>OX387268.1:5149813-10149813 GCA_947562075.1 Orthosia gracilis
TTCAAACAAAAACAAACTAAATTAAAATCCGTTCATCCGTTTAGGAGCTATGATGCCACAGATAGATACACCAATACACAAACATACACTTCAAACGGATACCATACTCCTTTTTTTCCGCCGGCCATTAAGAAGAATTTCAGTGTTAATTCTTTTTTACCCGACAACGCAACAGCAAGGACAGGGTTATCTTTTCGCATGTGAATAATCAATATCTCGTAAAGTCACGTTAATAGAAAATTTAAATTTGGTGATTAACAGAATTTTAGTACAATGAGTGACGCGCTATAAGACAGGCACATTGTATTTTCGCGAAGTAGCAGAGCATGTCGCAGCATGTGCTAACACAAGGTCGCAAAACGATTAAAAAGCAAATTCGCAGTAGCAAGGTTTACAGCTCAGTGTTAATACAATACAGAAATTTACAACAACTTTTCCAACGAGGTATTTTCCACTATCATACAGTGAATAAAACTTCAGCTTTTCTGCAAAATAATTGACAGGTAGACCTTTGTATGAAGGACGATTTAATGATGGTCCTCGTGTCTCTTTTCAACGCCCAGCTGTCATATAGCGCTGTCTCTTATGGTCGTTGCGAACAAATTGCTTGCAGGTGCAATAGGTTAAATAATAATGCAACAATACAAGCTATATGTAGGTTTCCAACACGATATCCATTGGAAAATCGTATCCGTTAGAAATATATAGTAAGTATATAATTACTTAAAAAATATGGAGGGAAGGCGAGTCCTGGTGGTAATTTAAATAGTCAAAATAAAATAAAAAGTCTATGGACGTAATATATAGAACAGGCAGGTAAGTTATGTTGGTATGAAGCAAAAAGAAACCAAACATTATCATCATCATCATATCAGCAGAAAGATGTCCACTGGTGGACATAGCCCTCCTCCAAGCGTCGCCACATTGACCGGTCCTGTACGTCTCGTATCCAGCGGATCCCCGCAACCTTCACCGGTCATGGGTCCACCTAGCTAGTGGAAGACCTTCCAACGTAACGTCTGCCGGTTTGCGGCCGCCACTCCAGAACTTTCTGACCCGTCGGCCATCCGCTCTTCGAACCCTGCCCACTGCCACTTAAATTGGCAATTCTTCGGGCTATGTCGGTTACCCTGGTTCTCTTGCGGATTTCTACATTTCTGATTCGATCATGCAAGGAAACGCCGAGCATAGCCCATTGCCCTTTGGGTTACTGCAAGCTTCCTGATGAGGCCCGTTGTGTGTGACCAAGTCCCAGAACCATAGGTCATCACTGGCAACAAACACTGGTCATAGACTTTCGTCTTGAGACACTGTGGTAAGTTGGACGAGAAGATACCGCACAACTTCCCGAACGCTGCCCAGCCGAGTTGGATTCGACGATTGATGTCTTTCTCGAAGTTGGCCCTACTCAACGGGATCGTTTGTCCCAGGTAGACATAGTCGTCCACAAGTTCCGCGTGTAGAATCTCCGAGCTTCATAGGAGTGGGGTTACAAGGTGATGTTGAATGCCCATTGTAATATGGGCATTCAACATCACCTTGTTAACCCACAAATATTGAATGATCCGAGCCCCTTCCCAACACTTGAATTACCAACCAGAGGCCCTAAACAGGTGACAATCTTTCATCGAAAGCTTGGCGATAACGATTGTCAAAAAGGCATATGGGATTGAACGAAAAATCACGTGATGAGTCCCTTACATTTTGAAATTTCAACTATAGCCTTCGCTGACATCGAATCGAATCTTTTTCAACAATCGTTAACGTATTTTATTTGTATGGTCTGACCTCGAGACTTAACGTTCAGATGTGTCATACCCAAACATTGATTCGTTTTCTACTAGCGTTAACGATTGTAGATTGTCAACTTGGCTACAGGTGCAGAACTCATCAGACGCCATGCCACTCAACTCTAAAATGACGTAAGTTATCACACTAAGCCGAAACCAAATAATTTGAATACAACAATTCAGGAAAATTTATTTATGTTGTCAGGGAACAAACAAAAGATAATTATACAATATTTACATTGAATGTTTTTCTTTTCATCGTGGCAGTTCTAAGAAATGCTGAGACAATGATGTAAGTGGTGACTCTGATGTCATAAAGGAAACATTGCAGATTAGCATTTTTACTGTCACACACTTGTTATTAAGGCTTGTTGTGCATGCGCACATAAGATGCCGGGAACCCCAGTGTAATGTGCATGGTGATAAATAAAACCAATGGAAAAATATAAAAACGAGGTTTCACTTTAATGTGAATCAGCGCCCTACAAACAACATTTCAAATAAGTATATAATTGGTACTACATTAAAGGATTATATTTGAATTGTTCAAAAACTGCGGCGAAGCGAGAACACAGATAATTTACAGTCAAATTAAAGTGTAGCGTGTTTTATATGTGAGCTAAATTAGGTCTGTAGATAGAAACACAAATTAAATTTACACTAAAAACAATCTGTGTAACTGATAACACTTCCTGTTACTAACCCTATCAAAGAGGCTTTAAATATCCCCGACCGACCGCAACGTAGGGGACGACGACGCCACCTGGTGGTCAGCATGCAAAAAGAGGAGAGAGCCTGAGCACTTAGACATCCCAGAACAGAGGTCTCTGGCGCAGACGTACAAGGACACTCGACTGGGAAGTTAGAACAAAGAAGAGAAGACTGATCAACTCAAAACCAAATTCAATCATCATCATCTTCCTGCACTTGTCCCATATTACTTGGGGTCGGCCCAACAAGTTTTCTTCTAGCATACTGTCTTGTCCACCGTCATGCTATCACTGACCCTTTTCTTGCAAATCACTCCTAACTCAGTCCATCCATCTTTTCTTTGGCCTTCCCCTCCCTCCCATCATTTATATTCATTTCAAAGTTAATATAGAAATGTTACTGTTTACTATCCAGCTGGTATCTTGTACACAGTTAGATTTTTTACAATTTAAAGTAGCCCTGCAGTGACGCATTCAACCACATATTATTATCATAATAAACGAAAGTTATTCATTGACCCTTTTCTGTAAGTTGTAAACAAAGCCGTGACGCATGAGCTGGGGCGGTTACACACTACATCCGATCCGTGTCCGTGAAATTATGGTGCCGAAGTAGCTGTAGTACTTCTTATAAGGAAGCTTACGCATGACATCCGAACTCTATCCGTAACATTGCAGAACATTTTGAACTCTGATTTCAAATCACGGACACGGATCAAGAGCACGGATGTGTAGTGCGATAACCAAATTAGATAACGTTTCTGTCGATAAATATATGGTTTTTGCCGATAGAAAGAAGGGCCCCTAAACACAGTGTGACTAACTTCGTGTGATCTATGCTCACGTTGTCAGAAATCCGAAAGTCTGACACACTGAATAAATTATTGGTACTTGCAAACTTTTTTTCTCACTAGCAACAAAACTAGTTTTGTAATTTTTTCACCACCATCAGTATTTTTAAAGTTCCCACTGCTGGGACACAGGTCTCCTCTCTGTGAGAGGGAATGGGCCATAATCCACCAAGCGGGCCCAATGCGGGTTGGTGTATGTCACATGTATTCGATTATTTTTTTAATAGTAATAAAAGTTTTATTTAAATTATTTTTTCAGTTCAACCATTCAGTCTTATTATCCAGAACATGGATTGTAGAGGTATGATAAGCAGTCGCTCCATGGAAAACCATTTACAAGTTTTCGATTACCAGCTTCTGAGACTTGAACTAACTTGCAATTCATTAAATCTCCTTTTAATAATTTATCTAAATTGGTTCAACAGTTACAGTACGTATTAAAACATTTGCGAAGTACAAGCGTCAGAAAGAAAATGGCATGCTCTGGGAAATTTTCCAGTAGCATTTAGGGCGCAGATACCCGTCAGTACCTGATTTTAAAATGAGAATCACGCCTAATGGCTAGAAACAATATTTTTGAAAAAAAAAAAATTTGTTAGACCATTTTTCTAATAATATGATCTGGGTTTTTATTTCTTATAACATAGTTTAATTAATTTGTAAAGTTATTTCTGACACGGACAAAAGAACGACAACCGCACCAAAACCTTAAAGTATAAAAATGTAAATAAATGAATTTTTTATCATCTTAAAGACAATTTAATTATCTACATTTTTTATTTAATTTCCTTTTTTTAGTAAATTTTTAATAAGTACAAAAAACTACACTGTCGTCGTCTTAAGCACTTATAATTTTAATATTCTTGTAGTTACACCTGCCGAGCTTTCTCTACAGGTTGCTTATCAACAGGCTCTTTCCTTAACTGGAGATAATTATTATGGCTGTGCCTTCAATGCAAACGATATTATACGGCCTAAGGTTACACTAGTCGATAATTCTTCCATACAAACGTACGAGTAGTCTGGCGATTACTCCACTGTTTGGCGATGTACGTTCAAAATAAAAATGATATTAATTTGTCTCATCATTATCTAGTCCTATATGGAAACAAAAAGTTAAAATATAATTGAAATTTATTAACTTATGAGCGTCAAAAGTTCCATATTTCAACACTAATTTTGACGCATCTTTGGGCGGCAATAAATACCATAAGAAGGAGAAAAATTGCAGAACGGCCTCCATACAGGGATAGATTAGTTATTCAACAATGCAAATAATTTTATTTTGAAAATATACATTTAGTAATTTTTGCATGATATCTAGACTCCCAAAGGTGCGTTTATAAAATTTCGCGCGCTCGCTTTCGTCCCAAATCATCATCCATTTCGATACAAATTTGCAAAAGTGCTAATTCGTACGCGAACTAGCTTCTTAGTGCTCATCACAGCATCTATCTCTTTCGCACGTGTTGTCCTTATGAGATAGCATGCATTTTAACCTCGCGCACAAAATAGTTCGTGCCTTCGACTAGGGAACCTTAAAAATTATTATTAAAAAAAAATAAGTTTTATCAAAAACCAAAATAGGCCTGCAGATTTTTGGAGTGGGATCTTAATTTATTAAATGTATCGTATCTATAGTGCGCCCTACAAATCCAATACACTGTAACTTTTGAAAACCACATGTGAGATTTTTGACTATAGACGTTTTTGTCAATTAATTGCTTTTTTAATGATAACTGCTCAATATTATATTATTTTATGCATTCTATAGTAGGTATTGTGAGGTTATGTACTATGTCCAACGTTTACAACAGTGTCATGTTATCGCTATAGTACTGACGTAACATTAAAACAATAATGAGAGCGTAACAAATAGCTTTCTCCCATGGTAATCTCTCACAACTACTTCGAAATGTATTACAATGACAAATACTTGCATTCTTGTCTCAATTTCACGCCAAGCGAAGCATAACTTAGTTTCCTAGGATATAGAATTATAATATCTGCATACATATTTATGTATGATGACAGGCAAGCAGTTGTTATTAAATTGTCAAAGTAGTAAAGAAAGAAGTATTGTTACAGCACAGCATAGCAAATAAATGTAGATAAAGAGCCGGCCAAGTGCGAGTCGGACTCGCACAGAGGATACCTATCTTTTGATTGCGTTGAGCTAGAATTACCTTTTTCACAGCTCCAGCCTGCAGACCTGAGTATTTGAATTATCTTTGTTGAATAATATTTGATTTCAATTTCAATATGATACCCCCTAGCGTTACAGAGAAAAAGAATATTTACAGAAAGATAGACAACGAAGTGATCTTGTAAGGGACCCACGACGGAACGGAGACGGTACTCGTATATGCGTTTGGGGTGAGAGAATGTTTGTGCAAATCCATGTTGCCATTTTCTCCAAAATTACTCATCCGATTTTGATGCAGTTTTTAATTATGGGTTCGGGTTTGATTAGTGCATATTCTTAGATAGGTGTTTCGGTGACAACTCACCAGGGGGTGCTGTAGCAAACGTTGTTTGTGCAAATCCATGTTGCCATTTTTTTCCAAAACTACTAAACCGATTTTATATAAATCCGATTTAATATCTATGCTCTCTTAAAAATTTAAAAGTCAAATTTATTTATTTTGTAAAACCCCACTTCGTTTAAAAAGTAAATGCAAAAGGATAAAATAATTTAAAACCCAAGAATATCCGTCGGGGGCTGCCAACACTATTTTAAATATCATCGTAAATAAAAATAAGTATCACCATCAAATTCTAAAGGTCCCCTGTAGGGGCACGGCCTACCCATTCAGTGTGCAACGTTTAAAAAGTCATTGAAAATGGATAAAATAATTTAAAAACCGAAGAATATCCGACGGGGGCTGCCATCAATATTTTAAATTTCATCGTAAATAAAAATAAGTATCACTATCAAATTCTAAAGGTCCCACTTTAGGGGCAAGGCCTACACATTAAAAGGGTGTAAGTATAGCGCTAATAAATCTCCAATTATTCACGTTACTATAAAACTGCAAAACTAGTTCATTTAATGGCAGCCCCGACGGATATTCTTGGGTTTTAGATTACATTATGCTTTTTCAATTACTTTTTAAACGTTGTGAGTTTTTTCACAATGTTTAATTTGTTTTTTTTTCCCATTTGAGGAAAACGAAACCTCAAAAAAGAGTTAAACAGAGCCAATAATGAAACCAATTTCAGCGAAGTTACCGTTGCAATACTGATGGCACCGAGTCTACCGTCCCCTTTATAGACAATTAGCGTAACGGATACATGTACTTTATTTATAAATCTATCGAGTTACGCTTCACGTGCACAACGGTGGCTATTGTTGCAACTGAAAATCAATTGCACGCTTTGTTTAACATTTTTCCTTTTTACGTCATCCAAGGCAATGTTGACCTTTCTGCCTTGTAAATATTTACTAGAAGTTTTAGTTGATGCATTCACAATAACCTCGTGTTAGCAACTAATCTGATTTAAGTTTTATGTGCAAGTGGTCCTTAGAGGAGCCGAGAGAGATAGCCGTGGTCGTATACCACTTCGCCATAAATATTGCTTACTATCTGCTGTTAGAATGTGTTGTTGAAGATATTCGCCTTCTCTATTGAGCATAGGGTTACCGACATAGCCCGAAAAATTGCCAAACTTAAGTGGCAGTGGGCAGGGCACATTGCTCGCAGAACTTTTCTGCCCTGACAGCCGTTGGGGCGGAAAAGTTCTGGAGTGGCGACCGCGAACCGGAAGACGTTGCGTTGGAAGGCCTTCCACCATGTGGACCGATGACCTGGTGAAGGTTGCGGGGATCCGCTGGATGCGGGACGCACGGGACCGGTAAATGTGGTTACTCTTGGGGGAGGCCTACGTCCAGCAGTGGACGTCTTCCGGCTGATATGATGTTGATGATTGAGCATAGAGAAATAAACTAAATAACAATGATAACTTAGCATAACGAAGAAACCAATACTTAAGATTTTAACTCTTTGTTTATAAATTTCAATATTATTGCATAATTGTTTCTGTTTCAATACGTGTACCGTACCGATGATATGTTAATAACAAACGAATAATTAAATAATTTCATCATCTTTAGCTCTGTTATGATATCTGAGAAGAATCAAATATTTTATTTATTTTAACTTTATAACATTACAGGATTCCCCAACGCAGTAACTGCGGTTTTCCTAACATAAGATAACTTACATCGGCCTATAAAAAATTGTGAACAATGGACTCCTTTTTTCCTTCTGCATCTTATAAGGCGCAATTCCACCTGTCCTGGCTAACGACCATGCCAAGGGACGAGCGATTTCGAGGAGGTCCGAATTTCTATTTCTTCCAAGCATAGTCGTCCAATTCCAGTACTACACTGTTTATTAAAACTGTCATTGATATCAACGGCTCAAGTGCTTAAAGTCAGGCATACTCGAGCAGTACCCGAATGCGAGCTAACGACCAAGAGCAGCACCCATTCCTATCCCGTATAAGGCAAGCTAAATGCCCAAATCAGTGTACAATTATAAACATGTACATGTGTACATGTGTGTACGTGACAAGGATAATAAGATGCCAATATCAATACAATACAATACCGGCCACACACTTTAGGAGCCTTGAGAATCAATTACCACGATATTCTAAGATTAGGGCAGGCAAAACAAAGAGTTTCATGGAATTTAGAATTACGATTAATTGAATTCATAATTTCGCACGCGATGATAAATCAAGTAATTAATCATTATGTGTGAACTACATTATTTACAGCAATGCGAGGACCTATGCAATGGGGGCTTGAAAATTTAGTATGAAATAAGGTAAGGTTATTGCATAGCGCATATGACAGGAGAATCACTTATGTTCCGTAGCGTTAACTCAACCAAGTTAAATATGCTAACCGATGCCGATGGTTGCAAATTTCGGTGAAACACCATTGTTCTTGGGCAGGCAGGCCCCCCGCCTGACTCCGTGTTGAGTGGACGTGTTTTCTGTGCTCCTATACATTTGATTTTCGAAAGGTGGTCTAAAGTTTAATAAACACTCCAAAAGTTACACTAAAACACGCGTAATTATGCATAAAACAAACTGTGAAAAAACGAAACCAGTGTGCCAAGTGTTTCCGAAGATATAAACATAAACATTTAAAAGTTTTTAAAAAGTGATCGTTTTAATCTCTTTGTCTTTGTGTCGAAGTGTTCTGACCTTGAACACCTCAAGTGACACACGTATAAATACGTCAAAGTAGCAGCTACTGATCGACTATTTCGCATCAATCTTCCGAAGCTCTGGTGGTCGAACGGCGTAAGCCGCCCGGCTATCCTCGTGTAGTCCTCGCGTTCGAGCCCGGCGACGGTAAATCACTTTTTGGAATTTAGAAGTAAAGTTAATCATAAATTCAATAAGTTCTGAGCTATTACTACAATATAACTTAGAAAATTTGGAATTAAACTTTTTTTGTTGTTACAAATAACAAGGAAATTAAAATGCAAAACCTCGAAATAAATAACATTACTGTCAGAAAACCAGTAAGGGCTAACTCAGCGGACGATATATTTAATATTAATCTGAAAAATAATTCCACACTACTTGATACTACTATGATGAGCATGCCTAACACCTCACTTAATGACAGCGACGAAACTGAGAGCTATAAAGAAACTATCAAACGGCTCACCACAGAATTAGAAAGCGCTCATGTGGAGATTGAAAATTTGAACACTGAAAATTTTCGACTTAAGATGGATATTGGAGAGTACCAGAAAATCATAAATACATATAAAAAAGTGAACTGGTTAGATAGAAAGAGTCTTACACCGAGGTCTCCGTGTAAAAAGAATGTTGTAAGATCGAGCTGTTCCTCTACTCCAACCAAGCTGATTCTTCAACCTACAACGCTGCATCAACCTGACACTGTCGTTATAGCGCAATCGCCAAGCGATGCCAGAGACGAATCGTTCAACACAGCTGGCTCGATCTGCAGTCTGGAGGGATTACAGATCACTCAACCCCAATACCCCCATAAAAGCACGGAAAATGTAAATTCGACAGATCTCCAAAAGGATGGTCAGCAAACTAGTGAAATTATAACCACTCAGCGGGTGCCGCCGCCGTCTTCAACCAAGAGTAAAATATGTTTGTTGAGCACGGACAGCAAAAACAAAGTCTTAGCAGTAGCTCGAAGCGTTATAAATCATGACTACGAAATTTGTCATTACCTGAAAACCAATGGAGACACCAAACAACTGCTTTGTGGCTTGGAAACTAAGTTATGTGATTTTACTTTAAGAGACTTTTGCATTATCTTAATAGGTGCGGAAGACTTTAGAATAACAAAAGACTATTTTGAAATTGTTTTTTACGTTCGAAAGATACTACAGAACATAACACATACAAATGTAATTATTTGTTATCCCACCTACAAACTTGGTTATCCTTTATATAACTGGCGAATAGAATCATTCAATAATTTGATATACCTAGATTTAATTAGCCATCAGCATGCTTATTTTATAGATTCGAATTCAGATTTAACAGCAGATTTCAATATGTTTTATAAGCACTCGGGTAGAGTAAATAACAGAGGTATAAAATCAATTTTTGAAAATGTAATATTGTTAATGAAAGATATTGACTATAATGTAGAATTAACACCATGTAATATACATAGGGATAGATACACAAAGGATCAATCCACAAATAAAGAATATTGTCTTGGTTCTAATCCACAATATACTCCTACGAATAATAGTAATGATTCTCAGTCAACGTATCGTGTAAAAGTTGATAACAAACATAAAGATTTTTTTCGTGTATAAGCACATATTTATCTTACACCAGAACATTAATGGGCTGATAGGAAAATCAGGCCAATTGAGCATTCACCTTAATGAACTCCTACAACAAGGAAAGGTGGTTGATCTCATCTGTATCACAGAGCACAATATGAAAGCAGACGACACCACACAACTAAATTTACCTAACTATAAAATAGCAACATTTTCGTCACGAAGCACAAGAAACGGGGGTACGTGTATATTAATTAATCCTATCCATGAATATAAAATCATAGATGTCAAAAAATTCTGTGTCTCAGATGTCATAGAATGTTGTGCCGTTGAACTAACAGATCATCGGCTGGTGGTTATTTGTATTTATAGACCTCCAAAACATAGTAAAGATGTAACAGCAGTTTTCTTTGAAAAACTAGATCGTATATTAACACTATTTCGACATGGTGATAAAAAAATTGTAATATGCGGTGATTTTAACATCGATATTCTTCAAAACACGAGATTGGCTACAGAGTTCGAATATTTGCTTCTAAATTATAATATTAGACCGAGTATAAAGCAGCCTACTCGTATATCTAGTGGCACATGTATTGATAATATTATGCACAATGTCAAAGGTAGCCGTGGTGAAGTTCTTGACTTTGATTTGTCTGATCATACGGCTCAGCTCTTCAGATGCCCGGTAAAAAAGACGTGTTCCATTAAATACTGGTATGTAAGAAATCGTGATTACTGTGCCGAAAACAAAGCTAAGTTTCTAGACTGCATGCGTAATCTTAGTTTTGACGAAATCTACAAAAGTACAGAGCCTGAGACAGCTTTCAATTTATTTCACGATACGTTCCAATTATTCTATGATCTATGTTTTCCTTTTTTTAAGAAAAAAGATTTCTATTAAAAAAACCCCCAAGTGGCTGTCTAAAGGTATCCGAACCTGCAGTAAGCGAAAAAGAGATATACTTTGGCATTATAGGCGATCTCCGACACATGATAATAAGTTATTACTAAAACAATATACAAAACGACTAAAAAAAATTATATACTTAACTCAAAAAGCACAAAATAATTATCAAATAAATAATGCTGAAAATAAAAGTAAAGCTACGTGGAACGTTATCAATAATTGCAAAACAAACTTTCCTTCAGAACCTTTGAATAAAATAAATATTAATGGTAAAATAGCTCATGATCCCTCAGAAATCACTACGGCTTTTAATGACTACTATATAGATTCAGTAAAGCAAACGTCTTGTAATAAAAATAGCAATAGCTTCCCAAGCCAAACCTATTACCCTAAATCGTTGTTTATGGCACCTACGGATCCTCGAGAATTATATGAAATTATAAATTCATTAAAAAACACGAATAGTACGGGTTACGACGGTATTTGTACAAAAATATTAAAACTAGTATCAAATATTATAGCACCCGTACTGAATCATATAATTAACTTGTGTATAGAAAACGGCCACTTTCCAAGTAAGTTAAAATTGACAATAATAAAACCGTTGCATAAAAAAGGTGATAAAACAGCTATTCAAAATTACCGTCCCATAGCTCTAATCCCAGTACTGTCTAAAGTATTCGAAAAAGTCATAAACAAGTCTTTATATTCTTTCTTTGAATCACAAAATATACTAACTAAAGAGCAATATGGTTTTCGTAAAAATAAAACAATAAATATGGCAGTCTTTGAATTACTCTCAAAAATCATAGTCAATGTTGACAAAAAAACACCGATCGCAGCCATACTAATGGATATGTCAAAGGCATTTGATCATGTAGATCATGAATTATTACTACGTAAGTTAGAAGGTTATGGCGTAAGGGGCAATGTATTAAAATTAATTAAATCCTACTTATCTGACAGGAAGCAAGTCACTGTCTTAAAAAAGGTTTGCCCCAAAACAAAAGTAGAATATACCTATACGTCGTCGACTAGATATGTTACATGCGGAGTTCCCCAAGGAAGTGTCCTCGGGCCCTTGCTATTCATTGTATACATAAATGATTTACCAAAATGTATTAAACATCAAACCGTTCTTTTTGCAGATGATAGCACTGTCATAGTCCCATGTGAAAACATACATACTTTCGAAAATGATATTAATAGTTCCCTTCAATCCATAATAAACTGGTTAGAAATAAATAAATTGAAAGTAAACTTAGAAAAAACCAAAATAATGTTATTTTATCAGCGAAAAAATCAAGTGCAACTTAATATTACTTACGATAATAAAAGGATCGCTGAAACTAATACTGCTACTTTTCTAGGATTACATTTAGACAATCACCTATCATGGAAATCCCATATTGAAACCGTTGCCAAAAAGTTAAATCAATATGCATATGCCCTATACAATTTATCAAAAATGGTAAATGAGTCTGCCGTTCTAGTAGCGTACAATGCATATGTAGTTTCTACACTACGGTTCGGCATTATGTACTGGGGAAATTCCACTGATAGACTCGTCGCTTTCAAAGCGCAAAAAAAATGCCTTAGATCAATTTTTAAATTAAAATCAACTGACAGCTGCCTACCATATTTTAGAAAATTTAATTTACTTACCATGCCTTGCTTATATATTTATGAGATAGCTTTGTTCGTAAAAACTAATTCGGAAACATTCAAAGCTGTAAAATCTAAACGCCGTAATATGGACATTTGCTCCTACTCACACAAGACTGCCCTTTATCAAAAAAGCATTGTAGGTATGGCACCCAAAATATACAATAAAATACCCAGGTGCATCAGAGAAAAAAATGAGTTAAATGAATTTAAAAAAACGCTGCTGAAATTCCTGACACAGAAGGCATATTACTCAGTACAAGAATACCTAACCGATGATAATTTAAATAAATATTCAAATAAATTGTAGATAAATATGTGCTTTAACAATATTTAACAATATTAATAATATTAGTAATATTTTAACATTTTCGACTTAGTAATAATGTAATTATGTGCATGTAAATCATTTAATATTGTGATACTTATTCTTTAATTTAGTTGTAAGGACATTATATATAATTAATATTTGTATGCCGCTATCGGCTAGACATGGCGAACTTATATTTTATTATGTACACCTTGTATATTACCTATGCTCTACAAATAAACATTTGATTTGATTTGATTTGATTTGATTTGATTCTTCAGTTTTTAGCCTCACAATTGCAAAATAAACGCGTTATATCGAAATTTTAAACAATTAGGCCCAGTTTTCTGATGCGTATTTAACTCAACCAATTGTTAATTATGGTGACCAATGATTTTAATTTTTGAAAGAAGAAAGAAAGAAAATTTCAATAATCATTTGGTAGCGACATAAAAATTCAAATAAGTACCCGAGTTATTTATTTCACCATTTGTTTGACAAAAAATGATGAAAAATCGCATTGTAGCGAAATTGGAAATCATTGACTAGCATATTCGATATACCATTCGTCGATTTAACTACGGATCAAAAAACGGGCCATAATAAAAAAAAACGTATCAGAACATTGGGCAACATTAGTTATAATAGCCAATAAGTGTTATCTGATTCGTCACATGACTATCAAATGTTTACCAGCGTACCTGTTTGTTTGCTTTGACGCCATATTTGTTTACTAAATAGGAAACATGCTTTGCATTGAATTCTTATCTTCTTACGAGGACAACGTGAGGTAAAGAAATATGTATCTTGTTTACACAAGTGTATTGATCGGAAGCATGTATATTTTTTACGAAAGAATATTGCGCTTGTCTCGATAATGATGTGGCAAGGAATTGATTCCCATCGGAGTCTTAATAACTTAGCATTCTAGTACTAAGTTAATCCTACTATGATGAAGAATTAAAAACGCGAAAGTTTGTGAGGATGGATGGACGTTCACCCTTTCACGCAACAATTACTGTTGGAATTTGTATAAATAGTTATACAGTTTATACATCAGAAAAAGATATACCAGGAGTCATTTGCGGTCCGTTTTTTAAAACAATATGACCGTTGCAGTCCGTGAGGTTTAAAGCCTCCTACCCCACGTGTATTTACTTTGTTAAAATTGAAATAATAAACTTGAATATTTCAATATAAAAACAATATCAATGAAGATTTTGATCAAATGATTCGTCTGTTGTCGAATCGGCAATAGACGTAAATTGCAAAACAAATAACACAAGTAAGTTGTATTGTACTGTTTGGATACTTGAGGCCCACACAGAATACGTCGGCGGTCCGAATCCGGACCGCTGTCCTCCATTTGGTGACCCCTGACGTAGGCTATAATTCGGCGGAAGTACAAAATCCACGCGGGCAGCGCAGTCGATTATGAATAACAACACCTAAACTTTTCTCATGAACCACTCTGTCTATTGGTGAAAACCGCATGAAAATCCGTTCAGTAGTTTTTGAGATTTTTGCGAACAGACGCGGCGGGGGACTTAGTTTTATAATATGTTGTGATGATATTATTATGTATGTGCACAAATATACAAATATGCACAACAAAATCGCTTTCTTGCTTTCTTTTCTTCGTACATAACTTCTATCGGGGATCTGTGAGTTATCTCTCAAGGCACCAGCGATTTAATTCTCGATCATAATAAATTACCCGGCACGTTTCTGTCGTAAATATAGCCCGTATACTTATAAGAATCAATTGAGAAAAATAGTTTGAGGATGAGGCGCTTGAACCCACAAGATGTGACTGCACAAGAGTGACCTTTGTGGATCTTTATGTTATACACGCGCCACGCGATATTGCGTTAATGTCGCGCGATTTCACATATCACAAAATCATGTCGCATTGTCGCGTTGTGCCCGTCTGCTATTATAGGCTCACAATAGATGGGTGCTTTCAAACAGCCATAAACATCATGGAAAATTCCAAAACGAAACGAGTACCTATAAATGCTATGAAATAATTGGTCCACTACAGTAAGAGTATTTTTTCATGTGATACTGTGTAACAATCCGGAGTGGATTTTATCCTACTAAGTACGAAAGTTAGGTTAGATCGATGTTTGTTACACAATCACGCGGGAAAGGCTGAAAGGATCCGAATAAAATGTGGCACAGAGATAGATTAATTAAAATTATAGTATGGAACCACGCGGTCGAAGTCGCTGGCAATAGCTAGTAGTATTTACTAGTTGAGTAACAGGTTTATAAATTGAATATCAAAATATGCATGAATTCTTTTTTAAATAAAAAATATAAAACAACGAACAATCAATAAATATTAATAGCGTATTGGTCTATAAATAACTTGGTATTATTAATGACTCCGCCAGATAACAAAAAAATAAAAGAGAACACGTGTTTTTGTTTAGAGAGATATTTTGATAATTTTGGTCTCAAATGAAAGGTACAGGCGTAGAACCATTTTGTCCGTTTAAATCATGTAAATCGATCCACGCGTTTATGAGATATTAACTCATTAAGACCGAAACACACTTAGATGTCGTGGCGTGGCATGGCGCCTTCTGACACATTTGATTGGCTTCAAAACTCGTAGTGTTATGACGTAGGCTGAAACAGAGTCGTTTTATTGGTGGATCCCGCGCCACGCCACGACACGTAAGTGTGGTTCCGACTTAAGTGTGGTTTCGCCTTCTGAATGTCAAGTGAAAGGGTCAAGGACGCCCCTTACCGCGATACGTTCGCTTTGATCGTGTTAGCGACACTGCTTTTACATATTTTCGTATCGTTTTGAAATATTGGAATACATTGGTAGACAGGTGTTAACGAATTTAATTTTTTTGTTGTCGGTGTCTTCAGACGACTAGACTAGGTGTCGCTTGCACAGGTAGTTTTAGCTCTTTCGCACAAAAAAATCGCATTAATCTGCACTATGCCTTACATTCTTGATTGGCGAGGAACGTTACAAGACGCGTTGTTCTCGTGGGTTCATCTGAATACAGACACTCCTTCATTGAAAACATAGCTGATGATAGGTACGAGGGAGATGAGCAAGTGCTGTCACTTCAAATTAGCACAGCTCTTAACGTTCACACTTTTGAATTGTGCCTGTCAAACTTAATTGTAAGGATTAAGGACGCGTGAGACTTTTATGATGTTACTTATAGACTTTTAGAAATAAATAATATTGAAGTGTCTGCTTGTAATGCCAAAATAAGAGCTTTTTATTTAATGCTCATGAATCTATGGTACCTACATTTGACAAAATCTCAATTTTCAAAATTTTTGTCTTTCTGTCTGTTTGTTCCGGGTAATCTCCGAAAGTGCAAGACCGATTATGACGGGAATTTTAGTGGCAGATGCTAGATAGCTGATGAATTATGATATAAGGTGTCATTAAGATCACATTTCTTTTAAAAAATAATAAGCGTTCCACGCAAAACCAATAAAAATCTTGTTTTTAAATCATTTTACGAGTAGCTCGCTGACGAAGTCGCGGGCAGCAGCTAGTATTACATAAAAAGAATATTGAAATAAGGTTCAAATTGATTCGCGGTTGGAGTAAAAATAACCACAAAAATCCACGATTGAGATGCTCTTAGTACCATGTATTCATACATACAATTGAAAAGACCTTCGCACACAAAAGCCTCAGCACAGGACGCATATTAAATTTCAAAATCAGCACTAAGAATTAAACCTTAGGATCGATCAGGTTGCAAGCTATTTGCAATACTTTATCGTACATTATACCCTCTACTACTGCGCTATAATCCGAAACCTCGGAAACAGGATATGATTAAATGACTTTTTTTTTCGTGGTACAAGCTTGCTTTGAAAAGGAGAAGCGGCATGCATCTTCCAACATGTCAGTTTTTATAATCGTATCAGTCCACATAACAGCAGCGTAGAATTTGATAGGATCAAGGCCCTAACGGCAATGTCATGAAACTTGGCAAGACGATTAAGTAGTCGAAGTAGGTATGTTGTAGAAGATTAGAACATACATATACATGCATCTTTCAACTCAGCCACCCTATGAAAATGTGGTGAAATGTGACGTACCACAAAGCAGTAGATAATAAGCGAGACAGAAGTAATAATACCGATAGTCAAACTGCTAGCAGCCAACGGTTTTTGGTTCCCAAGAGCTGCAAGGTTCTCGTTGGCAGCGCTTAAATTATAAAAACCATTTTTAGTAAGAGATCTTTTCACATCTTTGGTCCGAAACCCAATTCTACCATTAAATAAACAAGATAATATTAAAGCATACTTCGAGATATGAGACAAGTTTCTTTATACATAGCAGACTACATAAGTATCGTGATATGCGTGCACACATATTCGTACGTTTGCCAATTGAGCATGCGCGTAGGCGCAGGTCAAGTTTGTAGTGCGATTGAAAATTGAACGCTGAGCGGTGGTAATGTGATCGCGAGTTGCTGATAATTGATTGTTCAATGGCTATTTCGTTGTTCTATTAAGAAAATAGGTCAATTTGAGAAGATATTTAAGTTCACAGAGCAAAGTCTATCATCATTATCAGCATTTTAATGTACCCACTGCTAGAACACAGGCCTCCACTCTTTGTACGTGTCTTGTGGTCTAAGTCTCTGGTGCTAAGTATATCCTGAACTTGAAAGGTTACACTGTAATGAAAAAAATGTCGAGTCTAGAATAAATAAAACCGGTCAAGTGCGAGTCGGACTCGTGCAGGAAGGATTCCGTACCATTATCGCAAAAAACGGCATAAATATGACTGTTGTTGCCCCACCTAATTATTTATTTTATTCTGTTTTTAGTATTTGTTGTTATAGCGGCAACAGAAATACATCATCTGTGAAAATTTCAACTGTCTAGCTGTTACGGATCATGAGATTCAGCCTGGTGACAGACAGAAAGACAGATGGACTATGGAGTCTTAGTAATAGGATCCCGTTTTTACCCTTTGGGTACGGAACCCTTAAAAAGAGAAGTATTCGCCTCTATCTTGAACCAATACACAGTTCAATAGTTCAGTAATTGTTTATTTGCCGCTTCGCGTACATAAGTCTAGAATAGTGATGAAGATTGTTAAAACATAAAATGTTCAATTTCATTGGGTATTGTGCTAGTGACAAAATCTTCGCGAAAACAGATATTAAACAATGAATTTGCCGTAATGACCGTTAGGAAACTGCCACAGATGTCAAACACTTGTTTACATAATATAATTACGTAAAACTTGCTAACAATACTTATTTCAATAGCATTGCATAAATCTTAAGACAAAATATGGCAAAAACTTAAGGTCTATATTTGATACATCAATAATGTATATTATTACAAAAATCACGTAGCAACTACCAATCACTTACTCGCGTCTTAACCTCATATACGAGTAAGTAGTAAGTTATTAAGACGACAACTGTCGCCACCGGCCTTGAGGGAACAAAACACGCACTCGTTTCACACCCGTGCTACCCAAAATATAGTAGTTTTTTGTACTTTCCTTATCATTCTATGAGTTTAAAAAAAGCCTCAGATCAAAATATAGTTAATTAAATTGTCTTTGAGATTGTCGAGTTTTTGTCCGTTCGAGACATAACTTTACAAATTAATTACACTATGTTATACGAATAAAACTCAAAATTTTCTTAGATCACATTATTAAGAAAATGATCTAATGTTACATATTTTTTTCCAAAAAATCACGACTAGCCGTTTAGACGTGATTCTCATTTTAAAATCAGCTACTCAAGGGTATTTGCTCCTTAATAAAAAGAATATGCCAGACTGGTTTATGCGGCGATGCGTTGGCCCTGATCTGCTCTATCGAGGTCGTCAGATTACCAGCCACTTAGATATAGATGGGGTTTCAGAATCCACCCAATGGCTGGACTGGATTGCTAGTACATTTTGTATACCGATATGATGTTTCCTGTTTTAGTTTTGAAGCTTATTAAGAAGTAGCATCTGATAGTGACAAATAATGGTCTCGAGAACATGTATAAAGTTATCCGAGATACACCGTTACATTGACACCTAACTGTACAACATAACTTATAAGTGTTGAGTTAGTGGTACCGAGAATACACAAAATGTTATTCTGACTCAAAAGGCTATTGAAAGATGAAACACGTTATCAGAGTTACTCGTATATTAAATCCGACATACGCCGTTAGATTGACACCTATCTGGACAACAAAACTTATATAAGCGTTGATTGGTACCGAGTAAAGACAAAGTTTTATTATAATGACGCAAAAGCTTGTTGGAAGATGCAACACTTTATCAGAATTATGTTAAAAATATTTTGCCAGCTACAGTTTTTTTCCTTTAATCAAGTTAATAGTTAAGTACGGATTGTGTTACCATGCGAAATATCATGTAAAAGCAGTAAATCTTGAGATATCCATGAATGAGAGCATTGAAATAGCCTTTTTTTTGGTTACGGTGTATTTATTTTTATTATTAAGGCGATATATACGCCCCAATGTTAACGCAATACTGGCCGTGCGCCCGCTCGGAGCCAAAATATCAATATTGAACCTCCTTTTGAACAGTTTTGTTTGCAAAATATTATTTGATTTACATAATTATGCTATTTCAGTTATGAAGAAATTCCAGCCATCAATTTTTCTGTGTTAAAATATTTTTAAACATTTAAGTCGTTTTGGAGGAGTATCCAAAAGTTGCGAAAAATATCGTGTGCTTATTATTTTTTTAAAGCAAAACTATTTTTTATACGAAAAAACCATGTTTAAAAAATAATGTACATGAAACAATTTTATTTCACTGCTCTAAAAACGGCGAAAGAAAACATCGTGAGGAAACCGGATGTCCTAGAATCATACATTCGAAGGCATGGTGACATTCACCACCTCTAGGAGGCCTGTATCCCAGCATGGGGAACATTTAAAGGCTAATGATGATGATGACGATGATGGCATTCAGCCGCACTACCATCTTTCTGGCTGGCGAATTTTTTTTTATCACGGTAGGTAACTTTCTTCAAAAAGATTGTGCTTAAAGAAGATACGACCTTTTGTACAGCTGTGTGACAGCCTACAGAATACTTTCATAGATTATATATAGAAGATGGCGGATAAGTAATCGCCCGACAGATTCTTTCTTCAACTTATGCTAATTTCCCATACGAGTCAAGGAAAAACGCGCAGAGTACCTGCGTCACCTAGTTATATCATGCGCAATATAATATCGATGCTAACGGGTTTTTACGATGCCTATGAACGACTTGCAATCTGTCGCGATCTCTTCGTACATAGCCATAATGCTTTATAGCTTACGTTTGATAATAGTTGCAAAGTGTCGCCTGAAACTCTTATGATTGAAATTTTTGTTGTGCCAGTATTCAATGATTAAGTTTTAGCTTGCTCTGCTCTGCCTTAAACTCAGTAGTTTAGTCGGTAAATAAGTTTATTTATCAGTTTGGTCGCTGTAGAAATAATCTGGCAAAATCGGGCATCTTGAACTCATCACAGACTCAGTGCCCTCATGCGTCACCTCCTTTCCGGCCCACCATGCACAACCACAGGCACCTTCTAGTATTTAAACGAACCCAACGGCAGTGGTATCCAGGTGGCCACATACTCAAAAGACAAAATTTTGGCCAAATTGACACGACGGAGTTAGAAGTTTATCTTTATCGGGGGATAACTTCTCAGGGATTATCTCTTAATGTAAATTTTGTACTTTTGGTGACCTCTTTAGGGAGTAAAGATTTTGTAATCCGGTTTTTTGTTATCAGCAAACGCTTCGAACACTAATTCTTTATTACTAGTTGACCGCCAAGTGCGATGCTTCATTAATCTATTAAACTAACGATGGCGTTTGATTAGAACACTTAACGGCTGCAAACGTCACATGGTTATAAGCAGCAAAGTATTTAGTTTAATGATCGGAGGACATATTGCGACATCATAGCACGATATAGTTCGAAGACTTGAATGAACAGGTACTGGTTGAGAATTTTCAGTGATCAAGGAGTTCTATTTTATAGGAAAGGGGCCAAATTTATGCCGACAGGCGGCAGGTGACAATCCAACTATCTTGCAAGGTTTTTAATACATTTCCTTCTTTAGTAAACAGAACCTTTAGCAAACAGCTTACGAATATTTCCGCATTCGTAAAAAATATTTTAGGGATGTGAGTCAACATCGGGCCTATGACAAGCAGTGGACGCCTTTCGGCTGAAATTACGAGTCAACATTCGGTCATTCTAATTCTCTTCATTATTTGCAAAAATGAACTCTAATCATGATTTTGATATCTTTTAGACGTTTGCCAATTCATCAGTATTTTGTTTAATGTTTGTAAATGTTGAACTCCAGAATCAGAGCTGTGAGGTTCACAACTGTCTCTTCTTCCTCTTGATGAAACTATACTATAATAGCATATACATCTGAATAACAAAAAGGCTATTCATAAAGATATTGGGAAGTAATGAGGTTGAGGTCTACCGCGTTTGAATTTGCCGCTAGGGGCGCTGGTGTAGATTGAGGTCTTCAAAATGTCAAAGGAGATGTTTGATTTTGGGCTACCACTTGGTACACTACATAGATAAATAGGAAAAACATAGGGGAATTTCACAAAAATTATCATTTAAAAAGTTTTTAATTAGATAACCCTATTTTTAGGGCAACCATGACAGTTGTGTTTGAAATGACGTTTGACGACTTTGACAGTTTTTTGAAATATGTCTGAGTCTTTCTTTGCTTTGACTTTGAATTGGATGTGTTTCGGAGATTTGTGATTGTTTTTGTTTTGCGACCCAGTTTACTACTGCAGATATTGATTGCTTGTTTTACTGCTGAACCCGGTTGAAAGCGCGTTGCGAGAGTTGAAAGAGTTGATAAGGAAGAAAGCAGCTCTCAGTGCGAATATAATATGTAAACATCAGTGAAACCATTCATTCGGGAGAACCCGATGAGATATGCGTAAGAGGATAACATTTTATTATAAGACGAAACTGTCTTTGCCCGATGGGATTTTCCATCGATTACTTACTACGAAGTTTTATAAGCCTTAGGTTTTATTTTTTAGGTTTTTATTTTAAGGATTGCTGTCAGAGAACCCAGTTCTGGATTAAGCTCGCCTGTGTCGATGATGTTGTCCTATTGTAAATCTTATTTATAGTTTTTGTGTTAAAGAACAAGAATTCGATGATGGGCGTTTTGGCCGACCCCATATTACCAATCTCATTAATACCACGCGAAAGGTCCAATATAAGCTTACTTAATTAATATGTAAGCTTTTGACTTAAAGGTTTGATAAGCTTCAAGAAATTGTAGATCTGAGTATTTGATATTATTGATAAAAAATACCAAGAGAAAATTAACAAAGAGTCTTTAAAAAATGCCATACATGTGCTGGGTTGAAGTTATCAATTGAGTTGTGAATGTGGAGCCTTTTTGCATTCCTACACAAACGACTGCAGCGATTACGCACCTTCTTGCAAAAATATCAGTTTTCCTCCTTGGGCCGCTTCCTGTACAAACGCTTAGCCTTGTCACGCTTAGCTATCTGAGTTTTTATTACTGGGGATAGCCATGGCATTTTTTCATTAGCTATATTGAGTAAAAATATCTACATGGCAAATTCACATAGTCTGCACAAGTCAATTGGCTAAACTCACTGACCCTTGACTGTAACATATTACTGTCACATTTATCACAGAATCGTAAAAAAAAAGCCGAAGGATTCCGTATTGTTCTTTAAAATATTTACACAGTAATTATGATTCAAAATATTATAAAATATGATTCTAAGTATAGATTTTGCGGCGTGGTGGGTCTCCCACCACGTGGTATTGGTACATTAGTGTTGGTTATAGAGTTTGATGCTTTTACGCTAAATACACCGAAACAAAAACACGTTCCTTGTATGGGACCTTTATATTTTTTCGTGGTTTGGGCGGCCAATGTAACACATATTATTTGATTGCAAGTGTCTATCTATTACAATTTCTAAAATACAGCCCATTGACAGACAAGACAGGGTTCCGGCTTTCATCCTACGAGTACGGAACCCTAAAAAACTTACCAACCGGCGGCGGCGGCGGCGACACGCTTACTATTGACATTCTTTTGTGACAATTGTTTTGCAACATTACGGGTAAATGACACATTTCATACGAAACAATGTATGACCGAAAAATAATAATAATAAAATAAAATAGTAGGTAGATTTCGTGTCGAGTATAAAAAGTCGAGATTTTAACACGAGCGATGTACCCTAACGTCGTCGAAAGCTACATGCGAGTGTTAAAATAAAGCCTTTTTATCCGAGACACGAACGATTTTTTTCCATTACCTGATGAGCTTACTTAATTAAATGCAAATAAGTTCCAACAACAATTTATTAGAAACGTTCAGACTAAAAACCACAGACTATATATGTTACGGCTAATACCCGAAGTGCGGCTACACCTAGTATTAGCCGGTTGGAGCTTAGCTACACCTAGTTTTAGCCGGTTAGAACTAGGAGTAGCCACGCAACATAGTCGACGGAGCCCCGCTGCGCGGGGCTCCTATTTCCGTCCGCAGGGTCTAAAGTAACCTAACACGAACGAGATGACGGCAGCTGAGTTCGCTCGCTTTGCTCGCTCACTTCAGCTCCCGTCATCTCGTTCGAACCTAACCTGTCCGTGTCGGGGTGCCCTAAGCTCCGGCTAATACTAGGTGTAGCCGCACTTCGGGTATTAGCCGTAACATATACACACAATCAACGCGCGATTTTTCGAAAAGTAACAGGTTCACAGTCTGCCGGATGGAAAAATCGTCTACCAACAGCAGCCTAATTCAGTTAAGAAAAAATTAATTACGTTGTAGTTACATAATAATATCAAAACTCCTTATAAAAGTCATTTCGTAACTGGTATTTTCTAATATTGTTTATTTTTTTATTTATTTTTTTATAATCTTGTGTATAACTATAAATGTTCATATTTCGAAACGAATTTCTTAAGCAATGTGTTACATAAAAGACAAGGTAGTGGAAAAATAATGTTTTCAGTGTTTATTTGGGAATGCTAAGTTGCTATAAAATGATTTTTTTAAGACATAATGCTATAGTTTAGTCCACTCGGCAAGCATGAATTGAATACCCCGCAGTCAGCTGTAATTACTGGAAAATTAAGAGACAGCAGACTCCAGCCAAAAGGCATTCGAAGACAGCAATGGTGTTGCTAGAAATGGCAAAATGTAAGGGATTGATAATGTGTGACATTCCCACATCATTTTGACATTTTTCTATTCGCTTTCGTTGATAGAATGCCACTTGTCTAGGGCCTCTTGGCAATCTCATACATTTTTGATGTTTAACCAATCACTATGGTGACGCTTTCGTTGATAGAATGTCACTTGTTTGGGACCTCTTGTCAATCCCATACATTTTTGATGTTTAACCAATCTCTATGATAACGCTTTCGTTGATAGAATTTTACTTGACTAGAGTCTCAAATTAGATTTATTTGTTAAATCGTAATTCAAGTTTGATACCCGTCACCCATGCATCATTCGCAGCTATTGGAGCAGTTGTGGTCTAGTGGTATCGGCAGCGACTTACAAGTTGTGGGACGTGGGTTCGAGCCCAGGCAGGCGCTTTACTTTGTTTTAATTATTTCATCACCACTGCTCTCAAAACGGTGAAGGGAAACATCGTGAGGAAACCGGCATGTCTTAGAACCAAACATTCCCGAAGACATGTGACATCCACTAACCCGCACTGGGCCCGCGTGGTGGATTACGGTCCATGCCCTCTCACAGAGAGGAGGCCTGTGTTCCAGCAGTGAAAACATTAATAGGCTGATGGGGATGATGATTCGCTAGTTTATCTTAATCCTGTACTGTACCTATACGGTCTCGAATGGAATGGCTAGTTTCAGACAGACGGTGAGTCGGATCACGGTAATGTTATCTATCGACGGATGCTTTCAACAGCTCATCAATTACCAATATGTTTGAATTGTTGCAATATAACAATACAACATCCAGTACATGACACACTATGATCGATGACGGTTAAAAATGTTATTATTTGGAAGAACTTTACTCCACAGGACGGGAGAGAGCTGCTGGTATTTTTTACATATGTTTGACAAACATCACTCTTATTATACGAGCAAAATCATTATCATTTTGTCATTGGTCCAAATTTTGTCATTGATCACGTTCACGTAACATTTTACTACTAATAGCTATAGCGACCCTTTTGTTGATAAATGTGACATGTCTAGAGCCTCCGACATGTATAGTGCGTCGTACTAAACAAAACTTTGTCTCCAAAGTGTTCAAACCAATCTCAAAAAATCTTTATTACGGCAGTAAGACTGAAAACCACCCTGCCTAATCAGTGGTTGTAAAATTCTATCATATTAAAATGAAGATATAACAAGCAGTGGCTTAGTAGGCATTTCGGCCGCTGAGTTTCGTCCGATCTGGTCGAAACAGAAATTTAATTATTATTAATATTTTTGAGTAGTGTTCCGAACGAATCCTTTTTAGAGGCAAAGTAACATCAGAAACATAATTAAAATGACAACAATTCTAGCACTATTTCGCCTTCGGAAAATCAGAAAATTTCGCTAGAGCATTGTGTTGAACTTTAAGTATTTTAAGAGATATTTTTCGCTTAGAACTAATGTTCAAATCACAGAAAAACCCATGAGATTAAAATATTTCTAGTTGGTTATGGTATGATTGTTTTTTTTTAAATGAATATAGTTGAATATTGTTTAATCGTATTGAACAGACTGATTGTTTTAAATATTATATAAACATAAGATGAAGTTATTTTGATGTCGTAGTTAGTCACAGATTTTTGACGCTATTATTCATTACTTTCGGTATTTTACTAAAGTGATACCTATATAATAGGTAATTGATATACAAGACTGATTATTAAGATTTATCATGTTTACTGTTGATTGTTGTAATTGTAAATTAGACTTAATCTTTTTGCAACAATTCCCGGACTTTTACTTAAATAATATAAATCGACTCGACCGGATCGGACGAAACTCAGCGGCCGAAACACCTACTAAACCCGGGTTTCCACACTTTACTGCGCCAAGCACATGGCGTTATCTTCATTTGGGAATTCCTCATTGACAAGTTCTTTATAATATTTAATCCATCTGTTCCTAATTTATGTCATCTGTTAGCAGTTTTGGGTTTTTACTTTATATGTATTTTCATCTTAGTGACAAGGATGCGAACGAATCGCCTTTAAATTATTTATTTTTGTTTTGATTGTTAATATTTTCTCCTGATTTAAATTTGGCAACACTTTACCTTTTAAGTCAAAATACTTGATTTTGGTTGAATGTTACGAACATGTCTTTTTCCTGTTTTTTTTCAATGTCCAATTAGGGCGAAGGATATAATTGCCTGGAGTAAGGTCGCGGCAATTACTGTAATCTAAACGAGGACGCGAGTCCGCGAAGCGCTTGATATTGTTAAGGAAGTTTTTTAAAAGGATATCGCCATTATGTGTGGCGCCACTGGTGAACAGTGGTATTACTTATGCAGTTGCATCTAAAAGTTTGAGATTAATGATTACAATATTTACAAACGGTGCGAGATCTTGCTGCCCGAGTATGGGACGATGGACTATTTCTAAACTGCATAAATTACCTACTTTGCTTTGTGCCTGCATTTCACCCACAGGGTAGCCCACAAGACCGGGTGTTATGCAGCCCGACGAGAGTATATTGAGGATAGACCTCCGTTTTCCCACATGTATTTATTATAATGTCCTCGGTGGCCGTGTCCAAATATTGCACATATTTTTCTTCTGCGGTTAAATAGAATATGGCAGGAGTAATTAGGATGTAACGATTTGCATACAACAATAATCTGAAACCCCAACATAAACTAGAATATGTTTTTAGGTACAAACGAAAACAATTCATCAAGAAACGTTATATTCGTGCATATATGCTAGACGCTACAACACAAAATTAGTACTATAAAACAATAAAGTATGTATATTCTTAATTAACCGAAACGAAATAAAACGCAAAGCAGTCCTGTTGAACGTACATTTACATTGAGCATAGTTTGCATAGCTGGTAAATAATGACAGTTTACTTATACATTTCAGGACTAAAGCCGCATCTACACGAAGAGATCCACGAATGAATGAAAATTCATATTTCGAGCTCGGGAAAATTATCTGGTGAGTTTTGGTTTTTGCATTATTGTAAACATGTTTGATACCAACCGTTTATTCTGGTATGGTCACTTGAAGAAGAGGGATGAAACAAATGTTACTAAAAGAGTTAAGAATATGAATGTGGACGAATGGAGACGGAGGGGAAGGACAACGAAAAGACAGATGGACTGTGTGAGAAGTGATAGGAAAGGAAATGGAGTCAGTGATAGCGTGGCGGTTGCAGGACGGTATGGAAGAAGAAACGTATTGCGCTTTCAAGTAACTTGGAACAAGGGCAGGAAGATGATGATGAGGTCAACACGTAAGCGCGATAGTTGCCTGGCGAGTCTCGTCTATCGCTCACTTGCACACTGCCTCTCGACAAGTGAAGGAAATAATTTCTCGGCTGTGTAAATGAGCCTCTATGGAACATGTTTCTTTTGCTTACAGCGCACTATATCAACAATTCCAATGATAGCAAACAATGAGATTCAGCGTCATATTCGCGTCAGACGTCATTATATGACATAAGATCTGAATACAAAGACAAATTGAAATAAAAAACCTCATGGGAATGGACAGGAAATAAGCTTAGTAACGAGAATTCCATTAAAACTTATATGAAATGCTTATATAAAAATGCTTATTGCTTATATAAAATGGATGAGATAAATACATTTAAAGGCCCAATGGCTAAGACGTCACCTCTAGTGCTTGAAGTCGTGGGTTCCAATAAAAATATCCGGGTAAGTACCAAAGTGAGTTTGTCAAATTCACCTGTACTTTTTAAGATTATCTTGAACATCGCTGAGAACGGTGAAGGAAAACATCATGAGGAAACCTGGATTAATAGTTAATATATGTCTGAAATCGCCAACACGGCTTGAGCTAGCATGATGGGCCTTCTCTGTATGAGAAGAGGCATTTGTCCTGCAGTGGGACCGTAACATGCTAGTATTATTTTATGACACCACCACCTAGCACTGAGCCGCGGTTTACCATTTTGGTATGTATATTTTGTTATTGTCTTGTTTGTCAAGTATTGTGTTCTGTGCATGGAGGATGTGTTTATGAAAAGGAGGTGACTTGAAACGGGCTATCGAGAAAAGGACTTCGTCTACGTAGATTGCGCATTTACTTGTATATACTAACTAGCTTCTGCAAGCGGTTTCGCAAGCGTAAATGTCGAAAATCATCCCAAGGGATTAAAAGTATCCTTTGTGCAATTCCAGACTATAATATAATCTATCTCGTAGTTTTTGCGTGAATGTTTAACAAACATGCATACACACTTACAAACTAATATTAGTGTGATTAATGTAAATATATTTTACCGTAAGTAACGGGACGCATCGCGGCTATTACCAGGATGAGGCTGGCACAGGATCGTGGGGAGTGGCACAAGAAAAGAGAGGCTTGTGGCAGTGAGCGAAGTCGGGATATGTTTGATGATCGATGATGAACAGTTTAACAAGTTTTTTTTTAATTAATACTACTTACATTGATCGAACCTGCCTGCCTAGCCTTTTCCCAACTATATTGGGGTCGGCTTCCAGTCTTACCGGATTCAGCTGAGCACTAGTGTTTTACGTGGAGCGACTGCCTGTCTGACCTCCACAACCCAGTGACTGGGTAACACGGTACCCCTTGGCAAGACTTGTGTCAGATCTCAGGCTTCTGACTACTCGTAACGACTGTCAAAGATCTTCAAATGACAGCCGGGACCAACAGCTTAACGTGCTTTCCGAGGCACGGAGGAAACTCGGTATGTTGAAAATAGTCACCCATC
Organism: Orthosia gracilis; assembly: GCA_947562075.1. Taxonomy (NCBI): domain Eukaryota; kingdom Metazoa; phylum Arthropoda; class Insecta; order Lepidoptera; family Noctuidae; genus Orthosia; species Orthosia gracilis. The sequence continues at coordinate 5,178,826 of OX387268.1, forward strand.
CACGGACCGACCTCGTCAAGCCTTGCTTAACCTTGAAGATCGACCCGTGCGGCTGTTATTATTACGCCACGAGCTCCTCACTTACATTGATCGAACATTACATAATTAAAACTCCAAAGAAAAAGGCAATTATTACATGATTGGTATACTTGAACATAAATTCAATAATTATAGAAAATGTTATCACATTAATCTAGAATATGTAACCAAAATAAAAATTAGTTTCAAAGTTAATCTAATACAGTAATTCAAACGCGAGACGTTTAGACGTAAAAATGTTATCTACAACGGTTTGAATTATTTTCCACTTAGTTACCTACTAAATACAATCAAAATGATTATTCGATAAGCAATTAGTTCTTTCCTTATCATCAACAGTTGTTAATAGCAGCCAATCAAACTTAATCGTTTTGTTTCATAAGGATAGATTTTTTACTAAAATATTTTTTTAATGATAACAAGGAAACAGGAAACTGCTAATAAATTAGCTAATCTATACTAACAATATAATAAAGAGGTAAAGTTTGTGAGGTTGTAGAGGGTAATCTCTGGATCTACTCAACCGATTTAGATGAAATTTGGCATGGAGATAATTTGAGACCCTGGGAAGGACATAGGATAGTTTGATTTCCCTTGGAATGATAACACACTTTTTACGCGGGCAAAGCCGTGGGCAGAAGCTAGTCAAGTATATTTTGTACATAGTTTGAGACCCTGGCAAAGACATAGGATGGTTTGTATTCCCTTGGGATGATAAAACACTTTTAACGCGGACGAAGCCGCGGGCAGAAACTAGTCAATATTTTTATTTTAATATTGAAGTCGTCGAAGATATTATATTTTTGTCGTTGCGTCGCAGTGCTAGTTTCTCATGTCTGGCTTTTTGTGTATTATTCAAGATCTCTACATGTTTGTCTCATATAATTAAGCTCATTTATATCTTCATGAAAAATCACAACAAAGCCGATTTATGGCTTCTACTCGTATTCGAAAATCTGAAGCCTATTTTAAATGAATAATGGAATATAACGTTAAATTTTATAAGCAAACAATTCTAAATCCATTTTCTGAGAACCTATACCCGTTACACTAGGTGTTATTTCTTATATCCCATAACTCTAGGGTTATATTCTGTAAGCAAAATATTACAAAAAATCTTAGAGTATGTGGTCCAAAAATGCATAGTTTCGAAGAATTCATAAATCGAAATTAACTTATTTCAATAAAATTTGCATCAATGTATGAAAAAAGCAAAAAAATATGATTATAAAAATATAATTCATATGTCAATTGATTCTTTGATATGATCTCATTTATACCTCAGAGTAATGGGATATAAAAAATAACACCTAGTATATTTATAAACCGCTTAAAAACCGGCTTCGAGATACGAAAATATCTACATGTATTACAGGAACCGGAAATTCAATATAAAAATCCACGCCAGCATGACCAAGCCATTTGCAAGCACATATTAATTTCAACATTCGCTATGCAGACGAAAACATGCCGAAAACATATAAATAAAACAGCTGAGTATATAAAGATAAATAATATATTATATGCCGAGCGACACTTGCTTATTATTATTAGAGACGTGACGCAATTCTATAGATATATGTGAAATAATTACAAAGTTTGATGATTCATTATGTGGCTCGAAGGATTTTATCCAATCCACTAACAGGAAGATACCGAGTAGATAAAACTGACAATATGTAATATAATTTTGACATCAACTGTCGCGAAGGACAAATATTTAAAAGGCCGTCCAAGTGCGAGTCGGACTTCACATATTTAGAGTTCCGTACCAAACCGTAAAATTAAGTTGGTTGTAATATGAAAAATAAGGAAATTTCAAAGAAATAATTTGTTTTGTCAATATATTTGTATTTGTTAGTAGAATATACGTAATAATAAACATTATCACAAAGTTTCAAGTTCATAGGTCAATGGGAAGTAAAATATTCTTTGGCACAAAATTTTGTAAAATCGCTGACTTTGGTGGCTTCTCATTGTTTTGTTATCCAATATTTTTTTAAACATAAAATACAGTATTTATCTACTCAACGAGGTCTTAGAAACGATACTCCAGTCGATGGGGTAAACCAAACATTTTTTTTCACGCCCACCTTTAGCTGTATGGGAGACCCAGTTCACACATTTAAAAGATCTGTGAAAATTTGAAGACTGTAACTCCAACCGTTTGGCCGTAAAACCCATTTGACAGACGACGGACTGACGAACACGTGAGTGACAGCAATAGGGCTCCGTTTGAACCCTTCGGCTACGGAACCCTAAAAACAATATTCTAGCTCAACAATGCTAACCACGAATTGTTTCCTTTCGAATTAAGCTCTCGAAAAGAAAGTGTGTGGCAAAAGTGGATGTAACAAATGAATCTATGGCGGATGCATACCAGTGAGAGGGACTATAATAGGGGGATTAACATTTAAAAGCGCCTAGGAGTCAATTAAAAGTGAATACACAGGACTCGCGTCAATCGACACTATTGCAATATATCGTCAATTGGCAGGCGTATTAGGTATCTTTTGCAAGAGCAAAACGATAGCGATTTTTGCACAAAAATTGCTCTTCAATACAGAAGTTTTAGAGCTGTTGGCGGTTTTTTTTAATAAGTGCATTTGACCAACAGCGAGCGATTAGCAAACGATTGTGTAAGTCCTACCATACCTACACTGCAGGTAATTCCGATTTATATGACATAAAGCGTTTGATTGCTATCGTTTTGGTCTTGCAATAGATACGTTATAAGCTTGCGGATATGACATTTTATGGCTTCAAGTGCAGATTAGTGTGTGACTCGAGAGGGCCTCCAAAAGTGATGGCCAGGGAATGGACAGTATCTCCTTTTGTTTGGTGAATTGTCATTGATACCCACCGTCCGAGAGGCATCTATGTGGCCTTACATAGGAGTCTAAATAGGAAACTTTACAGAATACAAGAAACTCATATTACAAATTGAAAATGACTAATGAGAGGAGATACACTGTATAATAAAAAAAATAGTGCCTACGAGGCATATTCTTAGAATAGTATTAAGTCACTCTTAGGTCTTAGCTGGCGAGTTACTAATCAGAACATGACGTCATCATAATGGATGGACCTTCCGATAATACACAGCGTTAATTCTCATTTCAATTTAGATAAACAATTCTTAAAAACATTCCATAAATGCCAGTTTGGTAACGACATATTGGATGTAAAACTTGTTCTGTAATCAGTGAGTCGTCATCTCTCTGATAAGAAACAACGTCTGCAAATTAAATTGAGATTTAAAAATGAACGTGTATTTTTTTAAACATGTGACCTTTTTAACTACATTCATTTAAAAGTTGAGGCGATATACTCATATGGACAGACATATGCTACCTATGTTGTACTGAATCTTGAAAAACATGCTAGGATACTTTCAGTTTGAAAACATGCATGACTCGTTTAAAAAAAGTTCTACGGTAGAAAAGTATTGGGCACAACCCATTAAAAAAAACACACGCGATCCCTGATTTAATAGAGAATCTTTAACATAAAAGTGCATCAACAAGGCAAAGGCAGCCACGCTACGTAGGAGAGGTAATTTGAAAATTAAATGTACGAGACTACAGATGTGTTATGCAAGTACTATCTATATTTAGAAGACAAGCTGTATAATATGTCAGGGGAAAACACGATGATAACACTAAATAAATAACGAATGACACTATCTTTGAAGCTGAAATTACATTAATTCTTTGTCATATTTACATAGTCATGACGGATGAAAGAAATCGTGTAGAGAGGCAATAAACTTAAGTGATTTCTTCAGTTTATTTTTAGTTTAGATTTAGAAATTGGCGAATTAAGAAATTTAATAGCATGTTCCTCCACCACCATTGTTTGACTGGTAGAGAATAAAGCATTAAAACCACCCATGAGCCTTTATGTTGCATGAAGTAGTAACAAATAATTAAATTGCATTCATTTCATAACTTCTTTTTAAATCGTGAGCTCCTTAGTCATCTAATAAACCGAAACCGGGCATTGTGAAACGGGATCTTATTTTTAATTAATTGAATTGTCAAATAATTCCACTTACTTCCAGTGGCGTTAGCAGTCTTGTTGGATCCTGGCGTGGCATTCGGCAATGTGGTGTTAGCCGACTTTGGTGCTGGGTCAAGTGGCACGGGAGTTGCTGATGTCAGCTCTGTGGTCGCCGTAGGAGGTGATGGCGAAGCCAAGGGTGGCGGCGACACATCCCTTCGCTGGCGGTTGTGGTCCAAAGTGACTAAGTCGTATCGGAACGGACTTGAGCTACCGCTGTCCAGGGCATATTCCAGATCCCATGCTGAAAAGTAAAACAAGATTCATATATATATTTTTATTTTTATGTAAAAAATTGCATTGTCTCCAGAAACAAACGTATGAGCAAAATTTGAGTTAAAAAATACAGTCGATTCTTGCAAACTTGCTAGATTTTATTACAACATCGGGACAGGAGAAACTAAAAAAAACTAGTAAAGAAAATTATAAATGTTAGTTGTGGAGCTGAAGTAAGGGTACCTTAACTATAATTTAGTACTTGTGATCTACAATGAGACCTTATAACTAAAAACGTCTTACTCATTCTCGAGAAATTTTTAAAGAGATTTTTTCTTTTCAAGCTTTACAAGCACTATACTGTGCCTTAGATATTAATAGCTATTACATTACTGACCAAATTCATAATCTGCATTAAAAAAGAAAACCAGTATGAACTGCCTGTTTTTGTGTCCATAATTAAATTCACAGCACAATGCTTTAAGAATAGTAATAACTTGCTCTCGACTATGTATGTCATAAAAACATCAGACTAAAAATATTCATAATCTAACTTCTAAACGACATGCATCTGGGCTATTTAAATTGACTAGAGCCGTGAACTTCTTATGATGCGGCTACATCTTCAATAAGGTCATAAGAGTTAACACAAGGGATGCCAATTAAACGAGAAATGGCTGATGATTTTGAAGTTTCAGTTTTTGGTTTTCCATGTACCAATTTATTACAATGCCGAATTAGCTCAAACCAATGGGACGCGAAATCACAAAATATCCGTTTCGTGAGAAATAATAAACTCGAATTAGCTCGGCGTTACAAAGACTCCTGGGTTTGATTATTGCCAGCCTTATTTCCTAATGAATTAGGCAAGTGATGGGCAAATAGTATGAAAAATCGACCATCAATCAGACGAAAATCTACTTCGCGTCTTTCATCTCGTATGTGATTGGGCAGGCTGCGGGTCTGGCAAAGTGTTGTTGGGTTGGCCCGGTTCCATGATATGTTACTGGTTGATGGCAATTGTCAATATATGTCAATAGCAGTCCGGAGTCTGGATATGTTACCGGTTAATGGCAATTGTCAATAGCAGCCCGAGGTTTGGATATGTTATTGTTAGATGGCAATTGTTAATATATATGTCAATAGCAGCCCGGAGTCTGGATATACCATTCGGGAAATACAGGCGTGATGTTATGATAGACATGAGTTGATTGAGTAGGTTAGTCAGGATCATCAGAAGTAATCATATCATTAAAGCTGGATCACAATCAGAGTATGAGTGACAAGTTGATATGGCTTCGCCTACAGCCATTACGAGGGTTTATTTCGCTAAATGGACTCTCACACATGCTATGTAACTTTCATTCAATGCACAATCCACTTTAATGTGTTCTACTATGAGTCCCCGCAAACTACAGAAGTCCGGTTTTTTTTCCACCTATACTCGTAGTTTGGTCGAATTGAAAATGACATTCATTAACGAATCGTTGCAACTTGCACCCTTTCTCATACTGATTGAAGACCCGACCAAACTATCGACCGATAAAAAGTCTGTAGTTTGCGAGGGCTCTAAGAAGACAATGAAGGTTAGGCAATTTCCTTCATAAAAGGCACACGTCACCTTTTTGAACTGTCATTTACATTCATAATGTTGACACTCGGCAAGACACCCGACGGAAGAATGAAGTCTCATGGCATGGGTTGGAGGAAGAAATGGTCCTAAGAGTTCATCACCTTTTAATGCCGCGACTGTACGTATTACAAACGGGGAGGATATCGTAAATACCTATCACTGTCATTCAAATATGGACGGCAACAACCTAAAGTTTAAACTTATACAAACAGCTAGTAGGAGGGATACAGTAAGGTAAGCACTAGTCACATTATATATGCCAGAATTAAACTCTTTAACTTAAAAATATCCACTCCTGCAGCCTCATTGCGTAAGTGAATTCGACAAGGCAAAGGTTTGACTCCATCAATCGACCAAGGCTATTGCATAAAGTCTCTGAATACACAGACAAGATATTCTATGACGAGTTGATTTAAAACGACGAGCAGTACAAAATAAGGAAACTGCTCAGACAAAACGGAATATAAGTAGCACCAACAAAAGGAAACTGAATTGAAGATAGACGATGACACAGTCTCACTCATTGTAAAATCCCGTAGATAATTAAGAAAAAAAAAACAGTTGAAGATAACAGTTCACATTCATAAGGGGTTATCTTTATCTATACGTATTATTGTCTTTAAGTACCTATATGGATAATTGTGCCAGAACATAACAAATGTTTGGATAACCCGTGGTTCACAGTCATTGACCAGTGTTATGATTACATTTTGCAGTCATAACACGGAGAAATTAGTACGAGTGTGAGAACTAGCACTATGGTATAATTCACAATAGGTTATTTCCTGTCTTTTCAATTAAAACGTACGTTATTGCTCATACTGTTTAATTTGTGGCCGTTGACTCCCTATGTTTGTTTGTGATTAATTATTGTGTGTCGGCATCGAGTGCCCGCTCATTACACTATTGTAACGCTTTTATAATATTAAATAATAAGCTAGAGTACGTTTACTCTAGCTTATTATTTAATATTATAAAAGCGAAAGTTTGTGAGTGTGTGTTTTTGTATGTTTGTTACCTTCACGCTCAAACGGCTGGGATGATCTGGATGAAATTAGGCCCAGAGATAGATGATAGTCTGGAATAGCACATATGATGCTATAGCACATATGTCTGAAATAGCACTTCAAGCGGGCGAAGCCGCTTGCAGAAGCTAGACATAAATATTTTGACAACACTTGATTTTTTCACAAATCTCCTATACAAAGAAACTAAGTGTATTCCTAACCTAATCTTACGGTCCCTAGGTCATTCTGTACGTGTGCGTAATACATCCGCGAATACGTTTAAATACAAGAAACTTGACAGATAACGACATTAGTAATAGTATTTATTTAAAATGCCACGCACAATGGCTTTGCTTACTCACAGTTATTTTAATCAAGTATACAATGTGCATCACGAGACACGGGTGAGCATGCCTCTTATGTCTTACGAGCTCACAGAGTTGCTCATTGTTTATGTATTTCGTAATTAAAAACACACGTTCAGATACCTTCGAAAACATCACAACACCTACATACAGCTAACATTATAGTGCCGCGCGGAGTTTTCCAGGCCCGATCGATTATTTATGCACAAAATTTCATATGAAAAGGAAATGTTTGGGGGCCGGGATTATTTTGTTAACACTAAGCTTCTAATGAATAAAGTGGTTCATTGAAAGATTGAGTTTATAAACCAGAAATAATGTAACGGATCATAGATCACTAAGGTCGAGCACATTTCCTGAAATGACGTTGATAGTTGATACACGTTTTCGCCACCGCTTTTGAGTTACTTAGTAACGTCTACCGAGACATTATTTTGTCATCTCGGAAAGAGGTTTTAATACCGTACTGCCGTCCTATAGTTAAGTGTGTCACTTTATGACATTTGGGCGATTCTGAGATCTCTCTAAGTGTTATTTTTCCACTATCAATAGATCATGCCGGATTAAAAATAAAAACACCACAAATTGCTATTGTGTACAGACCAATTTTGATAAGATTAAGTTATTAATTTAAACTAACAATGTGCCTATTCTGAAGTGCGCAATTAGATGTATTTTTTGACACCGGAAATTATTTACAGTTGATAAACAGCGTCGTTTATGTATGATTTCTGAGTTTTTTGTTTTTCGTTTATAACTCAAAATATGATTTTGTCAGACTGTCACTCTAGATAGAGGACGGCAGCGTAGTACTTATTACCAACCCTTATCGAATTGGTTTGTCATCAATGGACGTATTTCCTTGGCTTTAAGCCACAAGGGGGTGAGTTATATAGACATTTAAATAAGTATGAGTCACCACAAGGAAAACCAGAGGTATTACCCATTTTTTCCTTTTGTTTTGGCTCTTTAAAGCAATAGTTTTAGTTTGTCACTTGTTTTCTTATGTATTCTTACTCTTTAGCCTAAATGATTATATTAAAATTAAAACTCATGTTTAATGTTAAAACAGTCATAATTCATATTAGGTATTATGACTTGATAATTTTATTGCGAAAATGTGTTGTTTTTTAGGATATGAATCATAAAGCAGGAAACATACTTACGTGTCGTGGCGTGGGATCCACCAATCAAACGACTCTGTTCCAGCCTACATCACAACACAATGAGTTTTGTAGCCAATCAACTACGTCAGAAGGCGCCACGCCACGCCACGACACGTAAGTGTGCGTCCGCTATAAGTCTGTTTATGCATAAAATCAACCAAAGGTCGGAGATATATTCTACAATAATGTTAGTATAATGAGGATGTGCAGATGAGCGATCGTATGTATTTAATTACATGCTGCGCTGCATTCTCCGAACGTGACTCGCTTAAATACCATTTATATTATAAACAGCAGCTTAGCCTTAAGGCCGCTTGTACACGTTAAGAAAATTCGCCGGGCCTACGCAAGAATTTTGTCGGACTACGCACAAATCTTGTCTAGCGCAGACAAGATTTTTTCTTGTTCAGCACCGTGGCAGTATACACAGTTCGTGTGTAGTAACGACACGAACTCTGGCGTAGGACCGGTGACTTTATTTAGCGTGTGGGTACAAGCGGCTTAAGTGCTTCCAGACGTCCAACTCAATCAACTAGTTTGCAAGTTGGATATGTTTGTAAGACATACGTTTCTTTAGCCATTTACGCAAATAACATCGGTTTATCACATCAATCGACAAATTAACGAGTTGAAAATCACCATAGGCTCTAGACAAATGACATTATATCAATGAAAGTTTCGCGATAGCGATGTAATACATCGCTATCGCGAAACTTTTATTGATATAATGTCATACTATGGGCTAGAAATATAATTAATAAAAAATCATATGACCTATCTATCCCATAAATTTTGGTATTTGGTCCGTCGCCTTTGCTGAGATCATATGACACTTGTGTAGAGCCTCATGTCCAAGAGTGAATGTTTTCATACGGTAGCAGTACAAACAGACAATCAGTGCAACATCAACATTGTGGAAGAACAGAATAAGAGTTTAAATTCAAGTCGTGCGCGTATTTTCATAGCTTTCTTTACTTCTTTTTTTATAAAAGCTAGGCAAAACTGTTTTATTGTTGTGATCAGTCGACTCTCTGCGGAAGGCCTTATTATAGCCCTATATTTTGAATACACTTGAAACAAGCATAACCAATTGAAATAGAATTCAGATATTTGTGACCTAGCAAGGACTTTATACTTAGGATTAGGATGTTGCGATCTTGTAAAACCCGGCAAAGATACGTGTGTAAGCAAGTCACATAATTTTTCGTGTCGTACAAGGAGCGAGCGTTACTGCGTCACTCACGTCCAAGCAAGGGAAGAGTACTAGAGTCCATATAATTTATAATATAGACTATTGGTACTATCGACCACACGTCAGTCAGTGGTAACTTTTGACCTTGAGCTACGTCGTTTCAATATAATAAGAGGCTAGCATATGGTTTGGATGTCTTCATTTCTGATTCGATCACGCAAGGAAATTCCAAGCATAGCCCTCTCCATTGCCCTTTGGGTGACTTAAAGCTTTCTGATGAGACCCTTTTTGAGCGACCACGTCTCTGCCCGTAAGTAATCACTGGCAACACACACTGGTCATAGACTTTCGTCTTGAGACACTGTGGTAAGTTGGACGAGAAGATACCGCGCAACTTGCCGAACGCTGCTCAGCCGAGTCGGATTCGACGGTTGACCTCATTCTCGAAGTTGGATCCACCTAACTGGACCGTTTTTTCCAGGTAGACATAATCGTCCACAACTTCGAGTGTAGAGTCTCCGATTTTGATAGGAGTGGGTACAGCATGGGCATCAGAAATGAAGACATCCGCAAGAGAACCAAGGTTACCGATATAGCCCGAACAATTGCCAAACTTAAGTGGCAGTGGGCAGGGCACATTGCTCGCAGAACGGAAGAACGATGGTGCCGAAAAGTTCTAGAGTGGCGACCGCGTACTAACTACTGCGTACTGCGCGCAGCGTTGGAAGGCCTCCCTCTAGGTGGAGCGACGACCTGGTCAAGGCTGCGGGCGTCCGGTGAATGCGAAACGCACAGGACCGATCAGTGTGTCGATGCTTGGGGGAAGCCTATGTCCAGCAGTGGACGTCTGTCGGCTGAAATGATGATGCTGATTATGGTTTGGTACTGGTGCCAATGATGTGCGACTGACTTTACTATCTACGGTCCAGGTTGGTCGCTGCAGAGACACTCTGGTAAACTGGGGTATCCTTGACCCATCCCAAACACGGTGTGAGTGTAGAACCCTTTCACAGGATATGTACAACCACCTGCACTTGCAACGAAAAACGAGGGCAACAAAAAAGCTGTCCAGGTGGCCATATTCTGGTCGGGCTATATTTGAGACCAATTGAAACACAAAGAAGAAGCTATTTTACTTTACTCATAATTAGAATCTTACATGTTGAGGTATAATTGGAACTGCTAAGAGTTCCTCTATAAATATAGACTTAATAACAATAACAGCCGCACGGGTCTATTTGTGAGGTTGAGCAACGCTTGCTGATGTCTGTGGATGGTTGAGGTTGAGATTCCCCGTGCCTCGGAAAGCACTTGGCCCTTAACGACGGTTTGGTGCCGTAAAACGGTTACATTCTAAAGCATACTCCTTAAGTCCTTAGTAACGGCTGGATTAAATTATCAACACGATATTTTTCGCATTCGTTCCATGTTAAAATATTGTATTTACCTACATCCAGTTAAACTAGAAGCCGACCCCAACACGCTTGGGAAAATGCTGTGCCGATTTATTAAATCGAGTTCTATTTTATATTATATATCGAAAATTACTGACCTACACTGGGTTGTTGACAAAATTGAACTCGTATAATGTCTACTACAGTATAATGAACTAATGACCCAAAATAAACACATAATCAGCTATGTTTTTTGTTTTGACCTATAAGATGACCTACAGATTTTATCAATAAACAGTTCGTGACCAGAACAATGAAAACGTTAACAAACTTATCTAAAGAAACGAAAAAAATATATAATTTTTTCATACCTACATAACTAATAATCTGTTAGTTCGATAATAAAATATATTTAAACAAAATTTAGGTCAATTATGTCTTTGTGCTGTGTGTGTTTATTTGTTAGGGGTGGGTTATTTGACTAGTTAGCTAGGTTATATGACGTTTGGTTGTGACAACGGTTTGATTGGATTGTTAAGAAAATAATAATTCAACCTGCTGTTTCTAATCTAATGCGTGAAAACTGAAAACACAACATGTTTTCGCGTATTTGCGTCATCTTTAATTACCCAGTATGCTGTCTTGCACTCGTCATTTCTTTATCAATAAGTGTCAAAGGGTAACCCTAATTAACCCGTCACTCTGTATTTGTGAGTAACAGTTCTCGCAATTAGCTGTTGACTGTTAGGTAACCTGCTGTAAATTTACAAAAAACAATACCCACTGATTCTTTTTGTAACCAACACGATAACAACAACGCATATATTCGTATGACAAATAAAAATAATGAAGTGGCACGTACGTTTCACAATAAACAAGAGATACATAAACATAATATTGGAAATACATAAAATAAAACATTGGAAACGATAGCATAACAAAAACGCGCAGAGGTGGGTTCTTTGTATGAAGTGGCTGTGAGATAAAATGTCTTTGCCTCCCATTCATTTCAATTTCTTGCATGCCTGCGATGAATATTTTTTATACATTAAAATCTTTATTAAAACGTATAGCTTTAGAAGAAAACAGTTTCATCGTGGCAATTATTTTTATTGTATGGTAAATAAGTAAGTAATAAAAAAGTAGTAGTTCAAAATCTTATACGAGTTGCAATCGACGGAAAAACGCTATAACTAAGTAAACTAAACAGTATAATGATAAATATTAACATTAAAATTAGAATTGAATACCATGAATAAATAATTAGCGTATCCGACAAGCATCCGACTTTGTGGTATTTTATATTCTTTTATTTTGGCAAATATTTTCAAGGACTGAATATATTTTGTCGTAACGAAATTCATTCAAGAATCTGGCATACTAACTAGTGCATATACCTGAAAAACATCACCTTTAAACCTATTAACTTGTCTCCAGCAAATACGCGAAAACAATAATCTACCTAAACAAATAATGCACAACAAATGACGCAAAGCAAAATAAAGCTAACCGTTCGGGGATGGGTATTTATTTATTTTGTTGACGACCTTACATTGTCTTTAGGCTGCCTACTCAAATAAAGAATAAACCGGCCAAATGCGAGTCGGACTCGCGCACGATGGATTCCGTACCATTATCGCAAAAATGCCAAAAATATCACTTTTGTTGTATGGGAGCCCCACTTAAATATTTATTTTATTTTGTTTTTAATATTTGTTGTTATAGTGGCAATAGAAATACACCAGGCTGTACGTATGGTGACAGACAGACAGACGGACCATGGAGTCTTAGAAATAGGGTCCCGTTTTTACCCTTTGGGTACAGAACCCTGAAGTATTTGTCAGAGGTAAGTAGGCGTCATTGCAAACCTTTGGTACGCAAGCACGACTGGAACCTGACCGGTTTTTTATTATTTATTTTAGTGCTAGCGCAAACTGTAAATAGTTGATGCTTCTATGTAGGTATTACTGTTTTTAAGATAGAGTAAAAACAAATGTAGGGATAAAGTCGCCGCAGCCCTTCATTTTTAGGGTTCCGTACCCAAAGGGTAAAAACGGGACTCTATTACTAAGACTCCGCGGTCCGTCTGTCTGTCTTTCTGTCACCAGGCTGTATCTCATGAACCGTGATGGCTAGACAGTTCAAATACTAAAAACAGAATAAAATAAATATTTAAATGGGGCATACAACAAACGTGATTATTTTGCCATTTTTTGCGATAATGGTACGGAACCCTTCGTGCGCGAGTCCGATTCTCACTTGGCCGGTTTTTTTAACATTATATAGCGGTGATAGTAATACGTCATATTCTGTGAAAATTTAAAGAATTTAAAGGGTAGAACCTTATTGTTTTTTTTTCCCAAAGATACAGCCGTGTGACAGACCGACGGACGGACGGACAGCGTAATATTAAAACAGTTCTCGCCAAACTCCTTAGCCGCCCTGAAATTGGCTTTCCGAAGCGCAAGGCAAGGATTGGTGCTGTTTTTATATAAGATTTACTACTGCTCAGCCATTGTAGCCAACTTCAGGGCGGGCAAAAAGTTTGGCGGGAACTATAGCATGTATCAGCCTACGGGTCCGAATTCCTAAAAACTGAGCATACCTGACTATAGTATTTACGAGCAAGCCAAACATTCGACTCGATATCAAAACACGAGGAAGACGTTGCAACCTTGAGTTACGTCACCAGAACTTGTCGAGCCGGACCGCACTGAGAAGAGGTCCTGATCTCAGTTCATCGACCTCGGGCAGGTAGGTAAAAACATCTACAAAAACTAAATTTTACCTATATCGATATCTGAAATATACAATTTACACATGTATGGTGCACCGAAAACTACAGAGATTTTATCTACAAGTTTCATAGATTTTGGTGGTCATTATATTTTTAGCACACTTTGTAAGCAGAGGTATTTTGGTTTTTTATATTTACTTTTTTTATTTACAACTTTCAAGTTATGTTTTTTTTTCGAACGGCTTTTAAACATAATATTGGTATTTATTTTTGTAATCACATTTAAAAACACTTCATTTTGATACCCACATGATTAAATGGGCAGAAAAAAAATATTGGAAATCCACAATATGGCAACCAAAATTCCCCATGTTTCTCATTTTTACGTCACTTATCTAAGACGATTGGGCGGTCAAGACCTATCAAACAATGTTTTAATAATAAAAATCCGTCTAGTTGTTTGAAAGATATGAGATTTTAAAAAATAATACATACATACAAGATACGCGCGAAAATCATAACCCTTTCCTCGCAGCCGGGTAGGTAATAATCTTCCAGTTAATTGTGTCAAGAGCTTAAATTATATCATAAACCATAACAAGTTCAGGCATTTCCTTATTAATTTAAAGAAATATTTTTTTATGCTTGTTTGTAAAACATATTCTCTGATACAGAAAGCTACAATATTGCACTATGTCGCAGGCTACTTTTAAAATCTTTATATTACCTTGCTTTCAGAGTAGTGGTGGCCCAGTGGTAATATCCACAAGTAGTGGTAGGTTGTGGGTTCAAACCCAGGCAGGCTCTTTACTTTGTGTAAATTATTTCATCACTATTGCTCTCAAATTGGTAAATGTATACACCATGAGGTAACAGGCGTGTCTTAGAACCAAAAATGAGAACACATGTGACATCCATCAACCTACACTGGGCTTGTATGGTGGATAATGGCCCATTCCCTCTCACAGAGAGTACGCACAACGAACCAAATGGGATTCTAAGTGCAGAAAAGGGGTCCATCTATCCTATTTATATGTATAATAAGTTTTATAAAATTTTGCTTTGTGTAACAACTTTTTTAAGAATATTATTGAAACTTAAGTTAGATTTGGTTTAGGTTTCATGTTCTGTATACTGCCGTGGTATAACTTAAATGCTATTATCCAACATCTGGTTGATTTTTAAGTTTTGATGCTATATTGATGAGAAACAAAAAATATTGATCGATCTGTGTGTGCAAATTTTCAATTCTTGAATACTTATGAAAATTCTCATACACAGATCAATATATATTTTTTTAAGTAAAAAATCGAGGATGTTGGATAAAGATTTAGTTATACCACGGCAGTATAAGTGTTAATAAATTATCAAATATTCCATTTAGGCTAGAAAACAATTAATAATTATGAAAGTAACAAACAGCCATTCCACAGAACCTAAAGTGTTAGCCAATGTAATAGTTGCATCCAGGAAATGTTAGCCAATGTTACCTTTACCAAACCAAAGTACATTTGAATATTTCCTTTGTATCCAGGGGCTTAAATGTGGTTTATTTTTCAATTTTTAAACTTTAATGAGTTGAAATATAATTACATTACAAAAATATGGTTACAATGTAAGAATATAATCAGTTTTTTTTTATTTATCTTATTTTATGTTCAATAATGCATGCCAACAACATATTTACAAATTCATTATAGAGTCAATGATTTATATGATGGTAAGAGGTAATGATGATAGCAATTGAGTTCAATTTGTTATTTTTTTATTGATAGCCTTGTGTTTGACCACTATAGCACCTGATGATAAGAGATGAGGTGGTAGGTGATGATTGCCTAGAAATAACTTATTCACTCTTTACTTAAAGACTGGGGGTAGTAACTATCAGGAAATACAGACAACGGCCGTAACATTTATAGTCAGATATAATTAACCACAGTTCAAAGAAATTCCTACCAATGCATTCTCTTATGAAACTCGACAATTAACCTGTTGAATATGTTAACGACAACGATGCAAGGAGGTTTCATAGCAAGCTTGTAAGAAGTGCACAGCATTCATTTTGCAGAAGAAAAACTTTCAAAAGCAACACGTAATTTCAAATATCACCTTAATCTTAGAAAAAAATAATTATATTAAAATAAGCGCGAACCATTTGTTCACGACAGATGACGTATCAAACTTGCTAATAAAAAAAAACAGCCTAAAGGCTTTCAAGGTTTCCTTTGCTTCTTTCATAGTTCGAGACGAAAATTATATCGTGACCTACAAACTAGTTTCTGCTAATAAAAGTTTCGAAATACTAGCTGCGCGCCAAGAAACGGTCACTTCATAGATATGTAAAAGTTTTTGATGGTACTGCATTCAGAGAGTCCAACTTAAATAAAACGATGCATTGTTTTCATTACGTGGGCAGGAAAGTTGCGACATACCGTTCGTAGATTGGCCGACAGCAAACACCAAAAGGAACACACTGGTTACATATTTAAAGTTCACACGCACTCGCAAGTGATCCATTTTCTCACAATATAATAAAATGGACGTTTATTCTAGCATAGAATTTACGAATGTCAGTAACGTCATTGAACGAAACACTGCGCTGCTCAACTCTGCTGAACTGACGCAAAGTGAACTGACGGACGGACTCTCGAGTCTCGATACTCTCGATTCTCGAACACTATACAATCGGCAGTGTTGCCAGATTTGGCAAACCCAAGTCCCCTAACATTTCTTTCAAATTAGCCTAAATTCGCCCAATTTTATTGCATAGAAGTATTTAAAAGTCATTAGCTTAAATAGATAATATAGTTGTCACCATAAATACCCCAGGAAAATTGTGAATAAGAATACCCAGAGAAATACACATGCGAAAAACCTGGCTAAAACTTGCTAAACAACGTTGTGAATCGGGTACAAAAAATATTTAAAAATAACTTGTATACGAAAATGTATATAGTTACATATATATTAATAATACACATATACAAATAAAATAAACTAATAAATACCAATAAAAAAACGAGAAACCTATTAATAATTATATCCGTTCAAACACACAAACTGTAATTGCTCACCTAATAACTAACATAATCATCAGTGTAAGAAACAGGCAGTATTGTTACTTTCTTACTTTGTTCAAAATCACTCCTGGTGAGACAAAAATAACTACGATTTACTTTTGCATAAAATGTTTGAATTCGTACTTGAGCAAAGCATTTTTGGTTAATTTATCACCTTTGATGTTATTTTAGATTTTGTGTTCTGTAGACTGCATTTAATTTCAATGAGAACTTCTTCTTTATTCTACCATCTGGTGATGGTGACCCAGCAATCCTTAGATACTCATTAGAAATGAAGAACCTATATTTTTTAAATGTTACACCAAATTTTCTGCTGCGCGCTCTTTGACTTTGCTTTCTAAAATCTGGCCACGTTTTATTGCCAGATTCTGCACCGATATCACCCCAAAAATCACTGCAACCAGAGTGCCAAAAACTATTTTCACCGGCTTACTTCATGACACTTGGATACTTTATAGTGCTTACACACGTTCGGACATGGTAAGGCTAGACTAACTCTCCCCACAAATCCTAGTGTTGTCTTATTCAGAACATTATTTCCATTTTTATTTATGACTAAGTTCAATTTAAAATATCGGGAGACAATAACCAAAATCAGTGGATCTCCCATAAATCGGGGACTTTTTTAACGCTGGTCCTAGTTGGTACGGCCTACGGATTTTGGTACGGAACGGACCATATCCGATGTGAACACAAGCGGACCGGGACGGACTCAATTAATAATAATAACGTCCGGCGAACCACTCTACACACGCTCCAATATGGTACGGCCGGACTAACTCCGCTCACAAATCTGTAGTCCGGCCGGACCAAATCCGAACGTGTGCTAGCACAAATATATTGCTAAACGCTCGGACATGGTACGGCCGGACTAACTCCGCCCACAAACCCTAGTGCTGCCGTATTTAGTCCATTATTTTCCATTTTTATTTATGACTAAATTGAATGTAAAATATTGGGTGACAATAACCAAAATCAGTAGGTCTCCCATAAATCGGGGACTTTTTCAACGCTGGTCGTAGTTGGTACAACCCAACCACTGGTTCATCCGGACGTGTGTAGAGTTTTCGGCTGGTTGGCAACCAGCCGAAAACCCTACACACGTCCGGATTTGGTACGGTACAGACCATCAACAGACCATATCCGATGTGAAAACAAGCGGACCGAGACGGACTGAATTAATAATAATAATGACCGGCGGACCACTCGACACACGCTCGGATATGGTACGGCCGAAGTAACTCCGCCCACAAATCTGGACGTGTGTTAGCACTATTAACTATCTCATAACGAAGCTCAAACCAAAGACCACTTTTATACTCAAGTTTGCATCTGCATTCTTTAAGTTTTCTTTAAGTTTGGGGATCTGTAAGTAACAAATAAAATATCAGTTACAATTACAAACAATCGAGAGGTTATGAGATAGTTTTGGTCGACTTTTTTACGCTTATTTCACCTTTTATGTCTATCATTATATTTTAGCGCCAAATCCACTGTAGGTACTTTCATAGAAGTCTTGACATTCCTCAGCTCGGCAGACCAGAAATCTGGGTTCCAGGCAAATTTGTTCCGACAGATATAAAAAAACAAATATGAAAATACCGACCATCAATGGGTCGACTCTTGGCAAATTTGTGCTTTCAGTTTTCACGAATCCAATTTATTAATAAAACGAGAAAACACTAATAGGTAGGCGGGTTTTTCAAAATATTCAATAGTAAAAAGACCACGATCACAGCCACAATAGTACAAAATGTACACGAGTGATAGAAGTTTGTTTTAAAATTAAATGACGTCTACGTCACTTCATGGCCAATCGCTATTGGTGCAATACATGAGCGGCGTAACTCAGTACAATGCCGCTCACACATACATTTACAGCGCCTTCATTTTCTGAACCGTAGGTTCGCCAAAGTCAGCACACCAGCCGCTGGTTACCCTCGTTGGGCTTCTCATGGTACGCCATAAGTTCCACCTGGCGTGGGTGGACCGCTAGGGTGCCTCGAAAAAGAGGCGAACCGTTTAGAACGGTCGCCACGACGCGCTTACAGTCACATACAACAAATCAAACATAGCGAGCGCGATTTAATTCGCGCCCGCAAAACGCCAGGTCCACCAAGCGACGGGTTCGCAGTTGCGTACCACTGTGCTGCATTCGCGGGCAGAAAGCGATGCTCTGTGACCGATCGCCGCGACTTCCAATCGCTGTATGGCCAATAGCGTTTCAGCGTTCGTATTTTTTTATACATGTTATGCAGCAATCATGCACTCTTATCAACTGAAATTGACATTATTTGGGTTTTGTAAGGGAAGTATTGAAGGAAATATTATATTTTAATAACTTTATTTCTCAAAAAGAATTAGGTACATTCACTTACATGAGAAAAATCTTATTTCTAATTAGAATAAATTGGGCGACGCTACGGTTACACAATAGAAAATAGATTAGATTATTACAGTACCCGAAGACAACTTAAGATTTTAAATCCGCTTAAAAGTGTCTCTTTAGAGATTTTTTTAAAGTGTTCATGGATTTTTGATCTTTAACATTCCGAAGCAATTTGTTGTAAAGCTGTGCTCCTTTATACAGAAGCATAAAGGAGCACAGCTTTAGCTTATAGCGACCGATTGTAAAACATGACCCGACACACTTTCGTGTAACTTAAATGGAGAAAAGTCGCCTAAACTGGCTACACTTAATAATGAACATCGCGATCCATGATTTCTTGGCGGGAATTTCAACCAAGGCGCGCTTTTTCAATTTTTGTCCAAGTTTTTTCATTGAATTTAAATACTGTAAATTGTGTATATTTGCTGTAAATAGTTTGTTCTCGTCCTGAATATGGACGGGAATGAGGGGAGCGGGGCTGATCCCCCGAATCCCAAGATTCGAAAGCGGACTTTTGGCACTGATGCTGAGGACCTTGTCGGCGGCGGTGAGGAAAGTGACTTTATTAATTACGCGCCCTACTTTAAACCTAATTAGGTATAAAAGACTGTATCCAGAACATTCGGGTAGCACAGAGTTTAAAGTTTTTGTTGAAAGCCAGGATAAAGAACGATTGGGAAATAAAAGCCCCATATACCTACCTGAATCACATTTTCGCAGCGGACGTTAAAGGTGTGGTGGCGATACGCCGTGTCAATGCGAATAAAATAGTAGTCGTGTTTAAGCAATACAACACGGCCAACAATTTCATCAACAAAGTAACATTTCTAGAAAAACATAAGATGAGGGCATATATCCCAGCAGCCCAGATAGAACGAGTTGGCATCATCAGATTCGTGCCAACAAATATCTCAAATAAAGAATTGTACACAAAGCTTTCTTCTGTCTACGAAATTGTGGCAATCAGAAGATTTACAAAGAAAGTGGGACAGAACAGGGTACCACTTCAGACAGTCAGTATAACATTCTTGTCAAATTCATTACCAGACTCAATTCAATATGACCTTTTTTCATATAGAGTTTTTGACTATATTCAACCCCTATTGCAGTGCTATCGCTGCTTCAAATTCAACCACTCTGTCAATATATGTAATGGTAAACAGCGCTGCAGCTGCTGTGCTGGAGAACACTCTTACAAAGAGTGTGACAAGCCCAATGAGCTCTGCTGCATTAACTGCAGTGGACCTCATTTGGCTATATCAAGGACCTGTCCGGTTAAGATTAGGAAAATGTTAGAAAAAAAAGAAAAAGTAACTTATGCCAACATAGCTAATACAAATAATACAAAGAAGGAAACTGACTTCCCTCCTTTGCCGGACCGCTCCAAGACTGCTCTAAATAAAAAGGAAAATGTAAATAAAGAACTGATTCTAAATAAGAACAAAATGAAATTGTACAATGTGGATAGTGTACATAACACACCTATAAATGAAGAAACCATGCCTGAGAAAAAAACTGCACCCAAACCCAATATCCAAGCCCAAATCATTGCCAATAATGATGTCTTAATGGCTTCAGTCCATACTTTAGTACAACTAAGCAACAATTCAGACGATGTGCCCATAACCACGTCGTCTATCAAAGACATGTTTATCAAAAATCTGTCAACTTAATGGTTTTGAGTTCTCAAAGTTTAAATAATAAAAAACCTTTATTACTTAATTAATTTTCTACAAAATCAAAATATAGATATTTGTCTAATAAATGAAACTTGGCTAAAAGACCAACAGAGTTTTAAAATACCTGACTATAATTTCCACAATAAAAAATCAGCTATACTCCATTTGTTTAGGTAGTTAACTAAATGTAAACAATCTTAACGTCATGTCTTTTATCTAAAAAAATGTCTAAAAATTGAATCTAAAAATGTTTACAATTAGGTATTTACTTAAACCGATGTTAGGTAAGTAACTAAATTTAAATAATATTTGTTGGTCTTTTATACAATTTATTTTATATAAAAAGACATCAAGATTGTTTACCTTTAGTTAACTACCTAAACAAATGGAGTATAACAGTCATAGTGGAGTAGCTATCTTAATAAAGCCATATTTAAAGTTTAAGGTTTTAGACACCCGTTTCTATGATGATATTCAGACTATTGCAATTTCTGTATTTACAGAAATAGGCGGCATAACAGTTTTATGTGTATATTGTCCATCTAAATCTGGGCATATAAGAATAAATCGATTGCAGAATATTATCAGGGACCTCCCTAAACCTATATTCGTAAGCGGTGATTTTAATGCCCATCATATTATTGCCTTCGGATGCGTGTCCACAAAAGGCAGGGGGCAAGATTTATATAATTTAATTGATGATAATGACTTATGTATAATTAATAATGGTGACTATACTACAGTCAATCGCCCTTATTGCAATCCATCTGCAATTGATGTCACTTTCGTTAGTCCAAACCTTGCGCCACTTTGTGAGTGGTCTGTTCATGATGACACAATGGGAAGTTATCATTACCCAACTATTACAAACCTTGCAATTTGTGCTGACAAATATCAAGTTAATTCACCTGTTGACAGATTTTTGTAAAGTCAAATATCCAAAAATGTTTTCCATGACGTGACGATTGATGAAGAGGATCCAATGTCCACTTACCTCGAATTTTGTACTTGCCTTGATACCTTGAAGAAAATGGTGATTCCAAAGTTGGTTAAAACTAGTGATTTTAGAAGTAGAATTCCAGCTCCTTGGTGGAATTCTATTTGTGAGCAAAGTGTAATTGCATCTTATACTGCCCTGAAATTGTACAGAAGTGACCCAACCATAGATAATTACATTAATTATAAGAGATTAGATGCGTTAAAAAATCGTACAATTTCAGAACAGAAGAAGATCGGTTGGAACAACTTTTGTAACACTTTTAATAGAACTACTCCACTAAGTAAAATTTGGAACCATAATAAGAGATTTAAAGGCATCAGATCTGGCAACAAATCATACAGGGATGAATTTATTCAACCATTTTTGACAAAAATATCTGATAATAATAACCTTATAGATAGTAGCGAATATAAGCATTATTTTGATCTCAATAATGACAACCCAAACACCAAATTTTTATTGGAACCTTTTACATGGACTGAATTCTTAATGAGTTTGCAATCTAGAAAAAATACAACCCCAGGTTTAGATGATTTCCCTTACATACTGATTAAAAATCTTGATGATGATGTAAAACATTTATTCTTAAAAATTCTTAACAGTCTTTGGCGTAAGCAAGTTATACCAGAATCATGGAAGACACAGTGCGTGATTCCCATATTAAAACTCGACAAACCACCAAATTTAGCTAGCAGCTATCGCCCAATCTCGTTGTCCTCATGTCTTGGAAAGATTTTTGAGAACATGTTGAAGAATCGTTTGGACTGGTACTCTGAATCCAATAACATTATTCCGCCAGTGCAATATGGATTTAGGCGCGGTCATAGCTGTGCTGACAGTTTCATTTCCTTAATAGCAGACCTGAAAAGGGCAGAAAATAGCAAATTACATACTGTTTGCGTATTTTTGGATGTACAAGGTGCTTTTGACAATGTTGACCCTGGCATACTTGTCAAAATAATGACTGGTAGTTTAGGTTTACCTGGACTTGTGTCCAAATGGATTTATGACTTCTTAAGTAACAGAAAACTCTTTGTCAAACATAATGACATCCTTTATGGACCAGAGTGGGCTAGTAAAGATACAATGCAAGGTGCAACTCTGTCGCCCTTGATCTATAACTTGTACACTTGTGAAATATGTAAATATGTTGATACTCAGAATGTAAATATATTGCAATTTGCTGACGATTTAGTTCTGTATAGTTCAAATTCTAATTTATGTGCAGCTATTGATTCTGTAAATATAGCATTAGGAAAACTTTATGATTATTATAGTAATAGGCTGCATCTTAAAATTAATGCTTCAAAAAGCAGTGTTATGATTTTTGGAGATGACAACCCTACTACTGATGTTATATATGCTACAGAGAGCATTCAAAGAGTTAACCAGCATAAGTTCTTAGGTATTGTCATCGACCAAAAACTCAAATTCGAGGAGCACATTAAATATATTTCACAAAATTCTTACAAAGGGCTAAATGTTCTTAGATGCCTTGCTGGGATATCTTGGGGAGCTGATCCAAAAATATTGTCAATACTGTACAAAGCAATTTGTAAGAAGCCATTTTGGTTATAGCACTTTAGCTTATATTAATTGTACATATGTACATAGATTGGATATAATTCAAAACAAAGCTTTGAGAATCATCTCTGGATCAATGTGTTCAACTCCCATAAGAGCCATGGAAGTTGAAACCAAAATTATGCCTCTTATTTTGAGGAGAATATTGCTATGTGAAAGATATTGCGTGAAACTTTTGTCATCATCTAATAATGATGTTATCAACAGAATAGTCCCTCACCTGGTTAATGTCTCTGGTACTTTGTCCTCAGCAGATGAACTGTTGAGGGGCATAACTCCACAGTTGTGCCTGATATATCTGGAAATCTATACTAATATTATAAAGCTGAAGAGTTTGTTTGTTTGTTTGAACGCGCTAATCTCAGGAACTACTGTTTGGAATTGAACAATTCTTTTTGTGTTGGATACTACGTTTATCGAGGAAGGTTATAGGCTATATAACATCACGCTATGACCAATAGGAGCGGAGCATAAATGAAAAATGTTGCAAAAACGGGAAAAAAATATTCTTTTTAGAGATTTCGTTGCGTGCGCTGCGTAAGCGGTTAAAGTTACGCAACAATAGTGTAGGTAGGGTAGGCAGGGTAAATGGATAGGTAGCCAGTTGACGGGAGCGAAGCCGCGTGAGACAGCTAGTCGCTTTCCGTAGACTAGACGGAGATGCAGCCGAAATACAGGCGTTGTTTTCATCATTGTTGATCGCTGCATTCGCGACAGGTTTCGAAGATCGGCATACACGTGCCAAATGCCCTTTCTTCGAACAAAGTTGACATATAGAGTTAAATGCGGGGCATTTGATGCGTTGATGTAGAGTATTAGATCCACAAAAGAAGCAACGTCTTTTCCCTTGTGTCATAGCCGCTAAGTTTGAGCTTTGGCTTGGTTCAGAAGGTTGGATATGATTATTGGATGTTACAGCATTAAGTTGTGATGGATCAAGTGTGTTTACAAATGCGAGACTATGTTTCTCAGCCGAATCAATTGCAATAGCTTGTCGAAAAGCGTCATCAAGGCTTAGTACCGTATTTTCTAGCAGTCTTTGACGTATCTTTTGCGAAGAAACTCCTGATATGAATGCGTCACGTATGTACTCTTGCTTATATTGATCAGCAGTTACGCTTTTAAACGTACAATCTTGCGCGAGTTGTTTCAAAGCTTGAATATATTTGGATATTGATTCGTCTGACTGCTGTTTGCGAGTTGACAAGACATGGCGTGAATGTATTTCATTGGAAGGTTTGATATATATTTCATTGAGCCGTGCAATAGCATTGTCAAACGTTTCGCATTCGTTAATAAATATGAAAATCGTAGGAGAAAGATGATTCGTCAATAGCTTTAGTTTCATAGAATCAGAAATATTAGAATTCTCTTCAATTATAAAATTAGAAAAAGTTGTATACCAATGTCTTCATTTTAAATCAGCCGCCACCGTTCCGGGTTCGGTATCGAAACGGTCCGGTCGTAAATATCGTAGCATGGTTGAAGATTTTTCGGATTTTAGCGTATTCGGTTTTGTATCATTTTTAGACATTTTTTACTAGCAGAATAAATTGATGCATTTAAACGAAAATACCAACAGAAATCTTGGCTTTATTCTGCTAAAATACAAGTTAATAAAGTTAATTATTAAAGTAACAGACAGAAAAATGAGCATGACAAAACGTCAAGTGTTGACGGAAGATATCATAAATAATTACATAGACACACCACACCCGCCTTGCACTGAAAATGGTAGGTTATGAGCGGAAACGAAGGTAACGAACTGAGCGGGCCGAAGTATAAATTTTATAGTTGTGCACTTAGAACATTGAGATAATATGTACTACGTACTAGTACATTAATACCTCAATGACTTAGAATGAATTTCAGCATTTCCCTTCCACTGCCAGTGGACTTTGCGGAGCGTGCGATGTGGGCAATGACGGATGAGCGGGTTATATGACCTGACCTTCCATTTGAAGCGGACTTTGCGGAGTAAGGTCGAGCAGCATTCAACGTACGAAAAATATTTTATGATTATTTTAATACTTTCGGGCATTACAAACTGAACAAACAATGAGATGTTGGAAAAATCAAAATCAGTCTGTTATTTCATGTTCCTACTTAATTCCACAATTTTCACGCTATATCTTTTTTATACCCTCGGCGATAATCTTCGTCATTCACATACTACAGGGATGGCTTCAGTATGTAACTCCATATTTGCACAAGGTCACAGCAAGCAAAACTGACCGATGTATGACGAGAAAGCGGTGGGGATGATTAGAGGGAGCGGGAGTCCGAGTGGAGTCAAAGAGTACCTAATGTAATAATACGGAAGAGTGGAGTCCTCACCCTTAGTCCGTTAAACTAGCGTGCGACGCCATGACATAGCGCATGAGCGGACCCACTTTTTTTGCATTGTTTGTGGCATAAAACCTCATTGTCGATTGTCAATGTTTATAGTCACGGCACAGATTAGAGAAATTAAAGTTCTCTCTCGCCAAACTTCCGGGCAGCCCTGAATTTGACTTTCCGATGCGCAAGGCACGAAACGATGTATTTTGAGATTTAGGATTCAACCCAACCATCACGGATATTGAGCTCAAAATTGTGTACTTGATCTTGGAGACTGAACATTTGTTATATCCTATCCTACTATAAACTATACTATATACCATCTATCTATTCTCATACTAATATTATAAATGTGAATGTAAGTTTGTTTTGTTATGCTTTCACGCAAAAACTAGGTACTGAACCGATCCTCATGAAACTTTGTACATATATTTTTGGAGGTATTAGAAGTAACATAGGATAGTTTTATTAAAAATACTAATATTATAATCTATACTAATATTATAAAGCTGAAGAGTTTGTTTGTTTGTTTGTTTGAACGCGCTAATCTCTGGAACTACTGGTTGGAATTGAAATTTTTTTTTTTTTGTGTTGGATAGCCCATTTATCGAGGAAGGTTATAGGCTATATAACATCACGCTACGACCAATAGGAGCGGAGCATAAATGAAAAATGTAGCAAAAACGGGCAAAAATATTGTTTTTGGAGAGTTCCCGTTGCGTGCGCTGCGTAAACGGTTTAGATGGGAAGGTAGGTAGCCAGTTGACGGGAGCGGAGCCGCGTGGAACAGCTAGTCGTCGCTTATATCTGGAAATATATAATAAATGCACAAGGATTAAAAAACAGTCACAGTGGCCTTGCTATGCCCACAACTATGTTAGTATAACTCATCCGATTCATGTTCTAGAACACAGAGTTATAAGTAAAACATGCTAGAATTTTTGTCTGAAAAAAAAATGGTTGCCTGTAAAGTCGGTTTTACGGGCGAAGATTTTACGTGACAACGTCTTTTTCTCGGTAGAATATTTATTGATATGAATATAATTAAATTGCACAATAGGAACAAGGAATTGAATGAAAATAAGAATTGCACAAATTTTAACTATAGAAATATATTTTGTTTACTAAAACATTGTACATGTAAACTTCGGCGGGCCTCTCTCTCGTTCGGTGACTCATCGTAACGTTACCGAGCGTTACACTTTTTCATAAGTGCCTCCCAGCCACAACCTAATTTAAGACGTTGTCACGTCAATAATAAGTATTATACTCTATACACGGATGGCAGCAAGGGAGATGACCATGTGAGATCCTTTATATGATCCTCAAACAAGGTTCACTCAAAGCTTTGTTCTGGACAATGAATGCTCAATATTTACTGCGGAAGCCTATGCTATCCTAGAAGCATTAAAGTTAATAATTCATATTCACCAGTCTTATAAATTCTTCTTAATTTTAACCTATTCATTGAGTGTTTTGGAAGCTTTAAAATATTTGAAATTTAATTGTAAAACTAATTATGTTTGGTACATAATTAAAGATTTAGTATACAGGGTGTCCCAGAAATCGACGTCAAGCCGTAAATGGGTGATAGACCAAGTTACACTTTAAATTTTAGGCAAAAATCTACACAAGCATTATTCAAGATTACATAATAATAAAAAAATTAGATAAATTATGGGATTTGTAGCAATTGGAGTTAAAGAACCATTACAGGGATTGATTTTTTTAGTAAATTTTTAAAGTGAACATAATTTTTTAAAAACATGAGATAGATTTTTTTTCGTATTTTTCTGAGAACTGTTATAACTTGGTCTATCACCCATTTACGGCTTGACGTCGATTTCTGGGACACCCTGTATAAGTTAAATTGTAAGGATATTGAGATATCCTTTATATGGATCCCTTCACATAAAGGTATATCTGGAAATGAAGTAGCAGATAGAACTGCAAATAAGGGGATAAATTCACTGGATGTTCAATATGTAACTAGTGTACCGCATACAGATTATTATAACTCCATAAATGAAGAACTGAAAATTCTCTGGGTTGAAATGTGGAAGAAAGACCAAGAGCAGAAAGGAAAGTGGTACGGAAGTATCCAAACAGACTTACCAACAGAACCCTGGTACAACGACCTGGAGTCAGCCAGCCGGCACTTTATCACCACGATTCACGGCTTCGCTTTGGCCATACCACCACACCTGGCCACTTATCCCGTTTGGGCATAATTTCAAGTGATTCTTGTAAATTCTGTAACACACCGCAAGCTGACGCTGAACATCTGATTTTGAACTGTCAAAATTTTGCAATAGAAAGACTGATACTTGCCAGTGAATTGAGCTCGCTAGAGTAATTTTTTTTCTATGGAATTGAGTGATATCCTACCAAATAATTCCTCCCGCCGCCTGAAAGATACTCTAAAAACTAAAAAGTGTTTTGTACCAGTATTTAAATTTATTATAAACAGTTATGGAAGTGTGTAGTGTACAAATCAAGTGTGTAAACTCTTAAAACTTTAAATTAAGACTTTTCTATTAAAGACTTGGCTTAAAGGTCTCGTAACCAAGCCAGTGGCATAGCCACAAAAACAAAAAAAAAAAATCGCGATCCATAGACCCCAGACTATAACTTTTGCTTTGCTCTGTCTTTATCTATTATTTTGTAGTCGTTTTGGGGACACTTTTATTATGCGTACAGCTAAGGAGTAGAATTCCCTGCCGGAGTTTGTGTTTCCCGATAACTACAATCTAGGGGTCTTTAAGTCAAGAGTGAATAGGTTACTTCTAGGCAAGCGTGCTTCACCGTCGACCACATCATCGCTTACCATCAGATGAGATAGTGGTCAAGCGCGAGCCTATTAACAATAAAAAAAAAAAATATATATATATACTTATTTACAATTTTAGCTGTTGTGTAAATATTATTATAATTATGAATTCATGTAGATGTGTTTTTCGGCTGATATGATGATGATGATGAATGATGCATCGCACGCCCAGAACGACACTGCACTAAGCCAAAATAGCAAATTTTTCAGAATCGACAAAAAACCGTTTTCTCAAGTTATTGCAAATGTCTTGATCATTGCATGTGAAGAATGCAATCCGTATCAACATTTTATAGTTCAGTCGAATGAAACCGCTTTAATAAAGCAAATAAATGTATTTTTTTATTTAATTCACTGTTGTGTAATAAAAAATAATTATTTCGAGTTACGTGCTTTTTACTGATTGATTCTGAAATAATGCACTAATATTCTATTTTTTTTTTTTTTGAAATCCAGTATGTACCTACTTATATTTTAAACATAAACTAGTACCCTTTAACCCTAGTTAAACAAAAAAAAAATGGTTGCCTGTAAAGTCGGTTTTACGGGCGAAGATTTTACGTGACAACGTCTTTTTCTCGGTAGAATATTTATTGATATGAATATAATTAAATTGCACAATAGGAACAAGGAATTGAATGAAAATAAGAATTGCACAAATTTTAACTATAGAAATATATTTTGTTTACTAAAACATTGTACATGTAAACTTCGGCGGGCCTCTCTCTCGTTCGGTGACTCATCGTAACGTTACCGAGCGTTACACTTTTTCATAAGTGCCTCCCAGCCACAACCTAATTTAAGACGTTGTCACGTCAAAAACAAAATCTTCTGTTAATCAAAAATTAAGAAATAAAAATGGCAAAGTTGATTGAAACCAAAACATTTTTATCACAAATCTGTTAGTATAAAAAAAAAGCGAAAAAGTTCCACAGTTACATAAAAGTAAAACTGTTCAAAATAGTATAATTAACTTCACTGTGATTTTACTTGAGTAGGTAATAATAAAGATTTTTTGAAATACAACACAAAGTGATGTTTTATTTTGTAGGAAACTTGCAGTAGTTAATTTCATTGAGAAAAAGTCCTAAATCCAGTAGTTCAATATGCCTTAATTTTGGTTTTAGCACGTATTCGATGCATAATAAATGTACAAAGTTTGAAAGTCAAAATACGAGATTTTTAGCTGCATATTATGTACGAGGGAATTTATTTTACGGTTGGCAATCCTGCTGGCGCTATTTTTGAGTTAGTTTAGTATACAAATACATCGAACCTTTGCAACGTGTAGACGTACAAAATGTTTACTTCGGAATCGGATAATGGATGATTTCGATGAAGGCCTTCAATTTATTTGTATGCACGTGCCTTAATATATCTCCACTACCCTTGGTTGACTGGTAGAGAATACATCAGGCTTTAAGTCCGCCTATGTTGCATGAAGTTTTAATAAATAAATAAATTACTCCTAACAAATAAACTTCTTTATAGCACCGACGACTGACGACCGCGCGTTTTGAGACCATCCTTGCAACATAATCCTTACAAATTTGTCAAAGTCAAAGTCAAAGCCATTTATTTGCGATAAATGCGGCACAAGAGATGGTATAAATGAGTTATTAGCACAATGACAGATTTCGCCATAACTTGGCATGCAAATATTAAGATATTGAATTAAGTCAAAGTCAAAGTCAAAGCCATTTATTTGCGTTAAATGCGGTACAAGAGATGGTATAAATGAGTTATTAGCACAATGACACATTTCGCCATAAGTTGGCATGCAAATATTAAGATATTGAATTAAGGTGCTTACAATAAGCAGATCTCTAATAATCTAATAACACATTGTTTTTATTAGGTGTTGAACCTGTTATATGTTTAATAAACTCTCCAAAACACTTAGTTTACTAAAGTAGACTATGAAATTATATGGTTAACAACACATAAAATATAAATCAAATAATACCATAAAAGGCATTAAGTAGAAATTACAACAACTAATATCAAGATAACCTACAATGCATTCCTGTAATGATAAGATTGACATGGAGATTTTTTAGAAATTCTTTTATAGAATAAAATCTGTGAGAAATGAGCCACTTTTTTAAAACTATACAGATATTTCTGTAAGGGAGATCGGTTATAAAGGAGGGTATAGAATTATAAATAAGAGGGGCCATGTAAACACAACTACGCCTAAATAATTCGATCCTGGGTACAGACTGTGTAATATTTCGTTAATTATTGTTATTTTTAGTATTAAAAAGTGAGTAATTAGTTTTTACAAATTTAGCGATTTCATATATATACATACAAGGAACGGTGAGGAGATTGTGTGCTTTATATACTGGTCTGCAGGAATCAGTCCAGTCCATATTAAAAATGGTACGGATGCATTTTTTCTGTGCCAACAGAACTCTACAAAGTTCAGAGGAGTTTCCCCAGACAATGATGCCGTAACGGATGATGGAGCAAACATAGGCATGATATACCATTAGCGCAGTTTGTTTGGATGCTTCATCTTTGACTTTTTTTAGAGCAAAAACAAACCTATTAATTTTCATGCATATTTCATTGATATGCTCTCTCCAGGTGATTTCACGTGGAGAGAAGACAAAATTTCTGGGTATAACATTGGATGAACATTTGTTCATCAAATGTTATACCCAGAAATTTTGTTGTATGTATCTGTTCTACTGGTTGGTCCCTATGTTTTATTTTTTGAAACTTTTTAAGTTTTTGCTTTTGGGCTTTAAAGATAGGATTTGACTACGTACACAATTTACAATAATAATATTTACACATTACTATGTTTAGGCTTTAAAAGATCTGCGTGCTGTTCCATAGGCGGACAAGTTGCAATTATAACTGGGAATAGGTTTGTGTTGACGGTATGACCTTGGCAGCGCGTCGTCAACAATACAGAGTTAGCGCGCCATCTTTTCGACATTTTTGGTAGGTTTAAGACGAATCGTTTGACGTAAGAATCATCAAAATCGGCCAACGCGTTTGGTCTCTAGAACGCCACATAGGAACAAACATACATACATACAGACATGCATATATAGACTAATAAACACATTACCCTCCTTCGGCAGTCGGGTAAAAATACGTCTGTCTTCTTGGTATATACAATGCGGCAAATTTTTGGCTATTCGTTAACAGGTAAAATTCGATTTTGAAAATTTTCGACATAATGCAGTGTTGTTCTGGGTGTGCGATATAGTAGTAATCTTTGGAATGATGCGCGTTCCAGGGAAGTGTCTCTGTAAGTTGTCCTAGTCTGTGGAATTGTGGATGTGTCTATGGTGATTGCAAATAGCGTCGTCTCGGAAGTGTAAACAAAGATTGAATATTATTGTTATTAGACAAACAATACAAACAAAGGAATCGGGGTACCTTTTTGCTAAGGGCCGACCGGCGGCCGCTGGCCGGCCGAGTGAGTTCAGTTCATCATTCGTTGTTGTGTTGTGTTGTAGTTCGCACTTTTGTACTCAAAAATTACTATATTATAATTTGTAGTCTTTGAAGTTTGAATTTGAAGAACGGTTGTGAGATAAACAGAGTCATAGAATGTTTTTTTAATGGATATATTATTTTAAATTTAAAATTAATTATCGTACGGAGGGAATAAAAAAACATCTCCACATAAATCACCATGGTCAACGACATAGAAAAAACCTGTCCAATTTGCAGTCAA
This sequence comes from Orthosia gracilis, assembly GCA_947562075.1. NCBI lineage: Eukaryota > Metazoa > Arthropoda > Insecta > Lepidoptera > Noctuidae > Orthosia > Orthosia gracilis. The sequence continues at coordinate 5,211,239 of OX387268.1, forward strand.
CCTTACCATGTGCCATGTAAGTACAATGTTTGTTTTACTTTTTATTTTACGTAAAGTATTTATATTAAGTATGTAATATTTAATATAAATATATATAGCTTATAATCTTCTTTCTTCTCTGATCCCATTATTTGGGACCTCACTTTCCTACGCCAAGTTGTTCTGTCTTGGGTTGTCTATTCTTTCAATTGTGCTTGCTTATTCTTTTAAGTCTTTTTCAATATTAAACCGCCAGGTCAATGGCAGCGGCCTCTTTTTTTGTACCTTCTATTATTCTGTAAGGCGAAGATTCGAAAGCACTTTTGTACCTCTTGGTCCTCACTACGTCTCTTGACGTGCCCTAGACAACGAAGGTGGTTTTCGGTATTTTTGTCGGTGATAGGCGCGACTTTGAAACTTCCTAGCATGTGTTCATTTCGCACTGTGTCAAACCGAGTCATACCTCACGCCCATCAAAGCATCTTCATTTCGTTGGTATGGACCTGTTATTCCTGCGAATTGTTGTGGAAGGAGCAGAGAAATTAACATGACATACATCACAACAAAGACCATGTGATCCTCATTAAGTCTCTACATGCCCACACCAATGAGGCCAATTTTCGGTCATTTTATCGGCGATAGGTCTTCGAAACTATCTCGCGTGTGTTCATTTCGTACTATGTCAAGCCGAATCATCTTCATTTCGTTGTTATGGAACTTTTGTTCATCTTTCGTTTTTCTTGTCCAGCATTCGGAGACATGCAGTAATACTGGACGAACTGCCGTTTTGTATACTTTTCCCTTAGTTTTTATGGGCACACATAGCACACTTGTAAGTGATCGCCATTTTGGCTACGCGACGCTGACTGTGTCGTCGCAGTCGCATCCGCGTCAACATTGAGCCTCTGTTGTTGTAAGCATACAGCCGAGGTATACTTCTGGCCAAACTTTTTGGCCGCCCCCAGATTGGCTACAATGGCTGCACAGTAAATCTCATACAAAAGCAGCACCGATCCGTGCCTTGCGCATCGGGCAGTCAACTTTAGGGCGGCCAAGAAGTTTGGCGAGAACTATACTTAATTTTTGTACCCTGGGAATAGAGTCGACCCAATGTAGATAGTCTCCGGTGAAGGGACATTTCAAGTAATCAGTTTTCTCTTGCTAACCCTCAGGCCATACCACTCAATTTGTGTCCACATATTTAAGAGACATTGCACCTGCTTTTGTTTAACCTCTTGACATACATAATAATGTAAGTAACGAGGTTAAACAAAAGGCATTCGGCTTGAAAGAGTATGAAATGAACACATGAGAGGTGGTTTCGAAGTCGCACCTATAGCCGATAAAATAACCGCAAATCGCCTTCATTGGTGTGGGCAGGCATGTCAAGAGACGTAGTAAGGATCACATGGTCTTTTTCTGGAAGGCGCAAATTGCTCTATGCCTTCCAGATAGATTCTATTATTTTGTTGCTTGTATACTTTGAGCCAGTTTCAAGATGGTAATAATAGATGTGTAGGCATAGATATATAATCCTGTCATATCAATCAATCATCAATCCTGGCAGTTGTTTCTGTGAAGGAGTCTTCTAGAAAAGAATTAACCTCTAATTTTTCTCTCTAATATCTCTTAGTAATTTGATTGCATTATTTTCCATAAGTTATCTAATACAGCAATGCATTTAAACTTTTCTCAGTGACATCAAGCAAGGTGAAAGAGAACTTGCCATTGTTTCTACCATGTGGCCACACCATGTGCGAAACTTGCATTGTACAAATAATGAGGTGTGTGGGATCAATAGATTGCAAGGTTTGCCAACAGAAAGCAGAAGTCAAGACCATAGATCTTGATGATTTGAATCAAAATAAATTGAAGTTATATCAAAAATTTCCTGTGAATGTTACGATGGTTGGTGAATTAGTAATGAACCAGATCAAGGTATGTATAAATACATTGGGAAAAAAAGATTTGAGCTGCAACCAAATCAAATCCTCATGGTATTTTTTTTACATTTTCTAGACTCCAGATACAACAGAGAAGAAAACTGAAGGAGACTGTTACATTGACCTAAAGGCTTTGTTAAAGAATGACCCTGATCAAGGTAATTCAGATATCAATTCATAATATCATTAGTTAGTTGTTTTTTTATCAAAGACATTTGATCTGGTTTTGAGAGATACTTGTCCTAATCTGAATGATCCTGCACAAAGTAATAAAGATAACAAGTATTGAAAACCATTTTCCTTTGTTAATTAAATATGTGATGTTTGAGTTTGTTAATTGTTTTAATTATTGAAGACATTTGATTTGATTTTGAGAAAGACTTGTGGTGTTCCTAACGATCCTGCACAAGGTAATTAAATTAACATTTATTGAAACCCGTTTTCCTTTGTAAATAGTTATGTGATGTTTGAGTTTAATTTTCAAAGCCATTTGAATTGATTTTGAGAGAAACTTATGTTGTTTAAAGTGACCCTGCTCAAAGTAATTAAGATAACAATCGTTAAAAACCCGTTTTCCTTTGCTATAGTTACTTGATAAAAGACACAGAGATCAAAGACCAAGTGTGATCAATTGATTATGAGAAATGCTTTTGTTGAATCTTTATCATAATGAGAAAATGTCGTAAACAAAAATAAAACCAGGTTAAAAATAATTTTTTTTACAGGCAAATGTGTAGAATGTGAAGCTGCAACCACGAGAATGTGTAAACAGTGTGTCGCTGTTTTGTGTGATACCTGCTTCAATAAAACTCATAACAGTTATATGATATTTAAGAACCATTTGCTGCAAAATATAGGTTTGTCAATGATTTATTTATTTATTAAAAACCGGCCAAGTGCGAATCGGACTCGCGGACAAAGAGTTCCGTAGCATATTATCGCAAAAAACGGCAAAATATCTCGTTTTTTGAACGGGACCCCGACTTCAATATTTATATTATGCTGTTGTTAGTATTTGATGTTATAGGTGCAACAGAAATACATCATCTGTGATTTTTTTTCATTTCAACTCTCTAGCTATCAAGTTTCATGAGATACAGCCTGGTGACAGACTGACGGACGGACAGTGGAGTCTTAGTAATAGGGTCCCGTTTTTACCCTTTGGGTGCGGAACCTTAAAAATAGTTAATTGACAAACAACCCACTTACCATTGTACATATGTATAAACTTTTTCTGTTCTAAGATCTGTTGATGTGTCTAGAACTTGGCTTTATCTAAAGACTAGCTGTCGTTCGCGGCTTCGCTCCCGTCAACCTGGCTACTTACCTCCCATTTACCCTACCTACCCTACCGTATCTACACTACATACATGATTGTTGCGTAACTTTAACCGCTTACGCGGCGCACGCAACGGGGGCTTTAAAAAAATAATAATTTTGCCCGTTTTTCCATCATCTTTTATTTATGCTCCGCTCCTATTGGTCGTAGCGTGATGTCATATAGCCTATAACCTTCCTCGATAAATGGACTATCTAACACAAAAAGAATTTTTCAATTCCAACCAGTAGTTTCTGAGATTAGCGCGTTCAAACAAACTGGCTGTCTTTTACCATGGTTTGATGAAAAGTATGACCATAAAATGTGGTAATGCTGCTAGTCTTTTGGGTACAATAGCAGAGGACAGCCAGTGATTGCAAGGACTTTTTCGACGCCTTATTTATATTAATTTATCTTAAGGCTTTGCAGTTTTTGATTTAAGTTTATCTATATAATATTCTTTTCCTTTCCAGAATTATGTATTCTGCCCACCACTTGTAAGGCGCACACTGGCAACCGTCTTGAATACTATTGCAATGATTGCAAAAAGTCAGTGTGTATTGATTGCATGATACTTGGTGGTGCAAAATCCTGCAAGAACCACGAAGTTCTGTCTTTTCAGGATGTTGTAAGTATTTTGAGACACCCTACTGTTATATTATTCGAAAAACTGGAACAGATTGGCATACGAGGCACAGAGTTCAAATTGTCAGTGTGTTAAAATAGGTGTATCCATCAGTGGTGAACAATTTATATACTAGATTTCGGTGTGCCGCAAAAACTTTTTAACCAGATAATTATTATTAGTGTCTGACCGAAACTAGTTTTAACGACTGAAACCGAATTTCGGCAATAGTCTCAGTTTCGACCGAACCGAAACCGAAACTTCATTACAAGGATCTTGTATTGAGGGAAAAGTAAAAAAAAGTTATTATTATCAGTCAGTCTTTATTTTTATATCTTTAAATCGCACAGCTATGCAGTCTTCGACATTTTCACTTATTGGTATGATAATCAATATAAGAAACGCTCATTTACGGAAAAAATATTCACAGAAAAATACTCGCTTGGATGGAATTTAACGCGCCGAACATGACCGATCACAGCGCGAGAACTCTTGAATGCAGTGTCGGTTTCGGTCGTAGTTTCGGCAGGTTTGCCGCCAAAACCGAAACTAAACCGAAACTTGCTTTTTTGCCGAAGCTCGACCGAAACTTTCGGTCGGGCATTAATTATTTTTATTTAATACGTATTGTACCTTTGGTTTTTGTGAAAACACAAAGAAAAAGGCGAAAGCTGGGAGGGGACGCCCTTGAAAGACATGCATAGACCTTAAAGGTAATATTCAAAAAAGGAAAGAAAGGCCAGGTGCGTAGTACTCATAACCGGCATGTGTGTATGACTAGATGTATTAATTTGAGTGAAGCAAAAGAAATATGTAAGGATCGTAGCAGGTGGCGTTCTGTAGTTTCTGCCTACCAAGGGAAAAAGGCGTGAGTTTATGAATGTATGTACAAAGCAAAAACATATAAAAAATAGTCGAAATTAAATTTGACTCTGGTTAATTAAATTACTGTGTGAAAATTATTTTGGCGTTGTTATATTCTTTTTATCTTTTTAAGCTCAATGTATCATTAAGTTGGTGTTTTTGTTTTTTTTTGCAGAATAAAACTTTTTTGGAGGATGTTACTAATATTGCTCCAAAAGTAGATGAAACCTTCAGAAGACTCACAAAAACTGCAGTGGTATGTTTCCTCCTTACATTTATTAATAATCTAGAAGTTTCGTTTGTTACTTATTCTTAATTATATTTCATGTTTTCTAGGACATCGGATATTTGCTCCACAACTTCGATAACAACAATGGTACAGGAACTTTTAATGAACTATCTAAAACTTTTGCAAATGTTGAACAACATTTCTCAAAGTTGTTTTCGGTAGTACAAAAAAATAAAGATGAAATCATGAACATAATTTCATATTTAAAGGACTCTAATAAGAACTCCCTGCAGAAAGCTAAATCTGATGTCGGAAATTCTATAATGAAAGCAAAAGATGTCTTGAGGATGTTAACAGCTGTTACAGATACCAACAACATAAAAAAGGTAAAATGTTTTTTTTTTTTTTCGCTTTTCGGGCAGGCTATAGTCTTTCAACCATACTGCCTAGTCTTTCGTAGGTATTTTTTACATACGTAAAAAAGTTAAGTCTCTTTTTTTTAATTTGGTTTCATATCTGTTGTTATAGCACCATTGTTCCATCATAATTATGTATGTTAAATATACTTTTATTTTCAACCAATTGTAATTTTCTTTGTGATAATATTTTATTTTTGTCAAATTTTAGATAAATTTACCAGCTCTCTTGGAGGAAGCCAAAGCAGTAACAAATACTGCCTGGTATCTAAATAAGACTGAAGGCAACCATGAATCTTTAAAGTAAGTAATTGAAATGAAATACCACCTATGCTGCCAAGTTTAATGATGTGGCCGTAGTTAATATTGGAACATCATGTATGTTCAATCTTTGTTTTTAATTTCCAGTAATAATAAACACAACTTATTATTAATAAACTGCTTTATAATCAACAGGGTGACAGTAAACGAGGATTTGTGTGCATTGATGAGTGAGTATTTGCACTTAGAAGGGAATATGAACTCTATGTACAAGCTGATCTCAACATCAGAATTAGGCGATGATGTAGAAGTACCACCGGCGCCAAATGCTATCGTCTATCCACCGGAAATGCAAAAAGGTAAGATTGTTGTTTGGCTTCTTGATTTATATTCCTAAACATAAAAGAAACGGAATGATGTTTCATTTTTGTTACTAAATTGTGTTTATTCGATTCGTTTAATTTACATAAGTTACATTACACTACGTGAAAGCATAAGCTAAGTAAGGAGTCTAGTAACAATATTGCCTGTGTAGAAGACCTTTCACTTTTATAACATTTGTCGGAAGTGGAAGGATAGGATTGAATTTATATTAGTATTAGGCTGTTATAAATGTTTATTGCACTAAAAGTCCTATTTATGGGATGAGGCTATTGCCATTTAACGTGCATAAATAACAATGCCCAACCTAAAATTAAGCATTCATATGCATTCCACATCCTTCTTCGACAAATCTTTCACGTTCAAGCAGCTCGTTTGTGGAATGCATTACCTATTGAGTTAAGGCGTTCGCTAGCATTAATAAAATTTAAAAAAAAATTGTTAAGGAGCATACGTAACTATTCTTCTCCTTTCTCTATTCTATATTTGCTCAAGTATGCATGATATTATATATTATGATATTATTTGCTCAAGTATGTATGATATTATATATTATGATATTATTTGCTCAAGTATGTATGATATTTATTAGTATATTATTTTATTCGTATGTAAGTATTTTATGTAATATCTAAGTAACATTATTTAAGAATGTTTTGTACACTGTCAGCCCTATGTCTATCTCCTCTCGTTCAGTCAATCCAAAGGTTGTCTGTAAGAGATTTTCCTGTGCGATAAGACCGCCCATTGTACACTTATCTTTATAAATGTTTGTCCTGGAATTATTTAAGTGGTGTACAATAGAGTATCCCACCGCACTATTCCCAAACCACTGCAACTCCTGAAAGCCAGAGTCAACAGTGGCGACCACCAGAAAAGCGCCGAGGCAGTGAAACTCGACGAAGTACCGACGAATGAATTTATCTGTCTTGGATCCCGCAACGAAATGAATCAGAAAAGAATAATGGAGAAGTAGGAAAAATACAAATTTCCAAAATACAAATAATACAATTATTAACACATTTAATTTACAATAGGGCATATAATAAATAAATAAATACCCAGGAGGAGGCCGTGGCTAACTAATATTAGCCGCACGAGTCAATCTTTACGTTAAGCGAGCTTTGCAGGTTAATCCGTGGATTTGGACTTTCTTGATCTACCGAGACTCATCGATCCAATGCATACAATACTAGGAGTATTGTATGCATTGGATCGATGAGTCTCGGAAATCGACGAGGTGCCTCGGAAAACGTGAAACGTGTTATATCCCCTGTTCCCAGCTGTCCGTAGATCTTAAATAAAACAGAAAGAATGCGTATTATATAAACATGTGGTGTGTGTATTGTAAGTAGTTGTATTTACAGGAAATAAAATTACATACTATACTTTTGTCGCTAATTCTTTATGAACGCCGAGACAGTTCTAACGACATCATTGTCTTTACAGTAGAAAGACGTCCGCTGCTGAACATATGCCCTCCCCCAAGTGCCGCCACTTCTTATAAATTTCAAAATTGGTCAGTTTCTTTTGTAAACTGATAATAAGATAATAAATTATATTGTGATAATTATTTTTTATAGGTGTACGAGAATATAATGTAAGTGCAAATAAACCCAATGAAGAAAAAGTCAACAAGAAGATAGCTCCAGTTCTGTTCATGGAAGTTCCCACATACCGCCGCAAGAGTGCATCAGTATCTACTCAGAATTCTAATTTCAGCGAGAATTCTAGTAAGTTTATATGTCCTACATTATTATTGTATTTTAAATTCGACTCTGATGGTCAGTATAAGTCACTATTATTAGATTTCTTAATAACCCTGAACTTGTTTCGACCCCTGGATTCTTTAATGTCTATTGTAAATGGTTCAAATAGAAGTATTTCAATCCGAGATTTGGGTTGACAGCATGCCAGCAGATGTCCCGTAGAGCGTATTTATGTACACGTTTTCTGGCTTGTTCAAATCGTCACATTTCAATGATACTCGTATTATAACAAATGTATTTAGTTCATTTCCTATTTTTAACCATTATGCAATTCCTTAGGTACCTCTCAGCAGCAGGCACCGGTCCAAAACTCTCACCCGCAGGTAGCCGTCCAAAACTGTCAGCCGCAGGTGGCGGTCGAACCGGTCGCACCAAACCAACATCCCCCAGAACTACGTGAAGGTATTCTGAAGTTCATTATTAAAATATTTTATCAAGTTAAAATACATACCTATATAGTATGTATTTTTGCTATTCAATACCATGGCTGAATCTCTAGTCCCCAAAATGCAGGCCCAAGTCACAGATAATATAATACTAGCATACAGATGTCTCATCCCATACAAAGAAACCGTGCCGACGTAACTAGCGTTTTTCGTCTGATTAAACTGGTTATTTTTTTCCATCAATCGCGTTCGGTTCCATTCCACGGCGATAGATGGATGGTGTTAGCAGCAACTTGCAAGTATAAGGGTTTACTCAGTTTGTGAATATTTTTTTCTTTAAATACAGTGAAGGTTTGTTTTAAAGTATTTTTGCACGTTTTTACAGTTTCTTTGCACAAAATTTGTTACAATGCAAATTTAAACAATTGAGTGGAATGCCTCAGAAATTTAAAACCGCGCCATCTATTGGCACCAATTTTAAATGATCCGTTCAAATAATCTTTGAAATGTGAATTAAGACCCCAATATTGAATAATTTTGTACTTAGGAGAGTTGATTAAACAAGAACATACAATTTTTATGTTCAATTACAGAAAATGTTAATTTTACACACATTCAATAACAGAGTGCATATCGCGCCATCTAGTGAGATTTATTTGAACCAAATTTTATTTCTTAGCGCTGAGACGCCGTGCCCAAGTCTAGTTTAGGAGTTAGCATATCTTCATCATGTATTTGAAATGCACATGTGTCTGGATATACTAATTCAGAAAACAGTCAAAGACTGTATTCTTACGTGATATCTTTGTGGCAAAAACCTTTAATTTTATTTTTTTATTTAGTAATATGCTTTATTTATGGGTCATTTAAATTCTAGGTTCCCAGGAGTTAATATACATTACACATATTGTGGATCCCCACAACTTCTATGTGCAACATGCGAGCTCACAAGAGCTGGTCAAGGATATAATACAAAAATACCGAGATGCTTCTGACTTTCCCACACCCCATCCGGAAGAAATTGCGCCGGGTAAGCATTTTGCGAAAATGAATTATTTGCTGTTATTGTTTAGTATCTGATATCAGAGGCCTGGACAGACAACTTGTCTGTAACGTTAAAGGTTGTAGCCGACTTATACAACACCGCTCCCATCCGGCAGAATAATGTTCATTGAAATGTGAGCTTCAGGGCGTCCTCTGTAGACGTATATTACATTGGCAACACAAATTAGCAGACACCCCGCTGTCAGCGAGCTTACCGAATCACATTGCTAGCTTGTTGAAATAGGTAAGGTGAAAGCGGTCGGCGCGGGGACAGCTAGCAGTCATCTAGCGCGTTTAACACGGTGTTGGAGCGGGGTGGTGTAAATGAGCTACGACCTTTACGCCAGTCGCTAACGACGCGTTCCATCGCGACGGAATGTATGGTAATGGTATTACCTGCGGAAAGGGCATGTAACGTCACGCGCCACTGGGATCGATATGTTTTGACTGGAACAACGCGGACCATCTTTCCGCGAATTTCTAGTGTCGCCGCTCTCGTCAATTTCCGTAGCGGAGCCCTTGCCCTCAGTAAATGTAATATCTAATCTAATACCTTTAAACGAGCAATTTTTGTATATATGTTACGGCTAATACCCGAATTGCGGCTACACCTAGTATTAGTGCGGCTACACCTAGTTTTAGCCGGTTAGAACTAGGTGTAGCCACGCGACGGAGCCCCGCTCGCTTTGCTCGCTCACTTCAGCTCCCGTCATCTCGTTCGAACCTAACCTGTCCGTGTCGGGGTGCCCTAAGCTCCGGCTAATACTAGGTGTAGCCGCACTTCGGGTATTAGCCGTAACATATATATAAAATCTGAAGCTCAGAAACGGCTCCAACGATTTTCATGAAATTTAGTACGATCGTAAATCGTTGTAGCTAGGTTTCATTTTAAGAAAACGTCGTTGTCTCTATTTTCAACCGCAGAGCAGAGCTCGGTCGCCCAGATGCTATTATGTAATGTCACGTATGAGACTGCAGGTTTTGTAATAATGTTTTTTTAATCTGCAGGTATGGAATGTTTGGTTTTTAATAACGGCGATAATATGTGGCAAAGATGCCGCGTACTTAGTGTGGTCGGAGAAGGTTATGATAAAAAAAGCCAAGTATTCTGTTATGATTTTGGATGCATTGAGTTTGTTGGTGTCAATTGGTAAGTCTTTCATCTTACATGACAGCTATGATGTCATATTTCTATTTATTTATTTTACTATAATTTACAAATCTGTTTTAAACTGACAGTTCTATGTGTGATAATATTTCGTTGTAATAAAATGTTTTTTTTTTCTCTATTTTAGGTTGCGTGTCTTGCCTCCATCAGTATCTTCAATCTATCCGCTCGCCATTTATTGTTCTCTACATAATTGCGTGCCGAAGAAGGGCCAATGGACTATTAACGACGCACAGCTGATGCGAAAGATTATAGAGGAGTAAGTTTAGTGATTTATCTTCTTCTGATGCAATCTGTCCATTTGTTGAAATTTAGGATCTGGTGTGTTATATAATATATGTCCAAATAAGCATTAAGATCCTGACCTATAGATCCTTAGCTTATTTTCCAACGAAAGCCTGGATTTTTTTGCTAGCAGCCAATAGTGTTTTCTATGAAGTGTGCTTTAATGCTTTACATTACGTGAAAATATGTTTTTTTCCAGGTTAGTCGAAGACCTGGGTACAGTACAACTATTTTCTTAATGTCGCTCGGCAAACTTCGTGTTTCGTCAGTCGTCGGCTATCCATCAGTTGCCCTTTGCACTCGGTGAAGACCGAACGCTTTCAATCAACATGGAACTATATAGAGTTGTTAAAACTCTTTTAATTAACTTAATGTTATTTTGTTTTAAAATGGGAGGAAAACTTCTGTGGTTAAAAATCAAATTTGCAGCTCTATATAGTTCACACGGCAAACAAAACAAAACAACAATAAAGTACTTAGTTCTGAATTCAAATTATTATATGACTAGCTTTTACCCGCGGCTTCGCTCGCAGTGAAGCCATTTTTATTTTTTTTATAATTTGTATCCTATGTTACTTCTAATACCTCCAAGAATATATGTACAAAGTTTCACGATGATCGGTTCAGTAGTTTTTGCGTGAAAGCGTAACAAACAAACTTACATTCACATTTATAATATTAGTATAGATTACTATACATCTAATAATCGATGGACTTGGAAATTAGCATCCGTTTGTATTCGGAAATGCGATGAAAGCTGAGTGACATTAAGAAAATTGTTGAACTGTATATATCGAGGTCCGCCGTAGTGGTATCTGTTCTTTTTGTAAACGTGTACGGATTTAGTTTCCTTTCCCTTTATTCCCTATTCTTTCTTATTACCTTTATCAAATGTGATTTGGTTGACGGTGAAGGTCGCTTGCCTAGAAGTAAATATCACCTATATGAGTTATTTTGTTTCAGCAAACAAGTAAAGATGCATATCCATCGTATTTTAAATACATCCGACGTGAATTTTAAGTTAGAGTGTGACATCTACACATTCGAGCACGGAATCAGTCTTGCTCAGGCGTTGGTGTTCCATAGACGTGCGAATTTGGCAAATCTAAGAATAAAGGTAATGTTTCTTGAGATATTAATTTAAGTTATTTTAAAATCTCAGTCAATTTACAATCTTCTTAATTTTCTTCTTAGTAACAAAATATTAACAAAGATTTTTTTTAATTAAAAATATTAATTTCGTCCTATATTTATTTCAGCGTTTAAAAAACATGGGTATGAAGGAGAAATTCCAGGTGTACATAGCTAACCAATATTATAAAGCTGACGAAACAGAATTAGTTTACCTAACACACGTTGTAAGCGCTGAAGAATTTTACGTGAGAAAAGTAAATATTATTTCTAAAATTTTAGGCTAACTCGAGTGAATTAACAGCTTAATGACAAATAATAATTCTTTCAGGAAAGTCACCAAGAGCTTTACGAGAAACTTACGCAAGATTTGGAAAAAGAGTACAGTCTCGCGGATAAAGCTGGAGCTGTCTTTTTACCGGAAATAGGTAAGAAAGGTATCGGCTGCCGTATTGCGTAAGTGAATACGGCAACGCAAAGAGTTTGACCGCTATCCAATCGACCAAATCGATCAATCACATGCGAGATGACGCGATGTGGATTTCCGTTTGTGTGATTGGCCGATTGGATAGCGGTCAAACTCTTTGTGTTGCCGTAGTCACTTACGCAATTCGGCTGCGGGTGGGGCTTGTGTTGCGCTTGGACGATGACCTGTGTGATGTGTGATGTTCATTATATAGATGGATGAAATTCAATTTTACTAACGTTGACGGTATTTTTACAAGCTTTTATTTAACTTGCAATGTATGTAATGCAGTATGTTCGGGTCAAATCTTGCAACTGAATTTATAAGCAGTTTTCCTCAACCGATTAAGATGAAATTTTGCATATACGTTTAGTTTGGATGACAATGCATGATTAGCTAAGTGACGTCATTTTAAATCCAATATGGCGGACGGCCCAAGTCAGTGACTAGTTATTTTTTGTCCAGTGCCATGATATAAGTTTCAAATGAAAGGGTTTAGTGAGAAGAATACGAAAAAAGGCTCGCGTTTGATCACTATTGAAAAAATTATTAGTCGTAAGGCAATATAATGCATATTATTATTCTATTATATTATTACCAGAGGTCGGAATTAGGTAGAGTTATTTATGTACGTGCATCGAAATGTTGATATTAATGTGGACCTTCCCGGGATTTCTAATGGACAATCCCGTGTGGCCAACAATATTACAACTAAATAATAATAAGAACGTCAGAGATAGACAAATAAAACAAAGATAATTAACATACAATTTTTATTAGTTTACATTAATTCACAATACAAATTATTGATAGTCTTAAGCAAATTCTCATACGCATATTTCGCCTTTTTTATAAATACGAGCGAATACTTTTGCTTCTAGCCTAGACTCGTGAGATTTTGCTTATTCAAACGGCGCATCAGAATCATTTTCCTTGGCCGATTGATTACCAGTAAGATTTGAAGTGTTCGCTTCCGACATTACCATAACCATAAGCTTTTCAATATTTTTTGGCTTCAATGAATTTCTCCGAACGTCTAAAATCCAATTGTACATTGAAAAAGATCGCTCTACGTCAACTGAGGTGATGTTAGCAAATTTATACACTTCCTCCTCCTCGTCTTTGGTGCAGGAAGAAATTATTTCTGCTATATTTCTGATAGTGTCCAAACCAGGATTTCTATCCATGACTTTTTCCATTTTATCTTCTAAGCTCTCGCAATTTGCCCATCTCAAAGCTAATCTCACTGCATCAAATATTTCAAATCATTCCATTAGAGAAAGATCGGGTTTCTGAAGTGATGTCAAAGCTGTTGGTATAATTGAAAATTTTTCGTAAATACGAGACAAATCATCCTTAATGTTGTCATTATTATTAAAAATGTTTAAAGCATTCTCTATTGATTTTGCCTCTTGACTGTTCAGCACAGACAATACAGATTTAATTTCGTCGAAATGCTTAGCGTAATAGAATGCTGCCTCAAGCCAAACCCCATCTGGTAATTACAGGTGCAGGAGGTAAAGGTAAATCCGGACACATTTCTTTAAAGATTTGAATTCTTTTTGGTGCCTTCAAAATAACTTTTTTCATATTTGAAATTAAACTGTCAACATTAGGGTTCATTTTTGGAAAAGTTGATTTTAAAATTCTACCAGCTGATATCATGTATGCCACACTATCTGTACATAACATTCTAACGTTATCTAGTTTACTCTGAAATGAACTTTCCCACATATTGTTTAAAGAATCTTGAACAAATTGTGATATCGTTGTTCCATTTACAGTATCTAACATTTTACATGCCACTAAGTATGGCTGATGGCACCTACTAGGTTTTAATGGTCTCACCAACAAGTACGACAGCTTTTCCTAAGAAATCCGTAGTTTCGTCTACTGAAAGCCATAGCTTTTTATCTACAATCTTACTTTGCATCTCTTGTGCTTTGATTTTAAAAAGCTGATCCAGGTAAACTTTTCTCAATAAGGATTCACTAGGTAGTTCAATATTTTTGCAATTGCAACACATGTACTTTTGAAAAAATGTTTTAAATGCATTGTTGCTCAGTTGGGACCATGGTATGTTACAAAGAATCATAAATTCGATTAAGTCGAAATAAAATTCTGAAGGAGTGTGGCGCTCTTTCTTCGTGCCTTTATGTACTGCTCCTTCTACATGTCTTTTGACGTTACTCTGACGAGTTGCATTCAAATGTGCTTCGCATTTAGAGCAGTAAATTAATCCACTTGCATGGTCGTAAAATAGCTCCGGATTATCTTTGATCCACTTGTTGACGGTGGCTTCTTTGATTAAACTCTGCGCCATGATAATACTTTTAATCTGGAGCAAAAAAATTATAAATTTTAGAAAACCGTATGAATGAGTTTGTAAGTATGTGAGAGATAGGGCACAACAGTTGCGAAGTTTAAAAGATCTAAGCGTGCATAAATTCATACAGAAGGCGGGAAGCGAACTTTGTTTTATACTAAAGTTTAAAGCTAAAAAAGAAAATCAATAAAAGATTACCAGAAAATCTAACTCCAATCGTTAACCATATAGTCAATCAATTAAAAAAACGAGTCCCATATGTTAAGCTTCTTCAGTAGCATTTGAAATCATTGTTACTTTATTGTGATTGTATCAAAGAACATCTTAAGTTAAACAATACCGATTTTGATAACAATACAAGAAAACGTTCTACATAGGGAAAATCTATTTTAAAGGAAATTTAATAAAAATATGAACAAGAAACTTACCAAGTATATCACTAATTTCAAATATCCAATTATCCAATACAGTAAGGCCAAATCAAAGTCCGTTAATGCGTGCCGAAATAGGCGCAATAAGTAGAGTCCCGAATCCAGTAAACGAGCCAGGGTCAAACAGGATTCACCATACAAAACACAATAGGAAACAAGTGAGCGCATTCGACGAACCGAGGTAAGCGAATGAGCTGAGTGAATGAGTAAACCGATTCATTGCTAATAGATAGTTTAATGCGGTAGAACGAGACACAATCTAGTACATTACGTTAAGCGGGGAGTGCTCCGCATTTGCGCTTTTGTTCTCACGAGCTATGTTGTGCGAACTACAAATGTGGCAACATCGCGCGTTTTTGTATTGTGCAACTTTGGACATCCGATGTCATTGATGTAAGTTTGGCATAGGGATGGCGATTCTTTCCGAAAAAGATCGATTTTTGAATCGATTCGAATCGTGACCTAATGAATCGATCCACAAAAAAATCGAGGCCAATAAGATCGATTTCTGGAAAATCGATATTTTTTTCAAGTTTTTGTTTATAATGTAATATAAATCTATTTTATTAAAAACAAGATACATACTATAATTTAACGATCTCTTATCAGTAAAATGAGGTAATTCGATAATAAAAAATATTTTTATTACCATATCAAAACATCAGGTCAAGAACAGACTGACATCAGTCACAGATACAAAAAGTCAAAGATTACAAACAAACGTAACTTTTTTTATTAAAGAGAGGCGAAGGAATCCAAACATACAGCCATCTCGCGAGTTTTTGAATAATTAACCCTTTAACCGGCAGCACTCTTATAATACGGGTACATTCAATTAATTGTAAATACTTTTTTGGTTTATACCAAAAAATAAAATAAAATCAAATGTCGATTTTCAAGGGTGAAGTATCGATTCACTGAATCGATTCAGTACTACATATCGATTTAAAAAATCGATCTTTTTGGCTCCAAAAATCGATTCTTCGATTAATCGATCTCAGATCGCCATCCCTAGTTTGGCAACGTCGTGCAGTAGTTTAAATTGTGTAAAAGTAAATAACTTTTTATTTAAAAAATCACAGGATTTTTTCTGCTCTTTAAAATTAATCTCGGGATTTGAGGCATATTCACTTTATTCTTTCGCTGTATGAAATCAGTGTAAGTACATTAATAACTCTACCTAATTCCGACCTCTGATTATTACTGTGGGATAAATAGTTGATAAGATACAAGATGTCAGTTTAATTGTGTAAAATACGTGCGCGGTAATAATTATTTGTGGGCGAGGATCTATTTAAAGAAAGTGAATTTAAAAAATTCTGCATATTAAAGAAGGTTCTAGCTGTCTTTTGGTATATTTTATGTAAGTAAAAATTTTTGGATTGTTATCGTCAAAAAGTCTGCAAGTCTTATCGGTTTTAATTAGACACCGGAATCTGAGATACAAATGCACTACGCGACAACGGAACTACGCGAAGCAGAACTGCGCGACAAAGTAGACCAAACCCAAGAAGAAAAAGAAAATACCAAATTAATAGTCGAATCAAAATGTTTAAATATGTATCTAAAATGTACGAGCCCTATTACGAACAGCTGGCTTAGACTATCAAACACTAAATGTTACTCAGGCTAAATAATTAAGGATAATGATGTCACCGGATTATTGCATGCATCGTAAGTTTATAATAAACCGCATGATATTTATAACATTTTTCTTAAACACACGGTACAAACTTACGGTATTGCAATAATCTGGTGTCAATGCTAACGAAACATGGTGGACATCCCACCCATACGCACAAAGCGCTTTGCAAATACTTTCATTGTTGGCTAAGGAATGAAATTCCTTGTTTCCTGATGGGTACAACCTAGGGATCTTTAAGTCAAGAGTCAGTAGGTTACTTCTAGGTAAGCGTGCTTCACCATCGACCACATCGTTGCTTACAAGAGACGAGATAGTGGTCAATCGCGAGACTATCGTTAAAAACTGACCAAGTGGAGTCGGACTCGCGTACTGGGGGTTCCTATTAAATAACATTACTGAAGTTCATAAATTATGAGGGCACCGAACATAGCTCTAATGATACGATAAACAGAATGGAGGGACAAAATTAACTTTGCCGTTGGAAAACTGTACATCGAAAAAGTCGTTTGATATTTTCACAGCTGCAAGTGTTGCAAACATTTTTCCTTTTGAGGTTTGAAACCCTAAAAAAACGAATCAGTTTGATGATTGTTGTTGATATTCTGGATGTGTTCTAGGCATGGTATGCGCGGTGAACCTGGAGAACTGCTCAGGCGCGCCGAACGTGATTTGGGCGCGCGGCGTGGTGGCGGAGCACGCGGGGCGCGCGTGCGTGCTGATGCAGCTGCCCGACTCCGGACACGTCGTGCAGGTGCACTGGACCAAGCTGCGCTACATAACATGCGAAAAGTTCATCAGGCTCAGCGCACTTGTGAGTACAATCATCATCATTTCAGCCGAAAGACGTCCACTGCTGACTTGGCCTCCCCTGTACCATACCATCCCTATACCATTCATATAAAACCCAGTCCAGCGTTCAGTTGCCTGGCCTGTGTATTCGTTGGTCGCCTGTTACAACTTTAGAGGATGTAATGGTGCCAATCAAAGTAGAAAAACTCCGAAAATTAGCGAAATCAGGTTTAATATACAAATTAGAAGTTACACGTACGATGGTTGTCAGGCAAGTGAACGATGACATTAAATGTTTGTAATACGTGCCGAAACGCCTACGAAATTTTTAATAATTAAGTGTTTCACAACTTTTAGCTATTTATTTAGAACAGGCGTTAACGCCTGAACATATTCCCGGCCGTTGAAAGGTAACTTTCAACCGTTTAAGTCTTCAGCTGAGGGAAGCTTGCAGAGTCGCACAAAGGCGCGTCGCACGCAGCCCTTGGTGGTTAGGATGTCTGCCACTCTGGATATCCCGTCAGGTCCGGATATGAGGCGAAGTACGCGGCCCAGTTTCCAAGCGAGAGGGGGCGCGTTGTCATCAGCTAGCAGCACCATATCTCCCACATCCAGCTTTGACGTGTTTGTCCGCCATTTTGTCCTTTGTTGTAACTCAGAGAGGTATTCCTTCTGCCACCTTTTCCAGAAATGTTGCCTCAGCTTCTCAAGGCGCTCATAGCGTCGCAATTGGCCTTCCTTCACGTCTTCCAGGTTTGGTGTTGGCAGAGCGATCAACGGTCGCCCAATGATGAAATGTCCTGGGGAGAGGGAAAGGAGGTCGTTAGGACTGGATGAGAGAGGGCACAAGGGATGGCTATTCAGGATTGCCTCCACTTGTGCGAATAAAGTAGAAAGTTCCTCGAACGTCAAGTGACATTCGCCTAAAACTCGTCGTAATAAATGTTTTGCTGACTTAACCCCGGCTTCCCATATGCCACCAAAATGAGGAGTGTAAGCCGGAATGAATTTAAAAGTAATAGATTGCTGACTTGCAAAGTCCACTAAAGGTTCATGGTTCTGTTTGATGAACGAGCCTATTTCTTTCGCGGCAGCTACAAAGTTAGTACCATTGTCACTGAATATTTCAGTTGGCTTGCCACGACGAGATATAAATCGTTTTAATGACATTACAAATGCATCCTTGGTTAAGTCACTGGCTGCTTCAAGGTGTATGCATTTGTAACGAAGGCAAACAAATAGACATAAGTAACATTTTACAATGCGACAGCCGCGTCCTTTACGGTTCACTATGTAAAATGGGCCAGCAAAGTCAAGGCCAACGGATATAAATGGATAGTCTGGCGTTATTCGTTGAGACGGTAAATTACCCATTTTAGGTTGTAAAGTTGTACCTTTTAAACGTCTGCAGCGTACGCAGTTATTTACTGTGCGCCTCGCTAGTATCCTACCGTTAATTGGCCATATCGTTTCTCTGACAGTAGCCAATAACATTTGAGGACCGGCATGCATGGTGTTAATATGTTGTCTAATAAAATAAAGTTTTGTTAAAGTATGCGCTGCATGAAGTAATATTGGATGTTTCTTTTCAAATGAATAACTGGACGCATCGATTCGTCCACCGACACGAATTAACTTGTATTCATCTAGGAAAGGCGATAATGCTAATAACTTACTATTTTTATTTAATTGTTTACCAGTTACCAGCAGATTGTATTCAATAGAAAACGATTGACCTTGAGAGATAAGACAAAGCGAGCGGAATGACTCACGGACAATGTGCCAACTCGTTTGTTATGTTTATTTTTTAAATTAAATATGAATCTAAGAACGTAAGCAAATGACCGTTCTAACTTAGATAACGATGAATATTTTTCGAAATCGATAATAGGTGACTTTATGACTATCGGATGCGCCTTTAATTCGGGTAATATTTCTAAATCTTTTAGGTTGGATTTAGGCCATTCGGTTTCGTTATAAATTAAAAAACAAGGCCCTGTCCACCAGAGTGATATCGACGTTAGTCGTTTAGCATGCACTCCCCGTGATAATAAATCAGCAGGGTTTAAATCTGTAGGTACATATCGCCACGCCGAAGATGAAGTTAATTCCTTTATTTCCGTGATACGATTAGCTACAAATATTTTCAATTTACTGACGTTACTACGTATCCAGCACAACACTACGTTTGAATCACACCAGTGTATTAGTTTGTCTGGCTTGTACCTTAATGAATCTACCACTGATTTTACGAGTTGAGAAGCGAGTAAGGCGGCGCACAGTTCCAAACGTGGTATGGTAGTGCTTTTTAGTGGAGCTACTTTAGACTTTGCGCACAATAGTCTAACCGTGACGTCACCGTTAGCGCTGATCGTTCTCATATAAATACATGCGCCATACGCATAACTTGATGCATCACTAAACGAGTGTAATTCGATGACCTTTGGCGAGTCACCTAGAACTAACCTCGGTATGCATAGATTGTGTAAGTATTTTATGCTTTCAGAGAAATCGATCCATTCTTCCTTTATCTCTTGAGGGACAGGCTCGTCCCAGTCAAGTTTAAGTTGCCAAAGCTTTTGTAACATTATTTTTGGCCTTATTACAATGGGACCTAATATACCTAACGGGTCAAATATTTTGAACGCGTTTGACATAATAAATCGCTTAGTTATAATATTATGATTAGTGTCGTGGGAAAATCCCTTTATAGGAAAACTCAAGGTATCACTGGCAGGGGCCCAGCCCAAGCCTAGGGTGCTTGAAGACTCACTAAAAATGAGCTTGTCCTGTTCATTGATAGCAACATTATCAAATATGGACGGATGATTTGTTTTGTATTTTCTTAACTTGAAACACCCTGAACTTAATGCCTCAGATAGAGCGTTTTGTATATATTTTAATTGCTGTGGATCATTTGATCCAGTAATTAAATCATCGACGTAAAAATCTTTTTGAATGATGGTGCGAATTAGTTCATCATTCTGTTCTTGACCTACCTGCCACAAGCAACGTGTGCTAAGATAGCTTGCACTCGCTGTACCGTAAGTTACAGTGTTAAGTTGAAGTGTCTGAATCGGTTTAGACTCCTCGTCTCTCCACAGAATGAGCTGCAAATGCCTATCATCTTTGTGTACGAGCACATTTCGATAGAATTTTTCTATATCGCCCGTAAGCAGGTATTTGTATTGCCTGGAGCGTAACAAAATGGAAAAAAGAGTATCTTGTACTGTGGGGCCTACCATTAATACATCATTAAGGGAACAACCAGAGGAAGATGGAGCAGACCCATCAAACACTACACGAAGTTTTGTGGATTCACTCTCCTGCTTTAAAACTGCGTGGTGGCATAAATAATAATTAGGAATGAATATTTCATTATTTAACAAAGATAAATGACCTAGGTCGGCGTATTCCTTAATAAATTTATTATATTCTATTTTTAACATATTATTACGTTTGAATCTCTTTTCTATGTTTAGGAATCGCCGCTTAGCTAACTTGTAGGTATCACCTAAACAATCAGCTGTATCCTTAAGGGGTAGCTTTACACAAAATCTACCTGACTTAGTTCTTGTGGTATGAGTGATGAAATGTTTTTCACAATAAATTTCACTTTCACTCATAATAGATTTTTTGGGTACTTCTTCTAATTCCCAAAATCTACCTAGCATTTTTTCAATAACCTGATTACCATGGTGGTTTTTAGAAACTACGCTATGGTTACAGTGTACGCTATGATGCGGTGTTATTGAGTTAATGGGACCGGATACTATCCATCCTAATTGCGAGCTTCGTAACTTAGGATTATTGGTTCCCAAAGAAATCTGTTCGTTCCCTAAAATATCCCAAAATATGTCTGCGCCTATTAAAACGTCTATGTCGGCAGGCTGATTGAACATAGGATCAGCCAATTGGATATTTTCTGGTAATTTTAGGGCACTAATATCGACGGGAATTCTCGGTAAACGACCCGTCAGTTCCTTTAAAACGAAGCATGAACAATTTATATTAAATTTATTATTTAATGATTGCAATATAATGGTGCAGCTTTCAGTGACATTATTTGCTTGTGTGTTGCCTAAACCAATGACCTTTAGCGAGTCAATATGATGGGACTTTAAAGATAACCTTATCTTTAGGGATTCGGTTACAAAAGAAGACTGACTGCCACAGTCTAATAACGCACGAACTTTGACCTTTTGCTGGCCAAATGGATTCGATACCTCGACCATGGCAGTAGATAATAAAAGATAACTTGTGTTTTTATTGCAATAACTAGCTACTATCTCACATGATTCCTCAACGTGTGCAGTCTGAGTTGTCAACGTTGACGGACGGTGCAGCAAGCTATTATGCCTTTCGTTGCATTCAGGCTCTTGGCATGACCTAAAGCGACAGTTATTAACAGTATGACCTTGTCTCAGACAGTTAATGCACAGTTTATACCTTGTCACGTCTGACATTCGCTCATCAATGCCCTTTGCCTTGAAGGCTGGGCAATCGTAGATACGATGGCAGCCGTCACAAACAATGCATGTGAAACCCTTTGGTTCCTTATGCTTAACATTACTACTAGTGCTTGCAAAAGACTTAACCGTATTACTTGGCGTCTTATTTTGACTATGTTTATGTGTTTGGTTATTGTTGGGAGTAGAACGCTGAGACGTAGGCGTCCTAGAGCCCATAATATTATCAACATGGTTATTATTTCGGTGTGCTGACTCGAGTACATTAGCACGATCGGTAATGAATTTAAAGAAATGCTCTAATTTCGGTCTTCCGCTTACATTACTGGTACGATACTCTTCCCATTTTAATAGAGTGTGACCATCCAACTTTGCTGACAAAATGAATATAATCAAGACATCCCAATTATCCGTTGGCTGACCTAAACTAACCAACGCACGTAAATTCTTAGTGATGTGGTCGACTAAGTACCTCAAAGAACGTTCTGACTCGCGTGGAAGCTGCTTTATATTCAATAAAGAATTGAGATGATGATTAATCAATATGTCATTATTATCATAACGATTGCAAAGCAACTTCCATGCTTCACTGTAATTCTTAGATGAGATCTCGAGATTAGAAAGGACTCGAGCTGCATCGCCTTGTAAATATGAGTTTAAATAATAATATTTATTAATATCTGGAATACGATCATTATTGTGTATTAAACTTTCAAATGTATCTTTGAATTCAAGCCAGCGGAAATGATCACCATTAAATCGTTGAATTTTGATTTGCGGAAGCTTCAAACCTAAGCTAGGATGATCTTCAGAACAGCATGTAGTATTATGAACGGAATGACGTCTTAATTCGAGTTCAGCCTTTCTAGAAAACTTGGATATTAAATTCTTAGCAGTAGCTATATTAATTACTATATCCTGTTCAATAATATCACGTTCGTCAATTTCAGCATCAATGTTACCAGGATCCAGACCTCTATTTCACTCTGCAAATCGTCAACCCTGACTGATAAGGCTTCAAACTTAGCAAGCTTTATGTTCAACTCTGTCAGTTGAATTTCATTTAAATCGCTTTCACTTGAAATACTACTGAGGTAATTTTTAAATTTAGTAATTTGTCCTTTGGCGGACGCCCTCTTCGTAAAAAGTTCTTTAAAACGTTTGTTTTCAGCCATTGCAAATAAAGAAAAAATAAGATTGACTAAGTAATAAATGGAATGGGCTCACGTTCCTCGTTTCGGTGTCACCTGGGAAGCAGAGAAGCTGGGCGAGCACGCTCAGCCGCTAACGCTGCTAGTGGTAGGACTTTGACCCCGCAACCGGCCCACGCGGTCTGTATTCTCGCACTCGCGGTAAGATCTGAAATAGTCGGCAAATCTCGCTTAATTTTGAGTAAAAACTAATGCTGTTCTAATGTTCCTATTTTTATTATTAACGGAACGACAAAGATACAATAAATTAAATGAATTTATGAAATTTTATAATTTTGCCTGAATTAAAGGGTTAGATATTATTTGGAAACAGTAGAATATAAATTAGGGATTATTAGAATCGTTTTAATCGATCTGATGCAACTTCTATAATATTTTATTTTCATTGACGGTAGATGGAAAAAAAAAATTTAGATATAATTTCGCAATTAACGGAGTATTTAGAAAATTTGAATACTTAATTTACTCGAATATACCTTGATTCACACAAGTGGAATGCAATAGTCAATATTCAAATAGGTAGGTAATAGGAAGGATAGACAAAGGATGGACACTCAACTTTGGTACGACACGTTGACGCTCCACTCGAGGTGATGCTTTAGCGGCACCACTGGCTCGGAGGCTGGCTTCTTCAATTGTCCAGACAGTAATTCTCCACACGCTGGACCCTGTGGACTTTCGATCTTCCACTGCAGGCTCCAAATCTTGAGGTCGGTTACTGCCGCGCACGCGTTGTCGCGATGCCCCAATCCAAGTCGTTATTTCGTAGATTTTACATTAAATAGTCGCGATTTTTACTGGTTCCCCTCATGGGCCACCATGTTACAACTTTAGAGGATGTAATGGTGCCAATCAAAGTAGAAAAACGCCGAAAATTTGCGAAATCAGGTATAATATACAAATTAGAAGTTACACGTACGATGGTTGTCAGGCAAGTGAACGATGACATTAAATGTTTGTAATACGTGCCGAAACGCCTACGAAATTTTTAATAATTAAGTGTTTCACAACTTTTAGCTATTTATTTAGAACAGGCGTTAACGCCTGAACATCGCCTATTGTGCCACTTCTCATGGGTTGTCGCCATGATGATCCACTGTTATGTGTTTATTTTATTTTGTTCTTTATTTCACTGTATTTCTGGTTTTTATATGTTTTATAAAACATATAAAAATAGTGGCCCACCGGTATCGGGCACAGGATCCAAGTTGCCGGCTCAGGTGGTCAGGGCTCCAGGGACAGGTGCTATAAGGGTCAAAATTGCAGTCACACTCTACCAAAACAGAAAAGGCAATTTTATTGCAGGCAGTAGAATTTCAACTTTTCGCGGTTAGTAGGAATAATCTATAATTTAATTTGTATACAAATATTAAATCAGTTGTGGATAATTTAACTTCTTCTACAAAAACTAGCCATTTGAGTTTTGGGACAGTATGAGTGCACTTTTGATCCTTGACTGTACCTCCTAACAATACGAGCCTTATCCAGAAGTACTGCAGTACCACAGTACTTTATTTTGTTTATTGTTATTGCTTGTTATTCGTATAAGTTATTGATACTAAAATTGTCTTATCTCAAATCGTGAATTTATGACATGGCCAAATTGTCTGGGGTGTTTATACGACACAGTCATGCACTCAATATTAGGCAAAAACTGAGTATCAAGTGATTTTTTTACCGTGTTAAGGGTACCGGCGATATTTTGCTATTACATCGCCCTCAAAAAATTAACATGGAAACTCTGACTTTATATTAGTGGCTTTTAAAAAGCAACTTGGTAGTAGAGATCGCCTAAAGGAGTCTTGCTACTTCACCTTAACATGAGCATAGATACTGTATCATCCACATGTCATATCCCACACCCAATTTGCCCATACCTATGCCTGTTTTCCCACACTTGTGATTTTTTGAGTTTAATTTTTTGTAAAACTATCCACCTTAGCAAACACTAATCTTAGCATACGTTATCGAAAACGAAACGGTATGCAATTTTACAGTGGTTAAATGTGACTCTGAATGTACCTATATTTGTGTCTTGTATCAAATTAAACATGTATGTTTTTTATGAACAGGCGACCAAGTGTCATCTCGCAGGCCTCGAACCGCACAGAAACAAATGGAGCCCGGCATCAATTGAATATCTTCAGCAATACTTGGGCTGTTTGCTGGCACTTCAAGTAGAAGACAACCGTGAGAAATACCGCAGTCAAGGATCCCTTGGCATTACTCTTAATGACAGAACAGACATCGTACATATTTGTATTAACAATGAGATGGTTAAATATAATTTTGCTTTCTGGATCGGGTAAGTCTTACTCAAATTTTCTCAGAATAACACCTGGAACCGGCAGGATTTGCTTTAAATAGAGCTTGGTTATTATACATTTTCAGTGAAAGTAGATCATAGTGTTGGCAAAAAGTAAATCTGACTAACGATTAAAAACTTCATGGTGTTTAAACGATAAAAATTAAATTAATCGTACCTGGTCAAATTTTGATGAATGATTATTAATGCGACTGTGCACCGAATCACGCAATGATGCTAACTCAGCCCTGTAAACTATATGTAACGTCATTGTGTTTAGATTTTATCTAAAAATGTAGACTGCTTTAAACCATAACCTTAATCTTTTTAATAAAATTAACTAATGCATTAAATAAATATACAATCAATGCCAACACTGGTAGATTACAGACAAATATGATTTGAATAGTGGTCAAGAACTAACTTTATTGCTGACAGTTTGCATATTAAGTTATCTTTACAAGCAGTGTTTTTTTTTTCATACAATATATCTTTCTTCCAGAACTAATAAGTCTTTCAAGAAGACTCACAAACCTCTTAAAGAAATAGTAACATTGTATCAAGGTTTGGTTTATGAACCAAAACAAGCTCCACCCAAACTGAAGGTAGCCGTTTTGAAGAAAAAGGTGGCTGAAAAGATAAACGATGAGGATTCACAGACAAAAAATAAGGGTCCTCAGAGAACGGAAGATAAAATTATTTGTGGACGTAATGAAACACAGGTAAAGTAGTTCTTAAGGAATATCAATTGTATGTACAGATATATTTAAATGACATTTATACTAAATATTAGTGTCCATCCTTTCTGGTTCCGTTGTGGTCGGAGTTGAGTACAGCCAAACATAATGGTTATTCTCTAAATCCGTAATGTAGTAGACATTGTTCCTGTGAAATATTCAAACACTTAATGATACTATGCTAAATTAAATTAAATTTATATATTCATAAATTCGCCGATTACTTTCATGGATATTATAGCTCTTTTGTATTATTGAGGAGTCATACTAAAGGTATTGCATCTTTCTGAATGTCAGCAGTACTTCACTGCTGACATTCAGATCTAGATTTTTAGTGGGCACTCTACACAATTATTGCTATATAATACAAAATATTCAAAAATATCCATTGGACACTTTTGGTAGTTGAGGTGGACCCTCAATTCAGATTTAGTTATGATTTAGCTTTTCATATATTTTACTACAAATTCCAGAATTTGGCAAAAAAATTCTGATGACCTGCTATAAAATGCATATTATGTTATTCAGTAGGTGACCACTGACCAGGTAGGCATATTTTTCCTGTTCAAACCTGAAATGGAAATGCAATGGCTCATACGGACATCAATTATTGGCATTGAATGCACGACTATTCGCTTCGCATGCCGTCCGTCGGCCTTCAAACTGAATGTTTTATTGGTTGTTAAGCATTTTCCTTCCTTTGTCCGCAGACTAAATCTGAAGAAAAAGCTGATTATGTGGGCACGTTATCTCTCATAAAACCAACGCCTCTGGAAACGGTAAAATCTGATGACTATGTCAATGCAAATTCGGCCTCATCGTTCCCAGAGAGTGAAGATAACAATTCTTTGCCTAGCGGGGGCGCACAATCTTCAAATGTTATGTATATAGCTGACTGGGAACCAGCGCAACTCCTGGACTGGGAGTTTACTGCAATACCAAGGTAAGCACTTTTATGCCATCTACTGATCTCATACCAACCAGTTCTATTTTTTTAATTTACTCTGCGAAATTTTTATGTATTGGCCAATTTTATTGTTCTTGGTATTAAAAGGTTTTTCATATACTTACAAAGCCACCTCGTATACTATTATAGTACAGACAGTACCGGTACGTTTTTTTAGGAATTTTCTACCGAGCAGTTACCTAATGTTCAATAATCAGCAAAATTAGCTTCTATCGTCACACCCACGGTTGAATTAAAAGTTGAAGGATGTTAAACATGGATAAAAAGGTGCCAAATTTCAAACCGCACGATCATTTTAAACTAAAAAGAAAGTAGTCAGCTGCTTTGAAGACAGGGTTTTGGAAAACCTGATGATGTAGCTTGAATATGTAAACGCCACATAAAATAAATTGCTATTGTATAGCTAATTAATGGCGTAACCGGCGCACCGACCGGCGTATGTGGCTGACGTAAACCCTGTCATCAATGCAGCTATTTTATTAATCAGTTCAAAACGATCTGAGGAATTATCTCATACATTTTATCAAATCAATTTTTTTGTCCAACATTATCAACGTTTTTTGAATAACATAGCAGGTGATTGCTGACCTACCAAGTTGATTATTGGACATTATATAACTGATATTTGTAACATATAATCTGACCTCCAATGATTAGTTTTGCTTGTTTGAAGCAAATCTATATTTTGTGTAATATCTTATTTATATTATTTTATTTACAGGCACATTGACAACGATGGCGTAATCTACTTGCAATATAAAACTCAGCAAGACAAATTAGACCTCATTCATACGGCACTCGATGTTCACTTCAAAAATACCGATCGAAAAGCTATATTCGACAAATGGAGTGTGGGAGAGCCATGTGTTGTTTTTTACGACTCGGACAACCGCTATTACAGAGCCAGGGTAATAGAAGTTGACGAAGTCAACTCAACATGTCTCGTTCATTACATTGATTATGGCTATGAAGAGAATTGTTCCTTTGCAAATATGAGAAAGAATTTTCCACTCCACCAAATCCCGACACAAGCACACAAATGTATTTTAAACCGTATACGTCCTCTTGGCAAACAGTGGGGTGGAAAAATTTTAAACTACATACATAAAACTATTGTTGATAAAGAATGTTACGTAAAAGTACCTGATGAACTAGTAACCGGAGCTGTACCTACAGAGATAGAAATCGACGAGACCAGTTTCAACGACCACTTGGTGGAAGTAAAAATGGCAGAGTACATAGATGGCTGCAAAGCCCTTGTTAGGCATCCTTGGAAGGCATGCACACCAACCGTTAAAGAAGATAATGAATCCGATCCTGGCTCGGATTATATAGTGGTTGATGTTGCAGACACTGGCTCTCTACAGGGAAGTAGTGGAATCATTAATAGAAGAAGAACAATCAAAGCTTGAAGGAAATTTTATCACTTATACCATTAATACAGAGTACGATTTTCGTGTACAATCTCAATAATTAACTCTAGAAGTAAGTTTAATTTTAGATGAGGATACCACTAGAGTTTATATGCAAATAGCCGACAAAATGCAAGCTGAAAGTATGAACAGCTCTCAACGGTATTTATGAGTATAACATAACATAAATAAAATAAATAAAGTATAAAGCTTGTGTAGCACTTTTTGGCGGTACAATGCCGTTACCGTTAGTGCAGGTAAGAAACAATATGAATGAATTTATGTATGCATGAATTAATTTTTATACCAGAACCTCATAGAAACGAACATGTTAATCTATGTGAATGACAAATGTACTGTTACAATACAGTACAATTTTTTTAGTTATCATTAAGATGCCAATAAGCGTGTTAAATGTCTTGCGAATTATCTTAATTAACCTATTTAGAATAAGTTTTATAAAAATATTTTACTGTGTAATTCAATGCCTGCTAAGTCAAAGCATTTTGTCTTAAAAACGTATACTTTTGTTTTCATGAGTAAGAAACGGAACAGAGGTAAAGCTTCCGAAGAGCGTACAAAAGTATAACTATTTTGGTATGGTTGTAAATAAATAGATAAAAAGTTAATCAACTTTTTATATTATGTGACTGAAATTTTTTTTTTTTACAAGTTACGATTTTTTAGTATTAGGAAGGTATACCTATGGATTAATATTTTATTACAAATTACTTACAATAAATATATTTTTATAAAAGGTATTTGTTTTAATCATTTGTTGTGCCTTTTAAGTAAATGGGAAGTTGTGTGATTAAGTGGAGAACATGGCATATCAAATTCACTAGCTAGCAGACATTTTTTACATCGCTAGGACTGTATGTATATTTTATACATATGTTCACCTATTTATCACCATATGTCCATCAATTGTGGTCCAGTTTTGAAAATTATTTTTTACATGTTCACCAAGTCAGAATCCGATGAAGGGAATCGAGGAGTCTCCCTAAACATTAAGCCGCTTTTAGTATTTTCATCAAAATGGCAAGCATTTGTATTCAAAAATTGTCATTTGGTGAAGTGAAACCGATGATGAAGACCTCAGATGGCCACTGGAACTAAATAAATGGTACTGATGAAAATTGTACCATCGAACTGTTTTGATGATGATGCCGGAAGGTAGGCACCGCAACTCCATAATAAATAAAGAACATGAACAAATTTCTCCAAGGATGTGATAGACAAGGCATTCCCAAGAAAAAAGGTTTTGACACTCGCATAAGGTCGTTTGTTCACGACGCGACACACGACACCGCAAAATGTGTTCATGATACAAGTGCACTGCAGTGTCGTTGCAGAATCGTGTCTAGTGAACAAACGAAAGTAAGACAGACCGTATGCAGTGTGTCGTGTGTTAAAAATCGTGACCGCAAATCGTGTCTTGCGGTGCTTCGTGAACAAACGACCTAAGGATCAAAACCTATTGGATACTTTTCGTTGACCGTAGTAAGAAATACGTATAAGGTCTTTGCTTTTTAGGTCCATGGTCTTTGCGTTGACCTAGAGCTCAGATAATATAATAGGTACCGTAAGGTCGGGGTACATTAGTCCTGGGGTTCAATTTTGTCCCAAAACAACAAAATGTGATAAATCAGGAGCTATCGGAGTAGGTCGCGCTCTATGCCGAAAGATGACAGTCGGTAAAGCAGTTTGACGTATTCAAAGCGGATTGGTTAATTTTTCAATAGTACCTACAACATGTTACCACACAACACATGTAAAACACTGAAGTTCTGCTTGAAGTTATGTTGTGCAAACTTTGTCACGAAACAAAACTGTCAGTTAAGAGTGTCAGCATATTTTTGCTATCATTTGTAACAGATATCTATCTAGCATCCTAATGTGATTTGAATCAAAGAGTTTAAGACATATTTGTGCGTAGTATACGATAATTAAAATCACAGTATACTTTGGCTTTGGTTTTCGGGTAAAATGGCAAAATCGGCAAAACCCTTGATTGATAGTATTTCCTCCGTCGCAGAAATAATTCTCGCTTCATCTTCTGAAGATCTCATAACGGCACGAGATGAACCTGATGATTCAGAAAACGAATTACCATTGAGGCAGCCTCGGGAAAAGAAAATGATGTTTGTTGCTCAGAGTTGTAATGATAAAGACAAAACGGTAGATGACCTTCGACCTTTGTTGGACCATGTGCAGTCAAATGCTTAGAGCTGTAATGTTGGAGTAGAAGCTGTAGTCTGTTAGTTTTGCTAAAGATATAATTAAGAAAGATAATTTAAAAAAAATGTGTTGCGTTCTTTTGTTAATTTTTTTCAGTACAATAAAAAAATGTCAAGATGCTACGACTTTCTTTGGTTTAAAGAATCAATCAAAACAGGTTTATTTGTCTGTCCATTGAAAACTATGACTTTTACTACATTAAAAAACGGAGCCAAATAAACGCGCTTCAAAGTGCAACTTTGGCCCAAACTTAGGGAAAAAAAGGTAGGAGTTGTTTTATTAAGTTTTAAGTACAACTAAACACTTATTACTATAAAAGGGACACGGTCCTACTTAAATTGATAATTGATAGAGTACTCAAACGATAGGTAAACATTATCATAATTTTGGCCCAAAGTACCCCACCTTACGGTACTAGCGTACAGATGCCTCAACCCGTACAAAGAAACCGTGGCGATTAGCATTTTTCGTCTGATTATACTGATTATTTTTATATACAGTATATCGACAACGTTCGGTTTCGTTCCACTGCTATAGATGGTGTTAGAGCGACTTGATATTTAAAGAGTTTTCTCTTTCTCGGTTCGTAACTATATATTTTTGTGACGATTTATTTGAAAGCATTTTTTTGCACGTTTTAAAACCACGCCATAATATTGGAATCTATTTTGAGTGATCCGTGCAAATAAGCTTTGAAATGTGAAATAAGAGCTCAAAATTCCATTCCAGTTGATTAAACAAGAACATATTTTTTTATGATCTATTCTAGAAAATCACCACTTGAACCTAGCACAATATTAACCATAGGAAAATCCGAACACCGCAAAATTCGTTCCAAAAACACAAAGTCTAACTATCTTTAATAAACTCATTTGGTGTTGGTAAAATTATTAATAACGTTACGTTTTGCTTCGTAAGGCGTGCATTTTCGGGGACTGGAATCAGTCCTCGAGAATACAATGTCCAGTGTCACGGAGCGCATCGACTTCCTGAAGCAGAAAGTTTGTGCATGGGCCAGCCGTATCCGGCGGTATAAGCGGCGGGTTGACCGGTACTCGCAGAACCGCATGTTCCAGAGTGATGAGAGGTGGGTATACAGAACTTAGGAGCGACCTAAACAAAATGCGACTGACGTGTACCGCCCGGATGATATCGTCACAAGTACATTCTGGCGAAGCATCTGGTCGGTACCCGTCTGTCACACTGAGGGCGGCTGGATGCGTGATGTCAAGCGCGTGTGTGAAGCTATACCAGAAATGGAAAAAGTAACCATCAGTCCATTTGATGTAGCCAAAGCAGTTCGTCCGCTACCGAACTGGAAGTCTCCGGGACCGGACGGACTGCATAACTTCTGGCTAAAATGGTATAGCAGCTCACACGCGTTTCTGGCATCTCAATTCCAGACATGCTTAGAGTCTGGGTCGCTTCCGCAGTTTTTAACAACAGGCGTTACCCACCTGCTCCATAAGACAGGTAGTCCCGCGGAGCCCAATAATTATAGACCAATTACATGTTTACCAACGGTCTATAAGGTTCTTACATCCATCCTGAGAGTAATAGTACATTACGATATTAGTGCGTTATAACCAATACGCACGTATATCGTACGACG
The DNA here is from genome assembly GCA_947562075.1 of Orthosia gracilis. Classification (NCBI taxonomy): domain Eukaryota; kingdom Metazoa; phylum Arthropoda; class Insecta; order Lepidoptera; family Noctuidae; genus Orthosia; species Orthosia gracilis. The sequence goes on from OX387268.1 coordinate 5,243,649, forward strand.
TTTTTTAACACATTTGCGAGGAAACATTTTATATTTTGTTCATTTCTAATTATTGAAACAATTAGTGAAATTACAATTATTAAAATGATACGTAGTTGTAGTTGGTTTTTTAATTATGTTTTTATTATTATTATTACTATTCATAATGTCATTGTTTTGTGTTAGGGTAAATGTTGGAGACGACGAAACTTCTTGAAAGGCGGCAGAAGAGCATTGTAATTCGTCATTAGTTGTAAATAAAAAAATATCCTCAGTAGAAGTAGAGGGGCGCGGCTCTGGGCAAAACTTCTTCGTTTGTGGCTCCAAATTTATTGCCTGAGTTATTTTGGCACTTATATTTGCTTTGTTTTGGATGATCTACATAAGATTCTGCTACTGCGTTAGAACGCCACCCGCCATGCCGCTTTAAAGTCAATATATCAGCTCCCGAATCAGCAAGTAATGTAGCTGACGTTCTTCTGAAACTGTGCCCTGTATAACAATCAGCTTCCGGCAATCCTAAAAACTTGGCGACTTCCTTTGGCATGGCGCCGAATTTATTTATGCCAATAGGTTGCGCAGTATATTTACCTTTTTGGTAATTCTGAAAGAAATGATTATTTTTTGCCTTAGTCGTACGCAGAGCTTCATATTTTTTGACCACGTCATAAAATGGGCCGTTGATAATAAAAGATCGGGGTATTTTGTTTTTAGTGTTTGGGATTTTAGTTAAAAGCATTTTGCCTTGAGTTTCAATGTCATTTGTGGTAATATTGTGAAGCTCTTGCACTGCGTCTACATGCACCATTAATACCAAATATTAACGCAACCTGAAAAGAAATAAAAATGTGTAAGATAAAGTATAGGTTCTTAGCTTACAGACGGTCGTTAAAAAATATGTGAAAGAGTATGTACAGTAGGTAGATCAATACATAAAATAAGGAGGCAAACTGACCTTTGTTGCCAGGTACTGGCTATCTGGAGCATCTCTTACAAACTTTTCGACGTCATTTGATGACAGTACCTTAGATTTTTCTTTATAAAACCATCAGAGCGTCTCTTTAAAAATGCAATGAGATTTGAATATAAATTAATATCGACACCATTTTTCATCTTGAGGGTACTTTTCAGCATCGAATATGTTGTCCACAACGATCTAGGCTTGTATTTACTAGCTAGTTCATTAAAATACGCCAAAACTACATTTTCGGAAAATGACTTGGCATTTTTCATGTTTTTCCACTTCAAAAAATTTTCATACGTGGTTATGTATCTGTCTTTGGATATTGATGGCAGCAAGCTGTCGCATGCGGTTCGCGCTTCTGTTAGTATATCCGGTGGAGTTGAAGTAACAGTAGCAACAGCGCGCGAAATGGCAATTATTACTGGTATGGAATTTGTATGGACTATAACTTAACTATTTGCTTTGGTAACACACGCGTTTTTTATGACCCGCTTTACATATTTAAAACCGGTGGAATTACATCAGCTTTACGAGCAACGGTGTTAAAAAAATTGATAAACACATTGAAGATAATTCAATAATGTCTACCTCTCAGAATGGATGTAGGAATGGGTCCCGCGGCACTAAGGAGCTACTCCTCATTGACATGGCCATAAACCAGCAGGTTCGTCGATCCCGCAAGGATCTGTCGACATGCTGGATAGACTACAAGAAGGCCTACGACTCTGTGCCACATACATGGCTCATGAGGGTGCTGGAGTTGTACAAAATAGATGCAACTCTATGCACCTTCCTCGAGTCATGTATGGGGCAATGGAAGACAGTCCTTCGATGTCCGGTATGTCGACCGATTCAGGGGGATGATGAGCCTGTATGGATTAAGCGGGGAATATTTCAGGGTGACAGTTTGAGTCCACTTTGGTTCTGCTTAGCTCTGAATCCTCTAAGTACACTCCTGGCGGATTCAGGTCTAGGCTATCGGTTTTTTTTTTTTTTTACTTAATACTAATCCCACCAACGTAGTCGGTGCCTATTCTCTGCAAACTCAGTCATTCTACTTCCTTCTTTTATGCCTCTCGTACATTCACTCTTCATACTGATTCTTTCTTTCATTCATCATCTTACATTCTGTGGGTAGGACTCCCACTTTGGTTAATCTATTCTATGGGCATTATTTATTTACAGATTGGGCAATAATTAAAAATTGGTGCTGTTATTTTATTTAAAATTTTCTTGTATTACACATATCTAATATATATACAATTAGCTTAGGTACTATTTTAATCTACTGCTGTTATATAATTTTGTTCTGTTTTGTCTGTGCTTCTAATTAAATATTCTTATAATATTAATGAAGTACAGTGTTTTTCAACTTTTATTTCTACAGATAACTATGTTGGCCAAATTTACACAGTACATCAAAAATTTTTCCCTTGCTTTTTTAGACATGAACCCATGCAGGCTCTCCCTCGTCAGTCTCCTGTCCAGCTCACATTCAAGTTGGTAGCGCTCCCTGATAAATAGCGGGCATTCTACAATTATGTGCTGGACAGTCTCTGCCACGCTTGGGTCACAGACGCACGCTGGGTTCTCCTTACACTTGAAGCGATTCAAGTATTCAGAGAACCCACCGTGCCCCGTTAGAACCTGCGTGAGAACACCCGTTGGCCGCACCTGCTGTACAATACGGAAAGCCGCTATGGCGTCCGGAAGAAACATTTTTGTCACAGAGGCCGTCTCGCCCGACACATATCTTCGATTCCATTCATCAAGCGATTCCAAACGGATCTGTCGCTTGATGAATGAAACCGGACACTGGTCGTAGTCTGGCTTCCTCCGTAACGACAATGCTGCCTCCTTTGCCAACTCGTCCGCTCGCTCATTCCCCGGCAGGCTCGCTTGGGCCTTGATCCAGAACAAAGACACAGCTTTGCTCTGGCCCAGGGCTTGAGCCAAGTTGGCGCGCGCGCGAACCGCCAGGGGATGGAGAGAGCCATGGTTTGCAAGCGTCTGCAATGCTGACATTGAGTCGCTAGGCTATCGGTTGAGAAGAGGTGGTCAGGTCATATCTCACCTCCTTTTCATGGATGATCTGAAACTCTTTACCCCCAACAAACTGCAACTGACGGAGCTACTGAAGGTTACTGAAACCTTCAGTGACTCCATCAGGATGGAGTTTGGTGTGGATAAATGTGCAGTCATGCATGTAAAGCAAGGGGAGATTATGGAATCTGAGGGAATGCAACTCTCTGATTCCATACACCTTAGACACCTCTCCTCAACTGAAACTTACAAGTATTTGGGTATGTCGGAAGCGTTGGGCATCAATAGTACTAACATGAAGCAACTGCTGAAGAAGCGTTTCTTTGGCCACCTGAAAAAGGTATTGAATAGCCTTTTGTCAGGCGGAAATAAGGTGCGCGCCTTCAACAGTTGGGTCATGCCGGGTTTGATGTACTCTTTCGGCATATTCAAATGGACTCCGACCGAGCTCGACGCCCTCGACAGGAGAGTCCGGACACTGCTGACCGGTGGCACGATCATCGGTGATGAGACTGTACATTCCGCGGAAATGTGGGGGTCGAGGCTTTTTAAACGCCAAGACTCTTCACAACCGCGAAGTGTACAGCCTCAGAGAATACTTTTTAAAAGCTGAAGTGGGTATGCACCGGGACGTGGTCGCAGTGGACAAGGGACTCACCCCGTTGTCCATGGCTAAAGAGAACTGGCGCAAGCCTGTAATACTAACTACTGATGAACGCAAAAAGGTATGGCAAGGCAAGGAGCTACACGGGCGCTTCTATCGGGCTCTCCATGGGCCTGATGTAGATTGCCCAGCGTCTGTATCCTGGCTACGTTTCGGCGACCTTTTCAGCGAAACTGAAGGTTTTGTCTGTGCAATTTTATTATGGATGAAGTTATCCTGACGAGTAACTATCGGAGATATTATATTGAAGGACGGGACGGTTGACATGTATCGGGCATGCCACCGTCCTGGTGAATCCATCAGACATATTATCTCTGGTTGTGCTCATCTGGCTAACGGCGAGTACTTACACAGGCATAACCAAGTGGCCAGGATTATTCACCAGCAACTTGCTTTGAAGTACAATCTACTGGATTCTGAGGTACCGTATTACAAGTATGTGCCCGACCCAGTTCTCGAAAATAGCCATGTCACGTTGTACTGGGATCGGTCTATCATCACTGATAGGACTATTGTTGCCAATAAGCCGGATATAGTGGTGATAGACCGATTAGCGCGCCGCACAATGATAATCGATGTCACCATCCCGCATGACGAGAACCTCGTGAAAGTTGAGAAAGAGAAACAAATCAAGTATTTCGACTTAGCGTACGAGGTTGTCGACATTTGGAATGTGGACTCGGCGATCATTGTGCCGATTTTTGTTACGGCCAACGGCCTGATGGCCAAGAGCCTCGACGACCATCTGTCGAGGCTGTCATTACACGGTTGGATCAAGGGCCTGATACAGAAGGCAGTACTCCTCGATACGGCTCGCATTGTGAGGAGGTTCCTGTCTCTGGAGTCCTAACCACCGGTAGCTTGGACCCTGCTCCCGACACCGGCGGACCACCATTATTTTTATATTTTTAAATGTTTTTTTATGATTTGTTTTTATATAGAAATATTTAAAAATGTATATATTAAATGTGTAAAAAATTCAGTAAACGAAATAATAAAATAACTTATGTTTTGGGAATTAAATGCGGGAACATCTATTTTGTGGCTCTGAATATGCTCCCTGTATCAAAGAATTTAGTGCCTACAGTTGCTTCTCTCAAATGGCCGTGACCACATATTAGAGAAGTTAGTACCTACGTATAATTTACATAGTACCTGGGCGACCGAGCTCTGCTCGGGTGAAAATAGAGAAAACGACGTTTTCTAAAAATTATTTATGTATTTATTTAATTCATTAATTATTATAACACCTTTACAGAAACATCCAAATTAGTCCTAGCTAGATCGATTTATCGCCCCTTAACCATTGGAGCCGTTTCCGAGATTCAGATTATATATATACACCGTGAAATTGAAATGGTTGTTTTCCCGCAGCGAAATGGTTTTGTCTATGTAATACAATCGTTTCGTAGTTATATAAAATATTAGAAACAAAAACTGGCATATTTAACATTGTGAAAAACTAAACTCGAAAGCGATCACGAACCAATAGTATACCTCCCGATATCTACGGCCGAACGACAGCAGGCCGTTGACCCGGGTGCTAGGTCACCGTCGAAAGGATTAGGTTCGAAGACGGCTCCGTTTGATCATGTTACGCGCGGGCTAGATTATGCCGTATAATTACACGCGAGAGCTTATTTTACTTTAAACATTTAATAAATCGGTCTATGCTTTGTCGGCTTGTGGCTCGCTCGTTAGTTTTGCGTGCAAACTTTTATGCCGTATCACCACGTGCGAGAGCTTATTTGGGTTTGACCATTTATGCATCGCTTTGCTTTGAGGGCTGCGGCGCCGGCGCGTGCGACGCCAGTATTACCTACAACAATACATGTTACGTCTAGTGTTACTATTAAAGGCCGCGAGGCCATTGACCCACGTGCTTTTCAATCAGCTGTTATCCAACATGTTATTCAAATTTGACACTAAAACGCACTTGACACTAAAACGCACTTGATGCGCACACTCGCGAATAACGTGTGGGTTATTTATTGCCCAAAAATGTTCGTTACGCTGGTTGAAAATACCAACTCGCGTAAAAGTTGATTCATCCGTCCACAAAATGTTCTTATCATGGTTGGCGATCAACCACTGACAAAACGCAATTCTGTTCTGGGGGTCATTTTCGTGGAGAGCGTGAACACCGCGAAAATGATAAGGATGCTGTCCTTCAGAGTTGAGTAGTTTCCAGACGTGGTACTGGCTTACGCCAAACCTAGCCTCGGCCTGGCGCGTACTGCGACGCGGATCCCGTTCGAAGTACTCGATGATCTCCTCGTCGAGCGCTGGCAAAATAACGGCTGGTCGACCTCTGCCCTGTGCATGTGCCGGTGCATGGAACTGTCCATGATCTAGTAGCCGCTGTGTCGCCGCTACGATCGTCCGTGGAGATGGGACTTGGGGGTTCAGAAGCCCGCGAAGACGGAGCGACTCCAAGTGTTGCCGCTCTGCGTAAAGTCGCCGGGCAGCATGGGAGTCATAATCAGCCCTAGCATACAGCTGCACCATAGCGACGTACTCCACATTCATTGGTGTAATTGTAATGTCGATCCATTGCAGTTTACAGTGATGGCGCGTGCTGCGCGTACGACATTCGCGGTAGGTCAGGGTCACAGCCGCGCGTGCCGCACGGGTAAAATAGGCTTCGTTTGAAATTGTTGCGCGCAGGCTAGTTTATGCCGTATCACTACACGCGAGAGCTAATTTTACTTTGAACATTTCTAAATCGGTCTTTTCTTTGTCGGTATCGCGGTGATTTTTTGTATTGTTCCGTGCAAACATTTTATGCTTTATCACTACGTGCGAGAGTTTATTTTGGTTTGACATTATTTTGTGCATCGGTTTTCTTTGTAGGTGGTGACACGAGTAGTACCTAGTACCTACAAGTTACGTCTAGAGTTACTATTGTTACTCACTTTTTCGAGTTGATGAATATTTTTTTAATTATTTTAAACAGAAACATCTTTATTTATTTACTTTAACTCTATACTTCGAAAGTACTCCTTAAGGCAAGTCGTTCTGCCGCGGGAAAACAACCAATTAAATTTCAGGGTGTATATAACTAGCACTTCGCCCGCGACTTCGTTCGCGTGATCCGTATTTTAACCTACAGATGACTTTTTAGTTTCACCCTTTAAAGGTTGAATTTCCAAAAATCCTTTCTTAGTGCTCCGCTACATCATAAAAAAATTTCAAAAATCTTTAACACTCCCTTAATCGTCTTTTAGGAGTAGTTTGAAAAACTAATAAAAAATCCTTTACTAATTACTTAGGTTAGTATTTTATTATTTACTTAGGTTACTATTTACTTGTCACCTCTTTAGGGGTAGAATTACCAATAACCAATAAATACATGAGTTCTTTTTATCGACCAAAAGCGTAAATCTTTAATCGCGTGTCACACTTAAAAGCTTTGAAAATTCACACAAACTTTCGACCCCCTTTTTACTGGAGGAAATAAGGGGTCGAAAGTTTGTTTGAAATTTAGGGGTGGAATTTCCAAAAACCAATAAATACATGAATTCTTTTTATCAACCGAGAGTATAAATCTAAAAGTTCAGCAGCCATATTGTGTAATGAATTTGGCAAGATAAAGGGCAGAGTATGAAAAACGCCTTTTGCCTTGCCGAATTAATTACGCAATAAGGCTGCAGGTGTCAAACTTACAAACTGTAGAAATTTCATAAAAACTTTCAACCCCGTTTTAACCTCTTTAGGAGTGGAATTTCCAAAAAACCTTTCTTAGTACGCACTTACGTCACTTGATTAGTCTATGGTCACTTGTGGAACCTCTCTGCCAACTTTCACCTTTATACGTCAAGCGGTTTTCGATATTTCGTGATGAGTGAGTGACCTTTCGCTTTTAATAAAGATTATACATATTGCTCGTAAAAGGTATTAGATATGCTAGCTGTGCCCGCGGCTTCGCTTCCGTCAACTGCCTACCCTACCTACATACCTACCTACCATTTTTATTTCTTTTTTTTTATTAGGAACCTCCTTCAGAAGGCTCATAACAATAACAAACACGACAAAAAAAGAATTAGCGAAATCAGTCCAGCCGTTCACGCGCGATGCCGTGACCAAGGGAAATAGGGATTCATTTTTATAGACTAGCTGACCCCCGAGGCTTCTCTCCCATCAATTGGCTTCCTACCTACCTACCCTACCTAACCCACTCTACCTACCATACCCTATCTACCCTACCCTACCTACTCTACTCTACCCTACCCTACGCTACCTACTCAACCCTACCCACCCTACCCTACCTACCCAACCCTATCTACCCTACCCTACCTAATCATGTAGTACATATTTTTTATGTATCATCAATAGTTGTCTCAGCGCACGCCAAAGAATGAATTTTATATGCAAACTTTTGCTACTTTGGGTTATATTAATGCAATTTTTATAAGAATCTCTAATGTTTATGGTCATAGTGGTTTTCACATAAAAGGTAGATATATGCTGTCAAGGACTTTTATTTAGAAATATTTAAGACAAACAATCCTACAGTATATTATATTTGTGTATCTCCAACGGTTTAGGCAGCGCACGCGAAGATAGCTCTCAGAGGGCAGAATTTGTTTCCGACTTACTTGATATTTATCGTAATATTATGACCAAATTACAAAAAAATCGTTATAAATTGTAGCCTATGTGTTATGATTTATAACCTATATTACTGTGAAGTTTCATCCAAATCCGTTTAGTAGTTTTTGCGTGACAGAGTAACAAACATACATCCATCCTCATAAACTTTCGCATTTATAATATTACTAGCTTTTACCTGCGGTTCCGCTCGCAGTGAAGACATTAATTATTTTTTTTCTTTTTAATAAAATTATCCTATGTTACTTCTAATACCTCCAAAAATATATGTACAAAGTTTCATGAGGATCGGTTCAGTAGTTTTTGCGTGAAAGCATAACAAAACAAACTTACATTCACATTTATAATATTAGTATGAGAATAGATAGATGGTATATAGTATAGTTTATAGTAGGATAGGATATAACAAATGTTCAGTCTCCAAGATCAAGTACACAATTTTGAGCTCAATATCCGTGATGGTTGGGTTGAATCCTAAATCTCAAAATACACCGTTTCGTGCCTTGCGCATCGGAAAGTCAAATTCAGGGCTGCCCGGAAGTTTGGCGAGAGAGAACTTTAATTTCTCTAATCTGTGCCGTGACTATAAACATTGACAATCGACAATGAGGTTTTATGCCACAAACAATGCAAAAAAAGTGGGTCCGCTCATGCGCTATGTCATGGCGTCGCACGCTAGTTTAACGGACTAAGGGTGAGGACTCCACTCTTCCGTATTATTACATTAGGTACTCTTTGACTCCACTCGGACTCCCGCTCCCTCTAATCATCCCCACCGCTTTCTCGTGTTACATCGGTCAGTTTTGCTTGCTGTGACCTTGTGCAAATATGGAGTTACATACTGAAGCCATCCCTGTAGTATGTGAATGACGAAGATTATCGCCGAGGGGATAAAAAAGATATAGCGTGAAAATTGTGGAATTAAGTAGGAACATGAAATAACAGACTGATTTGTGTGATTTTGATTTTTCCAACATCTCATTGTTTGTTCAGTTTGTAATGCCCAAAAGTATTAAAATAATCATAAAATATTTTTCGTACGTTGAATGCTGCTCGAGCTTACTCCGCAAAGTCCGCTTCAAATGGAAGGTCAGGTCATATAACCCGCTCATCCGTCATTGCCCACATCGCAAAGTCCACTGGCAGTGGAAGGGAAATGCTGAAATTCATTCTAAGTCATTGAGGTATTAATGTACTAGTACGTAGTACATATTATCTCAATGTTCTAAGTGCACAACTATAAAATTTATACTTCGGCCCGCTCAGTTCGTTACTTTCGTTTCCGCTCATAATAACCTACCATTTTTAGTGCAAGGCGGGAAGGCGGGCAATATTCTCGTTTGATATTTTATCGCCAGTATCATCAAAATTACAAGAATATGTTCTAATTCTTTCTGCCAAAGTCAAACAAAATAATCAATGAATTGTTTAATAAGAGTTGAAGTTGAAGTTGAGTTACTGACAGAATAGAACACGTCTTCGAAATTTGTTTGTTGTTTAGGCTGGCCGCATACTTACGTTTTCCGCGTTCGATTTCCGAATTCATTTTCCGTATTCGGAGACCCGAATGCATCGTAAGCTAATAAAATACACTGACTGCCCACACATCCGTTTTTCTCTGACTGTTCAACGGATGCACCCAATACCGACGTTTCTTTTTTGATAATGATAACAGAAATGCAATCATAATAATTAAGTTGTCGTTCTCCATCGCCGTGCGTTCAGAAAGCCATCACTGAACGTATTGGCACTTGGCAGTAAAAATTCCAAACAGAAAAAAAAACTAACGTCTGTGCTAGGTTCACAGAATTCCGAGCCTGTATTCTGTATTCGGAAATCGAACGCTGAAAACGTACGTATGCGGCCAGCCTTAAAATCTGTATAAAATTAAAAATTAGATTATATTATTATAGCAACTGCTGCACTCTGTTGGCGAAACTGACCTACTACCTCTCCTCCCCTGACTTTTATTATCGGTTTACTGTTGGTAGATGTCGCTAGTATCAATAAAATTGCAAGAAAATGTTCTATAGTGCGGACATTTTAGTACTTTGTGTCTATGGCTTAGGCTTCACATGCACTGCGGTTTTTAATCGCGCGATTTTTGCCGCACATTCTGCGACACATGGAATTGTATGAATCTGCACGCATTACGGTAAAAAAATCGCACGGAAACAATTCCGTGTTTTGCCACGGAATCCACCGCACCGCAGAATTCTGCGACCTATGGATTTGAATGAATCTGCACGCATTGCGGTACAAATTCAAAGAAGAATCGAAAGAATAAAATTCGCAATGCGTGCTAAGCCTAAGTTGTAGAATCGGTCGGTCGGCGGAATAAAGTCGCGTGGCTAAAAATCGCAGTGCGCATAGACTAATATATAATAGCAGTGCGTGCTGCTGCTGTCAAAGTCAAACAAAATAATCAATGATCAGAGTTTTTGGCGGGATTTTTTCGAGTGTAGTTCAGCGGCTGTTAATATTATTTGCAAATTGATTCCTAGTGGATATTATGATATAAAATTGGTGTAGTTTTGTGTCTCAACTGTCTATGCAACTGGACAATATGTGAAATTATTGACAGAAGCGATCTCGGGATAGTGGAGCGGAGAATTTTATTGTAGTATTGACTACCTCTGCAAAGCTTACTGGGAAGGCTGATTCGATACAATTTGCTGCCAAATACTCCAAAAAAGCATTAGAATCTGTTACATCCGCATTCTAATGCATACTAAAGAATTCAAGAAGAGAAAAATACTGATGACTAGGCAGTATGGTCTCAGACCTTAGCCTGTTCCGTTAGGAACAAATATATAAAAAAAAAAAAAAAATAATCAATGATCAGATATTGTTTTTTTTTTGTTTTTTGTGCCAGAAACTGTTTAAATAGTGGATTGTGATTAGAACTGGTATTTTCAATAGTTCCTGAGCATATTTGAAAATGTCAGACGAAGAGAGATGGAACCGAGACAACCGCAACAAAGGTAGGTTTTGATTTGAGACATTGTTTTCACATCTCCTTTTCTGTATGTTTTGTGGAAAATAATACTGCCTTATGTCGCTTTTTTTCCTAAAAGTCAATCGTATGTTGTCAGACGTATTAGCATATAGTAAATAGCGTATTCGAAAGTACGTTATGAACGGCATTACCGCCGTTGTCAATTACTGTTGGTAAGAAAATCAATAATCCTTGACTATATTCGGGCAAACGTTACAGACACCGACAGTTACATTAAAGAAGCCAGATTTCTGTATACCTTTTGCTCCGAGTTTTTCATGTGCTGACTAACACTAGAATAGTGTTTGCCAGCATTTTAAAAAGTATTTCATACAACTATTATTATGGTCATGTCGTATGAATTACTTTTGCCTCCTAATAATAACCTATAAACCTTATCTAATTCACTACAAATAATATCTATTGTTTTTCACACCCTTGGTACTAATATACTAACCACTGGCTGCCACACAAAAAACTTTTATAGAAATTCAGTAAAGCTTTTTCCATCATTAAAGCTGAAGACAGTGAAATTTATTTTCTAAAGGCTTGTAGACATAATAATATACGGATAAGAGAAGCTGTTAAAAATAAAAGGTTCGTTTCAAGCAACCAGCAATGATTTTTTACTCTTGCTATTCTTATCCAGCACAGCACTGGTGCATATTGCTATTACCGTAGGATTCAAACCTGGAATGGTTGATAGAAGTGAATGGTGAAATGGCATAAAATGCATATCATTATAAGCCTACTATTAATGCCTCTACTGACAAAATGCGTTACCTTTCAGTAAAACTTGTTCTTTTTTCTTTATTATATATTTGATACTTATTAGTATGATATTCAGTATTGTATGTGTGTATTTTGTTATTTTGTATAAGTCATGTTATTTATGTTGATTTGTATACTGAAAGCTCTATATCCAGCCATCCATCCATCCAGTCCATCCAAAGGTTGTCTGTAAGACATTGTCCTGTGTGATAAGATCTCCATTCTACACTTGTTTTTATAAATTTTTGCACTGTAGTTATTAATTGGTGTAGTTACAATAAAGTACCTATTTAATATATGATAAATTGGGTTTGATTAAAAAAGGATGATGATGGTGCTGTGCTGAATTCCACTATTGTCTTAGTAAGTAAGTTTTACGAAGCCTCTAGTAATTTATTACTTGCAATCACTGAAAACCAGCACTGTGGTTCTGTCTTGCACACCAATTGCAGCACTGTGCTGAGCAATGACCATTCTGTGTGGTTGTGAAGCATATACTTTATATTTAAGTTTTTCTCGTTGGTTCTTTTTAGGGTTCCATACGTAACGGAGCCCTATTGCTGTCATTCATGTATCTGTCTGTTGGTCGCTCTATTGTCTATCAAACAATTTTGTTCTGAAGAATTTTTTAACTTCCCTTTGACCTGTGAACTTGGAATTTGGTGATAATGTTAATTATTACATATATTTTGGTAAATATACCAATATATTGAAAAATCCGATTTTTTGGATGGTACGGATCCTAAATGTGCGAAGTTCCATATGCCCTTGGCCAGTTTTTTGTTCTGGCTCAAATAAACTCTTTTCATTTTAAAAGAAATATCTTTGCTTACAGATTATTGTATCTTTTGACTGCTACTATTGTTTATAAAAAAAAAGTTGTTAAAAATTGTTTATATTATTTGTGTAGATGCTGCCTTGATTCTAATTGGAATTTTCTATATCACTGTTTTTATTTATAAGGCTTAGCAATTTTTATTTTTATAAGATCATAGGACTTTATTATAAAAATATTGACATATTATAAATTTTGTGCTTCTTTATTTTTATTTGAAAGATAGGCAATTAGAAAATGAGTTTGATAAATTACAATTAAGTGATGATACTGATGGATACAAGACGTTAATGGTTGCAATCAGGCTGCCACAACACTTTGTGTGGCATGCTATTACTCATAAGTGGTCTTATTGTCATAGTCACAAATAATATCGATAAAATGAAGGCATAAGCTTTTTTCGAATTGGGGTAGTTGTTGAAAAAAATCGGCTGTCCCATACATTTTGCTATGCTAATCAAATTAAGTTAATGTATGTAGCATCGTATGTATCTTCAGCTGTACTTAAATTGGTACATAGTAAAAGAACTTTTGATTGCGTTCATCAAAGTGACTGCTGTCACATTTGTTTAGAAAATAGCAATAGAAGTCAAACAGTTTGGTGTCCCTAAAATATATCTCATACATATTATATTCATGTTTAAACTTTCTTTGCATTGCGAACGGTTACATTTCTGTACTTGTGTGATAACTTAAACAAAATCCAAAGACAGGGGTACTATTGAAAAAGTTCTAATAGAGAAAAACTTTTAACACTGTCTGAACTGGGAATCTAGCCCAAAACTCCGTACTCCGCATGCATTTCTTATTCTTTTCTATTTATCCGTCTGCCGCAGGACGGTAATGTTTTTATTGACTGTACGTCCATCAGCGAAGCAAGCGATTTGAGACTTTTTTATTTGTTGAAATGTGTGTAATTATACTTACAAGCGCATGCTAGAGGTTTATTTATGATTCAATCAATTTATTATATTTATTTATTATGTGTTTCTGCTGCCAAAGGACTTCGCGTGCAAATTAAGTTAAGAATTTTATGCCATTATCCCATTGCAGGGCGAAGGCGTCATTTCGTGTTGAGAAGGAACAAGTATTGATCAGTATGTTTTATTTTTCACATCTTGCGAAATGGGCTTACTTTGCTTCTCGTTCTTGGCAACCTACTTTTTCTGTCTATTTTTAACCCCCGACGGAAAAAGAGGGGCGTTATAAGTTTGACGTGTGTTGCTGTGTATCTGTGTGTCTGTCTGTGGCATCATAGCTACTAAACGAATGAACCGGTTTTGATTTAGTAGCTATGTTTGAATAAAATCGGTTCAGCCGTTCAAAACTTATGGGCGTTTTACTCTTTGAATCGGGGTGTTTTTGTTTTAGGTTTGATCAAGATATCGTGTCATAATTACGTGTTAATAGATTGCCGATCGAAGCGTATCTACTGTTCTAGATAAATTATGTTGCATGAAATAAAAATGTGTAGGGGTTTTTTTAAATTCTGAAAATTTATATGTTTTTAACTTTTTTATCTATCAGTTGGCACTCCAAATCGGAGGTGTTTAGTGACTGCACCTGAGTGTGGTGATTTTCTTGTGTCTGTGTATGCATGTATATTTTTTTGGCATTCCCTGTACCTATACCGGCTTGGTGAATTTAAAAAAATGGGACATCAGAAGATTCGTTTGGACCCTTAACACAACATTGGGTATCAGGATTTGTTCCTAGTCTTTTAAATGCATTGATTTAGTGGTGGGTTGTCTAGTTTTCCAGTAACATAAATAAACTAAGAACTAGAAAAAAACACCAGTTTTTAGTGGCTGGTGATGTTTGGCGGTATTTGGTATTTTTCGGTGGTATTTGGCGAAATTTCTCCGCCAGAAGTGATAGAAAACAAGTCTTTATTTTTGTCAGCCCAAATACAACTGTCTACTTCATATTTAAAATTTGTTAATAGTATGCATTAGTGTCTGAATATCTTCTTGTAAAACATTTCATTGTCTGAAGCTACAAATAAAAAAATCGCTAGAAGTTCTAATCTTTAAGCGATTTTATTATGATAACAAATTAAAGAGTACTACAAAAGTAGTCATTATGCGTTGTAAGGCTTAAAACGCATTGCGATTTATATTCGCGCGAATAAAATTCTATGTAGTATTATTTCCGCGCGATTTTTTTAACCGCAATGCGTACAGCTTAATACAATTCCATATGTCACAGAATGGTCGGAAAACAATTCGCGCGAATAAAAATTGCAGTGCGTTCTAAGACTAAGTTTAAAATTTGTCGGATAATAACCGCCAATGTTGTCGTTTATACGAAAAGACTACTGTGTGTTTACGTGCTTTATTATTTTCGTTGTTTAATTGTGATTTAGTTGTTGTTAAATTTATTGTTACATTATCTTTGTTTTTTTTTTTAAGAGAAAGGCGGCGAAGAAAAATTGCGAGCACTACCTACTCGATCCAGAGATCGAGTAGGTAGTGCTCGCAATTTTTCTTCGCCGAAGAAACAGCGCTCCTTGAAGCAGCTTTGCATTCCGTGGATAAGGAGACGCTTATTCCTACAAACATGTCGAAGAATCAAGAAGAGAATTAAGTTAGCTTGGATTGTCTGTTTACTTTAACTCATCCAGCGAATAGCGTAGATACTTAAGTATTTTAATAGTCAGTAATCTCACCAATGTATATATTTTTAGGAATCTGAAGTAGAAATTATTAAAAAAAAACACAGCTTACTAACATAGATCTTTAATTTTAACAAGCAATTTTTCTTAATACAATAATTTGATAATCAGAGGAACAAAATCTACCCGCAACATAAAAACTTCAAATCACACAATTACAGCACTCATGCTACCGATTTGCACGAAACGAAGGCTGGGACGAGAAACGAGGGACGTGCGCATTTTTTATTTTTTTTTGAGGTTCCTCTCGTAGTTCAACCAAAGTGATTGGCTTCTGCCTAACCGGGCGATCCTGTGGAGACTAAGCTATATATCCTCCAGCCAGGCACAAAAAACTAAACCTAAGCGACCACGCTGAGGGCTACGCCCTGTGGGGTCCAACCTCGGCTCATGGCATCGACAACTAGGGCTGGATCTTAATAAAGTGATTCTACCATCCGTTCGGAAAAAGCCTACGTGGAGAAGAACGAACAAGAAAGCGTGCGCAGCAGATTCGTCGCTCCTGTTTATACGGAGTAGCGAGAAAATACGTGGGTACTGCTTATACGGCCTATCCTGACATAGTGTCGTCCTCGACACGGGCTTCGGGTGCTGCTGGATCCAACGCCACCTAGACCATCGTCTGAATCCGCGCCCAGTAGGGGCATTGATAGTCCGACTTCCGCTTGACCACTGGATCCCGGTGCTACGGCTTCATGTGTGGTGCTGCTGGATCCAGCACCATCTAGCCCAACGTCTGAATCTGCGTCCAGTAGGGGCATTGATAGTCCGACTTCCGCTAGACCACTGGATCCCGGTGCTACGACTTCATGTGTGGTGCTGCTGGATCCTGCACCATCTAGCCCAACGTCTGAATCTGCGTCCAGTAGGGGTATTGATAGTCCGACTTCCGCTTGACCACTGGATCTCGGTGCTACGGCTTCATGTTTGGTGCTGCTGGAACTAGCACCATCTAGCCCAACGTCTGAATCTGCGTCCAGTAGGGGCATTGATAGTCCGACTTCCGCTTGACCACTGGATCCCGGTGCTACGCCGCTGGGAGCTGCATGAGCAGCTTCGGAGTCTGGGCTTGCGTCTGACGGAGACGTAGAAGGATCAACCGAGAGAACTGTTATGCTCTCTAGTGGATCCTGCTCGTCTAAAAAATATACTTGGTATATTTGTGTACAATAAGCCTTAACTTAGAAAATAAGAGCATTGTCAGTGTTGATTAAACGGTCTAACTCATCGAGTAATGTCAGTGTACTTAAATATTTTGGAATTGGGATAAAATTGATGGTAGCAACTATGACATAAACTAAAGAACTTGAGAAGCCTTTTCGGAAAACATTAGCCTATTTGCTGTTCCTTATGCGGTCTGTCTTAATTCATCCTATAATCTCGGTTTACGTTTACCTTAATATTATAAACGATAAACTACCTTAAACGATACTCATTCTCTCTTGCTCTCTCTTGCCTAGCCTTTTCCCAACTATATTGGGGTCGGCTTCCAGTCTTACCGGATTCAGCTGAGCACTAAGTGTTTCACGTGGAGCGACTGCCTATCTGACCTCCACAACCCAGTAACTGGGTAACACGGTTCCCTTTTGGCAAGACTGGTGTCAGATCTCAAGCTTCTGACTACCCGTAACGACTGTCAAAGATCTTCAAATGACAGCCGGGACCAACGGCTTAACGTGCTTTCCGAGGCACGGAGGAAACTCGGTTTGTTGAAAATGGTCACCCCCATCCACAGACCGACCTCGTCAAGCGTTGCTTAACCTTGAAGATCGATCCGTGCGGCTGTTATTATTTAGCCACGAGCTCCTCTTAAAAACGATACTCATTAAAGAATATATTTACCTAATAAAAATAGTAAAAACATTCATATACCTCAATATTTCAGAACTGGGACACTTCTACTTTCGACTACTTCAATACACTTCTACTTCGACCTTAGCTTCTTTTAACATAAGTAGCCCTTTCAAAAAATATGATTCCCATTGCTGTTCGTAAGTTAGTTTATCTTAACTCATCGAATAAATACAGTGTACATATACTCCATTATTTCAAAACGGGGCATAACTGTTCTTAATTTTCGTCGCA
Organism: Orthosia gracilis; assembly: GCA_947562075.1. Classification (NCBI taxonomy): domain Eukaryota; kingdom Metazoa; phylum Arthropoda; class Insecta; order Lepidoptera; family Noctuidae; genus Orthosia; species Orthosia gracilis. The sequence goes on from OX387268.1 coordinate 5,261,273, forward strand.
TACAATTAAGTAGATTAAATGCTCTTGCCAGGTCATCAAATTCCTTAAAAAAGTGACATTAGTGACAATAATTTTATATTATTACAAATACATATGGTACAAAAACAAACGGGACATTGTAGCATTGAAAAATGCGCTCCGAATCAGGTATGTCATTGTTTGCAAAGCGCGTCCACATGGGTAAAACGTCTTTTAGGTGATAATGTCTAGAGTGGCAAAAACGACTTGCAAGTAAAACGTCCAAAATGTGAAATCGTCAATAATGCAAACGGTCAATAAAACAATGGAAAAGATAAATGGAAAGTTATATTTACTTTAATTTTTAATGAAACAAAATATACTTTTTTAATCCTCGACGAAAAAAGAGGCATGGTATAATTTTAACGTGTGAATCTGTATCTTTCTGCCTCTTCGTATTTCCTAAACGGCTAAACCGATTGTATTTTTGTTTTTTTTTGTTTGAAGTGTTACTTGATCGAGAGTGTTTTAGCTATGAATTAAGAAAATCGTTTGAAGATTATCAGCTCTTTTCGTTGATGAATGGATGTGAGTAGCTTCCACAGGTCTGATCGCTTTGGATATTCTATTACTTCAATGGTATTAGTAACCTTGAATTGATGCTGCAGCATCAGCTGGAAATTACAGAATACCCAACTCCGTAATCAACTTACAGCACAGGTATAGTATTTGGGCTCATTGGAATGGTCGCGATAGTGAATAGGGTCTGGTGATAGAATGGAAATGGAGGATGGAATGAGAAACGAGGAAAGGTTTGTGTCTGGAGATTTTATTAATTTTAATTTATGCTTGTTAACAATAACACAGAGGTTTGGTTCCTCCTTCATATTTAAAAAAAAGTTAGTTTCCAAAGACAAGTTTTATATGAGTCACTCGTTTTAAAAATATAAACGCTGTATCGCCTGGTTATTAAGTTTATCTATTTTATCTTATTTATTCTAGGCCAATGACCTAGACGCATTCTGCAAAGCTTGTGTTAAATCTTCGGGCTTCGTGAGGGTTTTGGGGGTGCTCGCTCACCTTGCGAGGTGGTATGTTCTTCAAACTGATAGGTCATGCAAATCCTCGGGCTTAGTGAGGAGTATACTGCTTTTCTGATTTAGAAATTTCTAGCTCATCGTTTTGCTGAAGTCGGTTTTTAACAAAAATGTACCGGGTTGACCGAGGTCTGCTCGGGTAAAAATAGAGAAAATATTTTATTTCAACAATGACATGTCTTTATCTTTGATAATCGTTGTTTGTATTAGAGGTAGATATAATAAATTGCTTACATATTACAATGGGCAGTATTAGGTACTGATCTAAATTAATATCTTCAGAATTTTTGGGGATATCGTTTTCAGTGTGAACTGTATCTGCAGTAGTTGTGTTGTTTAAAACGTCTTTCCACACTATATTTCGGGTGTGACGTAGGTTCTCATCTGCATGATAATAATACATTTAAAGCACTTGGTATTTTAACTCTAGAAAATGCCACATAGAGACTTTACATAAAAACTGATCAACACCGACGAACTTGAAAGATTGACTTTGCCAATTTGTGGACTGTAGCAGCGAAGCAATTCGTACTGGAAATTGGTGCCGCTGCATTGTACATCCAAATTGTTCTTTTGCCGAGTCAAGAGTGATTCTTGGGATATGCACATCTTTGCCAGACTGTTCGCATTAGAATTTTGAAGCAACATTTACTGCACGAAGAATGTTGGCAATATTTTCTATTTGTTCCCTCTAAGAAGCTGATACATTTTTCTCCTAGTGCTGTTGATTCAACGCTGTTTAGTACATCGTGATTATTTCATCATCATAATCATCAATGTTGTCAAAGGCAAATGTTTGTTCCCAATACTTAAAATTACTGCCTTCTGTTGCTTCAGTATTCAGGTTTTGGGCAATAAGCCGTTAAGCGCGCTTAATAGCTTCTTCGATATACTGTCCATTTCTTCTAGCATCAGGGATAAAATCTTCTGCCAAATTTTCTTTAATAATTTCCCATATACGCTTTGGATTTTCTGGAGTTCCGGCCATCAATATTTTTTAATAAGTCCTCTAATTGTCGTAGGCATTTTTGGAAGTGGAGATTCTCTTAAGTCTTCTGTCCGTTTATTAATTTATTTAAAATTTCATGAAACATACAGTTACATAGGTGGACTTAGTGCCTGGGGCATTCTCCTCTACCATTGCTGATCGTCGTACGCTAAACCACGTGCTAGGCATGCTTGTTTAAAGGTCTCATATCGGTTATCATTCACAATTCGAAGATCTTCAAAACTAATTGCATCTTTTACGTGATATATAGTAATTACCGTAAAATTGACATTATGAATTCTACTAATAACACGCAGTTGGCGAACTCTTTGTACCCATTCGCTTGATCTTCCAATCCATCTAAATTTTAAACAATTTAGATGGATTGCCAATTGATGCATTTGCCAATAATAGTAAATCTCGCAATTCATCGTTTACTTCCCACAGTGCAGGATCGTGCTATGGTGTAATTTCTGATTTTTAATTTCGTAGACTAAAATGACAAAAAATGTGGAATTTCTTTTTTAAATTTCGTCCCTTTTGTTATGCCTTGCGACACACCCCTTTACCTGTGCCCAAACCAGTTCTATTCGATTCAGTTCACAGTGGTAAGGAAGCAGTCTTAAGATGGTGACGCCGTACTCGACAGCGAGCTCATAAACTACATATTCTTGATATTAAGCCATTTTTTTATTTATCATTTCCAGTTATTCAACCTTATTAATGTTGCCATCGAAGTTTAAATTCGCTGAGTTCAGCCATTCTTGTATTTGGGGTTAACGCCACGCCGTAGTGGCAGTTTTTTCACTTTACGGGTATGGAAAAGGGCATTGTCTATCACCAAAAAGGAATTCTTGTTTAATTATGGCTAAATTGCCTTTAGCCGCTCCTCAAAATGTTCTGTATTCATCTCATTATGTTATTCACGGAAAAGTTAAAAACGATACTAATGTATAATAAACTATACTTTCAAAGGAAGTTGATGAAATATTCTATAAAAGATTTTTTGATAGAGATATTTATTTCAAAATTCTGACTGCAATAATTTAGGAGAAATTGCAATTTCAAAAGTGTAGTACTAAGTTTTGAAGGCTTGTATGTACTAAAATAACGTATTTTTAGCTCATAACTTGAATATTTTTAAATTTACCTAAGCCCAATTAATGTAAGCGTATTTATAACCTAAGTGTCATCTTGGTAATAAATAAATTTCCCATGTCTACGATATTCTTTTATTGCAATTAAATATTTCATGCGCCACAAACTATTACAACAATATGCTTCACAGTTGCAACATTTCAAAAAAGCGTCATATTCGCATTAGTGAAAAAGCATGTTGGTAATAAATAAATTGCCTATGTCTACGATATTCCTTTATTGTAATTAAATATTTCATGCGCCACAAAATACCATAACATTATGCTTCACAGTTGCATAATTTAAAAAGAGCGTCATATTCGCATAAGCGAAAAAGCTCTTTAAATAAATAAAAAAGAAAAAAAACAATAAATCTTATTTTTATTCGCATTAGCGAAAAAGCATGTTGGTAATAAATAAATTGCCCATGTCTACGATATTCTTTTATTGTAATTAAATATTTCATGCGTCACAAAATACCACAACATTATGCTTCACAGTTGCATAATTTAAAAAGAGCGTCATATTCGCATAAGCGAAAAAGCTCTTTAAATAAAAAAAAATAAAAAAAAACAAACTTATTTTTATCGCAGCTGTCATTTTAGTATACGAAATTAAAGTCCGAATATAATAGTACATTATTGCAAAGTCTGTGAAATAAACTTCACTAATACGAGACCTTCACAGTTGCATAATTTAAAAAGAGCGTCATATTCGCATAAGCGAAAAATCTCTTTGAAAATATTTTTGTTTCTCACCTTCCGAATTAGGTTGCAAGGTGATGTTTTGATTTATTTTATTATTTATATCAGTTTTGTTTTCAATTGAGTCCTCAATGTAGCCTTCAGTCTTTTTATCGGACTTCCAGCCTCCGTGTCTTTTCAGAGTCGTCAAATTCGCTCCAGAATCAGCTAGAAGAGTGGCTGAAGACCACAGAAACAATGTCCAGTGTTACATTCAGGATTTGTCAAGTTTAAATAAGTTGCTATTTCTTTAGATATTTTAGCTTTTTGTGTCTTCCAATGACCTGCTTCGTGCTCTTCCCTTTCTGAAAGTTAAGATAAAACCTATCTGATGTTGACGAAGATTATAATATTTTTTTACATATGTTAGGAACTCTCCTTGGATTACAAATATCCGGTCAACCTGTGTTTTAATGTCGCGCAATGTTATTATTGCTTTATCATCAAGAAATTTTTCTTTTGTGGTAATATTTGAGTTCGACACTCCGACAAGCTCCGTTGACGCCTAATACGAGGGCGGCACTGAAAATTTCGAAGGAATCAAGGAAGTGTCACAACATTACTATTTAAAAATGTATTTATACCATTCCCCCTCTAAAAAGCTTATTTTATTCACTGAAAACAGTGAATAAAAAGCACTTTTAATCACTGTTTTGGTGTTTGAATTTAGAACACACCAATATATATTTGACCTCCATCTCAATGCAATACATCCTACTTGCGCATAAAATACTCGATACAAACTTCTTGTGCAAAGAATATTCGAATTTCAAACTCCTTCGTCGATTTAATTTTGAGTTTGTTTTTATTTAGGATTTTGATGATTTTATTTTGGTCTAGGATGTTTAGTCAATACTTATTTAGATTGTAATTCTAATATTAATTGCATTGGTGTTTTATTAATTATAATTATCGGAGGTGGTCACTGGCCCCTGAAACACAGGTGCTGTTTAGGTAACTCAAACTCAAAGGCTCAGCTTCAATTTACAAAAAATGTGAAGCCCTAAGGTTTCTCATTTTCTGTAAATTTTGAAGGTAATAAACCATTTATTTATTTATTATTATGCCTTGTGCTTTTGGCTTAAATCCTTCTTTTTCTCGAAGTCATGGTATAAAATATAGTATGCAACTCTTGAATAAAACGGATTTATATCGAGGGCCATGAATCACTAGCGTCGTTCAGGATTCTAACACTTGAATCACTCGCTATGCTCGTGATTCAATCATCATGAATCACTCCCTACGGTCGTGATTCAGTTGTTAGGATCCTTCACTTGTTCGTGATTCATCTATGGCCCTCGCTTTAAAACCGTCCTTTATTCACTAGTTGCATAATATACTATTATTGCTTTTCGAAGTATTCTCCGCGAAATTTGACACATTTTTCCATACGATGGAACCAATCATTGAAGCAACCATTCCATTCGGAAGTTGGGGTCTCCAAAATGGCCGTTTTGTAGGCGTCCACAGCTTCTTCAGGTGATGAAAATCTCTGACCACGCAATTTATTCTTTATTTTAGGGAAAGTATAGAAATCATTAGGGCTTAGGTCGGGGCTGTACGGCGGATGGTCTAATAATTCTATGTTTTCTTGCTCTAAAAACTCTTTTGTTCTGTGCGCGGTGTGAGAACTCGCATTGTCGTGATTGAGGATGATGCGGCGGTTGCAGTTCTCTTTACGGAGTTAAGAAACGACCTGTGGTGTGGCAAACAAATGCTAGCATACCATTCTGCATTAACCGTTCTTTGTCCCTCAAGAGGAATAGTCGCAACATGGCTGGTTTTGGAGACAAACGTGGCCACCGTGTATTTTTTTTGCAACACTCCGTGAACGAACAATTTTTGTTGGCTTTAACTCGTTTTCGAACACCCAAACTCGTGACTGGTTTTTTGTTTCGGGTTCGTAAGCGTATATCCAGGATTCGTCACCTGATACGATGTTGTCTACAGCATTTGAGGGTCCTGCGTGGAATCTTTCGAGAGTTCTGACGCACCAAGTAACGAAATCCACTTTTTACTCTTCACAGAGCGAATGCGGTATCCATCGGGAAACAACTTTTTTACACCTAATTGTTCATGCAAGATTATTTGTATTTGACTCATGCCAATGTCTAAAGTTGCCTGAATTTCGCGGTATGTCACATGTCGATCGTCCTCAATCAGCTTACGCACAGCATCAACGTTTTCTTGGGTGACTGCACCCTGCTTCATCACCAAATGCAGAAATCATCCGGTCAACACACTGTTTTTGTGTTAAACCACTTCGAAAGTCATAATAAATCATCGCTCTTGAATTTTCTCGAGTCAATTCCATTTTCTCAACGACTAAACAAGTTTGACAAAACCTTGTGACAAGACCGAGAATCTTTTTTTAAATAAATAAATGGTATTCGATTTTCAAAACCAAGGAGTTTTCAATTAAAAAGATTTTAATATGACAGGAACAGTGGAAATATTCCATTCCCGATACTTTTAGTGCAGCCCTCGTATTATAGCAACCTGTAACAAAAAAAGCTTAATATCAAGCTACAGCCACGGACAGTATATTTAATAAGACTCATAAATTCTGTGTAACAAAATTCATCCAAATCCATCCAGCCATTTTGGCTTAAGTGTCTCAAATAAAAAATGAATACCTTTTTCGCTAAATATATATCATCTGGGGCTTTAATTCAAAATTGATTTATGTTTTTGCCAGTAAAAATTTCGATTTTTTGCTTTTGAATCCGGTCGATTGTCGTTTAAGAAAAGAAGTTAAATTGCCATAATTTTTCAAGAAAATGCCGTTTTTAACATGAACGGTACACTTTTGCATGGAATAAATTGCCCATAATGTAGATCGCTTTTTAGTTTTAGCAATCTCATTAAAATACGGCAAAAATACTGTTTCGGAGAAAATTTTCACTTATTATCGTTTTTTCAAATCATAATCATATACTTTCATGCATTTTTCTTTTGACTTTGCTGGAAGCGGGTTTTCCATTGCCAATTTGGCTTCTAATCTTAAATCTGGTGGATCAATCAATCTACATTTCACTATCTGAACCGTTGGAACTTATTTTAATTATTAAATTTATATTTATTAAATAAGTAAATAACAAATCAAGACGAATTTTCAGCTTTGCCGCCAATTTTATATTTATCATCTGTGCCGAAAGGCAAACGCATTTATGGCTATACAGCCACGTGAACGCAATTTGTACTAAGCAAAGACACTTACTTTGGTATGCCAAGAATGATAAAAGAGATCCAATCAAAGAATATTTAATTTTAATAACCCCACCAGGCCGTTTCATACAACATTGCTGGAGCGTTATAATGTTCCAATTTCAATAAACGCTCCTGCAATGAATTTGATTTTCTTTGTTCGTAAATTCGATACTCCGCGTGTTCTTTTTTCGAAAATAATGACATTATTTCCATGCATGTTTGAGAAATAGTATGTTATGCAACTAGTGAATAAAGGACGGTTTTAAAGCGAGGGCCATAGATGAATCGCGAACAAGTGAAGGATTCTAACTGAATCACGAACGCAGGGAGTGATTTATGATTCAAGTGTTAGAATCCTGAACGACGCGAGTGATTCATGGTCCTCGATATAAAACCGTTTTATTCAAGAGTTGCATACTATATTTTATACCATGACTTCGAGAAAAAGAAGGATTTAAGCCAAAAGCACAAGGAATAATCATAACTAAATTTACAGAAAATGTTAGGGCTTCACATTTTTTGTAAATTGAAGCTGAGCCTTTGAGTTTGAGTTACCTAAACAGCACCTGTGTTTCAGGGGCCAGTGACCATCTCCGTTAAGTTACATAATTATAATTAATTAAACACCAATGCAATTAATATTAGAATTAAAATGCAAATAAGTATTCACTAAACATCCTAGACCAAAATAAAATCATTATCAAAATCCTAAATATAAACAAACTCAAAATTAAATCGACGAAGGAGTTTGAAATTCGAATATTCTTTGTTTGCACAAGAAGTTTGTATCGAGTATTTTATGCGCAAGTAGGTTGTATTGCATTGAGATGGAGGTCAAATATATATTGGTGTGTTCTTAATTCAAACACCAAGACAGTGATTAAAAGTGCTTTTTATTCACTGTTTTCAGTGAATAAAATAAGCTTTTTAGAGGGGGAATGGTATAAAGGTTTTTTTCTACTAGACTTTCCTCTTCATTGAAGTTGGCTGACGTTAAAGTAGAGCTAGTGCTGAATGGAGGAACGCAAGAACGTTACCGTGGTAGAAGTAGAGGGCGCTGGACGTATTTTGGTGGAAGTGCTGAACGTGTGACCACATTGACCAAATTTAAATTACCTATGTTATAAAATGTTATTTATTCGATCTACTTTTTCTTTTTTACATATTCTGCTCTACTTGCCTTTTTTACAAACGATCTGCTCTTACTACCACTCATTTTGGTTTTCAATAAAACAAATCAAACAACGAATACTCAAATAATTAATATTATCTATATAAATAAAAAGACAAGTCCTGACTGACTGACTGACTGACTCATCAACGCCCAGCCCAAACCCTTGGACCTAGAAAGCTGAAATTTTGCACAGAAGTTCTCTTTATAATGTAGACAAGGAATAAGGAAGGATTTTACGAAATACAACCCCTAAGGGATTTATATAGGGGATGAAACTTTGTATGAAACTCTGTGATTTTTTATTTGAAATGAATGAAATATGGCATTTAGCTTCTAAATATAAAATAAAAAATACGTCACCAAGGATTTTTTAAATTTCATCCCTTAAAGGGGTAAAAAAGGGTGTCAAAGTTTGTAAGAAAAATAAATTGTATATTATCAAAATTACTTGAAATTTAGTATTTCTACTCTTCAATAAAATTAAAGAAACACGTGTGTAAGGATTTTTTGAATTTCATCCCTTAAAGGGTTAAAAAGGGGTGTTACAGTTTACAAAAAAATTGTTTGTCATAAAAATTACATGAAACTTATTATTTCTGCACTTCAATATAATTAAAGAAACTCATGTATAAGGTTTTTTCAATTTCAACCCCTAACGATGTGTTAAAGTTTGTAAGAAAAATAAATTATTTATTATCATAATTACCTAAAATTTACTATTACTGCACTACAATACAATTAAAGAAAAACGTACTTAAGCCTTTTTTTAAATTTCATCCTTTAAACGGGTAAAAAGGGTTGCTAAAGTTAAAATGATTGATTTCCTACTATATGTGCTCGGGGGTAACAAGTTTTCATGCCTCGAATACCACTGATACCCTCTGACTTTGTCTTTGAGTTTCAACGATTACAATGCCCCCTTAATGTCTGCTTTGCAGTGATCATAAATAAATCTCAGGGTCAGTCATTATGGTTGGCAGGCATAGATTTAAGGAAAGATTGAATCTCACACGGGCAATTCTACGTTGCATGTTACAGAGTCAGTACTAGCACCCTGGCCATTTTAGCACCAGACAGAAAAACCACCAATATGGTATACAAAAACATTATCCAAAAGCAGAACCAAAGTATTACATTTATTAAAAACAATACAGCCAATGAACATCGGGTGATAACTTTTGCGCCAAACTGTCTTAATTTTCTATCGTGTCGGTAGTAGGATTCAGAAATTGCAAGCAAAGTGGTCTGTTTTAATACCTAGTTATGTGCAGTTTCATACAATACTTTATCTATACTCATACAATGGGATTGAACCTACTAAATAAAAGAAAAAAAAAGAGTAAGAAATAGTTTATTGCTTGTAATAATTATTCAAGTTATTTAAAAAATCTTCATATTCAATTCTAATTAGAGCTGGCAAAAGTGGAAGAGCTGCAGTGAGACGGACTATCGTCTTTTGGCCGGTTTAGTCGACATTTGACAGATTCTACTTTTGACATCATAGTCTACTATTGACAGATTCTACATATGACAGATTCTACATATGACAGATTCTACATATAACAGATTCTACGTATGACAGATTCTACATATGACAGATTCTACATATGACAGATTCTACGTATGACAGATTCTGTATTTGACAGATTTTGAAAAAGTGAGAAGTAACGGACACCTTGTGGAATTTAATATGATGTGCAACAAAAGTTAGTGACAGAACCGAATTGCTGCAAAACCGACTCTACGTAGTCTTGTTTGTCCTACCCCTAGAGTGTAATTTAAAATCGCGTAGGCGCGTAGGGGCGAGGCGGCCCACGGGCTGAGGAGCAGGCGGCTGCGAGCGAGGCGCCGCGGCTGAGGCTGGCCGGCGAAGCCGGCCAACAAGCCGAAGCTGCGGTGGTGAGCGAAAGAATTCTGCGACGATTAGCACGCTTGGGGCCGCCGGAAGCCCGCAGCGCCGGAGCCGAGACAGAAACCCTGCCTGCTGCATGTTGCCTGCTTGCTTGCATGCTGCATGTTTGCTTGCATGCTGCATGCTTGCTTGTTTGCTTCATGCTTGCTTGCATGCTTGCTTGCATGCTTGCTTGCATGCTTGCTTGCATGCTTGCTTGCATGCTTGCTTGCATGCTTGCTTGTGTGTCCGTTACTTGTCTCACTTTTTCAAAATCTGTCAAATACAGAATCTGTCATACGTAGAATCTGTCATATGTAGAATCTGTCATATGTAGAATCTGTCATACGTAGAATCTGTCATATGTAGAATCTGTCAATAGTAGACTATGATGTCAAAAGTAGAATCTGTCAAATGTCGACTAAACGTTTTGGCCATTTTAATTTTGGTTTTAATGATTTGCGTTGATGCCTTTAACTTGAAAGTTAGTGATAATAGCAGCCGCGTATTTCTATCGCCGGGTAAGCTTCTTGAATGGCATTCATGGCTCCATTTTCGGAATCAGTATGGTATTTTATAGGTTTGAAATTTCTCAGTACAAATTTAATTAGATTGAATAATATATTGTACGTGGCTTGCAATTTGTTAGGTAACTATATAATATAATGCAAATATTAAGGGTGTAATGTTTTTGGTTTCAATAAAACTACCAATTTCTCTTTACTGTACTCTTTTTACTGAATGGAATACAGTTGATAAAAGGGTTTTGGACGGCTTTTGAAGATTCCGTCACCCATAAACTCACGAGTTTCTTTTTTTTCTTGCGTATGGGGAGCAAAATACAGTAATTTATTGCGTGAATCTTCGTAGTAATGTCGGCTAGTAAAAAGCTTTCAAAGTTCAAAGGTATTGGAAGTGTTTTTTCAAATACGTAAAAGTCGTTTTGTTAACGCACATCGCTTTATTTCTTATATCTTATGGACAATGCTTGACATAATTGTTTAATTTCGTTACAATATTTTTACGAGCTGGTTGTTTTGAAAGTTCACTTGCTACCTGAACAACGCGCACTTCCTTGGACTTAGCTTTAGTTTGGCTCTTCGTATCTTCGACAGCACTCTTTCCAGATTGCGGAGGTGATCTTCAAACGTGTGTCCCACAATGATAATGTCATCCAAGTAGACTAGGCAGGCGTCACCAATCAGTCCAGTAAGTATCCGCTCCATCAATCTCTCAAAGGTGGCAGGAGCATTACACAACCCAAATAGCATGACATTGAATTGCCACAGTCCTTTGCCTGTAGAGAATGCTGTCTTTCTTTATCTCGAGGGTCTATCTCGACCTACCAGTAGCCGTTATTATTAAACTTAGTTATTCTGGGAGTCCTTCAAAAGTGAAGACGAGTCGTATCTTGCACTTTGAACTATTTTGTAACAATATCTTGTCCCTTATTTTTGATTTTCTTAATTGGTCTCTCATATAACTCTGGTACAGGTCGTTTAGAGGTCTTTACTTTATCTTTTAAAAGAGCAATTTGTTTTGCGACTTCGTTTTTAGATAAATCACGCGAGCACGTATGATATTTAGTCTAGAGTATGCATTTGTCCTAAAAGTATATTATTCGGATGTAATAAATACTTCACCTCGGTGACATCGGGTCACAGTAAATATAAATAAAATTTGTGATCGTCTAATGTGAACCGCCCACTACTGCCCTCTGCAATATAATTAGGAAAATGTTTCTTTTCAAATTTGTGTCAAATGTTTCTTTCACATTTCAAAGTCATTTTTAAATTGTTTAATTTTATAATGTTGACGTTGTGCACACAAAATAATTGTGTCTATTTTTCTTCTAATAAAGTTAAGTACTTGCTCAGCAGACATCGCTGTAGTGTGATGTAGATGAATTATTTATCAATTATATATAAATTGTTTGTACAATTAATTTGAAAGAAAGACTTAATACTGCAAACAAAAACATTGACAGTTTTATATATTTTGTATCAAATGATATGTATGACCAGTACTTTAGAAACATCAAAGAGGTAAATGCCATATTATAACGTCTATTTTGTTATACACACAACGAACTGAACTGATGCACTTCCATATATTAGTATTAATTTATATTTACTTATTATCTCTAGTAGCTGCTCCTTGAATGTTGCATAAATATAATTAGTGTTTTACGGAAAAAAATAATTTCCTGTGGTCTACCCAGGTGAGCTAACGGCAAAAATAGTTGCCGGTGGTATAAACAGGTGAACTGTGAGCAAAAATAATTACCCGTGGTACACCCAGGTGAATTAAGCGGATGGACCATGGGCACAGATAATATAATACTAGCATACAGATGCCTCATCCCATACAAAGAATCTATTGAATTGAAACTGCCGTATATTGGATGTAAAGTGCATTTTCCATCATAAAACAGGCACTTTGTGCAGTCAGAGTATTTTTTATTTATGTATATTCCTTAAAATGACTTGCGCTGCGGCATAATTTTAAACCGACTTAAAAAATAGGAGGAGGTTCTCAATCCGACGGAAACTTTTTTTAGATTTTCCCCGATTACTCAGACGCCTGGAGCGATTTGGAAAAATGCTTCCCAAGTGGTCCCATAATCATCAGGTTTAGGATCTGATGATGGGATCTTGGAGAAATCGAGGGAACTGCTCAAACATTATAGGCATGCATATAGCGATTTAGGTATTTTCATAAACAATGCAATCATTTACACTCAGAAAGTATCATTTAGTGAAGTGGAACTGATAAAGAAGACCACAGCTGACCACTGGAACTCCTTAATGCTAATTATGTCACGGATATAAGATATATCGAATAGTTAACCGAATGAGGAAGCAAATACTTATAAATAAATAGTACTGATCAGATCAGTTCGATGGTGAAGCAATGTATCCTAGTCATGTTTGGGCTTATTCGAATCGTCATAAGATTTACTTTGGCTATAAATGATCATCGAGCGTCGCACAGTATTTTATTTTACCTCAAAATGGCCACCTCCCTGATTATTAGTGAATCAGATAGAGCTTTTTATTCTAATTGCGAGAGTAAAACTACCACGACTCCATCTTATCTAGTTTAGGAGATATCCGGGGGTAAAACTTTTTGCCCATATTTTGAAAAAATAATTAAAAAAATATTTCATCTAAACTTTTACAGTTGCTTTATTTTTTTATCTACATTTTAAAAGGTCTTGTTTTTATCTATATTACGAGTCCTTTATGGCTGCTCAAGACCTCGTAGGAACCGAAAAATCAGCGATTTTGTGATTTTCGTTTTTATTTTTTTTTGCCCGTGTTCCTCAGTATTAGAATCTGCTATTTGATTGAAAAAAGAGGTAATAAGGTAGACTACCAACACAAAAAAAAACAATTAATTCCGTGGAATCTCGGAAATATTAAGATTTATCCGAACTTACCCCACCTGAGGTAATTACCCGCATTTTTTTTTTATAAATCTTTACTAATATTATAAAGCAGAAGAATTTGTTTGTTTGTTTGGTTGAACGCGTTAATCTCAGGAACTACCGGACCGTTTTGAAATATTCTTTCAGTGTTAGATAGGCCATTTACCGAGGAAGGCTATAGGCTACTTTTTATCCGGGTGCGCGGAGTAGTTCCTACGGGATGCGGGTAAAACCGCTGGCGGAAGCTAGTGTAGTAGAATTCTTTTGGTGTAAAAAAATAATTGTGCTTAAACATCATCTGCGTTAAATAAACTATCTTCATTGTAAAGAAGTGTAGTAAATTCATTTTCTTCACTCTCGGTACATGCAGTTTCTTCTTCGACATCACTGTTATCTTCATTTAAACATTCGGAATTGTCCGGTTGTAATATTTCTATGACAGCTTCTGGCAGTGGCTTTCTCCTTCGGTTACTTAGGCGTTGTTTTAGCCGTATCGCTGATATGACAGGGTCGGATGACTCAAGCGCCCCGTGGAATAAGTCCATCATAGTATGAACCCTGGAATCTTTCCGGCTGTGATGTTCCCTATCCTGACGCCAAAATTTATTCCTCGCCTCTTCAGCGTGTTCAGAGAGTAGTCCTATGGGTAGCGCTGAATTCTCTATAATTTTTTCTCTGTGAATTAAGATTTTATGTATAGTAGTAGTTATGGGGTGCCAGTTATATTTCTCTACATACTTATAAGCCATATTTTTACAAAATGTACCGATTTTTTTTGCGTCTATTGGTAATCCTGAATTGATGGCTATTAAAATTACATTTAGGTCATCGACGAGCCATTTTTCAATGCCAAGTATATCGACAAACGTTTGGCGGCTTTGTTCACTTTTGAATACTCGCCGAGCCGTATTGCCATCATTTGAAGTGCCTGAATTAGGTTTAACAACGTCTACCAATAGACTCATACTTTCCTTAATTTGGTTTTGGATTTCTTTTTTTCTTTCTGCAGTAATTTGTCCCACATCAGAATTTTTCGTAATTCGCCACTGTCTGACTCTTGGGTCATTTTTATATCCCAAGTGCAGCAAGAATTCCAGGCATCTTATATACGCATTTAAAGGACTCATGCCGTTTTTCAGTGCCGCTTCCTCTGTATGTAATTGGTATTGAAAAAGCAATGTCTAGGTTATTGAAATTCGTGGAGGTCAGTTTACAAATAGCATATCTTAATTGGGAAGACGTGTTGTTTATTATATTAAAAACTTTTCCATCAATTAAGCTCAGCGTTAATTTACAGTTTGTGAAGACAATAAATCCTTTTGATGTAAGTGTTGTAATAGGAGTCAAACGTCTTATTTGTTCCTCTACATATTCTTTTTCAGACAGTATTCTTTCCTGCGTCTCTTTTCTATATTGGATGTGAAGAGGCCTACAAGAACGAAATGACTGTGGGGCTGGATTTAACCATATTAAACTGTTTTTGCCTCCGCATTCTTGAATTTTCAATTGTACCAAAGTTGTAGCAATTATTGTCTTTTCGTCAAAATCGGGGTCACCAGAATGTTCTCTAAATTCCTGTCTGTATACAGATTGCCCAGTACTTCCATCAAATCCCCAAGAAACATAAAAAATACAAGCCAATTGGCTGATATTCTCTTTTTCCATGTAATGATTTACAGATTCATCATTTAAATCGTGTGTCAAAAGAGTGTGTGGGCCAGTAAACCCTACAGGGTAACAGAAACTTCGATTTCTGAAATAGATATTTCTTCTGAAGGGTAGCATGATTTTCTGGCTTGCGCTACTTGATGATAAGGTGGATATAGATTAAATCCTCTTTTCTTGGAGTCTTGATGTAAAAATGTATAAGTTTCGACGCTTGAATTTTTGTTCTGCTTTACAAATAAATAATCCTATAGCCATATCAAATTGTTCCTCTTGAGCATTGGAAAGCGGAGAATTCAAATGGTTTGCAAGAGTTAATGACATCTCGGGTTTACTTAGATCCGTAGCCTACCCAATCGTCCATTTATTTTTTTACTCTCTTCAATTAAAATATTAAAAGCCTGTAATCTGGTTAATGGAGTATCTGGGTCTTGGTGTACTCCTCGTGTATTTGCGGTCTCTTCCGGAGCATGCGAAGGACCGGCTACGGCGCAATCTGTAGCTTCACTTGCCACTCGCCGACCAACATGAGAGTTGGCGCCCTCATGCCCTCCTTGCATTAAGTCATCCGATCGGAGCTCGGAGTGACATCCCCCAGCACGGTGGGTCAAGCCGTGCTGAGGCAAAGAGGCACTATGAGTCTTTGACGGCTCCATAGTGCCTCACCCCCGTGTCCTCCAGAGTAATATGTATGTACGGGGTTTCAGCGATTGCCTTTCGCGGGTGGACTCCTTCCCGCACCATATTACCTATCACTGGACAAAATTAGTTAGTTATCTAACTAAAAACACAAATAAAGGCAGTTCTCGTAAATGTACCCAACAACCTATGTTAATTTAAAAAAATTACCACACTAAAAAACTTGCGGGTAGCTACCCCGGGTTCGGGTAAATTCGGGTATATTTTAATATTTCCGAGATACCACGGAATTAATTGTTGTTTTTTTTGTGTTGGTAGTCTACCTTATTACCTCTTATTTAAAGCTAATTGCAGATTCTAATACTGAGGAACACGGGCGAAAAATAAATAAAAAAGAAAATCACAAAATCGCTGATTTCTCGGTTCCTACGAGGTCTAGAGCAGCCATAAAGGACTCGTAATATAGATAAAAACAAAACCTTTTAAAATGTAGTTAAAAAAATAAAGCAACTGTAAAAGTTTAGATGAAATAATTTATTAAATATTTTTTAAATTATTTTTTCAAAATATGGGCAAAAAGACCCCCGGATATCTCCTAAACTAGAAAATGAATTTACTACACTTCTTTACAACGAAGATAGTTTATTTAACGCAGATGATGTTTAAGCACAATTATTTTTTTACACCAAAAGAATTCTAATACACTAGCTTCCGCCAGCGGTTTTACCCGCATCCCGTAGGAACTACTCCGCGCACCCGGATAAAAAGTAGCCTATAGCCTTCCTCGGTAAATGGCCTATCTAACACTGAAAGAATATTTCAAAACGGTCCGGTAGTTCCTGAGATTAACGCGTTCAACCAAACAAACAAACAAATTCTTCTGCTTTATAATTTTAGTAAAGATTTGTAAAAAAAAATGCGGGTAATTACCTCAGGTGGGGTAAGTTCGGATCAATCTTAATATTTCCGAGATTCCACGGAATTAATTGTTTTTTTTTTGTGTTGGTAGTCTACCTTATTACCTCTTTTTTCAATCAAATAGCAGATTCTAATACTGAGGAACACGGGCAAAAAAAATAAAAACGAAAATCACAAAATCCTCGGTTCCTACGAGGTCTTGAGCAGCCATAAAGGACTCGTAATATAGATAAAAACAAGACCTTTTAAAATGTAGATAAAAAAATAAAGCAACTGTAAAAGTTTAGATGAAATATTTTTTTAATTATTTTTTCAAAATATGGGCAAAAAGTTTTACTTCCGGATATCTCCTAAACTAGATAAGATGGATTCGTGGGAGTTTTACTCTCGCAATTAGAATAAAAAGCTCTATCTGATTCACTAATAATCAGGGAGGTGGTCATTTTGAGGTAAAATAAAATACTGTGCGACGTAATTGCAGTTACCTACCAAAACTAAAAAGACATAAAAAACCTTTTTACAAAAAAATCAAACAGTCTTCCAAAGACAACCGACTTCGGAAAAGAAAGTAATTTTTTGTTTTGTAGTGTTTTTTCTTGGAAGAGTCGGTTTGATTTTTTTGTTTTGTTTTTTAAAAGTTTTTTTAACTGTTCAATGCTGTATGCAATAGTGCTTAAATCTACCATCTGACCTGATAGGTTGTATATTAAACTAAATTAATTCGTTTGCCGCTTATGAATTCATCTCACTGAATTTCTATCGCAATTGTTTCAATCGCTTCTAGAATACGTCCTACTTATCTATAAATTAGTCCACGAGTATTTAAAGTTGGTAAAATGTTTGTTATACTGTTTCTGTCCTTATCAACAGAATTTATTTATTTAATACTTTATGCAAGCGTCCAGAGGCGGACTTGATGCCTTAGGCGTTTTTTTATCAAAAATTTCTACTAGCTTTCGGACTATCATTGTTTATACTCTTCGATTAACTAAGTACTGTGAAGGGGTAACTCAGGGAAACTAATAATAAGCAGAAATTACTTTTAACTTATATTGACTCAACAACGTGCCTGCCTTTGGGCGGCTTTTACCGAAGTCCCAGCTAAACAAAAACTATACGCGTTCGATATATTTCAAATATTCTGTATTCGATTTCCTTCCAAACTTATAAGTCGCCAGTATTAGGTGTCAGCGGCCGAACAGGTTGCTTGTCCTATGTGGAAACAGGTTGCTTGTCCTATGTGGAAAGCCTCTACAGTACCTAGGCGACTGAGCTCTGCTCGGGTGAAAATAGAGAAAACGACGTTTCCTAAAAGTGCAACCTAGCTAGATCGATTTATCGCCCTCGAAACCCCCTGCATATACCTAATATTTCATGAAAATTGTTGATCCGTTTCCGAGATTCAGATTATATATTTATGAGAATTGCTCGTTGATTAGATAGAGCGATGAGAGAGAGAAGAGATAGATACAGAACGTGAAACATGGAGGGTAATGTGTTTATCAGTCTATGTATGTATATTTGTTACTATGTGGCGTTCTAGAGACCTAACGCGTCGGCCGATTTCGATGATTCATACGACAAATGATTCTTCTCAATCCTGCGAGTGTCGCTGGCTACATTAAAATTGGAAAATAAAAAATGGCGGATTTTGGGCGCCATATTGTGGGGCACCAACTTATTTTTTCTTCCGGACCCATCGTGTGGAGTATCAAATTAAAGGATTTTAAGAGGTGATTTAAAAAAAATATATAACACTCATATGTTTTTATTAAATGAACCAAATTCTAAAAAAAAAATACTAAATATTATAAATAAAAAAAGTTAATACAGCCTTTTTTTGGATTGATTGGGATAGGCAGGTACAATATGCAACAGTAATAAATTGCATGCAACAATTTTTGTCAATGGCCATCTTCCGTTTCTTCTAAGAAACGCAAATTGTTACGAAAATTGCACACCGCCAAAGACAGACGCAGGTGGCGCAGCATTGTTAGTGAGATCTCATGGGGGATTTAAAGAACTTTGTTTATTCATCGAACTAGTTTATTATTCTTTAGCTTAGCAGAATATCTCCAATTTTCCTGACAATCCAGGTCTTTACGGCTTTCTAGCTCAATGAGGATTGGCTGTCTTTTTCTCGTTGACACCGAAGAAACGTCCAGCAACCACCTATAGCAAATAAACACGACATTTTACAACAGCAATGCTATTGATTGTCGCTAAAAACTTATAATTAATCTTATAAGTTTACCAAATAATGGTTAAGAACGTTTTATCAACTAACTTAGTCACTTCATTTTTCAAAAACAAAGTACTATGTACTTGGGCAAGTAATTTAAAAAATAATCCATTTAATCAAGATTTCATAATGGTATGTTGTATCTTAATACTTGCTATGTATCTTTCTTATATTTGAATAAATTTGTAATTTTGTGATAATGTTTATTACACGCGTGTATTTTACTAACAAATACAAGCATATTCTACATTTGGTACGGAACCCTAACCCTCAGTTTCCCAGCTCAAAATTATCGCAGAACTAGCTGACCCGGCGAACTTCGTTCCGCCTAACAAATTTCTAAAATAAAAGACTTTTTCTAAAATAAAATTAGCCTAAGTTACTCTATTACATCAGCTACCTGCCAATAAAAGTCCCGTCATAATCGGTCCAGCCATTTCAGAGATTAGACGGAACAAACAGACAGACAAAAATTTTAAAAAATATTATTTTGGTGTATGTACCGTATAAAAACGGTTATTTCAATATTAAAAACAGACACTCCAATTTTATTTCTATGTATAGATGTATAGATGAATGTGACAAATTGTCAAGCACGCGTTATATACTGTGATTGGTTAAATGAATTTTCAACAGCCAATCACAGCAGTTAACGCGTGCTTGACAATTTGTCACATTAATTCTGCGATAATTTTGAGCTGGGAAACTGAGGGTTAGGGTGGTTACGCACTATATCCGTTCCGAGTCCATAAACAATTTTTATTGTCAGAGTAGCTAAAACATATACTTACAGCTAGATTACATAGGTATAATGGGCCAGTGAGTCCCAAACTAGGCAGTCTGTATTTTGGGGCATGGGGTTTGAGTTGGGAAAATGGGTAACTTGTTCAAGCAAGTTATCAAAATTGTGTTTAAGTATTGTCTCGCACTGTTGTCTCGTCAATATAGCTTAGGTAAATAAGACATTAACTGCGAAAAAAAAGAGTTAAGTACTTTCACCGGAGTAATTGTTATTGTTCATGCTATGTTTAAAGTTCGTACGATCTCATGTGCGAAAAAATTGGCTATCCAAAGGTCCCATCCCAACAATCGGTTTCAGATTTCTCTATCTCATCTCCTAATTGCATTTTCAAACCAAGCAAAGTTGATAGTTGTTTAAGTAATAACTTTAAGGAACTTTCCTACTAAGACTCGAAGTATAAGGTTCATCTTATACCTCGAGTCTTACGAGGGCGGCACTGAAAATTTCGGGAATCAAGGAAGTGACACAACATTACTATTTAAAAATGTATTTATTGCTTTTCGAAGTATTCTCCGCGAAATTTGACACATTTTTCCATACGATGGAACCAATCATTGAAGCAACCATTCCATTCGGAAGTTGGGGTCTCCAAAATGGCCGTTTTTTAGGCGTCCACAGCATCTTCAGGTGATGAAAATCTCTGACCACGCAATTTATTCTTTATTTTAGGGAAAGTATAGAAATCATTAGGGCTTAGGTCGGGGCTGTACGGCGGATGGTCTAATAATTCTATGTTTTCTTGCTCTAAAATAGTATATTATGCAACTAGTGAATAAAGAACGGATTTAAAGCGAGGGCCATAGATGAATCACGAACAAGTGAAGGATTCTAAAAACTGATGACGGATTCATGATGATTGAATCACGAGCATAGCGAGTGATTCAAGTGTTAGAATCCTGAGCGACGCGATATCGAGGGCCATGAATATGGCCCTCGATATAAATCCGTTTTATTCAAGAGTTGCATACTATATTTTATACCATGACTACGAGAAAAAGAAAGATTCAAGTAAAGAGCACAAGGGATAATAATAAATAAATAAATGGTTAATTACCTTCAAATTTACAAAAAATGAGAAACCTCAGGGTTTCACATTTTTTGTAAATTTAAGCTAAGCTAGGTGTGTTTCAGACGCCAGTGACCACCTCCGTTACGTTACATAATTATAATTAATTAAACAGCAATGCAATTATGGTCAAAATATGATCGACATGTAAAAGTGTTTGTACAAACCTACTTACAGAAATAAAATTTATTTATTTATAACAGCTTAAACTATCATTACAGGTTTTACCCTAATGCGACAGCTAAGAACTTTTATCATTAATCATATCTTTTATTAAAATCATTTATCATTATCATTTATAATTAAAAAAGAATTTCAATCCAAATAAGTATTCACTAAATATCCTAGACCAAAATCAAAATCATTATTAAAATACTAAATATAAACAAACTCAAAATTAAATCGACGAAGGAGTTTGAAAGTCGAATATTCTTTGCACAAGAAGTTTGCATCGAGTATTTTATGCGCAAGGAGGTTGTGTAGCATTGAGATGGAGGAAGAATGTACATTGATGTGTTCTAAATTCAATCACCAAAACAGTGATTAAAAGTCCTTTTTATTCACTGTTTTCAGTGAATAAAATAATCTTTTTAGAGGGGGAATGGTATAAACTCTTTTGTTCTGTTGCGCGGTGTGAGAACTCGCATTGTCGTGATGGAGGATGATGCGGCGGTTGCAGTTCTCTTTACGGAGTTCAGAAACGACCTGTGATAAACAAATGCTAGCATACCATTCTGCATTAACCGTTCTTTGTCCCTCAAGAGGAATAGTCGCAACATAGCCGGTTCTGGAGACAAACGTGGCCACCATTTTTTTTGCAACACTCCGTGAACGAACAATTTTTGTTGGCTTTAACTCATTTTCGAACACCCAAACTTGTGACTGGTTTTTTGTTTCGGGTTCGTACGCGTAAATCCAGGATTCGTTACCTGATACGATGGTATATACAGCATTTCAGGATCCTGCGTGGAATCTTTCGAGAGTTCTGACGCACCAAGTAACGCGAGCCGCTTTTTGCTCTTCACAGAGCGAATGCGGTATCCATCGGGAAAACAACTTTTTTACACCTAATTGTTCATGCAAGATTATTTGTATTTGACTCATGCCAATGTCTAAAGTTGCCTGAATTTCGCGGTATGTCACATGTCGATCTTCCTCAATCAGCTTACGCACAGCATCAACGTTTTCTTGGGTGACTGCAGTTTTTGGACGACCTTGACGGGGATCATCACTGAGCTTGACACGTCCACGTTGAAATTCAGCAAACCAGCGATAAATTGTGGTTTTGGATAGGGCTTCATCACCAAATGCAGAAATCATCCGGTCAACACACTGTTTTTGTGTTAAACCACTTCGAAAGTCATAATAAATCATCGCTCTTGAATTTTCTCGAGTCATTTCCATTTTCTCAACGACTAAACAAGTTTGACAAAACCTTGTGACAAGACCGAGAATCTTTTTTTAAATAAATAAATGGTATTTGATTTTTAAAACCAAGGAGTTTTCAATTAAAAAGATTTTAATATGACAGGAACAGTGGAAATATTCCATTCCCGATACTTTTAGTGCAACCCTCGTAGTAGGAAAGTCTTAGTTAGATAAGGTTCATGGTTTTTTTTTTCAAATATATCGACTGTGTCATCATCATCATCGTCATCAGCCTTTTAATGTTCCCACTGCTGGGACACAGGCCTCCTCTATGTAAAATCGACTGTGTATTTGAGTAGTATTAGAGTATTCGGCGCAAACAAATTTTGTTGGGAAATTATTCGTGAGTTCTTTTTTCCTGCTCAATTGCGAACTACCTGAGTTTTTAGAGGCAAGTATACTAGTATTGTTGAGTATAGTTAAGTCGAAAATAAAGTGTTGTAGAGTAACTTGATCCTATTTAGAGTTTTTTCAACACGCAACCTGAAAGTCTCAATAATTTAAAGCCACAACACAGACTTTATTACGTTGCTAACCGTTCCCTATTGTCTCGTCTGCGTAGGGTGCAGACCCTCCAAACGGCAGTCTAACTGCCTAATTTGACAACATTTGGAATTCAGTTTTATTTACTTTTACATAAGACTGAATGTTGTGACTTAAAAGGGGCAACAATTGTGATTTTATTCCACTGCTTAAATTCAGCCTTATGTTGGAGTGAATAAAGTCGCTTCGCCGTTATTTCGGGACCTGGCCCTAAAGCGCATGCGTTACTCGTATCGACCCCGTGCAAATTTTACTGCGTCTAGCTCGAGCCCCAGCTCGCCCAGTCCCCGCTCGCTACGCTAACTGATCGGACGTCCGCGTGAAAACCGTCGTGGACTAATAAATTTCCCCTTTGATCTTTATTGAATCGCTGAGCCCAGCTCGCGCCAAATTATGTATACTCCGGAGATCTTTTTCCCCGATTGTAAGTTGTGCGTGGCTCTTCGTAACTACGAACGTATGCTGGAAGCAGCAGAGGCCAAGAAACAAGATCCGATTGACTACTGCCAGGACTTGTACTACAACAACTATTATGATGGCTGTAATGAAGAAGAAGGTAAGATCTAGATCTTCTTGAATGTCGTGGCAGCAGATAGAATCGGCGGCGGTGTTCCGGAAGGGAACATAAGATAGCGGCGGCTCGGCGGGTCCATCATGACACTTCTTTTTATAGGTAGGTACCGAAGTTATTGGTTCATGAAATGGCGACGTCGGAAACGACTACATGCGTCAT
This sequence comes from Orthosia gracilis, assembly GCA_947562075.1. Lineage (NCBI taxonomy): Eukaryota > Metazoa > Arthropoda > Insecta > Lepidoptera > Noctuidae > Orthosia > Orthosia gracilis. The sequence continues at coordinate 5,284,937 of OX387268.1, forward strand.
GTCGGTTTCTTCAATAATGGAGTTATTTACAGGCCCGGAGGCTGGAGCTATTCGCAGGCTGTGAAGGCTCATTGCAGTAATAAACATTAATTTTTAAGAATATGCCGTTTGGTGTGTTTCGGAGAATGAAAATAGTTAAACCAGGTACTCATAGTACAAAGGGCTATGAATCAAAATAGCTGAAACACGAAAACATGGCGGATGCGATGCGCCAAAGATGGCGGCGATGCTGCTGCAGCGCGCTTGCGTGGTATCGATTTAATGCAGATAATGCAGTGACTAGTTGCAACCCCGCCCACCCCGATGCAAAATGGCGATTGCCGTTGTTTGTATTGAGATATGATATACTCACCGTACTGAGAATCCAGAAAGAGGAACTTCTTAATAATATGATTTTACTACGAACTTTTCTTAAGGAACTGTTTTTAATTGGTTATTCATTTATCTCTATCCTAGGCCTTTTGGAGCAGTGATGGTCGTCTTCTTTTGAGTTTGTTTCTTTGTCGTGTCTCCTCTTTCCACCCAAAGACCGTGTCGTTATCCGAGACTCTTCAGCTTGGTCTTCACACCTTCAGAGAGATTTCCTAACTCAACATCCGCCATCTTCACGGGTTAATTGATAACCACCGAGTGCGAGGACACTCGCCGCCGAGCTTTTTTTTTACGTTGTCTCACACTAATAATTTCTCTTATATAGTGCGTGCGTTTACTCACTAACACAAACATCCAGGCCTGGAACAACTATCTGTTAACAAATATTTGTTCCGTGCAGGAATCGAACTTGCGACACGCTGCTTTGTATGCACTATGGCAGCTTATAGAGATCAGGATTTAGTTTGCATGATTGAGTTTGGAATGCACGCCTCTATTTATTTATATATTATCCTACCTACTGCGAAATATAAATACCTTTGAACAAAAAAAATAACTGACGAAATAAGGAACCAAAAAATAAAAATAAACTTTTCGTCTAGCATTTTGAGTTGGCGAACATGCAAATTAATTACCTAAAACGTAGAATGATTGTAGCTAGGTGGATCTTCGTTGATGGTTTGTTTGGCGCCGCCTCAAAATGCTAGACTAAAAGATTTTCTTTTGTTTTTTGCTTTTCAGTTCCTTGTTACGTCGGTTCAATTGATGGTTAAAAAGGTATTTTTTCGCTATTCAGTTAACTTAATTTCAACAGAATCGGTTCACAATAAAATTGAAAATCCCGTGGGAAAATTGGGATGGATTTTATTTTTTAATTTTAAATGGGACCAACTTTGTGGAATAGTCATTCCAATAAAAAAATAATTTTGGAAATCAGACCTATCTATAAAAAGTTGTGTATGGTCACTCATAAAAATAAACATGTCGAATTGAGAACCTCCTCCTATTTTTTCGAAGCTTAAAAATGCCGAGCCCCTTTTTGTATTTAGGTACGTTTTTATATGAATGTACATGCATATAAAAACGTTCTTAAGAATCGGGCTAGCACTGCTATTGGTTTATATACATATATGCTAGTGCTCGCCCGATTCATATTATTTAGTGAGCCGTGTTCGGGCCGAGCTTCTCTGGCCATCCACGCCTACATAAAAATCTCACCATATATAAGGTATTGTTTTAGATACTTAAGACAAAAAAACTCATTTGAATGTTTTATTGAATACGAACTTTTGAAAAATGAGCCCGAAATTGCAGTTTTCAAAACTGCATTTTCACTGTTTGAGATATTCCTAAAAAATATGAATATTTCTATGTCTAAACCGAGATTGTTGAAAATGTTGACTAAAATTATCATGATTGAAGATTGGTTTTAACCATAAAACCTTGTAATTTGCGACTTGTTTGGTGATTTTGACCTAGGTACTACTAATAAAAACAATAGTAACCTCCTGCTAGATGGTATAAAGAGTCACAACAAACAAAATATTAATATTAGTAGGTATATTCCATCTCGTTTCTTTGATTAGCATTTCTATTATTCAGTCTTTAAACGGGACCTTCGACGCGATTCAAGTTACATATCATCGATAAACGATTTTTACTAACCGAAATTGCAAGTACCAACACATCCACGCAATTCGACTGATTTACACTTGAATTTTCTTAGAAACTACTTGTACGTTATCGACTATCGTTAATTGAAATTGCGTCGCGCTATCATGAAAGTCCAAAAGTCACTTATGTTGCATCCCTCTTGAACATATAGCTTTTACTAAAAAAAACGGTTTATTTGCAATCAAATTCAAACCTCCTTTAATACGTAATTAGATCTTCTTTCTTATTAATTCTATATAGCAATGGGTGCGTCCAATTACCGTGCTATAACTACATTCTGATTTCCCTTTCCGTATAGGTACCATACGGATACGGAAATCTGAATGTATACGAATATTCGAAGTATCAACAACATAGTTAAATATCCGGCATGTTCGTGGATCTCAGGGCAGTCAAGCCTTGATTCGGAAAATCAAAATGGCGGCTCTTGCGTGGCTATAACATCCCTTGCACCGAACCCCGCTCCTCACGTTTTCACCCGCGCCCAGCCGAACTAAGCTTTTATTGTTGTCGGGTGCGCGGGGCATGGGAGAGTGGGATGTGAGCGGTCTTTGTTTGGTGCGTCGAAAAGAACTCATCGCTTGCACTGCACCCAGCTCTCCAACAAGCCCCTGCATCGAACCCCGCTAAACACGCTTCCACCACGCGCGAGCCGAACGATATTATCTTTCGATATTTTTGGGGGAGCGCGGCACAGAAGGGGGAGTTGTGAGCACCCTTTGTTTACTGCGTCGGACGAGCAGGAGTCATCCCTTGCACCGCACCCCGTTACTCACGTTTCCACCCCACGTGCAGGCCGGACAATACCGTTCGATATTTTTGGGGTTGCGGGTTGCGGGGTCCGGAAGGTAATGCAAGATGGCGGGCGCCGCGCGAGTGTAGAGTGCAAATATGCAAAAGCGCATGTGCGAAACCCGTTAGTCTTGCAGCATCCCTTATTACCCGAACGCCCTAGTATTCTCCGGTTCGCACTGATCGGCCGTTCGGTACTTCTTCAGTCGACTCAATGTATTTATATTAATATTCCATATTACAATTCTAATTGACTGATTTTGGCTTTAGTGATTGTTCGAGCACATACCTACACAAATATGACTTTGTTTAAAATGATGTGATGTGTTATGATGATTGTGTGATTGATTTTGTTGTGATAATGCTTTTTTTAATAAGAATAGTGCGACGGGAATCAATATTTTCTGGAGTTTTCGTGGGAGTAACGGATAACCATCAGTGCCATCACAAACACTCAGGTTCTGGAAAAACATAGGTGGCGGACAACGCAGTTGCAGCGCGCTTCCGTTGTATCGATCACTTGAGACGCGGCCATTTGCAATCGCAGACATCTTCGGCTCAGCTTCGGATCAGGCTCGTTTCAGCTTCGGTCCGGTACTTTTTGCGAGGATCCAATCCCTTCATTTTTAAATTTCAGTACATAGGACTGTTTCTCAATCGATTTCCATGGATTGGTCGTGATAGTTGCCCAAATGGCATTTATCATTAATATGTTTTGCAAACAGAAGTGAAGTGTGACGTGGTTTGGTGTGTGAATTAGCGTTTGCTGTAAATGATTTTATGAGATTAGAGTTTTTTTGTGCCAAGTATTTAATATCTCACTATACGAAATGCTAATGCGTCTTCATTCTATCGCGTTAAATTGGCCGCTGCGCAGCGTTTTTGCTAACGGCTCACATTGTAACTACTGTAAGTATGCCATATAATAATATAATGCATTTTTCTTTGCGTGGTCCTGTTATCGGGTCAGAATCGGACAGGTAATGAATCAAAGCTTGATTTATTATCAAACAAACTAAGACAATTTGCGTTTTAAAATTTTATGAGCTCGCAAGTCCCTGAAGTTAAAGATGGCGCCCAACGTGCGCGTGCGTCGTTCTCAAGTTATGGCGTGACGAATAAGATAGGGATACTTATATATGTAGATTCTAGATTGTGATTTGTCAAATAAGTGGTTAAAATACCAAATGATAGTGTCGCATTCTGGGGAGTGATTTAAGATGGCCGCCGATGCTATTGCAACCTTTTATCAGCTTGTCAGGCGAGCTCTCAGATCAAATAAAAAGCTCGACTGACAAGCGAAGGCGTAGTTTCGTTGAACATCTGTGCGTGTAATTGTGTATGTATACGGTAAGGCGTAGTTTTAAACGGCGTCATCTTGTTTTTTGACTTTGATCTTGACTTTTTATTTGATCTGAGATTGCAGTATGCAAGTAAAAAGTGCAGACCGCGCATGCGTGATAAACCACGTTCAATATTTTACATTCTGGGAGTTAAGATGGCGGCTAAACTGCGTGTGGCGTATTGATGCGGATGCATAGCGCATGCGTAAAAAGCTCATCAGTTTAATTTTTACAGCAGCCACCCGTCACCCATCTCGCTTAGTCCTACGGGACTTTGGGTTCGTAGTAACCCAAACCCCCCTACCACGTCTCAATAGTTTCCTTTACTATAATGATTTAACAGGACTGATTTTAGCGAAATTGGTGATATATTTGGGATAGTGGAAATTCGGGGCGAAGCGTGGTTGTGGGGGTTATTCAAAATGGCCGCCGATGCTGCTGCACCACGCCGGTCCTCGCTCGTTTATTTGCGGCAATTCATGAATTAAAATATTTTATTTAGATAAAAGTGGTCAAACGCGAGGCAATAAAAAATAGACAGAAAAAAAGTGCGTAAGGCTTAAGTCCCGCCTTTTCACTTTTGCATAGAGTTTTAATAAATAAATAAGACAGGTTTATGCCGAAGGGACATCTTTTGGTAGGCGTTTAATTAGTTAATAATAGAACACACATTTTATTATGTAATATATTCGAATTAATTTTAACTAGGTTTGGCATAATAGGTGATTGAAGAACTTGATCAGCTACCTTGAGTAGCTTTTGACGCATCTTCATATTAGTGATGTTGGAAAACAAACTGCTTTTCCAAAATTGGAACGGACTTTAGAAAGAGATAGTACCTACAATGAAAAAATAGTACCTACAAAATCAGAAAATGTATAAATGCGGCACAAATAACGGTTTGCTGGTAAGGACTATGTGTACCTCGCAAAGTACTTATTAAGATTAATAAAAATCGTTCCATTTTTCAAAATCCCTACTGTCATTAGTTTATGAAGTATAGGAATAGAGATCCTACATTATTATGTATCTTTGGCATTAGCCTGGACTGTTTTGGTCGTTTGTGAACAATCGGCTTATGAAAACCCTGACCAAGCTCAGGAATTCAGGATATATAAGCAAAATGATCCTTGTCATCCAGGTTTTTTTTTTGTTATATTGTTCATTAATACAATCTTGAGTACAGTTTTACAATTATTCTTGTACCATTAAATCTGGATGGGTTTATTAGGTAAAATTATGGTTATATTTTATATACCATAGCTATATCAAAAACTAGGCGTCAACGTCACATGAAATTAAGAAGTAGTAATTGAATTTTCGATGATGCATAAGATTTTCATAAAGTTATTTTGTCAACAGATATGTATGGGTCCCCGACCAACTCCAGCTTCGAGCTCTTGGATCCCCATGATCCAACTCTGAGTCGTCTGGCTACGCTTCTCTTCAAGCGTACCAACGAGTACTTGCAGGGCGAAATTGCTTGTGGCGGGGTATGTACTTCTTATCTTATAACTGAGGACGGGACGGACATTTTCGTTAATCTTGTATTGCTCGTTAAAAATGAAGAAATAATACAATTTTCTAGAGTTATTGGAGGGAAGAGCTCCTTTTTCAAATGAGTAAATTTGTTTTGAAAAAGGGGTAACAAAATAAAACAATAATAAACCTTTCTCGTTAATCGCTGTTTCTATTGGAAATCCATTTCGTGGTTTAGAAGGAGCTAGCGGAGTAACAAAAATGATTTCAACAGACGCGGACAGAGACTTTATTTTAAACTATATATAAAACCGTAGTTATGCCAGGTCAAAGTAGCCCGTTTAATCAGCATTTGCATAGTATAGACCTAAAATGTCTTTTTTGTCCTTAGGACCACTACATGTTGCTGGAAGAGATAAATCGTACGGCTATTACCAAGTACACGGACTTGCGTCATCTAGCCGTAAACTTGAACAGGACGCTGACAGAATACAATGACATATGTAAGTTCTAGTACAACTAAAGTTTTCTTTACGCTAGTGTTCGCACTTTAATTCACGTGGTTGCACCCGAATGTACTTACTATCATCACATGCAGGTTTTTTTTTAAACCACCATGGATTTTTTTTACTAAGACTCCACTGTCAGTCTGTCTGACCAGGCTGTATCTCTTGCACCGTGATAGCTAGACAGTTGAAATTTTCACAGATGATGTATTTCTGTTGCCGCTGTAACAACTAATACTAAAAATAGAATAAAATGATTATTGAAGTGGGGCTCCCATACAACAAACGTGATTCTTTTGCCATCTTTTGCGATACTGGTACGGAACGAAATTTTTATCCGATGCCAGCAAAATTAAGGACACAAGCGTGTGCGGCAGCTGGCGGAAGCGGCGGTTTACCTACGCGCACGCGCAACAATTATTTTTAGTACCTACTAATAGGTACCAAAAAAATGGTGTAATTTTATTTTAATAAAATTTGTATCGTAAATAAAGAACCTGTATACACTCTAGAAGCAACGACGTGAACTGTATATTTTGTTGTACAGATGGCAGCACTATCAGACCGCTACTTGCGCAGGTAGATGACATAGACGTGATGGTGGCCAAACTTGAAGAAAATGCTTATCGTCTGGACAGCTACACTAAGCAACTGAAAACCCGCATAAAGGATATGTACGACACTAAGTAAACGCCACCACAACTTGCAACCGAAAATGTACCAAATTCTGAACCTGGTTCCAAGTAATGATTTTTATAATTGTCGTTGAGGTGGTCGATATAATGTTTTCACGCATACGGCTTTCTGCCCCTGGCGCCTGCTCTTAATGTAACTTTAGCACCACAACATTTTCATTGTGGTATGAATACCACGACCCAAATTTGTCTTCGGGGCTGTCTACTCGCCACAAGTATCGTCATGTTGGAGGTTCAACACAAAAAGTTCGAAATTTTCACATGAATTCGTTTATTGGACTACGTTCAGAATTTGAACTTGATGTTTTTGAACTCAAAGTAGATTAGGGGAGAATTAGTTCTCTCATCAATATCTTATGTGTCTATTGAAGAACAGCAACAGAAGGCAAGGCTCTAAGATTGAAAGAAGAAGAGTTTTTTTGAGAAAAGGTCAAGAACCGGATTAGGCGTAGGAAATTTTCGATTTGTTGTACTCTTGGTCTTTTGAGTACCTATTCATATCCTTTTGTACATTTTCACTACTTGAAATGCTGCAAATAGGACGCAGATGTAAGTTAAGACTATTCAACACCTCGACAGCTCCGCGCGGTCTTGAGTAATAGCATATTGAAGGGTATACACTCCTAGCTTCAGAAAGGTACAATTATCTCTCTGAATCTCACATTGTGTTTCCACGAGTTATTATACTGCGCGGAAAGTGTTTGGACCTCTATAAATTTTATTACTGTATTTCCTTGTTCATTTCTTTTTATATTTCAGTAAGTATCCACAGAAATGGGAATGCATTCTTGGGGCCTTATGTCTCATGTTGCTCGTCCTAATCGTAACTGTCTTTAGTCACGTGTATCAATTTTATCTGTGTACCCATTTAATGTTAGATTGATATTAATTTATACAGCATTATTAATGATATAAATAACGTGTTACACTTTCATAGCCGTTTAAATGTGCTTGATAACCAGAATACCAACAGTATTCAAAATATATATGCTATGGCGATTCGTAGTTTGTGTTAAACGTTACGATTAACTTACATATGCTTCTTTGTATCGAGTAATTATTCTAAAGGATTAATCGACATCAAAATAATTAGAAGGTATCTTAGATTTGAAATATTCTTCAAATGTATTGTTGGGGATTAAAACCCGTGTCTACATTTATCATCCTCGGTCTCGTGTTTTCGAATATATCCGCGTTTTGCCGTAGTTTTAAAATATCCCATTAACTAGTTATAAACTTTATTAAGAGTATATCCCTTGAAACAAGATTTCTGTAATGCTAAATAGGTGATAGATATTATGATTTTAATAAACGAAAACTTTATGCGAGAGGTATATTACAATTAATAACAAAATAATAGAATTGGGCCAGAATGTCTAAATAAATAATTATAAGAAGACCTGAACCTATCTCATAAGATGTACATTGCAAAGGTCGTCAGATGAATATTTCTATAAAACGAGTAGATGTATGTAAGTAGCGTAGGAGATAAGTAGTATGTATTTCAAATAAGGTAGTATAGGTATACAAATTAAAATTTTTAAAGCAAAGTCAACTGTAATCTAACATATTATTGATGTTTTCAATAAAATAAAAACAAAAATGTAATAAAAACAATATAACTACAAACAAAAAATGACATGAAAAACCATATAATTACAAACAAAAAAAAAAATAAGATAATTACATCAGAAAAATAAAAAAAAAAAAATATTTTGAAAATCCGTAACATTTCACCGATATGTTAGCATCGTATCCTGCATCTATTTTATAGGTGTTATGTTCTGCAGTTTCGTCAAAAGTAAAATTAGTAACATGCAGCGACAGTACAATTTAGGTAAAATACGCAAATGGTAAAAGTAAATTAAGAATAATAAAATTTGATGTATCTATCGTTCTTCCCAGTTATTTAGTAAGTGCATATTTTCGCTCTTGGCAACGAGATGCTAGAGCTTAATGTTAAGCCATTTTCGGTGGAATTAGTAGTAATTAGTTGTAAGGCTCGACGTTTAAGACCTGGTGGTCCGTCAGCAACACAAATGATGGCAAAAAAGAGAAACTTAGCTCTAGTTGTAAGACACGTGTCGGTGGGAAGTATAATATTAAGTATAGTACATATTCTGAATAAAAATCATTGAAATTTGTAAGCAAGCGTTTTGGAAATCACCCTCTTTTAATAAATGTATTTTTTAACATTAAATTTCTTTATAAAATCCCTAAGCACGGCAGTCGTCACTAAAACTGCATTTCTTACCTCTTGTCCTTATTGTGTACCCTCATATAGTCCGTCTAAGCCTTGGTTTGTTTGCATACATACGACTTCTCACAAACTTCGCACTGTTATCTGCCCTCTCCAAAATTTTTGATCATATTCTTCTTTTGAACGTACCTCCATTTTGCACATAATTTGGATATTTGTACTGCAAACGGGGAAAGTTGCCGAATAGCTTCTTGTCGGTAAGCGTGATCGACCACATCTTCGCTTACCGTCAGGCGAGATAGTGGTCAAACATGGTCAAATTATTATTTTTTTACTTAATCTCTTTAAAAATGAGAAGGAAAGAAGAAACATGTATTTGTGACCCGCACAGGAGACAACATGTGATAAAAACAACAAACAAATAATTTAATAATCATTAAAAAGTACTCCGTGCGATACCAACAAAGGCTTGAGGAGAGGAGAGGGGAGGAAGGGTGTCTTTACTTTAAGTCTATTATTAACGCGCTTGTTTATCTCGAACACTGTTCCTTGGTAGACCTTGTGGTAGAACCTAACTGTGGCCGGCATACAGCGTACAAGGCCGCGGCTCCACGCTGGGCTGGCTCGAGTCGGGAAGTACCACTCTCACCGAAGTCCGCCGCCAAGAGGCCGCATTGCGCTGCTATGTCGCGTACGGTAAGTGGCGAGTTCCGGAAGCCCATTCCGCTCCCTTCCCTAATATTCTGTCTCCCCTTGAAGCAACCTATCCAAACTAATCCAACAGTTCTCGCTGGAGAATCAGAGATGACTTTCCTTTCTTGGCTTACATGTTGCTTGCTAACTTTCCATCGTACATGACCAGAAACAATCATTTCAGTTAAACCATTATTATGATGGTATAAAATATGGATGGATATATGGTTATAAAATAAAAAAAAAACATGTTTCATGCTTTTTGTTTGAAACCTTCTTTGGTTTTTGATCTTCGTGGTGTTACCAAATTTTGTTTAGACTCACTTGAAAATACAACTTGTGAGCGCGTCCATTGAGTCCTATTTTAAGGATTAAGCAAATTCATTATCTTCCCACCAGGCACATCCTAATATTTTTGTTAGTTAACGTACTATTTTGTAAATTTAGTTGATATGTTATCGTCTTGATAGTTGAATAAGTACCTAAAGCGGGCAAGTATTTCAGACCCAAAGGGGGAATGTTACAGTAGTATGTACATATTCCTAGTAGGTAAGTCACACACCCTATGGGGTAATAAAATTTCGAGATTTCGTCATCAAACTTCGTTTTATTAGTGTATAGTTATTGATGTATGGCTATATTTTTCACTACGTAGCTGCAAATTTGACTGCAATTTAGATTAGATTTCTAAATTTCTACCCACTAAATCTTTTAGTTATATTCTGAATGTCAAATCACGATAATAAAAAGAAACCCATCATAAAAAAAAAACGTCATGAACAAATCTAATCAAATATTTTTGTATTAACGTATAAATAATGATTACACTAAAATAATTGGGAACTTCTGTAACACAGGTTTTTGTCTAGCTCAGAAGGTGAGCTAGACAAAAACCTGTGTTACAGAAGTTAGTCTCTTCTCCCATTGGTTCCCTTATTTACAAAAGAAATGACTAAATAAAATACAAAAATAATATGAAACTTGATTAAGAATAAAATTAATATTAAATTAAAGTGGAATCAACCATTGTCGACAGCTTTGCTTCACTCACAACTGAGTTTCGGTTTTACATATCATGCATCTATGGTCTGTTCTAATATAGGTCTAATCCGCGAACATTTCTAGGTTAGTCATCCATCTGCCAACACGCAGTTTCAAGCCTAGTATCATTTTCATTTCATGTCCACCTCCATAATAAATCGCTTCACGTTGATAATAAAAAAAACTCAAACGTCTGAATTATAGACGTTTTGAATGGAAACATCTCATCTCACCACTATCACTATGTAACACATTGCAGAAATTTATTGAAAATATATTAGATTAGTTCTGAATAAATAAAAGTTATTATTAATATGTTTGTATATACGTAGATCCAACCAAGCTCCTCTAACCCGTACGGGTAGAGAGATGCTGGTCCAAGTTTCGTCGCGATGATAGCAGTAATATGTAGGGTAGGCTTATCGATAGACCCACTGAGGTATCGAGCAGCCTACAATTAGAATAAAATAATGCATAAGTACAAAAAAGTGTCATAATTTAAAAAAAGAAGTTAGATCATTGTAAACGAATAAATTATACGGACAACTAATATAAGAGTGTTTTTTTTTTGCCAGTAGTAGAGAATTGTAAACGAATAAATTATACGGATAAATGTAAGAAAGATTTTTTTCCTGTAGTTTATTAACGAAGAGTTTTAGGATTGTCGAATTGTTAGTTAGCTTCAGGATTCAATATTTGGTTGAGGTTACACACATTATTTATTAAATATTCATCAATAATACATTATTTAACGTTTATTCTTTTAATCAAATCGATTTATTGTAGATACGTTTATAATTTCGATGAAATCTAGCTATTTAGTTTATTAACGCTGGTGAAAACTTAACTACTTAGTACTCATCTTTTAAGACTCAAAAGTATTTTAATTTCTCATGTTCTCATGTCGTACGTATATCTCGTGTTTCGAGATATACGTAAACGGGTAGACGACGCTTCACGTTACCATAAGGCTTGGCTTGTCTTCGGCGAGAGAATCAGCATTGCTATCCGACGTAGGAATGCTGCCAGCGTTCTGAGCACGTTTCCCGTTGACATAGACGTGGACGAATTTTAAGACGCCCAATGAGCCGATTCCCCTTTTTACTAAAGTATTTTATGTTTTACTTGTTGCAATCTGCTATTACAGAATATGTACTTAACGTATACTTATCGAAAAAAATAGTCAACAAGAAGTAAATATAAGTTTTTTCATTGTCATGTTTTATTCAAATAAAGTGCACGTTTCTTTATTTAAATTTCTATAATTTGGTAGGTAAATTGATTATATGTTAATAAATAATTGGAAAATAAATTTAAAAACAGTTTCCAACAATACCTTATATTAAACTCGTATTACACCCCAAAGGAGTTCGTTGACGATAAGTAAATTTTGACATTGAAATTCATGCCTGTACATAATATACACAGCATCCACAATTTTGGCCTACTATGTTATTTATTACCTACCTATGTTATTTTATGATTATTATTGTTATCGCTGTTTGTTTTATTATTTTTTAATCTTACTTTAATTTATGAATGGATATGATGACCAATAAATTGTTCTCACCCTATCTTATATTATATCATGACAGTTACTTATTTAAATAACAAATATTTGACACTTGATTAACATGTTAACATTTGTTTTTTGTTCAAGCACAGTGGTTTGTTTATTATTGTGACACTTGTGGCACTTTAAACTATTTATATTGCTGTGCCTTAGCAGGGTTCATGTATGAAACCTATATACTTGTAACAACATGCATGCAATAAATGATGATTATAATTATATCTCTTAAATATGCTTGCATAGTTTGTATTTTGTAGTCGTATAATTGAAATATATTTTTCTATACAACCTTAGTATCCATAGTTTTGTTAGTTCATCCCCGAAGGGACGAACATTGTAGAGGCTGTAAGTACATCCATAATTATGTGCTCTGTCATATATAGTACATTAGTAAGTAGGCTGTCTACTGATAGGTAGCCTATTGGTAAGGACGATGTAAATTAATATATGAGTGATCGAATGCGCGATGATAAAGTAGTTTATTATATATAAACGACATTCCGACAAAAAAGTCGGTATGGTACGTGGATTAGTTATAATTAATAAAGTCTTTCAACATATGTAATCTATTAGTAGTTTAATACTAGAGTAAACGTAACGTAAGTATTTATTCATAAATATTTTGTTTACGTACGAGTATGTTACTGATAGTTTATTAATTTAGTTCAATGTCATTTTTACCGTACCCATCCAATCTTTACTTTGCATTTTTACCTGTCAAAACCTTCTTTGATCAAACCGATTGTTTTCGTGAATTTTAAAAAACCTAGTGTCATGTTTTTATTCTTTTTCTCGTTTAAAATCATTGGGAAATGCTTCGTTTGTTTGATAAACGTACTTTTATTTCAAACGTCATCGATAATATTTTTGGCGAGTTAAGTAAAAGAATACAAAACATAAAATAATGTTGGCCGATTGTCTTTTATGTATATTTATTTAGGGTTATACCTTTTATCGTATTCATCATTATCAGTGTGTTCATTTTCTATACTTAATCGATTACAATTTAAAATATTGATGTCATGTAATATTTTATATATTTATTTTTACGAATGTGAAATAATTTTAATTAATAATAATCTTTTAATTATTTAGTCTTAGGGACCTATAGCCGTACGGATTGCGTAATCTAACTAATTTATAGGTAACAGAACAATATTTTTCTATTTCTAATTAGGTAATTTAAGACTTACCATGCTCATCCCTGGTGGATTGATGCTGGCTGATCGTGTGTGAGTAATAGTAAAATCATTAGGCAATTAGTTTTGTTTGGTAATAGAATTTTATTTTCAAACATCATCAATAATAATTTTTGCGTGCTAAATAAAACGAATTCAAAACGAAAAGTAATTTCAAGCGTGTTATTGTCTTTTAGTATATCAATTAATTAATTTATTTTAAGATTATGCCTTTTATCGTATACATTCTTGAAACAAAACATCATTCAAACATTTATCATTATTTTAATGTCTTGTAAAATTTGATTCCTCCATTGAACAACGTATTTTGACGCAGGCGAAGCTAGCTAGTATTTAATATTTTCACTAGTTATCGCAGTTATACGGATGTAGTAATCATGTATGGGGAAATTTTAGTTGAACCGCAGATGAATACCACGTGCAGGCTCTGCCTTTCAACCCTTCCAAATTACATCATAGATACTGAAATACAATGACAAATACAAGGTCTCTACTATATAGATGTGCAGCCATATGATAGGCTGCCTCAACGGCTTTGCAAGAAGGGTTTTCACGTAACACATGAGTTGATCTTATCGATGGTATACAGACAAAAACAGGAAAAGTTGAAAAACGAGTACATAAAGTAGGGAAAACTGCGAATACTCCGACGAGGAGGATTATGAAAAAGTTGAAGACGAGACTGAAACTGAGGCAGAACCTAAGAACCTGGCGAATTTGAGGAACATAGCTGAACCTGAAGAACGTGCTGAACTTGAAAAAGATCGTGAAGGGCTGGAACTAAAAAAGCAACGACTAGATGCTTCATATAGATTGCGCAGTACGACGATGTAAACTATTATAATTTTTCATAAAATCTCGCTACAAGAAAACACTGTCAGTTCAAGCTAACAATCTCCTGAAACGCAACAACAACTAGCCATCCCCGTAGTCAATAAACCATAACCAATGAACTCTAGACTGTTTCTTTCTTCATTCGTCTTCACCTATTAGTGATTTACTATTTATTAAAAAGAAATAAGGGGTGTTAGTGTAGTAGGCTAGAAAACTTAAGATTTAATGGTGGTATTTATTTTTTATATAGGTTAAATAATAAGGTTTAAAAATAATATAGGTAACAGAACAATATTTTTCTATTTCAATTAAGGTAGTTTTAGACTTGCCATGCTCATCCCTGATGGATTGATGCTGGCTGATCGTGCGTAAAAATAGTACAGTAGTTGGTAGGCTCAGCGGTAGACCCCAGGAGGTATCGAGCAGCCTACTGGTAAGCTTTATTTAAATTCCCAATACAATAAAGCGATGAAAACATTGTTTTTTAGCGTATATATTGAGTCTAGCATTACTAAGATGTAAATATAACAGACACAAAGATAATGTAATGTGCGATATCAAAGTAGTGTTTTCGACCGCCAGAATCGGACCGGAAGTCAGAATCTGGCGGCAGCCTTTATTAGAATAATCATCTGTATTTACTCTTATTTTACACTGGTTTATTGTTTGTTATTCGAATAGGTTGGTATTTGTTAACGTTCGAAACGAAGCCTTTCAAAAGAAGTCGTAATTTGTCTCAATGCTGGGCTAAGGCCTCCCCAAAATCCTTCCAAATATTCTTTTGCTGAGCCTCTAGGTCATCTCGCCACGAAGTACGTATCTTAATTTGTATTAACGTTTAATTTTGTTTCAAATGATTCGGTTATGTTAACAAAGAATAAAGATTTATTTACAACTTTTTCAGTTGTTTACGTTTAAAACGTAACGTTATTTCAGTTAACAACAAATTGTGCCTATAACTTAGTCTATCCGTAAATTATTTCTGGATTTTTCGTAGTTTTCTTCAAATATTTAATAATATTTTATTAAGTTTTATAGCTTTAGTAACGTAGGTTAAGTAATTTTACGGCTCATAATGGAACGATGGTTTTCTAAACTTTTAGTTAGTCTGTAGGTTTACCTAAAGCGCTCATTCATCCCTAGAGGGGAGAAAAGAAGCCGGTATCGATCGTTATGACATTAATAGATAAATAAAAAATTAAGTCTCGGGAGGTGTAGGAGGTACTACATTACTAATAGGATGTAGTATAAAAGAAATATATTTTTATAGATAAGTAGGTATAGATAGCTTAAGGTTAAAAGAGTGTCCGTGGAGTTTCTTGCAAATTCTTCTCCATTGTGATCTACTGACGCTTGCAAATTTGCAACTAGAGTCATATTTTTTTTTTGTTTCACAATTCAAAAGTACCTCTAAGGTTTACTTGAAATAAACTATTTTGATTATGATTTTGATTGAAGTGTTTGATTCTTACATAATTATTCAAATAACAAAATGCTCCTAACGAGTTTTAGCTGCAGGTTTTAGTAGTAGGTTTACTGTTAATTTAAAACAATTTTTGAAGGTTGTTCTATTTTTATTATTGATTTAATAAAAATCAAATACGGCTTTGAATGAGTAAATATTTAAAAAAAACTGACAAAATAAGTTTTTTGTTGATATTAAATTCTGCCGTCGCAATAAAAACAATATTTAGTTAACATCGATAAAAAAAACAACGAAAATTTCAATAATATAATCCATCTAACTATGCCAATCATATGTGAATTGATGGCAATCATATATGAATTGATGGCAATCATATTTGATTTGGTAAAAATAAATTCGAAGTTCGAAATACTAAATAAAAGAGTAGTAGAGCTCTATGTGAAGGAGGTCGCCCGGGGAAGTACTACCTCCATACCTAATTCTGCCGCAGCACTGTTGAGTTCCGGTTTGAAGGGTATTGGTGCCGGTGTAACTAATTACAGGCACACGAGGCATTCCAACTCTGTCTCTGGGATGGTAACTAATCTGCGATGCGTCTTGCATCACAGATGACCATTGACGGCGGTTACCATTGAACATCACGTGGGCCGACGGCAAATTTGCTACCTAACCTAACATTAAAAAACATTACTATTTTATAAGCACGTTATTGCGACGGTCTTCAATAATGAAAACTTCTGCTGCTATTGTGTTTATTTAATTACTTCGTGTTAACTTTACCGTTTCCTTCACAAGCCATATAATTTCATTAATAAATTATATGTGATATAAAATGTAAGTATGTTTATTTCCTGCCTTCACTCGGTGGGTGGAGAGCAGCCGGATATTGCTACATAACATATGCAATATTAGCTGTAATTATTGATATTTAACTTTAGGCTCTTACCCACGAGTTGGTGTCTGTTTCGATTTATCCAACCTCTGTATAGGATACTCTTTTTAAATGATAACTTATTTATAATTTAAAAAAAAACTTGTCTTACTTCAAATTAAGGTACATCATTAATTCAACAACAAAACATCCACTTTTGAGGCATATTTTGAACAAATACATATTGATATAGGTACTTAAATTTCCCTTCTCTATTTAGATTACTTTAGTAAGGAGTTGACTTTCTAAAAATCCTTCTTCATCAATATAAAATTAAACTTACTCCAGATTTAGGTCGTTCTGGAATATTTCAATTTTTTCTTCTTTAGGTAATACAATAGAGAAAAAATATATTTTTATAAATAGGTTTAGATTTAAAAGAGTTAAATACTTTATTACTTGCTAAGGTAGATAGTTAATTAAAACTAGATGTATATTATATCTTGTTCATTTACAATGAAGATTGGGGCAACCGTGAAAACCTATAAGAATAGATATTATAGGTAAGTAGTCTGGTGCCAGACATTATATTTTGTTCGTTGGATGTTTAATTTTTTATTAATTGGGTTGATTCAAAATTTAAATAATATTGTGTCACTGTTAACCATTTCTGACAAAAATCTTATTTCAAAATACTAATTTGAATTATACTTTGTTGTGTTTTTATGGGCATTGTTCTTTACTCGACATCGCTCGTCGGTGGATGAAGGAAAGATTCAGTACACCATAGCGTTTCGTTTGAAAAATATGCGGTTAAATTACATTCATTATTTTTATACTTAATCTTTTATTTCCTCATTAATATTTTATTGAATTTAGTAAATGTACACGTTCTAAGTTAGCTAGTAAGGTTGTACATTTTGCGGTCGAAACTCGAGCAAACATTATAATAATCTTATTAGCTGTATTGAAATATATATATTGAAATGAAAATAGCTACAAAAATTGTTTAATTTATATATAACATTAATATATAAAATGTATTAATTAAGAAAGAAATTAAATAAACTACATAAATAAAGGTATTCGATACATGTATAATCTTAAATTCAAAATCAGTCAAACCATCGACCGAACAACGAATTATTTTTTAACAAATAAATATTTTATTATTAAATTGTAGAATACAGTTAAATGTCATTTGAATAATGATTAACTAGTTTCATTTCAATCTATATAATTAATAATATATTAATTTTAAGATATAAATTTTGCGCAACCTGGCCAGATTGTTTGATTAATTAATTTTATTAGTTAAGAAAAGCTTTTAATAAGCTATGGAAGGGGTGAATAAGTATAAAAATTGAAACTTTGAAACTTATTAGATATAAGTACGTATTTAAGGTATATTATTTATACATATATCTCGGGCGATACGATGTTCTTCTTTCCAATATAATATTATCTTGAAATAAGTAAATATAGATTAATGTATTCAGTGACAGGATGTTCTCCCCAAAAATAAATATCTGATATGTATTTGGCATTAAATATATTCGAAGACGTGAAAAGTATTTAAAAATTATGTAAAGGCATTACAAATTTATATTATATAATCGTATAATGACTATATATATATATATATATATATATATATGACATTAATTAATCGACACGTAAATATTCGGAGTCGCGATGTTCTCCTCGTAAATACATGTTCAATCATATTATACTGGCTTTTACCCGCGGATTCGCTCGCAGTGAAGCCATATTTTTTTTATTAAAAAGTATCCTATGTTACTTCTAATACCTCCAAGAATATATGTACAAAGTTTCATGATGATCGGTTCAGTAGTTTTTGCGTGAAAGCGTAACAAACAAATGCATTCACATTTATAATATTAGTATGAAATATAGATGTAATCTATAAATAATAAAAAGCGATATTACGTATATCACGTGTTAGATAATATATTTAAAATGAATATTTGTGGCCCCAAGAGTAAATTTATAGTTCGGTTATACTGTTCGGTATCGGTGTCTGGTTATCAAGCACAAATTTGTAGTCGAGAAATATTATTCAAAATTGGTGTCTGGTTATCAAGCATATATTTTTAGTTCGGTTATACTATTCGGAATTGGTATCTGGTTATCAACCATAAAATTGTAGTTGGGTTATTTTATTCAAGATTGGTGTCTGGTTATCAAGCATAAATTTGTAGTCGAGTAATATTATTTATCAAGCACAAATTTGTAGTCGAGAAATATTATTCAAAATTGGTGTCTGGTTATCAAGCATATATTTTTAGTTCGGTTATACTATTCGGAATTGGTATCTGGTTATCAACCATAAAATTGTAGTTGGGTTATTTTATTCAAGATTGGTGTCTGGTTATCAAGCACAAATTTGTAGTCGAGTAATATTATTAAAAATTGGTGTCTGGTTTTCAAGCATTTAAAACCAGTTCTTTTCGTAAGGACGTTAATGTTGTATTTTCAAAATATTGATGTTAATGATATAACCACAGTAGTAAAATCAAGCATTTAAAAACAGTTTTCTTCGTAAGAACGATAATGTACTTTTTCATAAAATTGATGTTTATGATGTAATCACAGTAGAAAAATCATACAATATTGGGAAATATGTATCATTATACAAGAGTTAATTAATCAAAATATTATCATAATTGCAAAATATCTTGATGTTCTAAACTCTTATTTTTAATTTGGTGGACTAGAATGACATTTGGTGGGTTGCCACTTTATAGTAACATAAAAATAGTGTTGTATCCTGAGTGATCGATAATCAATCGATAATCGGAGTACATCTAGAAGCGGCAAATATTTAATTTCTACTCATTTATGATATATTTTATGGGCCGCATTTATTTTATCGTCGATTTATTATTTATTACAAGTACAGATTATGCGGTATGTCTATTGAAATTGTTATGTTAAAAGTCTTATGTTTATAAAACATTCAATTACACCAATGAGTAAAAGATAAATTAAGGAGTCATATCACAACGATTCGAAGAATCACTTATGCATGAACTTCTAGAACACTATGCTCCACGCTTGCAACATTTAAAAAAAAGTAAATCCCATCTGTTATTTAGGTCCAGCAAACTAAAAATCAGAGTATAAGTGTTTTTAATCGTGTATCTTTTAGAGGTTTTAAGTACTCACATATTATATTGATGTGCATAACTTTACTGTCACTTGATTAACCATTTCATTGTAATATTCTAGACGAGCAGTTTATAGTAGTCATATTAATATCTGTGTGTCTTAAAAAAAAAAACATCTTCCTGTATCCACTCATTAAGTTTTAACTAAGTTTTAAAGTGGGCGTTGATGGCCAAATCCGAAACTATAAGGAATACCTAGCGAAAAAGACTCAAAGAAATTGAAGAACTGAGGTAAAACAATCGATCGACACGGTAAGAGCCCTAGCAAACGTCAAAAATTGTGTACTTTTATCGGACGAAATTTTGGTCGGCTTGAAAATTATTTTAATTGCCGAATCGTTGTAATGTGCGCACCTGCATACTGCCTCATATTGATTGAAGGCGCAACCAAACTATTGGCCGATAAAAAGTCTGTAGTTTGCGGGACTAAATTGAACAGGATAATTGAACATTATTCTTTAAATATTTTATATGAAAGCCATATAAAATATTACCATACGTGGCATCTCTGCAGGTGACATATTTAGACATATACACATCACGTTCATATGGGTGGCTAGAGGAATCAACGAGTTATGTTAAGTCCGCATGCTTCGGACCGATTGCTTTTAAAATGTCACCGTGACTACCGCGATGTCCTCCCCGAAGTCAACAATATCAAATACGAATAAATTTGGAACATACCCCGGGAGAAAAACAAAGAGTATTTTGTTAATGAGGCCTTAAGTTTGCCGTATGCCATTACTTCCTAGAATTTGATTCGTATTAGCGATACTATCTATGTATATATATATCATTACAGCGGTTGTTTACTTTTCAAAATCAACAGTTTCTAATAATGTAGTTTTTGCTTTCAGTCAACATGGGGCCCGAGATCCTAAGTGTTTTTCACAATTCCTCATAGTTTCAGATTTGGCCATCCACGCACATGAGCGATGGCGATGATGCGACCTATAGATTTCGAATAACTTCTAAAAAAAACTCTTTTCGCTTTGTCAAGTCCTGGAGATAAAGTCTCCCTATGAAATAAATTTAAAAACAAAGCTTACAATTAAACTAACATGATTGTGTATCTTCTAGAAAGGTGAAACGTACGAATATCATTTGGTGTATTCAATAACGAAATCAAGTAATTTTCAATATCAAAAACACACACACAAATCAGAAACATGTAAAACATTGTAACCGAGCATGATGAGCGTTAAAAATATAATCAACATCTTTTGTAAACAAAGAAATTTACAAAAATTAATTCTGAAGCCTGATCAAAATGATCCGTTGAAATAATGATAGGTGTAATCCAAGAGACTTCAAAAATATATTTTTTCTTCTTCTCAATGATAAGGTAAATGTGATTTTGGTCAGACTGGTTATATTGTCTTGAAAAGTGTCATATTATAAATGTGAACAACATCTGAAAAGGATGATAAAAAATAATTTTGTATGTTAGAGTAAGCCCTTCCTATCTGAGGATATCTATGGACTGCGGTATGATATTTAAAAGCCTTAAAAAAGGATATACAGTCGAACCTGGATAAGCAAAAACAGGATAAATGAGAAAACCGACCTGAAAACCTCTACGAATGAGAGCGTAGGAACAATAATATTTCAATGAAAATCTCAAAACTTGCAAGTCGACGCAAAGCCAAACCAACTAAGAGTATGTCCTTGTTTGTAAACAAAGAAAGCAAAAGCGCCATTGTTTTCGATTTAAGCATAGAGAAAACGACGTTTTCTAAAAATGAAACCTAGCTAGATCGATTTATCGCCCCCTAAACCCTCAGCATACTAAATTTCATGAAAATCGTTGGAGCCGTTTCCGAGATTCACATTAAATATATATATATACAAGAATTGTTTGTTTAAAGGTATTTATTTATTTCTAGTCATCTTTTCGGGTCTATGTTTGGTTAAGTATGTGTGGGTGGTTGTTTGCACTGCCACGTCACTGTCATACAAATTAAAGCTGTATATGATAAGCGTACGCACAGCGCACGCACACATGGCGCCGCGCGAAAATTTGGATTGAACTATACAAGTGAAAAACTGTTTTAGTGAGAAATCTATAAGTGAGAATAACATTCGGATACCTTGAATTCTTTCTTACCCAGGTTCGACTGTACTTAATATGTATGCTACCCATTCTGTATTGGAAAATTGTGTAAACTCTATATTTCTGAAATAAAGTATATTGGTGTAAAAACGGTTTTTTATTTAATGTTTTGATTCCTATATCCCCCTACTATTTGCATTCGTAATAGACAAAGACACACATCATAGTCTTAGATGCCACCGTTAAAATTGGCACCTATTTTTAATGCACCTTAGACACAATTAATGATACACTAAATAGATCGCTTTATGTACGCCACGCCAACGTTATAGAGTAGGTGCACTGGTCTGTGGTGTTTTATAAGAGTACAAAGAAAATTATCTTCGATAAAGTTACCGATCCATTACATTATAAATTCAACTGAATGACATTTATTCAATTATCTCAATTAAAATTTACATTGTATAAAATAATGAATTAACAATAACAACCTATATATACACTAATAAAAATAAAATAAAACTACGAACGCGTATAAAAGGGCAGGGGTCATAGGGCGTCAAAAAATTCGTCCACATCGCTGTCAACGTGAAAAGTGCCCAGAACGCTGGCAGCATTGCAACGTTGGATGGCAATTGCTGATTCAACTGGCCAAGGAAAAGCCCAGGCCTCTGATCACCTGCAAAGTCGACTAACCGTTTGCTTACATCTCGAAATACTAGAAGAGCACCATCGTGGAAACTGCATCGCCATCGGTCGAGTACGGCACTTCACAGTTAACCAGTGATGGCAACAAGATTTTTCTGGTTAACTTTTCAGTGCTGTGGACCGAAGACAGGAACGCAGGTAGGTTTAAATAGAGTGGCTTGCACCCACGCTCGGTCATTCGGGGATAGATGATAGCGTGCAACGTTTGGGATAGATGATAGCGTGCAACGAATAATCTGGTCAATTTTGTTCAAGAAAATTTGTTAATGGCGAAGCGCGAATAAAGTACATGAAATTTGGACCAAAACAACAATAACGAATGAGGGTGATAGCCAATGTACATTAATTTTAGAGAGTCTTTCCGAAATATCGTTGAAATGTGTTATTTTGGCGTCAATGAATGTGAACTTCTTTCTGCAATTTTGATCTCTGGTGCTATTGTATTGAATTTTTGAAGGGTCTATTGTCTGTCCGTATTGTCACAGAAGAATATTTCGCATTTGAAGTGATTGAGTTCTAGGCCAATGGACTGGAATTGCTGCTTCAGGAATTGAAAATCTTTCAAAACTGTATCTACGCCTCACCTCCTAGTGTGCCATCATCTAGATAGAATTTTGAATGTAATTGTTTGATGATAGGATGAATAGCCAAACTGAAAATGACTGGCCCGAGAGGGTCACCTAGTTGGCATCCTACTGCAGATTCCAAAAGATTTTCTTTATATAATAATCTAGAAGGGTGCATGTAGCACTGCCAAATAAAATCGAAAAATTTCAGGCAGTTCCTTTTTTACCTCCGCCAACAAAGTGTCCCTGTTAAAATAATTAAAGGCATTCTTAACGTCAACCTTGAGGATGACCTCACCCTTGTCAGCATTTAAAAAAGTAGAAAGGGCATGTACAGCAGCCTCACAGCCTCCCCTAGAGCCAAAGCCAAGCTGTAGGGGCTGGAACTTATTTGTGAATCTTTGGCCGTAAGGTTTACAACAAATTTTGGCTGCCATACGCCTGTAGATACAACCGACGGCATTAGGACGAATGCCGCCATCCCTCTTGCACAGGGCACATAAGTTAGCCCCGTACAAAGCATCGAAGACTAGGTTGATTAGAGCCGCAAGCTCCTTTAAAAGAGTCTCACCAGCGTCACCGGCGCCTGAACTTAAAAGATCCTTTAAATGTTGAGGAGTCAGGCCGTCGAGGCCTCCGGCGGAACCACTACGGAAGGAGTTCAAGGCTGCAATCAACTGGGGAGCTGAAATTTGGTAAAAGGATGAATTGAGATCGGGGGTGTCGCGTGGGTCGAGAAAGTTTATATCATCCGCAGGCGCTGGATGTTTACTCTCCAAGGCTGAAATTGTTTCTGGAGAGTAAGGCGCCATCACATCACTGCTGAACAACAGCCTGGCCGCTCTCCTAATGTCACCTTCACTTAATTTGGATTCTACATGCGAACACATACCTTTCTGGGAAGGGTGCTCTTGCACCCCGGGGAATCCTCTTTAAAACAGGTGTAGAATTTTTTAATTTTGACAGCGTTTTCCAAAGGGTTTTTTTCTAAAGGTTGGGAGGTGGCTGGAGGGCAAAAAGGTACACTATGAAGTTTATGGACCTTCCCATAGTGTATCCTAATTACCCGATCGCCTTTAAAAAAGCGTGCCTGTGAGCAATGGGGACATCTCACCAGCTGAACATCAACGGATGTGGCAGGTTGACTGCTACAGGTTCCGGCCTCGCTACATTCTGCATTGTTCATTAAATGATAAATAAAGTAAAACTTATCCTAATATAATATTATACACACTATTACATTAGAACTCACAAATTAAAAACATAATAGAAAAACACAAATAGAAATATTAAATTGTCCCCAATAAATGTCACACAGAAACTGTCTTTTATTACGGCTGCGGGACGCAGGAGGCCTACACCCTTCGCAACTGTCGCCTTGGCAACGGGCGGGGCTTCGCGTCGTATTATTTGGTTTCTTTTTCGGGGTCAATAGGTATTATAAATTATTAGAAATCTGCTTCAACTCTGCGTCAATATAAAGTAACCTTTACTCGCGTGTGGTAAAAGGAACCAACTTGTATTGTTTACATCTCGAGATTTCATTATTTTTTTAACATTTTTTATGGAAGTAATAATATTTTTTTTAAATTTTTAGTTCGGTCTCCATCATCTAATCCTGTTAAAGTTGGACTATCAAACCATTTTCGAGCCAGAAGGTCATATTGTCACGAGCACATCAAACAAATGTGACTGTACGCAATAGAACGAAACAGTAAGTTAATAAAAATAGTATATTAATGAAAATATCCCTTAAGAAAGGTTATCAAAATATGAGCGCGAGTTCATTATAGTATCATGAATATTAAAGAAAAAATTGAGCCCATCGCGTCCTGCACACTTACCACGCTTCATAATCCTCACAGCAGAGATAACATCTACTAGCGTAAATGGTGGCAAATACCCAGTTACGATGGCATCAACGCCTTACCCTGGTAATACTCATGCATGTTGTCTATGCAAAGCCAAAATAATCTTTTAAAATGTTTTAAATGTTTATTTTCATACGAGTACATCACAATCTTCAGTTTTCTGACACCATTTGATTTTATTTTGAAACATAGAACAGAATATACTTTATTGTACACCAAAAAAAGTACACATCTCTTTTACAATAAAACTTATTTGTATGGGTACAACGGCGGGCTTATCGCTGACAGCGATATCTACCAGACAACCTTTGGATGGACGTAAATAACTTAGAATAAAACATAGTCTGTGGTGTACTGTGTACTATACTATTACATTAAAATATAAATACATTTATACAAAATTTGATAAAATACTATACATAAGCTTAAATATAAACATACATACATCATATAACGTGTTATAAATATTCATAGATGGAAGAAATTAGATCGAAATAGAAAAACGTTAGATAGAAAGGAAATGGTTTCTAACCAGATTTTTCTTTCTACACAAAGTATCATCATCTGCCTAGCCTTTTCCACAATTATTGTTGGGGTCGGCTTCCAGTCTTACCGGATTCAGCTGAGTACCAGTTTTTAAATGGAGCGACTGCCTACACAATGCTAGCCTACCAGCCTGCCTGCCAGCCTGCATGCCTGTATGGTTCTTAAAAGAAGCTAGTGACTGGGCTTGTCCTACTGCCAAGGGCAAGTCATTTCACAATCGCAATCGCCTGGACCGTAAACGATTTGTCGTAAAATTTAGTGGAATGAGTAGGCATCGAAAGTCTCAAATTTTCCGATGATCTCTAGTGTATTGAATGTGTGTCATGAAGGAACTTAAAGCGTTTTTTGTGATAAGAGGGTGTTGTAGGAATAAACAGAATACTGTAGAGTAATGATAAAGTATGGGCATTCACTTGAAGCATGAAGCATTCAATTGGCAGCCACTTGAGCTTAATACGAAAATCACACACAACAACACAACATAACACGCATTTTATCGAATATCAACCTGTACACAACGCTACAAAAACATTAACTGTGAGCAGTGGATATTCATGTAATTCAAAATCATAACTATCATAGGAACACTGACACATTTTGTATCATGTTCGTATGTGCAGCGATCGGTGACGGCGGCAGTTCGCGGCGTTCGCCCATAACCACTGCCAGCTACAGACGCATTTACAATCTGAATGAGTGCCTCAATTGTAATACGTTTTATGAGTAAAGAAACATCCAAATTAATCCAACGTTTAATTTCTCTCCATACAACACACACCTAGAACATCATACTCGCTTAACACTCAAAATTGGTGACCCCGACATGACTTAACCAGCCGTGATAAAAAACAGTTTGTGATCGATAACTCAAATCAACCGCGTTCTACTGTGCGCAACCGTCGTATTACTTTCTTAAAAAGAAACGCAACAGTGTGAAAAAACAGCAATGGTAGAAAAAAGGACTACCAAAGTCAAAGTCAAATGTATTTATTTCGAACGTTAACAATTAAAATTACAAAAGTGCATTAGGTATTTGTTTGAGATGCAAGATTAAGGCGTAGGATTGGTAAAATAGTAGTAGATATATATAATAATATATTTTAACAGATTTAGGTACCTTGTGGGTCTAAATATGGCGTCGACTCTTGAGACGATTTTGTTTTACTTCGAGTCGAGCACGTTTTAAATTGTTCCCAGGCTTTTTCATTTTTCTCCTGATTCTCTTGTAGGTATTCCTCGGTTGACGATGATGTGTCCTTTTTGGCATTTTTCCACTTTTAAAAACAAAGTATTCTTTTTATTTAAAAGTTTAGATATGTGTTGAGTAGCAACGCACTATAATCGCGAATGACAAGTGGACAAATAAAGAGTTGCAAGGAAAATAAAAATATATATATTTTCTCTAAAACATAGTGAATCGAGTAGCCACGTCTACGCGTTACTACATTGTAAATACTTAATCAATATTAGTTACAGGTACTAATCTCGAGGCACGAAGTATAATTTACATAAACCTTCCTCCTTTATCGCTCTGCCTCGAAAACAGTATCAGAATCCAGCGTGTTTCAGAAGAAGATAGAGGAAAAACAGAAATGACGTCGACAAACGCGGACAGCGACTTTGTTCTATATCAACTATTTATGTTATCAACAATTGGTACTCGGAAAACATTTATTAGAACACAATTTCTTTTATTTCACACAAACCTGAGCTGTTGAGAAATGTCAGAACCTATTGAACTGTTTGAATCGGTTTTGTAGTTTAATGTTTTTTTGTAAAGTGTATATATTCCATTGTTTCTCATACCAATATGAGAGGACAGCGTAAACTTACTTTGATGTCAGGTTTACGCTGTCTATAAAACGTCAAGCAAAACAGAAAAAACATGGTGAATAAATCAAAGAATCTATGATTCTTCAGGATTTTAGCGTTCTCACCATAATCTTAAAATAATATAAAGTAAATAAAAAACACTACATGTGTATGTGTTCTATTGTAAAAAATAAAGTCCAAAAGCGATGACTGTCAATCATGCCATCCACGCCATCTATCCACACAAGGTTAGCTTCAGGTTAAACGGTTTTTTCTAAATATGCACGTGTTTCATCATGCATCAACTGAAATAAGTTGTTGTGGTAAATATTACAAAGAAGGTAACTTATTTCTGCTGAAGCGAAACTCTTGGCGCGCTATTGTGACCCTTACAAGACCATTTTATTGAAAGTCTGTGAAACTGTTAATAAAACATAAAAGCTGCCATCTAGCCACGCACTTCACTGTGAACTTCCACATTTCATGGATCCCATGCAAAAATGCACCGTATATCACAGATGTTGGTGTCATTTTGTTTCTTTTGAAATTGGCCACGCCTAGAAAACCGCAACTAATATGGCGGCCGATGCTTATGCTGCTGCAGCTGTGCACCGCGCCTGCGTGGAAACGACCCCTGAGATGAAGGGTTTATCTCTGTTCCATGTTACGCAACCCGCAGTCACGCAGTGTCCAATCAGCACGGCATCGGAAAAGATGTTTCGATTTCGAGGTTGAATTTTACAGTAAAAGAATTCATATTGTATGTGATGTGTTTGATATTGTGGTGGATCGCTGTGTTTCCGATATTAATGAATGATTTAAGGAGCAGTGCGAATTATATTAACTTCTATTTCTAAAATCTTCTTGGGAACAGGGGCTGACCACGGCAGGTGTGCGCAAATCAAGATGGCCGCCGCGCTGGAATGAAAAAGCTGCATTGCGGATGGATCGATATAAAGAGTTATCATTAGTTTGAATTGAAATCTTAAAATACTAATTAAGTCAAGACATGGATGGACTAAACCTCAACACGGTGTGTGTGATCTAAAGGTGTCATTGTGAAGTGAATTGTGTGTTTGTGTATAAATCTTTGTTAATACATGTGTGGGTGCATATGTTATGTGGGTGTTGTGTTTTAGATATTCGCGTTCATCCTAACTCATACTGCCAGGGTACGTTTTCCTCTATATTTCCATAATGCGTCACAGTTTAACAACACGGTTGGTGCAGTGGCAAAGTGATCGGCTGTTGCACTGCATAGCGCGGGTTCGATTACCGCACGGAAAGCATATTTGTATGGGCTTTTTGTTTTTCTTTATGGCCTGCTGGTTATTTTTCTTGGGTTTGACTGTCTGTGTATGCTATTCATTGATTTTTAACTTCAGAAGTTTATCTAATTATTTTGGCGAAGATAGCTGTTTATACGGCACCATCGATGACTCGCACTTGGCAGGATTTTATGTATTGAGTTTATATCATCATCAGTCTTTTTAATGTTCCCATTGCTGGGACACAGTTCGCCTCTCTGTGAGGTAGAATGGGCCATAATCCATCACGCGGGCCCAGTGCGAGTTTATGGATGTAACATGCCTTTGATTTTTTGGTTCTTGGTCATGCCGGTTTCTTCACGATGTTTTCCTTCACCGTTTTGAGAGCAGTTGTGATAAAACAATTTGCATATGATAAAGCGCCTGCCTGGGTTCGTACCCACGACCAAGTCGTGTCCGTTTTCACTGTGCCACCACTGCAGTGAGTTATTATAAGACAGTCATAACGTATTTTTTTATCAGATGTCTACTCCATCGCCAACTACCACTCCAGCGTCGACGCCAGTGAACACCATCATCCCACAGCGAATAATTTGGCAAACCTCTTCAAACCGAAAAATAAGTGATAAGATGCCACCGCCTGCTGTGTTGTAAGTATCTGTGATACAGAAGCAAATACTTTTCTCTTTGATGTAGTTTGTCAATACAAGATTTAAATAAAAACGAATTGTCATCAGGAATGCACGTCTCTACAGGGGATCGCCCAGAAGTCGAAATCTGGCCATAAGACTAAACAAAATGCTGACACAATATAATGAACTAGGTAAGTAAAAGTTTTAATATGCATGGAAGAAAACGGATAGGGAAATTTTGGAGTAAGCTAATTGTAATTCTCGCGTTTCACAGATGTCAGCAGCATGGTTTTACGTGCTTTACACAGGCAAATGCACGAAATAGATATGAATATTGCCGAGCTTGAAGACAAAGCTTATCGTTTGGACTGCTACACCAAGCAACTAAAGAGCTGCATAAACGACTTATACGACACCAAACTAAAAGAGAAAACAAGTTTTCTGGACAGCTACACCAAACAACTGAAGAGTCACATAAAAGACATGTACGACACCAAGTAAACGCCACAATAACTTAAAACCTAGCTTGTACCAAATTCTGAACCCAGTTCAACTTAGGACTTTTTGGCGGTAAATGAAAGGTTCTATACAATACTCCTACGTAGACGACCTGCCTCAGCGACCTTTTTGATGGCTCGTCACAATTCGATTTATGTCACAACGATAAGCGAATTTTACTATGCGAAATTGCAACATGGACGCAATGCGACCTGATTCGACCGAAAGGGCTAGAATTTTTTTTAGACTAGAGGTGCGCGATATAGCTTTTTGACGCAATTTAAATTGCAATACGCCATCAGGAAGGTCCCTCAGGCGCCTGCTCTCAGTCTGCGCCTGAAGGCTTAACTGTTTGGATTGCAATAATTATTACCATTGGAAAATTAAACAACTGCAGGTATCTTCAAAAAAATTAAAAATAAATATTATCCTCTCTAGGCGACATAAGCTGATAAAGAACGACCATGAGCCGATAAAGAACGACGAATCATTATACCACGACCCTTTGTTTGTGACTTACGTCAAAGACTTTGCACTTTCCAAATTTGGTATCTGAGCTGTATATTTCATTGGACGTACCTACTAAAACATCGCCGATGATGCAGGATGTAACCAAAAGATAATTTGGATATTTTCACATTAGTGGGCATTCATTAATTACGTGAGACGTTTAAAGGAGTCGAGCCAAATCTCACACAATCTCACGTGCGGGAGAGGGGAGTCTCCGCAAATAACAGGTACTTATTTCCGCACATTGCAAAATTGCGACAGTAACTCTTTTATTGAAAATCACATAGAATTGTTGGTTCCCCGTTGACTGTTTTTTACTGTTTAAAACAAAATTGCGAAAGTAACTCTGTCCATCTGTCTTTTACGTTTTCACGCTTAAACCGCTGAAACGATTTAGATGAGCTTTCGGTATGTAGATAGTTTGAGACAAAATTTATTATTTTCTATTTATAGTATTTTACTATTCTCTTTTTAGTTATGGTAACTTATGAAAATCATTTATAGCATAAGGACTTCTCCTAACAACTCTAAAAAGTCTAAACATATATAGGATACATTGTTTTAATACGGAGTTCCAGTGCCTATCTTCCGGCTTCATCACCAGATCAGTTCGATAGTACCATTTATTTAAATTTGCTTCATCAAGTTATAACTATTCGAGATATCTTATACCATAACATACTTATCATTAAGAAGTTTCAGTGTCCATGGCCTTCCTCATTATTTCCAGTTTACCACATGATACTTTCTAAAATGATACTTTGCCATATTGATAAAAATACCAAAATCGCTACATGTATGCCTAAAATTTTAGGGTTGCCCTCGACTCACGTTAGATTAGAGGGAAGGATGAGGGGAGGGGTTCGAGCCAAAAGTCACCACATCTCACTAAGAGGGGAGGAGGCCGGACAAAAAATCGCCAAAATCACTTAAAGTGGTCTGGTCAAGTTCAATGCCGCTAAAACACAGGCGTGTCTTTTCTCCTCTAAAAAGAGCCAATTTCATCCGGCTCCATCTTGCCGAGGTTCTTGGCGTAACGTTGACATCGACACTCAATTTCGGCCCATACATTGAGGAAAAAGCTCAACTGGCTCCCAAAAAGTTGAGGATTCTTGCTAAGGTGAGACGCCACTTCACGCCAGAACAGCTACTCAAGTTGTATCAAGCGCAAGTTGGATGTTGCATGGAATACTGTACTCATCTCTGGGACGGATCTGCCAAGTACCAGCTTGATGCACTGAATCGATCGAACATCGTCGACGAGTTGCCAGCTTGCCGGTTTTTTATCGGTTGCATTTCGGGGGAGAGTGCGACGGAATTGCATGATCTAATTCCGCCTAGCCCGTTTCATCATCGGACCACAAGACGTACGGCGATGCGCGATCGGTACATGGTGGACATCCCACCCATACGCACATTAGTGCGTATGGGTGGGATGTAAAAGTATCACCAATGAAAGTACTACCAAAACGATTATGTTTTGGTAATACTTTCATTATGCGTACAACTAAGGAGTGGAATTTCCTGCCAGAGTCCGTGTTGCCCGATAGCTATAACCTCGAGGTCTTTCAGTCAAGAGTGAATAGGTTTCTTCTAGGCTAGCGTGATACACCGTCAACCACATCATCGCTTACCATCAGTTGAGATAGTGGTCGAGCGCGCGCCTATTTATTTCCTTTATTGGACTGCATTCAGAATTGGGACTTGATATTTTAGAATTAAAAGCATATTAGGAGAGAACTTAGCTCTCTCGTATATTAAGTGTCTATTGAAGAACAGCAACAGAAGGCAAGGCTCAACACCAACATTGTGTTTCCACGAGTCCATAACACTGTGCGGAAAGTGTTTATGTCTCAATAAAGTACTATTTTTCTTTTTTCGATTCTGTATTTATTTCAGTTAGTATCCACAATCATGGTATTGCATTCTTGGGGCCTTATGTCTCTTGTTGCTCGTCCTAATCTTAACTGTATTTAGTCACGTGTATCAATTTTATCTGTGTACCCATTTAATGTAAGGCTGATCTTAATTTGTTCAGCATTATTAAGGATATGAATAATGTGTTACTCTTTCAATAGCCGTTTCAATGTGCTTGATAACCAAAATACCAACAGTATTAAAAAAATATGTTTGCTTTGACGATTTGTGCTTCGTATTTTCGATTGCGGCGTTCGAAAAAAAAAAAAAAATAAGTCAGATAAGTCCAAAATAACTTTGATTTAGTCTATTAAAATTAAAGTAAAATTGTTATAAGATTAAATTTAAGTGGACAATAATTCAATCAAAACTATTAATCATAATTAAAATTCTCGAAAAATTAAAAAAATGACCAAAAAGAATGTGAAAAATTTGCAACAAATTACAATAATTGACAAAAATCATTCAAATGTTTTAAAAAAATATATATAGTAACGAGTAGGTATAAAAGTATTTAAAGGATTAATCGATATACAAGTAATTAGAAGGTTTAGTGTAGGTTAGTACCTTTTCTTTTTTCCTATTTTTTGAAAAATTAATTTCGCGCCTATAATATCAGAGAGAGTTAAGGGGTATCTTACATTGAAACATTCTTTTAACGCATTGTAGGGTTAAAGTGTAAAATTTACGATAAATTAAATAAAATATATACAAAAAAAAAAAAACAAAAAATAGTAAAATGCAAAAAAATATATGTTAACGAGTATTTTAAAACTTTTATCGATGTCAAGTAATTAGAACGGAGCTTACATTTAAAACATTCTTCAAACGTATTTTGTGTAAAATATTACTAGTTCATTATTAACTTCATTTTTATCATATTCAAATAATTTATAAATAATCTGTACATTTAAGAAATAGGCTGGTCAGATTTATATCTATATAGTATAATATACGATAGTTGATAAATTATATATTATTAATAATATACTTACCGAAAACTACACGCACCGGCGAAATTAGCAGAACAAATTAATAAGTTGATGTTATTTAATACGTTGTAATTTTAAGAACTTATAATGAAACCATTTATCCTTATTAACCGACTGCGAGAGGGTAATGTTTTGTATTAATATCAAAATCAAAAATTAAATTAAATAGTTTATTTCAAATAAACCTTAGAGGTACTTTTGAATTGTCAAACAAGCAAAAAAAGATGACTCTAGTTCCAAATTCGCAAGCGTCAGTAGGTCTCAATGGAGAAGAATTTGTAAGATGGAGAAAAAGTGTCCTTTGTGACTTGTTTGTGACTGAGTAACTTTTTTCCATCAATTTTAATGACAAGTTTTTGGTTACATCATTCTTGTTGAAAAAGATACATATATGTGAGAACGATGTAAAAAGACGTGCACGTAAAAGCGTCAAGAGTAACAAACAATTTAAAAAAATCGGTTGTCTGTAAAGTCGGTTTACTGACGATAGTTGAACGTGACAACGTTATAAGAAAATACTGATGGAATGGTTTCATTTTTTGAAAGAAAATTTTAATTTTATTTGTTTGATAGATATTTTGTATGGATATAGGGAAGGAGGTAAATGGAAATCACAATTGAATTGATCAAGTTACATTTATTTGTACGCATAAATACAATTATGTCAATATTCAAGCTTTAAATGGAACGCCTCAGAGCGTGGTAACGCCGCATGAGCCATGTTTTTTCGTGCGTGCAGCCGGCTCCATCGAATTATAAGACGTTGTCACGTCAAAAAATACAATAACAGGCCGAGGCAGCTAAGTTATGACCAATCCCCACTGATGGCGCCCGTTCACGAACATGACGCATAGACGGCACCACTCAGCTCAACTATCATGAAGGGAACCGAATGATCAAACACATGTGCCACCATCAGAGAGACATTAGAGAGAACATGACACACTCAACTGCCAGGGCACACAGAAGTCAACGAACGATACGTAGGTACAGTGAATGGTAGATTTACAGTCGGAACATAGTACTCACACATGTGCTGTGCAGTTATCAATCAATCTGCCTAGCCTTTTCCCAACTATATTGGGGTCGGCTTCCAGTCTAACTGGATTCAACTGAGCACTAGTGTACGTGGAGCGACTGCCTATCTGACCTCCACAACCCAGTAACTGGGTAACACGGTACCCCTTGGCAAGACTAGTGTCAGATCTCAAGCTTCTGACTACCCGTAACGACTGTCAAAGATGTTCAAATGACAGCCGGGACCAAAGGCTTAACGTGCTTGCCGAGGCACGGAGGAAACTCGGTATGTTGAAATGGTCATCCATCCACGGACCGACCTCGTCAAGCGTTGCTTACTTAACCTTGAAGATTGACCCGTGCGGCTTTTATTTTTTAGCCACGAGCTCCTCTGCTGTGCAGTTATATAATACTAAAAGAAATTGAGTTTATACAATACAAATATATTCATACAGTCTTCAGAAGGTTTAACAATACTTCAAAACTTTTCTGCTTTTCACTTGTTTTGGCACCCTAGTGGCGACCAGAGTTGAGCCAAGCATTTTTATCAGCGATGAAATCCCCCAACTTATAATATGCTTGCCTGCGTAGTGTGCATTTTATATAAATTAGAAATTTCGTTTCTTTCAGTTCTTGAATGTGGGGAGGCTTTTCGGCCTTTTTTATATTTCGCGAATTTTACCGGAGTGTGTATGTGCGGGATTTCATATAGTATTGCGTAGTATATTCTAATCATTGAGTTTTAAGAATTCTACGGAAGTATACTATTATATTACATCTAGAAAAATCTTTAATTCTGCACTTTAGATGAAACTATTATGAATTGTGAACATTACTTAAAAACTAAATAAATCAGATATAACGTAATTTTAAATGAGGTTTAAAAACATTTGTTTTGTAAAACATTAACAACACAAATTGTGATGGCCTGCGACAGTTGTTATAGAGTCACTCGAGCTAAACGAATCATAACAACTGGGCACAAACAAGCAAACAACTAGGTACTTACAAGTCTCTTCCCCGGTAACCAACCCCCAGTCCCAAGATGCAGACTGTCTACTTTAGAACTCGCTGGAAATTGTACGAGTACCTTTGTAACTAGCTGTCAGTAATATTTAAGCTACTCTGACATTTCAACTTGTTTATAACTGTGTAGCAACTGCCAGCTGGATTACAAACGATTGCCATTTTTCTATTTCTAGCAAAATTTAGAAAGAAAATCACAGACCCATGTCTTAAACATTTAATTAAACATTATTTATTTCTTAAACATTATTTAAACATCACAAATTCTTCAGACGCTAGGAATCTGCGTTCCTCCAATAATCTTCTCTTACTGTGTCCTTCTCATACTACTTATCTCTGGAACGCGCTTCCTCTCGAAATCAGGGCCACAAATCAACATGCTTTCAAGCGGCAATTGCGGTTTTATTTTCAACGGGGAGAAGCGACATCTCGATAACTTCTACTCATTACTTTATTAAAATAGCTATATATATATA
This sequence comes from Orthosia gracilis, assembly GCA_947562075.1. Lineage (NCBI taxonomy): Eukaryota > Metazoa > Arthropoda > Insecta > Lepidoptera > Noctuidae > Orthosia > Orthosia gracilis. The sequence continues at coordinate 5,320,718 of OX387268.1, forward strand.
TATTAATTTAGGTATGTTTTATCTAAAATATATATGTATGTGTATTTTAAGCAACTTTTTATTAGTATTTCTTGTCACAATTTAAATAATGCACCTGCCATGTTATCTCTTCACCATCATCTTCAGTCCAAGGCAGAGTCGTGCCACTCTGTCTTGACCGAAATTTTATAGAATAATATTAGTTTTGGGGAACTTGTGACATGGGTATATCGCGCATTACCCATTTTACGTTTATTTCAAAATAAAACACACCAAACAGTTAAGATAACTGTTCGAATTTTAAGCTGATCTTTTTGTGAAGATTTACCAGCACCGCCTCTGTGATAGGCTTGAGACACGCATTTTGCACGCACAGTAGGCTGGGCTCGCCGCGCAGGACAAACGGTTTCCTTTCAATTATATTAAGTTAAATTAGCAAATACATTATAGGAACGTAAAAAGATTCTAAACATTATTCACTTTCTTTATTGATAAATAAATAATAATTAACGCACAACCGAACCTTAACTTAATCATCATCATAAGCCTTTTTATGTTCCCACTGCTGGGACACAGGCCTCCTCTCTGTGAGAGGGAATGGGCCGTAATCCACCACGCGGGTATATTGCGGGTTGGTGGATATCACATGTCTTCGAATTTTTGGTTCTAGGACATGTCGGTTTCCTCACAATGTTTTCCTTCACCATTTTGAGAGCAGTGGTAATGAAATAATTTACACAAAGTAAAGCGTTTGTCTGGGTTCGAACCTACGACCTACGACACGTAAGTCGCGCCTGTTACCACTGGGCCACCAATGCTCTCTTAACTTATTTATACATACATAATTTTATTAAGTTCAATAAAGTTTCACCCATTTCTTGTGCGCATTAAGGCGTAGTTACCCTCAGTAGTTAGTTTTAAAATGAAATCCATGTCTAAACGGCTAGTCGTAATTTTTTGGAAAAATATGTGTTACATTAGACTATTTTCTTAATAATTTGATCTAAGAAAATTTTGAAAATGTTGAGTTTTATTCTTATAACATAGCGTAATAAATTTTCAAAGTTATGTCTTAACACGGACAAAACACGACAATCGCGCCAAAACCACCTGCGTCCTACTTTAATGAAATTACACCATCTCAAAGACAATTTCTCTACATTTTGATCTTAGGCTTTTTTATAATTGTAGATTAATAAGGTAAGTACAAAATACTACTGAATTTAGTGTCGCGTGGGTGTGAAACGGGTGAGCGTTTTGTTTCCTCAATGTCGCTGGCGATTGTCGTCGTCTTATCATATATAAATAGAACATAATGGCTTCATAGCTAAATATAAGTTTCATCCTAAATTAGTATATTCAATATTGGAACGCAAAAAGATTCTAAACTAATATATTCACTTTATATATTGATTGATACATAATAATTAAAGCACAACCGAACCTTAACATAATTATTTAGATAATTTTATTAAGTTCCATAAAGTTTCACCCATATCTTATGCGCATTAACAGATAGAACTAAAACAATATGGGTTATTGGCTAAATATTATGTATGTTTTATCTGGTTCTAAATTAGCATATTCAATAAGGAACGTGAAAAGATTCTAAACTAATATATTCGCATATAAATAATAATTAACGCACAACCGAACCACAACTTAATTATACACATATGTTCCGTAGCGTTTTACCCATATCTAATTGTATTGCCATCTTGTTGCAATAAGTACATTTATTTTTCAAAAGATTGATAGGTACTGCAGTTTCGCAGTTTTTAATCACAAATAAAGTAACACTGGCTTCCGCCAGCTTCTACCTTCATCTGCGTGAAAGTCGAAAATTATCCTGTTAGAACGTATTCCCGGGATAAAAAGAGTACTATGTGCTATTCCTGACTAAAATCTATTTCTGTGCCAAATTTCATCCAGATCCGTCCAGCCGTTTGGGCGTGAAAAGTAACAAACATACAAATACACACACACATTCACAAACTTTGACACACCGTGACATTTTAGTCTTTTTAGAAAGGTGCTCCACTCAATGTTGCAAGTTGCAATTAACAACACAGAGGCGCGTTAAAAATAAATATGTTTAATTCATTATTTTTTTAGAAAATTTCTTACTGAGAAAATTAAGATTGCAATAAGAAAAACATTTTTGTGCTAGTGTGAATGATCTCTAATAAAGATGTGGCCGCCCCCTAGAAAGCACGAACCGCGCTCTCTACAGGATGTTTCTACGTTAAACTACGTCTAGCGCCATAATAATGAATAATATTTTCATTTCTCAAATTATTCAGATGTTTATAAATATATTTTTTTATGAATGTTTACAGATACATGTAGGCTGCTTTTGTAAGACGATTAAAATGCCACGGTTAATATTTTTTAGACTTAGACGCCTATATAAATTTTTTATTCGGCGGATTCAAACATTTCCTTTAAGAATACTGTTCCGTGGTAATTCTTGTGGTAGAGCCTAGCTGTGGCGCCTCGCAGCCAAGAAGTCACAGTATGCTGCTCTGACGCGTATAGTGAGTTACGAGTTCCGGAGGCCCATTCCGCTCCCTTCCCAAATAGCCTGTCTCCTCTTCAAAACCACCCTATTCGACTAATCGGTACCAATAACAATCGACGCTTAAAAGGCAATAATCACACACTACAAGGCATTACTACATATCGACAACTTTACATCAGAGGATTTCAAGGATTCTTTTGAAAAAAAAATCGCCTATTAAACATAACTAAATGATTATAACGAATTTTATGTGCAGTTGAAAGGCTTTACAGACTGGCATTTAAATGTTATGAATTCGCCGTCCTGAGATAGAACAGACTGTAACAATATACTTATAGCGATAAACAAACACTACAAGCACAACGATAATTTATATTTTAAATCTTTTCTATAAAAAATACTCTGTCTGCGCCATATTAAAAATATAAATTAAATGTTATAAATATTTACTCATGCACCCAAATGATTAAAATAGCAACACTAACATTCATTTCAAATCATTCAATCAAATACGCGAGGACCAATCCTTAACTCCCGCGCACATCCCTTCCTTCTTCCTCTTACCGGTCATCCGGTCATTCCGCTCTTCAGTTGGAAAAGAGTCGCAACTCCGGAAACGCGTGTGCGCGCCCGTTACTCCCGCTCTCAAAGAAAACTCAAGTATAAATGTTGTGTGTGAAAAACCGACTTTGTGGGTGGCTTACCAGCATTCAACTAGAGTGAAGACTCCACTGCTAAAACTATCGAAGAGCATTATTATTCAAAGCTCCATTCCCGCACCCGTAAGTACTAACCTACCCGCCTTTCTTTCCGCTGCGCCCACATACTCAACAGCAAGAAAATAAATCTATTAATTCGTTGTTTAGTAGCCTTATTTCGATATTTAATCAATTAGGTATAATCTAATCACCCTCTAGTTAAGTGAAAGGACGCTGATCGCATATTATAACGGGGTTATTAGTAGGTAGGCTGAATTGTAGACTCCATGAGGTACCGAGCAGCCTACTGGTAGATGTAAATAACAATTCGGATAATATAGAATATAAGTCTATTTACGAGTATTATCATGTCTATCTGATACCTACGGACACTAGTTAGTAGATTTATGTTTGTTTCCCAGATTATACAAATGAAAAAAAAAAAAAAACAAAAGAAGAAAAATATTCGTTAAATAATTTGAGCAGTCAATTTCTCAAGAGATTTAAGCGCTGTCCATACATTTCCGGGTTCTTGTCCCTGACGGAACACTTACATAAGATGTGTATGAACGATCCGTATCCCCCTGATACGGAGATGTGTGAAAAAGTTCGTACAAATCGTATTTAACCGATTCCTGTCTTGTTCCGTCAGGTACGGGCTATGTGTGCACAGCGCTTCTTACACTTAATCGCAGTCTCATAAAAACTGTTTTATAAAACAGCTACCTTGTATGTAAAACAGCTAAGTTCAGAATTTGTTATTTGTCACTGTTGAAGTACATTTTTCTTAGTCATTCTCATTTTCTGATGATATTTTATCAGAAAATGAGCCTCACCTCCTTTCATAATATACTTTTAAAATTTAATACCGTTTTATACATATTTTGTTTTTTTTCTGTCACTTGTTTCTCAAAATTTTGAAATCCTTGAGATGTGCCCATTGCAATCCGACTCGACCGCCCGGGGAGAGATCAGAACGGATGTGGGATAAGTATTTTATTTCTATTTTTAAGGAACAAGTAGGTAAGTTTTATAGCTGCTAGGAAACATAATTATTTATGAATTTAGAAGGTGCTTTAGTCTCTAATAGTAAATTCCGTGTCATTCTTCTCGTTTTACAAACATCGGTGGCCTCTTCAATGATTTCAGACAGATTTATATATAACTAGCTGGTATAGATAGTAATGAAAAACTTAAATTTTTGTTTCTTTCATACAAACCTTGTCCTGACAATTATTTTTATGTACAAACCAATCAAATCTCTATAACCGAAAGTTTGTTTGAAAACTTCAATACATTAAAAATTAATTTATCACTAACTGCCGTCCCGGCTTCACACGGGTTCGAAGAAAATGAAACTTTAGTTTCTTCAAAGTCAAAGTCAAATATATTTATTCAACTGGGCCAAAAAGCGGCACTTTTGAACGTCAGAATTAAAAGTAACAAATCATAAAATAAAAATTGATTCTACCATGCAAACCTTGTCCTGACAATTATTAAAAAAAAAACAAAAAAGTATTTCCATATATTTAGAAGCAGCCGTTCTGTAGTGATGCGCTTACATACATTCTAAAAGATTTAAACGAACATTTATTACAACAACTTTACCAGGTCGGTCTGCTGTCTTATATTCGACGGCAGGCGATATTCCTTTATTTTTTTCCACATGGCTGTGGGATGTCAATAATGAAACGGTATTTATATTTTGTTTTAGTAAACTATGGTTAGGAAGATGAGTGGAGTATCGTACATCTTTATGGCTCTTAATACTGCATTTGCATTGTTCTTTTATATTTAGGTATTGCTTTGTATGTTCTAGAAGTACCGTTGAGGTTAACTTAGGGATTCACAGCGCTTATGTTTTAATAATTATATTCTGGAGACATGGGAGACATGGAAGATCGAAGTGTAAACGAAAGTTGGAAGGAGATGGCTGGGTGTATTAGGTGTGCGGGGAAGGATATTTTAGGAGAGACGAAAGGTAGGGGCACAATAGATAGGGACACATGGTGGTGGTCAACAGAAGTACAGAATGTGTTAAAGGAAGAGAAGAAAAAATTTAAGGAATGGCAAAGTGTAGAACAAGATAATCCTAGTTTGAAAGTTGCAAAAAAGGGTGAGTATGATACTGCAAAGAAAAAAGCTAAGAAAGCTGTGGCTATAGCGAGAGCAAAAGCTCAGGACAAGCTATACGCGCTGGATAGTCCAGCAGGCCAAAAGTATCTGTACCGGGTTGCTAGAGCTAGGGAGAAAAGGTCGAGAGATGTCTGTCAGATAAGATGTATAAAAGATGAGGCTGGAATGATTCTTTCGGATGATAAAAAAATTAAGGATAGGTAGAAGGAATACTTTGAGAAACTGATGAATGAGGAAAATAACTGGAGTGGTATGTTAGAAAATAAACCTGTGAATGAGGGGTTAGTGAGAATGGTTAGTATGGAGGAAGTAAGAATAGCAGTAAATGGAATGAAGAATGGCAAAGCGGTTGGTCCGGAAGGAATACCAGTTGAAGTGTGGAAGACATTGCGCGTAGATGGATGGACGTGATTAGCTTTATTCTTCAATAAGTTGTTACGGGAAGAAGCCATACCTGATGAATGGTGCAATAGTTCGCTAGTGCCCATCTTTAAAAACAAAGGGGATGTGCTGGAGTGCAGCAACTATAGAGGAATAAAGCTAATGTCACATGGTATGAAAGCATGGGAGAAAGTGATTGAAAGGCGGCTGAGAGAAGAGAGTGAAATATCGCAGAACCAATTCGGTTTTATGCCTGGTCGGGGTACAACGGATGCCATTTTCGCAATCCGCCAGTTGTGCGAGAAATATAGAAGTGCACATAAAAACTTGCACATGGTATTCATTGACCTCTAAAAGGCATACGACCGGGTGCCCCGTGAGGTTTTGTGGTGGGCCCTTAAGTAGAAAGGTGTGCCTGGGAAGTATGTACAGTTGGTCCGAGCGATGTACAGTCGATGCAGTACCCAAGTCCGATCTACAGTGGGAACTACTGGCAGCTTCAGTGTGGCAGTCGGCTTGCACCAAGGGTCGGCTCTCAGTCCTTACCTCTTCCTGATGATAATGGACGCGCTGACGTCGGACATACAGGAAGAGGCACCCTGGTGTATGCTGTTTGCCGATGACATTGTGCTGGTTGCCGAGAGTGGCCTAGAGGTCCAGAGTAGATTGGAGATGTGGTGGCACAGACTGGAGAGTGTTGGCTTGAAATTGAGCAGATCTAAAACCGAATACTTGTTCTGCGATTTTGGCGGTCTCTCCAGTTCCGTGCCTCTAGCCCTCGCTGGAACACAAATACCGATGTGCTCCGACTTCCGGTACCTAGGGTCGCTTATCCAAGGGGATGGCGAAATAGACCGAGACGTAACGCACCGGATCAACTCGGGATGGATGAAATGGCGACAGGTCACTGGAACAACTTGCGACCCACGGATGCCCCTAAAGTTAAAAGGGAAAATCTACAAGTCCGTGATTAGACCTGTCGTACTGTATGGATCAGAATGTTGGGCTGTGAAAAATATGGATGAAAAGAGATTGCATACGTAGCAGAGATGAGAATGTTGAGATGGATGTGTGGAGTGACGAGAATGGATAAAGTGAGAAATGAGTATATTAGAGGAAGTTTGAAAGTGGCGCCAGTGACAGAAAAGTTGAAAGGAAACCGTTTGTCCTGGTATGGTCATATGATGAGGAGGGATGAAACGCATGTTACTAAAAGAGTTATGAATATAAATGTGGATGGATGGAGAGGGAGGGGACGGCCAAAGAAAAGATGGATGGACTGTGTGAGGAGTGATATGAAAGAAAAGGGAGTCAGTGATAGCGTGACGGGGGACAGGATGGTATGGAAGAAGAAAACGTGTTGCGCCGACCCCAAGTAACATGGGACAAGGGCAGGAAGAAGAGAAGATTCTATATAATAGGGGTTAGTTATATCGTGGTTTTCTCACATCATTTTACTTTAAGCATTTTGTCGTTTAAGCCTTTTTTTCCAAATAACTTTTAATTTTATTTATTTTTCTGAAGCCCTATAATGCAAAAAGTGAAAATATCCATAGCAAAATATGTTCATCAAAATTCTCGCGGCGGTCTGGAAAGCTTTTACGACTTTTACAAAAACAACTTTATTTCTTTTGATATAAAAGAAACACTTTTTGAAAATTAGGACATAACTTTTTCGCCATTCTGTACATATTCAATATAAATAGAATTAATACTACGTAAGTTTCATTCATCGCCTTCACTCGTTGCGTGGAGAGCAGCAAGGATAAATCAGCGGGGCGAGCACGGCCTACTGTGACGGGCTTGAGTCACAAATTTTTATCACAGTTTGGGAGCAAAAACCGTTATAAAATGCGTGACTCAAGCTTATCATAGAGGCCGTGCTCGCCCGGCAGCAAGGCTTAGGCAAATAGAATTACAAATAGTGATGGTGTAAAAGAGTTTAATACAGAACCACCTAGGTTTTAAGATAACGTAAAACTGCCTTAATGTATCTTAATTATTATAGCTTTTTATCATGTTTTAAGTTTAGGATAAGTGATGAAATAATTAACGGTTTAGGGGCGACACATAAGCTGCTTTCTAAGAGTGAATATAATAATAATCTAGTGCTAAGTTAGATTGATATAATTCAAATCTAACGCATCCCTCGTAGGTACACCCTTCCTTGTAACTCCGTATTTATGTAAGTGTTTAATTATTACTCGAAGTTATAACGTAGGCATGGATTCTGATTTCTTGATTTAGTAGTCTCAGAGGTGAACATCAACTCGAGTGTAAATGGTACTAATAGTTTAATGCAATTTTAAAAAGAACTTTCTTCACTGTTTTTCTTTAATTAAACACAAAAAGTTTTGGGGATGCTTTAATTATGCGTACAGCTAAGGAGTGGAATTCCCTGCCGGAGTCTGTGTTTGCCGATAGCTACAATCTAGGGGTCTTTAAGTCAAGAGTGAATAGGTTACTTCTAGGCAAGCGTGCTTCACCGTCGACCACATCATCGCTTACCATCAGGTGAGATAGTGGTCGGGCGCGAGCCTTTTGACAATAATAAAATAAAATAAAAAACTGAACTTACTTTTTAGACTACTTACTTGCGTATTCGTTTCAAAATCGGTTTATGATTTCTATGATTTCAAAAATACAGTATCTCTACGTTGTTGTCGTAGTGGGCTTGCGTGCTCAAATGAACTCTGCCGGTAGATTCTACTTTGCCGTAACATGCCTAGGGTGAGGGACCAGACTAAGAGAGATATAATCCGCAGGGCAGCTTTGTGGCGAGCAGGTGGGCAGTGGTGACCTCACGGACCCGATCTCCTAGGAGAAGCCTTGTTCTTTATCTCTTGGCTTGTCTTTATTGGCCGGTCGTGGTGAACGCTGACGGGGAACAGTGCCTCACCTCTCTCTTGTCTTATCTGGCTGGTTCGAGTGGAGATTCGCAATATATAAAAAATATAATCCAGTAAGGTGGTGGTAAGAATCTTGACAGTACTATCTGTCAAATAGAGTATTTTTTTTTAAACCTTGCCTCACTCTAGGAATTTTTTCCTCTATCGTGGGTGCGTTTACAAACATATAAATCCTCATACACAACACCCAGAGCCGGAACAACTATCTGTAGATCATACAAATATGTGTTCCGTGCGGTAATCGAACCCGCGACACGCAACGCAGCAGTCAATCGCTCAACCACTGCACCAACCGCGCGCCCAAAAAAAAGTCAATATTCAAAATTAATAAAATCGAAATAGACACACTAACATTTTCAAAATAAAATCATTAAAAGAAATTTAAAAAGCAATTAATAAAATCATAGTAAAAAATAAAGTAAACAAAGCCAAACAGTTAAAATGATCAAAATAACATCAAAGCAGTAAATCTGACAAGTACAATCCAAACAATGAAAATGCTATTCATGAAATGTTCGTAGTCATACACAAAATAAACAAAACAAACATTATTAATTCACAAAAATGCCAAGGACTAATAGTCGGCAAATTAAAAAGTCATAAATCGAGTAACAACATGCGTAATGCGCATAGCGAAGGAATGGAACTCACTACCTGCGTCTGTGTTTCCGAACGCATTTAACCCGAATCTCTTCAAAGTTAGAGTGAACAGGCTTCTTCTGGGTAAGCTCACTCCATCGTCGACTCTGTCTTTGTCATTGACTTAGACTAGAGTCAAGAGCAAACCCATCAAAAGTAAAAAAAAATAAAGATAAAAAACATTTCTCCAACCTCCGATAAACAATATTTAGCTCAAAGGCGAACAGCAATTCATTCCAAAATAGACGAGACTAATATGTACTTTAAAGCAATAAAAAAAAGTTATCTCTTCTCTTTTTCTAAATAATTATGTGTCAACTGTTTAGATACATATTGCGTATTTTTATCAAAATCGGTTAATGATTTTTGTCTTGAAAGTTTTAATGGACTTACTACTTTCCGCTTAAACATTCTTAATAACCTCATCTAAAACATTCGTATCTTGCGATCTCACTTTCACGTTGGCCTCTGAGTTACAGGATTATGGACTTTCAACTTTTCGTTGAGTGTAGTGGACCATTCAATTTTAGGTACTTACCTAGTTAACTTGCATTCAATAGTTTTAGTGTGATGACGCCATTCACACCTGGGTGAAAAGATGCTGATCACGAAGTAGCGAAGACAGTGATACAAGTCCTTAAATAGTTTAAATAACCTAATTAAGTTCTAGTACTGAAATTGGTAAAATAAGGAATTGTACATTGCACGAAAAAGTACTTTCAAACTTACTAAATTAGAATAGAGTTCTTTGTAGATAACGCATCTAAATATTACGGTATGGTATATTTGTATAAGATTAGTAATAATAAATAGTTTTATAGTGATAAAGCCATTCAACCCCCTCGGGGTGAAAAGATGCTGGTCACAATATACATATGATCCATTAAATTGTAGTGGTTTAAATGTAAGTCATAATTAGCGCAGTCAGACAGATAACTTCAATTTAATTTAGGTACTCGTTTTAATTGCCAAGACGTCGTTTGGTTTGTCAGATGGTTGTTTGAGGCGGTTTTTACTATTAATTTATTTTTTGGAAGTACTTATCATTTTAGTATCGATATTCGAATCGATTTCTGTGAATTACGAATATTTGGATAATTTAGGAATGATAAAGCCATTCACTCCTCATGAGGTGAAAAGATACTGATCACGAAGCAAGTAACCTAAGTTCTGGTGCTAAAATAATAATAATTATTATTTTATTTAATTTATTCAATAAAAATTTACATAGTGTCTGAATCAATGATATTCTAGTAAACAGATATGTTATGAGCGCGCACATTGTGAAGATTCGAATACGTCCTAATTGGGACGTATAGTTTTTAGTCTATGTCACGCCTGGCGAAGAGGGATACGCTTTAATGAAACAAAAATAAAATTAGAAAATGCCAACGTGTGTATTTAGAAACTGTACCAATTATGATACCAAAGTACATAAAACAGAAGGGATCTCATACCATATGTAAACACGCAATACACCTCAATTTACTATTTTTTTAAACCTTTTTTCCTAATATTTAGAGGTTAGAAAAAGAAAAAACATTCGTGGTCAGAATAATGTTTGTTTACATTCACACGCAAGTGACAAACACTAGCTGTCTCTTTTTTCTTGTTGGTTTTATCAATCCATCCCTTTCGACTTGTAGTGAAATGTCAGATGAATGAAAAGTGTGTATGTGTGCTGCCGCTGCTGTGCGGAACACTTTTTTCGATTGTTTTGTGAGTGTATAACGTATCTGTTTACTAGAATATCATTGGTCTGAATTGTTTTAAAAAATAGTTATAAAGCTAAAATTAAATTTCGATTAAATACCAACAACCGTTTATAATAATAATCACATTTACCAGTATTAACATTAATATAATAATTAATTAGGTAAAAACATATAAATAATATTTAAATACACCTTTCGTCAAAATAAAATCAATTCAAATAATCTAATACATATAAGTATCGTTACGAAATTAAAATCATTTAACACTTTTATGGTTTACATTCCTAAGTTATTAAGTGAAGTTAGTTGGCTATCTACTTTAAGACTGATCAATTTTTATTTATTTACTTTAACTGACCCGAGATACTTAGATCTAAAATTATACTTTACAATGTGCGCAGCAACATGATATTTACTTAGAGAATAATAAGGGTCTACTCCACTACGTCCATAAGACGTCGTAGAACTTACTGGTTTTTTTTCATTAATTACCAGACGCAATAGAAAAAACAATTGTCTTTTGCCGACTGGATAATTGAACGCTTCCGAAATTAGGTATATTTTTTTTTTGATAGGCTGCATATTAAGTTTTTGTGTTTAGTACATTTATTTTACCTATTTTAGTATATTAATAACAACTTTTTTTAAATTGTTTAAACAATGCACCTGCCATGTTATCTCTTCACCACCCTTGATTGACTGGTAGAGAATGCCTAAGGCTTTAAGTCCGTTTTGTACCTTTTGTGCATGAAGTCTAAATAAATAAGTTTTTACGTAGTCATAATAATAAATAATCTTTTAGGGAGTAGGTAATTGTAAGGCAGCAAGTTGAGAATAAAGTGGGGAAGAAACTTAATTGTAAATATATATCTAGTGTTATATAAATATGATTAGTTTTATTATTGAAAATATACTGGTCCAGATACACATAATTATGATTCATGAAATTATAATGGTTTAATAAGTAAATCTTAAACATTAGTGTAATTAAATAACTTTTTTACTGGAACTATTAACTGTCAAGGCGTCATTTAGTTTGTCAGAAAGTTAAAATTAGTTACTTGAGGTAGATTTTGCTATTTATTTATTTTTGAATAGTGTGAATATTAAGTATTAATCATTTTAATTGAATCGATTTCTACCAGTTAAAAATAGATTGGAATAGGTGTGATAAAGCCATTCACTCCCTATGGGATGAAAAGATGCTTATCACAGAGTAACTCAAGTAGTGATAGTAGGTAATTAATAAGTGCTATAATAAGGCATTCGTTTAATTAAATAACTGTATTTAGATCTAGAGTCAAAAAAATAAAATTTCATTTGATTCATTCAAGCAGCGTGTCAAGTAGTTAAAGCAGAGAAAGAACGTGCGACGCAGCAGCTGCGTGTTATATTACACGAACCATTTGGAGCCACTTTTCAGTTTTCACTCCTCAATAACTCAAACAAATGAAATTTGGTTAATTTACAAAATTTCATAAATGTAGCACAAACGGTTATTGAGATGTTAACGTCTAAATAACATCATTTTTATCAATGACTGATGGATAGATAAATACTATAAGGACTCCTTGTTGATTACGGAACCCTAAAATCCATTTTCAGATGACCTAGAAAGTTGAAATTTGGCGTCCGGCTGGGTAATTGGGAGTAAGCAAAAAAAACTGGCCAAGTGCCAGTCGGACTCGCGCACTGAGGGTTCCGTACAAACAGTTACATTCAGCAAAACAATTAAAGAACATCACTGAAGTTCATAAACTACGAGGGCACCGAACATTGCTCTAACGATAAGATAAACAGAATTGAGGGACAAAAGAAAGAAAAAAGTTAATTTGCGCCAGGCACGACGCATACCATAAAAAAAAAAACAAAAACAAAACAAAACTTAAATACAAATACAGAGTACGCCATAACCACGCAAAACGGTCATCGCTCAGCATAATACTGGGACTCACGTGCAAGACAGAGCCACAGCGCTGGCTTGCAAAAAATAGCAATAAAATTAGCTTTGCCGTTGGGAAACTGTAGTTCCCATACATCGACATAAGTCGCGTTCAGTTAACCAACTGCAAATAAGTATTTTTTTTTGATGTAGGTACAAATTTACGGTTTTCGATTTTTTTCCTTTACTTGAGCTATAAGACATTGCATCTTGCCAAATTTCATGATTCTAGGTTAACGGGCAGTACCCTGTAAGTTTTGATTTCCTTGCGAGTGTAAAACATGCTTCATTAACGGCTATTTATCTTGATTGCGTTGATCGAAAAGTTTCTTTTTTTATAGCTGCAAGGGGTTACAAACTTGAGTATAATTTCAACTCGATACCGCCACGCGTGCCCGAGATAAAACTGGCCTTGACAGACAGACAAAAGAACAACAAAGTGATCCTATAAGGGTTCCGTTTTTTCCTTTTGAGGTACGGAACCCTAAAAACACGGTTTTTATAAGCTTTTATTTAACTTGCCTTGTTGTTTGGGTCAAGTCTTGCAACTGAATTTTAAAATAGTTGTGTCCATCCAATTAAGCTGAAATTTTGCTTACACGTTTGGTTTGGATAACAATACGCGTTAAGCAAACAAGCTAGTTTAAAAAACCTTTTTTCAATCAAGCAATCGATTTTCATTATCACCTAGCGCGATTCGGAATTATAGTAAAAACATTTTCTTTCGCAGGCCAATATTCATCATCTTCCTGCCTTTGTCCCATGTTACTTGTGGTCGGCGCAACACGTTTTCTTCTTCCATACCATCCTGTCCCCCGCCACGCTATCACTGACTCCCTTTTCTTTCATATCATTCCTCACACAGTCCATCCATCTTTTCTTTGGCCGTCCCCTCCCTCTCCATCCATCCACATTCATATTCATAACTCTTTTAGTAACATGCGTTTCATCCCTCCTCATCAGATGACCATACCAGGACAAACGGATTCCTTTAAACTTTGCTGTCACTGGCGCCACTTTCAAACTTCCTCTAATATACTCATTTCTCACTTTATCCATTCTCGTCACTCCGCACATCCATCTCAACATTCTCGTCTCTGCTACATGCAATCTCTTTTCATCCGTCTTTTTCACAGCCTAACATTCTGATCCATACAGTACGACAGGTCTAATCACGGACTTGTAGATTTTCCTCTTTAACTTTAGGGGCAGGCTTTAGCTTTTTTCACAGGCCAATAGATTCCATGATTACATTTCGCTTTTTACCCGACTACGGCAAATATATATTCTACCGCGAAGTCAAAAGCAGGGTTTAATTCTTATGCGACTACGGCGAAGCACTATTATACGGAGGGCGTTGTCTGTGAGGGCCAATATGATCGCCCGCAGGTTTGTTCGTTGCTCGGGGGCCGTCAAAGTAACTCTTTTCAGAGCATTTTGTACGTCCCTGTACACGGCCAGTCTGTGGGTTTCATACACCCAGAAGCAGAAGCTCTCCGTGTTCAGTATAATAATGCGTTCAGGGTGCTGTTGGGGCTGCCCCGGCACTGCAGCGCGTCGGGGATGTTCGCCGACGCCCGTGTTGACTGTTTCTACACGACGATACGAAAGCGGTGCACATCTCTGGGGCGCAGGCTCCGGACCACCTCCAACACCATCCTGAGAGTATTTGCAAACAGGTTTGATTGTCAGTACATTAACCATTGTTATATGATTAATGTAATGACAAACAAATTACTCAGAGGCAGGCGTACCTATTATTAATAATTTTATTTCTATTTTATTATTTTTATTTGATTTTATAATTTTATTTGATTTTGTAATTGGAATTTAATTTTAAATAATGATTTAATTTTGTATATATGATTTAATTAATTATTTTTAAGATATTCGCTGAAGGTCGTACAGGTCTACGCCCCGGCCTCGGCACACCCCAACGACGAAATCGACACCAAGTATGAGGAAAGATATAGATGGCTAATAAATTGTACATTGCTGGAAGAAGTACCCAATTTAGTTCATCAGGATTCTCTGTAGCTATAGTATCTAGATAGTATGTTATGGTACGGTTAATATAAGTTTAGTTATTATAAATAGTTTAGTGACAAAGCCATTCACCTCTCTCGGTGATTAGATGCTGGTCATGCGACATATAACTTGATCCAAGTAATTGTAATGGTTTAATCAGTAAATCATAAACAGTAACTAGTGTAATCAGATAACTTCAATATATGTAATTTAATTGTTAACCAGTAGTTTTAATTGTCAATGCGTCAGTCAGTTTATCAGAATGTAGGTGTTAGTTTTTAGCTTTATTCATGGGATAATAAAAAATTACTAAATAAATTAATTTAGTTTTAATAGTATTGGATAGCTCATAAAGTTTGAAGAAATGTTTAGACAGTTCTACGATCTAAGTACGACATATGAGTGCTTTATTATGTATTTATGTAAATAAAATTTGGTGTGTGGTTATCAAGCATATGCATCTCCCAAAAATACAGTAGGTATATCAATGCAAAAAGAAAATTTCTAAAATGTAACTTGTCTTCAAATCTAAATGTGCTGTAACATTCCATGTCGATGTTAATCATAGGAAAGATTGTTATTATTTTATTTTTTAAAGCTTTTCATCAACTGATCTGTCTGTCTACTGGATTTGAAAGATTAAAATTACTTTTATATACATGATAATATGTACAACAATTTTATTTATATTTTAAGATATTTTTTTAAATGCTCATAATGTCAAGAATCTATAAGTATCTTTTATAAATAAGAAAGGTACTTGCATGTTATAACATTTATTAATATTGTAAGATATTTTGTTACTTAACTCTGTTGTGCACATTTTCATGTTTCATGTTGGCCACGTATTTTTTTTAAATTAGAACGGAAACTAAATGATTTAATCAGTCGGTGTTCAAAGCTCAAAAAGAATCTATATCATTTTATAAATAAGATAAGTACTTGAGTGTTATAACAATTTTATTAATATTCTAAGATTCTGATGGTACTTATTCCAAATTTTCATGTTGGCGACGTATTTATTTAAATATTTAAGTAACGAAAAAGAAATGATTTTATTAGTCAGTTTTCAAAGCTCAAAATTTTAAGTATCCATTTATTTTATATATAAGTTAGGTACTTGCATGATAGACTAAGCGCCCTTTCCTTCTTTGAGGGGCAGTATCTTTAATAAATCTTCTACTTTCTTATAACATTGTATACTCCACCTACTGAAAAACTATTTCTGGAATAAAATATATTAGTGTGGTAAATATTATTTTCATTTTCTCACCTATAAAAATATTAGCAACATGACAAAAATAATGTATGCTCTTCAAAATTTAGGTAGGTTGTAGATCCCCCCGGTGGGTTCACGCATTGTCAAGGCGGGAGGCTCAGTAGCCGTGACCAACAAGTAGTTTGCGGTGCCGCTTGTTAATAGACACGACATCGCAACTGAGGCGGGCTTCGATGTCGTATGTTGCCTCCCATAAGATATCGCGGCTAAAGGTTGGAGGCCACGGCGGCAGAGGAGTGCCGGTGTTGCGATGCGCGGCTCTCCCGATCTTTCGCGGCCTGGATGGGCTCGCCACCGTCTAATGGCGGACGCGATGGGGCCGCAGTGAAGGTCCATAAAAGTGGGGCCGAAAAGTGGTACGTGGCAGGACAACTGAACTGACTCGTTATAGGGGAACCAAGGGTACCATACATGGGCCCATGTGCTAGGTTGGTCTCTGGGGTAGTCACGGCGTGCAATGTGTTCTGGTGCGCTGGTGATGGGGAGTACTCCGCAAAGGAGAGTCCGGTGACGGACGGCAGCGGTTGTTCACGGACGAGTGCTAACGCGTGCTCGTGTTCCTTCCATAAGCGGAACAGGAGGACACCGTGGAGTTTTAGTTGGTGGGTGACCCACATAACTGCGCTATCTCCCCATGGTAGTGTATGAGCATTTCTCAAGTCATTTACCGCGATGGAGATGGAGACGCGAGACCAAGACAAGAGACGTGCGGCACTATTTTTCCTTATGCTGGTACCTATACTTGGCGTATTTGTTCTAATATGGTTCATATAAGGAGGGACCTTAAGAATATTTTCTTGTTTCATTATTTTCGGCGCGCAATTTTTTCGTAGTCCATCGGATTTGTCAAGTTCCTCAGTCGAAAACTGTGTTATGTAAAATTTAGATGAGTAGCACCCAAAGCAAAGCTGTGCCGTGTCGCGAACAAGAAAAAAAAAACAAATACGTAGTGAAGAGCGCAGGAGAGGTATAAAAGAGTGACCTACAAAATTTTAAATCGCTCGACTAACCCCACAGCAGGCGAGCTAATCTAGAAAAACCTTAAAGAGAAAAGAAATGGCCATTACGTACAAAAAAAATAGATGAGTGAAATAAAATGACAAGAACTTCTATGACCATCCCGTGGCCTCCGGACGCTCTAGGCAAGTTGCATTCTATCAATAAAAGTGTATAGAAATGTCAAGCAATATCGAAATGTCACGTGACCTTATGTTTAGAGATTTCCCATCGCCGACATCGAATGTCACCTAAGGCTCCAGACAAATACATTTTTGACATTTCCACTCGCTATCGCCGCGCTTGTGATGTGCCTCGTTGATAGAATGTTACTTGTCTACTAGGGCCTCGATGATACCTTTTTGATAAAGATTTTGTTCATACGCATGTCCGTACCCACATGCTCATTTATCAAATTATCAACCTATAGCTACTGACAAAAATCAATAACAGTGCGTCTATTACGCACACTCGTGAGCAATAGCCCCGCCCTATTCATAGAAAAATTACCCGAACCGGATTCCGTGCTACCTGAAGTGCTGCTCTACAATTGGTTGGGCGATGCATGATGCATTCCCCTTATTTGGTGGTGCGATGTCCGAGATGCGCAACTCACCGAACGCCTTCCCCCTCTCCACCGGACCGAATGGGTGCCAGTACGCATTGTTTACGCAAAAAAAGGTTAGTAGTGTTTTATAAATATGTATTACGGGAGCGAGCAATGATACTGCAACTGGTTTATTTTCATGTACCCACATCAAAGTATAACACAAATACCCCACACCTCCCCCTTTAAAACATTAGATACAATTCAACTTATTGGTACAGTTAGTTGTGTCTGTTAGTAAATATGTAACGTAAAAGAAAATAAACTGCCTCTTTATGGCTTGAGATGAAAACATAAATACAAAATAATGATCCTATAACTATAAGTATTGTGATCCTTGGACACACATACATCAATACACTCTTATTGTGCTATCGACGATGACACGAATTTATGTTTATTGTAAACACCTACCTATTGATTCTTATCACTAAGAGTTAAACAAAATAAAAATAAACGCCTTATCACACAAAGTAAACTCTCTTTGTGCCTTAAACATAATTCTATCTTATACACCATAATACTATTCTTAAATGTTACAATGATCTTAATATTATTACTAAGTTATGTCACAATCACTTTGCGTATTTGCCTTGGAATAAACATTGACGTTTAAGTCTAGTAATTTGTTTATCAGAAATCGTTGCTGTTTCTGGTGCCATTTTGTTGGGAATGATATCCGTGCTTACGTCTAGTTCTTCCAGATTCTGATCGGTTTCGACTACACAGGATGATGAAGTATTGCCTACTTGATTATCACGGCTAAGCTCAGAAGCATCGATCTCAGCTAACTTATCCGTGCTACTGGTTGTGGAATGTCGTGAGTAACGTTGTTTTAGTGGTAATAATTGATCGATATGACGCTTCCACTCTTGTCCATCGGCAACGCTTAACTTGTAAGTGAGCGGATCAGTGTGGGTGAGCACGGTAGCCGCTGCCCACTTGTCTGCGCGCGCTCGGTAGTCGCGCGCCAGGACATGTTCGCCGGGCTGCACGTGCCGCTCTGCGCCGGGCCGCGCGCGTCCCGCTCGCTCTGCTGAAGCTTCCACTGCCCGCTCAGTTGACGGTATTAGATTGTCCAAACGCCCTCGTAATCTCCTACCCAACATAGCTACCGCTGGTGCCATTCCAGTGGTGGCATGTTCACAATTGCGATGTTGAAACAGAAACTTCGAAATAGCAGTGTCTACATCTTTACCTTCGTGAATTGCCTTTTTCATTGACCGTTTAACTAATTTGACTGCATTTTCGGCCGCCCCATTACCGGCTAGTCGATATGGACTTGTAATTGTATGCTTTATAAGATTGTTACCTAAAAAGCCACCATCGCTAATGATGTGTGATGGTATGCCGAAACGTGCGAAAAGTTCTCTTAACTTAGATATAGTGCAGTTCGCATTAGTTCCTATCATTGTTTGTACTTCTATCCATTTACTGTATGCATCTACCGTAACTAAATAATATTTACTTTGGAATATAGCAAAATCAATATTTAATCTTTGCCACGGTCGCGTAGGAAAGACCCACGGGTGCAACTGTGCACGTGGCGGCGCATCGCGCTGTTGTAGGCAGGCGCTGCATTCGCGACACAGCGTTTCTATTTCATTGTCCAATTGTGGCCAATAAACCTAGCTTCGAGATATATTTTTCATTTTGACCACCCCCAGGTGTCCCTCGTGCAATTCACGTAGAACTTGCTTACTAAGTGTCTAAGGAATATATGTGCACTTATTTATATTTATTCTCAAACCGACCTCACGCAGGCGACTCAACAATGCTTTTAAATTATTAATATGCTCACCACGCGACGCCCCAGTACATGCTATATCGTCGATGAAAACTGCAACAAAATCAAAATCAAAATCAAAATCAAAAACGTTTATTTCAAATAGACCAATTACAGGCACTTTTGAATTGTCAAATGTCGGTCAGTCAAACTAACAAGTGAAGCTAAGTTGCACGTTCCAAGGAGTAGATCTCTATGGAGAAGAACGTGCAAGAAACTCCATGGACACTCTTTTAAATAATATGTGTTACATATAATGTTTGGTTACATACTTCTTGTTGCTTCTATTATGTGAGCACAATGTAGATAATAATAAAAAAAATATTAAAAGATAGGAACTGAATTAAGCCACTGGCAGCTAAGAGATGACCAGTCTCATCTGACGGCACCCGTTCACGAGCATGACGCGTGCATCAACCCCACTCAGCTCAACCATTTTGAAGGGAACCGAATGACCCAATAACACGCGCCACCAACAGCGAGACATTTGAGTGAGCATGACAAACTCTCAACTGCCATGCTCGCAATGTCAAAATAAAAAAAATAAAAAATGCTCCATGGTACTTCACATTCACAAATTTGAAAAATAAAAGTGCTTCTACATTATACAATGCTATTATTTCTAAATATAACATGTAAAGAATCCTAAGTCCTATTGAAATAAACAAATGAAATAAAAATAAAACACTGAAAACAACAATACGAAAAGGGCAGCAGCATCTCTTCCAATATAAACTAATTTGTAGCTACAAATGTATGTGTCTGTGGAGCAGGACCGGCATTTAGCCAAGCATTTTTATCAAGGAGATAATCTTCCAATTTATAATATGCTTGTCTACATAGTGTGCGTTTAATGCATGTTTTAAATTTTGACTCGTTTAATTGGAGAATTTCTAGTGGAATTTCATTATAAAATTTTACACAGTACCCCATAAAAGAGCTAGCTACTTTAGCTACCCTGAATCGAGGTTGATCTAGCTTGTCCTTATTTCTAGTATTAAAATTGTGCCTATCACTTATTTTAGTAAAAAGATGAATATTTTTCCGGACATACATTATATTTTCATAAATGTATTGACAAGGTACCGTCATGATGTTGATATCTTTAAATAATTCCCTAAGAGAATCGCGCCTGCGAAGATTGTATATGGCTCTGATAGCTCTTTTCTGCAGAATAAAAATAGACTCTATGTCTGCAGCCCGTCCCCATAGCAAAATACCGTAAGACATGATACTATGAAAGTAACTAAAATAGACCAGCCTCGCGGTATGTACATCAGTAAATTGACGGATTTTTCTGACAGCATATGCTGCTGAACTAAGCCGTCCTGCCAGAGATGTTAAATGAGGACCCCATTGTAGCCTCGAGTCGAGCGTGATTCCCAGGAAAACCGCGTTTTCGACGATTTCTAGTTTCTCCTTGTTCAATATTATTTCCAAGTTATTACTTTTAACATTCGGTAACGCAAATCTTATGCACTTCGTTTTTTTTCCATTTAGTACTAAATTATTAACAGTAAACCAGTTTTGGACCTGCTGTAGAGCGTTGTTTACGTCATCAACACGTGTGGAACGTCTATTGATCTTAAATATTAAGGACGTATCGTCAGCAAACAATACTATATGTGGTTGTTTTTTCAATAAATGCGGTAGATCATTTATATACACCAGAAAGAGGAAAGGACCCAATATAGAGCCCTGTGGTACCCCCATTTTTATTTTTAAGCCCCGTGAATTTACACCATTTATCTGAACTTGCTGTTGCCTGTCATTTAAATAAGATTTCACTAGGCTTAGTGCAAGTTTACCTAATCCGTAATGTTCCAGCTTTAAAAGTAAGGTTTCATGATTAACACAATCAAAAGCTTTTGAGAGGTCACAGAAGATTCCAATAGCATCTTGGGCTTCCTCCCACGCTGCAAATATGTGTTTTAATAAGGAGACACCAGCATCAGTTGTACAACGTCCTTTGGTGAAACCATACTGCTGTTCGTGTAAGATTTTATTAGTGTTAAAATGAATAAGCATTTGACTAAGCATAACTTTTTCAAAGACCTTACTGAAAACCGGCAACACGGAAACAGGTCTATAATTATTGGTGTCATTATGGTCGCCGGATTTAAAAAGAGGTATAACTTTACTGAATTTCATTACATCTGGAAAGACTCCTTGGTCCACACACAAATTAAAAATTAAAGCCAAGTATGGTGCTACGGTCTCGATTATTGATGTACAAACTTTAACAGACATTCCCCATAGGTCCTCGGTTAATTTTATTTTTATTTGCCGGAAAGCCTTTAGGACTGTCATAGGGTTTATATGTTTGAATTGAAATTCAGCCGAACAGCCTGGCACGTTTTCTTTCAATAAAGCAATTGAGGCCTTCGGCGAGGAATTTAAAGCTTCCGTTGTCTTAAGAGGTATGTTGGTGAAAAAATTCACAAACTCTTGGGCTACTTCTATGTTAGAATTTATGGGACCATGTGAAGTCTCCAATAAAAAATCCGTGTTTCGTACCTTATTTCTACCCGTTTCACTATTAATAACTTTCCAAACGGTCTTTATTTTATTGTCTGCCGATTTGATTTTTGTGCTAATGAAAAGGGCCTTCGCTACTTTGCAAATTTTTCTAAAGAGTTTAGAATATTTATTTACATACTTGTTAAAGCTTTCAGAGTTAAAAAATGGTTTAAGGCCATATAGTTCATATAGTTTTTCCCTACTTATCCTTATACCTTTAGTCGCCCAGTCACTAAATACAAACTTAGGGAAAACACTTTTTGACTTCTTTTCGAAACTTTTATTAAATTCATTGAGTATTACTGAAAAGAAATTATTATAAAATTTATTGGCATCATCAATACTATGGCCCAGAACATTTAACTTATTTTGTATGTTACTATTAAATTTTGTTAATTTGCTAAGTGTAATTGGCCTAAATTGAATTTGAGCTTTTTCCAAAAAACCTCCAACAACTCCTTGGAGTCCTTTAACCGTTTCCTCCATAAACTTCTGAAACTTTTCCGGAATACACGTTAAACCAAATGGTGTACGATTGTACACAAAAGTTCCTATATGTGTCGATATAGCAGTACAGGCCTGAGATTCCTCATCTAGCAATAACTGTTGATAAGCATGCGTGAGGTCAATTTTTGAAAACTGTTCACCTCCACTCAGTGCCGCGAAGAGCTCCTCAATTCGCGGCAAAGGGTAAGGTTCGCGCATAAGTTTCGGGTTAACTGTGACCTTGTAATCACCACAAATTCGAATATCCCCGTTCTTTTTAATGACTGGCACGATTGGTGTGCCATAATCAGAATAATCAACTTTCCGAATTATACCCTCAGCCTGGAGTCTTTCTAACTCCCGCTCGACGGGTATACGTAGCGCCAACGGTAAAGACCTAGCTTTGATAAATACTGGATTTTTATCCACCAACTTTAAGGACATTTTTCTCGTGCAGGTCCAGAAGCAAATACAGTCGGAATTGCTCGTTGTAACTGTTCCACTAAATTATTTACATTTAATTTAAATAAGAATTCATCAATACTAATTTTATGTATATTTAGTTTAGTAAGCCACGACCTGCTTAAAAGCGGTGGTCCACCATTTTTAACAATGTACCTATAACTTGAGATTTCCGGCTGTATATTCTCAAATAACAACATGAACTAACACAAATCCTACCGGTTTAATGATTGAACCGTCATAGGAATATAAGGAAATATCATTACTAATTATTTGTAAGTCACTAAACTTGTTATTATAACAGTCTAAACTTATAACTGATAACTTACTTCCAGTGTCCAGTTCAAAACTTATCTTTCTGCCATTCACTTGCGCCATCACTATGTACGGTTTGTCATTAACGCCGCGCACACTTTGATTTTTTAAATCACACGCTGATTCGTTATCACTATTTTCGAGATAGTTATTATGACCACGCCGCGCCTGCGTTGAAATGGATCCTGGCTTGACTCCACACCTCGCCCTTTGTTCGATTTACACATTATTTTAATGTGACCCTTTTGTCCACATAAATCGCACGAATAATTTTTAAAACGACACACATCCGGACGATGATTTCTGCCACACCTCCAACAAGTACGCGTTGAGCGCGATGCCGCCGCGCTGCTGTCGGTGGACGAGCTACCGCAGCTCGCAGTTCCACGCTCGGGCGGTCGGCCCGTCCGCCTTGCTGTCGCCACTCGATGCACCGCCTCATACGGGACGCTCGCTGCGCCCGCCATGTTCGCACCACTCGTCTGTGGTGCCGCTCGGCCGCTTCCAACGCCAACGCCAATTCTACGGCTTTCTTGTATGTTATAGATGGTTCGGAAAAAATACGCGATCTCATTTCATCACTAGCCAAACCCGACACAAACTGGTCTCGCAGATTTTCCTCCAGTGTAGTATTGAAATTACAGGTACTGGCCAGATGTTTGAGTGCTTGCAGATATTCGCTGAGAGATTCGCCCATGTTCTGACGTCTTTGTCTAAAAACATGGCGTTCGGCAATTTCGGAACGTTTTGGTTCAAGATGGTCGCTCACAATGTCAACTAATTCTCGAAAAGTTTTGCTTTCTGGATGATTAGGTGCACATAAATCACACATTAAGTCGTAGATTGCTGCTCCCACCAACGTCACCAACGTTGCTACTTGTAACTCTGCTTTTATTCCGTTCAAGGTTATAAATTGTTCCACGCGTCTAATATATGCCAACCACTTTTTACTCGATAGGTCGAATTCTTCTATTTTTCCGATAGGCATATTGAATTACCACACAAAAAGTATGTTGACCACACGAATTTGATTGTTATCCTCGTCGCCAGTAGTGTTTTATAAATATTTATTACGGGAGCGAGCAATGATACTGCAATTCCAAGTGACATCAAAGTATAACACAAATACCCCACACCATTATTATGTGGACTACAAACCAACAATAAATAGGGATGATCAATAGACATGTGTTAAGTCCGTCAGGTACATTTAAAAAAAATATGGGTCACGTTTTTTTTCATGATTGTATTTATTTATTTGTAAGATATATCACTGTTTAAAAACGTGTACTAGGTAAGTACATGAATGTTATGTATTCTTTTTATAAAATGTTTTATTTTATTATGTTTTTTTTTTATATATAATGCAGGAACATTCCAATAATCCCCTAGTTTTTATTAGTGCCGGATTAGTGAGACTGTACTGTAGTTTTTTTCTACCCAGAAATCATACCTATTACAAACTTTCGTTCTTGGGTAACCTGTCAACACAAATAAAAAGTACGTATTGAAAGTATTAGAGCAGTCTTGCTCTGCGTAGAAAATGCAATACCGTCCAAATTTCATCACTGTACAATCTCCTTCGTTTGATGGTCTATCATTATAAGTACGGGATATTGGCAGAATTGTGGTTACTCTTCCACAAAAGCCATTAATCAAGAATTGAATTGAATTGAAAGTATTAGAATTATTTTCTACTTGAAGTACACACTTCTGTTTTCCACCGTCCGGCGTCACAATGTTTTTTGCGGACAATAAGCCATCCCATTAAACATTAGTTAGTGATCATATTTTTTTAGGGTCGCAGTGTCTTTCTGCATATTTTGCTAAATAAACAAAAGAAACACAGCTCATAACATCAAGGGGGTGACCATAACCTCTTAGAACAATGTTGTTTCAAGTGTGCGTAAGGAGCAGATGTATATGACTTGTAAAATATGCCCCTTTTTCATAGCCAAACCATTATAGTTTGGACACGTCACAGTACGGGGACACATGTCGGTCCAATATTTGCATCAATTTCCCAGGAAAATGTGTTAAGCGTCCTCTTATTCCTTATTTACTTACATAAAAGCCCATCCCAAACATAGACGGGCCAAGTGTATTGTTTGCAGATGATATTTTTATCCTCTCCTCAAGAGAAAACAAATTAAATATATATATATCTTTTTTTTTTTCTTTTTTTTTGTTGTCCAGCAGGTCTGCTATGCACGGCGTCGTGTTTCAAGACTTCGGTTAAGCTGTCGTAGTTCTTAGTGACATCAAAAAAAAACCGTTATTACAACGACAGGGCGATTTCAAATTTAAGTTGTCGTTCTGCCAGTCGCCGACGTACTAGGAATAGGATATGACTTTGAAGAGACACATTAAATTAAAGAACAGTGGACTGTATAAACTGAAATAATGTAGGTATTATAGAATAGGTAACAATAAAATAAGTGAAACACAGACAGATTCTGGTAACTTGGAGGTCTGTAGACGCATACTACAACATGCTTATCAAGCTCAACACAGGCCAAGGGAGTAAAATGATCGGAATTTGGAACATCAAATTCGTGTGGAAACTTGTGGAAAACTAAGTAAAAAGATGACCATATGGCAATGTATAGAGGTTTGTTCGAAAATTGTGGACAGTTGCCACCATAGGCAAAACTCAAAAAAATAAGAAAAAAGGCGCGAAAAGAATGTGAAAAAGACGGTGTTTGGTGCTGAGATTTTCAGTGAATTTTATTGCAATATTCATGTTGACAAAAAATGTCGAGCGATAGTGATTCTACTCCAGAGTTTATCAAAACTGGCGAGATTATTTATCTACTACCGGAAAAATCAAAACACAGATACGAAAAAGCCTATGACGATTTTGTTCAATGAATAACAACAACATTAGGAGTGAAGACTGTGTCGGAGTCCGTCCTTTTAGTTTATTTCCAACATTTAGTAGGAACTCGAAAGTCAATTAGCCTAAGGTGCATTTATTCAATGCTCAGATCTACAATAAACATCAAACACAATATTTAAATCAATACATACAAACATCAGCTTTTTATTGTCTCACAGAAGGTGTGAAAAGTAGAATATACTCCTCTGAGATAAAGCCTGTCTTCGTCTTGGGCAGCATGAACCCCTGGCTTCACTCAGGGCTCTACATAACTCCCTAGTCCTTCGTTACGCTCAGGGTTCAATATGCCGCCCATGACGTAAGATAATGCTTTATCCCCTTGGTGCATAATCTACTATTGTTAGTCACCTGATCATGGCCTTCTTCCATCATGTTTTGTATGAACTAAAAAATGAGTTAGTCACTTATTGCCGGCTACTGAGTGATGAAACGTAACATGAAAGTATCATAAATCATAATCAGTTAAAACGAATTCGCCCAGATTTTGTAATAAATATCATGTTACGTTATAAAGCGAATCTTAATTGCCTACCGCAGAACCAGTGCAGTAGACATATTTTTTTATTCGCCTAGTATTTTTTTTTCTATCGCAACTTTAACGAAGTGATTTTGTGATGTCTGCCTGGTAAATACATTTTATTAGTCGTCTGGTCATGGCCTTCTTCCAGGATATTTTGTATGAATTAAACAATGAGTTAGTCACTTATTTTCTTACTAGTGAGTGGTGAAACGTAACATGAACGTATCATAAATCATAATCAGTTAAAACGAATTCGCCCAGATTTTGTAATAAATATCATGTTACGTTATAAAGCGAATCTTAATTGTCTACCGCAGAACCAGTGCAGTAGACATATTTTTTTATTCGCCTAGTACCTATTTATTTTTCTATCGCAACTTTGCGAGTTTAACGTTTGAGAAATCGAGAATTGCTGACTGCGAGAATCACGGTTGTTAGGATAGTTCCAATTATGTGTTCCAATTAGGAATTCAAAAAATATTCTATAAACACGTACTTTACATCCGTGGACAGGTTAAATTTAAAAAAAAAAACAATAATTACAGTGCAGCATTTTCCTTCGATTTTCAAACAACTGCGTCATAAAATAACTTTTTAATTTTTATAGCACACTTTTACTTTTTAATTTATTGGCGCTTATGGCCTCCTTGATTTACTGTCAAAAAGTAGTGTCATGTCTATGGAGGCGTGCGCTGATGAGAATTTGAATTGCCCGCCATATCACATATTTTTTCCGTTTCCACTTTTTGTTTTATTCCAAATGTATGACTGAAGATAAAATAGTGTATGCAACGGCATATAATTGGGTATTAAAACACTCGCGTGTTATTATTATCAAATTCGACTTCGCCTCATTTGATAGACCCACGCTCGTGTTTTAATAACCCCAATTATATGACCATTGCATATCATCATCATCATCATCATCATTTCAGCCGAAAGACGTCCACTGCTGGACATAGGCCTCCCCCAGGCGTCGCCACATTGACCGATCCCGTGCGTCTCGCATCCAGCGCCTTCCCGCAACCTTAACCAGGTCATCGGTCCACCTAGTGGGAGGCCTTCCAACGTATCGTCTTCCGGTTCGCGGTCGCCATTCCAGAACTTTTCGGCCCCATCGGCCATCCGTTCTGCGAGCAATGTGCCCTGCCCACTGCCACTTAAGTTTAGCAATTCTCCGGGCTATGTCAGTAACTTTAGTTCTCCTGCGGATATCATCATTTCTGACGTGATCACGCAAGGAAATTCCGAGCATAGCCCTCTCCATTGCCCTTTGGGTGACTTTAAGCTTTCTGATAAGGCCCATTGTGAGCGACCATGTCTCGGTCCCATAGGTGATCACTGGCAACACACACTGGTCAAAGACTTTTGTCTTGAGACACTGCGGTAAATTGGACGAGAAGATACCACGCAACTTCCCGAACGCCGCCCAGCCGAGTCGGATTCGACGGTTGACCTCTTTCTCGAAGTTGGACCTACCCAACTGGATCGTTTGTCCCAGGTAGACATAATCGTCTACAACTTCGAGTGTAGAGTCTCCGATCTTGATAGGAGTGGGTGCTACATGGGCATATACTACTATAATAAATGCGGTAAAAAAAAATATCATCGTAACTTTTCGAAAGTGAGTCCTACAGAAATTTATTTCAATTCTAATTGTTTCTTTATTATATCGTCATCATCAGTTATATATTTGGTTTTCCTTTTGTTGGAAGATCTGGATTCAAGACTCTTCAGTTCAGTTAAGCTCTGTTTATTCCAAGAGCGGTGCCGTCATTTAGTGGCCGTAGTACAGCGGTGAATGACGTCACTAGATCGTTGTCTATGTAAACAAAATGGCGCGGTTTCGTAGACTCTAGGACCTAGAGAGCGGTTATTCAAATCGTAACGTCAAAAAACGGTGCCGCCATTTGCATGACGGCCGTCTTGTCGGTGTCGGATGGTTTGTGCACGTTTTGATTGATAACGGTGAAACTACAATATTGTATTTCTTTGACTGGGCGACCTACGAAATAAGTTTCAACTAGAGTAAAAACTTTCTAACAAAAAATCAAACTGACTTCCAAAGTTATTTTTTGCTTTGTAGTGTTTGGTTTTGGAAGTCGGTTTGCTTTTTTGTTAGAATTTTTTTCTTTTTCTCTTTTTAGTTTCACCATTAAGTTTTAACTTATTGGCCCTTTTCCATATTGCGCTACTCCAATGATAGTAATAACCTGTTAACTTTGTTTGTGGGAAAACTTCCGAACTGTGGTATTTGTCTGGTTTGAAGTTAGGCAGTTCTCGTTTAATGCGTTCGAAAACAATAGCATGTTTATCTTGCTTTTTGTTTGACAATTAATTCATAAATGAATGGAGTTGTTTTTGTTTTTGTGATGGTGCTTCCCATTTCGACATGAATGATCTGTAACTGACTAAATAGTTCAGCACAAGAAGTGAATGTTGCATCGCCAAAACATTCTCTCTCCAATTTTTTTCCTGTTTGCATGACTACAAAAAAGTATTATACGTGCACCTTCGTAATAATAATCAGCTAATATAAAATTATGAAATTTTAACTTCTTCGAAACTTTTGAAAACTGTATTGTATTAATTAACTCCGAATGATTGATTTCTCAATTTATATAAATTATGTTGCACATTCGGTAACGAAGGAACGTCAATTGTTAAATCAAAACACAATTGCTCAATTTTAGATCTTGCTTCCTTGTTTGATTTAGGCACAAGATATTATTGCCTTGATTACATTTTCCTAAATTTTATAAACTCTTTGTCAACTTTATTTTTCGCCAAATGTTGTGTAGTACATAATTGGTGTTTTTGTTTCACGGCAGTATTCCATCTGCCTAGCCTTTTCCCAACTATATTGGGGTCGGCTTCCAGTCATACCGGATTCAGCTGAGTACTAGTTGTTTCACGACGGTATTGTCCTGAAACAATTAAATAATTATTATATTATTTACCTACCTCATTTTTAATGTTAATCTTCTCTTCTATCTGAAAACATGACTGAAGTGCAGTTTTTTATTAAAATCTAAACTCTATAAAGGAAAATACGAAAATAAATATTTTACCTGCATGATAATATATCCGCTGCATTTTTTTAATATTGAGAACAACGCCATCATAGCACCATACCCTTCTTAAAATTTCTATAAAACTGAACTGAATAGAACCGTGCTACCTTTTCGATTAAAAACATATTTCAGGATCTACATGGGTTTCTCCACCAAAATCTTTATCACAATTGTGAGACATTATATTTATTTTCCAGTTAAATCCATTACATGAATGAAAACTGGACGGTAAAGTCACAGCTCAATCAAAGTAATTTCATCTTACCATGGAGGACAATTATTCCTCTATTTATAACTAAAGAAAGTTCAAAAGGAAAGAGTTTGCAATATTATTATAAAGGTAGACCACCGGCAAGAGAAAGTGCCCATGGTCCACTTAGGTGAAATAAGCAGGTGGACCACGATCCAATCCTGAGGCTTTGGACGCTAAAATACTCGTAGTATCAGCTAAAAGTCTAAATGGTGATATACCTAGCTATAGGTAATACCAAATTAGACTTCCTGAATGAAAACTGGTACAATTATATTCCTTAAAAAAATCAATCAATTCCAAAATATTTGAAACTTGTTCGAAGTATGAGAATTCCCGTTAAAAATAGAAGCATTTCATGCCAGTGCAATTTAAGGTTTGGACTCAGTGCAAACTTAATCGTTGCACTACTGAGACGATACGTAAATTTATTTAAAAATATAAGCCTGACTTCCACATAAATGAAAACTTTAGCCAGCAGTATTACGCAGTGAGTATTCCGAGAGTAGCTACACTAGGAACGACAATTACGAGGGGCTCATAAATCAATAAAATTCTCCCCTGTCTGCCTCCCTATCTCCCCAATACACTGACTCAACACAGACAGGTTTAATGTGCATCAAATATCACAACCCCTACAATAACGTGAGGGTTGTTTTTAGAGTTCAGTGTGTAGAAAGGGTGTGTGTGTCAAGGTCTCAACGGCGCAGTGTACGTTGAATGAAATCGTGGGTACTATTTCAGGGTCAGGCAAAGTTTTATTGTGTTTTAAATGGGTTAGAAACCGGTTCGGCGTTTGGAATGTTCCCGGTTAACAACAATAAGCTCGCCATTTTAAGAACATAACTAGTGAAATTGCTTTGATGACACGATGTGCGCAGTGGTTGAGTGATCGGCTGCTGCTCTCCACGTCGCAGGTTCGATTCTCGCACGGTGCATTATAAAACATAAAATTTTCTAAATGCACCCACGGTACAGGAGAAATTACTAGTAAGGGGCAAAGTTTAAAAATAAATATATGCGTATAATAAAAAGTCTCATTTCACTGCTTTTCCCCACGCATTCCTTTTTGAATTTGTCTGCAGTTATGGCCATAGGATGAAAGTATAGGCACACCTAAACTGATGCACAAAATAGAAAGGCGCGCCGCCGCTTACGTACTTTGTGCTACTGCCCACGAGTGAAACGTGTTGAACTACACCAAGGGAGGGTTGAACGACATTGGTCATGCCGTATATTAGTCAAATTGGCATTTCGTCAAATTTTATATCGGTCAAAGCGTCTGTTTGTCAAATTATGAAATTTGCCAAATACGCTATTGATCAAGCCTCTACTTCTCATCTTCTCTTTTAACTTTATTTAAATAATATTGGGCTTCTTTTTTTAAAATACTGATGTACAGGAATATATTATCTTTTTCTTGTACTTTAATCCCTAATTTCCGATACCAAGTCTCGACTGCGTTGGTGGTACGATGGCGTTCATTTGCACAACACCACATGCCAATGCCATGCAACACCAAAAAAGGATTACTCAGAGAAATCCTTTTTGCCATTGCTCAGTAAAATACTTTTGAAAATTTTTGGCGGCCTAATATAATTTCCCGGCATCATCTCAAGTATTGCTAACCATCCTTCAGGAATATACTGATAGGGCAGTAACGCTAGGTTTGTGGTTAGTCTATAAATTGTTCAAACTTTCGTCAGTCATCCCAAGTGCGTTTACTTTTTTATAAATTGCTTGATTAAGATGAAAAAAGCAGTCTTTGAGAAGAACATCGGGGAAAATGCTTTTTGCAGTGTTAGCCATTTCGTAATCGCATTTTAGAAAATTTACATCAAGCTTGTATTGAGAACGCAAAACCGAGAATACTCTCTCATAGATTCGCTGAGATTTATTAGCCAATAGGCAAAAAAAAATATCGCCCACGTTTACTTGTATTGTAATGTTATGTTAGGGGGTTTGGTTTCCGCACTTAGTCCCTTAAGTGGACCATTGTGCGTGGGCCATGGCGGCCGTTTGGTGGTCATTCCAACCAGCCCACCTCCCTCCAGAAGTCGATTAGAGCTCCTGGTTTCGTCAAAACATCCGTGTAAGATCTGGGTGACCCGAGGGTTTGTGTTCTTATCTGGGTTACACCTGTGCATTCAAAGAGAACGTGCGTAACGGTTTCCTCGGCTTCCATGCATGCCCTGCACAGAGGACTGTCCGTTATGCCTATTGTGTGGAAGTGTTTGTTGAGTGAGCAGTGCCCCGTGATGGTCCCCGTCACCAGGCGCAGGCCATTTCTGTCCAGGCGTAGAAGACGCCTGGTAAGCCTACTGTCCAAAGATGGCAGAGCTTCCTTGGATTGCCTACAGCCCGGTGCCGAAGTCCACCAGTCCTCCGCCTGTGTCTGGGTGAATTCTTGTAGCCATCTGCGTATTTGGTTGAAGGGGATGGGTACAATAGGCTCGGGTCCGTAGATCACCGAGCTGGATCCGCGTCTCGCAAGCTCGTCAGCTGCGTCGTTGCCCAGTGATCCGCTGTGTCCCTTTATCCATTGTAGTGTTACCGTGTTACGGCTGGGTACTGTTATCTGTTCTAGTGCTTTGTGACATTCTAGTATTAGTTTTGATGTAATATGATCCTTCCGTAGGGATTGGAGGACTGATGCGCTGTCGGAGAGTATCCGTATGTGTGTTTCCGTAACCCTCCTGGCTTCTAGGGCATGGACCGCTTGTATGATGTCCACACACTCCGCCTGACAGACGGTGTTGAAACCTCCTAGCGGTCTGGATATATTTATATTGAAATCGTGTGAGAAGACTCCGACTCCGGTACCGGAGTCAGTCTTCGATCCGTCGGTGTATACTCTCATCTCTTTCGGGCCTGAGTAGTCACCTCGTTCTTCTGTGAGAATTATGTTGTAGTGCCTATTAAAGTGGTGTGTTTTTGGGGCTTTATCGCATGGTGATGCTAAAAACGGTTTACGCTTGATCGCATCTTCCTTTATGCGTGTGTGCTTAATTCTGGAGTCTTTATTTAGGGTACCTGATAGGTGGAGTCTAAAAGTGGCCAGGGCTGCCTCCTCACGTACAATAAGGTGCAGAGGTGACAGTCCCAGCATTGCCTGTAGGGCAGCAGTGGGTGTGGTTCTCATACTGCTAGTGATTGCAACGCAAGCGAATCGTTGCAGTTTTTCGAGATCCTTTTGGGCTGTGCTGAGGTCTGTTCTGGGCCACCAGACCAACGAGCCGTATGTGATGATTGGTCGGATAACTGTGGTGTATAGCCAGTGGGTGATCATGGGGCTAATCCCCCAATTCCTGCCTAGCAGTCGCTTGCACTGCCACAGTGATATGCTGGCCTTTGTGATGATATAATTCACGTGTTTTGCCCAGTTCAGTTGTTTGTCCAAATAGATGCCCAGGTACTTGGTTTCGGTTGAAAGGCTTAGGGTTGCTCCGAAGAAACGCGGTAGTTGCATTGTCTTCGGTTTCCTCTTCTTTGTGAAGAGAATTAGTTCAGTTTTTGTGGGGTTCACTGAGAGTTGGTGCTCGCTGCACCATTCCTCTACTATTTTCAGGGCTTGACGCATTGCATAGAGTGTTTTCGTGGGTCCCGTTAATTATTACTGTTATGTCATCCGCGTAGCCAACGGTGAAATAACCTTTGTCATTGAGTGTTTTGATGAGGCTGTCAGCTACCAGGTTCCACAGTAGTGGCGAAAGGACGCCCCCCTGTGGACAGCCCTTCGCGACGATAGCCCTTGTAGTATCGTTAACCGTGACTTGAACCGCTCTCAGTTTGAGCATATTGGTGATCCAGCCCCCTAGGGTCGGGTCTATGCTGTGTCTGTCGAGGGCCGTGTTTATGCTGTTGAACATGGTCTTATCGAAGGCGCCCTCGATGTCAATGAAGGCAGCCAGTGCTGAGCATTTGTGGTCCACTGCGCATTCAATTTTAGATACTACGTTGTGCAACGCGGATTCTGTTGATTTGCCTGTGGAGTACGCATGCTGTTGTTTGTGCAGTGGTTTTACCCGGAGAGGCCCATCACGGATGTGCCTATCACAGTCTTTCGAGGGTTTTCAGTAAGAAGGATGTGAGGCTTATAGGTCTATACGCCTTGGGTTGTGTATAATCAGTTTTCCCAGGTTTGGGTATGAAGATAACTTTCACCTCTCGCCATGCGAGAGGTATATATCTAAGTGCTATGCAGGCCCGATAGATCTCCAACAGCCATGGCGTTAGATAATCTACCCCCCAATGCAGCAGGGCCGGGAAGATGCCATCCAGCCCCGCCGACTTGTATGGCTGAAAGGTGTTGATAGCCCATTTTATCCGGTCTACTGTTACTATAATGTGGGCTCTTGACCAGTCTTCTTCCGTTGGAGTCCATTCGGGTTCAGCTTCCCACGCCTTGTCTTCCAGGACCTGACAGTCCGGGAAGTGAGTTTCGAGTAGGACCTTACTGGTTTCATAGTCGGTTTGTGTATATGAGTTGTCGGGTTTTTTCAGCGCGCCAAGGGTTCGGTCCTGGTCCGTTGATAGGATCTTCCGTACCCTTGCGGCCTCATTGTTTGTTTCAATGGATTCACAGAATTTCCGCCATGCCATCCTCCTGGCAGTTCTAATCTGTTTTTTGTATACATATTGTGTCTCTTTGTATATCTCCCAGTCTTCCGGGAGTCTAGTGTTTTTCGCTCTGTTAACTTGTATTGTTAAAAGATGAAAAAAGGTACGGTTTTAAAAGTACCATTTAAAAAAATCTAATTCGTATTTAATTCTATTTCTATACCCTCAGCTGTAGCAAAGATCAAGGAATTTCGGTTTCGTTTCTCAGTTTCGGCTTTCATAAACAAAAAAAAGATTTGAAAGTATATCTAGCAATTTGACCGTATCTACCGTTGGGTACTGGCTGGCATGTTTGTACACCAATCGCTTTCTTTCGCATTTTGTATAGACCCATCACGCTTTGATTTCAAACTTGGTATGTCCACAAAATCATCTTCTTCCTCAAGCTCACCCATAGTTTCTTCAAAAATTTTATTTACTGATTTCCATTCCTTCTTTACTCTTTCTTTGTATATATTCATCTTAACGTCTATTAATTTCTTATCGAAGTTAGGCTTACAGCTATGTCCGTTTTCCCTCAGAATTGTCCCAGAATCATTGCTAAAAATTATGGATCAATTTTTTTTTAAGTCAAAGTCAAAAACGTTTATTTCAAATAGACCAATTACAGGCACTTTTGAATTGTCAAAATGTCGGTCAGTCAAACAAACAACTGAAGCTAAATTGCACGTTCCAAAGAGTAGATCTCTATGGAGAAGAACGTGCAAGAAACTCCATGGACACTCTTTTAAATCATATGTGTTACATA
Source organism: Orthosia gracilis (assembly GCA_947562075.1). Classification (NCBI taxonomy): domain Eukaryota; kingdom Metazoa; phylum Arthropoda; class Insecta; order Lepidoptera; family Noctuidae; genus Orthosia; species Orthosia gracilis. The sequence continues at coordinate 5,356,228 of OX387268.1, forward strand.
TAATGTTTGGTTACATATTTCTTGTTGCTTCTTTTATGTGAGCACAATGTAGATAATAATAAAAAAAAATATTAAAAGATAGAAACTGAATTAAGCCACTGGCAGCTAAGAGATGACCAGTCTCATCTGACGGCACCCGTTCACGAGCATGACGCGTGCATCAACTCCACTCAGCTCAACCATTTTGAAGGGATCCGAATGACCCAATAACACGCGCCACCAACAGCTAGACATTTGAGTGAGCATGACAAACTCTCAACTACCATGCTCGCAATGTCAAAATAAAAAAAATAAAAAGTTGTAACCTAATAAAAATGCTCCATGGTACTTCACATTCACAAATTTGAAAAAAAAGTGCCTCTACATTATACAATGCTATTATTTCTAAATATAACACGTAAAGAATCCTAAGTCCTATTGAAATAAACAAATGAAATAAAAATAAAACACTGAAAACAACAATACGAAAAGGGCAGCAGCATCTCTTCCAATATAAACAAATTTGTAGCTACAAATGTATGTGGCTGTGGAGCAGGACCGGCATTTAGCCAGGCATTTTTATCAAGGAGATAATCTTCCAATTTATAATATGCTTGTCTACATAGTGTGCGTTTAATGCATGTTTTAAATTTTGACTCGTTTAATTGGAGAATTTCTAGTGGAATTTTATTATAAAATTTTACACAGTACCTCATAAAAGAGCTAGCTAGTTTAGCTAACCTGAATCGAGGTTGATCTAACTTGTCCTTATTTCTAGTATTAAAATTGTGCCTATCACTTATTTTAGTAAAAAGATGAATATTTTTCCGGACATACATTATATTTTCATAAATGTATTGACAAGGTACCGTCATGATGTTTATATCTTTAAATAATTCCCTAAGAGAATCGCGCCTGCGAAGATTGTATATGGCTCTGATAGCTCTTTTCTACAGAATAAAAATAGACTCTATGTCTGCAGCCCGTCCCCATAGCAAAATACCGTAAGACATGATATTATGAAAGTAACTAAAATAGACCAGCCTCGCGGTATGTACATCAGTAAATTGACGGCTTTTTCTGACAGCATATGCTGCTGAACTAAGCCGTCCTGCCAGAGATGTTAAATGAGGACCCCATTGTAGCCTCGAGTCGAGCGTGATTCCCAGGAAAACCGCGTTTTCAACGATTTCTAGTTTCTCCTTGTTCAATATTATTTCCAAGTCATTACTTTTAAAATTCGGTAACGCAAATCTTATGCACTTCGTTTTTTTTTTTCATTTAGTACTAAATTATTAACAGTAAACCAGTTTTGGACCTGCTGTAGAGCGTTGTTTATGTCATCAATACGTGTGGAACGTCTATAGATCTTAAATATTAAGGAGGTATCGTCAGCAAACAATACTATATGTGGTTGTTTTTTCAATAAATGCGGTAGATCATTTATATCACCAGAAAGAGGAAAGGACCCAATATAGAGCCCTGTGGTACCCCCATTTTTATTTTTAAGCCCCGTGAATTTACACCATTTATCTGAACTTGCTGTTGCCTGTCATTTAAATAAGATTTCACTAGGCTTAGTGCAAGTTTACCTAATCCGTAATGTTCTAGCTTTAAAAGTAAGGTTTCATGATTAACGCAATCAAAAGCCTTTGGAGGTCACAGAAGATTCCAATAGCATCTTGGGCTTCCTCCCACGCTGCAAATATGTGTTTTAATAAGGAGACACCAGCATCAGTCGTACAACGTCCTTTGGTGAAACCATACTGCTGTTCGTGTAAGATTTTATTAGTGTTAAAATGAATAAGCATTTGATTGAGCATAACTTTTTCAAAGACCTTACTGAAAACCGGCAACACGGAAACAGGTCTATAATTATTGGTGTCGTTATGGTCGCCGGATTTAAAAGGAGGTATAACTTTACTGAATTTCATTGCATCTGGAAAGACTCCTTGGTCCACACACAAATTAAAAATTAAAGCCAAGTATGGTGCTACGGTCTCGATTATAGATGTACAAACTTTAACAGACATTCCCCATAGGTCCTCGGTTAATTTTATTTTTATTTGCCGAAAAGCCTTTAGGACTGTCATAGGGTTTATATGTTTGAATTGAAATTCAGCCGAACAGCCTGGCACGTTTTCTTTCAATAAAGCAATTGAGGTCTCCGGCGAGGAATTTAAAGCTTCCGTTGTCTTAAGAGTTATGTTGGTGAAAAAATTCACAAACTCTTGGGCTACTTCTATGTTAGAATTTATGGGACCATGTGAAGTCTCCAATAAAAAATCCGTGTTTCGTACCTTATTTCTACCCGTTTCACTATTAATAACTTTCCAAACGGTCTTTATTTTATTGTCTGCCGATTTGATTTTTGTGCTAATGAAAAGGGCCTTCGCTACTTTGCAAATTTTTCTAAAGAGTTTAGAAAATTTATTTACGTACTTGTTAAAGCTTTCAGAGTTAAAAAATGGTTTAAGGCCATATAGTTCATATAGTTTTTCCCTACTTATCCTTATACCTTTAGTCGCCCAGTCACTAAATACAAACTTAGGGAAAACATTTTTTGACTTCTTTTCAAAACTTTTATTAAATTCATTGAGTATTACTGAAAAGAAATTATTATAAAATTTATTAGCATCATCAATACTATGGCCCAGAACATTTAACTTATTTTGTATGTTACTATTAAATTTTGTTAATTTGCTAAGTGTAATTGGCCTAAATTGAATTTGAGCTTTTTCCAAAGTTGATTTAGACTTAAAAGACACCGTTTGTCCACTATGATCAGACGGAAGATAATTTACTATGGCTTTATCTAAATAATCACAATCACAGAAAATATTATCAATACAAGTTGCAGAGGTTGGAGTTACTCTAGTTGGTTCTATAAAAACATTAGACAGATTAAATGATTTAAAAAGGCTTATTTTTAAGCCTTTTTAAATGCAGCTATTTGTATTATTTTCTAAAATATTGATATTAAAATCTCCACAAATAATTATGGATTTGTTACTGTCTGCAAGTTTTGTTAGAATATACTCCATTGTTGCTTCAAATAAACTTAAGTTTTGAGGGTCCGGGAGTCTGTACGCGCACACTACAACATGCTCATCTAGCTCAACACAGGACAGTTCAATGCAATGTTCATTTGACAAGCTAACTATATCATTACGTTGTTTAAATTTTAAGCCTTTTTTTTAAGATCAGGGAACCACCCCGCAGCATAGATTTACGGTTAAAACAACTGCCTACACTATAATTTTCATAACTAAGTAGTATTTGGTAATCTTTCAACCAATGTTCGGTAAAACATACGACATCAAACATTGTTTTTCTAAAAACATTTCAATTTCTAATAATTTGGAAGAGATACCCTGAATATTTTGATGAAATAACTTCAAGACATGCTGCTGAGCCCCATTTTGGCTTTTAACTTTTTGAAAGCAAGAAGATACCTCGTTATTACTTGGTATAACTATGGTGTTACTGGTACCCTCTGTTGTCCTATGAATGAGTTTAAACTACTATCTGGAGTTACAAAAAAAATTTGCATAGTGATACATGGAACATCCTTCGTACAGTTCACAAAAGAATTAATAGCAATTAAGCTATGGTCAATTTGGCTGTCCACAGGGTTATTAGTATTAATACTAAACATTGTGGTTTTAACTAAACATGACTTTGACATACTACATACGTCTGTGTTAATAAAATAAACGAATAGTTTAGCTATTGTGTGTCCTTATACTAGTTGGCAGATACGTTGTACCTCTAGTCGACCTTAAATGACCAACAAAAATGTTGGTGTCAAAAAACATAAACTTGTCACTATAGTAACTTGTTAAGAAATGCATATGTTGATTAAGCATATGAATATACTTATTTTTCCTACAAGATAATTGTTCATAATATGGGAATGCACACAATATTATTTTCTTGCACTTTAATTTTAACATCTCAGTTACAAAGTCAGTGATGTCTTCCTTTCTTACTTTCAAACTATTACCTATAAACACTGTTACATCAGTATTACGATTATACGTTATGTCTATTACTAACATAAGCATGTTAGTAATCAGTAGAAACCAAAAAACTATGTTAGTAGTAACACACATAAGTATAAAAACACAAAATATACACAATAAAAATACAGCCAAGATTAGAGGAAGATTTATCAAGTCCCATGTCTGACATGCAGCTTGATAAATCTATCCATTGTAGGCCCATCTAGCCTTTCTGCAAACACCTATAGAATACTGTTGCTGCTTCCCCTCACTCTGCGTATCACTGATGCCACTTTTTTGCGCATGATTGCAAAATAATCATCAGTGTGCGCATCCGCGAACATACCTGGCGCACTACACTAAGGTGGAAGCCTCAACAGCGCCCTGAAGGCGTTATTATATTGAATGCGCATATTTTTTTTTTTATATTAGTGTCGGGACATATTTGACAAACATAAAAACTCACATACACCAACACCCAGACCCGGAACAAGTATCTGTAGGCCATACAAACATTTGTTCCGTGCGGGAATCAAACCCGCGACACGATATTATATTAGGTATTCTTCAATTCTCAGTTTTTCTCGTTGTAGCTAACGTACCCAATTGATTCGTTTAGTCTCTATTTTCGCCTACACACAAACCGGAAATTGGTTTAAAAAGATTAAGAAAAATCTTCTCTATAAGTCCATAATTATGCAACGCCGTGAAGACGGGACGGTACGGGACCTTTATTGCGTGATTTAGAGGCGCGCCTGGCCGGCTCGTAGGGATAAATACAATTACTCGTGCTCGTACCACCATCCCATCCATCTACATCCACCCTCCCATCTCCCCGTTTCCATAGAAACCATAGTGAGCTAGATGTATTTAGGTGCAGTGGAATGCGCGCCGGGTTCCCCTGTTTCGGCCTGTCTGGTTACCATGGATACTAATAATATACTACTACCTACATATTCTACACGAGGGTTGTATTCCCCTCCGTATACTGAATAATTAAGTGAAGCCCGAAACGGCTCGGAATTTCGTAATTTTTAACCGACTTCAAAAAAAGGAGGCGGTTCGCAATTCGTCTGATATTTTTTGTCATTTCCCCAATTACAAGAAGATTGATACCGGGTACGATTTGGCAAAATATATTTTTGTTTGAAAGGGTATAATGCCAAGGTTGTTGCATGGTCATCAGGTCAGGTTCTGATGATGGATATCGAGGGTACTCCTCAAATATTGTAGGAGATGATATTTCATATAGCGATTTTGGTATTTTCATCAACAATCCAATCATTTGCACTCAGAATGTATTATTTGGTGAGGTGGAACTGACCACATCATCGCTTACCATCAGGTGAGATAGTGGTCAAGCGCGAGCCTATAGATTATAAAAAATACCTCGTTAACCGAATATAATAAAGTAAATACTTATAAAAATGATACTAGTAGTGATGAAAATGGTAGCATTGAACTGTTCTGATGATGAAGCCGGAATGTCGGCACTGGAACTCCGAAATAAAACAATGTATCCTAGTGGTGTTCGGGCTCATTGGAGTCGTCACGAGATGTACTTTGGCTATAAATGATTTTCAATGTAATTTGAGGTATCAAAGCTAAAAAGTGAAAATAAAAAACATTTCACGAAAAATACAAACCGACTTCCAAAGAATTACCGAAGTAGGTGTCAAAAACGAAAAACAATAGGCACCAAAGACACCGACTTACATAGTTTATATTTGTAATTTTAGATAGAGGGGAGATTGCTAGACCTCCTTTGTGAACGGGTAGAGAGAATTCAGGTAGTCAGCTTCCAAGGGCGAGATGTCGCCTGCTAGTAGAGTGGGTAAAAAATTCATTTACGTCATCTAAGACTCTTAAAAGGAATGACCATTGGAATTGAACTGTTTTAGTGAGGGCAGTGTAAGCAGCTTGGGGTGAGTCTTTACAGATAAGTGATAGTTTTCTATTGTAGATTGCCAGTTTTTTTTTAATGTATTGATTTCTTAACTTGGTCTTAACCAACTCTCACCCATTGGTAAGTGGAATCAGGGACGGCGTCCATGATCTCGTTGAAGAGAGCACATCTTTCTTCGCTTGTCCCCTCTCTTATGGTTTGGGATCGGTAGCCTTTTTGGTCCATGAAGGATATCAATTTCTCTAGATTCTTATTGAGTAAATCTAGATAAACGTCAGCCCGTTTAGAAATCATCAGAAGGTCAGAATTTTCTTGTTTACAAAATCTTCTTTTCCTTGGCCAATATAACTATCAAGGAAGCGTGATCCAGTTATGAGGGCTATGTTAATCCACTTGAAAATCTGTTGAGCTGTTTGTTTGTCGTTCTCGGAAATTATTAGGTATGATTTTTTGTCTCGAGGAAAGTAACCATATTCTGGGTCTATTTGATTCATTTTATCCCACCATTGACGTAGGTTTTTGAGCTTGCCTTCAGCTTAATAGTCATCTGCATACCTGCATTGGGTAGTTGCTTGTTCTTTTTTTAGTATGTTTATTATGGGTAGTGTTGCAAGGGCATACAATGGCATGGCTAGATCCATTAAAAAACGGGGATCCAAAAGCATCTTCTAGACATGTTGTAGGTATGGTCTGGGTAATTGCTGGCGGTGAATTCTCATTATGGGCGGCGCGCATATGCCGTTGTAATCCATTTATTTTAAAGGTTCTAGGACAATGAGGACACTGCACGGTATTTGATGAGGTTTCACTTTGACTTGTCGAATTTATGGGTACTCATTTATTTACACAATTAATTTAGATATAATACAGAAAAATATGAAATAAAGGAGATAATAAATGTTATGTAGAAAATTTATATTAATTATTATTTAATTGTTGACGTCTTGTCATATTTTTCGTATTTTTACGGATTATGATACTACATAATCTCTGCTTGCCGCAAACAAATCGTGCACCGGTTATTTGGATAGAAACCCATGCATATAAATACATAAAGGTACCTTGTACGTATGGCTTATGTATATATATAAAAATAACAAAACACAGTCAGGTAGAACGACAGATGGTATGGCCCAACAACCCTATGAACCCTGCATTATTATTATTTTGGTATTGGTGAATAACACAGACACAGTAACAGTGTTCGATCCATTATGTCAGCCAATGACGGTCATACAATATTAAACCCAAAAGTACCCTTTACACCAAGAGCAAATCCAAGCGACGGTTATTGCCGTTAACATCATCTTTGTTCGACCCTTTTTACTCGAGACGAATGAATGCATGGGTCACCCATTTTGGAAATCTCATTCAGGGAATGGCTTCGATTCAAGCCTGTATTTCAATGATTTCTTCGTTTCGTATGGAGCTCCTGCACGCTTGTGCTAGGCCTGGCAAAAATACGAGTTACAATCCAAGGTCAAGGTTACCAGTCAGCACGCGAATTGTGTATTCCCCTTACTCCAGCGGCGTGGAACTGTGTGAAAGGAACATTGAAGGGGCCAAGGATGATTTTTGTTTGCAAGTTGAGGGGCGAACGGGTTTTACTAAGAGAATTAATGAATTTCATTAGATACAACAATTGAAGTTTTGCCCGTAGAAGCAGTTATAACGAAATTTTCGGAGCTTGTTACCCGCGAGCAAGCTATGTAGAGTTATACTGACCCAGTCAAGGAAATCACTCTTGTATAGGTAACTTGACTTTTAGGCGGCGTATCAAGACACAAATTTATAGTTTTTAAGTTAGACCAGCAACGGCATCAACAATACAACTGTGAAAACCGAATACAATTTTGTGCAGTAGTTTTTGCGTCAACCGCGTATAAACATCTACCGTGACCGACAAAAAAAACAAATTTTAATCTTTCGCTGTTATAATTTTTACACAGGGGGCTATATAATTTTTTTAAATATCTTCAAAACATATATATCGCCGAGTAACAATTTAATTAAATGTATCGATAAGTCAGCGATGTCCAGCGATTTGCTACTAAAGCCCTGATTTCTGTATTTGTCAACCTGTACATTAGCCTGAAAACCTGTCAAAATTTTACACTAAAATAGGGTTTGACACGTTCTTAAATCCAAATACTCATTTCAGTAATCGGCCCTCAGTATTGTAAACATAAACGAACGGGAGCTCTAGACAGAGTCATTCTAACAGCGATGGTGATGATTGAAATACCAAACTGTAAGGAAATTGATCACGTGACATTTTAATAGCTTGAAGCCCTAAAAAAATAATTGGGTCTTGCGAAGCTATTGCTTTCTAGCAACTAAACTTATTAGCAGACAGCAAAACTTTTTACTTGTACACTTGGCAGGAGCCTCAGAACTGTTCACAATGTTCAGTACCTAAAATTGTAATCAGTCTCTTAAAACATTTTTGAAAGCATAAATGAACAGGAAAACCAGTCAAACCAGCACCTATACAAAAATGAAAAGACACACAAAAAGGTTACATTATACCAAATAAAATTTGTCATAAAAAAAAACTTTTTTAAGACAAGCTTTTTTCTTATTGTTCTCAGCAAACCCTTTGATTTGATACCCATATCATGGCAGTGCAACAAAAATAACTAGTCCGCCATCTTGGGCTGTCCGCCATATTGGATTTAGAATGACGTCACTTAGTTAACCATGTATTGTCATCCAAACAAAAAGTGTATGCAAAATTTCTTCTTAATCGGTGGTGGATAAATGCTTTAAAATTCAGTTGCAAGATTTTGACCCGAACACACTCACATACACTGGAAGTTAAAAAAAAGCTCGTAGAAAAGAAGGCATCGAGTTAACCAAAGGGAGCCAGCTTACAAAAATTGCATTTCGCTGAAATAGGAATGGCGCACGTCTAAATTTTCAATGTCACGGTTGACAAGTAGCGGTTGCCCTAGAGGAGCTAACAAGGTCAAGGGCGAGCGTCTTTTGCAAAATTTGGGGTGAGCGTACTAAGTAGGTACTTATAAGACCTCTTTTGAGTAAGCCCTAGTAAAGCTCTAATAAGAACAGTAAAAAGATACGTTTTTAGCCTAACAGCCCATAACAAAAATTTGCAGCTATATTTGTTTTTATTAAAGTTAATTTTCATGAATTATACTTGATAATAGAATAGATTGCTGCAGGGTTGCCTGAAAATATCTAGCTGCAACTGCCTTAATTAATAAAATTTATGATTGATAGTTAACCCCAAATATATAAGTTGTTCGTAAGTCTTGTAGAAAAAACGAAAAAATAAAATTGCCAGCGCGCATCAATCTGCAGGGTTGCCAGTTGACCTGCTGAACCCGATAACCCATAAATGGTGGCTAACTCAACGCTAGATGATGATGATTACGCACTCACGATACTGTAGAAATTCCTAGTGTAGGGCAAGGTTAAAAAAAAAAAAAAAACTGTTTGCGGCCAAGGAACCCTAGCTTCTGCCAAATCTTCTGATGAATGTCGAAAATTAACCCGAAGGAACATATTCCCGGAATAAAAATATCATATGTGGTATTTCTGATTGTAATCTATATCTGTGCCAAATTTCATTCAGATTTGTCCAGCCGATTGAGCATGAAGAAGTAACAAACATTCAAACACACACACTCACAAATTTTCGGCTTTATAATATTAGTGTGATCAAGAACCATTCAGAAAAATTAAGTTATATCAAAATATTATACCTGCAGATTTTTGTAGTGGGATCTCATACTATTTGGTTTGCACGCATTCATTAATTTCAATGGTTCAACCCCAGCGTCTGACTCACTTTACCCTTTTGCGCGCGTTTTGCGCAGTTGGACAGGTTTTCAATAAAATAATAATAACAAGTGTTCATTATAGGTGAGGGTTATAAGACCGTTGTGAGGGGAGCAACAAAAAAGGGGAATCATTGAAATTTTGCCAAAGACTATTTTGTTAAAACCAGTCGGTTGTACTTATTAATTTATATGACATGCTATTTGGACGTTATTGGCATAGCAAAATTATATTCTCACTTTAATAACGTTTTCTGAAAAGGCGTAGGCGTAAATGGGTTGTTTTTATTCATCATACATAAACTCACGCTTTTGCCCCATTGGGGTAGGAAGAAACTACAGAACTCCACCTGCTACGATTTATATTCAACAATAAATCAATAATAGAATAATGTAATCAATTGTCGATTTGTTATATCCACATAAATTTGATGCCTGCATAGAAATCCGTTTTATTTATTAATATTATTGATTCCTTGAAGGTCAAGGGCGAGGGTTGGTGAACGGCGAGGATAGGGGTGTTCACGATGAGCTAATACTCATTTTGCAATTAATATTCTACATCATTATTTTAATTTAATCATTACTTCACAATTCTAATCTGAAGACACGGTAATTTTGCTACTATTATTAATGCTAAAGTTTGGATGGATGGATGTTTGTTGTTTATCACGCCCAAACGGCTGAACGGATCTAGATGAAATTTGGTACAGAGATAGATGGTCTGGAATAGTAAATATGATTAAAAGAAGAACAGATCCACTCGAATGAAGTCGCGGGCAACAGCTAGTAAGACAAGTTACTTTCTATATTTTACTTTTTTTGAGCGATAATTTATTCTAGGTATAATTAATTAAAACCTTTCTGAACGTAGTTATGTTTTTATTTGAAACATTGACATATTATGGCGTATACACTTTGTTCGTTGCCGTATTGTACCGTATACACTATGTAGGTATTCATTCATCTCTGTTTTCTTTAAAAGAGTGTTTTTGCCGTGTTCAATTCCCGGGGCGGACAGTGTTTATTTATTTATTTAATAATTAACATTGTGTACACACACAGTATAATACATAAAGACAATACATCAAGACAATAGAGTACAAGGAAACTGCTTATTTCTTAAGAAATTTCTGCCAGCAGGCCCGCGAAAAGGAAAAATGAAAAAGAAATGTAGACAAAAGTGTGTGAGAACAGGAAAATAAAAAAAAAATAGCGCACCTACACAAATAGTGTAATGGTGGATATATACAAATATAAATACATAATTGTTAAATATATAAATACTTATGTAGAATATATAAATACATATATAAATAAAGATCAGAATTGAGAGGATAGATAATGCTCTTTTAAACGTTTTTTGAATAGTGAGATAGTATTTAAATCTCTGATGCTAGGCGGAAGTGAGTTCCACAATCTTACAGCATGGACAGAGAAGGAATAGAAATAGTAACTGGTTTTATGGGGATGGGATTTAAGGAGAGATTTTAGATGTGATCTGCACAGAGTGCATCTCTGGGGCGAGCGTAAGAGAATCGCTCACGCAGGTGTTGTTGCTTTTTTCACTTGGAATTTGTCAGTGGCAGCCCGGGTTTGGATTTGTTCCTGGTTGATGGCAATAGAGTCGCCCCCTATTACATGGAGTTTAAAAATAACCCTAGAATTACTATAAATGTACCTCTGGCCAACTCTTCGAGGAATACAGGCGTGATGTTATGTATGAAAGTGTCAAAAATTTAACGCAAGAATAAAGCGGGTGATTAGCGTGTCACATTGATATAATAACAAGTCATCATATCAGCCGAAAGACGTCCACTGCTGGACATGGACCTTCCCCAAGCGTCGCCACATTGACGGGTGCCGTGCGTCCCGCATCCAGCGGATCCTCGCAACCTTCATCAGGTCATCGGTCCACCTGGTGGGGAAGGCTTTCCAACGCAAAAAGTAAAGTTTAAAACACCCCTGACACATTTTTGTTTAATGCTACATAATTTCTTTAGTAGAAGACACGCTCTGATCGAGTATCTATCGAACACGTAATTATGACACGATATTTTGGGAAAACCCAGGCAGGCGCTTTACATTGTGTATATTATTTCATCACCACTGCTCTCAAAACGGTGAAGGAAAACATCAAGAGGAAACCGCCATGTCCTAGAAACAAAAATTCGAATACATGTGATATCCACCAACCAGCATTGGGCCCGCGTGGTGGATTACGACCCATTCACTCTCACAGAGAAGTGGCCTGTGTCCCAGCAGTGGGAAGATTAAAAAGGCTGATGATGATGATCTTGCGAAAATACTCCGATTCAAATAGTAAAATAAATGCCTATAACTTTTGAACGGCTGAACCGATTTTAATCAAACATAGCTAAGAAAACTCTCGGTAAAATCACATTGCAAACAAATATCAATCAAAATCGGTTCATCCGTTTAGAAGCTATAATGCCACAGACAGATACACAACTACACATACACAAAGGTACACACGTCAAACTTATAACAACCCTATTTTTCGCTGGGGATTAAAAATACGAGAGTCTTTGAAATAATCATTAGAAGATTGTTTACTTTGTGTCGATATAAAATTATGTGTGATTTATTAGGTTGGTAGGTTGACTTATTTATGTTACAGCTGTAGATTTACTATGCGATGAATTAAAAGATTCTAGTACGTCAGCCATTGAATAATATATTATTAATTTAATCAGAGCATTTGAATTGTGAATAATTGTTGAAAATGCGTTTATGAGTCTCCCATCCTCTTTCAGTTAATAAATCGGGTTTTTTAATAAATAAATAATCAAGGTATTCCAAGACTCCGTCGGCTCATCAAGGTTTTGAGGTATGAGACAATATCGTCAGCATTTTATGCAAGATGAATTCTAGGTTGCTTAGATAGGTATGTCACTAAGGTAAAGAATGAAGAGAAATGCAAATTTTGAAGTTGCCTCCCCCAAGTTTCACATCGACCGGTTGTCTCAAAGACACGTTAAGAAAATTAGAACTAAACGGTATAAATATATAATTTAGTGCTAATCTTATTATGAAATTCTATTTATTATGTAATTCTTCGCGTGCTTATCGAAGTTTATCGGCTGTTTTTACCCGACTGCCGAAGGAGGGTAATGTCTTTATCAGTCTATGTATGTACATATGTATGTTTGTTCTTATGTGGCGTTCTAGAGTACAAACGCGTTGGTCGATTTTGATGATTCTTACGTCAATCGATTCGTCTTAACCCTGCGAGTGTTACTGGCTAGATCAAAATTGGAAAATAGAAAAATGGCGGATTTTGGGCGCCATAATGTGGGAGTCCAAAATATTTTTTTCTTCCGAACCCATCGTGTGGTGTATCAAAATAATGGGTTTTAAGAGGTGATTACAAAAATACACAACACTTACTCGTATATGTTTAAATGTACCTAATTCAAAAAAAAAATTGTTGTTAATTCAAATTTTATTTATAAACTAGCACTTCGCCCGCGACTTCGTTCACGTGATTTCGTTTATCTTTTGAATGACTCTTATGTGCAATTAGTGAAGGCCACCAAAAATAAGCTATTATTAAATCTATAAAAATGGGGTATCGTAGATATACAGGGTTTATTGGTTTAGGACGATTCGTTATTTGACTTAACGATTACTAAATTTTAGGTTACCGCCACAAAGTAAAATCCTTTCCTAAAAACTTAATAACCCTTTTAGGACGATTCGTTATTTGACTTAACGATTACTAAATTTTAGGTTACCGCCACAAAGTAAAATCCTTTCCTAAAAACTTAATAACCCCATTTTGCCCCGTTAAAGGTCGAGTTTTGAACAACCCAAATATAATATAAACTCTTTTCTTCTCTTTTTTATTTTTCGTTTATGTTAGTAATATTCCGCAGTAAGATGCCTCAAAAAAACGTTAACACCCCTTAACCATATCTGGGGGGGAGTTTTAAAAAACGTTTTATGTTAAATTCGATTATTTACTTTATCCCCAAGGAATTAGATTTTTCTAACAAACAAATTTTGCCCCTTTTCACCCCCTTAAAGGTTGAATTGCCGAAATTTCTGCTTAGTGCTCCTCTAGAACCTGTCCAGTAAGATTCTTAGTTTTGGGTTTGTTTCGAAAAACTTATAACGCCAACCTTTATTGTTTACATAGTCTGGTACTTACATCACGTTTCAAGTTTATTAACCCAAGAAATAAGATTCTTTAAAAAAAATTGACAACCCCTACATCGCCTTTTGGGGGAAGATTCGAAAAACTAATAATGACAACTTTTATTCCTTACTTAGGTTGGTATTTATGCCATGTTTCATGTTTATTAACCCAAGAAAAAAGATTTTTCAAAAAAATAAAAACGTCCCCTATTTAATCTTTTGGGGGTAGTTTCGAAAAACTAATAATGAAAACCTTTATTGTTTATTTATGTTTAGTTTCAAGTTTACTATATTAACTAAAGTAATAAGATTCTTCAAAGAATCTTTAGCGCCCCCTAAATCGTCTTTCGAGGGCAGATTCGAAAAACTAATAACGACAACCTTTATTGTTTACTTTTGTTGATGTTCATGTCAACTTTCAAATTTATTAACCCAAGATGTAAAATTCTTCAAAAACACTTTAACACCCCCTAAATAATCCTTTGGTGGTAGTTTCGAAAAACTGATAATGAAAACCTTTATTTTTTATTTGGATTGGTATTTGTACCAAGTTTCAAGTTTATTGACTCAGGAAATCAGATATTCCATACATATTTCAACACCCCTTAAATCATCACTTAGGGGTAGTTTCGAAAAAGTAATAATGACAACCTTTATTATTTACTTAGAATACTATTTGTACCAAGTCTCAAGAATTTTGGCCGAATAATAAGATTTTTCATACAATCTTTCAATCCCCTCTTTACCCCCTTAGGAGTAGAATTTCCAAGAATCCTTTCTTATCGGATGCCTACGTCATAGAAAGAATACACCCTCCAAGTTTCAAGTGTCTACGATCAGCGATTTAAGCTGTGCGTTGATCCGTCAGTCAGTCATTCAGGACAAAGCATTTTATATGTATAGATAACAAAAAACCCGACTGCTTAAAAAGCGAACTAAAAAGACGTAAACAAGATGAAACCATGCTGTGCAGTCGGAGGATACATATGCGCGAGCTGGCTGGCCAATACCAGATGTATCCTCCGACTGCACAGCATCGTTTCATCTTGTTTACGTCTTTTAGTTCGCTTATTTATAAATATTTTTTTATTAATGGAGTATTTGTTGCATCAGCAATAAATTTATCGCGCATGCGCCTTTTTCTGTGATGTACTTCCCTGGCGAGCACTTCACCGGCAGTAACCATACAAACTGCGTATGTTCCGTCGAGTGTTTCATAAAGTTCGAGTGTGTTTTTGAATTACAAAAGATAAATATAAGTCAGTTTTTTTTCAAACCTATTGATTTGGGAAAATGCAACTTATTACGACTGTGAATCAAACCCTGAATGGACTCACGATATGGCTAAAGGTGGATTACTAGTGGCGTCACGGCGCCGCGGCCGATGCAAAATGGCCACAATCGATATTCATTAGCTGCATGTTTGTTATTATTTGTGCTTGTAGTCTAAATAAATAACGGACACTATACGGTGTTACCGGACATTTTACGCCATGAGAAGCAATAGCGAGCTGGTGCTGCATTTCGGAAGGTTAGTAGGTAATTAGGTTTAAATAATAAATAATAATAATAAAAATGTTTATTTTATCTCCACAAATTACATCAAGTACATACATTATACAGCTGACATTATATTTTTTTCTTACAAGTTTGTAATTTGTGGGAGATCTGGAGTCTAAACTAAGCCGAGGCCTGTACTATAGATCTCCAGGCCCCCCATTTATAATATTGTACAGATTGTCAACTAGTGAGATGCGAACGTGAGTGTACTCAATGAGTAAGCGGGAGCAGGCTTAGTATCTCTGCGTGTGGTAGTGTGTGTGTGTGTGTGTGTTTGTGTATCTGTGTATTTGTGTGTGTGTGTGTACAGTTAAGGGATATATAATTCTGTTAAATAACAATTTTGCATGTATTAGCATATTTAATAATATATATGGGGTTTCTAAGTATTGTGTGAAATTTGTAGATAAATATGTATAATAATATAATGTAATGTATAACATAATAGTTGTGATTAAATGTGAGTATATAGTATTTTACCTAAAGTGATATATAAAATGAAATATTGTAGATAAATGTATATATAGTAAACATCAACTTATATTGTTACCTCTAGGATTTTTTCAGTTTCGGAGTAATTAAGTGTTTGTAACCATTTATAAATTATATTTTTGCATTCTTTTTTACAATGGTCGGAGAAGGGAACTATTTTGTTTACTTTGTTGAGCAGCATACTTCCTCGGTATGGAAAAAATCTTCGTGCGAAAGAGGTGCTTACGGAAGTCGATTCACAAACCGCGTACTTTCTTCTAGTCTGTGCTATACGCTTTCTTCTGTCCTCTGTTACGTCGCTCATCTTATGAAGTATGGAGAGCATTATGTAAAGCTGGCGCACAGTGAGGACTTGCGCTTCTTCATAAAGTTTAGAAGTAGGAAATAGTCGAGGTTTTGACAGGCTAACTTTTAGTAACATTCTTTGAGCTCTTTCAAGGGTTATCATTTTGGATTTACAAGCTCCTCCCCAGGTAGTGATGCAATAGGATATAATTGATTGCGCCAAGGCCTCATATACTAACCTTACAGTCTGTTTGTCTGCTACGTCACGTAGTGTTTTAAAAATGTATGTTAATTTTCGAATTCTATTGGATATAGTTTGTATATGATTTTCAAAATTTAGATTAGCGTCAATTTCGATTCCAAGATATTTAATACATTTAATGGAGGTAATTTTGGAACATGTGCAGTTTGGAGTAGGAGGAAAATTACACTTATGCGCATATAGGTTATTTGTAAGGTTACTTATCTCTGTTCTATTTTGGATAGAGAACACAATGAATTTGGTCTTGTCGTCGTTTAAAGTGAGAAGGTGTGATGTTAGCCAATGACAGATTCTGTCAAATCCCTCCTGCGCAAGATTAAAAAGTTCATCCCACGAATCAGCATAAAAGGTTAAAGTTGTATCATCTGCATAAGCTGAGATGCGGCAGTTCCTACTACTAAGAGTGCAGAGCTCATTTATGTAGCAGAGAAAGAGTGTTGGGCCGAGTATACTGCCTTGTGGCACCCCGAAAGTAATTGGCAACTCATCACTGATGTTGTCACCGACTTTAACACATTGTGTTCTATTGTGCAAATAATCAGATAACAATGCCAGTGGGATGCCTCTTATACCAAGGTCTTCCAGTGTCTCTACAAGGCAGGGGACAGAAACAGTGTCAAAGGCATAAGCAAGGTCTAAGAATATAGTTAAACATTTCTTTTTATTATCTAATTTATTAACCAGAAAGTTAACAAGGTCAAGCACAGCATTACTAGTTGAGCGGCCAGATCTAAAACCATATTGCGAGTTTGAAAGTAGATTACCGTCTTCTAGGTATTTAGTAAGCCTGGTGTTAATTATGCGCTCAAATAATTTTGACAGTGAAGTTAAAATTGCAATCGGTCTGTAGTTACTGACACTGCCCCTATCCCCTGCCTTGTATATCGGGTGTACTACAGCTCTTTTTAGTGGATCCGGAAAAACCCCAGCCTCAAAACAGCGATTTATCAAATCAGTAAGTACTGGTGTTACTGACTTGGATGCAATCTTAAGAATCTCGGCACCAATCTGATCCCAGCCTGGAGCGCAGTCACTTTTTAGAAACCGTATTGTTCTCTCAACTTCTTCGTTGTCGGTTAGTAGGAGGACAAATGATTTCACGGGAGGGTCAATAACTTTCTGGAAGTTTGGAAAGCGAGTGCGCATAATCATATCAGATAGTCTATGGGATTGTCAGCAATTTTTAAAAGTTCTAGTGGTTGTTGATTTTTGTTATTGTTGTTAGTCATTGTTTTAATAGCTGTCCAAAGCTTTTTTGAATTATTTTTAGTCATTATTAATTGATCTCTCTCATACTGTTTTTTAAGCTTTTTTAATAAATTGTTGCAATAATTTCGATATCTAAAGTACGACATTTTTAATACTTCATTGTCTGTATTTGATTTTAACTTTTTGTGCATCCTATCCCTAGTGCGTATGCAACGTAATATACCAGCAGTTATCCATGGTTTTATTATAAATTTATTTCTAGGAGTTAATCGTCTTATCGAGTTATTTGCAATTAATTGCTGCATTATATTAATGAACTTGCTCATTGCAGCATTTAAATTAACTTCCTGATAAACTTCCACAAAATCATAATTGTCACAGTCGGCTTTTAGTTTTTCTTTGTCAATTTTACAAATAAGTTTTAGTTTAGTTGATTTATTTATAGATGTGTCAGTTTTTAAGCTGAACAAGACTGATTCATGATCTGTGATACTAGTTCCTAGCGAAAATGTAAACGCACTTAATTTCGTTTTTAGTAACACATGATCCAAGCACGATTTTCCCCTAGTTGCAGTATTGATGGCAGGGAGTAGTCCATGGAAGGTAATAGTGTCCATGTACGCAGTGTTAATAGGGCTCGTTTTAATAAGGTCAATATTTATATCACCTACTATTATAATATTTTTGAAGGACGACAGACCTTCTAGTAGTGTATGTAAGGAATCAACAAAAGTATCCGGTGTTCTGAAACTTGGAGGCCTATAAATCGCGATTAATATTGTATGATTTTGTATTTTAATTGTTAGGCAATTGGCTTCAGATAAAGAGGGTTCCTCAACAATACAATCCAGGTTACTGTTTGTAAAGACTACAAGGCCATCATTTTGGTTGTAGTTATCATTTGTTTTAAAAGAGTTATACCCTTTAAGCAATGGCAAGTTCACGACATGGGATAGCCAACATTCTGACAGCACTATAATGTCACAAGACAACTTTAATCGCTTAAGGAGAGCGTGTAACTCCTGGAAGTTGCAGTTTAGGCTACGGATATTCTGCTGTAGAATATTTAGATATCGTATAGGATGTTGAAGATATGAAATGCACTCCTCCGGTTCACAAGTAATAGGGACAGAAATATTAAACTGGTCGATGTTTTGTATTAAATTATTTGTGGTATTGAATGTTGCGTATAATTATTACTGGTGAAAAGAAAGTACAAATAGTAATTTTTGTTTTAATTTGGAAGTAAGATGAGAGCCGCATTTGTTTAAAGTGTACTGTACGAAAGAGATCGTAAGCCACAAATACACTCCATTGCTCGTGATGGGAAAAAAATATGTAGCCTAGGTATATGGTTTTTAGTAGACATAGGAATGTTAGAAGTTTTGGTTTAGTACTAATGTAATTCATGTAACTATGTATTGGCAGATTTATTATATTATAAATATATTGTATATTGTATAAGATTAAAAATAGTATATTGTATAAGATTAAAAATAGTATATTTTACATAATTTTTAAAGTAAATAAGACAAACTGCAATAGCTGCATAAAAATTAATAGATAACAGGTTACATTTAGACATAAGAGAATTAAGTACATTTGTGTAATTTATATACTTGACATGTTTAAGTTAATATGTGGCTAGGCATAGCATTTATCATAATTATTAAAAAAGCATTTGTATCATAGTTTATACCTCCTTTTCTATGTGGCTCTGGTTATCCGAATGCTAAGTAGGTATACGTGTAGTTTATAGTATGCGAATATTTACTCGTAGGTTAAATGTAACCATGAAAACCAAAATTCATAGAAAAGAACAAATATAATATATTTATTTACATAATTAGTCAATAGTAACAGTATAAATAGAATTTTCCGTATAACTATTTGCTGATTCGAATGTTTTCTATGCTGAGCCCCATTTTGTTTTTGTTATACAATGCCGCACTGCAATATATTTAAAACGAGATTTCATAGTTTGACACATCACAGATGAATTCTATCTCTGTCCCTCGCCACCCGCACGCCGCGGTTTCGCTTTATCGTACCCCAACGCATCTATGGATAAACCACAGACATATATCTAAATAGATAACGCAAGTCCCTCCATCTGTATGAAAACCAAGCGTGCCACTTTTTCACAAACAAAGTAAAAAACAAATTTGCTTACCAATGAAAGAAAACATTTCCAATGCTTTGGCCAACTTTTTCTATACATTATTTATATCTCAATATTGCATAAAAAAGCATTTCCTAGATTTCGATGGATATCCGGTGCCGATAATGCTAAATTAAAAACTCAGAATACGATTATTTGTCGTAACTTTAGTCCGTTTTTTGGCACGCGAAGTACATACACTCGCGTCATCTAGTTAGATTGATGTCTGTGACATAAACCATGTTACATTTTTTTTTTCAGCTTACCACGGGACGGTCCTTATTAGAGATGAAAACAATAAGAGCTTGTAAGTATAACAATTTTATTTTTAGTTAAAAATTTCCTAGACTTAATTATACAATTTTAATTCAAATTCTAAAAACTCGTGGTTTGTGTGTGCGTGCCGCTAAGTTTCAAAAAATCTTCACTCAACTACGTAATGCACATTTTACGTGACTGGATTCGATTAGAAAAAGTAAAATGAGGATTAGGAAATTTTGCGCATATGAGCTTGGAAAATTCGTACGTGACACTCGTATGATCCACGCGGATGGCGGAGGATGTTACTACCCAATGACGTGACGGCGCATGACGCGACGACGCTCCCGTCAGGTGACCTCAGTCCCGCTTGCACGATTTACCCGCCCCCGCTGCTTTACGACCCCCGCGCCCGCGAATCCTGGGAGTCATCATCATCATCATCATCATTACAGCCGAAAGACGTCCACTGCTGGACATAGGCCTCCCCCAGGCGTCGCCACATTGACCGATCCCGTGCGTCTCGCATCCAGCGCCTTCCCGCAACCTTAACCAGGTCATCGGTCCATCTAGTGGGAGGCCTTCCAACGTATCGTCTTCCGGTTCGCGGTCGCCAATCCAGAACTTTTCGGCCCCATCGGCCAACCGTTCTGTGAGCAATGTGCCCTGCCCACTGCCACTTAAGTTTACCTTGAATACATCCTCCAGCGCAGCAGTGAACAGTTTCGGAGAAATGACGTCTCCCTGTCTCACGCCACGCTGGAGAAGGATTGGTTTCGAGGTCCGATCCTGAAGACGGACTGACATGGTGGCGTTTTTGTACAAACACTTCAATACCTCAATATACCGGTAGTCGATCTGGCACCGTTGGAGAGACTGCAGTACAGCCCAAGTCTCGATCGTATCGAAGGCTTTCTCGTAGTCCACGAACGCTAAACAGAGAGACAGGTTATACTCTTCGGTCTTCTGTATAACCTGCCGCAGCGTATGTATGTGGTCTACGGTGCTAAAGCCTTTTCGGAATCCGGCTTGTTCGGGAGGCTGGAAATCACCAAACCTGCGCGCGAGACGTTTCGTGATGACTCTTGAAAAAAACTTGTAGACATGGCTAAGAAGTGAGATGGGCCTATAGTTCTTCAGCCGGGCATTGTCGCCCTTCTTGAAGAAGAGTACCACCACACCCCTGCACCATGCCTGTGGCGTTTTGCCCTCGAGTATGACGGAATCAAACAACCAGCCAAATCTTGGGAGTGTCACGTACGAATTTGCCAAGCTTATACCAGTGATGTAATCGGAGTACATCACCTGTTACCGATAGTCACTGACATACAATGTGTATGTCAGTGCTACTCATTATATGAATGTTTCTGAATACACGTAAATCCTCAGACAAACTTATTCCAATAAAGAGTTGTGTGCTGTCTATACACGTATAATACCAAATTTTTATTCATATTGATCGTACGCACGTATTCATACGGAAGTACTGAAAACGCTGACATATTTGATTTTACGATTCAGGAGTTTATTCTGAATTAATATTCTAAATACTTGCATTTGTTCTGTTAAAACAGCATAGTACTATCTATATCTGTGACGTGTACTCGTGTACAGTTATCTCCTCCTAATAGATTGCTTGTATATTGGAACTGTCCATGTTTGCGACAATAACTCGAAAAAAAAACATGTTATTTTAGTATTTATTGGTATTTATTTATTTTTTTATCCTCGCACTGGAACGCCTTGCAGCAATTACACCAATGGAGCACAATCTTATAATAAACTCATGTTAAGTCCAGTTTCCTCACGATGTTTTTCCTTCACCGTTGTCAGCGATGTCCAAGATAAATTTAGAAAACACATATGAATTGCAAAAGTCACATTGGTACTTGCCCGGATTCGAACCCACGACCTCAAGCACGAGAGGCGAGGTCTTAGACACTGGGCCACCACGACGTATAAAGAAAAGCCAATAAAGAATAAGCCAATTAAAAATAGTTTCAGCCGGTCAGTAAAGTGTTGCATACATAACTAGTTTCCTTTGACCTATCTAAAACCCTTAACACAGAAAAAAACACCATTAGTAGTCCCAATTTTCATGACCAAACTAAAACATAAAAGTTATCCAAATCGGTCCAGCTAATATCAACCGAGGTCCTATTTTGGCACAGTAGCTAATACATTTCCACGTTCCCTGTGCGTGACTCACATGTGATGCATTTCGTGGTTTAGATGAGGCGTGAGTGCACCACACGTGGGTCGCTCGCCGTACAAAGTTTCAGTTTCAGTATTATATTGTAATCTATGCCTGCTGAGTCATACCCACGCCGATATGCAAGCAAAACTAAACGATCTACGTCAGGAAGCGGCAAAAACGGGGCTCAAAATAAACATCCGGAAGACCCAGGAAATGAGAACTGGTGTGAAGAACCACTCACCGTTGCTGATTGGCACAGAGGCAGGGGAACGCGTCCACAAATTTACTTACCTGAAATACTTCAATGTCTAATTTTCAGTTGAAGAGTCAACGTGTGGTAGCACCTGCTTATGAAATACCATCTACTTAAACAAATTGTAATGTGTGTATTTATTTGTTTCAGCTAATAAGGCAGAGCCTAAAAGGCCTATCCGACGTGAGGCCGACACCACCGAAAAGAGGTTGGAGAATTTTGCGAAAAGAGTAAGGGCGATATTTAGGGCCCCCACTTCACCCACCATAACAATCCGGCGCGCCCCGATTTCCGTAGGCACTCAGACGTGGGCCACAACTACATACATGAGTGTAGAAGACTACATTGTTGAGATAGAAGCAGCACTGGAGAACTTTCCATCGAAGAGCGGCAGGTTTGATCATGCGACTTTAAAGATATCAGAATCACTGGTATCCTATACTAGACCATCAGACCCATAAAACAATAAGCCACATCACACCATCATCATACCATGCAACCTGATTTTTTATTGACCATTGTATGCTGTCTAAAGAATCAGACAGCAGAATCATACACGTCATATTAAACTTTATGCGTCTGATGGTCTAGTGTAGGATTCCAGTGTTTCTGATCCCTTTTTAGTCTCATGATCAAACCTGCTGCGCTTCGACGCAACGGTCTTCTGTTTTGCATCTGTTGCCTGTGTTTGTTATTGTCTGTTTTGCATTGTATGTGGTTGTAACCATAATTTACACTAGTTTACCCAAAGATGAAATCACAGTGCATTTAAAGAATCAGTTACACCATTTAAGTTATTGAAGAGACAAAAAAAATTAGGACGCCCAAGTTTTAAGACTTGAAATTTATAAGTGTTTAAAAACCCAAACGAATGTCGCCTAACATATTGTCGCTTATACTTTTTTGTCTCCAAATTAATTTAACGAGTACGGTAGTTAGATGAGAAGGTAAACCAAAGGGTTGGCGGTTCGCTTGCGCAATAATAACAAAAAACTATTCGTCTATGTGTATGTTATTAGTTATTTTAGGTGTTACAAGTAAAAGTTATTCTTATGCTATCTTGTTCAGGCAATATGAGTAGTCAAATAAATATAGCTTAGTTTTTGGTGGGGAGGATAGATTGTCGAGCGGATCCGTATTGGGACAAGTCATTTTCCAAGCATTCAACGCATCGGTCAAACAGGGTACGTCAAAATCAACCAGTGAGGAAGATAAGATGTTCCTGGTTAATTTATCCGTTCCGTAGACCGAGGAGAGGAAGGCTGGTAAACTTATACTTGAAATTTTGCGGAC
Organism: Orthosia gracilis; assembly: GCA_947562075.1. Lineage (NCBI taxonomy): Eukaryota > Metazoa > Arthropoda > Insecta > Lepidoptera > Noctuidae > Orthosia > Orthosia gracilis. The sequence goes on from OX387268.1 coordinate 5,380,048, forward strand.
GCCAAGGCCACCCAAGCGAATGGAAAGCGTGGCTTGTTGTCATGCTCGGTCGTCCAAGGTCACATTTAGGATAGATGAAAGTGTGTTCTTTCTTATTTGGTTTACTTTTTCTAAAAGTTGTGGATGTTTCCATAAATGAGAGGAGCGAAGGCTATAAGTGAATTTTGGTCCAAAGCAACAATATCGGATAAGTGTAGACCGAATGCATGTTAATTTTGAAATCTCTTTCCGAGACATCGTTATAATTTTATATTTTCTGTTTAATGAAATTTGGAAAGGATTCATCAAAAATTGGAGAAACCAGGAGGTGAAGAGAATTTCTCTCAGAAACTTTAATATTAGGTGCTATGGCGTTGAATTTTGATAAAGTAGTCAGTCAGTAGTTTGGGGGAGGGAATTTCTCATTTCGAACGGTTAAGTTATAGCCCAATAGAGCTAAATTTATCATTCAAAAAAAAAATATCTTTTTAATATCCTGTCTCTGGGTAAAGGCACTCATTCCGGAATTCTGTTACAATTTTTCTGATATTTCAATTCCGGAATTGAAAGTGTAATACCGGAATTCCGAAATTCATACTTTTTTGATATTTTATTTATTTTTAATGAAAATGTTAAGACGTGTGTATTTAATTAATATTATTAATGATTAATTGTATTGTGTGGTAAATCGGGTCCCGCAACAATTTACTCAGATGTCTTACGCCTAGCACTTATGCTTCTCGGCTGGCGAAATGTGTGTCCAGTATGGCATCGTTCCGCCCACGCCATGGAAGTGGATGTTGCTGTTTACGACACATGCCGTACAATCCAACCCCATTCAGCGTACTATCCCACAGCCGGGTTAGCACCTCCACACGTCCGAAGGGAAGTTGCGACTGTTGCGAGTGCATTCGAGAAAAAAAAGCAGGCGCGTGAGACCAGACACCTACTATTCGGTGCACAACTACCGACGCAATGGCTGAAAAGCAGAAAACGGTAGTTTCCCTATCAGGAGACCCGGCCGACACCCGCTACAGACTGTGGCAGAATACTTTTCCCCCCACCAACACATTATTTACCTCCAAGCGAGCATCTTCCCGCAGGATCTAACCTTCCGTAGCGGTAGGGTGTGCATGTGGTGCTGAGTCGTAAACCATGCTCCACCTACTGTTCTGTCCTCTTTGCCCCAAAATATGCAATCAGAGTGATTTATGTGCTGTCACAGATGACGTCGTGGAGATGGTTAAGTTATGAGCCAAACAAATTTGAAAGACTGTCGTGCTAGCGACAAGAAGATAAGCCTTGTTAATTGTACTGTTTAAAATGTTTAATTATAGTAATAAGGGAGTAAGATGACCAAATATTTTTATTTTTTTACAAACATTATTAAAATACTGATATAATTATAAACCTTGTTTGATTTGAAACAAACTTTAAATGTTACCAGTTTCGGAATTCCGGAATCAGATCTCCAGTATTGGAATTCAGTTCCGGAATTGAGAACCTTGCGATGTTGCATGCCTGGTATTACGTATGTATGTATAATTTTACAAGGTTTAATCACATAGTGCTTTCTCGTTGTTTACAAGAGCTGATTAAATATTTGATAGAACCAATAGCTGGTTATATCATATTTGCTCCACTTGATGAACAGAAAAATCACAGGTAGGTATGCTCTTTTTCTTTAGTTGAAATAAATCGAATGGTGCAGTTAAATCATTTAGGTTGGAAGTGAATCAGTAAGTTGTTTTCATTCACGTCGTTCTTTCCCGTTAGAAAAATCACGACCATTTGAGAGCAAGCGACAGTAAATGGTGTTAGGAGGGTGATTTATATTTAATTAACAATGCCATTTCGTAGAGACAAGTTTAAATGCTATATGGGTAAATAATGAAACTTTTGGAACCTATGGTAAAATTTATATGATTTTTTTTCACTTATTTTGAACTTTAAACTACTTGCCTTTAAAGTTTGTAAAGTGGCGGTTATCTTCTTATGGCTGTGAGGCATCGAATGATCCTTAACATGTTTTTCTCCCTTGGTAATAATTTTCCACTAGTTTTAAAATCTTGGTAGAAGTGTTCTCTGCTTTCATAACTTTAGTTTTCTAGGTATACTTATAATAAAACATCCATGTGTGAGAGTAAAACTGAATTTTATGTACATTTTGACTGTGTAGATAATTTTTCCAAAAACATAGGGTAAACCAGGCAAATGTGCCCCACTATTCGAAAAATCGAGATAAAAATCATTTTTTGTTCAGAACATGTTTATTAAAGTAATCAGTCTTAACCTCTGACTCAATTGGCATACCAAAAACTAAAAAATCTTCTAAAATATAATTAAAAATAACTGAGATCAACAATTTTGTGAAACTTAGGGTGGGGCACATTACAAGTATAGATCCGTCTTATGTGCCCCAACAAAACCTCTCATTTAAAGGTTCTTTTTCCTTTCCCTTTTCCTTTTTCTTTGGTACCGCAGTTGTTGCATTTCTCTCTATAACTTGTACAGTCTTCATGTAACCAGCCAGAACACTGCAAACATCGAATCCATTCACTCTACTTCTTGGTACGGTAGTAATCCTCGTGACATTCTACACATGTGTTTTCATTTTCATCAGAACATTCTTCGCTAGATTCACTAAGCTGCAACTCTACTTCACTTTCGGATGACGATGATAAATCCCTCACAACATTCTTCTTACGTTTTTTCTCCTGTAACTTTTTTTTGTCTTCAAACAGTTTACGAGTTGTCAAATGAATTTCTGATGTCAAAAACTTAACAGATTGCTTCCTTTTACTTACTTTTTGTTGAATAATAGGCAATGGACTAATTATTTGTAAGGTCTTAGATGGTGTTAATTCTTGTGCAGTCTCAGAAGATTCTGATGTGGACATTTGAATGGCTTGATTATTATTATTATTAATCAGAGATGTGGATGTACTTGGCAAGGAAAGAGCAATAGTGTTCCGAGTTGACTGTGAATGATTATTAATTGCTTGCGAATCATCATTATTCTGAATATTTCCCATTGATGCATCAGAAATTCTAAAGAAATATTCAGGCACAGCATTGGGATCATAAGGGCAAATCCCTGTCGCTTTAAATCCTGAAACGCCAATTGCTGGTATAGCAGATTTGAACCAGGCATCACCAATCATTTTTGAAATGTGGTATCGATTAAAAGGTCGGCCTTTGTTGTTAATAAACCAAGTGGAAACTTCTTTAGACAAGTAACTTTTGAATGGCTTAAAAAAACTTCTATCCCATGGTTGAAGAGCCTGAGTAGTATGACTTGGTAGACAAAGGATAATCACATCGTTTTCCGAAGCCAATTGTAGCATTTCATATGAGTTGGAATGCGAAGAATGCCCATCTAAAATCAGAAGAACCTTGCCGTCTTGCTTTCGTGGTATAAAATGCTCTTTCATCCACTTCAAAAATAGTTCAGCGTTGATGTAAGATGATTTCTGATTCATGTATACATCTGAGCCAGGTGGTAGACTCTCACAAAATTCCGGTTTTTTGTATTTACCCTTCAGTATCAAAATAGGCGGAAGGAAAGTACCTTCCGCATTGCAGCACGCAATCAAAGATATATTTTCACCTTTTTCGGTACTGGTTACAGTATTTACACATTTCGCACCCTTGCTAGCTAGTACGCGTCCAGTTTTATTGTTAACTTGTATTCCGCTCTCGTCCATGTTGTAGATTCTTTCCGGTTTACTAATCAAATCGTTATCAGTCAATACCTTCAACAACATTTCAAAATATTTATCGACATCCTGTCTATTCATACCACTAGCTCTTGCCAATGACAGGCCTTCTGCTTTACGTTTACTCAGGTCTGGATGACGCTTCATAAATCCTTGAAACCAATCCCAGCCTGCTGACTTCTTCTCATTATTGAATCGATGTGGCAATCGAAGATTTTCAGCAAAGTCGTAAGCTATAGACTGCAGTCTCGATTGCTCCAAGGGAAATCCGATGGATTCAAGCTTTTTAACGTGAGCTACAAGTTTTAGTTCGTTCTCATATCCCAATTCAAGGTCTTCCAATTCTCTGCTTAGACCTCCAACCCCTGAGGATGTGTCTTCGCAATGTGCGCGAAGGTATTTCATATAAATGACTCGCTTCATTTACCCCCATTTTCTTATTTATTACATCCTCCACCGCCTTCTGCATATTTTTTTCCGTCCATTTTCTTGGATCAACAGCTTTAACCTTTCCCAATTCCTAAAAAAAAAAAATATTAGAAACTAATCAAAATAAGAATTCAGGAATTATCTCCAAATGGGGCACATTAGCCGAAAAAAATCGGGGCGCAATAGACGATGTACAGTGTAATGTGCCCCACTTAAATAATTCTGATATTTGTTACGAAAAACGGAATGTAATTATAGGCAAACAAAAGTTAAATGAGGTTAGTTTTCGATAAAAACTTTAAAAACACGAAATAATATCGAGCAAATACTTTTAATCAACGTGAAAATAGATATAAAACAAATTCATGTAGTCATACAAACCTTTTAATCACTTTTCTCACTCGAAACTAAATAAAAACCAGCACAGTGTTGTTTACATCGCGGCCATACTTGGGTCACTGACCAGCTAGGATCAAATAAGCGCCAAATTTAAAATGCTTCACTGAGTTTCGCGAGTGGGGCACATATCCGACTGGGGCACATTTGCCTGGTTTACCCTAGCAAAAAACAATACATATAAAATAAGCAACATTTTAGCTTAAACATGTATAACTTGCAACGAATGACAACTAGACACCAAGAACAACATAATTTTCTAGCCTAGTTTAATGTGTAAATGTGATAAAAAATCCAATATAAATTATCTTTGGGTAAAAGATTTTTTCATCATCATCATCATTTTAAGCGAAAAAGGTCCGACGCTGGACATAGGCCGCCCCCAAGCGTCGCCATACTGATTGATCCTGCTGAGCATTTCGCATCCACAAAATTCCCACTGCCTTGAATACGTCATCGGTCCACCTAGTGGAAGGCCTTTCAATGCTACGTCTTCCGGTACGCGGTCGCCACTTTTCGACCTCATCGACTATCCGTTCTGCGAGTAACGAGCCCTGCCCACTGCCACTTAAGTTTGGCAATTCTTCGGGCTATCTCGGTAACTCTGGTATAAAGATATTTAATTGTGTGTAAAGTAGTGTCATTTTTGTATCCAGCTTTAGTAGTTATCTAATCATTCCTGGGGAACATTGTCAACTTTCACATTTTTATTATTTATTCTTACTGATTTCTTACTAGTTTTTAAACAAGGCTGGTTGATATGTAATTTAGAAGATAGGATTCTAAAAGAGCATTGGTAAGACCTAGTTAGTTGAAACTGAAGGAATATTTATTTATTTTGTTTAAGAACGTTTCGGAAAACTATATGCTTATGTGGTTTGGATTGATAGTGCATTATATACGCCTAAGCTAGGGGTTTGAAATACTGTTACATTGACGTCGGTGGTATACCAATACATTTATGAATTATGTCTTTGAGTAGTAGCTAGCCTAAGGGCACTAGAGCTTTAAATGCAACCATATAAGGTGACGTCGGCGTAACATTGGTTTTAGCCTAGGCGTGCAATAATAAACCGCTCCTAGCGCGTTGTCAAAACGTCATGTAAATTTTTAACATTCTAAAGGTTTATTCACTTTTGCATTTCATGTAATATCACAAAAAAATTACATAATTGAATGCGTATAACAATAAAATACCGAGTATACTCGTAACAATGCATGCCGCTTGTATCAATACCGTCGTCGAGCTAGTCAGCGTTTTTCTCAACCGTTTCGTCTGCTATTATCAAATCAACTGCACTTTTCTGTAAAAAAAACACAGTGCAAACTAAGGTGAAGTGAACATGAAGTGAGCTGTCAATCCCTTAAGGTGCGAAACAACCGCGAGACCGCGCCACGCGACCGAGGCAGGAGACGCGCGACACCACCTTGTCCTTAGGCTTTGCAAGGAAGTGAATTCGCGCGCGAGACCACGACACGCTATCGCTAACTTATTTTACCTACTCGGCAACATTGTAAGCGTTTTTATTAAAAGCGTTCTTTTGGGACATACCTACTTGTGAGTGCTGAATTTATACGAGTATCTATTACATTTCTCTGTTGTAAATTGTATCCCTTTCTAAAACTTTTTTTATTTACAAATTTATTTTCTTTTTGAAGTGTCAAGTACTTTCAGTTATCATTTATCATTTAACGTTTTATTTATTGTGAAAGTAAAATATCATCGTATATTAAACTTGTTATTATATTAAGCCTCTAATACTTTTGTGAATAATTTAAATTGGGATAGTACATTGAGTGTCATAAATAAATGTTATATTTCATCAAATTATTTACTTTTATCAACAAATAAAAATGTATTAGTGTTCTGAATACAAAATAATCTGATTTTTCAATAATGGTTAATGACATATATTATATAGGAAAATATCATGAGTGTTTCGCTATCGGTGTGTAGACAAGAACTGTTTAGTAGGTATATTTAGTGTAACATATCTATTTTCTCTTGACGTGCAGGTATAATTTTTAGATTGTAAGACAAGTGGTTCATGTCTTTATAACCAATCGGGATTTAGGTTGTAAGGAAAATATCAGATAGTACACTTTTTAATTAATGTATGTATGTCTTTTGAAGTGTAGAACAGACAAGAACTCTTTCTTATAATAAGTCTAACGTATCTATACATTTGTTGTGATCATTGTAAGAATTTGATTTAAAACTTTTGACTGTGTTATTATGCTTCCACCGCACTGCGGCCAAATGTCTGGAAGAAGAGAAGAGAGCCAAAATAATAAGTGCTGATTCAATAAATTGTATCTTATTGTGAACCAGGGTTTAGATTAAGCTTAACAAAACTATAAAATTCGATCATCATTATAAAAAAGAAACGTGACAGTGTGGCCATAAACCTAATGTTAATATGTTTAATTATTCTAATCAAATAGTTGTTAATGATCCCGAAGAGATATCACGATAAAATAAAATATAATAAAGGTACCTATTATAGCCTACCTAATGAATGATGTGTAAATTAAATGTGATTAGTTTTCTGTTTTCTTCCTAGCCACTCAAACATTCCTTTTTTTGCAATATTTGGGTACTTTCACCGGAATTATAGCACATAATATATATTATTTGTATTATATATCCGCACAGGAATTATGTGTATTATTCTAGTAGTAATATTGCTAAAAAATATTGTCTAAAAAGTAGTAACAAAGTAACGCTGAATGCGTGATTATTTCCTTACCGTGGACCAATATTTTGTGTAATGTCATTGTCATTGGGTACCATTCATATTCCTTAACATATTTACTCGCATCAAATTTGTCGCCATCTACGGGTAATCCACCGGATAAAACTACTAATATATAAGGTAATCCACCGGATAAAACTACTAATATATAGTATGTAGATCGTCGAAAAACCACAATGGAAGACTTACAGTGCGGTTTTTGTCTATCAGTATTGCCATCATTTGTGGTGCCAGAATTAGGCCGAACCACATTCACCAAAACCTCTTATTTAACTTTTATTTCCTGCTGAATTTTGTTTTTAGTTCTCTTTACTATTAAAGTTGCCGTAGAATTCTGAGACACCCCCTACTTTTTGACTGGAATTTTGTAGGCAAGATGTAGCAAACATTCCAGTACACGAATCCACGCGTGTAAATTAACTCTTGCTTTCTCAACTCTAACTTAATCCTTGTTTCATGAGCAATTCATTTGTTGGTCGGGAATAAACTAAATCTAACATATTAAATTCCTTTGAACTTGCTTTACAGAACGGATATCTTAGTTGTGATGAAGTATCAGTAATAATATTAAGTAATTTGCCATAAATTATAGTGAGATAAAGTTGGCTTTTTGTTACTACTTTATGGCCCAGGCGTTTCTGCAAAGCATAGACAATCCGGTCTTCAACCCATTTTTTTAAGAGTTTCATATCTTTGGTTTCTTTACGATACTGTATATGGATTGGTCGGCAGAGTAAGATTGCGGAGCTGCATTGAACCACAGAACCTGGCCACACTGTGTTTTAGTTCGCAGAGGAATATAAGTTATAGCAAAAAGGCAACTTTCGTCTTCGTGGCCTTGAGAGAAGCTTTGTTTATATAAGGATTGGCCTGTATTACCATCAAAGCCACAAGATCCTTCAAATATGCACTTCAGTGTGGTAATATTTTTTTCTAAACAGTAAATTGAGATAGCTTCGTCACGCCACTGATTAATTCTACTCGTAATATTAGTGTGTGAAAGTAAACTCGATAACGAAACAGAGGCTTCTATTTCCGATACTTGAACTGGATTAACAGGGTGACATTGTTTTATTGCGTTTCGAATACGGTGGTATGGTGGAAATGCGTACAATAAACCTCTATCTTTGAGGTCTTGTTATAAAAATAGTATGTATCGACAGAATTTCCTATCTATACAGATTGCTAAATCTTCTTCCGGAGTATAAGGCTTTGGATCTGTTTTGAGTTCTATTGCTATTTTGGTTGGTCTTATTGGGCTTAACAGGGATGAACTGATTACGTACTCTAAGTCTTTTACTGATCTTTTGTCTAATTTTTGCCCTGTAACTTCTACTGTGTCTCCGAAAACTTTAATAATTTTTCAGGTGGTTCCTTTTCTAAGAGCAAAGATAGTCGTTTGCGAGTTCTTAGTTTGGGTCTCTTACTGAGGCTGATGTATTTATAGAATGAACCACTAAATTGAGAATGATCACTAATGACTAATCTAGGTGCAGGGTCAGGAGAAGACTCGCAATCTAGGGTTGAATTAAGGCTATTACAGCATATATGGCACCGGGATCAGTTTCGACAAAATCAATGTTACTTGGACCAGGTTTGATCTGGTGGATGATCAGGCTTTGTCTGGTTGTAATTGAAGGTTCGACATATTCATGAATGCAACTAGCGCTAGGTTGGGGCTGATCAGGAATGTACCCAGGACTAGGTTCAGGATGGTCAGACACATATCTAGGATTAGATTCGACATGTTCATAAATATATCTAGGGCCAGAATGGAGCTGATCAGGAATGTAACTGACACCGGGTTCGGGCTGATCAGGAATGTAACTGGGACTTGGACTGGACGGTTTTACTAATTAAATCTGAAAATTCCTTTTGGAAGTACTTAGAATTTTCGTGTGCTTTTTCATTAATTATTTCCAGTTTCGCTTGCTTTGCTTTAATAAGGAATCAAATTTATGCGTGAATTTTGAAACAAATACTTTTATGGCCATTTCATTTTTGTAGTCCTGGTTGAATAACAGCTAGCTTTTAATAAAGCAACCACAGACTGCCAAACATTCTTGCCTTTTTGTTTAGTTATATTAATTATAGAGTACCTGGACGACCGAGCTCTGCTCGGGTGAAAATAGAGAAACCGACGTTTTCTAAAAATGAAATCTAGCTAAATCGATTTATCGGCCCCGAAACCGCCTGCATACTAAATTTCTTGAAAATTGTTGGAGCCTTTTCCGAGACTCAGATTTTATATATTTATATGTTACGGCTAATACCCGAAGTGCGGCTACACCTAGTATTAGCCGGAGCTTAGGGCACCCCGACACGGACAGGTTAGGTTCGAACGAGATGACGGGAGCTGAAGTGAGCGAGTAAAGCGAGCGAACTCAGCTCCCGTCATCTCGTTCGTGTTAGGTTACTTTAGACCCTGCGGACGGAAATAGCAGCCCCGCGCAGCGGGGCTCCGTCGCGTGGCTACACCTAGTTCTAACCGGCTAAAACTAGGTGTAGCTAAGCTCCAACCGGCTAATACTAGGTGTAGCCGCACTTCGGGTATTAGCCGTAACATATACATATACAGGAATTGCTCGTTTAAAGATGAGTGCGGATTTGCTAAGGCAAAGCGACTAGGCGCTTTATCCGCAATCATTCAATGCTTGGTTCAACATGAACACCAAAACGACGGGCTCGTGTTTGCGAGCCCCGGTATGGCTTCTGTGGGCAGGGGGCCTAGCTCCGTGACCGCTCGCCTCGCCTCCTTACGGGGGCGACGCGACGACTTCCAACTAGTTTAAAGATATTAGATAGATTAGATATTGTAGACTTGAAGTCTCGTGAATTGGGTTGGTACTTTACCTTTCGTACTCACGGATACACTCGGAGGTTGAAGAGCACCGGCTATGGCGCTATCCACAGCTACTTCAATCGCCACTAGTGGACTAACAAGAGGTTTTGCGCCGTCTTGCCCTCCTAACACCGGCCCAAGCCCGGAAAGACATTCCTCAGCAGGCTGAGTCAGGTCATGCTGAGGCAAAGTGCAACCATGGGTCTTTGATGGCTCCATGGAGCTTCACCCCCGTACCTCCAGTGAATATGTTTCGATATAGGGTTTTAGTTTTGTTAAACCTGACGTGAGCGGACCCCTTCCCTATACCACATTTACCCCTTCATCAGAAACATATAAATGTGTAATAATAAACATATAAATGTGTTCTTATATTTAATAGTTTTATATCATAATACAATAAACAAACAAACAAACGTACGTGTGAAACGAAATAAAATTTACAAGGTATACTTGCAAACAGCCACTACGAGGAATTTTTAAATTTCACAGAATATTTCTATGCTAAAAATACATTTATCCCATTAAAAAAAAATAACAAAAAATAACTTTCATTGCCGAAGTCAGTGTCGAAAAACGAAAAACTATAGGTACCAAAGGCACTGAAAAGAAAGTTATTTTTCGGTTTGTTATGTCTTTTTTGGAAATCGGTTTCATTTTTTTGTAAAAAGTTTTTATTTTTGTTTCTAGACCCCGCGGACGAAGTTTGAATTGTTGGTGCAGGTATAGATGTCATGATAGGTAGGTTGCAATACATATACATACGTTTTACATGCAATAGATAACGAAGTAAAGGCGAATTGTGCAGTGCACCGACGTGGTGCGAATCACGAAAAGCCGACATTGATTTATGCAACCACACAGCGAGCGGGGCTTGTTTACATAACAAACAAAAACAAAAGTAGATATCTATTTATAAACATGTATTCTTTTTTTGGTGTACAATAAGTTATATTCTATTCTCTTCTTGTCGATACCCGGAACCGCGGCGTAACTGGCGTACCCTTTCAGTATTCCAATCGTCCTCTCTACACGGTTCCTTGTACTGCTTTGATGCCGTGAAATGATTGTGAATCTCAGGAGGCCCAACTTCTGGGTCTCTAAAAGGAGTCATTAAATATGGTCTTTGTGGATACCCTGAGTCACCTGAAATCAATGAATGAAGCCGGTATTAAGTGCAATTCTGACTTGTAATTATCATTATTTAGTAAATAATAACTTACCAAGTAGGTATACTATTTTTCCATTGTTATTTAAGTTTTCTAAATGTTCCTTAACTTAACTCTAGTGTTTGCAAAAACAAAACTATCATGGGTTGAACCCCCGACAGTCACATCCACATGCAAGATGTTCAGAACAGCATCATTTATCTGAAATAAGTATGATAATTTATTATGAATTCTTCGTAACCATGTCTACATTAATTGTAATGAAAGACTTACAATTAAAACATTATTGGCATGATAGCCTGTTCAGCAATAATATCTCTGCTCATGTTCTTTAGGACGAACCATGGAAACCAGGGTGCCATCAATGCAACCTAACACGCCTGGAACTTTGAATTTGTCATAAAAGCTGAAATTAGTATTCAGATTTCAAAAAATGGATCATATTTTAATAAGACTAGAGAGAATAACAAGAAAATATTCTTTTGATGCTTACCTTGACTTGAGCACTTGCCGTTCATTATAGTTTTGGGGAAACCGAATCTATCTACTTATGATATTTGTATTATTCAGAGCATTAACAACTTCGTGGATTGCACTAGAAACAGATGTTTGAGATACGAAGGTGTCTGTTCTTTCCAATGATTTTTTGGTAACTTCCGTTAGCCGAAAATGTGCATATTATCTAAAACATCAAGAATTAAACATCTCGACTGTGTGTGACTCATCATATCTCGTCGATTAAAGAAATATAGCTGAAAACAAACCTTTAACCAATTGTTTAAACCACCATAAAGAACGCGCGGTTGCATGTATGGAGCTAATGCATTTTCCAAAATATGAATTAGATCCTCAGAAAAAGTAATGTGAATAAAACCTCTGTACCGGGATAATGTATTTAGCTTTCTTAATTCTCTCGCCTGTCGAGCTTTTCTTAAATTGTCACTTTTCTTACCTTCATCTAATAAATGTATCTTTATAATTAACCGAACAGCCATTTTATTAAAATATTATTTTCAAATTCAAGAATTTACGCGATAAAATAGTGGCGTTTGGATACGACAGATATGACAGATAAAATCGTGGCTGTGAGTGAGGATGTCAGCGAGTTCGACGCTGTTTTTTCTTACGGAATACCAAAATGTTTGAAGAACTGTAAACTTGCTCGACGTTGAGTAGTTCTAACTCACGGCCGTCACAGCTTAGAGCGCTAGTGTCGTTATTCGCGGCTTAGCGAATACCAAACTGTGGATTCGTCGCTGGCACAGCACTGCGCTCAAGGCTGTATCCTTAGAGAATAGCACTGCTGAGCATTGATGTCTCGACCTAAATTATATAACACTTATTTTATTTATTTGGGAAAACAAACAACTCACACTGCAGCAATACTAAAAATTTGGGAACAAAGAAAAACAAATGTGCAATCAGCGACATTTTCCACCTAACAGAAAAAAAAAAATTACAAAATTAATACGACGTGCGCATTGATTGGTTAGTTACATTTTTTTTTAAATATCTATCTGTATTGTCCCACAGCTGGGCATAGGCTTCCTCCATCGCCTTCCAACTAATTAGTTCGATATTATTCATACTTGCTAGGTAATTATAGAACACTTGATTAGTTAGGAGAAGATCGTGGCTAAATAATGACAACTGCACTGGTGGATATTCAAGGTTAAGCAGCGCTTGCCAAGGTCGATCCGTGGATAAGTGACCATCTTGACATATCGAGATCCTCCTAGCCTGAAAAAGCACGTTAAGCCGATGGTACCGGCTGTCATCTGAAGATCTTTGACAGTCGGAACGGGCAGTCAGAAACTGGTATTTTGAGATCGAGCCGTTTTTATTATTATTCCACAAGTCACAGCATTAGTAATGCCCGATGTATCCAGACAGAAGAAGTCGCACCGCAAGTTAACCTTCTTTACCCGACTACGGCGAAGCCAAGCGGAGGTTTATGATTTTAACAGGTATGTGTGTTCATATGTTCACTCATAACTTCTTAAGTACTTATCACAATTTGACAAATGAGGTATCGTTAGAGGCATCTTGCTGCGCTTCGTGTTTGTTAAATGATCCTAGTTGGCAAGCAATCTTTATGGCATGGTGGCATACGCCCACGGCTATCCTCTAAGAATATTTTCTTGTTTCATACTTTTCAGAGCGGAAGTTTTGTAATGGGTTTTAGTTTTTTGACTTATTACTATTGGAACGGAATCCGAATGAAAATGCCGCGGAGGGCGATTGGCCCTCCATACACAGACTGTGCCGCCAGCTGTCGAACACCCCAGCTCCGGAACATTGAATTCTGTTACGGTCGTGTTTCACGAGTAGATTAGTGTTATGTAGACTAGAACACTAATTTGACTATTTTAGACAGCAAAATTCTGATCTCTACAAATCATATCTTTTGCTTATCTTTGTCTTGCGTAATGTTAAAACCTTTAAGAATAAGCATGAAAGCATTTCAATAATCCCTTGTGGGTGTGTGCGTGAAAGGCGATACAACATTCCAGTTTGTGTTTGCGTATCAGATAATTGCATCGACTGGACCACCCCAATCGTCCCCCACCGTTAGATCCCCTACAACTCCCTGTCTGCTTTTGTAGTCGTATTCGTATAATTTCTGACGATAAGGTCGGCTTTGTGTGACTCACCTTATTTCAGAGTTTGCAAACCTACGCTTGCTTACTGGGATTTGGTTATGTATTTATTTGTACAAATGTTAAAATAATATGTAGGTACATACTTAAATAAAAATAACTATGCTAAACTAAACTATAGTAACTTCTAAATCTTACCACTAACATATACAAAAGCAAGGTACACCTAAACGTCGAAGTACTCCTAAGTACGATTGGTTTTGTTGCATGTTGTAAAATTTAAATATAATATATTTAAATATTATTTATTCATAATGGTTACGAAAAGCAAACCAAATAAAACTTTGTTAACGACCCTTAGTGCCTATTGGCCTTGTTTGTTCTGTCTCCTGCTTGATATGGAGGTAAGTGGAAATTCTGACATTTTTTCCTACGCCTCTGTTATTGTTTTCTGATTAATTTCGCTGCGCGATCCAAGACAGCTAAATTTATATTCTGCGGGACTTCGTCAAGCTTCAATGCCTCGACTCTTTTCTGGTGGTCTCTACTATTGATTCTGGCTTTCAGGATTTGCAGTGGTTTGGGAATAGTGTGGTGGGACTGTCTTCATTCATGTCAAAATTTCTTCATTTTCATTATTAAAAAAAAAAAAACACTTGAGTATCGAGTTTTATATATGTATAAAAGGAAATTATTCAACTTTTTCTAAAGAGCAAATTTGGTTCTGCCACTAATATATAGGGTGCGCTTCCACCAGGGATGGCGAGAGATGCGCAATGGAGAGGAGAGACCCTTACGCATCTCTAAGCAGCACTCAGCACACCACGATTTCTTCGCATAGTTCGTTCCGCACATATTGGTGCGTTCCGCATGTGAGGTACGTGTGCGGAACGCAATCTATATAATACTTGGTGCAAAAATACCCTTATAATTAGGAAATGTCAACGACTAAACTGAAATTGTTCAAAGTTTTTTATATAAGCCAAGTTCATAGGGTTTCTCTTGGGAAATTTAAACAATGTTGATTGTTTGAATACCGTCACGTTGCTTGGTCACATTGCTTTTCACATTGGAAAAAGGAGCTGAACAAGTCACATTTATCGTTGATATTTTTGTTTAATCTAAGATTTGCTTTTTTAACCGACTGCCCAAAAAGGAGGAGGTTATCATTTTGACTGTATTTTTTTTTATGATTGTTACCTCAGAACTTTTTACTGGGTGAACCGATTTTAATTATTCTTTTTTTATTTAAAAGCTGTCATGTGGTCCCATTTAAATTTCATCGAGATGTGACAAAATTTGGTTTTGACTAATACTGCTACAGCTTGAATGTCTGGTTCTTCAAATTCACTGTGCTCGGAATGGTTAAGGTTTTCTTGAATTATATCCGCGCAACCTCCTCTGGCAGAGTTGTCAGGATGAAGCGAAATTATATACCTTGTATCCTCTAAATTTAAGCAGTATACCAGAAGTGTGTTTCAGAGATTAAACTCACGTCTATATTTTTTGTGTCTAGTAAACTGCCTGTAACTCATTCTGATGATTGAGGAGCCGATGTTCGAGGTTCTGGAACCTAGATTCGACCAGTACTGGGTGCCACAGTGGACGCATTTCGGTTTCTCAGGCGGAGATTAAATATATTCGGCTATAAGGGCCTTGCTAGTGCATTTTACACACCTTGGCTCTTTTTTACAGTATTTATGAGTATGCCCAAATGCCTGGCATCTCTTACACTGTGGAATGAGTTTCTGATTTTTGAGAGGGTGTATTTCAATTTTACACCCTAAAATTTGCTTTGTCGCATAGATTTTATTGACATCTTTGTCTTTATGAAATGAAAGGACGAACATATATAGAGCGGTTCTTTACTCTTCCAGCTCATCTTGTGGTAAAATTTTCTATTTTATGATCTTGCGATAATAAATCATCTTTGATTCGATCTGGCTGGCAAGAAGAATGTAACTTTTTCACTACAACTCTTATGGGCCTAGCCTGTTTGTTCTCATATGTGTGCTAATGATAGTCTTTATTTGTAAAAAACCTACCTTTCGCTGTATAAGAGTCATCAGTTTTAGCATTTGATAAAACATTTGGTAGCTCTTGATTCCGTCTATAACAATTGGCGGTGGTCCACGCACTTTTTTGATTAATGTCTGTTCTTTCTCCAATGATTTTTGTTGTTGGACGCTCGTTCCGGGTTGTTGTGGGGGAGAAAGGGAAATGTTTGGCTTCCTTTTTTTTTCCTACTTTTGGCCGTTATCCACTCAGTCTCTTTAGCGAATTCTTCATCGTCTGTGCAATACTCGACGTTCCCTTTTTCAGACTGAGCAAATCGTATGTTACTCTTAGCTCCCAACTACTTGGGGCCATTCTTTCCTTGTTCCTTGCTTGAGCTGGGATTTTCATTTTGGCGGCATTCAGGAACCGCTGTACTTGTATGACTAGATGTATGAACTTAGATGAAGCAAAATGAGTATTTAAGGAAGGTAACAGGTGACGTTCTGTAGTTTCTGTCTCCCCATGTAATAAAGGCGTGAGATTATGTATGTCTAGGCAACCTTTGGCACACCCTCGCCCACAGTCGTAGTTTGGAGTGGGACTCTTACATTCTGTAGCTTTAACTATAAATTACTTAACCTACACGAGTATTGGTGACTCGTGGTCGGAAATATTTGGTAAAGCACAGATCGGTTCTCCCAGTCAAACCGGATTCTGTGAGTGCCAGCATTTTACTGCCTATCAAAAAAGATCTTCCATGGATTTTTGATCAAGTCTCAGATAAATGGTGAAATATATAAGATAACAAACTATAACCACCCTGATATTAAGTGAAAAACAAATCGTTAACAGAAAAAAAAACAAGTCGTTTGACATATCAAAATAGTTCATTTAACAAATCGCAGTTAGTCAATAAAACCAAATAAAACTGATACCTTATCTAAATCTCTGTCGGGAGCGTTGCTTACGTCTAGATAGAAGTTACAAATCATTTGCTTTTACATCTACACGGATATTATCTTCAAATTCAAAGATTTTATTGACAATTCTACTATAAACTACTTCAACTGCATCTGAGGCGTAAACATAATCTAGATGAGTAAAATCTTCTATGAATACAGTTTCATGTACATTTGGAAGATTTTGGTATAGAATTTCAACGTCCTGAGTGTCCGATAACCAGTCCTGAGCACTATAAAATAATACCACTGGTACTGTCACATAACTTAAATCATAATCAGGCGGCGTTTTTTCTCCATATTGCATCGCATTCTCTTGTTCACCAAAATCGTACCTACAAAACCGATGTGACTGGACCAGCTGTCCATAATGTACGAACTGCTTTGTGGACGACCCAGTGGGCGAGTGTCCCAATATAACCGATAAAAATTTTTGATTTATTTTCGTTTCAAATCCCGATAACGAGTACAAAATAGTATCACATGATCCCGGCAAAACACTACACACAAAAGCTGAAAGTTTATTAAAGAAGTCTATTCCTGCTGAATAAGTGTTAAAGTCCTTCAGTATGATATCCAATATATTGTGAGCGGGTGAAAACATTCTGACTATCGGACTTTTAACGTGCCCCATCCAGGCCTCCGGCGCAAGCGAAAACATAATTTTGATTTTATCGTTGTATTCGGGCTTCATCGAGCACAGAACGTAGCCGACTGTAGTGCCTTGTGAATGTCCTACGTAGTATACACTCTCATATCCTGTCTCTTCGAGGATGTAGTCGATCATGGCGGGCAGATCGTACAGCGCGATTTCTTCCCACGAGAACTCCCAGTATTCTGTCATGGAGGAGTTTAGAGAGGTGTGCTTTTGAGCATATTTGTTACCCCGGGAGTTGCCCATCCAAACATCAAACCCTTGGTCCGCTAGCAAATACCCGAGCGCTTTGTCAGGTCCCATTAACAACCAACTGTCAGAACTTTCCAAGATACCATGCATTAGAAACACGATCGGCCTTTGTCTTGTTTCTCGATTTGGTATTCTATGAAATTGTAATATATATTCGTCTGCCGTTATCACCATGCGTTGTTCTAGAGGATATCCATATTTTCGCGCTAGTTGTGAGATGTTCAGACGCGAGTCAACTGGGACATATGTGTCATGTGAAATATTGATAACAGTCTCCAGTAAATTCCATAAACCTCGATATTCAGTGGCTGCAGTTAATCTGCAGATCAACAGTAATGTATAAAAATACATATTGATTAACTCTCGCCCAAGTGCATGGCTACTGTACCGTCTGTTCGTGAAACGATTCGTTCGCCGATATTCAAATACATTGTTCTACATAATGTCGTGTATTGTTACCACTTTGTTAATTGAAAAATGTAATTTTGTCACGGTTCTTTACAGATTTGTAATTTGTGTAGTTCACTTAATAGAGTCTCGGTACATGCGTTTGAAGTAGTTCCCGACAAGCCTCCAAGTATTTATAACAATCTCAACATTTTTCTTACAAGTAATAAAGAAAGTCAAACATTGATTTTCTAAATTGTGTGTTGTAATGAAAGAATTACTTAGGAGATTAGAAACGGTTGTCCAAAAACATGAGTGTATTTTCATAAAACAAATACAAGTGGAAACGTCCGACTTCAAGAAAATACTTCCATGAAATCTAACGTTTAATTTAACAAGACGTATAATTAATACTTCAAAATTAAACACTCTTAAAAAATAGGAACAATCTTCTCAGTTTGTTCCCATTTTTTAAGGGGTTGTTTTTGATTTAATAGATTCTTTGAAGATATCTCGGGGACTCATTTGGGCCAACGCGGTGATCTTGTGTCAGACACAGGGCCGTCACAGAAATGACATCATAAAAATTGATCTGAACGGCGTTTTTAGAGCCGAACAAAAGTGTATGAATATTTTATTTCGTCATTTTGATTTTATTTTTTCGTTGCTGCCGAGCAAGACGGTACTGTTAATTATGAATTGCAAAATATGGTACTCAATGCTACCTTGCTGTTTATTAAATTAGAGGTATCATTATGAGGTATCGCCTTGTGAGTACGATGGCAATCCTCCGAACGGAATTGAATATGCACACAACTAGTTTATAACCTGAATTAACACAAAGGATCTTTAATTTGGTATTTTTATTCCGATAAGTTGTTCTCTCGAAGACGAGCTAGAATAATGAGTGGTAAAGATTCACAAAATACCAGGAGTACAGCAACATGAATTAAAATATCGATTTATTTTCGTAGGATCCCAGTTTTAGATCCCATTTTTAGGTATTAACGATGGGTCCCATTTGCTATTTCCATTGAAACCGATGTTATAACAATATGTGTACTTTTCAGAAGAAAAGTGATTCATCAAACGTTTAAAAAACAGCGTGTTTATTGCCCGCCAACTATTAAATGAATGAAAGACAGAAGAAACGTGAATGAATTCATACTTTATTTGCACACAAAGACATACGTCAGGTCAACTTTTAACACTAAATTCGAAGATTTTCCAAACACAGTCCTACAGAGATTTCTTTTTTATATTCTTGCAAGATATGGTTTATCCATTGGTTTTTTTATTTAGTCTCAACATTTTGTTTACTTGGAGTAAAACTATTTTTTCAGATTGTTTCATTTTATACTGTACACGCTAGCGTTTTCCATTAAGACAGACAAGATATGCAAAATATTCGTATTTTTTAACTTTTGTTGCCTTGTTGAGTTTATTATTCCTACCTTCGACGTTGTTAGTAGTTCGGTGCGTTTCATTACTCACACACCATAGCTCTATAAACAATTCATTTTGTGGCCAAAACTCAACCATGTAATTTTTAAACTGATCCATTTTCGAATTTATAGGGCAATCAGACCCTATTTCACACCTTCCCTCCGCAATTGCATCTCTTGGCAACAATGGTAACAGTGCAAAAAGTGTGACGTTCGAAGTACCAAGATCTTTGCTTGTTCCGAATCGCTTTCGAGTAATGATAAAAACAGTCTTTTAATTGAAATTGAAATTAATTTAATTGAAAACAATCTTTTAATTTGGAAAGACTGATGTAGTCGCAGTCATAGCTGCCAGTTCGTAATCTGAATTACTTTTATTTTTGGTTTTATTTTATCTAAAACTACCTAGTTTAATTAATTTTAGTCAGTATCATTTTAATAATTGATATGTTTGAATTATATTGGGTTTTTTCTCTTGAAGTCACCTGAAGGGCTGTCTTCACGGAGTGTATGAGTCTCTCCCAACAGCCACCCATAAAGGGCGACGCAGGTGGAATGAACCTCTATTCGATTTGATTACTGGGAACAAAATCTTGGCACACAACCGACGTATGCAGGAGATGGCGAAGTCTGCAGAAAGTCTTGCTGCTCACGTAGCAGCAGATGTGCCCTTTCCAGCGACCTTCTAGTTAAAAGTGCCTCTGCTGTCAACTTACGTGCTTTGATAGTGGCTGATGATCGTGAGGAAATGACATACCAGATCTGGAACTTGACTCAGCAGGTTCAGTATGTACTAATAGTGGGGTTCTGGCGAGATGTTACGGAGACCGGATCGACGGCTGCGGGTGTATTAGTGGCATCGGTCGAAAAGGGGTCCAATTCAGGGATCCCTTTATTGTCATAAAAAATATACCCTCATTTTATTATAAACAATTTTGTTGTTGAAAGTACCCGCATTTAGTGGCATCGGTCGAAAAGGGGTCCAATTCAGGGATCCCTTTATTGTCATAAAAAATATACCCTCATTTTATTATAAACAATTTTGTTGTTGAAAGTACCCGCATTCAGATTTATTTATACATTTGAGATCGAACGGAAATAGTTATTAGGATTCAACAACAATTAATAAACGTTGTCTTGCATATTTAAAATTTGGTGTCTAACGGAAATAATGGTTTGTGGGATCCAACGCCAAAAATATTAAAGTGGTATCCAAAACTGGGATCCAACGAAAATAAATCAAAATATCTAGGGCTAAGTTTACTGTGACAATATGCAATTTATTTACATTTGTAATATTAGTGGGATTAAACATTTTAGGGTTCCGTACCCAAAGGGTAAAAACGGGACCCTATTACTAAGACTCCGCGGTGCGTCTGTCTGTCTGTTTTTTTTTTTTTTTTTTTTAAACGTTTATTTCAAATAGACCAATTACAGGCACTTTTGAATTGTCAAAATGTCGGTCAGTCAAACAAAGAAGTGAAGCTAAATTGCACGTTCCAAGGAGTAGATCTCTATGGAGAAGAACGTGCAAGAAACTCCATGGACACTCTTTTAAATCATTATTTAGCCAGCTTTAATTGAATTAATAATGATATTCTCACACACCCGCATGTATTACATTGCGCGCCGCTGTCTGTCACCAGGCTGTATCTCTTGAACCGTGGTAGCTAGACAGTTGAAATTTTCACAGATGATATATTTCTGTTGCCGCTATAACAACAATTACTAAAATATTAAAATAAATTTTAAAGTGGGGCTCCCATACAACAAACGTGATTATTTTACCGTTTTTTTGCGATAATGGTACGAAACCCTTCGTGCGCGATTCCGACTCGCACTTGGCCGGTTTTTCATTTCTCTCCGGATTTAATTCTGCGTTCATGCAGACATATAATATTAAAGTCGTCACAATCTAAGAAGTCCAATGACGTTTCTAATTTTACATGCCGTGATAACTTAGTATGAAAGTTTACGAATAATCAAATTCCTTATCGTAATTGATCCCAATTGACTATGTTACATATACACTATAACAACGAGTATCATTCGTAAGCATCAACTTTTTATATAACGTATTTTTATAGCTGTCAAACCGGACTTCTTAGATTATGATGACTTTAGTATTTAGTAGAAGCCGCGGGTGACAATTAGTTGTTAATTTATTTTTAGGTTTATTTATAAACAAAATAAAAACTACACTGCAATGGTCAAAAGGTTATTTTATGATCCGTGTACAAAAAAAACAAATTCTGGCGCACTCATCAATGCGCAGGCTAAACCCTTATGTAGGTAGAGGTTACCTTTATGTAAAGGAAAAATAAAGGATATTTTGAAATTCGACCCCGAAAAGATGTGGTAATGTTTGTATGGAATTTTTGTTTTGGGTGTCAAAGCAAACACCTATTTTCGCACTTTCTAGATTTCAACTCTTACAGGGTTGAAAAGGGATGGTGAAGTTAGTGTAGAAAATATTTTGTTATTGGTCTTTTCTACGATGTGTCAAAACGATTGTGGTTCTTATATAATGGTATGTAGACTTATTCATACATTGAATGATATTCGTTTACTAGTTCTTTCTCGAAGCCAAGAAACTAAGAGAAACCATTAATAATAACACACAAGAATTATACTAGTCCAATATTTTATCGTGATCCAACAAAACTCATTTACCGATACCCACATGTTCGCCATGTTCGCGCATTATTAAAACATTTCTAGCTATTGTCGACCTTAGACGTACAATATGATTAAAATCATGTCTAACATTCGTTGAAATTAGTTTCTGTTTCGAATTATGTTTTTTTTGTTGCTTGCTGGCATAATATTTCAGTATTTTTTTGCAATAGTTGTGTATTTTGTGTATTGATACTGCTATATTGAACTAAGAAGTATGTACATACAGCAGCACAGAATACTCACCCCTAGAAATGAATCAAAAGCGACATCTATGGACAGGAGGATATCAATGAAACTGCTAAGATATTTAAAC
The DNA here is from genome assembly GCA_947562075.1 of Orthosia gracilis. NCBI lineage: Eukaryota > Metazoa > Arthropoda > Insecta > Lepidoptera > Noctuidae > Orthosia > Orthosia gracilis. The sequence goes on from OX387268.1 coordinate 5,402,626, forward strand.
TAGAAATAAAAAAACGTGACGGCGCCCATGAGAGCGACCGCTAGGTAATATCCATCGCATCCTACCTATTGATATTTTTAAACTTGCAAATGTATTTATCAAACATAATACTTTTTTACAGATTTCTAAAAACCAACAGAATTTTAAAATTTTATAAAAGTACTAGGCCGAAGCAAAATTCGAACCTGGATCTTATAAATCACGAGTCAAGCTGCTATAACGCCACGCCATTCTGACATTCTGTCAAAAAGTGCAAAAGGTGCAATCAGAGACTTCGCTTACCAACATAGATGATGATATATGGTATAGATGATGCCGATTCATTTAATGAGGCCACGCTACCATCTGATATCATTATTTCATTAATTTAATATATATAATAAATCTGTAGAAAAGTCGTTTTTCGTGTAGTTTACTATTTGCTGTTAGTATTTATGCCAAGTTCAAATATATAAGCCCAATAAATGCCACCTTTAACCCCCTTAGGGTTAGAATTTCCGGCAATCAATAAACTCATTATTTTTTTTATTCATCTAGAGCGTAAACCTACGATATTAGATGTTTTACCTTCAAAATCTAAGAAATTTCATATAAAATTTCAACCCCTATTTTATGCCCTTAGGGCTAGAATTTCCAAAAACTCATAAATACATAAATTCTTTTTATCAACGAAGAGCGTAAATCTAAAATTTCACGCGTCCAACTTCCAAACTGTAGAAATTACATAGAAACTTTCAACCCCCTTTTACCCCCTGGAATTTCCAAAAACCAATAAATACATGAATTCTTTTTATCAACCAAGGGCATTAATGTAAAATTTTATGTGTCCTATTTACAAACTGTCAGATTTTCATACAATCTTTCAATCCCTTTTTATCTATCACCTTAGGACCGAATTTCGAAAAACCAATAAATATATTCATTCTTTTTATCAACCAAAAGCGTAAATCTACAATTCCTTTTTTCCAACTTACAAACTGTAGGATTTACATACAAATGTCCAACCCCCTTTTGACCCCCTTTGGGGTAGAATTTCCAAAAACCTTTCTTAGTGCTCACTTACGTCACTTGAGGAACCTTTCTGCCAAATTTCACGTTTCTAGGCCTAGCAGTTTTAGCTGTAGGTTGATCGATCAGTCAGTTAGTCAGTTTCTTCTTCTTTTATATGTAAATTATAGTAACGCTTTATTTTTATTACTTCTCTTTTAGTTTAAAAAAAATACTTGCACACTGTTCCGTTGTTGTTGAATTAGTTTATGTTTGCAATATTTGAAACTATGTGAGAACCATGTTCTGTAAAGTTCAAGTCTAGGAACTCGCGTTTTGTGGATCTTGACGATCACCATATGTGACAAGAATAAAGCAGTATTTAATGTTAATGTTGTTTTATTTATAGTAAAAAAATACGTAAGACAATTTGTATACATCTGTAATTGACAAATAAATTTTCTAACAGAGAAATGTATCCATGGTAACCAAACCATAGAGTTAGTTCATCTACTTCACATCTTCGGAAGATTTAAGAATTTAAAGACAAATTCTTCAGTCCCATTCTTTCTTCCAAACTTAAATCTGATAGTCTGGGCCCGAATAGATGCTTTGTAAGCATATCAGCTAATTGAATCTCAGACGGAGCTTGACTGACATCAAAATCTCCATTGGCGACACATTCCCGAACGAAGAAGTGTTCCAGTTTAATATGCTTCGTACGCTTGTGATTTACGTACTTTGGGTTGTGTGCGAAATAAACGTCTGACTTATTGTCTAAGTTCAAGACAGGTCGCGCTATTTAAAAAAAAATATTGGATATTAAATATTCTGTGCATACTTTTCCAGTACAATTATTGTTTTTGCAATCATAGACTTCGCTTACCAACATAGATGATGCCGATTCATTTAATGAGACCACACTATTATCGGATATCATTAATTAAATATATATAATAAATCTGTAGAAAAGTCGTTTTTGTACATCGAAAATATTTCCAAAAAAATTGCTAGGGTGTTACAGGAGAACCAACAGAACCCATTGCCAGCATTTTTGGAATTTTGTCTGTTTGTCTGTTTATTTGTGCACGTATCACGTAATATCTACGAAACTAATGTAGATAACTTTTATACATAAAAACTGTGCGTAACTTGAAGTATTACTTAGCTTTTGTTTCATCGCAATCGGTTCAATCTATCAAAAGTTCGATGAATTTAAAGTTTAGTGTTCAAGGAGTAAAATATAGCAACATGCGCAATTGAGGACTGTTGAACAACATATTCGATAAATGGCGTTGTGCATTTCGCGTCATTTTATGAATGGCGGTGTTAAGATTTTCCGCGGAAAAATGACCAAAGAAAAAAAAATTGTAGGTATTTAGGGTCCCTAACTAACTACCCGCCCGCCGCGCCCCCGTGCTTGGACGCAGCGAACCTATATATATTTCATGCATATTTCTCGTGTCTCCTGTGCGGGTCACAAATACTTTTTTTTTCTTTTTTTCTTTCTTTTCTTTATATACTTTCAAGGACTATTTCAAGTGTGGCAGGAGTAAAAATAAAAATTCGAGACTAGAAAAATACGTTTTATGAGATTTTAGGTCTCTTATCGTACTACTAATGTCAATAATGACGTAGACGTGCGTGCAGTGTGGTTCGTAACTTCGCTGCCGCTATTGTTCGTCTGAATAAACTAATGATAAACGTGATAGCCAACTACACTTAAGGTTGCGAGTTCGAGTCGCAGTTATGTATAGGTATTATTAACCGGCTTTCCAAAAAAGGAGGTGGTTCTATGTTCGACATTGTTTTTTTTTTCACCGATATTTCCGTCAATTGTGGACCGATTTTGATTTTTTTTTTTTGTTTGATATAATGTGCCCAAATTGGTCACATTTTAATTTGGTGAAGATCTGATGTAGACCTTCGGAGATATACAATAGAACTCTTCAATAAATGATCTTTCCTCAAATCTGTCCTTACTTTTTTGTATGAAGTCGATTTTTTATTCTTATTAGATACTTAATAGTATTCAGGTAGATAGAAAGGTCAGTAAGGTACGTAGGTCTAGGATAGGCAGTTAACGGGAGCGAAGCCGCGGGCAAAACTAGTTATTAATATATTTAAAGGAATAACCGAAACTTTTCTTATTATACGCATTTCACAGAACAAACTTTGGAAAGAGTTGCACTAAAAGTATCACCGATTAAATATTTTTCTAGCACAAAAGTACAATTGCAATCAATTATATCAACATGTCCTTGTACCGTAGGTGGATAATGTTTTTCTAAGATTTCTGTTCTACTTTTTAAAGAATCTATATCAAAATCTTTATGTACCAAAGCAGAAACCAGTCTCGAAAAAGCCGAATTCATAGAAGTATTAAATATGGAAATATTTATGTGATCAGTACAAATAACTATCAAAGGCACATGTATTCATTATAAATACATTTTTGTACCTGATGTGCAAATATTTCCATTAGGTAGAATTTCTATTTCTAACTTTTAACTTTTTCTATTAACCGTGTGGTCTTTCGATTTTCTGTTTTATTGCGCCAATTTTCTTCCAACTTAGGGTTGCTTTTAAACACCGGTTCACGACTAAAGTCATCATTTTTTTAATTCATTTCTCAATTCACATTATGTTGTAAATCTTCGCCATAAATTTTACTTTTAGCTTTTAGAAAATTTGCACAATTAGCTTTTTAATTACTTTCAATTCTCCTGTTAAAAACTGTGTATGTTTCACAAAATCGTCAATTCTCATCAGTCCACTTCTACTATGCAATAACAAGGTTTTAATATTTTTGAAGTAGCTTCTACATTACTGCTAGTAGCTACATCTGATGAGCCAGAGGATTTTGGAATGTAGGGAAACATAAAATTCGACCATAGAGGTAATTTTAGCACAAGTTTGCGAAAACATGTTACAAAGTTTGGCAAATCATATATGTTATCGTAGTCAGCTTTTTCACTTAAATAAGAGTGAACAGTTTCAGCATCAAAAATTGCATTAAACCAAATAATAAAAGAATTGTTAACACTTTCATTATCTTTGTGGGTACTAGTCACATCTTCTTCATTCTGGTCAATATCAATAGAATCTTCACTTGACCAGTCAGATTTTAGTAACTCTCCAGCTTTCTCGCATTTGCTTTTGCTACCGTCCATTAAATATTCATCATATCTCTGCAGCACAACGACAATTAAATTTTCAATAATAGTTTTTGCCACATCAAAATTCGTACAGCTTTTCAATCCCAACAGATATCAATAAAGACAGACTTGGCACGTATATCAACGAACTTGAAACATTGTAGATGATACAAAGACTTTAAGAAGTGTGACGTATCCAATCTTAAAAGGCAAGTAATTTGACAAGGTTCTCCTTGGCACAAAACATATACCCACTTATTTAATAAACACAGAATAAAGTTATACCAAGTGTAAACCTATGAAAATGTATGGTTATTCCATTGTTATTTCGGGTATAACTTTATTTCGTGTTCATTAGTAAGAGGGTAAAGCTGTGTGAAAAATATGCCTGAGTTGTGGTAAATCTTGTGAATGCGTTCACAACAGCTCCTGTTATTGCAGCCGAGTCATCGCAAATGACTTCATTCGGCACCTTCATTACACCGATCCATTTCTTTAACCATTGAAATATGTTGTCCATAGTTCGTAGAGCTGAAATCATTTGAGAAATAGGCACAGAATTATCTTCAGTCTTTAACATAACAACGTACAAAAACAAGTGTTTATTATCGTAAACATTTTTAGGATTAGGAGGATAAGTTTTTTGAAGATTGAACCCATTGCATCAATACTTAGAACGGTATATTTCCTAGAAACCTTTTTATAGAAGTTTAACTGAAGTTCTGTCCAGTAATGTATAAAAAAGGGTTGCAGAGAAACAGTTCTGATGACGTTCACCCACGGTTCTGTAAACGACATAATCCACAAGGCCAAAACAACTATTTTTATTTAACTTTATATTGGAAACGTTTTACAGCATCGTGTCTGTTTCTTGTATTTTGCAATGATTTTAAGTTTGGTATAAAAGGTAAAAAAGTTTTAAGTTTGGTAAAAGGATACTGGTTTTGCATTTGTAAAGATACTCGTAGTTGTTTCGTTTTATGAGAAGACAACTTATTTTTTGATGAAACGAATATAACGCTATAATTATTTCCTTTTGTTGTGATATTAATTTTGCCATTGCACTCATTATACGTCCTGTACATTTCATATGGTAATCATGAGTCACAGAGCTATTTTTAAATGTTCATTCACAACGATTAGTTGTATAACGCCAAATCCATTCACAAAAAATACTACTCCACTTTGAATAAGGCACCCTCCTCCTTCTTTTAAGTGTAATCACAGGTTTATTGATATCATTTCTTTTGCCAGTTACCAGTATAGGCTTCACGTTGTTTCTGTGACTGAACACTGATTTCTTTCGGTATTATTCTCGCGCGCACCGCAATACGTGCAACTTCATATAATTCCATGTGTCGCAGAATGTGCGGCAAAAAATCGCGCGAATAAAAAATTGCAGGGCGTGCTAAGCTTAGGGTTCCCCAGTCGACGGCACGTACTATATTGTGAGCGAGGTTATAATGCATGCTATCTCATCCGACAACACGTGCGAAAGAGATTGATGCTGTGATGAGCAGTAAGAAGCTAGTTCGCGCACGAATAAGCAGTTTTGCAAATTTGTATCGAAACGGATGATGATTTAGGAAGAAGACGAGCGCGCGAAATTTTACAAATAGACCTTTAAGAGTCTAGGTATCATGAAAAAACGACTAAATGTATATTTTCAAAATAAAATTGTTTGCATTGTTGAATTGCTAATCTGTCCCTGTATGAAGGCTGTTTTTCAATTTTCTTTTTTCTTATGGTATTTATTTCCGCCCAAAGATGCGTTAAAACTAGTGTTGAAATATGTAACATTCGACGCTCATAACTTTCAATGCAGGGCTAGATAATGATTAGACAAATTGATATCATTTTATTATTTTGAATGTACATCGTCAAACAGTGGAGTAATCGCCAGACTACGTTTGTATGGAAGAATGATCGACTAGTGTAACGTTAAGGCTTTCTGCCTTAAGCTTAGCACACTCCGCGGGATATGAAGAGGTTTTTTAAAAGTAAGACATTCACTACACTAATTTATTTAAGTTAAAAATTACAAATAGTCAGTAATACACGCTGTAATTATATTCAATACATCTTCGACAATAAGGTTGTATGACTAAAGCTTACTTCAATACAAATACATATATTTTGATACGTCATGGAAATAGATAATTTATGTTATGTGATTTTGTGCACCAACTGATATGGTTGGTAAGACATTTAGATTAATGGTGCAATCCAGAAATTCCTAGCCAATACATTGATAGATTTTAATACAATTAAGTTATAGAAATCGGTTTTGAGTGACAAAGAACTATAACTATAAAACTCTAAATTAAAACCTACAGCTTTTTCTTAGGTGTATTTAAGATTTTAATGTTTAATTATAGAATACAGTTTGTCCATTTCGTAGAACGTCAGTCATAGACCCTGCGAAGTCCCTCTTAGGAACGGGCAATAAGCCTCACACTACAGTTTTGCATTCTGTGTTGCACTTTAAAAGACATGAACATATTCAAACCGTGTCCACTCATACATTCACCTGATTTAAAAAAAAAGAAGTTATAAAAATGATAGTTTTAGGTGTAATGATTATGCCCCGCTAATCAGGTCCTGTGCTTAGTACCTGCCTGGTTCGGGTTTTACTAACATACATTACTACTAAGTTACATAATATTAGTATACCTTGTAAGTAATTGATAAAACTGACTAAAATCTAGTTTATCAGATTAATTTAAATGAATTTGATTGTTAATCCAAAAGTCCTTTTAAATATGATAAAAATTGCAATACAATGACAGTACTACTAAATGGATAAATATTGATGACCTAGTTGATTCAAGCAATAAGAGACAAAAAACCTTTAGAATACCATTAGGTTTCAGAAACTTGGGCACCTAATAATAAATTCCTTTTTTGGAGCTATGTGAGCCTTCCAAACATTAATAGTACACTTGCAAAAATAGGTAAGTTTTCTGAAACGACCTAATAAGTAAAAAAAATGAATTATCGCTAATCCTAATCAGGGTCTAACCCTGGCTAACTTAAATCTCTGCTACTTTCTAAATATTATGAGCGAAGTCATTTGTTATTTTAAAACTAATCATTGCTATATTTGTTGAATGCGCGTAGATATTTTTTTCTGATGTCTCTTAAATTACTAAAGAAAGCTGCGTAAGTTATGCCATCTAGTAGGGATGTCTTACATACCCTCACTTCTACTTATGCAAAGGTGTTCTGTGGACTTTTTTTATTCATACTTATCAACACAACAAAGACTCAAAAGAAGAAGAATGACCTAACATTTATATCAAAATGTAATACAAAATCTTCGTAGTTTAATTGTAGTTTTCAAGATTGATCAAGATTTACAGATAAAACAACAAGACTTTGATTTCCTCTCAACAAATTTAACCCTTAAGAGTTACTCAAAAGAACCCAACTTTCTATTGACAGTGATGAGTGAATTTTGGAATGCCAAATATAATCTGGAATCCCCTCCCCCTCCCATTTATCCCTATAGATCTTTTATAACTGCTTGAACATAACGTATTATTATTAGTTAGTATATTACTGTCTTGAAACTGAGTAAATTACTGTAGGTAATGTTATTTTAAAAGAGAAAATGTAATGGTACGTTTGTTTAAATAAAGGTCTGCCTTGTAGTTCGCCATCGCTTCTTGAAGTTCCGTCCAATGCTTACTCGAGATCCAGACCATTCTTCTTGATCAGGTTCTCAATCTGGCGCTGTTTCATTTCCAGTTCCTTTCGGCCTGGCGGCGATTTCTTCAGCAACTCTTTCAGTTTTTCAAAGTACGCATCCAGGATAAGTTCATTGTCCAAGTACTTCTCCATCATTTCGTCTACCATTTCTTGTTCTTCTTCCTCAGGGACGGGGTGAGCGATCTTGTCGCCTGAAACCGTAATGATGTAATAATTTATATTTGTCAAAATCATCCATACCTATAAACCTATATAATATAGGCTCAAACTCTTCGGAGAATAGAGGCGTGATGATATGAGTGATAATGTGTATTAAAGACAGAGAGCCTATTTTGAGCGTTTGTGTCTGTGAAGAGAAATGACCATAAAACCTCTAAACCTATCTGATAAAATCTGTCTGATCCGTGGGAACTGTAGTTTTGCACATTTGTTCGTAATTTTTGTAATAGTAAGTTGTAAATGTAATGTGTCTCATGTCACTTTTTGTTTTTCCCAAATAAATGTATACCAATTATAAAGCTAAGAGTTTGATTGTTTACTTGTTTGAACGCGCTAATCTCTTTTTTTTTTTAATCCTTGCTATCACTAGGAATTTCTTCCTGTATCGTGGGTGCGTTTACAAACATATAAACTCACATACACAAACACCCAGAGCCGGAACAACTATCTGTAGGTCATACAAATATTTGTTCCGTGCGGGAATCGAACCCGCGAGACGCAGCGCAGAAGTCAATCGCTCAACCGCACCACTGCGCCAACCGTGCGCCCAAATCTCTGGAACTACCAGTCAGATTTGAAAATTCTTTTTGTGCTTCTTGTTCCCTTTTATCGAGGAAGGTTATATATAGGCTATAATCTATATCATGGCTAAGACCAATAGGAGGTAATTTATTCCTTTTGCGAACTTCCGTTGCGTGCGCTGCGTAAACGGTTAAAGTTACGCAACAATCATTTATGTAGGGGTAAGTAGGGTAGGGTAGGTAGGGTAGGGTAGGTAGGGTAGGTAGGGAGGGTGGGGTAAGTAGGGTAGGGTAGGTAGGGTGGGGTAGGTAGGGTAGGGTAGGTAGGGTAGGTAGGGTAGGGTAGGTAGGGTAGGGTAGGTAGGGTAGGTAGGGAGGGTGGGGTAAGTAGGGTAGGGTAGGTAGGGTGGGGTAGGTAGGGTAGGGTAGGTAGGGTAGGTAGGGTAGGGTAGGTAGGGCAGGGTAGGTAGGGTAGGGTAGGTAGAGTAGGGTAGGGTAGGTATGTAGGGTAGTTTGGTAGTATAGGTTAGGTAGGTAAGTAGGCCAGTGTAGGTAGTTAGGATAGGTGAGTAAGTAGGTAGCCAGTTGACGGGAGCGAAGCCGCAGGGGACAGCTAGTAAAATATAAAAATGCTTTCACTATTTAGTAGATACATAATTCCAGATGGCCATGGGCCATTTGTTTCTTTCATAAGTATTGTAGAAGAGTAGAGAGAATAGAAGAAATAAATCTGAGCTGCTAGTCAGATAACAAACCAGACGAGCTGCTTGACTTAGTTTCATATTCATCATCAGCGTTTACGACCTCCAGAGCAAGATAGTCGCCCGTTCCTGTCCACTGACAAAGGTCTCTTCTCATATTTCTCTTCTTCAAGCTTGTTCACGCTTGATCAAGACGAATTAAATGGCCTTAGTCCCGCCTTTCGTGAGGTCGTGTCGTTCCAATCCGGGCAAGCAACTATGTGACTTGTTCAATTCGTTCGTAATTTTTCGACACTGACATCGGCGAAGGAAAACATCGTGAGGAAACCTGAACTTTATAATTAATACAAGGTTTAGTTAACGATATTTAAGATAAATTAAAACACTCACCCAAAGCATTGTATTCGGTGAGCGTGATACGAATAATCTCGTTCATCAGTTGCTGAAAAAGGAAAAATGAAAATTGAATAACAGCAGACATAATATTTCATAACATAATTAATTACCTATACATAGTTTCATGTCTGTCACACAGTCGCGATGCTGTCGCTGGTAGAAGGTACAGATAGCTTCGCCCACGTAAACACGATTTTATGTTAAAATAGAAACGGCATATGATACATTTGCAATGCGGCATCAATGACACCCGAAAAAGCCGCGCTCGAATGTTACTATATTGATTGATTTTAATAATAACTAGCTAATCCGGCGAACTTCGATCCGCTTAAATAAAACCTAAAAAAAAAGAATTTTTCTAAGATAAACGTAGCCTAAGTTACTCCTTATTACATCAGCTACCTGCCAATAAAAGTCCCGTCAAAATCGGTCCAGCCATTTCAGAGATTAGCCGGAACAGACAGACACAAATATTTTGGTGTATGTTTCGTATATTCATATACATGTAGAAAAACAACTAAAAATATATTTCAAAACTAATTTTAACGCCTCTGTGCGAAAATAAATACCATGAGAAGAAGAAAAAATGCAAAACAGCCACCATACAGGGATAGATTCGTAGTTCAAAAATGCAAATAATTTTATTTTGAAAATTTACATTTAGTCGTTTTTCATTTCACTACAAATTTACTACGTGAACTAGCTTCTTACTGCTCATCACAGCATCTATCTCTTTCGCACGTGTTGTCGGATGATATAGCATGCATTTTTACCCCGCACACAAAATAGTTTGTGCCGTCGACAAGGGCAACCTTAAATGTCTTTCGCCAAAAAGTAACTAGATACCTATTTCGCTAAGTTTAAGTAGATACTAATGTGTTTTTTTCGAACGCATAGCCTTAACCTAAAAAAAAATATGTAACTTCGGATTGTTTTAGAGAGATGAATACATATCTTTGCGTAGTTACAGTCGCATTAAATTATCATTTCACTTTACAATGTCAGTCGCGATTTTGCCATCAATACATAGATAAGTAAACTTTTCGTTGTTGCCTCGCAAACTAAGCAAAAGAAAATATCGCATTCTCAATAAACAAACACATTACATTACGTTGTCAAATTATTAAAAAAACGAAAGTAAACACTTACAGTGGCAGTAGCAGTCTCAAAATCGAAGTTGACCATCTTCACGATTTCGGAAGACAGGGGTGTTGCTAAAAAAAATATGTTTTATCGTTATTAATAATGTATTATTATAATGACGCTTTTATAGCCCAGTAGAGATCGTCACTAAAAGAGCTAAAATCGTAAAGCATGATGCAGTAGCCTGTTGTCTTTGTTGTAGCTTGTTCCCTTATAGGGTTTCTAGAGCTGCGACGGACATAAATTGATGCAAATTTAATGAGCTTTAAAAACGTACAGAAATTTGCTTGTCAGAAAATAGTTGTGAAAAAGGCCTATAATTCCGCGGATTTCCGTGTGATGCGCTATGAGCATACTTTTTCTGAGTTAGAGATTTGGGTTAATGCGACCTTTACTAGGGTAACATTAACCCACATTTGCAAGGGTAATATAAAAGTCCAGAACTAACTCAAGCTTTGCGATTTTAATGTAGAATTCAAATGGGCTATTTAGTGTCCACGGATTTTGCGGATATTGCACTCTTCGTCTCTCGAAAATCGATCCACCGTCCAACCAATCCCTGTTATCCGGTAGAACTGCACACGCGTATTGCATTGCGCGTCGGTCATCTTGCATTTAATCCTGACCACGCCTTCAGTATGCCAAGAGTGCAACGTAATCGACGTCTATTAAAAATAATGACCTAATACTAAAGTATATTATGTATATCGTAAACTGATATTTCATTAGTATTAAGATATCAATTGCGAACAGTCTACCCATTCAACCGGTGTCAATTCAGCCCATGAAATTGGTTGTTCACCAAAGGATGGTAACAATTAACCCGAAAAGAAGAAAACCCCAAAACAGGGCAGCCGTTTTAGAGTTTTCTGGCTTGAAATGAAATAAGACTAAAACGACTATTACTACGAAACTGACGATTACTATGAGGATGTCAATAAGTTCAAGTAGGTACGAAAACATCTTCCATTTAAACTTATGCTAACATTAAAATCTGCACATATCACACAAGTTTTCCATTCACATTAGTAAATCACACAAAGATTTCAATAAAAACACTCACTTGTATAAAGGAGCTTTGAGCGGATAATTAAATTGTTGTCAATAAGGCGACCAATCACTTATCACAAGTCTGGGGAACTGTGGCGCTGGACTACTGGTCAGGCTGACGCGGGGTGCCGAGAGGTCGATTACTGACGCATGCGCTATGAAGGATATAAGGCTCGACGCTCAGAGCGCCGAAGTTGCTGACTTGATTTTCAGTTGCTCGTTAGTGACTGAATTATGTGACTCCTTTTTGAGAGATTCTAGATATACAGAAAGGTAGTTTAGTAGGCCCCCATGTTTTGATATAGATTACGGTGTACAAAGTAAAAATTTTACAGATACCATATACGAGGATACATGCATTCCAACTTGCATTCTATGCCCTGTTTAATTGACACAATAAGCGAAATCTGACACTATGATGGCAGGAGACTAAGGTACATGCCAACGCGATACTTACTATTTTAATTTATAAAATATCCGACTTTTAGCTTAGAATCAGCGTAGACAGACTAGGAGCAAAATTTAAAACTGATTTTGCTGTACAGTTTTGTGTGAAAATTGCGCTTAAGCAATATTGCTCCAACGATGTCCAGATTTAGATCATAATCAATTAGTGTAAAGAAACGTTCAAATTTGAGTCGGAGTCTCACGTTAATGGTTCTGTATCACCAAAAATATAATGGATATTATATATAATTGCTTAAAAGCCCATATATATAGTATCATGTGTACTGCAAACATTTCAACGGACTAGCTATTACAATGAGTCATTAGATATAGCCCTGTAATATTATATTGATAGAAAAATAACGTAGGCTTGTAAAAGAGTCCCGTTTTCACACATTTGGTATGGAACCCGAAACATCTGTGCATTCCCCAAAGATGCAACAAATTACATTCCGTCGGGATACAGAAAATATTCATCACAATGTTTGTATATTTGTAACTAACAGTCCGTTCGCGACTTCGTTCGCTTGGCTTCGTATTTGCTTTCTATTCATCCTAAGAATGACTTTTTTATGTGCAGTTTTAGTGAAGGAGACCAAAAATAAGCTATTGTTAAATCAATAAAAAATGGGGTATCGTCGATATCTAGGGTTTACTGGTTTGGGACGATTCGTTTTTTTACTTCAAGAATAATACATTTAAGGTAACCGCCACTAAATAAAAGCATCCCTAAAAACTAAATAACTTCCGTTTGCACAGTCGAGCCTCAGATCTAGTTTTTAACAACCCAAATTTGTTACTTGATCTTTTCATTTCTTTTTTATTTTTCGTTTATGTTAGTTGGACTGCGCAGTAAGAATCCTTAAAATACATCCTTTAACCCTATCTGGGGGGGGGCTGGGTACTTTTAAAAATCGCATTGTATCAATTTTGATTAGAATATACTTTATCCCCAAGAAATTAGATTTTTCAATCAAACAAATTTCCCCTTCTCACCCTCTTTAAGGTTGACAGTCTTGGAGTGACGGCCGCGTACCGAAAGACACAGCCTAAAAAAGCTTCCCTCTAGGTAGAGCGACGATCTGGTCAAGGCTACAAGAGTCCGGTGGATCCGAAACGCGCAGGACCGGTTAGTGTGGCGACGCTTGGGGGCGGCCAATGCCCAGCAGATGAGAGGTTGAATTTCCGAAAATTCCTTCTTTGTGCTCCGGTAGAACCTTACATCAAAAACGAAACCCTGTGTAGTAAGATTCTTAGCATACTTTAACACCCGCTCAATCGTATTTTGAGGATGGTTTCGAGAAACTTATAATGGCAATCTTTATTGTTTACTTGGGTAGGTATTTATTTATTTATTTATTTATTAAACTTTATGCACAAGTACAAAGGCGGACTTATTTGCCCCACGTTTCAAGTTAATTAACCGAGACATAAGATTCTTTAATAAAAATTAACACCCCCTAAATCATCTTTTGGAATTAGTTTCGATAAAGTAATAAGTTTCATGTTTAAAAACCTAAAAAAAAAGATTCTTCCAAACAAACTTCAAGACCCCCAAGAAATCGACTTTTGGGGGTAGTTTCCCCTTGTGACAGATCACAAAGCACTCACATCAATTTTTCATCCCAATCAGACTTTGCCGGCGCTGAGTGCAATGCGGTTGTTCCATTATGCTCATTTTCTATCCGGATTTGATTATGACATTGAATATAGAAGTTCTTTGAATCATTCCAATGCAGATTATCTTTCAAGATTCTCTATTGAAAATGCCATCTAACATTCTAGTTACTAAAGAAAGTTCCATCGACCGACATTGTGCATTTCAAATACAGCAGAACAACATATAATATAAGAAATCCGTCCTAAAATAATAGGTCAAGAAAAAAAAAGATAATGAACTGCAGCAATTGTTACAATACATGCAAAATAGTAGATCATTAGGAGAACTTGGTTTTAAGGACAATGAATTAACTCTTCAAGACGATTATATTGAAAGGAACCAGAATTATGATTCCGCAGAGCTTACACGCGCGTGCTAGATGAACTACTTGCAAGGCATGTATTCTTAAAATGTATTCTTAAAATGAAATTTTTGTCCTGTAGTTGTTTTCTGGAAAAACATTGACAAAGATATTGAGGATAAGATACAATCATGTCGTTTACAACAATAAGAACCACCAAAGTCACCCTTACATAATTGGGAAGTACCAACAGGTCAATGGCAAAGAAAACATATTTTACCCATCTGCCGGAGGAGGGTAATGTGTTTATGTATTTATGTATGTGTGTTCCTATATGGCGTTCTAGAGACCAAATGCGTTGGCCGATTTTGATGATTCTTTCTTCAAACGATTCGTCTTAACCCTGCAAGTGTCACTGGGTACATTAAAATTGAAAAATATGAAAATGGCGGATTTTGTGCGCCATATTGTGGAGGCCCAATTCTTTTTTTCTTGCGAACCCCCTTTTAAGAGGTGATTACAAAAATATATAACGCTTATATGTTTAAATGTACCAAAATCTAAAAAAAAATAACTTACAAGTTGTAAATAAAAAAATAACACAAAACCCGACGGCTTACAAAGCGAACTAAAAAGACGTAAACAAGAAGAAAATCATGCTGTGCAGTCGAAGGATACATCTGGTTTTGGTCAGCCAGCACGCGCATATGTGTCCTCCGACTGCCTAGCATAATTTTCTTCTAGTTTACGTTTTTTTAGTTCGCTTTGTAAGCAGTCGGGCTTTTTGTTATTTTTTATATATTCATTAAAGTCCAGCCTTTCCCAACGTGGGCGATAACGCTCCCTTGTGGGCGCTGCAGGCCTAAAAGGGAGCGGTAAGAGACCCAGAAAAAAATGGGGGCGTTGTGTAGAGGCTTGGGAGTTGATTTGTAATTTCATTTAGCTAGGAGGCCTCTTAGACACCGACTGCATGAGCTCTCGGCTCTCAACTACAACTTGTGAACATCAACTTCATATATCTGTCCTTTTTTAATGAATATATAAAATCTTAATATATATAAATCTCGTGTCACAATGTTTGTTCTCAATGGACTCCTAAACCACTTAACCGATTATAATAAAATTCGCACACCATGTGCAGTTCGATCCAACTTGAGAGATAGGATAGTTTAAAAGGGTAGGGTAGGTAGGGTAAGGTAGGGTAGGGTAGGGTAGGGTAGCGTAGGGTAGGTAGGGTAGGGTAGGGTAGGGTAGGGAGGGTAGGTAGGGTAGGGTAGGGTAGGGTAGGGTAGGTAGGGTAGGGTAGGGTAGGTAGGGTAGAGAGGGTAGGTAGGGTAGGGTAGGGTAGGGTAGGTAGGGTAGGGTAGGTAGGGTAGGGTAGGTAGTGTAGGTAGGTAAGTAGCCAATTGACGGAAGCGAAGCACCGGGGGTCAGCTAGTATACTATAAAGTTGAGTTTCAATAATCATTCTCATTGGCAGGTGTAGCCCGTAAGAGTTAACGTAAGAGTTACTGCGCTCAGGTTTCAAATTAACTCTTGCGAGTTATAGTAAAAGTCTCGTTTAGAATTAATGTTTAATCTCCGCTAATATTACAATAATTGATTCATTTAATTTGAAGTTATAGTGGATTTTAAGTAGGTGATAAAATTGGGGCGCTAAAAATAATTTATTCTTAAAGTGGAAAGTAGACGAAATAAGTTTGGGAACCCCTGTTCTAGTCACTAGTGAATTCATTTACAAAGTGGGTTGAGCTCATTCCAACTAAGACCATTACAAGTGCTTGGTGCATACAGAAGCCATAGGAAATATACTTTACTTTCGGCATACCTATTATTTTGGTGTCAGATAATGGACTTAGTGCGCAGGAATTTGAGAGTTTTCTTAAAGAAATTGGAGTGACACACCGGATATCCGTCCCTTAACAACCCGTGACCAACGGACAGACAGAACGATTTGTTCAAACTATAATAGTGAGCTTTACACGCAATGGAGGGGTCATTGTGTGTAAAGGAGGGATTTCGGAGCCACTTCCGGCGGCTGGCGCCCAAGTTGTTGGGCGCGGCTGGGGCGCTATCAACGCTGCTTCCCAATCTGGAGGGCCCGAGCGCTGCCTGTAGGCGGCTCTACGTGCGGATCGTGCGATCGATGGCCCTGTCAGAGGCCCCGTCAGCCGCCCTGTTCTGCGAAAGCCACAGAGAGCGATGGCCGTCAGAGACATCAGGGGGTATCGCTCGATCTCCTCGCTAACGCTCAAACAGTACAACCCATGATTAACAGATAAATTTACAGCCAAGAAAGTATGTCAACCAAATAAAGTAACACCCGGACCATTACAAGACCAAACCATTAATGCAGACATGAGAGTAATAATGAAGACCATGATTCAATTAATGCAACAATTAACTACAATGCAAATTTTCTAAAGGAAATCATGACTAATCTGACTCAATCGATAAATTAAAAAATGGACCTATGGGATGCCAATGGTTTCTCACAGCACATCCTCGAAGTAGACATTTTTGAGATTAAATAAATTCGATACCCTACTAGGATCAGAAAAACATTTTAACAACTAAAACTACTTTAAAATAAATTTTCTATCTGCCTACTAATACTTTAATAAACTAAATACTTTGTAATTCAATATTTCTGATTGAAATGAGTGTCCGTGAAGTTTCTTGCATGTTCTTCTGCATACGGTCTGTGTACTGATGCTTGCAAACGTGTAACTAGCTACATCTTTTGCTTGCATTCAACAGTAGCGTTTTAAATGCTTTTATTGAAATAGAGTTCGAAAGTCATATGTTTATATGGTGATGGGTATTCAGAGTGACTAGGCCTGATGATACAAATTTTTAACCACTCGGAAATTAGCTTTACTTCAATTTGCTCTCTCTTAACCAACCTTTTTGGCTGTAGGGCCACTTTTTATCGTTCTTTAGAACTTTCTCACTCAATTGGTGCCTTTTTAATTTGCTCTGGCTTGTAATCATATTATGAGGATGAATACTTGCTCATAGATATTTGGCTCATTCATATATTCAATGTTTTCAGTAACAGTAAAGCACTGTACCTGTACCAAATAAAATCAAAACATCTTTATTTGTGTAGATGGCAACAAAATAGATGTTCTATAACGAAAAATCAAACCGACTTCCAAAACAAAACACTATAAAACAAAAAATAAACTTTCTTTTCCCAAGTCGATGTCGACTAAAGGAAAACAATGGGTAAAAAAGTCACTGACTTCGGAAAAGAAAGTTAATTTTTTGTTTTATAGTGTTTTGTTTTGGAAGTCTGTTTGATTTTTAGTTAAAGTTTTTTATTTTTCTCTTTTTAGTTTTGGTAGGTACCTCCAATAAACATGATAAATATTTATAGCCAAAGTACATCTAATGACGATTCCAATAAGCCTAAACACGACTAGAATACATTGTTTTATTTCGAAGTTCCAGTGCATACCTTCCGCTTTCATCATCAGATACAAGTAAGTTTGGTGGTACTGTTTTCATCAGTGCCATTTATTTATAAGAATTTGCTTCATCATAATCGGTTAACTATTCGAGATATATACTTAGCATTAAGGAGTCCCAGTGGCCATCTGTGGTCTTCTTCATCAGTTCCACTTCATCAAATGATACTTTCTGAGTGCAAATGATTGCACTGTTGTTGATAATACCAAAATCTATATGTATGCCTTTAATATTTGAGGAGAAGATTTTTTCAAATCGGTCCAGGTGTCTTTGAGTAATCGGGAAACATACATAAAAAAAAAGATTCCGACGATTTGAGAACCTCCTCCATACCCTTTCAAACAAACGAAGAATTTTTCAAATAGCTCCAGGCGTCTTTGAGTAACCGGGGAACATACTTAAAAAAAAAGATGATTCCGACGAATTAGGAACCTCCTCCTTTTTTGAAGTCGGTTATAAATAGTTCTGGTTAGGTATGTGTTTGGATCTGATTACTATAAATTACAATATTCAAGTTGTTAATAACCAAGACCAGAAAACGTTGTGAAATCTTCATGATAATTGCGAGTATGTAGCGAAATATAACATCAAACCGATATTAAATTGAAATCACTCCCAGAATCAAATAAGGCTTGCAAGTCTTTCTTGATTGTTATTATAGATTTCAATGGTTTCTTGTTGTTGCCGAGTTCGTCGATTTGTTTGTTTACATTCGAGTTGCAGATTGACACTGACATATTTCATTCACTAGTTCATTCTGTTATTCAATGGTTGCGTTTAGAAACACATCTATCTCGTTTCAAAAAAGAAAATGGCGCCACCCGCGGCGCTTTCATTTTACACTTTTACGTACCTTGTGATCACGTTAAAGAAATCGATTTTGTTCATTTTATGCCTTTAATCCGTCCATCCATTTAATTTACATTTGACAGCTCTAAAAATTATCATTTAAAGATGTCTATATTCTCAGTCATTCTCCTATAGTTTAGGAGGGCTATAGGACAATGATCTCATACCCCTTAAGAAAGTTGAAAAAGTATCCAGATATAGGTACTAAATAATAGTTTCAAAATGGCACTAGCTTCGGCAAAGGGTGTGGTATGAATGTAGCAGTTGTTAACTTTTTAAAACATTTGAACAATAATGGGGCAAAGAACTATGGCGAATTCTCTTAGCTGACTTAAATTTCAGCATCTGAAAGTGAGTTATATACGAAAGATATTCCATTAATTGTCTACGTTTTTTCAAAGTATATCATTAACAAAAAAACATTATAAATGAAAGTTATTTGTGTTTTTTCCGTTTACTTTAATTGGCTTAGTGTTGCCATTTTACACTTATTCTGCCAAGTTGTCACTTGGTAGAATAAGTGTAAAGTACTAGTGACTGTAGAAAGTATATCGTGTATTGTATTTTGTTTTACAATAAAATGTAGTAAATTAATTAACAAACTACGTAATTACCTCAATGGAGTTGGTCTGAGACCCTGAGAAGGACATACGATAGTTTTTATCCCGGAAACAATCCTGAAGGAGGTGGCAAGGAAGGTAGAAATTTGTATGGTGAACTAATCATTTCTCAAGTAAGGCGGCCCACACATCCACAATATTATTGCAATATTATTAATATTATCGTTTTTGTTAGTTTCGGCATCAACGCTGGCGAAATCGCAATCTTTAGCGAGTTGTTTGAGGGATTGCATGTATATATCTATAGTCTCACCTGCCTGCTGCTTTCTCGTAGTTAGTAAGTGTCTGGCATAGATGATATTATTGGGCTTGACGTATAATTTGTCGAGCGCAGCAATCGCGGTGTCATTATGTTTCGTACTCACTAACATGGGCGTAAACCTTCGGCGAGATGTGGTTGATCAAAAGCTGGAGTTTAATTTGAGGCCATTTTGCGGCACCATCTTTGTCCGCAGCAGATACTTCTGACTGAGCTAAGAAGTTGACGAATGTTTTTTTCCAATGTAACCATTCCTTTGCAGTTTTACTGGACGAGTCTTCGTCGAACCGTTCTGGTCTTAGGTACTTGTCCATCTATGTTTATTAAATTGAAATAATGAGAAAACCTGTAGTATTCAGGTTTTAATAAACATAAAATTGAACACTATCCGTCTTATTAATAAACGTGGACTAAGGTAAGATTAACTTTATTCTAAGGATTAGGTTGGTACTAACAAATTTCCGTATTAATAAACACGGAATAAGGAGGGATTATACTAATCTGACACTAGTCTCGGACTAAAAGTTAAACCATGGTGCCAGCTAGTTTAAGGTCGGAATAAGAGTAGTGTAACTATGGCAACCACAATTTTTTTCCTTCGCCCTACTCGGGCAGGCTAAGGTCTTGGACCATACCGCCTCGTCTTCAGTGCATAATATCCTTCTTGAATTCTTTAGTATGCATTAGAATGCGGATTTAACAGATTCAAATGTTTTTTTGGAGTATTTGGCAGCAAATTGTATCAAGTCAGCCTTCCCGGTAAACTTTGCAGAGGAAGTCAATACTACAATAAAATTCTCCGCTCCACTGTCCCGAGATTGCTTCGGTCAATGATTTCACATATTGTCCAGTTGCGTAGACAGTTGAGACACAAAACTACACCAATTTTATATCACAAGATCCACTAGGAATCAATTTGCAAATAATATTAACAACCGCTGAACTACGCTCGAAACAATCCCGCCAAAAACTCTCGCAACCACAATTATTACATAGAGTCTGATTTTTTATACCGGATATTAAATATTTATATGCATCCAGTGACATTGTTGTTGTTTGAATTGAATACAGTAAAAGAGTGTAGTTAAACTGTTTTTAACTGATTTGATTAAGGTTTTTAGATTATTGAAATCTGAAGTTGAAGGTTCGAATAACGCGAAAATAAAATGCAAAATAAATGTTAAAATGTATTTAATGTAATTATGATTTATGCATTTGTTAGCTGTTTTTCTTCACGAAATTTTCGTATTTACAAGATTTTTCTTTCTATTATGGCACATTTTAATTGTTATTTGTGTAATTCTTATGCCATCTCCATACGCCTCTTATGTTCTTCCAATTTTATCTCTCTCGATAGACTTATCATGGCGCTCACATAGTTATGGTCCTGAAATGACAACCACCTTAATAAATAGATATTTGTTAAGGTAGGCCTTGATAAGACATGTTATCATATTTTAAGTATTCATTATTATAAGTAATTTTTAAGTTTCAAGCTATTAAGATAATTTAAAATTCCCTCCTTCGCCTTTACTGGCAAATCTCTAAGGCAGATGTCATTTTTAGTTTTTTTTTTCTACATAATGTCTTAAACTTGCTTATTTTCATTCACTAGTTCATTCTTTTTACTTTTAAATTCAACTGGGTTGCCAGAGTTTACGCGTAAGTCTAAGACTAAGAAATGAATAGTTAGTCCGAGGTTACTCCATGTTTATTAATAACATTGCTAGATCTATGTTAATCCTTAGTTACTCCGGGATTAGCTAGTCCAAGAGTAACTTCGGAGTAAGCTGGGAATACGCCATTTTTATTAATAAGACGGTATATGACATTATATATGAAGAAAACTTGAATGACAATGACATGGCTAGCAGGACTAAAATTAGAGGTTGGCAAGGAAGAAGGTTGCAACTCTAAGCAAATAGATCATAAATCACGTCAACCACATTAAAAATATGCTATTAGGAGTACTAATGCTACGCAGACGAATTCACGGGCAATAGGTAGTATTTAATATTCGTAGTGCTTTGATAGATCTGATGACGAGTGTATCCCTCATACTAATGTTAGTAAAATACCTAAGTATTTATTTATTATTTACACCAATAAGTACAACATATTAAACACATCTCCTTCATGCCAATTCCTGAAATAGTGTTTCCTGTCTAGTCTTACGCTGTGTTATTTTGATATAATAAGGGATAAACAATAACACATGGAATGATTGTGAATATAAATACAAAATAGGTATTCATTTTAAACTAAAAATTTTCATCGTCAAATAACAACGAACAAAATGTCAATCAAAAATAATAAAATGTAGTCGCCATGGATACACTCTTAGGGCTATTACGCACTGTCGACTAGTCGCCGGCGACTCAGTCCCTCGGCGACCGAAACATGGGAAACAGGGCCGGAGACCGAGCCGAGCGACAGTATTCCAAGTACATTCGTGCAGAATGGACGTTGAAGAACTTGCAATAGTAGCGGCGCTACTAATTATAAAAAGAAAGAAAAATAAAAAAAAATCAAAAGAGTATTGGGTGCATCCTTTGTTAGAAGAACGGAGGTCAAAGGGAATGTTTAAAATATTTTATGAAGACGTTAGAAAATATCCTCGTAATTTTTTTTATTATGCAAGAATGTCTGTGAGTTCGTTTGATGACTTATTGTGTCTTCTAAAACCACATATAACTGGCATAGATACAAATATGCGACCATGTATTTCTCCGGCAGAAAAACTTTTTATAACACTAAGGTAAGTGACAATTCAAATAAAATTCATTCCTAACATTTATTTTTTACGGGATTTTAACACAATTTACATTACATTCCCGGACACATCTATCGGCCAAACCTAGTGTTTAAAGTGTTGACAATCCCTAGTTAAAAAAAAAAAAATGTTAAGTGGTGCAATAAGTTTTTATGCAGTTTTTTACGAAAACGATGGCCAGTAAATCAGCTTCACACCTGCAAAAACTTATTGCTCCTCCTAACATTTATTTTTAGCTGGTCTCCAGTCAAAACTTAAAACTCAAGGTGGGCCGATAGATGTGTCCGGGAGTGTGTTTAGAATTACAGATAATGCCATCCACGAAGACGCGCGATTAAATTTAAATAGAGCATCTTTCGTGCTGTTCATAATACTCTTTTCTGATTAGTCAATTTCTATTAGTGTGCGTTTGCATTCATCGATAATTAGCGTGTATCGACAGATGTTTAACACATGCGGAAGATAGCACACATACATTTGAACAAAGAGTGGGGCGCGTCTTCGTGGATGGCACTATCTGTAAGTCTACTCTTCGATGACATAATTTAAAAATATACGGTAAATAATTATAAAACATGTATTTTTTTAAAGTACTTAATGAAATCAATATTATAAACGAACGCACAACAAAAGGAAATATTCAAAATAGATCCAAAATGTCAGAATCTTGCGAGGTATTTGAATTGACAGTAGAAAATCGCGACTCTGGGCGTTCACGTTCTGAAGGAGTTGAAGTTGGTAGCGTATAATAATGTTGTGCTTCAGGGCGTGATTGTTGACTTGGTGCTGTTGAACGCCCGGCCTCCGGTGTGAAGTAACCACGCTCATACTCGTACTCATTAAAATTTCGCCACATTGTGTTTGGATATATATTATTTTGAGTAGAGGATCGGAATGATTCGATTACACTGATTAATTGAATTTTCGCAGCTGACTTTTTGTGCTCCGGAATTGCCCTAAATGATGATAATAGGGACATCAGGAACATTCTGTCCTCATCTTGTTCCAAAATATCCTCCTTATTTTTGCGAGTTTCAATACACTTGTTTAATGTGGTTAACAGTTCGCTTGTGCCATCATCTGACGTTTTTTTCTTTTTTCTTCCGACTATATTTTCTCTCGAGTAAGGTCCTAAAGGTTCTTGATCATTTGTCAAATGTTCTTGTTCAGCAATGTTACTCTCTGTGTTCAAATTACCAACGGTATTCTTCAAAAATAACAGCTGATTATAATAAATATAGGGAGTTTTATGGGAAGCAGCAGATCCGCTTTTAGTATTTTTTAATCTTCGTACTTCTCGCGAAAAGCAGCTTCTTATATTTTTCCATTTCTTTTGAAGTGTAAATAATCCTGTAAATAATGTATATATTTAAATTATTTTTTAATTCCAGATATCTTGGAAGCGGTTGTAAATTTGTAGATTTACATTACTCATACAGACTTGGGATTTCAACTATAGCTGAAATAATAAGAGAAGTTTGTCATTTTATATGGGTTGTACTAAAAGACATGTGTTTACCGCAACCGACAAAAGAAAATTGGTTAAAAATCGCAAAAGATTTTCATTTACGGGCCAATTTTCCAAATTGCATAGGTGCCGTAGATGGTAAGCATGTAAGAATTATAAAACCATACAACAGTGGATCATTGTGTTATAATTACAAACACTTCTTTTCTGTAATTTTGCTTGCCATTTGTGACTCTGACTATAAGTTCATATACATAGACGTTGGTTCCTATGGAAAGGATTGCGATTCAACTATATTTACAAATTCAACGTTTTATCAAAAGCTAATGAACAATGATTTGCAAATACCCGAACCTAAGCCCATTTCATCGACAAACCCTATACCAGTACCGTTTGTTATTGTGGGTGACGAAGCATTTGGACAAACTGACAAAATTATGCGACCGTTCGGTGGATCAAATTTAACAACAAAGAAAAAAATATTTAATTATAGGCTTTCTCGTGCACGACGCCATATTGAATGTTCATTCGGCATATTAGCAAACAAGTGGCAGATTTTTCACAGACCTATCAACGTGAATTTAGATCTAGTATCATGCATCATCAAAACATGTTGCGCTCTTCACAACTATGTCCGAGAAAGAGACGGATATAAATTTGAAGATACCCTGAGCATTCCTGGCTTTGAAGAAGTCCCAAACGGTTTCCAAAGAGCTACGCGACGTGGTGCATCATACAGAGATGTATTTGCTGATTACTTTACAACTGAGGGTCAATTATCTTGGCAGATGAGCAATATTAATTAATAAAAAATAAATGGCATTTCTTACTTACCTGAGTTTTTTTTTTCTTCGTCTGATAATTCTTCACCTCCAAATAACTCCACTATTTCTTCCCACTGTTTTTTCTTCAAATCCCGATTAGCATATTCCTCACTTTGTAAATCCCAAATAGCTTTTCGGGATTGTATTTCCGATATAAATTTATCCGTGTCAAAACTCATTGTGCGCGGCCGTCCGGTCGTTACGACAGTTGCTCGCAGTGTGAATGCTTTCATTTGAAACCGTGCTCCTATTGGTCGCCGGCGACCGGCAGTTGCCTGTGCGTCGCCACTGCGCGGCGAGTCGCCGAGTCGCCCGGGCAACCGGTGACTAGTGCGTAAACACCTATTTAAACTATACAATATTACAGTCGTCGACAACTGAGTCGCCGGCGACTAGTCGACAGTGCGTAATAGCCCTTAGTCCAACCTTAATCCGACCTTAAACTAGCTAGCACCATGGAGTAACTTTTAGTACAAGACTTAAGTCAGGTTAGTATAATCACACCTTATTTTGTGTTTATTAATACGGAAATTTGTTAGTACCAAACTAATGCTTGGAATATAGTTAATCTTACCTTACTCCACGTTTATTAAAGACGGTAATAGGCCACGGCTGCATTATGTATGTATTATTATTATTAATTAAAGATCTTAGTAGACACTTAGTCAGGTGATTACACTCCCAAAAAAAAGGGACTCAATGGATTGGTAAATAAAGACGGAAACACACTTACTTGTCGTGGCGTAGCGTGGCGCCTTCTGACGCAGTTGATTGTCTACAAAACTCGTTCCGTCTTATTAATAAAAATGGCGTATTCCCAGCTTACTCCGAAGTTACTCTTGGACTAGCTAATCCCGGAGTAACTAAGGATTAACATAGATCTAGCAATGTTATTAATAAACATGGAGTAACCTCGGACTAACTATTCATTTCTTAGTCTTGGACTTACGCGTAAACTCTGGCAACCCAGTTGAATTTAAAAGTAAAAAGAATGAACTAGTGAATGTAAATAAGCAAGTTTAAGACATTATGTAGAAAAAAAAACTAAAAATGACATCTGCCTTAGAGATTTGACAATAAAGGCGAAGGAGGGAATTTTAAATTATCTTAATAGCTTTAAACTTAAAAATTACTTATAATAATGAACACTTAAAATATGATAACATGTCTTATCAAGGCCTACCTTAACAAATATCTATTTATTAAGGTGGTTGTCATTTCAGGACCATAGCTATGTGAGCGCCATAATAAGTCTATCGAGAGAGATAAAATTGGAAGAACATAAGAGGCGTATGGAGATGGCATAAGAATTACACAAATAACAATTAAAATGTGCCTTAATAGAAAGAAAAATCTTGGAAATACGAAAATTTCGTGAAGAAAAACAGCTAACAAATGCATAAATCATAATTACATTAAATATATTTTAACATTTATTTTGCATTTTATTTTCGTGTTCATTCGAACGTTCAACTTCAGATTTCAATAATCTTAAAACCTTAATCAAATCAGTTAAAAACAGTTTAACTACACTCTTTTACTGTATTCAATTCAAACAACAACAATGTCACTGGATGCATATAAATATTTAATATCCGGTATAAAAAATCTGACTATGTAATAATTGTGGTTGCGAGAGTTTTTGGCGGAATTGTTTCGAGCGTAGTTCAGCGGTTGTTAATATTATTTGCAAATTGATTCCTAGTGGATATTGTGATATAAAATTGGTGTACTTTTGTGTCTCAACAGTCTACGCAACTGGACAATATGTGAAATCATTGACCGAAGCAATCTCGGGATAGTGGAGCGGAGAATTTTATTGTAGTATTGACTACCTCTGCAAAGTTTACCGGGAAGGCTGACTTGATACAATTTGCTGCCAAATACTCCAAAAAATCATTAGAATCTGTTAAATCCGCATTCTAATGCATACTAAAGAATTCAAGAAGGATATTATGCACTGAAGACGAGGCGGTATGGTCCAAGACCTTAGCCTGCCCGAGTAGGGCGAAGGAAAAAAATTGTGGTTGCCATAGTTACACTACTCTTATTCCGACCTTAAACTAGCTGGCACCATGGTTTAACTTTTTGTCCGAGACTAGTGTCAGATTAGTATAATCTGGTATAATCCCTCCTTATTCCGTGTTTATTAATACGGAAATTTGTTAGTACCAACGTAATCCTTGGAATAAAGTTAATCTTACCTTAGTCCACGTTTATTAATAAGACGGGTTGTGTTATGTTATGACGTAGGCCAGTGTTGCCAACTGCACCGTAATTACGGTAAAAACACCGTAATCAGGAAAGATTTACCACCTACCGTAGGACTATAATTACGGTAGCAAAATACACCTGTAATACCCAATGAAGAGCGTATTTATTTTTAAATGTTGTAGATAAATATGATTATCTATTTACAAAAGTAATTTTAGCAAGTTTTAATGATATTTTTTTTTACGTTAGGGTATTTTCTTATTCTCCTACCGACAACACTGTTTTATACTTCGGGAATGCCCTAATAGCGCGGTACCGGTTTAAAGATATTACACGAACGAATTCGGTGGTACTGTATGTATTTGAATCTTAATGCATACTTAGAACTTTTTAATTTACCCACTTTATTTGTATCTTAATCGACTGACATTTCATTCACATTACCTAAGAGTTTCATGTGTTGTGTTGTGTAAGATCTGAAAATTTTACAAGATGGAGAGTGATAGCGGTAGCGCTACTGATCGAGAAGATAGTCTAACACTAGTACCAGCTAAGAGAAAGCGTTATAAGCAGAAGTTTCGGGAATAATGGTTGCTGAATAAAGAATATCGTGACTGGTTAAGAAAAGATAATAGGGACTTATCGAAGGCGAGCTGCAATGTTTGTAATACATCTTTCAGTGCCGAAATAAGTGTAATAAAACGCCACAAAGAAGGAACTAAACATGTAAATAATTTTTGTATTTAACTCTAGCCCTTGAAATGCTACTAAATAAACAAGGTAATTCTACCGTATTTCAAATATATACTACAACGTAATTTCGGAAAATCTACCGTATTTTTAGAAGAATTCTACCATCTGCTAAGTTTCAGACTTGGCAACACTGACGTAGGCTGAAACAGAGTCGATTGATTGGTGGATCCCGCGCCACGCCACGCCACGACCATTGAGATAGTTAATATGTCTATGCGCCACGACACGTAAGTGTGTTTCCGTCTTAAAAAGAAAACGATTTGACATTGACATGAGGTTTGGGTTGACTTGACATTGATTGAGAGGTTTTTGGCGGGATTTTTTCGAGTGTAGTTCAGCGGCTGTTAATATTATTTGCAAATTGATTCCTAGTGGATATTGTGATATAAAATTGGTGTAGTTTTGTGTCTCAACTGTCTATACAACTGGACAATATGTGAAATCATTGACAGAAGCGATCTCGGGATAGTGGAGCAGAGAATTTTATTGTAGTATTGACTACCTCTGCAAAGCTTACTGGGAAGGGTGTTTCGATACAATTTGCTGCCAAATACTCCAAAAAAACATTAGAATCTGTTACATCCGCATTCTAATGCATACTAAAGAATTCAAGAAGAAAAAATACTGAGGACTAGGCAGCATGGTCTCAGACCTTAGCCTGTTTCGTTAGGAACTAAATCAAAAAAAAAAGAGCTTCCATTCGTCATTTGTCTTGTCTTGTTTTCGCCCGGTTTTCTTTGTTTGTCGCCTGGTTTATTGTAACTCGCTATTTCTTACTTAGCAACACAACAGTGATTTATTATTTTGTCGGTCGGTATCGTCTCGCGCAACCGCGCAGCCTCGCCACACAGCAAGATTGCTACTGAGCCATCTTGCTGTGTTTCGTTTAATACGACGCTTACACGGCGCATCAAAAAAATCGTCGATTTACTGGCCTCTTCACAAAATATAAGTTAATTTAACTATCTTAAACAATATTATGTTTGCTCTGATCGAAAGCTATACTCTTGCTGAGTGCCAGTGCCAGCCATAAAACCACTTCCGTAAAATAAAAGTAAGTAAAAAGTTTGGTGCCATTCCTTGTTATTAGGTGTTTTTTTTTAGTTCTAGCTGTGCCGAATCGCTTAATATTATAGATATAGATTAGCTGACGGGACAGAAATTGTCCTGTCCAGAGCTCATACTAACGTTCCATTAAAAAGGGCACTTCGATTTTATCATGAATTCGCCATGTTTTCAGCCAAATTTGTTTGAATTTTTCTTAAAACAGTAACCTATTAACATTAATCACTAGGCCTATAGTGGTTAATGTGGCCATTTTCAAGTGATGGGTTTACCAGTGAACAGAATTTCATGTTAATTAAAATACCAAGATTGTTAGGTACTTAAGGAAGCACTGCAGGATTATGAATTTTATTGCTATAAAACTTATTGTTTCTCTAAGAGCTTGCTCTTCGAGAACTTACAGGAAGACCCTCTATTATTATATTACCTATTATTATTGGATTATTCAGTTCCTAGTAGAACATCTTTGTTTGTTTTTTTTGTGATGGCTTAAGAAGATAACCCGTCTTATGGGACAGTTTTTTTGCAAATCGCTTTAGCCTCTGCTGTAATGAACAAAAAAGTAACAATGTTTTTAAGATTTGTACCGTAAGGGGGTAAATTGTAGTTTTATCTGTTTTATTTTGACGAAACTTATTTGCATTTGCTTTCTATTGTCCACAGATAACATTGAAAGCTTTGACTGTGCTTGATCAATATCCAAACAACATGGCAAGAAACTCTGTGTTTGAATACATGAGTTAATTGAAACAAAAAGAAGAAGAAGACTATATGTAGATATCTTCACTGTAAAATATGTGACCCTGGCTATGAAAATACAAGGGAGGAGTAAAGAAACACACATTATAATAAAAAAGTGCCAATGATATGAGTAGCAACATCTATAATGACAAACTAAATCACAAAATCCTGCTCGCAAACAAAGTTAGTTAACATTGACCGGACCAGATGCAACATCTGTCAGATTGTTCCTTTTCAATGGAGGTTATGCAACTTTCCTACACAAGTCAACAATGAACACCAGCATAGCCTTAGCTATTTCTGCGTAATTGCGTATGCCTGATAGCACCGATCTATTCCACTGGAGCCTGCAGCATAACTCCGACCCACATGGTTACAGCATTATCCCTGACTCACCGGGATATCTTCAATCCGTCGGACAGGGGCACCACTGCAGACAGTTCCGTCTCACCGTGAACTATGCGGGTTCCGCTTTCCGACACACTGGAACAACCATTCCACTGGCCCGGCACGCATCACAAGATGTACGGATGTCTCATCTGCTATCGATCTGTGGTACCCGGAGGGGAGTGATGTAGCGATATTTATGACGCCAAATGTAGGAAATCAAAAAGTCACGGGCCTAATATCTCGCTGTCATAATAAAAATGATTCTGTTGAGTAAAAGTTGAGGTCCTAAATGCCGTGAAAGCCCAAAAAATATCACGGGCATCATGTCTCGCAATCTTGATAAAACTCATTCTGTTGGGTTTCCTAAAATGTCTGAAGGCTAAAAAATATCATGGGCCTCATGTCTCGCCGTCTTGTTTAAACTCATTCTGTTGGGTAAAAGTTGATATCCTAAAATGTCTGAAAGTTTAAAAGAAAATATCGGGGACATCATGTTTCGCCGTCTTGATAAAACTCATTCTGTTGAGGCAAAGTTGATGTCTCAATATGTCTGAAAACCTAAAAAATATCACAGGTTTGACTTGCAAGTTTATTTTGGTTTGATATTATTTTATTTATTTGATAAGTTATATTTATTATTTGATGTGTAATTGATGGATGACACCGATTTGGTGGGAAATTATTAGACAGAAAAAAAAAAAACAATACACAATATTCTAATGGCTCACTCAAGTGTTTGTTTGTATAGAAAGCAGGCAATTATAAAAACATAGCAACATCAAAAGAAAAATGTCACGAGTCGTATATTCCAGCTCTTCTTGACAAAACTCATTCTGTTCAAATTTAAGTTATTGTCTTAAAATGTTTGCAGATCTAAAATTATATCATGGGCCTCACATCCCAACGCTTCACCGGTCTTGATAAAACCCATTCTGTTGAGTATCATTGAGTAGTGAAGTCCTAAAATGTTTGAAAGCCTATCAAAATATCAAGGGCCTCGTATTCTAAGTTTATTTTGTTTTGATATTACTTTATTTAATTGATATTACATTTATTATTTGATGTTTGATGTAATTGTTGGAAATCGGTGTGAAATTACCTGAATAAACAAAAACATGATTATACAATATTCTGATTGCTCAATCGTCTTTATTAAGTTCATTTTGTTGTTGAAGTGGTTGTTGATATAGAAAGCACGAAATATTCCGGGTCCTCTTGATAAAACTCATTCTCTTGAAATTCAAGTTGATGTCGAAAAGTGTCAATGGAAATAATGTCACTTTAATAGTTGCTTATGTTCAATGTGAATTGGTTTTGATTGTGATTCCGATGTCATCAACCTGGGTGTTCAATACGGACTTGATTGTTACTAAGAATACAAAAATGATATAGGTTTAAAGATATTTATTTCCCATAAGAACTTATAAAATATAACAGTTCATTTATAATGAGATACAGAGTTACTTATTCTAAATAATAATGTAATATTTGCCTCCGGGGCGTTGGTGACGTTACAGGGTACATACATGTTTTTTTAGTTTTCTTTTAAATATGTTAATATTATCACACCTCTTTACATCTGTCTGGTAGATCATTGAATAGCTGTGCTTCCTCCACTAATACTGGTTTTTGCCATAATTAGTCCCTGCACATGCAGTTGCTAGTTGGAATTTTTTTTACTTTTGTTTTGTATGTATTGTTCTTTTATGCAGTTGTATGTTTGTTTGTATGGAATTCGTGGTGATTTTTTTATGAGAGAGCAGGTGTAGGATGTGTAAAATTGTGTGAGATTTAGCAGGTTAGTTTTTGCGTATAATTTTTTTGTTGGATATAGATAGTGGTAGTGTAATAATAATTTTGATTTGTGTTCTTTGTAGTGGATTTAGATTAGATTTAGCGGCTGATCCCCACACTTCGATGAGGTATTCGAGGTTTGATTTTACTAGAGAATTATATATAATTAGGCGTACTTTTTTCGGGATGCATTTGGTAACTTTTCGTAACGCTTCTAATAGTGATATTAACTTTGGTTTGACATGATTGATGTGCAATTTCCAAGTAAGTTTGTCATCTACTCTCAGTCCGAGATATTTTTCGTGACTCTAGTCACGAAAAATATCTAAACGATCTATCGTTTGATTGATTCTGCGTTGATCGTTAGCAGTGGGAACACCGGTAATGGCTTATCTTTCGCGGCGAAAATCATAAATGATGTTTTTGAGTTGTTAATAGTCAATAAGTTATATTTTAACCATTCGTTGAGCAGGTCAAGGTCCTTTTGTGCATCGGTTATAACGTTTTGCAGAGATTTACCGAAGTAAAAAAGGCAGGTGTCGTCCGCGTATAACGTAAGGTGTTCTGTAAGCCCTATTTTATCAATGTTATTTATGTAGATTAGGCCGTTTGCTGAATCTGCCCGAGCACCTCGCTTCACCGGACCTTCTCAACATCATCATAGGCAAGTTGTCCCCACTTCTCAGGTCTTAATGGAGAGATTTTGCATCGTCAAGGGTTGGTGCTGGCAAATTTAAACTTGAAATTTTGGCCGATTTCCTCGAAATTGAGGCGAAATTACAAATTAATTCGATGTCATAGTGCCAGAGCCGACACTTGTCAAAAGCCAATGTCAACCCGTGAAAACTATATATAAATATTTATAAATAAAATTCTTTAATCGATTGTAAATAAAGGTTTATTAATGAGAAAACAAATTTTACAACAATAGGACGTCCTCCTGTTTTGGAATACGGTTAAAAATATAAAATAATAATTATTAAAATTAAGGGTTATATTGTGGCGAAATCTTTTTTGCTGTCGAATTTCGGCATTGCTTTTCTCGAGTCTATCTGAGCTTTGATAAAACCTTCTGTCATTCTTTTATTACATAAGGTGGCTGATGCTTCGGTCACAGCTTTAACTGCTCTTTCTACTGCTTGTGTGTGTGACACGGAAGGCGTAATAAATCCAAGTCTCCTTCTCCTTTTTGTTGAATAAACAAACGGCGATTTTCTTCGGTTACAGATTTTAATAAAGGTGGCTCAGTGATAATAATAATAAAGACCACCTAGACACCTTAAAACAAAAACTCTTAGTCAAGAGTCATAGGATAGTAAGATACAAAAAAGCCAAAGAAAGAAAGGATAACAACAGACTATTTACAACAAGTGAGAAACAATTTTATAGAAAGCTTAAAGGAAACGATACGTCTATCATAAATCCTTCATCGGAAGAGAATCTAAAAGAATTCTGGCAAGGAATCTGGTCAGACAGCGCTGAACATAATAAAGAAGCTAGATGGATACAAGAAGAAATAGTTAGATCAGAAAAAATAGAAGAAATGCCGTTTGAAGATATAGACACTCTTGAATTAAATACAATAATAAATAAAACACATAACTGGAAAGCAGCAGGAATAGATGGTTTACATAATTTTTGGATAAAAAGATTACAAGCACTACATAGGACATTAGCTGAACAAATTAATGGTATTTTAAAAGGCAACGAAAATCTGCCAGAATTTCTCACAAAGGGCATCACATATATGATCCCAAAATCAAGTAGAACCCAGGATCCCTCACAATATAGACCAATAACTTGTCTCCCAACTATGTACAAAATCATAACGTCTTGCATTACTAACAAAATTATTAAACACACTGAAAAATATAATATTTTAACTGAAGAACAGAAAGGCTGCAGACGAGGGCATATGGGTTGCAAGGAACAATTAATTATTGATTCCAGTCTCTTAAAACACGTCCAGAGAGCAAGAAAAAACTTATACATAGCGTACATAGATTACAAAAAAGCATTTGACAGCGTACCGCATTCATGGTTAGTTCAAGTTCTAAATATCTATAAAATCAACCCATTGTTAATAAATTTTCTTAAGAATACCATGGGATCCTGGAAAACTACTCTAAAGCTACAAACACAAACCACAAACTTAACCATAGATGATATAGCAATTAAAAAGGGAATATTTCAAGGGGACTCACTAAGCCCTCTATGGTTTTGTCTAGCCCTAAATCCACTCTCTCGCGCATTAAACGAATCTAAATTAGGTTTTGACATAAAGAACAATAGATCGCTATTACACCAAATAACACATTTACTTTATATGGATGATTTAAAACTATATGCTAATAAAAATACAGATTTACATAGTTTATTAGACATAACAACATCGTTTTCGAAAGACATTAGAATGGATTTTGGACTAGACAAATGCAGAAAGCTTAACATAGAAAAGGGTAAGATAGTGGGCGGAAATTACACAACAGATTCGGAAGAAGTAATAGAAGCAATGAAAAATGAAGAACTTTATAAATACTTAGGATACAACCAAGCGCGACTATTAGAGCACAAAGCTATTAAAGATAAACTAAAACAGGAATATTATAAAAGAATCCATTCATTATGTAAAATGTACCTAGCTAGTAAAAATTTGTTCAAATCTATAAACACTTATGCTATACCTATACTAACCTATTCTTTTGGCGTTATAAAATGGTCTAAAACAGAATTATATGCACTTGAAACTAAAACTAGAACAATTCTTACACAACATAGATATCACCACCCTAAATCAGCAATCGAAAGAGTGATTATGTCCAGAAAAGAGGGGGGCAGAGGGTTAATTGAAATATCACATTTACACAAAAGGCAAATAATAAACCTAAAACAATTCTTTTATAGGAAGAAGAATACTAGTCAATTACATAAAACAATAGTAGAGATAGATAACAAATATACACCACTGAATCTTAGCGAAGGTAATATTGAAACAACGGAAGACATCCTAATGATCTATACCAAACACACATTGATAGAGAAGCTTCCAACAAATGGCTTGAATTGAGTGGGCTGTTTCCAGAAACAGAAGGATTTATGCTAGCCATTCAAGACCAAGTCATTAATACCAAAAATTATAGAAAATATATTATAAAAGATAGTACAGTTAGAAATGATTTATGCAGAAAATGTCACAGCAAACCTGAAACAATACAACATATTACGGGAGCTTGTATGACATTGACTCAGAACGACTATACGCACCGGCATAATCAACTTGTTAATATCATACACCAAAAACTTGCAATCAAACTTAAACTCATGCAGGATCCGTACACTCCATATTACAAATATTCACCTAGAGCTGTTTTAGAAAATCAACTGTACAAAATATATTATGACCGCACAATAATTACAGATCACACTATTTATAACAACAGACCAGATATAACACTTGTTGATAAAGAAAACAAACACACATACATAATAGATATAGCGGTCCCAAACACTAATAATATACAAAAAACGATCACGGAAAAAATTAGGAAGTACACAGAGTTACAAGAAGAAATTACCAGAGTTTGGAAAATGAATAGAGTTACAATAGTCCCAATAGTAATATCAACAACAGGTGTTATTCCGAAACAAATATACAATAGTTTTAATGTTCTCAATCTATCAAAATACACATACCTAACACTACAAAAAGCTGCCATATTAAACACTTGCCGAATAGTAAGAAAATTTTTACAGTTAGATTTAGATTACAATTTCACTGCAGTGCAAAACAATTTACCAGTTCAAATAGAAAATTAGGATTTCACCTTGGTTCACACCCGTGATATCCTATAAAAACACCAGGTTCTCACCTGAGAAACTAAAATTTAAAAACCATAATAATAACGTAACTGAGCACAGATATATTTTTATGAACTTACTACATTTCTCGGTAAGCATGGCATAGAGCGTTTCCTTATCTGGGGTGACAGGGGTGAACGGCTTTGGAGGAGTGGAAAGGTTCACTCCAACTTCGCACGTCCCACCCGAAGTCTCCTTCTCTCTAGCTGGTTTCTTAGTCCTCGTCTTCTCGATCTTCGCTGAGCTAGCCTCCTTCACAGTGGTGTCTAAAACAGGGTTAGAAACACGAACTCCTGGGAGGTTAACAGACTTACGTTCCTTCTTAACGGTTTCTAAATAAATAGGGAACAGTTTACCCAGCAGGGTCTTATCTGGTTCGCCAGCATCAATGGCTGGTGGAGTTACAGTAAGCACTTTGAAGAAGCGTAACACGGCCTCAGTTTCACGATTCGCGCTTTCTCTCACGCCTAACGGAAAAGCACGAGATAGCTGCCCAATATATACGAGACTTTTGGTGCTGGTATTGAACCCGCAGCGAGTCTTATCGATTGGAAAGACAGGAAGAGTTCCAGTCGCTACATAAAAATTACCTTTTGTTTTCTCTGGACGCACCGTGAGGCAGTCGACCTGCCCCACAGAGTCCTCATTCGCGTTCTCGCCACGATAAGTGATGACACTGTAATAGCTCGCAGTAGAGCACTCATCGGCAAACTAATTTGTTTCAGGGAGGGCAATAATCGCCCAAGAGTGATGCGCTTTGTGAGACGGGCGTTTTCGGGGACTGATGTCAGCCCCCGAGACTATATATCCCATGTCACAGAGCGCATCGACTTCCTGAAACAAAAAGTGTTTGCGTGGGCAAACCGTATTCGTAGGTACAGTCGGAGAGTGGAGCGATACACCCAGAATCGTACATTCCAAAGTAATGAAAGGTGGGTTTATCGGGCTTGGGAGCGACCCGACCACGGTGTGACTGATACGCGTCTGCCGGATGATGACGCTATGTGTTCATTCTGGCGCAGCATCTGGTCGGTACCTGTCAGTCACACCGAAGGTGAATGGACTCGGGAGGTCGAGCGAGCGTGCGATCCAATACAAGAAATGGGGGCTATCACGATCAGCCCCCAAGATGTAGCCCGTGCAGTCCGTCCGTTGCCGAACTGGAAATCTCCAGGGCCGGACGGGCTGCACAACTTCTGGATAAAATGGCTACAAAGGTCGCACGCTCGTTTGGCATCTCAGTACCAGGCAGCCTTAGAGTCTGGTTCGCTACCCAAGTTCCTTACAACAGGAATAACCCACCTGCTCCACAAGTCTGGTAGCACTGCGGAACCCAAAAATTATAGACCTATTACATGTTTACCAACGGTCTATAAGGTTCTTACAGCTATTTTGAGAGTCAAAATTAATAAACACGTCGACGATAACTCCATCATGTCGGTCTCTCAGAATGGATGTAGGAACGGGTCCCGCGGTACTAAGGAGCTGCTCCTCATAGATATGGCCATTAGCCAACAGGTTCGACGTTCCCGAAAGGATCTGTCGACATGTTGGATAGATTATAAGAAGGCCTATGACTCGGTGCCTCATACATGGCTCATGAGGGAATTGTAGAAAAGTTTAAAATAGATACAACTCTATGCACCTTCCTGATATCGTGTATGAGGCAATGGAGCACGGTCCTTCGCTATCCAGGATGTCGAAATATCCAGAGGAATAGCGAACCTGTAAGGATCGAGCGAGGTATATTCCAGGGCGATAGTTTGAGTCCACTTTGGTTTTGCCTAGCCTTGAATCCTCTAAGCATGATGCTGGAGAATTCAGGGCTAGGCTATCGGTTGAGGAGGGGTGGTCAGGTTATATCTCACCTCCTTTACATGGATGACCTGAAGCTCTTTGCCCACAGCAATCTTCAGCTTATGGAGCTACTGAAGGTAACTGAAACTTTTAGTAGCGCCATCAGGATGGAGTTTGGTGTGGACAAATGTGCGGTCATGCATGTAAAGCGAGGGGAGATTATGGAATCCGTGGGTATTCAACTCGCGGATTCAATAAACCTGAGATCCCTCTCTCCAAACGAAACCTATAAGTATTTGGGTATGTCGGAAGCGTTAGGTATCAGCACTACTGACATGAAGCAATCGCTGAGGGAACGCTTCTTTGGCCGCCTGAAGAAGGTATTAAATAGCCTTCTTTCGGGCGGAAACAAGGTGCGTGCCTTCAACGGTTGGGTCATGCCGGTATTGATGTACTCTTTCGGCATACTCAAATAGACTCAAACGGAACTTGACGCCCTGGATAGGCGGGTCCGTACATTGCTGACTGCATATCGAATGCATCACCCACGATCGTCGGTCATGAGACTGTATATCCCGCGGAAGTGTGGAGGCCGAGGCTTTTTAAATGCCAAAAACCTCCACAACCGCGAGATATGCAATCTCAGAGAATATTTTCTACACGCCGACGTGGGTATGCATCGAGATGTAGTAGCAGTGGACAAGGGACTCACCCCGCTCTCCTTGGCGAATGAGAACTGGCGCAAGCCTGTAGTGCTTGACGCTAACGACCGCAGGGAGGTATGGCAGAGTAAGGAGCTTCACGGACGCTTTTTCCGGGCCCTACATAGGTCCGATGTAGATCAGTCAGCGTCCGTAGCCTGGCTGCGTTTCGGTGACCTCTTTGGGGAGACCGAAGGTTTTACCTGTGCAATTATGGACGAAGTTATCATGACGAATAACTACCGGAGATTTATTGTGAAGGATGGCACGGTTGACATCTGTCGGGCATGTCACCGCCCGGGTGAATCGATCCGCCACATTATCTCTGGTTGTTCTCGTCTAGCTAACGAAGAGTACTTGCATAGGCACAACCTTGTAGCCAGGATTATCCACCAGCAACTTGCTCTGAAATACACTCTCGTGGCATCGGAGGTACCGTACTACAGGTATGTGCCCGACCCAGTTCTCGAAAATGGCAATATCACATTGTACTGGGATCGGTCCATCATCACAGACAGGACTATTGTAGCCAATAAGCCTGATATTGTGGTGGTGGACCGAATCGAGAGGCGTGCAATGATTGTTGACATCACAGTCCCGCATGACGGGAACCTCGTGAAAGCCGAGAAAGACAAGCAAATCAAGTATCTTGACTTGGCTCGCGAGGTTGTCGACATGTGGGATGTGGACACAGCAATTATTGTACCGATTGTCGTTTCGGCCAATGGTTTAATAGCTACGAGCCTCGACCAACACCTTAGGAGGCTCTCGTTAGGCGGCTGGGTCAAGGGCCTGATCCAGAAAGCAGTACTGCTGGACACGGCTCGTATTGTTAGGAGGTTCCTCTCTCTGGAGCCCTGACCGCCGGTAGCTTGGACCCTGTTCCCGATACCGGTGGGCCTCTATTTTTTACATTTTTAAATGTTTTTTTTTTGTTTTTGTATTTTATAAAAATATTTAAAAATGTATTAAATAAGAAATAAGTTTAATAAAGGACATAACAATAAAAAAAATAAAAAAAAAAAAATGGTGAAGGAAAATGGTAATGGTTGGAATGGTAAATGGTGAAGGAGCATTTCCTTTCTTTGTAACTATTCTTCTCCTTTCTCTGCCCTATTTTTTTTTTTTTATATGTATTAGTATATTATTTTATTTGTATGTATGTATTTTATGTTGTATCTAAGTAATATTATTTAATATAGTTTTTGTACACTGACAGCCCTATGTCTATCTCCTCTCGTTTTGTCCATCCAAAGGTTGTCTGGAAGAGATTGCCTTGTGCGATAAGACCGCCCATTGTACACTGATATTTATAATGTTTTTACCTGTAATTATTTAAGTGGTGTACAATAAAGTATATAATCATAATAATAAAGTGTTTATTTCTCACCACAAGCCAAAAAATACAAACAATGTTTACACACAAGCGGTAGCCAACGATTTCTGGTTGTGGATCGCTGGTGCCTGTGGTAGGTAGTAACACCTGTAATACAGGTCACCAGGTCCCCTCCAGTTTAAAGTTACACATATTTGATAGCTTATATCTGGTATCCCAGCAAATAACAACAATTTCAAACAACTAGTGAGCTTATTAAAATACACACAAGATAGAATTGGAGTAATATAAGTAAAACGATTTAAAAATTTAAAATATTTTGAGAGGTTTTTATGAATAGTGGTCTGTGTGTGTGTATGTGTGTATGCGTGTGTGTGTGTGTGTGTGTTTGGAGAGAGTATTAGTGGATGAATCTGATTAGACTAATACGTTAAAGAGAGCTTCTGTGGCAGCATATGTTTGGCTTTGTAGCCAGGCATGTAAAGCGATTTTAAAGTTATGTTTGTTCAATGAGTGTAGGGAAAGAATTTGGTTTAATTTATTGTAAAGATAGGGTCCAAGGAAAACAAAAAATCATCGACTAAAAGAAGTTTTAAGAGGAGTAGCTAAGGCAACTATACGGTTACGGCGATTTGTTTGCTGGGAATAGTTGGAAATAGAGTGTTGCTTAATAGCAGTGGTCAGTACAAACAACTGCCTAACCGTAAGGACTTGACAATAATCATAGAGATTGACGGTGGGATATAGTCTTGGCTTGAAACAACACACCTTAAGAACTGCTCTCTGCGCGCGTTCAATCTGAATAAAGTGGGATTTGGCTGCCCCGCCCCAGGACGAGATACAATAGGCCAGAATTGATTGACACAGTGCCTGATATGTCAATTTCATGACAACAGCATCTGCTGAATTGCGCAGTTGTTTAAAAATGTACATGAGCTTGCGCACTCTATTTGATAGGTGTATTATGTACTCTTTGAATGTAAGGTTGCAGTCAATCACTATGCCAAGATACTTTATTGAGGTGACTCGTTCAATTCTACAGTGATCATGGGTTCCACTGCCGTCGCTACTGCCATTTGATAGTGTCGACTGCGCAGCAACGTTTAGTGAGCTTGTAGCTGACACCTTGGTATTTCGAATCGAAAAATTTATTATTTTTGTTTTCGATATGTTAAGGGTAAGCAAGTTGTTCTTAAGCCATTCACTGACTGTATCGAACCCCTTCTGAGCAAGGCGATATGCCTCTTCCCAGTTGTCCGACGCAAATACTAGTGCTGTATCGTCCGCATAAGAATATATTGTACCGCTTTCCAGGCTAAGGCAACACAGATCATTCATATAAATTAAAAATAAGGTGGGGCCAAGAATACTGCCCTGTGGCACCCCAAAAGCTATATTTAGGTCAGAGCTGGAGTAAGTTCCAATTTTGGCACTCTGTGTTCTATTTGTGAGATAGCTCCGAAACAAGGATAGCTGGGTACCTCGTATACCCAGGCATTCGAGCTTAGATATTAAGATGGGAATCGAGACCGTATCGAATGCCTTTGCGAGATCCAGGAACAATGCAACACATTTTTTACCGCTGTCCAGTTTCTGAGCCACGTGATTAACCAGTTTGTGAACAGCATCAGCAGTGGATAGATTTTTTCGAAAGCCAAATTGGTTAGTCGAAAAAAGATTACGTGCCTCTAAATAAGCAACCAGCCTTGTATTTATGATCTTTTCCAGTATCTTGGACATCGCAGGCAGAACCGATATGGGCCTATAGTTTTCGACACGGTCACGATCTCCAGATTTAAAAATAGGGTGAACAATTGCCTTTTTGAACCAGTCAGGGAAGACACCAGAGTCAAGGCACAGGTTGCAAACATGTGTCAGCGGAGGTACGATAACGTTTCTATGTCGTTTTAGAAAACTAGAAGAAATACCGTCCCAGCCAGCTGCACAATCACTCTTAAGTGATAGAATTAAGCGTTCCACCTCGTGTTCATTTGTCTTAAGTAGTACAAAAGACTCTTTCTGGAGGTCGGGTAGAGAAGTAGATCGGGGGTCTCTATGTATTTTATCAGCTAGATGTCTCCCTACATTTGCAAAATAATCATTAATTTGATTAATAGTGTCCTGCTTATCATGACTATTCGTTATTAGATCATGGCTGAAGACTTCAGCTTTCCCAGGTTTGATACACTTTTAATAACACGCCACAGCTGCTTAGAATTTCTACCTGCTTTTTCAAATTCTAGTCTCTCGTAATCTCTTTTTGCTTTTCGTAGCAGATTTGTGCAAAAATTACGATACCTTCTGTAGGACACCACGAGGACTTCATTCGTTGGATCTGTTCTAAGTTTTTTGTACAAATTGTCTCTGTGGCGCATACATTTAAGTATTGCTTGAGTAATCCAGGGTTTAATCGGCCTACGTCTACGTGAGGTTGAAATAGTTTTAGTGTTCTTAGATATAGCTAGGAGAAGTGGATCTATTAAATATTTAGTAGCCAGATTGGGATCCTTTGTTGCATAGACGGCATCGAAACTTATATTGCTAATGTCATTTGCAAGCTCATCCTCATTTACTTTTGTGATTTGGCGTGAG
This sequence comes from Orthosia gracilis, assembly GCA_947562075.1. Taxonomy (NCBI): domain Eukaryota; kingdom Metazoa; phylum Arthropoda; class Insecta; order Lepidoptera; family Noctuidae; genus Orthosia; species Orthosia gracilis. The sequence continues at coordinate 5,444,428 of OX387268.1, forward strand.
TTTAGATCTTTGATTCTATTTGGTGCCAAGGAGAGTAAAACTGCAAAGTGATCCGTGACAGTGGATTCTATCACCATGACTGAGCTAGAGATAGAAGTCTTTATATTGGCGTGATCAAGACATGTAGATCCATGTGTTTTCAACGCATGTGCCGGGAAAAGTCCGTGGTGACCTAGTAGATCCAAATAGTCCAGTGAGTATGCATCTTTATTATTGCAGGAAATGTCAATATTTATGTCACCCATAATAACGATGTTTCTAATCGATTTGAGCTCAGAGAGAACACTGTCCATAGATTGTAAAAATTTTGAAGGATCTTTAAATGCATAGGGCCTGTACACGGCAATTATGGCTAAATCCGCTCCAACCGTTACTGTCAAGCAGTTCGCTTCGGATACGACGGGTTCTTTAACTTTCACATTAGCTAGCAAACTATTGACATATACTATTACTCCGTCATTTTGATTAAACGTTTTTGAGGACTTATGAGAAGTATATCCATCTAGAATCGGAATAACGGGGTTGCGGGAGAGCCAACATTCTGATAGAATAATAACATCACTAGGCACCACAATTCTTTGTAATAGAGTTAAAAACCCCGCATAATTAGCATTTACACTGCGAATGTTTAGGGATAAAATAGTTAAACATTCGTTAGAGGGCACTAGCTTGGAACAATCATCGGGGCCACATGTTATCGCGTTTGAAAAAGAAACGTTATCCAAATTTTCTAACATGTCATTTACATTGTTTGAATTATCGAATGATATGGTTTAAAGCTAAGGGGACAAAGTACAGAATTCTCAATATTATTAATTTTCCAGTAATATGTGAGTCACACCAGGATTCGAAGAAAATGCGCGAACCATCTCTAAAGACAGGTCTTGATCGTGAATTTGTAAATTTTGTAAATAATTTGTGTGCGTACAGTGTAGGATTGTGAGTATTTTTGTGTCAGTGTGATTGCTTGAAAGTGTGTTCGTGAATAAGTGTTTTATAAAAACCAAGAAATTTTAACATTAAGAAACAAACATCAATGAAATAGTTAAAATCAGGCATGCTGCATAGTTTTGTAGCTATAAGTAAATAGTAACAATTATTAAAAGTGAACATGCTAGTCTTTGTAATAATGACATAATGAATACATAGTCAGGTTTGAGTTAACTTGGCTAAGTCCACTTCAGAGTTTACTACGACACGCTGCGCTCCGTCTTCTTTGCGTAAGTGGACTTTACCATATGCTGACCAGCAGTTTTTATATTTATTCTGAGCGGCGAAATCTCTAGCTAAAAAGTATATTTTTCGGGTTTTTGATGGTAGGTTGTCAGATATATAAATAGGTACCTTGGGGCCGTCAACTCGTAGGTGCGTTGTATTTAATTTGTTATTAATGTTGTTTTTGTTGAAGGTCCTGACCGAAAGAAGTAATTTTGATTTCAGCATAACGGTAGTAAAATCCACTATGATCGTGTTGTTCATGGAGCTTTTGGAGTTTATTCTATAAACATCTTTAATATCGGACTGAACAATGGTGGTATCAAGGACGTTGCCAATATTTCTCACTGTGTTAGCCAGATCAAGTTTCGATTCATCGGCAATTTTTGGGACATTTTTAATTTCAAGGCTAGTTAGTTTTGATTGTTTTTCCAGATGATCGATATTTTCTTCAAGTCTACATATATAATCCCGATTTTCCTTTCTCTCCACTTCATATTTCTGCATTTTTGCCAGCATCTCGTCATATTTGGCAACTGAGAAATCTACGTAATCCTGAAGTTTTCATTGGTTTTTAATTTCCATCAGCGTCGTTGCAATGTCTGAGCGAAACAATGTTTGCTCTTTCTTTAGCTCTTTAAGTGTGTTCGATATTTCGTCCTTGAACTCGCACATGTTGACAAACAATTGGTGATCGTTCCGTTTCCTTTTATTGCGATTCGTTATATTTGTATCCATGCAAGGTTCACTCAATTCCGAAAGCACACTAATGTTAGGCTCAGATTGATGGAGAACAGGAGACTGCCCACTCATTGCGGACGGTGATGCTGGTGGAGTGCGTCGTATTGGCATCATTTGTATGTATGTATTTGTAAAGCTGTTCTGCGTTTCTCTAGCGACTTAGAATCTATTTTCTAAATTAGAAAAACAGTCTTTAGCAAATTTAAGATGTATTAGACTTTATATAATCCGATGTATAATTATTAGAAAAATTTGAAAACATCCAAAAAGCAAAAAGTCTCTTGTGGTCTTGGATTTGAACCCGAATCGATGTTAATACAGGTAGGTAGCCTACGCCGCAGGGCTACGACAACGTAGCGAAGGAGTTCGAAAAAGACAATCTGAAGCGAAACGCACGGATTTCGTCACTAGACGGTGCGTGCGTGACTCGCAATCCTTTGTGTACACTAATGGGTTCAAAGTCCAAATCTTGCACGATTTTTTAAATTTTGTTGTCTGTTTTAAAGTTTATGTTTGTATTTTGGAGGTGATACAGTTGTTATTTCATTATAATTTTCACACAGTTTGTCACTTGTTCACTTGGGTTTATAATGATGTGTTTTTCTCAGGAGTGTAGTAACTTTTTCCACTGATTTACAATTTCAAATACAGCGAGAACAAACAGCACGTCCGATCACTGTGACACCACGCGGGGGGTGGGATGATATTTTCTTGCCAATTTAAAAGGTCATAATATGTTAAAGCGTTAAAGTTTATCTTTGGTAACTGAAACATACGCAATTTTTTTGGTGTTTCTGATCTAGCTTTCAAAATTCGCCGTGCAGCTAATTCACGAACGTGCGGCTGGGGATCTGTCAACATTGCAAGCAATAAGTTTTCCGGGTGTGCGAAATAGCTGTTTCGTTGAATTACTGGGTCGATAACGGCTTTTAAAGTTGTTGGTAAATATCTGGTTAGCTCGATAAGTTTAAACAAGTGTCGCGATCCATCTTTACAGCTAGAGTGAGTTTTTATAGAAAACCAACTCGGAGTGTAAACCTTGACGATATACGATATATGTTAAAGCGTTAAAGTTTATCTTTGGTAACTGAAACATACGCAATTTTTTTGGTGTTTCTGATCTAGCTTTCAAAATTCGCCGTGCAGCTAATTCACGAACGTGCGGCTGGGGATCTGTCAACATTGCAAGCAATAAGTTTTCCGGGTGTGCGAAATAGCTGTTTCGTTGAATTACTGGGTCGATAACGGCTTTTAAAGTTGTTGGTAAATATCTGGTTAGCTCGATAAGTTTAAACAAGTGTCGCGATCCATCTTTACAGCTAGAGTGAGTTTTTATAGAAAACCAACTCGGAGTGTAAACCTTGACGATATATGCTGCAAGAGTCATCAGATTTTCAGAGGCAGTCCCTACTGACACATACAGACGGAGAATCCTGTTGACACGAGTTAGCCATCGGGCATGGGACATTTTACCTGGCGATTTGTTAGCTAAATCGCTAGGAAATATGCCAGTTGAAATTGCTTCGACTATCCTGTATAAATATTTTTGGCCTGTACTAATATCTTTAGCGGAAAGCTCCGGTAAGTTCGCTGGAATACGTTGAAACTGAGTTAGAGGTCTTGTTTCACAGTTCTCAAGTTCTTTTCCAATTGTCCCTGAAAATGTTTGTGGCCCAGACGTACTACCATCAATGTGTTGAAAGAGATGTCTGAATGGCAGTTCATTCATATGCAACAAACAAATAATCCATTGTAAAGGTCTATCCAATCTTTTTTCTAGCATCCGTATAATACCGCCATATTTGCCAACATTTACGTTTGTCCCATCACAACCGATTGCAATCAAATGATCCATTGATACATCAGCTTTCAAGAAAAAGTTGGATATTTCTTGTTCTATACACTTTGCAGTACCTGAAGCAGGTGTAATGTAACCTAAAAACTTCGAATCAGGTTCTTTAATCAAAGAAATATGCTCTTCAAGTATGCGTCGTCTGTACTTTTTCTTATCTTTTGCACACATAATGAAAGTTTGATCTTTTCTCCCATCGAAGTATAATGCTGGTATTTGTGTAACAGTTTGTTGTGAAATTATATTTACTCGAGTTTTTTTTCGTTCTCGGCGAAGTTTATTTTTGTCTATTACATGAGAACTCGACGCATGTAAACTGCTGATGCAATTGCTGCTCCTGCCCTGTCTAAGACTCCAAATCTGTCGCATGTTTTCGATAGCAAAGCATAATCAACTGCAGTGGTAGTATTACTCACCGAATCAGTACTTGAGTGCACTTGAATTTGGGTTGGTTCTTCACAATCCGACTGGAAATGGACACATTCGGATTCAGAGGTGCTACTTAACTCTTCCGTACATATTTCAGCTACTTTTTGTCGTTTGCTCTCAGATTTTTCTCGTAACAACTTTCTTTTCAATGCTCTTGTAATTTGTTTTGTTGTGCCAACGTCTATGCCACCTATCATCATTTGCCTAACAGTTCGTTGGTCTATTATAAAGTTGTGCTCTCTTGTAGGTATTTTTTTGTTCTTAGGGCAAATACATTTAAGAAAATCTCGACACTTGCAAGCCGAAATATCAAACAAAATTTACTTCCAAGACGAAACTCTTCCAACCTGTTTTTAGGTATTTTCGGGTGAGACTTAAGAAGGTTTTTGCATTTTAAATGATAACTTTGTAACATTACCTTCATTCGTTTTGGTTCTACTGTGGGAATAGAAGATTTTGCCCATATTTGTATCAGTTTTGAAACTAAAACGGCTTCTATTTCTTTATATGTCGGCTCTTTTTTCGTTTCCCTCTCAAATTTTAACTTGTGTCGGGTCCACTCATAACACTTCATTACATCTTCGTAAGTTGGCAATAGGTTGTCTTTTAAATCACATAAATCACCAAATAAGGGACACTTCCAACTATTTCGAGTACGTTCCATTTTTCTAATGACATAAAACAAGTTACTGCACTGTATTACGCAACGCGCGACACTGATTGTTTTACCAATGAATCGCGCGTCACTTGTCTCAACTTTCCACGCCCCCCTCTCCTCCTTACTCCTTTGTCCTTGAACTCAACCAAACAATTTCGTATTTGTCATTACTAAAAAGTATTATGCATGAAATCATATATCAAAAAGATGAGTTAAATATTAGTAAAGTAACGTCAAAAATCTACTTTTTTTTAATAGTTCGATGACAGTCCGGAGGCAGTAAAACTTAAAATAATTCAATAAAACTTTACATATGAAGTAACGATACCATTTGGCACCTTTTTAATGGTGAGCATATTTGAAAAACGAAAAAAAAAAAAAATTGGCCCACCCTAGCCTAAGCTCACCTCAGCAATGGCGTCTGTCGCACATAAATCGGGAGGGATTAACGCTAGGGCTTCCTTACAGTTCGAAGCCCAAGAACGCATCTCGAAGCAGGCCGCTTTATGTATGGACCATACTTCAAAGGCTCGTTGTGCCGCCTCGCTAATGCTGTCAAAACTCCCTAAAAAGTCGTCCATATAATGATCCTCGATGATAGACCGCACGGCTTCGGGGTATCGTGATTGAAATTGACTCGCGTTTTTGTTTTTCACCCATAGCGCGGTACACGGGCTGGACGCTGCGCCGATTATCATGGAGGACATTCGGAATCCTTGAAGCGGCATATCGGGACTATCTCTCCACAAAAAACGTTGGGAGTCCCTATCCTCGGGTCTAATTTTAATTTGCGGGAACATCTCCCTAATATCTCCCGTCAGGGCAACAGAGCCTTCCCTAAAACTCATGGCGATGCTAAGAAGTGGCTGGAGTAAATCGGGTCCAGTTAGCAGAAGCGAGTTAAGGCTGACACCTGCGCACTTCGCTGCTGCATCGTGGACAACTCGCAGCTTCTTTTTGTGTGGGTGGACAACTCCAAAGTGTGAAAGATAGAATAGAATAGAATACTCTTTATTATGTACACCATAAAAGTTACAGAAAGTATAGAAGAAGTAAACATTACACTGGGTGACACAATGGGCGGCCTTATCGCTAAAAGCGATCTTTTCAAGACAACCTTTGGATGGATTTTAAAAATGAAAGGAAAAACAGTACTGTAGGTGGTCTTTGGTGTACTATTTATATATAAATAAATACATATACATATATATTATATAGACAAATATATACAGTAATAAGTATGGAACAAAAACAGAGAAATCAAGAAAAACAACTATTAAAGAGAGAGGTAGTGATTCTTTACCATAGTTTTAAAAATGGGCAGAGATTGAGCACGCCTTATTGACACGGGCAAAGCATTCCACAACCGCACCGCTTGAACCGTAAAAGATTTGTCATAAAAGCTGGTGGAATGCATTGGCATCTCTAGTCTCAAGTTTTCCGATGCCCTCAGATATCTATTATGTGTGTCAAGATACCACGGGACCTGGCCAGACGGTGGACCCGAACATAATTCAGCGTATCCTTTGCTAATCGTACCTTGAATATTTTCCTTGTAGGCATCGGCATACGCACCATCCTTAGCCATCTTGCGCTCAAGGTTAGTAAACCTAGATAAGGCTAGGTCGCGGCTTTTAGGGACGTTAGTGATATTATCGCGCCACAATAGACCAGCTTCATACCTGCCAGAATCTAGATGCTTGGTAGTCTCTTCCAGAATATTTAAAGCTCGTTGTTCGCTAGCACTACGATGGTCTACCTTCGTTATCCCTATAGAGTCTAGTCGAAAGTATTCCTTGATAAAGTTGTCCAGCGATGAATCGTCGTCGACGGCGAGGGAGACGTGGTTAACGGATGTGGCAGTGTTTGATCTTCCAGAAATATATCCAAAGAGGACCCACCATAGCGCGGTGCGAGCGGCAGCGGGTTGTTCACGTGTGCCACGGCGGATCGCAGAAGGGAGTGACACGTGCCAATTGTCCACACCTATCAACAACATGGGCTTTGCATCATCATAACATACGATGTTCACTAAATCGGATAGATACTCATACCAGAAGAGAGAAAAAATACGTATTCAAAAAAGGTTTGTTGCTTGTCGCCAACAACGATTTCTATTTTTTCAAATCATAACTTTTTATTTACTTTGGACCCCACTGTGAAAAAATACAATACCGAAAAGTGACCCTGTATTACAAGTTTTGGCGCATTAAATAGGGATTCTGAAAAAGTATAACACATGGCCACGAGTGGCTCTAATATCTTTCTAGGACGAAAAAACAAAATAACGATTGTTTTAATAAAAAAAAACATTTTACAATAAATGCTCAAAATTTCTGCCTCTGACCATAATACATAATCTGCACCGTCTAATAAAATTCCTACGTAACCTACGGAATGCACCTCTGTTGTTAATAACTTGTATCCTATTGTTCGCTATTGTTCTCTCCTTGATAAACTTATTTCTTTAAGATAGCCCAAAAGAAAAAATGTTATGGATTTAAATCGGGCGACCGGGGTGGCCACGCAATAGGTCCGCCTCGACCAATCCACCGGTTGGGGAAGGGCTCGTTCAAATGATCTCTAACTGCTCGAGCGTAGTGAGGTGGGGCGCTGTCGTGTTGCGGCCACATTTCTGCTATTCTTGCTTCTGGAACCTCAGCTTCGTTAAGAAATTAGTTTAAATTAATCTGTAAAAAAATTAAATACAGAAGCACCTTGCTGGCAGTTCATGCAGCACCAACTGCTGGCCAATTATACCAGCCCACATGTTTATACCAAACAGATGCTCGAATCGATCATTTCTTATGATATGGGGGTTCACTCTGGAGTAAAGTTGTGGATTTGAATACTCACATTCTTCTAAAATTCAGCCGCCACCGGGCAGCAAAACTTTCACCCTTTGCACGTGGTGGTGTGATATTTGTTTCTTTTAACTATATGTTGCACATTCGATCTTGGAATCCCGAAATTACGTGATATTTGGCGTTGACTTATACCAGGATCCAATCTTAATTCTCTCAGCACTTCCTCTTCATTTTCAAATCGCTCCACTGGTCTGCCTGCTCTCGGAGCATGCTGACCGGATAAGATTCCCTCCATGTACGAATTATGTACGCGCATAAAGACCACTGTAGTCCGGAAAAGGATCACGGTTAAGGTAGCGTTGACGATATGTCCTGGAAGCAGCCCGGGCATTGCCGTCGCAAAAGCCATAGAGGTAATGCATTTCTGCATACTCCCGTTGGGTGTATTCTCTCCTCGCAGCAGCCATCTGTCCACTTTTGTAGACAATCCGTCCGATTCCGAATCTAGTCCGATTCACACAGCACTGGTCACAGGTAGGCAATCTATCACAAGTCCGAAAAACAAAGCGTAGGTCAAAGGTAAGAAACTGATCACGAGTCGTCGTAAAACCGAGAAAAAGAACACGTGCGTAGTCACAGGCAGGAAGCAAGTCACTAAAGTACACTGGATAAACATAATAAAACATTAAGCCTATCCTTCTAAATATCCTATTCAATTTGTATCACTTCCTAATTTAAAAGCGTGGCGCCATCCCGCTGGCGCCACGCTAGCGCCTCACTGCGGTGAGAGTGGGAACCGAGACTTGAAAAATGGCGAATAGGAGTCAACGGCTCGCGGGCGGCGCGGGCCGCGGCGCTAGCGAGCTCTCGTCCCCGCCGCTCCCGCGCGCTCCTTCCTCTCCGCCGCGTAGACCCGCCGCTGGCACACCACCCGCGCGCGCCGCCTCGGCCGCCGCGCACCTCCAGTCCGTCACAGGGATGTCTTATATAGACATGCTGCCCGGGTTGAAGTGTGCTTCAAAGAGGAAATGGCCAGATGTTGTTGAAGCCACGTCGAATCGTCCCTCTCTTCGTCTTCAGCTCCGCGACTCTCGTGACGCCGTCGCTGCCAGGGTACACCTGCGCGACGCGCCCCAGCAACCAGCAGAGCGGCGGCAACGCCTTGTCTTTAATGAGGACTAGCGATCCCAACGCTATGTCACCATTCGTAGAGGCGGGCCACTTCGTTTTCTGCTGTAAGTTGGAGATGTATTCAAGATTAAATCTTTTCCAAAAGTGTTGCTTGATACATTCCACACGTTGGTAGCGCTCCAGACGATTGATGCTGGCATCAGTGACCTGCGGATTTGGAACAGACATTAGCGAGCGTCCAATAAGGAAATGAGAAGGAGTGAGGGCAACGAAGTCAAAAGGATTGGTGGAAAGAGGAGTGAGGGGCCTGGAATTCAAAATTGCCTCTATTTGAGTTAGGCATGTAGCCATTTCCTCATATGTGAAATGAGTAAGCTGCAAAAGTCTCTTTAAGTGGTGCTTAGCTGAACGAACCGCAGCCTCAGCGAGACCGTTGAAGTGCGGCGAATACGCCGGTGCAAACCCGAACTCTATTCCCTCCTGAGCAATTTCGAAGGCAACATCAGAGCCCTGCAAAAACGCATATAATTCATTACACGCTCCGACAAAGTTTGTACCATTATCGGACAAGATAGTACGTGGCCTACCGCGACGAGCGACAAAACGGTTTAAGGCAGCCTTGTAGGCCTCTTTAGAGAGGTCTGTGACAAGCTCGAGGTGCACAGCTTTTGTAGCCATGTATACAAAAATGCACAGGTAGGACTTAATCAGTCTGGATCCCCGACCTTTCCGGTCAGATATCGAAATAGGCCCAGCATAGTCGACACTACTATTAAAAAAGGGAAATTCTAAAGTGCTTCTTGTGTTGGGTAATTGTCCCATGATTGGCTGCACATTTTGAGCTTTAAATCTTAAACATTTGAGGCATTTGTTTATCGTCAACTTAGAGAGATTTCTGCCTCCCAAGGGCCAATAAGTTTGACGTAAAAGCAATTGTGGACCAGCATGTAGTAGCTTTTGATGTTGCATTTGAAAGAGTATTTTTGTCAAATGATGCTTACTACAGAGTAAAATCGGGTGTTTTACGTCATATTCGTACGGGGAATTATCTAGTCTGCCACCTACACGAATAATGTTGTCACAATCTAGAAAAGGAGTCAAAGAAATTAGCCTATTTTTACGTGACAACGGCTTCCCAGATTTGAGGACAGCGTACTCATTTTCGAACATCTCAGATTGAGCTACACGTAAAATAAGTGACAAGGCATTTTTGAGTTCTTCAACAGAAATAGAGCCCATTAACTTAGAATTAGTATTCTTTAAATTATGAGTAAATCTTAGAATATAAGCTTCGATACGTTGTAATGTATAATTGAACTACATGTTAGGTTAATACTAGAATTGTTATTACTATTGTGACTATCACGGAATAGATAAATAAGGTTGGAAAGGCCCTCGCTGTAATTTTGTACTAGGACCAGCGTCGCCGCTTAACTCCCACTATTTTAATTTCTACACATACGCAATACTATGTTTACAAATATTTCGCACACAACCAAATCACACACACAAAAATCTCAGGGCAGATATTCGTTCGCCCACTAGCAATAAGCTCCCGTAGGCATAGACACTCAAACACGCATAAATGCAATAAAAATTTTCATACACGCTAGTGCTTGACAAAGCCGATATTCTTTGTCGATAAATTATCTGATGAATTTATGGGGAAAAATGAAACATTAAATAAATACTAAGAAATATTTTATTTTACTTTGATTAATTACAAATAATCACTGTCCTTGGAATAAAACATATTTATTAAGTAATTGACGCTTGTTATTAATTGCGAACGAATTTTTCAAAACAAAGTGTAACTTCAAGTTAATATATTTTTCAATAATTGCTTTGGTGAGGTCTGTGACGTGGTTTGCTGTAGGGTATTGGCCAATTTGATGATAAATTATGTTTTTGAATATTTCACTCCCAAGGAAGTGACGCATAATTTTTGTCACCAACATTTTTTTATTTATATTATGAAGAGTTTCCGTATAAATTTTGATAACAGATTCTGATATTTTACAGATCTGATCAAATCTTTTGACGGGTATAACAGACCACCCTTATCTTTAGCAACTATAAATTTATGTTCTTCATTTATGCAATAGCATAAATGAAGAACAAACGGTCAATTTCACAAACGTCATTTTCACCATGGTAGTTACTCGTAGCCAAACTAAATCGCAATATGCGAATCCGACGACACAAGGCCCAGGCGAAACACAACGTGAAGACAATTCTCCACCCCGTCTCCGCGAGCGCGCCGAGCCGCAGCCGAGCGGATCGCATCAAGCGGCACACATCTCTGAAGGTTCTAAACTGGCGGCGGGAGCTACTACAAACATTGCACAGCAAGAAACGACTGTACTCCCGGCTAGTTCCGGTCTTCAACATCAGCCGCACGGAAACAGAGGTCAGTCAACATACACAAGACGCTCTTCAAGCTCTTCTATACTAGCTAAAAAACTGGCCATAGAGGCCGAAATTCAGCAACGTCGCGTAGAGCGTGAATGCAAGCTAGCAGAGCGAGAGCGCGAACGTGAGCAGCGCGAGTGGGAGCGAGAGCGCGAACGTGAGCAGCGCGAGCGGGAGCGAGAGCGCGAACTTGCGCTTCAACAGCAAAAAGCTGACGAGTTGGAGCTGTGCGCAAAGCTTGCTTCCCTGGAAGCACATTCTGACAGGTCTGGTAGCGTCTCTTCCCGTAGTTCGCATAAAGAACGTGTAACAACGTGGGTGGGCAACCAAAACGCACCCAACATGGCACTTGACCCACAACCACGCGTATTACGCGTTCAAGCACCCGTAGGTAACACTGCTACTTGTGGAGCGGAAGGCGATCCGATTGTTCAGCTTGCGAAGGCTTTTTCATCTTTACCCGATCGCCCGAGAAAGCCGGAGCTGATTCCTTTTACAGGAAATATAGATGAATGGTTAGCTTTCAAGTGTACGTATGAGCGAACTAAAACCTTTATCACGCCCGCAGAAAATTTAGCTCGCTTAACATCCGCCGTTCGTGGTGCCGCCCGGGCAGCCATTTCTTCAATTTTATGGCAGGCACAAGATCCCGAGGAAGTGGTGACTGCTTTGGAGAAAAACTACGCGCGTCCAGAACAGCTGGTCGCACATGAGATTGCCGGTCTACGCGGTATTAAAATAGGTAACGCAGAACATTTAAACATTCTGGCCAACAAGCTGAGGAACTGCGTTGCCATTATAAAATTGTTTCAGCAGCACGAGTACCTATCATCACTCGAGCTTCTTCGTACGGTCCTTTTAAAACTTAATGAACACACGCGAGACCGTTTAACGGATTACGCAGCCACTCACAAACCTTTTGAGCCAACGGTTACTAAACTAGAGTTGCTTTCTAGGTTCTTAGTGATCGAAGCTGAACGACAACTCAATTACAACTTTTTGGAATTCAATAACTTTAGATAATAATAAACCAAGTATAGATATACCAGAACCGATGATAGTAGTTAATTCAGACAAAAAAGAGTGTAAGATATCAGAAATTCAGGCTAAATATTTTCCTAAAGAAGTTAAGGGACAACAAAAAGCACAACCAACTTATCAAAATCACTGAAATTATATAAAGACGAGGAAGGATTTATTAGGTGTAAAGGTAGATTCAGATACGCGAATTTGTCACATAATCAAAAAGAGCCTATACTACTTCCAAAAGATTCAGACTTTAAGCACAAAATTATAATCGAACTGCATGAGAAAAACTATCATGTAGGTGTCTCTCATACCTTAGCTCTATTAAGACAAAAGTTTTGGGTGCCACATGGACGGTCAACAGTTCAAAGAGTCATCAGAAAGTGTCCACAGTGTATAAAATACGGTGGTGGCCCATTTAAATTACCACCTATGCCTGATCTACCAGCAGAAAGAGTCGGCCTTAGTCTTCCGTTCGCCTTTACGGGCCTCGATTATTTTGGTCCACTGATTGTGGATGAGGGTAGTAAAGAAAAACGCTGGGTATGTCTGTTTACATGTCTAACAATTAGAACTATACATTTGGAGGTCGTTAAAGATTTAACAACAGAGGAATGTTTACTAGCCATTAGGAGATTCGTCGCCATAAGAGGTTTACCACAATTATTCGTGTCAGACAATGCTGCACAATTAAGCTTACAGCAGAAATGTTAACTTCAGGTTATTGCATTCAGAATAACTTACGGTGGAGATTTATCACAGAGTTGGCTCCATGGTTTGGAGGTTTTTATGAACGACTAGTAGGTTTAGTCAAGCATAGTATGAAGAGAACTTTGGACAAACATCTCATAAACCATAACCAGTTATGCACAATAATGAAAGAACTTGAAGCTATAATTAATACAAGGCCACTGACAGCTGTAGGGGCGGAGTTAGAAAACATATTGACTCCCTCAGATTTCTTACGAGTGGGCGGAATTTTGACCACTGAAGTTGCAGGTCGAGACTTCTTAGAATCAGCCACAGTAACTAAGACAAATCTGATTGACGGATGGAAACGTGGTCAAATCATCATATCAGAATTCGCCAAAATATTTACAAATCAATACTTGACTAGCCTCCGCGAACGAAGTGCCAAACACAAACAACCTAGAGTCGTTGTTAATAGGCCACCAAAGTTAGCAGAGACAGTTTAAATTAAGTCAGATAGTAATAGGGCACACTGGAAAGTCGGTAAAATAGCAGAGTTGATCATAGGATCGGATGGGCAGATCAGAGTAGCCAAATTTAAATTATCATCAGGTGAAACACTGATTCGTTCAGTGGGCCATCTGTTCCCGTTGGAGATTGACGATCAAAATACAGTATCGTCCCCAGAGCAGAATGTTTCGTCAGTCAGAATCAGTCCACACTCTGAAGACCTTCAGAATGAACAATCAGTACAAGGCGACCATCCATTCAGTGTTAACCAAGAGTCTCGAAGTACTCAACATGATGAACCAGTTATCAATGATGCACCCATAGTTCAGTCAGTACCAGAAACCAGTAGACGCCCAATCAGGCATCAGCAGCCAAGGCAAAAGAAAAGGTCAAACGGTATACATCGCAGTTGATGAGCAGATTGTTTCAATAATTAGTGATAATCAGTGTTGATTTAAAATTTGCGGATAATATTCAGTTGCAATCGGTTGGAATCAGATGTATTCATTAATCCTGGTAATCAGAGCTCAGATAAAACCCGTCATCACGCTGAAATTGTATCAGTTGTTATCCTAATAGTAACTTGATTAAACAGTTGTTTCAATAGATTAGATTTTTCAATTATCTTTTTCCCTTGGGCGGGAGTGTCGCGAATGCGAAGTAAAGTCTATGCCTATAGGTACAGATAATAACTAGTAAGACGTGGCGTGAGGTGGGCGAGAGAGGGGGGTAGCGCGCGGATCTGTAAAGCGCGCGCGCGCACCCGCGTCACTTGGGCCCAATGGTCGGAGCTGGTGGGAGCTAGAAGTACTCGTATATGGGTGAGCAAATCAGTTTTATCTCAGTGCATGTGTATTCAAATTTATCAGATATTCATTTTATTATGTTTTCCAATGTTTTCGACGTGTGTGTGTGTGTTGTTCAACGGTCGTTAGGGATGCGGCCAACTCTAGATGAAGTGCGCGAATTACGTTTACCACAGCCGGGAGAGTGGAAAGAAACTCGAAATGACACTTATAACTTTTAATTAATAAAGTTAACTACAACTGATTAATCTACGGATGTCCACTCCAGGTCGATGTGAGAGCATGGAGCGGTTACAACTATTATTTAACAAAACTAATTATAACTAACTAGCCTACGGGTCTTGATTCCAACTCGAGGTAGGAATATGGAATGCTTCCTTCTTACGAGAGATGCTCTTAAATATTAGTCGGTATCGATCGATTCCTTGACGTCATGGCTGGATCGGTTCCAAGGTGATTGTATAATCAGCAACTTCCTATGTTTATGCTCCGTACGTTTCTGTGTCAGCGAAAGTCTAGCTACGTGCGTTGACTTCGCGGTAACTGCATTGTCATCAAGGTCTGTCTATGTATATTATCTGCAACGTCGGCGGATTCCTAGGCGCTACGTAATTCCTCCACCCTTGGAACGGCAACTATTTTAACACTTTGAGCGAAAAAGTTGCCGGAATGTTGTCGGGATCTGAGTTCTTTTCCAGAATTGCGGTCGGCGGCTGCTGGTTCCTTTGCTTCATCCTTGTGGGGTTGCTACATTTGCATATGTAGCGCCTAGCCATTACGATACTGGCGAGTATGGCTGCACTCAGTAGCACACTGTAGAACGGGATTGTGGTGTGATAGAGGGTGTCTGTCTGCGTGTTGTCCATCTGCACGGGGTTCTGGATCATAACTTTGTCTTGAATGCTATGTAGTCCTTGAAGATCCACAGAGTTCAATTTAACGTGGGTAGTTGAGGTGGCTCCTTTCCTAGAATCGTAGGGTATCTTCATCATCTTGAGAGGTTGGCCTTTGATTTCATCATAAACATTCGCTATGGTGAACTCTTCGGATTTCAGTTGACATCCAACGGGAATGGTAGCAAGATAACTTCCCTGGAGCGAAGTATAGTCCTTCTGGTGACAGAGAAGTTGTGCTCTCGTTTGTTGAGGGAACGACAGGACGTAGTGCTGGTCATCGAGTTTTTCCATAGCTTCCCTCATCAGGGTGACTGTAGTGAATTGGCAAGAGTCTAGCAGTACCTGGTTGATGATCAGCTCCTGGATGCAGTCAGATTTGTTGCGGATTTGGTGTGTGAACTCTTTTTCGCAGAGGTACCAGCTTTTCGACTTCGGGCATTCAGCCTCCATGTACATGAATGTCAACTCGTTGGTTGCCAGGAATGGGAAGGGTGGAATAAGGGCCTGTGTATGCTTGTTTGGTACTGCGGATAATCTATACAAGTCGTAACTATTCTTAGAAAAAATTGGGAATTTAAAAACGAAAACTATTTGCTTGTCAACGTAGTACGATCCTGGTTTTATGATGTCGTAGTATTCCCTTAGTTCTAAATCTAAGATCTGCTCTTCGGAATACATAGTCTTCAGCTTCCTAACCATTGATGCTAGTATCTCTATGTCGATCATAGAATGATGCATGCTGGACGCATGAATAAAAGCTAAGCTATTTTCTATCCTAAGCAATTCCTGGGTTAAATCCTCTACGTTCTCACTCATTACCTCTAAAAGTTGAGCAAACTTAGCGTACTTTATTAAGCTATTTTCCCTTAGTGCATCGCTCTTTAGTATTGACTCTAGTGTATTGTTAATTTTACTCTGGTTATCAGCTATCTGCGCTAGCACGTCGGTGTGCTTGGACATCCATTCTTTACTTATACTAATGTGGTTATTAACTTCAGTTGCTATTTTATTCTGATTTGTCTCTAACGTTTTAATTGCTGTATTATACCTTAGCGCATCATCGTTATCTAGATTTCCGGTTAGGCTTTTTATAATAGAACCTAGCCCGTCCACGAGACCTCTTTTAACTCTATTGGGTTCCAGAGATTGTAATTGCCTTAAGACATTGCCAAGCTTGTCAGTAAGATAATTTATTTGGATATCATATAGTAGGTAGGTATCGTTGGTCATTCGGTTCTGATAGCCTAGCAGTTGAGTCTGTAGTGAGTGGACGTTGTTTTCGATGTCATTCAGACGTACGTATTGCAGGAATGTATGGTGGTGAGATGTGAGTCTCATGGGCCCGAGTTTGTAGGGTAGCAGTCCTGGTCCCTCATCGAGGCTTTCGATTTTTATCTCCTGAGGTCGCATCATTGGGAGAATTGTTATTAGCGGAATCCTGTAACAAATTCACTGCTTTAGGTGTACGCTTAAGTCTTGATTTTGCGATGGGACTACGTTTCTTTGAGGTATAGATGTGAATCGGGAGGTCAGCTAAAACTGTGTCCTGTGTATACCGTGGTGCGGTCTTTTGACGGCTAGCGAGAGGGTTTGCTACGAATACTTGCTGCTGGGGTGCGTATCCTTTCTCGGGTTCGCGGGTTTTATTTCTATTTTCGATTAATGCTGTTCGGTTTGCAAGTGATGAGGCGTTGATGATGTCATATACCCGTTTCATGCGGTCTTTATGAACTAAAACATACTGTTGTAATAGCTGTTGTGTTATGTCAATGTCCTTGCAGTCTCTGGGGTCAAAGTGTCCCGTCAGTAAGTCGAATGGTCTGCATCTTGTGAAGCTGTGTATGGAGCTGTTGTAGGCTATGATGGCATAGGGGACAAGGTTAACTGTGGGTTCATCTTTGTACTGTAGTTTGAGAAGTCTGAGGTGTTCTAACAGTGTTAAATGAAATCGTTCAATATTTCCATTTTCATTGGGTGTATGAGCCAATATCCTATGGTGGTTGATCCTGTGGAGCCGTGTAAATTCCATGAAAAGTTGGTTGGTAAACTCGGTTCCATTGTCTGTGATGATGGTCATGGGGACGCCATGGTGAGTACAGTAATGCAAGAGGGCTTGTAAAATGCTAACGGCTGTTCCATCGCGTAGGTGGTAAGCCTGACCGTATTTGGTGAAGACATCGATAAAAGTGATGTATTTCTCGCCCTGCGCCGTGAATAGATCCATGTGGACTATTTCAAATGGCTTGGAGGCTGGGGGCACAACATTGAACTGAGGTCTGACTGGGTTTCTATCGTATTTGGCTTGCCCACAGATGGTGCATTCACTTATAAATTTGTTAATTTGGTCCTTCATTTTTGGCCAATAATATTTTTGGGACAAGGCCAAATAACACTCGTTGATACCGCGATGGTTAGTTTTACCTTCATGATAGTGGCGGATTATCTCCTGCTGTTGAAGATATTCCTTGACGTTTTCCAGCTCGGCTTTAGTGAGAACGAGGTTTAACGATGAGCTTTTAAATTTGCCTTGAAGGACCGGGATAATGGAATACATGGCCAATGGTGGTTCAATTAAAATAGCTGTTTTGACCTTGGGGTTGACGTACTCCTTAATGGCGCCTATTAACTCCTCTTCCAGGTTGGACTGTGATATTTGGATGCTGGTACGGGTGTGTGTGTCAAATGGTTTTGTCACCGAGGGTCGTTTCCTCGCTTCACTAACAAGGGTAATGTGTATCTGTCGATTAAACTTATTGAGGGGTTCATCCGTTATAGGGATTTCAAGAATTGGGTTTTCATCGCTTGTGTGGGCTGTTTCAGTGGAAGAGTCAGCTTGAGCTGGAATTGTTCCGGATGGGTTGCCCATCAGGGAGTCGAACTCGTCAGTTCCCTCTATTAGAGACCTGGTTTCCTTCGTATTGATTTCCACGCGGGAGAGGGCATCGGCATTGGTGTTCGTTTTTCCCTTCTTATAAATTACGGAAAAGTCATACTCGCTGAGTCTAAGCCGCCATCTTGTAAGTCGAGAGTTCGGCTCCTTTAAATTCATCATCCACTGTAACGGTTTATGGTCAGTGAGAATTTTGAATTTTCGTCCGAAGAGGTATGGCCTGAAATATCTTGTAGCCCAGACTATGGCGAGGAGCTCTCTTTCGATGGTGCTGTATTTTGTTTCGCTCTCATTTAGAGTTCGAGATGCGTAACAGACCGGCTTATCTGAACCTATGGAACCTTGAGACAGTATAGCTCCTAAGGCTACGTTAGAGGCGTCCGTTGTTAGGTTAAATTCCTTATTAAAATCCGGGTATTGCAGGATGGGGTCATTGGTCAAGAGTGTCTTACATCTTTCGAAACAGTTAATATAGTCGGTGTCAAAAGTAATCTTCCGTCCTTTTTTCAAACACTGGGTGAATGGCTTCGTGATGCGGGCAAAATCTGGAATAAATTTCCGATAGTAACCGAGTAGGCCTAGAAATTGCTTGATCTCTTTCGGTGTTTTAGGTATGGGGTATTTGCTAATGGCGGAAATCTTATCGGGATTCGGCTTTACACCGTCTCCACTAATGATATGCCCAAGGTAAGCCGTTTCGAGCTTCATAAATTCGGATTTGTCCATTTGGATCTTGAAATTGGATTCTCGAAGTCTCTGAAGGACTCTTCCTAAATTGGTCACGTGTTCCTGAAGGGATGTGCTGAATACAATGATGTCATCGAGATATACGAGGCATATCTCATTCTGGAGCCCTCTGAGGACATTATCCATCACACGTTGAAATGTTGACGGAGAATTCTTCAATCCCATTGGCATACGGAGAAATTCGAAATGTCCATGCTCCACATTGAATGCGGTTTTCTCAATGTCCTGAGGATCCATCTCGACTTGATAGAACCCGCTCGCCAAATCAAGGGTTGTGAAGTAGTGGCACTTCCCTAATTTATCAAGAACATCGCTGATATTAGGGATAGGGTACCTGTCGTCCAGTGTTTTTTCATTTAACTTGCGGAAATCAACCACGAGACGCCACTTTTGCTTTCCGGAGGCGTCTATTTTTTTTGGCACTACCCAAATAGGAGAGCTCCAGGCAGATTCGGATGGTCGTATGATACCCTGCTCCAGCATCTTTCCTATCTGGTCCCTAACTTCCTGGCGATGTACGAATGGGTACCGATAACTCTTAGCGTGCACTGGCACTTCGTCCGTGGTCCTAATCCGATGTTTTATCTTATTTGTAAACGACAGCCCTTCACCCTCAATATAAAATACGTCCGCGTAACTGGAACAGAGAGCTATGAGGTTAGCCTTTTCCTCCGGGTTTAGGTGGTCCGTTCGTAATCGTGAAACTACATCCTTTGCACGAGTTGTTACTTGTCGAGTAAACGTGCCCTCTGTGTTATATAGCTCCGCATGCGCCGGGCGATCGAGTGAGAATATTACGTCATTAGGCGACGGGTTCTCAACTTCTAAGTAGCCGCGGTTATTGGCAATGGTGGTAATGCATTCGTGGACTATGCAATTACAAAGTATCTGTTCGCTAACAAATGCGTCACCCTCGGTGACATCGACAGGTATGCGGATAACCTTAGAAGTCCCAGCTGGAATTATTTCCTCATGTAAATTCACATTGCATGAGTTGTACATCCTGATGGGATTCGACGCGGTTCGCGTCAATAACTGACCCTCTTTCAAATCTATGCGGGCCTCCCAGCTACTCAATAAATCCAAACCTATTAGCCCGTCGAAATAGTCATGGAACCTATAAATGAATAACTTCATATTGTTAGGGTCATTGAATTCCGCGAAACACGGCAACGTAATGGAGTAATCGTTCCTGCTTGTCGCGTGTATGTTAGTCACTTCGAACGGATCGAAGCTGAGAGGGTAACCGGCAAAGTACCTTCGGACGGCCTCGGGACTTATGAACGATTGATTTGCGCCCGTGTCAATCAGAAGTTTTAAAGGGGGTCTCGCGATTTGTATGTATGGCAGCTGTCTCTGTGCCTGTAGGTTTAACTCTATCCTGGTTTTGGTGACGCTAAAGTCGCCGGAAAATCCGGCTCGGCATGGTTGTCCTTTGTCCACGGCTGAGGATCGTCAGGTTGGTCATCCGCAGTCATAAAGTAAGTCGGATCGCTGGCGAAGCCAAGGCCATAGTCACTGTCGGAGTAGTTGTAATCTGCACAGTAATCGTACACCGGTTCCTGGTAGTAATTGTAACACGAGTTATCATAGGAAGCACATTCATTAACATTCATCTCGCGGGTTTTAAAATAGTTTGTTGGTGGCGGGTTCCCTGACCTATCCCAATCATGACCTGCCAGCCTATTGGTTGGGGGCAGAGGCCTGGTGGTGAAGCGTTGAACTCCACTCATGGGTCGAGGACCTGACGGTGGGTGATTTTGGTACGGTACTCGGAAGACATTACTACGGGGGTTATAGTTGGGTGGTGGTGCACTCAACGTTTTTTGCGAGTAAGCGGGGCCTTGCTGCTGATATTGATTCGGTCCAGCGAATCTGAAAGGTTGGGCGGGGCCTGCAGGGCGCTGACCTACGGGAGCTGGCCAATTGGGTACTGGCACCTGGAAGTTATGCGGTCGCGGGGGAATATTTGCTGCCGGTGGTATCGCAACCCTTGGTGTTGACTGACTCCTCTGGGGTTCACTGCGTTGCTGTAGGTATATGATGTTTAACTCTTCCTGAACATATTCAAGAGCCTTCTCAACGGTAGCCGGTCGCATGCAACGTATCCGAGAACCTAGGGGTTCCTTTAAACCGCGAATAAACGCCTGCATAGTCACCTTCTTATACAGTTCACGCTTTGCCTCAACAGTGGTCGGCACGGTCTCATGCAACGTCACGTATGTCATTATCGTACTGAACAAAGTCTGGCAATGATCATAAAACTCCTGGGGGGTCTTGCCACCCTGAGTGGCTATGGAAAGATCATTGTACAATGCGGTCTCATCGCGTTGGTCTGAGAAATTATTAACCAGAGCAGTTCGAATGCCCAACCAACTCTCCGGTATCCCATTAGAGTTTAAGGTACACAAGGCGGTACCGGAAATCTTGTTGAGTATCCCGTTCAAGAGGCACAAGTTAGAGAATTCGCTTCCGGCCGCACTGCTTAAGTACTGCGTTGCCATTGAATCACAGATTTTAATAAACCGCGTGAGCACGTTAGGGTTCCCATCAAACTCTGGGACAAGGCGAAGGGCCTTGTAAATGGTATCCGGGTCGTGCTGGGCCATGTCTAAACTAAACAAGCTACCTAGCTCTAAATTATCTAAAACTATATCCCTATTGATATCTACAGTACGTCGGCGGGCCTGGCGCGATTCAGGCTGCCGCGCGCTCGAGGCTCTGGGATGGTAAATCTTGAAGGTTAGGATTTAGAAGGGAGCAACACAAGAATAACACTAATGTACTTACAGGTACTTCATTTCCGGTTCCTCTCTGCGAATCGATTTCCAGATTCTTCTCTCGGTCTGCAGCAGGTCCGTATGTTCAAGATATCCGGAACGGTGCTTGATAGCCACCCGGGTGACACGAGACGTGATTATCGATGTGTGATGTGTCCCGACGTCTCCCGCGGATATCCTACCGACTGCGCCAATTACGTTTACCACAGCCGGGAGAGTGGAAAGAAACTCGAAATGACACTTATAACTTTTAATTAATAAAGTTAACTACAACTGATTAATCTACGGATGTCCACTCCAGGTCGATGTGAGAGCATGGAGCGGTTACAACTATTATTTAACAAAACTAATTATAACTAACTAGCCTACGGGTCTTGATTCCAACTCGAGGTAGGAATATGGAATGCTTCCTTCTTACGAGAGATGCTCTTAAATATTAGTCGGTATCGATCGATTCCTTGACGTCATGGCTGGATCGGTTCCAAGGTGATTGTATAATCAGCAACTTCCTATGTTTATGCTCCGTACGTTTCTGTGTCAGCGAAAGTCTAGCTACGTGCGTTGACTTCGCGGTAACTGCATTGTCATCAAGGTCTGTCTATGTATATTATCTGCAACGTCGGCGGATTCCTAGGCGCTACGTAATTCGCGCGTTGTCATGCACGTAAACAATGCGCCCCATCTCTTCTCCATGCGCCGTCCCACGGTGACCAGTAGAGGCTCAAAGAAGTCCACGCCCACACATGTGAAGGGAGGGCTGAGGGCTTCACTAGTAGCTGAGTGATCCTGTGGTGTCCGTCAAACACGATGGGTTTCTTGCAGGCGGCCATTAGGTACTTGGCCGCTATAACCATTTGGTGGTTTCCCTGGTTCAGACGCTCGTGTACATGCTTCACTAGTAGCTGAGTGATTCTTTGGTGTCCGTCCAACACGGTGGGTTTCTTGTAGGTACTTGGCCGCGTCGATACAGGTTGATAACCTTATCATTCCGTCTTCAAACTTGACGGCAAAGTTCTTCAGTTTGTCGACTTTTCTGGGTAGCTATCTTCTTAGACTCGTTGGATTAGGAGTTGCTCGGCCTTCAACATATACATAGCGCCGACTTTTGGCGAAGGTTAAATTCTACGCTGCTTCTTTTCAGGATGAACGGCGTTTTCTTGTTTTTTTTTTATGTTGGATGGCGCCTTGGCTTTCTTCTGTGACTTATTCCAAACCGGATCACGTTCATACTTCGCGATTCTTCTGGGACTGAGTGATGTGGACGATGGTTTGCTTGAAAGTATCCATAACTTCCAGGAATCTTGCCGCCGCGTGATACAATCTTGTCCACCGCGAGGCTCTCTCTGGCTCTGGGACGATGGTGGGTGTGTCTCTTCTCACGCTCAAAGTGACGGCGCACACTGGGACCCGTTCATAGAACGTAATGCTCAAAAGTCCAAACATAAAGAAAATGCTATAAAATGTTTATTTTAATTGAAATACCAATGTGAAATAAAAAAATGATAAAATACAACCAGTGTTGCCAACTTTATTATAACGAAACCACTAATTGTGGTATCGTAAACCACCAGAAAACCACTAACATATTATGCCAGACAGATATTATTTGAAAATAAAACAACAACATTGTATTTTTTTTTTATAAAATTATAGCTTATTTTTGATAAGTACAAAAAAAAATCTTAAAGGCAATCATCTTCGGAAGAATCGACTTCTTCTATTATTTCTGTTTTTGCTGAATAAATTTCCTTGGTCCCAATTTTTTGTACTACGCTATTAGGTATTACGTAATTGTTACAACATTTTCCTTCGCGTTTAAACCAGCACGGACTGTGAGAATTGAAGATAGCAATTCTAACTTCATTCGGTTTCTGTGTTTTGTTTTCACAACGTTCATCATACTAAATAATCGCTCTTCGTCAGCGTTAGAATGAGGTAAAACTAATAAAATAAAGCAAATGTGGCTAAATCTTGAAATCTGTTTTCTCCAGCCATATCTTTGAGTTCAGTACCTCGTACCAAAATTCCTTTGTATTTTTCCAACTGAGTAGATGGATTTGACGCCACTGCTCGTCTACTTTCGCAATATCTTCTTGCTTTTTATTAAAATGCAACATCAGGTCAGCGATCGGTTCTTTATTGTGAGATAGTGCGTGTTCTACACAGATTCTTTTAATATTTTTCATAAGTTTCAAGTTTTCGGGCAATCTGTTTTTCAGTTCATTAATCAAATGTACAATGAACTGGATACACCTATTACGTATTATTTCTTCTTCATTCGGTGGAAGTCCTTTTTCTTTCATCGTCGGCACATGAGATTCGAATCTGTACCCCAAATAACATTTCTTATCAACAAAATCTTGAATATTTTGCGTCAAAATATCCTATGAATAATATACCTTCTGATTAGGCAATATTATTTTCGCCACAAGTGTATCCATCAAATTGGTCAATTCGTCATAAAGTTTTGAATGATGTGCGTCTTTTGATTCAAATAATTTATTAACTCTGTTAACGTCAGTAAGAAGTGGATACATAAATGCAATGTACGCATAATTCACGTCATCTGAATACATTCCATGCAGCAATTCTGCTGTGTAACATATTTCTTTTAATTTGGCCAAATTAAAGTGTGTTTTCAGCTCCTGTTTGTGTGTAAATCCGTGCAACTGCAGACTCTATTGATAGCCACCTAGTTTGACAAGACTGTACTATTTTCAAAGGATTATTGACCGTCATTGATAAGTTTGTATAGTTCTTTATAGGTAGATTGCCTTGACGAAGAACGGCTGAACCAGTCATATGTTTCTTTAATAATGAATTCGAGATTTCTGGGTAATAACTGTTTTGTTACTGCTGATACTGCCAATTGCAGAGAATGGCATATGCAGCGCACCAAAACCAGATTCGGCAATTCTCTTTTCAATTTGGCATGTACACCGTTATTAACTCCGGTCATTACTGAGGCATTATCTGTTCCGATGCCCATTAAATTTCGTAGAGGTATATTGAATTTAGCAAGTGCCGCCTTTATGGCGCCAATAATCCCGTCTGCATCACACTCATTCAACATTGGAAGATCTAAAAATGTAGATATAATTTTTTTGTAATTGCCGCTGTAATAAATAATAATTATTCCTAAATATTTATGAACGGAAATATCGGTTGATTCGTCTATCAATAAACTATAGGGTTGATCTTTCAAATCATTTTTTAGGTTTTCTAAAAAATGAGATGATAGAACTTGTTTTATAATTTGGGAAAATTTTGTCCTATGTAAATGAATTTTTTCATCCTCCTTGTGCATGTGATTAATAACTTCTCCCATATGATCCACTACACGTAAGCTGGTATGTGCCGCTGTAAATAAGGCTAGCCTAGCTTCTTCTTTCTTACTATCCACGGTGTCTGGTTTGAAAGGCAACTTAGGTTGCGTAACTACAATCTGTAAAAGAAACAAAATTCTTTTAAAATAATCATAATGTAAAAGGAAACCTACCTACTAACTCTTTGAAAGTTGACGTTGCCTCTATAAGCATGTTTCCTTTAAATGATGTTATATTTTATTACGTACGTACCTTAGAATTTAGTAAGTGCTTTTTGGATAATCCATGACTCTTTAAATCTCCATAATGATTCCTTAAAATTGAACCACATAATTTGCACTTAGCAACTAGACCAGTAGTACTTTCCACCACTTGTAACCAGTCCTTTAAATCTGAGTCACGTAACCAACTTTCACGGAACTTTTAAATATACTGTGGTTTAGGCATATTCGTTTTACAAAATAAACCAAAACAAATAAAACATCCAACGCGATCTTCGAACTGTACTGTACTGTCCGTTGTATTTATATTTTTGTGCATGCATAGGAAACAAAAATGTTTGATTCAAATCAAACTTGGCCCAGTTATCATATCGCACCCCCGGTGCGACACTGTCACTTATGCAAAAATGTAGTTTTTCAGGAGAAGCATTTAAAACTTTGAACCCTCACAAAACAATGACATAAGAATATATAGATGAGATGAACAGCTTATACTACAACGTCAACTTTTAACTTTACTTTTGGATAAATATTAATCACTTTATATTGTAAAAAATATACTATATCATTATTTAAGCCTTCCAACCCCCTCAGAAGTGACGTTGTGGCTCTAACGAAAAATTATAACTGTAGTTATGTCACAATGAGTTAAAAAGAAAACAAGAACAAATTGTTTACTAAGTTTTATTTTAAATCATAAATACCCACTGTTATTAACGAAAGAAATAAAATAAGTCAAAACTTCAAAATAAACATAAGAAACTTTGTACTTCTTAACATTTCTACATAAGTGTAGTACAAAAAGAATAAAAAATTGAAAAGTAAATAGTGTAAGAAAGTCTTTCAATCAACAATCAGCAATCTTATTAGGAATAAAGAGAATTTTACGTAAGTACGTATACCCTTTCGAGTCGGTTACAACTTAATTTAATATTTACTTACAATTAAAATTAAAAATAACTTTGGGTTCAGAACCAATGTTCCTAGATCTAGTTACTATCTGAATTCTTAGTTTAATCAGACTTATAATAATTATGACATCACAGCGAGTTAATCACCTTTACCTTTAATAATTCTTATCAGTGTAGTATTAGAAATCACTTACTAAATTCTTCAAAACAATAACATCAATCATACATAAATTTGTAACATAACAAAATATTGAATTCGTTTTCAACACGTATAATATTTAATAGTTTCATAAAATTAAATGAGATCTCTAAAGAACTTTTCATAGTATCTTGGTACTATGTTTGTCTCTACCAAACTCAAAAGGTCGCGCTTCTTGCGTTCTGTAATAGGAATCTTCGAGGTATACGCTGGTTGCAAAACGACCTCGTTAATGCTTGTAACATTGCCTCGACTTCGACGTAAGTTATTTCTATTTGGTTCTATTATAGCTTTGGCCTCCTCCCAGTTTTCAGTCTTATAGGTTGTTCGATATTGATAATTGGCGCAATTTTTAGTAAACTTAATACTCATAATCTCGCCAATTTTAATTGCATCCCCGTTAATATTTTTGCTTATATTAAAGTTTATGTTATCTGTCAAAGCCTTAAGATCGAAGAAATCACTGTAGTTCATTTCTCTCACCAAAAATGGTTTCCCTGTCTTCTTCGCTCCTCGTATTATGGATATGTATTGTTCAGGAATATAGATGGGCCCAGATTTTTTGGCTCTAGTGATGGCTTTTTCGATCACTGAATGCGCAGTGTCGCCTTCGTTTTGTGTGTGCCCACGTATCAAAAAGTTATGTTGTATAGAATTTATGTTTAATTTTGTAACTGCGAAATGGTACATTGCGAATACGAATCGGTTTTTTTGCTGCCCGCAGCAATTATCGGAATAAAAAATTACGTCACAGCCAGGATACTTATTAGCAACTTCTAACAAATATGAGTACACACAAGATCCTATTTCTATAGATCCCCTGTTGCCTAAGCCTTCATGCCAAAAATAGCATGTAGTTTCTTTATATTTTGCATTGGAAATAGTAAAATTGTAGCAATTTAGCCTAGATTTATAAAAAAAAGCTGATGAATTTCCTAAAGGACATGGCAAGACAGCTTGTAAGTCGTAAGTACATACGATCTTTGTGCTTTGAGGATCTTGACATTCTTTCATGTCTCTATCTTTTTCAATCCTACTCAAGCTCTTTTCTTCTTGGTGAACCTTGTAGCTGTCGTATAATTTAACTTTTTCTTGTTCTGGTGCATTTTCGTATGCAACGCATTGGTCACAAAGGTCTTTCTTCGGCCTAAAAAAGCCAATATTATAATCATGATTAAAAATGCGCTGATAGGCATCGTAATTAACAGCTGGCTTATTATTTTGTATCTGTACTTCCTTATAGTTTCTGTGCAATTCTGCAATGGTCAAGCCACCGTCAATAAAAAGCCTACTTGTGTTTGCCCTCAGATAGTGGCTTTCTACTTTCGGAATAGATTCAATGTGGTCTTTGACGGCTTTTATCATTTCATTGTCCAATTTGCAATGCTTCCCGTGTTTGCCTCGTTGGTCTTCGGGAATGATACCGTCACTGAGTTTTTTAGCATCAATGACAGTTCTTATAGTTCTTGGTGAAATACCTAAGGTGTTGATTAAAAATGATTTGCAAACCCGGACTGACCGACCATCATTGAGTAAATAAAATGCAGAGTTACCTTGTCTCGGGTACCGACGATTCGTGTTAATACGCCGGCTTGCAATTTCGAGTGGTCTGATGCAGGAATTCAAAAAATCACGGTGTCTTTCTATGCTGCCTAGCTCCCAATAAGAATTGAAAATTTGAATTCGTTTTTCTTGGGTAAAATTAGATGAGCAAGCCAACCGACACTTATTTGAACAAGAGGGACCAATTTTTCTAGCCTGAACTGTTTTGCCAGTTTTAATTGATCGATATTCATTACCGGAATTCCTTAATTTTTTTGCTATATTTTTTTTCCAGCTATTAGGATTACGAGTACGTTTTCTACCCCTTTTCTTTGGTGATGATGTTGGTTCTTGGTCATCAACAGCCTCATTCTCAGAGCTACTATCACTAGATGAACTACTTGAACTGGAGGAACTATTTGAGGATGAAGACGAACTAGAAATCGGCTTGAAATCGTCACCTGAATCGGTACCAGAGTAGTCACCAGTTGGACATCCAGATTCTTGTTCTTCTACTGAATTCGTTTTCAATTCGTAGTCAATAACAGCATTACTAGGTGGGGAGTATACAGTTGGTAAAACAGAGTTACTGCCATCTTGATTGATTTCAGAAGGTGGGACTGAAGATTCGACGGGTTCATTTCTTTCAATGGATGATGTTAGATGTGTCAGTAATACCAGTTTTTTTCCCCGAGACAGCATCTTATTTAATTCAAGAAACAACTGAAAATAAGTAAAAAAGATCAAAATAAATAAATTGTTCATACAATCACCACAGTTAGTTAACCCAAAACTAATTCGAGCTTTAATAAATAAATATACGAAACTAAGTATAAAGAAAAACCTTAGTTTGAGACCAGGT
The DNA here is from genome assembly GCA_947562075.1 of Orthosia gracilis. Lineage (NCBI taxonomy): Eukaryota > Metazoa > Arthropoda > Insecta > Lepidoptera > Noctuidae > Orthosia > Orthosia gracilis. The sequence goes on from OX387268.1 coordinate 5,473,079, forward strand.
GATTTTTATGAATTATGTGGCACATTTATTTAAAAACGCAAGGATTGGAGAAACAAAGTCATTTATCAACAAAGGTCATTGTAGTACAAAACTAAACATTTAAAGATATTTAAATATTGGGGAAATAATGTCACAACTGTATCTTAGGTCACTATTGCTCCAGAATCAAAAAAATATGTCACAATTACCTTAGTAACAGTGTAGCTCCAAGACGCATTTGCACTGGCGGGGGGACCGCGCACAACTGACCAATAAAACGATGTTGCTCCCAGCGACGCGTGATTCGCGCCAAAACGGCAATGACACTCACGCCCTCATTCGGAAACTATGCGTACTACAAAAGTAACGTTATCGCTCCAAGTAAAGGGGTGCTTTAGGATCATTTTTAGATATTTAACTCATTTTTGCATTTTTTGCAAAAGTGACAGTGTCGCACCGGGGGTGCGATATAAATAAAGTCTATAATCAAAATTATTCAAGAAATTGACGAACTATTTTCGAGGAATCCCCGAAAGAAGCTACCTTAGTTCTTAGTGCTGCCTACACATAAAAGAAATATACACTGTGGTGTTCTGCTTTGCAGACCTACACGTTTTTAAGTCTATTTACATTTTAATAAATACTTTACAAAACATACCTTTATATCTTTTGATTTTGTAACAACTCATGTCTCATTTTTATGTATTCGTTGTTACTGTTAACACCTGAAAAGCATACTTTTAGTTATCTCTGATTGTTTTAATATTCCATAACTTATTTATATCGCTAATTTCTAAAATCTTGTAATTTTTTATACTCTGACATGTTTATCTTAATTGACATCTGTCTCTCCAATTTATTTTTCTTAAGCCATAGACATAATATACCATGGACTAGACCTTCCTTAAGCTAGTTGTACATTATAATAAGGGCAGCGTAGACTGCCACCTCTGTAAACCGTTTTTATTCGTTCTGGTCATATAATTGATATTTTGAATTTGAAATTCGGAACAGATGACACAGAACGAAAGAAAAACGGGCGTCGGATTTCAGTTTGGTTTTGACTGCGAAATTGGAAACATATTTAAGCCTTAAATTACAAAGTTTATACTTATCCACTATGTACATTTAAAAGTAATGAATTCAGTATGTGAATGAGTGTCATACATCCCTGAAGACTTCTATTAAATAACAATTTATACTCTGAAGTGAACTTTTACTGTTTTTACAATGGGACGTGCCAGACTGGCGTTTGGAACTGGCATGAGCTGCTGCAGATAGGTCCTTAACGGCGCGTCGTTTTGCGCGAGCGCCCTCATCTCTCCTGGTTACCTGCCTTACTACCTACCAACCCGACGTGGTGCAAAAGCCGCAGCTACAGCGCGCCCGGCAGCAGTACACGCAGGTTGCGCACGCTAAAGAGGAGCGCCCACAACTCGCGGTAGCGCTCTCCCGGCGTCCACATCGCACTCCATCAGCCGTCCCACCGCATCCTGTCAACCTTTTTCTTATTTTACCTTTTCTTACTTTTTCTTTTTATTTTAATAACGTAGCTTACGTTTAGCTCATCTGAGCTAAACGTAACGTTAATGTGCAAAGAGCGGTCCCGTAACTCTTTAAAAATAAGCCAAATGCGTGGGCTCTTATAAATATTCTTCGGGTTTTCAAACAGACGACACATGTGGTGTTCTGCTTTGCAGACCTACACGTTTTTAAGTCTATTTACATTTTAATAAATACTTTACAAAACATACCTTTATATCTTTTGATTTTGTATCAACTCATGTCTCATTTTTATGTATTCGTTGTTACTGTTAACACCTGAAAAGCATACTTTTAGTTATCTCTGATTGTTTTAATATTCCATAACTTATTTATATCGCTAATTTCTAAAATCTTGTAATTTTTTATACTCTGACATGTTTATCTTAATTGACATCTGTCTCTCCAATTTATTTTTCTTAAGCCATAGACATAATATACCATGGACTAGACCTTCCTTAAGCTAGTTGTACATTATAATAAGGGCAGCGTAGACTGCCACCTCTGTAAACCGTTTTTATTCGTTCTGGTCATATAATTGATATTTTGAATTTGAAATTCGGAACAGATGACACAGAACGAAAGAAAAACGGGCGTCGGATTTCAGTTTGGTTTTGACGGCGAAATTGGAAACATATTTAAGCCTTAAATTACAAAGTTTATACTTATCCACTATGTACATTTAAAATGTATTGAATTCAGTTCGTGAATGAGTGTTATACATCCCTGGAGACTTCTATTAAATAACAATCTATACTCTGAAGTGAACTTTTACTGTTTTTACAATGGGACGTGCCAGACTGGCATGTGGAATTGGCATGAGCTGCTGCAGACAGGTCCTTAACGGCGCGTCGTTTTGCGCGAGCGCCCTCATCTCTCCTGGTTGCCTGCCTTACTACCTACCTACCCGACGTGGTGCAAGAGCCGCAGCTACAGCGCGCCCGCCAGCAGTACACGCAGGTTGCGCACGCTGAAGAGGAGCGCCCACAACTCGCGGTAGCGCTCTTCCAGCCGCCTCATCGCACCGTACCACGCCGGCCTTATTTTACCTTTTTCTTACTTTTTCTTTTTATTTTAATAACGTAGCTTACGTTTAGCTCATCTGAGCTAAACGTAACGTTACAACACTTATAACGCAAACGTTTGAGTTATTTCCGAAAATATATTAATTGTGCTACTGGTTAAATTTCACCCCTTACCACTAACTGAAGCAACCAAAGCCACTAGAAAAATCCTACATATTTTAAACTACTGCAACTCGTCACCCCACTTATAACTAAACAAGACACCAATATGAGACAAGCAATAAGTCCTCATGAGAGGCTGTGTGCCACTCTTCGTTTTTTAGCATCAGGAATGAGCTACGAGGAGCTAAAGTTTCCAACTGTAATATCTCCACAACGTTTGGGAGTAATTATACCAGAAACTTGTAAAGCAATTCTCACCGTATTGAAGGATTATATGAAGGTATGTATTTTTAATATATTATTTTAATCCAGTTAAAGTTGCTAGCTATATTATTAAATAGAATTAAAAGATTGGGTTTAGAAACATGCTATCCTGCATGTTAACAAGGTAGCACGTTTCTAAACCCAACCATTTTCTTAATTATGTTGCTTGTACATTCAAATAAGATATAGGATTCTTTTTCTTTTTAACTAAGCTAAGTTGGTTTTGCTTAGCTGGCGTAGGCTTAGGTGGCGTTGAATAAAACTCAATAAATAGAATTAATTACACATTTTTATGTATGTTGTGGTAGCCCATTACAATTAATTAATGTAACATAATACGTTATTTGTTACGTAATGCTTCTATGTACTTGTTCAAAACTGCGTCGTCGTCGACTTCAGGCAGAGATATAGTATTCTCATTACTGTCGTTATATAATGTGGCCCTGTATGTAGCATGTGATTCGAGAGGCATTTGGACTGGTGGTAGTAGAATGTGTGATGGTTGGGTCAGTGGCTGCTGGGCTGATGGCTGTTGGGTCTGCGTCTGTTGGGCCTGTAGCAGTTGGATCTGTGGCAGTTGGGTCTGTAGCAGCTGGGACTGTGGCAATTGAATCTGTGGCAGCTGGGACTGTGGCAGTTGGGTCTGTGGCAGCTGGGACTGTGGCAGTTGGGTCTGTGGCAGCTGGGACTGTGGGACCTGTGAGTGTTGATACTCGGTGACAATACGTGATGAATAATTTAGGTTACCACAGTCGGCTTGAAATATAGCGTCATTTATTAATTTTTGGCAATATAAAGCCATTCTTTCATCCATCTCTCTCAATTTTTCAGCCACATGCTCTCCAAAAGCACTGTATTTTTTTTTAGATTTCTGAACATCTAGTCTGTTGGAAATTTTTGACAAAACTTCAGTACCATCTTTAATTTTTTTTTGCACTCTCATTTTTTTGCTGTGACGCATTCTGGCGGATGCTTCTTTTTGAGTAGTTCGACATGTTTGTACTGGTGCTACTTTGGGAGTAGCAAGGCGAAGGTGGCTCCACATCTGCGAAGTCCTCGATATCCTAAAAAATAAGCACTTAGAATTTATAATATTATTTTTGTTGCAGGTACCTGCAACAGAAGAAGAGTGGAGAGTTATCGCAAGAGGATTCGAAGAAAGATGGCAGTTTCCTAACTGTCTCGGATCTATTGACGGAAAACACTTCCGGATCATACCACCTGCTGGATCTGGATCCAGTTTCTTTAACTTTAAATAGTTTTTTAGTGTTGTTCTCATGGCTTGCGCTAATGTCAACTACGAAATTATTTAGTGCGAAACTGGAATGAATGGTAGAATATTAGATGGTGGAGCTATAAAAGAAACTAACTTTTATGAGAAGTTAATTAATCACGAGTGCAATATACCTAATAAGAAGAGGCCTTTGAATAGTTCTACAGCTTTACCATATGTGTTTGTTGGTGATGAAGCATTTGCTTTGAGGCCTGACTTTTTAAAGCCATTCGGCAGACATGCTCTTACGCAAGAGAGAAAAATATACAACTATAGATTGTCACGAGCAAGAAGAGTAATCGAAAATGTTTTTGGAATAATGTCGAATCGTTTTAAAATTTTTAGTACTCCCATCAATTTATCTATTGATCGTATAGATCTTGTGGTCTTGACATGTTGTATTCTACACAATTGTTTAAGGAGGTTGGTCCCCCATTATTCACAAATCGATCAATTTGATATAGACGATGATGCTGTTGATGAAACCGTTCCAGTGATAAATCTGGAACCATTGGATATAACTACTGGAAACTTCAGTAACGATGCAAAGTTTGTTAGAGAGGAATTTGTACGCTATTTTAATGGCGATGGCGCAGTAAGTTGGCAAAATGAAAAAGTAAATTAAACCTAAAATGAAAAAAAGTAAATAAATCCTTACAACCCTTGCTATTTTTTTTTTATTCATAACATATATACCTCATTTTCAGGTGTCGTTTCATTTAATACTTCAGCAATACCACTAGATTTTCTCACTTCAATGTCTCTATCTGCCAAAAATAGCAATAAATCATAGTACCATAATTTAGGTACATGGACTTCATCGGTTCCGGCCCCTGATCGATAAGATGCTTTAACCTGCAACAAATATTTTATTAGTTGGTAATTATAATCACTATTTCAATACGGCTGTCATATCTTTGTGGGTCTAAACTTCGTTCAAAAGGTTGCGCAGTAATAAAAATAATTGTTTTTAGGAATTTGTGGTGCGCAGATGGTGCGCAGATGGTGAGCAGTAGGTAACTGTTTTTAGGAACCTACCTGCGCAGAGCCTATGTTTACTTTATTATATTGTTTACGGCCGTATTGTAACAGTATTAATTACAAACAACTTAAAAATAATAATGATAGGTAAATTGCAGTTTTGACAGTCAGGTAAAAATAAGTAATTTCCCGTAATAAAACTATGTTTTCCATTGTAATTTATTGAATGGATGATAGTAGCTCGAAATGGTCACCTTAACAAGTTAAAAGACTTTTTAGCAGAACTCGACGTGAGTTGATCGACCCTTGATTGAATATTTGATTTGTGTGCATATTGTTGTTTGACAGTGTGTTAAAAAAAAGAAGTTACTTTGAATACTAAGTAGGTACATAATATATAATAAAACCATGATTTATATTAGCTATTGCAGTTACTTAACAAAAAAAAAACAGGTTTCATTAATGGAGACTTGTTTATCATTTAAACCCTATAAAACTCAAAGATACGTATGTAATTTGTATAAGACATACCTTATTATGCTCCTTGTTGAATGAACTCCTCAGTAAATTAATTTTTTTGTTTACGCTATCCATGTTTGCGCTAGGCTCTGTTTTTTTTATTATTTGTAATAGCTGTTCGGTGGCGTTTAACCTCTTATGTTTATTTCTATAATCTTTGTCATTCACCTTCCACAAACATTCTAGTTCCTTGTATTTATTGATAAATTCGATTATCGCCTCGCGCCCGGACGCCATTTTGGTAACACAAAACAAACAAGTAGGTACGTCTTGCACGAAACACGTCTCCATGCGGAATGAACACAAAATGGATGTCGGTTTACGCATTCACGGGCAGCGCGGCGCGATGGCATGACGTAGTGTATCCCCACTCACGATGCGACGGCATGATGATGCGGCGTGACGCCACGGCGCGGCGCGATGGATTTTGATGCGAATGGAAATCCAGAGTTTTACATCATGCCAAAAGGATTTCACATTCACAATCAATATTTGGACGTATATCATGCCATTTGACAAGATGGCATGACCGTGAATGCCCACCTTAAACCACCAGATCTAGTGGAAATTCCACTAAATTGGCAACACTGAATACAACATTATATTTCGTCATCTGAAGCATCAGATTCATTAGAAAAGGTTACAAATTCTTCTAAAAGCATATCTGTAACTTCAGGATCAAATGGTCTTCTTTTAATTACTTGCGAATGTCTTAAATTTGCCATGGGCGGGTCAGACGAAATAAGTAGACGATGAAATATATCTTTTAAGTTACTCTGTCTTGAGGTTTTTCGAGAGAAGCGCTCTCTATATAATTTAAAATCCTTGTTTCGTGATTCCTGCGCTTCTTCACTTAACTGCCCAATTGGTAGTAAACAATTTGATATAATTGCATCACGGTGGATTAATATTTTGTGCAGTCGTAGTCATTGGGTACCAAGGATAAAGAGAGACATATAATTCCGCGGTATTTAAACAAAATGATTTGAACTTGTTGGTATTGATTTTAAAACCACTTGATATTGTTTGTAATATTATATAAAGCTTATGAATTAATGTTTGATCAATACCAGTAATTGATGCAGATAGCTGACTATTTTGGAAAAACTTACGAGCCACATTTCCGTCATTGGTGTTCCCATAACCTGGTTTGGGCTTATCGACAATTAATGACATGTGTTTTCTAAATTCGGCTTACTATTAGTTTCTTATTCTCCTCCACGATACTTTCGGTTTCTTTATTAATACACCAAGCTTGTGTCGGTAATTTATAGGCCAAGTACAACAAACATTCAAAAAATCGTATCCAGGCATGAAGTACTGAGATTCCATATGACAAATATTCGCTTTTTAACGGTTTCTCCAGAATAGCCGCTAAATTATTAAAATCCTTTGAAGTAGCATCACATAAATAGCAACGTAATGTAGACTTAGTGTCAGTTAGCGAATTACATATTTTGCCATCAATTATAGTAAACATTGGTGTATGTGTAATGCACATACACCAATGTATATTGTATATTCTTTTTCATTTACCATAACTTTTGTGTCTATTAAACTATTGATCTGGTTATCTATATTGCATTTTTCTTTTTTTTGTAAGCTCAACGGATTCCTTCTCATATTGAAATTTGATGGGCCGGCAAAACCGTGGAGAAGAGGGCCGTGGATTCTGCCATAACACGATAGTTTTTCCATTTTCATTGTCAGCTACCAGACGAAGCGGAACTAATGATGATAGAAATATACATTTATCATCACTCGTCTCTGATGCAAATTTTTGCATGTACTGCGTGTGACAGAGCTACCATCGAATCCCTATTTAGAGAGTAAAGTAATGTTATTAATGTTGGTTATAGCTTCTTTTTGCATTAGCATTAAACGATTAGTTGTGTGGTCAAATAGAGATTGCAGTGGAACTTCACTTTCAACTTCTGTGGTTCTTATTCCCTCAGGCAGACATTGTTCTTTCGCAATACAAACATTTTTATAGGAAGGAAACACATCCGTGGCGTAATTTATTATGATATTATATTGCCTCCTACTTAACTGTGCTTCCATCATTAAAGATAGTGCTTGTTCGTTAGTTAACTTGTGACATTCAGGTACAATTCTTTCGGCAGATGTATTTAGACTAACAAGTTCTTGAACTTTTTTTGGCTTCCTTGCGTTTTCCACTAGCTCGCAAGCTCATTTGTGCTGCGTATGTTAATTCTTCAGTAGAATGGCTTTGACGGAGTTCTGCAGTTTTCCTGCGCTTTGACTGGTCACTGCATTCATCAAAAGATTTCGTCGGCCGCCCTCCTGCAGGCTTCTGATATAGAGTGAACTGGAAAACATTCTCCAACCAAGTCTTTTCAGATTCAAAAAACCTGTTTTTGTGTCTACCAGATCTATCCCACTTAAATGTAAAAGACTTCTTAAAATTTCGCAATGCTACTTTAAGTTCACTTTTCTTAGAATCCGGACAGTTGGTATGATGTATGAGATAGGTTTCCAGATCCATGAACTTCTTTTCCACAGATTTAAAGCTGCTTTTGAATAAAATCTCACATAACTTCGCATTATTCAAGGTGAAGAATGATGGTGAACTTTCGCCTGAAATTTAATGAAATAAAATTTTATAACAAAACATTATCAAAATTAGGTGTAATACATATGGTTTCAAACTGTTTTCTTCAAAAATTTATTGTTAAGGACTTTATATTTTAATTATATAGTCATATCATAACGCCTAACAAAAAATAGTGCGCAAGAAAACAATTTTTTCTTGAAAATGCGCAAAGTTCTATTGCTAATCAGTTTAGTTCATTACTAATCTACACCTAGTCGATATAGAAAAAAATATTTCAAAAATAGAACTTTGCGCAAAAAAGAAAAAAACAAAAATGTTTGATTGAGTACATAAAAAAAATTACTATCACATATAATAAAGCCATTAATCCAAAAATACTAAACATTAAAGTTCATAAAAAAATATTAGAATAACCATCCTTGTTTAAATGTTGCCATGATGCACTTCAATTAAATATGATGATTACTTGTAGAAATAAATGTTGTAATATTGACTACAAACTCACGTACGTTATCGGATAATTAATGTTTTGCGTAGATGGTCAACTTTGAGCTGATGCACTGGATAGCAGATAGCAGTTATTGATTCCGTATTTGTACAAATGATGTGATATATTCTTAAGTCTACCCTACCGTACTTACTTTTTTGAAATACCCTCATTTTGAAAATCGAGTTTTGAGCATTACGTTCTATGAACGGGTCCCAGTGTGCGGCGTTTGGCTTTTCTTCCCCTGTGTCCTTGGCGAGAACCTTTTCATCCTGCGGCCACTCTTCTTGACCTTTATAGAGAAATGACGCCAAGAGCCTTCGGCGATCTTCACCTTCACTCGACCGTCGGTATGCCGCGCGCGCCTATACACCGCGCACGCGTACGTCTTCTCGCTAGCGTCACAGAAGGTGTGGAGCTCCACCTCGTCGACGTCTCTCACCAGACAGCGCGGTATACCCTAATTCACTAGTCTTTTGAGGTCTTGTAGCCATCTGGACCATTCTTCCTCTCGGGCAGGTGGTACGAGGCATGCCTTTTAAGTTTTGTCGTTTGAAGAAAAAACACAACAAGAACCTTACAGTACTTTTTATTGTTTTTCAAAGTATTCACCACGTAGCTTAATATAATTTTCCATTCGCTCAAACCATTTATTATAACATTTATGAGGGGGCAGTCTGCCGCTGCCCTTATTTTGAAGATAATGTACGAGCTTATAGAATGTCTAGTCCATGGTATGTTATGTCTATGGCTTAAGAAAAATAAATTGGACAGACAGATGTGAATTCAGATGAAAATGTTAGAGTATAAAATATTCTAACATTTTACAAATTAGCGGTAAAAATTATGTTGTGGATATTAAAACAATCAAAAATAACTAAAAGTATGCTTTTCAGGTGCTAATAGCATCAAAGAATACATAAAAGTGAGTCACACGAGTTTAAACAATATCAAAAGATAAAAAGGTGTGGCAAGTGTATTATAAAACGTAAATAGACTAAAAGATGTGGATCCGTACAGCAGAATACCACAGTATGTGCGGTTAACGCGATGCCGCCTCAGACCATTATCATACCACATTACAGATGCAACACTGAGAATAACTTATTCCAGGGCGATGATATACACTCTGACGTCGATAAATTCCATGTACTCACTCTGACGTCGATAAATTCCATGTACTCACTCTGACGTCGATAAATTCCATGTACTCACTCTGCTCTCATCAGTGAAGAGTACATTACCCCCACTGCTCTTACGTCCAATCCCTATGGTGTCGAGCAAACTCAGGTCGTGCTCGATGGTGGACTACCGTTAATGCTGGGCCTGTTGCAGCTCTCTTTGGAGTCAGGTTCCGTTCAGCAAGTCTTCTTCTGACGGTATCTGAACTTATGACCAGTTGGCGATCGTCACGCAGACTTTATTGTACTTGAACTGCGTTGAGGCGGCGATTTCGCAGAACAGTAAGTTGAATATAACGATCATCTGCTGCTGATGAAGCCCTAGGTCTGCCCGTACCCGGACCGCGATCGAACGTTCCAATCTTTAGGTATCGTCTGTAAACTCTCGAAAGACCTCACGTTGCGCAACGCCTTCTTGAAGTAGGGCTACAGCTTGAGCTGCTTTCTGAGATGTCGTATCCATTATTGATCGAAAAAAGTAGAAAAATACACGCGTCTAAGCAAACGATGCACAAAAACTATAGAAATGATAAGAAATATCCGACTACCCTCATTGTAGAAAAAAAGAACGTTAATCGCGAACTCTTTGACTTAGAGTTCGCGATTAACGCTAGAATTGTGATTCGCGAAATCGTTAGAATTGTGTTTGTTGCTTGATTAAAATGCGAGTTGGACCGGCAACTTTGGAATAATTTTATGGTCATTTTAATCAGCGTGCAACACACTTTCTGTAGGTATATCTTTGATAGTTGTAAGTTTTATACTTTTTGAGATAATCGAATCAGAGTTCCAAGGTAGCGGTTGGCCCGGTTTATTTGCTGTCCCAGTGTATTTTATTTAACTTAATAAGTACTGGAACGGGGCAAAAGGCAAAGCCCGCTCTAAGGCAACAGTGCGGCGCCAAGAGGGGTTTGCCACAGGCGGCGGTAGCATGCCGAAAAAATTAGTCAGCCAGCAGCCAAATTTTTAACCAATTCCTTTCTTTTTGTGACAGGACACTCATCTCAACCAAACAGTTTTTTTCTGCCGCCACGTCTTGGTTCAAAAACTTTTGTTGTTAGTGTTGCACTGTTGCCGTGTGAAATAAAGAATTTACAGTCAAGCCACAACTGAAACTAGAAAAATATATGAGTTGCTTTATTTGTAAATTAATATTTAATTACAAATTCATATCTAATATTTATATGAAATTAGTACTTAATTTAGTCCTTTTTTCATCTGGCAGCGCAGAAAACAAGTATAATAGATTAAAAATCACTATCTAGAACGACTAAATAAATGCGTTTAATTATACGTATTATGCCACGGCGTATAGCGTAGTGTAGTGTTTAAATAATAGTTTTTTTTCTGTTCTAGGGACCATTATACATTTTTTATTTAAAAAATTGGATAAAGACATCAGGTATATATTTCCGGAGACAAATAGGCCAAAGCTTCATAATAAAGCATTTTCAAGGCGAACTCACTGTCTGTGCCATATCTCTCGCTGATCCCACTCCCTTGTTTTCTTTTTCCAAATGTTTTACCCCAGATGGAATAATCAACCGGACTGGATTGTGGCAGGAAATTCTATTCTGCCTGCATTCGAAATCAGACATTATTTGTTCTGGGTTCAAATCGATGTTAACTTTAGAAGAATATTCTTTCAATTGTCGGATAAACTTAATATAATATTCTTCAAACTTTTTAGAAGAAATCCGATTTTCAAAGAAACATTTTTACCTGGAAATCGGGTACCATTAATTTCTTTGTATTTGGTATATTAACAACTTCGCTTAATTTTGTAGGTTCTTTCGGGTTTTTTTATTCCTTGCTCTCTTGATGATTTGGCGTAGGGCGTTTTTTTATGGTACTATTTTCTGCCAGAGGCTTCGCCCGCGTGAATGTCGAAAATTAACACAAGGGAACATATTCCCGGGATAAAATGTGCTATGTGCTATACCAGACTATAATCTATCTCTGTACCAAATTTCATCCAGCTCCGTCGAGCCATATGTGCGTAAAGAAGTAACAAACATACAAACACACACACACAAACACACGCACTCACAAACTTTCGCCTGCTTAATATTATGTTGTGTATATAATGTGTGATTAAATTTGTGCTACTAGAAGGTATTTCAGACAACTTTTTTCTAATAATGATACCCGGTCATCAACTTTATCTAGAAAATACAAAAGAAAGAATAATCAGTTTAAAATATTGACTTGGATAGGACCTTGTCATGATTTGTTCACTTATAAAATGATACAAAAGTACCATTGTTTGCTACTGGGTGGACTCTGTGGCGTACGGTGTCGATATGGTTCATGGAGAGCGACAGTGATCGTTCGGACATGGCTGTGACATGTCCGAATGATCTAACTGTAATTCATTTAAAACATATAATAGCGTGCAATAATATTTGCTCGAAGTACCAATCCATCACTGGTACCTGTTGTGCTTGTTGTTGCAGTGTAAGAAGGCTAAGCATTATCGTCCATGGCGTCATCAACTTAACCCTAGACACCTAACGTTTTCCTACCCACTGTTTTAATTTCAAGTTATAATGTAACTTTTCGTTAAATGTATTGAACTGATACTTGGTTTAACTATTATTCTACATAATGAAACAATGAATTTCTGTATTATTACTATATGTATTTATTTTATCATAATTTTAAAAAGGCACTAACTTTTATGAGATCAATGGAGACAACATATTTATAAAAATTTAAATTAAAATAACCACAAAAAACAGCCTTTTCTTCTTTGGCGTAAGTAAATTATAACACTATAAAATATTTAGGAAAATAGAAAAAAACTAATTTTTTACAGCACATTTTGAACAAAAATCAACAAAATGTTCCCCACATATTGCAGATTTACATTTAGCGCATGATGACTTTGTCGTGCGCCTTTTGGTATACGAACATAGACCACAGATTTTTCTTATTCTATTATTTGGTGCCTCTGTTAGTTGAAGGTCATTACCGGATTGTGGTTGACTCTGACCTTGACCTTCGTCATGCCCTATACCTAATATATCTGAACGAACGAATAGAACGAACTTCTAGACGGATTTTCAACCATGGTTCTACAAGTTGCAAATGCATCTTCTTCATAAAATCACGTCGGTTCATTAGTTTTTGACCCTGTACAGAGGCATTGTGGCAGTAAATTATGTAACTGTTGATACATGCTATATTCATCATTCCACCATAGACGCATATTGGCCATCGATTGGTTTTTCTGCTGCATGACATAATTGAACACATTTGGTCAAATGTGTCTACACCACCTTTTGTTTTATTATAAAATTCAATCAAACGTGTTTTTTTTGTAACGGGGTTGATTGAGGCCTCCTCATCACAAGATGAGAGCATGTAAACTATTTTCGAAGGTTTAGGTTTGTACGAAAGGAGTGTAATGGGTCCATCATACACGAACATCGACGTATTGACACTTCTGGTTCTATTATTCATTCTGTGGTTCTTCAATTCATCCTGGATTTCCCTTTTATTGGATCGTAATGTCCCCATAACTGTTAATTTGTAAGGTTGTCGAAGTAACTGTTTTGCTAGTGGTACTGAGGTGAACCAGTTGTCCATGGTAACATTTCTGTTCGTGCCGTGTATACTGCGAGTAAGTTCGTTTACGAAGTACTCTGCTAAAGGCAAACCTCCTGTATTCGACCCTTTTCCAAGATACTGTATACAGTCCAGCATATACCTTGTACCACTGTCACACATCATTTCTAACTTGACTCCATACTTAGCGGGTTTATTCGGAATATACATTCGAAATCTGCACCTCCCTCGGAATGCCAGCAGCTGCTCATCTATGGTCACTTTTGTACCAGGAACATAATTTTGACGACACTGAATCATAAGCAATTCCCATATGTCCCTTATGGGCGTAAAGGGATCGTCTTTCTGCCGCTGTAAGCGAAATGTTTTATCGTCGAAACGTAGACATCGCAGAAGAAAATCGCACCTCTTTACTCATACACGATAAATACATATCAACAATACATAGTACCAGAATATTCTGTATTGAACGGTTCATCCAGGGTCAGATGATTGTCTTTTAGAGCTGCTGTTAACGCCAGGATACCTAAAAGAGCTCTGATCTCCTCTTTGCCAGTGTCATTTTGCGTAGAGGTTATTTTCGCATAGGTCTGTTTTTTTATCGCAATTTCTGAGTTTGTCCATTTTACAATTTCATTTATTATCTGATCAGTCATGAATCGATCAAAAAAAGATACTGGACCCACAATATCCTTTAGTGTGCGAGTTGGTCCCCTGGCAACACGTACAATATTCGACTTGTCGCATTGTTCATGATTTTTCACTTGACTGACGTGAGACGACATACGAGTATAATGGTCTTGAGTAAACTTGACTAGCACATTCATTGATTTATCGAGTACCGAACTGCTAAGGGCGAAGAAATTTCTATTTGAAGAAGCAACCTTTGCATTTGATATGAAACGGGAACACCATGCCCAAGTTCGTTAAATCTTTGTCAGAGAAGAAAGCTTAGAAGTTAACGTCAGAAGCGGGTTATCAGATGCCGTAGCGTGTAGGCTGCTTGGAACGGAAGTTTGTAATTCCGGCAGTTCTGCATTTACGAGAAACGTACATTTGCAAGGCCATTTATTAGGCGACATTTGCAACCAAGAAGGCCTACTCCACCAGAGCGGGTGATCAATTAATTCTGAACAGAGAACACCGCGACTACAACAGTCGGCCGGATTATCCTCAGTGGACACGTGAAATCAAAATTCGGGACCAATTAAATCGGTTGCTTGCACGACTCGATTTGCTAAATACATTTTTAGCAAATGAGGTGCCGTGTTGAGGCAAAAAAGGGTGGTGGTACTGTCCAAGTAGGCTTTCATAGAATTTATGTGAATTTTATCTTTAAGTAAGTTGTGCATGTGTGACATAATTTGTTCTAGAAGCACAGCTGCGCTTAGCTCAAGCTTATTTATCGTTGTCGTTTTTGACGCAGACACTCGAGATTTACCTATTAAAAGTTTAGTGACCGTGGTATCTTCATCCACAACAACACAAATATAGACACAACAGCCATACCCTTTGAGTGAACCATCACAAAACCCTACCATTTGCACTTCGGCAGGACTAGAGGGCATAATCAGTCTCGGTAGTGAAATATTCTGTAAATCAGATAAGTTAGCTGCTATTAAATGCCACACCTTAGCTAGATGTGGTGGGATAGCTTCGTCCCAACCTAAATTTAAGCGCCACATATATCTTGTAAAAGCGACTTTGCAGAAAACACCACCGGGCTGATCCAACCGAGTGGGTCAAATATGCGGGCCACTATAGAGAGGATAGATCTCTTAGTAAATTTAACGTCAAACGAGTCTGAAAACTTGTAGGAGAAATTGTCGTACGATGGATTCCACCGTATACCTAATATCTTGACAAACTCATTTCCAGCATGATCGAAGGATTTGGAAGTCTGAAGATGGTCAGGTGGAACATCAGACAAAAGACTTGGAGTATTCGTACTCCACTTCCGAAGTTCAAAATGACCCTTTGACAATAACGAGGTAACATCCTCTTTTAATTGCTTCGCTTCATCAAGAGATGAGCATCCCGTAGCGATGTCGTCCATGAATGTATCTTCACAAAGAACTTGAGCGGCGCGGCTTGAGTATTCAGAACCGTGATCCTCAGCAAGTTGACGCAGAGTGCGAATAGCTAAGTATGGGGAGCTGCTGACTCCATAAGTCACGGTATTAAGCTCATACTCATTCAAAGCCTCATTAGGCTCGTCACGCCACAAAACGTGTTGATAACACCTGTCCTCAGGACGTATCAATATCTGGCGGTACATTTTACAAATATCCGCAGTGAAGACAAGATTATGAAGTCGGAATTCCGTAACTACATCGACGATGTCAATTTGAAGTATCGGTCCAACATGAACTACATCATTCAGAGAAAGATTATTTGTAGTCCGACTGCTAGCGTCGAAGACTACCCTACTACTACTACTAAGTTAACCTGGGTAGAACTAGCAGAATCTGCAGTGGGAGTCACCGCAGGTGTCATGGGCTTAGCGGTGGGTCGCGACAGCTCTAAGGTTTTATTATCCAGTTTTTCAGATAGGCCAGCAATACTTGTTGTAAATGAATTGAGCTGACGTGTTAGGTCTTCTTGAAAAGACCTATCCATCTCGGCTTGTTTGTGAGTTTGCTTGGCCTGTACTTTGAATTGATCAATTAATTGACCTAACTGTACTATGTTGTTAGTAAAAGCCTTAGAGTGTTGTAGCTGGATCACTGTGCAGGTACTATTGAGACATACGTATAGCGAATTATATCCCAGCTTGCATGCCTTGGCTACCATAGGTCGGAACACTGACCAGTCCATGTATGCAACCCGAATAAAAGTTTGGTATTCAGTCGATAAGGCATTCCGATCCATTATATTATCATTGCTAAGGATCTGAATTTGTTTTACCAGATCCTCAGATGCTGGATCGGTTGCAGACTGAAACATTTCTGCTGTTTTTAGGTATTCGGATCGGGGAATGCAGTTGATGGTATCACAAACCCCCAATGGCAGGGATGGTTCTTCCTCAGCATCAAAGCCATAGGGGTAATTGTTTTCCTCTTCTGGTGTTGGAGATGTGGTTTCTCTATTTCTGAGACTGGGTCTTGTATGTTGGAGTGAGTCAAGAAGATCTTGAGCCCCCATGTTACCATAATTTGGGCAGTTTGATTGGGCAGATAAGGATAACCGAACATCTCTTATTGCAGGCATCTGAAGATGAAGGAAGGTCTTGGTTCTCAGTGGTATCCATTTCTACCGGAAGCTGGGAATGTCCTGTAATTACTGCCGCGAATCCTAGGCACAATAACCAGATTTCCAATGGGAATACTCCTCCTTGGAATGTGCGTATTAATGTAGATAGTAAGTTCTCCGAAGGTGCAAGGAAAAAGAAGTATAAAAGGGACGTATAAAAGTTATGCGGAATACGATGTGGGGGCATTCAAGATAGGCGCTTGATCTAGTGCTCGAGTAATTGTATTGTTTTCTAATACATAGTAACAAATCCTTATCGCCCGTACAAAAGTTACAATACCTTAAGAGTAACTTATCTGGAGAACCAGAAGTATTACTACGAAATTATTCCATCACGAATGCAAATTATGAGGAGGCGTGGAACGAACTAGAGAAACGATACAATAACAAGAGATATAATACTAACGAGATATTGAGAAAATTATTTACACAAAAGGCGATACAAATAGTTTCGGCGAGTTCTATCAAACAATTAGTGAATACGATTTCCACTTGTTTAAAGGCTTTGAAGAACATGGATGTGAATATTGATGCTTGGGACATAGTCATCAACTACTTGGTGCTGTCAAAATTGGATTCCGAATCGGTCAAAGAGTGGGAACAACATTTGAGCATGAATAACAATGACACACCCACTTGGCCAGAACTACGAGATTTCTTGAGTGCGAGATTCCGATCATTAGAAATGATGGATGGCCATAAACCAAGAGTGGTGCAAGCTAAGCCTGTCGCGAAGCCTAAAGCATTTCACTCGAACATAACCAAGGACGAGAAAAAACACGAAGTGAAATGTGCGTTATGTAATGAAGGTCATTACGTATACCATTGCAAGAAGTTCAGTGATATGTCTACTAAGGAACGACAAGACTTTGTTCAACATAGCAAATTGTGCTTCAACTGTTTAGCGCCATCGCATTTCCGCATACGATGAAAGTCGAACGAGTTATTAGAGATGATAGTTTTTGGAAGACAAAAATGGAGAAAAGACTTGAGGATTTTTATAACACATGCTTATTGCCTGAAATTGTCGATCCAAGAAAAGCCCGTTCCATGCCCCTTCGAAGCACTTCATTTTAATCCCTGCATATAGTTTTAAAGTTAATGTAAACAACAAAACAACTTTCAATATTTGTTGTCTCTTAGAGGGGGAGGATAAGCTATTTCAGGTATGACACATGTAGTGTAAAAGAAACAATTTTTTTTATATATTTGTTCTGAAATGGATCATTCCTGACTATTTTTAAAGATTTAATGTTGTTTTCTTTCCCTGACTTTGGTAAAGTGAGCTGTCCCTGTGGCTGATTTACCAGTATTGGGTTTGATTTATAAAATAGCATAGAAAACTCTTTATCCAAATTGATAACCAGCGCTGTGTCTAACGACCAGCAAACCCTGAGATGGTAGGTCTTTCGGTGCACGCTCAACGCAATTGTATATTTTTACTATGTAATTTGTAGTACTTTTTGTTTGTTGCCATTTTATTGTCTGTGTTGAATGATGTTTTCCATTCTATATATTAAGCGATTATAAGAAAAACATGTTATAACGTTTCTAAATATGATACATAGTCAATAAATACTGTTTACGATTTCTGTTTCTCTATTTAATTTTATCTTAGATACTACTTATTTTCATCCTATTGTCTTAATAATTAACAATTTTGAATGTAGACAAACTTGCCAAATATACCTTACTAATATACAGAGTTGATATGACAGATAGGCATTAAATTACACTACGTATACTATACGTGTGTCCAAAGCGGTACTAACACCAACGCAACGCATCGTAATGTGTTACACACACATATAATATATCGAATACAGTCCACTTTGTTTACGTCACACATCAGTATTAAATCAGCTGTTAACCCAACGACACGTCTTTTCATTCTGAAAACAATCCTCAAACAAAAGTGCACCTTATCGCCTTGAACATATGGTCCTTCGAGCCGGATTTGTAATTAATTTAGCGAGAATCAGATTGAGATCCTGGTTCAATATTGTAATCATTACCTCTTTGTTTATACGCAAGGATGCGATCCCGCACAGGGGTTTGGCCCTCTGTGTGTTGGGGCGAATGCTTATGTCTCCGTGTTCGCTGATGGATGTTGTAATTAGTGCAGATTTGAATGCGGTCTGGGGAATTAGTTCTAATTTTCCTGGTAAGTTAACCTGGGGAGAACTAGCAGAATCTGCAGTGGGAGTCACCGCAGGTGTCATGGGCTTAGCGGTGGGTCGCGACAGCTCTAAGGTTTTATTATCCAGTTTTTCAGATAGGCCAGCAATACTTGTTGTAAATGAATTGAGCTGACGTGTTAGGTCTTCTTGAAAAGACCTATCCATCTCGGCTTGTTTGTGAGTTTGCTTGGCCTGTACTTTGAATTGATCAATTAATTGACCTAACTGTACTATGTTGTTAGTAAAAGCCTTAGAGTGTTGTAGCTGGATCACTGTGCAGGTACTATTGAGACATACGTATAGCGAATTATATCCCAGCTTGCATGCCTTGGCTACCATAGGTCGGAACACTGACCAGTCCATGTATGCAACCCGAATAAAAGTTTGGTATTCAGTCGATAAGGCATTCCGATCCATTATATTATCATTGCTAAGGATCTGAATTTGTTTTACCAGATCCTCAGATGCTGGATCGGTTGCAGACTGAAACATTTCTGCTGTTTTTAGGTATTCGAATCGGGGAATGCAGTTGATGGTATCACAAACCCCCAATGGCAGGGATGGTTCTTCCTCAGCATCAAAGCCATAGGGGTAATTGTTTTCCTCTTCTGGTGTTGGAGATGTGGTTTCTCTATTTCTGAGACTGGGTCTTGTATGTTGGAGTGAGTCAAGAAGATCTTGAGCCCCCATGTTACCATAATTTGGGCAGTTTGATTGGGCAGATAAGGATAACCGAACATCTCTTATTGCAGGCATCTGAAGATGAAGGTCTTGGTTCTCAGTGGTATCCATTTCTACCGGAAGCTGGGAATGTCCTGTAATTACTGCAGCGAATCCTAGGCACAATAACCAGATTTCCAATGGGAATACTCCTCCTTGGAATGTGCGTATTAATGTAGATAGTAAGTTCTCCGAAGGTGCAAGGAAAAAGAAGTATAAAAGGGACGTATAAAAGTTATGCGGAATACGATGTGGGGGCATTCAAGATAGGCGCTTGATCTAGTGCTCGAGTAATTGTATTGTTTTTTAATACATAGTAACAAATCCTTATCGCCCGTACAAAAGTTACAATACCTTAAGAGTAACTTATCTGGAGAACCAGAAGTATTACTACGAAATTATTCCATCACGAATGCAAATTATGAGGAGGCGTGGAACGAACTAGAGAAACGATACAATAACAAGAGATATAATACTAACGAGATATTGAGAAAATTATTTACACAAAAGGCGATACAAATAGTTTCGGCGAGTTCTATCAAACAATTAGTGGATACGATTTCCACTTGTTTAAAGGCTTTGAAGAACATGGATGTGAATATTGATGCTTGGGACATAGTCATCAACTACTTGGTGCTGTCAAAATTGGATTCCGAATCGGTCAAAGAGTGGGAACAACATTTGAGCATGAATAACAATGACACACCCACTTGGCCAGAACTACGAGATTTCTTGAGTGCGAGATTCCGATCATTAGAAATGATGGATGGCCATAAACCAAGAGTGGTGCAAGCTAAGCCTGTCGCGAAGCCTAAAGCATTTCACTCGAACATAACCAAGGACGAGAAAAAACACGAAGTGAAATGTGCGTTATGTAATGAAGGTCATTACGTCTACCATTGCAAGAAGTTCAGTGATATGTCTACTAAGGAACGACAAGACTTTGTTCAATATAGCAAATTGTGCTTCAACTGTTTAGCGCCATCGCATTTCCGCATACGATGAAAGTCGAACGAGTTATTAGAGATGATAGTTTTTGGAAGACAAAAATGGAGAAAAGACTTGAGGATTTTTACAACACATGCTTATTGCCTGAAATTGTCGATCCAAGAAAAGCCCGTTCCATGCCCCTTCGAAGCACTTCATTTTAATCCCTGCATATAGTTTTAAAGTTAATGTAAACAACAAAACAACTTTCAATATTTGTTGTCTCTTAGAGGGGGAGGATAAGCTATTTCAGGTATGACACATGTAGTGTAAAAGAAACAATTTTTTTTATATATTTGTTCTGAAATGGATCATTCCTGACTATTTTTAAAGATTTAATGTTGTTTTCTTTCCCTGACTTTGGTAAAGTGAGCTGTCCCTGTGGCTGATTTACCAGTATTGGGTTTGATTTATAAAATAGCATAGAAATACCCAATTACCAGAGGGTAAAAGGGATGTGTGTGGGGTGTAGTGTAAGTAGGTATGAAGATGTGTTGAGTAGAAGAAAGAAGAAGAAGAGAAAAAGTGAATTAGGTAAATAAATAAATAAATGAATATGAAGAGACTAAGCCAAATAAGAGTCCAAGAAAATGCTAGTGGTAGTTTTTTTTAGAATTTTGAAAACGAAACTGATTTTACGTTGGGCGCCAGACTGTAGCGTTACGGGTCGCTCAGGTGAGCTGAGCCACACATAAGCCACGTTAATACAAATAAGAAAACAGTTATAAACTAAAAATTATGTATGAAATTAAGGTCCGGCTTCGCAAGACGTGGGCAGCCACTCGATGCAATCACGCATCACCCCACACTCAACCCTTATCTGAGCGTCATATCCAACCTTCCGATCCCCAATACTATCTCGATGCAGGGACTTAATCATGAAAAGTAATGTCTTGGCGTCAATCGTATAGATAAGTGGATCTTCGCTTTCATCAGGAAAGAGATTCATCGCATCTTGTTCAGATAGCCTTAAGGCGGTATACCAGTTTCTAGCTGTGTATTCATTGAAACATATATAGAACTCCATTAAGCGCCGCGTGAGGGTTTGCATAATAGCATTAAGTCCGCTCATAGGCGTTCTCTGCATCCTCCCACGGTTTAGAGCGGAAAGAAAATCGTACACTCCGTGGCGTACCTGCCAGTCATTAAATGCTTCTGCTGATTCGCCCGTTTCAATTGTGCGTGAGTGATCCAAGTGCGTAGCTACGAGCTGACGCATCTGACAGTGGACATATGGAACGCGGGCGGGTAACGGAGAATAGCGATGTCTACCACCATTTCTCCATCCGTGCCCTTGATCGGTAGTCTGCAATAAATCTAATCTTGCTAGGCCCGATTGCGCGACGGCAACGACCCACCCTGATGAGGATGCTCACCCTGATTGTTGAGTCCCTCGAGAATCCCAGCTTCTACGCCGGCATTTACGATGGCCTGTTCAACCTGATGCAGGGAGCGAGAAGTTATGCTGTTCCATCGAGCATCTTGGCTGTACGATAGCAGCAACTTCGCTGAGAGCGCCGCCAGGGCACGCAGATACACATCAGCTGCCGGCAAGTCATCAAAATTGATGTTGAAGACGACAGCGCCCGGCTAGCTCAGTCCGTAGAGCATGAGACTCTTAATCTCAGGGTCGTGGGTTCGTGCCCCACGTTGGGCGAATGTGGTATTTCGCTATTCTAAACCACATATTTTAGTTATTTCACTGAGTGAGCTGAAGTGTTCTCACCTAATTCACACTTAGGTCTCATAATACTTACTTACTCACACTGTATTCATATTATTCCATGCCAAAACATTTTACATCGCATCGCATCTATTATACGTTTTGTTGGTTTTTGCATTACTATTCTGCGAATCGGTCTAAAACGATTCGTTTTCTTATAAAATATCTAAAATAAAATAAATAATTATCATATTTTTCAATGTTATGATACCTACGTCAGGTTGTCAAGCTGTCAATACTTTTCCTTTTAAATTTTCTGTCATAAAGTTTCTCACTAGCTTAGCCTATGAAGATTAATTTTGATTTATATAATTTAAATTCTTTTTATCAATATTTTAGCTCAAATATTGTAATTTATAACTTAAATTAATTTACACGCTCTCAGAATTCATCGAAGAGGTTTTGGATTGAATATTACTGGCTGTTTTGAATACTGGCAAGTTGCATTTTTGTATGACAACAAGATGTCATTCTAATAAAGAAGAAAAAGGACAGGCGGCAGATATAAAAGACGGAAATTTCGAGGGCTTGAGAGTCTTCAATCTGGTCTGAAACCGAAGAGTCGCCTAATCGCTAAGCCATAAAATACGAGGAGTTCCTGACAGTTGTGCTGCCTGCCTAACCTACCAGCTACCTACACGGCTACCTCCCTGCCCGACCTGTTCCCTGGTTGGTAACCTACCAGCTACCTACACGGCTACCTCCCTGCCCGACCTGTTCCCTGGTTGGCTGCCCACGAAGAGTTCCTGACAGTCGTGCTGCCGGCCTAACCTACCAGCTGCCTACAATACGACCTGCCTGCCCGACCTGTTCCCCGGGTTGGCTGCCCACGTCGTGCGAAGCCGGATCTTGATTTCATACATAATTTTTAGTTTATAATTGTTTTTTTATTTGTATTAACGTGGCTTATGTGTGGCTCAGCCCACCTGAGCGACGCGTAACGCTACAAAGTTCAGTGATATGTCTACTAAGGAACGACAAGACTTTGTTCAACATAGCAAATTGTGCTTCAACTGTTTAGCGCCATCGCATTTCCGCATACGATGAAAGTCGAACGAGTTATTAGAGATGATAGTTTTTGGAAGACAAAAATGGAGAAAAGACTTGAGGATTTTTATAACACATGCTTATTGCCTGAAATTGTCGATCCAAGAAAAGCCCGTTCCATGCCCCTTCGAAGCACTTCATTTTAATCCCTGCATATAGTTTTAAAGTTAATGTAAACAACAAAACAACTTTCAATATTTGTTGTCTCTTAGAGGGGGAGGATAAGCTATTTCAGGTATGACACATGTAGTGTAAAAGAAACATTTTTTTTTATATATTTGTTCTGAAATGGATCATTCCTGACTATTTTTAAAGATTTAATGTTGTTTTCTTTCCCTGACTTTGGTAAAGTGAGCTGTCCCTGTGGCTGATTTACCAGTATTGGGTTTGATTTATAAAATAACATAGAAAACTCTTTATCCAAATTGATAACCAGCGCTGTGTCTAACGACCAGCAAACCCTCAGATGGTAGGTCTTTCGGTGCACGCTCAACGCAATTGTATATTTTTACTATGTAATTTGTAGTACTTTTTGTTTGTTGCCATTTTATTGTCTGTGTTGAATGATGTTTTCCATTCTATATATTAAGCGATTATAAGAAAAACATGTTATAACGTTTCTAAATATGATACATAGTCAATAAATACTGTTTACGATTTCTGTTTCTCTATTTAATTTTATCTTAGATACTACTTATTTTCGGCTTGTGTTTAAACACCGCCCAAAAAAGTACCTATTTTACTACCAAAAAAATTCTAAACGGTTACCAAAATGGATAAATGGTCACCAAATAACGTTTCCTAAAATATTATGAAATAAATCCATTTTTTCGTATTATTGACTGCCAAAAAAATATATGGACGCCTTTAAAATACACTTTAGACCAAATATTATATATTGTCACTACTTAGATGTTACCAATTATGTAATACCATGACTTCTAATTTGGTCATTTTTGTTAGGCTAAAAAAGCTAACGATCGCTAGAATATTTCCCAAATATCAATTAATATACTGGGGTTCCCAAACGTACGTCGCTTATTTATCGTTATATGGAATTCGCTAAATATATTGAGGTTCAAGGTTCAAGTACGATTAGTACTCTGGCAACATAGTCGACGGAGCCCCGCTGCGCGGGGCTCCTATTTCCGTCCGCTGGGTCTAAAGTAACCTAACACGAACGAGATGACGGGAGCCGAGTTCGCTCGCTTTGCTCGCTCACTTCAGCTCCCGTCATCTCGTTCGAACCTAACCTGTCCGTGTCGGGGTGCCCTAAGCTCCTGAGCTCGCTTCGCTCGCTCTTGGACTAATTCGTTAAAAACACGAATACACCCGGACTCCGCGCATTTCTAGTCGCTCACTTAGTAATTTAGTCGCACGGCTAGAATTTTAAAATCGGGAATGGAATAATCACAATTTTGTAGTTTTATAATTCCCCTTTTGGATTTAGCTGCCCGCGCAGGCACGTGCAGCTCAGATATGTACAGTAACTGCCCTGCTCTGCGCTGTGCCGTCTGCACTGCGGCTGCGCGGCCTGCTTCGCCTGCCTCTCATCATATGCCCACCCTTATTAATGTATGAAGTTAATTAAATATTATTAAAAAAAAACCAACAAAATCAAATCAAAATATGTTTTATTAGAGTTTTTGGCACTTATTGGTGTAACATAAATTTGTTCTTACGAGTATAATTTAAAATAAGAAAAATCATAATCACTGGATCAACTAAGCTTTTTTGGATTTAGCTGGCCGCCCTCTTTTTCTCTTCTCGCCAATAGGAATATTTCTGGCTTCATGAGGTGGTTCCACGTACTTCAGCCTGATTGACACGTATTGACACGTACTTGAACGAGAAGCGCGCGGCCTGTGCCTACGCATCGGGGGCGGTTCTCCAGGGTGCGGGGTGCGGAGTGTGGGGTTAAGAAATAAAGGGATGCAATTGTAATTTTAGTCTTACATTAAAGTAGTCTGGGGTCAAATAATGTATTTTGGATGACGACTTACTATTTTGGAGTAAGATTTTTCGTAGTAATATTAATCTTTGAGTTGGATAGAATTTGGTGACCGTTGATCCATTTTAGGAACCAAAAATAATATTTGTGCGAGGTTTGCGATTTTTCTGATGTTATTTTATTTATTTTGGATCATAATATTGTATACTTTAGGGCCCTTTTAATAAAGTCAATTGATTTTTTTTGGAGTTCTTTATTTTATTTGGTGCCTAAGCTTAGAGTCTTAAAAATATATTTGGTGACCGTCTAAATTATACCCCTTATTTTCATCCTATTGTCTTAATAATTAACAATTTTGAATGTAGACAAACTTACCAAATATACCTTACTAATATACAGAGTTGATATGACAGATAGGCATTAAATTACACTACGTATACTATACGTGTGTCCAAAGCGGTACTAACACCAACGCAACGCATCGTAATGTGTTACACAGACATATAATATATCGAATACAGTCCACTTTGTTTACGTCACACATCAGTATTAAATCAGCTGTTAACCCAACGACACGTCTTTTCATTCTGAAAACAATCCTCAAACAAAAGTGCACCTTATCGCCTTGAACATATGGTCCTTCGAGCCGGATTTGTAATTAATTTAGCGAGAATCAGATTGAGATCCTGGTTCAATATTGTAATCATTACCTCTTTGTTTATACGCAAGGATGCGATCCCGCACAGGGGTTTGGCCCTCTGTGTGTTGGGGCGAAGGCTTATGTCTCCGTGTTCGTTGATGGATGTTGTAATTAGTGCAGATTTGAATGCGGTCTGGGGAATTAGTTCTAATTTTCCTGGTAAGTTAACCTGGGGAGAACTAGCAGAATCTGCAGTGGGAGTCACCGCAGGTGTCATGGGCTTAGCGGTGGGTCGCGACAGCTCTAAGGTTTTATTATCCAGTTTTTCAGATAGGCCACCAATACTTGTTGTAAATGAATTGAGCTGACGTGTTAGGTCTTCTTGAAAAGACCTATCCATCTCGGCTTGTTTGTGAGTTTGCTTGGCCTGTACTTTGAATTGATCAATTAATTGACCTAACTGTACTATGTTGTTAGTGAAAGCCTTAGAGTGTTGTAGCTGGATCACTGTGCAGGTACTATTGAGACATACGTATAGCGAATTATATCCCAGCTTGCATGCCTTGGCTACCATAGGTCGGAACACTGACCAGTCCATGTATGCAACCCGAATAAAAGTTTGGTATTCAGTCGATAAGGCATTCCGATCCATTATATTATCATTGCTAAGGATCTGAATTTGTTTTACCAGATCCTCAGATGCTGGATCGGTTGCAGACTGAAACATTTCTGCTGTTTTTAGGTATTCGGATCGGGGAATGCAGTTGATGGTATCACAAACCCCCAATGGCAGGGATGGTTCTTCCTCAGCATCAAAGCCATAGGGGTAATTGTTTTCCTCTTCTGGTGTTGGAGATGTAGTTTCTTTATTTCTGAGACTGGGTCTTGTATGTTGGAGTGAGTCAAGAAGATCTTGAGCCCCCATGTTACCATAATTTGGGCAGTTTGATTGGGCAGATAAGGATAACCGAACATCTCTTATTGCAGGCATCTGAAGATGAAGGTCTTGGTTCTCAGTGGTATCCATTTCTACCGGAAGCTGGAAATGTCCTGTAATTACTGCAGCGAATCCTAGGCACAATAACCAGATTTCCAATGGGAATACTCCTCCTTGGAATGTGCGTATTAATGTAGATAGTAAGTTCTCCGAAGGTGCAAGGAAAAAGAAGTATAAAAGGGACGTATAAAAGTTATGCGGAATACGATGTGGGGGCATTCAAGATAGGCGCTTGATCTAGTGCTCGAGTAATTGTATTGTTTTTTAATACATAGTAACAAATCCTTATCGCCCGTACAAAAGTTACAATACCTTAAGAGTAACTTATCTGGAGAACCAGAAGTATTACTACGAAATTATTCCATCACGAATGCAAATTATGAGGAGGCGTGGAACGAACTAGAGAAACGATACAATAACAAGAGATATAATACTAACGAGATATTGAGAAAATTATTTACACAAAAGGCGATACAAATAGTTTCGGCGAGTTCTATCAAACAATTAGTGGATACGATTTCCACTTGTTTAAAGGCTTTGAAGAACATGGATGTGAATATTGATGCTTGGGACATAGTCATCAACTACTTGGTGCTGTCAAAATTGGATTCCGAATCGGTCAAAGAGTGGGACCAACATTTGAGCATGAATAACAATGACACACCCACTTGGCCAGAACTACGAGATTTCTTGAGTGCGAGATTCCGATCATTAGAAATGATGGATGGCCATAAACCAAGAGTGGTGCAAGCTAAGCCTGTCGCGAAGCCTAAAGCATTTCACTCGAACATAACCAAGGACGAGAAAAAACACGAAGTGAAATGTGCGTTATGTAATGAAGGTCATTACGTATACCATTGCAAGAAGTTCAGTGATATGTCTACTAAGGAACGACAAGACTTTGTTCAACATAGCAAATTGTGCTTCAACTGTTTAGCGCCATCGCATTTCCGCATACGATGAAAGTCGAACGAGTTATTAGAGATGATAGTTTTTGGAAGACAAAAATGAAGAAAAGACTTGAGGATTTTTATAACACATGCTTATTGCCTGAAATTGTCGATCCAAGAAAAGCCCGTTCCATGCCCCTTCGAAGCACTTCATTTTAATCCCTGCATATAGTTTTAAAGTTAATGTAAACAACAAAACAACTTTCAATATTTGTTGTCTCTTAGAGGGGGAGGATAAGCTATTTCAGGTATGACACATGTAGTGTAAAAGAAACAATTTTTTTTTATATATTTGTTCGGAAATGGATCATTCCTGACTATTTTTAAAGATTTAATGTTGTTTTCTTTCCCTGACTTTGGTAAAGTGAGCTGTCCCTGTGGCTGATTTACCAGTATTGGGTTTGATTTATAAAATAGCATAGAAAACTCTTTATCCAAATTGATAACCAGCGCTGTGTCTAACGACCAGCAAACCCTCAGATGGTAGGTCTTTCGGTGCACGCTCAACGCAATTGTATATTTTTACTATGTAATTTGTAGTACTTTTTGTTTGTTGCCATTTTATTGTCTGTGTTGAATGATGTTTTCCATTCTATATATTAAGCGATTATAAGAAAAACATGTTATAACGTTTCTAAATATGATACATAGTCAATAAATACTGTTTACGATTTCTGTTTCTCTATTTAATTTTATCTTAGATACTACTTATTTTCATCCTATTGTCTTAATAATTAACAATTTTGAATGTAGACAAACTTACCAAATATACCTTACTAATATACAGAGTTGATATGACAGATAGGCATTAAATTACACTACGTATACTATACGTGTGTCCAAAGCGGTACTAACACCAACGCAACGCATCGTAATGTGTTACACACACATATAATATATCGAATACAGTCCACTTTGTTTACGTCACACATCAGTATTAAATCAGCTGTTAACCCAACGACACGTCTTTTCATTCTGAAAACAATCCTCAAACAAAAGTGCACCTTATCGCCTTGAACATATGGTCCTTCGAGCCGGATTTGTAATTAATTTAGCGAGAATCAGATTGAGATCCTGGTTCAATATTGTAATCATTACCTCTTTGTTTATACGCAAGGATGCGATCCCGCACAGGGGTTTGGCCCTCTGTGTGTTGGGGCGAATGCTTATGTCTCCGTGTTCGTTGATGGATGTTGTAATTAGTGCAGATTTGAATGCGGTCTGGGGAATTAGTTCTAATTTTCCTGGTAAGTTAACCTGGGGAGAACTAGCAGAATCTGCAGTGGGAGTCACCGCAGGTGTCATGGGCTTAGCGGTGGGTCGCGACAGCTCTAAGGTTTTATTATCCAGTTTTTCAGATAGGCCAGCAATACTTGTTGTAAATGAATTGAGCTGACGTGTTAGGTCTTCTTGAAAAGACCTATCCATCTCGGCTTGTTTGTGAGTTTGCTTGGCCTGTACTTTGAATTGATCAATTAATTGACCTAACTGTACTATGTTGTTAGTAAAAGCCTTAGAGTGTTGTAGCTGGATCACTGTGCAGGTACTATTGAGACATACGTATAGCGAATTATATCCCAGCTTGCATGCCTTGGCTACCATAGGTCGGAACACTGACCAGTCCATGTATGCAACCCGAATAAAAGTTTGGTATTCAGTCGATAAGGCATTCCGATCCATTATATTATCATTGCTAAGGATCTGAATTTGTTTTACCAGATCCTCAGATGCTGGATCGGTTGCAGACTGAAACATTTCTGCTGTTTTTAGGTATTCGGATCGGGGAATGCAGTTGATGGTATCACAAACCCCCAATGGCAGGGATGGTTCTTCCTCAGCATCAAAGCCATAGGGGTAATTGTTTTCCTCTTCTGGTGTTGGAGATGTAGTTTCTCTATTTCTGAGACTGGGTCTTGTATGTTGGAGTGAGTCAAGAAGATCTTGAGCCCCCATGTTACCATAATTTGGGCAGTTTGATTGGGCAGATAAGGATAACCGAACATCTCTTATTGCAGGCATCTGAAGATGAAGGTCTTGGTTCTCAGTGGTATCCATTTCTACCGGAAGCTGGAAATGTCCTGTAATTACTGCAGCGAATCCTAGGCACAATAACCAGATTTCCAATGGGAATACTCCTCCTTGGAATGTGCGTATTAATGTAGATAGTAAGTTCTCCGAAGGTGCAAGGAAAAAGAAGTATAAAAGGGACGTATAAAAGTTATGCGGAATACGATGTGGGGGCATTCAAGATAGGCGCTTGATCTAGTGCTCGAGTAATTGTATTGTTTTTTAATACATAGTAACAAATCCTTATCGCCCGTACAAAAGTTACAATACCTTAAGAGTAACTTATCTGGAGAACCAGAAGTATTACTACGAAATTATTCCATCACGAATGCAAATTATGAGGAGGCGTGGAACGAACTAGAGAAACGATACAATAACAAGAGATATAATACTAACGAGATATTGAGAAAATTATTTACACAAAAGGCGATACAAATAGTTTCGGCGAGTTCTATCAAACAATTAGTGGATACGATTTCCACTTGTTTAAAGGCTTTGAAGAACATGGATGTGAATATTGATGCTTGGGACATAGTCATCAACTACTTGGTGCTGTCAAAATTGGATTCCGAATCGGTCAAAGAGTGGGACCAACATTTGAGCATGAATAACAATGACACACCCACTTGGCCAGAACTACGAGATTTCTTGAGTGCGAGATTCCGATCATTAGAAATGATGGATGGCCATAAACCAAGAGTGGTGCAAGCTAAGCCTGTCGCGAAGCCTAAAGCATTTCACTCGAACATAACCAAGGACGAGAAAAAACACGAAGTGAAATGTGCGTTATGTAATGAAGGTCATTACGTATACCATTGCAAGAAGTTCAGTGATATGTCTACTAAGGAACGACAAGACTTTGTTCAACATAGCAAATTGTGCTTCAACTGTTTAGCGCCATCGCATTTCCGCATACGATGAAAGTCGAACGAGTTACTAGAGATGATAGTTTTTGGAAGACAAAAATGAAGAAAAGACTTGAGGATTTTTATAACACATGCTTATTGCCTGAAATTGTCGATCCAAGAAAAGCCCGTTCCATGCCCCTTCGAAGCACTTCATTTTAATCCCTGCATATAGTTTTAAAGTTAATGTAAACAACAAAACAACTTTCAATATTTGTTGTCTCTTAGAGGGGGAGGATAAGCTATTTCAGGTATGACACATGTAGTGTAAAAGAAACAATTTTTTTTTATATATTTGTTCGGAAATGGATCATTCCTGACTATTTTTAAAGATTTAATGTTGTTTTCTTTCCCTGACTTTGGTAAAGTGAGCTGTCCCTGTGGCTGATTTACCAGTATTGGGTTTGATTTATAAAATAGCATAGAAAACTCTTTATCCAAATTGATAACCAGCGCTGTGTCTAACGACCAGCAAACCCTCAGATGGTAGGTCTTTCGGTGCACGCTCAATGCAATTGTATATTTTTACTATGTAATTTGTAGTACTTTTTGTTTGTTGCCATTTTATTGTCTGTGTTGAATGATGTTTTCCATTCTATATATTAAGCGATTATAAGAAAAACATGTTATAACGTTTCTAAATATGATACATAGTCAATAAATACTGTTTACGATTTCTGTTTCTCTATTTAATTTTATCTTAGATACTACTTATTTTCATCCTATTGTCTTAATAATTAACAATTTTGAATGTAGACAAACTTACCAAATATACCTTACTAATATACAGAGTTGATATGACAGATAGGCATTAAATTACACTACGTATACTATACGTGTGTCCAAAGCGGTACTAACACCAACGCAACGCATCGTAATGTGTTACACACACATATAATATATCGAATACAGTCCACTTTGTTTACGTCACACATCAGTATTAAATCAGCTGTTAACCCAACGACACGTCTTTTCATTCTGAAAACAATCCTCAAACAAAAGTGCACCTTATCGCCTTGAACATATGGTCCTTCGAGCCGGATTTGTAATTAATTTAGCGAGAATCAGATTGAGATCCTGGTTCAATATTGTAATCATTACCTCTTTGTTTATACGCAAGGATGCGATCCCGCACAGGGGTTTGGCCCTCTGTGTGTTGGGGCGAATGCTTATGTCTCCGTGTTCGTTGATGGATGTTGTAATTAGTGCAGATTTGAATGCGGTCTGGGGAATTAGTTCTAATTTTCCTGGTAAGTTAACCTGGGGAGAACTAGCAGAATCTGCAGTGGGAGTCACCGCAGGTGTCATGGGCTTAGCGGTGGGTCGCGACAGCTCTAAGGTTTTATTATCCAGTTTTTCAGATAGGCCAGCAATACTTGTTGTAAATGAATTGAGCTGACGTGTTAGGTCTTCTTGAAAAGACCTATCCATCTCGGCTTGTTTGTGAGTTTGCTTGGCCTGTACTTTGAATTGATCAATTAATTGACCTAACTGTACTATGTTGTTAGTAAAAGCCTTAGAGTGTTGTAGCTGGATCACTGTGCAGGTACTATTGAGACATACGTATAGCGAATTATATCCCAGCTTGCATGCCTTGGCTACCATAGGTCGGAACACTGACCAGTCCATGTATGCAACCCGAATAAAAGTTTGGTATTCAGTCGATAAGGCATTCCGATCCATTATATTATCATTGCTAAGGATCTGAATTTGTTTTACCAGATCCTCAGATGCTGGATCGGTTGCAGACTGAAACATTTCTGCTGTTTTTAGGTATTCGGATCGGGGAATGCAGTTGATGGTATCACAAACCCCCAATGGCAGGGATGGTTCTTCCTCAGCATCAAAGCCATAGGGGTAATTGTTTTCCTCTTCTGGTGTTGGAGATGTAGTTTCTCTATTTCTGAGACTGGGTCTTGTATGTTGGAGTGAGTCAAGAAGATCTTGAGCCCCCATGTTACCATAATTTGGGCAGTTTGATTGGGCAGATAAGGATAACCGAACATCTCTTATTGCAGGCATCTGAAGATGAAGGTCTTGGTTCTCAGTGGTATCCATTTCTACCGGAAGCTGGAAATGTCCTGTAATTACTGCAGCGAATCCTAGGCACAATAACCAGATTTCCAATGGGAATACTCCTCCTTGGAATGTGCGTATTAATGTAGATAGTAAGTTCTCCGAAGGTGCAAGGAAAAAGAAGTATAAAAGGGACGTATAAAAGTTATGCGGAATACGATGTGGGGGCATTCAAGATAGGCGCTTGATCTAGTGCTCGAGTAATTGTATTGTTTTTTAATACATAGTAACAAATCCTTATCGCCCGTACAAAAGTTACAATACCTTAAGAGTAACTTATCTGGAGAACCAGAAGTATTACTACGAAATTATTCCATCACGAATGCAAATTATGAGGAGGCGTGGAACGAACTAGAGAAACGATACAATAACAAGAGATATAATACTAACGAGATATTGAGAAAATTATTTACACAAAAGGCGATACATATAGTTTCGGCGAGTTCTATCAAACAATTAGTGGATACGATTTCCACTTGTTTAAAGGCTTTGAAGAACATGGATGTGAATATTGATGCTTGGGACATAGTCATCAACTACTTGGTGCTGTCAAAATTGGATT
The DNA here is from genome assembly GCA_947562075.1 of Orthosia gracilis. Classification (NCBI taxonomy): domain Eukaryota; kingdom Metazoa; phylum Arthropoda; class Insecta; order Lepidoptera; family Noctuidae; genus Orthosia; species Orthosia gracilis. Next base: position 5,506,694 of record OX387268.1, read on the forward strand.
CCGAATCGGTCAAAGAGTGGGAACAACATTTGAGCATGAATAACAATGACACACCCACTTGGCCAGAACTACGAGATTTCTTGAGTGCGAGATTCCGATCATTAGAAATGATGGATGGCCATAAACCAAGAGTGGTGCAAGCTAAGCCTGTCGCGAAGCCTAAAGCATTTCACTCGAACATAACCAAGGACGAGAAAAAACACGAAGTGAAATGTGCGTTATGTAATGAAGGTCATTACGTATACCATTGCAAGAAGTTCAGTGATATGTCTACTAAGGAACGACAAGACTTTGTTCAACATAGCAAATTGTGCTTCAACTGTTTAGCGCCATCGCATTTCCGCATACGATGAAAGTCGAACGAGTTATTAGAGATGATAGTTTTTGGAAGACAAAAATGGAGAAAAGACTTGAGGATTTTTATAACACATGCTTATTGCCTGAAATTGTCGATCCAAGAAAAGCCCGTTCCATGCCCCTTCGAAGCACTTCATTTTAATCCCTGCATATAGTTTTAAAGTTAATGTAAACAACAAAACAACTTTCAATATTTGTTGTCTCTTAGAGGGGGAGGATAAGCTATTTCAGGTATGACACATGTAGTGTAAAAGAAACAATATATATTTGTTCTGAAATGGATCATTCCTGACTATTTTTAAAGATTTAATGTTGTTTTCTTTCCCTGACTTTGGTAAAGTGAGCTGTCCCTGTGGCTGATTTACCAGTATTGGGTTTGATTTATAAAATAGCATAGAAAACTCTTTATCCAAATTGATAACCAGCGCTGTGTCTAACGACCAGCAAACCCTGAGATGGTAGGTCTTTCGGTGCACGCTCAACGCAATTGTATATTTTTACTATGTAATTTGTAGTACTTTTTGTTTGTTGCCATTTTATTGTCTGTGTTGAATGATGTTTTCCATTCTATATATTAAGCGATTATAAGAAAAACATGTTATAACGTTTCTAAATATGATACATAGTCAATAAATACTGTTTACGATTTCTGTTTCTCTATTTAATTTTATCTTAGATACTACTTATTTTCATCCTATTGTCTTAATAATTAACAATTTTGAATGTAGACAAACTTACCAAATATACCTTACTAATATACAGAGTTGATATGACAGATAGGCATTAAATTACACTACGTATATTATACGTGTGTCCAAAGCGGTACTAACACCAACGCAACGCATCGTAATGTGTTACACACACATATAATATATCGAATACAGTCCACTTTGTTTACGTCACACATCAGTATTAAATCAGCTGTTAACCCAACGACACGTCTTTTCATTCTGAAAACAATCCTCAAACAAAAGTGCACCTTATCGCCTTGAACATATGGTCCTTCGAGCCGGATTTGTAATTAATTTAGCGAGAATCAGATTGAGATCCTGGTTCAATATTGTAATCATTACCTCTTTGTTTATACGCAAGGATGCGATCCCGCGCAGGGGTTTGGCCCTCTGTGTGTTGGGGCGAATGCTTATGTCTCCGTGTTCGTTGATGGATGTTGTAATTAGTGCAGATTTGAATGCGGTCTGGGGAATTAGTTCTAATTTTCCTGGTAAGTTAACCTGGGGAGAACTAGCAGAATCTGCAGTGGGAGCATGAGGCTCATGCATTACAACATTTCTGCTGTTTTTAGGTATTCGGATCGGGGAATGCAGTTGATGGTATCACAAACCCCCAATGGCAGTGATGGTTCTTCCTCAGCATCAAAGCCATAGGGGTAATTGTTTTCCTCTTCTGGTGTTGGAGATGTGGTTTCTCTATTTCTGAGACTGGGTCTTGTATGTTGGAGTGAGTCAAGAAGATCTTGAGCCCCCATGTTACCATAATTTGGGCAGTTTGATTGGGCAGATAAGGATAACCGAACATCTCTTATTGCAGGCATCTGAAGATGAAGGTCTTGGTTCTCAGTGGTATCCATTTCTACCGGAAGCTGGGAATGTCCTGTAATTACTGCAGCGAATCCTAGGCACAATAACCAGATTTCCAATGGGAATACTCCTCCTTGGAATGTGCGTATTAATGTAGATAGTAAGTTCTCCGAAGGTGCAAGGAAAAAGAAGTATAAAAGGGACGTATAAAAGTTATGCGGAATACGATGTGGGGGCATTCAAGATAGGCGCTTGATCTAGTGCTCGAGTAATTGTATTGTTTTTTAATACATAGTAACAAATCCTTATCGCCCGTACAAAAGTTACAATACCTTAAGAGTAACTTATCTGGAGAACCAGAAGTATTACTACGAAATTATTCCATCACGAATGCAAATTATGAGGAGGCGTGGAACGAACTAGAGAAACGATACAATAACAAGAGATATAATACTAACGAGATATTGAGAAAATTATTTACACAAAAGGCGATACAAATAGTTTCGGCGAGTTCTATCAAACAATTAGTGGATACGATTTCCACTTGTTTAAAGGCTTTGAAGAACATGGATGTGAATATTGATGCTTGGGACATAGTCATCAACTACTTGGTGCTGTCAAAATTGGATTCCGAATCGGTCAAAGAGTGGGAACAACATTTGAGCATGAATAACAATGACACACCCACTTGGCCAGAATTACGAGATTTCTTGAGTGCGAGATTCCGATCATTAGAAATGATGGATGGCCATAAACCAAGAGTGGTGCAAGCTAAGCCTGTCGCGAAGCCTAAAGCATTTCACTCGAACATAACCAAGGACGAGAAAAAACACGAAGTGAAATGTGCGTTATGTAATGAAGGTCATTACGTATACCATTGCAAGAAGTTCAGTGATATGTCTACTAAGGAACGACAAGACTTTGTTCAACATAGCAAATTGTGCTTCAACTGTTTAGCGCCATCGCATTTCCGCATACGATGAAAGTCGAACGAGTTATTAGAGATGATAGTTTTTGGAAGACAAAAATGGAGAAAAGACTTGAGGATTTTTATAACACATGCTTATTGCCTGAAATTGTCGATCCAAGAAAAGCCCGTTCCATGCCCCTTCGAAGCACTTCATTTTAATCCCTGCATATAGTTTTAAAGTTAATGTAAACAACAAAACAACTTTCAATATTTGTTGTCTCTTAGAGGGGGAGGATAAGCTATTTCAGGTATGACACATGTAGTGTAAAAGAAACAATTTTTTTTATATATTTGTTCTGAAATGGATCATTCCTGACTATTTTTAAAGATTTAATGTTGTTTTCTTTCCCTGACTTTGGTAAAGTGAGCTGTCCCTGTGTCTGATTTACCAGTATTGGGTTTGATTTATAAAATAGCATAGAAAACTCTTTATCCATATTGATAACCAGCGCTGTGTCTAACGACCAGCAAACCCTGAGATGGTAGGTCTTTCGGTGCACGCTCAACGCAATTGTATATTTTTACTATGTAATTTGTAGTACTTTTTGTTTGTTGACATTTTATTGTCTGTGTTGAATGATGTTTTCCATTCTATATATTAAGCGATTATAAGAAAACATGTTATAACGTTTCTAAATATGATACATAGTCAATAAATACTGTTTACGATTTCTGTTTCTCTATTTAATTTTATCTTAGATACTACTTATTTTCATCCTATTCTCTTAATAATTAACAATTTTGAATGTAGACAAACTTACCAAATATACCTTACTAATAAACAGAGTTGATATGACAGATAGGCATTAAATTACACTACGTATACTATACGTGTGTCCAAAGCGGTACTAACACCAACGCAACGCATCGTAATGTGTTACACACACATATAATATATCGAATACAGTCCACTTTGTTTACGTCACACATCAGTATTAAATCAGCTGTTAACCCAACGACACGTCTTTTCATTCTGAAAATAATCCTCAAACAAAAGTGCACCTTATCGCCTTGAACATATGGTCCTTCGAGCCGGATTTGTAATTAATTTAGCGAGAATCAGATTGAGATCCTGGTTCAATATTGTAATCATTACCTCTTTGTTTATACGCAAGGATGCGATCCCGCACAGGGGTTTGGCCCTCTGTGTGTTGGGGCGAATGCTTATGTCTCCGTGTTCGTTGATGGATGTTGTAATTAGTGCAGATTTGAATGCGGTCTGGGGAATTAGTTCTAATTTTCCTGGTAAGTTAACCTGGGGAGAACTAGCAGAATCTGCAGTGGGAGTCACCGCAGGTGTCATGGGCTTAGCGGTGGGTCGCGACAGCTCTAAGGTTTTATTATCCAGTTTTTCAGATAGGCCAGCAATACTTGTTGTAAATGAATTGAGCTGACGTGTTAGGTCTTCTTGAAAAGACCTATCGAGGATTGAGATCCTGGTTCAATATTGTAATCATTACCTCTTTGTTTATACGCAAGGATGCGATCCCGCACAGGGGTTTGGCCCTCTGTGTGTTGGGGCGAATGCTTATGTCTCCGTGTTCGTTGATGGATGTTGTAATTAGTGCAGATTTGAATGCGGTCTGGGGAATTAGTTCTAATTTTCCTGGTAAGTTAACCTGGGGAGAACTAGCAGAATCTGCAGTGGGCGTCACCGCAGGTGTCATGGGCTTAGCGGTGGGTCGCGACAGCTCTAAGGTTTTATTATCCAGTTTTTCAGATAGGCCAGCAATACTTGTTGTAAATGAATTGAGCTGACGTGTTAGGTCTTCTTGAAAAGACCTATCCATCTCGGCTTGTTTGTGAGTTTGCTTGGCCTGTACTTTGAATTGATCAATTAATTGACCTAACTGTACTATGTTGTTAGTAAAAGCCTTAGAGTGTTGTAGCTGGATCACTGTGCAGGTACTATTGAGACATACGTATAGCGAATTATATCCCAGCTTGCATGCCTTGGCTACCATAGGTCGGAACACTGACCAGTCCATGTATGCAACCCGAATAAAAGTTTGGTATTCAGTCGATAAGGCATTCCGATCCATTATATTATCATTGCTAAGGATCTGAATTTGTTTTACCAGATCCTCAGATGCTGGATCGGTCGCAGACTGAAACATTTCTGCTGTTTTTAGATATTCGGATCGGGGAATGCAGTTGATGGTATCACAAACCCCCAATGGCAGGGATGGTTCTTCCTCAGCATCAAAGCCATAGGGGTAATTGTTTTCCTCTTCTGGTGTTGGAGATGTGGTTTCTCTATTTCTGAGACTGGGTCTTGTATGTTGGAGTGAGTCAAGAAGATCTTGAGCCCCCATGTTACCATAATTTGGGCAGTTTGATTGGGCAGATAAGGATAACCGAACATCTCTTATTGCAGGCATCTGAAGATGAAGGTCTTGGTTCTCAGTGGTATCCATTTCTACCGGCAGCTGGGAATGTCCTGTAATTACTGCAGCGAATCCTAGGCACAATAACCAGATTTCCAATGGGAATACTCCTCCTTGGAATGTGCGTATTAATGTAGATAGTAAGTTCTCCGAAGGTGCAAGGAAAAAGAAGTATAAAAGGGACGTATAAAAGTTATGCGGAATACGATGTGGGGGCATTCAAGATAGGCGCTTGATCTAGTGCTCGAGTAATTGTATTGTTTTTTAATACATAGTAACAAACAAATCCTTATCGCCCGTACAAAAGTTACAATACCTTAAGAGTAACTTATCTGGAGAACCAGAAGTATTACTACGAAATTATTCCATCACGAATGCAAATTATGAGGAGGCGTGGAACGAACTAGAGAAACGATACAATAACAAGAGATATAATACTAACGAGATATTGAGAAAATTATTTACACAAAAGGCGATACAAATAGTTTCGGCGAGTTCTATCAAACAATTAGTGGATACGATTTCCACTTGTTTAAAGGCTTTGAAGAACATGGATGTGAATATTGATGCTTGGGACATAGTCATCAACTACTTGGTGCTGTCAAAATTGGATTCCGAATCGGTCAAAGAGTGGGAACAACATTTGAGCATGAATAACAATGACACACCCACTTGGCCAGAACTACGAGATTTCTTGAGTGCGAGATTCCGATCATTAGAAATGATGGATGGCCATAAACTAAGCCTGTCGCGAAGCCTAAAGCATTTCACTCGAACATAACCAAGGACGAGAAAAAACACGAAGTGAAATGTGCGTTATGTAATGAAGGTCATTACGTATACCATTGCAAGAAGTTCAGTGATATGTCTACTAAGGAACGACAAGACTTTGTTCAACATAGCAAATTGTGCTTCAACTGTTTAGCGCCATCGCATTTCCGCATACGATGAAAGTCGAACGAGTTATTAGAGATGATAGTTTTTGGAAGACAAAAATGGAGAAAAGACTTGAGGATTTTTATAACACATGCTTATTGCCTGAAATTGTCGATCCAAGAAAAGCCCGTTCCATGCCCCTTCGAAGCACTTCATTTTAATCCCTGCATATAGTTTTAAAGTTAATGTAAACAACAAAACAACTTTCAATATTTGTTGTCTCTTAGAGGGGGAGGATAAGCTATTTCAGGTATGACACATGTAGTGTAAAAGAAACAATTTTTTTTATATATTTGTTCTGAAATGGATCGTTCCTGACTATTTTTAAAGATTTAATGTTGTTTTCTTTCCCTGACTTTGGTAAAGTGAGCTGTCCCTGTGGCTGATTTACCAGTATTGGGTTTGATTTATAAAATAGCATAGAAAACTCTTTATCCAAATTGATAACCAGCGCTGTGTCTAACGACCAGCAAACCCTGAGATGGTAGGTCTTTCGGTGCACGCTCAACGCAATTGTATATTTTTACTATGTAATTTGTAGTACTTTTTGTTTGTTGCCATTTTATTGTCTGTGTTGAATGATGTTTTCCATTCTATATATTAAGCGATTATAAGAAAAACATGTTATAACGTTTCTAAATATGATACATAGTCAATAAATACTGTTTACGATTTCTGTTTCTCTATTTAATTTTATCTTAGATACTACTTATTTTCATCCTATTGTCTTAATAATTAACAATTTTGAATGTAGACAAACTTACCAAATATACCTTACTAATATACAGAGTTTATATGACAGATAGGCATTAAATTACACTACGTATACTATACGTGTGTCCAAAGCGGTACTAACACCAACGCAACGCATCGTAATGTGTTACACACACATATAATATATCGAATACAGTCCACTTTGTTTACGTCACACATCAGTATTAAATCAGCTGTTAACCCAACGACACGTCTTTTCATTCTGAAAACAATCCTCGCACAAAAGTGCACCTTATCGCCTTGAACATATGGTCCTTCGAGCCGGATTTGTAATTAATTTAGCGAGAATCAGATTGAGATCCTGGTTCAATATTGTAATCATTACCTCTTTGTTTATACGCAAGGATGCGATCCCGCACAGGGGTTTGGGCCTCTGTGTGTTGGGGCGAATGCTTATGTCTCCGTGTTCGTTGATGGATGTTGTAATTAGTGCAGATTTGAATGCGGTCTGGGGAATTAGTTCTAATTTTCCTGGTAAGTTAACCTGGGGAGAACTAGCAGAATCTGCAGTGGGAGTCACCGCAGGTGTCATGGGCTTAGCGGTGGGTCGCGACAGCTCTAAGGTTTTATTATCCAGTTTTTCAGATAGGCCAGCAATACTTGTTGTAAATGAATTGAGCTGACGTGTTAGGTCTTCTTGAAAAGACCTATCCATCTCGGCTTGTTTGTGAGTTTGCTTGGCCTGTACTTTGAATTGATCAATTAATTGACCTAACTGTACTATGTTGTTAGTAAAAGCCTTAGAGTGTTGTAGCTGGATCACTGTGCAGGTACTATTGAGACATACGTATAGCGAATTATATCCCAGCTTGCATGCCTTGGCTACCATAGGTCGGAACACTGACCAGTCCATGTATGCAACCCGAATAAAAGTTTGGTATTCAGTCGATAAGGCATTCCGATCCATTATATTATCATTGCTAAGGATCTGAATTTGTTTTACCAGATCCTCAGATGCTGGATCGGTTGCAGACTGAAACATTTCTGCTGTTTTTAGGTATTCGGATCGGGGAATGCAGTTGATGGTATCACAAACCCCCAATGGCAGTGATGGTTCTTCCTCAGCATCAAAGCCATAGGGGTAATTGTTTTCCTCTTCTGGTGTTGGAGATGTGGTTTCTCTATTTCTGAGACTGGGTCTTGTATGTTGGAGTGAGTCAAGAAGATCTTGAGCCCCCATGTTACCATAATTTGGGCAGTTTGATTGGGCAGATAAGGATAACCGAACATCTCTTATTGCAGGCATCTGAAGATGAAGGTCTTGGTTCTCAGTGGTATCCATTTCTACCGGCAGCTGGGAATGTCCTGTAATTACTGCAGCGAATCCTAGGCACAATAACCAGATTTCCAATGGGAATACTCCTCCTTGGAATGTGCGTATTAATGTAGATAGTAAGTTCTCCGAAGGTGCAAGGAAAAAGAAGTATAAAAGGGACGTATAAAAGTTATGCGGAATACGATGTGGGGGCATTCAAGATAGGCGCTTGATCTAGTGCTCGAGTAATTGTATTGTTTTTTAATACATAGTAACAAATCCTTATCGCCCGTACAAAAGTTACAATACCTTAAGAGTAACTTATCTGGAGAACCAGAAGTATTACTACGAAATTATTCCATCACGAATGCAAATTATGAGGAGGCGTGGAACGAACTAGAGAAACGATACAATAACAAGAGATATAATACTAACGAGATATTGAGAAAATTATTTACACAAAAGGCGATACAAATAGTTTCGGCGAGTTCTATCAAACAATTAGTGGATACGATTTCCACTTGTTTAAAGGCTTTGAAGAACATGGATGTGAATATTGATGCTTGGGACATAGTCATCAACTACTTGGTGCTGTCAAAATTGGATTCCGAATCGGTCAAAGAGTGGGAACAACATTTGAGCATGAATAACAATGACACACCCACTTGGCCAGAACTACGAGATTTCTTGAGTGCGAGATTCCGATCATTAGAAATGATGGATGGCCATAAACCAAGAGTGGTGCAAGCTAAGCCTGTCGCGAAGCCTAAAGCATTTCACTCGAACATAACCAAGGACGAGAAAAAACACGAAGTGAAATGTGCGTTATGTAATGAAGGTCATTACGTATACCATTGCAAGAAGTTCAGTGATATGTCTACTAAGGAACGACAAGACTTTGTTCAACATAGCAAATTGTGCTTCAACTGTTTAGCGCCATCGCATTTCCGCATACGATGAAAGTCGAACGAGTTATTAGAGATGATAGTTTTTGGAAGACAAAAATGGAGAAAAGACTTGAGGATTTTTATAACACATGCTTATTGCCTGAAATTGTCGATCCAAGAAAAGCCCGTTCCATGCCCCTTCGAAGCACTTCATTTTAATCCCTGCATATAGTTTTAAAGTTAATGTAAACAACAAAAGAACTTTCAATATTTGTTGTCTCTTAGAGGGGGAGGATAAGCTATTTCAGGTATGACACATGTAGTGTAAAAGAAACAATTTTTTTTATATATTTGTTCTGAAATGGATCGTTCCTGACTATTTTTAAAGATTTAATGTTGTTTTCTTTCCCTGACTTTGGTAAAGTGAGCTGTCCCTGTGGCTGATTTACCAGTATTGGGTTTGATTTATAAAATAGCATAGAAAACTCTTTATCCAAATTGATAACCAGCGCTGTGTCTAACGACCAGCAAACCCTGAGATGGTAGGTCTTTCGGTGCACGCTCAACGCAATTGTATATTTTTACTATGTAATTTGTAGTACTTTTTGTTTGTTGCCATTTTATTGTCTGTGTTGAATGATGTTTTCCATTCTATATATTAAGCGATTATAAGAAAAACATGTTATAACGTTTCTAAATATGATACATAGTCAATAAATACTGTTTACGATTTCTGTTTCTCTATTTAATTTTATCTTAGATACTACTTATTTTCATCCTATTGTCTTAATAATTAACAATTTTGAATGTAGACAAACTTACCAAATATACCTTACTAATATACAGAGTTTATATGACAGATAGGCATTAAATTACACTACGTATACTATACGTGTGTCCAAAGCGGTACTAACACCAACGCAACGCATCGTAATGTGTTACACACACATATAATATATCGAATACAGTCCACTTTGTTTACGTCACACATCAGTATTAAATCAGCTGTTAACCCAACGACACGTCTTTTCATTCTGAAAACAATCCTCGCACAAAAGTGCACCTTATCGCCTTGAACATATGGTCCTTCGAGCCGGATTTGTAATTAATTTAGCGAGAATCAGATTGAGATCCTGGTTCAATATTGTAATCATTACCTCTTTGTTTATACGCAAGGATGCGATCCCGCACAGGGGTTTGGCCCTCTGTGTGTTGGGGCGAATGCTTATGTCTCCGTGTTCGTTGATGGATGTTGTAATTAGTGCAGATTTGAATGCGGTCTGGGGAATTAGTTCTAATTTTCCTGGTAAGTTAACCTGGGGAGAACTAGCAGAATCTGCAGTGGGAGTCACCGCAGGTGTCATGGGCTTAGCGGTGGGTCGCGACAGCTCTAAGGTTTTATTATCCAGTTTTTCAGATAGGCCAGCAATACTTGTTGTAAATGAATTGAGCTGACGTGTTAGGTCTTCTTGAAAAGACCTATCCATCTCGGCTTGTTTGTGAGTTTGCTTGGCCTGTACTTTGAATTGATCAATTAATTGACCTAACTGTACTATGTTGTTAGTAAAAGCCTTAGAGTGTTGTAGCTGGATCACTGTGCAGGTACTATTGAGACATACGTATAGCGAATTATATCCCAGCTTGCATGCCTTGGCTACCATAGGTCGGAACACTGACCAGTCCATGTATGCAACCCGAATAAAAGTTTGGTATTCAGTCGATAAGGCATTCCGATCCATTATATTATCATTGCTAAGGATCTGAATTTGTTTTACCAGATCCTCAGATGCTGGATCGGTTGCAGACTGAAACATTTCTGCTGTTTTTAGGTATTCGGATCGGGGAATGCAGTTGATGGTATCACAAACCCCCAATGGCAGTGATGGTTCTTCCTCAGCATCAAAGCCATAGGGGTAATTGTTTTCCTCTTCTGGTGTTGGAGATGTGGTTTCTCTATTTCTGAGACTGGGTCTTGTATGTTGGAGTGAGTCAAGAAGATCTTGAGCCCCCATGTTACCATAATTTGGGCAGTTTGATTGGGCAGATAAGGATAACCGAACATCTCTTATTGCAGGCATCTGAAGATGAAGGTCTTGGTTCTCAGTGGTATCCATTTCTACCGGCAGCTGGGAATGTCCTGTAATTACTGCAGCGAATCCTAGGCACAATAACCAGATTTCCAATGGGAATACTCCTCCTTGGAATGTGCGTATTAATGTAGATAGTAAGTTCTCCGAAGGTGCAAGGAAAAAGAAGTATAAAAGGGACGTATAAAAGTTATGCGGAATACGATGTGGGGGCATTCAAGATAGGCGCTTGATCTAGTGCTCGAGTAATTGTATTGTTTTTTAATACATAGTAACAAATCCTTATCGCCCGTACAAAAGTTACAATACCTTAAGAGTAACTTATCTGGAGAACCAGAAGTATTACTACGAAATTATTCCATCACGAATGCAAATTATGAGGAGGCGTGGAACGAACTAGAGAAACGATACAATAACAAGAGATATAATACTAACGAGATATTGAGAAAATTATTTACACAAAAGGCGATACAAATAGTTTCGGCGAGTTCTATCAAACAATTAGTGGATACGATTTCCACTTGTTTAAAGGCTTTGAAGAACATGGATGTGAATATTGATGCTTGGGACATAGTCATCAACTACTTGGTGCTGTCAAAATTGGATTCCGAATCGGTCAAAGAGTGGGAACAACATTTGAGCATGAATAACAATGACACACCCACTTGGCCAGAACTACGAGATTTCTTGAGTGCGAGATTCCGATCATTAGAAATGATGGATGGCCATAAACCAAGAGTGGTGCAAGCTAAGCCTGTCGCGAAGCCTAAAGCATTTCACTCGAACATAACCAAGGACGAGAAAAAACACGAAGTGAAATGTGCGTTATGTAATGAAGGTCATTACGTATACCATTGCAAGAAGTTCAGTGATATGTCTACTAAGGAACGACAAGACTTTGTTCAACATAGCAAATTGTGCTTCAACTGTTTAGCGCCATCGCATTTCCGCATACGATGAAAGTCGAACGAGTTATTAGAGATGATAGTTTTTGGAAGACAAAAATGGAGAAAAGACTTGAGGATTTTTATAACACATGCTTATTGCCTGAAATTGTCGATCCAAGAAAAGCCCGTTCCATGCCCCTTCGAAGCACTTCATTTTAATCCCTGCATATAGTTTTAAAGTTAATGTAAACAACAAAAGAACTTTCAATATTTGTTGTCTCTTAGAGGGGGAGGATAAGCTATTTCAGGTATGACACATGTAGTGTAAAAGAAAGAATTTTTTTTATATATTTGTTCTGAAATGGATCGTTCCTGACTATTTTTAAAGATTTAATGTTGTTTTCTTTCCCTGACTTTGGTAAAGTGAGCTGTCCCTGTGGCTGATTTACCAGTATTGGGTTTGATTTATAAAATAGCATAGAAAACTCTTTATCCAAATTGATAACCAGCGCTGTGTCTAACGACCAGCAAACCCTGAGATGGTAGGTCTTTCGGTGCACGCTCAACGCAATTGTATTTTTTTACTATGTAATTTGTAGTACTTTTTGTTTGTTGCCATTTTATTGTCTGTGTTGAATGATGTTTTCCATTCTATATATTAAGCGATTATAAGAAAAACATGTTATAACGTTTCTAAATATGATACATAGTCAATAAATACTGTTTACGATTTCTGTTTCTCTATTTAATTTTATCTTAGATACTACTTATTTTCATCCTATTGTCTTAATAATTAACAATTTTGAATGTAGACAAACTTACCAAATATACCTTACTAATATACAGAGTTTATATGACAGATAGGCATTAAATTACACTACGTATACTATACGTGTGTCCAAAGCGGTACTAACACCAACGCAACGCATCGTAATGTGTTACACACACATATAATATATCGAATACAGTCCACTTTGTTTACGTCACACATCAGTATTAAATCAGCTGTTAACCCAACGACACGTCTTTTCATTCTGAAAACAATCCTCGCACAAAAGTGCACCTTATCGCCTTGAACATATGGTCCTTCGAGCCGGATTTGTAATTAATTTAGCGAGAATCAGATTGAGATCCTGGTTCAATATTGTAATCATTACCTCTTTGTTTATACGCAAGGATGCGATCCCGCACAGGGGTTTGGCCCTCTGTGTGTTGGGGCGAATGCTTATGTCTCCGTGTTCGTTGATGGATGTTGTAATTAGTGCAGATTTGAATGCGGTCTGGGGAATTAGTTCTAATTTTCCTGGTAAGTTAACCTGGGGAGAACTAGCAGAATCTGCAGTGGGAGTCACCGCAGGTGTCATGGGCTTAGCGGTGGGTCGCGACAGCTCTAAGGTTTTATTATCCAGTTTTTCAGATAGGCCAGCAATACTTGTTGTAAATGAATTGAGCTGACGTGTTAGGTCTTCTTGAAAAGACCTATCCATCTCGGCTTGTTTGTGAGTTTGCTTGGCCTGTACTTTGAATTGATCAATTAATTGACCTAACTGTACTATGTTGTTAGTAAAAGCCTTAGAGTGTTGTAGCTGGATCACTGTGCAGGTACTATTGAGACATACGTATAGCGAATTATATCCCAGCTTGCATGCCTTGGCTACCATAGGTCGGAACACTGACCAGTCCATGTATGCAACCCGAATAAAAGTTTGGTATTCAGTCGATAAGGCATTCCGATCCATTATATTATCATTGCTAAGGATCTGAATTTGTTTTACCAGATCCTCAGATGCTGGATCGGTTGCAGACTGAAACATTTCTGCTGTTTTTAGGTATTCGGATCGGGGAATGCAGTTGATGGTATCACAAACCCCCAATGGCAGTGATGGTTCTTCCTCAGCATCAAAGCCATAGGGGTAATTGTTTTCCTCTTCTGGTGTTGGAGATGTGGTTTCTCTATTTCTGAGACTGGGTCTTGTATGTTGGAGTGAGTCAAGAAGATCTTGAGCCCCCATGTTACCATAATTTGGGCAGTTTGATTGGGCAGATAAGGATAACCGAACATCTCTTATTGCAGGCATCTGAAGATGAAGGTCTTGGTTCTCAGTGGTATCCATTTCTACCGGCAGCTGGGAATGTCCTGTAATTACTGCAGCGAATCCTAGGCACAATAACCAGATTTCCAATGGGAATACTCCTCCTTGGAATGTGCGTATTAATGTAGATAGTAAGTTCTCCGAAGGTGCAAGGAAAAAGAAGTATAAAAGGGACGTATAAAAGTTATGCGGAATACGATGTGGGGGCATTCAAGATAGGCGCTTGATCTAGTGCTCGAGTAATTGTATTGTTTTTTAATACATAGTAACAAATCCTTATCGCCCGTACAAAAGTTACAATACCTTAAGAGTAACTTATCTGGAGAACCAGAAGTATTACTACGAAATTATTCCATCACGAATGCAAATTATGAGGAGGCGTGGAACGAACTAGAGAAACGATACAATAACAAGAGATATAATACTAACGAGATATTGAGAAAATTATTTACACAAAAGGCGATACAAATAGTTTCGGCGAGTTCTATCAAACAATTAGTGGATACGATTTCCACTTGTTTAAAGGCTTTGAAGAACATGGATGTGAATATTGATGCTTGGGACATAGTCATCAACTACTTGGTGCTGTCAAAATTGGATTCCGAATCGGTCAAAGAGTGGGAACAACATTTGAGCATGAATAACAATGACACACCCACTTGGCCAGAACTACGAGATTTCTTGAGTGCGAGATTCCGATCATTAGAAATGATGGATGGCCATAAACCAAGAGTGGTGCAAGCTAAGCCTGTCGCGAAGCCTAAAGCATTTCACTCGAACATAACCAAGGACGAGAAAAAACACGAAGTGAAATGTGCGTTATGTAATGAAGGTCATTACGTATACCATTGCAAGAAGTTCAGTGATATGTCTACTAAGGAACGACAAGACTTTGTTCAACATAGCAAATTGTGCTTCAACTGTTTAGCGCCATCGCATTTCCGCATACGATGAAAGTCGAACGAGTTATTAGAGATGATAGTTTTTGGAAGACAAAAATGGAGAAAAGACTTGAGGATTTTTATAACACATGCTTATTGCCTGAAATTGTCGATCCAAGAAAAGCCCGTTCCATGCCCCTTCGAAGCACTTCATTTTAATCCCTGCATATAGTTTTAAAGTTAATGTAAACAACAAAAGAACTTTCAATATTTGTTGTCTCTTAGAGGGGGAGGATAAGCTATTTCAGGTATGACACATGTAGTGTAAAAGAAAGAATTTTTTTTATATATTTGTTCTGAAATGGATCGTTCCTGACTATTTTTAAAGATTTAATGTTGTTTTCTTTCCCTGACTTTGGTAAAGTGAGCTGTCCCTGTGGCTGATTTACCAGTATTGGGTTTGATTTATAAAATAGCATAGAAAACTCTTTATCCAAATTGATAACCAGCGCTGTGTCTAACGACCAGCAAACCCTGAGATGGTAGGTCTTTCGGTGCACGCTCAACGCAATTGTATTTTTTTACTATGTAATTTGTAGTACTTTTTGTTTGTTGCCATTTTATTGTCTGTGTTGAATGATGTTTTCCATTCTATATATTAAGCGATTATAAGAAAAACATGTTATAACGTTTCTAAATATGATACATAGTCAATAAATACTGTTTACGATTTCTGTTTCTCTATTTAATTTTATCTTAGATACTACTTATTTTCATCCTATTGTCTTAATAATTAACAATTTTGAATGTAGACAAACTTACCAAATATACCTTACTAATATACAGAGTTGATATGACAGATAGGCATTAAATTACACTACGTATACTATACGTGTGTCCAAAGCGGTACTAACACCAACGCAACGCATCGTAATGTGTTACACACACATATAATATATCGAATACAGTCCACTTTGTTTACGTCACACATCAGTATTAAATCAGCTGTTAACCCAACGACACGTCTTTTCAGTCTGATAACAATCCTCAAACAAAAGTGCACCTTATTGCCTTGAACATATGGTCCTTCGAGCCGGATTTGTAATTAATTTAGCGAGAATCAGATTGAGATCCTGGTTCAATATTGTAATCATTACCTCTTTGTTTATACGCAAGGATGCGATCCCGCACAGGGGTTTGGCCCTCTGTGTGTTGGGGCGAATGCTTATGTCTCCGTGTTCGTTGATGGATGTTGTAATTAGTGCAGATTTGAATGCGGTCTGGGGAATTAGTTCTAATTTTCCTGGTAAGTTAACCTGGGGAGAACTAGCAGAATCTGCAGTGGGAGTCACCGCAGGTGTCATGGGCTTAGCGGTGGGTCGCGACAGCTCTAAGGTTTTATTATCCAGTTTTTCAGATAGGCCAGCAATACTTGTTGTAAATGAATTGAGCTGACGTGTTAGGTCTTCTTGAAAAGACCTATCCATCTCGGCTTGTTTGTGAGTTTGCTTGGCCTGTACTTTGAATTGATCAATTAATTGACCTAACTGTACTATGTTGTTAGTAAAAGCCTTAGAGTGTTGTAGCTGGATCACTGTGCAGGTACTATTGAGACATACGTATAGCGAATTATATCCCAGCTTGCATGCCTTGGCTACCATAGGTCGGAACACTGACCAGTCCATGTATGCAACCCGAATAAAAGTTTGGTATTCAGTCGATAAGGCATTCCGATCCATTATATTATCATTGCTAAGGATCTGAATTTGTTTTACCAGATCCTCAGATGCTGGATCGGTTGCAGACTGAAACATTTCTGCTGTTTTTAGGTATTCGGATCGGGGAATGCAGTTGATGGTATCACAAACCCCCAATGGCAGGGATGGTTCTTCCTCAGCATCAAAGCCATAGGGGTAATTGTTTTCCTCTTCTGGTGTTGGAGATGTGGTTTCTCTATTTCTGAGACTGGGTCTTGTATGTTGGAGTGAGTCAAGAAGGATCTTGAGCCCCCATGTTACCATAATTTGGGCAGTTTGATTGGGCAGATAAGGATAACCGAACATCTCTTATTGCAGGCATCTGAAGATGAAGGTCTTGGTTCTCAGTGGTATCCATTTCTACCGGCAGCTGGGAATGTCCTGTAATTACTGCAGCGAATCCTAGGCACAATAACCAGATTTCCAATGGGAATACTCCTCCTTGGAATGTGCGTATTAATGTAGATAGTAAGTTCTCCGAAGGTGCAAGGAAAAAGAAGTATAAAAGGGACGTATAAAAGTTATGCGGAATACGATGTGGGGGCATTCAAGATAGGCGCTTGATCTAGTGCTCGAGTAATTGTATTGTTTTTTAATACATAGTAACAAATCCTTATCGCCCGTACAAAAGTTACAATACCTTAAGAGTAACTTATCTGGAGAACCAGAAGTATTACTACGAAATTATTCCATCACGAATGCAAATTATGAGGAGGCGTGGAACGAACTAGAGAAACGATACAATAACAAGAGATATAATACTAACGAGATATTGAGAAAATTATTTACACAAAAGGCGATACAAATAGTTTCGGCGAGTTCTATCAAACAATTAGTGGATACGATTTCCACTTGTTTAAAGGCTTTGAAGAACATGGATGTGAATATTGATGCTTGGGACATAGTCATCAACTACTTGGTGCTGTCAAAATTGGATTCCGAATCGGTCAAAGAGTGGGAACAACATTTGAGCATGAATAACAATGACACACCCACTTGGCCAGAACTACGAGATTTCTTGAGTGCGAGATTCCGATCATTAGAAATGATGGATGGCCATAAACCAAGAGTGGTGCAAGCTAAGCCTGTCGCGAAGCCTAAAGCATTTCACTCGAACATAACCAAGGACGAGAAAAACACGAAGTGAAATGTGCGTTATGTAATGAAGGTCATTACGTATACCATTGCAAGAAGTTCAGTGATATGTCTACTAAGGAACGACAAGACTTTGTTCAACATAGCAAATTGTGCTTCAACTGTTTAGCGCCATCGCATTTCCGCATACGATGAAAGTCGAACGAGTTATTAGAGATGATAGTTTTTGGAAGACAAAAATGGAGAAAAGACTTGAGGATTTTTATAACACATGCTTATTGCCTGAAATTGTCGATCCAAGAAAAGCCCGTTCCATGCCCCTTCGAAGCACTTCATTTTAATCCCTGCATATAGTTTTTTAAAGTTAATGTAAACAACAAAAGAACTTTCAATATTTGTTGTCTCTTAGAGGGGGAGGATAAGCTATTTCAGGTATGACACATGTAGTGTAAAAGAAACAATTTTTTTTATATATTTGTTCTGAAATGGATCATTCCTGACTATTTTTAAAGATTTAATGTTGTTTTCTTTCCCTGACTTTGGTAAAGTGAGCTGTCCCTGTGGCTGATTTACCAGTATTGGGTTTGATTTATAAAATAGCATAGAAATACCCAATTACCAGAGGGTAAAAGGGATGTGTGTGGGGTGTAGTGTAAGTAGGTATGAAGATGTGTTGAGTAGAAGAAAGAAGAAGAAGAGAAAAAGTGAATTAGGTAAATAAATAAATAAATGAATATGAAGAGACTAAGCCAAATAAGAGTCCAAGAAAATGCTAGTGGTAGTTTTTTTTAGAATTTTGAAAACGAAACTGATTTTACGTTGGGCGCCAGACTGTAGCGTTACGGGTCGCTCAGGTGAGCTGAGCCACACATAAGCCACGTTAATACAAATAAGAAAACAGTTATAAACTAAAAATTATGTATGAAATTAAGGTCCGGCTTCGCAAGACGTGGGCAGCCACTCGATGCAATCACGCATCACCCCACACTCAACCCTTATCTGAGCGTCATATCCAACCTTCCGATCCCCAATACTATCTCGATGCAGGGACTTAATCATGAAAAGTAATGTCTTGGCGTCAATCGTATAGATAAGTGGATCTTCGCTTTCATCAGGAAAGAGATTCATCGCATCTTGTTCAGATAGCCTTAAGGCGGTATACCAGTTTCTAGCTGTGTATTCATTGAAACATATATAGAACTCCATTAAGCGCCGCGTGAGGGTTTGCATAATAGCATTAAGTCCGCTCATAGGCGTTCTCTGCATCCTCCCACGGTTTAGAGCGGAAAGAAAATCGTACACTCCGTGGCGTACCTGCCAGTCATTAAATGCTTCTGCTGATTCGCCCGTTTCAATTGTGCGTGAGTGATCCAAGTGCGTAGCTACGAGCTGACGCATCTGACAGTGGACATATGGAACGCGGGCGGGTAACGGAGAATAGCGATGTCTACCACCATTTCTCCATCCGTGCCCTTGATCGGTAGTCTGCAATAAATCTAATCTTGCTAGGCCCGATTGCGCGACGGCAACGACCCTGCTCAGAGGATGCTCACCCTGATTGTTGAGTCCCTCGAGAATCCCAGCTTCTACGCCGGCATTTACGATGGCCTGTTCAACCTGATGCAGGGAGCGAGAAGTTATGCTGTTCCATCGAGCATCTTGGCTGTACGATAGCAGCAACTTCGCTGAGAGCGCCGCCAGGGCACGCAGATACACATCAGCTGCCGGCAAGTCATCAAAATTGATGTTGAAGACGACAGCGCCCCGGCTAGCTCAGTCGGTAGAGCATGAGACTCTTAATCTCAGGGTCGTGGGTTCGTGCCCCACGTTGGGCGAATGTGGTATTTCGCTATTCTAAACCACATATTTTAGTTATTTCACTGAGTGAGCTGAAGTGTTCTCACCTAATTCACACTTAGGTCTCATAATACTTACTTACTCACACTGTATTCATATTATTCCATGCCAAAACATTTTACATCGCATCGCATCTATTATACGATTTGTTGGTTTTTGCATTACTATTCTGCGAATCGGTCTAAAACGATTCGTTTTCTTATAAAATATCTAAAATAAAATAAATAATTATCATATTTTTCAATGTTATGATACCTACGTCAGGTTGTCAAGCTGTCAATACTTTTCCTTTTAAATTTTCTGTCATAAAGTTTCTCACTAGCTTAGCCTATGAAGATTACTTTTGATTTATATAATTTAAATTCTTTTTATCAATATGTTAGCTCAAATATTGTATTTTATAACTTAAATTAATTTACACGCTCTCAGAATTCATCGAAGAGGTTTTGGATTGAATATTACTGGCTGTTTTGAATACTGGCAAGTTGCATTTTTGTATGACAACAAGATGTCATTCTAATAAAGAAGAAAAAGGACAGGCGGCAGATATAAAAGACGGAAATTTCGAGGGCTTGAGAGTCTTCAATCTGGTCTGAAACCGAAGAGTCGCCTAATCGCTAAGCCATAAAATACGAGGAGTTCCTGACAGTTGTGCTGCCTGCCTAACCTCCCTGCCCGACCTGTTCCCTGGTTGGTAACCTACCAGCTACCTACACGGCTACCTCCCTGCCCGACCTGTTCCCCGGTTGGCTGCCCACGAAGAGTTCCTGACAGTCGTGCTGCCGGCCTAACCTACCAGCTGCCTACAATACGACCTGCCTGCCCGACCTGTTCCCCGGGTTGGCTGCCCACGTCGTGCGAAGCCGGATCTTGATTTCATACATAATTTTTAGTTTATAATTGTTTTTTTATTTGTATTAACGTGGCTTATGTGTGGCTCAGCCCACCTGAGCGACGCGTAACGCTACAAAGTTCAGTGATATGTCTACTAAGGAACGACAAGACTTTGTTCAACATAGCAAATTGTGCTTCAACTGTTTAGCGCCATCGCATTTCCGCATACGATGAAAGTCGAACGAGTTATTAGAGATGATAGTTTTTGGAAGACAAAATTGGAGAAAAGACTTGAGGATTTTTATAACACATGCTTATTGCCTGAAATTGTCGATCCAAGAAAAGCCCGTTCCATGCCCCTTCGAAGCACTTCATTTTAATCCCTGCATATAGTTTTAAAGTTAATGTAAACAACAAAACAACTTTCAATTTTTTGTTGTCTCTTAGAGGGGGAGGATAAGCTATTTCAGGTATGACACATGTAGTGTAAAAGAAACAATTTTTTTTATATATTTGTTCTGAAATGGATCATTCCTGACTATTTTTAAAGATTTAATGTTGTTTTCTTTCCCTGACTTTGGTAAAGTGAGCTGTCCCTGTGGCTGATTTACCAGTATTGGGTTTGATTTATAAAATAGCATAGAAAACTCTTTATCCAAATTGATAACCAGCGCTGTGTCTAACGACCAGCAAACCCTGAGATGGTAGGTCTTTCGGTGCACGCTCAACGCAATTGTATATTTTTACTATGTAATTTGTAGTACTTTTTGTTTGTTGCCATTTTATTGTCTGTGTTGAATGATGTTTTCCATTCTATATATTAAGCGATTATAAGAAAAACATGTTATAACGTTTCTAAATATGATACATAGTCAATAAATACTGTTTACGATTTCTGTTTCTCTATTTAATTTTATCTTAGATACTACTTATTTTCATCCTATTGTCTTAATAATTAACAATTTTGAATGTAGACAAACTTACCAAATATACCTTACTAATATACAGAGTTGATATGACAGATAGGCATTAAATTACACTACGTATACTATACGTGTGTCCAAAGCGGTACTAACACCAACGCAACGCATCGTAATGTGTTACACACACATATAATATATCGAATACAGTCCACTTTGTTTACGTCACACATCAGTATTAAATCAGCTGTTAACCCAACGACACGTCTTTTCAGTCTGATAACAATCCTCAAACAAAAGTGCACCTTATCGCCTTGAACATATGGTCCTTCGAGCCGGATTTGTAATTAATTTAGCGAGAATCAGATTGAGATCCTGGTTCAATATTGTAATCATTACCTCTTTGTTTATACGCAAGGATGCGATCCCGCACAGGGGTTTGGCCCTCTGTGTGTTGGGGCGAATGCTTATGTCTCCGTGTTCGTTGATGGATGTTGTAATTAGTGCAGATTTGAATGCGGTCTGGGGAATTAGTTCTAATTTTCCTGGTAAGTTAACCTGGGGAGAACTAGCAGAATCTGCAGTGGGAGTCACCGCAGGTGTCATGGGCTTAGCGGTGGGTCGCGACAGCTCTAAGGTTTTATTATCCAGTTTTTCAGATAGGCCAGCAATACTTGTTGTAAATGAATTGAGCTGACGTGTTAGGTCTTCTTGAAAAGACCTATCCATCTCGGCTTGTTTGTGAGTTTGCTTGGCCTGTACTTTGAATTGATCAATTAATTGACCTAACTGTACTATGTTGTTAGTAAAAGCCTTAGAGTGTTGTAGCTGGATCACTGTGCAGGTACTATTGAGACATACGTATAGCGAATTATATCCCAGCTTGCATGCCTTGGCTACCATAGGTCGGAACACTGACCAGTCCATGTATGCAACCCGAATAAAAGTTTGGTATTCAGTCGATAAGGCATTCCGATCCATTATATTATCATTGCTAAGGATCTGAATTTGTTTTACCAGATCCTCAGATGCTGGATCGGTTGCAGACTGAAACATTTCTGCTGTTTTTAAGTATTCGGATCGGGGAATGCAGTTGATGGTATCACAAACCCCCAATGGCAGGGATGGTTCTTCCTCAGCATCAAAGCCATAGGGGTAATTGTTTTCCTCTTCTGGTGTTGGAGATGTGGTTTCTCTATTTCTGAGACTGGGTCTTGTATGTTGGAGTGAGTCAAGAAGATCTTGAGCCCCCATGTTACCATAATTTGGGCAGTTTGATTGGGCAGATAAGGATAACCGAACATCTCTTATTGCAGGCATCTGAAGATGAAGGTCTTGGTTCTCAGTGGTATCCATTTCTACCGGAAGCTGGAAATGTCCTGTAATTACTGCAGCGAATCCTAGGCACAATAACCAGATTTCCAATGGGAATACTCCTCCTTGGAATGTGCGTATTAATGTAGATAGTAAGTTCTCCGAAGGTGCAAGGAAAAAGAAGTATAAAAGGGACGTATAAAAGTTATGCGGAATACGATGTGGGGGCATTCAAGATAGGCGCTTGATCTAGTGCTCGAGTAATTGTATTGTTTTTTAATACATAGTAACAAATCCTTATCGCCCGTACAAAAGTTACAATACCTTAAGAGTAACTTATCTGGAGAACCAGAAGTATTACTACGAAATTATTCCATCACGAATGCAAATTATGAGGAGGCGTGGAACGAACTAGAGAAACGATACAATAACAAGAGATATAATACTAACGAGATATTGAGAAAATTATTTACACAAAAGGCGATACAAATAGTTTCGGCGAGTTCTATCAAACAATTAGTGGATACGATTTCCACTTGTTTAAAGGCTTTGAAGAACATGGATGTGAATATTGATGCTTGGGACATAGTCATCAACTACTTGGTGCTGTCAAAATTGGATTCCGAATCGGTCAAAGAGTGGGAACAACATTTGAGCATGAATAACAATGACACACCCACTTGGCCAGAACTACGAGATTTCTTGAGTGCGAGATTCCGATCATTAGAAATGATGGATGGCCATAAACCAAGAGTGGTGCAAGCTAAGCCTGTCGCGAAGCCTAAAGCATTTCACTCGAACATAACCAAGGACGAGAAAAACACGAAGTGAAATGTGCGTTATGTAATGAAGGTCATTACGTATACCATTGCAAGAAGTTCAGTGATATGTCTACTAAGGAACGACAAGACTTTGTTCAACATAGCAAATTGTGCTTCAACTGTTTAGCGCCATCGCATTTCCGCATACGATGAAAGTCGAACGAGTTATTAGAGATGATAGTTTTTGGAAGACAAAAATGGAGAAAAGACTTGAGGATTTTTATAACACATGCTTATTGCCTGAAATTGTCGATCCAAGAAAAGCCCGTTCCATGCCCCTTCGAAGCACTTCATTTTAATCCCTGCATATAGTTTTTTAAAGTTAATGTAAACAACAAAAGAACTTTCAATATTTGTTGTCTCTTAGAGGGGGAGGATAAGCTATTTCAGGTATGACACATGTAGTGTAAAAGAAACAATTTTTTTTATATATTTGTTCTGAAATGGATCATTCCTGACTATTTTTAAAGATTTAATGTTGTTTTCTTTCCCTGACTTTGGTAAAGTGAGCTGTCCCTGTGGCTGATTTACCAGTATTGGGTTTGATTTATAAAATAGCATAGAAATACCCAATTACCAGAGGGTAAAAGGGATGTGTGTGGGGTGTAGTGTAAGTAGGTATGAAGATGTGTTGAGTAGAAGAAAGAAGAAGAAGAGAAAAAGTGAATTAGGTAAATAAATAAATAAATGAATATGAAGAGACTAAGCCAAATAAGAGTCCAAGAAAATGCTAGTGGTAGTTTTTTTTAGAATTTTGAAAACGAAACTGATTTTACGTTGGGCGCCAGACTGTAGCGTTACGGGTCGCTCAGGTGAGCTGAGCCACACATAAGCCACGTTAATACAAATAAGAAAACAGTTATAAACTAAAAATTATGTATGAAATTAAGGTCCGGCTTCGCAAGACGTGGGCAGCCACTCGATGCAATCACGCATCACCCCACACTCAACCCTTATCTGAGCGTCATATCCAACCTTCCGATCCCCAATACTATCTCGATGCAGGGACTTAATCATGAAAAGTAATGTCTTGGCGTCAATCGTATAGATAAGTGGATCTTCGCTTTCATCAGGAAAGAGATTCATCGCATCTTGTTCAGATAGCCTTAAGGCGGTATACCAGTTTCTAGCTGTGTATTCATTGAAACATATATAGAACTCCATTAAGCGCCGCGTGAGGGTTTGCATAATAGCATTAAGTCCGCTCATGGGCGTTCTCTGCATCCTCCCACGGTTTAGAGCGGAAAGAAAATCGTACACTCCGTGGCGTACCTGCCAGTCATTAAATGCTTCTGCTGATTCGCCCGTTTCAATTGTGCGTGAGTGATCCAAGTGCGTAGCTACGAGCTGACGCATCTGACAGTGGACATATGGAACGCGGGCGGGTAACGGAGAATAGCGATGTCTACCACCATTTCTCCATCCGTGCCCTTGATCGGTAGTCTGCAATAAATCTAATCTTGCTAGGCCCGATTGCGCGACGGCAACGACCCTGCTCAGAGGATGCTCACCCTGATTGTTGAGTCCCTCGAGAATCCCAGCTTCTACGCCGGCATTTACGATGGCCTGTTCAACCTGATGCAGGGAGCGAGAAGTTATGCTGTTCCATCGAGCATCTTGGCTGTACGATAGCAGCAACTTCGCTGAGAGCGCCGCCAGGGCACGCAGATACACATCAGCTGCCGGCAAGTCATCAAAATTGATGTTGAAGACGACAGCGCCCCGGCTAGCTCAGTCGGTAGAGCATGAGACTCTTAATCTCAGGGTCGTGGGTTCGTGCCCCACGTTGGGCGAATGTGGTATTTCGCTATTCTAAACCACATATTTTAGTTATTTCACTGAGTGAGCTGAAGTGTTCTCACCTAATTCACACTTAGGTCTCATAATACTTACTTACTCACACTGTATTCATATTATTCCATGCCAAAACATTTTACATCGCATCGCATCTATTATACGATTTGTTGGTTTTTGCATTACTATTCTGCGAATCGGTCTAAAACGATTCGTTTTCTTATAAAATATCTAAAATAAAATAAATAATTATCATATTTTTCAATGTTATGATACCTACGTCAGGTTGTCAAGCTGTCAATACTTTTCCTTTTAAATTTTCTGTCATAAAGTTTCTCACTAGCTTAGCCTATGAAGATTACTTTTGATTTATATAATTTAAATTCTTTTTATCAATATGTTAGCTCAAATATTGTATTTTATAACTTAAATTAATTTACACGCTCTCAGAATTCATCGAAGAGGTTTTGGATTGAATATTACTGGCTGTTTTGAATACTGGCAAGTTGCATTTTTGTATGACAACAAGATGTCATTCTAATAAAGAAGAAAAAGGACAGGCGGCAGATATAAAAGACGGAAATTTCGAGGGCTTGAGAGTCTTCAATCTGGTCTGAAACCGAAGAGTCGCCTAATCGCTAAGCCATAAAATACGAGGAGTTCCTGACAGTTGTGCTGCCTGCCTAACCTCCCTGCCCGACCTGTTCCCTGGTTGGTAACCTACCAGCTACCTACACGGCTACCTCCCTGCCCGACCTGTTCCCCGGTTGGCTGCCCACGAAGAGTTCCTGACAGTCGTGCTGCCGGCCTAACCTACCAGCTGCCTACAATACGACCTGCCTGCCCGACCTGTTCCCCGGGTTGGCTGCCCACGTCGTGCGAAGCCGGATCTTGATTTCATACATAATTTTTAGTTTATAATTGTTTTTTTATTTGTATTAACGTGGCTTATGTGTGGCTCAGCCCACCTGAGCGACGCGTAACGCTACAAAGTTCAGTGATATGTCTACTAAGGAACGACAAGACTTTGTTCAACATAGCAAATTGTGCTTCAACTGTTTAGCGCCATCGCATTTCCGCATACGATGAAAGTCGAACGAGTTATTAGAGATGATAGTTTTTGGAAGACAAAATTGGAGAAAAGACTTGAGGATTTTTATAACACATGCTTATTGCCTGAAATTGTCGATCCAAGAAAAGCCCGTTCCATGCCCCTTCGAAGCACTTCATTTTAATCCCTGCATATAGTTTTAAAGTTAATGTAAACAACAAAACAACTTTCAATTTTTTGTTGTCTCTTAGAGGGGGAGGATAAGCTATTTCAGGTATGACACATGTAGTGTAAAAGAAACAATTTTTTTTATATATTTGTTCTGAAATGGATTGTAAGGATTGTTTTTATACGACTTTATTTCTGTCGCTACTTTTTTTATAAATTCATCGTAGATTTTACTTCTTATAAAAATTAATTCGTGCACGTTAATTTTTTCACAAAAATATTTTAGTTCCCTCACAAATGCGGCTGGCGTCAATTGTGATCGGGCACCTGGATTTATAAATAACGTCATTTTTGATGATGAATAACAAAACTCTTTGCTCTCCATTTCTATGTCATTTGACCTACGTAGGTTATTTAACTCATTATAATCTATAAATTTAAGTTCTACAGACATCCTCGATTTACTATGAATCTCCACGACTCTTGGTTGCGCAGGCCAATCGTCAGCAGTACCCATAGCACTTGGAGAATGTTGCGACTCTTGCACTTTTCTATATTGCGAACGCGTCATGACCGTGATTATACTTTCATGCATATTTTTTAAGTCAGTTGATGTGATAGGTAATCGTGACATTGAATCTGCTGGAACATTTGTCGATCCTTTTATATATTCTACGATAAAATCGTACTCTTCAAGTAGAAGTCTGAACTTTATGAGACGACTAGATGGGTCACGCATACCAAATAAATAAATAAGTGGTTTATGATCGGTTTCAATAACAAATGTACGGCCATACAAATATGGACGGAAATGTTTTACTGCCCATACTATTGCTAACAGCTCTTTTTCCCCGGTGGGATAATTAATCTCGGCCTTATTTAAATTTCTACTCGCGAATGCTATTGGTTTTCTGTTGTTATTGCATAAAACTGCACCCAACGAATATTTAGAAGCGTCGGTTTGTAATATGAACTTATGATTACTAGAAAAGTTAGGGTATTGAAGTATGGGTGGGCTAGAAATTATAGACTTTAAAGTAGAAAAAGCAGTTTGACAGTCTTGATCCCATATGAATAACGCATTTTTCTTTGTTAGCTTTGTTAAGGGATAAGCTATATTGGCAAAGTTTTTGATAAACTTTCTGTAATAGTTGGCGAACGCGATAAACCTAATTAATTCTTCTACATTTTTCGGTATTGGCCAATTACTTAAAGCACTTATTTTCTCAGGATCGGGCAAAACACCTTCACTCGTTATAACGTGTCCTAAATATAATATATCCTTTTTAAGAAAATTACATTTACGGGGATTTAACTTTAAATTTACCTGACGCAATCTAGTAAAAATATCTATGAGGTTTTTGTTATGGTTTTCTAATGAATTTCCAAAAATAATAAGATCATCTAAATATACTAGACACTTCTCATATGTTAATCCCGACATTGCGACAGTCATCATTTTTGAAAATGCATTAGGGCTTGTTTTTAAACCCATCGGCATTCTCGCCATCTGGTATTGTCCAGATAAGGAAGCAGTACTTTTTTCTTCGTTCTCAGAAACTTTAAACTGTCCAGAACAAAATGCTGTGTATTTTCGACTGTCGGGGTCAAGGTCACATTGGTAATATCCATTAGAAAGGTCAAGAGTAGTAAAGTATACAGAACCAGAAAGCGAATCTAAAATTTCAGTAATATTTGGGAGAGGGAATTTGTCCTCTTGTATGCAATTATTTAACTTCCTGTAATCTATTACTAAGCGCCAATTCTTATTGCCTGTATTATCTACCTTTTTAGGGACCAATAACATTGGACTCGACCATTCTGATTGACATGGTTCTATTATACCTTCTCGTAACATGTTACTAATCTGCTTGTTAACTTCTTGTTTTTGCGAGTATGGTATTCTATATGGTTTACTAAAGACTGGTTGAGCATTAGGAAGTAAACTAATTTTATGTTTGTAAATATTTGTTGTAGTTAACTTATCACCAGGCATTAAAAATATATCGGAAAATTTCGCACAAATATTTTCTATAGTGATTTGCTCTTCCTCATTCAAATGTTTTAAATTTAACAAGCTGAACAATTTTCGAACTCTATCTGCGTTAATATTACTACACTGTTCAAAAGTACACAAATTATAGTCAGAAATTTTATGTAATTTTGGTTCAACTGTGTCAATGTGAACCTCTGTTTCGTTTGTATTTAGTATCAAAATAGGTATCACTCCATTCATGGGTTTAACTAACACACTGGCAATAAATATTCCTGTTCGTAATTCAGACGAACAAACAAGACACTCTTCAGTAATATCAGTAGGTATGTAATGAATTGATTCGGACCTTGGTGGCAAAGTGAAATTATAAGAACCTCTTGTGTTATTTAGTTTTAAAGGCAAAATTACATTTGCATCATAATTATTTAATGCTAAACTTCTACAGCCGTAATCTAATACAGCATTGAATTTCATTAGAAAATCTTGTCCTAAAATAGCATGTGCCATACACGGCAAAGAATTAAAAACATAGAACTTCTGTTTAAATGTTTGTCCTCCTAACTCATAACAATTGCTCATGGTTAAATAAACATATCCGATTGCTTCTACGGTGCCTCCGATTCCGCTTATCTTAATGCTCTCTTTATGAATAGGTATGTTTAATTCAATAACATGTTTATATTTAATAGCACTAATTGTAGCACCGGTGTCAATTAAAAATAAATGTTTTGATGTATCTACGTACAATTCTACGTAACAATTACTGTTACTTGCAAATAAAAACCCATTATTCACGAAAAAACTTGCTCTGCTCCTCGGTTGAATTAGTTGTTGAGGGTTCATCGTATTTTAGAACATGAATATTGGCATCAGAACGTTGACTGTTCTTTAGATGACGTCTGGAGTTATTATATCTATTATAAGAATTATAGTACGTACCTCGATACTGTCTTGGCTGACCTCGGGTATAGTTTTGGGACGAACGTCCACGGCCACGGTAGGAACTCGCACCACGATGGCCGGTAAACCTGCTAAAGTTGTTATTCGCGAAGTTGCGACGAGGTTGGTGAATGGCTCCACGATTATGCTGTCCTTGAAAATAATTATTACGTTTCCTAAAAGTTAGAACGTTCGTTCCAGAATGAGACGGAAATGCAATGGTTTCTTCGTCTATAGCTGCTTGCACCGCGTCCTTTAATGTTTCAAACTTTTGTGCAGCTATTATCGTACTGAGCCGTCTATTACGTAATCCGTCGGCAAAACGTTTAATAGCTTGTTTTTCATTTAAAGGTTGTAAAATCTTTAGGTTTTCAGTTTTGCCCTCGGCTTGCGCTATAGACAAGTCCATAAATAGCTCAGTCAATTCCTTACCATAATCATTAATCGACTTTTGATCTTGTCGCGAAGTTTGAAGTTTATTTTGCAAGGCAACTGCACTCTTTTTAGGTAAAAGAATCATACGCATATCTGTCAGTAATGCATCGATAGATGGATAATCAGACTTAAGACTTAATTTTGCTTGTTGAGAGAGACGACTTTTTAAGACAAAGTTAATTAAACTTAATTTACATTGTTCGGTTTTTAAAGTAGAGCTATAATACTCGATACCATCTATAAGTTGACGAGTCGTCAATTCCTCATTATTCATGACTGGCAACAAACTCAAAGCTATCTTTAAATTAAACTCCATTTTGGATTCAAGATTCGATGTTTCACCAAATTGCTCACAACTACTTTTAGTTATAGGTAAATGCAACTTATTACAAAACTCTTGAATTTGGGCGTATAACTCTACAATTTTATCACAATGCGATTTAACTAATGACAAACTTTCGCCACTAAATATCTTATTATCTATTTGTTTTCTAATGCTCACAAGTAAAACAGAATAATCATCATATATAATAGTTGCTTCATTCAACTTTTCTTTCAAACGATCTGGTGTCCTCCTTTCCAAACTTAATTTGAATAAATTCTCTTTTAATTTTCTCAACTTTTCGTATATATCATTGAGCTCAAGTGCCATTATTTGACATTTTTAAGGAAAGCGGAGTAACCAGCCTAAGTAATAATAACTAATAATTAGATTGTATAATATAAACCGCTCACCACACATGGTTCAACGCTTTGGGATCGGTTTCACTTTACACACACTTTATGCGCACTTAGTACCACACTTTTAGTTTACGCACCGAGATCTACTTTATGATGTGGACGCCCCTGTCCTGGACTGCATGAGCACGCTGAACGTAGTTTTCTTTCTATAGTTTCCCTGCGACTACGCCGATAAGTCGAATTTCTCAGAGAGTGACGTAGGATTTGGTCATTGATCCACTCGTGATGGCAGTTCTTATAGCATTTGTACAGAAAATAGGCCGCCAATATCAGCAACAAACCCAGAATTATCATCATCACTATGCTGATCGCAGAAAGATGAAACTGTAGCTGTTCGGTACTAGCCGCATTCGAAGCTCCAATGCCATTCTGGTTTATAATCACTTCTTCACGTTTTGGGGTATTAGAATTGCACATTTTAAAGTTTTTTGTTTTTATAATATTTATTTTTGAAAGTTCAATAACGCAACGTACACTTAGGACGAGAGTCTGTACCACCCACGTTGTACAACCGGCATGGTTACCCGATACCTCAATACTATCCTGGCAGGGTCGCCATGTAAGGATTGTATTGAGTAAAACACTCTGACTGCTGATTGAATACTGACTCTTTATTAATAAGGATTGATATTTAAATACACGAGTAAGATACATTGATATATGCAAACTTAGAACTATAAGTTATACACTACAGGATCATTCCTGACTATTTTTAAAGATTTAATGTTGTTTTCTTTCCCTGACTTTGGTAAAGTGAGCTGTCCCTGTGGCTGATTTACCAGTATTGGGTTTGATTTATAAAATAGCATAGAAAACTCTTTATCCAAATTGATAACCAGCGCTGTGTCTAACGACCAGCAAACCCTGAGATGGTAGGTCTTTCGGTGCACGCTCAACGCAATTGTATATTTTTACTATGTAATTTGTAGTACTTTTTGTTTGTTGCCATTTTATTGTCTGTGTTGAATGATGTTTTCCATTCTATATATTAAGCGATTATAAGAAAAACATGTTATAACGTTTCTAAATATGATACATAGTCAATAAATACTGTTTACGATTTCTGTTTCTCTATTTAATTTTATCTTAGATACTACTTATTTTCATCCTATTGTCTTAATAATTAACAATTTTGAATGTAGACAAACTTACCAAATATACCTTACTAATATACAGAGTTGATATGACAGATAGGCATTAAATTACACTACGTATACTATACGTGTGTCCAAAGCGGTACTAACACCAACGCAACGCATCGTAATGTGTTACACACACATATAATATATCGAATACAGTCCACTTTGTTTACGTCACACATCAGTATTAAATCAGCTGTTAACCCAACGACACGTCTTTTCAGTCTGATAACAATCCTCAAACAAAAGTGCACCTTATCGCCTTGAACATATGGTCCTTCGAGCCGGATTTGTAATTAATTTAGCGAGAATCAGATTGAGATCCTGGTTCAATATTGTAATCATTACCTCTTTGTTTATACGCAAGGATGCGATCCCGCACAGGGGTTTGGCCCTCTGTGTGTTGGGGCGAATGCTTATGTCTCCGTGTTCGTTGATGGATGTTGTAATTAGTGCAGATTTGAATGCGGTCTGGGGAATTAGTTCTAATTTTCCTGGTAAGTTAACCTGGGGAGAACTAGCAGAATCTGCAGTGGGAGTCACCGCAGGTGTCATGGGCTTAGCGGTGGGTCGCGACAGCTCTAAGGTTTTATTATCCAGTTTTTCAGATAGGCCAGCAATACTTGTTGTAAATGAATTGAGCTGACGTGTTAGGTCTTCTTGAAAAGACCTATCCATCTCGGCTTGTTTGTGAGTTTGCTTGGCCTGTACTTTGAATTGATCAATTAATTGACCTAACTGTACTATGTTGTTAGTAAAAGCCTTAGAGTGTTGTAGCTGGATCACTGTGCAGGTACTATTGAGACATACGTATAGCGAATTATATCCCAGCTTGCATGCCTTGGCTACCATAGGTCGGAACACTGACCAGTCCATGTATGCAACCCGAATAAAAGTTTGGTATTCAGTCGATAAGGCATTCCGATCCATTATATTATCATTGCTAAGGATCTGAATTTGTTTTACCAGATCCTCAGATGCTGGATCGGTTGCAGACTGAAACATTTCTGCTGTTTTTAAGTATTCGGATCGGGGAATCAGTTGATGGTATCACAAACCCCCAATGGCAGGGATGGTTCTTCCTCAGCATCAAAGCCATAGGGGTAATTGTTTTCCTCTTCTGGTGTTGGAGATGTGGTTTCTCTATTTCTGAGACTGGGTCTTGTATGTTGGAGTGAGTCAAGAAGATCTTGAGCCCCCATGTTACCATAATTTGGGCAGTTTGATTGGGCAGATAAGGATAACCGAACATCTCTTATTGCAGGCATCTGAAGATGAAGGTCTTGGTTCTCAGTGGTATCCATTTCTACCGGAAGCTGGAAATGTCCTGTAATTACTGCAGCGAATCCTAGGCACAATAACCAGATTTCCAATGGGAATACTCCTCCTTGGAATGTGCGTATTAATGTAGATAGTAAGTTCTCCGAAGGTGCAAGGAAAAAGAAGTATAAAAGGGACGTATAAAAGTTATGCGGAATACGATGTGGGGGCATTCAAGATAGGCGCTTGATCTAGTGCTCGAGTAATTGTATTGTTTTTTAATACATAGTAACAAATCCTTATCGCCCGTACAAAAGTTACAATACCTTAAGAGTAACTTATCTGGAGAACCAGAAGTATTACTACGAAATTATTCCATCACGAATGCAAATTATGAGGAGGCGTGGAACGAACTAGAGAAACGATACAATAACAAGAGATATAATACTAACGAGATATTGAGAAAATTATTTACACAAAAGGCGATACAAATAGTTTCGGCGAGTTCTATCAAACAATTAGTGGATACGATTTCCACTTGTTTAAAGGCTTTGAAGAACATGGATGTGAATATTGATGCTTGGGACATAGTCATCAACTACTTGGTGCTGTCAAAATTGGATTCCGAATCGGTCAAAGAGTGGGAACAACATTTGAGCATGAATAACAATGACACACCCACTTGGCCAGAACTACGAGATTTCTTGAGTGCGAGATTCCGATCATTAGAAATGATGGATGGCCATAAACCAAGAGTGGTGCAAGCTAAGCCTGTCGCGAAGCCTAAAGCATTTCACTCGAACATAACCAAGGACGAGAAAAACACGAAGTGAAATGTGCGTTATGTAATGAAGGTCATTACGTATACCATTGCAAGAAGTTCAGTGATATGTCTACTAAGGAACGACAAGACTTTGTTCAACATAGCAAATTGTGCTTCAACTGTTTAGCGCCATCGCATTTCCGCATACGATGAAAGTCGAACGAGTTATTAGAGATGATAGTTTTTGGAAGACAAAAATGGAGAAAAGACTTGAGGATTTTTATAACACATGCTTATTGCCTGAAATTGTCGATCCAAGAAAAGCCCGTTCCATGCCCCTTCGAAGCACTTCATTTTAATCCCTGCATATAGTTTTTTAAAGTTAATGTAAACAACAAAAGAACTTTCAATATTTGTTGTCTCTTAGAGGGGGAGGATAAGCTATTTCAGGTAGGACACATGTAGTGTAAAAGAAACAATTTTTTTTATATATTTGTTCTGAAATGGATCGTTCCTGACTATTTTTAAAGATTTAATGTTGTTTTCTTTCCCTGACTTTGGTAAAGTGAGCTGTCCCTGTGGCTGATTTACCAGTATTGGGTTTGATTTATAAAATAGCATAGAAAACTCTTTATCCAAATTGATAACCAGCGCTGTGTCTAACGACCAGCAAACCCTGAGATGGTAGGTCTTTCGGTGCACGCTCAACGCAATTGTATTTTTTTACTATGTAATTTGTAGTACTTTTTGTTTGTTGCCATTTTATTGTCTGTGTTGAATGATGTTTTCCATTCTATATATTAAGCGATTATAAGAAAAACATGTTATAACGTTTCTAAATATGATACATAGTCAATAAATACTGTTTACGATTTCTGTTTCTCTATTTAATTTTATCTTAGATACTACTTATTTTCATCCTATTGTCTTAATAATTAACAATTTTGAATGTAGACAAACTTACCAAATATACCTTACTAATATACAGAGTTTATATGACAGATAGGCATTAAATTACACTACGTATACTATACGTGTGTCCAAAGCGGTACTAACACCAACGCAACGCATCGTAATGTGTTACACACACATATAATATATCGAATACAGTCCACTTTGTTTACGTCACACATCAGTATTAAATCAGCTGTTAACCCAACGACACGTCTTTTCATTCTGAAAACAATCCTCGCACAAAAGTGCACCTTATCGCCTTGAACATATGGTCCTTCGAGCCGGATTTGTAATTAATTTAGCGAGAATCAGATTGAGATCCTGGTTCAATATTGTAATCATTACCTCTTTGTTTATACGCAAGGATGCGATCCCGCACAGGGGTTTGGCCCTCTGTGTGTTGGGGCGAATGCTTATGTCTCCGTGTTCGTTGATGGATGTTGTAATTAGTGCAGATTTGAATGCGGTCTGGGGAATTAGTTCTAATTTTCCTGGTAAGTTAACCTGGGGAGAACTAGCAGAATCTGCAGTGGGAGTCACCGCAGGTGTCATGGGCTTAGCGGTGGGTCGCGACAGCTCTAAGGTTTTATTATCCAGTTTTTCAGATAGGCCAGCAATACTTGTTGTAAATGAATTGAGCTGACGTGTTAGGTCTTCTTGAAAAGACCTATCCATCTCGGCTTGTTTGTGAGTTTGCTTGGCCTGTACTTTGAATTGATCAATTAATTGACCTAACTGTACTATGTTGTTAGTAAAAGCCTTAGAGTGTTGTAGCTGGATCACTGTGCAGGTACTATTGAGACATACGTATAGCGAATTATATCCCAGCTTGCATGCCTTGGCTACCATAGGTCGGAACACTGACCAGTCCATGTATGCAACCCGAATAAAAGTTTGGTATTCAGTCGATAAGGCATTCCGATCCATTATATTATCATTGCTAAGGATCTGAATTTGTTTTACCAGATCCTCAGATGCTGGATCGGTTGCAGACTGAAACATTTCTGCTGTTTTTAGGTATTCGGATCGGGGAATGCAGTTGATGGTATCACAAACCCCCAATGGCAGTGATGGTTCTTCCTCAGCATCAAAGCCATAGGGGTAATTTTTTTCCTCTTCTGGTGTTGGAGATGTGGTTTCTCTATTTCTGAGACTGGGTCTTGTATGTTGGAGTGAGTCAAGAAGATCTTGAGCCCCCATGTTACCATAATTTGGGCAGTTTGATTGGGCAGATAAGGATAACCGAACATCTCTTATTGCAGGCATCTGAAGATGAAGGTCTTGGTTCTCAGTGGTATCCATTTCTACCGGCAGCTGGGAATGTCCTGTAATTACTGCAGCGAATCCTAGGCACAATAACCAGATTTCCAATGGGAATACTCCTCCTTGGAATGTGCGTATTAATGTAGATAGTAAGTTCTCCGAAGGTGCAAGGAAAAAGAAGTATAAAAGGGACGTATAAAAGTTATGCGGAATACGATGTGGGGGCATTCAAGATAGGCGCTTGATCTAGTGCTCGAGTAATTGTATTGTTTTTTAATACATAGTAACAAATCCTTATCGCCCGTACAAAAGTTACAATACCTTAAGAGTAACTTATCTGGAGAACCAGAAGTATTACTACGAAATTATTCCATCACGAATGCAAATTATGAGGAGGCGTGGAACGAACTAGAGAAACGATACAATAACAAGAGATATAATACTAACGAGATATTGAGAAAATTATTTACACAAAAGGCGATACAAATAGTTTCGGCGAGTTCTATCAAACAATTAGTGGATACGATTTCCACTTGTTTAAAGGCTTTGAAGAACATGGATGTGAATATTGATGCTTGGGACATAGTCATCAACTACTTGGTGCTGTCAAAATTGGATTCCGAATCGGTCAAAGAGTGGGAACAACATTTGAGCATGAATAACAATGACACACCCACTTGGCCAGAATTACGAGATTTCTTGAGTGCGAGATTCCGATCATTAGAAATGATGGATGGCCATAAACCAAGAGTGGTGCAAGCAAAGCCTGTCGCGAAGCCTAAAGCATTTCACTCGAACATAACCAAGGACGAGAAAAAACACGATGTGAAATGTGCGTTATGTAATGAAGGTCATTACGTATACCATTGCAAGAAGTTCAGTGATATGTCTACTAAGGAACGACAAGACTTTGTTCAACATAGCAAATTGTGCTTCAACTGTTTAGCGCCATCGCATTTCCGCATACGATGAAAGTCGAACGAGTTATTAGAGATGATAGTTTTTGGAAGACAAAAATGGAGAAAAGACTTGAGGATTTTTATAACACATGCTTATTGCCTGAAATTGTCGATCCAAGAAAAGCCCGTTCCATGCCCCTTCGAAGCACTTCATTTTAATCCCTGCATATAGTTTTAAAGTTAATGTAAACAACAAAAGAACTTTCAATATTTGTTGTCTCTTAGAGGGGGAGGATAAGCTATTTCAGGTATGACACATGTAGTGTAAAAGAAACAATTTTTTTTATATATTTGTTCTGAAATGGATCATTCCTGACTATTTTGAAAGATTTAATGTTGTTTTCTTTCCCTGACTTTGGTAAAGTGAGCTGTCCCTGTGGCTGATTTACCAGTATTGGGTTTGATTTATAAAATAGCATAGAAAACTCTTTATCCAAATTGATAACCAGCGCTGTGTCTAACGACCAGCAAACCCTGAGATGGTAGGTCTTTCGGTGCACGCTCAACGCAATTGTATATTTTTACTATGTAATTTGTAGTACTTTTTGTTTGTTGCCATTTTATTGTCTGTGTTGAATGATGTTTTCCATTCTATATATTAAGCGATTATAAGAAAAACATGTTATAACGTTTCTAAATATGATACATAGTCAATAAATACTGTTTACGATTTCTGTTTCTCTATTTAATTTTATCTTAGATACTACTTATTTTCATGCTGGTGAACTTAGCAGATCATTTTCCAGCAGAGCTTAAAAAAATGTGAGTTCTAGTCGCATGCAGCATAGTTCTGGAGTTCTTGATACTTTTTGGAAATAGTTCTGGCCTTTTTCCCGGAAAAAAAGTTAAATGAAAATATGATCTGCTAACTTCCGGTAGCTGATCATTTTTTCCAAAACCAAAATTTTATAAGTGATTTTGGTGCACAAAGATGAGTTCTATAGTTCCTGATACATTTTAGAAATAGTTCTGCAGAATTACACACAAAAAAAAAATAGCAAACATTTAAAACTCATTACTGAAATAAACCAATATGTTTTTAAAACTGACGCTACTTATATAAAACTACAGTTGCCGTTTCTTTTTTTGGCAAAAATAATTAGTTTAGAGCTTGGAATAATAAAAATCAATAAAATTTAAGAAAAACGTACTCTCAAGCGATAGTAGCTTTGTTATAACCGTAGCCAAAAGCAAAAACCAAGAAAATATTCAGTTTTCGATACAAAAAAAAAAACCGTAATCAGGCCGAGAACTCCTCCTTTCCTTATACGCCTATATTAAGACTAGACGCAAAAATGAAATAGAATGCCAGAACCCTCACTCAAGTATCAGCAGAGCATGGTTGAAGATAGAGGTTAGCAAAGATCAAGGATATTTTCAGTTTTCGTTATAAAAATTCAAAAATAATATATCAGAGGTACTGAGGGCCGCAACTCCTCGTTTTATACTACAACTATATATGTTCTTTGTATAAGTATGCTACAGAAAGCCAGAACTCCCACTCAAGTATCAGCAGAGCATGGTTGAAGATTTAGATGAATAAAAATCAAGAAATTTTTCATCGTTCGTAATAAAAAATCCAAAATCAAATATCAGAGGTATTGAGGGCCAGGAACTCCTCGTTTTCTAATACAGCTGTATATGCACTTTGTAAAAGTATGCTACAGAAAGCAAGAACTCTCACTCAAGTATCAGCAGAGCATGGTTGAAGATAGAGGTGAGCAAAGATCAAGGAAATTTTCAGTTTTCGTTATAAAAATTCAAAAATAATATATCAGAGGTACTGAGGGCCGCAACTCCTCGTTTTATACTACAACTGTATATGCAATTTGTAAAAGTATGCTAAAGAAAGCGTGAACTCTCAATAAAGTATCAGCAGAGCATGGTTGAAGATTAAGATGAATAAAAATCAAGAAATTTTTCATCGTTCGTAATAAAAAATCCAAAATAAAATAGCAGAGGTACTGAGGGCCGGGAACTCCTTGGTTTCTACTACGACTATGTATGAACTTTGTAAAAGTATGCTACAGAAAGCCTGAACTCTCAATCAAGTATCAGCAGAGCATGGTTAAAGATTTAGATTAGCAAAGATCAAGGAAATTTTCAGTGTTCGTTATAAAAAATTCAAAAATGATATATCAGAGGTACTGAGGGCCGGAACTCCTCGTTTTCTACTACACCTATATATGTTCTTTGTACAAGTACGCTACAGAAAGCCAGAACTCCCACTCAAGTATCAGCAGAGCATGGTTGAAGATAGAGGTTAGCAAAGATCAAGGATATTTTTAGTTTTCGTTATAAAAATTCAAAAATAATATATCAGAGGTACTGAGGGCCGGAACTCCTCGTTTTATACTACAACTGTATATGCACTATGTAAAAGTATGCTACAGAAAGCGTGAACTCTCAATAAAGTATCAGCAGAGCATGGTTGAAGACTAAGATGAATAAAAATCAAGACATTTTTCATTGTTCGTAATAAAAAGTAAAAAAAAAAATTAGTAAAGGTACCGAGGGCCGGAACTCCTCGTTTTCTACTACAACTATGTAGGCACTTTATAAAAGTATGCTACAGAAACCCAGAACTCTCAAACAAGTATCAGCAGAGCATGGTTGAAGATTTAGATGAATAAAAATCAAGAAATTTTTCATCGTTCGTAATAAAACATCCAAAATCAAATATCAGAGGTACTGAGGGCCGGGAACTCCTCGTTTTCTACTACAGCTGTATATGCACTTTGTAAAAGTATGCTACAGAAAGCAAGAACTCTCAATAAAGTATCAGCAGAGCATGGTTGAAGATTAAGATGAAGAAAAATCAAGAAACTTTTCATCGTTCGTAATAAAAAATCCAAAATCAAATATTAGAGGTACTGAGGGCCGGGAACTCCTCGTTTTCTACTACAACTGTATATGCACTTTGTAAAAGTATGCTACAGAAAGCAAGAACTCTCAATAAAGTATCAGCAAAGCATGGTTGAAGATTAAGATGAATAAAAATCAAGAAACTTTTCATCGTTCGTAATAAAAAATCCAAAATCAAATATCAGAGGTACTGAGGGCCGGGAACGTCTCGTTTTCTACTACAACTGTATATGCACTTTGTAAAAGTATGCTACAGAAAGCGTAAACTCTCAATAAAGTATCAGCAGAGCATGGTTGAAGATTAAGATGAATAAAATTCAAGAAATTTTTCATCGTTCGTAATAAAAAATCCAAAATAAAATAGCAGAGGTACTGAGGGCCGGGAACTCCTTGGTTTCTACTACGACTATGTATGAACTTTGTAAAAGTATGCTACAGAAAGCGTGAACTCTCAATAAAGTATCAGCAGAGCATGGTTGAAGATTAAGATTAATAAAAATCAAGAAATTTTTCATCATTCGTAATAAAAAATCCAAAATCAAATATCAGAGGTACTGAGGACCGAGAACTCCTCGTTTTCTACTACAACTGTATATGCACTTTGTAAAAGTATTCTACAGAAAGCAAGAACTCTCACTCAAGTATCAGCAGAGCATGGTTGAAGATAGAGGTTAGCAAAGATCAAGGAAATTTTCAGTTTTCGTTATAAAAATTCAAAAATAATATATCAGAGGTACTGAGGGCCGGAACTCCTCGTTTTCCACTACAACCATATAGGCACTTTATAATAATATGCAACAGAAGGCCAGAACTCTCAATCAAGTATCAGCAGAGCACGGTTGAAGATTAAGATGAATAAAAATCAAGAAATTTTTCATCGTTCGTAATAAAAAATCCAAAATAAAATAGCAGAGGTACTGAGGGCCGGGAACTCCTTGGTTTCTACTACAACTATGTATGCACTTTGTAAAAGTATGCTACAGAAAGCAAGAACTCTCACTCAAGTGTCAGCAGAGCATGGTTGAAGATTAAGATGAATAAAAATCAAGAAATTTTTCATCTTCGTAATAAAAAATCCAAAATCAAATATCAGAGGTACTTAGGACCGAGAACTCCTCGTTTTCTACTACAACTGTATATGAACTTTGTAAAAATATGCTACAGAAAGCAAGAACTCTCACTCAAGTATCAGCAGAGCATGGTTGAAGATAGAGGTTAGCAAAGATCAAGGAAATTTTCAGTTTTCGTTATAAAAATTCAAAAATAATATATCAGAGGTACTGAGGGCCGCAACTCCTCGTTTTATACTACAACTGTATATGCAATTTGTAAAAGTATGCTAAAGAAAGCGTGAACTCTCAATAAAGTATCAGCAGAGCATGGTTGAAGATTAAGATGAATAAAAATCAAGAAATTTTTCATCGTTCGTAATAAAAAATCCAAAATAAAATAGCAGAGGTACTGAGGGCCGGGAACTCCTTGGTTTCTACTACGACTATGTATGAACTTTGTAAAAGTATGCTACAGAAAGCGTGAACTCTCAATAAAGTATCAGCAGAGCATGGTTGAAGATTAAGATTAATAAAAATCAAGAAATTTTTCATCATTCGTAATAAAAAATCCAAAATCAAATATCAGAGGTACTGAGGACCGAGAACTCCTCGTTTTCTACTACAACTGTATATGCACTTTGTAAAAGTATTCTACAGAAAGCAAGAACTCTCACTCAAGTATCAGCAGAGCATGGTTGAAGATAGAGGTTAGCAAAGATCAAGGAAATTTTCAGTTTTCGTTATAAAAATTCAAAAATAATATATCAGGGGTACTGAGGGGGCCGAAACTCCTCGTTTTCCACTACAACCATATAGGCACTTTATAATAATATGCAACAGAAGGCCAGAACTCTCAATCAAGTATCAGCAGAGCACGGTTGAAAATTTAGATGAATAAAAATCAAGAAATTTTTCATCGTTCGTAATAAAAAATCCAAAATCAAATATCAGAGGTACTGAGGAACGGAACTCCTCGTTTTCTACTACAACTGTATATGCACTTTGTAAAAGTATGCTTCAGAAAGCGTGAACTCTCAATAAAGTATCAGCAGAGCATGGTTGAAGATAGAGGTTAGCAAAGATCAAGGATATTTTCAGTTTTCGTTATAAAAATTCAAAAATAATATATCAGAGGTACTGAGGGCCGGAACTCCTCATTTTATACTACAACTGTATATGCACTTTGTAAAAGTATGCTAAAGAAAGCGTGAACTCTCAATAAAGTATCAGCAGAGCATGGTTGAAGATTAAGATGAATAAAAATCAAGAAATTTTTCATCGTTCGTAATAAAAAATCCAAAATAAAATAGCAGAGGTACTGAGGGCCGGGAACTCCTTGGTTTCTACTACAACTATGTATGCACTTTGTAAAAGTATGCTACAGAAAGCAAGAACTCTCACTCAAGTGTCAGCAGAGCATGGTTGAAGATTAAGATGAATAAAAATCAAGAAATTTTTCAACTTCGTAATAAAAAATCCAAAATCAAATATCAGAGGTACTTAGGACCGAGAACTCCTCGTTTTCTACTACAACTGTATATGAACTTTGTAAAAATATGCTACAGAAAGCAAGAACTCTCACTCAAGTATCAGCAGAGCATGGTTGAAGATAGAGGTTAGCAAAGATCAAGGAAATTTTCAGTTTTCGTTATAAAAATTCAAAAATAATATATCAGAGGTACTGAGGGCCGGAACTCCTCGTTTTATACTACAACTGTATATGCACTTTGTAAAAGTATGCTACAGAAAGCGTGAACTCTCAATAAAGTATCAGCAGAGCATGGTTGAAGATTAAGATTAATAAAAATCAAGAAATTTTTCATCATTCGTAATAAAAAATCCAAAATCAAATATCAGAGGTACTGAAGACCGAGAACTCCTCGTTTTCTACTACAACTGTATATGCACTTTGTAAAAGTATGCTACAGAAAGCAAGAACTCTCACTCAAGTATCAGCAGAGCATGGTTGAAGATAGAGGTTAGCAAAGATCAAGATAATTTTCAGTTTTCGTTATAAAAATTCAAAAATAATATATCAGGGGTACTGAGGGCCGGAACTCCTCGTTTTTCACTACAACCATATAGGCACTTTATAATAATATGCAACAGAAGGCCAGAACTCTCAATCAAGTATCAGCAGAGCACGGTTGAAAATTTAGATGAATAAAAATCAAGAAATTTTTCATCGTTCGTAATAAAAAATCCAAAATCAAATATCAGAGGTACTGAGGAACGGAACTCCTCGTTTTCTACTACAACTGTATATGCACTTTGTAAAATTATGCTGCAGAAAGCGTGAACTCTCAATAAAGTATCAGCAGAGCATGGTTGAAGATTAAGATGAATAAAAATCAAGAAATTTTTCATCGTTCGTAATAAAAAATCCAAAATAAAATAGCAGAGGTTTTGAGGGCCGGGAACTCCTTGGTTTGTACTACGACTATGTATGAACTTTGTAAAAGTATGCTACAGAAAGCGTGAACTCTCAATAAAGTATCAGCAGAGCATGGTTGAAGATTAAGATTAATAAAAATCAAGAAATTTTTCATCATTCGTAATAAAAAATCCAAAATCAAATATCAGAGGTACTGAAGACCGAGAACTCCTCGTTTTCTACTACAACTGTATATGCACTTTGTAAAAGTATGCTACAGAAAGCAAGAACTCTCACTCAAGTATCAGCAGAGCATGGTTGAAGATAGAGGTTAGCAAAGATCAAGATAATTTTCAGTTTTCGTTATAAAAATTCAAAAATAATATATCAGGGGTACTGAGGGCCGGAACTCCTCGTTTTTCACTACAACCATATAGGCACTTTATAATAATATGCAACAGAAGGCCAGAACTCTCAATCAAGTATCAGCAGAGCACGGTTGAAAATTTAGATGAATAAAAATCAAGAAATTTTTCATCGTTCGTAATAAAAAATCCAAAATCAAATATCAGAGGTACTGAGGAACGGAACTCCTCGTTTTCTACTACAACTGTATATGCACTTTGTAAAATTATGCTGCAGAAAGCGTGAACTCTCAATAAAGTATCAGCAGAGCATGGTTGAAGATTAAGATGAATAAAAATCAAGAAATTTTTCATCGTTCGTAATAAAAAATCCAAAATAAAATAGCAGAGGTTTTGAGGGCCGGGAACTCCTTGGTTTGTACTACGACTATGTATGAACTTTGTAAAAGTATGCTACAGAAAGCCTGAACTCTCAATCAAGTATCAGCAGAACATGGTTGAATATTGAGATGAATAAAAATCAAGACATTTTTCATTGTTCGTAATAAAAAAACAAGAAAAATATATTAAAGGTACTGGGGGTCGGAACTCCTCATTTTCCACTACAACTACATATGCACTTTATAATAATATGCAACAAAAAGCCAGAACTCTCACTAAAGTATCAGCAGAGCATGGTTGAAGATAGAGGTTAGCAAAGATCAAGGAAATTTTCAGTTTTCGTTATAAAAATTCAAAAATAATATATCAGAGGTACTGAGGGCCGAAACTCCTCGTTTTATACTACAACTGTATATGCACTTTGTAAAAGTATGCTAAAGAAAGCGTGAACTCTCAATAAAGTATCAGCAGAGCATGGTTGAAGATTAAGATGAATAAAAATCAAGAAATTTTTCATCGTTCGTAATAAAAAATCCAAAATAAAATAGCAGAGTTACTGAGGGCCGGGAACTCCTTGGT
This sequence comes from Orthosia gracilis, assembly GCA_947562075.1. NCBI lineage: Eukaryota > Metazoa > Arthropoda > Insecta > Lepidoptera > Noctuidae > Orthosia > Orthosia gracilis. Next base: position 5,551,422 of record OX387268.1, read on the forward strand.
TTCTACTACGACTATGTATGCACTTTGTAAAAGTATGCTACAGAAAGCAAGAACTCTCACTCAAGTATCAGCAGAGCATGGTTGAAGATAGAGGTTAGCAAAGATCAAGGAAATTTTCAGTTTTCGTTATAAAAATTCAAAAATAATATATCAGAGGTACTGAGGGCCGGAACTCCTCGTTTTATACTACAACTGTATATGCACTATGTAAAAGTATGCTACAGAAAGCGTGAACTCTCAATAAAGTATCAGCAGAGCATGGTTGAAGACTAAGATGAATAAAAATCAAGACATTTTTCATTGTTCGTAATAAAAAGTAAAAAAAAAAATTAGTAAAGGTACCGAGGGCCGGAACTCCTCGTTTTCTACTACAACTATGTAGGCACTTTATAAAAGTATGCTACAGAAACCCAGAACTCTCAATCAAGTATCAGCAGAGCATGGTTGAAGATTTAGATGAATAAAAATCAAGAAATTTTTCATCGTTCGTAATAAAACATCCAAAATCAAATATCAGAGGTACTGAGGGCCGGGAACTCCTCGTTTTCTACTACAGCTGTATATGCACTTTGTAAAAGTATGCTACAGAAAGCGTAAACTCTCAATAAATTATCAGCAGAGCATGGTTGAAGATTAAGATGAATAAAATTCAAGAAATTTTTCATCGTTCGTAATAAAAAATCCAACATCAAATATCAGAGGTACTGAGGACCGAGAACTCCTCGTTTTCTACTACAACTATGTAGGCACTTTATAAAAGTATGCTACAGAAACCCAGAACTCTCAATCAAGTATCAGCAGAGCATGGTTGAAGATTTAGATGAATAAAAATCAAGAAATTTTTCATCGTTCGTAATAAAACATCCAAAATCAAATATCAGAGGTACTGAGGGCCGGGAACTCCTCGTTTTCTACTACAGCTGTATATGCACTTTGTAAAAGTATGCTACAGAAAGCAAGAACTCTCACTAAAGTATCAGCAGAGCATGGTTGAAGATTAAGATGAATAAAAATCAAGAAATTTTTCATCGTTCGTAATAAAAAATCCAAAATAAAATAGCAGAGTTACTGAGGGCCGGGAACTCCTTGGTTTCTACTACGACTATGTATGCACTTTGTAAAAGTATGCTACAGAAAGCAAGAACTCTCACTCAAGTATCAGCAGAGCATGGTTGAAGATAGAGGTTAGCAAAGATCAAGGAAATTTTCAGTTTTCGTTATAAAAATTCAAAAATAATATATCAGAGGTACTGAGGGCCGGAACTCCTCGTTTTATACTACAACTGTATATGCACTATGTAAAAGTATGCTACAGAAAGCGTGAACTCTCAATAAAGTATCAGCAGAGCGTGGTTGAAGATTTAGATGAATAAAACCAGGTTTTTTTAGTGTTCATTGTAAAAAAAATAGAAAAATGTTCAGAGGTTCAGAGGGCCGGGAACTCTTTGTTTTCTAATACATCTGTGTCAAGTCTAGACCTAGAAATGCAACATAAAGCTAGCACTCTCAATCAAGTATCAGCAGAGAATGGTTGAAATTTTTTGTTAAAAAAATCATTCAAATTTTCAATGTTCACTCTAGAAACCAAATAATTTAATTAGAACACTGTATTTGGAATCTAATTAGCAATAATTCACACTTACAGATGTTTTGTTCTTCGGTATTGCATGAATCCTGTTATTGCCTATATACTTGCTACCTATTTAGCTTGCAGATAGAGATCCGTTGCCGTTGACATTAAGGGAATTTCAGAACATAGTTGAGGTTGTATAATTATTTAAATTGAAAATACGATTTTTGTTTTATAGAGATACTAGCACACTGCCCGCGACTTCGTTCGCATGATTTTATTCAACAAAGAAGAGATGACTTTATTATATGCAGTTAGTGAAGGCGACCAAAAATAAGCTATTGTTAATTCAATTATAAATGGTATATCGTAGATTTATGCGTTTTAAGTTAGGATTAACGAAACTTAAATGACGTGTCCGATAAATTTTAGCTAAATATAGGGCTCGTGGGTAAATAACAGTCACACCGATTATTCTATCAAAACCTCAGTCATGAGGCTTTACAATAAGATCCAAAGCGAGTACACCATCAAATACTATGAAGAAAACAGTGTAGTGGAGCTTCCACACGAGTCTTACGGTAAAAATGAATAAAACTAAGGTTTTAAGGTTTGGGTTTAATACCCATGTAGCACCCATTCCCAAGAAAATCGGTGACTTTACAGAAGGTATTCATCGAATCCGACTCGGCAACACAGACAGGGAAACTGAGGTAACCAACATAGCCCCAAGCAAAACCAAACTTTGGTTGCATTAAGCAGACCAGATAGTCCGCTGAACGCTGTGGATAGCCTATGGGACTGAAAGCTTCTGGAGTGGCGAGGTCGTTGCTGGAAGATGCAACATTTCAAGGCCTCGCACAAGTTGGACTGATGTCTGAAATGTCTGAAATGATGAAAAATTTCTTGATTTTTATTCATCTTTATTTTCAACCATGCTCTGCTGATACTTTATTGAGAGTTCACGCTTTCTGTAGCATACTTTTACAAAGTGCATATACAGTTGTAGTAGAAAACGAGGAGTTCTTGGCCCTCAGTACCTCTGATATTTGATTTTGGATTTTTTATTATGAATGATGAAAAATTTCTTGATTTTCATTCATCTTAATCTTCAACCATGCTCTGCTTATACTTTATTGAGAGTTCACGCTTTCTGTAGCATACTTTTGCAAAGTGCATATACAGCTGTATTAGAAAATGAGGAGTTCCCGGCCCTCAGTACCTCTGATATTTGATTTTGGATTTTTTATTACGAACGATGAAAAATTTCTTGATTTTTATTCATCTAAATCTTCAACCATGCTCTGCTGATACTTGATTGAGAGTTCTGGATTTCTGTAGCATACTTTTATAAAGTGTCTACATAGTTGTAGTAGAAAACGAGGAGTTCCGGCCCTCGGTACCTTTACTAATTTTTTTTTTTACTTTTTATTACGAACAATGAAAAATGTCTTGATTTTTATTCATCTTAGTCTTCAACCATGCTCTGCTGATACTTTATTGAGAGTTCACGCTTTCTGTAGCATACTTTTACATAGTGCATATACAGTTGTAGTATAAAACGAGGAGTTCCGGCCCTCAGTACCTCTGATATATTATTTTTGAATTTTTATAACGAATACTGAAAATTTCCTTGATCTTTGCTAACCTCTATCTTTAACCATGCTCTGCTGATACTTGAGTGGGAGTTCTGGCTTTCTGTAGCGTACTTGTACAAAGAACATATATAGTTGTAGTATAAAATGAGGAGTTCCGGCCCTCGGTACCTTAACTAATTTTTTTTTTACTTTTTATTACGGACAATGAAAAATGTCTTGATTTTATTCATCTTAATCTTCAACCATGCTCTGCTGATACTTTATTGAGAGTTCTTGCTTTCTGTAGCATACTTTTACAAAGTGCATATACAGTTGTAGTAGAAAACGAGGAGCTCCCGGCCCTCAGTACCTCTGATATTTGATTCTGGATTTTTTATTACGAACGATGAAAAATTTCTTGATTTTTATTCATCTAAATCTTCAACCATGCTCTGCTGATACTTGCTTGAGAGTTCTGGCTTTCTGTTGCATATTATTATAAAGTGCCTATATAGTTGTAATGGCAAACGAGGAGTTCTGGCCCTCAGTACCTCTGATATATTATTTTTGAATTTTTATAACGAAAACTGAAAATTTCCTTGATCTTTGCTAACCTCTATCTTCAACCATGCTCTGCTGATACTTGAGTGAAAGTTCTTGCTTTCTGTAGCATACTTTTACAAAGTGCATATACAGCTGTATTAGAAAACGAGGAGTTCCCGGCCCTCAGTACCTCTGATATTTGATTTTGGATTTTTTATTACGAACGATGGAAAATTTCTTGATTTTTATTCATCTAAATCTTCAACCATGCTCTGCTGATAATTGATTGAGAGTTCTGGGTTTCTGTAGCATACTTTTATAAAGTGTCTACATAGTTGTAGTAGAAAACGAGGAGTTCCGGCCCTCGGTACCTTTACTTATTTTTTTTTTTACTTTTTATTACGAACAATGAAAAATGTCTTGATTTTTATTCATCTTAGTCTTCAACCATGCTCTGCTGATACTTTATTGAGAGTTCACGCTTTTTGTAGCATACTTTTACATAGTGCATATACAGTTGTAGTATAAAACGAGGAGTTCCGGCCCTCAGTACCTCTGATATATTATTTTTGAATTTTTATAACGAATACTGAAAATTTCCTTGATCTTTGCTAACCTCTATCTTCAACCATGCTCTGCTGATACTTGAGTAGGAGTTCTGGCTTTCTGTAGCGTACTTGTACAAAGAACATATATAGTTGTAGTAGAAAACGAGGAGTTCCGGCCCTCAGTACCTCTGATATATCATTTTTGAATTTTTTATAACGAACACTGAAAATTTCCTTGATCTTTGCTAATCTAAATCTTTAACCATGCTCTGCTGATATTTGAGTGAGAGTGCATGCTTTCTGTAGCAATCTTTTGCAAAGTGCATATACAGTTGTAGTAGAAAACGAGGAGTTCCCGGCCCTCAGTACCTCTGATATTTGATTTTGGATTTTTTATTACGAACGATGAAAAATGTCTTGATTTTTATTTATCTCATCCTTCAACCATGCTCTGCTGATACTTGAGTGAAAGTTCTGGATTTTTGTTGCATATTATTATAAAGTGCATATGTAGTTGTAGTGGAAAATGAGGAGTTCCGTTCCTCAGTACCTCTGATATTTGATTTTGGAATTTTTATTCCGAACGATGAAAAATTTCTTGATTTTTATTCATCTTAATCTTCAACCATGCTCTGCTGATACTTTATTGAGAGTTCACGCTTTCTGTAGCATACTTTTACAAAGTGCATATACAGTTATAGTAGAAAACGAGGAGTTCCCGGCCCTCAGTACCTCTGATATTTGATTTTGGATTTTTTATTACGAACGATGAAAAATTTCTTGATTTTTATTCATCTAAATTTTCAACCGTGCTCTGCTGATACTTGATTGAGAGTTCTGGCTTTCTGTTGCATATTATTATAAAGTGCCTATATGGTTGTAGTGGAAAACGAGGAGTTCTGGCCCTCAGTACCTCTGATATATTATTTTTGAATTTTTATAACGAAAACTGAAAATTTCCTTGATCTTTGCTAACCTCTATCTTCAACCATGCTCTGCTGATACTTGAGTGAGAGTTCTTGCTTTCTGTAGCATACTTTTACAAAGTGCATATACAGTTGTAGTAGAAAACGAGGAGTTCTCGGTCCTCAGTACCTCTGATATTTGATTTTGGATTTTTTATTACGAACGATGAAAAATGTCTTGATTTTTATTTATCTCATCCTTCAACCATGCTCTGCTGATACTTGAGTGAGAGTTCTGGATTTTTGTTGCATATTATTATAAAGTGCATATGTAGTTGTAGTGGAAAATGAGGAGTTCCGTTCCTCAGTACCTCTGATATTTGATTTTGGAATTTTTATTCCGAACGATGAAAAATTTCTTGATTTTTATTCATCTTAATCTTCAACCATGCTCTGCTGATACTTTATTGAGAGTTCACGCTTTCTGTAGCATACTTTTACAAAGTGCATATACAGTTATAGTAGAAAACGAGGAGTTCCCGGCCCTCAGTACCTCTGATATTTGATTTTGGATTTTTTATTACGAACGATGAAAAATTTCTTGATTTTTATTCATCTAAATTTTCAACCGTGCTCTGCTGATACTTGATTGAGAGTTCTGGCTTTCTGTTGCATATTATTATAAAGTGCCTATATGGTTGTAGTGGAAAACGAGGAGTTCTGGCCCTCAGTACCTCTGATATATTATTTTTGAATTTTTATAACGAAAACTGAAAATTTCCTTGATCTTTGCTAACCTCTATCTTCAACCATGCTCTGCTGATACTTGAGTGAGAGTTCTTGCTTTCTGTAGCATACTTTTACAAAGTGCATATACAGTTGTAGTAGAAAACGAGGAGTTCTCGGTCCTCAGTACCTCTGATATTTGATTTTGGATTTTTTATTACGAACGATGAAAAATGTCTTGATTTTTATTTATCTCATCCTTCAACCATGCTCTGCTGATACTTGAGTGAGAGTTCTGGATTTTTGTTGCATATTATTATAAAGTGCATATGTAGTTGTAGTGGAAAATGAGGAGTTCCGTTCCTCAGTACCTCTGATATTTGATTTTGGAATTTTTATTCCGAACGATGAAAAATTTCTTGATTTTTATTCATCTTAATCTTCAACCATGCTCTGCTGATACTTTATTGAGAGTTCACGCTTTCTGTAGCATACTTTTACAAAGTGCATATACAGTTATAGTAGAAAACGAGGAGTTCCCGGCCCTCAGTACCTCTGATATTTGATTTTGGATTTTTTATTACGAACGATGAAAAATTTCTTGATTTTTATTCATCTAAATTTTCAACCGTGCTCTGCTGATACTTGATTGAGAGTTCTGGCTTTCTGTTGCATATTATTATAAAGTGCCTATATGGTTGTAGTGGAAAACGAGGAGTTCTGGCCCTCAGTACCTCTGATATATTATTTTTGAATTTTTATAACGAAAACTGAAAATTTCCTTGATCTTTGCTAACCTCTATCTTCAACCATGCTCTGCTGATACTTGAGTGAGAGTTCTTGCTTTCTGTAGCATACTTTTACAAAGTGCATATACAGTTGTAGTAGAAAACGAGGAGTTCTCGGTCCTCAGTACCTCTGATATTTGATTTTGGATTTTTTATTACGAATGATGAAAAATTTCTTGATTTTTATTCATCTTAATCTTCAACCATGCTCTGCTGATACTTGATTGAGAGTTCTGGGTTTCTGTAGCATACTTTTATAAAGTGTCTACATAGTTGTAGTAGAAAACGAGGAGTTCCGGCCCTCGGTACCTTTACTTATTTTTTTTTTTACTTTTTATTACGAACAATGAAAAATGTCTTGATTTTTATTCATCTTAGTCTTCAACCATGCTCTGCTGATACTTTATTGAGAGTTCACGCTTTTTGTAGCATACTTTTACATAGTGCATATACAGTTGTAGTATAAAACGAGGAGTTCCGGCCCTCAGTACCTCTGATATATTATTTTTGAATTTTTATAACGAATACTGAAAATTTCCTTGATCTTTGCTAACCTCTATCTTCAACCATGCTCTGCTGATACTTGAGTAGGAGTTCTGGCTTTCTGTAGCGTACTTGTACAAAGAACATATATAGTTGTAGTAGAAAACGAGGAGTTCCGGCCCTCAGTGCCTTAACTAATTTTTTTTTTTACTTTTTATTACGAACAATGAAAAATGTCTTGATTTTATTCATCTTAATCTTCAACCATGCTCTGCTGATATTTTATTGAGAGTTCTTGCTTTCTGTAGCATACTTTTACAAAGTGCATATACAGTTGTAGTATAAAACGAGGAGTTCCGGCCCTCAGTACCTCTGATATATTATTTTTGAATTTTTATAACGAAAACTGAAAATTTCCTTGATCTTTGCTAACCTCTATCTTCAACCATGCTCTGCTGATACTTGAGTGAGAGTTCTTGCTTTCTGTAGCATACTTTTACAAAGTGCATATACAGTTGTAGTAGAAAACGAGGAGTTCTCGGTCCTCAGTACCTCTGATATTTGATTTTGGATTTTTTATTACGAACGATGAAAAATTTCTTGATTTTTATTCATCTTAATCTTCAACCATGCTCTGCTGATACTTTATTGAGAGTTCACGCTTTCTGTAGCATACTTTTACAAAGTGCATATACAGTTGTAGTATAAAACGAGGAGTTCCGGCCCTCAGTACCTCTGATATATTATTTTTGAATTTTTATAACGAAAACTGAAAATTTCCTTGATCTTTGCTAACCTCTATCTTCAACCATGCTCTGCTGATACTTGAGTGAGAGTTCTTGCTTTCTGTAGCATACTTTTACAAAGTGCATATACAGTTGTAGTAGAAAACGAGGAGTTCCCGGCCCTCAGTACCTCTGATATTTGATTTTGGATTTTTTATTACGAACGATGAAAAGTTTCTTGATTTTTATTCATCTTAATCTTCAACCATGCTCTGCTGATACTTTATTGAGAGTTCTTGCTTTCTGTAGCATACTTTTACAAAGTGCATATACAGTTGTAGTAGAAAACGAGGAGTTCCCGGCCCTCAGTACCTCTGATATTTGATTTTGGATTTTTTATTACGAACGATGAAAAGTTTCTTGATTTTTATTCATCTTAATCTTCAACCATGCTCTGCTGATACTTTATTGAGAGTTATTGCTTTCTGTAGCATACTTTTACAAAGTGCATATACAGTTGTAGTAGAAAACGAGGAGTTTCCGGCCCTCAGTACCTCTGATATTTGATTTTGGATTTTTTATTACGAACGATGATAAATTTCTTGATTTTTATTCATCTAAATCTTCAACCATGCTCTGCTGATACTTGATTGAGAGTTCACGCTTTCTGTAGCATACTTTTACAAAGTGCATATACAGTTGTAGTATAAAACGAGGAGTTCCGGCCCTCAGTACCTCTGATATATTATTTTTGAATTTTTATAACGAAAACTGAAAATTTCCTTGATCTTTGCTAACCTCTATCTTCAACCATGCTCTGCTGATACTTGAGTGAGAGTTCTTGCTTTCTGTAGCATACTTTTACAAAGTGCATATACAGTTGTAGTAGAAAACGAGGAGTTCCCGGCCCTCAGTACCTCTGATATTTGATTTTGGATTTTTTATTACGAACGATGAAAAGTTTCTTGATTTTTATTCATCTTAATCTTCAACCATGCTCTGCTGATACTTTATTGAGAGTTCTTGCTTTCTGTAGCATACTTTTACAAAGTGCATATACAGTTGTAGTAGAAAACGAGGAGTTCCCGGCCCTCAGTACCTCTGATATTTGATTTTGGATTTTTTATTACGAACGATGAAAAGTTTCTTGATTTTTATTCATCTTAATCTTCAACCATGCTCTGCTGATACTTTATTGAGAGTTATTGCTTTCTGTAGCATACTTTTACAAAGTGCATATACAGTTGTAGTAGAAAACGAGGAGTTTCCGGCCCTCAGTACCTCTGATATTTGATTTTGGATTTTTTATTACGAACGATGATAAATTTCTTGATTTTTATTCATCTAAATCTTCAACCATGCTCTGCTGATACTTGATTGAGAGTTCTGGCATTCTGTTTCATTTTTGCGTCTAGTCTTAATATAGGCGTATAAGGAAAGGAGGAGTTCTCGGCCTGATTACGGTTAGATTTTATGTTTTGTTTTTTTTTTGTATCGAAAACTGAATATTGTCTTGGTTTTTGCTTTTGGCTACGGTTATAACAAAGCTACTATCGCTTGAGAGTACGTTTTTCTTATATTTTATTGATTTTTATTATTCCAAGCTCTAAACTAATTATTTTTGCCAAAAAAAGAAACGGCAACTGTAGTTTTATATAAGTAGCGTCAGTTTTAAAAAACATATTGGTTTATTTCAGTAATGAGTTTTAAATGTTTGCTATTTTTTTTTTGTGTGTAATTCTGCAGAACTATTTCTAAAATGTATCAGGAACTATAGAACTCATCTTTGTGCACCAAAATCACTTATAAAATTTTGGTTTTGGAAAAAATGATCAGCTACCGGAAGTTAGCAGATCATATTTTCATTTGACTTTTTTTCCGGGAAAAAGGCTAGAACTATTTACAAAAAGTATCAAGAACTCCAGAACTATGCTGCATGCGATTAGAACTCACATTTTTTTAAGCTCTGCTGGAAAATGATCTGCCAGGTTCACGCAGACCTTATTTTCATCCTATTGTCTTAATAATTAACAATTTTGAATGTAGACAAACTTACCAAATATACCTTACTAATATACGGAGTTGATATGACAGATAGGCATTAAATTACACTACGTATACTATACGTGTGTCCAAAGCGGTACTAACACCAACGCAACGCATCGTAATGTGTTACACACACATATAATATATCGAATACAGTCCACTTTGTTTACGTCACACATCAGTATTAAATCAGCTGTTAACCCAACGACACGTCTTTTCAGTCTGATAACAATCCTCAAACAAAAGTGCACCTTATCGCCTTGAACATATGGTCCTTCGAGCCGGATTTGTAATTAATTTAGCGAGAATCAGATTGAGATCCTGGTTCAATATTGTAATCATTACCTCTTTGTTTATACGCAAGGATGCGATCCCGCACAGGGGTTTGGCCCTCTGTGTGTTGGGGCGAATGCTTATGTCTCCGTGTTCGTTGATGGATGTTGTAATTAGTGCAGATTTGAATGCGGTCTGGGGAATTAGTTCTAATTTTCCTGGTAAGTTAACCTGGGGAGAACTAGCAGAATCTGCAGTGGGAGTCACCGCAGGTGTCATGGGCTTAGCGGTGGGTCGCGACAGCTCTAAGGTTTTATTATCCAGTTTTTCAGATAGGCCAGCAATACTTGTTGTAAATGAATTGAGCTGACGTGTTAGGTCTTCTTGAAAAGACCTATCCATCTCGGCTTGTTTGTGAGTTTGCTTGGCCTGTACTTTGAATTGATCAATTAATTGACCTAACTGTACTATGTTGTTAGTAAAAGCCTTAGAGTGTTGTAGCTGGATCACTGTGCAGGTACTATTGAGACATACGTATAGCGAATTATATCCCAGCTTGCATGCCTTGGCTACCATAGGTCGGAACACTGACCAGTCCATGTATGCAACCCGAATAAAAGTTTGGTATTCAGTCGATAAGGCATTCCGATCCATTATATTATCATTGCTAAGGATCTGAATTTGTTTTACCAGATCCTCAGATGCTGGATCGGTTGCAGACTGAAACATTTCTGCTGTTTTTAGGTATTCGGATCGGGGAATGCAGTTGATGGTATCACAAACCCCCAATGGCAGGGATGGTTCTTCCTCAGCATCAAAGCCATAGGGGTAATTGTTTTCCTCTTCTGGTGTTGGAGATGTGGTTTCTCTATTTCTGAGACTGGGTCTTGTATGTTGGAGTGAGTCAAGAAGATCTTGAGCCCCCATGTTACCATAATTTGGGCAGTTTGATTGGGCAGATAAGGATAACCGAACATCTCTTATTGCAGGCATCTGAAGATGAAGGTCTTGGTTCTCAGTGGTATCCATTTCTACCGGAAGCTGGGAATGTCCTGTAATTACTGCAGCGAATCCTAGGCACAATAACCAGATTTCCAATGGGAATACTCCTCCTTGGAATGTGCGTATTAATGTAGATAGTAAGTTCTCCGAAGGTGCAAGGAAAAAGAAGTATAAAAGGGACGTATAAAAGTTATGCGGAATACGATGTGGGGGCATTCAAGATAGGCGCTTGATCTAGTGCTCGAGTAATTGTATTGTTTTTTAATACATAGTAACAAATCCTTATCGCCCGTACAAAAGTTACAATACCTTAAGAGTAACTTATCTGGAGAACCAGAAGTATTACTACGAAATTATTCCATCACGAATGCAAATTATGAGGAGGCGTGGAACGAACTAGAGAAACGATACAATAACAAGAGATATAATACTAACGAGATATTGAGAAAATTATTTACACAAAAGGCGATACAAATAGTTTCGGCGAGTTCTATCAAACAATTAGTGGATACGATTTCCACTTGTTTAAAGGCTTTGAAGAACATGGATGTGAATATTGATGCTTGGGACATAGTCATCAACTACTTGGTGCTGTCAAAATTGGATTCCGAATCGGTCAAAGAGTGGGAACAACATTTGAGCATGAATAACAATGACACACCCACTTGGCCAGAACTACGAGATTTCTTGAGTGCGAGATTCCGATCATTAGAAATGATGGATGGCCATAAACCAAGAGTGGTGCAAGCTAAGCCTGTCGCGAAGCCTAAAGCATTTCACTCGAACATAACCAAGGACGAGAAAAACACGAAGTGAAATGTGCGTTATGTAATGAAGGTCATTACGTATACCATTGCAAGAAGTTTAGTGATATGTCTACTAAGGAACGACAAGACTTTGTTCAACATAGCAAATTGTGCTTCAACTGTTTAGCGCCATCGCATTTCTGCATACGATGAAAGTCGAACGAGTTATTAGAGATGATAGTTTTTGGAAGACAAAAATGGAGAAAAGACTTGAGGATTTTTATAACACATGCTTATTGCCTGAAATTGTCGATCCAAGAAAAGCCCGTTCCATGCCCCTTCGAAGCACTTCATTTTAATCCCTGCATATAGTTTTTTAAAGTTAATGTAAACAACAAAACAACTTTCAATATTTGTTGTCTCTTAGAGGGGGAGGATAAGCTATTTCAGGTATGACACATGTAGTGTAAAAGAAACAATTTTTTTTATATATTTGTTCTGAAATGGATCATTCCTGACTATTTTTAAAGATTTAATGTTGTTTTCTTTCCCTGACTTTGGTAAAGTGAGCTGTCCCTGTGGCTGATTTACCAGTATTGGGTTTGATTTATAAAATAGCATAGAAATACCCAATTACCAGAGGGTAAAAGGGATGTGTGTGGGGTGTAGTGTAAGTAGGTATGAAGATGTGTTGAGTAGAAGAAAGAAGAAGAAGAGAAAAAGTGAATTAGGTAAATAAATAAATAAATGAATATGAAGAGACTAAGCCAAATAAGAGTCCAAGAAAATGCTAGTGGTAGTTTTTTTTAGAATTTTGAAAACGAAACTGATTTTACGTTGGGCGCCAGACTGTAGCGTTACGGGTCGCTCAGGTGAGCTGAGCCACACATAAGCCACGTTAATACAAATAAGAAAACAGTTATAAACTAAAAATTATGTATGAAATTAAGGTCCGGCTTCGCAAGACGTGGGCAGCCACTCGATGCAATCACGCATCACCCCACACTCAACCCTTATCTGAGCGTCATATCCAACCTTCCGATCCCCAATACTCTCTCGATGCAGGGACTTAATCATGAAAAGTAATGTCTTGGCGTCAATCGTATAGATAAGTGGATCTTCGCTTTCATCAGGAAAGAGATTCATCGCATCTTGTTCAGATAGCCTTAAGGCGGTATACCAGTTTCTAGCTGTGTATTCATTGAAACATATATAGAACTCCATTAAGCGCCGCGTGAGGGTTTGCATAATAGCATTAAGTCCGCTCATAGGCGTTCTCTGCATCCTCCCACGGTTTAGAGCGGAAAGAAAATCGTACACTCCGTGGCGTACCTGCCAGTCATTAAATGCTTCTGCTGATTCGCCCGTTTCAATTGTGCGTGAGTGATCCAAGTGCGTAGCTACGAGCTGACGCATCTGACAGTGGACATATGGAACGCGGGCGGGTAACGGAGAATAGCGATGTCTACCACCATTTCTCCATCCGTGCCCTTGATCGGTAGTCTGCAATAAATCTAATCTTGCTAGGCCCGATTGCGCGACGGCAACGACCCTGCTCAGAGGATGCTCACCCTGATTGTTGAGTCCCTCGAGAATCCCAGCTTCTACGCCGGCATTTACGATGGCCTGTTCAACCTGATGCAGGGAGCGAGAAGTTATGCTGTTCCATCGAGCATCTTGGCTGTACGATAGCAGCAACTTCGCTGAGAGCGCCGCCAGGGCACGCAGATACACATCAGCTGCCGGCAAGTCATCAAAATTGATGTTGAAGACGACAGCGCCCCGGCTAGCTCAGTCGGTAGAGCATGAGACTCTTAATCTCAGGGTCGTGGGTTCGTGCCCCACGTTGGGCGAATGTGGTATTTCGCTATTCTAAACCACATATTTTAGTTATTTCACTGAGTGAGCTGAAGTGTTCTCACCTAATTCACACTTAGGTCTCATAATACTTACTTACTCACACTGTATTCATATTATTCCATGCCAAAACATTTTACATCGCATCGCATCTATTATACGATTTGTTGGTTTTTGCATTACTATTCTGCGAATCGGTCTAAAACGATTCGTTTTCTTATAAAATATCTAAAATAAAATAAATAATTATCATATTTTTCAATGTTATGATACCTACGTCAGGTTGTCAAGCTGTCAATACTTTTCCTTTTAAATTTTCTGTCATAAAGTTTCTCACTAGCTTAGCCTATGAAGATTACTTTTGATTTATATAATTTAAATTCTTTTTATCAATATGTTAGCTCAAATATTGTATTTTATAACTTAAATTAATTTACACGCTCTCAGAATTCATCGAAGAGGTTTTGGATTGAATATTACTGGCTGTTTTGAATACTGGCAATTTGCATTTTTGTATGACAACAAGATGTCATTCTAATAAAGAAGAAAAAGGACAGGCGGCAGATATAAAAGACGGAAATTTCGAGGGCTTGAGAGTCTTCAATCTGGTCTGAAACCGAAGAGTCGCCTAATCGCTAAGCCATAAAATACGAGGAGTTCCTGACAGTTGTGCTGCCTGCCTAACCTCCCTGCCCGACCTGTTCCCTGGTTGGTAACCTACCAGCTACCTACACGGCTACCTCCCTGCCCGACCTGTTCCCCGGTTGGCTGCCCACGAAGAGTTCCTGACAGTCGTGCTGCCGGCCTAACCTACCAGCTGCCTACAATACGACCTGCCTGCCCGACCTGTTCCCCGGGTTGGCTGCCCACGTCGTGCGAAGCCGGATCTTGATTTCATACATAATTTTTAGTTTATAATTGTTTTTTTATTTGTATTAACGTGGCTTATGTGTGGCTCAGCCCACCTGAGCGACGCGTAACGCTACAAAGTTCAGTGATATGTCTACTAAGGAACGACAAGACTTTGTTCAACATAGCAAATTGTGCTTCAACTGTTTAGCGCCATCGCATTTCCGCATACGATGAAAGTCGAACGAGTTATTAGAGATGATAGTTTTTGGAAGACAAAATTGGAGAAAAGACTTGAGGATTTTTATAACACATGCTTATTGCCTGAAATTGTCGATCCAAGAAAAGCCCGTTCCATGCCCCTTCGAAGCACTTCATTTTAATCCCTGCATATAGTTTTAAAGTTAATGTAAACAACAAAACAACTTTCAATTTTTTGTTGTCTCTTAGAGGGGGAGGATAAGCTATTTCAGGTATGACACATGTAGTGTAAAAGAAACAATTTTTTTTATATATTTGTTCTGAAATGGATCATTCCTGACTATTTTGAAAGATTTAATGTTGTTTTCTTTCCCTGACTTTGGTAAAGTGAGCTGTCCCTGTGGCTGATTTACCAGTATTGGGTTTGATTTATAAAATAGCATAGAAAACTCTTTATCCAAAGTGATAACCAGCGCTGTGTCTAACGACCAGCAAACCCTGAGATGGTAGGTCTTTCGGTGCACGCTCAACGCAATTGTATATTTTTACTATGTAATTTGTAGTACTTTTTGTTTGTTGCCATTTTATTGTCTGTGTTGAATGATGTTTTCCATTCTATATATTAAGCGATTATAAGAAAAACATGTTATAACGTTTCTAAATATGATACATAGTCAATAAATACTGTTTACGATTTCTGTTTCTCTATTTAATTTTATCTTAGATACTACTTATTTTCATCCTATTGTCTTAATAATTAACAATTTTGAATGTAGACAAACTTACCAAATATACCTTACTAATATACAGAGTTGATATGACAGATAGGCATTAAATTACACTACGTATACTATACGTGTGTCCAAAGCGGTACTAACACCAACGCAACGCATCGTAATGTGTTACACACACATATAATATATCGAATACAGTCCACTTTGTTTACGTCACACATCAGTATTAAATCAGCTGTTAACCCAACGACACGTCTTTTCAGTCTGATAACAATCCTCAAACAAAAGTGCACCTTATCGCCTTGAACATATGGTCCTTCGAGCCGGATTTGTAATTAATTTAGCGAGAATCAGATTGAGATCCTGGTTCAATATTGTAATCATTACCTCTTTGTTTATACGCAAGGATGCGATCCCGCACAGGGGTTTGGCCCTCTGTGTGTTGGGGCGAATGCTTATGTCTCCGTGTTCGTTGATGGATGTTGTAATTAGTGCAGATTTGAATGCGGTCTGGGGAATTAGTTCTAATTTTCCTGGTAAGTTAACCTGGGGAGAACTAGCAGAATCTGCAGTGGGAGTCACCGCAGGTGTCATGGGCTTAGCGGTGGGTCGCGACAGCTCTAAGGTTTTATTATCCAGTTTTTCAGATAGGCCAGCAATACTTGTTGTAAATGAATTGAGCTGACGTGTTAGGTCTTCTTGAAAAGACCTATCCATCTCGGCTTGTTTGTGAGTTTGCTTGGCCTGTACTTTGAATTGATCAATTAATTGACCTAACTGTACTATGTTGTTAGTAAAAGCCTTAGAGTGTTGTAGCTGGATCACTGTGCAGGTACTATTGAGACATACGTATAGCGAATTATATCCCAGCTTGCATGCCTTGGCTACCATAGGTCGGAACACTGACCAGTCCATGTATGCAACCCGAATAAAAGTTTGGTATTCAGTCGATAAGGCATTCCGATCCATTATATTATCATTGCTAAGGATCTGAATTTGTTTTACCAGATCCTCAGATGCTGGATCGGTTGCAGACTGAAACATTTCTGCTGTTTTTAAGTATTCGGATCGGGGAATCAGTTGATGGTATCACAAACCCCCAATGGCAGGGATGGTTCTTCCTCAGCATCAAAGCCATAGGGGTAATTGTTTTCCTCTTCTGGTGTTGGAGATGTGGTTTCTCTATTTCTGAGACTGGGTCTTGTATGTTGGAGTGAGTCAAGAAGATCTTGAGCCCCCATGTTACCATAATTTGGGCAGTTTGATTGGGCAGATAAGGATAACCGAACATCTCTTATTGCAGGCATCTGAAGATGAAGGTCTTGGTTCTCAGTGGTATCCATTTCTACCGGAAGCTGGAAATGTCCTGTAATTACTGCAGCGAATCCTAGGCACAATAACCAGATTTCCAATGGGAATACTCCTCCTTGGAATGTGCGTATTAATGTAGATAGTAAGTTCTCCGAAGGTGCAAGGAAAAAGAAGTATAAAAGGGACGTATAAAAGTTATGCGGAATACGATGTGGGGGCATTCAAGATAGGCGCTTGATCTAGTGCTCGAGTAATTGTATTGTTTTTTAATACATAGTAACAAATCCTTATCGCCCGTACAAAAGTTACAATACCTTAAGAGTAACTTATCTGGAGAACCAGAAGTATTACTACGAAATTATTCCATCACGAATGCAAATTATGAGGAGGCGTGGAACGAACTAGAGAAACGATACAATAACAAGAGATATAATACTAACGAGATATTGAGAAAATTATTTACACAAAAGGCGATACAAATAGTTTCGGCGAGTTCTATCAAACAATTAGTGGATACGATTTCCACTTGTTAAAAGGCTTTGAAGAACATGGATGTGAATATTGATGCTTGGGACATAGTCATCAACTACTTGGTGCTGTCAAAATTGGATTCCGAATCGGTCAAAGAGTGGGAACAACATTTGAGCATGAATAACAATGACACACCCACTTGGCCAGAACTACGAGATTTTTTGAGTGCGAGATTCCGATCATTAGAAATGATGGATGGCCATAAACCAAGAGTGGTGCAAGCTAAGCCTGTCGCGAAGCCTAAAGCATTTCACTCGAACATAACCAAGGACGAGAAAAAACACGAAGTGAAATGTGCGTTATGTAATGAAGGTCATTACGTATACCATTGCAAGAAGTTCAGTGATATGTCTACTAAGGAACGACAAGACTTTGTTCAACATAGCAAATTGTGCTTCAACTGTTTAGCGCCATCGCATTTCCGCATACGATGAAAGTCGAACGAGTTATTAGAGATGATAGTTTTTGGAAGACAAAAATGGAGAAAAGACTTGAGGATTTTTATAACACATGCTTATTGCCTGAAATTGTCGATCCAAGAAAAGCCCGTTCCATGCCCCATCGAAGCACTTCATTTTAATCCCTGCATATAGTTTTAAAGTTAATGTAAACAACAAAACAACTTTCAATATTTGTTGTCTCTTAGAGGGGGAGGATAAGCTATTTCAGGTATGACACATGTAGTGTAAAAGAAACAATTTTTTTTATATATTTGTTCTGAAATGGATCATTCCTGACTATTTTTAAAGATTTAATGTTGTTTTCTTTCCCTGACTTTGGTAAAGTGAGCTGTCCCTGTGGCTGATTTACCAGTATTGGGTTTGATTTATAAAATAGCATAGAAAACTCTTTATCCAAATTGATAACCAGCGCTGTGTCTAACGACCAGCAAACCCTGAGATGGTAGGTCTTTCGGTGCACGCTCAACGCAATTGTATATTTTTACTATGTAATTTGTAGTACTTTTTGTTTGTTGCCATTTTATTGTCTGTGTTGAATGATGTTTTCCATTCTATATATTAAGCGATTATAAGAAAAACATGTTATAACGTTTCTAAATATGATACATAGTCAATAAATACTGTTTACGATTTCTGTTTCTCTATTTAATTTTATCTTAGATACTACTTATTTTCATCCTATTGTCTTAATAATTAACAATTTTGAATGTAGACAAACTTACCAAATATACCTTACTAATATACAGAGTTGATATGACAGATAGGCATTAAATTACACTACGTATACTATACGTGTGTCCAAAGCGGTACTAACACCAACGCAACGCATCGTAATGTGTTACACACACATATAATATATCGAATACAGTCCACTTTGTTTACGTCACACATCAGTATTAAATCAGCTGTTAACCCAACGACACGTCTTTTCATTCTGAAAACAATCCTCAAACAAAAGTGCACCTTATCGCCTTGAACATATGGTCCTTCGAGCCGGATTTGTAATTAATTTAGCGAGAATCAGATTGAGATCCTGGTTCAATATTGTAATCATTACCTCTTTGTTTATACGCAAGGATGCGATCCCGCACAGGGGTTTGGCCCTCTGTGTGTTGGGGCGAATGCTTATGTCTCCGTGTTCGCTGATGGATGTTGTAATTAGTGCAGATTTGAATGCGGTCTGGGGAATTAGTTCTAATTTTCCTGGTAAGTTAACCTGGGGAGAACTAGCAGAATCTGCAGTGGGAGTCACCGCAGGTGTCATGGGCTTAGCGCGGTGGGTCGCGACAGCTCTAAGGTTTTATTATCCAGTTTTTCAGATAGGCCAGCAATACTTGTTGTAAATGAATTGAGCTGACGTGTTAGGTCTTCTTGAAAAGACCTATCCATCTCGGCTTGTTTGTGAGTTTGCTTGGCCTGTACTTTGAATTGATCAATTAATTGACCTAACTGTACTATGTTGTTAGTAAAAGCCTTAGAGTGTTGTAGCTGGATCACTGTGCAGGTACTATTGAGACATACGTATAGCGAATTATATCCCAGCTTGCATGCCTTGGCTACCATAGGTCGGAACACTGACCAGTCCATGTATGCAACCCGAATAAAAGTTTGGTATTCAGTCGATAAGGCATTCCGATCCATTATATTATCATTGCTAAGGATCTGAATTTGTTTTACCAGATCCTCAGATGCTGGATCGGTTGCAGACTGAAACATTTCTGCTGTTTTTAAGTATTCGGATCGGGGAATGCAGTTGATGGTATCACAAACCCCCAATGGCAGGGATGGTTCTTCCTCAGCATCAAAGCCATAGGGGTAATTGTTTTCCTCTTCTGGTGTTGGAGATGTGGTTTCTCTATTTCTGAGACTGGGTCTTGTATGTTGGAGTGAGTCAAGAAGATCTTGAGCCCCCATGTTACCATAATTTGGGCAGTTTGATTGGGCAGATAAGGATAACCGAACATCTCTTATTGCAGGCATCTGAAGATGAAGGTCTTGGTTCTCAGTGGTATCCATTTCTACCGGAAGCTGGGAATGTCCTGTAATTACTGCAGCCAATCCTAGGCACAATAACCAGATTTCCAATGGGAATACTCCTCCTTGGAATGTGCGTATTAATGTAGATAGTAAGTTCTCCGAAGGTGCAAGGAAAAAGAAGTATAAAAGGGACGTATAAAAGTTATGCGGAATACGATGTGGGGGCATTCAAGATAGGCGCTTGATCTAGTGCTCGAGTAATTGTATTGTTTTTTAATACATAGTAACAAATCCTTATCGCCCGTACAAAAGTTACAATACCTTAAGAGTAACTTATCTGGAGAACCAGAAGTATTACTACGAAATTATTCCATCACGAATGCAAATTATGAGGAGGCGTGGAACGAACTAGAGAAACGATACAATAACAAGAGATATAATACTAACGAGATATTGAGAAAATTATTTACACAAAAGGCGAAACAAATAGTTTCGGCGAGTTCTATCAAACAATTAGTGGATACGATTTCCACTTGTTTAAAGGCTTTGAAGAACATGGATGTGAATATTGATGCTTGGGACATAGTCATCAACTACTTGGTGCTGTCAAAATTGGATTCCGAATCGGTCAAAGAGTGGGAACAACATTTGAGCATGAATAACAATGACACACCCACTTGGCCAGAACTACGAGATTTCTTGAGTGCGAGATTCCGATCATTAGAAATGATGGATGGCCATAAACCAAGAGTGGTGCAAGCTAAGCCTGTCGCGAAGCCTAAAGCATTTCACTCGAACATAACCAAGGACGAGAAAAAACACGAAGTGAAATGTGCGTTATGTAATGAAGGTCATTACGTATACCATTGCAAGAAGTTCAGTGATATGTCTACTAAGGAACGACAAGACTTTGTTCAATATAGCAAATTGTGCTTCAACTGTTTAGCGCCATCGCATTTCCGCATACGATGAAAGTCGAACGAGTTATTAGAGATGATAGTTTTTGGAAGACAAAAATGGAGAAAAGACTTGAGGATTTTTACAACACATGCTTATTGCCTGAAATTGTCGATCCAAGAAAAGCCCGTTCCATGCCCCTTCGAAGCACTTCATTTTAATCCCTGCATATAGTTTTAAAGTTAATGTAAACAACAAAACAACTTTCAATATTTGTTGTCTCTTAGAGGGGGAGGATAAGCTATTTCAGGTATGACACATGTAGTGTAAAAGAAACAATTTTTTTTATATATTTGTTCTGAAATGGATCATTCCTGACTATTTTTAAAGATTTAATGTTGTTTTCTTTCCCTGACTTTGGTAAAGTGAGCTGTCCCTGTGGCTGATTTACCAGTATTGGGTTTGATTTATAAAATAGCATAGAAATACCCAATTACCAGAGGGTAAAAGGGATGTGTGTGGGGTGTAGTGTAAGTAGGTATGAAGATGTGTTGAGTAGAAGAAAGAAGAAGAAGAGAAAAAGTGAATTAGGTAAATAAATAAATAAATGAATATGAAGAGACTAAGCCAAATAAGAGTCCAAGAAAATGCTAGTGGTAGTTTTTTTTAGAATTTTGAAAACGAAACTGATTTTACGTTGGGCGCCAGACTGTAGCGTTACGGGTCGCTCAGGTGAGCTGAGCCACACATAAGCCACGTTAATACTAATAAGAAAACAGTTATAAACTAAAAATTATGTATGAAATTAAGGTCCGGCTTCGCAAGACGTGGGCAGCCACTCGATGCAATCACGCATCACCCCACACTCAACCCTTATCTGAGCGTCATATCCAACCTTCCGATCCCCAATACTATCTCGATGCAGGGACTTAATCATGAAAAGTAATGTCTTGGCGTCAATCGTATAGATAAGTGGATCTTCGCTTTCATCAGGAAAGAGATTCATCGCATCTTGTTCAGATAGCCTTAAGGCGGTATACCAGTTTCTAGCTGTGTATTCATTGAAACATATATAGAACTCCATTAAGCGCCGCGTGAGGGTTTGCATAATAGCATTAAGTCCGCTCATAGGCGTTCTCTGCATCCTCCCACGGTTTAGAGCGGAAAGAAAATCGTACACTCCGTGGCGTACCTGCCAGTCATTAAATGCTTCTGCTGATTCGCCCGTTTCAATTGTGCGTGAGTGATCCAAGTGCGTAGCTACGAGCTGACGCATCTGACAGTGGACATATGGAACGCGGGCGGGTAACGGAGAATAGCGATGTCTACCACCATTTCTCCATCCGTGCCCTTGATCGGTAGTCTGCAATAAATCTAATCTTGCTAGGCCCGATTGCGCGACGGCAACGACCCACCCTGATGAGGATGCTCACCCTGATTGTTGAGTCCCTCGAGAATCCCAGCTTCTACGCCGGCATTTACGATGGCCTGTTCAACCTGATGCAGGGAGCGAGAAGTTATGCTGTTCCATCGAGCATCTTGGCTGTACGATAGCAGCAACTTCGCTGAGAGCGCCGCCAGGGCACGCAGATACACATCAGCTGCCGGCAAGTCATCAAAATTGATGTTGAAGACGACAGCGCCCGGCTAGCTCAGTCCGAAGAGCATGAGACTCTTAATCTCAGGGTCGTGGGTTCGTGCCCCACGTTGGGCGAATGTGGTATTTCGCTATTCTAAACCACATATTTTAGTTATTTCACTGAGTGAGCTGAAGTGTTCTCACCTAATTCACACTTAGGTCTCATAATACTTACTTACTCACACTGTATTCATATTATTCCATGCCAAAACATTTTACATCGCATCGCATCTATTATACGTTTTGTTGGTTTTTGCATTACTATTCTGCGAATCGGTCTAAAACGATTCGTTTTCTTATAAAATATCTAAAATAAAATAAATAATTATCATATTTTTCAATGTTATGATACCTACGTCAGGTTGTCAAGCTGTCAATACTTTTCCTTTTAAATTTTCTGTCATAAAGTTTCTCACTAGCTTAGCCTATGAAGATTAATTTTGATTTATATAATTTAAATTCTTTTTATCAATATTTTAGCTCAAATATTGTATTTTATAACTTAAATTAATTTACACGCTCTCAGAATTCATCGAAGAGGTTTTGGATTGAATATTACTGGCTGTTTTGAATACTGGCAAGTTGCATTTTTGTATGACAACAAGATGTCATTCTAATAAAGAAGAAAAAGGACAGGCGGCAGATATAAAAGACGGAAATTTCGAGGGCTTGAGAGTCTTCAATCTGGTCTGAAACCGAAGAGTCGCCTAATCGCTAAGCCATCAAATACGAGGAGTTCCTGACAGTTGTGCTGCCTGCCTAACCTACCAGCTACCTACACGGCTACCTCCCTGCCCGACCTGTTCCCTGGTTGGTAACCTACCAGCTACCTACACGGCTACCTCCCTGCCCGACCTGTTCCCTGGTTGGCTGCCCACGAAGAGTTCCTGACAGTCGTGCTGCCGGCCTAACCTACCAGCTGCCTACAATACGACCTGCCTGCCCGACCTGTTCCCCGGGTTGGCTGCCCACGTCGTGCGAAGCCGGATCTTGATTTCATACATAATTTTTAGTTTATAATTGTTTTTTTATTTGTATTAACGTGGCTTATGTGTGGCTCAGCCCACCTGAGCGACGCGTAACGCTACAAAGTTCAGTGATATGTCTACTAAGGAACGACAAGACTTTGTTCAACATAGCAAATTGTGCTTCAACTGTTTAGCGCCATCGCATTTCCGCATACGATGAAAGTCGAACGAGTTATTAGAGATGATAGTTTTTGGAAGACAAAAATGGAGAAAAGACTTGAGGATTTTTACAACACATGCTTATTGCCTGAAATTGTCGATCCAAGAAAAGCCCGTTCCATGCCCCTTCGAAGCACTTCTTTTTAATCCCTGCATATAGTTTTAAAGTTAATGTAAACAACAAAACAACTTTCAATATTTGTTGTCTCTTAGAGGGGAGAGATAAGCTATTTCAGGTATGACACATGTAGTGTAAAAGAAACAATTTTTTTTATATATTTGTTCTGAAATGGATCATTCCTGACTATTTTTAAAGATTTAATGTTGTTTTCTTTCCCTGACTTTGGTAAAGTGAGCTGTCCCTGTGGCTGATTTACCAGTATTGGGTTTGATTTATAAAATAACATAGAAAACTCTTTATCCAAATTGATAACCAGCGCTGTGTCTAACGACCAGCAAACCCTCAGATGGTAGGTCTTTCGGTGCACGCTCAACGCAATTGTATATTTTTACTATGTAATTTGTAGTACTTTTTGTTTGTTGCCATTTTATTGTCTGTGTTGAATGATGTTTTCCATTCTATATATTAAGCGATTATAAGAAAAACATGTTATAACGTTTCTAAATATGATACATAGTCAATAAATACTGTTTACGATTTCTGTTTCTCTATTTAATTTTATCTTAGATACTACTTATTTTCATCCTATTGTCTTAATAATTAACAATTTTGAATGTAGACAAACTTACCAAATATACCTTACTAATATACAGAGTTGATATGACAGATAGGCATTAAATTACACTACGTATACTATACGTGTGTCCAAAGCGGTACTAACACCAACGCAACGCATCGTAATGTGTTACACACACATATAATATATCGAATACAGTCCACTTTGTTTACGTCACACATCAGTATTAAATCAGCTGTTAACCCAACGACACGTCTTTTCATTCTGAAAACAATCCTCAAACAAAAGTGCACCTTATCGCCTTGAACATATGGTCCTTCGAGCCGGATTTGTAATTAATTTAGCGAGAATCAGATTGAGATCCTGGTTCAATATTGTAATCATTACCTCTTTGTTTATACGCAAGGATGCGATCCCGCACAGGGGTTTGGCCCTCTGTGTGTTGGGGCGAAGGCTTATGTCTCCGTGTTCGTTGATGGATGTTGTAATTAGTGCAGATTTGAATGCGGTCTGGGGAATTAGTTCTAATTTTCCTGGTAAGTTAACCTGGGGAGAACTAGCAGAATCTGCAGTGGGAGTCACCGCAGGTGTCATGGGCTTAGCGGTGGGTCGCGACAGCTCTAAGGTTTTATTATCCAGTTTTTCAGATAGGCCACCAATACTTGTTGTAAATGAATTGAGCTGACGTGTTAGGTCTTCTTGAAAAGACCTATCCATCTCGGCTTGTTTGTGAGTTTGCTTGGCCTGTACTTTGAATTGATCAATTAATTGACCTAACTGTACTATGTTGTTAGTGAAAGCCTTAGAGTGTTGTAGCTGGATCACTGTGCAGGTACTATTGAGACATACGTATAGCGAATTATATCCCAGCTTGCATGCCTTGGCTACCATAGGTCGGAACACTGACCAGTCCATGTATGCAACCCGAATAAAAGTTTGGTATTCAGTCGATAAGGCATTCCGATCCATTATATTATCATTGCTAAGGATCTGAATTTGTTTTACCAGATCCTCAGATGCTGGATCGGTTGCAGACTGAAACATTTCTGCTGTTTTTAGGTATTCGGATCGGGGAATGCAGTTGATGGTATCACAAACCCCCAATGGCAGGGATGGTTCTTCCTCAGCATCAAAGCCATAGGGGTAATTGTTTTCCTCTTCTGGTGTTGGAGATGTAGTTTCTCTATTTCTGAGACTGGGTCTTGTATGTTGGAGTGAGTCAAGAAGATCTTGAGCCCCCATGTTACCATAATTTGGGCAGTTTGATTGGGCAGATAAGGATAACCGAACATCTCTTATTGCAGGCATCTGAAGATGAAGGTCTTGGTTCTCAGTGGTATCCATTTCTACCGGAAGCTGGAAATGTCCTGTAATTACTGCAGCGAATCCTAGGCACAATAACCAGATTTCCAATGGGAATACTCCTCTTTGGAATGTGCGTATTAATGTAGATAGTAAGTTCTCCGAAGGTGCAAGGAAAAAGAAGTATAAAAGGGACGTATAAAAGTTATGCGGAATACGATGTGGGGGCATTCAAGATAGGCGCTTGATCTAGTGCTCGAGTAATTGTATTGTTTTTTAATACATAGTAACAAATCCTTATCGCCCGTACAAAAGTTACAATACCTTAAGAGTAACTTATCTGGAGAACCAGAAGTATTACTACGAAATTATTCCATCACGAATGCAAATTATGAGGAGGCGTGGAACGAACTAGAGAAACGATACAATAACAAGAGATATAATACTAACGAGATATTGAGAAAATTATTTACACAAAAGGCGATACAAATAGTTTCGGCGAGTTCTATCAAACAATTAGTGGATACGATTTCCACTTGTTTAAAGGCTTTGAAGAACATGGATGTGAATATTGATGCTTGGGACATAGTCATCAACTACTTGGTGCTGTCAAAATTGGATTCCGAATCGGTCAAAGAGTGGGACCAACATTTGAGCATGAATAACAATGACACACCCACTTGGCCAGAACTACGAGATTTCTTGAGTGCGAGATTCCGATCATTAGAAATGATGGATGGCCATAAACCAAGAGTGGTGCAAGCTAAGCCTGTCGCGAAGCCTAAAGCATTTCACTCGAACATAACCAAGGACGAGAAAAAACACGAAGTGAAATGTGCGTTATGTAATGAAGGTCATTACGTATACCATTGCAAGAAGTTCAGTGATATGTCTACTAAGGAACGACAAGACTTTGTTCAATATAGCAAATTGTGCTTCAACTGTTTAGCGCCATCGCATTTCCGCATACGATGAAAGTCGAACGAGTTATTAGAGATGATAGTTTTTGGAAGACAAAAATGGAGAAAAGACTTGAGGATTTTTACAACACATGCTTATTGCCTGAAATTGTCGATCCAAGAAAAGCCCGTTCCATGCCCCTTCGAAGCACTTCTTTTTAATCCCTGCATATAGTTTTAAAGTTAATGTAAACAACAAAACAACTTTCAATATTTGTTGTCTCTTAGAGGGGAGAGATAAGCTATTTCAGGTATGACACATGTAGTGTAAAAGAAACAATTTTTTTTATATATTTGTTCTGAAATGGATCATTCCTGACTATTTTTAAAGATTTAATGTTGTTTTCTTTCCCTGACTTTGGTAAAGTGAGCTGTCCCTGTGGCTGATTTACCAGTATTGGGTTTGATTTATAAAATAGCATAGAAATACCCAATTACCAGAGGGTAAAAGGGATGTGTGTGGGGTGTAGTGTAAGTAGGTATGAAGATGTGTTGAGTAGAAGAAAGAAGAAGAAGAGAAAAAGTGAATTAGGTAAATAAATAAATAAATGAATATGAAGAGACTAAGCCAAATAAGAGTCCAAGAAAATGCTAGTGGTAGTTTTTTTTAGAATTTTGAAAACGAAACTGATTTTACGTTGGGCGCCAGACTGTAGCGTTACGGGTCGCTCAGGTGAGCTGAGCCACACATAAGCCACGTTAATACAAATAAGAAAACAGTTATAAACTAAAAATTATGTATGAAATTAAGGTCCGGCTTCGCAAGACGTGGGCAGCCACTCGATGCAATCACGCATCACCCCACACTCAACCCTTATCTGAGCGTCATATCCAACCTTCCGATCCCCAATACTATCTCGATGCAGGGACTTAATCATGAAAAGTAATGTCTTGGCGTCAATCGTATAGATAAGTGGATCTTCGCTTTCATCAGGAAAGAGATTCATCGCATCTTGTTCAGATAGCCTTAAGGCGGTATACCAGTTTCTAGCTGTGTATTCATTGAAACATATATAGAACTCCATTAAGCGCCGCGTGAGGGTTTGCATAATAGCATTAAGTCCGCTCATAGGCGTTCTCTGCATCCTCCCACGGTTTAGAGCGGAAAGAAAATCGTACACTCCGTGGCGTACCTGCCAGTCATTAAATGCTTCTGCTGATTCGCCCGTTTCAATTGTGCGTGAGTGATCCAAGTGCGTAGCTACGAGCTGACGCATCTGACAGTGGACATATGGAACGCGGGCGGGTAACGGAGAATAGCGATGTCTACCACCATTTCTCCATCCGTGCCCTTGATCGGTAGTCTGCAATAAATCTAATCTTGCTAGGCCCGATTGCGCGACGGCAACGACCCACCCTGATGAGGATGCTCACCCTGATTGTTGAGTCCCTCGAGAATCCCAGCTTCTACGCCGGCATTTACGATGGCCTGTTCAACCTGATGCAGGGAGCGAGAAGTTATGCTGTTCCATCGAGCATCTTGGCTGCTTGATAGCAGCAACTTCGCTGAGAGCGCCGCCAGGGCACGCAGATACACATCAGCTGCCGGCAAGTCATCAAAATTGATGTTGAAGACGACAGCGCCCGGCTAGCTCAGTCGGTAGAGCATGAGACTCTTAATCTCAGGGTCGTGGGTTCGTGCCCCACGTTGGGCGAATGTGGTATTTCGCTATTCTAAACCACATATTTTAGTTATTTCACTGAGTGAGCTGAAGTGTTCTCACCTAATTCACACTTAGGTCTCATAATACTTACTTACTCACACTGTATTCATATTATTCCATGCCAAAACATTTTACATCGCATCGCATCTATTATACGTTTTGTTGGTTTTTGCATTACTATTCTGCGAATCGGTCTAAAACGATTCGTTTTCTTATAAAATATCTAAAATAAAATAAATAATTATCATATTTTCAATGTTATGATACCTACGTCAGGTTGTCAAGCTGTCAATACTTTTCCTTTTAAATTTTCTGTCATAAAGTTTCTCACTAGCTTAGCCTATGAAGATTAATTTTGATTTATATAATTTAAATTCTTTTTATCAATATTTTAGCTCAAATATTGTATTTTATAACTTAAATTAATTTACACGCTCTCAGAATTCATCGAAGAGGTTTTGGATTGAATATTACTGGCTGTTTTGAATACTGGCAAGTTGCATTTTTGTATGACAACAAGATGTCATTCTAATAAAGAAGAAAAAGGACAGGCGGCAGATATAAAAGACGGAAATTTCGAGGGCTTGAGAGTCTTCAATCTGGTCTGAAACCGAAGAGTCGCCTAATCGCTAAGCCATAAAATACGAGGAGTTCCTGACAGTTGTGCTGCCTGCCTAACCTACCAGCTACCTACACGGCTACCTCCCTGCCCGACCTGTTCCCTGGTTGGTAACCTACCAGCTACCTACACGGCTACCTCCCTGCCCGACCTGTTCCCTGGTTGGCTGCCCACGAAGAGTTCCTGACAGTCGTGCTGCCGGCCTAACCTACCAGCTGCCTACAATACGACCTGCCTGCCCGACCTTTTCCCCGGGTTGGCTGCCCACGTCGTGCGAAGCCGGATCTTGATTTCATACATAATTTTTAGTTTATAATTGTTTTTTATTTGTATTAACGTGGCTTATGTGTGGCTCAGCCCACCTGAGCGACGCGTAACGCTACAAAGTTCAGTGATATGTCTACTAAGGAACGACAAGACTTTGTTCAACATAGCAAATTGTGCTTCAACTGTTTAGCGCCATCGCATTTCCGCATACGATGAAAGTCGAACGAGTTATTAGAGATGATAGTTTTTGGAAGACAAAAATGGAGAAAAGACTTGAGGATTTTTATAACACATGCTTATTGCCTGAAATTGTCGATCCAAGAAAAGCCCGTTCCATGCCCCTTCGAAGCACTTCATTTTAATCCCTGCATATAGTTTTAAAGTTAATGTAAACAACAAAACAACTTTCAATATTTGTTGTCTCTTAGAGGGGGAGGATAAGCTATTTCAGGTATGACACATGTAGTGTAAAAGAAACATTTTTTTTTATATATTTGTTCTGAAATGGATCATTCCTGACTATTTTTAAAGATTTAATGTTGTTTTCTTTCCCTGACTTTGGTAAAGTGAGCTGTCCCTGTGGCTGATTTACCAGTATTGGGTTTGATTTATAAAATAACATAGAAAACTCTTTATCCAAATTGATAACCAGCGCTGTGTCTAACGACCAGCAAACCCTGAGATGGTAGGTCTTTCGGTGCACGCTCAACGCAATTGTATATTTTTACTATGTAATTTGTAGTACTTTTTGTTTGTTGCCATTTTATTGTCTGTGTTGAATGATGTTTTCCATTCTATATATTAAGCGATTATAAGAAAAACATGTTATAACGTTTCTAAATATGATACATAGTCAATAAATACTGTTTACGATTTCTGTTTCTCTATTTAATTTTATCTTAGATACTACTTATTTTCGGCTTGTGTTTAAACACCGCCCAAAAAAGTACCTATTTTACTACCAAAAAAATTCTAAACGGTTACCAAAATGGATAAATGTTCACCAAATAACGTTTCCTAATATATTATGAAATAAATCCATTTTTTCGTATTATTGACTGCCAAAAAAATATATGGACGCCTTTAAAATACACTTTAGACCAAATATTATATATTGTCACTACTTAGATGTTACCAATTATGTAATACCATGACTTCTAATTTGGTCATTTTTGTTAGGCTAAAAAAGCTAACGATCGCTAGAATATTTCCCAAATATCAATTAATATACTGGGGTTCCCAAACGTACGTCGCTTATTTATCGTTATATGGAATTCGCTAAATATATTGAGGTTCAAGGTTCAAGTACGATTAGTACTCTGGCAACATAGTCGACGGAGCCCCGCTGCGCGGGGCTCCTATTTCCGTCCGCAGGGTCTAAAGTAACCTAACACGAACGAGATGACGGGAGCCGAGTTCGCTCGCTTTGCTCGCTCACTTCAGCTCCCGTCATCTCGTTCGAACCTAACCTGTCCGTGTCGGGGTGCCCTAAGCTCCTGAGCTCGCTTCGCTCGCTCTTGGACTAATTCGTTAAAAACACGAATACACCCGGACTCCGCGCATTTCTAGTCGCTCACTTAGTAATTTAGTCGCACGGCTAGAATTTTAAAATCGGGAATGGAATAATCACAATTTTGTAGTTTTATAATTCCCCTTTTGGATTTAGCTGCCCGCGCAGGCACGTGCAGCTCAGATATGTACAGTAACTGCCCTGCTCTGCGCTGTGCCGTCTGCACTGCGGCTGCGCGGCCTGCTTCGCCTGCCTCTCATCATATGCCCACCCTTATTAATGTATGAAGTTAATTAAATATTATTAAAAAAAAACCAACAAAATCAAATCAAAATATGTTTTATTAGAGTTTTTGGCACTTATTGGTGTAACATAAATTTGTTCTTACGAGTATAATTTAAAATAAGAAAAATCATAATCACTGGATCAACTAAGCTTTTTTGGATTTAGCTGGCCGCCCTCTTTTTCTCTTCTCGCCAATAGGAATATTTCTGGCTTCATGAGGTGGTTCCACGTACTTCAGCCTGATTGACACGTATTGACACGTACTTGAACGAGAAGCGCGCGGCCTGTGCCTACGCATCGGGGGCGGTTCTCCAGGGTGCGGGGTGCGGAGTGTGGGGTTAAGAAATAAAGGGATGCAATTGTAATTTTAGTCTTACATTAAAGTAGTCTGGGGTCAAATAATGTATTTTGGATGACGACTTACTATTTTGGAGTAAGATTTTTGGTAGTAATATTAATCTTTGAGTTGGATAGAATTTGGTGACCGTTGATCCATTTTAGGAACCAAAAATAATATTTGTGCGAGGTTTGCGATTTTTCTGATGTTATTTTATTTATTTTGGATCATAATATTGTATACTTTAGGGCCCTTTTAATAAAGTCAATTGATTTTTTTTGGAGTTCTTTATTTTATTTGGTGCCTAAGCTTAGAGTCTTAAAAATATATTTGGTGACCGTCTAAATTATACCCCTTATTTTCATCCTATTGTCTTAATAATTAACAATTTTGAATGTAGACAAACTTACCAAATATACCTTACTAATATACAGAGTTGATATGACAGATAGGCATTAAATTACACTACGTATACTATACGTGTGTCCAAAGCGGTACTAACACCAACGCAACGCATCGTAATGTGTTACACACACATATAATATATCGAATACAGTCCACTTTGTTTACGTCACACATCAGTATTAAATCAGCTGTTAACCCAACGACACGTCTTTTCATTCTGAAAACAATCCTCAAACAAAAGTGCACCTTATCGCCTTGAACATATGGTCCTTCGAGCCGGATTTGTAATTAATTTAGCGAGAATCAGATTGAGATCCTGGTTCAATATTGTAATCATTACCTCTTTGTTTATACGCAAGGATGCGATCCCGCACAGGGGTTTGGCCCTCTGTGTGTTGGGGCGAAGGCTTATGTCTCCGTGTTCGTTGATGGATGTTGTAATTAGTGCAGATTTGAATGCGGTCTGGGGAATTAGTTCTAATTTTCCTGGTAAGTTAACCTGGGGAGAACTAGCAGAATCTGCAGTGGGAGTCACCGCAGGTGTCATGGGCTTAGCGGTGGGTCGCGACAGCTCTAAGGTTTTATTATCCAGTTTTTCAGATAGGCCACCAATACTTGTTGTAAATGAATTGAGCTGACGTGTTAGGTCTTCTTGAAAAGACCTATCCATCTCGGCTTGTTTGTGAGTTTGCTTGGCCTGTACTTTGAATTGATCAATTAATTGACCTAACTGTACTATGTTGTTAGTGAAAGCCTTAGAGTGTTGTAGCTGGATCACTGTGCAGGTACTATTGAGACATACGTATAGCGAATTATATCCCAGCTTGCATGCCTTGGCTACCATAGGTCGGAACACTGACCAGTCCATGTATGCAACCCGAATAAAAGTTTGGTATTCAGTCGATAAGGCATTCCGATCCATTATATTATCATTGCTAAGGATCTGAATTTGTTTTACCAGATCCTCAGATGCTGGATCGGTTGCAGACTGAAACATTTCTGCTGTTTTTAGGTATTCGGATCGGGGAATGCAGTTGATGGTATCACAAACCCCCAATGGCAGGGATGGTTCTTCCTCAGCATCAAAGCCATAGGGGTAATTGTTTTCCTCTTCTGGTGTTGGAGATGTAGTTTCTCTATTTCTGAGACTGGGTCTTGTATGTTGGAGTGAGTCAAGAAGATCTTGAGCCCCCATGTTACCATAATTTGGGCAGTTTGATTGGGCAGATAAGGATAACCGAACATCTCTTATTGCAGGCATCTGAAGATGAAGGTCTTGGTTCTCAATGGTATCCATTTCTACCGGAAGCTGGAAATGTCCTGTAATTACTGCAGCGAATCCTAGGCACAATAACCAGATTTCCAATGGGAATACTCCTCCTTGGAATGTGCGTATTAATGTAGATAGTAAGTTCTCCGAAGGTGCAAGGAAAAAGAAGTATAAAAGGGACGTAGAAAAGTTATGCGGAATACGATGTGGGGGCATTCAAGATAGGCGCTTGATCTAGTGCTCGAGTAATTGTATTGTTTTTTAATACATAGTAACAAATCCTTATCGCCCGTACAAAAGTTACAATACCTTAAGAGTAACTTATCTGGAGAACCAGAAGTATTACTACGAAATTATTCCATCACGAATGCAAATTATGAGGAGGCGTGGAACGAACTAGAGAAACGATACAATAACAAGAGATATAATACTAACGAGATATTGAGAAAATTATTTACACAAAAGGCGATACAAATAGTTTCGGCGAGTTCTATCAAACAATTAGTGGATACGATTTCCACTTGTTTAAAGGCTTTGAAGAACATGGATGTGAATATTGATGCTTGGGACATAGTCATCAACTACTTGGTGCTGTCAAAATTGGATTCCGAATCGGTCAAAGAGTGGGACCAACATTTGAGCATGAATAACAATGACACACCCACTTGGCCAGAACTACGAGATTTCTTGAGTGCGAGATTCCGATCATTAGAAATGATGGATGGCCATAAACCAAGAGTGGTGCAAGCTAAGCCTGTCGCGAAGCCTAAAGCATTTCACTCGAACATAACCAAGGACGAGAAAAAACACGAAGTGAAATGTGCGTTATGTAATGAAGGTCATTACGTATACCATTGCAAGAAGTTCAGTGATATGTCTACTAAGGAACGACAAGACTTTGTTCAATATAGCAAATTGTGCTTCAACTGTTTAGCGCCATCGCATTTCCGCATACGATGAAAGTCGAACGAGTTATTAGAGATGATAGTTTTTGGAAGACAAAAATGGAGAAAAGACTTGAGGATTTTTACAACACATGCTTATTGCCTGAAATTGTCGATCCAAGAAAAGCCCGTTCCATGCCCCTTCGAAGCACTTCATTTTAATCCCTGCATATAGTTTTAAAGTTAATGTAAACAACAAAACAACTTTCAATATTTGTTGTCTCTTAGAGGGGGAGGATAAGCTATTTCAGGTATGACACATGTAGTGTAAAAGAAACAATTTTTTTTATATATTTGTTCTGAAATGGATCATTCCTGACTATTTTTAAAGATTTAATGTTGTTTTCTTTCCCTGACTTTGGTAAAGTGAGCTGTCCCTGTGGCTGATTTACCAGTATTGGGTTTGATTTATAAAATAGCATAGAAATACCCAATTACCAGAGGGTAAAAGGGATGTGTGTGGGGTGTAGTGTAAGTAGGTATGAAGATGTGTTGAGTAGAAGAAAGAAGAAGAAGAGAAAAAGTGAATTAGGTAAATAAATAAATAAATGAATATGAAGAGACTAAGCCAAATAAGAGTCCAAGAAAATGCTAGTGGTAGTTTTTTTTAGAATTTTGAAAACGAAACTGATTTTACGTTGGGCGCCAGACTGTAGCGTTACGGGTCGCTCAGGTGAGCTGAGCCACACATAAGCCACGTTAATACTAATAAGAAAACAGTTATAAACTAAAAATTATGTATGAAATTAAGGTCCGGCTTCGCAAGACGTGGGCAGCCACTCGATGCAATCACGCATCACCCCACACTCAACCCTTATCTGAGCGTCATATCCAACCTTCCGATCCCCAATACTATCTCGATGCAGGGACTTAATCATGAAAAGTAATGTCTTGGCGTCAATCGTATAGATAAGTGGATCTTCGCTTTCATCAGGAAAGAGATTCATCGCATCTTGTTCAGATAGCCTTAAGGCGGTATACCAGTTTCTAGCTGTGTATTCATTGAAACATATATAGAACTCCATTAAGCGCCGCGTGAGGGTTTGCATAATAGCATTAAGTCCGCTCATAGGCGTTCTCTGCATCCTCCCACGGTTTAGAGCGGAAAGAAAATCGTACACTCCGTGGCGTACCTGCCAGTCATTAAATGCTTCTGCTGATTCGCCCGTTTCAATTGTGCGTGAGTGATCCAAGTGCGTAGCTACGAGCTGACGCATCTGACAGTGGACATATGGAACGCGGGCGGGTAACGGAGAATAGCGATGTCTACCACCATTTCTCCATCCGTGCCCTTGATCGGTAGTCTGCAATAAATCTAATCTTGCTAGGCCCGATTGCGCGACGGCAACGACCCACCCTGATGAGGATGCTCACCCTGATTGTTGAGTCCCTCGAGAATCCCAGCTTCTACGCCGGCATTTACGATGGCCTGTTCAACCTGATGCAGGGAGCGAGAAGTTATGCTGTTCCATCGAGCATCTTGGCTGTACGATAGCAGCAACTTCGCTGAGAGCGCCGCCAGGGCACGCAGATACACATCAGCTGCCGGCAAGTCATCAAAATTGATGTTGAAGACGACAGCGCCCGGCTAGCTCAGTCCGTAGAGCATGAGACTCTTAATCTCAGGGTCGTGGGTTCGTGCCCCACGTTGGGCGAATGTGGTATTTCGCTATTCTAAACCACATATTTTAGTTATTTCACTGAGTGAGCTGAAGTGTTCTCACCTAATTCACACTTAGGTCTCATAATACTTACTTACTCACACTGTATTCATATTATTCCATGCCAAAACATTTTACATCGCATCGCATCTATTATACGTTTTGTTGGTTTTTGCATTACTATTCTGCGAATCGGTCTAAAATGATTCGTTTTCTTATAAAATATCTAAAATAAAATAAATAATTATCATATTTTCAATGTTATGATACCTACGTCAGGTTGTCAAGCTGTCAATACTTTTCCTTTTAAATTTTCTGTCATAAAGTTTCTCACTAGCTTAGCCTATGAAGATTAATTTTGATTTATATAATTTAAATTCTTTTTATCAATATTTTAGCTCAAATATTGTATTTTATAACTTAAATTAATTTACACGCTCTCAGAATTCATCGAAGAGGTTTTGGATTGAATATTACTGGCTGTTTTGAATACTGGCAAGTTGCATTTTTGTATGACAACAAGATGTCATTCTAATAAAGAAGAAAAAGGACAGGCGGCAGATATAAAAGACGGAAATTTCGAGGGCTTGAGAGTCTTCAATCTGGTCTGAAACCGAAGAGTCGCCTAATCGCTAAGCCATAAAATACGAGGAGTTCCTGACAGTTGTGCTGCCTGCCTAACCTACCAGCTACCTACACGGCTACCTCCCTGCCCGACCTGTTCCCTGGTTGGTAACCTACCAGCTACCTACACGGCTACCTCCCTGCCCGACCTGTTCCCTGGTTGGCTGCCCACGAAGAGTTCCTGACAGTCGTGCTGCCGGCCTAACCTACCAGCTGCCTACAATACGACCTGCCTGCCCGACCTTTTCCCCGGGTTGGCTGCCCACGTCGTGCGAAGCCGGATCTTGATTTCATACATAATTTTTAGTTTATAATTGTTTTTTATTTGTATTAACGTGGCTTATGTGTGGCTCAGCCCACCTGAGCGACGCGTAACGCTACAAAGTTCAGTGATATGTCTACTAAGGAACGACAAGACTTTGTTCAACATAGCAAATTGTGCTTCAACTGTTTAGCGCCATCGCATTTCCGCATACGATGAAAGTCGAACGAGTTATTAGAGATGATAGTTTTTGGAAGACAAAAATGGAGAAAAGACTTGAGGATTTTTATAACACATGCTTATTGCCTGAAATTGTCGATCCAAGAAAAGCCCGTTCCATGCCCCTTCGAAGCACTTCATTTTAATCCCTGCATATAGTTTTAAAGTTAATGTAAACAACAAAACAACTTTCAATATTTGTTGTCTCTTAGAGGGGGAGGATAAGCTATTTCAGGTATGACACATGTAGTGTAAAAGAAACAATATATATTTGTTCTGAAATGGATCATTCCTGACTATTTTTAAAGATTTAATGTTGTTTTCTTTCCCTGACTTTGGTAAAGTGAGCAGCTGTCCCTGTGGCTGATTTACCAGTATTGGGTTTGATTTATAAAATAGCATAGAAAACTCTTTATCCAAATTGATAACCAGCGCTGTGTCTAACGACCAGCAAACCCTGAGATGGTAGGTCTTTCGGTGCACGCTCAACGCAATTGTATATTTTTACTATGTAATTTGTAGTACTTTTTGTTTGTTGCCATTTTATTGTCTGTGTTGAATGATGTTTTCCATTCTATATATTAAGCGATTATAAGAAAAACATGTTATAACGTTTCTAAATATGATACATAGTCAATAAATACTGTTTACGATTTCTGTTTCTCTATTTAATTTTATCTTAGATACTACTTATTTTCATCCTATTGTCTTAATAATTAACAATTTTGAATGTAGACAAACTTACCAAATATACCTTACTAATATACAGAGTTGATATGACAGATAGGCATTAAATTACACTACGTATACTATACGTGTGTCCAAAGCGGTACTAACACCAACGCAACGCATCGTAATGTGTTACACACACATATAATATATCGAATACAGTCCACTTTGTTTACGTCACACATCAGTATTAAATCAGCTGTTAACCCAACGACACGTCTTTTCATTCTGAAAACAATCCTCAAACAAAAGTGCACCTTATCGCCTTGAACATATGGTCCTTCGAGCCGGATTTGTAATTAATTTAGCGAGAATCAGATTGAGATCCTGGTTCAATATTGTAATCATTACCTCTTTGTTTATACGCAAGGATGCGATCCCGCACAGGGGTTTGGCCCTCTGTGTGT
Source organism: Orthosia gracilis (assembly GCA_947562075.1). Classification (NCBI taxonomy): domain Eukaryota; kingdom Metazoa; phylum Arthropoda; class Insecta; order Lepidoptera; family Noctuidae; genus Orthosia; species Orthosia gracilis. The sequence goes on from OX387268.1 coordinate 5,589,160, forward strand.
TGGGGCGAAGGCTTATGTCTCCGTGTTCGTTGATGGATGTTGTAATTAGTGCAGATTTGAATGCGGTCTGGGGAATTAGTTCTAATTTTCCTGGTAAGTTAACCTGGGGAGAACTAGCAGAATCTGCAGTGGGAGTCACCGCAGGTGTCATGGGCTTAGCGGTGGGTCGCGACAGCTCTAAGGTTTTATTATCCAGTTTTTCAGAAAGGCCACCAATACTTGTTGTAAATGAATTGAGCTGACGTGTTAGGTCTTCTTGAAAAGACCTATCCATCTCGGCTTGTTTGTGAGTTTGCTTGGCCTGTACTTTGAATTGATCAATTAATTGACCTAACTGTACTATGTTGTTAGTGAAAGCCTTAGAGTGTTGTAGCTGGATCACTGTGCAGGTACTATTGAGACATACGTATAGCGAATTATATCCCAGCTTGCATGCCTTGGCTACCATAGGTCGGAACACTGACCAGTCCATGTATGCAACCCGAATAAAAGTTTGGTATTCAGTCGATAAGGCATTCCGATCCATTATATTATCATTGCTAAGGATCTGAATTTGTTTTACCAGATCCTCAGATGCTGGATCGGTTGCAGACTGAAACATTTCTGCTGTTTTTAGGTATTCGGATCGGGGAATGCAGTTGATGGTATCACAAACCCCCAATGGCAGGGATGGTTCTTCCTCAGCATCAAAGCCATAGGGGTAATTGTTTTCCTCTTCTGGTGTTGGAGATGTAGTTTCTCTATTTCTGAGACTGGGTCTTGTATGTTGGAGTGAGTCAAGAAGATCTTGAGCCCCCATGTTACCATAATTTGGGCAGTTTGATTGGGCAGATAAGGATAACCGAACATCTCTTATTGCAGGCATCTGAAGATGAAGGTCTTGGTTCTCAGTGGTATCCATTTCTACCGGAAGCTGGAAATGTCCTGTAATTACTGCAGCGAATCCTAGGCACAATAACCAGATTTCCAATGGGAATACTCCTCCTTGGAATGTGCGTATTAATGTAGATAGTAAGTTCTCCGAAGGTGCAAGGAAAAAGAAGTATAAAAGGGACGTATAAAAGTTATGCGGAATACGATGTGGGGGCATTCAAGATAGGCGCTTGATCTAGTGCTCGAGTAATTGTATTGTTTTTTAATACATAGTAACAAATCCTTATCGCCCGTACAAAAGTTACAATACCTTAAGAGTAACTTATCTGGAGAACCAGAAGTATTACTACGAAATTATTCCATCACGAATGCAAATTATGAGGAGGCGTGGAACGAACTAGAGAAACGATACAATAACAAGAGATATAATACTAACGAGATATTGAGAAAATTATTTACACAAAAGGCGATACAAATAGTTTCGGCGAGTTCTATCAAACAATTAGTGGATACGATTTCCACTTGTTTAAAGGCTTTGAAGAACATGGATGTGAATATTGATGCTTGGGACATAGTCATCAACTACTTGGTGCTGTCAAAATTGGATTCCGAATCGGTCAAAGAGTGGGAACAACATTTGAGCATGAATAACAATGACACACCCACTTGGCCAGAACTACGAGATTTCTTGAGTGCGAGATTCCGATCATTAGAAATGATGGATGGCCATAAACCAAGAGTGGTGCAAGCTAAGCCTGTCGCGAAGCCTAAAGCATTTCACTCGAACATAACCAAGGACGAGAAAAAACACGAAGTGAAATGTGCGTTATGTAATGAAGGTCATTACGTATACCATTGCAAGAAGTTCAGTGATATGTCTACTAAGGAACGACAAGACTTTGTTCAACATAGCAAATTGTGCTTCAACTGTTTAGCGCCATCGCATTTCCGCATACGATGAAAGTCGAACGAGTTATTAGAGATGATAGTTTTTGGAAGACAAAAATGGAGAAAAGACTTGAGGATTTTTATAACACATGCTTAATGCCTGAAATTGTCGATCCAAGAAAAGCCCGTTCCATGCCCCTTCGAAGCACTTCATTTTAATCCCTGCATATAGTTTTAAAGTTAATGTAAACAACAAAACAACTTTCAATATTTGTTGTCTCTTAGAGGGGGAGGATAAGCTATTTCAGGTATGACACATGTAGTGTAAAAGAAACAATATATATTTGTTCTGAAATGGATCATTCCTGACTATTTTTAAAGATTTAATGTTGCTTTCTTTCCCTGACTTTGGTAAAGTGAGCTGTCCCTGTGGCTGATTTACCAGTATTGGGTTTGATTTATAAAATAGCATAGAAAACTCTTTATCCAAATTGATAACCAGCGCTGTGTCTAACGACCAGCAAACCCTGAGATGGTAGGTCTTTCGGTGCACGCTCAACGCAATTGTATATTTTTACTATGTAATTTGTAGTACTTTTTGTTTGTTGCCATTTTATTGTCTGTGTTGAATGATGTTTTCCATTCTATATATTAAGCGATTATAAGAAAAACATGTTATAACGTTTCTAAATATGATACATAGTCAATAAATACTGTTTACGATTTCTGTTTCTCTATTTAATTTTATCTTAGATACTACTTATTTTCATCCTATTGTCTTAATAATTAACAATTTTGAATGTAGACAAACTTACCAAATATACCTTACTAATATACAGAGTTGATATGACAGATAGGCATTAAATTACACTACGTATACTATACGTGTGTCCAAAGCGGTACTAACACCAACGCAACGCATCGTAATGTGTTACACACACATATAATATATCGAATACAGTCCACTTTGTTTACGTCACACATCAGTATTAAATCAGCTGTTAACCCAACGACACGTCTTTTCATTCTGAAAACAATCCTCAAACAAAAGTGCACCTTATCGCCTTGAACATATGGTCCTTCGAGCCGGATTTGTAATTAATTTAGCGAGAATCAGATTGAGATCCTGGTTCAATATTGTAATCATTACCTCTTTGTTTATACGCAAGGATGCGATCCCGCACAGGGGTTTGGCCCTCTGTGTGTTGGGGCGAATGCTTATGTCTCCGTGTTCGTTGATGGATGTTGTAATTAGTGCAGATTTGAATGCGGTCTGGGGAATTAGTTCTAATTTTCCTGGTAAGTTAACCTGGGGAGAACTAGCAGAATCTGCAGTGGGAGCATGAGGCTCATGCATTACAACATTTCTGCTGTTTTTAGGTATTCGGATCGGGGAATGCAGTTGATGGTATCACAAACCCCCAATGGCAGTGATGGTTCTTCCTCAGCATCAAAGCCATAGGGGTAATTGTTTTCCTCTTCTGGTGTTGGAGATGTGGTTTCTCTATTTCTGAGACTGGGTCTTGTATGTTGGAGTGAGTCAAGAAGATCTTGAGCCCCCATGTTACCATAATTTGGGCAGTTTGATTGGGCAGATAAGGATAACCGAACATCTCTTATTGCAGGCATCTGAAGATGAAGGTCTTGGTTCTCAGTGGTATCCATTTCTACCGGAAGCTGGGAATGTCCTGTAATTACTGCAGCGAATCCTAGGCACAATAACCAGATTTCCAATGGGAATACTCCTCCTTGGAATGTGCGTATTAATGTAGATAGTAAGTTCTCCGAAGGTGCAAGGAAAAAGAAGTATAAAAGGGACGTATAAAAGTTATGCGGAATACGATGTGGGGGCATTCAAGATAGGCGCTTGATCTAGTGCTCGAGTAATTGTATTGTTTTTTAATACATAGTAACAAATCCTTATCGCCCGTACAAAAGTTACAATACCTTAAGAGTAACTTATCTGGAGAACCAGAAGTATTACTACGAAATTATTCCATCACGAATGCAAATTATGAGGAGGCGTGGAACGAACTAGAGAAACGATACAATAACAAGAGATATAATACTAACGAGATATTGAGAAAATTATTTACACAAAAGGCGATACAAATAGTTTCGGCGAGTTCTATCAAACAATTAGTGGATACGATTTCCACTTGTTTAAAGGCTTTGAAGAACATGGATGTGAATATTGATGCTTGGGACATAGTCATCAACTACTTGGTGCTGTCAAAATTGGATTCCGAATCGGTCAAAGAGTGGGAACAACATTTGAGCATGAATAACAATGACACACCCACTTGGCCAGAATTACGAGATTTCTTGAGTGCGAGATTCCGATCATTAGAAATGATGGATGGCCATAAACCAAGAGTGGTGCAAGCTAAGCCTGTCGCGAAGCCTAAAGCATTTCACTCGAACATAACCAAGGACGAGAAAAAACACGAAGTGAAATGTGCGTTATGTAATGAAGGTCATTACGTATACCATTGCAAGAAGTTCAGTGATATGTCTACTAAGGAACGACAAGACTTTGTTCAACATAGCAAATTGTGCTTCAACTGTTTAGCGCCATCGCATTTCCGCATACGATGAAAGTCGAACGAGTTATTAGAGATGATAGTTTTTGGAAGACAAAAATGGAGAAAAGACTTGAGGATTTTTATAACACATGCTTATTGCCTGAAATTGTCGATCCAAGAAAAGCCCGTTCCATGCCCCTTCGAAGCACTTCATTTTAATCCCTGCATATAGTTTTAAAGTTAATGTAAACAACAAAACAACTTTCAATATTTGTTGTCTCTTAGAGGGGGAGGATAAGCTATTTCAGGTATGACACATGTAGTGTAAAAGAAACAATTTTTTTTATATATTTGTTCTGAAATGGATCGTTCCTGACTATTTTTAAAGATTTAATGTTGTTTTCTTTCCCTGACTTTGGTAAAGTGAGCTGTCCCTGTGGCTGATTTACCAGTATTGGGTTTGATTTATAAAATAGCATAGAAAACTCTTTATCCAAATTGATAACCAGCGCTGTGTCTAACGACCAGCAAACCCTGAGATGGTAGGTCTTTCGGTGCACGCTCAACGCAATTGTATATTTTTACTATGTAATTTGTAGTACTTTTTGTTTGTTGCCATTTTATTGTCTGTGTTGAATGATGTTTTCCATTCTATATATTAAGCGATTATAAGAAAAACATGTTATAACGTTTCTAAATATGATACATAGTCAATAAATACTGTTTACGATTTCTGTTTCTCTATTTAATTTTATCTTAGATACTACTTATTTTCATCCTATTGTCTTAATAATTAACAATTTTGAATGTAGACAAACTTACCAAATATACCTTACTAATATACAGAGTTGATATGACAGATAGGCATTAAATTACACTACGTATACTATACGTGTGTCCAAAGCGGTACTAACACCAACGCAACGCATCGTAATGTGTTACACACACATATAATATATCGAATACAGTCCACTTTGTTTACGTCACACATCAGTATTAAATCAGCTGTTAACCCAACGACACGTCTTTTCATTCTGAAAACAATCCTCAAACAAAAGTGCACCTTATCGCCTTGAACATATGGTCCTTCGAGCCGGATTTGTAATTAATTTAGCGAGAATCAGATTGAGATCCTGGTTCAATATTGTAATCATTACCTCTTTGTTTATACGCAAGGATGCGATCCCGCACAGGGGTTTGGCCCTCTGTGTGTTGGGGCGAATGCTTATGTCTCCGTGTTCGTTGATGGATGTTGTAATTAGTGCAGATTTGAATGCGGTCTGGGGAATTAGTTCTAATTTTCCTGGTAAGTTAACCTGGGGAGAACTAGCAGAATCTGCAGTGGGCGTCACCGCAGGTGTCATGGGCTTAGCGGTGGGTCGCGACAGCTCTAAGGTTTTATTATCCAGTTTTTCAGATAGGCCAGCAATACTTGTTGTAAATGAATTGAGCTGACGTGTTAGGTCTTCTTGAAAAGACCTATCCATCTCGGCTTGTTTGTGAGTTTGCTTGGCCTGTACTTTGAATTGATCAATTAATTGACCTAACTGTACTATGTTGTTAGTAAAAGCCTTAGAGTGTTGTAGCTGGATCACTGTGCAGGTACTATTGAGACATACGTATAGCGAATTATATCCCAGCTTGCATGCCTTGGCTACCATAGGTCGGAACACTGACCAGTCCATGTATGCAACCCGAATAAAAGTTTGGTATTCAGTCGATAAGGCATTCCGATCCATTATATTATCATTGCTAAGGATCTGAATTTGTTTTACCAGATCCTCAGATGCTGGATCGGTCGCAGACTGAAACATTTCTGCTGTTTTTAGATATTCGGATCGGGGAATGCAGTTGATGGTATCACAAACCCCCAATGGCAGGGATGGTTCTTCCTCAGCATCAAAGCCATAGGGGTAATTGTTTTCCTCTTCTGGTGTTGGAGATGTGGTTTCTCTATTTCTGAGACTGGGTCTTGTATGTTGGAGTGAGTCAAGAAGATCTTGAGCCCCCATGTTACCATAATTTGGGCAGTTTGATTGGGCAGATAAGGATAACCGAACATCTCTTATTGCAGGCATCTGAAGATGAAGGTCTTGGTTCTCAGTGGTATCCATTTCTACCGGCAGCTGGGAATGTCCTGTAATTACTGCAGCGAATCCTAGGCACAATAACCAGATTTCCAATGGGAATACTCCTCCTTGGAATGTGCGTATTAATGTAGATAGTAAGTTCTCCGAAGGTGCAAGGAAAAAGAAGTATAAAAGGGACGTATAAAAGTTATGCGGAATACGATGTGGGGGCATTCAAGATAGGCGCTTGATCTAGTGCTCGAGTAATTGTATTGTTTTTTAATACATAGTAACAAACAAATCCTTATCGCCCGTACAAAAGTTACAATACCTTAAGAGTAACTTATCTGGAGAACCAGAAGTATTACTACGAAATTATTCCATCACGAATGCAAATTATGAGGAGGCGTGGAACGAACTAGAGAAACGATACAATAACAAGAGATATAATACTAACGAGATATTGAGAAAATTATTTACACAAAAGGCGATACAAATAGTTTCGGCGAGTTCTATCAAACAATTAGTGGATACGATTTCCACTTGTTTAAAGGCTTTGAAGAACATGGATGTGAATATTGATGCTTGGGACATAGTCATCAACTACTTGGTGCTGTCAAAATTGGATTCCGAATCGGTCAAAGAGTGGGAACAACATTTGAGCATGAATAACAATGACACACCCACTTGGCCAGAACTACGAGATTTCTTGAGTGCGAGATTCCGATCATTAGAAATGATGGATGGCCATAAACCAAGAGTGGTGCAAGCTAAGCCTGTCGCGAAGCCTAAAGCATTTCACTCGAACATAACCAAGGACGAGAAAAAACACGAAGTGAAATGTGCGTTATGTAATGAAGGTCATTACGTATACCATTGCAAGAAGTTCAGTGATATGTCTACTAAGGAACGACAAGACTTTGTTCAACATAGCAAATTGTGCTTCAACTGTTTAGCGCCATCGCATTTCCGCATACGATGAAAGTCGAACGAGTTATTAGAGATGATAGTTTTTGGAAGACAAAAATGGAGAAAAGACTTGAGGATTTTTATAACACATGCTTATTGCCTGAAATTGTCGATCCAAGAAAAGCCCGTTCCATGCCCCTTCGAAGCACTTCATTTTAATCCCTGCATATAGTTTTAAAGTTAATGTAAACAACAAAAGAACTTTCAATATTTGTTGTCTCTTAGAGGGGGAGGATAAGCTATTTCAGGTATGACACATGTAGTGTAAAAGAAACAATTTTTTTTATATATTTGTTCTGAAATGGATCGTTCCTGACTATTTTTAAAGATTTAATGTTGTTTTCTTTCCCTGACTTTGGTAAAGTGAGCTGTCCCTGTGGCTGATTTACCAGTATTGGGTTTGATTTATAAAATAGCATAGAAATACCCAATTACCAGAGGGTAAAAGGGATGTGTGTGGGGTGTAGTGTAAGTAGGTATGAAGATGTGTTGAGTAGAAGAAAGAAGAAGAAGAGAAAAAGTGAATTAGGTAAATAAATAAATAAATGAATATGAAGAGACTAAGCCAAATAAGAGTCCAAGAAAATGCTAGTGGAAGTTTTTTTTAGAATTTTGAAAACGAAACTGATTTTACGTTGGGCGCCAGACTGTAGCGTTACGGGTCGCTCAGGTGAGCTGAGCCACACATAAGCCACACATAAGCCACGTTAATACAAATAATAAAACAGTTACAAACTAAAAATTATGTATGAAATTAAGGTCCGGCTTCGCAAGACGTGGGCAGCCACTCGATGCAATCACGCATCACCCCACACTCAACCCTTATCTGAGCGTCATATCCAACCTTCCGATCCCCAATACTATCTCGATGCAGGGACTTAATCATGAAAAGTAATGTCTTGGCGTCAATCGTATAGATAAGTGGATCTTCGCTTTCATCAGGAAAGAGATTCATCGCATCTTGTTCAGATAGCCTTAAGGCGGTATACCAGTTTCTAGCTGTGTATTCATTGAAACATATATAGAACTCCATTAAGCGCCGCGTGAGGGTTTGCATAATAGCATTAAGTCCGCTCATAGGCGTTCTCTGCATCCTCCCACGGTTTAGAGCGGAAAGAAAATCGTACACTCCGTGGCGTACCTGCCAGTCATTAAATGCTTCTGCTGATTCGCCCGTTTCAATTGTGCGTGAGTGATCCAAGTGCGTAGCTACGAGCTGACGCATCTGACAGTGGACATATGGAACGCGGGCGGGTAACGGAGAATAGCGATGTCTACCACCATTTCTCCATCCGTGCCCTTGATCGGTAGTCTGCAATAAATCTAATCTTGCTAGGCCCGATTGCGCGACGGCAACGACCCTGCTCAGAGGATGCTCACCCTGATTGTTGAGTCCCTCGAGAATCCCAGCTTCTACGCCGGCATTTACGATGGCCTGTTCAACCTGATGCAGGGAGCGAGAAGTTATGCTGTTCCATCGAGCATCTTGGCTGTACGATAGCAGCAACTTCGCTGAGAGCGCCGCCAGGGCACGCAGATACACATCAGCTGCCGGCAAGTCATCAAAATTGATGTTGAAGACGACAGCGCCCCGGCTAGCTCAGTCGGTAGAGCATGAGACTCTTAATCTCAGGGTCGTGGGTTCGTGCCCCACGTTGGGCGAATGTGGTATTTCGCTATTCTAAACCACATATTTTAGTTATTTCACTGAGTGAGCTGAAGTGTTCTCACCTAATTCAAAAAAAACGAAAAAAAAATTCAAAAAAAAATAAAATAATAATAATTCAATTCTAAAAAACGTGTGGTCTATTTTTTATTTTTCACAGTTTAGGTTTCTATACATTGAAATCAGTTTTTTACGTAATATTTCGTATTATATTGCCAAATAACATTATTTTTTTTTTATAAGATTTGTTTATGTGCATACAAACAAATTTTACACTTTCATATTCGACTATTACCTACGTTAAGTGCCTCGGAAAATTGTTAGTTTATTTAATTTCTGCCGTGGTGAGTGCAATAGAGAATCATTTTTGGCAATACAATGCAAACGAATTTTAAGAAATTCTTGAACAATACTTTTGATAAACGGTATGTCGTGGGATGGGATATCAGTAGGGTGTTTTTAAAAAAAGTTAAATATGTCACTATAGCTGGTCACATATTGAAAGCATTTGTTTGAAATTACATTCAGGTTATGCTTGCTAGTTAAACATTTACCTGATTGAACTTTCATAATATTTCGTAGGGCACACTCAGACCGGTAACATACTTTAAACATAGTTACCGAGGGATACGCCAATCCACCAAAGTCTTTAAGACATATTAATTGGTGAAAATACAATTTTTCACTTGCAAACAAACATTCCGTGCATTCTTCACAGTTAATTTTGGAGTTTAGCTTTTTTGCTACGAACCCGGATATATATCCAATTATTTGCTCTATCGTATCTAGCAATTGCGTGTTTGAATCTAGCATTGTTGCAAATACATCACAGTTGTTCTCTTCAGTAGATAGTGGCACGTTTTGAGTAGGTTCATCGTTAGCATCAAATCTAAATCCAAGTGTTGTTTCATTAATCAGTTTTATTGATGAACTGGTACAATTCCGCTATTCCAATTTGTACGGTAAGATTGATTATTTGATAATGATGATGTAGGTATTTAAATTCAAAATTATATTTTAACAATTTTAGTTTTAGTCTTTGTAATCTAGGAGATGGAACATCATGTAAATGTTTTTTCAATAAACTTTCCAAAGGTTTATGATCATTAATAACTGTAAAATTCTGTCCATAGACATAATAGTGAAATTTACGGGTTGCCCATACTATACTTAATAATTCTTTTTCAATCTGTGAAAAATTTTTCTCTGCAGGGGTTAAACTTCTAGATGCAAAACAAACAGGTTTACCATTCTGAAGGAGGCAGCAACCTAGGCCATCCTTTGAAGCATCACATTGAACAACAATAGGCAACTTTGAATTAAAATTCCGCAGAATTGGTGCTTCACTTATTTTTTTCTTAATATTATTAAAAACATTTTCATGAACATCTGTCCATAACCAACCTACATCTTTATTTATTTATTTAACCATTAATGTACACACACATAATAAAGAGACAAGAAGAAGGAACAAAAAATAGGTACAAAGGTACGCTTATTTCAAAGAAATCTCTCAAGACACCGTGTGTAGAGGGGCCATATAAAGAAAACATATCAAGCAATTTCCTATAAAATAGAATAAAATATAACTAATTAATATAGTACTCATATATATGCATATCAATAAATTAAATAATATAATAATAAATACTAAATAATATAACAAATTAATAACAGGTAAAATCAGAATTATTTGCAACTATGACGGAATGGAAAGGTCCCTTCACTCTTTTTTAAAAACAACAAGAGTTATGCAGTCCCTAATTTAGGACGGCAAAGAGTTCCACAACCGAACCGCGTGCACAGTAAAGGAGTAGGAGTAAAAGTCAGTATTGTGGAAAGGGGTTTCTAGGAGAAGCTTAAGATGCGACCTGCACAGGGCATCGGAAGGACGGGAGTAGGAGAAGCGTTCGCGGAGGTAAGAAGGCGATTTAGGGTTGTGAAGGATGTTAAATAACAGACACCAAATCCGAGAGTTCCTGCGAAGTCGAATAGGAAGCCACTTGAGCATCTTGCGAAAGCCTGAAACATGATCATACTTTTTAAGATTGAAAATAAAACGAATACATATATTTTGCAAACGCTCAAGTTTATTTAAAAGCTCCTCGGTGGCATCCAAATAACAGGCATCAGCATTGTCGATGATGGGCTGAATAAGAGTTTGGGCAAGAGAAATTTTGGTGATCAAGGGCAAAAAGCTCTGGAGGCACCTCAGCGAGTGGAAAGTGTAGTGCACTTTGCGACTGACTTCAGCAACATGAGCAGTCCACGATAAATAAGAGTCCATGATCACCCCCAAGTTTTTGACCGTCCGGCGTCCTAGCGTATACAATTTGAACTCCATTCAACCTAATTGGAGACAGCGAACAATTGAAGAGATGATGCAATATTAGCCATGTTAGGTATAAACTTTCTTAAGTAATTTACCATCCCAAGAAATATCTGTAATTCTTTTTTATTAGTGGGACTTTTCATATTAATAATAGAATCTACTCTCTCATTCCTTTTTCTGAAAATATGTGACCAAAATATTTAACTTCTTTAAGTTTATACTGGCATTTATTTTTGTTAAAGCGAACATTATTTTCCTTTGCACGTTCAAATACTTTCTTTAATATTGCATCATGTTTCTCATCATTTTTAGCACAAATTAATAAGTCATCACAGTATATTACAATACCTGGAATGTCACCAAAGGCATTTTCGCTATATTTTTGGAAAACTTCTGATGCTATTGACAATCCAAAGGGTAATCTCAAGAAGCGATAACATCCATATGGTGTGTTAAAAGTACAGAGGTGACTAGACTCTTCATCTAAAATTATGTTATAAAATCCATCAGAAAAATCTAACACTGAAAAGAGTCTTTTATTACAAAGTTTAGGTACAATTTCCTCAATAGTAAGAATCAAATGATGTTCTCTTATTAGTACTTTATTAAGATCTTTAGGATCTAAGCAAATTCTTAATGAACCATCTTTCTTTTCAACTACGACCAAATTACTTACAAATTTTTTAGGATGATCTACCTTGTCAATGATTTGTCAGCAAGGCGGCTCCTCAATGCGTTAGGCACTCGCCTGGGCGGTCTCACTACTGGCTCCACTCCGGGTTAAACACGCAGTGTGAGAGGGTTTTTGAATTCACCCACACCCTGAAAAAGTTCACAGTTACTATTAATGAAGGAGTCTTTAGTATTAATATTAGTGACAGACTCTGCTTTCTTCATATTAGTATTAATATTAGTGTCAGTCACTGCTTTCTTCATATTAGTATTAGTAAGCAACTCTATTGCTATTAGGGAACTTAGCCCCAGGATCGGTCTAACTTTTTCCTTAATAATTATAAACTCAGTATTAATATTATTCCCATCATTTTTAAAAGCAACATTAAGTTTGACCTTTCCTAATGGTACTATCTTTGTACCTCCGAAGACCATGGTGTTAGTCTCAGACAATTTTATTCTCCTATCGTCATCGACTATTTTTTTAAGATCATTTATCCCAAGTACATTTATATGTGCCCCCGTGTCACATTTAAAGATAATCCTTTTATTTCCTATATTCAAAGACTCCAGCCATTCATTCTTACTGAGATCTATTGAACATACCAGTCATAATGATTCATTATTAATATTATGAACTTTTTTAGAAAAAAGTGAGAAGCAATCGTGATATCGCCTTAGCGGTCGCATCGTCCGGATTTGCTGCCACGCTGCAGGAAGGAGGTAAAACTGCACACTCCGCGTTTAAACTTCCTCTCGATTTGATACAAACCGAAACCCCATTCTGCAATATACCCAAACAAAGTAATATGGGAGAAGTACTCCGCAAAACGAAATTAATTGTTTGGGATGAGAGTACTATGGCTCATAAAGAGGGTTTCGAAGCCCTAAATAGATCTTTACAAGATATTAGGAATAATAATTGTCAAATGGGAGGAGTTACTGTATTGTTACCAGGCGATTTCCGGCAGACTTTACCAGTAGTGCCCAAAGGAACGCGAGCGGATGAAGTGAAAGCGTGCGTGAAGCGATCTCATTTGTGGCCTTCAGTGACAAAACTGAGCCTTACCGAAAATATGAGGGTCCTTCTGAGGGGAGATGTTACTGCCGGACAGTTATCAGAACTGTTGCTTAAAATAGGAAATGGTGACTGCCCGGAACTGGATAATAATATAATTCTCCCTACAGAGTTAGGTACAATTGTTTCCACTGTAGAAGAGCTTATAGCTAAAATTTACCCAAACATTAATAATATTCACGATAAAACTGCAGAATGGTTTTCAAGGAAGATTTCTTTCAGTCTCTAGACCAATTTACATGTAAGGGAATCATTCCTGACTGAAGTTTTTAAAAGACTTTAATTAATCCTTCTGTAGATATACCCATTATTTCGTACTTAAAAAACAAAATCACCAAGCGAGCGTGCCATCCTAGCACCAAAAAACGAACAAGCCTCAGTCATAAATGAAATACTTTTGAGATCATTCGAAGGGGTTGAATATCAATATAAATCTGTCGACTCAGTAAATGATAAATGATAAATAAATGATAAATGATTTTATTTCTGTAAGTAGGTTTGTACAAACACTTTTACATGTCGATCATATTTTTAAAACTAGATGAAGTCGGCGTTTCCTATCTGACTACTCTGAGAAGAAAGGCCGAAACAAACTCCGAGGTCAAAGTCTCTTTTAAGGTCCAGACAAAATCTTTGTTAGATCATGTGAAGACCATGTAGACTGAAGTCTGAAATGGTCTTTTGAGGAAAGAATCAGCCAGATTGAGTGGACCTGTCCAGTCAGTGCACGCGTTTGTCAATAACCGTGCAGCTCAACTCAGAATTTAAGGTCAAAGAAAGGACATTCGGGTAGGCCGCATAAACTACTCAAACTGCCAGACCATGATTAAAACTAATTTGGATAAATTAAAATTAAAAACAAACAAAAATTTAATCCACATAGTCTTCACATTCACAACGATTAAAATAAACTTAATATAAAATAATATAATACTTTTAAAGTAAATATTCTTGTCATTGCAAGAAAACAAGAAAAAAAAACAAATTTCACGGTGCAAAATATATAAAAAAAAAAACACATTAATTGGAGCAGCTCAATCCCAAGCCTGTTTGTCCTCAACGTAATCTTTTATTGTATAAAACGCTTTCTGGCACAACTTACATTTAATGAATGTTTTAAATTTATTAACACTTAGATATTGTACGTGGCTTGGAAGCTTATTATAAAAGTGTACACATTGACATCTAAACGAGCCACCTATTTTCTTGAGCCTTGTTGTAGGTACTACAAATTTGTGTTTGTTTCTAGTATTTATGTTATGGATATCACTGTATTTTTTAAACAATTTTATATTTTTATGGGCATATAAAAGATTTTCATAAATATACTGAGAAGGCACAGTCATTACATTAATCTCCTTAAATTTCTCTCTGAGAGAGTGTCTCGGGCTTAATTTATAAATCGATCGAACAGCTCTTTTCTGCAAAACAAAGATAGTCTGGATGTCGGCGGCATTTCCCCACAACAGAATACCGTACGACATTACACTATGAAAATAGCTAAAATATATACTAAACGGGCTGTCTCTATGTCAGTTAAATTACGAATTTTCATAATAGCATATGCTGCGGAGCTTAGCTTTTTCGACAATTTATCTATATGTGGGCCCCACTGAAGCTTAGCATCCAAAGTTAAGCCTAAGAATACTGTGGTATTTTCAGGATTCAATTCTTCGCCCTTTACCAGCACATCAGTTTTCACCTGCCTAACGCACGTAGGAGTATTTCACTTAAAAAACCGGTCAAAATTGAAACTGATGTCAAAAATCCAACCGCACCCAAAATACATGTTTCTTTACCTACGATAACCGGTTTATCAAAAGGCAGACCCCCAGCCCTCAACTCCCGCGCATGTGCCACAACGTCTCAGTCGGAACTCAGTCATCGTACTGTACGCGTGTCTTTGTTCTCGGCGCCCTCGTTTGTGTTTATCAGTTTTCTGTGCTAAAATGGCTTCGTGTAGCAAACAACAGGAGATTAACTATTCGGATATGGATATAGAAGGTTAGTACTATATACTGAAGTATATTTTATTACGTTTCTTCCAAATTTTCTATTTGTATAGCCATCAATAAACAGCAGCACTTTTTTGACTTGTTTTTTAAAGAAATTTGAAATACATTAGTGTTTTTGTTTATGTGTCGCGCCTTGTCGCCTCAAAATTTTTATGTGGGCATAAAATCTAGTCTCTAAGGAAGTACAAACACGAATAAAAAGTCCCCCCAACGTGCCCATATTTTTTTATAGTAGTTCAAACTATATGGGGAAGATTATAATTATATTAACAAAACAAATTTTTTTGCTTTCTTTTGACATAGATCCTTCGAAAAGAGTGAAAAAAATCACCAGAATGGAGCTTTATACTATTATAAAAGAGTTCAAAGGGAAGAAGATTGAAGAAAAATTTTCGTTGTTAGAAGAAAGACTTGCGCAACTAACTTCATGTCCACCCGCAGAAACAAGTGTTCTTACCCGTTCTTTGAAATATTTCAAGACCAGTTTCAAAGAAAGATGGTCGGCAGCCCGTAATACTGATAAGAGATTCGTAGAAAACAATATGGAATGGCTTAATGTATCACTGGAACTACCTACTTGGACCCACAAAGCAGGCCGACCAACAGCAAGCGTCGAAGAACAAAAGATTTACGGGACCGGGTACCTGTTGAGGAATTGAAGTACGCTGCAAGCGTGAGTCAAGGTACTTCGGGAAATGTTGATGCGTCTAAGATTATGAAAGAAATAACGTCAACGCCTACCAGAGCTAAAAAGTTCCGAAAAGTAATATCGTCAGCTAAAAAAGTACCAATCGCGAGAAAATACACACCACAAGAAGCATTAGCGTTATTTGTAGAAGGTAATTTTATAAGAGGGCAGTGTGAATTAATACAAGGTGGCCGAAAATAAATGTATCCTTGCTATTCGCTTTTACAAAAAGTGAAAAAGTAGTGTTATCCCGCCGAAATTAGCATAAAAGTTACTGAAACTAGCTTTGAAGTGGAACTTCAAGCTTTGCTGGACCATACGGCTTTGCGACTACTTCAGTATTTAAAAGAAGTGATTGATACATTATCAGAGTTTGAGAAGCAACATCTTACCTTAATATCAAAATGAGGCTGTGATCGATCTAGTCAGACACAGTTTAAGCAGACATTTGCCAACACTGGCGACGATGATGCCAATATATTTTTAAGTTCTCTTGTACCTGTGAGAATGATTGTTTCTATTAATGGAGAGACAAGAAAAATTGTATGAAAGAAATTCAAAAGCCACTGCGACTTGTGAGTCTGATTTTATGATGTTGTCATTAATAGACAGGCTGTAGTCAATATTTCGGTTACCAGATCTTCCCGTTTCACTATTAATAATATTCCAAGTCGTTTTATTAACGTTACTACTATTTTTAATCTTCGAACTCAAATAACGCGACTTGGCCAAACTTTTTTAAATAATTTTGAATAATTTCTAACATATAAATTAAATTCAGCAGTGTTAACAAAAGTCTTTTCGTTGTACAACTCATAAAGCCGTTTCCTACTTTTATGAATAACAATGGTAGCCCAATCACTGAATGATGCATTACCATTAACCGAGATAGTCTTGGGAATAAAGGTAGAATTAAATTGTTCACAGTACATATTAAAAAAATCATTGTATAGATGATTTGGACCGGCATGAATTGATAAAATTGGTAATTTATTAATGAGTTTAACTTTAAACGCTGCCAAGCGACTTGCAGTTTTGGGGTTAACAGTGATATCCTTTTTAGCCACTTTGTTATTTTGGTTTGGTATAGTAATCCTCTGCCCGCAATGATCAGAATCTAGTAAATTGCATCATTCATTGCATCATGCAAAAAGAATGAAATTAAAATAAATTAAACTTCTACTCTACTTCTCTACTCTCTACTCTACTTTTCATTTCGAAAGGAAAGTAAAGAAAAGTAGTTTTTTGTAAATATATATTGACTAGCTTTTGCCCGCGACTTCGTCCACGTAGAAGTCGATAATGGTTCTAATAGGATTTTTAATTAGTTGTTTGGTATTAATTAAGTTATAACATTTAAATTATTGTGTTAAAATGTTTTAGAATACTTATAAAATATAATAATTTTTATCATAATGTAGGGATTTAAAGGTTAAATAAAAAAGAAAAGAAAATAGTATTTTTTTATATTTTATCAACACGGAGGTCTTATCTTTTTACAACGAAATCGAAATATTACACCTACCGCAGTATTTCTTTTTAAACAATATTTTTTGTTTTTCCTTCGGGTGCTTGAATCTCCAGGCTACTCTGTGCGCTTACTCTGGAGCATGCCACATACAACTGGCCGTGGGAGAAGCAGCTTTCCCTCAAGTCTACTCCCGCTACCTTAAGAGTTTGACCTTGAGCTTTGTTTATGGTTATTGCGAAGCAGACTTTGATGGGAAACTGTACTCTCTTGAATCCTAGGTATAAATACAGACTCTCCTCGAGAACAACCGGTCAGTATGGTTGCCTCAATTACATTGCTATGTAATGTTTTCACTTGCAATCTGGTGCCATTGCATAATTTTGGTGGATTTATATTGCGCAGCAACATAATTGGCGCGCCAACTCTCAATTTTAATATGTGAGTTGGGAGACCGGGAGGCTTCAGTGTATTTAGAAACTAGAACGGATAATGAATGGCATCATCGATGTTTATCACAGGAACTGAGTCTTTTCCGTTCAACTAAACAACTGTTACTCAATCCTATACTCTATTCCAACCTCTTCTCTCTTTTCTTTAATCATGATTATGACTCGTACCGCGCGGGCTCGCCTAGAAGAGACCAAACTCAGTCAGGCTTTGAGCGAATTAAAGGCGTCTCAGGAGCTCTGTGACCAACTGATTAGGGAAAAAGATGAAAATAAAATAGAGTTCCTTGGTGTCCTTGACAAAAATAGCAAATTAAAAACAGAAATGGCTCGGTCATATATTCAACACACTGATGCTATAGCAGCCCGCAACAGGCTCCAAGTTATTGTGGACGGGTTCAGCCAGTGTAGCAATGAGTATGAACAAGCTCTTAGTCACAAATGCTTATTACAACAGCAGCTACAGGAGACTCAAAGTCAAATTGAACAACTTGAAACCACAAATGTTAACATCACTGCCTCGTTGAATCAAAGTCTATTCAGTGAATTGGTGCCTGTTGCCCCATCAATGGTTACAGCAATAAACCCTTTTCTTACACAATAGATTTAACAGGTCATGACGATTCAAAATCAATTAAATCATTGAGGGTAGTTACTAGTAAAAATAAAATAAAAAAATACATAAAAATTAACAAATACATAGTCAAAACTAAGAAAATGGTCAAAAAACAAAGGTTCTTCATCAAAAATGTAAAACTCAATAGAGAAAGGTTGCATTTACTTAAACAATTAGATATGTATTCATTAAACTTAGAAAAAAGTACTAGGAAATACCAAACTGACACAGAAGACTTGTAGTATGAACTTGACCAACTTCAGGAGAAACTTACTTCTATGACCATCAAATATACAGCCTCTGAAAACCAAATAAGGGAATATGTATTGGCAAAGAATGAGCTGGTAAGCTCACAAACCAGCAAATGTGATCATTGTCAACCACCATCTGTTGTACCCACACCGGACCATTCATTGACAATATGTGATGTCACCATACCGCGGTCTAGTGTCAGTTTGCCATTAGAAATCACTAACTGTTTGCCTAAAAAGAGTGTAAATACAGAAATAGTATTATTTTGTGATGAAATTGGAAAGTATCTAGGCCACTTGTTGACAAATAAATATCCAGGACACTCAATAATGAACTATTGTATGCCTGGTTGTTCTTTATTTGACATAATGAAAAAAGTTATTAAATGCAATTTTAACCAGGAAACTACATTGTTAATATTTATTGGTAATAGGGGTAACGTGAACAAAGGAGAATTACTCCAACATTATAGATCATTGTGCGACCTTAGTTTAAAAAAAATTGTGATGTTCACATTCCCTTACAGCCAAAGTTTGCCTCAGGAAGAAAACAATCTTAGATATGAATTGAATGGGACATTACATAATTTAACATATAGTAATAATTTATTCCATTTAATTGACACTAACAATTATGTTGGTAACCATTTTTGTTTAACAAAAGATAGATTTTTCATGGATAGATACTTTCTTTCAAAGTATTGTAAACGACAGATAGCTGTGTCGCTATCATATTATTTTTCTATTACAGCCAAGAATTTGGCTAAACAACTTGCTTCTATTCGGGCTCGCGAGGTTGTCGACATGTGGGATGTGAATATAGCAGTAATTGTGCCGATAGTCGTGACGGCCAATGGCATAATAGCCAAGAGCCCCGACGAACATGTAAGGAGGCTCTCGTTGGGCAGCTGAATCAAGGGCTTCCAGAATGCAGTACTCCTGGATACGGCGCGTATAGTCAGGAGATTCCTGTCTCAGGACCTCTGACCACCGGTAGCTTAGACCCTGTTCCCGATACCGGTGGGCTACTATTGTATACTTTTAAATATTTTTCTTGTTTATACTCGTATATGTTGTATAAAAATATCTTAAAATGTGATAAATAAGAAAATAGTTAGATAATAGAATAACTATTGCCGGTTGGTGTCACATTTCATCCCATTATGTCTAATAAAGCCTCTGCGAGTTGGTTTCAGCCCCTGGTACGCCTTTCAAAGGTCCGGGACCCAAGGGTCGAGAATCTCTGAAAAGAAAAAAATATAATAAGAAAATGATTCTCAATTTTAGTAATTGTTCCAATATTAATGTGCATTTTAATCAAATTAACCTTCCTTTTTAATTCAATAATTGTCTATTTTCGCTCGTATCTTTCTTTTTCTCGTAGTCATGGCATAAAGAATAGTATGCAACTCTTGAATAAAACGGATTCTAACACTTGAATCATGAATTGAATTCTGCATTTCACTCCCTACGGTCGTGATTCAGTCGTTAGAATCCTTAACTTGCTCATGATTCATCTATGGGCCTCACTTTAAATCAGTACTTACTAATTGCATAATATACTATTTAGCATCATTTATTGTTGGAAATAGGTTCTTAGAGAGGGATTGAAATTCTTTCACTACATTTTCGTTGTCTGATGCCATGGTTAGCCATTCTTTCATTGTAATATTACATGTATTAGGTATCTGTCGCTCATTACAACGTTCTCAATCTCTCCGGCTTCGAATTCAGCAACTCAGCAGACTCATTTTCGGCTAATTCTCTTTTTGGTTCCAATTCACAATTGTTTTAAAACTACTTTTTAATTCGGTTCAGTAAATAAATCAGTTTCGTAGTTCTCCTTTAAAGTAAGTATCTGAGTGTGTAATGTACATCAAAATTTCGTGGGCCTCTGAGCGGCACTCAGTTCCTAGGATCGGGCTAGGCATGGTTTATTGACGGTGTTTTGGTTCATGTGATTTAACTGTTAATCATCAATGGGTAACAGGTTAAAAAGCTGTTAAATTATTAACAGGTTTTGAATGTTCAATCGGTAGCGTTTAGCGTCTACTTATGTCAACGTTCTCAATCATTGACAATTTTGTTTGAAATAATTTATTGATTTCATAATTATGAAATATATATATAATGTTCTCTTCGTACTCTTTCCAGGCTCAGCACTGGCTGGGTACAAATAATATCCAGGCGTCTTTAAAAGATCATTTCATTTTATGTACTTTCAAATAGTATTTTACATTTTCTACGATTTTCATGTAATCATCTCGGATTACAAAGGTTCGGTCGTTTTCGTTTTCGTCTCCCTTAAAGTAACCAGGAAAGCGATATCAGAGATCGTTTGCACATCATCCAATGTCAGCTTAACAAGCTCATTTAAACGCCAGGCTCCACTTATGCCCAGAATCAACGCAACCTGTAAACAAAAATAGAAAATCTGTTACGAAATTGATGTTCATAGGTTTACAATTAAAAAGTTCTCTTTAATACTGTATTAATAACACATGTTGAAGATTCGAGTCTGGCGCTTCAATCAAAAAGCATTCAATATTTTGAGTGTAAAAACCAGGACTCTTTTCGGTTTGCAGCCTTTTGAGTAGGCTTCCAACTTCGAGTATGTTTTTATGTCAATTTTATGCCTTGTTTTTATAGTACACCATAGCATAACATAATCAAATCAATATTACACTTTGATATATGATAACAATCTATGAATAATCATCGAAATATATTAGAGCCCTATCTTTTTAAATAAGCCTGCCACTTTATCTACACTACTAAAAGGTTGTTTGTAATGGATAAACTCAAAAACTACTAAACCCATTTTGAAAATTCTTTCACCAGTAGAAAGCTGCATTAATACTGAGTATTTCGGCGGTATCTGGGAAGCGGCAGCGGCAGTCAAAACAGCCAAATATAATTTAAAGCGCATAGCGTGTAACACTAGTTTAACCTAAAGTGTACGTTTAGTTAACGACTACACGAGCAAGGAGGGTATAACGTTCAAATTCACCCGCGTATGCACCGCATTTCGACGGTATCTAGGAAGCGGGAGTCTAAACAGCCAAATATTATTTAAGGCGCATAGCTTGTAACACTACCCTTAACCAAACAATGGTAAAATATAAGCCACTTTCACCTCACTAGTTTATGGTTGAGAAAAAAAAAACTGAACGTGATAGAATTTGAAGTATGTGTGACGGCATTAAATCATGAATTTTAATTTTTCAAGTCGCAATGGTATTGCTACAGTCCTACCAACTTATCTGTGAAGTGGCGGAATGTCATTCGATTGTCAGTGTCTACTACATTCGGGTTCTCTCTCTGGTTCTTTTGTCGTTATATTGCTGAATTTATAAGTTAAATATGCCGAAAGCTATGTAAAGTGATGCTCGAAACATTATTCTAAAGGTTAAAACCTTTTTTGAAGAAGAAGCTCGGGCGGGGTCTCCGATTATTCCATTTAATCAAATATACAAACGAATTTCGGCAGGTTAGTGTTGTCAACTTTTTTGTTATAAATTACCTGATACTTAACTAATTATTTAAGTCCACGAAATATTCGTTTCTATTCTTGCTGCAGGTTAGCGTAACGATAACTTACATCTATTAGGTAATCTCGCTAAGTGAGTCAGCAAACTGACCTGTCAGATGTCAGATTTCAAATTTCTACTTAAAATAAATGAAAGTAGACATTTGGAATCTGACAGGTATATATATTTTCTTGTATTTCAGGTGTGGGTCAAGGACTAATTTCAAAAATAGTTTAGAAAGGGCATGCAGCAGAAGAAACTGGTACAAAAATTCGGACACCAGGCAAGGAAAGAAAACATAAAAGTGGATTTGTGCATGTTGATGATTTGGACATGGGAGTTACACGGAGGAAAGTACATGAATTTTATTCTGCTAAAAAAGAGGTTCCTACTGTTAAAAAGCTTCTAGAGGTCTTTAAGACAGAAATAAATTACACAGGACAGCGAGAGAGTCTGCGAAAGCTGCTTCACAAGGTGGGATTTCGTTTTAAAAAATCTCAATCCAATTGGAAGGTTCTTATGGAGCGTAATGAAATATCAGCTTGGAGAGCTAAGTACTTGCATGCAGTGGATAAAAATTAGTGATGTACCGATTCGATTATATTCATAATCAATTAATCGATTATGCTAATAATTGTAATCGACCAATAATCGATTATCAAGCGATTATTGAAAACCTCGTCTAAAACGTCCGAAATTTGTAATCGGCTCTATCTAGATAACATGTCTGAAACATATCCTAACAAAAAATATGATTTCTTAGGGTATACTCTTCTAAAAAAAGAAAACATAATCTTAGTGATAATATTTATTAGATTAAAAAAAGATGAAAGTATTAATTTTTATTCAATGAATCATACAAAAAGGAAAGTTGACACATTTATTATTTTATATTTTCAAGCAAAGACCAATTTGCATTCAAAAATATTATGAAATCAAGATGTTTCGGGAGAAGCCGGTTTCTTCTTAAATTAGTCACCATACCAGTTTTTGAAAAGATTCTTTCAGAGGGTACTGAGGTGGCTGGTATACTTGAATATTTTAAGTGTATTTGATATAATCCTGGGTTATTCGTTTTCATGCTCTCCCAATATACTAAAGGGTTGCTCTTTCTGTCAAGGAGTGGTAGCTCAAGAAACTGTCTTAAAGTTATGATGTTCTCTGTTGTACTTGTAGATGTAGCAGCATAATTAGCTTTTTTTTGTTCAAAATGATCCCATATGGACATTGGTTTTGCCGTCGCTTCTTGTTCAAGTGCTGGTATCGCCATTGAGGATTCTTCTTGTTGACTCGTCACTGTACTGCTCTGTGTAATTAATGTAAGTTCTTCTAAACAACGCTGTTGAGCAATGGCAGCATTGCTCTCTACTCCAAATCCCAGTTTTTTAAAGCGTGGATCCAGAAGACACGCTATAGCTACATGTTTGTTACCTTCCAATGTGCCAAGACGACGTTGTAAAACCTCTGTCAAGGTTTCTTTCAGTTGAGTTCCAGTTGGTGTTTCTGTGATCGTCGTATTTAAATTGTATTGTAATCCTCGTATTAACGGGATTACCAACCCAATCGTGGGATATTTTTCTCCTGATAATTGTTCCGTAATTTCTTCAATATGTTTCAAGAGCGCAACACAGTCCACTAGAATCTTCCACTCAGTGTTGTCCAGAATTTCCGGTGCAGTATCAATTTCAGTTAAAGCTACCGTGAGTGGAGCTTTAACTTCACATAACCTTGTAAACATTATATTTACGCTGTTCCACCTTGTTTCTATGTCTTGCTTCAATTTTAAAACAGGCATATTCATTTGCTTTTGCTTTGCTACCAATATTTCTGTACTTTCAGCGCTGTGACGGAAGTGACCTACCAATTTTCTGCATTTTTGGATAATGTTTTGAAGATCTTGGTTACTATTAAGTGTTTCTTTAACACTTAAGTTGAGAGTGTGCGCAATACATGGATGGTGGTGTTTTCTCAACTGCTGGTTTATCGCCTTTTTCATATTTTGGGCATTGTCTGAAACTATTGTAACTATTTTTTGGAGGATGCCAAATTCTTCGAATACATGTTGTAATGTTTCTGCTATGTGTTCTCCAGTATGTGGACTTGAAAGTTCTCTAGTCGCAAGAACGAAAAACTGCATTTTGTCCTTGTATAAACAGTGGCAAGTGACTGTGATATATGATTTATTAGAATCAGATGTCCATATATCCGTTGTAGCAGATAAATAGTTGACATTTTTTAAAATCACTTTTAGACGTTCTAAAACTTGTTCATAGTGATTTAGTAACAATGATTGAGTTAGCACTTTCCTGCTTGGTGGTATATAGACTGTATCACTACCACAAATTTCTTTCTGCAAGGTTTTAATGAAGTTTATAAATCCAGTGTTTTCAACCATTTGCAGTGGTTGGTAATCTGCGCAAATCATTTGCAAAAGTGCAGTATCAATATTTATTTTTTGCTTGCGGTTCAGTTCTTTTGCGACTACTGCGGTAGATAAAATTGTCTGCTTAAATTTCTTTTCTCTCGGCCCACTTACGTTTGATGTTGAACATTCTGGTTCCTCTGTTGAACTTTTGTTCTGGCTCCGATCTTCAATGCAATGCATTTTCCTTAAATGTTCTCGTAAATTTGTAGTGTTTCCACAAAGTTTTATTTTTTTCTACACTGCTTACATATTGCTTCCTGTTCCGATTTATCAAAATGCTCCCATACGTACGAACTTTCTCGACGCTTCATTTTAAAACTGAAGCAGTCTATATCACACTCCAACAAATGAAAAAAATCTTAATTAATTAATAAATCTTAAGTAATTACGCGACAGGCCTCGTGAACTTTCACTTCAAAGTGCCACATACTTCCTTAAGCAGCTTGCAATTCATTCGTAGGGAATTCCCCAGCATTAGACAAAATTCAGAGCGTAGGGTTACCATAAAGCACGCATGACGAACAAAAAAATTTTAGAAATAGTAAAAGTTGCTAGTGTAATAAATAATAATAAATAAATGCTTTTTGTCACAATCGATCATGATCGATTATGTGAATGATAATCAATTGGCAAGCGATTATTCTCATAATCGATTAATCGATTATTGATAATCGATTCCGCACATTACTAATAAAAATAATAAGTCTCCCCAGCCCCGGCCCATAATTTATTTAGATGAGACCTATATTCACTCTTCGCATACATCGGGTAAATGTTAGCAAGGAGAGGGTGAAGACGGAGTATTGGAGCCTGTATCGATAGGGAAAAGATATATTATTGTTCATGCACTACTTGTGTTTAAATCAAACTCAAAAAGTGGTGATCATCATGACGAGATGAATAGTAAAAAAAAAACTTTAAAAAGTCTGTTATTGAAAAACTTGTGCCTAATTTACGAGAGCCATCCATAATAGTGATGTATAATGCTCCTTATCACCGTATTTGTGTGAATAAAGTCCCAAACACGAATCCCTTAAAAAATATATGCAATTATGGTTGACCCAAAATAAAATTGACTACGGAGAGAATTTGACT
The DNA here is from genome assembly GCA_947562075.1 of Orthosia gracilis. Lineage (NCBI taxonomy): Eukaryota > Metazoa > Arthropoda > Insecta > Lepidoptera > Noctuidae > Orthosia > Orthosia gracilis. Next base: position 5,614,769 of record OX387268.1, read on the forward strand.
AAACCTCAGCTTTTAGAAATAATTAAGAGAAACAAGCCTCAACCTGTATATGAGATTGAAAAAATTTATATTGGATATTTTAAATGCGGTGGGGATTGGAATGCTCAACACACATCCTGGGGTTCGCGTTTAATTACACACCGGGGAAGGCAAATATAGCACAGAACAAAATCTACATATCGAGTGTTTGACAACACAAGAACCGACATCCTGGCCAACGGAACGAAGTAACATTCCTGACTTACTGGATTTCTTTGTCATCAAAAATATAAGCTGAAACTATATGACCACAGAAACGTGCACAGATCTATCATCTGATCACACACCTGCCATACTGAATGTTAACTTAAGAGTAGTGCTGGTTCAACCTGTGGAAAGGCTGTACAACAAAGATACAAACTGGGAAAAGTACCAGGAAATCGTCTCATTGGAAATTAATCTCCTAAACCCATTAAAAACCGTAGATGACATCGCACCTTGATAACAAAAGTGGCATTATACCGAAAATGGCAATATGGAGTTATAACGACATCTGGATTCCTTGAAAGAAAGCACTCTATATAGAGCATTGCTCACATTGGTCCTTTTTTGGAATAAAGAAACTAATGTTAAATTGTTCGTTAAATATTTTTCGGTAGATATGTACCATTACGTAGGATAATCCTTTCTTCATACAGTCTTCTTTATAATCAAAATAAATATCCGTTAAGGTTTTTCCGCCGTCTATGTATTCTCTTGTCGTTTGTTGCCGTAAATAATGGCTTTCAATTCTAGGGATACTACTAATGTGACATTTAACTCCTTCAATCAAATCTTCAGGTACTTTTTATGCTTTCCATGCTTACCTCTTTGTTCTCCTTTAAATTTACCTGCTACATTATTGTTCTTTTCTATTACAGTTCTAATACATCTGTCTGTGTTATATCTAATGTATTCTTGAAAATGTTTTACATACTTGAGTTCTAGTACCGTTAAAATCAAAATAAAAAGCATTCTTCAACTTTCTATTGGAATCAACTCTCTTATACTGATATTTGGGTATAATCTCTTCCATATTGCGAGCTATGTATTTCCTTTGTCTTACCAGTGAAGCCATGCCCCAATAATCTTGAAATATTTGTTTCCTCAATTCTTCTGTAATTCTCTCTGAGCATTTTAAGCGGCAGGTCGACTCACATGTTCGTTTTAGAAACTTAGATGGGAAAACCTTTTTTGTTTTGGAGCTTCAAACGTATTCTTTTCCGCAGTTTCTCAATGTTTTAGAAATATAGGCAACCCTTTGGTTCTTTTTTTTCGGTTTTTCAATATTACCTGCAGCTGGTGGAATATCCACTGCAAAATCGTTATCTTCGTTCCGAACACTTTGGTTATTACAATCAACAGCTGGTGCAATATTTACTGCAATATTATTATCAACATTCCCAGAACTTTGGTTATTCGAAGTCATTTCCGTACAGTCATTAACAAATTACTACCTAAGGTTACAATTAATTCATTAAAAAATTTCTTGATAGATCTAATGTTTACGTGAACGATACAAAAGTCATGTTTCTTCTTGAGTGACGATAGCCATCCACTGAAACTACGAACTTCGACCGTGTCGATTGAATCGTCCGAGATTGAATCTATACAGTCTAGAGATGCGAAAGATGAGTTGGAAATTGAACACTATTGAACATGTATGTAGGTATATACCTATATTTAAAGTGATCACTTCAGTTTAAGTAAGACGTTAAGGTCAGCTTCTGTTCTCACCCATACTGATTTGTCTCCATCAGCTTTCTTTACCAGTATTTAACCATGCATCACCCATACATATTTGTATAGATCTATCAGTTATTTCTTGATAGTCCAGAGTAAGGCACGAGTAGTTTTAGTTAGTTCCTCATTAATATAAATCTTATTTTCACTTGCTCCTCCCGTTACCATTTTGCTCGTTACCTCAGTCAACCTACGCCGTTTTGCTAGCTATGCATCACGACTCTCTGTGCCTGATGTTTTAAATCCAACAGTAATAGTAGGTGGTTTATTCCCTTGTTTTCGTGGTTGATTTCGTCTTACCCACTCGATGTCGCCACTACTTACTTCGATGATTTTCCCGATGTTATCAACAACCTCTTTCACATTCTCGTCAGGCAGCTGCTCTATACCGACAATCTCGATATTGTGTTTGCGAGCAAACTGCTCGTACCCGTGAAGGGATTGTTCAAGGGCGAGATTACACTTTTTGAGGTAGACGCATATATTATTTACGTTTTCTACCGCCTTTTGAAGCTTTTGAATTTTATCTTTAGATTTTTTGTGCTCGGCTAATAATAGATTACTTATCAGAGAGCAAGCCCATACTTTCCTTTATGGAATCTAGTTGTTTTTTTAGACCAGGGATCGCACTGACCTTTATTTGAATGTCCTTCAGGATCTTGTCAAATCCTTGACTATCATCCTCGGGCTCTTCAACGTCAGTTTCTTCATCCTCGCAATTGTTGCAATAAATACGGGTTTTACCTGCCCTCATATCTGCAGCTAATCCCTTCACACAACATCTGTGAAAAGTTCCTTGACACGGACCTTGACAAATAAAATGTGATCCTTTTTTAGACAACATTTTTTTACACTTTTGGCACTCCATTTGAAATTTAGGTATATCATGTATCGTTATTAATATTTGTAGGAGAATTACTCTCAGGGGCGTGTTGTGGGGTTAAAAATAAGTTCAGACGGCTCGTTAGCAGTAAAAGGTATAATAAACGTAATTAGAAACAATCAAAGAAATAAAAAAACGTTTATTTGCGCCAGGCACGACACATACCATAAAAAAAAACAAGGAAAACTTAAAATACAAATACAGAGTATGCGTCACAACCACGCAAATCGGTCATCGCTCAACATAATGCTGGGACTCGCGTGCAAGACAGAGCCACAGCGCTGGTTTTCAGCGATAGCCGGTGTTGACTGGGTGACGCCGAAACAATGTAACCTAAAGGGCAAGTGACGGAGCGAACATGTTCTATTTATAAATAAAAGCAAATAAAATAAGTAAATAAAAATACAAAAACACAAGTGTCCAAAACAAAAGTTCAGTCTGTATAGTAATGGACTAGTACTTATACGAAAATATAATAAATATATATAGTAAAAGATATAGAGTCTGTCAAGCGAGTCTAGTCCCATGAAAAAGGCGGCAAATTCAAAAATCTTTCAGGTGTCAACACTGACAACAATCTTTATAGTAGTTTTCACATACAGATGCCTCAGTAAGTTTCACGGTCATGAACACGACGTCTGGATCTAAACCAAAATGGAAATCGTGATCACATCACAGTAAAATAAAAAAAGTCAGATAAGTTTATTGTGCTGAAAGTATCAATATGTTGTTGCCAACCTACCTGATGTTGAAACGATTTCATCCAAAAGTCGTCGTTTTTGCGATAACACGTCGTCAGATTCACTCTGTACATGATTATATTTATTAATCATTGTAAACAACAAGCTCCTGACACTACTTTTAATAGGTTTCGGCATTATAACATTAAAAAACTTGTTGTGACAATCTGTTTGACAGATCATAGTATTGCCATTATAAGAAATCAGTAAAAGGGTTGTGGACACGACTCGCTTGACAGACTCTAGTTAATATTTTATGAAATCAAAAATCGGTAGAAAGGATTGTGAAAAATAAGCTTCTGGTAGGTAAGAATAGAAAATAATAATAATATGTAATATATTAAGGCACTACAGCTCCCACGGACTGGTGACATAGGTTGCAAACAAGTGTAGTAAAACGGATGTATTTTGCGTGACATATATGGAAAGGGTAAAATACTGTAGGCATTTCATAAAATTGACTCATTACCTGTAACCATATCCAATTTTAGTTGGGCCTCTATAAGATACTGCCTCAAACATGATCTGAAAGTATGGATGGTGCCTAACACTCTTAATGGTGGTGGAATATTATTCCACACCTTAGATGCAGCGTATCGAAAACTGCCCCTGAAAGCTGCTGTCCTATGAGACTGAGTTGAGAGCTGCTGAGCACAAAGCCTGTGCGCATTCACGTCTACTAGCCATCCAACTGAGCTTGTCGTACAAGTACCTCGGTTTCTGTGTCTTAATCACACCAAAAAGAAGACAAGCTAGGTGCAACTTACGCCTCGACTTCATTTTAAGTAAGCAGTGTTTGTTTAGGAAGGGGGTGACATGACTTCTCTTGGGAACCGAGTAGCAGAAACGAGCACATGTATTTTGGACTCTCTGTATAAGTCTATCAGATCGAGCCAGCAAGCGTGGGCCGTAAACCGTATCAGCGTAATTTAGCTTTGATAGAACAAGGGTTTCGACTAGCTTCTCGCGTAGATTTTCAGACAGGAAAGGTCTCATTTTTTACAGAAGTTTTAGGCGATAGAAGCAATTCTTCACAGAATTGGCAACGTGCTTCTCAAATCTAAGGCTGCTGTCCATACACAACCCCAGATTTCGCGCCTCATCAACTCGTTCAATAGGCTCCCCCATTAAAAACAAACTAAGGCTTGCAGGCAGATGCCTCAACTGCTGCCTCGTACCAAACAACATATGTTTAGTTTTCAATGGACTTAATGCCAAACAGTTTTCGTCTGACCAGGCAGAGATTCTTCCTAAATCGTCATATAGGTCTCTAATCAGTAGCACAAACAGTACACATTTAGGTATTGAGGGAGCGTTTCGCGAGCGTGGCATACCGACCGCGATCGTAATTTCGAACTGTCCCGGCGGGGCCTGAGGTCGCGGGCGGGGGTGTTGTTCTCCCGCTCCTCGGCGCGTTTAGGGTTCGTTCAGACACATACACTAAGGCTTACGTCACATCCTCCCCCTCTGACCCAGACAAGCGCCCACGCGTCTGTGTCAGTCAAGATAACGCTTAGAGGTCTGCCGCGCCTACGCTTTTCGTTGACAGGGACTATCGGTAAGATGCCTACGAATGGGCTCAACTGGGAGACGTGGTATCTACCTAGTGTCTAACCACTACTTACCTTTTCCAACACATAAGTAGTGGGGCTCGCGCGTTCCTTAAGAGCGGTCAACCCGACAAAATTTTCATACAAACGCTCGTACGTGATTATGCCGTTATAACACATATATCTTTGATTTTTTTGAACTAATAGGTATTTTGTGCACTATATCTAGGTTTCTATCGAATCAGAAAATAATAATTTGGAGAAACCAATTCAGTATAAGCCTCCAAAAATCTGGTTTTCTGCACAAATTTTACCTGAACTTTGGTCGTTCATAATGTATTCATAAATTGTAAAAGTAAAAAAAATATCACGATAGAAACCTTACACATGTAATGGAGATTCTAAATGTCAAATTTTTATTTCACAAACTTGTAAGGCTTATTCAATAACACGTATTTCCTGGAACAAGTTTTATGAATTTTTTTTTTGTTTTGGGAATTCATCCAGACTTCTCCCGCTCTGGGTGAAGTGAGAGGGCGTGTCAGACTTTTACTGACTAAAACCCACCCGTGTTCCTTCAATTGCTTGTGCCAGGGCCGCGGTATCTCTCTTCTAAATTTATCCGTGACCCAGAGAGGCATCGGCCCTAGCGGGCCCCATCACTTTTGCTGAAATCTCTTTGAGGCGCGCGTGGAACACTACGCGCCGTCGACTTGGGTCTGGTCCTTATCGACGGCGAGCTACCCATTACTCGCCGTCCGCAAGCCCGCGCATACGGCGGCCGGGAATCGGCTTGCAACGCCCGACGCGCCTGAGGGCGTCTCTCCCACGCGTTCCACCTCCACCTTTGCGAGCATTACTGCTTCGCAGAAGGATGAGACAGCTTCCCATGCCCTCTCGCTCCATACCATGGCCTGAAACAGGGCCCGACGCGAGAGGTTGCCACCGTCGATCGCCTCCACGAGGACACGGCGGTGCTCCGCCCAGGTGGGCAGACCTCCACCGTATGCTCCACCGTATCCTCGGGGCGGTCCACACAATGATGACACCCGGGCGTTTCCTTCCGCCTTATCCTGAACAGGAACCTCCCGGGCGGTGCTCCGCCCAAGTGGGGCAGACCTCCACCGTATGCTCCACCTAGTCCTCCGGGCGGTCCACACAATGATGACACCCAGGCGTTTCCTCCCGCCTTATCCCGAACAGGAACCTTCCAACGCCTCCACGAGGACACGGCGGTGCTCCGCCCAGGTGGGGCAGACCTCCACCGTATCCTCGGGGCGGTCCATTACATTTCGAAATTGGTTTTTTAAAACGGAAAGTGGTCGACGCGGTGACAATTGTTTGTTTTCCTGAACCACAATGAGTGATACTTTTGTTAAAGCTGACTCGCGAAACCTGCCTAAAGTTGAGACCGTTATGATATTGGAGTATATTTCTACTAGCAATCATCATAGCATAGCTGAAATAAGGGGAGCAAAAATTCTAATGTAAGTAATGCAAACACCATAAAATATATTCTGAGTAAATCGTGTTTTTTGTTCATATCAAAAACAGTGTATTTTTCATTGTTTCAGGTCATCTCGTGATTCGTACGTTAATACTGCTGTAGGGTACGTTAAAGTTGGTAGAACGGGTAGTGAGTGCACAGTTACAGCTAAAATTGTTCCAGAACACAGAATCAGCAAGAAACTATACACTGTTAAATGTAACATTGATGAGCATAACGATGTTATTATTGAGTCTGTTATGGAGACTGTGCAGCATCTGCAGGCAATTTCCTTGAAAAAACGAATTATAAAATATTGCTTTGCTATGAATTAAAACAATGTTTATCAAATACCTTATTTCTTCTTTACAGGTGGTTGCAAACACTCGTTACTGCTTCTTTTTTGGCTGGCAAAAAAAAAGTTCAGAACCATCATCAACAGCAGTTGAATGCTACTGGAATAAACCTACACTGTCAAATGCAAGCTCAGATCAAGTTACTAGTAAAGAAATATTTAGAAAAGCAAAAATTCCTAAGCTGATGCCTAAAGATAAAAATATCTTAACTGAATTTGAAGAAGAGTGTAAACGTAGGAATCTTGGAAACTCGCTGATTTTAAAATTTAGTGAAGGGTATAAAACAGATTCTAAAAACATTTTTGATATTATGTTAAAATTCAAAGTCATTGATGATGAGACTATCTTAGATATCAATGCAAAATCTCTAGGGCAGTCTGAAAGCAAGTACTGGCATACTATACGCCAAGGAAGACTAACGGCTTCCAAACTATATGAAGCTGCACATTGTAAAACAGATGGAACATTGGTGGAAATATTAGGAGGTTATAAAGTGCCGGAAAAAAAATCCATACTAAGAGGAAGGAAGTTAGAAAACCATGTATTAAAAGTTATCGAAGAGAAATTAGATGTTAAAATAAAAAAATCAGGCTTTATGCTTATTAATGGTATATTGGGGGCATCTCCAGATGGAGTTTGTGAAGATTTTGTAGTGGAAATAAAATGTCCAGCCTCTGAGAAAACTATTAAATCATATGTATTTTTTTTCAACGAGCGGTATAGCGCGGGTTAAATTCGGAAATCTACTTACTTTAGAATTCGGGATGGCGCAGAGCTTGGATACGAAGAAGGCGGTCCCCCGAACATGGGTGACAACATCACTTTATGCTCACGAAGCTACTGCAAGCTATTATAGCGTAATTACATATCGTGCCGAGGGTGCGAATGAGGACTCTGTGGGGCAGGTTGATTGTCTCACAGCGCCTCCAGAAAAAACGAAAGGCAACTTTTACGTTGCGACAGGAAATCTTCCTGTTTTTCCGATTGATAAAACTCGTTGTGGGTTTAATACCAGCACTAAGAGCCTTATGTATCTCGGACAGCTATCTCGTGCTTTTCCGTTAGGTGTGAGAGAAAGCGCTAATCGCGAAAATGAAGCCGTGTTGCGCTTCTTCAAAGTACTGACTATAACTATGATATGCTCTTTCAGTTATGAAGAAATTCTAGCCTTCAATTTTTCTGTGTAAAAATATTTTTAAACATCCAAGTATTTAATTTTACTAATTGGTTATTTGGGGGAGCGTTTTATGTGATGTTTTGAATTCTGTTTTCTATCACATTTGCAGTGTTTTGGATAATGGAAGAGATGATTGAAACATGGTATTGGTTTATTTTATTCTGCCTATAAAAATAAAGATACAATACAATCATTTATGAACATGGAGAACAAAGCTGATGTACAATAAATATATACGATTGAAATAAAATGTCATGTTAAAAATTCAAAGGAAAGAATTTGGTCTTTGACACTCAAAGAACATTTTTGAAACGCCCAAAACTGGAAGAAATTAACACAATTCATTACTGAAGATTAAAATTCCATATCATTTTGGAAACTACTCTTGTTTGGGATTCTCGCTGCATCGGAGTGCGAACAATTATGTACTTGTGGTCGCGCCTTTTAACACGAGCGAGTAAGGGTTACTTTATACTGTAAGGATTACGCAGAGTTGAAGCAGTTTTCCAAACCAAATAATACGACGCGACGCCCCGCCCGTTGCCTAGGCTACTGTTGCGAAGTGTGTAGGCCTCCTGCGTCCCGCAACCGTCATAAAAGACATTTTCTGAGTGTCATTTATTGGTGACAATTTGTTATTTCCATTTGTGTTTTCTATTATGTTTTTAATTTGTGAGTTTTAAAGTGATAGTATAATGTGTATAGTTTTATATTAGGGTAAGTTTTAATTTAGTTTCTTTTAATGAACAATGTAGACTGTAGCGAGGCCGGAACCTGTAGCAGTCAACCTGCCACATCCGTTGATGTTCAGCTGGTGAGATGTCCCCATTGCTCTCAGGCACGCTTTTTTAAAGGCGAACGGGGATTTAGGATACACTATGGGAAGGTCCATAAACCTCATAGTGTACCTTTGTGCCCTCCAGCCACCGCCCAACCTTTGGAACAAACCCTGTGGCCTGACCTGTCAAGTGTGACACATAAAATTTTTATCTCCAAATTTTCCTATATATTTAAAAATCATATTAACACAGAAGAATACAATAAAATTATGTACAAACTCACAAAAACAACAAGAAAAAAAAAACGAAAATGAAAAAAAGCTGTAATGTGTACATAACCCAATAAAAACAACAAGATGAAAATATTTTTGACATGCTGAGGTGAAAACAATATGATCACAAGAAGCCAGGCCCGAACATTAGCCACACACCCAACATCTTCGGGTTCGTCGCTTAGCTCCGCCTCGCAGCCGCCGGGACCACCTACAATCGTGAGTCAAGCTTTCCCGGATGCTGCAGTTGCGTCGAGCTCGAGCGACGAATACTTCTCTCCGCCGACGACACCACCACCTGCGCGTCGACGGGGAGGACGCCGGCCGCCGGACAGCCTGGGACCTCGAGGCCCATCGGCCTCTGACAGGGTCCCCGCTCCCGGTGGAAGTGTGCAACGCATGCGATGGACGCAATCGATTAATGAAAACGTCATGCGTGCATACTTTGGGGCTACTGAGGGGGGAAGTAACCTGACTGCGTACCGTGGTCGAATGCTCTCTCTGGTGCTTGAGCCAGCTGTCAAAATTAAAAAATTCTACACCTGTTTTAAAGAGGATTCCTCGGGGTGCAAGACGGTCTGTCGCACTAAGTTTGGCGCGTTGCGTCCGTCTTGCAACCCAGGAGAACTCACAAAGTGCCTGGGAGGAATTGCTCACCATCCCTTATAGGATTCTGCATGTCCAGAAAAATTTGGCTACAAAAAAAACATTAACAACTCAAATTAAAGACAATTGCAACGATTCGACCTTTATTTTAGATTCAAATTTACCAGCATTTAACCACCCTTCCCAGAAAGGTGTGTGTTCGCATGTGGAATCCAAATTAAGTGAAGGTGACATTAGGGGAGCGGCCAGGCTGTTGTTCAGCAGTGATGTGGTGGCGCCTTACTCTCCAGAAACAATTTCAGCCTTGGAGAGTAAACATCCAGCGCCTGCGGATGATCTTACCTTTCCCGATCCACCCGACACCCCCGATCTCAATTCATCCTTTTACCAAATTACAGCTCCCCAGTTGATTGCAGCCGTGAGCTCCTTCCGAAGTGGTTCCGCCGGCGGCCTCGACGGCCTGACTCCTCAACATTTAAAGGATCTTTAAAGTTCAGGCGCCGGGGATGCTGGTGAGACTCTTTTGAAGGAGCTTGTGGGTCTAATCAACCTAATGCTCTCCGGCGGTATAAACGATGCCGTCGTCGATGTCTTGTACGGGGCCAACTTATGTGCCCTGCGCAAGAGGGACGGCGGCATTCGTCCTATTGCCGTCGGTTGTACCTACAGGCGTATGGCAGCCAAAATTTGCTGCAAACTCTACGGCCAAAGACTCGCCAATAAGTTCCAGCCCCTACAGCTTGGCTTTGGCTCTAGGGGAGGCTGCGAGGCTGCTGTACATGCCCTTTCTACTTTTTTGAATTCTGACAAGGGTGAGGTCATCCTCAAGGTTGACGTTAAGAACGCTTTTAATTCTGTTAACAGGGACACTTTGTTGGCGGAGGTAAAAAAGGAACTTCCTGAAATTTTCGGTTTTATTTGGCAGTGCTGCAGGCACCCTTCTAAATTATTATATAAAGAAAATCTTTTGGAATCTGCAGTAGGTTGCCAACAAGGTGACCCTCTCGGGCCAGTCATTTTCAGTTTGGCTATTCATCCTATCATCAAACAATTAAATTCAAAATTCAACGTCTGGTATCTAGATGATGGCACACTAGGAGGTGACGTAGATACAGTTTTGAAAGATTTTCAGTTCCTGCAGCAGCAATTCCAGTCCATTGGCCTTGAACTCAACCACTCCAAATGCGAAATTTTCTTTTGTGACAATACAGACAGACAATCGACCCTTCAAAAATTCAATAAAATAGCACCAGAGATCAAAATTGCAGAAAGAAGTTCACTGCACCTCCTAGGTTCCCCAATTTTGGAAGATAGTTTTTCTCCATTCATTGACGCCAAAATAACACATTTCAACGATATTTCGGACAGACTCTCTAAAATTAATGTACATTCGGCTATCACCCTCATTCGTTATTGTTGTTTTGGTCCAAATTTCATGTACTTTCTTCGCGCTTCGCCATTATGGAAGCATTCACAAATTCTCTTGGACAAAATTGACCAGATTATTCGCTGCACGCTATCATCTATCCTTAATGTGGCCCTGGATGACCGAGCATGGCTGCAAGCCAGTCTACCCATTCGCTTCGGTGGGCTCGGCATCCGCAAAATTTCTAGTTTAAGCCTACCGGCGTTCCTGTCTTCGGTCCACAGCACTGAAAAGTTAACCAGAAAAATCCTGTTGCCATCACTGGTTAACTGTGAAGTGCCGTACTCGACCGATGCAGTGAATGCCTGGAAAGTGGCTTGCCCGAATACAGCGTTGCCCAAGACCCCGTTTTCCCAGAGACAGTGGGATGAGCCGCTCTGCAGGTTGGTACGGAATAAACTTATAGATACGTCCACCAATACTGCTGAGCGTGCCCGCCTGCTGGCTGTGGGAGAATGGGAGTCAGGCCTCTGTCTATAGGCACTACCGTCACCAAACATAGGAACTATGTTGAGTGACAACACTTTCCGGATCGCTACATGTCTGCGTTTGGGTGCTCCCAGCGGAGCTCCACATCGTTGTCAATGTGGTGAAGCAGTCGACCGCCTCGGACACTTTGGCCTATCCTGCAGTAGGAGCGCTGGTCGGTTAGCACGGCACGCCAGCATTAATGACATCATACGTCGAACTCTTGTCACCGCCGGTGTGCCAGCTGTTTTAGAACCCAATGGCTTGGCGCGCGACGATGGGAAGAGACCAGACGGGATGACCATAATGCCATGGAAGGTGGGTAGGCCTTTGGTGTGGGATGCAACATGTGTCGACACCCTTGCGCCATCCCATCTTCTTAGCACGGCGGGCTGTGCTGGGGCAGCTGCTGCTAGTGCCGAAAACCTCAAACGGCGCAAATACAACAACCTTATTGGAAGTTATATATTTGAGCCGTTTGGGGTTGAAATATTAGGTCCATGGGGTCCGAGTGCTCTTCGAGTATTTCGAGATGTAAGCAAGCGGTTAGTCGACTCTTCACGTGACCAGAGGGCTGGGCTTTTCCTTGGCCAGAGAATCAGCATTGCCATCCAACGTGGCAATGCTGCCAGCGTTCTGGGCACTTTTCACGTTGACAGCGATGTGGACGAATTTTTTGACGCCCTATGACCCCTGCCTTTTTATACGTGTTCGTCGTATTTTATCTTTATTTAAGTGTATATATAGGTAGTTATTGTTAATTAAGTATTATATACTATGTAAATTTTAATGAACTAATTGGTGTAAATAAATATTTAATCATATGTAAAAAATAATATTATAAATGACAAATATAAAACACAAATATTATGCCAAATGCTGGCTTGTAAGAAATCTAAAGGATTATTTTGTGTTGCAGATCCTTTATTTGAGACAGCAAAAAACATTCATTTAATCTGGGTTGATTTTGACAAAGTTTATATTAATGAAATTATCAACAAAGCAGAAGTTTTTTGGAGTCTATACATATTTCCAAAATTACTTGAAAGTGTCAAAAAATATAATTCAGTATAAAATAAACTCTTAATAGCTTTTTATTATTTCTCCCTGATTTTTTTTTTTTACATTAAATCAAAAGTGTTTTTTGAATCTGTTGTTTTTTGAAAGTGTCAAAAAAGAATAAATCGGTTTATATTTTAATAGCTTTTTATTAATTCTCCCTGTAAATTAATTAGGCCACAAACTATGACAACAAGTTCATCTAAACATGAAACATATTTATAATTTACAACAGAGTGTGGTTTGAGTATGGAAAATTCTCTTACACGCCTGATAACTCTTTCAACATGGACTCTTAAGCTTGCTATTACTTTGCTTTGTACAACTTCAGTAGCAGTTTGTTTGGAGTCTGCATAGACACTTGGTGGCCTCAAGATTTTGATACCACGTGAACTAAATACAGATTCAATTTCTTTAAATCCTCTGTCAGCTAAAATAACCGCATTTGGTGGCAAAACATTCAACAAGTTACTTTTATTAACTATGGCTTTGTCAGATATCCTTCCTGCAAAATCTTTTGAAATGAAGCTTACAAAACCATTAGGGGTACAGCCTATCAAATACTTTACAGTATTGCAACTTTTGTATTGAGACCATGTCTGTGCTTGCCTTACTGGATTTGAAGGTTTTGCAATCTGTATTTCAAAACAATCTATTATCATGTGTACATTAGAATACCTTATTTTAAAAACCAAAGGTAGGTTTTGTTTGATCTTTTTTGGCTGTGGAATATAAATAAAATTTTGAAAAAAGTTAACTAAGACTTCAATTCCTGTTAAAATCACAGATGACAAGGTCACTTATTCTTTCTATGAAATCATTTTGCTTAATTTTCAGTAAAGTTATAACAAGATTAATAGATTCAACTTTTATTAAGCTTTTTTGTAGTCTATAAGCCATAGGTACTGTTTTGGCAATCCTAAATACATTTTTGGTTTATCTGATATGATGTCTAACATATTTTTCCTGCGCTGTAACTCTTTCTTATTTGGTACAAGCACTGATGATTCTTCTGTTTCTGAGGTACATCCAAATAGAGATGGACTCGCTGCAGAAGAAGTTTCTTGTGAAGATGGCACTTCCAGTGTAACAAAACTAGTAACTTTTCTCACTTTATAATTTGTGCTCTTGTCTATCATTTTTACTTCACACTGGGTTGAGGCACAGATTACTGAATAGTTATGGTTGAGGCATCAAACTGAAAGCAAAAAGTATGAATAATATTATTTTTTCAGTAACCATCACAACATAATAGCCTTGTAACTGGTTGTGGGGTATATGAAGTTATCATACAATCATAGATATTTGTCACTATACACACTGCCTTCTTATTACATGATTTATTTTCAGGACACTGAGAAATGATTGATTTCTAACTTCTTTCTGATTTTGCAGGATGATGCTAGTTATGTTAATAAACTACAAATCAGAAAGAGGTTATGTGAAAAATAAGAATAGTAGATAATGTTAAAAATAATTTAAAGATTGAACTATATTTTACCGATCAACCAGTTTCAAGGTTTGCTCATTGTTGTGTTAAGTGGTGTGTTTATTTGAGTGATCTATTGTATTATTATTATTGCTAAGTTAATAAACCTACCTTCAATGGTATTGCGGAATATGAAGATGTACTGGGCATTATAGTATCCTCACATTTCCTTTTTACTGGTTTTTGGGTAGCATGTTGCAATAACAGCTTAGATAATTCTGTTGAGTCTTTACTTTTATTAGGTGCAATATAGCAGATAGAAGCTGTAGGTTTAAGGCGTGGTTCTTCATTCAATAACTTATGTTGATAATAATTCTTCAAATCCTTTTTAGGCTGTAAATAAAGCAAAACGTGGTATGTAGGGGTGGCATTAACATAATGAACATACAAAGGAATCTAAGGCTTCTGAAGTACTTACATCAAAGTGATCTTCGCAACAGTACATTGTATAAACCTTGCAATATTCCACGCCTTCATCACGACATGCGACACCACTTTTCTCGCAAATCTCTAATACGAACAAAAATTTTGCTTGGATTATTATTAGTATTATTGCTGCAAGTTGGGACAAAGCATTTCCTGTATTCCATTTTACATGCAGTTTATGTAATATTGCCGATTTTGACAGATTTAAACAAAGAGAATATAACCACTAGAGAGCTTATAGGCCGATTTCTTCGAAGCACACGACTCACTACCGCGGGCCGGGAGACGAGGAAGAACGCGCGGCTGCAATTGGTCAGTTCAAAGTAAGTTGCGTAGGTATGGCTATCGTTAGGGTTGATCAACTCGATTAAGGGAAAATTGTCGATATCGATAAAATGGATTTTAACATTATTAAAAATACTCAATTAAAATCATATAAATATTATTTAATAAAAATCAATCAATTACAAATATAAATATGTGTGTCGGGGACATAGAGAAACAAAAAGTATTTTTCCAAATCGGTCAAGGCGTCTACGAGTAATCCGGGAACATAATACATAAGAAAATTCGACGAACTGAGAACACCCTCCTTTTTTTAAGTCGGTTAAAAGTAGATAGATATTTTTTCATACATTTTTTATTAAGTTTAATTTTATTATTATCGATATCGACTTCAGCTATTAAAAGTAACAGCACAGATATTTACGATAAAAATACAAAGGGAGAGAAAGGGATAGAAGTATTAGAATTGTCTAGTGAAAGAGCGAGACTTTTCCAAAAGACATCAACGCGGGACTCAAAATTGTGCTCGTTTACCCCATCCACCATTTTAACTAGATCCCTGCGGTGTCTCATAATCTGATTAAATTAAGAATAATTTTCGTACTGTTTACTTACCGATGAAAAGTTATGGCATCCTTTTTGTAACTAGATGTCTTGGCATGTTTCCCATACCCCTTTACGGCGCATGAGGGCATTTTTATGCGTTATAATTGCAATAAAAAGATAAAACAATTTGTATTTATTTAGCGTGCATACAGGTCTAATAACTGGACACAACTAAAATTGTTACTAGTACCGAAGCCTTTACATAGGCGACAAAATACTAATAGTTTTCGAGCGTCGGGGCACTGTATGCGCCGTCAAGTGGTTATATCGTCGTTGGATTTAAACGAGATTATGAGGAAATTTGCAGTTATAATAATTATAAAAACTTGTTTATATTTTTGACATTGACAATTTGACACTTGACAGATTGTAGAAAATACTTGCCACTTACTTTTTATTTTCTGAGGCAATGATACAAAACTGTATGGCCAAAGCTGACGTCATTTGAAGGGCAATGAAGGTCAATCGAATTTTATCAAAAATATCAATCAAATATGAATATTTTTCATTTTTAATTAGTCCATAATGATCAGTAACGCTATTCCTAGAAAAGATTTTTCAATTGCAACATATTAAAAAAAATGAACAATGCCCATTGTCCCACAAAACAAAAAATAATTCAAGCGTAAGAATTTATTTAATCTACTTTGATTTTTTTTAGGATGCAGGCACGATAATGATATCAATACAGTGTTGTGACTTGGCCTAGTTCTTGAAATAGGTAACTAAAGCCGCGCGGTACGGTAAACTCTAGGTACCTATACTCTAGGTGCAAAGGTATGACTCGCGTTCCGACCGTTTGCATGAAGATAGAATACCTACTGTATAGATAACATTACCCTGACGCAGGACATAATATACCTACCTATCTTAGTTTTTTGTTTACCATACCTAAACCAAAAAGGAGTCATTGTACTCATCATTATGAAGTACTCTTACTAGGTATGGATATTGGACCAAATAAATACGCAATCGCAAAAAAACAAATAAGTACTTTTTATCAAACTCTGTAAAATGTAAGTAAGTATAGAACTTTTTATCGTGAAAAAGAAATATCAGCTAGAACAGCTGATTTATATTTTTTTTTGCGATTTCAAGGTTGGCCCAATAGTAAAAGATTTTCAAATTTATTCGTAAAATGATCCCATTTCTCGGTGAGGATCTTGTTATGATAAACAAAAACTGTAAGGAGTAAAAATTTAATCGAAAATTTTCTTACCAGCCTACTAATTTCAAATTGAGCTCTATACTCCATTGAGATAACATTAGACATCTAAATAATCCCATTATACAGCCCGTTTAACCGATTTTGACTTTTATTGCGTTAGTGATATGACAAATGGCAGCTATAGTAAACAGTTGGTATAGCTTTATGTTTACGGAATAGAACTCAAAATCGGTTGAATGGACTGTAAAAAGGGCTTTTTTAAATTTCTAATGTAATACGTACAAACGACCACGTTCCCGTATTAGAAGTAATACGAAAACAATTAATTTTTTTTTCAACTAACGATTACATTCTAGATTTATTTAGCCTGTTCAATTACTATTTAGGCAATGAACATAGGAATAAAGGTTCATTTTATCTTCAGGTTTATAAATGAAAACAAAGAAAACATTGAAAATAATGATAAATCACGGCTTGGGTAAGGCTAGATAAAGTGGAATATAATTTACCTTTGGTTATGATTGTTATGGTGATGAATACAGTGACTTTTTTATCATTTTACAGAGCTAGTGCAGATGTTGAAGACATAGAAGAAGTTCCTGTGGATGATGGTATATCTTGTATAACGCTTGAAGTACAAGCAATTGTACATAATGAACAAGGAGGCAAATGTCAAACTAGGTAGGTACAGTTGGTAATAATAGACATTGATCACTGAGAGATATCATTGATGATGATATCTTGGTTCTGTGCATTATATAAAACATTTTATATAAAACCAAGTTTTTATATAAAATAATTTTGTTTTTTGCATAAAGAATAATAAAAAAATTGTTTTAGGATAACCCAGGATCAGGTACCACTTCAAGAAGCTACTGTGACGAATGAAGCACAGAACAAGGTTTTTGATGAAAACGAGATTATGGGCTATGACCAATACAATGACAATATTGATCGCAGCCCACCATTATTGTCAAGGTGACTAAAATTGTTCACAGTTTAAATGCACATAAAAAAAAATAATACAACCGACTTCCTAATAAAGTGAAAAGACGATGTTCTTGTTTTCGTGTCTTCGTTTTTAGACACGTTTTGTTGTGGTACACAATGTACCAGTTTTATAGGCTAAGTACCTATAAATACAGTTGAATTGATAACCGCCTCCTTTTTAGGAAGCCGGTTAAAAATATAATACAATACACTAGTCACACTAGGGCCATGGGGCCCGGATGCTCGACTTACTATTTGAAGACATCGGCAAGCGTTTGGTCGACTCTTCACGTGACCAGAAGGTATGTTTGTACGAAAATAAATGCTAGAAGCTATAATAGATACCTAAACTCTATTTGTGATAACATTAGACATTTAAAAAAATCCAATTTTACAGCCCGTTCAACCGATTTTGACTTCTATTGCGTAGGTGATATGACAAATGACAGCTGTAGTAAACAGTCGCAGTGCAACAGAGAGCGCGCGAATTGTAGTTTAGAATTGTAGTCGTGGTCGCAGCATCCAGTGAGAGTACCATATGTCATATTACCCCCTCCTTTCCCCTCTTTTCTCCCTCACGGTAGGCAGCGGCTTGGTTGTGTTACCTCAGCAGTATTGTTTCGGCAATACTTTGATGACACAGCCATGTCAATAGGGTACGGTAACTGCTTATCATAAATAAAAACCTGTTGTAAAAAAATAAAACTAATACTTTTTACTGCTGTTGCTCTGGACTGCTACTACAGGTGATGCCAATATTTTTACTAAAATAATGTTCAATCAATTCTGACTGCTTGATTTGCTGTTTGTATTTTTGTGTTTGGAAATCGGAATCTACTCGATTGTCGGGTTTTATGTAAATATTGTTTTATGTAGTTTTCTATAAAATAAAAAAATATACACCCAACTGTTTTGAGACTACTTTATTTGATCAACCGCCTGCGACGGTACAATAGTACCTACTTTTACATACTTATGGTACCTACGTACGTTGTAATTATAGAAATTTTTGCTTCCTCAGTAGGTACAGACAGAGGGGATAGATAAATAATATTGTGTTCTGCTTGTGCTACTCAATAAGCAGAATAAATTATTTACCTATACTTTTCCGTACTTTATGTAGGTATAAACATAAATTACGAAAAAAAAAATATATTTTAAATTTAAACTCTATCCCATCTATCCTACCATTACCGACTACACCTGCCTACATACCTTCCCTACCTTCCTAACCTAACCTACCCTACGTACCTTCCCTAACTACCTTTTTTTATCTCGCTGAGAAAAAATGCATTACGCATACCCACCCATTGGGGGAATGGGGGGGGTATGTGGGACTCCCCGGAATGAATCCGGTATACCCACTAAAATAACCCAGCGGCACTCCCGCATCGTCTTGAATTGAAGGAGGACTGGGAAACTGGCAGAGCCTTTACGTCCAGTCCCCCGCCGACGACCGCCCGCCTTTACAGCGGGGCCTTCACGCCCCTCCCTCAGTGGAGGAGCCCGGGAACGACCGCGAGTGCTCGGCCGTTCCCGCCCGACGAGGGTGATGACTCGTGCAATGCGAGCGAAGGCGCCCCCGCGCCTGTCGCCCGCTAGTCACCACCAGGAGGTGGGAGGAGACGATCGTATAACCGCCTTCCCACCCCTTCTTCGCCTGCGGTGCGGCTGCGCGAGAGGATCGTCCTCCCGCGCCCGCTCCGCCGCCTCCTTTTGCGACATCACGACCTCGCAAAAGAGGGCAACCGCCGCCCAGGCCTCCTCACTCCCCAGCATGGAGTTGACCACACCGGGAAGTGAGAGGTCCTGCCCGACCACATCAATCAAGGCAGGGCGCAGCTCAGCCCAAGCTGGGCACACCTCCAAGGTGTGCTGCGCCGTGTCCTCCGCCGCGCCGCAGTCATGGCACGCCGGGGTTTCCTCCCTCCGGATCCGGTGCAGGTGCGTTCCGAAACAACCATGTCCGGACAACACCTGCACCAAACGGAACGAGAGGAAACCATGTGGCCGCTCGAGCCAGCCCTGCAGGACTGGCCCGAGCGCGTCCAGCGTCCGGCGTCCAAAGGCGGCGGTGGCGAGGTCCTCCGCCCAATGGAGGACGATGGCGTCCCTCGCCTCCCGCCGCACGGCCTCCCGCTCCTCCATGGCAGGGCGCTCACCCAGCGCCCTACGCCGCACCGTCCATTCCCTACCTACCTAACCTAACCTACCCTACTGACCCACTCTATCTACATACCCTAACTACCTACCCGACCTACCTACCTACTGCATATCAGCAATTCATTTTTATAATACTGATTAAATTGATAGATATTTTCCATGTAGTAAAAAATATTGCACGTACGGTACCTAGATTCATAAAAATACAAACATACGTCCGTCCTAAATATAGTCGTGCAGATGAATTTACAAAATTATTATGACTTATGCGCGTGTGAGGCCATAGTAACTAGGCGCGTGATACGATATTATTATCATGCATGAAATGGAATGAATGGCTCGCTCACTCGAGCGGCCGGCCGACCGGAGGCGATCGCCCGCGAGTAATCGGCGGAAGTTACCGAATTACAACCGAGCGTTCAGGCGCTATCCTTCTCTTTTCGCTTTGCCTCCTTTTCAAGCATTGCGCTGGATGAAACAACAAGCTTTTCGGCCGTGCTCGCGTTGGAGATAGACGGTTCGACAAGGGTCCTCTTAATACGGTACGGTCCGTCCCGCCGCGGTATGAACTTCGGCGTTTGTCCGCAGGTCGTGTCGTTGCTTCCTTGGGTCTTCAAAAGAACTAAATCACCGATTGAGTAATCAGGTGCAGGGCGACGACCCTCGTCGGCGTAACGTTTCTGATTCGCCTGAACCTTTTCATGCACTTCCCTAGCTTCAAACATTACGGCTGACATTCTCTGAAGGTAAGGGCTCAGGCTCGTCACAACATTGTCGCTCTCTACGATGGTACGCATATCAGCGACGACATCCGCTGGCGCACGAGCGATGGGCGATTGTTGCAAAATACACAATCGACTGAATCGACAATCGCGCCTTTGCGTATTCGATTGTCGATTTAGAAGTTCCTCACAATCATTATTCGAATAATAATCGTTGAAATACTAACTACTAAACGCGTTCCGGTTGCGGTTGTTTCTTTCTGTTCAAAACTTTTATAATACGTGTACCCACGCACACATATTATAAAAGTTTTGAATTGACCGGAAATAGGTGTATTTTATTCTGATTGGTTGATAAATAGTTTACGGTGATTGATTATCGCAAAAATAGCAATATCCGGTGAAATTTAAAATAATATGAGTCAAATTGTTTTATCTTATAGTATTATTAATCAATTATTGCTATCCTTTTTGATTTATTAAGAATTATTAAATAGTTGATATTGTAAGCCTTTAAAATTGAAATGGCCGATTGGTTACCGATCCACTCATCTTTTCCTGCGCATCTCGCGCCTATCGTTGCATTTTGAACGTAAAATACTACGTCCGCTCCATCTTTTGTTCTACTATTACTTAATTAATAGTACTAATCCATACGCTGCGCTAAAAATTTGTAATTTTGTAGTTAGTGACCGCAGTCGTTGTCGCCCGCCGCACGCGCACTACGCGCAGCCGTAAGTCGATTGTTATCGAACAATCGACTGACGTCGATGTTTATCGACTTTTATCGACTGCATAGAACAATCGACTGATGCGATTACTTTTAGTATTAATCGCCCATCGGTAGCGCACGCATCTTTTGTACAAACGTCAAGTAAGCAGGCGAAAATCCAGTGCTGCTGGTCACCGCGGAGTTCATCGCGAAACGTATCGCAGGTAAGTGAGCGTCCCAGGTGTTGTGATCCTTCCCGACTAGAATAGCGAGTTGTGGTTTTAGATCACGATTCTTCCTTTCCACCGGGTTCGCTTGTGGATGGTAAACGGGCGACAGTGACTGAGTAATGCCGAATGAATGGCAAGCTTGCTGCATTACTTCACTTATGAACTGTACACCATTATCACTCAAGATCCGTCTTGGCACTCCATATCTCAGGAAATTCTCTGAGATCAGGATCTTGGAACAATTCAAACTGGTAGCATCCTGTAGAGCAAACAGCTCGACCCATCGAGAGCACGTGTCTATTACGATTAGGATCCATCTATTCTTATCGGCAGTTTCCGGTAAAGGGCCAAAAAGATCCACGGCGACGACCTCAAAGCGGCGATTAGTTGCGGGAGTCTGCAGTAGTACGGCTGGTTTCCTGTTACCGGCTTTATACCTCTGGCACTCTACACACTTCTTCAGGTATCCAGCGACGAATTGCCGTATACCGGGCCAGTAATATTTTGCCCTCATCCGATCTAGAGTGCGTTCTACTCCGCAATGTCCAGCTGTTGGTGCGTCGTGATGTTCTGCCATGACTTTATCACGCTCGTGCTCCGGTGTACCGGAGCACGAGACATCCTGTCTCTTCTTCATACTCGTCAGGTCCGTACCTGTACAAAATACCATCCGATATGATGAAGCCGCGGTCGGCCCAACTCCTCCCCCTAAAAGGGTCGTCAGTTGATTCGAGGTCCTCGACGATTTTTCGTACGTCAGGGTCTTGAGCTGGTTCTCGCGGACATCTTTGGGGCTCCTCGACGGGAAATCGACCTCGGCGTAGCGGATATCGCACTCCGCTTCTTCTGCGCAAGGCGGTCGTGAAAGCGTATCAGCGATGACGTTGGCCCTGCCAGGTGTATATTCTATACGGAGATTGTACTCCTGGAGAGTAAGGGCCCACCTCGCTAAGCGGCCACTTGGTGATTTTACAGTCATCAACCATCGCAGAGGTTGGTGGTCACTCTTTATCACAACCTCTGATCCTTTGATGTATGCGCGGAACTTAGTTACGGCCCATACGACTGCTAACGCTTCTCTTTCTGTTGTGTTATAGTTTCTCTCCGCGCTATTCAGTAATCGACTAGCATATTCCACTGGTCTTTCCTCGGGGCCCTCCCCCTGCATAAGTACTGCTCCAAGGCAATAACCGCTGCTGTCGGTCCTCAATGTAAAGGGCATCGATTCGTCAGCTTGCCGAAGTATTGGAGCGGTGATTAAACTTTCCTTAATGCGGTCAAAGGCGTCTTGTTGCTTCGAGGTTCAGGTCCACTTGCTGTCCTTTTTTAGGAGATCCGTCAGAGGTTTGGCAATATCAGCGTAATTCGGAATGAAGCGCCGGAACCAACTTGACGTTTGCAAAAAAGTCTTCACGTGTTTCGTGTTCTCAGGGGGGAGCATCTTTGCGATAGCCGCTGTCTTATCAGGGTCTGCCTTCACCCCACCTGGTACGATCACGTGGCCTAGAAATTTCACTGACTCACGAGCGAAGCAACTCTTTTCGCGGTTCACTCGCAGGTTGTACATTTCAAGCCGGTCGAAAACGGCGTTTAGGTCTTCTAGGTGCTTAGGGAACGACTCCGATAGGACGATGACGTCATCTAAATAGGTTAGTATGCAAACATCAGCCAGTTCTTTGCCGGACTTGAATCGATTCATAAGCCGTTGAAAAGTCGCTCCTGAATTCCTCAAACCCATCGGCATCCTTTAAATCTAAAACACCCGAGTGGGCTCACAAACGCAGTCTTGTCGCGGTCTGCAGGTTCCACAGCAATTTGGAAGTACCCTGATCGGAGATCACAGGTTGTCATAAAACTGGTGTTCTTAGCTGCGTGGAGAACGTCTTCTATGCGAGGAAGAGGGTAGCGGTCAGGCTCAGTTACAGCATTCAGTTTCCTGTAATCTACACATAGCCGAACCCCTCCATCCTTCTTCGTCACGAGGACCACGTTAGCGGCCCAAGGAGATTCGCATTCTTCGATCACGTCAGTGTCCAGTAGCTTCTGCAACTCTTGTTCCAACATCGCTCTTACTGGGGGACATCCGGTAAGGTGGTGAGGCGATGGGTTCCTGCTGCGAGTCGATCTTCAACCGGTGTGTGGCGTATTCCGTTGGTGGCCCTCCTTTCGCGCAGCGGTCCGACCTCTTCATCAGAAAAGCGTTCAGCTGCGCCCTCTGATCGGCTGTTAACTCAGTACCTTCATCATCCCTCAGCGCAAGGTTTGATGCTTCCACCTTCATCAGCTCCATCTGGGCGCTGCCAGTAGGCAAGTCAAAGCTGGTGATAAACGGGTACCAGTGCTCCGGCTCGTCGTTAAAGCACCAGCTGCTCTGCGGTAAGTCCAACAGGATACCTGCTTTCATAATAAAGTCTTGACCTAGTAATGTCCGAGTGTGCGCGTCCGGTAAAACTATAAACGTGGTAGGTATAACGTGGTTTTTTAATATAATGTTCGTATCACACTCACGCAATGTACTTACCTGTTGTGATCCGTCAGCTAGTCCTATAGTACGTAACTTTTCCTTAAAACCCACGCCGGCTCTAAGCAGTAACTCGTATAGCATGGGGCCCGCGATACAATGTGTGGCCCCCGTGTCCAAAATAGCTACCCCCTTGCGATCCACGACCTGAATTTCCACCAGCGGGCGCGGATCGTCACTATCAGCTACCTGTGCCTGCAGTCTCGACATAGATGGCGATCGCTAACTCCTACCGATCGGTCGGTAAGTCCTAACGATCGGAAGATAACGATTTTTGGTAGTCTCGACTATCGAAGCTATCGATTGTCATAACGAATATTGTCGCTAAATTAACGATTTATTGGTATGTTATCGACTTTCCTAGCGAGCATTTTTGACAGCCCGCTAAGTTTTCGTTACGATCGTTATCATTGGTTTTAGAGGTTACAAAAACAATAAATATATAATAATTAGAGTAATTTGGCTGTATAGTATTTAGCGTGGGCTTTGGTCGTGCTCGAACACAGACTCGATATGATAATGCGGCGGAAAAATGCACGAAACCGGCGTGAAGGTGAAAATCCTTTGGACTTGAAGATGGCCAATCTCTATCTTTACCGAAATAAACAAGGACATGTTTCATGAGGTCGTTGGTGAACTTCGCCCATCTATTCAAAGACGAGGGCCTTACGGACTTTCTGTGGAGTCTCAAGTGAGTGTCTTTGTGTTGGGTAGCTACCGTGCCATTAACATTTCTATTTATTTTTCCTAATATCCAAGATGTACTTATAATTTTCTTCTTAATAGTCAAGTGGGTGCTACCAACTACCGATTGGCATGCGGTGGTGCTGCAGCATAAGCCAAAAGTCAGTAAGCCAAGTAATACATACTGTAACTTTGGCTATCAATGAAAACCTTTTAAGAAGATATGTCAAATTTCCCATGACCCAAGAAGAACAGTGTGCAGTTAAAGAGAAGTTTAGAAATGCTCCACAGCCATTCCCTAATGTGATTGGAGCCATAGAATGAACACATGTAAATATTTTGTCAATGGGGACCACCGTACATGGCTGCTTGGTAACTAATAATAAATGTTCATTATAGTCTGTCTGGAACAGGTTGCCCATTAGACTGCTGAAAGTACATTCTATGTTTTATCTTTAAGGTGATGATGGATATCCTCTGGAACTATTGTTGATGACTCCTTTAAAAAATCAACGCCTAGGGACACCGAAGTATCAATACACAAATGTTCATTGTTCAGCCAGGAACGTTGTTGAAAGATGCTTTGGTGTGCTGAAGTCTGTTTTTCGGTGTCTTTCCCACCAATGCATGAAAACACATATATAAAATATAAATTACATGAACCAGAGGCCACCAAGTTACAGGTGCCTAATCAAATGATTTATTTTAATGTATTCATTTAATGTTTTATTATTATTATATACTTATTATTATATATTATATTATATTTGCAGTAGATATAATTTTCCCCAGATCTTTATACCTATTTCATTGGCATCTCCATTTATTTGACCCAAAGATGATACACAATGGCTTATAGCATCAAGTCCGACTTATGTAGCACCATTGTATGAATAATCCTAAAATCTTGCTTTTGTTATACAGGACTTGTATCGTGCACTGGTCTAGCTGTTGCAGAGCGCATAAGAAGACTCATTAATACTAGTTTTACATAATTTTATTTTATTGACCCTCTGTGATTTAAATAAAAAACATATTATATCATTTATTATTTTTATTTATAAAAGCATCAGCTATTTTATTGGCAGTCTACGCAAACAGCACCCATGCCTCGGCTTGTACTTTGGATACCTCAGCCTGCATCTTGGCAGCGTCTGCTTGCACTTGAGTTGCAGCTGCCAGCAACTGTAAAAAAAGTTAGATTTACTAAAAATGCCTCTTAATGCTCTAGCGTGCTAGTGATTCTAATAATAAAAAAGGAAATGGCATAGCGTCCGGGCAGTCAGTGTCAAATATGTAATCTACACTAATTAAGGATGTTAATGCGTCTCACCGCCTCAGTCAAAAGAGCAGTGAAGCCGCCTAGGTTGCCATTTTGAATGATTTATTTTTATATTTTTCCACCTTTATGCAGGCGTGGCTTTTTAAGTATCTCCAAACCTGTAATTAGGATACCTAATGTATTCCACTAAATATAAACAAAACTGACGAGGCTTGTACTTACATTTCAAAGCCAACTTAAGATTTGACATCATGCACTGATCGGGCAACTTGATGGATCCGTTTGGGAGTTTGTTAGCTCCTCGGCAACCTTCTTCCAGCCTGTTTCAAAATTTGTCAGTTTGTAGATATGGTTGGGCTTCTAAAGTCGCCAAAAGCTCATCAATCTGCACCGAAGTACGCCTAAAACATTTAAGATATTCATTGAGTAAACACAAACTACTTCGGACATACGCAAAGTATTCAATTTAGTATCAAAAATAGTAATCGAAAATTGATGTAGGTTGTAATTACCTGATACTCACGCTGCTGGCACTCGGGCTAGGGCATGCGCCTGTGTCACTGTTTTCCACCATAGAAATACGGTTCTTTTCCAGTTTTTTGAATTCCAATTCTATCTTATTGTCGCATCTTGTTTACAAACAAACTTGACATTGACAGTTTGTTTCCCATGTTCAACGTCTGTGTTGCAAGGAAGCGAACTATTTTCTTCTTTGTTAAGCGTATTCTTAAAAACAGTATAAGCTACTTACACGTTTCAATGCAAATAAGTGTTAACATGGTAAGGTTTACCTATCTTCTGTACAATTTTCAAAGAATAATAGTTATTTGATCATATGTTGTCCAACAATTTTCCCTATAATACAAGAATTTTTTTCAACTGTCATTATTTTACAATAAAATCACCTCACTATGAATACGAACTTCGTTAGCGTACCGACATCGCAAAGTCAAGATTGTGACCGATTTTTCTCGCTATCTCGGCTGTCGAGACTTGCATTTATCGATAGCGTCGTTACGGGGAGCGAATTTTTTCGTTAATATTTAACGATCGTTACTTTGCGACGGTGTCGCTATCTAAGTCGAGACTGCAGGCCCTGGGCACTACAAAAATCCGATTTACTCGAAGTCGACGCGCCTTTGCAGTTATCGCATTTCGAACGCACTACTCCCAGCTGACCACATCCGTAACAACGTAACTCGGTACTTTTACTCGACTTAGTAGAAGGGTCAGTGACCTTTAAGTCCTTTTTATCCTTCTTATTGCGACACTCGTCTACCGTATGTCCGAAAAACTTGCAATAAGTACACTTTGGTCTAACACGCCTCTGTCTATCACTATTATTATTATTACTATCCACACGCGGGTCGGACGGCCTATCGACACTTTTATTAGTACTCGACGTAGGCGGGTCACATACGGCGTTCGTAGGGTAAATGTTTGTGTCTGAACGTTCCCGTGCGGCGACGGAAGGGACATTGCCATTATTATTACAATGGGTAGAAACACTTACCTCCGCCAACGATTCCTCGACTAACCTAGCCTTCGCTATCAGCTGATCCAGTTCGGACACCGCGTCGCGAGACACTCGTTTCCTTATCCTACGATTTAACAATCCGTAAACTATATCTAACTTCATCACTTCGGGCTCATCATACGGTAACTTAGATATTAGCGCGCGCACTTTGCTTATAAATACGTCGGCCCGTTCACTTTGTTGTTCGATACTAAACATGTCGCGAAATAATTTATAACCGGGTCGCGGCACTCCGTACAGTGAGGCCGCAAAAGTCCATAAGAACGCTAAAGATTACATTGCTACGAACCGAGCGAGCACGATACTTCCGTGCGTATGTGTGCGCGTGTATGAGTATCCACATTCCACAGATAACACACACTAAGGAACTGTCGTCGCACTGAGCTTAAAAACATCATTATTATATTTCTGTGCCATTGAATACGCATCACACAGTCACAGAGGCGACTTGTTCTTACCATTGCATTGATAAAATTCGCGCAAATATGTCATGTGCTGGTAGCCGTATGAACTAAGTGTTGGATTCGCAAATAACGTAGCCCGAGTTCAAATCATGGTCGGTCCGTTGCGGTTATATCTTACTTTGAAAATTCCCAATCTATATTAATATACAGTTGTTGTTTTTTATAGTGTAGTTGTTTTTTATAATTCTATGAAAAATACTATTGCATTTTTTGCACTAAATAGTTGCAAATTACGAATATGATCTATTAACCACAAGAAGAATCACATTCGTAATTTGCAATTATTTAGTTGTTACATCTTTTCGATGTTGTAAGGTGGAAATAAAAGACGTGTTTAATAAAAATGTTTATTCTTTATATTTACAAATTAAACATTTATTAGAATTGTGACGTCGAATTCTTACCTAGACAAAAAAGTTATCTTGTAACCGTTATCTGTGTTACGTGTAAGATTGTTTGTTGGAAGTATACCCACTTAGACCAATCATAATATAAATAACGTAACAATGAAAGGATATTAAAATTTTAATAAAATAAAATACAATTGTTTATATCCAGTTATTTATTGAAAAGTGATATAAGATTTAGACTTTTTAAACATTTTATTTTTATATAACGTCATAATGAATGTATTGAGGTCATAGCTTAATTGTTCATTTTCTTGACGAAAAGAAGATTGAAACTAAACCTCAATTTCTGTTAAAAGAACTTTAGTTCTCACAAGATAATCGTCAATTAGATGAGAAAAATAAATTGAACTATTATGTTAGAACAGTGCGGGTAGAAGAATAAAAAACAAAATAGAATCATGATTATTGTCAACAAAATTGTAACGAGTTAACTGCATTCTTAAGATAAGGCCATGGCACAAGTTAAAAGATATAGCTGTTTTAAACGAAAGTAAACACAATATAATACAGTGTTTGTTAACGAATAATCACGGATATTACGGCTTTTTAGCAGGTTTTCTGTGATGCACGCCTTCAGCGTGAAGTGCACGGCGAACAGTATCCATCGAGGTGTCATATAATTCCGCAAAATGTCTTGTTGGTGCGAAACTATTCGTTTCGTATACGTCCACCATATGTCGTCGCTGCGCCTCGCTAATAAGCTTCGGTCTCCCACTTCTCTTTCGACTAGCAAGGCTACCTTCTTCCTCATATCTTTTTATCCAAAGACTTACATTATTTTTCTAAAACAAAAAAAATATATATTAGGCAGCTATACCTACTTGACTTCATTTTCATTAAATAAAATGTTAATAATCATAATTATTGAATATAATTTTAAAATAAAAATGCATTTATAAATCCAATAACCAATTTATAAAGTTACAATTCATTAATAGCTATTATACTCACATTTAGTCCAGTTTCTTCAGATATTTGTGTTTTATTAAGACCACTTTTATGCAGCCCAATGATAGTCGCCCTCACTTCAATACTAATATTAGCCTGCATTTTGCGAATATTACAATACTGTTAACCACACGTCACTAACCAACAACTACAACCAAACGACATTTCATTTCGGTCAAGTCAAAACTCATGTCTACCTCGCAGAAATCAAATTCTTTATTTAGTTTTTTTGTGATCTACCTTTCTAACTCTAAGAAATGTGTGAACAAGTTAAAGAATAATTTAATATATGTAATGCTAATCCATAACTTCCAATCGGGTAAGAACTCACAAAAAGTCAACAATTGCGTGGGATTTGAACTTGCGGCACACTGATTTGCGCTTCAATCTGTGTGCTCTATACCACTGGGCCATCTTGACTTATGCTAAGTTGATGAAATTGTGAATTTCAATCATTTCTTGGCGAAAACTTGAAAATAGAAGGTCGTAAGTCAAACTAAACGTCAAACTAATACGTTTTGAGAATTCTTATCGACTTTTGCAAGTGATAGTACATCCCCCGAAGACGTTGCAATGCATCGGTCCACGACGTTATCGACGTTTTCACACCTTGCCACCAACAGCGGCCTCGCCGACCAGTAGCATAGGCAGCCCTCGCAGCGCGTGCTCGTCGCTGATATTGGTGCAGTCGCGGTACACTTCAATAGCATCAATGAATGCCTCGAGCTCTTCCGCGTTCCTCGACGACCCATCAAAGCGCGCAGTGCACTTCGCAAAATTGCTTGTATGCCGCGCGGTGTTACTCGATTCGTATATTTGTTGTGGTGATGGGGTATGTGGTTCATCCCTGCTCGACAGTAAACTTTCGATAAGGCTGCGATTCGCTTCCGTTTGGTTCTTGGTGATGTTGCACACAAGGGACATAAGCATCTCCTCGGACATGACTATGTTCGATGATGGCGATGGTGCAATCACTTGTTGTTCCGCGTCCGTGTCGGATTCCGACCCATCTCTTCCAATCCGTTTTCTTACTGGCTTCGGCGGCATGGTAACAGGGCACTACCTCTGCTGTTACTCGCTCGAAGACTCTAACAAAGCGGGTGATGGTTGTATGGGTTGTTTGTTGCTCGATAGGTACTCGCGATTTCTCGTAATTCGGTGCGGTGCGGTGGCGCGCGTGTCGCGTCGCTCGGTTACGATTTTGGCGGGAATAATGGACTTGCCCGAAGTTTTTCTATTGTTTTTGCACTGTTTGAAAATAATTTGTGGAAATGCACTATCGGAAAGAGTTCACAGTATGTGGGAGCACGATAGAATTTAGCATTTAGTCACTGTTCACTGTATTTAACGAGTTTATCACTGATACTTGGCCACGAGTTGGGCGACACTTGTAGGAGAATTACTCTCAGGGGCGTGTTGTGGGGTTAAAAATAAGTTCAGACGGCTCGTTAGCAGTAAAAGGTATAATAAACGTAATTAGAAACAATCAGTAGCACAAACAGTACACATTTAGGCAATTATTGAGGGAGCGTTTCGCGAGCGTGGCATACCGACCGCGATCGTAATTTCGAACTGTCCCGGCGGGGCCTGAGGTCGCGGGCGGGGGTGTTGTCCTCCCGCTCGTCGGCGCGTTTAGGGTTCGTTCAGACACATACACTAAGGCTTACGTTACATATTTTTATTATTTTATAATTTTTCACAATGTTGAAACTGTCACCTGTCAATATACATATACAGTACATTAGAGTACATTTATTTATGATTAAACGAACTTACCCTAAGTGAAGTTCTATCATAATTATACAAAGTGCCTCGTCCGAAGAGATTAGTACCTGTAATTAATATTGATTAAGTATTTACAATGTAGTAACGCGTAGACGTGGCTACTCGATTCACTATGTATTAGAGATTTTTTTTTTTATTTTTTTTTTTCTCCTTGCAACTCTTTATTTGTCCATTTGTGATTTAGTTTAGAGTTACTGATGTTTTATAGATATTTCCAGAACGCTTCTGGGTTATACCTTAGGGTTGGGAGGGTGTTACTAATCTCTTCGGACGAGGCACTTTGTATAATTATGATAGAACTTCACTTAGGGTAAGTTCGTTTAATCATAAACTAGCTTTTGCCTGCGACTTCGTTCGCGTGGAATAGTGACTGCCGGCAGATTTTTGGTTTTACCCACATAGTTCCCGATCTCGCGGGATCTCTTCAAAAATGAAATGTAGAAGATATTCTAGGGAACTCTTCAAAAATCAACATAATGAGCTCTGCGTTTGAATTGAAGATATGTATACTCACTTAGGGCATTAAAGCCGTTATTGCCGATCGAAAAAGGCGAAAATGTTATTTTTCCCTTATTTTCAAAATATTATTTTGATTTGCCATTTCAGAAAAAAATACTGTTTCTCCCTTGACAAATTTTCTATTATTTTAGGCTTTAAAGATTATTAAAGTTTCTTACACCAATACATTTCTGTATACCACGTTTTTAGTTTTGCCATCCTTTGCAAAAATATATAGGTCTTGTGGTTTTGACACTCTTGAGCACGCAACGTAGAGTTGTCCATGGGAGAAACAGTCTTTTTCAAGATGTACCCCCGCAACTTTAAGCGTTTGCCCTTGGGCTTTATTTATGGTCATTGCAAACGCAGTTTTCAGCGGAAACTGAACTCTTTTGAATTGGAATGGCAAATCAGTTGGAATGATGGGAATGCGGGGAATAATTACAGTTTCGCCTTTTGCCATTCCAGTCATAATAACGGCTTTAATGACATTCCGTCCTAAATAGGTTACTTGTAACCGTGTGCCGTTACATAGCCTTGGTGGATCTAGGTTTCTCATAAGCATCACAGGAACTCCAACTTTCAACCTCAACTTGTGAGAAGGCACTCCTGATAACTCTAAGGAGTTGAGAAACTCCGTTGGGTAAGATGTCACTTGCTCGGTATCCAGGACGTTATCTACTGATAGATACTTGATGACATCTCCCTCTACGTTGTAACGTTACGTTTAGCTCAGATGAGCTAAGCGTAAGTCACGTTATTAAAATAAAATAAAAAAAAGTAAGAAAGGTAAAATAAGGCCGGCTTCATACGACGCAGATGATGGTCGTCAGCCAGGCAGGCAGCAGGTAGGAAAAGGGGCCGGCCTCGCACCTCGCAGATGGTGGGACAGCAGGTCGAACAGGAACTATGAGCAGGTAAAAGATTTCTGCGCGTGCTGCTGGCAGGCACGCGGTTGAGCTCGCAGATGGTGGTCGTCAGACAGGCAGACAGCAGGTCGAACAGGAACTATGAGCAGGTAAAAGATTTCTGCGCGTGCTGCTGGCAGGCACGCGGTTGAGCTCGCACTACTCCGAAGGCTTAACTGACGCAGCTCTTGTACCCTTTACCGGACTGGCACATCAATTTAATTATAATTCAAAGTATGTCCAGGCTATCAATTTATTATATATAGAGATTGTTTTACACAGCTGAATATATTACAGTTTAAGAGTTAAAGTATACTTGGTTATCTCAAGTAGTCAACCGACTTTCGGCGTTCTCTCACCAAATCTGATCTTAAAAAAAGCTGACGCCCGTTTTTTTACTCGTTCTGTCATTTCTTCTAAATTTTGAATTCAAAATATCAATTATATGACCAGAACGAATAAAAACGGTTTACAGAGGGGGCAGTCTACGCTGCCCTTATTATAATGTACAACTAGCTTAAGGAAGGTCTAGTCCATGGTATATTATGTCTATGGCTTAAGAAAAATAAATTAGAGAGACAGATGTCAATTCAGATAAACATGTCAGAGTATAAAAATTACAAGATTTTACAATTTAGCGATATAAATAAGTTATGGAATATTAAAACAATCAGAGATAACTAAAAATATGCTTTTCAGGTGTTAACAGTAACAAAGAACATATAAAAATGAGACATGAGTCGATAAAATATCAGAAGATATGAAGGTGAGATTGTATAGTATTTATTAAACTGTAAATAGACTAAAGACGTGTGTCTGCACAGCAGAACACCACATTTCCCCGATAAATGACAGAACGAATAAAAACGGTTTACAGAGGGGGCAGTCTACGCTGCCCTTATTATAATGTACAACTAGCTTAAGGAAGGTCTAGTCCATGGTATATTATGTCTATGGCTTAAGAAAAATAAATTAGAGAGACAGATGTCAATTCAGATAAACATGTCAGAGTATAAAAATTACAAGATTTTACAATTTAGCGATATAAATAAGTTATGGAATATTAAAACAATCAGAGATAACTAAAAATATGCTTTTCAGGTGTTAACAGTAACAAAGAACATATAAAAATGAGACATGAGTCGATAAAATATCAGAAGATATGAAGGTGAGATTGTATAGTATTTATTAAACTGTAAATAGACTAAAGACGTGTGTCTGCACAGCAGAACACCACAACGTCAGACATAATTTGGTCATTTATCCGGCCTACTATTTCATTTGTTGGCGCCAATATCGCCCTTATGCATAACCATTCCCGATTTTCGATATTAGCGCGTAAATCCGGATAGACACTATTTTATAAATTGTATGTGCTATCCACAATTTGGCATAATTCGCTGCTCAGCGTGATCATACTCTCGGAGTCGGTAGGCATACGATCCTCGCCGATCTTCAGAAGAGCAGCAGCATACTGCCCGGCTTGACAATCATTATGGAGTAATACTCGCATATTCGTCGACAGTGAAACCTTTTTCACATGTGTCCATAGCACAGATGCTTTTAAACGGGCATTGATTTCATCTGCCGGTGTGCCCCTTGCTATAACCGGCAGGGTCTGCCGGAAGTCACCGGCCAATAGAACCACCATTCCTCCCATAATACCTTGATTGTTTTTAATGTCTTTCATCGTGCGATGAAGTGCTTCGATTGCTCTTTTATGGGACATCGTACATTCATCCCAAACCAGCAGTTTACATTGTTGCAACATTCTTCCACGCTCACTACTTTTACTTATGTTACAAACTGGCATTTCCTCATGAGCTAAATTTAGTGGCAATTTCAGAACTGAGTGGGCCGTTCGTCCTCCACTAAGCAGCGGCGTAGCAGCTATTCCGGATGAAGCTACTGCCACAGCGACTCCTTTATCTTTCCGGATTTCAGCTAATAATAAGTTTAGAAGAAAGGATTTGCCGGTACCTCCTGGAGCATCCAAAAAGAACAAACCACCTTCATCACTGGCAACTTTGTTGATGATTGTCTCAAAGACTAATCTTTGTTCTGGATTTAAAAGTGGAAGGGCCTCTGTTATTTGTTGCTGTAACAAAACTGGATCATAATTTAGCTCTCGTATTAAATCATTACTGACTTCCCCAATTCTTTGTGGTCTGCTGACAAATATTTACCAGTGATAGTTATCACTTGGTCCTCAACCCTGGTCAGAGCGTCATTGTAAATTACATCATTATACGAAATATTTGGGTCCTCTTCTTGAAATCTGCGTAAAATGTCGTCCGCCATATCATTTTTATATTTTCCCCACAGATATTCAGGGTTTGAGAGTCCACACGTTGCTATTAATATAGCAAAAAGCTCGTCTCACCTGTGGCGCAGATTTGCATTGTGCGGCCTCTTCTAGAGTTAGATCCCAATGATTATCGTTCTCTAATAGTCCTCTTGCCTCACATGCCTCTCTAAATGTCGAGAATTCTTGATCATTTAGCTTTTTGAGATCTGCAAAAGAAGTTGGTCCCCGCACGTGGTGTAACAGTATTCTCAGACAAAAACACTCCGTATTAGTAACGTGGACCGTGTAAACTCGGCCTAAAGCATCTCCAGATTTGACACCAGGCCAATTCTGAACCGGTACTCCTTGGATTCGTCGTTTCCATTCCCTCCTTGTTGCGTTCCAAGTGGTATCTTGGTAAATCAACATAGAGGAGCGTCCTTGCAAATTCATCTCTTGTGCAGAGCTCAAAAAAAGCGGTGAGTGTTGTTTTTGGAGCAGAGGTTAATCTCTCTTGGAAATTGTTTGCAGTAAAATAGACACGTTCACCATTTTCCAAGTGTACAGTCAGGTGTGTGACTGTCGGGTGCCTTTCGTGTAACGGGAAGGCTAAAAGCCGCCACACGGCTTCGTTGCTGCTAACATAACGACCAGACTGATACGTTTGGACTTCATTTATGGGATTAGCAGCATCGGTGTTTTTAAAATTAAAAATAGCTTGGTCGCTACCTTTGTTTATGTATTTACATGTATATTTGATAGCGCGCACTGAGCTGCAAGCCTCTACGTTAATATGGGCGTTAAACATTTTTGACAATACGGGCGAAAAAGGAACTACCCAACTATTATCAATAGTAACATAAACATTTCGAACTTTTACAGACGCCGTTTGTCCCCCAACTCCTGGTGCTCTTCTACGATACAGCGGATATCCATTGTCATTATGGAGAGTTTCTTTAATAAGCGTGCGAGGATATTTTTTAGAACATTTTCCATTTTTCATGCAGGGGCTTTGAGGATTGTCAGAACCGCAAGGACCATGAATCATATTTTTAATAATAATTTCATGAAGTGCCTGGTCACTACTTGGATCCGGTATTTCCGCTCTAATAACATTATCTAGTCGATCGGGTCTCAGCTTGTTCTTCAGCCAGATTGAAATATGCACGTGAGGAAGCCCGCGTTTTTGCCACTCTATCGAGTACATAAAGCATAGTACTTTACCGAACACATTTCCTTTATTGACAACTTCCATAAGCTTTTTAACTTTTAATCGAAAAACCCTTTAACAATATCATGTCTATCGATTGCCCTCTGTCCCGGCAGCAACTCTTCAACTATTTCAGGCCAGCTTGGGTTGCATGTAAAAGTCACGAACAAATCGGGGCGACCATATGTACGTACGTAAGCGAATGCGTCCTGTGTATAAGCGTGTAAATATCGGGGGCTATTTACAAAAGATGATGGCAAAATTACCAATTTACCTAAATTGTTAGGGTTAACATTACCATCATTTGCCACAGCATCTTGAAGATGGACATAGTTCTCCGCTCTCCATTTGTTTTGGTTTAATGATATGTATCGTAATCGTTCGCTTTCAACTTTTACATACATATCAACGTAAAACTGATTGGCCAGTTATCTACATCGTGATATTATATTAAAATCATTTTCTCGAAACATGATATGGTAGGCATAAAAATCCATGCATGAGACTTTTTTGTTGTTTACAGGCAAACCTGTTACAGGACTGACTTGGGGTATTTGAAAGTGGTACCCCTCTTGCCCCTTGCTGAATATCAACGGATATTGCAATGCGTCGTAAAATTTGTGTGTATCTGGTACCCTACTTAAAATGTCATTACGGGCATGCAAAATAATGTCACGGGAAGCAAACTGTTCGCCTGTGACTTGTAGCGTAACGCGTCGCTCAGGTGGGCTGAGCCACACATAAGCCACGTTAATACAAATAAAAGCAATTATAAACTAAAAAATGTGTATAAAATCAAGGTCCGGCTTCGCACGACGTGGACTGCCAACCAGGGAACAAGTCGGGCAGGCAGGTAGCAGTGTAGGCAGCAGGTCGATTAGGCAGCCAGCACAACTGTCAGGAACTCTTCGTAGGCAGCCAACCAGGGAACAGGTCGGGCAGGTAGGTAGCAGTGTAGGCAGCAGGACTGCCAACTAGGGAACAAGTCGGGCAGGCAGGAAGCAGTGTAGGCAGCAGGTCGATTAGGCAGGCACACGGAGTGATATGCAGTTACAGTATAACACGCACAATGTAGTAAGTTGGAGCACCTTGTATTTTAGTGCTTAGCCATTATGCGACTTTTCGGTCTCAGACCAGATTCAAGACTCCCCAGCCCTCGGCCTTTTCCGTCTTTTATATCCACCGCCTGTCCTTTTTCTTCTTTATTAGAATTTAAGTTAGTGACATCTTGTTGTCATACCAAAATGCAACTTGCCAGTATTCAAAACAGCCAGTAATATTCAATACAAAACCTCTTCGATGAATTCTGAGAGCGTGTAAATTAATTTATAAAATACAATATTTGAGCTAACATATTGATAAAAAGAATTTAAATTATATAAATCAAAAGTAATCTTCATAGGCTAAGCTAGTGAGAAACTCTATGACAGAAAATTTAAAAGGAAAAGTATTGACAGCTTGACAACCTGACGTAGGTGTCATAACATTGAAAAATATGATAATTACTTATTTTATTTTTAGATATTTTATAAGAAAACGAATCGTTTTAGACCGATTCGCAGAATAGTAATGCACAAACCAACAAAACGTATAATAGATGCGATGCGATGTAAAATGTTTTGGCATGGAATAATATGAATACAGTGTGAGTAAGTAAGTATTATGAGACCTAAGTGTGAATTAGGTGAGAACACCCCAGCTCACTCAGTGAAATAACTAAAATATGTGGTTTAGAATAGCGAAATACCACATTTCCCCAACAACCCCGGAAAATTTTCAACTCTATTGAAAATTTTGAAGGTTAAAATAAGTCCTTGTTCCAACACACAACATCCTTCCATGCTTCCATCAAACATTCATTCATTCACACATAGGAGATATGGTTCACATTCAATGACGCATACTCCAACAAAGAAATATTTATATTGTTATTACGAAGGCCTTTTTTTTTAATTAGGTGTCGTAACCCGCACCTGTTTGAAACCCCAATTTAGAAGAGAGCATTAGGGCTTATTTAACGAGTTGCTTATCCGCTCGAGAGCATTAGGGCTTATTTAACGAGTTGCTTATCCGCTCGAAAAGTTTAAATTTTAAGAAGAACCCCTAGTTTAAGAGACACTTGAGTTTTAAGAGAGCTCAAGAGGAACTTGAGTTTAAGGTTTAGAGGGTTTTAAGAATACCTCTAAGAAAAGATAATGCATTAGGGGCTTATTTAATGAGTTGCTACCGCTCAAAAAAAGGAATAATGCATTATAGCCTTATTCAGGGAAAATAAAGACTGAAAGTCGAAAAGAACTCGACATATAGAAGAAAGAAAGAAGATGAGATGAGTCATGAGTAATATATGAAGAATGAATTTAATTACATAATTATATACCTACATTATATTTTAAAATCTTTAATATGCCATTTAGCTTGGTTACCATTAGGATCCTCTAGTATATAGGATCCTCTAGTATATAAACTAATGGGGATAGTTTCTGCAACACAGTAGACTTCACATATTTTGGCGCTAATTTTGCGCTGAAATAAGTCCCAGCCTGACTATTTACATAGTTTCTTCGCCAGACTGTATCTCCTACGTTATATTCTTTAAAATCTGAATCAATATCAATCCTCTCTAATCGATGAAATAGATGATTAATAAAAGTTTTAATTTTTTTGTTGAGTTTATGGTTGCCCTGTTCTAATGATAATATTTTTGATTCGATATAATTTAGTGTAGTGGTAAGTTCGTCCAAATCAGTTTTAACTTCCAATATCGAGTCTAAGATATCTTCAGAGGGAGTAAGAGGTGCGAGTTGAAGAATTTGTTTTTTAAGCTGTATTACTGTATCTTTTGGTTCCTCTAATCTTATTTTGATTTCATATTCAAGCTCTGCTTTGTTTAAAAGTTCAAATAAAATAATTCTATCCATGATTAGAGGATAAAAATGTGTTAAAGGGTGGTAAATGAGGGTGAGGGTGAGGGTGAATGAGTGCTAAAGGCGACTCAAGAGTCTAGAGTTGAGGTCAAGAGTTACAGAAAACTCAAGTTTAAGAGGACTCTAGTGTTCAAGAGGACTCTAAGTGTTCAAGAGGACTCGAGTGTTCAAGAGGACTCGCTAGAATGAGAGGACTCGAGTGTTCAAGAGGACTCGCTAGAATGTTTAAGAGGACTTCCTAGAGTGTTTAGGAGGTCTTCCTAGAGTGTTTAGGAGGTCTTCCTAGAGTGTTTAAGGGGTGTGTGTAGGGTAGTGGAGTATTAGAGAGTTATGTGTTATGGAACGTTATGGTAACGACTATAGGATATTCTCCTACAGTGCGTCGTAGAGTAAACCAAACCTCAGCTTGTGAGTTTCCACGAATGGTTTTAAGAACACTTCCAAGTGAAGAATGGGTGCCAACTACCAGAGGGTAAAAGGGATGTGTGTGGGGTGTAGTGTAAGTAGGTATGAAGATGTGTTGAGTAGAAGAAAGAAGAAGAAGATCATTTATTTATTTATTTACCTAATTCACTTTTAAGTGAATTAGGTAAATAAATAAATAAATGAATATGAAGAGACTAAGCCAAATAAGAGTCCAAAAGAAAATGCTAGTGGTAGTTTTTTTTTTAGAATTTTGAAAAGGATAAAGCTGATTTTACGTTGGGCGCCAGACTGTAGCGTTACGTGTCGCTCAGGTGGGCTGAGCCACACATAAGCCACGTTAATACAAATAAAAGCAATTATAAACTAAAAAATGTGTATAAAATCAAGGTCCGGCTTCGCACGACGTGGACTGCCAACCAGGGAACAGGTCGGGCAGGCAGGTAGCAGTGTAGGCAGCAGGTCGATTAGGCAGGCAGCACAACTGTCAGGAACTCTTCGTAGGCAGCCAACCAGGGAACAGGTCGGGCAGGTAGGTAGCAGTGTAGGCAGCAGGACTGCCAACCAGGGAACAGGTCGGGCAGGCAGGAAGCAGTGTAGGCAGCAGGTCGATTAGGCAGGCACACGCAGTGATATGCAGTTACAGTATAACACGCACAATGTAGTAAGTTGGAGCACCTTGTATTTTAGTGCTTAGCCATTATGCGACTTTTCGGTCTCAGACCAGATTCAAGACTCCCCAGCCCTCGGCCTTTTCCGTCTTTTATATCCACCGCCTGTCCTTTTTCTTCTTTATTAGAATTTAAGTTAGTGACATCTTGTTGTCATACCAAAATGCAACTTGCCAGTATTCAAAACAGCCAGTAATATTCAATCCAAAACCTCTTCGATGAATTCTGAGAGCGTGTAAATTAATTTATAAAATACAATATTTGAGCTAACATATTGATAAAAAGAATTTAAATTATATAAATCAAAAGTAATCTTCATAGGCTAAGCTAGTGAGAAACTCTATGACAGAAAATTTAAAAGGAAAAGTATTGACAGCTTGACAACCTGACGTAGGTGTCATAACATTGAAAATATGATAATTACTTATTTTATTTTTAGATATTTTATAAGAAAACGAATCGTTTTAGACCGATTCGCAGAATAGTAATGCACAAACCAACAAAACGTATAATAGATGCGATGCGATGTAAAATGTTTTGGCATGGAATAATATGAATACAGTGTGAGTAAGTAAGTATTATGAGACCTAAGTGTGAATTAGGTGAGAACACCCCAGCTCACTCAGTGAAATAACTAAAATATGTGGTTTAGAATAGCGAAATACCACAGACTACAGCTGCTACTTCATTAATAAGCGGTGCATTGTACCGTCTTTCATGTTCCCCAGTTGGTGTACGGTCAGGGTGCATAATCAACTTGTATTCTTCTCCCGGCATTCTTTCTAATGCTGTTTTGAAAGTATTAATGAGGTTGTTATGCTCGTGCAACATTCTCTGGATTTTTAAGATAGTATCCCTTACAACTCCATTAATATTCTGGCATCTATGGTTAACTTCACTATTTTCGTCTCCCATAAAATAAATTTGCAAAAATTTAGGCTGACCGTTTGTAGGCAGTAAAGACCCAACCCTATGGTAAACTTGACCTTGTATTTTTAATGTACTGGAAAATCCAGGCATAACAACCTCATGATCTACCCCAAATGACGTCATTTGGAAACAGCTATTATATTTCCTTATACTGTTCAAAAAGAGTCCGTGACTCATTTGGAAACAGCTATTATATTTCCTTATACTGTTCAAAAAGAGTCCGTGACTCATTGCTATCGCATAAAAGGAATGTTTTCAGGGGTTCTTGGCTCTTGAATACCGAGTGATGGAAGTGAAATTTTACGTCCAGAACAGCACATACCCGGCGTTTCCTCTTTCCATTTTAGTGCCATACAATATGTGCACTTTTTAGCCATCCGTCCTAAGAGCACTAATCGATGGTTCATGTAATCGATTAAAGGGTCGTAATCAAAAGCAGCATCATGAAATACCTCCCACGTATTACGTGTAAATATATTTCGTCTTTGTGCTTGCCGTGCAGCTAATAGAACACGTCGTCTTTGAGATTCTTCATGTGACTCTGCAGAAATCAGAGACGCATGACGTTCAGTATCCAAAAGCCGACGTACTCGAGTTTGATCTACAGTTTCGGCAGCTCTTTGAGTTGCATGACGCCTGGCGTCTAAGAGCCGTCGCTCCTGCCTCACCTCCTTAGTCTCAGCAGCTCTTTGAGCAGCGTGACGTTCGGTGTCTAAGAGCCGTCGCTCCCGAGCCATCTCTTCTGTCTCAGCAGCTCTTTGAGTTGCATGATGCCCAGCATCTAAGAGCCGTCGCTCCTGCCTCACCTCCTCAGTCTCAGCAGCTCTTTGAGCAGCATGACGTTCGGTGTCTAACAGCCGGCGCTCCCGACTCATGTCAGCGGTCTCAGCAGCTCTTTGAGTTGCATGACGGCCGGCATCTAAGAGCCGTCGCTCCTGCCTCGTCTCCTCTGTCTCAGCAGCTCTTTGAGCAGCGTGACGTTCGGTGTCTAAGAGCCGGCGCTCCCGAGCCATCTCTTCGGTTTCAGCAGCTCTTTGAGTAGCGTGACGCTCAGCGTCTAAGAGCCGTCGCTCCTGCCTCACCTCTTCACTCTCAGCAGCTCTTTGAGCAGCGTGACGCTCGGCGTCTAAAGTTAAACGGGCTTGAGTCTGTTCTTGAGTCTTTTGACTTCTTGCAACTCTTTTAGCTCGAGCTCCGCTGGAACTACGTGCTAAATTGGACTTGCGTTTTCTCGTCATTGAAAAAAGTAGTTTAAAAAAGAACTTAAACTAAAGAAATATTACAATCTTTCCGAACTTAAATTGAAAACTAACTGAAAACAAAAGAATTTAAAAAAAAATACAAATTACGAACTTGATAACAATTTAAAAGAAATTATATTACAACCTATTCTCTTAATAACCAAGCTTAAAACTAAATAATTGAAAGGAATGATCTAATTAATTTAAAAATTAAAACGAATTTAGACATACAATTTTAGTATCTACTAATAATCGAGATCAAACTAAACTTACATTATACAACAACCAGACAACCCAACAAATAAACCTTTTAATCGACAAATACAACGGAATCTATTTTGAAAACAACCACCAGACAACCCAACAAATAAACCTTTTAATCTACTAATACAACGGAGCCAATTTTAAATTTACGTAACGATCAATCCACAATGCCACGACAGTACCGAAGCGCTCGGCCGATACCCAACCAAATGCGTGTAACGAAACCATAGCGCAATCTATTTCGATCCCAACGCCATCTATCGAACATAGTGACAACTCGGATTATTTATCTATACTCCGTTCGGGCATTTTCTTTGTACTAAAAGTTTTATTATATTGATATTATTTTTTTCATACCTTTTTACTATTTATTTACTTTTTTCCGATGAATTAAAACAATAACATGAACCGAACTCGTGTAACGATCTGTTATACCTTCCCAATGTACCCTAATATACTTACCCAGCACCTAACCAGCATCGTCAGCTCCTCATCATCATTTCCTCATGCTTCCCGTGTCCAGACCTCAGTCCCTTAGCCAGTCGTCATCCATCCGTCAGACCATGCACATGTATCTGTCCCGCGCATCCTCGATTATTGTAAATTACTAGTTAAATAAATCCCTTAATTCCAGCAGTAATAATTTCCTTTTTTTGGTTTTAAATCCCCATTGTAACATTGGTGGCAGCGGTGGGCTATTTAAAATCCGGGAAAACGTCTCGCGAAATACCAAACCAAGAGGATTGCAGTGTTGTGCAGTGCATATAACCTTGGGTGACACTCATCATAATCATCCGGGCCAAAAGCAGCCCAACAAACCAGGAAACCGTCTCATCACCAGTCCACTGTGCAGTGGTACAGGCAGCAGCACTATTTGTGCAGCCTACGGGTCTGCCTACACCCAGCACCGACGAAGATCCAGGCGCGTTCCGGTGTTCCAGATTTCCAGTACTCCAGTGTTCCAGTCCAGTTCCAGCATCCAGAAAAATGCATTGTTTGTGGACCCTGTGAGTAATAACATAAAGTGCAATTTATCTAACCGCATTCCAATTAGTCTGCAACAAAATAACAGTCCCCAGACGATGCGACGACTCTAGCCTAAACATCCTGTGCAATTGAATACTGATAATTGGGTTTGCTTGTATAATTTTAATACTAATTTATCCTATTAATCGACCTATTTTAACAAGTAAAATGGCGAAAACCGATTCAAAAAAGGACCTTAGAGAAGTTAAAGACGACGAAATTCCTCTTAAATTAATTCTAAAGTTTATTAAACCTTTTAACGGAAGCAGAGAAAAATTAAATGCTTTTATACAAAATTGCGACAATGCAATTTCTCTAGCGTCCTCCTCACAAGAGCCAATTGTCTTCAAATTCATCATTAGTCAACTTGAAGATAAGGCTCAAAGTGCATGTTCGATAAAAGAATTCGATACCTGGTGCTCACTTAAAGAATTCCTAAAAGCACAGTTCGGTGAACGCAAACATTACGCTCATCTATTAACCGAACTCCAAGAATGTAGGCAAGGTAGCCAAGAGACTGTAAGCCAATTCCACCTACGGATTGAAACATGTTTGTCCCAACTTTTAACTGAAGTCACAATATCCAATTCCAAAAAGAGCGAACTTTCCGGTAG
Organism: Orthosia gracilis; assembly: GCA_947562075.1. NCBI lineage: Eukaryota > Metazoa > Arthropoda > Insecta > Lepidoptera > Noctuidae > Orthosia > Orthosia gracilis. The sequence goes on from OX387268.1 coordinate 5,658,750, forward strand.
GGTGGCTGCAATGGAAGACCTTGCTTTGCACACATTTAACATAGGCTTACAACCTCGCTTAGCAAACATTGTTAGATGTAGAGACCCTAAGAACTTGAACGAAGCCGTTAACTATGCAATTTCGGAAGAGAAAATCCAACAGTTTACCTATAAGCAAAACGCACTTAATAAATTCAATCAAAATAGTGAACGCCGTAATAACTCGAACATTCACAACAATAAAATCCAAAAGCCTCAATTCCCTTCGTCCTCGACCGTCTGCCGGTATTGCAAAAAACCAGGGCAAAATCTAGAAAATTGCAAACTTAGGGAATATAACAACAACAAAAACAAGTACTTCAACCAAAACGCCCAACCTAACTCATCACATAATATATTATTGACTCATATTAGTGACTCGTAGATTTTCTTATTTCTTTTAACATTTTTTTTTTGACATATTAATGTGTAATAATATTTTTTTATTGACATTTAATCCGTAATATAATATAATTTTTGTAATAATTTAACAATTTTATAATTCTGTATTAACATTTCAATTTTATTTTATATAACTTCGTATTTTTTTATATAAATGCCAGTTGAGTTTCGTTAATTTTATTTATGAAAATTTGTTTTTAATTGTAAGTGTAAAATGTTTTTATATTATGTGGAAAATGTCGCTGGGTGCACACTTTTTTTTCTTCCTGCTTGATTTTGATGTATTGTTGTAGTGTGTAGTCGTTTATTTTCCCAAATAAATAAAATAAAATAAAAATAATTTTAAGCCCAAAACAGAATTTAAACCCCAAATAAATTATGTAAATGAGGAAGAAGGCTATGACACAGTGGATAACACTGATTTAAACTAGAAAACGTCCCGTATAGGTGTCGCACGGGACAGCCTTACCTAGTAAATGACGACACCAATATTCCTGTAAAGACCCATGGACACGGTAACCAGCCCGAAACTCGTGGTCTTGCGATGAAAGTCAAGCAACAGGAAAACCAGCCCCAAACCGTAGACTCATCATTATCTAATATCCAAAAACCTGAAAAAGAAAAAAATATTAACCATAAAATATACGAATTTACATCCAATACAAAAAGTAGGTACTTACCTTATGTAAAAGTAAAATCTCCTATTGCAACCAGTTATTTATCCCTACTTATTGACACTGGTGCATCTATAAGTCTAATAAAAAAAGCAGTGATCGATGATATGACACAAATCGACGAATCAATCAAATATAAAATAAAAGGAATTGATTCTATTGACAACAGCACCTTATCTACTTAAGGACAAATCCCTGTATCCATTACGACATATGGTGATAATAATATCTGCAATCAGTCAACCCACACTTTCAACGTAATAGACAAAATCAGTCTTCCTTACGATGGTGTTATCGGTAACGATATATTCAATGATTGCTCATGTCAAATCGATTATGTAAAAAGTACACTTAACCTAAAAAGCCTAAAACTTAAGATGTACTTTAATGAACCAGTCTACACTATTACACCACGTAGTGAAACAGTAATAGAATGTACAGTTGCGAATCCAGAAATTAAAGAAGGTTTAATTTTAAACCAACACTTATCCTATAAACTATTAGTAGCAAATTGCATTGTCCAAGTAAAAAATAATAATCGTGTAAACATATCTGTTGTTAATACTTCCAATGAACCAATAACAATTGATTCTGACCTTCAATTAAACCTAGAACCCTTCGAAATAAACTTATCAACTCTAGCAGCTACAATGTCTGAATTCCATACTCTTGAACGCACAGAGAAAGTCTTAGAGCTACTCCGTGTATCCCATCTTAACTCAGAAGAGTCTGAAGCATTGTACTCAGTCTGTTCTCAATTTTCCGACGTATTCCATTTACCCGATGATCAGCTAACATCTACTGATGCTATTCAACATAAAATAAAAACCACTTCCGATAACCCTATACATGTCAAGACATACAGATTTCCTGAATGTCATAAGGCGGAAGTCGAATCCCAAGTTAACAAAATGTTACAACAAAATATCATAAAACCTTCTATGTCCCCATGGTCATCACCAATATGGGTGGTACCCAAGAAGCTTGACGCTTCTGGCCAAAGAAAATGGCTTGTGGTAATCGACTATCGAAAGCTCAATGACATAACCATTGGTGATTCCTAACCTATTCCCAATATATCCGAAATCCTAGACCAATTAGGCAAGTGCAAGTACTTCAGTACCCTAGATTTAGCTTCCGGTTTTCACCAAATTAATATGGATCGTAATGATTCCACTAAAACCGCATTTTCTGTACCTACAGGACATTACGAATTTACGCGTATGCCCTTTGGACTTAAAAACGCCCCATCTACTTTCCAGAGACTTATGAATACAGCATTATCCGGCCTACAAGGTATCCAATGCTTCGTATATTTAGATGACATTGTAATATATTCCTATAATATCCCGTCTCACATTAATAACCTATCTAATGTATTCTATAGACTCCGTCAATTTCAGTTAAAATTACAACCAGATAAATGCGAATTCTCGAGAAAAGAAGTCTCGTATCTGGGCCATGTTATTACAGACAAAGGCGTTAAACCAAATCCTGACAAACTAAAAGCAGTTCATGAATTCCCTGTACCTACATCTCCTAAAGACATAAAATCATTTCTTGGTTTTGTTTCTTATTATCATAGGTTTATCCCCGAGTTTTCGAATATTGCCAAACCCTTAACAAACTTATTAAAAAAGAACGTTGAATTCATATGGTCAAATGAACACCAATAAGCTTTCGAAACCTTAAAAAATAAATTAACTTCAGCCCCATTATTAATATATCCAGATTTTTCAAAACCATTTATCCTAACTTGCGACGCATCCAATTACGCGATTAGCGCTATCCTGTCTCAAGGTGATATAGGCAAAGATAAGCCTATCGCTTATGCTTCCCGTACTCTAAATAAGAGCGAATGTAATTAAAGCACAACGGAGAAAGAATTGCTTGCAATACTCTTCGGCTGTAAAACATTCCACCCTTATTTATATGGCAGAAAATTCCTGATCATTACTGATCACCGCCCTTTACGGTGGCTTTTCAACCATTCTGATCCTAGCAGTAAACTCCAAAGGTGGAGACTTAAATTAGAAGAATACGAGTATGAGATAATCTACCGCAAAGGAAAATTAAATAACGCCGCAGATGCATTATCTCGTTATCCTCCTACTAAACTCGTAAATCCTATAAATCCTATACCTGAACCCTCTAATCAGGATATGAACCTACCTGATCCCAATGAGTTGTCCAACCCAAATAACTCTCCAATGCTCCCTTCTGATGATCTTGTCCAACTTGAAGATCTAATAGACCCTCTCGTTCAACCTGAAAGTTTACCAGAATTAGGTAATCTAGATGACCTAGAAATAACAAATCGAAATAATAACTTACCTTTATCTTCCACTGATACTCCAGAACTTCCAACACCTCCAGATGTCCTAAGTCCTAGTAGCTTCGGTACCTTAGATGGTAATTACTCAGATTTCCTTAAAACCGCTTCTAAAGATTTTAACCCAAATGTAACTATCATAGAACACAACCAAAGCTTACCTAAAACTGATAAGAAAATAATTATCATCCCTACATCCATAGATATGGACGAATCTGTCCCCTATATACAAGAAGTAACATGTAATTTTCCTAACCAAGACGAATTTGCATTATTAGAAAGGTCACTACATTCCTTCTTGAAATATGATTTTGATAATAAAACATATTATTTCCTTTTTACTACTTTGATACCTGTACTTATGAAGACATCTATAAAAGTCTTAAAACCATAAGAAATGAACTAATAATTACACTATTAGGTAAAGAAAATTCCGAAATAGCTATATCCGATTTTAATAACCCCTTCGATAATCATCAGTACCTCAAATTATATAATATGCTCCTATATCTATTTCACAATTCGGAAATAACAATACATATTTATAAAAATACTATCATATACCCATCGTTAAACGAAATACCTAAAATCATGAAAGAAAACCACGATTTACCTATAGCCGGCCATTTAGGCCTTTCCAGAATGTTAAAACGCATACAAGAAAAATATTATTGGAAAAATATGCGAACAGACATTGAAAATTATGTTAAAAAGTGTTCGCAATGCCAAACAAATAAAGCACTTAGAAAAGTAAATCGTGCTCCTATGCAGATAACTTCCCTCTCTACGCAACCCTTTCAGCGTGTAGCCTTTGATATAGTAGGACCATTACCCGAAGCCGGTAATGACAAATATAAATATATCCTTACACTTCAGGACGACCTTACTAAGTTTTCAGCTGCTTATCCAATAATCAACATTACGGCCGAAGAAACCTGTGAATGTTTACTTCATTTTATCACATTGTTCGGTATACCTAAAACTATACTCACCGACCAAGGTAGCAATTTCACAGCTGAACTTTTTAAACAAACCTGTAATCTCCTGAAGATAAAACAAAAATAATGAACAAAATAATTGGCCTCGTTTCGTTTACACAGCTATGTTGGCCTATAACACGGCAGTCCATTCTACTACTCATTATTCCCCCTATGAACTCCTATTCGGTAATAAACCCTATATACCAGATTCTATATATTTAGAAACTTCTAATGCTACTTACCCCGAATATTTTTGACAAGTAACAGAACACAATGTCAGTCATTTCAATAAAATTGGAGTCGGCCAGGATTAGCAATAAGGTTTTAACCCTCCAACAAAAACCAAAATAGTTTATTTCAAATAAACCTTAAAGGTACTTTTGAATTGTCAAACAACAAAAAATATGACTCTAGTTGCAAATTCGCAAACGTCAGTAGATCTCAATGGAGAAGAATTTGCAAGAAACTCCACGGACACTCTTTTCCATCAGTTTCAATTACAAGTTTTTGGTTACATAATTCTTGTTAAAAAATAAATACATATATGTGAGAACGATGCAAAAAGTCGTGCACGTAAAAGCGTCTAGAGTAACAAACAATTTCAACATAAAAATGCAATGACAGGCCGAGGCAGCTAAGTTATGACCAATCCCAACTGATGGCGCCCGATCACGAACATGACGCATGGATCGGCACCACTCAGCTCAACCATTATGGAGGGAACCGAATGATCCAACACATGTGCCACCATCAGAGAGAAATTAGAGAGAGCATGACACACTCAAATGCCAGGGCACACAGAAGTCAACCAACGACACATAGGTAGATTTACAGTCGGAACATAGTACTCACACATGTGCTGTGCAGTTATATAATACTAAAAGAAATTGAGTTTATACAATACAAATATATTCATACAGTCTTCAGCAGCTCCAACAATACTTCAAAACTTTTCTGCCCATCACTAATTGTTCTTGCGCCCTAATGGCTGCGGAGCGGGACCAGCATTTAGCCAAGCATTTTTATCAGCGGTGTAATCCCCCAACTTATAATATGCTTGCCTGCATAGTGTGCGTTTTATACAAGTTTTATTTCCTCATGCTTCCCGTGTCCAGACCTCAGTCCCTTAGCCAGTCGTCATCCATCCGTCAGACCATGCACATGTATCTGTGCCGCGCATCCTCGATTATTGTAAATTACTAGTTAAATAAATCCCTTAATTCCAGCAGTAATCATTTCCTTTTTTTTAAAAGTGGTTTTAAATCCCCATTGTAACAGATCGACACCATTGCGCGATCACCAACTAGACATATAGTACTAATAGAATTATCTATACTCCGTTAGAGCATTTTCTGTGTACTAAAAGTTGTACTTTATTATATTTTTCATACCTTTTTACTATTTATTTACATTTTTCCGATGAATTTTCAGTACTGAATTGATGCCGACTCTTGACCAATAGATGGCGCTGTATATCCGGAATAAATTTTATTTTTTATTTTATTTTTTGTAATAAAAACTATCCTATGTCCTTTCTCAAGTTCCAAACTATGTCTGTACCAAATTTCACACAAATCGGTTCAGTAGTTTAGGCGTGAAGCAAAGACAGACAGACAGAAAGACAGACAGACAGAGTCACTTTCGCATTTATAATATTAGTTTGGATTATACTTCGTGCCTCGTCCTCGAGATTAGTACCTGTAATTAATATTGATTAAGTATTTACAATGTAGACTTTGAGAGTTAGGTTCTGGAATTATCACATAAACAATGATGAATTTTTGAAGTAAAAACTTTCTTTAAAATTCTTAATTATATTTTTATAGACTAACCAGCATGGTTTTCCATAGGTTTTACACATAGGTTCTTAATCAGTTTATTAAGATATGTTCTTAATTATCTGTTTTGACAAATTTATTATTTAAATTCTTATTCTCATTGTTATAATGTTTATAGATTAACAATCACAGTTGTCATTAGGTAAAAAAGGTTCATATTCAGTCATTTTCTTAATTATTATTCTTATCTTAATTATCTTTATTAACAAAGTATATTTTGCGTATTTGTTGTCATTAAGTATTAAAGTTTTTTATAGACTAACAATCACAGTAGCTTTTAAGTAATATAGGTTCTTAACCAAAATATTCATATATATTCTTAATTATCTTTTTAACAGAATATTTATTGCCCACTGAATATCAATATTAAAGTTTGTTTAAAGAATAACAATCATAGGTGTCATTGGAAAACAAAGGTTTTCGTATTATTTTGTGACTTCAGATTCGCTAAGGATCCAGGCAGAAAAGAAAAATGGCACTCAAACAAAAGAGGTTGACGTCCACCGCTGCATAATATTATGTATATAAATAATGAAAGTAATGGGGTTTTATTTAAACAACCAGATACCCCAACTTCCAACTAAAAACACTACAAAGTGAAAAATAACTTTCTTTTTCGAAGTCGGTGTCCATAACGAGAAAAATAAGTATCTACCAAAAACAATCTAATATTATAATTTAGAAAAGACTAGCTGCGCCCGCGGCTCCGCTCCCATTAAATCTGTTTTAACAAAATACAGTTTTGCATTCTTATTACTATTGTTAGTTTCCTTATCAATGCATTTATACTCATACTCCTTCCTTATAAGTTAAATAAGATATCTTTAATCACAGCTAAAGATTTATCTTGCTAAATCATTTTGATCCTTTACGCTAAAGGTCTGTTATAAAGTTTACCAAATGTACTTGATTTGTAACTCCAGCCTGCTGTTTTTAGTATCTGATAAATTGTCACACCTGGCTTTAGAAGTAGCAGCGTGGCGTGTGCTGTGAGCTAAATTTACGTGTACATCAATACTGCTAGTCTTTAAAGTACACTTAATCCAACGACTGATAGTCTGTTTGGACACCTCTGTGGTATGGTTTCTTGGTGCCTAAAATAATTCTTTTATGTTTATGGTTAGAGGTTTTATTAATGTAGGCTATAAGGGTTTCAGCTAGACATATTTCTGTTCTTTGTCTGAAGTATTGATTGATTATTTAGTTCATATATAAGAGATTTTTTGAGGTCTGAAATATTGATGGTTATATGCATTGATTGTATTTCTATACTTTGATTTTATTTATGACAGCTGTTCTAGAGACAGCATCTCATTTTGGTTTTAAATTCCTAATACTTCCAGTATCTGAGATGTTTCCCAGGTGACACAGTATTTTGGGCCATGTGGTCGTAGTCTGAACACGCCCTTAAAAATTATTTTATATCTATCATCAGATGACATTCTAATATTTATTATAGTATTAGCTGTGATAATGCCGATTTGTGACAGTCAAGCATTTGTTACATTTTTTACTGGAATTAGAAGATCTGTTAAGAAATTTTATTACTGTTGGTGTTCAAGATGTTAATATTATATTTTCTAAAAAGTTAAACCAGTTTATTAAACATGTGTCAATTGTTTGAGAACTTTTCTGATTGAGATGCTATCAAAATTTCTATTGATGATGGTAGTGTGCTTCGTCACAATAGACTTCACTACCTACACATTAGACTCCGACAGCTAGAGCAAGGTTGGTATGGATTTTTCCCTTGCTGTGAGATACTATAATACGAGGGTCATTCAATAAATACTTAGCCTACAAAAAGTAAACGAAAATTTTGGAAAAGTGGCAATTTATTTTTCAACATAGTCTCCTTTTAGTTCGATACACTTAGCCCAGCGATGCTCCAACTTTTTTAACCCGTCGGAAAAATAATTTTTGTCAAACTCTGCAAAATAGGCCTCCGTGGCGGCGATGACCTCCTAATTCGATCTATATCTGTTCCCGGCGAGTGATTTTTTCAGATTAGGAAACAGAAAGAAGTCACAAGGGGCCAAATCTGGAGAATACGGTGGATGGGGCAGCAATTCGTAGCGTAATTCGACCAATTTGGTCATGGCAGCGGCAGACGTGTGAACCGGTGCGTTGTCGTGGTGAAACAGCACTTTTTTCTTCGATTCATCTTTTACCTTCGACCAATAAATCGGCATAGTAAAGCCCTGTAATTGTTTTACCCTTCTCGACGTAATCGATGTAGATCACACCTTGTGAATCCCAGAAAACGGTGGCCATAACTTTTCCGGCCGATTTTACAGTTTTCGCCTTCTTTGGAGCACATTCCCCGGTCTGGATCCCTTGTTTTGATTGCTCCTTAGTCTCTGGTGTGGCCAGTGGATCCAGGTTTCATCGACGGTTACAAAACGACGCAAAAACTCCGCTGGATTCCGCTTAAACAGCGCCAAACACGTCTCCGATGTGGTCTCACGGTTGCGCTTGTTTTCTGGTGTGAGTAAACGCGGCACCCATCGCGCCGACAGCTTTCTCATGCCGAGTTCCTAGTGAAGAATATGATGCACTGTTCCTTCTGAAATGCCTACAGTCTCAGCTAGCTCCCGAACCTTCAATCGGCGATCTGCCAATACGAAATCATGGATTTTTTTAATGTTTTCCTCCGTAGCAGCTGTTTTCGGTGCACCTGGACGTGGTTCATCAAAAACCGACGTACGGCCACGTGCAAACTCGTTGAACCAATTCTTGACGGTGGCCATCGATGGAGAAGAGTCACCGTACACAGCATCCAAGCGCTCTTTGATTTCGATGCGCGTTTTCCTTTCCAAAAATAGGAATCGAATCACCGAACGATATTGCTCTTTTTCCATTTTTGTAAAACCGATCGACACGTTCGCTTCCATAAGTTGTCAAATTAAAACAAATGAAGGGATTGGAATGAAAATTTGAAAAAAGAATTAAAAAAGAATGTGCTACACTGTGGTAAAACTCTTTTGAAACTACAGCGCCCTCTGGCGATGAGGCTAGGTACTTATTGAATGCACCTCGTATTTTCATTAGGTTTGAGTATGATCATCTCTGAAATATGGGAAGTTCCTTAAGTAAAGGGAATCAGGGTAGAGTTGGCCATGGTGAACACTATGATGCCCTTAGCTTTATCCGTTATGATTTTCTATAGATCTTTTAATATGTTTGAGAATGGTGAAAACACATAAAAGAAAATTGGTTACCTGTATACTGTAAATGGGTCAATTGTAAAGGCATTTGGGTTGTTATGTATTTGTCATATTTTTTGTTAATGTGACTTACAAATAGGTAAATTTCAGAATTCCAAATTTATCTTTCAATAATTGTTCATATGAATTTTCTTTTAGTTCCCAGTCTACATCGGGATGTCACATCTGCAATACAGTATCAGCTACTTGATTTTCAGTCCACCTAATGTAAGGAGCGAAAATGAAAATATAATGGTTTTCACACCAATGCCGCTGGCTAAGTAAGTTGAAGAGACGAGGGTTTTGAATTCCACTCCTTTGATTAATGCAGCCTTTATTGCTGTTGAATTGTCTATACATAACTGTATATAATATTTCATAATTATTGAAAAGTTTACCAAATTTAAAAAAGAAAACAAAGAATGATGCTAATAAATCCAATTAAAATTCTTTAAATATTCACATTCCTTGTCTGACCACTGGCCTCTAGCAATCTCATCCTCACAGACAGTCCCCCCCCCTCGGTTGAGGCGTCAGAAAAGATTTCGGTTACATAATTAGGTTTGATTTTGTTTACTAAATTTTGAATGGGATATGGCTACCATTTAGGCAATTATTGTAGGGATATCTATGTATTTTTCATAATTTACTTGACCTTGGAGGTTTAGGATTTTATAACATTCTACTAGGGCATGCTGAGTGCAGTCCTACAAAACATGTAAATTGTAAGGTTTCATAATTGATATGTTTTTTCTTATCTGTAGGTAATGTTACATGACAGTTATAAGTCTTTTTGTCAATAATATATCCCAAAAATTTACCAGTATTAGTGGGTGTAAGTTTGTTATTTACTAATTGTGATTAACTTCTTAGTATTTTGAATGTTTTCAGTTAACAATCAATAGTCACAGGATCTTAGTAATTTGTTGGCAGATTTCATGACTTTAGTGAAAATGTATCCTCCTACAATTTTCCAAGAGGGAATTCTAGATATTTGCTAGAATTTTTGTGATATTTTTCGGCGGCGGGTAGTTGTGACAGTAGGCACGGAAATAATTGCTCATTACAAATTTTATCATTTTAATTTAAAATAAATAGTTTAAATACAAAATTTTATATGTATCACATTGTCTAACTATAGCTACCTGCTAGTTTTGTGTTATTCCGAAATTTCACAAATCATAACAAACAACCACAATGGAATCACTGAAAGGGTCGATGTCGGAGTTGATGACGCAGTTCCACGCCAGAATGTCGAGGTTTGAGGCTGAACTGACCAGGACGTCCAACACTGCAACCAGCAACCCAAACGAATTAGCAGCTGACTATACATTGTTCAAGACCTTCGTGCTCCAGGCCCTTAACAGTCTCCAATGTCAGATTGAGGCGGTTGCTGGTGATTTTGATGCACTTGAGATGAGGGGTCGTCGAAAAATGCTCATTATCCATGGTGTTGGCGAGGTGAGCAAGGAAGAGACGGCGCTGGTGGTTGCTGAAGTTGTGCGTGACAAATTGAAGCTGGAGGCGTTTACTGTTGCTGCAATATGTAGGTGCCATAGAATGGGCAATAGGTCCAGCACTGGCAAGCCAAGGCCTATTCTGGTGAAACTGCAGGACGTGGACATCCGTGACAAGATCTGGTATGCGAAAACCAAATTGAAAGGTTCTGGTATAACCTTATCTGAATTCTTGACTAGGTCGCGGCATCAGGTTTTCATGGCTGCACGTGAGAAGTTTGGTGTCACCAACTGCTGGACTAAACAAGGCCATATATACATTCTGGGGCCTGATGGGATCAAGCATCACGTCGTCACCCAAAGCGAGCTTAATTCTATCGGCGATTCTAAGCTGGACTCCGATAAACCAGAAACAGTAGTGGCCAATAAGCCGGCTGCTGTCGCATTGAAGAAGAGGCGTGCTGCAGTCAATACTGGCTCCAAAAAGTGATCATCCATCTTCACTGTCAGCTACGTTCGGGTTATCTGTTTCAATTATCTTGTCTTTGTTTATTTACCTTCTTACTTTATCTTATATTTTTATTTATCTCACTCCTACCTTTATAACTTTAAATCATTCATAACTGAACACGTTTCGTACGACGGTGGTCTTTTCGGTTTTGGAGAAATGAAAGACTGTTTCGCGCTCCCGAACAACTGTATAATATTACTCCACAATATTTACAGATTATCGCGCAAACACTATCTATCACAATCTCAAAAAAAAACTAAAATTCAAAAGTCACCTATACTTTCCGATGTAACAAAACCATAGCGCGATCTAATTTGACCCCAACGCCATCTAGGGAAGTAAAAGTTAAACTTTTTGTCATCGACTTATTTGATCGCGCTACGCTTCCGTTGAACACCGTAAACATACCGCCCACCAAGGACATATTTCTAAATGTCCTTCAGTACCGCCCACCATGAGGAAACAGTGCCGAGGTGAATGCAATTGGTGGAGACTATACAATACAAAAAAATATCTTAAAATTAAGTTATGGGTAGGACACATAATTTAGATATAGGTCTTTTTATGGATGACGATTTAACGCGCAAGGTTACAACCCGCGTAATTCCATCTGCGCCCGGATGTTTCTGTTCTATTCGACCGAGTAACCACCTGCCTGGCGGTAGATCGTCCTCCTTTACCAAGACTACGTCTCCTACCGATGGTTCAGGGTTCACGTGTTGCCATTTACGACGTTGCAAAAATTTATGTAGATAGTCCTGTGACCACCGACGCCAGAAGTCCTGAACCATTCTCTGGTGCAGCTGCCATCTTTGTAAAGTATTAATTTTGCATGATTCATAATTGTATTCAGGCGGGAAAACTAGGGCTTCGCCCACCAGAAAGTGGCCAGGCGTCATAATCGTTAACTTATCCTGATCCTCATTATAAGATAACGGCCTCGAATTGAGACAAGCCTCAATTTGAGCTAACACTGTAGCCATTTCTTCAAAGGTTAGCGTGGAATTGCCTATAACCCGTTTGAGGTGGAATTTGGTGGACTTAACTCCAGCCTCCCAAAGTCCCCCAAAGTTAGGTGCGTGAGGAGGAATAAAATGCCACTCCGTGCCGTTATCCGCTAAAACCTCTGCTATTTCGGGATTGCAGTTAGACTTTTCTTTATTAAATAAGTAAAGCAACTCGCGCGCAGCTCCCACAAAATTGGTGCCGTTGTCGCTGTGCAGCTCTGAGCACCGACCACGACGAGCAACAAATCTTTTAAAGGCGGCCAGAAATCCCTTTGAGGTCAATTCACTCACTGCCTCCAAGTGCACAGCTCTTGTGGCCAGGCATATAAACAAACAGATATAACCCTTATACGAGGCATTGCCGCGTCCCTTTGAGACCCTAATATTAATAGGACCGGCATAATCCACTCCACTACATAAAAATGGCTTCGATGGAGTCACACGATAGGTGGGTAATTGTCCCATTAATTGGGGTTTGATCGTTGCTGCGTAACGAATACATTTTACACAACTTCTAACATACTTTTTAACTAATAGTTTTAATCCTACAATCCAATATTTAGACCGCAAATAAGTGATCATGAACTGTGGACCACCATGCAAGGTATTTTTGTGCGCATCAGCTATGAGGAGTTCCGTCAAGAAAGACTCCTTCGGTATCAAAATGGGATGAGTTCTATCATATCCTAACTGCGATTTCTCAAGTCTACCCCCTCCTCTCATAACTTCCTCAGAATCTAGAAATATATTAAGTGATTTCAACGTGGCGCCTATTTTTTGAACTTTATTAGTTTTCAAGAGGTCTAATTCCTCAGCGAAACCTTCTTCCTGGCATTTTCTTACGCATATCATAAGAGCCTTTTCTCGTTCTGTTCTAGATAGAGGTTGTGGAGCTGCTTGCTCCACCGAAATCTGACCTTTCTTTTTTAATTCGAATAGAAAGCGTCGAGCGTAAGCAATAGTTCTAACTAACTCCAATAACGATGAGAATTGACTCCAAAATGAACTATCCACCGTGGTAGTATGAACCTTTACTTCTTCTAATTGAGTCACTAAATGCTTTGGCCTTTTATATTCAATAACTTGATCCCTTAAAAATGAGGGGCCATCCCACCACAGAGAAGTATTCTCAAGCTCAGAAGGACAAACTCCACGCGAAGCACAGTCTGCTGGATTCTGTTTTGTAGATACGTGAGCCCAGTGATGGCTATCTAAAGAAGTTAATATCTCCGACACTCGATTGCCGACAAATGTCTTCCAACGACTAGGATGACTGTTCAACCATGCTAGTACCACCTCACTGTCTGTCCAAGCGTGCCAATCTTTCTTTGGAATGGCCATCACTTCACCAACTTCTCGAAGCAATTTAGTCAAGAGTACAGCCCCACACAGTTCCAGCCTGGGTATAGACACCTGTTTCACCGGTGCTACTCTTGTTTTAGAAGCTATTAATGACACAAATACATTCCCTGTCACATCTACTACTCTTAAATATATAACTGCGCCATAAGCTAATTTCGAAGCATCAGCGAAACCGTGCAACTCTGTGGTTACATTTGACGAAGTGACATGTATCCACCGTGGGATTCTGATGGTTGCCAGTTGAGACATCTTCTCACGGTAAGTTAACCATTCCTTTAATAGCTGGCTTGGTACTTCTTGATCCCAATCTATGCCAGCTATTATTTACATCGATATGTTATCTGGACGGAAATATATGCATTATACTGTAGAGATAGAGGTCACTATACTGATTTTTTTTATAATATCGCTTCGATTCTGTCTCAAGTGTGCTTTGAGCCTTACGTTACTGTGTCGTGCATAGAATTAGTAATTGATTTAGTAGAACTGGTAAGGATAGAGTCATTATTCATTTTAGAATTAGTACATTTGGATTTAGAATTTGAATTAGTAATTGGGGAATTGGAATTATTAGCGACTTCTGAATAAGTGGTACGTTTGTACTTAGAGATAGAATTGGATTTAGAAGTAGAAGCCTCTAAGACAACTTTCCCACGGTTAGTGCATGTGGTAGCAGAATTACGTCGGCACCAGCTCGTAATCTGACCATTTAGTTTAAATCATCGTCATCGTGGGTAGGTGTTGAAACCTGATTACATTCGACGTTCTTTATTCGTTCGTTTGTCATGTTCCCAGGATTTCCGCGATCGAAGCGGGAATTGTTGAATTGTCTTTTGCGACATTGCGAAATGTCATGCCCGACATTTTTGCAATAGCGGCATATTACCGGTTGGGAACTATAAGTTGATTTTTCCGCGTTGTTTGGCTGCTTTGATTTTGATGGAAATTGAGTTTTGTTTTGATTGTTTTTAAATCTACATTCGAACTCAGAGTGGCCTACTTTATGACAAACTTTGCACGATGACCTAATTGAGAAGTTATAGATTTTTTCTTCCTCTGTGGCGACACTTATAGCAGCATTAAGATTTCGAGGGTCTCGACAACGAACGATGGTACTTAGTCTGGGGTGAAGTCCCAGACATAATGGGTATAGAGCTAGATCTTCTGTCATAGGAATACGACCCGGAAGTTCCTTTTTTAAGGAATCTGAATTATGAATTTCGGACTGCAGATCTGTCAGGCAGGTCTCAATCCTGAGAGCATATTGTGCGACGGTTTCGTTTGGCATCTGTTTACAAGACTGCAACTCTAATAAAAGATGGTTATAATGATCGTGTTTTACGTTCTCCAAAATTTTGCCTTAAGAATGTTCGTAACTCGTCAAAGCTGTCGAATATTTTATTTGAACACGCTACTTGTGCTTTTCCTTGTAATTTCGATATGATGTATTTAAGTAACAGGAACTTTTGACCCACAGATGCTAGGTCGAGAGCGTTTTGGCAATTTGTTATAAACGCTGATAAAGTTTCACGTTCCCCTTGGTAAAGGTTTATAAAATTACATAAGACCTGAATAGAGTGTGGCTCTGAAATAGTGGGAGTTAGTTGTTTTTTCTCACTTGGATTAGCCATTATTACGATTGTTTTGTAGTATTTAAAGGTCAAGGACTGAGAGGGTTTGGGAGACCAAGGAGACTTATGGGCAACAATGAAAATAGTATGTTCTACTCACAACAACGTGGCGACCTGGTAAATGGGAAGCATCACGCAGACCTTGGCGGGTAGCGCGCTCGGCAACAGCGCAGATGTGCAGCAGCAACAGTTAGCGGCAGTAGCTGGACGATCCGCTGACGGCGTGGCTAACGGGTCGTCGGGTTAGCTTACACCTTAGCTCACCCAGGTACAGCAGATTCGTTGGCTTCTTTAGCCAGCTCGATGGAATTAGGCGTAATCGCGTTCGGGTGCCGCGGTAAAACGTCGTACTGATGTCGTTATGACACACACGTACTGGATAGAGTCAAATTGGATAGATACCGGATAGAGTCACACTGTATTTAGTGGTTTACACCGGATAGAGACAAGATAGAGTCAGGTAGAGTCGGAACGGGTAGAGTCACACTTGATACGATTTTGCGATTGATGTTGAAACGAACAGGCGGCGAACACGAAACGCGACGAACTTGGTTTTATGTAGTTTTATAGATAGCCAGTAACGACTTATACTGACTATCCCACTTCTGACACCACTGTTACGGGGCAGGTTCAAAGTCTCTTTTAAAAAAAAAAACTTTTTGACCCCTTAAAAGATTTAATGAAATTAGTAACAGATTTTACACAGCAATCTGATTATAATGTGTCCGCCACGAAGTTCAAGGTATGACTGACTCAAAAACAACAAAAAGTGGGAAACGTTACATGACGCCTATGAGGCGTCAGCGTTTATAGTTTATATGGTTAGGGCTGTCTTACAGTTTATAACATCACGTTATCAAGGCTGACCTTTCTCTTAAGACCTGATAGTTCTTTATCATATTTGCTGATGCTCACAAATCCTTTCTTTTTGAATCTAGGGTCTACTATGGTTGCTTCAGTGTATAACATATTAGATTCAACATCGTTTTTATCGTAAAACCTTTTGTATATTTGGTCTTTAAGATTTTCAATAAATTTTCGTATTTCCAACTGCGTTGAATAGCTATTGGAATCATATTTGTTGATATGTTGCCTGAGGAGCCGACAAAACACAATTACGAGTACCTTCGAAAGGCTGACATGCTTCTCGGTGGAAACTTCGGTGGTTACCTCATAAAATATTTTTTAAATAGGTATCACCTCTTCAACGATCTGCCATTCTTCCGGTTTTAAATTCATGGTATCATGGTTCGTAAGCTCCAAAGTTGCTATCACAGCCTCTTCACAGCATATCATGCGATTCAACATATAATATGTGGAATTCCACCGGGTCACATCTTGTTTTTATTTAAGCGTGGGCAAATTCATTTGTTTTTGTATTCCGTTTATTTTACCAGAGCTTGAGAGCTGCCTTTAAAATATTCTACTATATGTTTAATTTTTATTACAGTTGCTTGGATATCAAAAAGCTCGGTCAAAACTACCAGATACCCTTAGTATGCGCGAAACAACTGATATGGCGCCAACCTCCGATTCGAATGTATGCTGTAATATTGGCAGCATTGT
The DNA here is from genome assembly GCA_947562075.1 of Orthosia gracilis. Classification (NCBI taxonomy): domain Eukaryota; kingdom Metazoa; phylum Arthropoda; class Insecta; order Lepidoptera; family Noctuidae; genus Orthosia; species Orthosia gracilis. Next base: position 5,675,734 of record OX387268.1, read on the forward strand.
CGCTCACAATTGCTGTTACTTTTTTATGTAAATGTGTGTCCCACTTGTCCATTTCGGCGTTTAAAAAAACAGCGAGATTATCGCTAGTTTGCCGATCTTCGTACTCGATGCAGCACAATAAATTGGAGCACAGTTTAGCGTTTTCATTAATATAATGTGCGGTTACAGCATTATAGCTTTCATTATTTATTGACGTCCAGGCGTCCGTCGTCAAGCATAGCATGTACTGTTTTAATTTGTTGCTGAACTTCATAAGTACCTGATTTAAAGTTTTCCTAGTAAGAGGTGCAAAGTTATAACGGAAACTGTATTCTTAGGGGGATTACTATCGATTCAAAATTGCAGTAAGTTCAGCTGCATATGCAGTAAGAAAAATGAGACAGTTAACCGATGTAGCCACAGCTAGGTTAGTATACTATGCTTATTTCCACAGTATTATGTCTTATGGCATTCTGCTGTGGGGATCAGCAGCAGACGTTGACTCAATTTTCATCTTACAAAAGAGGGCAATCCGCGCGATCTATAAAATAGGTCCTCGCGAGTCTCTAAAAAAAAAATTGGTTGTTTGTAAAGTAGGTTTACGATCGAGATGTTTACGTGATAACGTCAAACATTCAACGAAAACTTAACCGCACGAGAAAATCTCCATTCGTTTGTATGCCGCTAGAGTGAGAGAGACGGAAGATCGGTCCACTCACTCGAACGCTATGCCAGCCTCCGCTCGTGAGGATTCCGCGTGACAAGTTTCACGGAATGACTGGCAGCGCTCGAGATGAGACGGGAGATCGGTCCGTCTCTCTCTCGTTATACCTGCGATCGCGCTCGTAAGGTTTTGGTGTGACACAAGTTTCTGAACATGTCACCCGACTAAAACGATTTTAAAGACGTTATCACGTCAAAATTTAAAGAGATTAATATACTGACTCTACCTTCACTTTTTATTTTGGAATGTATTTAGTATTGCCGCAAAAATCGAGGGCTTTTCAAAACTACAAGCGACTTTCATAATTTCAATACACGGAGTAAGCACGAAATTGTAATACCCAAATTCAGATTAACGAAAACTAGCAAGTGTTTTCGTATAAACAGTATACGCTTTTATAACAAGTTGCCAAAGTCAGTTATAGAACTGACCGATGGAAATTTCAAAAACTACATCAAACGTGTCCTTATTAGATTTTTTTTTTACTTTTGCCGATTGTTTTGTGCATGTGTGAACATTGTAGGCCTTCAAGATTACTAAATGCTTGTTAACGTTTGTTAACTTTTTATCTCGTTTTACTATCTTGACTTATTGTCGGGGCTACGTTGTCCCCCCATATCAAGGTACTAATGCTGTAATATGGAAATACTGTAAAACCAAACCAGTTTTGAAAAGAGTAATTGTGGAGGTTCCTGCCGGTTTTTCTCTATAGGAAACGACCAACCCGAACCGTGCACCTTTTTTCGACGTTTTATAAGTGTTCATGTAGACCTACGTGAAATAAAAAAAAAATACTTCAATTTTTTTTAATTTGTTTTTCTATTAAATATCTGTGCATTTTGAATAAATCTTGTTATAAAGATAAGTTTTGAAAAGATAAGATAAGTTTCGAATTTGGCGGTCGTGATTTTTCTTTCGAATTTCTTAAAATAACACAAAACTTTTGAGATTGGAGATAAGTTGTGTAGATTTATGTAGATATTGATTAGACTAGTTAATTTTATTGTTTGTGTATTTAATTCTCCACATTTAGGGTAAGTTTTTTTTTTATTTTTTACTGTCCAATGGACAATGAACCGCCTGATCCGGAGGGTACAGTCCCCTCGGTTGGGCTTAATATTATTATTAATAATGAATCTAGTATGGACACTGACTCGTCCATAACCAGATCGGAGCGGAAAAGGGCTAGAGCTCCACGCAAAATGTGCAAACACTGCAATAAAAGAAGGAGACATGGTCACTCTACAGGAATCAAGGAATTAGATTGCCATTGCGATAATGAATTGGTAGTAGTACATTTGGAAGCCACTCCACGTTCTGTGGATGGTCCACAAAACTGAAATTATTTCCACCTCATCTCCCCAGACAACTCAACTTCCCCAGAAGGCGCCACAGGTTGCTAGGGCTTTGTACGAAGCCACAGACCTGTCGCCATATGTTGTACATATTCAAAAAAATATTGATACTGGAAACCCTGCTCAGTCATTACACCCTATTACTTTAGGGCATTTTCTTAAAAAAAACGTCGATACAATAATATTGTAAATGGTTCTTTGAAACGCATCGGTCGAAATAGGATCTCAATAAGCTTCTCTCATTACCTAGATGCAAACTCTTTTATAAATGACCCTGGTTTGGTGAAAGAGAAATTAAAGGCATTTGTTCCATCCATTAATGTGTGTCGTATGGGTATTATTAAAGGTGTACCTACCGAATGGTCTCCCGAGGAAATAATGGATAATGTGACTGCTCCCACTGGATGCGGGAAAGTTATTAAGGCAAGGCGTCTTAACTATAAAGTTCACGAACCGACCCCTGTTTGGAAACCATTCCAAACAGTCGTGCTCACCTTTGATGGTCAAATTTTACCTAAACGCGTGTTTTGTTGTTACAATTCTATGCCAGTGGAATTGTATACATTCCCAACAATTCAATGTTTTAATTGTTGTCATTTTGGTCATACAAAGGTACAATGTAGGTCAAACCCTCAGTGCTTCAAGTGTGGTGAGAGGCATTCTGCTGACACTTGTAGTAGTTGTAGTGTTGAAGACGAAAGTGACAGTAAATGTTTCTTTGCGGTGGCATTAATAACGCCATTAATAAAAAATGCCCAGAGTTTGAGAGACAAAAGTCAATAAAGCACTATATGGCCCATAGCTGCGTGTCGTTTGCTGAAGCGTCGCTGGAACATCCCCCAATCTCCAAACTATATGCAGATGTGGTAACATCTGCTCCATCACATATAAATAATAATATTTCTTCTTCACGACCTTCGCCCCATTCACCGAACACATCAAATTTGACATCACACAAGAAAACAGTATTCCTAAAACCTCGGGATCCCCCAAAAAAAGCCAAGGAGTATGACCGGGCAGCTCATCAAGAACTTATCAATAATGAAGTTTCAACGTCAGGTAATGGTATTGCTTTGCAAAATAAATCAACAACTAATAATAATGAAAGTCAAATTTTAATTTAGTTATCATGCTAATTAATACTTTATCTAAAAATAATATTATAGAACCGTCCAACGTTGCCACTGTAATTGATACGCTGTCTAACTTATTTAGTCTTAACCATAATGGATCCAAATCAACCCAAGGTTTTCAGTGGAACAGTCTCAGCATTGTAAATAAAAAATCAGATCAGTACTATATATTAAATAAATACAATCCCTTTGCAGTCGCTCTCTGTGAGACATGGCTGAAACCGGGGTTCTCTTTTAGAATTCCTGGCTATGCGTGTCTAAGAACAGACAGAAGCGATGGGTATGGCGGTGTTGCCATACTTGTTAAAAATAACTTGTCTTTTCAGTCTTTTCCTCTTCCAAATTTTAGTGATGATATATCTGCTGTTGCTGCTATTGTAAATAAAATTTGTATATTATGTATATATTATTCTCGCCCTACTGTAAATATTCTTGCTGAAATTAATAATTTTTTACAGTTTTACCTAAACCATTTTTGGTAATGGGTGATTTTAATGCACAGCATCAGTCCTGGGGAAGTTCTTGTTCCAATTATTATGGGGAAAAGTTATTAGAAATTCTAGACTCAAACAATTTGTGTATTTTAAACACATGTCTTCCAACACGCCAAACAACTCCAGATGAGGGAATAAGTGCTCCTGATCTCTCAATCTGCACACCTGAGTTAGCATCGACATTATCCCGGTCACCTTTATCGTCTTCTTACGGTAGTTGTCTGCGCCATTCGCATTATTTTATCTATTCTTATGATTATTGTTATTATATTTAATTACCTCTGGAAATCATAGACTCGTACTTACAACACTATATTACACTTCACTCATTGACTCATTCGAGAAGGATCTTCCAATCAAAATCGATTCCTTTATCACTCTCCATTCCGTTCATTTTCGAACGACCCCCGCCCTCTCCCACTCCCAAATCCGCTCGCTAACCGGTGACACGTATCCCCGTGCGCCCGCGCTCCCGCCAAAAACTCTAAAAGTGAAAAATTATTGGTGCTGTGTGGTGAATCCTCAAACTCTTTCCTCTCGTGAAACTTGGTAGAAATATCGCCTGAACCGGCGCACTGGAGGCTGCTATCGAAGGGACGCATCATTCATCCTCCTGTAAGTTCCTTTTCCTTCCAAGTTTTCTGGTCCTTCTCACCCAATAAAAAACGCATATCTACTACGCATCTACGCTACACTCATCACACACATCATATTTATCGCATTTATCTATTTATTTGCATAAAAACGCTCAATTACGCATCCGCCATTATTCTTCTTCGTGATACACGAGAAGCGCCCACGAGGGCACTTGCCCGCTCAATCTCTCATCAACGCTAAGTTATTTTTATAAAACGCATCTTATTTCAATATATCCCTTTAACTAAAATATTATAACTATATTTTATTCATCTCACGCATATTTTCGCATATTTCTCAAAACATAACGCACATAGACAAGTCCATTTTGTTCACGCACGCTCGCATACATTCACTCATTTATCTATTTTATTACGCGGTTAAAAACTCGAATAGGTATTTCTCAACGCATAAAAATCAAGGCTCGGAACCGGTTTAAAAAATACCGGTTAACACCGGTTTATTTCGGTTTTCCTCCGAACTTTTCTTAAGATCGTGAACGTTTTAAGAACTTTATTTTAACCAAAATTAACCGGTTTATTCGGCGAACGGCATGTCGGTAAACGCGTTGCAACTTGTACGCGCGTCGTTTCTTTATTGTGCGTCCGTATTAACCGGTTTTTATTGCTCTAAACCGTTTAATCCGAAAAAACCTTTATATAAATACTCTTCCAAATATCGGTTTAAAAAAACCGGTATATGCGAACGAAACCTAATGTAAAAGGTTTTACGTCAAGTACATAATAACGGTTTGAAAATTTAACCGGTATCCGAGCCTTGATAAAAATGACTTCCACGCGTAGGAAGGTTATGGAATCTGATCAAGAATCCTATGCTTCTACCGAGGAAGATCCTAAAGTTCTTTTATTTAAGTCGAAAAAAAAAAATATTCCAAATTGTTCAATCCATTTACGATCTCGGCCTACAAGTTTCCGTAGATAATTCATTAAAATCTCAATTTCTAGTTAGAACTAGCTCCCTTGAGCAAACTAGAACAAACTTTATGGAATCTCTTGATGTTTATAATTTAGCTTTATTAGAAAGTGGTTCGACGACAAAGCCGAACTACTTTCCGCATTTGATGAAATCTATTGTAAAATTAAAGCAATAGAATCTAACCTTTCTCTCTACACTAATAATAAATTCGAGCTTTTAAATCGTAAACTACCGCCTTTAAAACTTGTTTCATTTGATGGCACGCCCAGCAAATGGACAACATTTCATGAAAAGGTTCAGTATTTGATAGGTTGTCTCTCGGGCAAAGCATTAACTGTTTGCTCAGGTATCATACCTACCGCTAATAATTACCTACTCATTTGGAATGCTCTAATAGAAAAATATCAAGATACGCACGTACAAGCTTCCATGTATTTACATCAAATGGTTCAATATAAACCTTATCAATCTATTGATACATTTCTTGAGCAGTTTCATTCGGCACAAGCCGCTTTACGTCGCTTAAACATAAAAGATTTGTCAGATTTTATAATAACAGATATTGCACTCAGTTATCCTTTTCGAACAATCGCATAGTCATATTGCAATACCTACTTTCGATCATCTTTCGCAATTTTTAAAAGACCAAAGTAAAATAATAACTCTTCGTAATCACTCTAATCTCTCAAAAGTTCGTAATAATAATAACGTAAATAAATCCTCATATAAATCTAAAAATAGCCAAGCCTTCGCGAGTACTACCCAGGACACCCCAGTGCGTTCCTGCAAGGTATGTGGATCCCCTGATTCACATCCACTTTATAGATGTTTTAATTTTATGAATCAAAACGCTAAAGATAGATTAGATCTTGTAAACAAACATAAGTTTTGTCGTAATTGTTTAGGATTTCATGATATAAAAATGTGCAGGTCAACAAATACATGTTCAATTTGCCACCGTAAACATCATACGCTAATTCATCTAGACAACTTTAACGATTCAAACAATCGGGTAGTTGAACATAGTACCGCGCGGTCCGCGTTTTTCGCACCGCCGCCGCCGCCGGCCGCGAGCGGCGCGAACAGTGCGCCCCGCGCGCCCGCTCCCGCGCCCCCGCTGGCTGCCGCTCCCGCGACATTCGATTCGTCGCCCGTACCGGCAGGAGATAACGTTGAGCGCGAAAACTCAAACGCTCCTTACTTATCAATGACTTCGGCTACCTCGTGCGTTGAAAATAATACAACTGTTTTGTTACCTACCGCTTCCGTATACGCTTATAATAATAATAAACCTTATACTCTCCGCGTTTTTCTTGATACAGGCTCAATGAGTCATTTTATTACAAAGGCTTGCTGTAAACGCTTAAACTTAGAAATTACTCCTGACAAATCTTCTATTTTCGGTATAGGTCACGCAAAAATACCATCGTTTGGTACTACAACATTAACAACACCGCTGTTGTTATACAATTCACGCTCGGGTTTTAGATCGTATTACTGACGACTTGCCCAACATATCCATAGATATCACAAATCTCGCTCCATTACGTAATTTACCTATGGCTGATGACGCGTTCCACGTTCCCGGTGAGATAGATTGCCTCCTCGGCAATGAACTTTTCCCGCTTTTGTTGGGAAGTGGAAAGGTAACTTTACCTGGCTCCTCGGTCGTCGCTGTAGAAACCACCCTTGGCTACATAGCCATGGGTCGTGCTAATTGTCAACCTCGCATAACTTCGCGCGCTCGCCCCGCTCAAATAAACAAAAATAGCAGCGAGCAAACTTTTCTGTGCGCTACTAGCACGCTTAGCTTAGATACGCTCACGCAACGCTTTTGGGAGCTGGAAAGCGTCCCTAATAAGATTCACATGAGTCCTGATGATCAGGCGTGTGAACAAATATTTATGATCAGGCGTGTGAACAAATATTTAATTCAACTTACTCTCGCGATGAATCAGGTAGATACACAGTGCAGCTACCATTTAAGGCTCCGTGTACAGACTTAGGAAATTCGCACTCAACGGCGATGCGTCGTCTCATTAATTTAGAAAATAAGTTAGATTCTGATCCCGAGATCAGAACTTATTACAACGCTACGCTTCAAGATTATCTTGACAAAGGTTATTTGGCCAAGGTCAAAGATCCCTCTCTCCATATCCCGCATTATTATATTCCGCATCGTGCTGTTTACCGTCCGGATAAACAGTCTAGTAAAACTCGCATCGTGCTTGACGCTAGCTGTAAAACTAGCTCAGGTAAATCGCTAAATGATGATCTCCTTTATGTAGATCCGAATCTACAAAGTAACATTTTCGATTTATTAATTAATCTTCGCATGTTTTCCGTTGCTGTAGTTGCAGACATCGAGAAAATTTATTTTCAAATTAACCTTTCCGCTGATCATCACGCATTTCAACGCATTTAATACAGATGTAATAAAGATTTTGAGATTTCAACTTTTGAATTTAACCGCGTTTCTTTCGGTGTCTCAAGCTCGCCTTATTTAGCTATGAGAGTAGTTCGCCAACTCGCAACTGGTAGTCGGGATAAATACCCGCTCGCGGCTTATGAGGCAGAAAACCATATGTTTATGGATGACTACGTATGTTCGCTAGATGGCGTTGAAATAGCTGATCTGACATATCAGGAAATGGTCGCCATGTTCAGGTCAAGCGGTTTCAACCTTGTAAAGTGGATCTCTAATAGTTCCGAACTCTTAAATAAAATTCCTTCAACTCATTTAAATCCGCAAAATATTGAATTTGACGCTGACGCAAATAATAATACTAAAATCGTAGGTATGCAGTGGAATCCTGTAGAAGACTCTTTTCAATTTAAAATAAAAGGTAATTCTCTTAAATGTACGAAACGTACCGGATTATCCGCAACCGCACGTCTGTTTGACCCCTTAGGTCTTATAGGTCCAGTTACCGCATTCATGAAAGTTTTAGTTCAAGAATGCTGGAAGCATGATCTTGATTGGGATGATGCTGTACCCGCTCACATTGAAAATAAATTTAATATATTTCACAAAGAACTTTCCTATCCCGAACAAATAAAATTTCCGCGACATGTAGGTATCACCTCTGGTTCTCATGTCACTGTCCTTGGGTTCGCAGACGCCAGTGAGCGCTGTTATGGTGCCGCTGTTTACATAAGGGTTAGTTCTAACGATGAAGATAACGGATCAGTCCTCTTACTAACTTCTAAATCTCGCGTCGCTCCTCTTAAAAATACGCCCTTAGCTCGCCTCGAGCTATGTGCTTCTCTTCTCTTAGCAAACTTAATTAATTCAGTTGTAGAAGTTTTAAGTAAACGCTGTAAAAATAATAATATTTTTGCTTTTTCTGATTCAACAGTTACGCTCACCTGGATTCACTCGCCCTCGCATAGATTTCATACATTTGTCGCAAATCGCATTGTGGAAATTAATTCAAAATTACCTGCTAAACATTGGTTTCACATCGATGGAACTGAAAATCCCGCTGATGTAGTTTCTCGTCCCGTAACGCCTAAACAATTATTAGATTTATCTCTTTGGTTTAACGCTCCGCATTGGTTTTCATTCCCCTTAAATCAGTGGCCAATCAAGCCATTTAAGGTATATTTAAATAATAATAATTCGGAAGTAATGGAAACTAAAAATATCGCTCTCTCAGTTAAAGTATCGCAAGAAGTTCCTCAACCTATTCAATCTTTAATTGACCGCATTTCTAAATATTCTATGTTACTACGTAGCTTGGTTTTGATATAACGTTTCTGCAAACTACTAAACTCGCGTGGTTGTATCCGATCCGATGAGAAAAAATAAATTAAGAAATAACTGAAGAAATTAACGCTATAAAATCTAATAAGAATTTAAATAAAAGTCTCGCTAAACTCAACCCCTTCCTGGATTCGAATAATATTCTAAGAGTAGGTGGAAGGTTAACTCATTCTCAACTTGATTATGGTCAAAATCATCCCATTTTAATTCCAACAAAATCACGTTTTACTCAACTCGTAATTGACTTTTATCATGTAACTAATTTACATACGGGTCCCGCTCTTTTATTATCTATACTCAGACAAAAATTCTGGATTTTATTCGCTCGTAACATTGTAAGACAACGTGTGCATAGTTGTAATAAATGTTTTAAACTTAAACCTCAAAATACTTACCCTCCTATGGGTGATCTACCAGACTTTCGCGTTTCTCAAGCGAAAGCGTTTGTGAATACCGCTATGGACTACTGTGGTCCTTTCTACGTTACTCATATCCGAAAACGCGGAATTAAGAGCCACAAAGCTTACATTTGTGTGTTCGTCTGTCTAACAACTAAGGCAGTAAGGCCACTTTTAAGCGTTTTATCTCTCGTAGAGGTCCTGTTGCTATGATTTATAGTGATGGAGGCACTAACTTTATTGGCGCAAAGCGCAAATTGAACGAAATTTACGCCTCAATTCAATCCAAATCTCATATAAATTACATAGGTGAACAACTAGCTGAACATCGTGTACGATTTAAACATAGTCCGCCTTACGGTCCTCATTTTAATGGACTCAGCGAAGTCAATGTTCGTTGTTTTCCTGATAGACTTAAATTAACAATCATTAAACCACTTTTCAAGAAAGATGATACCTACAATATGAATTGTTATAGGCCCATAGCATTAGTACCGGTCCTTTCTAAGATCTATGAAAGAGTTATTTATGTCAGGATAAATGACTATTTTGAAAACTTTAATTTATTTGCTAAAGAGCAGATAGGTTTTAGGAAAAATAAAACCATTAATATGGCAGTCTTTGATTTTTTGAGCATAGTTATGAGTAGCTTAGACAATAAAATTCCGGCGTGTGCATTGTATATGGATCTAAGTAAAGCGTTTGATTATGTGGATCACAAAATTCTGTTAAATAAATTATATAGTTATGGTATTCGGGGTACTTCATTAGATCTGATAGCTTCTTATCTTACCAACAGAAAGCAGTCCACATTAGTTACTCGAGTATGCACAAAAACTAAAAAAGAAATTAACTACACATCGGAATACAGAGAAATCAAACAAGGCGTCCCTCAAGGAAGTGTTTTGGGCCCTCTGCTGTTCATCATTTACATAAATGACCTTCCAAAAGTAACCAATCATCCCTCTATACTTTTTGCTGATGATAGTACTATCGTTTTTACAAGTAAGGATAAGGAATCTCTAGAAAAAGATATAAACAGCACTCTAAGTGATATTATAAAATGGCTGACTAATAACAATTTGAAAATGAACTTTGACAAAACTAAAATTATGATATTTCGCAATCGTAAAGCCCAATTTACTGACCTTAATATACAATATGCAGGTAACAAAATAAATGAGATAGCAACTACAAAATTCTTAGGCATGTCAATTGATTGTAATTTGAATTGGAAGACACATGTTGATACCTTGAATCAGAAATTAAATAAGCAATCATACGCTCTACATATGCTGGCAAAAACGGTAAACACCTCTGCTGTACTTGCAGCATACCATGGCTACGTGGGATCCTTGATAAATTATGGTGTTATATTCTGGGGTCATTCCACCAATAAGGATATGGCATTCAAGGCGCAAAAGCGGTGCATTAGGGGTATGTTTAACATAAACCAGACTGATAGCTGCAAACCATATTTTATCAAGCATAATATATTAACATTGCCGTCAGTCTACATTTATGAGATTGCTAGCTTTGGAAGAACTAACAAACATCTTTTTGATAGGTACAGAAGTATGAGGCATAGTGATAAAATTTGTTGCAAATCTTACAAGACAGCCTTATATTCCAAAAGCATATTCAGTATGACGCCGCGTATATACAATCACTTGCCTAAGTCCATATTAGAAACTCAATCCATCGACGATTTCAAAAAGAAATTAAAAAGATTCTTGCTATGTAAATGCTATTATAGTATTCAGGATTACTTAAGAGAGGATGTAAGGACATATTGTTGATGTGACTAGTGCGCAAATTTAATTAATAATTTAATTATTAATATTATTACTTTGACATTTGCTTTGATTTTACTTTGACATTTACTTTAACATTTATTTACAAATTTATCTTGACATCCTCATTTAATCAATGACATTTTTAATTTAATTCATCTAGTGACATTATTGATAGCTTAAGATTTGTTATGTTTCATTGTCGCCACGCAGTGAAATTAACAAAACGAAATAAATTGAAATTGTGTTTAATTATAAAGTATTTTTTGCAAGTAAATGTGTGAACTTGCTTGTGATTTGCATGCCTCAAGGTGTAATATGGTTGGACTGTGCTATATTTTTTAACAACTTCATGTAATTACCCATATTAGCAAATAAATGATTATGATTATGATTATGATTATTATTGTGTCAAAACTCATCTTTTTAAAGTCATTGGTTCTCAAATATTAACATATTATGAAGAATTTAGTTCCGTACTTGTACAAATTGAATGTCTTTTAAATAGCCGACCTCTAAGTATTTTAAGCTCTGACCCGTCTGATATTAGTGCTTTAACGCCTAATCATTTTTTAAACGTAACTCCGCTTAAGTTTTTACCCGCTGAAGATGTCACAGACATTTCAGACAATCGCTTATCGCGTTATCAATTTCTTAATAAATTAACTCATTCCTTCTGGCATCGTTGGAGTCAGGAGTACCTCACTTCCTTGCAACAGCGGGAGAAGTGAAACTCACCGTCAAAGCCTATTGAAGTAGGTACGATTGTTATTATCAAAGACAATAACGCTCACCCCCTTTGTTGGCCTTTAGGTGTCATAGACGCGACTTGTCCTGGCAAAGATAATATAGTTAGGACTGTGAAGGTTAGGACTGCTTCCGGTTCCTACATACGCCCGGTAGTGCGGCTTTGTCCTCTACCTACACATTAATTACTTTACATTTTTTTCCTAATTCTATTTTTAATTAAATACATAAATTTAATTTCTCATAAATAAAGTTTTAGTTTAGAGGAAAACCTCTAGGCCGGGGGAGTTGTCTGCGCCATTCGCATTATTTTATCTATTCTTATGATTATTGTTATTTTATTTTATTACCTCTGGAAATCATAGACTCGTACTTGCAACACTATATTACACTTCACTCATTTACTCATTCGAGAAGGATCTTCCAATCAAAATCGATTCCTTTATCACTCTCACTCCTTTCCCATTCCGTTCATTTTCGAACGACCCCCGCCCTCTCCCACTCGCAAATCCGCTCGCTAACCGGTGACACGTATCCCTGTGCGCCCGCGCTCCCGCCAAAAACTCTAAAAGTGAAAAATTATTGGTGCTGTGTGGTGAATCCTCAAACTCTTTCCTCTCGTGAAACTTGGTGGAAATATCGCCTGAACCGGTGCGCTGGAGGCTACTATCGAAGGGACGCATCATTCATCCTCCTGTAAGTTCCTTTTCCTTCCAGTAGTGATCATTTTCCTTTTATCATTTCTTTTCCACATAAAAAACCAGATACTTGCATTCTGACACCACAACCGCGATTAAAATACAGACTTCAAAATGCAGACTGGGATAAATACAAAAACTGTGTAGAAGAAAGAATTTCTACTTTATCTAATTCCTTACCATGTAGTAAGGAATTAGACAAAAGCCTCAGTAATTATCTAATGAAATTACAAGAATTTTAATGGTAGCAGATAATATTTTTCCTATTAAGAATGGGGCTAAAGGCAAAATTCCTTCACCACCTTGGTGGGATGCTGAGTGCACTCAGGCCATTAAAAAAAGAAAAGAAGCTGAAAAAAATTATTGCCATACTATGACTCATCACAATTTTGAGATTTATCAAGAAGCTGCTCGTGCAACTCGTAAGCTCCTCAGGAAAAAGAAATTTGAAGGTTGGCAAAGATTTTGTGCATCTATCTCTCCAGAAGTTATCGCATCTGTAGTATGGCAAAATATTAGGCGATTCAGGTCAGCATTCAGTGACACAACAGCCTCAAAACTGCCATTAGAGTTGGCCAATGAGTTCATGGATCATTTAGCTCCTCCTTCGGTCCCAGAACAGAGATCTTTTATGCATTTGCCCTATGTTCCACTTTTGGATTCTGAGTTGAACTCTCTCTTCACACTAAGTGAGTTGAAAGGAGTCCTCTCACATGTTAAGGATTCAGCTCCTGGTGGAGATGGTATACCATATTCATTTATAGCCAATCTGTCTGACTCTGTTCTTTTAATATATTTAGATCTCATCAATACAGCTTTAATATCTGGCAACATCGCATCAAGATGGAAGCCTCAAATAATTATTCCTATTCTGAAACCAAACACACCTTATTCTAAAGTTACTTCTTATCGACCAATTGCACTTTCAACAGTTCTTGCTAAAATTGTTGAACATCTCATAAAGAATCGTTTGGAGTGGTTTTTGGAAAGCAAAAACTTGTTGGCACCATCACAGTTTGGTTTTAGGAAGGGTAAGAGTACGATTGATAGTCTTAGTGTGTTCACAACTGATATTCGCTTAGCCTTTTCCTCCAATAACTCTGTTATTGCTGCCTTCCTGGATATAAGTTCAGCTTATGATAATGTATCAGTCCTGGAAAAAAAGGTGAATTTATTACAAATTCCAAAAATGCTGTTGTGACTACCGTGTCATTTATCCTAAATTAATTATCAGATATAATATTTATATTTAAATAACCACGTGCAGGCATAGCAAGAAAGGCATTCATTATAAAAAACACCTTAAGATGCCGACATCTGGCAGCTATTAACGTTGGACTGGTCGTCGCCGGGCGCGCAGACAACAAGACAAAGAAATTGACCATTTTACGATAACACGTGTGGAGTTTTGTATAGAAGAGGTTCGCTTTAATGGCCAACCCAAAACAATGGAGAGATGGGCCAAGGGCTGCAAGCCGTGAACAGAGTACCGTGGTATTTTTTAGAAGTCGCAGGCGCCCGAGGGGCAAGGGTAGGAGAGGCGGAGTCCAGGTAGCTAGCAGAAAGAACGAAGGACGTTGGGAGACGAGACACTTAGCTTTAGGCAGAGAAACAGGACGGACTGATTTTGAGAGATCAAGAGAAGTCGAGTTATAGGGTATTACTTTGGAACCAATAATTGAAAGTCGTGTCGTTGTAAATATCGTAGTAACGAGTTTAACTATTAAGTTAAATTATAATTTAGTCTTATTTTCGTAATAGTATTGTGTGAGTGAGTGCCTGAATGACTGGGTAAGTTTTAATCTTTATATAACGTAGGTAGGGACAAATCACTAATGTACACTTTATTCTAGCATGGCGAGAACTTGTATTTATCTCCTAATCCACACCTCGACAGATATTTGTCACTAGCATTTGGTCTAGGGAAGCGGTGAAGTCTTCCTTCACACTTACAAGCGCTAATTTCATCAATTGTTACACTCTACAATTACCACTTTGATTATGGGCCATTATTTAGAGTTAACTGACATAACACACATGGAAGGCGGAACCGCTAATATCCACTATTTGTATAAAATAGGCTAAATGGCCTCCCTTAATTGGGAACGTAGGACAACCAATTGTTTGTTGACAAATACTGATCCCTATAGAAGGTCTGGCTCGGAACACTTTGCGTAATACTTGCTGTCGCTCAGATCCAGGGAGGGGGGTAGGCTTCACACGGTAGGCTTCACAAAGAACCCCAACTACATCGTCTAAGGACGCTTAGGGAACGTGTCTCGTTAAAACTAACCCACGCCGTTTTGTAGGCAGCTCAAAATCGTCACTATTTAGCGAGACACGATATTGGATGGGTACCGCTCCTTAGCGGTCCCGAAAATCCACGCAATGGGTAGATTAAGGAAATGAGAAGCGACGAATAAATCCGCTCCGACGTACAGCAAGTTTTGGCAATGAATTCTGCACCAGACCGAGTCTGCGCTACGCCTGCATAGTATTGTTTTGTGTTAATAAAGGTTGAGTAGATCGAGGGTGAGCTATTTATAGTGCGCGTCCAGTAATTCTGGGAGCATGTCTTGTTCAATGGCAGAGGCGCTTAGGCACAAACTGTCCTTTGTCTTAGGATTGGGTAAGACATGCTTAAGTTTAGGGAAACATGTATTGCTTGGACCGTTGCGTAGCCTTCTCTAAGGCCTCGTGTTCTAGGACCAGCATTACACGTACGACGTGCCTGCTGTACAGACGGTCTCACGTCACTCGGGTGGGAAATCTAGACTTTTATCAATGAACTCATTAACGTAAATCAAATAAACGTATTTAACGCAAGCGTAGCGTTCCTATCCTTTTCCTTCCGTTAGGTAAATAATGCATTTTGCAACCCTTTGTCTAATTAACTTCATACATTATTATTGTTTTACTTAAAGTCCTTATGGCTAACAGACAGAAATGTGTGCTGGAAGTTTGTTTCATCATTTCTTCTTACCAGCTATTGCACATAGGAAATGATGGTGGGTTGGGCGCTTTTGGGGCTGTCTTTAGGAGAGTTGATCTAATCAACTGCAGTTACTTCTAGAGTTAAAACTCTCTTACAAATTATTTAATTGTATTTGTATTAATTCTTGAATGTATATTCACTACCCGTGACCACTATTCGGTCTTTGATGTAATACTCTATACATTAGTGTAAAGGGTTTCTCACACAAGATTCAGTTAATTATAACAATTTAGTTTATATCCCCTTAGTTACGTTTTATCCTTCTAAACCACTTCCAAGTTATAAATTTATAACTGTGAATTCCAAAACAAAACAATACATAATTTGGTATTCACTATAATCGGAAGAGAACCGTCCAGTCAATGGTGCGAGGTTCATTAGGCAGCGCGGTATGGTGGGGCGCTGTCTCTCTTTCATCAAAAGAGCCGACCTTAACTCTAAATCTAGGACACGTTTAGGAAAAACGAATTTTTTATCAGCCTAGGGTCGTTTAGGAACCATCACATTTGGCGCCCAGTGACCAGGATTCTCGTCATTAAATGTACTGATTAACGTCAGTGCAACGAGAAAGAACTAGAAAAGGGTTACTATAAACAACACAACGTAAGAAAGGGTTACTATAAACAACACAACGTAAGTTAAGTTTCTATTATTCGTTAGGCACAAAAAGAGTTACCACGGTTAAAAATATTATAGGTAATAATATCGTATGTATTTACGACAAAATAACACAACGTAATTTTAGGGTTTCTTAGAATTGTTAGACGATAAAAAGTACAACGACTGAATAGTTAACGCTCGCAATATGTTAGTTGAATTTGACGACTACATGTAACGGGTTCGAGTCCCGTATGAATTATTTAGTTAAGAATATACATGGATTCTATTGTCAGGGATTTGGGTTCAATTCCCATCTGATATACTGGCTGATGAGAGATAACAATCTCGTGTCTGTGCTACTGTGGGTTTTAATCCCATAAACATTTAGATAATTTAAGTATGGTTTCATTTATTCGGTTCCAAAGTTAACGTAATGATGGGTTCGACCCCCTGTAAATGTGAGTTCGATTTTATTTTAAAGTAAATGAAAGAATTATTGTTGGTTCCAAAAGCTGAAAAATAATCATGGGTTCGATTCCCTACAAACGTGAGTTTTTGTGTCTGACAGGTTGTGCAAATCATACATAGCAAGTACTGTCGCCGGAATCTATGATTATGGGATCATTTAGAAAAAAAACCCGTGTACAGATGACCACAGCTGCGTTCTTTTTTGCGTCGACCCTAGCCAAATGACTCCGTCGTTTTTTTTATTAAAACAAAGGACTGACCGGAACAGAAAAAAAAAGAGTCACCCGATACTGAGTTAAAACCCCAATCTTAATATACATGAAACAATAGATTTTTCAAACCTTTTGTCCTAGCCGTTACTAAGAAGTATGTTTTAGAAAGTTGCCATTTTACGACACTAAAGCGGTTGTAGGCCTTTAGCTGTAATAACAAACTAAAGTGTGAGATTCATGATTTTAAACATCAGGTACTAGGCAGTCCGCGGTGTCAATCAAACATAAACCTTATCACATGAAAAATACGGTTCTAAATAATAGTTACTTATTTCGCAGCCAGTCGACCGACCGGCGCATGTTCTTTTCGCTTGCCCATACGGCGCCGGCGATCGCGCCGCCGCGCGTCATGTTAGAATGCCATGTGCCATGCTTAATTTGGTCGAGTCATGTGTAATGCTACAGTACGCATTACTTGCGCGAGTCTAGTTATAACCCCAATCATAATATACATGAACAATGTGCTAATTGCAAGTAAGCCTCGCACATTAAGGGCCTCGTTCACCATCTCAAAGTAAAGCGTTGATTAGTTATGTCCAAGTTAACGCTAAGTGGCCCGTAAAAGCTACGAATAACTTTTGTTAATTTCACAAACATAAATAGAGCTTCGGGTAACAACTTACTTGTTAAGTGAATGCCTTTACAAATCTTGCGTTACATACGTTCAATAACGCCACGCCAGATGTCTATAGTCATTTGTACTTTTTTTTTTAGGGTATGCGTCGTGCCGTGCGCATCACCTTTTGTTCCTTTCCTTTTTTTACATTTATGGTGTTTTTGCGTCTCATTTGGTATGCATGTGATTTTAATGTGTTACTTTATTTAGGATAAAATAAAAAGGAGAGAACTAAATTATGTATTGTTCAGAAGTTATTAGTAAATACCACTTGAATAATGAAACTAATAACCGCTTGAATAATGAAAAAAAATACCAAGGATCTTTCGAGCACTTGGGTTATTGCATAATACAATAGACGAAATCTAGAAAACAAAAATATAGTATCATCTAGATCCGTAAAATAATCAACACTGCATTTAAATACACCAATCCTAGGTATTCATTGCGTCGTAGAATGTTCTAATTCATCCAATTGATGATCAATCAAGTCAAATAAATTTCATTTTATTGATAAGCTGTAAAATAATCAACACAAAATGACAACGGACAACTTTTAACTAAACGCGCTAATGGGCAGATGTCGTGACAAGTAAGTTATGGGTCAGTTAATCTTATAATGAGTGCTACTCGAACGTCGTGAAATTCACACACGTGGTTACGTTTGACTTTGACTGGCGGTTAGCCTACTCGACACTTAGAATGCAGATGACGAGGCCCTAAGGGTTTCATATGATTTTTTTTTATTGAAAACAGTCTTGTTCAATATTCTTAAGCTCAATATCATTTAACTTTATAGGCAATCACACTACAGAATAGTCCGATCAATCTAGTTAGGTAATTTAATTGGGTAAGGACACAATAATTCGCATAAAGTTAAAATTTTATAGTTAAAAGAAGTTACGAAGTAGTTCAAATGATACGTTTTTTTGTAACGTCCTTCTTTTATTACAAAATAAAGTTGCGTATTTGAGTGTACGGAGAAAACTGAGCACATATTCTTAGTTATATGTATAGTACTGGTTCCTTAGATATACAAACGTGAAGGTGACTATTTAAATTACCTAATAGGTACTTTAACATAATATAGAAAGATTCACTAAATACTGCTGACTCGACAGAGTATGCCATGTTTTAAGAGGATAGATACTTGTGTGGACTTATTTCAAATTCCAGGATACCCGAGTCATCACATAGCTACCACTACTCTATGTCTAGACCAACGGTGTGTTCTTGGCCCAGAGCTTCATCCAGGTGATTGACACCAGCTGAAACCGGCAGATGCTGTTGCGTGACTCTAGTCCCTAAGATAAGTCCTGTGTTTTTTAACGCGACGCCTCAACGGCCGCGATACCTGAATCAGATGTGAAACAATAGAAAAACAATTGTTTTCTAATTATGACTCATGAGCTCATAACCGATAATTGGAACTATGGCTAGTTACCAATAAGAAAAGTTATGAAAGTTATCTTGTCAAAATTGTTACAATCTGAGGGGGGCATGATTCTGACTTTCCAATGCGTATCCCCGTTAGCAAGATAAACCTATGGTGCATAGAATAAAATTTATTTTGGAAAATCTGAGGTGGTTACAGTTTACATATGACTTTCAAACCTTTGTTGGATTATTTGGAGGCTCTGGCCTCTTAAAATCAGTTGCATATAACTCTCAAACTCATGTTAGAATTCTAATACTTTGTTTAATTTTAAAGGTTGATGTACCTACACACTGGTACTCAGCTAAATCCGACAGGATTGGAAGCCGACCCCAATATAGTTGGGAAAAGGCTAGGCAGGCAGATTTATGTACCTAACCTTCTAATACTTGTTCGGTTTCAGAAATGCGTACCTTATTAAGGTCAGAGGGGGGCTATTCCATCTTATTGGTATACAATTCTAATAAGCACACGAATGAACTGTTTCAGCTACTCCTGAAAACGAATTCGGCTGCTGACTGGGCATTAAGGTGCTTAAGTAGAGATCGCCGTCCAGCGCAACTGCGATAGGCTGAGCTTAGAACGAGAGGGTACCATAGGTAGTACTAATAGGAGAGAATCTGGTATGTAAATTTAAATAATAAGCATGCTCAGGTCTTTTGAGATCTTTTCTAACAAGATTATTGTAGCGATTGAAAGCTACGAAGACTCTGGTGTGTAAAACTAAGCAAAAGCATACCTACAGGTCTATTGAAATTAGTTACTTGATAATGAAATGGATTAGCGTCATTATAAATGATTTATTCAGATACAGCCATTACGTATCAACTGATAGAAGGCAATACGAGACTGTGATAGCTGAAATTAAACTATGAACATGCACAGATTTAAACGAACTTTGTTACTTGAATATGACAAGAGATTATATACCTTTCGAAATAAGCAGTGACTCGAACGTAGGTGTGAATGTATATGTTACTGCGAGATACTACAAAATAATAGTAGATATTGAATCTTATTGGATTAAAGATCCAACTAGAATAATTATAACTAGCACGGCTCTGTGAACCTAGCACTAGGGTACGAGGTTATAATCTAGGACTGTTTTATGAGGCAACAGAGATCATCCTATTGTGAAAGCTCATCCGCTGTACTACGTCACGCGTCTGATTTTCAGAGGGGGGAATGTGACTACCGTGTCATTTATCCTAAATTAATTATCAGATATAATATTTATATTTAAATAACCACGTGCAGGCATAGCAAGAAAGGCATTCATTATAAAAAAACACCTTAAGATGCCGACATCTGGCAGCTATTAACGTTGGACTGGTCGTCGCCGGGCGCGCAGACAACAAGACAAAGAAATTGACCATTTTACGATAACACGTGTGGAGTTTTGTATAGAAGAGGTTCGCTTTAATGGCCAACCCAAAACAATGGAGAGATGGGCCAAGGGCTGCAAGCCGTGAACAGAGTACCGTGGTATTTTTTAGAAGTCGCAGGCGCCCGAGGGGCAAGGGTAGGAGAGGCGGAGTCCAGGTAGCTAGCAGAAAGAACGAAGGACGTTGGGAGACGAGACACTTAGCTTTAGGCAGAGAAACAGGACGGACTGATTTTGAGAGATCAAGAGAAGTCGAGTTATAGGGTATTACTTTGGAACCAATAATTGAAAGTCGTGTCGTTGTAAATATCGTAGTAACGAGTTTAACTATTAAGTTAAATTATAATTTAGTCTTATTTTCGTAATAGTATTGTGTGAGTGAGTGCCTGAATGACTGGGTAAGTTTTAATCTTTATATAACGTAGGTAGGGACAAATCACTAATGTACACTTTATTCTAGCATGGCGAGAACTTGTATTTATCTCCTAATCCACACCTCGACAGATATTTGTCACTAGCATTTGGTCTAGGGAAGCGGTGAAGTCTTCCTTCACACTTACAAGCGCTAATTTCATCAATTGTTACACTCTACAATTACCACTTTGATTATGGGCCATTATTTAGAGTTAACTGACATAACACACATGGAAGGCGGAACCGCTAATATCCACTATTTGTATAAAATAGGCTAAATGGCCTCCCTTAATTGGGAACGTAGGACAACCAATTGTTTGTTGACAAATACTGATCCCTATAGAAGGTCTGGCTCGGAACACTTTGCGTAATACTTGCTGTCGCTCAGATCCAGGGAGGGGGGTAGGCTTCACACGGTAGGCTTCACAAAGAACCCCAACTACATCGTCTAAGGACGCTTAGGGAACGTGTCTCGTTAAAACTAACCCACGCCGTTTTGTAGGCAGCTCAAAATCGTCACTATTTAGCGAGACACGATATTGGATGGGTACCGCTCCTTAGCGGTCCCGAAAATCCACGCAATGGGTAGATTAAGGAAATGAGAAGCGACGAATAAATCCGCTCCGACGTACAGCAAGTTTTGGCAATGAATTCTGCACCAGACCGAGTCTGCGCTACGCCTGCATAGTATTGTTTTGTGTTAATAAAGGTTGAGTAGATCGAGGGTGAGCTATTTATAGTGCGCGTCCAGTAATTCTGGGAGCATGTCTTGTTCAATGGCAGAGGCGCTTAGGCACAAACTGTCCTTTGTCTTAGGATTGGGTAAGACATGTTTAAGTTTAGGGAAACATGTATTGCTTGGACCGTTGCGTAGCCTTCTCTAAGGCCTCGTGTTCTAGGACCAGCATTACACGTACGACGTGCCTGCTGTACAGACGGTCTCACGTCACTCGGGTGGGAAATCTAGACTTTTATCAATGAACTCATTAACGTAAATCAAATAAACGTATTTAACGCAAGCGTAGCGTTCCTATCCTTTTCCTTCCGTTAGGTAAATAATGCATTTTGCAACCCTTTGTCTAATTAACTTCATACATTATTATTGTTTTACTTAAAGTCCTTATGGCTAACAGACAGAAATGTGTGCTGGAAGTTTGTTTCATCATTTCTTCTTACCAGCTATTGCACATAGGAAATGATGGTGGGTTGGGCGCTTTTGGGGCTGTCTTTAGGAGAGTTGATCTAATCAACTGCAGTTACTTCTAGAGTTAAAACTCTCTTACAAATTATTTAATTGTATTTGTATTAATTCTTGAATGTATATTCACTACCCGTGACCACTATTCGGTCTTTGATGTAATACTCTATACATTAGTGTAAAGGGTTTCTCACACAAGATTCAGTTAATTATAACAATTTAGTTTATATCCCCTTAGTTACGTTTTATCCTTCTAAACCACTTCCAAGTTATAAATTTATAACTGTGAATTCCAAAACAAAACAATACATAATTTGGTATTCACTATAATCGGAAGAGAACCGTCCAGTCAATGGTGCGAGGTTCATTAGGCAGCGCGGTATGGTGGGGCGCTGTCTCTCTTTCATCAAAAGAGCCGACCTTAACTCTAAATCTAGGACACGTTTAGGAAAAACGAAATTTTTATCAGCCTAGGGTCGTTTAGGAACCATCACACTGTCTACTTTCATAATTAATATGCTTTCAGAGAGATCGTTAAATCTAGATATTGAAGGGTTTCATAATTAATATGCTTTCAGAGAGATCGTTAAATCTAGATATTGAAGGGTGTACATTTACCTGTTTAGTATGGAAACGTTCAGTACAATTTGCAACGATATTGCCAGATTGACCGAGCAATATATTGTGTTGGTTGGTGAAATAATATTGAATTATTGATTTCCCATTAATTTTGACATTGATACCATTCAGAAAAAATAAAAGATCTTACCGCAATATGGTTAATGTAATAAAATATCTTACCGCAATTCGGTAAAAGTAATAAAACATCTTGCCGCAATTCGGTAGTTGTAATAAAATATGTTACCGAAATTCGGTAAATGTAATAAAAGATCTTGACACTATTCAGTAAATGTAATAAAAGATCCCACCGCAATTCGGTAAATGTAATAAGCATGTTTATGCTACAACTTATTCGCTGCTTAGCCTTATAATTTGCGTCAGTTGATCTCGCCAGCAGCGGGTGCATGCTTTTGGCATGTCTATGTATTTGGCTCAATATCCACTACTAGGCCTTATACTTGCCGCCATGTAATCTTACCGGTAGCGGGTGAAAGCGTAATGGCGTGTCAATTTACTTGGCTCTACCATTCGTTGTAAAATCTTTAATTTGGTATCTGCTACCTCACCAGCAGAAGTTGAATGTGATTGACATGTCAAAGTATCTGGTAAATAATTTTGATGACCTATCTCAGTAAGACTGAAAGTGACCACGATGTCGCATTGTATGTTTATGTGGATGTAAATTGTGGTTGCATTGCATTTTATAAACATTTAATCTATACTAATATTATAAAGCTGAAGATTTTGTTTCTTTGAACGCGCTAATCTCAGGAACTACTGGTTTGAATTGAAAAATTATTTTGTGTTGGATAGTCCATTTATCGAGGAAGGTTATAGGCTATATAACAGCACGCTACGACCAATAGGAGCGGAGCATAAATGATAAATAATGATTCCCTTTTTGAGAGCTTCCGTTGCCTGCGCTGCGTAAACGGTTTAAGTTAAGCAAATATCATGTATAATAGCATTGTTCCTCTTTAAATGTTCTTAAAAAAGACCGCGACAACTTAAGTCTATCTTTTAAGATTAACCACTATAACCTTTTTTATGGTAATTAAATTTGATCGAAATTAAAGCATTATTTGCGAAGGAGTTTTATCAACATAATATTTAATCATTATCCAAAAAAATATTTTACTAATCAAAAGTATTTAAATGTAAACAAAATTTTCCTTGACATCACTTGATTTCAATCAACATCTTAGCAGAAATCAGAATTTTAGAATAACTCCGCAACAAAATAAAAGGCGGGAGCACATTTGCGTGGCGTGTCTTGGTGTGATGCGCCAGAAGCCTATCGGTTTCATACATTTAGTATGGTTAGAGAAACATTAGACTGTCGTGGCGCAGCGTGGCGCGGACTGCCCGCGGCCGATTGCGCCAGAGCGGTGGTGGGGGCTATGTCGCGCCACGACACGCCAGGCAAATGTGTTTCTTCACCGCGTGGCTCGTGACGTGTCATTCAACGATGCGAACTCGTAGCGAACACATGTATGCTGCGTGTTGAAAATAATCGACGAGCTATTCGAACTCGTACGTCAACGTACAGTTTTATATGAAAGTCTAGGGAGTATAAAGATCATATAATCAGAAATGCTGCTTGGGAAGAAATTGCTGACACATTAAAAGAACCAGGTAAGTCAATACATCATTAAGAACAGCACTCCAAGAGCTTAAAGAATCACAACATCAATGTCAGGCAATGTTGCAGGAGAGAGATGAATGTCAAGTAGAAGTGCAAAATGTCATCTCTAAAAACACAAGCCTTAAGCTAATATTGTTGATGAACGCGACCAACTGCGGGTAGTCACGGATGGTTTCCATAATTGTAGTGATTTATACAAGGAGGCTTTAGGTAAAGTTAGGGACCTAGAAGATGAATTGGCTCATGCTAATTCAAAAATTCAGAATCTGCAAAAAGAACAGTCATGTACTCAGGTACAGGAAACATGCCATTTATATAGTGAGTTAATAAAATCAAATTGTAAACCTCATTCCATAACTACTATTGACCTGACGAAGATTCCTTATTAGATGAGAAAAATAGGTATAAAGTTAGTCATAAAAAAACTGAAAAATTATGCAAAAAAATTATACCCAGTACAGGAAACAAAAACGACACACAGCGTTTACAAAATGATAGTCAGGTTCTTGAGGACAAACTGGGCTCCCTTTACAATAAATATGTTAGCTCCCAGTTACAAATTAAGGAACACATTCTGGCCGCAAATGAGTTGGTGATGTGTCAATGTAATTGTCAGATAATCTCAAACCTGAAGGCTGTCCAGCCTGAGGCAACGGTGGGCCCGGCCCAGGCTGAGAGTGTGTTTCAGGACGGTGTCTTTGACCAAGACATAACTGATATTACACAGGAAGTGTCCGGCCTGAAACTGCTACTTTTCCAACTAATAATAGTCATCATGGGTTTCATTCGGTTATGTTTGCAGATGATATTGGAAGAGGTTTAGGTAAATTATTAAATAGCAATCATTTTGAATTATTGCAGTTTGAATTATTGTATGCCTGGGTCATCTTACAAGCATATCATGAAATCTGTAACAAATAATGTATATAAATCAGATACCAATGTAACTGTCTTTATATGTAACAGTTTGGGTGTAAAAAAAGATGACATCACTGAGTGTGTAACAGAATTGATTAAGTTAAATTGTAATAAAATCATATTGTGTGCTTTTCCATATTTAGAAAAATTGTCTAGTAAACAAAATAATTATATTCACATGCTGAATAAGCATTTTAATTTCCTTGTCAACAAATTAGTTTTTTTTTGACACCAACATTTTTGTTGATAAATTAAAAACGACAGGCAATACAGTGTATCTGCCTATTAGGGTAAGACGTCAAATAGCGAGGCTATTATTTTTTACTATAAAGTCAGACATAAATTGTATGTCGAAGGCATGTACTCTAGTTGATATTAGTAGTAATACTAATTTACAGGTGGTCAATAAGTTTAGTAACGTTAGCACTTCTGCTATTAATATTTATAGTTTAAACTAGTTTGTAGGACAAGGGAGGGTACCAACAAAGAAAGAGTACATCCACCGTCAAGAAGGTACCTTCTTGCTCACACTTAGTTAATTTAAAAAAGGGGCTAAGCAGAATTCCTTGAAATTATTCCATCAAAATATTCAAGGTTATTCTGCGAAGCAATTGGAAATAGAACTGTTTCTAGAAAAAAACAATGTTTGAAATTGTTTGTGAGAAGTTGAATGTGATTGACATGTCAAAGTATCTGGTAAATAATTTTGATGACCTATCTCAGTAAGACTGAAAGTGACCACGATGTCGCATTGTATGTTTATGTGGATGTAAATTGTGGTTGCATTGCATTTTATAAACATTTAATCTATACTAATATTATAAAGCTGAAGATTTTGTTTCTTTGAACGCGCTAATCTCAGGAACTACTGGTTTGAATTGAAAAATTATTTTGTGTTGGATAGTCCATTTATCGAGGAAGGTTATAGGCTATATAACAGCACGCTACGACCAATAGGAGCGGAGCATAAATGATAAATAATGATTCCCTTTTTGAGAGCTTCCGTTGCGTTTGGCTGAAGGATCATGCAATGCTAATTAATTATGAAAATTATACTGTGGGCAGTTGTTTTAACCGAAATATTACGTTGCGTGGAGGTTCACTCATATTAATTAAAAATCGTATTAAATCAAAACCTCGTAATGATATTGTAGATCTATCAGACGAACATAATGTTGAACTGTCCTGCGTTGAACTGTCCTGCGTTGAGCTGGATAAGCATGTTATAGTGTGCGTTTACAAACCCCCAATTATGGAAACTACTCAATACTTGAATCAGTGATGGAAGATGTTTTGGCATAACTTGCAACTGGTAATAAACTAGTCATAATCTGTGGCGACTTTAATACAAATATTTTAGAAAATAATTCAGATAGCAGTAGATTATTAAATCTCTTCAAATCATTTAATTTGTCACATGTGTTTATGGTACCAACCCGAACAACTGAGACTACTGCTACATGTATTGATAATGTTTTTTTTGATGCGACTACTTAGACAAAGCCATTATAAATAGTCTGCCTTCGGATCATAGTGGGCTACTGGTAACTTTTGAGTCCAACATATCAATACAACAAGTGCAGATTCAATCCAGACCAATAACATCTGGTAAATTAAAGAAATTTAACAGCACTTTAATTAGTAATTTAAGTGATCAAGACTTCACTGTGAATGATGGTAATATTTTATATAAGTTTTCTCAGCAGTTCAAACAGAGTTCAATAATACTTTTAAGAAGAAAACTAAAACTATATGCCCTAAGTTTTTATTCAGTGACTGGGCGACTAAAGGACTCAGGAAAGGTAAGGAAAGACTTTACGAGCTGTATGGCCTTAAGCCTTATATTAACAATGAAACTTTTAATAAGTATGTTGCTACATATTCAAGAATTTTTAGAAATACGTGTTAAGTAGCTAAGGCTTTATACATTGGCAATAAGGTTAAAACCGCAGAAAATAATTCAAGACGGTTTGGAAAATTATAAACTATGAAACGAATAGGAACAAAAGAAATAATACTGATTACACGCTTGAAACTACTCATGGACTTATTAAAGATAACAAAAAAGTTACTCAAGAATTTGTAAATTTCTTTACCAGTATCCCAATCATACTAATATTATAAATGTGAATGTAAGTTTGTTTGTTACGCTTTCACGCAAAAACTACTGAACCGATCATCATGAAACTTTGTACATACAGGGTGTCCCAGAAATCGACGTCAAGCCGTAAATGGGTGATAGACCAAGTTATAACAGTTCTCAGAAAAATACGAAAAAAAATCTATCTCATGTTTTTAAAAAATTATGTTCACTTTAAAAATTTACTAAAAAAATCAATCCCTGTAATGGTTCTTTAACTCCAATTGCTACAAATCCCATAATTTATCTAATTTTTTTATTATTATGTAATCTTGAATAATGCTTGTGTAGATTTTTGCCTAAAATTTAAAGCCAACTCCTCCTACTTAGAAGAAAATTAAACTTTTTCAAAACCAAATTATTCAAATTTACTGTTTCGCCCAACTTTAACTGACTGTACTGAAAAAAAAATGTACTACGCTAGTTTGGCAAGTAACATGAAAAATTGGCGCATTTAATAAGGATTCAAAAATGGTGTAACACTTGCTAGATTACGTTTTCAATAATTGGTCAATTTTTTTTTTGTAAATAGCCTCGGTTTTACACAAAATGTCCATACTTCCTTAAAATGACTTTAGCTTACCTAAAGTTTTGCTAAACTCCGTTTCTATTAGCAGTAGTTATTCTTCTGATAAATTATGGGATTTGTAGCAATTGGAGTTAAAGAACCATTACAGGGATTGATTTTTTTAGTAAATTTTTAAAGTGAACATAATTTTTTAAAAACATGAGATAGATTTTTTTTCGTATTTTTCTGAGAACTGTTATAACTTGGTCTATCACACATTTACGGCTTGACGTCGATTTCTGTTTTTTTTTTCTAAGATGAGAAAACTGGTCCTGACTTAAAGTAAAAAGGTTGAGTCACTATCATAACTTTGCTCTTAAATTACGTAACGTCTCTATCGAACTAGAAACGGAGTTTAGCAAAGCTTTAGGTAAGCTAAAGTCATTTTAAGGAAGTATGGACATTTTGTGTAAAAACCGAGGCTAATTACAAAAAAAAATTTGACCAATTATTGAAAACGTAATCTAGCAAGTGTTTCACCATTTTTGAATCCTTATTAAATGCGCCAATTTTTCATGTTACTTGCCAAACTAGCGTAGTACATTTTTTTTTCAGTACAGTCAGTTAAAGTTGGGCGAAATAGTAAATTTGAATAATTTGGTTTTGAAAAAGTTTAATTTTCTTCCAAGTAGGAGGAGTTGGCTTTGAATTTTAGGCAAAAATCTACACAAGCATTATTCAAGATTACATAATAATAAAAAAATTAGATAAATTATGGGATTTGTAGCAATTGGAGTTAAAGAACCATTACAGGGATTGATTTTTTTAGTAAATTTTTAAAGTGAACATAATTTTTTAAAAACATGAGATAGATTTTTTTTCGTATTTTTCTGAGAACTGTTATAACTTGGCCTATCACCCATTTACGGCTTGACGTCGATTTCTGGGACACCTTGTATATTCTTGGAGGTATAAGAAGTAACATACGTTATATTAAAAAAAAAAAAATGGCTTCACTGCGAGCGAAGCCGCGGGTAAAAGCTAGTTAAAACTACTGAAACCTTAAATTCTTCGCCCTCGCTTGCTTCTGATTTATTAAACGCTAACGTTTCAGCCTGCCCGACTGAATTTAACTTTTCACATATAAACCCAATATCAGTAATAAAAGCTTTAAGCAAATCAAGATCAAACTGATCGAAGATCTATGGGGAATATCCATCAAAATTTGTACCTCCATTATTCAGACTATAGCACCGTACTTAGCTTTAATTTTTAATTTGTGTGTAGATCAAGGAGTCTTCCCGGATCTAATGAAACATAGTAAGGTTATGACAATTTTTAAATCCGGGGACAGTAAAGAAACGAATAATTATAGACCAGTATCGGTGCTGCCGGTTTTCAGCAAGATATTTGAAAAGATAATGCTAAATCAAATGCTCATTCATTTTAATACGAATAACATCCTACACGATAAACAGTATGGTTTTACCAAAGGACGTTGTACGACCGACGCTGGTGTCACCTTATTAAAACACATCTTTGATGCGTGGGAAGAGGCACAAGATGCTATAGGTGTTTTTTGCGACCTGTCGAAAGCGTTTGATTGCGGTAATCATGAAACATTACTTTTGAAACTTGAGCATTACGGGCTAGGCTCATTTGGGCAAATTCGCTCTCACTGTTCATTTCTACAGCTCAAGGTGCTATACCTACTTAAGGGATAAATTCAATCTCTGTTTACCACATTTGAACACATAACGCAATTGGTATTCACGGTTGGATTACCAACCAGGAAACCAGGACTGCGGAATCTTTTAATACAATTGCGGCTCTTTCAAAGAGTGGACTTGTCAATGTAAGCCTAATGTTGGATGAGATAAAAATAAGGGAAGGACCAGAAATAGTTAGCAAAAAACATTATGGCTACGTTAATGTAGCAAATGATTTACACGGCGATGAACATGGTGAGCATGGTGAAATCTCCAAAGAAAACCTGGTATTCATGCTAGTGGCAGTCAACGGATTTTGGTAATCGCCAGTTGGGTTTTTCCCAGTTAAAAGCTTTACAGTGTCTGAAAAATCTAGGTTATTAAAAATATGCCTGGATTTTTTTTGAAAGATACGTTTTGTGACGTGCTCTACTTTTGACGGAATTGCATCTAATTTAAAAATGACAAAAATATTAGGCGCCTCCTTATCCTCGGAGCCATATAAACCATATTTTGTCATAACTGCAAAAGATATAATATTTTGTTAGATTCGTCATCTATTAAAACTTATTAGAAATCGTTTTTCCGATTACGGCTTGTTGCATGATAATCTCGGTACGTTAAATCGAATTCAAAGACATTGAACAGTTACAAACCTTACAGCAAAGTGGTCTACATCTGACAAGTAAGTTATCTGCACGACACATTGACTTTAAAACACAAAAGATGAAAGTTCGGTTGGCCGTACAATTACTCAGTCGGTCGGTAGGAATGGCTATTAATGTTTGTAAGAAAGACAGAAATACAAGCTTCCCGTCGCATATTATTTAACAAACTCCCTAAATGAGCTTCAATTGAAGGCAAAATTGCAAAAACATATGTACATTGTACGGAATTAAAGGTCATGTTTACTATTTGTGACCAGAGCACTGTCAATGTTAGTGTTATAATGAGTTGGTAGAAGAGACAAGAATAAAATATTTTAGAGAATAAAAGGAACGCAAGAATGAAAAAACGGTATGAAACCGATGAATGAATATTGAAATAGAGAAAACAAAAATAATCAATCTCTCTTTTTGATGTGCCACATTTATTATTGATTTATTTATTTAAACTTCATGTACAATAGTGGTACATAGGCGGACTTAATGCCACAAGGCATTCTCTACCAGTCAACCTTTATTAAAATACAAAAAAAAACATATTTAAAATTATTTTGGACTCGAAATAATTTAAACTATAAAAATTTTTTGGAACTATGAAAACTATACCGTTGGCAGTTGTCTTAACCGAAATATTATGTTGCGTGGAGGTTCACTCATATTAATTAAAAATGGTATTAAATCAAAACCTCGTAAAGATATTGTAGATCTATCAGTCGAACATAATGTTGAACTGTCCTGCGTTGAGCTGGATAAGCATGTTATAGTGTGCGTTTACAGACCCCCCAATTATGGAAACTACTCAATATTTGAATCAGTGATGGAAGATGTTTTGGCAAAACTTGCAACTGGTAATAAACTAGTCATAATCTGTGGCGACTTAATACAAATATTTTAGAAAATAATTCAGAGAGCAGTAGATTATTAAATCTCTTCAAATAATTTAATTTGTCACATGTGTTTATGGAACCAACCCGAACAACTGTGACTACTGCTACGTGTATTGATAATGTTTTTTGTTGTTGCGACTACTTAGACAAAGCCATTATAAATTGTCTGCCTTCGGATCATAGTGGGCTACTGGTAACCTTTGAGGCCAACATATCAATACAACAAGTGCAGATTCAATCCAGACCAATAACATCTGGTAAATTAAATAAATTTAACAGCACTTTAATAAGGAAGTTAAGTGATCAAGACCTCACAGTGAATGATGGTAATATTTTATATAAAAAGGTTTTCTCAGTAGTTCAAACAGAGTTCAATAATACTTTTAAGAAGAAAACTAAAACTATAAGCCCTAAGTTTTTATTCAGTGACTGGGCGACTAAAAGACTCAGGAAAAGTAGGGAAAGACTTAACGAGCTGTATGGCCTTAAGCCTTATATTAACACTGAAACTTTTAATAAGTATGATGCTACATATTCAAGAATTTTTAGAAATACGTGTAAAGTAGCTAAGGCTTTAAACATTGGCAATAAGGTTAAAACCGCAGAAAATAAAATCAAGACAGTTTGGAAAATTATAAACAATGAAACGAATAGGAACAAAAGAAATAATACTGATTACACGCTTGAAACTACACATGGACTTATTAGAGATACCAAAAAAGTTGCTCAAGAATTTGTAAATTTCTTTACCAGTATCCCAATTAAAACTACTGAAACCTTAAATTCTTCGCCCTCGCTTGCTTCTGATTTATTAAACGCTAACGTTTCAGCCTGCCCGACTGAATTTAACTTTTCACATATAAACCTAATATCAGTAATAAAAGCTTTTAAGCAAATCAAGATCAAACTGACCGAAGATCTATGGGGGATGTCCATCAAAGTTTGTACCTCCATTATTCAGACTATAGCGCCGTACTTAGCTTTAATTTTTAATTTGTGTGTAGATCAAGGAGTCTTCCCGGATCTAATGAAACTTAGTAAGGTTATACCACTTTTTAAATCCGGGGACAGTAAAGACACGAATAATTATAGACCAGTATCGGTGCTGCCGGTTTTCAGCAAGATATTTGAAAAGATAATGCTAAATCAAATGCTCATTCATTTTAATACGAATAACATCCTACACGATAAACAGTATGGTTTTACCAAAGGACGTTGTACGACCGACGCTGGTGTCACCTTATTAAAACACATCTTTGATGCGTGGGAAGAGGCACAAGATGCTATAGGTGTTTTCTGCGACCTGTCGAAAGCGTTTGATTGCGTTAATCATGTAACATTACTTATGAAACTTGAGCATTACGGGCTAGACCAATCAGCGTTGAGTTTAGTAAAATCTTATTTAAATGATAGATTAGTTCAAATAAACGGTGTCAATTCGTCCGGGTTAACCGTGAAAATGGGGGTACCCCAGGGTTCAATTTTGGGTCCTTTCTTATTCCTAGTCTACATTAACGATTTACCCCAATAACAATAATAATTTAAACATGGTGTTATTTGCTGATGACACTTTTTTGATTTTTAAGATAAATAGACGTACGAGTAACGTTGACGACGTAAATGACGTCTTGCGACAGGTTCAAAATTTGGCTCACGGCTAATAATTTAGTTTTAAATCCTAAAAAGATTAAGTGCGTAAAATTTGCCTTGCCGAATGTCAAAAGTACTGATTGTGACATTATCTTGGGTAGGGAGAAGCTAGAATTTGTCGATAAAACGGTATTCCTGGGGATCACGCTAGACTCAAGGTTGCAATGGGGTCCTCATTTAATATCACTTGCAGGGCGGCTAAGTTCGGCAGCTTATGCTGTTAGAAAAATTCGTCAGTTTACTGATGTAGATACCGCGAGGCTAGTCTATTTTAGTTACTTTCATAGTATAATGTCTTACGGTATCTTACTATGGGGAAGGGCTGCAGACATTGAATCAATTTTTATTCTGCTTAAACGAGCCATCGGAGCGATATACAATCTTCGCCTGCGCGATTCTCTAAGGGAACTGTTTAAGGACATTAACATCATGACGGTACCTTGTCAAAATATTTATGAAAACATCATGTACGTTAGAAAAAAATTACATCTTTTCAGTAAAAACGGCGACAGACATAATTATGTTACTAGAAATTGGGACCAATTAATCCAACCAGGTTTCAGGCTGGCTAAAGTAGCATCATCTTTTATGGGGTACTGTATAAAATGTTACAATAAAATACTTCCCCACATTCTAGAACTGAATGAGACGAAATTTTAAACTTGTATAAAACGCACACTATGCAGGCAAGCATATTATAAGTTGGGGGATTACACCGCTGATAAAAATGCTTGGCTAAATGCTGGTCCCGCTCCGCAGCCATTAGGGCGCAAGAACAATTAGTGATGGGCAGAAAAGTTTTGAAGTATTGTTGGAGCTGCTGAAGACTGTATGAATATGTTTGTATTGTATAAACTCAATTTCTTTTAGTAATATATGACTGCACAGCACATGTGTGAGTACTATGTTCCGACTGTAAATCTATCTATGTGTCGTTGGTTGACTTCTGTGTGCCCTGGCATTTGAGTGTGTCATGCTCTCTCTAATTTCTCTCTGATGGTGGCACATGTGTTGGATCATTCGGTTCCCTCCATAATGGTTGAGCTGAGTGGTGCCGATCCATGCGTCATGTTCGTGAACGGGCGCCATCAGTTGGGATTGGTCATAACTTAGCTGCCTCGGCCTGTCATTGCATTTTTATGTCGAAATTGTTTGTTACTCTAGACGCTTTTACGTGCACGTCTTTTTGCATCGTTCTCACATATAAGTATTTATTTTTTAACAAGAATGATGTAACCAAAAACTTGTAATTGAAACTGATGGAAAAGAGTGTCCGTGGAGTTTCTTGCAAATTCTTCTCCATTGAGATCTACTGACGTTTGCGAATTTGCAACTAGAGTCATATTTTTTGTTGTTTGACAATTCAAAAGTACCTTTAAGGTTTATTTGAAATAAACTATTTTGGTTTTTGATACGATTTGATTTTGAATTTGAAGGTACTGGACACGGCACTATCGAGGCCGTACAATTTTATTCATATTGTCGCTGGCAAAAATGCTGTCACGATATGTCACCTATAAATAAAAGTCTGTCTATAGTTTTTACATTATTAAAAGAGCTGATTAATGTTTACTTGTGTGTTTATCATTGAAATACACCATCAATTGGTAGCAGAGCGTGGTTGCGATCCTGTAAGTAAATATTACGCGAAATGGCATCGACGAGTTATCGAAATATAGAACCGCTGACCAAGTCAAATTATGACACATGGTGTTTACAAGCGCAGGCCGTCCTAATAAAAAATGATTATTGGGATATCGTAAGCGGCGAGAAAACATTGCCCCCTATCGCTGATGCGGCAGCGAAGTTAGCGTTCAACAAGGAGGATTTAAAGGCAAGAGCTGAAATTTTACTTTTGCTGTCACCTTCCGAACTCAAACAAATAAAAATCTGCACGACATCTAAAGCAGTATGGGACAAACTTAAAGCTACGTATCAAAGTACCGGACCTGCGAGGAAAGCGACCTTGCTCAAGCAGTTGGTTTTGAAGCGAATGACCAATGATGAAGACATCCGTGATCACTTAAATAATTTTATGGATATTGTGGACAAGCTCGCCGATATGGAAATAAAAATACCGCCAGAATTGCTCAGCATAATGCTACTCTACAGTTTGCCAACGTCGTTTGAAAACTTCCGTATAGCCATAGAATCCAGAGACACATTGCCCAATCCTGACGACCTGAAAGTAAAAATCCTTGAAGAATACCAGGCCAGGAATGGTAGTGAACAAGCCGAAAGCTCTGAAGCATACCACTTTAGGAAAGGTAAACAAAAACCATTTTGCAAGAGCTGTAAAAAGAAAGGGCACACTACCGAGGCATGTTGGGGCAAAAAGAAAGCTATAAATGAGAAAACCAAAGGTAATCAGAACAGAAATTACAACATCTGTCTGAGTACTGCACATTCAAGCGCCAATGAACAAGTATGGTGTCTTGACAGTGGATGCTCGTCTCATATGTGCGGTGACAAGTCAATGTTTTCTACCCTAACGCCTGACAATGGCAGCTTGAAGTTAGCTTCTAACAAATACACTAGTAAAATAGAAGGAAAAGGAAGAGTAACAGTCAACACAGACAAAGAAGGTTACAACTTCAATGACACCCTGTTGGTTCCTGATGTGTCAGTTAATTTACTGTCTGTGGGCAAAATAACAGACAGAGGAAACAAAGTCGTTTTTGAAAAAGACAAAGCTTACATAGTGGAGAAGAGCGGCGAAGTAACACTGACAGCACAAAGAAAAGAGGGACTGTACTATCTTGAATTTAAGGAAAATAATACTTCGAATTACACATCAAAAGAATACAACGACGTCATGGAATGGCACCGTAAACTGGGCCACATAAATGAAAGGGATCTGAAGAAGATGGCTGCAGACAATCTTATGTATGGACTGAACCCGGTTAGTGAAAAATTTGAAACCTGCGAAACATGCATCAAGGGTAAGCTTTCAAGATTACCATTTCCAAGACATGACGATCTCTACACAACTGAACCGCTAGAAATCATCCATAGCGACGTATGTGGACCTTTTGAGTGTGATACACTGGCAGGCTCAAGATACTATGTCACGTTTATCGATGATTTTACCCGATACTGCCATGTATATTTCATCAAAAAGAAAAGTGATGTGTTAACAATTTTCAAAACTTATAAAAATGAAGTCGAGACATTCCTTAACAAGAAAATAAGACACCTGCAAACAGACAACGGGACCGAGTATCGCAATAAAGAATTCGACAACTTTCTAAAATCACATGGCATCCAAAGAAGATTGACCACAGTCTATACCCCGCAGCAGAACGGGATAAGTGAGAGAAAGAACAGATCGTTATTGGACAAAGCGAGATGCCTATTAATCGAAGCCAGTGCTCCCAAAAAACTCTGGGCAGAAGCAGTATCTACTGCTAACTACCTTATAAATCGTAGCCCTTCAAAGGCTTTGAATGGTAACATACCGTTCACAAAATGGACAGGACGAACACCGTCTGGCAATCACCTTCACGTCTTTGGCAGGAAAACTTTCGTCTTGAAAAAGAACAGACGAGGCAAGCTGACACCAAAAACCAATGAGGGAGTATTTATGGGCTACTCCTTGACCTCAAAAGGTTACAGAGTGTACCTACCTGAAGATGATGACGTGGTGATAAGCCGAGACATCAAAGTCACAGAAACAATGTACTTTGTAAACAAAGATTTGAACTATGAAAGCCTTGTGGATGAAGAGGAGCGTCGTACAAATAAACCTGAAATTGGACAGAAAAATAGACCAATAAATCAAAACAATATGCGACCAATCGAAATCGAGATTACAGAAAGCGGAAATGAAAATCCTTCACATATTCCTAGCAATTCAGAAGAAATTGACGAAGTGGAGACCTTCGACGATGCTTCAGAAATCGCAGAGATACCGGAAAATGGGAGGCCACAAAGAACAAGGCAACCACCATCATGGACGAAGGATTTTGTATTAGGTGATACTGAAGAAGGTCACTTACTCACCGAGATCTGTAACATTTCTGATGAAATTGAAAATGAAGAATACTGGCATGATGCCATCAAAGCCGAAATAAGAGCACACATAAAAAATGGTACGTGGAAAATAAAAGAGAGAAACAAAGAGATGAAAGTCGTGGACTATAAGATGGTTTTAAAGAACAAAGTTGGCCCTCACAACAACGTCACAAGAAAAGCCAGACTTGTTGCGAGGGGCTTCACACAACGACCAGGAATAGACTACAACGAGACATATGCTCCCGTAGCCAAACTGAGCTCGATCAGATCTATAATTGGCATAGCTGTAGAAGAAGGTTTACAATTAAACCAGATGGACATCACAACCGCATACCTGAATGGTGAACTGGAAGAAAATATTTTAATGAAATACCCTGACTATCTCGAAGACTACCTGACCGAAATCATGGTTGAAGAGAGTTCAAACGAGGATTTGACTATCTATAATAAGACAGTGGACATGCTAAAAAATATAAAGAGCATATCAAAGGAGAAAGTTTGCTGCCTTATTAAAGCACTCTATGGACTCAAGCAGGCAGGGAGGCAGTGGTGTAAGAAACTCGACACAGAACTTAAAAACATAGGTTTCACAGCATCAGAAGCTGACCCATGTGTATACCTACTGGGAAAAAGAGGAGCCAAAATTATAATAGTTATCTATGTCGACGATCTACTTATTGCCTACTCATGTCCAAGAAAACTTAATGAAATCAAAGACCTACTCAACTCCAAATTCGAATTGAAAGATTTGGGAAGACCAAAAAGACTTATCGGCATAGATGTACTATACAAGAAGGATGAGATTAAAATCAATCAACAAAAGTTTATTGAAGATACTCTCCAAAAATTTCGAATGGAAGATTGTAAAGGAGTATCTACTCCCATGGAGCCTGGTCTCAAACTAAACAGAAATGAAAAAGATAAATCCCAATGCTCCCAGCTTCCATACAAAAATCTAATAGGTACGCTTATGTACCTGGCAGTCGCAACACGACCCGACATAACATTTGCCATAAGTTATTTGTCACAGTTTAATGACTGCTATAACGAAGAGCACTTCAAGAGTGCAAAAAGGGTACTTCGTTATTTGAAGTCGACAAAGAGTATCGGCTTGACATTTAAGAAAACAGACGATGATTTGTACGGCATGGCAGATGCGGATTGGGGCGCATGTAAGCTCGATCGAAAATCATTTTCAGGGTACTGCTTTAAATATGCAGGAACAGCTGTAAGCTGGATGGCCAAAAAGCAGAAAAGCATTGCCTTGTCGACTGCTGAAGCGGAATACATTGCGTTGACCGAAGCCGCAAAAGAAGCCATCCATCTCAAAAATCTTTTCAAGGATTTGGGAGCAGACTTCGGACGCATAGTCATTCTAAATGATAACCAAGCAGCTCTCAAACTAAGCCAAAATTCAATGGTGACCTCAAAGTCAAAACACATTGATTTAAAGATGCACTTTATTCGAAATTGCATCCAAGAAGGATCAATAGAGGTCAAGTATCTACAAACTGACAAAATGGAGGCAGACCTGCTGACTAAAGCCCTAGCTGGCCCACGGCTAGTAAACTTACGCAACAGCCTAGGGCTCTCCTGATGGCCACGACAGCTCCGTGAAGAGGAGTGAAGGTACTGGACACGGCACTATCGAGGCCGTACAATTTTATTCATATTGTCGCTGGCAAAAATGCTGTCACGATATGTCACCTATAAATAAAAGTCTGTCTATAGTTTTTACATTATTAAAAGAGCTGATTAATGTTTACTTGTGTGTTTATCATTGAAATACACCATCAGAATTTACTGGCAAAAGATTTAAAATATTATGATTTTGAAGAACAGAAAATCATACTACATAAAGAACCTGAAAATCATACTTTTAGTTATCTCTGATTGTTTT
Organism: Orthosia gracilis; assembly: GCA_947562075.1. NCBI lineage: Eukaryota > Metazoa > Arthropoda > Insecta > Lepidoptera > Noctuidae > Orthosia > Orthosia gracilis. Next base: position 5,714,432 of record OX387268.1, read on the forward strand.
AAAATGCCTCAACTTAATTTATACTGTTAATTTGTAAAATATTCTATATTTTATACTCTGACATTTTCATGTGATCTGACGTCTGTCTGTGTATTTTATTTTCTTAAGCCATAGACATAACGTACCATGGACTAGACCTTCCTTAAGCTAGTTGTACATTATAGTAATGGCAGCGGTAGACTGCCGGCTCTGTAAACCGTTTTTTATTTGTTCTGGTCATATAATTAGGAATTTGAATTTAAAATTTAGAAGAGATGACAGAACGAGGAAAAAACGGGCGTCAGCTTTTTTTTAGAGTCAGATTTGGTCAGGGTACGCCGAAAGTCGGTTGACTACTGAATATTACCAAGGGTACTATCTAAACAGTATCTAAAAAAACTCTTTAAAACTGTATCATCTATCTTTTAATGTTTTCTGTGAAGTGTATTAAATATTATTTATTGTGAGTGGCATTCGGGATCAATTATTCAGACTTTAATAACCTAATCGCTCATCGCTTCGAAGCTTCATATTAGAGGGCTCGTTGAACACCGTATGAAGCCATTGCCCGGCCTCCACACCTCTTGCTACCTACGTTACTACCTACCTGCCGGAAGTGGTGCATGAGCCCCGCAGCAGTAATTAGGTGCGCGCAGCTACAGCGCGCCCGCAAGCTGAACACGAGCGTCTACATCGAGCGTCACGGTAGCACTCCATCAGCCGTCCCACCGCATCGTGTCAAGCCGGCCCTTATTTTTTTTTTAGTCGCAGCAGTAATTTGGTGCGCGCAGCTACAGCGCGCCCGCACGTTGAACACGAGCGTCCACATCGAGCGTCACGGTTGCACTCCATCAGCCGTCCCACCGCATCGTGTCAAGCCGGCCCTTTTTTTTTTTTACCTTATCTTATTTTATCTTTTATTTTTTTAATAACGTAGCTTACGTTAAGCTCGTCGTAGCTTAACGTTTCGTTACAGTTTGGCGCCCAATTCTTTTCTAGAACTCACCCCATCACCAACACTCTACCTATTTTTTACATTATTTATTTATTTTTAACGTGCTCAACTTTTCATTCTCTCAAAATTCTAAAACCATACTTGCACAAGTACATAAGCTAACTATTGGTTTCCCTTTCAGGCTCTCATCTCATCATCATTTTTCTTTTTCACTTTTGCTAGCATTTTTATTTTATTTCTTCACAATTTACTAAACCTATTAGGCAAATTTTTGTATCCCTCTTTTTAAGTTTTATTTTCTTTAGAGCGGTTTGGCAACTCTATAAAAAAGCCCCTAATACCTTGTAAATATGTTCTTCCCTCTTGTACATATGTTCTTCCCTCTTTTAAACATGTTTTACCCTCTTAAACTAAGGTCACTCCTTAACTTGAGTTACCTCTTAAAACTTGAGTTACCTCTTAAAACTTGAGTTACCTCTTAAAACTTGAGTTACCTCTTAAAACTTGAGTTACCTCTTAAAACTTGAGTTCCTCTTTAACTTGGGTTCTTCTTATAATCCCAACTCTTAGAGCGGTCTGCACAACTCTGAAAGCCTTATGTGCAAAGAGCGGTCCCGTAACTCTTTAAAAATAAGCAAAATGCGTGGGCTCTTATAAATATTCTTCGGGTTTTCAAACAGGTGCGGGTTACGACACCTTATTTAAAAAATAAGCCTTAGTAATTTTAAATAAATATTTCCTTGTGGAGTATGCGTCATTGAATGTGAACCATATCCCCTACGTATGATTGAATGAGAGTGTTTGAAGGAAGTATGAAAGATGTTTTGTGATAGATCAAGGATTATATTTAAACCTGCAAAATTTTCATCAAGTTGAAAATTTTTCTGGGGTCATCGGGGAAATGTGGTGTTCTGCTCTACAGACCCACGTTTAAAGTCTATTTACACTTTAATAAATACTTTACAAAACATACCTTCATATCTTCATACAAAACACACCTCATATTTTTTTATATCGTATCAACTCATGACTCATTTTTATGTATTTGTTACGTACTCTTTGGTTGTTTTATACTTTTTCTTTATTATTTCAATTAAAATTGTTTTTTTTTTACTTTCTGTCAGGGGTGCTTTTCGGTGTTGCTGTCAAAAAGTGTGATTTTCTTTATATTCATTAAAATAATAAAATATATTAATTTACAAGGTAAGTATTTCACTTTCGGATAACAGCCCACATCCTCATCTTTTTCATTGGTCCTTCGTTTTAGTTTTCAGTGCCTATTTTTCATCACAACATAGTCACCCACTTACTTTCATTTCGTTCCATAAGCTTTCATCCACGTAGTTAAGTATGATCACCCGTTCCAAAAGCAAAATTATGTCGGCCAATCCCGGCCCCGGCACAGTTGTACCTCAGCCTCATAGCTCCGGTTTGCCGACCAAAAGCGTACGCAGTGAACACACCGCGCAAAGCCGCTCATAACATTCGTCGGCAACTGTGAGAGCACAAAAAGCAGCGGCAGAAGCACTCGTCCTACGTCGCCGCCTGGAGCGCGAGCAGGAGCTCGCCGCCCATGAGCGCGACCGCGAGCAGGAGCTCGCCGCCCATGAGCGCGACCGCGAGCAGGAGCTCGCCGCCCATGAGCGCGACCGCGGGCAGGAGCTCGCCGCCCATGAGCGCGACCGCGAGCAGGAGCTCGCCGCCCATGAGCGCGACCGCGAGCAGGAGCTCGCCGCCCATGAGCGCGACCGCGAGCAGGAGCTCGCCGCCCATGAGCGCGACCGCGAGCAGGTACTCGCCGAACGTGAGCGCGAACGCGAACGTGAACTCGCCGCGTTACAGCACCAGGTCGAGGAGTGCGAGCTGCAAGCCGAGCTGGCGGCTATCGATGCCGACGCTACAAGCGCAGGAAGCCGAGCGAGCCATCGGAGCTCTACACGGGTGAGCGTAGATAGAACTAAAAAATGGATAGAAAATCACAATCTTGACAGCTGTGTTGATAGAGACGTCACTGCAGTAGGATGTGATCAAGGTTCTCCTGGCACAACCCCCGGTCACTCGGTACACCCTCCGATGACCACGCGGACAACTGCACTCACTATTAACCCTCTCACTAAACAAACACAACTCTACTAATAAAATACTATCCGACTTCTACGACGTATATTTATTAAAACGTGCCGCTCGTAGGTCGGCCCTCACAGAAGTGCCCGCTAAACAAAAAACTACACGCGTTCGATATCTTTCTAAATATTCTGTATTCGATTTCCTTCCAAACTTAAAATAAATATAAGCTGCTTTAGGTGTCAGCGGCCGAACAGGTTGGTCGTCTTATGTGGAAAACCTCTACAGTACCACCCTCAAAAACGAAAAGTCAGGGCAGTTCATGATGCAGCAGCCAGGAATGAAGGTGTCAGCCTGAATTCTTTACTGCTCTCCGGTCCTGACCTACTCCAGCCGCTACTTAAGGTTCTATTTCGTTTCCGGGAGGGTCGCATCGGAATAACCGCGGATACCAAAGAGATGTTTCCTCAGATTCGGGTTAGAGAGCAGGACAGAGACGCTCTTCGGTATCTGTGGAGACCTGATAAATCACATGTCATAAAGGAGTTTAGGATGACATCTGTCATATTCGGTGCTTGTAGCCCCTTTATAGCACAGTTTATAAAAAAACAAAAATGCTCAAGAGCACGCACATACACATCCAAGAGCCGTGGACGCTATTTTATTCAGTCATTATATGGACGACTACATCGACTCATAAAATAGCGTTGACGAAGCAGCCCAGTTAGCGGCAGATATTGTGACCGTGCACAATGCAGCTTGCTTTGAGATGCGAGGATGGATTTCCAATGAGCCAGGGGCACTAAACCTTGTCGCTGAGGAGCTCAGGGCCACTCAACCATTGGAAATTGATCTTGGCGAATCTAATAACAGCATCCGAGCCCTAGGTATTGCATGAAACCCTACCGCCGATGTTTTGGGTTTTCGAACAGGCTTAATTGAAACAGTCTCTCTAGTTCACTGACAAAACGTAAGGTGCTGTCACACGTTATGCGCGTTTACAATCCTTTAGGGCCCATAGTCGTCAAAGGACGGATACTGTTTCAACAAACCTGGAGATCTAATATCGACTGGGACACGGAGCTCCCACAAACAGAAGCATCCAAGTGGTTCGAATGGTTTCAAGACCTGAAAAAAGTCTCTTTACTGAAGATACCGCGTTGGTATGCAAATGCGAAAGGCTACGAGCCTTCTCACAGAGAACTTCACGTCTTCGCAGATGCAAGTGAGCTTGCTTACGCCTGCGTTGCCTATTGGCGTTTGATGTACCCTGACGGCAGCATCAAGCTCACTCTCGTCGCAAGCAAAGCCAGAGTCTCGCCCTTGAAACCAACGTCGATCCCACGTTTGGAACTTCAAGCTGCTTTGATAGCTTCTCGATTGGCACTTGTCATTAAGGAGAGCCATCGAAAAAAGTCAGTGCGTACATTCTTCTGGACTGATTCGATGACTGTCCTCCAATGGTTGCGCAGTGATGCGCGAGCGTTTAGACCTTTCGTTGCCCATCGGCTAGGTGAAATTTTAGAAAATTCTTCGGTCAAAGATTGGCGATGGGTACCGACAGATCTGAATGTCGCTGATGATGCAACCAGATTGCGCCCAATTCATTTGGAACCTTCACACAGATGGTTTTGCGGCACATCATTTCTTTTAAAATCCCCAGAGGACTGGCCCACGGAGCCACTTAGCGTCGCACCAGTTCGGGAAGAGCTTAAGTGTCAGCGGAACGAGCTGGTGGGACTGAATTCACTAAGCACAGCCTTACCTACTCCTGTCACGGCGCATTTAGCTCGTTTCAGTGACTGGCTACGATTGTTGCGTGCCACAGCCCGGGTTCACCAAGCTGCGGCTGTTTTTGGAAATATTTTGGCAACCATTCGAAATTTTAAATCAAACAGTGGGATAGCTCACCCTCGCTCCCACTTTTCACCAACGTCGACCACTCTTACACCCTTGAATGCCGACCTAATAAAAGCCGCTGAAAGGCACATATTGCAGCGGGTTCAACAAGACAGCTTTTTGCAAGAAATTCTCTGCATTTTGAACAAGAAACCAATTCCTACAAGCAGCCGCCTCATCAAACTATCGCCCTCTCTGGGAGAAGATAATCTTTTGCGTTTGGCTGGAAGGATAAAGGCCGTAGCAGGCATCGATCCCGACTCCCGTTTCCCGATCCTACTTGACGGTCGCCACCCAGTCGCACAGTTATTGGTAGAATATTACCATCACAAAGCAGGCCACGCAAATCATGAGTCCGTGATAAATGAGATAAGGCAAAGATTCTGGTTGTTGAGACTTCGCGACACGGTCAGAGCTGTAGCAAACCAATGCCTCTTCTGCAGAATTCGTAAATCACAGCCGCTTAATCCAACCACTGGAGATCTTCCACCACAAAGACTAGCTCATCACCAGCGAGCGTTTACCTTCACTGGTGTAGATTATTTCGGTCCTGTCAACATAACCGTTGGACGCCGCCATGAAAAGCGATATGTGGCCCTTTTTACGTGCCTCACGACCAGGGCCCTCCACATGGAACTGGTACACAGCCTATCCGCGGACGGAGCGGCGGCGCCTACTTTCGGAGGATGCTGGGAACGCCTCGTCAGGACGGTAAAAGTAGCGCTGAACGCTACATTGAACGAAAGATATCCCAAAGAGGAAACATTTTTGACTTTGTTAGCAGAAGCCGAGGCGATCGTAAATTCACGCCCACTCTCGCATGTGTCCACAGATCCAGATGACCCAACCACGTTGACACCGTTCCACTTTCTCATCGGGTCTTCATCGAACCAAACCCTGCCAAAGACATTGGAAGACCGTGACCTGATCGGACGCTCTGAATGGAAGAAAGCATTAAAGTTATCGGATCACTTTTGGAACCGCTGGGTGCGCGAAGTGCTGCCGACTATGCAAACACTAACCCAGGTTAAGAGAGATCGTGGTCAAGACCTCCTGATAGGAGACGTGGTTATAATCGTCGACGAATCGCTACCACGAGGGACATGGCCACGAGGCCGTATTGTGAAGGTGTTCCCTGGAAAAGGCGGCATTAATAGGGTGGTGGACGTTGCGACGGCCGGAGGTACGTTACGCCGGCCCCTAAAAAAACTTGTAAAGCTTGCCACATAAGGCTTCTTTAACCCTTGACTGTTGATGCAGTGCTGCACGAGGGGCAGGATGTTACGTACTCTGGTTGTTTTATACTTTTTCTTTATTACTTTTGTTTTCATTTTATTTCTTTTCTGAATAGTTTATTTGCCCGTTTACTTTGCAGCATAATGGACTAGTCATATATTTTGTAAAATGGCATGTTTGTAATGAAATACAATTAAGAAACATCCACTAAGGGGTCGGGCCCTGCATCTTTAACACAAGTTGTCTTTACAACTTAGCAAGGGTGCTGGTGTCGCCACTCTATTGTTTAATTTTCTTTAAATTGTGTGTATTAACATGTATTTAATGTAAAATGTTAAACTTGACGCAAATAAATTATTATTATTATATCCTTTATTAATTACATTTCTTATAAATTACATTTTTAAATATTTTTATAAAATAAATTAAAAACAAAAACATTTAAAAATATAAAAAATAGAGGCCCACCGGTATCGGGAACAGGGTCCAAGCTACCGGCGGTCAGGGCTTCAGAGAGAGGAACCTCCTAACAATACGAGCCGTGTCCAGCAGTACTGCTTTCTGGATCAGGCCCTTGACCCAGCCGCCTAACGAGAGCCTCCTAAGGTGTTGGTCGAGGCTCGTGGCTATTAAGCCATTGGCCGAAACGACTATCGGTACAATGATTGCTGTGTCCACATCCCACATGTCGACAACCCCGCGAGCCAAATCAAGATACTTGATTTGCTTATCTTTCTCGGCTTTCACGAGGTTCCCGTCATGCGGGACGGTAATGTCAACAATCATTGCACGCCTCTCGATTCGGTCCACCACCACAATATCAGGCTTATTGGCTACAATAGTCCTGTCTGTGATGATGGACCGATCCCAGTACAATGTGATATTGCCATTTTCGAGAACTGGGTCGGGCACATATCTGTAGTACGGTACCTCCGACGCCACGAGAGTGTATTTCAGAGCAAGTTGCTGATGGATAATCCTGGCTACAAGGTTGTGCCTATGCAAGTATTCTTCGTTAGCTAGACGAGAACAACCAGAGATAATGTGGCGGATCGATTCACCCGGGCGGTGACATGCCCGACAGATGTCAACCGTGCCATCCTTCACAATAAATCTCCGGTAGTTATTCGTCATGATAACTTCGTCCATAATTGCACAGACAAAACCTTCGGTTTCCCCAAAGAGGTCACCGAAACGCAGCCAGGCTACGGACGCCGATTGATCTACATCAGGCCCATGTAGGGCCCGGCAAAAGCGTCCGCGAAGCTCCTTCCTCTGCTTGTGCATATCTCCCTGCGGTCTTTAGTATCAAGCACTACAGGCTTGCGCCAGTTCTATTTCGCCAAGGAGAGCGGGGTGAGCCCCTTGTCCACTGCTACTACATCTCGATGCATACCCACGTCGATGTTTAGAAAATATTCTCTGAGATTGCATATCTCGCGGTTATACAATCTCATGACCGATGATCGTGGGTGATGCATTCGATATGCAGTCAGCAGTGTACGGACCCGCCTATCCAGGGCGTCAAGTTCCGTTTGAGTCCATTTGAGTATGCCGAAAGAGTACATCAATACCGGCATGACCCAACCGTTGAAGGCGCGCACCTTGTTTCCGCCCGAAAGAAGGCTATTGAATACCTTCTTCAGGCGGCCAAAGAAGCGTTCCTTCAACGATTGCTTCATGTCAGTAGTGCTGATACCTAACACTTCCGACATACCCAAATACTGCGAGTTGAATCCCCACGGATTCCACAATCTCCCCTCGCTTTACATGCATGACCGCACATTTGTCCACACCAAACTCCATCCTGATAGCGCTACTAAAAGTTTCAGTTACCTTCAGTAGCTCCATCAGCTGAAGATTGCTGGGGGCAAAGAGCTTCAGGGGGCCTAGACAAAATCCCTTTTCTGTAAGCGTTAACGCCAACAGAAAAATCAAATTGTATGGAATTGACATTTGCTAACCAGACGTCACGTGACTGCCGCTAAATTGGTAGACAAAGTCATTATTCCTTATGCGGAAAGGAAAGGTGAGCGTGAAACGTAAACGCTAAAAATGTTCGTATAAATGGTAGACAAGTGGCACTTTTGACAGGCGCTAGTGATATTTTGACGTTTCCGCGACACGCTATAATAACGGGAGATCGGACCCTGACGCTAACCATAAGAAGGAGTAAACAGTGAACTTTTTGAGTGTGTTTTAGTTATATTCTTTAGTGAAAATGCATTCTTTAAGATTATTTTGGGAAGCAAATAATGAAGCATCATTGCAAAGACGTCAAACAAGAATAAATCGTCGTAAACTGGTGCAAATTGTGGACATACCGGATTTGGAATTTGTTAATCGCTTTAGATTTGATAAACAAAGTTTTTGGACTCTTTGTGATGATCTTCGGTGTTTAACCTCATTAAAAGGCACTCGGGAAATTAGTTTACAACTCAAGGTATGTTTTGTACTTCTAACCTTACCTACATAACATTAAGTGCCTTTGTCATATCTCAATGAAACTATGTTTCAGGTTTTGTGTACTCTTAGCTTTTTAGCTACGGGTTCATATCAACGCATTGTTGGACTATCGCAGCATATGGTGCAAAGAACGGCTAGTAGGTGCATACGTCAAGTTGTTGATGCATTGAGCCACCCAGCCATTATAAATAAATGGATTGTGTTTCCGAGGACGCCACAACAACGAGCCCAAATAAGACTTGAGTAAGTTATGATATGTAAACTATATTTATGTACTTAACTACCACTTATTAGTAGCATATTGCTGATATTTCACCCTAAACATATCTACTTTAAGGCCAACAGGTATTAGAAAATGCCACATGGAGTGTATGCACATCAGGTTCTAAATTTGTATGTAAAAAACCTGTCCTTTTATTAACTATAATATATAATATTATTTTTTGCATAACTAGGTTTCAGAGGCGGTTTAGACTCCCGGGTATAGTTGGATGCATAGACTGTACCCATGTGGCAATTGTCAAGCCATCAGAAGATGAGCACTTATTTTTTAATCGGAAAGGTTATCATTCATTGAATGTACAAATGGTAAGTTTACATTTGTTTGTGGCTTGTAATAATATTAATGCCTTAAATAGTACTTACAGAAATATATCTATATGTTTTTTATATTTTTCCTTTGTTTACAGGTATGCGACAGTAATTTAAAAATTATAAACGTAAATTCTAAGTTCGGAGGAGCCACCCATGATTCATTCATATGGGCATCTAGCAGAATGGAAACATTTATGCGAGAGTTGCACCAAAATGGAGAACAAGTGTGGTTGTTAGGTAGGTTAATAAATAATACAGTATATTTTTAAAGAATAACTTTGTTATTTATATTTAAGTACTGTAACTGCGTACCCTTCTAACAGTCTTGATGACTACAATTTTCACAAATTTAATTAAAAACAAATATATGTCAATTAACTTTTAAATTATGAATTATAGGGCAGATATTTTTGTTTGTGTTAATGAAAACATTTTATTCACAAAAAAAAATATGAAAAAGAATAATTTGTTGTTGTGTGGCAAATAATTATTAAGTACATAGTGCTAATATTTATTAATGTATTTTTTTAGGTGATTCTGGATATCCACAGCGGCCGTGGCTGATGACTCCTATACTAAATGCAGTTCCTGGCTCTGTTGAAGATACATATACTCAGCGACATGTACAAGCAAGGAACTGTATAGAGCGCTGTTATGGATTGCTGAAGTCACGTTGGAGGTGTTTACTAAGACACAGGACCTTGCATTACCATCCTATGGTTGCTGGGAAAATGGTACTTGCTTGTTGTGTTACACAACATGGCTTTAGAGGCTAATTTACCTCCTCCATCTACTATGGAAGTAGAAGATGATGCTCAGCAAGATAATGCATCTGATAGTGTTGGTGCTGCTAGTAGTCAAAGTGAGCTACTCCAAGGCAGGGCAGCACTGAATAATCTTTTGTCCAGACTTCAATAGTCAATTGTAAATACCTAAATAAACAAGTTAGGTTTTGTTAAATACATGTAACAAAACCTAACTAACAAATTGAAGAAGAGAAGTTTGCTGGCTCACATATTATTTTCATTGTTTGGGGAAAGTGGTTTATTAATTGTAAACTTGTGAACACTATGCTTGGGAACATGATATAGTTTACATTTCCGAATTTGTATAAATATGTAGTTATTTTTTTATATATGCATGTAATTTGTGATGGAAATGGTTTTTTACATATTTCATTCTAATTTACATGTAAAAATGTTATTGTAACACTATTATTTTAAAAGAGTAAGTATGGAGTTTCTTGCCCATTTTTCTCCATATGAAACAACATTTTGGAATGGGCAACTAGATTCATTTTTGTTTTGTTAATGATGTTCCAAATTGCCTTTTTGATCTAATAGAAATAAATGATTTGACTTTGACTTTGAAGGAACATATCAAATTTAAAAAGTGTTTTATTTTCTTTAAAACATTTATTATTTTTTAAATTATACTTACACTATCTAGTAATAAATAAGTCTTAACGAAAACAAATAAAAAAAATATAAATATAAGTAATACAAACATAAAAAAGTAAAAATTAAAAAAAAATACATACTAATTTGTTCTACTAGCATTCTAATACCACATCTAATCAACAAGTGTTAAGGTTTGGAATGAAGTTTATCTTTATTGGAATAACAAATGTAAGAGCCACAATCATATAAGTGCACCGTTGTGGGGTTGTTTACATTACGCATTCCATAATCTCAAGTAGGTCCAATACTAGTTAAAATGGGAATAGAAATTTGGAATAAATGAAAAAATATCGGAAAAAACCTCCCTTTCCATAAATTCTATTAGCAAACTAAATTGCTCGGGACTCGCACGAAGTCTAGATTCCATCAAAAATTTAAAAAATAATGTATTGAATACTCATCGCAATAAAAGTTGTTACTTTTACTTGAATTATTATTGGGTTGGATCTACAATCGTGCGGTCATAGTTGGGTGGTAAAAGGGGTTAAAGCTAGTAGGGCTTGGGTGCCCGATTATAACGCTACTACTCTTATTACAAGGTAATGCATATTTTTCGAGATATTAATGAAAAATGTTTCTATGCTCAAATCGGATAAAAAGCGAAAACGGAACGTTAAAATGGGCGATTGACAACCAAACCTGTTGCAGATATTGTCTATGGTGCAAAATGACGTGAAAAATAAGCAAAAAGGAACGTAAAAAAAAAGTATGCTAAGTGTCACTGTCATTCGTTTGTTGTTCATTCCGTTTCTCCTCGAGTTGCGTGAATGTGTTTCCTGTGTTTCGTAGTGTTTTTCTTGTGGCTTTATTCGACGACTTTGGCTTATCCTCTGGACTCGAATTGTTTGCCTTCACGATTGACCTCCGCTTGTAGCACTGGACACCGATTTTCTACGTAATCGACTGATGTGTGTACAAAAGGCAATGTTACTATGGCAACCATGAGAATTAGGATGCAAGAGCGAGCGAAGCGAGCTCTGGACTTGGGGCACTCCGACTCGGACAGGTTAGGTTCGAAGGGGATGGCGGGGTCTAGTGAGCGAGCGGAGCGAGCGAACTAAGAACCCGACATCCCCTTCGTGTTAGGTTACTGTAAACCCTGCAGACAGAAATAGAAGCCCCGCGTAGCGGGGCTACGTCGACTATGCTTTTTAGGCGAATATAAAATGGTTTGAGGTTAGGTTACAATAATTGGTTTTTCTCAAGAACGGTGCATTACCTTGTAATGGGAGTGGTACCAGGGGAGAAGGGGTAGCCCCCCCCTTCCCCCACCCCCCTCCCAACCCCTTCCGCCGACCGCAGATTTCTAAATTTTTACCTTATTATTTAAAGCTGTTTACTTACTTTCTTTGTAATAAAACACTCTTCAGTCACTTCCAACAGTTCAACACACACAACACTTTTGAATAATTTTGTTATCGCGCGTATGCTGCGTTTGACATTGACAGCGACACTTAAACGCAATAATGTCACTGTGACATTTACTATACACTATTCCATAGGCTAATTATAGAGTGTTTCTTTGAATTTAAGGCTGCCTGGTACTGAGATGCCAAACGAGCGTGCGACCTTTGTAGCCATTTGATCCAGAAGTTGTGCAGTCCGTCCGGCCCTGGAGATTTCCAGTTCGGCAACGGACGGACTGCACGGGCTACATCTTGGGGGCTGATCGTGATAGCCCCCATTTCTTGTATTGGGTCGCAAGCTCGCTCGACCTCCCGAGTCCATTCACCTTCGGTGTGACTGACAGGCACCGACCAGATGCTGCGCCAGAATGAACACATAGCGTTATCATCCGGCAGGCGCGTATCAGTCACACCTTGGTCAGGTCGCTCCCAAGCCCGATAAACCCACCTTTCATTACTTTGGAATGTACGATTCTGGGTGTATCGCTCCACTCTCCGCTTGTACCTACGAATACGGTTTGCCCATGCAAACACTTTTTGCTTCAGGAAGTCGATGCGCTCTGTGACATGGGATATATAGTCTCGGGTCCCGACATCAGTCCCCGAAAACGCCCGTCTCACAAAGCGCATCACTCTTGGGCGATTATTCCCCTCCCTGAAACAATTTAGTTTGCCGATGAGTGCTCTGGCCCCACCAATACGACGTTCGATCCTGCACTGCCAAGCCGGTACGGCTGGTTTCGGTCGTGTAGCTCTGTCATCTGCGAATTTGACGTGGGCTACACGACATGCCGCTACAGCCGCGCTGTACATGATCGAATGTGTATCAGTGAGGTCTTCGCAGTCATCAAAATAGTTTGACAACTGCGAATCCAGAACAGCCACCAGCGCCCTATTTTTGTTATGCATGGGCAAACGAGGTAATCGTGGTCTAAGTTCGGGTGGCATGTAGCGATATTCCCGAATAGCACACTCCAAAGCACTCCTCAATTCCTCATTGCACTGGGTACTTCTTACGTTTGTAACCCTGTCACTACTCTCCTCGTCAGCGTGGATGAGAATATGGTTAGACTGTATGAGATTCAATTTAAACACGAATATCACATTATTATTATTATTTCAATTAAAATTGTTTTTTTTTTACTTTCTGTCAGGGGTGCTTTTCGGTGTTGCTGTCAAAAAGTGTGATTTTCTTTATATTCATTAAAATAATAAAATATATTAATTTACAAGGTAAGTATTTCACTTTCGGATAACAGCCCACATCCTCATCTTTTTCAGTATTCTTTATACTGTTAGCACCTGAAAATCATACTTTTAGTTATCTCTGATTGTTTTAAAATGCCTCAACTTAATTTATACTGTTAATTTGTAAAATATTCTATATTTTATAGTCTGACATTTTCATGTGATCTGATGTCTGTCTGTCTATTTTATTTTCTTAAGCCATAGACATAACGTACCATGGACTAGACCTTCCTTAAGCTAGTTGTACATTATAGTAAGGGCAGCGGTAGACTGCCGGCTGTGTAAACCGTTTTTTATTTGTTCTGGTCATATAATTAGGAATTTGAATTTAAAATTTAGAAGAGATGACAGAACGAGGAAAAAACGGGCGTCAGCTTTTTTTTAGAGTCAGATTTGGTCAGGGTACGCCGAAAGTCGGTTGACTACTGAATATTACCAAGGGTACTATATCTACTATCTAAACAGTATCTAAAAAAACTCTTTAAAACTGTATCTTCTACCTATTAATGTTTTCTGTATAGTGCATTAAATATTATTTATTGTGAGTGGCATTCGGGATCAATTATTCAGACTTTAATAACCTAATCGCTCATCGCTTCGAAGCTTCATATTAGAGGGCTCGTTGAACGGCGTATGAAGCCATAGCCCGGCCTCCACACCTCTTGCTACCTACGTTACTATCTACCTGCCGGACGTGGTGCATGAGCCGCAGCAGTAATTAGGTGCGCGCAGCTACAGCGCGCCCGCAAGCTGAACACGAGCGTCCACATCGAGCGTCACGGTAGCACTCCATCAGCCGTCCCACCGCATCGTGTCAAGCCGGCCCTTATTTTTTTTGAGCCGCAGCAATAATTTGGTGCGCGCAGCTACAGCGCGCCCGCACGTTGAACACGCGCGTCCACATCGAGCGTCACGGTAGCACTCCATCAGCCGTCCCACCGCATCGTGTCAAGCCGGCCCTTTTTTTTTACCTTCTCTTATTTTATCTTTTATTTTTTTAATAACGTAGCTTACGTTAAGCTCGTCGTAGCTTAACTTTTCGTTACATTACAGAATGCATTTATCGTTATGGTCAAAAAAACCAAACTTAAAATATTTTTTTCAAATTTTTTTATGTTACTACAAACGAAAAAAAATACACTACAATCCACTACTATAGTTCGGCCGTTCAGAGAATGCGTTCCTGACACCTATCAGTTAGTCACGACTAGTGATGGGCACAACATAACACTGAGTTTGTTACCGTTCCTCCAAAATGAAACCGCCGCATTATTTTTAAGATTATTTTCGTTTTAAATTGGCGGAATCATTTAAAATTTATATTTTAGTTATTTAAGTGGAAACCAAAAAAAGGTAATATTAATATAATAAAATTGTTTTATTTATTCTTTGTTACAAAGTTACAATCTGTATTTCTATGCAATAAAGTACATTGAATTGAATGTGCGTACAGAATATTAATCAGACTCCGATTCGCTTGAGGAGGTGGTGTCTTCATCGTCATCTTCGCCTACATGTTTAATTATATTATTATCAAGAACAGAATCAATCTTGATATCTCGGTCAAAATGTTCCAAAATCAGGTTTTTAGTCTTCTCAACAACCTTTGCCCAGTCATCTCTTGTGACTTCCCCGTAGGCTTCTTTTAATAGGGTCATCATCTTTTTCGTGCTGAATGGCGGGGAAGTATGGTGGCGGGCGGCGTAACCTTTTATTTGAGCCCAGATTAGCTCGATCGCGTTATATTGGCAATGATACGGTGAAATTCTTAGAACGCGATGACCGTACTCCAGAGCCAAGTTCATCGATTTCGTATCGCACATTTGCCGCTTTATTTTCTTTAACTAATTTAATTAGCTTTGCTTTTAGCATCTGCATATTTGCGTCAATGCCTTTTGCTTGTAACCAAGCCAACATTTCTTCTTTTTTATAAGCTTGGGTAGGTGGTTTCTGTATTTGAACCGAGTGATAAGAGGCATTATCCATGAATATTACAGAAGACTCTGGTAGGCTGGGCTAAAGCACGTTCTGGAACCACTCTTTAAATGTAGTTGCATTCATTTCCTCGTGGTAGTCATTTGTGGTTTTTGATTGAAATGCCAGTAACGCGTTCTCCACAAAGCCGTATTTTGCAGAACCTGCGTGGCATATTATCAGACGGGCCCCCTTACCCATTGGTACTTTCGACGTCGACGCTTGTGTATCATCCGTCCAAGTACGGGAAACCGTGTGATTGGCGTTTAGCCATGTCTCGTCAATGAACACGACATTATCCCAGTTATAATTTTTTTTTGCTTCTCTCAAAAAACTTATCCGTTTTAAAATTATGTCGTATCGTTCTAATAAAAATTTTCTTTTGTCTGTTTTTTTATACGAAAAACCAATATCTTTTAAGATTTTTGTTAAAGCAGTTTTACCCCCGCTAAACAGTCCAGCTTCTCTTAACGATGCCAAAAGCTTCTCCCTGTTGAGATATTCATTTCTGGAATAGTAACCATATATATGATATCTGATTGCATCGGGATCAAAGGTGACAATATCTGTCACGGGTTTAGTTCTACGTTTCTTCTTCGGAGTACGTAAAATATTATCTTCCGTGCCAATAGAGCCGAACTTTTCTTTATTAATATTTGTTATCGTTCGTTTGCTAACTCCAAGCGCCTGAGAGACGCGTTCTTGTACTTGTTCGACAGGTACCAGGGGTCCGCAATTTTGCCGCTCCCGCTCAAAGTAATCTTGCAGCTTGATGATTAACTCACGGGCTCCACTTTTCAATGTTTGTCCACGTTTAGGCATTATTATGCACCAAAAGTAAAAAGAACGCAATAGGCATTATTATGCACCAAAAGTAAAAAGAACGCAATACAAAACACAATGGAAGTCCGATTTAGCGCCGATGTCAGTTTGAACAGCAGAAACAGTCCATTAAACGAAAGCTGGGTAATCAAATAAAAACAGTTCGAAAACACTTGAAGAACGTGGTCTATGCGCACGGAACGACAACAGACGACTGTTTTAGCGTCACAAAATGGCGGCCCATAACGCCATTTGGGGTTACCATTTTTAATCTAAGTATAAAAATGCTAGTAACGCCATTTGGGGTTACCATTTTCAACATAAATATAAAAATGCTACTTTCTTTCGCGCGTTCGGTTTGGTCGTAGTTTTATTTTTATATTTCATAAAAGTTATCTTATAGTCCATTATTTTCAAATTCTTAAAAAAAAAAACAAAACGTATTATTTTATAAAGTATAACTGTATAAGAACAGATTACGGTACTATTATTGCCTGTTATTGTTAGCACAGCACTACAAATATAAAGCGCTGACATAACCTATTACATAGCGCAGTATAGATTTAGAAAAATATTGTTTACCAAGTTATTTGACACTCAGTTTGGCACAAAATTATAACATTCATTGATTATTGATATAATAATGTTGTTTTAATGCTCATCAATTGTTAAAACGGTAAACAACCAGCAAATATATTTTTTATCGTAACTGCAACGCCATTACAAAGTTACGTCGTCAGTTCAATCGCGACGTGCCAGGAACGCATTCTCTGAACGGCCAAACTCTAACGCTTACCTATCAGATGCAACCGGAAAAATTCAGGTTTTGCAATGTCGGGGCCGAAAATTTTTTTTGCTATCCATATTTTTTTTTGGCGCCACTACTTACGAAATAATTTTCACTATTATCCGCTACTTACCGATATCTTTCAATTTTACCAAGAAAAGATCATTTTTCCAAAGTCGGGTGCTAGTTTCACAGAGCCCCTCTCAAAAGCTGACTCTGCTAAAGATAATTACAAGAAAGATAAAAACCTTGCTAAAGAAGACTCAGATGTCACTGTCATTGTATTCGACTTAATGAAAACATTGCCTACTGCAGTAGTTTCAACGGGTGTGTGTTATTATAAAAGGCAGCTGTGGACGTATGTACTAGGCATACATGATGCTGCAAATGACAATGCAACTATGAGTGTATGGGATGAAACAGTAGCCTCGAGAGGTCCACAAGAAGTAGGATCTTGTTTAATGCGATACATTAAAGAACATGTCAAGACCAAGAGGTTAATTTTATATTCTGACCAATGTGGGGGCCAGAACCGCAACATAAAAATGGCCAGTCTTTGTCAATATATCACCAGTCATCCAGACTATATTGTGGAAAATATAGACCATACATTTTTTGTCAGTGGTCATTCTTATTTGGCGTGTGATCAGGACTTCGGATTGATAGAAAAAAAGAAAAAATATTTTAAGAATAACTCATACCTGATGATTGGATTGAAGTTATAAAGGCTGCAAGAAAGAAAAATCCCTTTAAAATTATAAAAATGACCAAAGAAGATTTCTATTCAACTAAGAAACTGGAAAATAATATTACCAATCGAAAAGTCACTGCAGAAAATCAAAAGTAAAGTGGCTAAGTATTCAGTGGCTCCTTTATCACAAAAACCACCCATTCACTATATTTTTTAAATATTCAAATAATGCAGAGGTCCTATTTGAAAATATGGACTTGAAGAAAAGAAATTCTATTGCTTTAGCTAATTTACAACTTGATCTTTTGTATCCAGTGGAAAAACAAATAAGTGTGGAGAAAAAAAGGATTTGGTGGAACTTCTCCAATACATTCCCGGTGCTTCATGGCTATTATACTAATATCAATGACAATAAAGCCTCTTGACTGCTCATACGGGCGATTGAGGCTCACGACACATAAATGAAATTGCACTTATATTAGATGAAACTATAAGTGACCATTTTAGTTTTGACCAGTTATTGGAACTCTCCGCACGCGATTATGTTGATAACTTCACATATAATGCCGTACTAACAAATGAACTGTTTTTTTTTTGTAAAATACGGCCATGGAAAGTGAGGAATGTCTTAATTCACTATTTTCGTTACATTTTACAGAATATAATAGTGAAAGAAAGAAATAAATAATAATGGCTGCCATATATGGCTGACGCGGCGCCACTGTAATAAAATTCTCAATGGGGCCGCGTCAGTCATTTTGTCAGCCATATGATTTCTAAAGCGCGCGAAACGAACTAAGCTGTGCTCAAATCCAGGATACACTGTAAAAGTGCAAGTTTATGCTGGCAAAAATTATGATAATGTGAATACTACACTACTACATCGACTAATGTTGTCCTTGCCTATGTGACGATTATCTAAATATAGGACATACGGTTTGCACAGATAACTGGTATACCAGTTTGGATCTGGCACGAAAACTACTAACAGGACAAACTCACCTCATAAGCACACTTAGAAAAAATAGACGAGGTTTACCTCAAACAGTTGTCCAAACCAAACTGAAGACAGGAGAATTCTCAGCTCAAGAAAATGACGACGGAATAACAATTATGAAATGGAAAGACAAGCGGGATGTACTGCTGCTGTCTACTAAGCACTCCGTAAGTTTCAGAAGAATAACTAAAAAAGGAAAAGAAAAAATTAAATCGAAGATTGTGGTAGATTATAATCATGCAAAATCAGCGGTTGATCTGTCAGACCAAATGTCCTCTAACACGACTCCTCTTCGGAAGACAACGAAATGGCCCAAGAGATTGGCGATGGAGTTATTACTGTAGAGGCTTTCCACATAGAACGAGCAACCTGTTCGGCCGCTGACACCTAAAGCTGGCGACTTATATTTATTTTAAGTTTGGAAGGAAATCGAATACAGAATATTTGAAATATATCGAACGCGTGTAGTTTTTTGTTTAGCTGGGACTTCTGTAAAAGTCGCCTGAGGGCAGGCACGATGTTGATTCAATACAAGTTAAAAGTAATTACTGCTTATTATTTGAGCTCCCTGAGCTACGCCCTCACATATTGGGGTAATGAAAATCCGGGTAAATAAGTAAAAGTCTAAGAAAAAATACGAAAAAACATATTTTCGCGTGTGCACGGCGAGAACAGTGCGCGAAGCCCTATCAACGAGTGTACGTCGAGTCGTTACGAGGAACGAAAGTCCTGTCGGCGAGAACCCCAGCCGACGAGCAAACGCAGAGAAAATAAAGATAAGTGGTCTATTTTAATAAAAAATGGCACAGCCAGTTTTTACGGGGACCGGAACAAAGTCCAGTTTCGAGGATTTCCTCTTGCAGTTCAAGGTTATCGCCGCTATAAATAAATGGCAAGAACAGGACTTAGGGCTCATTTTGGGAGCGTACCTGGACGGCCCGGCACTCGCTTATTTTAAATTCATCTATAAAGACGGTCTTTCATTCAAAGAAATTTGCGATGGCCTCAAAAAGGAATTTTCGGTGGGGATAGATTTTGTCGAAAAATTTTGCAACGCACGACAAGACAGACAAGAGGAAGTAGATGCCTTTTTCTTTAGACTGTCGGAGTATGCTCAGCAAGCAGGCATAACCGATGAAAAATTTTTCATTAAAATGTTTTTAAAAGGAGTAAATAACTACTACAAATATAAATTAGGTACGAAACTATACAGCTCCAGGACAGAGCTGCATGACACACTAGTACAAATGAAAGAGATATTTGGTGGTGTGCAAAGTGAACGGATGAATTTGCCGGTGCAGCCTCCGCGCGTGCGTTTCGAAACGCCGTCTTCTAACAACCAAAGGTATACTATCTCTGGGAGACCAGCAGGCCCTGGTCCAACCACGTCCAGCGCGACTCCGCATCGGGAAGGCGATGGCGAATCCTTTCACACGCCGAGGTACGATTTTCGCCCAAGGCAGCGCTTCGAGAACAGAACTAACCGCTCTCGTATTGCCCCTAGATATAGAAGCCCACTACCAATCGATCACCCAAAACGAACCAGGACACAGTCAATAAAGATGGATGAGGAGTTGCGGGCTGTGTCCATGAAAGAGCAATTCCCGATTGAAAACAATAAACACGGTAATCAAACTCCATTTATTAAAATTAGTATAGGTAACCGGTCGTATGACGCATTAGTTGATACAGGTGCTTCCATCTCTTGTATCGCCGAAGAATTAATTGTGCTGCTAGGTTTGAAGCAAACCAGTGATGACGCAACACATTTTGTGAAATCCATTTCGGGTTCTTTTCTAACGATTATGGGCAAAACAAGAATCAACTTCATCGTGGATTCGTGTGTTTTAACGAATGACTTTTTTGTGATGAAAGGCATTAACCAAAGTCTAATATTAGGCCAAGACTTTTTATATAAAAACGGGGCCATCATTGACTTTAATAAGAAATGTGTATTTTTTAAAGGAAAATTTTCTGCTAAGTTTTGTAAATACTCTGAACAAAACGTTACGTCATTTTCACAACCTCTGGTTTGTTGGAGCTGTCATGACAGAACAAAAAATAATAATAACGTCGTAAACGGCCAAGAATCTTTAGAAGAAAAAAGTGTGCATACCGTATCTAAGAATGACTATGTATATTTTTCGAGATTAGTGAATAGTAATGATGAGAACTTTATATCAACTGTACCTAAAGAATGTAATGTAAAAAGGGAACTTGATATAAACCCGAACTTGAGTCTGGGCGAAATAGAGTCACTTACGAAACTTCTTTCATCTTATGGAGAGAATTTCGCATTTTCAACATCACAGCTAGGCAGCTGTAGTGTAGAAGAAATCACTATTAGAACTGTAGATGAAATACCAGTCCATCATCCGCCCTATAGAGTATCTCCAGAACAACTTGACATAATAAACGCGCAAATAGATGAGATGCTAAAGAATGGTGTCATCCGGGAGTCAAGGAGTGCATACGCCTCACCCGTGGTGCTAGTACAAAAGCCAGATCAGTCCTGGAGGTTCTGTGTTGATTATCGTAAACTTAATAAAAAGGTCATTACCGATAGTTACCCGTTACCAATCATAGAAGATCTGATGATTTACTTATCAGGGGCGCGATACTTTGCGGACTTAGACTTAAATTCAGGCTACTGGCAGCATCGTTTATGCGAGAAAGATAAACATAAAACAGCATTCATTACTGCGTCGGGGTTGTATGAATTCAATGTTTTACCTTTTGGGCTCAAAACGGTCAAGCTGTTTTCCAAAGGATAAT
The DNA here is from genome assembly GCA_947562075.1 of Orthosia gracilis. Taxonomy (NCBI): domain Eukaryota; kingdom Metazoa; phylum Arthropoda; class Insecta; order Lepidoptera; family Noctuidae; genus Orthosia; species Orthosia gracilis. Next base: position 5,735,785 of record OX387268.1, read on the forward strand.
GGACAAGGTCTTAGCTGGCATCAAATATAAAAAGGCTATTTGTTATGTAGATAATATCCTAGTTTGGGGTAATAGTTTCCCAGAGTTTTTAGAATCGTTAGAAGAAGTCATGAGTAGATTGAAGAAAGCAAACCTTACGCTGAAACCGAGTAAGTGCAGTTTTGGTTATAACAAAATTTCGGTATTAGGACATGAAATCTCCGGGGAAGGAGTTAAGCCCGATAATAAGAAATTACAGTCATTAAAGACACTAAAGACCCCAACCAGTGCAAAACAGGTTAAATCTGTGTTAGGTTTGTTTTCCTACTATAGAAAATTTATTAGTAACTTTGCTGAAATAGTTCTGCCTTTAACAAAATTGTTGAAAAAAAACATCAAGTTTATTTGGGGAAGGAATGAAGAAGAAGCCTTCCAGAAGATAATAAAAATTATGGAATCACCCCCGATCTTGCATTTTTATTCTAGTAGTAAGTTATTAACCACTAGGTTACATGTGGACGCGAGTGGTGAGGCTCTTGGCTGCTGTCTCAAGCAAGGTAGTGATGTGATGTTCCCTATAGCATATGCATCCAGGAAGCTGAGTGAGGGAGAGAAGAAATATTCCGCAACAGAGAAGGAGTGTCTTGCTTTAGTCTGGGCGTTGAATTATTTCAAACATTTCCTGTGGGGTTTAAAGTTCCAGGTTGTCACTGATCACAAGGCGTTGTGCTGGCTGAGAGGTAGAAAGGACATGAATGGAAGATTGGCTAGGTGGTCGCTGTGCATCCAGGCGTATGACTTCGACATTGTTCATTGTGCAGGAAGAGACAACGTCATAGCAGATTTCTTGAGTAGGAATCCTTTAGGTCAAGTAGATGAGGACCAGAAGAAGTCTGAAGAGGGCCCCGACGATGGCATGCAGCTGTATAGGATAGAGATAGTTAGAGTTAAAGATGAGCAGCTTGGAGATGAGTATTGTAGGTATTGGTTGGATAGGATAGCAGTGAGTGGGTGTAATGTGGTGAAAGGATTTAGTGTGGTAGACGGCATTTTGTGTAAGAAGATCAGAATTTTAAATGATGATAGAATGGTGGTGGTCATTCCTAAAAGCTTATTGCAGGAGGTGTTGAGGGAACTTCATGATGATCCATGGTCAGGCGGTCATTTAGGTCTGGCGAAAACTTTGGCTAAGTTCAGAGCGAGGTACTTTATTAAGGATGCTGAGAAAGTAATAGATAAATATGTAAGAAGCTGTATGCTGTGCCAGGAGCGGAAGAAGGATAACCAGGTGGCACAGTTGCAACCTGTTGTGGTGAATCATTTGATGGAGAAGATTGGGATAGATGTTCTAGGTCCATTCAGAAAGTCGCTGAGAGGTAATAGGTATATTATTGTGAGTTTAGAGTATGCATCGAAGTATGCAGTGTGCAGAGCAGTGCCTAAGGTGACCGCGCAGAGGATCAGTGAGTTCTTGATAGAGGAGATTTTCTGTCGTTTTGGAGGAGTTAAGGAAATAGTATCGGATAGGGGGTCAGTTTTCACGTCCCACTTGGTAAAGGAAACGGTAAGGTATTTCGGAGCCAAGTCACGCTTCACCACTGCGTTCCACCCAGCGACAAATGGGTTAGTTGAACGATTTAATCGAACGATGTGTCAGATGTTGTCCATGTACGTCTCCACCGATCAGCGAAATTGGTGTAGTTATGTCCCACTGGTATGTTTCGCTTATAATTCAAGCAAACAGACCAGCACTAGAATTTCACCCCATATGTTGCTGTACGCGAGGGAACCATTATTTCAGACAGACATGATAGTAAATAACGGAACTAATAACATGATTGATTATGTGGGACGTCATGAACTAGGAAATAATCTGACACGATGTGCCATAGCCAATATAAAAAGGGCACAGGTTAAACAGAAAATGCGATATGATAGAAAAGCTAAGTTCAGAAGGTTTACGCCGAATCAGTTGGTAATGCTCTACACGCCCAGACGGACCATAAATAGGAGTTTGAAACTATGTAGGTTATATAAAGGTCCCTACCAAATAGTTAGGCGATTATCTGATGTTAATTATGTAATTAGAAAGTTAAATAATAGGAGATTTAGGGATATTGTACATATAAATAGGCTAAAACCGTTTAATGTTAGAGTAGGCTAGTTAAAGGTAATGTAGATACTGGTAGGCAAGGTTATGTAACGTCAATGTTTAAAAAATATATATATGATAGACAGTTTTCAGATTTGACATGTCATAGTTAGTAGGGATGGGCAAGCAGAAAATATATTTATCGATGATTTTTGCTGCAATCAGTATCGATGTGATTAAAACAATTATTTTCCAATTCCATGAGCTGATGTAAGCTGCCGGGGGAAGAAAAGGCTGGCAATGCTGACTACGCATCGAAGCAATATTTGTTTTTTTTATTCAGCTAGGCTGAGCTTAATCCAGTGCATTGATGATATAAGCATTTCAAGAGTGGGAGAGGTATTGGTCATAACTTAAACCGACTTTGCATACGGGGCATAGCCTTCGCAAAGGATGTTGATTTGGCATCATTGGTCCAGTTGATGACTGTTTATGGCGTTGGTCCAGTTAATAACTTATTGATAAAATTAAATACGATAAGTGTGATAAGCTCTGGATAAAGTTCAATGATAGGTTTAGACGATTCGATGCGATCCAGCCTTTCCTTCTCTGGCCTGATAAATGCTTGAGGATGAAATATTGTATCACGTTTGAATTTCACATAATTAAACCCCATCCGGGTGGATGTGAGTTATCACATCATTTCTGTTAGGTATAAGAGGCCGCCTTGTTACTTTTTCGGAGGTTTTGTGCAAGGAGGTTCAAGCATGACGGCGTTGACTTGTTAATGCATGCGCACTTATTAGCTGAAGTTAGAGTAAATATCGGAGAATCCGGTAATTCGTTTGCCATGACTTGAGCCTTCCCCTTGTAAGGGAAGGACCTCAGATTAATTCCTCCGTTAGGTAAAGGTGTGGTAAAGCAGCAGTTTTAGTTAGTGAACGAGAAAACGTCACAACCTGGGATGGCCTTAAGGAACTGTTTGTCCAACACTTTGGAGATCCGAAGCTTGCCTTAACATTGAATTAGAAAACCTCAAGATAAAACATGGAGACTCATTTGTAGACTTTTGCCACAGAATACAGAATTTTAGGAGCTCATTAATTTCAAAAGTAAACCTTCTAACTGACGAGGGCGTTAAAACAGCCAAGTATATAATATATAACAATACAGCTCTAAACGTTTTCCCATACAATCTACCAGAAGATATGATAAAGTTTGTTAGACTCAATAAATGCCTCACTCTAGAGTCCGCGTTAAGTGTCGTAATGGAGGAAGTTAACTTCCAAACGCGATACAACGCCCGAAATAAAAACAAATCAATCCCTTTTAATAACGCGAACCAATCTAATACTCCTAAACCAAACTTTACGGCTCCAAATCTGTTCAAATTCGGTATTCCGACGAATAAAAATCAAGGTTTTAGACAAATATATGGTTTTAAAGCCAACTTTATTTCAAATAACAACAACCAAAGGGTCCCAAATCAACCGCAAGGACCTAGACCAAGTACCAGTAACCAAACGAAACAAAAAGCTATAACTCAGCAAACCCAACAGATTCCTCGTACGCTTAATAATTATAAACAATCAGGCTTCTTTAAAGCAAATCCAAACCTGCAATTCCAATTTGGCATACTCAATCAACAGCCGAGACATGACGATGTGTCAATGCGAACGGTTCACAATAACATGACTTAAGGACCACTTGAACTTGACTCTGAATCTAACTGCGAACAGGTATTTTTATTAGACGACGAGAACCTTGTAGTGTTAACAGATGATAGTAATCAAAATAATTGCGCGCAAGATGCAAACGAACCAGCAAATTTTCAGATAGAAGCCTCTACGACGGACCAACCAGATCAGAAACAGAAGTAATAAACCTAAATTACAGCGGTCTTAGACTACCACACATATATCTACCGGAAATGGAAGCAATTTTCCTAATAGATACAGGTAGTACACGTTCCTTTATAAACGCCGAGCTAGCCGATCAGTATTTCAAGTATTGTAAAAGCGAGGAACCATTTGAAGTAATCAGTACACATGGACGTAGCAAGCATAGCGAAGTCGCGTACATTCCCTTAACGGTCACCTTTAACACAAATATTCATCACAAGTTTTATATATATAAAGTAGACAAAGCGTATAATGGTCTTATCGGGTCAGATTTATTAAAAGAGTTAGAAGCCACCATAGACATGAAAAATCAAGTCTTAATACAACAGAAATTCCCATTTTATATAACCCGTCTTATCAAATAGTAATACCCCCTAGAACAGAAACACGCGTTAAAGTGCCAACTATGCTAAACAACGGAAACGCAATCCCGGGAGTTCGTATGCCTGACGCTTTAGTTAACTGTGTAGACTCTCTAGCTCACACTGTTATCCAAAATACTACAGACACTGAGATGACTATAACTTTTAAAAACCCTTTAAAGTCGATAGTATAGAACGGGACTTAGAAAATTGCCTTGTTCATAATTTAAACCACAACTATGATTTGGAAAACTATTACATGAAAATTTAAGTAAATTACGTCTTGACCACCTAAACACGGAGGAAAAAATAAGTAACTTATGTACCGAGTACAAAGACATCTTTCATTGCGAAAACGAACCTCTATCTTTCACTAATCAAGTGAAACATAAAATCCGCACAAAGAACGAAGATCCGATCTACATACGCCCATACAGACACCCCGTTAGTCAAAATGAGGAAATACAGAAACAAGTCGATAAACTTTTAGAAAATAACGTAATTACAGAATCACACTCACCTTGGAGTGCCCCTGTACACCTAGTTCCTAAGAAAATGGACGCTTCAGGTGAACAGAAGTTTCGGATGGTTATAGACTACAGACGACTCAACGAAATAACAATAGATGACAAATACCCACTTCCAAACATCACAGACCTATTTGATAGACTAGGGAAGGCATCTTACTTCACTACAGTAGACTTAGCTAGTGGTTACCATCAACTGGAAGTAGAAAAAGAGGACCAACCAAAAACAGCGTTTACAACACTATCAGGACATTACGAATTTACTCGTATGCCTTTTGTTTTAAAGTCAGCCCCAGCTACATTTCAACGAGCAATGGAAAATGTACTCCGTGGACCACATTGCATTGTTTATTTAGATGACATTATTGTTTATTCTACTAGCCTTCAAGAACACATAGATAAGCTCAGAAAAATATTCGATAGACTTAGACAAACAAATCTTAAAGTAACCCTCGATAAATGCGAATTTAAAAAAAAAAGAAGTGTTATATTTGGGACACACGATAAACAAAGACGGTCTTAAACCAAATAATGATAAAATTAAAGCCGTATTACAATTCCCTTTGCCTAGAACACCAACGGAAATTAAGAGTTTCCTAGGCATAGTAGGATATTATCGCAAATTCATCAAAGATTTTTCTAAAATAACACAACCTATGACAAACTGCCTTAAAAAGAAAAATAAAGTCACCATAACTCAAGAATATGTAAACGCATTTGAAAAATGCAAAGAGCTACTTACCAACGCACCATAACTTCAATTTCCAGATTTTGAGAAACCCTTTCTTTTAACAACGGATGCATCTAACTTTGCACTAGGAGCAGTCCTATCGCAAGGTCCAATTGGTAGCGACAAACCAATAGCTTTCGCGAGTAGAACACTTAACTACGCTGAAACACGTTACAGCGCAATAGAAAAGGAACTATTAGCAGTTGTCTGGGCATGCAAACATTTCCGACCTTATTTATATGGTAAAAAATTCACAATACTAAGCGATCATATACCATTGGTTGTAGCGTTACGGGTCGCTCAGGTGAGCTGAGCCACACGTAAGCCACGTTAATACAAAATAAAAAAACAGTTATAAACTTAAAATTATGTATGAAATGAAATTAAGGATCCGGCTTCGCACGACGTGAGCAGCCAACCGGGGAACAGGTCGGGCAGGCAGGTCGTATTGTAGGCAGCTGGTGGTTAGGCAGGCAGCACAACTGACAGGAACTCTTCGTGGCAGACAACCAGGGAACAGGTTGGCAGGGAGGTAGCCGTGTAGGTAGCTAGTAGGTTATGCAGGCAGCACAACTGTCAGGAACTCCTCGTATTATATGGCTTAGCGATTAGGCGACTCTTCGGTTTCAGACCAGATTGAAGACCCCCAAGCCTTCGGCCTATCCGTCTTTTATATCCACGGCCTGTCCTTTTTTTTCTTTATTAGAATTTTAAAGTGACATCTTGTTGTCATACAAAAATGCAACTTGCCAGTATTCAAAACAGCCAGTAATATTCAATCCAAAACCTCTTCGATGAATTCTGAGAGCGTGTAAATTAATTTATAAAATACAATATTTGAGCTAACATATTGATAAAAAGAATTACATATTGATAAAAAGAATTTAAATTATATAAATCAAAAGTAATCTTCATAAGCTAAGCTAGTGAGAAACTCTATGACAGAAAATTTAAAAGGAAAAGTATTGACAGCTTGACAAACTGACGTAGGTGTCATAACATTGAAAAATATGATAATTATTTATTTTATTTTAGATATTTTATAAGAAAACGAATCGTTTTAGACCGATTCGCCGAATAGTAATGCAAAAACCAACAAAACGTATATGGAAATGGAAATGGAAGGAAAAAAACGGAATGCGATAAGGCCGCCCATTGTATGTTTTAGTATTAAGTTTCTTTCTTTCTTGTATATTATGGTGTACAATAAAGTGTATATAAATAAATAAATAAATAAAACGTATAATAGATGCGATGCGATGTAAAATGTTTTGGCATGGAATAATATGAATACAGTGTGAGTAAGTAAGTATTATGAGACCTAAGTGTGAATTAGGTGAGAACACTTCAGCTCACTCAGTGAAATAGCTAAAATATGTGGTTTAGGATAGCGAAATACCACATGGTATAGTTAAATTCTGTTAAAGAGCCAGGAAGTAGACTCACGAGATGGAGACTTAGACTCTCTGAATACGATTACGAAATTAAGTACAAACCCGGTAAACAAAACAGCAATGCAGATGCATTGTCCAGAATTAAAGTTAATGCTTTTTAGACAAAGTTTCAATGATAGTGAACACCGATAACTCAAAAACCATTGTTATTTCATCAGATGAAGATGACAATGTTACTGTTTCATCTAGGAACTCTAAAAATAGACCTTGGTCACCATATTCAGTACCATCAATAGGAAGCGAAACAGTCACAGCCTCTGAAAGAGCAGACTCTCCTTCTTTAGTAACAATACATTCAGAGGAAAATACGGACTCTGCTGATATCCCAATATTAAAGGAAGCCATCGATTCGAAACCCAATCAAATTCTCGTATACACATGGCATAGAAACGAGTGCAGCGTTAAAGACTTATCTAGGAATAAGCAAAAAGTATTCGAAGTGCAAATACCAACAGATAAACCAGAATTAATAAAAGAATACTCAAAGGAATATATCCGTCCTAAAATTAAATATTATATCTATTTTGAGGACGAACGCCATCGTAAGGAATTTTCAAACATTATTACAACTTTATTTAAAAAACATGCAGTAAACATATATGAGTGCACCGAAAGAGTCATTCACGTTGAAGACGAAAATGAACAACGAAAAATAGTCCTAAAACATCACGTGGGAAAAACATGTCATCGTGGTATTACAGAAACCGTAGCTCATTTAAAAAGAACATACTACTGGAATAACTTAGAGCATACCGTAGCTTGCATTACCAACTCATGCGAACTTTGCAAACACATGAAATATGATAGGAAACCCATAAAACCCGAACTAATATTAAGTCAAACCCAAACAAAACCGTTTCAAGAACTTTTTAAAGACATTTTCTCAATAGAAGGAACCTATTTCCTTACAATCATTGACGCTTTTAGCAAGTTTGCTAAAAGGAAAAAAAGTTTGTTTCTGTTTGGCCTAGTTAGGCCAAGCTATAGAAGTACCTAATAGATCTACACCGGAATCATAAGGGCACTTATGAAATATTTCGCCACATACGGTGTGCCATCAAAAATTAGTGCAGACTCAGGATCAGAATTTAATAATACCTTATTAAAAGAAATGTTGACATTTTACAAGATCAATTTACACATAGGTACGCCCTAAAAACCAAACTCTATGGGATTACTTAAACGATTTCATTCTACTATTAAAAATCTACCGACTTGCAAAGTACGAGAGAAAAATAACTGACGCCGCGTCTGTCATGACATACGCTATTATGTCATACAACCAGTCTATTCATTCAACCACTGATTTAACACCGTTTGAAGTAGTCCTCGGGCACACCGATGCCTCGAGTACCTTTGCAGTAGATTTTAATAAGAGTTACACCCAACAGTTAGTAAAGGACCATGTTAAGCGCACTAAATACCTCTATAATTATTTAACCGATAAAATGATTCAGTCCAAAGAAAAAACCAAAGAAAAACGCGGCGGTAAAAAACAATTTGACCTTACAACAGGAGATCAAATTTATTATTATTCCATTTATTTATTTTATAAACATACTTTTATATTTTTAAATATTATTCTATAAAAATTAAATAAAAAAAACATTTAAAAATACAAAAATAGTAGTCCCACCGGTATCGGGAACAGGGTCCAAGCTACCGGTGGTCAGGGCTCCTGAGAGAGGAATCTCCTGACTATGCGCGCCGTGTCCAAGAGTACCGCTTTCTGGATCAAGCCCTTGATCCAGCTGCCCAACGAGAGCCTCCTCAGATGTTCGTCGAGGCTCTTGGCCATTATGCCATTGGCCGTCACGACTATCGGCACAATGACTGCTGTATTCACATCCCACAAAATCAAAATCAAAATAGTTTATTTCAAATAAACCTTAAAGGTACTTTTGAATTGTCAAACAACAAAAAAATATGACTCTAGTTGCAAATTCGCAAACGTCAGTAGATCTCAATGGAGAAGAATTTGCAAGAAACTCCACGGACACTCTTTTCCATCAGTTTCAATTACAAGTTTTTGGTTACATCATTCTTGTTAAAAAAAACATATGTGAGAAAGATGCAAAAAGACGTGCACGTAAAAGCGTCTAGAGTAACAAACAATTTCGACATAAAAATGCAATGACAGGCCGAGGCAGCTAAGTTATGACCAATCCCAACTGATGGCGCCCGTTCACGAACATGACGCATGGATCGGCACCACTCAGCTCAACCATTATGGAGGGAACCGAATGATCCAACACATGTGCCACCATCAGAGAGAAATTAGAGAGAGCATGACACACTCAAATGCCAGGGCACACAGAAGTCAACCAACGACACATAGGTAGATTTACAGTCGGAACATAGTACTCACACATGTGCTGTGCAGTCATATATTACTAAAAGAAATTGAGTTTATACAATACAAACATATTCATACAGTCTTCAGCAGCTCCAACAATACTTCAAAACTTTTCTGCCCATCACTAATTGTTCTTGCGCCCTAATGGCTGCGGAGCGGGACCAGCATTTAGCCAAGCATTTTTATCAGCGGTGTAATCCCCCAACTTATAATATGCTTGCCTGCATAGTGTGCGTTTTATACAAGTTTTAAATTTCGTCTCATTCAGTTCTAGAATGTGGGGAGGTATTTTATTGTAACATTTTATACAGTACCCCATAAAAGATGATGCTACTTTAGCCAGCCTGAAACCTGGCTGGATTAATTGGTCCCTATTTCTAGTAACATAATTATGTCTGTCGCCGTTTTTACTGAAAAGATGTAAATTTTTTCTAACGTACATGATGTTTTCATAAATATATTGACAAGGTACCGTCATGATGTTAATAATGTCCTTAAACAGTTCCCTTAGAGAATCGCGCCGGCGAAGATTGTATATCGCTCTGATGGCTCGTTTTTGCAGAATAAAAATTGACTCAATGCCTGCAGCCCTTCCCCATAGTAAGATACCGTAAGACATTATACTATGAAAGTAGCTAAAATAGACTAGCCTCGCGGTATCTACATCAGTAAACTGACGAATTTTTCTAACAGCATAAGCTGCCGAACTTAGCCGCCCTGCAAGTGATATTAAATGAGGACCCCATTGCAACCCTGAGTCTAGCGTGATCCCCAGGAATACCGTTTTATCGACAAATTCTAGCTTCTCCCTACCCAAGATAATGTCACAATCAGTACTTTTGACATTCGGCAAGGCAAATTTTACGCACTTAGTCTTTTTAGCATTTAAAACTAAATTATTAGCCGTGAACCAATTTTGAACCTGTCGCAAGACGTCATTTACGTCGTCAACGTTACTCGTACGTCTATTTATCTTAAAAATCAAAGAAGTGTCATCAGCAAATAACACCATGTTTAAATTGTTATTCAATAGATGGGGTAAATCGTTAATGTAGACTAGGAATAAGAAAGGACCCAAAATTGAACCCTGGGGTACCCCCATTTTCACGGTTAACCCGGACGAATTGACACCGTTTATTTGAACTAATTGCTGTCTATCATTTAAAAAAGATTTTACTAAACTCAACGCTGATTGGCCTAGCCCGTAATGCTCAAGTTTCATAAGTAATGTTACATGATTAACGCAATCAAACGCTTTCGACAGGTCGCAGAAAACACCTATAGCATCTTGTGCCTCTTCCCACGCATCAAAGATGTGTTTTAATAAGGTGACACCAGCGTCGGTCCTACAACGTTCTTTGGTAAAACCATACTGTTTATCGTGTAGGATGTTATTCGTATTAAAATGAATGAGCATTTGATTTAGCATTATCTTTTCAAATATCTTGCTGAAAACCGGCAGCACCGATACTGGTCTATAATTATTCGTGTCTTTACTGTCCCCGGATTTAAAAAGTGGTATAACCTTACTATGTTTCATTAGATCCGGGAAGACTCCTTGGTCTACACACAAATTAAAAATTAAAACTAAGTACGGCGCTATAATCTGAATAATGGAGGTACAAACTTTGATGGACATCCCCCATAGATCTTCGGTCAGTTTGATCTTGATTTGCTTAAAAGCTTTTATTACTGATATTGGGTTTATTGTATGTGAAAAGTTAAATTCAGTCGGGCAGGCTGAAACGTTAGCGTTTAATAAACCAGAAGCAAGCGAGGGCGAAGAATTTAAGGTTTCAGTAGTTTTAATTGGGATACTGGTAAATAAATTTACAAATTCTTGAGCAACTTTTTTGGTATCTCTAATAAGTCCATGTGTAGTTTCAAGCGTGTAATCAGTATTATTTCTTTTGTTCCTATTCGTTTCATTGTTTATAATTTTCCAAACTGTCTTGATTTTATTTTCTGCGGTTTTAACCTTATTGCCAATGTATAAAGCCTTAGCTACTTTACACGTATTTCTAAAAATTCTTGAATATGTAGCAACATACTTATTAAAAGTTTCAGTGTTAATATAAGGCTTAAGGCCATACAGCTCGTAAAGTCTTTCCCTACTTTTCCTGAGTCCTTAAGTCGCCCAGTCACTGAATAAAAACTTAGGACTAATAGTTTTAGTTTTCTTCTTAAAAGTATTATTGAACTCTGTTTGAACTACTGAGAAAACTTTTTTATATAAAATATTACCATCATTCACTGTGAGGTCTTGATCACTTAACTTACTAATTAAAATGCTGTTAAATTTATTTAATTTACCAGATGTTATTGGTCTGGATTGAATCTGCACTTGTTGTATTGATATGTTGGCCTCAAAGGTTACCAGTAGCCCACTATGATCCGAAGGCAGACAATTTATAATGGCTTTGTCTAAGTAGTCGCAACAACAAAAAACATTATCAATACATGTAGCAGTAGTCACAGTTGTTCGGGTTGGTTCCATAAACACATGTGACAAATTAAATGATTTGAAGAGATTTAATAATCTACTGCTCTCTGAATTATTTTCTAAAATATTTATATTAAAGTCACCACAGATTATGACTAGTTTATTACCAGTTGCAAGTTTGGCCAAAACATCTTCCATCACTGATTCAAATATTGAGTAGTTTCCATAATTGGGGGGTCTGTAAACGCACACTATAACAAGCTTATCCAGCTCAACGCAGGACAGTTCAACATTATGTTCGACTGATAGATCTACAATATCTTTACGAAGTTTTGATTTGATACCATTTTTAATTAATATGAGTGAACCTCCACGCAACATAATATTTCGGTTAAAACAACTGCCAACGGTATAATTTTCATAGTTAATTAGCATTGCATGATCTTTCAGCCAATGCTCAGATGTCGACAACCTCGCGAGCCAGATCAAGATACTTGCTTTTCTTATCTCTCTCAGCCTTCACGAAGTTCTCGTCATGGGGGACCGCTATATCAACAATCATTGCGCGACGCTCTAGTCGGTCTATCACCACTATGTCAGGCTTATTGGCAACAATAGTCCTGTCAGTGATGATAGACCGATCCCAAAACAACGTGACATTGCCATTTTCGAGAACTGGGTCGGGCACATACCTATAGTAAGGCACTTCCGATTCCACAAGATTGTATTTTAGAGCAAGTTGCTGATGGATAATCCTGGCTACAAGGTTGTGTCTATGCAAATAGTCTCCGTTAGCCAGACTAGAACAACCGGAGATAATGTGACGGATTGATTCCCCCGGTCGGTGACATGCCTGTACACATTAATATAGAATAATACAATAGAAAAATGACTAAACGCAATAAAACAACGACAAAAAAAAAGGTAATGCAAAAGTTACAATAATTTCAACATAAACCAAGAAAAATGTTTTGACAAGATGAGACAGTAAAAATATGTTCACAAGAAGCCAGGCCCGAGCACTAACCACACGCCCAACATCTTCGGGTTCGTCGCTCAGCTCCGCCTCGCAGCCGCCGGGACCACCTACAATCGTGAGTCAAGCGTTCCCGGATGCTGCAGTTGCGTAAACGTAAACTATTGTAACTTTTGCATTACCTTTTTTTTGTCGTTGTTTTATTGCGTTTAGTCATTTTTCTATTGTATTATTCTATATTAATATTGTAGTAGATTAGATTGGAAAATTTGGAGAGAAAATTTTATATGTCACACTTGACAGGTCAGGCCACAGCTTATTATTATTATTATATACTTTATTGTACACCACAAAAAACAAACAGGACAAACATTAAAAAAACAAAGTGTACAATGGGCGGTCTTATCGCACTAGGCAATCTCTTACAGACAACCTTTGGATGGACTGAGCAAGAGGAGATGAATTTAGGGCTGTCAGTGTACAATATATCATAAATAATATTACTTACACATAATAAAATAAAATACATAAATACAATACTATATAATATACTAATAAATATCAAATATATGACAGAGAAAGGAGAAGAATACAAATTATAGTGAGAGGTAATGCTCCTTTACCATTTTCTTAAATGTTGGCAGTGTTTGAGCACGTCTTATTTCAATAGGTAATACACAACCGAGCAGCTTCAATCGTAAAAGATTTGTCAAAGAAGGAAGTGGAATGCATACGAATACTCAATTTTAGATTCTCCGATGATCTCAGGGACTTAGAATGTGTCACAGAGGAACTGAAAGCGTTCTTTAAGATAAGAAGGAGTAAGAGGATGGAAGAGCACATTATAAAGCAAAGAAAGTATGTGGGCATTCCGACGAAGGCGAATAGGAAGCCATTTGAGCTTAATACGGAATTCAGAAACGTGATCATACTTGCGCAAGCCAAATATGAACCTGATACAGAGATTTTGAAGTCGCTCAAGCTTGTCCAATTGGTCTTGGGTGAGATCAAGATAGCTGGCATTAGCATAGTCCAAAATAGGAAGGAGAAGAGATTGTGCAATTGCAATTTTAGTGGTTACGGGAAGAAAATTACGAAGTCGTCTCAGGGAGCCCACAGATACAAACAGTTTACGACTGACTTCCTGCAGTTGTTTGGTCCAAGAAAGTGTGCTGTCGATATAAATCCCCAAGTTTTTCACAGTGTGAGTTATAGGAATACTGGTGTTGTTAAAAGAAACCTGGGGAAGTGTCGACCAATCAATCTTAGAGACAGTCCGAGAACTACCAACTATAGTCACTTGAGTCTTCGAAGGATTGATCATCAGGCCAAACTCAGAGCTCCAGTCACCTATTCGAGCCGGGTCATTATTAATCGTCTCAATGGCATCAGGTAACTCTCCAAGAGGGGCTTGGGTATAAATTTGGAGATCATCAGCATACAGGTGGTAGAAAGAAGAAAGTCGTTGAGTGATAGCATTAATAAAGAGTGCGAAGAGAAGAGGAGATAAAACGCCACCCTGCGGCACACCGGCAGATGTGTGACACCAAGAAGAGAAAGATTCATCAGTGCAAACACGCTGCCGGCGGCCAAACAGTTAACTATGAAACCAGTCAATAACCGGAGGAGATATGTTAAAAGAGCATAGGACGCCAAGTAAAATATCGAAGTCAACCGTATTGAAGGCATTGCTAAAATCAAGCAGAGCAAGTACTGTTAACTTTCCCATTTCCATGCCTGCCCTGATGTCGTCCGTAATATTAACAAGTGCTGAGGCAGTGCTGTGTCCACGTCGAAAACCAGATTGATAAGGATTTAGCAGATTATGTTTGGAAAGGAACGTGCTGAGTTCATGATGGGACAAGCTTTTCAAGGACTTTGGATAGAAAAGGAAGAATAGAAATGGGACGGTAGTCAGAAAAGGATGCAGGATGAGATTTTTTTGGTAAAGGAATAATTTGGGCATCTTTCCAGGCTTGTGGGAAGACACCACTGGAAACAGAGAAGTTGAGGATGTAAAGGATGACTGGAACAATATTATCAAGGATGGGGATGATCATCTTACGGCTGACACAGTCACTACCAACAGCGTTGGATGAAATGGAAATAATACTCCTTTTAACATCACAAGCAATGAATTGACTTAAGACAAAAGGGGAATAATCAGGTATCGGAAGATTTGAAAGATAACTAAGCGTAGCAGCTTTAGTGGCCCCATTCAATAAGGGCGAAGTAGAAAAATGAGTGTTAAGTAAATTGAAGTCCAAATCTTTTGGAATCGTGTCATGAGACTTCTTTCCGACACCTAATGTTTTGAGAAATTGCCAGATCTTGGCTGGATCACCGTTTTGAACTGAATTATGGATATTTTGACGTTGCGCGATTCTACACACCTTGTTGCAGTGGTTTCTACTTGAGACGTATTTTTCCCTGTTGACGTCATTGCGCCGAATTTTAAGCTTAAACTTTGCAGATGCCGTTCTGTTTAGTAAAACTTTAATCTAGTCAACCAAGGCGCCGGAAGATGTTTAACTCTTACAACTCGAATAGGTGCATGTGTGTCGTAAAGCTGAATGAGGGTCGATGTCAAGATTTCAACTTGTTCGTCGACGGACGACGATGTGACTAGTGGCGTCCAGTCGATGTTACTGGCGCATCCTTTCTAAGACGATCAATGTCCATACCATCAAAATTGCGAAGCAGAAGAGTTTTGAACTTATGCTTAGGAGGTCGAATTTTATAGGAAGTGTAAATTAGATCATGATAGGAAAAAGCGTCAGCTGCACATTGACCATGTTTAGCGACGCGATCGAAGGACGAGACAAAAATAAGACCAAGAAGCGAAGGCACAGAGTTAGGAAAATGGTGAGTGGCACTAAGATCAAGAATAGATAGATTGGTAGATTCAATAATATGACGAAGAGAAGAAGAACGGCAATCTTCTTTAAGGAGACATGTATTAAAGTCGCCCATTATGATACTATGACTGTAAGAGGGAATTAAATCTTCTAAAAGACGTTCGAAAGAAGAAAAGAAATTAATCCGAAGAGAAGGGCAGTAGTAAACCCCAAGGAGAATCTTAGTATGCTGTAATTCAACTTCCAGAAAAAGATTTTCACCGGCGCTGGGCGGGGGCGGCTGAGTGGACATATTAATTATGGAAAATGGCAAATAATTACGAAGATATGGCCACCCCACCACCACCACCGACCGCGCGATCATTCCTGATACACAGTTGAAATCCTGGAAGAGAGTAGGAGGCAGAGGGAAGACAAGGTTTTAACCATGATTCAGAAACAAGAATCGCATGAATATTCTAACAGTCAAAGCTTGCCAGTATATCAGGGTAGTGGGCCGGAATACTCTGGGCATTCATGTGGACTACATTAAAGTTCCCAGAGACATCGGAAAAAAGTGAAATAACAGTGTCAGCTAATGAAGGAGCACTAGCGAAACTTTCATCAGCATTATCAAACGAACAAAAAGTATCAGTATCACTGCTACAGCCAGGGCTGAGCATAAATATAAAATACTATATAAATATTAATAAACTAAACAAGAACAATAAATAAAAAATAAACTGCGCGGTTAACAAATCTCCGTCCACCTGCCAGTTGTACTTAAAATGAGAGTAAAATATAACAAAACACAAAATATAATTTCATTTTATAGTCCAGGTATAAAACAAGTTCATAAACAAAACTAAAATAAAAATAAAAAAAAAAGAAAATAGGATCGTGTAACAGAGCGTTAATTCAAGGAAAATGTCAATGGAACGCAGACATGAAGTGTCAGATTGTGAATTTGTGACAGTGACATATTGGTGAAATGAAAACAAATGATACAAAAACCTATTGTGACAAACAAACAAATTAGAAATTATACAGGAGTATGCAATAAATACCTGGACTAACAATAGAAAAACACATCGAAGAACTTTACTTCCTGGCTACAGTACGCTTGGATATTGCAGCGGCAGTCTTTCCCACCGCGACCAGTTGAGTGACACCCGGCTCCGGCTGTCCAGAGACCTGCTCCAGCTGGGTGGCCATCAGTTCCGACTGCTGCGCGATCCTATTGAGGTCGGCCGAGGAAGTGACTCTATGGCGAAATCCCTTCGAATCCAGTACGAACACAGTGCCCTCAGACGTCCAGCATTGGGTCACACCAAATCTTTCCCGCGCTGCCATGAAAACATTGTGCCTGGTCTTTGTGAGGAATTCCGACACAGTGACACCAGAACCCTTCAGCTTGGTTTTGCTGAACCAGATCCTGTCGCGGAGTGTCACATCATGCAGTTTGATCAGGATTGGTCGAGCTTTGTTAGATGTACTGCGCCCTATCCTGTGACACCTCTTGATACCCGACGTAGCCAAGTCAAGATAGAGGCGCTGCTTGAGAACTTTAGCCACCACCTGAGCAGTCTCCTCCTCCTGCTCCTCCGACACTCCGTGCAACAACAGAATTTTCCGCCGCCCACGCATCTCCATATTATCCTGGGTCTGTGCCAACATGGCAACTTGCTGCTGCAGAGTACCGAGCGCCTGGACAACAAATGCCCGGAAAGAGGCAAACTCCGCTGCCAACGTTGATGTGGTGATTGCTGTGGTGCAAGGAGTCTTCTGCAATTCTTTTTCAAACGCAGACATTCTTTGAGCAAACAGATTGCTCATTTCAGCAATAGTGCGGTTGATTGCTTCCATTGTATTCAAATTAAAAGTTCTGTTTTGGAGCTGATAACACTTCACTGGCAGGTACGGATTATTAACCAACAATATTTGTCATTAATGTATTAAATTATGATATATTACTATTTTTATATTAATTTAAAATGGAGAGAAAAAAAATTGTTGTGTTACTTTTGACTACCCTCGATTTTTTTCTCGATTTTTTATATGAAAGGAGTTAATACCAGACGTAGTAAAGATAAGCCTAGATACCAAAAAGCAACAGTTATAGATGAAATTAAAAGGAATACAGCAGCGGTCCAGGACAAAAACCATAGAACAAAGAAAATACCCGTTAAAGACATAAAACGTCCTTTACAGGTTCGTCCTGGTGGTAGCGATGCAAGCAGCCCTCAGCCTGGGCCTTCAGCTTCAAAGGATTGAAGACAATCCGGGCATCCTCCCCGTTAAGGAAGGACAAGCTTCACTTAGCCTATATAATTAAGCACATACGTTACGAGTTTTAGTTCATAAGAATTTAGAATATAACATAGAAAAATATAATGAAATATCCAACTATATGGAAGATAGATTAAGCACATACGTTTAAGATGATAGTCTTGTTGATGCTGAGTTGCAAACCCAATACATAATGAACATAACTATAGAACATTATATTCAGTTAGTACCAAGCATTAGAATAAAAAGGGGACCTATCAATGCTGACGGATCTATAATTAAAGCTATTACTGGAAATTTAGATAACGAAGACGCACTCAGATACGATAAATGGATAAACAGTCTGCAACTGCGACAAGATGCAATCGTTAATAAAGTTACTTTAGTTTCCGAAATAGTTGACACATTCGTTAATATTACTAACTCAACTAGAAACAACTTTATAATACTTGAGAATACTATGGAGGAAATAGAAGAAATTTTAAACAAAACTCAATTCCAAAGGAGTAAGAACTTTGTCTTAAATACTTATAACATGTTAACTCACCCTCGCCCTGAAAAAAGTAGAGGAATGGTGCAGCGAGCATCAACTCTCTTTGAACCCCACAAAAACTGAACTAATTCTCTTCACAAAAAAGAGAAAACCGAAGGCAATGCTACTATCGCGTTTCTTCGGAGCAACCCTAAGCCTTTCAACCGAAACCAAGTACCTGGGCATCTATTTGGACAAACAACTGAACTGGGCAAAACACACGAACTATATCACCACAAAAGCCAGCATATCACTGTGGCAGTGCAAGCGACTGCTAGGCAGGAATTGGGGGATTAGCCCCATAATCACCCACTGGCTATACACCACGGTCATCCGACCAATCATCACATACGGCTCGTTGGTCTGGTGGCCCAGAACAGACCTCAGCACAGCCCAAAGAGATCTCGAAAAACTGCAACGGTTCGCTTGCGTTGCAATCACTAGCAGTATGAAAACCACACCCACTGCTGCCCTACAGGCAATGCTGGGACTGCCACCTCTGCACCTTATTGTACGAGAGGAGGCAGCCCTGGCCACTTTTAGACTCCACCTATCAGGTTACCCTAAATAAAGACTCCAGAATTAAGCACACACGCATAAAGGAAGATGCGATCAAGCGAAAACCGATTCTAGCATCACCTTGCGACAGAAGCCCCGAAGACACACCACTTTAATAGGCACTACAATATAATTCTCAAAGAAGAACGATGTGACTACTCAGGCCCGAAAGAGATGAGAGTATACACCGACGGATCGAAGACTGACTCCGGTACCGGAGTCTGAGTCTTCTCACACGATTTCAATATAAATATATCCCCGCTAGGAGGTTTCAACACCGTCTATCAGGCGGAGTGTGTGGGCATCATACAAGCGGTCCACGCCCTAGAAGCCAGGAGGGTTGTTACGGACACCCTCATACGGATACTCTCCGACAGCGCATCAGTCCTCCAATCCTTACGGAAGGAATATATTACATCAAAACTAATATTAGAATGTCACAAAGCACTAGAACAAATAACTGTATCCAGCCGGAACACGGTAACACTACAGTGGATAAAGGGACACAGCGGATCGCTGGGCAACGACGCGGCTGACGAGCTTGCGAGACGCGGATCCAGCTCGGCGGTCTACGGACCCGAACCTGTTGTACCCATCCCCTTGAACCAAATAAGCAGATGGCTGCAGGAATTCACCCAGACACAGGAGGAGTACTGGTGGACTTCGGCACCGGGCTGTAGGCAATCCAAAGAGGCTCTGCCATCTTTGGACAGGAGGCTTACCAGGCATCTTCTACGCCTGGACAGGAATGGCCTGCGCCTGGTGACGGAGACCATCACGGGACACTGCTCACTCAACAAACACTTCCACACAATAGGCATAACGGACAGTCCTCTGTGCAGGGCATGCATGGAGGCCGAGGAAACCGTTGCGCACGTTCTCTTTGAATGCACAGGTGTAACCCAGATAAGAACACAAACCCTCGGGTCACCCAGATCTTACACGGATGTTTTGAGGAAACCAGGAGCTCTAATTGACTTCTGGAGGGAGGTGGACTGCTTGGAATGACCACCAAACGGCCGCCATGGCCCTCGCACAATGGTCCACTTACGGGACTAAGTGCGGAAACCAAACCCCCTAACTAGACTAGACTAGACATGTTAACTCATAACTTTCAAATATTATTGAACCGCTTAGATGAAGTAGAGACAGCGTTAGAATTTAGTAGTGTTAATGTATTACATGATTCCATATTAGATACCACCGAATTAATTAATATCCTTCAAGACATCGAGAAAACGGATAAGTTAGCTTTTCCTGTCACTAATGAAAACTTAGTTAAAATCGAAAATTGTATTGACATCAAAGCTTATGTAAAAGGCAAACAAATAACTTTTATTATGTCAGTACCAACAGTCCAATTAGATGTCTACAATTATTACACCCTACATCCTTTTCCTATGTATAATCCCCACCTTGGCCTATCATTCCTAATTACTCCTAAACATTCCCATATCCTTTGGAAAGGGTCGAAAGTAGTATCGCTCTCCCAGCCTTGCAGGGAACTAGACTAAGGAAAGTTCCTTTGTTACGAGAACAGCGTGTCTTTAGTGGAAGAAAGCCAATTCAGCAAAAGATTTGATGACGTTCTCTACGAAGATAACATCGTGCCTGCCTCTTCCAGTCAACGCATCTGACATCAAAATAAAATCCATACATCAAGATATTTGAATTATTTTCACAGGCTTTCCTACATTCCTGATGGAAAACTGAGACGGAGACATGAGCCAGCACGACATCATGGGCACCTACATTCTAACCCTTGACAACGCTTGTGAGGTGAAACTTGGGACATCCACATTAAGAAAACGCCGCTTACAAACCGGAGAAGTCGTCTTCCATAGTTCACCATCAATACATCTGCCCAGTATTATAACACCAAAGGACACCGCACTACGCAAGACTATAAGTCTCGACGAGATTGACTTGGATAATCTACAATTCCTATCGCACGCATTAAAGGACAACAGTGAAGTGAAAAACATTCATTTTGTGAATGTGCACAGTGTTAGTATAGGAACTATTGTAATTTACACAATTTTACTTTTTGTACTAATTTTAGTTATATACCGATTTAGAAGAATATTGTTGAAAAAGCTTATACAAAATCACCAACCTCGTGATGTACTTCCGGATGGTGATTTTGCACTTACGGAGGGAGGAGTTATGCATAGCCAACCTCTTCCTCGAACTGTTTTGATAAACTAAGATCACGCCATGCCACCCATCAGTTCTAGGTAGCAATATTTATTTGCAATAAATTACCAAGCAATGATGTCCAAAACAATTAAGAGTATAATATAACATACGAGCAGCTTCCTGTTATTGACCCACTGTGAGGTCTGGCCACCGACACACACATATAAACCATTTCACTAGTATATAAGACCATGTAACTTAGATTTAAGGGTTCACTCTGGTCATAACGCACACGTGTAATTAATAAATATATTTTTTATTATAAATCTTGCGCGATCATATTTGACTAGGTATAGATACAAAGGGACAAACGCGTTGCTGTAGTATTGTGACAACTTCGAAACAAAGTCTATATAATCTTGACGATAAAAATTACGATGTTCCCTAACTGTAAAAAATAGAGATGGGCGTTTCCGGTTTTTTGCGCAAACTGTTATGTAACTAATATACAGTTTTCATATCGATATCGAAAACGGTTTTCAGATATCGATATCAGTAGTACAGTTTGCAAACTTTAACTGTTAAAGTAGAGATAAGTACTGTGGGATCGAATCTAACAAGTTACAATAATTATACAAATATTATAGACGTAAACTGTAGAAAATATTTTAGTCAAGTACAATGGTGACATCGATGACAATCAACAACATTTTGCGTGCTATGGTAACATCTAAGGCTGGTGATAGATGTTAAAGGAGTATCTATTCCTAACATTAACATGATATTTATATGAGCAAACTAACAACGAAAGCGAACTAAAGCAAACGCAAACTTACACTTTTACAGTTATTCAGTAAAACTGTGCAGCTACTTGTATTGTTATTGTATTAAAGTTATTTATCAGTTTAACTACGAGTAGTTTGCTACGAGTTAATTGCGGAGATTTCCCGTCCCGGTTTTAAGTGAAGACTTATTCGTTTTCGCACGCAAGTAGAGCTTTCGATTCGATACAGTTTTTGTGATATCGGTTATGTTGATATAGATATCGATATGATATGATATCTAACAGATATCCGATATAAGTTACGTTTTGATATATCGGATCCATGCCTGGTAAAAAAGTAACATTTTACTTAATGTTTACATTTTAGATTTCCAAATATGCCAGAAGTGAAAGAAAAGTGGATCAATGCTGTTAACAGGGAAAATTGGTTTCCAAAAAAATATAGCGTTGTTTGTTTAAGGCATTTCACGGCAGATTGCTTTGAAACCTTAAAGAACCGACGCCGTTTATTTAGTTCAGCAGCACCGACCCTGTTTTGCCTGTTTTGGTATGTTTTATTATTACATCATTATTTCAGTTCAATTTATTATATTAAAAAAAAATAAGAAGTACATGTAAAATAAAAACTTTATAATTTACAGCAAACCAAATAAGACGGCTGATCTATATATTCCTGGGCCTTCCCATCTAACTACCTCACAATTAAGTTAATTTATTCTAACGACGACGTAATTCGTGATCTTAGGCCGCTTTGTTACAATATTTAATGCCTTTTGTATAATTACAAGATTTAGTATCAATAGGACAAACTTCTGATGAAATACCCTCCCAGAAATGCAAATTTAATGATCATAACGTTCCTGGAAATTCCTTTGATAATGTCCCCGTCGTAAGTTAATTTTCACTTGTTTAATTTCACTATATCAATAGTGCTCCTATAAGAAGTCAGATTTTTATGCTTTACAGAATTCACCTACCGTAAAAGTCGAGCAACAAGTTGAGGACTTAACTCCACGAAAACGCAAAATGAAGCGCCATATAGACCGTTTAATATTTTCACTTAATAAAAATGAGAAAAACATTAAGAGGCTTCAAGACAGAAATAGAGTGCTTACCAAAAAAGTGGCAAATCTACAAGAAATTTTAAACACGTTAACAAAAAAATCTTTTATAACTTCCGAGAATGAAGATATTTTAAGCAGCATAGGTGTTCAAAATAGAGAAATAGTTAAATGCCAAATTCTAAAATCTTTAACAGGTCATATGCCAAAAATTAAAAATTCACCGGAACTGCGAGCGTTCGCTTTAACACTGCACTTTTATTCGCCGAAGGCATACAATTTCGTCAGGAAAACTTTCAGTACCTGTTTACCTGCTATATGCATGCTAAGATCTTGGTACCAGTCCGTTGATGGAAAACCAGGATTCACAAAAGAAGCACTAGAGATACAATCAAAAGCAAATCAAAAGAATCTGATAAGAAAATTTACGCCACTATTATATTTGATGAAATGGCTATCAGAAGTGGTGTTGAATATCATCCTCAAGGATGAAGATACTATGGGCACGTAAGTTTTGGTACCAGCTTGAAAACGAATTGTCAAGATGAAGCTAGGAGTGAGGCGTATTTATCGAAACAGTTAAAAAAAACAGGTATTTGAAAGTAACAACATGAAACAGGTATCTCAGAACCGAAATAACAGCTTCTACTTGTTTCGCCTGTTCCACAAACAACCGAAAGATACAAATGAAACTGGGAACGACCTGGAACAGCTATGTGGCACTGTTTCAAATGAAACATGCTCCTTTCTCTTCTGACTTATTATTATAGAAAGAAACAGCAACTGATCTGTGGAACAAGCTCTTTGCTCCTCTGGTTCATTGTAATAGAAAGTGACAGCATCTGTTCTGTGGAACAAGCTGTTTGCTCCTCTGGTTCATTGTGATAGAAAGAGACAGCATCTGTTCCTTGCATAGATTAAATCTACCATAGATTTAATTTAAGCAGGGAACAGATAATCCCGACCTGTCACTGTTTCTGCCTGACATTTTCGGACACACATGCAAATAATGAACAAAACTATCGAATATTTTTTATTATTATGTTACTTTAATTTTGTATAAATATTTATTTGTAATAATTAATTAAAACAATATTGGTGATTTTTTTGAACCCAGACATTCCATATTTGCACTAAAAAGAAATACAAGTGTAATATTTTTCATGTATGTGTATCCAAACACTCTCACTATCTATGGTTGTCTATCCCCGCGTTCCGAATTACGATATTTTCAATGTTAAATGGTTAATTATGCGCCCAGTCGTTAATCGTGCTAAATTACCCTGACGATTTGTTGATATCATAATTTGGAACGCAGGGTATGATCACGTTTGATGTTTAGTAAACAATCAAAACAAAAACAGAGTTTTTGAATTTGATTGAATCTTGTTTTGGAATCTTTTAACTTCATAAATAACTTGTTTATGAAAGTTTCGTAAATAATCGTAGTTAATTAGTGTGTAAGAAGTCGTATAATTAGTGTATATATAGTTAGTGACATAGTGTTAATTATAAATATGTCTATAAACAGAAAAACAAGTGTTGTGTGGGACCACTTTACGGACATTGGTGGTTATCACGCAGTATGCAATATATGCAAAACGAAGATGTCGTTTAAGTCCTCGGTGACTAATTTAAAAAAAAACACTTGCTGCGCAAACATCCTACCATTCGCGTTGTAAGCCGCAATGAAATGACGACGAGTGATTCTAGTGGAGTAAGTAATGTACAAACAATGATACTTGCTGGAGGCAGTAGTGATGGGAACGCTGTAGTTACTAACATGGGTGTTGAGAATGCTGTGGCTTCTAATATTGGTGCTAGTGTTAATATTAATCCTTTTAACGACGCAGCAGTAAGCAATGCTGCTGTTACTCAATGTAGTACACAAGGACCTGTACGAAGAACATATGGCCATCAGGTAATAACTGAATATATGCCGAAACGTCGCAGTAATATAGAAAAAAAAATTATTGATGACAAAATTATGCAGCTTTTCACCTTAGACTTTCAACCATTTAGAATAGTAGAAGACAGAGGTTTTCGAGAACTCATAAATTTAGCTTTCCCCAATTATATAATACCAACTAGGAAGTATTTTGCCAATAATATGTTGCTATCTCTGTATGAAAAAAAGAAAAATGACTTGAAACTAACAATACAGCAAAAAGTCCAATCAGTTTGCATAACTGTTGACATTTGGTCAACGATAGCCAATGACTCGATGATGGCCATTACAGGCCATTATATTGATGAAGAAGCATGTGAGTTATGCTACTGTTTATTAGACTGTGTACCTTTAGAAGAGTCCCATACTGGCAAAAACATAGCCAAAACTATTAAAGAAGTATGTGATGAGTGGCATTTGTCTGAAAAAATTTTGCTAGGGGTTTCAGATAATGGCAGTAATGTCAAGAATGCCATTGAAAAGGAGCTAGGGTGGAAACATTTCCCTTGCTACACTCACACTTTAAACCTCTTAGTCAATGATGCATTAAAAGCAGATGACATATATGATATTATAAATAAAGTCAAAAGTTTAGTTAAGCATTTTAAACAAAGTAATATGGCATGGCAAAAACTAAAAAGATACCAGGAGCAAGCTGGAAATACCCCAAAACGCCTGATCCAAGAGGTGGCCACTCGCTGGAATTCCAAATTTTACATGCTCCAACGCTGTGTAGAGCTGAAGGAGCCTCTTAACAGCGCTATGGTCAACTTAAATATGGAAACATTGACTACATACGAATGGCAGGTTTGCCATGAGCTATGTACAGTACTCGGTCCCTGCGAAGAAGTGACAAGGGAACTAAGCGGAGAGAAATATGTTACGGGTAGCTTAGTCATTCCCATAACTACAGGCCTCACCAAAGCTCTAGAAAGCTTAGAAAATCAAAATTTTATGCCTGCGGTAGATAGAGTGAGGCAAGATATTATAGGAGGCATTGGGATTCGTTTTCAGAACATTCACCAACTGTATGTTTTTGGATCCACGGTTCAAATTATATTTTGAGGATCATTCTACTGCAGAAGACACAAAACGTCGCTTTATTGCTTTATTAGTCTAAGAGCAGCATAAAAACGCTGAGCAAAACCCCTCTGCAGTGGAAGTCAGCAGTCTCCCTAGTCAAGAAACCAACAAAGTTAAGTCTATTTGGCAAGACTACCAAAACAAAATGCAAAATATTCAGCCAGAGGGCACAGCACAATCTAGAGCAATTTTGGAGGTACAACGTTACCTGGATGATACTATACTTAGTAGACAGGAATGCCCACTGAAATGGTGGAAGGCTCATAGAGCGATATACCCCATGCTGTACAAAGTTGCAGTGCAAAAACTAAATGCCATGGCATCTTCAGTGCCCTGTGAGAGAGTGTTTTCAGCTGCAGGAAACATTCTTAATGAAAGAAGGACAAGATTGAGAATAAGGAAATTTCAGCAGCTGGTATTTTTAAACCAGAATCTTTAATGTAAATGTTGTATATATGGCTGTAAATAATGTAAATATGACAAACTGATTATTATGTAAATTTAAAATGAAATGAAAACCTTTAAATGCGCCAGCTTGATTGACACTCATGAAGTTTTATGTTTATTACAATTTAAGTATTATTTAAATTTAAATACAAGCATAGTCAAGCTGTCAGTCCTAAGCCTGCAAAAGGGTGGTTTTTATTTCATTTCAGTCAGTACCATGTACTGACTGGAACTAGGTACTATTTCTAAATCTGTTGCAACAAATAAGTCTTTAGTTCCAGTGCAACAGGCTGTTTCTTTTGGAACAGGCTGTTATTTTGGAACAGGTTTTTGGAACAGTTTTCTTCTTGGAACTGAAACAGGTGGATCAGGTTTCTAATTTTATCTGTTCCAACCCATCTCTAGATGAAGCCAAAGAGACACTTGTGTTTTTGTTGGTAGCATTAAATGCTAGCTGGAAAATTCCAATTAGTTATTTTTTGATAAATGGCATCAATGCGGAACAAAAGGTTGCGTTTTGACTCAAGCCATCCATTTAGTAGAAGATATCCATTTAGTACATATCAAAGCCATTACGTTTGACGGCTGCCCAGCAAATTTTAACGTGGCCAAAATGTTAGGCTGTAGTTTCGATATTGATAGTATGAATTCCACTTTTAAAAATCCTTGCAACAACACAAAAGTTGCTGTTTTTTTAGATCCTGCCCGCATGATAAAACTTGTGCGAAATGGCTTAGAGTTTTATACAATTTTGCAAGACAAATGTGGTGAAAATATTTCATGGCAACATCTTGTTAACTTACACAATCTACAGATCGCGGTAAATTTTCACTTGGCTAATCGGTTGAGAGCTGCTCACATTTTCTTTAAAAGTAAAATAATGAAAGTTAGCTTAGCTACCCAAATATTTAGCAAAAGTGTGTCAGATGCACTTACATTCTGCAAAGAAAACCTCAATTTACGCGAATTTGAGGAAGTCACACCTACATCACGTTTTTTAGTCATGATGAATGATTTATTTGACATATTAGACTCGCACACTCATGGGTATGGCTTAAAAAGAGCGGTAAATGCAGAAAATGCTGCATAAGTTTTAACAAAACTTAAAGCGGCGAAAGATTATCTGTTAAACATGTCAACCGAAATTCAGTTACAAGATTTTACACAAACACAAACAGTTCTATTAGTGAAATCGCCTAGATATACCGGATTTTTAGGATTTTGTGTATGCATAGAAAGTGCAATATTCCTCATCCAGGACGTAATTTTAAATACAGACTGTGCAATGAAATACCTTCCCCTACATAAGATAAGCCAGGACCATTTAGAACATTTATTTGGCAGCATGAGGTGTCATGGCGGGTCTAACAATAATCCTAGTGCTAGGCTGTTCGAGAGCATTTATAAGAAGCTCCTGACTTACGCTCAAATCAAAAATAGTGGAAGCGGTAATTGCTCCGCGTTTGACCAAATATCTATATTACAGTGTACATCTGCAGTGGAGCGCATTAACGTGACTGCAAGACACATGAAATCGATAATGAGTCCAATAGTAACGAAACCTTTGAATTTCCTGAACTGTAAGACATTTCAGAGTTTAGTGAGAAAGTCGTTGAATACATGTCCGGATACATCGTCCATGCTTTGATAAAAGTCTTAAAATGTCAATTGTATTGGAGCTTTGATTGGTGATGCGAACGTAAATAGCTTGCAATATAAAAAGATATTTATAAAAACAAGTTACTTCATGCATCCACCGCCGTAATAGAAATTTGCCGCCGTAGTGAAAGTTGTATTAAAAAAACGATCAAAGAAAATGGGTCCAAAATACTAAAACCAAAATTTAATACCGACTACTTATTCCACTAGTTCTTAAAACTTTTATAGGCTACAATTTATTTCCCGAAATAGATTTCCATCAATTCGAAATAAAAAGCACAAACCATTTAATTGATTTAGCAAGATGCGTTATAAAAAAATACGTTGATGCACGCTTGTCATTTTTTACAAAAAATAATAAAGACCCCAAATCTTATATCCGGAAATCTTATACTAAATTGATTCATTTTAAAAATCAATAATTGTCTCGTCGAGGAGGATCGTCCAACCTAGGCGCAAAATTATTTTTTTTTTTGTTTTTTTTTTACTATTATTTAACCTTGATTTAATTTTAGCATTGATTTGAATAAAGTAAAATTTACAGTGTTACGTAAGTATTTTATTTACACCCAGTTAACGCCCAACCAGTATAGTTAAAAAAAGTAGAATTAACAGACATCGTCATGTTCGATTTTATCGATATTAGGCATTGTTGTAAAACTGACTTGTGCATCACTATGTTTGGAACATTCTTCCTGACATTTTTGCATCGGCCAATCACAACCGCTGTTTTTTCTTCATCCCCCGACCCGCAGTGGTGAGTTGTGTGCCTAGACGAAATGGGTCTATCAGCTCTCAAGTGGTTTAATTCTCTTTGACTAATATTAAGGACAATGCTTCAGTAAGGAATGATTTGTAAGGATACTTTTATTATAATAAATACTTTGGACTAACTGCTTTTTTTTTCAATAAATCTTAAAACCCTAATGCCAAAGTGGCCTATCTAACAAAAAAAAAAATATAATGGTGCCTAGGGTTCATATGATTCCTAAAAGATAAAGAATATTACATATTAAGAGATTTGAGCACCAAAGAATAATAAAATATATTGAATTTCTAAAGTTATTTTTTTTTAATCTGGGCTTGTGTTTCTTCCTTACTACTGAAAACTATTGTTTAAGTAATTAGGCCACTCTGGCTCTCATGGCCTCAGTCGATTTCTGTTGCAGAGATATCTCTGTAGCAAGGCTGACCATACAGCGTGGTGCCACGATGATATCGTGCGTCTTCGCCTCGTTTTATATCCCTGAGGAGGAGGCACCGCCCCCGCATAACCTGGTCCGCCTCGTAACACATTGCGAAACCAGCGGTGAAGAGGTCATCATCGGGAACGACGCGAATGCACATCACGTGGGGAATGGACACACAAAAAGACAGGGGTAAGTTATTAGTAGAATACTTGTTCATAACTAAGCTTTCCCTACTAAACACAGGCACGGAACCGACGTTCGTAACCAGACGTAGCCGGACGATTATGGATGCGCAGCGGAAAGCATCACTGGGTGGCAGGTCTCCAGTGAGGCCTCCTGCTCGGACCACGGATGGATCCGATTCGACATTCAGATCTGCGTTGCACCTATACCACCTAGGCGTAATCCGCGCAACACAGACAAAGCTGTCTACACTTGCGCCCTCTCCTCCAAGCTTCCGCCCATATGTGAGGAGTTGGCGTATGTGAACACGACGCAGTTAGATACGCAGGTAAACCAACTTACCGAATCTATGATATGCAGCTACCACACTGCCTGCCCAGAAACTTCTCCTCGCAAAACACCGGGCAAACGACCCTGGTGGGGTAATGATCTGGAACGCATGCGCGGTAAGGTAAGAAAGGCCATAAACACATGTGCGGATGAGGACTGGGACGCCTACTACGCAGCCAAATCCAGCTACAAAAAATGCATCAGACTCAGGCATACGAGTACCACGGGATGGAGTAAGTACTGTGGGAACATTGAATCTTGCCAACAAGCAAACAGGGTAAGGAAAATTCTGGCACAACTGAGTACACCTGGGCCGGCCACACTCCGTAAACCTGACAACACACTCACCACGTCGCCTGAAGAAACGAGACACGTCCTAGTAGAAACACACTTCCCAGGAAGCGTCTTCGTACAGGTAACTGACTGGCAAGATACTATCGAACCACCAACACTCGATAATTGGCACTATGCACGAAGGATGATCACGCTAGAGAAACTCCAATGAGCCGTCCAAAGCTTCCATCCTTTCAAGGCGCCTGGCCCAGACGGGGTGTTCCCTGCGCTACTACAATAGGGAGGTATACCTGTAGTAGAAAGACTGGTGCTACTGTTGAGAGCGTGCCTGGCCTTTAGACACGTCCCCAAAGGATGGAGGGACGTTTTGTCATACGAATCACGGACAGCCCACTCTGCAGAGCTTGCACGGTGGAAGAAGCGACAGCAGCACACCTGCTCCTAAGCTGCCCTGTAATCGCTGACTACAGGACCAAATACTTCGGCGACCCAGGTACCCTGCAGGAGATAGTCGGCAGCACCAGGGCGCTGCTGGCCTTTCTCAAGGAGCTGGAGTGGATCGAATAATATAATTAACTGTATCCCACCGTACGCAAAATACGCGCTTAGTCGTGGAGTTGCGGAAACAGCCCGTCGCGGCGTCGAAACAAAACTAAACTACAATGCTAAACTATGAGAACTTGGAAGTGGTCAGCCAGCCAGACGTCAGAATGGCTGACCACTTTATTTTTTTGATATTGGCGGCCACTTTGATCTCAAATATCTCCTCTTTGGTTTGGAATTCCAATTTTAAATTTATACAGCTATTTACTCATGCGTTTGTGTTCGGCAAACCGTAATTAATTTGTTTTTTCCTCGTTTGGTTCTTTGCGCCAGTCAGTTTACAAAATGGAAAACTTGAAATATCGCGTTATTTACGAGTACGAGTTCCATCGTGGCACCACTGCTACAGATGCGTTTTTGGTTCCAAAGATTTCGTTCTGCACATTTCGACCTGCAGAACAAGCCCCGTGGACAGCCGGAGACCAAAGTTTATAATGAAGAATTGGACCCTGTTAAGCAGAAAAGATCCTGCCAACACTTTTTCTAAAATCGAGTTATGTACATATCCATAAAGTACTCATCAAGTTTCATATATGCACAAAAGATCCAGGCATTTTAACCACATTAATCTAACAAAAGTTATACTGTGTCAAAGATACCATCTCCTAATCACCAATTTTGAAAAATGTAGAAAAGTATCACGTTGCGTGGACAAAGACATTAATAAGATTTATAGTTTTCAAAAGATTCATGTTGCATGGATCTTTTTAAAACTTTTAAAAGTCTCAATAATTGTTGTATAATTTTCATACCATGCGGTTTGGATCTTTTTGCATAATACATACCTCACTTTATTTAAAAAAACTTAAGAAGCCAATAGTCCGGTCAATCTAGACCAAAAAATGAAAGTGAAGGTACATAAAAGCCCAACAAGCTGAAAAACAGTAAAAATGTTCAAAACATAATTATAAATAGTATTTAAAAGTTCTCCATCATTCCCGTGTATGGATTTTTTTTTTATTCAAGGTCAAAGGTAAAAAAAGAGTTATTGCGATTTTCAGCAAAACGGTAAGTTTAAAAGTACCTTTGACAAAAATTGTAGATCATAAAATTATCTATAAAAAATGTATCAATACTTTTTTTCTTACGAGCCACCGTTTCTGAGATATAATGATTCAAAAAGTTAAAGTTGTTATCGTCATAATATGCATGAGTACGCCACGACAATGTTGAAACAAAAGTTTACTGCTGAAAATATATTGGTAAAACAAGCTAATAATGATGCTGATGTATTGATTATTGAAACAGCAATAGAGCAATTCAATTTGACAAATACAACTATTGTTGTTGGTGAAGATGTAGACTTACTCGTATTACTCACTGCTCGAACGCCAACTGGAAAAACTATTTTTTTCTTAAAACCAGGAAAAGCTCAACATCAATATATAATAACAATAATATAATATTATTTTTACACGCAATAACTGGCAAAACAGCAGTTTTCAAAATGTTTGAAAAACAAGATTTAGTTCAATGTGCTGAAGTTTTTAAAAAGAGTAATTCAACTCAACAAGAAGTTATCACCAACGGCATCCGCTTTCTTCTTTCTATGTACGGAGCTCCTAAAAAAACTACCTGTTTAGATAAGCATCGATATGCATGTTTCGTTAAAAATACTAAAAATAAAAAACAAGTTAAATTAGCTTGTCTTCCTCCAACCTCAGTTGCTGCTCATCAACATCTTTTTCAGGTATATTATCAAATTCAAGTGTGGCGTGGTTATCAGCTAGACCCTACAGACTGGGGTTGGAAGTTGGTCAACAATGTATTAGAGCCAGTTCAAACTTTACTCCCACCTGCGTCGGAAAAACTGCTGAACACAATTTTTTGCAACTGCAAAAAGGGATGCAGTGCTGAATGTGGTAGCAAAAAAGTCGGACTGTTTTGTTCTCTGGCATGCACAAATTGTCAAGGCCGGTCGTGCTCTTATGTTGAATCACAAACAATGGAGTATTCGTTTGATTCCGACGAAAGTGTCATGCGATACATCGCTATTGACGCAATTTACTTGTTTCCAAAATGAAGATGAATAAGAAGCAGGAGAAGAAGAAGAAGATCAAGAAGAAGAACAAGAAGAATTTGAAATTTACGAATCAGAAGAAGAACAAGAAGAATTTGAAACTTACGAATCAGGCTTCATGCTTTGCCCGTGTCAATAAGGCGTGCTCAATCGCTGCCCATTTTTAAAACTATGGTAAAGAATCACTACCTCTCTCTTTAATAGTTGTTTTTCTTGATTTCTCTGTTTTTGTTCCATACTTATTACTGTATATATTTGTCTATATAATACATGTGGGAATGAAATGTATCCGAATGTTTGATAGATTGAGTGAATGATGTTTTAGATGTGTATCCGAACGACGCGAGTGAGAGGACGGATGTGAGAGGGAGAAAGGAGACGAATGGCGAATTTGCATATTGGCACGACGAGGATCACAACGCTGTTAGGACGTATTTTTTATATTTTCAAGTTGTTTGTGCAAATTTCAGTTTAATAAACCGTTTAAAGTTACTCCTGGTCGTTTCGCTGTATTTTTCAATCCCCACAACTTGGGGGCTCGTCCGGGATACGCAAAAATCAGCGAGCGACAACGTGCGGTTACACGAGAAAGCCCGTTAGGTACGGGAAACGTGAGCGCAGCACCTGCGGCGCGGCGGTGAATATTACGTTGCTGGTAGTACGATTACTACGCTTTTACGACGGTTACGACGGTTACGACGATGGCAAAAAGACGGAGTCAATCGTGTGACAAAGAGGATGGCGTACACGACTGGCCAGCGCGTTCCACATTCCACTACGAGCAAGACGTTATAAAGAAATTCGACGGCAGGGACAAGGCGTATCCTGTCACAAAGTGGATACAAGATATCGATGACAACGGTGATATATTTGAATGGACGCAGACGCAGCGGTTGTTGGTTGCGCGGCGTTCACTGGCGGGAACGGCGGCTTTGTGGCTGAGCTCTGAAAAGGCTTTTAAGTGCTGGGAATCGCTGAAGCAAGCTATCTCAAAAGAATTTCCAGACGCGATCGATGCAAAAACTATCCACGAGATGATGAGTGCCAGGGAAAAGAGGCCAAACGAGTCATGTATTGACTATATGTTTGCTATGAAGGAGCTTGGAAAAAGAGGCAAAATGGCGGTCTACGTGGCCATCAAATATATTGTTGATGGAATTAGAGATCAAGAAATTAACAAATAATGTTATATGGCGTTACGAGCTACTCAGAGTTAAAAGAAAAATTGAAAATTTATGAGATGATTAAAGACAAGAGCCGGAGTCACGAAAAAGGAAAAGATAGTAATTATAATATTCGGAAGGAGGAAGGATTTTCATCATACAGGTGCTACAATTGTGGGGAGAAAAATCACAGGAGTGAAGATTGTCCGCACAAGAATCAAGGAAAGAAGTGTTTCAGATGCAACGGATTTGGACATATTTCCCCAAATTGCCCTGTGAAATCAAAACCGCCATCATCATCCTCATCATCGGCGGCGCCGGTCCCATATTCTTCGGGTGCCGGAAGCAGTGCGGAAACCAAACGGCAACAACCGAAGCGGACATTCGTCACGACGGCGCAAGGGGGCGCGGCGAGCGACAGTCGAGTTTGTGAGGTTGGCAACTCTGCGCTTGCTGCGATTGGCTCGGAACCCAATATGGAGAACGACGAGTGTCATGGCGGCGACTTTGACGTTTTAGATGTAAACAAACCCGGCATTTTTACAAAACCGATAAAGTGTGTGAAGTTATTGTGCGGAAATATAACTGATGCGTTAATAGATTCGGGAAGCGACGTAAATCTGATTAGATTGGACTTTTACGAGGAGATAGGGTCTCCTGTGTGTAACAGTGAATGTGTTATAACTCTTACCGGGCTAGGACTTTCGAAAATTACACCACTTGGACAATTTCGTACAAGTATTGAAATCGATGGATACACGTACCGTGATGTTGTGTTTTACGTTATCCCTAGAGACACTATTCCATTCAAAGTGTTAATTGGTCACGAATTTTTACAAAATGTAATTACGGTTATGAAAGGTGGATCTGTGTGGATGAAACCGAATGATTGGTTGCGTGAGGTGGATTGTTGTGCATGTTCTGTTGATGTTTTAGGTCATGTGATGGACCGGAACGTGCGAGAGGAAGTGGTCAGGTTGGTAGACACATACCATCCACAGCAGATCAAGGAGGCACCCATCGAGTTAAAGATCATACTGAAAGATGATATACCTGTGGCTCAGCGCCCACGGCGTATAGCACCCAGGGAACAGGCCGAGGTAGATAAGCAGATCCAAGAGTGGTTGGATCAAGGAATAATACGGGTAAGTTTCTCCGAATATGCAAGCCCACTTGTCCTAGTAAGAAAGAAAGATGGTAGTTTACGAGTATGTGTTGATTATAGGTTGATTAACAAGAAGATGGTTAAAGACGAGTACCCGCTACCCATTATAGACGAACACATTGACAAGCTGGCAGATGCAAGGGTGTTTAGCGCCCTGGACCTCAAAAATGGTTTCTTTCATTTAAGAGTTAGCGAGGAATCAATAAAGTATACCTCTTTTGTTACAATGACAGCTCAGTACGAATTTCTAAGAACCCCATTTGGTTTATCTATCTGTCCCAAGGTTTTCACCCGTTTTATCTCTATAATATTTAGAGATTTGATTACACGGGGTGTGGTTGTTATCTTCATCGACGATTTATTGATTCCAGCTCTAACAGAAGCCCAAGGTGTTGAGAGGTTACGAGAAGTGTTGCAAGTTGCTAAGGAGTATGGATTACAAATCAATTGGTCGAAGTCCCAGCTGTTGGTGCGGAAAGTGGAATATCTTGGACATGTTATTGAAGGTGGAGCAGTTTCGCCGTCGCCAGGAAAGACCGATGCGGTCCTGAAATTTCCTGAGCCTGGAAATGAAAAGCAACTGCTCAGTTTCCTGGGACTCTGTTCTTATTTTAGAAAGTATATTCAAAATTTTGCTACGATAGCAAAACCTCTCACAGATATGTTAAGAAAAGACAAGAAGTTTGAGTTTCGTGAAGAACATGATTAGCATTCAACATACTAAAGGATAAGTTGGCAAGTAAACCTGTTTTAAATATTTATGATGCAAAAGCACACACAGAACTTCATACTGATGCATCCTGTGTGGCATATGCGGCTATACTACTACAGAAAGATGACAAAGGTGATCTTCATCCCGTATATTACATGAGCAAGCGGACCACAGATGCTGAAAGCAGATATACAAGTTATGAGTTAGAAGCTTTGGCTATCATTGAAGGGATAAAGAAGTTTAGACACTATCTTTATGGAAAACATTTCAAGATAGTAACTGACTGCAAGGCATTCCAGATGACACTGAATAAAAAGGATCTGGCTACATCTCCAAGGGTGGCAAGATGGATTTTGTTCCTGCAAGATTATGATTTTACTGTTGAACATCCAGATGGATCAAGAATGAAACATGCAGATGCTCTGAGTCGAAATCCATATGTTGCAGCCATATTTTCAGACTTGCATAGTCCTCTGAGACGCGCTCAAGAGACTGACAATGGACTCAATGCAATCATGGATATCCTGAAAGAAGAAAAACCTTATAATGATTTTTATTTGCATGATGGATTGTTATGTAAAGGACAAGAACAATGTTTAGTTGTCCCACAAAAGATGGAGGTAGAAATAATCAAGAGAGCGCATGACAACGGTCATTTTGCGAAGAACAAAACCATTGAATTGATAAGTAAGGACTATTTCATAACTCAGTTGGATAAGAAGGTTGAAGAGTATATATCTACATGTATTACGTGTCTACTTGCTTCACGCAAAGAAGGTAAACAAGAAGGATTTCTGAACCCCATAGAAAAGGGTGATACGCCCCTACATACACTGCACATAGATCATATAGGACCACTTACTGAAACCCGCAAGCAGTATAATTATATACTCACAGTTGTCGATGGATTTACTAAGTTCGTGTGGTTGTTTCCAACCAAGAGTACATCTACCCAAGAAGTATTGAGGAAGCTGGAAATACATCAGCAGGTGTTTGGTAACCCTGCAAGGATCATCTCAGACAGAGGTACTGCCTTTACAAGCAACGATTTTGCTGAGTATTGTAAGCAAGAGGGAATAGAGCATGTAAAAATTACCACTGGAGTTCCAAGAAGTAATGGTCAAGTGGAGAGGGTGCATCGGACAATAATCTCAGTCCTGACTAAACTATCAGTGGAGCAACCCATGTTATGGTACAAGTTGGTGAGTAGAGTTCAAAGGGCACTTAACGGCACGTACCACAGAAGCATAAACAATACTCCTTTCCAGTTGCTCCTTGGAACTACAATGAGAAGGAAAGAAGATGTCGAGATATTAGATTTATTAATGCAAGAAGAAAGAGACAGTTTCATGGAAGATAGGGAAGAACTTAGGAAGAGTGCTAAGAGACAAATATTAAAGATTCAAGAGGAAAATAAAAGAAGCTTCAATAAGAAGAGAAAGCAAAGTAGGAAGTATAAAGAGGGTGAACTGGTTGCAGTGAAAAGAACTCAATTTGGTCCAGGCCTCAAGCTCAAGCCGAAGTTCTTGGGACCTTACAAGGTGGCAAAGGTGAAGAGAAATGATAGGTATGATGTTGAGAAGGCCGACTCACAAGCGGAAGGTCCTCACAGAACTACAGCATCAGCAGACCATATGAAACCATGGCCTGACTATACAAGTGACACAGAGTAGAATAATGGTTGGTATGTTATAATTTAAACGTTATATTTTAAAGTATAGAAGGATGAATGACTGAAAACCGTAATGTTCCTATTTTCAGTATATTAAACATTTGAGTTATGTTGATTTTTGTAAACAACAGTGTACTAAGTATAAGGTAACCAAATATTGTTAGAGATGTACCACATTTGTATTGTTTTTATGTGTTTACTATATTGTTACCATTCTCACACATATCTCATAAGATCTACCATGTAATTTTGTAGTATTTAAGATTTCTTTTCATGTGTTTAGTCTGAGGACAGACTAAGAGCAGGACGGCCGAATGTGGGAATGGAATGTATCCGAATATTTGATAGATTGAGTGAATGATGTTTTAGATGTGTATCCGAACGACGCGAGTGAGAGGACGGATGTGAGAGGGAGAAAGGAGACGAATGGCGAATTTGCATATTGGCACGACGAGGATCACAACGCTGTTAGGACGTATTTTTTATATTTTCAAGTTGTTTGTGCAAATTTCAGTTTAATAAACCGTTTAAAGTTACTCCTGGTCGTTTCGCTGTATTTTTCAATCCCCACATACATATGTATATGTATTTATTTATATATAAATAGTACACCAAAGACTACCTACAGTACTGTTTTTCCTTTCATTTTTAAAATCCATCCAAAGGTTGTCTTGAAAAGATCGCTTTTAGCGATAAGGCCGCCCATTGTGTCACCCAGTGTAATGTTTACTTCTTCTATACTTTCTGTAACTTTTATGGTGTACATAATAAAGAGTATTCTATTCTATTCTATCAGGCGAATGAACTTCACCACTTTTTTTTTAATTTACATCGCTTTTATCTTTTCCAATCTTTGAAAATTTCCGTTATTTTGCAATAGTTTCACATTAAACAGGATCACAACTGACCCGTGGACTAGGCCTACTGATAAATTTGAAAAAGAGTTACCGCGACCTTGGCACAAGCAACTGAAGGAACACGGGTGGGTTTTAGTCAGTAAAAGTCTGACACGCCCTTCCGCTTCACCCAAAAAAGCCCTACTGGGGCAACCACGTTAAAAAAAAACGCGCTAAGTACACTACCTCATAGGTGGCGTGGAAACGTGTGCATATTATGACGATAACAACTTTTACAACTTTTTGAATCGTTATATCTCAGAAACGGTGGCACGTAGGAAAAAAAGTATTAATACATTTTTTATAGATAATTTTATGATCTAAAATTTTTGTCTAAGGTACTTTTTTGACCTTTGACTTTGAATAAAAAAAATTCCATACACGGGAATGATGGGGAACTTTTAAATATTATTTATAATTATGTTTTGAACAATTTTACTGATTTTCAGCTTGTTGGGCTTTTATGCACCTTCGAATATCTAAATTGACCGGACTACAAGTGCTTTGGATCTATTTTTCATAATATCAAACGCGGCAGTGCACCCGGGGAAGGACGGGGTAAAGTACTGTCGCGGAGCAGAAAGAATTTCGTACGATAACCTATTATTACCCATCTCTGTCACTCCCGCGTAAATATAATGCGTCTCGCTCGCACAGATGCAATGACCGCTGTCGCCAGGGATTGTAAACCGTTTAATTGAGACCGTAAGGTTTGTTCTTGTTTGCGTTTGGTTTTTTGGTTGGCCTTGAGTCACAATGAAAAGTATTTGACATGATTCATAATTTTTGAAGAACGAACGACATTCCATCTTGGGATGCGTTAGTGCTCGTTCAATTTTGAAACACAGTTATCTTAGTTTGTTGTTATTTGTTAGTTTTTGTTGTCTTGTTTTAATTGTTAAGTGGTTTCGTTGATTTTTTAAGTTTAATTTACTGTTTTAAAATGGAACCAATGCAGTCTACCTCGCGTCCATTCAAGGAGTTTGTTTCCCCGCGGAAGAAAAGAAAAATGTCACACTTTAGTGAATCTGAGAAGGTAATGATTATTAACGTGTTTAAATACGTTAAGGAATCCTGGCCTGCTGATAAATATAATTCAAAAAAAGAAATGAAGGACAAAACAGCCGATATCTTGGGCATTTCAAAATCGGCCATATATCGTATTTTAAAAGAATATACCGAAACAGACCGTCAAGGCTGCTTTACCGAAAAAACGACTCACAGTAATTGAAAAGACTGATGAGTTCGATAAATCGTGCATTAGACGAAT
Source organism: Orthosia gracilis (assembly GCA_947562075.1). NCBI lineage: Eukaryota > Metazoa > Arthropoda > Insecta > Lepidoptera > Noctuidae > Orthosia > Orthosia gracilis. The sequence goes on from OX387268.1 coordinate 5,775,440, forward strand.
AGCGCACAGCTTTTATTTAAAAGGAGAGTTACCTACAACAAAAAAGGTACTACATGTCATAAATGCAGACGAATCCTTACCAAACATGGGCTTGACATCGTTGAAAAAATTACTGAAACATTTAAAGTTTAAATATGTCAAACGAAGGCGAAATAATTGTTTGATCGACAGGGATGACATAGCATTGTGGCGTATTAAATATTTGAAAAATATAAAAACTTACCGACAGCAACAACGACCAATATATTACTTGGATGAAACTTGGGTGAATGCGGTAAGACCTATTTTTATTATCTATTTACTGACTGAATTAAATCCATACTAATATTAAAAATGTGAAAGTTTCTCTGTCAGTGTCTGTGTGTCACCTTTACATGCCTAAACGGCTGTACTGATCTTGATAAAATTAAATAAATATACTAGGTATCAAGAGCAAGGACAGGATCGACAGAAGCGATTGTGATCCTCTAAGATGTTTGCAATATTAAGTGGATAAATGTTTAAACTTACGATAATTTTATTCATTATCTTTTTAGGGCACACTGTAGGCAAAGTGTGGGAAGATACTACAGTGCAGTCACGAAAACAAGCATTTTTGGAGGGTTTGTCGACGGGTGCCAAGAACCCTACTTCCAAAGGCAACCGGTTAATTATTTTACATATAGGATCTGAAAAGGGATTCGTCCCAGAATCGGAATTGGTGTTTGAATGCAAAGGTACAGGCGATTACCATGAATCGATGAATGCAGTCAAGTTCAAAAATTGGTTCCAAGCAATGCTACCGAAACTTGAACCAAACGCAGTGGTTGTAATGGATAATGCCAGCTACCACTCACGGCGCCAGGAGAAAATTCCAGTAACACGTTGGAAAAAATCATACATCCAAGAATGGCTTTCATCAAAGCAAATTTCTTTTGAAGCAAATGAAACAAAGGTCCAGCTCTTGGAAAAGGTGAAAGACGTCAAAACTCAGTACCAATCGTATGTAGTCGATGAGATGGCTTAAACAGTTGGTGTAGAGGTATTGAGATTACCGCCATACAACTGCGAATTAAATCCCATCGAACTGGTGTGGGCAGACGTCAAGGGGTATTTGGCTCGGAAAAACACAACATTTAAGATGGCAGATGTCAAAAAGTTGCTCCAGGAGGCTTTAGGCAACATTTCAGCAGAAAAATGGCAAAATTGCATAAGTCACGTCAAAAAAGAGGAATCGAAACTAAGTGGACTAGATGATAATGTAGACAAAACTGTCGATTCTTTTGTTATAAATGTGACAGGCGAGACGTCATCAGAAAGCAGTAATGCCGATACAGAGGAATCGGATTCGGATTTATGATTTTTTTATTTCTACCAAATTGGTAATTTTAAGACGATTTTGATACTGCTGTAATGTAAAATCTAAATAAATATTTTATATACTTAATAATAACTTATTTAATAAGCTAGTTTTTTTCTATCCTTCAAATATTTCATGCAAACCACACTTAATATAAAAATATTTGTGACCACTGTCAGTAGGTAAAGAGGTCATTGTACGAAATTCTTCCTGCTTCGCGACCGTACTTTAGTAAGAGTGGTGGACGTTGCAACGAAAGGGGGCGTGCTGCGTAGACGCACTCGCAAAGTGGTGTTGCTGGTCGCCGGTCAGTAAATTGGTGCTTACACCGTCGGGGGCCATGTTGGCGACAAGCAACAAACCTTTTTTGAAAACGTAATTGTTTCCTTTTTATTATATTTTTTTTTTATTTTTTATCAAAAGAAAATGTTTGTCAGTTGTGCAAAAAACAGTCGTCATTAAAACTTGCTGTGATCAAAACGTGTTTCCATCTACAAGCCCTTCCTCATCTTCAACAGTAACTGTGTAAAAAATGTAGTGAAAAGATTTCATTTCAAGACCGGCAAGCTGAATTTGAGGAATTCTATGAATTAGGCTCGTATCAAGCTCAAAATATGTTCACAGTAGCTAATTTTAAAGAAATTCCAATCAAAAGACGATACGTATCACAATCACAAAACAGCTCCATGAATAGGTGATTTTCACGACAGTATTTCCTGAAAGGTATTTCAGTATGTAGGGAAATGTTTGTAAAAACCATTTACACAACTCCAAAAAGGATTGATACAGCACTTAAAAAGATGAAATCGGATTCTATTTCGGATAAACGTGGAATAAATGGTGCTCGCAATAAAATTAGTGAGGAAAGCGAACAATTTTTCATAAGTATTGTTAAAAAGCTCCCTACGTACATTTCGCATTACTGTCGCGAGAAAGTAGAAGCTGCAAAATTCTTAAGATCAGATATGACATTTTCTAAAATTTATCAGATCTACACTGAAGAAGCACATTCAGCAGGCATTAATGTCTTGTCATATCCAAAAGCAAAACATATTTTCTTAACCAAATTAAATCTTCGCACCAAACCCCTAAATAAAGATACTTGTAACAAATGTGACTTTTACGAAAGTAAAAAGAATTTGATTACGGATGAAGAAGCTAAGAAAAAGATTATAGAGGAACATAATGCCCATCTTAAAACTGCAGAAGATCTTAACCTTTAACTTGGCAAGTGTACTAGAGAGCACAAGAAAATAAGATATGAGTTTCGGCATGTGACCTATAGAGCACGGGTCTGTTTACAGAGAATACAAAACAAATATGATAAATGTCAGTATGTTAAAATAATTTTAACACTAGCTTATTTCATAAACGTTCATTTGTCGACGTCAAAGTTTTAGTAATACGTCAGTTTTAAACGTTATCCGCCAAAATGTCGAAACGTCAAGAACGGATCTCGCGCCTTAGGCCCGGCGCCCACTATCGGTGGGCATCGGTGCGGCTCGGTACAGCTCGAGCGCTTTACGCCGGCTTCGAGCGGCTTAGGGCGCCTTAGAGCTCCGTCGGGCGACTTCGGGTGGCCTCGGCACCCGTAAGCATGGCTAAGGATGCCGAGGCGGTCTTCGGGTAGCTCGGGTGGCATTTTCGGATCAGACACGTCGCAGAACAGTCATTTCGATCACCGCACGCGCCTTCATTATCGTATCGTAAAAGTAGACGCAAAATAACTTGGCAGTCCTGAACATAGGCTCTGCGAACCTCTGCGCATGTACATTCGTAAAGAAAACTGTTATTGGCATTTTTAAATGAAAAAAAAAATACATTATTATTTACCTTAAGCACACAGATAATCTTTCTTCAACAGATATACATGAACGGAAAGTAGATGTTTTTTTCATTATGTAAGGACGGAGCAGAGCAACCAAGGCTTCAAAGTTTTCATAATCCATCCTATAGTAGTCGTAAAATTTGCGAACGTCATATCGTAAGTCATTAAACAAGTTATGAAATTCACCGAAAGTACATCTTTCCTTCCAAAGCTTATTCACCCAAAATCTTCTTCTTTGTCTTAAGGCTCCAAGTTTCTCTTCTTCTTCAGCAAGATGAACAATGAGAACTAAGTCCCAATCCACCATTATAAATACACACACATAACTGTTTTCACGGAACGTTACGAGTGACTGCTCTGCGATGTTTCTGCAGCCAGAACTATTCTTAGGCTACCCAAAATCAGCTACGGCGTCCTTAGGCGTGTTTACGACTGCCGAGGCAGCTCTCAGGCGCCCAAAGCCGCCCGAAGTCGCCCGACGCAGCTCTAAGGCGCCCAAAGCCGCCCGAAGCCGGCGTAAAGCGCTCGAGCTCTAACGAGCCGCACCGATGCCCACCGATAGTGGGCGCCGGGCCTTAAGGTAAAATGTTTTGTAATTTTTTATTTAATGGTTTTATTGGGTGTATTTCACGAAATTTGTATTGTTGAATAATCAATTAGTTCTTGTATTACTTTATTTGATCAGTTTTCATCATGTTTTGTTCGATATTTTGATGTAAAATTAAGTGTGCCCTGTAAGGCACGCTGCCAACTTTATAGAAAACAGGTGTTGTGCCCTGCAGGGTACCTTGACAAATAGGTTTAATTTAATTTATGTGACCTGTAGGTCACTTACTAGTTTTGCATATTTTTTTTTTGCGTTTTTACCATAAAAGAAATGCAGATACATATAATATTATTTTTTTTTAATAATGTGCATTTTGTTTTAGCGTATTATGGATGCTATAATACCTCAAAAAGACTCAGATACAGATTCTGACGTTTCTGATGATAATAACATGAACAAGCATATTATTATTGAACAAATGTTTCGTGTGAGTGATACAGATTCATCCAGTATAGATGAGATACCCGACTCACCCAAAAACATACAATGCATGATCAATCCCAGCCACATTGTTAGCAAAAAAATCGCCACTACTTTTTCACCTTGCAGTACAGTACCGACGCCAGCGGCATACATATCTATCAACTTATCATCTGTAAATTCAAATAATGAAATATCATCGTATCAAGATAGCCCATCACAGGAAGATGGCGAAGCACAATCTTCATTGATGGTACTTCCATACAATAATAACCCACCAATAGAAGTACCCAGTCCATGTCCGGTTGGTGCTAGTGATCTCGAAATGGATAGTGATAATGAAATTACTATGATTGTTCCGAGAAGGTCAAAGAGAAAATTTAGTACTTCAGCCAAATCTACGTGTAACAAAAGACGAGCACTATCACCCAAACCAACAACATCCAAAAAACAACAAAGTAAAATATCGCAAAAACTAAAGAATAATAATAAAAACGAATTAAACCAAAATAAGAGAACCAAATTAGTAAATATTAAAAAAACACACAATTTAGAATGGAAAAAAGATGTGTTTTTGCACGAAGTTCATACTACTCGAGAAAATGTCTTCACACAGCCGGAAAGAATTCGATCACCGATTGAATATTTCAAATTGTTCTTTACTGACAAAATAATACAAAAAATTCGAGAGCACTCTGTTTTATACGCATTTCAAACAAATACCAAAAATATAGTACTGTCGAATCAAGATATCCAAGATTTTCTAGCCATTGAACTATTGATGGGCATAATACAATTACCTGCCTATTCCGACTATTGGAGTTCGAAAACTAGAATTGAACAAGTAGCTCAAATAATGTCACTAAAAAAATATGAATTAATTAGGAGATATTTACACTTTAATAATAACGAAAACCTCGAAAATAGTACTGACAGATATTTTAAAATAAGGCCACTGGTAGAAGCTATAAGAAAAAATTGTCTTAAGATTGAAGAAGAGAGTCGAATGTCAATAGACGAAATGATGATACCCTACTACAAGGGAAAAAAAGCTGGAAACCTCCGGCAGTATATGAAACCTAAACCCAAAAAATGGGGATATAAATTATTTGTCAGATCGGGTGTATCAGGTTTTGTGTACGATTTCCTATTATACGGTGGAGAAAGCACCTTCCAGGGAATTCCATTTAAAAACAAAGAGAAATCCATGGGGTTAGGGGCTAAAGTGATTTTGACGTTATGTCGTACAATGCATAATCCGGCTCTGTCGGTGGTGTATTTCGACAATTTTTTTTCCAGTATCGAGCTTATGACATATCTGCGTGATGAAATGGGCATTTTATCGATCGGAACTTTTAGACAAAACAGAATACGGAAATGTGACTTAGAATCCGATAAATCGATAAAAAAGAAACCACGTGGTTTTGTTGATTATAGAGTTTGTAATGATGAAAAGATTATCATGGTGAAGTGGTTAGACAATAAACCTGTACTAATCGGGAGTACATATGTAGGTCTTGAACCTATGGGAACATGTAATAGATACAGTCATCTGCCTAGCCTTTTTCCCAATTTTTTTTTGGGGTCGGCTTCCAGTCTTACCGGATTCAGCTGAGTACCAGTTTTTACATGGAGCGACTGCCTATCTGACCTCCAAAACCCAGTAACTGGGTAACACGATACCCCTTGGCAAGACTGGTGTCAGATATCAGGCTTCTGACTACCCGTAACGACTGTCAAAGATCTTCAAATGACAGGCGGGACCAACGGCTTAACGTGCTTTCCGAGGCACGGAGGAAACTCGGTATGTTAAAATGGTCACACATCCACGGACCGACTTCGTCAAGCGTTGCTTAACCTTGAAGATCGAGCCGTGCGGCTGTTATTATTTAGCCACGAGCTCCTCTATGTAATAGATACAGTAAGGATGCTAAAAGATTTATCGACATACCATGTCCTAAAATCATTAATGAATATAATAAACATATGGGTGGAGTAGATCTCTCCGATATGTTGATAGCTATATACAGGACATATTACAAAACACACAAGTGGTATATGGCAATTTTTTCACAGCTTCTAGATACAGTCTGTCTATAAAGTCATGAAAATAATGTTAGAGGAACTAACATTATTCAGAAGTAGGGCAACACTAAATCATAGTACATTGAATGTCATCGGCTGTCATCGACTTGTTTTGAAATTAGTTATCTGTTGCATTTTTTATTGCTTTTCAAATCTACATAGATAAAACTTCGAAGAAACGTGATAATTATGAGGAAAACAATTAGGAGTGGAGCTAGGGAAATTATTTTTAAAGTGTATCAGCAATGTTTGTTAGAACACCAAGCTGGACAAATTTTATCAAGTTTGGATGATGTTTATGCTCGAACAGCAGCTATGACCGGTATGTAATCGTGTTACTGTTTGTTTTTTATCTACCAGTAGTTCCAAATTTACTAAACATACGATTGTAAGACCGAAATAAGGATTGTTTACATTGTGCAATAATAGGTTAGATTGCAAATATAAGTAAGCCATATTGTAGTGCGACCAGAACTTTTGATACTTTTGGGTGATGAAATTTACCGCTGATTTTAAATATGAATAAATTACTTATACCATGTTTGAAATTAAAATAGAGTAATCTATTTTCTGTTAGATTTACATAATTATTATTTTTAAATCTTTCTTTCAGGAAAATCTGAGAGTACAGTGAGGCGTATTGTAGATGAAGGCTTTAAAAATGATGGCAAATTTGGAACCCCTGGCAAACACAGATCAGGCCGTCCTAAAAAATAAATGGATGACTTCAACATATGTACACTTCGACAAAAGATCCAATTTTTTTACTCGGTAAAGAAAGAGGTACCAACCTTAAGGAAACTTCAGGTAGTCGCTAAAACAGATCTGGATTTTAAATGTAGCCTAGAAGTCCTGCGTAAAATTTTGAAATCAATTGGGTTTTCTTACAAGAAGTGTCAAAATAACAGAAAGGCTCTAATTGAACAAGCACATATTGCAGCAAAACGAGAAGAGTACTTGGCAATTATTAAAAAAAAATAGAGATTTGCCAGAAGAATTGCAAAAAGATATAATTTATCTTGACGAGACTTACATTCATTCTTCATATAAGGCAAAACTGTTTTTGTGTAATCAATAATATACTTATTGAATATTTTTACTTTATACATAAGTACCATTTTTTCACCAGGTTCGAAAATGTTGGCAATCTTTAAACGTGGAAGGCGTCACGGAAAATATATCTAAAGGAAAGCGTTTCATAATTCTCCACGCTGGAAGCGAAAAGGGGTTTGTGCCAAACTGCCCACTTATATTTAGTGGACAAAACAAACTCGAAGACTACCATTCGGAGATGAACGCCCACAATTTTACCAGGTGGATCACGGAAAAGCTTATCCCGAACCTGCATGAGCCATCGATCATTGTCATGGACAACGCCCACTCCGTCGTGACAAATAAGGCACCTACCTCAAGATCTCGCCTGGGCGAAATAAAACTTTGGCTTTTGGAAAATAATATTGATTTTGACCCTTCACTTAGGAAGCCAAACTTACTCAATTTGGTAAAAAAAAAAACAAACCCGACCCCATCTATGCTATTGATGAACTTTTGGGAGAAAATGGGCATACAGAGGTACGGCTTCCACCGTATCACTGTGATTTAAATCCAATAGAGCTCATTTGGGCTCAAGTAAAACAGAAAGTGGTAGAACACAATGTTGGGTCACGTGATGTGAAACAACTAGCTGAAGAGGCCTTCAACAGCATTACACCTGAAAAATGGAAAACTGTTGCCGTGATGTTGCAAACATTGAAAAAGAATATTATGAACGAGGAAGAACCCTATATCAAAATATAGATGAGTTAGTCATTCGCCTAAGCGAAGATAGCAGCAGCAATGACAGCAGTAGCGAAGACGATGTTAGTGATGCAGCCGACAATGAAAGTACTTTTTTTAATGTAGAATATTTGGAATCAGATGATGAAAGTAATTAATTATTGTGTTACGAGATATTTTTCATTAATAAAAAAAAGTTATAACATATGTTTTATGTTCTTTTTTGCGTCATGTTCACCGCAAATAAACGTGTTTTCTTTCTTTCTTCTTTCATATAATAAAAAATATATATGAACTTTTTTCGATTTTCCGATCGCCCCCACACGAGGACACGGTGATGCTCCTCCCAAAGATTACGGATGTTACGACTTTACCTTTTCTATACAGTAAAAAAAAAGCGTCTCGTCGTTTTTATTAACACCAGGTTTGGTTCTAGTACAAAATAATGTGCTAGTATCAAAATCAATGAAGTCACACTATACAGGGTTGCTACGTGCGCCACCGCAGCGCCCTCATTTTTTTTCATGACTTTATAGACAGACTGTATATCTGTAAATAATGCATGGCTACTATATAGAAGAGAATATAGTTTATTAATGACTGATGACAAATACCTTAGATTAAAAGATTTTAGATTAAAAATAGCTCAAGGCTTACAGGCACGAAAAGAACCTCCACTAGGAGTGGATTTGCATGATGTTCCGGGCCCATCATCTAGAAATATAATAATTAATCCTATAAAGACACGCCCTGCTGAAGATATACGATTTGACGGACATAACCATTACCCTATTGTGACATCTAAAGACAGTTGTAGAAAATGTAATTCTGGAAAAACTACTTTTATGTGTACTAAGTGTGAAATGCGATTGTGCATAAAAAAGGATCGAAATTGTTTTGTAAGTTTTCATAGTAGGGAATAAATACAGAAGACTATTTTTTATGTACGTTAAAAGCAAAATATAGTTAGCAGGTTGATTAATTACGTTTACTATTACTATTTACAACTATTTACGTTACTATTTACAATTACAACTAACTTTGTTTTGATTATGAACAATTATAGTGATTCATTTTATAAGTAGTATTTTTTGTAGTGGCCTTTTTCATAGATAATTTTGTTACATTTTTCGTAAGATATTTTTGATCTCTTAAACTGATCTCACGAAGAGGCTGTGTCAGTAAGATAAGTTTAACAATCAAATTAACTAATAATTACTTTTACATTATTAAAGTTGAGAAAAGATTTACTTTTTGTGTTAATTTTTGTAAGAATTTATAAGTTTTGTTAATACATATTTAGTTTTTTAATTTTTTTAAATAAATTACTTATTTTGTGATTACAAAATATTGTTTTTATTGTTATTTTGCATATTATTATTATTGTAGGCAAAAACGGCATTGTACCTTGTGGGGCACAAATAACAGCAATTACTAATTTAAGTGAAATTGGTGATGTACCCTTTGGGGCACTATTAATATTTTATAAATTAACAAACTATTATTATAAAACATATTAATTACAATGTATTAAAACTCCCCTAAAGCTATTTAAATATAAAAATCTGGTTAATTTGCAGTTTCATACTTTGCCAGAATACTGCACCACATGTGCTTTACATTTTGCCAAGTTAAGGGTTAAAAAACGGCTGAAAAATGACATGGCTCGCAAAAACAGATCCTTACACAGAAACAATTACATACGATTTAGAAAAATCGTTGCCACTTCCATGCATTCCTACGAATATTGTATTTTATAAGAGGCAGTTATGGATGTACAATATGGGCATACATATGGGATCAGATGATCAAGGGCACTGTAACATTTGGGTAGAAGGTGAAGCTGAGAGAGGTTCCCAAGAAGTAGGTTCTTGTCTGACCTGTCGGAAAGATTGAAAGAAGGAGTGACTAATCTTATTTTGTGGAGCGATTCCTGTGGCGGCCAAAATAGGAATATTAAGCTCACCGTTATGCTTAAGCTTTTTTAAACGATCACCCGACATTACAACAAATTTTTATTAGATTTTAGAGTCTGGACACAGTTTCTTGCCTAATAACACAGATTTCGGGAAAATAAGAATGTGCTCTGAAATACCAACAAAGAGTTTACCTACCTGAAGCTGCCTTATATGAACACAATGAGAACCTGCAAAAAAAATAAACCTCTTCAAGTGCACAGAATGGAAGTCAAAGATTTTCTTGGATCAGCTAATCTTAAAAAAGCAATCACCAATAGAAAAACATCTATTACTGGTAAAAAAAATCCTGGCTAAAACCAAAGAAATTTTATTAAAAAAGGAAGCAATGTTTTCCTTGTTTATGCGAAAAAGTTTAGAGGATGACTATGAAGAGGTGGATCTGAAAAAACGTCAATGTGGAAGACAACTTTTCATTGCCAGAGATATGATGAATATGCTTTGGCCAAATGGTAAACCTATAGCAGCTGCGAAATTGAGTGATATCAAAAGCCTTATGCACTTGATTCCACGTGATGCTCACACATTCTACAAAAATCTTAGAGGTGACAATACTGTAGAAGAGGATATTGATGGGTCTGGTGCTGAACCTGATTTTGAGATAGAGTATGAAGCTGAGGAAAGCGATACTACTTAAATAAGTAGGAAAACCAACCAGTGATTGCCGATTCATTGTTTTACTATATTTTTTACCTCAAAGGTCAATTTTTAAACTGAAGGCTATTGTGGAAGCGGATCCATCGCAAAACACGTCCGAGTTAGCTGCAGGCTGCGGTGTTAGTGATAAAACTGTTTTAATTCACTTGAATAAATGGGTATCCAACACAAAAAGAATTTTCAATTCCAACCAGTAGTTCCCGAGATTAGCACGTTCAAACAAAAAAACAAACAAACTCTTCAGCATTATAATATTAGTATAGATCAGAACAAACAACATTCCCTCTCACAGAGAGAAGGCCAGTGATGACAAGACCAATCAAAATAAACCACATCAAATAATTTCGGTTTTTTTTTTTTCATAACTGTACCTTCAATTTCTAATGTATAACTTAACTTATATGGCACCCTACAGGACTGAGTTGCATCACTTTTAGATCAAACTTTATTGTGGCCCTCTGACTTTGAAAGTAATTTCTACCAACTCCTTTGCCCGACTCTTAGGTTTGAACTACAGTCTAAATAGATGCAACTGAACAACAGTATTACACATGTAGCAATGCCCCATGCAACCTACTCAACCTAGCACCTGGGTAACAAAACTCCTTATCCCGATTTTCTACTACAACTTGTATAGGTTCATTTGCAATGATTGGTTCAAAATGACATCTGCGATGTAGGTGCAGGTGTGCCTGCACAGGTATAACGCCGGTAAACTGGGATATGTGGCAGCTAAGAAGTTTGTTTTTCACCAAGCAGTTACTCATTCCTGGTCCCCGCTGTCACATGAATTTTTAGGTACTTAGCACTCGCGGTATTACAAGATGCCGTTATACACTCAACCTTTGCAAGCTTTTTGAATTGTCAATGAAGCTACAACCTACAACAAAACTAAAGACACCCCTCAAACTCAAAAAACTCAACATTTTGCAAGCTTACAAGCTTTTTGAATTGTCAATGAAACTACAACCTACAACAAAACGAAAGGACACGGTCGTGGTCGGTCGGAGATATTTTGGCCACCTTCTTTTCTCATTGAGTAAGTTTTCATTGAGTAATTGTTCAACACAACCATTAATTAAATTCACAAATTTTGCGAGCAAAGAACATTTTTTTTTTTTAATAATTTCTTATTCATGACCATAGATACAAGTCTTTCAGTCTGATACATGGATAGATGGGTTAAACTTATATTACAATAGCTAAATACAATAATGTTATGACACGTTTTCCACAGTAAATAATAGTATTAAATCAATCCGTTTTTACATCAATATTTTCCACTAACAATCTATTCATATTTTATGTAAATGCTTCCCTTTCGGGTTGGGTCATAAACTGAAATACCTATATGAATACAAAATTAATTAATTTTTTTCTACCTTATTATAGATATATTTATAAAATACACTAAAATATTTCTTATTTATTAATAAATCCTGAACCCTGCGGGGAATACTTTGATGTTCACTAATGTCATTGTGATTATTGTCATTTAATTCACTCAATTCACTGACCAAAATCAAACGTTGAATGCTAAAATTTGAAGTCCAATTCATCTATTATATTATATAAACATATTCACTATGGCATCCAAAGGCTATGTTATGAGCGTTAAAATCACCCTTATCTAAACAAGGTTTTGATGTTATTGTTTAAATCCTTTAGCTTTGCTCAGTCAAACCTGATACTGGGAGGACTGTACACACAAAGTATTGCCATTGCTCCAAATTGTATTTCTATAGTGATACTGTAAAGTTTAAATACTTAAACTTGTGTTTTTTGGATCTTGACGATCACCTTAGGTTCAAAGAATAAAGCAGTATATATTTAATGTTAGTGTTGTTTTATTTATAGTAAAATACGTAAGACAATTAGTATCTGTAATTGACATATAATTTTCTAACAGTGAAATATATCCATGGTAACCAAACCATAAAGTTAGTTAACCATACTTCACATCCTCGGAAGTTTTAACAATTTAAATTTAAATTCTTCAGTCCCATTCTGAAACTTAAATCTGATAGTCTGGGACCGAACAGAGGCTTTGTATTGTAAGCATATAAATGCTTACAATACAAAGCTGATATATGAGCTAATTGAATCTCTGACGGAACTTGATTGACAACAAAATCACCATTGGCGACACATTCCCGAACGAAGAAGTGTTTCACTTTAATATGCTTTGTACAGTTTGTACGTTTGTGACATTCGTTCTTTGGGTTGTGTGCCAGATAAACGGCTGACTTATTGTCTAAGTGCAAGACAGGTTTCTCTGTTTTGGTCAGATCATTGTATAATCGATTCAGCCATAAAATTTCCTGAGCAGATTCACTCGCTGCTATTATCTCTGCTTCAGTTGAAGATATCGACACTGTAGGTTGTATCTGGCTTCTCCAGTTTATAGCGCCACCAGAGAATATGCACACTGTACCGGATGTTGATCTTCCAGTTGTCTGTTCTCCTCCATGATCTGCGTCGCTGTAGCAGACCACTTGGTCTGCTACAGCGACGCAGATATAATTTTATAACAATGAAATATATCCATGGTAACCAAACCATAAAGTTAGTTAACCATACTTCACAGATACATAAATTTTGAATAGATTCTGAGAAGAGTGTATTAACTACTTTGTACTTTAAACGATGGTTCACCTAATGGCAACTCCATTATGAGAATTTATCGAATTTTTGTGGATTAAATTATATGTGGGGAAGTGTGGAATAGTAGAATTAGATTTGAACCAAGTCTCATTAAGAAGACATACATCTATATGTTTTTATTTATTTATTTATTTAAACTTCATGCACAATAGTGGTACATAGGCGGACTTAATGCCACAAGGCATTCTCTACCAGTCAACCATTGGGTCAAAAAGGACAAATTTGTGAAATGGGTACAAAAATATTAGTAATACACTTAAACAAATAAATTAATACATAAATATTAATAATACACATATACAAATAAAATAAACTAATAAATACCAATAAAAATAAAAACGAGAAAACTGTTAATAATTATTATGACTAAACTTCTGACTCTAGATGAGAGCTATTTAGTCTGACTCAAATAGAGGTCACGAACTTTTCTTTTAAAAGAGACTTTGCTTTCAGCCTTTTTTCAATTAGCCTTTTTTTTTCAATTAGTAAATTTTGTAATAGGCTCTTTTTATTCAGTAAACTCTGTATATCATACTGTAAAATATTTAGATAATTATTCATGTTTAAATTAAATTTGATAAAAATATTTCTTTCATTTTCTTATGTGTGAGTGGCCCATCAGAGTCACTCTTGTTTCCTAATGTGACCAAATACTTAACAATTGCGCTAATTATAATAGCATTATTTGCTATGTGTTTAATATCTAAAGTATCATTGGTTTTATCCTTATCAGTAACCTTAGGTAAAACAGGGAAAGATTTCTCATTAATTTAGGGGTTGAGTTCACAACAGTGGCATATGATTGCTGCTTAAGAAATTTGGCCTCCTTCTCTTCAATTTTTTGTTTTTTAATGGGACAGTCTCTTGATATAGCTAGATGATTACCTGCACAGTTGATGAATGTGATCTCTTCGACATCGCATTCTTTGTAGGAGTGACGACCAGCACAAGAAGGGCAGTGTTGTTCGCCTCTGCAAGCCTTAGCTCAATGATTAAATTTAAGACTCTTATTACACTGCTTTTACATTGCTGTAATGGTGGTATGTATGCTTTCACCTCGTACCTATCTAAAGAGTTTTATGTATGTGTATTGCGGTAATGATGTCGATACAAAAGTGACGGCAACTGTACAGAGAGACTACTTTACGCATGAATCTCTTAATCGAAATTACTTCTGAGTCGCAAGCTATATTTTTGTAGATTTCCTCATTGAAGAGTTCTTTGGGCACCAACCTCAATATACCAATCCTTTCTGTCAAATATGATGGTATAAAAGCTTTAAACTTATTTTTCCATAGGAAGTCTTCCATCTTTAGCCGAAATTGAAATTGTTGGCCGCAGCTGCTTTTCTGAATGTTATCCCTATTTTATGCGCATTTATTCTATGTACTCCTAAGACTCCTTCATTGTCAGATATTAAATTGGTGAGTGTGATAGGATTTTTATTCCCTATCTTCTCCTGCTCTGTTGACTCGACGTATTCTGAATTGGTGTTTTCTATAAACAGCCTTTTATAATTTGGTTTAGTGAAAATGTTATACTTATTTGTATCAGGATTTCGAGTTTTGTTGTACTTTCTTTTCTTATTTTCCCCCGGATCTGGTGGCTCCTCACCACCACTGGTGATACTCATTGTTGTTAGAAGTTATTCAGATGATATTTATGTACTTTTTGCGAAATCAAAATTACCGCCTCGTTTGACTTCCCGCCAAAAAGTCGAATTAAAATATTTAGCAGTTCAGTTGCCAAAGAAGAAAAAAAAAAAAAAACAGTGTTGCCAGAATGCCAGATTTTTTCAATTTATTGGGCTTCAAATCGCGCAAAACTAGTCCCAAGTAGCCTAGATTCGCTCAATGTGAATGCAAAGTATCCTAAAATCGTCAATTATTGAGTTTTGGAGTTTACTTCCTTTGACCTTTGACCAACTTCAATAAAAGAAGAATTATAACAACTATGCATTCTACAATATTTTTAGTAACTTTCTTAATTGTTTGTTCATTTAATTGTGATTATGCATGCACTATTTTTGTGCATGCTACGCACAAAAATAAGTCAAATTAGTTTTATTTGTCCCTCCCACAGAGAGGATTCCTGTGTCCCAGCAATGGGAACATAAAATGGCTGAAGATGAGTTTTATTTTATAAATTATTAAACTTCTATTTCGCTACTTTTGGTAAACAAATCTACCACAATTTTTATAAAAAGAAGTCATTTATGATCCTTGTAATAAAATTTAGTTCAGTTTAGTTGCAGTTAGATTTTTTTTAAATTTTGAACTGAAATACCTGTCATCATTCAACACACTACAAGCTAATGCCAACTTTATTTCGTTAGGCACAAGAACCGTTTTTAATTCTGAATTAAACATTTCTGACTGAATGTCACGACGGGTTAGATTTGTAAGGACTTAGTTTCATAGTGCCTTAGTAAGCACAATGACTTTTTTGCAGAATGCCCTAGTCAGTAGAATGTCTTCGTAATACGATCGGCAACTAAGGTATAACGCCGAAGTTGCAAAATCACTATATAAAGTCTTGGTTGTAAAATGACGCATAAGACAAAGTGTCTGGATAGCTTAAGGTCTTCATAGAAAACATGATTGCATAACGACTAGATAATATTAGATGAGTTTTATTTATGTAGGAATGAGCATTTATTGTCTAGGTCTTGGACGGAGTCGCGGGCAGAAACTTCTTCTTCTCCTTGATAAAACAATGTTATGTAAAAATAACATCTAATAAACAAATATAACCTAAACATCTCTTCTCAAACTAAAATTTCTTTAATTCTTAATGTAAGGTGGCATATTTTATTTGTAATACGAACAAGGGATTGCAATAAGGCACACGCAGGACAGTTACTTACCCTCCCTTAATGATTTTAAATTATCAATCTTATGCAAATACTTAATTATTGTAGTCTCTCTCGACATTTTTTTGTTATTATGCTGCGCATTTTTTTTCAAATGTGGCATCACTTTTATTTCTGTGACCTAAAATGTAAATAAATGATTATTTATTTCTATTTCCTGGTACTTGTTGTTCTTCTTAATTTTAAACAGGAAACTCATTAATCAGGGTTTATGTGGCGTGCGTGCATTTGAATGCATGTGCCAAGCTTCCACTGCGTTATTAGTTCGGTGTCGCTGGCCTGCTCAGGATATTGTGGAAGGCGGCAACCTCATCCATTGTCTCTCAAAATAACTAACGAAACGATGTCCTTATGAACCCAGACCGTCGCGACTGAAATATTTTCATCGTTTCTCAGATAATTTTGTATTTAAGTTAGTCTAATCTTGAAGTCGCCTAAAATTGCTCAATATTTTTTTTGAACATTTCTATTTTGTGACTAGTTACCGATCGTAAAAAATGGTCGCCCCGCCACTCCTCCGAGTAGCCTAAGTGGCGAAAAGTTGCCTTACCTGGCAACACTGATAGTAAAGATTTAGATATTCTGTGGTCTCACCAACATATATTTTTCTCAGCGTTGCCAGAATATAAGTTGTGTTACATTTTACGTTACTTTTGACATTCTCATGTAACCTTCATGTAGCACTATGAGCCTATTAGTGTCGCATTCCACATAAAATAAGGTAATGTTTCTCATGAAATTGTAACTTTTTGAGATGTTTTATGTAATATTTAACTACCTGCCACTGGCAACACTGATTTTACTCCACAGAGTACATAAGAACGACTTTCGCATACAAACAAACAAAACACATATATTTTGAAGTACGTGTAGAAAAGCGCGGGAAACTTTCAACTTGGCGGACGCGTATTTTTTTGGATTAATATTTAAAACCAAATTTTAACCTGTATATAATAATATTTATTAGGAATAAGTTCACAATTATATATTAGATCAGTAGTAGTAGTAGTTAAGATTTAGTTTTGTACATTCTTCGGTAGTGGTAAGTTTTTTTTTTTTCAATTATTTTTAGCGTGTAAGGATGAAAGACCCGCCCGACCCGGGGGACTTTGTTCCCCCGGCCGGCGTTTTTGTCACAGTACAATCGAACGAATCGGGTATGGACACTGATGGGTCGTCTTCTGCTCGAAACTTAAAAAGAAGCCGCGTGCATGTCTGTAAGCACTGCAATAAACGTCGTTGTACCTCGTCTTACCGAAAAGCATTTTTATGTGCTATAATGCATTACCTGTAGAGCTATATATTTTCCCCACAATACAGTGCTTCAATTGTTGTAGATTTGGTCATACTAAAATTCAGTGCAGGTCTAAACCCCGTTGCTACAAATGTGGGAAAGGCCATACTGGGGATAATTGTGATAAAGAACAAGAAAGTACTTCTTGCTGCCTTTGCTCTGGACCACATTTTGCTATTAATAAGTCTTGCCCAGAATTCTCAAGGCAAAAATTAATTAAAACTTATATGGCACAAAGTTCGGTATCTTATGCTGAAGCTGCAAGAGTACATCCCCCAGCAACAAAATCATATGCTGATGCACTTTTATCTTCACCGTCCAAAAACTTTGCAAGTATTCCTTCAATCTCTTCACCCAATAAAACACCTGCTTCAAATAGCTATAAAAAGACAGTCTTTCTCAAACCTCACTCTCCTCCTAAATCTGTATAAGGTTATAATAAAGTGGCTCATAATGCCATCATTAAGGATTTTAATATTCCCCAGCCATCAAATGGTTCTGCTTTTTCTAACCATCATAATAATGACATTAACAACACAAATTTGTCTATAAACGATTTTCTTTCTGTATTACATAATCTTCTCTCTCAGTTCAATATTTCACCGTCCAACGTAGCCCCATCTTTCTATGAATCTCAATCCATTCATAATGGACAACACATCCAAAATAATACAGTGGAACTGTCGCAGTCTTATAAACAAAAAGAGTGATGTTATTCATCTTTTAAACAAATATGAGCCATTTGCCTTTGCATTAGCAGAGACTTGGCTCAAATCTAATCATATTTTTAAAATCAATGGTTATTTAACCATTAGAGAGGATAGATCTGATGGGTATGGTGGAGTAGCTATACTTATCAAGAATTCTATCCCATTCTCTACTATTACATTGCCTCCTCACAGTGAGGAAATTTCAATTGTTGCTATTAAAGTGCATCATACTTGTCTTGTTTCTATTTATGTTCCTCACCCTTCTTCTTCAGTTCTGCAAGAGATGAATAATCTCTTTTATTTTCTTCCAAAGCCATTCTTAATAATGGGGGACCTTAATTGCCATCACCAATTGTGGGGTTGTTCTACTTCTACTTGTTATGGGGATGAATTACTTGATATAATAGACCTACATAATTTATGCATCTTGAACTCAGGAGCTGCTACACGTCGTTGTAGTCCCAGTCAGAACCAAAGTGCAATTGACCTTTCTATCTGTTCGCCAAGCTTAGCTTCCTCATTAACTTGGGATATTCTAACTTCCACTTATGGTAGTGACCATTTCCCAATAGTCATATCTTATCCTCTTTCCAAACCAAAGGCACCATTAAGGAGATCTAATTTAAAACATAAATTACCTAATAAAAATACTAATGACTGGGACAAATTTAGAAACATTGTCGACAGAAAACTTTGCACATTGCCTGTAATTGCTGATGGCAATGAAAATAGTTGTGCTGAGGCTTTAGCACACTTATTAATTGCAGCGGCGGATGAAGTTTTTCCTGTAAAAAATAACAATATGAGCACAATTCCTTCACCTCCATGGTGGGACTCTGAGTGCACAGAATTGATTAAAAAACGTAAAGAGGCTGAATTTAATTATAACCGTGATATGTCTGATATTAATTTTGTAACCGTTAGTAATATAATAAATGAAACTTCTAAAACATTTAAGAAGAAAAAATTTGAATCTTGGCGTAACTTTTGCTCATCAATTTCACCGAATACCCACCCTACGATTGTCTGGCGCAATATTCGTAGATTTAGGTCTATTTATCACAACCCATCTCCTATTCCTGATTCTTTAGCCAGTGACTTTTTAGATAAATTAGCTCGTCCTTGGGTTCCTGAGGCTACTAACCCTATCCTGTCTCCCATAACTAATAATCAAGACACTTCAGACACACATTCGACGCTAGATCTTGCTTTCTCTCTCACTGAATTAAAGGGTGTTATTCATAGAACTAAGGATTCTGCGCCAGGCATTGATGGCATCCCGTATTCATTTTTTGATAATTTGAATGATAATGTCCTCAATTATTATTTAGAGCTTATTAATTCTGTCATGCATATAGGAAAAATCCCAGTTGAATAGAAACGTCAAATGGTGTTGCCATTTCTTAAACCAAATAAAACTCCATCGGATGCTACCTCATACCGACCCATAGTTTTATCTTCAATTCTGATGAAATTAGCTGAACATTTAATTAAGAATCGCCTAGAATGGTATGTTGAAGGTAAGGGTCTTTTGGCGGAATCTCAATATGGCTTTAGAAAAGGTAAAAGTACCACTGATTGCTTAAGTATTTTTTCATCCGATATTCGGCTATCTTTCTCTGATAACCAATCCACCGTTGCAGTTTTCCTAGATATTAATGCAGCTTATGATAATGTCGTATTATCAGTTTTACAAAATAAATTAAAAGCCTTAGAGGTTCCCTCTAATTTGAGTTTGACGAATTTCATTATTAACATCCTGACTGAACGCTCCGTTAATATGTTAATAGGAGACCATGTTGTCTCCCATCTTGTATGGAGAGGTCTCCCACAGGGTTCTGTGCTCAGTCCCCTTCTGTACAATATTTACACCTTTGATTTGGACTCTTCCTTATCTAGTCATGTTAAGGTTCTTCAATATGCCGACGATGTATTATTATATTCTTCAAATCAATCTGTTGAACAAGCTAGTTGTGCTATTAATTCCGCTTTATCTACTTTGGAGTCATGGTTATATTTAAATGGTTTGGATTTGTCCACGTCTAAAAGCGCGGGTGTTTTATTTACCAGGAAGAGAATTATCCCCTTATTAAACCTTTTCTTTAAGGGAATACTTATTCCAGTTAAAGATAAATTCAGATATCTAGGTGTAATATTTGACTCTAAATTAAGCTGGATTCCGCATTGCGACTATATTATTAATAAATGTGAAAATCACTTAAACATGCTCAGATGCCTCTCAGGTGTGTGGTGGGGTGCACATCCCTTTTCCTTGAAACTCATTTACAACGCAATCATCAGAAGCATTTTGGATTATGGATTGTTTGTTCTAGAACCTGGTAGTGTTATGGCTTTTAAAAAGTTGGATCGAATCCAGTCAAAAGCTTTACGCATTATTTCGGGTGCCATGAAATCTAGTCCCACTAATGCACTACAAATCGAATGTGGGGAAGCTCCTTTAAGCCTCAGAAGACAATTCTTGTCTGATAAATATTTATTCCGGATTCTTCAATTCTCAACTCACCCCCTCATACCTAAACTGGAATCTTTAATATTTCAAATTGAATCTTCAGTTTACTGGTCTCATAAACGTGCTCCTTGTTTAGTTGAAAGCTATAAAAAATTCCTCTCACTTTCTTCACCTATTTATCGTTCAAATAAACTTCCCCTTTTTAACAATAGTTATGAGAGTTTACTGTTCACTCCCAATATTAAATATTATAACTGTGTAAGTAAATCAGATCCCGATTGCCATTTAAGTTTTAATACATTTCTGATTGAACATTCAGACTGCCAGCATATTTTTACGGATGCTGCCAAGCGTTCTCTATCGGGTTGTGTTGGGGTTGGTACCTACCATGCTCAATACAAAATTGTGCAGAAAATAAAACTGCCTTCGGAGACTTCTGTTTTTACTGGTGAATGTTTTGGAATTCTAAAAGCTTTAGAATATTTACGTGTTTTTAAGCTCAAAAAAACTATAATTTTTACCGATTCACAGAGTGCTCTTCTAGCCATCAGTAAATCCCCTTTCGAACACAAATTTCAGTCTCCTATAGTTTATGCAATAAGGGAACTTGCGTTCAGAACCATCTCTGAGGGTAACACACTGGTATTTGTCTGGATTCCGGCCCACTCTGGAATCCATGGCAACGAGTTAGCTGATGTACTCGCTGGTGACGCGGTGCAATGTGGGGACTTAGTTCCATATAAGAACTTTAGCTATGACCTCGAGACGTTGCCAAAGAATTTTCTTCGGGACACTTGGAAGGTAGCTTGGGATGTCAGCAGCAAATCCAAGGGCCGTTATTTTTCTTTTATTTAACCCGAGATTCCAGGAAAACCGTGGTTTGGCAGGGCAAAGTTTGGCAAGTTGGAGACCTCCATATTAATTCGGTTGAGACTGGGCCATGTGTGCTCTCCTGCCCACCTTGCCAAACTTCATATCATCGACGACCCCAATTGCTCGTGTGGCACAGACGTAGGTGACTTAGATCACATATTTTTTTCCTGTCCTTTATATGACCGTTCTGCCTTTCTCTGTAACCTCTTGTCCCTTCGTATTCCTTTTCCTACCTCAATACTTTCTTTACTTTGTACAAATAGCTTTCCTGTGTATAAATGTATAGTCTCATTCATCACCTTAAATAATATTAAGCTGTAATTTTCGTCATTGTAATTTGCTCATTATTTTCTTAAAACCATTAAAATTTACTGATCCTATATATCCATCCTTTCCAAAATTCCGTTAAATTAAACATTTAAACAAATTTGGTTTCCCTACCTTTATTTGATAATAAAACAACCTGACGTGACATTGGCTGAATGCACAAACCGTGCGAAGCCAAAAAAAAAAAAGAAAAGTACGTGTATTAAAAAAACTATCTTAACAATCATAATAATTACAAATACCTACAGTCCGTCAAATCTAAGAAGTCCGATGACGTTTCTCATTTAACTTGCCGTGATAACTTTGTATGAAAGTTTACGAATAATCAAATTCATAATCCTAATTAATTACTATGCTGCCTATACACTATAACAACGAGTATCATTCGTAAGCATCAACTTAAGTTTATACAACGTATTTTTATAGCTGTCAAACGGTACTTCTTAGATTTGACGGACTGTAGTACCTACAATATGATTATTTTATTTATTTGTATTAATTTGTCACGCGCTATTATCCCACGATAGTGAATCTAATATATAAATAAAAAATATATTTTAAGGAAATAAAATTCTGTGTAATACCTGGCATTCACTAAGTGGTAGTTATTTTCAGGTTTTCTTGCGTATAAGTGAAATATGGTGCGTGGAGGTGGTCGTGGAGGTCGGGGTATGGGCGTGCGCGGCAGTATGGGGCGGCCCCCTTACAACAGGCATCGCATGTTGATGCTAAGGCCCCCATTCGACCTGGTACTTGCTGAGCCGGCGTTTCCTCGATGTAAGCCTGCCACGGATGAATCTATTCTGACACAGGTAATTAGGAGTTACCTACTGGTAGCGTCTTTTATTTCTTTGTCAGATTGTGGTTTTATAGAAAGCCTTTTGAATATAGAGAAGGACGGTACATATTAGAGTTTGTTGGAAAATTGAATTTGATAGCACCATGATAGGGTTTGGTCAGAAGGCGAAGACTCTGACGGGTCGCGTCGAAAGCGAAGACTGACTGGGTCGCGTGGGGAGTCAAAATATATGCTTTATAATATATTATATTTATGATGATTCTAAAGCATATTTTATATTTTGAGAAATTTATTTTTTTGCGTCTTAGTTTGTCGAAATTTAATAATATTTTAAATTTATGATAAAATAAACTGTGACGGAAAAATTAGGCATGTTGACACTTCTGGTTATTGTTTTTTTATTACTGTTTTTCAGGACATAGATAAATCGAACCAATAAAAAAATATGAAATTGGTCCAGCCGTATTCGAGTTAAATATATGGTGTAACTAGCCCGACTTTGTTTTATATATAAAGATTTCATCTTACAGGCCCTCCTCAAAAGACATGGAGAATTGTGCCCAACACCGGCTGAGCAATCTGCAGTGCTGAGTCTCGTCACAAAGCTTCAGACAGTATTGGACAATCTTGTGGTGGCGCCAGGTGACTTTGCAGCATGTGTAAGTACAACTTTTTGTTTCTTTTTGTGGTTCTGTTTTTACTAGTAGCAAATATAGGAATATGTAATTTCCTTTAAGGATTGTTGGGTTTTATGTAGTGTCTTCTCTGTATTGTAATATAGTGGCAGATCTAAACCTTCCTGCGCCTTATTTACACTTGTGTCCTATAAGTCTTTAATGGCAGACTATATTAGAGCATTTTAATTGGGTATTATTTTCTTAGTTTACTTAATAGTTTGATCACCTAATTTCAAATGAACTTTAGATTTAGTGGCTAGTGAGTCACTTAATCTAAAGGCTAGCCATGGAGTGCCAAGTAACTGTCATATTGACATGCTGATAAACTGTTGAGTGACTAAATATTAGAAGTGTATGGTGAGTCTAATCAACACAATCATAGTAAACCGTGTTGTACTCTTAATTCGCAAATCTTTGTGAGAGTTATAGATGTATTTGTAATAGGGAATAAGCTCCAGTAAAAAAAAAAAAATTTTTCTTCCTGTCTTATATCTGCGATCAGTGCTTGGCACTATTAGCAAATTTGGTGAGCGCGTTATGTCAAAAAATATATTTCTAAAATAGCTTCAAAGTTTACAATTAGAAAGAGAAGTCTGACATAGACTCTGTACTGACATCAAAATCTTTTATGCTCAGCAGCCATACATAACGGCGTTTCTGCGAGAGGCTGTTTAATACTAAGACTTTAAAAGAAAGTAATAAATCACTGTGGTCGTTTTCTTATTGTTTGTAAGAAAACCTAATATTTTTTTTCAAATTATTGTTTACAGCAGCTTGAAGAGGTCCGTCAAGTGGGCTCCTACAAGAAAGGAACAATGATGGCTGGTAAGAATGTGGCTGACATTGTGGTCATCATGAAGACTCTTCCTACGAAGGAGGCAGTTGAGGGTTTGTCTAATAAGGTGTGATTATACTCACTCTTTCATTTCTATAAGGTTTAATCAACTTGACTATCTTGTTGGGTTGTAGTACAAAATTGTTCACTTGTGTTCAGAAACAAATACTTTATAATAGGTATATTACTAAGAACCAAAAATTCGAAAACAATCCGCACTGGGCTCGCGTGGTGGATTACGGCCCATTCCCTCTCACAGAGGCCTTCACGCACAGTGGACCGAATGAGAGTCTCAGAAGTGCGGAAAAGGGGGTCCATCTATCATAATAGGTAAGTAAGTGGTGAACTTAAAATGTAATGTACACCTAAATATTATATAAACCCATTAAAAATTAGTCTTTTTTTCCAAGAATATTCTTGTATGATGTATCTCCATTCTAAAATATCGTAGCTTTTGTTATGTGTATGGGGAATCAGCTTAATAAATGAAATCACTGTTGTATCTCACAACCCCCGAATTCTTGAACAACGCTTGACGTCGCAATAAACTTGGCCCTTCTCGCTGGACTCAAACAGTTTTGTAGATGAATAGATGCACGTACCTTTAATACAAAAAGAAGTTTGACTTTCATTATAATGAATCGCTAAATATGGGTGACAATTCACCAGTTCACTTTTAAGCAGCCATTAAGAAACCCACTTTACTTAATAAACCAAGTGTAGATTGTAATAGTACATTTCGTGTCGAGCATAAAATGTCGAGATTTTAACACGAGCGATGTAGCCAATTTCGAAAGCTACATGCGAGTGTTAAAAAAAGCCTTTTTATACATAGACACGAACGATTCTTTTCCACTACCGTAGAATGGGGTGACATTGAGATCTGGGGCAACTTTGATGATAACTTTATTTTTTTATTTTCTTTTTAAAATTTGCAACTCTGACAAATGTCAGCCATGTTTGCATCAACCTCAGCGCAAGAATACGATTAATTGATGCAGAAAAAATATATTAAATTGTACAGTGTGAATTCAATAAAAATAAATTGTAAATTGGGGTAACTTTATATTGCTATGAAAAACAATGGGGTATCAAAGTAACCCCATTTTTATTTTAACGTTCATAGGCTCGTTTTTTTTTATTTTATCCCAAACTATGGAAGAAATTTATTTTTTATTTTTGTTTATAAATTTTTTTGTAAAGTCGCCAACACTGCATTTATTTCATATTTTTCAAAATACAATTGAAGTAGTTATGTCAATTTTAATTTCAAAATTAATCAATTTAACCTCGTATTACCGGTACCTGATTTAATTAAATGCAAATAAGTTCCAACAACAATTTATTAGAAGGCTGAATATTTCAGAGACCAAATTTTCATGTCTTGTCATATTACTCCTCATAGTTAAGAAATTACGAAACCAGAAGTCCATATTCTACTTCCTAAATAAATAAAGAAGAATCAATCAAGCCCGTTTTTTCCATTGATCACTTTAAAAAAAGATATAAAGGAAAACGTTACCAAAATCATCATTTTTTGGCATGTCGCGTTTACCATATTTTCATTAAATCCGTGTTACATAAATTCACCGTTAAAAATCTCTTAATTTTTAATATC
Source organism: Orthosia gracilis (assembly GCA_947562075.1). NCBI lineage: Eukaryota > Metazoa > Arthropoda > Insecta > Lepidoptera > Noctuidae > Orthosia > Orthosia gracilis. Next base: position 5,801,267 of record OX387268.1, read on the forward strand.
AGCATTTTATAACAGTTTATTAACTATGTCTTTTCATAAAATAAATATTTAAAAAAATAATTGGAAGACAGTTAAAAACCGCGCAAAACAATGTTCAAATTTTTAACGCCATTTGCGGCAACAGTGCTTGTTTAAAAAATGGCGGTGAAACGGAACGCGACCGACGTATTAGGCACATACGTCGGTCGCGATGGTCTTTACGTGGCCTTGACGCGATGGTCCCCCGCCCTCCACAGTCAGTCGGCGCGTTTCAAAGGGGACGGACGCTACGCATTTCGAGTGGTGAGTTGTTTAATTTGATTCTACAAAACTTGTCATAGTAATCGTCATTCTAACTTATAATCGTATCTTGAAAGTTCATGCAGGGTGAAGCCTAATTGTGAATGTCACGAAGAAACATTTGTGAAACTAGCTTACGTAGTGCGTTTGTAGTCTTTTATCTTCTATAATATTCTTAGCACGTGGAATGTTCTAGAAAAAATCATTGTTGGCAACATCATTCACAGCAACATTGCACGAGATAACAATGACGCAAGTTGCGAATAATGATAAAGTATAGGCACAACAATGACGATTGTTGCCAATAATGATTTAAATGTAGGTATACTACTACGATCTATTCGTGATTAGCTTGAATTGCTACTTCTAAATTTACCTATACCTAGCTACATCTGCAATATAATATAATTATCTTTCTTTTTGACAGGTATATAATCAAAGGATCTGAAATTATAGTGATCGGTTAGTGAACCGCTTGTGAAGTAAAACATTCAGTTACATTTAGATTAAAAAAAAATACATTTATATTTTTGTTACCTACATATTTTTTTAAACGTTTTTTGTACAATAACTAACATGAAACTAACATACTATGTGTTAGACATAGATACTAATAGGTATAATACAACAATTTAATTAAAAGATATGTACAAAATGAGCAGCTTAATATCAAAATAAAAAAAGTGGAAGAGACAGACATACTTCTTAAAAGTAACTTGGTTCCTAACAATATAAAAGCCTTCAAGGGCACCTTTTCCGTACACCAAGTCGTATGGGAAAAGTCTGAAACTAAAATGATTTTAAGAAAAATGAGTTGCTTTGATTGTTCTGCTGCTCAAATCTGTGTTCACGGATATTATTATTATTATTTCATTTATTCATTTTATATACATATTTTTTCCATTTTTAAATATTATTCTATAAAAAATAAAATAAAAAAACATTTAAAAATACAAAAATAGTAGCCCACCGGTATCGGGAACAGGGTCCAAGCTACCGGTGGTCAGGGCTCCTGAGAGAGGAACCTCCTAACGATACGCGCCGTGTCCAGGAGTACCGCTTTCTGAATCAAGCCCTTGATCCAGCTGCCCAACGAGAGCCTCCTCAGATGTTCGTCGAGGCTCTTCGCTATTATGCCATTGGCCGTCACGACTATCGGCACAATGACTGCTGTATTCACATCCCACATGTCGACAACCTCGCGAACCAGATCAAGATACTTGCTTTTCTTATCTCTCTCAGCCTTCACGCCAAGGTTCTCGTCATGGGGGACCGCTATATCAACAATCATTGCGCGACGCTCTAGTCGGTCTATCACCACTATGTCAGGCTTATTGGCAACAATAGTCCTGTCAGTGATGATAGACCGATCCCAATACAACGTGACATTGCCATTTTCGAGAACTGGGTCGGGCACATACCTATAGTAAGGCATTTCCGATTCCACAAGATTGTATTTTAGAGCAAGTTGCTGATGGATAATCCTGGCTACAAGGTTGTGTCTATGCAAACAGTCTCCGTTAGCCAGACTAGAACAACCGGAGATAATGTGACGGATTGATTCCCCCGGTCGGTGACATGCCCGACAGATGTCAACCGTGCCGTCCTTCACAATGTATTTCCGGTAGTTGTTCGTCATCATAACTTCGTCCATAATCGCAAAGACAAAACCTTCGGTTTCCCCGAAAAGGTCACCAAATCGCAGACAGGCCTCCTATCCAGGGCGTCAAGTTCTGTCTGAGTCCATTTAAGTATGCCGAAAGAGTACATCAACACCGGCATGACCCAACCGTTGAAGGCGCGCACCTTGTTTCCGCCTGATAAAAGACTATTTAGTACTTTTTTCAGGCGGCCAAAGAAGCGTTCCCTCAACGACTGTTTCACGTCACTAGCATTGATGCCTAATGCTTCCGACATACCCAAATACTTGTAAGTTTCGGTTGAGGAAAGGGATCGAAGGTGTATGGAATCCGACAGTTGTATTCCCTCGGATTCCATAATCTCCCCTCGCTTTACATGCATGACTGCACATTTGTCCACACCAAATTCCATCCTGATGGCGTCACTGAAGGTTTCTGTCACCTTCAGTAACTTCATCAGTTGCAAGTTGTTGCAAGCTTCGGATCATCCATGTAAAGGAGAGATCCATGTAAAGGTGAGATATGACCTGACCTCCTCTTCTCAACCGATAGCCCAGGCCCGAACCCTCCAGCAGTGTACTAAGAGGGTTCAGGGCTAAACAAAACCACAGTGGACTCAGACTATCGCCCTGAAATATTCCACGCTCGATCCTTATAGGTTCGCTGTCATTTTGAATCTGTCGACATCCTGGATAGCGAAGGACCGTCCTCTTATTATTATTATTATTATATCATCTAGGGCACATAACAAATGTGGAGCTAGAACGGCAAAAGATAAAAATTTTGTCCGATATTACATTGAAAGCGGCCAACACTCAGGAATGTCAGCCGAAACCTTTGTGCTCCAAAGATACGTTTTAAGAATTTTTTTAAGGCCCTGCAGAACAGTGGCTAATTATTGTTAATTCCTTATATTTTATTGTATACTAAACGGCTTGTGTTAAGTTTCGTTGATTTCTTGATGTTAGTTTTAGATGATTGCATACAACTGCATAATACTGCAGGACTGATTAATGTCATTAAATTAGAATCTATAGTGTCCCTAGACTTAGCTGTATTTTTTTTTAATAATCAATTAATCTAGCCAAAATGTGGCACAATAATTATACTTTTGTATTTGTTGACATAATTATTTAATGCTACGTACATTATAGACCAACATTTTGAGAAATGGGACATGAAAAATTTGATCTGAAAGTGCCTAGGCATGTTTTTGTAGTTGACTCAATGGTTGATTAATTTTTAATGAAAATGTTATGTTTGACTGTCAACTTTTTTGCAAGAAAAAAGAGGTAGGATAAGAAAGTAAGTATATTGTTTTGAAATTATGTTTAATAAGAAATTTAATAATAGTAATTAAAGTTTAAGAACTATATCAAGACTGAATCAGAGAAAATCATAAGACTGTAAGAATTTCTATTCTAGGTTTTATATTAAAAATAAATAGAATCAATAATATTGTTGTTAAAAATAAAGCAAGGTGATTTTTAAATTTCGTATTTTATTTTCGTAATAATATACATATAAAATATTGACAGTCTTATTTGAATTTATGATACAGGTCATTGTCAGCAACAATTTGTCATTATTTTCCACAATATCATCATTATCCTCAAAAATCGTCATGACTGGCAACACAACGATTTTTATAATTTTAAATAATTCGAAAAATACTGTACTTTTTGGAGTGCCTCTTATTTTAAATTACATAATTTTCACTACATACTAATCCAGCGTCAGAAATAAGTTGCGGCACGAGGTTTTAAAATCACAAGTTTTTTTTGTTCAGAATATTATTTTGGGGAGAACTAGCCAGAAACGTTCAGACTAAAAACCATAGACTATATACACTCAATCAACGTGCGCTTTTTCGAGAGGTAACATAACTAGTATCTGTATCTGTTCTCTAGTATCTGTCGGATGGGGCGATGGAAAAGCGCGGGCGTAGCGGCAGAATGCGTCTACTAACAGTAGCCTATTCAGTTAAGAAAAAAAATACGTTGTAGTCACATAATGATATCAAAACTCCATACAAAAGTCATTTCGTAACTGTAATTTGGTTTATTTTTTTTTTATAATCCTGTGTCTAAATGTTCATGTTTCGAAAAGAATTTCTTAGGCAATGAGTTACACAATAGACGAGGTAATGGAAAAATAGCTTTTTATTTTTATAGCACACTTTTACTTTTTAATTTACTGGCGCTTATAGACTCATTGACTTAATGTAGAAAAGTGTCATGCGCAATGAGAATCTAAATTTGCCCGCCATACCATATATTTTTTCTGTTTCCACTTTTATTTTATTTCAACTGTATGAGTGAAGATAAAGTAGTGTATGCAACGGCATATAATTAGGTATTAAAACACTCGCGTGATATTCTTATCACATTCGGCTTCGCCTCATGTGATTCACCCACGCTCGTGTTTTAATAACCCCTATTATATGACCATGGAGAAACCTCCATATTTTTTATTTTTGATAGGGTATTTACTATATTGATAGGCGCACTATCTCACCTGGTGGTAAGCAGTGATCTGGTCAACGAAGGAGCTCGCTTGCATATTAGTAAACTCTTCACTGTTGACTTACCCCCACGTTATAGCTATTGGGAAAAACAAGCTTCGACAGGGAATTGAACGCACAATGAAAGCATTCCCAAAACGTATTGTGTGTTTGGTTGGGATGTCCACCATGCACCGAAGCACCGATGGCGCATCGTTGTACATCCCATTAACTGAGACCGTGCCCTCGGTAACCACACGCGCAGGAAGGGTGTCGACCCCGCGCCGCACAGCAATACGTACAATCTCAGTTAAACGGTAGTTGTGTACATATTTTTTACAGTCTCTACTTTGAAATGATATTGTTTGTTGTGTTCTTTGAAATGACAATATTTGGCATCATGTTTCAGGTGTGCGAAGAGCTGAACAAATTGATACGAGCCGAGAGCCCGGGCACTGCGGTGTCGAGCACATGCCACGAGCGCGGCTTTACGGTGACGGGCGCGGCCGCAGCCGTGCGCGTGCTGGTCACGACACTGCTTCAGAATTTGAGGAAACTGGAGCCGGAGGTTAAGTACAATGGGTGTAATTGAATATACTCGAACCTTCTCTAGAAAAAGTCACAAAAAACTACTAGCCCGGTCAAGTTAATCCAGAAAATAGAGATAAGGTTACTTAAATTCGCATAGAGCTAAAAATTGGTACTCGCGATTGTTCGGTGCACCATTATAAATGAAATCTGAAAAGTTTCCATTGGTCCGACATATGCAAAAAAGATTATTCAAGGTCAAAGTTCGCAAATATGGATTTTATGCGTTTTTCACCTAAACGTTTAGTTTTATCATAAAATTAGGTCAGACAAAAATTGTGTAGATCATGCAATTATCTATAAAAATTGTCGTCACACTTTCTTACCTAAGAGTTACCTACAGTTTCTGAGATTTAACGATTCAAAAAGTTTAAAAACTTGTGATTTTCATCGTAATATGCACACGTTTCCACGCCATCTGTGAGATTAGTGTAGTGGTTCTCCGGTAGGCCTATTTAATTTTTATGATAAAAGTTACGGTTGGACTGACAAACGCAAAAATCCCATATTTGCAAAATTTTAACTCGAATGTTTTTTTTTGCAAATGTTGTAAAGTAAAAAATAACTTCACAGTGAGGCATCTTTACCGGTTTTTGCAAGCTTTCTATTTCCTTGCTTTCGTTTGTGTCCGGCAACTAGTAATCCATTTTCAAGCAGTTTCTGGCATCCGATTAAGATGAAACTTGTCGTACTTACGCAAATTTAAATAATATGTTAGGTACTGTGGAGCTGGTATCATGATGGAGCCGAAAGGTAGCAATAGGAACTTCTCAATTATAGAGTACAGAACTAGAGTGATACAGTGAAACCTGGACAACTAGGACATTGAGAAACCAACCTACAAAATTCAGATAAAACAATTTAGCAAAAGTATTATTTAAAATATGGCCTGAGTACAAGAGGTAAAATTCACTCGCTGTCTCATTATAGGGATCATTATGACGATCAAATCGACTAATCCCAGATATCGAGGTATGTTTTGTACCACTAACAGAGATAATTTAGCGCCAAAGTGTCGGGATCTCAGCATGAGTTCCAGCTATAGAGGTTTCTCACATATCCAGATCCCGATTAACCAAGTTTTACTGTATTCCATTTGGTACTTTTCAGTTCCAAAAAGGTTGTTAAAAATATATTTACTTGATGAATACTTCATACTAAAGTCAAATATATTTATTCAACTGGGCCAAAAAGCGGCACTTTTGAACGTCATAATTAATCATAAAATAAAAAATAAAAATTGATACTACTAATATTATAAATGTGAATGTAAGTTTGTTTGTTAAGCTTTCACGCAAAAACTACTGAACCGATCATCATGAAACTTTGTACATATATTCTTGGAGGTATTAGAAGTAACATAGGATGATACCATTTATAAAAAAAAAATATGGCTTCACTGCGAGCGAAACCGCGGGTAAAAGCTAGTATTTAATATTTTTAAAACACAATGTGAGAGAAGAAAGTGACATCTTTGACTGTGACAGCCGGAGTACACGCGACGCATACCCGTCCCACGGATTCATTTAGAATTACCGTCTCTAAACCGTGCGCGAAGTCGCAGCTTATTATTTTTTCCGTGGTAAAAGTAACCCTGTACATGCTGAGCAACTTTTAGCATTATAGGTTGCCATTAAAAAATCGGCAGCCGCTATAGATATTTATATTGTATTAAGGATTACCAGTACATATTAAATTTAACCGATTACTCACACATAACGTAACATAAATAAAGAAAAGAAAGAAATAAAGAAAACTAGTTTATTTGGGATACTATTTAACTGAGCGAAAATAAATTCAAATTAAAGGTCAAAAAAATAATGAATATGGCTTACTTAAATACTAAGTGGGCGACACAAGTGGCAGTGAATAAATACAAATGTTTAAAACAGCGACTTGAAAATAAAAGTTTGTCGACGGAGTGCTTTTTCTGTCTGCAGGATCTAAAGTAACCTATCATGAAGGAGATGACGAGAGCTAAGTTTGCTCGCTCACTTCAGCTCCTGTCATCCCCTTTGAACCTTACTTATCCGTGTCTGGGTTCTCTAAGCTCCCGAGCTCGCTTCGGTCGCTTTTGGACTAATTCGTTGAAACACGAATACACCCGAACTCCCGCGCTGCACAGCGATGTCGCCTCGATGGTTGTTCAGCTATTTTCAAAATAATAATATGCTATAATAGTAAAATGGAACCCCAAATACAATTAAAATATGTAACAATATTATTACCGCAGCTCACAAAAACCTCCTAAAAGGTATTATTTAAACTGTATAAATAATAATTTTCCGTTTATTTGGCACATACAGATACACACAATGTAGGTACAAATAAATGGGAACACACACAGTATAAAGCTCTAGATATCCGGCCATGCTGAGCACGGGCACAAACTATTATTTCGATTACAGAAGCTTAAATTTAATTAAAAAGAAAAATGTAGCCATATTGACAAAAAATTGTTGGAAATAATTAAATAATTAATTTGCTTTTATAAGTACTTAGTGAGTCACGCCCACCGCCGCCGAGCATGCCGCCGGCAAAAGCACGGACAAGACCGGCAAAAGCGCCGCCGGCATAGTTTGTAGGAATCTTTAAAATGTCTGTTGGAATACGATTATGAAGGGAATTAAACATATCGATAGCGCCTATGCCTCTGCCTCTACGGGATTGAGGAAACGCCTTAAAGAAAGTAGAACATCGCACACAAGGCAATTATGACCACATTTTTTTTTAAATATGCTTTTTTTACGAATAATATGATGGTCAACAGGTGCATCTCGAGTACAAAGTGATTAGCAGCCATTTAGCGGCTATCCGCCACAGCCGCTGGTTCGAGGAGAACGCTCATCATTCCTCTATAAAGGTCAGTTAACTTATACGCATCACGGGGTCTCAACGCTAAGAAAGAAAATTTGGTTCAAATAAATCTCACTAGATGGTGCGATATGCATTTGTTATTGAATGTCTGTAAAATTAACATTATCTGGAATTGAACATAACGTTGTATGTATGTATGTTCTTGTTTAATCAACTCTCCTAAGCACAAAATTATGGTATTAGAATTACACATTACAAAGATTATTTGAACGGATCATTTAAAACTGATGCCAATAGATGGCGCGGTTTATATTTCTGAGGCATTCCACTCGATTGTTTAAATTTGCATTGTAACACATTTTGGTGCAAAGAAACTGTAAAAACGTGTCATTGTAGCAATATATGTTATGGAGAGGGCTATGCTCGAAGTTTCCTTGCGTGATCGAGTCAGAAATGTAGAGATCCGCAAGAGAACCAGGGTTACCGACATAGCCCGATGAATTGCCAAACTTAAGTGGAAGTGGGCAGGGCGCATTGCTCGCAGAACGGATGGCCGTTGGGGTCAAAAGTTCTAGAGTGGCGACCGCGTATCGGAAGACACAGCGTTGGAAGGCCTCCCACCAGGTGGACCGATGACCTGGTTAAGGTTGCGGGGATCCGCTGGATGCGAGATACACGGGACCGATCAATGTGTCGACGCTTGGGGCGGGCCTATGTCCAGCATATTATATTATCTGTGATCTAGCTTAGTACGTCCAACGTGGATGCATCGTGACTGGTCACGGTCTATCCTAGCCTGGTTAGTCGGACCATCCTAGTATCGTTAATAAGGCCATCATCACGCTGGCTGTTTTATTATTTGTCCTTAGTTATTCGTTACCCTAAAATATGCATCAGTATCATCAACAATTATCCTTCGTCATTTTAACATAACAGCGAGCGTTTGCAAACGGGTGGCACCGTATGTATAATGACGAATCCTACAATCTGAAGGCGTCTGATAAAATATTGATATATTATAAAATAAGTTTTACATTATTTTTGACGGTAGGTACTGATCCGGCTACTTCGCGACATGTGCGCGCGCCACTCGGGACTCGAACCCCTGAACCCCTGGATGATCGATTTGCTAGCCCACCACTGCATCATGAACAACCCAGCGCGACAAGCTTTACCCATCAATGTGGCTTTCAAGTAACTATGTCATTGAGCTACTTTAAAACGTCAATAATTATCTCAAATCTCTGATTTTTAATGGGAGGTGGATGTATAAAATAAGGGATTGAAATTATATATAATAGATTAGTGGTTTTATATAGCAAGGACACGGTACGCCAGGGGTCGTGCGTTCGAGAACCTCCACTTGACGTAATTTTTCTACCCTAAAATTGTTTTTTTTAAGAATCAAGTTAATTCGGGGATAATTTAAAATTTTAATAAGTAGGTACTTTTCTAACTATTTAAGTAGTATGGACATTAATAAAAGCTCGGCGAAAAAAATTGGCTAATCAAAGTACTAATGCTAAGCAGTCGAAGTCGCGGGCAAAAGCTAGTTCAATATAACTCTAACAGTTTTCTAGAAGTATAATGCCGTAGTACAGCTACTTTAACACAACATTGCAAAACGTCATATTGTCACTAAAGAAGTAGTCTTATTTACAGCAATTTGAATTATTGTGTTTTAGGTTTCGAGGAGTGTAATAAGCATAGTAATTGTTGTTGGGCAGACGCGCGCTGTCGTTGCTAGCCGGCGGGCTGTTCCTGCCAGGATGCGCGGGGCTGGCCGACCCGTGCGAGGCGGCGCACGCGCGGGCGCACACCTCTCTGGACCTCGCAGCTCAAGACTTGGCCGCAGCCACCGCACAGACGTGAGTACACGACACTTGTGCAAACTTGAAATCACAACTGAATTAAGTTCTTGATCCATTGCTTCACATGTTTTAAAGTTCGTGTGTATAGAAATGTTGATGTTTGAGTGTGTTGTTTTTTACTACGCCTTCAGCCCGCGGTAAACCAATAAGTTTACGAATTCTTTCTCTACAGCGTCATGACACAATCGTCACAACCTTTTGTAGTTGTATTTTGTTTGAACCAGAGATGGACCTAGAGAGAGAGGGATCTACGAAATATATAAAATAGCACGCAGAGTGATAGGGTTATCAAAAAGTTTTGGAGAACAAGGAAGAAGGCCTTTACTCGTGAGGAGGTACCTAGGTGGACAAACGTATTTATTTTCAAAACCATAGTGAATTGGGTAGCCGCCTCTACGCGTTACTACATTGTAAATAATCAATATTAATTAAGGTGCTAATCTCGAGGACGAGGCACGAAGTATAATTAAAATATGAAACGCAAGAATAATTGAGGAACTGGCGAACAAATCCGGACTTGTCCACATTTTAATTATACTTCGTGCCTCGTCCTCGAGATTAGTACCTTAATTAATATTGATTATTTACAATGTAGTAACGCGTAGAGGCGGCTACCCAATTCACTATGTTTTAGAGATTTTTTTTTTATTTTTTTCTCCTTTCTCCTCTTTATTTGTCCACTTGTCATTCGCGATTATAGTGCGTTGCTACTCAACACATATCTAAACTTTTAAATAAAAAGAACAGTTTTTAAAAGTGGAAAAATGCCAAAAAGGACACATCATCGTCAACCGAGGAACACCTACAAGAGAATCAGGAGAAGCTTGGGAACAATTTAAAACGTGCTCGACTCGAAGTAAAACAAAATCGTCTCAAGAGTCGACGCCATGTTTAGACCCACAAGGTACCTAAATCTGTTAAAATATATTATTATATATATCTACTACTATTTTACCAATCCTACGCCTTAATCTTGCATCTCAAACAAATAATGCACTTTTATTTACGAGATTATCAATCAAAAGAAATGTATTTCTTTTATCTAAAGAATGTATTCGAGCTATTTATCGGACTGTCTCACAACATTCAATAATTCTCAAACAAATAATGCATTTCGGGCAAGCCAAAAGCAAAATAATGCATTGGGGCTGTCTCACCGCATACTTACGAGATCATGAAATATAATTCAATTCTTTTGTTTAACGAATGTACTCGAACAGATCATCGGACTGTCTCACAACATTCAATAATTCACTGGTTTCGTTCAATTCTTTGGAATTGCTACACCCACCAGATTGCATAACTCGGTTATCAACCGGAAGTGAAACAATGGTTTGTAATCATTCCAGGCCAAGTCCTAGACGACGACGCTACGCTCACTGGTTTCGTTCAATTCTTTGGAATTGCTACACCCACCAGATTGCATAACTCGGTTATCAACCGGAAGTAAAACAATGGTTTGTAATCATTCCAGGCGAAGTCCTAGACGACGACGCCACAAATGAAATGGAAACAATTGAAGTCGGATACGACCAAGAAAATAACCACAAACACTAGTGATCTTCCTCACAATCCCAGCCCGGACAAAACACAGATGTTCTCAAAATTTTGGGGTTGACCCAACATTGAACACGGAGTATGGTGATGGGGCCGAACTCCACAAGGAAGTGGCCAGCTGTCTGGAACATCTTGTAACATGAGGCGTCTCCCTAGAGACCACAGGCGGGTATTTCCCCTTCAGCTCCTTCCGCAGGGAAAATAAGCGCTGACATTGAACGTGACAAAACTTGGGGTTCTTATACCATACAGCAAAATTCCCAAATTATTGATAAACAAGGCCATAGAAGCAAAACAAAGACTACTCAGCACCATCTCCTGCCTAGGAGCAACATTATCCAAACTACTGGATACAAAAGAAAATGATACAGATCTACTAAGTTAAATAATACCACTCGCACCTTATGTGACTAGATGCAAATTTAGCTGCAGCTCAATTAAAAAGGATCTTGAGGACCAAGTTCAAAAAACAATGATAGAAAAATATCTGTTCGGGTAAACACTTGCTGAAACTCTTCGAGCTGGTAAAGCGGTTTCTAAATCAGCAGCTGTAACAGCACCCTATGACAAGAAAAACCCAACACATTCCAAGCTAAACACTGGAAAGCTCCACCAGCGCCACAAGGGCGACAGGAGAACAGGGAGCCTGTATATAGCCTGAGCCAGCTGTACAATACCCTTTAAGCGGTTGTTACATCTCAACCTTGACGCCGCTAAACTCAATAAGGTACGCCGGTCGCTTATAATATTAAAAAAAAGAAAAAACATTGGTAACTTATCACCGACGATAAGACCATGTAATCATGGATTGAGGGTTTCACGGGTACCCACAACACTAGAGACAATCAACTAATTGATCTAACCATTGGTGCATTATCTAAGTGCCAGCATTGAAAAGGGAAATTTGTCTCAAGTGTTTCTTAAGACAAAAAACACAATGGCAATAAAGCCTAAATAAGTTCATTGATGCAAGCCATTTCTAACCTGAAGACTTGTGCACAGAGTTAAAGATGATATCAAATGATAGTTCCATGGCCATACTTTACATAACGTACATTAAAGATGCATAGCTTCTTATAAAATATCACAAAAATTCTAGCAAACATCTAGAATTCCCTCTTGGAAAATTGTAGGAGGATACATTTTCACTAGTCATGAAATCTGCCAACAAATTACTAAGATCCTGTGGCTTTTGATTGTTAACTGAAAACATTCAAAATACTAAGAAGTTAATCTCAATTAGTAATTAACAAACTAATACACCCACTAATACTGGTACATTTTTGGGATATATTATTCACAAAAGACTTATAACTGTCATGTTACATTACCTACAGATAAGAAAACACATATCAATTATGAAATCAGACAATTTACATGTTTTGTAGGACTGCACTCAGCATGCCCTTAAATGGTAGCCATATTCCATTCAAAATTTAGTAAACAAAATCAAACCTAATTATGTAACCGAAATCTTTTCTGACGCCCCAACCAGGGGGGGGGGGGTACTGTCTGTGGGGATGAGATTGAATATGAGTATTTAATGAATTTTATTGGATTTATTAGCATCATTCTTTGATTTAAAAAATTTGGCAAACTTTTCAATAATTATGAAATACTGTTATGCATAGACAATTCAATAGCAATATAGGCTGCATTAATCAAAGGAGTGGAATTCAAAATCCGCGTCTCTTCAACTTAGCCAGCAGCATTGGTGTGAAAACCATTACATTTTCATTTTCGCTCCTTACATTAGGTTGATTGAAAATCTACGTAAGTAGCTGATACTTTATTGCAGATGTCACATCCCGATGTAGACTGGGAACTAAAAGAAAATTCATATGAACAATTATTGAAAGATAAATTTGGAATTCTGAAATTTACCTATTTGTAAGTCACATTAACAAAAACTATGACAAATACATAACAACCCAAATGCCTTTACAATTGACCCATTTACGGTATACAGGTAACCAATTTTCTTTTATGTGTTTTCACCATTCTCAAACATATTAAAAGATCTATAGAAAATCATAACGGATAAAGCTAAGGGCATCATAGTGTTCACCATGGCCAACTCTGCCCTGATTCCCTTTACTTAAGGAACTTCCCATATTTCAGAGATCATACTCAAACCTAATGAAAATATAATAATAAAGTATCTCACAGCAAGGGAAAAATCCATACCAACCTTACTCTGGCTGTCGGAGTCTAATGTGTAGGTAGTGAAATCTATTGTGACGAAGCACACTACCAAAATCAATAGAAATTTTGATAGCATCTCTATCAGAAAAGTTCTCAAGCAATTGACACATGTTTAATAAACTGGTTTACGTTTTTAGAAAATATAATCTTGAACACCAACGGTAATAAAATTTCTTAACAGATCTTTCTAATTCCAGTAAAAAATATAACAAATGGTTGACTGTCACAAATCGGCATTATCACTACTAATACTATAATAAATATTAGAATGTCATCTGATGATAGATAAAAAATTAGTTTTAAGGGCGTGTTCAGACTACGACCACATGGCCAAAAATACAATGTCACCTGGGAAACATGCCAGATACTGGAAGTATTAGGAATTTGATACCCAAATGAGATGCTGTCTCTAGAACAACTGTCATAAATAAAATCAAAGTATAGAAATACAATCAATGCATATAACCATCAAAATTTCAGACCTCAAAAAATCTCTTATATATGAACTAAATAATCAATCAATACTTCAGACAAAGAACAAAAATATGTCTAGCTGAAACCCTTATAGCCTACATTAATAAAACCTCTAACCATAAACATTAAAGAATTATTTTAGGCACCAAGAAATACCTTAGAAGTGTCCAAACAGACTATCAGTCGTTGCATTAAGTGTACTTTAAAGACTAGCAGTATTGATGTACACGTATATTTAACTCACAGCACACGCCACGCTGCTACTTTTAAAACCAGGTGTGACAATTTGTCAGATACTAAAAACATCAGGCTGGAGTTAAAACTCAAGTGCATTTGGTAAACTTTATAACAGACCTTTAGTGTAAAGGATCAAAATGATTTTGCAAGATAAATCTTTAGCTGTGATTAAAGATATCTTATTTAACTTAGGATGGATTATGAGTATAAATGTATTGATAAGGAAACTAACAATAGTAATAAGAAAGCAAAACTGCATTTTGTTAATACAGATATATTTATAATATTATTTGAATGGTTAATTAAGAACTTTAGTTTTCCAATGACACCTATGATTGTTATTCTTTAAACAAACTTTAATATTGTTATTAAGTGGGCATTAAATATTCTGTTAAAAAGATGATTAAGAATACACCGTGAAATTTAAATGGTTGTTTTCCCGCAGCGAAATGGTTTTGTCTATGTAATACAATCGTTTCGTAGTTATATAAAATATTAGAAACAAAAACTGGCATATATTTAACATTGTGAAAAGCTAAACTCGAAAGCGATCACGAACCAATAGTATACCTCCCGATATCTACGGCCGAACGACAGCAGGCCGTTGACCCGGGTGCTAGGTCACCGTCGAAAGGATTAGGTTCGAAGGCGGCTCCGTTTGATCATGTTACGCGCGGGCTAGATTATGCCGTATAATTACACGCGAGAGCTTATTTTACTTTAAACATTTAATAAATCGGTTTTGCTTTGTCGGCTTGTGGCTCGCTCGTTTGTTTTGCGTGCAAACTTTTATGCCGTATCACCACGTGCGAGAGCTTATTTGGGTTTGACCATTTATGCATCGCTTTGCTTTGAGGGCTGCGGCGCCGGCGCGTGCGACGCCAGTATTACCTACAACAATACATGTTACGTCTAGTGTTACTATTAAAAGCCGCGAGGCCATTGACCCACGTGCTTTTCAATCAGCTGTTATCCAACATGTTATTCAAATTTGACACTAAAACGCACTTGACACTAAAACGCACTTGATGCGCACACTCGCGAATAACGTGTGGGTTATTTATTGCCCAAAAATGTTCGTTACGCTGGCTGGTTGAAAATACCAACTCGCGTAAAAGTTGGTTCATCCGTCCACAAAATGTTCTTATCTTGGTTGGCGATCAACCACTGACAAAACGCAATTCTGTTCTGGGGGTCATTTTCGTGGAGAGCGTGAACACCGCGAAAATGATAAGGATGCTGTCCTTCAGAGTTGAGTAGTTTCCAGACGTGGTACTGGCTTACGCCAAACCTAGCCTCGGCCTGGCGCGTACTGCGACGCGGATCCCGTTCGAAGTACTCGATGATCTCCTCGTCGAACGCTGGCAAAATAACGGCTGGTCGACCTCTGCCTTGTGCATGTGCCGGTGCATGGAACTGTCCATGATCTAGTAGCCGTTGTGTCGCCGCTACGATCGTCCGTGGAGATGGGACTTGGGGTTCAGAACCCCGCGAAGACGGAGCGACTCCAAGTGTTGCCGCTCTGCGTAAAGTCGCCGGGCAGCATGGGAGTCATAATCAGCCCTAGCATACAGCTGCACCATAGCGACGTACTCCACATTGGTGTAATTGTAATGTCGATCCATTGCAGTTTACAGTGATGGCGCGTGCTGCGCGTACGACATTCGCGGGAAAACTAAGTAGGTCAGGGTCACAGCGGGCCGCACGGGTAAAATAGGCGCCGGCGGCTTCGTTTGAAATTGTTGCGCGCAGGCTAGTTTATGCCGTATCACTACACGCGAGAGCTAATTTTACTTTGAACATTTCTAAATCGGTCTTTTCTTTGTCGGTATCGCGGTGATTTTTTGTATTGTTCCGTGCAAACATTTTATGCTTTATCACTACGTGCGAGAGTTTATTTTGGTTTGACATTATTTTGTGCATCGGTTTTCTTTGTAGGTGGTGACACAAGTAGTACCTAGCACCTACAAGTTACGTCTAGAGTTACTATTGTTACTCACTTTTTCGAGTTGATGAATATTTTTTTAATTATTTTAAAACAGAAACATCGTTATTTATTTACTTTAACTCTATACTTCGAAAGTACTCCTTAAGGCAAGTCGTTCTGCCGCGGGAAAACAACCAATTAAATTTCAGGGTGTATATATAAACATTTTGTTTAAGAACCAATATTACTTAAAATAAACTGTGATTGTTATTCTATAAAAAACTTTAATACTTAATGACAATAAATAGGCAAAATATACTTTGTTAATAAAGATAATTAAGATAAGAAAAATAATTAAGAAAATGACTTAATATGAATTATACTCGTAACAATGAGAATAAGAATGTAAATAATAAATTTGTCAAAACAGATAATTAAGAACATATCTTAATAAACTGATTAAGAACCTATGTGTGAAACCTATGGACAACCATGCTGGTTAGTCTATAAAAATATAATTAAGAATTTTAAAGAAAGTTTTTACTTCAATAATTCATCATAGTTTATGTGATAATTCCAGAACTTAACTCTCAAAGTCTACATTGTAAATAATCAATATTAATTAAGGTACTAATCTCGAGGACGAGGCACGAAGTATAATTTATGATTAAACGAACTTACCCTAAGTAAAGTTCTATCATAATTATACGAAGTGCCTCGTCCGAAGAGATTAGTAACACCCTCCCAACCCTAAGGTATAACCCAGAAGCGTTCTGGAAATATCTATAAAACATAAGTAACTCTAAACTAAATAACAAGTGGACAAATAACGAGTTGCAAGGGAAAAAAAAATATTTTCTCTAAAATATAGTTTATTGGGTAGCCGCCTCTACGCGTTACTACATTGTAAATAATCAATATTAATTAAGGTACTAATCTCTTCGGACGAGGCACTTCGTATAATTATGATAGAACTTCACTTAGGGTAAGTTCGTTTAATCATAAATTATTGCGCTCTTTATTCACTTTTATATTTACTAACGAAATATTTTCAATCAAAACTGGTTCTAAATGCCTCAAGACGGTATTTTCAATACGAAACTGACTAGGTTATGTCTAGTTGGATGTATATTACATCAACTTTATATTTTTCAATCAAAACCAGACGGTTCCCTATGAAATATATCTCCTAACATATAATTTTCAAATAAAAACTTTTTTTACAAAAAAATAAACCGGCTTCTAAAGCAAAACACTAACCGTCTTATTAATAAAAATTGCGTATTCCCAGCTTACTCCGAAGTTACTCTTGGACTAGCTAATCCCGGAGTAACTAAGGATTAACATAGATCTAGCAATGTTATTAATAAACATGGAATAACCTCGGACTAACTATTCATTTCTTAGTCTTGGACTTACGCGTAAACTCTGGCAACCCAGTTGAATTTAAAAGTAAAAAGAATGAACTAGTGAATGAAAACAAGCAAGTTGAAGACATTATGTAGAAAAAAAAAACTAAAAATGACATCTGCCTTAGAGATTTGACAGTAAAGGCGAAGGAGGGAATTTTAAATTATCTTAATAGCTTTAAACTTAAAAATTACTTATAATGATGAACACATATAATATGATAACATGTCTTATCAAGGCCTACCTTAACAAATATCTATTTATTAAGGTGGTTGTCATTTCAGGACCATAACTAT
Source organism: Orthosia gracilis (assembly GCA_947562075.1). Lineage (NCBI taxonomy): Eukaryota > Metazoa > Arthropoda > Insecta > Lepidoptera > Noctuidae > Orthosia > Orthosia gracilis. Next base: position 5,819,071 of record OX387268.1, read on the forward strand.
GTGAGCGCCATGATAAGTCTATCGAGAGAGGTAAAATTGGAAGAACATAAGAGGCGTATGGAGATGGCAGAAGAATTACACAAAAACAATTAAAATGTGCCTTAATAGAAAGAGAAATCTTGGAAATACGAAAATGTTCGTGAAGAAAAACAGCTAACAAATGCATAAAACGTAATTACATTAAATATATTTTTACATTTATTTTCGTGTTCATTCGAACCTTAAACTTCAGATTTCAATAATCTTAAAACCTTAATCAAATCAGTTAAAAACAGTTTAACTACACTCTTTTACTGTATTCAATTCAAACAACAACAATATCACTGGATGCATATAAATATTTAATATCCGGTTTGCTTTGATAGATCTGATGCAGAGTATACCCCTCATACTAATGTTAATAAAATACCTAGGTACTCTTAGTACCTACATTTCCTTGTCAATCCTTGAATTATTGTTTCCTGTACAGTCATTTTTTTATTAAATTACCAGCGGTTCAGCGGTTGTTATTTGCAAATTGATTCCTAGTGGATATTGTGATATAAAATTGGTCTAGTTTTGTGTCTCAACTGTCTACGCAACTGGACAATATGTGAAATTGTTGACAGAAGCAATCTCGGGATAGTGGAGTGGAGAATTTTATTGTAGTATTGACTACCTCTGCAAAGTTTACTGGGAAGGCTGACTCGATACAATTTGCTGCCAAATACTCCAAAAAAACATTAGAGTCTGTTACATCCGCATTTTAATGCATACTAAAGAATTCAAGAAGGATATTATGCACTGAAGACGAGGCGGTATGGTCCAAGACCTTAGCCTGCCCGAGTAGGGCGAAGGAAAAAAATTGTGGTTGCCATAGTTACACTACTCTTATTCCGACCTTAAACTAGCTGGCACCATGGTTTAACTTTTAGTCCGAGACTAGTGTCAGATTAGTATAAATCCTCCTTTTTCCGTGTTTATTAATACGGAAATTTGTTAGTACCAACCTAATCCTTGGAATAAAGTTAATCTTACCTTAGTCCACGTTTATTAATAAGACGGTAAAAGAACACTTTTCAAAAATAACTTCTTTTTCGGAAGTCGGTGTCGTTGGTACCTCTTTTTAGCAACCTTTTTCTCTTTATCGTTTTCAACACCGACTTCCGAAATTAAAGTTATTTTTTTCACTTTTTAGTGTTTTGCTTTAGAAGTCTGTTTATTATTTGTAAAAAGGTTAATTTCTCTCTTTTTAGTTTTAGCACCCTATCACTAAAAAGTGAGCAAAGTCTAAAGTAACCTTACTTGAGACTGCTAACTACCTACTAAGGTACCTAAAGGATTGACAAAATATCCATAATAATATAATTTACACATTCGTGCTTTTTGTCGCTAAGGAGTTCGGTTGTATGTTCTATATCTTGAAAACTGTTAAACCGATTTTGATGTAACTTGCACTGTTCGCTAAGTTGAGAGATAACCAATCCAATAAAAAAAGAATGATCACGACCCGATATGTAGTTTCAGACAAATGCGTGGACAAACATACATACATACAAACATACACTTATGAAATTTTTTGTGTCCGACCGAAACCGAATTTCGGCAACAGTCTCAGTTTCGGCCGAGACCGAAACCTCCATCTATTTTTTTATGTTTAATAAGGTACTCTTATGCTATATCACGTAATAAAACTTACCGAATATAAAATAAATCACACGAAAACTCACAACAAACAAAACGAACTGCAAACACAAGTCACGACATGATTAGACACTTGGACGCGGCAAAATGTCTTCATCGCTTACTCGCTTGGATGGAATCTAACGCGCCGAACATGACCGACCACAGCGCGAGAACTCTCGAATGCAGTTTCGCTTTCGGTCGTAGTTTCGGCAGGATTTCCTCCGAAAACGAAACTCGTTTTTTTGCCGAAACCCGACCGAAACTGGACTTTCGGTCGGACATTAGAAATACAGAGTAACATATCTGAACATTGTGCAATTCCAATAATATTAAATACATAGGTACGTTTCGAAAAGAAAATTGAAGTCTGTAATAAAACCAAATACGTCTGACAAAAATGAAATTCATTCCATTCAGTACCCGAATATTTTTCGAAATCTACCTATACATATACAATTTATTTTTAAACGTTTTCCCACAATTCGAATTTCTTTCTGTATCGTGGATGCGTTTACAAACATATAAACTCACATACACAACCCATAGAGCCGGAACAACTATCTGTAGGTCATACAAATATTTGTTCCTTGCGGGAATCGAACCCGCGACACGCAGGGTAGCAGTCAGTCGCTCAACCACTGCGCCAACCGTGCGCCCAAAAAACTTATATAAATAGAAAAAAAGTAAAAGTAATCCGAAAAAAATTATAACAGAAAAGATTAAAAAAATGTTTACGAATTATCAAAAACCCCGACTGCTTAAGAAACGTACTAAGAAGATGTAAACAAGAAGAAAATCATGCTGTGCTATCGGAAGGTACATCTGGGTTTGGTCGGCCAGCTTGTGAATATGTATCCTCTGACTGCACAGCATGATTTACTTTTTGTTTACGTCTTTTTAGTGGATTTTTGATTTTTTTAACTATCATTGTTTTATGGACTGGTCTTTCCTAGTAATATATAGTAAAGCAAATCTGTTTAAACCAAAATTATTTTATTCATTATTTTTTTTAACAATATAATAATAAATATGTAATGTGTACCTACTATGTCTTTAACCTTCATGCAAGTTTCAATCTCATTCGAATGAACCGCATTTTTATTATTTTAGTGTCGCGGTACATTTTTAATCATAGGTACAGTGCGTGCCACGAACGATGAGACTTGACCAACCAAGCGGTTTGACTTACGCGGTAGACGATTAATAGGTATCTTTAGCGGTATGAGGTCTGAGTGCGAGCAGGGACCGGGCGTCATCGGGGCAGTGGACAGAGCGCGGGAGGCGCAGTCAGTCTCATATTTTGTGGCACACACTGTACTATACGGGCCCAATATGTGGCCACGTTTATTGCAACGTTGGCGAGGTTATTCAGGCCATCTAGGGTGCAGGTAAAGGCCATTTAGGGAACTCCAGTAAATGGGAGATGAAAAGACGAGATGAGATCCAAAAATACAAATGATGAACATTATTTTTTATATAAAATAATAGAATACTTAGTTACAATACTTTTTCGATTCGATGGGAAACCTTTTTAAATAATTTGGGCCTAGTTCATTACGTCCTCAAAAGTGCAAGTGTTCGGGCACTTAGGGCACCCGTGCCTGTGAGTTATGTTCTGGATAGAAGGAACGTGGTGCTTTTATACTCGTCCATCTCATATGATCAATCTGACCAAAATAATGTCTGGTTTTAACAAGAGGCTGACCTCCGAGTTGTTTCAAAATTTCTCCTCAGCAGTCGCAAAGCCATCATTTAATGTGTAAAGTGGTCACTTAAACCGATTTTAATAAATACCATTAACCAATTATTCTATTCACAGTTTACTCCGTGTAGTAGCCCGAGGTGGCCACCGATATGTGCTAGGCTTACAATCCTTCGAAGGTGGCAAGGATATCTCTACGGAAATAACCGTATGGGATGGTGTGGTGGTATCACCACTAGCGCCGGCTTATCAGGAGAAAACAGAACCGATGGAAACTGATGATAAAGGTATATAATACACTTACTGTTCCCCACAGGGCTACCAACGGTATTACTGCCTGTTATTTGACAATCGTTCAGATCGAGCTTAGGTTAAGCCTGGCTGCTTGAAAGCGTGGATGGGTGACCGTCCATTACATATAGAGAACCTTCAGTGCCTCGTAAGCACGTTAAGCTGTTGATCCTGGCTGATATTCGTTACTAGTAGTAGCCCGAAAGTCTGACAATCTTCTTGAAAGTTTTAACCAAGATGTTTAGCCGTTACACGTCGAAGTGAGATAGTCGTCGCATGTAATATTGTAATTTAACTGCATCTGGTTAGATTGGTAGGCGACACCATCAATTTTTAATTATGATGATTCATACTATCGTCGTTAACTATCTCATCAGGTCTCATCAGTCTGGTCACGGGGACCCAACGCTAAGAAAGAAAATGTAGGTCAAATAAATTGCAATAGTTGGCGTGATAAGCATCGATTTTTTATGTTTTTTTTTTTGTTTTTATCTCAGGTACAGGTGATTTGATAATTACTAATTTTTTTAATAACTCTTTTCAGATGATGATGGTGATGGAGTTGCAGCGTAGAGTAATTAATCAGTGTTTTTTAACGTCAGTTTTACGTAATATAATATTATAAGTGTAATGGACCATGTGCCTGACACCGGCGGCGGCAGATCTCAATTGTCTTTAATAATTTAAATGTTTTTTTTTTATTAAATATATAAAAATATAATTTATATAGTGATTTTGAATGCCCATATATATAATGAGAAAGAGGTCAACCGTCGAATCCGACTCGGCTGGGCGACGTTCGGAAAGTTGCGCGTTATCTTCTCGTCCAACTTACCACAGTGCCTCAAGACCAAAGTCTATGACCAGTGTGTGTTGCCAGTGATGACATATGGCTCTGAGACGTGTCGCTCACAATGGGCCTCATCAGAAAGCTTACAGTCACCCAAAGGGCAATGGAGAGGGCTATGCTCGGAGTTTTCTTGCGTGATCGAATTAAAAATGTAGAGATCCGCAAGAGAACCAGGGTTACCGACATAGCCCGATGAATTGCCAAACTTAAGTAGTAGTGGGCCGGGCACATTGCTTCCAGAACGGATGGCCGGTGGGGTAGACAGGTTCTGGAGTGGCGACCGCGAACCGGAAGACCGCGAAACGTTGCGTTGGAAGGCCTCCCACCAGGTGGACCGATGACCTGGTGAAGGATGCGGGACGCACGGGACCGGTCAATGTGGTGACTCTTGGAGGAGGCCTATGTCCAGCAGTGGACGTCTTTCAGCTGATAAGATGATGATGATGTAATTTATATGTATTTCAAACTTCATAAAGGCAATAAAAGCTCTTATTGATTCCTTATAATGAAAACAGTTGAACATTATTAATATATTTTTTTATTTATATTAATAAAAATATTAAAAACGAAAAAGGAATTAAAAACAGAATTTGGTAGTGTTTTTATTCGAAAGATTTTTTCGCCAGAAAAACGCATGTTTCCTGAGTGCTAGTAAGCTAGGCCACAGGAGCAAGGCCATTGGAAAATGTTTTAATAAACATTTGAGCCAATTTAAGGTTTGATGACCAATAGAGAGCATGTGCGTAATAAGGATAGAGTGTCCCAACAGTAAATTGAAAAACTATTGAGGCAGCGATTTAGTAAAACTTGTTGAAAAATTGTAAAACCGATTTAAAAATTTGTAAATCTAAAACAAAAAACGTTATAGTAAGTCAAAGGTGTCACTAAATCCTTACTAAAGGGTTCCTATGTCCTACATCTCGATAAACCGGTGCAAGTACATGCTATATTTAATACCAAGATTAAGTAAAAAGACAATAAAACGCCTCCCACATATTCCAGCACAATCGGCTAACAAAAAAAGCTTTTACAACGATTTAAATGGGTCAGTCAATACTTACATGTATGGATTGATTGACATTGCTTTCTGGGTAAACTGCAGCCGTATTGCGTAAGTGAATACGGCAACGCAAAGAGTTTGACAGCTATCCAATCGGCCAATCACATGCGAGATGTATGACGCGATGTGGTTTTCCGTCTGTGTGATTGGTCGATTGGATAGCGGTCAAACTCTTTGCGTTGCCGCATTCACTTACGCAATATGGCTGTTGGCTATGTTTACAATTGTAGAATGAAGATCTACAGCAACTTACTTGAATTGAAGGTATACGAGTCTTTAAGGAAAAACAGGCTTAAGCAAGTCCTGTCTATTGTTGTCGCATCTGCTTTCCCGCCTTCGAAAAAGCCGAACGCGCGCGCAATAAAACGGAAGGTGCGTGTCAAACGAAACATCATCGGAGGTTTTGGAGGAGCGCGCCAGGCGAGCTCATTCTTGAACGCCGCTACGCAGCTCTCATAGACTACTATAATATACAGTTCTTTTTGGCCCTGCACCATCATCGAGACGACACCTCTTCGTGATACTCTCTCGTGTCGAAATAATGTTGGAAAAAAAAAAATCTGGCTTTTAATTAATTATTCTGCTAAAAGTATGCCTGTACTCGTTTATTTATTTTAAAATTGATATTTACTGTATTATATGATTATAATTAAAAAGTAACAGTTGATTTTAAAAATAAACATTCTATAATTGTATTTTGTAGATCAGTAAGTGTACCCTACTTAACTACTGATTTAACAAAATTATAATGTCCACGATGTTGTATCTAAATAATGGTCAATAAACCCAAGTTTTAATTTACTAACCGTTGTTTTTCTATTACTTTTATGTGTCGCGAACAAATCTTTTGGAGTCATTTTCAAAATATGTGTACTATTACTACAAAACGTTTGTCCTCATTAAAAATCTTTGAAAACAAAATGGTTCCGAATAACATAAATCATTTTTTTAAATTTCACAGACTAATCTAAACATCTCTGCATAATAATCCTGATAAAAAGCAATGAATTGCGATTCAAATCCTAGCATAAGTAGAATGTTAAAACAAGGTAACAAAAAAACACCATACATTTTTTATTGTCCCCTATTTGGATGACAATGGAAACATATTTTTTAATCAGAATTTTTGTACGAAACTTACTAGTTTTGTATACCATAATTAAAAAAACAATGTTTAAGTGTTATGTTGGATAGATAACCTATTTAAATTCACGTTAAATAAACTAAGAATGAATATTTAAAAAATGTCCTTAATAATCGTAACAATTTCGTGACATTGATTTATTGACATAATTTACCAACTTTTTGTGTCACGAAGAGTGGGAATCTAACTTTAATCACTGGCAACACTGATCATGTCACGAAAAGTAACATCACAATGACGCGCCGCCATTTTTTTTTTGTCGTTGTGACACGGCAGAAGTTCTGTAGTTCAATTGTGAAAAAAATAATTAACCTTTTCCTGACGAGGTCTTCTCAACAAAAGTAAGTATTTTTTTAAGAATTCAGCCACCGCAATTGTAAAATACTTAAATTATGACAAGAATAATAGATTACGCTTTCAATGTACTAGTAAATGTGATTGTATTTAGTGTAAAAATATTTTTTAGGTTATATTTTACATGTTTAGTGACGAACAATTTCCTGACATTTACTGACGTCAGTAAATTGTAGCCGGTAAGGCTGTGGCTCTTATGTGTAAAGTATGAAAATATAAGGTACATAATATTAAAATGAGTGTTTTATGTAATGAATAAAAATAAAAGAGAGAAACGATAAATATTTACGGATTATCTTAGAAGAAAACTGAATATCGTTATTATATACCGCGCGCAAAATTAAAAATATATAAAAAATCTTTTTACGGATACAAAAAGCTCAATTTTCATTTAATGCTACACAAAGTCGAAAGTTTTCCTAATTTTTATTTGATTTGATTTTATTTTCCCTATTAGACTTTTCGTGTACTTAGTAAAAAATACACTAGTGTTGATTGTTTCACCCACACTAGCCATACGTACTTTTGTTTTTAGTTTTAGTGTTATTCAAAAGATATCCAACAGCTTGTTTTAGTTCCAGGATGCCGTTGAGCGGTGCCGAACGGCAAAGAAAATATATTGAAAAACTTAAAGAGCAAAACCCTGAAAAATATGAAGAAAAAAGGAAAAAGCACCTGGAGAAAGTAAAACAAAAACAAAGAAAAATATCAGATCTTATTGATAGTGAAAAAGAAGCTCGAAGATAAAAATGGAAAGAAGCTAACGATAGAAGAAAAGAAAAGAAAAACCAAACAGAAAAGCTAAAAAAGGAAGAAGATATTAGGCGAAAAAGAGAAATCTATGCAGCTAAACGAGTACTATACCTGAAAGCAGAAAATACAAAATTTAAACAGGAAAATAAAAAACTTCAAGAAAAGGTGAGCAAAATGATGAAAAGAATGGTTGTAATGAAAAAACGCATTTATAGAAGTAAAGTATGTATTGAACATCTCAAAGTTAAAAACCGAAATCTAGTCACAGCCACAGATAACCAGCCTGTACAAAGCAATTTTCCTGAAGAAGCAACTCCAATGTCAAAAGCAAGCAGTTTTCTCGAAGAGATTGTTGTAAGAGAAGAGGATAAAGAAAAAGTAAAGAGAAAAGTTTTCGAATTAAATGTTATTTCAGAATCTTTAAAACAACAGTATAACAATGCAGACACAAACAATGAAAAAAGGGTACTCAAAAATGTGGTTAACAACGATCTTGTAAAGAAATATAGTTTGACTACCAAACTAACAACAACTTTACGATTAAAGGGACGAATTAGAAATGATAATACAGTGAAAGAGGCCAAAGAAAAAGACAATATTAAAAAAATCAAGCAGTTCTTTTTACGCGACGACGTCAGCCGTGCTACAGCAGGCCGAAAAGAATGTAAAACGTTTAAAAAAGATAAACAACAGAAATGTTTTCTTTTGGATTCCATGAAAAATTTGCACGCCAAATATAAATCGGAAGGTGGAAAAGACTCTTACACTACATTTACTCGGTATAGACCATTTTACGTAGTAAATCCTACTCTCAACGTTCGCGAAACTTGTGCTTGTGTTAAACACAGCAATTTGATACTGAAAGCCGAAAAACTTAAAGCTTTAAAAATAATACCGAGTTGTAAAGTCACCGATTTAATCACGGAAATATCTTGCAACCCTGAGTCTAAAGAATGTATGTATAATACATGCCCATCTTGTATGTCAAAGTCCATTCCAGTTTCTCTTGAAGATAATACCAATAACATCAATATCACTTGGCTTGAGTGGGGGTTAAAAAAGCATGAGTATATAAAGATTTTAAAAACCGGCGAAAGAAAACCTATGACTACCAAAAAAGTCGGAAAAGATATTAAAAGTGGTACGATTGGTGAGCTAATTCAAGAATTTAACAAAGAACTGAGTGTTTTTAAGAAACACTATTACAATATTGGTCATCAGCATAAGGCTCTACAAAATTGCATACGGAACCTATCTGAGGATGAAGTAGTCATAATTTGTGACTTCTCAGAAAATTATGTGGGCAAATTACATAAGGAAATACAATCCGTCGATTTTGGTGGAAATAGAGATCAAATTTCTCTCCATATGGGAGTAATTTATAGTAAGAACAACAATCGCGGCGAGCGATTTGGGCTCACCTTTCACCAGTTTTTGAATATGCAAAACAAATAGTTCCTTCCTTAGAAGTTGTACACATGTATTCTGATGGCCCCGCCACACAATACAAACAGAAAAAGAACTTTTCTTTTTAGTAAAAATGTTGAAGAGAGGACTTTGGATTATGCTTCCTGGTCCTTTTTTGAAGCATCCCATGGAAAGGGAGCGGCAGATGGGGTGGGTGGAGCAGTAAAAAGAACTTTGGATGATTTTGTATCTCGCGGAACAGACATTCCTAATGCAACCATCGCTTTCAAGATGTTGAAGGAATCAGAAAAAAGGTGAAATATTTTTTTATATCAGAGGAAGAAATAAGAGAAATGCAACAAAAAGTTCCTGATGAGTTGATCGCGTTGCCAGGTACAATGAGAATTCATCAGATTATCACAACTGCAAAACAAGGTTGTGTCCTATATCGAGACTTAAGTTGCTTTTGTGGCCCAAAAAAGGGTTGTTGTGAATGTTATGAACCAAAAATACATGACTTAATATCAACCCATAAGTCAGACAAAGCTCAAAATAAAAGCGGGAAACCCAAAAAAACTTTTAAACGCATAAACAATAAAAGATCTGGATACAACTCGTCTGACAGCGATTATTATGATAGTGACGATATTCCCTATGCAGATTCAGATGATAGTACTTACTATGAGGAAGATGCTATGCTTGAAGAGATATTCGATGTAGAAGAACTTGACATAAATGCAGATAGTGTTGAGAACATTGAAAAAATGAAAACTGAGCACATTGATGAAAATGACCTGGAAATAAACACCATTGATAAATTCGATCAGATTTTAGATAATGACCTGAATAAAACAAAGAAACAAGAGAAACAAAAAGCCAATGAAGGGCAGATGTACCATACCCAATTGATAAACAGTCATGCAAAAGAGCTGAGAATAAAAACTAAAGGTGAAGTGAAGATGAATGTCAACGAAGAACCGGAAATGGCTGATGATGCTAAGGTGATAAGGTGATGATAGATCTACTAAACCAAAAAGAGAACTCACCTCCTTGTGCAAGTACTTGCATTAGTAAGTCATGCCAAGTAACTGAAACCCCAGTGAAAATATTGACTCAAGTAGCAGTTAAAATGATATTAAATGAAAAAACAGGCAATATGCAAATAATACCCGTAAAAGAAGATAATGGTTTGAAGAAAACAAAAAAAGAGAAACAAAAATCCAATGAAAGGCAAATTTACAATACACAATTATTGATGGACAGTCATGCAAAAGAGCTGAGAGTAGAAACAAGTGATTCAGGAAACCTAAGAACAGAAACAGACATGAAGGAAACTAAAGGAGAAGTGAAGATGAATGTCGACGAAGAACCGGAAATGACTGATGGTGCTAAGATGATAAAACTAATAAATCAAAAAGAGGACTCACCTCCTTGTGCAAGCACAAGCATTAGTAATTTAACACCGGAGAAAATATTGACTGAAGCAGCAGTAAAGAGGATATTAAATGTAAAAACAGGCAATATACAAATTATACCCGTCAAAGCAGTTGAAACTGAACCTATCATTGGAAATCGAGGTGACTTTCAGGACGAGAAAACCGAGACAAACAAATGGGAAATAAATAATACTGTATTGATCAGATATTACGTTAAAAAAACCTGGAAATAATATATCGGTACAATTGAACAGATTGATAATACTAATAAAAGTTATAAGATTAATTACTTCAAAAGCATCCGTCAAAAAGGTAGTTTGAAATTTACAAAGCCAAGAGTTACCAAAGATATTGATATAGTACCACAAGATTGTATTGTTAAACATGTTGAATTGTTATAAATATTAGCCAATGAGGAAGACACAATATTTTTTTAATTTGTATATTTTGTTTTTTTTTGTTTAAGTTTTTTTATTTACAGTTGACCCTTAGATGGTCAATGTAGCAAGGCAGCTTTTAAAAAAATAAAACAATTTTCAATTTATTTTTGTTTTTCTTTCTAGACATGGACCCTAAGTGCTAAAGTTTATAAAGATATTTCTCATAAATTATAGTCTGAAAATAATTATAAGTATAACACCGTAACTACTACAATGTTACTTATTTCTGAATACGACTTTACTTTTACAATTTCCTGACATTTCCTAACAAAACAATTTACTGACAACTTCGTGACGTACACGTATTTTGAAAATGACTCTTTGTTGTTTTATTATTTAAGTAAATTATAATTCTTTTTTTTTATTATTCCATTACTATACCTTTTTAACGAATGGTGAATTTAAAGCTTAAAAACAATACTTAGAAAAATAAACTCGATAAACTTGAGGAAGAGTAAGAAAATCAAGTCATAATTTATTTATTATTAACTTCTGCCCACGGCTTCGCACGGGTCGTATGGTGATAAAAAGTATCTATTTATTTATTTATTTACTTATTTATGTACACACATAATACTAAAAAGAGAAAAGAAGGATTACAGATAAAAGAGCGCAAAGGTACTGCTTATTTCAATAGAAATTTCTTCCAGCAGACCTGCGACAGGAAAGTTGGATGATAGACGAAGACACAGTGTGTAGAAAGAAATAAGGAAACTTAAAATAGACTATTATTACTTAACTAATTATATACAGAGTACAAATTTATCTTATCTACATAAATAAAAGATAAAATACATATATATTTTAGTATATATGTTAAGGCTAATACCCGAAGTGCGGCTACACCTAGTATTAGCCGGAGCTTAGACACGGCACGGCACCCCGACACGGACAGGTTAGGTTCGAACGAGATGACGGGAGCTGAAGTGAGCGAGCAAAGCGAGCGAACTCAGCTTCCGTCATCTCGTTCGTGTTAGGTTACTTTAGACCCTGCGGACGGAAATAGGAGCCCCGCGCAGCGGAGCTCCGTCGCGTGGCTACACCTAGTTCTAACCGGCTAAAACTAGCTGTAGCCGCACTAATACTAGGTGTAGCCGCACTTCGGGTATTAGCCGTAACATATATATAATATAGTAAAATGTAAAATTACATGATGGTGGAAAGGTAATGTTCTATGACCTGTTTCTTGAATAAAGATACATTTTTAGTGTCACGGATTTTAGGTGGAAGTGAGTTCCACAGTCGTACTGCATGAACAGAGAAGGAGTGGGAATAGAAATTAGTATTGTGGGAGGGGAAGTTTAGATGATGCCTTAGGTGGGATCTACACTGGACATCGGCAGCGCGAGTGAAGGAAAAGCGATCGCGCAAATATCCAGGGTACGTAGGGTTAAAAAGGATGTTGAAGAGGAGACATAATACTCGAGTGTTCCTGCGAAGACGGATAGGGAGCCACTTGAGATCCTTGCGGAATTGAGAGACATGATCGTATTTCCTCAGACCAAATACAAAACGGATGCACAGATTTTGCAAGCGCTCAAGTTTATTTAAGAGCTCCTCCGTGGCATCCAGATAGCAGGCATCAGCGTAATCGATGATCGGCTGAATTAGAGTTTGAGCTAGATGGATCCTGTGACCTGTTTTCCTTCGTAGAAAGAACTTGCCCCCCGCAGCCTCATTACCGGACCCTTGCCCCGGGCAAGGGTAGGAGGGGGCATGGGCGGAGCCCATGTATTGCACAGGTTGCGTGTGCCATATTGCGCTATCTGTTTATGTGGTAAAGCAGAGGCGTCGGCACGCGCGAACATATTATTTGAGAGGCGGGCGCAAAAGCTGTCTAGGCTCTCAATCCGCAGATCCTGTGTTCTTCGCAAGGTCATGGGCTATTTAGTCCCGGCACGTAAGTATGCAAGGTTTTGGCGTAGTTGAGGGCAAATTCGCGCATATTCCGCGAACTGACCAACCACCGTAGAGCAACCGGAACATGCGACACGACAAGATTGGTCAGTCGATCCTTGTATCTACTGACCAACCAATCGCGCGCTCGGAACGGTCCTAAACATTACCCGCGCCCCGCTTCACTACCAAAGATACCTAAAAAAATACTTTTGCACATCTAACGACTCTTGCCAACTTACGTGCCGGGGATTTTATTTACCTATGTGTTAAATATTGATGTGACGTCAGCCTACGTGCAACCGACCAATGCCCACCGAGCCAGCGGAAGCCAAGCCGCCATATTGAAGCCTCCCCTCTAGTCAAGCGGTGGGGATATGTCAATTTAGGTAGGTAAGCGATTGCCAGTCATTTAGGTATTTGTCTCTTTCGATTGTGAATACAAGATCTGAACAAAGCTCTGCTCGGTTTTTATATATCCGTTTCACTCAGAAAAGGTATACACAAAAATTAAGCTTCGTTTTAATAATATATCCACGCCCCAACCGCACGATAACCCTGACTCTGAAGAAAATCGAAGAGGTTTGTGTTATTCACGGACGGAACGACACTACAAGCTTCACGGCGTGCTACACTCTGCCATCGACTCAACTGCACGCAGAGGCCGAGCAAAACTACATCAAAGTGTTCAACATGTGCTGCGTGTGATTGCAAGGAGAGATCCTAACAAGGGCCGAGAGTTGCCAGGAGCCCTAATTAGTCTGCCAGGAACCACAACCAGTTTGCTAGGTGCGTTGTCTTTCTCATTTCCATATTTGCGTTATCGATAATCCTAATTCAAGCCAGGTCACAGCCACTTGATTTACTCGTAGCCAATAATAAGGATATGTTTTTACGTAAACGAAACAAAAGGTATTAGATAGGATCGTAGCGTCTCATGCGGGAAGACAAACTATGGAACGCTATCCGTTCCATAGTTTGTCTACCCGCATGAGAAAAATGCGTGAGTTCGTGTATCTGCTTATGTTTTTACGTAAACGAAACAAAAGGTATTAGATAGGATCGTAGCGTCTCATGCGGGAAGACAAACTATGGAACGCTATCCGTTCCATAGTTTGTCTACCCGCATGAGAAAAATGCGTGAGTTCGTGTATCTGCTTTATTATATATTATATTTTAGTCGGGTCACTTAGTCTAGCAGTGGGAATAAACAGGACATAAAAAGGGGATCATTACATAAATCTACCGACAAATCTACCCGATCTACTAACACAAAACAGAAGATCAACCAATATTTGTCCAATCATCCGTTACAACACAAGTTTCTCTCAAATGTTTTTCTGCTTTCTTGGTACTTTTCTGTACAACTCTATTAATAATAAACTATCTATTTACACGCACACAAAAGAGGTCTGTAAAAGAAAATTAAGGAATTGGCTGTTAAACCTTGACTACATTTCCACAGAAAATATATTAAAACCAGTGTCATAAACTCATAACACACAAATTTACACTCACACTCTTACACGCACACATTTACACCCTCACATTACGCTTATACAATCATTCATGCCCATGTCCTTCTCATTTCTCCAATGTCATTTTTGTTTTACTCATTTTAACTAGGTACTTTTGTAGTTTTCAGTGAATAAGATACTTCTTTTGTTTATTTTTCGCTGCATTTTTATATTTCATTTCTCTTTGATTTTGATTTTAATTCTTTTTAAATTTAATTTTCATTGAATTTTAATTTAATTTAATTGTATTCCTCTTTAAACTTAAGTTTTCGATTTTGTAAAGAGTATACCTATTACATACAAATTATTTAATGGTTAATTTTGATAATTTTGTTAATTCTTTTATGTACAATGGGTGATCTGTAACACAGGGCCTTACCTATCTCAGACACCCTTCTCCATACAAGGTTACGTATATAATTGTCACTGTATTTTGATGTAGAGATAAATAAAGAATTTATTATTATTTATTATTATTATAAAAAGAACACTCTGATTTTATAAGTTTATTAACCAAATACAAACATTGTTTTGCTTCGGATACACACTAATGAGATTTTACTAATTTCGCTTATGTTATCCTCTGCTAGGCTATCCGGTCGCTTTCCTTAAGCTTACCACTGATCAACCCGTATATAGATATTAGACAACTTTAGATAGAGACTAGAAAACGCCGACACACGTTCACAAAATAGAACGCCGCCGCTTACATTCTTTGTGGCTCCATGATGAATACCGTGCTTTAAATGATGTCACTGTAAAATACCGTTACCTGTAGAAGATCAAGGTTTCGAGTTAGCTGGCAAAGATTACTTTAACTGTTACGTATCAGTCAGTATGATCCAAGTTATCATCAATGAGCAATTAATCCAGATGACATTCATAAAACAGCTTTTATATCTCGTCAAGGTCAGTTTATGTATACTGAGGTTCCATTTAGTTTAGCAAACAGACCTTCAGTGTGAGATTTATTAATGTAATAGCAGAATCTGTCGGTGCACTAAACGAAGTAGGTATTGGCATATGTAGAAGATTTACTTCTACCCTCGATTCATTTATATTCTGGTGTAATAATTTTATTTAAAAAAATACATTAAAAAGGAGTTCTACCAAAAGTTAAAAATTAAACAATATGAATACTCGTAAATGCTCTAATATTGAAAAATCAAATCGATTAAATGGTCAGGTCAAATTGCCGCCAGTGGCATACAGCCGGCAATTTGACCTGACCGTATTACATAAGAAATAGCAATCATCGCGCGATCAAACGCTTTATGTCATAAAAGTCGGCATTACCTGCAGTGTAGGTATAGTAGGTCCTACACAATCGTTTGCTGTTTGTCAAATGCACTTATTTATTAAAAAACGCCAAAAGCTCTAAAACTTCTGTATTGAAGAGCAATTTTATTATTGCGCAGAAATCGCTATCGTTTTGCTCTTGCAAAAGATACGTAATGAAGACGGAACCACACTTACGTGTCGTGGCGTGGCGTGGCGCGGGATCCACCAATCAAACGACTCTGTTTTAGCCTACGTCATAACACAACGAGTTTTGTGGCCAATCAAAGTCGTCAGAAGGCGCCACGACACGTAAGTGTGGTTCCGCCTCGCCTTAAGCCTGCGGTTTGGCATTTTCAAGTCGCATTTGCCTAGTAATGTGTAGTTAGAAAATCATGTGGGTACGTCAATTTATCAGATTGTGCAGCTATTTTAAGAAGTTGGATTAGTTTTGAACAATTGCGAAATATTTCGTATTCTAAGCCTGTGTTGGCTTTGTATGACCCTGCGCTTCCTACAGAAGTACAGGCGGATGCGTTTTAGTTAGATGTCGCCGGTATATTGATGCAAAAACAAACTGCAAATAAAACTAATAACAATAAGTCGTGTTACAAATGAGGATAGCAAGTACCTTAGTTATCGAGCTTCTCAAACCCTCGCTGTTAGACTCGTAACGTACATTTTGCATGTATGTTTTAGGTAAATATGTCATGTAGGTATGTACTGTCGCTAAACCTAATAACCACACATTGTAGGATGGTGGTTTTTGATAAAAGATTATGACATTAGTATTGAGTATAGGTCGGGCGATCGTAGGAAACATGTGGATGTTGTATGAAACATGCGCTTGGTAGAAATGCAGTCGATAAAATGAATATAATTGAAGTAAACTAACTTAGGTTACTTCTAGGCAAGCGTGCTTCACCGTCGACGACATCATCGCTTACCATCAGGGGAGATAGTGGTCAAGCACGAACCAGTTCTAAAAAAAAAAAGTAAAACAAACTTACACTCCTCCTTTCGTCAGGGGTATTGTATTAGTTGGGTCGGCGATTAAAAAGAAACTGCAAATTATATCATCATTTCATCCTACAGATTCTGAGATTGCCCTCTGCATAATCAGCCTCGATACCACGGATGGTCTTGCTCCACGAGGAACTCTTTTTAAGACCGGAGTAAGTAGATATTTTCGTTTTCTTCATATGTAAATCATAATCATATCATACTCATTTATTTGCTAATATTACCCATAACAAAGAGTTCTTATAATACAGCACAGTTCAACCAAATTACACCTTGAGGCATGCAAATCACAAGCTTTACACACATTTACTTGCATAAAATAATTTATAATTAACAACACACTTTCAATTCATTTGTTTTGTTCACCGCGTGGCAAATAACAACAACAAAACGTAACAAATGAAGCTATAGCATAAATGTCGGCGACAAAGATAAATCATGAAATCATAGTAAGGCCGTTTGTTCACGACGCGACACGACACCGCATAAAATATGGTCACGATTCAGAGCTCATATTTGTATGGAACATTTGTCCATTGCACGACACCGCACCACAAGCGACACGATTTTCTTACGTTTTTTCGGCTATATCGTCGATGCCGTTATGTCGTCGTGGTTTTTTATTTCGGTGACGATTTAGCGGCTGTTAAAATCTGGTATGAGCTAGTTGATTACACGACACACCGGACACACCGCAACGCAAGGCTCACGCGTGGTTCGTCCCTCACGCGCTTATAAAACAATACAAGTGCGTTGCAGTGTCGTTGCAGAATCGTATCTAGTGAATAAACGAACGGACGACATACCGTATACAATCCGTATCGTTTGTTAAACTTTTACCATCTTTGAGGTTTTACTAGTAGGTACTTATTGAAACTTGAGAGGAAAAGGTAACTGCAGAAACGGAAAATAATATTAACTTAATTGAAAACGAGGTTCGAAGGAATTAAATCTTCAAAGAAATAAATTTATATCATGTTAACGCGATATCATGACCGCAAATCGAATCGTGCGGTGCCTCGTGAACAAACGACCTAAGAACCAAAAAGCTATCCGAGCTTAGATTACCTATACAGTAAGTCCGAGCCGTCTCTTCATAAATGCCATCAGGTTTCAGTACATTTTGATATATATGTTACGGCTAATACCCGAAGTGCGGCTACACCTAGTATTAGCCGGTTGGAGCTTAGGGCACCCCGACACGGACAGGTTAGGTTTGAACGAGATGACGGGAGCTGAAGTGAGCGAGCAAAGCGAGCGAACTCAGCTCCCGTCATCTCGTTCGAACTTTAGACCCTGCGGACGGAAATAGGAGCCCCGCGCAGCGGGGCTTCGTCGACTATGTTGCGTGGCTACACCTAGTTCTAACCGGCTAAAACTAGGTGTAGCCGCACTTCGGGTATTAGCACACCTAGTTCTAACCGGCTAAAACTAGGTGTAGCCGCACTTCGGGTATTAGCACACCTAGTTCTAACCGGCTAAAACAAGGTGTAGCCGCACTTCGGGTATTAGCCGTAACATAAACACCATGTTTGAGCACCACCAGGCAACCAGGCATAGATGCACCACAGGGAGCTGGGCTTTTATGTATTATCGAGTTCAGAGAAATACATTTTCAGAAAATGATTAGGTATTGTTCTTGTTCTTGCGTTGTAGGAAACTATCGTGGGCAGCTAAGCACTTTTCTCTAGATTTTGCGGGTATTAAGGCTATCGCTTGCATTTTGTGCTTCATTTAGTATTTCTGGCTGGGTTAACTGTATCAATTGTTCATCTTCTGAACTTAACATTCTTACAATTATTTACCACACAACTACAAATACGATAAAAACAAAATATGTTTATGGGAAAAGTTTTTTTTTGACGCGCCAAATGCAACGTGAGTGAACTATAGCCTACTTCAAAAATTTTATTTTAGGTGCTAAAATGCAAATATTTTATACGTACCTAATTATAAATGTACTTACAGATTGTAATGAATAGTTTTCTAGTAATAAATGTTTGTTTGACTTAATAAGGATGTACACATTTATATAATCCAAAAATGTATTACTAACAATTTTTTTTCTTGCCATCAATAAATAGTACTTGAAAAATATATTTTTTGATAAAAACGAATCTATTTAATCATAAGAAAATATCTATTTATAAATAATAGTGTTTTTTCACAAGAAATCAATACATATAATAAATCTGTAGAAAAGTCGTTTTTATACATCGAAAGTATTTCCAAAAAAATAGGGTGTTAAAGGAGAAGCAACAGTACCCATTTCTAGCATTTTTGTCTGTTTATTTGTGCACGCATCACGTTAAATGTACGAAACCAATGTAGATAACTTTTATACATAAAAAATGTGCGTAACTTGAAATATTTCTTAGTTTTTGTTTCACCGCAATCGGTTCACTCTATCAAAAGTTAGATGAATTTAAAGTGTTCAAGAAGTAAATTTTATAATGCAACATTCAGATACTGTTGAACTCCATATTCGCTAGAGGGCGTTGTGCATTTCACATCATTTTCTGAATGACGGTGTTAAGATTTACCGCGGAAGACCTAAGAAAAAAAATGTTTGGTGGTTGGGGTCCCTAGAGCCCGCTCGCCGCGTCCCCATGCGGGGATTTAGCGAACCAGAGGTCAACCAAGAGTAATTTTTTTTCTATGAGGTCAACTCTCTTTAGCGAATCAACGATGTACCTTCAAAGGCTATTTGAAGTGTGGCTAGAGTAAAAATAATAATTCGGGACCAAATACATTTTTTACTACGAGACTAAAAAAAATACATTTTTTACGTACGTGAATAATTATTATAATAAATTACGTACGTGAATTTTAGGTCTCTTCACTCTCAGCACACTTACGTGTCGTGGATCCACCAATCCAACGACTCTGTTCCAGCCTACGTCATAATACAACGAGTTTTGTAGCCAATCATCTGCGTCGGAACGCAGACACACGCAACGACACGCCACGCCACGTAAGTGTGGTTCCGTCTTCCAATAACACTACGTTTAGTTCATCCGTTCATTGATTCATTCGGTCGGTACGTCGGTACTCGGTCAAAGATAAGAATTTCGATCACAGAGAAACCGGTACCGTGTGTTGTGTGATGGTTGTGTATTTTTATTATACTTGAGACTTGTTATTGTTTTTAATAAAGAAAAGTGTGTTGTCCATCTCCTTATTTTCGCAGTAACCAGGTTTGAAATTTGTATTGTGATTGTCCTATTTAATACTCTCACTATCCAAGATGGATAGAAATAAACCGATAACTACTAACACTGCTTCTGATAGAACTTTTATCTTTTTCTCTTCTTCGTCTAGTTCTTCACAATCACCGTCCTACATTGCTGACCTACTTGTTACTCTTCTGTTAGATATTAAAATTCGACTACTTACTAGTTCCCGGACACATGTACGAAAGCAAGGTAGGTAATAGAAAGCTTGTTAAAATGGTATCTCACCAAATATTTCTTCAGGGGTGTGTGGCTTAAAAAGCACGACCTCATATTCATCAATAAGTATGTACCTACAAGTCATTGGTTTCAGTAGTTGCAGCACAATTGGATTGGCTTTGGGCGTCCGGATCTCGATTTTGGCATTGTTAGGGGTTGTTTTATATAGCCCCATATCCCTAGCAGACGCGTAGTATTTTTTTGTGTTTGAAGTTATGTGCACTGGAACGCCATTTTGCATTCAAATACAAATACCCATTTTTAAAGTTTTTTAGTAGAGGGTGTCTCATATTGTTGTTCGTTTTTTTTGATACTTAGAAAAAACACTAATATAATAAATTCAAGATCATTTTATTTACTACTTAGTAAAAGATCAGCTTTTGTTATTTTTTGATGAAAAACAATAGTAAATGTGCACCCTGCACATTTATCCTGAAACTAAAATTTTGAATCCTGCACATTTATCCTGAAACTAAAATTTTGAATAACTGACAAAGAGTGCCTCTTGAAATATCTTTGATTTCGTCTTGCTTGCTTTAAAAAATTCAAGTTCAAGAAAAATATTTTAGCTGGTGTTTGGTGGGGTGCTCATCCCTCATCATGAAACTAGTATACAATGCCCTAGTTCTTAGCATTTTAGATTATGGAATATAGCTGTTTTGAGTCAAAATTTTCTATGATATTGTTTATTTTAAAAATCCCCATTGTTCAACAATGGCATGGGATTCAATTATTTTTTACTGAAACTTCATAATTAAATGATCTTAATAACACTGTCACCGCAGTATACTACCAAACCTCCAGAATTATCTTATGATTTAAATGCCCCAAACAGTCTCACAAAGATTATTCACTGGTGAGTGTGTACCTATATAGGAAGCTTGTCTTTAAATATATAGTCACACACTAACACTGAGTAAGCCATCATCTTTACAGACTCGCTTACCGGTTTGCAGGCTTCAAAGCAAAGTGTTTTTCAAAGTAAATTGCAAAGCTCCTTTATACTTACAACAAAAAAAACCACAATTATTCTGCACTAATAGTCAAAAGGATGTTCAGTTAGTTTGTATACCTAGTCATTGTGGCATTATGGGTAATGAATGCATAGACGCTTTTGCTAAAGATGCGTGTTATCTGTAACAACATCGTGTTTATCTCACACGCAAATACCCATCTGAGCTATGACCTGATGACCCTTCCAAAATTGAGTTTTCAGTGTTCCTGGCAGGAGCATTGGAATATGTATACCAAGAAGAAAGACAGCTTTTTTATGATGTCCATCCATCTATAACCAAAGCTTTGGCTATTTCTTTGGTTTCAGAAAAGTTGCCTTGTCTTGATCTAAAACTCATATTATTCTCTGTAGAATTTGCTTTATGTTTTTCGTCTTTTACTCTTATTGGGTATTGCTGTTTTGGACCAAATTTTATGTATTTTCTCTGCTCTTCCCCTTTATGGAAGCAGCCACATCTCTTGGAAAAAATTGATGAAATTATTCGATGCACTCTGACATCCGTCTTAAATGTGGCCTTGGATGACCGAGCCTGGATGCAAGCTACACTACCCTTTCGCTTCGGCTGACTCGGCATCTGCAAAATTTCTAGTATAAGCCTGAAACGTTAACCACAATTTTTTTATCCCTTTCACTGGTTAACTTTGAAGTGCCGTGATCGACCGACACAGTTTGCGCCTGGAAAGTGGCTTGCCTGAATACGGCGTTGCCCGAGAACCCATCTTCCCAGAGACAGTGGGAAGAGCCGCACTGTAGGCTGGTACGGAAAAAAAATATATATACGTCCACCAATACTGCCGAGCGTGCCTGCCTGCTGGCTGTGGGGGAATGGGAGTTGGGCCTCTGGCTACAGGCACTGCCGAATATAGGTACTATGTTGAGTGACAACATCTTCCGGATCGCTACATGTCTGCGTTTGGGTGCTCCTAGCGGAGCTCCACTTGTCCGGAGATGTCAATGTGGTGAAGCAGTCGACCGCCTCGGTCACCATGGCCTATCCTGCAGTAGGAGTGCTGGCCGGATAGCACGGCACGCCAGCATTAATGACATCATACGTCGGGCTCTTGTCACCAGGGTGCCAGCTGTTTTAGAACCCAATGGCTTGGCACGCGACGTTGGGAAGAGACCAGACGGGATGACTTAATACCTTGGAAGGTGGGTAGGCCTTTGGTGTGTAATGCAACATGTGTCGACACCCTTGCGCCATCCCATCTTCTAAGCACGGCGGGCTGTGCTGGGGTGGCTGCTGCCGGTGCAGAAAACCTCAAACGGCGCAAATATAACAACCTTATTGGAAGTAATATGTTTGAGCCGTTTGGTCTTGAAACATTAGGTCCATGGGGTCCGAGTGTGCATCGAGTTTTTCGAGAAATTAGCACAAAGCTCGTCGACTCTTCACGTGTCCAGAGGGCTAGCCTTTTCTTCAGCCGGAGAATCAGCATTGCCATCCAACGTGACAATGCTGCCAGCGTTCTGGGCTTGTTTCCCATTGACATCGATAAATTTCTTGATGCACAATGATCTCTTTTCCTTATTTTGTATATAGCTTTGTTTTTTTTTTTTAAGAATATTCAATTGTATATATGTTAATAAAATATAAAACTATTTGAAAAAACAATTTGTAAAATTAAAATGATATATTATGTTTTTGCTGTCTTTCTGCAAAAAAAAACGTAGTTAAGACTTCTCTCTTAACTACTTGTAGCATTGATTTTCATTTGATACAACAATCATCATCATCATCAGCCTTGTAATATTCCCACTGCTGGGACACAGGCTTCCTCTCTGTGAGAGAAGGAGCCACAACAATGTAAAGTTATAAATATCACAATTTCAGATCTTGTGTGGATATGGCACATTTTATGCCCTTGTGTATTTCACAAGCTTTTTATTATTTATTAACTTGCAATTTGTGTATGTATGTTCGGGTCAAATCGCGCGTTTGGTTTGGACGACAATGCCGTTTGCGACGACAAACCGCGCGTTTGGTCTATTTTAGTTACTTTCACAGCATTATGTCATACGGTATTTTACTGTAGGGTCGAGCGGCTGACATTGAATCCATATTTATATTGCAAAAGAGAGCTGTCAGAGCCATATATAAGTTAAGTCATCGAGAATCTCCTAGGAAACTATTTAAAAATATTAATATTATGACAGTTTCTTGCCAATTCATTTATGAAAATATTATGTATCTAAAGAAAAATAGTTATTTATTAAAGTCAGTGATCTATCACTGACTTTACTAAAGAGATCTATATTTCTTCACAATTATAATACGAGAAATAAAGATAAGTTAGATCAACCATCTTATAGACTAGCTAAAGTACACTCAGCTTTCATGGGGTACTGTGTTAAATTCAGGTTTAATATATCACAAGGTATTTAACAAAATACCTTGAGATATATTAAACCTAAATGAAGGTAAGTTTAAAACTTTAATTAAAAGCACACTTTATAAACAAGCATATTATTACAAATTAGATGATTATATTCAAGATAAGAAACATGCTGGTCCTGCTCCATAGACAAAATCAAATTTGTTAATTTATATTCCTATTCATAGTAAATGTATTCTTTTTTTCTTTTTTTTTCTTCAGAATTTTACTCACATACTGTTCCGTTGTTGTTGAATTAGGTATTTTACCTATGTCCGCAAATTTGTAAGTATGTGAGGACCATGTCCCTATTTATCAAATTAATTAATTTACCTGTTAATGCTTTTAATACTTTATACGTGTACGTAGTATAGCATTATTCTGGGTGCATCGTCCTCACATATCGCACTGCTAACACAAGACTGTATCAACTAAAAAAAGACATATTCGAGAAACTAATTAATTGTTTAATAATTTTTTTATGTTTTTATTAATTATTATTATTTACTATTAATTATAGAAACCCCTTAATTTTATCCCAAAAACAGTGTTCACTTTTTTTACAATCGTTAACAGGAAACGAGTAATCAGTTTTCTATCATTTCTGAAAAAAGCTTCATTTTGAGTTGATACAGTCTTGTGTTAGCAGAGCGATATATGAATTTATTAATGTATGTACTTATGTCAATATTGTAAAACACATTTTTTTTTAAAAGAGGATGTATGGAGTTTCTTGTGCGTTCTTCTCCATAACAAGCTACTTTTCCGAATGCTCGGTAGAATTAATTTTTATTACTTGTAAATTTTATTTTAATTCTCTGACGTTCAAAAGTGCCGCTTTTTGGCCTAGTTGAATAAATATATTTTGACTTTTGATGCGCGTTACGCTAAAAATCTTGATTAAAAAAAAAGTGTTTTTAAGTGGACAAAAATATTTAATACATTAAAAACTATAGCATTTATGTATTTTTTGTTTGTTTCAGTACATGAAGCCCAGTAACATGAAGAATCACAAAAACAGTTTTTGAAGCATTACCCTTGACTTAGATTTTCATTCTAAAATCTATAATCTCCATGTGAATTCATCAAAATGTATTCAATACTAGTATTCAAAATAACTTCACCTTTTATAGAATATATGGCTTATTTTAATTATTTAAATGTCTATAGACACTGAAAATTATGCCTGACTTGGAAGGTGTACCGTAGGCTTAGGTATACCGTATCCGAAGTTATACTGCAAATTTATAGTCATAATTATTTGTACAAAATGTTTGAGCCACCACCAATCTGCGAACTTTCAATACATCAATGGGAACAACTGCAGTCTGACTGGCATCGAGAATTGAACAATGACAATAACAATGAATCCAATCCGGACACCAAACTTGAGGTACGTAATTAATCTATAGAAAACCAACCAATATTGATCCACAATGTTGTTATCGTAGTGTAATTTATTATCAGTACTGTAGTACATTTTATACCTGCTCAGATCAAGGGGAGTTATTTGTACACACAGCAGGTGGCTGCGCTAGCTGCCACCAGGTTAATCCATCTGGCCATATAAGCCCAGACTCTCACCAGACCACATGCTAACATCATGGACCAGGCTATTGAGTACATTCAACAACAAACAAACAGTGGACAAAAACAATTACAAACAAACAGATGAAAGGGGCCAATGAAGTACGCATCCTACACAGTTGGATCAAAAAAGCTAATAGTTCCATGTGCTGGTGTACTATGAGGACTCTGCCCATTTAAAAACTTCTTGTCTAAACATATAAATAAAATTAGAGTGTCTGTTTGTAATATTGAAATAACCGTTTTGTACTTCATGTATATGAATATATATACGGTACATACACCAAAATATTTTTTTACAATTTTTGTCTTTCTGTCTGTTTGTTCCGGCTAATCTCTGAAATGACTGGACTGATTGTGACGGGACTTTTAATGGAAAAGAGTTTCTGAGATGATAGAGCTAGGCCCTTATAAACTACTCCCGCTGCCTTTCCCAAAATTTTGTGTGTGGATTCGCCAGATAACACCAGATCTCTATAGCAAAGGGTGATCACGAGCAACAGACTGTAGACGGTTAAAAATGGCGGTACCGAATGTATAAATACCCGTGATTAACAAAAAAAAGTTGGACTACAAGTGCTTCAAAATTTTATTTTATTTTGTTCAGGTGGCCAGAGTCCCAATCACAAGTGAAATAACAGGTTTAGAAGAAGTAACCATATCAGTAGAAAATGATGAGGACAGTCTCTCTATTTCAGGGGCTCCATTGCCCCCAAGTCTTGCCACCAATACAACTACCCAAAGTCCAAACCTGCAACCGGGTTTTGAAGAAGAGCAGGAGAAAATGCAGGCTGATGCAGCTAAGGGAACCAAATTAAATGTGAAGATTGACCTGGATAATGAAGAGCCTGCAAAGCTCTTGGGTGAAGGTAAGGATACAAATAAAGCGCTTCCTTTTGCATCGGATGGTATGCCATGCCACTACTTGATAATAAAGGACAAGGTACAAAATATACTAAGAAAATAAAAGTTTCTTGGATGATCTGAAAATACCGACCAAGACTCTGGAAAGGACATAGGATAGTTTCTATCTCGAAAATAATCTCGAAGTTTGGTGTGGTTAACATACAAATTTCCACCCCTTAGGAAGGATTATCTAGATAAAAACTATGCTATGTCCTTGCCAGAGTCTCGGTCATCGAATCATTTCTCAAGTACGACGGTCCACACACCTATAATATTATTCCTAGGATATTTTTATCCCGATTAACTCGACATAATGATCCCTTGGGATAATAAAACACTATTCACGCGGGCGGAGCCGCAGACAGAAGCTAGTAGGCTTACAATTTTAAATTTACTCTTAATTGTTTTATAAAAAAGCAATTGGGCATCTTGGCCTTCAGTTAAGGAGTAAGGAATGCTTTTAAATGAATCAATTTATTGTTAGTTATATTCAGCCTGTTCTATTCCACTGCAGGGCAAAAGCTTCAGTTTTACCCGACTGCCGAAGGAGAGTAATGTCTTGGTACCCTTTATTTTGATAACCCACACGATGGATTTGAAATAATATAAAAATTGGATCCCCACAATATGACGCCCAAAAATCAGCCACTTTTCTATTTTTCAATTTTAATGTAGCCAGTCGCATTCGCAAGGTTAAGACAAATTGATTGACGTAAGAATCATCAAAATCGGCCAACGCGTTTGGTCTCTAGAACGCCAAATAGGAACAAACGTACGTACATACATAGACTGATATATTCATTACCTTCCTTCGGACGTCGGGTTTTTTTAGAGTTCCGTACCTGAAGGGTACAAACGGCACCCTATTGCTGTCACTCACGTGTCTGTGTCTATCCGTCGTCTGTCACACAATTTTGTTCCGAAGAATTTTTTAACTGCCCATTGACCTATGAACTTGAAATTTGGTGAAAATGTTTATTTATGTTTTAGTAACAAATACCAATATATTGAAAATTCTGTTTTTTTTCTTTGTTACGGAACCCTAAAGGTGCGACACGCACTTGACCGGTTTTTCATTCCATTCTTTATGGTTTAGTGCAATTGGGGGCCAATACTGTCAATAGGTATATTCAATAAATCATTTGTATTTCAGATATTTTGAACACAGTACCTGGATCTAAAGCTCCTGTGCTTTTTGCTGAAAATGGCTTCACCATTCTCGATGAGACATCTGAAGCAAAAAGAAAAATTGATATGCAATTTGTAGGCAAGTATTACATCAGTGAAAAGATACATACAACTCACCTTATCATAGACTATCTATGCCACTATACTCAATTTTTTTCATCTGCAAGCAGTCTTAACGGAATGTCAGCTTAAACTATTCAAACCATCTGGCTAAAAGCATTCCATGCTACCAATGATACTGGCTAATTCACAGCCACCACTCAAAGACTCTTCTGGTCAAATGGACTGAATTGGTTCTGCCAGAGACCTAGCACAATTAGGTTACCAACTTTTTAAATGTAGCATGATTTCCAGATCTTCGGAAAAATAAGAATGTGAAGGTAGAAAAAAAAGTACTTGAAGCCACCATCATCAGGCCTCCTACAGAGATACCAGTCTTGAACATCACTAGCTCAGCGGCAAAGCAAAAAGTTACATCCACTGACTGGGCTGAGATGATAGATGTGTCTCTGCCGGTACCAGGGTTTGAGGAAAAGATCAAAAATATGGCACTGTCTTATCCTTTTGAATTGGATCATTTCCAGAAACAAGTACGTCTTCCTATAGTATTTTCTTAAATCAAAATTAAATTCCTAAATTGAGTTTTGTAATTGATTAGTTTGACCTAATACAACCATTGTATTTTTCAAATACGTTATGGGCGGCCCAGCAACCACACAGCCCCTAGACGCCTAATAACAGGCGAGCGATGTCTGTCAACACATACGACTAAAAGATCATAAGATAGTACAGGTCGCCACTCGACAGTTTCGAATTAGTAGCGAATACTTCTGTGAGCCGTAAACACTACCGCGTCAGTCACAAAAAAAATGATAAAATAAATATTATAATTGCCTCTTGTACAATACGTTGGTATGGTATCAACAGCCAGACTTCGAGTTTCCGGAAAAATGGCATAACATTTCATTCATAAGTTAATAGTTGCATAAACATAATTAGATTTATTTTCTGATATTATTTATCGGAGTTCATATTATACTGGTCAAGTTTGTAGGTGAATACGCCCACCGCATGTTCGCGTCTCTTTCTTTTAAAGTATTTTTTTCGCTATCTCTTCTCCTCTTTAATTACGTCAACAAAGCGAATGATGTACCATAACCTATGAACATACCTGTTATGGATAGAACTATAAACCTTACAAATTAAGACATTCAATTTAATAGTATATTAATTGTGAAACGATTATTTGATCACATTCTTTACTATTATTTAATAATACTATATTTAAGAACCAACAATCGAAAAAAATATGTACTCTTTAGAATGTTGTATTTTTTTTAATTTTAACATTTAATGTTATTACTAAAATGTTAAAACGCCGTATAATTAATAACAAAAAAAGGTAATATAAATGAAAAAAAAAAAAATAAGTACAAATACTATTTATAAAAATATCGATACCTTCCTAGTTTTATTTAAACCTGTCCCAACCTTAATGAGGCGTATGACCTTGGTAAGGGACCAATCAGAGCGCAGTCGTCCCGTTCCTCATACCTCAGCTAGTTGACAGAATTGTTTTGATGTATTAGATCAAGCACTAGGCGTCTAGCGGCTATGTGGTCGATGGGGCGGCCTTATCGCAATTTTCCTTTACCCAGAGGAGGATTATCCCTAAGGCAAACTAGGCACGTGCCTAGGGGCGTGAGGTTACAAGGGGCGCACGCGCGGCAGTTTTTAAACAAAGAAAAAGAAAATTACATGAAATTAATCGCTATAAATAATACAAGTAGTATAAGTATAAGTTCAAGTTCCAGTAGTAAGTACTTATACAATATAAAAGATGCTTTAATTCTATAGAGATGAAGAGCTTCCGAAGCGTGCTCCTTCTTGATTATTCCTATATCGCTTGATTTCATAATAGAAGTTCGTAAGATACAGCTCAAGCACATGATTGTAAAAGTCATTTCCAGAAATTCACTATGCTTTGATTGCTATGAAGAGCAATACTGAACAAAAACGTTATGTTGTAAGTGTAGCTAAAAGCATAAGATCGAAATTAGAACGACTTAAGTATCATAGATTGCTTTCATGATCGTGGTTAGGGGTTTTATTTTGATTAAGTACTAGTTATAATTTATAATAATTATGTATATGGCCGCTAGAGGGGCACCGATGAGTTGCTTGCCTAGGGCGTTCTCGACTTTTAATCCATCTCTGCCCTTACCTCTAATAAAAAAAAATATTTTCAGGCAATTCTAAAACTGGAAGAAGGCCACCATGTATTTGTAGCAGCACATACATCTGCTGGGAAAACTGTAGTAGCGGAATATGCTATTGCAATGTCAAGGAGGAACAAGAAAAGGTATGCTTCTTTCCGTTGGCTAAAGTGTTTTTAGAACTATTGCTCTATTTGTTTGAAACTTCTGAGTAGCAGCCGGCGGTGATGACTTTGTAGAACACATCATTTTTTACAAAAAGTGTCGCGACAGCATAATATGTCTAACTAATATAGTTATGCGACAATAAGTGTTCTTATATTTTAATTTTTTTTATTGAAATGTCGTCGCTAGAAAAGGCTCTTTATTTGTATCTTGTGTTCTCAAAAAAATAATCCTTATCAAAATAAATTACTTCATATTCAAGACTGCTTCAATACCTTTATCATTTATGCATTTATTGGTTTTTGGAAATTCTACCTCTAAAGGAGTAAAAAAACGGTTCAAAGTTTGTAAGAAATTTTTATAGTTTGTAAATAGGACACATGAAATTTTTTATTTACGCTCTTGGTTGATAAAAAGAATTCATGTATTTATTGGGTTTTGGAAATTCTACCCCTAAGGGGATGAAATAGGGGTTGAAACTTAATGTGAAATTTCTTCGGTTTGGAAGGTAAAACAGCTGAAATTGTTGTTTTACGCTGGTAAATAAAACAACAATGAGTTTTTTGATGAATTTTACTGCACAGGTCTTCTTTTTATAATGTAGGGGAGCACTAAGAAGGGATTTTTGGCAATTCAACCTTTAAGGGGGTGAAACTAAAAAGTCATCTATAGGATAAAACATGGATCACGCGAACGAAGTTGCGGGGGAAGTGCTAGTTTGTAATATAACTGAAGAAATACAGGCATACAATGTATGTATGTACCTCTACGCCTTCAGAGAAAGATAACTTGTACTCATTTTTCTCACAGGGTGATTTATACATCGCCAATCAAGGCCCTCTCGAATCAAAAATATAATGACTTCAATAAGACATTCGGTGAGGTGGGTCTACTGACGGGAGACTTGCAGATCAACACTTCAGCCTCCTGCCTCGTTATGACCACCGAGATCCTGAGATCTATGATGTATTGTGGCTCTGACGTCACTCGGGACCTCGAGTTTGTCATATTTGACGAGGTCCACTATATAAATAATGCTGAGGTATGTTTTTAATTAATTTCATACGTGCCTACTGTCTATTTGCTATTAACTCAGTTGTATATTTGTGACTTTACGTATAACTAGTTTTTATGTATCATAATAATTGGGTTTTTCTGGTGCGCTACACAATCGACAGACAACGCAGTAATTTGTGGTTACAAATTGATAACACGCTATTTTGACATTGTCCCTCTCGCTCTATATAGATAGCAATACTACCCTACTAATTTGTTCTCTCTTTTCAGCGCGGTCACGTATGGGAGGAAGTCTTAATCCTCTTACCATCGCAAGTGACGATTGTAATGCTAAGCGCTACAGTGCCGAACACCCTACAGTTTGCGGATTGGCTAGGACGGACCAAGAAACGGAAGGTGTATGTCGTCTCCACGCCCAAGCGACCCGTGCCGCTTTGCCACTATCTTTACACAGGTAAGATTAGATTAGGTTTTAAACCAGGGATGGCGAAACTTTATTCGAAAGCGGGCCATTAAATTATATATTTTTATAAATGTGAAAATGCCGTGCCGCCAAAGAATCTTGAACTGGTGACTTAATAAAAACAGTGCTACTTATTAACTCTTTATTTGCAACCCGAAATTCGTACAGCAATAATATTATTTACAGACTTATGTTTTGTCGATATAAAAGTAGAATTCGAAGTCATCCCTGCTGTTTCAGATTATCTAGATGCTTAACACCTTATATTGGCGATCCCGAAAAATTTCGTTTTGTGCCACCTCTAACAAGCGTGGCATAGGTTTGCCATCCCTGTTTTAGACTATAAAGTTTTTAAAATTATTTTAAAGAAATGATGATAAGTATTTTAATGTTAATGAATAAGTAAGTGAAGCTAATCAATCAGTCCATAATTGTCCTCAATATTCGATATCATAGTGTGCCGTAGACATGTAAATTTTTGAACATTTACAAGTTACTGTTACTATTACTAAGTCTTTATGAGCCGTCTGTCTGACCGTCTGTCACCTGGCAGACAGTTGAAATTTTCACAGATGATGTATTTCTGTTGCCGCTATAACGATACTAATAATATAAAATAAGTGGGGCTCCCATACAACAAACGTGATCTTTTGCCTTTTTTTGCAATAATGGTACAGAACCCTTCTTGCGCAAATCCGACTCGCACTTGGCCAGTTTTTTTACTATCATTAATTGAAAGTAATTCATTTATTTCTACTACACTACAGTATTCTTACCTACCTGCATGGAACACCTACACTTAGATAAAACTGTATTGTTAATTCATTAACTACGTTAAATTATAATAAAAATACAATAATGCTATACTTACTACAGTTACTACTTGCCACTTGGCAGAATAAGTATAAAATGGCAACACTAAGCTTATTTAAGTTGACGAAAAAGTCAAAACTTTTATTTATATGGTTTTTTTTTATCGGTGGCAAACCAGTTAATGTTACACTTTGAAAAAACGTAGACAGTTTATGGAATTACTTTCGTATATAACTTACTTTCAGACGCTCAAATTTAATTCAGATAAGATTTAGCCATAGTTCTTTTAGTCGTTACAATCACAGAACAGTTAAAAGAGGTTAGAAACAAAAGAGTTTCTGCTTAGTATTAGAACGTGTGTCGCCGCTTGTCTCCCACTCTTTAACTCCACTACACTACAAGCAAGATACCAATACGTATGCGCATTACGCACACAAATAAAACATACACACATAGATGGCGAGTTTACTATTGATTGTCACACTAACTCTAATACTGCCCTTGATGTACACTCAAACACGCTCAAAAGGAATTTATTTCTCACACATGTTGCGTTGACCAAGAGGTCGGTTATTGACATCGCTAAAATTACTGTAAGTTTTGCAATTTTTCACTGCTACGAAACTCATTTTATTTTTCGTTTTTTGCTATCTGCATTTCTGTTTACTTCATAATTATGTTGTGACATAATTTAATTAATTACATGTTAATTACCCTTTGAAATTTTATTATGCTCGGTTCAATACCGAGAGTTGAAAAAAATAACGGCATAACGATATTTTTGTGCGTTCTGCTCCTGGTTTTAAGTATCTTTTGCCTGACTTTTTTGCTATGTAATCATTTTTGTTTGTTGTGCGGATCCGCTGGATACGGGACGCACGGGACTTGTCAATGTGGCGATGCTTGGGGCAAACCTATGTCCAGCAGAGGACGTCTTTCGGCTGATATGATGACGATGAATGATTTTCTGCAAAATGTTTAGAACAAATTATACTAAATTTAGTAGGTATCCATTCAATTCTACCAGTTGTCTCAATACACAATTTTCTTATAATTAAATGGATCTTCTATCAATGAAATGTTATGACATTTCATTGATAGAAGATCCATATAATTATTAATAGTTGCATATACATAATTAGATTTATTTTCTGACATTTGTAGGAGTTCACTGGTCATGTTTGTAGGTGAAAACGCCCACCGCATGTTTCTTTTTAAAGTAATTTTTTCTCTATCTCTTCTCCTCTAGAATTTCGTAAACAAGACTAGTGGTAGTGATGCACCATATCCTATGACCAAATCTGTTATCGATAGCACTTGAAACCTACATACTATTTTCAGATATAAAGACATTTGGTTATGTGTTTTACTAATATTTAAGAACGAACCGCCGAAAAAAGTATATCTATATATATAAAAGAAAGTCGTGTTAGTTACACTATTTGTAACTCAAGAACGGCTGAACCGATTTGGCTGAAAATTGGTAAGGAGGTAGCTTAGAACCAGGAGAAGTTTTTATCCTTCTTTTTTTACTTTTTTTCATATGTTCTTCATTACGGTCGGCCAGATCTCTTTATTACTTTTACCATTATTAATTAGGGTAGGGTACGGTAGGGTAGGGTAGGGTAGGTAGGGTAGGTAGGGTAGGTAGGGTAGGGTAGGTAGGGTAGTGTAGGGTAGGGTAGGTAGGGTAGTGTTGGGTAGGTAGGGTAGGGTAGGTGGGGTAGGTAGGGTAGGGTAGGTAGGGCAGGGTCGGTAGGGTAGGGTAGGTAGGCAGTTGACGGGAGCGAAGCCGCGGGCACAGCTAGTATTTTTGATATTTTTTAGTTTTAACATTATGTTATTACTTTAAGTATAATTAATTATATAAAAAAAATAGTATTACAATTTTAAAAAATATCGATATCTTCCTGGTTTTATTTAAACCTGTTCCATCCTTAATGAGGCCTTGGTAACGGACCAATCAGACCGCAGTACCCCGTTCCTCATACCTCAGCTAGTTGTCAGAATTGTTTTGATGTATTAAAACAAGCATTAGTCGTCTAGTGGCTGTGTTGTTGGATGTATTATTGCAATAATATTTTAAGGTTTTTGGACTTACCGGTGAAATGAAATCTCATCTCGGGCTTTTTTCCAACAGGTTATAATAGCGCAAGGTGGTATAATGTAATGTGGGTAGTCAAAACACAAACACCAAAATTTTTATCTCTTCTTTTTAAAAAATAATTAAAATAGTAATAGTCTAGAATTTTATATATTAATGATAAATTTTAAGAGTTAGTCATCACTACCTGCCAGTAAAGTGTTATCAGCTCCAAAACACAACATTTATTATTACAACCACACCATGGAAGCTATCAACCGCACAATCGCAGATATGAGCAATCTATTTAGTCTCAGAATGGCTGAATTTGAAAAGGAGTTGCTGAAGACTCCATGCACCACAACAATAACCACCTCAGGATTGGCGGCAGAGTTTACTTCATTCCGGACGTTTATTGTACAGGCGCTTGGTTCTCTCCAGCAGCAAGCTGCAATGCTAGCACAGAGCCTGGACAACATGGAGACGCGTGGGCGGCGTAAAATCCTGTTGTTGCACGGAGTGTCGGAGCAACAAGACGAGGAGACTGCTCAGGTGGTGGCTCAAGTTGTCACACAACGTCTGAACCTTGAATTGGCTGTTTCTGGCATCAAGAGGTGTCACAGGATGGGGCGCAGCGCATCTAACAAACCAAGACCAATCCTCTTCAAACTCCATGATGTGGCTCTCCGGGATAAAGTCTGGTTTAGCAAAACCAAGCTGAAGGGGTCTGGTATAACTATGTCGGAGTTTCTCACGAAATCCCGGCATAACGTATTCATGGCAGCACGGAGCAAATTTGGCGTGGCCCATTGCTGGACCACAGAAGGCACTGTGTTTGTGCTTGACGCCAAGGGATCTCGACACCGAGTGACTTCCGCTGCCGACCTCAACAACATCGCGCCCAAATCAGAACAGGTATCTGGACAGCCGGAGCCGGGCGTTGCTCAATCAGTCGCAAACGGAAAAGTCACCACAACAAAAACAAAGCGTACTGTGGCCAGAAAGTGAAGTTCGTAGTCGTTTTTTGTGGTCCAGGTATTTGTTTGTGCTTTGTGTTTGTCAGTAGGTAGGTATAATTATCTTTATTTTTCAAAACTTCTCACACCTGTTCTTATTTAATTTCACTTTTGTTTGTGTACCGTATTTTTTTTTTATTATTTTTTTTTTTTTTTTTTCTTCTTTGGCAACTGAGCCGATGCCGACTATTCTGCCAGTGTCATGTAGAGACGACAGCGCACTGAGGCGAGCCGTCGAAATGTGCTTATTCTTTCGGTGTCATGTAGAGACGACAGCACGGTGAGGCGAGCCGTCGAACTTTGTCTA
The DNA here is from genome assembly GCA_947562075.1 of Orthosia gracilis. NCBI lineage: Eukaryota > Metazoa > Arthropoda > Insecta > Lepidoptera > Noctuidae > Orthosia > Orthosia gracilis. The sequence goes on from OX387268.1 coordinate 5,854,490, forward strand.
TACTTCCAGTATCATGTAGAGGCCTCAGCGGGGTGAGATGAGCTGACGAACTTTGTCCTTTGCGGTAGATAACAAAGATAGACATTGATAAAAAAAAAAAAAAAAAAAAAAACCTACATTTTGATGTCATTGTCATTTATAAATTTTGAAAGGAGTTTGATAAGTTTAGGAGAGAAATTTGTCAAAAGGGAATGGAAGTTGATAGGGAGGGGGATTTTAATGTTGGGAAGCATATGATACAAGTCAAAGGAGTGGGAATACGAAGGACATGAAAAAAAGATATGGTCTAATGTACCATCATCAAGGCCGCACTCGCACAAGGAAGAGTCACGAACACGGATCTTATTTAGGAATACTGGACTACAGCAGTGACCAAGTCTCAGCCTACACAAGGATGAAACAGCTCTTCTAGACAATTTAGGGCATTTGAAAAACCAAGGTTTCCGCTGGATGTCAGGTTGAATGTTGGCATAATACGCCCCTTTGAGTTTAGAGCTTGCTTGCCACTCCGCTGACCACGAGCTGAATAACTTATGTTTGGTGTCTGAGCGTAAGTCGTAACTATGAAGCAGATAGTGTTTTCTATCCACAGGTTTGGATGTAGCAAATTTTGCCAGAGAGTCAGCACACTCGTTGCCACATATACCCGAATGGCTGGGAACCCAAACTATTTCAATGTTTAAACCTTTGTTGTGACAAGAGAAGAGTAAATTACGTATATCTACAACAATCTTGCTGTGAATTTTAGATTTTAATTGATTTTGACCTAGAGCCTGGATGCTACTACGCGAATCTGAAAAAATTACAGAATTTTGGATATTGTGCGATATTATAAAATTGATAGCTTCCAGGATACCGATGCATTCCCCTGTAAAAACTGAAGACTCTGGCGGGCATTGGAATAAAAGAGCTATTTTAGAGTTCTGGAAGTATGTTGAAACACCTGTACATCCCGTTGTCGATAATTTAGATGCATCCGTATAAAACAAATTCCAACCCTTCCAGAATCTCTCAATAGCCCGTTCGAACTCCGCTTTTACGTCTTGGGAATTTTTAGTGATACCAAGGTGCAAGACAATCTTTGGCTTGAAATGGACTACCTCATATGCGGAAGCAAATACTGGAAGAGAAGGGTATTGACAAACAGGCGAAGAGAGTTGTTTAAGCTCCCTGTACCTATTTATCAATGGAATACATTTATTATTCCAGTAAGAAGAGAAAGTCAAAGAAATGTTGATTTGCTCCAAAATGGGAAGTAAAGGATGGGAGGAGAGGGAGAAAACTTTTGACAAGAAACGATCTGCTAAGTACTGTCTACGAAGGTTAAGAGGAGGATCTGCACATTCAACCTGGAGAGCGTTAATGGGGGAAGATTTCATGGCGCCAATTACGATTCTAAGGCATTTGGCCTGGACAGAATCAAGTTTACGTAGGGCTTCTTTATAACATGGCTCAATTAAGTAACTACAGTAATCCAACACACTTCTGACCAGAGCATTGTAAACCAGTTTTAAGGTGTATGGGTGAGCCCCCCACCAGACACCTGCCAGAGCCTTAAGAATCGAAACTGAGCGCTCACATTTTTTAACTGTATTATTAATGTGATCCACACCCGACAATTTAGAATCCAGGATAACTCCCAGAAACCTAGCCTTCTCTTTGACTGGTATAGCTTGGCCATCAATATTAATGTCAACTTGAGGGATAATACGTTTGCGAGTAAAAATAACTGATGTACTTTTTGAAGCACTTAAAGATAACCCATGATCTAACAGCCATTGGTTTAATGAGGACAAAGAAACGTTCATAGATTGAGCAGCATCCACGATGGAATTGCCACAGACCAATAACGCAATATCATCAGCATACTGGAGGATTTTACAATTAAAATTTAAACAGGAAGGAAGATCGCAGGTATAAATATTGTATAGAGGGGGACTAAGAACGGATCCCTGAGGTAGGCCCCGCCAAGCTAATCTTGGTGCAGACTCCTCCCCAGGAATTCTTAATTTAAGACTACGGTCTGAAAACATACTTGATATGATCTGACGTATTTTTGGCGGGATTCCCAGCTCTTTCATTTTCTGCCTGAGAACAGGGATGAGGACAGAATCATATGCAGCTGAAATGTCTAAGAAAACGGCTACCACAGACTCATTCCTACTAAGGGCCAGCCGGATCTCTGATGTGAGGGTACCCACACTATCAGCTGTACCCAGACTTTTCCTAAAGCCAAATTGAGTCGGTGGTAGCAATTTCCTGCTCTCCACAAACCATTCCAGACGGTTTTTAATAAGGTGTTCCAAGAGTTTAATGAGTATGGACGATAGAGCAATTGGTCTGTAGGAACAATGATCACTAGGATCTTTACCAGGTTTTAATATTGGAATAATAATTTGAACCTTCCAATCAGGAGGAATATATCCAGAGTAAAAGCAGTAATTGGCCAAGTCCAGGTAATACTGGTGGGTCTTATCCCCAGCTTTGGTTATGAAGGAATACGGAAATCCATCCACTCCAGGGGCAGAGTCCCTTACATGGGCGAGGACAGATTTAAGTTCATCCAGTGTAAATGGTCTGTCCAACGGATCATCTGATGCTGTTTGGTGGTTCATAGAGACGCATTCATATTTACCAGGAACATAAGCTGGGGCCAACTTAGACAAATACTGGTGACTTAGCTCCCCAGACATTATACTCCCGGAGGGAGGCCTCAAATTATTCCTAAAGGATTTCAACCTACGCCATACTACTGAAACTGGAGTTGATGGACTCAGTGACTCACAATACCTACGCCAACCTTCTCTTTTTTTTTTCTTAAGTAATTTTCTGGACTTAGCCAATATATGCTGAAAAGCTATGATATTCTCCAGGTTCATATCCAAGTTGAAATTCATTTCGGCCTCATTCCTAGCTTTGATCACAGCAGAGCATTCCCTATCCCACCATGGCGGAGATGGGATTTTGCCTGTTGGCAGTTTTTTGGAAGGAAAGGAATCATCTGCTGTAGCTGATATTATGTTGGAGAATGACAAAAAGCATTCCTGAGCATTTTCAACATTAATGGAAGGAAGAGAGGAGACACGTAAATCTAGAATTTTTGAGTAAAGATCCCAGTCAACTGAGTTCAATTGGTATTTTAAAAGAGGAGCAGAGGTTCTATCAGGGATAGTTTTGGAAGGGATTTCCACCATGATGGGATAGTGATCACTCCCATAGGTCATATTCAAGTGACTCCAATTAAAAAGGCTGGCTATATTAGATGAACAAAATGTCAAATCAACACAGCTATTATTCTGCCCTGGCACAGCCCGACGTGTGGCAGACCCATCATTTATCACACATAAATTAAGTTCATCTAATATATCCACTAGGCCTATACCAAAATTGTCGCAGGTTTCTGACCCCCATCTATAGTGGTGACCATTAAAATCACCCATAACAAGTAATGGGCCTTGTACATTACTTAACAAACTTTTTATGATATCAAGATCATCAATTTGTGGGTATGCAATATAAAAACTAAAAATATTTATATCCTCAGCCTTAACAGCAACAACATTGATGTTGTCACCTACAAAGGGAAGAGGAATCGGGGAGAATGATACTTTGTTATTGATGAACAAAGCACACCCCCCATATCCATCTGATCTATCATGTCGAACACCATTGAAACATGGGATCCTGAAATTACTATCAGAACGAAGCCATGTCTCAGCGATGCTGCAGATTGATGGTTTGAATTTGTTAATGAGGAAAAGTAATTCATGTTTCCTGGGAGTAATACACCTGACGTTCCACTGAAGAAGGTGAAGGGGGAGCATTGTGAATATAATTCATGATAGATGTCAATTTGTTGGCAACGTGGTCAGGTAGTGAATGAGCAGGGTTTGCTAATATAGCCATTAGCATACTGGATATAATATTTAAAATACTTTCTGAGGAATTGTGTACCGTAAATTTTTGTTGAATCGATTTTTAACAATATCATTATGTTATGTCACTGTCACAATTTGACAGCTTATGTTTTTTTGCGTTCCATACCACTGCATTGAGAAATAAGTGTAGCCGTTCTGAAGTGATGCGCTTGCATACACTCGGCATTTGATTTTTATTTATATATAGTAAACTTATATGTAGGTACGTTGTTTTTATGCCTGGACCACAAAATCATAATTAATTTTAACGTTTTGTTATTATTGTTTTTAATTTATGTGTTTTCATGTGTTAAGCACAACTGGCAGGTGGACAGTAGTACTTTACCGCGCGACTTTTATTATTGTTTTTTTTAAGTATTTATTCATATTTTTATATTTATGCTCAGCCTTGAAAGTAGCAGTGATACTGATACTTTTTATTCGTTGGATAGTGATGATGAAAGCTTCATAAGTGTTCCGTCTTTAGCTGACACTCTAGTTTCACTTTTTTCCGATGTCTCCAGGAACTTTAATGTAGTCCACATAAACGCCCAGAGTATTCCGGCTCACTTCTCCGATATGCTGGCAACCTTTGACTGTAAGAATATTCATGCGATTCTTGTTTCTGAATCTTGGTTGAAACCTTGTCTTCCCTCTTCCTCCTACTCTCTTCCAGGTTTAAAGCTTATTAGGAATGATCGCGCGGCCGGTGGTGGTGGCGGGGTGGCCATTTATCTTCGTAATTTCATTCCATTTTCTATAGTTAACAAGTCCACTCAGCCGCCTCCGCCGAACGCCGGTGAACATCTTTTCCTGGAAGTTGAACTGCATCATTCCAAGATTCTCCTTGGGGTTTATTACTGCCCTTCTCTTCGGATTAATTTCTTCTCTTCTTTCGAACATATTTTAGAAGCTTTAATTCCCTCTTACAGTCATAGTATCATAATGGGCGACTTTAATACATGTCTCCTTAAAAATGATTCCCGCTCTTCTTCTCTTCGTCATGTTATTGAATCTGCCAATCTTTCTATTCTTGATCTTGGTGCCACTCACCGTTTTCCTAACTCTGTTCCGTCGCTTCTTGATCTTATTGTTGTTTCATCCTTCGATCATGTGGCTAAACATGGTCAATGTTCAGCTGATGCCTACTCTTGTCATGATCTAATTTACACCTCTTACAAAATTCGACCTCCTAAGCATAAGTATAAAACTCTTCTGCTTCGCAATTTTGATGGCATGGACACTGATCGTCTTCGGGAAGATGCGGGCAACATTGACTGGACGCCACTAGTTACATCCGCGTCCGTCGACGAACAAGTTGAATTCTTGTCTGCTACTCTCATTCAGCTTTACGACACACATGCACCTATTCGAGCCGTGAAAGTTAAACATCTTCCAGCGCCATGGTTGACTGATGAAATTAAAGTTTTACTTAGCAAAAAAGCAGCAGCGAAGTTTAGATTCAAAATTCGGCCCAATGACGTCAACAGACAAAAATACATCTTAATTAGAAATCAATGCAACAAGGTGTGTAGAAACGCTCAACGCCAACATATCCACAATTCTGTTCAAAACGGTGATCCAGCCAAAGTCTGGAAATTTCTCAAATCATTAGGTATCGGTAAAAAGGCTCATGACCCGGTTCCTAAAGACTTGGATTTCAACTTACTCAACAGTCATTTTTCTACTTCGCCCGTATTGGATAGGGCCACCAAAGCAACAACGCTTAGTTATCTTTCTAATCTTCCGATACCTGATTATTCCCCTTTTGTCTTAAATCAATTCACTGCCTGTGATGTTAGAGAGTGTATTGTATCGATTACATCCAACGCTGTTGGTAGCGACTGTGTCAGCCGTAAGATGATCATCCCCATCCTTGATAACATTATCCCTGTCATTCATTATATCCTCAATTTCTCTATTTCCAGTGGTGTTTTCCCAAAATCCTGGAAAGATGCCCAAATTATTCCTTTACCCAAAAAATCTCATCCTTCATCTTTTTCTGACTATCGTCCCATTTCTATTCTTCCTTTCCTATCCAAAGTCCTTGAAAAACTTGTCCATCGTCAACTCAGCACGTTCCTTACCAAACACAATCTGCTTAATCCTTTCCAATCTGGTTTTCGACGCGGACACAGCACTACCACAGCACTTGTACATATTACGGACGATATTAGGTCAGGCATGGAAATGGGAAAGTTAACGGTACTTGCTCTACTTGACTTTAGCAATGCCTTCAATACCGTTGACTTCGACATTTTGCTTGGCGTCCTAAGCTCTTTTAACATATCTCCTCCGGTAATTGACTGGTTTCGTAGTTACCTGTTTGGCCGCCGGCAGCGTATTTGCACTGATGAATATTTCTCTTCTTGGTGTCACACCTCTGCCGGTGTGCCGCAGGGTGGCGTTTTATCTCCTCTTCTCTTCGCACTCTTTATTAATGCTATTACTCAACGACTTTCTTCTTTCTACCACCTGTATGCTGATGATCTCCAGATTTATACCCAAGCCCCTTTTGGAGAGTTACGGGATGCCATTGAGACGATTAATATGGACCTGGCTCGAATAGGTGACTGGAGTGCTGAGTTTGGGCTGAAGATTAATCCGACGAAGACTCAGGTGACTGTTGTTGGTAGTTCCCGGACTGTTCCTCGAATTGATTGGTCGACGCTTCCCCAGGTTTCTTTCAACAACACCATTATTCCTATAGTTAACACTGTAAAGAATTTGGGGATTTATATCGACTGCACTCTAGCTTGGACCAAACAACTGCAGGAAGTCAGTCGTAAACTGTTTGCTTCTGCGGGCTCCCTGAGACGTCTTCGTAATTTTCTTCCCATCACCACTAAAATTGCGTTAGCACAATCTCTTCTTCTCCCTATCCTGGACTATGCTGATGCCAGCTATCTTGATCTCACCCAAGACCAATTGGATAAGCTTGAGCGACTTCAAAATCTCTGTATCAGATTCATATTCGGCTTGCGCAAGTATGATCGTTTCTGAATTTCGTACTAAGCTCAAATGGCTTCCTATTCGCCTTCGCCGGAATGCCCACATACTTTCTTTGCTTTATAACGTGCTATTTAATCCTTTTACTCCTCTTTATCTCAAAGAACGCTTTCAGTTCCTCTGTGACACCCATTCTAGGTCCTTGAGATCATCGGAAAATTTAAAATTAAATATTCGTATGCATTCCACTTCCTTTTTTGATAAATCTTTCACGATTCAAGCGGCTCGGTTGTGGAATGTATTACCAATTGAAATAAGACGTGCTCAAACGCTGCCAACGTTTAAGAAAATGGTAAAAGAGCATTACTTGTCACTTTAATTTTTATTCTTCTCTTTTCTCTGTTATATATTTGGTATGTATTAGTATATTATATAATATTGTATGTATGTATTGTAGGTTATGACGTCTAAGTTATTTTATTTAAGTATGTAATTTTGTACACTGACAGCCCTAAATTCTTCTCCTATCGTACAGTCCATCCAAAGGTTGTCTGTAAGAGATTGCCCTGTGCGATAAGACCGCCCATTGTACACTTGTTTGGTGAATGTTTGTCCTGTACATATTTTTGTGGTGTACAATAAAGTATATAATAAATAATAAATAAATAAATAAATATAATTCTTTTTTTTGCGGAGCTTTGTACGTTGTCACAATAAGAATGCGACTGTCGACCGGGCAAGCTCATTTTTTAATAAGTTTTCTCTACGGTTCACTTACGAGCTTTCGCTGATAAGTGCGGCGCGCCTGCCCCGCCCACAAGGCCCTTCTAACCTCTTTTGTCTGTTCTGTGGTTACAATCCCGTGGGAGGTCGATACGGTACATGAAACAGTAATCTATACATATAAATAAAATAGGAGTGTCTGTTTTTAATATTGAATTAATTGTTTTTTACTACATGTATATGAATATATACACGGTACATACACCAAAATAACATCTTTTTGAATTTTTGTCTGTCTGTTTGTTCCGGCTAATCTCTGAAATGGCTGGACCGATTTTGACGGGACTTTTGTTGGCAGGTAGCTGATGTAATAAGGAGTAACTTAGGCTACGTTTATTTTAGAAAACAAGCTTTTATTTAAAAAGAAACTGAACAATTAAAGAATCGACTATTACGCGGAACGAAGTTCGCCGGGTCAGCTAGTAAAATATAAAAAAAAACATGATCCAACTGCCAAATCAAAACGCTAAAAAGTACAAAAACTGATTTCGTTTTGGAAGTCGGGGTCTTCTTGTTTTATCATTTTGCATCACCAAAGGATACCACTGCCCTTATTTTAATACGAGTTAATTTATAACTTAGCTAGGGGGGAGGGTTTCTACCAGGGCTTGAAAACGTTAACAATTCCGGTAAAAGTAACGTTAAGTAACGGTATTTCCATACAGACACTTGTATATTGGTACGATTTGGTAGTGTTACTTAGTAGTATAACATAATAATAACGTTAAAAATTGCGACGTTGCCCTTTCCCTTTGAATACTACTAAAACTAAAATAAAATACAATATATACCTACTACATCTAAAATATATGAGACTATAGTTTAAAAGTGAAGTATAATTATTTAATTAAAATAATTTACTTACTATTTGTCGCCATAACCTCCAAATTTTCAAAATCCAACTACAAGCACGCAAATGGTCGTACGGCACAGGTTAGCGTCGATACAGTCTGACATTCTTTTGCGATTGGACGAGAGCCACGGTAACAAACTTAACTCATAAAGGTAAAATTTACGATAGCGCATATTTTAACGTTACGTATGGTTAACGATAAAATGTGCAAGATATAACGTTAAATATAATAACGTTGTTTATTAGTTAACGATATCTGCATCAAAAGGCTGTAACGATTCCACATGTTTAACGGTATTTCAAGCCCTGGTTTCAACACCTACCTGTTTTGTTAAATAATGTGTAATCTTCAAATGATTCAATTTATTTATGTCAAAAAAAATTGTTTTTAAAAATTATTATTAAATTGAAGTATAATTATTATATTTCAGGCAATGGAGTAAAGTCAAAGAATGAAAGGTTCTTGATAGTTGACCAAGAAGGAAACTTCCGGCATAAAGGATACAACGAAGCGGTTGCTGCTATGAGAACAAGAGGGCCTGAGTACAAGAAGAGAAAAACAGGTAAATGATCCCAAATACAAAAACAAGTCGTACTTTAACTCGTTATTCGACCATAGACTAACGCGAATGTTCTCGGACTATCACTTTTCGCTCTTAAGTCTTTAGTAATTAACGTGTAAAGTGGTTTACCAAAAACTTTCGTTTCTAGACAAAACTCGATAACTAATATTGAATTAATATCGACATTTATTTTAGGCTTTAAAACGTATATGCATCCTAAAGAAGAACACGCTATGTGGAAAGCCTTTATATATCATTTGAGACAGCAAGACAATCTGCCTGTCGTGGCATTTACTTTTTCACGTAACAGGTAATATATTATATTTATCATATTATTATTATTTACATATAAACTTTTTATGGAATTTGCAAACTATATTTATGGGGCATGTGGTCCTAACCTTAAAGAAATTATAAAACTAACCTTAGATATAAACATACTTTATTTTAACATGTACCAGTATAATAATAAGTACCTGAGCGACCGAGCTCGGCTTGGGTGAAAATAGAGAAAACAACGTTTTCATAAAATGCAACCTAGCTAGATCGATTTATTGCCCCCGAAACCCCCTGCATACTAAATTTAATGAAAATCGTTGGAGCCGTTTCCGAGATTCAGATTATGTTGTACATATATACAAGAATTGCTCCTTTAAAGGTATTAGATAACTGTTGGTTGGTGGTAAGTTTTTTCTTTCTTTTCTATGTTCAGCAGTGGACGTAGTTCGGTTGAGTTGATTATGATGATGGTGATGAAATTAGTTAATCTATTTCAAAATCTTAACAACGAAGGACTCTTTTTAATTAGCAATAATTCTCAATGCCCAAACGAGATACCTCCCATCATCATAATAGGTGCGCCCAACACATGGCAACTACAGTGGCGGTTGGTTCGCGGACTCAGCCGGCCATCTTCTAGACCCAGGGACGATTCTAACCTCTTAGTGATGTGAAATGTTGTGAACCGAGACAGACCCCCTTCATAGACAGCATATTAATCCGAGTACTAAACATTACAATTTGATTCCAGATGTGATCAGAACGCTCAAAGTTTGACATCACTAGACTTGACTACTCCCAAAGAAAAGGGCCAGATCAGATCCTTTTTCCAAAAGTGTCTGCAAAGGTTGAATGAGCCTGACAGGAAATTACCACAGGTGATTACAAAAGCTTGGAAAACTAGCCACATAAGTTTTCAACAAGAACTGTCAACACACTTGTATATTTTGTCTCTGGTTTTTAGGTGATAACGCTGCAAAGGGTCTTGGAAAAAGGCATTGGAGTGCATCACAGTGGTATTTTGCCAATACTCAAAGAAATTGTCGAGGTGTTATTTCAGCGTGGTTTCGTAAGTAATATTAATGTACAATAGCCATGTAATCACGCACAAAACTCGGACAACAAAACAGTCAAAACAGTTAACTATTTGCTGCTTTTGTTTTGACCAATATAATATTCACACGAAAATGCACTCAATCTTTCTGTATTTACAGGTCAAAATCCTGTTCGCAACGGAAACTTTCGCTATGGGAATGAACATGCCCGCGCGTACTGTTGTGTTTGATGAGATCAGAAAGTTCGACGGAGTACAGCGACGTGCTCTTGCACCGGCTGAATACATACAGATGGCGGGTAGAGCTGGGAGACGAGGTACATAATTCATTTGTTTAAATGTTTAATAAATTATCTGCTTTATTTTTCGCTATCCTGCAAAACGGATTTTAATGTTTACAAAGCCTAGTATTTACTTACAATTAAAAATTTAAATAACCCCCGACACATTTTTTATTATAATACTTTATTGTACACCACATTAAAACACACACAACACATATCATTTTTAATTCATGCTACATAATTTATCTAGTAGTACACACGCTTCGGTCGACAATCTATTGAACTTCTTGCGGAAATACCCCGATACAAACAGTGAAAGTAAGTAGCAATACGAGCCATGCCTTTTAAGTTTTGTCTTTTGAAGAAAAAGCTCAACTAGAACCTTATAGTACTTTTAATTGTTTTTTAAAGTATTCACCACGTAGCTTAATACACTTTTCCATTCGCTCAAACCAGTTCTTATAACATTTATTCCACTCTAAAGTGGGGGTGTTCAAAATGGCTGACTTGAAAGCGTCGACTGCTTCTTCACCGGACTGGAACCTTTGACCACGAAGACTTTTCTTAATTTTAGGAAATGAAAAGAAATCGTTAGGGCTTAGGTCAGGACTGTATCGAGGATGGTCAAGAATTTCTACTTTTTCCTGCTTCAAATACTCAATCGTTTGACGAGCGCTGTGTGAGATAGATTTTCGAAGTTCGGGGTTGGCTTGTGGTAAACAAACTGTGGTATACCACTCTGCGTTAACCGTTCTACGACTGCAATAGTCGCAACATGGCCGGTTTTTCCAACGAACGTGGCCACCATCTTCTTTGAAGTGCTTCGAGAACGAACAACTTTAGTCGGCTTTGGCTCGTCTTGAAAGACACAGATTGTAGATTGTTGTTTGGAATCAGGATCGTAGGCATAGATTCAATATTCGTCACCACTGATTATGTCGTAGGCGTGATTTGACTCTCCTCGGTTGAACCTATGCAGAGTTTTCTTACACCATCTGACGCGGGCAGCCTTGTGATCGTCGGAAAGCACATGAGGTATCCAACGGCAAATTAGCTTTCTCACACCAAGCGCTTTATGCAAGATCTTCTGAATGGTTGTCTCTGAGATGCCTAATAGAGCCTCTATCTCTCGATACGTCACATGACGATCTTCGAGAATTTGTTGTCTCACAGCAACGATGTTATCTTCAGTGAAAGCGGATTTTTGGCGTCCTTCGCGACATTTGTCACTAACACTAGTATGTCCACGCTGGAATTTTAAATACCAGCGTTTGACAGTCCGCAGACATGGGGCTTCATCACTGAACACAGATGTTAGCTCTTCAGAAAACTGAAGCCGTGTCAGGCCTCTTCTAAAGTTGTAGAAAATTATTGCACGAAAATTTTCCTTAGAAAGATTCATTTTCGTACGTAACCTGACAGATTCCAATCGACGCTGTGACTAAACAATAGCATTAATCCTAATACTTTCAACTGTTTTGAGATTCAAAATTTAAACACATTCGAATATAGAACAGTTCTAAATTCAAAATTACCGGGAAATATGGAAACGACAGAACTTAAAAGGCATGCCTCGTACAACGGCTGAACCGATTTTCATCAAACATAGCTAAGAACATTCTAAAAAGTCACCTTTCAAACAAAAAAACGAAATCAAAAATCGGTTCATCCGTTTAGGAGCTATGTTGCCACAGACAGATACACAAATATACAAACACACAGCGCAGGTACACACGTCAAAAACCAAAGGGTTAATAATCAATAATTCGTTGGACAGATTATAAGGTGCTAACCTTTAAGAAATTGTAATACATACTACAATTACTAAGATTAGCACTGCTTGCCCCATAAAATGTATGAGCGATTGCATGAGATTATATTAATTTTTCCAGGTCTGGATGACACAGGAACTGTGATAATACTATGTAAGGACGAAGTACCTGACCTGGAGCAACTGAAAGACATGATGTTAGGCATTCCACAGAAGCTGTCCTCACAGTTCAGACTAACATACGCCATGATACTTAGCTTGTTACGGTAAGGTTTCTTATTATTGCCTATTTACCTTCGTAGATGCATAGCGTGTGTAAATTGGCATCTTCAGGTTGAGTTCCAAAGATGCCTTAATGAAATTAATCTTTATTGTATTGTTTATGTAAGATATCTTTCGGGACATAGACTGATGTCAAGCCATGCGACTTACGTGCCCTATAAAGGAACTGCGGCTTTTTCGATTGGTAGATTTATTGGTATTTTTTATTTAAACATACTTATGGCTTCGTACTCCTTTTCGGTAATCTATGATTTAACCTAGCTATGTAAATAGACACACACTTCATACATCCTATCTTTTACAATATACGTCATCATAATTTCTATTCAGGGCAGCAACAGTATCAGTAGAAGGCATGATGCAGCGATCTTTCCGAGAGTTCAACCAAATATGTCAAGAGGACAACTACAGAAAAAAATTGCAACACGCTGAAAAAGAATACCATGACGCCACTAAAACACCGCTGGATTCCCACTTAGCGCCTTTGGCTTTGTTCTATGATACCGCAGCAGCTTACATTAACGCCTTGAATGAAGTCATGCCTATACTAGTCAATACGGGACTACTGGTGAGGGAATTGGTATCAGGGAGGATATTGGTGGTGTCTGCTGCGCCATATATGAATCAGCTTGGTGTGCTGTTGAATTGTGATGGTGAGTGGCTTAGCTGGTGTTTTTTTAGGATTCCGTACCCAAAGGGTAAAAACAGGACCCTATTAATAAGACTCCGCGGTCCGTCAGTCTGTTTGTCCGTCTAGTCTCCAGGCTGTATCTCATGAACCGTGATAGCTAGACAGTTGAAATTTTCGCAGATGATGTATTTCTGTTGCCGTTATAACAACAAATGGAATAAAATAAATATTAAAGTGGGGCTCCTATACAGCAAACGTGATGTTTTTTTTTTTGCCGTTTTTTTGCGATAATGGTACGGAACCTTTCGTGCGCGAGTTCGACTAGCACTTGGCCGGTTTTATTTACTTTCATTTTCTCCAAGATAAATTTTGTGGTTTAGTTGTGTATCCATCATATTGCAGCTACAATGTTCTGCAATTTTAGAACTACAGTATATTATAAACCCGGGGCTCGAAAATGAAAGTAATAGTACTTTCAAATAAAATGTGGTGTTATGTTTTAGGTCCAGATCAAACCCCGTTCAAGGTCCTGATATTGAACGCCAAAATTCAAGACCATTCCAAGTACAACTTTAAGAAGGACGAGAACTGGTACCGAATGCTTAGTTTCTCCGCTATGTATGATTCTATAGGTAAATATTACTATCTGTTACGTTTCTCTTTACGCTACACTTCACCGCTGAGCGTCCGTTACGTTGAGATGTTGTAACGTAGTGATAAGTTTTGTTAAATATGTCGTCGGCTAATGAGCTTAACTGTTAACAACTGTAATCAAATGGCTAATGAACTGTTAAAGTTTGTGCAACACAGCCATGAAGTAAGGATGTACTAGGCTTTCACTCAAGCAAGAATAATTGATTTGTTATAATAGAAGTTATTAAGAATGTAGGCCCTAAGAAAAATCCTATCTTTAAGCTCATGATTTAAATATAACATTTCATCATGTAGACGTCAGTCGACTTTTGAAAGATATCGTTATTTTACAAACCATAATCAAATTGTTTATACATACATATTTCTAATAATTATTTTTTATATATAAATCGCAATTACTCTCTATAATTAAATGCGACTGTGAATCAGCTAGTCTAAGCAGGAACTGTAAAAAAGGCACAATGAACAATCATTGTACATTTTTTACACTTTACGCCACAAGGTGGTTGTGGCAGAATGACTATAAACAATATTTACTTTACGAGAGGTGCTTCATGTATGCAAGTTAACTGTGACAAAGATAGCGGGTCCATGGATCAACCGCACAAGTCAACAATATTACTGATCGCTCCAAACCAAGTTAATAGGACGAATGTTCGGTTTGATAAGCATGCGTTATGTTATGTTAGGGGGGTTTGGTTTCCGCACTTAGTCCCTTAAGTGGACCATTGTGCGTGGGCCATGGCGGCCGTTTGGTGGTCATTCCAACCAGCCCACCTCCCTCCAGAAGTCGATTAGAGCTCCTGGTTTCGTCAAAACATCCGTGTAAGATCTGGGTGACCCGAGGGTTTGTGTTCTTATCTGGGTTACACCTGTGCATTCAAAGAGAACGTGCGTAACGGTTTCCTCGGCCTCCATGCATGCCCTGCACAGAGGACTGTCCGTTATGCCTATTGTGTGGAAATGTTTGTTGAGTGAGCAGTGCCCCGTGATGGTCCCCGTCACCAGGCGCAGGCCATTTCTGTCCAGGCGTAGAAGACGCCTGGTAAGCCTACTGTCCAAAGATGGCAGAGCTTCTTTGGATTGCCTACAGCCCGGTGCCGAAGTCCACCAGTCCTCCGCCTGTGTCTGGGTGAATTCTTGTAGCCATCTGCGTATTTGGTTGAAGGGGATGGGTACAATAGGCTCGGGTCCGTAGACCACCGAGCTGGATCCGCGTCTCGCAAGCTCGTCAGCTGCGTCGTTGCCCAGTGATCCGCTGTGTCCCTTTATCCATTGTAGTGTTACCGTGTTACGGCTGGGTACTGTTATCTGTTCTAGTGCTTTGTGACATTCTAGTATTAGTTTTGATGTAATATAATCCTTCCGTAGGGATTGGAGGACTGATGCGCTGTCGGAGAGTATCCGTATGTGGGTGTCCGTAACCCTCCTGGCTTCTAGGGCATGGACCGCTTGTATGATGCCCACACACTCCGCCTGATAGACGGTATTGAAACCTCCTAGCGGTCTGGATATATTTATATTGAAATCGTGTGAGAAGACTCCGACTCCGGTACCGGAGTCAGTCTTCGATCCGTCGGTGTATACTCTCATCTCTTTCGGGCCTGAGTAGTCACCTTGTTCTTCTGTGAGAATTATGTTGTAGTGCCTATTAAAGTGGTGTGTTTTTGGGGCTTTATCGCATGGTGATGCTAAAAACGGTTTACGCTTGGTCACATCTTCCTTTATGCGTGTGTGCTTAATTCTGGAGTCTTTATTTAGGGTACCTGATAGGTGGAGTCTAAAAGTGGCCAGGGCTGCCTCCTCACGTACAATAAGGTGCAAAGGTGACAGTCCCAGCATTGCCTGTAGGGCAGCAGTGGGTGTGGTTCTCATACTGCTAGTAATTGCAACGCAAGCGAACCGTTGCAGTTTTTCGAGATCCTTTTGGGCTGTGCTGAGGTCTGTTCTGGGCCACCAGACCAACGAGCCGTATGTGATGATTGGTCGGATAACTGTGGTGTATAGCCAGTGGGTAATCATGGGGCTAATCCCCCAATTCCTGCCTAGCAGTCGCTTGCACTGCCACAGTGATATGCTGGCCTTTGTGATGATATAATTCACGTGTTTTGCCCAGTTCAGTTGTTTGTCCAAGTAGATGCCCAGGTACTTGGTTTCGGTTGAAAGGCTTAGGGTTGCTCCGAAGAAACGCGGTAGTTGCATTGTCTTCGGTTTCCTCTTCTTTGTGAAGAGAATTAGTTCAGTTTTTGTGGGGTTCACTGAGAGTTGGTGCTCGCTGCACCATTCCTCTACTATTTTCAGGGCTTGACGCATTAGATTGCATAGAGTGTTTTCGTGGGTACCGTTAATTATTATTGTTATGTCATCCGCGTAGCCAACGGTGAAATAACCTTTGTCATTGAGTGTTTTGATGAGGCTGTCAGCTACCAGGTTCCACAGTAGTGGCGAAAGGACGCCCCCCTGTGGACAGCCCTTCGCGACGATAGCCCTTGTAGTATCGTTAACCGTGACTTGAACCGCTCTCAGTTTGAGCATATTGGTGATCCAGCCCCGTAGGGTCGGGTCTATGCTGTGTCTGTCGAGGGCCGTGTTTATGCTGTTGAACATGGTCTTATCGAAGGCGCCCTCGATGTCAATGAAGGCAGCCAGTGCTGAGCATTTGTGGTCCACTGCGCATTCAATTTTAGATACTACGTTGTGCAACGCAGATTCTGTTGATTTGCCTGTGGAGTACGCATGCTGTTGTTTGTGCAGTGGTTTTACCCGGAGAGGCCCATCACGGATGTGCCTATCACAGAGTCTTTCGAGGGTTTTCAGTAAGAAGGATGTGAGGCTTATAGGTCTATACGCCTTGGGTTGTGTATAATCAGTTTTCCCAGGTTTGGGTATGAAGATAACTTTCACCTCTCGCCATGCGAGAGGTATATATCTAAGTGCTATGCAGGCCCGATAGATCTCCAACAGCCATGGCGTTAGATAATCTACCCCCCACTGCAGCAGGGCCGGGAAGATGCCATCCAGCCCCGCCGACTTGTATGGCTGAAAGGTGTTGATAGCCCATTTTATCCGGTCTACTGTTACTATAATGTGGGCTCTTGACCAGTCTTCTTCTGTTGGAGTCCATTCGGGTTCAGCTTCCCACGTCTTGTCTTCCAGGACCTGACAGTCCGGGAAGTGAGTTTCGAGTAGGACCTTACTGGTTTCATAGTCGGTTTGTGTATATGAGTTGTCGGGTTTTTTCAGCGCGCCAAGGGTTCGGTCCTGGTCCGTTGATAGGATCTTCCGTACCCTTGCGGCCTCATTGTTTGTTTCGATGGATTCACAGAATTTCCGCCATGCCATCCTCCTGGCAGTTCTAATCTGTTTTTTGTATACATATTGTGTCTCTTTGTATATCTCCCAGTCTTCCGGGAGTCTAGTGTTTTTCGCTCTGTTAAATTGCTTACGCAGCGTGTCTCTGAGTTTACCAAGATTTGCGTTCCACCAGGGGTTCCTCTCGTTCCTGTTTTGTGGCGCTCTTGATTTACAGCATGCATGGTAAGCTTCAGTTAGGTATTTGGATAATTTTGTTACGGTGTATTCTAATTGTGTTTGGTCCCTTACGGTTCCCTGTGCTAGATGTCCAGCTAAAAGTGAGGCCAGGAGGCTTTTAAACCCGGGAACATTGGTACGCCTCGGGTTTCGCCTTGGTGCGGGTTTTTTAGTGTTTGTGGTTAGTGTAAAGCGGATCCTTCTGTGGTCTGAGCAAGAAGGCTCGTCCGATACGTGCCAGTTTGTGATAAGGTTTGTCGCGTTTTCTGTAGCGAGTGTTAAATCTATGATCGTTTGTCCACGGGCCGTGACCCAAGTGGGTTCTGAGCCGCGGTTAACAATGTTAAGATTAGTAGCGAATAAAAAGGTGGATAGTACCTCTCCTCTGGAGTTCGGTGTGACACTGCCCCAGAGAGGGTGGTGGGCGTTCGAGTCGGTGCAGATGATCAGGTCCAAACTGGCGCGCTCACAGTGCTGGACCAGGTCAGCCAGCTCCTTTGGCGGGCAGTCTGTGTCCTCGCCTGGCATATATGCCGAGGCCAGTACAACGTCCGGAGCGCCACCTTCGGTTTGGAGCCTGACAGCTGTCAGGTCTCTGGAACAGAATTGAGTCAGTGGCGAAAAGGGAATTTCTTTGGGTATGTAGATGCAGGTTCTTGGCTTATCTGAGCCGTGTGTGTCGAGAGTTATCTTACCTCCGATGTTGTTGAGGCCACATACTCTGTTGTTCCTGATCCACGGCTCTTGGATCAGTGCGATGGTTCGGTGCTTAACCTCCAGTGCCCTGCGTAAGCTGGCCGTGGCAGTCTGGCTATGCTGGAGGTTGGTTTGGATGATGTTGAGGGGCGTTGGTGGAGGTGGAGTGGGGTCAGTCGGAGACGGATCCATCGGATAGTCCCTCCGTCTCCACCTCCCGGTGTCTGTCGATGTCGTGTGTGTCTCCCGGCGACGAGGCAAGAAGCTGGTCATTCCAGCCGGGTGATGCGGGCGGTAAAGCGTCGTCGTCATCGGCCATTGCCGCTCGAGCCATCTCTGCCTCGAGTTGCACAATGTCCGTGTCGGTCGTCTGTGCCGTCGTCGGTTTCGTCGTTTGTGTGCTGTCGGTCTGGGTGTCGGAGGGGCGGGTCGTGGGCCAGAAGCGCACGTATATCGACCCTAGCAGGTACGATATCCGTCGCTCCCGCCCCAGGACCTTTTCAGCTTCCTCCGGTGGCAGCCCCAGGGTTAGGTAGGTCCCATAACGGTCGCCACCGATGGTAGTTGCCCTGTACAGCGACCACCTTGCGATGTCATACCAGGTGTTCTGGCGGATTAATATGCCATGGAGCCTGCTCACATCACCTCTGTATCGAGGGACGAAGAGCGAGGCTCGGACACGGGTGGGTACGTCGGTCTGTCTGAGCACCGTCAGAGTCTGGTCATTGTCGGGTAGTCTGATGTGGGGCACATTTTGGGTCAGCCAGGTCAGGGCGTTATCATCCTCGCACCATATCTGCACCGTGCCTTCCGCTACCCGTGGGTATCCGCGGAAGGCCGGGAGTGGCGTCGACGGGTCCGAGTCCATCAGTCTGTCCTCCAGGGCGGTCTTGATGTGTTCGGCCTCATCCCTAGTTAGCTCCCTACTGGGGTGGGGAAGGCAGATTGCTACCGCTAGCCGCGCAGGAATGTCCTTTGTGGCCCGCGCGTAGGTCCTCTGCCCCTCCTGTGCGGAGTGAACTCTTACGCGCTTGGCGTCCCCCTGGAGCGCGCTAGGTGAGGCCGTGTCGTCGGGGCGCGTCCTCTTACCCGGCCCCGTCCCACTCGGTACAGGCTTCGGGTTTGAGGTGCCTGGCAGGGCGTTGGATGCCTGCAACGCCCGGCGTGAGGCATGGGAACGCTTGCCCCTGGTGCGTCTTGGTCGGGTTTGGGATTTGTCGGTGTCTTGGGGTCGGGCGGCGGCCCCGGCAGGTACTTTTGCGTGCGGAGGCTCTTCGCGCTGGGTTGCCCCTTCGCGTACCTTCCCCCGCTCGCTTGGGTCCGCGTCCGGCCGCTTTCCACGCTGGGTTTCCCCCGCACGTACTTGCAGCTGGTCGCGTGGCGCCGCGTCCGGCCGCTTGTCGCGCTGGGTTTCCCCTTCGCGTGCTAGCGGCCCGTCGCGTGGCCCCGCGTCCGGCCCCTTTCCGCGCTGGGTTGCCCCTGCGCGTACTCGTGGCCGGACGCGTACCCACCCTTCAGCGTCCGATCGCGCTTCGCGCTGGCTGTTGCCTTCGCGAGAACTACGCTTTCGGTCGCCTACTTCAATCTCTCGGGCTGGGATTTTTCCGCCCTTTTCAGGGCGTACTTCATCGACTGCAGCTGGGAGAGTGGCAGAGCTGCCAGGTCTGTCGTCTTTCCCCGTGTCTGTTTTGGTGTGTCGGTCTGGGTCACTGTCTACGTAAGTGGAGCTGCTCCGCACAACGCTCTGTTGCCAGAGGTTCGCGGGGGGCATGCCCCGTGTAGTGGGTGTTGGCGCGTCAGTCGCAGCCGGTGTCGGGATTAAGGGCGCGTTAGTCGCAGCCAGGGTCGGGTTAATGGGCGCGTTATTCGCAGCCTGTGATTTGGGCGCTAAGTCAGCAGCCGGCCGCGCAGAAAAGCGCGGCATAAGTTGGTCAACGATGCAGTTTGATGCTCCCCCCATAATACGTTGGGAGCTAACCGCCGAAGCGGTGTGGGATTCCCCGGCTTGGCCGGGACCCACCTGGGTATTGTCTCTTTCGCTCTGCATGTTCATGTTGTCGGGGGGTGGGCTTTTTTGGAATCGAGGTTACCCTTCCTCTGGGAACGATGGGACGAAGGGATAGGAGGGAAGGAATTTGATGGATATGGGGGGGGGGTTCCTTGTGGGTCACCCTAGGCCTGGGAGTTGCCCTAGGGATTTAAGGATCGACGGGATGTATGCGGGTATGGAGGGATGGCTTCGTTGGGTGATGGGCACATGGGACGATGGTAAATGGGTTACCCTAAGCCTGGGATTTTGACTTTCGGGAACTTCTCTTGTCCGGGATCTCTTTGGGAGATGCCCCGACCGCGGGATCATCCACTAACAGCGGTCGGTCTCGCAGCCGGGGTTGGGCTATCCGCAACCTGCCCACCCGCTCGGTTGCATGAGAAGAAGTGCCTGGCAGTCCGGGTCGCCCCACCACGGATGTACGTATACATTCGGCGTAGGGTCAATCCAGCCCTCCCCGAGTAAGCATGCGTTTGATTGATCACCCCGAGCATTGAAGTTGTGACTGAGTGCGATATACCTGTTTCGTTTGCGCCTAGTAAATAATTACCAGAGCAGTGGTGGCCCGGTGGTTACGGCCCTGATTTACGAGTTGTAGGCCCTGGGTTGGAACCCGAGCAGGCGGTTTACTTTGTGTAATTTATTTTCATCATTACTGCTCTCAAAACGGTGACGGAAAACATCGTGAGGAAACCGGCATGTCCTAGAACCAAAAATGCGACATCTACCAATCCACACTGGGCCCGCGTGGTGGATAATAGCCCAATCCCTCTATGAGAGGAGGCCTGTGCCCCAGCAGAGGAAACATCAAAAGGCTGATTATAAAACAAATACTGTGGCAGGAGATAGCCAACAAAATAACTACTGGGTTATCAACAGCGAGGATCCGAGTGAGACAAAGGGCCCGGTGTGTGATTTGTTGAAGCCCGCTAACAATATGAGTGGTACAATACCTGAGGCGCATCATAACAGCTGTTTTCCTTTGCAGACAAGAAATTATCGGAGGATACTGAATGGACGCAGGTTAGGCGAAAAAGAAGCAAGTATACCTGACATAGGGCCGTGGTGCCGGTCGCCACATCGCATCGTAAGTTTCAGGCTGCAGATGTCAGGCTTCCTCTGTTTAGGAATAATGTTGTCAAATAAGGCCGTGCTCACTTTGGATACGTTTTCGTACGAATTCCATTCGTGCAGAAACGTACGAACACGCACGAACATTCCCGACCTTCTGAGTACTATGAAAGCGCTCACACTGCTCGCGAGTTAGTCGTACGTATACGTACATGCAAGTCCGATGTCCGAAATCAATCCGAACTTGTTGGAATTTTATTACACGTTCGTGCGTTCATCATCAATAATGGATGTAGAAAAGTTAATTAACTTGGTTCACGGACATAAATCTTTGTGGAATCAAAGTGATTCCAGTTATCACTTACGTGACATTCAACGTAGGGCATGGCGTGAAATATCCGATGAAATGGAAAAATCTGGTGAGTAAATTTATATATTTTATTTTATCAAAATCAAAATCAAATCAAAATCAAAAACGTTTATTTCAAATAGACCAATTACAGGCACTTTTGAATTGTCAAATGTCGGTCAGTCAAACTAACAAGTGAAGCTAAGTTGCACGTTCCAAGGAGTAGATCTCTATGGAGAAGAACGTGCAAGAAACTCCATGGACACTCTTTTAAATAATATGTGTTACATATAATGTTTGGTTACATACTTCTTGTTGCTTCCATTATGTGAGCACAATGTAGATAATAATAAAAAAAATATTATAAGATAGGAACTGAATTAAGCCACTGGCAGCTAAGAGATGACCAGTCTCATCTGACGGCACCCGTTCACGAGCATGACGCGTGCATCAACCCCACTCAGCTCAACCATTTTGAAGGGAACCGAATGACCCAATAACACGCGCCACCAACAGCGAGACATTTGAGTAAGCATGACAAACTCTCAACTGCCATGCTCGCAATGTCAAAATAAAAAAAAACAAAAAGTTGTAACCTAATAAAAATGCTCCATGGTACCTCACATTCACAAATTTGAAAAATAAAAGTGCTTCTACATTATACAATGCTATTATTTCTAAATATAACATGTAAAGAATCCTAAGTCCTATTGAAATAAACAAATGAAATAAAAATATAACACTGAAAACAACAATACGAAAAGGGCAGCAGCATCTCTTCCAATATAAACTAATTTGTAGCTACAAATGTATGTGGCTGTGGAGCAGGACCGGCATTTAGCCAAGCATTTTTATCAAGGAGATAATCTTCCAATTTATAATATGCTTGTCTACATAGTGTGCGTTTAATGCATGTTTTAAATTTTGACTCGTTTAATTGGAGAATTTCTAGTGGAATTTCATTATAAAATTTTACACAGTACCCCATAAAAGAGCTAGCTACTTTAGCTACCCTGAATCGAGGTTGATCTAACTTGTCCTTATTTCTAGTATTAAAATTGTGCCTATCACTTATTTTAGTAAAAAGATGAATATTTTTCCGGACATACATTATATTTTCATAAATGTATTGACAAGGTACCGTCATGATGTTGATATCTTTAAATAATTCCCTAAGAGAATCGCGCCTGCGAAGATTGTATATGGCTCTGATAGCTCTTTTCTGCAGAATAAAAATAGACTCTATGTCTGCAGCCCGTCCCCATAGCAAAATACCGTAAGACATGATACTATGAAAGTAACTAAAATAGACCAGCCTCGCGGTATGTACATCAGTAAATTGACGGATTTTTCTGACAGCATATGCTGCTGAACTAAGCCGTCCTGCCAGAGATGTTAAATGAGGACCCCATTGTAGCCTCGAGTCGAGCGTGATTCCCAGGAAAACCGCGTTTTCGACGATTTCTAGTTTCTCCTTGTTCAATATTATTTCCAAGTTATTACTTTTAACATTCGGTAACGCAAATCTTATGCACTTCGTTTTTTTTCCATTTAGTACTAAATTATTAACAGTAAACCAGTTTTGGACCTGCTGTAGAGCGTTGTTTACGTCATCAATACGTGTGGAACGTCTATTGATCTTAAATATTAAGGACGTATCGTCAGCAAACAATATTTATGATAAACAGATAAGTATTGTCTTAAAATCAATTGTTATTTTGACAAAAATAGTTTTTGAGTGTATCCCTGACCCTGATGTTGTGAGCTCTCGTTGCGCTTCTGTTTTCACCTGCAGTCATGAATCGGCTTCTGTTTTCATTTTTTAATTGTGGTAATTCCGTAGGCAAATCGTGGATACAGATACCGGCACGGTTCTTGAGCGCTCGGCGGAAGAGTGGGGATCGCTTTGCGCATCGTACACTTATGACAAATAAAACGCAAACCCGTTTATTATTTATTTTTTCTAAGTTACGGTCTACGTAATTTCTTACTTATAAGATTAAATAATGATTTATTAAATTGAGAAATGGAAATTGTGATAAAAAAGGTAACTAACAAAAGTATTTCTAGTTTAAAATTATAACTTAGTTCTTATAGTTTGTCAAAAATTACTAAAAAATCTACAACGTACCTACATACTTTTTTTTGTTAACATTTTTGACCTCTAATTTCATTTGTTCATTAATGAAATGAAAAACAATATATTTTGTAAGTATAGTAGTATAGTTAGTAATGAAAAATAATAGTTTTGCTATAATTACAAACTGACATTAATTTTTTTCCTGCTATATTTTCGATAAATATCACCTTTTATTATTATAACAAAGGTCTAATTAATAAAAAAATCACATAACATATTTGAGTTCTAACTTACCAGATAATTTAAAATGATGCAGTTTAAAAATTTGTAGCAATTAAAATGGCCGGAATTGTACTCGTCGTCGTGAGGTACATGCAACAAGAGTAAAAAACGAATCACGACTGACGGCTATGACGCGATACGCTACGGGCCAATCACTGCACTTTCCCCGCCCCCGCGCCTCACTTCATACCACCAGAGGGACCCAATAATTCACTTTTGCGCACGTGAAGCTCAGCGCTCAAGAACCGTGCCGATGATTGTACCCTCCTTATCAATAATTATGTTATGAAGTAAACATATGCACTTTATTATAACATCAGCACGGTTGGGATTTACTTCAATTGCTTTCAACAACAATCTCCACTTACTACTCAGAATGCCAAAGGCACACTCAACAACCTGTCTTGCATTTGATAAGCGTTTATTAAATATTTCCTCTTAGGGACCCGAATTTCTTTGAGGATAGGGGCGCATGAGGTATGTCTTCAAAGGGTAAGCTTCGTCACCAACTAAGAAATGAGGCAAAGCTATATCAGTTCCTGGTAATACTTTTTCCTGGTTTGCGTTGAGAGCACCATTTTCCAATAGTCTTGAGAGGTTTGAATGTGAAAATATTCCACCGTCACTTTCTTTGCCATAGGCTCCCACGTCTATAGCAATAAATCTGTAGTTTGCATTCACAACAGCTTGCAATACAATTGAAAAAAAGGACTTGTAATTACGGTAAATACTGCCAGAATGTTTTGGCGCGTTTATTCGTATATGTTTTCCATCAATGCTACCAGAACAATTAGGAAACCGCCATTTTCTCCAAAAGTCGTTATTTATATTGACCATATCTGCACGTGATGAAAATTTCATATGAATTTCATTAAGATTTTTCCCAAATAGAGTTACAAGCATCATGTACGATATACCCAACAGTATTGTTTGAAATCCTAAATGTATATCCAAGTGATCTGAATGATGAGCCAGTGGCTAAGTACCTGTAATAATAAGGCCCTGCGCAGACGACAGACTATCCATGACGCACTTTTTAGTCTGTGAAAATAGAACCTATGCAATTATATGCAGTAACGCACACGACGCGCAAAAAGTCCGGCGCGCAAAAAATCCGTGTAATTCGGGCAGACCGCACCGCGCCGCGGCGCGCCGCTCCCACAAAAAGTGTGTGAAAAAAATTGAACGTTTGCTTCAACGCGCGCTAACGCAGACGGCGCACACTTTAGTCGGCAATCTGCATTTGCTAGGGGTGGACGTAACGCACGCGATCTATTATCATGGCGCCAGAGGTCGATGTAACTATGTTAATTCAAGAAAGCGACTACGTCCCTACAGCTCTGCCGACAAAATGATCGAAGATGTGCTTGTGCGTCGTGTGCGTTGAGCCTGTGAAAAATCCGCGACCGACATTTTGCGCGCCATGCAGACTTTTTGTGCGCCGCAGACTCGATCGCACAAAAAGTGTGCCGTCTGCGCAGGGCCTAAGAGATTTGTTTTCAGTTGACGAGTTAAAAAAGAAATGGCGGGGACTACGAGACACTTTCGGGAAGGAACTAAAAAAACTTAACAACAAATAATCTGGCCAAGCAGCCAATTCAGAACAATTCTCCAAGTGGTCTTATTTTCAGCTTTTGATGTTCCTCCAAAGTACAATGTCCCGTAGGGATCTGCAAGGTAGCGTGCCAGATACATGTGAGAGTTCTGATGGGGAGGATAGTGTAAATACAAATTTAAGTTCTAACTATCCGCCTTCGCCATTACCTGGTCCATCTTCTGAACAAAGTGACCAAGAAATTCCAAAGCATTTTAAATCTCTATTGAAAAAAGAAGGTAAAAGACGTCAGCCAGAGGAAATCGATGCAAAACTATTGGAAATTGAAGAGGAGAAATTACAGTACTTTAAAAAAAGTGCGAATGATCCTGATGCACAGTTCCTAATGAGTCTCCTTCCCTTTTTAAAAGAGATACCTAAAAATCGTAAGTTAATTGTACGTTCAAGACTACAACAAGTACTTATTGATGAACAGAATGCTCATGCTCATGCTCAGTTGAGTGATGAATTCAATATGTCACCAAATACTTCAACACTAGGACAATCGCAACAACCTTTTTTAATGTCACAACAACCATAAGCTGTTACTCACTATGTTATGCAATTCAATCCAGACTCAAATATTTAATGTACGACTGTCTTCATTTGAATAAACAATTATTATATAAAAATATGTCGAAAAAGCATTTTTTTACTTTCTTACCTTAAAGTGACAATTAATCGTTCTTCAGGTGATATTGTGTCGCGAAAGTTGCTGTATTTAGTCAGGTTAGGTCGTATTGCATTAAGAATGTACTCAAAAGTATCTCTCCCCATGCGTGTATAACCATAAAACAGTCTGGGGTCATTATACAAATCCGCCATAATGTGATGAAATTCACCGAATTCATCTCTTTTTAAAAATATTTCGCGCACCCATTCGGTTCTACTATAACGACGACGGCGTCGCAATCTACGGTTTAGAAGATGATTATCCAAAAGATAAAGATTATTCATCGCAGCAAAGATGACTTCACGTATGCACTAACACCGGTACTCTGTCTATTTGACGGTGAGAAACGTATTCAGTGTGCGCACTCAATTCGTACGAACAGTGTTCATACGTTCACGTACGATATAATTCGCATCCAAAGTGAGCGCGGCCTAAACCTCGCTGGGATTTATTGCAAGGTTATACAGGTGAGATGATATTACAGACAATTTAGAATCATTTAAGCCACGGTTGTCTTAGACGAAGTCTTACCATTATTTTTTACCCGACTGCCGAAGTAGGGTAATGTGTTTATCAGTCTATGTATGTATGTTTGTTCCTATATGGCGTTATAGAGACCAAATGCGTTGGCCGATTTTGATGATTCTTACGTCAATCGATTCGTCTTAACCCTGCGAGTGTCACTGGCTGCATTAAAATTGGATAATAGAAAAATTGCGGCTTTTGGGCGCCATATTGTGGGGAACCAATTTTTTTTTTCTTTAAATATATCCTGTGGGGTATCAAAATAAAGAGGTTGAAAAGTTGATTTCAAAAATATACAACACTTATATGTTTAAATGTACCCAATTCTAAAAAAAAAATAACTAAAAAGTTAGAAATAAAAAAATATATAAGAATAAAAAAAACCCGAATGCTTAAAAAGCGAACTAAAAAGACGAAAACCAGAAGAAAATCCTGCTGTGCAGTCGGAGGTTACATCTGGTTTTGGTCAGCTAGATCGCGAATACGTATCCTTCGACTGCACAGCATGATTTTCTTCTTGTTTAGGAATCACAGCAGACATTTTAAAAATGAAAATTAATTAATTTAAATTCAAATGTTGTTTAAATGAGTCTGCCTAAAATTAAAAATTTCTTCCTCAAATTGGTTTGTACGTCCTAATATCAATAATTTGTAAGATATCCGTGTGAATGATACCTCAAAAGAAAAAGCGATAGCCAAGCATGTTTTGAAAAAGTTTTGAACAAAAAAAATACACGCCCCATTTAAAAAAAAAAGTAGATTTAGAAAAAGTATTTATGAATTTTTATTTTTATGAACTTTAAATGACTACAAAAAAAAATCTAACGACACAGAGGCATCAACCCATGTTTTGCTAGATTGCTAACACATTACTCTAATTAAATAAAATAATAATGAATACATTTGTCATTCAATTTGACCATAAATAAGTAGTTTAGTTAAAATTTGGGAATTTTCGAAAAAAGTCATAAAGGTTTGGTTAAAAAAAAATGGTAAAACTTCGTCTAAGACTTTATCCAGTCTATGGCTTTAATGGTTCTAAATTGTCTTTAGTATCTTCGCCTTAAAGCTTTTCACCCAACTTCCAATCACCCTGTATTATTACGAAAACACATTTGTGTTACATTAGGAAAAAAATTGAGAAGATAGTGGTCAAGCGCGAGCGTATTTAAAATAACAAAAAAAAAAAAGATTGATTTGGACGGTAGTTGGAAAATACTTGTCATCAATCTTAATATACTGCATATATTTCATCAATAAGTTAACAAATTGATCAGGTATCTAAGCGCACTTTCCGGAATAGTATAACTTTATTATTTTCATAGGCGCATGGAAATGTTTTAAATTTTGTATTCATAATAATTTATTTATCAAATTTTAATACAAATTGTAAAACACTTCCATGCGCCTATAATAATAACCTTATTTTTTAATTTTTTCATCACAATATACATAAATTATTTTACATTGGTCAGATTCGACAATGATACACAACATAGGTAAGTATATATTGTGGGAGACTGGTGCCTAAGCTAGGCTCGTGGCCTGTGTTTCAGGACACCAGGATCCCACCACTTTACATTTTCATTTTATAAATTATGTACTAAGTGCTCTGACAGAATGTAGTAAGGTATTATATTCTTTTTAAAGTTTTATTTATTTTGATTAATATCTAGGTTATTTATGCGAGAGGAATGTTAGTAGATGTATAGTATGGGTGAATGTGTGAGTGTGTGGGTGTGGAGAGTGTGTGATTTTTTGTGTAGGTTTGTATAAGGATGTTTTCAGTATCATTATAGTTTAACTAGCTGACCCTCGGGGCTTCGCTCCCGTCAATTGGCTACCTACCAACCATACCTACTGTATCCACGTACCCTACTCATCCTACCATACCCTATCTACCCTACCCTACCTAACCTACCCTGCCTACCCTACCCTACCTACCCTACCTTACCTACCCAATCCTACCTACGCTACCCTAACTAATCATGTAGTACATATTTTTATGCATCATCAATAGTTTTCTCAGCGCACGCCAAAGAATGAATAATATGCAACATTTTGCTACTTTGGGTTACATTATTGCAATTTTCATAAGAATCTCTATTTTTTATGGTCATAGTGGCTTCCACATAAAAGGTGCTGTCAAGGACTTTTATTTAGAACTATTTCAGACAAACAATCCTACGGTAACATTATATTTGTGTATCTCCAACGGATTAGACAGCGCACGCGAAGATAGCTCTCAGAGGGAACTTTTTTCCGACTTACTTGATATTTATCGTTATATTACGACCAAATTACAAAAAATCAGTATAAATTGTAGTCTATTTGTTATTCTGATGTATAAACTATATTACTGTGAAGTTTTATCTAAATCCGTTAAGTAGTTTTTGCGTGAAAGAGTAACAAACATACATCCTCACAAACTTTCGCATTTATAATATAAGTAGGATTTTGGTAGCCAGTCAGTTAGCGTCTTTTTGCATTTATTCTTTGTGCGACTAAAGATATGTAACAACTTATGAGTTTTATTGTATAAGTAGCCACATAGATAGCAAAAGAAACGCTTTGCAAAATAGTTTTGTGACTTATATGATGGCGCTCCACTGGGTCATATCGTCTTTTCCCCTTGGGCAGCTATGAATTATAAACCAAGAGAGTATGCTGTTTCAACAGAATGTGCAATATAAACAGTTGATGCACTGTCAGGATTTGATTTTCTTTGTATAACTGCTCAGTGGGGTAGCGATATGGTCGAAAAGACGA
This sequence comes from Orthosia gracilis, assembly GCA_947562075.1. Lineage (NCBI taxonomy): Eukaryota > Metazoa > Arthropoda > Insecta > Lepidoptera > Noctuidae > Orthosia > Orthosia gracilis. The sequence goes on from OX387268.1 coordinate 5,884,130, forward strand.
CCCTTATAATGTATGATTTTATAGTATATTAGCTGTGCCCGCGGCTTCGCTCCCGTCAACTGCCTATCCTACCCTACCTTACCTACCCTACCTACCCTGCCTACCCTATCTACCCTACCTACCCTCCCTACCCTACCTACATACCTACCCTACCTGAATACCTATCCTAACTACATAACTACCCTACCTACATACCTACCCTACCTACATACCTATCCTACCTACATACCTACCCTACCTACATACCTACTCTACCTATCGCCTAGCTTCGCTCCCGTCAACTGCCTATCCTACCCTACCTACCCTACCTTACCTACCCTACTTACCCTACCTACCCTGCCTACCCTATCTACCCTACCTACCCTACCTACATACCTATCCTGCCTACATACCTATCCTGCCTACATACCTACCCTACCTCAGACCTACCCTATTTAAATACCTACCCTACCTACATACCTACTCTACCTATCGCCTAGCTTCGCTCCCGTCAACTGCCTATCCTACCCTACCTATCCTACCTTACCTACCCTACTTACCCTACCTACCCTGCCTACCCTATCTACCCTACCTACCCTCCCTACCCTACCTACATACCTACCCTACCTGCATACCTATCCTACCTACATAACTACCCTACCTACATACCTACCCTACCTACATACCTATCCTACCTACATACCTATCCTACCTACATACCTACCCTACCTACATAACTACCCTATTTACATACCTACCCTACCTACATACCTACTCCACCTATCGCCTAGCTTCGATCCCGTCAACTGCCTACCCTACCCTACCTACCCTACCTTACCCACCCTACCTGCCCTACCTACCTTACCTACCCTACCTACCCTACCTACACTACCTAACCTACCTACACTACCTAACCTACCTACCCTGCCTACATACCTACCCTATCTACATACCTACCCTACCTATCTACAATTCTTTTTTTTATTTTTTTTTCATAAGAACCTTCATCTAACAATATCAAACACAACAAAAAAAGAATTAGCGAAATCGGTCCAGCCGTTCACGCGTGATTCCGTGACCAAGGGAAATAGGGTTTCATTTATACAGGGTTACAGGAAAAGTCGACCTAGATCCGTTAAGGGCGTGTAGTACACATCATTTCTGAATGATTTCACTATGGAACCCCCCATCCTAAACTTAACCGTTTTCGAGATTTTCGAGTTTTAATTTTTTTATGAAAATGCCCAATTTTTCGGCTATTGAATTGAATATTTTGAAAAAACCCAAAAAACCAAAAAAAAAACAAAAAATTTTCATGTAAAAAACCAAAAAAATAATCATAAGAGTCAAAAAAATTCAATTCAATAGCCGAAAAATTGGGCATTTTCATAAAAAAAATTAAAACTCGAAAATCTCGAAAACGGTTAAGTTTAGGATGGGGGGTTCCATAGTGAAATCATTCAGAAATGATGTGTACTACACGCCCTTAACGGATCTAGGTCGACTTTTCCTGTAACCCTGTATATATTATATATAAAGATTATTGTAGCGTAACATGTGTTCACAGGTCGACACTACAGAGTGGACAACATGTTACCTGCGACAGCATTGCGACTGTATCTCGTCTTTATCGCTGCAAAAAGTCTCTTAATGTTAATGTAGTAACTGAGCCGCGTGACATTGCGTACATGTTTATAAGTCACTTTCAGATAGAATCTCCATCCAGCGTGCCGGGGATGCTCAATACTAATGAAATCAGGCAATAGTAGATTGTATTACAAGGGAGCAAAATAGTATTTTTACGGCGAGGGCGCTACTTTGAACCACAAGCGAAGCGAAGGATTCTAGAATAGAAGAAAAATAATTTGCTCGCGAATCATATACTCTACTTTTCATCCCCTCTCTATGAGAAAATAAATAGAGAAAGTGTTATGTAATTGATGAATATATTTAATTAAAAGAGCCATGACTATAAGTAAAAACAATTACAAACACATATTTCCGAAAACGTTTTCGCTCCTTTTCTGTTTTTCCATAGAATGAAATTGTCATATAATTCTTAAATCATTAAATATTTCGCCCGGGATTTCATGGGTAAAAAGTTTTGTACGACGTTGTTAGCTTCTATAGTTATTGTTTCAGGAGTTAATACATTGTCACTTCCATAACTCGACGTAGATCTATTCTAGTCGTAATTCGGGCGCTTTTGTTTTTTTTTTAGTAATCGCGGGTCCCCGCGACGTGCAGCCATCACGTACCAGCCAGTAATTCATACAATTTGCGTTCGATTTCTATGAATGATAATAATGTTCCAAATTCAAATCTCATTTCCGCCTGCTAAAAAGTTCCTATCGGAAAAGAGCTATTTTGCTCCCACTTATAGAGGAACAAAGCGACACTTTTCGAATAGAAGGGATGAAAAATATCTTGGGGCAGCAGTAATTCCATGTTTTACGGCGAGAGACATCTTCCGTTATTAGCAATATGACCAAAGGTAAGTCCTCAGCCCCAGGGCAGGATGGAATTAGTATTGAGCAATTGCAGCATGAGAGATAGAGATTTTGCTATGATTTTTTTTTCAATTTTTTCACTCTTACCTGCCGGAAGAGCCAATCATAAAACTGGCGATGCAGCAAAGGCCAATTCCGTTAGCTACTACCGTAGCGAAAGTGCTGGATAGTCTGCTTGATCGTAAAGCTGAACGACTGAAATGGCTGTTCTATGCTTTAAGCATAGTGTCCGGTACTACAATGATCGGAAAACTCTTTCACCCTAATTTTGTAAGTTCAAAGAACAGCGTACGGTATGCTTTATTAATTGCTTCATATCTTCAAAAATCCGTCTACTCGATAGCGTAAAACATGCGATGAAAATTGCTGAGTTACCAAAATGAAAGGGAAGGAGTGTGCACCGTGTTGTTAAAACAGATAAGCAATTGGGGACCGGGTGTCCTATGATGTGCTTTAGTACAAAATGAGGACAGAATCCAGCCACATCGTCGCAATAATCACTGTAATTTAAACTTTATATCAATGTAGATAAATACCATATCAATTTCTTGTTTTACAGACACAGAAGAATGCACAATGGAGCATACCATATTGTGCATCTCTTCTAAGAATATATTAGAGGTGACCACAATCAGGTTCAAAATCGAACCAAAGTCGATTATTGATGACTGGGAGAAGAGGCAAATGCCCAGGTATGTTATGTTGCATTGCAATTCTTTTGTTTCTCCTGATCGAAAGAAAGATATAGAAAGTTGGATAAAACATAGCCATCAATGTCGACAGTGGCCCTACATTTAATCTAATTACAAATAATTAAAACAAAAATTGAGTCTAATATCGACTTTTTTAAACAATTATTGCATGTCTGTAGGAGGTAATCTGTGGAAAGCCCGATCCTATTATGAAATTCTTTTATTAAAACGAAACCACCACAAAATTGTATGAATATTGTAAGTCTCATATAAATTTTGATCAGCTGACGACAAATTTGTATAGAAAATCTTTTGGGAATTAACTTTGGCATCCTTGGAGAATGTTCATGAATGGTCCATTACATGGGCGAAAACGGATTTAAAATATTATCATACCTTTCCGTTACATCCTGTCCGTATAGTTACGCTATCGATGAGCGACATATTTTGTTGCGGGAACGCAGTTTTGATGCTGCGGGAACGCAGTCGAGACAAAACTTAGCCCACAGTAAAAAAAAAAGTAAATTAACGAGTATTAAAGAACATGCAAAGATAAGAACTATTTTGTCGGTACTATATCTCAATTTCCACTGTCGCAGATACAAAGACGCCCCATTAAGCGACAGCTGTTCGTGCGCAGTACATGAACTGTCGCGCCTCTCTCACGCAGTGTCTTCGGGTGCCTTCTCGCTGAAACAAGCAGACCTCACACAATCGCTGCCCATCACCGCAGAGGAACTACTCTCGTCTCTTAACAAGATAAACAAATACAAGGTAAGTTTTAAAATTAGAGTGGGCTCTGCGAGTTTGTTAATGTTTTGCGAATGTCAAAGTAGCTGTTTTAATCGATTGCAAATAGTACATTACTGCAGAATCCAGTAAGTAAGCCTACCTGGCCAAGTATGAGTTAACCGGACCGAACCGCAGGTGAGGTCCGGTTATATACGAGGCCAGGATGGAATTCTTACTGGTTGAGGTTTTTATAATGCTTTTCTCAAAAATGAAAGAAAGTTTAACAACAAATTATTGTTTTTGAAACTTTATGTTAATTTTAGAATGGAAAGTTTTAATCCAACATGATTTATAAACTGAAATTACTAAAAACAAACATAAAATCGCACACTATACTTCCACAATATTGCTAAGTACTAAACGCCACTTGCATACTTTTTCTGCTTCGCGTTAAGTGTCACAGACTATAAAATGGCTGTTTAAGAGTCCAAAAATATATCTATCTCATAAAATGTCATACCAAAAATAGAGATAGATATATATTTGGAGCCTCCCTCCTATAATCATATTATAATGACTAAACTCTAATCTGTGTCTGATACTACGTTTTTTTTTCTAAGCAGATTTAAAGACTTACTGGACAGAAGGAGATTCTAAAATTAAAATCTCGCTTCTTACTGGACAGTTGTAAATAAGTCTTCAGTAGAGTCGACTTTCTGAAAACTTTTTAGATATGTTATGGCAACATTACATACCATTTTTGAGAAAAAGACTAACGCAACGATGACGTATAATTTTGAATTAAAAAGAAATACACTGAAAATATAAAGATATAGAAAAATGTAAAACACATTATTTAATTAAAAGAAAGACTCAATTATCAATATCGTACTAATTATTCTAAATATTTAGTGTACAAAAACTTATGAGGTAAATTTTAGCAAGGTATTAAGAATACACGTTCTTATATCCTCAACGCAGTTGCAACCGGTTTAATGATGGCTTAAACATACACGTAAAGTACGATTCCATAACGTAATATAGATAAGGTAATAAAAGTTTTAACTACGAAAACTTAAAAGGTAAGCTACGAAATTCTAACACTAAAAATTAAAGTAAATAAAAAATATGATAACAGCCATTTGTCGGGCATCCACGCTGGATGAACAAAACGGCCTTCGGTAGTATCTCTCCTAAAACTCAGGCCGTTTTAAAAAAATATGTTCGGAATCCCGAGAACTGCAGGTACACCAGGGGTCGTTCTGTCCCCCCCGGGACAGAACGACCTGGTGTGCCTGCAGTCGATGCCGAGTAAAGCTGATGTCAACTCAACTGATATCTACAGACAAGGAAACGGACCATCAAAATTATGGAACAAAAGGGTCTGAAATACCAGAAGAAAACGACAAAGAATAATTAGAATGAAGAGGCATTACGTACCAGTTTTGCTTCATGATGCATAAACTCTTGTCAGGACAAGATTTTCTTATGATTAGCTTATAGTCACCAGTCCTGGCAGGACAGCCCAGCCGGGCGACCACGGCCTCTGTGATAGGCTTGTTTCACGCATTTTAGAGTCTGGCAAACGAAAGTAGCTACTCGAATTATTCGCAAACTTTTTATAAGACAATGCTATCCTAATGTCAGCTGATGTCAACCTCAATTTTCCAAAATAACAAGGCGTGTTATTGTGATCTTTTTAATAGCATTTACTTAGTGAAAAATTAATAAAACTATTAAAAGTGGAGTACGGGAGGTGTTGTTTCGCATGATGTCTAAATATCAAGAAAAACAAAAGGAGAAAGACGGCGAATTCAAACAAAAACAAGATTGTTTACGTGTAGTGTTAGATTTCATAAGTTGGTATGACGCTAATAAGTTGATACTTTGTTTTATTCATACTATATTACATACATATTATTATATATTTTACATTTATATTATTCTCTATTATGATTCACATTCATTTTATAATAAGTTAAACACCTTCATATTAATACATTATGGTTATTTATCATACCATAATAAATGTTGCATTGTAATTATATTTTTTTTACAGGCCATCTGGAGTATGTAGCAGGGGTTGATGAGACAGTGATATGATTGAATATTTTTCTGTCTGCAGTGGCGTTAAAGAAATTATAAAAGAGTCGTTTGAAACTATAACTCAAGAGGACTGGAAGAAAATGACTGATCATGTCATACATGTTGAAAATAAATATAAAGAAAGGGACAGAATTACAGAAGTACGAGCCGACGGGCGCGCCGGAGCTCGCGGACCGCATGCCGCTGTGACTGAGATCTGTCAGAGACACCAACTGTCGTTTCACTACCATACCACAGTTGCCGTGCGACAGGCTTGAGAACAGCGGGGCAGTCATGGCCTACTATGACAGGCTTGAGTCACATTTATATCACAGTAAAACCGTGATAGAGTCTGGCAAACGAAAGTAGAGACTGAAATATCGCGGCATATTAAAAAAAATATCGCCATAGCAACCCAACAACTATTATGAAATACCTGGCATAAACTAATTTGATACTTCAGAATTATTTATTTTACTTCATCTGAATAAAAGCATTTTATGTAGGTAATGCTTTAGATATTATTTATTTTATTTGTTTATCCTCACACTGGAACGCCTTGCAGCAATAAGACCAATTGTTATTAATCAATTATTATTATGTATTTAATTTTAGTTTTGTATTTTTTATTATACTGATTCCCTATATACAGGCTTGCCTAAAATGGGAAATCACAGAGTCAAAATCCTCCTGCTATTATCGTGTTTGTAAGTGTGTTGCAAGTGTGATGGTGGATTAGGTACCCAGTGCCTCTGATACAGGTTAATTCCTAGCGCGGGACTAGGTCTTGCCCTGCCTCTTGCTGGAACGAACCTCAATCATATTTTATATTTAAATGGTAGTTTTAAGGATGATCATTGTACTCAAATTTCGTTGATGAATAAATTGAATCGAATTATATATTCAGATAACAAAATAAAACAATCCAAATAGTTTCAAAATGAGTTATAATGCAATTCGATCTGTTGGCTCCGCTCTTTTCTCCGCTCCGCGCCAAGGGGACAGGCAGCCTTAATCCTCTTTTTACTACCCTATTTGTTAAATCCCTTCTTTCATTGCTTTAAAATATTATAGCACCCAGTTCTGTTTAAATAATAATTTACTTTGACAACATCCGTTCTATTTATTTAACCACACTATATAACAAATAAAAGTTTGTGAGTTTGTTTGTAGGGAGTAAACTCTGGAACTCCTTTATTTATTTTGAAAATTTTTTCACTGATGGAAAGCTACCTTATTGCTGTGTGTCCTAGTCTACTTTTTAAACCAACAAAAAACACGGGTCATTGGGTGATGCTTCGGGTGAAAACCGCACGAAAATAGTACATAGTTTATATAGAGAGCAAACAACTATTTTAAAGGCGAGAGTGTTTTTTTAGTCCAGAGCGGAGCGAAGGATTCTAAAGTAGAATCCTGAGCGCAGTGAGGGATTCAAAGTACGTCGTAAAATAGTGTTTCGCCCGAGGTGGACACACTACTTTTTATCACCCTCTATGAGAAAATAAGTAAGTGCAACTTATGAAAAAGAACGTTACGTTTATTTATTTACATACAATTAGGAACCATAAGACATAACATAGAAATAATTAGAAGCTAATGTTTATATTTGAACAATTATGGAAGTGCATCGTAACAAGTTTATTAGTACCATCCGTTACAATTGTAGTTTTTTTTTTTTATTTCGTTTTCTCGCGATTTTCCAGCCAGTCACTTGTTCAATACAATGTTCCCGTGCGGTCCGAAATAGAATTACATTCGCTCTTAGTTATACACCTCATACATTCGTCGTAATCGATATTAGCGATGGAATCCTATTTTGGACCGCAGGGTTTATGATTCATCTCTTTGCTGATTGGAACATTTACTAACAATATCCACGCTAAAAATTCAAATCGCTCTTAGTCGCTAGGGATTAACAAACTATTTTTAGTCCCTGTATACAAAAAATAAACTAATTATTTTTGAATAGATGTGATAAAAAGCTATTTTTGAATATTTATCTACCAACGGAATTAATATTGTAAGGATTTATTTTGATAACTTCCTTTTTGATGTTTCTTCCTTAATTTTGATGTATCACTCTTAAATGTGATCTTTGCCCGTAAAATTTTTACATCCGCTCTCAACTTTATGCTTCTTATTTTCTTCGTATAAATACAGAAGTAATGGGAGTGGAAGATCACTCTTTCTTTCTCTCTGTCTTTAAGAAATTTCGTTATTCGTCTTTTACTCTCACTGTGAATTATTACTGTGTATTAATATTGGTGCAAACCCAATGTTATGTGGTCAATTTACAGGTGCCAGGTGCTAACGGTACTACTCAATCCAAACATTTTGTGTAGAAATAATTCAGAACCATCTGGGGGCTCTGGGATCTTGGACCACTAGTTCCAGCTTTCAAAAACCAAAAACCCGTTGAAAGGCGTGTTAATTTAATTCAAATTTCAGAACGAACTTGAAGAACATCGAAAAGGCACGGACATACCGAACTTTAAGACGGAGTTTGCAGTAGTCTACGAGCGAAAGCTGAAGGAGAAAAACCGAGACAAATACAAACGGTTGCTGTCGTTCGAGAACTTGGCTTTGTATCCTGACTATCAGAGCCGACTGATGGTGCTGAGGGAGCTCAGCTATATTGATGAACATGACAGCGTTATTCGTAAAGGTATGTGTATATAGTAGACTGGAAAGTGATTCGACAATTACATTTAACATTTCTTTTGAGTGTGGTAAACACAGTAAAATTCAGGTTGTGGATCATTAAGATAAAATGTGCCTGTTCCGTAAATGAAGGCGAAAATTAAATATTTTGATGTATGGTTATGAGACTTAATTCTTTACACTATCTTGAAAGTAGCTTACTTCAAATTGTTGTGGCAATGGAAATATCAAAGATAGATAATTTCACGTAAGTTTTCAAGAAAATTTTTGTTCAACCTATTTAATTTCCTTTTACAGGACGTATAGCATGTGGCATAGGTGGCACAAACGAACTTATAATTGCCGAGCTGGTCTTTAGAGGCGTATTCAAAGACAAAACTCCTGCAGAAATAGCAGCGTTGCTCAGTTGTTTCGTGTTCCAAGCAAAGACGCGGATGGACCATCAACTGACGGAGGAACTGACGGTGGGAGTCAGAGCCATCCAAGACATTGACGCAGAATTGACTGCTATTGAGGCTAAATATTTGGTAAGTGCAAAGTATTGGGTGAGAAGATGTGCAAGCTAAAGAAAAACGGGACCTTACAATATTGGGCGTTTTTATCAGCATATTTCTAGGGTAATGCTGGGTTTTTAAACAAGAAGCAAGATCTGCAGGAGGATTTTAAGACACCACTGTGAATTGCTACAATTTGACCCTAAAAATAACTCAAAATATGTCACTTACATCGCCGAATACGCCAGTGTATACTCGGAATTTTAATTCGATTCCAGATTTGACAATTTCAGTGTTGCAACGTTATGACAAGTACTAAATAGTGAAGTTGCGAAATTATTCGATATGGAAATGGAATATTTCCGGATCGATTCTTCTCGTTTATATAATTTACGTAAATGCAAAATTTAAAACTTTCATTAGTCATTTAAAATTTTTTTAAATGTATTTTTAATGATCCGTTTTTTACTATAAGAAGCTGCATGGAAATGTTCTTTTTTCTTTTATCTCATATTAAAAAAAAAATGTAATCAAATATGTTGTTTAAATAAGATGGTTGTATTTTTTTGGAATCCTTATCTTTGATGCAAATGATGTTTTAACTTTGGTAATTTTTGCGAGCGGAGCTTTATTTTTTTCAAAAATCATCTATTCCGAATCAGATGACACCTTGCAATATAAAAATTATAAAAGTTGAAGAAAAAACCTTTGTTGACTAGACCAAGTGGTATTCTTAGATTAAACGTTACTATGCTAATCTATGGTCGTTCTTTTCTTCAAAAAGGGTAACAAGACCTTTTAGAAGAATTACAGACCCATTTTGCTTCTTAGTCATGTTTATAAGTTGTTTTCGAGAGTCGTCACTAATCGTCTGGCGCGAAGACTCTATGAGTTTCAGCCGCAGACCGGGGTCCGAGGAGCATACAGCACCATAGACCACATCCACACAGTGCGGCAAATTATACAAAAGTCCGAAGAGTATAATCGGGCCCTGTGTTTTGCTTTTTTGGACTATGAGAAGGCTTTTGACTCCATCGACAAAAAATCAGACACCGGTCACACCGGTCTGTTTTAGAGTCTATGCAGCAATGCCAAGTTGACTGGCGATACATCCAAGTACAGACATGTCTTTATAAAAACGCAACAAAGACCGCCCAAAGGACCAGCTAACTAGGCATATCTCATTGCGTCGAGGGGTTAGACAAGGGGACGTTATTTCCCCGAAATTGTTTAGCAACGCGGTGGAGGGTATGTTTAAGACGCTGGAATGGGAAGGACGCGGCATTAATATAAACGGCGAGTACATTTCACACTTGAGATTTACGGATGACATCGCCATAATGGCAGAGTCGCTGCATGACTTGCAGCAGATGCTGTATGGCCTAGCTAATTCTTCTGCACGCATCGGTCTCCGGATGAACTTGAAAAATACCCAGTTTATGACACTCCAGGCTCGATTGTGGTCAATGGCGGTTCTTTAAAAGTTGTTCGAGAATACGTTTACCTCGGGCAAACTCTGCAGTTTGGTAAGAACAACTTTGAGAAGGAGGCTAGCAGAAGAATACAGCTGGGCTGGGCGGCATTTGGAAAACTTCGTCGAGCCTTCTCGTCGCGTATCCCACAAAGCCTGAAGACCAAAGTCTTCAACCAGTGCGTCCTACCTGTTATGGCCTACGGTGCCGAGACGTGGACAATACGGCTGTTTCATCAGTTTAAAGTTGCTCAGCGAGCTATGGATCGAATCCGAAACGAGGTGATCCTCTCACAGAATAAGTAAGCTGAAGTAGAAATGGGCCGGCCATATAAATTGTAGAACCGATGACCGTTGGGTTAAACGTGTTCTTGAGTGGAGACCGCGAACTGGTAAACGTAAGGTAGGACGCCCTCAGGCTAGTTGGAGCGACGACCTTCGCAGGGTGGCTGCTAGCAGCTGGATGACAGATGTCCAGCAGTGGACTGCTTTAGGCTGATGATGATGCTAATCACAACTTTTTTCAGGTGGGTCATTTCGAGTGTCAAGCTGAAAGGCTCAACTTTGGCCTTGTATTCGTTGTTTACGAATGGGCGTTATCAAAGCCGTTCGCTGAGATAATGACTCTCACTGATGTGCAAGAAGGAATTATTGTCAGATGCATTCAACAGTTGTACGAGGTAAGAGAGAAGATAGAGATATTACAATCAAATGAATTAAATAAATAATATTTTTTTTAATAAGTAACTTTTGTGGTCAAAAGTTACCTATTAAAAAAAATATTATTAATTAACCTAACCTAACCTAACTATGTTTATTCATTATCTATTAATTGGTTTCTGTGTTCATAAATTAATGAATAAAAGTTTGCGGTATAAAATTTCAAATATTTTTAGTAATTCTAAAACCAACTTAGTTAACACTAGCACAAAGTTGATATATCAAATTTAAACAAGAATTTTAAGTACGAACACAACAAGATCAAAACCTATCAAAATAATAATTCTATTATTTGTCCCGCAGTTGTTAGTAAATGTGAAAGATGCTGCCATGGCAGTCGGGGACCCAAAACTTCAAGCCAAAATGCTGGAAGCCTCCATCGCGATCAAGAGGGACATAGTTTTCGCGGCCAGTCTCTATACCACGGAAAAAGAAACGGTCAAACATGATAAAAGACTTGATTTTTATATTTATAAGATACGCTTATGTTGTTACTTGGTGCAAAGTATGGAGTAGGCGTTGATCGTATTTTTATCAATAATGCGTTTTGCATGCGTGCTCGTCTTTTCCAAAATATAGTGATACGGATACTTTAATTAACCTTTTACAGCTTACAAATATCAGACTATTTAGGCCGCTTGTACACGCTAAGAAAAATCACCGGGCCTACACAAATATTCGTGTCGTTTCTGTTTCACAAACTGTCTACACTGCTACGGTGCTGAACAAGAAAAATCTTGACTGCGCTAGACACGACGCGCTGTGTTGTTTTAATATACCGAGGGGCAGGGTAGGTGAGGTAGTTCAAGTATATCGTGTACGTACTTTTATACTTTTCTTCACAAAGCAATCGAAAATTAATAACAGACTTGACTAATCTAGCGCCGACAAAATGCCTGACGTATACTACTGAATTGGTCCTGTCTGCAGCAGATATGGTTAATTTTTTTGGCGTTTACAAGTGGCCTACTTAATTTTGACATAAACGAGAGACTGCTATCAAAGACTGAAAGATTGGTTTGAGATTTAGTTTTGTGACACGTTGTCCATCTACGTTTTTGTCCAAGACTTAAACGCGCATGCCCGTAAAATGCAAGCATTTTTATTTATTTTACCAAACTGACGTGCCTATTTATTATAAGTTTAGCAATAGTATTATGTATATTATATCTATAGTGCGTTTTAATAATTGCCCTGCATCTTTTTTATGCATGGTTTTCTGTTATTTTCTCATGACGGAAATAAAAATTTATATTTTTGTTGTTTGTTTCATTTGGTTTTGGTTCTCTTTTGTTTTATATTGAGTCGGTATTGCATTATTTATTAATGCATCGTAAAAAAACTGCGAGTGGTTTTGCTGCGAGCTCATAGAGGACGTAAATGAGCAGGTGTTTCTTTTAGCTCTGGAACTTTATCGTGTATGACATTGAGTTTGTATATATGTTACGGCTAATACCCGAAGTGCGGCTCTCCTAGTATTAGTGCGGTTACACCTAGTTTTAGCCGGTTAGAACTAGGTGTAGCCACGCAACATAGTCGTCGCAAAAAAACTTTCGTCCGCAGGGTCTAAAGTAACCTAACACGAACGAGATGACGGGAGCTGAGTTCGCTCGCTTTGCTCGCTCACTTCAGCTCCCGTCATCTCGTTCGAACCTAACCTGTCCGTGTCGGGGTGCCCTAAGCTCCGGCTAATACTAGGTGTAGCCGCACTTCGGGTATTAGCCGTAACATATACAAAAGATGATTCCGAGATTCTTAATTCAAATATAGTACAACATTTGAGTTTTCATATATTTTGCTTACATAGATAATTCGTATGATGTTGTTTAACTCGTTAAATCTGCACGCGCTTTGCATGAATATTTTTTTTGGTTCATCTGGTCATGATTTGTAGTGCTTGGTTAACTACTTAAGTGTTTTTGTGATATATTTAATTACTGTAATCCTTAATTCTAATTATTTCGGTTTTCTTTGAATACCCAAAATAATCTTGAATGCTTTCTAATTTTTACTTTAAATTACACAGATAAATCTACTGGCAGTTAATAGTCAGAACAAAAGCAGGAAACGAAGGAACAAGCGGCGAAGGGGTGGATTTGACAGCATAGAGAGCGACGAGTCGTTTGCCAGCACAGCATACCGGTCGGTCTTACCTCCCAAACCGTATAAATAAATATTACACTCTACATGAAAATTCGATATCCGCCTTTACTTCTTCCTTTCTACACAAAAAGTGGACTTAAGTGGTGTTCGTACGTACTTTGGCGGTATCCGACCTGATTTTTTTTGGATGCTGTACAGAATGACGTTAGAAATTAATACTAGTAAAGTTACGTATTTTTTTTTACGGATGATTCTGGTAAAAATTACCGCTGACGGAAAATGTCTGTAGTATTGATTTATAATTTCTGATGTCATTCTGTAGAATAGAAAGGATTAAGTTAAGTCTTGGGCATCTGGGGTCTTGGTCCATCGAAATAATATATAGTAACAAAAAAAAATGTAATAGTAATTTAGTAATAAAAACATGTTTTAATGTTTTTAGAGGTTGCAGAGCCTGACTGAGAAACTTCTGTACAAATATAATATGTTTTAATGTTTGTTTATGTCGTATAGTTAATAAGATACAAATTTGTGAATAAAGGACATAATAATGATATTTATTATAATTTATTAATTTAGATTTAATTTACAAGGCATTACTATACTACATATTTACATTTATTTACAATAATTTATTAATTTAGATTCAATTGCTTTAATTTACAAGGAATTACTATATTTTACATTTAATTACTATAATTTACAAGGAATTACTATAATTAACATTTAATTTCGAATAGCCTTTATTTCTGATGCGTACATTACAAAATCACTATTATATTTTTATCACACTTTATACTATTACTAGCTGACCCGGCAAACATTGTTTTGCCATATAAATTATTTCAAAGATTCCCCAAAAATTCAGCACACACTGAGAATAATAGTATTTTTAATTCTCGCTTAATAATAGAATGGTTTATACAGGTAACACAATAGTTGTTGTTGGCGGGAGCCCGTGACATGTGTTGAATACTTTTGATTTATACGAGATCACTTAATTAACTGTACGTGAGAAATATCTTGAGCAAATTGGCACCTACCTACCCTGCCCTACAATCTACCTACCCTACCGTACATACCTACCTATACTACCCTATCGTACATATCTACCTACCTTACCCTACCTACCAACATACCCTACACGACCTTTTTTTGTTCTTTTTTTTTTTTTCTTTTTTTTTTACCTACCCTCCTCTATCTGCCTACCTGCCCTACTCTACCCTACCCTACATACCCTCCTACCCTATCTTCACCTACCCAGTATACCTACCTACCCTACTTACCAACCTAGCAATTTATTTTTTTTGGTCTTAAACCATCTTCGCATTGCCTTTCTAATGAAACCGGTTTGGGGCATAAGATACCATACCATACCATATCGGTTGTATGGTTTGAAAGTCTATAACGGACATAGGTAGAAACATTTTTTTTTGTGTTTTATATATTAGAATTATAGGATGAATTTTAGAAAAATCGACAACGCCATCGGCTGGCAATACCGGAACCAGCATAAAACGCCAGAGATGGCGCTGTGTTCGCAAAATGTAAGGGATATGTTTTTTTTTCGTTAATCTTTTCGATGTTATATTACTTATTATCCTATTCCGGACGAAGATAAATCCATAAACACAAAAATCATAATAATTGGTCCAGCCGTTCTTGAGTAAGTGTTGTAACTAACATGACTTTCTTTTATATATATAAAGATAGTTTTTAATGCATTAATGCATGCATTTATTTTATGTCAATTTAGTAATCAAATTCATGAATTAATAATATATTATACACAAATCAAATATTTTCATCACACATCACATCACATCATCAGCCTATTAATGTTCCCACTGCTGGGACACAGGCCTCCTCTCTGTGTGTGTCAAATATTTTAATTAATTTAAATTCTAAATTGTAAATATAATCTGCATCATTGTATTTTTCTTTGTTTTTCACTGCGACATCAGTAACATTTGTATCAGATCAAATTATTATACACGATAAATCCGATGGCCATTGAAATTAGAATTCGTTTGTACGAGTATTCGGAAATGCGATTATTGCCAAGGAACATGAAGAAAATAGTTGTACTGTAGATCTAGTTAACTTTAAATCATAAATCATTTATTTCTTTGCAAACATGGGTAATTGATATATAGATGTACTCCATATTCTACCGTCGCATGGGCATGCAAATAAACATTCAATTCTTAAATTAAATCAAATAAAACAACGACAGTACGAATTAAATTAAATGTTAACTCATAAGAAATTATAAATGTCAAATTTAGTTAAATAAATGTTCTGTATAAATGTTTACTGGTTACGCTAGTAAAAATTACAATGATGTCAAAAAATAATAATATGTGTAATTAGTTAAGTAGTGTTATCTTGTGGAGGGGCCGAGAAATAACTCGGACACTTCGATCCATTGGGATCTATTGTGGTCCCCTACATAACTAACTCCTCCCCAATCTCGTTGAAAACTCTTCATGAGTTTTATGAGACTAGGAGATATGAGCCTATAGTCTTCTGGTTTTGGATATCCAACCCCTAGGAGACTCATTCGCTTACCAGCCAGTGCATCGCATGAGCACAGAAGGTGCTCCATGCGTTCCGTACGTTCCCCACACAACCTGCACATGGGTGTCGCGGCTAGACCTATCTTCATGAGCATGTCGTTTGTTCCAAAGTGCCCAGTAAAGGCCCCAAGCAGGTAGCGGATTTGCCCCCTGCACTTATTATTTATGCATTGCCGGGCTTTGAACGTAGAGCCTAGAAATTTCTTGAGTGTTGTAGACCGGTATTAGACAGCCAATGCTTTAGTTGTCTGTGATCTGCAAACTCCCTAAATGCGGCTTTTACGTGACACGTCGAAATGCCATACACATGGTTCTGGACCAACAAAATCATTTGCAGAGCCCGCTCTTGCCACTTCATGTGCCACTTCGTTACCATGGATTCCTTTGTGCCCAGGGACCCACATCATTCTTACCCTGTTATGCTTCCCAAGTCTGTTTAGGGTCTGGATAGAATCCAGAATAAGTCTGGAGTCCACATGGCTTTGATTGCAGCCCGACTGTCACTAAGAATATATATGGATTTACCTCTGATTCCTCTATCTATATTCGCTCGAGCATTTTATCGGATATCATGCTTATTACCCGATCCAGGCCTTCATTTCCATCGAAGTTTGTATGGTTAGTCTTTGGCTTAGAGGCATCCCATAGTCCACTCTGAGCAGTGCCGACCCTCGACAGTGCCGCAGCAGTGCCGTCTTTTGACAGCCCCGCCACAGCCCCACCTCGAGTCGATCCCGCTGCTGTCACGCCTCTGGACGTTCCTGCTAGGGGAGATGCAGTTCCGGCTTGCGCCGGTCCCGCCTTCTGGTGTAAAGTCCCAGCTTTCACAGGTCCTTTCGCCTTGTGCTTTTTTATTTTTATAATCCATTAAACCCGAGTAATATTTTTTCATCACTCAACTATTCCCACCCGCCATGGAGTGCTCAAGTGGCGATGCTACGGTAGCATCAGACTAGAAACTGCACAGCACCAACCCTCACTGCTACCACTAGCAATGCGAGCGAGCACCGCCGCCTGCCCAATGGGAGTGAACTCGCCTGGGAGCCGCCTGACCGGACCCTGCAGCCGATTGACCGTAGCTGGCTATGCTACGGCCTCCCGTGTGAGGAGAAATTCGGGCCAAAGTGGAGTGTTGCTTCAGAGACATTAAATCGCATACGCTCATCGGCTCAGCCACCAGGATCCCATCATCCTCCCGTACGGGATCCCACGCACGGCACGAACACGCGGGTGGTCATTGCTATCCATCATCTGATCTTGTTCGATGGTGGACACCCAGGGGCATGACCTTGCCACCCCTGTGTTTAGTCGCCCGGTGATTTCTGTTGCGTCTATTTCATAAGGAATTAGACCAATAACGGGGTGCAACCTCGAGAAGAAACACCACCGCACTTGCCTTGAGGATCTGCACGACCGTAGCGCTCTCCCCCTCAAGACCACGCCACCTTGCCATCTCAGAAGAAGTAAGGCAAGGTAGGTCTGCATCTATAATACCAAGCCAAGCAGAGTGAGACCAAGCGAAGCAGGTTAAAAATTTTTAAAGTATAGATCCAGCCCCTCCTCAAGTATGTTATATGTACATATTCTGTAAAGATAGTTGTAAGTGCCTATTGTGATTCAAATTTTTGGAATGGTATTTATTATATAATAATAAATTCAAAATCTTTGTAACGTCGTGTACAACATTTTTTATTTATTTCTTAGATATAGGAAAATGCTATTTACTTCATACCTTTTTTTTTTAGCGTGGAGAAATGCTTATGCATACTGCGCTACCATGGGGAGATAGCGCAGTTTTGAGGGACTCTAATCCATTAAAACTCCACACTTAAGGCGCGGTGAATAGACGACACCGCGTAGAAATGAAAGAGAAGCGAAAAGACGCCGCGATGGCGCGACGTTTCGTTCGACTCGTTCGAGTTATTTATCATTAAATACATTAATCCTAACAAATATCTTATTCCAATCGATAAATAAAAACAACAGTTCCCTTTATTATTATATATTACATCACTGTATATCTAGCTTATTAATATCAAGATTTGTTTATAAATAATACAGTTACAATTGCTACAATTTCAATTTAAATGGTTATTTTATGTTTTTTTTTTATCGAGAAAAATTACCGAAAACGTGTTTTGAACACAATGGTCCACCCATAAATATGATCAAGATTAACATATATTTTTTTAGCTGCTCTAATATATATACATTTGGCTAAAAAACTGTTTAGTGAAGCCTATTTTGACTAAGTACAGCGCCTTAACTCACGAGAGATATAATTATTCAGATAAAATTTTGTTTTCTGTAAGCTCGTTCACTCGTACAGCATAATCTTCGGTATTAATCCACAGAGTAGGTAGGTACACACAGCAAATCAGATAGGTTTGCAGGGCACACCAACATACCTAGATGTTAGTGGACTACTTCTATTTATTAGTGTTTGTTTCACTATAATCCGTTGTCCACGCACACACTTGCAATTTCTTGTCACTTTAATGTTGCGGGGCGTATCCCTCAGTTTCCCAGCTTTAAATTATCGGAGAATTAATGTGACAAATTGTCAAGCACGCGTTATCTGCTGTGATTGGCTGTTGAAAATTCATTAATTCATTCTCCGATAATTTAGAGTTGGGAAACTCAGGGTATGAAGCATACATTTAGCTAATGTATGCTTCGTACCCTGAGTTTCGTCGTCGTGGCGAAATCTAACTTACTAACTTGTTTATTAATATCACAAATAAATAAATTACCCTCCTGAATATGAAAAATAACGTAAATTCTTGTCTGATTTAGAATATTTGTTATTCACAAACTTTATAATTTAAAAAAAACCATTACTAAATAAATTTTATAATTAAAGAAAACCAGTAAATATTAAAAAATATTGTTGATTTCTTATTAAAAATTGATAATTTTTACTTCAACATTTTTTTATCTCCAATAATGTTCTTATTATCAGGTAAATTACAAAAATATTTGTTGTTATGAAAATGAAAAATATGAACATTAACATTATAAGCGGGCTATTTACCATGTTTACTGTTGCAAGTTTCCGATATTTCGGTGCTGTTGCAAGCACCATGATCACGGATAAACTGAAGTTATTGCGGGTGGGTGTTTATGTGGAGACAAAAAAAAAATGAGGGTTTTTAAGAAAATTCACGCCACTAGTTGGCGCCACATTGGTGAGAGGTCTTTTACTTGGAAAATTTAACTTATGACATCAACTTGCTTGACGTCAATTTGACTTATGTCAAAAAACATAAGCATTTGACAGCAGCTTGGACCTCACGTCTCAGTGATGCCACCTAGTGTACATGATTTCAGAATACCCTCATTGTCCCGCTTATAATGTTAATGTTACTGTTAGTGACCATGACAGTTTAAAAACTTATATGAAAAATGTGGTTTTTAGTAATGCATAAAGTTGACGCGTTGGTGAGATTCGATCCTAAGACATTTAATTTACCAGATGATTGCACATACACTCACGCCACGGGACCAGTTAGTTACAGAGTTAAATTTATGTTTCATATTCTTTGCTTCAAATATATTGTGAATTTGTGAAGCAAACACTAATAAATATGCGAAGTAATACACCCGTTGAGTCTACGCACACTAACATTATGTTGGTGTACCATGCAAACCTATCTAGTATGCTTTGTGTACTTACGTCTAATTCCCATGGGAATAACCTGCGTAAGTTGGCTAGATAAGTTAGCTACGGCGCCTAAGTACAAAATTTCCAAAGCATTTACTAACTATATGGCAAGGCGCGTGTCAGCTTGCGTTTTATATCTTCGCAACCATAGCAAATACAAATTTACAAGTTGTAACATTTATTTTAAATTGATATCTAATTATTTAGATAAAATTTATTTTAACATACCCGTTAGAAAACCAAAGATCTGGCTGCGGTAACGTTACTCCAGCCGGAATTGTATTTATCAAATAATTAAAAAATTGTCAGCTTACCAAATTAAAGAATCTGGTTACCAATTACAGAAGTTATATACCTATCTAATTATCTATTGCACTTAGATGATGATTTTCCGTATTGTATGTCGTAGCACGACCATGAATGCATTCATTGTAACTTTTGGTGGTACAAAAATCCTTTTAATTTGTACTATTTTATACCATTAATTATAAATTTTGTACCTCTCAACTATCGCAAATATGCAGGTCGTGCTGGCAAGATTCCCTTCCAGCACGACCGCGCTAAAACTCCAGCTGGCATAGAAGTTGATGAAATGAGAGCATGCCTAAAAATTTGTACTCATTATGTACTCCTATTTCATTACTGCACTACCACCAAAAGTTACAATGAATGCGTTCATGGTCGTGCTACGACGTACAACACGATTTTCAACATTTTCTGGCTGGAGTAACGCACACCAGATTTCAGTCTATGTGATAGGTCGATTGACGGCGGTCAAACCCTTTGCCTTGCTGAATCCACTTATGCAATTAGGCTGCAGGTCTAATAAATGCTTCTCTCTCTGTCTCGGATCTGCTAAATAGGTATCAGCTTGAGGCACTTGCTGGCCGGCAATAACAACGGTACATGGTACACGGCACATCCCACCCATATGCACTAAGGCATTTGTCACACAGGATGCGTTCTGCGTCCTGCGGTTCGGTCACTCGAGCATTTCCCGCACCAAATGTTCGTGAGACCGAACCGCATAAGGCAGAACGCATCCAGTGTGGCAAAGCCTTAAAAGTTTTGCAAATAAGTACTTTCATTGTGCGTTCAGCTAAGGAGTGGCATTTCAGTCTGGTGTCTTTTAATATCTACAACCTGGGGGTTTAGTCAAGTCTGAATGGATTGAGCAGTGGTAACGTTCGCGACTTACCAAGTTGTAGGTCGTTGATTCGAACCTCAACCTGATGATGACGAATAGATTCAGGCGCGGATCCAGGATTTGCACTTAGGGGGGCAAATGTTTCTCACTGGGGTGTGGAGAGTGATCATTGAAAAATAAAAAGATTTTAGATCGGCGGGCTTATTACGTAAGGAACAGCAAGCAGCAATATTTGTTCAATTATTGCGCGATCAATTTAATGACCTGGTTACTGAGGCTTTTCAGTCGGAAGTCTTTTTTTGACAGTCACTTTTACCAGAAGCTTTTATACCTGTCCTATGATTTATTTTATCGTTTGATTAAGTGACCAGCTCATGTAAATGCAATACTTCGTGGACGCTGTTTTTGTTACAATAGTCTATTGATTTCTATTTAGCTCCAATATATATTTAATATTTGCAGATGTAAAGTATTTGTGTAACAGTAAATATGACAGTGAATATTGGAATTGGATTGGAATATTGGATTTTTCCAATTTATTTATATAGTAGTAAATTTGAAAAATTTATTGAAATTATTTGAAAAATTGGGTGACTAATATGCCAATGTGTAAAATCAGTAAAAGTGTCTTCGTAATAGTCGATTGTTATAAGGAATGGAATCGGTAACGTCGTTTTGAGATGATGATGTCCGTTTAGGTCATCACTACTCGGACATCATCATCTCTTATTTGAGCTATGAACGTAAATAGATCATTAAACACACTTGTTTTCCAATTTACGTTAGACATTGGCTGAAAAGTCGACATCGGTGCTTGCCATATAAAAATAAGAAGAGATAATAAGAGAAGATATAATAGAATATACTTATTGTGGACATTCAAATAACTCATTCTAATGTGTTTGTAAGTATTTGGCAGTGTGTCAATCTTTTTGGCAAGCTTCGCAGAGGTAGCCAACACTACAATAAAAATTCTCCTCCACTTCACCGAGATCACGTCTGTTTCAATGATTCAATAAATTGTCCAGTTGTGTTGACATTTGAGACACAAAACTACACCAATTTGTCGTTACAATATTCACTAGGAATTAATTTGCGGATAATTAAAGTAGCCACAAATTAACACACGAAATAATGTCGCCAAAAACTCAAAAACTTCTGTACCTACTCAGCTATCAGCGAGCGATCGACAAACAACAAGGGAATAAGTAATCGCAATTTGACAGCCACATTTGCTCGCCGATGGCTGTCGCTCTGCTGACAAAAACCATGCGTAATAAGAAATGATCGCGATCACCTTGCGATAAATGCATATTTTAGTTAGCAGATTTTTATTTTTAGCAGTGATGTCGTATAATTATTATGGTGTGGCCATTGCTTATACATAATGCGGATTCGTGATTGAGGAGCAATTATTTCGCAAAAATAAGCCTACCTAGAAAATTTTAGCTTAGCTCTAGATTATGGTATAAGTTGGTCGACAATGAACCTCCTAAAATTTCAGAAGTGGAAACTCTTATTCCTAGGGCCGTAAGTTTAAACTTTTGACTTATAATTGTAGATTACATAACTGGCTATAATATGTAGTAATTCGTTTTTTTCCAATAATATAACTTCTTAAGATTTTTATTTCATTTATTTTTTGGGGTATGATTCACTGTGTACACTCAGTGATATTCAATGAACCGTGAGCTGGTACACAGTGACCCGTGTGCGTAAACTATAAACCATGACAATAACCAAAGTATTAAAATGATGGATTATATAATAAATGTAGTAAAATAAAACTCACTTAACAATTTAAAGTACCTATTTGTTTGTAGTTAGAATCAAGAAGCGCGATTTTTAGTTAAAAGAGGTACCTACCTAATATCGTTAACATTAAAGAAATTAACGTTAAAAATGCTTTTATAACGCTACATTAAAATAGAGATAACAACAGGAAATGTGTAAGTGGTTTGAGGTCGATTATTAGAATTGTAAATTTTATGAAATGGCAAGTACTTAATTTCCGCAACATTAACAACAGCCGTATCAGATTCCTTTCTATCAGTAAATTTCTTTTGAATCTTGCTTTTTAATTTTTAGTATGAGACATAAGAATCACAATCTTCATCATCTAAAGTTGCCAGCCAGTTTACTGACATAATAGATTTTTCGTTTATTATTTTAAAAAGTATTATAATAAATTCATTTTCACAGGTACTACGTTTAAGTGGTAGAAAAACATCTTTCAGGACTATATCATCTTCATCACTTGTAATCTCATTCATCTCACCGCCAGAAGATGATCCACTTGGCTGAAATTCTTCCTGATCTCATCTTCGTTAGTGGGGAGGGAGAAGGGCTCCATAAAGACGCTTAATTAATGTAGTTTGCACCAAACGGTAACGTAGCATTTCTGAATAATTTGCATGGTTCACTGTACTGCTGAGTCATTGTCAACCACTCGACCCTACATTTTCAATCAACTAACTACTATAAAAAACGCTTAAGAGATGCTTGGGGAAGGCCTATATACAGCAGTGGACGACTTTCGGCTGAAACGATGACAATGACTACAAAATAATCTATATGAACATACCTACATCTAAAAGGTAGCGGAGAAGCAATAACGAAAGAGCGAGCAAAGCGAGCTCGAAAATTTCAACAACCCTCCTCGGGCAGATTAGTTTTTATTTTTTGATCAGCCGTTGACTTATCTAGAAGATATAGGCTCGAGAAATCTAGTGGTGCTTATAGCACCATGGCCCTTATTTAAAGCACCATGCGGCGGACCTAGTGCCCCGAGTGGAGAAAAATCTCACAACTAGCCGTCCTCCGGCATCTTCCTTATAAAGAAATTGCCCACCTTTGCTCACCCTTCCAAGGACGATGACAATTTATTCTTTTGTAGTGTGTCTGATCACAGATCTTCGCTAAGGTGCCCCAGTTTTGAGATATAAATGTGGCAAAGCTGAGGAGAATCTCTCCAGGATCAGCCACATATAAACCCTTCTAACTTTTGAACCAGTGACCGACTAATTCTGATATTTGACGACTAATTAGCGACTAAATATTTGTGTTATCAAAATTAAAATCGCCGATGGTGGCCAAGCCAGAGTGAGCCACACTATAGTAATTTATCCGCAAAATAAAATATAAAAGCTATCCTCTCTAATATGGAGTTAACTCGAGCTTGGTTGAAGCCCAGAGGGTCAATTGGCCCCGTTGCACCCCCCACCTTGTATCCGCGCCTGAATAGGTTACTTCTAGGCAAGTGTGCTAACCGTGGACCACATCATCGTTATGTACGTACTCAGAGCATGACCCTCGGGCTTTGCAGACTACGCTTTGCGTACGTTCTTTACAAAATGAGCACTAAATAATTCGGTGGTCAGCAAAGCCCTAGGGTCGAGGGTAGCGCTCTGCGTACGTACATCTTTATCTCCAACACGACAGTGACAATTACATCAGACCGTTGCCAGCCGATGAGCGTGCTGACAAGAGCTTACGGGACAGCAATTATTGATTTTGATCGGTCACAGAACGCGATTGAGACTGCTACAGTGTCAAGGGTAAATGAAAAATGAATTGCAGTACACTTGTCTATTTTACTTTGAAAAATCCAAACGTTATTGATATTGTTAAACCTAACAAAAAGAAAAAAAACCTAAAGATAAATTGTTAAAAATGAACTAGAATTAATACTCCTCGCCACCTTCTCCTTCTCCCTCGCCAGAGTCCATGCCGACCTCCTCGTAGTCCTTCTCCAGCGCTGCCAAATCCTCGCGAGCCTCCGAGAACTCCCCCTCCTCCATGCCCTCGCCGACATACCAGTGGACGAATGCTCGCTTGGCATACATTAGATCAAACTTGTGGTTGAGCCGCGACCACGCTTCCGCAATGGCAGTCGTATTTGACAGCATACAAACAGCGCGCTGTACTTTTGCCAAATCTCCGCCCGGTACCACGGTCGGGGGCTGGTAGTTGATGCCCACTTTGAACCCAGTCGGGCACCAGTCGACAAACTGAATAGTCCTCTTCGTCTTAATGGTTCCAATGGCAGCATTCACATCTTTCGGTACGACATCACCGCGGTACAACATGCAGCAAGCCATGTATTTGCCGTGCCGCGGGTCACACTTCACCATCTGGTTTGCGGGCTCGAAGCAGGCGTTGGTGATCTCCGCCACTGATAGTTGTTCATGGTATGCTTTCTCAGCGGAGATAACAGGAGCGTATGTCACTAGGGGGAAGTGAATACGAGGATATGGTACCAAGTTTGTCTGGAATTCAGTCAAGTCCACGTTCAAGGCTCCATCAAATCTCAGGGAAGCAGTGATAGACGACACTATTTGACCAATCAGGCGGTTTAGATTAGTGTATGTGGGTCTTTCAATGTCCAAGTTCCTTCTACATATATCGTAGATAGCTTCGTTATCCACCATGAACGCTGCGTCCGAGTGTTCTAGTGTTGTGTGCGTGGTGAGAATAGAGTTGTACGGTTCGACTACAGCTGTGGAGATCTGTGGGGCTGGATAGATTGCAAATTCTAGTTTTGATTTCTTGCCGTAGTCGACGGAAAGTCTCTCCATGAGCAGAGACGCGAAGCCCGACCCGGTGCCGCCCCCAAAAGAGTGGAAAATCAGGAATCCTTGTAGGCCAGTACACTGGTCGGCAAGCTTTCGTACCCTGTCCAGCACAAGGTCCACAATCTCCTTGCCTATAGTGTAGTGCCCTCGTGCGTAGTTGTTTGCGGCATCCTCCTTGCCCGTGATGAGCTGCTCAGGGTGAAACAGCTGCCGGTACGTGCCCGTGCGCACCTCGTCCACCACGGTAGGCTCCAGGTCGATGAACACCGCTCTGGGCACGTGCTTGCCAGCGCCCGTCTCGCTGAAGAATGTGTTGAACGAATCGTCACCGCCACCAACAGTTTTGTCCGAGGGCATCTGCCCGTCTGGTTGGATGCCATGCTCCAAACAGTACAACTCCCAGCAAGCGTTACCGATTTGAACGCCGGCCTGGCCGCCGTGTATAGATATACATTCACGCATGTTTTAAGGTAAAAACTGGATCAAGTTACTTAAAAAATAGATTTTTTATTTCACTTCGAAGCTTAAATTGCTGTGCCTCCTGGATCAATCAAATTCAAAGTTTGAACTGAGCAAAAAAGGAACGTCGCGCTGTTCCATGGTCTAATTTTAAACTTTACTTTTAAATTTCAGATATAAAATAACGATAACGACGAAAACTTCATGCTCTGTCAGGACCAAAAAGTTTTTACCACACAAAGAAAACTATATGAGACATAGGTATTAGGTATAGGTATAATCCCTGGCATGCAAGTTGGCAAGAATCGTTAGATGCGCAGAAGTCGTTTTTAAGGTCTCTTTGGTAGTGAAGCGGCGCGTGTCGAACGTTCTGAGCGCGCGATTGATTGGTCAGATGACACAAGGATCGACTGAATAATCGCGACGCGACCACGTTCCGTTCGCTCTATGTGGTTGGTCAGTTCACGCGATATGCGTGAACTTATCCACACTACGTCAAAACCTTGCCAACTTACATGCCGGGGACTATACAGTAGGCCGCGGGACGCCGAGTTCATGGGTGGTCAGATTGAAGACTCTGTTCGCCCACCAAATGACTCCAGGAAAGACGGTGGCACAGTGATCATCTGCTGCCGTGCACAGCGAGGCCCAGGAAAGGCGCTTTTTTTGTCTCCCCAGAGATGTGCGCTACCAGGCGTTGCGCAGATGGGTTCCGGGGTGGTCTTTTGAGAGGTCACGGGGCCCTTCTTCAGCAAAATCTTCTGCCAATCTTCAAGTGTAGATCTGTGATTCATATCTACACATCCATCATCTTTTTATCAAAGACAGAATGACAACAATATCAGTGCTACCGAAAAAGAAATTAAAATTAATATTATCTATAAATGTTCCAATAAACATTAGATAAATAATAAGAAAAAGTTATAAGAAAACAAATTTCTTTCATTTGATAAAATTAAAAATTGAGATGCAGAATCAAACAACTAAAAGATACAATAACTAACATAATAATGAACACAAGATATATGAAAAATATAAACCCTTAATAAAAATATTAAAAACTGGCCAAGTGCGAGTCGAACTCGTGCGCCGAGGGTTCCGTATCTACCCATTTTACCGACATAATAAGATTGGTATGGTTTTTATTGTTGGCGTAGTTTTAAAGATATGGGAAAATTTAGATTTACGCGAAAACTTGTAAGTACCCAAATTTACCTTAATATTCAACTATTTTTTATGTTTTGGAATTTTTCCTTTATTTTTGCTGTAAGACCTTACTTTTTGCCAAATTTCGTGATTCTAGGTCAACGGGAAATACTTTTGGTTGACCTAGAATTGTCAATTTTGGTTAAAAGCAATGTCTTACAGCACAAGTAAAGGGAAAATTCCAAAAAACAAATATCGTTGAAATTTAAGGTAAATTTTGGTACTTACAATTTTTCGCGAAAATCAAAATTTGCCCAGATCTTTTTATCGTGTTGACTCAGTACCTTGATTTTTGTACACCTAATAGGGAATGTACCAACCTCAGTATCTGATATAAATCAACATTCAATAAATAATTAACAAATAACATTCTATGTACAATAAATAACATTCAATTCGTGGTGACACACGGGCAGACGGACAAGAGAGTGATCTTAGGGTTCCTTTTTTACCATTTGAGATACGGAACCCTAAAAATTACGTTGGCAAACATGGAAAAGAAGATAGAGTTTATGGGAGAGAGAGAAGAAATACAATAACATGAATAATAGGTAATATATGTTTCGAAAGAAGAGGAAAAGTCTACAACGGAACTTCTGCAAAATGTGAACAAAAGCGGTACCTATAAATGTGAACAAAACTATGTTGCTTGCTTTGCCCGACAGTGTCCGTAATTGTTTCTGTTATTAATATTTATCACCTGTTATTACATTATGGAAGCAATAAGCTGTATTTGAACAAAACGTACTTGGATTGACTTACTTTGACTTAATGTCCGGTAAACCGTAGATGGGCAGAGGGCGTCCACAGACTTCCTCCATCGCGATCGGTCTTGAGCTTCACGCTTCACCTCGCTCCATGTCATTCCGATGCGCGTCGCTTCTGCCAACACGGTGCGACGCCAGGTTTGACTGGGATGGCCACACTTTCTTTTCCCTTGGAAATTCCAGTCCATAGCTTGGGTATGTGATCGGGACCCCTTCGGAGCGTGTGGCCTATCCATCTCCACTTGCGACGCTTGATCTGGCGGGTGATCGCGCTCTCGTGGCATTTCACGTAGAGCTGTTAGAGCTCTACGTTAGGCCTCTGCCTCGAATTTTGCGGGCAGCGGGGCGGCGGCGGCGGCGGCGCGGCAGCGGGGCGGGCAACGCATACCTGTTCTCCAAACCAGCAGGCAGATCGCGCGGCACTATAGCGGTGTAGTGTTGTGTTCGTGGTTGTGTTGTCGAGATATTTGTTTTTATTCGCGAACGATTCAAATTTATTCCTAACGCTCGATTTATTGTGGGCAAAAGAAGAAGTGGATCCCTACTATAGGGCAAGGAAAATAAATGGCGAGTTTTATCGAAATTATGAAGAACAGAGACAAAATCCCGACAAATTCTACGACTTCACCAGAATGAGTGTACCTAGAAACTTTTGACTATATTCTTGAAACTATCAAGAGTGATTTAGAGTCTGGAATTAATCCAAAACGATTTAGAGGTATATCTCCAGCAGAAAAATTATACTTGACGCTTGGGTAAGTAAAACAACGAAATTGTAATTTGTAAATGTATTTATTGATAGTTTCAAAAAGGAAATTGTGTTGCACTAATTTAGTAAATAGTTTGGCATCGGTCTTAAGTTCCCAGATACAATCATTTTAATTAAATACCTACTACACACTAATCAGCCTTAATTATTTATCTTTGACGAAAACATTTATTATATAAAAACGTTTCGTATGGAATAAGTAACATAACAGTTTGTCATTTATTTTTAAAATCACAGTTTTCATTTGTACGATGATTTTTTATTTTTTTTTGCTATTGGTATTTTATTTTTATTTTATTTATTAATTATTTCTACAATCAAAGTTTTCTTACTCATTGACAGTATTTTTATTATAAGGTTGATATACCTAGTGTTCAGTATTATTCCACGCATATTCTAATCTTAAGTATAACTAAAAAAAAATCACAGTTACCTACAGTCATTTATCTCTAAAATCACAGTTCTCATTTGTACGATGATTAGTTATTTGAATCACAGTTTTGTTATTTATTGACAGTATTTTCATTATAAGATTGATATACCTAGTGTTGAGTACTATACCCATACATATATGATTCATTAGAAGGGTACATGCTTTCATTTACACTTAACTCATCTAGAAGAGCTTGATTAATTTTTTGTCTTACTCTAAACTTTTGTACTGGCGTGAATTTTTCCATTTGTGGAAGCAAACTCATAAAAAAGTAGTAGTCATCTGACTTATTCTCATGTCTAGAAGCCTCGTTTCTACTTTGATTTGATAAATCATTTTCCAGCAGTCTTATCCTTTTCCTTTCCAATTCTAAAAATTCAGTTCTTATGTCATTCGCTGTTTTCTTTTTTCTTGATCGTTGTGAAGTAGACGCTTCTCTTGAAGGCGTAGAAGTTTCTTGCGATGATGTAGAAACTTCTTGAGAAGAAACAGGAGCCTCTTGTGAGGATGTAGAAGTTTGTTGTGGATAAATAGAAGATTCTTCATCATGACCGGTTGTATTTTCTTGAGAGTTTTCTTCAGAGATGTCTTCTATCTCAAAAGAATCATTACTTATCTGATTACTTACTTCAGTACTGCTTAAATTACCCTCAGTAACATCTGGTACAACTTCATCACGCAAAAACCTCAATTGAGAAAAATATTGCCAATTCGAGGGTTGATTAACATTTCCGGCATCTCCTGATCTAGGAGTAGGATTTTTTTTTAATTCCTTTCTATAGTGATCTTTTATATTTTTCCATTTTTTCTTTAAATCGGTCACTGAAACAAAAGAATGAACAGACTATTTATTACATACATAACTTTAACATACCTATGCTTTAATTTTCAGGTTTTTGGCGAGTGGGCAGCCTTTCAAAAGACTGTCGTTGTCATTCAGAATGGGAAAAACAACGGTGGCCAACATAGTTTATGGCACTTCTAGAGCTATATGGAAATATTTGGTACATTTACATATGCCAAAACCGACAGAAGAATTATTGAAAAAAATAACGGAAAAATACTATGAAAAATGGCAATTTCCTAATTGCATTGGAGCTATAGATGGCAAACATTGTCGATAAAATATCCTAAGTTTGCTGGATCATCGCATTATAATTATAAACATTTCTTTTCGGTGCACTTGCAAGCGGTCGCGGATGCTGACAAAAGATTCATTTGTATAGAAGTTGGAGGAAGAGGAAAACAAAGCGATGCAAGGGACATTCCATTACTCTAATTTGAACCATTTACTTCAAAGTAATAACTTCAATATACCCCGTCCACAATATCTACCCAGATCAGATATCATTCTACCAATGGTTTTTATTGGAGATGAAGGATATCCACTCAAAACCTATTTGATGCGACCTTATCCTCAAAGCGTACTTAATGCACAAAATGAGTTATTTAATAAGCGATTATCGCGGGCTCGAAAGACTATTGAGTGTGCTTTCGGCATTTTAAGATCCAAGTGGCATATTTTCAGTTCACCCATAGAGACAAACAGATGTCACGCAAGATTACTCATCAAAACTTGCTGTTTGTTGCATAACATTATCCGAGATAAGGACGGTGATAATATATAATATAATATTGCCTATATTACTGTCAATACGAATCAACAAAGAATACAAACACGATTACAAACAAACGCCCGGACGTCTTATCAAGCACAATATATACGTGAAAAATTCAAAGAATATTTTGTAAATAATCGCATTAGTTACTAATTAATTTGTAAAACATAATAAATATTGTATTTGACATAATAAATCATTTTTATATTTACCATCAATATTCAGTTTGTTTTTTATTTCTTCCCATAATTGGTTAATTATTCTTCTATTTTTATGGTTCACATCTTTGCTGTTCCATATGGGTGTCCTCTCAAAGATTGCCGAAATAATTAGCTCTTAGAGGACATTTTGATACGTCACAAAAAAAATGTACAACACTATACCTACAATGCAGACGCGCAACGCGGCCGGTCACCGCTTGACTGGAGTTCACCGCTCGTTGCCCGCCCCCGCGCTGCTCCCGCGCCGCTGTATTCGAGGGCCGGTCCATTTGATTATACGCGTAAGATCCTACCGCTCCCGCGCCGCCGCCGCCGCCCCGCTGCCCGCAAGATTCGAGGCAGGGCCTTAGAGATGGTCTCGGGCCAGTAAATTCCGAGAATGCAACGGAGACAGCGGTTGACGAAGATTTGTATTTGGTGTGAGATGTCCTTTGTAACATGCTGCTCTACGGGTAAGAAACGTGGAAGACGTTTCTTACCCGTAGAGCAGCACGGATTTGATATTGGACACGAAGATTTTGAGTTTAATCCTTCGGGTCTGTTTCCGCCTTTGCCAAACAGGTCTCACCGCGAAGGTAGCTTGGGCTTTGGCGATCCGTGAAGCGATGTCCTCTTCACTATCCCCAGTCTCTGACACGACACTCCCGATGTATGTAAATTTGTGGACACGTTCCACTGCCTCTGTGCCAATCAGCAACGGTGAGTGGTTCTTCACACCAGTTCTCATTTCCTGGGTTTTCCGGATGTTTATTTTGAGCCCCGTTTTTGCCGCCTCCGCGGACTGCTTCCGCAACTTCAGAGGCTGACGGTGGTTCTGTGTTAATGTCGCGAAGTCGGGATGGTGGGGAACTGACTAGCAGCGCGTCAGACGTCGATATAGCTGACAAACAGAAGACCTCTTCAAAGTGCTGATGCCAGCGAAGTAGCTGCCCTTCTGACGTCATAATGAGCTGACTATCTTTGGACTTCAGCGGATTTTTCATCGACCTGCCAAGGTTTTGATAGCTTTGTATAACTCTTTCAAGTTCGGGTTAACTCTCTGCGGGTATTGCGATAGATTTCCTTGCGTTTCTAACGGTATTGCGTGTCAAGGTCTGCTCGTATGGCATCGTTATGGGTCTCAAGCAGTCCCAGATGAATATTCCTTCTATCTTCGATCAGGCTCCATGTGCGTTGTGACATCCAGTCCTTCGAGAATGAGTATATTTGTGCCCTAGAACGACGGAGCTGGTCTCTGTGTAGGCCACTTTAATGCGGTTCCACTCCTCGTCTAATTGGTCTGTAGCGGCATCAAGTACAAAAAAGCGATTGCGCAATTCCAGCTGGAAAGTTTTACGGTTTTGCGGTCGCGGACATCGAGCAGTGAAGACCGTCATTTGGAACTAATGGCGAGGTGGTCAATTTGGTTCTTGGTGACCCCATCGGGTGAGTTTCACGTGCACTTATGGTGGTCGCCATGAATAATGTTCCTCAGATGGTAAGGAGTTTAGTTCTGGCAAAACTAGATAAATCGCTCCCCATTCTCGTTGCACACTCCAAACCCTTGTGTACCCATATGCCGCTCGCGGTTAGTGTTAACACTCCCAACCTTTGCATTCAGTCCCCCATGACGATGTCTTGCTTTTATATGCTCCTAGAAGGACGATTTCGACAATGCCCTTAACGCCACCTGCATTGAGGGCATTGTAGAAATCGTCCTTCGTATCCTCTGTTGATGCATTGTTTGGATTGTATGGTGTTGGCTTTGATTGAAAAGGCTCAAAAATAACATCATGGAGTTTGTGGCGTTATCTAAATTAGTGGCTATGCTCCAATTGAAATATAAAACTGGAATGAGCTGGAGGAGGCCTACACGCCAGGTTCCTATTCCTAATACTCTTTTTTTTTATTTATACAATTAAGGTGCTATAGTGTTACTGAGTTAGTACCTAAGCATTACGTCATGTTATTACTTTACAAACATTAGGTATATCTAATAAATGAAAAATAAAAAGAAAATTAGCCCCCACTTCAAATCAAAACGAAATCAAAGCCCATTTATTATAATTAATTAGCCCCGCAGATGTACGCAACAATTAAAACAACTTATCAAAGCTATATAGTAGATACACAGCCGGGGCTCTTAGATTCTCGGTTGCCCTTTCTGGATCCGCCTATGCTTCTGCCAATTCGATTTAAATAAAGGTCTGAGTATCTGACTAAACAGTAGCAGTAACAGAGTAGCGAAGTACAAATTATAATAATAATATACTTGTTATGACTCAAAGTTAAATCTATCAAATATAATACAGAACGAGTAAACGAAATACTTTTAATTCGCTACTTTGTTTTATTAGTTCCGCTACTCTACACTGTATATATTATGTTCGGCTGTTCCGTACTAGATGGCGTTAGTAGGTTTGAGAACTAGTTTCAGATTCAGAGCAGTGCAGAGACAGGGAGAAACTGTTTAGAACCGCATCAGGCGATTTTTTTCTTCTAAAAGAGTTGCCGAAGTAATGCACTGCACCCTATTATTAAATACTACCCTAATTGTAGTAACTTAGGTTCAGTTTTTTATCCGTAGTTAACTAATGTCGGGGTGCCCTAAGCTCCCTAGCTCGCTTCGCTCGCTCTTGGACTAATACATTGACAATAACTATCAAATTGCCCAACCGTTACGTAATAAATAAAAAAGAGGATCAAATATTATTTTTGCATACCAAATATGAATTGAGTACGTTTAAACATAATTATCATGTTACCTTGAATGTAGTTCATTTAAAATTTATTCGTCGATCAACTAACGCAATAATGAATATAAAGATTAAACATAAAAAAACTACATCATTTATTTTTCAAAGTGCTTATTTACAATAGATCAATTAGATTCTAGAAGATCAAATAATATTGTCCCAAAAAATTATTCCAAATGAATTTCTGCCATCATAAAACTATGCCATTGTAAATTCGGACATATAAACATTCGGCCAAACGATAATTATATTAAATAATTTTTATGCCTTAAAAATATTCGTCTAAAGAAGATTACGCCAAGTGTGTTATGCCATATAAGTTTCGGCGCATCAAAATTCTGCCAGATAGAGGGCATAAGGAACACTTCGTGGACTACTCCTAGGCTTTTGATAGTATATCACAATCATCCATACTGCACGCTCTGGCCAACAATAACATAAATAGCACTAAAATCAATACTATAAAACATATATTGTAAAAACGTAAGCAGAGTTAAACTGGAGAGACATTTCACAATCGGAAGAGGAGAAAGACAAGGAGATCCACTCTCTCCAAAACTATTTAAAGCAGTCCTAGACGATATTTTTAAAAACATTGATTGGAACCATAAGGGCGTATGGGTATGGAACAAAATGCTAAAACATTTACGGTTCGCAGACGAAATTGCCCTATTAATAGCATATTATCTATGATAGCATATTCCTATTAATAGCATATATAAACATAGCGCCCATTATATCTAACCTAAGATCTTTATGTAAATACCTATGTTTCACAAATAAATATTCTGATTCTGATTCTAATTCTGATTCTGATTCTATTAAGCAAATCGGCCAGTGAGCTTGAAAAAATGCAATGCTTGAAATTTTGCTTAACATTATATGGAGGAGCTCGTGGCTAAATAATAACAGCCGCACGGATCGATCTTCAAGGTTAAGCAACGCTTGACGAGGTCGGTCTGTGGATGGGTGACCATTTTCACCATACCGAGTTTCCTCCGTGCCTCGGAAAGCACGTTAAGCCGTTGGTCCCGGCTATCATTTGAAGATCTTTGACAGTCGTTACGGGTAGTCAGAAGCTTGAGATCTGACACCAGTCTTGCCAAAAGGGTACTGTGTTACCCAGTTACTGGGTTGTGGAAGTCAGATAGGCAGTCGTTCCACGTAAAACACTTAGTACTCAGCTGAATCCGGTAAGACTGGAAGCCGACCCCAATATAGTTGGGAAAAGGCTAGGCAAGAGAGTATAATTATGGTACGTTTTTATGTTTTTTTAGTACGGTTTGGGTTGTGTACAGTTTCCTTGCATAAAGTATGTTACTTATTTGGTATAAGCTTGCAGAGGAGAATCTTTTATTTTTAAAATACATTATTTTTATTAAGGCACGCTGCGCTCGTTCTGTGTTCATAAATTTTGTTTTTCCTGTACCGTCCCAAATTGGGATACAATACAATAGTACAGACTGGGCCAGTGCCACATATATTTTATTTAAGAGATTTCTGGGACGGTTTCTTCTGCTCTCTATTTTAGTTGGAAATATATGTCTATAGAAAATGTAGATGATTATGTGTACCTAAGCAAATTGGGCTCGTTCAAAGCAAATTGCAATGAAAATGTTAGTTGATAGAAGGTAAATAAAACAAAGCAGAAATATTGGGCACAAAAAGAAATCCTTAAAGGGAACTACAATCTAAACATTGGAAAGACAATTATGGATTCCTGTATTCTCCAACGGTTATACGCGTGCCAAACATGAACCTATACTGGAAAAATAAAGAACAAAATTCTATCTTGTCAGCACGCGATGGAAACCACCCCTGACCCATGCCTGTGGCGTTTTCCCCTCGAGTATGGCGGAATCCCACGTGGACGCTCACCCATTCGATGTTCAGACCAGATCAGGGTGATTACAAGACTCACGTTGACCACTGTCCTGAAAAGAGCCGATCACTGGTTTGGAAGCAGTTCGTCAATGACTCCGTCGAAGCTTTCCGAGATGAGCACGCCCTTCAGTAATGAAAACAACGTATAAGAAGAAGAGATGACGGAAAGCTTCTGAAGGGCCTTAAAGAACCGGTTTCCACCTGCCTTCAGCAGTTCAGCCGTAGTGTCGTTGTCTCCATGCCTTGTTGTTCTTAATCTTCTTCAGAGCCATCCTAATCTCAAACAGGCTAACATTCTATATGTCTTCGGTATGATGTCAGGCCAAACTATAATCTTAGGCCGTTTTCCAGATTCGCGACGGGTTTACTGAAACATTATGTTAACTTATATTACTTAAAAATTGTATTAAATCAAAACCTCTGTGAGAAGTGTCCTGCGTTGAGCTGAATAAGCATGTTATAGTGAGCGTTACAGGCCCCTAAATTAATAAAAAAGCTACTCTATGTTTGACTCAGTGATGGAAGATGTTTTGGCAAAACTTGCAACTGGGTTTTATAATACTTTTAAGAAGAAAACTAAAACTATATGACCTGAGTTTTTTTTTAGTGACTGGGCGACTAAAGGTCTCAGAAAAAGTAGGGAAAGACTTAACGAACTTTATGGGGAAGCATTATATTAACACTGAAACTTTTAATGAGTATGTTACTACTTACTCAAAAAAAACAAAAATGCTTGTAAGGGCTTTATACATTAGCAATAAGGTTAAAATCGCAAAAAATTAAATCAAGACGGTTTGGAAAATTATGAACAATGAAACGAACAGGAACAAAAGAAATAATACTGATTACACGCTTGTTACGTATGCCTAGGAATCTGCTGACATTGCGGACACTAAGTATTCATAGACCTTGACGACGGTGCAGTTACCTTGAAGCCGACGCATTTATCTTAGAAATTGGCTGACACAGAAACTACGTAGCGTTAATATAGGCAGTTACTGACGATGCAATTACCTTGAAACCGATGCAGCCTTGACGTCAAGGAATACCGAACCAATATTAACGAGCATTTTTTGTAAGAAGAAGGCATTCCATATTCCCACTTCGAGTAGGATGGAAACTCATAGGCTAGTTTGTTGTAGTTAGTCTATGTAATGGTTGTAACCACTCCATTTCCTAACATCGGCTTAGAATGGACGTTTGTAGGTAAACTAGTCGTAGTTAGTAGTTGTAACCATTCCAAGTCCTAACATCGGCTTGGAATGGACATTTGTAGGATAATTAATTGTAATTAGCTTGATTAATTAAAAGTTTAGAATAATTTCGGCTTTCTTTCCAATCCCCCGGCTGTGGTAAACGTAATTCGCTTGAGACTACGCATGGATAAATTAGAGACAACAAAAAAGTTGCACAAGAATTTATACATTTCTTTATCAGCTTCCCGATAAAAACTATTGAATCCTTAAATTCTTCGCCATCCTTTGCTTTTGGTTTATTAAACAAGAACATTTCAGCCTGCTCGACTAAATTTAACTTTTACATGTAATCCCCATAACAGTAATAAAAGCTTTTAAGCAAATCAAGATAAAACAACCGAAGATCTATGGGGAATGTCCTTGATGGACAGCTTGCACGTCCATTATTCAGACTATAGCGCCGTACTTACCTTTAATTTTTAATTTGTGTGTAGATCAAGGAGTCTTACCAATCTAATGAAACATAGTAAGGTTATATACCACACTTTTAAATCCGGGGACAGTAAAGATACAAATAATTATAGACCAGTATCCGTATTGCCAGTTTTCAGCAAGGTATTTGAAAAGATAATGCTAAATAAAATACTCATTCATTTTAATAAGAATAAAATCATGCTTGATATAAAGACTGTGTACAGCTAACACTGGTGTCACCTTATTAAAACAAATCATTAATGCGTGGAAGAGGCACAACATGTCATAGGTATCTTCTACAACCAGTCGAAGGCGTTTGATTACGTTAATCATGAAACATAACTTCTGAAAAATGAGCCTTACGGGCTAGGCCAATCTGCGTTAAGTTTAGTTAAATCTTATTTCAATCATAGATGGCAATTAAATCATATAAATGGTGTCAAGTCGTCGGGATTAAACGTGAAAATGGGGATATCAGAGGGCTCAATTTTAGGTCTCTTCTTATTTTTAGTGTACATTGACGATTTTAGAACAAAAGTACTGATTGTGACATTATATTAAACAAGAAGAAGCTAGAATTCGTCGATATAACGACTCCTAGGGATCACGAAACCTTGAGTTTAGACTCAGGGTTGCAATGGAGTCCTCATTTAATATCTCTTGCAGGGCGACTAAGTTCAGCAGCTCACGCTGTTAGAATAAATCTTCAATTGACTGATTTAAATACACGCTGGTCGAGCGACAGTCATAAATATGTTACTAGAAATAGGGATAAATTGGTTCAACCAGGTTTCGGGCTGGCTAAAATATCGTCATCTTTTATGGGGTACTGTATAAAATGTTACAATAAAATACGTCCCCACATTCTAGAACTGAATGAGACGAAATTTAAAACTTGTATAAAACGCACACTATGCAGGCATTATACCATAAGTTTGGAGATTAAATCGCTGATAAAATGCTTGGCTCAACGCTAGTCCTGCTGAAGACTGCATGAATATATTCGTATTGTATAAACTCAATTTATTTTTGTATCATATTATTGCACAGCACATGTGTGAGTACTATGTACCAAATGTTAATCTACCATTTACTGTTCCTATTATGTTGTTCGTTGACTTGAATGTGCCCTGGCAGTTAATAGTATGTCATGCTCTCTCTAATGTCTCTGATGGAGGCACATGTGTTGGATCATTTAGTTCCCTTCATGATGGTTGAGCTGAGTGGTGCCAATCCATGGGACATGTTCGTGAACGGGCGCCATCAGTTGGGATGGTTCATAACTTGGTTGTCTTGGCCTGTTTTTAATTAATTATTGTATTTTGAGGTTGTTTATTTTACTCTAGGTCAGGGGTCCCCAAATGACAGACCGCGGTCCGGAACCGGACCGCCGACCTATTTTTTGCGGACCGTACAATATTATTTAACTGTGTTAACGCAGTACATCATTTAAACATTTATCCCGCGCTTTGCTTTTGCTACCATCGAATCTACAACAGACGAACCATCTCATCAAAACCTTTATAGATATTGTATCTATATTTACATATTTAAGTTTATTATTTCAATTTTAACAAAGTAAATAAACGTGACGATGTAAAGGCCGGGGGGTGGTGGCTTTACACCCTACGGACCACGACGGTCATATTATTTTTACAAACAGACCTCAAATGAAAGTAATTGGTGACCCCTGCTCTAGGTGCTTTTACGTGCACGTCTTTTTACATTGTTCTTACAAATATTTTATTTTCCATAAAGATGGTATAACCAAATACTTGTAATTAAAACTTATTGATGGAAAAGAGTGTCCGCGGCGTTATGGAATTCTTGCATATTCTTCTCCATAGCGACCTACTGACGTTTACGAATGTGCAACTAAAGTCCCCGTCACTAGAAGCTATAAATTTTGTAAATAAAGAATTCTGCTAAGTTACATAGCGACAATTCAATCAACCACAAATAAATAAATAAATAATTTCTTTTTACAAAAAAATACAACCGGCTTCCAAAACTTCAATTTCGGAAGAAGTTTTCCGTCATCTTCATATTCGTTGACTTCATTACTGAAGATCGTGCCCGTCTTGGAAAGCTTTGACGGAGTCATTGATGAGCTGCTTGCAAGCCACTGTTCGACTGTTTTCAGGGCAGTGGTGGATCGTGAGTTTTGTAATCACCTTGATCTGGTATGTATGTCTGCGTATCACTCACGGCACTGGAGCACGTATAGGTGATCTAAGGTCTATAGTTATGTATAAGATCTATACATAAATTATAGTAATCTATAAAACAAGATCGCATTTCGTGTCTGTTTGTGTGATTTTTTAGATTTTCAATATAGCACAATTAACTTTGATGCAATTTTCACCGCCAGATGCCATTTTTTAGAGTATCTTTGATATGTAGCACAAAAGTATCGATGTTTAGACATGTCGCCAAATTGCCCCGTGCAAAACAAGTTCCGGTCACTAGTCTTTTATAATTTGTTTTCAGTAAAACATGAAGTTAGACAGTTTTCCGAAACCATTCAATTCATTTTATTCAATTTTGCTCTGTAGCGCAAAGTTGGTCAACAAATAAGAAAGGCCTTAAAAAATTTGTTGAAGATATTTTTGTGATATCATGGCGTGACAGTTCACACGGTGCCGGCGATAATCAGGGACCATATTGTTCTGTAAACATTTGGATATATCAGCATCACTATTCACTCGATGATGCTGATGTCGTCATCAGCATCATCGAGTGAATAGGAAAGAAATACTCTCTGTTAAATATGTCATTTTTTAAATTCGTTTGGAAAAGAAATCTGATAAAAAATTTAGTAATTGTTTGTAGCTAACAACAAATTTCCTATCTTTAACAGAGAATAAGACCAGTTGTACTAGCTTGGCAGTGCCGGTTGGTGAGCCAGCAAACCTCGGCAAGCTTATCTGCTACAAGGAGGGCAGCACTCGTCTTAGAGTGACCTGTATGGATTATTTTCCATTCATCCGATATAATTTTATTAAAGTGACTGTGAAACAAATGGACGATGAGAAATTTTAAGAGTTCCGTTGAATATTTAGTTTTTTTTAGTTTCAGAAGCCTCGTGCAAAGTGCAGAAGAACTTCAAAGTAAGGAGTTGAAGAGGGTTTGATTGCAGAGAAGGATGGTTCCTATTGCAACTATCGCAAAGACTTGATTTTTCAAGAGCAATTTCAAGTGTTCTGATGGGTCTGATGTCTATCATAATTTCGAAAAATATTTGACCGAATTTCATTTCACTTAAAACTTTTCAACTATTATCGTTTCGTTTTTTTTTACTTCATCGAAATCACTTCTGCCACTGTCTCAGTTGACCTATTATCAATTCGATTTTTTACGTTACTCCGACGTTTCATTTGGTCGAAAAACATTTTACTGAAGTTACACTTAGGCGAAATAACATTTGTTCGAAGTATATATTTTTTATACGCATATCAAAATACTAAGAGAGAGAAACAGTGGGCGAATACTAATGTATAAAAAAGGCTTTAAAAAAATTGTCTCTGCAGACAGAAATAGGAGCTAACATGTAAAGTATATACATGTATATATGTCGGGGTGCCCTAAATTCCCGAGCTCGTTTCGCTCGCTCTTGGACTAATAATTAATTAATAAAAATGTCTAATGCATGACAGCTATTAATAAATCATTTGCATGAAAATTCATAGTAAATACGTAAACACAGACATGACTGCTTGAAGTCGGTTTTGCTGCGATTCGTTCATGGCACAAAATCAAAGTGTAAACACTTTGATCTTGTGCTACAAAAGTCAATACCTTTTATGACACTATTTCGATTAATAAATTTTAAATTGAAAATGCTACCAATTAACCGACAATATATTTGTGATCAAATAATATTCCATAAAATGTTGTTTCGGTGTGGTGAAAATATGACAAATGAAAAAGTTCAAAAGTTAAAATTCGGCCAAAAGCTAAAATTTATTTTGTAACCGGCGAAATGTAGTTCGGTAAAATAATACATATGCCACATGATGCTTTGACGATCTGAAAATATGTCAAATAATGCATATAGCAAAAAAGACTTCGGTTAATAGATTTCGGTAAAATGAAATTCGGACAAAACAAATCGGAAAAGTGATCGGTGATTGACATCAGAACCGGAACCGATTTCCTTTCCGATTTTTTTTTGTTCGAATTTCTTTTTACCGAAAGCTATTAACCGAAGTCTTTCAACATTTTTAACAACATGAAACATTTAACCTTAACCAAACATTTAATATAATATGGTAACACTAGATGATTCTAGAGTCATCTAGTGTTACCATATTTGGTTAAGGTTAATTAATTATTAACCAAATATGGTAACACTAGATGACTCTAGTGTTACCATATTTGGTTAAGGCCAGTTTAGAAAATGTTTCTGAAGAGAACAATACCCAATTCTGGTAAACAATTTGTTGCTTCAATCTATTTGAGATATAAATACCAATTTTCTAATAGTGTCGTGACAGGAAGCAGGTGTCGACAACCCTGTGACGCACTTCAACAAATTGATATTGAATTATATCCGTCAGCACTGAAATATACTCTATTAAAAAAATATTAAACAAATAAATATTATTATTTAAAAAAAACTTCACCTTTTAAAGAGGATTCCCCGGGGTGCAAGACGGTCTGTTGCACTAAGTTTGGCGCGTTGCGTCCGTCTTGCAATCCAGGAGAACTCACAAAGTGCCTGGGAGGAATTGCTCACCTTCCCTTATAGGATTCTGCATGTACAGAAAAATTAGGCTACAATTTTTTTTATAACAACTCAAATTAAGGACAATTGCAACAATTCGACCTTTAGTTTAGATTCAAATTTACCAGCGTGCGTTCGCATGTAGAATCCAAATTAAGTGAAGGTGACATTAGGGGAGCGGCCAGGCTGTTGTTCAGCAGTGATGTGGTGGCGCCTTACTCTCCAGAAACAATTTCAGCCTTGGAGAGTAAACGTCTAGCGCCTGCGGATGATCTAACCTTGCCCGACCCACCCGACACCCCCGATCTGAATTTTACCAAATTTCAGCTCCCCAGCTGATTGTAGTCGTGAGCTTCTTCCGAAGTGGTTCCGCCGGCGGTCTCGACGGTCTGATTCCTCAACATTTAAAGGCTCTTTTAAGTTCAGGCACAGAGGCCGCTGGTGAGACTCTTGTGAAGGAGCTTGCGGCTCTAATCAACCTAAGGCTCTCCGGCGGTATAAACGATGCCATCGTCGATATCTTGTACGGGCCCAACTTATGTGCCCTGGGCAAGAGGGACGGCGGCATTCGTCCTATTGCCGTCGGATGTACCTACAAGCGTATGTCAACCAAAATTTGTTTGCAAACTCTACGGTCAAAGGCTCACAAATAAGTTCCAGCCCCTACAGCTTGGCTTTGGCTCTATGGGAGGCAGTGAGGCTGCTGTACATGACCTTTTTACTTTTTTAAATTCTGATAAGGGTGAGGACATCCTCAAGGTTGACGTTAAGAACGCATTAAATTCTGTTAACAGGGACACTTTGTTGGCGGAGGCAAAAAAGGAAATTTCTGAAATTTCGGTTTTATTTGGCATTGCTACAGGCACCCTTCTAAATTATTAAATAAAATAAAAAAATAGAATCTGCAGTAGGATGTCAACAAGGTGACCCTCTCGGCCCAGTCATTTTCAGTTTGGCTATTCATCCTATGATCAAACAACTAAATTCAAAATTCAACGTCTGGTATCTAGATGATGGATAAACTAGGAGGTGACATAGATACAGTTTTGAAAGATTTTCAATTCCTGAAAAAGCAATTCCAGTCCATTGGCCTAGAACTCAACCACTCCAAATGCGATTTTTTTTTATTTGACAATACGGGCAGACAATCGACCCTTCAAAAATTCAATAAAATAGCACCAGAGATCCAAATTGCAGAAAGAGGTTCACTGCACCTTTTAGGTTCCCCAATTTAGGAAGATAGTTTTTCTCCATTCATTGACGCCAAAATAACACATTTCAACGATATTTCGGACAGACTCTCTAAAATTAATATATATTCGGTTATCAAACTCATTCGTTATTGTTGTTTTGGTTCAAATTTCAAGTACTTTCTTCGCGCTTCGCCATTATAGAGGCATTCACAAAAATTTACCAGATTATTCGTTGCATGCTATCATCTATCCTAAATGGGGCCCTGGATGGCCAAGCGTGGCTGCAAGCCACACTACCCATTCGCTTCGGCGGGCTCGGCATCCGCAAAATTTCTGTTTTCCTGTCTTCGGTCCACAGCACTGAAAAGTTAACCAGAAAAAACTTGTTGCCATCACTGGTTAACTGTGAAGTGCCGTACTCGCATATGCAGTGAATGCCAGAAAAATGGCTTGCCCGAACACAGAGTAGTCCGAGACCCCTGTATCACAGAGACAACGGGATGAGCCGCTCTGCAGGTTGGTACGGAATAAGATTATAGATACGTCCACCAATACTGCCCGCCTGCTGGTTGTGGGAGTCGGGCCCGTCAGTCGGGAAAAATGGGAATCGGGCCTCTGACTGCAGGCACTACAGTCACCCAATATAGGTACTATGTTGAGTGACAACACTTTCCGGATCGCTACATATCTACGTTTGGGTGCTCCCAGCAGAGCTCCACATCGTTGTCAATGTGGTGAAGCAGTCGACCGCCTCGGACACTTTGGCCTATCCTGCAGTAGGAGCGCTGGTCGGATAGGACGGCACGCTAGCATTAATGACATCATACTTCGGGATCTTGTCACCGCCGGGGTGCCAGCTGTTTTAGAACCCAATGGCTTGGCGCGCGACTATAGGAAGAGACCAGACGGGATGACCATAATGCCTTGGAAGGTGGGTAGGTATATGGTGTGGGATGCAACATGTCTCGACACCCTTGCGCCATCCCATCTTCTTAGCACGGCGGGCTGTGCTGGGGCAGCTGCTGCTGGTGCAGAAAACCTTAAACAGCGCAAATACAACAACCTCATTGGCAATTATATATGAGATGGATGAGATATATGTGGGTAGTCAGAAATAGAACAACATTTATTTTTCTCTTTATTTACAATTAAAATAGAAAAAAATATCAATTATATTAATTAATGACACATATTGGCAGTTAATTATCGCTATCTGCTAGTGAACTGTTATCTAACACTAAGACACAATTTTTTTTTCTAACTTCAGCATGGAAGCTATCAACCGCACCATCACAGATTTG
This sequence comes from Orthosia gracilis, assembly GCA_947562075.1. Lineage (NCBI taxonomy): Eukaryota > Metazoa > Arthropoda > Insecta > Lepidoptera > Noctuidae > Orthosia > Orthosia gracilis. The sequence continues at coordinate 5,928,524 of OX387268.1, forward strand.
GCACAAATGTTCAGCCAAAGAATGTCGGAATTTGAAAAGGAGTTGAAGACCCCATGCACTACAACAATCACCACCTCAGGATTTTATTATTTGTTTATTTATTGGCCTATCTACAATTGTTACACTGTTTATTATAATAATACAAGCATAGTATACAATATGATGCGATAGACACACCATGCAATGCATGATTGGCAGCGGTATTTGCTACTTTCCGAGCATTTATTGTTCAAGCGCTCAATACACTACAGCTGCAATTTGCTATGTTGGCGCAGAGCCAGGATAATCCTGCTGTTACATGGAGTGTCCGAGGAGCCTGAAGAGGAGGCTGCACAGTTTGTGGCTCAAGTTTTGAAACAGCGTCTACATATTGACTTGGCCACAACTGGCATAAAGAGGTGTCACAGAATGGGGCGCAGCACAACCCACAAACCCCGGCCTATCCTCATCAAGCTGCATGATGTGGATCTCCGTGATAAGATCTGGTTCGGAAAGGCCAAGCTGAAGGGGTCCGGCATCACTATGTCGGAATTCCTCACTAAAGCCAGGCACAATGTGTTCATGGCGGCACGAGATAAATCCCACATCCTTCTTCGACAAATCTTTCAAGGTTCAAGCAGCTCGTTTGTGGAATGCATTATCTATTGAGGTAAGGCGTGCGCAAACATTACCTTCATTAAAAAAAAATTGGTTGTTTGTAAAGTAGGTTTACGATCGAGATGTTTACGTGATAACGTCTTAAAGAAGAAATCTCCATTCGTTTGTATGCCGCTAGAGTGAGAGAGACGGAAGATCGGTCCACTCACTCGAACGCTATGCCAGCCTCCGCTCGTGAGGATTCCGCGTGACAAGTTTCACGGAATGACTGGCAGCGCTCGAGATGAGACGGGAGATCGGTCCGTTTCTCTCTCGTTATACCTGCGATCGCGCTCGTGAGGTTTTGGTGTGACACAAGTTTCTGAACATGTCACCCGACTAAAACGATTTTAAAGACGTTATCACGTCAAAAATGGTGAAGGAGCATTTCCCTTCTCTATAACTATTCCTCTCCTTTCTCTGTTCTATATTTGATATTTATTAGTATGTTATTTTGTTTCTATGTATGTATTTTATGTTACATCTAAGTAATATTATTTAATATAGTCATTAAGTCCATCCAAAGGTTGTCTGTAAGAGATTGCCCTGTGCGATAAGACCGCCCATTGTACGCTTATCTTTATAAATGTTTTGTCCTGTAATTATTTAAGTGGTGTACAACAAAGTACTCGTATATAATAAAATAAATAAATGTATATTCAAGCCATTTGGGGTTGAAACATTAGGTCCATGGGGTCCGAGTGCTCATCGAGTATTTCGAGATGTAAGCAAACGGTTAGTCGACTCTTTACGTGACCAGAGGGCTGGGCTTTTCCTTGGAAAAATTTCCAGAGAATCAGCATTGCCACCCAACGTGGCAATGCTGCCAGCGTTCTGGTCACTTTTCACGTTGACAGCGATGTGGGTGAATTTTTTGACGACCAAAAACACCCGTTCGTAGTTTTATTTAAGTGTATATATAGTGAGTTATTGTTGATTTTATTTTAAACTATGTAAATTTATATATTGGTGATAAAATGATTAAATAACATGATTAGGGTTCATTGAAAAGTGTTGATTTATTTCATACAAAAAATAAATAATGAATAGCTACGTGTAGTAATAGACAAAGACTTTTGAACAGATCTTTGTTGTATTAATGTTTGACAACTTCTCTACCTACTCCTTTTAGTTTGTCTTATGTTTTAGTATGTACCACACAGACAAAAATGCCATTGGCATTTTGGCTTCAACAGTTGTGGGGCTTAATGCAAGGAAGACCTTTTTTGTTGACAAAAGGCTAAGTCTGTACTGAGCTCTCATTAAAAAATTCATGGTCATTAAATTGTGGTGCTACACAAATATTGAACGCCTATTTGGAAGTGCAATGGCGGTATGATAATTTGCGGCTGCATCGGTTTGCGGTTTCGCCGTTTCTCTGAATGAAGGTCACTTCTTTCTGAATGTTGTAATAATTAGAACAATTCGGTATCTACGTAACGGTAACATTACTCTATAGTGCTATCGTTTCTAAGTCTTGTGTTTTCAAGGTTTTAAGGTGTTTATTTTGTTAAAAATACAAAAAGATGCGTGCATTCTATGCACGGATCTTTTTGTTCATCAGACGCTATTGATAGACGATAGGAACCAGGACTTGGACAAAATTAAGAACTGGTCTGATAAGTTTGGGTTGTCTATTATAGTTCACTCAAATTGTCGGACTTTTGGGATTTGAAGTTCCATTTGGTTCGTCGATGACTATTTGGTTACGTGCGCTACTTTGGCCGGGACACTGTCTTCTTAAATAAGCTTTATAGGCTCCTCAATAAATGCATCTGATTCATATTCAATCTGAAGAAATGTGATCATGTGTCGAGCTGCAGATCTCAACTCAAATGTATGTGGATTTTTGAAAAATCAATATTCTTAGCCAGGAATCGAGATCTTTGATTTTGGAATAAAACACACACGCTGTAAAGTTAAACTATCCGGTAGTGTCCATAATAAGGACATCATTCTGGGAAGTAATGTCATGTATGTCAATAGCCGGCCTAGTCTAGTTTTATTAACCGACTTTCCAAAAAGGAGGAGGTTCTATGTTCGACTTCGAGTTTGTAAAAAATATGGTCGACATGTAAAATGTTTGTCCAAATGAACTTACAGAAATAAAATCATTCATCATTATCATTTATCAATCGGAAGACATGATTTATAAAAAATAGTGTTATTGTGTCATCACAAAATGGCGCCATGTGTCTTTGCTCTAATTTATTACTGTAACATCTCATGGACATACTACATTTTACACAATGATTTTGATTTGATTTAAAAGTATATATAAAAATACTTGAAAAAAATACATATCAAATCGGCATAAAAGTAAAGAAAGACTTGGCTGTCATCGTAGATGATTGAAGAAATTTCTTATGGATAGGAGCCTACCTTAAAATCATTCTTAACAAAATCTTGCCGCGTAGATCTTTTTGTTTACAAACAAAGATGAAAACTGAATGTCAGCGTTCGTCTATAAGTGACCAGGCGCGTTGTTCTAGGGCGAAACATTCTAATTTTACTTGGTTATTTTTGCTCAGTGAAGCTATTTGGATGATGTTCGATGCCTATTTCCGTGGGGTCATGAGCGACGCGACGACGGTAGCAGACTTGTTGATCTGTCTGCTTATTATTGTAGCCGACTGAAGTTTATATACACTTTGGGCTAAATCTAAATTACAATATAGAATTTAGTTAAGTTTTTCAAGGGGCTTAGAAATGTTAAAAACTTTTTAAGGTTTGGGACTTATTGTAAAAAAAATCTTAAATACTACGCATCCTACAAATGTCAGCACTTTTCCCAGCTTGCTAAAAAGTTATTCACCAACAGCCCAAAAGTTATATGTTATTTTGGCTCAAGTTGAGAAGTCAATCGAAGCTCTCATTTAGGTACGGCGTCAAAAGTCGATTACCACTGTTACTTTTACATACCATCGAAATTGACACAAACTTTTGTTTTATGCGTCTCGTTTATGATTAAATAAGTAGTTTGAAATAGCTGAGTTAATTATGAAAAAAAAAGTTTTATCACATTTTCCAAGTTGAAGAAAAAGTTTTTTTTACTTCAAACTACTTTGAAAATTGTTTTTTTTTTGCTTAAGCCTTTCTTATACCCACTCAACTTTGCTATAACATATTCAAACTTTTCTCCATTTCGTAGAAGTCTATGCAATAAAAACAATGTTGCCAAATATGCTCGCACAAACTTGAAGTAAACACCAGTTTACAGATTGAAAAAATAGTTTAAATGATATTAATAATAAGTACCAGCATCGATTTATTGATATAGAATTTACGAGAAAAGTTTTAAAACAACTTTAAAGAGTTTACTTGGTCACGACAGTTATTCGTAATTGTTTGGTTCGCGAGAGGAGGAGCGCGCTCGCTTCTGCGCGCTACGACCGGCGCCGCCGAGTGAGACAGGCATAGCTCTCACGCAGCACGGTGCCGGACGTACTGCCGCACGCCGCCACACGCTGCCGCACGCCGCCACACGCTGCCGCACGCCGCCACACGCTGCCGCACGCCGCCGCACACTGCCGCACGCCGAACGGCGGACCGCCCGCCGCCCGCAGCCGCCCGCCGCCCGCAGCCGCCGCCCGCCTCTCAGACCACGCTCCTCTCAACAATATAAATTCTTATTCAACTAACATGCAAATGTTTCGGTTTTACCTGCCCGATAAAACTTATAATAGGTGTAACATATGCCCTTTAAATCTCAAACTCAAAACTTGACTCACTTTAGTCACGCAAAATGTATAAATAACAAAAAAAACATTGGGAGAACTAAAAAAAATATATACTATAATCGCCACAGTTAACTGAAAACATTTTCGTTTTCTGATTTTTTTAATCCAAAATGCAAGCTTTTAATGCTTAAAATATTGCTCATCAAGGTAACTTGGTGGTCCTAAATAAATTCTAATAAAAAAACGATCTTAAAAAGTAGCTCGAGTTTAATGAATGTCTTGTGGCACACTGTAGTAGACCTTCTGCGGCGTGTCCGCGTGGCGACACGCTTAGGTAGTGCACACGGTGCTCCGGCGGCGCGACTTGCGCGCGCTCGCCCAGTTTTCTCGCGCGTTCTGCCTAAAAACGCTCGCTCAATTTTCATTATGACGTCGATTTCGAACGTCATCATATAAATAAAGGGTGTCGTATGTCCGCGGGGGTCGGATCCTCGCGCGCCGCAGCGCACGCCCCGCGCTATCGATCCGTGCGCGCGTGTTCCGCGCCGCGCACGGCCCGGCGGGCGCCGCTCGCCCGCGCGCCGCGCTAGTCATGCGCGAGTCCTGCTCGGTGCCGCATCGACCGACACGAGCCGAGTGGGATTAAACGCGCGAGTGCCGCGGCCGCGCTCGGCAGGCTCGCGATCCACTCGCTCACTGACGCCAGCGGTGCGCCGCCCGGACTCGCTCGCACCCCATGTGTATCCCACCCACTGCCCCATTGACCCCGACAGGCCGGCTGGACATGGTCTGCAGTTAATCGCGCCGCTGCCGCCTGTGATCATCGGCCGCGCCGCCAGCCTGCACACAGCGCACACCAGGTACGTGCTACCCGCAGGAGTCGGCCGAGCGAGCCCGAGCCGCTCCGCGCCGAGCCGCGCCGAGCCCGCCAACACGCCGCGCGTGACTCGCTCGAACACTCAGTGACACAGTTTCGTTTATGTAAGTGCGTCCGTCGATATCCAAGTAGGGGAGGGGGTGAGGCGAGTTGGCTGATCCCAAAAAAAAAACAGTTTTAAAAATCATTAATTTCTTGTAAATTGTCCCGAAACAAAAATGACAGTAGTTGTGAATTAGGTGGTTATAGATTTGATCAGTACAATCCCATCCCGACACCCTGACATACTGTTTCAAAATCCCAATAATTTAGAGGTAAGGCTTTGCGTTGCTACATTGCGATTTAAGCTAAGCGTGTCACAGTGTACAGCGAGGCGATTGCTAATGCATGTTTTATGACCGCAATATAGTCGGAGACGTCGTGAGAATCATAAATGGAGTGTAGGAGCGGCTCCCGACCGGCCCGGTGTGGGCTCGCGTCAGTGTGACAGTGTCACCCACAGCACCATGTATGCAATGCGAATGAGTCCAGCTGTGGGAGACGCGAACACGCGCCTCACCTTCTCGACAACATTACGAAAGAGAGCATTTCTTTAATAGATCCCAGTGCATTAAAATCTTTTGATAGAAAACGGGAACTTTCGAGTACATAACAAAAAATTTAATACGTTTTTCTGAATGAATGCAACTTGCAGCTAGGTCCTATCGACTTAACAAATACTACGAAACCACACAATTAACCATTCGCTGGCGACTAACCAATATGATTGAAGTACTACTTGAAAGAAACATCTTCCATATCATGTACTATATACATATTATGGTCAACTACAGTACAGACTCATCAAATTGAAACTGAGAAACCATTAATAACATTTGGTAGAATTCAAAACATTAGGAATGTTCTGTTACGGTGTAATTGTATTGTAAATTACGTTTGTTCATTAACTGTGCGAGCAGTGATACAGGCAAAGTTGAAGCGATACGTGTAGAATCGGCAAGTAATCACTTAATCAAAGACAGTGATCATTTAAAACTTAAAGCTGAATGATTGTCTAGTAAAATCAGCTTACAAAAACAAACGACACGAGCCGAGAAACCACAAACTAAACTTTACAAACAAACGAGATGCTGATAACTGACCTGTAACCTATCTCAAAAGTCTTAGAAACTGGACTGGCTGACAAGTACCCTCTGCCTAGCACCCTTCTACACCGATTTCACAATAGATTATATTGTACAAACGGTTCTTAAGTATAAAAGTACTTTAGAAACTTAAACACGATCCGTCAGTTAAGTTTAACGGAATAATTCTACCAAAACACCAACAAAACGAGAAAACTGAAATCAATTTTGATAAAACTGTAATTTTATTTTAGATTAGAGATAAAAAACTTGCAAGCCATAAATAAACAACAACTAATGAAATTAGTTTGAATGAAATGAGTTGTGTTATGTATACATTTACATATAAGTCCAACTAACATTACAATAACTAATATCAATAGCAATTATTTTACAATGAAAACTAATTGTATATAAATAAACGATCAATTTGGTTGAAAACTCATCAATAAATAAAAAGTTCGGGTCCATTCGCGTACTACGGCGTAGCACTTTCGTAGGCTCTACGGAGTTTCGTAGCATGCTCACGGCCTATGTTCTAAGTCTGTTTGAAGGAAAATTCTTCCAATCCACTTAACTCAGTAGCCATGACAACGGAAATAAAACATCAGTTCCGTCTATAAATAATAAGTTATAAACGTCAATTCGAACGATTGAGTCGAGTAGGAGAACTCAGAATGAATAGTATAAACATATTATATGTATTACTACAGTTTCATATATTCTCATACGTATTTTGCCATCCAATTTCCATTTCATCACACTATCAGAGTTTAAAACTAGCAGAGGTTACATGTCTTTCTCATAGGCAATTTCTAAGAGTTAACTTAATTCAAAAAAACCATCTTATCTTTACAGAAAATCAATTGAATCCCTTCGTTATCAAAACACTTTAAAAATGCATTCTTACACTAAGCTGTTGGCTATAACTGATAGAAACAGAACAATATGAAAAAAAGACTTTAGAACATGACGCGCGAAATGAATACATAAGAACTATGCGAAATTAATATTACCTACATATTTTAAAACAGCCGAAATTAATAAAATACCGACATGTTTTAAAACAGCAGTGATGAGCGTTGTTTGTTTACATGAAGCTCTCATGTAGTGGGCACTGGGCATGCCACCACTTCGGAACTTAATTATTGTTTACAAACATCGTCGTATTTCTCGTGAAATATAAGCTTCAATAATAACCGGCTGCCGACGTGTAGCGTCCATTCATTAAATTAATAAACGATTGATACTCGAGTAGGAAACCGAATGCGGTGCACTCGGTACATACGATCACTCACGAATTATTTGATTACACCATTGCCCATGTATTCATAAATGCCTAAGCTATTTAGTCCACCCTTGTGCGTTCGTGAGCATCACACTATAGTAATATTATGAATGCGAAAGTTTGTTAGTGTGTGTGTGTTTGTATGTTTGTTACTTCTTCACACTGAAACGCCTGGATGGATCTGGATACAATTTGGCATAGAAATAGAATATAGTCTGGAATAGCACATGATGGAAGACAGGATAAGAAAACACTTTTATCGCGGGCGAAGCCACAGGCAGAAGCTAGTAAAGAAATAAATCAATAAATAGCTGAATCAATAAACAAATATTGGGCTCATACAGAATCGCATGAGAATCCATACTAATAATGTCTGTCTATCTGTCTGTTACGTTACCACGTCGAAACAGCTGGACAGATTTTGATAAAACTTGGTATAACACCATGACTTGCATTATTACACGGAATACTCTTCATCCTGGTAGTGACTTATCTTAAGATAATAGAACACTTTTCAAACGGGTGAAGCCGTGTGTAGGAGCTAGTATTCATATGGTTCGACTGTTCCGTAGTTTTTTGTAAATCGCTCACTTTTTTACTATTCGGATGGAAACTTTCACAGCGGCTACGTACGCGAACGACAGGGAAATTTGAAAAAAAAAACGTATCAAACAACTTTCCCAGTTCAGCTGATGAACGTGAAAATCCGATCCGTTGGTTTCACACAATTTGTTGTATTTTTATTCTGTATTGGCATTGAACTTGATTCATGACTGGGTTTCTATTGCCGCTGCTGGTTATCATAAACTAGTCTAGTCTAGATACCATTGACTACTAATTCAGTCTCGTAAGCAATAACAAAAAACCCAGACTAATAACTCGTTAGATTTCTTTAACTCTAAACACTAAATTGTTGCGACTAAAGTAGTCTTCGAAAACATTTGTAAACGCGGGAATGAACTAGCTAAAAATAAATCTATTTAAGAAAATTTAATCGCAGGCAAACTTCTAAGCAAGCTTGCTTCACTATCGACCACATCATCGCTTACCATCAGGTGAGATAGTGATCAAGCGTGAGCCTATCAATAAAAGTAATAATAATAAGAACCGGCCAATTGCGTGTCGGACTTCGCATATATAGGGTTCCGTATCAAACCGCAAAATCAAGTTAGTTGTAATAGGAAAATTGGAGGAATTTTAAAGAAAAAACTAATTTATCAAAATATTTGTATTTGGTAGTAAAATTTACGTAATAATAAACATTATCACCAAACTTGAAGTTCATAGGTCACTAGGAAGTTAAAAAAATCTACGGAACACAATTTTGTAAAATTTTTGGTGGCTTCTCAATTCTTTTTGTTTTTTTTTTTTAATTTTCATCGGCGAAACCTATATTCGTCTGAGAAATTTAACAGTGCGGTGTAGGAAATTGCAGTTTTAGGTCACCGCCAACTCTTGAACAATAGTGGAACTAATGCAAGTTTTATTGATAATTTCTATCACATAGAATAATTTCAGATTTTCTTTATGCAAACTTCGGAGATAAGGGGAGACCAACGTTTTTTTTTTTATTTTTCATCAAAAGTCGAATAAAAGAAGTTTGAAAAGTGCAAATACCGCTCTTCCATTCCCTAACAGCTCCTCTTCGAATTTGTAAGACCCTTTCAGTCCCTGTTGCAAAAAACCTTTTTTTTATTTATTCCTTATTTGTAAAATAGTTGGGCACACGTCATCTGTTCCAAATTTCAAGTTATAGCATGTTTTTGAGATATCCAGCTGTGACAGATAGACAGACTGACTCGCACCATAAGGGTTCCTTTTTACCATTTTGGTATGGAACCCTAAAAACGAAGCCCTTTATCCTCCAAAAACTTTTCAATGCATGTCTCTTGACTTGCATAGTAATGGAAAAAAATCCGTCACGATTTCTCGTAATTTAATTTCGTCAAACATACGCTTTATGATCGAGTAAAGACGATTGCCTGCAACTGCCTAGTTCACTGCCAAGGGCACTACATCCTGTACGAAACTAGGTCATTTGGTTAAACAAACATGCGTGATTCGATTAACAATAATTACAACCTACTATGCGTTTTCCTATATGTACCTATGTTTGACTGAATGAGAAAGATAGAAATATATGTCACGGCATTGCTGCAAACACCGTAAATATATGATTTAATAATAAATCGCTTGATATTGCAAATACTTTATTCTCAATAAGACGAGTATAAACTGTCGAATTTTGATGGGCTTTGTTTTACGGTTCACAATATATCAAGAATTTCTAATCTCGCAAGAAATTGGTTATTGTAAATAAACAATTTACAGTTTTTGCAATACACCAGTGAGATATTATACACAACCGGCTGCCCACGGCTCCGCCTGAGTGAAATTAGTACTGCCTCCAAAAATCTATACCTAAAATGCTTTGTCCTGAATGACTGACTGACGAATCAACGCACAGCCTAAACTGCTGATCGTAGGGACCTGCAACTTGGAGGGTGTGTTCTTTCTTTGACGTAGGCATCCAATAAGAAAGGATTTTTCGAAATTCTACATAAATACATATCTAAATAAACAATAAAGGATGTCTTTATTAGTTTTTCGAAACAACTCCTAAAAGGGGATGTTAAAGTGTTTTTGAAGAATTTTATTTGTTGAGTTAATAAATTTGAAAGTTGAGGTAAATACCAACAAAAGTAAACAATAAAGGTAGTTATCATTAGTTTTTCGAATCTACCACCAAAAGTCGATTTAAAGGGTGCTAAAATTTGTGTGAAGAATCTTATTTCTTGGGTTAATAAATTTGAAAATTGACATAAATATCATTATAAATAAACAATAAAGATTCTCATGATTAGTTTTTGAAACTAGCCCCAAAAAATGATTTAAGGGGAATTAAAGTGTTTTTGAAGAATCTTATTTCTTGGGTTAATAAACTTGAAACTTGACATAAGTAGGTACCAAACTATGTAAACAATAAAGGTTGTCATTCTACTGGACAAATTTCGTTTAGGACGTGGGGTTTGCATTAAAAATCTGATTCCTTGGGGATAGAATAAATAATCCAAATTCACATAAAAGCTTTTTAAAACTACCCCCAGAAAGAGTTAAGGGGTGTTAAATTTTTTTTGAGGAATCATCCTGCGGAATCTTACTAACATAAAGGAAAAATAAAAAGAGAAGAAAGAGTAAATAACATATTTGGGTTGTTCAAAACTCGACCCTCGACGGAGCAAAATGGGGTTATTAAGTTTTTAGGGGAGGATTTTACTTTGCGGTGGTACTGGTAACCTTAAATTTATTATTCGTTAAGTCAAATAACTAATCGTCCCAAACCAATAAACCCTGTATATCTACAATAACCCATTTGATTTAATAATAGCTTATTTTTGGTCGCCTTCACTAACTGCACATACCTAAAAGAGTCAATTATAGGATAAACGAAATCACGCGAACAAAGTCGCGGGCGAAGTATGTTTATAAATTATAAGTTATAACAAAATTCTTTCGGTAGGTACTTTTTGTGTGAAAGATTATAACAAAAATCAATACATCCATAATCACAAACTTTCGCGTTTGTGTAAACTAGTATGTAGGGGTAACTTATTAAACTAAATATAACTACCAGCTTATGCCAGCGGCTTCGCCCGCGTGAAAAGAATAATCTTATCCCAATGGAACATTATACTGGGATGAAAAGTAGCCTATGTGCTAATTCAGACTATAAACTATGTCTGTGCAAAATTTCATCCCGTTCCTTTCAGCCGTTCTGGCGTGATTGAGTAAAAAATATACATCCACACATCTTGACATTTATAATATTAGTAAGAGAGAGCAGTAGTGGCCCAGAGGTAACGGCCGCGACTTACAAGTTATAGGTTGTGGGTTCGATCCCAGGCAGTCGCTTTACTTTATTTCATCACCACTTCTCTCAATACGGTGAAGGAAAACATCGTGAGGAAACAAAAATATTGAAGAAATGTGGTATCCACCAACCCGCACTGGGCCCACGTGGTGGATTACGGCCCATTCCCTCTCACAGAGAAGAGGCCTGCACGCACAACAGACCAAATGAGAGTCTCAGTGCGGAAAAGGAGGTCCATCTATCCTATCATAATATTACTACGATTTAGGTATACCCTTAAAAATACTATATGCCAATAACTAAACCTAAAAACAAACTAACATGCTCGTATTATGTCGTCGAAAATTTCTTCCGCATCGCTATCAACTGGTAGTGTGCCCAAAAGACTGGCTGCATTATATCCCAGCGCCACCAGATGTTTTTTATATATTAAGCCATTTGATCTTATATTTTGTAGGGCAATGCGATAAGCATGGCCATGATCATAGACTATACACTTAATACAGATATAACAGGCCAACAGGCCATGATAACAGGGGTCAACTTGTTGATGTTAAAAATACACGCTGAAAACAACAGTTTTTATAAATATATCAATAAACCTAAGTAAATTTAGATCTTCATAAGAAGTGGTATGACTTTCTTATAGAGTACATGAATCATTAATAAATCAAATCATTTCCGAATTAACGAGTGAGAGTTTGGGAGTCAATTGATTGGTTACCCAAAAAATATTGGTGATAAAAATTTGCCGTTTTTTAATTACCTTAGACCTTATGAATACAAATACTGAGGTTAATACTGTAATATATTATTTAGTAGTAGCTTCTGCCGGCGGCCCGCGTTGAATTCAGAAGTTAATTCTTCTTAATTCTTCTCCTATCGTTTAGTCCATCCAAAGGTTGTCTGTGAGAGATTGCCCTGTGCGATAAGACCGCCCATTGTACACTTTTTTTGAAAATGTTTGTTCTGTATGGATTTTTTATGGTGTAAAATAAAGAACATAATAATAAAGGGACCGGGACAAAACGTTCTAATTCTTAATTCAGGACAAGTTTCACCCGTGTGCCAAGTTTTAGCCGTTAATATAAACAGTTATTTTTACTTTCGCATTATATAATATTAAGTATGGATTATAAATATAGGATAAGTAATTACAGCCATGACAGATATATTTTCGATAAAACCTTTGCTCTTAAAAATCGCATCACTGTTAACAAGAAAACTACACAAACATCAACTAACTATATCACAATCACCGTCTAGTGCTCGCTTCTCAACTTCAATGTACGATATTATTCTATGTAGTAGTCGTTCTAAGAACACCTTATCAGCAAATACATATATGCGTTGCACTCAGAGCCACAAACTGAAATTTGTGTGTCGGTTAAGTTTGCGGGCCACAGGTTCGGGAATGCGACGGCAAGCCTCTTATGCGACAAGAACTTACCTCACCTTCCGACGCATCGAGCTCCTCTCATAATTACCGAGCCAACTCTTGAAATCAAGTTTATTTACCGCCAGCATGCGCTTTGCTCTTGTTACCTAAACAGACTTTGCACCGATTTGATACGTTAACGTTTATTTGCTGCAGACGCTTTATTTCATGGTGCTTTTTGATGATGGTATGGAAGACATATCGAGTTGACATTGTAAGTACTATAATCTAAAAAAAAACCGGCCAAGTGCGAGTCGGACACACGCACCGAGGGTTCCGTACAAATCTCAGCTTAAAGGTATGACCTTTAAGCTGAGCTGTATGAAATGTGACCTGAGTATTTGATATGAATTTCAATTTAATAGCTCTACGCGTTCATGAGGAAAGGTAAGTTTAAAATTATTAAAAGTATTTTTATTATATGATGTAACTAGAAAATTACGGTTTCCACAATAATTCCTTAATCTGTGCTATAAAACGTTGCTTCGTATCAAATTTCAAGATTCTAAGTTCACGGGAAGTACCCTGTAGGTTTTGATTCCCTTGCGATTCTCGAAAATTAAAATTTGCGGTATAAACGGCTGTATCTTTTGATTGCGTTGGCTTAGAAGTTTTTTTTCACAGCTTTAAGGGACAGTAGACCTGAGTATTTGATATTTCAGCTTGATACCCCAACGCGTTCCTGAGAAAAAGGGTCTTGACAGACAGACAGACGGACGGACGGACGGACAGCAAATTGATCCTATAAGGGTTCGGTTTTTTCCTTTCGAGGTACGGAACCCTAAAAAATTATATTTTTGTGTTTGCCAATTTTGGGTGACGGGTCACGTGTGTATTGCAATGATCACGTTAGTTATAACTGTTTACTCAAAAATGCATGTAATGTAGTCATTATTTTGACAACCTTGTTTGAGCAAAGTCGACCTTGCCGTTCTGTTTCAAGGAGCGAGCGGCCGACAAAGTTTTGCTGGCCGCTCTAACAGGCCGGCAATGTTTTGCCGGCCGCTATTTTGACGTTTCAACGTTTTAAAAAATCAAATCCAAAAAGATTTTATTTAAAACACAGCTGTTTGTATCTATAGAGATAGGTTCAAAAAGATTTTATTCCATATTAGGCTGTATAGTTCCAACTACCATTGCTCAAAAAAAAAACAAACAAGTAACAAAAGCGCGGTTCAGCGAAAATTTTGTTTTTATTTAGTGACTTTTTTGCTAAAAATGAGCTCTCAAAGCGAAAATTCATCCGATTCAATGTGTTTAACACCGCCAGATATTAAAGATGAAGCTAAATTAGTGGTTGAAAATTTGATACCGCGAAACTCAAGGGAAAAATATAAGCTTGCATAAATGATAAATTTGTGCAGTGGAAAATCAGTAGGAAATCTAAATCTTTATCTGAAAATGTTTTCTTGCGTATTTTAATGATCTTTCCAACAAAATGAAGCCTTCGTCTCTCTGGAATACCTATTATATGTATACTTAAAAATTACCACAATTAAACGAGTATGCTTTAGCATACTCGTTAAATTGTCGCATACTCATTAAGTGTTGAACGACAGTCAGACGGATATAAATGTAAAAATTCAAAAGTGTTGAAATCACAAAATGTAGAAAAGTTTATAAATGAAGCACCCGACTCTGAGTACTTAGCGGTGAAAGTAAGTATTTATATCTAAAAACCCAAATTTGAACTGTACCTACACGTTCTCATAATTAATACTCGTACTTGTTATTGTTACAGGTAGTTCTTATTTTTGGCATTTACGGTGCATGTCGATGCTTCGAAATTACCAATATCACCGTTAATGACATTGAAACTCACATCAACGTAATGATAATTACGTTGCGAGATACAGAAACGAAGATTGATCGTACTTTTGTTGTTCGTGACGCCTCATTTGCAGTGGTGCAAAAATATTACGCACTACGTCCAGTTGACGTAAAAACGGACCGATTTTTTTTAAATTATAAAAACTGCAAATGCACCAAACAAGTGATAGGGAGGCACAAAATTGCTCAAATGCCCAAAATAATTGCTACATACTTAGAACTGCCCCATCCGGAACAATATACAGGTCATTGTTTCCGGCGTTCATCGGCCACTATTCTTGCCGATACTGGGGCCAATCTTATTACACTAAAAAGGCATGGAGGATGGAAATCCGATCGAGTTGCTGAGAGCTATAGAGAAGAATCGGTGGAGAATAAAAACAGAATTATACAAAAAATCGGTCAAAGTATAAACTTAAAACGAACAACGTCTTACGAGTTCCAGGAAGCTTCAACATCTGCTCAAGAACCTGAAGAAATGAATGTAATAAATGAAGAAATAATACAGCAGTCAAACACCGCATTAGAATTATCGCAAACTATTAGTAATATCAAACAGGGAAATTCGGTGTTGAATTTTAGTAACTGTACTTTTCATAATTGTCATTTTAATTAAAATTCTAGTTAATTAATATATTTTTTATTTAAATTACTTGCTGGTTTTATTTAGATTAGGTACTTGCATTTCGAGTAAAGCACTATACAAACCTTGGCCAACAATGACTGCTTCGCTGGTCACGCTATGATTGCCTCGAGCTAGCCTAGCTACGCTCTAGGCCTTTCAGCTTGGCCATCATTGCAGCCCTTGCTGTCCTCGCTGTAAAGGCCTCGACCTAAGGTCTCGGCCTTTATCTCAGCTCGTCCATCAAGTGCTGCACGCTGACCGCGCTGTGTCGGCCTGGAGCTGTGCTACGCTGCGCTGTCGGCCATAATCAGCGCGACCAGCAAAGTAGTCATTATAGACCGCGGCAGTAATGTACTATAAACTGATTACTAAGAAATTGAAATCGTCTGATAAAACTTTATTTGGAAGTAAGTTTCAAATGTGGGAAAGAATGTAATTTAGATTGACAGGGTTAACGAGCAAAATGTGACAAATGACAGAAGGAATCCTATATAATCATTTATGAACAATTCAGTTTTTAGGAGAAAGTACAGAAGGAAGCGTCAAACAGTATTTCCACTAATAAATTCATGTATTTCATTGGACATTCTATCCACCCTCACATACTTTTTGAATAGCAGAAACAATGGGTTTAATCCCTTATCTTATCTTATAGAGGGGCCGAGAAATAACTCGGACACTTCGATCTATTGGGAGCTAACTTAACTTTTAACCCCTTAAGAATCCGAAAAGTGGATCCACGAGAGACACATTGGCTTTTTTAATTGTAACAATTCCTAACGGAATTTACAAGATTTTCCGTAACGGAAATTACAAGATCCAACCGGTTAATAAAGATTTGTTAAACCCGTTCTTTTATATTAACAAGTGACGAACTTTATAAGTATTTCAGAGTTCAAGGAAGACAACTGCATCCCTTTGTCTCGCTCGAACAATCCACATCCCATACGGTTGTTAATGCGCCAATGTCCGATTTACCCGGAACGGATCCCGGGTTGGCGGAAGCATTCACGTTGTGTGTGCAGAGGAAATTTTTCATCTCCCTTTGTTGATCATTTGAGCATTTTTCATTGTATACCGTTTTTTAGTTTAAAGAAATGGGAAAGTTGCGCTTAACTCAATGAATGAGGTTATTCTTTTTATTTTACGTTCATTTTTCTATTGCTGTCGTACGTTTTGCGCTGAGGAATCTTTTAGAGTAGGTGTGTTTAACTTAGTGCTGTGGAAACTAATTTCTGTGAATTTGTAATTGGCAAATGTTTCGTTTAAGTTAACTCAATAGGCTAGTTGATCTTCAACTGATAATAATCATTAAAAATCAAGGTTTATTAAAGTATTTTATGAACTGAGAAAACAACGCAATTTAAATAAATTAGTGAGGTATCTATCCAAAATGAAGGGTTTTAAGAGGTGATGACAAAAATATATTCCGCTTAGGTATATGTTAAAAAAAAATATAACAAAGAAGTTGTAAATAAAAAAAAACTATTTGAATTATCAAAAACCCGACTGCTTAAGTAGCGAACTAAAACACCGTAAACAAGAAAAAATCATGCTGTGCAGTCGGAAGATACATATTCACGAACTGGCTGAGCCCCGATCCTCCGACTGCACAGCATGATTTTTTCTTTAAATTTAAGTTTTTTTAATTAAATTAAAATATCAATTCGAATATGAATAAACCCTATACTTGATCTGGGTGGTGATGGTTTGTGATTTCTGCGCAATGACATCAAGTCCCTGCGTAATATGTTTGCGCGTGCACTCTGTATAAAATAGACGCCATGTTTTGGTGGGTAGATATTTCTCATAATCAGATTGCTGAATATATCCGATAAAATGCATTGGTTGAGGAGGAATGTAGTTATTATTTTTTAAATTTCATAATCTCGCTCATAGATTTCTTTTTTATAGAACATCTTTTGTTTTTTTTTTGGTAACCGGTTATGTGGTCGACGATGAAGCACGCCTGCCTAAAAGTAACCTATTCACTCTTGACTTATATCATCATCATCATCATGTCAGCGAAGAGATATCCACTGCTGGACATAGGCCTCCCTGCCTTTCGCATCCACCGGACGCCTGCAGGCTTGACCAGGTCATCGCTCCACCTAGTGGGAGGCTTTCCAACGTAGCGTCTTGACTTAAATGCTCCTAGTTTATAGCTATTGGAGAACAAAGATTCCGACAGGGAATTTTATTTCTCAGCTGTGCGCACAATGAAATGAATACTAATAAATCACCATTTCTTTGATTATACCAATGTTAGGAAGGTACAGTACAGACCACAGATTAGTACAGACTTTAGTTACACCTGAAATATTCATCGTTTTTTCACGTCGATGGGCATCTTGAAGATGCGCGCTCAAATAAAAGAAAGCTATGAATCAGAAGAATACACTCGATACAAAATCGATATGACAGTGTCACAGATCTAGTACTGATATAATTATCTCTATATAGCATGCTCGGTACAACAGATGGAATAGAAAAAAGTATATCTATTTCTTTTTGCTTATGACGTTATCTGTTAGTGCGAAAGTAAATACCGATATTGAAATTGCGTCTTAAATATAATATGTCTAGGAATAACTAGGTCTTAGGAAACTGGAACACGGCCAGCTATTGTTCGATATTTAAATATTCTTTTTCTCTTTTCATTTTTATATTTGTTTAAATTTTTATGTTATTAGTTCTGTTTTAGTACTTACTGGTCTTTTAAAAGTAAAGCTAGTTTTTTTTATCAACATTCACTTGCATTCATGAGTTCAAGCATGAGGTTGTATGTAGGTTCAACTTCAGGCAATTATCAATTAATTGTGACTTTTCAATACAAATACACATTATATATTTATCATAGTAAACACGGGGCTAATTATTCTATTATATTAAAATCTGAAACTGAATGCGAATAGGTATATACAATACCCTACAATGGGGTCGTAACAGGGTGGTTGGGTTATTTAAGAACTTATTCAAACATATAAAAGCTTACTACAATGCTAGATTGAAAAGGACATGTAGGATGAAATTGGCTGTTAAGTCACTTATAGTAAAATCTTATATAAACTTTCTGTTGACAAGCGTACATAGCAGTCCCAGTGGACTGATGCGCATTTGATACACAACATTTAGATGAAAGCAATTTTTTTTTTACAATTTCGGGTCTTGGGTAATTCTTAATTCTTTATTGTACACAAAGAAAAAGAAAATTACATATACAACTTGAGTGATCATAAAGTTGATGTACAAAGGCGAGCTTAACTCTAAGAAGAGTTTTCTACCAGCAAACCTTAATTTGTTGGTACTTAATCGCCATATTAGATATAACAAGAAGTCATAAAACCCACGCCTCAAAAATTAGAATCCTGAGCGTTAACGAGGGAATCAAAAGAGCACGAGGTGAAAAATCTTTGCACTCGCGTGCAACGTCTCACCTCAGCGAGGAAATGACTAAATGCAAAAAAAAAAAACATTTACAATCACAAGATATTTTTATTTCAGTTTAGGTATTAACTACTACATTATGATAGGTAAGTATTACGGCATAATCTTTGAATTATAACAAATTATAATGTGATTTTTGACTTCGTAGACCAAGCTGACATTTAGGGGGTTGCCACTTTATCGTTACATAAAAATAGTGTCGTATCCTGACTATCCCGTGTGATCGAAAGTTAATCGAAAATCGAAGTAGATCGAAAATGAAACTATATCACTGCAAAAGAATTACATTTGTTAAGAAACTACCGGCGTTTATTTAGTTTCTACTAATTTATGTTAGACTTCATTTTATCGATCGCATTTATTATATTGTTGATTTTATATTTAACACAATAAAAGTTTGTGCACTATGTGTATGAATACTGTTATATTTAAGTATGTTACGATTATTATACATAAAACATTTATTTACACCAATAATTAAAATTAAATTGAGGAATCATGTCTCATCGATTCGATGAATCACTTATGATTGAGCCTTACCTACAACACTATGCTTCAAGCTTGCAACATTTTCAAAAAATAAGGTCATTGGCAGCTGTCAGTTTAGTCTACGAAATTAAAAATCACATTATAGATAAAATTAAGAAAAATTGAAAGTAACGTTGCTACAGTTACTTAAGTTGAGTGTAATATTTTTGTTAGGTACTGTAATGTTGGTGTTAGTGATTTGTGTACTGTTTTTCGGTAAACTATCTGTCATACTTAATAGTTGTACCGATTCATCGGATATTCCCTTGTTGTAAATGTTCGCGAGAGAAGGCGATGTTTAGGTGTTTCGTAAAGGCTCATTTTTGATGTAGAAGGGCCAGTCCAAGGATCTGACTGAGGCTCTTTCAGTGTAATGGTTCCTACGATGCCTTTACATATTTTAGACTTATTTTGGATGGAATCCTATACAACCGCATTGGACTTCCAGCCTCCATGGCACTTAAGGGACAGGCGATCAGCTCCTGAATCGGCAAAAAGTGTGGCTCAAGTTCGTCGGAAACAATGACCCGTGTACAACAGGGGTTCTAGAAGTTCAAGAAATGTTGCTATTTCTCGTGGGATACTGTCAATTTTATTAGCACCCATAGGCTGTCTAACTCACTTTCCGTTGCGATATTGTAGAAAAAATAGTTGATTGGAGTTTAAGGCGGGCGTAAGGCTTGATATTTCTCAACAATTGTTACGTATTCCTTGCGAATGACGAAGTTGCGGTCTCTTTTTGTCTTTGTATTAAGTAAATTAATAAATAGTAAGTCATCTGAATGTTTCTCAATGTTTTTGACCTTAAGTTGTGTTAGTTCATTAGTTCGACATGCTCCGTTTATACCAATAATAAGAACAACCTGTAACGTAAAGAGTATTGTAGTAGATAAATTAATAAAATTGATATACATGCATAATTATGCCTGATTATGTTAAGTAGTTGATTAATATGCTTAAATAGATACTGAATATGCAACTGACTTAATTTTGCCGCCATCTGGTGCTTCGTTAAGAAACTTTTCAATTTCAGATGCAGTGAAAACCTTCGATTTTTTTGGTTGACGACCAGATGAGGCTCTTTTAAAAAATGCCACTAATTTAGCATAGGTGTCGATATTTATGACATTTTTCATCTTTATTGTTGCTTTTAGCATTGAATATATGCACTCCATAGAGTGCTTGATTTCTTGGTCTCGGATAATTCAATAAAATATGCCAGCAAAACGTTTTCTGAGAAAGTTTTGGATCCTTTAGCTAGTCGCCACGTGTTAAACATATCGTACTGTTTCAAATACTTCTCGCTCGCGTGATTGAGGGAGAAAGTTCATTTGCGCATTATTAACAGTTTCAGTCAATTCTGTTGGCGTCAAATTAACTTCCTCGTCGCTAGAATCACTCATTTTAGGTTTTTCACTTGTTTTCAAGTTTCTTGTTTTTAACCTAAGGTACACGTTTAACAGTATAACGAAAAGAAAATGGCGCGCGCAAAGCAAATTAAAAAAAAAGTACACCGAGAAGGTTCCGAGTCTGAGTTTTTAACAAATTAAAAAAGGTTGATGTTAAATTCGGCACCATGGAGGTAGAAGTAAATAGGCTTGGTGATGTTTTGAATTCACAAACTTAGTGCACACGATGTTCTAAATTCAATTTACTTTATCCTGTAGCGGATAAAAACGGCTTTTGCACTCAGTTATCGAAGAGCAAAAATACTCTTTCCGAGATGGGGGGATGAAAATATTATTTTCATTTCACCAGTTGTGGCCTATTCAGACGTCAAGCCTAGTGCAGAGTGTTGGTTTGGCTGGACTTGGTCTTGAGAGCCTGATGCAGATGGTGTGATTAGTTCCAGGTCTAGATCCTGAGCTGTAGATGACCGTAATCGGTGTCTTTCTTTCTTTGGTCGCAATTCAAAATTTGCCAAGTTAATCTCACCTTCACTCTCTAATGCTGACTCCTACTTATCAGGTTAGTAGTCGTCTTCAGAGTCGCCACAATACAGTGTCTCCTCTACGTCACTGTCATCCAGAACACTAAACACATAATCGTCGCCTTTTAGAAACAAAAGTGCCTTCTCCACAGTCCATTTTTATAATTTTTCAATTCCCACGTAAAAACTAAACCGTTCAAGATAAGAAAAACTACAAACACGTAAAGATTTTTTGGAATTTCAAGCACAGAGCCGCATTAAACACAACCTCCCACGCCGGATGCCGGCGCTGCACTGATTCTTTAGAGTATACTAGGCGTGGAAACGCACCGATGCTTGGTCAGCTCCCCACTTGGGCTGCTCTCGACGCACCGGTGCGTGGGTGGCAGCCAACCTGTTAATTTATTAACCAATCAAGTTTCAACAACGGAACGGAATACTTTTCAACACCGTAGTGCGTCCCCGTGGGTTCATTTTCGACGTCCACGCGGGCAAAGGCACTTTCAAAAGCAAGCTATTTATGCATGAATCGTCCAAGTATGGAGCACGAAAGTATATTATGTAAAGCTCTACTAAATATTTATGCATGAATCGTCCAAGTATGGAGCACGGAAATACATTATGTAAGGCTTTACATAATCTACTAAATATCGTCCAGCAACCCTTACCCTGAGCACAGATGAGTGACTTGTGATATGCCAAGTATCTGGGAACTTTCAATAGAACGACGGTGTTACAAGCAGAATTTAATCCATTTTAACGGAACTTAGATGGATCTCCGGCAACTTTACATCTGAAAATTGTATGATTATAAAGCGATGCGTTTTTCACCTCTTGTAGGTTTTTCGAGCCATTTAATTCGAATTCCATTCAGTAAAAAATTATTGATGCTCGAATAAATTAAATCGCGTAACCATTTTTTGTTTTGCTTCTGACGCCGTAGTTCGGAAAAGCGCTCACTTGATAAATATTTCAATTGCCAACTGAAATTATTGAGAGAGATTTTATTTATCATTTTTACACGCTGACTTTGTCTGATATTGAGTTGCAAAATGCTTTCTCGTTGTGATAAGTATTCGTATTGTTAAGTTTATTTACATAACGCAATGCTGTGTTTTATTTATCTTTTATCGACTAGTATTTTGCTCTCGTTAGTCTTGCGTGTTGATTCATCTTTTTTTAATAGGTGGAAATTGATTGCCATCACCCACAAGTTACGGACAAGTACTGTATTACGCCACTCAACACCAACAAAGGTGTGACAGGATGATTTCTTAAGGGACAGGTATTCATGTCTGTACTTTATTATCTCAAGGGATCAAAATACCGAGTTTATCGGGATAAGAAGTATTTTATGTATTAAACTAGGTAATGCATTATCTGTGTGCAAAGTTTGAACCAAACCCGTTCAGTCGTTTTGCGTGATTGTCACAAAAACGTATAAGCTTTCACATTTATAATATTAAATAAAGTAGGATAAAAAGTTATACATTGTGGACAGACTTTTTTAGTAATTCAATACAATTAATATGCAGATACAAATGACGTTGAAGTAGCCGCTGCGAGCACCCGCAGCCCGAAAATTTTGATAAATGACACCTTGCCCTTTGAACTCCACACACTCATCTTTATCTTCGGCCGAAAAAAAGGTTCGCCAAAAGCAATAATACTCGGTTCTTTCTCGTTAACAAATCACCCTGTATACTTAATAACTTCAATTTTATTTTCTTCAACAGGTAAAAAAGTTACTTCTGAATATACGGCTGTCAAGTGAGTTTATCTATTAGATTAGAATAATTAGAACGAGTGTTGGGCATCAATCGAAGTAAACTTCCTTTATTTTGAAAAAGAAGGCATAGCAAAGGTCATAAGTACCAAACTGATCTTACTTATGCGGGGTAAGATGGCGGTACCAACAAAGAACCAAGAGCCGCTGAACCAAAACGGTAGTGTAATTATTATTTTCGTTCTTATATCCTTTATTGTACACACAAAAAACAAATATATACAAATAAAATAGGACTTATGTACAAAGGCGAGCTTAACCCTTAGTAGGGTTATCTAACTGCAAACCTCTCTCTCGTATCTTTTTGTACATCAAAATATCTAATTTTACATCGATTATTACCACCACTGACCACTGTGCTCTTAAAATGTTAATAATCGATGGATTATTAACATTTTATGAGCACAGTGGTGGCTCAGCGGTAACAGCTCCGACTGACGTGTCTTAGATCGTGAGTTCGAACCCAGGCAGGCGCTTTACTTTGTGTAAATAATTTCATCACCACTGCTCTTAAAACGGTGAAGGAATAAATCGTGGGGAAACGAAATGTTCTAGAACCAAACATTCGAAGACATGTGACATGCACCAACCCGCAATGGGCCCGCGTGGTTGGTTTAAGGCGCATTAGCTCTCTCACAGAGAGGATGCCCGTGTGCCAACAGTGGGCAAATTATAAGGCTGATGATGCCGCATTTTTGCGCAGGCCCTTTTAAAAAAAGAAGGACACAATTTTCTGAAACACTAAACTCTATCAAAGCAGTAGTTTGTAAAACCCGTATTTATCTTAATCTGTCATATTTGGAAAATATTCACAACAATTAAAATGTAGTAGATAAAGTAGCGCTATAAGCCAAAAAATGGTGGCATTTGACACCAGCGCCCCTAGCGATAAATTCAAACGCGATAGCCCTCATTGTGGCCAATGTCTAGATCGCTAATGGAATCGAGGCTAATGTGTCTCCAAAGGCTTGTTAGATTAAAATAACTATTTAATTCAGGCCAGTGGGGGCCACGAAGTCAACAGAAGATGCCAATTAAAGATTGGCCCCTTTCGATTTTGGGTGACATTTGCATTCTTGCACTGGGAATTGGAGCTGTCGTACGCGGTCGGTCTGATTGTAATAATTGGGCTAGAGCGAACATGGTTCGACACTCGCGTCAAATTGGAATTAAGTCTGTAAACTTTAGTGATAACTTTCGTTGCACCTCTAACTAGACCTAATAGTTTAGACAAAGCGTTGTCTGTCAGTGAATGAATGATTTTATTTTAATTTCCACCACCACCAGCCTTTATTAAGTATTTAGATTACATTTTATTTTTTTATTTTTAATGAAGTAACGAGTTTAGATCCTTTTAAGGCGCGAGTTAAACGCGCGACCGAGGCACCGCTCCAAGGTCGAAGTCTCTGTCGCGCGAGACCGAGGCATGACTGTGTCGCACACAAACTTGCCTCGTTTTTAGTCGTTAAATACAGTTATATTGTTGAAAATTATTATTCCACATTGCAACAGAACACCAAGTTATCAAATTACTATTGGACGAAGAAGAATACGACGATATGATATTATATTATAAAAAAAAGCAAAGATTGGCTATCAATAAACTAAATACAACTAGAGGCCAAAATTATCGTTTTCAATATGAAAGTCAATCAAAAAATGGTAATTTAATTGTTGAATCACAAAATGTCCGGGCATACCGAGCGCAACGCGCGACACCACTCGTTCGTGAGCGAGATTGCTAGTAATCTTCTACAGTCGCGCGTCGCGGTCCCGCGCGCGTACTCCCATACCCCAAGGACAAGACAAGTGTTGTCGCGCGTTTCCTGCCTCGGCCGCGTGTCGCGGTCGCGCTGTTATCTCGCACCTTTACTCGGTACAGATTTCATTTTGAGATTATTTCAACACGAGGTTCAAAATTGTTTGACACCTAGCGTGACACTATGTCAAATAATGACCTACTTTATGCCAATAATTGAGTACCCCACGGAAATTATAAACTATTTATTTTTGTACTAGGAGTGGTAGAATTTCATTTCATTGGAAACACAGTGGAAAACCAATTTCAAACTCTTCCTTTACTGCGTATGTTAGGTAAAGATTTTCCTTTGTTCCAAAGCCTTTCAATTAACTTTCGCGATGCGTTTGTTTTGGTCAGCGAGCACTCAAAGGTAATTAAAATCTTTGCAAACATTTTTTTTTAAAGTGCACTCTGTTTCTCTCTCTTCTCTGCTCTCTGTACGAAGAGCGTGTTCTGTATTTGTATTTGAATCTATGCGGGTGGTACTACAATTTGAGATCCTACTGAAAAAATTCTGCAGGTGTTTTGTTTTTGATGAAACTTGATTTTTATGAATATTTATTGATAGTAGTCGCTTGTGGAGTTTATGGCTAAATAATAACAGCCAAGGTTAAGCAACGCTTGCTGAGGTCGGTTCGCAGATGGGTGACCTTCACATAACGCGTCTCCTCCGTGCCTCGGAAAGCCACGCCGATGGTCCTGGCTGCCATTTGAAGATATTTGACAGTTGTTACGGGTAGTCTGAAATCTGACACTAGTCTTGCCAAGGGCTATCGCGTTACCCATTTTGTAAGTCAGATCGTCAGACGGTCCATGTAAAATACTGATTTTCTGGTTAGACTGGAAGCCGAACCTCACGTAGTTGGCCAAAATATTAGGCAGATATATATATTCTTGATAGTAGAAAAGATTACTGCAGTTTTATATTTTTGTGGTGTTTGGTTTAGTTTGGTGGTTTTTGTTTTACTTTGCCCTATTCTAGGAATTTCTCCTCAATCGTGGGTGCATACGAAACATCATTTAGATCTCAGTTAGCCGCAATTAATGTGTTATACCACGTTTAGCAGGTACACTCGTAACCCACAGGTTGCGGCTAACTGAGAGCTGGCAACCTTACTTTTTTGGGTTCCGTACCAAAAGGGTAAAAACGGGTCCCTATTACTAACACATTACTGTCCGTCTGTCTGTCTGTCACCAGGCTGTATCTGGTGAGCTGTGATATCTAGACAGTTGAAATTTTCACGGATGATGTATTTCTGTTGCCGCTATACGAGTAACAACAAATACTAAAAACAGAATAAAATAATTATTTAAGTGGGGCTCCCAAGAAACGTGACAATTTGCCATTTTGGCCGGCTTTTCCTATTTTCTGCACCACTTTCTATCAAATGTCGTTAGATTAAAAACTTATATATTTGGGGTTAAGTATCAAATATAAATTTCAATGTATATGATTAAGTTAATTGCGGCTAGATATTTCCAGGCAACCCAGCAGCTATCCATTTTACTATCAAGTATAGTATGAAAATTTAATTCAATGAAAACCTTTACTTCTGCAGATTTCTGCTGTCGGATCTTAGGCTACTGGCTTCTACACGCCACTTCGTCCGAGTATTTTGTAATGAAACATATTCTATAGCACTCAGCAATGGTGTAAAATTATATAAAACCGGCCAAGCGCGAGTCGGACTCGCGCACCGAGGGTTCCGTACATACCTCAGCTTAAAGGTATTATAGACATGAAGTATTTGATATGAATTTCAATTTAATACCTCTACGCTTTCATGAGGAAAGGGGTAGTAAGTTTAAAATTATTAAAAATATTTATAATAATTTTTATTATTCCGCAATTATTTCTTTATCTGTGCTATAAGACGTTGCTTTGTACCAAATTTCAACATTCTGAATTCACGGGAAGTACCCTGTAGGTTTTGATTCCATTGCGAGTGTCGAAAGTTTGCGGTAATTTGCAGCATAAACGGCTGTATCTTTTGATTGCGTTGGCTTAGAAGTTTGAGTTTCACTGCTTTAAGGGACAGTAGACCTGCGGGGTGACCATAAGCTCTTAGAGTAAGGTTATTTTGAGATCGCGTAAGTGACAGATGTATACAAGTCATATACATATGTCCCTTACACACACTCAAAATAACCTTACTCTAAGAGCTTATGGTCGCCCCCCTGAGTATTTGATATAAATTTCAGCTTGATACCTCCATGCGTTCCTGGGAAAAAGGGTCTTGACAGACAGACGGACGGACGGACAACAAAGTGATCCTATAAGGGTTCCGTTTTTTCCTTTCGAGGTACGGAACCCTAAAAATGAACGTTATATTGGGTACTTTCTTTTAGACATATTCTTTAATAAAACATAGAAAAAATCTTCTGACTTTTCTCTGCACCTTGCTGAAATTATGAGCCAAAAAATCAAAGAAAAACAATAAATAACAGCCTCGATAAAATGACTGAAAGGTGCTTAATATTTTCATTTTTCAACTGCATACATTCGATCATTGAGTTTGCTCGCAGCTATTCATTCAACAAAATACAAGCTGGGTTCAAACTGTATTTTACTGCCATCCAATTCGTTCGCTTTAGTCCGAACTGTCATCGGCTTTCAATGGAAACGCCTGGGTGAATGCGATTGGTAAAAAGCGCAGACTCCAATACTCCTTGCTGTCAAAGCGCATGAAGGGCTTGCACAATGCCTTTTAATTTGAACAATGCGTAGCCGGATGTATCGACAAAACGTCGATTTTTCCATATGTCAGATTGTCAGTGCGCTGTTATTGAAACTTTTTGAAATACATCTTTGTATTCATGTTGCGAATGATTTACGGGGAAAAGTGTGAATTCGACTGTTTTCATGTTACCTTTTATTTATGATAAGGTAAAATGATTTTTTTATTCTGATTGGTATCTTATAATGAAAGCGATCTCATAATAGTTAGTAAGTTATCAGTTGACTCATAAGAAGTAGGCACAGATAAAATTCTTACTATAATGTGATTCTTAATTTCGTAGACTAATCTGACATTTGGGGGGTTGTCACTTTATCGTTACATAAAAATAGTGTCGTATCTTGACTATCCTGAGTGATCGAAAGTTAATCGAAAATCGAAGTAGATCGAAAATGAAACTTGTTTGTCACAGCAAAAAAAATAAAAATTGTTTAAGAACTAGCTGCCCTTTTTTAGTTTCTACTCATTTGTGTCAGACTTCATTTTATCGATCGCATTTATTTTATTGTTGAGCTAATATTTAACACAATAAAAGTTTATGTACTATGTGTATGAATGCAGTTATATTTAAATATATTACGTTTATATTCATAAAATATTTATTTACACCAATTATTAAAATTATATTGAGGAGTCATGTCACATCGATTCGATGAATTACTTATGATTGAGCCTTACCTACAACACTATGCCCCGCGCTTGCAACATTAAAAAAAAGTAAGGTCATTGGCAGCTGTCAGTTTAGTCTACGAAATTAAAAATCACACTATAGATGACGCGATTGTATGTACTTCGCATGTCAAAAAACGGAGTAAAAGTACGATCAATGATCGTAATTTGAGCTTTTCATTTAGCATTATCGGCACCGGAAATCCACCGAAATCTAGAAAAATGCCTTTTTGATGATAGAAAAAGTTGGCTGAGGCATTGGAAATGTTTTCTTTTAACGAGTAAACGAGTAATTTTTGTATATATATAATCTGAATCTCGGAAACGGCTCCAATGATTTTCATGAAATTTAGTAGACATGGGCTTTCGGGGGCGATTAATCGATCCAGCTAGGTTTCATTTTTAGAAAACATCGTTTTCTCTATTTTCAATCGAGCAGAGCTCGGTCGCCCAGGTACTTTGTTTTAAAATTGTGTGTGAAACTGTGGCATTTTTATACAGAAGGAGGAACTTGCGTTATCTAGTTGGATTTATATCTGTGGTGGCGTTGTAGCGGATGATTGCTACGACCTCGTAGTTGACTACGGCGTAGCAGACTTAAACCGCTGGCTTTAGATGTATGAGTTGGGTACTAAGCAAGGAGTTTTGAATTAATCTTCAAAAGGGTCTGAATAGGGAATGAAATTTTGTAAGGAAGTTCGTCATTTTTAACGATGGTAAATCCTATTTAATAAAATCAAATAAGTGAACGTACTTCTATCGCAAATAACATGGTTAATATTTTAGCTGTCTTCAAGAAGGAGGAGATTATGCGTTCGTACGTTATTGATTCGAACATGAAAATTGGCGCATGCAGCACCGTACATATTATTATAGAAGTGAAACTTAAAAAATTAAGAGTAAGAGATATTTGATGTGAGCAGGAAGACAGATACCTTTCTTCCATGTAACAAAATGTTACAAACGTAAAGCGTGCCCGAAATTTCACTATTAATAATATTCTCGTTCAGTAGTGAATCACCGCCTTAGAAATTCCACTTCAAAAGCAGAAAACCCATAAGGGTTAATACAAACAATTCGAAACTGTCTTGAGATTGATATTTCAAGAATCTCCATTGAAACCGCTGGACTTAATTCACAGGATCGTTCTACTGCATAACTAATAGCGTAGATCTTGCCTTAGTAATTGAAATACTGGTGCTTGCCCCCTTTCCCCCTCACCCTGACTCCCTGCATGCCGCGCAAACAAACATCAAACATGGGAGGTTCCCTCGACTAAGGACAAGTTATTGGTAAAATCGCGGTGTAGAAATCCCTGCAAATGGGGTAGGAATATACAAGGAATTGTATTGTGAAAATTTGTTGTTTATTTTTTAAATTTGGTTATTATCTCTTACTAGATGAACATTCAGGTAGACTGCAGTAAAAAAGAATTAGAAAAAAGCTCTTTTTATGTTTAAACTTTTTCCTCACTACGTCTTCTGCCATAGTCTGTCTAATTTTAGCATTTGGCGAATTAGACCTATATTCTCAGTTCGTTTGAAGGTATCTTACTTTACTGCTATTGGGTCAATTGCCATTACAATGGAAAAAAAAACTCTTTACTTACATAAAAAACTATAATAGTCAATTTGATTGATTCGAGTGGAGGAAATTACTGAGAATGTAAAGTAAGATTGCGGTATTAGACACCAGCTATCTATCTTCAATAAACTGCTACATTTAATCCTCATACAAGTTTAATAGGATGGATTTTTTGCACGGGTCTGTAATGTTAGCTTAAGGCCTCAGCTTGATGACGCGGCGCGCCTTGTGGCTGTCGCACTTCACAACATGTTTATATCGAATCTGGATTCTATTTACTATGTGACAACATACAAAATCCTCGGCAACACTGTGACGGTGTCGCCGTGCGGCGGCCTCTCAAAACTTTCGCGTTATCTAAATAGAGGCTTGCGATTTTACGAAGATGCGCTACCGCATTTGTTTATTGTGTGTTGTTTCTTAGTTAATTTAATATAAATCTTACCATCAAATAAATAGAGTATATTTTGCTGCAACAATATTTTGTCGACAACAGTCGATCACGCGGAGGAAATTCTTCTCGTATAAACCGCCTCCTTAATAGTTGTAGCTACAGAAAAACGTACTGAGGAGCCAAACAATCCTGTTTCTAATTTAGTTCATTTTCCTTGCTCCAACTGCGGTTACTAGATAACCCAAAAATCACAAATAAAACTCTTTCCATATAAGAAGAGATTTCTCAAAGTTAAGAATTCTGAAGATGGACTATTTTAATTGGCAATTTAATCGCATCTGACTAAAAGGGTATTGAAACTGAATGGAGATTTTTAAAATTTATTTTGCGTACGAAAAATGGGAATATTTCTAAAGCACCGATGGATTGGTTGGTAAGAAACGGTAGTTCAGTGTTTAATCTAAATGGTGGGCTTCACTTTACGCTGATAGTGTTTGTGCAGCGCGTGGTCCGCTGTAAGACCACCCATTCTTTGTTCGAGCGCTTTGTACGTCTAACTTTTAGTTTGTATACGTCATAATGTAACAATGGCTGGTATTTTGTTCACTATTTAGTTCTGAAGCGCTATTAGACGGTAAATGGTTATTTTAATTTCTATTGCTGATTTTTAGGGTTCCGTAGCCAAATGGCAAAAAACGGAACCCTGATGGATTCGTCATATTTGTCTGTCTGTCCGTCCGTATTTCACAGCCACTTTTTTCCTAAACTATAAGAACTATCCTGTTGAAACTTGGTAAGTAGATGTATTCTGTGAACCGCATTAAGATTTTCACCCAAATATAGAAAAAAAAACAACAATTTTTGGGGGTTCCTCATACTTAGAACTGAAACTCAAAATTATTTTTTTTCATAAAAAGTTTACGGTATCTATGGATAGATCTTCAAAAATGATGTTGAGGTTTCTAGTATAATTTATTTCTAAACTGAATAGTTTGCGTGAGAGACACTACCAAAGTGGTAAAATGTGTGTCCCTGTAACTTCTAAAATAAGAGAATATATTTTTTTTCATACGTTATAAATCGTAAACCGCAATTTACCAAGTACGGAACCCTTCGTGCGCGAGTCCGACTGGCACTTGGCCGGTTTTATTTTTCTTGAATGTAGGCTTCTTTTACGGGTCATCTTAAGTGCCAAGATGATACCCGAAAAACATCCAGCCCATCTAACCCTTTCCATCATCGGATTACAAGACGAACGGGCGGCGATGCGACATCGGTACATGGTGAGCATCCCACACATACGCACCAAACGTTTTGGGAATACTTTTATTATGCGTACAGCAAAGGAGTGGAATTCCCTGTCAGACTCTGTATTTCCTGATAGCTACAATCTGGGAGTCTTTAAGTCAAGACTGCATAGGTTAATCGCTTACCATCAGGTGAGATAGTGGTCAAGTGCGTGTATACCACCAATAAAAAAAAAACATAGAAAACGCAAGTTATTGGAGAGAGTGGGAACTTTGTGCCCGTGCCGATGTTAGAACCACTGTTAGAAGTCATTATTATCTATTGCGATTAAACATAAGAAAAAAGTGTGGGTGCCCCCTGAGCCTAGAAATAAACTTATGTGTACATAGGCTAGCTAACTTTACTTAGGATTTCCATTAAATTGAAAAAATTGACTTAATAAAATATACTACGTCCGGGGAGCGAATTCTTCCTGAACAAAATGCAACAAACAATTGCAGAGTACTATGCATCAGTGGTTACAAAGGAACAGCTGGACCATGATGCGATCGTTTAAACTTCTGTACACCGCAGTTGGCACAGTTCAATCATGGCTTTGGATTTCGAAATTGCTGTTTTAAATGAAACAAGGCTTTAATAAATAGACTTTATAAATTGTGAGCTTCAATTCCGAAGCCGATTATGGGTTTAAAATAACAAATGCAGTTACATGAATCAATAATTGTGTAATATTTTATTCTTTTTCAAACATCACGCCTGTATTTGCCGAGGGGATAAGCAGGGGTGAACATTCAACTAAATGTCGCCAGTGACCTGATAACGGGGCGAGCTTATTTGCTGGTAACTTTACCCTTTTTGTACAAGGTTAGTAGGCACTATACATGATGTCAAGTTCACCTAATCGTAGGTCACCCGTCAATGGTCGTTCAGGGAACTGAAGTGCATTGTACCTAACTATTGTGACTGAATTATTAATGAATGATCGTGTAAATATAAACGACTGGCTTCTGCCAGCGACATCGCTCGCGTGAAACACGGAAATAAGTCTAAAGAATTGGTCTATTGTTATCAAAATATCTTTTGCACGTAACCTGCCCGTGTTTCAAGTTTCATCAAAGAACTTACCTACAGCCGGTGAAGTGTGATGTACTAACAAACATTTCTTTTCAACATGCGTTCAGATATTTTATAGCGCTTAGTATAAGTAGTAGGATTTTGTTAGTACCTCAACTATGATCGCGTTTATCAAAAACTTTTCGAAATGCTTTCGATATTTCGTGATAGGTGAGTGAATAACCTTTCGCTTTTATATTTATAGATTAAGTATGTTCAACCATGACCTGGGGGCTGCTCTTAGAGTAAGGTTATTTTGAGTGTGGAGTGTAAGGGACAGATGTATATGACTTGTATACATCTGTCACTTACGCGATTTCAAAATAACCTTACTCTAAGAGCTTGTGGTCACCCCCCTGAATGTGATGGGATATTTTTTACCCCGGATGGAATCGTTGAAAATAGAAGGGTCTAAAAAATAATGCCCAAACACTTTGGAACGAAATTTATTATATCGTGGGTTCATTTACAAACATATAAACTCACATACAAAAACAGCCAAATCCAAAACAACTATCTATAGGCCATACAAACATTTGTTCCGTGCGGGAAGCTAACCAGCGATGCGCTGCGCAGGGGCCGATTGTTCAATCACGGCGCCAATCGTGTCGTCTATCTATATAATATCCGAAAACTTCTCAGTACCAACACATTCTTTAGAAATACGAAACCATGACTCGTTTTGCGATTTTGCACATTGTTTTGCGAAAAGCTTAAGGTCCTATTTAATAATTGGTCAATCCGATAATATTTACATTCTTTCATACATTTAATTCTTATATAATTGTGATTATATAATTATATAAATGTGACAATTGGATAGTTGAAACAAAAAATAAACGATTTTTTTAAGTATTTTGAAACTTTAGTTATCATACATTATATTGTCGTTCCAAAAAACTCTTAAATATTAAAATAATGAATATAAGACCATAAACAAAAAATCATGTTTTCAAGTTACGTAATAATTATACAACAACGTCAACTTTGCTCGAAAGTTCCCTTAAATTACTTTTCTCAGTCTTTAATGATCAAATTAAGAAATTATTTCGAATTTAATACTAAATTAGAACAACATAATTAAAAGAATCTAATTGGAATCTAGTTAGACACAGAACATTCCTCAAAACTTTAATACATATTGCTAGGTACTTGGCTATTGTGCGAATCACATAAAAGAGAATTTTTTGTAGTATTCGTACATAATGGTACGAACAAGCACGAAAACTTTTAAGGTTCGATATATTTGATCAATTTACTTGATATTCATTAATACATTGACGACAATAACAAGATTGATCGGTTAAAAGTTAAAACACTGTATCAGCCTGGTATCAGCTATGTGTTACAATGAGTAGAAATAAACGTCATGACGTCACACAGGATAGTGTTTGTTCGGGAACTGTCGATAAAATATCGGATATTACAGCGAAAAAAAGAAACAAAAAATAGTTTTGTTTTAAAACTTATATATTGTAACAAAAAAAATTGTTTTACAAACCAATTATATCACTTTTTGACAAATATGTCGCATTGTCAAGTTAAGTTAAACAGTGCACAGGTGCAAAATAATATGACTATTGTATTAAAACATTACAGTACCTAGGAGATCGAAGTCTGCTCGGGTGAAAATATGGTAAACATTAAAAAAAAATAATGATATTACATTTAAAAATCCAACAGAAACAAAAGACAAAAATATATTAAAAAACTAACGAAACAAAATTAAAAAAGTCTATTCATAGCTGGTTCGAACTCGCAACCTTGAGCGTAGTGGCCCACCGCGTTAATAATTAGGCTATTCAGACTGGCAGCAGTCATTTTTTTTATTATGTTCAAGATGTGTACAAGCTTTTATTTAAGGCGGATACAGACATTGCGAGGCATGCGCAGCGCACGGCGCTCATCGCATGCTTCTTAATGTGTGGACGTTCATATTCTTGGTGAGGCATGTGCTATGACAACTTAAAGCAAAGCAAATGGTGTGCAAACGAGGCGTGCGCGGCGCATGCCTCGCAATGTCTGTATCCGCCTCTAACTTGCAATGTATGTAAGTGAGTTCGGGTCAAATCTTGCAGCTGATATTTAAAGCAGTTATCCTCAACCTATTAAGATGTAATTTTGCATACACGTTTCGTTTCTATGATAATGCACGGTAAGCTAAAACGGTATACTATTCCAGTTTTAGGTATATATTGCATGAGGGCGAATTATCCTACAAAATTTTAGTTGCGCTCTGTAAATGTTAATGTTTTCTTTTAGTAAAATAGATATCCTTTTTTTTGTTTTAGCGTTTTGAAATACTCATGCATACTGTGCTACCACGGGGAGATAGCGCAGGTATGTGGGACTCGAACCCACTAAAACTTCACGGTGTCTTCCTGTGCCGCTTATGGCGGGAACGCGGGCACGCGTTAGCCTTTACCGCTAACCGGCCACGGCTGTCCGTCACCGGACCCTCCTCTGGGGTGTATCTCCCATCACTGGCGCACCAGAACACATTGTACGCCGTGACCGTCCCTGGGACCAACCAGTATGGCACCCTTGGCCCCCCTGTGACAGATCTGGTCAGTGGCCATCTGAAAATAATTATCCTGACTAAACGTTTGAGCCACCTACCTACAGAGTCGGTCGTGCATGTAGTGAAAAATATTAAAGATTACAATATTAACTTGTTACGACGCAGTTGGTCTAATTTAACTTAATATAAACGAATTTTCCACTAAAAAACAACACTATTTTCGGGTCTTACATTTATTCTGTTACATTTTGTATCGTAAGATCAGAACAATACCTGAGACCTTTTGTTGATGTCGGTCTAAAGGTGGCGTCTTAAGTCTCCGTCTACAAGACCACTCGAAACGGAATGGTACTACATTTAGTTAACAATACGAAAGTTAGGACCGCGCAATTTCTCTCTTGATTTTCTCAAACAATAGTCTTTAAAACGGAACTGCGGCCAACATTCAAAGGCGAATAGTATGTCAGTGGCCACTTAGAATTTAGTCAGTTATTGCCGAGGGGGATTTAACAACACCGATAAACGTGGAACTGAGGGAAGGAAGAGTATAATTCTATAGTTTTAAATGTTGGTAAAGTATAATTATATTCCCTGTACAATTTTGCTATGCATTTTGAAACATAATTTATAATAATGAACTCGAAAACAGAAAACAAAGAATATTTGAAAGTTAAAATTCCCGAGCATATTCGCAAGTAGTAGTATCGTCACAGCGAAGATGTTATTCAATTATTTATCTATTACTATAATATTAAAGTATATTTAAGTATATTTATATACTTTTTAGTTTATGATTTTGAGTATATATGGTATAATTAAATTGTATCTATAGTTTATATGTATAATTACATAAACTGGATTCGAATAACTTTCAATATTGCTCCTACCACTAGTTGTCTCTGCATCACCCAAAGGTTGACATTAAGTCCTCCTATGTACGTTTGTGTGCATGAAATATTAAATAAGTAACTATTTATAATTTCTCGCGAACCCTGGATTTAATTTGCTCGACCTATAGACATTTTGAATTTTAAAGAACTTTGTGATGGAGTCATGTGATATGAGTTACATATTTTTTGTTAAGTATTTCATGTCGGTTGTTTCACCGAGGTTTTCCGGTTTTTTACTGCTAAAATGCTAAAAAGTCGACAAAACAAAAAGGGGTTGCTCACATTTGACCTTTGTCGACTCGATGAGGGGTTTGGGTGAATTTTAAATACGGTTAGAATTGCACATAGTTTGTATTTATTTTGTAGACTGAGATTTGGTGGCAATAATAAACAGACATAAAACTCTTGTAATTTTGTAGTTTAATGTAGAAACTTAATCAGTGCCTACAACAATCTATACATACATATACATTAAATTGGAGTGTCTGTTTGTAATATTGAAATAACCGTTTTTTACTACATGTATATGAATATATATACGGTACATACAACAAAATAACACTTTTTACAATTTTTGTCTGTCTGTCTGTTTGTTCCGGCTAATCTCTGAAATGGCTGGACCGATTTTGACGGGACTTTTATTGGCAGGTAGCTGATATAATAAGGAGTAACTTAGGCTACGTTTATTTTAGAAAAAGTCTTTTATTTTAGAAATTTGTTAGGCGGAACGACGTTCGGTCAGCTAGTAGGTAACAAATAAAATACTACATATTTCTAGATATCTTATGAAATCTCTAAAGGAATACGTATTAGTACACAAATTAATATATAAAAGCATTTACGTACTTTCCAACGCTATCTTTGTCTCAGTTCTCAAGTGAAACTCCTCGACAGAGGAGAACTTTATCCATAGTCCAATAAATAGCAATCGTAGTTGTTCAAAGTTGCTCGTTGCACGTTGCGCGTTGTAACAATTTAAATGATACTGCTTGAAGTTGTGCGTTCTAGGCAACTTTACGAGTAAGTGGAAAGTGCACCGGCTAAGCGAAATATCCCACAAGTGGTTTAAGAATTATCTTCTTTCAATAAAACAGAAATAAATGTAAGCTCGTATTCATATTTCTGTACGCGAAGTGCGTCGTCGGAAATTTGAACGAAAAGACCGCCCGCTTGTGTCCCATAAGGCCATGTGTTCAGAACACCGTTCTGTTTCTGTCAATCGTTTCAGGATGACAGTGACAAAACGATGTCATAAATATATTTAGTATTAAACGCAGTAAGTGAATTATGGTGCAAGCAGCCTAGGTTTTCGTCTGAAAGTAATGTTTTAACGTGTGTTGGAATGGTAATGTTTTTATGTAATTTTTGTACAATACTAATCAAAATGAAACACAGTAACGGCCTTTTCATCCAAAACGTATTTTTTTAAGGAATTTAGTCCGAAATCGAAACAGTGTACCTAGAGAAACGTTCGCCATCAACGGACCGTCGCTGTCGACACAATGGACATTCTTTGTCATAGAGTAAACCAGAGACCAGCGATTACATAATAGTTGTCCTAATAAACCTTTTTGGTCTTAAAACTACTGCTTCATTATTTAGACACTTTGTATAATGTGTTTTGTTTTCATGCTCGATAATTTTATGCGATTTTTTTTTGTTTTAATGAGGCTCACCTCCGATTTCTGAATTAAGAGTTTAAGTTGTGTATTAGTCAACTTCGAAACTTGTTAAACTCTGCAAGTAGAGTTTTACACGGTCTAACTCCGAATACTCAATTCAAAAACCTGCCCATAGTGTTGTGACTTGTGTGGTAAATATATTTATGTACCTACTGTTTTACAATTTTAATTTTTGTGGCAGATACTGTCATAGTTTTATCCAACTACGAGAGGGTAATGTTTTTCATATGTATGTTAGTATGTATGTTTGGTCATTTCTATTGCACGCTCTATAGCCCAAACGGCTTGACGGATTATGACATATGATCCTTGGATTCATCTTAATTGTGGGAATGACATAGGTAATATATTTTTTTAAGTATGGCGCCCTCCCCTAAAAAAGGTGGTGATACAATTTATTTTTTTCGTTATCCTAACAATATGGGTATCAAATGAAAGCTACTAAATAGATGGTCTATTTATATATATATATCGAAACACTTTTACGTTACTATTTAGGCACAAATTCAAGATAAGCGTAACTTTGATAGCAAAATAAATAATCTTTACTACAATATAACTTATTTGGAGAACTCGTTCATTAATCAAACTAAAAAGTCTGAAATAAAACAAATCATACATACATATAAACTCACGCCTTTTTCCCATGGGGGTAGGCAAATTATTATAAAAACAAAAGACCCGACTGCTAAAAAATAATTAACTGAAAAGAGGAAAACAAGTAATAATAATAAAATAAAATTATTTATTTCAGACAAAAAAGTCCATAGACAATGCAAGGTTGTAAGCTGCAGGATTTTTATAACTATGTTAGTAATATAAGATAGCTTGATCTCTGTGACATATGTCAAACTGACGTAAACGTTATTGTTAGCCTGTCAAGCGCTATTGTTACTGTATTGATACTGACAGCTGTCGCAGAGATCAAGCTATATTGTATGAAGTATAGGTATAATCTATAGTACCTTGACAACCGAGCTCTGTTCGGGTGAAAATAGAGTTTCTAAAAATTATACCTAACTAGATCGATTTATCCGAAACCCCTACATACTAAATATCATGAAAATCGTTGAAGCTGTTTCCGAGATTCATATTATATATCTCTCTCTTCTTATTCGTTGTCTTCGTTTCTGAAGGTCGTGCCCGTCTTGAAAAGCTTTGACGGAGTCAACGACGAGCTGCTTCCAAGCCACCCTGACTTCGGCTCTTCTCATAGCAGTGGTCACATTTGTCCCGTAATGGCCCTGATCTGGTCAGACCAGCGAGTGAACGTCAGATTGTATATAAATATACAAGAATTGCTCGTTTAAAGGTATTAGATAAATATGAGATAATGCAGGCGAGGACAAACAACAATTATAGAAAAACCTATCAAAACTTCGTTTAACATATAAATTATAACTAGTACTTGGTTTTCTCTTTTCAGTTGATTATTTTTTAGCACCCAGATTTTTGTTTTTATATTTTTTTTTTCTACATAATGTCTTCAACTTGCTTATTTTCATTCACTGCTTCATTCTTTTTACTTTTAAATTCAACTGGTTTGCCAGAGTTTACGCGTAAATCCAAGACTAAGAAATTAATAGTTAGTCCGAGGTTATTCCATGTTTATTAATAACATTGCTAGATCTATGTTAATCCTTAGTTACTCCGGGATTAGCTAGTCCAAGAGTAACTTCGTAGTAAGCTGGGAATACCTACACCATTTTTATTAATAAGACGGATAATGTGCTGTGCTGTTATATAATACTAAAAGAAATTGAGTTTAAACAATACAAATATATTCATACAGTCTTCAGCAGGTCCAATAATACTTCAGAACTTTTCTGCTTATCACTTGTTTTTGCAGTAGTTATGGAGCAGGACTAACACTTTAATAAGCCCTCTATTCTAGGAATGGAGTTTTGAGACAAACGTATTATATTCAAAAAAGGTTGGTTTCTTTGCCTTCTCTTTCAGACACTACAAAAGAATAAAAAAAATATCGTCGCAATATAGAATAACGTACTTTATAGTACGTTATTCTGAAATGCCAACTAAAGACTTAGGAACAACTACAGATTATCTAATGTTAATGTTATTATAATTTATTAGTTGCATTTTAATATACCATAATTATTACTTGACGCATTAAATATTATGTCGGTGTCGCATCTCTCCCTGATCCCTCGGCCGTGAGCGGAATGTGTACCTCTACTAAGACAGTTTGCGGACGCCGCGTCCGTGTTACTAGGGTACGACCTCACCCCACAAATTAAAGTACACCTTCAGTCACTCAACTCAGAACTCAAATTCCAATACAAAACAGTATCACGGCTGGCATTCATTGAAGTTTCAGATCTCCACACGTCGAAATAAGGTTTATTATGTTTTGTTTAGAGTGAACCCTGGTAAGTTGAACTCCAGCTAAAATTTGGAAGCATGGGGTGAGAGCGTTCTAATAGAAAATCGATGGGAACATTCCCGCTTTGTTGGCGTTCTACCAGCCATGAGCGACGCGTGCCCCACCCGAAGATGGCGAGATCGCGTTCAATTTCCATTTAAGTCGTTTCCAAACACTTTGAGGCGGTCTCAGTTGGTAAGGGAATAGTAGGACGGAGTTATTTGTTCACGGATGGTCGGATACAAATTCAATCGGGTTGACACCGCCGCGGTTGTTTGTAGACAAGTCAAACGGCTTTCATGAGCATAGGTCACGATTCCTATCACAAAGAGCTTAGATAGCATCTTTTGTGTCAATAGTTTAATTTTTTAGCTTGGTGATGCTTGAAATAAATTCCGCGTTTATTTATGTGCTACATGTAAAGAATTCAACATTGTTCACTACGTTAGATTGGATCATGAGCAGAAAAGCATTCATATCAAGATTAGAAAAACTAGAGCTAACCTTTTTCAAAATACTTAGTTTTCCGATTGATTTTTTCTTGTTGCTGTTCCAATATCGTGTTAAGGCAGTGGACCACAACTCCATGTGCCTTTCGACACCAATCAAGGTGAAGACATAGCTTTCAGATTGTTTCAACGTTGATTCAGGAAAAGAGTGTTATTTCACTGGGTTGTTCGGTTGTTTAACTAGAAAGGTTCAATGGTCATTGAAATTGAGTTTGAGTCATCCTGATGATAGGATTGGTCAGGTGGACTCTGCATTAATGAGTGTAAGCTGTCCAGGCAGCACTGGGTGCTTAGAATCGCATTACGGAAGGCTACTTTTATGTACGCAGTGTTTTTACTAATTAGGCGTTTTTTATACAAATACTTTAGAAAACGTACCCGGAAGAAGGGTTTTTTTACCCAAGCTTTAGGCCAAATAACGAAACACGTATTGGGCAAATGCTTATTTTGTTCGTGGTGACTTAATAACCAACATTGTCGTAGTTTGAATGGACTTTCACGGTTCAGCACTCCATTAGGGATCGTACGTTTAGATCATGATTCTGGTGCGGAAAAGAACAGGCGCTTTTGAGAAAATATGAATTTACCACACAGAAACGTGCATATAATAATTAAGGCTTAACATGTTTTTCGAGACAGAGATAGAATCATACTATAATATTATAAATGTGAATGTAAGTTTGTTTGTTACGCTTTCACGCAAAAACTACTGAACCGATCATCATGAAACTTTGTACATATATTCTTGGAGGTATTAGAAGTAACATAGGATATTTTTTATTAAAATATATTTTTTTAATGGCTTCACTGTAAGCGAAGCCGCGGGTTAAAAGCTAGTAAGTATAAGTAGAGTTAAACTTTCAGTGCTAAAAAATAATGCAAAATAATACAACCTATTAACATAAAGAAATATGATATTAATAAAATATATCTTAAAATATAAATTTTTTATCGATATTTTATTGTTGTGTCGTACCTATATTGTAATAAACTAAACGTGTACCATGCAAAATGTCAGCTCAATCTATTGCGAACAGGTTTTTTTTATAATTCAGTTGATTTGAACCTAACTAATAGGGCAAATTAAATAAAAGCTTATAACAAAAAGTGATATACCTATCTCACAGTGTTTATTTAATGAACTTACTCGCTCTAACTCGCACTGGAATAATAACGGCTCTATTACAATGCGACATATTACCAAATAAATACGTGCCGTAGTGCTGTTTACAAGCGCGGTAAATGTACTTACGAAATTATCGAATTATCACCTGTCTGTTTTATTAAGTAGGACTCCCACACGGAGAGTTTACCTGTCAGCGGAGCGGCGTGAGCCGTGCTGCGAAACTAATCCGACATGAATCTAGAATCCGCTTCCATCACGCTGACCTAATTCTGCCATCCATACAATACATTATCTCTAAGATCGATTGTGGAGTTCAAGATCAAAGTCACACCTCTCTGATTCAAGATCAAACAACCGGAGCACTGCAAGTTATGATAGGTAGACTTGAAACTGTTAGCTGCAGCTTTTATACACTTCCTTGTTCTTGTTTAATTTTTACCTTAAGTGAGGTCGAACTCAGCCTTTGTATGTACCCTTGAAATGTGTACTCACTTCGCCACTTTATCACCGGCTTAGTAACTAGAGTGGAGTTTTAGGCCGGTTTTCCAGTTGCTCATGCTCATACTCAACTCACCTCTAATTGGAAATAGACAGTTGTATTGGTTGGCTTCTTTTTTTGTCATTAACTTGCTCAAATCCAAGATCCTAGACGCCCCAGGCGTTCCTGAAATATTTTAACACAAATTCAGT
This sequence comes from Orthosia gracilis, assembly GCA_947562075.1. Lineage (NCBI taxonomy): Eukaryota > Metazoa > Arthropoda > Insecta > Lepidoptera > Noctuidae > Orthosia > Orthosia gracilis. Next base: position 5,970,932 of record OX387268.1, read on the forward strand.
GGAATTCAGTAGTGTTAGCATGTACGTGGAACGTTCCCTTACTTGCTAACTTGGACTTTCATTCATTCAATACTTACGACACATTTAGTTTAGAAATGATTCAGTAACGTCTGGGGCGTCTGAACTCTTGCTCAATTGGGAGCACATATTTCAAGCCGAAGAATCATATGCCAAACTCGAGAGTTGTGAGTAGTTGGCTGCTGATTGGAAGGTGTGGCCATTTTGAGTTTGAGTCGAGTATGAGCATCCCGAATACGGGCCTTAGAATCTGCAACCTTCTAAAACAGCTCTACATTTTTATTGACATTTTAGGACTAAACTGGAGAAGATTGTGGTTAAGTAATAGGTATTAGAGATCTTCAAGGTTAAGCAAAACTTGCCGAGGTTGGTCCGTAGATTCATGGAAAAGGGTAGGTAGATTTTATTTCACTGGACTAACTAATTTTTTGTCTTGGAGTTTGGGCAAACAATTATGCAGCCGTAAATCACTGTCAAGTGTTAATAAATATGTGGCTAAAATTCTTAAAATCTGTATTAAAAGATCGCAAGTTGAAATTAAAACTAAGCTAACTATTAGATGCATAGACAAATAGGCCTTATCGTTTAATAACATTCAACATAAAGCTGGGTACTCACTTAGCAGTGTAGCACGTAACGTATCAGATACGGTATCAACCTGCAAGTGGGTACGGCTCGTCCACGGTCCTCCGCGTATCTAGCTACGAGCTGCCGGATCCGCAGTGCTCGCAACGACGTCACGCCGACAACATGTCTCAAATGGTAGCTATGTGGTATGACCGTTGGACTGCCAAGTCAAAGATCGCTGGTTCGAACCCAAGGCACACACCTCTTACTTTAAGTTATGTGTGTTTTCTCGCTGCATCGGGTTAGATAAGATGCCGACCCCAATATGATTGGGAATAATAAGGCTAGGAGGAGGACCTATTAATGTTAAGAACATTGTTATAGTTACGCATTTGTGAAAAATATTAATAAACGTTTCATACCTTTACCAGTTCCATTACTTTTTTTTATTTTCATTCTCTCTCTCCTGTAGCAAGACAATAAAGTGATCATCTTATTTTTACAGTTTTCTCCCGACGTACCTATAGCTTGTCCAATAGTTTCCCAAGCATCCACTTTTAGATGTTTTTTGTAATAATTCTTATTTTTAGGGTCCCACAGTACTGGAGTATTCTGGTAAACCTCAATTAGATTCAACACTTTTTCTTCAGTCCACTCCATAATGAATAATTGAATACGTAAGTTCGTTTGAAGCTCGCGCGTACGTACTCACTACACTAGCGGTCGTGACGCCGTCCACGAGCATACTGCGAGCCGCCTTTGTGTTCGCAGTGAAACCGCCACTCGGCGGGTCACTGCGAGCTTACAGCGCTCCACGCGCGAGCGGCTTGCAGCGGGCTCGTGCCTAGGTACTTACTTGATACCGTATCTGATACGTTACGTGCTACACTGCTAAGTGAGTACCCAGCTTAAGGTGATAAACAATTTGTTTCTCTGACTGTATGACCATATTGTCACCAATGCTAAACGTGTAAACAGCTAAGTAGCGTTGCACATATTCAAAGCCGCATCACGTCGCACGTCCGGCAGATTGCACGCACAGGTCAATTGAACGCGATCACGGGCACGGCTGAATACCGCCACGAGAGTTTAATCATACAGTCTATTCATTGAACTACAATATCCTGTTAGTGCTAGGGAATAATGTGCTGAAATTACTTTGTACTCAATATTAGACAACGGAAAAGCAGTTTATATTTCGATAATTTATTATTACCAGTTCTCTGATTCTTTTTCCTCACAGCGGAGTTAATTCTTTTCGGAGTTTGTACTATACTTGATTCTGGCTTCGGCTTCAAACACGTAAATATCGAAGTCTATAGTGGGATAAAAGTTTTTTATGATATAATCCAAGGAATGGTCTACCCTTGCGCCAAGTTTCATTCAAATCGATCAAATATTGAGGCGTGATTTGCACATTCATAAAATTAGTAGGATTAAGAAGTTAAAACTGATAATATTATAAAGTTTCAATGGGTTTCACACGAACTCACGATAAAACTCTTCCCTTTATTGAAGTAAGAAGTTAAAGGGTCATATTTTCATTAAACTTTGTAGTATGGTTGTAGTAATCATGATGATAGCAAAATTAATTTGAGAAATATTAAATCGCGCTTGAGCTTGTGTGATTGGATGGACGAATTTTAGGTTTAATTTTTGACGCGTCGATCATTTCTTCCCTGGACCACTGTGGGTTAGAAAATTATTATGACCGTACCTAATTACCCCTTTCGTTACAATATTATTTGTGAGTGTATTTCTCTATGCTCAGCGTGTGTTTGGCTATCAATCCATGTTGATAGCCAAATACATGCTTGTCATTATTGTAAGTCGATAGAACTCCTTGCGAATCTAACCTATGTCGTGTTTGTATCGAGTGTTATGCCGTAATAGTTGGCTATTAAATTAAACTGTGTACGTTTGGCTTTTTGAATCATTGGCAGCAGATTTATTGATAAAAGTCAGTCGAAAAAGCATCCATCCATGATTAACGAAAATCAAAAACTGTTTAGCCAACGTAGAAATTGCAGCGAGGCAACGAATTATGTAATATTTTACCCACCATTCTTGCAAATAATGCCCGCAGTTGTAACGCACCAACGACTGTATTCACGTGGTGCAACGAAGCAGAATATATCGACCGCTCTAACTGTACTAATGGGCCCCTTTCAGCTCGACGTTAACACGTTCATCGGATCTGGACGTTCGAAGCAACGTTAAATTGTATTAGTTCCGTTTTCTAATTGATTTGTTCTACTAGTGGTACCTCTCATCTTTTCTACCTATTTATCTAGATTAATTTATGTCTTTTTGTGTTATCTCCGTTACGCCAAAATATTATTAAAGAGTTTTAATAATTTCAAACTTCAACTTTAATAATAATATAACTTATATCTTACGTCACTGTTAACCACTCCATACAAAGCAACGTCTCAAAAGATTAATCTTATAATTATATATAGTAACAAAAAACGGTTGTCTGTAAAGTCGGTTTACTGACGATAGTTGAACGTGACAACGTCATAAGAAAATACTGATGGAATGGTTGCATTTTATCGCCGCAATTATCGTTGCTATAAACAATTGACACCACATTCACTTTTCACTGCACTTCATATTTGACGAAAACATGTAAATGTATTATTGTATAGCAGCTGTCCACGCGGACGCATCACTCACTCAAGTAGGAGAGAGACAGATGTCGAACGCTGCCGAACGCGGCGGCCGATTGTGCCTTTTTGTCGCTCGTTCCGCGCTCTCGCTTGCACTTCAAGCCTAATGGAACGCCTCAGAGCGAGGTAACGCCGCATGAGTCATGTTTTTTCGTGCGTGCAGCCGGCTCCATCGAATTATAAGACGTTGTCACGTCAAAAACTCATTTGTCATTTCATTAAACATTCCATCAATAATCCACGTATCGAAATCAACAATGAAACAAATACAAAACAAATCGAAGGCGGGGTATAATAAAATCACGACTATAAATTCGGTATATTTTCTCTGCAAAAATATGAGAGTGGTCGAGACCTCGACTTCTAAAAATATATCTATAATGCATCCCGTTGCTTCTCAACGAACTGACCACATTTATTATGAACGTTCCGAAGACAGTTACAAAGGAGAATGCCCGTAGCGGAAAGAATACACTCTGTTGCACACAAATTTTTTTTTTATCGATGCTCGACGTTGCAGGGTCGGAAGAGACTTTTGAATGAACTTTAGAAGACCTACATTATATTTCGAGTTTGTGATGGATTGTTTTTAAACTATGTTTAATTTGTGTATTTGAATATGCAAGTGATTTGGATGAATGAAGGAACTGACAAGAAAATAACACATAACAAAATGCACGTCGCGCATCTTCGTACTGTCTGGAGGGGCGAGGCATTCGTGGCATTCATAAGCGGTGCAATTTTCGTTGCGACCGTGTGGCGTCCGCATGGTTTCCGAGGAATTTTTATGTTACTTAAACTAAAAATTAGAATCCACATTCGCCATTAACATCTTATGAACCGCGGTAATTAGTGGAAGCCTAGGTTTCCCTCTTTATCCCGCCTTCCCTAACAGTTTATTCGTCATCGTCTTGTTACATGCAGTCAGAAATATGCTCACTCGCGGTTAATAAGCTCAATATCCAGATGTTAATACGATACACCGGTCACCGGCAAGCACACGGAACGTACCTCTCGACCTCAATACAGAGACAATTTTATCAAAAGACGCTGATTGGCTACCGATAATGGAGAGCCGTTGAACAAAGGACATACATGCACCTTTTGAACTCTCGAGAATTCTTTGAGAATCCGAACAAATATGTCATAACGTATAGAAGTCGATAGTAGCTACTGGTAAGCTTTTGAAATTGACTTGCTTATTCCCTTTTTCGCGAAGTGAACTACAATAGGATAGCTATTTGAAAGGATTTTTATTATATTTCTTAAATAAAAGATATGACCCAATAAGAAAAAAGTAAAGAAAAGAACTACGAATTTTAGAACGCAAAACGAACATGAAAATTCACGAATATAAAATGCAGTTTAGAAAACCTTTCACTTGTCTACAGGGTTACACATTCATGTTACCTGTTCGTTCTGTCTTCGGCTTGTCGGCCTTTGTCTTATATTAAAAGATCTCCGAACTGCCACCAAGCCGAAGAGCCCTCGGGTGTATTAAAAAATTAATAGGTTTCGACAGAATGCAATCTGTTAACATATCGATTCGACATTGAACATTGTCTAGCCCATAGACCGTCGTAAATAAGTTTGTGAAACGTAGCGTTTATATATTGTTTAGTTTATTTTCTGTTCGTTCGTTCGTCGATAGATTCGCTATCTAACAAATAGTATAAAACAAAGTCACCACCGTCTGTTTCTTCGCTCACTACTAAAGCACGTAACCGTTTGTTACGGTTTTCACTAATACAGAGAACAATAATCAAGGAAGGTTTGTGATAATTCGCCAGTTATTTCTATTCGGCATAATAGGTCTATTTATTATATGATTTGCTACTTTATCAATAACTAAAGCTATGATAAACGAATTGATAAAAATGATTGTTTGGCAACCTGATATAGACTATGTAAACTTAATATTTTTGTAAATAGATGAAGAAATAAATAACAGAATAATTACAAGAAACATCTCTAGCATGATTTCTACTCTAAGAACCCTTTTCGCATATAAAACAAGCTATTGGATAAAGGCAAACTCCTTAAAAGCATATTCTCGCATTCAAGGCAACTTTCTTGAGACCTTCGGAGTAGCAAACCCTCAGGGAAATTAGTTGGATGCAGCAGGTACTGGTAACTAAGTTATAAGCAGGTACTACGTATTTTCTTACCGAGGAACGTAATTACGGTAGCATTTTGCTACACTATAAAATGTCTTCGTCTTTATTGAAACTGGACCACAATATAGTGGTCCACAAGAAAAACGGCGATTATTCTGGTTGAACTCAGCTTTCCAAATAAATGATTCAACTTTGAAACTTTTCATGAAATTAATCAGGAAATAAAAAAAAGCCCAGCTATTGTATAGTAGAACACGTACTGATTCCATGGGAAAACCTTTTTATGACTTGAATGCATGCGGTAGGCTTGGCAGTTCCATCAAAATGGTACCGATATCCATCAACCGACGTGTATAGAAAAATACTGTTCCGTTTAACCTAAAATGCAGAGTTCGTTTAAATATATAACTAAACTAAATTGAACTTTACCTAGCACACATGAAAGTTCAATTTTGGGAAGGAGAATAGAGTTATTAAAATCTGTATTAGGCACGGTCTTTGTTGGCATATACTCAGCTACTGGACAGACCGCAATCTGATTATTTCATTGAATCTTTAAACATTTTAAACCGTTTTTAATTTCAGTGTTCATAGGAGCACTCACAACGTTTTATGTGCGTGTGTTTGAATGTTTTCTCATTGTCCGGTCAGTGAAATTCCATTTGCGATGCACAGTAAAAGTAAAATAAAAAAAAAAAATACTAGGACCTTTTGTTTGGCTAGAACTGGGCATTGAAAAAATTCGATTTGCTGGAATCGAGTGCGGCCGTGCGTTTTCAAATTCAGACTTTGATAAAAAACGGGGCACTTCATTTAGCAGGCTTTGTTGCAAGTTTACTGCAGATTATATTGTGCATATGTCATGAACTAAGTGATTAATATGTGCACTATGTATAATGTATAAAATTTTTACAATTTTTTTAATACTTTTTGCTATTGTATAGTCATTAGTCAAATTTAGAAATTTATTGTAAATTGAAAATGTGGTAAAGTAATAGGGGTTACGAGTAAAATATGAAATTGCCGTTGTATTGTAATAGGTGTTTCCAATTGACATAGAACCTTCATGGTTTGAGATTTTTGAGTGAAACTTTTTTCACATGGTACCTATGAAGTTTTTCTTTTGAAAAATGTGCAACATTCGATTATCGACTTTCAGTTGTTTTTGTTATTCAGCTTAGACAAGAAAGATGGATACTTCGAAAATTCGAGTGATTTTTGAATACGAGTTCCAACGCGGAATTAACATGGCAGACACAGCTCGCAACATCAATGTTGCGTTTGGAGAGGGGACTGCTAATTAACACACCGTGCGATTTTGTTTTAAAACGTTAATGTGATGGAAACTTTGATTTGAAGAACGAACTACATGAAAGACCATGCCGCTAGTTCCTGGGTAGTTTGGCTCGGATCGGCTTCCACCATCTCTTTCAATTAGGTGTGTACCACACAGGTGAATAACAAAGAATTGAAAGAGATGGTGGAATCCGATCCGAGCCAAACTACTCAGGAATTAGCGGCATGGTTTAACGTTACCTTACAACACTACACAATATTGACTCATTTCAAATCAATAAAATAAAAATAAATATGAAAAATGGGTGCCTCATGATTTCACTGATCTGCAGAAAGAAACGCGTGTTGAAACTTGTGTTGCCTTGTTGAATTGATACAGAAATGAAAGAATATTCGATCGAATTGTGACATGTGATGAAAAGTGGATTCTTTACGATAACCGTAAGCAAAAAATGCAATGGCTGACCCCAGGTCAAACGCCGCAACAGTGTTCTAAAGCAAAGCTTACCAATAAATGGTAATGGTAACTGTTTGGTGGTCTCAGCATGGTGTTATTCACTATAGCTTTCTTCGATCTGGTCAAGCAATATTGGCAGATGTTTACTGTACCAAACTCCGAACACTGATAGCAAAACTAGGAGTGAAACAGCCCCGACTCATGAATCGATCTTCACCATCGAGAAACCGTTTTAACTCTTCAGGAAATGCAATTAGAAACCATTCGTCACCCTCCGTATTCGCCAGACCTTGCTCCAACGGACTACCATTTTTTTCGTGATTTGGACAATTTTCTACGTGATAAAAAGTTTTTTCTCAGGAGGCAGTACAAAATGCTTTCACACAGTTTGTCGAATCTAGATCACCAGAGTTCCATTGCAAAGGCATAAATGACCTTCCTAATAGATGGCAGCAATGTGTAGATAATAATGGTAATTATTTAGATTAAATAATAATGTTAAATTAAAAAAAAAAGTAATTACAATTTGTCAGAACAAATCGGCAATTTCATACTTTAACCCCTAATATTTTGAATAATATAAGTATTGATTGTGATTATTTTTCTATTGAGGAATGTTACTGGATTTATATGTATAACTATGTTTATATTTCATTACATTTGTGAAATGTAAACTTTATTAAATGCATGAAATTATTTACATTAAAATTAATTTATTTATTTATAATGCTCGGGCATTATAAATCTAGTCAAGTCAAATCGGGCAATGTAATGAATAGTGATTTCAACTTGTATATTTATAACATTGTCTGGTCATTATGAATATTGCTACGTTACGGTTGGGCAATTCGATAATTATGGTCAATGAATTAGTCCAAGAGCGAACGAAGCGAGCTCGGGAGCTTAGGCCAATCCGACACGGATAGGTTAAGTTCATTGCCTTCAAGTAAGGTTCATCTCCTTCATATTTGGTTTATATCCTTCATGTTAGGTTCATCTCCTTCATGTTAGGTTACTTTAGACCCTGCAGACAGAAATAGGAGCACCGGCACCGGGGCTTCGTTGACTTTGTTGCTTAAATAGTAATCGTACTTACCTATTCTATGTTATAATCAATATCAACATTAAATACATTTATTACCCTGGCCAGTAAGATATGGGCATTATTCAGAAAACCCGGTCAATTTAATTATTTCAATAGTTATTATCCTACACAATTTCTCAAAGAGGAAGGTACAACGGCTAACGACAAAATAATCTCAGACTATTAAAATAATGGTATTCGAGATTTTTGAGTAACAAACTTGAATTAAAATTCGACTTTAGCATTGTGTATTTTGCGTTGATTTTAAAGTGACCGTTTGTATTTAATTAAGTATGAGTTGCAATAGAATTTTAACTTTGTCTTATATGTCACAGAGTTTGTTGTTCCAAATGTTGATAACTATCTCGAACTCTGAATACAATTATTTATTTAAATCCAATGGAGAGATGAAATATTATTCCTTCTATTTCTCAATTGATCTATCTATTCAGTTTTAATACAAAATAGCAGTTATGAAAAGGAAGAAAGAACTTATTGAGCATCAACATTTTAATTTTGGAACCTTTATTTTTCCTGTATACTTAGGCCGAGATACGAATCTCTCCAATAAAGCAAACCAGATCTGTAATGCCTGTATACCATCTTATCCTACGAAAAATCTTTGAAAGGGCAAAGAAAGCAGCGATGTTGTACTTACCAAACAGCTGTCGTACCTAGTAAGTATAGTACGTCCGTGATCAAACGCGCCACCAGTCAAAGCTAATCTGACCAATCAGGAGCTGGTTGATCAAAGCTCTTTGTTTTCTGTGCTCCGTCAATCTGTGACGGATTACATGCTAGCTTGCTTAGCCACCTGCGTCCTTTCAAGTTGCGGCAGCCGTGATATTGCAAGTAAGCTTGTGGAAACCATCCAGGTAATTGGAAGATGTCCGCTCGACGTACATGCTGCAGAGATATTAGTGTATTGGCAAGATGAAGCAAATTAATTTGAAGGTTTTCGCTGCATAGGTTGTATCACAGATAACCCCTCGTTGACGATCACATATTGATTGAAATCTATTATTATTTTTTGGTACGTATGGTAGTTTCGGGTTAACAAATATAAAATTCGTGAATAGATCCGATAACTGATTGAGATAAATGTGTACTGTATGAAAATCTGTTTGCGATGCATTATTAACATTGTACACGCGTATATAGGCAAAGTTTCATAGTAAGGATATACTAAATTAAATTGAATGCAAATAAAATAAATAAATATTTGTACACCGTTAAGGTAAAACATGACTGTGATCCTTTCTGCAATGTAATTAACATCATGCATGCTTTGTGTGTGCATACTCATGTTTCGGACAAATAAATGATCTCTATCTCTAAAGATAAATAAAAAAAAATAAAAAAAAAAATATATAATATATAAATACAAAAAAATAAAATATACAATATCACAAAAATCCCAAGAGAAAAAACAATAAATAAAAAAAAATATTGTTTGACGTTTCCGACGCACTCCCCGTAAACCAAATTATGTGAAAGACTGGAAAATTGTGGCGTTCGGAGCCGCGAGTGTCGCGCTGGTCCTGGGTATGCCTATGTGTACCTTTTTATTCTTAAATTTTTTTCGTAGTAGATTGAAGTATAAGCTTTAAGTACTAAGGTTTTGGCTACAGATAAGTATACGACGAACGGTATTAAGAATGCAAGGTTACTTTAAAACGAACATTGTTTTGCTGAATATGTAACTGTAAATGCCCGAACTAAGGTAAATCTTAAGATTAGCCTGCAGGTGTAAAATCTGAATTGATCTGTTCGTTAATATTGGACTTTTACTAGTACTCACCTAAATTTTAGGATTTACCTCAGAGACACGTGAATGTTGATAAATAGTCATCCCTTATAAAAACTATTGGGTTAAGTTTTGAGGTACCTTCAAAAAAAAAAAAAAAAGTAATATAGCAAGTTGTTCGTAGCAGCTGGCTACGGCGTAGCGCTCGTAGCAGTGACGTCAGCTACGTCGTACCCATGAGTAGCGCAGTACAATGCTACCACATGCTACGCCGCGCCGGTTTGCAAAGTAGACACTAGTAGAGAAGAAACATTTATTTTAACATCACAAGATGATTTTTGAATCATTTTATAAGTATATAAATATGTCTGATACTGAACGGTCAACACTATAAATCATGGGTTTGGATTTGGTTTTGTTCACTCTGTAATTATGAAAATGTAATAGCGATTAAAGCCACAATTAAATATTTTATTATTGTTTGTTTAATTTACTGATCATTAATATTATTAAACTATACTAACTTTTACTAAACCTAACTTCGAACCTTTAAATAAAAACAAGATAAACTTAACCATCGGAGTACTGCTCCACATCGCTATCGTCCGGAAACGTGACCAGAAGACGAATTAAAGAACTGAATTAATTTAAAATACAACGTGATCTATATAATGGGCTGATTTCTGAATTAAGTATTTGAGGTAAAGAACGAGTTGAGTTTTTGTTTAATTATACTGTAGCCTGAAAACCTGTCAAAATTTGGCACTAAAGTAGAGTTTGACAATTTCTTAATCTCAAATACTCAATTTAGAAATCGCCCTTAGCAACTGTTACAGAAAAACAAACAAAATAGGTCCCTTTTTGAAAAACGGGTTTGCGGTTCTCCTTATCGCTAACGGCAAAAAATCGTTGGAAAGACAACAAACAAGACACAAACTAGAATTTGTTTTTTTCTAATAATCTATATCTTCTTATATCTATATATCTTATATATTTTTCTTAATTTGTATATAACCCTACTTCAGTTTAATAACTTTCTAACTATGAACTTGCATTGAAAATTAATAATAATGCTTAGTAACACGAGCATTTCCTTTGAAGCACCGCTACCGCGCTCCTCTTGCGCTAATAATTAGATTGCAAAGAAATTCCAAGGAGACCTCCCTACAAGTGTAAACTAAATTATAAACTGCTATTCGATCTACACCTGACTTTCTCACTCTCATACAAATATCTAACGAGTGAGAAGGACGGCAAATTGAAGGTGATTTTGAGGTGTTGCGCCGCTCTATCCACGTGTTCGTTTGTAAGTTTCAGGAATATGAATTCGAGGCAAACTACCGAGTTGGTTTACTGCAACTGTTGGTTGAATGCAATATCAAATACATTTGTAAACTGAAATTTGTTTACAAAGAATCCTCATGAGGAATTAAAGGTATTATTCTCAAAAGAAACCGGTTCAGGCTTCAGCTTCGGTATTTTATTTAAATTCCGTGGTATATTTTAATCGAATGTCGTCGGCACAAATGTACGGGACTTTGAGAACCGAGAGAAGGATAGTACATGCACACCTTTATTTTGTTCTTAAAGATATTTCTTTAAAACGAATGTTGTTCTACATGGGTAATGGTCGACGCAAAATAAAATAATGCATTACATTCCAATATTTATTCGTTCCTTTGTAGCGGATGATTGCTATTTCATTGTATTAACTCATCGAAATTCCCGTTAATATTTTAGATAATTTAAATATTATTTCAAATAATGCATTACTGCTAAAGGTAGGTTTGCCGTTTAATGTCGAGCTCTTAAGCCTCTTATGTCCCGTTTGATACCGGTATTACACGAACGCGTGAAATCCTAGTAAATAATATTAGAAATTCGATGTTACGCCATTTTCATGTTTCATATAACACACTTAACCCTTTAATCTTCTTTAAATACAACATATTTACAGTGATTTTTAAATGTACACATAACATAATCACCCTAGAACTTTCCTACTGCTGGGAAAAAAAACATACGATACAGGCCTCTCTATGAGAGGGAATGGACCGTAATCAACCGCGCAGGCTCAGTGCGAGTTGGTGAATGTCATATTCACATATCTTCCAATTATTTAATAATTAATACATATATAATTAGCGTATGCAGGTTCCCTGACGATAAAATCATATACTACTTACATACGATTTGGAGAAAGGCTTTGTTTGTAAGTTCGTTCCTTTTGAATTTTGCGTTGACAGTTGTCATGTATAAATGTTGACTGCGTGACTATACATATTGTGACGTTAAACAAAAAGGAAACATACTTAACGGCGCATTCATACGCATAATTTTGTTTTAAGGTAAAAATACAGCGAAAATATATAAAAGAATACAAAAGGTTAAACTTGAATTTAAAAAATACAGGAAAACCGCAGTTATTTTAAATATTTAGTAAGAAAAAACTTAGGACTGAAACTTAATTAGGTTTGAAAGTAATAGACTGGAAACATGTGCCTATCCTACAATACGTACCAATTTTCAAACAATATACCGTCACCAGCTGTCTATGCACGAGAGGCCGAACCTAGCCCAGAGAAACCGGTGTCACGTCTAGGGCCTGTCTTACCATCTTGCTTGCCATCAATTTCCCGTGAGTGACGTTTTCAGTGATTGAAATTGTCTCCTCTTTTCTTGTCAAACGAAATTTGAAAACTTTGAAAAATGTAACCATTCAGTGACAAATAAAAAAAAACTAAATCGATAAGATTCCTAGCGCAATGCAGTAGCATTTAGTGTACTACAAGTAGTAATGTGTTGTTCGTTTGCATCGGTAATCGGATATGTAAATTAGTTATCATATTTTACCTAAAGTAGTGGAATGTATTATGCAGTAGCTGTCAGTGCACCGTATGGAGGAAGAGTTATTATAACAGTCAAAATGGCGAAGTGAATCCATTTAGGAGGTTTACGTAACATCTTTCAGTTATTACGTCGACAACTTTTTGGCTGTTCTTGAGCTTGGCAAGTTAAAAATATATATTTGATTGTTATTGAAGCTTTGTCCTTTTAAAGGCAACTTCCTACACTCCAATAGACTCAGTCACCATGATACCAGAAATACCTCGTTTATTGCCAATATCTAGTTTAAATTAGCAAATATTGATTGACCTGTAAAAGTGTTATTTTAATCTATTTTCAAAAGAAACACATCATTTTTTACTTCGAGTAAGTGGTGAATAATAGTCTGCTTCCTGACACAGGTGAGGAAGCTTGTGCTATGCTTTGCTGTGCTATATTTGGTGGTCCGATAATTAAAGCAACCTTTAGGGAATTTCTGCCTATCCTTACAACTTCCCCAACGTAGCCCAATACCTACTCGTACATTGAATTTCAGTACGGTTCATGTTTTATTCGATCTTATTCGAAATCGAGCTCTGAGTGGCAGCTAGCGTGTCAGTGCATCACTCCGGCTTTAAAGAGAACAGATAAGTAACCTTTCATTGAGAACACTCATCAACATTTTTTATTCAAACTGACCTTTTATTTTCCCTGTATAAATCAGTTTAAAGCTAGACTTTTTAACATGATGTCTGACAATTAAATCGATTTAAATACTGAAATAGAAAAAAAGGTTTTTAAATTTACATATGTAACTCAATTTTAAATATGAAAATTGATTTGTATACTTAGAATTTGGTTCTGTTAAGTAAAAGAATATGCACACTCGCTTGCAACAGAAATCATTTAATATATTTAAAACATCATCCTGACTCAATAGATGATTGAGTCAGAATCATCTGCCTAGCCTTTTTCCCAATTATTATTGGGTTCGGCTTCCAATCTTACCGGATTCAGCTGAGTACAAGTTTTTACATGGAGCGACTGCCTATCTGACCTCCACAACCCAGTAACTGGGTAACATGATAACCCTTGGCTAGACTGGTGTCAGATATCAGGCTTCTGACTACCCGTAACGACCGTCAAAGATCTTCAAATGACAGCCGGGACCAACGGCATAACGTGCTTTCCGAGGCACGGAGGAAACTCGGTATGTTGAAATGGTCACCCATCCACGGACCGACCTCGTCATGCGTTGCTTAATCTCGAAGATCGACCCATGCGGCTGTTATTATTTAGCCACGAGCTCCTCAGCCAGTCAGGATGATGTTTTAAATATATATCATATGTAATGAAAACTAGTGTTAGTATAATGATTTCCAGGCTAATCTAGGCGTGGTTACAATGACAACGTGTATATGTAGGAGAAAAAAGATCACTTGTTTAAAAATAAAGACAAGGATGCGTTTAGCGTTCACTATAACAAATAAATAAAGTAAATGTGTTCACATAACAGCAATAAAATTGACACAATAATAGCGTTGTTTAATTATGTACTTATCGCGCTCTACGATTTAAAGACTTGTGGTGCAACGGGATTAATACTAACGGATGATTAACACAAGCTAAATTTACCGTTAAATTATGAATGCCAATTTATTAGGTCAAAATGCAATGTAAATGTCAGTTTGGATGATTAATTTGAATGATTGAAACTATAGGTGTAAAGTTAAATCACAAGTCAAAATTAATAATTACGAAAACATGAATTTTATTGTAAAATTTAAATGGCACGCAGATATCGGCTTTTTATTTACACAAGCCTCGCAAATACCGACTACGTGTTTAAAATAATATTCTTGAAAATTCAGTAAATATATTTATTCATAGCGGAATTGTTACAACCTTTGCTCTCTTTGCAGCGAATCATCATTTTTGTGAAAATTGTATTTTAAAATAAATATTCAGAATGTTGCCTGCATTTATTAATGGTTTGAATCAAGTATTTAGATTGGATTTCCCTGCTAGATCCTGTGTCACTAATAGAGAGATTTTAGTAGCAACTGATGCTAGGTAACGTACAAATACTGTGCATCTGTGTCATCGTCATTGTCTTGCCCTTATCAAAAATTACTTTGACCTGCCCTGTATCGTTCCTCGCTTCCAGTAGATTCCCGGGGCTCTTATGAGGTCATTGATCCTTGTGGTTTGCCTGCCGACACCGCATCACCCATATCGACGTCGCTCTGCCATACCATCATCCATCCGTTCAATATGTTGTGCTCAATAAACAAACCGTTTTGTTGTAATTTCCTTTACAATGCAGCGCAGTGTACATTGTGTACGATGCTTCACGCTCATCGCTCCTGATCAATGCTGCGTCACAGTAATTATGCGTCACTTTTCACACGCCTATTTGACAGTTTATTGAACCCGCCATTATCAGCTTTGTTTATTCGTTCCATTGTTCGTGATGCAAAAAGCACCACTCTAGTGACGTGAAGTATAACGTATCAAAATTAAGGATATATTTAAATCCTAAAAGTAGTTACTCACAAGCTTGACTAGTGGAACTGTTTTGTAAAGTTTCTTGAAAGTTATTTCACTTACTTTTTATGATTGTTATGCAGTTATTTAAAGGGAAAAGTATTTTTTCTTTTATCGTCATAAGATGTCGATACCCGTCACATTTAGTCTGAGAAGGGAGGAGATTTGGTACCTATTACAGTAATAAACGATTTGCCAGTGATCGAAGTTTATACGGACGAGATAGTAAGACTTTATTCTATTCGTCGTATTCTCGAGGGCATGAAATGATTGCTTGCTTCTCAGAATAACTTATATTTTTTCATAAACAACTTGAAGCTAGTCTCTTCAAGAACTACAAGCACAATCTAAGTAATAAACCCTGCATTTCTCGAAACGTTTAACTCAACCGACGAAGAAGAACAAACACTACGGAATTGCATTTTATTTTATTACACGAACGGTTTGCAGTGTCAGTGCCCGAAGCGACCCTTTTCTGCGAGCGAAAACTATGTTGCCAGACCTCTTTAATCTCGCAAATGAGCGGCGCAGCCTTTGAAAACGAGCTTTCAAATAAATTTAATATACTTACATATAATTTTTTTAATAACTTTCTATATTTCTAAAGCAAAGTATTTGGCGGCAGTTGGTATACATAGTTTTGGTAAAGGTAAATATTTTAAGGCTTTTCGCAGCGACAATTTTACTTTGATAATTTATTTGGTGGGTTGGTAATCATACATTGGTGTAAAGATCTGCAAAAAGTATTGGTTGTGTACTTACAGACTTAATATTTATTGTGATATTTTTGAACGTATCCAATGTAAAGTAAACTGTTCAGAAATCGACATTGTAGTTCTAGAAAAAAGGAAATTAAAAAAAGAAACAAGCACTTTAAATTTGTGTTTAGGTACAGACAGACCCATTTTCCGATTAAGGGCCTACATCCGCTTTAGTGCCGTAAAACGGTAACTTTGTAAAGCATACTCCTTGGTAACGGCTAGGTTAAAAGGTTTGAAAAATATTTATTTTTTTATTTTTTCATGTACATTATTTTTTAAACATGGTTTTTTCGTATAACAAATAGTTTTGCTTTAAAAAAAGTAATTAGCAATACGATATTTTGCGCAACTTTGGGATACTCCTCCAAAACGACTTGGATGTTTAAAAATATTTTTAGACTGGTTGAAATTTCTTCATAACTGACATAGTATATGTAAATCAAATAATATTTTGTAAACAAAACTGTTCAAAAGGAGGTTCAATATTGATATATTGGCATCGAGCGGGCGCACAGCCAGTACTGCGTTTACATTGGGGCGTATATATCGCCTTAAGTTGTAGTTCTTAATAAAGTAATGTATACTTGTACAAGTACACATTACTTGTACAAGTATACATACTGATCAATTGTTTTCAACTCGGGTATCCTTTAAGTATTGCTTAATGCCTAAATACATTAGCGTTGGCTATACGAATAATACTCGAATGGCACTGACTGTAAATTTAAAAATCTCGCATTTCTTATAGGGCTTTTAATAATTAGTGATCCGAAAAAGTTCATTTCGAAGTTTTTTTTTTTGTTATAGGCTCGTGCTTGACCACTATCTCACCTGATGGTAAGCGATGATGTGGTCGACGGTGGAGCACGCTTGCCTAGAAGTAACCTATTCACTCTGGACTTAAAGACCCCTAGATTATAGACAATCGGGAAACACAGACTCCGGCAGGGAATTCCACTCCTTAGCTGTACGCATAATAAAAGTATTCTCAAAACTTTTAGTGCGTATGGGTGGGATGTCCACCATGTATCGATGGCGCATCGCCGTTCGTCTGGTAGTCCGATGATGAAACGGGCTGGGCGGAATTAGATCATGCAATTCCATCGCACACTCCCCGTAATGAAGTACTACTTTATCGATAGATATAGATATAGAAAATACTAACAAATTATTGGCCAGTGGCTTCACCCGTGAGCAAATCGAAAATTTTATCCCACGGGAACGAACCACCGTGATAAAAGTATTTTGTCTTCTTTCAGGTCATGGTCTACCCGTGTTCCTCGTGCAAATCTGTTCAGCCGTTGAGGTATGATTCATTGATTAACACATTTATTACTTATTTAAGCATTATGTACATCAGTGGTATATTAGCGGACTTAATGCAACAAAATATTGTCTACTAGCTAGTCAACCTTCGGGTTACAGACAGCTAATTTCTCATTTATATTATAATATATAACAACTGCGATTATAAAAAGGGGAAACGAGAAACAACAACATTAAATGTTTTTATAAAAACGTCAGTGGAGCCACGTTACGTGCGTAGGTAATGTAAATTCACCGTAACGTTTATTAAAGTCTATTTTTACACCCGGCGGAAAAAGAGGGGTTCGTATAAGTTTGAAGTGCGTACCCGTGTGTTTGTGTATATGTGTATCTGTCTGTGGCTTCATAGCTCCTAAACGGATGAACAGAATTTTGATTTAGTTTTTTGTTTGAAAGGTGACTTTATCGAGTGTTCTTAACTATGTTTAATGAAAATCTGTTCAGCCGTTCTAAAGTTATGGCTGTTTTACTGTTTGAATTGGGGTGTTTTCGCAAGATATCGTGTCATTTACATGTTCAATAGATTGTTGATCGAAGCGTGTCTACTACTAGATAAATTATATTGCATGAAATAAAAATGTGTCGGGGGTTTCTAAAATTTTACTTGTTAGTCCTACACTTGCAAATGCGTTAGTTACTTACACTTCAGTGTGCATATTGTGTTGGTGCAGCCCTACATAGCTATTCGTACACGTACAGCTCGGCTCGGATCTGCCACCCAGCCTCCGTTCGACCTCTTTACTGTGTATAAACTTTTACCGCCAGTATTTTCTGTTGGTGCTCGTTTTTTGCCGGACAAAATTATCAACCACGTTATTTTTGCCCAAGTATTAAATTTTAAGTCTTTAGCACAAGTTTCTTTTAAAACTCGTTGATAATTGAAAGTATTGGTAATGCTCTCTAGAAAGGCCAGGTGTGTAGTACTAATAAAACTAACCGGCGGGCGTATGTGACCCTGATATTTTGGGCGCACGGTTGGCCCAGTGGTTGAGCGATTGACTGCTGCGCTGCGTGTCGCGGGTTCGGTTCCCGCACGGAACAATAATTTGTATAAACTACTGATAGTTGTTCCGGCTCTGGGTGTTGTGTATGTGAGTTTATATGTTTGTAAACGCACCCACAATACAGGAAGAAATTCCTAGTGTGGGGCAAAGTTTTATAAAAAAAAATAAAAAAATATACGATGTAAATGGAGTAAGTAAGAATCATAGCTGGTAGCTTACTGTAGTTTCTGCCTACCCCTGTTACAAAAGGCGTGACTTTAAGTAAATATGTAAATGTATTTAACGAAAATTTTCCGGTAAAAATTGCAAAATCATGTTGAATGAAAACGTAGATGAAGGGAACATGCAGTGAGCTGTGCCTCCATCCAAATAAGATGGAAAACGGTTCACTTCAAGTTCACTACACCGGATTTTTCACGCTGAGATTTTAACAAAATAAACCGGCTGTATCACGTTTGACGATTTGAAATTTTGGTGTTCGGTAAAGTACAGTATTCAACGAACCACCAGGAGTTTCAAAGTACCAGCATTGAGGTTTTGAAGCGGTAAAACCTATATTCACATGTCCCGATGGACAATTATTTAGAACCACCTGTATCAAGCTTCGTCTGCCTTCATTTAGTGGGTGTTTTGCGCCACACCTCTACAATATTACAATGGAACAAACAGTCGGTCAGTTTGTTAGGTTTTCTATGAACATACCGCCATAATGCAGTGGGGCTGTCACGGCACGCGATCGGTAATTACATACCGAGCTTTTTATTAATAAAGTACTCGTATTATGGAATACGAGCAGTATTCTAAGTAAAAATGCCAGTTTACCTTTTCATGCATTTCATGTACCTACCTAATAGAAGCTTGTACTTGATTTGTTTCGCCAAAAATGAGGAATATTCATAATTTCAGTCCCTCGTTAACGCTCCAGAGAACGAATTTTCAAAAATATTTTTTTATTTCTAATTTCTGGACCCAGCGAAGAGAATGCATACGAGTAAAAAATTTTTTGTAAGTAGAAGTTCTGCACCTTATGATAAAAGAACAAGTCTTCAACTAGACAAGAATTTCTTCTTAATGAAACCATTAAAATACTCTAGTTAGGTTCAACCTGTTGTGTGGCTCGAAGGACCAGAATTTTTCTTCTCATTGACGTTGGAAAAATAGCGCGAGGATCCACTCAGAGCTCGGTACCTAAAGACGCCCGCCGTCTCGCGCGCTACTAACCCACTACGGTTTCATTCATATTTCAGTGAAAAGTTCTTCGTCCATTCTTTTATTTATTTCTCGAGAAGTTTCAAGACTTTTATCTATTTTAAATGAAAGGAAGTGAAAGTCTCTTAGAAAAGTGATTTCTACCTTAACAAATACTGTGTTCAAGAATATCATTATCTTTCATAATGCACTTCTTTGAGTTTTTGCTTTATCCGTGCACCGCTATTATACCGGCACGTCCTATTGTTAAGCTGAGAGGGTTTCACATTTCAGATCCAAAATCCCGCTGCATTTTCCATTCGGCTATTTGACGTGACGATTTCCTTCACCACCTGTTATCTAGCAGGCATTACTCCGTATATCGAAGTGAATGGTGGGGTTAGAGCGTAACATGATATTGAGGAGTTTGAAAAGAGTTCATTGGTTTAAACCCTCCCTCGCCAAAGCGTCGAATCGACGCCTCAAATTGGAAATCATTTACCGAATATTATCATGTCAAGCGAAACTTCCGACGTGGCCCTGCTAAATGTCGATTCAATATTACTGGCTGCATTTTAGTATCGTTGTAGTGGAAATTAATCCTTCTGTATCTATGTTAAGCGTCAATTTAAGTGATTTTGTGAGTTTAATAGCCACTTGTTTGCATTTAATAATGTGTGGTGCTATATTTGAGCTTTCATGAGTGATATTTGAGTAAGACCGTCTCGTGCTCAGAGCAGTACCCGCTAATCTTTTAACCTCTAACAGTTAAAATTATATAAGAGACATTTTTGTGTTCTTTGAAACCATAAACAAAAGAAAAGTCGCTAAGCAAACCGTCACCGAGCCGAGTTGCCAGCTTGTCGGTTTTTTATCGGTTACATTTTGGGGAGTGTGCGATGGAATTGCATGATCTAATTCCGCCCAGCCCGTTTCATCATCGGACTACCAGACGTACGGCGATGCGCCATCGATACATGGTGGACATTCCACCCATACGCACTAAATGTTTTGAGAATACTTTTATTATGCGTACAGCTAAGGAGTCGAATTCTCTGCCAGCGTCTGTGTTTCCCGAATGCTACAATCTAGGGGTCTTTAAGTCAAGAGTGAATAGGATACTTCTAGGCTAGCGTGCTCCACCGTCGACCACATCATCGCTTACCATCAAGTGAGATAGTGGTCAAGCGCGAGCCTAAAACATAAAAAAAAAATAACTGATTCACAATAAAAATGCAGCAAGTCAATGACCTACTTAAATCGCTTAAAATAATACTTCATAAATACTTATGCCATTACTAATTGCTTTGTGATCCCATGGATTACGTTTAATATCTTTAAGTAAGCCCTCACTTTAACATTTTATGGTAAATATTTTCCCATATGAAGAATAATAGTAACGGCTCGCGTTCCAGTGCGAGTTTATCCTCGCACTGGAACGCCTTGCAGCAATTACACTAATGGAGCACAATCTTATAATAAACTCACTATAAGTCCAGGTTTCCTTACGATGTTTTCCTTCACCGTTGTCAGCAATGTCTAAGATAAACTGGGAAAGTACATAAGAATTTGAAAAAGTCACATTGGTACTTGCTCGGATTCGAACCCACGTCCTCAAGCACGAGAGGCGAGGTCTGGGCCACTGGGCCATCACGACATAGTAAATTGATTGATTGTGTAGTTGGTCAGTATGAACTTGTTTTGGCGAATAAAGACAATTTGAAATTATTTACATGCCCTTAACAAGAAAATTGGTTATTTTAATGTGCCTTTGTAAAAGAGGAACCTCACTTATAAAGATTTACAAATACACATTTTAAGGCCCGGCTACTAAAAATGAAGACCATAATTACATCATTCAATATTTATGTATAATCTTATGAGTCAGCATTTTTTCCTATTCTCCAACCTATAATACGTTCTGATTAACGCAGATATCGGACAACCTACCAACATGATAAAACTGGCAGTACACAAATTGACCGCACATACTAGAGCGACTGGCTCTAGAGAAGTGGCATTCAATGTCAGTGAAGGCGATAGTCAAAATGTAGGGGATTGATCACGTGATTTTTCTATATCGCTTGTCAACCTGAAACAATTTTGCCTTTTTGCATTGAGGTATTAATGTACTATGAATGTTTTAGAGAAGAGTCCAACCTTTTTGACAATCGCTAGCGCCATGCTTTCGCTGCCCAACCGAGTCGGTTGGGCTCTTTCTCGAAGTTGGCCCTACGCAACTGGATCGTTTGTCCCAGGTAGACATAGTCGTCCACAATTTCAAGTGTAGAGTCCCCGACCTTGATAGGAGTAGTAAGTAAATAAGTAGGATTAAAATCTAATCGTCCAATTTACCGCAGTGTCTCAAGACAAAAGTCTATGACCAGTGTGTGTTGCCAGTGACCACCTATGGGACCGAGAGGTGGTCGCTCACAATGGGCCTTATCAGAAAGCTGAAAGTCACCCAAAGGGCAATGGAGAGGGCTATGCTCGGAATTTCCTTGCGTGATCACGTCTGAAATGATGATATCCGCAGGAGAACCAAAATTACCGAAATCGCCCGAAGAATTGCCAAACTTAAGTGGCAGTGGGCAGGGCACATTGCTCGCAGAACGGAGGGCCGGAAAGTTCTGGAATGGCGACCGCGAACTGGAAGACGATACGTTGGAAGGCCTCCCACTAGGTGGACCGATTAAGATTGCGGGAAGGCGCTGGATGCGAGACGCACGAGATCGGTCAATGTGGCGACGTCTGGGGTAGGCCTATGTTCGGCTGAAATGATGATGAATGATGATGATGAAAATCTAATCAAATCTTAGTCAAAACACACTTCTAAAATCGCTAAGCCATTTCATAACGATATTTTAAGTGGTCATACCCACTGAAATTCCATTTCCGTGCATTTTAGAGCGAAATCCATAACGATCATTTGTCGAATGAAGTGCCGAGGTCGAGACGAGGTTACGCCTGCATATACCACAATAAACGGTTAACCTTACATTAACCTATTTTTGTACTAAGCAGCTCGATACAACCATTTTGTGTACATAAATGCCCCACTTATAGGCAACGGGTTAAGTCACAATTAGAACAGAAAATGTGCGGTGAATGTACAAGTTTTAGAGTGCCGTTTAGTGATCGGTGGGTTTCGATTTGGTTACGAGCAGCTCGGTCACCGGTAATCGTTTGTAAGTTATGTAGCCAGTGTGGCTACGCTATCTCAAGATATCTCTAGAGATAGCGTAGCCACACTGGCTACATAACTTAGCTAGCTTAGGGATAGCTAGCTATGAGTGAACACTTTGATACTACGAGAAAGAGACGGGTTACCTTGACGAGAATCAATCTGTTGTTGTATCGTTTGCTTTTGTAACCAAAGTACTAAAGTTGTAGTCCAGCTGCCAAGTATACTTGCTCGTAGATTCATCGAATTAATTCAATATTTTTCAACTCAATACAAATGTAAAAAAAAGTTTTATCCCGATAGCGTTCTGAATATTTCTTTCAGCGTACCAGTACGAAAAAGCGGAAACAGTACTCGATATGACCCAGTTCGACTCGCAAAAGTTGTGCAACTCGATTGAATTGCAAAAACTATGTCACTAACTGGAACATTACATTGGCAAGGAACTTTATATCTGTAGGCTCCCTTAATTATGTTACTATTCTTCAAAAGATAACCACTGTATTTATTTCCCATTATCGTGAGCTACAAAGAATCGTAGAACATGCAATTGAGACATGGAGTAATTGCACCAAGGTCAGGGCAGGAGTTGGCATATGTCAGAAACTTAACGACAAACTTTTTGTACTACAGTGCGAAGTCTTATCAATGTTTTTGATGGCTGTTTGAAAACTTGATAGTTGAGAAGGTGGAAAACGTTTCGGAAGCCGTGTTTAAACTTTTGATATTCATAATAAGAGCAGCTGATTCTCAGCCTAAATAAAAGATTTTTGCTGAAATTATTTGCAATTATTGCATGTTTGGTATTCGGAATTCCGCCAGTATATTTTATTCAGTTTATTGACCTAAGATGTAAATTTAAATGCATCACACCAAGGGCGATTTATCACACAAAGCCGTACCATAGCAAACACCTAGTACTGCCACGCAAAGAATAGGGGATTGTAAGAATCTTGATCTCTGTCGTATATTATAGAATTAATTATTGGCAAAGAACTTGGAACTTAACATATGTGTGTCTTCGGAAAAATGTAGCAAGAAATTAAAAATCATAATTTTCCACTGAAGTAGTTAAGTCAATCAAGTACCTAATTATAAAGTATCGAACCTAGATGGGCAATTCGTGGAAGAAAGCCAGTGCTCATCGTTGTTGGTACTTGAATTGCAAAACTTAACGTTCCCTTATTTATTGAACATAATAAAGAAGTTGCGCATGGTTGCGAACAAAGAGTCATATAACTGTCCTGCAGTTTGGCAGAGTTTTGTAAATTAATTATAAGTAATTAACTTTGTTGATATAAACAAAAAAAAAATACTAGATGAATATAGAGCTTCTGACTACCCGTGGCGAGTGTAAAAAATCATCAAATGATAACCTTTTCTTTTTTTTTTGCGTGAAGAAATGCTCATGCATATTGCGCTACTACGGGGAGATAGCGCAGGTATGTGGGACTCTAACCCACTAAAACTCCACGGCGTCCTCCTGTGCCGCTTTTGGCGGGAACACGGCCACGCGTTAGCACTCACCGCGAACCCGCTGCATTAAATGATAACCGTTGCGTTGCGTAACGTATTCGGCATCGATTCAGGCTTTGCCTTGCCGAATTCGTTACGTAAGGCAAAGAGTATGAAAAATCAACCAATCACAGACTGAAATCCACATCGCGTCTTTCATCTCGCATGTGATTGGTAAATATTTCATAATCTTTGCACTTTGCCTTGCCGAATTCAATTAAGCAATAAGGCTGCAAGGCCAAAAGCCTTAACGTGCTTGCCGAGGCACTGTTTGGTATGTTATGGAGAGACACTTATACACGAATCGACCTTGTCGTTACTAAACCTTGAAAATAAACCCTCCTTACAATCACAGCGTTTACCGGTACCACACATGTTGTCTCTCACAATTATAGTAGCCTTCAGGAAATCAGTTACTAAGAATATTGACAGTTCCAAGGTAAATGTCACTTGCAACAACGACCGTGTGAGTGGCCATATTTACTCCTGCATAATAGATGCACACTTGTAGAATGAATATCAATTCAAATACCTATTCTTTTAAAATCGGTTCGAATGATGTGGGTGAGTTGCCAAACTTGGCATGTAAATGTTCAACTAACTGTATTGTACAGGGTGTTCTTTTGAGTCGAGTCAATTTGTTAGAAATCTGAAACGAGTGTAAGGGATTATTGACTCAAAATTCCATTTGTATAACTTTTAAATCGGTGACGAAGTTCTTTCATGGATGGTACCTGTATTTTTATATTTTTACATAAAATATGTTCTATATTGGATGGATTATTTCTTAATGACACTAAATCAATCGTTACATTATTATGGCAAGAGAAATTTGTTTCACAAGCCATAATAATGAAGCCTGAATGAGTAAAAATATAAACGAATAAAGTTAGCATTCGTACTTGATAGGGTATGAAGGGCTCTAACGGCTTAATTCCCCCATTCACACTGCAAACCTGTCCAGGCTTCCCCAGGAACTTGGTAACAACATAAGGGAAACTTTTAAGCATGACGCCACTGCAAACCTATTAAATTTAGTCTGCAACGCTGCAAGCAAAGTTTCTAACTTAATATCCTTTGGAACTAGAATTATGTAAGCCCTGTACCGGCCACCCAATGTTATTAGTGCACATTTCGAGGTAAGTCTTAGTGAAGTTGGTTTGAGTTCGTAAGTCCAACAATGACTGGTTGCGATATTCAGTTGAAGTTCGGAGACGTGGTTGAGTTACCTTCTTAAATTTCACTGGGAACGAAGTATATACCACTTTTGACAGCATACTATTATAATGGGTAGGCATGAAGTTAAACTCTCCTAGGTTTTAACTTATCATCAAAGACGTGATGTTAAGTTTTAACAATAAAATCAAAATAGTTTATTTCAAATAAACCTTAAAGGTATTTTTGAATTGACAAACAAAAAAAAAAATGACTCTAGTTGCAAATTCACAAGCGTCAGTAGATCTCAATGGAGAAGAATTTGCAAGAAACTCCACGGACTCTCTTTTCCATCAGTTTCAATTACAAGTTTTTGGTTACATCATTCTTGTTGAAAAAAAATGCATATATTTGAGAACGATGCAAAAAGACGTGCACGTAAAAGCGTCTAAAGTAACAAACAATTTCAACATAAAAATGCAATAACAAGCCGAGGCAGCTAAGTTATAACCAATCCCAACAGATGGCGGCCAATATTCGGCAATATTCGGCAAATAAACTTGATATTAATACTCTACAATTACTGCCTAAAAAAAAGGCGCGTGCACATTGCACAGTAATTTGTGTCGTCAGGTTGGAAGAATAGTTGAATAAATTAGGAAGCAAGCGCGTACGCGCGGAATGATTATGCAATCTTCATGCAAATGTTGCGTTCAGAGCGTTGTGAAACAGAAGTTCGTCAGAACTGGGCGCAAGTCTACACGTGCCTGTAATTCTAATTTCAGTTTGTAACCAGACACTCTTATTTACTACTATAAAGACATTTTTAATTTCACCGTTGAAATTTTTATAAGAATAGTCAAATAAATAGATGAAGTCCTTTTATTTTCTATTGGTTTTTAGGGTTCCGTACCCAGAGGATCCAAACGGAGCCATATTACTGTCACTCGCGTGTCCGTCTGTCACACGGGTTTACAACCAAACGGTTGGAACTATAGTCTTGTTGATCCAAAGCCATACAAAATTTCAAAAAATATTTTGAATGGGTCTTCCATATACGTAAAGTATACCCCCAAACAAATTTTGACCCACTCAATGGGGTACCATTGAGTGGGGTATTGTTGTTTAGAGTTCGTTGAGTGGAAACTGTTATTTTTTACAAATAATCGAAAAAAAAATAATGACAAGCCAGTATTTTTTTACAAAATTTTGTCCCGAAGAATTTTCTAACTTTACATTGACCTATGACCTTAAAATTTGGTGATAACCAATATATTGATAAATCAGATTTATCTTTGAAATTTCCTCATTTTTTCTATTACAACCGACTTAGTTTTGCAGTTTGGTACGGCACCCTAAATGTGCGAAGTCCGACAGGCAACTGACCGTTTTTTTTTTAATTCATTGTATTTGTCTGATTTTGGTAATTGTATAAGATTATTCTAGAATAAGATATCGCTTAGATCGATTATGTCCCCATCTGGTATAAAAAAATGCCAAAGCGTAAGTACAGTAAATGATTAGATACTTGGCAAGCTTAGATAGATATGGCCAATTGGCAATTATGATCTTTGATAGGTGAAAATCTACATTAAAAGTAACAAATATAACACATTAATAATGTTAAAGTCCAACAACAAACGCCTTATTAGTTGACAAATAATGACAACTAAATAATTATAACATACTTTAGTATAGGTTCATGTTAAATTACTTTCAACGTGAACAGAGACAAAAACTATAGTAAAAAATAGAACGTGAACCTGTGTAAATCTATATTCAACCATGCAAAAAAAAAAAAAATTAAAATTAAAAAAAAAAAAATTCTTCATACAACTTATATTTGACGGCCAGAGTCTATAACTTGTTGAGCCGTGGACTCTATAAACGTACTGTTAGAACAGGTTGTATCTACACCTGTTAACCACAGTTTTGTTCTTGGATGAAAAAGTTTAAATCAAACCATTTGTTTATTCTTCTTTTAAATGATAACAAACTGTATTTAACAAAACAGTTTACCACCTATAATTTATATCCCATAGTATCCGTGCTACACTCACCGCTGGTGTAGTTTGTATGACTAAAAGAATTTTCGTAAACGGATCATTACCTACTTTCAATAATTACCTTTCACAATAAATTTTACCTCTTTTTACAAGCTTTTAATTAACTTGCAATGTCAACAGTATGTTTGTATGTATGTAAGTGTGTTCGGTCAAATCTTGCAACGGAATTTTAAAGCAATTATCGTCCATAGATTAAGACGAAAATTTGCATACACGTTTAGTTTGGATGACAATGCATGGTTAGATAAATGACGTTATTCTAATTTCAATTTGGCGGATGGCCCAAGATGGTGGACTAGTTATTTTTTGTGCACTGCCATGATATGGGTATTTAATGAAAGGGTTTGCTGAGAAGAATACCTTGTGTAAAAAAGCTTGTTTTAAAAAAGTATTTTTTTTAATGTATAAATTATTACTGTTGATGAATAAATAAAATGGAATAAACATTAACAACCCCATTTTACGCACGTTAATCAAAAACAACGTTCGAACGATTTTCCATTCAACTTTCATTGCCTCACCATTAAAATAATATAAGCTGCTCGCATTGCTGTATTTTTTGATGGACACTGGCGCAACAAGGCAATCACCGGTTGCGCTGCCCGATTTTTACAAACTTTAGTTTGGATGACAATGCACGGTAAGCTAAGTTGGTTTTTAAAAAAAATTTTAATTAAATTGGAAAATTTAAATACTCATTTCGGTACAATAAGTGGCCTTTGAGAATCAATCCCTCACCTTGTCGATAAATATAGAGTGACGTTGTTTCAGCGATAACGAATGTTGATAGTCCAAACTGTAGGTATGGGATTGGCTATGAAGCATTTTGGAAGCGCACGTCAATCACATACATTTTTGCAGTTTTGACAATCTTCGTCTCTATATTATATACCAAGTCGTTGTCCGCATTTGTCGACGTCATTTCTGTTTGTCCGTAAACTTCTAAACCACGCCACAGATTTTGATACAGTTTACATGAATAGAAGGAGAGATAAACGAGAAAGGTTTTTTAAATGTAATTTATTCTATGCAAAACCCGGGCGGGTCGCTAGTTTCTGATAAAATGTTACTTTGTCTATGTTTAGAGCGACATAAAAGGAATTTTCTACAAGGATGCTAGTGGCGACACTAAGATGTGCGATTCAGGTCATGTACGCACGAGTAATCGGTGAGATACGGCGTGGCTTAGGATGCATTATATTGTAATGGATTTTTATAGTGCAGCCCACGCTACTGAAGAAACCCATTCACGTAGGGTAAACAGACACGACGCGACAACAATGCGTCATTTATTTTTCTTAGAAATAAGCCAACTATGGGTAAAGTGCATTGCACCAGTATCTGGGCATCTTAAGGATATTTATAAGACACCAGAAATATTGTCAGTTTCAAACATTTTTCTTCATTTAAAGAACGGGCAAGGGAATATCACTAATAATAACTTTATTAATAATTTTCAAGAGGACAATACAAGAGATAATCTTAGATATTTGCAGGAACTGTCTTATTAAATACTGCAGTATTTCTCGGTGCTAAATGTAAAACAATGGATTGCCATGAAGGAAGATTATTATGTCATAGTTTTCCAGGGTCTTAATAAGGGATAAAATGAATTATATGTACTTATGAATTCACGGGCTTATTTTATATCTATAGAACAGATATTTTTTTATATATTGTTCATGTAAAATTACTCTACATATATATATATACATTATATAATAAACACATTACACTACACACACATACACATTACACATTATACTATAAATGCGAAAGTAACTCTGTCTGCTATCTGTTACGCATAAACTGCTGAACCGATTTATATGAAGTTTAATATGGAGATAGTTTGAGACCCTGGGAAGAACATACGCTATTTTTTGCATAAAAAACGATGGGGGGATATGAGGAGGGAGAGGGGGTTTACTTTTGTGTGAAACTTCTTCTTATGGCTTAAACCACTGAATGATTTAGATATTTAGATGAAATTTGGTAAGGAAATAGTTTTGCAGATTAATTACAATCCTTATATAGAAGATTCGCAGCAAAGGAGAACCACACTCACTAGAAATTTCTTCCTGTATCGTGGGTGCGTTCACAAACACGAAGCACCCAGATACGGAACAATTATTTGTAGACCATACTAATTATTTGTTCCGAGCTGGAATCGAATCCGCGACACTTAGCGCAGCAGCTGATCGCAGACACAAAGAAGAAAAACACTCAAACGAGTCACGGGGCCGATTTTGATGATAACTAAAACTGCAGTATTGGATTTCTCACCCTGTATATCAGCAACCAAAATTGATTGATGATAGATTGAAAAAATCTATATAATTGCAAGCGAAACCGCGGGCATTAGCTAGTTTAAAATAAATTCACTCATACTACTTCAAAAAATTAAATATACTGAAACATGTCATTTTATTTAATTAGTACGTAGGTACTCGAATTGCATGAGTGATCAATATTTGAGCGTAGTTCATAAAAAAAACCTCGTTTTGCACTCCATTTCCACATAATCTTCCACTCTTGCGTGTTGGCTCCCAATGAACGTTTCAAAATCAAACCTATGGTAACATTGAAAATGGAACCCTTTATGCCTAAATTTTCCTGGAAATTTTGCACCTGAGTAGAAAGATGAAGAGCTATCAGTCAGTTTCACCATGTCCGTCCAATAGCCACAGCTCATGTGTATGAGTTGTATTCTGAAGCATGAATCCTTTAAGCGTAATCTGTAAATCGCATACAAAAAGTTGAAACTATGTAGTACTTCAAAAAGATTTAAAACAGAGTTCCACGAAAGTTTTATTGAAATGTTTGTATTGTTAACTACGTCTGTTCATTGTGATTTCTCGTAGATTATTATAGAAAACATTTTGAAATATTGATCATTATAAAAGTAATAATTTATTGCTCTTTAATTTAGGTACATTAATTACTGCTAGTACTTAATTAGTGCTTACTGTAATCTGTGTTCTGATCAACAACTTTTACGATTTAATTTACATATGACTTATTTCAAGAAGCGAGAAAATGCTATTAAATTGTGTACGGGGCAAAATGCAGCCTGCAGCAGTACTTTAATAAAAATGCAGCCTGCAGCAGTACTTTAATAAAATTCCTACAATTGTAGATAATAAGCTGCGGAGAGAAGTTGAGATGTTTTTCTTATATTTATTTCCCAGGTGAGAGTAACGGACATTATTACCGAGGAGGCATGGCTTGTTAGCAAGAATTTAAACAATGCTTCGTCATTCCTATTGATTTTTGGAACAAAAAAGATATACCTTGGGGAATTCTATTGTGAGTTCCAGCATTTTTTTTTGCTTTACGGGAAATTACTTAGTGAAATGGTAATATTTATTCGAAATGTTTATTTATTGTATAAAACATCGTACAGCGGTGGACGTATCACCATCGACATTTTCTACCAGTCGTTCTAGAATGAGAGTCTGAAGTATATATAGTCATATCGAATATATTCTGTATAACTATAGAATCCCTTGTACAAAATATTTTTGATATTTTCAGTTAAGTCATTTCGATATGAGAAGTGTAAGTAAACGTACAAAGGTGCAGCCATGCAAGCCAGTCACCGCATTCCATAGAAACGCCAGAATTTATTGAAATACCGTTAACGTCGACTGCTGCACATATTCTGCATATTACCAATATGCGCACGGCTATTTTGCCATCAACATTTTCGAATTAATCTGTTAAATAAAATCGCGAACATGTTTGTTGTAATGGAACTAGGGTAACCTCAACAGACATAAGTGATTCTCTTTGTTTTATAAATTAAGAGCGCGAACAAAGATATTCCTCACCCTTACATTGTGATCTGTGGCACAAAAATATGCTTTGCGTTACCGCAACGACTTCTTTCTCTTCTTCGTTTTTATTCACGTTCAACGTTTTGAGTGAATGATTATGTAATAAAATAGTCTTAATTATTTCCACATTATGACTGGCTTTTTTGGTAATTTTGATATTGGTTTATTATAGCTCCAACTGAATTTCCTTAGTAAGTCATAATACGAGGTTTGGCTCTCGCCTATTTCCTCCTCCAGTATTGGACAAATTTAAAAGTTTTTTTTTTTTTTTTTTTACTTTCTTTTCCATAAACTGAAAAAGAAAGATATATAATGCATGTTTTCCTTTTTGATGATACATTATCTTTAGAAGCACTAGAACCTTCAAAATATGCTGAAAATT
This sequence comes from Orthosia gracilis, assembly GCA_947562075.1. Classification (NCBI taxonomy): domain Eukaryota; kingdom Metazoa; phylum Arthropoda; class Insecta; order Lepidoptera; family Noctuidae; genus Orthosia; species Orthosia gracilis. The sequence goes on from OX387268.1 coordinate 6,002,680, forward strand.
GCGCTGTCAACAAAAGCCTAGTGTACAAATTTGACAACAATAAATGAAAAAAGAAAAACATAGAAGCATAACATATATCTTTAATAATCAATTTATGGAAATTTTTATTCAATTATATCTTTTTACTTAGGATATTCAGTCGGATGTCTGCGACCGCATTTTCTCTTAAAGTGAAAGTACAAATAGATACTCATGGAGATACTCAATCTCCATGAGTATCTATTTGTAACGGGTGATTTTTTAAGAGGTATAGGATTTGATTTTCAAAAAAAACACAAAAAAATTGAAAAATTTGATGAAATCTTTATTGGAATCGATAGAACGATCAATATAATTTAATGTTTGAAGATGATTTCATGCAAATGCTGGCCGCGGCTCCGGTTTAGATGGCCCATTCGCAAGGCCCAATTTCGGCACACTCTCTCCAACATATCAGCCACCGGTATATCACGAACAAATGCTTCAATATTGGCTCCCAGTGCGTCAATCGTTGCTGGTTTATCCCTGTAGACATGAGCCTTAACATGGCCCCACAAGAAATAGTCCAAAGGCGTTAGATCACACGATCTAGGCGGCCAATTGACGGGCCCAAAACGTGAGATAAACTGTTCACCGAAGGCGGCATTCAATTGGGCCATTGTTTCGCGTGCCGTGTGGCATGTGGCACCGTCTTGTTGAAACCACATGTCAGGCATGTCCAATTCTTCCATAGCTGCCTCAGTAGGCCGACCAAACTGCCCATAAATTGGAAGAAGTGCGCGATGCACTCTCTTAACCGAGCATGCATTTTGATAGTAAAATTCAATAATTTGCAAGCGTTGTTCGTTCGTAAGTCGATTCATGGTTAAATTATAGACCAAACTGAACAAGTTTGACAATGACACAAGACACGATTCACGCGTGATCTGTTAAAAACAGTGTTGCCAAAAAGATACCAGCAAAAAAATCACCCTTTACTTTCACCCTGAAACGTTGCATATGATTTTAAGAGGAATTCACCCTATGTAAAAGTTTCTGGACTTCACTGTTTGAAACTTTTTCACGACGAAACTGCCAGTTGATGAAAACGTAGAGCTAGCTGCATCCTTTCCATCTCACAACCTTCTGACCTAAGAAGATCGAATCCTTTTAATAAACTCTCCCAATGCTCTAGCAATACACAATAAATAACTATCAAATGTATAAAACTGCTTGCAGTACTGCCAACAATGTCAAAGCGCTTGCAAGCGCTATTTAGCGGTAAATCCGCAAGGAATCTCAGTGATGTTCTCGAAAAAATCGCGCTTCTTTTCTTGTCTTGGTATACGGAAAGTTTCTCGTCCGGTCGGAAATTCAGTTCTTATAAAAATGTTTTATTGGAAAATTAGTTCTTCACTGAGAAGATTTTCTGGAGTATTGCTTTGTGAGGTGCCTCGGCTTTGCTGATCTATACTGGAGCAACAATGGCTGAAAAATAGAATTTGATTTTTCCTATTGAAGTTGGAGTTTGTCGTAAAATAACTTTTCTCTAACCATTGACAACGAATGTCTGTGCTCCTTTCTTGACATAATATGTTGCCCTCTAATCAGTTGTGAGGCCTACGCCCAGCAGTGGACGTCTTTCGTCTGAAATGATGATGATGATGATAATCAGTTATAATTCTGTTTCGGAAAATGTTGCCCACTAATGGAAATTATCTATGTATATAGCATACAACGGCACCGGCTAAATTAATTTAATTGTGTAAAAAAAAAGTACAAAAAGCCTTCATTTTTAACGAACAATATTTTACGTTGGAACTGATATTCTATCCCATTTTTATTAACCAACACAAAGCTATTAGCCATCATAAATTGTATTCTTTTACGTAGAAGTGGTGATTGAAATAGTGGTTCAGAAAATGTAAAAAAAAAATATGCAGTATAAAATACTAGTTATATTCATTTTGTTATAAAGTAAGCTGCTCATTTTAATCCGCTTCACATCTGATTGGCTCTGATGTCACCGGATTAGAATAGAATATACTTTATACGCATTGTACGCAATAGATACACAAATATTTATATTAAAAAAATCTATGGGTACAAGGGCGGATTACAAACATCTATCTGTGTTCCTCGTAGACGTAGAAAGATCTGAATAATCGACCACATTTTGTACTAACTGGCAAAGCCCATACTCCTAGTTTCTACTGAATTTCAAAATATTGTGTTCGCGCTATTTTTCATAATTATTCTTTTGTTAGGCCAGTCTACTATTCCATTCCGTGTTTTCTATTCTGCCCAACATCACTAGCCGAGGTCACCCAGAACCACAGCAACGTGACCAATGAGGCAGTAATATTATAATGAGCTCTTAATTGCTAGTGCAGAACCCATGGGGACCGATGGATTGGCCGATCTTTATCCTCTGTTAATGAGGTACCTACTTGATAATAATTATTATGCACAACATGCATAACATTCTAATAGTTGTAGTTGTGGGAGATGATACGTCTCGAAAGGGGGAGGCTATTTAATGAACGGGGGAAGACAAAATACTGCGCTACCTCAAATAAATTGGGGTGATAATTATGTTTTGAATAGATGCCCTAACATGTTCCGTATATTTAAAATGCAAAGGAATGTGACGTCTAGTGCTCGTTTCTGGAGACGGGTGCGGGCCGCACTAAATTCAAACTTATGGCGTTGATGAGAGTATTTACGGAGAAGCAATTTTACATGCGTTTGCTTGAGATGCAGGTGAAGCCCGCGGATGGCACCGCTACGTCGCACGCGATCTTTATCGCGCCGTCGACGTCGCACGCAGCGTTGCGGCGGTCACAATGAAACGTAGCAAAACTCCGACGGGGTTCGCGGCTTCGCACCAACCTATACGAACATTCGGCAATACCCGCTACTGCGCTCAAAGCGGCGCTTGAAGTGACACCTTCTGCCAGTATGGTTTGGAAATCGCACAACGCAGATGTGAGCCGTCAGTGCGTCGTCAGCATTGGAGAACGACATGATCGACATTTTGTAGAAGATAATTCTATGCCCGTCGCGTGCTACGCTACCCGCTAGAAAATCCGACGCGGGCGCGGTGGTGGGCACCGCGTTCACGTCCCGATCCACGCACTGCGTCTTCATAAACAACATCGTACATCGCCATATTTTTGTGTTTTTGTGATGCGGGCCGCTGCACGCGCCGCGCTATAAACAAAAAAAACTACAGACGCGCCGCGAGACGCCATGCTGCACGCGCCGCGCGATGCCTCGCGTTTCCAGAAACGAGGCCTTAATGCCATCATGATAACGTTTTCAAAAAGAACAATGCTATTCATCCTGTTTAGCTCCGTTTCTCTCTCACACTAGAAACATAATGTTTTTAGACATTATAGTTGGGCCCTGGCTTCACTTTGCCATAACATTGAATTACGGAAGTATAATCGAAGAGGATTCTGCAAAGCGCTGTACTAATAATGTCATTCAATGGACCATATTACAAAAGTCCTTGTGCGCTATACCATACCACTCCATACCGCTATGCCATACCTCGATGTGTTATAAGTTAAGTATCGTAAGTTTTTCAATCAATCAATCTTTATTCGTGAACATAGGTATTACAATAAAGGTCTTAGAGGTCTTTGGTCATTTTTTTACGACTCTAAAAGATTTTCAATGTATTAAACTACATTTTATTCACAAAGGAACCGATAACCTATAGGTATACGTATTATTATTGTTTAAATCTAAGATTAAAGTTACAGCGAGATAAAAATATGTTATATATTTTTAAAATTCTCGCCAAATATCTTGGCCGCCCTGAAAGTGAGTCCTATGGCTGCGCAGTAGTACACATCATCGCTTACCATCAGGTGAGATAGTGGTCAAGCGCGAGCCTATTGATAATAAAAAAAAACTCATTCAAAAACACCGTCCGTGCCTCCGTCCAATCCGTGCCTTGCGCATCGGAAAGCCAACTTCAGGATGGCCCAGAAGGTTGGCGAGAACTATACTTCTATTTTGGTTACCATTCTACTAACGGTATACGAGTATATTAACAGCCTTTGAATACTAGTAGTGCTATTTGTACAATCTCACTGTGAAACCATTGGTGAATTGAACACGAAGTGAGCCAACAACCCATCCAATCGACTTGGAATGACAGTTCAATTCAAGTTTACTTCACCAAAGTTTAAACGGTGAGACGTTTACTTAATAGACCGGCTCATGCACTTACTATTTCAAAAGGCTATCTTTGAAATACGCGTAAAAATAATAGCAGCCATAAATTACAAGTTTTGTTTTTTCAGACCGGTTTCGTTCCCTACCATAGTATATCATCTAAAACCGTTAAGTCGTTATTCTGGATCGTCTAGCTAACAAGTTAAGTCTAAAATTGGGTACTAAAATTTTCGACCGACTAGCGGTTTGTGTCCCAAAATGCTACTGGGGCAATAAATGGAGCTGACGAACGAAGCGTCGCCCTGAGATGAGTTCTAATAACCAGGTGCAAGCTAACACGTTAGCAGATTAATAAAATCTCCTAAATTTTACGTCATCACTATCTAGTATATTTCTCTGAAGGATATTACGAATTTTTGGGATAACTATAACTTAACCAAATGGAGATAGACTATTTAGTTATTTCTATTCAGTATTGTTAATCTATAAATAAAAACAAATATCTAAGTATAAAAAGCGGCAGAAATGTTAGTATAAGCACTGAGGCGACAAATAATAATGTGGAAAGCTGTTGAGCTGTTGAATGTAATTCTTTCATTAGTTATCCGACCGAACCTAAAAATTTGGAAGAAAAATTAAATAGCAATGTTTTCTCCTTTGCCTAAATAAAACGGAGGAAGCACCCGCCTCGGTTACAAAACTACCAAATATCAAATTTCCTATTGGTAAAATAAAATGCAATATCCATTTTCGAATTATTCAAGTGGCAAACGAACCGAACTGCGCCGAGTTAACAAAGTTATTGGCGTACCGCGAGTGCCTCAGTCTGCAGAAGTTGCAGCGCGGCAACTAATGTATGTCCCATGTTTTTCTTGCATAGGCGGTGTGGTGTGTACGAAAATTGGTCCACGGCGATGCCTGGAACTTCGTTCAACTTGAACAAATTCTTTTGAGATGGAACTAGCTCAGTTGTGTTCCATGTTTACACTTTTACTTGTAGTTATTAAGTAGTAAAGTTTCTGCCGAAATTCTATAGGACACGTCTAGAATAATAACAACAAATAGGAATAAGAAGTCTAATGAGTTGGCACTCTGTTTTTAGAACAGGAACATGAAACTGATTTTAATGAATAGGAACTTCCTATGAAATACAGTAGGTATATCTGTTATATTTCTGCCAAATTGCGAGTAATTTGAGACGGAAGATCGTGTTCATGCGTTCTGTGTATAATTATTTAATTACACCACAATTGTATTTACCACAGACAATCCGCTTGATGGGTGCGGTTTCGGACATGTATATTATTATAGGAGCATTGCAACCACTATACACAATACCTGAAGAGGTCATTATACAGTGTTTTTCCATAGAAAATAATGATGAGAAGAATTACATCTTTTGAGGTTTTACGTTTGTTCTATTACGCGTTGTATATATACATGTAGTACGATATTATTTCTATGTTTGCGAGAAAATAATAAACGTATTAAAGCGGCTAGTTGACACCTGGGCCGGACATAGATAGTACGGTCGTGTGGTGTCCGGCTAAGTGTGGCGTCCTATCTATGTGTACCGGACAGAGGACCGGTGCGGTAATGTAAACCGATAGAGACTATAAAAGAATACAAACATCTATATTTTATCTAAATTACAATTATGTGGACAGATTTTTTTACAATTATTAGTTGATATGAGTGTGCTATAGCAACACATCGTTAGCGATTTCCGTCCAAAAAGTCGCAGAAAAAATTGTGCAAAAAATAGACTTACAACCTGTGCTTTTTTCCTTCAATTGCAAACCTAGTTTACCTGCCTAAACATTTTTAATGAAGCCGCGTTGCACTTTTGCCGAAGTCAAGCTTAACATAAAAATCTCTCAAAGCTTAAATCGAAAGGTATTAAAATCAGATATGCTAGCAAGCGGGCGATGGGGAAGCACAGGACCGGCGAGGACGCATGCGCGCGCCCGGCGTGAGGTTCCGACCGTAGACCGCTCCACATTCGCATCGCATCTCGGGCCCGCAGTCGCTGGCTGCTCGAATCGCTTAGCTCGCTTGGTGGGCCGTATCGCTCGGATTTCTACCTGTTCATTCAGTCCACGAATACTTCTGAGTGTTTTCCCATCGAGCCACTCTGTCATTTCACCCTTCCGTTCTTGAAATGTGAGTATGTCCCAAGTTTTCTTAGATAATAATAATAGAAGCCTTTATTCAGACACTTTTACATTTTGACACAATTATTTTACTTAAATTATGACTCAGGTGAGTCGACATCGACAACTTGGCCTTCTCCAATTCTTTCCATTCTCTTCTATCCAATGCCCTCCTGGTCCTCACTTTCTCTGCTGTAATCTGTAGTTTCGTTTAAAAAAACAAACATGGCGGACTTTGGGCGCCATATTATGGAGGTCCAAATTTTTTCTTCCATTTATATCGATAGGGGTATCAAAATGAAGGGTTTTTAGTGGTGACTCCAAAAATATATACCACTTATATGTTTAACAGTAATTCGAAAACAAGATATAACTAAAAAGCAGTAAATAAAAAAAGTTAATAAAATCAAAAAAACCCGACTGCTTAAGCGAAAAACGAAAAAGATGTAAACAAGAAGAAAATCATGCTGTGCAGTCGGAGAATCAGATGGTCTATCAGCTTGCGAATATGTATCCTCCGCCTGCACAACATGATTTTCTTCTTGTTTACATATTTTCAGTTAAGCTGTCGTGTTTTTTGATTTTACAAAACCAAAGGAATCGGTAGGTTTCATTGCTCAATAGGTATAATATTGTTTGCAGTTTTCTTCGGTAAATTCTGATTTCGTGAAATCTTTGTGATTATTTTAGATTGTCAACGCAGTAAGTTCTACATATTTTTATGTAGAACTTACTGCGTTGACCCCGATACATCTCTTGATAAGAGTTTTTTACTTTATTTACGGATCGATAAATTTGCAAGATTTTACATTAGCATCCCTAGTTTTGGACTGTGTTTCGACTGCATACTTTATGTATCCAAAAAGTGATTTAAATAGTCGGATGTCGATGGTCTACGTAAGAAATTGAATAATCAAATTCATAATCCTTATCAATTACTATGTTACCCATACACTATAACAACGAGTATCATTCGCAAGCATCAAGTTTAATTCTTATTAAGTATTTTTATAGCTGTCAAAATGGGTCTTTTATTTTTTGACAACTTCAGTAAGACTACAAATTTTTACTGCAATATTGATTGGTCGGGGGTTAGATACAAAGTATTTTATGAGAAGATAAAATTTGTGTTCATTTCCGACGATAAAACTACGAAAACACTTTTTGAGACTGAATTATCTAGTGTATGTTGCTTGCAAAATATTCTATACCCAGAAATAAATTTTGAATTCAATAATACAATTGCTAGATTTTAAATTAGCATCCCAATTATAAACTGTTTGACACCGAACTTTTGGAATATAAAGAGGGATTTAGACAGTTATTTGGATGTCATCGGTGTGTCGGATAACTCGGATATAAAATTAGCCGGAATTAGCAAGATGACAATTTTTTGTACAATATTGGTTGGTTGATTAGATACAGAGAATTTTATGAGATGTTAAACTTTTGTGTTCATTGCCGGCGTCAAAACGACAAAAACATTTCTTGAGACTGAATTATGTAGTGTTTATGCCTGGCAGTTTTTTTTTAATATCCGGATATAAATTTTATTTAGTCGATACATTTGCTAGATTTTAAATTTGCATCTCTCTATTTCAACAGTATTTCGATTACAAACTTTATTTATCTGAGAGCTAGTTCTATAGCGTGTCGGATGTTACAGTAATTAGGACATCTAAATTTAGTCGAAGCGAATAATTTCTTTAACGACAAATTGCTGTGCAGCTAGTATGCAATATGCAGGGGGAACTAAAAGGAGTCTAATTTAAAAATTCTCACTCGCATTTACTTATTCAGGTGCCGTGTTTGTCTAATAAACTGTGGCGGAGAATACAATTGTAAATTATTTCGTTAATTTATTTGTAACGTTTCACTTAAAAATGAATTTGTTTTTTTAGTTCGAATGAAGGTACTTCATTAAGAAGGCACTTTAAAGTGCGCATTTTATTTGCAAATCTAGGAAAATTTATTTAATATTACTCATTCTCGGTAGGAGGTAGATAATAGGAAGAAAACAATTGAAAATAATTTCTAACGTTTTACTTGTATATCTCATTCGAAAGAAGGTAAGTACTTTAAAGGGCACATTTTATTTGCTAGGGTAGGAATAAGGATTTCATATTTCTTATTCTATAGGAGGCACTTGATAGGACGAAAACAATTGAAAATTATTTATTTTATTTAAGAATGAATTGTGTATTCCTTATTCTAAGGAAGATACTTGCACATTTGATTTGCAAGTGTTGGAAACAGGATTTTAAATTTTTCATTCATGTTAGATACTTGACAGTGCACAAAATGTTAAGTTATTAAATGTGTTTAATTAAGTTTCTAATAAAAAACAATAATTTATTATTAATTATGATATTTTTCAATCACCTTTTTGTAATAATTCTTTAAGTATTTTTAGGAGCTAATTAATTTTGAGATTGGTAAGCGTAAAAATTAAGTTCGTACTGTTTTAAAAGTTCCGAGTTTATGAGAAGTATTTTAATAGAGGAACAGTGGACAAACTGTTCGTAATCATGAAGCTAAACACAGAATTACACAATGACCAAATAGCCATAGGACATTGTAAAGTGATTTTAAATAAAATAGAATCGACTCCCTTATAGATAAGGTAAGTCATACCATTCGAAAAACATTTTCTTTTGACATTTTGATAGGTAATAGTTAAGACTTTTACTTTCGGTTTTGACATGTGACGTGTTGTGAAGGCGATTTATACGCCCCAATGTAAACGCAGTACTGGCCCTGCGCCCGCTCGATGCCAAAATATCAATATTGAACCATCTTTTGAACTGTTTTCTTTGCAAAATATTATTTGATTTACATATGCTATGTCAGCTATGAAGAAATTCCTGCTATCAATTTTTCTGTGTAAAAATATTTTTAAACATCCAAGTCGTTTTGAAGGAGTATCCAAAATTTGCGAAAAATATCGAGTTGCTAGTTATTTTTTTAAAGCAAAACCATTTGTTATACGAAAAAACCATGTTTAAAAATAATGTACCTACATGAAACAATAATAAATATCTGTTTTTTTTCAAACCTTTTAAACTAGCCGTTACTAAGGAGTATGCTTTAGAATGTTACCGTTTTACGGCACAAAAGCGGATGTAGGCCCTTAACTTTTTGCAAATACTTTCAATGTTGGCCTACCATTTATCAGTTCACTAGGGATACCGAAAACATAAATAAACATCTTATGTATTCATATTTTGTTAATACTCTTTTAATAAGCCTGGTTCACTTATATAGTACCTAATTATGTTGTCAGTTAATGCCTCATCATCTCTACATAGTATAAAACAAAGTCGCTCCCCGCTGTCTGTCCCTATATATGCTTAGATCTTTAAAACTACGAAACGGATTTTGATGCGGTTTATACATGCGTAATATAGTAGAGAAACACCGATAATTATCGACATTCACGCGGGCGAAGCCGCTCACAGAAGCTAGTTTCATATAAAAAGTCCTTTTTCTCGCACCAAATAATACTACTTGTGTTGCATACACTATCCACTATACGTAATACTGTGTAACTGGCGTGAAAAACGGCCCAGTGTGACGAGAGTGCCACTAGCCCGTCCCGCGCAAGTGGCTTGCTCAAATAACTGGGATCGTGTACAAATAGCCTTACTAGCTTACAATGTACCTACACACTACCACCTATTCCGTATATTTGCTTTCTGTTCCATCGCAAAATGTGTAGTGTTTTGATTTTAAAATGGTATCAATCCGGAGAATCTGTTTGTTTTTGCCCTAGTTTCTATGAAATTCGATAATACTGTTCTACGGTCCAGTTTCAAGCCACATTGATATTTCGATGCTGGTGAAAACACAGCCACTATGTTTATTACTAAAAAATGTTATGAGTGGACTTTAATACTACGGCAGGTTCGGCCTACTTGTGACCTGCACTTGCGGACCTGGATAGTCTTGCATGTGAGATGTTCCTTTATATGTATTCCGTTCAGAGAAATATGCGACGTTATTTATCCAAAGATGTTTCGTACTTAATGTCTTCTCCTTATTTTCAACTGTTTGTTTTTATTAGTGGCTTCTTGAACGTCGGAACGTATCCCAAGGGAATGTACTACCGACATAAAAAGGAACCTATGTCCACATCCAAACAGACATTCATCATTTGCATCATTTGCCTAGCCTTTTCCCAACTTTATTGGAGTCGGCTTCCATTCTAACCGGATTCAGCTGAGTACCAGTGTTTTACATGGACCGACTGCCTATCTGACCTCCACAACCCAGTAACTGGGTAACACGATACCCCTTGGCAAGGCTGGCGTCAGATCTCAAGCTTCTGACTACCCGTAACGACTGTCAAAGATCTTCAAATGACAGCCGGGACCAACGGCTTAACGTGCTTTCCGAGGCACGGAGGAAACTCGGTATGTTGGAATGGTCACCCATCCACGGACTGACCTCGTCAAGCGTTGCTTAACCTTGATGATCGACCCGTGCGGCTGTTATTATTTAGCCACGAGCTCCTCCCCTCCTCCACTCGAGACATTCAATTTATTAATATGATTAAGAGTTGTTGTGAAGTCAAAAGTTAAGATCTTTAACTGCGAATAATATTGATATTAAAACGAGAAATACTTGAATAGAACTTTATAATAATCTTGACAGATACACTCCCACCGCATGTATCGCTAGTCTTGTTAGCAAAACTCTGCAACCTACCTGAGCCCGGAAGTGGATGTTTTGCGATCGTTAATGGATGCACTTCCGGTTCGTTTGATGAGAGTGGGAGTGGGCGAGACGTAATACATTATGGTAACGAGATCAGTTCATTATGTTAAAGTAAACGTGTTCGTGCAAGGGGAGACTGACGCGACAGTAGTGTGCGGAACCGCATGTGACTATGTTGAGACTAGTCTTTGAGATTGCCCCAGCCGACGGCACGAACTATTTTGTGCGCGGGGTTAAAATGCATGCTATCTTATCCGACAACACGTGCGAAAGAGATAGACGCTGTGATGAGCAGTAAGAAGCTAGTTCACATATAAATTGGCACTTTTGCAAATTTGTTGCGAAGTAGATGATGATTTAGGACGAAAACGAGCTCGCGGAATTTTCTAAACAGACCTTTGCGAGTATGGATATCATGAAAAAATTACTCAAACTATATTTAAAAAATATTTTTTTTGCATTGTTGAACTACGAGTACTAGTCTATCCATGTATGAAGGCTGTTTTGTAATGTTCCTTCTTCTTATGGTATTTATTTCCGCCCAAATATGCGTTAAAATTAGTGTTGAAATATGGAACTTTAGACGCTCATATCTTTCATTTTTTATTCCTTTTTGTTTCCATACTAGGACAGGATGCCATGGAAATGATGAGACAAATTGATATCATTTTTTATTTTGAACGTACACCGACAAACAGTGGAGTAATCGCCAGACTACGTTTGTATGGAAGAATGATCGACTAGTGTAACCTTAATAGAGTTATATAGAAATAAATTATCTCAGTGTCTTTAACGAAATGTTAGGTCTGCCATGAGCTAAGTTAGGTAATAATATATTGTTCAGGTTTTACCTCACTGACAAGCATGCACGTAGTAGCTTTTCTTTCAATATTATAAAAAAGGAATTGGTAGGTATACTTACTGTTCGAAGTTTTATGCTCTTTAGTTAAGGTCTTTATCCAGCAGTTGGACCTTTTTAGCTAAATTATAAAAACAATTGAGTTAAAATCAAAAATAATTACAAACTTCGAACTTACTGTACGGTTGTAACGGCCATTGTGTTCGTCAGTCACGTGCAGATATCCCCTCGACCCATTCGCACCGATACGACTGCCTGAAATTTATTTTTGTATCCCTTACAGAAAGTCCACGTGAAAACGCGAAACAAAATGACTCGTTAAGTAACCCCCATACAATTGTTGTCGGCAGCTGAAAAACGGCCAGTGAATAGGAAGCCTACATCATTAGTTGGAGGAAAATTTTGCAATTAAAACTTTTTGAAGTCCACAAAAATCTTTTGCAAACTATAATTACGTAATTTCGTGGAACGGAACATCCACCATGCGTGATATTCAGTCGCGTCTCGCAACCAGATGGCGTGTTGCATACACCTACCCAGTTTATTTTATAACCGCGAGCTCGACTTAGAATTTCTAGGAAAACTAGTGTTCGTTTGTAAGTAGTTGCGATATTCGCTTGACATTTGAAATGAAGAAATAATATAAATGAACGCGATAGAAATGCCTTCAAAGCTTTGAGATCTCTTAATAAGCTTAATGGTTGGTAATACTTTATACTTTGATGAAAATAAATCAAACCTTCGACTTATATATTCTTTCAAATTTTTTTCCTTGTAAAAAAGGAAATTTGTGTCAGTGTATGGCTTCAATAATTAAGCTTTTGTAAATACCATCTTCGCCAATACGTCAAAGTCATTATTTATTCAATATATTGGTTTTTAAGGAATTGCCTATTGCTTTCATTTTATGAATGGCTTTTTATGAACGCAAAATACAAAACATGTTATGAAGTAACAGGGTGGTTCTTTTTCACGCTATGTCACTAATTATTATGAATCCATTGATAGCCTATTTTCACAAGGGCTTTAACAATGAATGTAGGTAACTACCTACCTAATATTTAGGTCTTAGGTGTTATCGTAATCCCTGATACGTTCTCACTTTGTATGAAACCCAAGATCTTATTAAAGCTCAATTTGTCATGTAGCCAGTCCCTGTCTAAAATCTAAAAAACAATTTCACATAAAATGGTTGACGAGAAAAAAAAAGGGTTTACAAACTATATGAGCTTACGCTCTGGCTCCGAAGATGCCGTCGAAGTGATGACGAAGAAGGAAATAATTTCACATAAAATCAGTCAGTGAAAACATGAAAAAGGAAACACATGTACGAGTACCGACGTATTCAACGGAGCTATGGACACGAAATGTTCCCCGCAATCAGATCATATGTTATCTAATTAACATTATAATGACCAGGCTGTCGTCACAAGCACGACATGTGACGAAAATGAATATAACAAAGGTTAATTAAAAATGTAATGCGTTGATTTTCATTAAGAGATAATGAGAACATATTCATAAGGGAGATAATTTACCTATGTTTGCAATATTTGTAAGTATGTGAGAACCATGTTCCTATTTTTCAAGTGCAGGAATTTACCTTTTAGTGCTTGTAATACTTATATGTAGTATAGTAGTGCTAGGTGCATCGTCCTCACGCATATGAATTTATTAATGTATGTACTTTAATATTGTAAAAGCTTTTTTTTTAAAAAGAGTAAGTATGGAGTTTCTTGTGCGTTCTTCTCCATAACAATCTACTTTGCCGAATGCACGGTAGAATCATTTTTTATTAATTGTTAATTTTAATTGTTAACGTTCGAAAGTGCCGCTTAATGGCCTAGTCGAAATAAAAACATTTGACTTTGACTTTGACTTTGGCACATACATAATTGATTTGCAGTCCGACGTGCAATGGGAATTTATTCCCAGGTAATTTATGACCTGTCACGCGGGTGATGAAGAATTTATTATGGTGTCATGTTTTACGTCCCAATTATAAGGTAAAATAAAATGTCCACCGTGTCCCGCGTGGAAATTAATGCCGGCTTTTAAAGGTGATGTCCTTAATGTGTAACCGTAGTGATTTCATCCATTATATACTGACTCTCTTCCGAGTCTTAGGCCGTTTGTTACTGACGCGGCACACGACACGACAAAATGTGATTACGATTTAGAGCTCCATATATTTGTAGGAACCATTTGTTCATTGCTCGACACCGCACCAAACGCGACACGATTTACAAAAGGTTTATCGGCAATGTCGTGTCGCGACTTTTATGCAGTATCGATTTAGCGGCTGCACAAATAAGTACAAAAGGTTGACGACACGACAGACCGCACCGCACGGATCGCGCGTGATTCGTCACTCACGCGCTTATAGAACGATACAAATGCACTGCAGTGTCGTTGCAGAATCGTGTCTAGTGAACAAACGAACGGACGACAGACCGTCTACAGTGTGTCGTGTGTTAAAAATCGTGACCTCAAATCGTGTCGTGAACAAATTACCTTAGAAAGCAGTTTAAGACCCCTCTACCTAAGCGTAACTACAATGTCAATCAGCTGCCTAGCCTTCTTAGCTAGTTGTACGACACGTATGAATGTGAACAAAATCAAAAGCGTGAGGCAATTTGTCTTTGGGTTTTATATATGGAACATCAAAAAAACATCCTAGAGTTTATTAATGATAATATACTTACGCCCAATTACGCGAGACTTAACATCCAAATTGAGTGTAGGTGTCTTTCGCGATGTGAAGTAGTTATATTTTTATACGCCAATTCAAAAGTTTTATTACAAAAATCAAAGCCGAGTTTAACCAATTAGCCAACCGATACCTGTATAGCCAATAGCTTTTCGTATACCTTTACTGAGCCAAAGTTCCGTCGTAGGCGGGAAACACGGCCCGGTAAACAGAGTTAGTAAGCGTATGCAACCGGGAACACAGCGCATTACACACCCATCGAGCACACGATTAGGGTTCGTTAAGTCCTGTCACGAATATAACCGTGCTTTGTTATGTTCGAACGAACTAAATTTCCTAGAAGCGGCCTGCACTCTGTCCGTTATCCGGTCACAGGGATTCGATAACCAGTACAGCTAACAATTGCTATCACAGAGTTGTTGCCAGTGAGAATATTTGATGAATTTATTACAATTCATCAAAATTTAAATGTTTCAATTCATCAGAGATCAGTTGAAACATTGATATTTTGGTACTGGTAGCACTTAATTCGAAATTCGGCGACTGCAGCGCACGATACGTGAGAGCGGTGTAATCACGTTTCAAGCCAACTGCAACAAAGTTACGTTGTTTATATGTAGAGTTTTTCTGTCGTGTGTCGTAAAATACAATTCGTGTCTTTCATACGTACTCGTATGAGTGGGTACAAATGTGGCTAAGCGAGTTAGCTCTTTTACATTTTTGTGAACTTGTTTTTTTACCGTTGCTGGCTGCCTACATTCGCCATTCCTGACTTACAGTTTGTCAGATCCACAGACAATTATATCTGTGGTCAGATCAGATTGTAGTAAGTTTTCTACTTTAGATTTATACAAAGGGTCAGTGGAAGTTGTTGTGCATCCTTAGAATGTCGGGTAAATACAAACTCGATTCTAATTAAAACGTGATTGCACTGGCGAACCGAGCGAAACACTTATAGGAATTCCGTTATCCTATGGCAGTACAAACGCCCAAGTTTTGAATTTCTGATTACCGGTAACAACAACTTTTGTCTATGATTTTGATTGGCGCACTGGTCGCTCATCATCTTTCACAGTTTGATCTTAGTCTTCAAAGTGGTCGACAAGATAATTATTCACCAAGGTTATTGAAATTCATGCAGATCGATCGTCCGAGAACCATTTAAACATGATCTGTGTGCTCCCTTCCAAATCTACGCTTGACATTTCAATTAACAGTGGCTCTTGTATTGTTACAGACACAATGTCGCCGGGTAGACTGACAACAGTCGTAGTCAAATGACAATAACTAGAATAAAGGTAAAAATTTTATTTCACTATTGTAGAATTAATATTTATAATGAGATGGATTTGAATTCGATTACATAAGTACACTGTGGTCCGTGTGATATTTAAAAACCGAATAGTTTAAACAAAGTTATGAAATTGATGTCGAGTCCATTTAATTTACAAAATTGAATACATTATTATTTAAATATATTTTGTTCTTCAATTACTAGTTAATAAGGTAATACTATACTCAACTGACGCTTCTGCGATTGCCTTCCTTCGCTTGCTTTTATCATTAGTTTGGTGCTTTGCGAGTCTATTTATAACTGTGAGTGTTTCAGTTAACTACATCAACCTAATAACTGCGATTTTCTTTGATCTCATGTTCAGTGTACTTACCTTCGTTTGTCTTTATGCCTGTTTGTCTGTCTGCCAGTGTCGGGAGCGCTCATGAGACAGTCGTGTCACCGTCTGCTGGAACATCAACACCCGGGAGGGGAGGAACCCCCTCTGTACTCACCCTTAGACCAAATTTCAGGTAAAATCATTGTGTAGCATTTTTAGTGATAGTGCTAAGGTTTTGGAGAGCAATGCATCTGTAATGGTACTGGTATGATTCAACCAAAATCACTTTTCAAATTGGTTGATTCAACCCAATTGATTCGTTGCCACTACGTCGGTCTGAAAATCCAAAGCTTCAGATATTTTCTGTAAAAAAAAACTATTCCTGCAACAGAACAACTCGAAGTTAATTAGAAGCTGAAAATTATATTTTTAATTAAGTAGCAGCTCGCTCCAAAGCCGTAGCATCAAAGTTTAGATTACTGTATCGAGATCAAAGTTATCAGCTAACTCGACTGTTAGTAAATGCTGGGCCTAGGATACTAGGGCAAACTAACTGGAATACGAGCTACAACACCGCTAGGATCTAGCGTCTAATTTGGAGCTGCGTGGCGAATGGTGAAATTTATGCTATCTTTTTTGCTGTATGATGTCTCAAGGGCGTGTGTACTACTTTTACGCGGGAGACACAATTAGAAGTAGTCCGTTTTAAGTTATTATTGAATTAACTGTTGATTTTTGTGCGAGGCGTATTTCTTGTTTTACCTTTGTTTGCATAGAAGACTGCTGTTTACGAATTGGGGTTTCTTCATCCATTAAAACCAATCCTTTTTCTATCTACGAGTATATTATACTGTTAGAAAAGACGAACACTATAATGCAGTAACAAAAAATAATAATATTGTAATAAAAACGTATTAAAACATCGAAACTGTACTGCGCACGCCCTGGAATTTTAATCTTTTACAATACTTACTATATTTCCAGATCCATTTTTTTTGTATAATGATTTATGATCAAATGCATTTCCAAATAAACAAATACGATATTCTTAAAAATGGATGAGGAGACATATACATATTTCATCAGGTTTAATTGACGAACCATTTTTAAAGCTCTATTGGAATCTTTTCGTAAAATGGTAACATCATTTTTGAAACGGGGATTATGGCTTCAACGGGGAGGGCTTTAATATCTAGATTATGGCGCATCTTGTCCGAACTTTGCCTCTCGGTATTAAGCACAAGTTAGCTGATAGCTTCGACCGCGCTGATAATACTGAACAAAGAACATTTTTTTTGATTCATTTTATTAAATTTATAATTTACCTTCTCTGTAGTAGAGATTTTAATGGTTTTCCAGACTCGAACGATTGAAAAGTAGACAGTTTTTTTAAAGCCGTTTATTATTGTCATTATCATTATTCATCAGAGTCTATAACCACAAGAATTTCAACTAGTGCTTTTAATCTTCACTATTGCACCAACCTTTCCCTTTCAATTCCTATTCATTTTAAGGAAAATTTTAATGTTACTTTTCACTTCTTCACCGGTTCCAGAAAGATTATTTAAAATAAGTATTCTATAGCGTCTCAAAGAATAAGTAAATTATACATTTAATATAATAAAATAAAAAATTAAAACTTTTCAAGATCTAATAAATTTAAAATAAATAAATATGTATTTGTAAATCTTATTGCACTCAGGTGTAGTTTGGACGCTGCATTCATTCAATTATGTACTCAAAATGTGGTGCCAATTTATTGAAAATCCTACAAACATTTTACATAGTCCTATCTCCCAGAATTATTTAAACGTACAATATTTTTACAAAATTTATAATAACCGGAGGTGGAAACCCAAATCTAATAAAGGACTTACACATTTTTACTTCTTCATACCCACTGCAGAAGCAAACCTCGAGGAGGGGTGTGCATGTACCTTGCAAAGGGCAACAAAAGTAAGGAACTAGGCCTTTTTAATAATATATGCATGTAAAATGTATTTGAATGTTGTGGCATAGAGATATTTGATCACAGACTGACTATCATATACATATATTGCACGCCTGAAATGAAAGACTTCGTTAACAGCTTAGCCAGATGGACAGCTGAATCAATTTTACCATTGATGCAAATAATTTCGATGGTGACTGAATTGCCGAACATAATAGTAACCGTTGTATCTTATAAGCTCTTGAAATATCAACAATCGTAGGATACGGCTAATGTTTGAAAAACAGAAGTTGAAAAGAACAATAATCATTTATTAATTTTGACAAAGCAAAAGAAATTAGGAGTCAAATCCGACCGAAAATAATATATATTATTACTCATCGTAATGATATATATTATTTTACAATATAATTTTAAACCATATAACATTTAGGATCCACTAAAAGTAATTAATCGACTAAAATATTAATAATTTATATTAGTAATAACCGTGATTGATAATAAATAACGTGAATGCGATTAAACCATCATTATCCGCTATTGCAACCACGGTTTCCGGATTTTAGGCACAAATATTAGCGTTTATTCGTTTTAGTATGAATACTAATCAGTTAATTATATTGATTACATTTGTGGTTATGAGAGCAGTGGTGGCCCAGTGGTATCGGCCGCAACTTACAAGTCGTGGGTTCGAGCCCAGGCAGGCGCTTTACTTTATGTAAATTATTTCATCACCACTGCTCTCAAAACGGTGAAGGAAAACATCGTGAGGAAACCGGCATATCCTAGAACCAAAAACTTCGAAGACACGTGACATCAACCAACCCGCACTGGGCCCGCGTGGTGGATTACGGCCCATTCCCTCTCACAGAGAGGAGGCCTGTGTCCCAGCAGTGGGAACATTAATAGGCTGATGATGATAATGATGAGTTAATTATAGTCTGACTAAGTAGATTCTTTCTTATTATTTATTGGCTCACGTTTGACCACTATATAAGCTATGATGTTGGCGACGATGGAGCACGCTTGCCTAAAAGTAAATTGTTTACCCGGCGGTTTCTGAATAAAAATGAAGTAGAGTAGTTATTTGTCAAATCAAACATTATTTTAGCCTGAAGACCTGTTTTTAAGGTTTTAATTCAAAACTTTGGTATAAAGTTGACTTTGACTCACATCCCTACCTCCAAAACAAAACAAAACAAAACACGGTTTACTTATTTATGTTGTCCATTTAGTGATGAATGATGAAGCAAATAAACAGAATCGGGCAGGCATTGCAGACAATATTTCGATACAGTACAAAGTAAATCAATTTGGTTGAACCGTCTAGCTTGGTCTTAATATTTAACCTTTGATACTAAAGTACGAGTAGGTCGGTTAATATTTTATAAAGATATGCTTATTTTCTTCCTAAGTCCTTTTGAAGGAAACTTCGTCCACTCTCATCAGCTTGTCACTATTATAACGGAAAACAAACTTCGATTAATGTCAATAAATCACAAGCTATATCTGTGAATTTGATTGAGTCAACTGGAGGAAATTACTTACAATATCGGGTTTTATCTTGGTGGTACTGTAGATGTCTAAACGTCTTATATAATTCTATGATCAGTCAACTCAGGAACGCTATCCATTGCAGTAGTGCATAGGAGTTTCCCCATAGCCGTCATGCCTAGTTATCCGTCTCCGCCGTTTCCTTACAGTCCTTCCAACCGCTTTCCTTCTAAAATAATCCTTACATCAATACAATACTTATACTGCAATATTTCATTTTCTGTATTATCAGCGCGGTTATCATTTTTATTAAAATATAAATATAATTTAATATACGTATGTTCTATAATTAAGTGTGAAACTCATTCTGAACATTAGTGCTGCTACCGTTCCGATATCGATACGTTTTTGTCTTATGTTGATAAATTGAAAAACGTTGCCCATATTGAAAATGGATTCGTAAATATAAATGTTGTATCTATGTCTCATAACTTAGCAGCACACCAGTTTAGATATCAAATTCGTGTAGCAACATTGCACGCTTTATCATTTCACTATTTACATCATTTTGTCTAACCTCACAATCTTTTGTATGAAAATATTTATATAATAATCATTTTAATAGATATACACAAACGGTCTGGCAAGCCCTCATGCACACTTTGTGCTCTCGTCATTCAGTTTAGTTTTTATAAGTGAACATCATTTTGTTTGTTTTAACATTCTACTCAATTATCAAAAAATACACTCAGCGCTCTTTCAAAAATTTTAAAAGTATATTGAAATAATATATATTGTTCGGATTCAGTAAAATAATAAACAACAAAAACAAGCTAAATTATTATATGTAATTGATATCAATTAGTGCGTTCGTCAGTTTATTTGTATTTTCATGAAACGTTCATTAAAAAAATCTTTTCTATTTCAAATGATATGTTCATATGGATAAAGCAATAATTTTACAAAACAATCAAAAACCACGGTACAATTCATTATATTTAAATTGGACGTTTTAATTTTAACATTCCTGCCAATGAATGTACAATTTTATGTCAGATGAAGAACTTCATACAACAACAAATACAGTTTAAATTTTATGTTGCATTCTTTTGCTCAATAAAGTTGTGGTTTGCTTGTATTTTATTCGTGTAACTGTAAAAGGCAATTAAAATGCACTCATTGGTATTGAAATTTAATATTGAACTTTGATTAATTAAATTATTCTGTAGAGGAGAAATATAAATTACTAGTTTTTAGCAGCGGCTTTATGTGTGGTAAAGTTGTCAATTAGAACGGTATAAATATATTATGCCTTAAACCAGGCCATGTTCTACCCGTGTTCAGAAATAAAACATGTTATTTATCATTTAACATTATTCAACGTAAACGTAATAATCCGTGTTTCCCGATAGCTACAATCTAGGGTTTTTTAAGTCAAGAGTGAATAGATTATTTCTAGACAAGCGTGCTCCACCGTCGACCACATCATCGCTTACCATCAGGTGAGATAGTGGTCAAGCGCGAGCCTATAACAAATAAATAAAGAAAAACAACCTCAAGTAACAAAAATACCTAATAATGTTACTTTACATAGGAAACGGAACATATGTTGAGCTCAACCATTCGCGGCATAATTAAAAAAAAAAAGTTTTTCTATAAAAAACTGTGTGTTCTGAGGCTTGATAAAAACATGTGAGCTGAAAAGGAACTGTTGACGTCGCGTTTCATAATTGTAGGGAAGACCTTATAATAGATACTGAATGGACGTCAGAGTTTAAAGCAGGAGTGTTCCATCGGCTAGTTACCACGTTCCGACATGTTACACTACACAGTTTCAATACAGTTTGATCACGTCACGGTGACGTGCTGATGTCTGCTAGTTAATACTTGTTCGGTGGTAGTTAAAAGTTATGCAGTTAAGCCTCAAACTCGCCTTCAGAGGGACGTTTTCACTTTTAATTAGCTCATGTAATGGCATCTTTGTGACCTAAATACGTGTTTTAAATAGACCTGACTTATTTAACACTAAGTTACTCCCGCGGTTTCGCTTCCATAGCCTATATCGCAGACACTGTGCATTTTCCGGGATAAATAAGTAGGTAGGTACTTAGTAGATACTACCAGAGATTACCATTTCTAAACATAAGAACAAACAAACAGACATTCAAATTTACCTCTTTATTATATTATTTAAGATTAAAATATAAGAATTTTATTGTACTTGACGCCCGTTTTACTACCAATCTACTCTGCCCTTTACAATCAATGAATCAAATCTGTTGAACCGCGTTTAGCAGGTATTTAATTGAGATGGTAACTAGTACCTGTGATGTTTTAGTTCTCTGTTTAAACCGATTCTCTAAATAAACTTAAGTGTCAGAGATATTACAGTTGAATTAGATTAGGTAGGTATGCTTATGCACCGTCCTGGCTGCTTGGATCTGGCTTGAGGGGCGGTGTCGAGTCTATTTATAGGTCAAGGCTGACCACCGGAAGCAGGGGAACGACATAGATTATAAAAAAATAGGATTTTACTACGGGTTTAAGTTGTATGTTTTGAACTTGTCAGTATTAGCGGGTCTGGTCTAAATATGTTCCTAAGCTTTTAAAAACCAGTGTTGTTTCTATAGATACGTTATGTAAAAGTAGGACAGGCACCGCCTTCTTGTCTTTGAGCAAAAGCACGACTTGGACATGGACTTCAAAAGAGATTTTGACTTTTGAGTTTGTTTCCGTGATTCTTCTCAGAGTAATACTCCGTTAGGAAACACAAAAATAATATATTGACTGAAGTGTTATTTTTACCTATTTGCAAAACTAAACATCATTTAGCATAAGCTTTAGTTACATATCTCTACCCCATCAGCGCAAACAAGTTCACTTTATATGACACGCCCTCAATGCCAATAGACGAATTAATAAAGCGAGTTTATGGCCTCAGAATTTCAATAGCATAGCATTATTTACAGTCAATTAAAACCTAATTGATCCACGGCATCAGAAGTGTTCACAGTCATAGCTGCAGGCACTTGGAGAAAATTACGTTATCCGGTTACGGGATTAACCCACCGCATGCACCGAGTTTGTATGCAGTTATCCGGATACAAAGGCCTATAGGAACGTGCGATTATTCAGAGTGGTAACTTGATCGGTATTCGGTTAACGATCGCCCGTTCACGAGTGATTGTTTACGATATTTTACGCAGACATTGATTGGTTAGATGTGTGGGATGGACGATAAACAAGACACCTACACAGTGTCCTTCACGTCTCTTTGTACTTATTGACCTAGTTTTGTTCTTTCTACTGCTTGATACTGAGGAAAGTGTAAATTATGTTCTTCATTACTTACTTCTCCAGTGCTCTTTTTTCATTAATTTCTTTGCGGGATCTAAAACAGTTGAATCGTTTATTCTGGACTGGTCGAGCTTCAAAGCCTTGGCCCTGATTTGGTTTACCACTGGTGATGTTAATATCGTGGCCATATCTTAGAATTGGTCATTTCTTGACGTTGCCGACTGTTTCATGAAATGGCTTTATTTCATGTTGTGACCGGCTAAAACTGACCATATCGTTAATTTCAACGTTTGATGATATATCAATCCACGTTTGGCCATATCATCAATGTTCCAAACTCCTAGGTATTTTTTACCATGCGCTCGTTTTTGAGAGACTTGCGTAAAATTCAATTAGTTTTGTGTTTTGTGTCGTAACGACATTTAACTTCACTTTTAGGTTCAAATGGCGCATTATTATTAGATTTTTTTATCAGGATAAATGTCCGCCGACATGATGCATTAAAAACATCAGCGTCTCTATCGGTGGATACTGTAACTATTTTTCGATATGATCACTAATGTTTAATAGTAATATTTATTCACAGAAATTTGTAAATTTTTCACAAGCAATGCTTAAACTAAAGTTAAAATACACAAAAGTATTAGCATTTGAGGCCGAACTTGGCGTAACCTGTATTTCATCCTTCAAGGCCGTTCCCCTTGAGTTAGAAATAGTATTTTGAATATAAAGATCCTATGTGTGAATTTACTTATCTAATACAAAATATATAAGTTACGTAATGCAAACTAAATAAGTTATTAAATACAAAATAGAAATGGAGGAAACACTAAAAAATAACAGATTAAAAAATACTAATGGTAGGTGTGCAACTTGTCCTCTCTTTGAGTATGATGGAAGTGAGATGAGTGAGTGTGAGTGGGTATGTGAGATTGAGGAGCGTTTTTTATTCTTATGACTATCTTAGGTTTTAATTTACAAATTTAAATCATAGTATAGATGTTACCATTATTCATTTATTGAGTAATTTGTTGTCTATCTAGGAACTCGAAGCAATTATTCTGTCTCCTCATACGTGTGTTTCTGGAGGTATTCACACATTTTGATTTAACAAGATTTTATTGTCATCGGGTTGCAATTAAGAATTTTATTTAGGTTTTTATAGATGTAGGGGCCAGTGAATAAAGGAAATTTAGTGGCGAAATTGGTTCTAAAAGCGATCGGTTGAGGGTAAACCAACTGTTTTGTATTTACGTCTATTTAAAATGGGTGGGTCGTAGATGAGATTTAATGTTGCTTTGTTAAAACATTAAGAATAAAAAGCTATCATACGGATAGGACGCCACAAAATTCGTATAGTAACGCGGTGGGAAACAATATTAGCTTGAAGGTTACCTTCAGAAGTGCACGCTGAGGAACAGGATCTACAATGGATTTAGGGGATCCACTCCATAAAATGATGCAGTAAGTGATGTGGGACTGACAGACAGCAAAGTATATTCGCTTCAGTACAGAGGGTTCGGCGATGTGTCTGATGGTTTTAAAGATGTATATCAATTTCCTGTCCTTACCACAGAGGATCTTAGTATGGTTTTATAGTTGAGGTTATTGTCTATTATAACACCTAGGTGTTTAATGGTTTTAATATCTTCCAGTTTAGTACAAGAGCAATTTTCTATAGACACACACTCGTGTGGTATGATGTAATGACGATAGTA
The DNA here is from genome assembly GCA_947562075.1 of Orthosia gracilis. Classification (NCBI taxonomy): domain Eukaryota; kingdom Metazoa; phylum Arthropoda; class Insecta; order Lepidoptera; family Noctuidae; genus Orthosia; species Orthosia gracilis. Next base: position 6,027,337 of record OX387268.1, read on the forward strand.
ATTGGTTTTTGTGTTTGATGTATACTGAAGCAAATACAATTGCTTTTGTCCTCATTTAGAGTCAAGATATTGCACTAAAGCCTTTCCTTCACTGCATCAAATATTTTTGGGAAGCATCGAAACCCTTTTTCCATGTTTCGGCAGAGAACACGTGAATGAGAATGAGATTATTTTGCCATGAGGAAGCTTGAGATTCGTGAGAACGTTTATATATACGAGAAATAGGGTTGGTCCCAGGATATTTATTGCCTTGCGGCACGCCGTAAGTAACTGGAACGTGTCCACTATTAAGGTTGACAATCTGAAAACTTTGAAGCCGTCCGGTCAAACAGCTTTTGAAAAGATCCAGTTGACTACCTACCGAAAATACCAAGTAATTCTAGCTTGTTGTGTAAAATCGGAATAGAAACCGTATCAAAATCTCTGGCTAAATCAAGGCAAATTGTTATACATTTCTTTTTCTTGTCGAAATTGTTGCTAACAAAGTATTAACAGCTTGATGTGTCGTTCTGCATTCACGAAAACCGTATTGATTTGGTGAAAGCAGGTGTTTGCTTTCTACATATTGCACTACTCGCGTAATGATTACTCTTTCCAGAAATTTTGATAATGCTGGGAGGATAAAAATCAGCGTGTAGTTTATGGTACGACTCCTGTCACCGTTCTTATATATGGTTCACACAACAGACTTCTTCAACCTGTGAGGGAAAACACCATAATGAAGGCAAGAGTTAGAAATGATAGTCGACAGAGGAACTAGAAACCTTTTATATGTCCTTATTTGGTCATAGACTGTAGCACAGATTGTTTTTAGGTTGACGATAAGACGTTCCACCTCTTCCTCGGTACTCCAAAACGAAATAATTCAACTGTACGAGACAGAGAGTCAGAGTTTTATAATATCATGAAGTAGCCGTGCGTTTAGCTGTTCATATGGTCAAACGCTGATTATTCATCGATCTGGCCAAATCAAGATGTGGGCAGCGGGATATTTTCCATTTCATGAAATGGTCGGTGCGATACACACCTTTAATATACGTGCAAGTAATAGTAACAGAAAAAGAGTTACAACGGTGATGCTTAGTCACATTTAATATCCTATTGTAACAAGGAACTTCAATAAAATAAATGAAGTATAAACAGTTAATAACATTTCGCTTAGCGCTAAAACGAGTAAAACTTAATCATCATTTTTATCCTACATCACGTTATTTTATAATAAGCTGATTAAGAGTAATCCCATGAAAGAAAATGTTTTACTTCTAATATTTTTCAGCTTCAATAAGTCTTTGGTGTACCTAGCATTAATAGGATCGTAAAGTAAAATTTAATATTTATTATATACGTTATTATACACCACAAAAATATGTACAGGACAAACATTCACAAAACAAGTGTACAACGGGCGGTCTTATCGCACAGGGCAATCTCTTACAGACAACCAATATTGTGTACTCAGAGATTTTGGATTCTAAAAGTAACACTGTTTAAGTAACTAACTACTGCCAGCGGCTTCGTCCGCGTGAAAGTAAGTCATCCCAAGGGAACAAAAATAAGTATGCTTTAGCCTAATACATGACATGGACTACTCGTGTGCCAAGTTTCATTCCAATCAATGAAATAAACAAACTCACTTTTGAGTTAAAAAAAAATCTTTGGCCCACACTAGGAATTTCTTCCTGTATCATGGGTGTATTTACAAACATTTAAACGCACATACACAACACTCAGATCCGGAACATCTATCTGTAGGCATTACAAATATTTTTTCCGTGTGGGCATCGAACCCGAGACACGCAGCGTAGCAGCCGATCGCTCAACCACTACGCCAACCGTGTCGTCATCAATATTTAGGATGTCATCCTTCTCGGAGTCACAAAAGCTACAAAGTTATACTCTGACTCATCAACTCAGCTTACCAAACACCACTACTGGATAAAGGGCTCTCCGAAGTGGCACTATTTCCTTTAGCCTTCTGCATCAAGTCAGTCCTAGAATTGTTTACTGGATCTACCCGGACACACGGACACGGAATCTCATTGATACTATGTTACTATTCGTCGTTACGTAACAATTATCGATAGTTACAAAGCACACAATAAGCCAATGAGTGTGTCAGCATAGAATGAACAAGGCGCATACGCTGGAATACACCAAATTGCTATACACTTGCACTGTTACAGTCAGTGGCGTAGCTACCGTAGGGCTAGGCGGGGCGGTGCCCCTGGGCCCCCAAGCTCACGGGCCCCCTTTGTCTCCATGAAAGATTGCTGCGTTGCACATAATACCTAGTAGGAACAAGCTTTGCTTTATTGTCCCCTATATTTGGTGATAAGGAACTGATGTTGAAGAAGTTTCGTGCATTTAAAGTTACAAGTTAACCCCTCTCATTTCAATAAGGACCGAATTTCATTTTTGCCCCGGGCCCTTGTTTATATAGCCACGCCACTGGTTACCGTGGCGACTTTGAGCCCAAATTATCTACAAGCTATTCATCGAATCGAAAAGAAGAAGTAAAAATTTCGAGCTTAGCAACTGTTCTAAGAAGACCAGCGCTGGTCCTAAGCTATTCCCAAGTTCTTATTGCGACAGTACCCGAATAACCGCTTTCAGCCTGATGAGTTACCTTTCAGTCTTTGTTTCATCTTATGAGTAGAAAAATACCTGCTTTTGCTTTTACAGATAAGTCCTCAGACAGAAAAGATTACTTAAACAAGGTAATAAGTCTATCAGTGATAATAGCTGTAGTACCAGGCGACTGAGCTCTGCTCGAGTGAAAATAGAGAAAACGAAGTTTTCTAAAAATGAAACCTAACTAGATCGATTTATCGCCCCCGAAATCCCTTGCATACTAAATTTCATGAAAGTTGCTGGAACCGTTTCCGAGATTCAGATTATATTTATATATATATACAAGAATTGCTCGTTTAAAGTTATTAAATATATATAGATAAAATACCAAAATTATTGAGATTGACATGCGCTACCGAATTATCACGTGCTCAATTTATAATGTTTATTTATTACCTTTTATTATTAATATAATATTATAAACGGCTCAATCTCGCAGAGAAGAGGCCTGTCTCCCAGCAACGGGAACATTAAAAAGGCTGATGAATGCAAGAGGTAAAGTTTGTAAGTTTTTTTGTAGGAAGTAATCTCTGGAACTACTGAATCGATACTGAAAATTCTTTCACCAGCAGAAAGCTACATTATTTCTGTGTGACATAGGGTAGGATAGATAGGGATGCGCCACGGGAGCGAAGCCGCGGGATAAAAGCTAGTCTTTAATTGAAATAGAAATTGTTTATTATCCAGATTGTAGCTGGTACACAGTTATAAACAAGTTTAAATGTCAGAGTAACTTAAATATTATTTACAGCTAGATTTCATAGGTATAATTGCCAGTGAATCTCAAACGAGACAGTTTGTCTGTAGTTTTGGGCTTTAGACAAAATTTATCGGTGATAGAATGTCAGTTTTACTACAGCCCCAGACAGGTTCAATCTTCATGGATATACTTTCAAATACTCTACATCTGTGGAGAAGGGATGGCTATGTCAGGCTCACATTTCGATGGATTGCGGGCTTTAAGCAAACATTCCACGTGCCTGTCTCAGGCCGCCATTAATTTCATTGATCCCCAAAATGTAACTTATTCAATCTAGTTTTGAAAGACAAATTGTAGTCGATAAACTTGAAACGGATCCATCTTGAAAAATCTTCAAGGCGTTACAGACTAAAAATCTAAACTTCTTGAAGATTACAGCATAATACTTTTGTGTATACTAAACGGGTTATTTCAAGTTATTCTTCGTATCAATGGTACCGACAGTCTCTACTTCCACAAGTCTACTTAATCAATCTTAGCGAAATAAATGACTAACTAATGCTTAATAATGTACAATTAGTCAAAACATCTCATCTCAAAAATTCACGCCAATAATCAAATAACACAAATACAAAAACAAGCATGCTCACAAATTAAAAGTGAAGATCAAACAGAAATTAAATACAAAATCAATTCATTAACAGACTCGATGATAATGTGTTAAATAATTCAACGTGTATAACAACATTTATTGAAATACCGCCCGTCATTCCGTAAATAAGCTACGAACAATACTATCCGTAACTAAACTTAATAATAAATGCCATTCAGAATATCAGCCGGCAGCGCACAGACGCGGTGATCTGCAGGAACACCTGTGTTTACAAACAACCTTAATTCGTAGTACTACGGCGCGTAGTACGCGAGCTCAAATCAGGTTTCAGACTCGCTTTCATTTCTCGGTACTCTCTCCCTTCTATTGCTGTGTAGCGTACAGCATTCTATGTTGGTAAATCCTGTGGTAGTGTAAACGACAGATTCAAGGCATTCTCGACAGGTGCGCTAATCAATCGCATTCACTGATGTCAGAGTGACGTCACTTAGATTCAATGCATGCTTGCGATTTTGTCTCAGTTTTAGGTGAAAATGAAGTCGTGTTATTAATTTAAAACGTAGGTTTGTTAAGTTAGATTAACACGCGTGCAATCCTAGGCCCCGCCTAGACCTTCTCTGATGGACAGATTCTTTTTAAGATAAGTTAATGGACTAAAGTAAAATGTCTGTGAATATTTTTTGCGGTTCTTGTTTTCTTTTATAATATAATACAGAACAGAACTCAAAACTAGGTACATCTGAATTTGCATCAGATGAAGCTCCTGATAAACTTTGTTAAAAGTCTGAATCATAATATCTATACTAACCCCATTAATAAAAATAAAAAGTATATATATCATAATCACTAATATCCCTTAGCATCATAGAAACATGACCTAAACAATCCTAAAATAAGTTGTAGATATTAATAAGAAAATGTCTTAAGGCATATCGCATAATGTGCGGCCAATCAAAAGCTTTCATTCATAAATAGCTGTTGCAAAAACCTGAATGAAACCCGTGATTGTATATCAGGAATACCAGATTTATCCATTCACTCCGAGAGAAATACGAGAATTGGATTTGAAGTAATTCTGCTCGATGCCCGTCAATGAACGGATTCCGCGAAATGCATCATAGAGTAATGAAGCGAACCGGTGAATTTAGTAGAGCAAAATCCTTTTTTTTGTTAAAGAATTAATGTTTCGATTTTTGGAGAGTAATTTAAAGAAATCATACGTCATTAAAATCATATTCTTCTTCTAAAATATTTTGAACATGTCTTTGATCAATGCATTTTATCATTCAAATCATTGTCGGTGTTACAGTATTGTCACGTGCATGGAATGTCTGTCACATCGTTTACCATCTGTTTCGATACCCCTTCGGAATGTTATCATACTATTACTTCGGAACTCATTTGTCTCTGTTGTAAACACTCATCTATGTTTTCATTCATTCGAACTTGCTCTTACAACAGCGTGGTATTTTCCAGCATTAATATTGCCGGCAAATTCCACGACTAAATTCAACGTGCTTAAAATTAAATGTCTAAATTCCACAGGTATTGTTCACTGCTTAAACAAAAATAATTAATACTTTTAACTTAAATGGCGTAACCTTGAGAAAAGTATTTATAGAAGACACTATTTTGAAAACAATAAAACGTGTCCATCGTGAAATTGACCAGGGTGCTAAATTTTTATTTTGAATTAAATTTTTTTCTTTGCTAAACTTAAAACCCTTACGTTTCGGTGAAAATTCTGACGTGAATTTCATTTCCATACCAGTTTGTGGGTATCGCTGAACATCAAAATTGATTAGGGACCCTGTCGTGGCCATCGAAGCTAATTGGCAAACGGTGAAAGGTTCGATGCTGAGTAGGTACTCGTAGCACCAACCGTACAAAATTATGAGCCACGCACTCTCTCGGTAACCCAAATTCCAAACCACAAACTCTGCGTCGAACTAAAATAAACAAACATACGGACAAAAATGACGAATTGGATCGGGAAGTTAGTTATGTAAAAAATAAAATAAACAAGTAGTTTTGACGCAGTGGTACCAGACCATGTGGGCCGGGAGGCCGGAGGCAAGCTGACACGATATGCGACGACGGAGGAAGACGAGACCACACTCAGGGAGCTACTACTTAGGTACGTGACCATAGCGACAATACCGGATAGCTTTCCGCCTTTAATACTGGCTTCATTTGCATACGATCACAAGGATTTCTCTATGTGTCGATGTGTCTTCTACATTTTGTTTCACCTTGGCTTGGCATCCTATCTCGTGCGACAGATATGTCGATGCGCCCGCCGAGTCGCTCGCGGTGGCTGAATCATTCACAGTTCCTATCATACATCGGACCATGGCACCGTGGTTAGCATCAATGGCCACGACCTCGTTCGTCTCTCGCTACCCGGGACCAGGACACATGCGTGCTTGGCACTTGCCTCTGACATCAACCTTGGGATAGGACGGGGTTATGCTTGCATGGGTGTGGTTGTATCGTTTCAATGTAGTGTTTAAATCAAGTGTTTTCCATAGAAATTAGAAGGCTAGACTTTCCTAAAATAAAGTTATTTTCGTTTTTCAAAAAACAATGTACAGAGTTTTAGTTACAAGTGAAATTAAACTTAACTCACTGCATTCACCTGTTGTCTTTGCTCACCTTTCACCTTCAAATTTTGGTAATATTATAACACTAAATGAACATTATTTTACTTTGATTGGCACAATGGTATTTATAATTCACACGAAACACTAAAAATTTATAAAGAATTTTTGTTTAAAAACTTATTAAAATTCCATTCTGTAAAATCGAACACACATTGGTTACTAATTATATTTTTACTGATTCTCAAAAATTACAGTAGAGAATTGTAGATGGAATTTAAAGAATGTTAGGACAAAAAAAAGTCTTATCATTTTTCTTTTTAACTAATCAACGAATATAAAATAATTTGTGATTTTAATAAAGTATTTAATATGAAAACTTATCAATTTCTGCGTAAATGTGCAGTGTGATGTTGATAAATGCTGATATAATAATTTTGAATATCATTTGTTTATATGTCCTATATATAAAATCAGTGTGAGGTCGCCGGGCTTTCCTCGCTTGTCACAGATAACGAACACGGTTTAATATCGAAATATTATCAACGTTTTGTGAATTCAGACAATTGCACTATTTTGTTTAGATTGTTAGATTGTTGTAAATTTCGCTCAGTCTCAGAGAAATAACAAATGAGAAATAACTTGGAGGCGCAAGATTTTGTTGAATTGAAACGCAGGATTAGGTTGCAATGGTTACCACCAAGCACCTGGCATTGTATCCAATTTAGGAATTGAGTTTTGATTGACGTACAATTTGGTTGATCGGAATATTGAGGTCTGTTTCCAAGTTTGGCCGAACGCAACAAACGAACCTGTCGTACTTGTTAGTTGTCGTGTAGCGAGGAAGGTTCCGCGGCTAAGGTCCAAGCCTGCTGCTGGTGTGACTAACTTTGACTTTGGCTGTAGCCTACAGAGACAGGTGAGCATAATGAGCATGAATCTATCCGCCAAACTGGATGACCTGCAACGTGGGGACCGCCAGCTCGAGACGACGGTCGCTCTCTGCGAGATCCGCACGCAGCTCCAGGAACTGACCAAGAGTGTGGAGTCATGCCAGAGTGAGGTCTCCGAGGTAAGTGGAATTCTATATTGATTTATTTAGGTATAAACTACCAAACGCTCGCGTTGTGATAAAGTGTGCAATGTAAAAATGATGTAAATTACAGCAAAATTCAAAAGCTGTTTTTTTTCAACGTTCAAGATGTTTGTTGCAACAAAATACTTGTACATTATAAACGTGTTATTTCCTCCCCTTTCAAGCTTACGTTAAGGAACACGCTTTTGATTTTCGCTTCGAGTACATGTTTGTATACGTGACTGTGGACGTCCCTTGGGGTGTAGACAAGCATGCAGAGACGTGACCTAAACGTCGCCGGCTAAGTTCAGAACCCAAGCGCTTTGCAGCGCGTTTACCGTATCAAATCAAACGAGGTACCTCTATACAAACGTCTTGTGAATAGCCTGTACTTTGATGCTACAGGCTTTGTTTGTTTAAAACCAATAGTAGGCGGTAAAAACTAAAAATCTTTAATATTTAGTTAGGTAGTTTAGGTGAATATTCTTGTCAAGTTTCAAGTTTATTGACCTAAGAGGAATGAGTATCTTCCATGCAAACTTTAAACGTCTGATGGTAATAGTATCGAAAAAATAATGAAAGGTATCTTTGTCACTCGTTTTTTCGTACACCGTGATATAAATCAATTTAGACAAAGTGACGGATAGCCTGAAGGTTTCCGTGGCTGACCATCTGCACCATGACTTGCACTATTTTTAAAAGGCTATAGAAAAGACTATGTCCAGCAGTGGATATAAATTGCTGCCAAAAGATTCTTCTTCATATCGGCAGCCAGATATCCGATCCAAAATGAACTTATAAATAAATAAAAACCTCGGCTACATTTAACGATGGGTTAAAATGAGCAAAGTAAATCAATATCAACACAATACATTTCGATACAGTGATATTAATTGTAGCTCATTTAATATACAATGTGGATGAGGGCAGATTATGATACGGCAATCAGAGGACACTTGACACAATAATTAATGAGCATTGATAGATGATGCTTGGATGCAGTTCTATTGATAATCGTACTGACTGTCAAATTGACCGAAATGTTTCATCATTAATGCAAGCTTTTATTTAGATTTACTGGGTATTATTTAAGCTTTAAGTATCCGGGAGCATAGTTGCCAGACGACTGCTGATTTATAAAATCAGTCTAATTTATGTTTTCACATTCGATATATCCGGGTGTATAGTTGCCAGACGACTGCTGATTTATAAAATGAGTCTAATTTATGTTTTCACATTCGATATATCCGGGTGTATAGTTGCCAGACGACTGCTGATTTATAAAATGAGTCTAATTTACGTTTTCACATTCGATATATCCGGGTGTATAGTTGCCAGACGACTGCTGATTTATAAAATGAGTCTAATTTATGTTTTCACATTCGATATATCCGGGTGTATAGTTGCCAGACGACTGCTGATTTATAAAATGAGTCTAATTTACGTTTTCACATTCGATATATCCGGGAGCAAAGTTGCCAGATGGCTGCTGATTTATAAAATGAGTCTAATTTATGTTTTCACATTCGATATATCCGGGTGTATAGTTGCCAGACGACTGCTGATTTATAAAATGAGTCTAATTTATGTTTTCACATTCGATATATCCGGGTGTATAGTTGCCAGACGACTGCTGATTTATAAAATGAGTCTAATTTACGTTTTCACATTCGATATATCCGGGAGCAAAGTTGCCAGATGGCTGCTGATTTATAAAATGAGTCTAATTTATGTTTTCACATTCGATATATCCGGGTGTATAGTTGCCAGACGACTGCTGATTTATAAAATGAGTCTAATTTACGTTTTCACATTCGATATATCCGGGAGCAAAGTTGCCAGATGGCTGCTGATTTATAAAATGAGTCTAATTTATGTTTTCACATTCGATATATCCGGGTGTATAGTTGCCAGACGACTGCTGATTTATAAAATGAGTCTAATTTACGTTTTCACATTCGATATATCCGGGAGCAAAGTTGCCAGATGGCTGCTGATTTATAAAATGAGTCTAATTTATGTTTTCACATTCGATATATCCGGGAGCATAGTTGCAAGACGACTGCTGATTTATAAAATGAGTCTAATTTATGTTTTCACATTCGATATATCCGGGAGCATAGTTGCCAGATGGCTGCTGATTTATAAAATGAGTCTAATTTATGTTTTCACATTCGATATATCCGGGTGTATAGTTGCCAGACGACTGCTGATTTATAAAATGAGTCTAATTTACGTTTTCACATTCGATATATCCGGGAGCAAAGTTGCCAGATGGCTGCTGATTTATAAAATGAGTCTAATTTATGTTTTCACATTCGATATATCCGGGAGCATAGTTGCAAGACGACTGCTGATTTATAAAATGAGTCTAATTTATGTTTTCACATTCGATATATCCGGGAGCATAGTTGCCAGATGGCTGCTGATTTATAAAATGAGTCTAATTTATGTTTTCACATTCGATATATCCGGGAGCATAGTTGCAAGACGACTGCTGATTTATAAAATGAGTCTAATTTATGTTTTCACATTCGATATATCCGGGAGCATAGTTGCAAGACGACTGCTGATTTATAAAATGAGTCTAATTTATGTTTTCACATTCGATATATCCGGGTGTATAGTTGCCAGACGACTGCTGATTTATAAAATGAGTCTAATTTACGTTTTCACATTCGATATATCCGGGAGCAAAGTTGCCAGATGGCTGCTGATTTATAAAATGAGTCTAATTTATGTTTTCACATTCGATATATCCGGGAGCATAGTTGCAAGACGACTGCTGATTTATAAAATGAGTCTAATTTATGTTTTCACATTCGATACGCTGATACTCGGCGATAATGTAGGATCATATCTTTGAAAAATGATTAAAATTAGATGAGAATTGCGACAGATTATTCTTTACAGACATATAAACAATCAATTGTAGAAATTTTCTTCTCCTCAGGGTGTTTTGGGTCTTTAAAATAAGTTCTAACGCACGTCAACATTGAAACAGTAATCACAGTTTAGGGGCAAAAACAGGTAAAAGTAAAATTATCGTACGATCGTTTCGCAAGCGTGACATACGCTCTCGCGTTCCTTCGTCCACTGTCGGTTGGCAGGGACGGGAGGGCGCGGGCGGGGGTGTCGTCTTCCATTGCCGCGCTTAAGGGTGAGGCAGTACCCAAACGTTAAGGCAAAGTAATTATTTTGTCAGGCAAATATTTGTTTTTAACTTGCGCATGTCAATCCCATACATTTAGAACTTTTTGATAATCGTTTTCGGCGATACACCGGGTAGAATATCACTTTTTCAAACAACAAGGTAGTAACCGACGAAAACTGGTTCCTAACTGAATAAATGTATGGTTATCATTTAAAACTTTATTGGAATTAATATAAAGACTTCGGAGTAGACCTCACGGAAAAGTACTTCCAAGATTAAGTTTAAAATAGAACCACACAGACAGTCGTTATACAATATGTATATTGTATCAAAGAGAATTCAAAGTGAATAGTAGATAAGCCATAATTATTGCGGCTGTAATTTTGCTTGTTTCCTGTAACTGGTATGCTGATCAAAGACAGCAATTATAAAGTCATTGTAACGATATACCGATTAAGCAAACAAAGACAGTGTTTTGCGGTTGTAATGACATTGACTATAGGGATCTCATTTGTTTGCCATTGAATCGATTTCTTACAGTGTTATAGAAACTCTTCTATTTAGATAAATCTTAAGGCGATGTCATTCGGTAAAAACTAAAAAAATGTGTCATCGCACATATTTTTCTTTAATATGTAGTCAGACAGTGACCGCGCCTTTGAAGGCCTTATCATTAATCATTCAATCAATTAGCCTTTTCCCAACTATGTTGTTTCCTGTCTTACCGGACCTCCACAACCCAGTAACTGGGTAAAACGATACCCCTAGGCAAGACGTGTTAAATCTCAAGCTTCTGACGACCCGTAACGACCGTCAAAGATTTTCAAATGACAGCCGGGACCAACGGTTTAACGTGCTTTCCGAGGCACGGAGGAATCTCGGTATGTTGAAATGATCATCCATCCACAGGGCGACCCCGTCAAGCATTGCTTAACCTTGAAAATCGGCCTGAGTGGCTGTTATTATTTAGCCACGAGCTCCTCCTTATCATTAACCATTACAAATTGTAAATAGGAACCCAGCAAAAACATTATCATGTAAAATGTTGCCAAGACGAGACTATTTGGCTGGCACTGTCAAAAAGTCATCAGATCTCATGTAGAGCTAAGCTTCTAATTCTACACGCCCTGACTCTACTAGCCCTCACTTCTCAAACTCTACAACTTAGTCAAAATATGTGTTTCGCTACCGTCCGTACCGTCGTAAGAGCTATGCAATTGAAACTTTGTATGTTTAATAAATCCACTATTGACATCATATCCCGAGAATTTTGTTTATATGGTATAATCCAAAACCAAGTTACGAGGGTTCAAAAAAACGACGAAGCGCTTCGAGAAAAGGTAGATGCGCTTCGCTTGGCTCGTATTGGCGGTGGCACTAACGTGACCCCAGATAAAATTATTATGCCGCAATGGTCATTACGATCGTTGAGCCATATATCCATAAGTACGTGGTATTACTGCAGGATAAAGGATTTATTATAAAATGTTCAAATCGTATGAAAGTGAGGCTACCTTATACTTCTATATCCATTTCTGGACCAGCGGCAAATATCGCGGCAGAGGCCGTTTGGGTTTGCAATATCTAGTTCCTCATAAAACAGATTTATCAATGATAAAATTGTAGTATTGCACAAATTTTAATGTACTAGGGCACGTACTACGGTATCTCATGCCTCACTAAGAATGAACAAAATGTTGCTAAGCCATGATACGCGGAGCTGCTACGAGGAGCCGCTACGAATTTCTAATAAAGACTGCTACGCGCTGCATTCGTAGCATGCGTAGATTCACCACAATGCTACGAATTTGCTTCATACTCGTACATAGAATACAGTCGCTTTTTGTATCAGTCTGTGGGCCGCGTTTTTCTCCCAAACTCCGCAGCGGCTTTTGATACGCTTTTTGCCATCATTTGGAGAATTTATTTTGTAAGCTTTATCGAATACTAAATCAATTTTAAACATACGTACATCATTAAAAAAAACTGGACATTTCAAGTCGTAAAAACCGAAGCAGCACGGCATGCCATTAGTTATTAATCATTCAGCCAGTTACCATCTTAAGATATACGAATCGTGAAACCAAGTAAATATACCGTATACTTTATAGTCTTAGCACATTCTGAATAACTTAGCAACCGCTGCTAAGTTATGTAAAGAGAATTGGCGGAAACAGACGAGGTGGCGTATATTTTCTTGCGATTATCTCGGAGTTCAGGCGTTAAGGCATAACTTATGTATGGGCCTTCAAAGACATGAGCGGGCTTTCATTGTACCTATGCCTAAAATGCGGCGGATTTTATTAAAATATTAAGGTTTTCAAATTTCTAAAAATACATTGTTTTTATTTAATTTATATGTCTTTTTCAATTGGTGTTTTCATTGCTCGTGTGTTTTTGAATTTGACAAAGAACATCGATTCAATTTTAACATCTTATAGATATATATAATACCTCCAAAAATACTTAGTATATTCTAAGGGGTTGTTTGAAGGATAAAAACAATGACAGCTTTCTTACTTTTGAAATTTTTATTAGAAGTTTTATTATTGTAAGATCGGGTGAACTTATAATTCCAAGTCAACCCGTATTTATCAGAATTAAAAGTGACCCGTTTCAAAAAATACCAATTTCATATGTAGGGACCTAGAATAATATATATTAGAATGTTTGACGGACTGCATCTCCTTCAAAAATAGAACACGGTGCACGAAAAAATAGCACGAAGAAACATTAGATGTACTTGTAAAATTTTATACTTTTCTTCGCAAAATTTGATTTGTGTGAGCAGTCCCCATTGCACTCTGTAGGTACTATTTATAACCTATAAAGTTTGCCAACGAAAAACCTTAGTATGAAAGCAAAATCAAAACGGTACCAACGCTGTAAGCATCTTAAAAATTTAATAGCAATTGAACTCGATACTGCCAAGCTCCTTTTGAATCTCAACAATGAATCTGAGTTTCCCAATAAATTCCTTTCTCAACAGCGAGAAAATAAAGACGCAGGTATTTTTCAGTAAATAAATGAAAAGTTTGTACTCTGTGTTGAGCATACTAATTTTATCCGGCTTTTCTCGTGAACTGTTAGGTAATTAATCCGTTTTCTGCTGCAGCCGGGCTTACGATGCTGGCAATAATGATCTCATTATTGTGATGTAGTAAATTTGTAGTTCTTTTTTTAAATCGTGTGAAGATTTATTTGACAGCAGGCAGGAATTATACCTTTGTTCTCTCTATTGTTAAGTGCCTTAGCGAATCGCCACTTAAGAAGTTTATGTTCAATAATGTTCTTCTCAGGGGTTTAGACGAGGTGAGGTCAGCGATAACAATTATAAAATAGTTCGAAACATTTCTAATTCGCTTTTACCCGCGACTTCTTCTGCTTAGAATTAGTACTTCAAATAACATCATGAGAAAAACTTGAGAAATTATTGGTCAGCCATACAATTCCAAATTCTTAATGATAATCTCCGGGATATAGATATTCTTTCTTCCTTTGTCCTTCCCAGAGTATGAAACTAGCGTCATACCAAATTTCTTCTAATTTGGTCCAGCCTTTTAGTCGTGAAAAGGTTGAAGATAGATAGATCAGACAGACAGAGAGTAACTCTACTTTCGCACTATAATTGTAAAGTATAATATATATTATAGAATAGTATATGTATGTAATGTAGTAATCACGCGTTAAATAGTTAGAAGCCAGTTTTCGTCGTTCGCTTCGTTTGTTTATTCACAAAGTGACTTTCTGTCCAGTGTTCATAATTGTAATATAAATATAAAAATTTCAAAAAGTCAAAATGTATGAGATTGACAAATGCTATCAAAATGACAAGTGGACAAAAACAAGCATTATTGACATTTGACAAACATTATCGCTTATATATTGTTGCTTTATCTAATGCCCAGTATACAAAAAAGTAATTTATAGCTATTTATGAATTAAAAAACAAATAAGCAGTCATGGGGACTATCCACACAAGTGAAAACTGGCCGATAATAATCAGCAGGCCACTTTTCACTGGCGGAACACGCCACATTAAAGGCGGATACAGACATTGCGAGGCATGCGCCGCGCACGCCTCGCAACGCACATGCCTCACCACGAATATGAACGTCCACACATTGCAAAGCATGCGATGAGCGCCGTGCGCTGCGCATGCCTCGCAATGTCTGTATCCGCCTTAACGGGTCGGTGACGCGGTCATATTAGCGAACCCATAAGTTTTGTCCCTCACGAAATCCGCTAAACGCAGCTAACGAAGACTTAAATAATAAACAAGCAAGGTGAAAGAAATTATAATCTCCCTACGCTCAACATTCCTCTCTTATTAAGGACATTTTATTAAAACACCTCATAGATTTAAAAAAAAATAGCTCACTGACAGGAAGGCACATGTTGCATTTTAATCTACTTACGCTCAAGTTCCCTCGTCTATTAACGTCAGTTTATTAATACGCCTAAGTTACCTATAACTAGTTTAGTAATACTTTCCGCCAAAGTAGGGCAACGCTCGTTAACTCGGCAAATTACACGTAAGTGCCTAAGTAGTCCATAGTGTGATGGGTCGCGGCCGGGTCAAGGTGCCGATGAGCCGAGACTCTGACAAGCGACAACCACTCGACTGGAGGTCAAACTTGCAGAGAATAGAGATGCTGGGGATAAAAATAGTTAGTGTATTCGCAGCAAATCTAGGGAATAGAATAAATCTATTATCTTTAAACGAGCAATTCTTGTATATTTGTATCTACATCTCGGATCTGAATCTTGGAAACAGCTCTAACGATTTTAATGAAATTTTGTATGCAGGGCGTTTCGGGGGCGATAAATCGATCTACTAGCTAGGTTTCATTTTTAGAAAACGTCATTTTCTCTATTTTCATCCGAGCAGAGCTCGGTCGCCCAGGTATTAATAATAATGAATGGATGCGCTTTGTGAGACGGGCGTTTTCGGGGACTGATGTTAGCCCCAAAGACTACATATCATATCCCATATCACAGAGCGCATGCATAGGTAAACCGTATTCGTAGGTACAGGCGGCGAGTGGAGCGATACATCCAGAGTCACACATTCCAAAGAAATAAAAGGCGACCCGCCCAATGCGTGACTGATGTGTGCCTGTCGGATGATGACGCCAGGTTCAGATTTTGGCTCAGCATCGGGTCGGTGCCTGTCAGTCACACCGAAGGTGACTTGACTCAGGTGATTTAGCGAGCGTGCGATCCAATACAAGTAATGGGGGCAATCACGATCAGCCCCAAAGATGTGCAGTTCTCGAGAGTGGCAATATCAAATTGTACTGGGATCGGTCCATCATCACTGACAGGACTATTATCGCTAATAAGCCTGATATAGTGGTGTTAGCCCGAATCGAGAGGCGTGCAATGATTTTTGACATAACTGACCCGCATGACGGTACCCTCGTGAAAGCCGAGAAAGATAAGCAAATCAAGTATCTTCACTTGACTCGCGAAGTTGTCCACATGTGGGCTGTGGACACAGCGTTCATTGCACCGATAGTCGTGTCAGCCAATGGCCTAATTGCCATGAGCCTCGGCGAACACCTTAGGAGGCTCTCGTTAGGCGGCTGGATCAAGGCCTTGATTCAGAAAGCAGTACTTCTGGACACGGCTCGTATTGTTTGGTTCCCCTTTCTGGAGCCCTGACCGGCGTTGGCTTGGATCCTGTTCCCGATACCGGTGGCCTCTATTTTTTAATGTTTAAATTAAAAATAACTAATAAAATAATTTTAATTAATTTTAAAGAAAAATAATGAGTAAATACAATTAGCCTTCCACATTTTTTTTTGCCATGAAATGATTTTAAAATGTTGTGCAAAAAGACTATCTATTTCAACAATTAGAAACAATTTCAGGTGACAAAAATAACTCCTGAGTTTTTCCTGACCTAAATATACGATATCCAAAAAAAAACAAGTATTCAGTCGAAAACGAACCGAATAGCGGACAATCAATTGCACCAGTACGTGTTCCACGTAAAGATCTGAAAAACACATAGGAAACCTTTTATTATCTATATACTAGCGCTCGGAGCGACGAGTTCCGAGAATTTGATTCGTGGGAGCATCTATTTACAAACAGTGCATTACCTATGTAATGAAGTTTGTAGGTTTCCACCGATCTGCCGCGCCCATTTACCGTATGAAAGCTTTGTTTGGCTGCATTTCAGTGGTCTTTGTTATTTAAAAATAAAAATCGTGACGCGACAGCATTGGAACAATCGGGCAGACGGGTGTAGTAGTTAGGTGTCCGCAACTCCACGCCCAAGCGCGTATTTTGCGTACGGGTTATACTGATATAGAGATGGATTTAAACGCATGACTTGGGTTTGAACCCGAACTGGGGTAGTGATAGATTAAAAATGAGCTTTAGATGGGTTTGCTTATCTCTAGTATGATGAAAGCTTAAAAATACAATAAATTTATAAAAATCAAGTGGAATAGTATAAAAGTGATAATATTAATATTGCACTGCACATTGAATTGGTACCTAACAGAAACTTGATTGTCCAAATAAGGTTTAATATACAAGTATGTATAAAGTTGAGTGATATACGAACATACTAAGCTATCCATGATTATTTATATTACCATATAGCATATTCTTGATAAGTGTCTGAATTGGTGTTTCTATTTGAAAATATAGATCTCCTTAATGTGATTTCTTAATCTGTTATAATGTTTAGTCAGTGGCCTCGCTCGTATCACACGGAGACGCAGAAACGGGTCTCAACTTTTTTGTTTGGTCCAGTATTCAACCACGCTAACACCATTTGCTGACGCAGTCATTCTTTCGTCATTTTCACATTAATAATATGAATAGGATTAGCAGCGGTAACGAAACCAAGCTCAACGTTGATGTGCTGCCTAGGATTAGCCCTACGACCTAAGACGCACAATCCGGGGTGTCTATGAACATTCTAAGTCGATAAGAATGAAAATGGCTTAGTCGAAGCTTCATTCTCGTACGATTGCCCACATTCAGGCCGGTATGTGCCACAAATAGCTCCATGATTGCGCGGCCGTACCGCAGCGCTATTGCATCGCGTGTGTAGCGTGCACGACCGTGCACCTCACTGGCAACCCTTCGTCTTGCTGCTTCCAAGGCACAATAACCTCTGATTTATTTCCATTAAGTCGGTACGGCTGTGGCTGCGTTGGGGTCACTGCAACTATTTTTGCACGCTTTTTATTAACTTTCAATACGGCAATATGTTTGTATGTTCGGGTCAAATGTTGTAGCTGAATTTTAAAGCAGTAATTCTCAACCGATTTAGATGAAATTTTGCATTCACGTTTGGTTTGGATGAGCAGGGTAAGCCAAAAATCTTTTTTAAAAATGAATTTTTTATCACATCTATTCAAAAAGAACAAGTTTATTATTCGTAAAGAGGAACCAAAATAGATCATTAATCCCTTAAGGGACTAATACTCGTAGTGATTTGAATTTGGAATGTGGATATTGTTAATAAATGTTCCAATCTGCAAAGAGATAATAAAATCTAAAATCGATTGCGACGAATGTGTGAGATGAATGGCTGAATATGAGCGATTGTGATGATGATGAATGATTGATTGTATTTCTATTTCGGATCGCACGGGAATATTGTGTTGAACAAGCGACTGACTGGAAAACCGAGCACGAGCCAAATAAAAAAATAAATCCACAACTGTAACGGATGTTACTATTAAAATTGTTACGATGCACTTCCATAATTGTTCAAATATAAACATTAGCCTCTAATTATTGTAATGCAATAAATAAACAAGAAATGTTATGTTAATAAATAAACGTAACGTTCTTGTTCATAAGTTGCACTTATTACAAGCTTTTATTTAACTTGCAATGTATGTGATGTGTGTATGTAAATGTGTTCCGGTCAAATCTTGCAACTGAATTTTAAAGCAGTTATCCTCCACCGATTAAGATGAAATTTTGCATACACGTTTAGTTTGGATGACAATGCATGGTTAGCTAAGTGACGTCATTCAAAATGCAATATGGTGGACGGCCCAAGATGGCGGACTAGTAATTTTTGTGCACTGCCATGATATGGGTATCAAATAAAAGGGTTTGCTGAGAAAGTATGAAAAAAGCTTGTTTTAAAAAAATGATTTTTTAATGAATAACTTATTTATTTTTTCATAGAGGGTGATAAAAGGTAGAGTGTTCACCTCGGGAGGAACACTATTTTAAGCTCGAGTGACGTACTTTGAATCCCTCGCTCCGCTCGAAACTATTCTAGAATCCGTTGCTCCGCTCGCCAGTGGCGCCAACTGGTGAGCACAAAAACAGAAGCCCTCATTGACATTCGGTATCTTAATGTCACGTGAAAAGATCGATGGCATTTGTCAAAATGCCAAATTGTAAGGGATTGATCACGTGATATTTCGATAGTATTTGCAATCCCATATATACTTAATATTTTTCCAATCGCTATCGTGGCGCTTTCGTAGATAGAATGCCACTTGTTTAGAGCCTTTAGGATTGACCTTAAGGTCTCTTTAAATTTAGACGTTTGGTTTCGGACTGCTGCGGCACCGCAGCTGTGAGCATGTCGTACTGCGCACGATCAGTTTATTTTGTCCATACAATTTATGCTCACACATAGGTACTCGTCCTGCATTCATGCGACCGCGGCACCAGCGCCGGCGCCGCACTGCGCTCTTGGTGCATTAAGTGAACGGGAAAAATCAACTGGTCGTGTGCAGTCCGACACCAAACGTCTAAATTGAAAGATCCCTTGGTTGACTGGTAGTACATTAAACCTATATTTCATCAGCATTTGTACAAACTAACCCTTTGTATTTTGTGTTAAAACGCGATAGGAACAACCAACTCATTAGCGACTTGAAATATAATAGATACACTAGTTCGTTAGACCTCAAATTTTTGTAAAATGTTTTTTTGCTTTTACGATTAGCCATTCGCAAAATTAAAACGCATTATTCAAATGAAATTCATTAAACATCCAGTGATCATTTTTCATACGTTTGTTGCACCATTATTTACGAGTATAATGAACGAACCAATTTGATGTTACAAAAGCAACGTTTTGCTGCTACTTTTAATTCTACAAAAGATCTTTCATAAAGCTGAGCAGATATTCCTAGAGCTTACGATTTTGTGCCGAATACGGAGTTCCCCTGTGAAATATGTCAAATCAACGTAGGTACTGGAACATAAGATATAATTATTTTGAATGAATCCATAATCTTTAGCAGTCTTATTCACATGCATACTTTTCGCATAGGAATAGCTAGAAAAGAACTAAGATCCTTTCCTAAGGTCTTTTGCTTCGGTTATGTTGGTCGGATGTCGGTTGTGAATACGCACTAGCTGAAGAACATCACCAGCGTATTTCCTTCTAGAACGTCCGCGGCATTTCCACATCTGTCTTATAAATGCCTTTTGTGAGTCGCATTTTATTTATCCAAATACGGTGATAATGCGCGGCGATATTTCTACGGTCTAATAAAAACCAACTTCAAATAAACGTGATTATTCTAACAAACCGTTTCAATATTGAAATCAAATTACAAATACTGTTACTACAAATTGTTCATTGATTGATCAATCAACATGACACATTCATTCATCAAATCTACAAAATATCAAACAAATACAGTTTGAACAAAAATTTTATTGTTCTGTAAATTGATGGATTGAGTATCTTTTACTGACTATCATTTAGCAGGCGATTGATGATGGATTGATTGGTAGCATGCAGGTGAAAACTAAATACAATAAAGTTTGACAGACAGTGAAAAAATACTACATCTATACTATACTATCTATAAATGTGAATGTAAGTTTGTTTGTTACGCTTTCACGCATAAACTACTGAACCGATCATCATGAAACTTTGTACATATATTTTTGTAGGTATTAGAAGTAACATAGAAAACTTTATATTAAAAAAAAATATATAGCTTCACTGCGAGCGAAGCCGCGGGTAGAACCTAGTAATACATATAAATAAACGCACATCATTTTCTGTGAATATAGACAAAGCTACGTGAGCGCGAGATAATTGAAATGAAGGGAATAAGCATTGAACTCTATATTACTTCTCGAAAAAAGGTAGCAAAGGCACTCCATGCCAATCAGAAAGATATCGTGAGTTATGCCAAGACTGTGTTTTGCCGTGACTTTCAATCGAGTACCCATTCTATGTTCACACATAGACAGAGACTCAGAGCCATCTGCCTCCCGCTTTCCTCAGTCACCCCGCGATCATGGAGCTTGCAACAGCATCTAAACACCGCGATCTGAGCTTAACAAAAAACACGGAAGACATCCCGTAAGTGGCAGTTTTAGTGTAATTTATAGGTAGTTCCAATGTGTGTGTGCTAGTTGAAATTTTTTGTAGCAGCCAAAAGTATAGATATGTGCAAAGTTAACTATTATTCTATAGGACTTAAGAAATAATGAGCTTAATGTTTGTGGGTACTATACCTACACTTCTACCTATCCATTTGAAGTAACCAATCGTAATGACATTCTGGTTATGGCAAGTTAATTTACTGATTAAATGCAATTTACTATTTCACTAAAACGCATATCGTGAGTAGTAGCTAATACCCCATCGGCTTATGTAAATATATTACCTAGTCGAGTGTGTAGCGACAATTCTATCTTATGTCGCTGCCTATCGCTTGATTGCTGTGGTCACACCGTAGATTGGTAACGCCTAAGCTCGACTGGCTTAATTGGCAGAT
Source organism: Orthosia gracilis (assembly GCA_947562075.1). NCBI lineage: Eukaryota > Metazoa > Arthropoda > Insecta > Lepidoptera > Noctuidae > Orthosia > Orthosia gracilis. The sequence goes on from OX387268.1 coordinate 6,048,852, forward strand.
CTCCGCAGATAAGCCTTGACACAATGACCGTTAGCTTGCAAGGCCTTTGTGACTACTGGATTTAATTTTGAGGTGTAAAAATATTTTGAAGCTACGAATAATAAGCTCTTTAGTTTATGCATTAAAAAAAAATCAAAATTATACCTCAATAAGGAATGAAATTAATTAAGGAAAAATGAATATTGTCCCTAAGCAACAGAAACCTGTAGACAGGCTATACACAGACGAATGAAAACATTAGCTTCTATAATCTGAACTTGGCCGTAGCAAACTAACTCACATAATTATGGCGATTACGTGCTGCATCTGAAACGAAACCAAGGAATTACGCTCCAAAGTATATTATTTCATCTCTAATTCTCAGTAAATTTGAAGGAAAGTTGCTCCACTCAATCACTACGCCAACGGAAAAAAGACTCTCGGAGTTGACTACGTTAATATCAATAAATAACAAAGCTATAGCTGTCAATTTGATCGAGGGAGACTGTGTCAAGGTTGAGTCGAGTGGAGGAAAAGACCTAGAATATGATTTATGAATATAATATCTTTGATTTATTTATAGGATGCACTGCGTTAATGCACTTATCATTAAATCTACTCTCCGGTTTTGTCCACGTGATGTAAAACTAAAAATAATTCTCAGGTGAAACGTGACATGGTCGCCATCAAGCAAGAGTTGGACACTGTGCAGCAAGTAAAAGAAGAAATAGAAGAGCTGCGAGAATACGTGGACCGGCTTGAGGAACACTCACAGAGGCGGAAGCTCAGACTGCTAGAACAGGTACGTACAATGATGATGATGGTGTACAAAATAAAAAACGTAAGCTAAGCTGCATATCTATGAGGCAAATTCAGACACATAAAGGTCCTTGTGGTAACAATGTTTACTAATTACTAATCCAACGACTCTGAAAGTGGGTCCTTTGAGCTAGACAAAATATGACTTCCTGTCATTGAGCGATACCTCTAATGGATAAACAGCTTACATTTTTTGTTAAATTCGTAGCATTTTCCTTGAATGTATAAATGTTCTGCCTTGAAACAGATCATGTGTGTTTCGAAATAAGCGCAACAGTAGTCCTAGGATTTGATTAGTTAGATTATGATAGCACTAATAGTATAAAAAACAGAACGAGAGATGCGCCAGACAGCTGTATCAGGTACTCAATTAGTTGTGATCATTATGTATGTATTTAGTTATAAACAGGAACACTGTTCCTTTTTTCAATTATTAAATAAATTTTATTTTTGTTATTTTAGAACTGTACAGTGGCTTACTCTTTACTTTAATGTTGTGCATGAATGTTTAAATTAATTTATCATAAATGGTACAAATACTCAATACCAATTAAGAAGGAAACAAAATGATAACATTGGCAGCGGGCTCAAAATTTGGGATGGATCTCGGTATATTGGAAGGTGACTTAAAACAGAAGCAGAAGATCAGGGCGTTAGAACAGGTAGGTAACTTATGATGAATTGGATACCAACAGGTTCAAGACATCAGAAGAGCAGCAAAGTACGCCACCACTAGTTGCCTGAAAGTAGACTCATCAGCAGTAAGTGATGTCATGATGTTCTACACATATAGTAAGTGCAAGACATCGTGTAAAGTTCGCAAGGTTCGAAAAGCGAAGAGAGTTCGCAAAAGCTGTTTTCCGATACAGGTTGGTATCACAATATTGTAGAACCAACATGTTCAAATATTGGCTTCGATAGGTTCTGACATCAAAGAGACTATGTAGGTTCCGACACAAAGCGTCAACAACTACGTTATCCGCGTTGACAAGATAAAAATAACTGCATCAAAAATATTTCAGAAAACCTGGATAATGCACAGCACAGACCCTTCGCAGCTCGCAACGTTGAAGGAACAAATTGAGTTAGGGGCCGTGGAGCGTGCACTAAATAAATTTAAACGCAGAGTAACCACACAAAGCTGTAATTCGATCAGTTGCCTCAAACTGCATTGCATAAAAAAGCGTCTCCTACTTTTTTAGACAGCATTTTAATATTCAAACCATAGCATAGAGATAGATCAGTCCATTTCATAAGTCCAATTATAGTATAATGTAACTTTTTTGTGCTCTGTGGCCGAGGGCAATTGAATTTTATCCGAAGCTTTAAATAGCTTCTCGGAGAAGTTATGCTTACAATATAAATGCCTTGTCGAGCAAAATCGTTTCTTGATCTCCCGTAAAATTTAAAACTATTTTAAATAATATTCGAAGAAAAGCAGAATTTAAATTTTTTAACATAAACACTTATTAGTAGGAGCTTATTTTTAGTGTTCCGTAGTCAACAAGGAACCCTTATATTTTCGCTATGTCCGTCTGTCCTTCCATCCGTCTGTCTGTCCGCAGCCTAGTTTAGAGACTCTTAGTACTAGAAAGCTATAATTTGTCATATATCACGCCGACAAAGTGGTAAAATAAAATCAAGTTTTTTTTTATGTACAAGTTAAGTAAGGATGATTTTTTATCGCCTATCCCATAGTGGATAAGTTATTCGCTGTTCAAATATTAAGGGTCCGTGAAAACCATTTTTCGATTCAGGGATCCGTTTGCGAAAAATTAAGTTTTAAATTGCTAATTTTTGTTGAAGTCTGCCAGCTAAATGGTTATTCTTGATAAACTCTAGGACTAAAATCACGGCAGTAGTATAACATAAAATGAAATTAAAAGTAAAACAATCACAGCTAAGTAGGCTTTACAAGTTTACGAGTAATAATCGACCAACTTATAAAATGTACTTGAAAAAGTAAATATTTTGTATATTGATGTACAACAGTTTCCGAACGGCAAAGCTAATTTTGTCTTTCGATAGAGCAATGTTCGGCGCTTTCATTGTTTATGAACGTTAGTGATGTTGCCTACTTTTTTGGTGAATGAAGCTGTTTATACGGAACCCTCTGTGCACGAATCAGATTTTGCACTTGGCTTTTTTTGTTAGTTTGTGTTTTCAAGTTATGTTTTGACTGTACATTTTATTTCAGTGGATGTTCTCGTGTGGATTTGTCACCGCAATAAATAATGAAAAAATAAACTTAAGACTTTAAAGCGCTATTTCTCACTTCACGATATGTGTTTATTAAATATAATTATGCACTTTTTTCGATTTTTTATGTTGTGTTCTTACTTGTTTCTGGGTATTATGAAGTGGTATTGTTTCAGGGCCTTACCTTCTTCCTGTCGTATGCAATTCTGGCGGCAGTCCTGGGCATGTTGCAGTTCGGGTACAACACCGGTGTCATTAACGCTCCTGGCAAGGTCAGTCACAAATCTTCTATAGTTAAAATATTCTCGCCTTATATTGATCCTCTATAGGACGTATTATTATATAATATAGACGTAAATATTAATCACCGCGCTTGCTGTTCTTGTGCAATTTCAGTATTAATACTCCAATTTTCCAAACGAGGTTTTCTTTTTATCTGACTTCCCAAAAAGGAGGAGGTTCTATGTTCGACATTATGTATGTTTTTTTATGTATGTTCACCGATATCTCCGTCAATTGTGGACTGATTTTGAAAATTCTTTATTTTGTTTGAAAGAGTATTTTTTGAAATTGGTCCCATTTAAATTTGGTGAAGATCTGATGAAGAACTTCGAAGATATAGAACAGAACTCTTCAATAAATAACGGCAAATCTCTCGGGAATGCTGCAATCTCATGTCTGTTTATTGTTTATACCATTTCATAACATAACAACACGCCAATACGTTCTTAAGGGGTACGCAAATCTCTAATTTAACCGGTTATGTTCATGTTTCATGATATTCGGGTAATCTATGCTGGCGTTATAGGTACTTTACTAAACAACTTGCCTATTTGGCAGGTACAACTAAAAAGTGAAACATAAAAAAAACTTTTTTGGAAGTCGGTAGTTTTTTTTTGTTCAAAGGTTTTTATTTGTGTGGCGTATTAGGTATTTGTAAAAAAAATAATACATCTTCCACAAAAAGTAAATGTTCTGAGATTTGGCAGTTGAAATGGGTAGATAGACATCGATTGTGACAGTAACGATGATTCTGACATGGTTTCAAATAGCAATCAGCAATCTCAGAGGAACCATTTCAAACTAAATGTATGTTATAAAGTTTTTAACCGACGATAAAAAAAGGAGGAGGCTGTCAATTCGACATGTATATTATTTTTTTAATTACGACCACGCATAACTTTTGATAGAATGGTCCAATTTAAACATCCTAGTTAAAAAAATATCGGAAAGTACGTCAAAGTTGGTGCCTTTTAAATTTGTTAGATAATATCAACCCCTAAAGGTAGAAAAAAAGGATTTATTGATAATTTGCCCACCGAATTTTCAATTGTGAAACGATTCTGTTGAAATTAAGTAAACTAAAAAGCAAAAAAAAAACTTTTTTGACAAAAAAAATTAACTGAAGAAATAACGAACAGAAAATAAAAAAAATAAAATAAAAAAAATCTGGTCTAGTATATTGAGGCGGCGCCAAACAAACTATCAACGAAGATCAACCTAGCTACAATCGTTCTACACTTTAGGTAATTAATTTGCATGTTTGTTTGTTTGGCGCCAACTCAAAATGCAAGACTAAAAGACTTTTTTAGGGTGCTTTGCGTTCATAATTTCGTTGTTTTTTTTGTTGAAAAGGATTTTTTCTGATTTATATCCCATGGTTAAAGCTAGAAGATTTTCTTTTGGAATTAGTTGTTGAACACCATTCAACCGATACATTTGAAACAGGAAATCTATTTCAATAACCACTGCATCCATTATTATCCACTGCATCCATTATTATCCATCTACATTATCTCATACTGGAAGAAAACTCATTTCTTTAAAGACATTCATATTTGAAATACAGTAAACTAATTGTATTCGATAACAATCTAGAGTCTAGATTCTATACTATAAACTTTCTCTTGCAAGTTTATTCTTGAACGGCATTCAACTGATTCACACGGACTGTAAAGTACACTTAATTCACCATAACTTTACCTTTATTTTTATCCACTTTTATCTACTGGTACTTTTGTTAAGAGTCATTTTAATACTGAAAACTGCATTTCTTACTAAAATCATTCATATTTGGAGTGCAGTTCTAAATTGGAGAACATCTAGAAATCTTACACATTACTACCAATAGCTGATCACTTGATAAACACGAGTGAGAACGTCCATTTAGTGACAAAATAGTCGTAGTTCACAATGAGTAGACACATTATTTAAAGCACAGTAAAATATACAAACAGTATGGAAACTAAGGCTATTTGATTAAATAATTACTTACGCTCCATTGTAGCAACAGGATTGTAACTAAAATATTGTGGAGTGGGGCTAAATATTTTTGATATTGTTTTATTTTATTTTAGTATAACATTTTTTTTCTGATCAATCAATCGAATTGAAATAAGTAGCTTACAAATACAGTTGAAATATGTAATCTCATAGTTTCGGTTAATCTCAGCAAAAGACGACAGTTTAAAACACGGCAAACAGTTTATTATTAACACAACAACTTGTAGAACTATAGATCTTTAACTTTGTCATTACGGCGTAACCTTTGTTAAATTTTGGCGGGACCGTACGCGAGCCGCAGTTGGATGAAAACGATTCGTGCGCTCGTCGGAGAGGGCGCGTGGTAGACGCGTAGGTAAACTTATACGTGACAACTCGTCTTGACGCGGCACGCACCACTGACAGCACCGCGGATGCTGCTTAGGGGTCTCGTCGGTGCGCATGTTTGTGTGAGTGTGACGTTTCGAGCATTTGTAGATAGTTTCTATACTGCTTGTATATTTATACTGTGGTTCAAGCGATGTGCCGACACTGAGTGAGTTCATTCCACTAGAGTCTCCGACGACTTGTAAACTAGATGCATACAAACACTGAAGCGGCGGCGGCGACGTAACTCAACTCAATGAGTTACCTAAAGTGCCGAGTGAATCAATTACAGAAACCGTCTCGATTGCAGACGCAAATTTAACGTGCTGAGTATGGATATATTGACTGTAACTGAAGGCGAACGTATATTAGTTAACAAAATGTAGCTTAGTTAGAGCTATTGTTTAAATTAGCGACCTTTCTGATGGTTCGACGCGATTCGAATTATGTCACACCGATAATTGATTTTTACTAAGCCCAATGCAATGCAATTCGACCGATACGCACTTGCAACGATACGCCTATCAACGCAATTTCAATTGCGTCGCGCCAACCATGTATAGCCGATTAAAATAGTTATTATAATTCAGTTTTTAATTGTGGTACCTAATGGATAAGCTCTATATTAAAGTGCTTTTAATGCCATAAGTTATGTTATAATGCCAGAATAGATTACCCGAATAACATGAAATTGAACATAACCATTGAAATGAGAGTGTGCCAGGGTGAACGGTACACATCTGCGTTCTCCTGGAGTGCGTAACAGCGTGATGCTATGTTATGAAATTGTAAAAACAATAAATAAATATGCGATTGCAGCAATCCCGAGAGATTTTCCGTCATTTATTGAAGAGTTCTGTTGGATAACATCGAAGTTCTTCATCAGATCTTCACCAAATTTAAATGGTACCAATCCGAGAACATATTCTTTCAAATAAAAAATAATCATCAAAATCAATTGATAATTGGCGGAGTAATCGCGTAATAAACATACTGTGGAATGAGAACCTCCTCCTTTTTTGAAGTCGGTTAAAAAATGTTACAACAAGTCCAAATACATTCGGATAAAGATAGACAGACAGATGAAGACCTGAAGCAATATTTTGATGACAAATTTTAATAAAATGTGGTACAGCTCATATTCTAGCATATTGACATAAAGCTTTATTGGATTTATTGACAATATTTAGCTCCGGTTCCCAGTAAAATATAATGCTAGTACTCTGAACCGAACTATTAATTTATTAATAAGTATGAGGGTAGAATAAAGCCGATTGTGGATTCATCATGTTAGTCTAGCTTCATCATATTGAGCTGTGATTGGTAACATCATCGAGCATTGCATCAACATCTCACTAAGTTTACTAGCATCAATTTTCATTAGCTATGCGTATTTAAACGTATATCAATATTGAATCTACGTTGGTATGGAAACCAGAGTAAATAATATGTCTAGGTATCAATTCGAAATTACCGTATGCATCTAGTAAGCGATTCTCGGGTTATAAGCAAACTAACGGACCGTCAGACAAAGAAAGTTCTGTTTTACGTCAAGTGAATATAATAAATAAGATGATAACCAATTTATTTAAGTCATTGCCTCGACGACTTTGACGACGATTGTAGGACGACTGCGTCGAAGGGAGTGGAGAAGTTTTCTTTTTGAAGTCTTAAGTACCCTAGAATAGGATAGATGAACCCCCTTTTCAGCGATTAGACGCCCATTTGGTCCATTGTGCGTGTAGGCCTCCTCTCTGTGTGAGGGAATGGACCGTAATCTACCACGCGGGCCCAGTGCGGGTTTTTTTTTTTTTTTTTGTCGACGGGGAAAATCATCTTATGACAAATCCCGCTCTTGGGTGGAGCGGGAGATAGTGTCAGACTTGTACTGACTAAAAACCCCGCGCCGTTCCTTCTAGCCTTCATACCGGGGCTCTAGCTTCCTTTCGGATAACCCCGAACCCCGGTAGGCTTCGACCCAGCTGGGCCCCTCTCTTTGCTGACAACTCCTTGAGGCGCGCGGGAACAGTGCGCGCCGTCGACGCCTTGGCTCGGTCCGGGTAGTTACCGGACGATCGGACAGCGAGCTACCCATGACTCGCTGTCCACGAGCCCGCGTCTACGGTGGCTGGATATCGGGATTGGGATCCCGGCGGCGGCGGCGAGGGCGCCGTTGCCTGATGCGGTCGGCCTCCTCCTTTGCTAGCATTACTGCTTCGCAGAAGGAGGCGACCGCCTGCCACTCCTCCTCGCTCCGGACCATGGCCTGAACCAAGGCCCGGCGCGAGAGGTCTCCGCCGCCGATCGCCCCCACGAGGGCACGGCGGTGCTCCGCCCAAGCAGGGCACACCTCGACTGTGTGCTCCACCGTGTCCTCCGGGCGTTCCGCACAGTGGCGGCACCCGGGCGTCTCTTCCGCTTGGATCCGATGCAGGAACCTCCCGAACTTGCCATGTCCGGTGAGGACCTGCGTCATGCGGGTGAGGACCTGCGTCATGCGGGTGAGGACCTGCGTCATGCGGGCCCAGTGCGGGTTGGTGGATGTCACAAATGTCTTCGAATTTTTAGTTCTAAGACATGTCGGTTTTTTCTCGTTGTTTTCCTTCACCGTTTTGAGAGTAGTGATGATGAAATAATTTACAAAAAGTAAAGCGACTGCGTGTATTCGAACCCACGACCTACAACTTGTATGTGGCGGCTGGTACCACTGGGCCATCACTGCTCTAAGTACTCCTATATTCTTAATCATTGCCTCCACTTGACTCGATAAAATTTATGGTTATAGGTTTTTATTCATTGTGATTTATTTAGGGTTTTTTTTCGAAGTCACGCGACTTAGTCGATTGAGAAGAAAAGAAAATTGGATATAGAACATAATCTTAAAAACTGTTTTTATCTCTTAAAACCTAGAAAGCTTCTTTTTCCCAAACTAACCACACCATTTGCCGGCAGAACATCGCAAACTTCATGAAGGATGTATACAAGAACCGATATGGCATGGACCTGCAAGACGACACCGTGAACAGATTGTACTCTATAGCAGTCAGCATCTTCGCTATCGGTGGCATGCTTGGCGGATTCTCTGGTGGCATGATCGCGAACAGATTTGGAAGGTAAGGCTGACGTCATTGATTTATTTGCTAATCCTCGCACTTGAACGCGTTGCACAAAATACACAAATAGAGCACAAACTTATACTAAATATAAGTCCAGGTTTCTTCACGATGCTTTCCTTCACCATTATCAGCGGTGTCTAAGATAAAATTAGAAAGTACAGTTAAGGGTCAAAAGTGCAATCACACTCTACCAAAACAGCGGCGGCAATTTTTTTTTACTATTTTTTGATCTTTTCGCGGTTCGTAGGTAGGTATAAATAAAAATAAATACTTTATTTTCTATAGAATTTATTAAAAAGTTGTGGATAATTTAACTTCTTCTTCAAAAACTAGCCATTTGAATTTTGAGAGATTAAGACTGCACTTTTGACCCTTGACTGTACATATGAATTGAAAAAGTCACATTGAAAATCCACGACCCAAGCACGAGAGGCGAGGTCTTTAGTGACTGGGCCATTACGACATGATGTATTATAGTCTGACAATGGTGCAATCAATGATGGTAATCATTTAAGACATACGGTTGGTTTAGGAGTTGGAATTTTCTTGGATGCGCTTGCTTGTGTTCAAGTGCGATGTGAAGCCACCAACTTTAGTGTGTGAGATAATACACGTGATAAATGCCTTTTTCTCACCAAGAAATCTAAAAACAATAATTGATCGACTGTCTGTTATTATTAATTAATTAATATATTAATTATTGTAATAATATTATAAAGAGAAACGATTTATTTGTTTGTTTGTACCGAATAGGCTCCGAAACTACTGGACCGATTTAAAACATTGTTTCACCAATAGAAATCTATATTATTCTTGAGTGACATAGGCTATTTTTTAATCCCAAAACGGGTCCTATGGGTTGGTCTACGGGAGCGAAGCCGCGGGTGCAGCTAGTTATAATATATTAGCTGTTGATGTTGTACTAAATATCAGGTTTCCAAGATAACTGAAAATGTACTAGAACAACACACAACATGCACAAATAAAGAAATCTATAAATATTACCAAGAAAGTGCGCCAAACCAACAATCTGTCCGTTTCAATTTGTAATCCGAATGATCTGTTTATTATTGTTATTAAAATTGACAGATTTCATAACAAGGAGAAACATTACTACCTCAGTCTAACGAAAACCGCAATAATTAGTAATAAATGTTAAATCCCATGATTGAAACACCAAGCCTCCATTAAACCTCGATATCACTTCGACACTCAGTAACATAATATGGTAAATAATTAATTACTTAGAAATTAGCGATGATATTATAAACAATGTCTAAAGGGTCATAAAAAGCGCTAGTAATCTATTTAATGATAGCTAAAAGAACAACGGGTGAGGAACTCGTGGTAAAATAATAACAACCACATGTGTCGATTTGAGGTTAAGCGACGCTAGCCAAGGTTGGTCCAACGATGGGCGACTATTCTTGACATACCGAGACTTCTCCGTGCCCCGGAAAGCACGTTAAGCCGTTGGTCCCGGCTGTCACTAATCTTAAGCTGATGGAAGATCTTTGACAGTCGTTACGTGTAGTCAGCCTGAAGCTGACCACTGTCTTGCCAAGGGTTATCGGTACTGATATCCAGCTGAATCCGGTTAGATTGGCAGCCGACCTCAATAAAGTTGCGGAAAGGCTAGGTATAAGAGAACAACGGGTAACTTGTTCTCTTATACCTAGCCTTTCCCCAACTTATGAAGAATATTGGAATACCGTTACTTACAGCACGAGTACTTCTTTTCAACTTCGATATTTTATCAATGCAAAACTTCTTTTACATAAATTTTTAGTCAACTAGAGTTCTTATTTTCTCAATACCTTGCCAAATAATAACATTAATAAATTGGCAGATCAGATAAAATTATTATCTACAATGCTGGGCACCTTTAAGAAAATGATGGCTTCACGATCTATGATTTTGTTTTTGCTGTCAACACTCAAACAGGCAAAACTATGATAATAATAACTGTTTCATTTGAATTGATAAACTGTCGAAAGAACCATGCTTGTTGTTAAAGTTGGAACGGGGTTTAATAACTTAGCTCAAACTTGTTTTGTAGTTTCAATTTATATATATAATAATAGCTTCGTTAAGAATAAGCATTGGAGTCTTATAACGAACATATCTAATTCACTCCAAATCTGCTGTTAGAGGCAGAATTTCACATTTATGTAAACCTTATGCCTTTGTTATTATAAGGTCGGTCTATAGTAGTCAAACGACAATTGTTTAATACTTTCGTTTTACCAGGAAAGGGGGCTTACTGCTAAACAACATCCTCGGCATCAGTGGCGCGAGTCTCATGGGGTTCACCAAGATATCACACTGTTACGAGCTGCTCATATTCGGAAGGTTCATCATAGGAGTCAACTGTGGTAAGTACCCCAATGATACCAAAAAAATATAAAATAATAATTTCATCATTACATATCAGTACCACTACAAAATGCTGCAAACGTCATGGTCCAATAATCACTTTACAATAGGGAAAGAAGTACAAAGCACAACCACACATGTATGACAGCTCGGCGGCCATATGCAAGACTTTCCATCCAAACTAATCAAGGACAGCTGAACCACGATCTCAGCGTAAACTGAGCCACGAATATTATTAGTAAAGGCGTCTCAAGTCGCTGCTGGCGCGGCGATATTCTGCTCTGTAGGACGAACATTTTGGTCTTTCGAGATGTTCTTTCGTTTATCGTGAAAATAGCATATTGGCAGTTAAACTTCAACATTAGTGTGGCCAGTATTATTTATCGCGCACCAAAAATAACAACTTTTGTGCAACTTTTTATCCGGGGTGTACAACACGTTCTTTTCTTGCTTACCTGTATTGCTGTTTATAGATTCCCGCGATAGGCTTCTACTCTATTCGGTGTGTTACCTACTCCGACCAGTCTCTCGTAAATATGTAAGTCGTAAAATAGTAGTATACGACACGTTACCGATAAAAAATTCTCGAAAGCTTAAAACAGAAGAATATGATATACTGGCCCTCGGAAGCCTGCCCCATCAATTTCGTTTTGATGCGAGAGGCCTTTGTACAAAAGATAGACTTCGTATAGAAGAAGAAGACGTCCGAAAGTTGACATTATATCTCATAAATTAATCTGCGTTACAGTGTTATAAGTAGAGGCCTCACCCATTATATCTTTCCAGTATAAGCATAATTATAAAAAGAATATTTCGGCATTCAAAATTATTTTTATCATAGATTCTTATCTAAAGTAAGTTCTTCCCAAGGGGTGTAGAGTTCCTTGTTGAAGTTTTCAGTGTACACAAAGTATAGTAAGTAGTATATACAAAAAGAGAAACCAAGAGTATTTCGGCCAAACAGAATTCAAGGAAACTCAGTTTTTTATTGGTGTAGCTATTGAAGCTCAGGATTTAAAATTCTTATTTTATAAAGATTAAACATAAATTAATGCATTGTCTTTAAATACGGTTTTATGGTTTTCCATGATGATTTTGGCGCTTTCATCGGCTACTCAATAAAAAGGCTAACTTGTCTTAAGAAAACAATTACACAAATCACTTCGAACTTTCTTCAAAAATTTTCTTCATTTCATCATTGTACCAAAGTTCGTGTCGTGGCAAGCATGTTTAAAAAAGTATTTTTTTATTAGAATTTTGTTACTACTTTCTATTTGTTTGCCTAGGGTTTTTTTTTTAATTATGGCTCGTATTATATTCCCTTCTTTACCGCTGATACCTAGGACCCTGTTTCCGATACCTAAAGACTTCTGGTTAACTACCTTCTATGTGTTTGTCCAGGGTTAAACACATCATTAGTGCCAATGTACATATCGGAGATCGCGCCTCTAAACCTGCGCGGGGGGCTGGGCACAGTCAACCAACTGGCGGTGACGGTGGGGCTACTCCTCTCACAAGTCCTGGGCATCGAACAGATTCTCGGCACTGATGAAGGATGGCCTATTCTGCTCGGTAAGCTTGTTTTTAGATCTAATGATATTTGACACTTGTTTTTTAACGATATTATATACCTTGACTGGTTCGACGGATATAAGTTTTTAAAATTTCAATTTCGAACTTAAACTAATTTAACATAATAATTTCTAAGATTAAAAAATAAAATGCCAATGGGCAGACTTTCTCCTAAAAATAAATTATTGTTCTATTTTGAAATATTTTCACTGACTGCTAAATATCCTCTGCTGACAGACTGCAACATCAAAGTTGTGATGTTAACCTACTTAGATTGCTGTAGTCACCCCATATCCCAGCCCAAAACTCAGATTTTCCATATCCGAGCTATAAAACCAAGTACAGGTCGTACAAACAAACCCATTCATCAATATAAACGCGGATGGGTTATACTAGCTACAATAGTTATGAACTACTGCTGACCGCGGGGCGTGTCTTCATCAAATAACGCCCCATTTACCTGACTTCGCTATGTATTGGATTTATTCTGTACATATGTGGAAATTGCATGAAACACAGCATCAAAGATTACAAAGCGTAACTAGCTTTGCACTATTGCACTAAATGAATGTAGAAGTTTAAAACCGAACAACAAATCTATTAATTATATAACCGTTCTTTTTAGGCTTTTTTAAAGTTTACAATAGATCCAAATAGTACTTTTTGAAGTAATACAATACTAATAATCATAGCATCATACAATCACGCCTGCATTTCCTGATGGGTTAGGCAGTGTTGACCTACAGTACTCCCACATTTCGTCAGATGAATAAACCCAATAACACTTTGCCCGACCCAGAAATCGAACCAAATACCTCATGCTCAGTAGTAGTGCTTGCGACCACTAGAACAACGAGGCAGGCTATTAATAATCATGTGAAAGAAAACATTGGTAATGCCGAAATAATGACCATTATAAACATAATGAAATAAAGGTCAACAATCTCAAACATCATAAACTTCAAAAGCAGACAAATCTAAAAGACATCAAATTGTAGAACTACATTCAGAACTGCAATTAAACTTCTGAAACTAAAACACGACGAATTCAAAAAGTGTTCAGAACTTTCATTCACACCTAGGCCTTGAAACTGGAAAATAACAGATTGCAGTAATTAGAGATGAAAGGAAAAGTGAGAGTGCACAGTTGAAGAAACACGGCGCTGCAGGTGCGAGAACTAAAAGTTAAGGACAACTTACAAGTTGCTAGTTGGCGTAAACGTCGCGACGGTGAAGCTTCAAGTGGAGTTCAACTTGACTTGGAAGATATTTTCATTTATTTATCTCGACTCGGTTACTAGAATTTTGCTGCGTGTCTAGTCTAGAGACGATGGCAGTTTTTAATTTGATGTACCTGTTTTAAGAATCGAATAGGTTTGTTTGACGACTTTTGAGATTTTATCCGAGGCGACAAGGAGCATTCTATGTCAGCAAAGGCGATGATCAAAATATTAAAATCACGTGATTTTTCGATATCGCTTGTCAATCCCATACAAATTTGCCTTTTTGACAATCGCTATCGCCACGCTTTCGATGATAGAATGTCGCTTGTCTAGGGCTTCAGGTGGCGATATAGTACAGACAACATAGTTAATTAGGTACATGAAGATAACTTTGAAGACAATATCACAAAAATATCGCATATTAACTTGTGTTAAGTTTCACACACATATTGCCATGAGGGTTTAGACTATCAACGAAAGCATCACCATAGTGATTAAAAATATTCAAAAATGTATGGGAATGCCGAGCTCTATCAAAATTTCACGTGATCAATCCCTTACATTATAGCTTTTCGACCGTCGTCATCGCTGGTACAGTGACACTTTCTCTATCTCCAGCGAAGATAAGATGACGAAAGAAATTTGTTTGAAAATAGTACATTGATTTACAGACTAAATATTATCATGTCTAGGTCTGGCAATCTGTCCGGCGATCCTGCAACTATTGTTGCTGCCTGCCTGTCCGGAGTCGCCCCGGTACTTACTTATCACGCGCCAATGGGAAGAGGAGGCTCGGCGAGCTCTCAGACGACTACGTGCTAGCAATCAGGTAGGAAGTGACATTTCAATAACTTCTTGATATGCTTATGTTTTCGAATATATTAAATCTCTATGTACCTACAACTCCTATATCTCCCGTCAAGGTGGAAGAGGATATTGAAGAAATGCGTGCCGAAGAAAGAGCTCAGCAAGCGGAGGCGTCTATCTCAATGAGGGAACTCCTATGTTCCCCAACGCTACGTGCTCCTTTGCTTATCGGCGTTGTCATGCAGTTGTCCCAGCAGCTCAGTGGTATTAACGCAGTAAGTAAACCGATGACTTACTAATGTAGCTTCTTCAGGCTTATGGTAGTAAAAGCTTTGATCTTTGAAAGAAAATGTTTTATACACTGATAATTTTATGAACAAAATCTAACCGTATAAGCCACTCAGTTTTCTTACTTATTCAATAACAGTAAATAATTGAGTACTTACTTCCACGCTAGTTTTAGTGTATACGATTGTACTTACTGATGCTAAAAATATGATCATCGTAGGTATTTTTTAATTTTTCAACTCATAAGCCTGAAGATACTATGAGACCACATCTGCTCCGTCGTATTCTCAGGTGTTCTACTACTCCACTTCGCTGTTCACTTCTTCGGGCCTTACGGACGAATCAGCGAAATTCGCGACCATGGGTATCGGGGCTATCATGGTTGGCATGACGCTGGTGTCCTTGCCTCTCATGGACCGCACTGGGAGACGGACGCTGCATCTCTACGGCCTCGGGGGAATGTTCATCTTCTCTATTTTCATCACCATTTCATTTCTAATAAAGGTGTGTCTTATAAAATTGTGGTCGGTTTCTCTATTTTGTCCGAAACAGAAGGCAAAATAAAGACGTAACTGCTTTCTGTGAAGTTTTCACTATGTTATATTTGACGAGCTACTCGAATGTTGAGTTGTGAAGATACTACTTAATATACTGGGAAATTTAAATCATTATGATCAAAGAATAGTCTGATATATGCAAAATAATTTACTCATCTACCTCCAAAACATATACAGAAATAACTATCTCAAAACAATAATTAGTCAAGTGAAAACCACCACAATACAGCTCTTAATGTATCCAAACAATATTTTCTCTGGAACTTATATTGACCATGTTTAGTTTTATAATTTAGAATAAGTTGGGCCAGTGTTTCGTTTTTCGGTTTGTAATACTGGTCCTAAATGTATTCCTTGAGAGACACCGCACAATAATATCACCTTTCTTTACGTAATATAATGGCAACAATATTCAAACGAAATATATCGATATCCTTTACTAAAGCGTTGTATCGATCAAGGAATCCATTTAAAAAATTGCTTTGGCACGCTTCCTCATCGCTTTCTCCACCTCTATCTATAACAGTTCTGACTATCAATACTTCATTACTGATGTTTTCTCTCATACCCCAATTGGTTGCTCGATCTCTTCCAAATCAATTTATTATATTAATATTTTCAAAATTAATTTTACTTTCATTGGTTTAATTAGATTTTTGGACGTCAGAATACTGAGACGCCTTTTAAATTATTCTCTTCGTTAGTATTTATTTACTTTAAGATGATTTGCATCACACACCATGATAATAATGTCAGTTGATTATTTTTGCGACAGGGCTTGAACCCAAATTTGCTTATAATGTTTGATTAAGTTCAATGATATTCTGGGAAACAACTGTTTAGATTTCAAAATCATAAAATGGGTATATTGAGATTATTGCATAAGTTTCTGTGACGTTCTTATATTATCTAACAACGTAACTTAACAGCGGTTAATGGGTTTAATTTGTTACATATCTTATGTCAGTAACATTTTTGCAGCTAAGAACTAAAATAAAACAATGTAAGAATATTTTTGATGTGTCTTGCCAATCATCATTAGTTTTCGATACATATTTGTACGAATATTTATTCATTATCAATTCTCTAAAATTACCAAAAATCATATCGTCTTATCATTTATTTAGAATAGTTACACTTATGCATGCACTTCATCTTTAATCCCTGGTTTATTTCTCACACACTGTCATTTGCTTCATCGGGTGTATATGTCACCAATGGTCTTAACAACTGTTATTCCCTAACCAAATCATTGTCATCAACGTCCGTTGTTGACTTTGGCTTGTTCAAAATAACAGTTTTTAACAATCATTGAGACACATAGACTCGTCGCTTCGCTAGTCCTCCCCCCTCTTCGACTTTCCTGTTTCCGAAACCGGACTCTCGGTAGGAAAGCATTGTAAATAATGGAAATAAATTCTCAAATATAAATGTTAGGAACATCACTCACGTAGCACTAACACTATTTTTTTTACCACTAAATTGTGGTAAAAGTTCACGGGGAGCTCAGCGCACGCGTTTTTAAATGAAGCGAAATTTATAATCACACAAACACTGCTCAAAAGCAGGATGGCACTTATCACCAGCATTCGCAGTACATACGATAGATGAACGACACTACGCTACCAGCACTCAACAACTGAGTCGGAACTCCTCGCATCGCGCGGAGCTTGACGGACACACGGACAGACTAGTGTGTGATGTGCATTTATGTTTGTGATTTATTTCATCATCCGGTCGGCGACGGGAAAGAACACCATTGCTATCCCCTGATAGGAGTTCTTCGGCTATGTGCAGGAAATGATCGACTGGATGAGCTACTTGTCGGTGGTGTCGACGCTGAGTTTCGTGGTGTTCTTTGCGGTGGGCCCCGGCTCCATCCCCTGGCTCATCACTGCCGAGCTGTTCTCGCAGGGCCCCCGCCCGAGCGCGATGGCTATCGCCGTATTAGTTAATTGGATGGCCAATTTCGTTGTCGGAATCGGCTTTCCTAGCATGAAGGTAGGTCTCTATGTGTGTTTGCCCAACAATGTGTGTCGGATTCCAATTGCTATCCCTTAATTAATATTGGTACAGGCACACTGATCTTATAATTACGGTCAGTTATATTTGCTGCCAATATTGATTCCAATCAAGTAATAGCGAAATTGAGTATCGGACCTAAGCCGCGGATAAACAGACGACACAATCATTATTTGGAGTTCAATTTCTGTTTCAGTACATTGCTAACTATGTTTATTTTGCAGGCACTACTGGAAAACTATACATTCCTGCCTTTTAGTGTATTCCTTGCAATTTTTTGGATATTTACGTATAAAAAAGTTCCTGAAACAAAAAATAAGACCTTCGAAGAGATTTTGGCACTGTTCCGGAATTCAAACGGGAGGTAAGAGCCAGCGACTGTTTCGTTGATATATTTTGAAATTTACTGGCACTGACTGTGTCCTACCATTACATGACACACGATTCATGATTTTCCTTCTAATCACGACACAGCACTAAACCAGACTGGTGCTGGTCATTCATGAGCACGCGTTGCACGTGATGTTTGTAAAGCATTATGTACATATCACTGAAACGAATAAGGTTACCCTTTCTCATAGAGAGGGCTGTTGGAACATAGCTCCTACCCACTATGTGCCGTGTTTAAAATCTATTTTTTATAAAAAATACAACCATGTTTATTACTAAAATATTTTCATAGGTACACTAAAAAGGAAATCAGAATTTAATAAAATCTAATGAATAATAGACTTTTTCAACTGGCAACTGAATCTTTGAAAAAGAGAGAGTTAAAATAAAATAATGGACAACATTGGTCCGCTTCTTGTAAATAAACGTGTTACCAAAAAAAAAAAGAAAATAAATGTGAAAGTGTTCCAGTACAAACAATAATATCAGAATTACGAGTCAGACCAACTAAGATACTAAAATACACATGAGAAAATTATTAAATGACTAATAAATTGAAATTAATCTTAAAACGTAGACTGATAAGAAGGTCCACAAGATACAAAACGGCCAAAATACTGAAATTATAACCTAATATAATAGTCAACTACACAGGATATACAAATACAAAATACTTTGAACGGTAAAGAATTGAAACAATTAGAAGCGAATAGTAGTGATTATCATGAAAACATGGGGGTTATTGAATAATCGGTCAAAGGGGATGATTGGAGACTGTGTGCAGGGACAGTTTTCGCGACAGCCGCCTCTACGGGAGTATGATGAACTGCGTGAACGCGCTGGAACAACAGCTGCCACCCCCGCCACCTCCCGCCCCCGTCGACGAGAAACACGATTCCCGTGAGTACCACGCTTTACGTCACCGCATTCACGACACTATAATGCCTACAGTGTATTCTCCTTAGCTAGCTCATTTAGTAAACAAACACGATACGAACGGTTTGTCATCAATCACACTTTATCAACGTCTTGATCGCTATGAGGACTTATGGTTTGAGCTACTTACATCAAAATCTAATACAAATGAACCAAAGTCGAAACCTCTGAAGAGTCTGGGGGCCGATTTTCGAAATATGTATTTGAGATTAAGAACGAGTTGAGTATTTGTCAAATTATACTTTAGCCTGAAAACCTGTCAAAATTTGGCACTGAAGTAGTGTTTGACATGTTCTTAACCTCAAATACTCAATTCAGAAATCGACCCTAGTGTATGTTTGTTTACCAAAATACAAAAAACTGGCCAAGTGCGTTAACATCGTACATTTAGGGTTCCGTACCAAATGTAAAATATAAGCCGTCCGAATGGCAGAATTATTCATAAGCAATAGGTTGACCGCAAAATCAAGTTGGTTGTAATAGAAAAAATGAGAGAATTTCAAAGAAAAAACTTATTTATCAGTATATTGATATTTGTTAGTAAAATATACATAGTAATAAACATTACCAACAGATTTCAAGTTAGGTCAATGGGAAAAAAAAATATTCGGTACAAATTGTGTAAAAAAGCTGACTTTGGTGGCTTCTCATTCCTTTGTTTTCCAATATGTTTTAAAACAAAAAATACAGTATTTATCAACTCAACGTGCTCCTAACCACTATACAATGGATGGAGAAGTTAACATCATACTGAACTAGTGGCTGTAAAACCTGTGTGACTTACGAGGACCATTCGGGTACGGAACCCTAAAAAGGCAGTTAAAGAAATAACACGGTGTAGTTACAAATGGAGTGACACCGAACCAGCTCAATCGGCATCAGAACGCCAACTCTATGAACAAGTTAAAAGTGTGATTTTCATTGTACTTCTCCATTTGTTAACTTCTCTGTGGATAATATTGTGATATTATCAATAAATTACATTATGATTGTCTAGTTTTCTACTCTACATTAGATACATAAAAACAGTTATAATTA
This sequence comes from Orthosia gracilis, assembly GCA_947562075.1. Taxonomy (NCBI): domain Eukaryota; kingdom Metazoa; phylum Arthropoda; class Insecta; order Lepidoptera; family Noctuidae; genus Orthosia; species Orthosia gracilis. The sequence continues at coordinate 6,068,823 of OX387268.1, forward strand.
TTATTTTTTAAACTTTGTCTAGCTTATGTTTTGATATTTTAGAATTTATAAGCTTTAGTCATTTTATAACACTTTTATCATGACTCAGTACACTTTATCATATTACTATATTATTGCTTTTGTGGAAATATATAATTGTCAGTGTACACACAAATGTGATTGCATGGTCTGTTGTTATAAGTAATGTGTATGTTTGTAACGGTACCCATGAGGTGGTTTCACAAAAAAATAGAATCAATAATTGCCAATTGTGGAGATTCATTGAGTATAACATAAAATGCCTTGTGGAACGCCGCGCTCGGCTTCTTATGCTATTCCAAATTACCGCTGGTTTTGGTTGTTATGATCTCGCTTTAACATGCAAGACTTTTATTACGCCTCCTATTTTAACCCTTTATTTTTTAACAAAGTGATATTTCTTCTGGAATAGTACTGCTAATTCATAATTGAAATTATTTCACACTTCATGGGTGCAATTCTGTCCAGCATTTAATTTTTTAGACTTCTTGGTGTGAGCTAAGCAATTTTATTTGTCAGTTTGGATGTGTTATTTTATTAAAAGTACCTGGGCGACCGAGCTCTGCCCGGATGAAAATAAAGAAAACGACGTTTTATAAAAATGAAACCTAGCTAGATCGATTTATCGCCCCCGAAACCCTCTGTATACTAAATTTCATTAAATTGTTGGAGCCGTTTCCTAGATTCAGATTAGATACATATATACAAGAATTGCTCACTTAAAGGTATTAGATTAGATTAGACAGATTTATATGAAGGGTTATTTGAAATGACTTGATGAAACTTTACACACCTCCATGTGTATAAGTATATAATGTGTTTTTACTGAAGATACCCGCTTCCGGGTTAAAAACACATCGACTTACACCTTACAAAGTTTTAAAGTAAACCAGAATGTTTTTATGAAATAAATAATAATGTAACACATTGTTTATTTATTATATTCTTTATTGTACACTACAATAATATACATACAAAGCAAGTGTACAATGGGCGGTCTTATCGCACAGGGCAATCTCTTACAGACAACTTTTGTGTTTCATGGTAGGTAAGGGATCAAAAGAGACCAAATCAGAATAGTCAGCAAATATATAAAATAATGGATTTTTAAATCACCTTGAAAAGGGACAGTCGCTGAAAGCAGATGAGAATTAGGCTAATTATTTACTATTGGATTAATCAGGGTTAATTAGCATCAATCAGACTAACAAATCATTGGTGTTCAAAAGAGTTGAAACCAGATAAACGATGGAAACATACGGTGAGTGCATGCGATATGCATACGAATGAATACGATGAGTGCAGTGATGCAACATGCCACCTGAGACGTTTACATCTAACCTGTGCTGAGTGGTCATGTATAAAGTAGAGTAACCGTGCTTGTACACACTTGTAGGGATGCCCATTACTGAGAGCTTTTAATATAATGTTGTTGTTGTAGTTTGTTGTTGTAGTTAGGAACCATAGCCGAAACGAAAACTATACTCTGAACTATGTGTGCGGGATAAGAGGGTAGGTTGTTCACTCGTAGCAATACCCCTATCTGAGCTTCTTATATGTATGTTGCAAATAGGAATCATAGCCAAACCAAAAACTCCTCTGAACTGCCTGCGGGTTTAGTTGATAAGTGGCTTAGTTATGAAAAGTGCGTAGTGTGAATCAACCGACGACGTCTGGACCTCAGCCCATTCTTGATGTGTTTTATGGTGAAACTGGTCGAATACTAAGCAACTTGCAACACTGAGAATTCTTATAGGGATTTAGGGACTTCTGTATATTAGAGATAGCAGCGAGATGCGAGACGGGAAGACCGAGATGATAACTTACCTATGCATTGCAGTATCGGAGCAGTCTTCGGGTGGGGGGGAGGCGGGGCGGCCGCCTCCGCCGCTGCCTCCTCCGAGGTTCCCCGCCACAGGCAATGTCTGACAATGGGAGACCGCTGCGAGGGTGCCGCTAGTGGCCCCGATCAAGGCCGCCGCCAGCTTCTTGTTTCATGGGCTCAGACGCCAGGCAGGCGGCCGTGCCACCATTACTACCACACAACAAATGTTCTAAATCGATGTGATTAGGTATAAATCGAAACTAGGAAATAAGTCACGGCGTAAATTAAACATACATAGTTCTTTAGTCGTCAGTTTATGACATAATTTATGAAAAAAAAATGCATAGGTACCCTGTAAAGTGCCATCGTTTCTTGTACCCATTTTAATTAGATCTTCTCATGATGAATTTTATTGAGTACTTCGATCGGGTCTGGGGTTCGGTAATTACGGTCTACAGATTATAGCTTCTGATACCTATTCATAAAATTACTGATAAGTACGTTTCGACGGTGAGGGAGATTCATTATAAAATAGTAGATTTTTATCGACTACTTAGGAGCAAGCCGGTTAGGGGTCGAGAGAGGGGAACTCGTTTTTCTGGCTGTCTGTACGCACTGGTCTAAGCCGACTAATCCTATGTAGAATCATACACTTAAAATGGGTACGATAACTGTACTATATGCTGACGGTACTCGTGGCGTCACGAACATGTTTAAGAGACATGTACATACATGCTGTGACTTTATTGTATTGTTGATTTTTATTATATTTATCTAAATATTATATATTATTGCATTATTTTACAAACGTTTTTATTATCTTTTTACTCATAATTATTGTTATATACAAATGATGATAAATGAAGTCATATCCAGATGACCGATATTATTAGTTATTATGACAGATTGTTATAAATAAATATTATGAAACAGTAACAGTGAACAGATTGCAATAGTTTGCATTCGGGAATTGATTACGATAAATGTGAGAAGTATATCTGTTCGTTACATAGACCTGATATACACGAGATTATGTTCATTTATAATTATGTTGAAATTCTTTTGTAGTATAAGAGATAATAAGAGAAATTATTATCTTTTTAATTGATGAATAAAATGAATAGCGTTATAGTAAGTTATACAATTTTGTGGAGACTTTAATAATGTAATGCTTTTAACTTATACGCCCCTAGAAAGAGAAAAAATAATTACTTATTAGTTAGGTTTCAGTAGTTACTACAGGGTTATAGTCAATTTGTGCGTCCGTGCGTCCGTATACTGCTCAATTCAATATATTAAGACTAAGATGATCTCTAGCGTGTCGTGATTGGTGCAGTTAGCACGGCCTAATATTAAAATGTGTGTTGTACGTCGCTGACGATGACTGCTATCATTTAACGCAATAATTGGCTCAAATGATTTGTCATCTTGTGTATATGTGGCCTCGAGTGTGTCGCGTCAGCTCGCGAATAACGCAACTCGCAATCGAGGATATTTAATAAATCGATAGACTTCAGGGTGTCTCACACGGATGCGACTTAGCGCAATAGAAACGCGCGACCCAATCGAACCCTCGTCGCAGCCGTGTTACACATCCCGCGGTCGTCTTAATTCTAAATTAAATATAAGACTAAAATATTTTCCAAATAAAATAATAATAAAAATTTATAATTGTACAATTTGCAACAATAATGTCATTTTTAATTTGTAAGCAATAAGTAGATGGGAATGTAATTTTTAATTGGTGTAGCATTCGACAGTTTTGTATTGTAATAAGTCACAGTAGATTTTTTGTAAGTTATATTTTTATGAATAAATGTTATTATTATGTTAGTGGGGTGATGGGGTGGCACTCGATGAGATCGGTGCGCCCGGGCAGCCGGCCGGCGGTAGGACGGCTCAGAGTTATTGTCGCTAGATCTCATAGCGGATGCTATTGGCGATAGCAATAGAGACTGTGTCTCGAAATCAAATAGTATAAAATAAATTAGTATAAAGCAACGTTTATTGGTTGTTCCGATATTTCGGTGTTATTATAGTTTACGGTCGAAAGCCCGAAGATTGTTCGAATACGAAGTCCGCGCAAAATTAGCACAAGTTTTTTCTAAAGAACGCACAATCTAGGTTTCAGTTGACATACGCATATAAAAATAAACAAGCGTACTGATGTGTAATTATTTCTTTGTAATTTACAATGTTTAATTTAGGTTACATTTGTTGAATGTAACATCGCCACAATGCCGTGTCACATTAGACTGAGAAGTACATTAAAGGGACGTAAATTTAATTTATGATTGAAATAAAAAGTCAATAAATAATAAACAATTCAATAATTATTCGTAAATGTAACATTACCGTCGTTATAAAGTTAATGTAACATTGTACCGATCAGTGCGCATCACACTACTTTAGTTACTTCTGAAGGCTGTGATCTCTGTGAATGTGCACACAATAATGCCCTATCATTAGTATGATAAGTTTACACCGTCGAGCATCAGCATCGAGCCATGCGCCGCCGCTGTATGGCACTCAATACGTTTCCGTTTATCTTCGGGCAAGCGATAGCGAGTATATTGTAAATAAATTTAATGTAAGTACAAATCTGTACAAGATTCAGTCGAACCAATGCGATGGTCAAGAAGTTTACCATTTTGAATATGCTGTGTTACATTTTCAAATAATATATTGCGTTGATTTTTCAATAATATGCAGCGTTGTGATACCTTGTTGCGTTACACATTGTTGAACATTAAATATTAACTATCAAATATTCTGTTATCGACTTAAACTGAATTATCGTTGTAAGATATTAATACGAGTATGTATAGTCAAATTATATTATAGCTGAAATGTTAGGTTTGAAGTATTCAAGCTTTTAATTGTTTGTATCATGTTGCGAGGAGTTAGGTAAATAGTTCCAAGTGATAAGCATTGGGTCGATTGAACTTAAGGGCCTATTACGATTGTAACCAATAATATTATAAATGCAATCAAAATAGTTACAGGCTTTGCCTTACATGATTTGATTGTGCGAATACCGTGAGTTTACGTGATCTCTGCTCGTATGAATACGAAAGGCATTTTGATATTGATTGCTATTCCCAATGATCGAGCGCAATATGAGTCTACATCGTTTAATATTCATATAAAGGTGGCGACTGACATGATCATTTGTTCGATGTGAATATTCGCATTGAGAATTTGTTCTCTGTGAAAAAATGGTCATGGCACCTGTATTTTCGCGTCGAATAATGCTTGACTGTGCTCCATCCCCAGCTTTAGTAGTCAAAATGCAAAGGAGCATGCAAAGCTCTTAGCAAAGAAGCAAGCAGGCTAGTCATTTTTCTTTTGCATTCTTCTACGTTTCGTTTAATTCATTAGCTATTTCGACCCATGCGTCGCTTTTCTTAAATTTATTAAAATAGTCTTGATGTTTAGGGTCCCACAGTTGGGGATAACTGCGGTATTTATCAATAAACAGCGATTTTGACTGACTCCACTACATTTTACCAAGCGCACAAAACCACGACACAAACAGAACAACGAATGCGAAACGCCGAGCGGGTGCCCTCCCGGCAGTGCTCGTGCTAGTGACTGATTTGTGATGTAATATTCAAGGGGAGGGGACAGCCGGGTGGACTGCGCTCGTGTGCTCGGCGTTCGTCATCGAGCTGCTCGGCTCGCTGTACTGACATGGCGAATATTCGACTTGTAAAGTGCTCACATCGAGCGAATATTCATGTAAGTCGCTTAATACGAAAGCTCGCGCGATCTCACGTTTTCGCATAACCCGTCCTATGATGACAAAGCCTAAGATAGCACTATTATACTTAGTTCAGAGACTTATTTCATAAAAGTTACATAGAAACTGATCCAACACGGATCAACACTACAATACGATGAGATAAAGACTGCAATATGGCTGTAATTTTCCTGCAAATTGAACTGAAACGTTTCGATGTATTAGATTTTAAAATATCCCAAAGTTCCCAGCGTCCTAAGTACGAATGGTTCATACATTATCGAGTCTGTAACGTTTTTTATGAGATAAGTTTTGTCGGAACTGCTATACAAATAATAAAGGAATGTAATTGTATGCAGTTTTGACGGTTTCATTCTTACTTTAAACAATGTAAAGGAATAATTAGCAACATGGTTAAGAGTATTTCATAATGGGATATGATAGTTTTTGGAATTGATTTTTTAAAGTTGGTTATTTATACATTATATCATCTACACAAGATATTATTAAGGTTTGATAGTGTACTGGACTGCCATGGTGAAAACAGAGATGTGTAAGAAAAGTCGTGTTGCTGATTTCTCCTTTGTGAATATTTTGTGATTTTACTGCAGACATTTCAACTCCAACTTATGACACGTAGTCTATTAATATTACTGTCCAACAAATAAAATATGTTTGAATTTTTATTAATTATAATTAGAGATAGTAAATATGATTGCCAACTGAACACGACTAACAAAATGGATAGCCAGCTAACATTCAAATCGTTTACGTTATTTAGCTGACCGCAACAGAAGGAGGGTAATGTTTTTCGTATGTTTTTGCAGTAAAATGACGAACGCTCCTGTGAACTGTGTCCGCATTGGTTACAACGTAATGGGCTCTAGACCACGTTGATGTGTGTATGTAAGTAGGTGGTTTTGTCTCGAGGCGACGATCGGCGTACGGACGTACAGATCAACAAACGCTAGTATATGCCCTGTTACTTTCTAAAAAGCACTCTCCGCAAATTATGCCACTATTAAATATCTGATGCGTTTGAGTTTCAATAAACGGAGGATACTCCGTACTTGTACAAAATAAACTTGTAAAATTTTATTGGAACTACTTGTTATAAAAACGTAAAAACATACAAAAAAAAACCAACTGTCGTTTTCTTTCTCGCTGTATTCATCGTCCTTGCCTACCTTGTATTCATGGTCAATAAGTCCGCGCTACATTGTTTGGGCCGGTTTCTGTATTGAGATTTTCAAGTTAATAACGTATCAAGCCCTACTTTAACGCTAAAGTTTGACAGGTTTTCATGTTAAAATTTTTCTTCAGAAATGGGGGCTAATTTTGCCGCTTAAAAACATGTGCCAGTTTTGTTTGCCATGAATACGAGAGCATGAATGAATATCGTCTTCACAATTTCAGGGAAATTAATTGTTTATCACCTTACCGTTGATTGACACTTGCACGTCACTACACTACATGGTTTATTATTCCATGAAATTTCGATAATTTCAACCTTAGTGAATTGGTAAACATTTAATTTTACTGGTTTTACAATAAACTTATTAAACACTAATAATAACAATCACTCAACACATTTCATACTCAGAAAACTAGATTCTGCCCGCGGCGTGTACACACTACCGGGATATAAAGGAGATATTCTACGTCCTAATCAGCCGATGAGGCATTATTGATTAACAAACATCCAAACATTCTTACTGACTTGCGTATACATAAAGGGTATCATTTAAGCTATCCCCAATTAATTAGTTTTGTGTTTCTTAAATAATAGGGTTTACCCCCAATATAGTAGATTTGTCACCAAACAATATAAAATCAATTCCACAATAAATCACCTAAAATCATGGAGATATAGAATCTAGTACCAAATAAATGTCATTGTATGTATTATAATAGGTTTGTCCTAATAAGTATTAAAGCAAACTAATTTAAAGAGATCACCAATAAATCATATATTATGTCACTAGAAAATTTCATAAAGTTAAATTAGGGTATATGCAACAGAGTAGACGATTCGACGATTCCTATTTCTGAATGCAGGGTCTAAAGTAACCTACCATAGGTATTTATAGGTACCATCATTTGTTATTTTAATGTTGACATTTTCATTAAAATTATAAATTGATGTATTCAGTTTGTAACGAATACTACTATTTTAATAACTGAACGAAATAAAATGTAACAAATAAAAAGGAGTCGCAGTCAGGGATCGATAATCGATTTATTTGGTGCCAGATCTACCATTCTGAGCACAAAGCTATTATTTAAGTAATAAAAGTATTATTATAAGAACGAAGTTTATATTCATCTAATGCACTACAATTTTATTGGTAATCCATCTCTTATTTTACACATATATTAACATTAATTTGATAATTTATACCTGGGAACACTTTTTGTTTATCTGAGAACGAAAATATTTCGTGGCGATAGATCTATTTATTAGGTTATACAACTTGATGACAAATATAAATTTTGGTGACAAGAAATATAGTCCCCATACATAAATATGATATAAAATTATTAAGACTATTTCAAATCGATGCATACAACACAGCAAAATAAATTGCTGCATAGTTCATACCTATTAGCTAGACGAGGCCGCGGTACGAAGGAGAAGGAGTGGCGATTTGGAGATGGAGGAGAGTAAGTATGTCTTCCTAATGAATTGGTATGAAGAATGACCTAGAGAAAATGAAGGGGGATTATCCCAGCAATGAAATATTAGAAGCTAAATAGAATGACGAATACACGAATCTTTCGTGGTATATGATGCACTATCATATTCACGAAAAACTGGTCTTAAAGTGTGACAAGAACCGCGTAGTGTATAGTAAACTTCGACACAGCTTTAACAGTTTTGACCAAAACATCCCGTAAACTGAAAATACACTAAGATTTAAAAATCATGGCTGTAACTGTTGTGCTATTCTGTAAAAATCTCGTGAAAACTTATGGTGCCCGGCACGTAAGTTGGAATGGTTTTGGCGTAGTGGGGGTAAGTTCGCGCATATGCCACGACCACACCACATAGGGCGAACGGAACGTGGACGCGACACGATTGATCAGTCGATCCTCGTGTCAACTGACCAACCAATCGCGCTCTCGGAACGGTACTAAACGTTTCCCGCGCGCCCCGCTTCACTACCAAAGATACCTAAAAAACGACTTCTGCGCAGCTAACGACTCTTGCCAACTTACGTGACACGGATTATAGGTGAAGCGAGTTGTCAAACCATCCACGCAATATAGAATGACAGTTCACTTCAAAAGCACTTCACCTAAATAATCACGGTCTAATGTTTACGGAATGGAACGGCTGTATGCAATCAGCGCATCTGACGTACGTTCAACAGCCGTCAGTCAACAGCGTTTACGCGCTGGATGCGAGATGCACGGGATCGGTCAATGTGACGATACCTGGGGGAGGCCTTTATCCAGCAGTGGACGTCTTTCGGCTGAAATGATGATGTTCGGCTGAAATGATGGCAATAAAGCTGTTTATTTATAAGGTAAGTAGTTTATTTCAGGCATCAGGCGTTTTATTTCAGGTAAAACGCTGCTATAATCTCCCAAAAAAAGAATATAAAAGTAAATGTAAGCAGACTAGAGCGTGAATTGGAATCCGTATCCTCCCTTAACTAAAATAATCGACATATTATCAATTTGTTTAGAGTCGGCGCGGCATCTTTCTTCCATTACGTTGAGGACAAAAAGGCTTGGGATTGAGCTGCTCCAATTAACTTTGATTTTCGTTTATATTTTGCACCGTGAATCTTGTTTCTTTTTGGTTTTCTTGCAATGACAAGAATATTTACTTTTTAAAGTATTATATTATTAAATTTTAATTGTTGTGAATGTGAACACTATGTTCATTTTTTATGGATCATTTTTTTTTGTTTGTTTTTAATTTTAATTTATATAAGTTAGTTTTTATTCATGGTCTGGCAGTTTGAGTAGTTTATGCGGCCTACCCGAATGTCCTTTATTTTGACCAAAATTTCATAACAGTCAATTCGATTTCACTTTGGGCAAATCTACCGTAGACGCGGCCCTTATTGTTAGGAAAATAGTTAATACATCTAAACATATGTACGTAATTGGGCTTTTTTCAGATATTTCTGGGGCTTTTGGTAACGCATGGTGGCCAATGCTAAAACTTATAATGAAAACTCGGGGCTTCTATATAATCTAGTTTATTCTTACTTTTTAAATGGTGCCGCAAAACTCAAACTCGGCCTTCATTCTCTTACCTTGGCATGCCCTCAGGGTTCGGTTATTAGTCTGCATTTATGGAATGTAGGCTATAATGATTGCCTCGCGATTCCACTTTCAATTAAGCGGCTGTTCATTAACCGGTTACGCGGACGACGGTCTTCTACTCATTCAATGAAGTACTCGAGCTGGACTCGAGAATTTGGCTGACATTTGCCTATGATTAATTTCTCAATCGGGCGATCGAAACCGTCTGACCTTTGTTCCGCACAAAACTTATCAACTCATTTTGAAAGGTAATCTTAAATCGTATCCTACTATAAAATTTAATAACGTTCCCGTAAAAAGGAAGCAGTCCGTGTGCTTGTCTAGTATTAGAGAGGAATTACGAATTTATAGATCATATTAAAATAGTCGGTGAAAAAAAAAAGAACTTCTATGCCTTAACTTGAACATCTAAATCTACGTGGGGTCAGTCTTATTTAACTTTAAAGACTATTTAAGGGGTTACTTACATGCGTTGTATGTGCTACGGGACACCTGTTTGGGCTGATAGGGCCTCCATAGGGGCGGTACGACGTAAACTACTTCAATGTCAACGTTTAGCTTTGATATTCTTATGCAAAGCATACAGGGCGGTTAGTACTGAGGCCTTACCGTTACTTTCTGGCGTACTGCCGGTCGACCTTGAAGTGCAGCGACGTGCACCAATGTACTATTCTGCACGAGAGACCATGGACGCGGACTTTTTAACGCGGAGTAACCGTGAGAAAATCTCTAGATTATTTAAACCACATATTGACGTCTGGGAGGAACTTTTATCTGAATGGCAATGTAGGTGGCATAATTCCGTTAAAAGCCGATACCTCCACCAATTCTTTCCTTCCGTCCACGTGCGGCTGGCTAGGACGTGGCTGGCGATGGAGCACTGTGTTGTCCAATTTCTCACAGGGCATGGTAACATTAAAAGTTAATTATATTCCTTCAAGCTCGTTGCCTCGCCTTTATGTCAGTTTTTACATCTGACTGCGGATATGTACAATCTACACATCATATCTTATGAGAGTGTATTCTTTGGCAAAACGAACGCAATATTATGTTTGATAATGTACAGGCAATAAATATGGTAAAGTATGATAGGTCGTAGTTGAAATATAGTTAAAATAAAGATACTCGTGGCTGAATAATAACAGTCCGCGGGTCAATCTGTAAGGTTAAGCAACGCTTACCGAGGTTTATGGATGGGTGCCCATCTTTAGCGAGACTCCTCCGTGCCTCGTAAAGCACGTTACGCTGCCGATCCGAAGCTTTGTAGATCTTTGACAGTTATCACTGACGGCGCGCCGCCGCTTACGTACTTTGTGTCACAGATAGGCAGAAGCCAGCGAATTTGTCAACAGTCTTCTAAAGAACCAAAGAAATGGTGAAGTAATGCAAAAATAATTATTAAAGCAATTATGGACTTCATTCTCAGATTTCATAAACTAGATACTGTAAATTTATAATTGTTCAATAGTGCTAAGGTATTGCTATGAGATCTGTTCTAGTTGGGAAAAGGATAGGCAGACTGATAAGAAAAGTCCGTAGTAGACGTATGCGTTATTCTGAAAAAGGAAATATTAATATTATTATCTACTTACATTAATATTATTGATAATTTTCACCCTCATACATGTCCCTATTTTGTAACATCTTACTTTACTGACCCGAAAGTGTATGAAATTAGGTTGATACTAAATGAGGGCTGCCGTTTTTGTGCCACCAGTTGGCGCCACTGGCGAGTAAAGTCCTATAATATAGCTGGTAAACATAGCGCACTGAAGGAAAGTTTGGATTACAATGATTTCTAATGTCGTAGCAGTTATATTAAATCTAAAATCGAGTATGCCGTAGTTTTATGCAGCACCGTTTTTTCGAAAAAAAGGAGGATAAAAATTTCTGAAACTTAAAGCTCTATTAAAGCCGTGATTGGTAAAACCCGTAGCTACCTTAATCTGCTATATTTCGAAAATATTCACAATAATAAAAAAGTAGTAAACTCACGCTAAAAGCCATAAAACTATAGATATTTAGAACACCTCACTCTAAACCAGGGCCTCTAGCGGCTAATTCAAACGCGGTCGTCCAAGAAGACAGACCAAAAAGTTTTACCTAATTCATAACGAGTCAATAAGGCTCACCGCAATAAAATGTTATTGAGTAAACCTTGAAATCACGTCCTGAAATAATATACAAACCATAACAAATCATCATCACCATCAGCCTTTTTAATGTTCCTTTCTTCTGAGACTCAGGCCTCCTCTTTGTGAGAGGGAATGGGCCGTAAACCACCACGCGGGCCCAGTGCGGTTTGATGGATGTCACATGTAAACATTACAAATACGCCAATCCGTTCCTAATAGCTTCCTTAAAATAAGATAAGCTGTAGTTTACTAATTCACGACTCATCGAACGATACCCCGAAATCGTGTCTCTTACACACTCCCGACGAAAAACGGGCTTAGCTTAATGTTAGTAACGGGAAAAGTATGGTTTCGCGCTGTAAAAAAGGTTTTATATGCCTACAAATATAATCCCGCTTTAAAAAAACAGATAAGTAGGACAACAAAAAAGTTGAAAAGTATTTAATACACTCGCAGCTATTAAGTGCACTCGCGCTGGAGCGGCAATGTTATGCAGAACGTGTATCGAGCATGAAACTTCACAAACTTAACGACACGTGCATCTCCCCGAGGTCATCCGAACCTGAAAGAGACTGCCTGGCGATATGAAAGAGCCGGCTGCGACCTCGTGTGGACTCGTCAAGCTACGCCACTCCATCTATTGTCCTCTCGCTCATCTCGTAGCTTGCTATCTCATCTGAAGGGTGGAGTCAGCTGTTACATAAAGTTAATACATAATAAACGGTCACGCCTGAAAACCCTGAAAGTGAATCAAGGCTGAGCGAGCCGTTCAGTAAACGTTAAACGCCATCTATGAGGTGGTAAAGCAAACAAAAAGTTTATAATCTTCTGCACAGTCTTCTGTATTATTTCGCAGAAGGGTTGAATTTATTCTGTGGATAAAAGGTTGCTTCTTGGTATAATTCTTTGAGATAATATCAGAAGATTTAATTATTTTTTTTAAATAACCAGTATACATTTTGATAGTACGCCTAATATGAACATGTTGCCACTCGATACTAGATAGCGCTGTATCAAATTATTTATTCGTGAAGAAAGGGCCCTAAGTTTTTAACTTCATTTGTTCTGCTACCCGATACTAGATGGCGCTCAATAAAATTCTTGACCCATCACAGACACCAAGAAATTAAATCAAGCGAGTCTCGTGAGCACGTCACCGTCAAGTCACCGATTAGTCACGTCAACGTTAGGATTGCGTGTGAATAACTGAGACTTATTCACCAGCTTTGCTCAAATAAAGTTAGTCTGATATTTTAGCATAGCAGATAATAAATTGCCGGTGGCAGCTACATCTTTCGAACTGGAAATCAGAAGTGATGCTTGGTGACAGGGCTTTAGTCAAGGAAGTTTTAACTCTCATCATCATTTGCCTACAGTATAATTGGACATATTATGTTTAAAAATATTAACAAACAGCAAACTCCTGATCCTACTCGTATAACAGTCTATCTCAATTCGTCATCAAAATAGTGTCAATTTAAGAAACGTAGCGATTCCTTGGTATGATAGCATAACTTAATGATATCACAACAACCTGTCGAGGAAGAGTTCTTATTATAGCATAGATACCCGTATATTGTAGCGCTCTTTAAACATATCTTAACTGCGACGGCAAAAATACACGACGAAGAATTGCCAAACTTAAGTGGCAGTGGGTACACACATTGCTCGCAGAACGGATGGCCGATGAGGTCGAAAAGATCTGGAGTGGCGACCGCGTGCCGGATGACGCAGCGTTGGAAGGCCTCCCTCTAGGTGGAGCGATGACCTGGTCAAGGCTGCAGGCGTCCGGTGGATGCGAAACTCACAGGACCGTTCATGCAGTGTGGCAAAGCTTGGGGGAGGCCTATGTCCAGCATTGGACTTCTTTCGGCTGAAATGATGATGATGATGATTTTACGGCGAAAAAAGCGTTCGATTGTTTTCCATCGATCTAGATTCGCGTGCAATATTCGAACTGAGCGCTTAACGGTATGTTGACATTTTACGTTTGGGCGTTTTAATTAGCTCTCAACATAACATATTGTTAGATAATTTCCTATACCTGCCTATACCCCATGGCTTTGGCCAGTGATACTTATACTGCGTTTATAACTCATAATTATTTACTTATCGAGACGTCTTTGAGATTTTGATCGATAACCATTAAAACAATGGTTCTATAATATTCTCGAAAGTGAAAAGAAAACAGATTAGAGACAATAACTAGAAACAATCCACAAACAAAGTTTGCGTTATAAACCTCAGAACAATAAAGCATAAACTAAACATCTACTTATTGACAGGTCTAAAATAAACCATCTCATGTCACCTCAGCCATGTCACATGCGCTTTGTGACACAATTAAAAAAATATGGCTTAAGATTTTCCATCATGTTCAACAAAAAATACGAATAAACACATAAAAATAATAGTGTGTTGCTTATCGCAACAATAATTCATGATAAGAATTCAACTAGCAAAGGAACCTATCAGTTTGTAAAACGTAGCCGGAAAATAAACAGTACGTTATTAATTACATTATGAGTATTACTTTTGTGAACCAAAAAGAAACAACCTTACTAAGAACTAAAATAAAGCTAGAACTCCTCTGTGTAAGTAGTAAATTCGATTCTTTTTTTCCATTTAGGGCTTGTGGGTTTCTTGTTTTTTAATAGCTGTGATGACACGTTACCATTGCTGTCAATAAATTATAAGTATAGTACAGTGCCTGCTTAGTTGCAAATTCACCACCATAACCTGTAAATTGAAGCTGCTACCACACTGTGACGGGACAAACACTATTAGGGAAGGCTGATCATTATTGTGAAAGTGTGTGGCTAATATACTTATGCCTATGGGCATAAATATATTTTACTTTAAGTATAAGACGTAGCACATGACTTCTAACTCATGATTTCTAACGAAAGTCGACGATACATAACTTGTACAAAACTACTTCATTATTTTAAACTGAGAAAATCTGCCATAATAATTACAGTTATCATTAAGCAGGTGACTTTAATAGTTTTCTTGTATACATTACAGCATAAATTAATCCACAATTATGAACATGAACCGCTAAATAAATACTATTCTGAGAAAATGCCATAACAGCTAGTTAAAGTTTCTTGTTGTATGTACAGCACTTTCTTCGAATAAGAAAACAAAAGTGAGATAAAACAAACAAAATGAAAGACGTGGATAACAAGTGCAAACGACAGGACTTTAAACTGTGCCAATACAATCAGGAAAATGCATGCAATGGGTTGAAAAACGGCAGTGTAATTGTTCATAAGAAAAAAGTAGAAATTCGCAAAACAATCGATCGAGTAAATTATTGCCAACGTCCAGCAGTTGCTATTCGATTATCACACTCCGGGAGGAATATAACCCAAAAAGTCTTCACAAAACACAACAGCCTCACCAAATTACATAAACGGACAAAGCTATCCAAGCGCAGTATAAGAAGCTCTGAAGCAATACAAAAAAAAAGTTTTTTCCATTCGAAATTCGTAGTAAGCCGAGTCTCAGGATACCATTTTAGTGAATACTTGAGCCCGTTCAATTTTCCATCGCAAAAAAAATGGAAGATTTACCGTTGTCAATTGAACAGAGCAGAGGACAGTTGCTGCTGTTCGTGCAACTCAGATGCTATGTTTGAAGTAATGAAGGGCCTTTACGACTGCTATAAAAAGAAAAATTGTGATAATTGTCCATGCATACTATGCAGCCATTTATCACGTGAAGAACGGCGCCTCGGAGAAGAACGTAAATCATTAGCATCCCAGTACATCCCATTCATCATTAGTACAAAAGAAAAACGAAAGAAAGCTGAAAAAATGTTAGAAGGGAAGACTCCAGCAGAAAAAGAAGAAATTTTGAGAGAATTAGTCAAAACAGGACAACCTCTACCAAAGGGTAAGACAGCATCTGAAAAAGCTTTAATAAAGAAAGTTAAAGCTGAATTATTGTCCAAAACTACAACAATGTTGGAAAGGCTTAAAAAAGTCAAAGCAATAACACCCTCAGAAAGATTAAGAAAAGCCAAAGCTGCAGGATTGATTACGACTTTAGAAGGAAAAACTCCAGAACACAAAGAAAAAATAATACGAGGCTTAGCAATGCATGGACTGCTTCTTCCTGAAGGAAAAACCGCTTCTGAAAGAAAGCTTATAGAAAGGGTGCGCGCCGAACTTGGTCTTCCTCCAGAACCTCAATCTGAATCCATGAAAGTAAAGTACGCTAAGGCTGCAGATGCTGGATTAATGCAGCCACTTGAAGGTAAATCAAAGAAAGAAAAACAAAGAATTTTGCAAGGTTTATATGATGAAGGCATTCCGTTGCCTGAAGGACGAACGAAATCCGAGAAATCTCTCATAGCTAAAGTGAAAGCAGGCGTACGTGTGCCGTCAGTTATGCCTTCTGAGAGGATACGTGAAGCGAAACGTGCTGGACTACTGACGACTTTAGAAGGGAAACCCCCAAAACAACAAGAAAAGATACTTAGAGGATTAGCAATGCAAGGACTGCCTCTTCCTGAAGGTAAAACAGCTTCTGAGAAAAGGCTCATTGAAAGAGTCCGTGCCGATCTTGGCTTACCCCCGGAACCAAAAACTGCAGTAATGAAAGACAAGCACGCTAAAGCTGCAGATGCAGGATTATTGCAGCCCTTGGAGGGCAAATCACCCAGAGAAAAAGAAAGAATTCTGCAAGGTTTGCATGAACTTGGTATTCCATTGCCTGAAGGGCGAACAACATCAGAGAAAGCTTTAATAGCTAGAGTAAAGGCGGGCGTACGTCCGCCGTCAGTGACGCCATCTGAGAGGATACGTGAAGCAAAACGTGCTGGACTACTAACGACTTTAGAGGGAAAACCTCCAAAACAACAAGAAAAGATACTTAGAGGGTTAGCAATGCAAGGACTGCCACTTCCTGAAGGAAAAACAGCTTCCGAGAAAAGACTCATAGATAGGGTCCGCGCTGATCTTGGCTTACCTCCGGAACCTAAAACTGCTGCAATGAAAGAAAAGCACGCGAAAGCTGCAGATGCAGGATTACTTCAGCCTTTGGAAGGTAAAACACTCACAGAAAAGGAAAAAATCTTGCAAGGCTTGCATGAACTTGGTATTCCCTTGCCTGAAGGGCGAACTACATCAGAGAAAGCTTTAATAGCTAGAGTAAAGGCGGGCGTACGTGCGCCATCAGTTACGCCATCTGAGAGGATACGTGAAGCACAACGTGCTGGACTACTAACGACTTTAGAGGGAAAACCTCCGAAACAACAAGAAAAGATACTTAGAGGGTTAGCGATGCAAGGATTGCCTCTTCCTGAAGGAAAAACAGCTTCCGAAAAAAGACTCATTGATAGGGTCCGCGCTGATCTTGGCCTACCTCCGGAACCCAAAACTAAAGCAATGAAAGACAAGCACGCGAAAGCTGCAGATGCAGGATTACTGCAACCCTTGGAAGGTAAATCACTCAGGGATAAAGAAAGAATTTTGCAGGGTTTGCATGACCTTGGTATTCCCATGCCTGAAGGGCGAACATCGTCAGAGAAGGCTTTAATAGCTAGATTGAAAGCGGGCGTACGTGCGCCAACAGCAACGCCATCTGAGAGGGTACGTGAAGCAAAACGTGCTGGTCTTTTTACGACTTTAGAAGGAAAACCTCCGAAACAACAAGAAAAGATACTAAGAGGATTAGCAATGCAAGGACTGCCTCTTCCTGAAGGGAAAACGGCTTCTGAAAAAAGGCTCATTGATAGGGTTCGCACTGATCTTGGCTTACCCCCGGTACCTACAACTGCAACAATGAAAGAAAAGCACGCGAAAGCTGCTGATGCCGGATTCCTGCAGCCTCTCGAAGGTAAATCTGCTAGTGAAAAAGAACGAATTTTACAAGGTTTGTATGACAGAGGAATCCCTTTGCCCGAAGGCCGAACCGAATCAGAGAGGAATTTAATAGCCAGAGTAAAGGCAGGCGTACGTTCACCATCTGAGAAGCTACGAAGAGCTAAAGCTGCAGGGCTACTGACGCCTTTGGAAGGCAAATCTTTCTCACAAAAAGAAAAGATACTGAAAGCATTAGCAAAGGAAGGACTGCCTCTACCTGAAGCGAGAACCACTTCAGAGAAACAGATTATGGAAAAGATTCGCGCCGAACTTGGCTTACCTCCAGAACCTACAACCGCAACAATGAAACAGAAGCACGCTGAAGCAGCTGATGTTGGCTTATTGCAGCCCCTGGATGGTAAATCCCCAAGAGAAAAAGAACGAATTTTACAAGGTTTGTATGACAGAGGTATTCCATTGCCTGAGGGGCGTACGGCATCCGAAAGAGATTTAGTAGCTAGAGTGAGGGCAGGAGTGCGTGCACCATCTGAAAAACTGCGAAGAGCGATAGCTGCTGGCCTACTGACGCCTTTGGAAGGTAAGACTTCCTCACAAAAAGAAAAGATACTTAAAGCATTAGCAAAAGAAGGCTTGCCGCTCCCTGAAGGAAAAACGGCTTCTGAGAAAAGACTCATTGATAGGTTACGCGCTGATCTTGCCTTACCACCGGAACCTAAAACTGCTTCCATGAAAGAGAAGCACGTGAAAGCTGCTGATGATGGATTATTGCAGCCCCTGGAAGGTAAATCCCCAAAAGAAAAGGAACGAATTTTACAAGGTTTGCATGACAGAGGTATTCCATTGCCTGAGGGGCGGACAGCATCCGAAAGAGAATTAATAGCCAGAGTGAAAGCAGGAGTTCGTAGACCATCTGAGAAATTGCGAAGAGCTAAAGCTGCAGGGTTACTGACTCCTTTGGAAGGTAAAACTTCCTCTCAAAAAGAAAAGATACTTAAAGCATTAGCAAAGGAAGGTCTGCCTTTACCTGAAGCGAGAACCGCTTCAGAGAAACAGATTATGGAAAAGGTTCGCGCTGAACTTGGCTTACCTCCCGAACCTACAACTGCAGCAATGAAAGAGAAACACGCTAAAGCTGCAGATGCCGGATTATTGCAGCCTCTGGAAGGTAAATCCCCAAGAGAAAAGGAACGAATTTTACAAGGTTTGCATGACAGAGGTATTCCATTACCTGAAGGGCGTACGGCATCCGAAAGAGATTTAATAGCTAGAGTTAAAGCAGGAGTACGTGCAACATCGGAGAAACTGCGAAGAGCGAAAGCTGCAGGCCTTCTGACGCCTATAGAAGGTAAAACTTCTTCACAAAAAGAGAAGATACTAAAAGGATTAGCAATGCAAGGACTGCCTCTTCCTGTAGGAAAAACAGCTTCTGAAAAAAGGCTCATTGATAAGGTACGTGGCGATCTTGGCTTACCTCCTGAACCTAAAACTGCTTCCATGAAAGAGAAGCACGTTACAGCCGCTGATGAAGGATTATTGCAGCCACTCGAAGGTAAATCGCCAAGAGAAAAGGAACGAATTTTACAAGGTTTGTATGACAGAGGTATTCCATTGCCTGAGGGGCGTACAGCATCCGAAAGAGATTTAGTAGCTAGAGTGAAGGCAGGCGTGCGTGCACCATCTGAAAAACTGCGAAGAGCGAAAGCTGCAGGGCTATTGACGCCATTGGAAGGTAAAACTTCTTCACAAAAAGAGAGGATACTTAAAGAATTAGCAATGCAAGGACTGCCCCTACCTGTAGGAAAAACAGCTTCTGAAAAAAGGCTCATTGATAGAGTACGCGCTGATTTTGCCTTACCTCCGGAACCTAAAACTGCTTCTATGAAAGAGAAGCACGTGAAAGCTGCTGATGACGGATTATTGCAGCCCCTAGAGGGTAAATCCCCAAGAGAAAAGGAAAGAATTTTACAAGGTTTACATGACAGAGGTATTACATTGCCTGATGGGCGTACGGCATCCGAAAGGGATTTAATAGCTAGAGTGAGAGCAGGAGTTCGTGCACCATCTGAGAAACTGCGAAGAGCGAAAGCTGCAGGGCTACTGACGCCTTTGGAAGGTAAAACTTCCTCACAAAAAGAAAAGATACTTAAAGCATTAGCAAAGGAAGGTTTGCCTTTACCTGAAGCGAGAACAACTTCAGAGAAACAGATTATGGAAAAAGTTCGCGCCGAACTTGGCTTACCCCCGGAACCAAAAACCGTAGCAATGAGGAAAAAGCACGCTGAAGCAGCTGATGCTGGGTTATTGCAACCCCTAGAAGGTAAATCCCCAAGAGAAAAGGAACGAATTCTACAAGGTTTGTATGACAGAGGTATTCCATTGCCTGAGGGGCGTACGGCATCCGAAAGAGATTTAGTAGCTAGAGTGAAGGCAGGAGTGCGTGCACCATCTGAAAAACTGCGAAGAGCGAAAGCTGCTGGCCTACTGACGCCTTTGGAAGGTAAGACTTCCTCACAAAAAGAAAAGATACTTAAAGCATTAGCAAAAGAAGGACTGCCTCTCCCTGAAGGAAAAACGGCTTCTGAGAAAAGACTCATTGATAGGGTACGCGCTGATCTTGCCTTACCTCCAGAACCTAAAACTGCTTCCATGAAAGAGAAGCATATGAAAGCAGCTGATGACGGATTATTGCAGCCCCTAGAGGGTAAATCCCCAAGAGAAAAGGAACGAATTTTACAAGGTTTACATGACAGAGGTATTCCATTGCCTGATGGGCGTACGGCATCCGAAAGGGATTTAATAGCTAGAGTGACAGCAGGAGTTCGTGCACCATCTGAGAAACTGCGAAGAGCGAAAGCTGCAGGGCTACTGACGCCTTTGGAAGGTAAAACTTCCTCACAAAAAGAAAAGATACTTAAAGCATTAGCAAAAGAAGGTTTGCCTTTACCTGAAGCGAGAACAACTTCAGAGAAACAGATTATGGAAAAGGTTCGCGCCGAACTTGGCTTACCTCCGGAACCAAAAACAGCAGCAATGAGAAAGAAACATGCTGAAGCCGCTGATGCTGGTTTGTTGCAGCCCCTGGATGGTAAATCTCTTAGAGAAAAGGAACGAATTTTACAAGGTTTGCATGACAGAGGTATTTCATTGCCTGAAGGGCGAACTGTATCCGAGAGAAGTTTAATAGCTAGAGTGAAGGCAGGAGTCCGAGCACCATCTGAGAAACTACGGCGAGCTAAAGCTGCTGGGCTACTGACGCCTTTGGAAGGTAAAACTTCCTCACAAAAAGAAAAGATACTTAAAGCATTAGCAAAGGAAGGTTTGCCTTTACCTGAAGCGAGAACAACTTCAGAGAAACAGATTATGGAAAAAGTTCGCGCCGAACTTGGCTTAACCCCGGAACCAAAAACCGTAGCAATGAGGAAAAAGCACGCTGAAGCAGCTGATGCTGGGTTATTGCAACCCCTAGAAGGTAAATCCCCAAGAGAAAAGGAACGAATTCTACAAGGTTTGTATGACAGAGGTATTCCATTGCCTGAGGGGCGTACGGCATCCGAAAGAGATTTAGTAGCTAGAGTGAAGGCAGGAGTGCGTGCACCATCTGAAAAACTGCGAAGAGCGAAAGCTGCTGGCCTACTGACGCCTTTGGAAGGTAAGACTTCCTCACAAAAAGAAAAGATACTTAAAGCATTAGCAAAAGAAGGACTGCCTCTCCCTGAAGGAAAAACGGCTTCTGAGAAAAGTCTCATTGATAGGGTACGCGCTGATCTTGCCTTACCTCCGGAACCTAAAACTGCTTCCATGAAAGAGAAGCATATGAAAGCAGCTGATGACGGATTATTGCAGCCCCTAGAGGGTAAATCCCCAAGAGAAAAGGAACGAATTTTACAAGGTTTACATGACAGAGGTATTCCATTGCCTGAGGGGCGTACGGCATCCGAAAGGGATTTAATAGCTAGAGTGACAGCAGGAGTTCGTGCACCATCTGAGAAACTGCGAAGAGCGAAAGCTGCAGGGCTACTGACGCCTTTGGAAGGTAAAACTTCCTCACAAAAAGAAAAGATACTTAAAGCATTAGCAAAAGAAGGTTTGCCTTTACCTGAAGCGAGAACAACTTCAGAGAAACAGATTATGGAAAAGGTTCGCGCCGAACTTGGCTTACCTCCGGAACCAAAAACAGCAGCAATGAGAAAGAAACATGCTGAAGCCGCTGATGCTGGTTTGTTGCAGCCCCTGGATGGTAAATCTCTTAGAGAAAAGGAACGAATTTTACAAGGTTTGCATGACAGAGGTATTTCATTGCCTGAAGGGCGAACTGTATCCGAGAGAAGTTTAATAGCTAGAGTGAAGGCAGGAGTCCGAGCACCATCTGAGAAACTACGGCGAGCTAAAGCTGCTGGGCTACTGACGCCTTTGGAAGGTAAAACTTCTTCACAAAAAGAGAAGATATTGAAAGGATTGGCAATGCAAGGACTGCTCCTCCCTGAAGGCAAAACTACTTCTGAGAAAAGGCTCATTGATAGGGTACGCGCTGATCTTGGCTTGCCTCCGGAACCTAAAACTGCATCAATGAAAGAGAAATACATGAAAGCTGCGGATGCAGGTTTACTGATGCCCCTGGAAGGTAAATCTCCAAGTCAAAAAGAAAGAATTTTGCAAGGTTTATATGACAGGGGAATCACTTTACCTGAAGGACGAACCGAATCAGAGAGAAATTTAATAGCTAAAGTGAAGGCAGGTGCACGTGAACCGTCTGAGAAACTACGAAAAGCAAAAGCTGCAGGGCTTCTGACACCTTTGGAAGGAAAATCTCCGTCACATAAAGCTAAAATCATGAAAAGATTAGCAATGGAAGGACTGCTACTTCCCGAAGCAAAAACAGCTTCAGAACAAGCGATAAAGGAATGGGTACGCGCTGACCTTGGCCTACCTCCAGAACCTAAAACTGCGTCAATGAGAGAGAAGTACGCTAGAGCTGCAGACGCGGGATTAATGCTTCCGCTAGAAGGTAAATCCCCAAGAGAAAAGGAAAGAATTTTACAAGGTTTGCATGACAGAGGTATCCCAATGCCAGAAGGACGAACTGCTTCAGAAAAAGCTTTAATAGCAAAAGTGAAGGCAGGAGTACGTGCATCATCTGAGAAACTTCGAAAAGCAAAAGCAGCAGGGCTCCTGACATCTTTAGAAGGTAAATCTCCGTCACATAAAGCTAAGATTATAAGAGGATTAGCAATGGAAGGATTGCTACTTCCCGAAGCAAAAACAGCTTCAGAACAGGCGATTAAGGAGTGGGTACGCGCTGACCTTGGGCTACCTCCGGAACCTAAAACTGCCTCAATGAGAGAAAAGTATGCTAAAGCTGCAGATGCTGGATTTATGATTCCACTCGAAGGTAAATCGCCAAGAGAAAAAGAAAAAATTTTACAAGATTTGCATGACAGAGGTATCCCATTGCCTGAAGGGCGAACTGCTTCAGAAAAAGCATTAATAGCCAAAGTAAAGGCAGGAGTACGTGCTACATCTGAGAAACTACGAAAGGCAAAAGCTGCTGGGTTGCTCACACCTTTAGAAGGAAAAACCTTATCAAATAAAATAAAAATAATAAAAGGATTAGCAATGGAAGGACTACCACTGCCTGAAGCAAGAACTGCTTCAGAAAAACAAATTATGGAACAATTACGTGCTGACCTTGGCTTACCTCCGGAACCTAAAACTGCATCAATGAAGGACAGGTACGCTAAGGCTGCAGATGCTGGATTAATATTACCACTAGAAGGTAAATCACCGAAAGAAAAACAAAGGATTTTAGAAGGTTTGTATGACAACGGTATTCCATTGCCTGAAGGACGAACTGCATCTGAGAGAGCTTTAATAGCTAGAGTGAAGGCGGGAGAACCTGCACCATCTGAAAAACTGCGTAGAGCAAAAGCTCAAGGGCTCTTGACACCTTTAGAAGGAAAACCCCCGAAACAACAAGAAAAGATACTAAAAGGATTGGCAATGCAAGGACTGCCTCTTCCTGAAGGTAAAACTGCTTCTGAAAAACGGCTTATTGATAAGATACGCGCTGACCTCGGCTTACCTCCTGAACCGAAGACTCTATCCATGAAAGAAAAGCACGTTAAAGCTGCTGATGTGGGATTACTGCAGCCCCTGGAAGGTAAATCCCGTAGTGACAAAGAACGTATTTTACAAGGTTTGCATGATCTCGGTATTCCATTACCTGAAGGGCGAACTGCATCCGAAAGAAATTTAATATCTAGGATAAAGACAGGAGTACGTGCACCATCTGAAAAACTGCGAAGAGCGAAAGCTGCTGGCCTACTGACGCCTTTGGAAGGTAAGACTTCCTTACAAAAAGAAAAGATACTTAAAGCATTAGCAAAAGAAGGACTGCCTCTCCCTGAAGGAAAAACGGCTTCTGAGAAAAGACTCATTGATAGGGTACGCGCTGATCTTGCCTTACCTCCGGAACCTAAAACTGCTTCCATGAAAGATAAGCACGCTGAAGCAGCAGATGCTGGTTTATTGGTTCCCCTAGAAGGTAAATCCCCAAGAGAAAAAGAAAGAATTTTACAAGGTTTACATGACAGAGGTATTCCATTGCCTGAAGGGCGAACGGCATCCGAAAAAGATTTAATAGCTAGAGTGAGAGCAGAAGTTCGTGCACCATCTGAGAAACTGCGAAGAGCGAAAGCTGCAGGGCTACTGACGCCTTTGGAAGGTAAGACTTCCTCACAAAAAGCTAAGATTATAAGAGGATTAGCAATGGAAGGATTGCTACTTCCCGAAGCAAAAACAGCTTCAGAACAGGCGATTAAGGAGTGGGTACGCGCTGACCTTGGGCTACCTCCGGAACCTAAAACTGCCTCAATGAGAGAAAAGTATGCTAAAGCTGCAGATGCTGGATTTATGATTCCCCTAGAAGGTAAATCCCCAAGAGAAAAAGAAAGAATTTTACAAGGTTTACATGACAGAGGTATTCCATTGCCTGAAGGGCGAACGGCATCCGAAAAAGATTTAATAGCTAGAGTGAGAGCAGGAGTTCGTGCACCATCTGAGAAACTGCGAAGAGCGAAAGCTGCAGGGCTACTGACGCCTTTGGAAGGTAAGACTTCCTCACAAAAAGAAAAGATACTTAAAGCATTAGCAAAAGAAGGTTTGCCGCTCCCTGAAGGAAAAACGGCTTCTGAAAAAAGACTCATTGATAGGGTACGCGCTGATCTTGCCTTACCTCCGGAACCTAAAACTGCTTCCATGAAAGAGAAGCACATGAAAGCTGCTGATGACGGATTATTGCAGCCCCTAGAAGGTAAATCCTCAAGAGAAAAGGAAAGAATTTTACAAGGTTTACATGACAGAGGTATTCCATTGCCTGAAGGGCGAACGGCATCCGAGAGACATTTAATAGCTAGAGTGAAGGCAGGAGTCCATACACCATCTGAGAAACTACGGCGAGCTAAAGCTGCTGGGTTACTGACGCCTTTGGAAGGTAAAACTTCTTCACAAAAAGAGAAGATATTAAAAGGATTGGCAATGCAAGGACTGCCTCTCCCTGAAGGAAAAACGGTTTCTGAAAAAAGACTCATTGATAGGGTACGCGCTGATCTTGGCTTGCCTCCGGAACCTAAAACTGCTTCCATGAAAGATAAGCACGCTGAAGCAGCTGATGCTGGTTTATTGCAGCCTCTAGAAGGTAAATCTCCAAGAGAAAAAGAAACAATTTTACAAGGTTTGTATGACAGAGGTATTCCATTGCCAGAAGGGCGAACGGCATCCGAAAAAGATTTAATAGCTAAAGTGAAGGCAGGAATACTTGCACCATCTGAGAAACTCCGTAGAGCTAGAGCTGCTGGTCTATTGACGCCTTTGGAAGGTAAAACTGCCTCACAAAAAGAAAAGATACTGAAAGCGTTAGCAAAGGAAGGACTGCCTTTACCTGAAGCAAGAACCTCTTCAGAGAAACAGATTATGGAAAAGGTACGAGCTGATCTTGGCTTGCCTCCGGAACCTGAAACCACAGCAATGAGAGAGAAGCACGCTGAAGCTGCTGATGCTGGTTTATTGCAGCCCCTAGAAAGTAAGTCCCCAAGTGAAAAAGAACGAATTTTACAAGGTTTACATGACAGAGGTATTCCATTGCCAGTAGGGCGAACGGCATCTGAAAGAGATTTAATAGATAGAGTGAAGGCAGAAGTCCGTGCACCATCTGAGAAACTGCGCAGAGCTAAAGCTGCAGGGCTACTGACGCCTTTAGAAGGTAAAACTACTTCACAAAAAGAGATGATTCTGAAAGGATTAGCAGTGCAAGGACTGCCCCTTCCTGAAGGTAAAACAGCTTCTGAAAAAAGGCTTCTCGATAAGGTACGCGCTGATCTTGGCTTACCTCCTGAACCGTTAACTGCAACAATGAGAGAGAGATACGCTAAGGCTGCAGATGCCGGGATTATTCAACCCCTAGAAGGAAAATCGCCGAAAGAAAAAGAACGAATTTTACAAGGTTTACGTGACAGAAGTATTCCATTGCCTGAAGGACGAACGGCATCGGAGAAAGCTCTTATAGCAAGAGTGAAGGCTGGTATACGCGCGCCATCTGTTACGCCTTCTGAGAGACTACATAGAGCAAAAGTGGCAGGACTACTTACGCCTATTGAAGGAAAGCCTTTGAAACAACAAGAAATGATTCTTAGAGGTTTAGCTATGCAAGGACTGCCTCTCCCTGAAGGGAAAACTCATTCAGAGAAAAAACTCATTGAAAAAGTTCGTGCTGATCTTGGTCTCCCCCCTAAACCCAAAACGGTATCCATGAAAGAGAAGTACGCTAAAGCTGCAGATGCTGGATTGATGTTGCCATTGGAAGGTAAATCACCGCAAGAAAAGGAAAGAATTTTACAAGGTTTACATGACCGAGGTATTGCATTACCTGAAGGACGAACGGCATCTGAGAAAGACCTAATAGCTAAAGTCAAGTCAGGTAAATCAAAGAGGATGCCTTTATCAATTACTACTGAGAAATTAAAAAGAGCTAAAGCAGCTGGTTTATTAACACCACTTGAAGGAAAAACTTTAGAAGAAAAAGAAAAAATT
The DNA here is from genome assembly GCA_947562075.1 of Orthosia gracilis. Classification (NCBI taxonomy): domain Eukaryota; kingdom Metazoa; phylum Arthropoda; class Insecta; order Lepidoptera; family Noctuidae; genus Orthosia; species Orthosia gracilis. Next base: position 6,095,742 of record OX387268.1, read on the forward strand.
CTTAGAGGCCTTGCAGAATCTGGTCTTCCACTGCCTCAAGGTAAAACTGCGTCTGAAAAAATATTGATAAAAAAAATTAAAACTGATTTTGGAGTACCAGAAAGAACCCCATCGGAAAAAATTAGAAAAGCCAAAAAAACTGGTCTTTTAACACCTTTAGAAGGTAAAACACATTCACAGAAAGAGAAAATACTTCGAGGTAGAGTAGCGGCAGGGTTACCATTACCAGTAGGCAGAACAGTATCTGAAAGAGATTTAATTAAAAAAATTAAAGCAGATACAGGTTACGTATCACCGACCCCATCAGAGAGGATGAAAAGGGCAAAAGATGCTGGACTACTAACTCCTTTAGAAGGTAAAACACCTTCATTTAAAGAGAGGATTATTCGAGGCAGAGTGGCCGTGGGAGTCCCTGTACCAGAAGCTACCACACCATCTGAAATGGAAATTGTAAGAAAAATCATTGCTGGAGAGCCCTCCGCGGAAAAAAGACCATCAGAAATGTTGAGAGAAGCCTCAACATATTCAGAAAAATTTAAAGTACTAAGAAGTCTTCGTAAAGCCGGAAAATCCTTACCAGAAGGAGAGACAGTTTCGGAAAAAGAACTTATAGCCAAAGTAAAAGCGGAATATAGAGTACCGTCAAAAGTCACCCCGGAAAAATTACAAAAGGCAAAAGAAGCCGGTTTGTTAACACCTCTTACAGGCAAATCCCCAAAAGAGAAAGAGAGAATATTAAAAGGCTTAATAGAACAAGGTTTACCACTTCCTGAATCTCAAACAGCGTCAGAAAGAAAGATAGCGGAAAAAGTGCGCAGAGAACTTGGTCTGCCACCTGAACCTAAAACATTGTCAGAAAAAATAAAGATGCGTAGAGCTGAAGCAGCTGGTATTGTTACGCCTCTTGAAGGTAAAACTCCTTCTGAGAAAGAACGTGTTTTGAAGGGCATGGTAGCAGCTAGAATACCTCTACCAGAAGGTAGAACCGCTTCTGAAAAAGCTATGATTAGAAAAGTAAAAGTTGAAGAAGGAAAACTGTCGTTGAAAGCAGCTGCCGGTTTACTTACACCTTTAGAAGGAAAAACACAGTCCCAAAAGGAAAAAATTATTAGGGGTCGGGCTGAGGCTGGAATACCGCTACCCGAAGGTAAGACTTTTTCGGAGAAAGCATTGATACAGAAAATTCGGACTGAATTAGGTATGCCTCCACCAGCTAAAACTATTTCGGATAAGGAAATAGTCCGCAAGGCTAGAGCTGAGGGGCTGTTAACACCTATTGCCGGCAAATCAGATAGAGAAAAGGAGAGGATACTTAGAGGATTGGCTGAAGCTGGGTTGCCATTGCCTGAAGGAAAAACAGCTTCTGAAAAGGAATTAATAAAAAAAGTAAGAGCTGAAACTGGGTTACCATTTGAGCCAACACCTTCAGAAAAGAGAGGAGAGATTAAAAAAAGAACTAAAAAAGTCGGTATTACACCATCAAAGCGACGTGCTAAGGGAATTGTCGCTGGTATTAGCGAAAAGTTTGAAGACATTATTAAAACAACAACTTGTGACCGTGGCTGTGGTTGTGATAAAAAAAAGATTAGATTTAAACACAGCTACGTCAAAATTAGAGTAACATCTCCAGACATATCTTCTTTATGTGATTGTCCATATGAATGTCTTCCTGGCGTTAGAGCTGGAGCTTTCATTGACAACGAGGGTATAAAAGTAACTGTTGGCAGAGTGAATGCCGCTACTTCATTTACCAATCAGTTAAGCAACCAAAGTCTAGAAACCCCTAAAAATATTGTTACTTTATATGACAAAATACTAATAGACAGCTTCAGTAGTAATTCATCTATTGACACAATAGATATGCCTATTGTTAATAATAATATGTTTGAGGCAAGTGATTTAAAAGATTCTTTATTCAGTGCGTGTCCTTTACTTAGATGTCCTATAAATGTTGATAAATTGAATGCTGATTATGACACTTCATGTACTTACAACAGCGATTCTTACGACAGTTATAGTAACGATAAAATAGAAACTATAAAAAGTCACTACTCACCCGAAAGTTCTAGTTATGATAATATCATGGATGATTCTAAAAGATTTGATGATAATTCTAGAAATGCATGTAAATTGAATATTGATATTGATACTTCATGTATGTACGTCAGTGGATCCTACAAAAGTTTTACTGACGACAAAATGATAAGTGATAAAAGTAATTACTCACTCGAAAGTTCTACATATGAAATCTACAACGATGAATCGCCAAGATTTGTTGATAGTCCTAAAAAGACTGACAAATTAAATATTATTGAAATTGATACTTCATGTACCTTCACCAATAGATCTTACGACAGTTATACTAACGTCAAAATAGAAAGTGATAAAAGTTACTACTTACCTGAAAGTTCCACCTATGAAATTAACCACGATGATTATACAAGATTTGTTGATAGTTCTAGAAAGACTGATAAATTTCATATTGATCTTGATATTTCGTGTAGTGGATCTCACGACAGTTATACTTACGACAAAATAGAAAGTGATAAAAGTAACGACTCACCTGAAAGTTCTGCCAATGAAAGCTACAGCTATGAATATAAAAGATATTTTGGCAGTTTTAGATACATTGAACCATCGGGAAACATTAATAAATGCTCATCTTACATGTTACCTAAATGTACCGTAAGTTATAATTCGATCGTTACCGTAAAAAGTGAATCATCGCTATCCTTGAACACTGTCTCAAGTGATAGTGTGGATGTAACAAGCGTGATATCATTATCTAACAGCAATTGCACAACAAACGCATCGAGTTCTGATCAGTTTTTGTATAATCTGGTATCCATGGATCATTTCAGTGACAACACAGTTGAAGAAACAGAACTCTTATCATACAGAGTTGACTACAGTGGGAGCAACACGATGATGAGGTAAATATTAATGTTCTCTTTGAAAAGTAACACGTACTAAGCTCACAGGTATACAATCTTAGTGGCATAGCGGCGAACGGTGAAACTGCCCACATAATATTGCACCAGCACAACCAAATCGCATTTTTAAGTTTCACACATGGTGAGGAGACACGCAAATATCACAAAATTAGATGTTGACATACAAAAATTGTAGCAATGTGTCACTTTATAGCATCATAATATTGTTTGTTCCAAATATTCTCTACCCATGCATGATAATTATTATCCTGCAGGATAATTATTAAACATACAATTTCACTCAACCGATCGCAGTTTGTTACATTTTGTGAATTCAACAATATTCGTTCGTGTTTTATTTGCCAAGTACACGTTTTTTTTTAATTTATGGCGTGTTGGAATTTCATTAGGTTGTGATTGAAACTGTGATTTAGTATGTAAATGAGACTGAAGCTTTTTATTACACCCCATTTGACCTGCAGTACTGTGGTTTTCTTTTTTGTTTAAATCCATACGAGTGTCTTTGTAATATTGCTTTCAAACCCAATACCCAAACACAACTTTTAGTGATGACTTCGCCTATTGTATCACTCTGTGAAATGCTTGCCAAATTGATATGGTGTACTAAACACAATAAAGAGTATTATAACTATGTTTGCCGTATTTTCTCACTATTAAGAATACTCTGACAAATACTTAATAGAATTCGATCAAAATTAGCTTATCACAAATCTTAAATCCATACTAATATTATAAATGCAAAACTAACTCGTGTCTTTCTGACTTTCGTGAAAAGGTAACAGATACCTTTTCATGCTTAAAACGCTGAAGCGATTGAGATGAATTTGGTATGGAGATAGTTTGATATCCTGGGAAGCACATAGGATAGTTGTTATCCCAGTAATGTGTTCCTTTGGGGTTTATTAAACAATTTTTTCGCGGGCAAAACCGCGTCCAAATCTGGTTTACTATAATCAGCACTTTCCCACTAGCGAACGCGATAACCAAGTGAGTTTGGCGACTTGTTACAGAGGACAAACAGAGAGCAGAGACTACGAAAAAGATCAAGAAGAAAGATCCACTAGAAATCAAAACGATTACCTTAGCTATTTATTGTCTGAAACAATAATGGACAGCAAACATGATACAACACCAACAAGTACAAGAAAAACTAATAATGGGGAACCTGTTGTAGTTATCAGTAATTTGGACAGTGAACAGGATATAACAACGATGGTAGACGAGCTTCTATCAAAAAATGAGTTTTCTGACGTTTCCTCAATATTTGTGGTAGTACCCACGTCGGACGACAATGATTCAGATCTCTCGTCGGATTGCTCTACTATTTGCATCCAGTTATCTGAACATTTTCCCAATTGGAACCAAAACAAATATGGTATCAAAGAACCTGGTGAGCATATTACGTCTCGTATTGAGTCAGTTTAATTCATTGCCCTTACCTATATGACCCTTACCTAGTTGCCCTGTGAAATGGAGTTTCATCTCGGAATAAAACATTGCTAACGTTTTACGTTGACATTTTTTCGTGCAGGTGCACATCTTAGGCCATGCTATTTTAACATGCGTTTTCTTATGAAAACTGAATGAGCTGGCTATCGTTGCACGAGCATTTACGCAAGCCTATAAAGTTCATAGCGCATTTACACCTGCTCCAACACTGCTTCCGCACAACACCGCTTCAAACGAAGCTGACTGCTCGCTGCCACGCGCCGATAGCTAGCAGGCAACCAGCTGTTCCCGCGCTCACAGCCAGCAGTCAACTATACTGTCTACGCGCCGACTGCTTTCGCTTAAGCTAGCAACGTGCTTCAAGTGAGCAGTCTGCGTGCGTACACCGCACGGGCCAACCACTTAATGCGCGTCGTAAGCGAGACGTAAGCTGTCGTGTGGTACGATGGCGGTAAGTTTGTCTACAGCGAGCTGTCTGCTAATTTGTATTGTCAATGTAAAATGTCTTTTTTTTTTCGTTTACTTTCAATACATTAATTGACACATACCTATTTACAGCATAACACTTGTCTAAAACCTTAAAAGGTTTATGTAACAAAGTGGAGGAAGCAAGGTCGCTCATAACATTTTACTAATATATCTTAACTTAAACTTATACCCACTTAAAACTTAAGATGTGATGTCACCAGTAATATAATATATTTTTAAGGTACATTTACATATTTTATATGGGTGTACCCCATTGTTGCGAAGTTCACTACCGCGATGTACGTTACTGCGAAAGTTTATCATCGCGACGTCCGTTATTGCAAAAGTTCTTTACTGCGATGTACGTTACTGCGAAAGTTTACCATTGCGAAGTACGTTGTCACGAAAGTTCTTTCCTGCGATGTACGTTACTGCGAAAGTTTACCATTGCGAAGTACGTTATCTCGAAAGTTCTTTACTGCGATATACGTTACTGCGAAAGTTTACCCTTGCGAAGTACGTTATCACGAAAGTTCATAACTGCGATATACGTTATTGCGAAAGTTTACCAAAGCGACGTACGTTGTCGCGAAAGTTCTATACTGTGACGATTGCAGTTTTGATAACACGCTGTTATGATTTAGGTCATCTACGGAGGTTGCTGATACTGGTGATAGTGGGAATATATTAATGGATATAACTAACAAATAAGCAAATATTTTAAGCAAATTTAATTATATTTGAACCAAAAGATAATAATAATAAAATAAACATAAACAAAATTCATGAATCTACCTAAATAGACTTGTAAATGGATTCTTGTAGGTGTCTGTCTAAGTATATCACACACTAGATACTTAATCTACAGTACCTGGGCGGCCGAGATTTTCTCGGGTGAAAATAGAGAAAACGATTATTTCTAAAAATGATGACCTAAATCACAACAGCGTGTTATCGAAACTGCAATCGTCACAGTAAAGAACTTTCGCGACAACGTACGTCGGTTTGGTAAACTTTCGCAATAACGTACATCGCAGTTATGAACTTTCGTGATAACGTACTTCGCAATGGTAAACTTTCGCAGTAACGTATATCGCAGTAAAGGACTTTCATGATAACGTACTTCGCAATGGTAAACTTTCGCAGTAACGTACATCGCAGTAAAGAACTTTCGTGATAACGTACTTCGCAATGGTAAACTTTCGCAATAACGTACATCGCAGTAAAGAACTTTCGCAACAACGGACGTCGCGATGATAAACTTTCGCAGTAACGTACATCGCGGTAATGAACTTCGCAACAATGGGGTACACCCATTTTATATGTGCAGTCGGTTCTAGCTGTAACCTCCCTGCCGTTAGCTGACCAAATAAAAGTTACCCGAATTTGATCCTTCTGCAATTAGCAGTAGGTTAGTGTTATTCGAAACGTAATGAGCTTATCAAACTAGAACGACTTGTACAAAGTAGGCAAATACTATTTTGATCTTTTTTCACGTAACGTTAGGGTCGGTAACCGTCTGAATACGGGTTTCTCACTATGATGGAATTGTTAATTTCAACAAAATTTGTTATTTTGATTTGGTCTAGTGGTTGCATCAGTGAATTTATGCCAACATGGTTGCGAGTTCAAAATTAACCTCCTTCGTTTTGCTTTGAGTTTACAATATTCAATTATGTTTTTTTAATTCAAAATATTATTAAATGGAAAATAATAACTATTTAAATACAAATAACAACTGAAATGAAAAACGAGAAAGATTTTATTCAATATAAAATATATTGTTTCACCTCCTTTATAGATTTTTATTTTTAGTTTTAAATATGGTTATGATCGTAAAACAAGATCTGCTTATTCATTGTATGAAAAACTTCCTTAGACATTATGATAACAACAGTTAATTTAACTCACACACTGACACTTAGTTATTATTGACTGTGGGAGGAGATGCTGTCTTAATTCACTATTAAGACAGCATCTCCTCCCTCAGTTCCACCTTGGGGTCTTTAAATCAAGAGTGAATAGACTTCTTCTGGGCGGGCGTGCTTCACCGTGGACCACATCATCGCTTCAAGCGAGATAGTGGTCAAACGCGAGCCTATAGATTAAAATAAAAAGTCAAAGACAAATATATTTATTTAAACTAGGCCACTAAGCGGCACTTTTGAACGTCAACAATTAAAATTTACAAGTAATAAAAATTGATTCTACCGTGTATTTGTAAAATTAGCTTGTTATGGAGAAGAACGCACAAGAAACTCAATATTTACTCTTTTAAAAAATAAGTGTTTTACAATATTTACATAAGTAGATACATTAATAAATTTATATATGTGAGGACGATGCACCCAGAATAGCACAACACACTACGTATAGGAATAAAGAAATAAAAAAAACATACATGAAGCCGAACATAGAACATCATCCTTTTTGGTAAGTCAGTTAAAAACAAGTAAGTATTACACATATACTGTGCAGTTATACATAACAGGTACTAGAAAAACATTACCATCCGAAGCAGTTAAGTTAACTGACGGCGCCCGTTCACGAACATGACGCATGAATCGTCATCATCCATTTTGCTACAAATTTGCAAAAGTGTGTTTTCGTACGCGAACTAGCTTCTTACTGCTCATCACAGCATCTATCTCTTTCGCACATGTTGTCGGATGAGATAGTATGATTTTTAACCCTGCGAACAAAATAGTTCATGCCGTTGACTAGGATAACCTTTTTTATAAAATATGTTTTGTTCAACTCGGACGGCCGACACAATGTACATACACATAATTTGAATCCATAGTTCGTATCAATCTCGCCGGTTATACACTCATTGAAACTTGTAGTTGTAGGTATCCGCGTAAAACTAAGATTATTATGCCCAAACATAATTATACCGCTTCCTTTACGATTACGACGAAGTTGCGAGTACTTGTTGTAGTCCGGGAGTTGAAATGGATTTACGCAGCTATCTGGCGAGTTAACTTCTGACATTGAGGCGATTATGTTTAGTTTCATAAAATATGACCACCTATTGTGGTTATTTTCATGACGAAGGCCTTCGATTACGTTTATCACCCAAAACTTATCGACAAATTAGAAAGATATGGAATACGCGGTAAAGGTATAGATCTTATTATATCATACTAGCACTCCGCCCGCGACTTGGTTCGCATGATTTCGTATTTTATTCAACTAAGTACAGATGAATTTATAAAGTGCAGTTAGTGAAGGCGACCAAAAATAAGCTATTGTTAAATCAATATCATATCGTAGATAACTACGGTTGAAGCTAGGATTTACGAAACTTTAATTACGTGTCCGATAAGTTTTAGCTAAATAAAGGGCTCGTGGGTAAATAACAGTCACACCGGTCATTCGATCAAAACCTCAGTCATGGGGCTTTACAATAAGATCTATAGCGAGCACACCACTAACCATCTAATATTATGAACAAGACAGTGCAGTGGAGCTTTCGCACGAGTCTTACGATAAATATGGATGAAACTAAGGTCATTATATAGCTCCCTTTCTCTTGAAAATCGGTGACTTTACAGAATTTATTCATCGAATCCGGCTCGGAAACACGGACAGGAAAACTGAGGTTTCCGACATAACCCAAGAATGACCAAACTTCCACCACTAAATCGTCTTTTAGGGGTAGTTTCGGAAAATTAATAATGACATCCTTTATTGTGTACTTAGGTTAGTATTTGTGCCGAGTTTCAAGTTTATTAACCCAAGAAATAAGATTTTCCATACTAACTTTAACATCCCTGAAATCGTCTTTTGGTAGTTCCGAAAAAATAATGTTACCTTTATTATTTTGTCCAAGGAATTAGATTTTTCATTCAAACAAATATCTCTCATTTGCTCCCCTACATCAAAAAAAGGAAACCTTGTACAGTAAAATTGTTCAAAAATCGTTAACAACTCGTAAACCGTATTTTAGGAGTAGTTTTGCAAAACCTGTAGTGACAACCTTTAATATTTGCTGTTAGTATTTAAGCCAAGTTTCGATTATGACATTATTAGCAAACAGGAGGGCTATCTTCGATATACCCTCGGTCTTGTGGGCTTAATGTGGGTATTGCATGCGCAAAGCAGGTAACATATGGCCTTTTAGAGATAGTCCTTGGTCCATATAACAAAGCAGCGGATTCTGTCACCAATCGTTACGCTTTCTCTCAACAAAAACACTACCAAAAACAAAAACACTTTTAACCTAACAAAAACACTTTTTCAAGTTCATATACGCCACTTTAGGCTACTTCTCAACTCTTTTCCTCACAACTCTTTACAACTCCAAAACGCGCGTCCGTGCGTTTCTTTTCTATCTAAGCAAAACATGGCGGGCGACTCCACTCAGAGAGCCAGTATAGACCCCCTCGCTTTTCATTGGCCAATGAACTCATCCGGCAAAGTACAGTTTTTAACATCCAATTGAAATAAAATATTTTGACATAAGAAAAACAAAGTGTTGTCAAACGAATAAAATTGAACTGAGATCTGAATCAGTATCTAAATGTTACCAATGCATCAAAACTAAATTCATAAGCTTACAAGCGATATTTCTTTGTTCCTGATTATTTATCATCATACCTTCCTCCAATATATATAAGCCCAACGCATTGCCACCTTTAACGCCCTTAAGGGTTAAAGCCGGCATTCAATAATAAGCTCATTGTTTTTTTTATTAATTAAGAGCGTAAACCTACGATTTCAGATGTTTTACCTTCCAAACCGAAGAAATTTTATATAAACTTTTTACCCCTAATTTATCCCCAGGGGTAAAGTTTCTAAAACCTAATAAATACATGAATTCTTTTTATCAACCAAGAATTAAATCTAAAATTTCACGTGTCCAACTTACTAACTGTAGAAATTACATACATACTTTCAACCCCTTTTCACCCCCTTATGTGTGGAATTTCCAAAAATCAATAAATATATAAATTCTTTTTATCAACCAAGAGCGTCAATCTAAAGGTTTACGTGTCCAACTTACAAACTGTAGAAATTACATACAAATTTTCAACCCCCTTTTTACCCCCTTACGGGTGGTATTTCTAAAAACCAATAAATATATTAATTATTTTTATCAACCAAGAGCGTAAATGTAAAATTTCACGTGTCCAACTTATATTATTTCATATAAAATTTGTATGAAATATTTACAGTCTGTACTGTAAATATTTCATACAAATTTTAACGACCCCTTTAGCCCCCTTAGGGATGGAATTTTCAAAAACCAATATAAACATAAATAAATAATGAACGAATAGCGTAAACCTAAAATTTCACGTGTCCAACTTACAAACTGTAGAAATTAAATACAAACTTTCAACCCCCATTTTACCCCCTTAGAAGTGGTTTCTCCGGAAATAATTAAACGCATTGTTTTTCATTAATCAAGATCGTAAACCTACAATTTCAATGTGTAATTTTTGTATGCCATTAATGGCTGGTTGTAGCGAACTTAAAATTGTACCATTTTACATCCACTGTACCTATGCTCACAAATAAAGAATACTGGTTCTGATTCTAAAAGATATAAATAAAAAAAGTTAATTCGAAAAATCCAAATACCCGACTGCTTATGAAGCGAACTAAAAAGACGTAAACAAAAAGAAAATCATGCTGTGCAGTCGGAAGACAAATCTGGATATGTATCCTGTCAAGTATTTAGATTTTTGAATTAACTATTTTTTGGCATTCTTTAAGAGTCTACTTCTCTATATTACAAATCTATATAGTATACTCTAATCTATTTTTTTAGGTTTCCCCAAATTCTAGATGAGAAATTGTCAAAGCGTTATTGTTTGTGGTGGTGTTTAGGAAACAATTGTTTTTCTATTGTTAAAACACCTAATTCAGGTTTCATCACAGATTCTTTATATACGAGTACATCAAAATAATACATTTCTTAAATTTACAATAATACATTTCTTGTACACAAAAAAATACATATACAAATTGAGTGATTATAAAGTTGATATACAAAGGCGAGATTAACTCTAAGAAGAGTTTTCTACGAGCAAACCTTAGAGTGATAGAGAGATTTTACAAAAGCAAGAAGATAAGTAGTCCAGTGTACAATTTAAGAATAATATAAAATAAATAAAAAATGTACTTACATACATAAGTACAAAATATATAGGTATATATAAATATACTAATATTATGTCATTCCGAAAGAAAATGATCCTTGATTTTCCTCTTGAAGACATTGAGAGAAGGTATGAATTATATTTTCACATTTATACAAAGTGATGACATAATTCATGTAAAAAGGAGTGTTGGCGACTCCAATTGGTGTTTTTTTTTCAGCAAACCTTTGAGTGATAGATATTACAATAGAGGACAGTAGTGCAGCTTTGTACATTTTACTTTAAACTTTAAATTACACATTTAGACTTTAAATCACAGCTAGAATTTTAAACTATTATTAAACCAACCAAGACTTCGATAGATATATATATCCCATACATTTTCGATTTAGTACCCATGGCATAACTTTACGACGCGTTAGTTACTAAGGGAATATAACTTTAGGTTGGTAAAGCAACATGACAACGAAGTTTATTTCGATATAAAAAAATGTTATTGTTTTACAGAAACTTCGTCTAGAAGGAATTCATCTAGCATTCGTGACTTCAACATATCTGCAAAAGACAATCAATATTTCATGGAAGGATTGCAAGTGTATGAAGCATCCAATCAAAATGAAGAAACCGTATACCACCAAAGGCTACCGAATTTCTATTTACACAGATTCGAAGAGAAAGGAAAAACAAAAGATAAATTTTGTCAGATTACTACACCAAACCAAAATATAGCATTATGTCATGGCGTTAGCACTGACACTACATCGGACAGGCCATGTTGCTGCGCTCCTAAAAAACATGAAAACTATTACTACAAGCCTAAGCATCGGTGTGCTTCTGAGCTGGTTACGCCTCTTTTTGTAAACCAGGGTTAGTTCTATCAAACTGTATCTTAAATTATTTTACTACACCTATAACAATCTAAGAATTAGGATTTAACAGCTACAAAAACATTAAACTAGATGCTTACGAATACTACTCGTTGTTATAGTGTGGGTAACTTAGTAATTAATTAGATTACAAATTTGATTTTTCAATTTCTTACGTACAAAGTTATCGCGGCATGTAAAATGAGAAACGTCTTCGGACTTCTTAGATTATCACAATTATATTTTAGTACCGGCCCGTCTCAGTTTTGCCCAGGCTGTATAATTACATAGTAAGAAGTCTATGTCCATCTGCCTTTGTTATTTTTTATTTTATTCAGTTTCGGGTCGGCCTTAACTGAGCGCGGACGCGTATTGCTTGTCGAAGTGACGAGTGACTCATTGTGCGAATAATGTCATCAAAAACGGTTAAATGTGTGAACTGCAATGTTGTGATTAACGAACTTCTGAGGTTTCTAAGCAATGTGTTGGAATTTACGGATGAAGAAAGCATTCATCAGTTGTGTACGTCATCCTTCGCAGCTGATGATGTTGTAAAAGAATCGCTAGCCTCTTCAAAGAAGATGCCAATTCGTCGAAAAGACAACAAGAAGAAAATGTCCAGGGATTTAGATGACATAATATGTCTAATGAAAGCAACGGATCCTGACCTATTCCCTATATTTGTGGCCAAGGAATTACATAAATTGCCACCAGACCTTCGATCATGTGGATGCGACCCGGCTATTCAAGGACATTTTATTTCTACAAAGTACTTACTTTATTTAAAACCTTGCGCTTGCAAGGTTTTAGAAGATAAGATGGTAACTAGGGACCAGTTGATGTGCTCAAGTTCAAGTTACAAAATATGAAGTATGTATCGTTGGAAAACAACTATTACTGTACGAATGTGTGCCTACCATGGATCGTCTAACTACGCAACAAATGCTGTATATTATTTCTGGTCTAACGCGTCCTCTTAAATCTTTTCATTTTATTCCAATTGAACCGGGCGAAAACAAAAAAAAAAACATTATCGCAATTAAATCCTAAGTGGTCGGATGTGATATCATTCGTGGTTTGGTCATCACCGTTTTGAATTCCTCCTACCTGTCATCACCCATTTTTCCTTGTTTTTCGGCAGATTCCTTGTGGCGTAAAGCTGTTCAACCACTTCCTAAAGTTTCCAATCCCACTCTTCCAACCCATGTCCGCCCCATTTTTATCCATTCCATCCTTTCCAAAGGTCTGTGTTCATAAACAATTTTTAATCGAATTCACTCGTTAGCCCTCTACAATCTGGCTTCAAGCCCGGGCACAGCACTGTGTTGGCGATATTATTGTTGGACTGGCAGATATCAAAGTCACTGTACTAGTGTTGGTCGATTTCTCAAACGCCTTATACCATCATTCTGTCCTATTTGATGGTCTCTCCCGAAGCACTGGAATGATTCACCCCTTATCTTCAGGAGCGTCAGCATCGGTTCACGTTGGAGATTCTTCATCTCGTTTGTGTGACTTGGATACTGGCGTCCCTCAAGGCAGCATTCTTTCTCCTCTTCTGTTTTCTATTTTTATTAATCTCATTTCTTCCGATCTTCAGTGTGCGTATCATCTGCATGCAGATGATCTTCAGTTGTAGTGTCGGGGGAGTGTCGACGAAGTACCTGATGTTATCCACAAATTAAACGGGGACTTAATAGCTGTAAAAGCCTGGTCTGATAGGCTTGGAGTTGCTGTAAACCTCATTAAGTCTCACGCGATTCTCATTGGAAGATCTTAAAGCATCGGTCAAGTGGATAGTGCACCTACCACTATTTGTCTCTGCATGTTTTATTATGTCAATAAAATAATTACATTAATTAATACGATTATTTACAAAATATTCCTTGAATTTTACGTATGTATTGAGCTTGATTAGATATTCTATTGTGTGTTTGTGATCTCGTTTGTATTACTGCCTGATTTATAAGAGAGATATGTGTTTAAGTCGGTGTGCACCCTTAAACTTCTCTACGCCACCCTCGTAAGTGTTCTGGACTACGCTACCTACAAGGTCCATATCGATCGTATCGAACGTGTCCAAAGAAGCTTTACAAGGTATCTGCGGTATAAGTCAAACAGCTGTCCTCACACAGCTACTTATCCTGAGAGGTTAAATCACTTAAAACTAATTACCCTAGAAAACCGTAGAAAAAACATGGACCAAATATTATTTACAAAATTGTCAATTGCTTGATCGATGTTCCTGGGCTTCTGTACGACATAAATATATCTGGCCCCCGCTGTAGTCAACCCAGGCCTGACCGTAAAGTTTATTTATTTGTACCACCTGCAGCTCGAACAAATCTAGGGCGATCAGCGCCATTGTGCCGTTTCATGAGGACCTATAATGAGAGCCACTCTCGCACCAAAGGCATTTACACCTTCTCCAACGCCTCGGCTCAATTTCGTAGACAATTTTCTCGACAACTTGATGAAATTATTTAATTAAGTGGTTTATTCAATCATTGCCTAATTCCATAATTATTGTATCCTTTTATTTTTGATGAACATTATGTTTATTATTAATGTTTACGATTATTGTTATTATGATTATTATTATTGATTGATTATGAGTTTTGTTTTGTATATAATTTTTTAATAATTGATTACTTGTTGATGATTATTGACAATTTTTTTATTTTATATATATATATTTTTTTCTAATTGATGTAAGTGATGTGCACACCTATAAGTGAAAAGTTTGCTGTAGTAACTGAAATTGAGATTATTATTTTTATCATTTTCTCCGTGAACAATCCGTTGGAGTGCCAATTAATTAAACTTAAATTGAAATCATCCAAAGGTCTACTAGTAGAAAATGCCTAAGGCATTAAGTCCACCTCTGTTCTTTGTGTGCATTAAATAAATAAATAAATGCCGTAATACATTGTTTTCATATTTTTATTGGTTTATTTCTATTGGTTTACGCGGCGCTCGCCAGTAAAATTTCCAGTCGGTATGAATTTTACCGACTTCTTCGACTATCATCTAACATCCACATACTTCGGCCAGTTAACACAAAACCGTAATGGATTATACACTCACACTTCCTCGTTAATCACTCCGTCAATACAGGTGAAAGCCGTATGAAAATCCGATCGGTAGTTTTTGAGTTTACCGTGTAAAGACAGAGACAGACAGGACTCTATGTTATATTTCTTATACAATATGCAGTGATGTCCAATTAATACAAACGCTTTTAACTATTTGTGTCTAGCTAGAGGTTATTATTGATATAAAATAACTTTTATAAAGATGAGAACAGACTGACTCTTTCACTTCTCAAGTGGTTTTAATGCAATCTAGGTTCAACTGAAATATGATTACATACCAATATTACAAAGCCGTTCCCATTTGAATCATTCCACAACTTTATATTTCTTACTTGATATTATTTTTAGGCTTGAACTCCGACGGGTACCATCTGTTATCCAAACTGAACGTAAGTCAGCAAGCATCTTTTGTGTCCACCAAAAAAACTCCAACTTCAGATATTTCATGTGAAATACATCCGTGGTCCAGGCATTCTGACTGTCATTATCCATCAGAAATGCTTCAAATTTCGCTTGACATGCTGCAACCCGTGACTGAACCATGCCAGACAAAATCTGTTTGTGAACCGAACCAATTAAAGATGCCCAAATATGTTTCGGAACAGAAACAGTCAGAGCCTTGTCAGTGCAATCTAGAAAAAATGTTCGAAAGAATACTTGGAGAAAAAGAACCGAATTTGAAATCAACACGATGTGGTGGTGTTACTGAATCAATGAATAAACCACCAACCATACAAGAAATCTTTAATAAACTTCAAACTCTTGAAACTGCTTGTAGTAATTCAGGTAAATATATATATATTATAAATGCGAAAGTTTGGATGGATGGATGTATGTTGGTTACTCAAACACGCCAGAACGGCTGAATGGATCTGGATGAAATTTGGCACATATATAGATTCAAGTCTGGAATAGCACATAGGCTAAATGCTTTTTCTCCCGGCGTAATGCTCCCTTGGGATAATAAAGCACTTTTCACGCGGGCGATGCCACTGGCAGAAGCTAGTACGAGTATATTTATATATTACACAAATACTGTTTGCATAAGCACATTTTGATAAAAATTAAATCAGTTTATTAATATTAAATAATTTGCTTTCTCATAGCACATTAATAAACTACACTTGGTCTTAATAAACTATGATCTTTGAACGAAGTTCTTCTGGGCTTACAAGATGATGCTTTAAAATAACTTATACATAAACGGTAGCTTAATAATCGTATGCAAGTCGACGCATACGATTATTAGCACCTAAAAATGATTAGGCACTTAAAAACACGTACCATACTCTCCGTAAATCTCTTCATATTCTTGAAGCTGTCAAGGTTTATTTAGAATCTGGCATTACAAAACGATATATCTCCAGCAGAAAAATTGCAACTGACGCTAGGGTAAGTAAAACAACGAAATATATCCTAATATGTTTATTGATAAATTGTGACGGTGATAATGCGATAATGACTAAATATAATGCTAATGACTTTCATAATGTAAATATAAATCAGGCAGTAATACAAACGGGATCACAAACACACAATAGAATATCTAATCAAGCACAATACATACGTGAAAAATTCACGGACGATTTTGTAAATAATCGTATTAATAATTAATGTAATTACTTCATTGACATAATAAAAACGCCAAAAAGTCGCGATGACATAGCAGCATCGACGAAATAGCCGAAAAAAACGTTTGTTAATCGTGTCGCGTTTAGTGCGGTGTCGTTCAATGAACAAACGGTCCATATAAGTATATAGAGCTCTGAATCATGACCACATTTTGTCGTGTCGTGTTACATAAAAATCCTTACGGTCATAAAAATTTTCAATAAGTCAAATTAAAAATTAAAAATCTAAGAAAATAATAAATTACTTAAAGTCCATAGGTGAAATTGTACATTGAAGTTTTGTTTAAACTTGTCACCCTTCTAGGTCTCAACTCTTCTTCGTCGAACTTGGCGCCTTTTACACATTTATGTTTTTGTCGAGCTTGGTGCCTTTTTGGGTTACTATAAAAAAGTCCACATCATAATAATTTCCAAAAATTATACTTGTCCAAAAATAAAAAGTCTAAAAATAAAAACGACCTAAAATAGAAATGCCAAAAAATAAAATGCCCAAAAGCATTAATGTCAAAATCATAATAATGTCCAAAAAAATATCCAAGAAATTAAATATTTAAGGAACTTAGGAAATTAACTATCGTCAGTGACCAGTTAGATTTCACAAAGAGGTTCCGTAAGCATTTGTATTTTTTGACAAATACCATGCCATATAAAATGTACCTAACAACATGCTGCAAATCGTCAAAGCTGCGCACGAGACGATTTGTGATGATTCTTGAAAACAACTTGTAGACAGAAAGAAGTTAGTTGGGCTATTTATTCAGACGGGCATTGTCGTGCTTCTTGAAGAAGAGTACCATCACACCCCTGCACCATGCTTGTGGCGTCTTACCTTCGAGTATAAAGGAATTAAACAGCTTCTGAAGGGCCTCAAGTACCGGTTTTCCACCCGCCTTCAGGAGTTCGACCGTAATTCCATCATCACCCGGTGCCGTGTTGTTTCAGAGCCATCCTAGTCTCGTAGAGGTTCGGAGTCCGGGATGTGTCGGGTCAATCTTGCTTTTTGGTCGTTTGCTAGATTCGCAACGGGTTTACTGATTGACGAGTACAACCGCCCATAGATCACCTCGATATCCCTTAGAAGCTCCGGTTTGGTGGATACCACCCTGCCATCGTCGGTCTTCAGTTTCGTGAGCGGCTCAGCCCTATAGCTAGATCTCTTGCAAACGTCTTGGAACCCTTATTCCGCTCAATCGCGTCTTTAATACAATTCAAGTATTTAGAGATCCGTCTTTTGAGTTGCCGGTATTTCCACGCATCGTCTGAAGACTGCAGCATCATTTCACGCCTCTGCTTCATGAGCTTGAGAGTAGGATCGGATAGTTTCTTGTTCCTATCTGTACGATGGGTTTTGAAAATCTTAGACCCGACCGTATGCGCGAACCCATCATTGTAATAGTCTACGGAGCTCCCTAGGCACACGAAATGGTTTTGGAGTTAGAGCTGAAAGCTTTCGGGGTTTTGAGTCTGTATCGGTGCTGGATAGAACCGTCATCAATCGAGTTCTTCCAGCTTAATATTTAAGTTTGTGTCTCTTACCATACGGT
This sequence comes from Orthosia gracilis, assembly GCA_947562075.1. Classification (NCBI taxonomy): domain Eukaryota; kingdom Metazoa; phylum Arthropoda; class Insecta; order Lepidoptera; family Noctuidae; genus Orthosia; species Orthosia gracilis. Next base: position 6,113,859 of record OX387268.1, read on the forward strand.
GACCACTTCCGGTATTCACCGTGTTGATCACAGAGACATCATTGAATATGTGCTTCTTCGTCGACATGATGAAATCTATCTTATTTTTCATTGCATCATCGGGGCTCTGCCAAGTCCACTTCTTGTGCTCACGATATGCTCACCTTTGAAAGACTTTAATTGCTCAGTTTTCGTAGGCACTGGACCATTTTTCGTATTGGACATTTTTATTTTTGGACATTTTTCGCATTGGACTTTTGTAATTTATGACACGATTTATATGATTTATGACATTATTATTGTAACCTGCCTTTTCACATTTTCATGTTTTTGTTGAGGACATCTAAGTAAGGCATGTATGCATGATATGATGTATGTTTAGAAAAAATCGTTGTATTTATGTTTGTAAACTAATACTACCTACTCGGGGCGGGCGGGGCGCGGCATCAGTAAGCCGTGCGTTGTGCACGCCACGTACCCTAAGTAGCGGTTAGTGGCAGCGGCCGAGGTGGACATATTTAGATAGTCAGAACGTGCCCAAAATCATGGCCTTATCTAAATAATCCCTTATCTGTTTTGAAAGCAGTATATTTCTGTTTATGCCTCGGTATTCGTAACCACCATAATATATCTAAAATATTTTGAAATTTGCTTCGCCGCTGAATTCGTCACTCCTACAGCGCTGCCCGTGTTGCTCTGTGTCGTGGCGTCTCACTCATTCTATTCTCATTGTATTTTTGTTCCCGCTGATCCTCGCTCCGCGCGCCGCTGTAGCGATCCGCTCGGAGAAAACCACAAGCGTTTTCTCCATCAGCGGTGTCTCGTGCCATGCTTCAAACATTTCTACACCTTTGATCTTACAGCTCGCCGCCCCGCGCTATGCTGCTAATCACAGCGGCAAGGTCGTGAACGGGCCGTTATTAGGCTTCATCGCTCAGCTTCAGTGCTTCTTGTTTAAAAAAGCAAGAATAATTGGTCTGTTGCTACACGCGGTGTTGTATTACTATTATATACTGATTTCAGCTACGGTGACTATTTCTGACGTCTTGACTATGGGTCTAAACCAAAATGCCTACTTCAATGCCTTTGTCACAGTGTCACGTTGTATCCATTTGTGCCTTGCTCTTAAATGTAATTTTCTAACCTTGTAATGTTATATTTCAGATGATGATGGATATTATGGAAACTGTGCACATCACAAGTATGGTAATAAAAGATTGTTAAAATTACTACCATCCCCGTGTGAACAGAATCAACTCAAATCAGTGTCTAAGACAACAGCTGGACTGAAGGTTGAGACCAAGTCCACGGGCTGTCAGATCTGTTGTTGCAACGACTCGACGATGAAAGGTGGCCCAGGGTTAGAAGTGCAAAGGCCCGCCGAAGGAATGTGCGAAATTGAACTAGGAGGATTTTACTATCATACATCCCTAATTCAGGTAAATACTTCTTCTGGGGAAAATAAAAGCTACGTCTGTGCCAATGGCATACCTAGAAAAAAGAAACTCAGACCCGAACTCAAGCCCGAATTGGAACCAGAACAAGTAATAGAACCAGAATTGTACCAGTACCAAAGTTATCAATATATCGATGAAAATCAAGATTCGAGACAGCAATCAGATATGACACAAACAAAAACAGGATTTGGGATATTTAAAAGGAAAAAATCGTCGGTAGAACCTGAGCCCGAGTTTATAATGGAAGACGCTCTCAAGTACTACATAGCTACTCGTATGAACCATGCTCTTACAAAGGAGGATTGCCCTTCGCCGCCGGTGCTTAAAGACTGTTTGTCTAGCGAAATCTTTGTTATTACTAATCCAGATTAAATCAGTCGGAAGTCAGGTAAATCATGTCAGAAGGAAAATAATAAAGTACAAAGTGAATGTCCACCCGGTCCCACACACCTTTCCTGTGAATGACTAATACGAGCGTTCCTGTCACGCCTCCTACGCCTAAGGCACCCGAGCTTTCTGGAGATAAGGGCCTTACTAAAGATTTAAGTATGCAATAGGATGCAAAGGTTCAAGTCCTAAGGTGCTAAGTAGTGTCTTGCTACGATTTGCTTCAAAAGAGGAACATTTCAAGAAAAAAACAGTCCAAATAAATCCAGTAAATGTCATAATTGTGTTCAAGCGGTTTATAGAAACTTAGCTTATGTATTGGATTCAAGACGGTAATAGTGTTAACATTGCCCATCGTGTATGTATTTTTAAACAGTCAAGTTTTCTGAGAAATAATTATTCGTAAGTAAACAAAATTGTAACAGATTTTTGTGTTTATCCTTTTCCACACCTTTTTAAAAAAAACATTATTCCTCTCTGTCTGTTAGTGCGCTTTCTACTCCTCACAACTATTTACACTCACTATTATTATATGGCTTCGAAGTTAATTAATTAAACGTGAAAAGTTTGTTTGATTACAAGTTTCTTAATCAAGCATGCCTCAAACGGATGAATGGTTTTGGGTGGTTTTTGAAACATAGATTGACCAGGGTCTGAATTATCGGTCGCCATTTATTCCTCAAAATACTAACTAATAATTGCTTAACGAGAAACAAAGATTGAATAAAATAATAAGTAATATATAGGAAAGTCCAGGGCGTACGTCGTACAGTCGATGTAGTTTAAAATTAGCGTCAATAGCACATAGGATAGTTTAGTGGTGTCCCGTGGGATAATTTTCCACTTTCACGAAAACCATTGGCGCGTCCAGAAGCGATTAAATCGCCACGAGACCGCCCTGCTATCGTGGGTTCGGTTGATCTTCACTCGACGATTGCATTCTTCCAACAGCGTATTTGCAACTCACAACCAAATTCACACGAACTTGTGCACCACAAGACCCGTTGCAGTTCTTTTGTTGAATCATGTCAAACACAACTGTCATAGCTGCCCTAAAAATAGGGTTATACATAAATACATACATAAATTCACGCCTTTAAAACTAACGCTTTTAATTCACGCAAGAAATGGGGTTATCTTATTAAAAAAAACTATTCAAATGATCATTTTTATATGCCTGTACCCTTCTTTAAATTAATTTATTAGTATTTTTATGTAATTTCCCTATTTTTTACCCGACTGTCGAAGGAAGGTAATGTGTTTATCTGTCTTAGTATGAATGTTTGTTCCTATGTGGCATTCTAGAGAACAAATGCCTTGGCCGATTTTGGTAATTCTTACGTCAATCGATTTGTTTTGCAAGTGTCACTGGCTACATTTGGAAAATATAAAAATGGCGGATTTTGGGCGCCATATTGTGGGCGAAAAAAAATTTTCTTCCAAACCCAATTTTTGGGGTATCAAAATAAAAAATTTAAAGGGTGATTTCAAAAATATATAAACTTATATATTTAAGAGAACTTAATTTGAAAAAAATATTTACTTCAAAGATATAAATAAAAAAAGTTACTAAAACTACTAATAAATAAAAAGACGTAAACAAGAAGAAAGTCATGCTGTGCAGTCGGAGGGTACATATTCGCGAGCTGGCTGACCAAAACCAGATGTGTCCTCCGACTGCACAGCATGATTTTCTTCTTGTTTACGTCTTTTTAGTTCGCTTCTTAAGCAGTCGGGTATTTAAATTGTACCTACGAAAGACACCGACTTCCAAAAACAAAGTTATTTTCCACTTTTTAATTTTCTTATTTGGAAGTCGGTAGTATTTTAATTAACTAGTCATCTTAAAAAAATTAATAACCTTTATAACTAAAAATGAATGAAAGAACGAATTTAAACAATGAATTTAAAGTATAATCGATCTGTAACAATTAATAAAGGTAACCCAGCCAATGCAACCTCGTTACCATACATCACAAACGCCCGCACAAAGAAATCGTGACACGGCTTGATACCGCAATAAACTAAGTTCCGTGTTAAAATTTCATTTAAAATATTTATAATGTGACTTTTGTGATAAATAACTCAAAAAACAGTGTATTAATGCCCAATTTGTTAAAGGGAACGTAATCAAACTAAATTATCCAACAGTGACTTATCCAACATAACAGTGACTTAATTTATCCAACAGTGACAAAATAAAAATAGCGAATTTAACAACAAACTATAAAAGCGACAATATAATTCATATGTAGGGAAGACTGTGTATTTGTCAGGGAAATCCATTATTGCATGGGTTCTTTTCGGGCTAGATGCTTCTTTACTTGTATGTAGGTTCACAATCTAACTAATCACGTTATGAATTGGAGGATAGCGTATACGATATTCCACTAAGCACGTAGTTTGATCTACACGAACAATCAGTAACTCTGCCCGTATTTCTCCTTAGGTTTTATCACGAATTCACAACTCAATCCAACCCGCCATATTCTAACTCGATCTCTTCTTGTTCGCACCGAAAACTAGTGCTTAGTGTTACGTCAAATTGACATCGGTCACGTCATTCGAAACCATATCTCCATAGACTACTATTCTCTTCAGAACGAAATCTTTAGAAGTGTCGACACATATACAAAACAACACACAGCACCAAAGCAAAGTGAAAACTACCAAAAGTAAAAGTGTTAACATTGTACCTATATCAAAAAAGTCTATCTACGTTAAGTGGAAAAAAACTTGACAAAGTCCTATTAACCACTTTGCTAATTTCAAATAACTTCTCGTTGGACATACACTACAAAATTCCATCTAATCATATCAACGACTTCGTGACCCAGAGGCTTTGCTACCTACATGCGACAAATCTTAGTCACACAGCCAATGTCTTTTTGTGATATTAAGATTCCTAAACTTAAAACTGCCACGATGATAGTAATCCCGAAATCGTATATAAGTCTAAAATTAAAAACATAAAACGTGGTGTGCCTCAAGGCTCAATTTTAGGACCAATACTATTTATCATATTTAAAAATTACTTGCTGAACTTTATGCATCACGTTAAGCCTGAAGTAAGACTTGTTGTCTTTGCAGATGACAATATTGGTGAAAATTACTTAAACATATTGACCAAAAATGTAAATAAAACCCTAGAAATTATTTGCGATTGGTTTATTTTATTAAATACAAATTAGACTAACATTATTTTATTTAAGACTACAACTCGTAGCAATGACAGTTTAGATGTACAAATCAAAGAAGACAGTATAATATTAGTAGATAAAGTGAAATTCTTAGGGCTTCAAAAAGACGGGCTTTTAAACTGGAAACAGGAGCTAGCTGCTATTGACTCCTATATTTCATCTGCATGTACACATACACACTTAGGAGCTTTAGAGATATTTTGGATGTAAAGCAACTAAAAGCTGTATTATTACGCGCTAGTAGAATATAGATTAAGATACAGCATTATGTTTTGGGGTAACAGATATAGCTACAGCTGTCAGAAAGCGTTCATGTTACAGAAACTGGACATAAGGATCGGATCCTTATGGACATAATTGCAGTCAAATCGGATAATTTTACTGCAATTATGTTCCAACAATTCTTGTAATTATGTCCACAAAATTCGACACAGTGTTAATTGTTTGTGAATAAATAAATGAATGACAGCCGCGAGTGGGCTCGGTCCAATATTGCCTTAGAATCCCTGTAAAATCGCAATGTCAATGTGTGTGTGCAAAATGATACTTTGTTCGTAGTGGCCTCTCCGTCTGCGGCGCACCGCCACTTACTTACTTTTTAGGTGCGAGTAGGTAATGACAGGCACGTAGCAGGCCGGTCTATTCTGTCAAGCATTTACCGTGAAAACCTGGTGAAAACATACTAGAAGTGAACCGTCAACCCACTTTGATTGTATGGATTAACTGCTCATTTCATGTTCACTTCTTCTAAGTTTTCACGGTGAGTGATTTACCGAAAAGCACTAGGTATATAATAACTCTTGTTTATTGTATAGTGTTTTTCAAATAAGAGTAATGACAAACGTAGAGAGAATTACCATAAACTTAGGAAACAACCAAATTGATTAGGGAAATAATTAACCGGGTGAAAAATATACTGAATGGGCGACTATTATACTAAGTAAGCAACTATTTATCCGGTTTGAGGAATACCTTTTAGGAGGTTTTTGTGAGCTGCAGTAATAATATTGTGACATACTATAATTGTATTTGGGGTTCTATTTTTTTTGTATTAGCATATTATTCTTCATCGTAAATGAAGGCGACATCGCTGTGCAGCGCGGGAATTCGGGTATAATTGTGTTTTCAACGAATTGGTACAAGAGCAAGCGGAGCGAGTTCGGGAGCTTAGGGCACCCCGACACGGACAGGTTAGGTTCGAACGAGATGACGGGAGCTGAAGTGAGCGAGCAAAGCGAGCGAACTCAGCTCCCGTCATCTCGTTCGTGTTAGGTTACTTTAGACCCTGCGGACGGAATTAGGAGCCCTGCGCAGCGGGGCTCCGTCGACTATGTTACCAAAGTACTAATCAAGTCGCTGTTTTAAACATTTGTATTCGCCCACTGTTTGTCGCCCACTTAGTATTTCAGTAAGCCATATTCAGTATTTTTTACATCTTTAACTTGAATTTATTGTCGCTCGTTTAAATACTACCCAATTGATTATACAGATGAATATATTTACCCGAAACAGCTAATAACAGATGATTATTCGATGCGCAAAGTGGTTGAAATAAGAATAACCAATGGCTGCAGAAGGTACTAGGGTTTGAAAGAGATTATGAAAGATACAAAAATATAAAAACATACAGACCTTCATATGAATATCAAAAGCAAACTATTTAACACATGCATACTACCAGTTCTCATGTACGGCAGCCAAACATGGGCCTTATCACAAAACACGATTAGCAAACTTGCATCATGCCAATACGCAACGGAAAGGAGCATGATTAATGTGAAAAACTCAGACCGACTGAGAAACCTTCTAATAAGAAGCAAAACAAAGGTTATAGACATAACGTGCAAAATTAGAAGGCTTAGCGGCGATGGGCAGGGCATATGGTAAGAGGAAAAGACAAACAGACAAATGGAGCAAAATTGTGACACGATGGTATCCTAGAGAAGGTAAAAGGAAAAGAGGTAGACCGCAAAAAAGATGGGATGCCGACATAAGAAAAGTGGCAGGCGTCACATGGAACAGAGTGGCTCAAGAAAGACATGAGGGGAAAAGGTTGGAGGAGGCCTTTGTCGACTGGCAAACAGATCTACTGAAAATAAGTAAATTTCAATTATGAAACTAGATTAAGGTTTACATTAAATTTAAGTTATGTATTTTAATCATATAATTGTAATATTAATCTGAATAAAAGGCTATATTATTATTACTATACAATAACACCGTGATACACACGCTCGTGGAGGTGGCGCCTAACTGTAAAGGCCGCTGCACACGTAACGCGTTTTATTCCGGACGGAACGGGACGATAAGTTTTGAAAATGTCGCTTTATACGAAGTGTATACGAAAGAACATACGCCACACGTGCACAGACAGGACGGTGACGTGGCGTCCCTTGAACAAAATTTATGGGACCGTTCTTTCCGGAATTATACTCGTTACGTCTGCAGTGACCTAAGGATTTACTCACCAATAGGTAAGTACCTAAGTGGTTTTCGTGTTTAAACAGAATTTTATGTAAATATAAATCGACTTTAAAATCGCAAAGCTTGATGTAGTTCTGGCTTTTTAGTATGTTGTATTGACAATCAGTGACGGTAATGAGGATCCAAATTTGAAACTTCGAAGAGCGTGTGCTCGCTGCTAATAGTTTACTCACAATCTCGAACAAACGAAAATAAGGTATAAAATATTTTTTGAAGAATTTACACAAAGCTCTCTGAATACCTATTTGTGCGGATATTACGGCACAGTACCGAAGGAAATGGCATAAAATCATGTAAAAAGACATTTCAGCCCAGCTCTCGGCCAAGTACACGACTTCCGGCATCCGTTCTTACATTTGCAGGCTATGATTTTGAGAAGGTCTTGTCAGGCTTGGTCCTTGTAGGGTATTTGTTTCAAATTTAATAAACTTTAAAAAAGTAAGTTATAGTATTTTAAATTTATGAATTTTAGAGCAAAAAATACCAAAATTTCGTAGTTTTAGGCGTGGTGCGCAGCGAGCACACGTTTTTCAAGGTGCAAATTTGAAATCTCACTACCCTGACTGGTCCGTAAACATACCAATAAATTAGAAATACATCAAGCTTTGCGATTTTAGCCTTTTTTCAAGCTGTTATTTAACTTGCAATGTATGTATGTTCGGGTCAAATCTTGCAACTGAATTTTAAAGCAGTTATCCTCAAACGATTAAAATGAAATTTTGCATGCACGTTTCGTTTGGATGACAATGCACGGTTAGCTAAGTGACAACATTCTTAATGCAATATGGTGGATGGCCCAAGATGGCGTACTAGCTATTTTTATGCACTGCCATGATATCAATTAAATGGTTTGCTAAGAAGAATACGAAAAAAGCTTGTTTTAAAAAATATATTTTTAATTGAATAATTTACGTCGATTTCTGCTGGGTTAAAGGGAATTTTAGCTGCCGTTTGACTAAGAGGCAATAGAGTCTGTCAAGCGAGTCGTGTCCACAACCCTTTTACTGATTTCTTATAATGGCAATACTATGATCTGTCAAACAGATTGTCACAAATTCTGTTATAACCTCGTAATAATCCGGTTTTTGTTGAGTTTTTTAATGCTATAATGCCGAAACCTATTAAAAGTAGTGTCAGGAGCTTGTTGTTTACAATGATTAATAAATATAATCATGTACAGAGTGAATCTGACGACGTGTTATCGCAAAAACGACGACTTTTGGATGAAATCGTTTCAACATCAGGTAGGTTGGCAACAACATATTGATACTTTCAGCACAATAAACTTATCTGACTTTTTTTATTTTACTGTGATGTGATCACGATTTCCATTTTGGTTTAGATCCAGACGTCGTGTTCATGACCGTGAAACTTACTGAGGCATCTGTATGTGAAAACTACTATAAAGATTGTTGTCAGTGTTGACACCTGAAAGATTTTTGAATTTGCCGCTTTTTTCATGGGACTAGACTCGCTTGACAGACTCTAGGTTCGTGTGCAACCCAGCGTGTACATAAAAAACTTTTTACAAAAAAATACTACCGACTTCCAAATAAAAAACTACAAAGTGAAAAATAACTTTAGTTTTGGAAGTCGGTGTCTTTCGTAGGTACCAATTAATTGCGTTATGGCACCGACTTCCACAACTAAAGTTATTTTCACTTTGTAGTTTTTTTATTTGGAAGTCGGTAGTATTTTTTGTAAAAAAAAAATTATATTTCTCTTTTTAGTTGTACCTACATAATAGGCAAGTTGTTTAGTAAGGTACCTATAACGCCAGAATAGATAACCCGAATATCATGAATTTTGGACATAACTGGTGAAGTAAGAGATCTGCGTACCCCTTAAGAGCGTACTGGCATGATGTTATGTTATGAAATGGTATAAACAATAAAAAGGCATGCCATTACAACAATCCCGAGAGATTTGCCGTTATTTATTGAAGAGTTCTGTTGTATATCTTCGTCAAATCTTCACCAAATTAAAATGGGACCAAATTCGGAACATATCATTTCAAACAAAAAAGAATTTTCAAAATCAGTCTACAATTGACGGAGAACGGTGAACATACATAAAAAAAAGACAAACATAAGGTCGAACATAGAATCTCCTCCTTTTTGGGACGTCGGTTAAAAAATACATTCGTTTTTATGCCAATCGCTAGAAGCACTTGGTAGGGCAAGAAAGATAGACTCTAAAACTGCACGCGTCCCTTTCTAAAATGTAAAATTATATTAGTATTTCTAAAATGGTTGATTGGTTGAATATTGTTTCGAGTGACAGTCAACCTAACCAAATCAACCAATAACAAATCATATTTCAATTGTGTGAATGGGAAACACGAAAATACAGGCAATCTTTCTCGGCGTGTTTTTTCTTTTTATAATGAATAGAATCCAGCAATAGGGTCACTCCATTTTCCTAGCCTGGCTTAGCGTAGCACTGGTAGGAAAGGTTAGGTGTTTGTAGAAAAGCGAGAGACGTGGGCGAGGGATGTGAATGAGTAATATGTACACATAATAGGACTCTACAGGTTTGGTAGCAGAAATCGTAGGAGGCAAACGCTTATCAGTTCCTGGAAATTCATTCTTTAAGATTAAACTCCAAAAGAAGTGGACGGACGAGGCAAAGTTCCAACAAAGTCTCTTGCAACTTTGGTCCTAGACCAAAGACTTCGTCTTAATGGATAACATGCGTACGTTTAAGATCGTTCAGGGATCAAACGGTTTCATAAAACAGAATTTTTCTTACTGTATGTAAATTACCCGTAAATGAGGATGGTAGAAGCCGCCATTTCGTAGAAATCGGCCAAGACAAAATCAAAGTGGCTTTTACACAAATTTAAAAAGGAAAAACCCCTGGTAAGTGCGGGATTACAACTAAACTCGAAAGCTCCTGGTCGTTTTTTCTTTAAAATTAGTGGCAAGACCGTTATAAAGAACTTCAGACCTTTTTTGCTTCTTAGCTACCTACCTAATTATAAGTAGTTTTAGAGACTAATAATGTAGCATCTCATATACAAGCAGCAGACAGGGTTACAAGGAGAGACGTAACCAGAGTTCAATGCACACAGTGCGACAAATCATTCAGCAGGCCGTAGAGCAAGACTAGAATCTCTAGTGTACTATAGTAGTGTATGAGCAGAATCAACCCATTTGTTCTGCGTTTGGGGACTATTAGAAGGATTTTGATTAAATCGTCACGCATGCAGCGAAGTTATCTGATTTGACTGTCTTTGAAGATTTGGAGTTTGATTTGGTCCACGGTGGTGGTTGCGCGATCTGACCATTTTCAACGCAGCTACCTCCCTCGTAAGCGCCCCGATCAGTCGACGATTGTGACGCGGTGCTAGCATGACTGCAAGAACACACGGAATTGACAGCTTATGTCTACTCACTCATCTTTTCTGCCATCCCTGCTAGTATCTAATTTTGATGCTTCACTGACTGCCAATACAGCTCTCGTCTAAGAGGATAGGTGGCTCATCCACAACGTTCTGATGGTTTTATCGGGCATCTTGTCACGGGCCAAATCATGCATACGCCGCAGCAGCTGAGAAGGACGCTGGTCGCCTAGTTCAACCTCGTTGAGCGATCTTCCTAAACATTATAAATAAACATACGAGCGCATCACATGTCCGGCCGCCGGCACAGCATGCAGCACCGCAGCGTACTGAGTGAGTCACTCGACTCACCGCGCCCGCGCCGCCGCTCCGAACGACATGCGACACCACCAGCGGCCCCCGCCTACCTACGCTGGCGCGCCGTATCGAGGAGCGACAAAATCCCTGCTTCGATGACCATCACGCACTGAAGGTTCAGGGTTGCAATTGGAAGCCGAGCCGCCTATATTTACGTGTCGCACCGCGCACGTTCACTACATCACTCCCCTGCGGAGACCGGAGATCAATAGCAGCTTAAGTCGTCCGTACATCTCGTGAAACAACCTTGTAGATGTGTCTCACGGGAAACAACCTTCCACTGGCCTGCCAGTTTCCCGTGAGTCGGAACCGGAAGTCGCAGAGTTTGCGGTGAGTCGGAACTGCATGGGTTTGTTCCCCAGTGAGTCGGTGTGATGATATCCCAGTGAGTCGGGACAGTGTTGCTGGCTCCAGGGGGCCGGAGCGGTGATGATAGTAGCTGAGGGCGATACAGGAATGCGCGTTCGCTGCATGCTGGTGGTCAGGATACCCCCCGTAGATACCGTGGGTACTGGCTGGCTGTGTGACTCGCTGCTCGAAAGCTTGAGAAAGTGCTGATGACGTCACGATGAAGTAGTTCTGCACGAAGGCTGCGCTGATGATCAAGTCGGGATCACCAGTTTGGAGGTCGGTGGAAGAAAGTGTAAAGTCCCACAAACCTCCATTGATAAGGAAGGATCCTCCGATCAGGCGGGTGTTGTGTCTGGTCCGGGCAACTGCCCAACGGTTATTGTCGGACTGCTGTATGTGTTCAAATCGCGCCGAAAGCTTTACTTGCGCGATGCACAAATTATGTGACATCATGTCATTAGTGCGTAAGTGACGGTGTTGGCACCGCTACATGGACGCGACAACAACCATCCTAATTTAGGTATCGACGGATGAGACGAGAGAGCGTAAGTGCCCCTAAATTCTTCACTAACTCATTGGAGGATATGTTTAAGACGCTGAATTGGGAACATCTCACACATGAGATTCGCAGATCACATCGTCATCGTTAGGTGAATCGCTGCATGACTTGCAACATCTGAACCTATTTATTATTCCTGATTACGGGAAAGGACTTGAAAGATGATGGGTCGCGAAGCTCCGCACGCAATGTGAATATAGAAAGAAACCTTTGCTACAACTTTGCTGAAAACATTCCAAAACGGATGCGGGTGCGACGGCAAACTTGCGTGTTTTTACTTCTGGCTGTAACTGGCCATAACCACAAACAGTGCCAAAACCATTGACAAAACTAATCATGTGTCAAATGACATTTGCAATGTTCTCCTCACAGCCATTCCTATGAAAATTTAACTCTTTAACATGATTCCATAGCTTTAAAGAGTAGATTCTAATCCAGTTTCAGGAAAATCAAGCGTGATGTTTTGTTAAATTATTATCAATTCTCAATATGTCAGGTAAATAAATTGTTATACCTAAATTATAGTTGAATCCGATCCTTGCTTTTTGTAGTTATAGTCCTGCCTACTCATCATTTACAGCACAACACACCTACACTACATACTTATTTAATGCTGATAGGAATGTATTGGGTCCAAAATAATAGCATCCTCCCATGCCTTCATCCACATGGAACTCAACTGTACCATAATACAAATACTGTACAACATACCTTTTGGTCTGGGAAAGCATATTTGTGACGGGTTCAAACAAACTATCTTACTTCATCAGTTTAGGTAATATATAAGGTAAGGAACTGCACTATCGGGACACCTTTGAAAAGACGGCGTTCCTAAATACCTACTGTATAGATTTGCGCGATTTTATCACTCTGTAATAACGTTTGTTAACGATTGATAAATGTTCAGGTTAAAAATCAACCTTAATTTATTGAAGTTTTCAATCGACAAAAACGATCCTTATTTTCGACCGACAAATACCCATTAGGTGCTAGTCGGCATTTAGATATAAAATATTTTTTTAATAATTACAAAATCTCTGACTACAAAGTTATTTTTCAGGCATTTATTATGTTTTATATGAATAGGATATTAGTCGATGGTATGTTGCTTATACTTGTCTTAAATATGGCATGAGTGTGAATGTAGATGGTTATAAGATTAGAGGAAGGTCAAAGAAACGATGGATACTTTGTGTGAAAAATGATAATATGGCGAGAGAGGAGGTGATTATTAAGACGGCGGATGAATAAAAGAGATGAATAGAAGAAGAATACGTGCTGCATCGGCCTCAAATAAATTTAGATAAGGGTAAAAAACGACGAATTCAAAAATAGTTAAACTGAATGCAATAGAATGCCGTTGCCTCCAGTTTTACTTTTTTTGAATTCTCGCAATTTATATTCCACACTCGTCAAAGACATCAAGTAAACACCAATCGTGTGATGTTGTTAATCTTGTCTCATCTAATTCCACTCGTTATTTCAGTTATCACTATCCAACGATCATTTGAGTTATATCTCCACTGAAGACACACACTTCTCTATAAATAAATCTGTCTACAACCTCGATGGGCCAATAACTAGGTAAGATTGGATTCAGTTGTAACAATGTATTATTATAATGTTTATTACATTTGCCGTTTATAGCGCACACGGAATAGTTTAAGAAGCAAGTTACGCTACCCGCCGCTAGATGCCACTATAATAAATGCATTCAATTTAAAGCTGTGTTCCGTTAACAATAAGATCTATATTTGCGTAACGAGGTCATTACTACTACTACTGTGTCGGCTAGGTATTTTCTTCCGCTTTTAATAAAAAATCTAGTTCTACAAAGTGATCGGAGCAAATTTTATTACTTTTTGCAGGAAACCAATTTTGGCTTCCAGTCGCTTTAATCCATTTTTCTTTTCTCTCTAGACCCTTAGCTAATCTGAAGTCACAAAATAATACGAAACCCACTTTTTTATAGCTTTGAGACTTGCCCCAAGTTTCTCAGCTCAAAATTATCGCAGATTAATGTTACAAATTGTCAAGCACGCGTTATCTGTTATGATTGGCTGTTGAAAATTCGTTCAACCAATCACAGCAGATAACGTGTGCTTGACAATTTGTCACATTAATTCTGCGATAATTTTGAGCTGAGAAACTCGGGGTTAGTTACTTACACTTGTTCAATTAACCTTTCCTCAATTAGTATTCTAATACGAATAGATTACCTGTATCCATGTTTTATTTATATCAAACTTGGTTAAGGCAGAATTAGAAAAAAAACCGGCTTAGTGCGAGTCGGACTCGCGCATGAAGGGTTCCGTACCATTATCGCAAAAACCGGCAAATAATCACGTTTGTTGTATGGGAGCCCCGCTTAAATTTTTATTTTATTCTGTTTTTACCCGGCTCCAAGGAAAGGGTTATGTTTTTCACGCGTATCTTGTATGTATGTATGTTCTTTATTACCTCGTATCTTTCAAGCCATTTGACGGAATTTTATAATTTATACATCTTTAAATAGGTCTTTACTGCCCAAGTGTTCTTAGATAAGTGTCGTTAAAAAATGGAACATGGCGGATTTTGGGTGCCTTATTGTAGGGAATGCAATTTTTTTTTTCGATACCCTTCGAGTGGGGAATCAAAATGAAGAATTTTTAGAGGTGATTACACAAACATATAACACTTCTATGTTTAAAAATCAATCGAACAAAAAAAAGTGTAACTAAAAAGTTGTAAATAAAAAAATAAATAAAAAACAAAAAACCCAACTGCAATGATGTAAACAATATGTGCAGTCGGAGGGTATTTACAGTTTTGGTAATCCAGCTCGCGAATATGTACCCTCCGACTGCACAGCATGATGTTCTTCTTATTTACATCTTTGCAGTCGGTCATCTTTCTCGATTTTATTAATCTTTTTAGTATTTTTTGTTATAGCGGCAATAGAAATATATCATCTGTGAAAATTTCAACTCTAGCTATAACGGTTCATGAGATACAGCCTGGTGACAGCCAGACACTCAGACGGACCGTGGAGTCTTAGTAATAGGGTCCCGTTTTTACCCTTTTGGGTATGGAACCCAAAAAAGAGATTTGAACATGAAAATGTGTTTGATTACAGTAGAAGGCATTTTTTTCTGTTCTGTGGGTCTGCTACAAGTGCAAAGGGCAACCGACAGAAATCCGACGACTGACGAAACACGAAGTTTGCCGAGGGACATAAAGAAAATAGTTGTACTGTACTGAATTATCTAACTCTATGTTTATAATTTTCTAAAAACCTGCAGCAAAAGCTAACCAAAAAAAAATATCTATCGAGTTCCTGTCTTTTCTTTTTGACGTGGGATTTCCAACGCAACTTGGCGTCAAGAGTTATGCCAAGGTATTTGGCTGTATTCACATAAGGCACTTGCATGCCGTTTATATAGACTGGGTGGTTATCGCTGAGTTTATTAGTGAAGTCAACGTGAACCGATTTTGACTCATTCAGTTTGATCTACCACTTTTGTGGCCAGTCCTAAACTTGCAGCAGTATCACCAGCAAAGGTCGCGATGGTGTTGTTTTCCAGCTCTGGGATATCACATGCGTATATCAAGTATAGGATTGGGCCTAACACACTACCTTGTGGTACTCCGGCCTTAATAGTTTTTAGCTCAGAATATGCGTCCTCTTGCATAAATATTCTGTTGCTTATATATTACTATAGAATATCTTAAAGCTATATCTAGTAAGCGATGATGTGGTCGACGGTGAAACACGCTTGCCTAGAAGTAACCTATTCACTCTTGACTTAAAGACCCCTAGATTTTAGCTATCGGGAAACACAGACTCCGGCAGGGAATTCCACTCCTTAGCTCTACGCATAATAAAAGTGTCCCCAAAACATTTTGTGCATGGGTGGGATGTCCACAATGTACGGATGACGCATCGCCGTGCGTCTAGTTTTCCGATGATGGAACGGGCTGGGCGGAATTAAATCATGCAAACCCATCGCACACTCCCCGAAATGTAACCGATAAAAAACCGACAAGCTGGCAACTCGGCGACGATGTTTAAGGCTCTGGAGCTTTGATTTGACCAGTGCCTCATTGCCGATAAGTCTCTTGGCCCGCTTTTCGATCTACTCTAGTGCATCAAGCTGGTATTTGGCAGAACCGTCCCAGAGGTGAGAACAGTACTCCATGCACGATCGAACTTGCGCCTGATACAAGTTGAACAGCTGATCCGGCGTGAATAACTTTCTCACCTTCGCAAGGAACCCCAACTTTTTGGAAGCCAGCTGAGCCTTTGCTTCAATGTAAGGCCCAAAATTGAGAGTCGATGTCAACGTAACGCCAAGAAGCTCAAGATGGTCCGATATTGGCACGGTTACATCACGGAAAGTTGGAGCCGGGTGAAATTGGCTCTTTTTAGCGGAAAAAGACACGCCTGGGTTTTAGCAGCATTAAACTTGAACATATTGGAATCACCCCATTCGGAGACTGCCTGCAAGGACAAGTTCAAGCGCTCCACCATGGCCTCATAGAGAGACCGGATCTGTGGTCATTCGAAACAATGATGAGTATTGTTTTTTATGGTGTGTTGTGGCGGCCCCTTACCGTCACAACCCACAACCCGACATCCCGATAGAGTTTCGTTTTATACTTACTTCCAGGATTTTTTGAATATTGATGATTTGACATTTCCAATCACATTTTCGGACATAGAGTCTTTGAGAAAATAATCCCTTTCTGAATATATTCGTGTATGTTTAAAAAAAATGATAGGACAATCATTGGACCTTTGTATACATCAACGAATAATAAATCTAAGAGCATCCATCTATTGCTTTTAGAAAAAAGAACACTAATTCTCATTAATGTCTTATCAAAGATTTGCCTCGTCTATTCAGAAATCAGATGACTAAACATCTGCAAACTATACTTCTGCAAAACATACTTTTTGTTTCTTCCAACACACAGTTAAATTGAATCACACCTGTGTGTTGATTGCGAAATATTACTCGAACCGATTTCCGGCGATGCATTCAACACCGCCAACACGTCATACTCACAACGGCACGTACCGTCCGCATTCGCCTATAATATAGTATCATCATTTAATTTATATATTTAATGAATATGATATACACAGAGGAAGATGCTCTCGATTTTAAACGCTCTGTTAAGTGCTACATTTGTGAAAATTTACTGTTGACCGTTGAGAGTAAGGGTTCAATGTCATATTACAGGTCAATACCGAGGCGCAGCACATCGACTCTGTAATCTGCAACATAAAGTACCAAAGTTCGTTCCAATATTTTTGCATAATTTATCTAGCTACGATTGTCATTTATTTATAAAAAAAACTAGGTGAAATGCCGGGGCAAATCAAAATTCTCCCACCGCTCCTTCCTATCTTATGTCAAAATTTCAATATCTATGTTCTTCACATGCTCGGAATCTGCGTTCTTCCAATAATCTCCTCTTGCTTTGTCCTTCTCATACTACTGATTTTGTTCACTCTTCCTTCAATGTTCAGTCCATTCTGCTCTGGAACGCGCTTCCTCCCGAGATCAGGACGGCTACAATTCGGTTTGCATTCAAGCGAAAATTGCGGATTTATTTTCAACTCAATTAAGGAGAGTCATCTCACCTTCTTCTTTTCTGTTACTTCATAAATATATATATTTATATAAGTATATATTATATTCAATTATGTACGTTTATTTTACCTATCTTAGTAAGTTAATAACAACTTTTTTTTTAAATTGTTTATGCAATGCACCTGCCATGTTATCTCGTCACCACCCATGGTTGACTGGTAGAGAATGCCTAAGGCATTAAGTCCGCCTTTGTACCTTTTGTGCATGAAGTCTAAATAAATACGAGTAAATAAAATAATATCCAAGAACAAGGAATAATATACAGCATTTACAAAGTATATTCCTACTGCTGAGAGTGACTATATACAAATAAGGTTTTTAGATTCTTTCAACTTTTTAGGCACAAGTTTAGACTAACTTGATAAAACATTGCACGTAGAAAATTTTATTAATCTCCGATCTCATTTTTCTAATGAGAGACAATTTAATTTTTGCTGACTCGTAAAGGTATATATCAGTTTGATTATTTGACCGATTGGAAATGTTACGAACAAAAATCATTACCATCTAAGTATTGTTTTCATAATTCTTGAACCAACGAAGATATTAGCGATAAAGATTATAATCAAGCTCAGACTGTTTGTGCTGAATTCAATATTAATGATCTCGGCGAGTATACGGAACTATACTTGAAAACAGATGTGCTTTTGTTGACAGACATATTTCAAAACTTTCGAAAAACATGTAAACAATAATACAAACTCGACCCCGCATTTTACATAACTGCACCTTGTTTATCTTTCGGTGCAATGTTGCTAAAACAGGGCTCCAGTTAGAACTCGTGTCGGACTTGGCTATCATCAGAATGATTCATAGCGGTATACGAGGGAGTTTGTGCATGTGTTCCTATCGGTATGCAAAAGCGAATCATAAATACATGCCAGAATATAATGCAGCACAGTCTCCGTCTTTTATAGTATATCTAGATTTAGAAGCCTTGGTAATAAGATAAAATGACCTTGAGTATTACTATAAACTAAGTTAATAGAACAAGCGATCTTGAGTAGCCATGTCAAAGCTTGTGGAATGCTATTGTTAGAATGGAAGTCTTTATCAGTGCTAGTATAAGAGTTTTATTACTCTTTGCAATGCTATAATTTTCATTATACGACTTTTTTGCTAGTTGGGTAAACCCGAAAACCGTAGTTTCGATCTAAGTTACTACGGGCGTATCCTACTCCCTACCTACGGACTGATGCTTCGTTCGGGGCGCGAACTAAGAATAAATGACAACACAATTTGACAGTTGTAGCTACTCCCGATGTGTTTTTTGTACCCGTCCAAAAAATTGAACTTGACCCTTGTTTTAGAGGATCGTTATCTATCTTTCTCATATCTTTAAACGAGCAATTCTTGTATATATTTATGTATATATATAATCTGAATCTCAGAAACGGCTCGAACAATTTTCATGAAATTTGGTTTGCAGGGAGTTTCGGGAGCGATAAATCGATCTAGCTAGTTTTCATTTTTAGAAAACGTAGTTTTCTCTAATTTGACCCGAGCAGAGCTCAGTAGCCCAGGTACTGTCAGATATTACGACATCAAAATAGGTATCGCGCTGTCGACGAAAGCTAAAATTCCAAGCGATGGCTTTTTAATGCACGAAGAAGCTCTACTGGAAGAGCGGAGGCAACGTTGACGAAATTTACGTCAAAACATCCTGTGGGCGAGTATTTTCGACGTTGAGTTCATAGAGAACTATAGGCTCACTCGGGTATTATTCCAGGACTTGTGTGAGGGTATAATAACTCTTCTGCCTCGACACATACGACGGTGTGTTGTTGATCCAAGAATGAAGGTAAGGAAATATTAAAGATTCTGCAAATTATTGTAGAGATGAGACGTATTTACCATACGAGGTTTGTAAACCAGGGCTTTGCTTCAAAGTACGGCGCCCTGGTACGAGTAGGCAATACTTGCAAGTATGAAAGTATTTGATATGCTATCGGGCGCAAGCCAGGCAGAGCTGGAAAATACTTGCACAGGAAATCATACCATGTCGCTATATAAATAAGGAGCACAATCGTATTTGCAGATAGAAACTTTGAACCGCCAAGTATTTTTCGTTTATGCGATTATGCTCCTAAATTTTAAGGTAACACGAATCAATTTCCTATGCAAGTATTTTGGCGGCGCCGCCAACGCAGCGAGCCCTTCGCTGCCCGCCACCTCGAATCCCTCGCTGCCCGCGGCCGCGCCTTGAGCGTCCGATTTGAAAATACTTGCATAAGAAATTGATTCGTCCTTCCTTACGGATAAGGAGCATAGTCGTATCAACAAAAAAAAATACTTGGAAGTTGAAAGTATTTTTTATTTGCGAATACGATTCTGCTTCTTATTTGTATACTGACATGGACCGATTTCCTAAGCAAGTATTTCTAACTCGGGACTCCGAAAGCGATGCAAGTTCGGGGCTCGGTGGTTGTGCTCGAAAGTCTCGAAATATTCCGAAGTTGTCCGAGTGCATAAACCGAAATCTGTTTATGAAACAAGCTATTATAAAAAAAAATGGATTTGTTCAGTTTTGACTGTATTTGGTTAATTGTGTAATGTATAATTAATTCTAATTTTAAATCAAGATGAGTGACTTTTTTACTGTTGTACAAAAGTCGATAAAAATATAACTTAAAAAACATACAATTACTTAACAAAAAGTTTTTATTTTATTTAAATAAATATATTATATCATTGCGTGTTTTGATAATCTTCTGTTATCCACAACACAACACAATAAATAAAATTTGAACATCAGAACTGAGCAACGTAAACAAAACAGAGGCGACACTTGAGATTTGAAGTACCTATTCGTCGTAGGTATGTTCTAAAGACTTGAAGTGGGACTATATTCCATCCTTGTGTAAGTTTTTTTTTCTACACTTTGTGTAAGTTAGAGCAGGAAATATCAGTTTACGAATTAATACGGTAAAAAAGTAACTTTATGATTTCTTTTGATAAGTTTGCGGCGCCATTCACCCTTACGTCTATACACAAAAGATACATTATTGTGTGAACGAAAGTATTTTAGTAATTGTATTATTTACGTTTTTAATGTTTCTTGTCTCAGTTGTGGTTTTTCTTTCACCGACCGACCATGGCCTAATTTAAGAGAACAATTTCGCGAGTTTTTTTTAATTTTGGACTATTATTATTTAGTGTGTAAATAAACAAAACTGAAACTTTTTTGTGTAGACTGTGTTTAGGAGTGTAAATAGTTAAATAGGTACACACAAAAAGTTACTTTGCGATTTTATTGACGATTTTTAAACTGAAAATAAGTGTTTTTTAATCGATAATATTTTAGATAGTACTTGTTGTAAATAATATTATGGGCGCACGGTTGGAGCAATGGTTGAGAGATTGGCTGCTGCGCTGCGTGTCGCTGGTTCGATTACCGCACGGTACAAATATTTGTATGACCTACAGATAGTTTTTCCGCCTCTGGGTGTTGTGTATGTGAGCTTATATGTTTCTAAACGCACCAACGATACAGGAAGAAATTCCTAGTGTGGCGCAAAGTTTTAAATAAAAAGAAAAAAAAATATAGTCACAAACCTAAAATCTGTTATTATGGCTCCTTAGAAAAGTTTGGCTTGGGATCATACTGTGGACAAAGGTGAAAATAAAGCTGAATGCAAAATGTGCAAAGTAATTATTTCTTACGAATCAGGAGTGTCAAAACTTACCAAGCATGTATAAAAACCCGTACAAGTTTGTGGCACGGTACGAACTAGACCGGAATCCGAACCGCCACTAGATACTTTCAAGTATTTTTATACCTGGTTTCCGACCGTGGTATTTTTACACACTCGTACTTGCAAGCCCTGGTATTGATATTTGCAAGTATATCTCATCCCTAAATTATTGAGCTTTATTACCAATTCATCCCTCCTATATACTGCTCTTAATTTTTATGCCCGGGGGGCTACCATGGTGCAGTGGTCCTTGGACCTTATGTTCCAATGGCACAGCAGACAGTGGCACGCTGTCTGTGGCATGTCACATATGCACTGAACAACCCCTCAATAATACAAAAATTTATAAGATTTCCACAAAATTTGGCTGAGAGGAACCTTGTGAAAAGATAGAAGTTTAAAAGCTTTGAAAATTGTTTTATCTATACTAAGTAGGTATAGATAAAACAATTTAAACAAGTACACAAGAGTGTACAATAAAATAAATTATATAATTTAGAATTTTATTAAGCTGTACGTTTACAGAATTTATGAAAAACATGGCCTGCCAGGCGCAGTCGGCTCCATTGACTGCACGCATGTGTGCTTGCGGCATTAGTAAAACCCAGTGAACATGAGGAGCGTTTCTTTAACAGGAAATTTATTTAGTAGGGTATTTGTAGTTATATTAATGATTAATTTGAGTATTTCTTTTATAAACTTTTTTAATTTTGCTTTTTTTTTTTTTTTTTTTTTGTGTATGTTCATCGATATCTCCGTCAGTTGTGGACCGATTTTGAAAATTCTTTTTTTGTTTGAAAGAGTATGTTTCGAAATTGGTCCCATTTTAATTTGGTGAAGATCTGATTAAGAACTTCGAAGATATACGACAGAACTCTTCAATAAATAACGGCAAATCTCTCAGGATTGCTGCAATCGCAAGTCTGTTTATTGTTTATACCATTTCATAACATAACATCACGCCAGTACGCTTTTAAGGGGTATGCAGATCTCTCATTTTACCGGTAATGTTCAAGTTTCATGATATTCGGGTTATCTATTCTGGCGTTAAGGTAACTTACTAGACAACTTGCCTATTAGGTAAGTACAACTAAAAAGTGAAAAATAAAACTTTTTAACAAAAAAAAACCACCGACTTCCAAATAACAAAACTACAAAGTGAAAAATAACTTTATTTTTGGAAGTCGGTGTCTTTCGTAGGTACCATATTTTTGCGTTATGGACACCGACTTCCAAAAATAAAGTTATTTTTCACTTTGTAGTTTTGTTATTTGGAAGTCGGTGGTTTTTTTTTGTTAAAAAGTTTTATTATATCAGTCTAAAATTATTGCTAGGACCTTAGTTTCTCACTTGTCAACTTCAGTCTCAAATTAAAATTAACAACATATTTCACAATCAAAACATAGATTTCCTTCTTAACCGACTTTCCAAAAAAGAGGAGATTCTCAATTCGGATGTTTATATATTTTTTTTTGTGTATGTTCGGGCATAACTCCGTCATACATAACAGGTTTTGAAAAAAATATTTTTAAATACCATTTAAATTTGGTAAAATTCTGATGAAAAAATTCGGAGATATGCACCAGAACTCTTCAATAAATGACGGAAAATCTCTCGGTATTGCTGCAATCGCACGTCTGTTTATTGTTTACACCAATTTATAGCATACTATTACGCCAGTATGCTCTAAACGGGTACGCAGATGTGTACAGTTCACCCTGGTACACTCTCATTCCACCGGTTTTGTTCATGTTACATGTTATTCGGATAATTTATTTGACATTACTGTGGGCATTACGAGGCATGCCTTTTAAGTTTTGTCGTTTGAAGAAAAAAACACAACTAGAACCTTATAGTACTTTTTATTATTATTCAAAGTACACCACGTAGCTTAATACACTTTTTCATTCGCTCAAACCAGTTAATATAACATTTATTCCACTCTAAAGTGGGGGTGTTCAAAATGGCTGGCATGAAAGCGTCGACTGCTTCTTCACCGAACTGGAACCTTTGACCACGAAAACTTTTCTTAATTTTAGGAAATGTAAAGAAATCGTTAGGGCTTAGGTCAGGACTGTATGGAGGATGCTCAAGAATTTCTACTTTTTCCTGCTTCAAATACTCTATCGTTTGACGAGCGCTGTGTGAGCTTGCGTTGTCGTGGTGCATGATGATGCGTCGCTTTGAATTAGGTGTTCGATGTTCGGCGATGACTTGTGGTAAACCAACTGTGGTATACCACTCTGCGTTAACCGTTTTACGATCTTCAAGTGCAATAGTCGCAACATGGCCGGTTTTTCCAACGAACGTGGCCACCATCTTCTTTGAAGTGCTTCGAGAACGAACAACTTTAGTCGGCTTTGGCTCGTCTTGAAAGACCCAGATTGTAGATTGTTGTTTGGAATCAGGATCGTAGGCATAGATCCAAGATTCGTCACTACTGATGATGTCGTTGACGTGATTTGACTCTCCTCGGTTGAACCTTTGCAGAGTTTTCTTACAACATCTGACGCGGGCCGCCTTGTGATCGTCGGAAAGCAGATGCGGTATCCAACGGAAAACTAGCTTTCTCACACCAAGCGCTTCATGCAAGATCTTCTGAATGGTTGTCCCTGAGATGCCTAATAGAGCCTCTATCTCTCGATACGTCACATGATGATCTTCCAGAATTAGTTGTCTCACAGCAATAATGTTATCTTCAGTGAAGGCGGATTTTGAGCGTCCTTCGCGAGATTTGTCACTAACACTAGTATGTCCACGCTGGAATTCTAAATACCAGCGTTCAACAGTCCGCAGACATGGGGCTTCATCATTGAACACAGATCTTAGCTCTTCAAAACACTGAAGCCGTGTCATGCCTCTTCTAAAGTTGTAGAAAATTATTGCACAAACATTTTCCTTAGAAAGATTCATTTTCGTACGTAACCTGACAGATTCCAATCGACGCTGTGACTGATCAATAGAATTAATCCTATTACTTTCAACTGTTTTGAGATTCAAAATTTAAACACATTCGAATATAGAACAGTTCAAATTCAAAATTGCCGGGAAGTATGGAAACGATAGAACTTAAAAGGCATGCCTCGTTCAGGTTTATATAACACTAAAAAGTGAAACAATTTTTTTGTTTTTACTAAAAATAACTACCCACTTCCAAAAATACACTACACTGTGAGAAATAACTTCAATTTCGGCATTCGGTTTCAAAAAACGAAGAAACGATAACAGGAATAAAGCCTGGATGCCTGTTGTATTTTATACCATCATTGGTTCCGGTAAAAGAATTCATTCCAAACAAGCCTAAATCATATGTCGGCCCGAATTTCGCGAACTCTAGGTATCTATCCGCCGCACACGGCGGATTAATGCTGGCGGATATTTGGATCATCATCATCATCATATCAGCCGAAAGACGTCCACTGCTGAACAAAGGCATCCCCCAATAGTCGCCACATTGACCGGTCCCGTGCGTCTCGCATCCAGCAGTTCCCCGCAACCTTCACCAGGTCATCGGTCCACCTGGTGGGAGGCCTTCCAACGCAATGTCTTGCGGTTCGCGGGCGCTACTCCAGAATTTTTCTACCTCAACGGCCATCCGTTCTGCGAGCAATGTGCACTACCCACTGCCACTTAAGTTTGGCAATTCTTTGGGCTATGTCGATATTTGATAATCAGTTAAATTTTCAATGTATATAAATGTTTCTATACTAAAATATTATATAAAATAAATTGTGGTTACATTATTTTAGCAACTTTGGATAGAAATACAGATTAAATAACATACCTGCCAACAAAAACTACTTTCGTTTTCGCGATTTTATGCACACGCACATATAACACTATTGAACTGTTTATATCAAGAGAAACGCACTTCTTTGGTTATAATTGTACTTATTTATACTTTTAGAATCAATTTGATACACAAACAGAAAGATAAAAGCCATTTTTAAAAATAAAATTCGCGGTTTCGCGGTACTTAGTTCGGCACTCAACTTTTTATTGACACTGACAGAATGACAACTTTAAACTCTTGTCTATTATTCTGGTGCATTCCAATCATTTTTTAATTCTTGAGCATGAGAAATGTCTTAGAGAAGGATACTTCCTATAGGTTAAACGTCAGACAATGCTCCAAATCCTAACAATACGAGGAATAGTGAGACAAACCGGCCAGTGTCGCTGTGGTTAAAAACGCCGCCATGTACAAATGGGAAATTTGGACATGCAAATTGATAAACGTCATGAAAAACACGGCGGTGCCGTCTTTTTAGTGGCGAGAAAACTACTCCTTAGAAGCGCTCTAGCGCTGAGTGTTTATACAGGACAATGCCGCTTTCCGGACAAAAATGACAAAAATAATTTATGTATTCATAAAAAAATATATTGTTTAAAATATGGTCACATTCTAAAGTAAAAAAATATATTGTTTAGTAAGCTTGAAACCACAAACTATATAAACCGGTAATCGACCGATAAAATAGTGCAACTCTTTCGTCATGCGTCGTTCGTTAACAAATATGGTCTATGATCCCGTTCGAAGCTATGGTTCACTCCCGAAGTTTCAGCATACTTTCGGACGGGCCCGTAACTTCGTCGACGGAGATAGGGAGTTTGGGCCCCCTGCATTGATGGATACGCACGAATGTATCGCAGGCGCGGGATCGAAAGCAATGAATGAAATGTTGAATATGACATCCAATTTTATTTTCTAAATTCACTTGTACTTTATTAGTATTTGGAAAGTTGTAAGGTAGTGAATATAAGTGCAGCCATTACGTACGTTGCCCACGCTAGCGCTGGGGCAGCATTCCGTGAAAGCAGCAACTAAGAAAGGGCGGGTGGGGCGTTTAGTGTAGGTAGGTTGAATAGGTAAGAGGTAAATAATCTGTTGATGGTAGCGAAGCCGCGGGGGATAGCTAGTATAAATATACAGGCGAACTCATACTACTATAATCCGTCCAACGGGTTATTAGTTTTATGACAGATGGAACTAACGGTTGCAGATATGTATGTAACATTGCTGCAACCATTAGTTTGTTTTGTCTGTGTTTGATTTGTTTGTCTGATTATCAATTCGATAATTAATTTGCACACAACATCTGTCACCACAAATCTGTTAGTTTTCTTACGTCATGTGTGATTTAATTGAGAATAAACGGTAACGGTAACGGTACGGTGAGATAGTGGTCAAGCGCGAGCCTATTAATAATAATTAAAAAAAAACTTGTTTGCTTGGAAAGTTATGAAAATGATGCCTTTACCAGCGTTCCTATCAGCCGCGCCATCTTCTCTGTTATATATTGTGTCCGACATAATCGGGGGACCTAGCCAGAGACAAATAAATTTAATTCAGCTGAGTTGTTCTGAATGACTTATCTTCAGTTCTAGGTTTAACAAATTCTATTTCATTCATGTTAAAATTAAGTAAATACTAGTGCATTTACTCGTATTTTTAATAAACATCGAGGCGGCCTTTCAAGAACCGAATACTGAGCATAACGCTCAGCGCTTTCTTAAAACTTGATATGACAAATAAACAAGTGAATTTGCCGTACATTATTGGAAATGCTCGATAATTTGCACTTGTGTATACTCACCTTAAGGCAAATCAAGAGTATTTCCTGTTGCTTTGTTATATGTGTGATGTCTTTTACTAAATGAGCACTCAATTGTCATCTAACTGTTATGCAGATGAAGGAAGTTGGTATGCCGCAAACGTATGCGCTTTTCAAGTCCGTAATTTCAATAACCTCCATCACGTTAACACTCTCACTGCCAGCAATATATAGTATGGTTCCAGTTCAGCAAGCCATGGAGTCCGCCGGCGGGTGCCAACAAATCTGTTGTGGTAGGCCGTCACTTAAAATGAAAAAATATTACAGCAGGCCATGGGGTCCGCCAGTGGCTAGTTAATAATGCTTTGAGCACGCCGTGGGATCCGCTGTGACCCCCTAAATTCAAACAGATTTTTGTAGTACTGGCCTGCTAATAAGGAAAAATATATGTCTAGTATTGGCATGCGCATACAGTGAGCTACATGTTGAAAAAAAATCAAGTCAATCAGAGCAAAAATAACATTTCTGTATGGCGGGGAAAAAAATTAAAGAACTAAACATTATATTGACGAATCTTTATTGTTATAACACAAAAACTTACAATGAGAAAAAATAAATTAAATTTTGCTGTGTTTATTGGCAAAACAAGATGCGCAAATACTGGGATTCGTTGGGCAAGTGAGGTATACAGTACTTGTTTTTTTCGTGAGTTTCTTGGCCTCTACGCTTGATTTTCCTTCTTGTCGTAAACTTTCATAGCAGTGTATACACTTGCGGCGTATTAGTCGATTGCGATGGTCAGTCAGGGGGTTCTTTCCGAACTCATGTTTGGTTCCGACAGGATTGGTAGCACATCGCTGTTGTAAGTCCATCAACTGTATGCATAGGTTCTCTCGAAATTTCGTAATTGTATAAGTTTTTGTTGTAAGTCTTTTACGAGACTTGTATATCAAGTAGGTTATGTTTTACACACTATAAAATAATATTCTGTGCAACAAAATTGCCTCTAATCCCGAAAGTTGCGAAAGCGCGGGAAAACGACGTACACAGCGAGCCAAGGGGGCGGCCGGCGGGCAACTGACAATTACTATAGCTGGCGTCACAGGCAAATTCTAGAAAATTACAAGCGGCGTAACGGACAAAATGTTTTGGGGGCGGCTGGCGACACCCACGGCCTGCTGTTAATGTTTCTTTAAAATAAAAACGGCCCTTTGCACTCAAAAACTTGGGGCCCGCTAGCGGATCCCATGGCAGTGAGAGTGTTAAACATGTAAAAAGGTACTCAATAAAATTAATCTTTCAGAAATTGCTTTAATGAAAAACAGGTATCACGTTTTAAGAATGATTCAAACGCAACCTAACCAAATAGAAAAGAAACAATAAAAAGCAAACGAAGCGTTCTCAAACAAGAAACAATCAGCAAGAAAAGAAAGGGCATGATACAAAAGAATTGACAGAAAAAGACACGGAATCAATTAACACAAAGAGATATTTATTAACACAACTACTAAAATTACACACACATATAACTCAACTAAAATTTGCAATTTAGTCTCAAGCTGCTTGCTATAACAACAAAATGAAAGATTTCGAAAAAAAACATAGGCAACTCCAATATGATGTACGCCCATCTTATGAAGATAAAAGTCAATGTAATGAAATAAATGATATCAGCATAATGGTTCATAAGAATAAAATGAAAATTCGCAGAAAGCTGGAACTTTTAAAATACGGCCAACAACCTGTAATAGCTTTCCGATTATCACACTCCGGTAAGGGTAAAACCCAAAAGCTTCTAAAGCTTACTAAACACATCAGCATGACTAAAACTATGAAACGGCCAAAATTAAACATTCGAAGAACAAGAAGTTCTGACGCAATTAAAACAAAGTCTATTTTCAGTTCTAAATTCATAGTGAATCGAGTTACAGGGTACCGTTTAAACGACTACTTGAAATCCTATAATTTTCCAACGCAGACAAAATGGAAAGTTTACCGTTGTCAACTGGGGGCTGTAGAGGACAGCTGCTGCTGTTCATGCAACTCAGATGCAATGTTTGAAGTAATGAAAGGCCTCTACGACTGCTACAAAATGAAAAATTGTGATAATTGTGATTGCATACTATGCAGTCATTTATTACGCGAAGAAAGGCGCCTCGGAGAAGTACGAAAGTCATTAGTATCCGTAGGTGCAAAAGAAAGGAAGTCTATGGCAAGGAAAGCTGAAAAAATGTTAGAAGGTAAGACACCAGCAGAAAAAGAAGAGCTATTGAAAGAATTGGCCAAAAAAGGGCACCCTTTGCCAAAGGGTAAAACAGCATCTGAAAAAGCTTTAATCAAAAAAGTAAAAGCTGACTTAGGAATACCTGAGTCTAAAACCGCAACGATGTTAGAAAAACTAAAAAAAATCAAAGAAGCCGAAGTAAAGGCACCCTCAGAAAAACTTAAAATAGCTAAAGCAGCAGGTCTCATAACGCCATTAGAAGGGAAAACTCCCTCACAAAAAGAAAAAATTATCAAAGGATTAGCAATGCAAGGTTTGCCACTTCCTGAAGGGAAAACAGCTTCTGAGAAAAAACTAATTGAAAAAGTACGCGCTGAACTAGGCCTACCGCCGGAACCTAAAACTGCATCCATGAAAGAAAAACACGCCAAAGCAGCAGAAGCTGGATTATTGCAGCCGCTCGAAGGGAAATCACCTGCACAAAAAGAAAAAATATTACAAGGGTTGCAAGACAAAGGTATTCCATTACCTGAAGGACGAACGGCGTCAGAGAAAGCTATTATTGCTAAAGTAAAAGCGGGATCACGTAAACCGTCTGTAAAACCATCTGAGAAACTACGTGAAGCAAAAGCTGCTGGTCTACTTACGCCAATAGAAGGAAAAACTCCTGAACAGCAAGAAAAGATTTTGAAAGGACTAGCTATGCAAGGGCTACCTCTTCCGGAAGGAAAAACTGCTTCTCAAAGGAAGCTTATTGATAAGGTACGAGCTGAAGTTGGGCTTCCTCCAGAACCTAAGACTGCTTCTATGAAAGATAAGTACGCAAAAGCTGCAGCAGCCGGTTTAATGCAGCCCTTGGAAGGTAAATCGCCGTCAAAAAAAGAAAAAATTTTACAAGGTTTGCAAGACATAGGTATCCCATTGCCGGAGGGACGAACGCCGTCAGAGAAAGCTATTATAGCTAAAGTGAAAGCAGGAGAACGTGTGCCCTCAGTGAAGCCATCTGAAAAGCTTCGCAGAGCAAAAGCAGCAGGACTAATTACAACTTTGGAAGGAAAAACTCCCTCACAAAAAGAAAAGATAATGAAAGGTTTAGCAATGGAAGGTCTGCCACTTCCTGAAGCAAAAACTGCTTCAGAGAAAAAGCTCAGTGAAAAAGTGCGCCTTGAACTTGGCCTACCACCAGAACCGAAGACTCCATCCATGAAAGAGAAATACGAAAAAGCAGCAAGTGCCGGGTTAATCAAACCGTTGGAAGGTAAATCAGAAAGAGAAAAAGAAAAAATTCTAGAGAGTTTGCGTGACAAGGGAATACCGTTACCAGAAGGAAGAACACCATCTGAAAAAGCTCTTATAGCTAAAATAAAATCTGAGGAACGGGCACCTTCTGTGAGGCCATCTGAAAAGCTTCGCAGAGCAAAAGCGGCAGGACTAATTACACCTTTGGAAGGGAAAACGCCCTCACAAAAAGAAAAGATAATGAAAGGTTTAGTAATGGAAGGTCTGCCACTTCCAGAAGCAAAAACTGCTTCAGAGAAAAAGATCAGTGAAAAAGTGCGCATTGATCTTGGCCTACCGCCAGAACCGAAGACTCCATCCATGAAAGAGAAATATGAAAAAGCAGCAAGTGCTGGATTAATCAAACCCTTGGAAGGTAAATCAGAAAGAGAAAAAGAAAAAATTCTAGAGAGTTTGCGTGACAAGGGAATACCATTACCAGAAGGACGAACACCATCTGAAAAAGCTCTTATAGCTAAAATAAAATCTGAGGAACGGGCACCTTCTGTCAAGCCATCTGAAAAGCTTCGTAGAGCAAAGGCTGCTGGACTAATTACGCCATTGGAAGGAAAAACTCTCTCGCAAAAAGAAAAGATACTAAAAGGATTAGCACAGGAAGGACTTCCTCTACCCGAAGCGAAAACTGCTTCAGAAAAAAAGATTATGAAAAAGGTTCGCGCTGATCTAGGTCTTCCTCCAGAGCCAAAAACTGCATCAATGAGAGACAAGTACGCTAAAGCTGAAGAAGCCGGTTTAATACAGCCCCTGGAAGGTAAATCGCCATCACAAAAAGAAAAAATATTACAAGGTTTGCAGGAGAAAGGCATTCCATTGCCTGAAGGACGAACGCCATCAGAGAAAGCTATTATAGCTAAAGTGAAAGCAGGAGAACGTGTGCCCTCAGTGAAGCCATCTGAAAAGCTTCGTAGAGCAAAAGCAGCAGGACTAATTACACCTTTGGAAGGAAAAACTCCCTCACAAAAAGAAAAGATAATGAAAGGTTTAGCAATGGAAGGTCTGCCACTTCCTGAAGCAAAAACTGCTTCAGAGAAAAAGCTCAGTGAAAAAGTGCGCATTGAACTTGGCCTACCACCAGAACCGAAGACTCCATCCATGAAAGAGAAATACGAAAAAGCAGCAAGTGCCGGGTTAATCAAACCGTTGGAAGGTAAATCAGAAAGAGAAAAAGAAAAAATTCTAGAGAGTTTGCGTGACAAGGGAATACCATTACCAGAAGGAAGAACACCATCTGAAAAAGCTCTTATAGCTAAAATAAAATCTGAGGAACGGGCACCTTCAGTGAGGCCATCTGAAAAGCTTCGTAGAGCCAAAGCTGCAGGACTAATCACACCTTTAGCAGGGAAATCCCCATCGCAAAAAGAAAAGATAATAAAAGGATTGGCAATGCACGGAATTCCTCTTCCTGAAGGAAAAACTGCTTCTGAAAAAAAAATTATTGATAAGGTACGCGCTGAACTCGGCCTCCCTCCAGAGCCTAAAACTGATTCAATGAAAGAGAAATATGCTAAAGCTGCAGATGAAGGATTAATGCAGCCACTTGAAGGTAAATCGCCATCACAAAAAGAAAAAATATTACAAGGTTTGCAAGACAAAGGTATTCCGTTGCCAGAAGGAAGAACGGCATCAGAGAAAGCTATCATAGCTAAAGTAAAAGCAGGAGAACGTCTGCCGTCTGTGAAGCCATCTGAAAAACTACGTAAAGCAAAAGCTGCAGGCTTGCTTACGCCTTTAGAGGGGAAAACTCCCTCACAAAAAGAAAAGATATTGAAAGGATTAGCTAAGGAAGGACTGGCTCTTCCCGAAGCGAAAACTGCATCAGAAAAAAAGATTATGGAAAAGGTTCGCGCTGATCTTGGCCTACCTCCAGAGCCAGAGACAGCCTCCATGAAAGAAAAGTACGCTAAAGCTGCAGATGAAGGATTAATGCAGCCCTTGGAAGGTAAATCGCCATCACAAAAAGAAAAAATATTACAAGGTTTGCAAGACAAAGGAATCCCGCTACCTGAAGGCAGAACGGCGTCAGAGAAAGCTATCATAGCTAAAGTAAAAGCAGGAGAACGTCTGCCGTCTGTGAAGCCATCTGAAAAGCTTCGTAGAGCCAAAGCTGCAGGACTAATCACACCTTTAGCAGGGAAATCCCCATCGCAGAAAGAAAAGATTATAAAAGGATTGGCAATGCACGGAATTCCTCTTCCTGAAGGAAAAACTGCTTCTGAAAAAAAAATTATTGATAAGGTACGCGCTGAACTCGGCCTACCTCCAGAGCCTAAAACTGATTCCATGAAAGAGAAATACGCCAAAGCTGCAGATGAAGGATTAATGCAGCCACTTGAAGGTAAATCCCCATCTCAAAAAGAAAAAATATTACAAGGTTTGCAAGACAAAGGAATCCCGCTACCCGAGGGACGAACGGCGTCAGAGAAAGCTATTATTGCTAAAGTGAAAGCCGGCGAACGTGCGCCGTCAATTAAGCCATCTGAAAAACTACGTAAAGCAAAAGCTGCAGGCTTGCTTACGCCTTTAGAGGGGAAAACTCCCTCACAAAAAGAAAAGATATTGAAAGGATTAGCTAAGGAAGGACTGGCTCTTCCCGAAGCGAAAACTGCATCAGAAAAAAAGATTATGGAAAAGGTTCGCGCTGATCTTGGCCTACCTCCAGAGCCAGAGACAGCCTCCATGAAAGAAAAGTACGCTAAAGCTGCAGATGAAGGATTAATGCAGCCCTTGGAAGGTAAATCGCCATCACAAAAAGAAAAAATATTACAAGGTTTGCAAGACAAAGGAATCCCGCTACCTGAAGGCAGAACGGCGTCAGAGAAAGCTATCATAGCTAAAGTAAAAGCAGGAGAACGTCTGCCGTCTGTGAAGCCATCTGAAAAGCTTCGTAGAGCCAAAGCTGCAGGACTAATCACACCTTTAGCAGGGAAATCCCCATCGCAGAAAGAAAAGATTATAAAAGGATTGGCAATGCACGGAATTCCTCTTCCTGAAGGAAAAACTGCTTCTGAAAAAAAAATTATTGATAAGGTACGCGCTGAACTCGGCCTACCTCCAGAGCCTAAAACTGATTCCATGAAAGAGAAATACGCCAAAGCTGCAGATGAAGGATTAATGCAGCCACTTGAAGGTAAATCCCCATCTCAAAAAGAAAAAATATTACAAGGTTTGCAAGACAAAGGAATCCCGCTACCCGAGGGACGAACGGCGTCAGAGAAAGCTATTATTGCTAAAGTGAAAGCCGGCGAACGTGCGCCGTCAATTAAGCCATCTGAAAAGCTTCGTAGAGCCAAAGCTGCAGGACTAATCACACCTTTAGAAGGGAAATCCCCATCGCAGAAAGAAAAGATAATAAAAGGATTGGCAATGCACGGAATGCCTCTTCCTGAAGTAAAAACTGCTTCTGAAAAAAAAATTATTGATAACGTACGCGCTGAACTCGGCCTCCCGCCAGAGCCTAAAACTGATTCCATGAAAGAGAAATACGCTAAAGCTGCAGATGAAGGATTAATGCAGCCACTGGAAGGTAAATCCCCATCACAAAAAGAAAAAATATTACAAGGTTTGCAAGACAAAGGTATTCCGTTGCCTGAAGGAAGAACGGCATCAGAGAAAGCTATCATAGCTAAAGTAAAAGCAGGAGAACGTCTGCCGTCTGTGAAGCCATCTGAAAAACTACGTAAAGCAAAAGCTGCAGGCTTGCTTACGCCTTTAGAAGGGAAAACTCCCTCACAAAAAGAAAAGATATTGAAAGGATTAGCTAAGGAAGGACTGGCTCTTCCCGAAGCGAAAACTGCATCAGAAAAAAAGATAATGGAAAAGGTTCGCGCTGATCTTGGCCTACCTCCAGAGCCAGAGACAACCTCCATGAAAGAAAAGTACGCTAAAGCTGCAGATGAAGGATTAATGCAGCCCTTGGAAGGTAAATCGCCGTCTCAAAAAGAAAAAATATTACAAGGTTTGCAAGACAAAGGAATCCCGTTACCTGAAGGAAGAACGGCGTCAGAGAAAGCTATCATAGCTAAAGTAAAAGCAGGAGAACGTCTACCGTCTGTGAAGCCATCTGAAAAGCTTCGTAGAGCCAAAGCTGCAGGACTAATCACGCCTTTAGAAGGGAAATCCCCATCGCAGAAAGAAAAGATTATAAAAGGATTGGCAATGCACGGAATTCCTCTTCCTGAAGGAAAATCTGCTTCTGAAAAAAAAATTATTGATAAGGTACGCGCTGAACTCGGCCTCCCTCCAGAGCCTAAAACTGATTCCATGAAAGAGAAATACGCCAAAGCTGCAGATGAAGGATTAATGCAGCCACTTGAAGGTAAATCCCCATCACAAAAAGAAAAAATATTACAAGGTTTGCAAGACAAAGGTATTCCGTTGCCAGAAGGAAGAACGGCATCAGAGAAAGCTATCATAGCTAAAGTAAAAGCAGGAAAACGTCTGCCGTCTGTGAAGCCATCTGAAAAACTACGTAAAGCAAAAGCTGCAGGCTTGCTTACCCCTTTAGAAGGGAAATCACCATCGCAGAAGGAAAAGATAATAAAAGGATTGGCAATGCACGGAATTCCTCTTCCTGAAGGAAAAACTGCTTCTGAAAAAAAAATTATTGATAAGGTACGCGCTGAACTCGGCCTCCCTCCAGAGCCTAAAACTGATTCTATGAAAGAGAAATACGCCAAAGCTGCAGATGAAGGATTAATGCAACCACTTGAAGGTAAATCCCCATCACAAAAAGAAAAAATATTACAGGGTTTGCAAGACAAAGGAATCCCGCTACCCGAGGGACGAACGGCGTCAGAGAAAGCTATTATTGCTAAAGTGAAAGCAGGCGAACGTGCACCGTCAATTAAGCCATCTGAAAGGCTTCGTAGAGCCAAAGCTGCAGGACTAATCACACCTTTAGCAGGGAAATCCCCATCGCAAAAAGAAAAGATAATAAAAGGATTGGCAATGCACGGAATTCCTCTTCCTGAAGGAAAAACTGCTTCTGAAAAAAAAATTATTGATAAGGTACGCGCTGAACTCGGCCTCCCTCCAGAGCCTGAAACTGATTCCATGAAAGAGAAATACGCCAAAGCTGCAGATGAAGGATTAATGCAGCCACTTGAAGGTAAATCCCCATCACAAAAAGAAAAAATATTACAAGGTTTGCAAGACAAAGGAATTCCGCTACCCGAGGGACGAACAGCGTCAGAAAAAGCTATTATTGCTAAAGTGAAAGCAGGCGAACGTGCGCCGTCAATAAAGCCATCTGAAAAGCTTCGTAGAGCCAAAGCTGCAGGACTAATCACACCTTTAGCAGGGAAATCCCCATCGCAGAAAGAAAAGATAATTAAAGGATTGGCAATGCATGGAATTCCTCTTCCTGAAGGAAAAACTGCTTCTGAAAAAAAAATTATTGATAAGGTACGCGCTGAAATCGGCCTCCCTCCAGAGCCTAAAACTGATTCCATGAAAGAAAAATACGCCAAAGCTGCAGATGAAGGATTAATGCAGCCACTTGAAGGTAAATCCCCATCACAAAAAGAAAAAATATTACAAGGTTTGCAAGACAAAGGTATTCCGTTGCCAGAAGGAAGAACGGCATCGGAGAAAGCTATCATAGCTAAAGTAAAAGCAGGAGAACTTCTGCCGTCTGTGAAACCATCTGAAAAACTACGTAAAGCAAAAGCTGCAGGCTTGCTTACGCCTTTAGAAGGGAAATCACCATCGCAGAAGGAAAAGATAATAAAAGGATTGGCAATGCACGGAATTCCTCTTCCTGAAGGAAAAACTGCTTCTGAAAAAAAAATTATTGATAAGGTACGTGCTGAACTCGGCCTCCCTCCAGAGCCTAAAACTGATTCAATGAAAGAGAAATACGCTAAAGCTGCAGATGAAGGATTAATGCAACCACTTGAAGGTAAATCCCCATCACAAAAAGAAAAGATATTACAAGGTTTGCAAGACAAAGGTATTCCGTTGCCTGAAGGCAGAACGGCGTCAGAGAAAGCTATCATAGCTAAAGTGAAAGCAGGAGAACGTCTGCCGTCTGTGAAGCCATCTGAAAAACTACGTAAAGCAAAAGCTGCAGGCTTGCTTACGCCTTTAGAAGGGAAAACTCCCTCACAAAAAGAAAAGATATTGAAAGGATTAGCTAAGGAAGGACTGGCTCTACCCGAAGCGACAACCGCATCAGAAAAGAAGATTATGGAAAAGGTTCGCGCTGATCTTGGCCTACCTCCAGAGCCAGAGACAGCCTCCATGAAAGAGAAGTACGCTAAAGCTGCAGATGAAGGATTAATGCAGCCCTTGGAAGGTAAATCGCCATCACAAAAAGAAAAAATATTACAAGGTTTGCAAGACAAAGGAATACCGCTACCCGAGGGACGAACAACGTCAGAAAAAGCTATTATTGCTAAAGTGAAAGCAGGCGAACGTGCGCTGTCAATTAAGCCATCTGAAAAACTTCGTAGAGCCAAAGCTGCAGGACTAATCACACCTTTAGCAGGGAAATCCCCATCGCAGAAAGAAAAGATAATTAAAGGATTGGCAATGCACGGAATTCCTCTTCCTGAAGGAAAAACAGCTTCTGAAAAAAAAATTATTGATAAGGTACGCGCTGAACTCGGCCTCCCTCCAGAGCCTAAAACTGATTCAATGAAAGAGAAATACGCTAAAGCTGCAGATGAAGGATTAATGCAGCCACTTGAAGGTAAATCGCCATCACAAAAAGAAAAAATATTACAAGGTTTGCAAGACAAAGGTATTCCGTTGCCAGAAGGAAGAACGGCATCAGAGAAAGCTATCATAGCTAAAGTAAAAGCAGGAGAACGTCTGCCGTCTGTGAAGCCATCTGAAAAACTACGTAAAGCAAAAGCTGCAGGCTTGCTTACGCCTTTAGAAGGGAAAACTCCCTCACAAAAAGAAAAGATATTGAAAGGATTAGCTAAGGAAGGACTGGCTCTTCCCGAAGCGAAAACCGCATCAGAAAAAAAGATTATGGAAAAGGTTCGCGCTGATCTTGGTCTACCTCCAGAGCCAGAGACAGCCTCCATGAAAGAAAAGTACGCTAAAGCTGCAGATGAAGGATTAATGCAGCCCTTGGAAGGTAAATCGCCGTCTCAAAAAGAAAAAATATTAAAAGGTTTGCAAGACAAAGGAATCCCGTTGCCTGAAGGAAGAACGGCGTCAGAGAAAGCTATCATAGCTAAAGTAAAAGCTGGAGAACGTCTGCCGTCTGTGAAGCCATCTGAAAGACTACGTAAAGCAAAAGCTGCAGGCTTGCTTACGCCTTTAGAAGGGAAAACACCATCGCAGAAGGAAAAGATAATAAAAGGATTGGCAATGCATGGAATTCCTCTTCCTGAAGGAAAAACTGCTTCTGAAAAAAAAATTATTGATAAGGTACGCGCTGAACTCGGCCTCCCTTCAGAGCCTAAAACTGATTCAATGAAAGAGAAATACGCTAAAGCTGCAGATGAAGGATTAATGCAGCCACTTGAGGGTAAATCCCCATCACAAAAAGAGAAAATATTACAAGGTTTGCAAGACAAAGGTATTCCGTTGCCAGAAGGAAGAACGGCATCAGAGAAAGCTATCATAGCTAAAGTAAAAGCAGGAGAACGTCTGCCGTCTGTGAAGCCATCTGAAAAACTACGTAAAGCAAAAGCTGCAGGCTTGCTTACGCCTTTAGAAGGGAAAACTCCCTCACAAAAAGAAAAGATATTGAAAGGATTAGCTAAGGAAGGACTGGCTCTTCCCGAAGCGAAAACCGCATCAGAAAAAAAGATTATGGAAAAGGTTCGCGCTGATCTTGGCCTACCTCCAGAGCCAGAGACAGCCTCCATGAAAGAGAAGTACGCTAAAGCTGCAGATGAAGGATTAATGCAGCCCTTGGAAGGTAAATCGCCGTCTCAAAAAGAAAAAATATTACAAGGTTTGCAACACAAAGGAATCCCGTTGCCTGAAGGAAGAACGGCGTCAGAGAAAGCTATCATAGCTAAAGTAAAAGCAGGAGAACGTCTGCCGTCTTTGAAGCCATCTGAAAAACTACGTAAAGCAAAAGCTGCAGGCTTGCTTACGCCTTTAGAAGGAAAATCACCATCGCAGAAAGAAAAGATAATTAAAGGATTGGCAATGCACGGAATTCCTCTTCCTGAAGGAAAAACTGCTTCTGAAAAAAAAAATATTTATAAGGTACGCGCTGAACTCGGCCTCCCTCCAGAGCCTAAAACTGATTCAATGAAAGAGAAATACGCTAAAGCTGCAGATGAAGGATTAATGCAGCCACTCGAAGGTAAATCCCCATCACAAAAAGAAAAAATATTACAAGGTTTGCAAGACAAAGGTATTCCGTTGCCAGAAGGAAGAACGGCATCAGAGAAAGCTATCATAGCTAAAGTTAAAGCAGGAGAACGTCTGCCGTCTGTGAAGCCATCTGAAAAACTACGTAAAGCAAAAGCTGCAGGCTTGCTTACGCCTTTAGAAGGGAAATCACCATCGCAGAAGGAAAAGATAATTAAAGGATTGGCAATGCACGGAATTCCTCTTCCTGAAGCAAAAACTGCTT
Source organism: Orthosia gracilis (assembly GCA_947562075.1). NCBI lineage: Eukaryota > Metazoa > Arthropoda > Insecta > Lepidoptera > Noctuidae > Orthosia > Orthosia gracilis. The sequence continues at coordinate 6,152,936 of OX387268.1, forward strand.
CTGAAAAAAAAATTATTGATAAGGTACGCGCTGAACTCGGCCTCCCTCCAGAGCCTAAAACTGATTCAATGAAAGAGAAATACGCTAAAGCTGCAGATGAAGGATTAATGCAGCCACTTGAGGGTAAATCCCCATCACAAAAAGAAAAAATATTACAAGGCTTGCAAGACAAAGGTATTCCGTTGCCAGAAGGAAGAACGGCATCAGAGAAAGCTATCATAGCTAAAGTAAAAGCAGGAGAACGTCTGCCGACTGTGAAGCCATCTGAAAAACTACGTAAAGCAAAAGCTGCAGGCTTGCTTACGCCTTTAGAGGGGAAAACTCCCTCACAAAAAGAAAAGATATTGAAAGGATTAGCTAAGGAAGGACTGGCTCTTCCCGAAGCGAAAACTGCATCAGAAAAAAAGATTATGGAAAAGGTTCGCGCTGATCTTGGTCTACCTCCAGAGCCAGAGACAGCCTCCATGAAAGAAAAGTACGCTAAAGCTGCAGATGAAGGATTAATGCAGCCCTTGGAAGGTAAATCGCCGTCTCAAAAAGAAAAAATATTAAAAGGTTTGCAAGACAAAGGAATCCCGTTGCCTGAAGGAAGAACGGCGTCAGAGAAAGCTATCATAGCTAAAGTAAAAGCAGGAGAACGTCTGCCGTCTGTGAAGCCATCTGAAAAACTACGTAAAGCAAAAGCTGCAGGCTTGCTTACGCCTTTAGAAGGGAAAACACCATCGCAGAAGGAAAAGATAATAAAAGGATTGGCAATGCATGGAATTCCTCTTCCTGAAGGAAAAACTGCTTCTGAAAAAAAAATTATTGATAAGGTACGCGCTGAACTCGGCCTCCCTCCAGAGCCTAAAACTGATTCAATGAAAGAGAAATACGCTAAAGCTGCAGATGAAGGATTAATGCAGCCACTTGAGGGTAAATCCCCATCACAAAAAGAAAAAATATTACAAGGCTTGCAAGACAAAGGTATTCCGTTGCCAGAAGGAAGAACGGCATCAGAGAAAGCTATCATAGCTAAAGTAAAAGCAGGAGAACGTCTGCCGACTGTGAAGCCATCTGAAAAACTACGTAAAGCAAAAGCTGCAGGCTTACTTACGCCTTTAGAAGGGAAAACTCCCTCACAAAAAGAAAAGATATTGAAAGGATTAGCTAAGGAAGGTCTGGCTCTTCCCGAAGCGAAAACCGCATCAGAAAAAAAGATTATGGAAAAGGTTCGCGCTGATCTTGGCCTACCTCCAGAGCCAGAGACAGCCTCCATGAAAGAAAAGTATGCTAAAGCTGCAGATGAAGGATTAATGCAGCCCTTGGAAGGTAAATCTCCGTCTCAAAAAGAAAAAATATTACAAGGTTTGCAAGACAAAGGTATTCCGTTGCCTGAAGGAAGAACGGCGTCAGAGAAAGCTATCATAGCTAAAGTTAAAGCAGGAGAACGTCTGCCGTCTGTGAAGCCATCTGAAAAACTACGTAAAGCAAAAGCTGCAGGCTTACTTACGCCTTTAGAAGGGAAATCACCATCGCAGAAAGAAAGGATAATAAAAGGATTGGCAATGCACGGAATGCCTCTTCCTGAAGGAAAAACTGCTTCTGAAAAAAAAATTATTGATAAGGTACGAGCTGAACTCGGCCTCCCTCCAGAGCCTAAAACTGATTCAATGAAAGAGAAATACGCTAAAGCTGCAGATGAAGGATTAATGCAGCCACTGGAAGGTAAATCCCGTTCACAAAAAGAAAAAATATTACAAGGCTTGCAAGACAAAGGTATTCCGTTGCCAGAAGGAAGAACGGCATCAGAGAAAGCTATTATAGATAAAGTGAAAGCAGGAGAGCGTGCCCCGTCTGTTAAACCATCTGAAAAACTACGTAAAGCAAAAGCTGCAGGCCTACTCACACCTTTAGAAGGCAAATCACCTTCACAAAAAGAAAAGATACTTAAGGGATTGGCTAAGGAAGGACTGCCTCTTCCGGAAGCGAAAACTGCTTCTGAGAAAAAGATTATGGAAAAGGTTCGTGCTGATCTTGGCCTACCTCCAGAACCAAAAACTACATCCATGAGAGACAAATACGCTAAAGCTGCAGATGAAGGATTAATGCAACCTCTTGAAGGTAAATCTCCATCACAAAAAGAAAAAATATTACAAGGTTTGCAAGACAAAGGTATTCCGTTGCCAGAAGGAAGAACGGCATCAGAGAAAGCTATCATAGCTAAAGTAAAAGCAGGAGAACGTCTGCCGTCTGTGAAGCCATCTGAAAAACTACGTAAAGCAAAAGCTGCAGGCTTGCTTACGCCTTTAGAAGGGAAAACTCCCTCACAAAAAGAAAAGATATTGAAAGGATTAGCGAAGGAAGGACTACCTCTTCCCGAAGCGAGAACTGCATCAGAAAAAAAGATTATGGAAAAGGTTCGCGCTGATCTTGGCCTACCTCCAGAACCAAAAACTGCATCCATGAGAGCCAAGTACGCTAAAGCTGCAGATGAAGGATTAATGCAGCCCTTGGAAGGTAAATCGCCGTCTCAAAAAGAAAAAATATTACAAGGTTTGCAAGACAAAGGAATCCCGTTGCCTGAAGGAAGAACGGCATCAGAGAAAGCTATAATAGCTAAAGTGAAAGCAGGAGAACGTGTGCCGTCTGTGAAACCGTCCGAACGACTACGTAGAGCAAAAGCCGCAGGTTTACTTACGCCTTTGGAAGGGAAAACTCCCTCAGAAAAAGAAAGGATACTGAAAGGACTAGTAAAGGAAGGACTACCTCTTCCAGAACCAATAACAGCTTCAGAAAAAAAGGTCAGCGAAAAGGTACGTGCTGAACTTGGCTTACCTCCAGAACCCAAAACTCCATCCATGAAAGAAAAGTATGCAAAAGCCGTAAGCGCTGGGTTGTTGCAGCCCTTGGAGGGTAAAACAAAATCACAAAAAGAGAAAATTCTAAAAAGTTTGCAGGATAAAGGAATCCCGTTGCCTGAAGGAAGAACGGCATCTGAAAAAGCTCTGATAGCTAAAGTAAAAGGAGAACGTCTGCCATCTGTGAAGCCATCTGAAAAAGAGAAAGTAATTGAACCGAGAAAAGCAATAGCTGCTGGATTTGGAGCTCCTAGTTTGCCACTAGAGGAGAGAATAAAACTAGACAAAAAAACTGCAAAGGGAATGATAGAGGGCAAAGGTCCTGCTGATGAATGTATATGTGGACTGTTAACACCAGAATCAGAGAGAGAAATATCTACACTACCAGTACCACCACCAGCGAAAGAAGTAAAAGCGCCATCAGCTAAAGTACCAGCTCCGTCAATCACCACAGAAAAATTAAAAAAAGCTAAAGCAGCTGGCTTATTAACACCTCTTGAAGGTAAAACGCCAGAACAAAAAGAAAAAATCCTTACAGGCCTTGCTGAATCTGGTCTTCCCTTACCACAAGGTAAAACTGCTTCTGAAAAAGCAATGATAAAAAAAATTAAGACTGAGTTAGGAGTGCCTGAAAAGACCCCATCGGAAAAAGTTAGAAAAGCAAAAAAAACTGGTCTATTAACACCATTAGAAGGTAAGACACCATCACAAAAGGAGAAAATACTTAGGGGTAGAGCAGCAGCAGGTTTGCCATTACCAGAAGGTAAAACATCGTCTGAAAGAGCTTTAGTGCAAAAAATTAAGGATGACACAGGTTATATATCACCTACACCATCGGAGAGAATGAAAAGGGCAAAAGCAGCAGGACTTCTTACTCCCTTAGAAGGTAAAACACGTTCAGCGAAAGAAAAGATTCTTAGAGACAGAGTGGCTGCGGGCGTCAGTATACCAGAAGGAAAAACGCCGTCTGAAAAGGAAATGATAAAGAGAATCATTGCTGGAGAACCGGCTGCAGTAAAAACTCCATCAATACGATTAAAAGAAGCCAAAACACCATCAGAAAAAGAAAAAGTATTGAAAAGTCTTCGTAAAGCTGGAAAACCCTTGCCTGAAGGAAAGACAGCTTCGGAAAAAGAACTTATAGCTAAAGTTAAAGCGGAAAGTAAAGTACCCACAAAAGTCACCGCTGAAAAGTTACGAAAGGCAAAAGAGGCCGGTTTGTTAACTCCTTTGTCTGGAAAACCATCAAAGGAGAAAGAGAGAATACTAAAAGGCTTAGTAGAACAAGGTTTACCACTTCCTGAATCTGTAACAGCATCAGAGAAAAAAATTGCCGCGAAAGTTCGCAAAGAACTTGGTCTTCCAGCTGAACCTAAAACTTTATCAGAAAAAACAAAAATGCGTAAAGCTGAAGCTGCTGGTATTGTTACGCCACTTGAAGGTAAAACACCATCTGAGAAAGAACGTATTATCAAGGGCATGGTTGTGGCTGGTATACCTCTACCCGAAGGTAGAACTGCTTCTGAAAAAACTATGATAAAAAAAGCTAAAACGGAGGAAGGAAAGCTGTCGGCCAAAGCTATTGCCGGTCTACTTACACCTTTGGAAGGAAAAACACCGTCTCAAAAGGAAAAAATTATTAAAAGTCGGGTCGAGGCGGGGCTACCGTTACCCGAAGGTAAAACCCCTTCAGAGAAAGCATTGATACAGAAAGCTAGGACTGAATTAGGTTTGCCCCCTCCAGCAAAAACTCCTTCAGAAAAAGAAATAGTCCGCAAGGCTAAAGCAGAAGGTCTGTTAACACCTCTTACTGGCAAGTCAGCTAAAGAAAAGGAAAGGATACTCAAAGGTTTGGCCGCAGCTGGGATGCCATTGCCTGAAGGCAAAACTGCTTCTGAAAAGGAATTAGTAAAAAAAGTAAGAATTGAAGCTGGGTTGCCACTGGAGCCAACTCCTTCAGAAAAGAGAGGAGAGATAAAAACAAAATCGAAAAAAGTCGGCGTTTTACCATCAAAACGAAAAGCTAAGTCGGTAGCCGCTGGTATTGCTGAAAAATTTGAAGACATAATTAAAACAAAAACTTGTGATCGTGGCTGCGGTTGTGATAAGAAGAAAATCAAATTTAAACACAGTTACGTCAAGATTAAAGTAACATCTCCGGACATATCTTCTTTGTGCGATTGTCCTGACGAGTGCCTTCCTGGCGTTAAAGCTGGAGCCTTCATTGACAACGAGGGTATAAAAGTAACTGTTGGCAGAGTGAATGGCGCTGCATCGTTTACCACTCAGTTTAGCAACCATATCCCAGAAACACCTAAAAATATTGTAACTTTATTTGACAAAAAAGTAACAGACGGTTACAGTAGTAATACATCCATTGACTCTATTTATTCACCCTTTGACATTAAGTGTGAGACAAATGATTTAAAAAAATCTTTATTCGATGCATGTCCTTTACTTAGAAGTCCTATTAATAATGATGAAGTGAAAACCAATATTGATACTTCGTGTTCGTATTCTAGCGACTGTTACGACAGTTACGCTAACGACAAACTAAAGGAAATAAAAAATGATACAAGTAATTACTTAATTGAAAGTTATACCACTGAAATTAACAGTGATGATACCGACAGATTGGGAAATAAAAAACTATCAGGAGACATTTGTAGAAGCTCATCTTACACTGCACATGAATGCATCAGTTACGATTCAACTGCCTGTGAATGCGTCAGTTATGAGTCGATTCTTATGATAAAAAGCGAATCATCGCTTTCCTTGAACACGAATTGGGGTGATAGTATGGAAGAAACAAGCGAGATTTCGTTTTCTGACAACAGTTACGGATCAAATTCTACGGAGTATTTATACTTTCCGGTACCAAACGAAGATTTCAGTGACAGCACAATTGAAGAAAAAAAATGCTTTCCGAACGAAATTGACTACAGTAGTAGGAATGATGACAGTTACGATGAAACAATGATGAGGTAATTTTAAACTTATCTTTCGTAAAGTATTAAAAATAGTTAATTCTTTTTGAAAATATTGTTTTGTAAGAAAACACTTGTTGACAAATTGTAACCCTTTTTGATGTAACTCTCAAGACATGTTTCTGTATGTTAAACTAAAATCCGTTCGAAAGCAAATGTATTTTGGTTCAATTTGCAAAAAGTATACCTATCTAATTGGCCAGGCAACGCCGTGCGGGGAGCGGCTCAGGTGCGGGGACGCGCGCGATTTTATCTGTCCGCAGTCGGGCGCGCTTTGTTCCGAGTGTTGTCGTGTCCAGTGTTTGTCAAAATGTAATATGGATGAAGAAGACTTATTTTTACTGGCAAATTCTTACTTTAAATGGCAAATGCTACAAAAGAAAAAAGAATAAAATAAAATTAATTGAGAACATAAAGGAGAATTTCACACAACTGTATGAAAAATTGCGAGAGAGCAAGTTTTTTGAATGTACATAGCGGCCCCCACACGTTGACTTTAGAGCGAACGAAATACCACGCGCCACTCCGTCGTGTAAAAGAAATTGGCGCCAACGCTGCCAACTTAGTGCTTTCAGAAAAGCAATAAGGTGCTAAAGCTTCTTTTTGAAATCATATAATGATATGCACATCTACTATTATTTATTCTGTGATGTGCGTAACACGGAACGAATCACTAAAATTTTTAGAATTACTCATAACGTGGTACATCGAAACGAAAAAGAAGAAGAAGTAAAGGATAAATTATTTAAACAGCTGATTCCGATCGCTCTGTATTGCTTCTCAATCGATACTAGCTCACGACGAACCCGACCGCTCTTTATATAGCACGGGAGATGTTTCTAGAACATGCCTTACTGTCCTAGATAATTTGAGAATCTGCCAGAACAATCGACATTCGGAATCACTGTTCCCGAATCGACTAGAAACTTCCAGAATGTTCGGCTTGAACATTCTGGAAAATACCATTCGACACGAGAAGATTAGTTCCGCTATTCGGTACTAGATGGCGCTACTAGTTACTACTAGTTCTTCCTCTCGTCACTAGATGGCGTTGCCCTACCTTGTAACAATATTATACGATTTTTCTATTTCAATGGAACTACTACACTTAAATGCTGATATTTTTTTGGATTGCATTATCAGTACGAGATGAACACGGAGGTAATACCGCGCGTCATACAGGTGCGGGACGTGGGCGTGCAGATGGTGCCAGAGTTCCACAAACATATAGTTGAGATGTGCGTCAGAGCTTTCAGAAATCTCGGTTTCATTTTGAGACAGTGTAAGGATTTTAGCGATATGCACTGGTATGGAGCCTCCTGACAACAAGCGCTATTATTTGGAATCCTCATGAGGGAAATTCCATCCTCATATTGGAAAAAATACTAAATAAGTTTTCAAGGTTTCTGTATTTGAAAGAACATGGGGATTTACCCTTTTTATCCCCTCACGTACCCGAATCTGTTCGTCCTGGGCATGGTTGTATATACCAGGCTGGCAGTTAGAAGAGATGTTGCGCTGGTCAAGTAAGTGGCTAGCGTACTGCTAGGTTTGTTGCACCACCCAGAGGTGCTGGAGGCGCTGCGGCTGTGCGCGCCGGACGGGTGCGTGGACGTGCGCCGCCGCGCGCCCGCCACTTTTCTGTTAGACGTAGCTACCGTTGGCTAGGACGAACTTACTTAAGTTTATCCCTATGACGAGACTCATACTGTTTGATAAAAGATTATATTCTGCCAAAACCTGCCGAGATTTGTCAAAGTAGCGCAAAATTTAATAGAAAAAGGTATGACCATTTAAATAATGATTAATGTATTGGAATGTTAGACCGATAGCGCTGGCCGATTTTGATGTCATAAGTTTCAAAAATGCTAAAGTTGCTAATTTCTTGCCTGTGGATACAGTCGTACATAAGTAGCTTATTATTGCGCTTTGTGTCATATCTGCTACTTGTATTTTCAGTTATTTGGTGATTTGTGGTTGATACTTTTTATTCTAATCAAAATTGGCAAAATTAACTTAAAGTTTAAAATAATTATGGTATCATATCTAGGATAGTCTGCGGAGTGTGCAAACTCAATTTGTGTCATGTTCGTCCAGTCCAAACTGACATAGGATCAGTATGAAAGAATAGAAGCACAAAAAAAAATACAATTTATGAAATAACTATTCCCTTTCTCAGATCACTACATAAATATGCCTATTAAATAAATTTGTGTCAAATTAGGCCATGCAATTTAAAGATTTTTAATTATTTTGTTTTTCCAAGCTACAAACGCTATATAAAAAATATTACAATTATTAGAGTTCACATATGCAATATCATAAATGCATAAAAAAATCGAAATTGTAAGTTTATGTCATTTTCATGCAGGATAAGTACTTAAATGAATAAAACAAAAACAACGGTGGCGGTCGAAGCGGGCGGACGCGGCTAGGCGGCATACGTACCTACTCACACACGTTCGTTCGGTACGATTTCTTCTTAGATGCGAACGGTTCATAAATTAATAACAAACCTGTAATATTGAGTATTGATTGATTCTTATCTCCGCTACGTAATTATACCCGCGCTTATACCTGCGCTCGCCCTTCTTGCGAAGAAGTCTAGTATTTTTTCTTAAATAATAAGATTTCGTGGATAAAAACAACACAAATTATGAATAATGTTTTGTTACACCATAATAATTAAAAATACGTAAAATCTAATAACATGCATTTTCTTTTGTGGGTTTTACAGGTTGTTGTAATAAAAAAATAAAATATCTATAAAAGTCGTGGATGAATTCGACACAAAATGTTTTGAACAACAGATACCAGTACTCTAAAACGCCTAACACCTATTTAACCTATTGTAATATTCTTTTAGAGCTAGTTGGGCAATGTGTTAGGTACCGGTTAAGTACTAGGATTCTCGTGGACAGAGAAGACACAAAATGCCTATGTACATCAGTTACTACTTCGTAATATCATGAAAGTAACATTTTCATCTCTAATTTTCTTTCGTCCAATACTGGTCGAAAATACAAATACCTAAATTTCTACCTATGCAAATACCTAGGATGACACAAACTAATGTATTAGGTTTTGCATGTGGTCCGGCAACTATATGCGAAAAACAAACAACTTTAATATTTTTGAAACCTCAAAACCTAGCGCTATCGGTCTATGTCTTGTAACGATTGATATATTGTAATTTAATGTTTTACGAGTATATGTAAGCTAAAATATCGCCTTGGAAGTTTCTGTAAAGGTGTAATAATGCTTTTTTTTTTTTTCTTCTTTGGCAACTGAGCCGATGCCGACTATTCTGCCAGTGTCATGTAGAGACGACAGCGCACTGAGGCGAGCCGTCGAAATGTGCTTATTCTTTCGGTGTCATGTAGAGACGACAGCACGGTGAGGCGAGCCGTCGAACTTTGTCTATACTTCCAGTATCATGTAGAGGCGACAGCGCGGTGAGATGAGCTGACGAACTTTGTCCTTTGCGGTAGATAACAAAGATAGACATTGATAAAAAATAAAAAATAAAAACCTACATTTTGATGTCATTGTCATTAATATATTTTGAAAGGAGTTTGATAAGTTTAGGAGAGAAATTTGTCAAAAGGGAATGGAAGTTGATAGGGAGGGGGATTTAAATGTTGGGAAGCATATGATACAAGTCAAAGGAGTGGGAATACGAAGGACATGAAAAAAGATATGGTCTAATGTACCATCATCAAGGCCGCACTCGCACAAGGAAGAGTCACGAACACGGATCTTATTTAGGAATACTGGACTACAGCAGTGACCAAGTCTCAGCCTACACAAGGATGAAACAGCTCTTCTGGACAATTAAGGGCATTTGAAAAACCAAGGTTTCCGCTGGATGTCAGGTTGAATGTTGGCATAATACGCCCCTTTGAGTTTCGAGCTTGCTTGCCACTCCGCTGACCACGTGCTGAATAATTTATGTTTGGTGTCTGAGCGTAAGTCGTAACTATGGAGCAGATAGTGTTTTCTATCCACAGGTTTGGATGTAGCAAATTTTGCCAGAGAGTCGGCACACTCGTTGCCACATTACCCGAATGGCTGGGAACCCAAACTATTTCAATGTTTAAACCGTTGTTGTGACAAGAGAAGAGTAAATTACGTGTATCTACAACAATCTTGCTGTGAATTTTAGATTTTAATTGATTTTGACCTAGAGCCTGGATGCTACTACGCGAATCTGAAAAAAATACAGAATTCTGGATATTGTGCGATATTATGAAATTGATAGCTTCCAGGATAACGATGTATTCCCCTATAAAAACTGAAGACTCTGGCGGGCATTGGAATAAAAGAGCTATTTTAGAGTTCTGGAAGTATGTTGAAACACCTGTACATCCCGTTGTCGATAATTTAGATGCATTAGTATAAAACAAATTCCAACCCTTCCAGAATCTCTCAATAGCCCGATCAAACTCCGCTTTTACGTCTTGGGAATTTTTAGTGATACCAAGGTCCAAGACAATCTTTGGCTTGAAATGGACCACCTTATATGCGGAAGCAAATACTGGAAGAGAAGGGTATTGACAAACAGGCGAAGAGAGTTGTTTAAGCTCCCTGTACCTATTTATCAATGGAATACATTTATTATTCCAGTAAGAAGAGAAAGTCAAAGAAATGTTGATTTGCTCCAATATGGGAAGTAAGGGATGGGAGGAGAGGGACAAAACTTTTGACAAGAAACGATCTGCTAAGTATTGTCTACGAAGGTTAAGGGGAGGATCTGCACATTCAACCTGGAGAGCGTTAATGGGGGAAGATTTCATGGCGCCAATTACGATTCTAAGGCATGGACAGAATCAAGTTTACTATGTCTTCTTTATTACATGGCTCAATTAAGTAACTACAGTAATCCAACACACTTCTGACCAGAGCATTGTAAACCAGTTTTAAGGTGTATGGGTGAGCCCCCCACCAGACACCTGCCAGAGCCTTAAGAATCGAAACTGAGCGCTCACATTTTCTTACTGTATTATTAATGTGATCCACACCCGACAATTTAGAATCCAGGATAAATCCCAGAAACCTAGCCTTCTCTTTGACTGGTATAGCTTGGCCATCAATATTAATGTCAACTTGAGGGATAATACGTTTGCGAGTAAAAATAACTGATGTACTTTTTGAAGCACTTAAAGATAACCCATGATCTAACAGCCATTGGTTTAATGAGGACAAAGAAACATTCATAGATTGAGCAGCATCCACGATGGAATTGCCACAGACCAATAACGCAATATCATCAGCATACTGGAGGATTTTACAATTAAAATTTAAACAGGAAGGAAGATCGCAGGTATAAATATTGTATAGAGGGGGACTAAGAACGGCCCCGCCAAGCTAATCTTGGTGCAGACTCCTCCCCAGGAATTCTTAATTTAAGACTACGGTCTGAAAACATACTTGATATGATCTGACGTATTTTTGGCGGGATTCCCAGCTCTTTCATTTTCTGCCTGAGAACAGGGATGAGGACAGAATCATATGAAGCTGAAATGTCTAAGAAAACGGCTACCACAGACTCATTCCTACTAAGGGCCAGCCGGATTATCTGATGTGAGGGTACCCACACTATCAGCTGTACCCAGACTTTTCCTAAAGCCAAATTGAGTCGTTGGTAGCAATTGCCAGCTCTCCACAAACCATTCCAGACGGTTTTTAATAAGGTGTTCCAAGAGTTTAATGAGTATGAACGATAGAGCAATTGGTCTGTAAGAACAATGATCACTAGGATCTTTACCGGGTTTTAATATTGGAATAATAATTTGAACCTTCCAATCAGGAGGAATGTATCCAGAGTAAAAGCAGTAATTGGCCAAGTCCAGGTAATACTGGTGGGTCTTATCCCCAGCTTTGGTTATGAAGGAATACGGGAATCCATCCACTCCAGGGGCAGAGTCCCTTACATGGGCGAGGACAGATTTAAGTTCATCCAATGTAAATGGTCAGTCCAAAGGATCATCTGATGCTGTTTGGTGGTTCATAGAGACGCATTCATATTTACCAGGAACATAAGTTGGAGCCAACTTAGAAAAATACTGGTGACTTAGCTCCCCAGACATTATGCTCCCAGAGGGAGGCCTCAAATTATTCCTAAAGGATTTCAACCTACGCCATACTACTGAAACTGGAGTGGATGGACTCAGTGACTCACAATACCTACGCCAACCTTCTCTTTTTTTTTCTCAAGTATTTTTCTGGACTTAGCCAATATATGCTGAAAAGTTATGATATTCTCCAGGTTCATATCCAAGTTGAAATTCATTTCGGCCTCATTCCTAGCTTTGTTCACAGCAGAGCATTCCCTATCCCACCATGGCGGAGATGGGATTTTGCCTGTTGGCAGTTTTTGGAAAGAAAGGAATCATCTGCTGTAGCTGATATTATGTTGGAGAATGACAAAAAGCATTCCTGAGCATTTTCATCATTAATGGAAGGAAGAGAGGAGACACGTAAATCTAGAATTTTTGAGTAAAGGTCCCAGTCAACTGAGTTCAATTGGTATTTTAAAAGAGGAGCAGAGGTTCTATCAGGGATAGTTTTGGAAGGGATTTCCACCATGATGGGATAGTGATCACTCCCATAGGTCATATTCAAGCGACTCCAATTAGAAAGGCTGGCTATATTAGATGAACAAAATGTCAAATCAACACAGCTATTATTCTGCCCTGGCACAGCCCGACGTGTGGCAGACCCATCATTTATCACACATAAATTAAGTTCATCTAATATATCGACTAGGCCTATACCAAAATTGTCGCAGGTTTCCGACCCCCATGTATAGTGGTGACCATTAAAATCACCCATAACAAGTAATGGGCCTTGTACATTATTTAACAAACTTTTTATGATATCAAGATCATCAATTTGTGGGTATGCAATATAAAAACTAAAAATATTTATATCCTCAGCCTTAACAGCAACAACATTGATGTTGTCACCTACAAAGGGAAGAGGGATCGGGGAGAATAATACTTTTTTATTGAAGAACAAAGCACACCCTCCATATCCATCTGATCTATCATGTCGAACACCATTGAAACATGGGATCCTGAAATTACTATCAGAACGAAGCTATGTCTCAGCGACGCTGCAGATTGATGGTTTAAATTTGTTAATGAGGAAAAGTAAATCATGTTTCCTGGGAGTAATACTCCTGACGTTCCACTGAAGAAGGTGAAGGGGGAGCATTATGAATATAATTCATGATAGATGTTAATTTGTTGGCAACGTGGTCAGGTAGTGAATGAGCAGGGTTTGCTAATATAGCCGTTAGCATACTGGATATAATATTTAAAATACTTTCTGAGTAAATAGGACTGCTAGTACTTTCCCGAGGGTAAGCACCACCATTTTGGATAGGAGTGAATGAGTAATTTTGAATAAGGGCTTGGTGAGCTTGCTTATCATAACTAGGTGACAGGGGGGCATGGGATTTTGGTTTGATTATTACAGTTTTCCGGTGTGATTTTGGAGTTTGGGGAGTTGATCTGGGGAACAAAAGAGGACTGGCTATAGGTTTTGTTTTTGGAGATGATCTAAATACTTCAGCGTAAGATCTTGAAACTTGTGGGAATACCTGGCTTGCTTCTGCATAGGAGAAGGATTTCTCAGCCATCAGTGCTTTTATTCCCTTTTGCCGACCCAACTCCGGGCAGGCCTTGTCCGTGGCATAGTGACTTCCAGAACAGGAAACACAAAAGGCACATTCAGTTGGGTCTTGGCAGCCATCACCTGGGTGGTCTACACCACATTTAAAACAGCGTGGTTTCGAGCGACATACAGTGCGTGTGTGACCATAACGACAACAGTTGAAACATTGAATAGTTGGGTACATATATTTTTCAACTGGGAGAGTAGAGTAGAAACAATATACACGATTTGGCAAAACTTGGCCATCAAAGGTAAGAATAACGGTTTGTGTGGGCTTCCATTCCGTAACGCCCAGAGAACTCACCTTACGGTTCATTCTCCTGGCCTTAATTACTGGGCCGCATCCAGTGGGAACCCTGATGTTCTCAATTATCTCTTCCTCTGTCCACTCGATAGGTACATCTCTAACGAGACCCATGCGCGTAACGTTGTATAGAGGAACAGAAGTAATATAGCCATGGGATGTTAGTATTGGGCTTATCAAAAAATTGTTCGCATCCAGGTGAGTCTTAAAACTAACTGCGAGTCTTTCTCCCCAAACGTTTCAAGCTTCCGAGTATAACATTGGCAAAGTTATTATAGGTGAGAAACATTCCAAACTTAACAGGATGTAGAACAGTGCCAGAGGTCTGTCCATCTTTCAGTGATACGTGAACTACATATGGCGCGTTATCCTTTGAATTATAGGTGTGTCTGCCTATCGTATGCTTGGATTGTTTGCGCGGATTGATCGGAGTAGCGGGGGGTGAGGCAGCGGGATTTTTTCTTTGCGCAGATTCGGAGTCCATATCGTTATCTATTTTGTCATCGGGGAGAGTAATGGTTAGAATCGGAGAGTAATCAAAGGGATCGGGAGGATCAGGGGGTTTCTTGTTATCCATGGTGGATACCGGTTAAGAAGTTTTAATCTAAGAAAGGAATAGGTTAATACAAACCCTGGATGTTAGAACACAAACACTAAGAAAAATGCCGTGTGGAATTCACACTAATATAAACACTCAAATCAAGGAAAACTCGAAAACTAACTGCTTTCCCAACAACACTATCAAAAAAAGGCTAAAATTATCAACTCTATAGTGAAAAACTATAAAAATAGAAAACAAATCAAAAAAAAAATTGGCGCCATTAGTTGACTTGACAATGACATCCAAAACCCGTAATAATGCTTAATGAGTAAATAAATAAAAATTAAAAGTCGTGAGTTGGGATTCCTCGAGTTGGCAGCACTGATACCTTGCTAACTATTTTGTAATTTGTAGCTAACTTTGCTTCACGTTCAATTGTTCCACAGTAATAGTCCAGTAGGGATATAATTATTTTTCACATAACCTTTGATAAAATGCTAACAGTTTTGAGTGATGCAATAGGTATGAGGTAGGTATTTCCTTTTATTTCGTGTTATAACAATAATATAATATTTAAATTTAAATAGTTGACTGTCTCTTTATAAGTACTGTCTTATATTAGTGAAAATGCTAACTGATAGGTACTATGGAACAATGGAAAACTGAAAATAGCTCGTAACTCTTTCAATAAATTATTATTATTTTTTTAAATCGTTCCCTTTAAGCATAGAGGGATTTGTCATACCTTACAACAAAAGTTCTAAAAACTAAGTATTATGCTGCACAGTTAATTGTATATTTACTTTGCGATACGCGAAATATTGAATTTAAGTAGTAATTAATTAATTAATAATAATAATTAATTTGTTAATCATTTATTAATTTATTAATTTTTAGTTTGTGCCCAAATATTCGTAATAATAAACTCTGCCACCATACAAAGTTTCAACATTTTCGTTCTATGATAGTCGTGCCTTTAGTTTAATAAATAGATTACAATTTGCGTATTGCAGGGTGCGGTTGCACTCCACTCCGAACGTATTGAATGAGACGCGAAACCATTTCATTACTGTCACATCAGTATTTAAACCTCGTTCATAAAATCTAATTATATGTCAATTCGTTTTTTTAATGTTGAGATCGAAGATTTCTTTCGTTCCTATAAAAAAATCTATACTAATAATATAAATATGAATGTAAGTTTGTTTGTTACGCTTTCACGCAAGAACTACTGAACCGATCATCATGAAACTTTGTACATATATTCTTGGAGGTATTAGAAGTAACATAGGATACTTTTTATTAAAATATATTTTTTTAATGGCTTCACTGCGAGCGAAGCCAGAAATAAGAAGATTCTTAACTAACCTGTAATATAATATTGTAGGCTAAAAGTAAAAGAAACATATTTATTGGTAGGTTAACGAAAGGTCACTCATTCATCACGAAATATCGAAAACAGCTTGACGTATAAAGATGTAATTTGGCAAGCAGGTTTCTCAAGTGACCTAAGTGCGCACTAAGAAAGGGTTTTTATTAAGTTTGTATTAAAATTTGTAAGGTTGAAAGTTTGTATTAAATTTCTACATTTTTTTAATTGGACACGTGAAGTTTTACATTTACGCTCTTGTTTGATAAATAGTATATTATGCAACTGGTGATGTGAACTAAAAATCCATCTGTAGGATAAAATACGGATTACGCGTAAGAAATCGCGGGCGAAGTGCTAGTACTTAATCTGTGATTTTTAATTTCGTAGACTAAAATGACATTTGGGGGGTTGTAACCTTATCGTAACTATAGTGTTGTATCCTGAATGAATCAGTTTTAAATATTTTGATTCAATTGTGTTTATAAAAATTTCAGTTAAAAGAGTAAATGGGAAAAATAGTTAAACTTTTTTTGGGATCTCTTTCATGGCTGTCATAAGAAATATATACACTCTTACAAAAAAAAACGGGCACCTAAAGAAATATACATTCTAAGGTCGATTTGAGTTAATTAAATGAATTTTAATTGTTTGACGTAGTCTGTATACTTTTAATCGTGTAAATTAATACATGTGAAGTGCATTCTAGCAAGTTTAAAAAAAAAAGATTAATTCTTTAAAACCGATATTCACGGCCTAACAATAAGAAGTCGTCGGCAATAAAGACAAGAAGATTTTTTTTTTCAAATTAAATAAAGTTACAAATGTTAAAAACTAATAACGAATGTGACTTCCTCTTGCCAAAATCACGTGCTTTCCACGATGTTTTTAACAATGCAGGTTGTGCATATGGAATTATGACTTCGATTATGTACCGGTGTGCATTTAATGTTCCATTTTCTTCAAAACTAACTCCGTACGCTCCGTCGAATTAATTGCTGCTCAAAACATAACGGAGCCTCCGCCATAAGGAGTGATTTCTCCGAAACACACTTCCGCTTAGCGTTCCCGTGGTATTCGCAGCACTAGCCGGCGTCGGTCTTCTCCACATAAAGAGATTCTAGCTTCATCAGAAAACAATAATTTATTCCAGTCCTCCAGAGTCCATGAAGCACAGTTTCGAGCAAACAGAAGTCGAGCAACACGGTGCTCCCGCAGTAATAGTAAATCTCTTCTGTTTTCTGAGCACAGTAACGTTTGTAAAGCTTTTCAGATAATTCCGTATCCAATTTATTTTTCTTTTCATTGAATACGTATTTAAATGCGCTATGTTCTGTCTTCTCTGTGACACTCAGAGAAGCGGGACGTCTCTTTTTCCAAGGAGACAACAAGATGCTCAACCGAGCAATTCCGGTGATCTTCCATGAAGGAAAAGAAAGGTCTTGACACCAGAGAGACAGACAGCGAAGTGATCCTTTAAGGACTCCTTTTATAATACTCACAGTGGTTCTTTGTGTCTTTGAAATTGGCTGCAAGACCCTGCGCAGTAGCTATTTTTGTATCATTGTTGAAGATAAATATAGCGTTGTATAACAGTCTCTTTCACTCGCTTACGTTTGTTACATACCTATTCGTATCTCGGTTACTCTATTCAGTATACTCGATGACAAACTGTTTCTTGCGCAGTGACTACTATACTCCTTTTGAGAAACGGAATCCTAAAAGCAACAAACGCAAAACAGGAACAATAAAAAAACCTGGCGACCAACCGATGCGAATGGAGAGCGAAGAAAGAAGACGAATTACGAGACGCAAAAACTCGCGTAATATATTTGACTATGACGTATTTTTTGTCACCTTAATATTATGTAGGGTTGTAACGGAATTTCGAAAACAGCTCACAGTATCATGTTTTGTACAATAAGCTTATTTTTATTTATTTACTTATTCTGATCCAAGCTCCAGAATCTTTCGAGTACCTGGGGATCTTCGTCACAAAATAGAAATAATACAGAAGGATCATTCCCTCCGTTCTCGCCGCCAAACGGTCACCTAAACTTGCTAGACTCACTAGGGTTGCTACTATATTGACCCTGCATTTTAAAAAGGAGTATGTAGTATAAATTTAAATTAATTAAAAATTAAATTACAAAAATAAATCGATTCGTCTAAAAATACATCATATCATGCTCACATGCCTTAGAGGGTAGACAGAGCATCAAATATCCATTAAAGATCATCACGACGAAGATTGGAGGGTAACGAATCGTAACTTAAACATTTTGGGTATACTTTAAATATGCTTACAACTAAGGAATGAAATTCCCTGCCGGAGTTTGTGTTGCCCGATATCTCCAACCTAGGGGTTTGAAGGCTTTTATTCGCATAATATCAGATTCTCAAAATAGCAGATTCTCAAAATGTTAGATTCGCTAAATATTATATTTTCAAAATAGCCAAAGTACAATCACTCAACTCGAAATAAATAAAGTCAAGACCTTGTTTTGCCTTTTTTATATAATTTAAAATATTTACCAAAAAATAGAAAAAGGTGAAGGTCTAAAATTGTCATTGTCATCAAACGGCAATCGCTCGTAAGGAGTCGCTGTCTACAAAGGCTGTTGAAGACTGACTGACTGACAAAATTTTGCATAAGTTAAAGTATTTATTTATTTAATGATAGTAACATGTCTAAACATTTTAGTATCGTAATTTTGTTTGAGGTGCAGTCTATTATTATGTTGACAATCTTCCTATCTTTTTCAACATATTGCTTTGCTCTTTTTTACCAGGACAATGATATGCAATTCTTTCTAATTTTATATTTTGTGTCTGGGCTTCTGTTTTTAAAAACTGAAAGAGTGTTGGTTTAGCCGGCATTTAAGAATTTATTATTTTCTTCGGTGCGAATCTTCGACTGTAGTTCGATGTTTTCACCGTGGCAGCTGAATATATCCTTTGCAATTTTTTGCAACCATTGGGTGTTAAAATAATCCAAAAAAAAAATGAAATAATTTCGTCTCAGGAGATAGATAGCAAAGCCAAAGGCGTGCAAAGATGCGTAATTTTGCGACTGTCCTTAGTTTCATTGTAAGCCATTTTTTTGCTCTCTGAACACCGCATTCAAATAATGGTAATAGCAACCTTTGATGCTAATCTTCGGAGACACTTCTTTCATTGCTTGAATTGCTGCGATTTCATAGTCATATTTAAACGTGCTAAATTCTAAATTAATTTATTAGTGTGATTTTTGGTACATTTCACACGAGATCTTAATAATATATATGAGTTCCTCAAAATTTACCATAAAGGTGTACACTCTCGCATTACTAGTAATTATTATAAAATAGCATTATTATCAACGCAGTATTAAAATAAAATAATTACAACGAAACACAACAAAACTTAAAACAGAAAATACAAGCAAAACATTAACAATTGTTTATACATATTAATAATTAATGAAATGGAATGTCAAAATTAAATAAATATCAATGTCAAATAACTTGAATTCGTCAACAGTATACTCGTAATAGCATTTTTCCAATAATAGATGTCTTAATTTGTTTTTAAATTTAATAATATTTAAGTCCTTAATTCCATTTGGTAATTTATTAAATATTTTAGGGGCCATGCAAAGTATGCTTTTGTGCATCAAGGCGGTCCTTGATGGTCGAACGCATAACTCATGTCTATATACTTGTCGGATAATTTTGTAGCGACTTTCAGATGCTTTTCTGAATAGATGCATGTTCTTTTTTTCACAAATAAGGCATTCTCAAATATGTACAAGCAAGGTAAAGTCATTATTTTTAAAAACACAAAATAAGGTTTGCAGCTATATTTGTCCAAAAGGAGGATCTCTCTATCCTCCGTGGTACCGAAGTGCCTCCAATATCGCGGAATGGGACACGGAGTTGGAAGGCATTGGTGATGTCGAATGACACTGCCATCACTCCGGCCCCCGGCTCCACGGCCTCCTGCACCTTTCAGCAGGGCTAAAGCGTCTACTGTCAAACGCCCCTGTCGAAAGCCGAACTCCGACAGGTCTGGCCCCACCCCCCGCAGCAGGCTATTTAGCCGATCGGCGACGATCCCCTCGAAAATTTTACCGACCTCATCGAGCAGAACGATGGGCCGGTATTCCGAGGGGGAGTCCGCTGGGCGTCCCTCTTTTTGGAGGAGGCAAAGCCGCCCCTCCTGCCACACTTTCGGGACACTCCCAGCCGTAAAAAACGCGCTGAAGAGGTCACGAAACCTGTACTCCATCTGGGCGGCGGCCACCACCCGAGCAGGGACGCCGTCCGGGCCAGGGACTGTCTTCTTCATTGCCCGAAAAATTGCCAAACTTAAGTGGCAATGGGCAGGGCACATTGCTCGCAAAACGGATGGCCGATGGGGTCGTAAAGTTCTGGAATTGCGACCGCGAACCGGCAGACGATACGTTGGAAGACCTCCCACTACGTGGACCGATGACCTGGTTAAGGTTGTGGGAAGGCGATGGATGCGAGACGCACGGGATCGGTCAATGTGGCGACGCCTGGGGGAGGCCTATGTCCAGCAGTGGACGTCATTCGGCTGAAATGAGGATGATGATGATGACTCCATATAAAATTCAGAATCAATGTAGTAGTAACCTTAGTTGGTCCGGCAAGTTTAGGTGACAGTTGCCGAGGACGGTGGGAGTGGTGCTTCTCTTTTGTGATAATACTTAGTTGTTAAAACTTTCGTTGTAAGGTATAACTAATCCCTCTATGTATAATGTAGCGTTATAAAATTAAAATATTTTTTTAACGCAACGATAACATATAAAAGAATTACACCAAAAATATAAAAATATAGAAAAAGGTAGATTACATTATTTAAAAAAAGGAAAGACGAAATTGCCAATATTGTACTAATTATTCTAAATATTGAGTTTACAAAAACCGAGTGAAATTTTGGAAAGGTTTAAAGGTATAAAGCTGAAATCACGAGCATAATCTTCAACGCAGTTGCAACCGGTATAATGATGGCTTAAGCATACAAGTAAATTACGAAACCATAACGTGATATAAGTAAGGTAATAATAGTTTTTAACCACGGAAACCTTAAAGGTAAGCTACGTTAAAATAAACTAAATTAAAAATATGTTAACAGCCATTTGTCGGGTATCCACGCTTGATGAACAAAACCGCTTTCCGTAAAACCTCTCCAAAAACTCAGGCCGTTTTAAAAGAAATGTACGGAACCCGTTGAAAGATGTTCGGAATCCCGAAGTCTGCAGGTACTCCGGGGATCATTCGTTGTCCTGAAGCCGAAGTCGGCGCAACTGATATCTACAGACAAGGAAAGGGACCATCAAAATTATGTAACCAAAAGGGTCTGAAATACCAGAAGAAAACGGCATTCTAAAGAACAATAAGGAAGAATAGTCATTACGTACCAGTTTTGATTCATGAAGCACAAACTCTTGTTAGCGACAAGATGTTTTTACGATTACCTTGTCACCAGTCTTGGCAGGACTGCCCAGTCCTGCAGTCTGTCGCACGGCAACTGAGACATGCCATGTTAGTGAAACGACAGTTTGTCTCTCTGACAGAGCCAGTTACAGAGACATACGGTCCGCGAAATCCGGCGCGCTCGTGGGCCCGTATATCACGTACCCTCGGCCTAACAACAAGGAATGTGTTGCTGCCATTCACGCGCATGAATTGACATAGCTATGGTCATATTGTTGCTGGCCATTTCAAAACACACTTTTAAACAGGTAATAAAAATACCAATAATTAATTTAGTAGATAAATTCACAGCAAAATATTTTTTATAAAATCCTATCTGTTAGAAATAGAAAAAATGCCTTCTATTTTCTTGACAAACGAAATATGAAAATTTTAATAATTGTAACCGACCTGATTTGACAAATTAAATAGAGGCTAAAGCAAAGCGTCTTGTAGCGATCACGCTACAATAAGTATAGGAAATGATTTGAAAACTTTCATTTTTCCATTGTTCGACAGTACCTATCTGTTAGCACCTTCACTAATATAAAGTTTAGATAGTACTAATAAAGAGACAGTAAGTTATTTAAATTTCATATTAGGTATCGCTATAAGACGAAATAATAGGAAATAATACCTGCTTCATAACTATTGCCCCTGTCGAAGCAATAAATTCACATAAGTTATCTACCCAGCGATAATAAAAATCTTTTTGGCGTCAAAGGTTATGTGAAAAATAATTATATTCCTACTGAACTAAATCAATTTTTTCCTTTAGCGAAAGCGACAATCAAGAGAGCAAGGCACTCTTTAACGCTCTCACAGGAAACAAAGACTGTGAAGCGGAATATACCACGAGAAAAGGAAACGATTTTTTTACCTATATAATACCAGAAACTACACTGGACATCAAACACAATATGAATCAAACAAGTACAAGAAAAACTGATGGGGAACCTGTCGTAGTGATCAGTAATTTGGATAGTGAGCAAGATATAACAACGATGATAGATCAGCTTCTTTCGAACAATGAATTTTCTGACGCTTCCTCAATATTTGTGGTAGTGCCCACGTCAGACGACAATGATTCCGATCTCTCGTCTGATTGTTCTACTATATGCATCCAGATATCTAAACATCAACACCATTGGAACCATAAGAAACGTGGGTTTTTAGAACCAGGTAAGCATTCATTTCTTATCAAATCATCTGGGTGCACGGTAGTGCCCCCAACAAGTCGAGCAAATAAAGGCACATCCTTTTCTCGAAGCCATTCAGGACAATTTCGACCTCCTGAAACTTCGTTGTGGATAAAGTTAGGAGGCTAAATATTTTTGTGACTGAGAGAACATAATATTACCCTAAGAACTAATGCAGGTAAAAATTCTTTAATTTTGTCATTCATTCACTCACTGATCATCAAAATTCTAAGGTACTTCTAGAAGATACACGAACTTCAAATTTTGAAAAAAACCATCCCGGAAATCAAGTACCGTTTTAAGAAAATTCAGTTGACGAAAAATTCTATGAACTGGAACAGCTGTTACTGTTACAGTTCATAAAATTTTTCGTCACTTATAATGCTTAATGCCTATGTTAGGCTCAAAGATCGAAAACGCTAATTGAACGAAAAAAAAACTCAGAACGCGTTGTGGGCGTTTGGAACAAGACTGGTTTTGACGCTATGTTCGTTATTACCGACCCCGAATTCGTTATAAGCGATCCCAAAAACTCAGGAAAATGACTACCATGGCGAAAATATGTAAAATTTTTATTGGCGCCCTCTTGGATTAAGGTATTTGCCCCATATTTGTTATTAGCGACACCAAACACCTTGAAAATGAGACTCATGAAATGGGAATGAAATGTTGGAAAATTTCGTCGGCGCCATCTTCAATTTTGATATATAGACACTATATTTGTTATTAGCAACCCCAAAAACCATGAGAATGACACCCATGAAGAAAATTCGACAACTTTTCATCAAATCAAATTAAAATCTTTATTTCTTTGCAAACATGGGTAATTGATACATAGATGTTCTTTTTTACATAATAATGTCCTCCATATTCTACCGTCGCATGGGCATGCAAATAATATTCAATTCTAGAATTAAATCAAATTATAAAAAAAAAAAACAATACAAATAAAGATAAATGTCAAATCATCAGAAATTATTAATGTCAAATTTAGTTAAATAAATGATAAGTATAAATGTCCGACTGGTTACGCTAGTAAAATTTACCACAATGATGTCAAAATAAAATAAGAAGTACATATGTCAATCAGAATATTTGGTAGCAGCTATAACAATAATAAATTAAGTCAAACAGTCAACGATTTATCATTGAGAAAGTCCTCAATTTTGTAGTAACATCATCATCGGCACCATATTGATTTTGGTTTTGACTCCATATTCGTTATAAGCGATCCCAAACTATAGGTTTCTTCTAGGCAAGCGTGCTCCACCGTCGACCACATCATCGCTTACCATCAGGTGAGATAGTGGTCAAGCGCGAGCCTATAACGCGACACGACTGGTCAGTCGATGCTTGTGTCAACTGACCAACCAATCGCGCGCTCAGAACGGTCCTTAACGTTCCCCGCGCCTTGCTTGACTACCAAAGATACCTAAAAAACGACTTCTCCGCTTCTAATGACTCTTGCCAACTTACGTGCTGGGAATTATACACACCATCTTAAGTAAAAAGTGGGGGCTCTCTTCGAAGATCACGCTGTGGCTATACACAACGGTGATCAGGCCAATGTTAGCTTATAGCGCTCTGGTTTGGTGGACAAGGACGGAACTGTCTATCAACATTGCCAGACTCCAAAGATTCCAGAGACTGTCCTTTTCAGCTCACCTGTCCTGTCATCACCGGCTGCATGAGGACCACCCCGACTGCAGCCATTGAGATAGCCCTACAATTAACTCCTTTTTACCTAAACATACAGCAGGAGGCAGCGCTAGCTGCCATCAGGCTGTTGCCTCTGGGCATATGGGGAAAGAATCTCACCAGCCCACACGCTGAAATCCTGGACAGGGCAATTCAGTACAAACCCCTCATCGCCGCCCCTTGTGATAGAACACCAAATCAACCTATGTTTAACAAAAACTATAGTATACAAACACTGTAGAGGAAGACAGGGATCAGTTTGGAGCCAATGAAGTACGCATTTACACAGATGGCGCAAAAACAGACAACGGTTCAGGTGCTAGCGTGCATTCCCTTGACCTCAACATTAACTTTCACTTACGGCTACGCACACACAGTTCAATCTTTCAATGTGAATGTGTCGCCCTAACACAAGCCGCTACTCCTGTAAAGCTTTTAGGTATCCATAACTATGGGTTTAAATTCCTATCCGATAGTCTGACAGTGCTCAAAGCACTAGAAAACAAACCAACCAACAGCAAACTAATCTTTAGCTACTACTAGGTAATTATGTAGTTTAAAAAGCATGAAAAAATGTCTCAGGTGGTTTTTTAATTTTACTTGTGTTTGTCTTGCGTTCTAGAATTTTTATTTATTTGCCTGTACATGGCCATGGCAAGCGATATCGGTTCAAATGTACGGGACACGCGAGCGTTCGACTTTTGTTTGTGTTGACTGTCCTGAGGTGACAAGTGTTATGCGATGTAGTAAGGAATTAATCAAGTGATATTTCGATAGTGTATGACATGCCCACATATTTTTGATAGTTTTCTAATCGCTATCGCCAACGATTTCGATGATGTCTTGTTCCGAATATAAGATAAGGTCTCTGTTCCGAATATCGAGCAGCAATTTTAGGTGCGCAAGTAGTCATCAATCTTCTTAGCCTTTTCCAAGTATGTTGAGTTTCGCTTGCAGTCTAACCGGATTCAGCTACTTTTATTGACTGCCTATCTGGCTCCAAAAACCCAGTAACTGTGAAGTACTGTAACCCCTTGGCAAGCCTGATGTCAGATTTCAGGAGGGTGATAGTCTTTCAATGTTATAATCATCATCTTCAGTCTCAAAAAGACCACTGCTGCAAATAGGTCTCAATGTTATATATATCATAGAATAGAAGAGGGTCTCCCTTTTCCCATTTGGTCCATTGTGCGTGGGGTTTCCGGCTAAAGTAGCCAGCCTAGCTTGGTCCAAAAGCACAGAAGCTTCCTGGTGGCTTCACAGGCTTCGCGGAGAAACCTCACCGTTTCGAGGATTTCTTCGCGTTTGAAAACCACGGCCTCGCAGTCCAGGATGATTCCTCGGCGTTAATACAGCCGCTGCAAAGTGGGATGTCTGTGGCATCTATGTTATAAAGATGTTTGTAATGAGGGCTATGACCCGTAATTGTCCCTGTGATTATTCTGAGGTTCTTTCTACTTAGGCTAAGATTTTTTTTTGGTTAATCGCGAGTTTAAATTCGGTAGGGTCGTTCTTGACTGTCTACAGTCTGCAGCCCGTGACCATCTGTTGATAAGCAGTTCGGTTGATCTTTGGCGGATTCATGCACGAATTTGTAAGAAATGCAGGTGGAAAAGTGAGTACGTGCCTAGCACTATCACCTCAGAACCTCTCCTTGCAAGTTCATCCGCGGCATCATTGCCTAAAGACCATTATGTCCCTTGATCCACTGTAGGATGATTCGATTGGATGTCGATATACTCCAGGGCAAGGTGGCATTCAAAGATTAGTTTGCTGTTGGTTGGTTTGTTTTCTAGTGCTTTGAGCACTGTCAGACTATCGGATAGGAATTTAAACCCATAGTTATGGATACCTAAAAGCTTTACAGGAGTAGCGGCTTGTGTTAGGGCGACACATTCACATTGAAAGATTGAACTGTGTGTGCGTAGCCGTAAGTGAAAGTTAATGTTGAGGTCAAGGGAATGCACGCTAGCACCTGAACCGTTGTCTGTTTTTGAGCTATCTGTGTAAATGCGTACTTCATTGGCTCCAAACTGATCCCTGTCTTCCTCTAGTGTTTGTATACTATAGTTTTTGTTAAACATAGGTTGATTTGATGTTCTATCACAAGGGGCGGCGATGAGGGGTTTGTACCGAATTGCCCTGTCCAGGATTTCAGCGTGTGGGCTGGTGAGATTCTTTCCCCATATGCCCAGAGGCAACAGCCTGATGGCAGCTAGCGCTGCCTCCTGCTGTATGTTTAGGTAAAAAGGAGTTAATTGTAGGGCTATCTCAATGGCTGCAGTCGGGGTGGTCCTCATGCAGCCGGTGATGACAGGACAGGTGAGCTGAAAAGGACAGTCTCTGGAACCTTTGGAGTCTGGCAATGTTGATAGACAGTTCCGCCCTTGTCCACCAAACCAGAGCGCTATAAGCTAACATTGGCCTGATCACCGTTGTGTATAGCCACAGCGTGATCTTCGAAGAGAGCACCCACTTTTTACTTAGCATTTTTTACATTGGTAAAGTGCGATTGTGCTTTTGTTTAATTTGTATTCAAGATGCATGTTCCAGAGCAGTTTGCTGTCAAGGATCACCCTCATGTACTTGACCTCGTTTTTAAGAGTTAGTTCTGTGTTGAAAGGTTTAGGGAGTCTATGGAGTCCAAGGATTCTTTTGTTAGTAAACATTATTAGTTCCGTTTTTGAAAGGTTAACCGTTAGATCATGCTTAGTGCACCAACCTTCGATTATTTTGAAAGGTCTTCTCAATCGCATAAGATGCCCTCAAATTTCCCAGAGATTAGAATTGCTATATCATCTGCGTATCCCACCGAGTACAGATTGCAAGCGCTGAGCTCTGCAATGAGCTCATTTACGACTAAATTCCAAAGATGTGGTGACAGCACCCCACTCTGTGAACAGCTCCTACTCACGATACCACGTGTGGTGGTGTTCACAGTAAATTGAATAGCGCGGTGTTTTAACATGTTATTGATCCATTCTTTAAGCGTTGGCGCAACACCGTTCGTGGCGAGTGCCTGCCCGATGCTGGTGAAGTTAGTTTTGTCAAAGGCACCTTCTATATCAATGAAAGCGCCAAGGGTTGGGTTATTGGCTTTCTGATACGTGAGACTACGCAGTGGAGTGCTGATTCGGTTAATCTAACTGCGCAGTAGGCGTGTTGATTAGGGTGTAGAGGAAACAATTCCGAAATTTTGTTTCTGATCTTCTTGTCCCCTAGTCTCTCCAGCGTTTTCAAGAAGAACGAGGTGACGCTTATGGACCTAAAAGATTTGGGCTGGGTATACTCGCCCCTATCCGGTTTCGATCTGAGGTGATGAAGATTTACTTCGCGCCAGTTCAAGGGGATGTAGCGGTGCGCTAGACAGGCTCGAAAGACCTTGACGAGGTATTTCGCCAGAAAGTCTCCGCTCCACCTAAGCAGAGCTGAGAAGATACAGTCTAACCCTGCTGCTTTGAAAGATAAGAAGGTGTTGATTGCCCATGTTAATTAATTTTTGTCGATAACTTCTGAAGCTACTTTCCAGTCTAAGCTACTCATGTCCCTTTCCCTGTGTGGTTCCCAACATTGCTGTAGGTAGCAATCTGACAACCTTGGAAGTGGGTGGTCAGAAGCAGCTCGCTGGTTTCCGATTCGTTGGTTGTTTTTGTTTTTTTTTTTTAAGGCGTCCTATTGAGTGTTCTATCTCTTGAGCAAGACAAGTTTTGAGGTGCTGGCGCGTAGTGTTCTTAGACGTTGTGGGAGGACTCAAAAACCTCACTTCCCGCCAACCTGACATCGAGGCCCGCAGAGGCGGGCCGGCACTAGCTGGGGGTTACGGAAGTATCGTATGTTCCCGCGACTCGCGGCGTGGGTGTGAGATGGAACACCGGGATGATTTTTAGTCAGTACGAGTCTGACAGACCCCTCCAATGAGGTGTGTTTTCCACCCGGGTATGAGCAGTGTCCGCAGTTGGTTTTCAATGTTGTGCCGGATACCCTCTGCCTGCTCTTGCGTCATGTCCTGGAAAGGCTCGTCCATGACGTGACGCACAGCTCGTTGCTCTTGTACGCCGCGGCATCCTCGGCGTAGGTTACCAAGTACCCGTCCACCATGGGGGAGCGAGCAGTCTTGCTCTTCTTGCCTACCCCCGTTGGTGTGACGGAATCCTCGGGTCGCGAACGCTTCTGTGCCCGGGCATGAGGTCCTCCAACGGTTTTCGCAAGTTTTTGCCCGCCTGTCGACTTTCTGCCACGCTTGCGCTTGACTGCCATGGCACCCGCACCTATTGTCATCCCGCACCCGGTTGTTTCGGAGACTACCGCAGGGCAGTGACCGGTGCCCGCTGGTTGCCCGCGTGCCCTGGTGTCTGCCACGACGTCTTGCCGCCCGGCTTCGACGAGTGTAGATAGACGCCGCTTAGAAAACGTCTTACGGGTGATAGTTTGCCATGTTGTGTTAGGTGTTGGTGTGCCTGTCAGTGGGGCCTCGTCCAGACTTGTCAGGTCTCTCTCAGAAGCCGCAACCGTAGATACAGCCCGGTTTGTGGGCGCATCTACGTCAGCAGGGCTCTTTGAGTCGCCATGTTCAAGAACTGCCCTTGGTCCTGTGTTCAGGGTAGTGTTGGGACGCGCATCCTTGGTTGCAGATGGGGTCAGCGTTGCCTGGGACGCGGATTGGTTTTGCGCGGTCCTGGCGGTTGCCTTCCTCAACGCATCCTTGGACGCAGCCGAACGTTTTTTCTTGTTAGTTTTGTCAGAGGATCCTGAGACACAGGTGTTATGATTGGCGCATCCGAGGACGCAGCACGATTGTTGTTTTTAAAAAATTTAGTCTCATTTTTGCCATTTGTTGGGAATTAAATACTTCGCCGTCTGAGTTCTCCACCCGCATCGAGCCCTCAAGTCGGGGAAGCCTCAGAGTAGCTCTGACGTCACTCGCTCATCGATTGACATCAGAGCTATTCCTTTGGTATAGGACCAGTTTTAAGATTTCGACCAGTCGCGAGACTAAGCGGACGAGTTTATTTGAACTTGCTAAAATGAAATATCTATAAACAATTGCAACAAATTAACACTTTGCGGCGTTAGTTAAAACCAAAGTTAAGTGTGTCACGAGTGATTTGTAGGTTTTTTTCCAACTTTTATGTTCCGGTTGATCTGAAATATTGTTTATTTTCTATTTACATTTATAAAATGTTGCGGGTAGTATATCTATCCCTAGATCGAGCCCGTTTTGTCTTAGCCAAATACGAAGTCCTCCGCCGACGCCTAACCAACAACCACCAGCGTCTGCGGAGAATGAGTTACCGAGTGAAGTACGCCAGACATCTAGAAATGGTTAGGATCTATAGATAGCATTCTGAACGAAGTGTGCACTATTGTCGGTGGTGGAAAAATTAACTCTGAACAAAAACTCCGTGTGTCAACTCTTTGCCGAAAGGTCTCAAGTGGAATTAGCATGGAAAGCGAAGACGATATTGAAAAAATAAAAAAAAACGGAGAAAATTGTTACCTCAGACCTAATTATAGAAGAACCGTCCAAGCGACGCCCTAGAGTCGCAGTCATTGGTGTTCACGTAACCCTTACCGAGAAGGAGGTATTTGACTATAGCATCGAGCAAAACCTGTCAGACAAATTGCCTATTACAAGTCGAGAGACCTTCCTCGAAAACATCAAGTTGAGCTATAAATCGGGCAAGAAGGGCCTTCCTACCTGCAACTACATCGTTGAACTATCCGCTAGCATAAGAAAAGTG
Source organism: Orthosia gracilis (assembly GCA_947562075.1). Taxonomy (NCBI): domain Eukaryota; kingdom Metazoa; phylum Arthropoda; class Insecta; order Lepidoptera; family Noctuidae; genus Orthosia; species Orthosia gracilis. Next base: position 6,182,775 of record OX387268.1, read on the forward strand.
CTCATAAACCAAAGCCGATTTTTTATTAACTGGACTTTAAGCCCTGTGCGAGACTTTACCATAGTCACGAGGTGCTTCAGTTGCCAGCAGTTTTGCCACGCAGCCAAGTTTTGCCGTAAAGGCAGTTCTACGTGTGGCCACTGTAGAGAAACTGGACACTCCTTGAAGGAATGCAGCAGCAAATCTTCTTCCCCTCAGTGTGCGACGTGCAAACGGTTCAAGAGGAAAGGTGATCATCGAACCGGTGATTTAAGTTGTCCGGCACGTAAATATGCAGACACCAACTACATTAACTCAATAGACTATGAGGACACCTAAGAGCGCCACATAATATTATTCTTTTTATCATGCTCAAGGTCACACGCGTTGAACGTCTGGTGCTGACACCACAGTGGCCTACTTACCGTAAAAATTAAGTGTTTTAATTTTACAACGTTGACTGTTACAATTCTGTTTATGCAATTAACATATGCGTGTAATCAAAGTGCACGTTTTGCAATACAGATAAATAAGACATTATATAAATAATTATGACGTAGTAATTTAGTTCTATGTTTATAGTGTTTAAGTAAATTAGCATTATTTTTCAAAATTATTAAACCTAGCAAGGTTTCATAATTTTGAAGTAGCACAAAACATCAGTAGTTGTAAAAAAACCATATTCTGTCAAAATAAAATATTTTCCTTACTGGGGAAGACCGGGGAAAATGCGAATAGCTAAAGCTCTTTGGTTGCTCATTAATTTTGATAATACAAATGTATTAAATCAATATTTGTAGTTCCGCAGAGTATTTGTGAAACTAGTCAAACTCGCACAAAGATCGTAGCCGACTTATACGACACCGCTCCGAGCCGGCAAAATAATATTCATTTAAATGTGGACTTCAGGGTGGTGACCATAATGGGCGATATCAAAATAACCTTACTCTAAGAGCTTACGGTCACCCCCCCGATCGTCCTCTATAGACGTACAGTACAACTATTTAACAATTTTTATCGCTTTTCCGAATGATTATTTCCATTACCATAAATTATTAGATTTAACGTGTATAAAAATTTGAATTCAGTACTAAGTACTTTATTGTTGTTTTGATTTCCGTGTGAAATATATAGAGCTGTAAAAATAGCAGCATTCCTCCCATTTTTAAAATAAATTACATTTTGTTAAAATATATTAATTGATGCCTAGATTTTACCTGCGGTTTCGTTCCTGGGCCACAACCCACAGGATACAAAATAATTAATTAATTAAAACCCTCAGCGATAGAGTAGATTGCCATCAGTGAAAAAAATTTCGCAACTGGATCTGTACTTCCAGATATACTTTTTCGCAACTGGACAATACTTTTTAAAACTACTTTAAGATAAGAGTTTAGAAATAGCACATAAGGTTTTTATCGTTTTTCTGTTTAAAAAAAGCCTTTTGAAATATAAAATTTTCTTCGGCAGTAATTGTAAGAAATGGCAAATGACAAATGACGTATTAATAATGACTTAAAATATCAACTGCTAGCTGATTGTTGTACCTTCAAGTCTACCTTTATATAAGAATACGGAACTGGCTCATTATTTTTTAAATCTGCGACATAATAACCTATTACCTATCTAAAACTAACTATAATATCAAAAACATTGATTTACAGAAACTTCGTCTAGAAGGGAATCAACTAGTATGGCAGCTTGTGGGTTAAAAATATCAGCAAAAGGAAAAATGTTTTGCTTGGAAGGAATGGAAGAAACCGTTGCATCTGTTCACAACAAAGAAAACATTTCTAACAAAGAAACCTTTTTACACTATGAACTACCAAAGTTATTATGTTCACACAAAACCGAAGAAAAAATAAAAAATAAACTTTGTCAGATTTCTACACCTAACCAAAATACAATATTTTATCATGGCGTTAGCACTGACACAACATCGGACAGGCCTTGTTGCTGTGCTCCTAAAAATCATGAAAACCATTACCACACGCCTGAGCATCGATGTGTTTCGAAGCTGGTTACTCCCCTTTTTGTAAATCATGGTACGTACATCCAAGTTTTGTGTTATATATATAATATTCCTTAATTAGTACATACAAAATAAAATTATAATAAGTATGCCAAAAAAATATAACTAAGCCCCGATTTTTCAATAGTCTGATAATTTTTAACTGAGGAATAAAAATGGTCGTTTGATAAACTTTCTATACAAAAGCTAAAGGATACTAACCTCAATACCATAAAACTAGGCTTCATATTGAAAAAATCCTAACGCTGTCAGCGTATTGCAACTCTAGAGGACATTTTCCGCTTTTCAGATCATGATCAGGACTAAGTGTATTAATATGTTATGCAAATTGAGTATTTTGTTTTTATTTGGCAAAACTTGACCCAGGTGCAATATGTATGGGTTCAATAGGTGCCGCAATATGCACAAGCAGAATGTGCGGAAATATGCGTAATGCAACAAGCAATTCAAACCTACTACACTCAAACCGTTCACTCGTTGTGTACCTCGACTAGTCACTCAGGAGAAGACGGTGAATACAGATTTATTTACCGCACTTCCACAGGTGCATATTTGTGCGTGTTGGACGGGAGAGTGTTGCGGTGCCCAAATGTAGAAGATTTGGGTGCAACTAGTTTTTGTCGGAATGAAAAGTAAAAACATTAAAATTGCATAAAAGAACTTTTTTTTTACTGTCAAGGATTACTGCAATGTAACGCGTAATTCCATAACTTAGATGTGGGAATTAATCACTTTCTTACTTCCCACGTGATCAAAGAGTAGTAGTAGATGATATAGGATTGACTGAAGTAAGTCATTATTACACCGTAAACGCATTCACAGTTGAATTGCTTCGTGTTTAGAATCTAGCTCGCCTACCTGGTGGGTTGCGAGCCACATTACGTGCGTTTTTCTTCACTACTCGCCAGGTGACTCACTAGGTACTAATTTTTGTACGCAGAACGGGGCCCTCGACCCTAGGGCTTTGCAAACCACTTAATTATGTAATGCTCATTTTGTGTTGCCCAAATTATTTGGTTTTAGATTTTGTGCTCCAAAGATGGAGAGCTGTCTTGAAGCAAAATTACAGCCAACCCTTCTATGTTTATAAAAATAAAGGAGGAGAAACGAAACTTATGTAATTATTTAGTGCGCTGTACCCCGTCACATCTACTTGAAAAGATTCTTCTTGTGACTTTTGATTTATAAGTTATTTACGTTTTCATATTTGAACTTCCAGCGGGGCTCTTTTTTGTTTGTCAATCTATATAGATGAAATTAACTGGAGATTTAGTGCTCACTACCAGATATCCAATAATAATAAAAATCATCATATTTTAAAACGAATTATCAATAAATTAAAAAAACATTCTACACGGTAATACCAAATTATAGTGCCGATTTAAAAAATATAATGTTATTCACGCCCTAGCATTATACTCACTCGTTTCTGTGCTTTTGCTGTCAATAATAATTGTATAAGGAGTTCTGGGTTATTGGTGACCGGTTGCCACCTTACGCCAAGGTTATCCTTCTCGTGAAGACATTTGGGTGCCACCGTTGACCTTAAACGAGCTCTTCTACCATTCCTTCTGTAAGCCCCAACCTAGGTGCACAGTACTAACCACAGCCTCTGCTGCAATTCTTCTGGAGAAACCTGCAGCTAGGAATGCGATGACGAAATACCCTTATTCCTTTATCTAAAATATATTAAAACTTATCTTACTTTTGACTGTTTCTAAAGTTTGTAAAATATTTTTTCGTATTAACTTACGAACAAAACTATAGGTAAATTTACCTGTAATGCTGAAAATGTCGCTAATAATACCATTCCTAATCTCCGAAGTATAAAAAGAAATTACTGTATCTCATTGGTAGGACTGAAATGTAGGAAGATAGTAGAAAACCATTGTGTTTCAATACCATAACTTTCATTTAAAGTTATGAATGAAAGTTATTGGATTGATCCTAAACTCGCGAAAACGAATCGCAATAATGGATTTTTTAGGGTTCCGTTCTATTTTTCTCAGGACCGCGGGATTGTATCAAGTTGAAATTATCATATCCACTTGGACATCCCCGAACCCAAATGTGTCTAGTGTACCTAGCACGTCCCAACGTCGGGAGCTAAGCGGCGGCATAAATGGTGGTCACTTGCACGTTATAGATTCGCTTATATCTATTCAATTCAATCAATTTATTACAGCAAAATAATAACGAAAAATATGGCCAGAAATATTTAGTAAAGAATGTTAATGTGTTAACAAATTATCACAAAGTTTCGTAATAAAATTGTCAGATTATGGGTCATTACGACAAGGACATCAAGCTGAAGCGCCTGTGCATTAAATCTGACGCGCTCGAGTATTTCAATGAAAAACATTTTTTTTTAATTTTCAAAAATAGGCCATTGGTCACTTCCAAAACGTCAGTCTTTTGAATAGGAGCTCCTTAAAGGTTTATTTAACATCCCTTCTCACTATCTGGCGCGCTCGAATATTTGTTTGTCCCGTTTTCTGTCCCTTCGTACGGCCAACCTCACTATGCAAACCGGCAGATTAACATGCCTCTCTAATCAGAAGCACGTCGCATATACAATTAATAAACCACATCATCGCTTACCATCAGGTGAGATAGTGGTCAAGCGCGAGCTTATCAATAATAATATTAATAATTCATTTTTAAGTAAGTTAATATGACCATTTCTGACGTTCAGGTAATTTCAGCGATATCGATAAACAAACAAGGGCCGGCTTGAAATTCAATGATGAAAACGTAAATAAATTCTAAACCAAATGTAGCAAGAAAAATCTTTTTGGGTAGATGTAACAGGGATTCAGTGCACTAAATAATTACATAAGTTTCGTTCCTTTATTTTCGTAAACATAAAAGGGCTGTGCTGGCAGTAGCGTTGCTTTAAGTCAGCTTCACTATTGTATCTTTGGAGCACAAAATTTTAATCTAAGTAATTTGGAAAGCACAAAATTAGCATTAAATAATTAGGTAGTCTGCAAAGCCACAGGGTCGAGAGTCTCGCTCTGCGTACGTACATTAGGTGCAATGCGGTAAGCAAGCTGCCCGTCAGAACGTGTTTGGTCTAACATAGCTAATATTTCCATTTTGATCATTTAACAACGTGTTGTTTATTGACGATATTTTTAGGCCCACACAGCGACGGAAATCACCAGTTTCACAAGGTGAACGTGACTCAGCAAGCATCTTTTGTGTCCATCAAGAGAAATCCAACGCCAGTGAGTCCATCTGTGAAACCTCAGTGTCACCAGCAACATATTACCTTTCATTCATCCGATATATATAACAGGCCTTTTGACACGTCGTGCGACAGCAAGCCTCCACTCGTGTGTCCGCCTGATAGTGAATCAAACATAACACAGGTTCCAGCTTCGATTTGGAAACCGGTTTCCTGTTCCGTGAAACAGTCCGAACCTTGTCAGTGCAGTCCAGAAAAAATAAAAGAAATGTTCGATCAAGTACTTAGAGGAAAAACACCGAATTTGAAATCAACAGGATGTGGTGGTGAATGTAATGCTATTGAATCACCAACCACCGAAAAAATATCTGAACAGCCTCAAGCTTTTGACATCCCTACTCATTCAGGTAATTATATATTTTTTAAGTTGCCGAACACCTTTCAAGATCACGCCCGTTTTATCTTTCTATTGATTCTCACTCTGAATTCTTATCTAATAGTACTTACTAAAGATATACAATTAATTTTAAGTATAAAAGATAAACTTTGTTAGAAACCAAAATCGTTACTGTTCTTTCAAATTCCTGCAAACACAGTCAAATACGCATAACAATACGGGGAATCCCGAAAACAGGGGCAATAATTAAGAGTTCCAGCATACTGCCATATACACCGTGAAATTTAAATGGTTGTTTTCCCGCAGCGAAATGGTTTTGTCTATGTAATACAATCGTTTCGTAGTTATATAAAATATTAGAAACAAAAACTGGCATATTTAACATTGTGAAAAACTAAACTCGAAAGCGATCACGAACCAATAGTATGCCTCCCGATATCTACGGCCGAACGACAGCAGGCCGTTGACCCGGGTGCTAGGTCACCGTCGAAAGGATTAGGTTCGAAGGCGGCTCCGTTTGATCATGTTACGCACGGGCTAGATTATGCCGTATAATTACACGCGAGAGCTTATTTTACTTTAAACATTTAATAAATCGGTCTTTGCTTTGTCGGCTTGTGGCTCGCTCGTTTGTTTTGCGTGCAAACTTTTATGCCGTATCACCACGTGCGAGAGTTTATTTTGGTTTGACATTATTTTGTGCATCGGTTTTCTTTGTAGGTGGTGACACGAGTAGTACCTAGTACCTACAAGTTACGTCCAGAGTTACTATTGTTACTCACTTTTTCGAGTTGATGAATATTTTTTTAATTATTTTAAAACAGAAACATCGTTATTTATTTACTTTAACTCTATACTTCGAAAGTACTCCTTAAGGCAAGTCGTTCTGCCGCGGGAAAACAACCAATTAAATTTCAGGGTGTATATAATATATTGTAACAGTCACATGAAATGACGTATACCCATATATATATACACATTCAATACGTTTCTTTTTTTGCAAATAACCTCGTTCGTGATATTCCAATAGTACCTAGATTTTGATAGAAGTGTGAGCATTTGTATTCAACATACTTGTGAGGAAAGCCTACGTTATTGTAAACGGTTTACTAATGACAACCACAAAATATATTGTCATAATTTACATTGGAATTATGAAATTCAATATGATGATCAATACCCATAAAATTTCGAGAGAGTTGGTATAATAAAAATGAAGCATAATTTTATAAAGCATAATGTTACTAATGGGCCTCATCAGAAGGTTTACAGTCAACCAAAGGGCTATAGAGAGGGCTATGTTCGAAGTATCCTTGCGTGATTGAATCAGAAATGTAAATATCCGCAAGAGAACCGGTGTTACCGACATAGCCCGAAGAATTTCCAAACTTAAGTGGCAGTGGGCAGGGCACATTGCAGAACGGGTGGACGATAGGGCAGTAAAGTTCTTGAGTGGCAACCGTGGAACGGAAAACGTTGCCTGAACAACCTGGTGAAGGTTAGGTGGATCCGCTGGATGCGAGACGCACGGGACCGGTCAAAGTGGCAACGCTTGGGGGAGGCCTGTGTCCAGCAGTGGACATCTTTTAGCTGATATGATGATGATGTCGATTGTCTCCTCTTGCTCTTATGACTGACAGGTAAACGATTCGGTAATTCATAAATTATGTTCTGGATCAGCTGCGGTGTTACGTCACTCTTCAATAACTTGCTTGATGCCTTGACCTCGAATTCAAACACACATTTTATATTGTCCCAGACATGTTCAAGTCTGCACTTCTAGACCGTCCTGGTCCAGGTACTCGGTAACAATTCTTGCGATGTCATGTGGATCGATAATTTTATCTTTTATTGACACAAATTCTTCCTCAATAAACGGTGCAAATGAAACCACTTGAGGTTCTAAAACCGTCGTCCGTCGCTTATTTTTCTGCATTTTTACACCATCTCTTTGCCATGCCAGTGATGCCATCCCAAGTAGTGACTTGCGATAGTGATCGAGCCACCTTGGTACCCTACAGTTTTGGCGCCTACAGACACGCTGGCGACCATCAGCACCACTTTATTATATCCGGGATTCGCCTGAAAGGAGCAAAATCTCTCAATACTACATTATCCAAAGTCTTTCTCTCCAGTAGCTTGCGAGTTACTGTGTTCCCCTAGCAGGTCTAAAAGCACCACAACACAAGTTTTTCACCTTCTTCTAACCTCTTTCTGCCCGTAAGTTTACTCACACACACATTTCTGATTACTCGAAACTGGTTTTGGCCAGAGTTTCCGTCATCAACTGGTATTTAGGGACACCTGTGACGATAAAACGGTCATCCCAAACCGAAGTACACCGTTTAATCTGGTCTGTGTACGTAAAACCTCCTGGAACTGCCCAATTGCATCTCTAACAGTCGTACGAGCAGCTTCTAAGATTTGTGCTGACGTTGAAGTCCTCAAAGTCAATCAAAGCAACAGCTTGTACCTCTTTATGATAGTACTTTGTAAGGTTTGCTTAGCGAAAAGGTTTATTTACTTTCAGAGTAAATGAACAGTATTGATCCCGACTCGACAAAAATGGAGAAATACAGAAAAGATTGATTTTAACCAAATTTTACCCTGAGTCTCTTTTACTATCAGTTTAAAATAGTTAGTATTAAAGTCGCTGCACAAATACCTTAAAATTAAAAACCCTAAGCTCGAGTACAAGTGACGAACAGGCCCCTTTGAAAGTGTGGGAGTTTAGTAGTGCCGATGAGTGTACATCCCACACCTCCACACTTCATAACTCCGGCGGAACTACTGCTTCGAGAAATGGCAATTTATTAATTGACTTAACTGATTGCGTGCTCAAGTTGACTACGGTAAATTCAATCTTTCCAAATATGGGGTATCATTAATCTATCTCAACCCCAGTGTGAGCATGGAGTCCAGGCACAAGATGTAACGCATCTGCTCTGCTGCCTTTCATGCCCAACAACGAGCATTCGCCAGAGCTTAAAAGGTGCTAACGAAAAGACCATCAAGGTTGCCACTTAGTAGTCGGACAAAATATAATAAGTGATCGATATGAAATGAAGGAAAATAAAACCGCAGAACGTTTCGCTTCTTTCATGTATTGTTATAACATGGTTATAACAGCGTGCCGGAGTATCTACATGATATGAAAAACAGTTTTTAGTTTGAATGCGTTTTTTATATTATATTGAATGGCTTTGTCACACCTACAATTTCAAGGTTTAATTAAAGAATTTTTTGCTGCACTTGTTTAGATTTTAAGGTGGCTGTAAACGTGCTACAAAAAATGCATCTTGTTGGCAATTTTTTTGACCAATATAGCTCAGTATATTTGCAACTTTATACCCTTGCTGCAATTTCATTGCGCAATAGATTGCCTAGTGTAGTCCAGCGAGATTCTGCAACTGGATTGCCGAGGTACTTTGTTCGTACACGCGGAGCACATAATGAGCCTAGATCTCAGCAGTTAATGACGATTTTACGTATGCCTTTTCGGTCGTTCCATGAAACTTCGCGGCAATTACGCCCCAAGTATCCTTCTTAAGGTAACTTTTTACGCAATAGCTTCTACATCCCATAATTCAGGACGTACATGGATTGCGTTGATGGATTGCGTTGATAAAGTTCAAAATCTTTACATTTAACCACTCGGCCGTGACGAACAGAATAAAATCAACAACGAATACAAAACAATTTCACTAATCAGGCAGCGACAGGATGACGCTTGCAAAGTAAAAGAGATACACATCAGAGCAAAGCCGGTATGCGGCGATATTGCAGTAAAGTCAAAGCGGGATAAATCATTTGCAATCTACTCGGCTAGACATTGATATCATAGGACTACTATGAAATATCTTATCAATATCGCCAGGCTTCACTGCAAGATTGAAGCAATTGCTGCACTGTGTTGAGCGATATAACTGGCGATTTGGCGGCTATACAAATGCAGCAAGAAATTGTCAAAAATCTAGCCTATTTACATGCACCTTTACAGCCAGCACTTTTTTTTAGTGCTGCCATAAAATTTCCTCGTTAAGGCACACCGTTACGTTGTGCTTTAACATTAAAAGTCATATTGTAACCATTGAGGTAATAATGTACTATGTACTACGTACTACATATTATCTCATTATTTCTTACCTTGTTATGTAAATTTTTCAGGTGATGATGAAGATTATTGTTTTCATGACAATTATATAAAAGACCACAAAATGGATTGTGCATGTAACGTTAAGAAAAGATCTAAAAAAAAAGCATCTTCATGTCCTTGCGAAAATTATCTGCCACCAGTGTCAAAGGCAACAGATGGGCCGATGCCTGGGACCAGGTCCATGGGCTGCCAGTGCTGTTGTTGCGACGAGAAAGGGAAAGGCGGCCGAGGCCCGATAAAAGTGCTGGGTCCCACCGGGGGTGTATGCCAAATGGAACCAGGAGGAACTTATTGTCAAGCAGGCCGAATTGCGGTACCTACTTTAGCAGAAAGAAAAAAGAACTGTGCTTGTATCAATGGTCAACCTGAAAAAAAGAAAGGCTTCTTCTCAAGGAATAAAAATGTAATTTGTGAATGTCCTCAGTTGGAACCCGAACCCAAACCCGAACCAGAAGTAGAACCAGAAATAGAGCCAGGGTACTACCAATACCAAAGTTATCATTATGTTGATGAGAAGCAAGTTCTGAGACAGAAATCGGATATGACGCAGACACAGTCAGGATTCAGAATGTTTAAAAAGAAAAAACCGCCGGTAGCACCGGAGGCCGAGTTTACAGTGGAAGACGCTGTCAGGTACTACGTAGCTATGAATCCCGAATTCATAAAGGAGTTTATACCTCCTCCGCCGGAACCTAAAGAGTGTCCGTGTAGTGAGATGCCAGATCTACTCAGTATGAAGTCTGATAAGAATAAGAAGAAAAATAATGTACAATGTGAGTGTCCACCTGGTCCGCCAACAGTCGTTAGTCCTCCCTCGCGAGTAACACCCACGGGTGCTCCCACTACGAGTGTTCCTACTACGCCACCTGCGCCTGAGGCACCTGAGCAGCTTCAAGACGAGGGACCCTCAGGTGGAATTAAGTTCACTATAGGCGGCAAAGGTTCTGGATCTAAGGGTCTTAGTGGCGTCTGTTGCTTCGATATGATTCAAAAAACCGAACTATTCAAGAACTAAAATTCAAAATAATAATAATAAATAGCGCCATTGTTGTTTTAAGTTTGGTAAATATTTTGGATTCATGACAATACAGTTTGGTAATAGTGTTAACATTTCCCATCGTGTATTTTTTTTTTGAACGGTCAAGTTTTTTGGGAGATAATTTAATTATTCGTAAGTAAACAAGATTTGGAAAAAAATGTGTTCATCCTTTTCTTTAAACCCTCAATAAAAAATAAAATTGCCTGTCTGTTTATCTGTTTGTGCGTGCGCTTATAACTTTACTCTCAGTACACGACTTCGTGATAATTATTTACTTAGAATGAATGTTCTAGATAGCCTTCATCGACACAATCACAGGTTGTATCGATGCTTCATCACCATGTCGTAACAGCACCGTTGCGTATACATGTGGGAGAGGGACTACTTAAGGATACTAAGTTTATTTTGGCTTGTTTTACTTCGTCTGTCGCGCGCTGCCGCCGCTTATGCACTTTGTGGTCTAAGCACAAAATAGAAAGTATAAAGAAGCGCCACTCCCGCCGCTCTCGATAACTGTCATCTTAACCTGCCGAACTCACTAGGGTTGCTACTTATTCTGAATTTTAATAAATGGTAGTTTTAAAACTAAAAAACACGCTACACGTAATTTTAATTATTTAATTAGTAATTTTACATTTACATTACACTGTTCTTAATTTAAATTTATTGAAAATTATTTTTTACTTTTTAGTCGGTTTTCTGCTACAGAGAGCTTTTTTAGTTTTAATACTACCATTTATTAATGCAAATACCTGCCTGTGATGGGTTTTGGTAATTAGCGTGTCTACTGCCTTTCCTGGATCTCCGGATCATTTATTTAATATGTGTACTTGGCACGAGATACTACCGTGTGTCTTCGAATATAACTAAAAATTAAGCCATGCGCATGTCTTAGCACGCACCTTGGTACTTAGCACAAAGACACTGACTACCGGGTATCGGATATAAAAAAATCGCTAATCCTGAAGATAAGGATAATGGGAAAAACTAATTTAATTATTGCATTGTCATCGGTCCTTGATAAGTGTGCAAAGTTTCAAATTAATTCGACGTTTTGAAGGGGGTGAAAATCATGTTCAAAGATTCCATTACATAGATGTATACATACCAAGCTAATAAAAGCGTGATAAAAAAGAGTGGGTACAATATACAATTTTGTCTAAAGACTATGGACTTAGATTTTGAATTAAGTTGTCATCTTGACAAATTTAATTAACTTTATAACTTAAATAAAAACCACACAAATGCAACCTCGTTACAGTACTTTGTCAATGACGTGAAAAACGCGCGTACGTTTCTCGAACAGGAAAATGGCTCCTGGAGTGATATGAGTGGAACGTATAGTTCAAAGAGTATAATAATATATAGGGTAGTATAGTTGGTGCGTAATCTGCTGTGAATGTGCGCCACCTGAAAATTAGTGCGTGTCGTCGTTTTTGAAAAAAAAAACGGAAGAAACGATACCTGCTGGAGCAACGCTGATCTAATTGAAATTCTAAACGAATGATCGGAGTGAGAAATATTGTGCATGGGCAGAGAGCTTATAGTTGTGCAAGAATGTGCGCCCAAAATTTAATTGGTGTGTCATCAGGTTTTCGAGATATTGCCTTTCCTGCTGGAGTAACGTTTTGCAGAATCGTGTATCTCTAAAACCATTGTATGTGCGCCTGTAATATAAACGTATACGAGGAGCTCTTGACATGTGCACATTTGTGTTGAAATTAGATATAAGAAAATATTTATAGTTTGCAAGTAATCGCACTTTTTTGAAAACTCGAAAAAAATCGCAGTACCTAAATGAGAAAATGTATAATCTCGCTGAAAACTGTATCAGTTCATCTTGACGCTTGTATTAACCATAAAAGGTTTCAAAAGTATACATGCTTGCGATATCGAATAATATTGGTAAAAGTTGAAACGACGGTGTCATAACTTTGAAGGCAAAATACAAGAAACCGGCTTAACCCAAGATAGGTAGGTGTAAACCACTAATAAGTGCTTTAGTCAAAAAAAAGAGTGAAAATATTCAGCTTGTAATGTTTTGCATAAAGTAGATTTAAACAAAAAACTAAACATGTAAACAACGGCTGGTTATTTCGAATGACTACAAAAAAGCGACGGATTCATACATAACGATGACTTTCTTAACTTTACCCACGAACCGGTTGAAACGTTTTGTGCCTGAGTACACTGAGGTAGAAAAGTAGTAACAAATGAACTTGTTATTGGATTATATTCTACTAGCTGTTTCTGTGACTTTGCACTTGGTTAGGTAAATATAATTAGAAAAAGTAGTAATAATAAGTAGGTATAAGCTATCTTCTGTATTCCAAATTACATTAAAATAGATACAGTATTTTGTGGACACATCCAGACATTTGCCTTTATAATATTAGTAGAAAAAAGTACTTTTGAGACAAAAAAAAATGATGGCGGTTGATTTTCACTTCAAAGAAGAACCTACAGACAAAGTTTAGAAATAAAAAGTCAATTAACACAACAGTATAAAAGGCAAAGTAGGTATCTACATACATTGATTTAAACCGTAGGTAAGGTAAATTAAGATTGAGTTTTTCATCATTAATATAACATTCCCTAATATTAATAGGTTTGTACTTTGATCTGTGATTTGATCCCATAATTACGAGTACTTTAACTGTGTAATTCGTAGCGGTTTCATTTTGGGGCGTGAAAAGCCTACCTCCGCTGGCTCAGCAACGGTTCATTTTGGACCCCAGATTTTCGTCATACGACATCCTAATTAATAACGTAATTATTGATTAAGATACCTAACAAATCTTCTTTGGGGGCGTTAATTAAAATAGTTGGATAAAAAGCTGTGTGTGTCTTTTTCAAACCCATTTATGTACTTTCTAAGTATATCTTGGAGATCGTTGACAACGGTGAAAGAAAGCCTCACGAAGAAACCTGATCTTATATTCTCAAATCGCCAACGCTCATCGAGCAAGTGTGGTGATCAATGCTCCTGGATTTGCCCAGCAGTGGGACAGTTATAGGCTAGTATTATTATTATATTATATATCGAGAAATGAGTTGGAGTAGGTATAGTTAGGTTTTGAATTCGGTCGAGTTTGTTGTAATGTTATGAAAATTGGTTATTCTATAGATGTTTTTAGAAGTTTATTTTTATTCGTTTTAGGAAAATAAGTTTGGTTTGTATTTACTTCTGCATTCCCCAAAAACAAATAATGTCGATAACCTTGTGTGTACCCTTACGCGATGCCTTACCAAGCGAGTTATGGCATGGTTGTCAGCCAACTAAGCTAAAAATCAAAATCCAAGATGGTGCCGACGATAATTTGATTATCATTATTGGGTAATTTTAATAGTTTCTGTGAAGACATAGGACCTCTATGCCTATAATGAACTCTATAGTCCTGCGGGTTACCATGCTACGTTTGTTGTTGATTTTTTGAACGCTGTCAATGTATAGAAAAATATCCTTCCTAATAATATTAATAAAATATATTTAACTTGTTCTCGTCTGTTTGCGTTATATCTTCGACAAATAATACGGCAAAGTTTTTCTGAAGAAAACTTCACAGTTTCTCCGACAAAAGGTGGTTAACTTTTCTTTTTTTGGGCATCATTTTCTTGGTTTCCGTGTATGTAAATAACGAATATGGGCTTACAATATAAATCCAAGATGGCACCGACGAAAATTTTCACAGGTGTCATTTTCATAGTTTCCTGAGTCGCTAATAACGAATACAGGCTTTAAAAAAATCGAAATTATAAAAAAATAAACAACCTGAAAAAGCTGACATCTTGGATTTAGAATTTGCGGTAATAGCACCCCAACAGACATAGAAACCTTTGAATAACCGCCATCTTTAATTTGTGAATTAAGAGAATGTGCTAGCCCTTAAACTTATGTATCTATTAAGTTGTAATGCAGCTTGGTACATATGCATCGCCTTCTTAGATTTATTTTGAATTCATTTTCTAGATCACTTTCCTCGAAAATCAAGTTAATGACTTCCATTACGATAAATTGTATGGTCGCCATGTTGGATTTTAATTTTCAGCCCTTTTTGGATAGACAACCATGCCTTAACAGCTGTCTTCGGAAGGATTACCGCAAGTGTACCAGTTCCACCCAACGCCTACTTATCATACATAGACATACTCTTATTTATACTGGTCATTCTGTACAATACCATCTGAAAAGATCAAAGTAAAACTCCCTTTTATACTAAAATGTATCCGATAAAATATTTTGAATACCACCGCATTTTGAGTTTGAATTTTGAATTCTTGTACGTAATAGAAAAATCGGCGCGAAATTGGCCACGAATCCGATATTTTTTCTCAAAATACTGTTAAGATTGTATTTTAAGCCTATAAATGGGTTTGTTCTATTTTAAAACAATACATTTTGAAAATCACTCTTTTATTTAAAGGAACCGAGTCGATCGAAATTATTTAAAATAATCGTTTGATACATTTAATCGATTAGGCTGAGTGCATTTTCAATCGATTATGAGACGGGTAAATGGACAGCACAAAAAAAAACACTAAAGAAATGTCATGTTGCAAGGTAGCATCAAAATTTTAAGCAAATTTTTGCCAGATTTGGGCTTGCTTTTTTGTGAACTTTTGTATGAAAAATTGGTACATAAGGACGAAAATAAAATGATTATATCTTTATTTTCATCAAGCGAAAAGGTTGTTTATGCACATATTTTGAGCAAATCTAAATTGTTTACCGTTTGGAAAGGTGTAGTAATTCGTATTTTGTACACATTTTGCAGTAGACTGACATGGTTTAACCGACCTCAACATATAAATAAAGATATTTTTTACAAAATTCAGAATAAATTCAAATGTTGAAAGTTCATGTAAATTCCTGAATTTCATGACGTAATTTGCTACAACCTGTCGACTCAGCTGATATGTCATGTGTCAAAATCTTATCGAGCAGAGTGGTTAAGAAACAAAATTAGAGAATAAAGATAATAATTCCTACATCAACAAGCTCTTTTATTTCATTTGTTATGGTCACAAGGTGCATTTAATAAAAAAAAATTAACTAGCCCCCAAAATTAGGTCATACCAACAAACGTTTGAACGCGACTGTACGGACAACAGCTTAAGTTTTATACGTTCAATTAAGAAGGTCATCGATATGTATAAATCCGTCGCATTTTCGTAGTTATTCGAATTTGGTCGGATAACCAACCGTTGTTTACATGTTTAGTTATTTATTTAAATCTACTTAATGCGAAGAATTCCAAGCTGAATATTTTCAGTATACATTTTTGACTAAACGCACTTACTTGTGGTTTACACCTACCTATTTTGGGTTGAGCCGGTTTCTTGTATTTTGCCGTTAAATTTATGACACCGTCGTTTCTGGGTTGGTTTACTTTTATCAATATTATTCGATAATGCAAGCATGTATACTTTTGAAGCTTTTTATGGTTAATACAAGCGTCAAGATGGACTGAATACAGTATAAAATGTATAAGCTCGCTGAGAGCTTATACATTTTCTCATTTAGGCACTGCGAATTTATTTCGAGTTTTCAAACAAGCGCGATTACTTGCAAATTATAAATCTTTTCATAAATCTAATTCTGGCACAAATACGCAGATATCAAGAGCTAGTCGCGTATGTTTATTCTACAGGCGCACATACAATGGTTTTAGAGATACACGATTCTGCAAAACTTTACTACAGCAGGAAATGCAATATCTCGAAAACCTGATGACGCACTAATTATATTTTCGGCGCACATTCTTGCACAACTGCTTTCTGCCTATGCACAATATTGGCGAATCAATTGAGCGAGTGTATGATGCACAGCATCTAGGTGTCATTATGGATAAAGACCTCAGTTTTGAAAAACACGTAGCAGTCTCGGTTAGAAACTGTTTTTATCGCCTAAAGGTTTTTTACAATATGATACCTTATTTATCTGAAAGACTGCGGGAACAGCTAGTGGAAACCTTGGTTCTGTCCAGGTTGAACTAAGCTGACACGGTTTACGGCCCGCGCCTATTGGCTCGTACAGACCGCCTAATCCAAAGGGTACAAAACGCTTGTGCTCGGTTTTGTTATAATATTCCTTACAGAGTGTCCATGGAGTTTCTTGCACGTTCTTCTCCATAGAGATCTACTTCTTGGAACGTGCAATTTAGCTTCACTTCTTTGTTTGACTGACCGACATTTTGACAATTCAAAAGTGCCTGTAATTGGTCTATTTGAAATAAACGTTTTTGATTTTTTTGATTTGATTTTTTTTGAGAAGTCATGTAACACCTTTTCTGAACAAGCACTTTATACTGAAGATGAAGTCCAGAGGCAAACTATACTTGGCTTGCCTTATGTTCGGTGTGGTAAAATATCAAAAGCCGGATTATCTTTATGACAAGCTAAGTTGGGTCGCGAGTAGACGGGAAAGCGGTAGAAGACAATGCTCATAACAACTCTCGACTCAGTCTCAGGGTACAGGCTCTTTTAGAGGCAGCTTTCGTTATGCAGCTTCCAAAATATGGTATAACTTGCCACCACCGATTAGAGTAATTAACACAATACACGTTTTGAAACGACACTTATGGCAGTAACTCGTAGAAGCACTAAGGAAACTAGATATGGTCGAACTAAATGCCTCAATTATATAATATATTTATAACTAACTCTTCTTAGAGTTAAGCTCGCCTTTGTACATCAACTTTATAATCAATCAAGTTGTATATGTATTTTTTTTTTGTGTACAATAAAGAATTAAGGATTAAGAATCTACCCACATAATTAGTAATTTTTATTCTTGCAATATTACCTACTCATTTTCACACTATTTATGTACATATTCCCATATTCCTCACTATTTTTAACGGATACAAATTTATTTTATTTAATACGACACCTTGCAGTATAAAACTGATTTACATCCGTCACCTCACACATCAGGTCCAGTTGAAAATCAGCAAATACCAGACAACTAGCTGTCTGGTATTTCTGCTGAACTGGACCTTTTTGGCGCAGCCGTGAGGCACACTTTCCTGCTAACTTCTTAAGTCAATCTTTACACTTTTTCTTATTTTATTTGTATTTTATCTGATGGATAATATTATGTTGTATGTCATTTAGTATGTGCTATATAAATGTATTTTCTTCTTTATAATTGTGTCAAGTTTTCATAATAAAAATAAATTTGAAAAGTTTGTAATTTCCTAATTTTTTTTAAATCTTGGTAATTAAATAATTCATCTAAATAAACGTATTTTTTGTAACTGAACCCATACCATAGTTTTCGCCGACCCCAATTATCTTTGTCAACGAGCCTTTAAAATCATAAAATTAATTTTAATCCGCAAATAATCGACCAATTTCCAACAATTATAAATTAGGCTCGTTGACAAGAGATTGTCATTGAAAAAGGCTCTTAGAAAACCAAAAATGCTGTTACACGTGGTTAATTCGTAATTTTTGTAAATTGTGACAAATTGTTAAACGCTTGTCACATTTCGGTTTTGAGAAACTGAAAGTAGAATAATTAACCGGCGATTATTCGTCGATTACTCTAACAGCCCGATAATCGAATGCTGGAAAACCGGGTGTTTGAGGTGTAGTATCCGCTTCAAACCAGAAAGGTTCGTTCTCATTTTTTTTGTTTTATTATACAGCCATAATCAGTTGCGCAAAGTTTAATAAAATCTTTGTCAGTAACATTTTTCCACATGGAAGACAAAAAGGGTCCTTAATATTTTAACCGACTTTACAAAAAGGAGGAGATTCTCAATTCAGATGTTTCTATTTTTTTATGTTTGTTCGGGTTTCACTCCGTAATATATATACTGTTAGTATTATCTGTGATAGAGACGGATTTGCAAAATCATTTAGTTACATGAAAAGATATACTCTCGAGGATGGTACCACCATTGTCACCAAATTAGAATCTAATGACAGAACCCATGGAAATCTAGGGAACTCCTCAAATATTATAGCGATTTTGGTTTTCACAAAAAAAGCAAGCATTTGCACTCAAAAAGTATCATTAAGTGATGTGGAAATGATGAAGATCTTCTTGAAAGGTTGTCTTGAAAAGATCGCTTTTAGCGATAAGGCCGCACATTGTGTCACCCAGTGTAATATTTACTTCTTCTATACTTTCTGTAACTTATATGGTGTACATAATAAAGAGTATTCTATTCTATTCCAAGATCAAAGATGACCACTAGAACGCCTTATAATAAGTATGGGTAAAAGATATCTAGAATAGTTTAGTGACTATGATGAAGGAAATAAATATAAAAAAGGTACTCGTAAAAATGGTACCATCGAACTGATTTGATGATGAATCCGGAAGGTAGACAGTGGAACGCCGTAAATAAACCAGGTATCTTCCTTGGGCATGCTTGGCCTTATTGCAATCGGAATTAGATGTACTCTGGCTACGAATGATGTTCATGGTATATATGGTTCAAGGTATCAAAACTAAGAGTAAAATAAAAAAAATCTTTCTAACAAAAAAATTACATGGTCTTTTATAGCAAAACACTACAAAGCGAAAAATAACTATTTGCCGAAGTCGGTGTCGAAAAAAGAAAAAACAATAGGTACAACAAGACACCGACTTCGGAAAACAATGTTTTTCGAGCATTATGTATGTATGTATGTCCATTTCCATAGCACGCTCTACAGCCCGAACGGCTTGACGGATTATGACATATGAGATGTCGCTGGATTAGTTGTGGAAGTGACATTTTCTTTATAATTTTTAAATATGGCACACCCCCAAAAATATAGGGTGATGCAATTCCTTTTTTCGTTATCATAGCATTATGTGTACTAAATGAAAGCTACTAATTAGACCATTCCAATAATATATGTATATATCGTAACACTTACTATTTTGGCAAAAATTCAAGATAAGCGTAACTTTTATAGCAAAATAAAAAATAAAAAAAATAATTTGCAGAACTCGTCAATAATAAAAATAAAAAGTCAGAAATAAAACAAATTATTATAAAAACAATAAAACCCGACTGCTAAAAAATCATTAACTAAGAAGAGAAAAACAAGTGCTCTAAAAATAAACATCAAATATTATGAGGTGCTGCAGGCGGGGAGCCTGGGACAAACAAACATTATAGAGAAACCTACCAAAACTTTGTTTTATTGTTCACTTTTTAATTGTACATAATGAGCAAATTCTTTAACACAACCAGGATGAAGTTGTGTATGCAGGTTCATCTAAAGATCACAATTACTGTAAACCTAGTTTTCAATAAATCATTGTAAAGCAATTTGTTTGTTTTTTATTACACTACACTACCACTATGGTACCTAGTGGTAGTGTAGTGTAATAAAAAAACAAACAAATTGCTTTACAATGATTTATACAAATTATAATTAGTCAAATATGGTGTTAGGGGTTAGGTACGGTCATAACTAAATGCTAGACATCCAGGTACCTCTTGCAGGGTAGGGTACCTACTTAACTTCGCATTAAATGAAAGTTGTATCCGCCCGTGGAACATTTTATCTGTTGAATTTACACTTCATTGGATTACTTTTTAGATAAAACCATTGTTTATTGCTGAGAGACTAAACTGTTAGCGTACCTACGTAACTGTAAATTATCAAATTATTTTTATTTATTTTATTATTTTTATATAGGTATCATTGTTTTCAATTTGTAAAAACTGTAATTCTTTTTAAACGACTATGTCTAATGTGAAATTACCTTCTTGAAAACATACTCAATTTTGGAGACCTTATATTAATTAGCAACACTGAATCGACGGTGCCGTCCTCTTTCACTTCACAGATAAATTGGTAGGACTGTAATAACTCCTTTGGTGACGCTAATCAATCAGTTCATTGTTCTCATCATTTCGTTTCACTTTGTGTCATAGACACATTTACCAGTCTTGAGTTAAAATCTAAGATTAGCCGATTTCTGGTGAAAGTGCTTATTTTTATGCTATAAAGACTATTATTATAGGAGTTACATGTACTGTATCATAACAGATCACTTTTTGTTTACCATCTTCTGTCAACATAATGACATTTGTGTAACGTCGCCCTTTATCACTGCCCTTTATACAAAATATTAAAAAACATGTAAAAATAATGTAACATCTCACATGATTCTATAAAATTATCATACCTTGCTTGCACAGGTACGATAAAACATAATAATAAAATCACGACATGAAAGGTAAGCAATATTTATATTCGAACTAAGTCTATCTTAAATCCACTAAATAAGTTCGCAAAAGATATAGAGAAAGCTGCATCAACTGATCTTCTACTTACTGCTATGATCAATAAAGTGAAATATCATTGAGCTTCTGAGAGACATAGTGTCACATCCTTAGAACAAAGATATCCAAGTCCACGCGTTATATCGGTTACCAGCTATCCAACGATCGTTTGAGCTATATCTCCACTAAAGACTCACACTTTTCTATAAATAGTACTGTCTACGATGTCGACGAAATAAAAACTAGGTAAAATCAGGCCAGCTGCTTTGTAGAGTGTCAACTCTGTAACTAATCCTTGAACTTGCTGACCCGACTCCGTCTAAAACTTATACCACGTCAATAGCAATCAATTTACATATATATCGCTTTTCATTGATGTCATTTTAGCAAATCCTATTGTGTACTGAAATCAAATAAACCTTTCAGTGACATTTTTACTGAGGACTCCACAGTATCCAAAAAGTGCACAGGGAACGTTGTAAAAAATATACCGAGTTTTCGAAATGTCTCACGTACAAAGTTTTAAAATAGAATTGGAAGAGCATCAAACGCAATTCAAACAAAAAAACAAGGCATTTTATACATCTCAACCCAACCAAAAAGCAATAGAATGGCTTCAAACTCAGACTCATCAAAAAGAATGGGAAGTGCATAAAAATAGAGAAGAAAGTAGAAAAAAAGATGAAAACAGTGAACCCATCGTAGTCATCAATGATTTGAATAACAGTGAACATGATATACTGACTATGGTTGAACAAGTCCTAACAAAAAACGAGTTTTCTGATGATTCCTCCATATTTGTAGTGGTACCGTCAATCGACAATGACGCCGACTCTTCTGATCACCGAAATTCTAGTGTTTGTATGCAAATGAGTGGAAATCCTGTGACATGGAAAAAAAAGAATAATCCAGTGGAACGAGGTAAATATTTTTAAATGTATTCCTAATGTTCACAATTTTTTCCTATGGTTATTTTTTATCCATTTGCATGTTTTGTTTAGTATGTTGTCTTATGCTTGTCTTTTTTATTATATGTCCAGTTTTAAAGTTTATTAAATAGTATAATTATATTTGTTACAATCCAATTCCAATAAAGTGAACTATATTAATAAAACTCATTATTTAAAGATCCAAGGCAGCACAGGAATTTTTATACTCATCAGGGCATGAAACTGTCTTCAATAGGGAAGAGTTATTTTGTGGGGGGTTTACCGACAGAAATGTTATTGAACCACAATACAGAAGTTCTGTTCGATCGTAAAAGCTCTATGCCGAAAGAAAATTGGAAAAAAGCAACGAAGAATAAACTGTGTCAAATTACTACGCCTAATGAAATTGTACAGATAGCACGAAGTCGGTCCAACGCTGTCAGCGTGGATACGACTGTCGATAGACCCTGTTGCTGTTCTGTCAAGACAAATGATTACTCGAACAATTCAAACGACAGATATGTAGCGAAAGTTATGTCCAACCTTATTACGCCGCTTTTAGTTAGACCAGGTACTTATATATTAAATTATTTTGATCCAATTTACGTGTTCACACCTTACAGTTTATTTGTATATTCTTTAGTATTGATGATTGCTCGCGATTTTTTAGCCGGTAATATAACGAACTTGTACAATGTTATAGGTATGATTAGCACGCCTTTTTATAAGGAACTGGGCGTGAAACAGCGAGAATTGGTAAGATCGGCAACTAGAACTAGACAGCTCGCGCCATGCAACATGCCACCGTGCAGACCTCATCACGCAAAGCAACATTCCACGGCACCTTTTCAAGAACATATCAGAGCCCCCATACAACAAATTACCTGCGCTCCTTCTCATCAACTTTCATGGACCCTCGATCGTCGTACCGAAGCTTGCTCCACTCCACATCGTACCGAAGCTTGTCCCAATCAACATCGTTCCAAAGCTTGCGACAACCAACACCGTGCCGAAGTTTATCCCACTCAACATCTTGGCGAAGCAGGTTCTACTCAACATCACGCCGATAATTTCCCCAATCTACATCGTACCGATGCTTGCCCCACTCAACACCACGCCGAAGATTACCCCAATCAAAATCGTGCTGAAGTTTGCACCAAACATCATGCCGAAACATGCCCGATGTGTCAATGTTCTCCAGATCTAATGCTAAAACTTTTAAAGCTAGCAGTAACAGGGGGCAATTTACATGACAAGGACTGGATGATTTGCGATCCGTGTCCCGAACCACCTGTGACTCAAGTACCAGAACCACCAACCGAACCATCAGGTACACGACCTGCTAAATCACCGGCAGAACCACCAACTAAACCACCAGGTGAACCACAGTCAGGTGACCCATGTTTATGGAGTTTCCGACTTACATAATTTGTAAATTACTCGTACTATTCTTGAAAAACCGTCCAAGTGCGTGTTGGATTTAGAATTCCGTACCAAATGTAGAATATATTGGTATTGGTTAGTAAACGTAATAATAAACATTATCATCAAATTTCAAATTTATAGGGCAATGGGAATTTAAACATTACTTTGGAACAAAATTTTGTGATAGACGACGGACATACAGACGGACACGTGAGTGACAGCAATAGCGTTCTGTTTGGACACTTCGGGTACGGAACCCTAAAAAATATTGAAGCTTACCTATTAGTGTTAGCTATAAAATGATGTTTCGTATCGTAACATAATGCCAGTAGTTTGATATGGTAAATTAATTTAACCAGGCTATTATGCGTATTATTCTTTGTGGTTACCGAAACATATGAATCAGTTAATATTTTACAGGTACAATCCAGCAGTTCCATAAATGTATAAAGCCAAAAATAACCGGGTCATCGTGTCCGTGTGAAGATTATTTGCCACCGAGAAGTATACAAATTGAAATGGGAGAAACAAAGCAGAAACAAGGAAGTTTAAGACAAACAAGATTCATGTCTACCGTTGGTACTTCCACTGACCCAAAAATAGTACGCAAAAACGCATGGTGGAAGTGGCGAAAGAACTTCTGTGAATGTCCTCCAGCTGAGCCCGAGCCTGAGCCAATCAAAGAGCTCGAACCGAACCTCGAATGGATGTCCGAACTGGACCCAGAACCATACCTAACGTTGGAATCATATTTTAGTCAAAAAGATACTAATATTCTATCAGCAGAAGTTCTGAAAAAAAACTCACTTGAAACAGAAAGAGTTTCGGGATTCAGACTAGTACAGGAAAAAAAAGAACCGCCTGAGCCTGCATCAGACTACACTGTTGAGGATGCCATCAGATACTTAGCAATGATGAACCCAGATACGTTTCAAAGCATCGTGGCAGAACATCAGGTACACCTAGAATTCTAACTCATCTGAGAAACAGACTGGCTTGAATAACTATTAGTGCCGATTTTTCTAGCGTCTGATATCTTCATCCAAGGAAACGCTTTATCTTTTTCATCAAATGTCAATTTAATTCCAAGGATACGGATGAAGGTATCTAACAATTTTCACCGTTAAAAATATTGCTGAACGCTTTATAGCGGTGCATAAAATTGGAGAAATTGGAGAGTCTCTCTTTAATAGCTCAAATAAAGAGTTGAAATATCAGCCCTAAAATTGAAATCATACAATTCTAGCCCAGGAAAGTAAATAACTTTAAGTAGAGGCCAATCTGCAAAAAAAAATCCAAGTTAAGTAATTTCACCGAAATCATGTTCATTATGGAGTAGTAAAGTTGTCTGAAAAGGCCTAAAAAAATCTATTACAACAAAAAGCAATATAGGCTGTCAAAGAGACCAAACATCACTTTATTACTTAATTCTCGTAAAGATTTGATTTTAACGCAATTTTTTCTCAGAGCAAGTTTATTCCTTGCTCAATTGTGATAAGAAAAATCCTACATAATTCTTAATTTGGCAGGCATTCTTTTTTCTGAATGTCTAGTTTTTTATACATGTTTTTTTGCTAGATTTTCTTAAAATGCCTGTCAAGTATGCTGAACATTATCTAATAATTAATGAAGTTAGAGCAAATATTGGTGTACAATATGATGTACTTTTCCAAATTAAGATTAGTGTTTTATTTTAGATACTACTTATGATGTTAAATTAGGGATATCAATAAAAAAATACAATTTAAAAAAATATTACTTTGCAATCATAGGCTAGTACAAAATTACGCAGTTTGTTAAACATAGTCAATTTCTTATTATTTTTTTAAATTTGCCCAACACTAGGAATTTCTTCCTGTACCGTGGGTGCGTTTACAAACATATAAACTCAAAACCCGCGACACGCAGAGCAGAAGTCAATCGCTCAACAACTGCGCCAACCGTGCGCCTAATTGCAAAAATGTGCTGAGCTGAGATCAGTTATAAGCTTAACAGTACTAAAATATTTCTTGTTATTTTTTGTATTTTACATACTTCATTCATTACCTTCGTAACTAACGTTGTACCGAGATCTGATATATTTCTTGGAATGCCATAGCGTAATACAAAATGATTAATGAAAGCTGTTGCCACTGAAATTGTATCCTTATTTCTAAGCGGATAAGCTTCTACGTACTTGCTAAGATTCTACATACTGTAATGTGAGTAAATAAATACATATAATTATCACTATCCTTACTTAAGGGTCCAACTTAATCTAGAAATACTCTATCAATGCCGAATTACCTGTATCAGTCTGGACCATTGGCTGTTTTAAGTGCCTAAAATGATTCTGTCGCTGGCATTTATCGGAGCGATTTACAAACCCCATAATGTCGTTTTCTAAATTCGACCAAAAGAAAACGACATTTATATTGTTTATCATTCATCGTATACCGCCGTAGCCGCTACACGGTAATAAATGGTAGTCAGTAGTAGTGGTAATATTTACACCCCTTATAATATATAAAAGTGGTCCGGACCAATTAGGTGTAGTATTTATGCTATTAATTAATTCTCTTATTATCTTAATGTTTACATTACTTTGTACTATGTACACACTATCAAGTTTCATTAGATTACAGTAATAAGCCAACTCTCGTGCGCATTGTAATCGGCAAGATGGGTTTACTCTTAGTATACAAGTTGTTGCTTCATAATTAAATTAAATATTTGATTGGTTAGTCCATTCTTTTTCTTTCACAAATCTTAACTTTGTGCAATTCTTTGGTTTTAATCACCTCCATAACTCTTGAGGAGCTTCCTCACTGGGAGCATTCTTTCGTGAGCATTTGTAAATAAGCAATCGTAGACGAGAAACAAACGCTTCAGAGCGAGCCCAGCATTCACTTTCGAGCAAATCTATGAACGTTCGAGTCGAAAATTTCCTTGTGAACTTAGAACACTCGAATACGATCTCGTTGAATATCATTCATTCGATAATACAATTGACCAAGAAGGTCACAAACACTTAGGATCAAGGAACTGTTCCTTGCTTTATAAGTGGCCAGTAATATTCCTACATTTACTCGTATACTCATTAATTTCCTTATTTGAGTACTCGCTTTCGAGCATTTTATTTACTTGACCATTCGAATGCGAGCCGTTTCCGCGAAAATCCTTGCGACGTCCACACCGGGCGAAGTTCTCGCTTGCGTGTAAGCTTTGTAACGCTCGGCTCAACATCCACAACACTCGAATATTCAACGTCGAATGCTTATTACACGTGAACATGAGTACGCTCAGTGAGGACGTTCCTTATGGTGATCAGACCAGTCGTTTGTAAACATAACTTGTCCACTTTTCACACACGTTTTTGCTGGCCTCTGGTTAATACAGACATTCAGCTGCATTTTCAGTACCTCGAACATATTCTATAATATAATCATATTATTCCTGTATCGTTAAACAGAATTTAGTCAAACGACTAGACGGATTTGTTTGATTAAATAAGTAAACCAATGGTTTGTGGTCGGTTTTGATAACAATATTTCTACCGAAAAGATACGAGTCGAAAATACTTTATACACCATAAGAGAGCAATTAACTTTTTTCTATCGTGGGGTATCTAATTACTGCTTTATTAAGACTACGACTTGCATAAGCTAATTGGTCTGTTATCACTGTTGCATAACAAGAACCCGATTTCATAGCCGGATGCATCTGTTTGTAAAACGAAAGTATTGTTTCATCGAAGTTGGGATATTGTAATTTTGGTGGCGATATTAAAGACTATTTTAGGGCTTCGAAGGATTTCTGATACTCATGCGTCCATTGAAAGTTTGAAATAGTTAAAAAAGGCGCAGTCCTCGTTATAAATACTGTCCAACATAAATATTTTCTCACATCTCGGTGGCACACTTAAAAAGCAGGTTTTATTTAGCGAACTAGTTAAATTATTGTCATTATACTTTAGACATAACGTACCTATTATTTTCAACGTTAAAAATAGCGTTATATTTGCACATAAAACCTCTGCCTGATATAATCGCCAGAAAGAACATGGCCAGAATTGTGCCCTAACGAAAGAGACCTAAAAGAGCTGTGCCCTAACGCTAAATATTCATGTACATTGACATACAGTACGTCGTATTAAAGCTGAGAGGTATGGCTTTACAATAGTTTAAGTTTTATGATCAGAGAAGAAGCGAGAGGCAATGTAAATAGGATAAGATCGTGATAAGAACGACGGAAGACTCCACCACAGACTATACTGCACCAAGGCATTGTCAAGGAAATGTCAAAATGACTAGGACGTTCGGATATACTACACTCTGAAATATATTGTCCATGCATTCAGTATTATGACATGATGCTCGACAGTTCGAAAAATGATTTCTGCGATAATCGTAAACGCTTTCACAATAAAGGTATTTAGTAATACATTCTTGCAGTTGTAGTTGTTTTATATTCTAATCTGACCTCCAGGCGTACTTCAGAAACAGTGTTTGTCTTGAGTGTGTATCCAGATAAAAATGCATTGCATAGAAACCACACAAAAACAATGAACACACATATTTTTTGGAATTTTTTGTCGTCTGTTCTAGATAAATGTAATCGTCGCGATTAATTTTAATTTACTTTACAAGTAATTTTCACTTATTAATAATTACTGTACATTTATGTATTCTGATTGATCCGGAGGGCAGAATCTGGCCATGTCCTTTTATGCGCAAATATACTTCCATTTTTGAGTATACCTCAAAATTGGTCTCATTTAAATTTGTAAAACAAAATCCATTCCTAAAGGTTTATTGATCATTTGCCCACTGAATTTTCAATTATGAACAGATTATGTTGAAATAAAGTATACTGAAAAGTGGAAAGTAACCCGAAAAAGTGAACCGATAAAATAACGAACCGGAAAGCAAAAAATAAAAATAAAACTTTAAGTCTAGCATTTTGACGCGGCGCCAAACAAACAATCAGAAAAATGGCAACATGGATTTGCACAAAAATTCTCTTACCCTAAACGCATAATACCGTCTCCGTTCCGTGGTGGGTAAAAAGACCAACCAAGCTACAATCATTCTACGCTATAGGTAAATAATTTGCATGTTGTTTATTTAGTTGGCGCCAACTCAAAATGCTACACTAAAGGTTTTATTTTTATTTAGTGTTTATATGTTCTTTATTTCCTAGTTTAAACTTTTTTGTTAAAAAGGTTTTTTATAACATACACACTTAGAAAATTAATTTCAACAAAAAAACGTGTCATCATCATTTCAGCCGAAAGACGTCCACTGCTGGACAAAAGCCTCAACCCAACTGTCGCCACATTGATCTAAAAACGTGTATCTGAATTATATTTATAAATATGAAAATTGGCTAAGAAATAACATCACATTGTACTATATACTTTATACCAATATAATATCTTTACAAATTTGTATGCCAGAACAAGTTTTATGGCTTGAGCGCCCAATACTGGAATGAAGAACTACTTACGATGGTACGAGAATTAACATATTTTAAATTTCATTTAAACAGGCCAAACTCGACGGGACATATAGACCACCACCCCCTTCTCCTTCTGTGGAAGAGCCACCATCGACACCACCTCCAGCAGGCGAAGGCCTGTTTAAAGGTTTGAAGTTCAAAATAGGTGGCAAAGGTTCCGGATCCAAAGGACTGGCTGGTGTCTGTTGCTTCGATTTGCTTACAGAATCGTTTACACCATGGTGACACATTACTCGAGAAAAACACTAAAATAAGTACTTCTCAATAACATAAATTCAATTTTCTTTCATTTTATTTTTTTTGTTCAGTAACCATGTATTCCTATCGCATGTAGTTTTTGTGATTTATTTGCTATCAATTTTATGTTTTAATTTTGGTAATTTTCAAGTAATATAAATATCCTACAACATCTTTTTTTTTTGTTTTGGTGCTGTTATTACGGCTGACCAATGGATGGCAGTATAACATTTGCTCATCATCAGCAGCCCGCCAATCTTATCTTTTTAATTTTCTGTCCAAGCCAACAATTTGTATGTTGAAAATTATAGATAGTTTTCGAAAAAGCGACATCAAAGTGAAAAATAACTTAATTTTCGAAGAGATAGATCAAGCAAAACCAAAGTCAGTAACATCTATAAAACTACAATTCATAGTTAGGTAAGTATTGTAAAAGGGGGACGCAGCCAGGGGCTGAAACAAATACTATTCGACTTATACGACGTATATTTATTCAAACGTGCCGCCCGTAGGTCGGCTCTCACAGAAGTCCCCGCTAAACAAAAAACTACACGCGTTCGATATATTTCTAAATATTCTGTATTCGATTTCCTTCCAAACTTAAAATAAATATAAGTCGCCAGCTTTAGGTGTCAGCGGCCGAACAGGTTGCTCGTCCTATGTGGAAAACCTATACATGAGCTACGCCCCTACGAATAGATGCGCAGAATCATGTGAAGCGCAGCTATTCTCAACTTTGGAAGGAAAATCACTCTTACCTAACACCTTTACCTAACGGAGGAATTAATCTGAGGTCCTTCCCTTACAAGGGGAAGGCTCAAGTCATGGCAAATGAATTACCGGATTCTCCGATATTTACTCTAACTTCAGCTAACAAGTGCACATGCATTAACAAGTCAACGCCGTCATGCTTGAACCTCCTTGCACAAAACCTCCGAAAAAGTAACAAGGCGGCCTCTTATTCCTAACAGAAATGATGTGATAACTCACATCCACCCGGATGGGGTTTAATTATGTGAAATTCAAACGTGATACAATATTTCATCCTCAAGCATTTATCAGGCCAGAGAAGGAAAGGCTGGATCGCATCGAATCTTCTAAACCTATCATTGAACTTTATCCAGAGCTTATCACACTTAACGTATTTAATATTATCAATAAGTTATTAACTGGACCAAAGCCACAAACAGTCATCAACTGGACCAATGATGCCAAATCAACATCCTTTGCGAAGGCTATGCCCCGTATGCAAAGTCGGTTTCAGTTATGACCAATATCCCACTCTTGAAATGCTTATATCATCAATGCACTGGATTAAGCGCAGCCTAGCTGAATTAAAAAAAAACAAATATTGCTTCGATGCGTAGTCAGCATTGCCAGCCTTTTCTTCCCCCGGCAGCTTACATCAGCTCATGGAATTGGAAAATAATTTATTTTAATCACATCGATACTAATTGCAGCAAAAATCATCGATAAATATATTTTCTGCTTGCCCATCCCTACTAACTATGACATGTCAAATCTGAAAACTGTCTATCATATATATATATTTTTTTAACGTACTTAGACATTGACGTTACATAACCTTGCCTACCAGTATCTACATTACCCTTAACTAGCCTACTCTAACATTAAACGGTTTTAGCCTATTTATATGTACACCTTTTTTCTTCTATAGATTCTTGGCCGTTTACGACGTTATTATTATTTTTTGTTCTGTCATGACAGCTCCAACAAACCAGAGGTTGTGAAAATGACGTAACGTTTTGTTCAGAGTATTTACAAAACTTAGCAGAAAATTTTCCTTTAAAAAATACACATTTCTTATTAAAGTCAATGATGGCCTCGTTTTTATATAAAAAGTCTTGGCCTAATATTAGACTTTGGTTAATGTCTTTCATCATAAAAAAGTCATTCGTTAAACACACGAATCCACGATGAAGTTGATTCTTGTTTTGCCCATAATCGTTAGAAAAGAACCCGAAATGGATTTCACAAAATGTTTCGTCTCATCACTGGTGTGCTTCAAACCTAGCAGCACAACTAATTCTTCGGCGATGCAAGAGATGGAAGCACCTGTGTCAACTAATGCGTCATACGATCGGTTACCTATACTAATTTTAATAAATGGAGTTTGATCACCGTGTTTATTGTTTTCAATCGGGAATTGCTCTTTCATGGACACAGCCCGCAACTCCTCATCCATCTTTATTGACTGTGTCCTGGTTCGTTTGGGTGATCGGTTGGTAGTGGGCTTCTATATCTAGGGGCAATACGAGAGCGGTTAGTTCTGTTCTCGAAGCGCTGCTTTGGGCGAAAATCGTACCTCGGCGTGTGAAAGGATTTGCCATCGCCTTCCCGATGCGGAGTCGCGCTGGACGTGGTTGGACCAGGGCCTGCTGGTCTCCCAGAGATAGGGGACCTTTGGTTGTTAGAAGACGGCGTTTCGAAATGCACGCAAGGAGGCTGCACCGGCAAATTCATCCGCTCACTTTGCACACCACCAAATATCTCTTTCATTTGTACTAGTGTGTCATGCAGCTCTGTCCTGGAGCTGTATAGTTTCGTACCTAATTTATATTTGTAGTAGTTATTTACTCCTTTTAAAAACATTTTAATGAAAATTTTTTCATCGGTTATGCCTGCTTGCTGAGCATACTCCGACAGTCTAAAGAAAAAGGCATCTACTTCCTCTTGTCTGTCTTGTCGTGCGTTGTAAAATTTTTCGACAAAATCTATCCCCACCGAAAATTCCTTTTTGAGGCCATCGCAAATTTCTTTGAATGAAAGACCGTCTTTATAGATGAATTTAAAATAAGCGAGGGCCGGGCCGTCCAGGTACGCTCCCAAAATGAGCCCTAAGTCCTGTTCTTGCCATTTATTTATAGCGGCGACAACCTTGAACTGCAAGAGGA
Source organism: Orthosia gracilis (assembly GCA_947562075.1). NCBI lineage: Eukaryota > Metazoa > Arthropoda > Insecta > Lepidoptera > Noctuidae > Orthosia > Orthosia gracilis. Next base: position 6,214,811 of record OX387268.1, read on the forward strand.
AAGCCTCGAAACTGGACTTTGTTCCCGTCCCCGTGAAAACTGGCTGTGCCATTTTTAATTAAAATAGACCACTTATCTTAATTTTCTCTGCGTTTGCTCGTCGGCTGGGGTTCTCGCCGACAGGACTTTCGTTCCTCTTAACGACGCGACGTACACTCGTTGATAGGGCTTCGCGCACTGTTCTCGCCGTGCACACGCGAAAATATGTTTTTTTTAGACTTTTACTTATTTACCGGGATTTTCACTACCCGGCGCCTCCACCATATGTAAAAGGGGGACGCAGCCAGGGGCTGAAACAAATACTATTCGACTTATACGACGTATATTTATTCAAACGTGCCGCCCGTAGGTCGGCTCTCACAGAAGTCCCCGCTAAACAAAAAACTACACGCGTTCGATATATTTCTAAATATTCTGTATTCGATTTCCTTCCAAACTTAAAATAAATATAAGTCGCCAGCTTTAGGTGTCAGCGGCCGAACAGGTTGCTCGTCCTATGTGGAAAACCTCTACAGTATTATGAATACAATTCATAGGTAGGCTGCTAGCCCTGGAGGTTAAGCGTTAAGCGGTCTCCCGACGCGAGTACGACGGCTTGATTTTTATAGTGTGAGAGCCGGTATAGGCAATATGTACCGTCATAATTATGGTATTTAATAATGAAAAGGATTTAATGGCCTCGACGGCCTGACTCCTCAAAATTTGAATATACTTTTAGGTTCAGGCGCCGGGGACGCTGGTGAGGTTCTTTTGAAGGAGCTTGCGGCTCTAATCAACCTAATGCTCTCCGGCGGTATAAACGATAACGTTGTCGATGTCTTGAACGGGGCCAACTTATGTGTCCTGCGCAAGAGGGACGGCGGCATTCGTCATTTTGCCGTCGGATGTACCTACACATATGGGAGCCAAAATTTGTTGCAAACTCTACAGTAAAGAAGTTCGCTGTGGTTCCCCAATTTTTGAAGTTAGTTTTTCTCCATTCATTGACGCCAAATTAACACATTTCAACGATTTATCGGACAGACTCTCTAAAATTAATCTTCTTTTCGTGTCGATAAACTCAAATTTTGAATCAACTATTCACAAATTTTGTCTTACCAGTATGTAGCCACCTGGACCGCTCTGTCATTTGCCACGTTAATATCCTGAAAGGTGCAGGTGGCTGGGCACGAAGGGCAGACCTGCCTGCCTCACTATCCTGCGACGAGGCCCCACTCTGGCACTGTGATTGAGATGGGTCTATGAGACTCCATTTGGCCAGATTTTTCTACAGCGACCAACTTGTACCCGCAATCAGCTTAGGGATTTCCAGATTGGCCACTGCAGTTTGTTTCCAAGGGCTGCTTTGCCGGAGTGATGGAGTATAGAGGGGCAGGATGTGAGTTTTTCCACAGTTTACATCTCTCGTCAGTTGCGCTGGCTACCAAGGTGGTCGTATGTATCAAAAATCTTTTGCGGCTTTTTAGGCGTGTAGGTTGGAGTTGATGTTGGGGTGACGACTTTCCAGTTCTCGTTTCCTCTTCTCGATGCGGCTGGCCACTTAGCGGCAAACATCTGGTGGAGCTATCCCCGCCAGTGGATACAACATCACAAGCGAGGTAGATCTCAAACAGCCAGTTATGATGCGGCAGGTATCATTTAGCACAATGTCGACTTTTCTAGCGTGGGCGTATCGATGCCACACTGAAAATGCGAACTCCCCGGCAGAAAAAGACAGACATAGGCCAGAAGTACGGAGAACCGGCGAAGATGCTCCCCAGCCCGTGGATGTTGGGCGACGTAAGACGTTATTTCTAGTCCCAACTTTTAGTTTAGTTTGTAGCAGTGTAATGTATATACCAAGGACCTATCCAAGATGATGCCCAGGTAGCGGGGTTGAGAGCAGTGTTCTATGGAAACGCATTGCCACGAGATGTTGAGAGAAAATGGCAATGACAGGTTATATTAGGATCGGTCTATCATCACTGACAGGACTATTGTTGACAATAAGCCTGACATTGTGGTGATAGACCGACTAGATCTTGGAGCAATGATTGTTGATATAGCGGTCCCTCATGACGAGAACCTCGTGAAGGCTGGGAGAGATAAGATCATTAAGTATCTTGATCTGGCTCACGTGGTTGTCGACATGCTGGATGTGAATACAGCAGTCATTGTGCCAATAGTCGTTACGGCCAATGTCGACGTACACCTGAGGAGGCTCTTGTTGGGCAGTTGGATCAAGGGCTTAATCCAGAAAGCGGTGCTCCTGAACACGGCGCGTATAGTCAGGAGATTCTTCTCTCAAGAGCCCTGACCACCAGTAGGTTGGACTTTGTTCCTGGTACCGGTGGGCTACTATTTCTTTTTTTATATATTTTTTTATTATTATTTGTATAATAATTTAAAAAAGTGTAAAAGTATGTATATACAATAAATAAATGGAATAATAATTGTTTATTTTCAGGCAGATAAGACCCATAGATAAATTACACAAAGTACAGCGTCCAGTGACCAGCGCTGGATCGGAATAGCCGGCCAGATATTTTTCGTCCAAGTGACACATCTTGCAGCGTGCCAAACAAAGGATCCGTATAAACACCAAGTGCCAGTATTACGACAGTCACTAGTGCCTAGGCATACAGTGCCTACGCGTTCGTTCTATTACAAAATTGGCATCCAGAAAGTTGTCTGATGAAGAGCTCATGAAAGTTGTCCTATTAAACACGCAAGAAGAATGTCTATGCAACATAAAATCTCAAGTTGCCTGCGATAAAAACATGCGGTCTGCAATATCAGCAATGTTTGAATATTTTAGACATCAATCCTTTTCAAATTTCCTCACCCATATTCGCTTGCGCTTCGTAATTCTTCTTCAAACATCACAGTCAGCTCGTCAAGTAATAACGCTCAAAGCTTTTTCCCTTTTGTCGCTTTTTACATGCGAAACACTTATTTTTGCGAACGTGTTGTTACCGCAATAACTTAACGATTATTACTAGACACGTATAAATGGCGTGACTCAGTGGCCATGTCAATGCAGTACTAGATTCCAGAAATGCTGGATCCAGCTACTGTATCAATCGCTTTACTAACTGGCATTAAAGAGGCACTGGAATGGAAACATTCCAGTGCCGATTTACATTATTCCACTGGCATTCCAGCGCTGATTTCGATTGCTGGATTGGAATGCTACTGGAATAATGTGAACCGGGCACTAGTTCTATTTAAGTACATACCATGTCGTGGTGGCCCAGTGGCTATGACCTCGCCTCTCGTGCTAGCGGTCGTAGGTTTGAATCCGGGCAAGTACCAATGTGTATTTTTCAATTCATATGTACTTTATAAGTTAAACTTGGACATCGTTGACAACGGTGAAGGAAAACATCGTGAAGAAACCTGGACTTATAGTGAGTTTATTATAAGATTGTGCTCCATTGGTGTAAATGCTGCAAGGCGTTCCAGTGCAAGAATAAACTAATAAATAAATACCGACGAAACTTTTCTTTTTTATTATCTTTAGGCTCGCATTTGACCACTATCTCGCCTGATGTTAAGCGATGATGTTGTCTACGTTTACTTTCATCCCTTTGTGGTCGTTGAAAGCTTCAGAGCTAACACCCTCAAACTCGTCCACCCCTGGATTTTGTTTCTCAAAAACAACTACTAGCGTTAAAAAAAAAAATTGTACTTCTTAAAGAAAAGTAAACAACTACTCTTAAGTATTAGTAGATTTGGCTCAAATAAAGTTCCTTGTCGGCGTATCAAGAGAAAATTAAGCCATAATTATCTGAGAACAGAGACGCCAGCAGGCCATGATATGTTTTCATGAGTTAAAAGTGGCAGGAGGGAAAATCTAGTCGGACTAACACCCAAACTGCGTCAAAAAATGAGCCAGTCTGGATATTGTCAGGCTCCAACTGACTAAAACCGCTCCTGCCTAGCATAATCCCGTCAACGAAGTTGGCGCCTATTCTGTGCAAACTCATTCACACCATTCCTCTTTCATGCCTCTCGTACTTGTACTCTTCATACAAATTGTTCTTCTTGCTAACATCTTCTTGTAAACAGTGGGTGAGAATCCCACTTTATTGAAATATATATGGGCATCTTTATTGAATGATCAAAAAAGAAAGTTAAAATAATACAAAAAAAATGCAAAAACACAAAAAGTGCGGTTTATCGCTAAAATGTACAAGTAGTGCTGTTTATCACGGTCAGAATACAAAAAGAGCTATTTATCACAGGGAAATCAAAGAAATATAAATTATGCCTTACAATTTAGTTAGTACTAGCTGTTGCCCGCAACTTCATCTGCGTAGCATTCGTAATTCAAATCGCTTATTTTTTATATTGCGGCATAATATTGTAGGTTCTCCATACAAACTACTACTCCTCTTTCCACCCCCTTAAGTATGATTGCCGGGATAAAAACTATTTTATGTCCTGCCCAGGGCCTCAAAATATCTCCGAACCAAATTGCATCTAAATCGGTTCAGTGGTTTTAGAGTGAAAAGATAGACAGAGAGTCAGACAGAGTTACTTTCACATTTATAATATTAACCCCGCCCACGACTTTGTTCGCGTGATTTCGTATTTTATACCTCCTACAGATGACTTTCCTATGTGAAGTTAGTGAAGTTGGTTGCAAAAATAAGCAGTTATTAAACCAAATAAATATGGGATTTCGTAGAGTTCTGCGGTATATAGGTTTGGGACGATTCGTTATTTGACTTAAAGAATAATACATTTTAGGTTACCGGCACAAAGTAAAATCCTCCCCTAAAAACTAAATAATCCCGTTTTGCCCCATTGAGGGTTGAGTTTTTAACAACCCAAATATGTTACTTATTCACTCTTTTCTTCCCTTTTTTATTTTTCAATTATGTTAGATTGCTCAGTAAGATTCCTCAAAAAACTTTAACACCCCTTAACCCTATCAGGTAGTTTTAAAAAACGTATTATGTCAATATTGAATATTTACTTCATCCCCAAGGAATGAGAATTTGCAAATAAACAAATACTTAAAGGTTGACAGTTCTGGAGTGGCGACTGCGTACTGGGAAACGCAAAGTAGGAAGTCCGACGACGACGCTTGGAAAAGGCCCATGTCCAGCAGTGGACGTTCTTGGCTGAAATAATGATGATGGTGAAAGTTTGATTTTCCGAAAATTCCTTCTTCGTGCTCCCCTAGATCCCTATATCAAAAACGAAACCTTGTCCAGTAAGATTCTTAGAAAACTTACTACAGGATAGTTTCGAAAAAAATATGATGACAACATTTTATTGTATACTTAGGTTGATATTTACGTCATGTTTCAAGTTTATTAACCCAAGAAATAAGATTCTTAAAAAAAAACAAATTGAATTTTGGGGGTAGTTTTGAAAATCTAATAATAACAACCTTTATTATTTATTTAGGTTCGTATTTGTGCAATGTTTCAAGTTTAGTAACCCATGAAATAAGATTCTTCCATACAAAATTCAACACCCCCTACATTGACGTGAGGGGATAATTAAAAAAAAACTAATAGTGTCAATCCTTATCATTTACTTAGATTACTATTTTTGCCAAGTTTCAAGAATATTAACCGAAGGAATTAGATTTTTCAAACAAACTTTTCCGCCCTTTTTCAACCCCTTAGGGGTAGAATTTCAGTAAATCCTTTCTTATCGGATGCCTACGTCATACAAAGAACACACTCTCCAAGTTTCAGGTCTCTACGATCAGCGGTTTAGGCTGTGCGTTGATCCGTCAGTCAGTCATTCAGGACAAAGCATTTTATATGTATAGAGTAGTAAAATGTAGTTTAGATGCAAACTCAAGTAGGGCTGATAGACTAACGCGTTTGCGTGGTATCCAAGCTAAGTCTTGGATACCACGCAAGCGAGTAACTGTCATATCAGTGACTATTACTCGCTTGCGCTTTGCTATCGAACAGTCAGCCACAACAAAACGTCTTGGTCTGTAAATATAGGCCAATACGTTTTGTTGTGGCTGACTATGTCTGTGTCTATTATTTACTATCTTAACTGATATTATTAATAGCTAAATCTATATATTTGATTATAAAATGTAATGCATCGAAGTAATGTCTTGATTTCAAAATTTTTTTCATTGACTGCTCAGCTGCGGGAAAAAAAACTGTTTGTTATTTCTAAGCTATTTTGAGGTTTGCGCTGTCTTAATCTTGTTAATTTTGTTTCCCTTATTATATTTAGACATAACAGAACACAAAGTGCTAATGCCATCTTCACACGTTTAGTAGCCGCGCAAATTTTCATGCACTGTCATACCACAGTCATACTGTGCTGCTTGCTGCAAATCAAAATATGAGGCGTAAATGTAATGACCACATTGGTGGAAGGATCCTCAGAAGGCATTGAGAATCTGGCTTAGCAGGGAACGTGTTAATAAGTGTTTTTGGCCGAACTATGATGGTATCCACAAATAGAGCAAAACAAAACCTATGTTGAAAAATTGCCTTAGGATATGTGAATCCTATCTTTTACCTACACGCTACAATCAGCCGTAGTCTTCCATCTTGTGGAATACGAGGAAGCTTCATCAGTATCTGCGCCAGAATATCAAACGTGGCATGTCGCTGCGGCTACCGCTCACCACATAAAAACTAATTTAAAGTGTTAAGCTTGGTTTACACAAGTTTTACATAACGTATATTTTATCCAGGGTAAATGTCTATCTATAGAATTAAAATTGGATAAACTATCTGTGGTCTATGAACATGACAAATTATTTTATCCGTACACAAATAATTTAAAAGTATAGTAAAAAAAAAACACATAAAAGCAACTCAAGATATGGTGATAATTTTATATTTTTTGGTAAATACTATATTTGCAGTGTATTTAACCTCATAATTCAGTTTAGGATATGACAGGTATGTGAACATAAAATATTTGTTTTGCTATTCCAATGAGCTCCAAATAGTAAAAGCGTCTTATATCGACAATCTGCGGGGCCGTACCAGCACAGTATAAATATGGACAAACAGTACGGAAACTACCTACAAACGCCTCACACACTCACCGCTCACTGGCACATTCACCTCTAAGCGGCTCGCACTACTGACAGTACCGCGAGAACCACTGAGGGGTCTCGTCGATGCGCATGTTTGTGTGAGTGTTCCGTTTCGAGCGTTTGTAGGTAGTTTCCATACTGTTTGTCCATAGTTATACTGTAGTACCAGTTTCGCTGCTGTGCGGTATCGCGTGGCGTAGCAACGCTCTGTCACGTCACCCCAAAGGAATAAACCCTTTTAGGCAGGCACAAAAAGTGTTGGTTTGCCACTTGAAAACAAATTAACGAATTATTGATTTATCCGTTGAAGCTACGCCTGTATTCGCACTGTATGTAAAAAAAAAACATCATGCATCGTGTATGCACAACAAATGTGAAGACTGGTTTCTCACGGCCTTGTACAACAAGTTTTTCTTTTCCTTTCCTTTACGGCTACTTTGTAACACAACCACAGAACTAGCAAAAAACATAAACCGGTAAACAAGTTTATATAATATTCACCGAATTTGGTCTAGTTAATTGAATAAACTTAATTCTTTTCGGTTCGCAATAGCGCACTATATTACACCATCTCTGTCGCACGGCGTGATGCAACACGTTTTTTAACGTCGATCCATCACACAGGTACATACGCCTACTCAGAGTAATTGATGTATAATAAGTTCAGCTATTCTCTAGTAATAGACCTTTAATTAACTGAGTGCTGATTTGACTTAGCTGTACCTGATGTGTTGCAATGTCAAAGGATGTATATTTTTTTAACTTGGGAGTCCATGCTGTCTTCCAAGTTATTAGATATCCCAAGTCAAAGCTTAATCTAATGCCAGAAAATGCTAGAAAATTTGATTACTTAAAACGAAGCGAGTTAATTAAATGCTCGTCAAATGCATAAAAAAATGTGGCAAAAATAAGTTGAATATACATACATCCGAATTGGCCACCCAACAATTAGTCATTTCAAAAATATTGATCTATTCTGTCATGTTGTTTCAGCCCAATTATAAGTATAACTACATCCAAGAAAGTACATTCAAAAATTTGTGCACATTATAGTAATGATCACTCGATAACCACTTCACCAAGAATCTGCCAAAATAATTATGGCATACTGATGTAAAAGTATGAAATTTCAATAGTTTTAATGTGAACAAGCTTTTAACTTTGAATGTTTAGTCAAACTTGAGATTTGAAATCGGGAAAACAATATGAGAGATTTGGACAACATATATTCATGTAAACATTTAAAAAATGAGTTAACGTACTTTAATCAAGAAAACAGCCCAAGCCATGATATCGGCAACATGAGCATAATAATTGTTACTAGAAAAAAATTGAATAAACGCAAAAAGAAACATGTATTAATACAAACCAGAGCCTCTTCTCTGTCATTAAGATTGAGCACATCCAAGGAACAAGTTGCATCCACCAGGCACTCCAGCATGCCGGAACTAAATGAATGTACAAGGCTAGCCCCACCACAAAAACGAAGTAGGTGTGGAAAGGATTCAATACGAAACAAATACAAAGAATACCCTTTCAATTCGAAGTTTATTGTCAATGTAGTTTCTGAGCATCGGTTTGACGAACGCTTGAACCCATTTAACTATCCAAGCCTGACAAAATTCAAAATCTACAGGTGTGAGGTAGGTGGTGCAGAAGACTATTGTTGTTGTTCCTGTAACTCCGATGCCATGTTTGAAATAATGAGAAGCTTGTACGAATGTTATAAAAAAAAAGATTGTAGAAATTGCACTTGTATCCTTTGTAGTCATTTAAAGCCAGAAGAAAAGCAATTCTCTGAAAAAGAAAAACATCTAAGAGAACTAGCTATGAAAGGTTTGCCTCTTCCTGAAGGTAAAACAGCATCAGAAATAAAACTAATTAACAAGGTGCGCACTGATCTTGGTGCACCTATTGAACCGGCAACTAAAGCTATTAGAGATAAACATGAACAAGCAGCTAAAGCTGGCAAACTACTGCCATTGGAAGGCAAAATGTTAGCTGAGAAAGAAAAGATATTGCAAGATCTATATGATATGGATATACCATTACCAAAAGGACGTACAAAATCGGAAAAGGCATTAATAGCTAAAATAACTGGCAAAACACCGTCCGAAGCAGTTTCAGAGGCTACGGCTCCGTCGGAGCAAATGCGTAGAGCGAAAGCAGAAGGATTACTGACTCCTCTCAAAGGCAAATCAACTAAAGAACGAGAAAAAATTCTTAGGGGACTAGCTATGAAAGGCTTACCTCTCCCTGAAGGTCAAACACCATCAGAAAATAAACTTATTAAAAAGGTTCGCGCCGACCTTGGTTTACCTATTGAGCCTAGAACTAAAGCTATTAGAATCAAACATGAAAATGCAGCGAAAGCTGGAAAATTACTGCCATTGGAGGGCAAAACTCATGCACAGAAAGAAAAGATATTAAAAGGTTTATATGATATGGGTATTCCGCTACCTGTAGGAAGGACGCCATCGGAAAAAGCTCTCATTACCAAAATAGCAGCAAGTCTTCGTGGCCCTCCAAAGGAAGCTTTAGCAAAACCGTCACCTTCGGAGCAAATGCGTAGAGCGAAAGCAGAAGGATTACTGACTACGCTCAAAGGCAAAACACCAGAAGAAAGAGAAAATATTCTAAAAGGACTTGCTATGAAAGGTTTAGCTCTCCCCGAAGGTCAGTCACCATCGGAAAATAAACTTATTGAAAAGGTTCGCGCCGAACTTGGTCTACCAATTGAGCCTAAAACTAAAGCTATTAGAGATTTACACGAAAAAGCGGCGAAAGCTGGCAAACTACTGCCACTAGAAGGAAAAACAGCTGCACAGAAAGAAAAGATATTAAAGGGCCTACATGATATGGATATTCCGCTACCTGTAGGAAGGACGCCATCAGAGAAAGCTCTTATAGCTAAAATCAAACAGTCGACCCGTTCAGCCTTTTCCCTTTCTGAACAGCTGCGTAAAGCTAAAGCGGAAGGATTACTTACTCCGCTCAAAGGTAAACCACCAGAGCAGAAGGAAAAAATTTTAAAAGGACTAGCTATGAAAGGTTTACCCCTCCCTGAGGCTCAGTCACCGTCTGAAAAAAAACTTATTGACAACGTTCGCAATGACCTAGGTTTACCTAAATATCCCGCAACAAAATCTATGAAAGAAAAAAACGATCAAGCAGCTAGAGCCGGCTTACTTCAGCCATTGGAGGGCAAAACTCCATCAGAGAAAGCAAAAATATTAAAAGGTTTACGTGATCTGGGATTTCCATTACCTGAAGGACGGACACCATCTGAGAAAGCACTCATAGCAAAAATCAAGGCTACGCCCCGTTCTATCTTTTCACCTTCTGAACAATTACGGAAAGCTAAAGCCGAAGGATTACTCACTCCGCTCAAAGGTAAACCACCTGAAAAAAAGGCAAAAATTCTGAAGGGACTAGCCATGAAAGGTTTACCTCTCCCTGAAGCCCAATCGCCATCAGAAAAGAAACTGATTGACAAGATTCGCGCTGACCTTGGTCTACCTAAGGATCCTTCAACGAAAACTATGAAAGACAAACACGAAAAAGCTGCTAAAGTTGGCTTACTTCAACCATTGGAAGGGAAGACACCTGCAGAAAAAGAAAAGATTTTAAAAGGTTTACGTGATATGGGAATCCCATTACCTGAAGGACGAACACTATCTGAGAAAGAACTTATAGCAAAAGTCAAGGCTACGCCCCGTTCTATCTTTTCACCCACGGAACAGCTGCGTAGAGCAAGAGCGGAAGGATTACTTTCTCCACTCAAAGGTAAATCACCTGAACAACAAGAAAAAATTCTTAAGGGATTAGCCATGAAAGGTTTACCTCTCCATGAGGCCCAATCACCATCAGAAAAAAAACTAATTGATAAGGTTCGTGCCGACCTTGGTCTACCTAAAGATCCCACCACAAAATCTATGAAAGAGAAACATGAATTAGCAGCTAAAGCTGGCTTACTACAGCCATTGGAAGGCAAGACACCTGCAGAAAAAGCAAAAATATTAAAAGGTTTACGTGATATTGGAATCCCATTACCCGAAGGACGGACACCATCTGAGAAAGCTCTCATAGCAAAAGTAAAGGCTTCACCCCGTTCCGCCTTTTCACCTTCTGAACAGTTACGTAAAGCAAAAGCTGAAGGATTACTTACTCCGCTCAAAGGAAAACCACCAGAGGAAAAAGAAAAAATTCTAAAGGGACTAGCTATGAAAGGTTTACCCCTCCCTGAGGCTCAAACACCGTCAGAAAAAAAACTTATTGACAAGGTTCGCGCCGACCTTGGTCTACCAAAGGATCCAATAACGAAATCTATGAAAGAAAAACACTATCAAGCAGCTAAAGCCGGCTTACTTCAACCATTGGAGGGCAAAACACCAGCAGAGAAAGCAAAAATATTAAAAGGTTTACGAGTTATTGGAATCCCACTACCCGAAGGACGAACACCATCAGAGAAAGCTCTCATAGCAAATGTCAAGGCTTCACCCCGTTCCGCCTTTTCACCTTCTGAACAGTTACGTAAAGCTAAAGCTGAAGGATTACTTACTCCGCTCAAAGGTAAACCACCAGAGCAAAAGGAAAAAATTCTAAAGGGACTAGCTATGAAAGGTTTACCTCTTCCTGAGGCTCAATCTCCATCAGAAAAGAAACTTATTGAAAAAGTTCGCGCTGAACTAGGTTTACCTAAAGGTCCCACTACAAAATCAATGAAAGAAAAACAGGATCATGCAGCTAAAGCCGGCTTACTTCAGCCATTGGAGGGCAAAACACCATCAGAGAAAGCAAAAATATTAAAAGGTTTACGTGATCTGGGATTTCCATTACCTGAAGGACGGACACCATCAGAGAAAGCTCTAATAGCAAAAATCATGGCTATGCCCCGTTCTGGCTTTTCACCTTCTGAACAACTGCGTAAAGCTAAAGCGGAAGGATTACTTACTCCGCTCAAAGGTAAAGCACCAGAGCAGAAGGAAAAAATTCTAAAGGGACTAGCTATGAAAGGTTTACCTCTTCCTGAGGCTCAATCTCCATCAGAAAAGAAACTTATTGAAAAAGTTCGCGCTGAACTTGGTTTACCTAAGGATCCCACCACAAAATCAATGAAAGAAAAACACGAACAAGCAGCTAAAGCTGGCTTATTACAGCCATTGGAAGGCCAGACACCTACAGAGAAACAAAGAACATTAAAAGGTCTACGCGATTTAGGAATCCCATTACCTGAAGGACGGACACCATCAGAGAAAGCACTCATAGCAATAGTCAAAGCTTTGCCCCGTTCTGGCTTTTCACCTTCTGAACAGCTGCGTAAAGCTAAAGCGGAAGGGTTACTTACTCCGCTCAAAGGTAAATCACCAGAGCAAAAGGAAAAAATTTTAAAGGGATTAGCTATGAAAGGTTTACCTCTCCCTGAGGCACAATCACCGTCAGAAAAAAAACTTATTGAAAAAGTTCGCGCTGAACTTGGTTTACCTAAGGATCCCACCACAAAATCAATGAAAGAAAAACACGAACAAGCAGCTAAAGCTGGCTTCTTACAGCCATTGGAAGGCAAGACACCTACAGAGAAACGAAGAATATTAAAAGGTCTACGCGATTTAGGAATCCCATTACCTGAAGGACGGACACCATCAGAGAAAGCACTCATAGCAATAGTCAAGGCTTCACCCCGTTCTACTTTTTCACCCACTGAACAGCTGCGTAAAGCTAAAGCGGAAGGATTACTTACTCCGCTCAAAGGTAAACCACCAGAGCAAAAGGAAAAAATTTTAAAGGGACTAGCTATGAAAGGTTTACCCCTCCCTGAGGCACAATCACCGTCAGAAAAAAAACTTATTGACAAGGTTCGCGCCGACCTTGGTCTACCGAAGTATCCAACAACGGAATCTATGAAAGAAAAACACGATCAAGCAGCTAAAGCTGGCTTACTTCAGCCATTGGAGGGCAAAACACCATCAGAGAAAGCAAAAATATTAAAAGGTTTACGTGATCTGGGATTTCCATTACCTGAAGGACGGACACCATCAGAGAAAGCACTCATAGCAAAAATCAAGAGTACGCCCCGTTCAACCTTTTCACGTTCTGCACGACTGCGTAAAGCTAAAGCGGAAGGATTACTCACTCCTCTCAAAGGCAAATCAACTAAAGAAAGAGAAAAAATTCTTAGGGGACTAGCTATGATAGGTTTACCACTCCCTGAAGGTCGAACACCATCGGAAAATAAACTTATTGATAAAGTTCGTGCTGATCTTGGCCTACCTATTGAACCGACAACTAAAGCTGTTAGAGATTTACACGAAAAAGCGGCTCAAGTTGGCAAACTTATGCCACTGGAAGGAAAAACACCTGCACAGAAAGAAAAGATATTAAAAGATCTACATGATATGGATATTCCACTACCTGTAGGACGGACGCCATCGGAGAAATCTCTTATTGCCAAAATAGCGGCAAGTCGTCGTGGCCTTCCAAAGGCGGCTTTACCAACCCTGTCACCTTCTGCACAACTGCGTAGAGCTAAAGCGGAAGGACTACTTACATCTCTCAAAGGCAAAACACCAGAAGAAAGAGAAAAAATTCTTAGGGGACTAGCTATGATAGGTTTACCACTCCCTGAAGGTCGAACACCATCAGAAAATAAACTTATCGAAAAGGTTCGCACCAAACTTGGTGTGCCTATTGAGCCCAAAACTAAAGCTATTAGAGATTTACACGAAAAAGCGGCTCAAGTTGGCAAACTTCTGCCACTGGAAGGAAAAACACCTGCACAGAAAGAAAAGATATTAAAAGATCTACATGATATGGATATTCCGCTACCTGTAGGACGGACGCCATCGGAGAAATCTCTTATTGCCAAAATAGCGGCAAGTCCTCGTGGCCATCCAAAGGCGGCTTTACCAATCCTGTCACCTTCTGAACAACTGCGTAAAGCTAAAGCGGAAGGACTACTAACTCCTCTCAAAGGCAAAACAACAGAAGAAAGAGAAAAAATTCTTAGGGGACTAGCTATGATAGGTTTACCACTCCCTGAAGGTCGAACACCATCAGAAAATAAACTTATTGATAAAGTCCGTGCTGATCTTGGCCTACCTATAGAGCCCAAAACTAAAGCAATCAGAGATTTACACGAAAAAGCGGCAAAAGCTGGTCAATTGCTGCCTCTGGAAGGAAAAACACATGCACAGAAAGAAAATATATTAAAAGGTTTACATGATATGGATATTCCGCTACCTGTAGGACGGACGCCATCGGAGAAATCTCTTATTGCCAAAATAGCGGCAAGTCCTCGTGGCCTTCCAAAGGCGGCTTTACCAACCTTGTCACCTTCGGAGCAAATGCGTAGAGCGAAAGCAGAAGGATTACTGACTACGCTCAAAGGCAAAACACCAGAAGAAAGAGAAAAAATTCTTAGGGGTCTAGCTATGATAGGTTTACCACTCCCTGAAGGTCGTACACCATCAGAAAATAAACTCATTGATAAAGTTCGTGCTGATCTTGGCCTACCTATTGAGCCCAAAACTAAAGCTATTCGAGATTTACACGAAAAAGCGGCAAAAGCTGGTAAACTACTGCCACTGGAAGGAAAAACTCATGCACAGAAAGAAAATATATTAAAAGGTCTACATGGTATGGGTATACCATTACCTGTAGGGCGGACGCCATCAGAGAAAGCCCTTATAGCCAAAATAATGGCAGGTATTGTAGGCAAAGGTGAAGGTGTGGCTGAATCAAAGAAACAAGCAGCAGGAGTGACTGAACAGTATGAGGAAATTGTAAAAACAACAAAATGCGACCGTGCTTGCGGTTGTGACAAAAAGAAAATAAGATTCAAACATAGTTACGTCAAAATCAAAGTGACCTCTCCAGATGTATCTTCCTTCTGCGTTTGTCCTGATGAATGTTTCCCACGCGTGAAGAGTGGTGTCTTCATTGACGGCGATGGTATAAAAGTTACCGTTGGGAGTGCTGTTGGTGTACCGTCATTTACAGCGGGATATAAAAAACGTATGACATTTAAGAAAATTTTATCAAAAACAAACTACAGTCATACTCATATTGAGGGTGAAAGTCTTAAAAACTCAATAGACTCAAAACATAAAGATTCAAATTTTAAATCAGATCTTCGTTCTAATAAAGTAAATAGCATACTAAACATCTTTAGTAACATTGAAAGCAGTAGTATCAGACTATATATCACTGAAAGCGAGAATATCTCCCAGCAGAGCAGTACAGCAATCTACGAAGGCGGGACCAGTAAATCAGACAAAACTAAGGGAAGTTTCAGACGGCTTCACCCATTAGGTGATAGAGGCAAAAAATCTACCGTAGGCAGTCTTGGTTCAATTCTCGTATTAAAAAGTGAGATGTCATTAAACAGCACAATTTCAAACAAGACCATGGACACAATTAGTTTGACGTCAGTAATGGACAGCAGCATCACATCTAGCACCACGCATTTCTCGGGCTACCACTCTACCGACGATCCTCGCAGTAGTAGCTCACTTGAGGACCCAAGGTAACTAACATTAATATTTGGAAAAGAAATAATTTTGTTTGTTTTTTTCTTTTTAATTCGTTCACTCATGAAAAAGTGTACTATCGCTGAGTGTCATAGGCGTACTTTTATCCAGACAAACTTGCGGTTTTCGCGAAAAAGGCCTCGGGAGCTAAGCCACATGAACAAACTAGTTTTTATTGTAAGTAAACAGCACAGCTATTCCTTAGAAAATCTTTTTTAAAAAATAAACAAAAGAACGCGACGCGAGACCGTGACTTGCGACCGAGACCGAGACATGTGTCGCACACAAACTCTTGTCCATTTTATTTGTAAAATTCAGTTATATTGTTAAAATAACAGAATTTGCAATGGAAAGCCAAGTTATCAATGTGTCGGTATGTAAGTTATTCCTATTTAATTACAAAATATAATTTATACCGAAAATTCCCACATGGCAGAATGGGCAAACCATTTAGGAAGATATTAAATTTGGGTTTTATTACTGGACGCTAGATCGTAATTAACTACAGAATGTTCTATTCGTTTCAGAATAGTTTAACAATACTGTTCCTTTTAAAAACTTATGAATTTCGCTTTTAATGTGAAAGCTGTCAAAACAAAGTAATGTTCCAACGAAATTCTAAAAAGGTAGTTAAATATTGAATTTCTAGTTGCGGCTAAACAATACGCGTCAAACATGTGTTGGGGCGGGCAAAACTGACGATCATAAAAAAAGATTTTAACACTTTTTAGTTGTACCTACCTATAATATGCAAGTTGTTTAGTAAGTTTCCTATAACGCCAGAATAGATTACCCGAATATCATGAAACTTGAACATAAACGGTCAAATGAGAGATCTGCGTACCCCTGAAGTGCATACTGGCGTGATGTAATGTACTGAAATGGTATAAACAATAAACAAACATGCGATTGCAGCAGTCCCAAGAGATTTGCCGTTATTTATTGAAGTGTTCTGTTGTATATCTTCGAAGTTCTTCATCAGTTCTTCACTGAATTAAAATGGGACCAATTTCGGAACATACTCTTTCAAACAAAAAGGAATTTTCAAAATCGGTCCACAATTGACGGAGATATCGATGAACATAAACATAAAAAAAAACAGACATGAAGTCGAACATAGAACCTCCTCCTTATCCGAAAGTCGGTTAAAAACTACCCCTAGCAACAGAGCCGCGCGATAAATTTTAACGGTAAGTTCTTGCACGGTTTCTTCTCTCCAGGCCAAACACTAAAAAGCAGTGAATGATTGGGCGATTTGGGTTATCTATCTATACCCCGGCGGCATAAGTGTGAGATGGAACACCGGGGTGGTTTTTATTCAGTAGGAGTCTGACAGATCCTCACTCCAAATCCTCATTGGATCCAAAGCCGGAAAAAAAATGGAAAGCTGCTTCGTCACGTTTTACTGTTCGAGAGTACTGTTAGAGAGCATGAGTCCTATGAGCACGATACCGACATATTGCCGCTGAACAGTAAGGGGTAGCGAAAGAAGCAAATTATATTATTATTTCTTTTTGTACGATACTAAACCACATTCGTATAAAAACGCAAAATCGAAGTTATTTCGTAATTTTTTGTCATAAAATACTACTTTTACTTTATTGTTAACCGTATTTCGCGTATAAACGTAGAAAGGTTGGTTAAAAGCCAATAAAGTGGTTAAACTTCTCCCTGCCCAAATAACTATGCTAATGACTACCATCTTCAATCGTTCCACAATCGTGGAAACAGGCCACTGTAATAGGCATCCTGAAACGGGTAAACCCAAATCGGCGCCTACCAGTTCTCACCCTATCAGTTTGCTCAGTCCCCTTGCCAAAGTCTACGAGAGGCTTATTTATAAGCGTCTCAAAGACTACTTCGAGGCAAAGAGTCGTAAACTCGTGCATCCAACAAGTACACCTCATCGATTTAATGACGGGCGGCGCGCCTTGTCCTTCGATATAGCGAAATCATTCGACAAAATCTGGCACAGTGGTTTAATTTATAAGGTATAAAAACTCGGCGTGCCAGATGGTCTTGGTTATCTTAGGAGACTTTTGTCGAACCGAACCTTCCGCTATCGCGTCGAGGGAAAACTCTCTTCCCCTCACCCCATACGAGCAGGAGTCCCCCAAGGCTCAGTGATATCCCCTCTAGCTTTCATGTTATTCACCAGCGATATCCCATTAAATTAAATGGTCCATTTGGCACTATACGCTGACGACACGGCCATTTTCTAGACCGGCCTAGAGCCCAGCGCCAGCGCCCGCACTCTCCATACTGCCGCAAACGCACTGGGCAAGTGGTTCCGGCTTTGGAGAATCGAGGTAAACCCCGACAAAAGCCAGGCTGTCCTCTTCTCGATATGTACGGCAAGCCAATCCCTTGGGAGAAACAAGCCAAATACCCAGATGTCGTCCTGGACAACCACCTAACCTTCGCCAAGCACTTACAGGCGGCGCGTTCGCGAGCCGCCTTCGTTATGGGCAGTCTTCACATGATGCTAACTGCTCGCAGTGGCTTGTCACTCAAGTGCAAGCTGCGCATCACCGCGGTCATACATCTCATCGTGATTTACGCTTGCGCTGTCTTCGCACACGCAAAGCCCCACTGCCTATATAGTCAAAATTCATGGAATCGGGATATTCGGACATGGAGTGTGGCAATGTTCATTTTACAATTGAAGATCAAGCCAAACATGCAAGCATTTTTGTACCTGAAGGATGGTACACAGATGCAAGAATAGCTAATAAAGATCCACCAAAATACTAAGTCAGTGAAATGCATTATAAGCTGTTTCTAGATTTAAAATCCTACAGTCAAAAACAAATAAAAATAAAGCAGGCGATGGAGAAGTAATGAGATAGCTGGATGTTATGTGGCTACAATTCCGGCAAAATTACAACACAGCTATATATTACAAAACACAAATTAAACCAACTTGAATTCAAAAAACGTATCATCCGAAGAACCATTAGGAAAGTACATGCAGCGGCTGATATAGTATCTACTATATTTTTACAAGAACCAGTTGCCCCTTTAAAAAAAATGAAGACCTGCAACAACTCTGCATGAATGGAACTATTACATCTGCCTACCATGATTTCTACAAGAACAGTTTAAAATATTAATCAATGATGCAGCCCATGAGATTGAGAGAATTGTCAATCTGTCTTAGAGGTCTTAATGATAATACAACGTAGAGTGATTATAAAGTTGATGAACAAAGGCAACCTTTACTCAAAGTTGAGTTGTACACATTAAAAACTTTCCAAAATAACTGATGTTCTTTTTCTTTTATCATACTCACAACACTTGTTTAATCAAGACAATTGTATAGTTTAATTCATAGACTAATACAAAAAAACATCAATAAAATCGATAACTCTCTTCACAAACGTTGCTCTTTCAAACAAACCTATATTTTTTGTCGTTGTGAATACATAGTGAGAGGCTTAGATTCATTCACTTTCCTGCATTGTTCATATTTTTTGTTTTTTTTTTTTATTATGTTGTGAAAAGACCTAACTAAAATATTCTCATTAACTTCAAAAATCATTTGAGAGCGTACTTAAATTAAACTTCCCTAGTTTCTATATATACACCTTCTCACAAAAAATTGTGGGCATCTGGATACAAATATAGGAAATACAACAAAAAAATGTTTTTGTACGCCCTTACTTATTTCAAATGTCTGTATCTTGGAACCAATTTAGTGTGGAATAGCTCCCTTCAGTACTAAGGCGACGATATTCTATTCTATTATACACATGGCATGTCCATACATTTAAAGAAATTGTGAAATTTTGTAGTTTTGAGAAATCATTTTATTACTATTTTGTTTTAAGAGCGGCCAACCCGTAATACCTTTCATACAAACGCTCGTACGTGATTATGTATTTGTAACACATCTATTTCTTTTTTTTTTTTTTGAAGATACAAATTCAGCATGGACCTCCAAAATTTGCTATTTTGCACAAATTTCACCTGAACTTTTGGCGTTCATTATATACTCATAAATTGTAAAAGTAAAGAAAACATCTTGATAGAAACCTTGCACTTGTACTGGATACTCTAAATGGTAAATATTTATTTCACAAACTTGTAAGGCTTATTCAAAAACACGTATTTCCTGAAACAAGTTTTATGAAGTTTTCGAACACTATTTTTCGTTCAATGTTATCGCGTTCTCACTTGCTCATTTTGCTTGTTCAATTGCGCTGGTTAAAACAAAAAACTTTTTGACCATGCACGCATTGACGATAGACGGACCGGAAAGGGTCCTCATAAGATCTAATATTGGAGCCTACTTAACTTTTTTCGTATAAAAATAAAATTTAATAATAATGTTTTATAATCAACAGCGATGACTTGATCGACCACCCCACAACTATTGGGGGACGCAAGAAACTATCAAATTTCCAAAATTATATCCAATTATATCCAAAACGTGAATATACAATTATGACAATGTCTCAGACAGAACTGGATTTACTAAATAACAAGATGATTACGAATAAGCTGAACTCTGAAGAAGAACACCCTATCCTGCTTAATAACAATTTACAGAGTAAACTCGATGTGACGAAAATAATGAACAAGATTATAAAAAATAAACGTTTCGCTGGTGCCTCCTCGATATTCATAGTAATACCATTGTCGGAAAATGAAGAGGAACAAGACTCCTCCAAAAGTGTTGATTTCAAAACTAGTACTTTTTCGAGTAAAACTGAGAGCATACTGAAAGATACCAGTCAAGTGGATCCGAGTGAGTACTTCAGAGAGATCTATTTATGGTCTGTGTTCTTTTTACGCATCTATCAGCTATGTACAGTAAACGGTCGGTAATAGTTACCTCTACAGAGCACCAAAATGCTTCTTTTATTTTTATATTTCTAAATTGCTGTTTCACTTTATTTTGAATTGAGTTCAAAATAAAGTGAAAAAGATGTTTCCCAAGGCCTTTAATCGCGCATGCTTGTTTAAAGCGGATTTTCACATGTTTGTGTACTCAAACACTATCTGCTTTGAGTGTATAAAAGCCAGTGATTTTTGGACATAAACTATAACACACATGTGTGAGTGACAAGCTCAACGCCCCAAAGAGCCGAACTTAAAAAAATAACCGAATACTGTATGTAGCTTTGTATTGTAGCTTATTTTACTTACATCTACAATAATACACAATAATCATTTAAGATCCGGCACAGAGAACAACTTCCTTTACCAAACGTGATGGACTTCTTTGTGGTAAAGCAAAAAAGTTTTACTTGAAAGAGAAATCATCTTCCAATGACAAAGACACCATGTCCCAAAATGAATCCATACAAGTTCTCCGACGTGTTGAAATGATGCCAGATGAAATTCGACAAATCAATATACCGAATGAAATACATGTAGCAGTAATGCTAGAAAAAGCAGTTCAAAGCGTTGAAGCTGAGACGACTACAAATACTTCATGTTGCTGTTATCTTAAAGAACGATCTGATCTGAACTGCAGCTCCAGTGGGCATTATTCAGCAAAGGTTACATCTGGGCAGAAAACCCCACTATTCATGAAAGGTACCCGTTTAAATCTTCTATTGACTGAGCTTTACTTAAACTCTTTGCATTATTCAACATATAGCATCTCATGGCCACCTCTATTTAGTAGAGTGGCTTTAGTGGTTTAATCTAAATCTAGTAGGTACTATAATTTCTTTTAAAACAAAAAATGACAAAAAAAGATATACATTTAAATAGGCAGTTAATCATAGTTAATCATAAAATTTATCATAAGTTCAATTTCGAATATTACGATATAACTTATCTTATAGTTATGAGATAAAAAGCCATAATTATCCTAATATGTCCGAATCAGGATATTTCGATCTCCGGACCGACCGAGTTCGGGTTCCCGCCAGAGACATATGATAGCATCCGTTACTCGTGTGCACACATAAATGTTGTATTTCAGCGTTTTAGTGTGCACAGATCGCTATGTACTCGTTTAAACAACCTACCAATAATATAAATACAAAAATATTTATTTTTGCAACTACTCATTTTTTAAGCCCTGCCAATAGCATCCGATTAATCTGGAACTTAGCGTACTTATATAACTTTGGAAACATTTAAATAATATGGAAATAGGTAGCTGGTCTCTCGATGGAGCCGGAAGGTGACCATAGCAACTCCTTAACCAGAGGGGATAGCACCATCGTGTTTGGGCTCATTTGATGTGTATTGAGAAGTGATATTACATTTAAAACCTATCATTCAAAAAACTTGATCTATTAAAAAAACCTTAGTACTTCTTATTGTTTGTTACCTTTCTACACATAAATATTTGGTACTTAAAGCGTTTAACAAAATAGACTTATTAAGAGAAAATGTAAAAATTAGTAAAGGAACTTATAAGACAAAATTAAAAAAAACCTTATATAGGATAGCAAACAGAACTAAATAAAATAGCAAAAAGAATAAACCATAACAGTATAATATATAAGTAGTAGGTTTGTAAGAAAAGTGGTGCATTGTGATGTAAAAGAGCGCTTCTCGCCATCAAACGTAAAAGTTTGGTGAGTTTATAATTAAGTAACACTTCTGTATTAAAATATCATTAAATAAATAAATAAAAAAACTATTAAACGGCTGAACTGATTTAGATGAAATTTGTTATGGAGATAACTCGATACCCTGAGAAGGACATAGGCTATTTTTAATCCGGTAGTGTGTTCCCTTAGGATGTTAAAACACTTTTTAAGCGGGTGAAGCCGCGGGCAGATGCCTATGCAGAATAATGTGGCTATACTTGCAATAGCTCTGGAGAATTTTGTTCTGTAGCAGAAGATCCGTCAATCTACCCGTGATAATTATATCGAACTGCACTGACGAAGCGAGCACTCGTCAGCGCATCGTCCGGGATACTGATAGCCCAGTTGCGCCTGACACGAAATTATGTTAACAAGTTCGTATATAAGAATAGGATATTGCCTTAAGACGCTCTACAAGGCCAAACCTCTACAAGAAGAATCTTGAATTTTGGACAGTAGTCTTATCTCACATCATCGTCTGACACTTTGTAGTCTAAATATAAGCAAGAAAATTTTGATAATCATTATTCTAATGACTTGGGTTCATAAACTTGAAATTTGATGAAAATAGGAAATATATATATAAATGTAAATAATTAATAAAGATCTATGTATGTAAATAATAAAGATCGCAACGATTTGTGATACAAGAGTACTTTAAAAGGGGATAGAGCTGGTGTTGAATTTTGTTTGAAAAACATTAAAAGTCAAAAGACGATTAAGTGCTTAACAAACATTATACACCCAGAAATTGCGTGACATCACTTCATCTTGAACCAGTAGTGAAATCAAACCGAAGAATCCACACTCTGCAGCCCTGTCAAATTATCCATCCTTAACATTATAAATTCGAAAGTAACTCTGTCTGTCTATCGGTCTGTCTGTCTGTAACCTTTTCACGCCTAAACCACTGAAAGTAATTCAATGAAATTTGGCTAGGTGATAGATGGCATCCTGAGGAACGACATAGGCTACTTTAAGAAATAAAAAAAAATAAAAAATTGTTAGGGTCGGGCAGGTAGGGTAGGGAATGTAGGGTAGGATAGGTAGGTTGGTAGGTAGGTAGGGTAGAGTGGTGGGTAGGTTAGTAGGTAGGATATAGGTAGGTAGCCAGTTGACGGGAGCGAAGCCACAGGGAACAGCTAGTTCAATATATGGCTGAGAGCCTCCATATCAATCGGAAAAGAGTCGATCTTGAAATTGGTTAATCAGATTTTAACGCGTAGCACAGCCGCCGTCTATCTCGTTATCTATATAGGTTTGTAACAATAATAAATTAATTAAAAAAATAATTTTCTTTGCCGAAGTTGGTGTCTTGGCACCTATGGTTTTTCGAAATTTTTTGCTTTGTAGTATTTTGTTTTGGAAGTCGGTTTGAATTTTTCTTAAAAATATTATTTAAATATCACTTTTTAGTTTTCGTACCTCAAATTAACATGAAAATCATTTATAGCCAAAGTACATCTCATGACGATACCAATAAGCCCAAACACGACTAGGATACATTGTTTTATTTCGGCATTCCAGTGTCTACCTTCCAGCTTCATAATCAGTTCAGTTTGATGGTACCATTTATTTATAACTATTTGCTTCATCGGTTAAATATTCGCGATATTATCTTATACCTATGACATACGTATCATTAAGGAGTTCCAGTGGCCATCTGTGGTCTTCTTCATCACTTCCAATTCACCAAATGATATTTTTGAGTTCAAATGATAGCATTGTTGATGAAAATACCTAAGATCCGACTTCAGAAATCTGCAGGAATCAGAGTTTTAATTTTAATGAATGATACTTGATAGTAGATCAGATTGCTGCAGGGTTGCCTGCAATTATCTAGCCGTAATAACCTTAAGTTTTGAAGTTGATCCAGCGTCATTTGAAAGAAATTTGTGTTGAAAATAGGAAATAAATAAAGTTGACAGCTCTAAGTTAGCCGAAAGCCGTAGGTTGCCAGTTTAACTGCAAAACCTGGCAACCCATAAAGGGCGGCTAACCGAGGGCTGTTTGATGTGGCATGGAAACCCAAGATACAGGAGAAAGTCACAGAGAGCAAAAAAAATGATGCATGATGAGCCACGCAACCTTGCTGTTCTACTGTCAAGAATCATTCATAAAAAACAAGTTTCATCAAAAACAATGTACCTGCAGATTTTTGCAGTGGGATCACAGTATAAGAGAATTGTATGAAAAGGGAGAAGGAAGTCTTTACTCAGTAGAAGATAGATAGAAACCTGTCAGCACGAGGCTTTACTCCAGTTTGTATATATATATTTACAATGGCCTTAACCAGGCTACTATTTAATCCTTATCTAATCCTATACAAACTTCTATAGGGCGAAAGAACTAAGATGCCCGAGAAATTGAAATCTTCTTACATTTTTTTGCTAATTACAGTTCAATATTAGCTTGTATGTTATGAAAAAAGTTAGTTGACACTGTAACAAAAGTATCTAATAAATAAATAGCATTATAATCATGAATACAACTCCATTTACAGGTTCTCTGTCCACATAGCAAAAACGAAAGTTAAAAAATCATAATTGCCGTATATGCGTCATGGGACTGTGAACCTGTTAAAATAACCAGTTAAATAAACATTCCATGACATCATGACCTTTGATGGCAATTCTAATTTATAATTTTTTATTAGTTTTGCGAGTTTATTTCCTCATAGAACAATAATTTAGTTTAGCTTTGTTTTGATTTAAGTCAAAAACTTTATTTAAATGTTTTAGATCGAATAACCGGTGGATCCGGATTTCCGGGCATACACATACCACCTCTAGTAGCTTCATTAATCCAGTGCAACGTCTCTATTGCGTGTCCTAGCGTAGGGACTAGTCACTTCTCAGGTAAGCAACCACATCTATTCAATTTAAAAATGTTTTGACATTATGGATCATAATTTCGGCTTGCCGCATTAACACCTAGACCAAATTTTGGTCGCGGCAGCAAATCTCAGTGGAGACTAGCTGCCGACGCGGGATATAATATTACAATGCACAATTAGTGTGTGTACAAACTCAGGTGCACTACCGGTTCTCTCACACTCACAATGTCATTGTTAAGGTTTAAGCACCGCAATCTTCAATCCCTTAATTCCAGAATGTGACAATGTTATGACAAATGAGTTGATATAAACAAAACACTTTATTACACACTTAATGGCGAGTATATCACTCACCTTCGGTTTGCCGACGACATAGTGGTCATGGCTGACATAGCCCGAAGAACAGCGAAACTTAAATGGCAGTGGGCAGGGCACATTGCTCGCAGAACGGATGGCCGATGGGGCCGAAAAGTTCTGGGATGGCGACCGCGAACCGGAAGTCGCTGCGTTGGAAGTATTCGCACTACGTGGACCGATGACCTGGTTAAGGTTGTGGGAATCCACTGGATGCGAGACGCACGGGATCGGTCAATGTGCTGACGCCTGGGGGAGGCCTATGTCCAGTAGTGGACGTCTTTCGGCTGAAATGATGATGATGATGAAACAAAAAGTTTGTTTATACCTCAAACATAAAAACAAAACGTAAGTTGATTTGTTCGGCGTTCCCGATCCAACATTTATGAGAAGACATATAAACGCAAAGAAAAGAAAGGTTACAATTACTTTTAAAGTCCAAAAAATATCTTTGACAAATCGATCACATCGTATGTGATTTATTCTTTACTTATAAAATTATGTATGTTCTTTTTATTAAAATCTCATTGTTTAAAAACATGCATCAAAACAACAATGACCTAAAGCTACGCTTTGTTTTTTTTTTAGGTAAAAAGAGTGGCTGTGCCCTAAACCCGGACATGTATACGACATCTCAAGTATTATCAATACCTCCATTCAAAAGCATGGCGGCTGACGTGACTACAAATACGTCATGTTACTGTAATCTTAAAGAACGTTCTGATCCAACTCGTAGCTCCGGCGTACATTATTCAGCAAATGTTTCATCTGGGCAAGAAACGCCATTTTGCCTGCAAGGTACCCTTTAAAATCTTATGTTGACAAAGTTTTACTGAAACTCTTTGCATTACTCAAAACATAACTACCAATGGCCATATTTATTGTTGGGTGGTTTTAATGCTCTGGTCTAAATAGACATCTATCATTTGTTTTAAATGTCAAATTATTAGTGTAGCAGATTATTAAATTGATCAAACTGGCTCGCACTAGCAGAATTGTGTTGAAAGGGAGAACGAAAAGCTGAGAGTAAATTTTCATTCAAGCGTAGAATCCGGAACTAAAATTTGTCCTCTCATACATAACTCGGTCTTCGTCATAGTTATTATATTTAAATTTCAGTTGTATTTAGTATTTATTACAGTATTTATTAGTCTATTGTTTTAGAAAATATTTTTGTATTTTATTAGTTAGGTAGTTTATTAATCCAACTTCAATTATTGTTCATAATTTTTATTTTGTACACCTTCCAATGTTGTGACCTTTTTTACCCAAAGGTTGACTGGTAGAGAATGCCTTGCTGCATTAAGTCCGCCTAGGTATCACCAATGTACATGAAGTTTAAATAGATAAATAACGAAGTCTTTACTCAGTGGTGGACAAAATAGGCTAGATATACAGGGTTTAAGATAGATAGAAACCCTGTCGGCATTAAAACCTCCAGTTTGTATAAATATTACTAAAGGTCATTACGACGCTGATACAAGAGAACTACTTCTAACCAACCACTTCTCAGGATGCGAGATTGCCACCCAGCAAAACTGGGAACCACACAGAAAGAGAGCCACGAGCAGCTTAGATTGGGCAGTGGCGTTGAAGGTAATCGATAAAGACAAAATAACATCGCCAACTAACACTTCTTTACCTTTCAAGGCAGCAGAGCTGGATGGTATTTTCCCAGCTCTGCTCAGGTGGAGCGGAGATCTACTGGCTGATTACCTCGTAAAGGTGTTTCGAGTCTGCCTGGCCCACCGCTACCTCCCCTTGAACTGGCGCGACGTAAAAATAATCTTCATACCGAAACCAGTTAGAGGCGCTACGAGTACACCCAGCCCAAATCTTTCAGACTCATAAGCCTCTCCTCGTTCTTCTTGAAGACACAAGAGAGGCTGGGGGATAGGAAGATTAGATACCAAAATCCGGTACAAAAACCTTTACATACTAATCAACACGCCTACTGCGAAGTTGCTTTCGACAAAAATAACTTCGTCAGCATCGAACAAGCACTTGCCACGCTTGGTGCTGCGCGAACACACATTGAATGGATAAATAACATGTTAATCACCGTGCTATTCAATTTACGGTGAACATCACCACTCGAGGTATCGTGAGTAGAGGCTGTCCACAGGATGGGGTGCTGACACCACTACTGTGGAATTTAGTCGTAAATGAGTTCATCGCAGAGCTCAACGCTAGCAGTCTGTACTATGGGATACGCGGACAATATAGCAATTCTGATCTCGGGGCATCTAATGCGATCTCATGAGAAGGGACTTCAAAATAATCGAGAGTTGATGCATAAAGCACAAACTATCGGTTACCCCTCGAAGACAGAACTAATAATGTTCACTAATAAAATAACCCTTGAACCCCTTAGGATTCCAAAACTTTTCAACACAGAACTAACACTTAAAACTGAAGTCAAGTACTTGGAGGTGATTCTTGATAATAAAGTGTTTTGGGACAAGCATCTTGACTACAAACAAAAGTTAGTAAAACATGGAGGCTATCTCCTAAGATCACTCTGTGGCTATACAAAGCAGTGATCACGATAGTGTTGCCTATGGCGCTATGGTTTAGTGGAGAAGGGCAGAATTCTCGACCACTGGGACGACCAATGGGAATGACGCTGCATCAGTACCGACTGTCGTTCGTAGATTTCGGCAATCATTACTGACAGTCAGAAGCCCAATAGCCATGTTACCCAGTAACTGAGCTGTATGATGATGATGATTTAATTTAGAAAGTATTAATAGGGATGATGACGGGGTACGAAACAACAAATTCTAATTAGTCCGCCGGTTAAATTATCAAAACATATTGGACACATTTTTCTTATTCAAATCAATAAAAAATCACCAAGATAAAGCGCATCAAATTTCGGGAGTGGAGGCTTGTGACGTAACTTCTATGTAAAAAGTGTACCAAGGCGACGTCATGTAATATTTTAACGCACCGTATCGACTTAATTTTTTGGTAAATGAGATGTCTTATGGATATCTGGATTTCGGGAACAGACACATTTTCTATAAAAAAAATCAAAGCGCATCTTTAGGTCACAGGTCACAGTTATTTTAACACATGTTTTAAAACATTGATATATATATTTTTCTTCCTTTAGTTTTTTTTAAAGTGTTTGTTTATATCAACTCAGAATATAATTTATCGTTACATATTGCACGCCTGGAAATAACGGACGCGAGTTAATAAAAAAAAAAAAACAAAAATCTTACGAAACGAAAACAAAAAAGAATCTATCCATAGCTCGGATTCGAACCGGCAACTTGGCGTAGTGGGCTACCGCTTTTATTAGCGTCGAAATAACGAACCACATTGCGCGGGCTATTTATTTTTGCGTGAAAATACGGAGAAAACAAGTTTTCCCAGATATGAGAAGCTTATATAGCTGGCGATTTATCGGCCCGGAAAACCACTATAATGCAAATTCTATCGGAATCGTTAAATCCGTTTCCAAGAACGTAATTTTATAATATAGATTCAAATATTCTTAGCATCTATACTAATATTACGTGTATAAATGTGAATGTAAGTTTGTTTGTTACGCTTTCACGCAAAAACTACTGAACCGATCATCATGAAACTTTGTACATATATTCTTGGAGGTATTAGAAGTAACATAGGATACTTTTTATTAAAAAAATAAATAATAATTAATGGCCTCACTGCGAGCGAAGCCGCGGGTAAAAGCTAGTATAGTATAGGATGAGAAGGATTTTTTGAATTCGTCACTCTATTGTTTCCGCTTACCTGGGCAGTGACTGCTAGGACACGCAACACAAACGTCACACTGCATAATTGAAGATACTAGATGTAGCATATGCATCCCCGGCAAACAGAATTATAAAACATTTGAATAAAGATTTTCGACTTTCATTATATTATATAGAATATCCTCAACTAGACTTCGAAATTCAAATCAGCGATACTAAACTCACGAGCAATAAACTGGAATCACTTAATCGCGCGCGCGCATTCATATATTTTTTACTATCTCTATGCAATGTACTATGGATTGTGGTATATCATTTATCAGCTTTCAAATAGATTTAAACTTAGTTTGATTTTCTACCTAAATTTAGGGAATTATAAAAATAAGTCGAAGTTGTCAACTTCTAAATGAATAGGAAGTAATATGTTTTTTTTTTTTTAATAACACTCATTGATTTTTTGTTCTCAATATTACACTCAATAGTTTGTGTTACCCCCTGGCTCTAATGACTGCCTGTAAACGGTTTTTAGTAAACGAATGATATTCCTGATGAAAACCTGTAGGATTTCTGCCACTCTTCGACTAAAGCAGTTTTCAGGTTTTGTATCGATGCCGAAGCTGTACATCTTTCTCGTATCCGCCTTTTCAGCTCGTCCCACATATGGTCAATCGGATTTAAGACAGAACTTAGGGTTGGCCAGTCTTTTTTTTGTGACAATTCCACCCCACTATTTCCAAACCACTGCAACTTATGAAAGCCAGAATCAACAGAGCCGACCACCATTACCAGACTACAACGAGTCCAACCACTGGCCTGTTCAGCTACCACTGGCTGCTTGAGAACCATCCCAACAGCAGCCATGGAGATAGCCCTACAAATAACTCCCCTTGACCTGAACATACAGCAAGAGGTGGTGCTAGCTGCTATCAACCGATGCATCTGGGCAAAGGCTCACCAGTCCAGACGCTAACATCTCCTCCGTTATTATTTTCTGATTAATTTTGTTGCGAGATCCAAGACAGTTAAATACTTTCTCCGGGCCTTCGTCGAGCTTCATTGCCTCGGCGCTTTTCTGGTGGTCGGCTCTGTTGATTCTGGCTTTCATAAGTTGCAGTGGTTTGGAAATAGTGGGGTGGAATTGTCACAAAAAAAAGACTGGCCAACCCTAAGTTCTGTCTTAAATCCGATTGACCATATGTGGGACGAGCTGAAAAGGCGGATACGAGAAAGATGTACAGCTTCGGCATCGATACAAAACCTGAAAACTGCTTTAGTCGAAGAGTGGCAGAAATCCTACAGGTTTTCATCAGGAATATCATTCGTTTACTAAAAACCGTTTACAGGCAGTCATTAGAGCCAGGGGGTAACACAAACTATTGAGTGTAATATTGAGAACAAAAAATCAATGAGTGTTATTAAAAAAAAAAAACATATTACTTCCTATTCATTTAGAAGTTGACAACTTCGACTTATTTTTATAATTCCCTAAATTTAGGTAGAAAATCAAACTAAGTTTAAATCTATTTGAAAGCTGATAAATGATATACCACAATCCATAGTACATTGCATAGAGATAGTAAAAAATATATGAATGCGCGCGCGCGATTAAGTGATTCCAGTTTATTGCTCGTGAGTTTAGTATCGCTGATTTGAATTTCGAAGTCTAGTTGAGGATATTCTATATAATATAATGAAAGTCGAAAATCTTTATTCAAATGTTTTATAATTCTGTTTGCCGGGGATGCATATGCTACATCTAGTATCTTCAATTATGCAGTGTGACGTTTGTGTTGCGTGTCCTAGCAGTCACTGCCCAGGTAAGCGGAAACAATAGAGTGACGAATTCAAAAAATCCTTCTCATCCTATAC
Organism: Orthosia gracilis; assembly: GCA_947562075.1. NCBI lineage: Eukaryota > Metazoa > Arthropoda > Insecta > Lepidoptera > Noctuidae > Orthosia > Orthosia gracilis. Next base: position 6,245,704 of record OX387268.1, read on the forward strand.
TATACTAGCTTTTACCCGCGGCTTCGCTCGCAGTGAGGCCATTAATTATTATTTATTTTTTTAATAAAAAGTATCCTATGTTACTTCTAATACCTCCAAGAATATATGTACAAAGTTTCATGATGATCGGTTCAGTAGTTTTTGCGTGAAAGCGTAACAAACAAACTTACATTCACATTTATACTCGTAATATTAGTATAGATGCTAAGAATATTTGAATCTATATTATAAAATTACGTTCTTGGAAACGGATTTAACGATTCCGATAGAATTTGCATTATAGTGGTTTTCCGGGCCGATAAATCGCCAGCTATATAAGCTTCTCATATCTGGGAAAACTTGTTTTCTCCGTATTTTCACGCAAAAATAAATAGCCCGCGCAATGTGGTTCGTTATTTCGACGCTAATAAAAGCGGTAGCCCACTACGCCAAGTTGCCGGTTCGAATCCGAGCTATGGATAGATTCTTTTTTGTTTTCGTTTCGTAAGATTTTTGTTTTTTTTTTTTTATTAACTCGCGTCCGTTATTTCCAGGCGTGCAATATGTAACGATAAATTATATTCTGAGTTGATATAAACAAACACTTTAAAAAAAACTAAAGGAAGAAAAATATATATATCAATGTTTTAAAACATGTGTTAAAATAACTGTGACCTGTGACCTAAAGATGCGCTTTGATTTTTTTTATAGAAAATGTGTCTGTTCCCGAAATCCAGATATCCATAAGACATCTCATTTACCAAAAAATTAAGTCGATACGGTGCGTTAAAATATTACATGACGTCGCCTTGGTACACTTTTTACATAGAAGTTACGTCACAAGCCTCCACTCCCGAAATTTGATGCGCTTTATCTTGGTGATTTTTTATTGATTTGAATAAGAAAAATGTGTCCAATATGTTTTGATAATTTAACCGGCGGACTAATTAGAATTTGTTGTTTCGTACCCCGTCATCATCCCTATTAATACTTTCTAAATTAAATCATCATCATCATACAGCTCAGTTACTGGGTAACATGGCTATTGGGCTTCTGACTGTCAGTAATGATTGCCGAAATCTACGAACGACAGTCGGTACTGATGCAGCGTCATTCCCATTGGTCGTCCCAGTGGTCGAGAATTCTGCCCTTCTCCACTAAACCATAGCGCCATAGGCAACACTATCGTGATCACTGCTTTGTATAGCCACAGAGTGATCTTAGGAGATAGCCTCCATGTTTTACTAACTTTTGTTTGTAGTCAAGATGCTTGTCCCAAAACACTTTATTATCAAGAATCACCTCCAAGTACTTGACTTCAGTTTTAAGTGTTAGTTCTGTGTTGAAAAGTTTTGGAATCCTAAGGGGTTCAAGGGTTATTTTATTAGTGAACATTATTAGTTCTGTCTTCGAGGGGTAACCGATAGTTTGTGCTTTATGCATCAACTCTCGATTCTTTTGAAGTCCCTTCTCATGAGATCGCATTAGATGCCCCGAGATCAGAATTGCTATATTGTCCGCGTATCCCATAGTACAGACTGCTAGCGTTGAGCTCTGCGATGAACTCATTTACGACTAAATTCCACAGTAGTGGTGTCAGCACCCCATCCTGTGGACAGCCTCTACTCACGATACCTCGAGTGGTGATGTTCACCGTAAATTGAATAGCACGGTGATTAACATGTTATTTATCCATTCAATGTGTGTTCGCGCAGCACCAAGCGTGGCAAGTGCTTGTTCGATGCTGACGAAGTTATTTTTGTCGAAAGCAACTTCGCAGTAGGCGTGTTGATTAGTATGTAAAGGTTTTTGTACCGGATTTTGGTATCTAATCTTCCTATCCCCCAGCCTCTCTTGTGTCTTCAAGAAGAACGAGGAGAGGCTTATGAGTCTGAAAGATTTGGGCTGGGTGTACTCGTAGCGCCTCTAACTGGTTTCGGTATGAAGATTATTTTTACGTCGCGCCAGTTCAAGGGGAGGTAGCGGTGGGCCAGGCAGACTGTGTTTCGAGTCTTTACGAGGTAATCAACCAGTAGATCTCCGCTCCACCTGAGCAGAGCTGGGAAAATGCTGGGAAAAGGCTCTGTTGATTCTGGCTTTCATAAGTTGCAGTGGTTTGGAAATAGTGGGGTGGAATTGTCACAAAAAAAAGACTGGCCAACCCTAAGTTCTGTCTTAAATCCGATTGACCATATGTGGGACGAGCTGAAAAGGCGGATACGAGAAAGATGTACAGCTTCGGCATCGATACAAAACCTGAAAACTGCTTTAGTCGAAGAGTGGCAGAAATCCTACAGGTTTTCATCAGGAATATCATTCGTTTACTAAAAACCGTTTACAGGCAGTCATTAGAGCCAGGGGGTAACACAAACTATTGAGTGTAATATTGAGAACAAAAAATCAATGAGTGTTATTAAAAAAAAAAACATAGTACTTCCTATTCATTTAGAAGTTGACAACTTCGACTTATTTTTATAATTCCCTAAATTTAGGTAGAAAATCAAACTAAGTTTAAATCTATTTGAAAGCTGATAAATGATATACCACAATCCATAGTACATTGCATAGAGATAGTAAAAAATATATGAATGCGCGCGCGCGATTAAGTGATTCCAGTTTATTGCTCGTGAGTTTAGTATCGCTGATTTGAATTTCGAAGTCTAGTTGAGGATATTCTATGTAATATAATGAAAGTCGAAAATCTTTATTCAAATGTTTTATAATTCTGTTTGCCGGGGATGCATATGCTACATCTAGTATCTTCAATTATGCAGTGTGACGTTTGTGTTGCGTGTCCTAGTAGTCACTGCCCAGGTAAGCGGAAACAATAGAGTGACGAATTCAAAAAATCCTTCTCATCCTATACTATACTAGCTTTTACCCGCGGCTTCGCTCGCAGTGAGGCCATTAATTATTATTTATTTTTTTAATAAAAAGTATCCTATGTTACTTCTAATACCTCCAAGAATATATGTACAAAGTTTCATGATGATCGGTTCAGTAGTTTTTGCGTGAAAGCGTAACAAACAAACTTACATTCACATTTATACTCGTAATATTAGTATAGATGCTAAGAATATTTGAATCTATATTATAAAATTACGTTCTTGGAAACGGATTTAACGATTCCGATAGAATTTGCATTATAGTGGTTTTCCGGGCCGATAAATCGCCAGCTATATAAGCTTCTCATATCTGGGAAAACTTGTTTTCTCCGTATTTTCACGCAAAAATAAATAGCCCGCGCAATGTGGTTCGTTATTTCGACGCTAATAAAAGCGGTAGCCCACTACGCCAAGTTGCCGGTTCGAATCCGAGCTATGGATAGATTCTTTTTTGTTTTCGTTTCGTAAGATTTTTGTTTTTTTTTTTTATTAACTCGCGTCCGTTATTTCCAGACGTGCAATATGTAACGATAAATTATATTCTGAGTTGATATAAACAAACACTTTAAAAAAAACTAAAGGAAGAAAAATATATATATCAATGTTTTAAAACATGTGTTAAAATAACTGTGACCTGTGACCTAAAGATGCGCTTTGATTTTTTTATAGAAAATGTGTCTGTTCCCGAAATCCAGATATCCATAAGACATCTCATTTACCAAAAAATTAAGTCGATACGGTGCGTTAAAATATTACATGACGTCGCCTTGGTACACTTTTTACATAGAAATTACGTCACAAGCCTCCACTCCCGAAATTTGATGCGCTTTATCTTGGTGATTTTTTATTGATTTGAATAAGAAAAATGTGTCCAATATGTTTTGATAATTTAACCGGCGGACTAATTAGAATTTGTTGTTTCGTACCCCGTCATCATCCCTATTAATACTTTCTAAATTAAATCATCATCATCATACAGCTCAGTTACTGGGTAACATGGCTATTGGGCTTCTGACTGTCAGTAATGATTGCCGAAATCTACGAACGACAGTCGGTACTGATGCAGCGTCATTCCCATTGGTCTTGGTATGAAAAATGTTTGGTCACTCATCAACTCACCGAACACGGCAAGTGTAGTTTAACTTGGAACAAATTCGTTGTAAAATGTGAACTTATGTAAGTTACATTTAAAATGTCGAGTCAAAAAAGCAATGACAGGTGGCCTGCTTAGCGTATCGCAAATCGCCTTGCTTGTATCAGTCCGGCCGGTACTTTACTTCATCTCTCGCCAGTGCAATGGCTGTGCGCATGGCAACTCGCCCGTCTGTGTATTTTTGCCCTTAGTGATCCAAACTATTAAATTTGTTTTAAATGTTTTAGGTAAAACATTCCAGTGTGACCGTTTACCGGACATGCGGACACCATCTACGGGGTCACTTAATCTGCACGCAACGTGCGATGCGTTTTGTCAGACCAGCTTCAATTCACGTAAGTTTAGCAACACGATGCACCCAGCTCTATCATAATTCACTGCTGAACGCAACGGAAATTCGATGTGCATAAAAGCCGGTTACCGTTATCCCACAAAATGCAATTAGACTTTGCAAAAATCGTAAAACATTAGTGGATTATTTTTCATAGTGATCATTTCTACTTGTTCAGAGTCACGCGACTCTGAGCAAGCAGAAAGGACCACTATATCTCCTAATGGGCCAGAGGGCCTCAACTTAGTTCTCAGTCGCGAATGGTATTAAGGTTCACGCTTCACCTAGCTGATCCTCGATGCTGATGCTCGTCGCTGCTGCCAATACGGTGCAACGCCAGGTTGAACAGGGACGGCTTTCTTGAGGATTCTAGTCCAAAGCTTACTTGGGTATGTGATCGGGATACCTTCGGAGCATCTGGCGGAGCATCTTGCGATGCTAGATCTACCGCTCTCATGGCATTTCTTCGGCATCTCTACGATTTAGATGTTCTCGAGTTCATTGGAGTTAGTTAGGGACATTCTGTTGATATATCCTTTGGTTCTTTCCACGTTTCGCACCCGTAGACCAACACGGTCCTTCGAGTCAGTTTTTGCGATTGTTAAACAGATCTCAGCTGCGCGTAAGTAACTTGGGCTCTAGGGATCCGTGAAGCGATGTCCTATTTAATACCTCCAGTCTTTCGTTCCACTGCCTTTGTGCTAAGCGGCAACGGTTGTGATTCTTAAGAGTAGTTCCCAAATAAAAGTTTAAACCTTATCTACACTAATAACATAACACTACTCTTAATTTCTCCTAATCAACTCAACACTCTGAAGGATGCCAGTGTAAAACATCCGGGGGTTGCCGTTTACCGGACATGCGGACGCCATCTTCAGGATCATTACATCTACGGGTAAGGTGCGATGTACATACGCAGACAAGCGCGGGATCCAACCATATGCCACGTAAGTGTAACGAGATGATTAATTCAGTATAAAATAGTACAAAATTAAGACTTAGCAGGCAAAATTATAAACATTTTGTATGAATCTGTCAGGTGCAGCCGGGCCGTCAGTGTTGATAAGATCCCTATCATGTTCTAACAGATGGATGGAGCTCGGAAAGCTCCGACCAAAAAATATGTGGATAGCGCTTTATGCCTAACTTTCACACACGTTTTTCTCCAGTACAGTTACTGTGATGCGCCGTATGCGCAGTTGAGTTTACCTTAAATAGTTATCGATACAACTCTTACGATCAAGCCAAAAACGCACGGAAAAATATTTGTATGACCTACAGTACGTCTAGTTGTTCCGGTGTGGATGTTTGTGTTCGAGAGCTTGCAAGTGTTGTAAAACCTCCCATGATACTGGAGACATTCCTAGTGTGGGGCATCTTTTTTTTTTAAATGAAAGCTGTTATTTACTGTGCATAACTTTGGTAATGGTATTTTCATAATCTGTGTTATTAATTGTTTTATATAGATGGAACAACCGGTTGCTGCCCTATACCGGACATGCGCACGCCGTCGCTTATGTCATTAGTAAAGGCGTGTGATACTTCAGGTGCCGGGAAGTCCAGTCATTTGCCAAGTAAAGTAAACATAGATCACCCGGGATCACTCAAATGCGTACAAATCACTGCTTATATTTAAAAAAAAATATATTTTTTTTACAAGAAAGCCCATCAAAGTTTTGATCGCGATTTCTAATATTTTATAAATTATTTTATATTTTTTCTACACCTATGTGTTTAACATCACTGGATATATATTTCAGCCGAAAATTTGATACCTATTTGTTACAAGTTTTACCCAGTTAAGAACAGCACACATAAGTGCCGTACAGAATAATACCACAATGCTTATGAAGGGTTGCCTTTACTATTTAGTATAATGTATGTTACATTAATTACATCATCATCTCTATGCATAAAACTTGCAGCTTTACCGCCACTTCAAACTTGAAGAGGTAATTGGATCTATCGATGTCATCAATAATGATCTTGAAAATATCTGTGAGTGAGCTAAAAGTTTTGGACTTTTAGTGAACTCAAAAAAATCACAAGCTCTCGTTATTGGCGGCAGACATATAATCAATTTATTGAGCAACCAGTCTCTCCCTCCTGTTTTCTACGATTCCGTCACCCACACCAAAAAAGTTAAAAGCTTAGGAGTTTTTTTAGACTGCAACCTATCTTGGAATTTTCATATTGCTCAAGTAAGAAGAAAGTAAAACACCCCGTTTTACTCGTTTCGCTTTCTAAAACGTCTCCAGAAGTTCCTGCCTTTCACAACTAAAATTACTCTTACTCTTCTTGATAAGCTCGAGCGTTTGCAGAATTTGTGCATCCACCACATTTTTGGCCTCCGAAAGAGCGACCATGTGTCGAAATTTCGGAAGCACTTGAAGTGGCTGCCCATTCGGCAGCGCCGCGATATCCACACTCTTTTCTGTTCTTCACAATCCTACCTCTCATTTGTATCTTAAACAACGCTTTGAGAATCTTGTTCTGAGATGCAAGCCTTGCCGTTCCTCATCATCTCTTCTCCTTCGTTTTACTCCCCACTCATCAAGTCGTTACGGTGGATCATTTACTGTTTGTTCTGCCTCTGGAATAAACTTCCTCATTCCATACTGGATAGACCTCCTTAATTCTTTTCATAAATATATTACTAGACATATTCAGGAAAACAATTAAGGAACATTTCCTGTCAACATGACGCCTAAATATGTATATATTTTAGATATATGTATGTATTATGTTTATGTATTTTGTGCTGTGCACGTTATTGTGTAGTCTATTTAGTTAGTAAGAATTGAAATATTAAAATATTTTTAAGTATTGTGCGCTTTTGCTAACTGTCCTAATTTTGTAAATGTCTCTATAACACTGACGTTTGCCGTCAGAGGACCCAATCATGGTACATAAGTTTTCCTTTTGTATTTGTATATGTTTATTTTGTTTACAGTAAAGAATATGATATGAAACATAATTACTAAAAGGTAGCAATACCTTGCATTATACTTATAATAAATCAACCATTTAGAGTGGATTATGCAATAAATGTTTATGTATGTAGGTACGAGTAGTACGGTATTCAAAAATGTGTATTATGTTACTTTTTACTATAACATTTGAACAATCTTGAGTTTTTTTTAAATGTGTTATTTTTATTTTGTTTTGTAGTTGTTTTGAATTTAAGTTCATAAGAACATTGAACATCTCGGTCTTCGTCATATATTTAAAATTTATCATATATTATATTTAAATTTCTGTTTCATTTAAAATAATAATATGGTATTTATTATAATATTTATTAGTCTATTGTTTTATAAAATATTTATGTATTTTATTAGTTAGATAGTTTATTAATATCAGATTTAGTAAATTGTTCTTTTTTTATTTTGTACTCCTACCACTGTTGTGTTCTTTTTAACCCAAAGGTTGACTGGTAGAGAATGCCTTGCTGCATTAAGTCCGCCTATGTATCACTATTGTACATGAAGTTTAAATAAATAAATAAACATTGTTCGCATATTTGTACTCATGTGAGGGGTGGTCAGCGTTATGTTATTGTGCTATTCAAATACAAATATTTGTTGCAACCTTTTATTTTTAAGCAGTTTTCTATCCAAAAACGATACCCGCATAGAGCATATATTTAGCCGTCTTTAGCGCAAATAATGGTTGAATATAATATGTCTAGGAGAATATGCGTAGATTCGACCGATCGAGCTTCGCAAACTATGATGTGCGTCTGAAAACCTACATCATTTTGCAAATTCTGAAATTGATAAAAAATGCATATTCTCTAGAGAATATTGTCCTACATTTGCGGGTTCTCGTATTCATGACTGGCAGAAGAGTCAGCTCATACGAAGACGCAATGAGTAGCGACGCTGCATCCACTTTTTAAATTAAGATACATCGTAATCTCAATACAGCCTGCGGAAATCAATATAACTAATTAGCATTTATTAGAATTATCTCACTGAAATATGTTACTTTGTGTCCAGTAACCAAAGTTATAGTAGTATACCGCTATAGATAACGTTGCCTTTAAAAGTGTGTTGCCTAAAAATATTCACAGCTGAACTAAAAATAAAACAGAAAGAAAATACAATGTTATAAAATGTAAACCAACATTACTTGATTTAATGATTATATTGATAAGCTGTGATTTTAATTAAATGTTTCAGGTAAAGCAACCGGTGGTTGCCGTTTGCCGGACATGCGCACGCCATCTCTGTTATCATTACTAAAGCCGTGTGTCACTTCAAGCGTCGGGAAATCCAGGCTTAAACCAAGTAAAGTCAACATAGTCTTAGCACTTGAACATTTTCAAGACATTGAAATTGTATTCAGCATAGCTAAAGAACGTTGGCTCTGTTCGTGTCTGTGCCGTATCTCTTCGTGAAATCGTTTGGTTCGTATGTGAAAGATATCAGAATCAGAAAAACATAACGAGCAGTTCCTCAATCTTCCGTGCAAACACGTATAAATAAAGTGGCGGTCCCTAGTGATGCAAATGTGCTCGCATCTGTAGGCTCGCTGAACTCGATCTTCCAGTAACTATCTTCGCTCCCTCGTTTAGATTTTGCTTTATTCGCTTGTCTTCTTGAAGGAGCTCGCTACACTCGCTCATCTTCTGAGGAACCTGCTCATATGTGTCATAAGTTGGAATCGGCAAAAAATAAAATTGTTGAGAAATTTTTTTAGAGACACGACCTTCTTTATCATGCTCAAACATATGTTTTACATATAGTTTGGCCATTGAAATCTTACAATGTTTTATCAGATCAGATATATTTAAGTCAACGAAAACGAAAAAAAAGCGAAAAGACTGTCAACGACAATTCAATCAAAAATTCTGTTTGACAATTCAAAAGTACTTTTTAAATGGTTTAATTGAAATCAATACTTTTGAGTTTGATAACATATTTTTTTTGACTACTTAACTAAAATTACTTATAATATACTAGCTTCTCTCCGTGGCTTCAGCCGCGTTATAAGTGTTTTTATCATCACTACCGGGTTAAAATCTAGCCTATAGATGACCTTCACAGGGTCTCAAACTATCACTTTACCAAATTTCATCTAAATCGGTTTAGACGTTTAGTTGTGGAAAGGTTACAAACAAACACACATAGTTATTTTTATTTATAACTAGCTGTGCCCGTGGCTTCGCTCCCGTCAACTGCCTACCTACCCTACCCTACCTGCCCTACCCTACCTACACTACCTTACCTATTCTACCTTACCTACCCTACCCTACCTACCCTAATTAATAATGGTAAAAGGAATAAAGAGATCTGTCCGACCGTAATGACGATCATATGAAAAAAAGAAAAATAGGTTAAAAATCCTTTGTCCGTCTCCTGGTTCTAAGCTACCTCCCCACCAATTTTCAGCCAAATCGGTTCAGCCGTTCTTGAGTTATAAATAGTGTAACTAACACAACTTTCTTTTATATATATTGACATTGGTATGGATTATGTTTTTAATAACTTGTGTTTCTAAATGTTTCAGGAAAAAAATCCGGCTGGTATCTCTTGCCGGACATGCGCTCGCTACCTGCAATATCATTAGAACAGCTACGTCACAGTTCATGTGGCATGAAATCCAGTATTTGCCCAAGTAAACATAACGTAACATAACATAAATAACATAGTCTTACTGTTTAAATTATTGTTATGATACTGATAGCCGATTTCTGAATTGAGTAATTGACGTAGGTAAAGTATTTGTAGACCTCGATTTAAGCATGCTTATTGCTTATCCGATACTTAAAGCTTTTTGCTTTTTTTACATTTAATTTAAATAAACTGCAAGATTTAAGTTAACTTACTCAAGAATAACAGTTTTTGCGTGGAGAAATGCTCATGCATACTGCGCTACCACGGGAAGATAGCGCAGTTATGTGGGACTTCAACCTACTTAAACTCCACGGTGTCCTCCTGTGCCACTTAAGGCGGAAACACTGGCACGCGTTAGCACTCATCGCGAACCCGCCGCAGCTGTTCATCACCGGACCCTCCTCTGGGGAGTACCACCCATCACCGGCGCACCAGAACACATTGTACGCCGTGACCACCCCAGGGACCAAACCAACACATGTGCGCCAGATGACTCCGTGTATGGCAACCTAAATCCCGCTGTAACGGGTCAGGACAGCGGCCCCGCCACCTAGCAGTTTTCGGTCGCAGGGGATAGGGAGACCGGCCAACGCTATACCGACACTTATCCTCCTCTGCGATCTCACCGCGTCCGCCATCAGACGGTGGTGATCGCGTTCAGGCCGCGGGAGATAGACAGAGCGGCGCACCGCAATACCGGCACTCCTTTCCCGCCGCGGCTTCCAACCCTCAGCCGCGATGCCTCCGTTACATGACATCGCGGCCCGCTTCAGCTGCGATGTCGCCCAAGCGGCACCGCAACCTACTTGTTGGCCGCTACGTCGTCGCCTTGTAAAAGCCCTGAACTTTTGCAGACAAGCCGACTTGACAGATAGCATACCTACTCGTTCTTATCTCATACTTAAGATGGTATGTTGCGTTTCATATACAAGAAAAACCGACCAAGTGCGAGTCTGACTCGCGCACAGAGGGTTCCGTACAAACAGCTTCATTCACCAAAATAAATAGGTAACATTACTAACGTTCATAAACAATGGAAGCACCGAACATTGCTCAAACGAAGGGACGAAATTAACTTTGCCGTTCGAAAACTGTTGTCCCCAACCAGCAATATACAAAATTTTTACTTTTCCAAGTACATTTTACAAATTGGTCGACTTTTACTCGTAAACTTGTAAAGCCTACTTAGCTGTGATAGTTTTTCTTTTAATTTAGTTATATATACTTCTACCGTGAATTTTCACATATCCAAAACCAATCATTTAGCTGGGAGGAGGAGGGACACCTGACTCTAACAAAAATTTGCCATTTGAAGCTTAATTTTACGCAAACGGATCTCTGAATCGAAAAATCACTTGACAGACCCGTAATATTGTTGAATGGTCTATTCAACAATACCCCACAACATAGGATAGACGAGAGAAAAATCAAAACAAATAAATAAAAAAACTTTTTTTTTATTTTACCACTTTGTCGGCGTGATTAATATGTTTAGCCATGCCAAAATATACTCGTAGCTTTCTAGTACTAAGCGTCAATGAGCTAAGCGACATACGGATTTACGAACATGGCAAAACTATAAGGGTTCCTTGCTGACTACGGAACCCTAAAAGTGCAATTAGTCATTACAAATGAAAATTATCGGAATCCAGTTTCAATGAACGGATTTAGATGTGTTCGGATTTTTTGAATTGTTTATACTAAAAAGTTAATGACTGTGTGTATTTAAGTAATAAAAAAATAAACACAGTTTCGTAAACCGCAACATGTTCTAATCGACACCTAAAAATTATAATCGATACTACTTACCATGGACTCAATTCATACAAATTATAATTAGTCTTAAAAAAATATCTTAATCTTGGTTGATTTGTTTGGCTTTATATTAGACTGCCAATGTTTTGGTTATTGGTTTACGACCACTGGTTTAATGATGGTTAAAAGGTTATATTGAATACTAGTTAACTATGAAATGGTAAATCTCAGCTAAAGTAGCATTAAGATGGTTTGTGTTAGCGACGCGAACTTACCTTGCCTAAATAAAATATAAATTGTATATATCTGTTTTAAATATGTGATTGAGAAGGATATGTTTTGTATTTTTTGTGTTTATTTTTTGTAAATAAATATGATGAGGTAGAGGGTTAGCATTCGGTGCTGTCCGCAGTCATTGAAGGGTTGGCGGGGCGCGGGAGGGGTACGGCCGCTCGCGCCGCGCGCCTCGCTTTGCGCAGTTTTTCAGTTGTTCCCCGACCGCCATTGAGAGCGGTCACATTTGTTTTATACGGGCAACCGCCAGATGCTACGCTTTCTTCTGTCTTCCATTTTCTTTGAAGGCTTGCATGTTACTCCTACCCTTTCCGAGTCTCCGATTGGCCACAGTTTGATTCTGGCCTAATTTGAGTTACTCAATTAGGATCCGAACACGCACTAATTGGAAATATATTTAGAGGTAATGTATTTATGTACTTCTAATTACTATACAATACATATAATAATATAATTCAGATCTTTCTGGAAGTACAAGAAGTAAGAGAAGATGAACGAGAACGTGAATGAAATTTTACAAGTCATTCTTATGTGGTGTATATGTTACGGCTAATACCCGAAGTGCGGCTACACCTAGTTTTAGCCGGTTAGAACTAGGTGTAGCCACGCGACGGAGCCCCGCTGCGCGGGGCTCCTATTTCCGTCCGCAGGGTCTAAAGTAACCTAACACGAACGAGATGACGGGAGCTGAGTTCGCTCGCTTTGCTCGCTCACTTCAGCTCCCGTCATCTCGTTCGAACCTGTCCGTGTCGGGGTGCCCTAAGCTCCGGCTAATACTAGGTGTAGCCGCACTTCGGGTATTAGCCGTAACATATACATTTGATAATGATAGCTTGATAATTAAATTAAACAACGAAAAAAGAAATTAAAATATTTGACAGTAACCAATAAAAACAATCTGCTTTACTCAAATCAGAAATCGGTTGTTTTGTTTTAAATGTGGCTAAATAAAAAGAAAAATTAGAGTTACAATTTAAAAATACAAAGAATGAATTTACTCATAACCTGAGCTTGTAAATATTTCACCATCTACAGGACCAACAGCTCCGCCGTTAGACGTGGGTACGCAACACAGCATGGGGCCCAACTATTTCCCACGTAAGTATAGCGACACATCTCCCAAAAATTACGTGACGTACTGATGACGTGATGTTTGTAAGTACTTATAAAAATTCCTTATGAAAACTACATAATCGTTTGTAATTCAAAGAAATAAAAAAAATAGGACAAACCACACCGTCTACGAACAAAAACATAAAAATCGGACCAGAAACTACGAATAAATCGGTGTACAGTCATGAAAAATGTCATGAGCGATCACTGGCGCAATGAAAGCGTGACGACAGCCTGGGTCCGCCCCAGGGTTTTGTCATGGGGGACCTCAAATCCAAAGTAGCTTTTGAGGGTTCCGTTCCTCAAAAGAAAATAGGAACCCTTGTAGGATCACTTCGCCTTTCACCTTTTTTCTGGTATGCCTGGCAATATCAAGTCGAAATTAATATCATGAACACAAGTCTGCAATCACTTGGAGCTGAAAAATCAAACATCTAAATCAACGCAATCCAAGGATACAGCCGGTTATTTTACATGTTTGACTTTGAATCGCAAGGGAATCAAAACTTACTGGGTACTTACTCTTGGATTAAATCATGAAATTTTGGCAAGAAGCGATATCTTATACGAGGCAAGCCTTTTAAGTTTTGTCGTTTGAAGAAAAAAACACAATTAGAACCTTATAGTACTTTTTATTGTTTTTCAAAGTATTCACCATGTAGCTTAATACACTTATCCATTCGCTCAATCCAGTTATTATAACATTTATTCCACTCTAAAGTGGGCGTGTTCAAAATGGCTGACTTGAAAGCTTCGACTGCTTCTTCACCGGACTGGAACCTTTGACCACGAAGACTTTTCTTAATTTTAGGAAATGTAAAGAAATCGTTAGGGCTTAGGTCAGGACTGTATGGAGGATGGTCAAGAATTTCTAATACTCAATCGTTTGACGAGCGCTGTGTGAGCTTGCGTTGTCGTGGTGCAGGATGATGCGTCGCTTTGAGTTAGATTTTCGAAGTTCAGCGATGACTTGTGGTTAACAAACTGTGCTATACCACTCTGCGTTAACCGTTCTACGATCTTCAAGTGCAATAATCGCAACATGGCCGGTTTTTCCAACGAACGTGGCCACGATCTTTTTTGAAGTGAATTTTTTGAAGTTCGAGAATGAACAACTTTAGTCTTTAGGCTTTGGCTCGTCTTGAAAGACCCAGATTGTAGATTGCTGTTTGGAATCCGGATCGTAGGCATAGATTCAAGATTCGTCACCACTGATGATGTCGTAGACGTGATTTGACTCTCCTCGGTTGAACCTATGCAGAGTTTTCTTACACCATCTGACGCGGGCCGCCTTGTGATCGTCGGAAAGCACATGCGGTATCCAACGGCAAACTAGCTTTCTTACACCAAGCGCTTCATGCAAGATCTTCTGAATGGTAGTCCCTGAGATGCCTAATAGAGCCTCTATCTCTCGATACGTCACATGACGATCTTCGAGAATTAGTTGTCTCACAGCAATGATGTTATCTGCAGTGAAGGCGGATTTTGGGCGTCCTTCGCGAGATTTGTCACTAACTCTAGTATGTCCACGCTGGAATTCTAAATACCAGCATTTGACAGTCCGCAGACATGGGGCTTCATCACTGAACACAGATGTTAGCTAAACACTGAAGCCGTGTCAGGCCTCTTCTAAAGTTGTAGAAAATTATTGCACGAACATTTTCCTTAGAAAGATTCATTTTCGTACGTAACCTGACAGATTCCAATCGACGCTGTGACTAAACGATAGCATTCGAAGTATATTATTATACCATGATAGCAGCAAAAAAGTTCTAAATCTATGATTAATCCTAATACTTCCAACTGTTTTGAGATTCAAAATTTAAACACATTCGAACATAGAACAGTTCAAAATTGCCGGGAAATATGAAAACGACAGAACTTAAAGTTCGGCCGTTCAGAGAATGCGTTCCTGACACCTATCAGTTAGTCACGACTAGTGATGGGCACAACATAACACTGAGTTCGTTACCGTTCCTCCAAAATGAACCGCCGCATTATTTTTAAGATTATTTTCGTTTTAAATTGGCGGAATCATTTAAAATTTATATTTTAGTTATTTAAGTGGAAACCAAAAAAAGGTAATATTAATATAATAAAATTGTTTTATTAAAAAGTTACAATCTGTATTTCTATGCAATAAAGTACATTGAATTGAATATGCGTACAGAATATTAATCAGACTCCGATTCGCTTGAGGAGGTGGTGTCTTCATCATCATCTTCGCCTACATGTATAATTATATTATTATCAATAACAGAATCAATCCTGATATCTCGGTCAAAATGTTCCAAAATCAGGTTTTTAGTCTTCTCAACAACCATTGCCCAGTCATCTCTTGTGACTTCCCCGCAGGCTTCTTTTAATAGGGTCATCATCTTTTTCGTGCTGAATGGCGGGGAAGTATTGTGGCGGGCGGCGTAACCTTTTATTTGAGCCCAGATTAGCTCGATCGCGTTATATTGGCAATGATACGGTGGAATTCTTAGAATGCGATGACCATACTCCAGAGCCAGTTCATCGATTTCGTATCGCACATTTGCCGCTTTATTTTCTTTAACTAATTTAATTAGCTCTGCTTTTAGCATCTGCATATTTTCGTCAATGCCTTTTGCTTGTAACCAAGCCACCATTTCTTCTTTTTTATTAGCTTGGGTAGGTGGTTTCTGTATTTGAACCGAGTGATAAGAGGCATTATCCATGAATATTACAGAAGGCTCTGGTAGGCTGGGCAAAAGCACGTTCTGGAACCACTCTTTAAATGTAGTGGCATTCATTTCCTCGTGGTAGTCATTTGTGGTTTTTGATTGAAATGCCAGTAACGCGTTCTCCACAAAGCCGTATTTTACAGAACCTACGTGGCATATTATCAGACGGGCCCCCTCACCCATTGGTACTTTCGACGTCGACGCTTGTGTATCATCCGTCCAAGTACGGGAAACCGTGTGATTGGCGTTTAGCCATGTCTCGTCAATGAACACGACATTATCCCAGTTATCAATTTTTTTTGCTTCTCTCAAATAACTTATCCGTTTTAAAATTATGTCGTATCGTTCTAATAAAAATTTTCTTTTGTCTGATTTTTTTTTTACGAAAAACCAATATCTTTTAAGATTTTGGTTAAAGCAGTTTTACCCCCGCTAAACAGTCCAGCTTCTCTTAACGATGCCAAAAGCTTCTTCCTGTTGAGATATTCATTTCTGGAATAGTAACCATATATATGATTTCTGATTGCATCGGCTTCAAAGGTCTCAATATCTGTCACGGGTTTAGTTCTACGTTTCTTCTTCGGAGTACGTAAAATATTATCTTCCGTGCCAATAGAGCCGAACTTTTCTTTATTAATATTTGTTATCGTTCGTTTGCTAACTCCAAGCGCCTGAGAGACGCGTTCTTGTACTTGTTCAACAGGTACCAGGGGTCCGCAATTTTGCCGCTCCCGCTCAAAGTAATCTTGCAGCTTGATGATTAACTCGCGGGCTCCACTTTTCAATGTTTGTCCACGTTTAGGCATTATTATGCACCAAAAGTAAAAAGAACGCAATACAAAACACAATCGAAGTCCGATTTAGCGCCGATATCAGTTTGAAAAGCAGAAACAGTCCATTAAACGAAAGCCGGGTAATCAAATAAAAACAGATCGAAAACAATTGAAGAACGTGGTCTATGCGCACGAAACGACAACAGACGACTGTTTTGGCGTCACAAAATGGCGGCCCATTACGCCATTTGGGGTTAACATTTTTAATCTAAGTATAAAAATGGTAGTAACGCCATTTGGGGTTACCATTTTCAACCTAAATATAAAAATGCTACTTTCTTTCGCGCTTTCGGTTTGGTCGTAGTTTTATTTTTATATTTCATAAAAGTTATCTTATAGTCCATTATTTTCAAATTCTTAAAAAGAAAAACAAAACGTATTATTTTATAAAGTATAACTGTATAAGAACAGATTACGATACTAATATTGCCTGTTATTGTTAGCACAGCACTACAAATATAAAGCGCTGACATAACCTTGTAATAGCGCAGTATAGATTTAGAAAAATATTGTTTACCAAGTTATTTGACACTCAGTTTGGTACAAAATTATAACATTCATTGATTATTGATATAATAATGTTGTTTTAATGCTCATCAATTGTTAAAACGGTAAACAACCAGCAAAAATATTTTTATCGTAACTGCAACGCCATTACAAAGTTACGTCGTCAGTTCAATCGCGACGTGTCAGGAACGCATTCTCTGAACGGCCGATCTTTAAAAGGCATGCCTCGTAGCACAAGTTACGTGACATAGATCGGTTCTTCGTGCCTCTATTACCCGTGGAACCGGCCGCTGTTCGCACGCTAGCGCCTCCTCCGCATCAGCAATGTAGAGACGCAAGAGTTTTAGCGTCTAGATCTCAGGGTCAGAAGAGTGGCTGTTTCATATAAAATCGTGCGATAAACCCTTATCACCCTAACAGCCATCGCTCTCTGCGGTTTTCGCAGTATTGCAGTGTTGCGGGCTTTCAGACTGTCCAGTCACACGGGCATTCCATATAGTGCTAGGGACCACATAATTCCCACGTAGAGCCTCGTGAAGAAGTCATGGGGCCTTTCAAATAAGGTAAAAGCGGCACAAGAATAGCTGCAACGCTCAACCTGGGGGACAGAAGTCCCATCGTCTGTCGAAGAAGATCCAAAGTGTTTCATCGTCGACTCAATATCGATGCAAACGCCTACTATTATATGTAAATCCGCAGATGGCGTATTCCTCAGGCCATGAAAACAGAGTGCCTCAGGCGGTTGGGTCTCAAGGCAAATAGCCTTGAGACCCAACCGAGCCCTGTGGAACACCTCACGACGTCTCTCACTGACTCTATTCTTCCCGACCGTGATATATCACGGTTCTCTCTACCAAATAGTCACCAATGATGCGACGAATGATGCCTCATCTTCTGTCCTGTTCATTATGCAAAAACACCTGCACCATGCGAGACCTTTATGAGGCCACCGCTAAGGCTATCGGTGTGGCACAGTATTGGTGAAAAAAAAATGAAAATTGTATGAATGATCGACACGAAGAATAAGAAGATGGACCTAAATTGAGGTTCGATGTCCACGTTACGACAAGCTCCAGATGGTCCATTATCGGCACGATTACACCTGGGAAAGATGGAGCCGGGTGGAATTGGCTCTTTTACGCCTGGGTTTTAGTTGCATTGAACATGACTTGATTGGCATCGCCCCATTCGGAAACTGCCTTTAAAGATAGGTTCAAGTGCTCCACCATGGTCTCACGGAGAGAGCGGATCAGAGGCCCGCAGCCTATGCGTTGAACAATTAACTCTCAACAATAGTGCCGTCGTCTGCATACGCAAAGGTTTTAGCAGATTGTTTATGTGCAGCAAGAATAATGTTGCTGAGAGTACTGATGCCTCAGCATTAACACCCAATTGGTCCGACGAGCAACCATTGATAACCACTCGAATGGACCGATCTCTCAGGAAGTCTGCAATCCAATCACACCGACCACTAGTCAGACCAAATGAAGGAATCGCCCCAATCTGAGACTGCGTTCAAAGATAGGTTCAAGTGCTCACTGCAAGGAGCGTAGAGATGGGTCTGGAGTTGGCCGGCTCAGCTCGACTGCTCTTCTAGCTTGCTTCCAAATATTCGGCACTTTTTTAGTCCATACGAAAGGCGAAACAGACGTGTTAAGATTGGAGACAGTTCAGACGCACAAATTCTAAAAACAATTGCTGGTATCCCGTCGGGGCCACTAGCCTTTTTCACGTTGAGTTTGTGCAGCACCCTACGGACGTCCTTATGCGATTGCCCGACATACTCGTCTCACATTCACCACAAGGAAGACCTCCACCGCGCGTCACCAGAATGCGAAGATGCCGCAAAAAGAGAGGCAAATAAGATTGCTGCGTCAAGAAACGTTTATTATACTAAGCATGCCTTTTAAGTTCTGTCGTTTCCATATTTCCCTACAATTTTGAATTTGGAACTGTTCTATATTCGAATGTGTTTAAATTTTGGATATTAAAACAGTTGAAAGTATTAGGATTAATGCTATTGTTTAGTCACAGCGTCGATTGGAATCTGTCAGGTTACGTTGTACGAAAATGAATCTTTCTAAGGAAAATATTCGTGCAATAATTTTCTACAACTTTAGAAGAGGACTGACACGGCTTCAGTGTTTTGAAGAGCTAACATCTGTGTTCAGTGATGAAGCCCCATGTCTGCGGACTGTCGAACGCTGGTATTTAGAATTCCAGCGTGGGCATACTAGTGTTAGTGACAAATCTCGCGAAGGACGCCCAAAATCCGGCTTCACTGAAGATAACATCATTGCTGTGAGACAACAAATTCGAAGACAACTAATGAAGCGCTTGGTGTGAGAAAGCTAGTTTGCTGTTGGATACCGCATCTGCTTTCCGACGATCACAAGTCGGCCCGCGTCAGATGGTGTAAGAAAACTCTGCAAAGGTTCAACCGAGGAGAGTCAAATCACGTCTACGACATTATCAGTGGTGACGAATCTTGGATCTATGCCTACGAACCTGATTCCAAACAACAATCTACAATCTGGGTCTTTCAAGACGAGCCAAAGCCGACTAAAGTTGTTTGTTCTCGAAGCACTTCAAAGAAGATGGTGGCCACGTTCGTTGGAAAAACAGGCCATGTTGCGACGATTGCACTTGGAGATCGTAGAACGGTTAACGCAGAGAGGTATACCACAGTTTGTTTACCACAAGTCATCGCCGAACTTCGAAAATCTAACTCAATGCGACGCATCATCCTGCACCACGACAATGTAAGCTCACACAGCGCTCGTCAAACGATTGAGTATTTGAAGCAGGAAAAAGTAGAAATTCTTGACCATCCTCCATATAATCCTGACCTAAGCCCTAACGATTTCTTTACATTTCCTAAAATTAAGAAAAGTCTTCGTGGTCAAAGGTTCCAGTCCGGTGAAGAAGCAGTCGACGCTTTCAAGTCAGCCATTTTGAACACCCCCACTTTAGAGTG
The DNA here is from genome assembly GCA_947562075.1 of Orthosia gracilis. Classification (NCBI taxonomy): domain Eukaryota; kingdom Metazoa; phylum Arthropoda; class Insecta; order Lepidoptera; family Noctuidae; genus Orthosia; species Orthosia gracilis. The sequence continues at coordinate 6,265,860 of OX387268.1, forward strand.
GAATAAATGTTATAATAACTGGTTTGAGCGAATGGAAAAGTGTATTAAGCTACGTGGTGAATACTTTGAAAAACAATTAAAAGTACTATAAGGTTCTGGTTGTGTTTTTTTCTTCAAACGACAAAACTCAAAAGGCATGCCTCGTAGTTCACAAGTGTGTGCACAAATTTCCCTTTCCCTTCCTTGTTCAAGAGAAACTGATGAAGCGTAAGACCAGCGGCCTAAAGTTCTCTCCAAGGCACGGGGGCTTACAGCGCCAACTTCCAAATTTCGGGTTACCACAGAAAAAATCCTAATGAGAATAGAACCCGGGATCATACGTTCAGCGGTTGCTCTTGTGACCCGCAAGACTAACGGGGTAGCAATGCGATGGCGGCTATATTATTACAGCTGCACGGATAAGGATTAGCTACGCTAATCGCTAATATAGACCCAAATAAATTATAGTCAAATATTTTTTTTTGCCTGAACACTTGAATTCTAATTTAATAAAATATTAACTATCTAAAATTACTGATGATATTATTCACATGTTTCATAACCTATGCTTTTAAATGTTTTAGATATAACAACCAGCTACTACCGTTTGCCGGATATAAAGTCATTTACAGTGTCTTCAATACTGCAGTGTAAAGTACCCAGTGCTAGCGGTGTCGACTGGCCCAGTATCTTTCCAAGTAAACATAGTCTTACTCGTATTTAGCGTTTATGCATAACGTCTTTTCCGAGGCGCATCCTAAGTTTCAAATTTACCTAGGTTAATAGTTTTATTTATCAGCTGTACTTTTAGGGTTGTGGGCGCAGCGGAAAAAGGCAGTAGGTAGGTAGGTACTTACGGGTGCAGGATTGGAGCTTTGAATAATAATGTCCTTCGATAGTTTTAGAAGAGGAGTTTTCACTATAGTTGAATGCTGGTAAGCCACCCACAGAGTCTGTTTGTCACACACAACACTTATATTTGAGTTTTCTTTGAGAGCGAGAGGAACGGGAGCGCACACACGTTACCGGAGTTGCGCTTTTTTGACAACTGAGGAGCGGAATAACCGGATGACCGGAAATAGGGGGTAGGAAAAAGGTGTGCGCGGGAGTTAAGGATTGGTCCTCGTGTATTTGATTGAATGATGTGAAATGAATGTAAGTGTTGCTATTTTAATAATTTCAGTGCGTGAGTAAATATTTATAATATTTAATTTATATTTTTAATATGGCGCAGACAACTCCCCCGGACTAGAGGTTTCCTCTAAACAATTTAAGAATTAAGATATTAAAAGAGAATAAGAGTAGTAATATTAAAAAAAATAGTGAGTAATATTAAATTTACTGCGAAGGTAACGGACAAATCCGAACTACTGGCCTTATATATGAACCAGTCGCGGTTTTTACTTTAACTGTTCTTATAATTTTGTCCTTTCCAGGATAAACCACATCTACTATCCCTAGAGGCCAATTAAGAGGATGAGAGTGATTGTCTTTAATTACGACAATAGTACCTAACTCGATAGGTTTTGAGGGAGAGTTCCATTTTTCTCTTTCTTGCAAAGACGTAAGATATTATTTATTCCAGCGTTGCCAAAATGAATGCGTTATTTTATTGAGTAATTGATAGCGTGATAAGCGATTATCAGCGATGTCGGTAACATCTTCAGCGGGTAAGAATTTGAGTGGAGTTATGTTTAAAAAATGATAAGGCGTTAATGCGGTAATATCGGAAGGATCCGAATTCAAGACACATAGAGGTCGGCTATTTAGCAAATTTTCGATTTGAACAAGCACAGTACTAAATTCTTCGTAAGTGAGTATTTGAGATCCTATGACTTTGTAAAGATGAGTTTTGACACAACGAACACTTATTTCGCTGAGTCCGTTAAAATGCGGGCCATAAGGCGGACTATGCTTAAATTGTACGCGATGCTCAGACAATAGCTGTTGACCAATATAATTAATATGCGTTTTGGACTGTATGAGAGAGTAAATTTCATTGAGTTTACGTTTTGCTCCAATAAAATTGGTACCTCCATCGCTATATATTAGCAAAACAGGACCTCTGCGAGATATAAAGCGCTTAAAAGCGGCGAGAAATAAATCAGAACTAAGATCAGAAACAAGTTCCAAGTGTAATGCTTTAGTCGTTAAACATACAAATAAACAAATATAAGCCTTTTGGCTTTTGATTCCACGTTTGCGAATATGAGTTATAAAAAAAGGACCAGCGTAGTCAACAGCGGTGTGAACAAATGGTTTCACGTCTGTAACTCGAAAAGCGGGCAGATCACCCATTGGAGAGTAAGTATTTTTTGGATTGAGTCTAAAACACTTATTACATTTGTGAACTATTTGTCTTACTAAATTTCTAGCGGAAATTATCCAAAATTTTTGTCTTATCGTAGATAATAAAAGAGCGGGACCTGTATGAAGGTTAACGATATGATAATAACCAATTATGAGGTTAGTTACGCGATCTTTTTGCGGTAGTAATATCGGATGCTTTTGGCCGTAATCGAGTTGAGAGTGAGTTAATCTTCCACCTACTCGTAAGATATTAGAAGAGTCGACAAATGGATTAAGCTTTAAGACTTTTTTATTTATTGGTTTATTTAATTTTAAGTTGACCATATCTTCCGAAAAGTGTAAATTTTGGACATATTTTATGAGATATATTTCAGCAGTATCTAAATCTGAGACTGTTATAGATCCATGAGATTTAAGACGTTTAGAAAAGCGTAGAATAAATACTACGATGCGAAGTAATTTTGAGTAACTAGAGACGCGATCAATTAATTCTTGAATAGGACGAGTAGTTTCAAGTTGAATGACCTTAGCGGATAGAGTAGTAGTTTTCATTTCCATGAATGCCGAATTATTAGAATTAATTTCAAATGTTTTAATAAGCCATTGCCATATGGGAGATGAGAACCAATGAGGAGCGTTAAACCAAAATTCTAGTTTTGAAAGTAATTTCGGCGTTATAGGACGAGAAACAATATCAGCGGGGTTCTCTTGTCCATTAATATGAAACCAATGTTTAGCGGGTAATTTAGAATTCATTTCCATTATCCGATTTGCGACAAATGTGTGAAATTTATATGCGGGTGAGTGTATCCACGTTAGTGTTACGGTTGAGTCAGAGAATGCGTAAATTTTGTCAATTTGACAGCGTTTGCTTAGAGTATCTTTTACAGCGGTGAGAAGATTAGCTAATAAGAGTGCAGCGCATAGTTCCAAGCGAGCCAGCGGCATTTTATTGAGTGAAGCGACGCGTGATTTCGAGGTGAGTAGAGTAACAGATCCGTGATCTATATCATTAGCGCTAACCCTTAAATATACGGCTGCACCATAGCAGCGCTCACTAGCGTCTGCGAAACCGAGGAGTGTCACGTGAGTATCCGAAGTTATACCTACATGACGCGGGATTTTATTTTGTTCGAGATAAGTGAGTTCGTTGTGGAATTGATTCCACTTATTTTCAATATGCGTAGGTACTGGACTATCCCAGTCAAGTTCATGTTTCCAACATTCTTAAACGAGTAACTTCATAAATGCTGTCACGGGAGCGATAAGACCTAACGTGTCGAAAAGACGAGCGGTTGCGGAGAGAATTGTGCGTTTTGTGCATATGAGAGAAATAGCGTTAATTTTAAATTGAAAGGTGTCTTCTACAGGATTCCACTGCATACCTACAATTTTCACGTTTGAATTAGCGTCTGTGTCGAAATTAATATTTTGCGGATTTTTAAAGGAGGGATTATCAACTTTTGACAGATATCCTTGATCTATGTAGTCTTGAATAGTGGCGTTATAATTTTTACGAATATCGGGATGCGAGACTAATTTCTTTTCTAAATTAATGAGACGTCGGTGAGCAATAGCGTAAGAATTTCTTAATTCAGAATATGGAGTTTTAAACGGTAACTGTACAGTATATCTGCCAGTACCATCACGTGATTGCGTAGAGTTAAAGATAAGGTCACAGGCCTCATCATCAGGGATCCTGTGAACTTTATCAGGGACGTTTTCTAATTCCCAAAAGCGTTGAGTGAGATTTTCAAGTGAGTTAGATGCGGTAGCGCAGAAAAAAGATTTATTATTAAATGTATTATTATTTTGGAAGATAGGAGTGCGAGTATCTAAGCGGTTATCACAATCTACCCTACCCATGGCAATGTAACCTAGTGTAGTCTGTACAGCGAGGACCGATGAACCGGGTATTGTAAACTTTCCACTTCCTAATAGGAACGGGAATAACTCGTTGCCAATTAGACAATCGATCTCGGCCGGTAAATGGAATGCATCATCAGCCATAGCTAAGTTGCGTAAGTGAATTAGTTTTGACGTATCTATAGGTAGACTAAGTAAGCCGTCGGTAATATTTTCTATTACGCGAGCATGGATAATATACGAGCAGCGTGAATCAAAGCGGGAAAATATTTTAAATTTCGTAAATCCAATAGCAGATATTTTAGATTGGCCAAGAATGGTTGAGTTATCGGGAGTAATGACTAAATTAAGGCGTTCACAACACGACTTTGTGATAAAATTACTCATTGAACCTGTATCTAGAAACACGCGAACCTTATTTGGATTATTATTTTTATAAACGTATACAGAAGCAGTAGGTAATAAAACTGTAGTACTATTACTATCGATATTACAAGTAGAAGCGGTCATTGATAACGCAAGATAATTTAAATTTTGGCGCGCAAACTTATCAGCGGCGGCGGCGACCGAAGAAACATTCGACACGATCGCGGCACGCAGAGCGGTAGTGAGGGGAGTGGCGCGGGGCGCGGGCTGCGTGTTGACACACTGATAGATCAGCGGCGGTGCGTTAGGTTCGACTTCCAAGTTTTCTACATGTAAGAGCGTATGATGTTTGCGTTGACATGTGGAACAAGTATTTATTGATTTACAAAATTTAGTATCATGAAATCCTAGGTAATTACGACAGAAATGATGTTTATTTACTAGTTCAAATCTAGTACGCGGGTCTTGATTAACAAAAAATGAACATTTGTATAGAGGATGCGAGTTAGGATCATTACATATTTTACATGAGCGTTTTTGTATTGCGGGTGAATGAGTATTTGCGACGAAAGCTCGAGTAGTTTTAGAATTTGATGTATTATTATTATAATTATTTGAGGAGCGTTGAGTCAAAAAAGGTTTTGTATTTGAGCTAGGATTACGTAGCGTTTGTATTTTACTTTGGTCTTTAATAAATTTAGAAAGATGATTGAATGTAGGTATTTGAATATGTCTATGTGATTGCTCGAACAAGTTCACTACCTCCTTATCGAGTTTAGTAAGTGCGACGTGAGTAATAATAAAATCTGAGAGATCTTCAATATTTAAACGGCGTAAAGCGGCTTCTGCAGAGTAAAATTGTTCGAGAAATGTATCGATAGATTGATTTGGTTTATAGTTAATTATTTGTTGTACGTAAATGGAAGCTTGTACTCGAGTATCTTGGTATTTTTCTAATAGAAAATTCCAAATTATAAGATAATTATTAGCGGTAGGTGTAATACCTGAACAAACGGTTAATGCTTTGCCGGACAAAGAACCTATTAAATATTGAACTTTTTCGGCGTCTGAGAGATGCTGATTGTCGTGGATAAGACTTTTAAAATTCTCGTAAAATGGCGACCAATTATATGGCGATCCATCAAACGAAACTAACTTAAGGGGCGGTAACTTGCGGTTCAACAAATCATATTTATGAGAATTATCTGTAGTGTTTTTAACAGAATTATTTTGTGTGGGTGTGGATGCTGTATGTTTTACGTAACAATACAGTTCGTCAAAGGATTGTAAGGCGGCGTAGTTCGTTTTTGTGGATAGATCATTTTCTAATCGAGCCATAACACACGAGTCCAGAGTATCCATGAAATTTGATCGTATAATATCTACCGATTGAATGCGTGCTAGAAATTGCGATTGAAATGTTGGATCGGAAACCTTTAGGCTAAGATCGTATATATTATGCATAATCTGGTAAAGATTCTCCATCTTGGCTTCGAGAAGAGATAGTTTTGAGTAAACCTCGTGTTCATCATCACTGGCTGTCTTCCTTTTTGCTTGTCTTGTTGACGCCATTTTGAGAATAGGTATCTAGTAATAATATAACGTGCGTGGATGCGTTAAATGTTTTTAAATGCGTGAAATAAGCGTTAAATATACATATATGCGGATATCAAAATATGAATAAACAAATAATTAAATATTGAAAAGAGTGTGCATTGGATGCGATTTAGCGAGTTTGCGGATGCGTTGCGAAATGCGACAATGGCTGCCGTAATTTCGAAATAATAATTGTGTGAGGAAAGCGTTTGCGTATTGTGTGTGGTTAGATGAGTGATTGAGAGAGTATATTATGTTTTTTATTCGGCGAGAGGGACCAGAACTTGTGGGCGCAGCGGAAAAAGGCAGTAGGTAGGTACTTACGGGTGCAGGATTGGAGCTTTGAATAATAATGTCCTTCGATAGTTTTAGAAGTGGTGTTTTCACTATAGTTGAATGCTGGTAAGCCACCCACAGAGTCTGTTTGTCACACACAACACTTATATTTGAGTTTTCTTTGAGAGCGAGAGGAACGGGAGCGCACACGCGTTACCGGAGTTGCGCTTTTTTGACAACTGACGAGCGGAATAACCGGATGACCGGAAATAGGGGGTAGGAAAAAGGTGTGCGCGGGAGTTAAGGATTGGTCCTCGTGTACTTGATTGAATGATGTGAAATGAATGTAAGTGTTGCTATTTTAATAATTTGAGTGTGTGAGTAAATATTTATAATATTTAATTTATATTTTTAATATGGCGCAGACAAGAGTCTTATTTATAAAAACCTCGATACCATTTATAAACTGATAAGCGCATGTTTCACTTTTTTTTCAAACAGAAACTGTATTTTAAATCTTTTAATATGTTGCTGAACACCGTCGAGACTTTTATAAATAAGGCCTAATGTTTTAGGTCTTCTAAACGGCGCTTGCTATTCTCTGATCTTGAGAACATCATCTACTGAGTCATCGGGCCATTTGAGCGACATACTTATGTGTTCAGATAGCCACGTATCAATGGCTGAAATTCAGCGTCATCCTGCCCGTTTTCGACACAATATGCATAAGCATCATGAAACCAGCACGTCTCGTGGTGACCAATATTTCTCATCTAAAGTGCGGAAGCCGAGACACGAAAGTAGAACCTCGAGCATAAAAGCAGGCAAGTATTTTTTTTTCTCATTCTGGCTTTTTTTTGTCGTCACGATCTACAGATTTATAATAGGTCTGGTTTGTAAGCGGCTAGGCGAGCTTTTTATTCAGGTTTAAATACTGAGCAATCTATCATCGATGAAATTGTACGCAATCTTATGATGGCAACAAAGATGTTTTATATGGTCGTTATTTGTGTTGTCGAGTTCGATCAAAATTTTGGGAACAGCTGATTCTTTTGCGTTTTGTGGTACAGGCATTATAATAATCACGTTTTCCTCTATCCTTTTCTAAAACTTGATCTTGCAATTTCAGATTACTCACGGGCAAAGACCAGATCCCGACAAAATCGTCGAGAGCTTCTATCGCATACCATTAAGACAAAAGTTAGTGCCAGCCGCCATATCCTTAAAACCTCTTTTAAAACCACGGGTCCAAGTCAACGTCTTGCAAGCCAGCAGTCTTACGTGGCTAAACATTCAGCTGATCAAGAAGATTGTCCATGTGAAGACATAGATGCCAGTGATATGACAGACCAAATATCAAGCCAGAAGCCACGGCTTCAGGCCGACCGGAAGATTAAAATGACAATAGACACCTCTGATGAAGACGAGGGCCCTGAAACAATACCAAGCTGGATCCCGCGGCGTGGGTTGTCTAAAAAGCCAATTTACTCGGCTTCTGAAGAAGATTTTCCGTGTGACGACATAGAGGGCACAGATATAACAAACCAAATATCAAATGAGAAGTCTCTGTCAATAGATTCAGTTTTTAAAGAACATTTTCCACATGACGACGTAGAAAGCACAGAAAGCAAATCAGACGAAATATCGAGCCGGACATCTAGGCTTCAGGCCGATGATGAAGAGGATTATCCATGTAGAAACATAGAAGGCATAGACATCATACCGGACAAAATATCAATCCGACAGAAGCGGTTTCAGTCAAGCCAGAAGTCTAAAATGCCTACAGATGAAAATAATCTCTGTAAAAACATAGATGGCAGAGATATAACAGAACAGATATCAAGCCGAATGCCTCGGCTGCCAGCAAACTGGAAGTCTAAAATTTCGATATACTCCGATGATGAAGAAGATTGTCCATTTGAAGACATAGAAGAAACAGACATTATACCTGCTACTACCATAGGTGGCATATCGATCCGGAAGCCTCGGCATCAATCAAACCAGAAGTCTAAAATGCCAGTAGACTCCGCTGATGGATACTGTTGCCAATGTGAAGACATAGACGGCACACACGAGTTATCTAGCCGGCAGCCACCCCGTCAGACAATTCAGAAGTGTAAAAAACTAAAAGACTTCGCTATTAAAGATGATTTTGAAAATAAAGGCACAGAGAGATTAGACATTACAACAGTCAAAACAGGGATCCAACAATCGCCCCCTCATTCAAGACCAAAGTCTAAAATGCCAATCTACTCTACTGATGAAGAAGATTGCTCATGTGAAGACATAGACATCATAACAGTCGAAATATCAAAACAGTGGCCGCGGTTTCGGGCAAGTCGGAAGTCTAAAATGCCAATAGACTTGCCTGATGAAGACCATTGTCTATGTAATGACATAAAGAGCACAGACGTAATTACAGACCAAATACAAAGCCCAAAGCCGCATATACAGGCAACTCAGAAGTCTAAAAAGCTAAAAGATTCCACAATTAAAGAAGACTTCGAAAGTAAAGGAGAGAAAGACCAACCAGGCATAATAACAGATGAATTAAAAAGCTGGCAATCGCCCTCTCAGATGAGCCGGCAGTCTACTCAAAAAAAATCCACTATCAGAGAGGATTACAAAAATCAACAACAGTCAAAAGATCACGCTATTCAAGTCAACTGTGAATGTCAACATCTGCCCAAAGACTTCCGTAACAAAGTGAATTGTGAATGTCAACAACAGTCAAAAGACCACGCTATTCAAGTCAACTGTGAATGTCAACATCTGCCCAAAGACTTCCGTAACAAAGTGAATTGTGAATGTCAACAACATTCAAAAGGCGACGCTATCAAAGTAAACTGCGAATGTCAACAACAATCAAAAGAAGACACTATCAAAGTGGACTGCGAATGTCAACAACAACCAAAACAACTCGCTAATTATGGGATGGTCCAGCAACAGGAGAGAGCGAGCACTATAAACAGCAAAATAACAAAATTCATTTCTAGTATGAAAAAATCTCTATCTCATAAAATCAATAAATCGCTATCACTAAAGACTTCGAAAATGGAAAAAAAATCAAAACCTCAGTCTCACCATAGTGTCCAAACGATGCTTGAACAAACAACCCAGACCCAAGAGGCACCCCAATCCCAACAGATACCCCAGTCCCAACAGCTACCCCAGCCTCAACAGGTACCTCAGTTTCTACAGGTACCCCTATCTCAACAGGTGACCCGGTCCCAACAGATGACCCGTAAGTCTAAAATGCCAATAGATTCCTCTGATGAAGACCATTGTCTTTGTCATGATATAGAGGGCACAGACGTAATAACAGATCAAATACCAAACTCGAAACCGCGTATTGAAGCAGGCCGGCAGACCCAGTTTCATCAAGTACCCCAGTTCCAACAGTTACCCAAGTTCCAACAAGAATACCAGTTCCAGCAGGAACCGCAGTTACAACAGGTATCCCAGTCCCAACAGATACCTATTGATGCAACAAGTGTACCTAGTGTGTGTGTTGCTGATGGATACCCTTACGAATATAGCTGTGGGTGGATAGATATTGTCAAGCTCATGAGATTGAGATCTGAATTAACAGAAACAAATTCAGGATTTAAAGCATGTAAAAAGAGAAAAAAAAATATAAAAGCGAACGAAACTATTTTTAAGAAACACGAAGTGGAAATCGAATTAGGTTTTGAAGATGCAATCAAGTACTACCTAGGCAAGAACCTAGAACAATTTCAGGATTTGATTCCACCACTTGAATCAGTCCAGGAAAAAGCGAAAGCAGCCAACAAAAATATATTAAATAATAAACATAAAAACAAACAATTCGAAGAATCTTTCACTCAAAAAGATTTTTGCGGATGTCCTTACGGATCCGTGTCCACGGAAATTACTTACGATAGCCTTAAATTCACACCGGAAGCCTCTGCTGAACTAGCAAAACTGTATCCAAAAGGACTGAAATTTTCTCTTGGTGGCACAGGCCTCAACCCAGCCCTGGCGAGACACAATGCAGCTGTGGCGCCAGCTAGAACTGTCGCCGCTCTATGCTGCTATGCAAGTGTGCAGCTCTAACATTACTAAATGCAACACACCATTTTTTATATTCATATTTTAGAGTTCATTTTAGGTAGCAATGTAAGGCTACCGTTTTGTTTGTGTTTTATGAAAATCAAGTGTTGTACATAATAATATAATATACATACTCGTACATTAACTCGCTCCTTTTTGCCATGTAGGCAGAAACTACAGGACGCCATCTGCTATAATCAAAAGTATTGCGTGTTCTATTATTTTGATAACTTTATGTGTAAAAATAAATCTATTATTTTTAGATTGCCTTTCGACTGTATCGTTATTTTTATAGGTCAACATTATTCCGAGGTGAGCCCCAGCGTTATGCTGAGCAATGGCCATTTTGCGTGGTTGTGACGCATTCTTTCCCTATTTGTGATTTAGTTTTCCATTTGCTTTTTTGAACCTTTTTTGTAACGGCACCGCTGTGTCGTATATGCATAAGGATGGATTGGCCCAACCGTAAATTAAAAAACAACATATTTGAAATTTATTTCACCTAAAAATCGAATTATGTAACAGTTAAATTTTATTAAAAATTCCTTTTTATTATCTTACAATATAAATGTCAAATCTCAATTCTTTATTTCAATTAGGCCACTAAGCGGCACTTTTAAACGTCAAAAATATAATTTGAAATTAATAATAATTGATTCTACCGTCCATTGGGAAAAGTAGTTTATTATAGAGAAAACGGACAAGAAACGCCACACGCGTTTCTTGTCCGTTTTCTCTATTCAATCTATTAAAATAAAAGTGTTTTTCAACATTTACGTCCATAAATTAATTCATATACGTAAGGACGATGCACCCAGACTAACACTACGATACTATGTATAAGTATAAAGTATTACAAGCACTAACAGGTAAATTCATTCATTTGATCAATAGGAACATAATTCTCACATTCTTACAAATATTGCAAGTATAAGTAATTTACCAAATTGTACTATCATTATATATTGGTAAATTACAATTGGTACAATTTGGTAAATTACGTATATATGTAGTAGGTACTATAATTATGAATATAATTTATGATATATAATTATATGTTACGTGAGGTTTCCGTTATAATTTGTCGTATAGAGTGATTCCGTTATAATTTGTCGTCTAGAGTGACACCAGATAATGGGCAGCAGCGATCTCTGTGCACTTTAAGAACAAACTGCGATCGCCAACCCGCCTGCCAAGCGTGGCGATTACGGCAAACCCCCCAAAACCAAAATGAATACAACAAAAAAACGGCCCGAGTGCCTGGCAGCCTGTCTACTCTCTACTACGGTAGCGGTCGAGGCGATGGCGTGGCACGCGGTGCGAAGAATCCCAGAGCGGACCCAGCTACCCCAATAAACACTGACGACTGGACCACTATTTTGGTTTTTGAATTTAGAACACACCAATATATTCGACCTCCATCTCAATACTATACAAACTCCTTGTGCAAAGAATACTCTACACAACAACTCCTTGTGCCTCGCTGAAATCTTTCTTTTTCTCGTAGTTACGGTATAAAGTACAGTATGCAACTCTTGAATAAAAAGAATTTACATCGAGGACTATAAATCATTCGCGTCACTCAGGATTCTAACACTTGAATCACCCGCTATGCTCGTGATTCAATCATCAGTCGTTAGAATCCTTCACTTGCTCTTGATTCATCTATGGCCCTCGCTTTTATCCGTCCTTTATTCATTAGTTGCATAATATACTATTTTAATCTCTCACATAGTAATTTATGATTATTCTGCCAGTGTTCCATTAATTCTATTTGGAAAATACGATCTTTTTTAAATAGGAGTAGCATTAAGAATATTTCCATAATGAAATTGATAATTTTTTATATATTATTATATATTACACGGGATCTCATTTATTATAATAAAATAATAAAAATAAATTTATTTTACAAAAACAGTAACACAAGGTTTATACACTAAACATTTGTACAAAAGGTTGTAAGTATCAGGTTGAACAGCTGGCTCCTGAACTAAGTAAAAGATACTTGTATCTCAGGAGTCAAAGTAACCATTGAACATTATAATTTAAGTGTGTCTCAGTGTTTACCATAATGATACCATATTTATCTACATACAACAGATTGCGTTAGTAAAGAAAACAAATGGATTATATGCACCTTAATATTTTCAAAATGAATAGTCTCCAAGACCACTACCACCAAAACCAATGAGACACACAGTCTGCTCATTAGAATTTATTATTTATATATGTACTTCCGATAATGCATGCCATTCGCCAGATATATTACTATATAGGTACCTATCATATTACAGAACACATCTCAACCATACAGAAGATACTCCAACGATCATCCCCAGACAACCCTTCCCGAAGACTCATGAGTCGACCGCAAGGACATCCTCCGCATCGCCGTAAGATAAATTCTGCAACCAATTTGTTAGCTTTGCTTTCAGCGCAAACTTGGTCAACGTGTAAATATTAATTAACCAATTTACTTTATTATAAAGACGAGCGCTTAGGACTAAGTAATGGCGACTAGCGAATGCGGAACGACTTTGGACGGTGTCAGATCAGACGACCTCGACGCCTTAGAAGGATTTCTGAGTCTAGAGGTAAGGTGGAGTGACGGCGTAAGACTACACGCAAAATGAAGAGTCGACGCACAGTGAGGACTTGGGTTTCAGAGCACAGCAGGGCAGTTGGATAATCTCTACGCTTAAAATGCTTAACTTTTAGAATCGCCCTTTGAGCACGTTCGATTTGAATTAGAAGATTTTTGTAAGTGCCTCCCCATACTGAGTCTTACAGTAGGTGATTATTGATGCACATAGACTCTGGTACACCAATGACAAAGTCGCAGGGTTAGCTGAATGTCTCAACTCTTTAAATATGTAGATGAGCTTTCTTGTGCGTGTACATAATGTCTCGATGTGGGTGCGCCAGGTTAGTTTTTCATCAATCTGCACCCCTAGATATTTGATACTCGAAACTAAGGAGAGTGTAAGACAACTACAGCTGGTAGCATGCTCTGGACAGAAATGGGCTTATACTAAACTAGACTCGGTAGGTAAAGGAATGGAATTTGGCAAGGAAAAACGTAAGATTTTGGTCTTTTCAATATTGAGAGTTAAGCGATTTGCTGAAAGCCACTCCGTCACAAGGCGGAGAGCGTGTTCCGTTCTTTGTTTAGTCATGTCCCAGGTAAAATCATACACAATAAGCGCCGTGTCGTCAGCGTAGGTGAATATATCACAGTTGGGGATAGACAATTTGCACAAATCATTTATGTATATTAGAAACAAGGTAGGTCCTAATATACTTCCTTGTTGTACCCCAAAACAGATACTTTCATCTACACTGACAAACGAATTGATCTTTACATGCTGAGTTCTTCCAGACAAGTAATCTGTGAACATTTTTAACGCAAGGCCACGTATTCCAATGTTTTCCATCTTCAGAAGCAGTGTGGACACAGAAACTGAGTCAAATGCTTTACATAAGTCCAAAAAGACACAATAGCATTTTTGCTTTTTATCCAAATTAGAAACAACGCTGTTTACAAGATCTTGGACAGCGTCTTCAGTGCAGATTCCCTGTCTAAATCCGAACTGATTGTTGGCAAGTAAAATTAATTTTACAGGCAGTCTTCCTTTTCTTCTTTGCAGGAAAAAAATCTTATGCGTCCTCTGCGGGCTTTCTCACATCTATATCCTATCTGTAATATGTGTGTGTATATAAGTTTACAGATAGCGCATGCGATGAAAAACTTCACAAACTGTTTGTTAATGAAATTCAAATACATAACTCAATTTAAGCTGCTATAAGATCGCTAAGATTTTAATCTCATAAGAGTAGTATAGGTATATAAAAGAAACCATCGTCTGTAACTTACTGTACATTCCTATATCCACTATTTGCAGTTCGTATACATACAGAGTGTACCGGAAAGGTGTGATTATATTTTAAATACCCATGTAAATAAATAACTTTCTCCAAGAACATCATAGGCAATTCCCAAAAAATTATTTGGTTTTTTCATACAAAGTTGACATCAGCTGACAAAAATTAGTATGAGGAATTCGACTTTTTATTGTGAATTGATATCGACTTCCTTGGAGATAGTTGGCACGGGCAGAACAAGTTTTTTAATGACGTTACACTCTGCAGAAAATGGGACTGATGTTTTAGTTTTTTCTTGCTTTACAGCCTCAACACTATTATTGTGTTCAAAATTTGAAGCTTGTGTATCAACTAGAAGTAACTTAAAATTTTGATGATGGGTAAGTAAGTGGGTCAGTAACAAAATTAAGGAAATTTGAGTCTATATAGTTATATTATGCCTTCTTTGTCGCTGAAACTGACAGAAGTCACTGATGATGATAATAAAATGATAGCTACAATTGCCCTAGGTTGTAGCTCGCAAGAGCAAAAGTGCCCGGAGAAAGGAAGTAAACCCAGTAAGATGCTGGTAGGGATCTTGATATACTGCCGGCCTCTCCACTCCTCAAGCACCACGGATATATTGCCCGCTTAGGGCTACGTCACTAAAGTGTCAGCGATCCTTTATGGGGGCCCATTAATTGAGTGTTCAAGTCACCCTCTGTCATTTTATAGCAGTGTAGTTAAACAGTGGTCAAGTAGGGGCCAGTAATCCTCCTACAGCTTAAGGAAATCGATCCACTAAACCTACCAAATCCATAGTCCAATATTTTTTTTTTCTCCATGTTTTGCAATATATATCCTGCACCAAGCGAGGATTGTCCTGGTGCAGTTAATAAATAAATATGAATACGAATATCTTTTGTTCGTTTCTTCAGCGAGTAAATAGTCGATAGCTAATCACTTCCTCGTCAGCGGTGGGACAAATGCCTTATCCACAACCACAACGAAGTAACATGAGGATCCATAATGTCCTGTTTGATTTCAAAAAAAGGAGGGAAATAACTTATAGTTAAAAAAGACCTACTTTGTTAAATGAACGAGATTATCATCCATCAGTCTCAAAAAAATATGTTTTGTCAAAATATGTTCAAAACACACAGGCCACATGTAAAAGCTGCACTTCTAATAGCGACCAAACACGAAAAAGTAAAGTATAGCGGCCAGCGGTTGATGATAATATCCGAACCTTCACCACGGAACCGATCGTCTCGTTACGTGACGATTTCTACCAGTTAATTTTTTCCGCCAGCCGCATTAAGACATTTCGTACAAAAATACCATTGACTTTTTTACGTTCTCGTTTCTCGTATCATTATGATATTATCATTAAAAATGTCTAAATTAAAATAGTATCAACGATAGTTCAGTACGCACCTACTTGAAGTTTGATGGCCACATCTAGGTTCTGCAAAAATCTTCAGTTCTGCTTTGGTAGTGTTGGGTTAGTTTTTGATTTTTATCTTTGAGAGTATCGCATGTTTCTGTGATATAATTACATTTGTGGAGCGCTAAATGAGAACATTTACTTCAGGTAAAAAGATCTCATCAAAATGCTCTTTTCTGGGTCCAAAATTTTTAGGTTATATTGTTACGATTTTTAATTTAATATTGTGACCGTTTGGTGGGCGCTACAGAGTAGTCAATGTTTAGTATTCGTAGGTTTATATTTTTGATGTAAAAAATACTATTTCAAGCTATTTATTTCCACAAGCATACATACAATGTTTACATTGAAAATAACGCTCAATCTTTTCTGATCTGATTGTTAAGACAACGTCGTTTGCCCGTTTACATAGCAGGTTAAACTCATTTTGCATCAGTTTCTCCGCAGTACTTATATCCCTGTGAGCTGTGATAAGATATGTGTCGTCAACAAATTGGTAGACAGAGGCATGCCGGAATAAGTTACGCATATCGTACATATAGTAGGTACTCAGTCGGACCGAGGATCGATCCTTGACCCGTTCCATGATGTGTCGGAACTCTGTCGCTGAGCGCCCCCACTATACTAACTACATTATACCTCTATTTGTGATAATCTTTGAACCACTCCAACATTGGATATATATTATACCATTACCCTCGTATACCATTCCACTGCATTTTTGTGTAATGTACCTCATAATTTAGCGTATCAAAAGCATACAAGATATAGCTGTCGCAGAGATCAAGCTATCTTTTATGAAGTATATACTACTGGTCGGCAGTTTGTCTTTCATTGTATGTAAACACTATTGAAGCTAAATAAATGTTCTGAATTATTTTTGTAGAATCTCCGATTACTCAAGACACCTGGACCGATTTGGAAAATTAGTCTGTTGTTTTAAAAGGGTATACTTCCCAGGTGGTCACATGGTAATCAGGTTAGGATCTGATGATGGGATCTTGTAGGAATCGAGGGCACTCCTCAAATAATTAAGGCATACAGCGATTAAGGCATATAGCGATTTTGATATTTTCATCAACAATGCAATCACTTGCACTCAGAAAGAATCATTTGGTGAAGTGGAGCTAATGAAAAAATACCACAGATGGCCACTTGAACTCCTTAATGCTTACCCTGTTTCCCAGCTCAAAATTATCGCAGAATTAATGTGACATGTCTTTTAAGAAATATACAGAGAGTTTGTATAGTATAGAGAAAACATATTTAAGACGCAATTTCAACATCGGTATTCACTTTCGCACTAACAGATAACGTCATAAGCAAAAAGAGATAGATATACTTTTGCCTATGCCATCTTTTGTGCCAGTGTGACCGAGGATGCTATAGATACTTATCTATAGACATATATCAGTACTATATCTGTGCCACTGTCATATCGATATTATCGAGTATAGTTTTGGAGCGATCTACAAATTTGGTCGAATCGTCTCTGACTGCGGCTAAGCAATTTTTTTAAGGATTCTTTATAATTATTTAAAGAGTGAATGTGTACTCGTACAAAGAGTGATCTTATAAGTCATTATAAGATTACCATTCTACTCTTTTGTAACTTTTCTGTGCATTATACGCGTTGAATAATAATGTTTATTCATATGAAAGTTTTCAGTCTTGCTTACACGTGCGTAATAACATTGCACACCAAAGCGTAATAGAATTATCCCTAAAAAGTTAAATTAGTACCTTTCTGCACGTTATATGCGAGTACACAGAGCATTTTCAATTTAACCGGGTAATACAGTATTTTTTTTAGTAACAACAGGTTTTATGCCGTTCAGGATGGCAGCGTATGTCTATGTTTGTCTTTTTCATTAATACAGTTTTTCAATACCTATGCAAGAACGAAAGAAATGACAGTTTATTTTTCGTCGTAAATGTGTTGCCTCTAGGTATACAGACTGAATAATATACAAACTCTCTGGAAATATAGTAGTCATCGTATCTATGGACCATCAGTAGCACCAGAGACACAAAGAAAGATTTGAAGAGAGATTTGGTTTCGGTTTCGAATGACTCTGACATATGTCAAATTAACATAGAGTCCTACCAATTTATCTGTGAACTGAATGGACGGCACCGTCGATAGGACTGGAAGGACTGGTAGGACTGTAACAAGCTATTGGTGCGAACAAGGGGTGTTCATTTAAAAAATATATCGATATTTATATGCGATGTTAAACATCGGATCCTAACATCGAAGTTTATCGATATGTCGCTTGAAAAGATCGATATTTTGCAATATCGAATACTATTTATCTTTATCCAGTCAAGTGCAGAAAGTTTGCTGTCCTTGATTTCGTATGTGTGAATGTAGAATCCGATACCAGAGTTACATAGCTATACTATTAGTGTAATAATAGTGATTTTCTACAAATCGAGAGTAAACGGTCGATCCAATCGATCAAACAGGATAGAAAATTTAGCTGTACACTCACAGATATCGCTACCTGATGACATTTAATTAAAATTGAAATCATCAAGTAGTGTTGAAATTTTTGTTTTTATTTTAGTGCCGACAAAATAATTATTGAATATTAAAATATCGAATCAATCCTATATATTGTATGGAAAACATCGAGTAAATTCCGAACATCCCTATGCGAACAAGTGAAGATCACAAGGAGGCCGAGATAGACGGATGGCGAGATTGATCAGTGGTAGATTCTTATAATAATAACGCAAATATTTAAGAAAATCTTAACTAAATTCATAAATAAAAATGATTAACCCAAAGATAATACTTCTGAGATTTAGGCTATGCCACTTTGAGCACGCGTCTGGATTAAAGGCCCTGGTTGTGCCAACATTCAAAATTTGATTGACATCCGCTCCCCTATACCCATCCCTTTCCCGCACATACCTCGCGAGTGAATAAGGAGATTCGCCCCGCCATTTTTGTAAAAATCACTTCCGAATCGAACCACATCGCGTGCGCAATGGCGCTGGCCCGCTCCGTGGGAAAATATTGATAACTTTGGAATTACCGCGGTTTTCGCATGTAATAAGACTTATTTATTTATTTATTTAATTCAGACAATTCCAGCCCATAGTTTAACATGATACATTAAATTATATTATACACAGGTAAAAATTCAAAATAAAAATAGTCAATAATAAAATTCAAACAATAAAAAATTCATGAATGTCATACAGTCAAAAAAGCAACAATTAAAAAAGATCCAAAAAATTATAAAAACGTCAGAGAATTTATAAAACAATATCAAATCTTATAATCAACAGTTTGTGTTTAACGTGTGTTGATAGTAACCTGAAAGCCAGCCGCCCTTGATCCCTGGTGAAATGATTCGGTGCACCGACGACGCGACCACGAGGTTCCCGCTTCCTCCCCTAATTATTTTCGGGTTGTATTTTGTTGTCCTACATCCAACGCAACTCGAGTTACCTATCGTCAAGCGTTTGTCAAACCAGCACTTCGCGCAATCAGGCCGAAGTAATTTAATTATAACAGTTTTAATTACCATTTTTCTAATTTCCTTTAAGTATTATTTCGTTTCGCAAGTGTTGAGGACAGTGTAAAGGTCTCGAAGATGGTTTTGAGAAATGAGTAGACTGTATTTTGCTGGTACAAACTGAATTTGACAAACTGAACTGGGAAGTCCCTTGTGTGGTGTAGCGAGTGCGCGTTGGCGGCCGTCCCCGCCGCCCGTCGCCCGCGCAGCCCGTCGACCGCGTCACCCGCGCCCCGCACCGCGCCGTCTGGCTCAGTGGTTAGTGCGCGCTGCCTGCAGCACCCGAACATTCGAGGTTTGATTCTCGACACAAGGATTTAAAAAAAAAGAGTCCTCGATCTAGTTACACATATCGTCAAGTTTATAATAGTGAGTAGGATATGTCCGGACTTGTAGTAATTGAATTTTAATTCCTTAAAATACACCTAATTTTAACGATAAAAACACCCCAATTGCAATGGAGTGCAATCACCATACCCTCAAAGTTACTTACTTTTTACGATATCCACACAACCATTACTTTGGACCTAGGTCTCATAGAAGCTTAAATTGAATGTATTTTTTACGGCTGTAGCATAGAGAATCAAATAAATATTCAACTTACACACAAAGGTAAGATGTTTTTGTATTGAGCCACATAAGTCAATCTTTAAACATAATTTGACACGTTTTAGTGCATTTCCTAAAATTTTTAGGGATTAACACATCTTTTATGGGATTTTTATTAATCTTGGCGTTTTTGTACACAATGACATAAGAGTCGCAGCTCTAAGCCATAGTTTTAATTGTATTGTTGTCCTAAAAGAACCCCTGCACATTTTTGCGTTATAATTTTTGCAGAAATGCAATAAAAACGTGTGGGGCTTAAACTCCTTATGTGATTGTTTTTACCGATAAATTAAATGTGTTTAGCGGCCTTTTGCAAATTCGAATACGAACTATGAAAGACAAGAAAGTGAATGATAGCGTCATCGTCAACTTTTGTTACTACAAGCTCAGACACATTGTATACACTTACACCAGCTACATAATGTTATTAACTAAGCCTAAAAAATACATTCTGAAAAATGGCGTCAAAACGCCTGATTTACGGAAATTTACTATCTACTTCGATTTGCGATGAGTCTGTATACAACACTATTTTTATGTTACGATAAAGCGAGAACCCACTAAATGAAATTTCACTAATATCTGAGTTTGAAATAGTGGAGCTCGTGGCTAAATAATAACAGCCGCACGGATCGATCTTCAAGGTTAAGCAACGCTTGACGAGGTCGGTCGGTGGATGGGTGACCATTTTCAACATACCGAGTTTCCTCCGTGCCTCGGAAAGCACGTTAAGCCGTTGGTCCCGGCTGTCATTTAAAGATCTTTGACAGTCGTTACGGGTAGTCAGAAGCTTGAGATCTGACAGCAGTCTTGCCAAGGGGTACCGTGTTATCCAGTTACTGGATTGTGGAGGTCAGATAGGCAGTCGCTCCACGTAAAACACTAGTGCTCAGCTGAATCCGGTAAGACTGGAAGCCGACCCCAAAGTAGTTGGGAAAAGGCTAGGCAGATTGATTGATCTGAGTTTGAAATAAAAATCGGAGTTTAGTACTCGAGCTATCAAAAAATAATAAAATAATTGGTAAAGATATAGTCGTCTGATAAATAGAGAACTGAGATTCACGTCCAAATATATAAAACATGACTCCTCAGTCCATATGAACACATTTAAGGCTTTCGATCACGACCAAGCATGACCAGCCGCCACTTCTTGTCATGGCCAAGCATCTTATGATCATCGTGAAATGGTTACCTGTATCGCTAGCGACACTGGTAAACTGGTACTTCCTGGGGGGTGACCATAAGCTCATAGAGTAAGGTTATTTTGAGTGTGTAAGGGACAGATATATATGACTTGTATACATCTGTCACTTACGCGATCTCAAAATAACCTTACTCTAAGAGCTTATGGTCACCCTCTTGTTCCAACCCGCAGTGTTGACACGTTTGAGAAGATCTTAGTAATATATGTACCCTAAGTACTTCTTTGGACGCAGAACCCGTTATGAAAAATGGATTAACAAATAAATCGTAACGTTAACTGGTATACACGTTTAATAATACAAAATAAGTTCAACAATCTAAATTTAATAATACAAAATAAGATCATTAATATAAATTCACGTTTACATGATTTTCATGATAAAAATAATACACACAAATACAAACAAATACAGTATTAATAAACTGCTACTAAACGACCTTTTGTTCACGAAAAAACATACCATATGAATAAAAAAATCAGATAGTTGTAACGACAAACAATAAATATTGTTTCATTTAAATGATAAAAAATTTGTTTTGGGAACCACTGCATGTGTACTTTACACAAAGTGCGAAATCGAGCCTCAAAAAAATTACTAAAATAATCAAGTCTTTCATATATTAAAACTTACATTAACAAATGATTCTTGGAATATTTAGATTTTATATAAAATTATAATCAGCGTTAAAATCCACAAATGATGTTACATTCTCTGGAAATCACCCATTATATCGTGAACAAAGAGTAGGCTACCTAGTCAAAAGCTCTCAAATATCCCCTCAACCGGAGTGAGACCTTAAAATTCTGTTTAATTGTTTAACTATTATACTGTTTAATTACGCCAGATGATTTGTATAAAAGATGACTATTAGTATAAAATAAATAGCGCTTCAAAAAAGTCTGGACGTCTCATCATTAACGATTCATCTTTGAGCGAACCACTCCAGCAAGACCAGTAGGGCCGTTTTTGACAGCGATGCTAAATTTAAAACCTTGCGGATAATCACTTACTGAATGGTCAGAAATTGGAAATTCATCTATTGATGTAGTTTTCTGTATTTTGCCCTTTTTTGCATCTTTTACTGACTTCTTTCGTGCTTTTTCCATTTGGTTTGACAGTTTTTTTTCTTCTTTACGTTTATAATAATCAGCCTTAAGCTGGCTCTCTAGTTCTTCCTGCATCAGTTGCTGGAAACGTACTGGATTCATGCTTGCAAAGTATCTAATGGCATCCCCAAAGTCTAACTCAATGTCGTGACCTGATTTTAAAACTTGTGACTCTTGTAGTTTTTTCATTTTACATGCTTTGAATCCTGAAGTGGACCGGGTCAGATTTGATCTAAGTTTCTTGATCTCCCCAATATCTAACCACTTATAACTAAGTCCAATACCTTCATAAAGGTATCCTTCTGGTGTTTCAATAGGTGGCAGCCCTAGGCTAACTGGAGGCAGTCGTGGGGGGCATCGCTTCTGTCTTGGATTCAGTAGATTTTCAGTAACTGTTTCTTTTTTCGGTTCTTGCTTTTCACACTCACATGTAACTTCTTTATATTTGCTTAAGTCTATTTCGGCATTCTGTTTGCTAGTTTGAGGGCTAATTGTATTGTTATCTTTGCACTTACATACAATTTTATTTGCATTAGCTAGTGGCAGTTGTGGCATTGGGTCGTGTTTTCGGAATGGCCAGCATATTCCTCGGGAATCCATTTTTTTAATTGGAAGCCTTTGTAGGAGCTGAGGTATCCACCCAAGCATAAGTTGACCACCAGGTTCTGATTTGGAATCAGATAAAGTCCCCGTGTTTAGTTTTGGTTGGTCTTCTTTACATTCACAGACCATTTCTACCTCCTTCTTTTTGACAAATTTAGGGCACTTTAGGTCCATAGGGCTCATTAGTTTGAATGGCCAGCGTATTCCTCGAGCATCCGTTTGTTTAATTGGGCTTTCTAGGGACTGGGGTAACTGGCCAGACATCAGTTGACTACCAAATTCTGGTTTGGAGTCAGATAAAGTCCCCGTGTTTTGCTTTGGTTTGTCGTCTTTACATCCGCAGACTACTTCCACCTTCTTCTTTCTAATAAACTTAGGGTCCTTTGGGTCGCTAGGGCTCATTTGTTTGTCCTCTTTGCACTCGCATGCTACTTCTCTCTTTTTCAGGTTGAGAATTTTAGGGTTCATAAGGTGTTTAGGACTTACTGGTTTGTTCTCTTTGCATTTGCATACTATTTCTTCCTTCTTCTGTTCGACATTGTCAGGGATCGCCAGTTTCCGCTGATCTGGGGTTATTTCATTTGTTAATGGCAGTTGTGGCATTGGGTCGTGTTTTCTGAATGGCCAGCGTATTGCTCGGGAATCATTTTGTTTAATTGGGCTTTCTAGAGGCTGGGGTAACTGGCCAGACATCAGTTGACCATCAAATTCTGGTTTGGAGTCAGATAAAGTCACTGTGTTTTGCTTTGGTTTGTCGTCTTTATATCCGCAGACTACTTCCACCTCCTTCTTTCTGATAAACTTAGGGCCCTCTGGGTCGCTAGGACTCATTTGTTTGTCCTCTTTGCACTCGCATGCTACTTCTCTCTTTTTCAGATTGAGAATTTTAGGGTTCATAAGGTGTTTAGGGCTTACTGGTTTGTTCTCTTTGCATTTGCATACTATTTCTTCCTTCTTCTGTTCGACAGTGTTAGAGTTCGCTAGTTTCTGCTGAACCAGCGTTATTTTTTTTGCTAATTCCGGCTGTGGTATTGCGTCTTGTTTTGGACATGGGCAGCATATTGGTCGGGAATTCTTTTGTTTAATTGCAGGCCTTTCTCGGCGCTGGGGTATCTGTCCAGAAATCAGTTGACTATCAGCTCCTAGATTGGGATCATATAAAGTCAATATGTTTTTATTTGGTTTGTCTTCTTTACATCCGCAAACTATTTGCTCCTCTTTCTTTTTGATAATTTTAGGGTTTTTTGGATCTCTTGGGCTTATTAGTTTGTCCCCTTTAGATTGGCATACTACTTCTCTTTTTTCGTTTTTGCAGGTCTTAGGGCTCTTTAGTAGTTTACGGATTATTGGTTTACCCTCTTTGCACTTGCATACTATTTCTTCGTTCTTCTGTTCTACTGTGTTACATTTCGCTAGCTGCTGTTTTACCGACGTAATTAGTTTTGCCGATTCCAGCTCTGGTATTGGGTTCCATTTTCTTAATGACCAGTGTATTTCTTGGCAATCCATTTGATTAATTGGAGGATTTTCTAGGGGCACTGTGTTTTCTTTTGGTTTTTCTTCTTTACATCCGCAAACAGTTTCTGCGTCCATTTTTTCGATAAATGTAGGCCCCTTTGGTTCTCTAGGGCTGATTAATTTATCCTCTTTGCATTCGCTTGCTACTTCTCTCTTTTCCTGGTAGCTAGATTGAGGGCTCTTCAGGAGTTTAGGGCTTATTGGTTTGTTCTCTTTGCACTTGCATACTATTTCTTCCTCGTTCTGTTTGACAGTGTTAGAGTTCGCTAGTTTTTGTTGAACTGGCGTTATTTCTTTTGCTGATTTCGTCTGTGGCATTCCATCCTGTTTTAAACAGGATGCAATGCCAATGCATATTGGTCGGAAATCCTTTTGTTTATTTCTTTTTGATAGTTCCGGATGTAGTATTGAGTTTTGTTTTCTGTTTGGCCAGCATATTACCCGGGAATCCTTTTGTTTAATTGGAGGCCTTTCTAGGGGCTGGGGTATCTGCCCAAACCTCAGTTGACCACAAGGTGTTGGTTTAGAGTCAGGTAAAATCACTGTGTTTTGGTTTGGTTTGTCTTCTTTACAATCGCAGACTATTTCTCCCTCCTTCTTTTTGATAAAGTTATGGCCCTTTGAGTCTCTAGGGTTTTGCAGTATGTCGTCTTGAGATTCACGTACTTCTCTCTTTTCTCGGTTGCTAGTTATAGTGCTCTTCAGGCGTTTAGGGTTCATTGTTTTATTTTCTTTGCTTGTACCTTTTATTTCTTCCTCATTCTGTTCGACAGCGTTTGAGTACACTAATTTCTCCTGAACCGGCGTCATTTCTTTTGCTAATTTCGGCTGTGTCATCGGGTCCTGTTTTGGATAGGGGCAGCTTAGTTCTCGAGAATCCTCTTGTTTAAAGTTAAGTTTTGGTTTGTCTTTTTTAGGTCCGCAGACTATGTCTCCCTCCTTTTTTTTGAGAAATGTAGGACCCTTTGGGTCTCTAGGGAATATTAGCTTGTCTGCTTTGTATCCGCATACTACCTTTCTCTTTTTCTGATTGATAGATTTAGGGCTCTTTAGATATTCAGAGCTTATTGGTTTAATCTTTTTGCATGTACTTTCTATTTCTTCCTCCTTATTTTCGAAAATGTTAAAGTTCGCTAGTTGCTGCTGAACCGGCGTTATTTCTTTTACTAATTCCGGCTGTAGCATTGGGTCCTGTTTCGGACATGGGTATTGTATTTTTTGGAAATCCTTTTTTTTAATTAGAGACATTTGTTGCAACTGGAATATTTGTGTAGACATCGGTTGACTACCAGGTTCAGGTTTCGAATCAGATAATGTTACCGTGTTTGGTTTTGGTTTGCTTGCTTTAGGGTTCTCCGGGCCTTTATGTCTATTGCAAAATTTCGCAGGTGCCTCACGCATGTCCGGTAAACAGAACCGGCCGGCAACTACTCCTGAAACATTTTAAGGCGTATGTCATGCATGAAATTAAGTCAATATACACTGGCCTTCAATACTTAGTACCCACACTTTTGAAATTGCAATTTCTATAGAAGTCATAGCTTTGAAATAAAAACGTTAAATTCATCAACTTCTTTGAAGTTATAGTTGATTATACATTAGTTACGTTTTTAACTTAAAAAAGATTGAAACCTAAATCCTATGTAGGTAACAAATTCTAGAGTATACACTTACTGAGCGAAAAACGAAAAATAACAAGTTCGTGGTGCTAAAAAGGGTTATTATATGGTATCTATCCTTTTACAAGCTTTATATCACCTTGCTGCTACCTTGCTTTAGTAGTAGTGTATCCGACAAATAGTAATCCCTTTTACAAGCACTTCCTGAGGCCCTAGACAAGTGACATTCTATCATCGAAAGCGGGGCGATAGCAATTGGAAAAATATCAATGTCACGTGATCATTCCCTTACATTATGTCACTTCGACCCTCGCCATCGCTAACATCCAATGACACTTGTCTAAATCCTCTGGCATCTGATTAAGCTAAAACTTGTTTATTTCTTAACCAAGTCAAAATAACAAGTTATGATTGGAGCCTCTTTTTAGGCAAAAAATGCCTGTATTAAGAGACTCCGCTCTTCCATAGCAAGAAAATTTTACAAAACAGAACAGAAAAGAGTAACATTATTCACGTGATTGTGTATTCGTGTATGGGAATGGTTTGAGTGTGTTTTTGTGTGTGTGTGGATGTGCGTGTGTGTGTGTGGATATGTGTGTGTGTGGATATATGTATGTGTGGATAAGTGTGTGTGTGTGTGTGTGTGTGTGGATAAGTATGTGTGTAGAAAAAAAAAACGGGTGGGTTAAACATGTTGCAAGAGTGACTCAGTATCTTTATATGTAAATGGCTTTATCCAATTTGTTAGCATTTTTTTACATTCATGTAGTTGTTTAGTGTATATGTATACCTCCTTGTTAACCCTATTATAAAGTTAAGCAGAACGTTTGTTGCATTGTACAGCAGCGAATTTTGTGTTTGTTTGTGGGATTTGAGCGATCAAGTCTTTCCGTCTTTGACTTTTAATCTGATTTAGACTGTCAGTAGGGTATCTGATCTTTTTAAAATACATTATTTTTATTAGCGCTCGTTGTGCTCGTTCTACATCTATAAATCTTGTTTTTGCCGCACCGCCCCATATGGGGATACAGTAGACTATAACAGATTGCACAAGTGCCACATAAACTTCATTAAGGAGATTTCTATGAAGGCCTACTTTTTTATTTATATTAGTGGGAATGACATGCCGTAATGTTTTAAATATCCATCCTAGTTTCCTAACTTTTCCTGTAACATGGTCTAGGTGAGCATACCATGATAATTTTTGATCAATCATGATGCCCATATATTTAATTTGTGAGACTTTATTAATTCCAGGACACTTACAATTATTATTGGAAACGTTATCACATGAGTGTACTTTGAT
Source organism: Orthosia gracilis (assembly GCA_947562075.1). Taxonomy (NCBI): domain Eukaryota; kingdom Metazoa; phylum Arthropoda; class Insecta; order Lepidoptera; family Noctuidae; genus Orthosia; species Orthosia gracilis. The sequence goes on from OX387268.1 coordinate 6,293,134, forward strand.
GCTAAATGTTTCATTAGGCTGTGAACGATTCGATATAGTGAAACAAATGTAATTAGTTTTTACTGTGTTTAGTGTGAGTAGGTTGTCGTTGAGCCAGTTTGTTATTTGGACCATGCCCATCTCCGCTTTGAGCTTAACATCGGACCAGTTGTTCCCAGAAAAGACAACAGCTGTGTCATCAGCGTATGAGAATATTTTTGCGTTTTCAAGTTTTAGGTTGCAGAGATCGTTTATGTACGTAAGAAATAATGTAGGGCCTAACACGCTTCCCTGCGGTACGCCGAATGACACATCTGCATCACCACTAATATAGGTTCCTATCTTAACCCTCTGCTTTCTATTTGATAGGTAATCCTTGAAAAGATTTAGAGGGGCTCCTCTTATTCCAACTCTTTCCAACTTGTTCACAAGGTTTGGAACAGAAACGGTGTCAAAAGCCTTTTTTAGATCTAGAAATACCGTTAGGCATTTCTTTCCTGTATCGAGATGATCGGTAACTAGTGAGCTGAGGGCAGTAACGGCGTCTTCGGTAGATATTCCCTGTCTAAAACCGAATTGTGTAGATGATATTAAATTAAATTTGTTTAAGTAGTTTATGAGTCTAATATGAATTAATTTTTCAATAATCTTAGACAGGGCTGGCAGGACCGAGATAGGTCTATAATTATTGACATCATCTCTGTTCCCTCCCTTGTGCACCGGTGTAATAATGGATTTTTTCAGACGGGCTGGGAAAGTACCATTTTTGAAACAAAGGTTGGCCAGGTGAGAAATGATGGGAACTACTTCTTTGTAAACATATTTTAGAAAACTAGTAGAGATATTATCCCATCTCGGAGCACTGGACGATTTCAGGCTCATCAGAATTCCCTCAACCTCAATTGGGTCCGTGTCCAAGAGCACAAAGGAATTACTTTGCGCAAAAAAATGTTAGGTTGAGCAGAAGGGATTTTATTAGTCCTGGGTTGAATTTGCTGAGATAATTCTTTTCCAACATTCACAAAGTAATTGATATAGATACCGAGACTCCGAAAGTTCCGACGTATTTCCAGATACCGGCAGGAGAATAAGAAGACATGTTTTTTTAGAATATGGCGGCGTTTGGCGTTGCGCATCACCTGATTACATCGATTTCTAGCAGCTTTGAAAATGCTCCTATTTTCCACACTGCGATCTTTTTTAAATTTCCAAAGGCTCGGTTCCTGGGTCTCATCGCCATACGAACCCCTATCGTCGTCAATGGCCAGGTGTACGCTTGAGTTTAACCCTCTTGACCGGAGCGTGTTTGTCGTAGAGGGCAAGGTCCGTCCGATTAAAGATACGCAGTTTTTCGTCTACAGCTGTTGCCACAGCAAGGAAACCCCATTCGAGTTCCACCGCATCCTGACGCAGTTTCTCGATAGCCAGACGCACAAATCAATGAATGTGCAGAACAACTTTAGGGAGAGATTTAGGTGATTTTAGGACATGAGAGGCAAATGAGGTCATGGTGTAAAAAGCCAGGTGCAGAACACTGAGCATGTGAGGAAAAAAGGGAGGGAATGGACGTTAGGTTTCGTCGAGCCACGTGTCATCCTCTGTGATGTTGAAATGTGAGGGTTGCAAAGGAAGAACGTGGAGACTAACGGACTCACTGATTTGGAGAAGTTTACGGGAACGAGGAGTTGGATGGGCAAAGTCTGTGTTGAAATCGCCCATGATGACGCAATGTACGTACTCTGAACCTACACACTCCAGTGCCAATTCTAGGTTGCGGAAGTAATCAACGGCGGGCGGGCAGTACATAATACCAAGAAGGGTCGTGATCCCTTTGATGTAGATCTCCAAAAAGAGGTACTCAACAGAAGCACTGTATAATGAAGGTGATGACGCAATGATTTTGGAAGGAAAATTCCTACGAAGATAAATAGCAACACCTCTTCATCCCTTACCAATCCTATCTTTACGGATAAGAATGAAACCGGGAAGCGGGTAGGTCGTAGAAAGAAGAGAGGCTTAAACCAACTCTCAGAAATCAGAACGGCGTGGACATTGGCGTCAGAAAAGTTGTCGAAGAGATTGTCATAATAACTTGCCACAGCATTTATGTGGCATACGTTAAATAAATTAAGTTTCTGTTGACTAAAGCTCTAAAGTACAAAGTCACCAAGGGTGTCAGTCAATGAGTCAAAACTTGCAGTAGCGGAAGAATTAAGAGATCCAACGGTATAGTGAAAAGAGTCTTTTCGTGTGAGGATGTGGCCACCTCTGGTGTCAGAATTAATTAAGCCGCCTCTGGGAACCTCTCAGGCTTCTGACTTGGCTATTTTAGACTTACATTTACTATATATATTATATCATTCGCTTTAACGCGTTCATACGTATCGGTTCATTGTCAACGTCTTAGTAATTTGTGAGCTAACTACCCCCTAACCTAATTAAAATGACCAAATGTGATATCTGCAGCAAAGGGATAACCAGCAGGTCACCCGGACTGGAATGGTCTCAGGTCTTGTGCCAAGACTGTTCATGCAAGTAAAGCTTGCTCTGGTCTCACTGCAAAACAACTGCCTGAAAAATTTCGTAACGCGGACAGCCTGGATGTGAGGAATGTAATCACAACTCGCATAACAGAAAATCATCTTTCTTTATCCCGAACGAAGAAGACGAAGAAGAGGAAGTCGCCACCTCTATCAGAAACCAGGGTAACTGCAACATTGATAGTGACAAGATTCTAAAGGATATTACAGCCGAGCTGAAAAAAAGTTCTATATAAGGAACTGCAACCTAAAAAATTGTCAGTAACCCTCTGTGGGAAAAAAAGTAGACGACCTAACGAAAACCGTAGAAGCCCAAAATAAACATATACAAGACCTGGAGAAAAATATACCCACCTCAACAATGGAAAAATCATCTTGAGCTTAAATGAGGTCACTGAGGCAATATCTGCGTACCACAGAACAACAGTCTGGATAATATGATAGAGGTGATAGGAATCCCGAAAACTCTAGAGGAAGACCTTGTTGCGATATCGGTCAAGCTGGCTGAAACCCTCAACGTAGATAAATCTCAAATAATTCATGTGAAACGTATGGACGAACGGAATGAACGTGAAGGAAACAGCCAGGTGGAGCTGAAGCAAGCGACAGCAGGCATGCTCGTGGGTTCGGAAAGGATAAAGTATTGCTCGAAGATCTTGTATCGGAAGCTCCTGTAGAATTGTTGTTTTCTTCTCCTACTGTGTCCTTCTCATACTACTGATTTTGTTCACTCTTCCTTTCATATTCAGTCTATTCTTCTCTGGAACGCGCTTCCTCTCGAAATCAGGACGGCCACCAGTAAATATGCTTTCAAGCGTAAATTGCGGGTTTATTTTCAACGGGGAGAGGGGACATCTCGATAACTTCTATTCCTTACTTTATTAAAATATATATATTATTATTTAGGTACGTATTATACAAAATATATATGTATGTGTATTTTAAGCAACTTATTATTCGTATTTTTTTTGTTTTCTTTTTTGCTGGTCACAATTTAAAGAATGCACCTGCCATGTTATCTCTTCACCACCCTTGGTTGACTGGTAGAGAATGCCTAAGGCATTAAGTCCGCCATTGTACCTTTGTGCATGAAGTTTTAAATAAATAAATAAATAAATAATTGGCCAAGTCGAAAGTGATCCTGCGTCACGGTCTGATCAAAGCTAATAAATCTTTACTGTGGCTAGCGTAACAAAAATTGCGACCAGCATACAAATGAGCTCACTCGAGACCTCAACTCAACTGATTTTAAGCGTTGTATGGGGAGCCCAGAAGATGCTTGGTCAATCTTGCTTTGAAGGCTGTCGGATGGTAGGAAACCTGAATGCTGGCCGAGAATTCCTCTCTTCGACGCTGCACTTAATACATGTACTGATGTACCCCGCAGTATGTTTGGTCGACCGGTAATGAAATCGTGGTGGAATCTGTTGAAGACCTCTGGGTAAGCAACCCGGCCGCCAGCGTTTTATCACCTACACCTATATATTATTAAACATTCCGTGTTTGAGGACACGGTGTGCACAGTGGTTGAGGGACCGGCCTACGCTGCGTGTCGCGGGTTTAATTCCCGTACGGAACGAATATTTGTGTGGCCCACAGATAGTTGTTCCGGATCTGTGTATCTTGTGTATGTGAGTTAAAATTTTTGTAAACGCACCCACGATACATAAAGAAATTCCTAGTGTGGGGCTAAGCTTTTACTAAAACAAACGAAAATAAAAAAAGATGAGAAATACCATATTTTTTGGGTACAGTTCCACCTTCTCGAAGTATTGACTCTATGGAAGACTTTTGTACTTTAGCTGATGAATTCCTCTTTACTCTCATATCATCTGACGGATAATCACGAAGTAATTCTGGAGTTTGCATTTTCTCACTATGGCCATGTGGGAAGTGTAAACAACACTCAGGGTCGCCGCTATTGGTTATGGATGTTGAAGATATGTGACGCTTGCTTGTTAAACGAGACCAGATTAAAGTGACATCTGAAATAATAAAAACAAAATAAAAAGTTGCGTGACATTATTCGAAAGTAAAGTAATGTTGGTGGAAAAAGGATTACGGCCAGACCCTCTCCCAGGGAGGACCTCTGTGTTCCAGCAGTGGGAACATTATAGGCCGATTATGCTAAGATAATCCAAAACACTTCTTCAACATTTTTTCGCCAGTCCTTGGACGTCCAGCGGCGAGATGGGCAGACGACATTGTAGAACCTGGATGAGGTTGGCGAGGTTAGAGAGGTTGGCGCGGGAGCTTGAGGTTTGGCACAAGAAAAGAGACGCCTACGCTCAGAAGTGGGTGAAGTCGGGCTGCCGATAATCATGATGATGAATCCAAAACAACTTGCCAATTATTTTAGGCGTAGTTTCACCCTCGTGGTATATTGACTCTATGGATGGCTTCTGTAATTTAGCTGTGCGAGTTCTCTTCACTTTCGAAACATCAGGTGGATATGCACGAAGCTCTAACGCCTGGCTTTGCTTGTTACTATCATTAAGGTGATCAGGCGGCACGGGACTGGAACTGGAGCTCATGTACTGAGATACGGCCCACGTCTGTCTTGATGGTTCAGATGCCTTACTCTCGCTTGGTAAACGGGACCAGCTTATAGTTACACCTGAAATATTTTTAGCACACTAATTAAAGATGGATTTACTTGTACTCGGATCGGCACAACATGTCATCCCAGTAGCAACTCCCTTCTTGTAGTAGCCATAAAAGATCAACATAACTGTGTTTTTTTTTTATTTATTCTCGCGCTTGACCACTATCTCACCGGCACCTGTAGCCAATTTGACAATCCACAATCGATAACGCTAGTAAAAAATTAATCAATGTATGGGACTGACACATCTAACGAACGTTAAGTCACGTGGGCAGACTACACAAATAGATGGCGTTAACGATTGTAAGAAGAGATTCGATACTAAACGTTTGTAACTTTGCTAGGGGCTGATGGTCCTGTCTGGGTCGCGGATAAATTTGGATGAGAGTTACCGCGGCCCTTGCACAAGCAACTGAAGGAACACGGGTGGGTTTTAGTCAGTAAAAGTCTGACACGCCATCCCGCTTCACCCAGAGCGAAAGAAAACATTAGATGATTTCCAATCCAAAAAAAAAAAGCCGTGTGTGGTAAGCGAAGAAGTGGTCAACGGTGAAACACATTTGCCTAGAAATAACCTATTCACTCTTGACTTAAAGACCACTACATTTTGTGTATTTCTAATGTAAAACCAAGTCCGATAATTTATACAGTAGGTAAACTTAATATTTTTTAATTAAAGGTAACTTAATATTTATACATACATACCTAAACTCGCGCCTTTTTCCGATGGGCGTTCTGTAGTTTCTACAGAACGCCAATGATATTTATCTAGATTAATATTTATTTACAATTTATTTTATTATTTATGTACACCACAAAATAACTACAGGACAAACATTTACAAAAACAAGAGTGTATAATGGGCGATCTTATCGGACGAGGCAATAATGAGGTAACAAACAAACAATTTAACCGACTTGGTTTTACATAGGAAGTCAAAGTAGGTATTGTGTTTATTTTTTATGTTTTTAATTTTCGCGCAAGTTCTTATTTCAAACTACCGGCCAGCATCTGACAAAAGAACGTTCACTGTTATTTTTCCTATGAAAGCAATCTTATTGCTATGAAAATACTGGTAATTAAAATGCTAAATTAGTGAGTTTGCTGCGGGCAAAGACCTTATACTTCTTACAACACTAGACTGTGCACTATGGCGCGAAAGGCTCCCATTGGTAGTGTGTCTTATTCTAATGAGGTGACCATGACCAAATAGAACACGGGAAAAATTGATTGTAAAAACGATAGTGTAAGTATCCCAATATATTTATGCTAACTAACTACGCTACCTACACCTACCTAATTTATTATTACATATACTGAAGACATTTAATCACTACATGGTGTCACAATGGCTAGAAAACGAGTGTTTTGTAGACATTTGGTGCATTCAAGGTGAATGCCATCGAACCATAAATGCCGTGGAAGGTTTACATAAGAAATTAAACTCTGTGTCAAAGAACGCCTATTTATATCAGCTTCTGAACGTGCTGAAATAGGACGTAGATTTACAAACAGTGGTTGTTAGAGTTGTTAGTCAATATGAATCAAATGAATCCCCCGAAAAACGATGTGCAAAAACAACTATTATGGCAAATTCGTTGATCACACACGTACCTGATCAAATCCTCGATAGCAAACTTAGTTATTTTTTTTTTTAGCTTCACTGTTTACAATTTTGTAATAGAATCATGATCATTCTTTTTTTATTGGATTAAGTATCTCTTAACTTAGGTCATAGTGCAAGTTTCATCAAAATTGATTAAGGCGATATATACGGCTCAATGTAAACGCAGTACTGGCCTTGCGCCCACTCGATGCCAAAATATCAATATTAAACCTACTTTTGAACAGTTTTGTTTGCAAAATATTAGTTGATTTATATATGCTATTTCAGTTATGAAGAAATTTCAGCCATCAATTTTTGTGTGTAAAAATATTTTTAAACATCCAAGTCGTTTCGGAGGAGTATCCAAAAGTTGCGAAAAAATATCGTGTAGTTAATTATTTTTTTCAAAGTGAATGAATAATAGTGACAAGGCTGTGCTATACATATAACACATGAACATAGTGTTTTTATAAATTATATCAGTCTCTAAGAAAGTGCTACGGACTTGTGCAAAAATGCAAATGAACACTATTCTTAGTTTTAACATAATCTATAACGTAACATATTAAGTTAGAGTTAAATTGCTTATTAGTCTTTTAGGCTAGATCGTAATTAAGTATTAAAAATTTTGTTCTTATCAAAAACGGAAAAAATAAAAAATTTAAACCAAAACGATTAGTTACACGAAAAAACCTTGTTTCAAAAATAATGTACATTAATTAATAATAAATATATATTTTCTTCACACCTTTTAAACTAGCCGTAACTAAGGAGTACGCTTTAGAAAGTAACCGATTTACGGCACTAAAGCGACGGAAGACCCTTAAGCAGTTTTCAAGATATGAGCATACGATTGAACTCTTTAGCACGAATGTGTAAATTGAGTTATTATGGGTAAATACGCATAATAACAAAATTGTCAATACTTTAGGTACCTTACTATGGATCTTGCTCAATTTGTAGTAATGGTGAACCATAACTAAAAAGAGAGAGATAAAACTCTTTCCCAAAAATATAAACCGACTTCAAAAGAACCGACTTCCTCCGCGTCTCGAGCGGGAAACACTTTAAGCCGTTGGCTCCTACTGTCATTAGGCGCTTGAAAATTTGTCACCTTTTTTGCCCAGGAGTATCGTGTAACTGCGTAGTTACACAATATTGCTAGGCATATAAATTATTGTATTCCCAACATAATTGGGTAACGGCTAGGCAGACTTCGTTAGATAAAGTAATCAGAATCAACTTGCCAGTTAATTTAGGTGTAGTTTCATTCTCGTGGTATATTGACTCTATGGATGGCTTCTGTACTTTAGCTGCGCGAGTTCTCTTCACTTTCCCAAGACCAGGTGAACTGACACAAGGAGCCGACGATGCAGACATGTGGTTTTGCTGGAGATGATCATAATGGCGAAGGTGATCAGATGGCACGTGACTGTAACTGGAGTTGACGTACTGAGAAACTCCGCTTGTCGATATGGATGGTGCCAAGTCAGGCCAATGGAAGAAATCTTTACACTGGCTTGATAAACGAGACCAGCTCCGGCATTTTGAAACAGCTGAAACTGAGAGCAAAAGTTGGATGAACTTTGCTTTAATAAGTTTCACATTATTTAATAAAAAAGACATTTTCAAATACTTAGTTTACTGTCAAAACGAATTCAAAACCACTTTTACCCTCGTGATATAGTGTCTCTATAGAAGGCTTCTGTACTTTGACTGATCGAACTCTTTACTAGAGGTTGGTGATGGCAACGGCTACTGGCATCACGGGTAGAAGTGTTGCATGCTGCTGGTCTCTCATTCATACAGGACAAACGAGACCAGCTGACGCTCACGCCTAGAATATTTGTTAAATTTACTGTACCTGCCTGCGCATGTTTTTGCCTCTGCCAATTCGGCTTGAGAATTTTTTTATTGTGAGCCTCTCAAGACGTAGTGAACGTCGCGCGAACTCGCGATCTTTGTCGTAGTTTTGTTTGGTTAAACCAAATGCGTTTTCGAGCCGCTCCCGGTTTCTCGAACATATCCTATCCTATTCTTATACTATTAAACGAAAAACTTATATATGATAATCACGTTCTCGAAAACGGCTCTAACGATTTTGATAAAATTTGCAATTAAAGTGTACCCGCGCAATGTTGCTCGTAATTTCCCCGCCGCTGCTGTCGTTTGAATAGCCTAATGATAAAGGCGATGGCGTACTACCCCCAAGATTGCGGGTTCGAATCCCAGTTTTGGATAGGTCTTTTTTGTACCGTCTCTTTATGTTTTTTATTATATTTTTTTCATTTATGCTTTTGGTATTTTAAATGTCATCCCACTCTTGGAAAAGAAATATTCACTATTGTCACCCGAGCAGAGCAAGGTTTCTCAGGTACTAAGTATATTGTATGATCAGTACGTGATTCACATAAATACTTCATAATAAAACTTATTTGATCTGCGGGACATACGATGTGTAAGTTAGATCAAACATCTTATAGATTAGCTAAAGTACACACATCTTTCATGGGGGTGGGGTTAAATTCTATAACAAAATACCTTCTGATATATTAAAACTAAATGAAAGAAAATTTAGAACTTTTGTTTAAAGCACACTTTGTAAAAAAGCATATTACAAATTAAATGATTATATTCAAGATAAGAATGCTTGGAAACATACTGGTCCTGCTCCATAAGGCAATCTTCAGTGTAGACAAAATCAAACTGGCTAATTTATATTACATTCATAATTAAATTATAGTAATGCTTTATTTTATTTTTTTCTTCACTTTTTTGTTAAAGAAATTGACTTGCACACTGTTCCGTTGTTGTTGATTAGGTAATTTACCTATGTTTGCAATATTTGTAAGTATGTGAGAACCATGTTCCTGTTTATCAAATGAATGAATTTACCTGTAAGTGCTTGTAATATTTTATATCTATACGTAGTATAGTAGTATTAGTTTGGGTACATCGTCCTCACGTATATGAATTAATGTATGTATTTGAATGTTATAAAACACTTTTTTATTTTAAGAGTAAGTATGGGTTTCTTGTCCGTTACTCTCCAAAACAAGCTACTTTTTCGAATGGACGGTAGAATTAATTTTATATTTTTGACGGTCAAAAATGCCACTCAATGGCCTAATTGAAATAAAAAAAAGTTTTTGTTTGTTTGGTTTGTTTGTAATACGTTGCTTCAAACGTACTCGTACTCGTATTCGAAGTAATGTTATGGTTTTATTCATATAGAATACGTAATCTATAAATAAAATATACTTGCCAGCAGTTTTGAGTATGGTTGCTCCCTCTTGACGTATTGACTCTATAGGAGGCTTTTGTATATTAGCTGATAGATTCCTCGGAACCTTCAAATCAACTTCTGGGATTTTTTTATTGTGGAGTTGCTGACCAGGATTATGATAGTGAGAATATTTAGATGACACAGGATTGAAACTGAATTCATGGCTCGGCGAAACAGTGCTCGCTGCAAATGCGTTTCGCATGCCTGGCAAATGGAACCAGCTTAAACTTTTACCTAAAATAATTAAAGCAAGGTGATGAATAAATGCATACCATAAAATATTTGTTTTCGTTCTAAGTCTAGTTGAAGAAGCAGTATTTAAAGCACAATTTATTAGGAAGCAGCGAAAAGCCTCATCTTTTTGCTAATCGAGTACTCGTACTCAGTCATATGCAGTGCAGTCATCAAACAGGGCAGATCAAGTTGACAGTAATAATTGTACCAGATTAGCTTCAAAATAGCTTGATAGTCCACTTTATGTCAAGTATTCATCTACTTTCTAACATTTGTTTACTGTGCATTGTAGCCCTGGTAAAGCGCAATACACACGCCTGTAACTTGCATAAAAATGTTCAAGTAAATTGCATGGCATTGTATAAATCGGAGTTTAATGAATAAAAGTACCTTTCAGGGAAAGTGGTTTTGCTTGTCTAGATAAAATATTTTCTGATGTTTCTATGGAGCTGCAATATGGCCTACCTGCAGTTGTGTCAATTCCAACCTCTTGAACTGCCTTTTCTAGCATTTCTGCTTTTTTATTCGGTCTGCTGATTTGACAAAATTCATCCTTCATCATTTCAATGCGTCGGAGAACATACACAGATTCATTTTGGAACATCACTTCTGTGTCTATAATGCCTGTTTTTTCTTGCAAGTAAAACTTTTTTCCTTTCCGGCAAAACTGCTTTAATTTGCTGACAGTGTTTTCCTCCTTCTGTTGTATTTCTTTTGCTAACTCCGGCTGTGGTATTGCGACCTGTTTTGGGCAAGGGCAGCATGTTGTTTGGGAATAATTTCGTTTTAACAGTTTGTCTTCTTTACATCCGCAGACTTTTTCTACCTCCTTCTTTTTGACAAACTTGAGGCCATTTGGTTCTCTAGAGCTTACTGGTTTGTCTTCTTTTCCTAGTACCGGCTGTGGCATTGGGTCGTTTTTTCTGAATGGCCAGCGTATTCCTCGGAAATTCTTTTGTTTGATTGGAAGCCTTTCTAGGGGCTGAGGTATCCTCCCTGACATAAGTTGACCACCAGGTTCTGATTTGGAATCAGATAAAGTCATTGTGTTTAGTTTTGGTTTGTCTTCTTTACATCCACTGACCACTTCTACCTCGTTCTTTTTGACAAAATTCAGGCCATTTGGTTCTCTAGGGCTTATTTCTTTTGCTAATTCCGGCTGTGGCATTGGGTCGTGTTTTCTGAATGGCCAGCATGTTCCTCGGGAAACCTTTTGTTTAATTGGAAGCTTTTCTAGGGGCTGGGGTGTCCTGCCAGACATAAGTTGACCACCAGGTTCTAATTTGGAATCAGATAAAGTCACTGTGTTTATTTTTGGTTTCCCTTCTTTACATCCACATACCACTTCTACCTCCTTCTTTTTGACAAACTTTAGGTAATTTGGTTCTCTAGGGCTTACTGGTTTGTTCTCTTTGCACTTGCATACTATTTCTTCGTTCTTCTGATCTATAACAGTCTTAGAGTTCGCTAGGTTTTGCAGAACTGGTGTTATTTCTTTTGTTAATGCTAGCTGTGGCATTGGGTCGTGTTTTCTGAATGGCCAGCGTGTTCCTCGGGAAACCTTTTGTTTGATTGGAAGCCTTTCTAGGGGCTGAGGTATCCTCCCTGACATAAGTTGACCACCAGGTTCTGATTTGGAATCAGATAAAGTCATTGTGTTTAGTTTTGGTTTGTCTTCTTTACATCCACTGACCACTTCTACCTCGTTCTTTTTGACAAAATTCAGGCCATTTGGTTCTCTAGGGCTTACTGGTTTGTTCTTTCTACACTTACATACTATTTCTTCGTTCTTCTGATCTATAATAGTCTTAGAGTTTGCTAGGTTTTGCTGAACTGGCGTTTTTTTTTTTGCTAATGCCGGCTGTGGCATTGGGTCGTGTTTTCTGAATGGCCAGCGTGTTCTTCGGGAAACCTTTTGTTTAATTGGAAGCCTTTCTAGGGGCTGGGGTATCCTGCCAGACATAAGTTGACCACCAGGTTCTGATTTGGAATCTGATAAAGTCACTGTGTTTAGTTTTGGTTTGTCTTCTTTACATCCACAGACCACTTCTACCTCCTTCTTTTTGACAAAATTCAGGCCATTTGGTTCTCTAGGGCTTACTGGCTTTTTGTTCTCTTTGCACTTGCATACTATTTGTTTCTCCATCTGTTCTACAGTGTCACGAGTTGCTAGCTTTTGCTGAACCGGCGTTATATCTTTTGCTAATGCCAGCTGTGGCCCTGTTAGGCGCTCTTTTGGACATGGGCAGCATATTCTAGGGGAATCCTTTCGATAAATAATTTTTAATGGTTCCGGCTGTAGCATTGGGTCATGTTTTCTAAATGGCCAGCGTATTCCTCGGGAATCTTTTTGTTTATTTGGAGGTTTTTCTAGCGGCTGAGATATCTGCCAAGACAGAAGTTTATCACGTGGTTCTGATTTGGAGTCAGATAAAGTCATTGCGTTTTGTTTTGTTTTCTTTTCTTTACATCCGCCGAGTATTTTCTCCTCCCTCTTTTTGACAAATTCAGGGCCCTTTGAATCTCTAGGCTTCAATAGTTTGTCTTCTTTGAATTTGTATGCTACTGCTCTCTTTCTCTGGTTTCTAGATTTAGTGCTCTTTATGTGTTTAGGTCTTATAGGTTTGTCCTCTTTGCAGTCGCATACTTTTTTTTCCTCTTTCTGTTCTACAGTGTTCGAGTTCACAAGTTTTTGCTGCACCGGCATTATTTCTTCTTTTAATTTCAGCTGTGGCAATGGGTCACATAGGCAGCGTTTTTCTGGGGAATAATTTTTCTTCAAAGTAAATGTCGGTTTGTCTTCCTTCCATCGGCAAACTATTTGCCCTTCATTCTTTTCGATAAATTTAGGACCTTTTGGGTCTTTAGGGCTCATAAGTTTATCCTCTTTGAATTTGCATACTACTTCTCTCTTTTCCTGGTTAATAGATTTAAGGTTCATCAGGTGACTCGGGGTTAATGCCAGCTGTGGCATTGTTTCTTCTTTTGGACATGGGCAGAGTATCTTTCGAGCATCCTTTTGTTTAAAGTTAAGCAAATATAACTGGCCAGAAGTTATACCTGAAACATTTAAAGCCGAAAATTATGTATGATTAAATAATAATAATAATGCTGCGTAATAATAAAATAATAATAATAATGCTTAAGAAAGATTACAATTCAGTGATATGCCTAACTCCTGTGCTAACTGCTAGTACCTTCAAAATACGAATGGAGAACATAAATGACATAGAAGCCTCATCATTATGACCCTTGATAATGCCGATAATATTATTCGAGCATTCCCAACTTTCTTGAAGGATGGCAGAAAAGATTGAGAGGGAAAAACGAGTTCTCAAAACAGTGGTTTATGCCAGTTGGCAGACAATGGACGACTCTTTTGTGTAGATTGGGCGGTTAATCAGGTACTTAAAACTGGAAGGATGAAATGGCAGCAGATCACAGGAATAATCTGCGACTGCTATCATACTACACCTAAGCACGTAGGTGGTAAAAACTTAGAATGTTAAACATTATGTTTAACCCAGTATTCCGCTACGGCAGCTCCATTTGCCGATGCAATCATTAGGTCCGCAATGGGCATGCGGTGCATGATGTCAGGTTGCCCATGGGCTGTGGAGAGAAGCTAATGAAACACAACTTCATGCAGCATCAAAATTGAAATAATTAAAAATGAGTAAACATTTCATTTTAGTAACAGGAAAAAGAAGACCGTCTGTTTTGCTATCTGCATTAACAGATTTTGGAAAAAAATTAGTCACCAAAATTGGCCTATTTATACGAATACTTTGGTTAATCAAGCATGTTTCAAATAACGACAAAAACACGCATGATAACACAACCCTGTCTTTACTGTTGCACATTCGGGTAATCATTATGAATACTTCGATTCGTAAAAGCGGGCGCAAGGGGTGATCTTCTAATTTAAGCAAAGCTTGCCGAGGTTGGGTCTTGGATGAGTGACCATCTAGTAAAAACTCGCGTAGTAAAGACTCGCGTCTCGAGCGGGTAGCACGTTAAGCCGTTGGCCCCGACAGTAATTAGGCGCCTGAAAATTTGCCTCCTTTCTTGCCCAGGAGTATCATGTAACTGAGTAGTTACACAATATTGCTAGGCATGTAAACTATTGTAGTCCCAACACCAAGCCGTTACTCAATTAGGTAACGGCTAGGCAGACTTCTGTTCTAAAGTAATCCAAAACAACTTGCCAGATAATTTAGGTGTAGTTTCGCTCTCGTGATATATTGACTCTACGGATGATTTCTGTACATTAGCTGATTGAGTCCTCTTCACTTTCCGTGGACCAGGTGAGCTGACACAAGAAGTCAGCGATGCAGAAGTCTGGTTTTGCTGGTGACGACCATTATGGCGACGGTGGTCGGATGACACATGACTGTAACTGGATTTAAGGTACTGACAAACTCCGCATATCGGTATGGATGGTGCCAAGTCAGGCCAGCGGAAGAATTCTTTACTCTGGCTTGATAAAGGAGACCAGCTCCGGCTTGGCCATTTTGAGACAGCTGAAACTGAGAGCAAAAGATGGATGAATTTTGCTATTATAAGTTTCGTATTATTAAGTAGAAAAGGGTTTTTCAAATGCTTTGTTTTTTTTTGTCAAAATGAATCCATATCAACTCACCTATTATTTTAGATGTAATTTCACCATCGTAATTTATTGACTCTATGGAGGGCTTCTGTACTTTGAGTGATCGAACCCTCTTTACTAAAGGTTGGTGATGGCAAGGGATGCTGGGATCACGGGTAAATTTGTAGCTCGCTGCAAATGCCTTTCGCATGCCTGGCAAATGGAACCAATTAAAACTTTTACCTTAAATAATAGAAGCAAGGTAATAAATAATATGAAACAAGTATACCATAAAAAATATTTGTGTTCTTTCTAAATCTAGTTGAAGATGTAGGATTTAAAGCACGGTTTCTTTGCAAGCAACAAAAATTCATCCTCTTGCTGATTGAGTGCTCGTACCCAGTCATGTGCAGTGCAGTCTCCGTTCAGGGCAGATCAAGTTGACAGTAATAGGGATGCCAGATTAGCTTCGAAATAGCTTAGCACTTAATGACAAGTATTCATCCGCTTTCTATCAATTTTTAAAGGGCATATTAGCCCTGGGAAGGCGATAATACACACGACTGTAACTTTGTCGAGTTTCATAAATAGAATATTATAACATATACCTTTCAGGAAAAATGGTGTTACATGTCGAGATAAAACATTTTCTTCTGTGTCCTTGGAGCTACAACATGGTCTATCTGCAGTTCTGTAAGTCGCAACGTCTTGGACTGCATTTTCTAGCATTTGTGCTTTTTCGTTCGGTCTGCTGATTTGATAAAATTCATCTTTCATCATCTCAATACGTCGGAGAACATGTATAGTTTCATTTTGCAACATAACTTCTTGGTCATTAATAGATTTTATTTCTCGCAAGTAAAACTTTTTTCCTTTGCCGCAAACCTGTTCACCGCCAGATTTGGTCTCAGCACCGGATCTTAAAAGGATTTATGGCTTCAAAAGTATTGAAAACTAACATAAATATTAAATGGTTATTCAGTTTAGTTTACTTTACAATACTTTTGAAGACGTTTATAACAAATTGTAGTATAGGAAACTATATTAGGTAAAGTTAACTTAGAAGTAGGTTTTTCACGATAGAATTCGCTTTACTGTTTGACAGACAGTGTATGGTATTTATTAACATAAAAATATATCTTTGAGTATTTCTCAAAGTATACGTTAGCCGGGAAACCTATCAATTTTTGGGGTTAAAAGAGGGTAATGCAAACACTCTTAACACCGAAAGACACTCAGTTTCTAATTAAACATGTGACACTAATCTATATACATGTCGAGTTTAGTCAATATTACGAACGTCAAAACAAATCACAATCCCGCCCAAATCAATAAAAACTACGCATTGGCGCGCTTTTGATGATCACACGTGATGTCTTAACCTAAAGGAATACATCCTAACTTCCCGACGGTTTACATCTATCGGCCAGCCTTGATGGGACATATATAAAAGCGAAAGGTCACTCACTCACTCATCACGAAATATCAAAAACCGCTTGTCGTATAAAGATTATATTTGGCAGGGAGGTTCCTCAAGTGACGTTAGTGCGCATATCCTATTTTGGATATTGGATATCCCACCCCTAAGAGAGTAAAGAAAGTTTGTAGGAAATTTCTACAGTTTGTAAATTGGATACGTGAAATTTTACATTTACGCTCTTGATTGATAAAAAGAATTTATGTATTTATTGGTTTTGGAAATTCTATCCCTATGGGAATAAAATAGGTGTTGAAACTTTACGTGAAATTTCTTCGGTTTGGAAGATAAAACATCTGAAATTGTTGGTTTACGCTCTTGGTTGATAAAAAGAATTCATGTATTTTGTTGGTTTTTGGAATTTCTACCCCGAAGGAGGTGAAAAGGTGGAAAAGGTAGGGCTTATAAAAAAATTTATACAGGGGTTCTTTGTATCAGCAAAATTGGACGTGGTTTTCATAGTTCCGTTTCTGCTGGTCTGACTTAAAAATTGGAACATGTTTTATCTTGATAAACCGCCTAGAGGCAGAGTTATCTATACAAAAGTGTTTTCCTTGACTAGGTCAGTACAGGCAAATCGGAACCCATAGGAGATACCATGAAACTGTCTCAGGAACCTTAAGTGCTTTGTTGTGAGAACAATTTATGCCATAGTAAAACTTTTGGTCAAGCGAGAGTTGTCCATGAAAATGAATAGAATATGTATTTATTTTTTTGAAAATGTCGAGCAATTCAGTTTCATAGGATCATTTATTTGTACTGAAAGAAAATATTCGGGACAGCAGAAGTTGTTCAAATTTACTAACATATTTTTTCTAACAATTTGTATAATTCTATTTTTCCACAGTTAAGTTTGGAATTGTTATAAGAAGGCGCTAAATGTTACAACACTTCAGATACTTATGGGTTTACCTTTGGATTGATTATCATCACGCTATACCTTCGAGGAGCTAAGCAGTCAATCATCATGACATTCACATATGCTCGGCTATTTTATGCAATTGTCAACGGAAGTCATAGACGGGTGGTTTAAGAACGGGAAATTATTAACCGGGTGAAAAATACTGAATGGGCGACTATTATACTAAGTTGGTAACTAATTATCCGGTTTGAGTAATACCTTTTAGGTTTTTGTGAGCTGCGGTTATTATATTGTTACATACTTTAATTGTAACAATATTATAACCGCAGCACACAAAAACCACAACACCAACAGCAGAGTATCAATTTATGTACACGAAAGTATCAAACACGAAATAACAGAAGAAATGTGCGAACTTGGTAACCACTACCTATACAAATATAGATTAATATAACTAACATAACATATTTTAACTCTCATTGGACATCGGAGCTATTTACAAACCAGGTGAATCCAATATAAACCACTTCTTAGACACACATATCTCAAAATTGGAACGGCGAAAGAGGGCGGTTGTTTTCGGAGACTTCGATCTACTTGGTAAGGACAGTCACGTCACAAGATACCTAAATGAAATAAAAGAAACAGCAACAACAAAATATTAAATAAAATAAATATACTGTATAGTACCCGTGAAACCAGCACTACAAACAGTGTACTTGATCACATATGCGCGAACATAAAAAACCACGCGTTCAGCATATCTATAATTGACTCATCCCTACCAGATCACAAGCAGATATTCTATGAGATGGGCAGCATGACAACTAAGATAACCAAAAGCATCCAATATAAAGCACTTAACTATGAGAAATTATACAATAGTACCCTATTAGCAATCTACTCTAATAACGAAAACGATTACAAATATTTAGAAAGATTTATCTCAGAAAAAATAAAGAAAATAAAAAAGATAAGACTAACATCCTAAACCTACCTCAAGAAGACTGGATACATCAACTTACGAAATCACTTATGGCAACAAACAAAATATTACCCAAACGACGAAAACCTACGAAGGAATTTTAATGAAGAAAAGAACAGAGTAAACAACCTAATCAAGACAAGGAAGAAAACCTACTACCACGGCTTATTTTAATTTTGACATAAGAAAATGTCTCAATATAATTTTACTGATCTAAATAATATTTAATGCATGCTAATTTAGGATGAAAATTGCAATGCTTGTAAAAGGCTGCTAAGTCTTAAGTAACAACATAAAATAACATCAACATTGTACACTTAGTTCGCAATAAAACTTTGACTTTGACTTATTTCAAAACAACCACAAACAACCTAAAAAAATGTGGGACATCCTCAATAACTTGTGTGTAATGTAAATGTATAAAAAACGGTTATGAAATCTATAATATACTTAACCCATTCTTTGCATCAATAAGCGCGGATTTAGCTAACGAAATACCTAACATGTATCACATAAACACAGGTAATATTCTCATGTGCGACGGTAATTACACGCTTGACATAACTCTGGACGAAGTTTCTCCCTGCAACACTGACGAAATATCTAAAATTATTGACCATCTTGACTCCAACACTATTACAGGCTTGGACGGTATCAACACAAAAGCTATTAAATTAAATGTCTTAAAAATATAATTTTGGAAAAATTAACGAACTGTTTAAATTTGTGTTTTACGCGCGGCATTTTCCCCGACTCACTTAAAGTTGCAAGGGTCAGTCCAATTTACAAATCTGGAAGTAGAACTGACCCCGGTAACTATCGAACGGTATCGGTCTTACCCGTTCGAGTATTATACAGCCGCTTAAACGAGTGTCCGACTAAGAAAAAATCCTTATTGATCAATAATACGGTTTCCGACCTAAATCAAGCACAGCCTTAGTAGCACTAATATAAATATTGATAAATAAAAATATACATATTGATCATAAAAAAGTTGTTGTAGGTATTTTCATTGACCTAAAAAAAGCGTACGATACGGTAAGACATCAAAAAACTACAGAAATTAATCAACATAGGTATTTCAGGCAGCGCCCTCAGTATGTTCACTTCGTATTTACAAAATAACAAGTCATTAAGATAGATAACTTCAACAGCTCGATGCAAAATGTAGAGTCTGTCAAGCGAGTCGTGTCCACAACCCTTTTACTGATTTCTTATAATGGCAATACTATGATCTGTCAAACAGATTGTCACAAATTCTGTTATAACCTCGTAATAATCCGGTTTTTGTTGAGTTTTTTAATGTTATAATGCCGAAACCTATTAAAAGTAGTGTCAGGAGCTTGTTGTTTACAATGATTAATAAATATAATCATGTACAGAGTGAATCTGACGACGTGTTATCGCAAAAACGACGACTTTTGGATGAAATCGTTTCAACATCAGGTAGGTTGGCAACAACATATTGATACTTTCAGCACAATAAACTTATCTGACTTTTTTTATTTTACTGTGATGTGATCACGATTTCCATTTTGGTTTAGATCCAGACGTCGTGTTCATGACCGTGAAACTTACTGAGGCATCTGTATGTGAAAACTACTATAAAGATTGTTGTCAGTGTTGACACCTGAAAGATTTTTGAATTTGCCGCCTTTTTCATGGGACTAGACTCGCTTGACAGACTCTAACATATGGCTGTCCGCATGGCTCAATTATTAGCTCATTACTATTCCTAATCTACTTAAATAACAATGATAAAATAGGGCTGATAGTCTTAGAATGAACATGGACTAAACCAAGGTGATATTGAATGCCCATGTTACACCCACTCGAATCAAGGTCGGAGACTCTACGCTCGAAATTGTGGGCGACTATATCTACCCGGGACAAACGATTCAGTTGGGTAGGGCCAAATTCGATAAAGAGGTCAACCGTCGAATCCGACTCGGCTGGGCAGCGAGCGTTCGGGCAGTTGCGTGGTATCTTCTCGTCCAACTGCCACAGTGTCTCTAGATGAAATTCTATGACCACTGTGTGTTGCCAGTGATAGCATATGCTCTGAGACATGGTCGTTTACAATGGGCCTCATCAGAGAGCTTACAGACACCCAAAGGTCAATGGAGAGGGCTATGCTCGAAGTTTCCTTGCGTGATCGAACCAGAAATGTAGAGATCCGCAAGTAAACCAGGGTTACCGATATAGCACGAAGAATTGCCAAACATAAGTTGCAGTGTGCAGGGCACATTGCTCGCAGAACGGATGGCCGATGGGGCAGAAAAGTTCTGGAATGGCGACCTCGAAACGAAAGACGTTTTGTTGGAAGGCCTCCCATCAGGTGGACGGCAAAGTTACGGGGATCCGCTGGATGCGGGAGCACGGGACCGGTCAATGTTGCTTGGGGAAGGCCTATATTCAGCAGTGGACGTCTTTCGGCTGATATGATGATGACGATGGCTGTCGTTCATAAACAACGGAAGCACTGAACATTGCTCTAACGAATGCACAAATGGGGCATCCGATCTGCGAGCGATATGATGCTTATGATGATGAAGTCATCCTGCGTAAGCTACATGAAAAAAAAAAGATTACCTACACACCCGGATCCACATGACTGGAAATGTTCGCTGTGAAATCACACTCACTTGACTGCATTCTAGTGGTGGAATCTACAGAGTTGGAGGAGCCCTGCTCCTCTTCATCTTCAGACATTGGTACTACTATGAATACCGAAGAGGCAGTCGAAAAACGTTTTTTTGACATTATCTTGAAAATTGTCTTCGATACATCGAGTTTACTGGGCAACTGATTGAAGAGCACGATAGGATCTTCTGCTTCAGAGTCCTTCATACTTTCCTCCTTCTTATTAAAAAAATCACCCTCCAATTCAGACATTCTCATGATTGTATAGCGTTGTGGAATAGTTGCTTCAATATTTCTGAATGCTTTACGTTCTCTCATTGCAGAGTAGTTGATAAAATCGTCGCTGTCGAACATAAAACAAACCTGGGTTAAACATTTTTTAGGCCACATGGTTAAAAAATTTAAATGAAAGCAACAAAAAATTAAAACTCCGTACAATATACAATTAGTTTTATAATAATAACTAGCTGACCCCCGCGGCTTCGCTCCCGTCAACTGGCTACCTACCCTACCCTACCTACCCCACCCTACATACCCTACCCTACCTTCCCTACCCTACCCTACCCAACCTATCCTACCTACCCTAACCTATCTACTAGATCACATGAAAATGTCAGTTTAGTTAGAAAACGTTTGTATGGGAAAAAGAAAGGGCTGTTTTTGGGGTTTTCCCGGCAATTATTCCAATTTTTCTCGCCGTATAAACCATCCTTGGATTTTAACGAACATTTAAAAAAAAGAATTGGTGAAATTGGTCCAGGCGTTGTTGAGTTATGTGCTTACCAACACATTTTGGGATTCATTTTTATATTATAGATATTCTTTAATAGACAACGAGTGCGGCTCAGGTTAGCATGCGCTCCATGGGAGAAGATAGGAAGAATATACATATTATTATGAGATTTCCACTCAGTATTCCTATAAGTGGCTATGTCCAGCAGTGGACGTCTTTCGGCTGAAATGATGATGATGATGATTCCTATAAGAGAGAGGGAATACAGATTTACTAACTTAAAAAAATGCTTCTTTAAAAATGTCCAGTGCTAAGCCAGGGCCGCGCGGGCGGAATTGGGATTAGGGTTGTTGTGTTAATTAAAATCGCATCATCACTTCTTCATTTGTAGACCTGGTAGCCGCATACCAGGCCTAAGAATAAACGAGCATAAAATATACGCCGCAGCTAACGTAAACCTTTCACTAGTATAATGTAAAAGAGCTTTCTGCGAGTGGTTATTAATTACTTGGTAATCTATATACGACGCATGCCCAGAAAGTAAGATTACTGGAGCCAGGATAATTTTTATCGATTTTTTACTTCCGACCATTTGCTTTCTGGGTATAGTGAAATCTTAAAAAAAATTAGAAGTGCAATTCAGAAAAAGAGAACGAGACTTCTGCAGAGGAGAATCGCCTTCTTCTCGACACTGCCTGACTTCACACGGCGATCGCAATTAAGGAAATTTTGGAGTTGTTCGTATATCATGTTTTGAATCATCCCGCTTATTCCTCTGACTTGGCGATTTCAGATTGTCATCTGTTGACCTCGCTGAAGACTCACATGGAAATTAAAATTCCAACTTACAAGGACAGGAAGAAGGAGGTGAAAAAGTGGGCAAAGGATTTGGCAACAGAGTTCTTTGACCAAGGCATAAAAAATTGATCACTCGCTTAATTACACGCGTCAAGAGGAATGGCGATTACGTGGAAAAATTGACCTACAAAAATCTAGTACTGTTACTTTCTGGACATGCCTTGTATATAAAAATAAATCTGGTAAGACACTCCATTTTTACTCAAGGACAGCTAGGCCGATTTTTATTTTCTTTGATTTGTTGGATTTGTCTCCGCCCCAAATAAGAGAATAACTATTAAAACATCAGAAAAATTAACAAAAAATTATAACTATGAAGACGATTAATATTCCCATACATTTACAACACCTCTTTGTGACGAAGTTTGCCAAGTCAGCTAATTATATAATCCCTGTAGAATTGAGGTTAGTTACCTTGAAGTAAGCCCATCTAGTGAGTCGGTAGTTGAGCTCAGAAGATCGTTAGCAGACTGGTAACCCGAGTAAAGCGCGGAGCTGGATGTGACGCTGGTAAGCATTGCCGACGTCAAACTGATTGTGTCCATGCTGTTGCTTGTACTTGCGTTTAGTGACATCTCATTGCTTATTATAAGTATAGTATCAATACTGCTTGGAGATTTAGATTTTGTAGTCGGCTCTTTGTAAATATCATCCAATGATTGAAGGTCTCTTAAACTTTCCACAATCCTTTTAGATTTACTGGTTCTGCCTTGGTAATGTGCTATATTACTATGTTCGTGACTGTTTTCGCTTTGAATGTTATATGGTTGTTTGTAGCTGATATCGGAACTGCTGACGTTGAGATTGTCATTCGCTTTATTACTATTATTAATATTAAGGCCAGATTCAAAACTGCTTAACATGTATTTTGAATTTTTAAAGACATTAACGATATTGTAATAGTTGGTATGTGTTTTACTGAGGTCTGTGTTTGATATAATTTCGTCAGGCATTACTTGATTAATCCGCACCAATGAATAAGAAGGTATACCAACTGCACTTCCTACGGTAACTTTTATACCATCGTTATCAATAAAGGCTCCGTTCTTCACGCCTGGGAAGCATTCATCAGGGCAATCGCAAAAGGAAGATATATCTGGAGAAGTCACTCTGATTTTAACGTAACTATGTTTAAATCTAATTTTCTTTTTGTCACAGCCGCAGCCTCGGTCACATGTTGTTGTTTTGATGATATCTTCAAACTCTTCTGCATCTATTCCCCTCGCTTTTTTCGATGCAGATATACCAACTTTTTTCTCTTTCTTTCTGATTTTTCCCTTCTTTTCGGAAGGAGTCGGCTCAGGTGGCAAACCTGCTTCAGCTCTAATTTTTTTCACCAAGTCTTTTTCAGATGCTGTTTTACCTTCAGGTAATGGTAACCCAGCTTCAGCGAGTCCTTTTAGTATTCTTTCTTTCTCGGCTGGTGATTTGCCGCTTATTGGCGTAAATAGCCCTGCTGCTTTTGCTTTACCAATAATAGATTTTTCCGATGGAGTTATGCCTAAAGGTGGTGTTCGAGCTTTAATTTTAGCGATCATAGATTTTTCAGATTTCGTCTTACCTTCCGGCAGTGGCAAACCAGCCTCAGCTAATCTTTTCAGGATTTTTTCCTTTTGGGCAGGTGTTTTTCCTTCAAGCGGTGTCAGCAAACCAGCAGCTTTGGCTCTTCGTAATCCTTCTGATGGAGCTGGTGACACGTATCCAGTTTCATCTTTAATCTTCTTTATCAAAGCTCTTTCTGATGGTGTTTTAGCCATTGGTAGTGGCAAGCCAGCAGCTGCTCTACCTCTTAGTATCTTTTCTTTTTGCTCAGGAGTTTTGCCTTCTAAAGGCGTTAACAGACCGGTTGTTTTAGCCTTTCGCATTTTTTCTGAAAGTGTACGTTCGGGTATCCCGAATTCATTTTTTACTTTATTTATTAATGCTTTTTCGGAAGGAGTTTTTCCTTCTGGTAATGGTAAACCGATTTGAGCAAGCCCTTGCAAAATTTTTTCTTTCTCTTCAGGCGTTTTCCCTGCAAGAGGCGTTAAAAGTCCTGCTGTTTTGGCTTTTCGTATTTTGTCCGTCGTAATAGTCGGCTCCTTTGCTGATGCCTTGACTTTAGCTACAAGAGCTTTCTCTGATGGTGTCCGGCCTTCAGGTAATGGAATACCCAAATCCTGTAAACCTTTCAATGTCCTTTCCTTCTCTTCAGGTGTCAGGCCTTCCAATGGACGGAGTAAGCCAGCTTTGGCTGCTTTTTCATGTTTTTCTTTAAGAGATTTCGTTGTAGGTTCATTAGGTAGACCAAGATCGTCGCGAACCTTGTCAATAATTTTTTTTTCTGATGGTGTTTTTGCTTCTGGAAGGGGTATACCTTTCATGGCTAATCCCTTTAAAATTTTCTCTTTTTGCTCTGGTGTTTTGCCTTTAAGTGGAGTAAGTAATCCTTCCGCTTTTGCCCTTCGCATTTTCTCAGAAAGTGCAACAACCGAACGGGGAGCAGCTTTAACTTTAGCTACAAGAGCTTTTTCTGACGGCGTCCTTCCTTCGGGTAATGGTATTCCATAATCGCGTAGACCTTTTAATATTTTTTCCTTCTCTTCAGGAGTCTTGCCCACCAGTGGCTGTAGTAAGCCCGCTTTGGCTGCTTGTTCATGTTTATCTCTCATAGATTGTGTATCAGGTTCCTTAGGTAGACCAAGGTCGTCCCGAACTTTGTCGATAATTTTTTTTTCTGATGGCGTTTTGCCTTCTGGGAGGGGTATACCTCTCATAGCGAGTCCCTTTAGAATTTTCTCTTTTTGTGCTGGTGTTTTGCCGGTGAGCGGAGTAAGTAATCCTTCCGCTTTTGCCCTTCGCATTTGTTCCGAAGGTGCCACAACCGAACGGGGAGACGCCTTGACTTTAGCTATTAGAGCTTTCTCTGATGGTGTCCGTCCTTCAGGTAACGGAATTCCCATATCACGTAGACCCTTTAGTTGCTGTTCCTTCTGAGCAGGTGTTTTACCTTCTAGTGGCTCTAGTAATCCAGCCATAGCAGCTTGTTCATGTTTATCTTTCATAGATTTCGTTTCAGGTTCCTTAGGTAATCCAAGATCAGCGCGAACCTTGTCAATAAGTTTTTTTTCTGACGGTGTTTCACCTTCTGGAAGAGGTATGCCTTTCATTGCCCGCGCTCGCAAAATGTTTTCTTTTTGTTCTGGTGATTTGCCTGTTAGGGGCATCATTACGTCCGCTGTTTTAATTGTAGCCTCACGGGGTAAAGATTTGACTTTAGCAATAAGAGCTTTTTCTGATGGCGTCCGGCCTTCAGGCAATGGAATACCCAAATCCTGTAGCCCTTTTAATGTCTTTTCCTTCTCTTCAGGTGTCAGGCCTTCCAATGGACGGAGTAAGCCAGCTTTAGCTGCTTTTTCGTGTTTTTCTTTAAGAGATTTCGTTGTAGGTTCCTTAGGTAGACCAAGGTCGTCGCGAACCTTGTCAATAATTTTTTTCTCTGACGGTGTTTTAGCTTCTGGAAGGGGTATACCTTTCATGGCTAATCCCTTTATAATTTTCTCTTTTTGTTCTGGTGTTTTGCCTTTAAGTGGAGTAAGTAATCCTTCCGCTTTTGCCCTTCGCATTTTCTCAGAAAGTGCAACAACCGAACGGGGAGCAGCTTTAACTTTAGCTACAAGAGCTTTTTCTGACGGCGTCCTTCCTTCGGGTAGTGGAATTCCATAATCGCGTAGACCTTTTAATATTTTTTCCTTCTCTTCAGGAGTCTTGCCCACCAGTGGCTGTAGTAAGCCCGCTTTGGCTGCTTGTTCATGTTTATCCCTCATAGATTTCGTATCAGGTTCTTTAGGTAGACCAAGGTCGTCCCGAACTTTGTCTATAATTTTTTTTTCTGATGGCGTTTTGCCTTCCGGGAGGGGTATACCTCTCATAGCGAGTCCCTTTAGAATTTTTTCCTTTTGTGCTGGTGTTTTACCGGTGAGCGGAGTAAGTAATCCTTCCGCTTTTGCCCTTCGCATTTGCTCGGAAGGTGCTACAACCGACCGGGGAGAAGCCTTGACTTTAGCTATTAGAGCTTTCTCTGATGGTGTCCGTCCTTCAGGTAATGGAATTCCCATATCACGTAGACCCTTTAGTTGCTGTTCCTTCTGAGCAGGTGTTTTACCTTCTAGTGGCTCTAGTAATCCAGCCATAGCAGCTTGTTCATGTTTATCTTTCATAGATATCGTTTCAGGTTCCTTAGGTAATCCAAGATCAGCGCGAACCTTGTCAACAAGTTTTTTTTCTGACGGTGTTTCGCCTTCTGGAAGAGGTATGCCTTTCATAGCCCGCGCTCGCAAGATTTTTTCTTTTTGTTCTGGTGATTTGCCTGTTAGGGGCATCATTACGTCCGCTGTTTTAATTGTAGCCTCACGGGGTAAAGATTTGACTTTAGCAATAAGAGCTTTTTCTGATGGCGTCCGGCCTTCAGGCAATGGAATACCCAAATCCTGTAGCCCTTTTAATGTCTTTTCCTTCTCTTCAGGTGTCAGGCCTTCCAATGGACGGAGTAAGCTAGCTTTAGCTGCCTTTTCGTGTTTTTCTTTAAGAGATTTTGTTGTAGGTTCTTTAGGTAGACCAAGATCGGCGCGTACTTTGTCTGAAAGTTTTTTTTCTGATGGTGTTTGTGGTTCTGGGAGGAGTAGACCTTTCATGGCCAATCCCTTTAAAATTTTCTCTTTTTGTTCTGGTGTTTTGCCTTTAAGTGGAGTAAGCAATCCTTCCGCTTTTGCCCTTCGCATTTGCTCAGAAGGTGCAACAAACGATCGGGGAGCAGCCTTGACTTTAGCTACAAGAGCTTTTTCTGATGGTGTTCTTCCTTCGGGTAACGGGATTCCATAATCGCGTAGACCTTTTAATATATTTTCCTTCTCTTCAGGTGTCTTGCCCACCAGTGGCTGTAGCAAGCCAATTTTGGCTGCTTGTTCATGTTTATCTCTCATAGATTTCGTATCAGGTTCCTTTGGTAGACCAAGATCAGCGCGAACCTTGTCAATAATTCTTTTTTCTGACGCTGTTTTACCTTCTGGAAGCGGTATACCTTTCATAGCCAGTCCCTTCAGAATCTTTTCTTTTTGTGCTGGAGTTTTGCCGGTGAGAGGAGTAAGTAAACCTTCCGCTTTTGCTCTACGCATTTGCTCGGAAGGTGCAACCACCGAACGGGGAGAAGCCTTGACTTTAGCTATTAAAGCTTTTTCAGATGGTGTCCGTCCTTCAGGTAATGGAATTCCCATATCACGTAGACCTTTTAGTTGCTGTTCTTTCTGTGCAGCTGTTTTACCTTCCAGTGGCTCTAGCAAGCCAGCTTTAGCAGCTTGTTCATGTTTGTCTTTCATAGATTTCGTATCAGGTTCCTTAGGTAATCCAAGATCAGCCCGAACCTTGTCAACAAGTTTTTTATCTGACGGTGTTCTGCCTTCTGGAAGAGGTATGCCTTTCATTGCCCGCGCTCGCAAGATTTTTTCTTTTTTTTCTGGTGATTTGCCTGCTAGGGACATCATTACATCCGCTGTTTTAATTGTAGCCTCACGGGGTCCAGATTTGATTTTAGCTATAATAGCCTTTTCCGATGGCGTCCGTCCTTCAGGTAATGGAATTCCCAAATCATATTGACCTTGTAATATCTTTGCCTTCTCTTCAGGTGTCTTGCCAACTAGGGGCTGTAGTAAGCCAGCTTTGGCTGCTTGTTCATATTTATCTCTCATAGATTTCGTATCAGGTTCCTTCGGTAGACCAAGGTCGTCGCGAACCTTGTCAATAATTCTTTTTTCTGACGCTGTTTTACCTTCAGGAAGCGGTATACCTTTCATAGCCAGTCCCTTCAGAATCTTTTCTTTTTGTGCTGGTGTTTTGCCGGTGAGCGGAGTTAGTAAACCTTCCGCTTTAGCTCTCCGCATTTGCTCGGAAGGTGCCACGATCGAACGCGGAGCAGCCTGGACTTTAGCTATAAGAGCTTTTTCAGATGGTGTCCGTCCTTCAGGTAATGGAATTCCCATATCACGTAGACCCTTTAGTTGCTGTTCTTTCTGTGCAGCTGTTTTACCTTCCAGTGGCTCTAGTAAGCCAGCTCTAGCCGCTTGCTCGTGTTTTTTCTTCATAGATTTCGTGTCGGGTTCCTTAGGTAGGCCTAGGTCAGCGCGAACCTTATCAATAATTTTTTTTTCTGATGGAGTTTCTCCTTCAGGAAGAGGTATGCCTTTCATCGCCCGCGCTCTTAGGACCTTTTCTTTTACTGCTGCTGGTTTCCCGGCTAAGGGCGTCATAACTCCCGCTGTTTTTATTGAACCCGGCGGGAGAGCTTTGATTTTAGCTATAATAGCCTTTTCCGATGGCGTCCGTCCTTCAGGTAATGGAATTCCCAAATCATATTGACCTTGTAATATCTTTGCCTTCTCTTCAGGTGTCTTGCCAACTAGGGGCTGTAGTAAGCCAGCTTTAGCTGCTTTTTCATGTTTTTCTTTCATAGATTTCGTATCAGGTTCTTTTGGTAGACCAAGGTCGTCACGCACCTTGTCAATAATTTTTTTTTCTGACGCTGTTTTACCTTCTGGAAGAGGTATACCTTTCATAGCGAGTCCCTTCAGAATTTTTTCTTTTTGTGCTGGTGTTTTGCCGGTGAGAGGAGTTAGTAAACCTTCCGCTTTTGCTCTCCGCATTTGCTCGGAAGGTGCCACGATCGAACGCGGAGCAGCCTT
The DNA here is from genome assembly GCA_947562075.1 of Orthosia gracilis. Classification (NCBI taxonomy): domain Eukaryota; kingdom Metazoa; phylum Arthropoda; class Insecta; order Lepidoptera; family Noctuidae; genus Orthosia; species Orthosia gracilis. The sequence goes on from OX387268.1 coordinate 6,322,243, forward strand.
GATTTTAGCTATAAGAGCTTTTTCAGATGGTGTCCGTCCTTCAGGTAATGGAATTCCCATATCACGTAGACCCTTTAGTTGCTGTTCTTTCTGTGCAGCTGTTTTACCTTCCAGTGGCTCTAGTAAGCCAGCTCTAGCCGCTTGCTCGTGTTTTTTCTTCATAGATTTTGTGTCAGGTTCCTTAGGTAATCCAAGATCAGTCCGAACCTTGTCAACAAGTTTTTTTTCTGACGGTGTTCTACCTTCTGGAAGAGGTATGCCTTTCATAGCCCGCGCTCGCAAGATTTTTTCTTTTTTTTCTGGTGATTTGCCTGCTAGGGACATCATTACATCTGCTGTTTTAATTGTAGCCTCACGGGGTCCAGATTTGACTTTAGCAATAAGAGCTTTCTCTGATGGCGTCCGCCCGTCAGGTAGTGGAAAACCCAAATCCAGTAGAGCTTTTAATATCTTTTCCTTCTCTTCAGGTGTCTTACCAACCAGTGGCTGTAGTAAGCCAGCTTTGGCTGCTTGTTCATATTTATCTCTCATAGATTTCGTATCAGGTTCCTTTGGTAGACCAAGGTCGTCGCGAACCTTGTCAATAATTTTTTTTTCTGACGCCGTTTTACCTTCTGGAAGCGGTATACCTTTCATAGCCAGTCCCTTCAGAATCTTTTCTTTTTGTGCTGGTGTTTTGCCGGTGAGCGGTGTAAGCAAACCTTCCGCTTTTGCCCTACGCATTTGCTCGGAAGGTGCCACGATCGAACGGGGAGTAGCCTTGATTTTAGCTATTAAAGCTTTTTCAGATGGTGTCCGTCCTTCTGGTAATGGAATTCCCATATCACGTAGACCTTTTAGTTGCTGTTCTTTCTGTGCAGCTGTTTTACCTTCCAGTGGCTCTAGTAAACCAGCTCTAGCCGCTTGCTCGTGTTTTTTCTTCATAGATTTCGTGTCGGGTTCCTTAGGTAGGCCTAGGTCAGCGCGAACCTTTTCAATAAGTTTTTTTTCTGATGGAGTTTCTCCTTCAGGGAGAGGTATGCCTTTCATCGCTCGAGCTCTCAGGACTTTTTCTTTAACTGCTGGCGGTTTTCCGGCTAGGGGTGTCATTACACCCGCTGTTTTTATTGAAATCGGCGGGAGACTTTTGATTTTAGCTATAAGAGCTTTTTCCGATGGCGTTCGTCCTTCAGGTAATGGAATTCCCAAATCATATTGACCTTGTAATATCTTTGCCTTCTCTTCAGGTGTCTTGCCAACTAGGGGCTGTAGTAAGCCAGCTTTCGCTGCTTTTTCATGTTTTTCTTTCATAGATTTCGTATCAGGTTCTTTTGGTAGACCAAGGTCGTCACGCACCTTGTCAATAATTTTTTTTTCTGACGCTGTTTTACCTTCTGGAAGAGGTATACCTTTCATAGCGAGTCCCTTCAGAATTTTTTCTTTTTGTGCTGGTGTTTTGCCGGTGAGCGGAGTTAGTAAACCTTCCGCTTTTGCTCTCCGCATTTGCTCGGAAGGTGCTACGATCGAACGTGGAGCAGCCTGGACTTTAGCTATAAGAGCTTTTTCAGATGGTGTCCGTCCTTCAGGTAATGGAATCCCCATATCACGTAGACCCTTAAGTTGCTGTTCTTTCTGTGCAGCTGTTTTACCTTCCAGTGGCTCTAGTAAACCAGCTTTAGCAGCTTCCTCATGTTTTTTTTTCATTGATTTTGTGTCAGGTTCCTTAGGTAGACCAAGGTCGGCGCGAACCTTTTCAATAAGTTTTTTTTCTGATGGAGTTTCTCCTTCAGGGAGAGGTATCCCTTTCATCGCCCGCGCTTTTAGGACCTTTTCTTTAAATGCCGGTGGTTTTCCGGCTAGGGGCGTCATAATACCCGCTGTTTTTATTGAACCTGGCGGGAGAGCTTTGATTTTAGCTATAAGAGCTTTTTCCGATGGCGTCCGTCCTTCAGGTAATGGAATTCCCAAATCATATTGACCTTGTAATATCTTTGCCTTCTCTTCAGGTGTCTTGCCAACTAGGGGCTGTAGTAAGCCAGCTGCAGCAGCTTTTTCATGTTTTTCTTTCATAGATTTCGTATCAGGTGTCTTAGGTAGACCAAGATCGTCACGAACCTTGTCGATAATTTTTTTTTCAGACGCCGTTTTACCTTCTGGAAGGGGTATACCTTTCATAGCAAGTCCCTTCAGAATTTTTTCTTTTTGTGCTGGTGTTTTGCCGGTGAGCGGAGTTAGTAAACCTTCCGCTTTTGCTCTCCGCATTTGCTCGGAAGGTGCTACGATCGAACGCGGAGCAGCCTGGACTTTAGCTATAAGAGCTTTTTCAGATGGTGTCCGTCCTTCAGGTAAAGGAATTCCCATGTCACGTAGACCTTTTAGTTGTTGTTCTTTCTGTGCAGCTGTTTTACCTTCCAGTGGTTCCAGTAAGCCAGCTCGGGCCGCTTGCTCATGTTTTTTTTTCATAGATTTTGTGTCAGGTTCCTTAGGTAGACCAAGGTCGGCACGAACCTTGTCAATAAGTTTTTTATCTGATGGAGTTTCTCCTTCAGGGAGAGGTATCCCTTTCATCGCCCGCGCTTTTAAGACCTTTTCTTTAAATGCCGGTGGTTTTCCGGCTAGGGGCGTCATAATACCCGCTGTTTTTATTGAACCTGGCGGGAGAGCTTTGATTTTAGCTATAAGAGCTTTTTCCGATGGCGTCCGTCCTTCAGGTAATGGAATTCCCAAATCATATTGACCTTGTAATATCTTTGCCTTCTCTTCAGGTGTCTTGCCAACTAGGGGCTGTAGTAAGCCAGCTGCAGCAGCTTTTTCATGTTTTTCTTTCATAGATTTCGTGTCAGGTGTCTTAGGTAGACCAAGATCGTCACGAACCTTGTCGATAATTTTTTTTTCAGACGCCGTTTTACCTTCTGGAAGGGGTATACCTTTCATAGCAAGTCCTTTCAGAATTTTTTCTTTTTGTGCTGGTGTTTTTCCGGTGAGCGGAGTTAGTAAACCTTCCGCTTTTGCTCTCCGCATTTGCTCGGAAGGTGCCACGATCGAACGCGGAGCAGCCTGGACTTTAGCTATAAGAGCTTTTTCAGATGGTGTCCGTCCTTCAGGTAATGGAATCCCCATATCACGTAGACCCTTAAGTTGCTGTTCTTTTTGTGCAGCTGTTTTACCTTCCAGTGGCTCTAGTAAGCCAGCTCTAGCTGCTTGTTCATGTTTTTTTTTCATAGATTTTGTATCAGGTTCCTTAGGTAGACCAAGATCGGCGCGAACCTTTTCAATAAGTTTTTTTTCTGATGGCGTTTCTCCTTCAGGGAGAGGTATGCCTTTCATCGCTCGAGCTCTCAGGACTTTTTCTTTAACTGCTGGTGGTTTTCCGGCTAGGGGCGTCATTACACCCGCTGTTTTTATTGAACCTGGCGGGAGAGCTTTGATTTTAGCTATAAGAGCTTTCTCTGATGGCGTCCGTCCTTCAGGTAATGGAATTCCCAAATCATGTTGACCTTGTAATATCTTTTCCTTCTCTTCAGGTGTTTTGCCAACCAGGGGCTGTAATAAGCCCGCTTTAGCTGCTTTTTCATGTTTTTCTTTCATAGATTTCGTGTGAGGTGTCTTAGGTAGACCAAGATCGTCACGAACCTTGTCGATAATTTTTTTTTCAGACGCCGTTTTACCTTCTGGAAGGGGTATACCTTTCATAGCGAGTCCCTTCAGAATTTTCTCTTTTTGTGCCGGTGTTTTGCCGGTGAGAGGAGTAAGTAAACCTTCCGCTTTAGCTCTACGCATCTGCTCGGAAAGTGTCACGATCGATCGTGGAGCACCCTTTATTTTAGCTATTAGAGCTTTCTCAGATGGTGTCCGTCCTTCAGGTAAAGGAATTCCCATATCACGAAGACCTTTTAGTTGCTGTTCTTTCTGTGCTGCGGTTTTACCTTCTAGTGGTTGTAGTAAGCCAGCTTTAGCTGCTTCTTCGAATTTGGCTTTCATAGATTTTGTTGTGGGTTCCTTAGGTAAACCAAGGTCTATACGAACTTTATCAATAAGTTTTTTTTCTGATGGCGTTGTAGCTTCTGGGAGTGGTAAACCTTTCATGGCCCGACCTCGTAGGATTTTTTCTTTTTCTTCTGGTGTTTTGCCTGTAATAGGAGTAAGTAGAGCCGCTGTTTTCATGGAAGGTATTTTTCCTTTTTTTATTTTCTCTATAAGAGCCTTTTCCGAATCAGTTCTTCCTTCTGGGAGCGACAAACCCATGTCGGCTTGCGCTTTTAAAATTCTTTCTTTATCCTCGGGAGATTTCCCTTCTAAAGGAATGATGATACCTGCCGCCTCAGCTTTTCGCATTTTTGACTTTTCGGATGCATTTTTAGGTGATGGTGGTAACCCAAGCTCCTTTCTTACTTTGTTTATCAAAGCTTTTTCTGATGCCGTCTTCCCTGATGGTAGAGGTACTCCTGTTTGAGCCATTTCTTTCAAAATGAATTCTTTTTCTGCTGGCGTCTTCCCATCTAATACTTTTTCTCTTGCAGTAGATGTCATAGATTTTTTTAATTCATCGAGCTTTTTCTCCTCTTTAGTTTTATAACCGCAAAGTACACAATCACAAACGTCGCAATTTTTGGCTTTGTAACAGTCGTACAAACCCTTCATCACTTCGAACATAGCATCAGAGTTACAAGAACAACAACAACTGTCCTCTACAGCGCCTAATTGACACCTGTAGATTTTCCATTTCGTTTGACTGGGATAGCTAAATGAATTCAAGAACCAATTATCGAATCGATGTTCAGAAACTACATTAGCAATAAATTTTGATTGAAAAAGACTTTGTTTTGTATCATTTCCACGACCGCTTCTGTTTCGTGGTGGGACTGGCCTCGTACATTTGCTTAGTTCAGGCATGCTTAAGTGTCTGGTGATAATACCTTGGTTATTGGGTTTGCAGTGTCTTGATAAACGAAAAGCAATTGATGGCTGTTGAGCATGTTCGATTAGATTGTTGTTTTTTCGTTTCTTCCATCTCTTCTTACTAACAATTATGCTTACGTTTTTTATTCCATGACACGGACTGTTTTCTTGATTAGTATTAGAAAATTCACTAAACAATTGTTTAATATATGAATGTATGATGGCTGAATCTCTCATATTGTTTTTTTTACGATGCGATGAATCTAAGAACTGCCAAAGATAATAATTCTCAAGCGGTACAAAAAAAATGTTTGTTTTATTTTTCTTTCAACAGTATGCCATAATACTTGCTTTGGCGTGTAGTTTGTGCGACTGTCACGGGGTTATCATTCATGAATTTCAAAATAATTTCTTAGAATGAATTATTTATTCCAGCTGAAATAACACGAAGATTATTTTATTATTATTAACTGCCATCTTGTGGTACTACTAATGACCTTAGTAGACACATAAGTAGCTATAAACCATCAACAAATTAAGCAGAATATATTACTATGTTAACTAGATTCTACCCGCGGCATGGCCCGCATGAAAATTGTTTATTTTACCTCAAGGGAATATTACACCGGGGCCTAGTCCTATCCTATGTCTTCATACAGGTTCTGGTCTCTTTTTTTTTCCAAGCTTCATCCTAACCCGTTTAGCCATTTAGGCGTGAAAACTTAACAAACAAACTCACATCCGCATCCGCATTTATAAAATTAGTAAAGAGACAAAGTAAGTAACTTCAGTGGTTAATATATTAATTACTGTGATACCGAGCTCTGCTAGGGTAAAAATAGAGAAAGCTACGTTTACTAAAAATGAAACCGTTAGCTAATTATTAGCTAGATCGTTTTATCGGCCCCGAAAGGCCCTGCATACTAAATTTTATGAAAATCGTTGGAGCCGTTTCCGAGATTCAAATTCAAATATACAAGAATTGCTCGTTTAAAAGGTATTAGATTTATTTAAGTTTACATGTATAACATATGCCACCGAATATGCTAAGCGCGCGTTTATACGAGACGTATTCCGTCCCGTCCCAGCCGCAAGATAATTTTCGTGTTGTGTAAACCGAGACGGCTTAACTAACATTTTTCCATCGCTTCAGTGGCTCACCTCGCAGGACCCGTTATTTTTTTTTCGAAATAAAAATTAACCAATTATTTATTTAACATATACTTTATTGTACACCGCTTATAAAAATACAGGACAAACATTTATAAAGATAAGTGTACAATGGGTGGCCTTATCACACAGAACTTACATCGAAATAATGTAGCTTTTCAATCAAAGAATTTTTTAAATCGGTTATGTAGTTTTTGAGTCCATCCATTAGAAACAATTTTACAAACTTACAAACAATCAAATCTTTCCTTTTTATAATATTAGTGTAGATAATGCTAGAAAGTTGAATAAAGAAAATAATCTCGAAAATAATTTGCAACTAACAAAAGATTTTCAAACATCCTATTAAAATTTGAAACTGCTTTCAGAAGTACCTACTCTGCAAGCTTTGCCGCAAATAATTAAAGAAACCGTGACTTTTGTGCTAAAAATACAATCAAAGATTTTTTTATCATTTATAGGCTCGCGCTTGACGACTATCTCACCTGATGGTAAGCAATGATGTAAGTGAAGATAAAGTGTCCATTTTGGTTACAATATCTAGTGACAACATTAGCTTTTTCAAAGCGTCATAAGTATTAAATGTTGCAATAGTACTCGAGGGCACCTACGGATTCGCTGAGTCCACCAAACGACGGAGCTTCGTGTAGCCTTGATATCCAGCAACCTTGGTACTACATTACGATAACTAATCTACAACTACAGAATCGCATACATACATACATACAACTAACGTGCATACCCATGGGTTTAAAGAATTCTCTCTATGAATGTTTGTGCATGGGTTTAAAGAATTCTCCATCTACTTTCCAGATGGATGGAACGTATAATGTGCTCAGATGCCAACAAAAAGAGTCCCGCTTAGTTTACTTAGATGCCGTCATCATTTTTAGTACATCATTGCAGGAGCACATGACTATTCTAGAAAAGTTTTGAAAAGGTTGCAACAATCTTATTTTAAAATACAAATGGATAAAATTGAATTTCTGAAGCTAGAAACAGGGTTCTTAGTGCATACAATCTGTGGTGAAGGTGGAAATCCTAACCCTCATAAAATATAAGCAGTAGCAAAAGTAACCATTACTAAAGACCCTTAAACAGATTAAACAATTCCTTGGATTATTGGGCTATTATAGAAAATTTATGTACGACTTTGCCCGTATTACTATGCCCATAAAAATGCCTAAAAAAGTCTTTTAATATAACTTTTGACGCTGATTATAAGGACTGTTTATTATACATATGTACATAATTTGTAAACTAGAGTTAGGACTACAATAAGAGTAAAATATTTAAAATTACGGGGCGTCAAAAAATTCATCCACATCGCTGTCAACAGGAAAAGTGCCCAGAAGGCTGGCAGCATTGCCACGTTGGATGGCAATACTGATTCTTTGGGCAAAAAAAAGGCCAGCCCTCTGGTCTCGTGAAGAGTCAACCAACCGTTTGGCGATATCTCGAAATAATAGGTGTGCACTCGGACCCCATGGCCCTAATGTTTCAACCCCAAACGGCTCAAACACAGGACTGTTTTAACATAATGTAAGACACTACTGACAAATTACTACACCTTACTACACCCAGACTTTACTACGGAGTTCATTCTGACAATTGACGCTTGAAACGTAGTTTTAGGTTTTAATCTGTTTGGACGTAAATTCAAAATCATAACTGACCATAAACCATTACAGTGGATAATGAACTTACAAGAACCTAACTCTAGACTGAGTAGATAGCGACTTAAACTAAGCGAGTATGACTATATATATATATATATATAAATAATCTACAAAATGGGAAAGTGAAACACTAATGCTGATATTTTATCTCGCGTAGAAATTTACAACGAAGTGACTGAGTCATCGATACCTAACCTTTAGAGCCACCACCCTCTCAGACAGGCTCTACAGCACTCACCGCCCAAACTAGTACTAACTCTAGTAGAACTACTAAAAGAGAGGCGTGGAGGCAACCATAGTGGTTACCATAATGGGTAATCTGCCCCAACATCGTCTGGATACCGGGTTTTCTTTTTGGCGCTTTGGCGTGGACTACGCAGATCCAGTGTTTACCTTGAACCGAAAAGGTAGGGGAGCGGAATTGGAAAAAACCAAAACCATTTTTCGATTCAGAGATCCGTTTGCGTAAAATTAAGCTTTAAATTGCAAATGTTTGTTAAAGTATACCCCTCCTTCCTGCCAGCAAAATGGTTACTTTTGGCTGTGTGAAAAACTTCACAGCAGTAAGTATGGATAATAGTCGAGCACCTTATAAAATGTACTTGGCACGGTAAAAATTTTGTACAAATGCCTTTTTGAAAAATTACTTAAATAACGTTGAGAGTTACTTATACTTATGAACCATGTAAAAATATATAAAAATAAATTCATTACATCCTTCATAATAATGATTTCTAAATGAATAATGTTTAAGCTAGAATAATACATTGAAGTGGGCGGAATCGTTGGCAGTACCGGTCCGTAAGGCGCATGCGCGCGGACGATTTTATTTTGGTGATAATGCAGAAGTATTTTCGACATTTTGTAATCTAAAGTAAAATTTGATTAGATTGCCAAGCGAATGCCGTTACCATAGATGGCAGTATTCTCAGTGGTCGCAATTATAAGCCAGCTAGGTTGGGCTGCACGATGCATCATGGCCCTCGGCAAATTGCATTGGCGAACCGCGTCTTGCAACACGTCGAGTCGCGGCGCACGACCAATCACAGCAAGCAAAATAATCCTTGCCTTAGAAGTATCAGGTTCCAATGAGAAGGAGTAAGGACGCCCAGCAGTTTCAGCGCAATGCCATTAATCCTGCGTCAGAGGAAGCGGGCAAATTTTAGAAAATGCCCGTCTGACGACGCCTTCCGCGTTGCGTATGTCAGCTACTCTTGATATTCCAACTTTTCCCGGATAGGTTATGAGAACTCTTCCTAGGCTCCACTTCAATGGCTGCAAGTTGTCATCTTTTAGGAGAACGAGCATATTCTCTTTGAGGTCAGTTTTATGCTCATGCCACTTGCTCCTGGTCTGCAGTTTTGACACGTACTCCTTGGCTCAGCGACGCCAGAAGTAATTTCGTATCTGTGCCAACCTCTGGTATCGTGGATGACAGCAGATACAGGTGCAGTCACTGGATGACCAACCAAAAATGAGCTGGACTAAGAAGGAGGCAATCTTAAAGATCTGTGGACATAGTTGTCTAGGGTCGTGATTGCTTCAACCTGTGTAAATACTGTTGTGTATACCTCTAAATTTAATTGCGAATTGCCGACTAAACGCCACAGGTGAAGCTTACAGCTCATTACCCCAGTCTCCCACAAGCGCCCAAAATGGCTAGCATAAGATACATTCTTAAGCTTTTTGCATTGTCAGAGAATACTTCAATTGGTTTACCGCGTCTAAATGATAATAGCATTTGATGAGAGGTCTGCAACAAGTTCTAAATGTACAGCGCGTGTAACTAAACATACGAATATACATATGTATGATTTTTCCAATTCCGCTCCCCTACCTTTTCGGTTCAAGGTAAACACTGGATCTGCGTAGTCCACGCCAAAGCGCCAAAAAGAAAACCCGGTATCCAGACGATGTTGGGGCAGATTACCCATTATGGTAACCACTATGGTTGCCTCCACGCCTCTCTTTTAGTAGTTCTACTAGAGTTAGTACTAGTTTGGGCGGTGAGTGCTGTAGAGCCTGTCTGAGAGGGTTGTGGCTCTAAAGGTTAGGTATCGATGACTCAGTCACTTCGTTGTAAATTTCTACGCGAGATAAAATATCAGCATTAGTGTTTCACTTTCCCATTTTGTAGATTATTTATATATATATATAGTCATACTCGCTTAGTTTAAGTCGCTATCTACTCAGTCTAGAGTTAGGTTCTTGTAAGTTCATTATCCACTGTAATGGTTTATGGTCAGTTATGATTTTGAATTTACGTCCAAACAGATAAAACCTAAGACTACGTTTCAAGCGTCAATTGTCAGAATGAACTCCGTAGTAAAGTCTGGGTGTAGTAAGGTGTAGTAATTTGTCAGTAGTGTCTTACATTATGTTAAAACAGTCCTTATAATCAGCGTCAAAAGTTATATTAAAAGACTTTTTTAGGCATTTTTATGGGCATAGTAATACGGGCAAAGTCGTACATAAATTTTCTATAATAGCCCAATAATCCAAGGAATTGTTTAATCTGTTTAAGGGTCTTTAGTAATGGTTACTTTTGCTACTGCTTACATTTTATGAGGGTTAGGATTTACACCTTCACCACAGATTGTATGCACTAAGATAGCTTCAGAAATTCAATTTTATCCATTTGTATTTTAAAATAAGATTGTTGCAACCTTTTCAAAACTTTTCTAGAATAGTCATGTGCTCCTGCAATGATGTACTAAAAATGATGACGTCATCTAAGTAAACTAAGCGGGACTCTTTTTGTAGGCATCTGAGCACATTATACATTCCATCCATCTGGAAAGTAGATGGAGAATTCTTTAAACCCATGCACAAAACATTCATAGAGAGAATTCTTTAAACCCATGGGTATGCACGTTAGTTGTATATATGTATGTAGTTGTAGATTAGTTATCGTAATGTAGTACCAAGGTTGCTGGATATCAAGGCTACACGAAGCTCCGTCGTTTGGTGGACTCAGCGAATCCGTAGGTGCCCTCGAGTACTATTGCAACATTTAATACTTATGACGCTTTGAAAAAGCTAATGTTGTCACTAGATATTGTAACCAAAATGGACACTTTATCTTCACTTACATCATTGCTTACCATCAGGTGAGATAGTCGTCAAGCGCGAGCCTATAAATGATAAAAAAAATCTTTGATTGTATTTTTAGCACAAAAGTCACGGTTTCTTTAATTATTTGCGGCAAAGCTTGCAGAGTAGGTACTTCTGAAAGCAGTTTCAAATTTTAATAGGATGTTCGAAAATCTTTTGTTAGTTGCAAATTATTTTCGAGATTATTTTTCTTTATTCAACTTTCTAGCATTATCTACACTAATATTATAAAAAGGAAAGATTTGATTGTTTGTAAGTTTGTAAAATTGTTTCTAATGGATGGACTCAAAAACTACATAACCGATTTAAAAATTAAAATCGAATTCGATCGACAGACGAGAGACGAAGGGTGGGCACTGCGCTGTCGGAGCTCCGGTGCGACGACGGATAGTTGGAGGCAAATTAGACACGCCATTTTTTATCGCAGCATTGAAGTACAACCTCTGTTGTAGTTAGTAATGGCTTAATGTATTTTTATAAGGCCGATTTGTTATTATGCGACAGCCAGACTTCAACTGGCGTTTTGCTATATTCTACATTCACGTCAGACGACTATCCAGATTAAGTCTAAGTTACTTCTTTTGTTTGTGGGGATTTGTACCTTGATCAACGTTACTGGGGGACAAGTGGTATATCTAAACATAGGTAACCTGAACCGATTTGTTTCGTTGGCTTTGATTCGCCAGAGTTTAAGCCATTCTAAAATGTTATTCAAACAGATTTGAAGCATGTGGCTAGCTTGTAATGAAGATCCATTATAAGCTGTTTTCTTTGGTTTTAGTTTAGTTTAGTTTTAGATGATAAACCATATTTCATCGTTTTACGGTCAACACCGTACAAAATCATTAGACTCGATGAATCATAATCCGGCTAGATGGAAAGTAGGTACTGGCCAGATATGTTACACATCTGCTATGTCAAAATAAAGTTATTTAAAATAAATAAAATATATAAAATTAGTTATCTTTATTCGTATTACGCATGAAGATCCATTACAAACTAGCCCCAAGCTTAACATCTAACATGGACAGTTACAGCTGCTATGTCATCAGCAAAGGTTGTAGCGTTACGGATCGCTCAGGTGAGCTGAGCCACACGTAAGCCACGTTAATACAAATAAAAAAACAGTTATGAACTAAAAATGTATGAAATGAAATTAAGGATCCGGCTTCGCACGACGTGGGCAGCCAACCGGGGAACAGGTCGGGCAGGCAGGTCGTATTGTAGGCAGCTGGTGGTTAGGCAGGCAGCACAACTGACAGGAACTCTTCGTGGCAGACAACCAGGGAACAGGTCGGCAGGGAGGTAGCCGTGTAGGTAGCTAGTAGGTTAGGCAGGCAGCACAACTGTCAGGAACTCCTCGTATCTTATGGCTTAGCGATTAGGCGACTCTTCGGTTTCAGACCAGATTGAAGACTCCTGAAGCCCTCGAAATTACCGTCTTTTATATCTGCCGCCTGTCCTTTTTCTTCTTTATTAGAATGACATCTTGTTGTCATAAAAAAATGCAACTTGCCAGTATTTAAAACAGCCAGTAATATTCAATCCAAAACCTCTTCGATAAATTCTGAGAGCGTGTAAATTAATTTAAGTTATAAAATACAATATTTGAGCTAACATATTGATAAAAAGAATTTAAATTATATAAATCAAAAGTAATCTTCATAGGCTAAGCTAGTGAGAAACTCTATGACAGAAAATTTAAAAGGAAAAGTATTGACAGCTTGACAACCTGACGTAGGTGTCATAACATTGAAAAATATTATAATTATTTATTTTAGATATTTTATAAGAAAACGAATCGTTTTAGACCGATTCGCAGAATAGTAATGCGCAAACCAGCAAAACGTATAATAGATGCGATGTGATGTAAAATGTTTTGGCATGAAATAATATGAATACAGTGTGAGTAAGTAAGTATTATGAGACCTAAGTATGAATTAGGTGAGAACACTCCAGCTCACTCAGTGAAATATCTAAAATATGTGGTTTAGAATAGCGAAATACCACATTTCCCCCAACAACCCCGGAAAATTTTCAACTCCATTGAAAATTTTGAAGGTTAAAATAAGTCCTTGTTCCAACACACAACATCCTTCCATGCTTCCATCAAACATTCATTCATTCACACATAGGAGATATGGTTCACATTCAATGACGCATACTCCAACAAAGACATATTTATATTGTAATTACGAAGGCTTTTTTTTTTAATTAGGTGTCGTAACCCGCACCTGTTTGAAAACCCAATTTAGAAGAGAGCATTAGGGCTTATTTAACGAGTTGCTTATCCGCTCGAGAGCATTAGGGCTTATTTAACGAGTTGCTTATCCGCTCGAAAAGTTTAAAGTTTAAGAAAAACCCCTAGTTTAAGAGACACTTGAGTTTTAAGAGAGCTCAAGAGGAACTTGAGTTTAAGGTTTAGAGGGTTTTAAGAATACCTCTAAGAAAAGATAATGCATTAGGGGCTTATTTAATGAGTTGCTACCGCTCAAAAAAAGGAATAATGCATTATAGCCTTATTCAGAGAAAATAAAGACTGAAAGTCGAGTGGGACTGAAGGTGAGTGAGACTGAAGTGGGTGAGGGTGAGGGTGAATGAGTGCTAAAGGCGACTCAAGAGTCTAGAGTTGAGTGTTTAGGAGGTCTTCCTAGAGTGTTTAAGAGGTGTGTGTAGGGTGGAGTATTAGAGAGTTATGTGCTATGGAACGTTATGGTAACGACTATAGGATATTCTCCTACAGTGCGTCGTAGAGTAAACCAAACCCCAGCTTGTGAGTGACCACGAATGGTTTTAAGAACACTTCCAAGTGAAGAATGGGTGCCAATTACCAGAGGGTAAAAGGGATGTGTGTAGGGTAGTGGAGTATTAGAGAGTTATGTGTTATGGAACGTTATGGTAACGACTATAGGATATTCTCCTACAGTGCGTCGTAGAGTAAACCAAACCCCAGCTTGTGAGTGACCACGAATGGTTTTAAAAACACTTCCAAGTGAAGAATGGGTGCCAATTACCAGAGGGTAAAAGGGATGTGTGTGTGGTGTAGTGTAAGTAGGTATGAAGATGTGTTGAGTAGAAGAAAGAAGAAGAAGAGAAAAAGTGAATTAGGTAAATTAATAAATAAATGAATATGAAGAGACTAAGCCAAATAAGAGTCCAAAAGAAAATGCTAGTGGTAGTTTTTTTTTAGAATTTTGAAAAGGATAAAGCTGATTTTACGTTGGGCGCCAGACTGTAGCGTTACGGGTCGCTCAGGTGAGCTGAGCCACACGTAAGCCACGTTAATACAAATAAAAAAACAGTTATGAACTAAAAATTATGTATGAAATGAAATTAAGGATCCGGCTTCGCACGACGTGGGCAGCCAAGCGGGGAACAGGTCAGGCAGGCAGGTCGTATTGTAGGCAGCTGGTGGTTAGGCAGGCAGCACAACTGACAGGAACTCTTCGTGGCAGACAACCAGGGAACAGGTCGGCAGGGAGGTAGCCGTGTAGGTAGCTAGTAGGTTAGGCAGGCAGCACAACTGTCAGGAACTTCTCGTATCTTATGGCTTAGCGATTAGGCGACTCTTCGGTTTCAGACCAGATTGAAGACTCCTGAAGCCCTCGAAATTTCCGTCTTTTATATCTGCCGCCTGTCCTTTTTCTTCTTTATTAGAATGACATCTTGTTGTCATAAAAAAATGCAACTTGCCAGTATTCAAAACAGCCAGTAATATTCAATCCAAAACCTCTTCGATAAATTCTGAGAGCGTGTAAATTAATTTAAGTTATAAAATACAATATTTGAGCTAACATATTGATAAAAAGAATTTAAATTATATAAATCAAAAGTAATCTTCATAGGCTAAGCTAGTGAGAAACTCTATGACAGAAAATTTAAAAGGAAAAGTATTGACAGCTTGACAACCTGACGTAGGTGTCATAACATTGAAAAATATTATAATTATTTATTTTAGAAATTTTATAAGAAAACGAATCGTTTTAGACCGATTCGCAGAATAGTAATGCGCAAACCAGCAAAACGTATAATAGATGCGATGTGATGTAAAATGTTTTGGCATGAAATAATATGAATACAGTGTGAGTAAGTAAGTATTATGAGACCTAAGTATGAATTAGGTGAGAACACTCCAGCTCACTCAGTGAAATATCTAAAATATGTGGTTTAGAATAGCGAAATACCACAAGGTGATGATTCTATTACAAACGAAAATGGAGTTAAAAGTAGACGTACAAGGTCGGGTCAAGGGCGCTTCCTTGGGACACTCCTGCATATCTTTGCATGGTGAGGAAGTTTTGTTGAATTCTCACCTTGCTTGACATATAGTACGAAAGCCCACGACCAAAACCATATTTCATCGTTTTATGGTCAATACCGTATAAAATCGTTAGACTCGATGAATCATAACCCGGCTAGATGGAAAGTACTGGCCAGGCACGTGACATTTCTGCTATGTCGAAATAAAATGATTAAAAAATCTTTTTTTAATTCTCGATCCATTAGAAGCTAGACCCATGCTTCAAATCTAACATGGACAGTTAAGGCTGCTATGTCATCAGCAAAGGTGATGATTCTATTATAAACGCAAATTTGGAGTGAAAAGCAGACGTACAAGGTCCGTAGAAGTGTCCCAAGGGCGCTTCCTTGGGGCACTCCTGCATAGATGGTGAGGTGTTGTTCTAAAAAATATTATTATAAGGAACATCCTCCAATTTAAACGTCGAAATATTACAGACGTTTCAGTAAAGTATGTTGAGTATCGCCCCTTGGTTTGTAACAACAGTTGCACTACGATCTTGGAATCAGAACCATCAAATACGAAATCAAACACTCTATGAGAAGATGAATTACAAGAAGAGACAAGCAAACCATCCTAACACACTAGCGTCACACTTAACGAAAATTGATTCTAAACCCACTCGAATAAAAAGAAAGACCCCTGCTGACCTATAAGGAAATATCATTAGGGCTCATGTCACTGGACTTCTTGTCCTGCAAGACAAATATTAAATTCTTAACCGTTTGCTAAATGTTAAAAGAACAGATTGCAAACTGAAACATCGTTTTTTTTATGTTATATTCACGTTGTGTATTTCGCAATGATAAGTAAATGAATCTTTAGCTAAACTATACTCGCAAATATTTAGGTACGTTAGATTATCATGGGCATTGACTGAATAGACTGATCGTATGGAGAAGAATTTTTCAAATTTCTTCTGAAATGCTATTGCAAGTATTTTACTATGGTAAATATTATTTAATTTCTAACACCTGGAGTGAGTCTGGGACACTTTTTATTGCAGGTTGTTTAATTTTATTTCAAATGATTTAAATTACGTAGGCTCGCCGGGAGTGGACCGGGGCGCGGCATCTGCTCCCGCGTATCCACATTGGACTAACTTTCGCGGTTTTCGGAACTGTGGAGGAAATTCCAAAGGGTGTCGAATAACCGTTAGGTATTTGTTTTCGCTTTAATTATTACATTTATAAGTATTGCAAATAATATCATGTTACAGTGAACTACAACAAATCTATGTCAAACAATGCTATGCCCTACAGTTTGTAGTATTTTTTTAATGCGACATACACTAGAAAATCGTGAAAACCGAAATGCTGGTGAGGGCTAGTGAATAGGCTATTTAAGTAACTGAATTTTAAATGAAAATCCTTAAAAAAATCTCATAATCTGCTTAAAACAAGGAATATTAGTTACATTTCTAGTGATGTTCGAAAGATTCCTAGTAATTCGCAAGGTATTTCGCTACTTTTTATTCATAAACACGTAGGTATTCTAAAACACGGGACCATTCCGCACGACCGTCGTAATACCTACGCTTGCTGGATACGCTGGACAAAGTTAAGTACGCCAAGCTGCACAAACTGCACAGCGTATTTTGAAGCATCTACAAAAGCTACGCCTTCGTAAACTACCAAGACTACCTGAACATGCATCCCATGGCATCAAGTTATTTCTTAACCCATATACCTATAATATTTTACATACCTGTCAATTTAAAATGTGTTGAAAATCAAACCAACAAATTCAATAATAGTGCTTGGTACTTGGGGAGCGTTTCATGTTTTTTGTTATAAAATTACTTATTTTTTTATAAAATCGTTAATTTTATTAAAACTCACATGCCAAACAACAAAACTGACATGCCATGACAAGTCATGGTGTCAATCATTAATGTGACAGCATACAAAAACACAAGTCTACCAAGCAAACCTTGTTGGAGTAGCAAGGAGTACCTGGAAATTCGATGCATCCCTCGAAATCAAGTTGTACCATAGCTAATTTGCAGTGACTTAGACCCCGACAGCTTCAAACTGAGTTGTTTTTGAATTATCATGCTTTAAATTATTTTGATCGTCATCAGAAAGCTTACAGTCACCCAAAGGGCAATGGAGAGTGTTGTGCTCAGCGTTTCATTGCGAGTTCGAATAAGAAATGTAGAGATCCGTAAGAGAACCAGGGTAACTGTCATAGCCCGAAGAATTGTCAAACTTAAGTGGCACTGGGCAGGGCACTTTGCTGACAGAACGGATGGCCAATGGGGCAGAAAAGTTCTGGACCGCGAACCGGAAGACGTTGCGTTGGAAGGCCTCCCACTCCGGGGACCGGTGACCTGGTGAAGGTTGCGGGGATCCGCTGGATGCGGGACGCACGGGACCGGTCAATGTGGCGTTGCTTGGAGAAGGCCTATGTCCAGCATTGGATATCTTTCGGCTGGCATGTTGATGATGAAATTATTTTGAGAAATTTTGTCGATAAAGTAGTACTTCAGCGTAGGGGGACTGGCTAAAAGCACATAAGGTATCTCAGGGTTTCACATTATTTGCCGAGCGATCTCACTGTTCCTAGGATCAGCGCACATTGAGAAGAGGATATTTAAAATATCAAGCTCAAAATGTAGCTCCTATATATATCCTTGAATGCAAGGCGGCTGATTTCTCAGCGTTAAAGCAGCCGCCATCCAAACTGGAATATCTGTGGCGCCTATGTTAAAGAGATATTTGTTTAGGTGGCAGTGCCCCCTATAAACAGTTGAAAGGTTTTAGGCAGTGCTTTCTCCCGCGGTCATCATTGCGTGCCCGTTACAACGGGCACGAATCAATTTGGTGGGCCTTCGTGGCGTATGCCAACTTGGCAGGTATGCCAAGAGTGTGGATGCAATGTATCAGTGGGAGCGTCTCGACGCTGACTCATAGCGCCGATTCTTCACGGCACCTTGGCGACATATCCACACCCGGTGGAACTTGTGGCGAACCACAAGAAGCCGAGTGAAAACAGCCACTGACATAGGTGTCGACTTTGTTGGCGCGCCCTGCTGAGCTGAGGATGTGGTCCACGCCTGACATGCTTCCAGAGCTAGCTGGTCACGCCCCAGGCTAAGGGACCGTTATGTATGTGTGGACGGTATTGTTATGTGTTACCCCACCTATGTAATACGAAGCACGCACCGCGCGTGACTTATGCTTGCTGTGTGTGTTTATACGAATGTGAAGTCATGTAGCACACAATGTACACTGTATATATGTTAAGAACAGATGTATGAACGAACCGCGTGTAGTGTAGCGTCAATCTGGTAATGAGGCTGCGGAGGGCAGGGTGGCGGGAGCACGGGCGAGACCTGCGTATTACACAGGTCGCGCGGAAGGCGTTGGGCGTCTGACGGGCGCACGGGCCATGGCGCTCTCTGCTTAATATGAAGTTAAGCAGAGGCGTCGGCATGCGGGAACATATTAGACGCTAAGTGGGCACAAAATTGATCCAGGCTCCCTATCTCGAGAACCCGGGCTATAAAGTCGTTCCACACGTAGCGAGGGGCATCCGTTATCCGACGCAGCGTCTGGTTTTGCTGCGTACGGATACGTTTCTTATTTGACTCGATGGGGCTCCGCGTCAGCGAAGAGCCGGTTCCATCAGTGTTGCGGGTTAGTGAGTTTCACGCTGGGTGTTTGCAATTCATCTCGCCAGCAAGGATGACTGTGTGCAACGGTTTCTTGATTAAGGTCCGCAGCTCGCTCACGACAAAGCGGGCTTGCGGAGGGCTGTAGGCGGCGTTTTTGTCTAAATCCTCGCCGGCGACGTGGACCTGCACTCCCAGCGTGTAAAAGGTGCAGGCTGGAGGCGGGAGAATGGCTTGGTGGACGACTCTTCGCTTCACTGAAACCACCAGACCGCGGTAGTTAGTGGAGATAAATGTATGAATGAAACCTTTCACAGTGTTCATCTGATACGGCGCCACTATTTGCTATAAAGAAATCTAAACAATCATCGAAAATATGCAGCATATTGAAGGAATGGGAAATAAAGGTTATAAAAGCTTTCAAGTGAACCCAACGTTGAATGTGATGTAGAAAATTTGAATAAAAAAGGATGTCAGCTCTCAGTTAGCCGCTATCTATGGATTGCCAGTTTACCTGTTTACATCTGGCAACTCTTAAATTGCGGCCAAATACAGCTGGCTGATGTTGCACGCACCCACGACACAGGAGAAATTCCTAGGGTAGGGACTTTAGACTAAAAAAAAGGGAAGAAACTTTAAAAAAAAATGCGGCTTTATATTTTCAGGCAATTCAGTAATAATGGAAAGTAATATAAAATAAAATAAAATCACATTAAAATTTCATCTTTCCCTCCTGCATTGGTACAGTGTCTTGTCTGCCAGAATCGGCATGTGCCTCTGCGAAAATAGCCGAGGCGCTACAATATCGGAGCAACCCCATCACCACTCTGATCGCGTTGTTTTACTGGACTCGGATGACGACGAATTGTATATTGGTATAATGAACCCGCAAACTTCACGAGTCGAGTGATGTCTGACGATGTACGTTCAAAATAAAAAATGATATCAATTTGTCTCATCATTATCTAGGCCTGTATGGAAAGGAAAAAGTAAAAAAAAATTGTGTGTCATAACACACAATTTCTTTTTCGTCCAAAGTTCCATATTTCAACACTAATTTTGACGCATCTTTGGGCGGAAATAAATACCATAAGAAGAAGGAAATTTGAAAATCAACAATGCAAATAATTTTGTTTTGAAAATGTACATTTAGTCGTTTTTTCATGATACTCCCAAAGGTCTGTTTATAAAATTTTGCGCGCTCGTTTTCGTCCTAAATCATCATCCATTTCGATACAAATTTGCAAAAGTGCTAATTCGTACGCGAACTAACTTCTTACTGCTCATCGAAGCATCTATCCTTTTCACACGTATTGTCGGATGAGATAGCATGCATTTTAAACACGCGCACATAATGGTTCGTGCCTTCGACTAGGGGAACCTTAAAAAGTAAACCCCACTTTCGATATTATTGTAAATGTTATAAATTTGGCAATCCCAAGCATCATTGTCAGGTCACTTCACATCGAGTTCACTTCACCTAAATCATTACGGTGAGATGTCTACAGAATAGCACTGCCTGGACAAGGCGCGTGACTTTAGGAGAATCCTCTCTCAGAAGCCCTGACCACCGTTAGCTTGGACCTTGTGCCCGATACCGGTGGGCTTTTTTATATTTTTAAAGGTATTTCCTTTTTCTATGGTACGTTCTCAATATTTAAAAAGTAATAATATATGTATATAAAATGAATAAATGGAATAATAATAAAAAATCTTTATTTATCTCGACATCAAAAAATAGTGACTATTTAACAAAACATTGTATCGAGAAGGGTGTCTAAGATAGGTAAGACCCGGGAATGACTGTGTTCAGCCTCGATCCATAGAAGTTGCGCGGTGACGGATCTATACTCTCTGGCCACGGGCAGCACCGGGGCTCAATACGATGAGCCCGTCGCTGAGTTGCCTCCTAGGCCTTAGTTCTTGTGAGCGCGAGTTATAACGCCTATGCTTTTGGGTATAGCAACTTGCGCTCACTATGTTTTGTAGTGTAGCTGTAGGCGTGCCGCGGCGTGTGTTCTGAACACATCACCATTTCTTCACGGCACCCTGGCTGTTGTGCCCACCAGGTGGAACTCATGGTGAATCGTGAGAAGCCCAGGAAAGGTAACTAGCATCAGTAGTGCCGACTTGGAGGAAACTACAGAGGAAATGAGTTGATCCGTCAGTCTCACTTCCAAAACTAGCTGGTCGCTACTCAGACCGCAGAGCCATTGTGTGAATGAGTGATAGTATTTGGTGTGTGACACCGCTCATGTTTACACCGAATAGCAAGCTTGCGTACCGCTGTTCGGTGCGTGTGTACTCGTTTATGTGGAGTAGTAAGTGTCTGATTTCGATGTGCAATCTGTTTATATTAACTTAGAACACACTACACGCCGGGATGAATGTGGGTTGAGCAGTTTTATTGTTTGATTAGGCCGCGTGTAGACTGTGGCAACCTACTCAGACGTCAAAACCGGGAGGTGGATAGGTTCGCAATGACACTTAAGTCTCGGGGGAGGCGCCTTTTGTCGGGAGGCCGTGCGTCCCATGGCGCCAAGTGTTTCACGTGGGGCCAAGCAGACGCATCGGCACGTGCGCTCATTGCCTCCGCTAAGCATCCCACGAACACATCCAGGCGTGTTCAGCCTCACAATTTGCCCTTATACAAAATCCATCAAATTTCAATAAGACAGCCTGCGCCCTCTACATCACGCCATCACGCCATCAATGTCGAACGAGCGTCGAGCAATCAGAAAAAAGTAGTCAACATTCGGACGCAAAACTATTCTATGACAATACGTTACCGTAACGAGGACCGTTCAAATATGCCGAATAAATTTAAATTCCGAGTATTTGAGTTTAAATAATAATGTTTGTAAACAAACCCACGATACAGGATTAAATTCCTAGTACGGAGAAAAATTAAAAAAAAACAACCATATGAAATTTAGGAACGCATATAGTTAACTCTTATTACTTTTTATACTTATCAGCTATTATCGCTTATGCAAGATTACACTACATTATGTAGGTACACTTAAATCCTACATAACGCAGTTATACTGTCCTTAGTCTTATAAAACACTTCTAAATTCTTATAAGAGTCTACTGCACTCATTATAAGAATTTAGAGTCAAGAGACGTTCTCTTTGAATATGATAAGTTTCAAGATTTTACACTTAATACCGTCTCTCTAACACTGATACGAGTATTTTATAACTATCACTGAACAGGCTTCGCTGGCAGTAGTAAAAAACAAAGTCGCTGCCCGCTGTCTGTCTGTCCCTATATATGCTTACATCTTTAAAACTACGGAACGGATTTTGATACGGTGTTTTTTAATAGATAGAGTGATTCAAGAGGAAGGTTTATATGAATAACTAGCACTTCGCCCGCGACTTCGTTCACGTGATTTTGTTTATCTTTTGAATGACTCTTATATGTGCAATTAGTGAAGGCCACCAAAAATAATCTATAATTAAATCTATAAAAATGTGGTATCGTAGATATACAGGGTTTATTGGTTTAGGACGATTCGTTATTTGACTTAACGAATAATAAATTTTAGGTTACCGCCACAAAGTAAAATCCTTTCCTAAAAACTTAATAACCCCATTTTGCCCCGTTGAAAGTCGAGTTTAGAACAACCCAAATATAATATTCACTCTTTCTCTTTTTATTTTTCGTTTATGTTAGTAATATACCGCAGTAAAATGCCTCAAAAAAAAAAAAACGTTAACACCCCTTAACCATATCTGGGGGGAAGTTTTAAAAAACGTTTTATGTTAAATTCGATTATTTACTTTATCCCCAAGGAATTAGATTTTTCTAACAAACAAATTTTGCACCTTTTCAACCCCTTAAAGGTTGAATTTCCGAAATTCCTGCTTAGTGCTCCCCTAGAACCAGTCCAGTAAGATTCTTAGTTTTGGGTTTGTTTCGAAAAACTTATAACGCCAACCTTTATTGTTTACATAGTATGGTACTTATATCACGTTTAAAGTTTATTAACCCAAGAATTAAGATTCTTTAAAAAAAAATTGACAACCCCTACATCGCCTTTTGGGGGAAGATTCGAAAAACTAATAATGACAACTCTATTCCTTACTTAGGTTGGTATTTATGTCAAGTTTCATGTTTATAAACCCAAGAATTAAGATTTTTCAAAAAAATAAAAACATCCCCTAAATAATCTTTTGGGGGTAGTTTTGAAAAACTAATAATGAAAACCTTTATTGTTTATTTATGTTAAGTTTCAAGTTTATTATATTAACTAAAGTAATAAGATTCTTCAAAGAATCTTTAGCGCCCCCTAAATCGTCTTTCGAGGGTAGATTCGAAAAACTAATAACGACAACCTTTATTATTTACTTTTGTTGATATTCATGTCAACTTTCAAATTTATTAACCCAAGATGTAAAATTCTTCAAAAATACTTTAACACCCCCTAAATAATCTTTTGGTGGTCGTTTCTAAAAACTAATAATGAAAACCTTTATTGTTTATTTGGATTAGTATTTGTACCAAGTTTCAAGTTTATTGACTCAAGAAATCAGATTTTCCATTCAAATTTCAACACCCCTTAAATCATCATTTAGGGGTAGTTTCGAAAAACTAATAATGACAACCTTTATTATTTACTTAGAATACTATTTGTACCAAGTCTCAAGAATTTTGGCCGTAGGAATAAGATTTTTCATACAATCTTTCAACCCCATCTTTACCCCCTTAGGGGTAGAATTTCCAAGAATCCTTTCTTATCGGATGCCTACGTCATAGAAAGAATACACCCTCCAAGTTTCAAGTCTCTACGATCAGCGGTTTAAGCTGTGCGTTGATCCGTCAGTCAGTCATTCAGGACAAAGCATTTTATATGTATAGATGGTCAACAATGTCTATCCCGACATTGATAACATAAGTTGCAAACTAATACGGACTCTTCCCTTGGTTTTTAAACCCATAGTAGTAGTTTAGGAATAAATGAAGTGAAGGAATTTTGATTAAGTTTTTTTTTTTTAAAGGTCACTTGATTGAGAGTGTTCTTAGCTATGTTTGATGATAATCGGTTCATCCGTTCAAAAGTTATGCGCATTTTATTATTTGAAGCGAGTGGTATTTTTACAAGATATCGTGTTTTCATTACGTATCACGTGTTTCGATGGATTGTCGATCTAAGCGTGTCTACCACTAGATAAATTATGTACTTAGTTTAAAAAGCATGAGTTAATAAGCCTCGGGGTTATTTAGGGCTCTGAAGTCAACAAAGATGCCTTATAGTTTCGCTATGTCTGTCTGTCCGTCCGCAGCTTAGCTCAGAGACTCTTAGTACTAGAAAATTATAATTTGGCATGGTTATACATATTAATAACGTCGACAAAGTGGTAAAATAAAATTATGAAAAAAAAAATTGCCCCTCCCCCCCCACCGCTAGCGAAATGGTTGCTTTTGGCTATATGAAAAAAATCAGGGCAGTAGTATATCACAGCTAAGTAGGCTTTACAAGTTTACGAGTAATGGTCGACCTACTTGGAACAGCAAAATTTTGTACAAACGCCATTAAAAATTACTTAAATAATGTTGTTAGTTATGTAAAACAGATAGTAAATATATGCTTGTGAACCATGTAAAAATGTACAAAAATAAAATCATAACATCTTTAATAATAATGATTTCTAATAATAATGTTTAAGCTCGAATAACGCAATGGAGTGGGCGGAGTCGTCGGCAGTACCGGTCCGTACGGCGCATGCGCGCGAGGTTGTCTATTTTGTGTTAGTGCAGATGCATTTTATTCCATTATAATTATTAATATCGATAGATACCCGAATTCTTGATTCGAAAAAATAAGATTTGTTTTTTTTTATTCGAGGTCTTATATTTTTTTTTAAATAAAATGAATTTGAAATTATGTAACAATTTAATTATACTCTTTGAGGCGGGCGGGCCTCTTTATAATATTATCTTATAGACATAATAAATTACTTATTTTCTTTTGTCGATATCCATCTATAAAGTCAATATCTGACCCGACTACATCAATAGTTGAGTAGCAAAAAACATTCGAGAACGAAATAACAAAGAAGTAATTAAGATAATCGATAGCAGAAACACTCTACGGCAACAATTGAAAAAAGATGAAACAAACGTAGACTTGAAGAGGAAATTCTTACTGGAGCGAAACAAAGTCCGAAAGAAAATAAATAATGATAAAAACAGTTCAACAAAGTATTCCAAGATTGTAGTAAAAATCCAAAGAAGATGTGGAGATCTAAAAATTTTTTAGCTATGTATAAGACGAAAATGAATATTTCACCTCCAAAACATAGTGAATTCACAAGGCGTCACAGATGGCAAAGAAATCTGTGATATACTAAACGTTTATTTCGCTACTATTGGTAGAGCTGGCTAATGGGATACCATTCCAATCCAGGTAACACACTTATGTACAAAGATGGACATGAACACAGAAACACTCACTCAATTTAGACCCTGTACAGTCGAGGATGTAGTAAGTGTGTAAACTTATCGATAACTTGGATGCTGATACTAGCACAGGTGTGGACGGAATTAGCACAAAAGCATTAAAATGCATCAAAAATACAATAATTACACCTTTAGCTAGTTGTATCAATAAATGTCTTGACCATGGTGCTTTTCCTGATAGCCGGAAGCTGGCAAAAATGTTTCCCATCTACAAGTCGGGTATGAAAACAGACCCGAGCAATTATAGGCCAATATCTGTGCTACCAGTGATATCCAAAATCTTTGAGAAAATTATGTATGACCAATTAATTCAATACTTAAATAAAAAAGATTTCTTAATTGACCAACAATATGGTTTCAGATCACAATCCAACACTCTATCAGCAACTATTGACCAAGTAACAAATATTAAAACGAATATAGATAGAAAAAATTTAGGCTTAGGCATTTTCATTGATTTGAAAAAAGTGTTTGACACAGTTTCTCACTCAAAACTCTTACAAAAACTAAGAAACTTGGGTATCACTGGAACAGCTTACTGCATGTTTCAATCTTATTTATCTAACAGATGTCAAATTGTTCAAATGGATAGTTACGAGAGCATTTCCCAAAACATTACATGTGGAGTGCCCCAAGAGTCCACTTTGTGACCGCCATTATTCCTTGTTTATGTAAATAACATTAATCAGATAGGGTTGACAGGATATTTAACAGTTTATGCAGATGACACAAGTTAATTTTACTTCGGTCAATCCATACATAATATCATTGGTGAGGCGCAAAACAACTTAAACCTAATAAATGAGTGGTTCCTACATAACTTACTTACCATCAATACTACAAAAACATCTTACATGATATTTACTGCGAAAAACAAAAAGAACCCACCCTACGCCCCTTTGATCGTAAATAATTAAATCCAGTACAGAGAAATATCTCGGTTTACTTTTGGATGACCAACTCTCCTGGAAGCCCCATATCGACCAAGTAAGAGCCAGACTTTTGTCACTGTCAGGAGCCCTTCGCTAAATCGGAAACTGCCTACCACTTAAAGTAAAAACTACCATCTATAATTCCTAATTTAGTATAGCTAATTTCAATTACCTACAGATGACACAGAACAAAATTATAAAACGGTTATACTGGTACGACTTTTTAACACCTACCAAACAGCTATATGCGAAAACTTAACTCTTCAATCTGTCTCAACTATACAGTTACTATATATGTATACTAGTAAAAAAGATCTTGGATAATACTACAAAAACCAACATTAAACTAACAAAAAAAACATACAAATAAATAACCTAAGAAATAGAAACGAGCTGGTTCTGCATTCTCCTAGAACAGTAAAAAAAAAATATTTACAAAAGAAAACTAAGGGATTATATTATATCATTAAATTGAATTACGAAATAAAATTAATTAAATTAAATCATTAAATAAAATTATTTAAATTAAAATTATACCTGTTACCAAATAAAATATATTTCTTGTAATACTATTATTGTTATTTATTTATTATTCTAATATTATTATTGATTTAATATAATTATAAAGTAAAACTTAACTTTTACAAAATCACAACACAACAAAGTTAGACAAACCTAACACCAACACACATACACGATCTCTCCTCACAAATAACCTACCTACCTATATAAATATAATACACTAGCTTTTACCCGCGGCTCCGCTCGCAGTGAAGCCATTAAAATATTTTTTTTTTAAATAAAAGGTATCCTATGTTACTTCTAATACCTCCAAGAATGGTTTGTGTTGGTGTTTCATTCACATTTATAATATTAGTATGCAGTATGAAAGTATGATATATACCTAATATTAAAAAATATAAACAAAACAATAATAGCAATAAACAGTAAGCGGTCTACGAGACTATAGTTATCGCACACAAGCAGACACTGGTATTCTTTTCAATCGTATTTACTTACGGTCCTAATAAAATTAATATGTGGGTACCGTGGTGATGACCAATTGGCCAGCTGTGTTTAGAAATACACTTTTTCCTTGTTTGTGATGATAATTATTGTATTTCTTTTTATCTTTGCATGCCTCATCATTAGACGACGATATTTATGATGTAAAAATTTAAAACTCATGTAAGTGAACTGTAATGTTCTTATGAGAAATAAAGATTCTTTAAACCTAAATAAAGAATACATTCACAATTTTTCAAATTCCGAAAGAGAAAGAAACAAGGAGCTTGCGTTCGAGGATCCAGGAACAAACCATACCATCATACCATTACCCGTGGCTCTACCGCGCGCTCGTATTGGCTGCTTTCGCAATTGACGTCCTTCATATAGATTATTTATTGGAGTTTATTTAAATTGGTTGTTTGTTCCTATCATTAAATAATTTGATTTTACTTTTTGGTAGTTGAGTACTTATATTGTTTGAAAATACTCATACTAAAATATTTATTTTCGGTTTGTAAATATTTGGAGATTTTAACGAATATTCAAATTATTAGGTGATACTGGTTATAAATCTTTATTACAAACGTTTGCCTCTACTCGCGGTTGTACTCAAATAGATAACATTTTTCAAATTTCACTTGTTAAATTGGATTTTTATAACTCCTTCTACAGCTACCTACCTCGTCCTATGTGGGCCCGTTTTTAGACGTTGTGAGCCCCTGAAAAGTTTTTATGTTCATGTAAAACAAAAAACCTCTTCTTAATCCGCATTATTATGCAGTTACGGAACCCTATTACTATGCGTGGCCCTACACGTACTTGGCTGGTTTTTTATTTATTTTAATTTATCCTTGTTACAAATATATGACCACGCTTTTTACAAAGAGTGCACTAGCACTGTTGAGTGAAAGGTAGTTCACATGCGTGAATTCGAACACTCTTATTCGGCTGCTTTACGCGAGCATTAGTAAACTGTATATGTGATGTTTTTGATATATTAAGGGATGGATAAATAAAAAAATAGGGTGGATGCAACTGCTTCTGCAGCCCCAACTGCGGCAGTTCAGGGGGGTGACCATAAGCCCTTAGAGTAAGGTTATTTTGAGTGTGTGTAAGGGACAGATTTATATGACTTGTATACATCTGTCACTTACGCGATATCAAAATAACCTTACTCTAAGAGCTTATGGTCACCCCCCAGCTCGCGTTCTTACATCCTTTTCTCCTTCTGCTGCTTACGCAACTTAAACGGAACATTATGACGAGCTGACGCGCGAATGGGTTAGTGGACTAGCAATTTATGAAGAGTATCGAAGCAGATTGCTGGGTGCAAAAGCAGCGAAACTAATCTTTATAAAATATAATTTACCTACACTTAATTTTGAATACCGATTTATTTAAATAAATACAATTTACTTATTTAACCACTGGGGACCTTTTAGCGTATGCCATTCACGTCTCCTTCGACATCTTAAAGGCTTTCGACAGGGTCTGGCACGAAAGTGTTATTAGTAAGTCTCCTTCCTTTGGTCTGTTCGGTGGTCTGTGTGATTCGATTGCAGCCTTCCTGATGGATCGGTCTATTCGAGTGGTTATTGATCGCTGCTCGTCGGACCAATTGGATATTTATTCCGGGGTCTTCCGGGTTCGGTACTCTTAGGTACACTGTTCTTACTGCACATAAATCATTGTTAGAACCTTTGGGTATGCAGACGACAGCACTATTGCTGAGAGACCATGGTTGAGCGCTTGAACCGGTCCTTGAAGACAAACTTCGAATGGGGCGATGCCAATCTGTTCAGTTTCAATGCTGCTAAGACTCAGGCGTGCAATAATGGCCGAAATTACTTTCCTGAATCTGCTGCTGCTAATAATTAATTTGTTTAGTTGCTTTTCAGGAACTGGACATCTGGGTGTTCGCTCTCCATCATTCAATAACGATCAATTCACTTATTACCAGTTAATATAGAATGAACTTTTGAGGCTCTATTTGAATACTTGCCAAAAATAAAAAATCTTTTTACAAAAAAAAATACTACCGACATCCAACTAAAAACACTACAAAGTGAAAAATAACTTTCTTTTTCGAAGTCGGTGTCTTTGGTAGGTACCAATTTTTTTTCGTAATGGACACCGACTTCAAAAAAGAAAGTTATTTTTCACTTTGTAGTGTTTTTAGTTGGAAGTCGGTAGTATTTTTTTTGTAAATAAGATTTTTTTATTTTTCACTTTTTAGTTGTACCTATTAAGCAACTTGCCTTTAATGAGGTACTTATAATGCCAGAATAGATTATCCGAATGCCATGAAACTTGATCATAAACGGTGAAATGAGAGTGTATCAAGGTGAACTGTACACATCTGCGTACCCCTTTAGAGCGTACTGGCTTGATTTTATGTTATGAAATGGTATAAACAATAAACAGACATGCGGTTGCAGCAATCCCGAGAGATTTGCCGTCATTTATTGAAGAGTTCTGCTGTATATCTCCGAAGTTCTTCATCAGATCTTCACCAAATTAAAATGGGACCAATTTCGAAACATAATCTAACAAACAAAAAAAGAATTTTCAAAATCGGTCCACAATTGACGAAGATATCGGTGAAAAAAAAACAAAAAAAAAAAACATACAGGAAGTCGAACATAGAACTTCCTCCTTTATGGTAAGTCGGTTAAAAACAAAGACGTTCTATAAATTCGAATTCAAGCCGCCAAAGCTCTGAAACTCACTCAGCCAGTCGATGTTAACCCCTTTTTATGTAACACAGCTTACTTTACACAAGTTTTGTCTATTTTACTTGCTACTACAGGAGGCCTGGCCACCGCCACCGCCAGGCAAAAGATGGAAGACAGCAAATGACACAACTGTTTTAAGTTTATTATTTTCAAGAGCTACGTCACGACACATCAAATTTATAATTATTTAACTACAAAAGTAACAGAATAGTGTCTCAGCATTCGAAAGTGCAGTTCTAATTCTAAGCGATCATAGCGCTGGAGAACAGCGCCCCACAGTGGAGTGGCCCGAGCAGCACTGAAGAACAGCGCACCACACTACAGCACAGCGGCGCGTGCAGCAGAAAAGGAGCGCACACCACAGCAAAGCGGCGCGTGCAACACTGGAGAACAGCGCCCAACAGCGCAGCGGCGCGTGCAGCACAGAACGGTGCAGCTCCTCAATAAAGTTCTTTTTAGGGAACTCTTCACTTTAAACACCTGCACAGCACAAATTAAACATTACTAAAACACAATACATCTTTTTGGCAATAAAAACAGTCAGAAAGTAAGACCATATAAGCTTATGTAACATGAAAGAGATACGGCGTTAGAATTTCTAACAATCATCAGGGAGGTAACACACCGTTAGCTATACCACGGGGGTGACCATAAGCCCTTAGAGTACGGTTATTTTGAGTGTATGTAAGGGACAGATGTATATGACACACTTAAAATAACCTTGCTCTAAGAGCTTATGGTCACCTCCCGGGGCCCAAGGACCATTGTGACCCAAGGAGAAGCACTACGTTAGCTTCCCACTCACTCCACCCATCAAATTGCTATCGCATAACGCTAGCCCTCTCTACAATAGCAACAAACAAAGAGATCGCACTGGGATGTCAATAAAAGGCGATGGTTAGCGACAGAACGTTTGTTCGAGCCATAGCACCCAACACTGTTTATATTAATACTCGTATCATTAGAAGAATTGAGAAACTTAAGTGGTATTGGGTAGGGCACATTACTTGCAAAACGGCTGATTGATGGGGCTGAAAATTTCTAGAGTGGCGACCGCGAACCGGAAGACGCTGCGTTGGAAGGCCTCCCACTATGTAGACCGACGGCCTGGTTGAGGTTGCGGGAATTCACTGGATGCGAGTCACGCGGAATCAGTTAATTGGGCGACGCTTGGGAGGCCTATATTCAGCAGTGAACGTCTTTCGTTCAAATGATAATGATTAATGCTGACATAGATACTTCGATCGTCACGTCTCGCCTCAACAAGGCCGTTACACTTACAACGTGATAAACAAAGTGTTATCATCATCATTTCAGGCATGGAACGTGTACAACTGCGCACAGAATCTCTCAATCTCTCTTAGTAGCTCTGGATTGGCCGATACGATCTTGCCTTCGTCCGTCTTCTGTTTCGTGAGCTGGCTCTGTTCAATAGTCAGATCTCTTAAAAATACCTTGGAGCCTCTAATCCACTCAATCTCTTCTTTAATATGCTCGGTACTTAAGCGACGGAGTACACTTATGAAGGACTTGCGAGGTCCGTCTATTGAACTGCCGGTATTTGCATCTGAAGACAGCAGGATCATCTCACGCCTCTCTCTTATGAGCTTGAGAGTAGGATCAGAGAGCTTTTTGTTTCTATCTGTGGGACGGATCTCGATGAATTTAGACACAACTGTATGGACGGTTCCCACGAACCCATCGTTTTATTCGTCTTCGTTGGAGCTTCGAACTGAAAGCTCTCGGGGTTTTGAATTTGGATCAGTTCGTAGCGTAGACTATATATGTAAGCTATATAATTACAGCTATATAACTATATGTAAGCTAATTTAATATCATGTAATCTTATGCTAATCATTAAAAATGTTCAGCCCGATTGAACGCTCGCAGCGCTTGGTCAGATATAGCAGGCGGCATCAATTCCGGTGAGGCTTTTTTAGCATAGTCTCTGGTTTACTACAGAAAAAACATGTAGGTAATGCTCTATTACCCGAGCGAAGCCGAGACGGGTCGCTAGTGGAGATTAAGAAAAGAATACGTATATACCTGGATCCACATGACAGCGTTTGCTGTCAAATGACATTCGCTCAACCGCATTGTTGGAGGTGCCTTGTTCCTCTTCATCTTCAGTCATTGGTACAGCTATGAATACAGAGCAGGCAGTAGCAAAACGTTTCTATGACTTAATTTTGAACACTGTCTTCGATACATCATGTTTACTCGGCAACTGGTTGAAGAGCAAGATGGGCTCCTCTGTTTCAGAGCTTTCATACTTTTCTTCAACTTCTTAATACCAAAGTTATCCTCTGATTGAAACATTCTCAAGATCGTATAGCGTTGTGGAATAGCTGCTTCAACATTTCTTAATGCGTTGCGTTCTCTTATTGCGGAGTGGTCGATGAAATCGTCGCTGTAGAAATTAAAACCTATGAAACTATTGCAAATTTTGTATTCGTATTGTAATTTCAGTTTATCATTTTTGATTGGTTTGGCCTAAGTTTATTTTTCCATGTGGTCTGGTCTACACCAGTAATTTGTGTTTTTGAACGCAGCGCACGAGTACCTTATGCGATCATTGAGTTTAACTCCTAGGATACTCCATTATATTGTTCGCTAACAGACACCAAGTGCGGATCCACCCTACATGATGTTAAGGAGAGAGGTTACAAATTTACAATGTACTAAGTAATTAAAATAATCCATTTAAAATCAGCGTTACTTACCTTGTTATTAGTCCATCTAGTGAGTCGTTAGTCGAGCTCAGAAGATCGTTAGTAGATTGATAACCCGAGTATTGCGCGGAACTGGATGTGGTGCTGGAGAGCATTACCGACGTCAAACTGATTGTGTTAATGCTGTTGCTTGTACTTGTACTTAATGACATCTCATTTCTTGTTATAAGAATGGTCTCAATACTGTTTGCAGATTTTGTATTTGAAATCGGCACTTTATAAACATTATGCAATGACTGTAGGTCTCTTATACTTACCAAAATCCTTTCAGATTTACTGGTTCTGTCTTGGTAATGTGCTATACTACTATGTACGTTACTATTTTCGTTTTGAGTGTTATATCGTTTAGTAATATAGCTGAAATCAGAGCTGTTGATATTGAGGTTATCATTCACTTTAATAGTATTATTATTAAGACCAGATTCAAAACTGCTACAGATGTATTTTAATTTCTTAAAGACATTAACGTTATTGTAATAGTTGATTTGTGTTTTACTGAGGTCTGTTTTTGACATAATTTCGTCACACATTACTTGATTAATACACTCCATTGAATATGATGGTATACCAACAGCACTTCCAACGGTAACTTTTATACCATTGTTGTCAATGAAAGCCCCGCTCTTCACGCCTGGGAAGCATTCATCAGGGCAATCGCAAAAGGAAGATATATCTGGAGAGGTAACTCTGATTTTAACGTAACTATGTTTAAATCTAATTTTCTTTTTGTCACAGCCGCAGCCTCGGTCACATGTTGTTGTTTTGATGATATCTTCAAACTCTTCTGCATCTATTCCCCTCGCTTTTTTCGATGCAGATATACCAACTTTTTTCTCTTTCTTTCTGATTTTTCCCTTCTTTTCGGAAGGGGTCGCCACAGGTGGCAAACCTGCCTCTGCTCTAACTTTTTTCACTAAATCTTTTTCAGATGCTGTTTTACCTTCAGGTAATGGTAACCCAGCTTCAGCCAGTCCTTTTAGTATTCTTTCTTTCTCGGCTGTTGGTTTTCCGGTTATTGGTGTGAATAACCCCGCTGCTTTTGCTTTACGAATAATTGATTTTTCCGATGGAGTTATGCCTAAGGGTGGTATTCGAGCTTTAATTTTAGCGATCATAGATTTTTCAGATTTCGTCTTACCCTCCGGCAGTGGCAAACCAGCCTCAGCTAATGCTTTGACGAGCTTTTCCTTTTGGGCAGGTGTCTTTCCTTCAAGCGGTGTCAGTAAACCAGCGGCTTTGGCTCTTCGTAATCTTTCTGATGGAGCTGGTGTCACGTATCCAGTTTCATCTTTAATCCTCTTTATCAAAGCTCTATCTGATGGTGTTATATCCATTGGTAGCGTCAAACCAGCAGCCGCTCTACCTCTTAGTATCTTTTCTTTTTGCTCCGGAGTTTTTCCTTCTAAAGGAGTTAACAGACCAGTTGCTTTAGCCCTTCGCAATTTTTCTGATTGTGTTCTGTCGGGGATCCCGGATTCCTTTTTTACTCTATCTATCAAAGCCTTTTCGGAGGGTGTTTTTCCTTCTGGTAATGGTAGGCCAGTTTTAGCAAGACCTTGCAGAATTTTTAGTTTCTGTTCAGGTGTTTTACCTGCAAGAGGAGTTAAGAAGCCAGCTGCTTTGGCTCTTTTTAATTTATCTGAAGTAATGGTCGGCTCCCTTGCTGATGCTTTGACTTTAGCTACAAGAGCTTTCTCAGATGGCGTCCGCCCTTCAGGTAATGGAAAACCCAAATTCTGTAGATCTTTTAATATCTTTTCCTTCTCTTCAGGTGTCTTGCCTACCAGTGGCTGTAGTAAGCCAGCTTTGGCTGCTTTTTCATATTTGTCTCTCATAGATTTTGTTTCAGGTTCCTTAGGTAGACCAAGGTCGTCACGAACCTTGTCAATAATTTTTTTTTCTGATGGTGTTTTACCTTCTGGGAGGGGTAAACCTTTCATAGCGAGTCCTTTGAGAATTTTCTCTTTTTGTGCTGGTGTTTTACCGGTGAGTGGAGTCAGTAAACCTTCCGCTTTTGCTCTACGCATTTGCTCGGAAGGTGCTACGATCGAACGGGGAGCAGCCTTGACTTTAGCCACAAGAGCTTTCTCAGATGGTGTCCGTCCTTCAGGCAACGGTATTCCCATATCACGAAGACCTTTCAGTATCCGTTCCTTCTGTGGAGGTGTTTTACCTTCCATTGGCTCTAGTAATCCAGCTATAGCAGCTTGTTCATGTTTGTCTTTCATGGATTTCGTTTCAGGTTCCTTAGGTAGACCAAGATCAGCACGGACCTTGTCAATAAGTTTTTTTTCTGATGGTGTATGACCTTCAGGGAGAGGTTTTCCATTCATCGCCCACGCTTTCAGTATTTTTTCTTTGACTGCTGGTGATTTCCCGGATAGGGGTGTCATAACACTCGCTTTTTTAATTGAAGTCCTCGGTAAAGCTTTGATTTTAGCTACCAGAGCTTTCTCAGATGGCGTCCGCCCTTCAGGTAATGGAAAACCCAAATCGTGTAGATCTTTTAATATCTTTTCCTTCTCTTCTGGTGTCTTGCCTACCAGCGGCTGTAGTAAGCCAGCTTTGGCTGCTTTTTCATATTTGTCTCTCATAGATTTTGTTTCAGGTTCCTTAGGTAGACCAAGGTCGTCACGAACCTTGTCAATAATTTTTTTTTCTGATGGTGTTTTACCTTCGGGGAGGGGTAAACCTTTCATAGCGAGTCCTTTGAGAATTTTCTCTTTTTGTGCTGGTGTTTTACCGGTGAGTGGAGTCAGTAAACCTTCCGCTTTTGCTCTACGCATTTGCTCGGAAGGTGCTACGATCGAACGGGGAGCAGCCTTGACTTTAGCCACAAGAGCTTTCTCAGATGGTGTCCGTCCTTCAGGCAACGGTATTCCCATATCACGAAGACCTTTCAGTATCCGTTCCTTCTGTGGAGGTGTTTTACCTTCCATTGGCTCTAGTAATCCAGCTATAGCAGCTTGTTCATGTTTGTCTTTCATGGATTTCGTTTCAGGTTCCTTAGGTAGACCAAGATCAGCACGGACCTTGTCAATAAGTTTTTTTTCTGATGGTGTATGACCTTCAGGGAGAGGTTTTCCATTCATCGCCCACGCTTTCAGTATTTTTTCTTTGACTGCTGGTGATTTGCCGGATAGGGGTGTCATAACACTCGCTTTTTTAATTGAAGTCCTCGGTAAAGCTTTGATTTTAGCTATAAGAGCTTTCTCAGATGGTGTCCGCCCTTCAGGTAATGGAAAACCCAAATCGTGTAGATTTTTTAATATCTTTTCCTTCTCTTCAGGTGTCTTGCCTACCAGTGGCTGTAGTAAGCCAGCTTGGGCTGCTTTTTCATATTTGTCTCTCATAGATTTTGTTTCAGGTTCCTTAGGTAGACCAAGGTCGTCACGAACCTTGTCAATAATTTTTTTTTCTGATGGTGTTTTACCTTCGGGAAGGGGTAAACCTTTCATAGCGAGTCCTTTGAGAATTTTCTCTTTTTGTGCTGGCGTTTTACCGGTCAGTGGAGTCAGTAAACCTTCCGCTTTTGCTCTACGCATTTGCTCGGAAGGTGCCACGATCGAACGGGGAGCAGCCTTGACTTTAGCCACAAGAGCTTTCTCAGATGGTGTTCGTCCTTCAGGCAACGGTATTCCCATATCACGAAGACCTTTCAGTATCCGTTCTTTCTGTGGAGGTGTTTTACCTTCCATTGGCTCTAGTAATCCAGCTCTAGCAGCTTGTTCATGTTTTTCTTTCATGGATTTCGTTTCAGGTTCCTTAGGTAGACCAAGATCAGCACGGACCTTGTCAATAAGTTTTTTTTCTGATGGTGTTTGACCTTCAGGGAGAGGTTTTCCATTCATCGCCCACGCTTTCAGTATTTTTTCTTTGACTGCTGGTGATTTGCCGGATAGGGGTGTCATAACACTCGCTTTTTTAATTGAAGTCCTCGGTAAAGCTTTGATTTTAGCTACCAGAGCTTTCTCAGATGGCGTCCGCCCTTCAGGTAATGGAAAACCCAAATCGTGTAGATCTTTTAATATCTTTTCCTTCTCTTCTGGTGTCTTGCCTACCAGCGGCTGTAGTAAGCCAGCTTTGGCTGCTTTATCATATTTGTCTCTCATAGATTTTGTTTCAGGTTCCTTAGGTAGACCAAGGTCGTCACGAACCTTGTCAATAATTTTTTTTTCTGATGGTGTTTTACCTTCGGGGAGGGGTAAACCTTTCATAGCGAGTCCTTTGAGAATTTTCTCTTTTTGTGCTGGTGTTTTACCGGTGAGTGGAGTCAGTAAACCTTCCGCTTTTGCTCTACGCATTTGCTCGGAAGGTGCTACGATCGAACGGGGAGCAGCCTTGACTTTAGCCACAAGTGCTTTCTCAGATGGTGTCCGTCCTTCAGGCAACGGTATTCCCATATCACGAAGACCTTTCAGTATCCGTTCCTTCTGTGGAGGTGTTTTACCTTCCATTGGCTCTAGTAATCCAGCTCTAGCAGCTTGTTCATGTTTGTCTTTCATGGATTTCGTTTCAGGTTCCTTAGGTAGACCAAGATCAGCACGGACCTTGTCAATAAGTTTTTTTTCTGATGGTGTATGACCTTCAGGGAGAGGTTTTCCATTCATCGCCCACGCTTTCAGTATTTTTTCTTTGACT
The DNA here is from genome assembly GCA_947562075.1 of Orthosia gracilis. Classification (NCBI taxonomy): domain Eukaryota; kingdom Metazoa; phylum Arthropoda; class Insecta; order Lepidoptera; family Noctuidae; genus Orthosia; species Orthosia gracilis. The sequence continues at coordinate 6,359,516 of OX387268.1, forward strand.
GCTGGTGATTTGCCGGATAGGGGTGTCATAACACTCGCTTTTTTAATTGAAGTTCTCGGTAAAGCTTTGATTTTAGCTACCAGAGCTTTCTCAGATGGCGTCCGCCCTTCCGGTAATGGAAAACCCAAATCGTGTAGATTTTTTAATATCTTTTCCTTCTCTTCAGGTGTCTTGCCTACCAGTGGCTGTAGTAAGCCAGCTTGGGCTGCTTTTTCATATTTGTCTCTCATAGATTTTGTTTCAGGTTCCTTAGGTAGACCAAGGTCGTCACGAACCTTGTCAATAATTTTTTTTTCTGATGGTGTTTTACCTTCGGGAAGGGGTAAACCTTTCATAGCGAGTCCTTTGAGAATTTTCTCTTTTTGTGCTGGCGTTTTACCGGTCAGTGGAGTCAGTAAACCTTCCGCTTTTGCTCTACGCATTTGCTCGGAAGGTGCTACGATCGAACGGGGAGCAGCTTTGACTTTAGCTACAAGAGCTTTTTCTGATGGTGTCCGTCCTTCAGGTAATGGAATGCCCATATCACGTAGTCCTTTTAATTGTTGTTCCTTCTGTGCAGGTGTTTTACCTTCTAGTGGCTCCAGTAAGCCAGCTCTAGCAGCTTCTTCATGTTTGTCTTTCATGGATTTTGTTTCAGGTTCCTTAGGTAGACCAAGATCAGCACGGACCTTGTCGATAAGTTTTTTTTCTGATGGTGTTTGACCTTCAGGGAGAGGTATGCCTTTCATTGCCCGCGCTTTCAGGATTTTTTCTTTTAATGCTGGTGGTTTGCCGGCTAAGGGCGTCATAATACCCGCTGTTTTAATTGATGTTCTCGGTAAAGCTTTGATTTTAGCTATAAGAGCTTTCTCTGATGGCGTCCGTCCTTCAGGTAATGGAATTCCCAAATCATGTAGTCCTTGTAATATTCTTTCTTTCTCTTTAGGTGACTTGCCCACCAGTGGATGTAGAAAACCAGCTTTGGCTGCTTTTTCATATTTGTCTCTCATAGATTTCGTTTCAGGTTCCTTAGGTAGACCAAGGTCGTCGCGAACCTTGTCAATAATTTTTTTTTCTGATGGCGTTTTACCTTCTGGGAGGGGTAAACCTTTCATAGCGAGTCCCTTCAGAATTTTCTCTTTTTGTGCTGGTGTTTTGCCGGAGAGCGGACTCAGTAACCCTTCCGCTTTCGCCCTACGCATTTGCTCGGAAGGTGCTAAGATTGAACGTGGAGCAGCTTTGACTTTAGCTACAAGAGCTTTTTCTGATGGTGTCCGTCCTTCAGGTAATGGAATTCCCATATCACGTAGTCCTTTTAATTGTTGTTCCTTTTGTGCAGGTGTTTTACCTTCTAGTGGCTCCAGTAAGCCAGCTCTAGCAGCTTCTTCATGTTTGTCTTTCATGGATTTTGTTTCAGGTTCCTTAGGTAGACCAAGATCAGCACGTACCTTGTCAATAAGTTTTTTTTCTGATGGTGTTTGACCTTCCGGGAGAGGTATTCCTTTCATCGCCCGCGCTTTCAGGACTTTTTCTTTAAATGCTGGTGGTTTGCCGGCTAAGGGCGTCATTAAATCCGCTGTTTTTATTGAACCCGCCGGGACCGCTGTGATTTTAGCTATAAGGGCTTTCTCAGATGGCGTCCGTCCTTCAGTTAATGGAATTCCTAAATCATACTGACCTTGTAATATCTTTTCCTTCTCTTCAGGTGTCTTGCCCACTAGTGGCTGTAGTAAGCCAGCTTTGGCAGCTTTTTCATATTTGTCTTTCAAAGATTTCGTATCTGGTTCTTTAGGTAGACCAAGGTCATCACGAACCTTGTCAATAATTTTTTTTTCTGATGGTGTTTTACCTTCGGGGAGGGGTAAACCTTTCATAGCGAGTCCTTTGAGAATTTTCTCTTTTTGTGCTGGTGTTTTACCGGTGAGTGGAGTCAGTAAACCTTCCGCTTTTGCTCTACGCATTTGTTCGGAAGGTGCAACAATCGAACGCGGAGCACCCTTGACCTTAGCAACAAGAGCTTTCTCTGATGGTGTCCGTCCTTCAGGTAATGGAATTCCCATATCACGTAGACCTTTTAGTATCTGTTCCTTCTGTGGAGGTGTTTTTCCTTCCAGTGGCTCTAGAAACCCAGCTCTAGCTGCTTGTTCATGTTTGTTTTTCATAGATTTCGTATCAGGTTCCTTAGGTAGACCAAGATCAGCACGGACCTTGTCAATAATTTTTTTTTCTGATGGTGTTTGACCTTCAGGAAGAGGTATGCCTTTCATTGCCCGCGCTTTTAGGATTTTTTCTTTTAATGCTGGTGGTTTGCCGGCTAAGGGCGTCATAATACCCGCTGTTTTAATTGATGTTCTCGGTAAAGCTTTGATTTTAGCTATAAGAGCTTTCTCTGATGGCGTCCGTCCTTCAGGTAATGGAATTCCCAAATCATGTAGTCCTTGTAATATTCTTTCTTTCTCTTTAGGTGACTTGCCCACCAGTGGATGTAGAAAACCAGCTTTGGCTGCTTTTTCATATTTGTCTCTCATAGATTTTGTTTCAGGTTCCTTAGGTAGACCAAGGTCGTCACGAACCTTGTCAATAATTTTTTTTTCTGATGGTGTTTTACCTTCGGGAAGGGGTAAACCTTTCATAGCGAGTCCTTTGAGAATTTTCTCTTTTTGTGCTGGCGTTTTACCGGTCAGTGGAGTCAATAAACCTTCCGCTTTTGCTCTACGCATTTGCTCGGAAGGTGCTACGATCGAACGGGGAGCAGCTTTGACTTTAGCTACAAGAGCTTTTTCTGATGGTGTCCGTCCTTTAGGTAATGGAATTCCCATATCACGAAGACCTTTTAGTAGTTGTTCCTTCTGTGCAGGTGTTTTACCTTCTAGTGGCTCCAGTAAGCCAGCTTTAGCTGCTTGTTCATGTTTTTCTCGAAGGGATTTTGTTGTAGGTTCTTTAGGTAGACCAAGGTCGCCGCGAACCTTCTTAATAAGTTTTTTTTCTGATGGTGTTTGACCTTCAGGGAGTGGTATGCCTTTCATCGCGCGCTTTCGTAGAATTTTTTCTTTTACGTCCGAAGCTTTGCCCTTTAGGGGCGTCATCATACCCGCTGTTTTAATTGAACCCGCACGAGGTGAAGATTTAACAATAGCAATAAGAGCTTTCTCTGATGGCGTCCGACCCTCAGGTAATGGAATTCCCAAATCATGTAGACCTTTTAATATCTTTTCTTTTTCTGCCGGTGTCTTGCCTTCCAATGGCTGAAGTAAGCCAGCTTTAGCTGCTTGTTCAAATTTGGCTTTCATAGATTTTGTTGTGGGTTCTTTAGGTAGGCCAAGATCTAACCGAACCTTGTCAATAAGCTTTTTTTCTGATGGTGATGTAGCTTCTGGGAGTGGTAAACCTTTCATGGCTCGCCCTTGTAGGATTTTTTCTTTTTCTTCTGGTGTTTTTCCCTTTAGAGATGTTAGTAAAGCCGCTGTTTTCATGGTAGGAGCTTTCTTTTCTCTTATAACTTTTCCTATCAGAGCCTTCTCCGAATCAGTTCTTCCTTCTGGAAGCGACAAACCCATATCAGCTTGCGCTTTTAAAATTTTCACTTTCTCCTCGTCGGTTTTCCCTTCCAAAGGAGTGATAATACCTGCTGCTTCAGCTTTGCGCATTTTTGCCTTTTCGGCTGCATTTTTAGGGGACGGCGGTAACCCAAGGTCATTTCTTATTTTGTTTATCAAAGCTTTTTCCGATGCCGTCTTCCCAGATGGTAAAGGAATTCTTGTCCGAGCCATTTCTTTCAAAATGAATTCTTTTTCGGCTGGCGTCTTACCATCTAATACTTTTTCTCTTGCAGCAGATGTCATAGATTTTCTTAAATCACCAAGCTTTCTCTCCTCTCTTGTTTTATGACCGCAAAGTACGCAATCACAAACGTCGCAATTTTGGGCTTTGTAACAGTCGTACAAGCCCTTCATCACTTCAAACATAGCATCAGAGTTACAAGAACAACAACAACTGTCCTCTATAGCGCCTAGTTGGCACCTGAAAATTTTCCATTTTGTTTGACTGGGATAGTTAAATTGGTTCAAAAACCAACTGTCGCACCGATGCTCCGAAACTAAATTGGCAATAAACTTTGATTGAAAAGGGCATTGTTTTATAACATTTCCTCGACCACTGTTATGCGATGGGTCTGGCCTGGTACATTTGCTTAATTCAGGCATGCTTGAGTGTCTGCTGATAAAATCTTGTTTATTGGGTTTGCTGAGTCTTGATAAACGAAAAGCAATTGGTGACTGTTGAGCATGTTCAAATAAATTTTGCTTCTTGCGTTTCTTCCATCTTTTCTTATTGACAATTATGCTCACGTTTTCGATTCCATGACACGGGCTGTTTTCTTGATTATTATTAGAAAATTCATTAAACAAATGCTTAATATATGAATGTATGATTCCTGAATCTCTCATATTGTTTTCTTTAGTTTATGCGATGAATCTACGAGCTGCCAAAGATTATAATTCACAAGGGGTACAAAAAAATATATGTTTAATTTTCTTTCATCAGTGTGCCATAATACTTGCTTTGGCATAGTTTATGCGACTGCCACCGGGTTATCATTCCTTCTATGATTTTCATAAAATATTCAAACTGAAATAAGACAAAGATTAATATATTATTGTAATTGTAAATACACTTGTGACGCTTCTGATGGCGCCAAACTCGTTGCTTAGTTCTGGATTTCTCAATAAATATCAAGTAGAGCCAGAACTATAAGCGGTGAAGAGCTCCTGCCAGCGGCTTCGCGTGCATGGAAACTGTTTTTGTATTCCAAAGGTAGGTTTAACGGGATGAAAAGATCTATCCCTACGCTATGTTTCATCCAAATCTGATCAGCCGTTCAGGCGCAAAAGAGTAACAAACTCACATCTGCATATAATAGGTTGGGGAAAAAATCTTTTCGCATTATAGTATGTATGAACTTGTAATAAAATCTCTTTGGCTATACTATTTGCATCCGGCTGGTTTTGGTATCATTGAAAGTTTAAATTTTAAAGAACATAATTCCAAATTCAAATTAGGAAAATGTGTGATTTTCATTTGTTTTTCGTACTGTCAAGATGAGTGAATCTAATGAAGAAATTCGATACATTTTAAAATTTTACTACAAAAAAGGTAAAAATGCAACGCAAGCCGCGAAAAAAAATTGCGATGTTTAAGGACCTAGTGCAGTGTCTGTGAGAGTAGCACAAATTTGGTTTAAGCGTTTTCAATCCAGATTTTTTTGAAAAAGTGGAGCAAGATCGGCATATCAGTAGTTACGACGTAGCTGAAGAACTGGGAATTGACCACAAAACAGTTTTAGTGCATTTGAAAAAAACTGGTTACACAGAAAAGCTCGATATTTGGGTACCTCACGAGCTCACTGAAAGAAACCTAATGAACCGTGTACTCATTTGTGATTCTTTATTACGACGTAATGAAACCGAACCATTTTTGAACAAGCTGATAACTGGTGATGAAAAGTGGATCACGTACGACAAGAACGTGCGAAAAAGGTCGTGGTCAAAGGCCAGTCAGGTTTCACAGACTGTGGCAAAACCCAGGTTAACTCGCAACAAGGTGATGCTGTGTGTGTGGTGGGATTGGAAGGGCATTATTCATTATGAGCTGTTACCACCAGGCAGGACCATCGATTCTAAATTCTACTGCGAACAACTGATGAGATTAAAGCACGAAGTTGGGAGAAAGCGGCCGGAATTAATCAACAGAAGGGGTGTGGTTTTTCATCATGATAACGCTAGACCTCACACATCTTTAACCACTCAGCAAAAATTAAGAGAGTTTGGCTGGGAGGTGTTAATGCATCCGCCGTAAAGTTCTGACCTTGCACCTTCAGATTTCCACCTGTTTCGGTCTCTTCAGAATTCTTTAGGCAGTGTTAAGGCAGGCAAGGTTAACATCAGGAGAGGACTGCCAAAACCACTTGTCGCGGTATTTTGATCAGAAGTGCTAAAATTTCTATAGCAATGGGATCATGTCCCTACCTACAAGATGGCAAAAAGTTATCGAACAAAATGGTACCTACATACTTTAGTTAAATGTAAATAAACTATATTAAAATATGTTATTAATTTTCTTAAAAAATGCGAAGAGACTTTTTCCCCTACCTATTATAATTAATGACTTTTATTAGTTATTTAGGTGAATATGCTAAGGGCCCGTTTCTTTAAACGAGACCAATTCGATCCGCAATCGCCGCGCGGCAGCCGCAATAAAATTTTCGTGTCATGTAAACAGATGCTGAAAAAGTTAATGAAGCAAAGTAATCACAAAGATATTGGCATAAAAACCCTAACATTCTCCTCTTCAGAATGGAATAAGAAAGGTATTCATGTTGTATATTCCACCAATGATCCATGCACTGATAATTAAATGAATGCTTAGTTACTCTACTTACTTTGGTAATTTTTATTTACATGAGCACATTTGATCTCCGAGTTGCAGCAACAATCAACTTGCAATTAGCTGTTTATAAAGATTTTCATATTATCATAACTTTGAGAAACTGCGCAGATCTAAGCAACTGACGTTGCAAGTTTCGATGATCGACAACACACTCGGTTGCTGCGCTTGGCGATTAATCTATTCTAAATTGCTGCAAAAAATAAATAATTAAATTTCTGTAATTTTAACATGCAGTGAACTATTGATTTCTTAATTATGTTCTACAATATTTAACTAATTGTATCGGTAATCGATTTTTCCTTTACAGCTTGTCCTTCAACAAAGGTTTCCTCTAAAACGTTCCATTTTGTCCCATATTTTGCAGTTCATGTCCATTATGGACCAGCTATCTTTTCCATGCCGTCTTCACAGTGTTTAGTTTGTCTCTCTTTGTTTCTTTTGCTGACTCGCGGGTAACATTCCGTTACCAGTTTCGTCCACTTCTCTTTTCCTTCTCTTAGCATGTCCTGTCCGCCTCCATTTCAGGCGTTTGCTCTTTATATCTTGTAAACTCATTTCGTCTTTTCTTTTAACTTTAATAACGCTCATTTTCATTCCGTTATGACACACTTGGATTTTTTGAGCTGTTGCTCATTTTGTACCCATGTTTGACATCCATACGACAGGTATGGAAGGATACGTAGACGATACGATAGACTTTCTTGTCTTCTGTGGAAATTAGTTGACACAGGTATATGTACTCATTGACGTACTCGATTTGTCCACTCAACCAAAATAGATATTAAAGTAGACACTTTTTAATTTTGGTTGAGTTTATCATTACCTTCGTATTCGATGTATTCATTGTTAGGCCTAACTTGGCGCTTTCATCAGTTGTTGCAGCATGTCTTCCAAATTATCTGGGTTCTCAGAAAACAGGATAATATCTTCTGCGAGGCGTAGATGTTTAAGTTTGTTACCGTTAATGTTGAATCCGTTTCTATGCCATTCCAGATTTCTAAAGACCATTTCTAGGACCGCAGAGAAAAAGCTTAAGTGAATTGGGATCACCCTGCCTGACATCTCTTTTTATAAGAATTTTTTCCCCTGTTCTTTCCAGCTCAATTTGGGCCGTACTCTTTGAGTTGAATCAATATTATAGTTAATTCACAAAAAAGGAGACAATGTTGATATGGGCAATTACAGACCAATAAGTTAGATCACGAATTGCTGTCATACTCGATGAAACCAACCCACAGGCTAGTTTTCAAAGTAAGTTTTGAACGATGGACCGACAGGCGCTTCGATAATATAAGGAATACAACAAAGAATACTACTTAGGGGTTGTGGACTTTAAAAAAGCATTTGTTTGCTTAGACCACGATAGCATCTGGAGAGCACTAGCAAGTCAAGGAGTTAAGGCCAAATACATTCGAATAATCAAAATCTACTCAAAGAGTAGATGGCGCCAAACTCAAAGCTTAGCTCTGGACCTTCTTAGTAAATATGCCACATAATTCCATAAAACATCCGAATTGAGAACCTCCTCCTTCTATCGTTAGGAATACTTTCTGTTGATAAAATGTCGTTGAATAGTTCTGTTGGTCTAGAAGCAATCACCGGTATTGTATATATTAATTAGCTCCTTAGATATTTGACCTGAACCTGGCGCTTTGCCTAGTTTCTATGTGTTGATTGCTCTTATAGTTTCTTCCTGTAATATTATTGTAATATTTAAGTGCACCTACTGATTTTAAGTGGGTTGTTATTTGTTTTTATTTTCTATTAGTTTTGTCGTTTGACATTTGTATAGTATTCTATAGTAATAAATTTTAAGTATCTCTTGTCTTTTACTCGTAGAAATTCCATTATTAGTGTTTATGTTTGGCATCCATATTTTCTTTTGGTTTCATTCCTTGAAAGCGGCAATGGACGTCAGATTTCAAGTAGGTCAGATTCCATTTACATCATTTTCCAGCTAGGACATTTAGGACAAATAACACTTTTATACAAAAAAATACTACCGACTTCCAAATAAGAAAACTACAAAGTGAAAAATGACTTTATTTTTGGAAGTCGGTGTCGTTGGTAAGTGCCAATTTTTTGCGTTATGGACACCGTCTTCCAAAAATAAACTTATTTTTCACTTTTTAGTTTTCTTATTTTCCATCGCTAGTATTTTTTTGTAAAAAGAGTTTTTATTTTTCACTTTCGAGTTGTACCTGCCTAATAATAAATAATAATATAATATAATAAATAATAATATAATAATAATTGCTTTATTTCTCCTCACAATGATAAACTTATTCTATAATATAGGCAAATAGTAGGCAAATACTTAAGTAAGATACCTATAATGCCAGAACAGATTACCCGAATATCATGAAACTGAACATAACCGGTGAAATGAGAGTGTACCAAGGTGAACTGTACACATCTGCGTACCCCTTTAGAGCGTACTGGCGTGATCTTATTTTATGAAATGTTATAAACAGTAAATAGACTTGCGATTGCAGCAATCCCGAGAGATTTTCGGTTATCTATTGAAGATTTCTGTTGTATATCTCCGAAGTTCTTCACCAAATCTTCACCAAATTAGAATGGAACCAATTTCGTGACAAACTCTTTCAAACAAAAAAAAGAATTTTCAAAATCGCTCCTCAATTGACTGAAATATCAGTAAATATACGTAATGTCACACATAGAACCTCCTCCTTTTAGGGAAGTCGGTTAAAAACAAAAAACCCGACTGCTAAAAGTAATGAACTGAAAAGAGAAAAATACGTGCTCTGAAAATAAACATTTAATATTATGAGGTGCTGCTTGCGAGGACAAACAAAAATTATAGAGAAACCTACCAAAACTTTGGTTGTATAATTTGTTTTATATATAATAATTTGTTTTATTTCAGACTTTTCAGTTTTATTAATGAACGAGTTCTCCAAATAAGTTATGTGGTACATTTATTTTGCTATAAATTTTACGCTTATCTTGAATTTGTGCCAAAATAGTAACTTATAAGTGTTACGATATATATATATATATATATATATATATATTTGGAATGGTCTATTTAGTAGCTTTCATTTGGTACCAATATTGCTATGATAACGAAAAAAAGAATACTATCACCTCAAATTTTTAGAGGGATGTTCTATATTTAAAAATTATTTAGCCTAAGTCAGTCCCACACTTGAAACGAATCCAACTCATATGTCCGTCAAGCTGTTTGTGCTGTAGAGCGTCCTATGGAAGTGGACATACATACGCTCGAAAAACATTAATTTAAACTAACTTCAATTTCGGAAGCAGGTGTAATTGTTTTGTTAGAAAGTTTTTTTATTTTATTCTTTTTAGTTTTGGTACATATATTACCATGAAAATCATTCGGAGCCGGAGTACATCTAATTCCGATTCAAATAAGCTCAAACATTCCCCACGGAGGATACCTTGTTTTATTACGGCGTTCCAGTGTCTACCTTCCGGCTTCGTCATCAGATCAGTTCGCTAGTACCATTTTCATGAGTACCATTTATTTATATGTATTTCGTTCATCATAGTCACTAAACTATTCCAGATATCTTATACCCATGACATACTTATTATAAGGCGTTCTAGTGGTCATGTTTGATCTTCATCAGTTACACTTCACCGAATTAAACTTTCAGTACTCAGACTGCCTATAAAAATTTGAAGAGTTCCTTCGATTTCCATGGGATCCCATCATCAAATTTTGCATTAAAAAATTGAAACATCCTAATTGAGAACCTCCTCCTTTTTGGGATGTCGGTCAAGGACCCTTTTTGTGGTTTCCATGTGGAAAAATGTTACTGACAAAGATTGTATTAAACTTTGCGCTACTGATTATGCCTGAATTATAAACAAAAAAATTACTACGAACCTTTCCGGTTTGAAGAGGATACGACACCTCTTAATGTCGAAAACATTATTATTATCTTATCTTATCTTGTGGAGGGGCCGAGAAATAACTCGGACACTTCGACCCATTGGGATCTATTGTGGTCCCCTAGATACTTTACTCCTCCCCAATCTCGTTGAAAACTCTTTTCATGAGTTTTACAACGAGACTAGGTGATATGAGCCTATAGTCTTCCGGTTTTGGATATCCAACCCCTAGGAGACTCATTCGCTTACCAGCCAGTGCATCGCATGTGCACAGAAGGTGCTCCATGCGTTCCGTATGTTCCCCACACAACCTGCACATGGGTGTCGCGGCCAGACCCATCTTCATGAGCATGTCGTTGGTTCCAAAGTGCCCAGTAAAGGCCCCAAGCAGGTAGCGGATTTGCCCCCTGCTCATATTCCAAATGCATTTCCGGCCTTTGAAAGTAGAGCCTAGAAATTTCTTTGAGTGTTGTAGACCGGTACTAGACAGCCAATATGTTCGTTGTCTGTGATCGGCAAACTCCCTAAATGCGGCTTTTACGAGACACGTCGAAATGCCTACACATGGTTCTGGGCCTACAAAATCATTTGCTGAGCCCTCTCTTGCCAGTTCATCTGCCACTTCGTTACCATGGATTCCTTTGTGCCCAGGGACCTATATCAGTCTTACCCTGTTATGCTTCCCAAGCCTGTTTAGAGTCCGGATAGCATCCAGAACAAGTCCGGAGTCCACTTTGTAGGATGCCATGGCTTTGAGTGCAGCCTGACTGTCACTAAGAATATATATGGATTTACCTCTGGTGCCTCTATCTATATTCTCTTGAGCACAGGTTATTATGGCATATGTTTCTGCTTGGAATACAGTTGCTATCTTACCTAAGCTTTTGCTACATTTGTAACCTTTTGCGAATATTCCCGCTCCTGTACCTGATTCCATTTTGGATCCATCAGTGTACCACACCAGACTATCTTGTTCTGGTGGATCTAGTCCCTTCGTCCAGTTCTCTATTGTAGGGATTTGGACCTTGAAAGACCTTTCAAACACAAACATAGTTTGCATTTTATCGGATATCATGCTTGTTACCCGTTCCAGGCCTTCATTTACATCGAACTTTGTATGGTTAGTCTTTGGCTTAGAGGCATCCCATAGTCCAGCAACAGCAAGACGATGTAATGTCTTCCTTGCCTCGAATTCAACCATCATATGCAGCGGAGGGATATTAAGGTATCTCTCAATCGCTGCCGTAGGTGTTGTCCTGAAAGCACCAGTGATGCCGAGACACACTGTTCTTTGTAACCTGGTGAGTGGCACTTTGCACGAGGCAAGCTTTGTTCTTGGCCACCACACTATACTGCCGTATGTGATAATAGGTATTATAATTGTCCGGTACAGCCATAGTATCACTTTGGGCTTTAGCCCCAAGTTTTACCGTAGGTGGAACGACACATGCCGAACACTCGTAAGGCCTTTGTCGTAATATTTTCCACATGAGTTTTCCACCTGAGTTCTTTGTCAAGCGTTACACCAAGATATTTAACTTCGGTGGACCAGGGCAGCTTTATTCCATTGAGGGAGGGCTCTCCTAGGTTTCCTAGTTGTCGCTTCCTCGTGAATGGAATAATGACTGCTTTGCTTGGGTTGATAGAGAGGTGGTTCTTTGTACACCATTCCATTTCACCAAGACATTATTACAAGCGACAATGAAAGCAGTGATGTCGATGGTGATATCTTCATACGAAAGCAGTGATAAGATTTAAGGCTTTTTATTTTAATAAAATTGATTTTATTTCGATGGTAACACTTTACCCTGAGCTGGCCTAGCTTATTAGAGAGTTTCAATAATACGAGATGGCCTCTCCTACCTGGCCGGTTATACCTATTTTGTTTCCACTAATGTACTTTCTTGCGTTCATATCATAGTTTTCTAATAAAACTGATTGCCACACAACTGTACCTTTAAGTACGGTTAGAGAGGTTTCGGCCAGAATATCTTCGGCAGGCTAATACATAATTCAATATAGGATTAATACCTAAAATTTGCGACTAATTTCAACTTTGTATCAAATGACGTAGATTTGGGGTACGAATACTTTGAAACAATCGGCCGAGCACTTTCGACCATGCAGGAACGGACAGACAAGACTTTTCTGTAACTACCAATATAGTGCTATTTGATGCCACAAGTATCCTCTCGGTATCAAATGGCGTAAGCGACATTTATTTTTTTCACCAGAAGTGGTACTTTTTTGTACTATCGGCCAATTCTAATTTTTCCACTGATTTTTTAGAACTTAACATCAATTTTATGAACATGAGGCTTATCTTAATATCAAATGACGTAGCGGATCTTGCGGTCGCCGCTCCTACTATTGATCAAGGAATATTTGATGACACAGACACGGTTGGCGCAGTGGTTGAGCGATAGACAGCTTCGCTGCATACGAAACGGGAAGAAATTCCTAGTGCGGGGCAACGTTTTCCTTTAAAAATACAAAAAATAAAACAAATTATTTCTGCAAGGGTAAGTGCATGGGTGGTTTTGTGTGTTCATTATTATGAAGTTATGTTCTTTTTTTGTACTTGCTTTTCTGATAATGATGTTTTCTGTGATCTGTAAGGAAGTTAAGCTGGTTTACAGTACGTACGTCATTTAACACCCTTCGGTTGGTGGACGAAATGAAGTTGATTTTGTGCTTGTGTTATCCTTTAGGTGTTCTCCATGTCCATTTTCTCGACTTTCATTTCCTATACCTTACTCAAGAATTTTATTAAAATACATGTAGGGCAGTTAAGGCCGTTTACATTAGCAATAAGGTTAAATTAGCAGAAAATAAAATCAAGACATTTTGAAAAATTATAAACAATGAAACAAACAGGGGTAAAAGAAATAATACTGATTACACGCTTTAGACTACACATAGACATTAGAGATAACGAAAAAGTTGCTAAATTTTTTTTAAATTTCCTTATCAGCATCCCAATTAAAACTGCTGAAACCTTGAATTCTTCGCCCTCGCTTGCTTTTGGTTTACTAAACGCGAACGTTTCAGCCTGCCCGAATGAATTTAACTTTTCACATATAAACTACCCCATAATAGTAATAAAATCCTTTAAGCAAATCAAGCTCAAACGGACCGAAGATCTATAGGGGAATGTCCACCATAGCTTGGCGCTATAATCTGAATAATGGAGGTATCCATTATTCAGATTATAGCGCCTTACTTAGCATTAATTTAAATTATTTTGTGTGTAAATCAAGGAGTCTTACCGGATTTAAATAAATACGGGGCAGTAAAAACACAAATAATTATAGACCAGTATCCGTTTCGCCGGTTTTTAGCAAGGTATTTGAAAAGATAATGCTAAATCAAATGCACATTCATTTTAATTCGAATAACATCTTGCATGATAAACAGTATGGTTTCACCAAAATTCGTTGTACGACGCTGGTGCCACCCAATTAAAACACATCTTTAATGCGTGGGAAGAGGCACAGGATGCCATAAGTATCTTCTGCGACCTGTCGAAGGCCTTTAATTGTGTTAATCATGAAACATTACTTCTGAAACTTGAGCATTACGGGCTAGGCCAATCAGAGTTAAGTTTAGTAAAATCTTTTTGAATGATAGACAGCATTGGTTCAAATAAACGGTATCAATTCGTCGGAGTTAAACGTGAAAATGGGGGTACCCTAAGGATCAATTTTAGGTCCTTTATTATTTTAGTATACATAAATGATTTAACCCGTTTATTGGAAAACAAACTAAAAATGGTGTTATTCGCTGATGACACGTCTTTAATTTTTGATGATGTAAATAACGCCCTACGGCCTTAAGTAAAATACCTATAATGTACAGTATCGGACAGATGGTTCAGGATCGGTTCACTGCTAATAATTTTGTTTTAAATGGTAAAAAACGAAGTGCGTAAAATTTGCCTTGCCGAATGTCGAAAGTACTGACTGTGACATTATATAAAACAAGGAGAAGCTAAAATTCGTCGATAAAGACGGTTTTCCTGGGGATCGTCCTAGACTCAAGGTTACAATGGGGTCCTCATTTAATATCACTTGCTGTTTGGTTTAAGTTCGTCAGCTTATACCTACTGTTAGAAAAATTCGTCAATTTACCGATGTAGATACCGCGAGGCTGGTTTATTTTAGTTACTTTCATAGTATAATGTCTTACGGTATCTTATTATGGGGCAGGGATGCAAAAAAGAGCCATCAGAGCGATATACAATCTTCGCCGGCGCGATTCTCTAAGGGAACCGTTTACGGACATTAACATAATGACGGTTCCTCGTCAATATATTTATGAAAACACCATGTACGTGAGAAAAAATTTACAGTTTTTTAGTAAAAACGGTGACAAACATAATTACGTTACTAGAAATAGGGACCAATTAATACAACCAGGTTTCAGACTGGCTAAAATAGCCTCACCTTTCATGGAGTAATGTATAAAACGTTACAATAAAATACCTCCCCACATTCTAGAACTGAATGAGAATATATTTAAAACTTGTATAAAACGCACAATATGTAGGCATACATATTATAATTTGGGGGATTACATCGCTGATAAAAATGCTTGGCTCAATGCCAATCCAGCTCCACAACTACTAGGGCGCAAAAACAAGTGATAAGCAGAACATTATTGTTTTGAAGTATTGTTGGACCTGTTTAAGACTGTATGAATATATTTTTATTGTATAAACACAATTTCTTTTAGTATTATATATCTGCATAGGACATGTGCGAGTACTATCATGTACCAACTGTAAATCTTGCATTTACTGTACCTATGTGCCGTTCGTTGACTTCTGTGTGCCCTGGCAGTTGAGAGTGTGTCCGGCAATGCAACCAACCATAAAATCAACATCGGGATTAGTATATTGTTAGCCAAGAAAAGTACTTTGAAGCGGAATTAATTTATATTTGATGTAAACTTATTACTATAACCGTAATAAAAACATTCACCGTATTTTTTATTTCAGAAGTACACACATAAAAGTCTGTCAACACGCATGCTTGGCGAAAGCGGTTTTCATGACGCCTACCGTATTTACAACAAAAAGGCGGGAATTTTAAATTGCACACGCTTGCTGGATAAGCTTTATGGACAAAGTTAAGTACGCCAAGCTGCACAAACTGCAAAGCGTATTTTGAAGCATCTACAAAAGTTACGCCTTCGTAAACTACCAAGACTGCCTGAACATGGATCCCATGGAATCATGGTATTTGTTAACCCGTATATCTACGATATTTTACATACCTGCCAATTTAAAATGTGTTGAAAATCTCAAGCTAATATACTCATTAACAGTTCTTGGTACTTGGGGTGTGCTTTTTATTGTTTTTTTTTTGTAAAATTACTTATTTATTTATAAAATCATTAAGTTTTTGAAGTCACTACACAAAAGTAATAATTGTCATGTCAATTGAGTCCTGGTGTCAATAATTAATGTGACAGCGTACAAAACACAAGTCTTCTAAGCCATCCTTTTTGGTGTAACAAGAGTACCTATACCTAAACCACCCACTGATGTGTTTACCGCCTAAACGTAGGCGTATACTCGTATGGGGAGGGGTGAGCCTGGCCCACCCCAGAATGGTCTGTGGCCCACCCCAGTCTGCTGGATTACCATTGAAACACAATTTTCAATTCGATAGAGAAATCTACATATGTATTATCATCTACATAATAAATTACATTTAGTTACTTTTGAAAGCTCGAAAACAATTAAATCGACAAATATACAAAGTACTAACTTAGAGTACATTTGAATTTCGCAAAGTCACAAGCGGGTACTGTGTACAGTCGACACATAGTCAAAGGACGTAAGACCGTTAGTATTGTCGCAACCATATAGGATCATCCATAAGCAGGGTCTGATTTACCCACAGGATAACCAGTCTTGAGCCTGGGGCACCAATACCAGGATCGAAGGGTGCCAAGCTTGCCTTTGCAACCACCACTTACTTACCTACAGAATAAAATTTACTAATTCGCGCATGAAATACTAAAGCACGTATTACCTGTGTAACTTTTCCCGGACACGTCTTTGCTTCATATCTATCTAGTGCAAAGCTTATTGCACTAGTTCAATTAATCTCCGTCAGCCTCAGTCGGAATCAAGCAGTAGCATATTTAAACCGGATACATCAAAATCAATCGCAATCCTGGCTTACTGGTATGGCATATTCTCTTGAGACAAGCTTACTATAGGCTCTTTTAGCGTGCCGCCCCGTCTGCCAAAAGTAAATCTTTCCTATCCAAGGCAGGATGCTAAAAAATAGAGATATACAATAAGATTCCCTCCATTAAGTCCGTACGAGCTCCCAAACATATCCTACCTAAATTCAATATTATTCCTCTATCTCGCGCCACTGTAGTTTAAAAAAAATACAGTTTATGTGTTCTTGTTCATTTTTACACATTCATTGCCGACCATCAATTCGATTTAATTTAATTCAACACTTATCTCTGAACAATATTTTACTCCATTAGTCCGTGGACCAAAGTCGATTGCCCGAGCAAAATGCTTTCGGTTTCAGGTTACGTCAAGTTTTAAACCTACAGCGGAGACAAACGAAACAAAACCAGTTTATTTCAACGTACCGTAAACTTACTTTCTGTTACACCCCAAACTTCCTCTAGCTCATTTCTGGCTTGAACGGACTTTGAATGCGGGTTTTTGCGAAACCGAATCTAAATAGAACGATTATTTCTGTTAGAAGTACGAGTCTCCTGCGAGTGATCTGCCTTGCCCTGATACTCTCACAAAAGCATTAGTCTCTCTGGATCATGGGATACTGCAATAAATGGTTGAAACAGGCATACGATGAATTACGCACATCACTCTGTAGGTTTGATCATTTCTTCTCATCTCAAGTACCCTGAACCTCCCGGTTTGGGTAAAGTTGGGCAAAATGATGTCCTTAAGTTCGAAAAAGATCTAAACATTAAAAATGAAACAAATAACAGTATTTTAATGAAAAATTCACGAAATTTTAAATCAAAATCATTAAGTGGCAATTATAAAATATATCTCAAAATTATGTAAGTTCGAGTAAAGTTAAAACAATCGCATGAAAGATGTGCGGTTAAGGAATAATTGGTTTTATTATAAAATAAAAGAAAAGTAGAAAAAAAAGTTTTGCGATATTTTTTGTGCCGCTATTTGGCAGTGTGTGTTGAATAAGAATTGGTCTGCTGTCTATCTGCCTGGGGTGGCAGTGTATTAATGGCAACACAAAGTCATTTACTTTTTATTTTTATCTATAAGATTTATGATTTGTTGTAAATAGCTATGAAAAAATCCCTTCCGCTGTGGACTCGGTGAGCCAACACGCTTTCATGTTAGTGTAAGTAAAAGATTATTAAACCAAGCAAATAGTATAAATTCAGCTTCATATATAAACTACAGTCACATTAATTCTGCGATATTTTAGAGCTGAGAAACTCGGGGTTAGTGAGGTACACATGCGAGTATAAAACTGGTATAAAATGTAAGACAGTGACATCTACTGCAATATGGCAAGACTTTCTAACATCATCATCATTGACAAATTAAATTTATGGGAATGTTATGACACTGACTGGTGTTTCTATAAGTTTTACATTTTTTTTGTTTCAGAATCAGAATTTTATTTGCTCTATATGAGACATTGTATACCTAAACGGAACATATTGAAGACACAATTTCAATATCAGTATTCACTTTCGCAGTAACAATTAACGTCTTATGCATTGAGGTACAAATGTACTATGATCATAAGCAAAAACAGATAGATATACATTTATCTATGCAATCTTTTGTACCGATGTGGCCGATATAGATACTTCTTTACAGATAAATCATTGCTAGATCTGTCATATCGATATTGAATCGAGAGTACATAGCGATAGCACCACTCACCATCTAAAGTCGGAACCACACTTACGTGTCGTGGCGTGCCGTGGCGCGGGATCCACCAATCAAACGACTCTGTTCCAGCCTACGTCATAACGCAACAAGTTTTGTAGCCAATCAACTGCGTCGGAAGGCGCCACGACACGCCACGCCACGTGAGTGTGGTTCCGTCTTAATACTATGAAGAAGACAGTGCAGTGGAGTTTCCGCACGAGTCTTACGATAAATATGGATAAAACTAAGGGCATTTTAAATACCCATTTAGCACCCATTCTCATGAAAATTGGTAACTTTACAGAAGGTATTCATCGAAACCAACACGGACAGGCAAACTGAGGTAACAGACATAGCCCCAAGAATGACCAAACTTTGGTTGCATTAAGCGGACCAGGTTGTTCGCTGAACAGATGACCTTTGGGACTGAAAGGTTCTGGAGTGGCGAGGTCGTTATTGGAAGATGCAACATTGCAAGGCCTCGTACCGTAGTAAGGTAAAGAAATAATTTTAAGGGCAACTTTCTATGGGGTTTAAAAAAAAACTAACAGGGTTGGAGTTCTTCTGATTTTTTTAAAACATCCTCAGTCCATGCCCTTTCTAACGATATGCTAAAAGTGTAATTATCACTTTTAGTTTTAAAGTTATTAATTAATTTCCGCAACTAGGGCACTTCAAGCAAAAATTTCAACTAATGAAAATTAAATGTGTTCGATCGTAAAAGGATGGCAAATGAAACAAAAAATTTGGTAATGACTAATGTCATTAAATTACAAATTTTAATTAATTACTAATTTTAATTAATTACAAATTTTGTTCAAATTGATGACCATTGACCTGTAAACATGCTCGGCACCTCTTCCTCATCTCCACGGTCACCGTTCTAAGCAGCAGTTCCTCGCGCATTGTATCGAATGCGGCGTGGATCCTGTTAATTAGAACCTCCCTTGTTGGTACTTCTTCTGCGTACACCAACTCTTTCGCCCTTCCCCAGACGTAGAAGTCGAGTGGGGTAAGGTCAGGCGACCTTGGGGGCCAGGGAATTGGCCCACCCCGACCAATCCAAGAATTAGGAAAGCAGTTGTCCAGAAGCTCCCTCACTGCTAGGCTCCAATGAGCAGGACAGCCGTCGTGCTGGAAGACTATGGGCCGATCTTCGTCAAACACTTCTTCCGCTAAATCAGGCAAATCGTTTTCGAGGAAATCTAAGTAGTTTTGCCCGTTTAGGTTGTCTGGCAAAAAGTGCAGCCCTATCAACCGATTACCGATGACGCCTGCCCATACGTTCACGGAGAACCTTCGTTGAAAACCTCTGTGCCTCTTGACTCTCGGGTTTTGATCTCTGGGTGCCCAGTGATGGAGATTGTGGTAATTTACAATTCCTTCCTTGTCAAACTTGGACTCGTCAGTCCAGAGAATACTCCGTAAAAAATTAATATCTTCCACGTCCGTATGGAGCAAGTGGCGGCAAAACTCCACCCTTCTTGCATAGTCGTTATCCTCTAAGCCTAAAACAATAAAAATATCAACGTTAGCGGTTTCCTTATGAATTAGTAGCTATGTAACATTGATTGCTATCTCTGTCTTTCCATTTCTCTCTCTCTCACACACATGCTCATGTTAATTTAAAAATTGCCTATGAAATTCACATGCTAGTTCATTACATAAGAGCTAAAAACAAAAACTTTATGTAAAAAATTACCTTGAACAGGGGTGTAGTGGAAAGGATGACGTCCATTTTCGCGAAGAACCGACCAGACTTTCCACACGCTTAAACCAAGCGTCCGGGCTACGGTTCTTACGCTTCTGGTAATTTTCTAGTTGCGGAAATTAATTAATAACTTTAAAAGTAAAAGTGATAATTACACTTTTAGCATATCGTTAGAAAGGGCATGGACTGAGGATGTTTTAAAAAAATCAGAAGAACTCCAACCCTGTTAGTTTTTTTTTAAACCCCATAGAAAGTTGCCCTTAAAATTATTTCTTTACCTTACTACGGTACTTCAGGCCCCATAACTTTTCTTCTCCACAATTTTCTGGTGTAAAATAATTTTTGCAGGACCCTAAGACTCTAACGATTAAAACAAGACCATTAGCCGACCGGTCCCATGGATAGATTTTGAGCTACAGGTAGTTTTAGTCAAAAAATCACAAAAAAGTCAAATAAAAAATAAAAATAAATTAAAAAAAAACCTTGAGGCCAAGGTCAATATAATGGGCGGGGGTAGGTAGCAGACTATCCCTAGTTTCTACCCTAGGCGTATGTACAGCTCCCTTCCAAACACCCTGTATAAGCCCAACAATTTGCCACCTTTAACTCCCTTAGTAGTAGTTTCCTTTGTAAATGTTACTTAAGGTGTACAATAAAGTATATAATAAATAATAAATAAATAAATATTTCCAGAAATCAATAAACTCATTATTATTTTTATTAATCAATAGCGTAAACCTACAATTTCAGATGTATTAGAGGCAATTTACTTAGTCTTCTTTAATCTTACCTTAAAGATCGAAAGCAAATAACCGAAATTTACTTAATTATATTAACGACTAGCTTCTGCCCGCGGCTTCGCCCGCGTAAAATTTTTTCTTCATCCCAAGGGAATACAAACTATCCTATGTCCCTCCCAGGGTCCCAAACTATCTCCATGCTATATTTCATCTAAATCGGTTCGGTAGATCCAGAGATTACCCCCTACAAACTCACAATCTTTACCTCTTTATAATATTATAGCTGTTCCACTCGGTTTCGCTCCCGTGGACCACACCACAGGACCTGTTTTCAGGTTAAAAAATAGCCTATGTCACTCAGAAATAATTAAGCTTTCTATTGGTAAAAGAATTTTTAAAATCGGTACAGAGTTTCGGATCCTATTCGGTACAAACAAACAAACAAAAAAAAACTTTCCTCTTTATAATATTATTATTATAAGCTGACCCCCGTGGCTTCGCTCCCATCAACTGGCTATCTACCTACCTACCAATACCTACATGCTCTACCTACCTTACCTATCTACTCTACCTAACCTACTTACCCTACCTACCTTACAAACAAAAAAACTCTTCAGCTTCATAATATTAGTAATACTCTTTGTAAATGAACAAATTTGATAACTATAAAAAAGGTTATAGTGAGTCAATCTTAAAAGATAGACATATGCTGTCGCGGATTTTTTTTTAGAACTTTTAAAGAGGAGCAATTCCTTCATATATGATTTTTGCGTAACTTAAACCGTTTACGCAGCACACGCAACGGAAGCTCTCAAAAAGGAATAATGTTGCCCATTTTTGCAACATTTTTCATTTATGCTCCGCTCCTATTGGTCGTAGCGTGATGTTATATAGCCTATAACCTTTCTCGATAAATGGACTATCCAACACAAAAAGAATTTAACAATTCCAACCAGTAGTTCCTGAGATTAGCGCGTTAAAACAAACAAACAAACAAACTCTTCAGCTTTATAATATTAGTATAGATTAGTATAGATGTTGATAAAACTCCTTCCAAGTGAACAAATTTGATAACCATAAAAAAAGGTTATAGTAAGTCAATCTTAAAAGATAGACATATGCTGTCGCGGACTTTTTTTTATAACTTTTAAAGAGGAG
Organism: Orthosia gracilis; assembly: GCA_947562075.1. Lineage (NCBI taxonomy): Eukaryota > Metazoa > Arthropoda > Insecta > Lepidoptera > Noctuidae > Orthosia > Orthosia gracilis. The sequence continues at coordinate 6,381,345 of OX387268.1, forward strand.
CAATTCCTTCATATATGATTTTTGCGTAACTTAAACCGTTTACGCAGCACACGCAACGGAAGCTCTCAAAAAGGAATAATGTTGCCCGTTTTTGCAACATTTTTCACTTATGCTCCGCTCCTATTGGTCGTAGCGTGATGTTATATAGCCTATAACCTTCCTCGATAAATGGACTATCCAACACAAAAATATTTTTTCGATTCCAACCAGTATTTCCTGAGATTAGCGTGTTCAAACAAACAAACTCTTCAGCTTTATAATATTAGTATAGATTATTATAAGCTGACCCCCGTGGCTTCGCTCCTATCAACTGGCTATCTACCTACCTACCACTACCTACATACTCTACCTAACCTACTTACCCTACCTATCATACAAACAAACAAACTCTTCAGCTTCATAATATTAGTATAGATGTTGATAAAACTCTTTGCAAATGAACAAATTTGATTACCATAAAAAAGGCTATAGAGAGTCAATCTTAAAAGATAGACATATGCTGTCGCGAACTTTTTTTTAGAACTTTTAAAGAGGAGCAATTCCATTATACATGATTTTTGCGAAACTTAAACCGTTCACGCAGCACACGCAACGGAAGCTCTCAAAAAGGAATAATGTTGCCCGTTTTTGCAACATTTTTCATTTATGCTCCGCTCCTATTGGTCGTAGCGTGATGGTATATAGCCTATAACCTTCCTCGATAAATGGACTATCCAACACAAAAAGAATTTTTCAATTCCAACCAGTAGTTCCTGAGATTAGCGCGTTCAAACAAACAAACAAACAAACAAACTCTTCAGCTTTATAATATTAGTATAGATTTACCTGTAGTGCGTTGAACAACCAATAACACTGTTTGCGGACGATAGTACTGTGACAATCCCATGTAAAAGTGAGGAGCCGTATGAAACGGACATTAATAATTGTTTAAAAAATGTTGTTAATTGGTTAGAGGAAAATAATTTAAAAATAAACTTGAAAAAAACAAAAGTTATACATTTTAGTCAGCGGATTCCTAGAATTAGCCCTATTAAACACTACAACAATGAAGCAGTAGAAGAAGTAGAAAATACAAAATTTCTGGGACTGGTAATAGATAAAAACCTAAATTGGAAAGCACATACTCAAAACTTTATGTAAGAAAATTAGTAAGTCCGCATACGCTCTAAATTCACTATCCCCAATAGTATACATCGATGCTCTTCTGACTGCTTATTACGGCATAGTAGAATCCCACTTACGTTACAGTTTAATATTCTGGGGAAATTCAACCGAAAGAGAAAAAGTTATTAAAGCCCAGAAAAGATGTCTACGGGCGATGTTTAAGCTTAAATCCACTGATAGTTGCATGCCATACTTTGAACAGCACAAAATATTAACACTACCTAGTCTGTACATAATGGAAGTAACTGTGTTTGTGAAATTGCCGCTTTCATTATTCAATAGGCTCCGAAACTTTTTAGCGCTTATAGCATACTATACTGTCAGCGAATTCCTCACTGGACTTGTCGTTAAAGTGAGTTTATGTTATACAGTCCACTTATCTCAACTTATTATATTGAAGTACATATTCCCTATAAATACGCATATACCGTAAGTTTTAACTAATTCAACTTGTCATGGTATCGTAACTGGGAAATCCTTGCGGATTTCGGTGGGGGGAAATGTTTGGTTTTCTATGGCTAGAATTCGAAAACTGCCGCCATCATCACCGAGCTCGCTTAAACGGACGTTAACGCGCGCCGCCGCATCAACCTGTGGCGCCACTGTCGCCAAAAACTCAAATCGCGCGTTCGTTGCTCCGTATAAAATTAATCAGAAAACTAGTAAAAACACTTAATCAGCCCCGAAAACGGTGCTGTTCTACAATACCATTGACAGTGAGTGATCTGTGCTGATATTCCTGTCCCGGACACGCTGGGTTCTTGGATAAAACTGGTGAGTTTTTCGTAGTTGATTCTAGCCATACATTTTTCAAATATTCAAGTTTTTAAAGCTATCGAAACACACATTTTGGTGGAAACACATAACAAGCTACTTTTATGGACTGTAGAATCAATTATTATTAATTTCAAATTTATAATTTTGACGTTCAAAAGTGCCGCTTTATGGCCTAGTTGAAATACAACATTATAGTTTTTTTTTTGTCTTTGATTATTGCCTGATAATACGCCCATTCTACTCTTGCAACCGATAGCCACACTTGCCATGGTTCATGAAGATAACGAATCAAAAAAAAATCTTCCTGTTAAAAACAAAACAAACGCTTATTCAAGTTTTTCGCTGTTTTCACACAGAAAAAACTTTTACTACAGCTGGTATCCGAAAAACTACCACAGTGACTGAAAATTTGTCACTCTGATATTCAAGATGGTAGCGTTTGTCTATGTTTGTCTCTTTTTTCATTGATATTTTCTATAGGCAAGAACGAAACACCTGACATTTTCGAGATGAGCTACAACACCGAGAAAAATGGAAGGAATGGAGGAGGCCTTTGCCCAGGAGTGGGACAATAAAGACTAAGAAAAAAAAAAGGTTAGTAAACTTACACCCTATTCGCTGGGGGCAAAACTTTTTGTAAACAAACACACGTCAAACGGTTATTATCCGACTAATTTAACAAATACAACCTTACAACACAAAATGTTTACACTGTAGCACTCTTTAATTTGTTAACATAATAGTTTCGAAATCCAGGCTTTCGAGATGCATTTCAGTGTTGGTTATTGGTTTTACCTTTTTTGTGGCCCAAACTTCAAAAATATTGATATTGATGAAAAAAAATTAAGAAATAATAATTTAATTATTTAACATATATGTGTATTAAGATGTTCTATTATTTTATTTTTTAGTACTAGCAACACGAGTTAGTAACGCGGGTTGCACATCTCTAGTTCATTACTAAATTATTAGTTTTTGAGCTATCAAATGTAAAATTACAGGCTGGACGAAAAGTACAGCTATTAGGTACTTTTACAGTTGTTACATTGGTATTTGCTCGAAATCTCGATCAGTTTAGGTTGGACTGTACGTCATCGAATGAAATAAAACATTACCCCCGAAATTCGCGACTAATCATGAATCTAGAAAAAGCCTAGTTAATATCTAATTCCAAGAGAGTATTCTTGATCGAACATATGAGCAGTCCAAGTAGTAAACAGTCTATTGTTTTTGTTTAACCTTCAATTTGTTTAAAAATTTGATTTTCGGCAACTATTTTTTGTCACCAGATTAGTAGATTTTCTTTTTGCCCCAACACTATTATTTGATGAACTGTTTGGTTTGTCAGGTTTGTGTGCTGTGCACCCAACACGGCCAACACTAGTAGTATCTTTGTCGTGTGTCCTTGTCGTGCCGAGCTTGTGTGACAGACATTTTTGAATAATTATTTTTAAACATTTGTTTCTCCTGCAACAATGAGTAGTAAGTGTAACTATTTTTATATAGTATGCTGTTTGTGTGTTTGTTAAGTTAACCTTCATTTTTGTTTTATGTAAATAATGAAAGATTCGTTATGATTGCACGTGTCGGCGTATGTATTCGTTTCTCTGAAGTTGAAAAAATATTTGTATTTCTCATCAACAAGTAAATCAGTGATTTTCGTTTAGCCGATTATGTATGTAATTGTTCTATTGCGAAAGATTTGCTACTTAAGTAGAACGCTTGTTTTTATAATGTAGGAATGTAGGTACCTAACATAACGGTTTTCTTTTTCATTGTTGTATCAAAGATGCTAATGTCTACTCACTCATACAGGACGCTGTTGGATTATTTATTACCTTTGTCTCTTCATGGGTAGGTTAAGAAGAATTAGGTAGGATTATTATGACCGTCTAGTAAAACCGGTAACGTCGCGTTTATAATAATAATTATTTCTGTATGTTGTATGTACTGTATCATCGCTGCTTGCATTTATTAGTAAATTTTTACAAAGATTTCTTAACATGTCGCACCGACCATATACAGGTTGGGGTAAGGACAGATAATAAAATTATAATGTTGATATCAATTTCTTAAAATAACAATGTTTGCTTGGTTTTGATAACAATCAGCATAATTATGATATGGTCTTACAATTATTAAAGCCTGCTTGCATCAAAAATAATTAGTAAATATTTTTTCCCAATGGTCTGCAATAGGGTGGTTAGCTGCCTAACCACCCTATTGCAAAGAAGCATAACTAAAATATGATTAAAACAACCGGATAAATTGGTATATTAGTAGGTAGGTAGGTATTTGCATCATAACAAAACACCTTAAATTATCATAAACTGATTTTTTTTTACATTAAAATGAAAATAAAAATACTGGCAGTTGAAGTGTTAGCCTGTAGTAAGGCCCAGATTTTCATCCCTACCCCAATGGGAAGAAAGTGAGATGTATGTGCATGATGTGTATGTTTGTGTACGTACTACATATTATGTCTATGAAGGTATTACTCGTTATAAATATAATCATCTGAGAAACATTCCCACAACAACATAATATCTAATTATGTAATAATTCATGATAAATCATAAAATTATACCAATAATAATACTTCAAACAATACGGTTGTCCTGAAGTTAACCTAACCATCCATTGCAGCTAACTCTCCAACTTCGGGCAGTTATTTCTTTTAACAGATAGTAAAATATTTGACCATTGGTTACCTTTCCTGTTCAAATGCATTTTGCTGATATTTAACCATTGGTTACGATTTTTAACCATTGTTTAAGTTAACTAGGGATGAAGAAACTGGGCCTTATCAGTAATAACTCTGCAGATATAAACCTACACCTTTAAAAACTTCTTTTTTTATATATCCAACATAAACAATTCTTAATTATTTTTTTGTCTTTAGCTAAAGACTATTTGTGTACCTCAATGTAAAATGGAAATGATTCTTCAAAATCAATTTTTGTGGTAAAGCATCTTTATAAATATATAAGAATGTTTGTATGTATGTCATGGGTTTCTAAACCATTGATCCTATTGTGAAATTCATGACCCAAAAATCTATACTATAAGTGACATTGCAATGTATAAATATAAATACAGCTAGTATCTTACATAATAAATGAAACCTTGCAAATTTGCGATACCACACGAAATAAAATGTACAATATGTTAATTAAATCATATTTCTATTGTAACAAATTCGTAACTCCGAAATCAGAGGTAAGATGTTTTTTCAACTGACATACTTTGAAATATAAACCTATATTTGCAGTTGATATAAAAATCAATATTGTGAATCTCCAAATGCTTCTCTGGACTATATAGAACTTTTGATTGTGCATGGTCTAACATTCCCTTGGCCAGATATTTTACATACTAACTTTACAATATCTAAGCTTTAGTTAATTTATTTATTTATGCTGGAAAAAACTTACAACCCAACTGCAAAATTTTAGTTCTTTCTCATCAATAGATTTGATGCTACCAACTGCATCAGGACTGCATGAAAAGAAATCTTGATTGGAACTTTATGGTTTAGTGAGTTACATTCTTGAAATTGTCTCTTGGAGCCTTAAACTGTGATACCTTGCATAACCATATCACAAAAAACACAACAAAAGACGTATGTATCTTATGGTGGCCTCCAGCCATTCCTGGTGGTGGGCATTAAAAGACCCCAGTATCATCAGTTGGGCGAAAAGGTACGCTTGCTGAACCTTATCAGCCACCTCAATTAGGTGTTGGGTATTTTTGTAAGCCTATAAGTTTTGTATGGCATATTTCACCCAAAACATTAGGTATTAAGGTATCAATAAAAAATCAGCCTTTCAGTACATTTGCTCATATAAGTGAACAAAATTATATCTTACCTATGAGTTGTACTTTTATAGAAGTTGTTGACTAAGTTTGAAAACAAAATTTTGATTGTTTGGCAGTTTTTTTTCGTCAAAGTGCAAGTTTTAATTTCGAGCGAAACTTGATGAGGAGCCGAACATTCGATTATATATTTGTATATAGGGCTACGCAATTTTTGTATAGTATCTTAGGTATATTTCGAGTTAAGAATCATTTGTTGTTTTTAGGGTTCCGTACCCAAAGGTTACAAACGGGACACTATTACTAAGACTCCACGATCCGTCTGTCTGTCCGTCTGTCACCAGGCTTTTTCTTATGAACAGTGAAATCTAGAGTTGAAATTTTCACAGATGATGTATTTCTGTTGCCGCTATAACAACAAATACTCCCAAACAACAATCGTGATTTCTTTGCCGTTTTTTTGCGATAATGTTGCGGAACCCTTCGTGCGCGTGTTCGACTCTCACTTGGCCGGCTTTTTTGACAAGAGAAAACTTTTCAGAATATTTACAAGTATCACTGGTGAGGGTATTAAGGTGGGGGTATTAAGAAATTTGTTGGTACTGGTAATTGCCAAATCTAAACTCTTAAGGGATTGATAGATTTGGTTAATGTTATAGACTACCTACTTAATTGACGCGTCACAAATAAATCGCAAGACTAGTCTTGGCGATTCTTTTAACCAATCACTGCATGTAAACTGCAGTTTGTCAATTTGATACATTCAGTTTTGCAAGAATCCTCCTTTCGAAAACTGAGTTTCTAAGCATAAGGTACCCTGCGAAATTTAAAATGTTCTTTGAGTTTTTTGCGTCTCTTCGTAAGTTGATCAAAGCTGTGTGCCGCGTTGGAAAGAGATCCTAAACTTTAGACTCTTCATTCAAGACCAAATCATCAACATCATCATCCTCCTAAGCTGATGCCAATTTATTTGTGGTCGGCGCACCAATTTTTCTTTAACGCTATTCCTCGTTAGAGGAGCTATCTTTTTCTAGTCATATCACACAAATAATTCTATTCATCGTTTCTTTGGCCTTCCCCTTCGCCATTAAACTGTTGACAATATAATTTAAGTCGCCGTTATAAACGTACGATCAGTCGAGAGCCTGGTATGGTCTGGGCAATCTGCAGTCATGCCTGCGTCACGGCTCGTTCGTGCAGGTTAGCAACCAAGTATTTTGTGTGCACGGTGTAACGGAAGTGGGATGCACAGTGCATGTAATAGGTAGCCTAATAACTTGTCACTTACTAGGCAATTGTGGCCAATTGGCTGAACACTTTACTAATAGATCATTGTCAAGCAGTGCAATACACTTGTGATTTATTGTGATACTAGTTCCAGGTGGTCAGGCAATCCAATGCAAAGAATCAAGGATCTAACTGGTTGCATCCGCGCAACTTGATAACGTAACATGATCGATCAGCCTAGTATTCAGAGATACAAACCACTTTTGAGAGGATTTCGGCCGTTATCAACCACGAAGGTCCTGTATAGGGTATTTGACTGTTATTGGTTCTAACGCGCTTGTTCGTCTAGCATTTATTATTAGGTCTAAGGGATAGTAAAAGTTACTTTTAAGCACTTAGTTTTGTAACCAAAAACGGAACATGTTTATATTTCGCAGCACTACTGACAGTTTGTTGTGTGTCGGGTATAGCTGGGATTCGCGCGCTTTTTTGTGCGTCAATAAATCGAGTTCTTGGAAAACCGCGATTGTGGCAAAAACTGCATATTCCTTTAGTGTACTAGCGGGGTCGCATATTCGTGCGATTGTGAGTAATTAATTTACCGATAATTTTACCGATTTTAAGTTAGACTGAAGGCAAAAATAACAGTGGAAACGCAAATAAAACATGTTTCTGGTATTCCCCTTAATTACAAAAAAATGTTGTTTCATGGTCGCGTCTCGTAACTAAAGATGGGCAATGTTTTCTGCACCGACATTTTGGGCATAATCTTATTATTGCCTGATAAATGCCCACTCGCAAGGCATAAATATATGGGTCGTAAAAGGTGATTTAATATATTTCTTCATTTAACTTATTAACGAAATAATAGAAGGAATGTTAATTATTGAACACATTTCTAACCCCCGACGGAAAAAGAGTGGTTATTGTGTCTGTAGCATTATAGCTCCTAAACGGATTAACCGATTTACCCGACTGCCGAAGGAGGGTAATGTCTATGTATGTATGTTTGTTCATCTGATTTTGGTCAACCAGCTCGAGAATATTTGTATCCTCCGACTGCACAGCATGAGTTTCTTCTTGTTTACGTCTTTTTAGTTCGCTTCTTAAGCAGTCAGGTATTTTTTTATATTTCGTCTTAACTTTTTTTATTAAACAACATTTTTTTTCTAGTAGTAGACACGCTTCGATCAACAATCTAACGAACACGTAATTATGACACGATATATTGCGGTAAAACGCTGATTCAAAGAGTAAAATGCAAGTAATTTTTGAACGGATGACGCGCATACTGTCGTCACCAACTAACCATATACGTATCCCCCGGCCCCGCAACCTTCTCACGATGCAAAATTTTACGCCGCCGCTGGGTAATTCGTAACATTTATTTTTTCATTCGTAGCTTTTTTTTCGTAAACATTGTTTAGCGAATAAAAATTTAAAAAGAAGGTGTGCAAATACATAAAAATACACATTTAAAGAATTAAATTAAAGCTTCCAAAGATAACTTCAATTTCGTAAATTAGTTTTGGATCAAAAATCATATGCCCAGATAAATGCCTAACGACAAAATGTAAGGGCCAAATGCCTTTGCCAATCTCTACTCGTAACATATATTCTATGAAAATTACTAGTTTCTACCTAGCACAGTTCCAAAGGACAGCGAAGACTTAATAATAAGCGTCGGGTTTTCACTCTATAGGAAAAAAAATAAAGTATCTTCGCCTCGTAACCAATGAATGCCGCCCATACAAGTATAAAATAAATCATATAAAACTAACATTCAATCTCGACGAAAACCGAACCTTTTCAATGCTTTTTTATAAAGTTCTTCAGAAGTAGGTAGGTAATAGTCGACATTCTAAGAAGAGCGATCAATATGTAGGTAAATCACATGAGAGCTTCACCTGTATTTCGCGTTTGTGTTGTAACTAGAACACTGAATTATTGAATGCACTAGATTGTGAAATGGATTGTTTTTCCTTGTGGCCCGCCTGAATAAAAATAGTCGCTTACAAAGAAGAGTATTGATTATTACTGGACTTAATGCCGTATAGCCCAGGAAAATAATGGTTTTTAGAGGACAATCTATGAAATCCTAGTTAAGTACTGTCATCGGCATTATCTATACTAATATTATAAAGCTGAAGAGTTTGTTTGTTTGTTTGAACGCGCTAATCTCAAGAACTACTGGTTGGAATTGCATTTTTTTTTTTTGTGTTGGATGGAAAGGGGCTATATAACATCACGCTACGAACAATAGGAGCGGAGCATAAATGAGAAATGTTGCAAAAACGGGAAAAAATATTCCTTTTTGAGAGCTTCCGTAGCGTGCGCTGCGTAAGCGGTTAAAGTTACACAACATTCATGTATGTAGGGTAGATAGGTAGCCAGTTGACGGGAGCGAAGCCGCGTGGGACAGCTAGTGTTAATTATGGAAGAACCTAGTCTAGTAATGTTGCCCGAGGAGTCCATAAAATTACCACAACGGTAAAAAAAATCGGCTGTCAAAGGGCTAAAAAATTAGTCTTTTTGTTTAATTCCTGATGAACTGAACCTTATGTAGGGTTTTTGTTTACAATTGAACAAACTTTCCCGAGCAGAAATTGCAGTAAAATCAAAACTTTACGACAATTAAGCAAGAAACTGATTTATGTGCCCATTTTTTTTCTACTATGTTGCGATTTTTGTGGCCTTTACGGGCAACATTACTACTTCCATAATTAACAGAATTCCAGTAAAAGTACTTAGCTAGTATTTTTTTCGCAGCAAATGTCTTTATTGCCTGGGCTAATATATAAAATGTAGGTCACTTTTTAGGGTTCCGTACCCAAAGGGTAAGAACGAAACCCTATTACTAAGACTCCGCGGTCCGTCTGTCTGTCACCAGGCTTTATCTCAAGAAACCGTAATAGCTAGATAGTTGAAATTTTCACAGATGATGTATTTCTGTTGCCGCTTTAACAACTAATTTAGTATTAAACAGAATAAAATAAATATTTAAAGAAAGACTCCGATACAACAAACGTGCTTTTTATGCTGTTTTGCGATAATGGTACGGAACCCTTCGTGCGCGAGTCCAACTCGCACTTGGCCGGTTTTTTCTGAATGCGAACTTAGGTAGATTTTTTAAGTTCAACGGAATTCTCTTATTCATGTGTTTTAAAATAGTCTGTTAGCGAAGAAGTAGTGCCCCCACCAAGACGAGCAAGGGCACTACCTTTTCTCGAAGCGCTTCGTCGTTTTTAGGGTTCCGTACCCAAAGGGTAAAAACGGGACGCTATTACTAAGACTCCACGATCCGTCTGTCACCAGGCTGTATCTCATGAACCGTGATAGCTAGACAGTTGAAATTTTCACAGATGATGTATTTCTGTTGCCGCGTTAACAACAAATTAATGTGATCTTTTTGACTTTTTCGCGATAATGGTACGGAACCCTTCGTGCGCGAGTCCGACTCATACTTGGCCGGTTTTTTATAAATCCTTATAACTTGGGTTTGGATTATACCAGATAAACAAAATTCTTGGGTTATGATGTGAATAGCGGACTTATTAAACATATAAAGTTTCAATTGCGTAGCTCTTATAATTTAGATTTTATTGATATCTAAAAAAAACTCGAATTCGTCACTGATTCAGTTACTCACTGACTGATGATCATCAAAATTCTTAGAGTACTTTCTGAAGTCTATTTGTACACAAAGAGCAAAAAAAAAAGTCTTGGAACTTTTATTTAAACATAAACTACGAGATAAACTGACTTCCAAAACAAAACACTACGAAGAGAAAAATAACTTTCTTTTCGACAGTCGTTGTTTTTTGTATTATACATTTTTTTTTAGTTTTTCACACCGACCTGTTGTTGTCTGTGCGCATAAAGTAAAGGACACGGATGAAAAAAAAAAACACAAAAAATAAAACCGATTTTTTGGATAATATTGAAATAGCAGACACGATACGTCATAAGAGTGTGTGTGCAATCTCCTTATAAGCAATAAGCAACGATTTAGTTGCACAGGGGCCACAGGTTTAAGCTAGGTGACGTTTTCATAAAAAAATATTAAAGTCCAAATAATAAAAAAATATTTCTGTGTCCGAAGTGACATTATGCGAAAAGGCATTTTGCGACAAACTTGCTAATGTGATGTTTTGCGATGTGGCGTTTTCAGAATACGACAATATGGGAATTTGACATTTTGCGAAATTCCAATAAGTCATTTTGCGAATGTGCCGAATCCGTCCAGCATAGGACTGCTATATACTGATGAGTCCTGTAACAAACATGTGCGTCTATCGAGGCTTTATCTTTACACGTATTCTGCAGTACCCAGGGGCAGCATGACAAAGGACGGCAAGTTACTGCCGTACCGGAACACGGCCCCGCGCAACAGCCGTCACAACAAGCACCGGAAGCCAAAGAAGCACGTCTCTGAGGACGAGGAGAGTGACGAATCCCCAGTGGAGGAACAGCCGCAGGAGGAACAAACGCAGCGCAGCCCCTCGCCCATGCAGGAAGAACCCACTGTTCGGTTACCCGAGGTAATCAACCAGAAGAAACGCATGCCCATCCTTTCACTCTAATCTGAAATAATACAACAGTGTGTGTCTTAGATTTGATGCCACAAACTGCATCACTTCTTAAAAAGTGATTTTTCTTTTAGTTGTCTTTGCAGTAAATTATTTTGCTGTTTCATTTTATTTTATACTAGCTGTTGCCCGCGACGCGACTTCGTCTGCGTCAAACAAGTTAATAATTAAAAACAAGCTAATTCTTTTTCCTAAATAAAAGTAGCCAAAATCGATGTATCTTTCGGACATTACCCTAATCTGACAGACACAAAAAAAAAAAAGAGTATATAAGTACCGTACATATATTCTTTCTTATGCATTTGCTAAAACAACAACAGAAATTTCAATTTTATTTATTTAGATGTACAGAAAAACACTACATATTTATTTTATGTTTTAGGAAGTCCTGCGAGCTCTGTACAAGACCCCTGGCGTGCTGATGATAGCCGGGATGGTCTCCTGGGACTTGGTGGCTCGCCGGGACAACAACCCCTCGAAAAGGACGCACCCCAACTTGTACACCTTCCACAAGTTTACTGATCGCAAGGTAACCAATCGACATTAAAGTAGAAGTATGTTTTATAGGCATACCACACCGCTTGACTGAGATGGTGCCAGTTAAATGGTATGCCTATAGTAGTAAAGCTCTTTGTGAAGGAACTCCTCCGAGTAAGTACCACCCTTCCTATTCCTGCTGAAAAACAGTGTTGCAGTGAGACATCCCAGCATTGTCTCTGGGTCAGCAATGTATTAGCAATGCCTTTAAGGCCTATTAAACCGACAGGTGGCAGGGGCCAATCTGATGACACGATAACTCTGTCGAAAATGTGTTAGCAGATGTTCAAAATCGCGGGCAACCACTTACCACCAGCTGTTTCATCACTCAGCAATAACAAAAATAAACTGAAACTTGTAAAATAAAAATAAAATGATCTAAATAAATAAAACACTGCATTACAGATCAACAGTTATTTTTGTGAAATGAATAGAATTTAGGATTACCAGTTGCAATTATACTGACATGGGAAGGAACCTTTAGTGACTGCATGCTTATATATGCTTGGTAGTTTATATAGCTGAGTTCTCTCACATCATCTAAAAAGTTCTAGTCTCTTCAAAGTTAGAGTTAACAGGCTTCTTCTGGTTAAGTTCACTCCATAGTCGACTCTGTCTCTGTTACCTCTGACCTAGACTAGAGTCATGAGCAAATCCATAACAAAAAGTAAAAAAAAAATTGCGGACACAATCATAAAAATATTGTCAAAATTAGGTATAAGTAAGGATTATGATTTAACTGATAAGAAAACCATTCATGAAAGATAATGATTATTTTGCATGTTACAATATTCACATGTTTTCTTGGGCCATACCTTGGCCCCCCTACCCTTTGTCACTTATACCAGTGAAACAGTTTTGTTCTAAACCTTGATGTGTCCAATAAGCGCATCTCGGATAATGTAATACACAACTAAGTTCATATTCAATTGCAACCAAAATTTTGTTTAGGGTCTTTTTAATGCTAAAGAAGTTAGTTAATTAAGTAACAATTAGCAGTAACAAATTCCAGTATAGTTACCAATAACAAAATGTCATTGTACTTTGCAGTACCGCTTCATTGCCAGCAGCTGCTCCGCTGGCCATTCTGTATTGGTAGACGAAAACGGCGAGGTCTACACTTTCGGTAAGCACCGTTCTTTTCCTTGCTCAGACACAAAGACAGTTCGAGAGTCAAATCTATTGACTATACCATGAGTAAGTCCCTCTCACAGAGGGAAGCCCTGTGTCCCAGTAATGGGAGTCAAAGTTCAGGATGAGACTTGTGACGTCACTTTGTCAGTAAAACCTTGTCTTCACACGATATTTCAACATACTGATCGTCAATAATTTTTTTTTACTTGGCAAAAGAAAAAATACGTGTCCAATATTTTTAAGTTATCTAACTGACGGACTAACTAGATATTTTGTGTCAACTACCCTATTCTTGCACAAACTAATTCAGAAGATGACTCTGAGTTTAATTTTTCATTAAAGTATAGGAATTCAGTCTCAGCTAAAACAATGTTTGGGCTTCAGCCATTGTTCTTTCAGTTTCGCTGCGAATGGTCAGGTCAAATTGACGCGACCTGAACTGTCTCCCGTTTTTGTAAACATGCCTATAATATATTACAGTACGGCCTAAACCATTGGCAGGCGGCTTCTTTAGCGCTTCAGTTGGTGAATAAAGAAGTGAAACGACTGTTCTAAATTGCTCTAAAGTTATCGCTTGACTATGCTCTAGATAGGCGTCAAGTAAGCCAGCAAAATAGGTGCTCTATGAAGTTTGTGTGGTACAGGTCGCAACAGCTGTGGGCAGCTCGGCTTCGGCGACACGGTGACGCGCAACGTCCCCGAGCCGGTGCCGGCGCTGCGCGGCAAGAACATCATCCACGCGGCAGTGGGCAGGCACCACACGCTCTTCGTCACAGGTACGTCACAGATATCTAAAGGTGAAAGTCCGCCGCACGAACGATGCACCCTGGCTCAGTCGAGCGTCGCGCTCGCCGTTTCTTCCATTGTCATAGCGCGTTCAAACAGACTTGGTATTTGTAATATGGGGCTAATTCGTTTCGAAGGCAACTTCTTCTACTGCAATAGACTAAGCAGCCGTGACAACGGTAAGAAGACCTTCGATAAATGAAAAAAAATATGGATTTGATTGGAAGAAATGACTTAGATTATTGTGAAAAAATTAGAAAGAAAATATTTTATACCATTCTCTAAAAAGCTTATTTTATTCACGGAAAACAGTGAATAAAAAGCACTTTTAATCACTGTTTTGGTGTTTGAATTTAGAACACACCAATACATATTCTACCTCCAACTCAATGCTATACAACCTCCTTGCGCATAAAATACTCGATGCAAACTTCTTGTGCAAAGAATATTCGATTTTCAAACTCCTTTGTCGATTTAATTTTGAGTTTGTTTATATTTAGGATTTTAATAATGATGTTGATTTTGGTCTAGGATATTTAGTGAATTCTTATTTAGATTGAAATTCTAATATTAATTGCATTGGTGCTTAATTAATTATAATTATGCAACGTAACGGAGGTAGTCACTGGCGTCCCAAACACACTAGTTCAGCTTAAATTTACAAAAAATGTGGTACAAAAGGTGGGTGTGGCTTGTGTGTAGGTTTCTCATTTTTTCTAAAATTTTAAGGTAATTAACCATTTATTTATTTATTATTGTCCCTTGTGCTTTTTGCTTAAATCTTTCTTTTTCTTGTAGTCATGGTATAAAATATAGTATGCAACTCTTGAATAAAACGGATTTATATCGAGGACCATGAATCACTCGCGTCGCTCAGGATTCTAACACTTGAATCACTCGCTATGCTCGTGATTCAATCGTCATGAATCACTCCCTACGGTCGTGATTCAGTTGTTAGAATCCTTCACTTGTTCGTGATTCATCTATGGCCCTCGCTTTAAATCCGTTATTTATTCACTAGTTTCATAATATACTATTTTCAGCTTGGACATAAAGTAACAGCATGACTAAAGATGTCACAAAAACGTGTTGCTGAAACAATGTTGTTCCGATTGTATTAGTTGTTTAAATGAGCATAGCAGTAACAGTACCTACTTGAGTAAATGTTGAGGGACATATAAGCTGATTCTGGTTTAAAATTGTGATTTTTCATGTTTTAGACACCGGCACGGTGTACGCTTGCGGCGACAACAAGTGCGGTCAGTGCGGCCTCGGGAACACCACGCCGCAGGTTCTGAAGCCAACACGCGTGCGATACAAGTCAGTAGTTCACCACCAAAATCTTTTTGCTCTTGTCCTATATTTGCTGATGCTTTTAATCTGGTGCTTGGCAACTAGGAATAAACCGCCCTTTGTGCTAACTCTGTTCTGTCTCCTCCTTGATAAGGAGGGAAGCAGAAATTATGTTTTCTTAGTCCTCTGCTGTTTGATACAAGTTGGTACAGTCTCTGGCACATAACTTGGCAAGGTTTTGGCGTAATCCGAGTAAGTTCGCGCATAGTGCACTTAATGCAACAAAAAGTGTTCACCTTTTTGCTTGTCATTATTCAATGGTTTTTGCCAAGTTACGTGTACATTACCAATCGCGCTCTCGGAACAGTGCTACCTCGACACCCCCCTCCCCCGTCTCCCCGTGTCCCGCTTGGTAACCAAAGAGACCTAACAAACGACTTCTGCTCATGTAACGACTCTTGCCAAATTACATGCCAGGTACTGTAGTTCATTATAATCTTGCTGGCTCATAATTTAGGACCTATTAATATGAGTTTTAATTTAAATCTATGTGCTTAGCAACTGGCATGGATGAATATCATGTAAAACACTAGTTAGTTCTCGCTAAACTTCTTGGCCGCCCTGTAGTTGGCTTTCTGATGCGCAAGGCACGAAACGGTGCTGTTTTTGTATGAGATTTACTACTGCGCAGCCATTGTAGCCAACTTCAGGGCGAACAAGAAGTTTGGCGAGAACCATACTCGGCTGAGTCCGGTTAGACTGGAAGCCATCAACCAGATAGTTAAGAAAGAAAAAGACTAGGCAGATTGGTGCTTAGCAACTGGGCTTACCCCAGTTGCAAAAGACCCTTTGTACATATTGGCCTAGTTCAGTTTTGTCTCCTGATTGATAAGGAAGTAGAAGTTACGACTCCTCCACTGTTATTTATTTTATTTATTTCTCTACAGGATTTAAAAACAGTTGAATTGTTTCTCTGGGACTGGTGGTCGTGGGTTCTCTCTGTCCTTTTCTTTCATGTTATTTCTCACAAAATCCATCCAGATTGCAGAATGTCAGATTCGCAAAACGTTATGCTTTATTTTTGTTTTGTAATTTTAAAGTAATAAGAGGTTCATTCTTAGGCACTGGAATTTTTGAATGATTGTTTTTATAACTCACAACCTTAACATAGTTAAATATGCTAGACTAATAGAAATTTCGTCAAATGATTGGCTACAGGTCTTTCCTTTTAGCTTGGCAGTAGCGGTCATAGCCTTTTCTTAATCTCTTTGTAGGAATTCGAAAAATTTTTCATTAGTAAAAAGTATTTAGTATTTCTTTTTTAGAATACTTTTATTATGCGTACAGCTAAGGAGTGGAATTCCTTGCCGGAATCTGTGTTGCCCGATAGCTACAATCTAGGGGTCTTTAAGTCAAGAGTGAATAGGTTGCTTCCAGGCAAGAGTGCTTCACCGTCGACCACATCATCGCTTACAATCAGGTGAGAGAGTAGTCAAGCGCGAGCCTAAAAAAAAAAGTGTCATTCACGGTAAATGTTGTGTCACGACGGTTTCGTTTACGTATTTTTATAGACGAATGCTAGAAACCGTAAGTGGTATATCGCGAGTCTTAGCAATGAGTATAATTGTGATACTGTTTGCAGCGGCGCTCCTGTGGTCAAGGTGGGCTGCGGTGCAGAGTTCTCCATGATCCTGGACTGCAACGGAGCCCTACACTCCTTCGGGCTACCCGAGTATGGCCAGCTGGGTAAGTCACACAGCACAGCAGCGGGGTCGTTGCGTAACACACAAAATCACACAATCAATGACGATACCTTTCATTCTAAGCCTAGCAACACTATCGACAAACAGAAGCTACATAGTGTTTCTGTAAGACCGGTTTTATTGCGTATTTTTTAGATTTTCTTGTGCATACCAACAAAACCGTTGTTACTAATCCGAAGCAGTTCTTTATATTTATTTTTAGTAATAAGTATTAGTACAGCAGTATTTTACGCATAACGTGTAAAATAAAAATTTAAAATTTGTCACAACCATTGCCTTAAATGTAAAGATTAAATTAAAACTTATAATTCCAAGTCTAGTCGTAATTACACAGTTCAAAGTGACACTTTTCATAAAACGACATTTTCAAAGGTAAAGACCTGATACTATCAAGTCTGTTTTTCATTTTGCTGAAAACAAGAATAACCCAGTAACGACGACGCCTGTAAACGTTGTTATGTCCTAAGTAATATTGTACTTATCTTCATTTGTTAGGCCACAACACCGACGGCAAGTATTTCGTGACGTCGACCAAGCTGTCTTTCCACTTCGAAACGATTCCCAAGCATGTGGCGCACTTCTTCGAGAAGACCAAGGAGGGGCACATTAACATTGTCAAGGACGTCGAGATCGTCGACTTTTCCTGTGGAAATAATCACACGGTAAGGACTCACATTGCACTTCTGCTGGGTTGACAAACTTCATCGAAACTTCCAACCGACTTCACAGTTAAAAATGAGCATAAAAAATGCATGTTGAAAACAAAGATCTGTGTTCTTGGTTAGCATTTTTGATAAAATTATGTCAACTGTACAAAAACTTTGGAGTTTTTGTTCAGCTCAAATGCAGGCAGTCTGTTCAGAGCTTATGAGTGTCAATGGCTGGAAAGTGTTAACCTTCTTCATCGTCTTTTCGAGTTGTTCTTGGATAGTTTAGGTCCCCTAGTAGCTGGTCACGTTTATAGCTCTTCAGTAGTAGTCTTGTCGCGTCCAGACGTGCCCACAAGCAATATTTAGTTGAAATAAATTAATTATTAATAATAGTGACCTCCTAAATGTCTTGGTAACTTTGCACTTTTAGTTTAGCTTAGTATGTGTGTATTTACAAACTATGAACAAGTAAAAGTGATTTAGTGTACGCAAAAAATGGAAAGCAGACCCTCGAATTCAAGAGGGCCAATGCTCTCCTTTGCTTCGCCTGTGACGGCGCTACCTGAAATCATCACTACGCCCGAGATTCAAAAATGGATGTCTTCTATTGAGCTGCATCTGAATGAAGTCTGCTCTATTGCCGCGGATGGAAAACTCAATTCGGAGCAGAAAATGAAAATCGCAATCCTTTGCCGTAAAATAAGATCCGGTACCACCGGTACAAGTGGCAGTACTATACCAGTCGCTAAAGGCTAGATCTCTTCTAATGCACAATGCGGTTGAATCCCTTACTGAAAAGCGTGACCTGTCAGACCACATTATGGATCTCAAGAAGAATATACAGGACTCAGGTACTGCGGGAAATCTTTCTTTTGCCGAAATGGTAAAAAAGGGAGCAAATAACTTTGTTCGCCCCAATAATTTAAGCTCGGTAGCAATTTATCCCCAAGATAAATTGAAATCGAGTGACGAATCAAAAGACCTCGTGAGAAAGATCATACGCCCGGAGCAAATGAAACTGCATGTTCGTGGTGTCCGGAAAACAAAAAACGGAGGCGTAATTATCAGCACCGAGACAAAACATGACGCTGATAAAGTAAAGCAAGCAGTCCAGCTCTCTACTTCAGGACTTATCGCCGACGAACCCAGCAAGCGCAAACCCCGAATCGTGGTCTTAGGAGTGCCGACTTCCATGGCTGAAAATGAGGTCTTCAGATGCATTTTTGAACAAAATGTAGTCGACAAGTTTGAAGACTTGTCCTTAGAATCCTTCCTGGCCTTGGTAAAATTAAGCCACAAATCTGGGAAGAGAGATGCGTCGACCAGCAACTACGTCATTGAAGTACCAGCTGATATACGTAAAGCCCTAATCGCTTAATCGCAGTCGAGACTTTTTATTAATTGGACGTCCTGTCCTGTCAGGGATTTTACACTGGTCATTTGGTGCTACAAGTGCCATCAGTATGGTCATGCAGCAAAAACGTGCAGAGAGGTCAACTCGACGTGTGGCCATTGTGGTGAAACAGGGCACTCGATGACAGAATGCGCGAAGAAAGCTGATGTACCAAAATGTGCAACTTGCTCACGCTTTAAAAAGCCCAGCAATCATAAAACAGGAGATCCTGAGTGTCCTGCAAGGAAGATAGCGAAATTCAGAAACATCAACTCTGTCGATTACGAGGGCGCCTAGAGCGTCACACTCAAGGCCAGACTTCCGTGTTTAACACGTGATGCCGACTCAACAAGAACAAATCAAATCAAATCTTTTTATTGTGGGCATAGGTGATACAGACAGATGTTAGATAAATTACAGTGCACTGACCTACTTCGCCTGGATTTGTTGCTGTCTGAGGAAATTTACCGCCGTTCGTACTTTGGCTTGAAAACATTTTGCAATAGTGGTTAACCCAGCTCAAATATCTGCTGACGCTCAAAGTTCGTTGTCCGTGTGTGTAAATAATTAAGTGCAATCAATTTAACGTTATCTAAGCTAAGTTAGGAATCATATTATGTTTATCATTATTAATAGAATTTAATTTTAATCTGTTTTAGTAATTAAGATTATCAATAACACAAAATATCTCTGTCTCTATTCTAATGTTAAGAAAATATTGTACTATTCATTGTCCTTACAATAACATTGTTTGAGCCCCGCCGCCTGTGATACAGGACTACCTAGTACAGGCACCTAACATTGTTGTACCCACTTTATATATAAGACCCATTAGTAACCACCAACCAGTAGTACCAATTTCAAGTTTGAATAAAGATAAAGATTATTATTATAGCGCCATGGGTGACGTTTATAGTGACCTCAAAAGTTGTGTTCGGTATGGGCTTTTGGACCACTCCAAAAAGTGGATCATTGGCAGTGGCAGTGTTGTTAACGATAGAGTTTAATCTCTTGTCATATTTGTTCAGGGGGCAATAACCGCATTTTTAAGGAAAGTTCTCATTCGCATCTCGGCCGCAATGTATCTAAAACAATTGTCATTTCTTTACATCATAACGTGTTTTTGACATATAGTGTCGCCTAGAGTATGTTTGAATGCGAACTTTTTATGGGACACCCCAAACTAATCTGTTGAGTTTTGTAGCACATCAAATGCTTCAGAAGGTGACACCACAGTTTATTTTTGTTTTGAGGCTTCAGTGCACTCTTGGTGACTATGCCAGTCTCATGAGAACAACAAAAGTAGTGTAGTAATAATGAGAACGCAGCTTAGACTTCAGGGGCTGTACTCTGACGTTTCAAAATTATCATGATGCCGCAGTGAAAAACGGATAGTGCTCTTCGTATTGTATAGCTGCATTCCTCTCAGTCAGTCAGAGTAAGGTCCCTGATCGTTTTGAACGATGTGATCGGTCCTGAATGGTTGTTGTGATTGTCCCGCAGGTTGCTATAGACTCCCGCAAACGCGCCTACAGCTGGGGCTTCGGCGGGTTCGGGCGGCTGGGGCATGCTGAGCAGAAGGACGAGAGCGTGCCGCGCATGATCAAGTACTTCGAGTCGATGTCTCGCGGTGTGCGCTCCGTCCACTGCGGCGGCACCTACAGCCTCGCCGTCAACGAGCTAGGTAATTTAAACACAGGAAAAAAGCAAAAATTGCCATAAAAAAAAGAGAATTATTACATATATGCTAAAAGACCGTCAGGTACGCTGATTTTCAGATGTAGGCCACAAGGATCCTTTTGGCGCATGAATGACAGTAGCTTTTAAAAAGATTTGAGAAGCATTTGTGACTTACAGACAAAGTTGCGCAATAATACTTTGACGTAAATGAATAGTAAACGTCGACGAAACGGCGCAGTGGCTGTGCAATCGGCTACTGAGCTGCGTGTCGCGGTTTCGATGCCCGCATGGAACAAATGTATAGCCTACAGATTGTTGTTCTGGGGTCAATCGTTTGTATATATGAGTTTGTAAACGCACCCACAATACAAGAGAAATTCATATTGTAGGGCAACACTTTTAATTTAAAAAATAAGGGTTTTATTTACTATTTTGTTACAAGCAATAACTTTAATTCTACCGTCGGTCTCAGATGCTGTGTTTGGTTACACCTTGACAATCTTTTAAAAACTGTAAGAGAAGGATCATCAAGGAAGAATAACAAACTGGTATTGCATTTCTTCCAGGTGGATTATTCTTGTTTGGGCAAACCAAGCGAACTGGCGAAGCGAACATGTATCCGAAACCGGTGCAAGATCTTAGTGGTGAGTCTATGTCTACATCTTATACCATTTCAACTCTGGACCTCCTCCTCCTCCAGGAATTATATCTATAACTAGCTACTGCCCGCGGCTTTGCCCGCGTAAAAAGTGTTTTATCATCCTTAGGAAATACAAACTCCTGTCTCAAACTATCTCCATGCCAAATTTCATCTGAATCGGTTCAGCAGATCCAGAGATTACCCCCTACAACGTCGCAAACTTTACCTCTTTATAATATTATTGTAGATTATTGCGAAAGTTTGGATGGATGGATGTTTCAGAATGGCTGAACGGATCTGGATAAAACTTGGTACAGAGATAGATGATAGTTTGGAATAGCACAAAGACTTTTATCTCAGTAGTATGTTCACGTGGGATATTTCTTTATATTTGATGGATATATAGATAAATGGATATGTCATTCTAGTATGTAGGTATGCGGAACAGGGTGTAAAATCCCACAAACCTTCATAGAACAGGGAGGATCTTCTGACCAGATAGTTATTGTGTCTGGTCTGGGCAACTGTTCAACGATTATTGTCGGACTGTTGTATGTGTTCAAATCGCGCCGAAAGTTTTGCTTTCGCGATGCAGGATTTGTGTGACGTCATGTCATTAATTCGTAAGAGGCGGCGTTGGTGCCGCTACATCACCCCCACTGTAGACTGGAGATCGGAGTCGTGGTTGAGTCGTCCGTACATCTCGTGATGCATGCCAGGCTAGTGGAAGGTTGGTTCCCGTGAGTCAGAATCAGCCGTCGCAGAGTTCGCGGTGAGTCGGAACTGTATGTGGTTGGCCCAGTGAGTCGAGGTGATGATATCCCAGTGAGTCGGGAACTGGATGGCTGTGTGACTCGTTGCTCGAAAGCTTGAGGAAGTGATGATGTCGTCACGATTAACTTTGAACGAAGGCTGCACTGATGTTCATGTTCGAGGGACTTCTTCCTAACGAACCTCTTCCGCGTCAGACTTTTCCTGCCTCTCTTCCGATTACTCTTCCGTCAGTATAACTGTCTCTTTGGTGTCGTTATTTGTTCATCTCAGAGGCGCTCTCAGAGACGCTCATCATTTCTTCGATGACACATTGTTATGTCACTATAGTGATATCAAATTCTCCAAACATATCCGGTGAATTTGGACGTTCAGCATTCTAAGGTTCAGCAAGTTGGCACCGTTTTGCACACAGAGAAAGATTTTTTTGCGTCTTATTGGAGGCCTACGTCATAATAGGAATATGTGTGCGAAGTTTTATGTTTCTAGCCCTTGGAGTTTGGCCTGTGCGTTTATATAAATATTTCATACCCTCTTAGGAGTTCCATTTTTGTAAACACTGAAATACGTAACTTATTATTTTTGCCGTACTCAATTCATACGAAATTTAATGTAAATATATCCAAGGAATAAAAAGTTTCATACAAACTTTTATCCCCAATGTCAAAGCACGAAAAAAGAAATCCTATCCTTATCCTTAGTGAATGCCTATGTCATAAGACGAATACATGTGCGAAATTTTAGTTTCTAGCCCTAAGGGTTTGGACAGTGCGTTTATTTAAAACTTTCATCCCCTATTTTACCCTCTTAGGGGTTGAATTTTGGATAACGCTAATATACGTAACTCATTATTTTTGCCTTACTTAATTCATACAAAATTGGCAAACATGTCCAAGGAATAAAAAGATTCGTACAAACTTTTATCCCCAATTTCACCCCGTTGGGGTTTTAATTTTGAAAAATCCTTCCTAATCCTTCCTTAGTGGATGCCTGCGTCATGAGAGGAATGTGTGTGCGAAATTTTAGTTTCTAGCCCTAAGGGTTTGGCCTGTGCGTTGATACATCAGTCAATCACTTTTGCCTTTTGTATATAGAGAAGATAGATAGATTGTATTGAAGAGCAGAATTACTAAGATTCAAGTAATTTTGATAATAAACTATTTATTTTTCTTACAAACTTGAATACCCCTATTTAACCCTTTAAGGGATGAAATTTTAAAAAAAAACCTTCGACTCGTGCTTTTTTAATTATATTTAAGAACATAAATACTAAGCATCAAGTAATTTTGATGATAAACAATTTATTTTTCTTACAAACTTTAACACCCCTTTTTACCCCTTTAAGGGATGAAATTCAAAAAAACCTTAAAAATGTATTTCTTTTATTGTATTGAAGAGCAGAAATACTAAGTTTCAAGTAATTTTGATGATAAACAATTTATTTTTCTTACAAACTTTAACACCCCTTTTTACCCCTTTAAGGGATAAAATTCAAAAAATCTTTAAACATGTGTTTCTTTTATTATATTGAAGAGCAGAAATGCTAAGTTTCAAGTAATTTTGATAATAAACAATTTATTTTTCTTACAAACTTTAACACCCCTTTTTACCCCTTTAAGGGATAAAATTCAAAAAATCTTTAAACATGTGTTTCTTTTATTATATTGAAGAGCAGAAATGCTAAGTTTCAAGTAATTTTGATAATAAACAATTTATTTTTCTTACAAACTTTAACACCTTTTTTTATCCCTTTAAAGGATGAAATTCAAAAAATCCTTAAAGACGTATTTTTTTATTTATATTTAGAGGCTAAATGCCATATTTCATTAATTTCAAATTAAAAATGACAGAGCTGCATACAAACTTTCATCCCTTATCTAACACCCTTAGGAGTTGAATTTCAAAAAATCCTTCCTTATTCCTTGTCTTCATTATAAAGGGAACCTCTGTGCAAAATTTCAGCTTTCTAGGTCCAAGGATTTGGGCTGGGCGTTGATGAGTCAGTCAGTCAGTCAGGACTTGTCTTTTTATTTATATAGATGGTAATGAAATTTAGAAAAATAATAAAATGCATCTTAGAATTTCACTAACAAAAAGTTATGAGTCCAGGGGTCAAAGATGGAATAGCGGACACTGGTCCCATATACTGTACCCAAAATACGGCCGGAGAATTAGTTGATAATTTTCCATTTGCAATGCAGTCCAGTTTTTTATCTGAAGTTAACCAATGGTTAAATATGCTATTCAATGGTTTAAAATTTCGGCAGAATGCTCTTTTCAAATAAGTTGGAGAGTTAATTATTTGACCATTTGTTAGATGTACAATTGATGGATTAACGCGTTTTAATGAAACGTTTTTGCAATCATTGGTTAGCATATTTAACCATTGGTTGAGTTAACTACGGATAAAAAATGGGTTAAGTGCTTTATTGTAATTTTGACAATAGTAGATTTTTTCACATTTCCACCCGCCCGGCACGTAAGTTGGCAAAGTTTTGGCTTAGTGAGGGTAAGTTCGCGCATATACCGCGAACTGACCAATCACCATCAATCAATTAGCGAACGGAACGTGGACGTGACACGATTGGTCAGTCGATCCTTGTGTCAACTGACCAACCAATTCCGCGCTCGGAACGGTCCGAAACGATCGCCGCGCCCCGCTTCACTACCGAAGAGACCTAAAAAACGAATTCTGCGCAGCTAACGACTCTTGCCAAATTACGTGCCGCGGATTATACGCACTGTGTATAATGTGTTTGTATCATTACCAGGCTGGAACATCCGCTGCGTGGGCACTAGCAACACTTCGATCGTGATCGCGGCGGACGACTCCCTGGTCGCGTGGGGTGTGTCTCCCACCTACGGCGAACTGGTCTGTACTCCACTTTATTTGTTTACATCTGACAGGACATTCCAAAATTACTTAACACTATACAGATTAGAAAAAATAAGTCTAGGTAGTCTTCAATTTTATTTAATTGGTGTTTTTTGTCGCTCTGCCTTTTATAGTGTCATATTGCGATAAAACTTGCGTGAGTTTGCCCATCCTCAACACCCAACGCCCGCAGCTTCACTCGAGCTAGTGGACAGCTCTGCTCTGGTCTAGCCAGTTCGTACCTCCGCACAGCTTCAGTGGATATACCGTAGCCAATAAGAAGCTTCTCTCCCGTCCCGTTTAATACATGTTTCCATGTGGTAAAGAAGCCTAAAAATAAATTATGATTGATTTAAAAAACTACACCAGCATAGTTAATTAAATAGGCTTACGGAGAAATACCACTTAGAATTAATAAAGCACTCAATGCACAAGCAAGCCAAGGGTTCTACCTAATTGTATCGTTGTGAAACTTGCAGGGCACGGGTGACATCAACAAGTCTTCCGCGCGGCCCAAAGAGGTGACCCGCATGGACGGGCTGAACATTACGCAGGTCACCATGGGCTACTCGCATACGCTGCTGTTGTGCGACGATGCCGGCGAGGAGGTGAAGGCCAAGCTGGCATCCCTGCCCTCCTTCAGCCCGTAAGCTGGCGACACTACCCGCCACACATGCATACAACCCCACGCTAAGGGACGGCATTTATCAACACACATTGTACTTAACACTCACTTTCTGAAGCTAAATCGAATGTGACTAATTCACAAACGCGCATTACAGACAAAGCGCACTGAGACACGTTTGAATTTTTTTCTTGTCGGACTTTTTTTACCGGAAACCGGGTGTAACATTCGGTTACTGAATTGAGAACTTGACAAAAAAATTGAGCTTCTAGACAAAGTTTCATTCCATATACCATGGCGGTGGTCGAAATGTGACATTTTTCCAATCACGATATAATATCACGTTTCTAGATCATCTTATTCATAGTACACAAAAGATGCGTAGTGGTGTTGTTGTTGCACTAAAACACGATGCCAGCAACACAGGGCCTCTACACACAGTGACATCCTATCGGTGACGGCGACTGTCAAAATGTATTCTTTGACCATGTGACATTTCGGTAGTACATGACTATCCCACACATTTTTGGTTCTGTTTGTAACAGACATTTTTAATAAGTGCTTATAAAAGTACATAAATACATTCTTTTTGACTCACTGGCTAATAGCTGGTGTTACAAGCAGTAACTAAAGCTAGTTTCATTTTAGTTAAAGAATTAGGGTTCCACTCGAAATAATTAAAACCCTTGAAATTGGTGTATGACGCTGACATATTAGCAGTCAACAGATAGTCGTTAATATAATGCCACTTTGTCTAAAACTCGAGAGGTTACGTTCATGTAGCTACAACGGTAATCTTATGGTTTAACATGAATAAATAACTTTGTATGTGCGTAAACTGCGAACTTCTGCTAATATTATAGATAAGCATTTTCAAATTCAAAGTATTGTTACACTAATAAGCCGCGCTGTATTAAAAACTAAATTAGAATAAGAATGTCGCCTCTTAGTTATTTAGGCACAACTTATTGAGGTTGAGATGGTCTTTCTTAAAAGGTGATATTTTAAGCAACCTTCAATCTTCAATCTTGAAAACAATATAATGTTTACAAGTAGCATTTTTAGAATTCCATACCCAAAATCATAATAATGGAATCCATGGTTGGCAATTCCAACTTGATCATTAACGACTTTGTGTAAGGTTTTTTATTAAAAGTACTGTGCATTGCAATGCTCGTCCAGGTTGCATAACTTAAACATATTTTTGGGAATAGGCGATTTTAATATAGTAATAAAAAATCAGGTTGAATAGTTAGCAAAGTATCTCAACCTCAATAAAGAAAAGCTATCACTATTTTCACAATAGCAGGCCTATTGCAATGACTAGATTATGACTAACATTTGAATTACTGTCCAGTAGATAACCTAATTTTTAACACTTTTTTTATTTGTAATTAATTAGTATTTGTGTAAGTTGAGGAAACTCTTGTACTTTGATTATCAGATCAATTCATTACTGTGTTTCTGACGTCGCCTACTGCTGGGCTAGGCCATGGTGCAAGCAAATTTTGGAAAATTTCATACAGTTCAATCAAGTTAAACAAAAGTGAACAATTTTTCTATTGAAGCTGGCTGGCTACTGGACATGGCCTGACTCCTTTGATTATTGCTGTTGGATGATTGCCGATTATTGGTCGATTTTATTGTCGGCGAATCTGATCATCAAAGTACACGTGCAGACTATCCATCGAATTATGTTTTTAATTGTAAAGTAAGTTTTTTCTACGATAATAATAACAATTAGGAAATCCGATTTATTTGCAATCGTTTTTATATGTAAGGTTTGAAACATTAAAATTGATTTATAGAAATATTAATAATAAATTATTATGTGTAGGTATAGAATTCGAACCTGTACGAATTTTGTGGGACATTCAACAGACATTTTGATGAGCTTGTTTTTGTATACACAAACAGAACAAACTTACAGTAGAGCAGGCTGCAATGGTAAATCTGGACCAAAAATAGGGCATTTAGTATCAATATATTTGGTTATTTTGTGCAACCTATATCATTCATATCCAGATCCTCTGGGCTTGGGGTGATCATCCAGTCTCTGCTGATATGATCCAGCCCTCGGTCACCGTACGCTTCACCAATTAAAAAATTGGCAACAAGTCATAATAGTAGGAAGGCATACCTTCCTACCATTATGACTTGTCTGACTGGCAATCAGCGACAAATGTGTATTATTATTTACTCATCAAATTGTTATCAGAAGTTTAGACTTTATTACACTGTGATTGACAATAGAATATTTGCATAATATAATTTTATCCGTCCTGCAAAATTTGTAACAGTGTCGGAGAAAGTGTATCATGTATTAATGTTCTACATCTCTTCTAGAAATAAATGTATTTCTATCTAAACAGCCTCGAGTGCGTTTTCGAGAGGGTAAATTACACAATGCTGCTATCAGAAATATGGCCATCTACAGTAGCATAACTTGTAGCGGTCCACCGACGTCGCCATACCTACAACTCTCTCGACAGCGCCTCCCGTGCGCCGACACCACTTGTTCTCAGGCAAGCGCCCACCTCACTTCGATCATTCTAGTATACGATTAAGATATAACTACTAAACAATTAGTATGGAGACACAATTTTAGAACACCTCGATTGCGAGATTTTCTACTTTATGATTCTTTAGGATAAGCATAGCTGTAATTGATCGTACTTATATAATGTTTGTAAGTCTAGGCCTATTGTATGTTCACATTCCCTCTGCCGGCCCCATATCGTTGGACCTTTATTTCCACGTTACTGTTACGGGCCACAGGTACACTAATAGACTGAATTTTACTCGAACTCTAGTTTAACAAATAAATCATTGATTTTGATGCGTAAAACAAAGCTTAAAGCCGCATTTAAATCAAATGTAACGGTTTACACTGATATATTAGGTGCGTGTGTATGCAACCATCGATCATGAAAGCCTCCAGGTCAGAATAAAGGTGCGTCTAGATTGTGGTGGATGGACGTCGACCAGCCTCATTGGTTAAGTATTTTCAGTAAATCTGAATGGATTTAATTTATTCCAAACTATCGAAGTGACACACTGCATCACAGTCTAGTTACGCCTTAATTATTTGGCAAGAAGTACAGATTTACTATATAGATTCTACCTCGACACTGTAATCATTGTAAGCTCATCACTCATTGCCCATTCTTACCTATAACTTAAGATTGTATGAAAATATAATGTGTATTCAGAGGAATTACAATCTCATTTCCTGTCAGGACTAACGGGTACAAAGTATTTGTCATAATGTAACCTTGCCAACTGTAACATTTGATAAATAAACATTTTTTTTCAATGTTTGGTATTTTTATCAACAAAGCTACCCCAAAAAGGACTGACGCTCCTGTTTGGTGGTCGAGAGATCTGTCCTCTATAGTTCTCGCCAAACTTCTTGGCCGCCCTGAAGTTGGCTACAATGGCTGCGCTGTAGTAAATCTCATACAAAAACAGCACCGTTTCGTGCCTTGCGTATCGGAAAACCTACTTCAAGGCAGCCAAGAAGTTCGGCGAGAACTATACCTACCTAGAAATTCGAAATATGACACTGGTGACTCAAGCGCGACAAGCAAGCAAGCCTCTTCACAAAAATAAATGTAAAGTGTAGTGAGCAAAGCTCACAAGCTTTTACACTCGTGAAATCCACCCTCTACGGTACGCCCATAAGCCATGTCTATAATAGGGATCGCTCGCTCGTGGCACAGATCAGCTCGCTTTGTTCTCTAGTTTTGTTAGGTGGGCTGCCAGTTCACTCTAACTTTGAAGAGATTCGGGTTGAATGTGTTCCAAAGCACAGATGCAGGCAGTGTGTTCCACTCT
Organism: Orthosia gracilis; assembly: GCA_947562075.1. Lineage (NCBI taxonomy): Eukaryota > Metazoa > Arthropoda > Insecta > Lepidoptera > Noctuidae > Orthosia > Orthosia gracilis. The sequence goes on from OX387268.1 coordinate 6,410,902, forward strand.
TGCTATGCACATTATGAAGGATGTTTGGAAGCGCTTGGTGCGAATTGGTGGTTCTCTGCAGCCGCAGCACAGCACGACGAGCTAGGAAGATGGTTTGGCACAAGAGTATATAAGTATCATCCCACACTAAAGGGCTACCCATCTTCCATGGAAACAATGTCATGCCGTCCGGTCTTTATCACATCCGTGCCAGGCCGAGGGTTTATAATAGGGCCAGAACTCCGACGAATTACAATTAGGTAATTTAGGCCTATAGCCCAGTAGACATCGACATTAAAATCGCAAAGCTTGATGAAATTCTGTTTTTTTTTGTATGGTGTTAGTGTTAAACCGAATTCGCAACTTCGAAAAAGGTGTGCTCGTTATTTTGGTACTATTTTCATCTTTTGCTGTAATACAAACTGAATACTTGAAATGAAATAGTTTGAATCTCTAGGAGGGCACGTGCCCTTCCCCTGTCCCCTTGGCGACGCCCTGGCCGTACCAAAAGGAAAAGGCATAAAATCATATAAAAAGGTATTTCACCCCAGCTCTCAGTCAAGTAGTCGTGCCTCCCTTCGTACATTTGCAGGCTATGATTTTGAGAAGATCATAGCTTGGTTCCTGTAGGGTTTATTTAAGTTCAAACGCATCTGCGCTTGTTGAAAATTTAATGAAAAATATAAAGGAAGGAATGTTGTTTGTTGAAAGACGCATAGTTTATGACTTTTAAAGCAAACAGTGATAAATCACCCAAAATTTTTCAGTTTCCGCCACAGAGAAACATTATATAGCGAACACACTTTTGCTCGAAGTTGCGAATTCGGTTTAACACTACCACTGGTACATACAACATACAAAAAAATCTGAATTTTAGTGTCGCTTTCTACTGCGATACTTCAAATTGTAGCAAAAGAATACAAGATTGAGTTAATAAAAAAATGTAAAGTAGGAATTTTGCAGTAGAGAAGAAGTAAAATAGCAAACATATTTTGGAATCACATTTATTTAAATAGCCATGAGATAATAACACAATGAATATTAAAAATGTTTAACCTACTGTACAGATAGCTGCAGAGCCAATACATTTACTACTATTGAATGCTGCACAGTTCTGTTCATATATTTGAACACTTGTTTATCATAATATCTGTAATACAATCAACTTTTTCACGAATCTAGACCACTGTGACAGATCACTGTCGCTTTCATTTTATATATATTTACAGGCACATTATTTTACGGCAAATTAATCAAAGTGAGCATCGTTGTATAGATTTTCGTAAAATTCAACATCGACATTCCAGAGCTCCAATATAAATAAAAAAATTCTTCTTATTTTATTCGAATACTATATAATTTATTTATTGAATATTAATCTGATACAATCAACTATAACATAAATGTTTCGTTGTTCAGTGCCAGGTCTGTTCAAGCGTATTTAGCTGTCTCTAAACAACGAAAGCGCCGTGATCCATCAAACTGGATTAAAATCCATTATATCTTCAAGGTATATTCGAAACAACTGAAAACCTCTTTATGGGTACATAGGTTCGCATAACTAGCTCATGCCCGATGGGAACCCAATTATTAAGTTAGTTTATTTTGATATGACTGGAACACATTTCATTAGCTGGGATCCAGCAAGTTTGCCGTGACAGTGCCAGCAAAGTGCAAGCGACAATTAGACAGTTTAGGAAATTCCTCTCTCTGGACTAGGTCTTAAAGAGATTTTCAGTTCAGTAGAAAATATTAGTTAAGCTTTGAATACAAGTTCTACATCTAAGGCCTGTCGGTGATGCTGATCAACTTAAGCTAAACGCTACAAAATTATACACAAAGCAGATTTACAACTTGGTGTCGGTATACATCGTAGAACATTTTATATCATGTTTTTACAAGTTACCATTTAGTGTTGAAACATGGGCTGTTTCATCACAGACCTCAACTATTCGGTCGGGTGTACGATTAACACATTAATTGTCTTTTATAAGCCTAAAGGGCTGCCACATTTATAGACTCTTGATATAATATTGAATTAGAAATACATTTTAATAAACGATTGTCTGAAAATTACGCTGTGAATCTGCTGCGTTTGTCGCAAAAGCTTCAAGATTTCTACACGAAGACAATTATGATACAATGAATAGTTAAATCTAATTAATCGGTTCGGAATAAATACAACTTTATAATCATTATAAATGGAACAGACGTCCAATATTTTTAAGAATAAATTCTATCACTGCTTTAACAATTATGATAATTTCAATAATATTTGGCTAATTTTGAACAGAATTGGTCCAAGTGACGTGTTTATGAATACTGATGATTCAAGTAACTGGATCACATCAATCTACATTTAGAATTTACGTTTTATGAGTGGTACAGAATTCTTAATAATAGTGTTCAATACCAATTAAATTATATTGCATTTACTAATGTTATAAGCTTAGGAGCCAAGAGGTGTCAGTATTGATTACAGCATCACTCAGATCACTTCTGTTCTTAACAGAGCCCGACCGAAGGTTTTGTTTCGGCCAAAAAATAAATTCTTTCTTTCTAATCGTTTGTAGATCCCTCAGGTCGGTCACCAGCCTAGAGACAACATGTGTTCTTGGTAAATAGCAAGAGGTTTGCGTCTATTGTATGGGACTTCAACATTTTGGCCAAATCTGAGTTAGGCAAGTAGGCCTATCTCTTCTGGGAATTGTTACGTTACAGTCTTCATAACAAAAAGTTAGAGTTTTAGTTCTATAGGAGCCGTTGACTATGAATTTTATTTTATATTTGGCCATCGCTCTCCGTAAAATAAAGTTATTTTTCTCTTTGTAGTCACTTTTCCGAAACCTGTGTTTTTTGTTTATATGGATACGAACACAGCAGTGTAGGTAATAATGAAGCGATTTATTTATTTAAAATTGTATGAAAACAAAAGTTCGATAACTTGATTCCCGAATCAATTTTTAATTTTGGCTATGTTTTTGTTACAACGCAAGCTTCAGAATATTCGTTTATGATTCTTGTTTTGACTAAAAATCATGCTTCGGTCGGACACTAATTCTTAACTAGCCATTTATACCCACAGGACCAGTTTCTAGACCTGGATCACTTTGGTAGCAACCATTTCTGTTAGGAAGAGTCGATAGTTTTTACAATCTCGTAATGCTTTTCTAAAACAGTAGGGCAACTTCCAACGTTCTCTAGCTTAGTTAACTTCCAGTTAATCTACTAGATACCTCAGCTTATATACAAATACACGGTTAAAGACATGCCCTCGGTTTCTCAACACTCGCCGGTTATCTGCTGTGATTGGCTGTTAAAAATTCATTCAACCAATCACAGCACATAACGCGTGCTTGGAAATTTGTCCCATTAATTTTACGATAATTTAGCGTTGAGAAAACCTTACCCTTACTTAAAAAAAACTATACTTAACATAAAATTTACGTGTAACTTATACAGCTATATCTACAAATCGTAAATGTATGAAGTGGTGAAAACTATGTATATGGTGCAATAAAGAACTTTGTATAATATCGAGTGCACGTTATAATGTTCTACATTAATCATTTATCATAGGTCGGCCTAGATAGGCAATTGTCAAGCACGCGTTATCTGCATAGATTGGCTGTTGAAAATTCATTCAACCAATCACAGCAGATAAAGCGTGCTTGACAATTTGTCACATTTATTCTGCGATAATTTAGAGGTGAGAAACTCGCCCTTACCGCACTATACCATACATAATTAGTTGCGTGGAATAAATTTATAAATTAATTGGCCATTTCCGAACTTTTATGCTGTTATTGGCCATATCATATCAATGTTCAACGTTTGTCGATTGTTACTGACGTTGGCCATATAATTGATGTTGGATGCCGATATAAATGTAGAGAACAAAATTTCTAAATTGTATAAAACTGGCGCAGTTTGCAAACTACATTACACTGCACTTTCTTCGTCAAATATCACATTATTATTCATTATACCAGCAAGTGTATTGTTGACCGCGGCTACAATGAACCGCATTCATTGAGTACAAAATAAAGCCCCCCCCCCCCCGCTTTAGTGCCGTAAAACAGTTACTTTCAAAAGTATACTCCTTAGTAATGAATAGGTTAAAAGTTTTGAAAAAAATATATATTTTTGATTCATGTACACTGTTTGTGAAACGTGATTTTTTCGTGTAACTAATAGTATTGCTTTAAAAAAAAAAATAACAGCACGATATTACTTCGCTACTTTTGGATACTCCTCCAAAACGACTTGGATGTTAAAAATATTTTCACACAGAATTTTTTTGGCTAGAATTTGTGCATAATGAAAATCAAAGAATATTTTGCAAACAAAGCTGTCCAAAAGTTGGTTCAATATTGAAATTCTGGCTCCGAGCGGGCGCACAGCCAGTACTGCGTTAACATTGGAGAATATAAGCCTTAAGCTATGGTTTTCGCGTTAGGAAAATAGTGAGTCATCTTCGGCAGCCGGCCTCTCGATCAATCAGGTCTCAAGCTTGCGACGCGATTGATCGAGGGGCCGGCTGACACCGATGATTCACCATTTTCTTAACACGAATGAAATATAGTGATGCAAGTATCATTTGTTTACGTTGGCGAGTAGTACTAAGACCTAATCAACGATGTGAATGAAACGTGAAACAGTACCTATACGAAACGAATTATTATCTTCAAGCTGACAAACGATCAAGTAGCAAGGGCCATGGCGGTACTTATTCTAAATACACAGCGATTTATATTGCTTCGAGGACAGATAGCATTTTGCCTTTGATAATATTAGTAGGCTGCATAACCTACCATCGTTGTCTTATGCAATGCGAGAACGTAAGTACCCGCAGGCATAATACAATTAATTTATTTTAAAATCCTATTCAAACCCTTCGTCATCCAATATTAGTAGGCTGCATAACCTACCATCGTTGTCTTATGCAATGCGAGAACGTAAGTACCCGCAGGCATAATACAATTAATTTATTTTAAAATCCTATTCAAACCCTTCGTCATCCAATCATATACGAACTTTCAAAACTGCCTCCATCCACACATCAAAGCAGCCATGAATCCGCCGTACTTACATGTGCGATTAATAATAAAATATATACTTAATAATTTATGTATATTTATGAAGTGAGTGTTTTGTTTTGGAAGTCGGTTTGATTTTTTTTTTATGTTTTATTATCTCTTTTTAGTTTTGGTAGGTACCTCCAATTACCATGAAAATCATTTATGGCCAAATTACATCTCACACATGACTAAGATAACTTTTTTTATTCCGGCGTTCCAGTTCCTACCTTCCCGCTTCATCATCAGATCAGTTCGATGGTAACATTTTCATCAGTACCATTTATTTATAAGTATTTAATTTTGCTTCATCTTAGTCGGTTAACTATTCGAGATATCATATACCCATGACATGCTTATCATTAAGGAATTCCAGTGGCCATCTGTGGTCTTCTTCATCAGTTCCATTTCACCAAATGATACATTCTGAGTGCAACTGATTGCATCGTTGATGAAAATACCAGTCGTTAAATGTATGTGTATAATATTTGAGGAGTTCTCTCGATTTCTCCAGGATCCCATCATCAGATCCTAACCTGATGACCCATGGTCATCAGGTCCAACCAACTGGAAAGTATACCCTGTCAAACATAAGAATAATTTTCAAAATCGGTCCAGGCGTCTTTGAGTAATCGGATAAAATACATTTAAAAAAAAGTTGCCGACGAATTCAGAACCTCCTCCTTTTTTTGAAGTGGTTTAATAAAAACAATCTTAAACGCCCGAGGTTCCAATCTTTAAGCGATTTTATTATGATAAAAAATTTAAGAATAGGTTAAAGTAATTTTCGTTGTATGGTAGTATGTGTTTTTAAAATTGGTTGGTTTATAATCTATATATGAAGAAGTTTGAGAAACCTTGGTATGTTTGTGTTAGTTTTCCCCGAGCGAATAGGGTATAGCTGCGATGTGATACGAAGATGCGCGATGTGCATTTGTTTTTTGATCTAGCTGTCTCCTTGGTGTGCCCATCTTTACTAGTTTTATTTTGCCGTCTAAAGAAGATGCAAAGCCTGCGAAATAGCTCTAGGATAAGCAGGCACAATGGATCTGATTTGGGCTTCACTTTTTGTGTTGATAGGCGACCAACCGGGTGTACAGACGACATGGAGATTGTGTGCTCGTCAATGAATGCGATTCAGCGCTTGCTGGGGGCTTGTCCCAGCGAGCGACATGCGCCAGACGACGGCTTTCAGACAGCTCGTTTATTTAACAACTTGCTAACGCAATCATCGGTCTTTGTTATCAGGATTCCAAAATTTTGAACAAAATAGACGAGCTCGGCAAATTACAGCAAGATAACAAACTATATTTGGGTTTATTTCTGTGGCAGACTTTTCATGTCATTTCTAGATCACAATTGAACATTCCATCAGGTCGCGGCAGACTATCACAGGCAGTCGTCCGATCTTATATTCATTCATAACAAGTTTAATATAATTAATTAATACTATACAACTTTCACTAAGTAGAATTCTTGTCTTTCATTTGTTAGTATATTTTACCGCACGTAACCTAACCAAAGCTGGTTTAATTAAGCTAAATGCTAGCAAACCTTATATCTATATCTTACCTACGGTTGTTAACAACTTGAAGAAGCTGTTGTAGATCGAACTATTGAAAATATCTAAGCCGTGAAGTATACGGCAGAGATAGTTTTAGCATAATATACGATTTCCACCGAGGAAGCCGCGCTGCAGCGCCTTTTGAAAAATATGACATCTATCCACGGCGCGGCCTCTTCGGTTGTAATCGTACATAAAAGTCCTTGCTAGCAAGCCAGAAGTGATTACTTATGGAATTGTGAAAACAAGAATAATTATAACAGTTTCAAGTCTAATTATATAAGTATGTAAATATAAATAACTATCGAGTTACAAGACATTTTAGTAAATATATTAATAACTCTACCGTGAACACTCAAGATTTGATTATGATGATTATGTAACAAGTTCAAAAAATTTTGGGTGTATGATTATATACAAGTTTCATTGTCATAGTTGGTATAAGATTTCAAAATGTGTTCGAGATAATAAGGTTAATACAGGTGAAAGCATTTTTTTTGGTTTTGTCTTTTATTTTTGTACAGTGATTTTATAAAGCTAAATTTTGTTTTTGATTTTGCTAACTACAATTTTTCTGTCCTCGAAGCCTCGAATTTATAAATATATTATTTTCTACCTTCATCAAAACGAGACGTAGCTGTAAGGGCACAGGTTTTATTTTGATGCAAGCGACTATAGCACATTTGTATACAAAATGCCTAACATTAGGACACATACTATATCTTCTCTGGCAAATAATAATAGTCTTTAATTTATAAATATGCGCCTCAGTTCACATATTAATTTTCACAACAATATGGAACACTTATCAACGTAGAATATATTTAAAATCGAATCGAAAAACATTGACTTAATTGCATACAAGTGTCGTATTTATTACATTTACCTGCGGAGCGTCAAGCTTCCAGGAAGTACGTCACTCGTCGGCCGAGCCCCGGTAGAGCTCCGCCACACATGAGGCATGCAGCGCGTCCTAGTTGAGCATGGTGTGCCGGTCGTATATGTTGCGGCGCTGCTCGCGCACCTGACGCTTCCACTTGTCTTGCTGGTGAGTCACTCTGTTGAGCACGTTGCCGCGCGCGCCCATCTGCTGCGATGGTCCCCCGAGGGTGCTCTCGTCCTGTAACACAAGCCACTTCACTTATATCCAAGTCGGATCGAACGGAGTAGAGAAAGTTCCTTTTGAGAGAACTTAGAATGACGGTCTTAAATAAAGGAGCTAGAAGTTATACCAGGTGGTGATGACGTTATTAAATTTAAAGTTGACATTTAATTAAACCTCGTATCCTAAATTACGTTCTTTGAACATACGCAGTTTTTATAATGTAATGGTGAGGGACCTATGTCTGGTGATGACATCGCATCTTTTACGTTTATGGAGGCGCGTTAGGTCCTCAAGAAGCCGGGCTAGGACAGCTATACCACCCCCAAGGCGTACAGACCAATTGGTCTACTGCCGGTTTTGGGGAAGGTCCTGGAGAGGATGGTCGTAGCGCGTCTGAAATGGCAGCTTGTACCGCGGCTCAGTACTCGTCAGTTTGGCTTCATGCCCCAGAGGAGCACCGAGGACGCCCTCTATACGCTAATGGAGCACGTACAGGACAAGTTGAGGCTGAAGAAGCTAATTGTCCTGGTGTCGTTGGATATAGAGGGCGACTTCGATAGCACCTGGTGGCCAGCTATTAGAGTCAGACTGGCTGAGGAAAAGTGCGCGGTCAACATCAGGAGGCTTTTGGACAGCTACCTCGATGGTAGGAAGGTCAAGGTTCGGTATGCCAATGAGGAATGCACTCGAGAGACTAGCAAGGGCTGCGTTCAGGGGTCGATCGGAGGGCCAATTCTGTGGAACCTCGTTCTCGACCCACTACTGCAGGACCTAGAGCAGCGTGGACTTTTCGCGCAGGCATTCGCGGATGACATCGTCTTGGTCGTGGATGGGGACACGGCGACTGAAGTCTCGAGATCTGCCAATGCAGCCCTCGCCCATGTTCATGATTGGGGCGTCCGAAATAAGCTGAGGTTTGCACCGCACAAAACCTGTGCGATGACCATAACCAACAAGCTTAAGCACGACACTCCAATACTGAGCATGGCCGGGGTCGACATCGGTATGGTCAAGAAAATGAAGTTGCTGGGTCTAACCATAGACGAAAAGCTCACTTTTAATGAGCATGCCGCGAACTTCTGCAAGAGGGCAGCTGACATATACAAGCAGCTGTCCCGAGCCGCAAAGGCGAGTTGGGGACTAAACACACAGGTCATTCAAACTATATACACAGCAACGATTGAGCCCATAGTTACATACGCAGCCGCCGCCTGGGCACCCGCTGCGAAAAAGTTGGGGATACGGAAGAGGTTAGGCTCGGTTCAACGAAGATTCGCTCAGAAGCTCTGCAAATCCTACCGCACTGTCTCATTGAATTCGGCACTGGCATTGTCTGGGATACTACCTCTAGACCTGCGCATACAGGAGGCAGCCGCCCTGTATGAAGCGAGGAGAGGGTCATCCCGGTTTCTGCCAGGGGACAGGGAGATCGAGAGTGCGGTGAGGTTTGCGGAAGCTCCTCATCCGGCTACGCAAATGCCCCTGGAATTCATATGCCTGGCAGACCAAGAGTTACTAGACAGTAACAATGTGCAGACGGTGCGAATATTCACCGACGGCAGCAAGATTGAGGGAAAGGTCGGAGCCGCATTATCCATTTGGGATAATGTAGGCGAAGTCCGGAACCTCAAGCTTAGCCTTGCCGCGTACTGCACAGTCTACCAGGCGGAACTCCTGGCCATTTGCAAGGCCACTGAAGTGATCCTCAAGCGGCAAGAGGCGAGCTATGGTTTGTACAGCGACTCAATGTCCGCATTGCAGACGCTTGCAAACCATGGCTCTCTCCATCCCCTAGCGGTTCGCGCGCGCGCCAACCTGGTTCACGCCCTGGGCCAGAGCAAAGCTGTGACTTTGTTCTGGATCAAGGCCCAAGCGGGCCTGCCGGGGAATGAGCGAGCGGACGAGTTGGCTAAGGAGGCAGCATTGTCGTTACGGAGGAAGCCGGACTACGACCAATGTCCGGTATCATTATTTTATCAAGCGACTGATCCGTTTGGAATCGCTTGATGAATGGAATCGAAGATATGTGTCGGGCGAGACCGCTTCCGTGACGAAAATGTTTCTTCCGGATGCGATAGCTGCCTTCCGTATTGTACAACAGGTGCGGCCCGAAGGCGTCCTCACGCAAGGTTTGACGGGGCACGGTGGGTTCTCTGAATACTTGAATCGCTTCAAGTGTAAGGAGAGTCCATCGTGCGTCTGCGATCCAGGCGTGGCAGAGACTGTCCAGCACATACTTGTAGAGTGCCCGTTATTTATCAGGGAACGCTACCGACTTGAATGTGAGCTGGACAGGAAAATAACGAGGGAGAGCCTGCATGGGCTCATGAACAAGAAATTTAGGGAAAAGTTCTTAATCTACTGTATTAGAGTAGCCACTGCGGTTATACATCGAAATAAAACCTGAAGCGCACTGTGGTTCATTAATATTTTGTGTGATATTTAAATGCAAGCAAAGAATGCAGCCAGGACATGTATAGCCGACAGTATTTTGAGTAGTACCTAAGTTTGTAAGTTGTGTAATTATTGTGATATTTTTGACTGACTGCACTTTTGTGTTTTCATATCCCTAATTGCTATATACCTGTTTCTCTGTGATACTAGCACTTTTTGCTCAATCTATTGATAAGTAGCACTTTTTGCACAACCATATTTTTTAAATAGCATATCTTGTACATTGTGATAAAAATATTTTGTAAGATTTTTATTTCTGAGATGAACAGACTCATGTATACTTTTGTATTTTTTAAATTTATTTCTGTGATGAAAAATAAAAACATGTCCGTAGTTAGTAAAATGAACCCACACAGAATACATGAGGATGAATGCAAGATGAACTATGGTATGAAGGATAAAAGTGCAAGAGGCATGTAAGAGGAATAGTATGAATGTGTTTGCAATAAATAGGCACCAATTACGTTGGTGGGGAATAGTATTAAAAAAAAAAAAAAAACTAGTGGATCTAACTGTGACGTGTTTCTCTCCAACCAACTAACGGCGAATCGGTGTACGGACTTACGACCCGTACATTAAATGGTCCTTCGAACCTTTGTGTATCTTAGTGTGTTTGTGTCTCTTGTTACGGTAGCGAATTGGTTCAGCTGGTCTCCCGGAAGAGGGTCGCCCCAGTTGGATTGAGACGGCGCACATACCTAACCAGAGTGCAGGCACTTTGAGTACCGGAACCAAACTACAACTATTGGAGGAGCTTTCAACAAACAGAAGTGCCTCCAACGACTAACTACAACTACTGGGAGAGTCTTCGACTACTAGAAGTACCTCCAAACAACGGGAAGTCTCTTCGACAACTAGGAGAGCTTCAAACAACGGGAAATGTCTCCGACAACTAGGAGAGCTTCTAACAACTGGAAGTGTCTCCGACAACTAGGAGAGCTTCTAACAACTGGAAGTGTCTCCGACAACTAGGAGATCTTCAAACAACTGGAAGTGTCTCCGACAACTAGGAGAGCTTCAAACAACTATAAGTGTCTCCGGCAAGTAGGAGAGCTTCAAACAACTGGAAGTGTCTTCGACAACTAGGAGAGCTTCAAACAACTGGAAGTGTCTTCGACCACTAGAGGCGCTTCCAACCACTGAAACTAACTAGAACTACTAGAGGAGTCTTCAACCACAAGGAGAATCTTTAAAACCTGTTCAGAAAACTATTATGTCAACTACAAGGAAGCTATCGTCTACAATCAACATGTTTTGATAACATCAAAACATTATGCACCAACTACAAGAAGGACACATGAGCAGAAAAACAAAGGAGTACTTGAACACTTGATGTCGCAGAAACTCGACACTACTTCATACGGCGAGTAAACAAAAGAGCTGCGGGATCCGAGAGATGTGCCAAACTTGAACGAACTGTTAGACTTCCTGGAAGAAAACAAATTCATGGCTTACGAAACCATTAAGAACACGAAAAGAGGAGCACCTAACCAACGCCAGGAAGCCTCGACTAAGGCATTCAACAAACATCATTCTGCAAAACCGCATAACTACGAGCGGCAGAAATCGTTCAAGAAAACTTACCATACGGCATACGGTCATTGCCCGAACTGTGACGGAAATCACGTGTTGATGAACTGCCCAAAGTTCATCAACATGGACTCATTTCAACGGAATGACACAGTTTCGAAATTACACGTGTGTAAAAACTGCCTTTACAGTCATGGCAACACAAACTGCGCATCATCAAAAACTTGCAAAGAATGCAATAGGAAGCATCACACCTTATTGCACAATGCTGACAAGAGAAATAACTCCAACTCATCGAATACAGAAAGAAACAACAATAATCCAGGTCAACGACTAAGCACATCACAAGTAAACAAAGTTCCAACCATGTTTCAACTAACAAGCTTAAGATAAAGTCTGGAAATGGAGATTATATGACGCTTCGAGCACTACTAGACCAAGGCTCGCAAGTTAACTTAATAACTGAGAACGCCGCACAGATGCTTCGACTAACAAGGCAACGGCTGAATGCAACCATAACGGGAGTAGGAGCAGCACCTGGAAGCTGCAAAGGGCGGCTTCAACTTACCTGCAAATCTATTCACTCGGACTATGCATTTGAAACACAGGCACTTATCTTAAAAAAACTTACAAACAATTTACCTAACCCATCGTTCGAGAAGGCTAACTGGCGGCACATAGAAAACCTGATTCTTGCTGATCCAGAATTCAACGTATTAAGTCCTATAGATCTACAACTTGGGGCAGACGTGTATTCCGACATCATCCTTGACGGGGTCTGTGGCAGTCAACAGTCTCCTGTAGCGCAACAGACGCACTTAGGCTGGATCTTATGTGGCAAAATGAAAACTTTCAACTGTCACATGATACTGGTCGACCTAAGCGAATTGACTAAATTCTGGGAGAACGAAGACATAACTAGCAGCAAAAAGGACAACTACCTTTGCAAAGCAAATATGCCAGTGTTCAACCTTCAAAACAAGAATGCACCTTGCGAAGCAAAATAACTAGGTCATCGGACAACTGCGTCACCGTGTGACGTGCACACCGTGTCATGCGAGGAGGCATGGATCAAGTTGCAAGCATCAAACAGCTGGCTGGTTATTTGCTGCGGAACGCGCGAATTACGTACTGTTTGTGAAAACAACGTAATACCGACAAACACAGAACAAACTCAAGAAAACATCGAGCTTCAAACTATGGGACAACAGCCTGCCAACAGCAGACTTCCAGAAAACCAGCAGGCGGCCCCGGACTACTGCCACCCCAAATCACAAGACAACATTGCGTTTAACTTCGATTAATTTGTAATGTGTGTGCTTAACTATGTACAGGCGATTCTGTCTCTCTTTCTACACTCAGCTACTTTTGGGGGTTGCCAATATGTACGGTCTCATCACCGTACATTTTTCTGCATACTGGCAACCTACTTTAGGCCAACGATGTGCGTCATACCTTGACCGTATAAAACATCATAACAAAGCAACCAACGTTGATAGTGATCTTATAGCCGTGTTGCTATCCAAACCAAGAGAGAGAAATAGTCGCCTTCCATCTAAGTTATACTGTAGTTTACTTAACTCGAATATATTTAACTAGTGGATCTAACTGTGACGTGTTTCTCTCCAACCAACTAACGGCGAATCGGTATACGGACTTACGACACGTACATACGCATTTTTTATAATGTAATGGTGAAGGCCCTAAGTCTGGTGAAGTCAACGTATCTTGAACGTTTATGGAGCTGTCTTATGCATAAGTTGATTCCGTTGCGAAAATGCAGCGGAGCAAGCTGGTGAATATTGCTTCGCATTTATAAAAAAAAACGTTTACACGAAAAGTAAACAGATTTCAAAGCAAAACACTAAAAAGCGCAAAATAACTTTCGTTTCGGAAATCCATGTCTTTGATATCTCCTTTTGTTTTTATCATTTTTCGAAACCGACTTCCGTAACGAAAGTTATTTTGCAATTTTTATTGTTTTGTTTTTGAAGTCGGTCTATTTTTTGTGAAAAGGTTTTTATTTCTCTCTTTTTATTTTTGGTACACATCACAAAAAATAAGAAATCTCTACAGTACGGTACCTAAAGAATTGACAAAATGCCCATAATAACTCAATTTACACATTTGTGCTGAAATTGCTGGATAAGTTTGAGATACTCAATCAAACACAAAAAGAATGATCACGATCCGATAAGTAGTTTCGGCGAATTGCGTGGACAAACGTACATACATTTGTATGTACATACATCAATTATGAAATTTAGCACGTGTTTAGAAGCCCACATAGAATAACACAGGTGAATATTGTGCAGTTCCAACAATATTACATACATACGTGTCGTATTGATTACCTCCTTGTTCTTTTTGAAGTCGGTAAAAACGTAGCATTTCTAAAGCACTTTTCTCATTCTCACTCCGACAGCGAACTAAAAATCTAATACGACATTTTACAATTACATCCACCAGGTGGGAGGTGTCTCCCCAAGTCGTGCGAACAACTGAAGACACTCAGCTTCTCCGTTGGTGGATATAACAGACAAGTATGGAGCCTCTCCGCCCACTCTTTCTTAGTGGACACAGCACTAAATGAGGTTTTCACTGGTTGCCTTCAACCGACCCCGGTACTAATGATCTCTTCACTAATCGACATTGCGTTGCGGCCACAGAATTGCCACATAGAAACGGCATAACAAGACAGTAGCAAACCCACCAAGGTGCTTAGCTCGGTGCCCTAGATGCTCAAGTCGAAAAAGTTTTCTTCATCCTTCTAAGTCGATCTGATTGCAACATCGTCTCGGAGAGAAGCGATTCATTGGCGAGAAGAGCTTAAACATCCTGATCACCTTGTGCTACGCTTTAAACAAAATCGATTTTTCATAAATTTTATAAAACTAAAACACAGTCAGTGAACAACCTTAATGATTAGGTTTCGAATACAAGCATTTGTTCAGCTGATAGTGACAAATGATGATATTGTAGCGGCATTGCGAACTAAATCACCAAATCATACATGGCGCAAGCAGTTTTTGGCGCGATTTGAACCTATGCGGTAGTCCAACAACAACCGTCGTCGGTCAGTTGCCCGGACCAGACACAACGCACGTCTGGTCGGAGGATCCTCTTTTTTCAATAGAGGTTGCGAGACTTTCTACCCTATGTTCTATGTTAGGGGGTTTGGTTTCCGCCCTTAGTCCTTCAGGTAGACCATTGTGCGTGGGTCATGGCGGCCGTTTGGTGGTTGTTCCAACCAGCCCAACTCCTTCCAGAAGTTAATTAGAACCTGGATTACTCAGAACATCTGTTTAAGATCTGGGTGATCCAAGGGTTTGTGTTCTTATCTGGGTGACATCTGTGCATTCAAAGAGAACGTGCGCGACGGTTTCCTCAGTCTCCATGCATGCCCTGCACAGAGGACTGTCTGTTATGCCTGTTGTGTGGAAGTATTTGTTAAGTGACCAGTGTCCCGTGATGGTCCCCGTCACCAGGCGCAGGCCATTCCTGTACAGGCGTGGTAGACGCCTGGTAAGCCTACTATTCAAGGATGGCAAAGCTTCTTTGGACTTCCTACAGTCCGGTATCGAGGTCCCCCAGTTCTCCGCCTGTGTCTTTCTTCCCTATTCTGCATACCTCCATAATATCACATACTAAAAGTGTCCGTAAGAAAACCAGTCCTTCCCTCCCTGTTGATGTAATTTTAGTATTTGTTATAAGAAAAATTAAACTAGGTACTTATATCTCTAATTTAGCTTTGATAATAGCAAATTTGCCTACCAATGTACGGAAACCCCGGTGGGTGCGTCCAATTTGCTCTATAGCGGTTTTCAATAAAATTGTTAGGTCATAGACTTACATCTTCATTAGTGTGCTCCTGGTACGACGCCTTCGCACGCTTGTTGATGAGCGGGTCCAGACAGATGAGGAAGCCCATGTACACCACCAGCAACATTATGACCCAGATCACGATGATCACCACCACCTGCAAGTTATGGGACTCACTATGTTAAATTATATATGTCTCATCTGACCAGCAGTGGTGGCCTGACTTTCAAGTTGTAGCTGTAGCTGTGTGTGCGGATTCAAACCCAGACAGGCACTTGCATCATTATCACAGCCCGACTCTACCCATGGCTGAGCATAGACCTGTCCTTTCTTGTGTCCATCCCCACATTCCCGTGCAAGGATCATACAGATTTACTCTGTTCACACCCTTTGGTCCTCAACCAATCGAGATCCAATTCTTTCAGTAGTCATGAGTCACGTCTTCCCGCTTTCTTCGGGACCCAATCAGTTTTTCTTTTGTTTGTGCGACATTGGCTACATTTTATACGAAAAAAAATAACAATATGGGGGATCCAGCCTGAGAACTCTAAATTTCAAAGATGATTACAAAAGTACTTAAAGACAGTGTTAAGTCACGTTGCATGACAAGACGTTGCATTCTAATCACATACTGATTAGAATGCAATGTCAGAAACAACAATAATAAATAAATAAAACTAATTGTCCTTCATCAAGAGTGACTTATTGTTAGACTACTGATTATTGACTAGATTACAGACCCGTGTTCGTAACATATGTGCACACTGTCGGCTTTACCGTCTGTTACGTTCAATTGAGGACCGGATTAACGTACCTTGATAATGGTAGTGTTTCTGTTCTCGTACTTGCACTCGCATCGGGGACAGAACTCCTGCTCCCGACCCTTGATCTGGTCAGCCACGAGAGGTAAGATCACTGACTCGCAGTTGCTGGCAAGAACAAAAGGAAAACAAATCATTCGGTGTTTTACCTCACGTTATGTTTCAAAATAACAATTTTCAATTACACAAATATTTAAGTTATGATTCTCCTTTTCGAAAATTCTTATAAAAGACTCGTCAAGAACGCGTCGTAAAAAAAATATGTGTCCTACATAGGTTACAAACATGTTATTTTGCTCAGATTTTTGATATTCTCGGCAAATTTTGTTTTCTATGAAGTAGTAGACACGACATAATATGTATTTTAGCAATTTTGATATTTTATACCTTGATGTAAACATGGGATTATCAGCATGAGCTTGCAATGCACATATATTTAGCACAGCAACATAATATAATGTAAAATATTTTACAAAGGCGCAAGTTCTTCACATTTTATAGATACATGCATGAGCTTGTTGGGTGTCATAGGATCCAAAAATTCAAAAGATTGTAACCATCATATATGATCTTAACACTTACTGAGTTTACTTTTATTCATTACCTTATTGTTAAAATTGTATATTGTGGATGTTTATTGTCTCTAATAAATTCAAGTTGTTTAACAACATCAGACAGCAAGCAATGTATAGTCTACATTTCAAATATCTGACTAAGCAGCTGAATGCAACAAAAGAGAATACAATTGCAAAATGCATCTTCAATAGGAGAAACTGAATAAATATTGTAACTACAACGGCTTAGGCAGTGCAATGCTGATTGAGATATCTAATCGGCTATTAAACTATTGAAGTGAATATAATATTAGTGGAGCAGAAAGCATTTGCATAGGC
Organism: Orthosia gracilis; assembly: GCA_947562075.1. Taxonomy (NCBI): domain Eukaryota; kingdom Metazoa; phylum Arthropoda; class Insecta; order Lepidoptera; family Noctuidae; genus Orthosia; species Orthosia gracilis. The sequence goes on from OX387268.1 coordinate 6,428,148, forward strand.
ATGATAAACGAAATAGACTGGCCAAGTGCATGTCGGACCACCAGGGTTCTGTGGTAGCATAGTTTTTTTATTACACAATAAAAAAACAAAAACAATCAATAATCAAACAAACCAACATCAACCATCTGTCAATATTATGAGCACAGCATTTTTTCACACTTAGGTTACAAAGGCTGCCTCATGATTCAACATATTATTCTTAACAGGACATGATAGTGTGACCACTTTACAAAAAATAAACTTCCATAAAAAATCAAAGAACTTTAAAGAATAAAGAGTTATCACATGTTGTTGACAGGTTAAATACATGTAAAATAAATACCCCTAAAAAAAATATGTCAAGTTACAAGACACTGCTAGGCAGTACATAGAATACACCTTCCTTTCATTGCTTATAGTCAAAAACTTTTTCAAAAAATGTGTGGATAAACATGACATACAAACAAACATACATACGCTTATAAAATTTGGAACACATGTTTTCGAAGCCCATAAGGAGTAACATATGTGAATATTGTGCAATTCCTACAATATTACTCATGTATGTGTCGAATTGATTACCTCCTTTTTTTTGAAGTCAGTAAAAAGACAATAGTCTTCAGTTAACATGGTTGTAAATGGAGACATATCACGGATGGATAGAGGGACAAGATAACAACATTATAACAATCTCTTTTTGTCATTTAGCTATGGAACTACTAAATAAAAGCTATTTTGCTTCTAGAAATCTACTGCTATAAGTATGATTTGCCATAGTGTTATCAGATGGCTATTTAATCTCTTACCATTTGTTTGGTGGTACATTGGCAGATTTCATGAAAGGGCTTCGGTCAGCACTTGCAGTGTTGTTCAGCACGGCAGCAGGGCTTGGGCAGACACATTTGCAACGTTTATCTTCATATGACTGTCCCTGTAATGTGATAAATTATACAAATTTACAGATACAGTCAAATCTAATGGTGCTTAGAACACTCCGTGAGTTGCTATGCAGCAGCAAGATCGTGTTTAGCGAAGGTGTGGTTGGATAACTAAGCAATGTGGGTAAAATTAGAGTGAGGCAAGTTATCCTCTTAAAAAAGTTTTCTCAAGTTCGAGATTGTGTCAGATAAGTGAAAAGTCGGGTGGCTTATATTCCAGAATTAGCTTCACTAACTATTGGACTAAGAAGTTGTTCAATGAGTGGGACCTCGTTCAAATATTATTTTAAAGCATAGCAATAACAAAAAAATAATTTTGAAAAATAAACTGATTTTTCTCGCAGACGGAATAGGTAGGTATTTAAAACAATACCATTTTTACTTTCCATAGTTAAGTGGGACTGCATAGCAGTTTGCGCAGTATGCCCGAAAATATCAATACTAAATACAACAAAGACTATTTATAACATTACATCCCTTTAATAAACGAATGATTCAAATGTTTACTTAGATATAATAGCTCAAAACAGCAGCTACAGTATAATTATAGGTCCTATGAATGAAAAATATTGTTCATACTTACAGACACAAAAACGCTACAAGTCAAAGCAAAAACCAGACCACATAACTTCAAATACATTTTGGATATGCAGACAAACGAAATATAATGCACTAACTAAAGGCTAATAAACTATAGCGGATTTTGTAAAATATTTCGTTTGTAATTATTTAATGTCACCACAACAGGAGTGTATAGTCTATGGACAAGAGTCAGGATCAGGACCAGCGGCCATTGCACATACATAGCACAGACATTTTTTGTTCTTTTTTCCAGTATTTTAATGACGTGGCTACTGAGGCATTTAAGTCTAGTCTCTAGTTTCTTTTAAAGTTATTTTGATCTGCATTAGATGCGTATAATACTCACAGCGGATTTTTATGTCTCTGAAAATGGCTGCAAGACCTTGCGCAGTAGCTATTAATGTGTCAATGCTGAAGATGAAGATAGCTATGTATAACTGCCTCTTTCACTCGCTTCCATTTGAAATAACATTAGACATGTTTACAAATCTTTTTACTCCGTTCAACTGATTTTGAGTTCTATACCATTAAAATAAGGATGACATAAAAAGCATAAACCTGTTACCAAAACCAACTGTATACTACAGCTACCATTTGTCGTATCACTAACGCAATAGAAATCAAAATCGTTTGAACGGGCTGTAAAATGGGTTAATTTAAACGTCTAATGTTATCGCAAATGGAGTATAGGTTTGTAGCAACGCATCGTTCTATCCCGCTTATTATACTCTATGCTCTATGCAGTATACTCAATGACAAACTGTTTCTTGCGCAATTCTTCCCAGAGCCAACTATCCGCTGTGACTACTATAATATTTAACACATTAAACTGTCTATTGGAGTATTTGGCAGCAAAACTATCGAGTCAGCTTTCTTAGAAAATCTGAGGTAGTCAATAATACAATAAAATTCACAGCACCTCTTGCCCAAAATCTCGCCTTTCTCATTTGATCTATAACTTGAGCACGTCAACATGTTATTTTTTTTACTCTAATAGGGATGGAGGAAACTACAGGAATAAGTCTCTGATAAGTGTCATGTCAAAAATCTTGACGAAACTCAGTAATTGCCTCATCAGCTTTCTGAAAAAACACGGCCTACTATCTGGACTCCAATATGGAATTGTCGCTTCAGATGTGGACAGCCAACAGAGCAAGTTCGCACGCTTTTGACTAACATTGTCTCTTCGGGGATTGATAGGGTCCTGCGGTGGATCGGTGTCTTCCGTGACCTGGCCAAGACATCGAACGTTTATAGACAAATGCTTCGAAAAACTGACAAATATTTTGGCGTGTTTGCAGGACTGATTGCTTGGAGCAATAACGGAATTCTGCATTTCTTTCAGATTTCTTTGGTTAGTCGTTGATGTCATCACAGTAGTTTTTTGGGGATTTTTACTTACGTAGGTATCGTTTCGTACGTAAAGCACCATCCCATATCTTCCCGTGGGTTCCGTAAGAGGCAACTAAGGGCGTTAACAGAAAAAGGGCAGCAGCGTGCATTGTAACAACTATACTGCGAACCCTAACCCACCCGCCAAACGTGGCGATTATGGCAAAATCCGACAAACGGCTTCAGGATATGGGCAAAGCGCTAGGATTTATATTTATATTCTTTATTGTACACAAAACATACAAATACAGTAGGCAAGCTTAACCTATAATTGGGTTCTCTTGCCCAAGGCCAAACGTCATTGATAGAAACATCTTCCAGAAATTCATCTTCTAGAAACATAAGAAAAGGTATCAATATTTATCGAATAATCAGCCAACAAGATTATAGATTACAAAGACATAGCACATTACACTACACGGTATTCAGAGTTTAGGGCTCTGATTTGAACTTAGGGTTTCTATAGGCGACCTGAGCGGCTCGGTATCCCTAACTCGCTTACTACCAAGCAGTATAATAGCGATTAGGGCGCTAGAGAGCTTCAGTTTTTGCAAGACTAGCGGAGTGGATGTGGGAGTACGTAAGTCAGTGCAGTTGTTTGCGATATCGTGTAGTAAAGAAGAGATTTTAACCCATGCCATTGAATGCCGTATTTATGACAGAAAGAATACAAACCCTATAAAAAATAAAAAATAGTACCGACTTCCACATAAAAACATTACAAAGTGTAAATTAATTCTTTTTCGGAAGTCGATGTTTCTGTTTTCTTTGCTTCGTTTTTTGACACCGAAATAGAAATTATTTTTCACTTTGTAGAGTTTTTATTTGGAAGTCGGTTGTATTTTTTTGAAAAAAGCTTTTAATTTTTATTTTTTAGTTGAGTCAATATGCAAGATATAAGTAAGGGAACTATATTGTCAGAATATATAGTGTACCAAGGTGAATTATTGTACACATATATTTCCAAAGTTCTTCATCAGGTTTCAACTTTGATTTGAGCCATTTGTAAAAGGGGACCGGTTTGGGATCATACTCTTACAAACAAAAAATTATTTTTCAAAAGCAGTCCACAATTGACGGAGTAATCGGTGAATTTAAACAATAAAAAAAAAAATGCCGAACATAGAACCTCCTCCTTTTTAGAAAGTCGGTGAGAAATAAAGACATGAGGTCTGAAGGTTTCAAAGTTTTATTAAAGCGGTTTTATAGTTATTCCACTATAGCGGGCATGCAACACTTACGACGGTCACTTCACATCCCAGGCCAAATCGACAGGCTAAAATAGTGTAATAAGCGGCTCCACGGAACAGAATCTCTCCCTAGTTTGGGGCCACGCCCACCCATTACACAGGGTCCTGAATACCGTGTAGTGTAATACCCACTTACCCTATAAATCAAAGATTTCTATAATATTTGTGCAATTTGGTACTTGTTATCATAGACTGCTTAGACATAATTATACAGCTTGTTATCAGAGCTTGTTATAGTCTGTGGTACGTGCTATCGTGGTGTTGGAGCCAACATTTGTATTTGATTTGCATTGTTTTTATTTTACAAAATCTGCGTTATCTAAATTAGTTTTTAGTGCATAATCATAGTTTTCCCAGATATCAAAAATGTATTTCAAGTTATGTGTGCTGGTTTTTGCTTTAACTTGTGGCGTTTTTGTGTCTGTAAGTATGAACAATATTTTTCATTCTTGAATATCATATTTCGTAAACTTTTGAGCTATTATAATATTAAATTTCGAATCATTCGTTTATTAACGTAATGGATGTTATTAATACTCTTAGTTGCATTTAATATTGATATTTTCATTTCGGGCATGCCTTTTTTTCAGCGCAAACTGTGATGTAGTCTTACTTTTAATTACAAATAATCTCTTTATTTTTGCGGTCTTATTCTATAGTCAGTCAGTCTGCCTAGCCTTTTCCCAACTATATTGGGGTCGGCTTCCAGTCTTACCGGATTCAGCTAAGCACTAGTGTTTTACGTGGAGCGACTGCCTATCTGACCTCCACAACCCAGTAACACAAACCAGTAGTAAGGTTCTTATTCTATAAAGTACTTTAATTTTTTGTGTGCTTATCTGTTGTAAAGGGGTCACACTATCAGATCCTGTAAGGAATATGTCGAATTATTAAGCAGCCCGTATAACCGAAGTGGGGTATTTGTAAAAAAAAAACTGTGCTACTACAGAACCCTGGTGGTACGACATGCACTTGGCCTATTTATTGGTTTATCATGCCTATGCAAATGTTCTCTGCTCCCCTAATATAAGATTCACCTCATTTAATAGCCAATTAGATCCTTAAATAATTTTACAATATTTTTCAATTTTGCGTATTGTAGATGCATTTTATGCAATTGTATTCTCTTTTGCTGCATACAGCTGCTTTATCGTGTATTTGATATTCAAGGAGACTACTGTTATTAAACAACCTGAATTTATTATAAGTTTGACGTGTGTACCTGTGTTTTTGTTTATATGTGTATTTGTGTATATGTGTATTTGGGTATCTGCCTGTGGCATCATAGCTCTTAAACGGATGAACGGATTTAGATTTAGTTTTTTTTGTCTGATGATAATGAAGATCGGTTCTGCCGTTCAAAAGTTATGAGCGTTTTACTGTTTAATCGGGGTATTTTTGCAAGAAATCGTGTCCTAATTACGTGTTCGATAGATTTTTGATCGAAGCATGTCTATTATTAGATAAATTATGTAGTTTAAAAAGTATGAAATAAAAAATATTCAGGGGTTTAGTAAATTTTTACTTGTTTACAAATCTTTTATAAGAATTTTCGATAAGGAAAATAACTACTTAAATATTGGTGTAATTGAACATTGATATTTTGAAACAAAACGCTAGGTAAAACACTAATTGATATGTTTTCCATTTGTTCTTGGCCAGCAACTGCGAATCAGTGATCCTACCTCTCGTGGCTGACCAGATCAAGGGTCGGGAGCAGGAGTTCTGTCCCCGATGCGAGTGCAAGTACGAGAACAGAAACACTACCATTATCAAGGTACGTTAATCCGGTCCTCAATTGAAAGTAACTGACGGTAACAACCGACAGTTCGTAGTAACATGTAATGGACACGGGTCTTTAATCTTTCAGTCTAACAATAATCACATGAAGGATGATTAGCTTTATATATTTATTAAAACAACTGTAAAATAAATGAAATGTGAAGAAAGTAGTGAAGTTTTGACGTTGCATTCAAATCACTTTGTGATTAGAATTCGATCGACCTTTTTGCTATTGGAATTGCCCCTCTGATGAATTAACACTCCTTAGTTGAAGTCTTGAGTTCTTAGGTTTTCCCAGGCTGCAACATCCATCATATTGTTTTCGCTCTTGACAGAGCTCGTAGCCACGATGAATTTTGTCGCATTGCTGGTGTTCTTGTCACTCGCAACACGACCACTCTCCATTTGGCTCTGTTAAATGAATGCTTGGCGCATTCATTTACAGGACCTCCAACCGCGTATTTAATTCGTCCACCTCATGCGCTTGGCCGTAACAGCTGTTGCCGTCCACTCTGCCCTGCACCACCAGGCGTCCAATGGAGTAGAGAGTTCTTTCGACAGGTGCGCCTTTACCCGTTCGCTTAGGATATGCAGCAATATTTTGCTTGCATGACTGATCAGTGCAGTCAGACGGTAATTATTGCACTTTTTGGTGGAAACCTTTTTGTGGAGAGAAATGAAAACCATTTGTGTCCATTCCGACGGCCATTTTCCTGCCAACAATATCCTATTATTGTGTAATGGATATGGACGCCCCGTTCCCCAAATGCCCGAATGGTCTGAATTGGGATGATATCAGAACCCGTAGCGTTTCCATTCTTTAAGTGCTTAATGGCTTTTAGATGTCACATGCAAATTTTTGGTTCTAAAGCACATCCTTTTTTTCTTTACGATATTTTCTTCCACCGTTTTGGGGTAATTTTTAAAATAATTTTTACTAAGAAGCTGTGGTGATGATATGGGCTGACGACATTGTTGATGTTGTCATCGCATGTAGAACCTGGATAAGATTCGTTCAGGAACGTGGAGATTGACTCGACAAAAAACAATTAGTCGCGCTGTGCCTGCCTGGGTTTGAATCCTCAGCTACAACTTGGAATCGGGCCACCACTGCTGGTCAGATGAGCCATACATAATTTAACAAAGCGCGTTCCACAACTTGCAGGTGGTGGTGATCATCGTGATCTGGGTCATAATGTTGCTGGTGGTGTACATGGGCTTCCTCATCTGTCTGGACCCGCTCATCAACAAGCGTGCGAAGGCCTCGTAACAGGAGCACACTAATGAAGATGTAAGTCTATGACCTAACAATTTTATTGAAAAACTGCCAAAGAGCGTCTCGGACGCACCGTTTCCACATATTAGTAAGGAAATTTGAATAGAACGTAATCGGAGCGTCGAAATATTTGTGTAATGTAAATGAGGCCGTTTCCTATCTTAGAGCTAGTTTATGGAGACGAGGAACTTAGCGCGGCGTTCTAAGTGGAGCGTTGAGCGGATCGTGACGCGGAGGATCCGCCTGTGCCGCGTACGCCGCGTCGCGGGCTTACTGTCTTGCGTTTTTCGCTGCGGCTCGCGCAGCAGGGATCACAGTTGAGACTGTCGGGTAATTAATTATGTGGCCGTCGTTCTCTAACATCATAAAAGTATACCATGAAAAATCGGCCTAGAGTTAGACGGGCTCGCCAAATTTGGGTTCAGAGCGAAACTACATAGTCAAAAAGATAATAGCTTGCAATCAGGTGAAATCGCGGTCAAACACGAGCTAACCAATATTAATATAATTAAACGATCGCTGGTCTGCAGTAATGATAGTATTTCGTATAGGTATCAATAAATTACATTGCGCGCTTGGCGCCTTCGCGAGTCGCCTATAGCGTGTATCAGTGCATCCAGATACGATCGTTCATTTAACTTCGCCAGGTGAATCACTTGGCGCTAAGCAAACCGCCTACCAGTGAGTTTTCGGCATAAGAGGTTTCAAGTTTAAGGAGACCCCTCTAAATAGGTGAGGAACTGATATACCTGCGCTTGATATGAGCGAGCTGAGTAAACTGAGTAGCAAGGATATTAGTTAGAACCGATTTTATTATGGCTCGCTTATGCCTTCTTCGCTGCCGTGCTCTTACTATATAACGAGTGTAGCGAGTCCTCATATTAAACTGGAACAGCGCGCTACATTTTCTAGGCTAAGTTGGTCAACCGCATAATCAGCTAAGCTGAATTAAATGCTTAGTACGATGTGACTGTGACCACATCTTATTGTTTGGGATAAAGCAAGCTTGCGTGGATTGATGACATAATAATAGCGGGCATCCGTTGTGTACGAGCCGCACAGGATCGTATGATGTGGCGACGCTAGCAAAGATAGGGACACAGGTCCAGCAATGAACGTTTTGCGTCTGAAGTTATGTTGAAGGTTGCCATGATAGTGGCTGGCAAAATGTGAGCACCTACCTGATAATTTAAGAAATTCTTCTCGCTGGGTTAATCAGTCACGGCTTCCTGTCGTTTCGGGTGATGCAGATGCTCTCGGGGCATGGCTACTTCGGAAAGTACCTGTGTCGCATAAAGGGAGCTAGATGCCAGGTGTTACTACTGCGTCGACTGCTGGGAGGACTGCCAACTGCCCTCATTTCAGGAACAACCAATTACATGTCGCTACCGGCCGTAGTCGAATCGATGGTCGGCAGTGAGTTCTGGTACGCGGTGGTATCCTGCGAAATAGTCGTCTCGCAGAAAGAGGCTGCGAAACGGGAGAGGGAGATCTCTTCCACTCACCCGGCAGCAGACGCACTGGGCGTCGGCGGAGGGCGGACAACGCCCTCCTAAAAGGGTCCAGGAGCGACGGACTCGGGGACGTCCTTCGCCCCCCACACATCAAGACTCGAGGTGGCGGCGCGTAGTGTTGGACGCGCGACCCTCTTAGACGTCGTGGGGGGCGTCAAACAACTCATTTGACACCCCGTCCCCTCCGAACCGAGGTCGAGGCCCGAGCAGGCGTAGGTGTTTAATGGAATACCGGGTGGTTTTGAGACATCCTATGAGGATTTTAAATTCAGAAAATAAAATAGGAGATAATCTGTGCTACGTTGCATATATTATAAAGCCTCCGTTTTTTTTAACAGACTCTCCAAAAATGTGGTACTTCTCATATTTAATAGGCTTACATATAGCGATTTTGATGTTTTCATGGCATTTGCATTCAAAAAGTATCATTCGGTGAAGTGGAACTGATGAAGAAGACCACAGATGGCCACTGGAACTTCTCAATGTTAAGTAATTTACGGGTATAAGATATCTCGAATAGTTAAATGACTGTTATGAAGTGGGAGTCGGGTCTCTGGCTACAGGCACTACCGTCACTCAACATAGGTACTATGTTGAGTAACAACACCTTCCAGATCGCTACATGTCTGCGTTTGGGTGCTCCTAGCGGAGCTCCACATCGTTGTCAATGTGGTGAAGCAGTCGACCGCCTCGGTCACCATGACCTATCCTGCAGTAGGAGCGCTGGCCGGATAGCACGACACGCCAGCATTAATGACATCATACGTCGGGCTCTTGTCACCGCCGGGGTGCCAGCTGTTTTAGAACCCAATGGCTTGGCACGCAATGGCTTGGCACTTGGGAAGAGACCAGACGGGATGACCATAATGCCTTGGAAGGTGGGTAGGCCTTTGGTGTGGGATGCAACATGTGTCGACACCCTTGCGCCATCCCATCTTCTTAGTACGGCGGGCTGTGCTGGGGCGGCTGCTGCCGGTGCAGAAAACCTCAAACGGCGCAAATATAACAACCTTATTGGAAGTTACATGTTTGAGCCGTTTGGGGTTGAAACATTAGGTCCATGGGGACCGAGTGCGCATCGAGTTTTTCGAGAAATAAGCACAAAGCTCGTCGAGTCTTCACGTGACCGTTGGCCCGGCTGGCCGTTTCCCATTGACATCGATGTGGACGAATTTTATGATGCACAATGAGCTCTTTTCCGTCTCCGTTCTGTATTTGTATATAGGTTTGTTTTTATTTTAGAATATTCAATTGTATATATGTTAAGAAAGAGTTAAATAAATTGAGTTAAATGTATATATTACATAACTAAATGTACCCCCTGTTATGAAGCAAATTTAAATAAATGGTTCTAATGAAAATGGTACCATCGAACTGCTCTTGTGATAAAGCCGGAAGGTGGGCACCGGAACTTCTTAAAAAAAACAATGTAAGTCGTGTTTAGGAATTGTTATGATAAGCCCTCTGGCTATAAATGATTCTCGTGGTAATATAAGGTATCAAAACTAAATAGAAAAAATAGAAACTTTTTAACAAAAAAAATAAACTGACTTCCAAAACAAAACACTACAAAGCGAAAAATAACTTTCTTTTCGTAAGTCGTCAAAAACTAAAATAAAAAGATACTAAAGACAGTTAAGTTAAAACAGCATTTTAGTTCTTCTTGGCGTGTCGATGACAAACAGTTTCTTCTTAGTTAAATGCCTTGCCTGGGTATCGATCATGGCAATGCCGTCCGCCTGACGGTGTCATTGTCAGATTTTTAGTTTGCTGGCGGAGTGAGAATGAGAAAAGTGCTTTACAAATGCTACGCTTTTTATATAAAGTGAAGCAATATTCACCTGCGTGCTCCGCTTCATTTTCCCAACGAAATCAACTTATGCCTAACGCGCCTCCATAAACGTAAAAGATGCGATGTCATCACCAGACATAGGTCCTTCACCATTACATTACAAAAACTGCGTATGTTCAAAGAACGTAATTTAGGATACGAGGTTTAATTAAATGTCAACTTTAAATTTAATAACGTCATCACCACCTGGTATAACTTCGAGCTCCTTTATTTAAAAGGCCGTCATTCTAAGTTCTCTCAAAAGGAACTTTCTCTACTCCGTTCGATCCGACTTGGATATAAGTGAAGTGGCTTGTGTTACAGGACGAGAGCACCCTCGGGGGACCATCGCAGCAGATGGGCGCGCGCGGCAACGTGCTCAACAGAGTGACTCACCAGCAAGACAAGTGGAAGCGTCAGGTGCGCGAGCAGCGCCGCAACATATACGACCGGCACACCATGCTCAACTAGGACGCGCTGCATGCCTCATGTGTGGCGGAGCTCTACCGGGGCTCGGCCGACGAGTGACGTACTTCCTGGAAGCTTGACGCTCCGCAGGTAAATGTAATAAATACGACACTTGTATGCAATTAAGTCAATGTTTTTCGATTCGATTTTAAATATATTCTACGTTGATAAGTGTTCCATATTGTTGTGAAAATTAATATGTGAACTGAGGCGCATATTTATAAATTAAAGACTATTATTATTTGCCAGAGAAGATATAGTATGTGTCCTAATGTTAGGCATTTTGTATACAAATGTGCTATAGTCGCTTGCATCAAAATAAAACCTGTGCCCTTACAGCTACGTCTCGTTTTGATGAAGGTAGAAAATAATATATTTATAAATTCGAGGCTTCGAGGACAGAAAAATTGTAGTTAGCAAAATCAAAAACAAAATTTAGCTTTATAAAATCACTATACAAAAATAAAAGACAAAACCAAAAAAAATGCTTTCACCTGTATTAACCTTATTATCTCGAACACATTTTGAAATCTTATACCAACTATGACAATGAAACTTGTATATAATCATACACCCAAGTTTTTTTGAACTTGTTACATAATCTTGAGTGTTCACGGTAGAGTTATTAATATATTTACTAAAATGTCTTGTAACTCGATAGTTATTTATATTTACATACTTATATAATTAGACTTGAAACTGTTATAATTATTCTTGCTTGCACAATTCCATAAGTAATCACTTCTGGCTTGCTAGAAAGGACTTTTATGTACGATTACAACCGAAGAGGCCGCGCCGTGGATAGATGTCATATTTTTCAAAAGGCGCTGCAGCGCGGCCTCCTCGGTGGAAATAGTATATTATGCTAAAACTATCTCTGCCGTATACTTCACGGCTTAGATATTTTCAATAGTTCGATCTACAACAGCTTCTTCAAGTTGTTAACAACCGTAGGTAAGATATAGATATAAGGTTTGCTAGCATTTAGCTTAATTAAACCAGCTTTGGTTAGGTTACGTGCGGTAAAATATACTAACAAATGAAAGACAAGAATTCTACTTAGTGAAAGTTGTATAGTATTAATTAATTATATTAAACTTGTTATGAATGAATATAAGATCGGATGACTGCCTGTGATAGCCTGCCGCGAACTGATGGGATGTTCAATTGTGATGTGGAAATGACATGAAAAGTCTGCTATATAGAAATAAACCCAAATATAATTTCTTATCTTGCTGTAATTTGCCGAGCTTGTCTATTTTATTTGAAATTTTGGAATCCTGATACCAAAGACCGTTGATTGCGTTAGCAAGTTGTTAAATGAACGAGCTGTCTGAAAGCCGTCGTCTGGCGCATGTCGCTCGCTGGGAAAGGCCCCTCAGCAAAGACTGAATCGCATCCATTGACGAGAACACAGTCTCCAAGTCATCTGTACACCTGGTAGGCCGCCTATCAACGCTTGTAAAAAGTGAAGCCCAAATAAAATCCTTTGTACTTGCTTATTCAAGAGCTGTCTCGCAGGCTTTGCATCTTCTTCAGACGGCAAAATATAATGAGTATAGAAGGGCACACTAAGGAGACAGGTAGAGCAAAAAACAATGTCGCGCTTCTTCGTATCGCAACGCTCTATTCGCTGGGGGAAAACTAACACAAGCATACTAAAGTATCTCAAACTTCTTCTTATATAGGTTATAATCCGACCAATGTTAAAAAACACACTTCCTTAGAACGCCAAATTACTTTTGACTATTCTTTAATTTTTTATCATAATAAAATCGCTTGGAGGTTGGAACCTCGGGCGTTTAAGATTCTTTTTATGTTGGTTTTGGCTTTATTTTTTTTATATATTAAGAAGATAATAGTTGCAATATTTGTCATGAATGTTATACTTATGTATTCGATTATTCTATGAACTACACAACTTCTCATTACACTTTTTTATGGTTTGTTGAGCTTTACTTTTCCGCCAGCGAATAGAGTATCAACATGTAGGAGATCAAAAATTACTTTGAGTAATTTTATTACGACAAGGAACGTCTTATTAGGTTATTAATCTTACATGTATGTAAGGCGGAGTCATGGCTGCTTTGATGTGTGGATGGACGCAGTTTCGAAAAGTCGAATGTGATGCCGGGAGGAAGGAATTGAATAGGCTTTTAAAATAAAGTAATAGTATTATGCCTTCGAACATTTACATCCTCGCAATGCATAAGACAACGATTTTAGCTTATGCAGCCTACTGTTATTATCAAAGACAAAATGCTATCTGTCCTCGAAGCAATATATAAGTCGCTGTTTACTTAGAATAAGTACCGCCATGGTCCTTGCTACTTGATCGTTTGTCAGTTTGAAGATATTAATTCGTCTTGTATAGCTAATGTTTCACACACATCGTTGGCAAGATCTTAGCACTACCAGCCAAAGTGAACAAATTACACTTGCTTCACTAACTTCCTGTAGTACTTACTGAATGCAAATTATTATAGCGGCGGTCAACAATTCAAATGCCGTTACAATTAATAATATCGTCTTAATTACGAAGAATGTGACGTGTAATGTATTTTGCAAACTGCGCCAGTTTAATACAATTTAGAATTTTTGTTGTGTTCTCTACGTTTGTATCGGCATCCAACATCAATGATATGGCCAAACGTCTGTAACAATCGACAAACGTTGAACATTGATTTGATATGGCCAGTAACAACAAAAATTATAAGGAAATGGCCCATTACTTTATAAATTTATTCTACGCAATTAATTATGTATAGTATAGTGCGGTAAGAAAGGCATCAATCAATCTGCCTACCCTTTTCCCAACTATATTGGGATCGGCTTCCTGTCTTACCGGATTCAGCTGAGCACTAGTGTTTAACGTGGACCGATTGCCTATCTGACCTCCACAACCCAGTAACTGGATAACACGGTACCCCTTGGCAAGACTGGTGTCAGATCTCAAGCTTCTGACTGCCCGTAACGACTGTCAAAGATCTTCAAATGACAGCCGGGACCAACGGCTTAACGTGTTTTCCGAGGAACGGAGGAAACTCGGTATGTTGAAAATGGTTACCCGTCCACGGACCGACCTCTTCAAACGTTGCTTAACCTTGAAGATCGACCCGTGCGGCTGTTATTATTTAGCCACGAGCTCCTCAATAATAGATTAATCATGACCATTATATCATGCACTCAATATTATACAACGTTATTTATTGCACCATATACAGTTTTCGCCATTTTATACATTTACGATTTGTAGCCATAGCTATATAAGACACACGTCAATGTTTAGTATGGATGAGTCTTTATCCGTGTAATTAATTATATTTATAGACTGAGTTATCCAGTAGATTAACTGGTAGGTAGCTAGAGTTACCGCGGCCCTGGCACAAGCAACTGAAGGAACACGGGTGGGTTTTAGTCAGTAAAAGTCTTACACGCCCTCCCGCTTCACCCAGAGCGGGAGAAGTCATTGGATGATTTCCAAAACAAAAAAAAAAGGTAGCTAAGATGACGAATGTGCGGCTTTTACCAGTTTTAGAGATTCTTCTCGAAATATAGAAAATTTCATAACTTTTTCATAACTGAGATGATTGGGTTAACTTCCATAGTGATCCATGGCCAAAAACTCGCCCTGTATAAATGGCTAGTTAAGAACAGTAGTTCTGTATGTGATGGTATTATCAATACTGAACTATAGTTTTACCGTAACGGGAAAGAAAGAGCATGAGATCACATGAGGTCGATATTGTCGGACAGATCTTACGATATTATAAAGCTATACAGATATAGCTTCGTATAAATATTAGGCAATATTATACTGCTATAATAGTAAGCGAATAAGTAGCTAGGTACGTTTTATTAAAAATATTGTTTGTTTCATATTATTAGATACTATCAGAACCAAAATTAAAAACATATAATTATTACAGTTAGATTGACATAGATTCTGCTTCAACTTCATCTTCCATTCGCCATCGGAAATTAAATCAGAGTCGTACTGCAAATTTATTATTAAAGGTTCGATAAGTATTGAACCTACTGTCGCAATCCGAATAAGCCATTCTTTTCTTTTTTTAAATATTCGTTAACTTTAAAACAAACTGTGTTAACATCACGAAATGACGCACGACCCATCTCTGGATATGTATCTCATGTGCGCCTGACATAGACAGTCCTGTAAAAAAGACACTAGCCATCGCCGTGAGTGTTGACGACGGATCATAGAACATATATACCCTAACGTGCGAACTGACAGCGGAGCAGCCTGCGTTGCCCTCCCCCGTCTCGCCGCGCACATACCTAAGGCGCGGTACAGCGGTCTCGGTAAAATTATAAGACAACTTTTACCTACCTAGCATATATAATTACTTAGTGCAACTGGTATTAGACACAATTTTAAACATTTCTGTACCATTAGTAAAACGTAAATTGTAATAAATGCAGATGTGATCCAAGTTACTTGATCAGTATTCATAAAAACGTCACTTGGATCACTTCTGTACTAAACTAGTCAAACATTATTGTAATATCATAAATCGTTAAAGTTTTATAGAATTATGTTGTGTTTATTCAAAACCGCTATGTAAATTGTTAGATTTAACTATTTATTGGCTCTTAGAATAGAATACTCTTTATTATGTACACCATATAAATTACAGAAAGTATAGAAGAAGTAAACATTACACTGGCTGACACAATGGGCGGCCTTATCGCTAAAACCGATCTTTTCAAGACAACCTTTGGATGGATTTTAAAAATGAAATGAAAAACAGTACTGTAGGTAGTCTTTGGTGTACTATTTATATATAAAACTAGGTGACCCCCGGGGCTTCGCTCCCGTCAATTGGCTACTTACCTACCTACACTACCTACCCTACCCTACCTACTCTACTCTACCTACCCTACCCTACCTACCCTACCCTACCCTACCCTACCCTACCTACTCTACCCTACCCTACCTGCCCTACCCTACCTACCCTACCCTACCTACCCTACCCTAGGGGTATGAAAAATAGATAGTAGCCGATTCTCATAGCTACTGAATATGCATATAAAATTTGGTAAAAATCAGTAAAGCCGTTTCGGAGGAGTACGGTAACTAACATTGTGACACGAGAATTTTATATATAAGATAAATACATATATAAAGACAAATATATACAGTAATAAGTATGGAACAAAAAACATATAAATTAAGAAAAACGACTACTAAAGAGAGAGGTAGTGATTCTTCACCATAGTTTTAAAAATGGGTAGAGATTTTATCTTTTTAGTATTTGTGTCTTATTTGTCTAGTTCGTATAATTATCATCAATTGAGGCTTTTGCAATAAGCACTGAATAACAGCATAGTTTCCAGACAATCGTGTATTAAAAATGTATTTCTAATTCAAGATTATATCAAGAGTCTTTAAATGTAACAGCCCTTCCATAAAGGATAATTAATGTGTTTATCGTACATCTGACCGAATAGTTGAGGTCTGTGTTCCAACAGCCCATGTTTCAACGCTAAATGCAACGCTGGCTCCTGTAACACAGGTTAATCACCTAGCACAGGAGTCAGGGACTTCACTGAATTGTATTCTTTTTCTTATGTAAATAAAGCTATTTATTAAAAAGTAACTTGTAAAAACATGATATAAAATTTTCTACGATGTATACCGTCACCTACTTGTAAATCGGCTTAGTGTATAATTTTGTAGCGTTTAGCTTAAGTTGATCCGTGTTACCCAGTTACTGGGTTGTGGAGGTCAGATAGGCAGTCGCTCCACGTAAAACACTAGTACTCAGCTGAATCCGGTATGACTGGAAGCCGACCCCAATATAGTTGGGAAAAGGCTAGGCAGATTGATTGTTTAGCTTAAGTTGATCAGCATCACCGACAGGCCTTAGATGTAGAACTTGTATTCAAACCTTAACTAATATTTTCTACTGAACTGAAAACCTCTTTATGACCACCACAACAATTGTTCAACAAATTTAAGTGTGGGAAAACCTGAAATCGCTCAAAAATCAGTTACAGCTGTAACCTAATCCAGCGAGAAGAATTAACTATCTAATTGGCGCTCGTACTTTGTTGAAACTATCACGCCAAACTTGCTGGAGCCCAGCTTATGAGATGTGGTCCAGTCAAATCAAGCTAAACTATCTTAATGATGGGGTTCACTAACTTAGCCTAGCTAGTTTAGCGAACACGTTTTTGTGATGAGAATCCCAGGAAGAGCTGAGCGCACTTTCATGCCTTCCATAACAGAAGTGACTTGAATAAGCCCACGCTACAAAGACCAGCTAGTTATGCAAGCCTATTACAATAGATTAAGAGGTTTTCAGTTAGTTTGATTACAACTTGAAGGTATAACGGATTTAAGCCAATTTGACGGATCATGGCGCTTTTATTGTTTAGACACAGCTGAATACGCCTAAACAGAACTGGCACTTATCTGATTTGTGATTAGTTATACTGGTATATTCAAATAATAAATTATATTCGAATAAAGTAAGTATGAACAACATTGTTATTTATATTGGTACTCTGGAATGTAGATGTTGAATTTATGAAAGTCTATACAACGATGCTCACTAATGAGTTTCTCAAGTGGGCGTGGCTGGCCAAATCCGAAACTATGAGGAATATCTAAAAACACTCAAAGGAGTTAAGAGCCCCATTTTGATGCAAACTAAAACTGCATCATTGGATTTTTGAAAAATCGATAGCCTGGAACTAAACCAGTTGATTTTGAAAAAAAATGAGAAACTATTATTGCACCATCAGATAGTGTCCCTAACAAGGTTATTCCTCATAGGTTCGGATTTGGCCATTCACGTCCACTTGAAAAACTCATCCTGTATATATAAAACTAGTGACCGCTCCGGCTTCGCCCATGACAAATTATACAGAAAAACCTTTTTCGTTTCTCACTCTTTCTATTGGTGAAAACCGCTTCAAAATCCGTTCAGTAGTTTTTGAATTTATTGTGTACAGACGCGGCGGGAGATTTTATTTTGTAATGTTATATGTAGTGATGTAAGCGACGATGATCCGTCACAATGGTTACATGGAAAAGTTGAGGATATTGCAGATATATTATGATAAACAATAGTGTTAAAATATACATCAGGAACTGTGCAGCATTCAATTGTAGTAAATGTATTGGCTCTGCAGCTATCTGTACAGTAGGTTACGTTAGAAATAATTGTAAAATAATATTCACACATGAACTGTTGTCATCTCATAGTTATTTAAATAAATATGATTCGAATAATGTTTGGTGTTTTACTGCAAAATACCCGTCGACCTTTATGGTGGAGGATCTTAGTAAAGACCGATCTTCACCCATCTGTCCCATTGACCGTCTAATTAGCAGACACAATAGAAACAACAATAGCTTTCGCACACCAGCCCCCGTACCCTGAAGTGTGAAAACTATCATAGTTCGACTTTTTTTTTCTTTGGGACATTCCCACCGCACTATTCCCAAACCACTGCAACTCCTGAAAGCCAGAATCAGCAGTGTTGACCACCAGAAAAGCACCGAGGCAATGAAGCTCGACGAAGTCCCAGAGAATGAATTGAACTGCCTTGGATCCCGCAAAGAAATTAATCGGCAAAGAATAACAGAGAAGTAGGAAAAAATACAAATTTCTACTTCCCTCCAAACCAAGCAGGAGACAGAACAAACAATGCCAATAGGCACAAAGGGTCGTTTACAACTGGGATAAGTCCAGTTGCCTAGAACCACGGATAAAGGACCCATTATTATTAATGGGTCCTACTAACATTGTGAGCCGTACATTATCTATATATATAAAAATGAATCCCTATTTCCCTTGGTCACGGCATCACGCGTGAACGGCTGGACCGATTTCGCTAATTCTTTTTTTGTTGTGTTTGTTATTGTTAGGAGAAGGTTCTTATTAAAAAAAAAAATAAGAAAAAGGATTGTATATAGGTAGAGTAGGTATGTAGGTAAGGTAGGTATATAGGTAGGGTAGGTATGTAGGTAGGGTAGGTATGTAGGTAGGGTAGGTATGTAGGTAGGGTAAGTATGTAGGTAGGATAGGTATGTAGGTAGGGTAGGTATGTAGGCAGTTTACGGGAGCGAAGCCGCGGGCACAGCTAGTTCAAAATAATATATTGTGTATTCTGGCAAAGAATACGCTCCCATAAGATATGATGTGCAGTAGATTGTAGTTGTTAGATATCGTTACCGTGTCATAGACGTGTGACGTGTGTGTGTGTTACCGTGTCTTGAGACCCTGCGGTAAATTGGACGAGAAGACACGGCATAACTTCCCGAAAGCCGCGCGCAGCCCAGCCGAGTCGGATTCGACGGTTGACCTCATTCTCGAAGTTGGACCTACCCAACTAGACTGTTTGTCCCAGGTAGACATAACCGTCTACAACTTCGAGTGTTCACCATGACCTTGGTTTAGTCCATGTTCATTTTTAGACCCATTCTTTCGGCAGCTCTACTGAGGTCATCGAGCATTGTAGGTACTGAGGCCCTCCATCTCAGTCTCAGCCATGACCACTATGTCATCGGCAACCCGAAGGTGAGTGATGTACTCGCCATTAGCATTGATGCAATTCCAACGATATTACATATGTACATAATACGTGACGAATTGATTCTTCTCCTTTTTTTGGAGTCGGTAAAAATAACCCTTATGTAGTGCCTTTTTGTCTTTGGCTTCAAATATTGGTAGTATAGAGGGGTATAGAATCAAATGTAGCTAAGAGCACAAACTTAAAATTCTGACAAATCAAAAAAAACATTATGACCTTATCAAAATTATATTATCCTATCTGTTTGAACATTAAACAGTTTATTAAAATGCAATTTTTATTTAACGTAAGTATTAAATGAATAGGGTAAGAGATTGGCCGGCAATTTAAATAAAATGAATTGCATAAGCTGCTTTTGATTCTAATTCATTTATTAAGATTTGTTTGTTCCTGACAATTCATCACTTAGCTGTTTTTGATACCAACCGACAATGCCCCATCACTAAACTTACCGCTCTTTCTTCTGTAGATTTCGCTTCCAAGTCTCTGGGTTTTTTCCTTTTTTTCGTGCATTTTTCGATGCCACAGGAGTAACGTTTACTTCCATTATAATAAAGAACACAAATTTATCTCGCTAGCTTCAGAAAAATACTCAAATCTTATTTAAAATCAAGTAAAACTGCAGCACTTCTTGTACATCGAAAACTATGGACGCCATATTAGTTTCGACGCCATCGCATCGCTGTGATTGGTCAATTCCGATTTTAAGATGTCTTTGATGTTTGCATGCAGTTTTTAAGCTGACTTTGATCCCAACGGAGATTTTTAAACTGGTTTTTGTATTATTTTAAGCTAGGTTTGATGCAAAATTATAAGTTGAGGTCATAGACAATTGAGAGACATTTATTTTTACATTCATAGTTCAGATTTCAAAAAAGATGCAACTAGCTGTTTTTGATTCTATACCCCTCTGCTACATAATTAACAAACAATAGTCTTGTATTTGCCAATTAGTAGCTACCTACTTAGTACAAAGAGTGCTTACATTTACTTGTGGGCAATCTTCATGTAAATAACACACAATATCCTCTGTCTTGGTAGAACAAAGATTTTGTCGAACTCCTGCTAAGTACATAAGGACTCGGAGAAAGTAAAGATTTTGATGAATAAAACGCTATTAAGTATTAGCTTTTAATTTTATTGATTAATAATTATGTTTTCGTTTTAAATCGTATTTTATTGAGTAAGTTTATTTTATAAGTAAGTAATACAATATCGACTTCAAAGACAAGCCAACTATAAAAAATGCAGGCTGCAGGCATGAAAACCCGTAAAACACACAATAGGTGAATAAACCTACAATAAGCATACTGAAATTACGCGACTTCAAAAAGAGGTTATGGTATATTTGAAAAGGAATTCGACTAGATAAAAAATATAGAATATGTTGCTGACAAAAGAAACTGGATTTTCTACTATTATAAACTACTCCTACCTAGTGTTGGGTAAATAGCCGGATGCTTTGAGTTATTATCGATTATAATCCATAAGTGTCCATTAATAGCCTTGCAATGGATGATAACCCTGCTATTAATGTATTGTTAAAAAAATAAATGCTTTTTTTTTGTTTAGTGTAAAATCTGTGGGTGTGAAAATAAATTGGGTGCGTGTACGCAGTGTGATTCAATGTATTGTAATTCTTTATATTTATTTTCACTTTTTGTATGTGAAAAAGTGTTAATAATAAAATAAATACTGGGTATGTCGGAAGCATTAGGCATCAATGCTAGTGACGTGAAACAGTCGTTGAGGGAACGCTTCTTTGGCCGCCTGAAAAAAGTACTAAATAGTCTTTTATCAGGCGGAAACAAGGTGCGTGCCTTCAACGGTTGGGTCATGCCGGTGTTGATGTACTCTTTCGGCATACTCAAATGGACTCAGACAGAACTTGACGCCCTGGATAGGAGGGTCCGCGCGCTGCTTACCGCAAATCGTATGCATCACCCACGATCATCGGTTATGAGACTGTATATCCCGCGGAAGTGCGGCGGTCGTGGCTTTTTAAATGCTAGGACCCTGCACAACCGCGAGGTATGCAGTCTTAGGGAATACTTCCAGGCCGCCGACGTGGGTATGCATCGAGATGTGGTAGCGGTGGACAAGGGCCTTACCCCGCTCTCCTTGGCTAACGAGAACTGGCGCAAACCTATAGTATTAGATACTAATGACCGCAGGGAGGTATGGCAGAGCAAGGAGCTTCACGGACGCTTCTACCGGGTCCTACATGGGCCCGATGTAGATCTTTTAGCGTCCGTGGCCTGGCTGCGATTTGGTGACCTTTTCGGGGAAACCGAAGGTTTTGTCTTTGCGATTATGGACGAAGTTATGATGACGAACAACTACCGGAAATACATTGTGAAGGACGGCACGGTTGACATCTGTCGGGCATGTCACCGACCGGGGGAATCAATCCGTCACATTATCTCCGGTTGTTCTAGTCTGGCTAACGGAGACTATTTGCATAGACACAACCTTGTAGCCAGGATTATCCATCAGCAACTTGCTCTAAAATACAATCTTGTGGAATCGGAAGTGCCTTACTATAGGTATGTGCCCGACCCAGTTCTCGAAAATGGCAATGTCACGTTGTATTGGGATCGGTCTATCATCACTGACAGGACTATTGTTGCCAATAAGCCTGACATAGTGGTGATAGACCGACTAGAGCGTCGCGCAATGATTGTTGATATAGCGGTCCCCCATGACGAGAACCTCGTGAAGGCTGAGAGAGATAAGAAAAGCAAGTATCTTGATCTGGCTCGCGAGGTTGTCGACATGTGGGATGTGAATACAGCAGTCATTGTGCCGATAGTCGTGACGGCCAATGGCATAATAGCCAAGAGCCTCGACGATCATCTGAGGAGGCTCTCGTTGGGCAGCTGGATCAAGGGCTTGATCCAGAAAGCGGTACTCTTGGACACGGCGCGCATAGTCAGGAGATTCCTCTCTCAGGAGCCCTGACCACCGGTAGCTTGGACCCTGTTCCCGATACCGGTGGGCTACTATTTTTGTATTTTTAAATGTTTTTTTATTTTATTTTTATAGAATAATATTTAAAAATATAAAAGTATGTTTATAAAATAAATAAATACACATTTTTTGGGAAATTCAGTTTTGTTAATTTAGAGATTCAATACTATAAAAACCATAATTACTATTGACACTTCGCTTTGTGATTTAACCATATGCCTAATTAATTACTTGATTTAACAAAGCGAGCTAAATATGTAAGTGTATGTATAGCTACAAATAAATTTAACCGATACGTAAAAATGTAAGGTACAATAAGTAAGTTACTTATTAGCTCTTTTCTGTGAATACGACATAGGTAAATTATAAACAATGGAAAATACCCGAGCGGGTAGTAGGTAACATGCATCCCCGCACCCCCGTTTCTCGTGCTAATATTTATTCGTGCCAGAAAGAGATGCATTAGCGTCCGATCCAATCGATGTAACAAACTTAGGAGATTTTGAAGATTCCAGTGTTTCTAGCAATAATTAGGCTGAAAATTATTTTTGAGCAACAAATATAAAAAAAAACAACTAAAAACAAAAAAAAAAAAAAACCCAAAAAAATATCCCAAATAAATGACTGATTAAGAATAAAAAAAAAACTAAGTACATAAAAATCTAATTATCAAAAATCAATGTAAATAGCTGATTGAAAAATTTTAAATGGGCCAGATTAGTTTTAAATAACACATTTATTTACAACAAAGAAAGATGATGAAAATGAAGTCTAATCTGACAGTCCTAAGCCTGAAAACCATGAAGGGAAATTTTCAATCACTAAAATAACATTAACAGCAGGGTTATCATCCATAATTGCTATTAATGGCTACTAACTGACTTTTATTCGATTATTAGCCAAATGATATTAACCGGATTATTATCATTGCCCAACACTACTCCTACCTATACTACTACTAAATTGATAGAAGTTCCATTTCCTAATCTATGTTTTTTTTTTAATCTTAAAAAATACTTTTTTAACACAAGTTCTTATAAAAAATATAAGTAGGTATATAAAAACATAACAAAATGAATAAATGCAAGGAGTAACTTAGGAACATATGCTACATCTTATTTTGTGGAGGGGCCGAGAAACAAATCGGACACTTCGACCCATTGGGATGTATTGGGGTCACCTTACTTATGCTACATAATTCAGTCAGTGAATGGGTGTGTCTTTCGATCTTCGTGTGTTAGTTTATTTAGTGCCGTTAAAAGAATAGCTTAAGATGTAGATAATAAATACGAGGCTGGACAACTGTATCAGAAGGTCTACTCCCATATATTCAATGTACTCTGTGGCCTACTCACTAAGCACAAAGTCCATAGTTCCGGCCTTCGAGCTTCGTAACGAGCGTTTCCTAATCCGTATCACATAAGGAAGCAAGATTCGTTCGGGGCCCGAACTACTAATGAATGACAACACAATTTGACAGTTGTACCTATTCACGATGTGTTTTTATCCGTCCGAAAAATTTAATCATTATGGAGTAGGGGTGAACCCTACTCCATAATGATTAAATTTTTCGGAGAAGTTCCGGAGTACTTTCGGACGGGCCCATAACTTCGTTGACGAAGTAAGGGAGTAGACGCCCAGGCTCAACACCCACACACATACCTACAACCACTTACATAATAAAAAAACAAGCCTGAATAAAATTATTTACAAAACAATTAATTAAAAATAATGTTATTAGCTAATAAAACCAGGGGGATTTTTTTATGGAATTGAAGTAGAACTATCCTAAAGACTGCATAATTTTAACATTAAATGACTGCTTTAGCGGAACCAATTTAACGCAAATGAAGTCGCCCGCGGAAAGGATCTTCGTGTAAATATTTTAAACACAAAAAAGTTTCATATAAGTAGTTTACGTAAAAGAGCATAAGGCAAAAGTTTCTTTTAATTTATTTATTCGTTTATCCTCTCGCAATGGAACGCCCTGCAGCAATTACACCAATGGTGCACAATCTTATAATAAACTCACTATAATAAGTCCAGGTTTCCTCACGATGGTTTCCTTCAAACGGTGAAGATGTCAGCAATGTCCTAGAATAAACTTAGAAAGTACATATGAATTGTGAAAGTCACATTGGTACTTGCCCGGATTCGAACCCACGACCTCAAGCACGAGAGGCGAGGTCTTAGCCACTGTGCCACCACGACCTTAAGTATGTCAGAATTGAGTACTATGCTGCTGCATACTTTTATTGGGCGCCCAGCTTTAGCCTTTAGCCGTTCCTAAAGTATTGAATACCAAAATTTTATAGGACAATCTCAATGTGAGACTTATTTTTTGTTCTACATATTTAAAGCTTTAATGTTCTAACAAGTAATTATCACAACCTTTTTATAGTTTCTAACTTTTTAAATTTTCGTAGTTGAAATTCCCTAAATATTTGGTCAAGATTATGAATAGTTTTAAATCAAGAAAGATGAGGGAGAAAACAGAACATGAAAGAAAGAATAAATTGCAAAATAACCGTCAGCGGCTAACCAATAATTTAAAACTCAAATATTCAATTAAAATGATCTTTTCGTTTTGTACGCATCGATGGTGCCGCCAGCCAGTGTTGTTACTCGTAGGTAGGTACGTTAGATGTCCGGGTCGAGGTGCAGCAGATTTTCCTGAAAGTTCAAATATTGTTAGGGATCGAAAACATTGAATGAAAAAGTGGAAGCGTGTCTTGTAATGGAAGTACCTACCCTAAAGATTTTAGCTACTATTTGTAAGCCTAAATAACAGTATACCTACTCGTACCGTACGCAAAGGGTAATAAAAATCTTTTTTACAAGAAAAATACTACCGACTTCCAACTAAAAACACTACAAAGTGAAAAATAACTTTCTTTTTCGAAGTCGGTGTCCATAACAAAAAAAATTGGTACCTACCAAAGACACCGACTGGCTTTTTTACTTTTTAGTTGTACCTATTAAGCAACTTGCCTTTAGTGAGGTAAGTACTTATAATGCCAGAATAGATTATCGGAATGCCATGAAACTTGATCATAACCGGTGAAATGAGAGTGTATCAAGGTGAACTGTACACATCTGCGTACCCCTTTAGAGCGTAATGGCGTGATGCTATGTTATGAAATGGTATAAACAATAAACAGACATGCGGTTGCAGCAATCCCGAGAGATTTGCCGTAATTTATTGAAGAGTTCTGCTGTATATCTCCGAAGTTCTTCATCAGATCTTCACCAAATTAAAATGGGACCAATTTCGAAACATACTCTAACAAACAAAAAAAGTATTTTCAAAATCGATCCACAATTGACGGAGATATCGGTGAACATAAAAAAAAAAACATAGAACCTCCTCCTTTTTGGTACCTAAGTCGGTTAAAAAGGGGACCCTATTACTAAGACTCCGCGGTCCGTCTGTCTGTCTGTCCGTCTGTTACCAGTATCTCATGAACCGTGATACTTAGACGCGCTATAACAACGAATACTAAAAACAAATAAATATTTAAGTGGGACTACCATACAACAAACGTGATATTTTGCCGTTTTTTGCGATAACGGTACGGAACCCTTTGTGCGCGTGTCCGACTCGCACTTGGCCGGTTTTATATAAGTCACATGCCTGTTACGGGAATCGAACTAACTTACTCTTTCACGCAAAAACTGTTAAACGAATTTTGAGGCAGTTAGTTGCTTAATATACCTAATTATGTTGAACAATAAGACTGCTCGACAGCGTGAACCATGCAGTTAATACTGTTGAATTTACAAAATTAAAGGGATTGCGATTAATTGTGTGAATTTGTGTTTAACGCTACTACCCTGCAGGTTTTAACATCTGTGTTTGTTTCGAGAATGCACAAATAGTTTCTCTTTGGTTCTTTGCCGCGAAGCGCGAACGGAGATTAAATGCTAAATAAGATTTATAAAGTAGATTAACCTCATTAAGTTCAGATAGAAATCGGCCCATAAACTATTCGTTCAATTATTGCTTACCAGCTCACTGTCATGGCGATCGTTTTCGAGCTGGCGCTTGCGCTCGCGCTGCTGTTCAAAACGACGCTCGCGTTCCAAGGCACGTTGGCGATCTCGTATATGTTCTTCGCGATCGTCTATCGGAGCCAGGAGTTGTTCAGGTTTACCAAAGAGGTTTAAGCTTTCGAGTGAACGCTTCAGCAAATAACCCAAGCCGGTGTAACTCGCCATATACAGTAAGGCTATAGAGATGCTGAAGAGTATCAGGAATACGACACCCTGCAAGAAATAACTAGTGTTATTGTGACATTGTATACACTGCAGAGCTGCCGGTGCCGCATATTGTCATATAGATCAACTAATGTCTCTAGTGGAACGCTCTTCTACAGTGGGTGTTAATTATCTACTGCATGATTTTAAAAAAACTTACTACGACGAGAATGTCTGAGACTTCGTTCATTCTGTCACTTTAGTCTCCGTCACCCCCTTCGACGAACCTATCCTTTCCGTTTCGCGATGACCCAAGAAGTTTACAGTTCAGCAATTATCAGAATCGAGTTGTCATGGAGTAGTAATGTAGGAGTCGAATAGTTGGAGTCATTCGTCAGGAGCAAGGCGTCACAGGTTCCAATTGGTCAAAATATGTACCTAAAATGGAACAATAAGCAGGTAGATTCTGGCTGTTATAACTATACAGAACTCATAATATTGGTATCCTCAAAAAGACCACTAAGTCATCTAATCACATGCGGTACCGAAATGCCACGTTGTGTTTAGATACTTGACTTTTCGACCGTCCTTATCGCTGAATGTCACTCTTTCTGGCGTTTAGCAAGTGCCTTTCAAAACTAATAACAAAAAGAAAAAATATCACTCACCATTATCACGGTGGTATTGCGGTTTTGGTAGATGCACTCACACAGAGTACAAAGTGTATGTACCTTTCCGTCAAGCTCCTTTCGAAGCAGAGGCAACACGACGCCCTGGCAGCCGCTGCGGACAACAACATCCTTTCATCTAATACCTTTAAACGAAAACTACAAAGTGAAAAATAACTTTATTTTTGGAACTCGGTGCCTTTCGTAGGAACTATTTTATTTGCGTTATGGACACCGACTTCCAAAAATAAAGTTATTTTTCACTTTGTAGTTTTCTTATTTGGAAGTCGGTAGATACTGGCGTGATGTTATGTTATGAAATGGTATAATCAATAAACAGACATGCGATTGCAGCAATCCCGAGAGATTTACCGTTATTAATTTAAGAGTTCTGTCGTATATCTTCGAAGTTCTTCATCAGATCTTCAACAAATTAAAATGGGACCAATTTCGAAACATACTCTTTCAAACAAAAAAAGAATTTTCAAAATCAGTCCACAATTTAACGGAGATATCGGTGAACACACACCAAAAAAAAAAATAACAAACTTGAAGTCGAACATAGAACCTCCTCCTTTTTGGTAAGTCGGTTAATTAAGCATCAACGAACCAACACGGTTATCAAGCAAAACATGCATTGATAATATTATATTTAATATTAAGGGATGTTCCGCAAAGGTTATTGAATCTGCGCTTTCTGATAACACTGCTCAGTTGCTCACATGTCCAGTCAAGTCTAGTTTCTTCTGTAAATCATGGAACATAGAAAAAAGAGACTACTCTAAATGGAATATGCGTAAATTCAAAAAAATGCATAAATTATCTTCATTTCACTAACGTTTTTGTCAATACAGATCCAAACCTAGCATTTGATGAGTTTTATAAATTATTCCATTTATTCTATAATCTTTGCTGCCGTACTATGCAGATATTCATCCGTTTCCTTACATTTTGCTGAGGTGTGTATAACCTACTACACTCTTTTGCAAAAAAATGGGCACCTAAGGAAATTTACATTCTAAGGTCAATTTGAGTTAATTAAATGAAATGTAATTATTTGACGTAGTCTGTATCTTAATAATCGTGAAAATTAATACGCGTGACATGAATTCTGGCATTTTTTTTAAATTTTCTTTGTAATCTTTAAGACCGATGTACACGGTCAAACGATAAGAAGTGGTCGGCAATAAAGACAACAAGATTTTTTTACTATTTTTATTTAAATAACGTTACAAATGTAAAAACCTAATAACGAATGTGGACCACCTCTTGCCAAAATCACAGCTTGAATCCTTCTGGGCATGCTTTCCACGATGTTTTTAATAACGTTTTGAGGAAGATGAACAAAAATTCCCACTCTTCTGCAACAACTCTTTTTAGCTCCCTGATGTTCTGTGAAGCAGGTTGCACTGATCTTACCAGTCTCTTTAGGACATCCCATACATGCTCGATTGGATTGAGGTCAGGACTTCCAGCTGGCCAATCTAAACGACGGATCCCAACTTGTTGCATGCACGCTTCCACGTCGCCGGAACGGTGCGGCTGAGCATTGTCGTCCATAAAAATGGAATCTTCCCCAAGTGCAGTCAATGCGGGTTGTGCATATGGAATTAGGACTTCCATTATGTACCGGTGTGCATTTAATGATCCATTTTCTATGAAAACTAACTCCCTACGCTCCGTCAAATCAATTGCTGGCCAAAACATAACGGAGCCTCCGCCATAAGGTGTGATTTCTTCGAAACACACTTCCGCATAGCGTACCCGTGGTCTTCGCAGCGCTCGCCGGCGTCGGTCCGCTCCACACAAAGAGATTCTAGCTTCATCAGAAAACAATACTTTACTCCAGTCCTCTAGAGTCCATGAGGCACAGTTTCGAGCATACTCAAGTCGACCAACACGGTGCTGACGGCGTAGTTTAGGGCCCCGGGCCGGGTGGTAACTCCTGATATTGGCAGCCAAAAGCCTCCTCCTGACTGTTCACAAAAGGCTCTTCTTTGGGTCTACACTTGACGCCTTACGATTCTGCACCGCCTGATTCACCAAAAAGCAGTCATCTCTTGGTTCTGTGCATCGTTTTCTTCCCAAACCGGGTCTTCTTTTGACCGAACCGGTCTCTTGATACCGTTGCCAACTCCTCTGGACAGTTCAACGACTCACATTTAGTCGCTGGTACACGTAAGTTGCGAACAACCTTCTTCGTAGGGCTATAATTTTACCGGCACTTATCGCTTTAGCACTCATATCAAAAAGTGGTATTTAATGTAAAAAGAAAGATTAATTTGCAGAAAATATACAAAAATCATCAGGAGAAATAGTGGTCAAACGCGAGCCTATTACAACCTACTACAAATAAAATAAAGTTTTAAAATTTTAGTAATCAGTAAAAAATGGTTTCAGCAATTCGCGCCATTAGTAAACCAATTTAACAATAATCCACAATAATCAATATTTTTCTTTTATCAATTTCAAATTTTAAATTTGGAACGTAAAGAATCATGCCAGGATGCTTCAAATAACACGTCAATACATCGTCAAATTATAAAACCTCTTTCTTGTTCTTATACATTGAAGTAGAGAAAAAAATCTAGTGCCCGATTTATTTGCAAACGAGTTTATACAGAGTAGGTACAGATAATGGTGTTATATAAATACTGAGGTAGATACGAATTACCGACGTCTGCGTGGCAAAACAAACACAAGCTGACCAGCTTGAGTAAACTCAGTCCGTCCTGCGTCTGGCCGCGACACGAACATACGTTTTAACAGTATGTTTATCTCTTTTTGACAGCGGGGTCCTATTTATATCTCTGTGATCTTCTATTCCACTCAGTGATAGAAATAAAGTTCCAAGTTCCATAGGTCCTATGTAGGTAGCTAAAGTAAATTATCGCCATGTTTTTATTTCTTTGTAATGAATATGACGTCTCTAATGGTAAAATATCGTTGGGTACAGGTGATCTTTCATCTTACGAAGATGATCCCGTAGTAAACGATGTATTAGTAGTAAAGGAGATTCATAGCAGGTAGGTACTTACTTTCAATCTCTAAAATAAAGTAAATGAATTACCTAATATAAAAGTAACCACAGTCATGTCAGTCAGTCGGAGGAGCTCGTGGCTAAATAATAACTGCCGCACGGGTCGATCTTCAAGGTTAAGCAACACTTGCCGAAGTCGGGCAGTTGATGGGTGACCGTTTCAACATTCCGAGTTTCCTCCGTGCCTCGGAAAGCACGTTAAGCCGTTGGTCCCGGCTGTCATTTAAAGATCTTTGACAGTCGTTACGGGTAGTCAGAAGCTTGAGATCTGACACCAGTCTTGTCAAGGGGTATGGTGTTACCTAGTTACTGGGTTTTGGAGGTCAGATAGGCAAACGCTCCATGTAAAACACTGGTACACAGCTGAATCCGGTAAGACTGGAAGCCGACCCCAACAACAATCGCGAAAAAGGCTTGGCAGATGAGTCATGTCTATTGGTATTGTTTAAGTAAAACGATATTCTTTTCTAAAAGACTAAAAGGATCTAAAAATATGAGTATCATAAGAAAAATATGCCTACCTATTCATGTACCTAAAACTATCCAGGTATTGACTGATTTAAAAAAAAAATAGAAAAATTATGATTTTTATTTAAAAGCCGTGTATTATGTCGTTTTTTTAAATATTATACTAGGGAAATACAATAAAATAATGGATTTAAGAATCATACCTTGTTATCAAAAGTTTTAATTAGGTAATTGAACTTGGTTCGCTGAACGTTAAACAAAGAGGTCGTATGTTGTTACGGCACATAGGTTCGTTCTGGTCATTTTCCATCCAAGAAATTTGGATACCTAATGAAAAAAGTCGATTCCCCTTATTGTACAAGTCTATAATAAATTCGAAGATGTCCAACATTTGCTGCTGGAATGTGAAAAGAACAGGAGACAGAGTGAGATGGTGGTGCGGGAGTTAAAACCGTTGGAGCTTTCATTAGAATATTATCTATACTTAATTCGGGAGTAGCGAAACTGATTTATGCAATGGTTGCTGCATCACTGTCTTCCTCGCTTAAGCAATAATATATTTGTTTTATAATATTATAATTACGTGTTAAATTAGTTAGATAAGGTTATGATGAGGCTGACGTACCTTTGTGAGGTAAAAGCCTCTTAATACATAAAGATTAAAAAAAAACTATTCCATTTAGCGAATTGGCCATTCAGAGAATTAGCCATTTTGAGAACTAGTCCTTTTGCAACTCTGGTGCCATTTTGAGAATTAGGCCTTCTGCGCCTTAAAACAAATATTTACTAGCATCTGAAAAAGATTCAATAAACAAAGAAACATAATAAGTTACGAGGATAGGTACTTACCACTGAGTAGGCGGTACGTTGCCGGTGTAGATCTGTCTTGTTATTGTAGTATTAAGGATGGAAGCCGGGTTGGGACACACGCATCTGCAGCGCCGATCCTCAAAGAACTGCCCCTATAAACCAATAGGAACAAAAGATAATTAACGCCAACGCCAATTAGGCGCACCCGCGGATCCTGTAAACTTGTACAGTTGTAATGAAGTGATAAGTTTGATTTACGTTTAAAATAGACAGGTACCTGTCACAGTGCAGAGAGAGGTCGACACCTACGATATGAAAATCAAAGCGCAATGAGCAATATAATTTTCCAACAAAGCTATGATTTACAAGAATTTGTATTCAATTCTGGCAATGTTAACCCTAATATCATGCTCTAGCAATTAAAAACAATAGTCAAATTGTTATTATAGCGCAGTAGAAAGATTAATAACAGAGGGCTGCACTGCGTGCGCATCTCTAGTGCGTCATGCCGCCCACGATATTGCGGTATTGACGGCCGTCTCGCGCGCTACAACATGAACGTCAATGGGCTCAACATCAAACCACAAATGGCCCAAAATTATGCCCCGATTTTTTACGAAAACTGTTGCGCAGTAACAAGGGTTGGTGTGAAAGTAGTTTACCAGAAACTATGAATAGAACCGATCTGCACCGGCGCAGCGGCGTGCGCCTGCTACGGCCTTGCGGTGCACCGCGTGACTCCAGCGGGAGCACTGAAACTGAATGAACTAGACGAGTGGGATACCGCTCGGCTGAATCCAGCGGAAGCTCCTACCACGCTCACCCCGCTGCTACCCCAAAAGCATCGTCCCCACACTACCCCACCTGCCGTGCATGCATAGGGGCGCGGCCGCTCCTTCCGATGCACCCGTGCCCCAAGCAACCGCCCCTTTATAATATATTTACTGAAAGTCTCTTATGTAATACATAATGGAAGCTAACCCCAGCTTCGCTCGCTTAAGCCGCCCACGAAAATGAGTTATCGCCTCGTCGCGTCCGGAGAGGTTGATGCAAGTTCAGTTTTTATCCGACTACGGCGAAGCAAAAGGGTGGGTTATGTTTTTGACCGGTATATATGTATGTTCATCTGATCCTTCATAACTTCTAAACTACTTATCATAATTTGACAAATGAGGTGTCGTTGGAAGTCGTTTTTAGCAGTCGGGTTTCATTTGTTTTTTTTCCGTAGTTTTTTATTTTTATTAATAAACAAGATCTCCAAAGTAAGTAAGTTATATGGTAAAAGATTATGAACAATTAATAAAAAAATGTATGTGACTGTTTTACTTATTATTATACTTACTATTTGCGATGAAAGTTAGATTTGTGGCAAAATAGTACCATAAAAGTGTAACTTTACATATTTTTTGGAATGATCTTTTCAATAGCTTTCATTTGATATTCATATTGTTATGATAAAAATAAAAAATAAACGTCTCCCCTTTTTTGGGGGGAACGGGGGCCCCATTTTTGAATATTATATAGTCTATGTCACTTCCACAATTGAGAGCTTGAGACGAATCAAACGCCACCTCATATGAAATATGAAAATTCAAAACTTGTATAAAACGCACACTATGACGGCAGGCATTTTATAAATTGGGGGATTACATCGCTGGTAAAAATGCTTGGCTCAACGCTAGTCCTGCTCCACAGCCACCAGGGCACAAAAACAAGTTATAAGCAGAAAAGTTTTGAAGTATTGTTGGACCTGCTAAAGACTGTATAAAAGCTGCTAAAGAATATATTTGTGTTGTATAAACTCAATTTATTTTAGTATTATATAAGTGCACAGCACGTATGTGAGTACTATGTACCAACAGTAAATCTACCATTTACTGTACCTAGGTGTCGGTCGTTGACTTCAGTGTGCCCTGGCAGTTGATAGTGTGTCATGCTCTCTCTAATGTCTCTCTGATGATGGCACGTGTGTTGGATCATTCCGTTCCCTTCATGATGGTGGAGTGGTGCCGATCCATGTATCATGTTCGCGAACGGGCGCCATCAGTTGGGATTGGTCATAAGTTAGCTGCCTCGGCCTGTTTGTAATTACCTCTTTAATGTATTTTTGATTGTTTGTTTTACTCCAGACGCTTTTACTTGCACGTTTTTGTTTGTACATCGTTCTCATCACACATAGGTAAGTTTTCCAACAAGAATAATGTAACCAATACTTGTAAAACATTTTTTTTTTAAAAGATGGTGTGTTGTTTGTGTGAGGTGTGGAGTTTATTGTCCGTTCTTCTCCATAACAAGCTACATTTCCGAATGGACGGTAGAATCAATTTAAACTTTTTTTTTTTGACTTTCTGTAGTGCCGCTTAATGGCCTAATTGAATAAAGAAATTTTGATTTCGATTATTATTTTTTTATTTTTAAGTACAAGCTTTTATTTAACTTGCAATGTATGTATGTATGTTTGTATGTATTTATGCATGTAAGTGTGTTCGGATCAAATCTTGCAACTGAATTTTAAAGCAGTTATCCTAAACCGATTAAGATGAAATTTTGCATTCACGTCTAGTTTGGAATTGGATATGACGTCTTTCTCAATGCAATATAGTGGACGGCCCAAGATGGCGGACTAGTTATTTTTTGTGCACTGCCATAATATGGGTATCAAATAAAAGGGCCAGGGCCAGGGCCCCGCGAATAGACAGGTCCTCTAGCCCCCATTTTACTGTTAGAAGACATGTAAATGCCGTTGTACTGTTAGCCAAGAGACTCTGGACAAGTGGCATTCGATGTCAGCGAAGGCGATAGTCGAAATGTTAAAATAAAAGGGATTATGAGGGATTGAGAGAGCTGTGGTGGCCCAGTGGTATTGGCTGCGAGTTACTAGTTGTAGGTCGTGGGTTCGAGCCCAGGCAGGCGCTTTACTTTATGTAAATTATTTCATCGCCACTGCTCTCAAAAAACGGTGAAGGAAAACATAGTAAGGAAACCGGCATGTCCTAGAACCAAAAACTCGAAGACATGTGACATCCACCAACCCGCACTGAGCCCGCGTGGTGGATTATGGCACATCCCCTCTCACAGAGAGGAGGCCTGTCCCAGCAGTGGGAACATTAATAGGATGAGTGGATTGATCACGTGACTTTTCGATATCGCTTGCCAATCCCATAAAATTTTGCCTTTTTGACAATCGCTATCGCAACGCTTTCGATGATAGAATATCACTGGTCTAGGGCCTCAGTTCCACACAAATTCACGATCCGCCCCTATGTAGGACAGATTTGATTAATTCATTTCAGAGAAACATTTTCAGAGTTATCTACAACATCTAAATTGGCTCATCAATTTCGGACAATCACAGTTCGGGCCGTGCAACAAAACACGTGGGTAGTCGATCAGTATCTCAGCTACGTCAATTTTTTTCATAGCATCTTCGATTTCAATACTTACGTGCCTGCTATAAAAACTATAAAATAAAAATAAATGAATAATTCACCTGAACACATCCCAGCGTCCACAAAGTTACGATGATTATTAAATCCATGTTTTGACTCGAAGGGTCACCCGACAGTAACAGCAATCTGCACGGCGTGGCTATTAAAATGCTGTCAACCACCTGCATAATACAAAATACGAAAGTTTAAGATGGTGGAAAAATTGATATCGACTTTAATTTTTTCTAGAATAGAGTTCATGTTTTAGTAACTCGTGAAACTGTGAGAGGGAGGAAAACAGTCTCAGGGTTCTGCTCTTCATTGTACAAACAAAATTGCCAAATGGGGTATTTTAAAAAAATAAAAAACTTTTTTACAAAAAAATACTACCGACTTCCAACTAAAAACACTACAAAGTGAAAAATAACTTTCTTTTTCGAAGTCGGTGTCTTTGGTAGGTACCATTTTTTTTCGTTATGGACACCGACTATATAAAGATAAACAGACATGCGGTTGCAGCAATCCCGAGAGATTTGCCGTTATTTATTGAAGAGTTCTGCTGTATATCTCCGAAGTTCTTCATCAGATCTTCACCAAATTAAAATGGGACCAATTTCGAAACATACTCTAACAAACAAAAAAAGAATTTTCAAAATCGGTCCACAATTGACGGAGATATCGGTGAAAACACAAAAAAAAAAAAAAAAACATACAAGAAGTCGAACATAGAACCTCCTCCTTTTTGGTAAGTCGGTTAAAAAGGAAAGGGAGCGCGCGTGTAATCAGTTATGGTGCAACAGTATTAGCTGGCGTCTGATACTTTATGAAATAAGTAATAATAACAACTCGTCACACCAGCTATATCGTCGCTATCTCTAATAGGTCTCTTTCACTAATACGTCACTTTGTACATTTTGTCAGTTTCCCAACTCGTCTCAAGCCGTATTTCGTCTCTTTCCCAACTCGTCCGACTCCGAGTGAAAGAGACGAGATAGCTAGTGTGACGAGTTGTCATCACAACCTATTCAATCTGTATTATTTCTTTTGTCTGTAAAGTGTTTTTGTGTGTACATAAATAAATTAATAAATAAACTTTGAACGATATTTCGCCAGCACAATTCTAAGGGGTTACCACCAACAACGTGCCGGTTACTGCAGTCTGTAGTGCTTGCTAGTCTGTAAATATCTCACCATGAAACCATCGGTGAAGCGTGCTGTCAATCCATTGTTTTAGAAGGAATGACAGTTCACTTGACGCTGACTAAGGTTTTAACGGTGAAACTTTTACAGAATTGCGCTACACTTGCTATGTAAGAGTCGATGGTTAACTTTTAAGAAATAGTTTGGGCACAGTAGGTGGCCAAGTATATAGCAGCAATGGCGTTATTTAGGTTCTAAAAGGTGGTATGTTAGTATCGATACACTGAGTAAACCGCAGAGAGCGATGGCCGTCAGAGTCATCAGAGGATATCTCAAGATATCTTACGAGGCGGCTTGCCTACTTGCTCTATCGATACTTCACCGGTGTCGCGAGGAGGCGAATACGCGGTGAGAGAGTCTGGTACCGCGGTAGATCACTCTGCGCCGGTTGGAGCTCCATCAGGTCCTAGTATCGGAATGGTGGGATAGGTTTGTGCATCCTAACGCCGGACTTGTTACAGTCGAGACGATCCGGCCGGTAGCTCGGGAGAAAGTACGGCTCCCTGACGTTTCGGGTCACGGAGATGCTCTCGGGGCACGGCTGCTTTATTTACTATATGTGTCGAATAGGCAGTCAGACGCTCGTTGACATCACTGCGTCCATTGTCCGGCGAATACAGCGCAGCATTCGTTTGCCGGGTAAGCCGATGGGAAGGAGCCGCGCCGTTCCCTCGTTTCGGAAGTGGAAAGCGACCTGTCGCCTGCCAACTGTGGTTAGTTCAATGGACGGCAGTGCGGAGTCCAGGAACGATGACTCCGAACGTGGTCATTTCCTTCTGTGAGAATGTCATCTCGTAGAATGAGGCTACGGAAAGGGACCGGAGGACGGAGGGAAGGGAGGACCAGTGCAATCCCGACCCACACTAGATTCACCGGGTGTCGGCGGAGGTCAAACAACGTCCTCTTCCAGCCCCATAAAAAGGTCCAGGAACGACGGATCCGTCACCCTTTTTCAATCAGGACCCGTGATATCGGCGCGTAGTGTTCCACGCACGTCTCTGTAAGACGTCAAATGGGAGGTAACACCTCACTCTCCATTACGGAAAGAAGCCTGCGAAAGGCGGGCCAACACTAGTCCAGCAGCCTAATTGCGAAATCAAATTCGGCAAGGCGAAGGATTTGATCCCATCAATCGACCAATTACGTGCAAGTGGAATGACGCATTGTTGGTTTCAGTGTTTAAACTACTGGGCACTATTTAATATAACTGACGCATTTGACAAAAACTGACATAATTACACATTTGCTGTTTTTAACCGACTTCCCAAAAAGGATGTTGACGTTCGACATAATGTTTGTTTTTTTTCTTGTGTATGTTCACCGATATCTTCCTCAAATGAGGACCGATTTTGAAAACTCTTTTTTGTCTGAAAGATTGTTCCCAAATTGGTCCCATTTTAATTGGGTGAAGTCTGATGAAGAACTTCGAACAGAACTCTTCAATAAATAACGGCATATCTCTCGGGATTGCTGCAATCGCATGTCTGTTTATTGTTTATACCTACCATTTCGTAACATAACATCACGCCAGTACGCTCTTAACGGGTACGCAGATGTGTACAGTTCACCTTGGTACACCCTTATTTCACCGGTTATATTCAAGCTTCATGATATTCAAGTAATCTATTCTGGCATTTTAGGTACCTTACTAAAGAGCTTGCCTATTATAGGTAGGTACAACTAAAAAGTGAAAAATAAAAAAAGACCTTTTTTAAATATGCTTCATCATATCAGCCGAAAGAAGTCCAATGCTGGACATAGGCCTCCCCAAGCGTCGCCACATTGACCGGCCCCGTGCGTCTCGCAACCAGCGGATCCCTGCAACCTTCACCAGGTCATCGGTCCACCTGGTGGGAGGCCTTCCAACGCAACGTCTTCCGGTTCGCGGTCGCCACTCCAGAACCTGTCTGCCCCATCGGCCATTCGTTCTGCGAGCAATGTGCCTTGCCCACTGCCACTCAAGTTTGGCAATTCTTCGGGTTATGTCGGTAACCCTGGTTCTCTTACGGAACTCTACATTTCTGATTCGATCACGCAAGGAAATGTTGAGCATAGCCTTCTTCATTGCCCTTTGAATGACTGTAAGCTTTCTGATGAGGCCCATTGTAAGCGACCACGTTTTAGAGCCATATGTCATCAATGGCAACACACATTGGTCATAGACTTTCGTCTTGAGACACTGTGGTAAGTTGGACGACAAGATACCGCGCAAATTCCCGAAATCTCCAAAAAATTACAAATAATAACACTACAAAGTGAAAAATAAATTTCTTTTTGGAATTCGTTGTCCATAACGAAAAAAAATTGGTACCTACCAAAGACACCGACTTCTAAAAAGAAAGTTATTTTTCACTTTGTTGTTTTTTTATTTGGAAAAAAATACTAACTACCTACGTTAGAATGTTTTTGAAAAAATGATTTATTTTTATGTTTTTGTTTCGGTGTGGTGTTCTGGAGTGCTACTAGATGGCGCGCAGCAAAACTGTCCTTACTTTTTTCGTATGTATTCGATATTCTTCTCCCTAGAGTAAATAGTATTCTGTGTAGTGAACGCTTGATCTAAGTGTGTTGAAAGGTAGGTCTACATAAGTAGGGTAGGATAGGCAGTTAAAGTGGGCGAAGCCGCGGGCACAGCTAGTATTTAAATATATTACTTTACTTATATTCACATCACACATCACATCATCAGCCTATTAATGTTCCCACTGCTGGGACACAGGCCTCCTCTCTGTGAGAGGGAATGGGCCATAATCCACCACGCGGGCCCAGTGCGGGTTGGTGAATGACACATATCTTCGAATTTTTGGTGACATGCCGGTTTCCTCATAAAACATTTATTTACACCAATTAGTAAAATTAAATTGAGGAGTCATATGTCACATCAGTTCGATGAATTACTTACGATTGAGAATTACCTACAAAACTATGCTCCGCGCTTCCAACATTTAAAAAAATAAGGTCATTGGCAGTTTAGTCTACGAACTTAAAAATATCAGTATAAACGCAAATTTCCCGATTGAATGATAATATAATACCTACATGAAATCATGTAATATAACTTAAAACCAACTTAAAACTGTACAAGTGATATATGTATTTAACTGCAAATTGAAAAAAAAAACTTCAGTAATTTAGAATATCGCGGCTGCCTAGGCATTTTTGACTTGTAAGCAGAAGCGGTCGACATAGTCGTCATCGTGAGTCTGGCGAAACTCCTCCTATCTATACAAGAATCACATTACCGTCCTTCGGCAGTCGGGTAAAAAGAACGAATAACGATATATGGAACGGACGTCCTTTTTAATGATGGATATAATCCGCTAAAATTGAACAGATGATCAAAACTTCGAGGCATTTAAGGAATATAGGTACTTTGGGAATTATGTTTTTACCAGAAAAATTATTTACCAACAAACAAGATCTATTAATAAAAGCGTGTTAAAAATAATGTTTTAGTTTCATCTTTCTTCTGTACAATTAATTTATCACTACATATAGTTTACAGTCAATGCTCATTTTTTGAGGCTTTTAGTACATCTTCTTGTTGGTGTGTAGTCTATATCAAATCACTCTCTAGTTACATCATCATCATCCTTTTTAAGGGTCCCACTGTTTCCCAGTACAAACTAGGAGGTTTCAAAGAGATATGATTCAGAGAGGACTGTGAGAGGGAAACTATTAACAAATAAATAAAATTTAAGTGTCTGTTTGTAACATCAAACTAACAGCTTTTTACTAACTTTAACTTTTTATTTAATATGAAAATATATACCACACCCATTAATGTAACTAGAAAATGCAAGTCCCTCCATCTGTATATAAACCAAGAGTGCCACTTTTCCACAAACAATTTAGAAACAACTTCCATTAAAAGCAAACATTTCCAATGCCTCAACCAAATTTTTTCTGAGGTCTTTACAGGCCAATATATGCCATATTGACCTGTAAAATTAGGTTAGTTGAAAAAATTTTTTTTAGTTCAGTTAGGCATTTTTCTATATTTCGGTTGATTTCCCATGGCCATAATGCTAAATGAAAAGTTCAAAGTAGATCATTGATCACACCCGAAGTACATACAATCGCATCATTTAGTTAGATTTATATCTGTGGTATCATCATCATTTCAGCCGAAAGACGTCCACTGCTGAACATAGGCCTCCCCCAGGCGTCACCACATTGACCGAAACCCGTGCGTCATCAACTGTGGTATACACGGTATAAATAACAAAAAAAAAACATGTAGATTTTTTTTGTCTGTTTGCCTGTCTATATATATACTAAAAATTAAATGCTATCTGCTAAAGCAGACATTGATGGTATTGAGATAAAAAAAAAGGTGAGTTATTGTAGTGTTAGTTGTAGCAAAAGGTATGTTTTGTTAGTAGAGGAACCTATTTTATGATTTTAGAGACAGCTAATCTTCTTTGTTCTGTTACAAAATCTGTAAAATCAAATTACGACTCTGCAAACTGTTTCAAACTATAATTTAGAAAAGCAAGTATTGCAAGACAACTGATGAACCAAGCAACCAGCACGTGTTAAGAATGAGGTACATGATCTAGCAGTGTTACAGAATAGCTTGAAAGTAAGCAATCTTACTGTGTGATAGAACAGCATTTAGCTCACCCTATCGCGTGGTTCTGAATGCAGTCTTCAACACAATGGGAGAGTAGCTGTTGTCTACACCTTTGACCCACACCTATAAGTTTTTGTAATAATTAATGTCCTATTATGAACATTCTTTTACAATATAATATAAAAGTATCAGTAAGTTATCTAAAGTTATCCTGTCTTTGACAGCTGTTCTTACCTATAGATATTATTTATCTTTTCTTTACTACCCAGATGAATTAG
Organism: Orthosia gracilis; assembly: GCA_947562075.1. Classification (NCBI taxonomy): domain Eukaryota; kingdom Metazoa; phylum Arthropoda; class Insecta; order Lepidoptera; family Noctuidae; genus Orthosia; species Orthosia gracilis. Next base: position 6,469,360 of record OX387268.1, read on the forward strand.
TATGCAATTACGTAGGCTTCAAGAGTTGGCTTGAATACTTTACCTACGGTGATTGTAAATAAATAGGATAGATAAAAAACCTGATTAACTACACCCTGGTTATTAATAAACAAACCCACGTCTACAAATTCAACTATTAACTAAGGTCCATAACTAGTTCATTTTGTACACTGCCATGTTTTCAGGAAGAAGTTACGGCCTACATAAAGGATCATGCTAAACGAACGAGCTATGAAATTGTATTTCTTCTAGTCTAGACTTAGATTTTAGCTTGGATCACATCATCACCGAATAACTCGCATCACCGAATAGTTCGATCAAGCATCAAAACTCATTTGACAGCTATCTATGAATAATGACAGTTTTTTGAAACTTTTTGATGACAGAATTGACAACCATGACTGACAGTTGACACATTCCTAAAAAAAAAACATTCAAGTTCATCGTTCTATTTTAGAATGATCTGGCACAAAAACAATTAAAACTCAAGAAAGAATAAAACAAAAAAAATAAGGGAAGTGAATTTATTATAGACCGGGCCTTTCCCTCTTTAGCGTAAATTTCTAATTATATTCTGTGGGTTCTTTACCTATAGCAACAGACGCGTGCGTTTGCGTCTAGAATGTTTGTCTTAATTACAGAAATATCCTTAGCTTAGAGCATTTAATTTCTATTGTGTCTGCTAATTATCGTTTGACAGGTTATAGCATCACAGTAAATAGCTAATATTTCGAAAGTGGTTAATTAACTGTAAAGCCCAACGATTTTAAGGAAACTTATCCATTGCCCCATTTTTTAAATATTCATCTGTACTGCTAGAGATTAGTGGTCTACGTTAGTGTTATGTGCTCCGACTTCCGGTACCTAGGGTCGCTTATCCAAGGGGATGGCGAAATAGACCGAGACGTAACGCACCGGATCAACTCGGGATGGATGAAATGGCGACAGGTCACTGGAACAACTTGCGACCCACGGATACCCCTAAAGTTAAAGGGGAAAATCTACAAGTCCGTGATTAGACCTGTCGTACTGTATGGATCAGAACGTTGGGCTGTGAAAAAGATGGATGAAAAGAGATTGCATGTAGCAGAGATGAGAATGTTGAGATGGATGTGTGGAGTGACGAGAATGGATAAAGTGAGAAATGAGTATATTAGAGGAAGTTTGAAAGTGGCGCCAGTGACAGAAAAGTTGAAAGGAAACCGTTTGTCCTGGTATGGTCATATGATGAGGAGGGATGAAACGCATGTTATTAAAAGAGTTATGAATATAAATGTGGATGGATGGAGAGGGAGGGGACGGCCAAAGAAAAGATGGATGGACTGTGTGAGGAGTGATATGAAAGAAAAGGGAGTCAGTGATAGCGTGACGGGGGACAGGATGGTATGGAAGAAGAAAACGTGTTGCGCCGACCCCAAGTAACATGGGACAAGGGCAGGAAGAAGAAGTTAGCGTTGGATCGCAAGAGCCGGAACTTCTGGGTAACAACTTTTGCCCAGCTGTCGGATGATACAGGCTAAGGTTACAAAAGATTAGTGACCTACGCTAGCCCTGGCTCGCAATAGCGGGCAGTTCTGAAGAGTAACTTCTGCCAAACAGCGAAATGATACAGACTGACAGTACATCCGAAGTCAATTTTAGAATCGGTAATTTAAAGAATTGATCAAATAAAGACTCTGTAGTCATTTTGCGAAGTCATTCCTAGACTAAACCAATCGCTAGAAATTGACGACAATGATCGTGGATTTAGTTTTATTTTTATTATTCTCGGAATTTGATAGTAATTTTCCGTGACGTTGACGTAAATTTTCCAAAACTGACAGTAAAGCACTGACTTAGAATTCCTACCTTATTGCAGTAAAGTATGCGTTTTGACGGGAACTGGACCTGACGTTTCAGTGTTGCCACCTAGTGCACATCATTTCAGAAAATCTTTTATATGAGATATCATTTGTATTTTAAATTTACTACGTAAAGCTGGCTATAAATTAACTATCTATACCATACATAAAATTGAGATAGCGTCTTTATTATAAAAATATATATTTAAGTAGAGCTGGCTCTACATTACTGTCTCTACCTGTCTCCACCATACATAAATAAATTGCAAAATTCTATCTAGTCTATGTTTCACGGCTGCTGACCGATCATGTTTTGAAGTGGGTAGAAGTTAAATGTGTTACTTTTGTGATGACTGTACGAGTTATTTGTAAGGTAATTACAAAAAAATATTGTTTTCACAACATCTTTGTATCCTCATTTATTATACAAAAACATTAAATTGGGAATCATGGCGTGTTCAGACCGCTAGACGACTGCCTAGGTGGCAATTTTCAGATGTCATAGTTTTTGTTCAGTCTCTACTTTTTACGTATTATGCCTATTAATCGGGTGAATTTAAATACAATTAAGTAGTTATAATGTTATAGAATGTAAGGAGTTTATCTTAGCGAGCTTATCTAGACCCTGAAATATAATTAAAAATTAATAGGAAAAAGTCATATCTCGTCATGATCCCTAATGCATGATTTTTCATTTTTTTATTACTATTTTATCTTGATCGTGGTTTTATTAACTTTAAAATGTAATTTTTTACCCCCCTTCTTTTGTGATATTATTTAAAATTAATTATGTATAAACAATATTATTATAACCAAGTAGAGTTGTAGAGCTGGTCCAACATTGGCTGTATCTACCAAAACACTTGTCTTATCAAAATCATGCTGTGCACCTATTTTAAAAGCAGTGGACTTAGTTACACTTGATCAGTCTTGTTTATGGCTTTAATCTTAGGCATGGTTTAACATTTTAGCTTTGTTTTATTTAAGTATATCATATCAATCATAAAATACTCTGAAGTAAATTGCCATTACTCATTGCTTTTTATTGGGTATTTACCCAATCATGTATAAGAAGAAATTGTTTGTTACATTTATTCCTGGTTTCTGAAAGTATATAATTTAAGATAATAGATTGTTAGTTGTCAATGTATCAAATTTGTTGTTATTTTGGTCAACAAATCACGTCAACTATCTCTCTACTATCTGTGTGGCAGCAAATGATAATCTAGAAAACCAGGTCAGTGATACTAAAACACTTTGTATAAAGCACAACACTAATCTAGAGGGATTTTTAAATTGGGTCCTTAAAGCTGCCAGTTTGCTCATAATTATCCTCCTGCATATGTGCCGTGTTACTTGGGGTCACATATATACATATATTTTTCTTCCATACTTCCTGTCAATGGTCACACTATCACTATCTTCCTTTTCTTTCATAAAAGGTTCACACAAACCATTAATTTTTCTTAGGCTTCACTCTCCATTCATCCATTTCTGTGGTGACATAAAACATCCATATAAAATTTATCAATATTGCTGAACAGATTTGATGAAAATTTGCACACAGATAGACTATGGTCTGGATTAGGTGAGATTTATTATAATTTTGATCCCAATAGTAAGTTCCCTTTAGATAATGAAAATCATTTCGCACAGTTGAAGCCACAGGCAGAAACTAGTTCATTGTAATTGAAAGTATGAAGAATGAAGTTTGCTATTGTTAAAATTATGCTTTTGCGAATTTTAGATCATTTACAAATATATTTTCTCATCCATTGTAACTAATCTACTATTAACTGCTCTGCCTCAATGCTTATATTTAAAAATAAGTTCTTAATGTGCCTCTCTGCTTGGTTTTTTTAAATGTTTATTTTCATTTTGTTTGAACAGGGGCAGTGGTAGTACATTGACTAGCAAACTGTCTGCCATTGCTAATGTGACCGTCAGCCCCTTTGTCTGAATAATGCCTTATTTTAGCCAGCATCACATCATAGCCCACTTATAGTTAAAGAGGGATGTTTTTCTTTCAAGTGATGAATCATGGAGAAATAATGCGACACATTTAATCATTGTCATCAAACAAGACATCATATCAACGCTGGTAATCTGTCATTTTATAATCGGTTCATTGATTTTTGTTTCCCATATCAGTATATGTATATTATGGCTTATTTAAAATTCAATAAATATCAACTTCAAAAAATATAGGTAAGTTATCAAGGAAATGTGCATTGTGTTATTTCTTTTACCTAAGTGAAAACACATCAACACATAAAATTATTATCCATCATTTCATGTGAGATTCATATAGAGCCTTATATGGAAATAGGAGACCTGCAGTAAGCTACTAGTAGCCTTTCATGGGTGTGGTTATTTATGGTCAAAGTTCATCATCATAAAAATCAATACTAGGTACATGTTATGGCAAATCTAATGAGATCATGCTCGATACAGTTACTATAATCCATCCAACAGGTTATTGGTTTTATGACAGATGTAACTAATTGTCCATGATTCCAGAACCCTTAAACATTTCAGTAGTTTCTAAAAAAAATGTGTGGGATTGACTAGTACCCATGGCAATTTCCTGGTTCCTGTAAATTGGCGGTCGGCCTAAGTTAGCAAGTATGCGTACATTCAAAGGACATACTAACACTACTCAACCCACATGTTTTTTGAAGAAAGAATTCAGAAACGTCTTGGGCCTCTGGGATCTTGCTCTATAACTCTGTAGTGTCTGCAGCAATGTAACATTTTGATTTTGTCGATTCAATTACTCACTTTTATTGGTATTAAGTATCCATTAGGTATAATTATTTTGCTGTTGGTTAAAACAGGTTGTGGTTACTGCATCAATGTTTATTTTTTATTAAATACAAAATAATACAAATTTGCCGCTTTATTTTTGTGTAGTTTTGCTATAAATCAGAAAAAATGAATTTAAAGTTAACAAAGCGGCTATATTGTATTGTTTTATATAAAATATACACAGGCATAGCAACCATAACCTGTTTTAATTGACAGCAAAAACTAATAGTTCAAAATTATACTACATACCAATTAAAGTGTCAATAATTGAATGGATAATAAAATGACATGTTGCTGAGATCACTAGTCAAATCTGTTAAAAACAAATAACCAGTTGGGCGAATAATAGTAGCCATTTAAGGGTTCCATTTACCTAACATCCAGGCCCATCATTAGATCAATAGAATTTGTTAAGACTAATCTTATGAGCTCACATAAGTGAATTAATCAAAGCTGTTTTAGTGAAAAGACAATAATATTATTTCGATATTATAAGTATTTATTTATTAAACTACGCGTTATTACATGTAGAGTAGGTAGTGCGACGATAATCATTGAAATTATTAATTCAAAACTAATTAACAAAACTAATAGGTACTTATCATAATTGATATTTAAGATCCCTGGAACTGTGTCGGTAAATGATGTCAAATAGAAGAGTGAAGTGAGAGTTTCTAGGTAGCCAATCTTTTATAATTACAACTGTGATCACAATTTGGTATAAATTATGTTTTGTATCTAAAACGATCGCCATAATTTTATTTACATCTAATGGGTCTTTTTCTACGTACAGTAGGTCCATCAACCAATATTGTGGCATCCTTCAACCTTCTTTAAATTTATTCAAATAACGTTCTTTAATTTTTCAGCGGATCTTTTTAGGTGTTAAGCAGCATTCTACCTTTAATCTATAATATAAACAAGCGAAACATAGAGCTGCGCGTCCTGAGCCTGACTTGTTAATTTTATCTTTTCACTAAAACAGTTAAGGGATTTGTACAAATCTCTTACTTTCTAACCATGATCTGCGATTCCCACACGAAATCTCTTAGGTCATTGGATAACTTGCGACTTAACATACCAATGCATTCTACCACTTTCTTGGATAAATTTTTTACTGTCCAAGCTGCTCGTCTGTGGAATGCATTGCCCGACCCAATAAAACGCGCCCAGTCATTGCCTGTATTTAAAAGACTCGTAAAAGAACATTACCTGTCACTGGGATTGTCGTTAGTCAACATTTACTTTCATTGCCTATATATATGTTGAGTATGTATGTATTTATGTATCTATTATATAACATATGTATGTATTTGTGTATCTTTTATAATATTATTGTATATTTAAAGTAAATATTCGTAATGTTATGTGTTATACCAATGTCAACCCCATTTCATGTCCAGGCTATCACTGTCCATTCTAGGTCGCCTGAAAGAGATCGCGGTATGCGATAAGGCCGCCCATTGTATGTATTTTAGTTTCAAGTTTCCTTTTCTATATTTTAACTTGGTGTATCTACAGTAAAGCTTAAATAAATAAATAAAATATAAAGTACATACGTTGACACGTAGGGATAGCTTAGCTTTCTATGAGTGAAAGAAGTTTCGCAATCGGATAATTATTCCAAGTTTCAAACACATAGTAAACAATTTTATAAAAAAAAAACTGAAATTCCGTCAAAAGTTGTTAGCTAACAGACAAGCTCGGTCGAGATTAGCTCAAGAGCACGTAGTTTGGACCAAACATTAATGGGTTTCCCTGGTGTTTACTGAAAGTAGAGGGCCCGTTCGACGCTTTTAATTAAATGAGGCGCCAACGGACGACTACCCCTATAAGCGCTATGCAAGTAAGCTCCATGACAAGCCCCGGTTGGTACAGATCTATTGCAGGATATGCAAACAAAGATTTTGGATTTGGGTGGCTCAAATGGACTGGTTATCTAAGACTACGAAAGGCATATGGTTGCTGCCTGGCCAATGTTATATTCATATTAATATTATAAATTCAAAAATAACTCTGTCTGTTATCTTTTCACGCATAAACCGCTGAACCGATTTAGATGAGATAGTTTGAGCCCCTGGGAAGTATATAGGGCAATCACCATTAAGGGGGAAATTTGTATGGTGAACCATTCATTTCTTAGTAAGGCGGCTCACACACCTACAATATTATTACGCAAAATTGGGGGATGTGAAGTACTAATGCTATGCTGACGAAGCAGACAGCAAAACCTATTAGCTATTCAGTTATGGATAAAAAGGCAAGCAGACTTGCATTGCATTTACATTTGTAGTTGCCACGATTTAAATAATGCACCTGCCATGTTTTCTCTTCACCACCCTTGGTGGACTGGTAGAGAATGCGTAAGGCATTAAGTCCGCCATTGTACCTTTGTGCATGAAGTTTAAATAAATAAATATAAGTTTAGGTTTAGATAACACTAGATTACTAACATTTTTATATAGCTCGTACGATATGTTTATAAATATGTTAAATTAACCTCCTGAAACTTAAAAGTGTAAGCAGCAAACATTTGCTTTAACCGACTGCCCAAAAAGGAAGAGTTACTCAATTTAGATGTTTCAAATTTATCTTTTTTTTAAATGTAGTTTTGGACATAACTCCGTCATATATAAACGGATTAGCAAAATTCTTTTTTTTTTGTTTGAAACGGTACCTATACTCACGAGGTCGTCTCATTGTTACTTATTCAGAATCTGATGATGGGATGCCATGGAAATCGAGAGAACTCCTAAATTATTATAGGCAGACATATAGATAGGCGCATTTTCAATAACATGGCAAGCATTTGCACTCAGAAAGTATCATTAGGCAAAGTGGAATTGATGCAGAAGACCAAAGATGACCAATGGAACGCCATAATAAGTATTTCTGGGGTATAAGACATCTCGAATAGTTAAGCGACTATGATGAAGCAAATAGATACATATATAAGCAAATCGTACTGATGAACATGGTACTGATCTGATGATGAAGCCGGACGGTAGACACTAGAATTCCCTAATAAAAAAGGTATCCTAGTCGTGTTTGGGCTTATTTGAATCGAAATGAAATGTACTTTGGCTATAAATGATTTTCATGGTTATAATTATGAAGTACCGAAACTAAAAAGACAAAAAAAACTTTTTAACAATCTAAAGCAAAACACTACAAAGCAAAAAATAACTTTCTTTTCCGAAGCCAAAGTCGGTGTCGAAAAACAATAGGATATAACAAGACACCGACTTCGGAAAACGAAGTTATTTCTCGCGTTGTAGTGTTTTGCTTTAGAAGTCGGGTTAATATTATTGTTATTTTTTTTTCTGCTTCAACAAGACACCGACTTTGAAAAACAAAGTTATTTTTCGCTTTGTAGTGTTTTACTTTAGAAGTCAGGATTAATTTTATTGTTATTATTTTCTGCTTTAACCCATTTTTCCAAGTTCCCGACGTGGTAGCTGTAGTTTGATGTTCATTTATTCGATTAAAAAATGTCGATACTTATAAAAAAACTTATAAAAAACATTTTTACAAAAAAAACTACTGACTTCCAACTAAAAACACTAAAAAGTGAAAAATAACTTTTTTTTTCTGTCTTTGGTAGGTACCAATTTTTTTCGTTATGCACACCGACTTCGAAAAAGAAAGCTATTTTTCACTTTGTAGTGTTTTTAGTTGGAAGTCGGTGGTATTATTTTTGTAAAAAATATTTTTCTCTTTTTAGTTGTACCTAATAGGCAAGTCTTAAGTAAGGTACTTATAATGCCAGAATATATAACCCGAATACCATGCAACTTGAACATAACCGGTGAAATGAGAGTGTGCAAGGTGAACTGTACACATCTGCGTACCCCTTTAGATCGCACTGGCGTGATGTTATGTCATGAAATGGACAATAAACAATAAACAGACATGCGATTGCAGCAATCCCGAGAGATTTGCCGTTATTTATTGAAGAGTTCTGTTGTATATCTTCGAAGTTCTTCATCAGATTGTGATGAAATTTGAATGGCTTTGACTACAAGACAAGCTTCAGCTTTCAAATAAAAAAGATCATCAAAATCGGTTTACCTAGTAAAAAGTTCTGTGTAAAAAAAAAAAAAAAATACAGTCGTCGCCTTTTTGGGAAGTCGGTTAAAAAGAAAGAAGAATTGAGACACCGGTTTGAGTGCAAGAGACGATGCTTAAACTTAAAAAAAAATATTATGGTGATATAATAAATAAGTTACACTCTCATTCCACCGGCTAGCCTATAGAAATGATCCATTATGTACCACAACTAAAAAGTGAAAAATAAAAATCATTTGAAAAAAAGACCGACTTCCAAATTAAAACACTAAAAACTGAAAAATATCTTCAATTTCGGAAGTCGGTGTCAAAAAACGAAGAAACGAAAACAGGAACACCGACTTGCGAAATTCAAGTTATTTTTCAGTTTGTAGTGTTTTTATTTGGAAGTCAGTTGTATTTTTTTGTAAAAATGATTTTTTGATTAAAACTGTGGGGCCGGTTGCTCCTCGGCAACATGGCAGCAACATCGCATCTTATCGTGTTTCTATTATTTGTTATCCATTTTCATTGTAAAACCATTTGTTTCAGAATGCCAATACAGGCGCCTCAATGGACGGATTATTTGAACTGTCCAGTGTGCTGCCGCGAATTCGGCGCGCCGCCCCGCAGCCCCATTAGCCTCGGATGCGGCCATACACTATGTAGACACTGCCTAAAACACCTCCACAGAAAACAATGTCCGTTCGACCAGGTTAGTGTTCTAAAGCTGGAAACAATGTTTGCAACACTCTTTTCTAACAATATTACCACTGCAAATCTCCGTGTTGTCATTTGTCCACAACATAAAGACATGTTGCTGCAACCATGTTGCGCAACATATTGCTATTTTAAATACGAGGCTTCACTAACATTGCTAGTGCAGTAAGTTTACGTAAAGAGGAGAACATGTTATTTACATGCGACCAAAAGTTCGAGGAGTATCCTCTTTAAAATACATCTTCTTTTTAAGGAAAATATGCTTCTAAGTTTTGGACCTCCCCTCGAGTTTAATATCTTGGATACCACATGGACAGCCACTTCCTTAGATAAAAAAATCTCAAACAACATAAGATAGAATTATAATCTGTAAAACGCAGTGCTTCGATAATTAATCTTTGAGGCCCTAGGTTCTTTAAATAGCAATTTCCGGTCCGTTTTTCTCCATTACCGTTGGAGTAAAAATTGCGAATTGCGAAGAGTTAGGAAGTCCCATTTAATTAGGTACCCATCATATTTGATTTAAAATTTTGCTGTCAAGGATGGTGTGCTCTATGTTTTTATTATAAAGACAAAAATTTATGGGTAATTTATACGAGACAAATCCCCGAAATGCCGACGGAAATGTGTGGGATTTATCATCACGATACCTAGGTACGCCTAAACGAACTTTTTGCTAAAGTATTCGACAAAAATGCTCCTCTGGCGGCGCGGACACATCACCACGGCGCGGCGCCACCACCGTGTAACGGCGCGGATCTGTCACCGCACACCGTGCAATGACACGTAGTCGCGTCACGCACGGTGCGCCGCGCCGCAACCATCGGTTTAAACGTGTAAAACTTGCAATTTTTGTCTAGATATCGACTGCGAATCAATTAACAAATCAACATCGGCATTATCAGCCTTTTTTTGTACTAAAACCTGCGAATCTAGCGACAGCGAAAGATTAACTGTCGAAATGGTGCGCTGTCAGCGCGGCGCACCGTACACGGCACCGTGCTGCGGCGCGACGACTTGCCATTCCATGGTGGCGGCGCCGCGCCGTCGTGGTGTGTTCAAGCCATGAGCTAGCAATAAAAGGGAAGGGGATGAGTGAAGGGAGCGAGAGCGAGCGCCTCCCATGTCTACTATGGAGAGCAATCGGTCGCTAACCCATGTTCAAGAACAGCCTGCTTATAATTTATCCTTCAAAATAAACTTCAAACAGTAGATTCCTTATTGAAGATTTACTTGACGGACTTCGGTATTTTTCGTTTGCAGTCGTCGGACGATTTTAAAGTGGAGTTGGTGTACGTATTATAATTTAAGCGTCAAGGCCAGCTTATAAAGAAATCGATTTTAAAGTCGTCTTTTGTCACGCTACGGGACGGGACAAAGGACTCACGCACTGCTTAGCGATAAATTTAACTATCATCCTCTGCCACAACAATTTCTGTTTCTCTGGTCCTATGTTAAGACTTGGCTCCTTCGATTCTGCTAGTATATTTTGAACGAAATAATACATGTGAGTACTTAATATTTAATTACACTCAGAGTGAATTGCACTGAGAAAACTGAAAGCGATCAAAGAAAATATAAAATGAAGCAACCAGTTATTAAACAAACAATGCAACGAAATATTTTGCGTACACTGTGTCAATTTTAAGAACTACCTACAGAAATAGAAAATAAATTTCACTATTTTATAATTATACTCTTTTTTCAATCTTATTCAGTGCTTGCTTACAAAACTGTGATAGAATTGTTGCAACCTTATAGTGTCTACCTATAAAACTGTGAAACAATAGTGCAAAGTTGCATCTTTCCCTATGGAACTTTGATGGAATTGTGTGAGGTTGTTTATTGTTTTGGGAAATAAAGGTATTTTTTTTAGTTTATCAGCTCGCAGTGTTATGACAGTTTTTGAACGCGGTCCAAATGCGCTGATCGCATTCACGTTCACATCGGTGAAATGCATGCTAACCATAGAATGCTAAAACGATTGTGTCAAAAGAAAACTTACAGCTGTTTTTTATCCGCGAGTAATCGTAGACGTCTGAGGAAAGCCTTTGATGCAGCGGCGTACAAAGACGAGTTTATTCCTTCTTATTTTATCCAGATCTTCAACTTTGCCGCGCATTTCCATTCATCCGAAATATGATATTCATGTTCATATATTTTTAACCCCCGACGGAAAAAGAGGGGTGTTATAAGTTTGACGTGTGTTGCTGTGTATCTGTGTGTCTGTTTGTGAAATCATAGCTCCTAAATATGACATGATGAACCGATTTTGATAAATTTTATTTTTTGTTTGAAACGTGACTGTCAAAAGTGTTCTTAGCTGCTTGATTGAAATCGATTCAACCGTTCAAAAGTAATTCGCATCTCTTTGAATCTGGATTTTTTGTCATAATTACGTGTTTCGATAGATTGTCGATTGAAGCGTGTCTACAAATAGGTATATAATAAAAATAAAATTATTAAATTCCGCACATAAAAAGCAAATAAAAAATCTTTTTTACAAAAAAAATACTACCGACTTCCAACTAAAAACACTACAAAGTGAAAAATAACTTTCTTTTTCGAAGTCGGTGTCTTTGGTAGGTACCAATTTTTTTCGTTATGGACACCGACTTCGAAAAAGAAAGTTATTTTTCACTTTGTAGTGTTTTTAGTTGGAAGTCGGTAGTATTTTTTTTGTAAAAAAGATTTTTTATTTTTCACTTTTTAGTTGTACCTATTAAGCAACTTGCTTTAGTGAGGTAGTAATGCCAGAATAGATTAACTGAATGCCATGAAACTTGATCATAACCTGTGAAATGAAAGTGTTTCAAGGTGAACTGTACACATCTGTGTACCCCTTTAGAGCGTACTGGCGTGATGTTATGTTATGAAATGGTATAAACAATAAAAAGACATGCGGTTGCAGCAATTCCGAGAGATTTGCCTTCATTTATTGAAGAGTTCTGCTGTATATCTCCGAAGTTCTTCATCAGATCTTCACCAAATTAAAATGGGACCAATTTCGAAACATACTCTAAAAATCAAAAAAAGAATTTTCAAAATCGGTCCACAATTGACGGAGATATCGGTGAACATAAACAAAAAAAAAAAAAAAAAAAAAACAAACATGAAGTCGAACATAGAACCTCCTCCTTTTTGGGAAGTCGGTTAAAAATAAGCCCCGTACTCGCGCCGGGGAACCGCTAAGTAAATAAAATAAACTGCTGTAAACTTTGACCGTTCCCCGACACGATTATGAGGCTTATTTTTTGCTTATTAGAGGTTTTTGTATTCTAAATGTTTGAAAATTCTGAAATATGACAGATGAAATTGAATGTGGCGTCATTTAAAAAGATTTTTTCCATATTTCTTTTGCCTGATTTTATCTAAGAGGATACCGATATAAAATTGTGCCCAATCTTCCAATACCCAAACTAAGTGGGCCCAGTTGCCTATTATTAAATTAGAAAAGGTGGAATTAGTTTCCTATTGGAATCCTAACCCCATGTAATTACTTGTTGATTAAGTTTTAACTCAGCATACAGCTGAATTTGATCAGTACACCACGCCATAATAAAATTCGTAAACATTTTGGCGTGACTCTAAATTTAGCCTAAAGTTTAACTTACGTTCTGGTAATAGTGTACTTTTACCATTGATATATTAAAAACCTCCTTTTACAGACATATTACAAACAATTTTACCTGTTCGTTATACTTAGCTTAAAACCGCCTGCGGGGTGTGGCACATGACGTGTATGTAGCCATAGTTAGGTTATGTTGACTATCCAAGAAGCCGGCAACGGCTTCCCACGCGTCTATTACCTACGCCAAAACCTAAACCTTCCCCCGAACAGAGCTGACCTCGCAACAGACTAAATCCAATAACTAGAGCACGATAGTTCTAATGACAGGCCGAAACGTTTGAAAAGAGAATCATCAAAAATTTACGGTTTAAAGTATTCATGCAGCGTTGAAAACTTTCCGCAGATTTAAAATCAAATTCTATTCCTATCAGCTGCAACGGGCGGCGAGGCTTATAAGATTAAGTTTCATTGAGAAGATTTTGTATCAAGAGTGGCAGCAAATACCTTATTATAGAAAAATCCTTTCTTCGATAAGAATTTCCCCGTTCCGCCATTTTTATATGACAATGCTCCATAATTGGCATCGGGGCGGAGGATCTATTGAGACCAGCGAGGAATTGGGTCAGCGCAGCGGTTCTATACTTGGTAACGTATTCGTCAGCGTTTTGTGCAGTTTACTTGTTTAACACGTTCGTTGCTGGCGACGAAATCGGACAAATCTATCCTGTGTGCTGGCTTTCCGTTGGTACCTGCCTCTTAGGGCTGGATTTGCAAAGCTTTCCATGGGCTCGGTCTAGCGCACATGACATTTTTTCTTTGACATGCAGACATGCTCGGCTTGCTCTTTTGTTTTGAAGTATGTATACTTGATATCATAATCTTGTTTGTGTATTCATATCGTACAGGTACTTTATATCGTTATTATGCTGCTACTTTTTCGTCATCCCCTAAAATATCCACTTCCAGTATAGGGTAATTTATTTTTGATTGATGGCTAATGATTAGTACTAATCAATCATGGCTGCATGATTGATGATTTTAATTTAGATCATAGATAAGTAATTATGGTTTATTTGAATGGACAGTTAGGGCACTCCAGCGAGTGGGATATAGTCTGTACAGGGGCACCACGCTTGCAACAGGTGTTCGAATGATTAATAAATGAATAACCCTTCGATATTGATATATACGTGGCCACCTTCTGGACCCAAATTATTTAACTAAATATAATGTTGAAACGATAAGAATGGCAGGAAGGCTTATTTTTCAATTAATAATGTAATAATTGTATTTTAAACTGCCATTCAATAACCACATCAATAAAAAAGTTTAACCTAATGTTTTTAATATATTATTTAAATAGCTTTCCAAAACAGCTCTATATTTGAAATTTTCATCGGATAAAAACAGATTTCGGAAGATATGCCATTGTAGCATAAGGCAGCATTCTTTCGACAGCATCTTCAGTCAGTGCGGTTAGTGAATTGTACTCCAATTGTTTTATTTTATTAGTGGGTAGCCTAGATGTACGACGTTTACATAATAATATATCAAGATTTCAGCCAATCTTCGCGGAGTAGAATCTTCCCTTTTTCGCTGTTTACAATACGATTTTAGATTAGTCCTCGATCATAAGTTTGATAAGATTGATTGAATTAGCCATGAATAAGATTGAAAGTTTCAATCATGACTCTGACTATAGGTTGGCAAATTCGTACTTGACACCCCGTTACAACCCGGGACGCGCGGGTGGCGGGGGACGACGACGCTCCCGTCAGGTGACGCCCGTCCCGCGCTCGTTTTACCACCCCCGTTGCCTTACTTCTCCCGTGTCCGCAGACCATGGGAGTGTCACGTACGAATTTGCCATGCTTATAATTTAATCATGTTTAAATTAGTTTCTAAATATTTTGTATGGTGTTCTAGACAAATAATCTAAGGTGTCCGTAGGCTGAAAACCAGAAACCTATTTGGCGGAATGCTACGGAAATTCGTATGCGAATCCGACTCGTACTCGCATATCGATGTTTTATTTATTGTATACAAGTGATATTGTTACGCAAGCTATTTTTCGCTCTACCGGAAACAAATTAAGGGGGGGGGGGGGGGTGCCGGGTTCGCAGAACAGGCACATGTCCAATCTACAATACTGGTAGAAAAACACTTGATTTTGCAATGAGACGAATTGATTTTGCCGGTGTTTTATATAACATAGACACCACAATAGAACCATATCAAAATAAAAAAAACTTTATTTTGATATGGTTCTATTGTTCACAGCCTGGTTATTATAATATTATAATTTAGACTTTTAGACTTGCCCTGCGATTTAATGCAAAAAATGGCAAGTAATTGTGTATCGAACGCCAGAAATATCGATATCAAAGTGTGATTTAATAGGTCTTTAAGGTCTTTACCTATGAAAATGCCTTTCTGCAGTACTGGCCATTACAAATCAAAAAATGTTTTGTTTGGCTAAGAATTCTAATTTCAAATTACTTTTATTTTAAAAACATTGATTCTTTTTTCAAAATTAGTCATTTGTATATTGGTTAGCTTTATATTTCGTCGCATTTGAATCTTTTGAGTTTCTATGTTCGACTTCATGTTTGTTCTTTTTTGTGTATTTACCGCGATATCTCCGTTTTTTTTTTTTTTTTGTTTGACAGAGCATTTTCCGAAATTGGTCCCATTTTAATTTTTCATCATCATGGATGCGTTAAAAATTTGAGAAATTATGGAATATGAATACCAACAATACCGTCGTGGAAGCAACGCGGCACACAACATTAACGACGTTTACGGAGCAAACACTATAAACGAACGCACCACCTGTTATTGGTTTACCCGCTTCTGTTCTGGAAATATCGGCCTGAAAAATTAACCCGGCCGTCCGAAAACTTTGGTTGGCAATGACGAATTAAATTCGATTGTGGAAGCTGATGATACTTAATCTACGGCTGAATTATCCGTCATCCGTTATACTCACCTGATCTTACGCCTACAGACTTCTACTTTTTCCTGAATTTGGATAACATCTTGGCGGGAAAAAAATAATCAATACCCGAGAGGCAGACTAAAATGCCTTTGAAGAAGTTGTTGCTGCCCGTCCGGGAAATCCTAATCGGCGCCACGAACTATTTTGTGGGCGGGATAAAAATGCATACTATCTCTGCCGACAACACGTGCGAAAGGGATAGACTCTTTGATGAGCACTAAAAAGCTAGTGCGCGTACGAACACCTACACACTTTTGCAATTTAGAACGAAAACGAGCGCGAAAAATTTTATGAACAGACCTTTGGCAATATGGATTGACTGGTAAAAAATGCCTAAGGCATTAAGTCCGCCTCTGTACGTTTTTGTGCATGAAGTATTACATAAATAAATAAAAAAAACTACTGAATGTTTTTGTTTCGTTTAAAATAAATATGATTTGCATTTTTGAACTACTTTTTTATCCCTGTATGGTGACTGTTTTCTGTTTTCCTCTTATAATATTTATTTCTGCCCAAAGATGCGTTAAAATTATTGTTGAAATATGTAACTTTCGACATGAGCGTCGAATTATCACATAGGCATGTTTTTTTTTTACTTTTTTGCTTCCTGGGCTAGATAATGATGGAGAAAATTTGATATCATTTTTATTTTGAACGTACACCGTCAAACAGTGGAGTAAACGGCTTTAACTACCTAGACCTTGTTATTTGCAGTCATCTCGTGGATAAATGCAGGTTTTAGTAATGAAATAACCTAATCGCGATTAGTTCAACTAAACTCAGTTTATGCGTTCTGATTGGTAGATTCTCGGTCTCAACCAATCAGAATACTGTATTTGCATAAACTGAGTTTAGTTGAACTAATCGCAATTAGTTTCTTTGTTGAAATCGGCACTAAGTTATTACAGCCGCACGGGTCGATCTTCAAGGTTAAGCAACGCTTGACGACTTGCCGAGGTCATTCGATGGGTAACAAACAATCCATAACATTCCGAGACTCCTCCGTGCCTATGAAAGCACGCTAAGCCGTTGGTTCCGACTGTCATTTGAAGATTATGGACAGTCGTTACGATAGTCAGAATCCAAAAAGTCTAACACCAGTCTAGCCAAGAGAGGTTGTGGAGGTCAGATAGGCAGTCGCTCCATGCTAAACACTGGTACTCAGCTGAATTTTTATTTAGATAAATAGTTGTTCTACAATTTTACGAAATTTTATTTTACTTATCGTTGCTCTATAGGTAATATGTATCTATTTTATTTTTGTCATTAAGATTTATTGAATATAGCCTAATGCACTAGATAATTAAATAAGATTCATTCCTTTATTTTCGTAAACATGATAGCCCCGAAGGAGCACTCATCTTTGGAGCACAAAATCTAAATCCAAAATATTTGGCCAACACAAAATGAGCACTAAATAATTAGGTGGTGTGCAAAGTCCTAGGGTCGAGGGTCCCGCGCTGCTTATACACATACATTAACGGTGGCTCGCCACAAAGTAAACCGCCCATGAACCGCCAGTGCGTATAAACAAGATGGCGGCCAGCCGCGAAGCTGGCGGCGGCCCTGTATTCAACCGCCGCGTTTAACATTTTGTGGCGATTAAGTGCGTACAGTCACCACCGGTTGCATATTAAAATGGAAAAGCAGCTAGCTGCGCGTTTAGCTGCTCCCGCGGTTAACCGCTAGTGCGTAAGAGAGCTAAGGGTTATTTGCTGTTTTACTACAGAAACCTAAACACCACACCTTGTCAATATGACTAACTGAAAACACCGTAGGCTTATAATAAATCGCGTGAGATTATAAAATGTTCTCGAGAGGAGTCGGATATGTTGTAAATTATCGGATTTGGATGGGATTAAGAGTATCTGTAGTGATCTGAGCAAAAGTGTAGTCTAGTATAGTTTAAGGAAAATCTTATGTTTGTATGTATTTTTTTGGCAAATAAATACTTTCTCTTTCTTTCTTTTCTGTATATGAAGAGTTTATAATCTCTCAAGTTTTATTAGAAATTAACGGTGTTAGCAATAATCCGGTTACATCAACATGCCACACTTATGCTAATTGTTTTCTCCCGCCTGCAGGCAGTCATCCAAGTGGACCCCGAAGAGCTGGTGGTGAACACCGCGCTCCTCCAGCTCGCGGGGTACACGCCCCCGGCGCAGCCCTACCACCCACCTTCCATCCAGGCGCTTCCAGATCATGACAAACAGGCGTACGACTGCATCGTCAAGTGCATGGAACATCTCGCGGTCTACCTCAAATACTGTGGCAATGGTGAGTAAAACAGTGGAGCTAGCTAGCTAGTAGTAACAGCCGCACGAATCGATCTTCACGGTTAAGCAATGATTGCCGAGTTTGATCCCTGGATGTGCGACCATCCGTTAAATACCGAAACTCCTTCGTGCACGTTAGGCCACTGTAGTAGTAGTAGGGACTCCCGATCCGCACTTCGACTTCCATTCGGTCCGTTGTGTGGCTGGGGGGCTTCGCACGCTTCACGGAGCGACCTCGCTTTTTAAGGGATTTCCTCACTTTGAGATGCCACGGCCTCGATGGCTGATTCTTCGGCGTTAAAACACCCCTGCAAAGTGGGCTGCCTGTGGCGCCTATGTTGAAAAGACGTTTGTTAAGGCGGGTGTAGCCCGTTATTGTCCCTATGTTTATTTTTAGATTATTTCTACTTAGGCAGAGAAGTTTTTAGCTAGATGCGGGTATACATTTGGCAAAGCATATTTTGACTGTCAACAGTGTGTTGCCCGTGATCATCTGTTATTATCGAATTCACGCACGAGAATGGCAGGAGGCAGTGGCGTAGTTAGTCTTAAAGGGGCCCTGTATCAGATTTTCCTGTGGGCCCTTCTTACCCGAATACAGCAAAACAAAGGCAAGATGTTTTACAAATAAAAAAGCACAATGAAAGCTTAAGCTATCCAAATTAGGATTCGTGAATCGAAAATCCATCTGTGTTATATAAGCAAAAATTTAAAGCGAGCAAAGGATACTAGAAAATTGGAGTATCTCCCTCGCATAGATTAAGCTGACATCATAACAAACAGCTTTCATCATAACAAACGGCTTTCATCACCTTAATTTATCCATTACAGCCCTCTTATGTATTGAAATGGGACAACATTTGACGAATTGATGCTTTCACATGTTATGGCCCCTGTGGATTAGGGGCCCCGTATCATTGATACGGCTGAGACCGCGGTAGCTACGCCCCTGGCAGGGGGATAAGTGCAGTACAGGCCTAGCACTAAAATCTCGGAGTCCCTCTTCGCAAGTTCATCTGCGGCATCATTGCGTTAGGCCGATGTCATTTGTAGATTTTGAAAAGTCGTTACGGTTATTCATGACTTGTTATGGCTTATGACGCGGAGGAATGAGGAAAATATCACGAGGAAATTGTTGAGAGTGAACGTGGATGGCTATAACAGTAGGGGAAAAACTGAGATTCGATGGATGGATTTATTTACTTACTAGCTGCCACCCGCGACTCCGCCCGCTTGGTACTTCTCCCAATATCTTAATAAATTATAGACTATGTGTTATTCTGATGTATCATCAATTCATCACATCACACTAATAGTATATAGGCGAAAGTTTGTGAGTGTGTGTTTGTATGTTTGTTACTTCTTCACGCTCAAACGGCTGGACGGATCTGAATGAAATTTGGCACAGAGATTGATTATAATCAGGAAAAGCACATAGGATATTTTAGTGTTAGTTTGTGGGAGAATCCCTCATCTTTCGCGGGCTGTTACTGGTAGACATCTCTTAAGGAATATGGAGTACCTTTGCATTCTTTTGTCATGATTGTGTTGTGTCTATGTATTCGCTATAAAATAAATCTCACTACTATTATTAACGTCAAAGTTTATGTGGATGGATGGATATTTGTTACTCTTTCACGCAAAAACTACTGTACGGATTTTGATGAAATTTTACAGTAATATGGCTTACTAGCTTCTGCCAGCGGCTTCGCCCGCGTGATATTCGAAAATTCCCGAGAGAACATATTCCCGGGATAAAGAGTATCCTATGTGCTATTCCTGATTATAGTCTCTGTACCAAATTTCATTCAGATCCGTCCAGCCGTTCTGGCTTGATTGAGTAACAAATATATCCATCCAAAATATCACATCACTACATATTATGAAATAAAGTACCCCGCCAGTTAAAGTAAACTCAAAAACTGCTGAACGGCTTTTCATGCGGTTTTCACCAATACAAAGAGTGAGAAACGAGGAAGATTGTTGTCTATAATTTGTCCCGGGTGAAGTCGGGGCGGATCGCTAGTTTATAATATTAATAAGGTGCTTGTTCACTAACAAAGTAAGTGATAAATACATTTATTATTTTCTTCAATACTGAAATAGATGTTGAAAATTTAAAGTGGCAATACTAGTTCAAATGGTATAGGTATCAGATGAAACGCGTTCTTTGCTTATTAGAAAACATATTTTTTTATTTAAATTATACCATAGAGCATTTAAAAAATACCATTTGCCTCTTATTTCCGACGTTTGCAAAGCGAAAAGTCGTAACGGTTTATGTATAGTAAGTAACCTGGGCGACCGAGCTCTGCTCGGGTGAGAATAAAGAAAACGGTGTTTTCTAAAAATGAAACCTAGCTAGATCGATTTATCGCCCCCGAAACCACCTGCTTATTGAAGGACAATGGCAGAACCCTATTCATTATTTTAGCTGAGATTAAATTCCTACGACTCTAAATGAAAAATATCTGGTTTAATTCAGGGTTATGTTCTGAATTAGTTTGTGCAAGAGTTTTTGTTGTCTGGGTAACTATGAAAAATATGTTTAATAGGTAATCAGTTTCATGGAAGTAAAAGTGCAATATCGCATTAGTATTTCCCTTTCCTAGTTATTTCAGCATGAAATGTAAAATATACTTTTTGAAAAGAGTATATTTATTTATCTAAGCGACTTTGACGTGTATCAAAAGTCTTCGTCAAAAACCAAGGTAGTATATTTGTTTAGACTACTTGCTAGGACACCTACACTTAGTCATAAACTGTATTGTTAATGGACGAATTTTTTGATGCACTGTGAGCTCTTTTCCGTCTTCCTTTTGTATTTGTATATAGGTTTGTTTTTATTTTAGAATATTCAATTGTATATATGTTAATAAATTAAAATTCGTATTGTTAATTCATTTACTCCGTTTTATTATAATAACAAATACAATAATGATATGCTTACTACAGTCACTTGGCAGAATAACTGTATAGTGGCAACACTAAGCTAATGAGAGTGAACGAAAAATTAAAATAACTTATATTTCTAAGTTTTCTTCGTTCTTTTATCATGAACCAGTTAATATTATACTTTGAAAAAAAGTAGTCAATTAATGGAATTTCTTTCGTATTTAACTCATTTCAGACGCTCAAATTTTAGTCAGCTAAGATTTTGCCATTCTTCTTTCATAAAAATCGTTGGAGCCGTTTCTGAGATTCAGATTATATACAAGAATTGCTCGTTTAAAGGTATTATATTAGATTACAGGAAAAGTAAGACCATTTCTCTGTTAGAGAAATTTCAAATTATAAGATGTGGTCTCAAAAAATTGAAATGAATGTAGCTTATATAACTGCAGAGTTTTACTCGTACGTAGGTACTTTCTAATTACGTATTTACGTAATACAGTACATATCGGAAGCCCTAGTGAATGGCTTCAATAATTATCCGCTATCCACATAAACTCGCGTAATTATGGCCCACAGAAGCAAGCATGGGTTCCAGAATTTTGTTAGGTCTATACGTCATCGAAGCTCCCAAACGGACGGTCCAAATTGATTAAATGACCTTGACTTATTCATTACCTATTCTTCTTTTCGTAATTCCCACATCAAACTATTTTTTTTTAATTTCCTTACGTAATGTCACTTAATGGTATTGGCTCATTTTTTAGGGTTCCTTAGTCAACAAAGAACCCTTATAGGGTCGCCATGTCCGTCTGGCCGCAGCTTAGCTCAGATAGATTACACCGTAGTATGTAGTAATTACGCAGACAAAGTGGTAAAACAAAATCAAATTTTGTGTTCCTCCTGTACGCGTAAAGTGAGGATGTTTTTTTTCTCGTCTATCCTATGGTGGGGGTGTCATTGGATCGGCCATTCAAAAATATTACGGGTCTGTGAAAACCATTTTTCGATTCAAGGATCTGTTTGAGTATAATAAAGCTTTAAATTGATAATTTCTAACCGACTTCGCAAAAAGGAGGAGGTTATCAATACGACTGATTATTTATTTATGTTTATTTTTGTTACCTCGGAACTTTTTATTGGGTGAACCGATTTTGAAGATTCTTTTTTTAATTGAAAACTGATGCTTGTCATATGGTCCCATTTATTTATTTTCATCAAGATCTGATGAAAAACTTCGGAGAAATACATCAAACTCTTCAATAAATGACGGCAAATCACTCGGGATAGATGCAATGTGAAAAAAAAAAAATGGAAAAAAAGTTTTTTGATAGTCCAAGTGTCGTCCCTACCGGCTAAATTGTTGCTTTTGGATGTGACAAAATTCACGACAGTAGTATATATAACGAAATTAAAAGGCAAACTATCACAGCTAGGATTTACAAGTTTACAACTAATAGTCATGACATGGACATGCGAGATGAAAGACGCGATGTGGATTTCCGTCGTATTTTTTCATTTTTCTGATTGGTCGATTGATTGGGTCGGAACACTTTGCCTTGTCGAATTCACTTACGCAAATAGACAGCAAGTGTTCCTTTTAAAGAACAACAACATCAACACAGAGGCTTCTTTTAATGTTGCAAACAAACTTTCGAGTTTCTTTTATTCCTTTATACTTTGTTGGAACAAATTTCCTACTATTGCTCAATGTACTTTCGAGAAATTTTCCAAGGGTGAGGCAACTTTTTCAATACCTTTGAGAAACCAAAAAAATGACTGGGCGAGTTACAGATTAATTGCGTCGTTAGTAGCCTACAGATAGTTTGGTTACCTAGGTACTGTAGATTTCTAGCGTGTGTTCAGTTATTTACTACCTTTCATAGAATCTACACAGCTGTTAAGAACCTTTTTAACCGACTTATTGAAAGAGTATTTTTCGAAATTGTTCTCATTTTAATTTAGTGAAGATCTGATGAAGAACTTCGAAGATATACGACAGAACTCTTCAATAATAACGGCAAATCTCTTGGGATTGCTGCAATCGCATGTCAGTTTATTTATTATACCATTTCATAACATAAAATCACGCCAGTACGCTCTTAAGTGGTACGTAGATCTCTCATTTCACCGGATATGTACAAGTTTCATGATATTCGGGTTATCTATTCTGGCGTTAAGGTAACTTACTTAACAACTAAAAAGAGAAAAATAAAAAACTTTTTTACAAAAAAATACTACCGCCTTCCAAATAAGAAAACTACAAAGTGAAAAATAACTTTATTTTTGGAAGTCGGTGTCCGTAACGCAAAAAAATGGTACCTACGAAAGACACCGACTTCCAAAAATGAAACTGTAAAGGAATAATTTTTACTCGCATGCACACATGTATACGGCCATCGCATGTATGTGTCATAATCTCATGATATTTCAAGTTACATAATTATGTCATATTGATTATTATTGACGTCACGGACGTCCTTTTTAGCTTTTCTTACGGCAATAATTGGCATGCGTATAAATAAGGAGTTAGCTACAGCATCCTGCAGGATAGCCTGCAAGGAAGATAAACTGCAAGGTAGACACTCACCCAGAAGACTAAGTCACTCTTCGTTATTACAAACAAGTTTTGGGCCAAACAAATTTGAATGATCGGCGTGCCAGCGACACGAAGAAGAATACTAACATAGTTGTTAACATGTCGAAGCGACTAGAAAGTTGAAGTTTTGTGTGTCTGTTACAGTCAACAATAGTATGGCTGGCAGCCGGCTGTCGCGGCCCATGCAGCGGAAGCTGGTGATGCTGCTGCAGTGCGCCATCACCGACGAGGAGGGCCGCGGCCGGGCGGCGCGCGCGGCACGCTCGCTCGGGGAGCGCACCGTCACCGAGCTCATACTGCAGCATCAGGTACGACAGCACTGCACATGAACAGCTTAATTCATCATTATCGTTTAGTGTACACACTGCTGGGACACTGGCCTCTTCTCTGTGAGGGAAGGAATGGGTCTTGATCCGCTACGCGGGCCTAGTCCGGGTTTATGGTCGCGGGCCCAGTCTATCTTATGTCTTGCAATCGCATATTACGTACTACCTCCGAATTTGAGTTCCGATCTCTATCCCAATTGGTGATGTTCTGAATTTCGACAAATGGTGTTTGCTTCTATAGCCGACCGCTTAGCTGAGACACTGCTTGAGGTAGCTGCGCCTTGCGGGAGGGGTGTTCAATTACTCAGCTCTTATCACGCCATGTTACGGCAGCGTCTCATTTATGCGGTTGGCCTATTATAGTGCGCTATCCCTCCTAATTTTGATTTTTTGCCGTACGTAACCGCTTCTAGTATAGTTCGATTCAAATTTAACGACGGTTCGCAAAACGAGGCGAGTTGCATTTAAAAATTCGCGCGACAGCGGGGTTGAGAAGTGGGGTACTGCGCCGCAAGTAGCTAGCTCACTTCACAACCGCCTTTCAGTTTGAATAGAAGTTTATTTTTCTATCGCTGTAAAACTTCCTAAGGTGACATCACCACTGCGATACCATCGCGGCTCTGTTAGTTCGCCGACTATTTACTAAGAGTAGAGAAAAGTCAAAGAAACCATCTGACAGCAGTCTTGCCAAGTGTTCATGTTACCCAGTTACTGAGTTGTGGAGGTCAGACAGGCAGTCGCTTCATGTAAAATACTGGTACTCTTTGCGTCCGGTTAGACTGGGAGCCGTTCCTAATATAGTTGGGAAAAGGATGGGCAGACGTATGGTTGCGCCAAGTAAATGTTTGTATCCGTCCCTCTAGAGTGATCGATGACCTGATTCAGGCTGCGGGAATCCGCTGAGGACCGATCGATGTAGCGACACCCAGTGGAGGATCTTTTTGTTCCTATCGGGGGTAACCTTCAAAAGGCGCCTGGACTTTTGGGGAAAAGAATAGGGATTGTGAAGAACCCCGATGTTCAGCATTCTTCCGGCTGAAGTGATGATGATGTTGTTGATGGTGAAATGTTTGCAGAACCCGCAGCAGCTGAGCGCGAACCTATGGGCGGCGGTGCGCGCGCGCGGCTGCCAGTTCCTGGGCCCGGCCATGCAGGAGGAGGTCCTCAAGCTGGTGCTGCTGGCGCTCGAAGACGGCTCTGCGCTCTCGAGAAAGGTGATGCCTATGAAATAATAGTTACAGTAGTCTCACTTAATGGCGGCTCGGAACACAAGGTGAATCACTGTGCAGTAGCAAATTCAAGTGAAAGCCGATGGCACGGAACTGCTTAGCAAGTGGCTCATTTCGCAGCCATCATTGACTTGCCTACTGTAGGGTATACTTCTCAACACTCTCTTTACACCTCTCTCAATGTTTGGCGATTAAAGACTGGTGACTAATAGCGTACCTGAAGGTGTTTTATGGAAATTCCCAATGCAGATACTTATAAAAGTGAAAGTTTGTGAGTATGGATGGATGTTTGATGATTGACGCAAAAACAACTAAGATATGTTTCCTGTCTTCTTTCTACATCCATACTAATATTATAAATGCGAAAGTTATTCTGTTTGTTTGTTACCTTTTCAAGACTAAATGGCTGAAACAATTTAGATTAAATTTGGTATGGAGATAATTTGAGACGCTGCGAAGGACATAGAATCGTTTTTATCCCGGTTGTATGTTCATTTGAGATGATAAAACACTTTTTATGCGGGCGAGGCCATGGACAGAAGTTAGTCTTTAATATAATTTATGTTTGGTTTTACAATTGACTAACGACGATTGTATTGGTTTCCATTGCAGGTGTTAGTGATGTTTGTAGTCCAAAGACTGGAGCCTCATTTTCCACAGGCTTCGAAAACTAGCATAGGCCACGTCGTCCAGCTCCTATACAGAGCTTCTTGTTTTAAGGTGAGTTGGTCAAATTATCTTAGTTTTTCTTCTTTGTCCTTTACTGTACCCCAAAAATATCATAGTGGTAATATATTATAGTTTTAGTACAAAAGCGAGCTTAACGAGCGAACCTGAAATTAATAATATATTATTTATTCATAAGTAAAAAGTTTAAAGGCCGGTTCCTTATTAAGAGTATGTGTCTAAGTTTGACAAGTTTTCAGGTTCAAGTAGAGTTAGACCAGCGTTGCTTAACATTTTTCAGTCCACGGATCCCTAGGACATGAACCACAATTTCAAGGACCCTTTAATAAAACAAACAGCAGTAAATGAGACGTTACAAGTTACAAGACTTTTGGTGTCATTAATTTATTATTGTTTTATGGTCCATAGATAATACTGTGGACACAATACATATACTACCGGACCCCAGGGGTCCGCGGACCACAGGTTAAGAAACACTGAGTTAGATAATTCAAACTGACCGTCACTACGTTATTGGTAACAATTTACATTTACAAAAACAGTCCATGACACCACTACCGCAAGATCATAGACTTAACCGAACCGTGCTCCTTTTGTCGATGTTTAATAAGTGCCCATCTAGGCCTATGTGAAATATCTTTTTTTTCTGTTTTTCTTAATTTTTTGATAATTTTCGACATGACCAACTTAAAAAAATCTAAAAAACAAAAGTGGAAGACTGTCGAGATTTTTTTTTGCAACTGAATCTTCCTGAGTAGTAATTTTTTTAATCAGCTTCGTAACAGTGATGAAAGTTATCGAAATATTGGTCTACAGTGAATTCTGACTTAAAATTACAACTTTAAATAAATGATCGCATTCTGGAGGCCTGTATATAGAAATTTTATTAATTGCTTATTTAACTCCATAGGTATCAAAACGCGAATGCGATTCGTCTCTAATGCAACTGAAGGAAGAGTTCCGCACGTACGAGTCGCTGCGGCGCGAGCACGATGCGCAGATAGTGCAGATTGCCACCGAGGCGGGACTTCGCATCGCGCCCGACCAGTGGAGCGCTCTCCTCTACGGCGACACGGCGCACAAGAGCCACATGCAGAGCATTATAGGTCAGCGTATGTATTGTGAGGGAACGGAAACGATGGCAGGCTGTGACCTGACATTCTATTACCTAAACAATAGTTTATTCGATTCGTAATCCAAACTCGCATGGCACTTCAAATGCATATTCTATTGAAAAAAACTTTATCACTTAAAAGAAAAGATTCCGACGAATTGAGGACCTCCTCCTTTTTTGCGACTTGCAACCGAAAATGCAAAAATAACTTTCGTCTCGGAAGTTTCGGTGTCTTTGGTGCCTCTTGTTTTTCAACACCGACTTTTGCAATTTTTTGTGTTTTGCTTTAGAAGTCGGTTTATATTTTGGAAAAAGTTTTTATTTCTCTATTTTTAATTTTAGTACCCTATCACTAAAAAGTGAGCAAAGTCTATAGTGCGGTACCTAAAGGATTGACAAAATACCCATAATAACTTAATTTGCACATTCGTGCTGTTTGTCGCTAAGGAGCTCAGTTGTATTTTCCTTATCTTGAAAACTGCTGAACCGATTTTGATGAAACTTGCACTGTTCCCTAAGTTGAGACTTGATTTAATCCAGTAAAAAAAGAATGATCACGATCCGATAAATATTTTCAGCGAAATGCGTGGCAAACATACAAACAAACATAAATATACTTATGAAATTTGGTGCCCGTCTTTAGATACAGAGTAATGTCTTTATATGTGAATTTTGTGCTATTCCGACAATATTAGATACATACTTGGCGAATTGGTTGTTGATGAACTTGCTTTTTTTTTAAAGTCGGTAAAAAATATTATTATTATTTACTTACTTTTGCCAGCGACTTTGTCTGCGTCGCATTAGTACTTCGAAAAGCCGATTTTTGTATATCGCGCAATAATATAGATGTCTTCAAAATTCTGCACTGGAGAGAGCACAGACATAAATCTAACTAGATGACGCGATTGTATGTACTTCGCGTGCCAAAAAACGGACTAAGTTACGACAAATAATTGTAATCTGAGTTTTTCATTTAGCATTATCGGCACCGGATATCCACCGAAATCTAGAAAAATGCCTTTTTATGCCATATTGAGCTATAAAGAATGTATAGAAAAAGTTGCCCAAAGCATTGGAAATGTTTTCTTTCATTGCTAAGCAAATTAGATTTTTTAATTGTTTGCGAAAAAGCGGCACGCTTGGTTTTCGTACAGATGGAGGAACTTGCGTTATATATTTAGATACTTGTCTGTGGGAGAAAGCTTGGCATCAAGGTCAATGGAAAGTACATCACTGACTTTTGGTTTGCCGACGATATAGTGGTCATGGCTGAGACCATGGAGGATCTCAGTACAATGCTCGATGACCTCAGTGGAGACTCCGAAAGAGTGGTTCTTAAAATGAACATGGACAAAACCAAGGTGATGTTGAATGCCCATGTTGCACCCCCTCCTATCAAATCAAGATCGGAGAGTCTACACTCGAAGTTGTGGACGATTATATCTACCTGGGACAAACGGTCCAGAAAGGTATGTCCAACTTCGAGAAGGAGGTCAACCATCGAATCCAACTCGGCTGGGCAGCATTCGGGAAGATGCGCGGTATCTTCTCGTTCAACTCACCACAGTGTCTCAAGACGAAAGTCTATGAACACACACTGGTGAAACGTGGCCGCTCAGTAAGGGTCTCATCAGAAGGCAAAAAATCAATGGAGAGGGCTGTGCTCGGAGTTTCCTTGCGAGGCCGAAACACAAATGAAGACATCCGCAAGAGAACCAAGATTACCGACATAGCCAGAAGAATTGCCAAACTTGAGTGGCAGTGGGCAGGGCATAATGCTCGCAGAACGGATGGCCGATGGGGCCGAAAAGTTCTGGAGTCGAAACCGCGTACCGGAAGAGGTTGCGTTGGAAGGCCTCCCACTAGGGGGAGTGACGACCTGTTCAAGGCTGCGGGAGTCCGGTGGATTCGAGACGCACATAACCGATCAGTGTGGCGACGCTCGTTGGAGGCCTATGCCCAGCAGTGGACGGCTTTTGGCTGAAAATATGATGATAATATTTTGTGGGTTGATTTACGTCAGGAATGATTAGTTCACCATAAAAACTGCCACCCCTCAAGGATGATTTCCGGGATAAAAATATATCCTATGTCCTTCCCAGGGTTTCAAACTATCTCCTTACCAAATTTCATCTAAATCGGTTCCGCGGTTTAGGCATGAAAAGGTAACAGACAGGCAGATAGACAGAGTTAATTTCGCATTTTTTATAATATTATTATGGACTATCAGTGTTTCCTGTCTCTGGCGTTTAGGCATAAGTCTAAAAATGGTTTTATCTGATTGGAAACATGTATAGGAGCATCAAATTCTATCAAAGCGAAACGTGATCGACATTTTGGCATATCGGCCACCACCAAAACTGATAGGATGAAACTTTGTTTTGAGCCTCTGAACTATGTTCTGAATGTCTGCATGATGCATGGTTCTTTACAGCATGCAACCTTCACATCATTAATGAAACATACCGACAATTGCACGTAATTAAGATTACTAGTGATGCCTTTTTACACGACTACGGCGAAGCAACAGGAAGTGTTATGTTTTTGACCGGTATGTGTCTATGTATGTATGTTCATCTGTTATTCATAACTTCTAAACTTCTTATCTTAATTAGACAAATGAGGTGTCTTTGGAAACGTCTTGTTTTCCCGCTGGTTATAGGCTATGTGACGTATCATTAAATTGAATATGGCGCCCTCTAGGGGGCAGCAAGCCAAGAACAAAAAAAACATCGCCCATCCCCATCAAGAGTGGTATCATTGAACAGGTATTTTAAAATGAAGGTAAGGTTTGGTACATCATAATTTTGTCAAGCTTACCGTTTGCGAGGTATATCCCGTCAAAGTCATGAAAACGTATTTTTTTACCCGACTACGGTGTCGCAAAGTATTGTTACTTATGCATTATCTAGATACATGTAAAATAACAAACTGTAAACATAGAAAAACTAATGTGGCTCTGGAAAAAACATTCAAAAATATGCAAAAAATATACAAGAAAATATTCTCATCTGAAATTGTTATGTCTATTCCTTAGAGGATAACCGTGGTCGTATGCCACCTACCGTAACAAAACAATACATTCTGCAAAGTGTGTGTGTGTATCAAGACTTTTTTTTTTTGCGTGGGGAAATGCTCATGAACTGCGCTACCACGGGGAGATAGCGCAGTTATGTGGGACTCTAACCCACTAAAACTCCACGGTGTCCTCCTGTGCCGTTTATGGAGGAAACACGGGTACGCGTTAGCACTCATCGGGAACCCGCCGCGGCTGTCCGTCACCGGACCCTCCTCTGGGGAGTACCCCCATCACCGTCGCACCAGAACACACTGTGCGCCGTGACCACCCCAGGGACCAAACCAGCACATGGGTGCCAGACGACCCCGTGTGTGGCACCCATGGTCCTCCTGTGACGGGTCAAGGTCAATGGCCCCGCCACCTACCATTTTTCGGCCGCAGGGGATAGGGAGAGCGGCCAACGCTATACTGGCACTCCTCCTCCCCTGCGACCCCACCGCGTCCGTCATCAGACGGTGGCGACCCCGTCCAGGCCGCGGAAGGTAGGGAGAGCGGCGCACTGCAATACCGGCACTCCTCTCCCGCTGCGGCCTCCAACCCTCAGCCGCGATATCGTATGGGTTTGGGAGACCCCATACGACTTCGCGGCCCGCCTCAGTTGCGATGTCGCCCAGGCAGCACCGCAACCTACATGTTGGCCGCTACGTCGTCGACTTATCGGCAAAAGCCCTAACGAGCGGCCCCTCCTCGGGTTCCTCTTTGCTTCACCGTGGGTGACCGGGCCACGCTTACTTAGACAATGCGGGAACCCACCGCGGGGGATCGAGGTTTGAGTCTACTATAAATGATTCATAATTTGAATGCTTAGGTATATTATTTTTCGATAGTCACCATGTGCCTGCCAAGTATTTCAAGTCTTCGACTGGTGGTTGTTCAACTATTCCCGTGACCAAGACTTGCTTTTTTCGGCAAAAAAATCTTAAGTCCCATTCAATGTGGCATTGCTGCCGACCTTTTAAACACTTTTTTCAGAGACAGCGTTGAGGATGAAGTTTTCATATCCTATAAGCACTTACTCCCTTTTAAGTTATTTACATATTGACCGTATTTATTTGGAAGCTGGTGCTTCTCATGTGGTCCCAATAAATCCGTAACACACGCTCGGATTTAGTACAGCGGACTAACTGCGCCTACCAAATCCGTTCCTACTGTACACGACCGGACCTCGTTCAGCGGTTTAACTCCGCTTACGACGGGATGGCAGTTGCTTCACATACACCTTCAAGTGCACACCGTTGTGTCATGTCATTGGACACAAAAATTATGGTGGTTGCGGTAACTATAGCAGCAACGTTACAGCCACCACGTAAAAAGCGGAAAAAAGGAAGAGAATGGGCGAAATTTATTAAAAATTTCCTCATATTGCCCTTAACTTCCTTATATGTTTTGCTATTAACTTCCTTATATAATTGAAAAACTTCAATGAATACATCGCGTTCGGCAAAGATGTCCTGCATAATTTAGGTACCCAAATTGAGCGTAAGCGCAGCCGTCCTTCTTGGCGTTCCGAACACGACTAGTCGTAGTTGGTATGGCCCAACCGTACTCACGTCCGAATTTGGTATGGAGCGGACCATATCCGATGTGCAAACAAGCGCACCGAGTCGGACTCAGTTAATAATAATAATAATGTTTGGCAGACTATTCTACACACGGTCAGATATAGTTCGGAAGAATACCAAATCTGTGGAATACTCGTACCAAATCCGAGTGCGCGTTATGGCTATTAAATTTGATCAAGAGATATCGAGTAGTTTTTACGTTATCCTCAATTATGCATATTTTCATGGTAATCATAAGAGAAAAATATCAAAAACGACAAAAATAGGTACCATATTATTTTTCGCTTTGCTGTGTTTTGTTTTGGAAATCGGTTTAATTCCTTTGTTAAAAGTTTTTTATTGTTCTCGTTTTAGTTTTGTTACCTTATTTATATTTTTTTGTGTATGTGTGTGTGTAGTACTGGCATCCAGCTTTGCCGAAGATCCTCAGTAAATGGCGATGTGCTGGCAGGCACAGCGTAGATATTTATAAGTCCGGGGACCGTCCGACCGTCCGACCGTAAGCATGACAAATATGACCACTCCTATCTCTACACACACTTCTTTCTACGAAGAATTGGCATATCTTTCTTTGTTCAAAGTGGCATTTCTTGACATCGCATTTGCCTTCTTTTGATTGTTCTGTTTGAACCTGCGGTGGTCAAGCCAAGCGAGCTGGTTGGAGCGGGAAATGCATGTCCGCTCTATATGGGGCGTTGCTTAAGAGACCGACGCAGTAAGAAATCCCATGCCGGCAGCGAATCGATACTATTACACATACGCATGGCTGCGCAATGTCACACGTAACAAGATCACAAGCCAGTCAGTCACAACCAGCCTACCAGCCAGTGTTGTGTCAGATCACAAGTTGTCATGGTCAGAATTGTCACGCGTCTATGAGTAAACGGTGAAATTCACGGACACATTTCTTTTAAATACAAAGTTTTGATAATGCCATCACTAGTGGCCGCCCAAGTGTGTCGCTGCTCGGTGTGGAAAGCCCAAGAGCAGCTCGTGATATTTACTTTGTTGCAGTATGATACAAAAACAGTTTCCTCAGTTCTTATCTTATCTTGTGGAGGGGCCAAAAAAATAACTCAGACAGTTCGACCCATTGGGATCTATTGCGGTCCCCTAGATAACCTACTCCTCCCCAATCTCGTTGAAAACTCTTCATGAGTTTTACAACGAGACTAGGAGATATGAGCCTATAGTCTTCTGTTTTTGGATATCCAACCTCTAGGAGACTCATGCGCTTACCAGCCTGTGCATCGCATATGCACAGAAGGTGTGCGTTCCGTATGTTCCCCACACAACCTGCACATGGGTGTCGCAGTTAGACCCATCTTCATGAGCATGTCGTTGGTTCCAAAGTGCCCAGTAAAGACCCCACGAAGTTAGCGGATTTGCCCCTGCTTATATTCGAAATGCATTCCCGTGCTTTGAAAGTAGAGCTCAGGAATTTCTTGGAGTGTTCCAAATCTTTCCTCAGGTAAATTGTGTCTGCTACTGTGCTATTTCGTAAACATCTCACCGTGAATACTTAAGTGAAGTGAACCCGAAGTGAGTTGTCAATCCATCGCTTCATCATGGAATGACAGTTAACTTCAAAATTACTTAACCTAAGATTTCACGATGAGATTTTGACAGAATACACCGGCCAGATGTCCTGACTATGTGCTAAAATAATGTCAAATTTTAACTAATTTATTTATTTCCAGATAAATTGCAGACACCTCAGTCGTTCGCGCAGTCGGTGCAGGAGCTGTTCATAGCGCTGCAGCGGACGGGCGACCCGGCGCAACTCATCGTGATGAGCTTGCACCTGGACAGGCTCGCGAACATCGACGCCAGTCCCGGTACGTCCTTATGATGTGTGATAACCCAATTTTTCGATGGATTGCGGGGGATTAGTCGTGAATGATGAGCACCTGACCTGATAGATAATTGAGTTCTCAAAGACGAATTGGCCGCGGGAATCTGCTGAAAGCAAAAGCACAGGCAAAGCCAATCTGGCGACGCTTGGGGAGGGCCTATGTCTAGCAGTGGACTTATTTCGGCTTAAATGACGTTGAATGAAATTTTACGGACTTAACCTAAACTTTAACGGACATAAAGATTTGGCAATCAGAAAGAAGTGCCTGATAAGTCATAGGTCGGTATTATTTACAGGTAGAAATTGATAATTTTTGTTTCATTTCAGTATTGTTGTTATGTTTTAAATAATGGATGGACGCGCGGTCTGTAGGTACAATGAAACTTACGTAAACCCATTTCAGATGCCAAGAATCCATCGTGGCAGCAGCTGGCGGAGGTGATGACGTCACTGAAGGAGGTGGTGGCCGGGCTCATCCACTACCTGCAGCAGCAAGCCTCGGGCCGCGACTCCAACCACAACCAAAAGCCGCCAATGCCCGACCGCTGTATGGACAACAATACCAGTGAGTGCCACTCATTGTTAGTGACCTTATTTATAAAACCCAACGACCCCAATCGATGGTCAGACCAAATCAGGGCGATTACAGGACTCACAGTGACCCTGCGCTGAGAAGAGCCGAAAACAGAGTGGGTTGGAAGCATCATTAATGACTCCGTCTAAGCTTTCCAACACGAGCACGACCTTCAGTAATGAAGAGAACTAATAAGAAGAAGATTAATAAAACTTTTTAACCATATCATTTGTTTAAAAACTGGCATATTCTTAGTTCAAATTGAGAGGCAAAATGAGGGTGCACTATATGTGTATCTCTGCCTCCTTCGGGAGATACAGGCGTGAGGATACGTTTCATTCAAATTTGTATGAGTTAAATTAATTTTAAATCGGCTAGCATTTGTTTACTCGCCAACTCGTATCTAGTTTCTAGCTCTACTCGCTTCTCGCTGATCGTCGGCGGTGGAACAAGTACCTAAATCCATTCATCATCATCATCTGAATTGTCCCATGTTGCTTGGGATCGGCGCAACACGTTTTCTTCTTCCATCCCGTCCTATCTCCCACTGACTTCCTTTTCTTTCATATTATTCTTCACAAATTCCATCCATCTTTTTTTACCTTCCTCTCCCTCTCCATCCAACCACACTTATAATCATAAAACTTATAGTAATCATCATCCTTTTAATGTACCCAAGAAGCAAGGGAATGGGCCGGATGTCACATATATTCGAATTCTTGGTTCTAGGACATGGCGGTTTCCTCACGATGTTTTCCTTCACCGATTTGAGAGCAGTGGTGATGAAATAATTTACACAAAGTAACACGCCTGCCTGGGTTTGAACCCACGACCTACAACTCGTAAGTCGCGGCCGATACAACTGGGCCGCCACTGCTCCTGCTGCTTATATTAATATGTATTTCATTTCTCCTCACCACAAGATGGATTATTATGGTCCTTATATAAAACAGTAATAAACCTATGATTAGTTAAGGACTGTTTAGGCGAAATGAAGGTGTAGTTTGCGGTTATTTTTTTTTTTTTTTTTATTGGCTCGCGCTTGACCACTATCTCGCCTGTTGGTAAGCGATGATGTGGTCGACGGTGAGACATGTTTGCCTAGAAATAACCTATTCACTCTTGACTTATTATCACATATTCGGTTCAAATAAGTAAGCCCGTGTCAATGACCTCGAACTGTCACTTAAAAAGTACGGTTTGCATAAAAAGCTTGTTCGCGTTTTAATAAGGTTTTTAGAAAATAAGGAATAGACCATTCAGAAATATTGTGGGTCTGTGCAAACATTTTTCGATCGGTATAGTTAATTTTGTCCCTTTGTTAGAGCAATGATCGGTGCTTTCATTGTTTATGAAGGTTAGTAATGTTATCTATTTATTTTGGTGAATGTAGCTGTTTATACTGGACCCTCTGTGCGCGAGACAGACTCGCATTTGGCCGGTTTTTATTATTGTATTTTATATTTTTCACTTTTTATTACACTTATCATAAAAAAAGAACAGAATAAAATAAAAATTTAATTGTAGCTCCCATACAACAATCGTGATTTATTTCCCCTTTTTTTTTGCGATAATGCTACGGAACCCTTCGTTCGCGAGTTCGACCCGCACTTGGCCAGGTTTTTTTGTATTCTTCACAGCAAACCCTTTCATTTGATACACATATCATGGCAATTTACAAAAAATAACTAGTCGGCCATATTAGATTTAGAATGACGTCACTTAGCTAATCATGCGTTGTCATCCAAACTAAACGTGTATGCAAAATTTCATCTAAATCGGTGGAGGATAACTGCGTTAAAATTCATTTGCAAGATTTGACCCGAATACATTTACATACATACATACATACATTGCAAGTTAAATAAAAGCTTGTAAAAAAGCATCTGTATTATTTTTTTACTATAAACATCGCTAGCAATGAAAATGAGCACAGGTTGTCGGGTAAATAGTAAGTTTAGGAGTTCTTTTAAATATCGTTAGACAAAGTGTGCTCAGTGCTCTTAGACGCTCCGATTAATAACTTAAATAGATACAATGTCACCACAGTATGTGTTTGTTATCATATTGAGACGATCTCGCAGTACCGAGGTGTCTAAGGGCCAATGTCACCGATGAAAAATAAATGCGAATACCACATCTTAACCACGTTCAAGACCTGTAAGTATCAATGTTCCATTATTATTACAATTTTGGTCGCGTTCATTGGCGTTATTCGCCCTAAAAATCTGTAACGTATTCTCCATTTGGTTTTATTCGCTTAGTAAATCCTCTGAGGGATAGCTCAAGTATAAATGAACGTTTTTTTTGTAAATTATTTGCGTAAGTAACTATTTTGGTGTACTATAAGACTGAGGCCTCATTAGTGTGTTGCGTCATTGCAGTGTTGTTTTGCACACTATGCAGACCAACTGCTTAAACTGCTTTCGAAGGCATCTCGGTATGAAGTCAATCATTAACGTACTGGATCCGGTAAGCAATGCTTAAGGCGACATAGTCCTCAATGTTAACGCAGTACTTGGCCGCGCCCCCGCTTGGAACCAAAATATCAATATTGAACCCCCTTTTGGACAGCTATTTCAGTTATGATGAAATACTAGCCATTATTTTTTCTGTGTAAAAATATTTTTAAACAGACAATTCGTTTTGTAGGTGTATCCAAAAGCCGTGAAAAAATAATATGTTGTTAATTTTTTTTTAAAGCAACACTATTATTTACGCGAAAAACGATGTTTCACAAATCATGTACATTTCTGTATTATGTTTTTTTTTTCAAACCTTTTAACCTAGCCGTTAGTAAGGAGAATAAAGAAAGTAACCGTTTTACGGCACTAAAGCGATGGCAGGCCCTTAATCTTCAACATTTCTTAGCCACATTACTTAGCCACAATCCGTTCCCTACGAACAACAGTTATACTGTTGTAAAAACGTAAACCTAACATCACGCCTGTCTTCTCCGAAGGGTCCAGCAGAGATTCATCTATAGTACGCCCACATTTCGCCAGTTATGTTTAATAGGGGGCGAGCCCATTGCCGTCGTCATCATCATCAGCAGCCTTTAAATGTTCCCACTGCTGGGACGCAGGCCTCCTCTCTGGGAGAGGGAATTGCCATCAACCGGGCACAAATCTCGTGTAGGGGCAGCTACTGAGAAATTCCAGATGGAAAAACCCAATATCACTTTGCCTGACCCAGGCATCGAACCCAGGAGCCGATCCCCACTGTTGTGTAGTGGATTACATTTTGATTTTATGTTCTGAACATGTCGCCGTGTTATGTAAAAGTAATAAGTGTAAATGGCCACCGCGCTTGTCCCCACAGGCCAAGGCTCCCCGCAGACGGCGGCCTCGACGCCGACGCACACCAAGTACAAAGTGTCGATGTGCCGCGACGCCGCCACGCGCTCCTTCTGTCCCCGAGGCAGCTCCTGCACCTTCGCGCACTCCGAAGAGGAACTCGAAAGGTATTTATTCACGAATAACTAACAGCGCTTCACCGTCGACCACATCATTGCTTACCATCAGGTGAGATATTTGTCAAACACGAGCCTATCAATAATAATGTAATAAATAAAAAGTTATGTCGTGGTGGCCTAGTGGCCAAGACTCTTGTGCTTGAGATCGTGATTTCAAATCCGTGCAAATGATTTTTACAATTCATATGTACTTTCTAAGTTTATCTTGGTCATCTATAAAGGACAACATCAGCGTAATTGCGTAACATATAAATTCATGGAATCGACCACAAACACTTTTATTTGACAATTCAACGGTTTTCATTCCGTGTGTTCCACTGTCGTGTAGATGGATTCTTAAACGATATGTTGCAATGGATTATGAACTCCTTTCGGTTGTGATAGAAACTGTGATTAAGTGTATCACGCAATCGGGTTGCTGAACTTGAAATCACCGACGCACCTTGAGCAACCTTGGTGAATAATGCTCATCTCCCCTCTCTGTGTAAAAAGAAGTATTTGTGTTGCAGTGGGACAGTTTTAAAATCAAATAACAATCAACTATATACTGTGATTTTTAAATTCGTAGACTAAACTGACATTTGAGGAGTTGTCACTTTATCGTTACATAAAAATAGTGTCGTATCCTGACTACCCTGAGTGATCGGAAGTTAATTGAAAATCGAAGTAGATCGAAATTGAAACTATTCCAGGGCAATCCTTTTTTTTTTTAACTGGCAGCCCTTATTTAGTTTATATTCATTTATGTCAGACTTCATTTTATCGATCGCATTTATTTTATTGATGATTTCATATTTAATACAAAAAAAGTTTATGAGTACTGTAATATTTAAATATATTACGTTTATATTCATAAAACATTTATTTACACCAATTAGTAAAATTAAATTGAGGAGTAATGTCAAATCGATTAGATGAAACACCTACGATTGGCCAAATTAAAAAAAAAAATAAGGTCATTGGCAGCTGTCAGTTTAGTCTATGAAATTAAAAATCACAGTATAGGCTTTATAACGGCTTATATTATTTCGAGCTGTATGTTTCATAGCACTGAAGCACTAATATGTGTATCATGATAAGGCTTCTCATGCCCAAAATATGTTGAATTACAGTAAAATCAGACCATAACATAAAAAAAAATATGACAAACTTAACAGACCATTGGGAAAACTTTGCCCAGCTGTGGGACAGTAAAAGTTGAAGAAAAAAAATGACTAATTTTATATATTGTATAGGTATTATGCGTGTCATTCATGGTTACGTCTGCTTACTACAATTCTGCCATAATCCTATCGTATCTTCAAAGTATATACAAATGAACACTAATCGCGCTCCGGGAGCGAGAACTACTGGCCTTAGTGAAGGACATCCCCAAGCAAGTCATATGTCATTCTTACGTCCTTTGCAACAAGCGATCGGTAACTAGTGTGAAGGGCTACTTGAATGCAAATAAATTGAATAAGTATGATCCGCGATAAGCATGCATATCAATAAGCTTAGTTCACGTTATGTATTTTCAATGCACGCAGAATTTATTTATTATTTCGTAGATAAAATCTAAATGATCTCAAACCGTAATCTGCCCTACACTCCTCAACTTGGAAAAAAGAATATTCTATGCCAAAGATCCTGTATATTTAGTTTAGCACTAAACTGTTTTGCTAGCTAAAATCTCCGATAGCAAAAAAATATAAGTCATCGATCCGACGTGTACCAAAAAGTATAATTACGTAACTTGAAAACATGATTTTTTGTTTATGGATATATTTTAGATAAATTTGGTCTCAAATGAAATGTTTTTATGAAACCATATTATCCGTTTAAATCATGTAAATTAGTTAATTGAGATATTAACTCATTACTGAATGCCAAGTGAGTCAAGAACGCCCCCTTACCGCGATACGTTTGTTTGATCGTGTTAGCGACACTGCCTTTATATTTGTTTCGTGTCGTTTTCAAATATTGGTATGCATTGGTATACAGGTTTTAACGTTTTTTCATTTTTTGTTATCTGGCGGTGATCTTAGTGAAAACGATTCAAACATGTGTTACCATTCGAAATTAAAATAGTTTACAATTGAAAACAGCTTGTATTTTGCCACGGTTTAGTATTGAGCCATTATCGCATCGAGTGCAGCAGCAGGCGAAGGCAATAATAACATAAACGATTGCATGCATACGAGCATCACATAGCGTAAGAAGCGGACAGAACCTTACATACTATAATAGTCCTATGACCGCGACGTAGAAAAGAGAATAAGTCAAAATAGTCCCCGAGGTCTGGATGCAGCTTGCCGTAACTTGATTGGCAATTTTGTGATCCTGCAAATTGAATAAATTCCGTTTCAATTTGCAATTGAAGTCGATACCTATGACGACGCTTGTGGGAGGCCTTTCTCCAGCAGTGGACGTCTTTAAATAATGATAGTTAGTAGCGAATCGCCGCTCCTAGGGTATGATCTACTGATGTGACGATACTTTAGAACATCAAGCTGCGCTGTACCTATAGAATATAATTTTATTGTATCGGAGGTCGGTCCGTGGATGGGTGACCATTTCGACATACCGAAATTCCTCCGTGCCTCGAAAAGCACGTTAAGCCGTTGGTCCCGGCTGTCATTTGAAGATCTTTGACTGTCGTTACGGGTAGTCAGAAGCTTGAGATCTGACACCAGTCTTACCAAGGGGTATCGTGTTACCCAGTTACTGGGTTGTGGAGGTCAGATATGCAGTCGCTCCATGTAAAAACACTGGTACTCAGCTGAATCCGGTAAGACTGGAAGCCGACCCCAACATAATTGGGAAAAGGATGATACTTTATTGTACACCATTAAAGTTACACATATCTTTTATAAGAACAACTGAATTATACGGGTGGGTACAAAGGCAGTGCTGACAGCCATATTTACCAGACAACCTTTGGATGAACTGAAAGAACTAAGAATGAAAAAGGGGGTAGTCTGTGTGTGTACCTATCTATATTATTATGCATATGAACCTTCTGGATTTTTTGTGTCTTTGGTTATTTATACGTTATGATAAAATATAGTGATACCAAATAGTACATCCTAACTACATCTATGTAATGTACACCCATATTTGCGAATGAATTATTTGAAATACTTATGTATTTTATAGAATTACTTTGCAATTAATAGCGATTATTTCCATATTTGTATTTAAGTTTCTCATTTTGTTTTTTCCCTTTATGTTGGCGCGTATAAACTTTTTTTATTTTGATTCTTTGTAGAATTTATTTTTAATACAATAAAGATAAAAGGCATTTGCGAACTTCCCAAGCTCAGCAACATTTATAAGCATTACTTTTGCTTGCGGGACATTTTTGCTTACGTGCAGTATTTGTTACGTTGCATTATACGTTGTTTGGTATGTTGCATTGTAAAGGAACTTGTTCCATGTTTTGGACGCTTTTGCGAAGGTCATGAACTGGGCTTACTAGCTATATACATTTTTAATGGAATGTATCCTATGTTGCTTCTAATACCTCCAAGAATATATGTACAAAGTTTCATGATGATCGGTTCAGTAGTTTTTGCGTGAAAGCGTAACAAACAAACTTACATTCACATTTATAATATTAGTAAGGATGGTCACGAGTAACACACTGTAGACAGTCAAAAATGGCTTTGCCAAATGTATACCCGCGTCTAACTGAAAAACTTGTTTGCCTAATGTTCAAGATTGCCGTGCCCTTGGATTTTGACTTAGAGTCCATTTTCGTTATTGCGAACCAAAAAATCATGAAAGCGACACCATGACGAGAAATTTGCAACTTTACGTAGGCGCTATTTTAGATTCCCGAACCCATTTTAGATCTAGTGGTACTATATCTTCTCTGCCTACCCCGCTAATGAAAACGTAAAATAATAAAAATTTCACATATTATTTGATT
The DNA here is from genome assembly GCA_947562075.1 of Orthosia gracilis. Classification (NCBI taxonomy): domain Eukaryota; kingdom Metazoa; phylum Arthropoda; class Insecta; order Lepidoptera; family Noctuidae; genus Orthosia; species Orthosia gracilis. Next base: position 6,510,929 of record OX387268.1, read on the forward strand.
TTACCACAAAATATTAATGTTTTAGATTTTCACTAAATTTTACAATAATATTAAAATATTACTTATCTAAGTACATTTTATAATTTGGTCGAGTATTACTCGATAACTTATAAAGCATACTGTGTGCAAACATACTGTTTCAGTTGTCCTTCTATATGTAGTTACTACATCTTAAACTTTTCACATATCCAAAAACAGACACCTGAATCGAAAAATAAAAGACATATCCAACGATACCCCCGATGGAGGAGTCGATTAATAAACGTCCCCCTTTATTAACTGTATGGGTGTTAGAATCCCAACACTAAAATTAGGTTAGTATGCGCACATCACTAGCGCGTCTATATAACGCGCACCGCTGGGTTAGTGCGCTCGGCTCGCGACCAGTAGTAGCCAACTATTGCTTGCACGTTACACACGGGTCACAGTGAAAAAGGATCAATAAACCTAGATAGATTAGATTTAACTAATATAATATTATTAAAGTCCTGTTATTATTTTACATCTTTGTTGGCGTGAAAATATATATAACCATCTCAAATTATAGCTTCGTAGCACTAATAGTCTCTGAGTTAAAACGCGCACAGACGGACGGACATACCTAGCGAAACTATAAGGCCTCATTCTTGTTTTACTACGGAACCCAAAAACTACACATAATATAATATTATTAAAGTCCTGTTATTATTTTCCATCTTTGTTGGCGTGAAAATATATATAACCATCTCAAATTATAGATTCGTAGCACTAATAGTCTCTGAGTTAAAACGCGCACAGACGGACGGACATACCTAGCGAAACTATAAGGCCTCGTTCTTGTTTTACTACGGAACCCAAAAACTACACATTGTAGCACTTACATTGTAAGAAACGAATATCTAATTTTCCTCAGCCGTCTTTCCGTCAATAGGAAAGTGGAAAGGAACAAACTATTAATTCCATGCAAAAAAACGCAATCCGCCGAAATGCCATGTGCGCAAATTCCTAACCGGCACCATTGCCATACAGAAAAATATAATAGCGATTCGATGCAATACGTTAGCAATTTAACACTTAAATAGTATTAGCGGCGCGGTGGCGTTGACATTCAGTTTGCTTCGCTACTTCGGAACGCTTGTGTCGTAGACTTGCTTATCATACGTACCGACGTTTATTTACGCTTAGTTGAAGGAATATTGTAAGTAGTCAATTATTGTGAATCTTATTTTTATTGTGTAATGATGCATTTGACGTGAAGAAAATGTATTTTGATTGGTGTAAATTGACAGTGGGGTGTAACATCGTGTCTAGTAAATGGGCAATCATGATTATGTGCCACTTTTGTATAACGTTTCGCGATTTGCGGGTAAGCTGAAATAAAACTTAAGCGGATTTGTTTTTTTTTTTGTAATTGCACTTGCGATATTGTTTATTTTGATAGATTGATCTTGATTGCTATTAGTTTACTTAGCTGTATCTAGTATCTACACACGTCATAAGTTTTAACTTTCCTACCCTCATTTATATATTGCTTAATTTATGAATCGAATTTATTTTAGTATTTGAAATAGGTACGTGTTAAGCTTGGATCGGATGATAAGTTAACACAGTATTGATTGATTCTGAGGCGGTACGAAGTTCGCCGGGTCAGCTATGCTCTGATTTTTGATTTGCTGCACCAAAGTGACAGTTGCGATTGACCTTTGTTTTTATATTGTTGCACGGACGTAGCAGGGCTCATTCATAAGTGATTCATCGAATTGTTCTGACATGACTCCTCAATTTAGTTTTACTCATTGGTGAAATAAATGTTTTAAAAATGTACACATAATACATTAAATGGTAAAAATTTAGAAATCTGCGGTCGGCGGAAGGGGTTGGGAGGGGGTGGGGGGGAGGAGGGGGGTACCCCTTCTCCCCTGGTACCACTCCCATTACAAGGTAATGCACCGTTCTTGAGAAAAACCAATTATTGTAACCTAACCTCAAATCATTTTATATTCGCCTAAAAAGCATAGTCGACGTAGCCCCGCTACGCGGGGCTCCTATTTCTGTCTGCAGGGTTTACAGTAACCTAACACGAAGGGGATGTCGGGGTCTTAGTTCGCTCGCTCCGCTCGCTCACTAGACCCCGCCATCCCCTTCGAACCTAACCTGTCCGAGTCGGAGTGCCCCAAGTCCAGAGCTCGCTTCGCTCGCTCTTGCATCCTAATTCTCATGGTTGCCATAGTAACATTGCCTTTTGTACACACATCAGTCGATTACGTAGAAAATCGGTGTCCAGTGCTACAAGCGGAGGTCAATCGTGAAGGCAAACAATTCGAGTCCAGAGGATAAGCCAAAGTCGTCGAATAAAGCCACAAGAAAAATACTACGAAACACAGGAAACACATTCACGCAACTCGAGGAAAAACGGAATGAACAACAAACGAATGACAGTGACACTTAGTATACTTTTTTTTTACGTTCCTTTTTGCTTATTTTTCACGTCATTTTGCACCATAGACAATATCTGCAACAGGTTTGGTTGTCAATCGCCCATTTTAACGTTCCGTTTTCGCTTTTTATCCGATTTGAGCATAGAAACATTTTTCATTAATATCTCGAAAAATATGCATTACCTTGTAATAAGAGTAGTAGCGTTATAATCGGGAACCCAAGCCCTACTAGCTTTAACCCCTTTTACCACCCAACTATGACCGCACGATTGTAGATCCAACCCCATTAAATATAAGAATGTTAATAAACAATAAATCTACCTTTGTCCAACTATTTTGGGGTTAACTTCTAATGCAGTTGACAATATTAAAACTTTTTTTGTAGTAAAAAAGAAACCAACAATAAAATAAATGCGATCTCTAGAACTTAGTCTGACTACTATAGAAATTAAATAAAGACGTTAGTCTATTATACTCATGGTACAATACAATTGTTATGTTAAGATAAGGGAAAATGAAATCAGTGTTAAGTTTAATAATAAACGTAACAGATGTTAAAATTTAAGGTAAGAGCTGGCCTACTAATCCCTCAATTTTTTTCCGACGTCACTAACGCAATCGCCATTGTTTCAGATTCAGGATGAACGGATATCCATACGGCCACGGGTTGCCCCCCAACCAGAACAACCCTCTGCCTGCCTCAGGTGTGCCGCCATATCCCCCGCCCGGGGGCAGGACGTACCCTCTCTACATCCAACAGCAGCCTCACTTATTGGATGCCCACAACTTCAACGTGCCTCCTCGTAAGATATTCCTTTTACTAGAATAATAAAACTGTAGTCGTCCTTAATTCCATTCCAAGTTCACTGAAAACTGCACAAAACTGTCTTTGAAAAACCACTGTGCATTTTACAAAACTTGTTTGTTTATAACCAAGTTTAGTAACTTTAAATTTAAGCAAACCTATAGTTATTTTTTTTTATGTGCTTTTTTCGTATTCTTCTCAGCAAACCCTTTCATTTGATACCCATATCATGGCAGTGCACAAAAAATAACTAGTCCATCATCTTTGGCCGTCCGCCATATTGGATTTAGAATACCGTCACTTGTCTAACTATGCATTGTCATCGAACTAAACGTGTATGCAAATTTTCATCTTAATCGGTGGAGGATAACTGCTTTAAAATTCAGTTGCAGGATTTGACACGAACACACCTACATAATATACATAAATACTTACATAAAACATACATACATACATTGCTAGTTAATTAAAAGCTTGTAATAAACTCTAATAAAATAATACGAAACTATGTAGCAAATAGCAACACTGTTTTGTTGCTAGTAAAGTCAAACTTCGCAAGTATGAATAGTTTTTTCAGTGTTTACGTGTAAACAGCCTGACGGCCAACGTCAATCTAGTAGTCTGGTCGCTCGTGTGAGCGGTCTCCATAGATTAACTAGAGGCAATTATATTTTTTTTTTGTGAATATTAACCGTTAAAAGACTTCTAATTTCTCTATAGTTTTCAATTTTTTTGTCTCTGTGATGAAATTACGTTTCAATTTAAAACTTATTTTAAGAAAGAGAATAATTGTTCTCGGGTCTGTATGGCCGCTATACAATAAACACGTACACTGTACATAAAAGACAACTGCACAATAGTGCATCGGGTGAGGTCTGGACCTGCTTCGATTATATCCTTGTGTGCAATTGAGTATAATCATTCGTCTTCAATTCTCGGCTAATAACTGTTGCGTAGCAAGGAGCTCGTGGCTATGATATATCAGCAATTATTCTCGAGATCGGGCTTTGGATGGGAGAAAATGATCTTGGTACACATTTCTAGTGAACCCTGACAGGGTTCCTTTTTAAACGACTTTCTAAAAGGAGGTTCTATGTTCGGCTGCTCGTTTGTTTTTTTTTTGTGTTTGTTCACCGATTTTCCGTCAATTGTGGATCGATTCCGAAAATTATTTTTTTTTTGTTTGAAAGGGTAAGGGTATGTTCCCGAATTAGTCCCATTTAAATTTGGTGAATATCTGATTAAGAATTTCGGAGATATATAACAGAACAGATCTTCAATAAACAACGGCAAATCTCTCGGGATTGCTGCATCGCATGTCTGTTTATTGGTTACGCCATTTCATAACATAACATCAAGCCGGTACGCTCTGAAGGTAAAGGGGTACGCAGATATGTGCAGTATATATAGACAAGAAAGTGATCCTATAAGGGTTCTTTTTTCCCTTTTGGGGCACGGTAAAAAGTTAAGATTTGCCAATAAAAGAAATATTAGTAAAAGTTTTGGTTTTTTACAGCCATGGTGCCTGTAAGCGGTGCTACCGAGTCGGAGCACGTTGTCAACAACGGTCATCACGCAGTGTAAGTTCATTTTTATCTCAGCAGCAATACAACAGCGTGCTTTTTCAATTTTAAGCTAGGGACCCGTTATGGCTTTGCACACTGGGCCAATTAATTTCCGATGGGTTTTTCAAGAAAAATCTTTCATACTTATCTTGACCTGGGGGGTAACCATAAGCTCTTAGAGCAAGGTTATTTCGTGTGTGCGTAAGAGACAGATGTATATGACTTGTATACATCTGTCCCTTTTTCCCAGTCGCGCCATGATAGTTTTGACATGTCATCGTATAATCGACCGAGCCGTTATCCATTGGACACATGCTGCAATTGACTTTAATTTATAACATAAGCATACCTTCTGATCTGATGTGTTTTTAAGTCCCATGTTATAAAAGGGGGCGAACCTGTTGCCATCAACCGGGATCAAAGCCAAACTCCGGGTTTCTATCCTGATGGATAAACCCAATAAAACTTTGCCCAATCCGGGCATCGAACCCAGGACCTCATGCCCAACGGTAGCACTTGCGATCATTAGACCAATTGATTTTTATTTATATACCTTTGAATTTACACGTATTTTGTAAGCTAACATTTTATGGATATGTTCGGTTTTCTTTGGTCTATATATTTTTTTTTGTACTACTACGCATACATGTCCGTGTGTAGCTACGGAATGCCAATTGAAAACCAGCCACAGTATAAATATGGACAATACGGAAACTACCTACAAATGCTCGATACTTACAGCACCGCGTCACCAGCTCAGGGGTCTTGTCGATGCGCATGTTTGTGTGAGTGTGCCGTTTCGAACGTTTGTAGATAGTTGGCGTACTGTCCGTCCATATTTCCACTGTGAACCAGCACTGAGTTACCGACGCCCAGCAAATGTTAATTTGGTAACCCCTCAGTATGACCTCGCTCAGCGTTTTCCTCTATGTTTGTTGCGATTGTGCTATTTCTGTGTCGAATCAATTCTATTTTATTCTAGTCTTAACTCATATTAAAAATGCGAAATTAACTCTGTATGTCTGTTATCTTTTAACGCTTAAACCGCTGAACCGATTTTGACGTAATTTGTTATGTTTATAGTTTGTGACCGAAATCATCCTTAAGGGGTGGCAGTTTGTATGGTGAACTAATCATCCTGGAGTGAAAAAAAAGCTTATTCGAAGTACGACGAATCGCGGGGAAAAGCTAATTACTAATAAAACGTTTTGTATTACAGCAATAGCTACCCGCTGCCTCCAATAGTCATCAACCAAGAGATAGTGGTGGGTGCCAGCGAGCGCTACTACCCGCGCTACAACGTGTGCGTGTCGGACGAGCAGCCCGGCGCCGCGCCGCCGCCGCCCTACCGCGGCTTCGTGCCGCGCGCGCCCCTGTTCGTGCAGGAGGCGCCCATACACCGGGAGGATCTTTACACACGTTAGTGTACCATCATACGTTCTTAACAATTTTTATTGCCCGGAACCTACGACCTCAAGCACGGGAGGCGAGAATAGCCACTGGTACTTTCTAAGTTTATCTTGGAGAACAAAGACAATGGTGAAGGAAAAAGTCGTAAGGAAACCTGGACATATAGTTAATATTAAAGTGAGAACCAGATATCAAAAAAAAAAAAAAGTCGTTCACATCTGTCTACCAATGTACGCCAATATTTCAAAGCGATACGAAAAAAATGTAAAGGCAGTGTCGCTAACACGATCAAAACAAACGTATCGCGGTAAGGGACGTCCTTGACCGTTTAACTGGGCATTCAGTAATGAATTAAATGTATCAAACGCGAGGAACGATTTACATGATTTAAACTAATAAAATGGTTCTAAGCCTATATCTTTCATTTGAGACCAAAATTAACAAAACATCTCCATAAACAAAGTATAATCTTTTGGTACAATTCGGATCAATGACTTTTATTTTTCTGTTATCTGGTTCTCAAGTTTGAAATCGCCAACCCGCATTGAGCAAGCGAGGTGATTTATACTCGTGCCTTCTCCGTGGGAGAGGCTTTTGCCCTGCAGTGGGTCATTTACAGGGTGGTATTATTATTTTTTATTTATAAAACGTCTAATAGGATTCATGCAACACCTGCAGCCTTTTTTCGTAATGAATTCGGCAAGGCAAAGGGCAAAAAGTATGAACAAACGACAAATCACATAGACGGAAATCCACATCGTGTCTTTTATCTCGAAAAGGTGCCATTGTAATCATCATTATGAACATCTTATCATTTATGCACTTACAGCTGATTTACACGTTGTATGTGTTACCTCTTACATATGTACGGAGTAGCTCCTAGCTAAATAAAAACAGCGGCACGCATCTATGAGCTTAAGCAACTAGGGCTGGTCCGTGGATACGACCTTTCTTGAAGTCCGTTTGAAGCACGCTTAGCCCAGTTGTCATTTGTAGATCAATGATAGTCGTAACGGATAGGCAGAACGGTCGTTGCTCACTTACACGACCCCGTACCAACACCGCTTCCTCATAAAGCCGCCTCCTACCATCGGTCAAGCTATCGAGAGAGGTACGATGGCAAATTTGTGCTGTAAATTTTAAGTATGTCCACAATTCAATGAACATTATTTTGCCGTATGGCAACGGTGTCGTATAAGTCGGCTATGACCTGGTTCCTGGAATCTAACACCAGTTTTGCCAAGTGATATCTTGATAGTGTTACTCGGTTCCTAGGTTATGGAGGTCAGATAGGCAGTCGCTCCATGTAAATACCGGTATCCACTTGAATCTGGTTAGGCTGGAAAGCGACCCCAAAGTTGGGTAAAGGCTAGGCAGATGGATTGATGTTTATGTTATAGACGAAGTGATTAATCGGACATAATTCATTATGCCCAGACTGTTTTAAAAATTCCCAATATGAGTAGGCAATATGATAAAAAATATTGAAATGATTGAGGATTCAACAAATGAAACAAGGTCAATTACCGAGGAAATAATTCTTTATATTCAATCTTGTTATATGTTACAATGGCTTCTTAATTATATAATTCTGTCGCCTCTACCACGTCCTCTACAAATCACGCATATTGCGTAACTAATGTTGAGCGTGCGTCGACCAATAAGAGCCAAGTAGTCACAATTAGGGCGCGGAACTATTCTATGACAAAAAATTACCATAACGAGGCCCGTTTGGCTATTTCGAATTAATTTCCCTTTAAATTAGGTGCCTCGCTACGATAAGTTCACAAAACCTATTACATAATGCAGTTTACAGAGAAAACAAAAATATTATTAAACTGTCCTAAGCTCGCTAAACACATATGAGTCCATATTCACTATCACTGAACATACGATGTTCAGGCTTCGCATACTGAGACACCAACAGAAATAACTAACATGACCGGGTTTTATGAATAATGTCAATCAGTTATTGGGCTGTAACCCGACCACGGGATTTTTTGTTTTTTGCCTATAATGCCCAGGCCATGATAACGAATCGACTCACACCTTATTCATCAAAATCGGAAGAGTCTGCGTATTAACTAATACGCAGACGGCTAAAATCATAATCCTTCCTTTTGGCATCGCCGTAGTCGGGTAAAACGAAGAGTTTTATTAAACAAATCAGTATGTTAGGTACCGCTGGCGGCATTCCATCTTTGTTGAGCGTTGATACTGTGACAACTGAACCTCGACGGCTTCTGAACTTATTATTCCAAGCGGAGAAGCCAACTCCCAAAGGCCCCGTTAAACACTGCAAATGGAATGGGGCACCATTTACTATTATCCTTGTATGTACTACGTAAGTACGTATAGACACGGGGTCCCAGCGCTAACAAAGAACATTTGGTTCAAATAAATGTCACTAGATGGCGCGATATGCATCGGTTTGTTATTGATTGTGTAAAATTAACATTTTCTAGTATTAATCATAAAAATTGTAAGTTTTTATTTAATCAACTCTTAAATTGGAAGCACAAAATGAAGGAACATTCACACACACAGGCTCTCACTTTTTTCACATTTCAAAGATTATTTGATGGATGGCGCGGATCAATAGATGGCGCGGTTTTAAATATATGAGGCATGCCACTAGATTTTTTAAATTTGTATTGTAAAACATTTTGTTACAATGAAACTGTAAAAACGTGCAAAAAAAAATCTATAAAACAAATAGTCACTTTATTTAAAGAAAAAATAGTCACAACCGATAAAACCCTTTTACCTGCAAGTCGCTGCTAACACAATCTATTGCCATGGAACGGAACCGAATACGATCGAAGTACTTGTACAAATAATCATCTTACTCAGACGAAAACGCTAGTTACGTCGACACGGTTTCTTTGTATGGTATGAGGCATCTCTATGCTAGTATTATATTATCTGTGGTATAGGTGTAATCGTCGGTTGGTAACATAAAATAATAAATACTAGGCTTTTGGCTTTAGTTTTATTTTGTAGGATACATAGAATGTGCGTTTTGTTTTTGGCTGAATAGAATAAACAGATTTCTTTCTCTCTTTCAGCGATACCATCAGAGCCTGAGTTTCACGTGAACGCTAACAGCTACGGGCCGCGCCCCGATGCCGTGTGGGCGCCGAACCCAGGCGAGGTGAGTCCAAATACTGGTCGCTCGAACAAAGTTCAGTTGTCTGGTGGAATACGTGATACGTGTAGACGTTAGGCCACACTGATACACGCTAGGAGTCTTGCGAAGGCTCGGCGAACCTTTCAGATCGTTCGATTTACTTTGCTACTTGCCAGCTGACTCTTTAGGCTCTAAGCAAGCCAATGCGTTCTCGATCTTTTTCCCTATGGTCTATTTAACTCTTCTCTTCTTCTTCCAGACCCATTCCTAGTTTATTTGGGGTCGGGCCTCCTTGTGCGTCTACGCCGGTTGTCGATGTTGTTAAATTTTGCTCCCTAAGGTCTTCCTCGACAGTGGTCCACCAAGAGGCTGGTGATCTGCCCCTTGTTCTTTGATTGATGTTAATTTTGAGCATTGTTTTTACGGAGTAGCTACTCGTCTCGCTATCTGGTTATCTGACGTCGTCTAAGTATCTCTCTGATTTTATCGGTAATAGGCGTTTCCTTGAAGGATCTTCTTATAAATTCGTTCCGCACTTTATCCAAGCGCGTCACGCCACCTCCCAGCGGAGCATTTTCATCTCCGCTGTGTGTAGTTGGTGTTCGTGCTTTTTGACGGCTGTCGGCTGTTTTATAAACTTTGCCTTTGGATTTGGTCGGTATTTTAATGTCACACGGAGATCTCCATTTCATCCATGCCGCATTAACTCGATGGCTTACATCTTCATTTATAAGAGCATCAGTAGTCAACATAGAGCAAAATATTTAAATCGGGGCACTTTTGGTATGTTGCCGTCGCCCACTTTTAGATCACCACCCGCTTTCGCCGCGCCACCAACGTCACATTCCATGTATTCAGTTTTAGTGCGGCTGATACGAAGTCCGTGCCTTTCAGTTTCAGATAGCCACAAATCGAATGCCTTCTGGAGTTCTGAGACTTATCTGAGTTTTAATTTTGAGGGTTCCGTACCCAAAGGGTAAAAACGGGACCCTATTACTAAGACTCCGGGGTCCGTCTGCCTGTCTGTCTGTCTGGCACCAGGCTGTACCTCATGAACCGTGATAGCTATATAGTTGAAATTTTCACAGATTACGTGTTCTTGTGGCCGCTATAACACCAAATACTAAAAACAGAATAAAATAAATATTTAAGTGGGGCTCCCATGCCTATAACAGCTCACAATTTTAGGACCCATTAACATTAATGCTTATTTTTATCCGTGGTGCTAGGCAACTGGGCTTATCCAGTTGTAAACGACCCTTTGTACCTATTGGTCTTGTTTGTTCTGTCTCCTGCTTGATATGGAGGGAAGTGGAAATTTGATTTTTCCTACTCCTCCATTACTCTTTTCTGATTAATTTCGTTGCGGGATCCAAGATAGTTAAATTCATTCTACGGGACTTCGTCGAGCTTCATTGCCTCGGCGCTTTTCTGGTGGTCGCCACTGTTGATTCTGGCTTTCAGGAGTTGCAGTGGTTTGGGAATAGTGCGGTGGGATTGTCCCATTCCAAATACATTCCCGTGCTTTGAACGTAGAGTCCAGGAATTTCTTGGAGTGTTGTAGACCGGTATTAGATAGCCACATCAGCCATGTAGTCGTTGTCTGTGATCTGCAAACTCCCTAAATGTGGCTTTTACGAGACACGTCGAAATGCCTACACATGGTTCTGGACCCACAAAATCATTTGCTGAGCTCTCTCTTGCCAGTTCATCAGCCACTTAGTTACCATGGATTCCTTTGTGCCCAGGGACCCACATCAGTCTTACTCTGTTATGCTTCCCAAGCCTTTAGGGTTTTTAGGGTTTGGATAGCATCCAGAATAAATTTAGAGTTCACTTTGTAGGATGCCATGGCTTTGATTGCAGCCTGAGTGTCACTAAGAATATATATCTTACTCTGTTATGCTTCCCAAGCCTTTAGGGTTTTTAGGGTTTGGATAGCATCCAGAATAAATTTAGAGTTCACTTTGTAGGATGCCATGGCTTTGATTGCAGCCTGAGTGTCACTAAGAATATATATGGATTTCCTTCTGATTCCTCTATCTATATTCTATTGAGCACAGGTTATTATGACATATGTTACTGTTTGGAATACAGTTGCCATCTTCCCTAAGGTTTTACTACTTTTGTAACCTTTTTCATATATTCCCGCTCTTGTACCTCCTGTACAAGACTATCTTGCTCTGGTGTAGGTTGTCTATTGTAGGGATTTGGACCTTGAAAGATCTTTCAAACACAAATATAGTTAGCATTTTATCGGATATCATGCTTGTTACCCGATCCAGGTCTTCATTTCGAATTTTGTATAGTACGGTCTTTGCCTTAGAAGCATCCCATAGTCCAGCAACAGCAAGACGATGTAATGTCTACCTTGCCTCGAGTTCAATCATCATATGCAGAAGAGGGATATTGAGGTAACTCTCAATCGCTGCCGTTGGTGTTTTTCTGAAAGCACCCGTGTTTCCGAGACACACTGTTCTTTGAAACCTGGTGAGTGGCGCTTTGTACGAGGCAAGTTTTGTTCTTAGCCACCACACTATGCTGCCGTATGTGATAATAGGTATTATCATTGCCCGGTACAGCCATTGTGTCACTTTGGGCTTTAGCCCCCAAGTTTTATCGTAGGTGGAACGACACATGCCGAACACTCGTAGGGCCTTATCTACCTGCCTTAACTGTCGTTATACTTTCAACATAAGTTTTCCACTTGAGTAATATATCAAGCGTTACACCCAGCTTTTTTTAACTTCGGTGGACCAGGGCACCTTTATTCCATTGAGGGAGGACTCTCCTAGGTTTCCTAGTTGTCTCTTTCTTGTGAATGGAATAATGACTGCTTTGCTTGGATTGATAGAGAGGTGGTTCTTTGTACACCATTCCTCTGTCATCCTCTATGCTTGTTGTAATAATCTAGGGACTATGTTCGGGATTTTGCCATTAAAGATTATAGCTACGTCATCTGCATAGCCTACTGTGTAGAATGGTCCGGTATTGAGTTTGGTGATTAGCGAGTCTACTACCAAGCACCACAATAGTGGTGACAGCACTCCGCCTTGCGAACAACCTCTTGTTGTATTTGCGCTATGTCTGTCTCCCATCAGTTCCGACCTGACTATTCTGCTTCTCAGCATATAGTCAATCTAGTTGCACGTGGTATTATTGATGCCATGTTCGCATGCTATGTTAGCCAGAAAAAATCTTCCTGGCTCTTGCATTATTAAAGGCCTGTTGTTTTTCCTGACGTATCTTAGCTAGTTCAGGAGTCCACCATATTACCTTTTAGCAAATAGCCTTTTTCTCTGGGCAATTATCGTCCCATGCACCGATGGTGCCCGCCTTGATTCTGTCCACTTTAAATTCTATATCCAGTAAAGAATTGAGCGTTTCTTTAGTTCTCCCTAGATTTACTTTGAGGTCCCACCTGTACGAGTCTCAATTTGTATGCCTTGGGTTTCGTCTCGTCTCGTCTAGTTTCGGCTTTTCCTGCCGTCCTAAAACTAAAGCATGTATAATTGTGGTCAGACAGAGAGATTTCGTCCGATACATGCCAATTTCCAATATTAGTGCTGGCTCTGTTTGAAGCCAGTTTCAGGTTAGTAACTTCAGTTTTCGCCGAGGTCCTGAAAGTAGATTTATTGCCTGCATTAAGGTTTTGTAAACAAGAGCTTACGACAAATACTCCCCTCGTTTGTTGACTTCTGAACTGCTCCAAACAACGTGGTTTGCATTCGCAACGTAGCCAAGTATCAGGTCGAGGTTTTTCTTGTTTGCCGTAGTCAACCAGTCCTCTAATTAGTGCTGTTACTGGTTCCTTTTGTTCATATGGGAGATAGGCCGAGGCAAGGATAATTCTCCTTTTCTCTGTTCCCGTTCGCACTTGGTTCATAGATGTTGTCAGATCCCTGTAACAGAAAGTACGTAATGGCATTGCCTCTATACCGCCCCTGATGTAGATGCAAGTCATAGAGCACCATGCCCCATGTCCCACCTAAGCCGTTTATAAGTAATGTTCTTGTATCAAGGCAACGTCGACTTTCCAGTCGTCCGTCTTCAAGGCAGGTTTAAGCCGCAGGAGCAACCGAATGGCCCGGGCAGAGTCTTGCAGCGCCAAGTTGTGACTCTTCCAGGCCTAGGGGGCTTCAAGCACTTCGGTGTCCTCGTCCAGAAGAGGACGAAAGTCTGGTGATAGCGCGGCGAATGGTTCACTCTGTGGTTTCTACGTGAGCGACCCTGCTGCAGCCGTCTGTCCCAGGATACAAACGCTTAATTCTGCCAAGCGGCCATTTGAGTGGTGGACTGTGCTCTTCCTTAATCAGCACAAGTTGTCCTGGTTCCATGTTAGGCCTTTTTGTAGGCCATTTTGTGCGCTGCTGAAGTTCACAAATGTATTCTCGGCTCCACCGTGACCTAAAAGTGCTGACGCATTTGCTCAATTTTGGCATAGTGATGCAGTAGGTCAGTCTTGGCTTCCCGTAAGTCTGGAGCTGGCAGCGACGTCAGTGGTCTTCCGATGAGGAAGTGCCCTGGGGACAATGGGTAGAGGTCGTGAGGATCGAAAGACATTGGATAGAGAGGTCGTTTAATATGGCCTCGACCTGGACGAACACAGTAGCAAGTTCTTCAGCAGTTAAGTGTATATTTCCCACAATGCGTTTAATGTGAAACTAAGCCGATTTTATAGCGGCCTCATAAAGCCCACCGTAGTTTGGAGAGCAAGCGGGTGTGAATCTGAATTGTATACCTTCACTAGAAGAACTGTCTGATACAGAATTGTTTAATTCGGTAAGAAAGACATACAAAGTTTTTTCCACTATCGGCAAAAATCTCGAGAGGTTTTCCTCTTCTTGAAATAAATAGTCTAAACGCTAGAAGGAAACTTTCCGTGCTTAAATCGCCCGCGAGTTCTATATGAACTGCCTTTGTTTTAAACATATAAATAAACATAAATATAAGCAAGACGAAGGACCGATTGATCGCAGCTGGCTAAGCTACGGCCTCCCGTGTAAGATGAAATCCGGGCCAAACAGGAATGTTGCCTCAGAGATGTTAAACCGCCTACACTCATTGGCTCAGCAACCGGGATCCCAATATCCTTCCGTACGGGTTCCCGCGCACGGCACGAACACGCGGGACGTCATTGCTATCCATCATCTGATCTTGTTCGAAGGTGTTAAGTAGCCCGGTGATTTCTGTTACGTCTATATCATATGGAATTAGACCAATAACCGGGCGGCAACCTCGAGAAGGAACATCACCGCACTTACCTTGAGGATGTACACGACCGTAGCGCTCTCCTTCAAGACTACGCCACCTGGCCATCTCAGAAGGACTAAGGCTAGGTAGGCCTGCGTCTACAAAGCCAAACCAAGCAAGCAAGCGAATGAGCGAGCAAAGCGAGGCGTGTTGCTGGATACAAAGCACGAGTTTGTGAACGCATGACCCTCCCTGATAGAGTACACGAGATAATATTCTATTTATTAATAATAGGGTCCACGAGGCGGTCAAACGGGTTGAGTCATGAACGTTCACGCGAATGTTTTGATTTTTTTAGCTAGCTTGGGTGAGGAATTCCCTGCCGGAGTCAGTGTTTATAACTTGGGATTTGAAGTCAAGAGTGATTAGGTTACTTCTAGGGAAGGGTGTTCCACCGTCGAAGAAATCATTGCTTACCATCTGGTGAGATAGGGGTCAAACGAGAGCCTATCAATAATCCACACCAATATGCGAAATGTGAAAGAAATTCTGTTTGTTACGTCTGTCTGTTTGTTTGTTCCCTTTTCATGACTTAACGGTTAAATCGATTCAGGTCATCTGGAATGAAGATAGTTTCAAAATCCCCTTGGGATGATGAAACTCTTCTTACGCGGGCGAATCCGCGGACAGAAATTATTCAAATATTGGCACTAAATAGTATATTGTATATGTCCTCAGATGTTTGGTTTTGGAGATATGCTCGGCGCACTGCCACTGCCACCGCCCCCGGCGCCGCCCCTGGCTGCCGAGGTAAATATAACAACACTCATTGACTTCTCTATTTAATCGCACATTTACAGTCTTATGTGTCCAATAAATAGATAATTAAACAATCGTAGATGATCACCAGTTGACCGTTTTTATCGTACATTACTGCAGCGGCCAGCAAAAAGGCATTGATTGTCGAACGTGTAAATGTGGGCTGAGGCACACATACCTAAGTCCATCAATGCTTAGCCGGGGCCAAGCATTGCTTTTCTCAAATAATGCGCGGCAGTTAAAACTAAGTAGTACCTAGAACTCATTTTGTCAAATACAATTACTTATCAAAATCAATAACGAACAACAATACTTTTTCCCGCGTTAAAGTGTTCATTTCTTATTTTTTTCAATGCTGCTTTCTATTTCTATTTGCAAGCCAGTCCGAATTTTAAATAAAACCTTTGATAAGTTACCTGCTTTAGGAGCTGTGGTGGCCTAGTGGTAACGGCCGCGACTTACTAGTCGTGGGTTCGAACCCAGGCAGGCGCTTTACTTTTTGTAAATTATTTCATCACCACTGCTCCTAAAACGGTGAAGGAAAATATCGTGAGGACACCGACATATCTAAGAACCAAAAATTCGAAGACATGTGACATCCACCAACCCGCACTGAACCCGCGTGGTGGATTACGGTCCCATTCCCACTCACAGGGAGGAGGCCTGCACGCACAACGAACCAAATGGGAGTCTTAAGTGCGGGAAAGGGGTCCATCTATTCTATGTTACCTCCTTGGTTGTATGTTGCATGTTTCGGAGTAAAAGATCGTTCTATTTTAAAATTACACGATAGCTATGAGTTTACTATGTATTTTTTTTTTTCGTATATCTTTTGCCGACCGCTGCTCGCATGTATTTGGCCAGTACAGCAATTTCGATTTATGACGAAGAAGGTTGTCAAAATAATGCTCAAATTCCCAAGCATGTTTGAGAAAAAGTGTATTTCTTCCTTTGACATTGTAAGATGAATTTGCTTAATTTATTATCTTATTTATGGCATTCTAAGCAGTGGACAGTGCCAATCCTGGGAATATATTCCCAGGATTGGCACTTCCCCCATTTTTCTACTGTTCCACTGTCAAAGATTAGGGCGGTTCTAGTAAACAAAAAAATACCGGTACTGTGTAAAGAGTTACACTTTATATTTTACAATGCAAGTCCTCGAAAAGAGTGTTTTCCAAGCAGCCAAACTGTGCTGAAAGTGTAACTTTTTGCACTAGTCCTTTTTACTTTTCTGTATTTTATTTTTATTTTTAACTTCGTCGTCAGCCAGACGCATAGAGTTTATATTATTTGAAAAAAGTTTTTACAAATTAGTAAAGTACAGGTTATGTAATAATACTTCATTAAGGCGATTTTAATTACTCTAGATTTAGATTTGATCCATAGATATAGTATGTACAAGATAAACAGAGTCAGATGAAAAGCGAAACCAAAAAAATAAAATCTATGTGTGAGGGAAATTGTCCATGTGTTAGTTAAAAAAGTGTTGTTAAAAAGTCCATGTTCAGTATCGATATCGATACTTGGTGAACACAATAAGAAACAAAATTAAAGGGTTGTTGCCGTTGTTGTTTATATTGAACTGTTATAAAAACTGGGCAAAATACATGCTTGCTTATACAGAATACTATCTAGGTTAACCACTAACTAACCATACGATAGGAAGTGTCATTCTTACAGGCACAAATACATTAGGTATAGATTCTTTCATTAGGATTCGTCGATGTTTTCTTAGTATGCAGTAGGTATTTCAATACGAAATGTTTACTACATATTGTAGAGACCATCCATCTCTGTTTAAAATTCGAATCCATTTTTCTCTTAATACAGAATTATTTGGGCATCTGTAGGTACATAAACATTACAAATTATTATTTACACAACAGAACAATTTGCTGGTGAGCAGAGCACTCATGTATTCAAGACACTGTAAAACTAATAAATGCAAACAATATGACATTCCTAAACCTACTCAAAGTAATAAAACATCAAAACTCTCCGAAACATTTTGAAAAACAAAGGCTAATATAATAAACATGCAACTTAAAGTACAGTTTAGATGAACACATCTTCTCAATCCTAACTTAAATCTATTTAAACAAAACTTGACTAAATAAGTATGTATTCATGCCATGATGTCACTATAAAAAGATTAAGTTTTTATCGATACTCCTGACGTCACCGCTTTGTCAAGCCCTAGCGTAAACAAGCAATTTTCTCATTTACATTATATTTTAGCAAATTCTGTTTAAATATACGAAATATACTTTTATAAAACAATGGAAATAAATATACTATTGTAAGAATATTTTTCTGAGCCGATTACTAGCAGTAATTGGTCAAAATATGGTTCGAAACAATCCAAGGACAAAATTGTATTTACCTATGAAACATGTATTTATTGGGGTTATTTCGTCTTGTAACGTCACATTCACTCACAGAATAAGCCAACATAGTTGCATAATTAATATTATCAATTTAAATCTAAAGATTATTATTTAAATGCAAGAAATTCACCGCTGTGTAAAACAGAAGGGACGCTATGGACCCCTTCTCGCGAAAAAAATGACATATTGGTACTTCATTCACTCTCTCTTTTTCTCTTGGGCGTTTAGTACTTGATTAGGTTTTCTCGCTCGCACCCTTCGTGTATCTTTTTGCGTAGCAAAAAAATTCTAAATCTATGATTTGATCAATAAATTAATTTTATATGTTCATTGTGTAATTGTAATGTTTCATGTTTGATTATATTTTGAACGCAATGTAAATTGTTACTGAATAAATTAAATTGAAATAAAAAATTGAAAAAAAAAAAAAATGTTTGGAAGAACGTACATTTTGCTCGTGCCTTTTTGCGTTACGACGTGACAGCTATTTGCATATGCGCAGTAGATATGCCCGAGGAACTATTAGTCAATCTGTGGTTATGGTGAGCGCGCTTGAATAAGCCTGTCATTTTATAAATTTCTTGCTAGGTTCAGATATTTTTTTTTATTTCATCGCACAATGCATAATAAAATGTTGTATGATACACGTACGTAAGATGATTTCCGACTTGTGTCGGTTTATTCACTCACTCGCTTCGCGCGCTCGTGTATAAAATGCCACTAATCGGGAATCACCTGCCTTCCGCACTTGTAGCATAAATAACTATTCTAGTGCGAGTTCGAAAATCAATTGTTTCTATCTTTCTTTTGTAATTACCCGATTGCCGAAGGAGGGTAATGTGTTTATCAGTCTATGTATGTATGTATGTTTGTTCCTATGTGGCGTTCTAGTGACCAAACCCGTTGGCCGATTTTGATGATTATTACGTCAATAGATTCGTTTTAAACCTGCGAGTGTCACTGGCTACATTAGAATGGAAAATTGAAAAATGGCTGATTTTGTGCGCCATATTGTGGGGGTCCAATTTATTTTTCTTCCAAACCCATCGTATGGGTTATCAAAATAAAGTCTTTTAAGAGGTGATTACAAACATATCTGACACTTATATGTTTAAATGTACATAATTCTATAAAATAAATTCTAAAAAGTTGTAAATAAAAAATCCCGACTTCTTAAAAAGGGAATTAAAAAGACGTAATCAAGAAGAAAATCATGCTGTGCTGTCGGAGGATACATCTGGTTTTGGTCAGCCAGCTCGAGCATATGTATCCTCCGACTGCACAGTAAGATTTTCTTCTTGTTTACGTCTTTTTAGTTCCCTTTCTAAGAAGTCGGGTATTTTGTTATTTTTAAATAATTTATTATTATTAATGTGTTAGCATGCGCATAGCACTCATTAAGAACTCCTTAGTTGCAAACAGCACAAATGCGTAGATTCAGCTTTTATGGGTATTATTTAAATCATCTTGACGATATCTACAGGAATCAATATGGGTCTCCCAACTCCCAATGACTAGCAGTACCTATGCGCTATTTGTTTATAGTTTTTCTAACTCATCCTGGGCTCTCAATGATCACGTTTATCGGGCTACTAACTGTAAGACATGTAGGTCGTCTAATTCCGAGGTTAGGTTAGCTGGGCCGGGCCTATTTTCGTTAGCTTGGTATTCTGATGCTCCAGTTTTCGACAGGTCTTCCCACCTGGTGGACGTGCGGGGATAGTGATCCCTTTAGCCCGGCGCAGGCGTTCCTCTCCTGTGGAGAGCGTGGGGGCCCGAGCCGTGGGGGGGCCCGTCTCTGGTCCCGGGGCCCCTGAGATCCCCACGGTGAGCGCCAACGGGCCGCCAACCGCGGTGGTCCCCAGCAGACTGGCTGTCGGGGCGGCCATGCTCGCCAGAGAGAGGGTGTTGTCGGTCGGGGAACGGCTGAACGCCGCCGCACAGGCTGCAGCATACGAAGCATCGGGCTCTGACGACGTGAGTACACTTCTTGCATTAAACGATTACTGTATAGTGAAAAGCTACGATCGTCGGCGACCGGTGGCTTTGAACTCCAAATTGCTCTGTCAATTGGGTTTTTCCATTCGTAATTTCTCAGTGGCGACTCGGAATTTAGAAGTTAGTTATGTTACGCCCCTGAGCCTTGGTAAGAACGTTACTTCGTTGATCTTGCGCCTGATATATCCCAGACCGTGAGAAAGCGAGTGCTCCTCTGTACTTATCATCTCCTTTCAACCGAAAGACGTCCACTGCTGGACATAGGCCTCTCCTAGGCGTCGCCATACTTATCGGTCCTGTACGTCTCGCATCCAGTGGATCCTGCAACCTTAACCAGGACGTCGGTCCACCTACGGGGAGGCCTTCCAATCATCATCGTCGAGAGGCATCATCTTCCGGTTCGCGATTCCAGAACTTTTCGTCCCTATCGGCCATCCGTTCTGCTAGCAATATAGAGCCCTGCCCACTGCCACTTAAGTTTCGAAATTCCTCATTTCTGATGCGATAACGAAAGGAATTTCCGAGCCTAGTTTTCTGATGAGGCCGATTGTGAGCGACCACCTCTCAGTTCCATAGGTAATCACTGGCAACACACACTGGTCATAGCCTTTCGTCTTGAGCCACAGTGGTAAATTGGTAGAGAACATACCGCGCAAATTCCCGAACGCCGCCTAGCCGAATCGGTTTCGACGGTAAACCTCTTTCTCGAAGTTAGATCTACCCAACTGGACCGTTTGTCCCAGGTAGACATAATCGCCCACAACTTCGAGAGTAGAGTCTCCGATCTTGATAGGAGTGGGTGAGACAACCAGGCTCACGGAGCATCTGTGTGAGGTGGCTGATACGGCACAGCAGCGGTACCGTCCTGCCCCATGAGTGATACTGGGGGATTTCAATGCTCACCATCAGGAGTGGCTCTTCCCATACTAGTGCACTAATCATGCTGGGCGAGAGACGCGAAAGCTTGCGCTTGCGTTAAATCTCGCCCAGCTGGTCCAAGGAGCAACGAGGGTGCCGGATGTTGATTCGCACACTGCCAATAGCTAGGACCGCTACTCTGTGTCGGTATCTTCACCTTTGGGTAGCTCCGACCATTGTTTGGTGAAGTCTGTATCCGTCTGCTCCCCGCCCGATCCCAGCCCAAGAGGCACTCGGCGGGTTTGGCGGTACAGGTCAGCAGTTTGGGATGGGATGCGTTATTTCTTCGCATCTTATCTTTGGCAGCCCACTTTGCTTTTCCTCGGCTGATCCTTCGTCGTGCGCGGACGCCGTGACGGGTGTGTTGCGCCAGGGAATGGAGTTCTACATTCCGTTCTCTGACGTAGCAATGTCTAGCGTTGACCGGTCAAGGTTTGGCGCTGAGTGCAATTGCGCCAGCACGATTAATCATGAGGCGTACCTGGCATGGGTCGACGCTCGGACGCGCAAAGCTTACGACGTGAGCCAGTGGAAGGGAGCGTTCAATAGGGCTGCCAATTCCTGCAAAAGGGTATTGCGAAGGGCTCGGTTTGACCACATAAGCCGTATTGGGACCAAACTTGCTTCCTACACAGACTGGAGTAAAGCGTTCTGGTTCCTGGTTAAGTCGGTTGAATCGAACCACTGCTGAAACCCGACGGAACGCTAGCTCACCGCTGAGGAGAAAGCAAACTTGTTTGCCTCCCTTTTTGTGGAATCCTCACGCCTGGATTCTGGTGACGCGTCTCCTTCTCCTGATGGATGCGAGACGAGTATGTCGGACATTCGCATCCATCAAAAGGACGTCCGTAGGTCGCTGCGCAACCTTGACGTGAACAAGGCTAGTGGCCCCGTCAGGATACCGGCAATTGTTCTGAGAACTTGTCCGCCTGAACTGTCTCCGATCCTGCCACGCCTGTTTCGCATTTCATATGAGACTGGAAAAGTACCGAATGCCGAATGCAACTACAGACCCATCTCAGCTACGTCCATCCTCTGCAAGTGTTTGGAACGGGTGCTCAACTGCAAGCTCCTGGCATACCTAGAAGCATTCTCAGTGAGCCAATATGGCCGAAATCGGAGTTAGGCCATCGAGAGGTTCGGGGAAGCACTTGCCGTTTCCCTCGACATCTCAAAGGCTTTATAGGGTCTGGCATGAAAGCCTTATTAGTAAGCTACCTTCATTCGGTCTGCCCGGTGGTCTGTGCGATTGGATCGCAGACTTCCTGAAGGACCAATCTAAACGAGTGGTTATTGATTGCCGCTCGTCTGATCAACTAGATATCAATGCCGGGGTCCCTCAGGTGTCGGTACTCTCGGCAACATTGTTCTTGTTGCACATAAATGATCTGCTAAAACCTTTGGGACTGCAGACGACAGCACTGTTGCTGAGAGATACGTATCCGACGCGCGCGCTGCTGGGCCTCAGATCCGGTCTCTCCGGGAGGCCATGGTTGGGAGCTTGAATCTGTCCTTGAAGGCAGTCAGGTTCTGGGCCGCTATGACCCAGGCGTGTCTTCTTTCCTCTAAAAAGAGCCAATTTCACGCGGCTCCTTCTTTCCGTGGTGTGAGCGTGCCAATAACGGACCATCTTGAGCTTCTTGGCGTTACGTTGACTTCGACCCTCAATTTTGGTCCATTCATTGAGGCAAAGCTCAACTGGCTGCCAAAAAGTTGGGGATCCTTGCAAAGGTGAGACGGTACTTCACGCCAGAGCATTTGCTCAACTTGTATCAAGCGCAAGTTCGGTCATACATGGAGTACTGCTCTCATCTCTGGGACGGATCTGCCAAGTACCACTAGAGTCGATCGAAAAACGGGCCAAGAGGCTCATCGGCAATGAGATACTGGTCGAGTCTAGGCTCCAGAGCCTTGAACATCGGCGCCAAGTTGCCAGTCTGTCGGTTTTTTATCGGTTACATTTCGGGGACTGTGCGATGGAATTGCATGAACTAATTCCTCATCGGACTGCAAGACGTACGGCGATGCATCATCGGTATATGGTGGACATCCCACCCATACGCACCAAACGTTTTGGGAATACTTTTATTATGCGTACAGCTAATGAATGGAATTCCCTGCCATAGTCTGCAGTTCCTGATAGCTACAACCTGGGAGTCTTTAAGTCAAGAGTGAAAAGATCTAGGTAAGCGTGCTACATCGTCGACCACATCATCGCTTACCATCAGGTGAGATAGTGGTCAAGCGCGAGCCTTTAAATAATAAAAAAAATGTGAACAGTTTCGGCGAAATGATGTCTCCCTGTCTCACACCGCGCTAAAGAAGGATAGGTTCCGAGGTCTGATCCTGAAATCGAACTGACATGGTCACATTTTTGCATACACTTTTGCACGATATTATCGCCTCGTCGATAAGATGACATGTTTGACATATAAAGAGGTTTTATCCTTACGATTTACCCTACAATAACGATTCACGATTCTGGCAAGCGACTTTTCAAAAATATTTGAATGCAATTTGTACAATGGTTTATTTTAGTAAAAAATGGTAGCATCAACGTTTAGAGAGTGCTTCAATTGTCCACCCTGCATATATTGAGTTCATTTGTTTTGCCTCTTCTTCCTATCCTAGTATGAAACTTGATGTTAGTATTTATTTTTTAGAGTTCCATACCCAAAGGGTAAAACGGGACCCTATTACTAAGACTCCACTTTCTGCCGTTTTTTTGCGATAATGGTACGGAACCCTTCGTGCGCGAGTCCGACTCGCACTTAACCGGTTTTTATATATATACACACCTACATAAGCATAATCTTTTGGTTACAGCAAGAGCTCGAAGCTGGGTTGCAAGCCCTCGAACGGCGCATCGACACGGAGTTCAAGATGGCTGACTAAATTATATTTATTATATATAATATTTTATATTATTTTATAATATACTTAGCTGTTTAGTTTGCCGTTGTATTGGGACTCGATCAACATGTAATCATTCAAAATATTTTCGTAGAATTGAAATTGTTTCAGTTTGTAACGTTTGAATGATACTGAACGCGCTATCATCAGCTTTTTTTTACAAATCGTCGAGGTTGTTAGCGGATGTCTGTTGGTCAATATCGTCCCTACAGGGTGAGCTTTTAAATACACGGTTATGTTTGATACTGGCACTTCACTTGGGGTATTTGTCAATAATGTATTTATTTATCTTAATGTTTTAACGATTTTATTGTATGTTTTAAAAATGACCGTGTATGATATAATATCTGAAATAAATGAATTAATAATTCTTTCTCCAATACAAAATGAAATTTATTAGAAGAGATATATATAGTCTCTTTCTGATTAACGACATGTTTGACAAATACACCAAGTCTTGTACCAGCATGAGTAACAATGAAATTGTTGTAATAATCCATCTCATCCATCAACATTACTTCTCCAAACTAATCAAACTGAATTTGGATTTTTTTTTTGTCTTTTGCGCAAATTGTACTCCCGTAAAGAACATCTAGCAGCAAAAATCTGTCGTTTTCGAAATCAAGGTGGGTTCGTCTTTTCACAAATATTTTCATCTGTAATGGTTAGCATAGCTGCCATTGCAGTCCGTGTTGAAAACTCACCATGTCTGTTTAGTCAGACGGCTGTCGACATCACAATGTTATGAAGTCTTAGGCCCGCCAGACCATAAAATTGATACATCTCAAACTAATATTAAAGTGTTGTATATAGGTATATGAATTTAGCGTTATTAATAGCCCAGTCACGAACACCTCGGAATGAAATGACTGGATGTATTTGAATGTATCAGCATGAGTTCCTTCAGCTTCAATTGATTCCAAGGCCCTCTGGCACTGGGCTATAAGGCCACTTTTCTTGTCAGGACCAGGCGGCTTTACAGTTTCCAATGAGTGTTTTCTGAATTGGCGTGCAACACTGTGGAGTCAGTTCCAGGCACCTGTCAAAGTGCTTATGTTTTTCACGTTAGTTGAATTATTGTCAACGTCATATTGATGTCAAAAGTTGCTTTTTCCAAGTGGTCGTCCACTCCCTCGCCAAAGTGGTGCCCAACTAGTGGCTTGAATTTACCAGAAAACCCTCGCTCAGCCTAGCGACAAGATTACCACTGCAATAACTAGATGGCGCTGATGGTACTACATTTGATGAAACCACGTATCCTGTTATCCGTATATCTCTAAAAATTATGAAATGTTGAATGAACAGATCTTTTTCTACGATTGTAGAATACCGCCAACTATAGTAAGGCTTAGCAAGCCCGGCGGTTTTTATTCGCGCGATTTTGTCCGCCCATTTTGCGACTTATGGATAATACCGCAAGTAATACGTGTTTACCGCGGTGCGGACTAAATTCGCGCGAATATTCTATGAAAGGAGGAAAGAGAAAAAAATCACGCGGTATTTTATTCGCAAAGCGTGATAAGCCTAAAGTCAGTTTCACCACTAAGAATGAGTTGAAATTGTAATATAAATTAATGTGCCTATGGTTAAATGAGTATTTCATACGTTTACTGCCAATTAAAGCAATCATGAAGTGTTATATATTATGTAGTGTGATTATTGGATAGATTTATAGTGTTACCTTCAACAAGATAGTGGTGAGACAGGCTGCGTCCATAACTTTTATTTATCTGTTGATCGGCTGCAGCCACAGCCTATGAAATTACCTATAATTTTATTTAAAGGTGGAGGGTTCTGTTTTTCATACGGTCTGTTTTATTTCTTGGCATCTGTCGGGCACAGATTTTTTGTTTACGTACTTTATGTACATTTTTATACATTTTATAACGTCGTTTCTATTTCTTTATCTATTCGTTGGTTCCTGTAGGACAGGGATGGCGAACCTACGGCACGCGTGCTAGAGGTGGCATACGACTATTTTTCGGGCACGCCCGTATAAGGTTATTTAGCATCTAGATAATTTGAAAGCAGGCATGACATCGACTTTTACTTTTATATCGACAAAACATGAATCTGTAAATAATATTATTGCTGTACGAATTTCAGGTTGCAAAAAAAGAGGTAATAAGTAGCATTGTTTTTAATTATTAAATCACCAATTCAAGATTCTTTGGCGGCACGGCATTTTCACACTCATAAAATATATAATTTGATGGCACGTTTTCTAATAAAGGTTCGCTATCCCTGCTGTAAAAAACAACGTTAGATTTTAATTTGATTGTTAAATTTAATTTGATTGATGTTAATGTTGATTAGAATTACCCCGTGTTACGAAGCTCAAAATTATCTCAGAATTACTGTGACAAATTGTCAAACACGCGTTATCTGCTGTGATTGGCTGTTGAAAATTAATTCAACCAACCACAGCAAATAAGGCGTGCGTGACAATACGTCACATTAATTCTGCGATAATTTTGAGTTGGGAAACTCGGGGTTAATCTCTTAATCCACCAGCCCATAATCGCAACACATCCTGATTCCGTGTAACTTTTAGTGTCTCAAGTCCGTTAATGTCACCATCTTGCTGCAGGACGTCTATGATTGGTTCTATCTTGTCTCGGGTCACCGTTTCGTCAAGATTAGGTGTAGCAGGCTATCTTCTAGCAATGTCTCCGTCTCTTCCTCTTTTGCTGTTTCTGTTTTATTGAAAAGCCAACTGCGTAACTGACTGACTGACTTACAATATTTTACAACATTATAAAGTTAAATGATTTTATACGGAAACCAAATTAGTAGATTTCATTAAAACCGCTAGCAACTCCGATAGTATTTTTGAATGTATTTTTTAAAATTGATAATTTTGCAGGTAAAGTCGTCTTTTGAAAACATTTACCACTTTTGGACTTTTTTTACAAAGTAACATTTTTATTATCACTTGTCAACGTTATTTGACTAGTGTTGAGAAATGATGTAGCTGTCGCATGTGGCTCCGCCCGCGTTGAATATTGTAAAAAATGTGCTGAACGTGCCCATACCGAAACCCGTACACATTGCACCCACTAATATTTGACCCTGCCAGTCCACCTCTGTACAGTTCAACTATTTTGTTAATGCCCCTCGGCAATCTTCGCATTTCCAAACACAAACGAATGCTAATTTCCATGTCCATCAATTATTATATTTATCGTGTATAATAATTTGAATCAGAACTAAGTACTTCATTGTTGTTTTGATTGCCGTGTGAAATATATAGAGCTGTAAAAATAGCAGCTTTCGTAGTATTCCTCTCATTTTTTAAATAAATGACTTTATGTTTAAAGAGTATTAACATCTCGATATACTTCCAAGTTGATTGAGAGCGTCCGGTCTGCATCAAGTGCAAAGGGCAACTGATAGAAATGCGAATACTGACGAAACACGAAGTTTGCCGAAGGACATTTTGAAAATATTTTAACTGTACATTTCTGCGCATAAAATATTAAAGAAATAATTCTATGACTTAGTTCTAAGTTTGGTCAAAGTTCTCAAAAGCCGATTGTACCGAACAGTGTGTTTTGACCTTCAAAATGTCACATCTCTTTTTCATTGTATGAGAAGAAGGGAAATACAGTGGGAGAACTTAGATTGCAAATGATATAGTAAAAAATAATTTAAAAAATATTTTTAGAAATGATTGATTTTTAATTATGTAATAATATAATGAACTAAGTGCATCATTTGAGATCAGCGTAACCGGTTTGGTGAATCATTTTTTTTTAATGTTTATAAGCATCCAAATAAGCTTCTAATGGAATGATATTTACCTAAAGTGCTTTTCTTTATGGGATTTTTGTATGAACTCGAAATTTGGACAGGTCTAAAATATCAATTGCTGTACGTTAGTCTCGCAAAAACCCGAAAATGGCTCGACTGATTTGTTATTTATTTAATTTAAATCGCCTCATGATTGGGGTGGTATAGGAAAAAATAAGTTTTAGGTGGTATGAAACATACTCTTTCATACAAAAAAAAAAAGAATTTTCAAAATCGGTCCACAATTGACGGAGATATCGGTGAACATACATAAAAAAAAAAAACATACAAAAGTATGGGACGTTTTGAGGGCAAAAACACTGTTAGTGCAACCTTATGATAAAAAGCTTATAATTATCTATAATACAGATTCGTTGAGAGGAATATTAGAAATAAATGTTTAAGATAATCGGATGTTGATACATGCCAATAGTTGAGTAGTAGGACTCGCGTGAAACCGCTGTGCAAAAGAACGAAATTTCGGCCGTTATTTGAAATTTCGGCAAAGCGCGACTTCAGCTAAATTTCGGCAACGCGCGACTTCAGTTAAATTTGTAAATCCTCAGAGTACTGCCCTTTGTATAGTAATTATTATTTGTTAATATCTGTATATAATAAATTAGAGACCAAATTATATGCATTTGCATATTTAGTCCCTTATCACAGGTTGTTGCATATTTTAACCAAAACCTAGTGATGATGCATATAAAATTTTCGTGCATATTTTACTGCCAAACATTTGAAAAAGTCCGTCATTGTCTACAATAGTAGCAAAATTTAAAACAGTTATGTCCGAAAATGTTAAATGGTAATAAAATATATATATATCGATATAATTTTAAAATATAAAAATGTAATAAACATAAAAGAAATTAAATATAAATAATAAAATTTACTGATTAATATGTTGATTTTTACACAAAATATGTAGGTTTTTAATATTTATTGCAATATGCAAACAAAAAAACAAACACAACATATGCGAGCTGTCGAGCTGTTTATGTTGCATATAAGCCGGTCTCTAATAATCATTGAATTAGCGCATCGCAAATATGGCGGCCTGAAGTTTCGATCATCGCATGACAATCTCGGATCTGTTTTTGTAAGTTCGGGTTCTTTTTGGGATTCACCGGATGCATAAGAGCCTTTTTTGAGGTGGAGACGTCTATTGACGTCGTGACGTCACGTGACGCAGAGTCACGCTGTTGCTGTGCTGGTATTCAGACACAATCAGATGAGACTTGAAGGAGTCAATTGCATGGAAATCATAATTTTGACGTGGACACATATAGCCCTCAAAAGCTGGCTGTTATTTTGAACGCACTATACATTATAACAAATTTGACTGAGGCAGTAGTAGGTTTTGTAGTTTTCCATAAGACTTTTGAACTTTTCCCTAAGGAAGCTTTTATAGATAGCATAGTGAGTCTCAACATTGCAGAAATATCAAAATGGCGATAAGATAACTATGCCAGCTTCCTTAAAACAAGGAACCGAATTTGTTAGACATTTGCATGAGTACCGTATTTCCGCATCGCGTCCGTGTCTTCAACATGGCCGCCAGATGTCCGACTGATTCGTTAAATAGACAGTCTGAAAATGAAACTCATACAAATTGTTTCGATTTTAATATTATTGAGTATATAGTAGATACGCCTAGGTCGCTAAAGTGCCGAGTAGTACTATTATAATACATATTGTTAGGTGTTTCTTCCCAACCGTCTTCCCTACTTCTTCCTCTAGTATGCTACAGTTGAATGCGTGTCCACGTCCGATACCTCAATATTTTCGGAAATAAATATTTAGCGTGGTTTAGTTTAGATGAGTTAGCGTTAAAATCGTTTTTTTTTTCTACAATAAATATGTTTATCCGCTTTGCTAGTCTGTTACGATACGCGAACCGACGATTCGCTTGCGGTTATCGCGAAATTTAATCGTATTCAAATTAAGCCGTTAATTTTTAAGTGATACAGAAACACCAATTAACGTAAACATAGATAATAAATCGTTAAAATAGTCCAAACCGAATACAATGCGATGACTACTTTAAATTTTATAGCAATTATTTAATGGTTCCCATAATTATAATCAGAAAACGTGATATATATTTCTAGCTATTAAATAAAACAAATTAGGATATTATAAATAGTAATGTTGATAGGTCCCTATTTCCTTCTGCCTATTCATATTGAACAGAGAGATGGAGAGGAAGTCTTCGGCAGTCCCGGTGAGATCGTAGGCCGCTGGTCCGCTTCGTGCGGGCAGCTAGTGTAATATAGTTTCCTGCTTTAGGTGTAGGCTGTCCACCAAGTCATCTCATTCGCCGCCCTGTCAGCATCACGTCATGTCCGAACACGACTCGTTCATTCGCAAGCGCAGCGCCTTCATTGCCCACTACCTCATCATCGTATTTGCGATCATAAAAGTGTTGTGATACACTTTTGGTGTGCAATAATGAATTTACTATCTATGTACGAGTAACTACAGCTTGTCCTGTCGTTAAATCTACAGTCGTAAAGTTGTGTACACCTAATGAGTGACATATTTACACAGAACGCAGAGAAATGTACAATAAAATGTAAAATCTTTTATAAATATGTACATGTACAGTACAACTATTTTCTTAATGTCCCTCGACAATCATCGCATTTCCGAATACAAACGAATGCTAATTTCCATGTCCATCAATTATAAGATTTATCGTGTATAATAATTTGAATTCAGAACTAAGTACTTTATTGTTGTTTTCTTTTGATTTCCGTGTGAAATATATAGAGCTGTAAAAATAGTAGCTTTCCGCCCATTATTTAAATAAATAACATTATGTTAAAAGAGTATTAATAACTCTATATACTTCCAAGTTGATTGAAAGCGTCCAGTCTGCACCAAGTGCAACGAGCAACTGATAGAAATCCGGCGACTGAAGGAACACAATGTTTGCCGAGGGACATTAAGAAAATGTTTGTACTGTACCTAGTTGGTGTTCCTAACAAAAATAAATCAATGGATATTTCTGAGACAAGCTGCTAAGATGACTAGGGTGACATACAATCAGGGCGCTGCTTTTGCCATCAAATTGTAACCAACTAGCAAAGCTCGCTTTATAACTAATTGTTCTAGTTTTATATAAACAATACCTGTAAGGCTGGTGATACATCTATTTATACTTTAGAAAAAAAGTTAAAACAAAATATGTAAGGCTGTAATATAGACATAGCTGAGAGAAACAACTCAACGCCCTATCATAGTGTTTTTTTTTTGTTTTTTTTTTCTTTTGTAATTTATGAAACATTAACAGGTACAGTTGTAGATGGAAAGCTATGGACTCGCCTGAGATTATTCATAGCTTTCCTGTATACAACTGTTTCTGAATATAAGTCTTTTATGACATAGTGATTCCTTTGTGGTTCGCTAATTAGTTACAATTAAACTTAGTGCAATTATGAAATTGCGTGCAATACGTGTTTGTGGTGCGGATCGATTCGTCTCATCCGATATTTCAGTATACTTCAGTATACAAAAAGAATTTAAATACATAGTGGTGATTTGAGATGGGGCAGCAACGACCGTGAGTTATCTTAATAGGAGAGGCCACCAATAAACGTTGTAAGAAAACAATTCCTTGCTTATGAAGTTCCTACACTATTTTTTTTTTTTATTTATGTATTTTTGTATTAAATGTAACACCTATTCACAGTTTAAACTCCTTAGATATGTTTCAAGTATTGTTAATATTTATAAATAATTATTTATTGTAGAGTTGTTGACTATTATATCAGTCAAGATAATTATTTTGTCCCTGCTGCCGCATCTTGAATCTCGATTGTATCTGTGAGAACTTGATGTTCCTCGATGATCTGAAGGCACCATAGTCGGTTCGCAACACAAACGCAGCAAAGGAGATCTATCGATAACAATACACGATCTCTTTGCATTTACTTTATATGATTTATGAACATTAAAAAGTACGGTTCGCTTGTAACTAATGTTTGTATAAAGGTGAATACCATATTTTGGTGTATTTTTTTTTCCTAGGAAAAGTCATTATTTATAAATATAATGGTCTGTTTAAAGACTTGTAATAGGACTTGCGCACACAGTGCGATTTAGCGAATATATTTTTTTGTATAAAAACGATCACCTTTTGCCTAGATATTTAATAAATTAATACTAACCTTTTTGTTGAGTTTCTTTTATTTTTTTTTATTACACAACTATGTGCCAATTACACTACACGACAGACACATCACGACACTTCCCTTCCTATCACAACCAACAATACCTAAGTGCGCTGACACTGAATCTGGAGAAAGTACAGTACAACTTTTTTCTTATTGTCCCTCGGCAATCATCGCATTGCCGAATACACACGAATGCTAATTTCCATGTCCATCAATTATTAGATTTATCGTCTATAATTATTTGAATTTAGAACTAAGTACTTTATTGTTGTTTTGTTTTGATTGCCGTGTGAAATATATAGAGCTATAAAAATAGCAGCTTGCCACCCATTTTTTTTAAAATAAATTACATTATGTTAAAAGAGTATTAATAACTCTATATACTTCCAAGTTGATTGAGACCGTCCGGTCTGCATGAAGTGCAAAGGGCAATTCATAGAAATCCGACTACTGACGAAACACGAAGCTTGCCGAGGGACATTAAGAAAATATTTGTACTGTACCTACTCTAGGTGTACTAGGTCCGGGCTGGTCTAACCGGCACAATTTTTACTAAGGGCCGACCTATGTACTATAAGGGTCAAAAGTGCAGTCATATTCTACCAAAACAGACAAGGCATTTTTTTTTGTAGGCAGCAGAATTTCAACTTTTCGCGGTTAGTAGGAATAATCTATACTTTAATTTCTATACAAAATATTAAATCAGTTGTGGATAATTTAACTTCTACAAAAACTAGCCATTTGACTTTTGGGAGAGTATGACTGCACTTTTGACCCTTATAGTACATAAAAGCATTGCACGGCGCACCGCATGAATCGATTACTCGAGTGCAACTTTGCTTTGTGAGATTTTTAAGTACGTAATTATGTTGGCCTTAAGGTGTTGTCTCCCGCTTCACCGCTGGTGAAGCCGCGCGCCGCGATCCGTCCACTAAACGCTAGCAAAATGAACAGCCGGTGATCTATAGCATCTCAATAGTCAGAGCCTTATCGACATGCTAGTTCCCTCTGCACTGTAGACAGATTATATGTAATATTCTATAAGCAAGTTAGTGGACAATCAATTTGCAATAAATTAGATACTGCCTTAATAAAGTACAATTTTTTACCATTAACAGTTTCGTAATATAAAATTATTTAGCAGTCAAAAACATCAATGCAAATCGAACGAAAATACAATAACAATAAGAATTCTCAAATGTTTATTAGAGATAGTATTTTTCTATGTTGACGCAATGGGAGAATGCAGGTAGTGTAGGTAGGAACGTAGTAGTATTAACTGATGCAAAACCCGCAGATCTACCAATATTCATGACACTGAACACATCCTCTGTCTTTGCACACATGCATGCATATTTTTTTTTTTTTTAAGATTTAAGACTAGGCGCGACCATTAAACTCTGCTTTGATGTTCCTTGAGTTGATGCGGCCAAAATAATTAGATTGGAAATAGGAATGTTGGTCGCTGACACAAAGGCCGAGAACAGCGCGGGGTTGAGTCTTTCAGTAGTTATTTTATAGGATAGTGAGGGAATTTTATGTTTAACATCTACGACATTGTTAAATAAATCTGTAGATATGTATTTGTTATGTAAAGGTATGTACTCGATTACTTTGTAGCTTAAAAAGCGTACCTGACAATGTGTGCAATAAACCACTTTTTAGATTCTAAATAATGTATACTTACGTTTGTAAAGGTGTCGGTTGAAACTAAAATTCCCTGTCTGTATTATTGAGGGCGTACTACGCGACGCCCCGGTAATGAACGCATGGCTGCATTTGTTTAAGAATGCATATAAACATTTTCATTAAATATATCTTAAAAACTCGTTGCCGAACGATATACTGTAACATAACTATGATGAATGTGTAATGTCTTCATTTTGCACGAATATTTTCAAGTCATTCCTTTACAGAAGCAATAACAATTCTAAATATAATATCTAAGTATAGTATTTTTATAGAACAGCATAATTCAAAAACAATTTGATACGTGTGTTAAAACGGTTTAGCTGCTATCCGTGGAAATCACCGCTTGAGAAGTGTTTGTTTTCCAGTAGATAGTCGTGTGGCCGCTGGACTTCGTGCATCGTGAAGACCGATCGTGGAGTTGACGAAAATAAATAGTTCCCAATCGGAGTCATGTACAAGATACGATAATTCAGTATCGGAACCGTTACTTCAGGCTGTGGCACCGTCACGTCACCGGTGCAGCTAGTACTACCTCTGCATGTATGATATCTGTGATAAACAACTATTTATTCACTTAACTCCGCACTCACCGAATCAGATTTGGTAATCGATTCTCCTGCTAAGTGCGAACGAAAAGTTTACTCCACTTGTCGGCTACACAGCTAGGAGGTGTAATTAAAGATAGTATCTAAATATTTATTTAGTAAGTTTGTGACGAGATTTTAATGAAATCAATAAAGTAATTGAATTTTTTCAAAGAATTATGTAATCCTTTGTCTTAATCGTTGGGATGTTTTGTACATTGTATTTGGACTGTGTTTGTATGTCACATTTTATACATGTTAAAGAAATCTTCGCTACATCACCGCGGGAATTAGAACCAATAGCTTCGAATAGCTTAAGTTTTTGAATATATTATAGATGTTGTGACCATGGCTCTCAATAATGAGGGATTGAAGAAGATAGTTATTGTATTAACTTCGTCGAGTTTTGCAGAAAACCGGGGCGACAGGTAAGAAGAGTAGGTACCTGCAGCCTGCTAGAGAATACGGCAAGGCAAAGACTATCAACAGTCGACCAATCACATGGCGAGATGAAAGTCGCGATGTGGAATTCCGTCTATGTGATTGGTCGATTGTCCATAATCTTTGCCTTGCCGAATTCATTACGCAATAAGGCTGGTTTTGCTTGTATCAAGAAAATGCGGAAGGTTGCGAGGGCCATCACCAAATAACCCTGTATATAAAACACCGACCGTTCTTCAACCCGTTGTCGATATACCTACGCTTTTCTAAAGAAGCATCTGGTTCACTTAAGGACAAGGAAAAAAGCCTCATAAATATTCTAATAAAAAATAATTAAAGTGCCTAGATAACTTAGCGAGATAACTTTATTTATTATTCGTGATTCCTAATAGGTATCACTGGAACCGTACCCATCACTGCGCGGACACTAACCATATCTAAAATATTTAAATTCGAGATTCCTCCATGCCACAGAAAGCACACATTCGTTACGGTAGACAGAAGTCAGAAATTCTGACACCAGTCTGGCCAAGGAGTACCTACCGTGCTACCTACTGGGCTGTGGAGGTCATATCGGCGCTCCATGACAAATACCAATCGCCAGTCAGACTGGGCCCGACCGAAAATTCTAGGCAGGCGACATTGCAGTTTCATTGTGAAATTCGCCCTTAGAGTAAATATCGACGGTATAAAATCAAATACACCTTGGTTGACTGGTAGAGAATGCCTCAGCAAGTTCGCCTATGTACTTTTATGTTGCATGAAGTTTTATTAAAGAAGTACCTACTTACTAAGATATTTTCGGTTCGGTATGGTTTTAGAGTTATCTATCATTCAGACAACAATATTGTAGTCAAAGGGCTTCCGCGACAGGACTCAATGTTCAGATGTTGCCAAAATATAGACGCAATAATATTATTATTTTGGAAAATAGTGCTGACAGGCCCAGGAAAATAACTTTAATTAGAAGCCAATCTGCGAAAAACATCCTAGTTCAATGCTTACCTACTTTCACCGGAATTATATTCATTATAGGTACTTAATAATAGTAACGTTGCCTGAAAGGCCGCAAATATCCCATGAGACCAAAAATATATTGGCCGAAAAAAAAGAATTTTTGCTTAGTGCTCATTTAGTAGCTGTTTTGATTTCACTGCGGTTTGTGCTAGGGTTAGTTTATTTTATTCCATTAAATTATGTACAAAGAAGTCTACGGATTTTTTTTTTAGATAAATGATTTTTTTCGCAGTAAATGTCAATTTTTTCTGGGCTACGATCTTTTGATTATAATGAAAGTAAAACAATCCAGATACTTGCCGTGCCTATACAAAAAATATTAACCATTAATACAAATTATTTATAATAGCTATTTTTAATTGTTTAGGTAAGTACACAAATCAATAAAAATAGTATTACTTCCAATAATGTTTTAAAAGATCTCGAAGAATTCTAAATAATTTAAGATAATGCAGTTTGAGAAGATAAAAATAGATACGTACGCATAGAAAACTAGACTATTACTCGCGTAGAACATGTGACATACATACAGAGAGGTCCGTTGTAAATAAGTATGTGCTTAGAAGACCGCCGAGCATTGACATTACTAGGAGACAAAATAGAAAATATGTACTTATAATTTTATTGTGCTTTCCAACGAATCAAATGACTGAATTTAATTGTTTAAAATGTATACAGTTGTTCTATAACACGACAGCGGGTTGGTCTTGGTTGTGTGTGTAGATGCACTTGTTTCTGTGTGCTCAGGCGATACTGTGCGCTCCTGAGCTTATACACACAGAAACAGTGTGCTTGTGCATCTACACACGCGACTAAGACCAACCCGCCCGCCGCCGTCGTTACATAGAACAACTGTAGTATCTTACCTAAGTTTTACCTTACCTAATATAAAAATTAATAATTTGGTAATTAATTATGAGACAGTTATCTCTTTTTTCCAAGACATGTCCACTACCTCACCTTTTCCTAGAATTGTGAGTTATAGCTTATTATATCTTATTGACATTAAGGGCCTACAATCGCTTCAGTGCCGTAAAACGGTAACTTTCTAAAGCATACTCCTTAGTAACGGCTTGGTTAAAAGTTAAAAAAAAAAAAACAAAATATATTTATTATTGTTTCATGTGCATTATTTATTTGTGAAACATGGGTTTTTCGTATAAAAAATAGTTTAGCTTTAAAAAAATAATTAACAACACGATATTTTTTCGCTACTTTTGGATACTCCTCCAAAACGACTAAAAAGTTTAAAAATATTTGTTCACAGAAAATTTTATGTCTAGAATTTCTTCATAACTGAAATTAGCATTTGTGAATATAGCATTTGTTTTTTGTGTTTGTAGCATTTGTATATTTTGCAAACAAAACTGTCCAAAAGGGTGATATTCTGGTTCCAAGCGGGCGCACGGCCAGTACTGCGTTAACATTCGGGAATATAAACGCCTTAATAAGGCTAATCCATTGTCATGGCGACTGAGTCTAGTGGAAGGTCCTTAAGACTGGTTTGTAATATGGGCCTTTATTTACTGGTTTTTTTTTCAGAGTTAGTAGGCTGTTTACTTTTCATAACTGTACTTAACTGTTAATAACAGTGAAGCAGGTAATACCCTGCAGGTGGGGTATAGTAGAGGTAATTTGTCAGTGGAGACCCCAGCAGTCCTTACGTTCATCGGTGCATTTGCTAATGGCTCATAGCATATGGTCTAAACAGACGGACTGCATAGTTGGCAACTGCATCCAAGCTGCAATTTTGCAGCTACCTCGCGTTTGTCCAGACTAAAGCCTTATAACGAAGGTTTGTTCTTTAGGTTCATGAATTTGATCCACGTTGGAAAGTTTAATAAAATCTCTTCAGTTGATGACAACCGACAGTAAGTTTCCTAGTAATTGAGTACTACAGCCTTATTGCGTAGATGAATTCGGCAAGGCAAAGTGAATGAACAATCGTCTAATCACAAAGATGGAAATCCACATCGCGTCTTCCATCTCGTATGTGATTGGTCGATGGTACATATTCTTTGCCCTTTTCCTTGCCGAATTTACTTACGCGATAAGGCTGTAATGGTCCGGCTTATAGTTTATTCGTAGATATAATATAAATTGCCTGTAATTTTATATTCTAGGCGTTGCAATTTGGTTGCCTTGTAAAAGCTTATTAGGGTTCCGCAAATAAGAACTGTAATGTAAGAAGACGACGGAACTCGGCGTGGAGGACACGAATGTCAGAATTATTTATATCATATAATTTGTAAAATAAAGAGTTTTGTGGTAACATTCGTTTTTTTTATTTTTACCCGTCCTTTGCTAATATAACAGCAATCAGCGATAATTACACAGTCATCGTACGATCAAATGCTTTCTGTCATAACAACTGGGATTACCTAAACAATCGTTTGCTAATCGTTCGCTGTTTGTCAGAGGCACATATTTCGAAAAAAGCCGCCAATATCTCTAAAACTTCTGTACTTAACAATTCTGGAGTGACCTCCAACAAGGCAAAAAGTAATCGCAATTAGACAGCCGCATCAAAATGTATGTATGATAAATCAGCCAATCACATGCGAGATGAAAGACGCAATGTGGATTTCCGTCTATGTGGCATATGACAAATAATATGAAAAGTCGACAAATCGGTCGACTTTTCATATTATTTGCCCTCTGCCTTGCCGAATTCATAACGCAATAAGGCTGCTGATAGCACATTTTACCCGACCTGGAATTTGTACCCGGGTCATCACGCTCCGCAGTCGCACCTGCAACCGTGAGACCAACGAGGCATTGAACTACAATTATAGTTATGACCTAAACATATCGTGATGGCTCAGTGATTAAGATATCGCCTCTCACGCTTGAGGTCGTGGGTAACCTTACCAGTGGGTTACAGCGCTCAATATGCATCTAATGCACCCCACCCCACACATGCTGTATAAAGCTTTAGAATAATTTTATACAGAATGGTCGTTAACGGTGGATTATTAGAAGCCTCTCCTTTCGACAAGGCGTTTTCGAAAACCACCATGTGTTTTTCGCGATTCAAGCCTAGATGTAATCTATGAAGCGGTATCATCATCATCACCGTTTCAGTCGAAAGATGTCCACTGCTGGACATAGGCCTCCCCCAAGTGTCGACACATTGACCTGTCCCGTGCTTCTCGCATCCAGCGGATCCTCGCAAACTTCACCAGGTCATTGGTCCACCTAGTGGGCAGCCTTCCAACGCAGCATATTTCGTTTCGCGGTCGCCGCTCAAACTTTTCGGCCCCATTGGCCATCCGTTCTGCGAGCGATGTGCCCCGTACACTGCCACTTATTAGACAATTCTTCGTGCTATGTCGGTAACCTTGGTTCTCTTGCTGATGTCTTAATTTCTGATTCGATCGCGCAAGGCAACTTCGAGCATTACCCTCTCCATTGCCCTTTGGGTGACTTTAAGTCATCTGATGAGGTCTATTTTGAGCGACCACGTTTCTGTCCCTTAAATTCACTGGCAACACACACTGGTCATGGACTTTCGTTTTGAGACACTGCGTTAAGTTGGACGGGAAAATACCGCGCAACTTTCCGAACGCTGCCCAGGCGAGTTGGTTTCGACGATTGACCACTTTCTCGAAGTTAGACCTACCTAACTGGACCGTTTGTCACAGGTAGACATAATCGTCTACAACTTACTTCACAGCACAGGGAATCCTAGTGTGGGATCCAGGGAATTTGTCAATAACTAGCACTTATCCTTATCTTGTGGAGGGGCCGAGAAATAACTCGGACACTTCGACCCATTGGGATCTATTGTGGTCCCCTAGATACTTTACTCCTCCCCAATCTCGTTGAAAACTCTTTTCATGAGTTTTACAACGAGACTAGGTGATATGAGCCTATAGTCTTCCGGTTTTGGATATCCAACCCCTAGGAGACTCATTCGCTTACCAGCCAGTGCATCGCATGTGCACAGAAGGTGCTCCATGCGTTCCGTATGTTCCCCACACAACCTGCACATGGGTGTCGCGGCCAGACCCATCTTCATGAGCATGTCGTTGGTTCCAAAGTGCCCAGTAAAGGCCCCAAGCAGGTAGCGGATTTGCCCCCTGCTCATTTTCCAAATGCATTTCCGGGCTTTGAAAGTAGAGCCTAGAAATTTCTTTGAGTGTTGTAGACCGGTACTAGACAGCCAATATGTTCGTTGTCTGTGATCTGCAAACTCCCTAAATGCGGCTTTTACGAGACACGTCGAAATGCCTACACATGGTTCTGGGCCTACAAAATCATTTGCTGAGCCCTCTCTTGCCAGTTCATCTGCCACTTCGTTACCATGGATTCCTTTGTGCCCAGGGACCCATATCAGTCTTACCCTGTTATGCTTCCCAAGCCTGTTTAGGGTCCGGATAGCATCCAGAACAAGTCCGGAGTCCACTTTGTAGGATGCCATGGCTTTGAGTGCAGCCTGACTGTCACTAAGAATATATATGGATTTACCTCTGGTGCCTCTATCTATATTCTCTTGAGCACAGGTTATTATGGCATATGTTTCTGCTTGGAATACAGTTGCCATCTTACCTAAGCTTTTGCTACATTTGTAACCTTTTGCGAATATTCCCACTCCTGTACCTGATTCCATTTTGGATCCATCAGTGTACCACACCAGACTATCTTGTTCTGGTGGATCTAGTCCCTTCGTCCAGTTCTCTATTGTAGGGATTTGGACCTTGAAAGACCTTTCAAACACAAACATAGTTTGCATTTTATCGGATATCATGCTTGTTACCCGATCCAGGCCTTCATTTACATCGAACTTTGTATGGTTAGTCTTTGGCTTAGAGGTATCCCATAGTCCAGCAACAGCAAGACGATGTAATGTCTTCCTTGCCTCGAATTCAACCATCATATGCAGCGGAGGGATATTAAGGTATCTCTCAATCGCTGCCGTAGGTATTGTCCTGAAAGCACCCGTGATGCCGAGACACACTGTTCTTTGTAACCTGGTGAGTGGCACTTTGCACGAGGCAAGCTTTGTTCTTGGCCACCACACTATACTGCCGTATGTGATAATAGGTATTATCATTGTCCGGTACAGCCATAGTATCACTTTGGGCTTTAGCCCCCAAGTTTTACCGTAGGTGGAACGACACATGCCGAACACTCGTAAGGCCTTTGTTGTAATATTTTCCACATGAGTTTTCCACCTGAGTTCTTTGTCAAGCGTTACACCAAGATATTTAACTTCGGTGGACCAGGGCAGCTTTATTCCATTGAGGGAGGGCTCTCCTAGGTTTCCTAGTTGTCGCTTCCTCGTGAATGGAATAATGACTGCTTTGCTTGGGTTGATAGAGAGGTGGTTCTTTGTACACCATTCCTCTGTCATCCTCAATGCCTGTTGTAATAATCCAGAGACTATGTTCGGGAATTTACCATTAACCATTATCGCTATGTCATCTGCATAGCCTACTGTATAGAATGGTCCGGTATTGAGTTTGATAAGTAGCGAGTCTACTACCAAGCACCACAATAATGGTGACAGCACTCCGCCTTGCGGACAACCTCTTGTTGTTTTAGCGCTAAGTCTGTCTCCCATCAGTTCCGATCTGACTATTCTGCTTCTCAGCATAGAGTCAATCCAGTTGCACGTGGTATCATTGATGCCATGTTCCTTAGCAGCAATGCGTATGGACTCAAATGTAGTCTTGTCGAAGGCTCCCTCTATGTCGAGGAAAGCCCCGACACATAACTCATGTCCCTCTAGCGCAGCCTCGGCTCGACTTGCAACATAGTGCAATGCCGTTTCTGTAGATTTGCCAGGGCTGTAGGCGCACTGTAGTTTATGTAGAGGGAATACTTTAAGTGGTCCCTCTCTTAAATACCTGTCTACCAGTTTCTCCAGAGATTTTAAGAGAAAGGATGATAGACTGATGGGCCTGTAAGCTTTAGCTTCTTCATAAGTCGGTCTGCCCACCTTCGGTATGAAGGTGACTTTGACCTCTCTCCATGCCTTGGGTACGTAACCAAAGGCTATGCAGGCTCTGTAGAGCCTACTTAAATGGGGTATTAAAAATAACTACTACTAGTACTAATAACTAGCACTTAAGGGTTTCTTTGTAATGTATTATTGTTTTAATATTGCACTGTGTAAAAATGAACGGCATAAAGAATTTTACTATTTTATTTATTTATTTATTTTATTGACATATTTTTACATTTTTAAATATTATTCTATATAAAATAAAAATAAACATTTAAAATACAAAAATAGTAGCCCACCGGTATCGGGAACAGGGTCCAAGCTACTGATGGTCAGGGCTCCTGAGAGAGGCACCTCCTGACCATGCGCGCGGTGTCCAGTAGTACCGCTTTCTAGATCAAGCCCTTGATCCAGCTACCCAACGAGGGACTCCTCAGATGTTCGTCGAGGCTCTTGGCTATTATGGCATTGGCCGGTACGACTATCCGCACAATGACTGCTCTATTCACATCCCACATGTCGACAACCTCGCGAGTCCGATCTGGACAGTTGGATTCATGCGATATGAAAAACCCTTTACCTTGCCGAATTCACGTACGCATTTAGGCTGTGGATCTGAAGCCCGGTTGTCCGTGCGTTGGACAAATCTAAAAAGTTGGACATCGAACGCAAGTGCTCCCGTGTGACTATATTGTTTGTGGGGATCGGTTCGGCTAATGTTCGAGTACTCGGGGGTGGGAGCGCCGCCCGTGGGGCGCGGGCGCAAGAGAACTTCGGAATCCATTTGGCAGTATGGCATTTATGGCAATCAAACGGTATATTTAGGTAGAAATAGCGCAATAATTCGCTCATTAAAATTTGTTGATAGTGTTACTAAATTTGGTCTCATAGTAAAATTTAAAGTGCAGTCAAGATTAAAATGACTGGAACCATTGTAATTTTAGGTTTTAATTTTTTGGTTTAGGTTAAATTTTTTTGCTGATTGGTAAGTATATATTTTAGGTAATAGAGGTTATGGTCACAAAGCTTTTTTGGTGGTCTTTATATTTATCCCCGTAGAAGAAGAAAATGAGATGGCTCTGCATATTTGTGTTGAAAATAAAACCGCAATTTCCGTTTAAATGCTCATCGACTGGTTTGTTTGCTATTTGACTAATTTGAACTCGATCTGCAACTATTCTAAAAATTCGATGTCCATTGGAAAAAAAGATGTAGGTATCAATATTTTGTCAACCGAGCGAACGTCATTCGATTTCCGGTAGATATCCCTGCCAGGGTCAACGCACGCGGGGTGCGTGAACAGGCGCTCACATACGATCAGTAGCTTTTAATTAATTAGGTAAATAATTTTATTTAGTTCATTTATTTTTAGTTTGAGTTAATTTATATGTAGGTCTTTAGGTTATTAAGCACAAAAATGTATTTCTAACCGACTTCAAGAAGTTAGTTATCAATTCGATTGTATTTTTTTTTTATGTGTGTTACCTCAAAACTCTTTACTAGACGAACCAATTTTGATAATTTTATTTTTAGTTTTAAGCTGGCTTCCCATATGGTTGCATTTAAATTTGTTGATCCTATGAAGAACTTCGGAGATATGCAACAGA
This sequence comes from Orthosia gracilis, assembly GCA_947562075.1. NCBI lineage: Eukaryota > Metazoa > Arthropoda > Insecta > Lepidoptera > Noctuidae > Orthosia > Orthosia gracilis. The sequence continues at coordinate 6,553,751 of OX387268.1, forward strand.
GCTCTTCATTAAACAATGCCAAATCTCTCAGTATTGCTGCAATCGCATGTCTGTTTATTGTTTTCGCCATTTCTAAACATAACATCACGCCGGTTCGCTCTAAAGGAGTACGCAGAAGTGTACAGCTCACCCTGGTACACTTTCATTTCACCGGTAATGTTCAAGTTTTATGTTATTCGGCATAACTTTCTCATTAGGTACCGCAGCTAAAAAATAAAAAAAAAAACAATTTTATCAAAATTTACAACTGAGTGAAAAAAACTTCAATTTCGGAAGTAAGTGTCAAAAGACTAAGAAATAAAAACAGGATCTCCAACTTCCGATATTAAAATAATTTTTCACTTTGTTGTGTATTTTTTTGGAAATATGTTGTATTTTGATGCAAAAAGGTTTTTTATATTTCATTTTTTAATTAATAGATAAGTACAAAGCCCAACTCTGAGTACACCCACTTTTCGCCAGTTAGTAATAGGGGACGAGCTTATTACCAGCCGGGCACAAGTTCGGATTCCGAATTGCTACTGAGAAATTCCAGATGAAAAACAACAATAAGTCTGTCCGACCCGGAATCGAACCTCATGCTCGACAGTAGCGCTAGCATCCATTAGACCAACGAGGCAGTCAAAAATAATATTGTCTCACACCATAATACAACACAGAACATGATCTATCAGTACAATATTACAAACAAAAAAAAACAAATTGTTATCAATAATCATTAAGTAATCAATCAAAAACACTAATAATCAACAGCTAGATAATAGATAGGTAATAACGATAAAAAATCTTTTTCAAAAAAATGCGTCTTTGGTAGGTACCAATTTTTTTCGTTTTGGACACCGACTTCGAAAAAGAAAGTCATTTTTCACTTTGTAGTGTTCTTAGTTGGAAGTCGGTAGTATTTTTTTGCGGTTGCAGCAATCCCGAGAGATTTGCCGTCATTTATCTGTATCTCTCCGAAGATCTTCATCAGATCTTCACCAAATTAAAATGGGACCAATTTCGAAACATACTCTAACAAACAAAAAAAGAATTTTCAAAATCGGTCCACAATTGACGGAAATATCGGTGAAAATAAAAAAAAAAAAACAAACTCGAAGTCGAACATAGAACCTCCTCCTTTTTGGGAAGTCCGTTAAAAAGTGTTATGAGTTTAGAAAACTCTTAAAATTCAGTAACACCGCGATTACTCGTATAAATTTACGTTGTTTTGTTTTAATACTTTGAATGCGTCTGTGCAGTTGCACGAACTAACTGCCTTTTTACGAGTTACGACCCTTTCGTCGTCAGTTTCCAGCGACCTTTCAGATGGCTCTACCCTACTCGATTTATATCACACCATTCACACCTATAAGCAATTTTGAGTAACAAAATGATTCTAAATAATCAACTCGGAGACGGCGGTGATGCTCGCCACATACCACGTCTATCCACGTTATCCTCTCGAAGCGGAAGATGAGTTGTGTAAAAGATTTTGTTTGTGTGAGCCCTAGGATTCTTTGGGTGAGAATTAAGGTGGGCCTACACCCTATCTTTATTTTGTGCGTGTATGCACCAGATAAGGGATGCTCACCTTCTGAGACAAAGGAATTCCAGGGAAGTTTAGGAGATATATTTAACGAATGTAGGTCTAACGAGAAAAATGTTATGCTCGACGACTTTAATAGTAGGGTTGATGCGAAGAGCCGCACAAGGCCCGCGTGGTGGATTATGGCCCATTCCCTCTCACAGAGAGGAGATGATGAGGAGGAGATGACGAGAGCTGAGTTCGCTCCCGTCATCTCCTCCGAGTTAGGTTACGTACTAATCGTACTTGCATCTATTTTATATTAAAACCAATTTCAAAGACAAAAAATAAAAATAAAATATGTTCAATCAGTCCAAGAGCGAGCGAAGCGAGTTCGCGAGCTTAGGGCACCCCGACACGGACAGGTTAGGTTCGAAGGAGGATGATGATGTTAGGTTACATAATTGTTAAACGAAACAATAAACAACTAAATGAATATTACGCAAACTAAAACATTCGGCTACTTGAAAGTTGGCATTTTAAAAAGTGTCAATATGAAAAGCAGACCAAACGTACAGTTGGTAACTGTGAGTTTGGGAAATAAAACTATATTATATGATAAGTTGGCAAACGATTATTCGGCGAAATAAAATTCTGCGAAACGTTAGTTGCCAAGTGAAAATCTGGCTAACAATTTTCGGCGAAAGGGCAGAGAACCAAATAAGGGACTTCCTCGATCGATGGTGCGACGCAATTTAAATTGCGATGATAGGCGATAAAATCGTAAAAGTATTTTCTAAGAAAATACTTTTACGATTCAAGTACGATCGCTTGTATTAGCACCATTCAGTTTATTCCCTGCATTCACTCTCCTTTCCACATCCTTTTCAATCTTTCCATCCCTTGTGATCATACTTACCAGATATACAAACTCGTTCGCTTGATCAACACCCTTACCATTTTTTTTTACTTCACACAGTCTTGTTCATATTTATACTCATCCCTTTTAACTTAATAGCTTCATTCATCACAATCACCATATCTTGCAACTATTCTGCTGACGATGCAAGTAGAACTTGATCATCTGCATAGAGAAGGCATTTGATAGGCAACTCATTCATCCTCATTCCCTACTCATACTCTTTCAAACCTATCAGACAACTATTCATGTGCAAGTTGAACAGCCACGGTGACGCTACACAGCCCTGTCTAACACCTCTTGAGAAGGAAAACCAGTCCTTATTCGCCTCATTAATGCACTGGAATCACTAAATAAAGATTTCAGTTCCCGTACCAAGAGCCAGTCCACACCGGAGAAAGAGTGGAAATCACTGCCTGCGTCTGTGTTTCCGAACACATTTAACCTCTTCAAAGTTAAGAGTGAACAGGCTTCTTCTAAGTAAGATCACTCCGTCGTCGACTTTACCTCTGTTAGACCTATAACACACGGCACCGCGCACCGCCGCGGTAGGCGGTGAAGCGGGTCTCATGTCGCATTGGCCTCTAATCAATCCGTTGATGCGTACGTACCGCCCGACCGCGCTGGTCGAGCAGTGCTCTCCCCTCCACGTCCGCGGGTGCGCGGTGCCGTGTGTTAATCGCCTTACCTCTGACCTAGACTAGAATCAAAAGCAAACCCAACTCAAATAAAAAAAAATAACTTGTCAATCAATCCAGATAGATCCAGGTAATCTTAATTAATCTTCTACAGCGCTGTGGACGTATTTTTTGATGCCCAATTACTTTCCCTGTTCCCTTTTAATACGCGCTTATGTATTACTAGCTTTTATCCGCGGCTTCGGTCGCAATGAAGCCATTTTTTTTTTTTAAATAGAATGTGTCCTATGTTACTTCTAATACCTCCAAGAATATATGTACAAAGTTTCATGATGATCGGTGCAGTAGTTTTTGAGTGAAAGCGTAACAAACAAACTTACATTCACATTTATAATATTAGTGTAGATTATAACAGTTCAATACAATATTTAAATTCCTACCTATATTCCGTAGTAAATAAAGAAAAGCAAAAATCCTTAAAGTAATTTAATTAGATGTGTTTGATAAGACATAGGCAGTTGTCACAAAAAAATCGTTTTCAAAATATTTTGAAATGTTTCATACAAACTTTCTGGAAACAATTCGTTCAACTTACTTAATGAGTATGATTCACTCAGCTCACCGAGCGGCCCAGGTGACTCACACGGTAACCCCTGTGATAACAATGCACCCCCATTGATATATCCATTTTAAAACCCCGCCTTTGAATTTCTACCTAATTGCTCCGATTTTGGAGTTGATTTCGTATTGATTTGTGCAATGACCCATATTTGTCATTAATTCCTGTCAAATAAATGAATTTTTGTGAAACGTTATTTCTGGAAGGAGTTGTAGAGTGTTTCAACTGAATTGACTTAACAAAGGCTTGCTTTTTCTTGGCGTATTTTATATGTATCATAAAAATCTTTTTTACAAAAAAAAATACTACCGACTTCCAACTAAAAACACTACAAAGTGAAAAATAACTTTCTTTTTCGAAGTCGGTGTCTTTGGTAGGTACCAATTTTTTTCGTTATGGACACCGACTTCGAAAAAGAAAGTTATTTTTCACTTTGTAGTGTTTTTAGTTGGAAGTCGGTAGTATTTTTTTTTGTAAAAAACATTTTTATTTTTCACTTTTTAGTTGTACCTATTAAGCAACTTGCTTTAGACGAGGTAGTAATGCCAGAATAGATTAACTGAATGCCATGAAACTTGATCATAACCTGTGAAATGAAAGTGTTTCAAGGTGAACTGTACACATCTGTGTACCCCTTTAGAGCGTACTGGCGTGATGTTATGTTATGAAATGGTATAAACAATAAAAAGACATGCGGTTGCAGCAATCCCGAGAGAATTGCCTTCATTTATTGAAGAGTTCTGCTGTATATCTCCGAAGTTCTTCATCAGATCTTCACCAAATTAAAATGGGACCAATTTCGAAACATACTCTAAAAATCAAAAAAAGAATTTTCAAAATCGGTCCACAATTGACGGAGATATCAGTGAACATACACAAAAAATATAAAAAAAAAAAAAACAAACATGAAGTCGAACATAGAACCTCCTCCTTTTTGGGAAGTCGGTTAAAAATACTCTTTGTTACACTTAGTCTCCACTTGCATCATAATTATCAAAATTTTCCCATGATGCTCACGTCGAAACGTCTCGACAGGTAGTATGATGGATGCGTTCTAAACACAAAAAACCCGGCCAAGTGCGAGTCGAATTCGAGCACCGAGGGTTCCGTACAAACCTCAGCATAAAGGTATTATAGACCTGAGTATTTGATATGAATTTCAATTCCTCATGAACTCTACGCGTTCATGAGGAAAGGGTTGGTACTCGTAAGTTTAATATTATTAAAAATATTGTTATTATTTGATGTAACTAAAAATTTACTGTTTTCGCAATTATTCTTTTATCTGTGCTATAAAATGATGCTTCGTACCAAATTTCAAGATGCTGAGTTCAACTACCCTGTAGGTTTTGATTCCCTTGCGAGGGTCGAAAATTTGCGGCATAAACGGCTGTATGTTTTGATTGCGTTGGCTTAGAAATTATTTTTTTCACAGCTTTAAGGGACAGTAGCCATAACTATTTGATATAAATTTCAGCTTGAGACTTCCACGCGTTCCTGAGAAAATGGGTCTTGACAGACAGACGGACGGATATGGAGGGAAGTGGAAATTTGAATTTTTCCTACTCCTCCATTATTCTTTTCTGATTATATTCGTTGCGGGATCCAAGACAGTTAAATTCATTCTCCGAGACTTCGTCGAGCATCATTGCCTCGGCGCTTTTCTGGTGGTCGCCACTGTTGATTCTGGCTTTCAGGAGTTGCAGTGGTTTGGGAATAGTGCGGTGGGATTGTCGCAATAAAAAAAGGACGGACGGACGACAAAGTAATCCTATTAGGGTTCCGTTTTTCCCTTTTAAGGTACGGAACCCTAAAAAAAGAATACCTACATATTACACTAATAAAAGTGTGAAACTTTATTAACGTTGACAAACTGAAAACTTTATTTTATATCTACTCGTACTGTATGTTCGCAATACAATAAAAACTCAGAATAAAAATGTGTAGCTCAGAAGTTATTGTTGCGTAATATAAAAAGGAAGACAGGTTTTTTATCAAACTGCATTCCTCTCTCAAATAAAAAATCTGTATATCCTCTTAAAAGAGTTGGCAACCCTACGTCTATCCTCTGTAAGTGAACGGCACCCTAATGACCCGGCTACAAGGAAAGGGTTATGTTTTTCGCGCGTATCTTGTATGTATGTAATATTCTTTATTACCTCGTATCTTTCAAACCACTTGACGGATTTTTATAATCAATGCACCGTTAGATAGGTCTTAGTCGCCCAAGTGTTCTTAGATAAGTGCCGCTAAAAAAAAGGAACATGGCGGATTTTGGGGGCCATATTGAGGGGATTACAATTTTTTTTCTTCGAAACTGATCGAGTGGGGTATCAAAATGACGGGTTTTTAGAGGTGAATGCAAAAATATATACCACTTTTATGTTTAAAACTTATTCGAAAAAAATAAGGTATAACTAAAAAGTTGTTAATAAAAAAAAGTTAATAAAACCGACTGCCGAAGTAGCCATTAAAATTCAAGACCAGCTCAAATCTGCCCGATAAGGGTCCCGCCCGACTGTTAAAGTCGCTATGTTCCACAATCAATCTGCCTAGCCTTTTCCCAACTATATTGGGGTCGGCTTCCAGTCTTACCAGATCCTGCCGCTATGTTCCACAATATTATACGGAATTTTTTTGACTTTTCAGTCAGGATTTTTAATTTTTACATTTAAGTACGTTTTTTTAAATGAGAGGTATACATTCCAAAAATACCTATTCACATTTTAGATGTATAATATAATAATAAATAGTCATTATAAAGCTATTACCTGCCAACATCAATTAGTACACAGCCTGTTCTCCCATAGTCCAATTAGGCTCTTACACACACGCACACAGACTCACACTTATTGGTGCACTCGGCATTTGCGCCAACATCTGTAAATCGGCTTAGTCCAGCCGGACATGAACACGGGCAATATAATTACTCGATGTGTCAATTGCGTGTATCTCTTATGTCGAATTGTATATTACACACGCTCGAAATGGTCCCACTGCAGCCAAAGCCTCTTAGAGACGACAGGGTCACGTGTTGGCGGTTTCAGACTTACCGTGTATGTTGATAACGGATTTTCTCACACCCAGAAAAATTAATGAACCCTACTACTTTTTTATTAGGATTTATTCAAATTTTCTCATGAATCCTTCTGTACAATAAATAAAGTACTATATTGTATCGCAATTTTAGGCCCCGTGCAAACGGGCCACCGACCACAGCCACCAGTCGCTGTCGTGCGCCACGTCCTTTGGTACCGCGCAAACAAATGCCGTCACTAGTAGTCGGTAGCCGCTACAATTTGTTACTCTCCCTGCTGTGAGTGCGAGTGTGAGCTACGAGTGGTTGCCACCGATGGCGTGTCGCGGCCACTAACTCGCTACGCGTGTGTGGGTAGTCCATACAAGTTGTATGAAAAATCTTATAAACTGTTTGTCACTAGCCACCACGGGCCGCCACAGGTGGCTCGTTTGCGCGGAGCCTTAAAAGTTCTCGGTGTGAACTGACCCTAAGGTTTTCCCTTTAAACTAAGTTAGTGATGTCAACGAAAACATACATCGTTGCTTGTCCGGATTCGAACCCAAGCAAGAGAGGCGAGCCCTTAATTGGCCATCACGGCAGATTGGACATAATTATCGTGCATTTGGTTTGCATTGAATCATGTACAAGTAGATACACCTAAATGGATCTCATACTGTAACGAGATTCAAGCCGCATGATCTAATGGATTAGGTTCAGTTAACGTAGTAATATTATGTTTGATTAGTTCGAGTTATGGATACACCCAGGTTAATGTACAGCCTGAAAGTTGATATTCAAACTAGAATAAAGACCGCCGAAGCTTGCCTACAAACGCTCACCTACCCGTAATCACCAACAGCAGCACTACTACAAGCGGTACCAACTGCACGAAAATATAAAAAAATCCTCGAGCTTTTCTTTGTCACTCCCTTCCGCAGTAATCCACTCAAAGTACTCAACTCCTACAAGTCTTCCTAATTGTAATTGCACCTATGCACATTTAATCAAAAGGGTTTTAATGAACTTGCGATATGGGGCAGCACCCCCAGTCTACAATGGTCCCCGTGTATGTTAATTTTACGCGTGATCACAGACCTTTTAATACTGGTGGTTCATATCACACGCTTGCAACCCAAAATAGGGTGTAGATTCCTGAACAATTCAAAGGAAAGTTAATTTTGGGGCCTATTCTTAAGTGCTGTATTCGTGTGCCTATATTTCAACATTTGCGTGAACATTTTACCTTGACTGTACGTAAGTACCCCATGCGTGGCTGTTTTAATATGGATATTAAGTTCAGTTCCATATTAGTTCAATATTCTCAAGTCCGATAAAACAAGTTCTAGGAATCCTACAAGGCATAACAAGGAGGAAGGGGGAGGTGGTAGGTGTAATCTCCTAACGCAGGTATGCTGGAAAGATTTCAATAAGGAACACTTTTTTACTTACAGGGCTGTCACTTTGTCAGGTCGTAAAATCAGACAAACCCGTTTAGCCAGACTTTGGGAAGAAATTGTGTGAAAGGCCAGCCATCTTCAACTAATTTTAGGGTTGTGTCTTACCACTGATTCCAGAATTAAGTATTTGAAGTTGATTGTTTACATTTTGGTCAAGCTCTACTCCTACTGTAACCTGAAAACCTGCCCTAAAATTAAATATGGTACTGAACATGAAAAAACAGATGTCTTAATCCTTTAGCAATAGTTCCATTTCAAAAAAAAGATTAACTTATTGGATCAATATGACCTCATGATCTTTGAATGCAATTTTCAGTCAAAATCAATGTCTGGTAAAATGTAAAATTTATCAATATCGGGACACCGCCGAATCTGCTGTTGCAACAAGTACAACAATCAATAACAAGTAACAATGTCCGGCTCGTTCAAAAATCTCGGCAACAATGCCTCGGTTTTTTTTTGGGGGTGACCATAAGCTCTTAGAGTAAGGTTATTTTCAGTATGTGTAAGGGACACACTCAAAATAATCTTACTCAAAGAGCTTATGGTCACACCCCTGGTCATTTCAACTTGTTTTTTACCTGACTGCCGAAGGATAGTAATGTGTTTATCAGTATACTAGCTGACCCCCGCGGCTTCGCTCCCGTCAACTGGCTACTAACCCTACCCTACCTACCTTACCCTACCTACCCTACCCGACCTACCCTACCTACACTACCCTACCTACACTACCCTACCTACACTACCCTACCTACCCTACCCTACCTACCCTACCCTACCTACCCTACCCTACCTACCCTACCCTACCTACCCTACCCTACCTACCCTACCCTACCTACCCAACCCTACCTACCCTACCATACCTACCCTACCCTACCTACCCTAAAGACAGACAGACGTCAGATCACATGAAAATATCAGTTTAGTTAGAAAACGTTTGTATGGGAAAAAGAAAAGGGCTGTTTTTAGGGTTTTCCCGGAAATTATTCGAATTTTTCTCGTATAAACCATTCTTGGACTTTAACGAACATTTTAAAAAAGAATTGGTAAAATTGGTTCAGGCGTTGTTGAGTTATGCGCTTACCAACACATTTTGCGATTCATTTTTATATTATAGATGTATGTATGTATCTATGTTTGTTCCTATTTGGCGTTCTAGAGACCAAATGCGTTGGCCGATTTTGATGATTCTTACGTGCAGTCGGTGGATACATTTGATCAGTTGTTAGCCTCTAGATAATTGATGACATTTTTAGTCTCTTTGACAGCTTATCTGTCTAATTTTTTCGTCATTTTAGTGTTAAGCTGGTTGGCTACGTAATGATTTGCCTCTATGCAAAATAAATCCGCCAACTATAACGCCATCGCTAATAAAAAATAAATACTTAAAATTATGTTTAAGAAATACTATTTACTGTTACTTCGTAAGTGTGTTAAAACATCGTTTGTTACGCATGCCGTTGTCATTGCGCCCTCGCATTCGGTTCAGCTGCAATGATAAACTTAACCCATAATTATATTAAAACAAACCATTTCATGTCAAAATTGCTCAATCATTTGTTTGCCCCTAAATCATACTGCCTTTTTTTTAGTGAAAACACCGAATCATTTTTGTTAAACAATAAATTACATTTTAGAGTATTTTGTATATTTGAATTAAAATAAATTAATAAAAACATTGTGATAACATTAATAAAGTATACAGAACCATTAAACAAATATTGCAGCGCATGTAGCGAGGGGGTGTCCCACCCTATTCTGCCGCTTAGCCCTGCAATACCTGTCGCGGGCGGCGAGTCGGCGAGGCACGAGGTACGCACGCGGGGCTCCCAGCGCACGGCTCACGGAGCGCGGAGGTGCAAACTTTATTCCAAAAAAGTTTCTGATGCGACAGTACGTGTGCACTTTCACAACAAATACTTTCCGATTTTAAATAAAGTCAGTGCTTTAAGTGATCAAGATGCGTGTTCTGGTAAGTTAGTTTGATTATTTTTTTTTATTTAAGCTGTGCTTAATTTTTTGTTTCTAACTTTGATCGGACTTGGATTTGTTTAAATTTTAAAGCTTTTCATTTTAGAAAGTATTACGGAAAATTGAAATAAAAATATATTTATCGTTCATATGAGCAATGCTAATTTAAAAAGTGCTATTTTAAAAAGTTCTGATTTTAAAATAACTTGATAAAATTAATTAAACTTTAATAACCGTGTTTTAACTCATTAATTAGAAACGAGAAAACAAAAGTAATGTCTAGTGAATTTAAATTGGAAAAAATATTAAAAATATTTTTTTTTTGTGTTATTGAAAATTAGCGGTTGCATTTGATTGGTTTTCATAGTCAGATACTTTGTACAATCGGGTTGGCTGCAGTAAAGATAACCTCTACAGGTGGGGGTTCTCTGATGGCACTAGTCTTCAGTGTATGTGCAGCATCTCTCAGCAGACTATGGTCCACCTCTCGGAATGCGCAGCATGCCACCTGTACTTGCGAGGATCTTATGATTGCGTCACCAAATTTTGTTGCCGTGCCTGAATTCTAGGCATAACACAATATTTATTTTTTATATTTCAAAGTCAAAGACAAATGTATTTATTTCGACTAGGCCATTAAGCGGCACTTTCGAACGTTAACAATTAAAATTTACAAGTAATAAAAATTGATTCTACCGTGCATTCGGCAAAGTAGCTTGTTATGAAGAAGAGCGCACAAGAAACTCCAAACTTCCACAAAAAAAAAATGTTTTAAATGTTAAAGTACATACGTTAATAAATTCATATACGTGAGGACGATGCACCTACTATAACTACATATAAGTATTACAAGCACTAACAGGTAAATTCTTTAACTTGATAAATAAGAACATTGTTCTCACATACAAATATTGCAAACATAGGTAAATTACAAAATTCAACAACAACAGAACAGTGTGCGAGTAATTTTTTTTAAACAAAATGTGTAGAAATAATATTAAATAAAGCATTACTATAATTATGAATATAAAACAAATCAACCACTTTGACTTTGTCTACACTAAAGATTGCTCTATGGAGCAGGACCAGCATGTTTCCAAGCATTCTTATCTTGAATATAATCATCTAATTTGTAATATGCTTGTTTACAAAGCTTTAACTGTAAACGCAACGCGTGGCAATGTAATACTTTACCCAAAGTAAAAGCCAGCCCTTGAAAATAACTTATTTTAAAAGATAATTAATTGACTTGGTAAAGGGTATGGGTAACGGCTCCTAGGTTTTGGAGGGTAGATAGGCAGTCGGTTCATGTAAAATTCTCTAATTCAGCAACATCCGATTAGACTTGAACCCGACTAACTAAACTAAGGGCCGATTTCACCAATGAAAGTAATCGCGATTAGTTCAACTAAACTCAGTTTATTCAAATACAGCGTTCTGATTGGTAGTTTCTCAGCGGTCTCAACCTCTCAACCAATCTGGACGCAATATTTACATAAATTGAGTTTAGTTGAACTAAACGCGATTAGTTTCATTGGTGAATATGGCCCTAAGGCCCAGGTTTTTGGTGCGTGGTTAACTCAACCAATGATTAAATATGCTTACCAATGGGTTTAACGCGTTTATTTTTGAGTTGTTAGTCTCACAGATTGCCAAATAATTAACTCTCCAACTTGTTTGTCCATTTGTGAGGCTCACAACTAAAGAAAAGTGGTGTTAAACCGAAATTTGCAACCATAACCAATGGCGTATTTAACCATTGATTGAGTTACGGAACTACGGATCAAAAACTGGACTTGACTGATTGATTGATAAATTGACTTCAAGATAAGTGGCCGAATTTGACAGTACTGTACTACAAACCTCTGCCTACATTTAAAGGGTAAAACAGGCATGATGATATGTTGCAACAAACACATTTGGCCAGCCTCATCATTATTCATGGATTTAAGGGCAGCAAACACAGGCGCGTATTCGGGTTCGATTCCCGGGCAGTATGTAAACGAACTAGTGTTCGAAACAAAAAAAAAAACTTTATTTCGGAAATGTTGGTACTTCCTAAACTAACGCTTAGCCAGCCCTCATTACTATTCATTAGTTAAAGGCTTGCACCTAAATAAGTGGGTAGGTATATTTTTTTTATCGTTTAATGTCACTTTAACTAGGTGACCCGTCAGGCGTTGTCTTATCAAAATATCTGTGTTCATACTTCCAGTTTTCCACGAATTTTCCAACACTTTGTGCAACTTTCTAGTTTTTGCTTTCCATAAATGACTTCCTCGGATTATTACATCTTATAAAAATACCTTAACCGTCTAGCTAGCCGTTCTCATGTAATGAGCTTACCAACTTTTTAGGGTTCAGTACGCGAAGGGTCCAAACGGAGCCCTATTTCTGTCACTCACGTGGCCGTCTGACGTCTGTCTCACGGATTTTACAGCCAAACGGTTGGAACTATAGTCTTCAAATTTTCACATTAATAGTATCTTGTTGACCCAAAGCCAGACAAATTGTAACTTCTTTTTTATATTTTAAGAGGGTCTTCCATACAAGTAAAGAGGGTGCGAATAAAAAGAAATATCTGACCCATCGTTCTTTACAATTCCTTGAGTAGATAAATACTGTGTTTTTTTTTTAATATTGGAAAAGTAAGCGGTGGGAAACCACCAAAGTCAGCTTTTTTAACAAAGTTTTGTTCCGAAGTATTTTCTTACTTCACATTATTTATTTATTTAATACGTTAAGCACATATATTTACAGAGGCGGACTTAATGCCTTATGATATTGACCTATGAACTTCAAATTTGGTGATATTTTTATTATTACGTATATTTTAGTAACAAATATTGATATATAAGTTTTTCTTTGAAGTTCCCTCAATTTTCCTATTACCCCAACCAACTTAGTTTTGCGGTCTGGTACGGAACCCTAAATTTGCGAAGTCCGACACGCACTGGACCGGTTTTTTATGATTGTCTTCTCGCAGGGTAACCTATGAGGTTGTCGTCTATTTAAGGCACTGATACCGCTCACTAGCTGATTTTAAAATGAGAATCACGTCTAAATGGCTGGTCGTAATTTTATGGAAAATATATATGAGTACATATTATGAGTACAATAGACCATTTTCTTCATTACTTGATCTATGATCATTTTGAGTTTTATATGTACAATATAGTGTAATTAATTTGTCAAGTTGTGTCTAACACGGACAAAAAGACGACAATTCCAATAAAACTGACGGGCGGGTTTTAATAAAGTTTTCACCATCTCAAAAGCAAAGTAAAGTAGATATCTCCGGTGTCAACGATATTTTCTCTTCTTTTTCTGCTTCCACTGAACAACAACACCATGCTTTATTTATTTTCATCATATAAGCCGAAAGACGACCACTGCTGGACATAGGAGGCCTCCCCCAAGCATCGTCACATTGATCGGTCCCGTGCGGATCGCATCCTGCGGATCCCCGCAACCTCCACCAGGTCATCGGTCGACTTGGTGGGAACCCTTCCAACGCAGCATCTTTCGTTTCGCGATCGCCACTCCTGAACTTTTCGGCCCCATCGGCCATCCGTTCTGCGAGCAATGTGCCCTGCATACTGCCATTTAAGTTTGGCAATTCATCGGTCTATGTCGGTAACCCTGGTTCTCTTGCGGTTCTTTACATTTCTGATTCGATTACGCAAGGAAACTGCGAGCATAGACCTCTCCATTGCCCTTTGGGTGACTGTAAGCTTTCTAATGAGGCCCATAAGCGACCACGTCTCAGAGCCATATGTCATCACTGGCAACACACACTGGTCATAGACTTTCGTACTACGTATACTTATTTATTTTAACTTTGTATAAAATGAAGCTGAAATAATCAGTATAAAAATAATTAATTGGTTACTTTCTTTGGTTTTTTTGTTTAAGTGGGGTAACATTCAAAAGGCGCCTACTTTTGGGGAAAAGACAAGAGTGTGTGGGATTTTACCTCACTAAAACCACCCCGGTGATCACCATGAGCTCATGGAAGGGGTACATCAGTATCCTTTTTGATGATACATCATTTTTTTTTTTAATGTTGTAGGCTCGCGCTTAACCACTATCTCACCTGATGGTAAGCGATGATGTGGTCGACGGAGGAGCATGCTTGAAAAAAACATAAAAAAATACTTGCAATTGTGCTGTCAACTGAGGCCTAGTGCATTTGACAACTATAAATGAAAAAAGAAAACATAGGGTCATACTATATAACTTTCTTTTCCAGTTTATGGAACATCTTTTAAAATGTTCCAATATTGGAGGAGGAAATAGGCGAGAGCCAAACCTCGAATTATGACTTTTTACTTAGGAAATTCAGTCGGTGCTCTCTGCCTACATTTCCTCTTAAAAGACTACCCTGGGACCTCCTCTGTGCAACGCCTATTAGGGCACTCCTAGAGCGTCTGCTGTGCGGAATCAAGGTCGCCTCTGCAGTGGTGGCAATTTGCCATGGTTGCCGCCCAATCCTAATCAAGTACTCACCGAAGCAACCGTGTCCGGACAGTATTTGATTATGCCTGTAGGAGATGCACTTCTCGCTTTTCAGCCAGTCTTCGAAGTGCGGCAAAAAGGCTACGACAACGCGCTTGCGCGAAAATTCCTCGTGCCAGATCGTGATATCATATTATTTTATTTCTTCGTTTCCTAGAATTTACTTTGAATAGAAAATCCTGAAAAATAAAAACTTTTCTGCGAAAAATCTATTTGAATATACCTTCACCGGAATGACGTTTAATATGATAACAACAATGACGTGTAAAAATTCCGGAAATATCCGAAGTGCATAGAAAAATAAACCGCATTTTTCCATGAGATAAAGGCGTTAGTATTTGTATATAAGTAGTATAAAGAAATAGCAGTGTAAATAAGTGTTCTACAATTAAAATATTCCCTCCTTAAATTTTTTATTAATTATTCATATTACTTTTTGGGGAGGCTTCGATTTCCATTGTCTCTCCTTCAAACGTACGAAAATAAAATCGCGGCCAATTTTTTTTTATATTTCTTACAAAATATTTTGTTAATGTTTTTTTTGAACTTGAAACACATGAGCGTTGCCAATGATATTGTGCTCTCTCCGCTTGCGCCTACTACTCGGGGAGCACTTAACCTTTCGAACATAGGGAAAAATGATTAATCCTTGTATATTCTTAAAAGGTAATTGAATTGCACATTCACTGAGGCCTTAACATGGCTTCACAGTATCAATCAGTGAATTTTATAGGTAGCACTAGAGATGCACTTCTTTGTAAAAGTACTTTAAAATATTCTATTTTCAAGCAACATCCTTGGAACGACCATCCTGATAAAATAAGACCTTGGTACCTCTTTAAAGGGTTTCTTGTCTTCAAACTGTTTGTTCATTTTTCTTGTCAGAGAAAACAAGCTCAGTGGTAAAAATGGTACATAGTGTGAACGTTCGGTGTTCGATTTTCGTTCCAATTATGTTTGATCTGGTTAGGGTTACCACTTTTGAGAGGAATGGGTTTCATGTGTGAACGACAGCTAAATATGTACTTAGATAACAATGAATATGCAAAATTACAGAAACACACAATAGAAAGACATGATATTAAGAGTTTTTAATCAGATCTTAGTTATTGCTTTTGCTTGATTTAGGATGATGACTGGTTTAAAAGGACTTTTCTGAAGCCTCCCCAAGAACTTTCAGAAATACTCCCTATGTGTGTCCAGCCATTACCTATTCTTCGTTTCAGAGCCTCCCCAAGAAGTTTCAGAAACTCTCCCTACGTTTGTCCAGCCATTACCTATTCATCTTTTTCTTCATGTCGCATTCATGCTATGTAGATTCAGTAACTAGGAGGCTAACCTAACCTCAAGCTGGTTTGCGTTTGACTGTAAACATTGGAGCTCCTAACTCGGCATCCACAGCTGCTGCTACTGATGCCAATTCAACGCAATTAGTAACAAATTAGGTGCAATAATTAAATTTTGATATAGAGGGCAAAAATTGTCCTTGCAGCCGAGGCGGAACAAACCTGAGTCGAAGGCGGTTTGTTATGGAGTTGAGACACAGCAATGAAAAAGTTTATCAAACGGCGTTTTACAGCACACTTATTTAACAGAATAAATAACATTTCATAAACAAATTTAGTAACCAAATTATACAAAAAAGGTGTACAATAAAGCATAATTATAATAAATAAATAAATAAATATAATGAGAAATAGCGTATGTCTCGCAGATTTATCTCGTGCGGCTTTTTCGATTTTTGAAAGAGAGACTAGCTACCAAACAGCCTTTGTGTTTAGAACATACATAGATATAAATTTAAATAAAAAGGAAATAAATATTAATTTCGTCGTAAATATTAATCGTTTAATGATAAATATAATATACTCATTTATTATATTCAATTTATTATCCCAGTTTAAATATTTACATAACAGTTGGCCCTAAAAAGGCATGCGCCTCGTTTCTTAGATTTTAAAAAACGCTCACCTCTGACCATAGAAATTGGACCACATTGGACTTTATAGTTGTGTGAACAAAAAGAAGTAAAAATGTTTTAGGAGTAGTGGAAAAGTAGTGGAATAAGAGCCAGTTTTGGAGCAAGTGTGTTCAAAATTTTAATTAATGAAAATTTAACATCACAATTTGTAAAATCGGGATCGGGGATCGGGGGTGGGCAGTGGCAACCCCATGCACTTGATCTCCAGGGAAAAATCTTGTCTCTCGTCTCCAGCTCGCCTTTATTAGTCGGTCGGTGGGAACACTGGACGGGGCACAGAGCTCCCACCTCTCTCTTGCCTTAATTGGTTGGCTTGAGTGAAGATACGCAAGAGCAAACGTGCTCGGAGGAAGGAAGTTAACGCAGTAAGATGCTGGTAGTGATTCTTGAACGTAGTTCCGGGATTGTCCTGATAGCCGTGGCATACCTCTCCACTCCTCGAGCACCTCCGTATATGTTTTCCCATTGGCGCTACGTCACTAAAGTGCTAGCAATTGTTTTTGGGTGGGCCCATTAATTGAGTGTGCAAGTCATCGCCTGCCATTTTATAGCCGTGTGGATAGATCAACAGTGGTCAGGCAGGGGCCAATAGTACTTCTATAGTTTTAGGTAATTACCACGAAACCGCACAAACACATAGCCCAATGTGTTTGTCGCCATTTTCGGCAACAGTCTTGCACCAGCTGGGGATTGTCTTTGGGTGCTCTTGCGTAGTGACCAGTGCATACAAGGATAATCGCCATTTGGTGTCACATTTCATCCTAAATGTATAACAAGACCTCTGCAAGTTGGTTTCGGCCCTTGGTACGCCTTTCAAAGATCCGGGACCCTATCTCAAAGATAATAATAGATCCCAAACTTACTGAAACACAGAGTTTCAGATTTTTCAGTAGATACTAGACTACTCTTGATGCCCAGCATTTAATGTTGATTAAGTAACGATGCCGTAGACAAATTGCGTATATTCGTGGTAATATAAGGTACCAAAACTAAAAAGAGGTAGAGGCTTAAGGTACAAAAACATTAAACCGACTTCCAAAACAAAACACTACAAACCGAAAAAAAACTTTATTTTCCAAAGTCTATATACCTATATTTATCTTTTCCTGTTTTTAGGGTTACGTGACCAAAGGGTAAAAACGGGACCCTATTACTAAGACTCCGCGGTCCGTCTGTCGTCTGTCTGTCTGTCACGAAACGTGATAGCTAGACATTTGAAATTTTCACAGATGATGAATTTCTGTTGCCGCTGTAACAACAAATACTAAAAACAGAATAAATTAAATATTTAAGTGGGGCTCCTATATAACAAACGCCATTTTTTGCCGTATTTTACGATAATAGTACGTAACTCTTCGTGCGCGATTCCGACTCGCACTTGGCCGGTATCTTTTGCATACAATTTGATTACGTCCATGTATGTACAAACACCGCAAACACCGTAAGTTTTGTAATGCATTTTGCAAGATCATTCGCTCGATATAAATTGTGGATAAACAATTTCAAATACAATAAATCCTATCAAAATTCAATAGTCGGGTCTCGATTAGCATTTATTGCAAATTTTGCAATCTTGGTGGCCTTACCAAGCCAACGAGAGGCCAAGGATCCAAGATGTGATATGTTTTTCCATGTGTAGTGCGTTTGAAGCAATATCCGGCCCTTCATGTCGGAAACAAATGAGACAAAGGTTTTATCTAACGTTGTGATGACATTGGGGATGCAAGTGATATATGTATCTTTTCTGTACTTACTGAAGAATGAAAATTGCGCAAACAAAACCCTTCTTTCTATAAATCTGTAATATTATAAATAAGAAAGTCTAGATGGATTGGTGGATGTATGTTTGTTACTAGATCACTCCAGAACGGCTGAACGAATCTAGATCAAATTTGGGACAGAATAGATTATTGTCTAAAATAGCACATAAGCTACTATTCATCCCGGTATAATGTTGCCTTGGGATGATAAAACCCTTTTCACGTGGTTGAAGCCGCCGGCAGTAGCTCGTCTCTATTTTTATTTTAATGAGGATCACTGTCAAAACTTTTTGATATCAATATTTCTGATTACTAGATTTCTGTTTTTTTTTATGGTTAGGTTAGTCACCTGGGAGGTGAGTGGTTAGGTAGGAAGTGGCCCAGTGGCTAAGACCTCGCCTTTAGGCCTTGAGGTCGTGGGCCGGGCAAGTACCAATGTGTCTTTTCTTATTATATATTATGTACCTTATAAGTTTATCGCTAAAACACATTTGGGCATCGGTAAAATGCAATTGCAAAATATGTTTTAGGTGGTGTTGAAGTTTGTAGGGAAGATTCTGATTTCTTGGATTAATAAACTTGAAACTTGGCACAAATACGAATCTTATTAAACAAGAAAGGTTGTGATTATTAGTTTTTCGAAACTACCTCCAAAAGATAATTTAGGGGTGTTCAAGTTTTTTTTGTTTTTGTAGGTTAATAATTTGAAACTTGGCATAAATACCAACATAAGTAAATAAAAATAATAAAGGTTATTATTAGTTTTCTGAAACTACCCCCAAAAAAAGATTTAGAGGGAGATAAAGATTTTTTAAGAGTCTTATTTATTGGAATAATTTTGAAACTTGACTTAGATACCAACATAGGTAAACAATAAAGGTATGTCGTAATCGTTTGATAATCGCTCGCTGTTTGTCAAAAGGACGTATTTCTAAAAAAATCGCCAAAAGCGCTAAAACTTCTGTATTGAAGAGCATTCCGCAAAAATCGCTATCGTTTTGCTCTTGCAAAAGATACGTAAAAAGCCTGCCTGTGTCTATAATCAAGTCTTGCAAGTTACGACTGAACTAAAAACGTGTACAAAACACGTTTTTGTCTAGTGACTCGTGGCAATGAATTATCTAATACAAAAATATCCTTGTTAATACCTTCTGAATCTATAAGTTCTAGTTTTTGTTTTAAAATAGAATAATTAAAAATAAAAGTATTTTTAAAACAAGCTTTTAAGGTTAAAATCTTTAGACAAGCTTTTAAGGTTAAAATCTTTAAACAAGCTTTTAAGGTTAAAATCTTTTAACAAATCTTTAAAACTACGCAATACCTATAATGTAGCTAGTCAATACATATCCGATGAGCCCAAACACGATGGTAATGATCTTTTCTATGTGCTGGTGCTTTATTGAGGAGTTGCTATGGCCACCTTCCTTTCCTTCATCACGAGGCCGGCCTCATAGTACCATAATATTTCAATGTTTCCAAAGTTACATAAGTACGCCAAGTTTCTGATTAATCGGATGCGGAAGTGATACAAGAAACGTTAAAAAAACTTTTTTGTCGCCAGTTAATACATTCATCTTATCTTAAACTAACATATGCATCGTATTAGTGTATTGAACAAAAGGTACTGCTACTGACTCCCAAGCTAAGCCTTAGCTTGTATTTTGCAGTGTTCAGCCGCAAGAAGTATCACATAATAAAAAACGAATAAATTAGTTTGAATGTCGCTGCAGTAGATTTAAAATATTCTTAGGATAACTTTCGTTAGTTCTTGTTCTATAATCAAATTTGTAACTTTATTTAAGTTTAACAGATGTGGGTGATCAGTGTGTGAGTGCGTGTATTCGATTGCTAGTTGCTGGACACACATAAGAAAAGCAAGGAAATATAAGGCTTTTAATAAAAATACTTCTTTTCTGTAGCTGTTTTCGTGATTCCACATCAAAACGACCTAGTTACAAAACGTCCTATTATCAAGACCCAAGCATTTTGACTCCAAACGGCTCAAAATTGTTATTGCCACAAAGGTATTTGCACCGCTGGAAGGCCTCAGCAGTCGCCACAGCAGCACAGTCTGCCGAACTTGGTACATGAGATAGCGCAAGGTTGTCGACACAGGTTGTGTCACACACCGCAGGCTTATATTTTCTCTTATACAAGTAGCTTATAGGACGATAAACCGGTAATAATATGTCAGCACTTTAAAGCGCACTTGCGGCACAAATTTACACAGTTAGTTACTAACTCGGAGTTAGTAAGATATCCCAAGGTGGCGCAAGCGAGCCTTACTCGAAAACTGGCTCCTACCACCTCCTACCATCAACTTAGGCGCGATATAAACGACGACGTCATGAAGTGTATATGCGCACTCGTATTGATATGGCGTTGGCCAGCCTCCATCTATTCAATTAATAGTATTTATAATATCAGCCTGGTCGCCGGGCAACCCCCACTAGTCACCGGGCAGCCCCAACAAAAACCGAACGCGGCAGATGTTCCTGTACAGAAAAAATCTTCAACAATCTTCAACACCCCCTAAATCGTATTTAAGGAATAGTTTTGAAAAACTAATAATGAAAACCTTTACTATTTACTTAGGTTAGTATTTATGCCAAATTTCAAATGTCAACCCAACAAATTTGCACCTTTCAACCCCCTTTTACTCCCATAGGGGTCGAATTTCCGAAATTAAAATAAGAAACATTATTTTTCATTAACTAAGAGCGTAAACCAACAATTTCAGATGTTTTACCTTCCAAACAGAATTAAGAAATTTCACATAAAAACTTTATGTGAATTTTCTTCTGTTGTTGTTGTTTGTTTGTTGTAGGTCGTGGGTCCATCCCCAGACAGCTGAGCTTTACTTTTGTGTAATTTATTTCAACACCACTGCTCTCAAAACGGTGAAAGAAAACATCGTGAGGAAACCGGCATGTCTTAGAAACAAAAATTCGAAGACATTCACCAATCCGCATTGGACACGAGTGGTCGATTTCGGCCCATTCCCAATCACAGAGGCGTGTGTCCCAGCAGTGCGAACATTAAAAAGGCTAATGATGTTGATGAAGTATGCACCGACCTTGATTTATGTCTCAAACTTTTCTGCACTAGTCGAATAGGCAAACCTATTCAGCGGTAGGGTGCTGAAGATGCATCCCTAATAGTGCTGCCGGCGCCCATGTCTACGCACCTATCTGCAGACCCTTCATTAGCGTGATAATGTGGTTTATAACAACAGCTGACATATGTTCATCCTCCCATCAGATTATTTGGAACACAGAGGGTAGCCAGTGGACGGGGATAACGCACAGCTGGTAAACAAGCTAATCAAATGCCCACCAATAATTATAATTATGAATGTTTGGATGTTAGTTAATCAATAATGTCACATAAGTATGTCGATGACGCTATTAGATTAGTATGTCGCTAATTTTCGCTGACCCGAATCCATAAGTTTTGTACCTTACAAAAATCGCTTTAAGCGACTAAAGAGGTTTTCTCTACAAAATAATGTTACAATTTTTCGATAAATACAATTTGCTTTGTCGAGTACCTATACAAAAGTTATTTCTCAGAGACAGGAGACCGAAACTGCGATGTCATTAGGCTTTGGTTTTGCGCCAGTTCGCGAGCAAGACTGAGATGCGAGACAGGAAACCTCGAGACGGTCTTGCTCCCGGACGCGTAGTGTAAAAAGTCATAACATAATTGTCATCAAAAAATAAAATAACAAATAAAATATTGAACACGATCCTTCTGTATATCAGATTTTGCTTTTGGTGTAGGTAATCTCTATAAGTAAATATTTTTTCTGATCGTAGTTTACCAAGGTTAAATCCTAATGTAATTAAAATGATCTTGTCACTGTCATTATCAATTTATAAAAAAAAAGTTTTTCAAATAGATTGAATCTTTTAATTCATCTGTGTGTATAAATCTAATTGTTTAGGTAAAAAGTAGATGCTTATAAATATACAGACGAACAGAGAACTTATTCTTTCTGAAGAGTTTAGTTAAAAAACACGGCACCCTAATTCCAACATAACTTTCACCCTGACTGTACTAACACATGTTCATTAAAAAGGTTCTAACAAATCGGAGCTTTCTAGTTTATTACGATCGTTTTACGACACAATGCGACGTGAGTCACCCCCGGGAAGTTGCGTGTACGACTGTTACCGGCCACCATCGCTCCCTGATCCCTCGACCCCTTCATCCACTAAACTATCGGATTAAAAAGTTAAGGAGTCTTTGGTGTCGGGAGCTCAACTTATAAAGGTTGCAATATGCAGATAGGGCTGCTCGCTGCGTTTAATTTTTTGTTTATTTCTATGAGTCATGATTGAGAAATTCTTCGTGTGATGTGTAAAACATTCGTAATTCATTCACCAAAATGAATTACGTATGTTTTGTGTTAAACTTGCTGAGTGTTTTTATTTGTATTAACTACTTTGCTTACTGCCTGATTTTTATATCACCATCTATACTTTTGCCAGGCTTCCTTAGGATGTCAATCAAAGGCACGATTATTCAAAATTCAATTAAATTTTTATAGTGTTAAAAATCAGGATGTATAGCAAAAAGCTTCGCGAATCCACTTTACGAGTATATATATAGGCTCGCGCTTAACCACTATCTCATCTGATGGTTAGTGATGATGTGGCTGACGCGCGATTTAACCCGCTTGCCTAGAAGTATCCTATTCACTTTTGACTTAAATACCCCGAGGTTGTAGCTATCGGGAAATACAGACTCCGGCAGGGAATGCCACTCCTAAGCTGTACGCTAATGAACGTATTTCCAAAACGTTTAGATAGCATACGTTTAGATACTTTCGCCGCTCGTCTTGTAGCCCGATGATGAAACGGGCTAGCTGGAATTAGATCAAACAATTCCATCGCAGACACCCCGAAATGCAACATCGAAATCAAGCTGGCAACTCGGCGATGATGTGCAAGGGTCTCTAGAGATTTGACTTTACCAGTGTCTCATTGCCGATGAGCCACTCGACCCGTCCACAGAAGAGAATAGTACTCTCCCCTTATTATATTAGGGCAACTTTTCGACTAATTATTCAAGCATACGGATTACATAATTTTAGAACTCTAGGTTACGCTTTTGAAATAAATTAATGATTAAACACTGTCAGACCTATCTCAATGATTATGTGTCATACTTGATAGATAGGTATGTTGGTGGTAGGGTAGGTTATTTTGAAGGAGACTGTCTCAGCTCCTACAGGCTCAGTCACAATGACAACAGATGAAAAATCTTGATTAATGTCATTTAATAGCTATAAATGTCAACTTGATTGAATTGAGTCGAGAAAGAGACACGAGTGGAGTAAATGACCGAATGTAGGTATACTGATCAAATGCCATGTTCATTCTTGCGAACTGCTGAGCGCGGGCTCATGGATCCATCCCCTGGGGCCTATTTCATAAATCCGACAGGCAACAGACGAAAGGTGACAATATCCGACGATGTCCGAAAATCCGACAAATTTAATCCGAGTGAGTAGTGGCGCTAGCTGCCACGTCAATAATTATGCAAAAAATATACTGGGTGTCATTTACATAGGCAAAAGTTTGCACCTTATAAAATACATAAAATCTTAATTACCTAATTAAGCCAAAAAAATAGTATACATCGTTCGTTGGCTGTATGGGAGCCCCGCTTAAAAAAAATTAAAAATATTATTTGTCAATTTTATAGCTTTGGATCAACAAGATGCAGACTGTAAACATTTGAAGACTTATATATCCAACCGTTGGACTGTAAAACCTGTGAGACAGACGACGGACAGACAGACAGATGAACACGTGAGTGGCAGCAATAGGGCTCCGTTTGAACCCTTCGGGTACAAAGTATGAAAAAGTGAATCCTCAAATATATGTACCGTCACGTACCGTTAATGAGTCTTTGGTCTCCTGGCATTCGAAAGTGGTCATCTCTTCGACTCGCGTCGCGCTAATAGATATACGAACTTAGTTTTATGTAACGAAACGCAGAACTAATCCACCTACTCCAAATAGCTGTTTTATGTGGCAAATTAGTCGATTCAGTCAATTGCGTAAATCGTCGTGATGTCAACGAGGTCAAACACATTGAACCTTGAAATCTAGGATAGGATAGAGGGACTCCCTTTTTTGCACTTAGCTCCTGTTTGGTCCGTTGTACGTTCAGGCCTCCTCTCAGTGAGAGGTGATGTCCCGTAATCCACCACGCGGGCCCAGTGCGGATTGCTGGATATCACATAATTATAATTTACACAATGTCATACTCGTAGCGCCTGCCTGGGTTCGAACCTACAACTTGTAATTCGCGGTCGTTACCACGTTGAGATCTAACTCCACCAAACTCAAGATATTTTGGTTTTTTATTAATGAATTTTATAAAATAATGTTGTGCCTGGAATTTTAAAATATACCGTATATTTTGATTTTTGATTATGATTATGTAATATATGATTTTCTGCTTAGTAACTTTTGGTAAACATTATCAGAAAACATGGTGGCGTACAGTAACGTTACTTGGAAAAGCCGCATGCAACGCTCTGTTTCTGTATTGAATCCATTGTCAGTTTTGCTTCAAACAGGCGTCAACACTTGGCCTGAGGCTCTAGACAAGTGTCATTCGACGTCAGCGATGGCTATGTTCGAAACGCCAAAATGTTTGATTGGTCACGTGCCTTTACGATAGCGCGTGGCAATCTCATTTTTTTTTGACATTTTACCAATCGCTATCCCCAACGCTTTCTTTGACAGATTGTCACTTGTTTGACATTATGAAACGACTTATCACTAACATTATATTTACATTTTGTCATATCAATAAATATTTTAGTAAGAAGACGTAATATATCAGAATATTCGAAATCTTCCGTGATTTAGTGGTACCCTTAGGGATGTCGTGAAATTCCTGGTTTCCACATTTCTCTGCTACTTATACACCTGAACCATCAACCAGCAGTAGACTAGAATATCAATAATAGAATATCAGTAACAGTAGGTACTGTAGAGGCTTTCCACATAGGACGAGCAACCTGTTCGGCCGCTGACACCTAAAGCTGGCGACTTATATTTATTTTAAGTTTGGAAGGAAATCGAATACAGAATATTTAGAAATAAATCGAACGCGTGTAGTTTTTTGTTTAGCCGACACTTCTGTGAGAGCCGACCTACGGGCGGCACGTTTGAATAAATATACGTCGTAGAAGTCGAATAGTATTTTTTCAGCCCCTGGCTGCGTCCCCCTTTTACAGTACCTACTACTGTTACTGATATTATAATAATATATTAAACTGATATTATTATTATTATATAGTATGTTATTCATAATTATATACTTAATAGTATAATAAACTGATGTAAAGAAAAGGAAATTAATAGATACTAAAGGTTCAGTACGAGTACAAACGGTTTATTACTAACATAGATTATAAGTAATCTGTAATACCACAGATAATATAATACTAGCATACAGATGCCTCATCCCATACAAAGAATCTGCGCCGACGTAACTAGCGTTTTTATCTGATTATACCGATTATTTTTTGTTGTTAGGTTCCGTTCCACGGCAATAGATAGATCACAATCTATATCCGTGGAAAGGAACGGAACGGAACCAAACGCAATCCATGTACAAAAAATTATCAGTATAGAACGTCGGCACGGTTTCTTTGTTTCGGATGATGAGACACCACTGGTAATACTAACAAAACTATGGACCTTTGAGTCTGTAATAAAATATTTTTATATATTGCAACAACAGAAGAACCATAAATTTTAAAAGAAGAACAAAAAACACAAACTATTACAAGTAGCAAACTTGGAAATTATAATAAATCTACATACATCACCTCAACTGTACCACTCATCTGTCATACATAATTAGCGAAACAAACAAATATAAGCAAAATGTCGGCTTGTCAGTTATTTTTAAATACGGGCAGGCGGTGTTATTTTCTCGATTACGAAGTTGACATTAACATGGAGGCCGAATTGCGAGCCTACCTATCTGAGTGCATCAGACAGTTATCGACAATCCTGTACGACTATCGGTATCAATTAGAATTACGAATAACTGTCAATATGACTTTCCTGAAAGCCCTGATTGCAATGCAATTTTACGGAATGCTCTTTGCTCCGATGGACACAATTTGTTCTGAGTAGATAATACCCTTTTGGTGAACTGTTAAATCTGTAGCAGAAATAATAGGTTTTCCGAATAATCAAATATTTACATTCATTCAATTAAATCAGAAACAATCTGGAACTTACTAATTTTCAAAATCATTATCAGCATGTATCACCAAAAAGGACATCGCCCAAAGAAAGTTACACAATAACAAGCAAATGCAAACGTAGGTACGAGAACTTTCGATAAACGTTTGCAAAGAAGACGAATATTGAGAGATTAAACTTACATAAATCAAAGCAACTAAAGCGCGTTACAAAGCGATGGATTCTCATGTTTCGGTCATTTTGCCGTGTATTAATTGGTTAAAACGCACGAGCGGCTAGACTAAAATACAAATAAGTACTACAATTAATATTATCTGCTCTTTGTTTCAGATCCTACTGTTCAATTTTATATTAGTTACTCTAGCGGTCTTCAATGCGACGGATGTGGATCGTAGCGGTACGTATCATCTCTTGTTGCTTTCACTAAATTAATTACACCCACGGACTGGAAAAATGCACAAGTTTTCAAAATATTTGTCCGTGCCAGTGCAATATACGAGCATGTTTTGAAATTCATGATAGTTTAAATCCTATTTGTATTACAAATAAAAAGTTAGTTTGAATTTTAAAATGCAGTTTAAATGTTTTCAAATAAAAAAAAAATCCATTGTCTGTGAAGCTATTGTCAATGGCATTCGCCGTTTGACCCGTCGCCGTCGCGTCGTAGTCGTTTTAGGGTTCCATATAAATTTCGTGGACAGAAGAGTTTGGTGAATATTGTACTCGTAAGAGAGATGATGCGACTTCGTCTGTCTGCCATAGGTGCTTTTTTCAGGAACTTATCGACTGGAAATTCGGCATATCTAGTTGTATATATAACTTGTCATCAATATAATTGAATACTATTGTGTTTTTTTATTGCAATGGGAACCAAATGGATAGTTGACATTTTGAAACTGGTTCAAATAGTCTAGTATGAAATCATGTAAAAGAACTGTTATAGAAAGATCAAGGCACACAAATAACATAATTATAATTTTTGAATTGTCAAAAGGAAAGGAATCATGAGTGATTTTAGCTTTCAATAAAGTTACGCAATTATGGTGCTGGACTCCTATCTTAAATAATCATATTTTGTTTTCATTCATGCTGGACTGTTTTTAATTATTACTCGGTGTAGGTATACAATGGCCGTTACCTAACTATTCCCTCCCATTCTCACAAAAAATAATATTAACTAAAGCCTCATATTACAGGAAAATAGAACCTAAATACAAATTCTCAGGAAATCAGCAATCCTTTAACAAATTAGCTTAGTTAGTATTAGTACCTGTGTGGGACGTAGGTACCTACAGAAAACTCGGTGGTCAACTCCGACTCGCTCTTTGCTGGTTTATTTTCATCATCTATAATTTCGCTTGTGTCGTGTTACGTTTCGTTTTTAAAATACAAAGAGCATAGTTTTAATGGACCTCTGCTGAACATATCTCTGTGTATTAGCCCTATGAGAAATTACTAACATAGTTTCAAGAAGATTTGTTAATAATTCCCAGTCGACTGAAGATAAAACTGATTTTATCTTGTTAGAGCTATAAATATTATTTCTCTTTCGTTTGTAATTTTAAGTTTGTAGAAGCTCTTTATCGAACGTTACATTTGAATTATTATTTTCATATTTTGGCACTACAAACTCTATGGTATACAAGACAAAGTTTTTATTTTTTGTTTTTGTTTACCGATACCTATCTCCGTCAATTGTGAACCGATTTTGTTTTTTTTTTTTTGTAAATTTTGTTTTCCCAAATTGGTCCCATTTAAATTTGGTGAAGGGCTGATTATGAACTTCGGAGATATACAACAGAATTCTTCATTAAATGCCAGCAAATCTCTCGATGACTGCAATAGCATATCTGTTTATTGTTTAAAGACATTATACCATTTCATAACTCAACATCACGCCAGTACGCTCTGGGTACGCAGATGAGTACAGTTCACCTTGGTAAATTTTCTTTTCACCGGTTATGTTCAAGTTTCATAATATTCGGGTAATCTATTCTGGCATTATAGGTACCTTACTATAGAAATTGCTAATTAATTAATTATTTTAATTACCACAATCAAAACGTGAAATTAACTTCCAAATAAAAAAACTCTACAAAGTGAAAAGTAACTTCTTTTTCAGAAGTCAACACTTTTTGACATTGGTCAAAAAACGAAGAAATGAAGACAGGGACACCAACTTCCAAAAAAGAAGTTATTTTTCACATTGTAAAACAACAGACGTCGTTGGTGCACGAAGAGTGAGACTGATTAGCGATTCAAATGTCGATTAGGCGCTGAACTTTTGAACTAAATTCAGTTCTGTTTGCGTTGAGCCTTCCTGTAGTTAACTGAAAGACAGGCATACAGACAGTCCTATCGTACGACGATAGACGAAGCTGCACAAACATACATTAGCGGTGGGTCCTGTAACGATACGCATCATGTATATTTGTATTCTCCGGACTTGAACCTTGATTATGATATTAACTGACCCTGAAAGAGGTGAATCATATATTATTGGCAACAAATTTTCAGAAATAAATAATTACATTAAATATCCGCCATTTTTTTTTAAATTTCGCCAATTTCTGAGTTTTTCTCCTATTTCTCGTCAATTAAAATAAGTATCTGGTTATAGATGCCGTTATTTTGCGCGCGGTGAAGGGACAAGATGCGATACTCCCGTGCGGACAAGGCAAGGTATTCCTCGACGGCCCCGCGTCCTACGTGCTCTGGCTGAAGAATGACCGCGAGTTCCTGTACCGATATCCCAGCGAAGACTCGGCTAATAGGTAAAATATAATATTTACTTTTTTAGCGCTTGTGTCATATTGTTGTTCAGCAATAATGCGATTTTATTTATGCATAGTTTCGCATTTGCAATAGTACCTTTTGATCTGCAATGGCAATTTTATTAAATTTCCAGGCTTTCGCGACCATCATTGTCATTAACCCCAGCTATCCGCTGCAAATTTCTTGAACACAGACGTTTAAATATTTATAATAAATTATTTTATACTAAAATAAACTCCATCAAAATTTAAAAGTAGCCAAAATACACTTAGGGCCGATTTCACCAATGAAGCTAATCGCGATTAGTTCAACTAAACTCAATTTATGCAAATACAGCGTTCTGATTGATTGAGACCGCTGAGAAACTACCAATCAAAACGCTGTATTTGCATAAACTGAGTTTAGTTAAACTAATCACGATTAGTTTCACTGGTGAAATCGGCCCTTAGGCGTAGAAGTATCGCTGGCAATCGGAAACATGCCCAGAAGGCTAGCGGTAACTTTGAATAACTATATAGTTATGGTGTATTTATTCAATTTATCGTATTTGTTTAGAGTTTTCCGGCTATATTTATGTATATTTTAAGTGCATATCTTTGTGTTCATTCTTCTAGCAGGTTTCTACTTACTTCAACTCAGAAGGAGAGATATTCATATTCATATGGGTATCGAAACCAAGTTTTACACAAGCCATTTCATCATATATTTTTAAATTAGTTCCGCAATTATGCATTGCTTTTCAGATTGTGCATTTAATTTATAAATCTTTGCGAAGAATTAACCGCAGTTCGAACAACATTACCTGGATGAATATTGGAAATTAAATATTAGTTCGCGATGCTTCTTATAACTGGTTTTAGTATTTGAAATAATTCGAATAAGTTTTCGTAGAAAGGATCAAAATGATTTGATGGAAAAGTACCTAAATGGTCATGTTTAAGTCACTTAGAGAGTCGGCCTATGTTAATACTCTAAAAATGATCTTCTAATCATCTTGAAGTTATTGAAATTATAAATCATTATTGTTGCTTATCCACTAGACCACTAACATTATAAATGCGACAGTAACTCTGTTTGTCCGTCTGCCTGTTACCTTTTCACGCTTAAACAGCTGAACCGATTAAAATACAATTTGATATGTAGATAGTTTGAGATCCTGGGAAGGACATATTATGATAGTTTTTATCCAAAAATCATTCTTATGAGGGTGGAGGTTTGTATGGTGAACTAATAATTTCTCAAGTAAGGCGGCACACTCACCTACTACATTATTTCGCGATATGAAAATAGGCTATTTGAAGTTTTGAAGTACTAATGCTACGCAGACGTAGTCGCGGGCGACAGCTAGTAAACCATAAGAAAAGAATCTCATTTTTTATAGTACATTTCTTTTTATTAATAATTATTATTATACGCAAGAAAAACAAACAATTTACATAAGGAATACAAGCCAATACTAGACGAATTTATGAAAGCGAGCAATGAACTTTAAAATCATACCATAATGAAATATTAATCCCCGGTTTGTGGCAAGAAATTACCGACTCCAACTCAAGTGAAGCGATTGATCGTTGGAAATTCATTTAACTCGTATCGGCTGCATCCGCGTCTGGCCTTGTCAATTGAATAATAATTCTGATTATTGGATGAAATGTGGGAATCGACATTTTCAATAATATTATTTATTTTGTGGCAATTCGCACGAAGTTATAGCAATCAAAAACAAAAGCACGACTCCCGCGCTACCGCCGCTGGACCGAGCAACAATGTTACTTTATTTGCTTGTATATTGCTTATTGTACATCGCCATTATTTAGCTAATATATCAGACTCAGCCGCCATTTGTTTTTAAGAAGAATCAATGGCTACGCTTTTTAGTCGCAACGAAGATCTGTGTGAGTGGAGTTTAAAAATGGAACAAGATTTTTGAAGGAAATCGTTTTTCGGCAGTTTTTATTATATTGTATGTGTTTTTTTCGGTTTATTAATGAAACATCTTTCTTAATTTTATTTAAATATAAAGATATGAGAGCCGTTCTTATAATAGCAACACTCAAAATGACCGTTATTCGTAAATACCGTTGTCACTTTTTAAAGGAACAGTTCAGACAAGTTAGTTTTAATCTGTAATACTAAAATATGAGTTGGAAACACGTCAGTACATAATACTACCTCGGGCCAGCGTGTATCAGGAGCGGATTGTAATAACTCGCCTTAATTTATGTTACAAGCAATTAACCCATTCTATAATTTACATAGTATTATTTTGTTTTTTTTTGTGTCTCATCAGAGTTTGTTTGTAATTTAACGTAATTATAAGGAATTTTTATCGCTTTTCCTATTTTGTTGACAAATTTTATAATTTGCATTGTGATTGCTATATTTTATTTGTGACGTAATAGTCCTTTTTTGTTATTAATTTGTAATTAATTTTTATTACAATTTTGATTCAATTCTAGTTAATATTAATTCAATTGTGATCTAATTGTAATTGTATCTTAATTATAATTGTATCATTCTTATTTATTTATATCCTTTTTGTTTTTGTAAATCACTTTACCGTAGTCTTAATAAGTGAGTGTTGTGCATTCCTATACCTGACCTGTTTGCACAGGACTATCTATTAAATTTCTGTCTGTATGTTACTATCACTTCGCCCGCGACTTCGTTCGCGTGATCCGTATTTTATCCTAAAAAAGACTTTTTAGTTTCACCCCCTTAAAGGTTGAATTTCCAAAAATGCTTTCTTAGTGCTCCTCTACATCATAAAAATAAGCCCTATACAGTAAAATTCTTCAGAAATCTTTAACACCTGTCTTTTAGGAGTAGTTTTGAAAAACGAATATTGAAAACCTTTACTATTTACTTAGGTTAGTATTTATGCCAAGTTGCAAATATGTAAGCCCAACAAATTTTCATCATTAAGTTCAGATGTCCAACTTACAAACTGTAGAAATTTTATACAAACTTTGAACCCCCTTGTTACTCCCTTAAGGGGTAGAATTTCCGAAATTAAAAAAGAACTCTTTCATTTTTTATTAACCAAGAGTGTAAACCAACAATTACAGATGTTTTAACTTCGAAACAAATTGACGTTAAGTTTTCGAAGAAATTTGAAGTTAAGTTTCAACCCCTATTTGGTTTTTGGAAATTCTACCCCTAAGGGGGGTAGAATTTCCAAAAACCAATACATCCATGAATTTATCAACATAGAGCGTAAATCTAAAATTTCATGTGTCCAATTTAAAAACTGTGAAAATTTCATAAATACTTTAAAACCATTTTTATCCCTTTAGGGGTGGAATCACCAAAAACCAATAAATATATAAATTATTATAATCAACCAACAGTGTAAATGTATATATATAGATAATAGATAAAGATAGATATTATATTGGGAATGAGTTGTCGGCATGCCTTCTTTCAATAAAAAATGCGACTCAAAAAATACGCTCTCAGCCTCGCCTGTTGCTCGGACTGGCGTTGGTATCGCGCGATTCGGGCTTTTGTTTTTGATTGCTTTAACTTCGTGCGAATCGCCACAGAAAAATAATATCATTAAAAAATTCGATTCGCACATTTCGTGCGAGTTCAATTCGTGCGAATCATCTAATTATTCGAGGTGGAGTCGAGTTGGAGGATAGAACTGGATTTATGTAGGTGTTAGAATATTATAGACGTAAGCAGTCTTGTGTAGAAGTAAAAACCCAAATATTACAAATTTCAACATTGACATTGACAGACAGCAAATCCATTAAGTATTCAATAAATCAATGTTGAACTTTAAAATCCTAGACTTAGGTCCTAGGCACTTAAATGTTTAAATAGTTGCTATATCTACACACGTCATATTCGAAATTGATAG
This sequence comes from Orthosia gracilis, assembly GCA_947562075.1. Taxonomy (NCBI): domain Eukaryota; kingdom Metazoa; phylum Arthropoda; class Insecta; order Lepidoptera; family Noctuidae; genus Orthosia; species Orthosia gracilis. The sequence goes on from OX387268.1 coordinate 6,587,023, forward strand.
GCCCATTGATAGGACCGTGAAAGTAATGGTGCAGCCGTTCTGAACATCTTTGATAAGTTCGGCACATAAATAGGCAGGCTAACCGCGAGTTTCCCACCTTTAAATTATCGCAGAATTAATGTGATAAATTGTCAAGCACGCGTTATCTGCTGTGATTCCATTCAACCAATCACAGCAGATAACGCGTGCTTGACAATTTGTCACATTAATTCTGCGATAATTTAAAGATGGGAAACTCAGTCTACACGTACTCTTCACTTAAGTAGCCAATTATTCTTTCAGTTTATACAATACTGACCCACGTGCTCAATAGATTGTCGATCGAAGCGTGTCTACTACTATTATAGATAAATTATGTAGCATGAAATAAAAATGTGTTGGGGGTTTTTGAATTTTACTTTTTTATCTATAGGTACTAATACTATAAAGTTTGTTTGTTTGTTTGTTTGAACGCGCTAATCTCAGGAATTACTGGTTAGAATTGAAAAATTCTTTTTGTTTTGGATAGTACATTTATCATTTATCGAGGAACGTTATAGGCTATATACCATCACGCTACGCTCAATAGGAGCGGAGCATAAATGAAAAATGTTGCAAAAACGGGCAAAATTATTCCTTTTTGAGAGCTTCCGTTGCGTGCGCTGTGCAAGCGGTTAAAGTTTCGCAAATATCATGTATGTAGTGTAGGTAGGGTAAATGGGTAGGTAGGTAGCCAGTTGACGGGAGCGAAGCCGCGTGGGACAGTTAGTATATAATAATTAAACTGTTGAAAATGACAGCAGTAAACGTGTTTTTGACTATTTGTCACATTATGTGGACGACCGTTTTCTATCCAGAATCTGCGTTACTTTTTTAACCGACTTACCAAAAAGGAGGAGGTTCTATGTTCGACTTCATGTTTGTTTTTTTTTTTTTATGTATATTCACCGAAATCTCCGCCAGTTGTGGACCGATTTTGAAAATTCTTTTTTTGTTTGAAAGAGTATGTTTCGAAATTGGTCCCATTCTAATTTGGTGAAGATCTGATTAAGAACTTCGAACATATACGACAGAACTCTTCAATAAATAACGGCAAATCTCTCGGGATTGCTGCAATCGCATGTCTGTTTACTGTTTATACCATTTCATAACATAACATCACGCTAGTACGATTTTAAGGTGTACGCAGATCTCTCATTTCACCGGTAATGTTCAAGTTTTATGATATTCGGGTTATCTATTCTGGCGTCAAGGTAACTTACTAGGCAACTTGCCTATTAGGTAAGTACAACTAAAAAGTGAAAAATAAAAACTTTTTTACAAAAAAAATACACCGACTTCCACAAAACTACAAAGTGTAAAATAACTTTTTTTTTTGGAAGTCGGTGTCCATAACGCAAAAATATGGTACCTACGAAAGACACCGACTTCCAAAAATAAAGTTATTTTTCACTTTGTAGTTTTGTGGAAGTCGGTGGTTTTTTTTTGTAAAAACGTTTTTATTGGATGTTGAGAACTGTCGGAAATTTTCATCAAATTATTTTTCGCAATAAAAAAATTGTCTGTCTTTCGAGTTTACATTCCCAATTTTTTTGTTGTCAAAGGGGTGCCCAATATACCAATCCAGACAACAGCATGAAAAAAAAATTAGGCAGGGGTGTGGTAAAGCCAATTACTGGTTTTACTACAATACTGGACCGCTTGAAAAGTGATCTTGTTTGAACTTTTTAGGACTTGTCTTTGCAGCCAGGTTCGATGATTTCAAAATTAGGAGTTGTACATAAGTATTCTTTAGGATAGATTATTTTTACACCGCGAGGTATCTCCATAATATGTATAGTGACGCTATCTGTCGGTATTATCTTTTTATTATTGAATATTATGGACTTCAAGACGCCCCAAATTAAGCCTATCGCAGACATGCACAACGGGACATTGCGACAATGATGCAAGAACAATTTTCGTACTTAGATATTGTTTTACGGATAATATACCTACCGAGCCTTCATTCGCATTCTGCAACTTTCTTTCCATAGCCACGGTGCTAGTCTTTGGGACTTCTTTTAAGTCTGTGTCATTTATGTTATTTTAAGAATCGACATTGTAAAAACCCGTGTCGTGTCGTCCCGCCATCACCAGGAGGCGCCCAGGCCTTAGTCATCCTGGCCTAACATCGCCTTCCTCACTCTCTCCTAAGCTTATTCGCGTGCGACCAGCATATTCGTTTTCAGAAAGGAATATTTCTGTTCTATTTATATTTTCCGTAGTCTTCCCGCATAAAAGTTCTTCAACTTTTTTATTCATTATTCCAGGCAATAAATACTGTTTTCGCGGTATGCTTCTTTGGAGTGCATTAAGTGTAATTTTCCTTCAACTAATTAGTTGAGTTATTACCGAGGTATCAGTATTAGCAATAATTATATAGTATTTAGTTCAAGGCAAAATAGAAATCTAATATACAACTCTCGAGATTGTTGCCTCCTATGCGCCGCAATCGGCTAATTTCATAGTAACTTCAAGGAACTTGTGAATAGTGGCCGAATAATGGCCAAATAATAGCAGCTGCATGGGTCGCTTGCGAGTGTTGTCATCATTATCATCATCGGGACTCAGGCCCCCTCTCTGTGAGAGGGAATGGGTCGCAATCCACCACGCGGACCCAGTGCGGGTTGCCGGATGTCACACATCTTCGAATTTTTGGTTCAAGAACATCCCGGTTTCCTCATGATGTTTTCCTTCGCCGTTTTGAAAGCAAAAGTGATGCAATAATTTACACAAAGTAAAGCGCCTGCATGGGCTCGAACCCATGACTCAGAACTGGGCCACCACTGCTTTAAAGTAAGTGAATGGTGTCGTGTTACCCAATTACTGGATTTTGGAGGCCAGTCAGGCAGTCGCTTTGTGTAAAATACAGGTGTTTAGCTGCATCATCAGACTATGAGCCAACTCCAAAATAATTGGTAGGCTAGATATACTGATCGATTTTAGATTTGATATGAAATATTTGAAGAACTGTTCGCTTACTAATTGATCAGAGAGCAGTGGTGGCCCAGTGGTAACGGTCTTGGGTTTGAACCCAGGCAGGGACTTTACTTTGTGCACATTAGTTCATCACATAGTCGGCTCACAAAACCATGAAAAAAAGTATGTTAAGGCGCCATTCCGTATTTTTTTGTTTCAAACAAAAATTCATAGAAATGTGATTCACCAAACCATACTGGGTCCGCGTTGTGGAAATTTATAGGACTAGATATGAGCAATTTTAACAGCAATTATACCCTACCCTATTTTATTTAGTACCCACGGTATGATTACGTCTCGGCAGGAATTAGTACATTTTGGCAACCATACACTGCTTAGAGAAACTAAGTAGCTACGGATTTAGCAACTTGGCTTCGCAGTTCATGACGGGCAGTAATACCTCGCATTTGAAATATGTGTCTCAGTATTGAGTGTCTCTGCATGTTCTTCTTAGAGATTTAAGCTTCGCAATGAGCTTTGACTCGACTTCTTGATAATTGGCTGTAAATGGTATAATGCATAATTATATTCTTGAGTTTGAATGTTACGTTGCCCGAGTAAACGTAGACTTCCGAGAAAAGCGGCTTGTAGCGGCCGCATAAAATGTTCTCGGAAAAGCGCAGTGCAGTACGCGTCACTAATGCATTCGAGACAAACTGAGACAAATCACTTCGATAGAAACGCCATCGCGCGGTCGCTGTGTCGTGTTCGTATGGTGTCCCATGCATTTCCAGTGTCGCTGCATCAGTGACGCCAGAGCCATTTTGCTCGGCAGTCTACCTTTTAACACCAGCTTTAGTCATCATCATCATTTCAGCCGAAAGACGTCCATGCTGGACATAGGCCTCCCCAAACGACGCCACATCGATCGATCCCGTGCGTATCCAGCGCATTCCCGCAACGAGCCCTTTCAACGCATCGTCTTCCGGTTCGCGGTCGCCATTACAGAACTTTTCAGCCCCATCGGCTATCCGTTTTGCGAGCAATGTGCCCTACCCACTTAAGTTTCGCAATTCTTCGGGCTATGTCGGTAACTTTGGTTCTCCTGCGGACATCCTCATTTCTAACATTAACACCGCTTATAAAGCGGGATATTTACCATGTTTACTGTTTATTTCGAGTTTCCGATATTTCGGTGCTGCTGCAAGCACCATGATCACGGATAAACTGAAGTTATTGCGGGTGGGTTTATGAGGAGACAAAACGGTCTACCCTCTTTCTTGTTCGTTTTTTGCTCTCAGTACCGCTACCACTGTCACTCACAACTCGATTCTGTTTCCGACACACGAAACTCACTGTGTCCGCTCGCAAACTTTTTACGGCACTTTTTCGGATTTTACGGAGGATGGGTTTCAACTGTCGAGAGCTTGGAATCCAGTGGTTCAGCTGTATAAAACCCGAACAACAGCACAACACCGAAATATCGGAAACTCGAAACAAACAGTAAACATGGTAAATATGCCGCTTGTAATGTTAATGTTAGTGTTAGTGACCATGACGGTTTAAGAACTTATATCCTCATTTCCGATGCGATCACGCAAGGAAACTCCGAGCATAGCCCTCTCCATTGCCCTTTGGGTTACTTTAAGCTTTCTGATAAGGTCCATTGCGACCGACCACGATCTAGGTCTCATAGGTAATCACTAGCAACACACACTGGTTATAGAGTTTTGTCTTGAGACACTGCGGTAAATTGGACAAGAAGATACCGCACAACTTTCCGAACGCCGCCCAGCCGAGTCGGATTCAACGGTTTACGTCTTTCTCGAAGTTGGACCTACCCAACCAGACCGTTTGTCCAAGGTAGACATAATAGTCTACAACTTCGAGCGTAGTCTCCGGTCTTGATAGGATAGCTTTAGTCATTGGAGAGAAACTTTGCGAAATTCAGATTCACCACTCGGTACAATATAAATTAAATCATTCTCTTATTAATATAATAAATGTAAAGGTTTGGATATATGTGTGTGTGGATGTATGTTTGTTACTCAATCACGCCAGAACGGATGAGCGTCCTTTCTGGTGCTCGTAGCGTTCATGTCTCAGCTGCGTACAGAAATATGGGGAAAACAAACGCACGGACCAGCCTGATCTTAATGGCATACATTATTCTGCGATTTCTCCATACCTTTCTTAACTTATCCATTGCCCCGTAGACATTGCCATTCGCCATTTCACCTCATCCACGCAAATGCCATTGCTTGCAGTCATTACGCCAAGATATTATGTAGGAATGAATTATGTCATAGTATCTGTGTCACAGCCGACGAGTTGTTGTTGCTATGGTCCACAATCATTATTTTGGTCTTACTCCGATTGATCTTCAATCCAAATGCAAGATTCACGCGCTCAATCTTATGGAGAATTTAATCAGCACTAATCGCAAACAATGTTGTGTAATCAGCGTAGCGTAGGTTCGCAATTTTTTACCCGCCTATTGCAACACCATCAGTCCAACATTCGAGGATGATTCGCATAATGAGCTCCGTGTAGATGTTAAACAAAAGTTGCGATAAGATACATCCCTGGCGGACGCCTGCACTGGAATGGAAGCTACCCGAATTGTGGCTATCTGTTCGCACTGATGCAGTTCCTCCTTGATCTCCTTCGTAGAGTTCCCTAAGAAGGTGTGTACCTTGAGATCTTTTTGTCTGCCCATTTCCAGAAGTCTTCCACAAAGTTGGCCATTTCACAGAGTCAAACGCTTTTGCGAAATCAACAAAGCATATGTAGGTCGGCTTGTTGAGTTCTCGCGCCTTCTCGATAACCTGAAGAACAATGAAAATCTGCTCCCGAGTTCCTTTTCCCTTCACAAACCCAGCTTGTAGTTGTGCGATTTCTTTCGACAGGTGTGCCTTTAGCCGTTCGTTGCATAACATAATATTAGGTCCTTATATATGAATTTGGCGTTTTGTCGTACTGGCCTCTTTGATCTCAAATATCTCTTCTTTGGTTTGGAATTCCAATTTTAAATTTATAGAGCTATTTACTCATGCTTTTGTGTTTGGAAAACCGTAATTCATTTGTTTTTTTCTCTTTTGGTTTTTTCTTTGCGCCAGTCAGTTTATAAAATGGAAAACTTGAAATATCGCGTTATTTACGAGTACGAGTTCCATCGTGGCACCAGAAACGGCTCGAAGGATTAATGATGTGTATGGCAGCGGTGTCGTAAAAGAAAACACAGTGCGTTTTTGGTTCCAACGTTTTCGTTCTGGAAATTTCGACCTGCAGAACAAGTCCCGTGGACGGCCGGAGACCAAAGTTGATAATGAAGAATTGAAGGCTATTGTGTAAGCGGATCCATCGCAAACCACGTCCGAGTTAGCTGCAGGCTGCGGTGTTAGTGATAAAACTGTTTTAATCCACTTGAAGCAAATTGGGTTGGTGAAAAAGCTTGAAAGGTACCTCTTGAATTGATTGCAGCAAACCGAAAAACGCGCGTCGACTGCTGCGTTACATTACTCAACCGGCACAATAATGAAGGGATTTTAAATCGAATCATTACCTGTGATGAAAAGTGGATCCTGTACAATAATCGGAAACTCTCATCGCAATGGCTGAACCCTGGCGAACCAGCCAAATCCTGCCCCAAGCGAAAACTGATTAAAAAAAAAATACTTGTGGGCGTTTGGTGGACTAGTGCCGGTGTCGTTCACTACAGCTTTCTTAAGTCTGGCCAGACGATTACGGCGGATGTCTATTGTCAGCAACTGCGAACCATAATGGAAAAGCTAGCTGCTAAACAGCCGAGGCTGGTCAATCGCTCTAGGCCTCTGCTGCTTCAGGACAACGCTAGACCATACACTGCACAACAGACGGCTACCAAATTAGAGCAGCTTCAATTGGAATGTCTAAGATATCCACCGTACTCCGCGGACCTTGCTCCAAAAGATTACCATTTTATTCGAAATTTGGATAACTTCTTGCAAGGGAAAAAATTCAACTCCGATGGGCCAGTCCAAAGCGCCTTCAAAGATTTTATTGATTCCCGTCCGAATGGTTTTTTTAGTGCACAATGGACTAATGGATCAATGAACTACCTATGAAAAAATATACATGTAAAGCTGCATGGTGGAACGAGTCAGTCATACTCAGCTTAAAGTTTAGGACTTTAAGCTGAGTATGACGACGGGGTTCTAGAACGGGGACCGTCGGCCGGGACTGGTCTGCTCGCACTGCCATGCATCTCCCCCGAAAGTGTACAAATAGAAATAATTAGACAAAATAGTAAATAACATAAGCATTGTATCAATAGAAATCAGTAAACAAAATAGTCAATAATATAAAGATAAGTAGTAAATAGAAATATAAAATTGTAATGCCAGTGAGTAATAAAAAAAAAAAAAAAAAAAAAAAAAAAAAATATATATATATATATAGTATTTAATGAAAGATGAACTCACGTAGACTTAAGTTAGTTAAGTAAGACTAGAAATAATGTCCGACGTAGGAGTCCAATAATTGTAATATTATGAAAAAATATTAAACAAATTAATAAAGTAAAAAAGGGCGCGGATGTCTATGTCCGCGGTAGAATATAAGCACAAAAAAAAAAAAAAAAAAACTACCTATGAGCCATCTCATAGGTAGTTCATTGATCCCTTTACTAAGTTACAAAAGTGCATAAATAGCAATGGTACATACATTGATTAAATAAATGTATAATATTAAAAAAAAAACGTCTTTATGTTCCTCCCTTACAAAATGCCAATTTCTTATGTAATGACCTAGTATATCACTAATAAGCTTATAGGTATATTGCTTTTCTCTAGTCGCATACAATTTCTTTCGATTTTGCTAACAAATATGCCACCGCGCAGTATCATATCAAGGTAGTTTTGCTCTATCTGTTACTTTTCTTGACATTTGTTTGTTCGAAAAAACATGAAATAAATATTCCCTTTGTCAGTCAAAGTCGTAGTCACCCCTGGTTGCGCCACCCCTGATCTACTGTATCATCTGAAACACAGAGCTGCAATAAATTGAAAATTAAATGTGAATTTGTGGATGACGCGGACGTTACGAGTTTACCGAGCAAGTTAATTAAAATGCTGGCTACAGCCAGCATTTTAATTAACTTGCTCGGTTTACTTATCCTTGACATTCAGACAACTACCTATGCAACAGGGTAGTTTTTTGAGATTGAGATTCTTATTTAAATACTTATTGATTTCATCTTCACGGGAAAAAAATGTTGGGGCTTCAAACTTTTTCTTCATCATTTATTATTTCAGCCAAAAGACGTCCAATGCTAGACATGGGCCTACCCCAAGCGTCGCCACACTGATCAGTCCTGTGCGTTTCGCATACACCGGATTCGCACAGCCTAGACCAGGTCATTGCTCCACCTAGAAGGACGCCATCTTCTGGTACGCGATCGCCATTCCAGAACTTTTGCCCTGCCCACTGCCACATAAGTTTTGCAATTCTTCGGGCATGTCGGTTTTTTTGTGGATGTCTTCATTTCTGATTCGGTCACACAAGGAAACGCCGAGCATAGCCCTCCCCATTGCTCTTTGGGTCACTCTAAGTTTTCTGATGAGGATCATTGTGAGAGACCACGTTTCGGTTCCATAAGTAATCAATCTCTGGCAATACACACTGTTCTACCTAACCGGACCGTTTGTCACAGGTAGACATAATCGTCTACAATTTCGAGTGTAGAGTCTCCGATCCGATTTAAAATAAACCGGTCTATTGCGAGTTGAACTCGCGCACTGATTAAAAATAACTAGAGTAATGTTTTCTAAAGTTCATAAACTACATATAAAATCATTGATCATTATTCTAACAAAAAGATAAACTCAAATCAGATATACAAGTTGTAACTACATTAAGAAATTAGGATGGACGAAACCAACTGAAATGAATTGTGTAAATTTGGGCAAATATGAAATATTCTGCAACATGAAGCATTTTTACTACAAAAATTGTCTTTTTTTTTTTTTTAATTAGGTACTGCAATTCTTTATTTACATATATACAATTGAATATTCTAAAATAAAAACAAAATTATATACAAATACAAAAGGGAGACGGTAAAGAGCTCATTGTGCATCAAAAAATTCGTCCACATCGATGTCAATGGGACACGTGCCCAGAACGCTGGCAGCATTGCCACGTTGGATGGCAATGCTGATTCTCTGGCCGAAGAAAATGCCAGCCCTCTGGTCACGTGAAGAGTCGACGAGCTTTGTGCTAATTTCTCGAAAAACTCGATGCGCACTCGGACCCCATGGACCTAATGTTTCAACCCCAAACGGCTCAAACATGTAACTTCCAATAAGGTTGTTATATTTGCGCCGTTTGAGGTTTTCTGCACCGGCAGCAGCCGCCCCAGCACAGCCCGCCGTGCTAAGAAGATGGGATGGCGCAAGGGTGTCGACACATGTTGCATCCCACACCAAAGGCCTACCCACCTTCCAAGGCATTATGGTCATCCCGTCTGGTCTCTTCCCATCGTCGCGGGCCAAGCCATTGGGTTCTAAAACAGCTGGCACCCCGGCGGTGACAAGAGCCCGACGTATGATGTCATTAAAATAAAAATAAAATAAAATAAATACTACAAAAAACAATTAAATAATTTATTCATAATTTAAAAAAAAAACAATCTTTTTTCGTATTCTTCTTAGTAAACCCTTCTTTTGATACCCATATCATGATAGTGCGCATAAAATAACTAGTCCACCATCTTTGACCGTCCGCCTTATTTGATTTAGAATGACGTCACTTAGCGAACTATGCATTGTCATCCAAACTAAACGTGTATGCAAAATTTCATCTTAATCGGTGGAGGATAACTGCTTTAAAATTCAGTTGCAATATTTGACCCGAACACACTTACATACATTGCAGTTAATTAAAAGCTTGTAAAAATACAAAACAAGCATTGTTGCTATTAAGAAAAGACAACACACAGCTCAAAGTTACATAAGCCCAGAGAAATAGAATTAAGATTTGTATGTGTTTACCTAAATCTGCGTAAACTTCAGGCATACATATATAAACTGTGATAACAGAAATTATCCGTATCATAGATTGCAGCTTGTTGCGTCGTGCGCAGTGGTTGAGCGATTGACTGCTGCGCTGCGTGTCGCGGGTTTGATTTCCGCACGGAGCAAATATTTGTATGACCTACAGATAGTTGTGCCGGCTCTGGGTGTTTGTGTATGTGAGGTTATATGTTTGTAAACGCACCCGCGATACAGGAAGAAATTCCTAGTGTGGGGCAACGTTTTTTAAAAACAGAAAAGAAAAAGTAAAAGAAATTGGCGGCTAACAAATCCGATTCCGTTTCCGTTTAGCCGTCAAGCCGAGGTTGTGGAATTAGTCAACGTTAGTTCTATGCCGCACTGTTGCTCTTCAATTGTTGGTTACCACACTTACCACGCACTTGACTCTGCCGATGTCCCTATAAAGTAAATATCATAACATCACGCCGATATTGCACTTACCTGAAGGGTTAAGCAGAGATGAACCTTTTATAATATTATTAACTACCACCTTTCGCCAATTGCTTTGAAATTCCATGTATCGGTCGTCGGATTTCTTTCAGTTGACCTTTGCACTTGGTGCAGACCGGACAGTCTTAATGAACTTGGTAGTGTATAGACTCTGTTAATACTCTTTTAACTGAAAGTAATTTATTTGAAATGGGAGGAAAGATGCTAAAGTTAAAAAGGAAAATAGTTTAAAACAATCAAGAACCTCGTTCAGAATACAAATTATTATACACGATAAATCTACTAATTGATGAATATGGAAATTAGCATTCGTTTGTATATGGAAATGCGATGATTGCCGAGGAGCATTAAGAAAATAGTTGTACTGTAATAGAAGACGAGTCAAATTCCGTCCAACGGACGAAAATACAGTCTCCGAGCAAACTGAGCATTTCCAGTTGGAAATACACAATAATGCCCAACCCGGACATCCAAGACCTCATACTTAGCAGCGGTGTCTGCGATGCCACCACTAAACTAACGAGGCACTTGATATACTTTTCTGGAAATCATTCTTGAGCTAGCCTAGTGTTGCTCAGAGTTTCATAAGAGGCCAGCTTATACAGGTGTGTTGCCAGTATACTATTAACATCTATTGCAGTTTCATCCATGACTTCATGTACGGGCAGTTTGGGGCTCCCTGCGAGTCCAAGTTCTGTCATGATGACACTTCACTGGTGATCACAAGGACAACCGACCGTGACTCGGGCCTGTACAGGTGCCGGGTGCACTACCAAGCCTCGCCCTCCGTCGACTTCGCCATAGAACTTGTTGTAGTTGGTAAGTTCAATATAGACAAGGTACTGTTCAATAAAATTTGAGGTAAGTTCTCTCTAAATGTCACTTAAGCCAAAAGACTATAGTGAACATTGCTAAACTTAGGGCTGTTTTAAGCGTCACCATATCAACCGCAGTCCTCCTTGGAACTGTGTGATGGTCATCATTCTTAGAGCTCAAAAGGAAGAAAAGGAACCCTTAAAGCAATGCGAATCGCATTTGGATGGATTTTTATAATTTAACATAACATCGTTATGATTCCTGCTAACCTGTATGAGGTGTTTCATCTCAAACAGAGTGGAGAGCTAGTGGCATGGAGGGCGCCGTTTTATCTAACAACGGAGAGCACCGCATGCCTACATACGGGCGGGCGCGACGGGCGGCCTTACCTTCGAGGCGACTCTTGCCGCACGGTCCTTTCAAACTAATGACCTACAAACGTTGGTATCGCGGTCCCCCTAACTCCGTTCCCTATATTATCTCTTATGTGTGCACGTTTATCTGTCGTGCAATATCGAGCTGTCTAATAACATCAACCCATCTTCGCCCATTACTACCTCTGACTGGACTAACAACGGAGGAACGGCCGCTACATGCTGCACTCGGCGCGCTGCGCACTGACCACGCCCGCGATCGCCCTCGCCGCTGCCGCCGCAGCCACCTCAGTCACCACATGTTCTCTAACAACACTTCCATGCTGTTCATCCTAACAAAAATGTCACAATAATATTTGCATTTTCATTCGCTAATTCCATACAAATATGACATCGTAACCACTTCACAACCGCTTCCATTTCCCAAATACATTGTCAAAAGCCCTACGCGCACCAGTGTGGACCGCTTGTTGTACATTAATTATAATTTTATCTCAGCATCAAATTGACGTTCTCAATAGACAGAATTTTCTTATGAAACATGCTTCTCTTCGCAGATTCCACCGGATTGCCAAAAATCTACGATGGAAGTGGTGAGATAATCAAAAAGGGCTTCGTTGGCCCGCTCCCTCTTGGATCGGATCTTACGCTGGTGTGCGAGGTTGAGGACAGTAAGTATTATAATTATTAGATGGCGCTGGGTGGTGTAGTGTTAGTGTGAGAACCTTTAAGGGCAGGTCTTCTGACTTTTACATCTTTTTGGTTCAATAATAAACGAACAAATAATGGTTTATTAATCAACCACTGTTGCAAATGCATGCAAATATTAATATATAAGTATATATTATATATTCTTCTGCGGGTAGTTTACTTTGAAGTAGTTGTCATAGGTTGGTTGGCAGACATGGCAGAAGAGTTTGTTAAAACTGTTTCGTCAGGTCGTAATTTAATTATTTATTTATTTTATATATACTTTATTGTACACCAATATAAAAAAATACAATACATACAGAAACCTTAAAATAAACACAAAAATACAACAGGCGGCCTTATCGCGTTCTGCGATCTCTTCCAGGCAACCCAGAATGGAAAGAGATAGCCTGGACATGACATGGGGTTGCACTTAGTGCAATTTTAAAATTAAATAATAATTTAAAAACATAAGAAGCACAAAATATAAAATATATACATAAATACATACATACATATTAATATACAGGCAAGAAAACAATACAGCTCCAACAAGAATAAGATCACAGTGACAGGTAGTGCTCCTTTACCAATCTTTTAAAGGTCGGTACTGATTGCGCGCGTTTAATTGTCACAGAGGAAATGCATTCCATAGACGAGCGGCCAGGACAGTGAAAGATTTGTCTAGGAAGATAGTGGAATGCATTGGCATTTTAAGTTTCATGTTATCCGATGACCTAAGAACTTAGGGAGTCACATAAAAACTGAAATCGGCTTTTGAGGTAAAGAGGGTAGACGGGAAAAATAGTATTTTATACAGGACGGAAAGAATATGAGCATTCCGGCGAAGGCGAATTGGCAACCACTTAAGTATCTTGCGGAATTCAGAAACATGGTCATATTTGCGCAAACCAAATATGAATCTTATACAAAAAATTTGAAGTCGCTCAAGTTTATCAAGTTGTACTTCAGTGAGGTCAAGATAGTTGGCATCAGCATAATCAAGGATGGGCAGAAGGAGAGATTGTGGAAGCGCAATCTTAGTAGCAGTCGGCAAAAAATTACGCAGTCTCCTCAGAGATCCAGCAGATGCGAATAGCTTGCGGCTAACTTCCTGTAACTGGGCAGTCCAAGAGAAATTCCTGTCAATGAAAATCCCCAAGTTCTTCACCTTCTCGCTAAAGGGTACAACAGAGTTGTCAAAACAAACTTGGGGAAGAGTCGTCCAGTCGATCCTTGAGACCAACCTTGAACTGCCCACCACCAAAACTTGCGTTTTTATAGGGTTCACCGTAAGTCCATGCCTCTTGCTCCAGTCGCATATACGAGCCAGATCACTATTTATCGTCAAGATAGCCTCAGATAGATTACCAAGAGGAGATCGCGTGTAAATTTGAAGATCATCTGCATAAAGGTGGTAGGAAGAAATTAATTCGTTGGATATTGAGTTTATAAAACTGCGAAAAGTAAGGGGGATAGAACGCCGCCCTGAGGTACCCTGGCAGAAGTACTACACTAGGAAGACAAGGTCTCCCCGATGCAAATACGTTGTCGGCGACTAAACAGGTAACTACGAAACCAATCAACAACAGATGGAGATATGTTAAGAGAGCAAAGGACGCCGAGTAAAACATGGAAATCTACGGTATTAAAGGCATTACTGAAATCCAGTAGAGCCAAAACGGTAAGATTGCCCATCTCCATGGCAGACCTAATATCGTTCGTAATATTCAGAAGCGCCGTAGTTGTGCTATGACCAGGGCGGAAGCCGGACTGGAAGGGGTTAAGGAGATTATTTTTGGAGAGAAAGGTGCTTATTTGGTTGTGGATTAACCGTTCAAGGACTTTGGATAGGAATGGCAAGACGGATATTGGACGATACTCAGAGAAGGATGTGGGATTGGGCTTTTTAGGTAAAGGAATTACTTGATCGTCTTTCCATAAGCTTGGAAAGACACTGCTAGATGCAGAGAAATTGAGGATATGGCAAATGACGGGAAGGATAATGTCCAGCACCGGGAGTAGCATTTTACGGCTGATACAGTCGCTTCCTACTGCATTTGACGAAATCGATAGTATGCTCTTCTTAACATATTCGCAGTTAGTGACCATGAAAACAAAAAAAAATGAACTGAGTGAATTTTGCTTGGCGACATTTTGGAACTAAATTGTGACCCCAAATTTGCAAAAAGCTACGCCAAAAACCATGAAAATTACACCCATGATAAAAATTTCGGCAATTGCAAATCTTCTTGAATATTGATTTTATTTAAAAATTAAACTAAAACAATCGAGTTTTTGCAAATTTTTATGAATCTGTTTATTTAGTCCGTAAGTTTATGTTTCCAAAAACATAAGCAGGTAGTTTGATAAGACATTAAGTGAGAAATAATTGAATAAAATACGAATTAGGGCATTTTTATAAAAACAAAGAACTAAAGAAAAAACAATTAAAATTTCTTTATTACTACGCATTGTAAAACAACAAAATGTTTCGGCATCAACTCTCGTTATTGTTTACGAGAGTTGATGACGAAACAGTTTTAACAAACTGTGTCTTCTGCCAATGTGTGCCAACCAGCCTATGACAACTACTACAAAGTAAACTACCCACTGAAGAAGAAGAGAAAGAGGGATTTAGAAGATTCCTACAACGCCCTGGAGGATGTTTTCCCCGCAAACCAGTTCCGGGCGCGGGAGTGCCACCACACTGAGGAGGGATCACCGTCGCCACAGCAGACCGTCGAACTCCTTCGGAATTTACGATTCGTAAAATAGTAAAATAAACCTTCTCGAAACACCTTTGCTGTGGCATTTCAGTCAGCCTGGCGCATACGCGAGATCGCCTACCTACCTACTTCGCCGGTAAAAGCAAGCCTTAAAAAGGGTGACTTTAATCATAGTAGTGTAACGGCGGGCAATTAATTCCTTGTGGGGATTAATTGAAAATTAATATATAGCTGGGAACTTCAATAAAAGGTGCCAAGGCGTTCTGCCGCTAAAATAATAAAATTAAAAACAACGAAGTCACATCGGGCCAGAATTCGAAAAATGTTCAAGCAAAATACGTATGATATACAGGTTGAGTCTTACAAGTGGGCATGGATAGCCAAATCCGAAACTAACAGGAATAGCGAAAAACACTCAAACGAGTCACGAGGCCGATTTGATGATAACTAAAAGTGCATCATTGGACTTTTGAAAAATCACTATCGAATGCTGTATTGTTACAGCATTCGATAGTGTCGCTATTAAGGATCAAATTCTTGGAAGTAATGACATACGGCAAACAAGAAATAGGCTAATTTTTAACAAAATTCTTACTTTTCCTACCAAGTACCTATTAAACCGGGCCATTACGAGTATTTTCAACAAATAGACGACGAATTCGACATCTCAAGCATTGTACTACATTCAGCATTACAATAATTTTGATTCCGTATAGAATATATTCCAAAGAGTTTTTCATGTTATCAACTGTCCAGTTGAAAACCAGCGTCGGGCACTAGTTACGCGACGGCGGATTAATTTGCGCAGCCGTGGGACACGCAATGTTATATTTATATTGTTTTTCTCTTTTTTAGTGTTGTTTAGTTTTAAGTTTTATTTTTGTTTCTTTTGGTATATTGTGTGCTCTAGTGGCTTGTGACAAATAAATATGTTTTCTTTATTTCTTTTCTTGTGAGTCTTCGTAGATTACATACAAAAAAAAATATTTTGTTTTGTCTAACCCGGTAAACGTTGTTTTGCCATAAAAACACCAAACAATTTTTTAGAATTCATTGTATTTTTAACCTACCTACTCTACCTACCTTACCTATCCTGCCTACCCTATCTACCCTACCTACCTTATCTACCCTACCTACCCTACCTACCCTACCTACCCTACCTACCCTACCTACCCTACCTACCCTACCTACCCTACCTACCCTACCTACCCTACCTACCCTACCTACCCTACCTACCCTACCTACCCTACCTACCCTACCTACCCTACCTATCCTACCTACCCTACCTACCCTACTTACCCTACCCTACTTAACCTACTCTACCTACCTTACCTATCCTACCTACCCTATCTACCCTACCTACCTTATCTACCCTACCTACCCTACCTACCTTATCTACCCTACCTACCCTACCTACCCTACCTACCCTACCTACCCTACCTACCCTACCTACCCTACTTACCTTACCCTACCATACATAGGGTTTTAAAAAATAGTTTGCGACTGATGGTCAGACCTACCAAATATGCACAAAAAGTTTCATAAGAATCGGTCAGGCCGTTTCGGAGGAGTTTGCAGTCAAACAATGTGACACGATAATTTTATATTTAAGATTAATTATATATATTGAAATATAATTTACAGTAGATAACATCAATTGCTAGTCCTAAAAGAGATTTATGTTTGAATTACAGAAGACAAAGAAACCGAAGTGTATTGGCGACGTAACGGCGTTGTGGTGGACCGCGCCTTCACGTCTCAGCCGGGCGTGCTCCGGGTAGACATCGAGCTGCGGAACATAACTCGTGGTGAGCTGAACGCTCACTACGAGTGCTTGGCCCAGAACGCTGACGTTACCGAACCCCTGTCGGTCAGTGTGGTGGTTAAAATGTACCGTAAGTATCGAAGCTAAAATTATGCTTGTTAAACAATGGGTTTCTTTTGTAAATTAGCTTAGTCATGCTAATTTGGGTTAGGCTGTGAAATCGAGTATTTCTTTTACTGTCTTGTCCTAATACTTACTGAAAAGCAGCTTAATTGCGTAAGTGAATTCGGCAAGGCAAAAGGCAAAAAACAATCGACCGTAGACATAGGCGGAAATCCACATCGCGACTTTCATCTCGCATGTGATTAGGATACCGGTTTACCGTCGCCCAAATATATTTACCGAGATTCGCATGTGTGGAATAAGACGAACAGTTCCGCATCGTCTTTAAAAAAGGGTGGATCTTCCGACCCTTCGACCAGTCGTTTGTGTCTGATTAGTAACCGTTCAATGTTTGATGTCGCGTTGTTGTATACAGCTCGGTCAACTTAACTGAGCATCTGAAATGTTAATGTCACTGTGACGTTCAACTCTCGCTATTGGCTCACGAGGCGGATATGGGGCGCCGCGCGGGTACCAGTCTACCAGAGGATTGCGCGGTGTACGATTTGAGTGACGACATTTCTATGATGTTTGTATGTTGCGGTTTTGATGCCACTACAGCAATGTAACTATCTGTTCAATTTTTTGACGTCTTGCAGTGCCCCCTATGAGTGTGGAGATAAGGTTGGACAACAACCTGGACTTCGAGGCTGGGATGCCACGCGTCGTGGACTGCGTCGTGGTGGGTTCTGTGCCCCCGCCATCCATCACCTGGCATCTCGGCAGTACAATGGTGCGAGCCTCCGTGCATAAGGTGGGTAGAAGGATCTGCATGATCTGCGTGGTGGGAAGAAGGAACTGTAATGGGTCCATCGATTTTAAAACAAACTTCTAGTTGAACAGCTACATACAATTTTCTGCTTATAAGTATTACGAACAAGTTTTTGCCCGTGTAGGTACCCCATAGGAGCCATTTATCGTTCCGGCAGCGATAGTAATCGGCTCAGTAGGCCCTGGACTTACTTAGGGCTCCCACACATAACTGCGAATTCGCAACGCAACGCAAATATCTGCTACCTCGCACGTATTAAATATATAGAAATCGCGTCGCATCGCATCGCATCGCATTTATGTGTGGGAGACCTTACTTATAAAATTACAAGCAACTTTATCTCTTAAAGTAGTTGAGCTTAGATTTTCAGTCTGTGATGAATTGGTGATTGTCTGTGAAGTTAATGATCAGATCAGTTTTCTCCTAAAAAATATATCCCAGTGGTCATACAAAATCTTCTAATAAAATCAATCTAATTTAATAGAAGAGGAATTTGAATGAAACTAGTTTAGGTACTAGCAAAATAATGGACGTAAAAGGAACCATCGGCGAGCAAAGAGTCTAAGTATTTCATTCCAAAGTGGTACTTCGCTAGTCTCTGGCCTAGTCTGCCAGATCTTACGCACATCGGCCATCTTGAGAATAGGATCGTGCCCCTCCCAAGTTGTTCAAATAAGAATGTGCAGGCGGCGGCGGCGTCAGCAGCCGTGCGGTAGGTAGGCCCGCCAATCACCACCCACTCGAGTCATGCTCGCTTATTATCATGCAAGCTCGACGCTACGCCACGCCCTCGCATCACATTAAAGTTTATGCTAGTTTCTTCTCATTGGATGGCACAGGACAATATTTTTTTCTTCACGACAATTGTTTTTGTGATTCGTTCATGAGTCATGAGCATGACTGATGGCAAATGACTATTAAAGCTATCGTTTTGTTTGCATTTATGTAGGACCCTGATGATGGTTTCGTCTTTTCAGGGCACGACTGACTTAACAGGTAGGATTAAATGTATCTAATTGAAATAAAAAATACCTATGAAGCAAATAATGTTTCGTGCAGTACTTGGTACTTGCTCGCTGGTCTAATTTTAACTGTGAACTGTACGATGTATATGTTGCTGAAGTGATACGAACTTGCTTGTTTTAATAATCATTTACTTTCACTCACAATATATTTAAACATGTTGTTTCTTCAAGTCCACTAGCGGAAAAGAGCGTCTGCGTCGTCTACCCGACTATATCTTTCCTCTATGAGCGTCTGATAGCTCTTTACATCAGATCAGGGATGACCATAAGCTCTTAGATGTTATTTTGAATTTGCGTAAGGGACAGATGCATACGTCCCTTTTTTACAGTCGAACTATGATATTTTTGTCAAGTCAGGGTACGGGGTCTGATCTCAGAGGATCAGATCATAAATACAACAGATAAACCAAAAATAGTAGATAGTAACTTTGTGTTGCCAATAACAAAAAATGTACTAACAATACTGTAAAACTGTAAAACCAGAAATATTGGACTTATAGTAGGTAAAGTAGAAAGTGAACTCTTCATAAAGCTCAAGCTTGTATGTTTAACAGGAGCTGCACGATGGTAACTACACGGTCTCATCGCTGACACTGGCTCCCTCGCTCAGCGACCACCGGAGCGAGCTGGTCTGCCGGGCCCACAATTCGCACATGCCTAACAGTGTGTTTACGGACAAAGTTACCATTAACGTTGGATGTAAGTTCCTGCCGTCATTTTTAAGTTGAAACATTAATAAGGAACGACTGTGGTCTTCAGGTTCCTAAAGAGGCTGCGTTAGTTGTTACCGACTAATTAGATACTCGATATTAAATCCAAGCGCAGATATATTCGAATACTTATTGTAAGAATAAAAATCTCAAGTGGATAGTAGGTTTTAGGTATCATATCAATACGAACCGACGATGCCTGTTTATACGGCTTACCCTATGATGCCACTTGGATGCCACAGATAATTTAATACTTGCGTTATGCTTCCGATCTCGTTTCACTGGTACACTACACTACTCAAGATGACTCTGCCTATATGTTATTATCTTAAGGCTGCCATTAAAATGGCATTTTTTGAGATGTTGATCTTTGTTAACTAAAATAAATATTCTGGCTCATTAAAAGAAATAGGTACTGAAACAATAACAATACAAACAATTCACTATTATTACTTATTAGTCATGAACCATATTGTCAATATTTCCACAGACCGCCCGAACTGCCAGCTGGGCCGTGAAGAGAAGCTTGGCATCGTTGTCCATGAGGCCGAGACGGCAAAGTGTGTCATCGATTCTTATCCAGAACCACTCCAGTTCAGCTGGACTTTCGGTAACTCCAAGACCTTGTACACTGGCGTTTCCGTAAGTATCTATTTTATCATCGGCCTATAATTAATGCTCTTACTTCTGATACTAAAAAGTCACTTTGTTTAAAATGAGCTGTAACCACAAGGCAACCTAAGCGTGAGTAGGCTTTCGTTATCGAAAGATAATAATGACTCATGTTTTAGACCGCTGTATCTGTATTTATTTCATTTATGTTTTTCGCTTGGGAATTCTATTCGTCAGCGGCTTTAACCTTTTCTTGCTTTTCGAAAACTTGCACTAACCTTACACAAAGTTACCACATTCTAAAGTTTTCAATTTCGAACCTGCATAATATGAATAAAAGCGAAAGGTCACTCACTCACGTATCACGAAATATCGAAAATCGCTTGACGTATATAGTTGAAATTTTGTAGGAAGTGATGTAAGTGCGCACTAAGAAAGGATTTTTGACAATGCCACTCCTAAGGGGGTAAAAGGGGTTGATATTTTGTATGGAATTTCTGTCAAATTTTTGATTTATGCTGTTGGTTGATAAAAAGAATTGATGTATTTATAGATTTTTGGAAATTCCACCCCTAAAGGGGTAAAAAAGGTTTGAAAGTTTGTATGATTTTTTTACAGTTTGTGAATTGGACACATAAAATTTTAGATTTACGCTCTTGGTTGATAAAAAGAATTCACGTATTTATTGGTTTTTGGAGATTCCAGGGGATTGAAAGTTTGTATGAAATTTCTACAGATTGTTGGACACGTGAAATTTTACATTTACGCTCTTGTTTGATAAAAAGAATTATTAAGAAAAAAAAATATTAAAAGAATTATAAAATAAATATGCAAGTAAACGGCAAAAAAACACGTTTCTTGTACGGGAGCCCCTCCCGTACAAGAAACGTGTTTTTTTGCCGTTTTTTTGCGATTATGGTATGGAACTCTTCGTGCGCGAGTCCGGATCGCACTTGGCCTGTTTTAATATTAGTTAATATGTCATTCTTATTCTGACTCTGTCCAAAAATTACAGAAAGTGGAAAATTACCGCAACCGGTACTCCTCCAGCCTGACCTGGCTGGCGCGTGACAGCGACGTCGGCACGTTATACTGCAGGGCCACCAACACGTTGGGGGAACAGAAGGTGCCCTGCGCCTTCAACATCTCTTTAGGAGGTGTCCCTCAAATGCCCGTTTGCAGCGTACGACGGACCTACCCTAGCTCACTGAAAGTTCAGTGCGTGAGAGGTGAGATATCGTTATAGCCTAAGATCCTACTGCTAAAATCTGCAGGTAATTTTGTTTTGAAAACACTAAATTTCACGAACGATACTTGATTGTAGAACAGATAGCTGCAAGATTGCCGAGCAATATCTGGCCGCAATTACCTTAGTTAAATAAATTTTAATTTATGTTTGTTAGTAAACCCCAGATATTAAGTTTTTGAAGTGAATCCAACGTCATTTGAAAGAAAGTGATGTAGAAAATGGGGAAAAAGCAGGTTGCTAACTATAAGTTAGCTGCAATATATGGGTTGCCAGTTGGCTGTTTACACCTGAGCTAACTGGAGATGGCTGACGTTAAGACCCTGAGATACGTAAACACGATACAAGAAAAAAAAATAGTTGCCAAAGTTAAAAATGACAATAAAAACTAGCGGCTAGATAGGTACCAATAAATCTTGCTGTAAACCATTCCTCTATCAAGTATCTTTCATAAAAATTAAGTTTAATCAAAAACAAATGGACTCCGAATTTTTGCGGTGGGATCTCTTACTATTACCAAACCAGTTATTAAAATTGGAAAGTAACTGGCCCTGACAAAGCAACATAATTAAGTATAAATTAACATATCATGTTATTTGATCAACCTACTATACAAATAATTTTCTAAAGACAATTCGGGCTTTTTCATTTTAGACTTTTCTTGCGGACGGCTGCGGCCCCGCAGCGGTGCGTTTGTCGTACTGCGTTCGCCCGGTTTATTTTGCCACACAATAACTCTTCCTAATACTCGTCCTAATGTCGTGCGTACGCGGCACCGGGCACCGCACTGCACACTTGGTGCAGAAATTGTATGGAAAAATCAAACGGACATACGCAGTACGACAATCGCACCGCTGCGGGGCCGCAGCCGACGACGCAAGAAACGTCTAAATTGAAAGAGCCCTTAGAATCATGTGGCTAGCAATGCTATCCAAGGTTGGTAACTTAGAAAAATATAATTTACATTTGACATTTAAGTATTAAAATTGAACCGCCACTTAAAGGTGAAAGCGCACCATTAGACACCGCAGGAGACGCACGCGCCGCAGTCATCGCATTTTTTCAAGGGCCCGCGCAATCCACGACGAACGTGCCGCACGCATCGTATCCACTTCTGTACATCTTGAACAATAGTTTCTATACGGATACGGATGACGTCTCCGCGCCGCCCGCATCACACTCGCCGCAAGCATCGAACGCGCCGAATCTGATGACGTCATCCGCACGCGCTGGTGGAATCCGTATACCTACAGCATTTTGCTGAAATGCGGGTAGTACTGCATACAATTTCATATAAAAAATTATGAAATGCGATGACTGCGGCGCATGCGGCTCCTGCGGTGCTTCTAGGTGCGCTTTCACCTTAATAGTGCAGCATTGGGTAGCACAAATTCTTCGCTAACGTACCATGAATCTCCGCAGGCTGGGATGGCGGCCGTCCTCAGATGCTTCACCTGGACATTGTGGATGAGAACGGAACTAAAGTTAAGAACGTCACCGACAAAGTTGGCCACTTTTACATTCCTAACATCGTGGACAATCGCAACCTTACTGCACTGATGTATGCCACCAATGCTCGTGGTAGGAGTGCAGAGACTACCGTGTACCTTCAAAACCTTATACCGGTCTCAGAAGGTAAGATGATCAGCACTTGTTGAATCGTTCGCCTAAAACTTTGATAGCTGAAAAAGGTCTTCGCAACTGGATCGCATCAATATTTCTTCTTTTCTGTGTTGGCTCAAATAAGTCAGCCCATGGTTCAAATATTAGTCAGCAAGTTGTTAGCACTGAACTATTCTACTGCGCCGTTGCTTATAAAATTATTTGACACTGACTCTGGGGTGCTACCATGACCTCTTAGAGCAAGGTTATATTCAGAATGAGTAAGAGCAGAAATATCTGACTTGTACGGATTAACCGGATTGCATTACCTATGTAATGCAATCCGGTTAATCCGTAATTCGTAAAATCTAAGCTTGAGTAGCAACTCATTATTAATAATTTTACTATAGAACCAACCGCTTCGTCATCTACATTATTAATCCTATTCTGTTAGTGCATAATATTGATTATATTTTGCTGTGCAACACGTCAGAAATAGTAAAATGTATCCCGTAAGCAAGGCAAACTTGATCTATTTTGCACATAAAAACTTTGCTCCATCAGTTCCATGTCGCAAGATTATTTCAGCTTGATAGCTCACTGACTCTCCAAGAGAAATCTATAACCTAGACTGAATCAGAGAAATCCATACCTCTGCTGGCATTGATCCACGAATGCGAATCAAACCTAAGTTGCATTTTACCCGACTGCCGAAGGAGGGTAATGTGTTTATCAGTCTATGTATGTATGTTTGTTCCTATGTGGCGTTCTAGAGACCAAACGCGTTGGCCGATTTTGGTGATTCGTACGTCAATCGATTCGTCTTAACCCTGCGAGTGTCACTGGCTACATTAAAATTGGAAAATAGAAAAATGGCGGATTTACGCGCCATATTGTGGGCTCCCAATTTTTTTTTCTTCCAAGCCCATCGTATGGGCTATAAAAATAAAGGGTTTTAAGAGGTGATTACAAAAATATAAACTTATATGTTTAAATGTATACCTAATTCTAAAATAAAATAACTAAAAAGTTGTAATTAAAATATAAATAAAAAATAACAAAAAACCCGAGGAGAGACATTTCAAGCAGTCGGGTTTTTTATTATTTTTATTTTTTTAATAATTTTTTTTAATTACATATTTGCACCCATTTACAATATTTTTTTTCAAATTACATATTTATTTTAATATAGCGGTGGTTTTTGACAGTGGTCCATTCCTCGAAAGTCAACGCATCTTTGTGTTTTTAATGTCTAATTCTAAATCGAGACAAATATTTGTTGATATTTTGGTTAGTATTAAGAAGACTGATTACCCTCATTTGTTATGGATCTTAATTACTTGTATATTTTTATTTTTTTATTTTACTTAGCTTCAGTTTTGAAAAATGTTTGTGTTTAACTTAATTAACCTTTTTTGCTTTTGAAGTCTATGTTAAACAGTTATACAATTTATTTATATATTCATTTTAATTTTCCGAAGAAAGCCGGCAAATCGCCGCATTATCCGACTTGGTTACGAAATCCAGATTCTAATTATGGTACGGATTTGTATTCCCTACTTGGACACATCTGTCCTTTTCGCACAATACAAATAACCTTGCTCTCAAGAGCTCATGGTACGATCCCTGATAGTGTAATTGTATACATATTTTATTGATAAAGTAGACGTCAGCAAATCCTTTTGGTTGAGAACAATCGATTTTTTTTCGTAAGTAGGCTGTTAAAATACATCCTAGTCTGGCACTGAGAACCCTCTAAAGAATCAGCAGGTATTTCGTTTTTCATTAAAAAAAAATGGATCATTCTTGTTATATTTTAGTAGAATAGGTTACCGCAGGGTTGCCTGAATGCAAACAGTGTTTTTAAATATTATTTTTTGGTTTATGTTATAGTATTTTTTATTTTCGCCCACATTAAGAATTTCTCCTATATTGTGGGTGCGTATGGAACATTATCTAACTGTTTGTTACCGCCATTCATAGGTATAAACTGGCTGTCCACAGATTGCGGCTAACTGAGACCTGGCAACCTTATTTTTTCCTATTTTTTACATCATTTTCTTTGAAATGACGTTGGATTCACTTGAAAAATTGATATATTTTCGGTTATCTACCAAACATACATTTCAATTTATTTAATTGAGGTCATAACGGTTAGATATTTTCAGGCAACTCTGCAGCAATCTATTCTACTAACAAGTACCTATCAATTTTTTTTTATTAATATTATATATTCATAAAAATTAAGTTTAATCAAAAACAAAAAAACCTACAGATTTTGGCAGTGAGATCATAAGCTATCCTTTTTTGTTTTATTTAAGTTTTTACGTCTCTTTTAGCTGACAATAACTACATACAAAGTGAGTGGATGCCATATCTTGAAGGTCTCTCCATCGCTGTGGGGGTCGCCTTCGCAGTGGCTACCATCACGCTTGGGTGTAAGATCTTATTGGCTGCTCGTCGTCGCAACCGCGCCCGAGACTTCAACCCTGATATCGTGCCAAGGAATGATGGTACGTTCTAATGAGTTTTGTCCTTTTCCTGTGATTATTTGTATCCCCCATCTTAGTATCAGCTTAGGTAACAGGTAGGGTGTTTCTATTTAAGCGGGGACGAACAGGAATCGTTTAAATTCGATATTGATTGAAACCATATCGCGTATGGAATTGCTAGACCTGTGTTCCTATACGTCACCGCTTCTCTGGAAACGTACCCTTAGATCCCACAGATTAAGGGCTAGTTGAATCAAATTAAATGTCAAAAAACGAAGATTAGAAAAATGATTAAGAAAACAACTGTTGTGGAAATCCGGCCAAGTTCGTTTCTACGCACGTAGTGTTAGAGTGCCGTAGTCTAACGGCAGGTTAGGTTTATGCCTGGAAACCGGTCATGTGTGTTCCAAATAGGAGTAGAACCCAACCGAACACAAAATCTTTGTGATATCCACGTCCCTGTCACAATATCATCACTAACATTTAATAGTGCCTTGTAAAAGTCTGTTCTAAAATAAGCTTCTGTTTAGTACGTAGGATTTATGTGTAGGACCTACTGTCAAAAAGAGTGAACAGGAACAAGACTTTTAAGGGAATTTTAACTGTGATACCACTTTATTGGTCTAAATAAAGAACTAAAAATATTTTTTACAAAAAAATACTATCGACTTCCAAATGAGAAAACTACAAAGTGAAGAATAACTATATTTTTGGAAGTCGGTGTCCTTAACGCAGTAAAATGGTACCTACGAAAGACACGGACTTCCAAAAATAAAGTAATTTTTCACTTTGTAGTTTTCTTATTTGGAAGTCGGTAGTATTTTTATGTAAAAAGGTTTTTTATTAATAATTATTTAGTATATTGGAAGACTAAAAACCTACATTATTTTTTTAAATAACGTGTAAATTCCCTTCAAAGTTTTGTTTTTATTCACCCCGTTTAACTGTACTTTTATGGTGGACCAATCAAGCTATACTTAGAAGTTAGGTAGTATTACGACCCGCCGATTTATACAGTAAATAATACATCTAATGTATAGAAATCGACCACTTGTTTGCTGACAATGACTTTCATTGCTTAATAAAAAGATAACTGACTAAGTAAATAGGTACTGGTTCACGAGTGGCGACCAGTAGTGGGCGGCGCAGATGTACAATTTTGTTCAACGCCCCTAAGTCATAAATATTGACTGATAAAAGCTATTGTGCTGGGGCCCGCCTGCGGACGCCTCCACGCCGCCCATTCACTGGCGCTGTGATGTCATGTCCCACAGTCCAGACAGACTACAGAATCGAAACTCCGCACACTGAAACTATAAAAAATAAACTGATGTACAAAGTCTGTCTTAGGTTTTTTGACTATAAATGATTTTCATGGTAATATAAAGTACCAAAACTAAAAAGAGAAAAGTAATAAATAGTACCTACAACAAAAAAAAAACGAATTTCAAAGCAAAACACAATTTATTTTCGACGGTCGGAGTCCAAAACAAAAAAAAGAAAACTAAGACCGACTTCCGAAAAGTTATTTTCACTTTGTAGTGATTTATTTTGGAAGTCGGTAATTATTATTTTTAAGTCAAAACTTTCTAGGTCCTCGTGCTCTCAGTTCTTCGCTCTTGCCGCTTGATATTACATGAAGTGATGTTCAACCTTGATACTTGGTTGAATAATTTAGGTAGGGTTTTTAGCCAGTCACCCCATTTAATAATAAAATACAGGGTGGCCAAAAAGTCGTGGATCAAACGAAACAGGGAGACAAAGGAGGTAATTTCCAACAAAAAATCTTTCTCCAGCAGGGCCATAACTTCATTGCACGAAAAGATATGAATTATTTTTGTTTTTTCCATGAAACTACCGAGATTTTTTACAATTTCATCAGTAGAAAATTAAATTGATTAAAAACAATAAAACAAAAGGTGTTGTATTATGACTCGATTATGTATCAATACTACAAAAATTGTAAAACCAAAACTAAAGATCAAAGAGTAAAGTGTTGTACCTCATTCGAATCAGCATTAAACCAGCAAGCTTTTTTAATACAGGGTCACTTTTCCGTAATACATTTTTCTTTCAAATGGTGGTCTTAAAGTGAGAAGTAATTTTTTGTAACGCTTCAAAATTTACGGAAAAAATTCATTGCTCGTTAAGTTTGATACCAAGAGCTGCAATACAATTTTTGTAGTGTGCGTGTCGTTGAGTGTACCTCGCCATTGTTGTGTGTAATCATCGCACAAGAATCGATTCGTTGGCTTGATTATACATAATGTTCGTTCATCATCATCATCATTTCAGCCGAAAGACGTCCACTGCTGGAAATAGGCTCCCCCTAAGCGTCGCCACATTGACCGATCCCGTGCGTCTCGCATCCAGCTCCTTCCCGCAACCTTAACCAGGTCATCGGTCCACCTAGTGGGACGCCTTCCAACGTATCGTCTTCCGATTCGCGGTCGCCATTCCAGAACTTTTCGGCCCCATCGGCCATCCGTTCTGCGAGCTGTCCACTCCCACTTAAGTTTGGCAATTCTTCGGGCTATGTCGGTAACTTTGTTTCTCCTGCGGATATCATCATTTCTGACGTGATCACGCAAGGAAATGCCGAGCATAGCCCTCTCCATTTCCGTTTGAGTGACTTTAAGCTTGCTGAGAAAGCCCATTGTGAGCGACCACGTCTCGGTCCCATAGGTGATGACTGGCAACACACACTGGTCATAGACTTTTGTCTTGAGACACTGCGGTAAATTGGACGAGAAAATACCACGCAACTTCCCGAACGCCGCCCAGCCGAGTCGGATTCGACGGTTGACCTCTTTCTCGAAGTTGGAACTACCCAACCGGACCGTTTGTCCCAGGTAGACATAATCGTCTACAACTTCGAGTGTAGAGTCTCCGATCTTGATAGGAATGGATGCTATATGGGCATTCACCATGACCTTGGTTTTGTCCATGTTCATTTTAAGACCCACTCTTTCGGAAGCTCTACTGAGGTCATCGAGCATTTTACTGAGACTCTCCATGGTCTCAGCCATGACCACTATGTCGTCGGAAAACCGAAGGTGAGTGTCTGAGTGATGTACTCGCCATTAACGTTGTTGCCTAGGCCCCTCCAGTCCAGAACCTTGAATACATCCTCCAGCGCAGCAGTGAACAGTTTCGGAGAAATGACGTCTCCCTGTCTCACGCCTACTGCCTACCTGCCTATTACCTGTAATTTCTTATTAATTCAGTCTGCATCCCTTGCTAGCTGCAAAAGACCGTAATCCTCTTTACAATCATTCCGCGCCTAGTATCTAACTGGAGCGAGTGAATAATTTACTTACTCCATTCGAAATAACAATAAGGATAAGCAATTATTTTCTATGGAATCTGGTCATTTCATTTTATTAATATTTTCTTTCAGAAAATATAAACCTCATTACTGTTGGTGAACCGATCTGTCTTAACCCATAGAATATTATTCGCATTAAACTTACTCTCCTCTGTATCAGAGAACTGGGTCACAATTGAGATTAGGTTTCATAACATGAAATGGAGTCCTTAAGAAGTCCTGTCAAAAAATCTAAACCTTATTGCTGTTGCTTGCGCGGTTTTAACTATGTCATTGTTAATCGTCTATGTACTACGTTTACCTATTTATCTTTAAACTGGGACCAAAGACTACTTAGAGATACTACGTATACTGGGACACAATTGACATTAGTTTCCATATCATGAAATGAAGTGATTCAGCAGCACTTTCAGAAAATATAAACCTCATTGCTGTTGGTAACTTGGACCATTTTGTCTTATCATATAACAATACCTTTTTAAAGCCCGTTCCACCAATTTTGACTTTTACTGCGTTAGTCAATGATAAATGGCAGCTGCAGTAAACAGTTAGTATTGGTAACAGGTTCATGCTTTTTATGCCATCCCTATATTTATTGAAAAGAACCCAAAAACGGACTGTAAAAAGGCATTGTTAGAACACGACTGCCAATAAAAAACATGATTCATGAACACGATTGCTAATAAAATCATGATACATGAACACGATTGCCACTAAAATATGATACATGAACATGATTGCCAATAAAAACATGATACATGAACACGATTTCAAATAAAAAACATTTTACATGAACACGATTGAAAATAAAAAACATGGTACATGAACACGATTACCAATAAAAACATAGTATATGAACACGATTGCCAATAAAATACATGGTACATAAATACGAATGCTAATAGAATACATAGTCACATTGAAACCATCACCATCATATTCTTGAATGTTTCACGATAGCTTGCTCCCACAGATTTAGAGTAGGCTAGATACCGCATGTTCATTACAAACTCCATTTGCGATAACATTAGACGTTTATATTAGCCCATTTTACAGCCCGTTCAACCGATTTTGACTTCTATTGCGTTGGTGATACGACAAATGGTAGCTGTAGTAAACAGTTGGTTTTGTTATCAGGTTTATGCTTTTTATGTCATCCTTATGTTTACGGGATAGAACTCATAATCGGATGGACAGACTGTAAAAAGATTTGGAAACATGTCTAATGTTATTTTAAATGGAGTTTAGATAGTATGAATACCGATCGTGCCCTCTTTTTATACCTACGATGACATCATCCCAGCTGTTTAGTGATGTGCTCAAATTAAACAGAATCGTCTCAAATGCTAAGCGTCAGCGAGGTAACAGACTTTTTACGTAATTACGAGTAAATCGATTTTAAAATCGATTCAATGACAGATGAATAAGTACATAAAAGAAATAAGTTTAAATTATTACTTTTGTATTATCATTCCTCCGTCATCATACTTTGTTGTATAGATAGCTGCTTACATTCTTATTCGGATATTCTGTTTTACATAATCGTCTGCACATTTTGGCTATTACAAAATCATAATTTTTAAAATATGTAAAGGAAAATTTCGCTATATTTTGAAGAAAACCAGTCTATTTTACTCGTCGTCATTTCAATCTATTTTTCTTTACAGAAACAGGAAAATTAAATTTAAAATAATTATATTCCAAAAGTTGAAAATGCAACTCTCTTAACTTTGTAAATTTTGAATATCGATTTTCGATTAATCAAATCGATTTAAAAGTATCACTGGTATCTATATTAAAAAAGCGTCTGTACCATGAAACTCGCTGCCTGGCTGGGGGCTATACAGCTTAGTCTCCACAGGATCGCCCGGTTAAGCGGTAGCCGATCTCTCCGAGTCTCTGATTAAACTGTCAGAGGCCCTATAGAAAAAAAAATGAAAACTCGCACTGTTTCTGTCATTTGCATTACATTGCGTATAGTAGACCCAATAGCAATGCCAGCAATGTGAAATTAATAGTGTGAAGAAGGAAATTAGGTAGTGTAACATGATAATCACAATAAATAAATTTAAAATTAATTATGTACAGCTGTTTGCAACAAAATTACTTACCGAATACCTACCATCGGTAAGTAATTTTGTACAACCATTGACTCCATTTACTAAAGTAGTAGCGCGTCCATTTCACGCGGGCACGCTTGGTTGGACAGCTTGTGGTATCTAGCTTAATCTAAATCTGTGCTTGCGCTTCACTTTTTGCCCTCAAACGTTATTTCTAAAGTGAATACTTTGATTTAGGAGTTTTTCATCGAGAGCCGGACTTTCTCCGAGACGAGCGAGTACTCGGTACGACTAACATCACAGTAAACCAGCTAGCATCTTGCCAAAATGTAAGTACTTACCTTCAAACATAAAGATCGTAGCTCATTTACACGACCTCGCTCCAACACCGCTCCCGCACAACAACGCTTAAGGCGTTCTGATGGTGTCTGCTCGCTGTCCACACGCAGACAGCTAGCAGGCAACCAGCTGTCCACGCGTTTACAGCTAGCAGTCAACTGTCTGCCCGGGCCGCGCGAGCCGGCCGCTTGAAGCCCGTGGTAAGCATGCGGTAAGCGAGACGTCAACTATCGAGTGGTACAATGGCGGTAAGCTCACATACAACGAGCTGTCTGCTAATTTGTGTTGTCTACAGAGGACGCCCTGAAGCTCACATTTCAATGAAGATAATTTGCCGGGTCGAAGCGGTGTGTCGTGTGACCTTTAGTTTACTATTCTCAGCCCATTGACCTCCAGAACAAGAATAATAGAAATAAAAATTGAATATTAACTTACTGCACTAAAGCTCTATTCGTTCATAGGCACTTAGCGAGTATTTTTGTCCATGAATTTGTTTTTTTTTTATGTTTACAAAGGCTAAAATTAACAAAGTGATGACGTGAATGTTTTTTTTGCAGCAATATTCGTCATCGCCAGCGCCTGCTTGCCGGGTGCTGGTGGGCCACCTCCAGCACTCCCCCGAACCCTGCAGCTCCAGCCAGCACTCCTACTATGTCTAAATGATATAACTTAGATACAACTGTCCTGCCAGCACTTATAACAAACCCTCCCAATCAATTTCACTCTCTACAGGCTTCAAGAGAAAAGTCGAAAATGACAATATGGCTCAAAAATCTATCAACTAACTTAAACTCATAATTTGGGTGTCCGATTCAGAAAGTCAAGCGTGGAACTACAAAGTGAAGGGACACGTTTACCTTGTGCAAAACAAGCGTAGATACTCACGGAAATCTAGAACGAATTGCCACTGTTTTTGTGCCTCACATTAACAGGATTTGTCGCACACATGTTTGTTGCCCCAGCTTCACCCGTCTGTCGATCTGCAATCAGTCATTCAAATTTGAGACTTCATTGAGTGATTTTGAATTAAAACAAGAACAAGCACGATTTGTTTGAGTTCACTGGCATAGTTAATCCACATTCGATCAGGCAACGACAATATTCATAATTACCGAATATTATGTATGTAATAAACGTTGTAGCTATGTCGAAACTCATTTATACGAAGCTATTTAATTGTAGAATCTGTGGTCTGAACGGTTATTAAAATTCAGTGAAGCAAGTTTTAATATCTTTCCATTGCTTCACTTTATTATTGTAAAAAAAATAAATGGCTTCGTGTGAAGGAGTCGCAATTAGCAGTAATTCATTGTTCTACGATAGTTAATTTAAAAATAAATAAATTACGAAATGTCATTTATCCGTAGGTATATACATATATAATTCCTTCCTATATTTTGAGTGAGTACCTACCTCGATATTTGAATGTAAGAGTCGGCTTCGTAATTCTTTTGCACATTATTACAAAGACACCAGTAAATTGATTCAATAGGTTTGAAACAATCTACTCGCTACACATTTACAGCAGTTATATAAAACGGAAATAAATGTAACTAGATAACGCAAGTCCCTCCATCTGTATGAAAACCAAGCGTGCCACTTTTTTGACTCGCGAAGTACCTACATACAATCGCGTCATCTAGTTAGATTTATTTCTGTGTTATATAACTTTAGAGAATGTTGCATTACATTTTTTGTTGTCTAACATTTTGTAAGCCTTTTTGTAATGTAATCGTGCTACACAATGTTTTATAACGTTATATAACTGCTGTGTGGATGCACCTGTAGGTTGATACCTTGTCGCGTTATCTCCTTGTCTATAGGCTGGGTCAGTTTTATGAAGTCGACTTTACTTTTAATCTGTTTTATAAAAATGTCTAAACATCGTGAGGAAACCGGCATGTCTTAGAACCAAAAATTCGAAGACATGTGACATCCACCAACATGCACTGGGCCCGCGTGGTGGATTCGGCCGACGGGCCATTCCCTCTCACACAGAGGAGGCCTGCACGTACAACGGGCCAAATGCGAGTCTAAGTGCGGAAAAGGGATCCAACTATCATATCCTATTTATTCGTAGTCTTGCATAGAAAATGACCGTCGATCAATATCACTTCATCTTTATTCTCTAGTCATTATTAAATTAAGAATTTGCGTATGCACACCTTTTCCATTGGGTGCGGACGGTACTTGTTAGTGAAAGTAGGTGAAAATAGTGGAATTAGTTGTAATATGATATGACGAAGCCATTTGCATTGTTAAAGTTTATTTTATGAAGGAGTTACTCAATGGAAAATGCGTGAACATTCGTGAAATTAGAAATTTAAGAAATGTTATTTTCACTAGGTATGTTTATAATATAATTATTATGTAATTGTTAGATAATATATTGATATAAATAGATAATATATAAATGGAAGAATCGCTGCTGTTTCATTTAAACCCATGGGCCAGTAATCTAGTATTATTATTATCCCAAGCATGCTTCGCTAGTTCTTATTGAGACAAAATTGCTGGGCGACCGAGCTCTGGGGGGTGACCATAAGCTCTTAGAGTAAGGTTATTTTGAGTGTGTGTAAGGGACAGATGTATATGACTTGTATACATCTGTCACTTAAGCGATCTCAAAATAACCTTACTCTGAGAGCTTATGGTCACCCCCCTGCTCGGGTGAAAATAGAGAAAACGATGTTTTCTAATAATGGAACCTAGCTAGATTGATTTATACCCCTGAAACCCCCTGCATACTAAATTTCATGAAAATCGTTAGAGCCGTTTCCGAGATTCAGATTATATAATATATATATATATATACAAGAATTGCTCGTCACTTTCGATTCCAGCTATTCAATAAGTTATGTAGGTTTTCACAAGTGCTAGGTAAAATCAACCTATGCTTAAAAAAACTACCTATAGCATACAAATAGGATATGAAGAAAGGGATCAGTCAGGAGCCAATAAAGTACCTACCTACGCATTTATACAGCTAAAACTCATAACGGTTCAAATCTGGCGTACAAAATCTCAAAATTAGCTTTCATTACCCGCGGGGCGCGCACAGCTCGATTTTCCATTTATCCAATACAAATGTGTCACTCCAACAAAAGCTGCAACAGTCGTGGAGCGTTTAGGTATTCATGATTACGGCATTAGATTCCTATCTGATAGCCTGACTATACTCAAAGCCTTAGAAAACAGACTAACAACAAACTCATTTTTTAATATATGCAATTTAATAGATCTACCTATATACCTGGAGAATATATCGATGTCCAATCTAATGACTATCCAGTGGGTCAAGGGGCATAGTGTATTTCTAGGCAATGACACCGCAGACGAACTTGCGAGGAGAGGGTCCGAGATGGTAGTCGTACCTACCCACTTCTCCCTTTTCTTTTTTAACTTGTGTAAATCCACATGGATGTGCCCGTGAGTAGCGGGGTCCGTCAGAATCTAACTGAATAAAACCACACGGTGTTCTTCAGCCGGGGCGCTGGAGAGCATGCGCATTTCGTCACGCTGCCCCGGCCAGGTATTGGCCCGCATGAATTTATGCGGATCCCGTCACCGTCTGGGAGAACGATGGGAAGGGTGGCCGTATCCCGCTCCCTTTCCGCCGCCTCCTTTGCAACCATCACTTCTTCGCAAAAGGCTTTGACGGCGACCCACGCGCTTTCACTTTCGACCCGAGAATGGACCACGACCGAAAGCGATACGCTATCCGCAGTACCGAATGCCGCGACGAAATTACGGCGCTGCACTATCCAGGCTGGGTAAGTATTCCTCAAGGGTGTGCTGCGCCTGTCGTCATCGAGGCTGTCACAACAATGGTGGCATTCGAGCGTCAGCGCCCAGTCTAAGCGGCACAGGCACTGCCCGAAGCACCCGAATCTTTGGTTAGTACCTATGTAAGCCGGAAAGTAAGGGCACCACGCCATCTCTCCAGCCACTCCCTCAGGACAGGTCTTGCCGCCGCTATTGTGGCATGCCCTGCGCTGGCTTGCGCAAGTTGCTGATCCCACTCCACCACTAGGATTCGGCGCACCTCAGCCATGTACACCTCGAAATGACGAGGTATCGGGTGCTCGCCCCACTCCTGGGCATACCGGCGCAACAGATATAGTGACACGAGCATTTTAGCGTCAAGATCCCAGGCCTCTAGGCTGGATCACCACCCGCTTCAAAAGAGACCGTAAGTTATCCTCTTATCATCCTGACCGCCATCGCTCTTTGAGGTCTTCGCAGGATCGCAAAGTTACGGACCGTCAGGTTGTCCACCCACACTGGCGCTCCATAGAACGCCATGAACCGTACCGCGTACGATCCCCACATAGAGCCTCCTGCAGGAGGAATTGGGCCCCCAGATTAGGCAGCAACTGCGACAGTTCATTCGCAGTGCCCATCAACCGGGGAGCCAACAGCTGGCAGTGCGGCCTGAAATCCTACATAACCCAACCGCTGGATCCTCCGTACGACTTGTGCCACCCCAGCTGTTGCCAAGATAGTCTCTTTCCGGAGCGTCTTCCTCCAGCGTATCGTCAGCAGCGTAACAAATGACGCCAACACCATCGAAAAGCACACCGCGCAGCATGCAGTTGTATCCGATGTTCCACAGGAGCGCAGGCCCTAAACACGATCCCTTTGGAACACCTCACGACATCTCTCGCCGACCCCATCTTTTCGACCTGAGTAGACAAAAGATCTCCATCAGATTATCGCGACGGAAGTAGTAGTTTGGCAGTCGATATAAGGAAAAAGATAATGAAGGATTACATCTGATTTTGGTCAACCAGCTCACGAATATGTATCCTCTGACGGCACAGCTTGATTTCCTTCTGTCTTTTTAGTTCACTTCTTAGGCAAACGGGTTTTTTTTTACTATATTTTTTTATTGTAAACGCTTGCCTCTACACGCAGTTGTATGGTACCCAAATAGATAATATATTTACTAACTACAATTGTGAAGTTGGATTTTATAACCCCTTCAGTTACCATCGTCCTTTGCAAGCCCGTTTTAAGACGCTGTGAGCCGCCGAAACCGTTTCAATGTTCATGAAACAACAAAAAACGCTCTAGTCTGCATTATTGTGCAACTACGGAACCCTATAAATGCGCGTGGCTCGACACGCACTATGCCGGTTTTAAAAAACAAACTATTGGTGTAAGCAGATAACCGTTTCTGAATTTCATGTTGGTTAGTACCTATGTATAATAGCCAACTAACACGGCAAGTCAAATAATCGCTTTCATTCATCTGTTGCTAAAGACCATCGAGATTTCTATAAAAAATGCCCTAAAAGGAAAACCCTTTTATAAATTTTTAGCTAAAACCATAGACGTATAGGGCTATATGTTTTGATAAATAAAACAATTAGATATTAATATAAACTAATTTATTGGACGGATTACAAGTTTCTCATAAATGCCACATTCAAGTGCTAGGCTCTAGAAAACTAGAAAAACCATTTAATTTTATATAAAGAAAGATTAAAGCTTAATAATAATTATTAGATATCGATTGTGTTAACTGAAATGCATATAATTGCATTGAAATGTCCTCTGTGGCCCCTCATATTATGAGCGCATGACATTTTAATAAATTGATTGGGCCCATCACATGCCCTACACACTTGTGCGTAGTCTTAGCGGAAAAAGTCGAAATTCTTGTTTTGAGTTTAGCAGATATTTAGTTATTCTGTTTTCACAATCATTACACACAAATTCAAAGCAACGTGCTTAAAAAAATACAACTCTGCAAAATCATATAATGCGGGTAAACCGCATTATATGATTTTCATCAGATAGCCAAACATCAGCGCAGCGGAAACTTGATTATCTTCGCATTTTTAAGACACACAAATTTAATGTAAACATACACATTTACTATTTATTACACACTAATTTTTTAATGTATTTTTACTTTGTACGTCCATAGGAAAATAAAGTGCCGCTAGGATGACAGTTCCAGCGGCAACAGCTTTTGTTGAATAGCTCCTCAATGGTTGGATGTACAAAAGATGTACTTACCATACACATTTACATAACGTCGTACACTAAATATATACTGAAATTATGAAATTCGATACTTTTCCGCTGCGACTACGCACACGCTCCACACTTCAGTACTTTTATAATACTATAGCACAGACTACAGTATAAAACACTCATGTACATAAACCAAAGATGATTTATAAAACAATAAAGGTTAATTATTAATTGTCTTGGATAAAACTTATATAATTATGTAACATAAAAGTTACCTACTTCTAATACAATAATGACAGTCAAATATGGATGGAATCAGTACAATTTAACGTAACATAAAAAGACAAAATATGAAATAAAATTACATACACAAAAATGGAGAATACAGTACTTTTACCTCAATAAAATACTGATCTCTCTAAGTGAACATATAGCAAACCAATACACAAAAAAAGAGGCTTAATATTAGTGTTAGTGAATCAACATCTTCACCCTAAATGATGATGTTATCTAAAAATACTATGCATAGGAAACTTTTTGTTCATATGCATCATCCTCATTCCAATAGTCTTGCTCAGCTATTGTAGTGTGGCGGAGCTTGCACCAGCGAGCCCCAAATCTTAATATTAGTATTATAACCATCAGTACAAACAAAGAGAGAACTGCTACAGCAGGATACAACATTAAGAAGGCCATGTTTATATATCACTCTCACGTTTGTGCAGCTCCAAGTATTCTTGTGAAGAAGTTAGCGGTTGATGTGAGACAGACGGTGGGACGCTGTGCTTGTGAATGTCACGGTACTCTTCACTGTCGTCACCGTAAGGATGCACGTAATGAACTTGTTGGAAGTTACTCTCTAGCTCAGTGAAGTCCAGTGGTGGCTGCTTGTGCGGAGTAGCTGACCAGATTGAAACAATCCAGCGGTTACCTGGGACAAAACTAAATGTATTAGCAATCGTAAGTTTAGGTCACAAAATAATAAAGAGGTAATGTGTGAGTTAGGACAGAGGAGAGGACCTCGTGGCTAAATAATAACAGCCGCACGGGTTGATCTTCAAGATTAAGCAACGCTTGAAGAGGTCGATCCGTGGATGGGTGACCATATTCAACATACCGAGTTTCCTCCGTGCCTCGGAAAGCACATTAAGCCTTTGGTCCCTGCTGTCATTTGAAGATCTTTGACAGTCATTACGGGTAGTCAGAAGCTTGAGATCTGACAGCAGTCTAGTCAAGGGATACTGTGTTACCCAGTCACTGTGGATGTCAGATAGGCAGTCGCTCCACATAAAACAATAGGGCTCATCTCCGAATACCTGGATGTAAGTATGTTAGGATCCAGTAAGACTGGAAGCCGACCCCAATATAGCTGGGAAAAGGCCTCGGTTGTGTAACAAGGTTGTATAGGCAGCATTCATTTATTGTTGCTGGCTGAATATACTTTAAAGAATCATTCATATTGAGAATAAATTAATTGTCAGGGCGCCACAGAGCGCATAGGCGCGCTATTTGATAAAAGGTTGTAAAATATAATGAATTAAAAGGAATAAATCCAAGAAATATCGGCAATATAGCGTCTTATTTAATAGCTAGCTCTAAGGGTTATCACAGTAGCTCACCTGTATGTCTGTCTAGCCAGTAGTCAGAATATCTTGAACAGCAGCATACGATGTTGAGTATGAGTAGAAAACCGAGAATCACCGAGCAGATTGCAATGGCTATGTAAAACGGCGTGAAATCACCAACTTTTGATACAATGGGGTTTATAGCCTTGTACGTCCCATTCCCTGTAAAGTAATTGTTTATTTCAGATGCCATTCTGTACACACTGGTCTCAACCTGTTGAAGAAAAAAGCCCAGTGAGGAACTAATTTAAAGCACTGCTTAATTTCTGTAGGTAAACGACCGCGCCTTAACGTTCAACGGATCTTTAGAATGTAGGGCGTGGTGTGAACTACACAAAATCTCAATTTTACACGGTTTTAGTTCAAATCATCAATTGTAAGTTCTCATTAATGTCATTATTTAAGCCTTTTTAGGTATGTTGTTAGTTTCATTTCAGATATATTTATTTATTTCAAACATTACAAAAAGCGTCGTTACCGTTTCAGTTTCAGTTTAGATGACAATGACATGACCATGCCACAGACAATGACAAATTGATTGACAAAACATCTAGTGGCTAACAGATAAAAAAACAAGCGTCTTTTTAAAACTGACGCTTGTCATTGCCTATTCTTTTTACTTAATTGGCAATAAATGCCGACATTTTAGTTAATTATGAGAGGGGAGTTTGAATATATAGTGATTAAATTAATATTATATTTCTATATTTATTAATTCCCACAATTCTTAGTGGAATCTGGTTTTGCAAACTCCGTGGTTCTGGTACAGACAATATTTTTATTTTATTTTATTACTTTTAAGAGAAGAAGGCTTACAGTCTAATTACAAATAATAATAGGTAATTACTTTACTAGTTCCATGTTATAAAATTAAATCTGGAGATAATAATCACAGATACTACAAAAAGGGTTGTAACAGATTGCCTCTGCCTTCGCTGTCCAAGTTATTTATCTTCAAATAAATAACTCGAAAATTTAGGTTTTTGTTGGTATGCCTTACGCCACGGTCACTACTGGCTCTAAAAAAACGGTGACTGTTGTTACGTCAAGCTAAATTGGCATAACGGTGGCGTTCCCTAACTACTACTACTAGCTTAGCAAGCAAGTCAGCAGCGGTGCCAGACGGTGGGTGGGACAGAAGGGGCGAGGCCGCCGCCGACCTCTATCACCACTACTGATAAGTAGCGAGCACAGTTAAGTTTACGCTTACTTTCCAAACGATCCTAAGACGACCCACTGACCGAATTGAGTTCACTCAAGGCAAGCGAATGAAGCAAGCACACTTTTAAGACGAGCGAGCGAATCGAGCCAACCTTGGCCACGTCTGTGCTGAGCGTAATTTGACGAGAATATAGGACGGAGCGAGCTACAAGGGAAACGAGACAGTAGGTTTACTCCACCAAGTGTAGCAAACAAAGCAAGTACCTAGGCTACGAGCGCATGAAGCGTGAATTTACTAATGAGCCGCAGAAAGAAGTGAGCTGTCTTAAAGGCAAATGCAAAGATGGTGGCCTCTGCTTGTTTTACTTGTGTTGGGAGTAGATCGCTTCGGTCGCTCATCAGTAAATCAGGTTCACTGAAATCGTGATTTATTATGAATTAGGCTCTCTGACTGTACTCTTTGTTTTATTCTTTGTCTTTCTATTGCCATTGAATGAAATCTTTTAGCGTTCTCTTAATTTTCAAGTGCGATGACACGGTGCCGTTTGTTAACTTGACGATGACTTAACTTCAATAGTCAGCACAGCGCAAACTTAATCGTTTACGGGTGGTACTTGCGCTGCCCCTTGCCCTTATACTCACTATGTACACATACTTTCCAGTCTTTGCATGCCTTTACAATCTTTCTCTGTTTGTAGTTTTAGATTTATGGCTAATGTGTGATAAAATCTTATTTTCTATGTACTTAAATATTTTTTAATTTTCCTACTGCCCGTGCCTTTTATTGCAGGCAAGGCAGTGTCGGAAATAGTGAGCAGCTTCATAGCCTATATGGTATTGATTATATTTTCATTCACATTCACAGCGGTTTTAACCCTACTTCGTCAAATATTTTTGTTAGTTCTCTGTAGGTCTAGAGCTTTGTAATCTTTTAACAACAACACCAGAATCACCGTTTCAGCTGAACACGTTTTTGCAATACAGTTATTTGAATTTCTATAAACTTTCTACAAATTCGCTGCTAGCGGCTGATTTCATCAGGATAAGCCTTAGAGCATTTAACCTATCTATGTTTTAAGCATTAAGCATTTTTCTTCATAGTTTTTTCTTTGATAGTCTATGGTCTAAAGTGATCACTGATTTGTCTCATCTGTGTACCTATGCTGTTCTGTCACCCTCCGTAAAAAATAACAGATTTGCGAAAACGATTCTCATTTTCTACTACAAGATTGGCGTTCTACATTATTTGTTTACTTTTGGCGTTGTTTTTTATGTCGTTTACTATGCCGTGACGTAAGAAAAACGTTGTTAATGTGCCAATAGGGTTTTGTAAGGCTTTTGTAACACAATTTCGCACGAAGAAAGTGACATTTCGCGCAGTTTAGTTTACGTGCAGTAAGTTGGTGATAACGAAAGCAAAGGGGTGTGGGTGTATTTACGATGGAATCTGAACATCAGCCAAAGTTGAGTCCTGTGAGGGCTTTTCAAGGTATGGCAAGTCACATATCCACAATTGTATGACTGGTATGTAAATCTTTGCGTAAATGATGTTATTGTTTAACTTCCCAGTGCTTCACGGCTGCAACCCTGACCCTGATGACCCATACACCAGCCTGTCGGAGTACCACGACTACGAGCCGAGCTTGGAGTTCGATGATTCGGAACTTATTCAGACTTCAGGCTTAGGTAAGGATTTAACATCTGATAAAGTTTGAGTTACCTTGATCAGTACATATCCGAGATTGGTGTAACACTGTAATTTTAGGCAATTTGTTTACGCAATAGCTGATTGCATGTTAAAGTTCTTTGTTTAACTTTGTACTAATTCTAATTAGAATTAACACGATGATTTATTTGAATCATTCAAAAAGAAAAGTGAGTTTATAAAAGTAAATAGTATATAAAATAGTACAAGTAAGTGGTATATGAGTGATCAAATTCTTAAACATAAACTGGAGCATAATATTGGAATATATTTCAATTAGCATAGTGTGAGTGTAGGCTTCCACATGGTTCATACACCATGACTAACTTCAAACAATGCTTATGTTCTTGTAGTACCTTTTCCTTACTCTAATACTTAACAGAATGCAGACAATAGTGCATTCAAAATGAATTGGCTGTTGTGATGTAATGGGTCCTTAAACATCTAGTTATTCATGCCTGGCATACCTATGATGTATAGCAGAACTATACACAGCATTTTGTTGAATAATTTTAAAGGAAATTTTAAAATCTCTTCATTTTTGTTCAATTGTCTTCATTTTGTTTTTACATAATACAATAGAACATAGATTTTAGGGTAACATACCTAAAGAAACTAAACTACAAACAATCAATTCCTACGGTGTTACAACAAACACTTATGGTGTAACTTTGTCTCTAAGGCCCTGTTTTTGATCCATAGTTAAATCAAGCAATGGTTAAATCTTGTACCTAATGGTTCCAAATTGCAGTAAAATGTTTTTATTTGATCATTTCATAGCCTAACATTTGATGGAAAATCGCATTATACTGAAAGTTTAAACCCCTGGTCAGCATAATTTAGCCATTGTTTGAGTTAACTATGGATCAAAAAACTTTGCCTTAGAGTAGATTGTAAACACTACTCAGAACTCCACAATCTATGCCAGGGGACGCCGATTACATTTGGGGTCTGTTTCTTAAAAATTATATGCCTTTCGCAGTCTGTAAGGCCAACTACCCGCCTTATTTCCCCCGGCCTTATAAATATTTTATTTAAAAAAAAAATTTAGTTTGAAAAAACATTATTCTTTTATTACCAAGACTGTTTGTAAAAATTAATGTGAAAAATGTTTTGCCTTGAACATGACACGCTCTGGACCGATAAATGTGGCGACAGTTGGGGGAGGCCTATGTTCAGCAGTTGACGTCTTTTGGCTGAAATGATTATAATGGAATTGGAGAGGTCCACCAAACTATTTTGTAATTT
The DNA here is from genome assembly GCA_947562075.1 of Orthosia gracilis. Classification (NCBI taxonomy): domain Eukaryota; kingdom Metazoa; phylum Arthropoda; class Insecta; order Lepidoptera; family Noctuidae; genus Orthosia; species Orthosia gracilis. Next base: position 6,629,932 of record OX387268.1, read on the forward strand.
GGCGGTCCGGATCCGGGCCAGGGTACGCCATTTGGTGACCCCTGATCTATGCCATAATATTATCTGTATAACTGAGTAATATGAGTAAAATATTATTGACTTGTCTTTGCCATCGGCTTGTGATTGTATTTAAATAATACATTTGTTATCGATTGTGCATATATGTTTTTGAAAAGGTTATATAATTCAGCTCATAGTACATAGTAAATTTTTGATCATAAAATATTCATCAAAAAATAATATGCCTGCTACATTAGATCTGGCTTCTGTTCTCAGGAATTGTGATACATGATCAAACAAAAACACAGGAAATACTATGAATCATCTCGTCTCCAACATTCAATGTTAGCACAAACTCTTTATTTATAAATGATGAGTAATTACTGATAAAATGATAAATGTAGATAAATGTGTTAAATCTGAGCATTGAGTAGTAACATACTAAATTTTATAGTTTTAACAAGGAATGTGTCACCATTCTGGTTTACCTTTGCTTTCAATCAGTTGCTAAAAAAAAAACTAAAACCTTATAAGGTTTTATACATTTGATAAGTATAGCTTAGGAAATTATTCGTGCAAGGCCTACCAAGACTCAAACGAGACACGGATGCCTCATGATGTAGCATGAACTGGTGTTTGTGAAGTTTTCAAATAGTTTATTTCAAATAAACCTTACAGGTACTTTGAATTGTCAAACAAAATAAGAATCTAGTTGCACATTCGCAAGCTTCAGTAGGTCTCTATGGAGAAGAATGTGCAAGAAACTCCATGGACACTCTATTCCATCAGTTTTAATTACAATTATTTGGTTACATGATTCTTGTTGGAAAATAGATATGTGAGAACGATTTAAAAAGATGTGCATTTAAAAGCGTCTAGAGTTAAAAATGAAATAAGTACTTAATATAATGTAGGCCGATATAATGTAAAGTAATTAAATGCAGGCCGAATCTTTGCAACATCCATGCCTCAAGACACAATGTCTAAATGTCAATTAAACAATGTCTTTTCAAAGAATGGTTGTTGTGCCTGTCTGCGGAAACTCCCATACATTACAGGGCTCCTGCCACAGTTTAGGAAAAGCATGCCTTAAAACTTAATTGAATCAATTCAGCAATAATTATGGGATGGTTTAAGCCAAGAAGCTTTGATTAAACAATAACCTTAAGGACCTTCCACCTCTTTAGTGCTGTAAAATGGTTACTTTCTAAGGCATACTCCTTAGTAACGGCTCGGTTAAAAGGTTTGATTCATGCACATTATTTTTGAAACTAGGTTTTTTCGTGTAACTAATAGTTTGCTTTAAAAAAATAATTAACAACACGATATTTTTTCGCAACTTTTGGATACTTACTCCTCCAAAACGATTTGGATGTTTAAAAATATTTTTATATAGAAAAATTGATGGCTGGAATTTCTTCATAACTGAAATAGCATATGTAAATCAAATAATATTTTGCAAACAAAACTGTTCAAAAGGGGTTCAATATTGATATTTTGGCTCCGACTGGGCGCACGGTCAGTACTGCGTTAACATTGGGGCATAAATATCGCCTTAAACGGAAGAGATAACATTGCATTAATCCATCACAGAAATATAGTATTTGGCAGGAAAGACCTACATAGTACACACTACTTACTACACTTTTTTCCTGTTCCTGTGTTATTTGCTGTACAATGAATTGTAACAATGGGTACATGCTGGTTATACCTGGACTGTTGCAACAGTCACTGTGGTTAGATATTGTATGAAGTGAATCATAATAATTTTCCAAATTATCATGTCTAAGCATGGTTATACAAAAAAGAACCGATACTATACTTAAAGGTCGAGTTTTGCTTGATTCATATTAAAGTACCTGGGCGACCGAGCTCTGATCGGGTGTTTCTGAATGTTTTTTATAAAAAAAAAAAAATAGAAAAAAAGAAATAGAGGAAACGACGGTGCATGAAAATGAAACCTAGCTAAATCGATTTTTTCGCCCCCGAAACCCACTGCCAACTAAATTTCATGAAAATCGTTGGAGCCGTTTCCGAGATTCAATATATATACAAAAGAATTGCTCGTTTAAATATTAGATTAGATTTAAGAAATATAAAAAAAAAATACTCGAATCTAACAGATATTCAGCAGTATGTGTAGGGTTTTAAATAAAATGATTGGACAAACTCCGTCTAGTGACCGCTCCTTTTCATCTTATTGCTGTTTTTAGTCTTCAAGCGACTGTTTGAATGTTCATCAGATTCACTGGCAGTTAGTTTGGATGACCCGTGATCCGCTTTTTGTACGCTTTTGTCCTTTCCAAGATTTTATCTAAAACACTTTTGATACAGAGATCAGAGGTGATGAGTCTATTGTTTGAGACATACCAAGTGTTGTTACCATTCGTTATATTTATGAGTGGCATCTTTGCATTATAGCAATGTTAGATTTAGCTGACGTTCCTCAGAGTTGTAGACAATGGGTATGTCCATATGGGTTTTAAAAATATACATAATAATAAATAATAATAGCACTTATAAAGCAACAGTTTGTTTTGAAGCTAGAGTCGCGTTTTTGGTAGCCAATATATTGTGCGTTCGCAACTGTTAAGGTTGACACATTGGTTGATTTGTAAACATTTGCTTCGTCCAGGCTCTGCGTCTGCTATCCGAATATATTTTAAGACTAGCAGTTGCCCGCGACTTCGTTCGCATGGAATTCGGTTTATCACGCACTGTTTGTTGGTTAATATACACATATTTTTCTCACATCACAGATATATAAGTTTACGTTTTTACCTAGTAATAGAACTCTGATAATAGAAGTTAGATAGTTGAGAAAGCAACATTAAAAAAAAACTTTCACAAAAAAAAATACTACCGACTTCCAACTAAAAACACTACAAAGTGAAAAATAACTTACTTTTTATAAGTCGGTGTCTTTGGTAGGTACCAATTTTTTTCGTTATGGACACCGACTTCGAAAAAGAAAGTTATTTTTCACTTTGTAGTGTTTTTAGTTGGAAGTCGGTAGTATTTTTTTTGTAAAAAAGATTTTTTATTTTTCACTTTTTAGTTGTATCTATTAAGCAACTTGCCTTTAGTGAGGTACTTATAATGCCAGAATAGATTATCCGAATGCCATGAAACTTGATCATAACCGGTGAAATGAGAGTGTATCAAGTTGAACTGTACACAAATCTGCGTACCCCTTTAGAGCGTACTGGCATGATGTTATGTTATGAAATGGTATAAACAATAAACAGACATGCGGTTGCAGAGGGAATTCCGAGAGATTTGCCGTTATATATTGAAGAGTTCTGTGGTATATCTCCGAAGTTCTTTATCAGATCTTCACAGAATTCAAATGGGACCAATTTCGGAATATACACCATCAAACAAAAAAAGAATTTTCAAAATCGGTCCACAATTGACGGAAAATCGAAAAAAACATACAAGAAGCCGAACATAGAACCTCCTCCTTTTTGGAAAGTCGGTTAAAAAGTGATGTGGTCAACCGTAAAAAAAAACGAAGTCTGAAATGTGTTTTTGTTAACAGCGCCGCTCCCACCGGAACTGCTGGACATACCAGACACTCTTCAACGATCTGCCAGCGACGGCACGATTGAGGAAAACTTCGAGGAAGAGCTCGCCACAGCACCTGAAGTCTATGCGGAGGTATGTACAGCTGAAACATTAAACGATCAGACGCTTATGAAATTATAAATTGTCCATTAACAACGTTAGGCTCGAAAGGGAAGGAGGAGTTCGGAAGAAATCTCGTAATATCACATAAGAGGTGGTGGAGGGACTGGAGGGTATTCTTTATTTTTTCGTTGAACGTGCGATTTCTAAACCAAGTCTGTTTGTTTATTTTTATCACGGTGCTTAGTTTTCAAGAATTCAATTAGAATATATTGTATGTATTTAAAGATAAGGTTCGATGGTGATCGAGAGGATCATCAGAAGACATTGCAAAAAATACTTAAAATCATTGCTTTAGAGTGTTAAGTTGTACTACAACCAACGCAGACGTCAAAGGACTCTTAGAACGCGAAATGCACTTACGGTGATCGAAGATAAGGTTTATAATCCAGTGTTGTAAGATATCTCTTTGATTTGCACTTGTTTCAGTCTGTTCTAAGCCTTACTTCCTCATAACTTAAGCTGCATCAGTTTGATCCTGTGTCCACGAGCGGTACGAACGAAGATTTTTCCGCTCACTCAAGACAGTGTTGTGATAAAAATAAAATCTCTTTGACGGACGAAGGTACGACTCCAATCCACTCGATCGGTTTAAAACAAAATCAAATTGAGTGTTTGTGGTCTGTTAATAAAATAATCTCTGACAGGATTCATATTATAATTTATGTTGCCCTAGTCAATCATTCTTCCATACAAACGTAGTATGGCGATTACTCCACTGTTTGACGGTGTAAGTTCAAAATAAAAAACGATTTCAATTTGTCTCATCATTATCTAACCTTTTAGCGAAACAAAAAGTAAAAAAAAAATGGAAGTTATGAGCGTCGAAAGTTCCATATTTCAACACTAATTTTAACGCATCTTTGTGCGGAAATAAATACCATAAGGAAAATTGCAAAATAGTCACCATACAGGGATAGATTAGTAGTTCAGCAATGCAAATAATTCTATTTTGAACAGATACATTTAGTCGTTTTTCCCTGATATCCATATGCCCAAAGGTCTGTTTATAAAATTTGGTGCACTCGTTTTCGTCCTAAATCATCATCCATTTCCATTTAAATATTATGCCATTTCCATTTATGAAATTTTATTTATTTTTGCTATAAGTGTGAAAAACGTCGTTTGCCTGTATATATTAATATAAAGATTATACAGACTCCGTATCAAAACGTCAAATTCGCAAAACGACACGTCATATTCTCAATTGATCTATTAGCAAATTGTCCTATGAGCAGAACGTGCTACTGTCAAAGTACAATTATACTGCAAAATTACTATTGATTTTTCGTCATGGCTCATTATTTAATATATTTTAAAAGTAAAATTTAAATAAAAGAAGAATCAACGCATTACTGCATTATGGCGAGTCTGGTGATGCTGTTAAAAATACTCCCGGTCTGATAAAGTGTTCGATGGAACAGAAAACTGTAATGGCCATCGAGTTTGAGTTGTTTATTGCGCCTTAGTTTTACAGTGGGATAAACTACGTCGTAGGTACTTACCTAAGTGAACCAGACAGCATCCAAAACGAAGAGTATGCGCGATCAACGAGACTCGCTACGCACTTGCTACGAAATTGCGTAGCAACATCTCCGCTACCACCGCAACGTAGCACACACACGATTTACGTCTTCGTAGCAAACTAATCTACAGAAACACTAGCAATCGATATTGATACCTTATTTAACAAGGCATGCATTTTTCGGCACTAGAACCTGACATTGACATTAGAGTCCCTACGAACACACAGTAAACAAACAAGTGTTCTTGATAGATCCACTGTCAAGTCTAATTGACTGCGAATTTCTTTATGAATAAACTAGCTGACAATTTTCAAAATCGGTTTAGTGGATCCAGAGATTACCCCCTACAACCTTACAAACTACCTCTTTATAATATTAGTATAGAAGTAAGATAAACAAACATAGAAGGCAAATGATTGGTTCATAGCACAGACATAAATCTAACTAGATAACGCAAGTCCATCTGTATGAAAACAAAGCAAACATTTTAAAAACAAATTTACTTACCGATGAAAGAAAACATTTACAAAGCCTCGGCCAACTTTTTCTATACATTCTTTGCAGCACAATATGGCATAAAAAGGTATTTTTCAAGATTTCGGTGGTTTTCCGGTGCCGATAATGCTAAATGAAAAGCTCAGATTACGAACATTGATCGTAACTTTACTCCGTTTTTTGGCACGCGAAGTACATACAAACGCGTCATCTAGTTAGATTTATGTCTGTGGTCCATGGCCTGTAATTGCGCAGGTCAAGTTTAAGGGTATGTTGCACTTCTGCGTTTAGATATCTTCGTCCCTGGATGACTTGTTCGCGGAACTCAACGGGACGGGGCTGGTGGAAGTCGTCGGGGACGACGAGGTCGGTCGCCGCATCATCGTGGTTTCAGCCTGCAGGTTACCCCCCAGCAAGGACCTGCATCCAGACAAACTACTCAGGTACGTCAATTTTTCGATTTATAGGTACTTTTTAAAGATTATTCCTAATGAGCCCACTCTTGACCTCGATCTCGCCTCTTGTTAGACGATGGGTGAGGTGTACGATAAGCGAGCATGCATGTTTACTCTTGCTGTAAGGCTGACGAGGTTTGTATTGTACGTTATATTGAGTGCACTGTTAACCTAGAAATCTGAACCTAAAGCTGGTGGTAACCCTTGAAAACCTTGACATTTACAACCCAATCATTCTAAGAGTTGTGTTCGAAACCAGGCTATACTTTCCACATGTAAGCTCCGTATCAAACTGCCAAACTTTCAATACAACCTACAAACTTTCACAGTTTACCTTGATATTGATACAATTCAATTATTCAACACAACTCTTAGTGTACGACACAAGGAAATGCTTTCCACCTGTAGGTCTGTATCAACAGTCAAACTTTCAATCGAACCTACAAACTTCAGTTTAATTTTCTTCAGCAACAAGTTGTCAGAAATTCTACGTCTACGCTAACTAATGCATGACCCATAAAGGTTGGTCCTTCATGGCGTCCGGTACACTATGCTTTGTACAATCTTGAAGCTGTTAAACTTTATAGCCTTGCAGATAATTCCTTCAGTATTTATACGTAAAATCTTTCTTCTACAAAGCTTGCATTTCTGAAAAGTTGTCAGAACTGTTGCAACTTTGCGATCTTTTGGCTAGGTTTCTTCAGAAATTTTCACACAATTAATTATGATATACTTCTCGTTTCAGGTACCTGATGTTCACTTTGGACAAATACGTGGAACAGGACTACAGCGTCGTGTACTTACACTGTGGTTTAACCAGCAAGAACAAACCCCCTCTTTCGTGGCTCTGGAGGGCCTACAAGGCATTCGATAGGAAATATAAGAAGAATCTAAAAGCCTTGTATCTTGTGCACCCGACGAACTTCATCCGCATTGTATGGCAGATGCTGAAACCAGCCATCAGCGTCAAGTTCGGCAGGAAGATGATGTACGTTAACTATCTGCACGAGCTTCAGCAGTACCTGAACCTGGACAAGCTGTGCATACCCGACGCAGTCCTTGAGTAAGTGCTTCTTTCACTACCCTACATTTTATTTGGCCTTTCACTTTGTTTTGTGTTCTTAATATTCATGATTCTTGGTGCGCATGTAATAGGATTTTGAATGTGTCTGGAGAACGCATGACCTACTTATTTGAGTGCAAGATGCTATGAGAAATTTGAAACAATCTTGGATGCATTGATCATAGATCCTCGGCATGGTCTCTATCAAGCCTTTTCTATGAGTTGCTATTGGGATGACTTCGACGTTTACAATTTGCTCACACTGCTGAATGAATGGCTCTACTTATGTCATTGATGATTTACTATCAAAAATGTGAACAAAACTTTTTATTTTGCACTCAAAACCTAAACTATTTATTTCCTCGTCGTAAAAGACGGTCAACCTAATTGCGTAAATGAATTCGGCCAGGTAAAGGGTTTTGACCGCCATCGATCGACCAATAACTTTCGTGATGACTCTTGAAAACAACTTGTAGACATGGCTAAGAAGTGAGATGGGTCTATAATACTTTAATCGGGTGTTGTCGCCCTTCTTGAAGAAGAGTACCACCACATCCCTGCACACCACATGCCTGCGGCGTTTTCCCTTTGTGTATGTCGGCATTAAACAGCTTTTGCTAGCACCCGCCTTAAAGCTGTGGGGGTCGCTTTTTAAGGACTTAGATATCCGTCTATTGAGCTGCCGGTAGTTCCACGCATCGTCTGAAGACTGCAGGATCATTTCACGCCTCTCCTTCATGAGCTTGAGATTTAGATCGGATAGTTTCTTGTTCCTATTTGCACGACGGGTCTTGAAAACTTAAGACCCGACCGTATCGAAAATTTCCACGAACTCATCGTTGTAATTGTCTACGGAGCTCCCTAGGCACTTGAGACTATTCTGGAGTACGAGCTGAAAGCTGTCGTGGTTTTGGATCTGGATCTGTGCTGGACGGAGCGTAGACTTCTACAGTCAAGATCTTTCTAGCTCAATATTGAAATATAATGTGCCTCTTACCATACGGTGATCCTGATCACTTCCTGTTTTCACCGCGTTGATCACAGAGACATAATTGAATATGTGCTTCTTCGTCGACAGGATGAAGTCTATCTCATTTTTCGTTGCACCATCCAGGTCCACTTGCTGTGCTCACGCTTTCTGAAGAAGGAGTTCAACATATTGAGACCCTCCTTCTACATAAAACTGGCTAGTAGGTGACCTCGGTGGTTCCGTCGTTCAAATACAATATGCCCCTTGCAACTCATTATCGTCTCGTTTACGCAATTTATGTGAAATTAGTTTTATGACCAAGCATTAAAACTATATATTGGGCAAGTAAATCGATTACGAGATAGACTGATTAAATTATTCAGTTGACCTAAATTTGTCCTACTGACACAGCTTTGAAGGTGCAGCTATCTGGGCTGCTATTCATATTTCATGGAATTGACAAACAGAAGCTATGGCCCAGCAGTTAAGCCGGCAGGCTGGCAACCGAGGAAACCTGATTTCTAACCAAAGTTGTACTTTGACTAAATGTGCTAGCCTAGGCAAAGGCACTATAAAGAGTTATCAGCAGAACAAGACGACTTTCAACGCCTAATTAACTTTTAGTCGGGCAGATTTGATTTGTTTTGTTAAAAATGTTGGGAAACAACACATTACAAAATGAAAATACATAAATGTCATTTTCGCGGCAACTAAACTCTCATATCACTGGGGTCCGAAAGGAGTATGGTAATTAAAAATTAATAAGAAACGGTTGCATATTGGATTAACGGTCTTTTATTTTTTTCTTTTTAAACCTACATTTATTTCTCCTTAGAAGACCAAACTCGAAGATGCTAACTGCTTTTTTTACAGTTGGAGATGTAGAGAATAGAATACAATAGAATATACTTTTAAAAAAATACAAAAAATGCTCTATTTACTCGTTTTCATAATTGATAAACGACTGCACTCGACTCCTTGTTACAAGCAGTAACAAGCACACCTTCGGTGTCGTAGTAGATAAGCCAGAAACCGCATCTTCCTATTAGCTCACCGGCTCGAAATAACATAAACAGTTTTGAAAAACGAATAGAAATGGGGAATGTTAAGCAGCAGATGACAGCTGCTTTGCCCTGCACAGTTAATGAGTTACCGGTTCTTAACCCGGTTAAGGCTGCTAGCTTGCCAGAGAACGCAAAAGATTTACAGGGTCCGACCCTGCATCAGCCAAATGTCTTTCAAATCGAAGTAAGAGAGGCATCGATTTCGAAGGTTTATCAAGCTCCTGACACGTTGGATGGCTTAAAGGATAGTTACACCATAGAGGAGCTGTTGCAAGCGAAACCAGAGCTACAATCAGCATCCCAGCTTAGCATTAAAGAGTTATTGCCCCAGAAACCGGTACAGCTGGTTTGCCAACAAGATTAAGCGGCTGCTTTGCCTGTCACCGCTCAGGGGATCATATACAGCAACGTCACACATACTAACGCTCTTGCTCTACCAACTATCATTCAGGATAACTCCGTGGATATGGACATATATAATTCAGCTTGCCTTTCCATGGGTCTTGAAGTTGAAAAGAAGTTCAAAGTCCAACCAATAGCAGTTAAAGCAGCATCTCCTGTTAGAGTTGAAAAGCGGTGGTGGTCCGTAGCAATCTAGCAATCTGTCTTCAAAATTACCATAGAAGTAAGTTTTAATATTTTTTTGTTGTTGTAGGTACGACAAGCTCTTGCTGTCTAAGAACCCGAGGGCTGCCGATGCGGCTCGCCAGTTTACGGCCCCGACCGAGACTTCGCCGGTCGCCAAGTACACAGGGCAAAAAAAGCCAAAGAGCAGCCTGTCCCCACCGCCAACTCAACAGTTTGGCGTTTCTCTGGCGTTCATTAAGGAAAATAATGCTAATATGGTCGGTGCTATCCCGCCAGTCGTGAGGCAGTGCGTTGAGTTTCTGTCACAGCCTGATGGTAAGTGGATAAGTTACACGCGGTTTTCTTCAAGGTATGACGCAACGGTGGCGACGCCAGCGGAATGGTAACAGGTCTTTGGTTTTCCATCATCGTTCATCCATCTCGTGCGGTTTCTCGGTGAAATATGACTCTTATTGCCTAGCTTATTCTTGTCTAATTTCGTGTCAGCAAATGCGATTGCTTTTTTAAACATTTTCAACATTGAAAGTAATTCATTGTTAAATTGAGTGTTCTTATAATTTATTGTTATTCTAGCTCTAGAGACGGAGGGTATATTCCGTCGCTCAGCTAACATGTCGGTGATCAAGGAACTCCAACGGGCCTGCAACCGCGGCGAACCGCTGCGGTTCAGGAATGACCCTCACAACGCTGCCGTGCTACTGAAGACCTTCTTTAGGGATCTGGAAGAACCGCTTCTGACCTTCGATTTGTATGACGAGATTATGGATTTCCAGAGTAAGTTATAACAAATTGTTATGGTTACAGTTTGCGAATGGGTAAATGTTGTCTTGTAAAAGTTTAGTATGCTTTGGCGTTATCCTTTAGCGGATTGTTCCGGATTCTTCGTACCTACAAAACATAAAAATTAAACTATAAATTTAATTTCCTTTATATCAGAAGTATAGAGTTTCTTGTCCGTTCTTCTCCCTAACAAGCTACTTTTCCGAATGGACGGTAGAATCAATAGTTATTACTTGTGAAATTTAATTGTTGACGTTCAAAAGTGCCACTTAGTGGCCTGGTTGCAATAAATATATTTGTCTTTGACAGAATAAACAAAATATAAGTAATTAAATTAGGAATTTAAAAAATAATTTGTTAAATAATTTATTTAATTTATAGATTATCTTCACAAAAGCAAAGCGGAATCTTCCCAACCGGTTTTTAATCTTAACAATATGTTACTTAATCTTAACAATATGTTTCTTAATCTTAACAATATGTTTCTTAATCTTAACTATAATGAAGTAACATGCTTTTAATACTTGTATTACTTTTATAGACTGGTCAGCCCGAGACAAGCCACGCAAAGTAAAGATTCTGATTCTGGAGCGCCTGCCGCTTGACAACTACAAGTTGCTGAAATATGTGTTCCAGTTCCTGTGGAAGGTCTGTGCTTACTCACTTGTTCATTATTTAATTAATTGCCAGGACATAATTTTAACAGTTTCAGGACATATTTTGTCCAAAGTAGACAATTTTCTGCGCTTCACTCTTGACAGAGTAGTAGTGGTCACGATGAATTTTGTCCAATCGCTGGTGCTTTTGGAACTCGCCTCACCATCGCTCTCCATCTGGTTCTGTTAGGTGAAAGTTTGGTGCTTTAAGTTGTACGTCATCGGTGACCTCCCCTGTCACCATCCACTCACCGTACAGTACCAGGCGCTATATGGAGTCGTTATTTCGCTTCGAGACATGCAGGCGTGGATCCAGGTCCTCAAAAAGGTTGTGGTCACAGCCACCTGAAAATCGGTCAAGTGCGAGTCGGAGTATGAACTCGCTCATGATCGATAATTCGATATAGTGCATTCCTAAAAAGGAGATGTTTACAAAATAAATGACACCCCGATCACGATTTTGTTTTTTTTTTTTCAAATTAAGGCACTGGATATAATTATTATCAACCTATCGACCTCAACAGACCGTGAAATTTTGACGTCACAAGTCTATTAGAGTTGTGGTCATGCCTATCGTGTCCACAACGTGGATCCGCGCTTAGAGACTTGACCAAACTTCATAGTCATATTCACGCGTGTAGAACCATGAGGATAATGAATTATAATCCTATGTAATAAAATGTATTTTTCTTTACCGGTCCCCCCACAGGTACAAGACAGGAGTTGTCTCAACAAGATGACTACTAACAACCTCGCCGTGGTGTTCGGGCCCAACCTCGCCTGGCCCCCCAATGGACAGATGTCGCTGCTGTCGATCGCACCTATTAACAACTTCACAGATTTCCTTTTAGCGCACCAGGAATCCATCTTCATCATCTAAGATTGTAGATAAAAAAATGGTTGCCTGTAAAGTCGGTTTTACGGGCGAAGATTTTACGTGACAACGTATTTTTCTCGGTAGAATATTTATTGATATGAATATAATTAAATTGTACTGATTTTACGTTCATCCGATCGATTTCCACCAGACCGATCATAGTTGAGTGGGAGAGAGACGCAAGGCATTCGGCGGGCCTCTCTCTCGTTCGGTGACTCATCGTAACGTTACCGAGCGTTACACTTTTTCATAAGTGCCTCCCAGCCACAACCTAATTTAAGACGTTGTCACGTCAAAATCAAATTGTAGCCGAAGCAACTGTCCCGAGGCAAAATATATAAATGTGTTTACATAATGTTGACTTAGTAAATGCCAAATTTTCTTTAGACGGCGTTTAGTAGGAACTCTATTTTCTGAATGTTTTCATTCCTTATTAGATGTCCTGACGTTTTAATATTAACACTTGCGTTTGGAGATAGGCGAAACACGGATTTAAAATATACGTTACTTTTTTTTCCACCAGAAACTCTATGAATATTGTCACTTTTTTAATTTTCTTGAAGGATTGATTTTATGACGATATCAAATTTAGTCCATTATGTATAAAGTTGTAATATTAGAAATGTATTTATTGTTGCAATTTAATTAATATTATAATTATGAGATTTTTAACGGATTCTTATTAACGATGCATGTGCTGACGGCCTCTAACCCCTAATCATAGTAATAATACAAAAGGGAGAAGTTCGTTCTGCTGGGTATACTGTTAAATGGGTCTTGATTTGTACATACAGCACACACAAATCAACCTTACTACCTAATTCCTTAAAGCTTCTGAACATCAGTGTAAAACTAATTACCTTAACTCTGTTTTCAAGCAATACTTACTTTACGCTAAAAACGAAAAACAAGCAATTGACATACAAATTTCAATTCCATCCATAGGCCTTCTTGTCCATCATACTCATCAAACTAGACCACGTTAAACTAAAAATGCGTTAATTTGAGTAGGTTATTTCCATGAGGTTAGGTTCTATATCTCTAAATATTTAAAAGAAAATAATCCAGAAGGTAATTTGTAAAAATGAAAAGTTACTGGACAGGCGTTAGCATTTTTAACTCATTCTTCTGCATGGTACCAGCAGTATATATCAGCTATCTTCAGTAACATAAAGAGGCATGGTGAAACATAATTATATTTTAGTATTGAAACCAATATCCTTTTTCTGAGACTAACGGTTGCTGTCATTAAACGCACATAATACATTCGCTTGCATACAACCAGTATACAAAATTAAAAAAAAAAAAAAAAGCGACAAATTCTATAGGATAGTTTTATGGTTTCGCGACTGCCCGTAGACAATAGTTATAGGAACGATACCTTTCCTATAACTATATTATATATTTACATATTTAAAAAAAATATTTGTAGATTGTCCGTCAGTTGTTAGATTTTATCAAAAAATAATGGACACGCATTTTTGCTTTTTCAATTCAATAAAACATGACAAAGATAAAGTGCATGAATTTCAGACGTCACTTTGAGTAAAAGTGTACTGAAACGTGACGTCACGGAAAATTTCTACGCACTGTACCCATTTTCTTTTTGTTACGTGTAAAAAATAGTGTCCAATTTTTTTATTACCTGAATACTAACCTAGAGGTTATTCTTAAGAGTTATTTAGCCTTTTGCTGGCAATATACGACAGTTTAATTAATAGTAGAAAGAAAATTAATACTCTATTGAATGTTTCGCAAGATCCCATGGTATGGTTTTCCGTTTTTGATTACACAGGCCTGTTTTTTTTATTTAATATTTATCCCAAGCTATAAATATTCATTGTGATTGTCTTAAAAGTTATACAAAATGGCAATCATATAGTAAAAATATATTAGATGGTATACTGTTTGAAGAGAAATTACTACAAGATGAATTATAGTTCTCGCCAAACTTCTTGGCTGACCTGAAGTTGGCTACAATGGCTGCGTATTAGTAAATCTCTTACAAAAACAGCACCGTGCCGTGCTTTGCGCATCGGCAAGAAAACTTCAGCAGGACGGCCAAGAAATATGAAAATGATTAAGATTTTTCTAAATTTTATTGACACTATAGCAATTTACATTAAATACAAAAGTGTAAAATAAAACACAAAACAATCGATAACAAAGATTTTTCTTTGAAAACCGTGTTTTGTTGGTATTCGTTAATGAATTTTATTTTCATGTCTAAATAATATCCTGCCAGCAGTATTCCGCCATCATAATACTAACGTTCCCACGACCTTGATACCTCCCTTCCATCTCTTTTAGTAAAGAATAAAAAAAACTTCAGCGAATTTACCGATTTTTTTTAAATCTATTTGGACTATGGATTCTTTACTTATACATAAATAACAATAAAAAATGTGACGTGACACATTAAAATAAAGTTCATATTTGCAATGGTATTATAAATAGGTCAACATTTATCAGTTTCGTATAAAATTACTCAAAAAACATTTTTATCGCAGGCCTGTGTTATTGATAAGTTGCCGCTGGCGTGGCATTTCTACTTCCCTCATTATTTTTATGAATTAATATATGTTTGATGCATAAGCTATGTAACTATAAAGTTAAGTCAAAAACTGATCAGATTTTGCATTAAAGGGTAAAAAGCACCTTTCCATCCTCACAAACATTCGCGTTTGTAAGTAGTTAGTAGGATAGGATAGGCTCGCGTTTGACCACTTAACTGAGATGACGCGGTCGAAAATAGAGCTTGATGGCCTCTAAATTATCTATCTTTTCATGACTTAAAAGTTAAAATTCCCATATGACCTTGAAACTGTTGAAACTTGTTAAAGATCGAAACAGTTATAGTCGCCGCCCTGAAGTTGGTTTAGCGGATGCGCGAGGCACGAAACGGTGCTGTTTTTGTATGGAATTTACTACTGTGCTGCCAACTTCAGGGCGGCCAAGAAGTTTGGCGAGAACTATAAAATAAGAAATGGCTTGTGATCGTGGGCGTTTATTTGCGTTGTAATGCAGAATCGATATCCCCCTCAGAACTCGTATTTTCGAAGCCTAGAAACGTTTGCCATCCATAACCTTTAGGGGGTGATTCGTCAATATCCGAACCCTCCCCCATGGTTAACTACAGCACACATGATAGGTTTTGTTTGGGTAATATGTTTCTTCTACAACATAAAATGATGTTGCTGCAGCAATGTTGCACATCACAACTGGGCGGTGATTTGACTTGTATACATTTGTCCCTTACGCACACTTAAAATAACCTAACTCTAAGAGTTTATAGTCACCATGCTGTTTAACATTAATGTGGGATATAAATGTAAGGGTTTAGCAACTAAAACCAGCCTAATACTGCAGTGCTTATGGTTTGCCAAGGAATTTGATCGGTTGTCTAGCTTTTACGTTGATTTCAGAAACCGGGCATAAACGAACAAACTTCGTTGAGTTGCATCATTGATATTGAATTAATCATGAACTACATTTTAATCAAATTCGCACAAGTATTAAAAGCGGCTTCGTAGTCATTGAGATGTACAAATTATGATTTAATATAATTATTACAAATTTATAAAATTGCGACTTCGCCAAGTAAGATGTGGAATATATTTAATATGTATTATAATGCTGTAGGGGATTCGACTACGGAAAATATTCCATTGTGACTGACATTATTGCACTGGAAATTGTATCGTATATCCTTCACACAGGACGTATTTTATCTTATGGCCCCCGAGAAGTCACGTCTCGTAGTCCTTATTCAAAATTATACATTCTATTGAGGTGTCGCACTAGCACATAACACTCGTTATGAAACAGTGCGTTCAAATAATCATTCCTTTTTTATGACCTATTGTTAACACGTAGTTTTCCGGCACTTAATTTCCGGCATTTATGTTCAACCGTTGTTTGCATTGATACCACTATTCCAATGTTTTGATTAAATTCATAAAGAGTGATTTAAAGTACCTGTTCTTAGTAACATTACCTGAATTTCCCTAATATTGAAAGTGAATTCTTGTACCGGATTTTCAGTTGAAATGGAAATGGGTGTGTTACTATACTGTACGCAATCTGTAATGGACTGATAGGTTTTAATGGATCTGATAATACAGGATTGTGTGTTGATCTGTGTTTAGGCATAGAGCCACAGACATAAATCTAACTAGATAACGCAAGTCCCTCCATCTATATGAAAACGAAGCGTGCCACTTTTTCACAAACAATTTAAAAACACATTTACTTACCAATGAAAGAAAACATTTTCAATGCCTCGGCCAACTTTTTCTATACATTCTTTAAAGCTCAATATGGCATAAAAAGGCATTTTTTTAAGATTTCGGTGGATTTCCGGTGCCGATAATGCTTAAAAAAAATCTCAGATTACGATCATTGATCGTAACTTTACCCCGTTTTCTGGCACGCGAAGTACATACAATCGCGTCATCTAGTTAGATTTATATCTGTGCATAGAACGGACCTCGAACGAACTACATTCTTCAAATTGAACCGTATCGTATGACAATACAAATGGTTTCTATTCCACAACCGTTTACATGTACAGAAATATTGTTCTTTGAATTATGTAGTCTGTAAGAGATCAATGTCCGACATTCTTAAAGTATTGTAAAGGTTTTTACATATTTTGATAACTTCCTTCTTTGTATTTGTATCTTGTAGTACAATAATTAATAATTTCGTAGTTTGTAATTAAATATGAATACTAACACATCATATGTATGGGAGTCTTGTAGGGTGAATAATGTTAGTGTTCCATGGATAAGTAGACTAAGCTAACTACAGGTAGATTTAATATAAGTTATTTTTATTATGTTATCTGATTTAAATTTGTGAGTTTTTCTTAAAGATGAACCAACTTATTCAGATGTTACATTGTATAATGTATCACAAAGAAATAACATACAAATTGCCCTCGTTGAAGGTTGAAAATAGCTGATATCAGTGACGGGTTATGTGTGTGTATGTTTACAACTTCTGGATGTATTGGTTTGAAGAAATCCAAAAGAGCAGTTGTTCTTCGAACAGAAACACTTATCTCCTCACCACAACTGTTATTTAGTGAGACTTTCAATATTATATGGGATAACGTATTAATATAAAAAAAAAACTTAGTTGTATTATTAAGATTGATTGTATACCAAAAATAACAAAGAGTAGTGGTTATGTAGTTTTAAGAACACATCTTTATTAGTTGATAATGATTAACAACTTTTCTCCTCATTCTTGATGTAACCAATCAATAATTAATTTATGTTTATTTAAGGCCAGTAAATGTGTGCTATGTTGATAGATTTCACCTAATGTTTGACCTGTTATAAATAAATAATAGTGTTATACACAGTTTCCTAGAAGATTATAAGCGCAATAATTATTTTTCATATTTTAAAATATACTTATTTATTTGGTTAATTGTCTAACCCTCAGTTTCCCAGCTCAAAATTATCGCAGAATTAATGTGACAAATTGTCAAGCACGCGTTATCTGCTGTGATTGGCTGTTGAAAATTCATTCACATGGCACATTAATTCTGCGATAATTTTGAGCTGGGTAACTGAGGGTAATTTTATGTTATGATCAATATTGCAACATGATTGAGCAAGTTAATTCGGCAAGTCAAAGGGTTTGACCACCATCAATCAACCAATCACATAGACGGAAATCCACTTCGCGTCTTTCATCTGATTGGTCGATTGATGGCGATGCCTTGCCGAATTCACTTAGTCAATTAGGCTGATGGTCTTGTCTTTGTAACATATTCATTAGGCCGAAACATTAAATTTGATTATAAGATATATCTATTTATATCTGTTTACCTAGTTTTCATGATTTTTCCGCTCAATAACAGTGTCATAGCTTCCGTTTTATAAAATCATTGCCTTGTAAAAAAAACATCGATTACATATAGGTGGTGTAGAGTTGATGTTTGTAAGCATGCTTGGTACCGAGAGGATTATTATATAATAATGCAACGGGCTCCAACTGAGGCACAATCTTTCTATCAAGCCTGTTAGCTCGCCAATTTATCACTCTGCTGCAAAACTTGCATAACAATCAAAGTAGCAAGTGATTATATTGTGTCAGTTATTTGAAACGTAATGATTTACAGTACAAATATTTTCTTATTGTCACTCGGCAATCATCGCATTTCCGAATACAAACGAATGCTAATTGCCATATCCATCAATTATTAAATTTATCGTTTATAATAATTTGAATTCAGAACTAAGTACTTTATTGTTGTTTCGTTTTGATGTCCATGGTAATCATACTAATATTATAAATGTGAATGTAAGTTTGTTTGTTACGCTTTCACGCAAAAACTACTGAACCGATCATCGTGAAACTTTGTACATATATTCTTGGAGGTATTAGAAGTAACATAGGACACCTTTTATTTAAAAAAAAAATAGAAAAGATGGCTTCACTGCGAGCGAAGCCGCGGGTAAAAGCTGGTGGTAAATATATACAGCTGTAATATAGCAGCTTGCCTCCCATTTTTGAAACAAATTTAATTATGTTTAAAGAGTATTACTAACTCTATATACTTCCAAATTGATTAAGACCGTCCGGTCTGCACCAAGTGCTAACGGCAACTGATAGAAATCCGACGACTGACGAAAAACGAAGTTTGCTGAATGACTTTAAGAAAATTTTTGTACTGATATGACATCTTCGTCTCTGTAGTCACACATTTGAAACTGTACGATATTATTGTCCGATTCTTTATGTGTAAACTACTAATAATTATTTATCATGCACATACTATATGCAGCTGATGTTTATTTTACGAAAGCAAAAATCTAACGAACCGTGCCATTTGCTACGAAGTACCAAACTATTAACGTCACAAACAAATTGCATGTCTTCGCATTAGAATATTATATTATACAATAACTACTGTTAATATGTAGGCATAAGCCCTTGTTAGCATGTATTAAAATATAATATCAATAATTACTCGTGTTGATAAAGTTAAGAATAATAACTTCATGTTAAATAGGCTTAGCTTTCTGAAGGTGCCGCTAGATGGCGTTCTGTTCAATAGACAAGCAAAGTGTGTCGACGTGAGTAAGACTCGCAGCGAACCGGTATGTCGTGCACAATTTAAAAAAATGAAAGTAACTATACGTCATTATAACATCACAGCAATCCTACGGTAGTTACTATCGCGGCATCGCCATACATAGACGGATGAATAATAACCTAATTGATGATAAACAGTATTTACTTAAATTTATTATTATATTTATTTTAATTATAATTTAGTCATCATTCCATGAGGAAATTAATTCTCTTATTAAACAACGAAGTTTACTAAGCACTTTAAATATCTTTTTTTTGTAAATTAATATTGTATAACCGGAAAGGGTATTTATAAGAGTTAGCTACTAACAATGTAATGTTTGTAACAGAAGGTATGTAATTATTATATTTCGTTGGATCTGCGGCTTTATAAAAGCCATAGACTTGCTAATAAAAACTGTATGAAATGCACTTTGAATTTATAAAAAATATAAAAGCGTATGCACATTTCTATTATTCAAAGTTTTAGAATCAATATAGTACTCAATAAATTAAAGTAATCAATGATAATGGTACTTAGTATTACAGCATAATTTCCTTAACCGTGATACTGGTACGTTTTTTATTAGTGAGCCGGAAGAAGATAATCATGAAAATCTTTATTTAATTTAGATGTAGTTTTGTATTTTTAGAGTTAATTGTTTAAATTCTAATATATAAACTGTTAACAAAATAAAACACTGTAATAACTTGAATAAAAATCGATTAGTATCAATTTCTGTTTTTGTGACATACATAATTGATATAGGCCGAGTTTCTCACCTCTAAATTATCGCATAATTAATGTGACAAATTGTCAAGCACGTTATTTACTGTGATTTCAACAGCAGATTAAGCGTGCTTGACAATTTGTCACATTAATTCTGCGATAATTTAGAGGTGAGAAACTCGGCCATAATGTGAGAGTACATAATATAGCCACACCTCTAGCTAACCCTTTGAGGCATATAGGCGGGATTGTATGTAAAAAGATGTTTTAATGCAGCGTGTGTTGTTCTGCTGCAAGGCAAGGCCTATCCATTTTGCAGTCAACCGAGTCCTGAAGCCAATATGAATCAAAGTGCGTTAATCAAATTGGCAGTTTTATTCGCGCAAGAAGTTCGTGAACAAAGTCTCGATATTCGCAATCCACTGCATCGGTCGGAGTGCACTGCGGGCTATTGGGTTAGATTGATTGATTGCTGCGTTTATTAAGTAACAAGCCGACACGCGACATGCGGAATATCACGTAGATTTACAACAGTAGCGCGGCACTACTTTCTCCTGTGAGTTTGGATATTTTAGCAGATTTATATTTTTGGTTCTAAAATACGTTTTTTGAAAATTGTGGTTGTGTCGTGTAATGGGTTTACCAGGGGATTAATGTTGCACTTGCATTGCATGCATAATTTTTTTTACAGGCCTAGTTTTGTTTTTTTTTTCAATGAACGACACATTTGTTGCGCCTTTACCTATTAAGCGATAAGATAGAGGGGTTAGAGAGATGAGTCTGTTTGTCTGAAGTATTTAAATTATGTGTGCTTATCGTTATTTTTTTTTACAACTCATAAATATTTAATTTTACTGCTAGCAATTTTACCAAATTTTGTAATCTGATGGAAGGGGAATCACAAACAGAACAATCGTCACGAGTGTAATGTCTAGAGAAGTCAAAACCCATCAAAACTGTTAGTTTGTCTGTGCCCTGTGTGGTTTTTGGTGGGATTTATCAAGTGAGGTTTAGCACCTGTTTTAATTTTTTTTCAAATTAGTACTATCGTGTATATTGTGAAGTAAAATTGGCGTAGTTTTTTGTTTTAAGTGTAGTCAGTCAAGCGAGTCGTGTCCCATGAAAAAGATGGCAAATAAAAAATCATACAGTTTTCAATACTGATATAGTACGCTGAAAATTTATTTAATAGAATGAATGCAATTTTTTAATTTATCTCAAAAATTCAAGTATCAAACAAGTTTTCAGCGTACTATATCAGTAAATCAGTGTTGAAACCTGTAAGATTTTTTAATTCGCCGCTTTTTTTAAGGTACATGACTTGCTTGACAGACTATACGCAACTGGACAATATGAGGAATCATTGAACCAGTCACAATCTTGGGAAAATGAAGCTGAGAATTTTAATGTAGTCCTGAACTACTGATTACCTCAGCAAATCTCGCTGAGAAGGCTAACTCAATATATTTGCTGCAGGATGTGTTACATCCGCATCCTCAGAACAAAAGAGTGATTTAAAAAAACTAATAACTACTTAAAAGACTCAGTAGCCAGATCATTGAATTCTCAAAAAAACAGTGCCATGTCAGCACAGGTGCTGGGCTCGTCACTGTCAAAGTGTCATTATGCTGTCATTACTTTCTGTTTTTGTTGATTGTTGTTATCACTGGTTAAAACCGTAAAATGTTTGTAACTTGTAGAGTGGCTCATTAAACTACAGGTAGAGGAATATAAAAGTTCTCCCAATGTTAAAAGAGCTGATTTAGTGGAAAACATCTCCCTTTCTTAATTTCTCTAATATTCTTCTTCTTAAATTATGTAAAGCAAATTATATACTTATCGTATTTATCCATTTATCACCATTTATTCAGTATTAATAATTCCCAAATATTATCAAATTCATGGACCAATTCGGTGGGTATGTAAAGGTTTTTCAGGTATGTTCTAAAATATTTTTGTTTTCAGGATTGCCGAAATTGAAACCACTTACCTACTTCAATAGTTTTTTAAGAAACCCCTCAAAACCCGTCCTGCACCCCTTCCTAATTAAGTATGATTATTTCGAAGCTGGATAAAATAATACTTATTTTCCATTTGTAAGAAAGATATATTTATTTTTGTGTTGTGAAGTGCTTTATTTTCATATATTAAAAAATGGTTGCCTGTAAAGTCGGTTTTACGGGCGAAGATTTTACGTGACAACGTATTTTTCTCGGTAGAATATTTATTGATATGAATATAATTAAATTGTACTGATTTTACGTTCATCCGATCGATTTCCACCAGACCGATCATAGTTGAGTGGGAGAGAGACGCAAGGCATTCGGCGGGCCTCTCTCTCGTTCGGTGACTCATCGTAACGTTACCGAGCGTTACACTTTTTCATAAGTGCCTCCCAGCCACAACCTAATTTAAGACGTTGTCACGTCAAAACAAAACAAAGAGATAAGTGACTTATTAATTAATGTTATTTTTAATGTTTCGCTTTGTGTTGAGCTGTGTCATGTTAATTTTGAATAGTGACCCTGGCAGCACTGAAGTCAGAAAATTCAAACTTGCCCGTTAAGGTTGGCCGCACAAATTCGGTTTCCTGATTCGGAATTTAGATTCGGAAACCTGAATGCACACATTTTATACAAAGTATTCCGTTTATCGCACACGTCCTTATTATTGCCCGATTGGAAAAAAAGTGACGTTCAGATCTTGAAGATTTTACGTCTGCGCTAGTCTTACGAATTACGAAACGAAATTCCTGATACGGAATTTCGTTTCGGAAATCGAACGTGTGCGGCCAGCCTTAGTTTTGCAATTTTTTCCTCGAAGAACCGTGGGTATAAAATCCTAACTTTAATAATATAATAATGCGAATGTGAGGCTTTCACGCTATAACGGCTGAACGGGTTTGGAAGAAATTTGGCAGACCAGAACGTTTAAATAGGTTAAAGGATACAATTCATTCCATTTAAATATTTCCTTGGGATTGTAAAATACTAGTCCACGGCAATAGGCGTAAGTTAATGTATGTATAAAAAAAACCAGCGGCGGGCGGATTCGCGGGCAGGAGCTAGTTTTTAATACCAACCATGAAAATGATGGTGTACCTGTGATAAAAATTCGAAATTATTTGCTCATTATTATTTTCGGTAAGCGACGTTGTTGGATAGGGTTTTGTCCAAAATTTAATAAATTTAGTTTAAAACATTAATTATAAACTCGTATCTAGTCAATTTAAATAGGAGGCATGCATTTCTCAAACCTAGTTTAGAAGTCAGGGTTTTTCACTCTGGAGCACTAGCTTAAGCAATTTTTAGATCAAAACAATGTAATGCATTTATGGAGAAATAAAGATTATATTATATATTTTTTTTTGTATTATTAAATGTGAACTGAGTCGACTGGTGAAATGAAATTAACCGATGAAGAAAAGAAGAGGTTGGTTACCTCGTCTTTTCTTCATCGGTTAATTTTAAACCCGAAAAAATATTCTTAAGTTCATTCACAACTGTAAAGAATAGCCGTAGCCCTGTATTTTTAAAAATAAAAGAAAAGATAGGTGACGCACCGGTTCCTTTGGCTTGTCTCCCCTCGTATAAAGTTCTATCCGTGGTGAATGTCCTCGCCAAGACGACACAAATATCAAATTTTTTATTTATTTTTAACAAACTCAAAAGCCAATACAGTAGCACTACAGATCTGAATATTGGTTACTAGCATTTTTGTTGTTATCCATCTGTTATAGCTGTTGGTTCTCCTAGTATTAAATAAATAAATAAATAAAAGTAGTAAAAAATGACTACCTAGTTATTTCTAAATTATTGAATGCTAAAAGTACTATTTTCAATTTATTACTAACACGCATAGACATTTTTAACTATAGCAATTTAAATAACTTTTTTTGACGAAAGCGCCAACTGGTGACTAATTTCTGGAACTTCATATTGATATCTCAGACTCTATGTTCATGTTGTAATTTATTCTAGTAATTTGTGCTACTTGCTGACAAATCCAATGTTTATTAACTATGTGCTCGTGTTTGGTTTATTCTCGGCTTTGAGGAATTAAATATCTTGTCTCCATGTATATGTTATGCGGCAAGTTACTTTCAAAACCAATGACATTAGATGAACTCGATGTGCGTTTTGGCCATTTTACTTGGCTTGCGTTGGTGATTCGTACATAGTCACGTGACCAAAGTAGTTTTTGGATCAATGGCGCCAAATGTCTGTTACAGAAAATGTATGTGAATTATGAGGTATTTCAACATAGTACATTATTGCAAATTGATATACAATCGACTTGTTGTATATATGATATACATTCGAAGCGAAACGATGGAGAAAATGATGCGTAGGACTCACGTCAATCTGGCAACAAAACAGTGCTGCTATCTATGTTGTCAACTTTGTTATGTAGCCTACAATGGAGACTATTCGTGAGATAAATATTTACGGTTAATTATTAAAGAATGAAATTGTTGGATTAATTGGTGGTGTCGTGTGAGTGCATTTTGTGTATTAGTGAGGGCTACAAGTGAGGTTGTCAACGGGCGGCTGTTGTATGTGGCTCGCCGCTATTTACAGTCTCGGCCCGAGCACTGGCCCGCCATACATTTTACTCGTGCTATAAAGTGAAACGTCAAACGGGATTGTTATTCATTTTCATACATATGCACTAAAAACCGTCCAATTCGGTGAATATTGATCTTACGATGCATTATGTCGAGCTAAAACACGATCTCACAATTTAAACACCTGTTCATTTTACATTGTTGAATCCTGAAATTGACATTTTTGTTCTGTATGTCAAAATGCTTTTGTAATGAATAGTCCTCAATACAGTGCTTTATTAGTGTTTACCAACGCTATATGACTTTCAGTTGTTAGTAATATTGTGTATAGCACATTGTTTTGTTGTTTGATTCAGTCTGCTCATTAATTCTGAACTGTCAAAATTTACTGAATATTGTTTTGAATGACCAATTTGGATCATAGAATATGCTCATAGATTCACTTATCTAAGGTTACCACCAGTTCTTAAGACAGTACTGAGTAGAACAGTGCATATTAAAGATTTATATTGTTGTTTTGGTCATCACCAGTCCTTAAGACAATAGTCAGTAGAAAAGTGTCTTTTATAGATTCGTTTTGTTGTTTCAGGTTTACAGAACGCAAACTGAAGTGCCATGTAGTGAATGATGTGACATTCTACACGATGTTGTTACCGCGTTCTAAGTGTAAAGCAGTAGAAGGATCGTGAACATGTAGGTTGTGGACAACTAAGCAAGATGTCGTTGAGAGGCACAAAGCGGGCGTCTGGGGTGCGCGGTGATGAAGCCGGCGCATCCAAGCGCCGCAAGACGGAGCCAGAGCAAGATCCTGCTCTCTGGCAGCTCCGCCCTGTCAGTGACCTCAAGATGTCATCAATATATAACAGGAGTGCCTCAGAGGCACCCGCTGAACTATTCAGGTTTGTGTGACATGTTTGGATTGGATGCAATCATTAAGATACGGTCTATAACATTATGTTATGTTTAATAGAATACAGATCATATAGTGGTTGTTTAGAGAATAAATATTACTGTACTATATGGTAAGCATTACACAAACCCCTGGTTTCTGAAAGCTGATTTAACACTAGACAAATCATAGAGAACATATAAAAATACTTTGCATAGTATTCACAACAATGAACACCTCAATCACATTTACCTGAAATGTGATTGATCTGCTTCAGGTCTGGCTTCTGGAAACCATAGGTTAAATAAGATCATTTACAAAATAGGTTACATTACATTCTATTATTATTATCAGTATTAACACTACCTTGATATTCTAGTTATTTATGTAATTATTTGCCAGTGCCACTTTTTTATGTGTTTGCAAGCATTTGCCATTTCTGAGCAAGCGCAGTAATATGAAAGACATTAAACATAGTTAGATGAGGTATGTTGAAGTACATACAAGCTGAGGCTAAGAATATTTATTTTGATTTAATTGAAGTTAAACCCCAATTCAGAATGGAGTAGATATATAAATTGAATATTTGCTGAAGTTCCAAGATCCTAATGAAATATTTGTAAGGATTAATTAAATTTTGCAAAGTTTTTTTACGCTAATATAAATTATCAGTACTTATATGATCAAGTACATCTGCATTGCGATTCAAAATCAAACAAACATGAACAGCGAATTGCTTGATAATTTGAAATATTAATTTGCTGTGCTTTGGTATACGGAATTTGTGATATTAAAAATAATATAAACATTAAAATTTGGCTCAAAGTAACTGATATTTCACAATGATGCTATGCGCTACATAATATTCTGTTATGTTCTGTCACTAGTTCTTAACATATTTATATGGTTCTTATATTAAATTATTGTTATTTAGCAAAACAATTCATTCTGCATATATTGCATTTTTAAGATGTTTGATTCAAGTTTGATATAACAATATTTAAATGAAAGGAAATAAAAAAGCTTATACTTGATGCTAAAGTAGTAAGTTATAAATGAAATTGAATGAAATGATTGCGATAGTTGATTGAATATTTACTAACTCTTTAATGTGAATATTTTAGGCCCAGTTTTTTATCCATAGTTAACTCAACCACTGGTTAAATATTCTAGCCAAAGGTTTCTAATTTCGCTAAAATGCGTCTTTTCATAAATTGATGAATATGATATGTTAGCCTATCAAATGGTCAAATTAGTTGGAGAGTTAATTATTTGACCACTTTTTAGGCTAACAATTGATGACAAAACCATTAAAACGAAATTTCAAACCATTGGTTAGTAGATTTAACCATTAGTTGAGTTAACTACGGATAAAAAAACTGGGCCTAGGTCTACTAACATAACTATTTTTAAGACCATATTGAAAATGGGAGAATGTGCCTGTGCCATATAATTTAATGCTACTGAATAAGTGTGTATATTACCAAAGACTATATGAAGAGGTTAAAAAAGAATTTAAAAGTTATACAGGAATCTATCTTAAATGAATAAATTTAAAAAAGGAATTATACATATACTCTTAAAACATAATTATACTCTTAACCTAGGCAACAAACTCATTAAAATAAAGTTATAAAGATTTTTAAAAATAACAGAGAAAAGAAAGATTTGAAACTGCTTATGTGACGGCATTTAAAATTGTTGGTAAAATTTTGTTAGTAGTTAACCAGGAGCCATACTGTCGCTTAACTGCATGCTTGCCTGCATACAGTGATGGTGAAAAGTCATAGATCACAAGCAAGTTTTCTATATGATAGAACATTACAACACTCTCGTGTCATTCGAAA
The DNA here is from genome assembly GCA_947562075.1 of Orthosia gracilis. Classification (NCBI taxonomy): domain Eukaryota; kingdom Metazoa; phylum Arthropoda; class Insecta; order Lepidoptera; family Noctuidae; genus Orthosia; species Orthosia gracilis. The sequence continues at coordinate 6,657,218 of OX387268.1, forward strand.
TTAATTCAATTTGAGTAGATGCAGATATTGCGGTTTACATATAGATTTGCTAACATTTTTTTATTAAATAACAATAACCAGAGATAATTGCACAGAATTAAGTTAAAAATATGCAACAAAAAAAAACATAGTGGAACATAGAACCTGCTGCCCTTCTGCTTTTTGGAGAGTTGGTTAGAAATAAATATAAGCAGGCTCTTTAAGGTTGCATTTTGTTTTATGTACAGTCACGAATAAAAAGATGTATTTGTTGATATGCGGTGAATATAGGAATAGAGTGGTGAATACTTGAAATTCATATAATATTAGCTTCCAGATGGACATTCTACATGTTCTTCAAATACTGAAAACCATTTAAAATAAGGTTACTCAAGTTAAAAGATATTCAGTGTTTAAATTGGTTTGATTCTTATAGTAAATGTCAATATAGAAAGAAGTTTGTTCATTATGATACAAGAAAATAAATCTTTTCTCTCTTGGTATTGTCACTCACTCCTTTTCATCGAGCGCATTGGATATTGACAAAATGAAATTGTTCCAAAAGCTGGTGAATTTAAAACAAAATACATTTATCATACATTACATGTAATATAAAATGTCACATTTTAGTCAACCCCTCTGATTGTTTGAATTTTGCTCTTAGATTTATTTAAAAAAGAGTTTATTTGCGCCAGTTAATGTTTTCTTTTCGATATTTGTCATGGCTGCACAGATGGTTGACTTTCATTTATAAATATGAACCCGATCACCGTTATTTTTTCCCTTTCAAATTAAACTGTTTAGACAATAGAGAGAACAAATACATATTTTTGTTTATGACTTTTTACTCACAAGGCGGATACAGACATTGCGAGGCATGCGCCGCGCACGCATCCAAATGCACGCCTTTTGCTTTGATTTGAGTTGTCGTAGCTCAAGCCTCACCAAGAATATGAACGATCACACATTGAGAAGCATGCGATGAGCGCCGTGCGCTGCGCATGCCTCGCAATGCATGTATCCGCCTTAGAATTCGTTACTGATACGGTGTAAGTAAACTATGGCTGCGAGACCAGAAAAGAACATGACTATGTGCCAGAAGAAAGTTTCGCTGCAGTAGCAACTGCAGAAAAAGATAAAAATCATTATGCATGCGTACACGAGGGACTCTTCGTAGCCATAGAAATCCATTGCTGTTCTTCAAAGGGGTGGTATGTGGTAGATCAGGAAACAACCAGACAGCAATCACCATACTGGAAATTATATATTACTGTCTATATTCTACAAAATGCAATGTCAGTGCAGTTTTTTGTGTATTGAAGTGTAGTGTATAAACATTGTTTGTAGGCAGGTGTGTTCGCGATCATAGGTATTTTGAAGCAGGAGACTAACCCCCATTTTTGAATTAAAAATTTGAAGTTGATATTTGCTACTACAACTCTGCTTTAGCCAGAAAACATGTCATTGTCTAATTTTGAGATAAAGCACATTGTCACATTCATAACTCCGAATACTCGATTCAGAAACCAGCCCTAATTCAATAGCTCATTATGAATATAATTTCACACCTATTTAGGTCCTTTCATTATGTAATTGGCTTTTTATGAAACTGAACTGAGATAACTTCAGTTAGATTCGTTCAAATAAACTTCATATTTAAGGCATTTTATTCCTCTTTAAGATGTAGTTGTTCATTTGTATCTTTAGGTTTTGATTTTTTTCTGTCATATCGCCATATTTTTAGCTTTTACTGCTTTAATTTGAGAAATATTACTCAGCTAAAATGGCCCAAACTTAAGCCAACAAACCAACAACACTCAGTTCGTTCGATTGTAGTGAAAGGCCCATATACGTTATTGATATTGCATGCTCTTTAAGACGCATTATTTCTTCAATGGATTTCATATTAAGAAATTATACACAAATTTTCTATAAGAGTTCATGTAATAAATATGACGATATTACAGAAACCCAAAGAAACATGAGTAATTCTTGTCATAAGTAATTCAAAATGATAAATTTAATAAAACTCCAATTTCATTTGGAAGACACTAATAATAATATTGATAGTTAATTGTTGCATAGTGGAACTTGCAATATACTATTTACTATTACATTTTTAGTTACTTAGTTCCATTGTAGTCAGCACCGCTTCAGGAGAATGTCAGGAAACTGCCCATTACTCCCTCGGTTGATCCTGAAACATTAAATGAGTATATTTTAATTGTAAAACATTAAAATAGCCCTGTTTGAGGCTGCCAGCCATGATTAAGCTTTATCAAGGCGGTTTGCCCTGAAAGGCTAGTCAAAGTCAAATTATATATTTAAACGAGTATATTTTAATTGTAAAACAATAAAATGAGGCTGCAGGCCACGATTAAACTTTGTCACGGCGGTTTGCCCAGAAAGGCTAGTCAAAGTCAAATCATTTTAATTAGGCCATTAATCGGTCGTGTGCCCGTAATTACCGAAACAATAGAAAAGCCATCGTGTCTCGCGTGGATCCACGTATTAAAAACACGAAAAGTAAAACGGCACTTTTGAATGTTATAATTAAATAGTAATAATCAATTCTACTATCCAATCTCAAAGGTTTTTTTGGAGAAGAACAGACAAGAAACTATACAGGTTGAAATGTATTACCACAACACTTTGCCAGTTATTTTTAAAGCTCTTCACGATTAATTAGCCATATAATTGTTTTTATTATGTTGGTATATTTCATACAAATAGAAACTATCAACTTAGAATATTACACTTTCAAATATTATTATCTGGCACACTCTGTGTTTAGTTAATAATACAAAAATGTATGCTTATTTCTTTCTATTTTGGAGATCCAGCGTCTACCATTCATCCCATGCAAAGAGCTTTTGAGAAAAAATTACTCTAATATAAGCTGGTTTATATATAATTCACTTACGCTCATTAGCGCCTAAATCTTAACTCAGTTAAGCCCAGTTTTTTGATCCCCAGTCAACTCAACCATTGGTTAAATATGCTTGACCAATGGTTGCAAAATCCGGTAAAGCGCGTTTATTCATGAGTTGTTTGTATAACAAAAAATTCTGGTTGGTTGGAATGGTTTAATAATAAACTCTCCAAATTATTTGACCATTTCTCACAACTCAATAATTGGTTAGAACATTTAACCAATGGTTGAGTTAAACTAGGGATAAAAACTGGGCCTCAGTAACACGAAGTTAAATAACAAATATGTCATACATAATTGGCCAGGTTAGCTTCCAACTCTAGAGTTAGTAAAACAACCCAGTGTGGAAAAATTGGCCATAACTGTTATATAATAAATAAATTTAGTTAGGTATTCTATGTACATTATTCTTGTCCTTAAGAAATTAATATGAATAAGTTAAATTAATAATAATGTATGATGGGTATTATTAGGTTTTCCATTTGGAATTTCTCAGTAGCAGCCCGGTGTCTGCATTTTTCAGTAGCATCCCAGAGTCCGATGAATTTCTCAGTAGCATCTCGGTGTCTGAATTTCTCAGTAGCATCTCGGTGTCTGAATTTCTCAATAGCATCCCAGAGTTTGAACATCTCAGTAGCAGCATGGTGTCTGAATTTCTCAGTAGCAGTCCGGTGCTTGAATTACTCAATAGCAGCCCGGTGTCTGAATTCCTCAGTAGCAGCCCGATGTTTGAATTACTCAATATCAGCCTGGTGTCTGAATTTCTCAGTAGCAGCCTGGTGTTTGAATTACTCAATAGCAGCCTGGTGTCTGAAATTCTCAGTAGCAGCCCGGTGTTTGAATTACTCAATAGCAGCCCGGTGTCTGAATTTCTCAGTAGCAGCCCAATGTTTGAATTACTCAATAGCAGCCTGGTGTCTGAATTTCTCAGTAGTAGCCCAGTGTTTGAATTACTCAATAGCAGCCCAGTGTCTGAATTTCGCAGTAGCATCCCAGAGTCTGAATTACTCAGTAGCAGCCTGGTGTCTGAATTTCTCAGGAGTAGCCTGGCATCTGAATTTATCAATAGAAGCCTGGAGACTAAATTTCTCAGTAGATTCCCGGAGTCTGAATTTCTCAGTAGTAGTCCGTAGTCTGAATTTCTCGATAGAAGTCCGGAGACTGAATTTCTCAGTAGTAGCCCGTAGTCTGAATTTCTCGATAGAAGCCCGGAGTCTGAATTTCTCGATAGAAGCTCGGAGTCTGAATTTCTCGTTAGAAGCCCGGAGACTGAATTTCTCAGTAGCAGCCCGGTGTTTGAATTACTCAATAGCAGCCCGTTTTCGGAATTTCTCAGTAGCAGCCCGGTGTTTGAATTTCTCAGTAGTAGCCCGGAGTCTGAATTTCTCAGTAGTAGCCCGGAGTCTGAATTTCTCGATAAAAGCCCGGAGACTGAATTTCTCAGTAGTAGCCCAGAGTCTGAATTTCTCGATAGAAGCCCCGAGACTGAATTTCTCAGTAGTAGCCCGTAGTCTGAATTTCTCGATAGAAGCCCGGAGACTGAATTTCTCGATAGAAGTCCGGAGACTGAATTTCGCAGTAGTAGCCCGTAGTCTGAATGTCTCTATAGAAGCCCGGGGACTGAATTTCTCAGTAGTAGCCCGGTGTCTGGATTTCTCTATAGAAGCCCTGAGACTGAATTTCTCAGTAGCAGCCCGGTGTCTGGATTTCTCAGTGGTAGCCCAGAGTCTTAATTTCTCATTAGCAGCCTGGTGTCTGAGTTTGTGCTCTCTGTGCTCCTCTGCCTTACCCTTCGGGGAATACAGGCGTGTTGTTATGTTATAATAAGAAGCAAAAATGATTAAAAAATCTTTTCTTCAAATCGTGACACAAACATTTCCTTACATCTTAAAATTAAAGTTATTCTTTAGACAAGACAAGTGGTTCGTTTAGCTAGTGGTGCAAACCTTCACCATTATTTTTGCTCCAGTGGCCTTATAATACAATGGCAGGCCATGACTAGCTGACCAGGGGGACAGCCGGTCATTCCTTATTAGGTATTCATGTAAAATTACGAACGTGTTGCGGCAGGGACAATATTTCTAATGAAAAGGCGTCTATTAAGCCTTAAGATTATGAGTAGCATTCATTTTAATTAACTTTATGAGAAGGCACATCTTTCCATCCTATTATTGTTAAAGCAATTTTGTGCTTGCGTAGAAAAAGTTAACTGTTCAATTTAATATTGATATCTTTAAGCGAATTTCTACCTTGTGCAAAACTTGTCCAAAGTTGTCATAAATCGATGGATAATTGATGCACCTACCTTTAATGTAAATTCAACTATTCTTCAAATAGCTCGATTCGCAATTGTCTTAAACTATTCTCAAAAATGTTAAATCACATTTGTCATTCCATTATACATCTTCAGTTCATTGAAATAAAGTTCATTGTCTAATCAAATATCACATATTATAACACTTAACAAAAGTTTTACTAACCGAAAAGTTACAATATCACCGATTTATGGGATCTTACTAATAATAGTTATTAGCTTATTAAATATATTTGACTTAAAATGCACCAATTCACTTACCTCATGTACCTTTGTATTAATAACATCACAAGCTTTAACAATGGATATAAAATAATCTTTTCTGTGGTATTAGTTTAGTATTGAGTTCCCATTGTTGGGTTTTTAAATATATATTTCGAATCAAACTTTATAAAAATACGAACTTTGATTGTATCCAAAATAGTAATTGCATGGACAATTAAAAGATTTCGTTACTAAACGCAGCTCACATAACTGCAGTCTGTTAAAAACTGATCTTGACCAACTGTAATGTATTGCAAAATTGCGCCCCTATTCAATAAATTGGATAAAGGCAACAAGATACAGCAGGTATTCACAAACAGATTCCTCGCGTCGTAAGTAAATAGGGTCCGGTGAGGGTGGCAAGGTAAGGGGTAAAAGGACTGCGCACTCTTTAATTACATCACAGAAAAGATTAATATGTATCAGGCGTGAATATTATTTTACAGACGTCGCGACTTTCATCAAAATCGTATAAAACCATGTCTACAATTAAATTAAGTTGGTATTGTTTGCTCAATGTTGATGTAAATGACCTAAATCACGTATTTGTATATCGTGTTGTCTGTAAAATCTGGCATGGGTAATGGTTTGTACTAACGTTCATAATCGAACTCATTAAATGTCGCTAACCGGGATTACATCTATGAATTTCAGAAAGGACCTTATCAGCGCCATGAAACTGCCAGACAATGAGCCACTCACACAGTCTTCATACTGGATAATAACAGACACATGGAAGCAGGAGTGGGAGAGAGGAGTCCAGGTGCCGGTGAACCCTGACTCCCTACCTGCGCCGAAGGTCAATATAATTGACAATCCACCACCACCAAACTTTCAGGAATTCAAATTGTAAGTTAATATTTCGTAACCCTTTATATAAGTCCACCACAAAACAATATCTCTTACAAATAAATATAAGAACTTAATTGAAAGTTGTATTTGATTATTACTTGTAAGCAAAAAAACAATAAAAAAGGTGAGATCAAGTGGGATGTACTATTGAAACAAATTTAAATAAAAACCAGTTCACAGTGAGCATGAAATGTTTTTTTATTTACAAAAATTTCTGGTTATTAGTTCAAAAGAATTTCACCTCAAGTACCCGCGGGTAAATCTTAATTCAAATCAGCACTCAGCACAGCAAGCACAAATTGTCAATAAGAACTTTCCATTAACAACTTTCCACTAATAACTTTCCACTAAAATTATTTATTTTATTCATCAGGCCCAAGGACAAGTACCTGCACCTCAGTCGCGATGTTCACTACAATTCCGATAAACACATATTAAGTCAAACGCCAGCACGAGCCGAGGCCGCTTGTAGCTATGACTTGGATGCCACTGACACTGCATGGCTAAAATTGTTGAACGCCGAACGCGCAAGAGCGGGCGCCCCTCCAGTCACAGAAGACCAACTCGAAAAGGTTATTGAAGAACTTGAGGTTAGTGGCACAAATGTTTGTTTACACGTATCTTTTGTTTGCGCACCGGATTTTCAACCTTAAGGACGTGGGTTACGTTTTATGCCGACGAGTTTATTTTAAGACGTATGTGAGGTCGGATAGGGTTTAAAATGTTTTGCTTTCCGAACAAAATTCTAAGAAGCGGTGAATGGGGGCCGGTGCTTTTTGTAACATTAAATCTCATAAAATGACTGAAAAAAATGCTTTGCATTTACCAGTAAAAAAATATTTCGCAAGTTTTAACTGGAACAATACCACCTTAGCAAGTCGAAACCTACACATAAAGATTTTTTTTATAATGTTTCGCAAATATTAGACCGTAAAGGGAAGATAAATAATGGACCTTCTGTTTTATTATAAATACTAATTGTCCGACTAAACTAGGTTTAATAGCCGCTATCTGAAACTAATAATTGAAGCCGTAGTTCGGCAGAAATAAAAATTGTCACTCAGTTTTAGCAGAATTTTAAATCAACTGCAATACCACTCCTCTTAATTGCAGTTTATTTGAATTTATCAATAAAATGCTACGCAGAAATAAAAAAATAAATGCAATTAATATCATCCGTATGATGATATTAATTGCATTTATTTTCGTAACTTTTAAAAACCGGCCAAGAGCGAGTCGGACTCGCGCATGAAGGGTTCCGCACCATTATAGCAAAAAAGTATTGGGGCCTCACTTAAATGTTAATTTTATTCTGTTTTTAGTATTTGTTGTTATAGCGGCAACAGAAATAAATCATCTGTGAAAATTTCAACTGCCTAGCTATCACTGTTCATGAGATACAGCCTGGTGACAGACAGACATACAGACAAACGAACCGCGGCGTCTTAGTAAAAGAGTCCCGTTTTTACCCTTTTGGTACGGAAACTTAAAAATGAAAGCAGATATTCGTATTGTTTATTTAGCTTATATTTATAGGTAGAAAAAAAATGATAGTTTATTTATGGAGTCTTCTTTACTTTTCTTAGAGGTCGGAGGTATCCTGTAGGGCTTTAAACTCTAACTTTCTGTGATTACCTCAACACCGTTTGAGTGAAGCAATGAAGATTTTTCTTCATAATTTCCTTGACTTAAAATAACATCACCAAAGCGGCGGCGCATGTGAGAGATCGGGCAGTAAGAACTGTCTTCGCTCGGCTACCGCGGCCAAGGTGGCTTCAGTCAATTCGTTGCTCATAATGAAATCTAGGTAACGTGCAGAAACTGAAACTTCGTTCGAATCCTAAGAATATACTTTAAGATACGTCTTAATATAACAATTGGGACAAAAAAGAATATCAATGCTTTATCCTCAAAACAAAATCATAGGACAATTTTCTCTACACATTTTTATCGGTAATTTTCACAGGTGCATTCTTATATGACATGAATGGTGAATCCTGCGGCATGGGTACTAATACGATCAGAATAATCTACTCCTATATTTACTAGTGCACTAGCGAGAGTAATATTTGTTCGCCAATGAACACAGTGGCAAATAAGTGTACAATGACGGCTGCTTGGCGACCGTTTATCAAACCCGTTATATTGGGAGAAGCCGCCATAGTAGTCGAGGTGGCCCAATGGTAAGACGTCTCGTGCCAAAGGTCTTGGGTTCAAATCAGGGCAAGTACCAATGTGACATTTTACATTCGTATGCACTTTCTAAGTGTATCTTAGACATCGACAACATGAGAGGAAGAATGAAAAGCGATTAACAAAGGTTGTCTACAAGACAGACGTGAATGGAAACGCCGGGAGGAGACGCCCTAGAAAGACATACATAGACCACATTACATAGACCTTATTGGTGATGTTCTTGAGAAAGGCCAGGTGCACAGTACTCATAACTGGCGTGTGTGTATGACTAGATGTATGAACGTGAGGGAAGCAAAAGAAGTATGTAAGGATTGTAGCAGGTCTATTGTTTCTGCCTACCACCCCCATGGGCAAAAGGCATGCGTTTATGCATGTATGCATGGCTAATATCGGTGAAGGAAAACATCTTGAGAAAACCTGGGCTTATAGTTGGAAATCTCCATCATTGAGCAAGCGTGGTGATTAATAAAGAAGAAGATGAATTAATATTTATTTGTGACCCGCACAGGAGACACGATATAAGCAAAACACAACCAATCATAAAAAAAAAAAAAAAAAAAAAAAATCACCCCGTGCGAGACCAAAAAGGCTCCTATCTCTATTATACTATGATATTAAAAAGAAAATATCGCTGCGCTGATATTCTGATAGGGCCTACTGTATCACAGACACATTCACGGAAACGGAACTCAACATATAAGGAATAAGATAGAATAAAACAATTAATAACAAAATAGTAAAAAAAAAACAGAAGGTGTGTCACAGTCAATACTCGTTCCTTCTCTATATGAGAAGAGAAATACGCTCTGCTGTGGTCTGTAACAGGCTGGTATTATTGGGAGAAGCGACTACAATACCTGTAGGTACTAATAAAATATTGTTAAATGCGTTGTCTAAAGGCTACGGTTCGAACCCACGAACTACAACTTATAAGTCGCGGCCGATACCACTAGGCCACCACTGCACTTGCAAGTTTTTATGGCAGAATCAAATTTAAGTCGTGAACATCAAGGTAATTATCTAATACTCGTATAAGTACTTAATACTTAAAGCCTTCGTTAACCCTTCACTGACGGCATAGTCTTGAAGTAAAAGTGACGACTGTCACTGCTTACAATAAAAGCTTTCCAAATTGATGGAATGGTCAACGAAAATAAGCATTTTACAAATAACTCGGTATTGTTTTAGTTCACAGTAACAATGTAAAAGTTACCATTGCTTCTAATCCTTATAGTTATTTAAAACAAGCTAAATCAAACAAGGTCAATAAATAGCTTAAGATGGCTGTGTTTCATAGCCGATATCATAAGGAATTTCACAATTTTCTTGTAACCCTAAAATGTCGGTGAGACGGCGCGTTGCCGATATTGCAAATTACATAACTCAGTGCAGACTGCTTCGGTTAATGAAAATATAGAATTGATTTGCAATATCAAAATGCCTTTTGTTTTGCTGTAATTTAATTATGATTAATCTAACTGACTATTCGCACTATTCGAGCATATTGATGGATAGCTTCTAAATGTTTTTACAAGTTAAAAATAAGTATACAAAGGATCCCATTTTCGCAATCCCCGAGATATTCTGAGATGCACATAAAAACTTGCAGATGGTGTTCATTGACCTCGAGAAGGCATACGACCGGGTGCCCCGTGAGGTTTTGTGGTGGGCCCTTAAGAAGAAAGGCGTGCCTGGGAAGTATGTACGGTTGATCCGGGCGATGGACAGTTGATGCAGTACCCAAGTCCGGCCTATAGTATGCACTATTGGCATTCGGCTTGCACCTAGGGTCGGCCCTCAGTCCTTACCTCTTCCTGATGATAATGTACGCTCTGACGGCGATAATACAGCAAGAGGCACCATGGTGTATGCTATATGCCGATGGTATTGCGCTGGTTGCCGAGAGTAGCCTAGAGGTCCAGAGCAGATTGGAGGTGTTGTGGCACAGACTGGAGAGTGTTGGCCTGAAATTGAGCAGAACCAAAACGGCATACTTGTTCTGCGATTATGGCGGTCTCTTCAGTTCGGTGTCTATAGCTCTCGCTGGAACTCCCATACCGATCTGCTCCGAATTCCAGTACCTAGGGTCGCTTGTCCAAGGGGATGGCGAAGCAGACCGAGACTTAACGCATCGGATCAACTCAGGTTGGGTGAAATGGCGACAGGTCACTGGGACAACTTGCGATTGAGGGACATCCGTGCCCCTCAATTAAATGGGAAAATCTACTAGTCTGTGATTAGACCTGTCGTCATGTATGGATAGGGAATGTTGGGCTGTGAAAAAGATGGATGAAAAGAGATTGCATGTAGCAGAGGTGAAAATGTTGAGATGGATGTGCGGAGTAACGAGAATGGATAAAGTGAGAAATGAGTATATTAGAGGAGGTTTGAAAGTGGCGCCAGTGGCAGAAAAGTTGAAAGGAAACCGTTTGTCCTGGTATGGTCATGTGATGAGGAGGGATGAAACGCATGTTACTAATAGTACTATAAGTTATGAATAAAAATGTGTTTAGATGGAGAGGGAGGGGATGGCCAAAGAAAAGATAGATGAACTGTGTGAAAAATGAGAAAAGGGAGTCAGTGATGTTGTTGTTGACAGTGTGGCTTCTCACAACATTTACTTTGGGACCCACCCTGAAATCGCTTAAAGAAAACAGCTGGCCTTACATTTTGTTGAGTTTTGCGAAAATGTTTTTTTAAATTTGGTATCAAACTTAACTTTAATTTTATTTATATAAGGTTCTTGAGTCGGCAAACTTTACAGTTTGTTGGAGAAATTATATTTATTTATTTACATACGTATAGCTATCATTACTTTTGCCCAATTATATAGTGTATTTTCTTTTATTAATGATTTCTCAATCTAATTAATCTTCGTCATCATAACTTCCCCGATAGGTTTTTTTTTGGGACAATCCCACCGCACTATTCCCAAACCACTGCAACTCCTGAAAGCCAGAATAAACAGTGGCGACCACTAGAAAAGCGCCGAGGCAATGAAGCTCGACGAAGTCCAACAAGGCAATGAAGCTCCCCGAAATGTTAGGTACACGTACACCGATTGGGTGTAACTAATTAGGCTAGCGGTGACACATCATCACCATCAGCCTATTAATGTGCCCACTGCTGGGACACAGGCCTCCTCTCTTGTCTTCGAATTTTTGGTTCTAGGACATGCCGGTTTCCTCACGATGTTTTCTTTCAACGTTTTTAGAGCAGTGGTGATGAACCTTCGACACGTAAGTTGGGACCGCTACCTCTGGGCCAACACTGCTCTTACTTAGTGACATTCACAGTCTAATTAATATGAGTTCAAATAACATATAAAAAGTAATTAATACGATCAATCAAATTAATTTCAATTATTATCTTAATGAGAGACGCGCCAGATCGGTCAATGTGGCGACACCTGGGGGAGACTTATGTTCAAGAGGGGACGTCTTTCGGCTGAAATGATGATGGTCTTTTAATTACACAAAATCTGTAACTCGCTCAGTACTGTGGCCTTATGCTGAGTTTTTACTCGTCCTTGGTCGCGTTATCGTAAACGATCCCCTATGTCAATTTCTATAAAAACAAAAGGTATCTCCTTACTGTCACTAGATGGCGCTTATCCACTTTCAATACAAATTGGCGTTTACGTTAACGCGATCCAGCGTTTGACAAAACTCGCACTAAGCCCACTGAAAACAGATGGAAGGCCAATGATACCATCTAATGTCTGTTATTGACACGACGTAGATCACCGATTAATTATAGAATTAATGTATTCTCGTAACCATATTATTTAATAAGTAGGTATCTTCGCTGTTATCTCGATACATGTCGAAACTAGCATTTGATAAGTGTAGTCCTTATCTATGTGCAGTTGAGGCGAATGGATACGCGTACCTATGAATCCCTATAGCTACAGTTTGTTTACTGAAGATAGGCAACGGAATAAAGGCATTTTTCTATAATTTATCATTAGGTATGTTCATCAGTTTTAACAGAATTCAAAAAGATTTCTTACAGTCAAAGATGAAACTGCATTAAAAAAAATATAATCGAGTTTTCAATATGAGCGGGGAGAATGATATATACGATTTAACAATCTTCTGGTATATTGTGAAGGATGGTACGGTTGACACCTGACGGGCATGTCACCTTGTCTCTGGTTGTTTTTGTCTAGCTAACGAAGAGTACTTGGATAGGCACAACCTTGTAGCCAGGATTATCCATCAGCAACTGGCTCTGAAATACACTCTTGTGGTATCGGAGGTGCCGTACTATAGGTATGTGCCCGATCCAGATCTCGAAAATGGCAATATCACATTGTACTAGGACTGGTCCATCATCACTGACAGGACTATTGTAGCCAATAAACCTGATATTGTGGTGGTGCAATGAATTGTTGACATTACCGTCCCGCTTGATGGGAACCTCGTGAAAGCCGAGAAAGATAAGCAAATCACGTACCTTGATTGGCTTCGATTTGGCGAGGGTGTCGACATGTGGGATGTGGACTCGGCGATCATTGTACCGATAGTCGTGTCAGCCAAAGAGTCTCGACCAACACGTTAGGGAGCTCTCATTAGGGATCTGGGTCAAGGGCTTGATTTAGAAAGCAGTACTTTTGGACACGGCTCGTATTGTCAAGTGGCTCCTCTCTCTAGAGCCCTGACCGCCGGTAGCTTGGACCCTGTTCCTGTTAACGGTGGGCCATTATTTTAATTTTTAAATGTTTTTAACAATTAAAATAGAAATAAATTCTTAATTAATTACTTCTTCCTTTTTAAAATATTTATAAAATTTTTAAATAGGAATATAGATGAATAAAGGAAAAAATTGTAGTAAATATACAATAAATAGTAATACTAATACATTTTTAATATACATAGGTTTTCCTTCTCAACATTTTTCGCATGTTATGCTCGGGGTATATCGGACATCTTTACGCCGATATTCCTGAGCATCTTCATCCAGCTGGCTGATTGGTATCAGGAAATCTTCAATCAGGTATTTTACTGGTTTGAATTATAGCATTACAAACAAATAACGTTAGCTTTTCACCGAAACGCCATTTCGCCAAAGCCAACAGAATTATTATTTCCTCCTAGAAATTTATGTTTTACCACGGGGTTCAGCACTTACAAAGAAAATTTAAAAACGTGCAAGAAATATATATAAAACAAATCGTCACTGTATTTATAGAAAAAAATAGTCACGAACCGAGACAACCATTTTACTTGTAAGTCGCTGCTAACAACATCTATAGTCATGGAACGGAACAGAACGCGATCGAAGTACTGGTAAAAATAATCGGCTTACTCAGACGAAAAACGCTAGTTACGTTGGCACGGTTTCTTTATATCGGATGAGGCTGTATGCTAGTATTTATCTGTGGTTTTATCTTCCTTCTACCTATTTGAGTACCTCCTACCTTCTACGAGTATGAGTGTAGTTAATTGTGAAGTTCTGCGAGATATGTATGTAGGAGACGAATTTAGTCTAATATTGGTTAGTTAATGAGAGACGTTTAACTGGCGGATAGCCGTTTTACGTTAATGTTAAATATAATGTAGTATTATCCTGGTCTAAATAAGAATAAAAACTCGGTAAAAATTTAATGGTTTTTGGTGAGTCACTATTTGAAGTAATATACCTTATAGTTTAAATACCCTAGTGGCCTCTATAATTACAATTATGCACGAGGGAGGACCCAATGCAACGCGACTTGCGACCTGCACTAATATTACTTACGCCGTACACACAAATTAGTGAAAATCTCTTTTTAAAGTCCTGTCCACTCACACAAGCATTTTCTACCGTCGGTGATTTTATAACGTCCGCGCTGCAATATTGAATGCAAAAACGTTTATTAAGTCTGATCTTGATTGGTTTTTGTAGCTTTTTATTTCACGCATGCATTGTCAACAGAATACATTTTTCGATTCGCAACGATTTGATAACTTGTGTTTTGGTTAAAATCAAATAAATTTACAAAATGCAAAACGAAAAAACAAGTGGTACCGAAGACACCGTCTTCTACCGAAGACAAAAGTAATTTTGCACTTTGTAGTGTTATGCTTTGGAAGTCAATTAATTTTTGTTCAAAAACAATATTAAGTTAAAAACATTAAGTGAATTTGAGAGTTTAATAACAGAAATGGTTTTTATTTCACTCTTCACAAAGGATCACATAATTAAGAGTCACAAGTAATGACGAGTATTTATAATTGAAGAACTAAGCTTAATGATCTGAAATTGAAATGCTGTTCATGTTCCAATTGTACTTCAGAAATTAATATTGTGATGTAGGTAGAGGCTTGTAATGGAAATATTTTTATCATAAGAGTCTTTACGTTATAATGTCTAGACGATTGATTGGGGGTGGCCAAGGTAGATACGGTAAGGAGCTTAACGCCTACGTCCTTTTCATAGGGGTTATAACGAGCACGGTTTTGTAGTAAAATATTTATATTAGCCAGACATCCTCAATATTCTCTGTTATAATGAATCTAGTTTGCTACGTTGGTGTAAGAATTCATACTTAAATTTTTGCCCATGGGTAGGCACGTAGGCAGAAACTACAGAACGCCACCTGCTGCGATCCGTACTTAGATTTGTTATGTTTTCATGTTTCTGGCCGAATACGCTCGCTGGTTATAAGTACTACGCACCTGGCCTTCCATAAGAACATCATCAACAACCCTCTAAGTCCTCTCCCGACTTTACCGTCTGATTCGACATTACCATTTATTATTCGCCTTTCAAATCACACCTCTTAACACACGCCTTTCTCTTACCACGCCATTCTTCAATGTACCATGCAAAGTTACTCCACACATAAATGTACTTCGAAAATGATAAAATATCATCATCATGAAAGACGTCCACTGCTGGACATAGGCCTCCACCAAGCGTCGCCACATTGACGGGTCCTGCGCGTCCCGCTGCCAGTGGTCCCCCGCAAACTTCACCAGGTCATTGGTCCACCTGGTGGGAGGCTTTCCAACGCAACGTCTTCCGGTTTGCGGTCGCCACTCGAGAACTTTTCTGCCCCATCTTCCATCCGTTCTGCGAGTTATGTGTGTGCCATGCTCGCTGCCACTTAAGTTTAGTTTGGAACTTATGTTTTGGATAAAACATTTCAAGAAATATTTAATTTTTGTGAATGTTGTGCAGGCATAGTTTGATTTACAGGATCTAGAGAATGGCTTTGACGCGCGCTAGTGAGTAAAAAAATCTTGTGTGCACATATCACAAACAAATCCCTGGGTGACACTTTTTCCCCTGAATACAAATAGAACTTATCGGCAGTCTATATAAAATCGAAAACCAAAGCGAACTATTTCGCAAAGTATCGCCTTTGAGCGTAAATACAATACTTAAAAAAATCTTAGATCTTGACCAAACAATGTAGCCATGGTGAATTAGCAATAATAATATCTAAATAGTTTGAAAACCAGTGGTTTTGGGCGAGGGTGGCTCGCCCACTATCGGTAATCCGATATGATTGGTTCAGAATGCAATTCAAATATAATAATAACGCGTGTAAGCTTCTATTCATTTAGAACATTTGAATGACGCCGGGTCACAGTATTGTTTGTTGTAAGCGATTTAACTACGTTATGTGTACATAGACGTCTATGTATGTAAGTTATTTGCGTGGGGTGGACTCTGTGAGGAAGACTTCGTTAAATCAGAGGCCTCTCACTCG
The DNA here is from genome assembly GCA_947562075.1 of Orthosia gracilis. Classification (NCBI taxonomy): domain Eukaryota; kingdom Metazoa; phylum Arthropoda; class Insecta; order Lepidoptera; family Noctuidae; genus Orthosia; species Orthosia gracilis. The sequence continues at coordinate 6,673,457 of OX387268.1, forward strand.
ATAATTGACCCAATGAGAGAGTAGTGTGACAGTGTGTTTTGTAGCTTCGTTTATGAGGGATGAAAAGGAAGTTCAACCCGTGTAAGAAAATTAGTTTATCGGAACACGTTAGCTGTTGCATATTAAACAGGATATTAATTTATCTACTTTGTGAAGTCTTCTTCGTGTCGCTGGCACGACAGTCAACTTAATTAAGTTTCCTACCGACATGCGACAATCTACCCATAGAATGTCAACCAGCTATGCATGCCCATGTGCATGGCTTATTGTTCTGCCTTCTTTGTTTAGACAGGTTTTGACGCAACTCCCGCGGTTTATTAGAAAGCATTGAGGTGCAGCGTTATAGCTGGTAAGTATACAATAGCCTTGTAGCGTCGTCGCATGGAACGCTAAGACTCAATTATTCGTCCGGGACCGCGCTAAAGCCTTGCATAGACACAGTGGACACTTTCCGAGGAAACTACTAGTCTACGTGACCCAAACTCAGTTGTCTTGCATAAAGCGTAGGTACACAAAGCAAATCAGATAGGTTTGCAGGGCACACCAACATGTAGCAAATAAATATTTATTTTATGTTATGTTGCTGCACAAGTTCTGTAGAACTAATTAGCTAATCCTTGATTGATCTTGATTCTTTCTTCTTAATTTATTGTTCGAAGGGCGGTTATGTTAGGGGCTGCTTCCGTTTTATACAAATACGGTCTGCAACATTCTGGAAAATTATGACGTTGAATTTAACAAGTGTTGGATGTGAATGTGCGGGAATAGAAAATAATATTTTTCGCGTTAGGTTACTATGAAGTATTAACTTCATTTTTTTAATAGAAAAATAATGACCACTCATTTTGACTCAATTCCCGTGTATAACCGTTACCAGAATGATTTCCGTAAAAACCATTTTGCGTGTTTTACATTTTTGTGCTACGTTTTGAAAAAAAGCTTTATGATAATAAATCGATAAAGCGCTGCGAGTTCCGTGTAGTAGGTAAAAGTAGTTTATGCAATGTTCATATAATAGGGGTTTTTAAAACACGAGCGTGGGTTACACTTTTCACTAGTGCTTTTTACTTTTCTGTTTTTTTTAAATTTTTCACTCCGTCGTCAGCCAGACGCATAGAGTTTTAATATATGAGAGTAGTTTTACAAATTATTTAAATACAGATTATCATTCATATAGAAGGTAAAATATAACTAAATATTTCATTAAATTCGATTTAAATTACTCTAGATTTAGATTTGATCAATAAATTAAATTTAAATATTCTTTAAATATCTTTGGCAGAACGTATATTTTGCTCGTGCCTTTTTGCGTTACGACGTGACAGCTATTTGCACATGCGCAGTAGGTATATATGCCCGAGGAACTATAAGTTAATCTGTGGATATGCTGAGCGCGCTTAAATAAACCCGCCATTTTATTCATTTCTTGCTTGGTTCAGATATATTTTTTATTTCATCGCACAAAGCATAGTAAAATTTTGTATGATACACGTACATAAGATGATTCCCGACTCGTGTCGATTTATTCAGTCACTCGCTTCACTCGCTCGTGAATTAAAATGCCACTCCTCAGGAATCATCTACCTTCCGCACTTGTAGCATTAATAACTATTTGCATTTTCAAAGTCAGATTTTATTTTTTTGTTACTGCCAAACTGGTTGACTGAGGAGTTCGTGGCTAAATAATGACAGCCGCACGTGTCGATCTTCAAGTTTAAGCAAAGCTTGCCGAGGTCGATTCTTGGATGGGTGACCATCTTTCCATAGCGAGTTTCCTCCGTGCCTCGAAAAGCACGCTAAGCCGTTGGTCCCGGCTGTCATTTGAAGATGATTGAAAGTCGTTATAGGTAGTCAGAAGCATGAGATCTGACAGCAGGCTTGCCAAGGGGTATCGAGTTACCCAGTTACTGGATCGTGGAGGTCAGATAGGCAATCGCTCCATGTTGCACACTGGTACTCAGCTGAATCCGGTTAGACTGGGATCCGTCTCCAACATTGTTGGGAATAGGCTAGCCAGATTAATTTATTGAAACTGTTTATAGCTGCCGCCCGCGGCTCCGCCCGCGTGGTATTAGTCCTTCACCCAATATCTTAATAAATTATAGCCTGAGTGTTATGCAGATGTATAAGCTATATTTCTGTTAAATTTCATCACAATCCGTTGAGTAGTTTGCGTGTAAGAGTAACAAACAAAAATCCATCCATCCTAACAAACTGTCACGTTTATAATAATTATATTATGGTGGATGACACATGTGTTCGAATTTTTGGTTCTAGGACATGCCGGTTTCCTCACGATGTTTTCCTTCACCGTTTTGAGAGCAGTGGTGATGGAATAATTTACACAAAGTAAAGCGCCGGTCTGGATTCGAACCCACGACCTACATCTTGTAAGTCGCGGCCGCTACCACTGGACCACCACTGCTCTGTTGCTGCTCTCTGCTAAAGTTATGTCTAAAGGAATTTTATAACATCGAGTGAGAAACATAGTTAATATAAATGAGGGTTTTTAAGAAAATTCACGCCACTAGTTGGCGCCACATTGGTGAGACGTCTTTTACTTGGAAAATTTAACTTATGACATCAACTTGCTTGACGTCAATTTGACTAATGTCAAAAAACATAAGCATTTGACAGCAGCTTGGACCTCACGTCTCAGTGATGCCACCTAGTGGTACATGATTTCAGAATACCCTCATTTAATTTGTTACATACTTCCAACTTAGACGAGGAATTTTTGTTTTAATAGTAGCTTTATAATCTAACATAAGATAACATCACGCCTGTATGACCCGAAGGGTTGGGCAGAGGTGCACCTTATTACACCCACTTATCGCCGGTTATTTAAATTTGAAAAATAACATTTTTATTTTGTTCATCTTAGTTTAGCGTGTCAACCATTAGATGGTACCCATAGCTATGTACACCAAATATTTAGTTGGTGAACGTTCTTTGTAATTAAATTATATTTCCACTTTGAAACTAAAGATCGAGAGCTGATAATTTTCTTTTAAAAATAAACATAAAAATGTCATTCCATTAGAGACAAATCGGGCTATAAATAAAATATGGACCTGTAGATGATTGGCACTGAGCTCACACTACTCAGCTTTAATTAGTTAATCTTGACACCCCTGTTTCCAATTATTGATGTCAATCTTACATACAGATAGCACAAACAGTTTTTCCAGTTAAAACGAGGCTTCTAAATAACACATAACAAGAGTGAAAGAAAAATTCTGCGTCTCAATTTTGTTCATCGGTTTTATTGTGCACTGGCTGTATCCTGCGGCTTCGCTCCCGTCAACAGGCTACCTACCTACACTTCCCTATCCTACTTACCTGCCTACCCACCTATCCTACCTACCTACCCACGTTTTCTACCTTCCTACCCTACCCTACACACCTACCTACCCAACACTACCCTACATACCTACCTACACAACACTACCCTACATACCTACATACAATTTTTTTTGGTCTGAAACTATCTTTGCTTTATTGCCTTTCTAATGAAACCAATTATGGGGCAAATCTGTTGGATGGTATCAAAGTCTATAGCGGACATAGGTAGAAATATTTCCTGTTTTTATATATATTTATTAAAATTTAGGTGTTAATGAGTTTAATGTTACCACTTTGAGGGTGCAGGTTTAATAGAAACGACCAATTACGACTGTAGTTTATTTGCGACTAAACTTCTCTGTATCACGGGGGCGCAGCCGTGCGTCACCAATAACATATTTGCTGAGTAAGTCAGTACGTAGGTACATTGTGTCCCTACAGTAGCCCCCTTCTTAAAACCAAGTACTTACACTTAGTACATTTATTTTTCAATTACAATATAAACAAAATACATCTAATTACAATTTTTTTTATCCGAATAAATGCAAGTGTTATCAATCGTAGTTAAGGATGATCCCTTCCACTTTACAATTAAACCTACTTTGCTTAAACTAGTTACTTCATCTATGAGACGACGGCCACTTAAATCTACTAGTAATTAATACTTTGTTAAAAAATCTGCGCCTATTATGGGCTGATTTACATCTGCAACAATGAAATGCCAAGTATACGGACGTCTTAATCCCAAACTTAGGGTTAATGTCTCAGTGCCATAAGTTTGTATTATTGTGCCGTTAGCAGCGTATAATGTAAAGTTAGACCTATTACTATCATAATAACTACGCGATCGATTTTTCTTCACGGGTATTACAGACACATTAGCTCCCGTATCAACTAAAAATCTCATACCTGTTTTCTTATCACATACTACTAGGCGGTTGTATACCGTGCAACGTCCCGCCGTCGGCTGCACCAAGTCTAGTTTCCCGCCGACTTCTCCAGGCCCTTGCTCCAATTACAGGGTTTTACACACTTTGTTGCCTTCTCCCTGTAACGATAGTGGTAAAAACACAACCAATTAGCACTTTTTCTCTCGGAACTCGCATCACCACACTTCGATGCCGATCTCGATCGTCGGCTGCCGCTGCCCCTATGCTCTCTGCCTCTGCCACGCTCCAGACCTGCGAGCCGCAGGTTGATCTTCGCTATTTCCCCCAGGATTCGGCTGATGTCTCGCTCCAGACCTGCGAGCCGCAGGTTGATCTTCGCTATTTCCCCCAGGATTCGGCTGATGTCTCGCTCCAGACCTGCGAGCCGCAGGTTGATCTTCGCTATTTCCCCCAGGATTCGGCTGATGTCTGGTGATCCATCATTCCTTTTTCCTGTAGTCTTTTCCTGGACCTCCACTGCTTTGACTTCTGCTACTGTTGACGAGCCCTCTCTCGTACTTTCCAGCACTTTGTCTGCTATAGTAGCGAGCACATCCAAATCCTTTGATTCAGTCACAGCCAGTACAGCCCGCACTGATTTCGGCAGGTGCGATTGCCACATCAACTTATAGGACATCGTCAGGCATTTTCTCTCTGGCTAACTCACGCTTTCGCCGCAGCAAATGTGATGGTCGCTGGTCTCCCAACTCCATTTCGCTGATCAGCTTCTGCAATTTCATAGTCTCCGACTCCTCGAACACCTCCAGTAGCCTTTCTTTCAGCGTCTGATACTTCCGAGTCTCCGGCGGAGCAAGCAACAAATCGCTCACCTGCTGTATAGCAGCCTTGCTAATTTAGTAACAACCAGATTCTGTTTGGCTGCATCACTCAGTCTTTGATTTTCTACCGCGGCCTCGAACTGGACAAACCAGAGTCGCGTTTGGTCTGTCCAAAACTCAGGAATACGCGAAGAGACAGTTATGCTGGCCAGCGCCCTTTCGCTGGCATCGCCGGACATGTCATCTTTCACACCTTGCGCACGCGGCGTAATACTTTGTTGAGGATTCATTTCCGTTTCAGTCTATCCATACACCTCACCAAAATGAAATGTTCACAGGGGTCACCACTTTAGATGTTAATGAGTTTAATGTTACCACTTTGGTAATGTATGATTGATATGTGTTCTTTTAGTTCGTGTTGAGGGTGCAGGTTTAATAGAAACGACCAATTACGACTAGTTTATTTGCGACTAAACTTCTCTGTATCACGGGCGCAGCCGTGCGTCACCAATAACATATTTGCTGAGTAAGTCAGTACGTAGGTACATTGTGTCCCTACAAAACGATGAATTTCAGCAGAATCGGCATCTACTGGCATTACCGGAACCAGAATACAACGCCATGTTCAATTTTATCCGTGCTTTGTTTCAGTCATGTATCAGAGATGGCGCTGTGTTCGCAAAACGTATGGGAAAATGAATTTTGACGTTTTAATAGTTTTTCTGTTGTTCGGGGCGGAGATAAATCCAACAAATTAATGGTATTAAGGTGATGTAAATCGGTCCAGTCGTTTTCGAGTTATAAATGATGTAACTAACCCCACTTTTATACATAAAAATTATTTATTTCGAACTCGTTAAGATAGGCTTTCTTCAAGCTTAAAAATGGCGGCCCGAAATTAACAGAGCTCACCTTTGAGTTGACCTGATATCCTCTGAAAATTTAAGCACTGTCTCTCGCAGATCATTGGCTAGCTATTAATAACCCGTCTGGCTTGCATCTAGATATGACGCCACAATACTTCGCCCCTATATCCGTATGGAGACTTTGGATAGTTCACCGACTAACCAATTTTGACTTATTTTATATTTAATTAAGTGATGCATCTTAACTTTTTTCAAACTTTTTTTTCAAACAATTTCCAAAGGTAAGTCCTCGTTAACTTAAAGAAACAGTGGAACACAATCATCTTTTACATAAATGAAAACGGCAAATTACGTCGCTTTAAGTCTTGGAAAATCACTTGAAAGTTAAATCATAGTGCAGTCAGCAATCGTCTAACTAGAAATAAGAAAGAAAAAAACCGGCCAAGTGCGTTTCGGGCCACGCGCAGTAATAGGGTTCCGTAGTTGCAACACTTAAACGGCTTCGGTGGCTTACACATATCTATACTTTATAAGTTGGTTGACTATTACTCGTTAACTTGTAAAGCCTATTTAGCTTTGCTAGTTTTCCTTTTAATTTCGTTATATATTCTTCTGCTGTGATTTTTTTCACATAACCAAAAGCAACTATTTAGCTGGCAGACGTGGGGGATACTTGATTCTTAGAAAAATTAGCAATTTAAAGATATTTTTGAATGGTCTATCCAACGATACCCCACACCGTGCGATAGACGAGAAAAAAAACCTACTTTACGTGTACAGAAGACAAAAGAAAAAAAAAATTTTTCAATATTTATTTTATCATTTGTCGTCGTGATTAATATTATGTATAGCCTTGCCATATTATAGCTTTCTAGTACTAAGAGTCTGAATCTAAGCTGCGGACGGAAGGACATGGAGAAACTATAAGGGTTCTTTGTTGACTACGGAACCCTAAAAATGGACGTATAAACTGTAAACAGCAGCGCTGGTTCAGTAAATAAGCGGTTATTACGCTATTAACTGTAAGTTTGAGATACTTATATACATTCATAAACACACACTCTTTACCCATGGGGGTAGGCAGAATCTAAAGAACGCCACTGGTTACGACACTACACATAGAACACTTATTAATTTGAGGCTTTCACGTAATCCATTAAGCAGCGCTAATGATCGATAGATAGCGTTCAGGGGCCGTACCACGACGTTTCAAAACTATGCGACTGTGAAAAGGGACAGATGAATACAAGTCATCCATACATTTGTCCCTTACGCACAATGGAAATAATCTTGCTCTAAGAGCTTATGGTAACCCCCCTAGATCCCCCCTAGATGTTAGAAAATGAATATTGTAAATGATTAAATAATCTAGTAATTAATCGGTTATACTGGGTTATCAGCTATACATTAAGGTGAGTAACGGCGCTTCGATATCGCGCCCACGGCACCATCAAAATATCAATGGTGAACAAATCAATATTTGGATTCCAGCAGTTTGCTTCCGCAGAATTTTCAGTTGCAATCAAATATTTACACGAAAACTTCATTTTTATGGTTCCGTTTTCGAAGGGTCCAAACGGAACCCTGTTGTTGTCACTCACGTGTTCGTGTGTCTGTCCGTCGTCTGTCACACGGGTGTTACAGCCAAACGGTTGGAACTTACAGTCTTCAAATTTTCACAGTATAAGCATCTTGTTGATCCAAAGTCATGCAAATTGTTTAAAAATATTTTTTTGTAGTTTTACGGGGGGCTCCCATAAAGCTAAAGCTTTTTGTTTTAAAAGATATAGAAAAATAAAGGAATGAGAAGCCACCAAAATCAGCTTTTTTACATAATTTTGTACCGAATTTTTTTTTGACTTCTCATTGACCTTTGAACTTGAAATTTACGATAATGTTTATTATTACGTATATTTTACTAACAAATACCAATATATTGATAAATCAGTCCTTTTTTTTTTTCTTTTACTACAAACTTATTTTTGCGGTTTTGTACGGAATCCTAAATGTGCGAAAGACGACACGTATTTGGCCGGATGTTTTTGTTTGTTATATGCACGCTAGGAAACAAAAAAATAAAAGGCAGGCAGAGAGTTTATTTAATCAAATAGCGAACTGTATTCAAGCGCCGAATTAATTTTACAACTGACCACAGTGAAATTCATCGTAAATGAAATAATTTAAAGATTTTAATAAAATTTTCTCCGTAAAATATCGAATAAACAGAACTTTTGGTAAATTATGTACCTATGAAGCATTTCACTTTGACGAATAACTTTAATTGAAGTGATGCATGCAAGGCGGCATTACAGTTTACACACGTCAGTCAATATCTATCGCCGTTCAACAAAGACTCAGATCGCGACTGATAATTTTAAAATAATTTCATTGTCGCATGAGGAAATTGTTGAGGTTACCACGATGACCTGTTAGTGGAGATATTGTTATTTCAATGCCTTTAAATTACATTTTAAATGTTCGTGTGCACACGTCGGCTACGAAATTAGTTTCATCATAAAGAAGGGTTATTCTAATATTATTATACTAATATTATAAATGTGAAAGTTTATGAGTATGGATGGATGAAAGAAATGATGTTTGTTATATTTTCATGCATAAACTACTGAACGGAATTTGAGGAAACTTAAAAAAAAAACATCAGCTACACAGTTAAGCCTCGCTGCACTACCCGCAGCCAAGACCAGGTGTCCCTGCGGAAGTATTTCAACCAGCCGGGCGGCACGGCTTCTGTGATAGGCTTTTTGTGCCCAAACTTTGATAAAAATGTGTGATTCAAGCGTGTCACACTAGGCCGTGCTCGCCCGCCTGATTCTGAATACAGTAATATAGCTAATACATCAGAACACCACATAGGCTATAACTTTGGTAATTTCAGACACGGTTTTCCTGGGTTATATTTACATAATATATAACTTATCTGAAGTAACGTGCCTTTTTAATGTTAAAACAACTTTTCAATTAGGTGCAGTTGTTTCGGAGATTACTCACCACATGTAAACGAACTTACAACACGTATAGAGCCATCGATTTCCGTCACAAACCGCGCAGTTCCCACAAACCTCCATCACCGCCCACTCACCACAGTGACCGCCAAGTTGAGATAAAATGTGCAACAGACTGAATTTCCCGAGACGATGTCTTTCGGAAATGAAACTCGTCTTCTTTCTTTTTCGTGTTAGGATGTGGCCACTTCTGGCATCAGAATTAATTAAGCCGCCTCTGGGAAACCCACAGACCTCTGACTTGGCTATTTCAGAATTAGATTAACTATATAAGTCCAGGTTTTCCTCGGCCTCGTCTGGAAAACTGCAACACGGAAGTGTATCACTTCAATTAACATGACATAGTTTCATCGAGTGCTTATATCCTCTTTAATTTGTTGACAGTTTCTTTTAAAAACAATTCTTATTACTATTTCACTTACTTTTGAGAACAACGTGTTATCTCGAAAAATAGTAGGTAGAATCAATTATTTTTACTTTTAAATTTTAATTTTTTGACGTTAGTGCCGCTTTTTGGCCTAGTTGAATAAATATATTTGACTTTGACTTTGAAATGCAATTTTACTGGCAGCGAATTTGCGAGAGACAACAACGCAATGTAACACAGTAGTGTTGTACCTTTCGCTCGTAGGATAGCTATCTTGTTTTTGTAGAAAATAAAGTGGAACGTTATCGCTTCTAGCCGAAATGTCACTTATTCCTACCAAAAAGACTGATATCGTATCGTATTCCATTTATCCGCAATTGCTTAGAAATTTCTTGTCGAATGTCTCGCTCAATAAATTACATAATATTCACCCTCCCTGTGACAGCAAAGGCAAGACCTAATTGAATCATCTACAGATTAGATTAAAGGGATTGCTCCACGAGCGCTTCGATTTCCTCGAATAAAAAGTTGCGGACACGTTTTTTTCTGCACTAGTTTCAATCATTGCACCTAGAATAATCCTTCATTAATCGATGTACATATTTAAAATACTTATTCGTTATAAGTTTTTAAACTGTCATGGTCACTAACACTAACATTAACATTATAATCGGGATATTTACCATGTTTATTGTTTGTTGCGAGTTTCCGATATTTCGGTGCTGTTGCAAGTACCATGATCACGGATAAACTGAAGTTATTGCGGTTGGGTGTTTATGAGTGGACAAAACGGTCTACCCTCTCTCGGTAGCGGTACTGAGTGCAAAAACGAACAAGAAAGAGGGTACACCGTTTTGTCTCCTCATAAACACCCACCCGCAATAACTATAGTTTATCCGTGATCATGGTGCTTGCAACAGCACCGAAATATTGGAATGTCGCAATAAACAGTAAACATGGTAAATATCCCGATTATAATGTTAATACTTATTCGTTGTTCTAAAGATCCTATTTAGAGCTTTTACACCTTCCGTGCGCTATATGAGTCTGCTATACTTTTAAAACCCGCTTATCTTAAAAATAATATTTATAAATTAGTAATAATTTTAGGAAATGTCTTAATAGATAAGATTTTTTTTGACTAATAGAGTATTAGTGAATTCTGTCAAGATAATTGAACAGAAGTTTTAATAATTTCACTTTCAACGTCTTTAGGGCAACTTAAAATATCTTAAATCACTGATAGACTTAACAAAGAAAAAAACTCGCAAATAAATTTCACCGGAACAAACATTTGTTTGACTTGCAGATAGTTGTTCCGGATCTGGGTGTCTTGTGTATGTCAGTTTGAATGTTTTGTAAACACACTCACGATACAGGAAGAAATTCCTAGTGTGGGGTGAAGTTAAAAAAAAAAAGAAAAAATATTAAGAAAAAGGAGTATGTAATGATCATAACAGGTGGCGTTATGTAGTTTCTGCCTATCGCATGGGAAAAAAGGCGTGAGTTCATATATGCATGTGTATGTACAATCGATGTATAGGTATGTTATATGTATGTAATAGCGTCCGATCACATTTGGTAGGCTTGACCCTCTGCTTGGCGTGCGAACAATGTTATTAAGAATTTTAGAAGGGATTTGTCAATCAATTTTTTTTAAGTCCTATGTGGCTTGTAGCGCATGTCCAATGGCGGGTCCATTACTGCGTTCACATAGGCGTCAGTTACTTCATAAATCTCATCTCAAGCTTAGCTTTGTTTACGGCAAAACAGAAGAATACCTATAAATAGGCACTAGATCTGAGTGCTCATATTTTTGCTTTGTGTTCGACTCCATGGATACCGTATTGATTTCAGACAGAGCATGTATCTTTTGTTACAAGGCTTGGGTGGTATCTTACTAATATTATAAAGGTGAAAGTTTGTGAGCGTGGATGGATGGATGTTTGTTACTCTTTCACTCCAAACTACTGAACGGATTTTAATGATATTTACAGAAATGTAGCTTATATATTGGGAGAAGTTCCTACTAATACAACCCGGGGGGGGCCGCGGGCGCAGCTATTATTCTATAGTTGTACTTGAAGCCGTGGCTGCTTCGTCGGCGCACAGAGAGATCGAGACGTTTGGTAGCTTTACTGTCTAACTGCGGATAGTATTCAATACTTTCTCAGGAGCGCGTAGGCTGCAGATTTTCAAAGACAAATTGCTTTCTGCAAAATTGAATCGGGCACAAGCAGTCGAGCATCGAAGCTCTCAAGCTTTTTAAGTTGCTTAACGGAAATATATTCCTGAAAATATTATATTCAATCTTGCATGACATTGCACTTTACGAGTTCTAGATAATATATATATTTCCTTCGACTCATTTTCCGCTAAAAGTATTAAATTGCATTAATATTTAATCTCCTTGAACCGGACCATAGTGCCCACGGTGACTTTGCTCATCCACGTGTAGACGGTGAGCTCTTGAAGCACCTAATCGCTCAATACACTATTGTAGCTGCCCACTGACCCGCGCCAAATCTCTTGTCTCAAAATGTAAAGTAAGTCATGCACACAGAAAGGATTAAATGTCAGACGTTATATTGCAATATTTATGACGAATTTTGTACAATTGCAATACCCCTTTATCCTTTGCACAGCCCGACCTTTTTAATCACTTTTGCGCAGTTTCAGTATTAAAGCAGTTTATTACAAGCTTTTATTTTACTTGCAATGTATGCATTTGTTCGGGACAAATCTTGCAATTGAATTTTAAAGCAGTTATCCTATACCGATTAAGGTGAAATTTTGCAGACACATTTAGTTTGGATGACAATGCATGGTTAGCTAAGTGACGTCATTCTAAATCCAATATGGCGGACGGCCCAAGATGGCGGACTAGTTATTTTTTGTGCACTGTCATGTTATGGGTATCAATCGAAAGTGTTTGTTGAAAAGAACACGAAAAAACCGGTTTTAAAAATTATTATATTATACAAAAAAAAAAAAAAAAAACATAAACGCGATCACGTCCCTACTCTAGGTGAAATAGAGTCCAGTTATGATTTTAATTTGAGCTTTCCTTTGATGTGTCTCCATATTGACATTTGTCATGTGTGCTGTGTGGGGATCGCAATGCATCCACATTTCGTTTACTCTGCACCCCCTTTTGACAAGGTTGGGTTGATTACGACAGCCGATGCTTTGAAGCCTTTGACCGCAGAATAGTCTAGTCCACACACACACACACACTCAGTCACACGTACATATGTCGGTCGCCGTACTAATTACTCGCTCTTCGTTAATGCAATATCAAAAGTTAACTGGAAAATAATAGAAGTTTCCTTACAAGTCCCCTGAACATTTCAGGGGACTTGTAAGGAAACTTCTATTATTTGCCAATGCAATAAAAGTTAATTATACAAGTTGTGAGTATTTTGAGGTTACTTTCTAGTTTCACTGAAGACTACCTAAGTCAAAGGAAGCGTGATTGAAAATACTCGCAATTCAATTTAAAATACCTACTGGAAACTCTTTTATTAAAGTCAGGCGCTATAATAGTTGGAACACAACTTATAATATCATGTTCGAAGGACCTCAGTTCTGAAGCTTGTGGGATGCAGGGATATATGAATTTTTTTCAAGACGTCGATAATGCTGAAATATGTTGTAAATTTCGTGGATAGTGGTGAAGTATGATACTATGCTACTAATTGATGTAACACACGAGCGCATGCCATGAAGTGCCACTTGGCACTTCGAGAAGCCCGAATTTATTGCCACGTACAATATCTAAGTCTTAATAAATTCAAATCATTCATTAAACGTAAGTTGTGCCAGAAAGCGTTTTTTACCATTAAAGATTACGTTGAGGACAAAAAGGCTTGGGAATGAGCTGCTCCAATTAATTTTGTTTTTTTTGTTTTGTATTTTTCACCGTGAATTTTGTTTTCTAGTTTTTTGGTTTTCTTGCATTGACAGGAATATTTACTTTTAAACGTATCATATTATTTTATTTTTATTTAACTGTTGTGAATCTGAAGACTAAGTGGATCATATTTTTTTTTGTTTTGATTTTAATTTATCTAAATTAGTTTTTAATCATGGTCTGGCAGTTTGAGTAGTTTATGCGGCATACCTCAATGTCCTTTTTTGGTATTGTTCGTCGAATCGTTGATCTTCTTAAATTCCGAGTTGAGCTGCACGGTTATTGACAAATGCGTGCACTGACTGGACAGGTCCACTTAATCTGGCTGGTTCTTTCCTCAAAATACCATTTCAGACATCAGTCTACATGGACTTCACGTGATCTAACCAAGATTATGTCTGGACTTTAAAAGAGACTGTGACCTCTGAGTTTGTTTCGGTCTTTCTTCTCAGAGTAGTCAGATAGAAAACGCCGACCTCGTCTAGTTTTAAAAAATATGATCGACATATAAAAGTGTTTGTACAAACCAACTTACAGAAATAAAATAATTTGTAGTTGTTGGCCGGGCTTCTCATGTCTTTACGTAAAATATCTCGCTGTTAGCGCAACGGTCGGCGTTCACAACTTGGTATCGGTATGGTACTCGGATGCCAGGGATGCAATACATACTTGTTAGTCCGACTGAGCGTAAACTCATGCTTCGATAGATCGACTTGTTGCATAGTTGGGCTTTTACTTTAGTTGCCCGGGCCTATTAACTATAACTCGCTCTGTGAGATCCTCGCTTCTGGCCTCGACCGTTCTGTACCTAGATTTGAACTTCGGTACATAACATACTTTTCCTACTTCTTTCTTTCGTTTATTTTTATTAATTGAAAAGATTTTTTTTTGTTTTGGACTATCCCAACACACTATTCGCAAACCACTGCAACTCCTGAAAGCCAGTATCAACAGTGGCGACTACCAGAAAAGCGCCGAGGCAATGAAGCTCGACGAAGTCCCGGAGAATGAATTTAACTGTCTTGGATCCTGCAACGACACAAAAAATTCCACTTCCCTCCATACCAGAACAGAACAAACAAGGCCAATAGGCATAAAGGGTCTTTTACAACTGGGATAAGCCTAGTTGCCTAGCACCACGGATACAAATTAGCATTAATATTAATGGGTCCTAATATTGTGAGCTGTTATATTTGATTCCAATAATAGGTATGGCAAAAACTTTCTAACGCACGGTAATTTGTTCTAGTTTCCACAAGGTCCGTATAGTAAACAACTCCTGATGCAGCCTGTACATTATTCAACATAATATTGCGTTCATTCTGCCAAAGAATACACTCACATAAGATATGATGTGCAGATTGTACATATTCGCAGTCTGATGTAGAACACTGACCTAAAGGCGATGCAACAAGCTTGAAGGAAAATAATTTACTTTTAAAGTTACCATGCCCTGTGAGAAATTGGGCAACACATTGATCCTCCTCCAGCCATGTCCTGCGCACGCGAACGGATGGAAAGAATTGGTGGAGGTGTCGGCCCTTGATGGAATTTCCACCTACATTGCCATTCGGATAAAAGTTTCTCCCAGACGTCAATATGTGGTTTAAATAATCTAGAGATTTTCTCACGGTCACTTCGCGTTAAAAAATTCGCGCCCATGGTCTCTCCAGCGGAATAGTACGTTGCAGCACTTCGAGGTCGACAGGAAGTACGCCAACAAGTACCGGTAAGGCCTCAGTACTAACCGTCCTGAATCCTTTGCATAAGAATATCAAAGCTAAACGCTGACTTTGAAGTAATTTTACCAATAACAAATATTTGCTGTCTGATTTGGGTAGAATGCCATCGCTGACCGAAGACACAGCTTACTAATAGTCTTAAATACAAATTCCCACGTTTCTAACTATATAAATAAACATCCATGTGAACTTTCATGCCCTATTTAACCGCTTTAGATGGTGAATTAAAAAAGTCCTTCGTTACTGCTAACCTTCGCGATATTAAGAACCCTAGTGCAAAATATCATAGTTCTAGAACCAGCGGCTTATCCGTTCGTGAATGAATGAATGCAAGATGTTGGGCGTGGCCCGCCACGTTTGTAAATGGGGTCGTGCTGCTGTTTATCTGTCCTTTGCCTACATTTTCACTTGAAACCCGGTTCGCTGACAGACGTCGGATGCAAATCGCTCCGTGAAAATCATGGCCTGAGAGAGAATTTATTGACAGAACAACATCTAGTCGTATTTATTTGCCCCGTATTCTTTATCTAGACATTTTTTATTTAAAATAGTGTTGTAAGTTCATATTATTGAGAAAAATCGATATTAAATTTAGCGTTCATCATGTGGAAAGATTCTTTCCAACGTTTCACTGTTACGCGGATAGTAATCAATTCTTTTTAAACTTAGCTTTTAATTGTTAATCCTATTATAATATCGGTGGGGTAAATATCGTTTTATTCATGGAAGCACGATTATACCTACAGTATGTATGTTTGATTATGCATATAGTGGTCACTAAGTAAAGACGGAAACACACTAACGTGTCGTGGCGTGGCGCCTTCTGAAGCAGTTGATTGGCTACAAACCTAGTTGTGTTATGACGTAGGCTGCAACAGAGTCGTTTGATTAGTGGAACCCGCGCCACGCCACGACACGTAAGTGCGGTTCCGCCTTTAATTTGGGAATGTTCGCTTGTGCACCATAATATCTTAGAGCGCCGCAAATTATCTACAGTTTGAAATACCTAGTCTTTTACAAATTTTGTGATACCACGTTATAATAGTCGCAACGGATCTTTGTGTCTCTGAAGTTGGCTCTGCCAACCATTGCGCAAGAAACAGTTTGTCATCGAGTAAGCGAGATAGGATGATGCGACAAAAGTAAGCGAGTGATAGAGACAGTTATACAATGCTACCTTCACCTTCACACAAAAATAGCTACTGCGCAGGGTCTTGCAGCCAATTCAGAGACAAAAAGATCCGTTTGTGAGTATTATACGACGTCACCTATCTCCATTTCATTGTGACAATACGACTTTAAACAACTACTTAGAATCTGTTAAAGATGTATAACTGCCGATGCCATAGCTAAAAAATACTCTTGAAAAATAATCTTAGGAAAGAGGGCGATGGTAGTATTTGTATGGATAGATTTCGGTTTCGAAAATTTTCCTTGTCTTTCGATTTGTTTATAGAAGTTTCCTGTTGAAAAGTTTGTCTTCTAAAGAATGGTGTCAAACACGTGCCTAAGTGTGGTATAATAATGCAGAGTCGATGTGCACGTTATGATTCGAGAAAGTTCTTTTTCGTATAATATCGGTAAATAAATGCAGAATACCTACTATAGTGTTGTATAGTTTTAAGTGATACACGAGCTATTCGTTGGCTATTGAATGCAATCAATTGGTGCAATCATAAGATTGTTCCATCCAAATACTCGCAACACTGTGCTCGTCCGTAGCTGTAGTCGTGCAACTTCTCCTAAGTTGACGTTAATGCTCAAAAAAGTGCTACATTGGGGA
Organism: Orthosia gracilis; assembly: GCA_947562075.1. Lineage (NCBI taxonomy): Eukaryota > Metazoa > Arthropoda > Insecta > Lepidoptera > Noctuidae > Orthosia > Orthosia gracilis. Next base: position 6,690,204 of record OX387268.1, read on the forward strand.
CAAGTTCGACAAATCTTTAGCAAGTCACAACTTAAAAACAAAATAGTTACGGTCAACATACGAAGCCATGCCAAGTAAATACCTTTTTAATTTGTTAGTCTATATTTTCGCATTTTTCTTTTCTAGAAATATTTTTATTCTATTTCTATATTCGAGTTGATTATTTTAGTTTTATTGGTTTTAATACTAACGCCATACAAAAGTCGTAACATTTATTTTAGCCCTATAAATGCTATGAGTCAAAACCATTGCCAAAATTGAGATTAAATCAGTGCACGTCGCATTTTATAAAATAAAAGCGATATTATGCAGTTTGTGGTATGATTAGAGACGCGCCTAGCGCATCACGCGGCGGCGGGCTGGCGCACCTGAATTCAGACGGGTCGCCCGGCCGCACTTTACCGCTCTCGCTTTCAGGCACCCCACTGGGTCGCGCGTACTGCACTCCGGAAAAATATTCACGAAGATCAGTAAATTAAAGTGAGACGCAACTAAACTAAACTCAATTTAAAAGTTTCTTTTTTGTTCACTATGTGGTATTTTGAATATCGTCATGGCTTTTATATTTATACCTCTTATATTATTGGTTATTTACTATTTTTACTCTTCCTATTTACTTATATTGTTACTGTTCTTTTTCACTTTTTCCATTGGCCTTAAGCTAACGTTATTTTGTTTCTTTTTTGTGGACATATAAATCGTGTCGTGATGATATGGGCGAGAAAGTGGCTGAAACTTTGGGCTCATGGACCCGACGGAACAATTAGAGATCCACCCTACGTCCACCACAGACCACCCACTAACGTGAGTATTAATATTCTACATAAGTATATTGTACTTGGAAAAATGTTCTCATTGCTGGCATTTCCATTGGGAAATACGGTTGCTGTTTGCAGGTGCTTGCTATAGGCACCAGCTACAGTATTCCCCATTCGATAAGTAGGTGTTGGGTCGGCGTACGTACCTTGGTTTTTCTGTCGTCGACGTTTTCATTAGGTTTAGACGGGGCCGCAAACTTTAGTGGACACTAAGATTTTAAGTTGAAATCCTACTTTCATTGTTGGTTTTCCGCCGTCAGCGTTTCCGTCAGGCTTAGGCACGGTTGCTAAAATATTAAGTTAAAATTGTAAATTTTATGTATTTATTTTTAAGAACAAATAAATTGTTGTTATTTTAAACTGATCACTCCAGAAGGGATAACAGGCTTTACTTTTAAATAATTTTACAATGTAAAAGAAAGTCTTTACTGTTTGCTGGTTGTGGTTGTTTCTAAACCTCTGTAAGATCAAATGATTTTATTAAATTTGATTTGCCGCATTATCATTATAATTTATACTTTTAGAACTTCCTGTAGCCTGGCATGTCTAGAATAAGGGACTTTTAAATTACCTATCGGAGTGATATCAATGTAATCGCGTCGAGCTGTTAGGATGGTCGCTTAGATTTTTTTAGTGATTGATTTTGAAGTTCAAATTATGTAAAAAAAATATTTTTCATTGGCTGTCTTTGTCGTTAGCTGGTTCCGTTACAAAATTTTGTTACCTTCGGGCCCAATGTCTTTGCGACTCCTAAAAAATTATGGAACAAATAAGATTTTTGTTTTTTTTTTTCATTTATCTTCAAAACTAACGCTTGTTTTCCCTTCCGGGGTCAGTGGTCATTTTTTGTAACTATAACTTGTAACACATTACTGTTTTTAAGCCCCGACGGAAAAATAGGGGTATTATAAATTTGACCTGTGTACCACTGTGTTTGTGTATTCGTATTTGTCAGTGGCTTCATAACTCCTAAACGGATAAACCGATATTGATTTCGTCCATTTTGTTTGAAAGGTGACTTTAAGGAGTGTTTGAGGAAAATCGGTTCAGCCGTTTAAAAGTTATGGGCTTCACTGTTTGTATAAGGATGTTTTCGCAAGATATCGTGTCATACTTACGCGTTCAATAGATTTCCGATCGAAGCGTGTCTACAACTAGATAAATTATGTAGCATGAAATAAAAATATGTCGGGGTTTTTTTTTAATTTTACTTTTTAATTGTAGTAGCAGTTCCCTACCCTATTCCTTTTTAATCGTCACCGGGATCGACCGCGCGAAATTATTAAATATTATTAAATTTATTTTATCTTATTATTGTTAATTTTAGCTAATTTTAGCTTTTGCAATTAATAGCCAATAGATAACATTTTAACATTACATTAAAACTTATTAGTACTTAAAGTGAAAAACGTATTTATAGATTTTTGCTATAATTTTTCTATACCGGATTGAAAATAGCAACCCGTGTATGTTGAACTCTCTCTCATATTGAAACGTAGGAAGTGCATGTTGTAAGTTTGATTGACCAAGCTCACTTTGAACTTACGCCTCATGGTCGTGTACGCCCACTTGGAAATTATAAATTATAATATGTAATTGTACTTCTTGGAAACGACAGAAATGAGTGCAATATCGAGATGACAGTTTTACATGGTCTATTTCTTGCATTTTTTTTTGTTTTCTTTTGATATTTGAACTGCAGGATATTGAAATGTCTAAACTGAATAATGCAAAGTCGGTTTATATATTTTTTTTTCTTTATTGGATCCCCAACAAAGAATACACGTAACAGAAACCGCAATGATGATACATAGGGTTTTATTGCGTGTGGTCCATTTATTACATAAGATACCCCATAAACGTTCGCCAGCCACCACTTTCTAGTGTTTTAGTGGTGCAACAAACTCCTAAGTTTGCTGATTTTCGTTGGTATTGATGCGGTGTACACCATAATTAAGTTGGTGTAATTTTTTAGGGTTCCGTACCCAAAGGGTAAAAACCATAAAAACGGAACCCTTCGTGCGCGAGTCCGACTCGCACTTGGCCGGTTTTTTGTTTATCCTTTCGTGCCTTACTGCTGAGCTTCTCCAAGCCCTTCCAGACATTCTTTTCCCGCGCCGTCTCGTCCTCGTGGTAAACGTCCGTAGGTGTAACTAAGTTAAGTATTTAGAAAACTTCGCCAACATTATTCGGCTACATTTTTCGCGAGTTTTACCTAAAAACTTAACACTTTTTAGGGTTCCGTACCCCGTAGAAACGGGACCTTATTACTAAGACTCCGCGGTCCGTCTGTATGTCTGTCCGTCTGTCATGTTCATGAGATACTGCCTGTATCTCATGAACTGTGATAGCTAGGCAGTATTTTCACAGATGATATATTTCTGTTGCCGCTATAACAACAAATCCTAAAAACAGAATAAAATAAATATATTTAAGTGGGACTCCCATATAAAAAACGTGAATTTTTTGTCGTTTTTGCGATAATGGTACGGAACCCTTCGTGCGCGAGTCCGAATCACTTGGCCGGTTTTTTTCTCTTGATCGGCACGGGTGTTGAAGGAAAATATCGTTAGTAACTATAGTCATTGTGTCTTGAAAAAATTGTGTACATTCAACTATACCAATCGAAATATTTGATATTAGTTGTATTTTGGGGATTTTGCCACAACCTCCTCCACGCATAACATAGTTGTCATGGCCGTTAGACGCCTAGTGCAAGCGGCAACAGGTACGGTCGCGCTAAAGATACTTCAGCCACTCTGTAATGTTTATCTTTCGCCTTTGAGTACGTTTCTCTCGGTTCTGAAAGGGCAATATAACAGCTCATTATTCAGCTCCATGTTCAAAAACTAAGATATTGAATTATATTAATTAATACCTTGTTTATTCGCTCGTTAGTGAAGTTCACTACAGGATAAATGCTTTCATATATTATGAAATATGAAAGTAATTTATATATTTTTTTAACTCTGAAATTTTTTATATATTCATGATATTTTTGCTGACATGTTTGATATTATTTTGATAGTGTTGCTGACAATTTCATTTCAACTTGGATGGATTTAAGTTTAATGGTTTCAGTTTTTTTTATAATCTACTGCTAATGAATGTTATATTATGGACTACTGTGTCTGAAAATAAATGAATTATATTGTAAAATATATTAAGCTATTTATTCGAGAAGACTTCGCGCTGTATGAAACGAAGAATGTTTTAATTGAGGGCAAAATGTAAATTTCATATGTACGTTTCAGCGAATAGTGTAATAAAAAGTGTAATAAAAACGTGACTGACGGGCCAGGTATTATATCGATTGCTATTCCACATGGGTTTGATTTTCATGTGGAATGTGCGTTAATCGAACGAACATCCCGACGTATTTATGAGATATTCGAATGAAAGAACTTCAGTTGCATTGTTGAAGTGCGTCGAGTGCTCCTTTGTTCGGATTTGACATGTTCATGTTCGACTGATTGTTTGCCTCTAACGATGTCATCAGAGGACATATTTGTAACGATAGTTATTCTGCTTTGGTGCTTTGAGCAGTCGCATCAAAGCGATACCTTTGTACATATGCCATCGGCTGCCTACCAGAGAATCGTGAATATATGATGTCGTTGTTAAGCCTTCCGTAGGAAGGAGCCTACGGAAGGCTTTATGCAATACTGTCAAAGCGGACAATTGCGATAACTATACTGTTGTGCTGGCAACAACGATATCAACTGCAAATACAACTAGAGTTTCCAATAATACTATTTGTTTACTGGTGTTGTCCACACCGTACATAAGCTAGGGGATCGACTCACAATTCAGAACTAAATAATTGAGTTAGCTGCTAACAGCCAACTCAATTATTTAAGTGTGTCTAGTGGTCAGTTGATTAATTTACCATTTTGCTGTTAGGTTTAACTAAGCGTGCAATAGAAGTACCGACGTGAAACGGTATCTTTTCTAATAGAAGCCGTCCCTTATTTCTAAAATGTGACACAGTCAGATAAAATAATACAACGAATGTTTATCTCCTTAAAAAAATCATTTTAAATTACTATTTTCTTCCATTACGGTTTCCGTTACCGGTCGGTGTCACAAGTCCGAACAGTAAAAGATCCACTTTTCATAGAAATTTGCCCACGTTTTCCAAAATAATACTATTTTGTGCAAAAGTAAAATTTTTAGACCTGTGGGGTGACCATAAGCTCTTAGAGTATGGTTATTTTGAGTGTGTGTAACAGGCAGACACTTACGCGATCTCAAAATAACATTACCTACTCTAAGAGCTTATGGTCACCCCCCTGTTCTCGAAATAATTGTTTGCATCTTCGAAACTATTTTACGAGTACCGTCGGTGCGTTGCTACCGGACCCTGAAAACAAATCGGTCTAAGTCTAAGACCCTGTGGTTTCGGTGAAGGCGTAAAGCCCGCGGGTGCATGTAACACATATGGGTTGACAACGGACCCCGGATTGCGGGCGGCCGTGCGGCGCTGGGGAGGGAGGGAACCTATAAAGGGAAGCCATAGTAATAGGGAGGTGCAACCGTAGGGCGGAGCTTACAGCTATTCGGAAGGCCTAAAAAGGAGCCATTGTTCGCGCGATTATAATACAAAGGGATTAGTAGTGGGGATAAAGTAGGGCACGCAGAAAAAAAATATATCAAAGCTCTCAGGTAGCCAAAAGACGTAGTCTTATGTAATAAAATATATTTCAGTAATAATTTGCCAGAATTGCTAGCTATTTCAACAATATTCATTTTAAAATATTAAAAAAGTAGTTGGAATTCCTTTTAAAGTTTAAATATAGAAAAGAATTTTTTGAACATTCCTTCGCTGTTTCATAATAATTTTGCTGTACATGGGTTTTTTAACTGTTCTATAAACAAAACAGAGGGCTGATCTATATAACATAGGAAGCGAATATTATGCTTTATTTTAATATCGCATAAATGTAAAATATTTCGCTGTCAAAAACATTCTGAGCGTAGTTATGTTTTCGTTCAAAGAAAATCGAGAAATACTATAGTTTTAATAATTAAAACTGCGCAAATAAGTATGTAACATTTCCAAGTTTTCTTAGAAGTTGAGCTAAACAGCAGGATATCAAATACTAGCTTTTAGCCGCGGCTTCGCTCGCAGTGAAGCCATATTATTTTTTATTTTTTTTTAATAAATTGTATCCTATGTTGCTTCTAATACCTCCAAGAATATACGTACAAAGTTTCATAATGATCGGTTCAGTAGTTTTTGCGTGAAAGCGTAACAAACAAACTTACATTCACATTTATAATATTAGTATGAAGTATGATATTTCATAACATTGTATATATTTCTAAACTTGTTCAATTGAGCTTGCTACCCGTACTAGCAACCACGTCCGGTCCGGGACGCAAGTAACCTAATTATCCTCTCTCTACCCACCTCTAGACTCTTTAACACAGTTATTGAAAAACCTGTTACCTGTATTTAATAATACTAATACCAGCATATAATTGTCCCACTGCAGGGTAAATGCATCTTCTCGTACAAAGAAAGCACGAGCATTGACAACGCTTGCTCAAGACGGGTCGGCGATTTCAAACTTATATTAACTAAGTCCGTTTCTTCACGATGTTTTCCTTCTAACCGTGTTTTTGCGTATGCACTACAAGTGGGCAACACAAATCCCCCCACACACGGCCTTTGAACATTGAAGAGTATGTCACAGGGAATTATATTTTATCTTTATGTGCAACAACCAACGTTTTGCAAGTTAAATGTTTGTTGTTGTCTTCGGCCGATGACGTACATACTTCGTTGTAATACAGTGTGCAGGGTCACGTGATTTGGAGGTACCAACTCACGTTGCCGCATGCGGTACTTACTTGCAGGATAAACTTCTAGAAAAAAATATTGTATATTAGGTACTCAATAGTCTAACATTTCAGACATATTAAACTATCATAAACAGTTCGTTTCTTTGTACATTTGCTTTATAATAATTAATTATTCAATTACTAAAAATAGATGTTGCACGTAAATATCAAGGGCCTTCTAAACTAAGATTAAAAAATTTAAATTTAAGTATTACAATACGATTATTGTTTTGTGTATCAACTAAAGTTAGCTGAGTGCAGAATGCATTGATTGGAAGTCTTACCACTGGTCGGTCAATTTTTCGCGTCGTATCAAACAGGTGCATCTTGTACTGTTCCCGACTTCGCCGCGTGCATCTCTCGATTAGAATATCTACACATACTCAAGTGCCTCTTACCTTTTGTCCGATGCACCAATATCTACATAATATGTCATAGATTGATTGATTGAAACAATGTTTCTCTAGTAGTTTCTATTGAAAATTTATTAGACGTCAATAGATCTTAGGCTTTGTACGCACTGCTGTTTTTAGCCGCGCGGATAAAAACCACAATGCGTGCTAAGCAAGCTAACTTTTTGTTGTTACATACTCTTTCAAAGGTTTTATTAACACGCTTCTTTCTGGCACTTCTGTGTGACTCGGCACGCTTATATAACTTCGGCGATTGTATTGTATTGTATAGTGCAAACTAAGATGCTGAGGAATAGGAACTCCTTAACCAAACAAGTTAGTACCATCGTATTTGGTCTTATTGTATGCGTACGCGTATAGACAAATGATAGTAAACTACGGTTATTTGAAAGTTAATAATATACTTTAGTTTTTACTAAGTTCATATTTTTACAAAAAACTATTAAAAGTCTTAGTCGGTCTTAAGTTCTAAATTGAATGTTAGCGGTCTGGCACATAAGACCGTTTAATTTTAGCGTCTAATCGGCCAGCTCGGGCTGGCCAGCCCGAGCTGGCCTGTAGGCCTGTTAGCTATTCAAAAACAGTCCTGTGAGCTGAACACTGTCTTGAGTTAGCCTATCTTTTCCTCGAGATGAAGCAAGACAGAGGCGGGAATTGACGAACTAGGTCAAACTGTTACTTCCAAACGATTCTAGATTTATCACTACAAGAACCTAAGTCAAGAAGACTCGTCCAACTTAAAGATGTTTATTAGGTAGATTACTTTTAAATATTGCTGTGCTTTTATCATGATACCCAGCCATGCCAGCGGTTTCGGCCGCGTGGGTGTTGGGAATACACAAATTATACACCTAAATCTTCTTCATGAATTACTCTGTCTATTGGTCAAAATCCGTTCAGTAATTTTTGAGTTTATTGCGAACAGACAGACATTCGCGGCGGGGGACTTTGTTTTATAAAGCAATGTACGCACGAACGAATAAAAACATGGTGAATACGAACATCGAACACTTTGTTCGCACGTGTGTACTTACCACTAACGATCATCAAACACTGTTCGTCAAAAATGTGCATTGCAATCCAATTTGGATGTTTTGTGCGGGCGGTGTTCGGCGAGATTTGATGCAACATTAACAATAACAACATTTTATTTTCACTGTCGACCACTTCCAACATTCACGGTTACTGAGGGGTTGAGCGCGGACACAAGTAGAACTGTGTTCGCGTCCGCTTTGCTAATATACGTCCACACGTACGAACCAAATGTTACGTGATCGATGTTCGTGTTCATCATGTTTTGTTCGTTCGTGCGTACACGGCTTAATATGTAGTGATTTAGTTCGTAAACGATGGCATCAATACTGGTGATTTCATATCAATAATAGGAAACACCCTAACACAGAGAGGAGGCCTGCGTCCCAGCAGTGGGAACATTAAAAAAGGCTGATGATGATAGAGGAGACATGCAACGAAATGCACTAACAACATTTCAGGTATCATGCGCTTGAAAAATGGACCATGATTTTGTGTCACTCACATTCCTGTAATACTTTAGAAGCTTTTCCGAGTACCTATACTAATTGATGGCAAGAAATAACTGCGAACTACTATTATTACGAGTGACAGCGCGCCAATGGATTTCTAGAATAGTTTTTGAAACTGAGCGGCAGCTACGAAAGGACACGTCCATTTTTATTTAGGTTTTAAAACAAAAGTGTAGTTTAGTTCACATCTATTCTGGATTCTGACGTCAACTTTTGTGTTTTGATATCGGGATTAATTCTATGCTTGCTTTAGACATCGACTCGTATTGTGAAGTTCCGCTCGGATATTGTTAGAAGGCTAGCAAGCTCACAATCGAGCATCTACGAGTATCTTCATTTTTTGCTTGCCTATCTAGGATAATAATTCAGGAAATTACATACTATCCTTACTACAAATACTAATCTCGGGCATTAAGGCGATATATACGCCCCAATGTGGGCCGTGTGCCCGCTCGATGTCAAAATATCAATACTGAACTTCCTTTTGACCAGTTTTGTTTGCAAAATGTTGTTTGATTTACATATGCTATGTACCTACGTTATGAAGAAATTCCAGCCATAATTTTTTCTGTGTAAAAATATTTTTAAACATCAAAATCGTTTTGGAGGAGTATCCAAATTTTGCGAAAAAATATCGTGTTGTTAAATATTTTTTTAAAGCACAACTGTTAGTTAAACGAAAAAATCTTTTTCAAAAATAATGTACATGAATCAATAATAAATACCTATATATATTTTTTCAAACCTTTTAACATAGCCGTTACTAAGGAGTATGATTTAGGAAGTAATTGTTTTACGGCACTAAAGCGGTGGAAGGCCCTTACTCGAATTTGAAATTATTGCAAGTGCTATCAAGTTATCATTGTTAGAGCGGTTGACGCGCTCCACTCGCAGCTGCAGATTCCATCAGGAATATTATGAATACCAAATTATGTCTATATTCGTCCGTATTTGCAAATTGCAGTATTGAATAGCTCAGTATGATATTAGGCATATTAGTAATGCACGAACTCTGGTATTGAGTTTAATTTTGCTATTTTATGTTATGACAACTGTCACAAACCCCAACACTAAATTAAAAAATTGGTTTTAAAAGCGTGTTCGATGCTGCTTTAATATCTAATTTTTTTAGGGTAAATAAGTGACAAATTCTTAATTCAGAAATCGTTGATAAGACAACATCACTAATATCATTGTGGCTCCCTAGCCACAATTATATTAGCGGTTTTGTCTGCATGCAGAACCGCATCCGTTTCCAGGTTTTTGAGAACCGGGTCTGGTAAGCAGTTAGAACCTGGAGAACCGGGTTTACATCTTTCGGACCTAGTTCTGCAAGAACATGCATATTAGCCGGATATTTTTTTTAATTTCCAAAATATTGTGAGTTGTGACCATAGTATTAAGGCGTTAGCCGAACTGAAAATCGGCTACGTTTTTTAAACATCTATTTAATTAAAATTGAAAAACCATAATTCAATCTTTACAATGGAATGGTATCAATGATCAGTCATCCTGGCACAACTGATTTAGCAGTCAATATGGTCCCTTTGAGGATTACTTCAATTCTTGCATCGTCGGGAACGTTAGCTAGGTCAACGTTTGCAAGTGTGCACACTCGCACGTATATTATCCAGAGCCGACCTCTAGTCTCGGTGCAAGGTGAACATTTATTCGCTTTTGTGCAGTGATTCGCGTCCCGCTCGGTAACCACCGGACGCCGAACGCGAACGTTGTCATTACCCGCGAGTCGCCTCATGTTCATCACAAAGAACAACTCGCCAAAGGGGACTTTCTGTACCGGTATTTTTACACAGCCATTTTAAGTCTAAGTATAAATATTTCACAAATTTATAGATTTAAAAAATACTCCATTGAAGCTGCTACTTGTTGCATACAGGTCTTGCTGTTTAAGCAGCTGTCGGATGCTGATTGATAATTCAAAAGTGTTCCTTTATGTATTTTGAGAGAGATGTAACTTTGAAAGCAGCGATGTTGTGAAGGGCAACGGGATTCAAGCGAACAGTGGGACTTCAAGGTCTTCGTTTTGTAGATCGATTTAAGGGCCTTCCATCGCTTTAGTGCCGTAAAACGGTAACTTTCTAAAGCATACACCTTAGTAACGGGTAGGTTAAAAGATTTGAAATAAAATACCTTTATTATTGATTCTTGTACATTATTTTTGTAACAAGGTTTTTTCGTGTAATAAATAGTTTTGCTTTAAAAAAATAATTAACAACACGATATTTTTTCGCAACTTTTGGGTACTCCTCGAAAACGACTTCTATGTTAAAATATATTTTTACACAGACAAATTGATGGCTGGCATTTCTTCATTACTGAAATAGCATATGTAAATTAAATAATATTTTGCAAACAAAACTTTTCAAAAGGAGGTTCAATATTGATATTTTGGAATACTTATCTCTAACTTTAGACGGGCTCAAACAATGTATCTTACATAAATAAGTAATTTCAATAAGTTATGAACTTATGAAGAATGTGGAACCATCGTTTTTAGAAAATAATTAAAGTAATGACGAGAGATTAGAGTCGGAACTCCAATCATTACTTTTTTTTGTTATGCTTCGGACAACGAGATTGGTTTTGCCGCAATTTCGATTTTTGCCAAAAATTTGCCGAATTACCGGCTTAATAGAAACTAGCGTTACTCCGCAAATGGTTTTGATTGGATAATATACTGTATTATACTGATAACTTACTCTCGTTCATCTATGATTGGGTTCTATTACCGACTTCATTCCTCTTGGCTTGGATTAAAGCAATAAGTAAAAATTAACTCTTAGTTTTATGCAACTTATTTTACAATGGTCTGATAACTTTATTCGAGATATAACTTTAAATACGTTCGCAGTTTTTCTGTTACAAGGCAATTTCGGTTTTGGCCGAAACTTGATCAGGAGCGCAATGTTTAGTTTGGACACTAGTAGGTAATATTATTTGGATCTTAAACCTTCTCTAATCAGTAATATCTTGGGTTTTTGAATATGTAGTTCCAAATGTTCGTTTGCGTTGGCATATAGCATCATTACTCTTGTCATTCATGTCGTTATATTCGAGTCAAAAGTCGGTCACTGAATGCATTGAATCAGACGTTGATAATAATCTTTCAAGTACAGCAAGTTTTGGTATATTGTCTGGGTCTTCTGTCTGCATTATTTAATGAGTTGCCAAAACTATTCACTTCGTTTGTCACACGCCAAGATGAATGAAAAGAAACATGTGTATTGTAAAAGGCCGAACTTTTCACCCGAGCAAAAAGTACATATTATAATAATTATTGTATTCAGTTCGTTACACCGGCTCTGTCCATGAGTGTACCGGTTTCATTGAATTTTGGTACAATTATTTGATCTCTTAACTTGTTTCATCTCCTGTGAAGCTTTCAGTTGAACGACTAGATTCTAGAACTACAGATTCTTTTATACTCTTTTAAATTGGTCTACTATGTGTGCATTTGTGCATGTGCATTGGTCGTTGCAACTTTCATGTCCTGCAGTGGTTGTCTCAGCCATTGTGACCAGTGTGGCCACGGGTATTATGCCAATATTCAAGAAACTGGCCGCCGAGAACGCACAACAATAAAAAAATAACGTGCAAAAGCACTTCTCTTTGGAATCTTATGAAAATGTTTTATTTCTGAATATAGCTCGAACGGTATTTGTCCGCCTTTTGGCATTCCTATGATATAATAATCTTCATTATGTGCTACAACAGTAGAAAATTTAATAAAAAGGCAACATTTATCTACACTCACAACGTAATGTTCCAAATATGAATTCAAAAAATATTGTACAAACACGTACTTTTTATTCGTGGACGGGTAAAAAAAAAACCATTACAGTGGAACATTTTCCTTCGATTTTCAAACAACTGCATCCCGCCATACCAAATATTTTTCCTTTTTCACTTTTTGTTTTATTTCTAATGTATTAGAGCATATAATTAGGTATTAAAAACCTTGCGTGTTATTATTATCACATTCGGCTTCGCCTCGTGTGATAAACTCACGCTCGTGTTTTTATAACCCATATTATATGACCATTGCATAAACTACTATTAAACTTCTAAAACTCTTCAAAGGACATGGCCAAAAATTGTATGGGCTTGTGCCCCAGAATGGACAGATATAAAATCTATGTCTGTTAATAGTACTGATCTTCTAAAAACAAAATTAAAAAGGCGCATATTGCTTAGCAGTCGTGAACAAAAGTTATTAAGGATTAAAATAGTTGATTTCTGCACTACGGGTAAGGTATTTTATATCAACTAATGTACATATATCTGTGCCAGGCGTTTGATATATTATAATTTGGTTGAAAAAAACTAAAAGAGAGCTAGTTTTAATAATCTGAGAAAGTCTACCTATAGTTTGTAACTATTTTTTATAGAATAAAAAGTAATATATAGGTATAGTACCATATTCTGTACTAGGCAAATAAAAAATAAAACTAAGAATAGTATTTTAATCATTTAATCTAATTAAAATATTATCTAAAAATGCAGCTGGTGGAATAATGTTTACTTGATATCTTGCTCATCCCAAGTACCAAAGAATTGTCATGGTATGAGCACAACATCCAACAGTCCGGTTTCCTGCTCCACAACTACACCAATAACCTAAGATGGCATTTCTAGGTTGATCTTGACTTGGTGGATGCTCATCGTATAAAATATAAGTGGAATGCTTGCTTGTGCGATGTATGGCTAGATTTAATGCGACCTCTTAATAAAACGGAAATGCGACGGCATTCGGCAATCGTGGAAGAGTCAATAGTTTGATTGACATTTATCGGCGGTGTTGCCAGTAGTAATGTAAAATAATCCTATCCGTAACTGCACTAATATTTATAATTATTTCAATCAATCAAAGGTGGTTCTATTTATACTTAAGAAAACATACAAAAATAATTAGTTTACGAATAATTTACGAATATATTTTTTGTGTGCATATTAAAAAACAAAACTCCTAACAGTGTTGTTTTTTTATGTGTCGTTTAGCTATTATTTTTCCCTGGGTGTGAACTTTGTTAATATTATATGGCAACATTAAAAGGTATGAGCAAAATCAAACAGAACAACTTTTAATAAATATTATTTCTCCACTGCTGCTATAGTGAAAAGCCATTTAAAATTCATATTTTTTTTTATTCAAATTAACTGCAATAAACGTATGTTTGCTCACAGTGGGGCACATTTTGGCCATGTCCTTTACCGTAACTGACTTTTATTAATTTATTCATCACCATAGGCATACCAACGACTTGTTTACAAAAAAGCTTCTGCTGTGTGAACAAGTCATTTATAGGCAAGCACAACGTTCACAAAATAGATCATAATTATGAATTATAATATGAATTCAAAACAAAAATAATCAAAGATGAAATTCAAAAATATAAAATTTCATAAATTTAATTATTACCGTACTATTAACATCTTTAAGCAGGCCCCTGCCACAGATTAATCGAAAATTTTTATGAGGCACTTTTGTTCTCCACGGTTCCCCATTGCACTCCCTTTTGTGTAATGCAAACAAAGGGATAATATTATGTACTCTGTTGAATTTACTAAATATTACATTATGTATTTTTTACGTCTCTATTCAACTTTGTTACTTATGTTCGTTAAGATAAGAGTTACTATTTGCTGACTTTTTTGACGGTCATGTTTCTGAAGGGTGCGTGCTAAACTATTATGCATGCTGAAATAGGGTCTCCCCACTCTTGGTTAACAAATAACGTATTTTGTGACGTTCCGTGATCGTTGCAGTAGTTTAGTCGCGAACGCAGTGTCTTGAGTGATTAGTATCGGACCCATACCACAAAAGCTGCTCGAATATCGAGCGCGGAGTTTACGAATTCCAAGTGCGGGCTTAGTTGTACGTTGTTCGTTAAAGTTTTTTTAAATAAAACAGTTCTGTGGGTTGAGTGAATAGTGCCTCTGCATGCGTTGGTATAAGATCGTGACATTTGGGTTATGTTCTTTTGCCAAAATGTATTTTTCTTCGCCATAAAAAGAACTTTTCGCGTCAAGCTTAAAATTAACTACAGACAGAAACTTTTAAGATATGTAATTTAACCTTAATTGGAATTTAATAAATAATATAAAATAAATAATAATATACAAGGAATAGCCAACTGTTAACATACGTGTTTTCTTTACAAGGAATGGTTGAATTACTAAAAATTGACATAATACGTGGTTCTTATAAATAAGGTATAATTTTTTTTTAGCTTATTCATATGAAACGTAAAACGATTTCACAATTAATACGTAATACATTTTATTAATTTAGAGAACTATTCTGATAATCGCGATTTTTTCTACTTGAATTTCTTGTGGGTAAATTTGTTTGCGCACTATACAATATTTCTCGGATTTGGATCGGATGAGGTTCGCATAGACTAAGATCAAGTCTAGTGCATATACTTTCATACAAAAAGTACTTTCTGTGGCTACTTAGGACCGACCATCGACCGATGTATGATGAATCAACAGTACCCTATGTCCTTCTCTAAGCTCAATCTATCTATACAAAAATTCTTCCAAATTGGTTTAGTTGTTTAAGCGTAAAAGCCAGATTGAGTAACTACGGGGTCAATAATATTAGTATGTAAGGATATTTATAAACTAGCATGATTTCATGGTTCTACTTTCATTGGTGCAGGCTGTGCATTGTCGGCCCAACAGTCATGGAAGTATTTCCTGGCATTACGCCTAGCTGTACTCGCGGCTGTTCTCGCGGCTCATTTGTAACAACATGTAGCCAAAAAACATATCTGTTTGCGTAGTGCGGCAGCGACTGTATATATTTAATTTAAATAAACAATATTTCTAACTACTTCGTCATGGTTGTAATGCGAGAATGATCCATGAAAATGAAATTTTGGCGAAATAACATACGGTTCTGTAAAAATCATGCCTTGCATTGCTAGCGCGCTTGCATTCCAATTTAGTGTTTCCTTTGCAGTCTTTCGCGATTGCCATATATGCAGTTAGCAAGGGGCTAACTGCATATATGGCAATCGCGAAAGACTAGATAGAACACTAAATTGGCATATTACGATTCAATTTACTCAACTATCTATCTGGCTATTAAATCTTTACTTTTTGTTAATATTTTGCTTGAAATAGCAAAAAAATAGAATAGAAAACAGAGCACGTTGATACTAATAGTAAAGTTACTATTTGTGCCTACGCTATGTGCGCTGAACACAAGTTACGGCTGTTTTACGAGAAAACGCTGAAGCTCACTGATATGCTTGGTTTATCTGAGCAGTTTACATCATGCCGTGTCAACCAGTGATCGCCATGGTGCCTCAGTGTTATGTGCACGAATAGTATGCACTTCGGGCATTGGTACCATTACCTACTCTATGACGCGGCGTTCATGGTGATTTGGAAATACGAATATTATAGATTACCTTCCATTTTCTAGTTTAACTGTACGCCTGTTTTTTTACGGAGCAGAATATAATAGGCACCTACCCCACATTTTAGCGCCACGTTTTTACAGAATACGAAAAAGTTAGTCGTCATAACAGCGTAACCCACGTCCTTAAACATTTTGTACAGGCATTTTCAAGTTTTCTTTCATATTTCGTGTAATATTAAATGTCACTTGCGAAGTACAAACATGGAGTTTAAATGAATACGTTATTTATAGGTGCGAAGCTGGGATAAAATTCAGGCTATTGTGAAGTCCGAAGAAGGCCTTGGAATCGAGTACGATGAAAATGTCATCTGTGATGTGTGTCGATCTCCTGATTCGGAGGATGGCAATGAGATGGTATTTTGCGATTCGTGCAACATTTGCGTACACCAGGCCTGTTACGGCATCACAGTAATTCCCGAAGGTAGGTGTTACCAGTCTTTTACCTGCTTTTAATAGTGATATTATGTGTGCTCAGGTTAACAGTTAATGAGCTAATATTGTCGTTAATGATTTCAGGTCAATGGCTATGTCGACCATGCGGAGTCGGAGTCCGACCGAGCTGCGTGCTGTGCCCCAACAACGGCGGTGCCATGAAGTGCACGCCCTCGGGGCACAAGTGGGCGCACGTCAGCTGCGTGCTCTGGATCCCTGAGGTCTCCATTGGCTGCGCGGAGGTCATGGAGCCTATCACTAAGATCTCCGCGATCCCGAGCTCCCGCTGGGCCCTCAACTGTGTCTTGTGTCGTAATCGCAAAGGCGCTTGTATTCAGTGTTCCGTAAAGACATGTAAAACTGCATACCATGTTACGTGCGCCTTTAAACATGGTTTAGAAATGCGCGCTATTATTGAGGACGAAAACGCTGACGACGGTGTAAAATTACGTTCCTATTGCCAAAAGCATAGTGTTGTGCCTAAAAAAGAGAAAGTGTCCACCACAGGGGATGGGGAGCAGCAGCCCCCGGAGGAGGAAGAGGTAAAACGAAAGCGTAGGAAAGATATGACGTCAGAGGAAAAGACGCAAGCTCGAGCAGCTCGCTTGAATGAGATTGAGAGAGAGTTCGACAAACACGTGAGCGTCAAGGATATTAGTACACATCTGCTTGACGTCGATCAAGACGCGATCAATTACATATACAACTACTGGAAACTGAAGAGGCGGTCAGGGAAGAACCGACCCCTGCTGCCGCCCAAGTCGGACGACACCGAGGTGCTGACGCACCGCCAGGAGCAGGCCGACATCGACAAGCTGAAGATGTTCGTGCAGCTGCGGCAGGATCTGGAGAGAGTGCGCAATCTGTGCTACATGGTGAGCAGGAGGGAGAAGCTCTCCCGATCCTTCTTTCGTATGCGAGAGCAAACGTTTCACAAACAAGTCACAGTGCTCACAGCGGCCGGGGGCGAACTCCCCCAGCCGGAGTTGTCCGCTATCATTGAGGCTAATCACGGACCTTCAATATATGATAGAATTTTCTCTCATGATAATGCTCCGGATCATAAAAATGATTTTGAAGAGTTGCTAGCTCGCATCGCGCCCCCGGAATCTGGCGACGAGAATAAAAAGAAACACAACGGTCTAGTGAAAGGCGGCAAATCAGCGAACCCGTACAAGAAACACTACGTGAACGGATCGCGACGCAGCGGCAGCATATACAGCGGACTGTCTAGCGAGGAGAGTGCGCCGGAGATGCCGCGCACCAGCAGGTTCCGCAAGGCCATCGGCTCCAGCACCGATGATGAGGGCAGAAGAGCTGGTACCTCACCAAAGAAAAAGGTATCTCCCAAAGGTAAAGGGAAAAGATCTCCTAAAAAGACTGAAAGGAAGAAGAAAAAGGTACCACAGTCTAAACCACTCATTGAAAGCAGCAGTGAGGATGAGTCTTCTCTAAATTCAAGACTGAAGAAGGATCGATCTCGCAGCAAGACACTGCAACAAATGGAAAAGGAAATGACGGCTGGAAGAATGGGTCAGTCTGGTACAGACAGCGATGATCTCATGCCGATAAGACCTACTATGAGGAATAGCAAGTTCCCAATAGACATATACTCGGATAGCAGCGAAGACAACAAGACCGAGGCAAAGTCTGAAAAAGATAAAACTGATAAGGTAAAAATAGAAAAAGAAAAACTCAAAGCGGCAAAGTCTCCCAGCGGTAATGACTCGCAACAACCTCTGCCGAGAACAAAGGCAGCTATGAAAGAGTTTATTCCAACTCAACCTGAAAAGAAAGAAACTAAAGAAGAAACTAAACCTGGTCCAAAGAAGAGGGGCAGAAAACCCTCAAACAAGGACAAAAAGTTACCAGCTCTTAAACTGGAGTCTGACGATGAAGCTAAGAATAAAGAAAATATCAAAGTCTCTAAACAAAAAGATCACCCGTCGGAACTCATAGTCCCTCAAAGGC
This sequence comes from Orthosia gracilis, assembly GCA_947562075.1. NCBI lineage: Eukaryota > Metazoa > Arthropoda > Insecta > Lepidoptera > Noctuidae > Orthosia > Orthosia gracilis. The sequence continues at coordinate 6,708,682 of OX387268.1, forward strand.
AAGCGGCTAAGAAAGCCTCGGAAAATATGCGTTCCACCACAGTGGTTAAGAAAGAGGAACCGGTCCCTGAGACGCGAGAACAAAAACAAGCAAGTGGTGATGATACCAAGTCTAAACCAGCTGTGAAGCCGCAGAAGGCTAAGGGTAAAGAGATAAAAGATGCGCATTCTTCAAAAGTCAGCAAGAAGAAATCCAAGGAGGCAGAGAAGGAGCCCATTTCATATGTACCACAAAGACAGGCTGCCAAGAAAGCCGCCGCTCACATCAAGAGTGGATTGGGCAGCAAGGCACCGGCTGTCGAGAACGATACCGATAAAAAGAAAGATGAGAAGCCTGAGACTAGCCAAATCAAGTCTTCTCCTAAGAAAGAAAAGGACAAAGACGAAGCTAAAAGCTCCAAGTCGGCACAGAAAGAAAGTTCAAGTTCTTCGTCGTCAAGTAGCAGCAGCTACTCGTCGTCGTCCAGCTCGGAGGAAGAGCCCGAGAAGCCCGGGCCCGGGCCCAAGCCCACCGCCAAGGCGCGTGAGATCAAGCCCGCCACCGCGCCGCGCCAGCCGTCAATGTTCTCACCTCCCGGCTCTAGACCGACTGTGGACTTGCCCTTTCTCGACAGGGTGTCAAGACCGCTGTCTTCGACTAGTGCCTCGAGTGATTCTGACAGCTCTAAACTGTCCGACGGATCCAGATCTGGAAGCCCATATCCCAAACGACCAAGACGACGACGAAAAGGCAAGAGTTTGTCTGCTGATGTGTCCCCACGCAAGGCGCCGCCAGATAAGAAGCTTAAAACTTCCGAACGGCGGTCCGAGTGTAGGGTACCATCACCGACTCCTGAAGGAGAGGAACTTAGCCGACCCAGTGATGCGCGCGCTGCCACACGTGCTCGGACCAGAAGCACTACTTCAGGCGGAAATATGTCTAATAAGTCTGATGCCCGACCCAGCAAGTTATCTAAAGACGACGCCCACACCACTGGACCCAATAAGACTCCCAAAGAGAGCGGCCAGTCCAGTGAACTTCCACCTGCGGAACGGAAAGAGGACGAGGAGATGAAGGAACAGCTCAAGGATGGGCTCAAGGAACAGCTCAAGGAAGAAATCAAGGAACAGTTCAAGGAAGAAGTTAAGGAGCCTGTCAAGATAGAGATCTCGGTCGACATACCCAAGAATAATGTTAAAGCTAAAGCTAGCAAGCTTAAGAGGCGAAGCGAGTCTAACGAAGACAAAGAGAAGGTCAATAAGATTGTAGAAATTGAAGTCCCCGCACTACCAAAAGTGAGCCCTAAGAAAAGCAGTGAGACCAAACATAAATCATTGTCCAACAGGCGGATGAGCGTCAAGGAGAAGGCGCCCAAAGATCGCTCCTGCAGTAACGAGGCTCGCGACCCAGCCAAGAAAGAGAGGCGACCCAGCGTCGCTGTCGCTGGCGCCGACCGCTCTACCGCGTCGCCTAAGAAGAAAACTCCCCGCGATGCGCGGATTGAAATAGAGATATCGACAGTAGAGCTGGTTGATAAGAAGAGTCCTCTCCACATCAACACTGACGTTGTGACGTACCATGACGACGACAAACATTGGCTACCGAAGGCGCCGAGCCCGAACGCCATACCGCCGCCTGTAGAAAAGCTGGGTGGCAACGAGAAATATATAGACGATAAGTCCATGGACTCGGATTACGCCGAAAAGAGCAGCGTCAAAATTATTAATAAAATACAAGCTAATCTCAATGAAAATACTATGATCAAGTCACCGCGGACGCCCATGGATGCGAGAACGATAACTATTGAACACATGGAGGCTGAGAACGTGGCGCGAAATTTGAGGAAGCGATCCGCGGAGAAGAAGTTCATAACGCAAGACGCCAGCCACGTGCAGGGTGTCGAGATATCCAAGAGCGCTAAGATACCGTCGGCCGTGAACCCGTATCCCAACAGATCCATGTTCTCGCCGCAGTCCAAAGACAATGAGTTCCTAGACTTTGAAATGATGGCCGTCGATGATGGGTTCAACCACGACGATATCATGAAACCATTTGCGCCATATCCGGAATTCTTCTTCAAAGAGGATCCCAAGCAAGGTGTGCAGGAGACTCAGAACTTGGTGGAACGACTTAGATTTAGACTCAGCACCAAGAAGGTGCCGCCCGAGAATCCTGATCAAGAGGAACAAATAGTGGTAAATGATGACAATGATCACAAAGATAGCGAAGTCCCTTGCAACTTGGTGAAGGCTGAAGAGAAACACGCGCCTGCCGAGCGCTCGTCTCCAAAAGATTCGCGACACCCTGTCAACCATATCCCACGTATCTCTTCCTCTATTGAAAGAGACTTGCCATCTGGAGATACAGCAATGGATGCTAAGGAGTTCCAACCAATTGCAATGACGAGTAACGAGAAATGGATTGATGTACCTTTGTTAGAGTCACAATTAGACACGCAGAGTCAGTCGGCCAACGATCAGAAATACGATCATTCAAACTCATATACAGAAGACGCCAAAGAGCCCATTATTAATGTGGAATCAGTCCAGTCTGAGACTATTTCAGTAAGCAAACAAAGCGATGATTCACAATCTTTGTCTGTAGTCGACCACAATATAGACGTGGAACTGACTCAAGATAACCCAACCTATGAAAATAATGATATCATGCATTCAGATTATGTATCCGAAGAGAAATGGCGCGAGAGTAAGATAACGACTAGACGATCGTCCGCTTCTAGCACTAACTCGGAGGCTTCCGTGCGCTCACACAAGAACGCGGTGAAGTGCCGCATGACCGCGGCGGAGCACCTGCGCCAGGGCAACATGATGCCGGACATAGACACGTACCCGCCCGTGCCGGCGTACTCGCGGCCCGTGGAGCCTTCCATGCCGCTCAACCAGTACACCACGTACCCGGCCGACGCGTCGCCCTTCCTCAGCTCGCTGCCGCTGTTCGCGGGCCCGCCGCTACCGCTGCCTTCGCCCGGCCCACTCTATAGCCTGCCCTACAACGCCGGCACGCCGCTGCCGCTCAAGCCTACCTTCTATAGTGCAGCCTTCACGTCCTCCTCACAGAACATTGCACTCACCACGGCGATGATTGCTCCGCCCACACCGAAACCCTTAGATTCGCCGGTGCGGGATGCCGGCGATTACGACGCGTCAGGAAGCGATCACAAGATCATACACGTCGTGTCTAGTCCCAGTATAAGCATAGACTCCTACGATACGAACAGCAACAAAGCTCCAACTAAGTTGTCGAATGACAGCAACGAAACGAGTATGACGAGTCTTCATCCATCACAAGAATCTGAATCTAAATCTCCTCCTAAGTCACCTCTAAAGTCTCCTCCAAAGTCTCCTGCCAAGTCCCCTCCGAAGTCTCCTCCGAAGTCTCCTCCAAAGTCGCCTCCGAAGTCTCCTGCCAAGTCGCCACCCAAGCTGAGCAAACCGGCTACAAAGTTTTCTGCCAAGTCGCCAGGCAAAAGCCCTGGGATATCGCCTAAGCAGAGCGACGCGCCGAAGGGTAGTAAGCGCCCCAGCAACCGTAGCAACCGCAGCCAGCGAGGCCGCGGCCGCTCCAAGAGCCGCGGAGCAGGCTTCCCCGTCGACTTTACCGGCAACTCCATCCAGAGCAAGTTGGTCGGCACAGTTTATGACTTCGACCAAGAAATCGCTAATGATGGGGTTGATTTGAAAGCCCTTCGTGACAAACGAAAATCCATTGACGTCCGTGACGATAGGACGTCCGTGAAATCTGAGCACTCATCTCAATCTCCTCGCGACACTCCTCCTCCGACCAAAAGAGTTCCGACGTCCGACGCTAAAGATGTGAAACCACCACTGTCGCCCGAGCATGCCGATGCTAACTCGTCCCCCGCGCGCTCGGAGCGCGGGCCGGGATTCTCGCAAGTTGCGCCCGTCTTACCTGGCCCCGTCGATATGCGCACCTACCAACCTTTTGAAAACCCTGCGCCCCCGACTGAAAACGCTTATCATTTGCTAGCATTTGCTAGTGGCACGGCTGAGCAACACCTACCTGAAATCGACGAAGAAGTCGAGAAACAATTGCACTCGGCATTAATGGCTTGTAACCCACAGACAGGTTCGCCGACCCAACAACCCGCCGAACCAGCACCACCGCCTAAAGAGGTATTTGTTCCCCAATTACCTAAGGTGTCTTTATCTGATTCTAGAAATCAACTGAAGGTTAAAATAAAGGGACCTTTCTTGGACGCTAACTACTCGGCGAGTTCCTCCCGTGTGGTGAGCGAGGTAATCCCGCCGCCACCGATGGTGCCTGTGAACGAGGCCAGCACCAGCGTGATGGCGCCGGCCAACGCAGCCGGGGCCAACACCACCGGCTCCACCAACCTGCGCCGCATGCGCAAGAAGGAGCTGCTGCGCCAGTACTGGACGCAGGACATGAACATGGACGACCCCAACCACAACCCCAACATCGGCGCTGTGCTGCCGCAGCCGCAACCCTCGCCGCTCACTCGCGCTGTCATCACCATCCCCAAGGCAGTCGCCTCCATGACGAGCATTCCCACGCGAGAGGACTACAAGATCACCGATAGCCCGGTGGAGAAGAAGACCAAACGCAAAACTACTAGTGGTCTATCGAGAGAGTTGAGGCATTTAGAGGTCAGCATGAATGATGACGTCGACCCCTCCGACGACATGAAGCTGTCGTCGATAGCTAGCACGTCGGGTCAACAAGCACACAAGCGGCGCGGCCGCACGACCGCGAAGCCGATCAGGCCGAACGCTACGTCGCCAGTCGCTCCCAAACTGAAGATCAAGCTCGGCGTCAACACGGTGCAGCAGGTGCCGGTGCCTGCGCCCCCTGCGCCCGACGAGCCGACCGGCACCCTCATCTTCCGCCCTCCTAAGAAGAGGATCATAGCGAACAAACCTAGTCTGGAAGACCTGCGACGCGAAAGCATGAAGTACAGAAAAATGGTGATGGCTGACTTCGAGGAAGATGAAAAGCCTATCAAGAAGATTAAGAGTGAAAAGAGTGAGAAACGTAAGAAGAAAAAGGACAAAAAAGTTGAAAAACTGCAAGTGGTTAATAGTGAAAGTGATAGTGCTTCAAAAAAGTTGATATTAAAAATAAAGCGCACCAAGGAAGAAGAGACCGACGAGAGCGCCGCGGCCGGCGCGTCGACGAGTGCGGGCGCGGGCGCCAGCGCCGGCGCCGGGTCCGCGGCCGTGTCAAGCATCGGCGCGCTGGCGGCGCCGGCCGCGCGCGAGCCTCCTATCGACCCCTTCGAGTACGACCCCTCGGCGCCCGACCCGCTGGCCATCGACCCGCCCTCCTACTCCGAGGCGTCGTCGGCCATGCGCAAGGTGCGCACGGACAAGGTGACTCCCATCCGCTTAAAACTAGCTCGCTCGTCCGAGGGCTCGGGCTACGTGATGAAGGAGGCGGAGAGTGACGCGCGCGCCGCCGTGCCCGTCAACAACAATAAACACTGTGAAGTGAGGTGATACAAGCCGCGCGGTGCCGGCAGCGTCAAGTGTACCAAGGACAACAATAAGAACTTACCAAGTAAGAAAAAAGTAGCCCTTAAGAAAGCTGGAGCTAAGGCTAATTCTAAAAACAAGTGAGGACAATGACTATGAACTATCTAACAATAGAACAAGTATAAAATCTCCTGTATAGTTAAACTAAACTGATATTGTGTCTGTATATTTTTAAATCTATATTTTATCTCTATCATGATGTAGTTTATTATTACATATATTATTTATTTGTATAAATGGAAAGCTCAATGATTAACTTAAAGTTATTCTAAGGTATATGAAATTGTGCATTATGCTGTGCACAAGTAAATCTTATTATAGTATAGCATATATATTTTTGTTAAAGTTACTGTTTTACTTTGTGCCTCGTATGGAATCTCATTAATTTTCACGAATTAATTGTGTAATTTTTTTAAATAAGTTACGTATGTTTATTTGTGTACGCTTCACAATCACGACAATCATCACACATTCGTTAGCATATCATTTGAAATACAACACAGCAGTAAATTCACATCCAAACATGTAGAGTTCGCCGCGAGCAAGCTTGTCTATACGAGGGTCGCCCCCTGCGGCGCGCCCGTAAGGACATTCATATCAGCTTCCATCAGTGGCTTCTCCACTATGCAGCAGGGACGTTCTGACCCTTTTAACTCAATTACTATCACCGATGGCATAACACAATATAAACGTGCTAAGGCCAATCAATTACACAAAACTATACATAGTCAGATCATGGTTCGCATTTAACCAAATATTAATACAAAACAATGTTACTGCATACAAACGGGCATTAATACTGATATTGAAATTTGACATGTTTTCTAGAACACCATATGGAACACACTGACACTCACACTTATAAACAAAGAATGCATTGACATGTTATCTCTGTTTTGCTTATTTTACGGAGAGCTTGTCACACACTATATTCAAATACAAGTAAGTGATATAACGTTAACTAACAGTAAAATGAGCAGAGCTTGAGATAAATTACTAAATGAGAGTTGTGTGCCATTACAAGCGAAAGATAAGCGTTACTGCCATCTTTCGCCAGATGCTGTCAAAACAGTAGGGTACACTAATGTGTATGTGAATTCCTAAATTGAGATAAGCTTACAAAGTCGAATGTGATGTAATAATTTAGCGGGGGATGTCCGCGATCGATGGCCACGCATCTAGACATAAGTATAGATAGTTTAACACGTCTGTGCGCCCGGCGCATTTGCGTGCGTGCGCGCTTGTAATTATGCATTTTGTATTTTGTGGCAGTGACGCGGCAGTCGTCGTCCCAGCAAACATCCACGATGAGTTGAACTATCTATACTACGTTACAGACTAGAGCTTTGTAGTGTGGAATTAGAACTCCATGAGCATGGTACATAGACAAATGGTATTAGTTCTGCTTTCCTCTGCGCCTTTTTAGGGCACCTGTGGTTGTTGCACATCTACGATGCTATAGGAACGACGCAGTGGAACACATCACTGTATTCCAAGTTGCTATTCTGTTCTCCTAATAGAATGTAAATGTTGTAAATATTTTTTAAGATTCATGCGTGCGTGGTCGTCTATTGCGAATGACCTAGTAACATAACAAATTGCTTATTGCATATCCTTTATATCATTTCGACAACTATGAATAATTATAATTAAGGTTGATTTAAATTAGACTTCAACGAACTGATTGGAATATTTATTTGTCTAAAAATGCATTTACCATGTGCTGCACAATGCTGGATATATTTAATTTTAATGGTTGCATCAGTTTTATAAATGGAATAGGCCGAGTTTCTCACCTCTAAATTATCGCTGAATTAATATGACAAATTGTCAAGCACCCGTTATCTACTGTGACTGGTTGAATGAATTTTCAACAGCCAATTACAGCAGTTATCGCGCTCGCGTTCTTGTCAATTTGTCACATTAATTCTGCGATAATTTGGAGGTCAGAAACTCGGCCATAGTATTTTTACTTTTGGGAGCCATTTGAAATGCAAACTAAAATTTATACTGAATAAAAAAATATTTATAGTTATTTTATTTGCTCGGAAATCATGATAAAACAATGAAATAGCCCGCCGGTTGGCCGGCCGTCCTGATGCTGCCACGAAGTCTTTACGTAGCACGTGGTAAAATGTGAATATATTTATTAGTGATGTCACCACAATATGATTTTGTTTGTGCAATATTCGGCAATACTCATCGTATAGTCAGAGATCGATTCACCGTCGGCTTGGTGTGTTAGTTTTAAGTGCATGTCCGTTATTCATAAGTATCTCATTTTCGTTCCCATTGTAAATAAAATATTTAATAGTAATCTAAGGCCTTGTCCAGATTGGCGATTGAAAATCGAAAGATACAAATTATGTTAAAATTTCGTTCAATCAGTTCTCGCGTTGACGATGTGTTGAATATTAATAGATAAGATTTTTAAGGTTCAGTTTTTTTTTATGTTATGGATCGTTTATTTGGTTTGATTGTAACGTCTGATTCTCAGTTTAAGTGTGCGGTATGATTATCTTTGACAGATTGATTAAATATTGCGATTTTTCTCTTAATTGATTATCTTACGAAAAGTATTACGTCTGGACAGTGCCTTAGCAGGAGATAACTAAATGGTGTTAGTAAGGGCCGCGCGGGTAGAGAACGCGACTGCGCGTCTGTAAAGCGATAGAGCGGCCTATCAATGAGCTTAGTATAAAATTAAATGTTAAAAATCACATTTTCGTAATATTAAATTGTATAAGCTTAGTACCAATCTGAAATTAGCAATTTCGAATTCAATGTACATACATGGTAATTGTAAAAAGTAATGAAAACTGTGTATAAATTTCGTTCTCGACATAGATAGTAAAGTCTAGTGCATCGGAAAAAGAGTTTTCTTGTTTGGGAAATAGAAGTAAATTATGTTGTGCTATCACAAAACCGAATTAGGTTGTAGGCTGTGCTTAGTTTCGCTTAATTATTTATAAAAAACATCCATTGCAAACATCTGCAAAAAAAATTACATCCTATCAAAATTGTGTGCACGAGTTATAAGCGAGAAGCTTATACTGAATTTTTTATACTTTTATATTTTTTAATATAACTAAAGTCTTTATTTATTACGATATCAGATATAACCCATATTTAAAAGAAATTACTAACACTATCAGTGATTGCATTTAGATAAAAATATAATGAATGGTGCCCATAAATTAAATTAACCAGAAAAATGAGATTACATTATATTGAAACTGAATTATATATTTTTTATTATTCAGTGAAGAAACTTGCTAAATGTTTTTTTTTTAATATTCTCACTCTTCAGCCCTGATCGAGTGATAACCCTTTCGCACTCAGAACTAATACACAATATTCTAGCTTACATAGGTGTAAGTATGAAGTCTGTATATGTAATCAATTAATCAAATATTACACAAATTTTTTTATAAACAAAATCGACTTATTCTCCATGTTCCGTAAAGGACACGAGATTTACTTTAATATTATTGTGTAAATGTTAACAAAAAATGTAAATAATAACATTAAAAACGGAAAATTTTAATATCAGTAATAAGCAAATATAAACAAATGCTTAGTTATTTGTGTCTATATAATCACTAATTTTATTCATAAATATAAAACAAAGTTACCATACTTTAAATAATTTATATTTGTAAATAATCTGTTCGCAACTATTTTGATGGTCGGCAATTATTTTTTTTTACATCTAAATAACGGAACGGTATTATGTAAAAAACTAAAATAGTATAGTTTATTTTGATATACTGAGATGTTTTTATACAGTCTTATGAGTATGGGTCCTAAGAAATGATGGTCTTCTTTTAATCCTCCATTATGTAAAGCCATTACATAGCTGTCACAGTAATATAATAATAATTAAGAAGACATTAATTAATAGCCAAACAGTAATTTTTCCCTTTTCCTAGAAACCTGTCTATGGTTCACCAATATAGACTGTTTTTGCTGCCATTGACTTTTCTGGCTTTTCCTTGTCTCGGCTTGAACGTCTTTGTCTTGCATATAAAACATTTTACTTGTATACCTAAATCAATTTTCTCCATAATGGTAGCAAACTTCTTCCATATTTATTGCAACACCAATCAACTTATTCAAATAAGGTTTATTGAACTAATTTATTAAATGTTTCTGTTGTTGAGTTTGTATATGCTACTGTTAAAGCACGAACTACGGTTAAACCTAGGATTTACCAAGTCTTACTGGTAAAAGTCCGAATTGATCTATAATAAACACAAATTTCGGGCTTTTACCTGCAAATATTGAAAAGTTGTCATGTCTATGTATGAAACGAAGAGATGAGATTTGATGAAAAAAGATTTGTAATTTAAAACTCGACTTCGTCGAAAAAGAAATCGTCTAACCAATATAATACCAACTTTGGTGAAGCTAATCAATTAATTTGTAATTGTTCACATGGTTTCGTGTGTCAAGAGAAATCCTAAGTGTCTTAAGAGAAATCCTAAGATTTACCGTGTGATTGCTGGTAAAAACCCGAAATTACCGATTATCGTACAGTATTTCGTACTTTTACCGGTAAGTCTTGGTAAATCTTAGGATAAATCGTCGTAAATCCTAGGTTTTATCGTAGTTTTAGAACTTTTACAGTAACATATATAATTGATAATCATGACGCGTTCTGAGATAAATTAGACACCAAAATAACACGGCTTAACTTAAATCAATTAGATCTTTGCGTGTTATTTTACTCGATTTGAATTAATGAGGTATCGCGGAGTCAATGGTGTGTCTGTCTGTCCTAAAGCTTCAGTTGACTGTACGGGCAAACTCCGGATGAATCAGGGTGGAGCTCTCATTATGTTAAGGCACTTTTTATGTCATAATATTTTTAAATAAAAAAATAATTTTAGGTATCTTGTATAATAAGGATAAACTTTGGAATCGTATTTATTGGTAGATTAGTAAAGTAATTTTAGTATAATAGTTTTTACAGTTTGCCCACGCTCGCAAATATCAAACCATTCTGATATATCTGCAGTGTCGACGTTGCCTGGCCAGACAACAACGTCTGATATAAAGCCCACTTATATTAGATAATTTACAAATGACCTAAAATCTAATGGCTGGTCAGGCAATATTAATATTGTTATAACTTGACGGATTTTGCCCATTTCGTTGAAGCACTAACAGCGCGTTGCGATACAGTAGCCATGTTGTCTATAATTAAAACAATCGGTCAATAACCCCGTGTAGAGCTTAATAAACCCATTTTAGTATTTTCTATGGACTTTAAAGTGTTTTAAACTATAGGCAATGTGTGAGTGGTTACGCGTTTATAGTAAAGTAAATAAAACAAATAAATAATAACACTCGAAACTACTATACATATAAAATCAATAGAATCACGGACTCACTTTGGCACCATTCTTCTGAAATAATATTCTTAAATAAATGGTTAAGTTTAATTAATAAACTAATTTATCCAGACGTATGAGCTCGCGAACAATAATAATTTTCGAAACTGTACTCAAAACTTCTCTTCCCTTGCCTGAAATAATAATTTTAGGAGCACTTGCAACTGTAGGAGCCTTCGTATCACCTACGTTGATCATCTGTGCTGGCCGTAGTATTAATCAAAAAATCCTATTCTCTATAATGCCTAGGACCTTCTAAAACACCACCAGAACCATTCTCCATCTACAAAATCACGTTTCGAGTCGTCTTCCTACCAAAAGTTAGTTTTTCTTGACTAAAGAGCGCTGAGCGCTTCCCTTGTGTTGTTCTTGACAAGTCACGAATGAGTGCATAGTAACAGTAAAAAGTCAAACAAACTTGCTAACGGGGGATGGGCGTTAAATTGATTGGATATTAATCATTGATTTAAATATTAAGGACGCGTTTATCTGACGCCACAACGGTTTCTGTTAGCACTTTTGCTGGTCTGTTTACTGTTGCTCGTACAACTCGTAAGCACAAATCCACAAATTGAATGACACGAGTATCAGCATCACATTTCAATACTTTTGTGTCGATCATTACCTTGTTACTGTGATTTGTTTTAATTTATGTAATAAATCAATTAGATATAATTTTTGTATTTTGAGATTCCGACTGCAGGGAATTAAAAGAACATTTGAAAATGTACATATGTTTAAAATTTCCTCTGTTGATAAAATATTTTTTTAATATAATTAAGCGCATGTAATTTTTTTAAATATTTTGACGATATCAAATAATAGTAATGTTTATATTTTCCTTAATTTAGGAACGTTATTGTTACGCTGTAAGCGCATTTTGTAATGAGTATTTTTAGTTTACCGATTTAATAATCAAGTGTTGTATGGAATTGTAATTTACAGTGTAATGTAATATGCTAAGTATGTGTGTTATTGACATGTGTATGTATTGATTACTTGTATGTTCAATGTACGTGACGCGCGATGTAGTGATCTTACATAGTGCGGGGACGCTAACGCCCTTGTAGAGTATTTACATTACAATTCCTAACGAGACGGCTACGTCCGTCGTAGTAGTAAGTCGTAGTCGAGAATGTTGTTCCGGTGTGCGCTAGAGACGCGCGGCGCACGCGCAGTGCGCACCAGTGCCGCTGCGCTCCGCTCGCAGAGTATTCAGTGTTAGCCATGGTGAGCGTCGCGCACCAGTCATTAGCTTATAGAGAAAATTCAATACATATATTAATTATATTATTTATATTGTAGACTCTATAATCAGGTTAAGTATTAGATCTTAAGAGATTAAAGTAAAATTCTTATACCATTATCCGTATAAGTATTATGATCAACAATATTTCCATTGTTTTAAAATTAGTGTTGTTAGTTTAAATAAAAAGTAACGTTTAAGAATAAACTTGTACAAACTACTTATGTACAGTGTGTAAATTAAGATGATGCTAAGAATGGAGCCAGAACATGGCCCGTAAAGGTTGATGTATCGTGATGTGTTTTGTAAATAGTGTACAAGTATATTGTAATATAACAAGTGTTTTCAATGTGCACATAGTCGCCTCATTCATTAATAAATTTTTTAGATCAATTAATCTTTTCTTTTGATTTTTTTGCCTTCTGTCTGTCCGATTTGATTTTTTATTAAAACATTTCTCAACGGGAAATACAACTTGTTGTGTTGTCTAGACGCGTCAGAATTAATATAAAAAGGTCTTTAGGATTGCCATCTCATACTTAATATGGAATAAAGTATAAAGTAAAAGCGATATTGGTGGTGTAAATAGTATGCATTATGGTGCAATATCATTGCGAACCTCATTAGTATCGAATCAAGAAACAGCAGCAGTCACTCGACCATAAAGAGTCGTCCCCATTAGATTGCGATAGACACCTAAATCATAATAATTCGCTAGTATCACACTCGAGTTCTAATTCCCGGATCTTTTTACTAAAAACCAAACCCATTTCTTATTTTCGGCTAAACCGTCGTAGTCCACATTGCACTCTCTTTTTGAACGGTCGTTTACCAGTAAACGATCAATGATTGTTGGAAGTGTTTGCAACATGGAGCCTGCGCTCGGGCATCATCACTGTCACCAGAGTTTCTCGTCCGTCATTTTTGTTTCTGTCTACTGTCTATCTGCATACTTCAAAAATTTAAACCGATTTCGAGAAGACAAGGTATTTTTAATAAGCTTTTATATAAAAATTGCATTGACACGAGAAAAAAGTCAGTACAAACTTTAGCTCAATCGGGCACCGGTCCGATTAAGCTATAATTAAAAGCTCCGGTCGAAGTGGGTCTTTAACTTGCAAGCTTTGATTACATACACACAGACACCGGGTCAGGTGAAACTTATTAAATGAAAAATACTTTTTGAAGTCGATTTCTTGTCATAGATTTTTATTTATTATGTCGTTTACTTTACCATCATCAAATATGCCATGGCTAGGAAAAGGTACAAAAAAATATCAGTTATAATGTTTTAAACCCTGTTCGTCTATTTCGTTTGTTTAATTATTTTTATATATCAAAATAGACATTCTACCTCAGTTATAACGAACAGGCATCTCTTTATTTTGACTGCATAATCTGCTTTTACTATTTTTGTTCTGACCAAAAAAATCACATCAATCAAACCAATAATATTCGAGACACCTCAGTTATCAGGGTACCTACAAGTGGTTGCCTTTTCTTGGCCTGGGATATATACTCGTAAAACAGCGACTATGGTGAATGTTTACCGCTGCGATCTCGTGTCCGTTAGATTCTGTAAACAAGATAATTTGCCCACTAAGATCGGCTTAAATCCGACCTGGTGGGATCCATGTTCCGTTTAGGACATCTTCGGATGCAATAAGCTTGTTTCAAGTAAGTGAACGATAAAACTGACTGCTCGAAGAACTTATGACTAGGCTAAGATTTGGATTTCATTACGTGAAAGGGGGATTATTACTAAGTGAGCATCACTATTTTACATTTATTTACTTGCAACTTGATAGATATGCCTTAGGACGGATATGGAAATTCAGATAAGCCGTTATGTATGAGTAGGGCTGTTGGGGGCACGATACATCTATCCTTGAAATCGTTTAGTACCTAAGTGTGCTATGTACCTATGTTGAATCTGGATGTCTATACTCGGCATTTGAAATATAATTGTTCGATGGAGAAAAGTTGAATTAATATGCGGGAACCGCACGATATGGCACCATCACTTTCATTTGAAGGGTACAGACAAAAACAAGTAATGTCCTAATTAATAGATTTTGAGAAAACGCAATTAAAAGTTTAGAAGTACCTATGTAATGTTTTGTTGACACTAGAATTTTTAATAATTAAAAATATTTAAATTAAACAAAAACTAAATAAACAATCTTAGAACAAGAAAGGAACCGGGAATGTTCATGTCTCCATGACATAGGTACCGGTAAAGAAGAAGGAAAGTCCACAGTGACAATTGTGATTTGGAGGTTAGAATTATTTTATAGTTTGCGGTGTTGCATTTATAAACGAAAACGTCTTTTTCGCGCCAAAAGCTTTTTTTTATAGTTAATGATTTAGAATAAAACTACCATAGATAAAGATGCTTGCCAATAAAAAAAAAGAAAATATAAAAATTGTGACGTTCCCTGTTCATCGCCTGTACCCATCATTTGTTCTGATTGACACACACTGCGATCACGAATCTAAAGCCTGCAGGCTTATTTCGTATCTTTTGCAAGAGCAAAACGATCGAGTCTGCCGAATTACATTGGCCAAGTGTTTAGCGAAATTGATAGTACCTACCTAAAATGATGTAAACCGATCGGACAGTAGCGAGTCAACTTGGCTTGCAAGCTGCCTTGCGTGTGATCCAAATAGAATCGCTTTCTATTTTTTGGGCAAGTAACCACATCGCGCGCCTGCTCGGTCTCCCGTATGGTACTTAACTCGCCACTTAGCGTAGTATAAAAAGTCAAATTTAGTAGTGTTTTAGTGGCCCAATAAGACGAAGCACGGGTAGGTACCTACCTATTTTTTTTGTAACAAAATGTTGGTTTCCGTCATACGCATAGAATCAAGATATTCCCTGCGATCTTCAATGACTAGTTCGTTGAGTAATAAAGTGCTAGCACCAAGCGTTGTCCTTCTACCAATCCATTTGCGCTCCCATAATCGTTTCAGTTTACTTAATTAATTCGTACAACATTTCTTCTTCCATTTGCTCCTTAATAATGAGAATTTTGCGCGATATCGCACGTATTTGTCGACGTTGCTCGCTCGCTGTAGTGTAAACAGTCACTTTCGAGGCGCTTGCCACTCGCTACTATCCTTGACTAATGTCTAATGTTATTCGGGCCTAGGCTGCCTATTGGTAGGTACCTATTTTGAAACATCTCAGAAATCTATAATCTAGGAACTTCATGGGTCATTTACGATACCTAACATGAAAAAGTAACACTAACAATACGAAATATTTTAGTCTTGCATCAAAGTAATTGGCTATTTTAGTCTTGCATCAAAGTCATTGGTTTTTTTACTCTTGCATCAAAGTAATTTGCAGATTCCAAAGATCCTTAAACATTAAAATATTTTTCCTTCTTGGTGTTGATTGAATCGAGCATAGGTACCTACTCCTCACTGCTGAAAATAGGTACAGCAAAAGGAAATGGTGCTCAGTGTCTGTATACATTAAAATATTTTTCCTTCTTGGTGTTGATTGAATCGAGCGTAGGTACCTACTCCTCACTGCTGAAAATAGGTACAGCAAAAGGAAATGGTGCTCAGTGTCTGCACCTGCTTGGTAAACTAGCATGGTCGGGGCAACAATGGAGAAGCGCAGATTATAGATAGGTAGGATCTCTACTTTGGAATACCTAATCAAAGTTTCGAGTAAGTACTTGGCCTAGTTGTGGCAGCAACTACGATAAAATCTGGTCTACGATAAAGTCTGGATATTATGTTAGAATACGTTTTTATTGAAGACCTGACCAATTTTCTATTTGGGTAGAGACCGTGCTCGCCCGGCTGGGGTGTCACTGTAAAAGTCCACAGTTTCATACTTTAAGTAGGTAGGTACACATAAGTGAGAATCAGAGTACAGAGACAGTCAAACCTTACGAAAGTCAATCTGAGTAATCTACAATCAACCAAGCTAAAACAATAGCTATTGGCAGGGTGATGTTGGTCCATGATGATTTCGTATAAAGAAAGAGGGTGTCGTATCTTACGGAAACCGCACAACAGAATCTAGTTACACATTCTAGTAGACATGGTCTACCTTAGCCCATTGTAAAGTACCTACTTAAAAATTATTTCTATGAATACCAATAAATGTAATTTTTAATAAAAAATAAAATCGTATTTTTTTTATTTAATATTTTTCAATATGTATCTGTATTATCTTGTAATTCTCGTATAAACAGAGGTTGGGATGAGTGTGTAAGTATTGGTAATTACTAAATACATTCTACAGCATGAATAGTGGTATGGAAATTGCTACTTATGAAAAAAGATCAGACACTAACGATCTACAACCGGCCTATGATTCGGGCTTGGTGGCCTCTATAAGCCGGTCGAAAACACGGGAACTTCACTTTTCGGCTCACCTAAGAACCTTATACGAGCCAACTTTCCCTACAACTAAAAATGGACCCCCATGGGTAAATTTTTACAATATTAGATTTATGAATCCCGGCGAAGAGTAGGTTTTACTTTCACTGTTTTCTTGTAGTATCATGCATAAGCGAACGTCATTTGTAGGTAGTCACTACACAGTAAGATTATACCGCACTGCAGCCATCGCGAAAGAGTAAACACTGTGCTAATAACAGCGCCATCTATGATTAGTCTGTCAAACTAGATGCAGTTTAGACCTACGAAGAAAAGGAAGGGGTAAAAGTTGGCACTAAAGCTAGGCGCCATTCGTTTGTTGTGTTACAGAACATGAGAGGGCGCAGCGATCTGTGCTTAAGTTTATGCTCTTCAAAGTCTATAGGTTTCCAACCCAAAGCCTTTGCCTAATCTCTGATCTTCATTCTGTAAGGAAACTTTACCTACTACGTCTTATTCTGAGAAAACACAAATCACTCCCGTATGATCCCGAAAAGCCGAGTATGAGTAGCAGAAGACGCTACTTAGTCGCTCCAACTGTCACAGTTAGATCAGTTTTTGCTAAGAGGAAGTATGCAAGGCGATCTTCCCATTTATACAACCCATTGAATAAAGAACTACACGTCTATCCTCTGAAACTCCGTGACTGTAAATCAGTTGTGACTAAATGGTTTAAGACTAAAACCTATGACGGCATTGGGGCCATGGTAACATCGCTTCCATAATCTGTCCAATAATACATAAGTCCTCAGTTAAGAAATCGTTAGTGGAGGAAGCTGTTCCTGACTCCCTCCGATCCCAAGACATTTTCGCTGGGCTAACTGAAACCTAAACTAATGTCTAGATGTAGGCAAACGAATTTAACTCATACACAATGTACCTACACTCTATTATATCACATTATACACAGACATACACTCACATTGAAAATCCACTCGCATAAGTCGCACAAGCGCGCTCCTTTTTGTATTTTCTTTTATTTTTATTTTTTGTTATTCTGTTTTCAATTACATACTCTGTATAATGTTAAGTGGAAGAGCCGAGTCATATAACACAAGCATCTTCTTGGTCTCTGCTAGGAGATCTCCATATCTTGTATGTTATGTAATTGAAATAAACACCTTTTTTAAATTTCTTTTTGTTTTTCCTGGAGGTCGTTCTATGCCGATATGCCGAAAACGCACTTGCTTGGCGCCTATTACCTGATAAACGCCATTTCGGTCGGCCATCCGTTTTGAAAGTAGGTAACCCTTCCAATGCTGCTTTGGCGCACAGCAGAATCAGCCTATGACGTTCCCAAAACTGGGACACAAGGCCTCCTCTCTGTGACAGGTAGTGGGCTGTTCTAGGAATACAGCAACGCAGAGTTTGGCCTTTATCCAATCGATCAATCACATGCGAGATGAATGACGCGATATGGATTTTCGTCTGTGTGATTGGTCGATTTTGTCAATTGGACAGCGGTCAAACTCTTTGCGTTGCCGTATTCACTTACGCAATACGGATGTTGGTTTCTTTTTAATGTGCTCTTTAACTGGTTTGAGAGTCGTACCTGGTAAAGAAATAAATAACACAATGTGATGTGCCTGTCTGTGTTCGAACTCGCGACCTTCAACTTGTAAGTCGGGGCTGTATCTAACCACTGGGCCACAACTGATGCTTAAGTTTGATAATTGCTAGGATTAGGTATATTGGTTATCTATGTGAAAAACATTAAATAAATCACATTTGTTTGAGTTAAATGTTATTTGTAAGTACTGTGAGTGCTTCTCACCTATTTAGAGGAACCCATATTGCCAATTTAAGACTGGCAACATATAACTATTTAGTTTTGGAAGGTGATTGAAATCGGAACGCTAGGAAAATAATTGATGATGTCTTTGTTTAGCTTTGCTTGTCACTTCGGTTCAAGCCGCCTTAGAGCAGGCACGGTGTTGATTGAATATAACTTAGCAAAGTAATTTCTCACAGTAGTGCCGAAAAAAAGAAAAACTTTTATTTTCAGGCATAAACACTTAAATTTTTAATTATAAAAAACATCAAGTGAAATGACTTAAATTTTATTCATTTAAAATGGAAAGGTAGGTACATTATAATAAAAAATCTTTTTTACAAAAAAAAATACTACCGACTTCCAACTAAAAACACTACAAAGTGAAAAATAACTTTCTTTTTCGAAGTCGGTGTCTTTGGTAGGTACCAATTTTTTTCGTTATGGACACCGACTTCGAAAAAGAAAGTTATTTTTCACTTTGTAGTGTTTTTAGTTGGAAGTCGGTAGTATTTTTTTTTGTAAAAAAGATTTTTTACTTTTCACTTTTTAGTTGTACCTATTAAGCAACTTGCTTTAGACGAGGTAGTAATGCCAGAATAGATTAACTGAATGCCATGAAACTTGATCATAACCTGTGAAATGAAAGTGTTTCAAGGTGAACTGTACACATCTGTGTACCCCTTTAGAGCGTACTGGCGTGATGTTATGTTATGAAATGGTATAAACAATAAAAAGACATGCGGTTGCAGCAATCCCGAGAGAATTGCCTTCATTTATTGAAGAGTTCTGCTGTATATCTCCGAAGTTCTTCATCAGATCTTCACCAAATTAAAATGGGACCAATTTCGAAACATACTCTAAAAATCAAAAAAAGAGTTTTCAAAATCGGTCCACAATTGACGGAGATATCAGTGAACATACACAAAAAAAAAAAAAAAAAAAACAAACATGAAGTCGAACATAGAACCTCCTCCTTTTTGGGAAGTCGGTTAAAAAGCTAGAGGGTACATGAGGAGGGTTCACGCGTGACCACCATTTCCTGCACACGCCGGATATATGGTAAATTTTCCTTTTTAATATTTTTTTTACTCCTATTTTCTAATTGATCGCAAAAAAATTGTGTCTTGATCCATACTGTTTATTAAATAGTTATAGGTACTCATATGTTAAAATTGTGTATTTATTATGTCTCTCCTCGTCTTACTTTTACGGATGTTACCTCAAAGTTAATGTGACCATATTACCCGCCTGTACACCACAGTCGTCAGCAGCTTTATCTGAGAAACATATAAAGTACATTAAAATACCTACATATCTGAATGACTAAAACTCCTGAACCCTAAGGCCCAAAAATCATAACTCAGAGTTAGTTGTTAACACGAGGTTAAATGTCATAAATAATGGACCCGTGTTAACTACTCGGAGTTAGTAAGATAAACCAGGGTGGCGCAAACGGGGCTAACTGTCAAAGCATACAACGAGACAAAGTCGAAGCGAATTTTTTTAATTATAGCTTATTAAGGTTTGTATCCCTAGCTAGTCTCATCCAGTCTGGTCCACATCTTTCTTAAAATATATCTTCCCAGCGTTTCCGTGGCCTTCCTCGTTTTCTTTTTCCATCTCTAGAGATAGGGAAAAATGGAGAAAGTTGGGGGAGGCCTACGCCGCAGAGGCGACTTCCATAAATAAATAAATATAACAATTTATCGCAAATAATAATTAATAATATTCAATGATGATTTAATGAATACAAAATTATGTTATAGTAATACTTATTAATAATATAATAATAATCTAAGAAAATTTTGTGATAGAAAATATTCATTACTATGCTAAAATTCTCTTTATACACCGTGAAATTTAAATGGTTGTTTTCCCGCAGCGAAATGGTTTTGTCTATGTAATACAATCGTTTCGTAGTTATTTAAAATATTAGAAACAAAAACTGGCATATTTAACATGGTGAAAAACTAAACTCGAAAGCGATCACGAACCAATAGTATACCTCCCGATGTCTACGGCCGAACGACAGCAGGCCGTTGACCCGCGTGCTAGGTCACCGTCGAAAGGATTAGGTTCGAAGGCGGCTCCGTTTGATCATGTTACGCGCGGGCTAGATTATGCCGTATAATTACAAACGAGAGCTTATTTTACTTTAAACATTTAATAAATCGGTCTTTTCTTTGTCGGCTTGTGGCTCGCTCGTTTGTTTTGCGTGCAAACTTTTATGCCGTATCACCACGTGCGAGAGCTTATTTGGGTTTGACCATTTACGCATCGCTTTCCTTTGAGGGCTGCGGCGCCGGCGCGTGCGACGTCAGTATTACCTACAATACATGTTACGTCTAGTGTTACTATTAAAGGCCGCGAGGCCATTGACCCACGTGCTTTTCAATCAGCTGTTATCCAACATGTTATTCAAATTTTCCCTTCATACTTTTACGGGCTTAGGACCGTCATAAATACTTTTTTATCTGCAATTTATTGAACACAAAATTAAATTAAAAAAGAAAACTAAGAAAAATTAACCAAAAAAACTAATTTTCTGAATTAGATACTTAAAAAAGTATTTGAGGCGTATTTACAAAATTTGAATCAACTTATTTACAATAATTTTAATCAACTAAACTACTACTATTTACAAAAGTACGAGTAGGTACTTACACTTCCCGGTAACGGAGTAAATGTTCGAAATCGTTTTAATTGGTTCTCTTTTAATTTAAACAAGGTGTCTCTGTCACGACGTACGATATCAAAAGCGTCCACTATCGCAGCTACTAACGCTTCGCGACTTTCGTGTTCCTCACGATACACTAGGCGTTTGAGCTCAGACCACAAGTAAAAGTCTAACGGAGTTAGGTCCGGGCTTCTTGGTGGCCAAGGCACTGGTCCGCCGCGTCCGATCCAGCGCTGGGGAAACACCAAGTTCAAGTGCTCTCGCACGGCGCGGTGATAATGAGCCGGGCACCCGTCTTGCTGAAAATAAAGGTTGTCCACGGGCACCGCTAGCGGAAGGTCGTCTAATAAGTCCGGGATGACATTTCGTAGCATTTCCAGGTAAATTCCACCTGTTAAGTGTCCTGCCACGAAATGCGGCCCTATGAGGTGGCCATTCATTATGCCGGCCCACACATTGACACTAAAACGCACTTGATGCGCACACTCGCGAATTACGTGTGGGTTATTAATTGCCCAAAAATGTTCGTTACACTGGTTGAAAATACCAACTCGAGTAAAAGTTGATTCATCCGTCCACAAAATGTTCTTATCTTGGTTGGCGATCAACCACTGACAAAACGCAATTCTGTTCTGGGGGTCATTTTCGTGGAGAGCGTGAACACCGCGAAAATGATAAGGATGCTGTCCTTCAGAGTTGAGTAGTTGCCAGACGTGGTACTGGCTTACGCCAAACCTAGCCTCGGCCTGGCGCGTACTTCGACGCGGATCCCGTTCGAAGTACTCGATGATCTCCTCGTCGAGCGCTGGCAAAATAACGGCTGGTCGACCTCTGCCCTGTGCATGTGCCGGTGCATGGAACTGTCCAAGATCTAGTAGCCGCTGTGTCGCCGCTACGATCGTCCGTGGAGATGGGACTTGGGGGTTCAGAACCCCGCGAAGACGGAGCGACTCCAAGTGTTGCCGCTCTGCGTAAAGTCGCCGGGCAGCATGGGAGTCATAATCAGCCCTAGCATACAGCTGCACCATAGCGACGTACTCCACATTGCTGTAATTGTAATGTCGATCCATTGCAGTTTACAGTGATGGCGCGTGCTGCGCCTACGACATTCGCGGGAAAACTAAGTAGGTCAGGGTCGCGTGCCGCACGTCGCACGGGTAAAATAGGCGTCGGCGGCTTCGTTTGAAATTGTTGCGCGCAGGCTAGTTTATGCCGTATCACTACGTGCGAGAGTTTATTTTGGTTTGACATTATTTTGTGCATCGGTTTTTTTGTAGGTGGTGACACGAGTAGTACCTAGTACCTACAAGTTACGTCTAGAGTTACTATTGTTACTCACTTTTTCGAGTTGATGAATATTTTTTTAATTATTTTAAAACAGAAACATCGTTATTTATTTACTTTAACTCTATACTTCGAAAGTACTCCTTAAGGCAAGTCGTTCTGCCGCGGGAAAACAACCAATTAAATTTCACCGTGTATTTATGGTAGAATAAAGGCTTTTTAATTTAATTTAAAAAAAAAAGGTTTGTATCCATAATTTTTAACACGATAAAAGACGTGATCATGGAATTTTCGAATTCGATCGTCTTTAGTTATCTGTGTTGTAGTGCTGGGACACACGATGCGTTGCGGCGGCGGCGTGTCAATATGCTCGGCAGTTGGGTAAATTGAACATTAGTGAATCTAATGTAGGACTTTCTGTGCACAATTGATCAAGGAATAAATTTGCAGAGCACAAATTGCAGTAAAATCTAAAATTTACGAGAATTAAGTAGAAACTGATTTTGGGCCCTTTAACTTTGATTAACTTAGGTAAGATGCAGGCACGACATTTTATGAGACTTTTGAAACAACTTTCTTTTTCATTTTCCGTTTTGACAAGTCGCTGTTTACGCAATGCCACATACTAAAACGACGAAACTTGGTAGTAATTATAATTAAATTTAGGAAACGGAATTTGGATGGATACTGGACAGGATTATTAGGAACGATATAAATAAAATAACTATTAATTGCGTATATTATTAAGAGTGATAAATGAAGATAAATACATATATATTTTGAAATCATTAGACATGTAATAAAAGGATCATGATTAAGTAGAGGACGGGCAAAGAAAATGTGGTTTAAATAACCCACCTCACCACATTCGCACAGTTCGCTAGAAACGATCTGCAATCGTGCAAGGTGAACTCGGGAACAGTTATGACCCAACCACATGCGAATAAGGCAACTGGTAGCAGCCTTACCGAAGAAAAATTACGAATACCATGGTTTTTTGGGAATATCCATATCATAGTCTGAATACGTGAATAATAATTTCCTTTGGTAACGCTGCTATCCGCCCACAACTTGCTCCAAGCTTCCCAAAGAAATTTCATAGGCAGATTCGCCAAGTCGTGGCTAAAGTTTATGAAGGGAAACAAATCACCGCAGTCTACAGCTTCATTAGCCAGGTGATCGGCTTTAACATTTCCCGTGATATTACTATGGCCAGGTATTCAAGCGAAAGAAATTTGATGAACGAATTTTACGCATTTGTACAAAAGGCTTCTAATGAACACAACTATAGGCAATATTGGTTTACATTTAAAAGGATTTCTTTTAATGACTTGCAGTGCACTTAAAGCGTCATGATGTAAATATATTCTAAGGCTTTGAACAGACCGTAACATTCGCCAGCAAATACTGATATAAAATTTTCCTTTTTATTCTCCTCAACTTCAATGTCCTCCCACAACCAATTGGGACGGAGATGTTATCCAAAATTTCATCATCCGCCCACTCTATGGGTACGCCTCTGACGACACCCATGCGAATGACGGAAAATGATAGAATAAAAGTTTTGTACTTTTCTTCCAAAAACTTGTTAGTAATAAAAGAGTTGGCATCATACTTACAGAAAGATATTACAAGTCTGTTACGGCCTATTTTCTTTAGACTACCATTCACAATATTATTAAAAGAATTCCTTTTTAAAATCGCTCAAAAGAAATCGGATTCAGACACGTATTTTCATTGGAAGCGGTTTGCTCTCTTTGTATATGGACTAAAAACGGAGCCGAATCTGAGGAATTATAAGAAACTCTAGTAACTGGTTGATGCGGTGACCCGTTGACCCCGTCAACTCCAGCCCCCAATGGAGAAGTAAGTGGAAGATCCTTGGTTTCAGTCTCCATTTCCACCTCGCCACAATCACAATCATCATGGCGTTTCCCGCCACTTTTGCGCCTTTTATTGTTGCAATATTTGCAAATTGTGGCCCGAGCATAGCTCCTTTTACGTTTAGAATTATTAACGACACTTATTGGACCATCTGTATCAATATAACCAATCTCTAAAGGTGGTGTTCCTCTGAGGATCCATGGCTAAAAACTAGAAATACAAATAAAAACACTTACCAAATTTAATACAACACTAAAACTAACTAATCTGTCATTTTTAATTTCGTAGACTAAAATGACATTTGGGGGGTTGTCACCTTATTGTAAATTAAAAATAGTGTTGTATCCTGAATGAATAAGTTTTAAATGTTTTGATTCAATTGTGTTTATAAAAAGTTGTAAATTATAATATCAGTTAAAAGAGTAAATGGGAAAAATAGTTAAAACTTTTTTTGGGATCTCTTTCATGGCTGTCATAAGAAATATATACACTCTTTTGCAAAAAAAAAACTGGCACCTAAGGAAATTTACATTCTAAGGTCGATTTGAGTTAATTAAATGAATTTTAATTGTTTGACGTAGTCTGTATACTTATAACGTGTAAATTAATACATGTGAAGTGCATTCTAGCAAGTTTAAAAAAAAAGATTAATTCTTTAAAACCGATATACACGGCCAAACAATAAGAAGTCGTCGGCAATACAGACAAGATTTTTTTACTTTTTCAAATTAAATAAAGTTACAAATGTAAAAACCTAATAACGAATGTGACTTCCTCTTGCCAAAATCACATGCTTTCCACGATGTTTTTAATAATGCAGGTTGTGCATATGGAATTATGACTTCGATTATGTACCGGTGTGCATTTAATGTTCCATTTTCTTCAAAACTTTGCTGCTCAAAACATAACGGAGCCTCCGCCATAAGGAGTGATTTCTTCGAAACACACTTCCGCATAGCGTTCCCGTGGTATTCGCAGCACTCGCCGGCGTCGTCGTCGATTCTAGCTTCATCAGAAAACAATAATTTATTCCAGTCCTCCACAGTCCATGAAGCACAGTTTCGAGCAAACTGAAGTCGAGCAACACGGTGCTCACGCAGTAATAGTAAATCTCTTCTGTTTTCTGAGCACAGTAACGTTTGTAGGGCTTTTCAGATAATTCCGTATCCAATTTATTTTTCTTTTCATTGAATACGTATTTAAATGCGTTATGTTCTGTCTTCTCTGTGAACTCAGAGAAGCGGGACGTCTCCTTTTCCTAGGAGACAACAAGATGCTCAACCGAGCAACACCGGTGATCTTCCATGAAGGAAAAGAAAGGTCTTGACACCAGGCAGACAGACAGCGAAGTGATCCTATAAGGACTCCTTTTATAATACTCACAGTGGTTCTTTGTGTCTCTGAAATTGGCTGCAAGACCCTGCGCAGTAGCTATTTTTGTGTCAGTGTTGAAGATAAATATAGCGTTGTATAACAGTCTCTTTCACTCGCTTACGTTTGTTACATACCTATTCGTATCTCGGTTACTCTATTCAATATACTCGATGACAAACTGTTTCTTGCGCAGTGACTACTACTCGTATACTCCTTTTGAGAAACGGAATCATTTAAGGAACAAACACAAAACAGGAGCAATAAAAAACCTGGCGACCAAATGATACGAATGGAGAGCGAAGAAAGAAGATGAATTACGAAACGCAAAAACTCGCGTAACATATTTGACTATGACGTATTTTTTGTCACCTTAATATTATGTAAGGCTGTAACGGAATTTCGCCGCCGCTTCCGTAGCTGCGGAATAACCGCAAAACACCTCCGCTTCCGCATCCGTCTCCGAAAAATTATTGCAGAGTTGCATAGGAAGTTAGTTGTAGCATTTATTTTAGTGTCAATTTCTTATTTATTACAAGGACAGTTTATGTATTATATTTATTAATACTTATTGTTATACTTAATTAATGTATGAGGTAATGTGTGATGGTAAACAGCTAAGTAAAATTAGTTGTTAGTTTGGAGTTGAGTCACAACGATTCGATAAATCATTTTAGAATCAAATACAACAACCCTATGTTTCACGCTTGCAACATTTTAAGAAAAAAACGTCGATTGCAGCTGTCAGTTTAGTCTACGAAATTAAAAATCACATTATATATTATGGACATTTTAAATTTTATTATGTATTAATTTTATTGAATATAAACTATCTAAATCAATTATACTTATTGTAATACAAACACTTAAACGAATAATTAATATTTGAGAATAATATTTAATTTGACATGCGAATAAAAAAGAATACGTATTAGTGCATTAAATCAAATAAATACAGATAGAAAGGGAGTAAATAACTAAAATGTTAATTGATAAAGCAAATGTACAACGCTATTCCTCTCTCCTAGACACTGACTGTATCTAGAACGTTGCTGTGCCCGACAGGGTCCATAATTGTTTCTGTAACGGATATTTACCACCTGTATGTACATTATGGATGCAAAAAAATTTAATTTGAATTTGAATTTGAACTTTAGTACTAAATCTATTTATATCTATATAAAAAGGCAAAAGTGATTGACTGATGTATTAACGCACAGGCCAAACACTTAGGGCTAGAAACTTAAAATTTCACACACGTATTCCTCTTATGATGAAGGCATCTACTAAGGAAGGATTTTGCAAAATTCAACCCCCAAAGGGGTGAAATAGGGGATAAATGTTTGTATGAAACTTTTCATTCCTTGGACATTTGCATCGAATTTTTCAATGAATTGAGTACAGCAATAATAATGAGTTACGTATTACAGCGTTTTCCAAAATGCAACGCCTAAGAGGGTAAAATAGGGGATGGAAGTTGTAAATAAACGCACAGGCCAAACCTTTAGGGTTAGAAACTTAAAATTTCAAACACGTATTCCTCTTATTGTAGGCATACACTAAGGAATTTTATTTCAAAATTCATAGGGGATGTATATTTACACGGAACTTTATATTCCATATTATATAAATATTCCATGTTCTTTATATTATATAAATATTTTATAAGAATTCTAATTTTAGTACTTTTTTAAAATTAAACCTCAAGCGTTTTAATTATGTTAAAGTGGGTATTGTGCAAATATATTTATAAGTGGATATTTGCACTCGATCTGTTTTGCTGGGCAAAGAGGCAGGATCTTCAAGTCGTCAGTTAGTACCTATTTCTTCTGACAAAATCTCGTGGCTCAAGATTCTTCCGTGGGAAAGAAAATGCGGAAAATTGTAAGTGCCTACTTATCATACACTTAGGCATAAAATTGATTAAAAATGTTGCCAATCATATCAGTAAACCATTCTTTTATATGTTAGTATTTTTTGTTATTGTTATTTTATTGTTTCATTTGACAAATCCATTTTAATTATTAAAAGAGGCAAATATTATCCGAATTGCGGTATATATTCCGTGCGTCAGTAAGTGATACAAAAAAATCGAGAAACGAAGGACTTTTCCAAGTGGGAAAGCGCGAGGTCCTTCCTTACTCAATGCATATACCTAAAGTAAAGAAAAATAAGCTATATCAATAATTAAGTTCGATCGTCTAAGTATTGATTCCAGTATTGGCTGGTTCCAAAGTAACGGTGATCGCCGGCGCTGTTGAACAGCGCGCGTCTGAAATTCAATGCTGCGGTCCAACAGCGTCACTCTGGAACCAGCCGTACAAAGGATCGATTTCTGGTAAGTGTTAATATATGGAAAACTTAAGATGGAAAACTCATTATAACAAATAATAATACATAAATAAATGACTTTATTTCCAAATATATGTACAATTTTCACATATTTAAATACCAACGCAACTCTGCTTATAAAATAATAATAATAAGCAGATATTGATTGATGGAATCGTTTGTAGACTTCCATAGGATACTTGTATCAAAAAAATATAACAGCAACGTGCATGGATTGATTGGATATATGCGGCTCCGCAATATTTTGTTTTGAATTCGACTAACTTATAAAAAAATATTGCGGAGTCGCATTTTTGCTCAGAATTTTTCCACAATCTCGTAGCAGAGTACGTAATAAATGTTTCACGTTGGGTCAAACGTTCTTCTTTGTAATAATGAACACAGTTCAAGAAACCTTATGAAGGGAAGGGTTGGCCCCGATGTATTTGTGTATTCTTGGAATTAGTATAAAAGTATTGCGTCTTTAGAGTTTGTATTTGTTCCTGGCTTGCAAAGGTTTCTTACCGTTGCTGCGCAATGTACTTGTGTGTACTTGGGTAAAAATTGCTCGTATAATTTTCATATACCAAAGGGTAGCTACAAACATTTGCTGCTCAAAAAATAGGTTACCTGGAAAGTTTGCTGGGAGTTTTGAAAATTGTTTATTTTATAGATCTTGATGTGAAATTGCCGAATTCCTACTTTGTCACTGGAAATGAGTTTTTGGTCAAAACCAGTGTTGACTTGACTTTTCAGCGTTCGTACTCTATAACTATTCATGTTATTAAAAACAAGCGATGACACAAATAATATTAAAATTTTTGTACTTTCATTGTTTTTCATTGCTATTTTAATCGTAAAATGAGTAGTAAATGATATATGGTCAAAAACTGTCTTTTGGAACTGTTTTTCATGGTGGCACGAGCAGCAAAGATACGAGGTGGCAAAGTAAGAATTCGGAAAAAGCATGCCAAAATCAATAAAATAACCAATTTTTAAAGCTACTAAATGTATGTACAAGTTTTTTGTCTCATTCACGCTATTGTTGAACCGTCAAAGCGGGTTTGGTCAACATATCAAACGTTCAACAATTCGGTTGTCTTCAGATCTAACCGGATGCAGTTGAATATCAGATTTTACATATAGCCCTTCACAACCCAGTAACGGGTTAACTTGATACTGAGAAGATTGGAGTAAATTTTCTGACTACCGTCACGACAGCTGGGTTCAACGACCTAACGGTTTTATCCGAGATAAGATGCTGGTACGTGCAGGTGGGTGTTGGTACGTGCGGCTGTTAAATCTCACGAGAAAGTCACGAGCACCTCAGATGAAAGATTATTTAAAGCTACTTTGAATGACTGATTATAACGTTAATCAGTAGATCTTTAATTGGTTTTAATTTTAATGCCTGATTAAATTATTGTTATTCGTAATCCCGTTGATAAAAGAAAGTTATCGAGGGTCATTCATTTTCGTACCAGATAAGTTGGTATTGTTAAGCGCGATCCACACCTTTTAAAAATATCGTGAATATCGATTGGACTAGGAATGATTACGATCAATCGATCCCTAAGAGCGTTCCATTAAACTATATATAGATAGTTCCGGTAAACAAAAAAACTGATTTTTAAAGATCGTTTACCCTCAAACTCTACTAGTGAACACCGAAATAAAATAAATTGACTTATCCGTATTGGCTTGCTTGACGGATCTGCCCGACAACCTATCCTCCAAGAGACGATGGGATGTGCCGCTCTACAGTATTATACAGAACAACCTTACATCGTCTAATACTGTTCAGCACCAAGGCCTGCCTTGTTGCAAAAGCGTAGGCAGCATAGCACGGCACGCCAACTTCAACGACATAATTCGTCGAGCCCTTACCATCGTCGGCGTACCAGCTGTATTTAGAAACTAGCGGCTTGGTACTTGACGATGGAAAGAGACCAGCTGGCATGACGTTGGTGCCGTGGAAGGTGTGTAAGCCTCTGGTGTAGGATGCAACCTGTGTCGACACCCTTGCGCCATTTCATGTCCCTTAGTACGGTGGGCTGTGCTGGCGTTGTTGCAGCGGCTGTTGAGGTCCTCAAGCGGCACAAATACAGTTACCTAATCAGTCATTACAGCTTTGAATCGTTTGGGGTCGAAACGATTGTATCATGGGATCCGAGTCCACATCTCCTATTTAAGGAGATCTCTCGCCGATTGATCGACAGTGTGCGTGACCAGAGGGCTGGCTCATTCTTTGCGCAAATAATCATCATTGCTATTCAACGTGCCAATGCCATCCATGCGTTGTGCCATGCACTGTCATCCAAACCAAACGTGGATGCAGAATTTCACTTCAATCGGTTGAGGATAACTGATTTAAAATTCAGGTTCAAGATTTGACCCGCACATATATACATACATTTCAAGTTAATAAAAAGCTTGTTAAAAATACCGTTTCTAAGTAACAAAATATTACATAAGACCGGTAATCTGTCAAATAGCAAGCGATTGTTTATCAAAGACAACAGAGGGAGTCCTTGCGGCTTATCAGGTGTTCTCAACAGAAATCATAAATATCAGATAATCAGTCGCTTGATTACTTCTATTATCGTTACATGTCTAACGCGGTGCGCGTTGATAACAATTTACTAACAAATATCTATTGAATAACAGAGTTTTTTTAGGAAATCCGTGCGCCTATTTTTGCTTTACAAGTTTACAGTGTTTGCACATGTGGTTATTTTCGTAAAGTGTTTTGTTTGTGTTGTTTCTAAGTGTTATTATGTGTAAACAGATATTGTATATTTGGTTTATTTAAGTTGTGGTATAGTGATTGTGTCAGCAATGAGTTATTACGAGAGCAAGTACGGGACTACTCGACGTATGAAGCCGAAAGTGTTGGTAAGTAAATATTATTACAAAATGTCTGAGCTTCAATTAGTGTTGCATTATGTTGGCGATGCTCAATTTTTTTATATTCTTAGAGAGATAGAAATTTCATAGCAACGAAGTAGCTGACAGTGATGCCCGTTCAAGTGGGATGTTTTATTGCTATTAGTTTCTTTTATTTTTAACCGACTTCAAAAAGGACGAGGTTATCAATTCGACTGTATTTCTTTTTTGTTTGTTATTTCAAAAATTTTTAGCAGGTGAACTGATTTTTTAAATTGAGTTGCTGGTGCTTCTCATGTGGTCCAATTAGGTGAAGATCTGATGAATAACTTCGGAGAAATACCACAGAACTCTTCAAAAGACAACGGCAAATCTCTCGGGATTGCTGCAATCGCATGACTTTTTATTGTTTACGCCATTTCATAACATAACGGCTCGCCAGTACTCTCTAAAGGGGTACGCAGATGTGTTCAGTTCACCCTGGTATACTCTCATTTAACCGGTTATGATCAAGTTTTATGTTATTCGGGTAATCTATTCAGGCATAACTTTGTGCGTTATAGGTATCTTACTATAGAACTTGCTCATTAAGTACCACAATTAAAACTGAAAATAAAAACCTTTTTACAAAAAAATACAACCGTCTTCCAAAAAAGACAAAACAAAGTGAAAAATAACTTCAATTTCGGCAGTCAGTTTTAAAAAACGAAGAAACAAAAACAGGAAACCGACTGCCGAAATTGAAGCTATTTTTGTCTCTGTAGTGTTTTTTTTGGAAGTCGGTTGTATTTTTTTGTAAGAACTTTTTTGTATGTTTAGCAGGTAGCGTATGATTATAATGATTATATTCGCCACTCTCTGCAAATACTCAATTTGATTATCAGTTTGTTTGTATGGCGGTCCCCAAACTAGGTAGAATCTGTTTCTTGGTGACCTAATGTCTCGCCATTTATATTAAAGTTCTATTTAGTTTATCTAGGCAACCAGAACCAAATACCAATTACGAGATTTATAAACAAACTTTTCACTCAGTCTTCTCGGAAGTCGCCTGACATTCAATTAATTTCGCCTTTTATTCATCAGTGAACAGTTCTAGTCCAGGAATCGGTTCAAAGAGCGCTTTCCTTGAACTTATTTATGGACTAGAGCTTGCGTTTAACATTAGCGGAATGGGTGATATCTTATTTATAAATAAATTGGTAATTTCTTCAATAAAATATTTAACACCTAATATATAGGGTGGAAGAAATCAATGGGCCCTGAAAGGAAACCACTTTAAATCCTTAAGATAGATTATTTTATTTAAAGGAAACATTCCTTTATTTTTTAAGAGAAACATTACTGCTTTCACAGATTTTTCAACAAGCTTATCTAAACCTAAAAATGTCCAGCTAAAAATTAAACAAATAAATACTCGGTATTTTATTTTACTAGTCCATACAGTCAATGTTAAAGATAAACACTCGTCTTTCGTACAAGATATTCATGAAATCTTATATTTACTAGGTACACAAGGGCTTTAATCAACATTACCAAGATTAGAACTGTTCACTTACAACAATTAAAAGACACGTTATAATTTTCTTGTAAATCTAATATCCAAAGACATTCTATGAAGTACTAGCTTGCTAATTTATCTCTAAGTACCTTGTTGAAGACTTAGATAAGAAAATCGTTTAATTGGTCATAATAATTCCATGCACATGACCTACTTAGACGAGGCGTTCTAACGACAAGTTTAAAAATAGAACGTTTAACTTCGTTTGCGGTGCGGAACTGCAATTTTGAAATTCGAACGAACAAATTTGTAATTTTTATCGATTTTGTCTTGTTTTGCTCCATTTCGTAATTGTGTTTTAATTGCGTATCAAGAACAATTCGATTTATTAGAAGCTTACTTTTCAAACAACAAGAATTTCAATTTAACCCGAGATACAGTGGTTTGGTGAGAGGTACCCAGACAGATAAAAACGTCTAGAAAAGCGCGAATGTAATATTTTTTTGTGAATATTGGAAGCATAAAAAATTTTTCAGGTGTTAGATTTTATGATCTTTTTAGTGTGCCGTAGTCAACTAGGAACCCTTAAAGTATCACCTTGTCCATCTGTCCGCCCGTCCGTCCGCAGCTTCTTTGCAAACTTGGTAAAATAAAATGATGATTTTTTTATGGTTCCTCCTCTACACGTAAAGTGGGTTGGTTTTTTTTCTCGTCTCCCTTGTTGTGGGGTATTGTTGAATAGGCCGTTCAAAAATATTACGGGTCTTACCAAACCGTTTTTCGATTGAGGGACCCGTTTGCGTAAATTAAGCTTAAGTGAGTCAAGTTTGTCGAGAAGTCTGTGAATGCAGTTTTGTTTATTTAAAAAAATAAAGGAATGTTTCGTTTAAGTAAAATAATTTTTCCTTCAGGGCACATGGATTTTTTCCAACCTGTATATACCTATATAATTATTTGCTTTTCTCAAACCGCGGCTCGAATGCAGGAGTAT
The DNA here is from genome assembly GCA_947562075.1 of Orthosia gracilis. NCBI lineage: Eukaryota > Metazoa > Arthropoda > Insecta > Lepidoptera > Noctuidae > Orthosia > Orthosia gracilis. The sequence continues at coordinate 6,741,934 of OX387268.1, forward strand.
TCACTCAGTAATCATCGAAGCAAATAGGTACTGAACCAATTTATTACAATGGTCTAGCATCTGGCAACACAGCACAGGCGGGACCTGTTGGATATTGGAATGCCGTCAAAAATAGCCCGCCTATTGGAGAGCATCTACACCAAATATTCTTGCAAAGTGATTCACAACGACCTCGTCTCGGCAGACATCGCAGTGCACGCAGGTGACCACCAGGGATATGTCTTCTATCTTTATAGTCGTTCTCGATGGAATAATGAGAGATGTAGAGTTGTTGGAGAGATGCCACGGGTGCCCGATCGACAGCCAGATCAAGCGTCGTAAAGAGAGATGGATTGATCACACGCTCCGGAAGGACTCCGATCACATTCCTAAACATGCCATGGATTGGAATCCTCAAGGAAAAAGGAAGCGTGGCGCGAAGCCTGGTGACGCACTGTTGATATACGTACGCTTCTGGCCCACGACCCGCCTCTCCTACACCCAGACCGACAACACACAGATGACAAAACCGACGAGCGACACGGACATTGTTCAACTCGAGGCAGAGATGGCCGGAGCGGCAATGGCCGATGACGACGACACCTTACCGCCTGTATCACCCGGCTGGAACGACGAACTCCTTGCCTCGTCGCCGGAACGCACGCATCGGAATGGCATGGAGCGAGGTGACGCGTGAATCTCAAGACCGGTCTTGATGGAGGGCTACTGTGGAGGCCTACTGTGGAGGCCTTTTGTCCCAGCTAGGGGACATAGCATCTTAAGTCAAGTTGTAGTTCACGATGATTTACACTATACTCGTATTGCTATATCAGAACAATATGCTCGGGTGCAAATACCAACTCAATCAGATATATGGATAAATGGGATATTGAAAATGACGAATAAATGAAGAAATTTTGTTCATTATTTTAATCTCAAAAACTGTCGTAGCGCAACCCATATAGCGAAACCATTATTCTGTGTCTGGAGCAGTCGGGTAAAAGTTGTCTGCTTGGTCTGCATTTTGTCCTAAACATACCGAGTCAGTTAATCTTAAAAGTTGTAGCAAGCTACCCGTAGCACCTTTTGCTACGCCAATGCTGTCGCTTGCTACGCCGTAGCACGCCGTAAGCTCCGCGCTACGCGATGTGCCTACGGTAGCTTCAACTCTTTCAGGAGCATAAAATATGGGAGAGTATATAATCATAACAGCTTTATAGAACAGTTAATTATGCATCTATTAAATATACTTTTTATTAAAATTAAAAAAAAAGATGCGTTCAATCACTAATCAAAAATAATAATTGGGCATTGGCTTCTTAAATAATAATGTTTTTCTATTTATTGGCTACGGACACATTTGTCCTCGTACCTAGTCGTCAAAGGGTTAAAGTTTAGGTCCAGTATATTAATTAAATAAATAAAAAATAATATAAACTGGTTTTTGAAAACTCGATCAAGTCTCTCATCGCCTTTTGTGTTTGGTTATCATTGTTGCCAAAAAGAGAAAAATCTAATAAATCAATAAACGTGAAATTGACGACAAACAAAATCACTTTATTTGACTTTCTAAATCGCGCTGGATAAAAGACACCACGAAACAAGATTAATTTAAAATTTATTACCAAAGAAAATAATCGATCGTCATCGACACTAGTAACTAAATATAAACACAAATATTTGCCTTAACAACAGAGTTATAAAAGTATTTACATATTTTAATCAATAGTCGTATTTGACTTCATCCCAAATTGGAACGAAAGGCGAACTTATCTAACACATGACATGACAACCATTAAACTAAATAAAAATAGTTACCAGAACTTACAAAAATCTTAAGTTGCCGGGAAACTGGCAGCTAGGCTACCAAAAAGGAAAAAACAAAGTAATGTTTCGTTGACCGTCAATTTACATCGCAATACCGAAACTTATCTATACTTAATATTATAAGGCTGAAGAGTTTGTTTGTTTGTTTGAACGCGCTAATCTCAGGAAGAACTGTTTGCAATTGAAAAATCTTTTTGTGTTGGATAGTCCATTTATCAAGGAAGGTTATAAGATATATAACATCACGCTTCGGCCAATAGGAGCGGAGCATAAATGAAAAATGTTATAAAAACGGGAAAAAATTATTCCTTTTTGAGAGCGTTCGTTACGTGCGCTGTGTAAGTGGTTAAAGTTATGCAACATTCATTTAGGGTAGGTCGGGTAGGGTAGGTAGGTAGCCTTTGGACGGGAGCGAAGCCGCGTGAGACAGCTAGTTTAGAATAAAGTCGAAGTCGGACCACGGCAGGACGAGACTGGCGTTACACTGAAGCGTCTTCCCTTCTCTAACGTTCTCACGTCTATTTACCTAAGTTCAACTAAGTAGTACAACTTAGTTGACGCAAGCGATGGAACATTATAATTATATCAGGGCGACAATGTTACAATGAGTGTTATGTACGCAGTACTTTTTATATGCATTGGTCCAATAGTTGTTTAGTTTGGTTTGTTAATCAGGTCATCTGTCCACTTAGAGGAAAGCCTTCCATCGCTGCTTCTACTTCGGTCATCAATCCAGAACTTTTCGGCCCCATCGACCGTTCTGCGAGTACCTACCTAAAATCTAAGTCAAACAAAATCTGCTTTTTATTATTTAACATACCTACACGTTAGTCTGTTGTATGTACAAAAGTTCCACGTTACCTAGTTTACATGGTGAGTTCAAACACAAAGTTATCACGCGTTTCACTAAAAGATGGTAAATATGAGATTTAAAAGCTCGTGTATTTTACACGTAGTTTTATTTAACACCAACTGAAGGATTTTTGTAGAGTTTCACGGTTTTTAATTTGATCATATTATAAGTTATCTTTATTTTTTATTTTCACACATATTCACGCCTTTTTCCTATGGGGGGTAGGCAGAAACTACAGAACGCCACCGATCCTACGATCCTTATATATTCTCCTTTTTACCCGGCTGCAAGGAAGGGGTTATGTTTTTCGCGCGTATCTTGTATGTGTGTATGTATGTATGTAATATTCTTTATTATCTCGTATCTTTCAAACCACTTGACAGATTTTTATAAATAATACATCGTTAGATAGGTCTTGGTCGCCCATGAGTTCTTAGATAAGTGCCGTTAAAAAAAGGAATATGGCGGATTTTGGGCGCCATATTGTGGGGATTGCATTATTTTTTTTCTTCGAAACCCATCGAGTGGTGTGTGAAAATGAAGGGTTTTTAGAGGTGATTACAAAATACGCTACTTGTATGTTTAAAAGACATTCGAAAAAAAAAAAGTAGAACTAAAAAGTTGTAAATATAAAAAGTTAATGAAACCAAAAATCCCGACTGCAAAGCGATGTAAACAAGAAGAAAATCATGCTGCGCAGTCAGTGGATATTTATAGTTTTGGTCAGCCAGCTCGCGAATATACAGCAGCTCCGCCGACTGCAGAGCATGATTTTCTTCTTGTTTACATCTTTGCAATCGAGTTTTTTGATTTTATTAACTCTTGTTTGATTTACGTTCATACATCCAGTCATACACGCACGCTGGTTGTGGGTACCGCCTGACTTGCCTGGCCTGGCCTTTTATTTATGAATGAATCATTGTATGCTTCGTATGAAACCGTAGCTTCTCAACTAATATTATAAAGAACGAATATTTAATAATAATGACGGTGAAAAAAAAACTCAGATCTAAAGATAAGAAAATATTTTTTATTTAAATTTAAGAACATTATCATCATATTATTTCTGTGGAAAATAATCATTATTTGTTTGTCTTTCTTTTCATAATTTTTATTTATTTCGTGACGCTGAGCGTTCTAGCCGTGTAGCAAAATATTAAAAACATATTTATCTCGGGACTGAAAGCGATATTGCTTTGTTTACACATATGATTACTAACTACATAATTCTGGCAAGTGACCGAATGACTGCTCGCTTACATTTAAATATTTTTGGACATTCATCATTATTGCAGTGGACCCTTCATTTGATTTTTTACGAAATTTATTTCGAATATTGTTATTAGAAAAGCGGATTTTTTAGCGATTCCTTATATGTGCACTGCTTTTCGCCACCGAATAGGTTATGAGTACCTCAACATTTGTTTATTAGTAATAGAACTATCGGTGTGTGTATGCCAATTTAATCTCTGACACAGGAATATCTTTTTGACATCAATATTATTCATACAGACAGACTTACAAAGTTATTATATTATATTAATAAGTAAAAATGATGGCTATTTTTGTGTTTATTATAACCGAGTTTTCTGAAATTACTATAATATTAAAGGTCGAGTTTCCGAAATGAAAACACTCAATTTTTTGTATAGCTATTCACATTTTACTTTGGTGGTTGTTTATCATCGAAGCACTTTCTTCTTTCTGATCAACTTATGATGTAGTAGGTTGTAGCGGCTTAATTTTATACCTTATTTTTTTAAAGCTTTTTCATTCATGTCAAACCTTTCAGAAAATGCCTTAAAAAATATCCTGAAAAACTACACACACTTTTCAAAACATGTACGAGTATTTTTGTAATTTAGCTAGAAAAGTCTAGAAAAATGTAACGCCAATTTCACTTTGTAGTACATTCTAGAAAAAAGATTCCTATGTCAACGAAACTCTCAGCACCCTTAAAACGAGGTTAGCTTTCATCGGACAGTTCAATGTTGGGCAGTGTGTCACTAATGAAAAATCGATGAGGCGCTGTCATAACAAATGGCACGCGACTTCCCATGGTTATTTTGGAGAGATCCTTTTGTACATGGTGTTCGCACGCCTGCACCGGTCAACTACCCACTTATACGAAACAGGAATTGATTTCTGTATGTTTACTCGTAGTGTTTCCACGATCGCTAACGCATTTAATATTTATGTTTGACGCGGTATTTGTGAGTCTAGAATTAATGAAATTATTCTTTAATTAATACTAGTAACTACAATAATTTCAAAGTACCATGTAAACGTTATAAAACATATCGAAATCATCGGGAAATTATGGAGCGCGTTCCGAGTCCTACCTGGAACGTTTTAGGGATGGCTTTTGTTAACCCCCAGCCTTTTGTCCGCGAATAAGATTACTTGGCTCGACTACGAGAACGGATGCACGCTACGCAGACTGCTACGAACTCGGTGTGAGAGGGGGACAAATCGTAGCACTTCTAGCATGCTGCCTCTTTCATGCAAGATTAAAAAGTTTAATTAATAGTACCTATCTTTGGTCTAAAAATAGCTTTAAGAAAATAATTAAGGCGTTTGTTAATCAGAGTCATTATCTTGCCGATAGACAAAGTATTATTGTCAAAAAAAGCGTGTGTTCGTTTATGGCAGTATGAGCGTGTAGTGTAGGTGGTAGGGGGCATGCGCGGCTAGTCCCGTAGGGCGAGCAGACGCGGTCGCTCGCGGCAGAGGGTGGAGACGCGTCCGTCGCGCGCCATCGATCGCTACTTCTTCGTGAGACTCAGTCGCCGACGGCCGGCGACGAGCACCAACATGCAGCCGCCTCCGCGAAAGGTGAGTCGACCTCCATGCACACACGGCCTCACACAAACTCTTCTAAACACTCTCACAAACTTTACAAAAGTGCCGCACAACTCTTAATAAGTTCTTTCCTCGTCGCGTCAAATTTCTCGTCGCGTGTTACTACGAAATTATATAACTTTACTGTTATGTTTGTATTTTAATCACTGGGGCCATCGCTTCCCTAAATTTTTGGGGCTGGATTTATTTATTATGAATTATTAATTAACGATATTCAGTGAAGAATGTAATGCAACGTTGTTCTGATTAAATGCCAAGCGTAGGCTGAGGATTTAATCAATAAACCCCTAATCTCATATAAACAGGCCGTAGCGATGGTAAACACGCTAGGGAAATAGATTATAAATAAAAATTGGTATAAAAACGAGCGAAGTATCCTTATTTCGTAACAGAAAATCTGTTCTTTATTCGAAAAATTAAAGAACAAATCATGTATCCGCAACGTTCTGACGTTTCCACGAAAAACGCGTGACATTTGTAGTAAAAATAAAGCGTCATATTTCGATTTAACTGAGAAATTCTTCAATACGTTTTGTTCACCTGATTTTTTTTATTGTAAACCACCCGTACTACGATTTTTAAAATTCCTTTTTTCATTTTTCGCTATCATTTGTTAGAAATCGTGTCTATTTTCGCTTAAATCTTTATAGCGTTAATCGGGAATATTTTTTATTTTATTTTAGTAACAACAGTCCGTTTGGATGCGTTTTGTGACAAAAAATTATAGTGTGTTTGTTTTACGGCAGATTTTTAAACATAACCTAGAAAATATTTTCTCATTTCATACGAGCCTTATTTCTAAATGAGGAAGACATATTATGTATAGTAAGTTTGGTATTTCTGCGAGGGCGCTCGGCTAGTGAATGGAAGTTCCACATACGGGGGCCTCACAGTATTAACTATGTATGAGGTTGGTTAATTCGGAAAACGTTTGATTAATAATAATCATTAACTGCTTCCCATAACAACTGTGAGCAAACATGAATAGGGTGGAAAATCAAGTTAATCTTTCAAGTAGGCTCTAGATAGAATCTATTGTTTAAGATTTTTATTAACTTACAATGTATGTACGTATGTGTTTGGCTAAATCTTGCAACTGAATTTTAAAGCAGTTGTACTCAACAGATTAAGATGATATTTTGCATACACGTTTGGTTTGGATGACATCGCACAGTAAGCTAAAAAAGTAGTTTGAAAAAAGAAATGTTTAAATTGGATAAACTTATTTAGAATCATCACACGACTAGTTTCTAAAAGGTTAAAGCAATCAGACCAGAAAAAACAGAGGTATTTCTTTTTAACAGGCATGAATTATTTTTTGGCACCATTTCATCATCATCATATCAGCCGAAAGACGTCCACTGCTGGACAAAGGCCTGGCCCAAGCGCCGCCACATTGATCGGTCCCGTGCGTCTCGCGTCCAGCGGATCCCCGCTACCATCACCAGGTCATTGATCCACCCGGTGGGAGACATTGCAACACAACGTCTTCCGGTTCGCATTCGCCACTCCAGAAACTTTCTGCCCCATCGGCCATCCGTTCTGCGAGCAAACATAAATGACACCATAAATGACACCATTTATTTACAAATAAAACGAGAATAACCAATACTAAAATGTAGTTTAGAGTTAAGGGAAATGAACCAGATTTTCCCTAAAATTAAACCTCTAATACGTAACTTCACTATGAACACTAATTTCTCCAAGAGGCAAATTTTAATGTAGGTACAACCATACCATTAGAAGACAAACTACAGTTTCACTTAGGTATAATAAAAAGCCGAGATCTATCTGATTACGAGTTGCCATTATTACTGACGACTCTAAGACAGGTACGTTGAATATCATACCAAGGTATGAGATCAGGCCTCTGCTCTGCAGTGGGATTGATTGATATTAAAAAAAAAAAACATTTTCACAAAAAATTAAACTGACTTCAAAAGCAAAACACTAAAAAGTGTAAAATGTATATTGTTTGGGAAGTCGGTGTTGAAAAATGATAAAAACAAGAGGTACTCGTACCAAAGACATCGAGATCCGTGACGAAAGTTATTTTGCACATTTTAGTGGTTTTTCTTTTTATCTTTCTCTTCTTTTTCCATTTAGTACACCATCACTAAAGATGAGGAAGTTCTATAGAAAGGTACCTATATGGTAGTCAAAATACCCATAATAACTCAATTTACACATTCGTGCTGTTTGACGCTAAGGAGTTCAGTTGTAGGATCGATATCCATAGACATATCCATATCCATAGGCTGATTTTGACGAAACTTGCACTGTTCCCTAAGTTGAGAGATACTCAATCCAACACAGAATGTTCATGATCCGATAAGCAGTTTCGGAGAAATGCGTGGACAAACATACAAACATAAATACACTTATGAAATTTGGCACACGTGCTTAGAAGCTCACATAGAATAACATATGTGAATATAGTGCAGTTTCGACCATATTACATACGTACGTATCGAATTGATTAACCTCCTTTTATTTAAAGATGGTAATAATACCCGTTTATTACTGTCCCACTGCAGAGCAGGGCTTCTCCTCATTTAGAGGAAACACGAGCTTTAATCTCCACGCTTTCTGAAAGAGGTTTAACATAACATACTCTAAATATTTATTTTCTTGCTCCAACTGTTACATAAAAGTGCACCATTATTTGATAAATCCTTTGTGGGAGACTGGTCACACTAGGAAATCTTGTCACAAAAAAATAAAAATAAAATGAAGCATATTATTGGATCATTAATAAATTATTATTAAATTATTGTAAAATATTCATAAAATAATTTAATTAATGATGTATTGGTGATTTGAAATTTGTATTGAATACTAGCTTCTGCCGTGTAATAGCGAAAATTATCCCAAGGGTGCTAATCCTGACTATAATCTATCTCTGTACCATATTTCATCCAGATCCGTCCAGCCATTTGAGCGTGAATAAGTAACAAACATACAAACACACACACACTCACAAACTTTCGCCTTTATAATATTATATTATTATTGTGACGGGTTCAGGTTTCTTTACGATGTTTTCCTTCACAAATGTCAGCGGTGTCCAACATAAATTTTGAAAGTATAGAATTATGAAGAAGTCACATTAGTATCTGCCCTGCAGTATCTAATATTTATCAGTAGCCGCCGGTTACCGTCGACTGCTGTATATAAATAGCTAACGATAATCGAGTAGATCCAATGAACCGGGGTTACCGCGGTCAACGGTCGACTGATCAGTAATTGCAGTCGTTGCACTTTTGCACGACGTACAACTTTATAAAACAATAAAAATATATATATCGGCATGATAAACGTGTACGGACTGTAACAGTAGCAATGAAAAACCTGAAAAGGTCATCATACCCTCAATACGAACAAATTTTACTACCGAAAAATCGGGAAAAAAATTAACCGCCCTGTATATTTATGTTTGCATAACTCGGCATTTTGTATCAAGTTATGCAAACATTAAGATTGAATAGTTTTTTTCACGATTTCCGTGTTGGTCCCATAATAGGAAAAGTTGTTTATAATGTTGTGTACAATTACCGCTATAAAATTTTTGCATTGTTTTTGTTACACTTTGTATACTAGGTACCTGGTTTTTATCACCATCAAAATATTTTTAAGTAGGTATTAGGTATCAATAAAACAAAAGTTTTTTTGATAAAAAAAAGATTTTTTACCAAAAAATACAACCGACTTTCAAAACAATGGCAAAAATCTCGGGATTGCTGCAGTCGCTCTAAGGGGGTACGCAGATGTGTACAGTTCACCCTGGTACACTCTAATTTCACCGGATATGTTCAAGTTTTATTGTTATTCGGGTAAACTCTTCAGGCATAACTTTGTGCGTTATTGGTAACTTACTATAGAACTTACTCATTAGTACACGACACACTACCGCCACAAATAAAAAGTGAAAAATAAAAAATGTTTCCCAAAAAAAAAACCGATTTCCAAAAAAACACTACAATGCAAAAAATAACTTCAGTTTTATATATCGGTGTCAAAAAACGATGAAACAAAAATTGGCACATCGACTCCGTAAAACTTGAACATAACCGGTGAAATAAGTGCGTACCAGGGTGAACTGTAGCCATCCGCGTACCCCTTTAGAGCGATTGCGTACCGGCGTAATGTTATATTATGAAAAAGGCGTTATTCGTTTTAGGCTTGCGTTTGACCACTATCTCGCCTGATGTTAAGTGATGATGTGGTCGAAGGTGAAGCACTAGAAGTAACTTATTCACTCTTGACTTGAAGATCCGTAGGTTGTAGCTATCAGGAAACAAAGACAGGGAATTTGGCTTTTCATTTTGTTTTTTTCCCGACTCCTTCGCATTCCATATAAATCTCGGAGCATATCTTTTTTCATATCAAAAATATTTACCGTTTCAAAATGTCTCTACAATGCACTCAAATAAGATGTTAGTGACCGTTACAAGAATTCGAATTCCAAACATCACGGATATTGAATACAATAAATATGATAATAGTGTAACACTACAACGGCTCTCAATATATTTCTTCACTTATCTACTCGAGATACCCACCCAAAAAGAAAGGTGTTGAATTTTTACACCTGTCTCTAGGCGATTTCATCCCTAATCACCGGCAGGGAATTCAACTCCTTAGCTGTACGCAACATGAAACGTAAACAAGAAACAGATATTTATTTACAGTTTATTGAAGAGTTCTGTTGTATATCTCCGAAATACTTCATCAGATTTTCATCAAATTTAAATGGGAAGCCAAGCACAAGAGAAGCACCAGCTTTTAAATATAAAAAGAAAAATCAAAATCGGTTTACCTAATAAAAAGAAAAAACTTTCGAATTGATAACCAGCTCCTTTTTGAGGTCGGTTAAAAAAACCAACCAAGTGCGAGTCGGACTCGCGCACGAAAATTGCCGTACCATTATCGCAAATAACGGCAAAAAGACACGTTTGTTGTATGGGAGCCCCACTTAAATATATTTTATTTTAGTCTGTTTTTAGTATTTATTGTTATAGCGGCATCAGAAATACATCATCTGTGAGAATTTCAACTGTGTAGCTATCACGGTTCATGAGATACAGCCTGGTCAGCCAGAAATACTGTCTTTAATTGCCTTGGAAATAATGGTTGTAAAGAGTCAGGTAGTATAATGAAAATAGTATTTATTTACTTTTCATAATATCTTATCTTATTTGATTTTTTTATTTTACTTTTAAGATTTGTGACTTATATTCAGGGAGACAATTGGCTATTGTGCATAGTATAATAAAATACTTCACTACGTATATAGATTTAAGTCAAAAATTATAATTTAAATATGCCTAAAAATAAACATCTAAAATATGGTGTCTCAACTCCCTCCACATCGCTGTCCACTGGTATTTTGCCAAAAGATTGGCAACATTGCCACGTTGTATTGCAATGCTTATCCTCTGCAAAAGGTAAAAGCCAGCCCTTGGGTCACCCGAAGTGTCAACTAGGCATTTACGCAGATCTTAAAATAATGCGTGAGCACTGCGACCCCACGGACCAAGCGTTTCAACCGCAAACGGCTCTAAAATATTACTTTCGGTGAGGTTATAATTTTTCCGCCGCCGCTTGAGGATCTCTGCAGCCGCAGCGGCAGCGCCAGCCCAGCACGACGAGCTAGGAACAAGGGACGGCGTACGAGCAAGTCGCGTCCCTCACTTCTCTCGAGAAATATTTTGTTTATTTCATCATATTTTTTTCTTTCATCCCCGTTATCCAAACGCTCTTTTCCTATGGTGTTATAACAATTGAAAAGCATACAAAAATAAAAATCAAATAAGGTACAAAAAATTATTGTTCTTTGAACTGCATTTACTATTGGCAGTCAATTATAAAATCGTTGGCTTTATGAATAACTTGTTACTAACTGATAAATGCTAACAATAGTCTAAAATATAATTGGTATAACAATTGTTGAGCGCTACAATGCCTCAATATTGTAGTTGCACAGGAGTCACGTATTTGTCAAGCTCTACGTAGTCCTGAAAGTCTGCCAAGACTTTGGCATGAGAGTAAGGTTTTATACGTCCTTAACTCGAAATACTCTATTCACATACCGGCCCTACCTAAATACTTGAAAGAAAGTAAATAAAATTTTAAATGAATAAACTTGCTTGAAGAAAATCAAGCCTCATAGTGAGCAGTCATAATCGCTTCAAAAGAAAATCTTACTGCAATGTTGGTGAAGTCTGGCTGTAATAGAGGTACTGCAGATATTTTATTGAAGACTGGTAATAATTATGGTCCTGTGTTAAGGAACTGTTGCGCTTCTTAACCGACAAACAACAGATTTTTGTCACGTTTGCAAAAGCATCCGTGACATAATTTTAAATATTTACGTGTCACGTCAAAAAAATTGATTTTGTAAATTTCCAAAATGACAACCTTCTTCATTTAGCTGACCCTTGTAGAAAAGTTCAAGATTGTGTAGTCATCGAAATTCCATCTGGCAAACGTGTTAAACTTCATATTGACTAACTATCGGATATTATCGGGTATTTCACCCTGTATGAGCCTTGCTACCACTAGTTACGGCAAACCGTCCGGTTATTAAATTAATGATACACTTACTCGAAAAACAGGCTTTTTTCACACCTCTTTTAGACTCGCAATGCAGTGTTTTCCACGCACAGCGCACACGCACTTTTTCTATTTCTCCACTCGGGCGAAAAAGTATGGTGGCCAACCTCCACCTATTTAACTTATTAACCTAACCTAACCTAATATCATAAAAATCGAACTTCTCACAAAATTTGTTACACAATAATGATGGAGTGATTCGGATCACGGATAGCAGCTCACTCGGCGTTCACTTCAGTTCTAGGAAAATGCAGAGAGTAATCAAATCTCAATTACTGGCTGTAAATAAAATAAATGTAATCCTCTTTGATAAAATAGAAGCCAATTTAATTTTGTGGAGAATTGAGTTTCGAATTCGATTGCTCGATTTTCCGTTGGCATGACGATGATTTTAACATCTTACTTTCGAGCTGTTTGAAAACTCTTCAAATATTTTGGGCTAATAGGTGGCCATGTTAATTGCAGCGTCAGTGGCGTTCACAAGGTACTCCAAAGTGCAGGTGTATTATGGGCACTTGGGAACTCTAGCAAATGTGTGTGAGTGTGTGTCATATTCTGCATCCTGCATCATCAACATAGCTTACTTTATTATCAAAAATTTCACTGCCAGGCAAGGTTCGCCCCATACCTTTTCAATATTCTTTAGGTTTGACCGTTTAGTTTATATCGGTAAAAGTTACTTGCTTACATCATAATAGTATTGAAACTTTTCCATTCTTCAAGTTCTCTTCCATAGCATTCAACTAAGAGCTTTCTAGTCTACTCTGTAAGAATGTAGGTATCTTCGTCTAGAGACTCCTTAGACTTCGTCATTCCTCCTCCACTGAAGGCTATGTTACCCCTCGAGATTCATTGAGCTGAACATAGATAGTTGCCATATATTGAGTAGGTATACGTATATAAATGATTAGATAGGGATTACTGGCTGCCAGGCTGTATTATCTGTATCATCCCATTGTTGGACAAAGGTTCAAACCAAATAATTAACGTGTCGAGGCAGTAATCTGGTTCTGACGTGTCGAATCATGCGTTCAGCGGCGCCGCTCGGTGAGACAATGCAATTATGGTCCTGCCATTATATGCATGCTGGGATCACCATCTGGTAGTAGGTTTTCTAAGGAACCGTCTATGAAAGCCGTTTAGAAAATCCGTCGTCTTTTTAACCGGTGTTGGATTATGTTGGAGGTTCTGGTTCGCGGTGAGTATAGTAATATATATAAGTTTATGCATAAAATGTATATTTCTCCGTTATATAATGCATGATAATTTTCTCTTTCTCGAGCTTTATTAAAGTGACAATCTATCGGGGAAAGCGATTGTCAAATGCCAATATATTTGGCTTTTCGACATCTAAATCGCGACATTTCGATGTGTCACATCACATGTCAAGATTTTCCATACATTGCTGACCATTATCGCTAATAGAATGTCACTTGGCTGAGCCCTCTTATCACCATTTCTCTCGATGGCCATGTTGGTGAACATTCCTACTTTTAAAGCATCATTCACTTAGGTAATAGTCCTAAATGAAAAAAAAAACAACAACAACTTCTTCCGTTTAGGAGCTATGATGCCACAGAACACATATATACAAATACACACGTCATACTAATAAAACCCCGCATTTTCTGCCGGGCGTTAAAAAAAGTCAAACTATATAGGTTTATAGGCAGATTTCTCGGCGAAGTCTCCGACCACAGTATGTACCGATTTGATTATGCGGCGGGCGGTCGGTAGGCAAGCCCGGTGCCCGGTGCGGCGAGCGGGCGGAGCGATGACCGCGTCATGGGGATCCGTTCAGCTTTTATCTATAGGACAGTGGTACCACCGCACCGGGCCTGTGTACCGTCTAGTATACCAAAACATATTGGTTGGTCCCTCAACACGTATTATAGTATACATAAACTCGCGTGAGTTCATGTTTTTCCCGAGGGGATATAAATAAACTAACATTAATATGTGATCCAGTAAATACCGAAACTCGTCTGTCCCTCGGCAACTGTAATTTGAAGATCTTTGACAGTCGTTAAGTCTTTTCGGAGAGATAGAAGCCAGATAATTTGTAACAAGTCTTTCCAAGTGGTACCGTGTTACCCAGTTACTGGGTTGTAGAGGTCATATAGGCAGTCGCTTCTTGTAGAATTGTGGTATTCAGCTGGTTCCGTTTAGGCAGAAAGCTGTTTACCAAACAATTGGACAAAGGCGAAAGAACAAAACGCCACCTGCTTCGATTCTCTTCCTTTTTTTTAAACCATTTTTGATTGGGGTCATTTTTAGGGTTCCGTACCGAAAGGGTAAAAACGGGACCTTACATTACTAAGACTTCGCGATCCGTCTGTCTGTATGTCTGTCCGCCTGTCACCAGGCTGTATCTCAAGAACCGTGATAGGAAGACAGTTGAAAATTTCACAGATGATGTATTTCTGTTGCTGCTATAACAACAGATACTAAAAGCAGAATAACATAAATATTTAAGTAGGGCCCCATACAAAAATTCTGATTTTTTGGTCGTTTTATGCGATAATGGTACGGAACCCTTCGTGCGCGAGTCCGATTCGCACCTGGCCAATTTTTTCATATATTTATCGAAAGTTCATTATTTTTTTTATATTGATACGCACGCGCTTGACCACTATCTCACCTGATGGTAAGCGAAGATGCGGTCGTCGATGTAGCACGTTTGCCTAGAAGAAACCTATTCACTCTTGACTTAAAGATTGTCAGTTTGTAGCTATTAGGAAAAACAGATTCCGGCAGGTGGAAATCCACTGCTTAGCTGTACGCATAATAAAAGTATTCTCAAAACATTTAGTGCGAATGGGATGAGTTCGAAAAAAAAGCAACAAAATTTCTTTGTATCAGGAGACTTTATGAGGGCGCGGTCAAAATTATGTGGGTGACAGTCAGCTCGTACTCCATGCGAATCGCCACAGAAAAAATAAAACTATTAAAAAATGTCGATTCGCACATTTCGTGCGAACTGCTGTATAAATTTGTAAATAAATAAACAATTTTGAAAGCATATTTCTGAGATACAAGGTTATGTGTGAAGAAAATGGTCCCCACGAGAACAGGCCTTGTTTATGAAGTAGGTACCTTAGAGATACATATATTACTAAGAGCTGTATAAAAGGTTCTGTAAGATTGTATAAAGCTGTTCACAGTAATGAATATGGTCCTTTGTTCTGTAATGCACTGGGCACTGGCTAGCTGTAGTTTTCAATAGTATTATTATCCATAGACGAACTCTTTTGTCTTTGTGGACTTTTATGAAGAGTGACTTTCAGTTTGACATCTTTTAGTAAATACGTACACAAGAATATGAACTTTTTTTATTAATATATAGGATCGCATGTGACAACTATCTCATCTGATGTTGCTTGCCTAGAAGTAGCCTATTCAGTCTTGACTTAATGATACCTAGAACTATTTTTACTATGGAACTATCGCTGATATTATGATGTTGATATTATGTTGTAGTTGTATACATAAATACTTCACCCTGTCTCTGGTCATGTAATGAGTCGACGAGCTTTTGCTAATGACTAGAAAAACTAACTATAGTCCTCGCCAAACTACTGGTCCGCCCTGAATTTGGCTTCCCGATGCGATTCGGTGCTGTTTTTGTATGAGATTTACTACTGCGCACCCATTTTAGCCAACTTCAGGGCGGTCACGAAGTTTGGCGAGAACTATAACTATTATGAGGTCGTCAAATCATTTCCATCAGTTGACTGCCCATAAATGAATCGAAAGAATCGGTCAAGATACATGATTGTTCCTTTGATTGAAAACTCGACTCTAAAATATTAAAACATTTTAAAATACGCTTACATATTTAATCGTGAGAATTATCGCAAAAAGCTTTTTGACAACTTGTGGGATGTGTAGGCGTTAACAAGGGTACATGAAGAAATTACTCGCAACTCAAATAGAATTAAACATATACGTATTTCTGTCTTTCAGAAGATCATGGCAGATGAAAAAAGTTAAGCTTCTTTCAACTAAGAAATATGTTTATGACTTTAATTGTAACAATCAATAATTAAGCAGATTAATAAAGATTCGGATCGGATGTAGTGCGTTTGATTTGAATTTCACGAACGCATTATTTTTTAAAGAAAAACGTGACCGAATCAA
Organism: Orthosia gracilis; assembly: GCA_947562075.1. NCBI lineage: Eukaryota > Metazoa > Arthropoda > Insecta > Lepidoptera > Noctuidae > Orthosia > Orthosia gracilis. The sequence continues at coordinate 6,758,210 of OX387268.1, forward strand.
TTCGAAATTCGAATGTCCAAACAAGGAATTGTCTGACATTCGAATTTCGATTTGTAGAAAAAAACACGGTCTCGTAAGAAAGATATAGGGACAAGTTGGGTACAAAGCACCCAATGGACTTTCTTAAACGAAAAGAAGAACGAACCACCGAAAAAAGGAATTTGCGAGGATCGTAGCAAGCATTCTGTAGTTTCAGCCTACCTCCGTGGAAAAATACCCCCGTGAATTAATGTAAATGTGAATCTGTCTATATAATATATCGGTGTAAATGAAAAATAACCTGATTTAAACAATCTTTTTATCACACACCACAAAAATCTACATGCTATTCTCCTGACACATGTTAGCATATTGTGCTAGTTAAAGAGCTGTTCAAGCTATCGTGAAGGCTAGGCGGGTAGCTGACCACGGGGTGACATTGGCGTTTGAAGAGGCTATTTCAGATATGATTAGTTTGTAGAGAATGTTGTTTTCATAGAGGTAGGCATTTTTAGATTATAAAATTGTTTTTAAAATATCGTAGCTGGGTTCCAAGATATAAAAATAAAATCCATATAAATATACAAATTAAATATTATAAGTATTATAAATGTGAATATAAATCTGTCTATCTGTAACCTTTTCACGTCTTAGCGCGTGAACGGATTTAGATAAACTTGGCACACGAGTAGTGTTTTTTTTCTGGCTTTGATATCATCCAATGACTTTTCAAGTTCTGGGTGAAGCGGGATGTCGTGTCAGACTTTGACCGACTAAAACCTACCCGTGTTCCTCCTTCAGTTGCTTGTGCCAGGGCGCGGCACGGGGCGGCACGCTAAGAAAATTTGGTTAAAATAAATCTCACTAGATGGCGCGATATGCACCGTTTTATTATTAAACTGTGTGTAAAATTAACATTTTCTGGCATTGAACATAAAAAAAAATAAAAGCACTCGTGTAATATTATTATCACACGCACTTCGCTCGTGTTTTAATAACCCCTTTTATATGATTGTTGCATAAACTACTATTATACGACTTCTTAAAAGTTCTGTATCTTAGATTAGGCAAGGTGACTTCTTTACAAAATTCTCAGTAGCTATCATGAGTTACAAATGATATATCACACAGACGGCTAGAAGTGGGTGTCATATACTTATCTGCCACACTCTTCGGGGAATACAATCGCATTATTATGTGCTTATGTTAAAGTAATGAGAAAATATTTTTCTCATAATCTGAGGGTACTCAACAACAAGCCAGCCAAGGAATCTCAAGACTATATAAAGGTACCTACCAGTAATAACAATTTTACTAAGAATTTTTCATATTGCGTCTCTGTTTTTGTAACAGTACAAAGATGTCGAGGTCTGAGGACTTTTATATACTTAATAGTATATATAGATTTGAAACAATGAATAGCTTTTCTACCTTCTCTTTCATCGTCAGGCTATGAATTAAATGGTGAAGGAAAAACATCGTGACATCTACCAACCCGCACTGGGCCTGCGTGGTGGATTACGGTCCACTCCCTCACACTGAGAGGAGGCCTGCACGCACAATGGATCAAATTGGAGTATGAGTGCGGAAAAACGGCTCCATCTATCCTATACTGAGGTGTTTGTCATTCTAGGCCTTTATTATTCGTTTACCCGCACTGGAACGTCTTGCAGCAATTATACCATTGGAGCACAAACTTATATTAACTAGTAGCTGACCCCCGCGGCTTCGCTCCCGTCAACTTAAAAGATAGTCAATCTTATATATGTCTATCTTTTAAGGTAATTAATCTTAAAAGATAGACATGCTGTCTCATATCAGATACATGAGACTGATATTTGCGTAATATAAACCGTTTACGCAACGCAGGCAACGGAAGCACTCAAAAAGGAATAATTTTTCCCTTTTATACAACATTTTTCATTTATGCTCTGCTCCTATTGGTCTTAGCGTGATGTTATATAGCCAATAACCTTCCTCGATAAATCGACTATGCAACACAAAAAGATTATTTCAATTCCAACCATTAGTTCCTGAGATTAGCGCGTTCAAACAAACAAACAAACTCTTCAGCTTTATAACATTAGTACTATAGATAAGTTCAAGTTTCCTCACGATGTTTTCCATCACCGTTGTTAGTGATGTCCAAGATAAATATAGTAAGTAGATACATATTGATTGAAAAGTCACGTTGGTACTTGCCCGGATGTAACTATACTTTATACGGGTAATGTTACCATTAATCGGTAAACGCTTATACTGCGCTATCTGATTGGATTAAACGCTGACCTAACAGCTATCATATAGCTTAAGGCACAGTATCGGGGCGGCCGCAGTGCTGACCAATCAATCGTGTATAAAACCTGTCGCACCGAGCCGCCGTTTTATAGCTAGTGTCACTATAAGACATTTGGCCGATTTTTGGGTTTTTAATACATCCGTAATTTGAGTTCATATTACACCCGTACTCAGCAAAAATCCTCTATCCAACACTATAATTACTATTTCTACTATAAATAGATTTCGGTTAAAAAACAAAAACGTCCAAAATGGCTATTTTTACAAACCTATTTTTTGTAAGACTAAGTACCTAATTGATCTAAACTAACAATGCACATAGCCGCGCTTCCGCACTCTGCACGCACGGTCGAGTTATTTCCGAAAAGCGGGACTGAGCCTATCCCAAGCGGGACATCCCGCCCGACACATAAAATCGGGACGTCCCGCCAAAATCGGGACGTCTGGCAACGCTGCCACGTACCATCATCTTAGTTTACAATGTGGGTAGCACGACTCGCTACCGTCCTGTAGCTAGAATGTCACTATACACTAACCGACTTCCCAAAAAGGAGGAGTATGTATTAAGGAGGGAGGGGCGGGGGCCTTAAAGGCAAAAACAAAAAAAGCGAAATAATAAAAACCGATTCAGTTTATCCATACTAATATTATATAGAGGTAAAGTTTGTGAGATTGTAGGGTGTTAATCTCTGGATCTACTGAACTGGTTTAGATAAAATTTGGAATGGAGATAGTTTGAGAACCTGGGATCAACATAGGTGAAGCCGCGGACAGAAGCTAGTCTAATATCTACACTTCTATACTTAATATTATAAATGTGAATGTACCTAAGTTTGTTTGTTACGCTTTCACGCAAAAATTACTGAACCGATCATCATGAAACTTTGTACATATATTCTTAGAGGTATTAGAAGTAACATAGGATACTTTATAATAATAATAATAAAAAAATGGCTTCACTGCGAGCGAAGCCGCGGGTTAAAGCTAGTATATTATAAATGCGAAAGTTATGGTAAGTTTGTTATTCGATCACGCCAGAACGGTTGAACGGATCTGGTTGAAATTTAGCACAGAGATAGATCATAGCCTGGAATAGCACATAAGCCGCGTACTGACTGAGCGAGCAGCCTCGCGTGGCAGCCGTGTGAGGCCAGCTCAAAAGCGCCTCAGTAAGTTTGCCGCGCGCTCTCAAGTCGCTTGTGTTTTGCCTCGCTTGTTCGACGAACGATGGAATCGTTTGCGTCCTGTATAAAGAACAGTGCCTTAAAGTAATACTATGGCGAGTGTAGATTACATTGGGACGTACAATGTTCTGATTATACTAATAGAGGACTAAGAGGAGATGTGTTTTCGTTTTCTTTTTTGTATAAGTCTAAGAATTAATATAAAGGCAGTGGTGGCGATAGCTCTCCGAACCAACGACCTCACGACGGTCTTGAGCAAAACTGGTTATAAGCCGCGTTAGGCACGCGCAGTCTCTGTTCGACTTCACGTTAAACTGAGCGCTCGATGCTGGCTCAGCCTCACCGTGGCTCGGCTTTATTGCGCGCGGCAGCCTCATGCAAAAAATTATAGACCGAGTCGGCCTCGCGCGGCAAACGTTGCGCGGCAAACATCCGAGGCTGCCTCGCGATGCTGCTCGCTCAGTCTATAGGCTTTTTATCCCGGTCATGCTCCCTTGGGATAAGAAAACACTTTTCACGCGGGCAAAGCCGCTGGCAGAAGCTGTATTTTTATATTAAACTGGCCTTACCCGCAGTTTCGCTTGGTTTTTCCAGGTTTCAATAGTAGCGACACTCAACGATATTGAAGCTTTTAATCTGTGAAAGAGTTTTCGTAATCGAATCAGCAGACTAATTGCGTAAGTGAATTTGGCAAAGAACAGGTATAGGTAAGGGTGACGAAACCTTTAAAATAACGACTTTCGTATTGCGTTATACACTCGAAAGGGTCATGGAAAGACTATGTAACTTTTCTCATAGTGTTGGGGGACATACCCTTTCTAAATTATTTACGCAATACCGAAACATTTAAAAGAAATGTGTCATACTCTTTCATGGAGTTGTTCCTTTTGCCCTGCCGAACTCACTTTGTCACTTACGCAATTTGGCTGCTGGACTACTAGAGATTATCCTTTAAAACAAACATACGGTTTGAATTCTTTATTTCTAAAGATTGCAAATCTCTTGTACAGAAATAAATACTAAAACATTACTTGAATTATACATTTTCGTTGCCCAAAAGTAGCAAGAGCTGTATAGTGTTAAATATATGAATATATGAAGGTAATTGTAAAAAATGTTGCATTGTCTACCGCTGTGCGGCACGATGACGCGGTCAACGTGCGGTGACTCGTTATCTTTGTTTCTATGTTCGAATTCTAAGGACTCGTTCACGAAAAGGCGAATGAATTATATTACTTAAATTAGTTATTTATTTTATTTATGACCTTTTAAGATGTGGTACTTAAGTAGTTTTTTTAAATAGTAATAGCGACTGTATTTTTTATATCTTTTGGTAGTGATTATGAAGTTTTGCTCCCTCATGTATTATTGCTTCCTCATGTAAATTTTATGTTTTCATTAATCAGTTAAAAATAATTAATTTATTATATTTAATATATTTTGTTCGGTTTTAATTAAAGTTAAATTGTAGGGACCTTTGGGACTGACATTTACACATAGTGAATCCTAAACATTTGACACTTTTGACAATCACTATTTCGGTAGAAATTTTGTCCAAGGTTCTATTTTACTGGTTTTCTGATTTATGTACGGCCAACCGAAATATAACTAGCTGAGACCACAGACGATGTCGCAGACTAAACCTAGTGTTCTAAAATTATTCGGGTACATATCGCCATTTAAGGAACAAGACGATTCTTGAACGTCTGTCTTCATTTTAGCGAATGCACCTCTGGTATTCGAATGGAGTGCCTCAAGGAACTATTCTTGGTCTCGTACGAGGTATGAACATTTTAGAACCGTGACGATTATTGACTTTTATCTGCCTAACATAAAATAAGCTTAAATTCACTGGAAAGCTTTCAGTTAATTTAATGAAATAAATGTAAATAGTTATACGAACTATCTTGACAGAGGGGAAATGATGGATGGAATGCTTCACGAGTTTACTCTTTGTCTCATATATGAGAAATTCGTATTATATATTTATTTCACACCATTAAGTACAACAACTTACAGTGTTCCAAGACGATATTATACCACAGAATAAATAATGTTATACACAATATTTAAACATAAAAATATGAACAGTAAAAAAAAACAATTCTTATTTGTATGCCTCCTTCAATGCATCTTTGTGCTCCTGACACAAATTTCGGCAGGCTATGGAACACATCTTCCGATGGCAAATTATTTATAATACGCGCGGCCCTTGACAAAGGGGAAAACTTTAATAAATTTGTCCTAGCCATTGGCACATCTAACAAAGTGGGGCGGCGGCGCGCACCCACATACCCGTCCGGGACATGCAGCCGCAGTGCCTCCAGTACATCTGGGTGGTGCACCAGCCCGCGCAGCACTCTCGCCACGTATTTTACTAAAGCGATGTCCCTCCGCCAGCCTAGTGTATCCGACCATGCCCAACACAAACAGTCTCGGATACATCAAAGGGTAGAATGGGTAAACCCCATAGTGCTTTTAATAACTCGTGAATATAGCAGTGAGACCACCATAAGGCTATTCAACATACACAAAACCACAGATCCACCAAATGCCATATCTATGTTCTTCACATGCTCGGAATCGGCGTTCTTCTAATAATCTCCTCTTACTGTGTTCTTCTCATTCGACTGATTTTGTTCACTCATCCTTTCATATATAGTCCATTCTTCTTTGAAATGCGCTTCCTCCCGAGATCAGGACGGCCACCAGTTGGTTTGCATTCAAGCGGAAATTGCGGCTTTACTTTCAAAACAACTAAGCAGAGTCATATTAAACAATGCACCTGCCATCTTGTCTCTTCACCACTCTGGGTTGACTGGTAGAGAATGCCTAAGGCATTAAGGCTGCCTTTGTACCTAAGTCTAAATAAATAAATACAAAATAAGCTAGATTTTCTGAAAAGCTTTCTGCTAATCCGATGAAATAAAGTTATCAACAGACAGGTATGCGGACTATCCGGCTAAAGAGGAAAGGCGATACTGCACTTTACCTTTTAGACAGTTGCGAAGAGCATTTATTAATACGTACTCATTGCAAATGAACGCATTTGCATATCCGGGGCTTAGTACAGATTCTACTACAGGAATCCCATTGTTCCCCGATGTTATGTTATTCCAAGCTCTTTGCTTCGTTAGTTACAAAAATCGTCCCTTTTTTATCGCCATGCTCTCTTTTACGAGAATATTTTTTTATTTGAACTTTTTATCAGTTAAATTGTATCGCGATTTTATTAGAAACTTTTAAATATTGAGAGAATTACTTCGAAAAGTTTGCTGTCTCGTTTTTCAAGATTGTGTATCATGTTCCGGTGAATTCTTCAACATCTTTTTATTTTTGCGTACCATCTTTATTGTGTTTGCTTACATTTTTCTTCGCAGCCGGTACCCAGAGACGTTGCTTGGGACTGATCAACCTTTAAAGCGAATATGTGAGTGATCAGTTTTTGAGCGTCTCCGAGTGCGGGAATTACTGTAATAACGAATGTGTGTTAATTAATAATAAATAAATAAAATATTAATAATAATAATTTAATACAAAAAGAGAGAATTTACATTAAAAAATTAACATTGATTAGGCTAAATATGTACTAAAAACGTGAAACTTCAGACACCGAGACTAGGATATGTCCTGAAGTGTTGTAGGTAAGGCTCAATCATAAGTCATTCATCGAATCGATGTGACATGACTCCTCAATTTAATTTTACTTATTGGTGAAAATAAATGTTTTATGAATATAAACGTAATATATTTAAATAAAACAGTATTCATACACATAGTACATAAACTTTTATTGTGTTAAATTTGAAATCAACAATAAAATAAATGTAATCGATAAAATGAAGTCTGACATAAATGAGTAGAAACTAAATAAGGGCCGCTAGTTTCTTAACAAATGTATTTTTTTGCCGTGAAATAGTTCCATTTTCGATCTGCTTCGATTTTCGATCAACTTTCGATCATTCAGGATAGTCAGGTTACGACACTATTTTTATATAGGTAACGATAAAGTGACAACCCCCAAATGTCAGTTTAGTCTATGAAATTAAAAATCAGAGCATAGCAAACTGAGTAGAATTATTGTAAGAGAAATTACGAACACTATGCGACCATAGTACTTTTAATCTTGCTCTATCCTTCCATTTTCAAATGAGATTATGTTCTAATTTAGCTTGTAAGCCGAGCGACTGCCCTCTAAAATATTGCAAGCTTATTAGAAAAGTTAAATTGTCTGGACGCTCTGATAGTCGCAACACTTTTAAAACCGCATTTTTCTTAGAGCGGGTTGTCAACCTCGTATTTAGTTTTCTGAACCTCGTACACTCATTTAGAATCACTAATAACGTAACAATCAATTCTCACAAAAACTCTTGTATTGCATAGTAAAAAAACTTAAAAGAAAAGAATCACAAGTAGTTATGTAGACATTGCGGTATTAAGGCATAAAGATGACTTAATTTTGTGGAATAAAATGTAGGTTTTTGTTTTATCTACATCGGTTGTTTCTCAGAGTCTTTCCGCGATCCTGGTAAATGTTTCACATATACTGTTTTTTAATATACATGTCCCATTAATAATAATAATCAAGTATCTTGACTTGGCTCGCGAGGTTGTCGACATGTGGGATGTGGACACAGCGTTCATTGTACCGATAGTCGTGTCAGCCAATGGCTTAATAGCCACGAGCCTCGACCAAAACCTTAGGAGGCTCTCGTTAGGCGGCTGGGTCAAGGGCCTGATCCAGAAAGCAGTATTGCTGGACACGTCTCGTATTGTTAGGAGTTTCCTCTCTCTGGAGCCCTGACCGCCAGTAGCTTGGACCCTGTTCCGAATGTTTTTTTTTTTGTATATTTCATAAATATATAATATAAATTTTTAGTATTCTTCCTGTACTGCGACTGTCACATTAGCATACTTAAAAAAATTCTCATATAAAACTGTACGAGGCTGACAGTGTGATCGTATTTACGATCCTCGTACGGAAGACCTCAAATCTCGTATTTTTACGAGAAACCTCTTACCAATACGAACCTAGTAAGCACCTTATCTTATAGAGTCGTTGGTCAATAGTTTGTGTTCTACTTCCTTCATTCCTATTTGAATTGTCATGCAGTTTTGCATTATCTGCCTATTATGGGCTAATAGCCAATCCATTTCATATAACTACTATTTCTATTTTAAACTAAAGAGGACCGACGCTTTTAAAAATGGAACGCTACGCTAGAGACTTCTAGATAATTAATGGCTGCTACGTTTTAAGATGGCGCGATTTATTTATTGGTGTTATAAACCGTTTTTGTTCGATTTAAAAAAGGAAGTGTGAATATTTTGTTTGGATAACAAAGTTGGCTTTTGCTTGGGAAGATTAAAATAATTGTCATAGTTTCTATGTGTTTTTACCTAGCGGCGGCTCGCCGTACAGAGAGGCATCTACGAACAATCAACCATTATGCACGCACACATTGACGTTACGATTTTACAGGGATTCTCAGCCAATGTCAGATAGAGCTCAGTCGCGGCTGTCGCAATTGCTGGCGCGGGCGCTTGTCGCGTCATTCACAAATATTTTTCTGTTAATAATTTATTAAACCTGTGCCATATTTTTAAAAATTAATATTATTCTCTACGGTCTTTTGTTTTTCAAACACAACAGAGGAGGTACATTTTCTACTAAAATAATAAATTTCACTTTATTGTTTTAAAAATAGTAATGACTATTTTAATAAATATATTTTGAGGTATAAAGGGTCTCACTCATAATTTACAGGAACCCTAAACGAAAATCCTAAGTCCTACGGAATACTCGGTAGGCGGGTCCGATTCGTACTCAGGGTTTTTCCATTTAGTTTATTGATTGTATTGTCGGCAATGGTTAGATTAATCTAGAGTCTAGACCCATGTCAGAGAGCAATGTACATTACTAGCATATGTACAGTAAGGACGTGAAAATTACATAAAGATACTTATGGTCATACATTTTTTCAAGTTGACAAGTTATAAATTAAATATATAAAAAATACTTGAGGGCCATAGGCGAAATTGTACATTGTAGCTTTGTTTAAGGAAAGGCTTTGAAACTTGTCACCCTTCTAGATCTCAACTTTTCTTCGTCGAACTTGGCGCCTTTTTCAAATTTATGTTTTGTCGAGCTCAGTTGGTTTTAACATTTTTATGTTTTGGTTGGGATCCTGATACACTTGCCTAACTTGCCAAATCTAAAAAACATTGTCATTGATAAGTTTAATATTTTGAGAAACGTTTTGAATCATCCTCACACACCGCTTTTATATCTTCAGAAAGACTACTTCAGCATCAAATCTAATTTCATTTCACCTCAACCAAACGCGAGCAGCAAATAAAATATTTCAAAGGATGAAAATAGCATGTTATATTTTGTGTAGTTTTCAATAAATGTGTTTCGTTCTGCCAGCATTCGTATTTTATTATTCGGTTATTGGTGACTGCGTCAAAAGGCAATGTTTGTGTAGCGAGTTGGTTTTAAGGTAAACACGCACCTAGATGCACTGCAAGAGCCGCACGCGCCACAGTCGTCGCATTTTATAAATCTTCATATGAAATCGTATACAGCCTCGCGCACCCATCCGCGCCGTACTACCCGCATTTCAGCAAAATGCTGTAGGTATACGGATTCCACCAGCGCGTGCGGATGACGTCATCAGATTCGGCGCGTTCGACGTTAGCGACGAGTGCGGTGCGGGCGGCGCGGAGAAGTCATCCGTATCCCTATAGAAACTATTGATATAAAAGATGTACAGAAGTAGATATGATGCATGCGGCGCGTTCGGCGCATTGCGCGGGGCCTTGAGAAAATGCGATGACTGCGGCGCGTGCTTCTCCTGCGGTGCGTCTAGTTGCGGGGTCACCTTTATGGAGCTAAAGTAATATGATTTGAAGAGTGTTTTTTTGAAAATTTAGTCACATTGGACTAAAAATGTACAAATTATGCATTCTGTCTAGCTGTATAACACAGTTTTGTGACTGAGTACGATACAAAATGAAGATGAAACTTAGATTAGAAAAGCTTGTATTACTGTTGTAATTCATGCCAATTTCTCTGCCAAGTTTCATAACATTGTTTAAAAAATAGCGTTATAAAAGCCCGAGTTCCATTGCATAGAGCAAATACGGACGACAAGACAACTACATGTTATTCGTGATACCTTCCACATAAATTATGAGAAAAACAGACGAGAAAGACTGAGCAGCTTGCATTCTACCTATTTTCATGATAGAATATTAAATTTCTCTCGCATATTGACGTAAGTTTTATCAGGCAGTGCTATTTGCTCAAACATTTCTCCAATCCTATTACAGGACGTTGGACTTGAGAGCCGTTGAGGAACATTGCGCAACAATCGTACAAATGTTCAATGATGTCGGAACTTTTTTCTTCGGAACAAACACTTGAAAGACATCCGTTTTGCGATCTTCTTATGTTTATATTCGTGTAGAACAATATTGAATTTGAATTCCGAGTAAACTGACGATTTCATTCGGCATTTGAAATCTCTCCTGATTTCTCTATTGGAATAAGTAATATATAAATATTAAAAAAATCTTCTGACAATTTTTTTATTGCATGCTACATTATTTATCTAGTAGTAGACTTGCTTCGATCGCCAATCTATTGAACACATAATTATGACAAGATATCTTGCCATAATTATGTGTTCTTTTACTTTTATGTGTTCTTTTATTTTACCCCGTGTCCAACAGTATAACGCCCATAACTTTGAACGTCTGAACCGATTTTCATCAACCGTAGCTAATAACACTCTCGATAAAGTCACCTTTCAAACAATAAACGGGTCATCCGTTTAAGAGCTACGATGCCACAGACAGATACGCAAATACACACAAACACAAATACACACTTCAAAACCTCTGGCCCTCTTTTTCCATCATGGGTTCAAAATAAATACTACTTGGATGGTATTATAGATTGCAGACTAATACCAGCCGCATGAGCGAATGAAAGTTGCCTAGGTCGGTCAGTCGATGCATGACCATCCGCGCTTCCAAAAGCACGCTAAGCCGTTGTGCGCCACTGTCATTATAGTAGATCTTTGACGGACATATATTAAACATTTTCAGTTTGAAACACGCCAGTCTTCGTAGGTGCCAAGATCTTAAGGCTGTAACACACGGACGGAGTTAGTAAACACAGGGTGGTCAAAGTTTGCAAAGAGGAAATAGGACATTGTGAGCGCGATATGCAATCTGTGTATGCAATATAAACTTGTGCAGGGCAAGGAAATTTGTTCCGGAAGCATACTCAACAAGTTGGAACTTTCAGTTGTTATCATCTTATGAAGTGACGTTCATTATGTTTTAGTAACTTCCTTATTCCTAGCCTAGTAGGAACTCCTACTTACTTAGGTTTGTGTAGGCTATCTGGGGGTTGTCGAAATGGCAAAAGGCGAGGGATTAACCACGTGACATTGCGATACTTCGGTAGTGCATGTTATTTCATGTTAGACTTTTTTATATTCTTGATCGCTAATATAATAAATGATACTTGGTGTAGAGCCAGTCTAATGAAATAAGCGATGAAAAATACCGCTCGACATTTCCTCGTTAAGCAATTTGCACAATGACATAATCGCTGAGAGTGCATTAAGTACAATTTCTTATAATCGCCTTAGTATTATTAAATTGCCTATAATAGTGCATAGTTATACCATCGTTAAGAATTGCAATGGCAGGTAATATGTTAATTAGGAAATCAAAAACGTTATGCTGAAGCAGAAAGCGCTTGAAGCTTCAAGGCTGAAACTTTGAGAGCTTGACTTAAATAAAAACTTTTAATATTCAATATGATATGCTAATTTCTCAATACAACTTATACGTTGAAGGTTATTGACGATAAATAGATGATATGTCTAAAAACGGGGACTATTAGAGAAGTTTGGATAAAAATAGTAGTTTATGCAATGGTCATATAATAGGGGTTATTAAATTTTTTTTTTTTGTCGACGGGAAAAATCATCATATGACAATCCCGCTTTCACCCCGGCGTTGCATCTCCACGCGCATGTCATGCATGTGTGCAAGGACTTTTGCCTCCAGATCCCACGGGGTGTTTTAATACCTAATTATATGCCGCTGCATACACTATTTTGTCTGCACTCATACAGTTGAAATAAAACAGAAGTGGAAACGGAAAAATATGTAGTATAGTGGGCAATTTAGATTCTCATTGCGCATGATTGCGCAGCGCGCGTCTCCATAGACAATGACACTACTTTTCTACATAAAGTCAATGAGCCCCTAAGCGCCAATAAATTAATAAGTAAAAGTGTGCTATAAAAATTAAAAAGTTAATCTATGATGCAGTTGTTTGAAAATAGAAGGATAATGTTGCACTGTAATGGTTTCTTTTTTTAATTTCACCTCTCCACGAATACAAAGTACTTGTTTATACAATATTTTTTGAATTCATATTTTGAATATTACGTTGTGAGTGTAGATAAATATATGTTACACCGTCCTCAAGTAAATTGCGATAAGGTACTATAAAAGATATTATAAAAGAATGGTTACGACGTAGAAAAACTTTATAAAATATCATTTCTAAAATAACAATAATGTTGTTTCACTAACCTCGCGGTTTTACACGAATCCTTAAAAAAATATTTATGTTCTCAAATACATAGTTAAGGATTGAATATGGTAATAATAACCCAGAAAATTTTAAACCAGTTTTATTTCTTCAAGAATTAGTCACCTTTTCAGCCAGTTATACAACATATCGTCCAGACCAAAACAGTTCCATTTTCGAATGCATTGTAACTTAAAGCTTGACCTCAACACTATCGGTGTGTGTTTAATTTTATCACACATAACGCAGCCATGCAGGTCACCGCAGACGTGTTGAGGCCTTGATTGACTCGAAGGCGGTTGGGGCCGACTTTACACGAGTGTCGCCCGAAATACGAAACAGGCAATGTCAAGTGCAAATAGAATCATTCGAAATTCAAACGTGAACTTGTGACTAACATGGCCATTTTACTTTTCTTTTTTTATTGTTGACTGAAATTATGTGCCTTTAAAATATTTCTAATAAATTGAAGTATGTAGCTTTATGATTATAAATACAGTTACGGTATTGAATTGTGTGAATTGCTGCATTTATACAAATTAATACATACGAGTAAATATAACTACCTATACAAATACCATCAAAATCAGCTAATGTTTATTGTATCATTTGTACTAGGCCCTCTAGTGTTTAAAATTTACCTATTAAGGGATTATTAATTAAATCGGTGGATATCAATGTATAACACCACAAAATGTAAATAAGGTAAATAAATGCACTGCCAAATTCATAATGATAGTGGTTTTGTAATATCTCAAGTGAAAACGTTTTACCAATAGCGGCACACTTAGAATTTATAAGAAAATGTCGTATTTCATTTGATAAAATAAATGCAATGAATCTGTGCAGTTGTTTGAAACAAAATGAACAGTAACGCTTTACAAATAGTGTTCATATTCGCCTGCAATGCTTATTTAGCAACTTGCATAACTCAAAATAAGACTTTACACAATTCGAATGCGAGCTTATTTGTTTAAAAAGTAACATACATGGTAATACATCACTGATTCACGCATACCGACGCCGTTCGAATTTCAAAAAGATTTGAGAACAACACCATAGTGCCGCGACTTTATTATTTGGGGAAGTGAGCGAAGGTGTAACTGATGAACTAATTTGAAATTCGGCCGATCGATATTTGGTCCCCAGCGAGAGGGGAGGACCCCGTCACCATTAACAAACCCCTGCAAGCTTACCCCTTACTCATAAAATGATAACTGTATTATAAATACTACTTACTGACCTGTTTTTGTAAATTCAAATCCACTCTATAAAGGTAACCATCATCAAAATATTCAAAATAACGAAAAATAGTGGCAAACATAAGAAATATAAAAATGTTTACATACATACAAACATTTTTGTAATCATTTTATACACGAATATTACCACACCGGTTCTTTGGCAATGGAATTTTCCGAATTTTCACAGTCCCGAGTACACTGACTTTTCAATGCTCGCGAACTTTAAAGTGTTTTCGAATACTTGCGGCAACTGAAGTGACCTGAAGCACCTTCAAATCGGTTTCTGTTGCCGCATACCCTATTCGAAAACACTATAAATTAATTACTTACTACATTACTGCATTGCTGTGTATCTTTAAATTTTCAAGATTGAAGTAAAGTTTGGAATATAAATGTAGATGGTTAAGAGTTTAAGAGTAGCATTGAACAAAAGAAACGATACATTGGAATCTTGTTTGATTGAAACACGTTTTGACTCACACCGCGACGGAATGGCAGAGGATTTTGTCACTGGTCAGCCCACACTAGTCGCCTAGACACTGTAGCAACTTCGTTTGTATTCGGCAATGCGATGATTGCCGAGGGACATTTACCTTAACTTACCTTTGGGTAGTTTAGAAGCAACACTAGCTGCTGGCTCATCTTCTTTCCTGCAGGCAGTCAGCCAGACAGTGATTCCCATGACAAAGACAAGTTTATTAAACGACCTAGCCAGTTGTGGTGGTTGTGGCTGCAGGCCTTATCCAGAGCTAACGACTTGTCTAGATTGGGTGCGGCCACAAGTGCCACAGTGCATAGTGAGTGGTTCTAGCGTGCAGTAGAAGCTATTAAAGCTAGGAAATACATTTATTTAGTACAATTTTAGAGACATGAGTTTTCAAGACAAAACAAAAAAGAAAATAAAATAATTACACAAATATAATAAAACAAAATATGTGACGACGTCCTCAGAGGTGTCTCCTCAGCGTAAAACATTATTGTAGACGATCGCTCGCTAGCCAGGCCTGTCCATCTTGTCGCACTAGGCTTATACAACGCGATAATCGCGCGAATACGCGACCGTCGCGTTCATTTGTATTGCGAATCCGAACGCGTCGTCTCCCCGACTGAGGCCGCTTTTCTATTTTGCCGTACAAATGAACGCAACGGTCGCGTATTCGCGCGTTAATCGCGTATTAGGACGAGGCCATAGTCAGTTCATACTGTGATATTTCGCGGCTGCCATGGTACTGAGTCTAACCAACTACCCACTTCACTGACTGCCTCGTTAGTCTCTAGTGATCGCAAGCACTACTATAATGAGTTGAGGTTCTGGATTCGATCCCTCGGTAAGGCAAAGTATTATTGGGTTTTCGCATCTAAAATTACTCAGAAGCAGCTCGGAATCTGGGTCTGTGCCCGATTGATGGCAATTACATAGGACATTCGAATAACTGAGGAATTAACCGTACTACAGGTGCACTTGTACCCAACCCTTCGGGGCAAACAGCCGTGATGTTATGTGTACGTAATAACGTGGTTATAACATACTTATTGTAAGTAGGTACTGTGAGGGCGAAGCTCAGGGAGCTTAAATAATAAGCAGAAACTACTTTAACTTGTATTGACTCACTCAACCGAGTGCCTTCTCTAAGGGGGCTTTTGCAGAATTGACAAGCAAAGCTAAACAAAAACATCTTCGATTATTTGCCTAGCGTTCTGATTTCAATCACCTTCCAAAACTAAATAGTTGTCTGTTGCCAGTATTATAACAAGCAAGGAGGTTGCCTCTAAATAGGCGAGGAGTCCCAACAGTATCTATACCAGTTTATTATCATCCCCGAAATACATAAAAGCTAAAGCGGTTGGAAAGGGTTACTATCGTACAAGTGGATGCTGCGATAGACGCGAAGTATCTTTACTTATCTCGGCATATAAAAGGCTATTTTCGTTCTTAGATGTCGTTTGGTAGTCTGTGTATTTACTTGGTAGATGCATATTAGCTATTCGCAATGTTAACAAAGCTTCATGAATTTACCCACGGCTGAGACATAGGTCTCCTCTGAGTTAGAGGAAGTGGATCGTTTTAGGATCCATCACTCTAGACAAATAAGATAGGATAGATAGACCACCTCAGCTGCACTTGGACTTCCATTTGGCCCCTTGTGAGCGCAGGCCTCCTTTCTGTGAGAGGAAATGGGCCGTAATCCACCACAAGGGCCCAGTGCGGGTTGGTGGATGTCACATGCCTTCGAATGTTTGGTTCTAAGACATGCCGGTTTCCTCACGATGTTTTCCTTTACCGTTTTGAGAGCCGTTTTGATGAAATAATTTACAAAAAGTAAAGCGCCTGCTTGGGTTTGAACCCACGACCTGAAGTCCGTGACTTGTAAGTCACGGTCGTCACTTCTGGGCCACCAAGTGACAAATTATCAGCGAGAACGATTGACATAGATCAAAATGCCCGGGCTCGAGGAAGATGTTATTTGGATATTCCATCAGGCATTTTTTTGTAGCAGACCGTAGTCTGGACTTGTGGACGGTTGATGGCAATAGGCTAGGCCCTAAACATCATCATCATATTAGCCGAAAGACGTCTACTGCTGGACATAGGCCTGCCCCAAGCGTCGCCACATTGACCCGTCCCGTGCGTCCCGTATCCAGCGGATCCCCGCAACCTTCACCAGGTCATCGGTCCACCTGGTGGGAGGCCTTCCAACGCAACGTCTTCCGCTTCGCGGTCGCCACTCCAGAAGTTATCTGCCCCATCGGCCATTCCTTCTGCGAGCAATGTGCACTGCCCACTGCCAGTTAAGTTTGGCAATTCTTGAGGCTATTTCGGTAATCCTTGGTCTCTTCTGGTTTCTGGTTCTCTTGAATTTAAACAAATTTGCATAAATTTGGGTGTTCTATTAGTGCATTTGTACCCAACCCCTTCGGGAATAAAGCCATGTTTAAAAAAAAAAATAAAGATACACCACGTGACACTTCGTGATTTTTCTTCGTTCCATTCTTTCAGTCCACAGACATAAATCTAACTAGATAACGTCCCTACATTGTATGAAAACCAAGCATGCCACTTTTCTTTTTTATATTTGTAAAACAAATTAACTTACATTTCCAATGCCGAAAGAAAACATTTCCAATGCCTCGGCCAACTTTTTCTATACAGCCTTTACAGCTCAGTATGGCATAATTAGGCATTTTTCTAGATTTCGGTCGATTTCCGGTGCCGATAGTTTTTTTTTTAGTAAAACTTTGCCCCACACTAGGAATTTCTTCCTGCATCGTGGGTGCGTTTATAAACATTTAAACTCGAATTTACAAGACACCCAGATCCGGAACAACTATCTGTAGACCATACAAATATTTTTTCCGTGCAGGAATCGAACCCGCGACACGCAGCACAGCAGTCGATCGCTCAACCACTACGCCAACCGTGTCATCACAATGCCAAATGAAAAGCTCAAAGTACGATCATTGATCGTAATTTTACTCCGTTTTTTGGCACGCGAAGTACGAGTACCTACTATCGCGTCATCTAGGTACATTTATATCTGTGGTCTAGGCTCTCTAGTTTTATGCAGAATATATTCTAATTAATTGAAACCTTCGATTTTAGTGGCTTTTATAAACTGCTTTAGTGGTAATCCTCTACTGCAACAAAACGACACGTAATCTCGAATATAATCATTAAAATGTCACAAACATCTAACAGCGGACTTGTGTGGTACGTCTACTCGTATACGATTACAGTTTGAGTTCTTTAGAATAAAATGAGAGTTTATTTTATTTACTATAACGACCCGCCCCTATCCGAAAATTTGCCAAATCTTCGTCACGTGAATCATTGCCTTGGTTTTCGGGATCTCTAATAACGAATATGAGATCTAAACCAAATGATTGTTGACAAAAAATTATCGTTTTTAAATTCAGTTGCAAGATTTGATCCACACTAACTAACTAACATTAAGGCAAGTTAAAAAAAAGCTGGTGAATAGGAAATTAAATCGCTGAATGTCGAGCCGTTTAAACCTATTAAAACTAATCTATTAAAACATCCACATGCTTATGGTATCATACTATTTGTGGTATTCGCAGTAAATACAAATAAAACAATATATATTTTACGAGTATTATTTCAAATGGTATCATCTGAATGATTATATAATCTTACATAATTTCTGTTTCTGGAGTGCGGTACTTAAAATACAAGGTGATATAAATGCAACAGAATTTGAATGAAACATTTATGTTACATAGGTTAATTAAATCTATAATTTAGATAATTAACAAATGTAAATATTCATCACCCCCATGTGGTGAATATTTACATTTGTTTCTTAACTTTCAAAAAAAAATCTACTACCTATACAATTAAATCTGTAACACAAATAAAACAAATTTTATAAAAACAAAAAACCGACTGCTAAAAAATAATTAACTGAAAAGAGAAAACATGGACTAGGTATAGTTGCGCCGGTTAAGACGCAACGCAGATACGCGAATGATTGGTTTTGAGAGATAGACAGATGATAAGTGATTTTGGATCAAGTGAAGGTGACTCGCTTACAATAGGGTAGGTAAAGCACAAATACCTGGGTTTGGACGTCCGAGAGTAGCTCCGCTGCCGCTATCGATGAGTGCTGTGAAGAAAAAGAGGTTTTTTGCGAATTCACTGTCTTCGCGAATTGCACGAATTCATTCGACTTGAGTTCGGCCCGCGTGCTGTGCTTTAGACTCGGCCGACGACGATTCGACCTAGCACCAGCATTGAAGCAAGAGCTCTTGACGACGACACGAATTGAAGAAGAAGGGGCCCGCTCAGAATCCACAGTCCGATATATAGGTAGTCGTTGGACAGACGTCTGTCAGGCTGTCATGCCGTCTGTCAATGTCGAATACGTAGGTGGGATGTGGCAGTCTCGCTTACACCCGATACCAAGGCTTTATGCCGGAAAGGTCAATGAGGGTAGGACACGATTCCAGCCAAACATCTCGCGTTTCTCTCCCTACCCGCAAACACGTCACAAACACGACCGACGTTAGGCGCAAACAAGGTAAAATTTATGAAATTCTGCGAAGTAATCTATAATGAAACATAATAATTATATTGTTTTGTGACATATTTATTCAAGGAAATAATGAAATATATTAAAATAGACATTAAATATTATGAGGTGCCAAACGAATTTTTGGTAGGTTACGTATAAATTTTGTTTGTCCCTCATGCAACGCATAATCATTTAGCTCGCTAGTTTCTATTCCAAACACGTCACAACAACGATCAGCTTGCAGGTCGTTTACCTACGTAAACACTCTGGTTATAAACAAACAGTTTACAGTTTCAGTAAACAAGCCTTCGTGACGTGTAACCAACATAAATATAACAGATAAGGGTTGAATGAAAACAAGATACTGTTGTCAAAAAAGTTTTGAAACCGGGCTTGAGTTGGGCTGGGTTTATAATGTAAGTCTGAAAACGCCAACCCGCACTGAGCAAGCGTGGTGCTTAATCCTCGTCCCTTCTATGTATCAGAAGAAATCATTACCCTGCAATGGTTCAGTAATATTCTGGTATTATTATTATTTGACACTACTGAAATATTGCTGGTAGAATGACCTTTTGATCCTCTGACTGTAATTAATATTCACTAATTAGTTAATAGAATCACGTTATGCACAGTTCTTTCCCTTGTCTCCAGGATTCTAACACTGCACTGCAAGTGACTTTTGATGGATTGATTTGAAAGGCCTCCATCGTCCTATACTTAACTACTTAAATATAATTAGTAAATAGATACCGTTGCAGGCCTTTTTACCTATTTATCGCCTTAATAATAAAATAGACCAGGGGTTCTTAAACTTTAAAGGTAACGGAACACCAAACAAATTCCTTTTATTTTATGCAACCACATGTCAAATGATTACAAATCAAGAATTTAAATAAGAACAATTTTTTTAAGAAAACTTGTAACATAATTGAAACACAATTTTTTAATGTGAAAAATGAAATTGTTTAACTGTTTTTTGAATAATTGTTCAATAGTTCGATATTATGTCCGACAATTGTATGCGTTAAATATTTTTCAACCTCGGTAACGCGTTCCCATAGTTATTGGTTTTAGGGCTTATACAGTGAAATTCTAACAGAGATCTTTATAACCTTGTCATCTCGACTTTGCATCTATTTTTACATAGTTCGGCAGCCTTATTGCGTAAGTTAATACGGCAACGCAAACGGTTTGACCGCTATCAATCGACAAATCACACAGACGGAAATCCACATCGCGTCATTCATCTCGCATGAGATTGGTCGATATGATAGCGGTCAAACCCTTCGCCTTGCAGAATTCACTTGCGCAATTCGGCTGCGGGTGAGCAATGGTGGCCCAGTGACAAAGGCCGCAACTTACAGGTCGTGGGTACCAGGCAGGTGCTTTACGTTGTATTAATTATTTAATCTCCACTCCTCTCAAAACGGTGAAGGAAAACATCGCGTGCATGTCTTAGAACCAAAAATTCGAAGACATGTGACATCCATCAAGCCGCACTAAGCCCGCTTGGTGTCTTTACGCCCATTCCCTCTTACAGAGAGAAGCCCTGCACGCACAACGGATCAAATGTGAGTCTTAAGTGCGGAACACTGGGTCCAACTATCCTATACTTTCCTAATAGTTCAGGTACAGTAAAATCTTCATAAACCTTTAAACTATCTTATCCACCAAGGCCGTGACAAGCAAGAAGTGACCTACTAAGATCTTAGCTTCATCGGCTCAATACAAAAACAACAGACATGTAAATAGGTATCAATGTGTATTGACCACAAAATTTGTATATAATTAAGTTAATTATTGTAATAAATAAGTAATCAAGCCGGAGTCGAGTTTGATTCATCTCTCCATTAATCCTCTTACTGTGGCCAAGACACCCTTAGCCTTCAACGATCCTGTGAATCTGTGGAATCGACAGTGTGAAAACCATTTCCTGTGTACATTGCACGACGTAAACAAACCACTATTCCTACCCAAATTCCGTCTGTTACCGTAGGTCTCCATGTAAAAGACTTCCTGCGCGTAAAACCAACGTAACCTACGTTTGATGTGGTTTGTATGATAGGTTCGAGCGTTAGGATAACTAGGATGCTAGGTAATTGTTATAGGGCTAGGTTTGTAGACAATGGGGTCTTAGGTATCTCATAGGTACCAGGCAAACATTGCCACACTGTACGCGTGTACGCGCTGTGCGTACAGCTATGAGCTACGATGAGTCGTAATGATCCACGATGAACTGCGATGAATCGCGATGATCCACGATGGACCGCGATGAGTCGCAATGAACCGCGATGCGTCAATAGATCGGTTGAAGATAAAGATTTGCTTTGAATGCAAACCCAGAGGATAATCGTTTTTTTCATCGTGAATAGCTTTTATACATCCGGGATAATAATGTTTCGCGTTGTTAGTTATTTTATATGACTAGGAATCGGTATCTACTGTAATTTGGTTGACATTTGAAATACAATTCAAACACTTAATTCGAATTACAAGATTTTTCTAAAATACATATTATTATTGCAGGAGTTAAAAATCACACTAATATAACAAAGGCGAAAGTTTGTGAGTGTGTGTGTTTGTATGTTTGTTACTTCTTGGCGCTCAAACGGCTGGACGGATCTTGATGAAATTTGGCACAGAGATAGATTACAGTCAGGAATAGCACATAGGATTTTTTATCCCGGGAATATGTTCACTCGGGATGATTTCCGACTTTCACGCGGGCGAAGCCGCTGTCAGAAACTAGTATGTAGATAAAATATCAAAATTTAATTTTGAATAGTCCATTGCGTAATAGTGTTTAGTGTGTCAAAGGGCATCGTGTTACTTAATAACGGATGTGGGTTGTGGAGATCAGATATTCGTGGATAATACTGGTATTTAATAACAAAAGAAAAAAAAATGGCATTATTATGCGCTATTCCTCTCACCTAGAAACTGGCTGTATCTAAATGTTGCTGTGCCCGACAGGGTCCATAATTATTTCTGTAACTTATATTTACCACCTGTATGTACATTATGGATGCAATAAATTGAATTTGAATTTGACTGAAATCCTATCCCAAAATAGTTGGGAAAAGAATAAGCTGATTTTATTGTGAATAGTTTGTTATCTACTATATAAATGTTACAGAAAATGTTAAAAGAGCTGTTTCCAATTTTCAGCCAATAAAGTTAAAAAACAATTTAAGTGAAGAATATTTAGCACCGAATAAAGGGCCAAGTCATAAATATTGGCAATAAAGACTCGAGAGACCGTCAAAGGCCGAAATAAGTTAACACATATGTTCCTTTCAATATTTAGAACGTGCGATTGATTTCGGCGTTACGTAACGGGGCCGTCTTTTGTTTTTGCAAATAGGTACGTACTTTGGCCTTTAGTTCACGACGCGACACACGACACTGCAAAATGTGGTCACGATTCAGAGCTCCATATATTTGTATGGACCGTTTGTTCATTGCACGACACCGCACCACACGAGACACGATTTTCATACAGTTTTCGGCTATGTCTTCGATGCTGCTAGGTCGTCGCGGTTTTTTGCTGTGACGATTTAGCGGCTGAACAAAATCGGTATGAACTTGTTGACGACACGACACACAGCAACGCACGGCTCACGCGTGTTTCGTCAATCACGCGCTTATAAAACAATGCAAGTGCACTGCACTGTCGTTGCAGAATCGTGTCTAGTGAATAAACGAACGGACGATAGACAGTACGCAGTGTATCGTGTTTTCATAATCGTGACCGCAAATCGTGTCGTGCGGTGCCTCGTGAACAAACGACCTTACAGTACAAACGTTTTCTTAATGTCCCTCCACCAAATCAGATTGGTAATAAAGACAGACAGCGGCGACAATGCCACAATGTTGCGAAGATGCTTTAGATAGAACTTCAATCTGAAGAGATAAAAATTAGTCTGCCTAGCCTTTTCCCAAATATATTGAGGTCGGCGTCCAGTCTTACCGGATTCAGCTGAGCACTAGTGTTTTACGTGGAGCGACTGCCTATCTGACCTCCACAACCCAGTAACTGGGTAACACGGTACCCCTTGGCAAGACTGGTGTCAGATCTCAAGCTTCTGACTACCCGTAACGACTGTCAAAGATCTTCAAATGACAGCCGGGACCAACGGCAACTATCAACTATCCAACTATCTCTTCAATCTGAAGAGATAGTTCTGAATAATTTCTATGCTGTCTACTGTAGCCACAAATCAGCACTATCGTTCAAATAAAATAGTAACATTATTAAACAATATTCGTCGATAAACTTTACCAATTAACTTAGTTGCCAATGTGTCTAGAATTCTAGATTCGTTTATTCATACAATTTTATTTACGTACAAAACTATCGATCGAACAATTTCAAATTTGCCCTTTTTAATTGTTAATTAGATCTAGGCGGCTACAACACAGCCATTAATTATTGACATCAATTAGATCTGGAGACTGTTTGATATTAATTAATTTTGTGTGTTTACCGTAATATATTGGAAAGGTATTGTTGTTACTGGCAATTGCTTCGTTGCCTTCGCATTTGATTATGAAGGACGAAATTAATATTAAATGTAGGTGCCTAGTATTGTTATCGTAATAAAAAAAAAACAAATTATCAGTTTCAAATTCGAACTGTGTCGAGCGAGGTGGGCTATAGTGTGCATTCACTAGAGTAATGTCAGAAGTGACAGTTATTTGGAACAGTATTTTTTTCTTTTGACTTTACTCGGTTCGAGCATACAGTCAGTGTCACATTTGGAACAGATGTGAATCGTGTTTGTTTTATAACCTATGTACTATTCCTTACTATAATCTATCTCTGTGCCAAATTTCATTCAGATCCGTCCAGCCGTTTGAGCGTGAAGAAGCAACAAACATGCACATTAACGATCTGCTAAAACCTTTGGGTATGCAGACGACAGCACTGTTGCTGAAAGATACTTTTCCAACGCACGGGCTACCGGGCCACAGATCCCGTCTCTCCGTGAGACCATGGTGGAGCGTTTGAACTTGTCCTTGCAGGCAGTCTCCGAATGGGGTGATGCCAATCTGGTCAAGTTTAATGCTGCTAAAACCCAGGCGTGTCTTATTTCCGCTAAAAAGAGCCAATTTCACCGGGCTTCAACTTGCCGTGATGTAACCGTGACAATAACGGACCATCTTGAGCTTCTTGGCGTTACGTTGACATCGACTCTCAATTTTGGGCCTTACATTGAGGCAAAGGCTCAGCTGGCTTCCAAAAGGTTGGGGATCCTAGCGAAGGTGAGAAAGTACTTCACGCCGGAACAGCTGCTCAACTTGTATCAAGCGCAAGTTCGATCTTGCATGGAGTACTGTTCTCTTCTCTGGGACGGTTCTGCAAAATACAAGTTTGAAGCACTAGAGTCGATCGAAAAGCGGGCCAAGAGACTTATCAGCAATGAGGCACTGTCAAATCAAAGCTCCAGGGCCTTGAACATCGTCGCCCAGCTGCAAGCTTGTCGGTTTTTTATCGGTTACATTTCGAGGAGTGTACGATGGAATTGCATGATTTAATTCCGCCCAGCCCGTTCCATCATCGGACAACTAGACGCACGGCGATGCGTCATCGGTACATGGTGGACATCCCACCCATACGCACAAAACGTTTTGGGGACACTTTTATAATGCGTAAAGCTAAGGAGTGGAATTCCCTGCCGGAGTCTTCCCGATAGCTACAATCTAGGGGTCTTTAAGTCAAGAGTGAATAGGTTACTTCTAGGCAAGCGTACTTCACCGTCGACCACATCATCGCTTACCATCAGGTGAGATAGTGGTGAAGCGCGAGCCTATTGACAATAAAAAAAATACATACACACACATACAAACTTTCACCTTTATAATATTAATAGGATATACAGGGTTATTGGTATGCACTAACAACCTTACAGAGATGTATTATTAATATCAAAAACAACAACGTCATAATCAGCTTTTTTTTTTGTTGAATATTTAAAAGTCATACAATCAAAGTGTTATAGTCTATGATGTTAGTAATACAGCCCTGCAAGGGTGTTAGTGCATACCAATAATATAAGTAAGAAGTAAGACAACATTGCATTATCTACTATTTCAATCTGTTCAATAAATCTTGTCCGCACTTTGCACAAAGTTGGTGTTACAATTTATGGCACAGTTTCAGAGGATTGTACTTGTATGATCGAGGCAAAGGAGAGCAGTGGTGGCCCAGTGGTATCGGCCGTGACTTACAAGTTGTAGGTCGTGGGTTCGAGCCCAGGCAGGCGCTTTACTTTGTGTAAATTATTTCATCACCACTGCTCTCAAAACGGTGAAGGAAAACATCGTGAGGAAACCGGCATGTCCTTGAACCAAAAATTCGAAGACATGTGACATCCACCAACCCGCGTGGTGGATTATGGCCCATTCCCTCTCACAGAGAGGCCTGTGTCCCAGCAGTGGGAACATTAATAGGCTGATGATGATGATGATGATGATGATCGAGGCAAAAGCGTTGAGAAGAAGTGCAGAACGAAGATACATTCTGCAAGAGAGAAAATCAAGCTCAGAGCTTCCAACTCCTACGCGAGAGTACTTTTACTGTGAACTGTCTGCAGTTGTTTACAAAAAGTTCGCGATGTCAAATGTATTGTTGGGAAAAACGTTCCACAGTGCTAAACGGATTTAAAATTTTTGAACACCTGTTCCTGGAACGAAAAAGTTGAACAATGACCATTGTTAGTTTGTTCAAGCAGAAATTTTACGAGTATTACGTTCATAATCACATACGAATTTTGAACATAGGGAATTTTATAGAATGGGGTTCGTACTCGAAATCAAGTACACTCGCTTTAGAGAACTAAAACTTTCCACTCAAGCGTACATGGCATTAAAATGGCCTGAAAAAAATGGACCATCTGGTGTCAGTGCCAGAAAAGTGGCAATGTGGAGTTGTTCGAAAAAAGTCAGCTAAACAGTTCCGTAACAAAAAAATCTAGATGGCTCTGCATTAAATTTCTCGTCTAAGCAACAGATTTTGTATCGAGAAACTTCTGACGTTTCGGATTTTTTTTTCGGTCAATCATAGACTGACTCTATAATTGACATCCAACATGGCAATGCTTGTAGCTTTCTGGGCGCTTTTCACGTTGACAGCGATGTGGACGAATTTTTGACGCCCTATGACCCCTGCCCTTTTATACGTGTTCGTAGTTTTATTTTATTTTCATTTAAGTGTTTATATAGGTAGTTAGTGTAAATTAAGTATTTTATACTATGTAAATTTTAATTGAGATAATTGAATAAAAGTCACTTTTCACATATAAACCCACTTAACATTAACTATAACAAAAAGAAAATTAAATATTCAAATACTTTTGAGAAAAATCTTTCGATCTTGTTCTTAATTTATTAACTCCTTTGTTTTCTCTCTCTCTCTAAAGCCTTTGTCTTCGCTATTCGTACCATTCCCCTCTGCGGCGTGGCGTTCATTAGGTCCACTAAACTGCAGGTGTATGGGCACTGCGATTCTAAACGCCCGGCGTACCCTTGCACTTGGTAGCGCAGAGTCTAGCTGATTAATCCTCCCACCATGATGATAAACTCAAACTCATTCCTCAAACTCAAACTCATTTGTCATTTCCTCCACACGCCTCAACGTCGACTCAACCTCCTCAATAAAATCGATACGCATAGCTTGTTAATTATTGTTCCTTCGACGCAAGTTTTTGTTTTGTGGTTTGTTCCACTGAAACTTGGCTTGAATAACATAAAAATATCGTTGTTCAACTCTTGCATTTCAACCATCACAGAAACGTAAACTCATTTGTTTCTTAAATAAAGAAAATCAAAACGTGTTGTCACTTCGGATCCGTTCGAGTTCCGATCACTTCACTAGACTAATACTAGTCTAGATCTAAGCTACATCTAATATACTATAATTGTAACGGTATTGAACCAGCCTAAGAGCTACCCATTAAGGTATCATGTCTATCAAATTAGGCTTTCATGTTAAATTTACCTATTCTCGGCTATGTGATACTAGTAGCTTTTAGTAGCTAGGTACACCTGAAACACGCATATAGAACAGAGTCTCTGGATAAGTGACATTCTAAAAAAGTAACAAGTAAATTTAAAAAAACCCCGACACGTTTTGCTACATAATTTATCTAGTAGTAGACAGGCTTCTATCAATAATCTATTGAACACGTAATAATTATGATACGACATCTTGTGAAAAAACCCCGATTCAAACAGTAAAACGCCCATAGCTTTAGAATGACTGAACAGATTTTCATCAAACATAGCTAAGAACACTCTCGATAAAGTCATCTTTCAAACAAAAAGAACGAAATCAAAATCGGTTCATCCGTTTAGAAGCTATGATGCCACAGACATACACAAACACACTTCAAATTTATAACACCCCTCTTTTCCGTGGTGGTAAAAAATGTGTGGGAACGCCAAACGCTAATGAAATTTCATGTGATCAATCAATAAATTTTGGCATTTTGACCATCGCCAACGCTTATCAAACTCAAACTTAAAAAAGCTTATTTCAATCAAACCATTTTAAGGTACTTTGAAAACAAAATATGAAGCTAGTTAGAACATCTGCAAGTATTAGTAGGTCTCTGTGGAGAAGAATGAACAAGAAACACAGCGGACAGTCTTTTTAATCAGTAAAAATTAATTACAATTACAACGTATTCGCCGAAGGGGTAGGTAGAGGTGCACTAGAGTACATTAATTTACCCACCTATTAATAATACCTAGTAGTTTGTGATAACTGTTGAATCAGTGTATGTGGACCATACTCATAACGAGAAAACACATATGTTTAGGGTTCCGTACCCAAAGGGTCCAAACAGGGCCCTATTGCTGTCACTCACGTGTCTATCTGTCCGTCGTCTGTCACAACATTTTCTTTCGAATAATTATTTAACTTCACAGTAACATAATTATGAAATTGAAATTTGGCGATAATGTTTATAGGTATCATTTAAGCTATCACTAATTTAATTAGTTTTGTGGTTTTTAAATAATAGGGTTTGCCCGCATGAGAGATTGAGATTGAGAGATTGTGAGATTTGTCACCAAAATGTAGTCACCAAACAATATAAAATCAATTCCATAATAAATCACCTAAAATCATGGAGATATAGGGTCTAGTACCAAATAAATGTTTTTGTATGTATTATAATAGGTTTGTCCTAATAAGTATGTAAGCAAACAAATTTAAAGAGATCACCAATAAATCATATATTTTGCCACTAGATAATTTCATAAAGTTAGACTTGTGTATATGCAACAGAGTAAGTAATAAAACTATTATTATAAAAACGAAGTTTATACTCATCTAATGCACTACAATTTTATTGGTAATCCATATCTTATTTTACACATATATTAACATTAATTTGATAATTCATACCTGGTAACACTTTTTGTTTATCTGAGAACAAAAATATTTCGTGGCGATAGATGTATTTATTGGGTGATACAACTTGATGACAAATATATATTTTGGTGACAAGAAATATAGTCCCCATTTATTATTACGAAACAAATCCCAATATATTGATACATCAGTTGAATATACTTACTACATTTATTAGGGGACCCTAAATGTGCGAACTCCGATACGCACTTTGCTGATTTTTTCATTATACCCAATATGTGCAATGAAAGTACTTTTATACAATACAGTGCCGTAAACCGAACGTACGAGTATTTTGTTTGAAATTGATCAAAACTGGTTGAATATTGGCTTGCGAAAATATAGCCTTTTATCTACTTTTAAAACGAAAAAATAAAAACGAAAAATTATTTGTTTGTGTAAATACAGCCAGTTCATAAAAAAAATATAACGGGTAAGTATGTGTACTTATTAATAAATGAAAATCAGAAAGAAATATTCAGCTCTCTCTTTTATAGTATTAATAAAAAACGAATACCGTCATAAATATAGTTCTGCATTTAAAATAAACATCCGCTGAATAAACATTGATACCGGCAACTAGCTGGCTTTTTGTAGTATTTGTTCAGTTCAGTCACAGATAATATAATACTATTCAGTTGAGCTTGAGTAATAATGATATAAATTTGTTATTAAAAACAATGACATTCTAGTAAATTTTTTTTTTTTTTTTTTTTTTTTTTTTTTTTTTTTTTTAAGTAAACAGATATGTTATGAGCGCGCGCATTGTGAAGACTCGAATACGTCCCAATTGGGACGTATAGTCTTTTGTCTATGTCACGCATGAGGAAGAGCGATAAACTTTGTTGAAACAAAAACAAAATTTAAAAATTGCCATCGTTTGTATTTAGAAAGTGTAACAATTATGATACCAAAGTGCATAAAACAGAAGGGATCTCATACCATATGTAAGTACGCAATACACCTCAGTTTACTAATTTATTAATTTTTTTTCTTAATATTCTGATATTTGGAGGTTAGAAAAACAAAAAAAACATTTATGGTCAGAATAATGTTTGTTTACATTCACACGCAAGTGACAAACACTAGCCGTCTCTTTTTTTCTTGTTGGTTTTATCAAGCCATCTCTTTCGACTTGTAGTGAAATGTCAGATGAATGAAAAGTGTGTATGTGTGCTGCCGCTGCTCTGCGGAACACTTTTGTCTGTTGTTTTGTGAGTGCTCTGTCTATCTTTTTACTAGAATATCATTGAGTAAAAAATATTTTTTTTTGCAAAATTAATTTTTCCTTCAGGCATAAACCTACTGCTGTGGTAATTTTAGGAGATTCCTGATTGGACGTTCTTATTTTCATTATACTTATCTTTGTGATATCTGAGTATGTTTTTATTCCTACCACGGAAGGCTAACCTTTTTATCGGTCTAAATCTGTTTTCCACTTACAAAATTAATCCAAACAAAAATTGCTGACTCAAGCATTCATCTACAAACACCATTCATATTTTCCCTGCAGTGTTTTTCATTTAGCGAAATCACAGTATCAGAGAAATAATTGTTTTATTAATTTTCGGAAAAGTTAAATCTATATTCACATTGTGCTCTTTCGTTGAAATGCGACGAGGTTCAAGGTTACTATATCAATAGTGCTAACCTTCTCTCTGGGCAATTAATCCTGTACAACAAAGGTTTTGCAAATGCATGTATCAGGCACTCAGAGCCTTTGAAAAGCTTTAAAAAAAAGTTGGGATAGGCAGACTGTGACGTGGTTCAATTTCTAGTTCTCTTTTCAAAAAGTTCCTCGCATGCACGAGTTTGAAGCGGCGGCGCATTGCAACACTTTAATATTGAGAGCCGTCAGAGATTGCAGGTAGGTACCTAGTTCGTCAAAGGCTTTGGTGACGTCATCTCGTCTAATTTTAGTGTTGGTTCGGCGTGAACGTGTCAGGATGCTTTGTTCGAAGGCGAGTAATGGGTAGCTCGCCGTCCGATAAGGACCAGGCCTGAGTCAACGGCGCGTTGTGTTCCACGCGCGCCTCATATAGATGTCAGCAAGAGCTCACGGGGTCCGCTAGGGTCTGGGTCACGGATAAATTTGAAAGGGATTTACCGCGGCCCTTGCTCAAGCAACTGAAGGAACACGGGTGGGTTTATTCAGTAAAAGTCTGACACGCCCTCCCGCTTCACCAAGAACGGGAAAAGTC
This sequence comes from Orthosia gracilis, assembly GCA_947562075.1. Classification (NCBI taxonomy): domain Eukaryota; kingdom Metazoa; phylum Arthropoda; class Insecta; order Lepidoptera; family Noctuidae; genus Orthosia; species Orthosia gracilis. The sequence goes on from OX387268.1 coordinate 6,789,189, forward strand.
ATTGGATGAAAATTAAATAACAAAACAAAAAGTAAGGATGATTTGTACACGGTGGTTTACTGAATATTGGTTTGCAATTTTTGGGCAGGAGATATTAATAGATAGGTGGTGTTGTTATTTTTGTTGTTGGTTAATATTTTGGTGAATGAAATTGTTAAATTGAATCATGATGGTAAAAGCTTGATGAGCTTACTAACTAAAGCATAGACAAACATCTAAATAAACTCCATTTGAAATAACATTAGACATGTTTCCAAATTTTTTTACAGTCCGTTCAACCGATTTTGAGTTGTATCCCGTAAACAACAGGATGACATAAAAAGCATAAACCTGTTACCAAAACCAACTGTTTAATACAGCTACCATTTGTCGTATTACCAACGCAATAGAAGTCAAAATCGGTTGAACGGGCTGTACAATGGACTAATTTAAACGTCTAATGTTATCGCTAATGCAGTATAGTTAACCTGTAAGCAACATTTACAAATCTTCATCGTCTTGTTTTCTGCGGAAAACCTTTAAAAAACACCTGGATTTTGGGGAAAAGTCTCCAGCAAGTGATCTAATGGTGATTACTTGCTGGTGGCACATGATCAAAGCACAGATCAGAGGCCCTAGACAAGTGACATTATTGCAACGAAAGCGTGGCGATATTGATAAGAAAAATGTCAAAAATGTATGAGAACGGCAAAAACTATCGCATTGTGGTCAAACGCGAGACTATAAATGATAAAAAAAATGTCACGTGACAATTAAAGGTCAGTCAGGGCATAATCTGAATCGCTTTGCGAATAGTGGCGGATATTAACCAAAATAGTATCGTAAATAACCAAAAAGTTTCGTAAATAATCAAAATAGCAATCATTAAAATTCTCTGGCTTTCTGAACATAAACGTTTCCCTTTAGAACGAATAAAAAATAACTTAGATCTTAGTTCTAATTATAACTTTTAATTTTTCATAGTTAAAATCAACAAAAATACCAAATAGTTTCAAAATAAAGAGAATAATGTGACCTATCATTGCATGTATTTATTTGATTCAAAATCGATGGAGAAAAATGTATCGAATAGTTTAAAAAAATAAAAATCAAACAGTTTCAGAGGACTTTATTTATATAGGTAGTATAGCTTTTTGTAAAAAATTAGGTATTTCCTTATGTTTTGCATTTGTCATTACTTTCCAGAATTTAATAGTTTTTAGTGACACTATTGGATCGTGTAATAATCAGCGTGTTTATTTTCTTCAAAATAAACAGGTTTTTTTCTTTCCTGGCTTAGAATATTTAGTTTTCAAAAATCCTATAATACAGTTTTAGTTCTCATCAAAACGGTCCCGAGACTCGTTTCAGTGTTTATAGCTTTTCCACATAGTTTTGGCTTTGGCTCACTTAAAAATCTCATTCTGTATACGATAATTTTTATATTTTTGTTTTTACTTTTTGAATGTCAAAGTACTGCATAAAGAAAGTCCCCCAAAACGCCTACCCGTCACCATTTTCTAGAGTTTTAGCTCCATAAGTTACTTTCTATCCCGGACAAAGGCCACTGGAGCGAAGCCAGGAAGAAAAGCTAATTCATACATTTAATAAATCTGTAGAAAAGTCGTTTTAGTACATTGTAAATATTTCCATAAAAATTGTACAGCAGAACCCATTTCTAGCATTTTTGGAATTTTTGTACCTTTAGTTGTGCATCACGTAAAATGTACGAAACCATTGTAGACAACTTTTACACATAAAAATTGTACGTAACTTGATGTATTTGTAAGTTTTTGTTTCATCGCAATCGGTTAACTCTATCAAAAGTTAGATGAATTTAGAGTGTTCAAGAAGTAAAATATCACAAAACGCCTCGGACAGTTGAACTGCCATATTCGATAGATGGCGTTGTGCATTTGACGAATCTCCGCGAAAAAACGAAACTAGAAAAAAATATTGGTAGGTAGTTAGGAAGCAAGGCAAGTAGGGTAGGTAGGCAGGTACGTAGGATAGGGTTGGGAGCCAAGCTGCGGGTACAGTTAGTATCGAATAAAGCTTTCGCTCGACCTCTACCCCAGCCCAGTATTAAAAGCTCCAATGACAAATTACCATACTTATATTAAAATCTAACTCCTCACAATGTGGGGAGAGGGGAGTCTCCTGTCTAACATCTTTCTAAATCTGTGTCCTCGGATGATTGCACTTCGGCTCGGGGGTATCTGCATTTTAATATGTTAATCAGTTTTAAGTAAGATATTTTTAAATGTCTCATGTGGCTTGATAAGAAGGATAAATTATGCGATGAATTTATGTTTTTACCAAACTTTTACCAGCGGCTTTGCCCAGCAGGTCGGAAATTACAAATTAATACATACGCCTAGAACACGTCTAAACTTACAGACTTTCATATTAAGTACGATAGCAGGATAAGGTATTTGAACAATAAAAAACAGCTATCGCCCTGGTTAAATATAAAAGCAATTTTCTTTGAAATATGTCGCAAAGTTTAAATAAAAAAATATTAGATAATTAGACATTAAACACAACTTTATAGCACGAACGAGTCAAAAAAATAGTAGCTACAAAATTAATAATTTTCATGGCAAAGTATAGGTATCTACTAAATCACGTTTCTTAGGCAGCAATTTCCCTCTGAAAGGTCTTCTGATCCAGTTCAGCCCCTGAAATAGTCCTGCGGCCCTGTAGCTCTGCTAACGCCCTCTATTAGTGCCCTGAGCTCGGCTAGCTTTGTGCTCTTGACTCGGTTAAATAACTATTACTTTGAGCGGCACTTACAAGCTAAACTAGATTCTGACCGGATTATCTATTCTAAACGAATTTTCTGAAGAGATAAAAATCTTGTTTGTAGGAGAGGGCTGTGCCCTTACAGGTGCTGTATAGATTGGATTCCAGAGAGATTTTTATGAGGTAAAAATCCCTGATTCCCAGGTATTTTCCCCAAAATCCCGGATACCTTTTGGAGGTTTTATAGCTTAACATAGAAGAAAACCGGCCAAGTGCGAGTCGGGCTCGCGCACTGAGGGTTCCGTACCATTATCGCAAAAACGTAAAAAATCACGTTTCTTGTATGGGGGCCGCACTTAGATATTTTTTTTATTCTAATTTTAGAATTTGTTGTTATAGCGGCAACAGAAATACATCATCTGTGAAAATTTCAACTGTCTAACTATCACGGTTCATGAGATACAGCCTGGTGAAAGACAGACAGGCGGACCGCGGCGTCTTAGTAATAGGGTCCCGTTTTTACCCTTTGGGTACGGAACCCTAAAAAGAAGGTAATCTCTTGAAGTACCCATCTGATTACGAAAATTGATTCAGTGATAGAAAGCTACACATTCCTAGAGTGCTTTAGGCTACTGTAATTCTGGCAAATGTTTGAATACTTCTGACATTCTCAATTTGGATAACTGCATGTCACTATTGAATGCTGACCTTCAAGCAATCGCTGACTGGTCTAGTAGATTTGGGGTTGCTGTCAATGTCAGTAAATGTCAGGCTATCCTTGTTGGTAGCTTGTATTTTCTACGAACCTTGGACACCAGCCTTCTATTGCCGCTTATTTTCGGCAATACCGTCATCCCTCTCTCATCTCACGTTAAAGACTTGGGCCTATACATTGATGACAAGTTAAGCTGGAATAAGCAGGTTGCTCAGATTAGCCAGAGAGTTACATTATCACTGCGGTCTCTCTATAGATTTAAACATTTTCTTCCGTCTAGCACTAAAACCACCTTGTTTCAAGCTCTGGTGTTGCCTATAATCGACTATGCTGATGTTTGTTACTCTGATCTATCCCATGAACTTCTTAACAAAATGGATCGACTTCTTAACAACTGTATACGCTTTATTTTCGGGCTCCGTAAATATGATCACATTTCTTCCTTCCGTTCTCAGCTTAAATGGCTGCCTATCCGTCAGAGGAGATCCCTCAGATCCCTCTGCATGCTCTACAACATCATGAACGATCCTTGTACTCCCGATTATTTAAAACAATATTTTAAAGTGTTGGGCAGTTCTCACGATCTTAACCTTCGAGCTTCCAAAAACTTACTTCTCCATATTCCTTCTCACCGCACTGGGTTTCTATCTAATTCTTACACTGTCTCTACTATAAAACTCTGGAACGTGCTTTCCCTTGACATCAAAAAAGCTGAGAATAAATTTTCATTTAAGCGTAGAATCCGGAACTATTACTTGTCCTCTCTTACGTAGCTCGGTCTTCGTCATAGTTATTATATTTAAATTTCTGTTTCATTTAAAATAATTATATGGTATTTATTATAATATTTATTAGTCTATTGTTTTAGAAAATATTTATGTATTTTATTAGTTAGATAGTTTATTAATATCAGATTTTAATAATTGTTCTTTTTCATTTTTTTATTTTGTACTCCTACCACTGTTGTGTCCTTTTTAACCCAAAGGTTGACTGGTAGAGAATGCCTTGCTGCATTAAGTCCGCCTATGTATCACCATTGTACATGAAGTTTAAATAGATAATAAATAAAATACTTATGTACTCGTAAAACCGAGTGTGTGTGTGTCTTTTTAAAACCGAGTGTGTGTGTGTTTCTTTTAAGGGTTCCAAAGGCCGCAAGGAGATTATTTATCGCAGCTTATTTACGTTGGTTGTTTGTTCCTATCATTGAATTGAGTAGGTTGTTTGAAAATACTCATACTAAAATATTTGTTTTCAGTTTGTAAATATATGAAGATTTTAACGAAGACTATCTCCGTAACGGCAATACTGCAGTATTCAAATTATTAAGTGACGCTGGTTATAAGTCTTTATTACAAACGCTTGCCTCTACCCGCGGTGGTACTCAAATAGATAATTTTTCTAACTTCACTTGTGAAATTAGATTTTATAACTCCTTCAGTTATCGTCGTCCAATGTGGGCCCGTTTTTAGACGTTGTGAGCCGCTGAAACCGTTTTAACGTTCATGTTATAACAAAAAACCCTCTTCTTAGTCCGCATTATTATGCAACGTCGGAACCCTATCACTGCGCGTGGCCCGACACGCACTTGTCCAGTTCTTTTTTAATTTAGCCTACGCCGTCCCATTGCAGGGCAAACAAAGGCTTCCACCAAAACCTTTCAGGTACTCTTTCAATATCGCTGCACATGCTGAGATAGAAGCCTTTTTGGCCTCGCACGGGGTTTTATTTATTTTTTATTATTGTTTTTTGGTGTGTTTGCTTATGATGTGTCTCCTCTGCGGGTCACAAAACATATTTTTTCTTTCTTTCTTTCTTGCATGAACCATGTCAATCCAGCCCTTGCGGTTGACGTCTAGGTCATCTTGCCTCCATCTCCTATAAGCCAATACCGTGGCGATGCTGTACATCCTCATGCACCTATTTTTTGGAGACTAGAGTCTACCTGCCTAGTGGTCACTGTAAATACGGCAGACGGGATTTGCCCATCTTATTTGAGGCAGCCTTTTTTACTGGCTTAGAGTGTATAAAATTTATATAACCGAAAAATGCTGCTGCAATATTTATCAGACGTTTTCTGATGAGTGACAGGCGGCCCACCATGAGTGGTCACCATCGCCGCTACAATGTTTATCTCCTAGAGACTTTGCAAATGCGTTCTCATGCCAATTTCCAATGAAGTGGGTAGAATTACACCCATAATAGGAATACCTAGTAAATGAATTTAGCAGGAATAGTGACTATAAAAAACATATTGAATTATAAAATATCCGACAAGCTAGAAATTGAATTTAAAAAATCCGAAATAGAATCGCTGTAAAATTGGGTCGAAAGTGGAATTTGTACAACTAACTCGATTTTTAAAGGTCATATAAATATTACAAAATAATCCGTCTCCCTCGATGTTAGATTTAATTATCTATAACTTTTTTATAGATAACGTGCAAAGGTCAAACTGCAATTAACTTGTACATCGCTTCAAGCATTTTCATATTTATTTTTAGATGAAAAATTGTTCAGACGGAAATTTTCAGCCCACACACTATTTCCACTTCTTTTTTTTAATATTTTGTGTGGTTTTTGAATAAAGTATATTTTAAATAAAGTATGTTTTAAAAGTGGAACACTCATTTGTTTCTCTCGTCCCATTTGAGATACCACATTCTCGTTTGAGTTATTATCAATACTTTTATACTTATAGTAATATTATAAAGAGGTAAAGTTTGTGAGTTTGTGACGTTGTAGTGAGTAATCTCTGGATCTATGGAACCGATTTTGAAAATTCTTTCACCAGTAGAAAGCTACAGTATTCCTGAGTGTAATAGGCTATTATTTATTTTCGAAAGTGTTAGAGATCCTTATGAAAATTGCAATAATGTAACCCAAAGTAGCAAAATGTTGCCTATAAAATTCACTCTTTGGCGAGCGCTGAGAAAACTATTGATGAAACATAAAAATGATGTACTACATGATTAAAGTTTTCATTATTACCTACAAAAAAAGCTGCGAGCGAATATATCCAACTATAATAGTTTAGTCACACTAGCAGATTTTATGTTCTTATTTTTAATTAGATCGCCGGTAGAAACAAAAGTTGGTTACATACGTATTACAGTATAATTCAAATAAATAGTTTAACAAATTTGTAGGTAGGGTAGGGTTGAGTAGGTAGGATAGGGTAGATAGGTAGGGTAGGGTTGAGTAGGTAGGGTAGGATAGGTAGGGTAGGTAGGTGGTAGATGGGTAGGTAGCCAGTTGAAGGGAGCGAAGCCGCGGGGGTCAGCTAATTATACATTTTCTACTTCTTTAAGGTATTTTTATTCGGTTTGCTGTCTTTTAATGTAAAGGTCTGGCGATATTATCCAGCAGCTTACAAAATGCGGCTAACTTGCAACTTGGGATTTTTATTTCTCCTTATTTATTAAGAACTTGCAGCAAAGGGATGTAACGTGGGGTCATTTAATGGAGATTGAGGGTGCACAGCTTGACCTCAAGGGGCAAACTATAAACATTTGCACATAAACATTTTTTTGAATGACCAGACAATAAGAGCACGGTATCATTTGATTCGGAATAGTATGTAGATGTAAACAAGTACCGGCAAAAAATTCTTTTTCGACCGTATGTTCATCCCTTTGGGAAAATTATAAATATTGGTCCTACAGTTCCGAAAGCAGAGACTTTCTTTTAGGAAATTTGCTCTCCTTTATGAATCTTTTTTTTAGATTTCAATAATCTTAATAATTTTTTGAGATATTAGCGCGAAAAACAAACTCACTTTTTTGCGAGCGGATTTTTCTTTTGTTTTTTTTAATCATTTACATGCTATTCCGAATCGAATGACTTCTTGCTTTTACTACATTATTATTATGTATTTAAAATAGGCTCGCACTTGACACTATCTCACCTAATGGTAAGCGATGATGTGTTCGACGGTGAAACACGTTTGCCTAGAAGTAACCTATAAGTATTATATAAGTAACACTCTTGACCTTGAAAAGATTTACCCATAGAAAAAGTTGAACAAGAAAGCATTTGTCGACTAAACTAGTGGGCGCAAAGAATTCGGTATGTGTACTCGGCTCGCAGTTTCAGCAGATCGAATCAACATCAAAATCAAAAATTATTTGACCATTTAAAGGCACTTTATAGACAGACAAAAAAAAATACACCTAGTTGCACATTCACAAGCGTCAGTAGATCTCTATGGAGAGGGAAGTGCAAGAATACCCTTTCATGTGTGTCCTTTCGTGTGTGCGTGTATTTTGTCACATTCATGCGTGTGTAGCCGGTTGAAAATAAGTTAGTTGAATAATATTTTTTTCGCCTGTAAATACTGAACTCTTTTGTTGAATTCTACCATTCAACAGTACACTGAACGCTCACTGACTGCCTTGTACCATGCACTGAACATACCATGGCCGCTTTTTATGGATAACCTTTTTAATAAATAATAAACTTTTTAGTTTTACCCCTTAAATATTGAATTTCCAAAAATCCCTTCTTAGTGCTCCCCTACATTATAAAAAGAAGCCCTGTACAGTAAAATTCATCAAAAATCTTTAACACCCCCTAAATCGTCTTTTAGGAGTAGTTTTGAAAAACTAATAATGAAAACCTTTACTATTTACTTAGGTTAGTATTCATGCCAAGTTTCAATTATATAAGGCCAACAAATTTTCACCTTTTCACCTCCTTAGTGGTACAATTGCTAAAAAACAATAAATACACGAATTAAAGAATTACGCTTTTGGTTGATAAAAAGATTTATCAACCAAAAGCGTAATTCATTAATTTCAACAATTAATTTCACGTGTCACTCTTTAAAGCGTAGAAGTTTCACACAAACTTTCAACCAACTTTTTACTCCCTTAGGGGTAGAACATCCGAAAAAAACCCATTGTTGTTTTACTAACCAAGAGCGTAACAATTTCTGCAGTTTTATATTCCAAATCGAAGAAAAATTTCACATTAAGTTTCAACCCCTATTTTATCCCCTACCTATGATTAGAATTTTCAAAACCCAATAAATACATGAATTCTTTTTATCCAATTTCTTACAAAATTTGAATCCTTTTTTCACCCCTTTAGTGGTAGAATTTCCAAAAACCAATAAATCAATAAATGCATAAATTTAAAGGTATTGAAGCAGTCTTGAATATGAAGTAATTTTTTGATAAGGTTTAATACCAAGATACAAATAAAGAGCCTTTTCTAGCGACGACATTTCAATTAAAATTTTAAAATATAAGAACACTTATTTTGGCATAACTAAATTAGTTAGACATATGCTTTCGCTACACTTTTTGTAAATAATGATGTGTTCTGCAAAGTCATAGATCATTATTTTATTCTAACATCAATAGTTTTCGCAGCACACGCGATTTTAGGAATATTTTAGGTATTTTTTTTACACCTTGGGTTACATTATTGCAGTTTTAGTAAGGATCCCTAATTTTTTTGAAAAGTGTTATAGCCTATGTCACCCGGAGATAGTATAGCTTCCCAACAGTGAAAGAATTTTTCAAATCGGTTGAGTAGTTTCGGAGCCTATTCAATGCAAACAAACAATCAAATCTTTCCTCTTTATAATAATAATAATATATTAATATATTATTAAGTATAGATGTGAATGTAAGTTTGTTTGTTACGCTTTCACGCAAATACTACTGAACCGATCATCATGAAACTTTGTACATATTTTCTTGGAGGTAATAGAAGTAACATAGGAAATATTAAAAAAAAAAATGGCTTCACTGTGAGCGAAGCCGCGGGTAAAAGCTAGTAATATTATAAATGCGAAAGTTTGGATTTTTGTTACTTAATCACGCCAGAACGGCTGAACATATCTCGATGAAATTTAGCACAGAGGTAGATTAAAGTCAGATATAGCACATAAGACACTTTTAATCCCGGGAATAGTTTCCACGGGATAATTTTCGACATTAACGCGGACAAATCCGCTGGCATAAGCTAGTAATAGTCTTTATCTATAAGTAATAGTATTGATTTTTTAAAATTGATTTTTATGATTGGTTACGGTTTTTTTTATTATTATTTGTTTGCGTTATAGTTTAATTTTAAATGAATGGCTTAAAATCAAATATTTTGTTCTTTAAGTGTTGAGCTTGATTTTGACTTTACTTTATAAGATTGAATTTTAATGTGTTATTCTATTTTAATTTTATTTATGGTTTATATTGTAACTTTATTTTTATTTTGCTTTTTTTTAGTTTGAATTCTTAATAGGTATTGATCGATTTTAAAAGTAAATTAATTTCTGTTGGTATTTATTTGCTTTCAAATAATTGTTGGAACGTTATCGTCTCCCTTCTGGAGGTGGGCGTTAATGGCTGCGACACAGTCTCACTAATGCAGCCATTTCCGTACACAATTAATGTAATTGTATACATGTTTTTGTTCCAAATAAATAAATAAAAAATCTATACTAATATTATAAAGAGGAAACATTTGTATATTTGTATGTAACGAACAAACTTAAAAGCTACTGGACCGATTTCAAAAGTTTACATTATCCCCTGGTGACATAGACTACTTTTTATCCCTGCATTCTCACGTGAACGGGAACTACGCGGGTGAAACCGTAGTAAATTCGAATCCGCTAATAAATAATATTTTTTTAGTAGTATAGTGGAAAGCTAAATATTTTTGCCTGTGAATACCAAACTCATTGTTCGACTGTACCAACATTGAATAATATACACATGTTGAATGTTCACTGTCTGCCTGGTTTCATGAACTGAACATACCATGACCTTTTTGTTCGCCTAGAGGACGCCAATGGAAAATCCAATTAAAATATCTTCCCATTGATGAAAGCATTCCCATTGTATGGTGTGTGGCTTTATTGGGTTATTATACTCTTATTATATACTAGCAGTTCGCTTAGTCTGGGTTGCACATATATATGCCTATGTCTATCTGGTATACTGTACCTTTCAAATATTGAAAGAACTTTTCAAATAGATGCAGCGGTGCCTTACATTGTCTCTTTATTTTTACTCCGTGGAATATGTATGGAGTCTTTGTACAAAATGTAGTGTGTCACTGTTTGTGTTTCCCTAATAAATAAACATCTGAATTAAGCATTTGAAGTTGAGTATTTTTCAAACTCTAGTAACTGAAATTTAATGCATCTAAGTAATGTCGGTTTCTCTTCTCGTCTGTTCCAAATATAAATCTTTTCCAATCACGCTGTCAGGTCTTTCTGGTCCAGGCTGGCTTATAATATAAGCTAGTCCTTTGCACAAATACTTATCTATATTTGAAACGAATATTGCTGGCTGCTTAGAAAGTGGACTGGGCAAATATTTTTCGGCGGGACATGATGATAAGTACCTTTTAAAAATAATATTCAGTTTCTTTTGATTCGTATCTACTCGTAGCTAAGAGGTGTCGTGTAACTAAGTAACTAGATTGTGTAGGGTCAGTTAGGCAGACGCCTAACACGGTCATCATTAGCATGATTATTTAGGCCGAAAGATGTTCAAGCTCTGTGCGTCTCGCATCCGTCTATCTTAATCTAACACAGTTTTATTTCATGCTACATAATGTATCTAATATATTAACCACGCATCGATAGATTCAAACAGTAAAACGCCCATAACATTCGAAAACTAGAGCTAAGAACGCTCTCGATAAAGTAAACATTGAAACAACAAAAACGAAATTAAAATCGGTTCATTCGTTTGGGAGCTATGATGCCACATACAGATAGACAATTACACATTTACACATATACCCAAACACACAGGTACACACATCAAACTTATAACAGCCCTCTTTTTCCGTCAGGGGTTAAAAACTGAAGAATAGAGTTGCAACCAGATACGAAAACGTACCCAAACCTCAACTAATCAACTAATGAGCATATTGTCCTCAAAATACCTTGGCAATGCGCTGGTTAATTTATAGGTCAGACCTTGCAATTAACTGCTAGTTGACGTAATTTCGAAGCGCGTTTCATTCATGTATTCGTGATCCGCATCGCTTCCACCTGATTTCGTTTTTTTCTTTTTTTTAAAAAAAAACGTTGCCCCTCATGGGTGCGTTCGTTATTTTGCGTTTGTTCTGTATTTAAATGTATAGATAGTTATTACATTTCAGTATGGCCAATAAAGTTCATTGCTCTTTGCCATATAACTCCGTGCCTTACAGCTCGTCAAACAATGTGATGTTTATATCTGTTGCCTCATATTCTGCAGTGAATATTAACGAAAATTCATAAAAACGAAACGTCATGCGCCATCATACATTGTCGTCATTGTACTACTAATCTGACCATCAAAATAATAATAATGATTGAAAACGTTCAATAAACGCAATATCCAACACGCAGAGTTACCAATCCAATATCGTCTTTTCTTTGTCGATAATACCGTACAAGCCCGTAATGACTCAAAAATCTCCAAATGACAACCGGAACCAAATGTTCTTCAAATGTAAACGTATGTAATGGTGACCCATCCCGGGGACAATCCCAGCAAGCTTTGCTTAACCTTGCTGTTGTAATGTAACCAAGAGCCCATCTATAAGAGAGATCTCTTTCGGATTGAGTTCGTTCCCTTGAGTGGGCTTCACCGTTGACCTTTACAGAATAGCTCTACTGTGGAATATTCTCCACGCATTTCTGTGATTAAATTCAAGTACATATACTACCTTGTGCAACTATACGATGCGTGGGTGTAGTCTGTATGTCTATATTTGGCGGCACTCCAATTACATCTTTTGACAGTAGTGCTATCCAGATTCAGGTATTGAAACCCACGCTACTTGGCACTGCAAAGGGTAAAAATCTAACAATATAAAAATTGAAAATGCATTTGTAAATGGAAACGCAGATTTTATTTTATTTAACTACTTTTATAAATTCTGTTATCGATTCCACACACATTGGCAATGTACATTTAATGAGAGAGAAACCAATCAAATTTGAAAATGTACATTTATCAAGAGAGAAACCAATCAAATGTTTATATTAGGTCTTTACTTACGAAATTGCCGTTTTTTACAAGCTTTTATTTAACTTGCAATGCTTGTAAGCATGTATGTATGTAAGTGTGTTAAAGTCGAATCTTGCAACTGAATTTTAAAGCAGTTATCCTCCGCCGATTAAGATGAAATTTTGCATATACTTTTAGTTTGGATAACAATGCATGCGTAGCTAAGTGACGTCATTCTAAATCCAATATGGCGAACGGCCCAAGATGGCGGACTAGTAATTTTTGTGCACAAAAAACATTTTGTTTTGAAATGGCCAGTACTGCAGAACGGCAATTTCATCGATAAAGACCTAGTATTATGAGGAACAAAACGATTTTTGTTGCACTAGGAGTCTGTAAGTTACAGAATTGATGATACTGAATCTGAGGTTTCGGGTTCGATTTGGTTTTTCATCTGGAAGTTCTTAATAAAGACCCGGAGGCTAGATTTACTTCTAAGTGATGGCAATAAGGCTGCTGGACATGGGTTTAAACGTAACTGGTGCAATGTTAGTGCACTATGATATTCGTCCGCTAACCCTTCGGGATATAGGCGTTATGCCGCGTTATGTATGTTACTTCTATAATAATATCAATTCCGTCAATCTCAATTACGTGGTAAAAATGCTTCACTGAGAATTATATTATTGTGGGACCTAGAACCGGTGTTAGCGATATAATATTAATGATAGTTATAATTATCTTACTAATAATTCATCCAAATGGTGCTCACATTATTCCACTGACGAATAAAATAATGAACATCTAACACTTTCTAATATTAAAAAAAATACTTTTACAATAATATAAAACGATTAATTAATCGTTAGTTCTCTACTGTAACTACTGAAACACTATGTTATTTTTTACTTTTATTCATTTACATTGTAGGTGCTTGAACCGATTGCAGAGTTGAAATAAAATGTAGAATTAAATCGAGAACATTCTAGAAATGAAAGAAAAAGTAAATAAGCTTCCATTATAAATCAGTTCACATTTTTATTTCATTAATAAAAAGTTTATTTATGAAAAAAATTACATTTACTAATGGCATGTTTTTGAATTGAGTATTTGGAGTTAGGAACGTGTTCCATCTACTCGTACCTAATCTTAGATTAGAAGATTAGGATGAATTACATAACCGGCCCAATAATTTAATTAAACAATCACATCGACATCAATTTTAATAGAACTGAAACTAGGACATACTCGTAATATAATCAATAAATAACTATACTGTGCCACACTTAATCCCTTATAAATTATGCAACCTAGAAGCCACAATAAGACTGAAGAATATTAGTTACCGTTATTATTGAATCCTTTTACAATACCTGTCTTTGATGGGCGGAGTCAAAGATTAACAAATAAAATTAATAAAAACCCCGACACATTTTTATTTCATGTTAACATAATTTATCTAGTAGTAGACACGCTTTGATCGACTATCTATTGAACACATAATTATGACACGATATCTTGCGAAAACACCCCGATTGAAACAGTAAAACCCCTATATCTTGGAATGGCTGAACCGATTTACTTCAAACATAGCTAAGAACACTCTCGATAAAGTCACCTTTCAACAAAAAAAAAACGAAATTAAAATCGGTTCATCCATTTAGGAGCTATAAAGCCACAAACAGATACACAAACACACACGTACACACGTCAAACGTATAACACCCTTTTTGCCCGTAGGGGCTTAAAAATATGATTGAAACAGGATTAATAAGAGTGAGTGATATTCCATGACTTTATTATATGCATGGACTATGTTGAAAAATGAGCATCAATTACTTGATTGAAGATTTAAACGCGATTCATCCATTAGGCTTGTCATTTCGCTACCCGGTTTCCCGGGTTATGATATTAAATAATTACTGTCTGTTATTGTCCCATTTCAAGACAAGGGCAGCCTCTTCTCATACAGAGAAGGTAGGAGCATTAATCACTGCGCTTGCTCAGTGAGGATTCGCGTTTTCAGACTTATTACTTACTAGCTTTTACCCGCGGCTACGCTCGCAGAGACGCCATTAAAAAAAAAATGTTATCCTATGTTACTTCTAATACCTCCAAGAATATATGTACAAAGCTTCATGATGATCGGTTCAGTAGTTTTTGCGTGAAAGCGTAACAAACAAACTTACATTCACATTTATAATATTAAGTATGACTAGCTTTTACCCGCGGCTTCGCTCGCAGTGAAGCCTTTTTTTTTTTGTTATATTGTATCCTATGTTTCTTCTAATACCTCCAAGAATATATGTACAAAGTTTCATGATGATCGGTTCAGTAGTTTTTGCGTGAAAGCGTAACCAACAAACTTACATTCACATTTATAATATTAGTAAGGATATTATTATTATATAAGTAAGGATAAGTACAGGTTTGCTCACGTTGTTTTCCTTCACCGTTGTCAGTGATGTTACCGTTGTTAGTGACGAACTTAGATAGTACATATGAATTGAATAAGTCATATTGGTACTGCCTGGCGTAATGAGAGGCGAGATCTTGGCCACTGGGCCACCACGACTTAAAAATATTTTCGAGTATAAGCTTGCATTATTATTCGACGGGTAGTCCTTTCTAACACAGCTTGCGGTATTTTAAGATTAAGGTTTTCAAGCTCCGGATTTGTGTTTTTTTTTTCAACATTGTATCGCAATACGCTCACATATTGTCAGGATATACTGGCTCTCATTTGGTTAGGTAGAGATTAATGTTTAAAAGAAAAATAAATTTTTGTTAACTCTGAAAGTTGGTACCTAAATATCTTAATTAAAAAAAGCTTTCACTTATAGAAAGATTTTTCTGTGCAATAATATTTCTAAACATCCATTTCGTTTTGGAGGAGTATGCGAAAGAAGCGAAAAAATATCGTGTAGTAAATTAATTTTTAGGAAATTAATTAGTCAAAAGAAAAAAATCATGTTTTGCAAATAATGTATACATGAATCAATAATAAATATATGGTTTTTTCAAACCTTTTAACCTAGCTGTCACTTAGGAGTATGCTTTAGATTCTAACGAGATTAGATTGTAAAGCATACTCCGTAAAACGGTTACTTTCTAAAGTTTAACGTTTAAAGTAATCGTTTTAGAGAAGATTTTTTTTTTTAGTAAAGAGCCGTAATAAACTATTTTTCTTTCTTTCTTAAGATCCTTAAAATTTGTACGAAGCTACGCCCGTAAGTACCTTCAAGAAGAGAATACCTTATCAATCTCTACAATTTCCTAATAAGCACCTACAATCCATTAACGATAACTTAAAATAGTTTTACACAAAATCTATAACCATAATGAGTGTCTATTATTCGCGGTGATCGTCTATTGTTTCTGACCATCAGATCAGCCACAGGTTTTCCTGGTTATCCGCGAAATACCCGGTTGGGAGTGTGCCCGTACACCCGGTTGCATAATAATAATTACGTGTTTTGTGATGCAGTGTACCGTGATGGAAGTCATTGTTGACCGCTATGCATGCATCTGCCTCTGAATAGATTTAGGCGTAATATTTTGATAGCTATTTTGGTACAGTGTTGATGAGAGTGCTTTCACGTGTACCCCCACGGTTCTTCATTCGGCGTCGAGATATGTATATGTGTACAGGTAGCTTATCAAAATTTATTTTGACAAAAAATTAAAATATCTATATTGACTTTGAGTCTTTCAGTTCATATTGCGCACAAGTGTGGACTACTAGCTTCTGCACGCGGCTCCGCGCACGTAAAAAGTGTGAGTGTGATCGGTATTTCACCAAGAGGGTCCTGTGCGAATCGGGGCATGTCATATGCCGTATTTTTTTTGTGACTTTATCAACTTATCTCTTGAAAGTCATGCCAACACGAGTAGAAACATATTGACCAATGACTATAAGCCATTATGTATAAAATTATAATTTCAACTATAAGTACAAACGAGCACATAAAATGCATTCGGAAGATAGATCCCGTGAGCAGTGGTGGCCCAGTGGTAACGGCCGCGACTTACAAGTTGAAGGACATGGTTTCAAACCCAGGCGGGCACTTTACTTTGTGTAAATTATTGCATCACCACTGCCAAAATCAAAACGGTGAAGGAAAACATCGAGAGAAAACCGGCATGTCCTAGAATCAAAAATTCGAAGACATATGACATTCACCAAACCGCACTGGTCCCACGTGGTGGATTACGGCCCATTCCCTCTTACAGAGAGGAGGCTTGTGTCCCAGCATTGGGAACTTTAAGGCTGATGATGATAGATCCCGTTAACACATTGCTGCGAAGTTCGATTACCAGGACAACATGTTACATAGAAGTGACATTTATACAACAGGTGACGAGAATTCCAATGATTGAGTTTCTACGGATCTTAAATACGAGTAATTGTCACTGACAGTACTATAAGGGTCGTGTTGCCAGTAATAGGGATTAGCTGCAGGTAATTCGAAACTGTCGTCGAACTACATAATTGTGTAGTAATGCGACTCGACAATATCGTGTCTGAATTTCCTGAAACTTCTAATAGGACTTGACCACATTGAGGTATTAATGTACTACGCACCTTGACCATAAAGGTTTCTCTTCACTTTACTCCGAAATGTACAAGATCGCACCGTAAAAATCTGTAGTAAATTTGATTTTGATGGAACTTACCTAACTTTTATGAAGCAAAAGTATCATTCATGAATATACCTGCACATATTAGCAGTGGAATCTTAGGCTATGTAGACAAGCTATCTGGTAAACATCATCTGACCAGCCTTTTACGAATTACATTAGGTCAGCCTTTCGGTTTCATTTGATACCAGTATGTTACATGGAGCTATTGTGAATATGACCTGTGCAACCTAGTACCTGGGCAACTCGACATCTAATTGATATAGATACAGGTAAATTCATATTTCCAATACTGACACAGTATTTTCTTTAGTGTGTGCGTTATAACTTTTTAAGCAGTGATGTTAAATATTTGGCTTTTTATCTATTAATTCTACCAAATCTGTCATTCGATTGTAATACGGCTGAATTAGTTAATTGATTATTACCTACCTGTATGTGCATGTAATGCATTATTATGCGGCATCAAATCATAAAATTACTGTAACGTTGCTATTTCGCTACATAAGTGAAAAGGAGATGTTTGATTTTTTTCACTATGTACACACTACATAGATAAATAGGAAAAAAAGGGGAATGCTATAAAAATAATAACAAATTAATATGAGGAAGGGTACAGGCGTACAATAATGATCATTTGAAAAGTTTTAATATGATAATCCTAGTTTTAGGGCAGCCATGACAGTTGTGTTTGACATGACGTTTGACGACTTTGACAGTTTTAAGAAGTGACTGTTTGAGTCTTTCTTTGCTTTGTCTTTAAATTGGATGTGTTTCGAAGTTTTTAGTGATTATTTTAGTTTTGCAACCCAGTTTATTTCTACGGACCATTGATTGATTGCTTCTCTGTTGCAATTGAATTCGTGTTGTTTTTTTTAACGCAAAATTTACAATGAAAAGTCACTCAAATGTCTTTGTCAAAATGTCATTTTTCGCATACTACTGATCTGATCCACCATGTTTAATTTTAAGTTGCGTTGCTTTACTTGGCAAAGTTAATTTGAGTTTACATTGAAACGAAGTGAATTTAGAGAAAATTAACAATAAACAACGGATCCTATATTTTAAAGCGATTTTTACATATATTGTAAATAGTGCTGGCCCAGGCTCCATATATTTCTGAAACATCTCTTTTTAAAGTCAAACAATGTGATTAATGACAAAAGTTGGCCCAGATAGATAGGTACCTATTCATATCACTACAGTACATAACAAAGATCACATATAATATACCTATGTAGTTTACTTGGAAAACACCCAGTAATATAATACCCTAACAATAACTAATCATACCTTTGTTTATTTCTATTCTTGAAAGGTTTTTCTTTGTAATTCTCCGTAAAAGTTTCTGTTATCTTTCTCTAGAAGATGAAAGCATTGGTTACTGTTTTCGCAATAAATTTTGTTTTAGAAATTAAATATAATATATTGTTGTCCATGAGCTCTAGACAAGTGACATTCTGTAAACGAAACCGCCATGGTAGCGATAGGAAAAGTGTCAAAAATATTTGCGATCGTGAAGCGCTATTGAAATGACAAGTGACTATAAAAAGGGTCAAAAATATATGCGATCGTGAAGCGCTATCGAAATGACACGTGACTATAAAAAGGGTCAAAAATATATGCGATCGTGAAGCGCTATCGAAATGACACGTGACTATAAAAAGTGTCAAAAATATATGCGATAGAGAAGCGCTATCGTAATGACAAGTAACTATAGACAGTGTCAAAAATATATGTAATTGTGAAGTGCTATCGAAATGACATGTAACTATACAAAGTGTCAAAAACATACGGGATCGTGAAGCGCTATTAAAATGACATTTGACTATACAAAGTGTCAAAAATATGTGCGATCGTGAAGCGCTATCGAAATGACAAGTGACTATACAAAGTGTCAAAAATATATGCGATCGTGAAGCGCTATCGAAATGACAAGTGACTATACAAAGTGTCAAAAACATATGGGATCGTGAAGCGCTATCGAAATGACAAGTGACTATGAGTTAGTGGTGATGTCATGTCAGCGATGGCGATGGTCGAAATGCCATTATGTAAGGTATTGATTACGTGATCTTTTGATAGCGTTTGACAATCCCATACATTTTTGAAATTTTTCCAATCGCCATCGCAACATTTTCGATTATAGAATGTCACTCAACAGAGGCGAGCATGCGCCAATAGAAATGTCAAAATATAAGGGATTGAATACGTGATTTTTTGATATTACTTGTCAATCCCATACAATTTTGCCTTTTTGACAATCGCTATCGCCACGATTTCGATGGTAGAATGTCTCTTGTCTATGGCCCTAGGGCCTCTTTTGGCAGTTCGACCATCGCCATCGCTGACACCGAATGACACTTGTCTAGGGCGTCTTGTGTAGGTTCCTACATTTTCCTACGTCGTTTGTTTTCAAAATACATCATTAGAAGCGTGTGTATTTATATCTGGCTAGCCTTTGTCCGGCTTTGTTGGGGTCGGTTTCCAGGCTAACCGGATACAGCTGAGTACCAGTATGTAACATGGAGCGACTGCTTATCTGATCGTGTTTATTTCTTTAGTTATTTTAATCCAGAATTTGAAATAAATTCATTATCAAATTTTGCAACAACGACCTCTATTTCACACAGCACAAAGTTGAAATTCGTTTGCAACCCGTACTTATCTAGGACCATTTTACAAGTTTTTTTATTAACTTGCAAAGTATGTATGTATGTTCGGGTCAAATCTTGCAAACGAATTCTAAATTTTAAAGCAGTTATCCTCAACCGATTAAGATGAAACTTCGCAAACACGTTTGGTTTGGATGACAATGCACATTAATTTAAAAACTTGTTTAAATAAGATATTTATAATGGGAAAAAAAACAAATTACAAATGTTCACTTAAAAATCAACTTTAATACACAACGCTAAAGTCGATATTTGAGTTAGTGGTGATGAATTGAATTTATTTAGAATTATAATTTCAAGGACCTTCGGGATCAGACGTCTGTTGTCATTATAATATTCAATTCCGATGCCATAGTCTCGTCATCGGTATCCAATTTCAGTTCCAATGCATACAACAGCCCCCGTATTACCAAAGTCGATTTCAGTGTAAACTAGATTCATCAGGCGAAATACAAATTTGTCTGTTGAACCGAAGTTCGTCGAAGTTTGCCGAAACAGTCCGAAGTATCGACTTGTCGGCCGGCGATTGTTTGCGGCACTTCTACTTGTGGACGACTGGGTTTCGGTAAATAACTTTGAAAACAGTTATATAACCCTCAAAATTACCCTCATGTAAATAACCCTCAAAATGACGCTTTCGCAGAAATATAGGGTGACAATCTCCTTTGGATTGACGCTTACGTTAAAAGATAAAAAGTGGATTGCCGCCGTTGTTGTTCTGATGGTACCTATAGATATCTCTTCCTAGTCGTACCATACAGATCGTCTGGTAGGTTGGTTGCGGCTTTTGCGAGATTCCTCCATCTTTCTCCATTTGTAGCACTTGGTGTACATTCAATAAGGAATTATTTAGTAGAAGATATTATGAGGGCGGTGGTAGACTATGCTCGGCGTTTCTTGGCGTGATCGAATCAGAAATGTAGAGATCCGTAAGAGAACCAGGGTTACCGACATAGCCCATAGAATTGCCAAACTTAAGTGGCAGTGGGCAGTGCACATTGCTAGCAGTACTTAAAAATACTGGAGTGGCGACCGCAAACCGGTAGATGCTGCGTTGGAGGGCCTTCCAGCAGTTATTGTTTAAAGTTTGCTGGAAGTCTTTCGGCAGATACAATGGTGAAGGTTATAATGAGATCGGTCCATTTGGGGGTGATCGGACTCGAGGATGTTTGTCTTCTACTCTTCCTTGCTAAATGCTCCAATGAGCCTTCTTTGCTGATGACACGTCCATACATCATAAGGACTCATACTTCTACAATCAATGTAAGTTTTGTTTTGACCTAAACCTACTAAGGGACAATTCCTATTTGTAATCCCGATGAACGTTGTCATTGTAACTTCAGTCAAAATCTGTTAAAAATCCCTCTAATTTGCCTTCATATTGACAAGTTATTACGTTGATGGTTGCCGATATGAGATTGCGACTTGAATTTAAAGTACGAGACCGGGAGCCCTAGACAAGTGTCATTAGATGTGAGAAACGCCAAAATGTATGGGATTGATTACGTGACATTTTGATAGCGCTTGACAATCCCATAGATATATTCAATCTTGATATTTCAAATCGCTATTAAGAGACTTTCGTTGATACTGTCACTTGTCTAAAGACTGAGACCTGATGATAGATTTTAGTTGATAACTTCACTATTGACTAGACATACATACATTCTGTCATCAAAAGCGTGGCGACAGTTTTTTTTTATAATCTGTAGGCTCGCGTTTCACCACTATCCCGCCTGATGTTAAGCGATGATGTGGTCTACGGTGAAGCACGCTTGCCAAAAAGGCAAAATTGTATGGGATTGACAAGCGATATCGAAAAATCCCGTGATCAATCCCTTACATTTTAACATTTTGACTATCGCCTTCGCTGACATCGAATGCCACTTGTCCAGAGCCTGATGTATATAGATACATCAGGATGACGATACTTATAGAAGTACTTATATGTGTAATAGAGCTAACCTATATAAATGGAGTATTACGAGTAGTATCGTTACCGCCGTAGTAAATTAGGACACAAACTGCCGCCAGCAGTCGGCGCCACTAAAGTAAACTTCACTTCTTATGCACTTTGCCTCATAAAGTTCATCGTGGCCTTTCTCTCAGAAGCATTGCATTTTTATAGAATAAAAGGTAGAGCAATTAAGAAAGACTAGTTTGATCTTTATCTATTTCTAATCCCAATGAATATCTAATACCCATAACTTTGCTAGTTCGAAGAGAAATATCAAACATAAAGTGTCTAGAGGCAACAAGTACTTAATGTTTTTTAAACATTTATTTTAGTAAAAAATAAAAACACTACAAAGTGAAAAATTATTTCAATTTCGGAAGTCGGTGTTCCTGTTTTCGTTTCTTAATTTTTTGACACCAACTTCTGAAAATAAAGTTATTTTTCACTTTGTAGTGTTTTCATTTGGAAGTTATACAACCGACATCCAAATAAAAAAAAAATGTAAAAACGTTTATTATTTTTCATGTTTTAGTTTTGGTACATAATTTACCAGTTCTATAGGCTGAGTACTATAAGGGTCAAAAGTGCAGTCACACTCTACCAAAACAGAAAAGGCAATTTTATCGTAGGCAGCAGAATTTCAACTTTTCGCGCTTATTAGCAATAATCTATACTTTAATTTCTATACAAAATATTAAATCAGTTGTGGATAATTTAACTTCTTCTACAAAAACTAGCCATTTGAGTTTTGGGAGAGTATAACTGTACGTTTTACCTTTGACTGCTCGAAGTGAAGCCAGTATAGATTAATCCAATAACATTAAACTTAAACAAAACCAGTGGATTGAGAGTACACCAGGGTGAACACTGTTCACGCCTGCATAAACAAACATGCGATTGCAGCTATCCCGAGTGATTTGCCGTCATTTATTGAAGACTTTTGTTGTATATTTCCGAATTTGAACATGACAAGCACCAGCTTTCAAATAAAAAGAATCATCAAAATCAGTTCACCCAGTAAAAAGTTCTGAGATTATAAACATAAAAAAAAGAATAGAGACGAATTGATAACCTCTTCCTTTTTGGGAAGACGGTTAAAAATGCTTTGTCACTAGAAAAAAACCAGGAAAAGAGTCAAAATTTACTTGCAATTTTTGATTACAGACATCGAGACTGTTGAAAATGAGCTTGTAAATTAAATAGTCGTTGCAATCAATCAGCCCACAATTACTAGATGCCTACCTCTCTCCAATACAGTCCTAGATTGCCTGCGATGAAAAGTAAACGTAATAGGTGGACTAACAAAGGAACTGTTGCAAAAAGCTTTAATATTTTGTGACTAATGTTATTTGATGTCCCTGTAGAGATATAACAATCGATTCACAAGCTACCTGTAAAGATAATGCAGCGATTCAGAGAATTAGTACTCGATTCAACTCGGTTCTTTACGACAAACTAACATACAAAGTCGGTTTTACATAGATAACTATGTTTGAATGCTAGGGGTACCTAACACATCCCGGGTGGGTTCCCGCATTGTCAAGGGCTCAGTAGCCGTGGTTTGGTCACCCACGGTGAAGCGAAGAGGAACCCGACCGCCTGGGGCCGCTCGTCAGGGCTTTTGCTGATTAAGCCGACGAAGTAGCGGTCAACTAGTAAATTGCGGTGTCGCTTGGTAACAGGCGACATCGCAACTAAATCGGGCCGCGATATCTTATGGAGCGTCCCAGGTTCCATACGATATCGCGGTTCAAGGTTGGGGGCTGCGGTGGGAAAGGAGTGCCAGTATTGCGCCGCGCTGCTCTCCCTACCTGCTCGCCACCGTCTGATGGCGAATGCGGTGTGGCCGCAGGGGGGGAGGAGTGTCGATATAGCGTTGGCCACTCTTCCTATCCCCTGCGGTCGAAAAATTGTAGTGGCGGGGCCATTGACCTTGACCCTTCACAAGAGGACCAAGAGTGCCATACACGGGGTCGTTTGGCAGCCATGTGCTGGTTTGGTCCCTGGGTTGGTCATGGCGTACAGTGTGTTCTGGTGCGCCGATGATGGGGGGTACTCCACAGAGGAGGGTCCGGAGACGGACAGCCGCGGCGGGTTCGCGGTGAGTGCTAACACGAACCCGTGTTCCCGCCATGAGCGGCACAGGAGGATACCGTAGAGTTTTAGTGGGTTACTACGCTATTTCCCCGTGGTAGCGCAGTATGCATGAGAATTTATGCATGCTAAAAAAAATAAGGGTTACCTAACAAAAATGTATGTACCTAAATGCTTTATGTAGGGCTCCAAAATTGCATTGTCACGAGCAAGAATCGTATGTGCCAAATTACAGCTTAATCAAACACCGGGAAGTAGGTCAAATTTAACTTGCAAGTTTTAAATACACACAGACTCCGATACAGGAGAAACTAAACTAGTGAAAGCTTGTAACAAACAAATTTTAGATGGAACTAGTATAAAAAAAATAAGTAGGGCTGCAAATATATTCACGTTATTCTTCGCGTCACGCAGAATGCATCCAGTGTGGCAAGCCCCTAATTACAACAATAATATCGGTTCCAAAATACTGAAAGCAATGTGACGTTGTATGCCAGGCCGATTTTATTACGAAGAATACTTAGCTCATGTTATTTTTTTATCTAAAAATTAGAGCGTTTGCGTAATTTAGGATAAGAACCTGTGAAATTGCAGTCCGAAGAGAACACCATAACGTTATTACATCTAAATTCAAACAAAAGCTGCATTTAATGCGCAACCTATCAAACTTAACTACTACTTACTTCGGATCGTCATTTCTCAGATTCGCATAGAATCCGCTGTGCAAACGCTTTGGAGCTTCGGTACTAATTACGAACTCCCTGGCAATAGGAGCCTGGAGCTTTGGTATTCAAATAGTTCAATAGCTCAAAGGACGCCTAGAGACTCATAGATGTCGAACAAGCGAGCTTTATTATGAAGTACCTATAGATTGACATCGAATACAAGGAAGCTCGCGCTCTTTTGTTATACTAAGCTCAAATACCTGCGGCTTGTGAGAGGAAACCTGCTGAATTTTAGAAGGGATCAATATTGTAACCGCTAATTGAATTCCTTTGAACCTTTGTTGTATTTTCTACGTATATTTTCTTTGTGTTTCAACCTTTACGTCACGAGGCATAAACAAATGTTTCTTTATGTTCTGAGTATATAGGTATCGTACCTGAATAAAAGATTTTATTCTGATTTAAAATTAGATGAGAACCGTTTTAGCGACTACGTAACTGAAGTTCGAACCGAACCGAAATGTGCAAAATGCAGCATCAAATATTGACGAAATATTTCCATATTTTTCGCCATAGCAATTATTTGTTTTATAGTTTTTGCGACAGCTCGGTGCCATTATAATAGCTTCAAACTCAGTCATGGGGTAACTTGGAACAGGAATTTGCGCTTCGTAAATGAAAAATTGTCACTGCTAAGAGATTTTTCCTCAACCGGGATAACGTGCAACTTGATTTTTTCCTGAAATGGAATTTTATTTCCAATGTCTTCTCTTTCTTGCTAGGAGAGAATACATCTAGTGATCCTCTTGACGCTATACCGATACTCGTATTTATTTAAGGTGAGAACCATCTTTATTTTTGACACAATCTATCCATCACGCATACTTCTTCTTTAATATTTTTTATACTTCTTTTTTTATATGCTCGCAGTCATCCACACTCATGCTCCAAACTTTCCTAACGTCATGTTTCACATTCATATGCCATGGTAGATTACTTGAGCCTAAGTACTTCAGACGAGTAACCCAGGCACTATGTGCAGCCAATCCGTTGAACTTCTCTACGTCAGCCGCCTTTTCAATACATATAATAAATCTTTAGAAAAGTCGTTTATGTGCATTAAAAATATTTCCAAAAATATTAGTCAGGGTATTAAAGGATCCCCCGCGATGGGTTACCGCACTGTCGAGACGGGGGGCTCAGTTACCGTGGCTTGGTCCCTGGGGTGGTCACGGCGCACAATGTGTTCTGGTGCGATGGTGATGGGGGTACTCCCCAGGGGAGGGTCCGGTAACGGACAGCCGCGGCGGGTTTGCGCTGAATGCTAACGCGTGCCCGTGTTCCAGCCGTAAGCGGCATAGGAGGACACCGTGGAGTTTTAGTGGGTTAGACTCCCACATAACTGCGCTATCTCCCCGTGGTAGCGCAGTATGCATGAGCATATTTCAAGACAAAGAAAAAAGCTTTAATACGCTTTTTTAGGGTTCCGTAGCCATATTGCAAAACACGGAACCCTTATGGATTCGTCATGTCTGTCTATCCGTCCGTATGACAGCCACTTTTCTCCGAAAGTGTAAGAACTATGCTGTTGAAACGTAAGTAGATATATTCTGTGAACCGCATTAAGATTTTCACACAAAAATATAAAAAAACAATGAATTTTGGGGGATCCCCATACTTAGAACGGAAAATCAAAAAAAAAAAATTCTTCTAACCCATACGTGTGGGGTATCTATGAATAGGTCTTCAAAAATGATATTGAGGTTTCAAATATATTTTTTCTAAACTTAATAGTTTGTGCGAGAGACACTTCCAAAGTGGTAAAATTTGTGTCCTGCTACCCTGTAACTTCTAAAATAAGAGAATGATAAAACTAAAAAAAAATATATGAAACTGCCACCGAAAATTGATTTGAATGAGATCTAGTAAGAAGTTTTTTTTTATACGTCATAAATCGTATACCGCAATTTACCAAGTGCGGAACCCTTCATGCGCGAGTCCGACTCGCACTTGGCTGGTTTTTTTTTTGTCTTGAGATATGCACAACCAACAGAATCCATTTCCAGCAAATTTGGAATTTTTGTCTATTTACTTGTGTATCTCTTGTGTATCTGTATCACTTACAATGTACGAAACCAATCTAAATAATTTTTATACATAAATTGTGCGTAACTTTCATTTTCATCGCAATCGGTTGACTCTATAAAAAGTTAGATGAATTCAAAGTGTTCGAGAAGTAAAATATCACAACATACGCAAGTTAGATACTCGGAGAATTGAGCTCCATATTCGATAGATAGCGTTGTGCGTTTGACGTCATTTTCTGAATGATGATGTTAAGATTCGCCATGTAGGTAGGCAAGTGGGTTAGTACCCAACTACCCTACAGAGAACGAAGCCGTGGGCACAGCTAATATGTAATAAGTTAAGAGTTTAAGAAGTTTTCAACCTCAAGCAAATCTCCGTTTTACGCGACGCGCACGGCGACATTACAACTTGAAGTTTCGGTTTTGGTGGAGGCACCAGATTTTAAGTGACGTCATAAGTAGACTAGTCAATAACTAGGGCTAAATGGAGCTAAGTGTCAACATAGCGGGACAAATACTAGAGAGATTTTATATAATGTGTCGGATGTTGGTTATTTTGACGTGGAGCTAAAAGCAAGCTTGTTGCATGTTATATTTTATTTGAAATATTGTTTGTCGCCTTTGACGTTGTCTAACTAATTTAGGCGACGATAATTTTGTGACGTCCTTTTTTTTTTAAGAATAGATATAATTATTGGTGTGGCTGAACTTTGTCTCAACATTCTTCAACTAAAGATAACAATGTCCCAATTAGTCAGATTAACTTCAGTAATTGTATTCAAATGGTGCAACGTGAATTGAAAACGACCTTTACGAGTTGGCCGTTGTAGCATTTTTATTTTCTTTATATCACATCTTAAAAAAAACATTTTGTTTTCGAATATAAGATTAAAAATTGAGAATTGTATACTTCACTATTACGAAGCACTCTTCTCTTGTCAGTCACTGAACCATTCACTGCAATTCCTCTTGCAGCCGTTAGTAGATAATTAATCTAATCCTGTTTTTGTCTAACGCTCGACTAACTGTAATTCATTAAACCCCGATGGCCTCCACTGTGAAAAGTGAAAATTGTTCAAGTTCTTCGCAGACAAGTGGACCACATTCCTCTTAAGCGCAGTTCGACTAGTTGAAGAAGGTCAAGGGTGTCTTAGTTACTATAGAGGTTTAAGGACTACTTAAGGCTCATTTGCATGGAGTTTAACCAGTTGATTTTTAAGAGAAGTGAGTCTTTTTCTGGGCCCGCGTAGAATTATGTTTCATTCCCTTTAATCATCTTATTTTAAAGAGACGTGAACACTTTTATTATGCGTGCAGCTAAGGAATGGAATTCCCTGCCGGAGTCTGTGTTTCCCGATAGCTACAATCTAGGGGTCTTTAAGTCAAGAGTGAATAGGTTATTTCTAGGCAAGCATGTCGCACCGTCAGCGTCGACCAAATCATCGCTTACCATCAGGTGAGATAGTGGTTAAGGGCGAGCTTAAAGGAAAAAAAAATGTTTGCCTTTTTATTGCGCGTATCTGATTATGGTTGATTCCCTCTCGCAGGAGGCTTGTTTTTCAGAAGAAGGGACATTATAGGCCGATTATGAGTTCTTTGAATATTGAGCGGACAATGCAGTGATGTTCCCTCACAAGATGATATATCAAGGGGTAACGTACTCGAACGGTGAGGATATCTGCAATGCATTTAATAAATTTTTCCAAAGTGTTTTTAGTCCTACGAGCAGTAATAGTCTTATGCGTTGCGATGATAGCCCCTTGTCAACCGTTACTCACTCCATTGTCATCACTCCCGAATCACTAAAAACCGTTTTCAGATTATTAGACAGCAAGAAAGGGGGTGGCACTGATGGGCTTCCAATAGTTTTTATAAAAAAATGTGAAGTAGGTTTAACTCCTCCACTTATGATCATCTTCCAGCGATCTCTCGACGAGGGCACGTTCCCGCGACAATGGCGCGAGGCTCAAATTGTACCAATTCATAAAAAAGGTTCCAAGCGGGATGTAACTAATTACCGAGGTGTATCGCTTTTGAACAACTTTGGGAAGATGCTGGAGAAAATTGTGTATGATCACATTTACGCTGCAACAAAGCATTGTATACCATGGCTTCGTAAAATCCCCTTCCCAACATGGCTTCGTAAAATCTCGTACAATCAATACCAACCTCCTTGAGCTTACCAACTATGTTGTTACTGGTATGAGCGACGGTGCCCAGGTGGACGTAATATACACGGATTTCGAAAAAGCTTTTGACCGGGTAGATTTCTGCATTCTGACCGAAAAACTAAAGGCAGTAGGTATTAAGGGGAACTTGTTAAGATGGATAGACTCATACCTCAGAAATCGGCGACAAGCTGTAGTCATAGGTAGTTACCGATCTGATTATGTGGACGTTACTTCCGGGGTGCCCCGGGGCTCACTTGTATCCCCCTTACTCTATAATATTTATTTATTTGACATAACGCAATGTTTCATTTACTCTGAACATCTTCTTTATGCCGACGATAAAAAAAAATTCTTGAAAATAAATAACCCTAATGACTGTCAATTGATCCAATCCGACTTAGATAGACTAAGTGACTACTATGCGTTAAACAATATTACGGTAAATACTAAAAAATGCCAAATAATAACCTTTTCTAGAAAACGCAACAACATTATTTTCAGTTACAGTATTGGTGACGATATTATGCCGCGAGCATCACAGGTTAGGGATTTGGGTGTGATTCTGGACGAAAAATTCACGTTCGAGGCACACATTGATCACATCACCAGTAAAGCATACACGGCCCTAGGATTCGTTATACGTAACAGCCAGCAGTTTAATAGCCCATTATGCCTAAAAACTTTATACTACTGTTATGTAAGGAGCATACTGGAAACAGCAAGTGTTATATGGAGACCTTTCTATAAGAAATATATTGATCTAATCGAATCCATCCAACGTAAATTTATTAAGCACCTCAATTATAAAACCATATCTGACTTCCTAAATTACCCGGACTCCTGTCGATATCATAAGTTAAATACTCTGGAAGAGAGACGGCAGTTAAGTGACATGGTGTTATTGTACGACATACTTAATAATAAATTTGACTGTCCACAATTGCTCGGCAAAATATATATTAACGTCCCACTCAGACGTACCAGACATACCACTTTGTTAGCAGTTCCTAATGCCTCCACTAATTATACGAAGATGTCACCTTTCTTGCGTCTACCCGCATTATATAATGACAAGTTCCCAACACTTGACCTCTTTAATACCACACGGAACCGAATTAAAAAAGAGATTGTCGCAATCTTGGATCAAGAAAGGGATAATCAGTCACACCACCAGTGCCAGTAACTCATAAGTATAAAGACATACACACATCATCACACGCATTTACAGACACTCACACGCACGCACACAGGCACACACCATACCGTTTAATGTAAATTAATTCGAGTCACTCTCTGCTTACTATTTTAATATTTTTCTGTGTACTTCGTAATTGGCGTAATGTTTGGTGTATTGATTGTTATGTTTATGTACTGTCAGCTGTGAAGCTACCTTTCACAAATAAATAAATGTTATATAGAATACTATTCGGTGAAGTAGATACACTTACTTTACTGAATGATATTCTATTTTTGCTGGCACACCAAACATAGGGTTATGCTGTAATTTGCATGCGTCATAATTTGGGTCAAATTTAATGCCAGTCACAAAAACGTGTTAGCCATCTCATACTTTACTACCATGTACCTACTGTAACCCTACCTGCAGAAGGAGAATTTAGTTATGGAAACTCATACGAGTTGAGAATCAGTTTGAAACTGTAGAACTTTTCGATTGTTTTACTGCGATACAGTTTTGATAGAGGCGTGCTAATATAAAAATATTATTTGATTAAGTGTCTATTTATAATGTCCACCATGCTTTTTAATTTTGTAAAGAAATCTTAGACTGGGGTTATTCTGAGAGTGCCAATTTGTGACTAACAAATGTAGTCACAAATTGGCATTCTCAGAATCACTGCGTAGCACAGCTTAGGTGTAAATAAATTATTCGTGGTTTATTTTGCCCTTAAATATTGAACTATTTAAATATCTCTTCACATACTGATGTAGATGCCTCGTTGGTCTCGCACAACGTTATTTTTTAATTCTTTTATAATTCTTTTATATTTTTTTTGTTTATATCTCGTGCTTCCTGGGGGGTGACCATAAGCTCTTAGAGTAAGATTATTTTGAGTGTGTGTAAGTGACAGATGTATATGACGTGTATACATCTGTCACTTACGCGATCTCAAAATAACCTTACTCTAAGAGCTTATGGTCACGCCCCTGTGCTGCTCCTGTTCAACTCTAACGTGAACCTTGTCTTTGTTACAGAGCAACTACACGAAATTTCTCAAAAACTTGCATACGGAGCAGATTGCGAAGCTCCATGCTAAGAACCAGCATGAATGCGACCTGCTTGAAGATCTGCGCACCTACACCATCAAGCGCTCTGCCATCGAGAAATCTTACTCTGAGGTACGTATTGAAATATTGCTGGAAGCGTGTGAACGGGTCCGGTGAGGTAGCAGGTAAGTAAAGACGCAGATAGCACCAAGATAAGATGGGACTTTGATTTGACAGTTTAATAATAATAATTATTTATATATTTTCAAGTAATTCAGACTCATATCGATCACAAATAAAAAACACATCTAACTTTGGTGGCTTCTCATTCCTTTGTTTGCCAATATTTTTTAAAACAGTATTTATATACTCTAAACAACGATACCCCATTCGATAGGGTAGGTCAAACAGACGGACAGACGGACAGACTGACAGACGGACAGACGGACACGTGAGTGACAGCAATAGGGCTTCTTTTGGACGGCTTGGGGTGCGGAACCCTAAAAAAATAAAACATAAAAATATGAGTTTAACGCGGAAGAAGTCTACTGTCATCTTAATGTTATCTATGTCTACAAAACTACACCGAAAAAAAATATTGGGACTTGCGAACTTTTTTCTTACTAGCACAAAACTAGATTTGTATTATTGATTAAGGATAAACTTCAAATTTTCTAATAACTCAATTTTCACTTAAATTTACACAAAACTTGTTCAGTTAAAACAGCAAAAGCGTCGTTAGTCGCATTTTTTTTCAGTGTATAATTACAGGTCCAATATACAGGACGTCGAGACTATTAGACGGCCACTGTTCGAGACGGTATTGTCTAAACTTTCCGTGCAAATCAAGCGTGAATATATTGACGTATAGTTATTGATGATTTGCGAGCACGAATATTATATAAAGTCCCATTTTTTTAAATTACAAGGTTACAAAACATATTTTAGAAATTATTAAAATAACACTAATCTGGCTTGGCCGTTTCGCTACCATCACATGGGCGGCAAAACATGGCGACGAGGAGTTGCTCATACGCAATACGTAAAACCTATAAGTTGCGACTTCTAGTAACGAGGCGTGTGACGGTATGGAAACGGCCAGACCACATATTTTGACTAAGGCGTAGAGTTTGCGAAGTTAGGACTTGTAGAGTTGGAAGCTTAGCTCTACATGAGATCTGATGACTTTTTGACAGTGCGGGCCATATGGTCTCGTCTTGGCAACATTTTACATGCAAATGTTTTTGGTGGGATACATTTGTATAAATTCATTATACTCGTAAATAAAATATGTGGTTTATATGGTTAAAAGGTTCTGGCAGCGGCTTCGCCCGTGTGATAGTCGGCAATTATCCCAAGGGAACATTTCCTCGAGATAAAAATATCTGATGTTCTTATCCAGGATATGATCTACCTGTATGTCTAGTTTTATCCGAATCTCTTCATCCTTTACGAAAGTCAAATTCATATTTATTGAAGTTAGGATGGCGTTTCTAGCCAGCGATTTTGTTATCTATGGTCCAATATCATTTCAGTTTTATAAAAGACTGCGTTGCAATTTCTTTAATAATAATTTATTTTTAACTAATAAGGACTTTTAGGCTTATGGTCTGAACAAATTAATTTCAGTTGCTAGAAGAAAATATCGAAGAAAAACGTCTTGTTAGTGAAAGGATTATGCTAGCCAATCAATTTCAATATGAAGTTTTTATTATGCTTTAGTGCAGAATAAAGACGTAAGCCCTCTTTCCAATTATGTATATCTTCTTTATTTACACTTTTTTCTTTATTTACTTAGGGAGAATTTAATAGTTAATAGCAGTGCATGACTGTGTTAAAATCACAATGCTCTTCATTTTGTTACTATTTATGCTTGGTCACGACAAATCAAGAAATATTTAAAAAAAAATATTACAATGAGTAATTATCACTGTTTTAATAGAAAATATATGACACCTTATACCTTATTTTACAACGAATTAGTACATTCTTCATTCAAATTATCATAAAGTAATGCGCTAAGTAATTGCAGAGAAGTGTCGAGTGTTTTATGGCTAATTTACATTAGGCCGATTCGATTGCAGCCCGTATTTGGTCATCAACTAGTATAAAAGGGTTTTTCAGTTAGCCGTATTCGACCACATAGCCCGTATTCGGTCATCGACTAGTGTAAACAGGTACTCAGTTCAGCTGAATGCGGTCGCCGAATGCGTCCAGTAAACCGACAACTTAAGGTTACACTAGTTGATCATTCTTCCATACAAACGTAGTCTAGCGATTACTCCACTGTTTGACGATGTATGTTCAAAATAAAAAATGATATCAATTTGTCTCATCATTATCTAGCCCTGCATGGAAACAAAAAAGTAAAAATATAAAATATTTGAAAGTTATGAGAGTCGAAAGTTCCATATTTCAACACTAATTTTAACGCATCTTTGGGCGGAAATAAATACCATAAGAAGAAGGAAAATTGCAAAACGGTCTCCATACAGGGATAGATTAGTAATTAAAAAATGCAAATAATTTTATATTGAATATATACATTAAGTCGTTTTTTCATGATATCTAGACTCCCAAAGGTCTGTTTATAAAATTTCGCGTGCTCGTTTTCGTCGTGTCGGATTAGATAGCATGCATTTTAGCCTCACGCACAAAATAGTTCATGCCGCCGACTAGGGGAACCTTAAACGAATAGTCGAATACGGTTAATTGATCCGGTTCAACCGAAAGCGGTTGGCGTATACAGTGGCCGACCTAATATAAACGCGCCATCATAAACAAGGGTATAGTCTGGAAATTTGTCATTTCCGCCCCAGAAAATCTTTTAGGAAAGATTTTAAGTAGTTCATAAGCTTTCTTTCAAGGCCTACATAGCTCATCTGCTATTTCGATTCAAGTTGTGTTAGTTTTTGCCCATAGCTAAAGGCATGTTGCGGTGTGACTAGCCCACTTCCATTTAAGCTTGGTAGCTGTGTGGCCTATATCTCGAAAATAGATTTTGGTACGCAGTTCGTTATGCAAGTAGTATGTACTTTATTGCGTAATACATAAATCACACCTTTTTCCCATGAGGTAGGCAGAAACTACAGAACGTCCACATATTGGTCGATTAGATAGCGGTCAAACTCATTGCGTTGCCGTATTCACTCACGCAATACGGCTGCTGGTCATACACGCATGCCAGTTGTTAGTACCTACTACGCACCTGATCTTTCTGAAGAACATCACCAATGAGATCTATGTATGTCTAGAGTCTAGGGCATCATCTCCCAGGTGACAGAGATGATTCCCTAGATGTCCCTGGCGCCCTACCGTAAGCTCTTAGAGCAAGGTTAGGCGAGTGCGCGAAAGAGCTATACTCCATTTGCGATAACATTAGACGTTAAAATTAGCCCATTTTACAGCCCGTTCAACCGATTTTGACTTCTATTGCGTTGGTGATACGACAAATGGTAGCTGTAGTAAACAGTTGGTTTTGGTAACAGGTTAATGCTTTTTATGTCACGCTTATGTTTACGGGATAGAACTCAAAATCG
Organism: Orthosia gracilis; assembly: GCA_947562075.1. Classification (NCBI taxonomy): domain Eukaryota; kingdom Metazoa; phylum Arthropoda; class Insecta; order Lepidoptera; family Noctuidae; genus Orthosia; species Orthosia gracilis. Next base: position 6,823,646 of record OX387268.1, read on the forward strand.
GTTGAACGGACTGTAAAAAGATTTGGAAACATGTCTAATGTTATTTTAAATGGAGTTTAGATCTATATGACTCTTTCATCTAAATGAACATCTGTCCCTAACGCACAGTGTAATAACCAAGGTCTAAGAGCATGGTAGCCCCCAGCTATATAAAAATCTTGCAGAATAGTTCGGTTTTGTTAGGAAATAAATTGTCTCTCTATCAATCGAATTATTCTCTATATCGACACTGATGCAAGTGAAGACCGTGAAGTTTTATTAGGCTTACATAATATCAAACAACTTTTATTGTTTTTCTATTGTGACGTCATCATTGCATAAGTATATTATATATTGTCCTAACGTATATTTGAAAGTGAATGTAAGTTTATTTGAAACGTTAACGAAAGGATCTGGATAAAAATTTTGCATATGGATAGATCGGAACCTGGATTAGGATATTATGAGACTATTCATCCTGGCCCATTAAAGCCGGGGAAAGCTGCGGGCAGAAGCTAATTTTCCAAGAGGCTGTATTTGGGGTATCGGCTTTATTTCCTTTTCAAATCAACATAAAACTCCTAAAAAACTTGCCGTTAACCGGGAACTACAACAGTATACAGACTGCCACTAAGAAAAATCTTTAGAAAAAGCCCGAAAAAAACTTTACTCGACCTGGGTACTGAACCCAGAACCATACCCAGCTCCGAGACAACGCAGTTATTGATGTGTAATCATCTAACGGTGATGGAATTTTCCGTGTAAAATATTGAATTTCTCTCCGAGATTTTATAATTTTAATTGGCTACGAAGAAAGAAGGGTTTCTTTCTTCGTAGCCAATTAAAATTATAAAATCTAATAAAATTCTCTCCTGTAACTACAAAGGCTTAACCTTTTAGAGCACAAATGATTTTTCATTGAACATATTTTATTGAATACCGAACTCTTTTGGGCTGATTTTGTAAAATTTTCAAAAAGACAAAGTAGTACCAATTTACAAAAATGCCTAACGTAGAATGGATCACAGAAAACACCAGCAAAAATAATGATAACACCAGCCTTTTAGTGTACATTAATATTAATGCTAATTTTTATCTGTGGTGCTAGGCAACTGGGCTTATCCCAGTTGTAAACGACCCTTTGTGCCTATTCGCCTTGTTTGTTCTATCTCCTGCTTGATATGGAGGGAAGTGTAAATTTATACACGTGTGTGTGTTTTTTTTCCAACCCCTCCGTTATTCTTTTCTGAGTAATTTCGTTGCGGAATCCAAGACAGTTAAATTCATTCTTTGGGACTTCGTCGAGCTTCATTGCCCCGGCGTTTTTCTGGTGGTCTCCGCTGTTGATTCTGGATTTCAGGAGTTTCTGGTTTGGGAATAGTGACTGCACTTATATTATAAACGCACTGGGGTTTGTTCACTTCAATTTTAATCCACAGACCGGCTGTTTATCATAGTGCGTACTATTGGGTCCTGTAAGACCTCGTGTAAATGGAGAAGGTAGAGTATTTACCGACGCAATTAAGAATTACAAACAAAATCGATTTAAAAACTTCATAATCTAAATAATTTCTAAATAAACTCTGTATTACACAGTAAACAATTCAAGTAACATGTTGAAATTATTGTCCTTGACGTTGGTAAAAAAAAGTGGACGGCAAACGTGCGCGGGTCACGCGATGTTGTGGACGTAGCATTATATCTCCGATGATATTGGCTGATACAAAAGGACACTCAGATGGATAATATTACACTATACATTCATACATACATTATAGCAGTTTTATCTCCACCATGGCCAACTTATGGCAGATTATCGGGTGATTTCAGAGCAGAGTGGTGGCCAGTGGTAATCGCCACGACAAGTTGTAGGTCGTGGGCATGACCTAGGCAGGCTCTTTATATTATTATATTACGCCATCACCAATGCTCTCAAAACGGTGAAGTAAAACATCGTGAGCAAACCAGGAATTCTTAGAACAAAAAATACGAATAACATCAACCTGCAATGGGCCCGTGTGATGGATACGACCCAATCCCTCTCACAGATATGAGGCCTGCACGCACAACGGACTAAATGGAAGTCTAAGTGCGAAAAGGGGTCCATATATCCTATGCTATCATTTTCATGACTAGCATTTTCATGTTCCGTTGCCTCCGTGAACTAATCCATAGGAGGCGTGAATTTATCATACAAAGCAGTAGAGTACTTTTACAAACAAATTATTTGACAAACATAAACAAACAATTTCATCCCGTAAATAGTTAAGAAATATGATTGAGAAGACGGCGCAGGCAGGTGAATGCAGGAAATTCAGGGCGGTAGCTCTGCAGTTACTTCAACATCCCGTCATGAAATTGAAAAACAAGTTGCTAAATAAACGTGCTCCGCAGTCCGTCGTTCCGCCAACTTTTATACACACTTCAACGTATAGTTATGTAATTGAATTAATTTTTCAACCGGTAATTGAATCCATATTTCGGCAATGGAATTCAATTAAACTCAAACGTGTTTTCGTATGGGTCTCTAAAAATAGAATTCTTTGTGTTCCTGAAATGGCAAAATTAGTTGGTAGTATTGAATATTGAAACAACGTTGCGCAAGTTGTTCAGACTGTTGGACAGTTAGTTAACAGGTTTTTATTTCAAATTGTTGTTTTTCGTTTTTAATTTTAAACAATCACTTGATTTGTTTGGGCTCTCACAAAGGTGACGGCTAAGTATTTAGCAACAGAAAAACATTAAAGCTAGTCGGGAGTTCCCCTATTTCCGAATTAGGAAGTTGAGTATTTGTAAAAATTTAATTGAGGTTGAAAACCTTTAATAAATTGCCTTTAAGGTTCCCCTAGACGAAGGCACGAATTATTTTTTGCGCGAGGTTAAAATGCATGCTATCTCATCCGACAACACGTGCGAAAGAGAAAGATGCTGTGATGAGCAGTAAGAAGCTAGTTCGCGTACGAATTAGCACTTTTGCAAATTTGTATCAAAATGGATGATGATTTAGGACGAAAACGAGCCCGCGAAATTTTATAAACAGACCTTTTAGAGTCTAGATATCATGAAAAAATTACTAAATGTATATTTTCAAAATAAAATTATTTGCATTGTTGAATTACTAATCTATCCCTGTATGGAGGCCGTTTTGCAATTTTCCTTCTTCTTATAGTATTTATTTCCGCCCAAAGATGCGTTAAAATTAGTGTTGAAATATGGAACTTTCGACGCTCATAATATTCAAATTTTTTATTTTTTAGTTTCCATACAGGGCTAGATAATGATAAGACAGTTTGATATCATTTTGAATTTAGAACGTACATCGTCAAATAGTGGAGTAAATGCCAGACTACGTTTGTATGGAAGTATAATCGACTAGTGTAACCTTAAAGTAGGGTTTTCTGATTACCGAACAGCGTCTGCACTTAGCAGTCCATCCATAGAGGCTCTTAGGCATATTTTACTATTGATGTGCTCTCATTTGACTAGATACTATCTTAAGATAAGGTTATGTACTTGAATATAGTTAGCTTTGAAATGTTTTGAAATTTGTGCATGTGATCTTTGCGGATGGATTTAAGTAAAAAATCGTAAATTTAAATAGTACAGAGATCCTCACGATGTAATCGTAATCAGTGAAGACGAACACAAACAAAATAAGTAGAAATGGAATTATTTTTTTAGGAACTATTTAAAAAGATTAATATTGTGTCAGTTTCTTGCCAATTCATTTTTGAAAATAATATGTTACCAGAAAACATATACTACTTTTTAGTAAAGTTAGTGATAGACAAAATTGTAATACCAGAAATGAAGATAAGTTAGATCAACTATCACACTCACACACAAAACACAACTAAAGAACACACATCTTTCATGACTGTGTTAACTTCTATATCAAAATACCTTGTGATACTAAAATTAAATGAAAGAAAATTTATAACTTTTGTTAAAAGCACACTTTGTAAACAAGCATATTACGAGTTAGATGATTATATTCAAGATATGAATGCTTGGAAACATGCTCGTTCTGCTCCAAAGGGCAATTTTCAGTGTAGACAAAATCAAACTAGCTTATTTATAGTATATTCATAATTATAGTGATGCTATAAAAATTTAGGTCTCTTTTTGTTTAAGAAATTGACTCGCACGCTGTTCCGTTGTTGTTGAATTAGGTAACTTATCTATATTAGCAATATTTGTAAATATGTGAGAACCATGTTCCTATTTATCAAATGAATGAATTTTCATGGTAGTGCTTGTAATACTTTATATCTATACGTAGTATAGCAGTATTAGTTTGGGTGTATCGTCCTCACGTAAATTAACCAATATATGTATGTAAATGTTGTAAAACACTTTTTTTTAAAGAGTTAGTATTGAGTTTCTTGTCCGTTCTTCTCCATAACAAGCTATATTTCCGAATGGACGGTAGAATCAGTTATTATTCGTTTAAATTTAAATTTTTGACGTTCATAGCGGCATAATTGAAATAAAGAAGATTTGTTTTGTTTTTTTTTTTATAACCAAAGTAACAAAAATATTATGAACACAGATTGTGTCATATGTATGTATCAGTGCGAGAGCCGGAAAGCAAACGAAAACACTCACTTCTCCTGAAAAAAATGTTTAGGTAGGCCTATTTGCATTTGTAAGTCGACGACGGCAAGAATTGAAGCGATTGAAGTCCATCCGTATTTCGTACAACGACGTGACGAGAATTAAATATTACAAGATTTGTCGTTCTTATCGATTTACGATTACAAATGAATCTACTTTTCATATCAATTTGGGACGTTATGGACAATTTAATGTTATAAGCGTTTTACAGTTTTATCTACGATTATAAAATACTACTACAGCCCGTGGCTCCACCCGCGTAGAATTAGTTTTGCAGCTTTATAAGTAAACTCTATATGTTATTCTTCTGATGTTTAAATTTTTGCTTTTATACGCTGAACGAAACGACGCTAGTAATTTCTGCTGTGTCGTGGGTGCGTTTGCAAATATTTAAACTCACACACACAAACAGCTAACTCCGTAACTATCTCTAGGCCTTACAAATATTTGTTCCGTGAGGGTATCGAACCCGTGACACGCAGCGCAGCAGCCAATCGCTTAGTAACTGCGCCAACCGTTTCGTCAGACTGTAAAGTTTCATCACTTTTGTCAGTTTCTTTACTTTCTGAGTGAAAGATACAAAAATTCATCCATCTATCCACACAACAAACAAACACAAACTTACGCGTTTATAACAGTAGTAGATAGAATTATTGAGTCTCGATGGAAATTTCTGTCATCATGACGTCAAAGTCTTAAAAGGTTTTAAAATTATATATTCGTAAATAATTTTCTGAACGTGAAACTACGTTTGCTTGTATTTACTATACCTTTTATTAATTCTTTTAGTGTTCCGTACCCAAAGAGTAAAAACGGGACCCTATCACTAAGACTTCGCAGTCCGTCTGTGTCTGTCTGTCCGTCTGTCACCAGGCTGTATCTCATGTACGAGACAGTTGAAATTTTCACAGATAATATTTATGTTGCCGCTATAACAACAAATACTAAAAACAGAATAAAATAAATATTAAAATGGGGCTCCCATACAACACGTGATACGTGATTTTTTGTACTTGACTCAAGTGATCACATACAGTTGACTCAAGTGATCACACACAGTTCATAATGGTCACTTCATACCTTACTCATGTGATGACATACAGTTCTTAATGGTGCCCGAAGCTCCCGAGCTCGCTTCGCTCGCTCGTTGTCTGATTTGTTGACCATAATTATCAAATTGCCCAACCGTTACGTAATAAATAACAAAGAGGATCAAATATTATTTTTGTATACCAAATATTAATTGACTATTTATAAACATAATTATCATGTTACCTTGAATGCAGTTCATTTATAATTTATTTGTAGATCAACTAATATAGACGCAATAATTCATATAAAGATTAAACATAAAAAATACATCATTTACTTTTAAAAGTGCTTATTTACAATAGATCAATTCGATTTTAGAAGATCAAATAATATTGACCCATAAAATTATTTCAAATGAATTTCTGCCAGCTTCATAATTTGCCAAGTGAAATTATGCCAAATAAAATTCTGCCATCTTGAAAATATACCAAACAATAATTATATTAAATAATTTTTATGCCCTAACAATATTCGTTTAAAGTAGATTATGCCAAGTGTGTTAAGCCAAATAAATTTCGGAGCATCAAGATTCTGCCAGATAGAGGGAACCCGACATTTTGGTATCGCTGTATCGCATTTCAGACTATTTGATCCTTCATTACTGCTAATAGAATGTAATTTTTTCGATGAAGCAATTGCTTAAACAGAAATTAAAAAAAAATAGCATATGACGACTGAAACATATTTTAACTACTGTATTTGTATCCTTTTAATCCCACTTCTCTCGCATGAAACAACAATTACTTTGTATGTAACGAGAATGCAATAAGAAAAATCACGTCCTAAAATAAAATGCCAATAACATAGGTTCAAAGGGCAAAAAAAATATAATTCTATAGGGTTACTTTCGCGTGGCAACATGCAACTTTGTATAGTTTTCCGATTCGCTGCATCCCAGTTGTCAACCTTCTTATCGATTTTATTCTGACAAATGCGTTTTCCTGCGTCCACTGTGAATCTGATGCTTTGTTTAATGCCGGAAAATACGCTCCCCGTTTTTCTTTTTGAAATGCCTGGGCCTGAGTCATTTTTATTCATTTTTCTGTGCTGTCGTGGTATGTTTATTAAGGGCCGTGCTTTAAGCGGCTTCAAGATTTCATAACTAGATTATAGATTTTTCACAATTATGCTTTCTAATACTTAATTATGAGGCTCTTAGATGTACAAAGCCAACTTTGAGAGACCACAGTCTTTGGTAAAGAGTTCGGCATCGCAGCGGAAAAATATTCTTGCTCGTGCAATGTAGACTGAGCACAAGTTTCGACTGTTTTAGGCGATGTCCTAATACAACGCGAACATCGATCTTCGCGTGGTCGCGCGATCACAAAACCTGGGTGTCCTAGAAGAACGCGAATACGCGACCATAGCGCGAATTAACGACGCGAGGGATCGCGGATCCAGGTACGCAAGACGACACCGGGTGTCACCTTTGTGTGGATCGCCCGGAGGACACGGTGGAGCATACGGTGGAGGTCTGCCCCGCTTGGGCGGAGCACCGCCGTGTCCTCATGGAGGCGATCAGTGGTGGCGACCTCTCGCATCCGGCCCTGGTTCAGGCTATGGTACGGAGCGAGAGGGCATGGGAAGCTGTCACCTCCTTCTGCGAAGCAGTAATGCTCGCAAAGGAGGAGGCAGAACGCGTGAGGGAGACGCAACGGAGACGCCCTCACGCCCCTAGCCACCGCAGGAGACGCCCTGGGCGTCGGGAATCGCAAGCCGATTCCCGGCCACCGTAGGCGTGGGCTTACGGACGGCGAGTAATGGGTAGCTCGCCGTCTGATAAAGACCAGGCCCGAGTCGACGGCGCGTAGTGTGCCACGCGCGCCTCAAAGAGATGTCAGCACAACTGACGGGGTCCGCTAGGGCCGATGCCTGTCTGGGTCGCGGATAAGTTTGAAAAAGAGTTACCGCGGCCCTGGCACAAGCAACTGAAGGAACACGGGTGGGTTTTAGTCAGTAAAAGTCTGACACGCCCTTCCGCTTCACCCAGAGCGGAAGAAGTCATTGGATGATTTCCCACACAAAAAAAAAAAAAAGTTACGCAAGACGACAAAAACACTCACTTTTTTCTTTCGGAAAACGAGAATCATTTAAGTGCTTATGCAACATAATCATAGACAATTGCGACCGCATGGTTATGAACTACAAGTCTCTCCTGACGACGCAACGCGATTATCACGCGAATTCAATTTGGACACCTATTTGACATTAATATGTTTGATCGCACATTCGTACGAACTTAGTTCGCGCGAGTAGATTAAAAACATTTTATTAGCGCGAGTACCTATTAGTACATCTATTCGACATTAGATTAATCGATTATTCGTACGACTAAAATTCGCAGGAACTTGCGATGATCGCGTATTCGCAGTGTATTAGGATAACGCCTTCAAGTAATGTCACGCGACGTCAATTTCCATGAGTAAAGATTGACACTCACTGACTCGCTTGGTTTAGGCACAAAGTACATAAACGGCGCGCGGCGGCGCGCCACAGTGGTATATGAAAAGTTTTGACAGTGCCTTCTCTAGCAGTGGCCGCCGTTTCGGTAGTCTGTATTACATTCTATGATTTTTTGAAGATCTTCTTTAATTTTTTCTCGCGTATTTTTGGTAATTTGTTGTCATTCATATTTATAGTGAGTAATACTGCGTACAAACTTCTGTATTCCGTACCTATTATTTGAGTTGCATAATTGTTAGATCGTTCAGGATTAAAATTTAGTGCAATAGCTAAATGAGAACGCGATTACGCCGTATTGTTGTGTTGACTTCGTTTGATCGATGCTCTTTATATATTTAAGTTACGTTTCTAGAAATGCCAATACCTTTCCTATTTCCCGTAACGGTGTGATGAATTGTTGAAGATATTGGCTTCGATAGCCTACATCGTGTACTTTGGTACATTTTTAGTTGCGCAGATACTCGTAAGTATAGATTTGAGTAACATTAGCTCTGTACTACATATTTTTAGGATTTTAATCATTAGGACCAAATCTATGTAGATATTTTTGAGAAATCTTGCTGTATGATGATGAGTTATATTTATGACTAGTTTTTTTAAGTTGCTTTCCCGCATGAACAATGCATTTTGAAGATAATCATTATGATATATTACTTAGCGGTGTTGGCGTAAGAATTTTTGAAAACGGATGAGAATGTTTAGAGATTACTTCCTACATCCAAAGTTACAAGCTTTGCCCTCGAAAACTATTAGTATAGATTGGTGATGTTCTTTTCGTCCAAGCATCCGTCAAATTTCAACTGGATTTTTTACTATATCTAGATACCGAATTAAAAAAATACATACACATTTACCAAAGCGATTTTTTTTTACGAAATTTTAGGGATTATTTTACACTATGAAAAAAGATAGAACATTAAATAAACTTGCATTTCAATGATACCCGTGGTCCTCGAAAATATTTCGCCTCGATGCATTTGTTCGTCAAAATCTGTGGTAGCCGGAACTTTGCGTGCAATACCACTGGCCGCTTCACACTTTAGATTATATCGGTGGACGGTAGACCTACATAAACATTTATAAGTAACTAGGGCCGGATTGACCATTCTCGGGGTCGAAAGCTGGAAAAGTTAACTTATCTTTTCCTCTGATCACAACTTCTTCGGCAGATCCATCTGCATCTCATGCATGCTGTCATCGTAATGCGTTTTTCTTCTTCGCACACCCTGATTTCCATTGGTGTATTCGGTATCGAATTTCTCTTTTGCCGTCGTCTTGTAATCGTCAAATAATTATCGCTTAATCTAAAAGCGATTTTAAAAGATCGACTGCAGTTCGAAGTAAGTTTTTGTAAAAATATTAATTCGAGCCATTACGGCATGTTCTTCGAGCTTTATTAATCACTTGTGACTTCTGAACTTCATCATCAGCAATAACTGCAAAGGTTTCTGGAAATTTACAAGATTTTATTATGTCTTAATCCCGTCTTATTTCATCTGTTACATTTGTTATTGGTTTAATCTCACCACGTCATAAAGTACTTCTTGCTCATATATGGATGCAGCTACCACGTCCAATGTAGTATGTCTTTAAATCCTGTTCTATTTCATCTGTTAGATATGTTATTGGTTTAACCTCACCGTGTCAATACGTACTTCTTGCGCCTCCATAGATGCGGCTGCCACGTCCAATTCAGTATATCTTAAAATCCTATACTATTTCAAATGTTAGATTTGTTATTAGTTTAAACTCACCATTTCAATACGTACTTCTTGCGCCTATATGGATGCAGCTGTCACGTCTAATTCAGTATAACTTAAAATCCTATTCTATTTCATCTGTTAGAATTGTTATTAGTTTGACCTCACCGTGTCAATACGTACTTCTTGTGCCTATATGGATGCAGCTGCCACATCCAATGTAGTATGTCTTTAAACCCGTTCTATTCGTCTGTTACATTTGTTATTACTCGTAGCTTAACCTCACCAAGTCATTACGTAATTCTTGCGCCTATATGGATGCAGCTACTACGTCAAATTTAATATGTCATAAAATCCTCTTCTATTTCATCTGTTATATTTGTTATTGGTTTGACCTCACCGTATCAATACGTATTTCTTGCGCCTATATGGATGCAGCTGCCACATCCAATTCAGTATGTTGGGTTTAGTCAATAGTACGGACGTCAAAGAAATCACAAGCACGCCCCTTGCGGCAAATCAAGAACAACTACGCTTTGGCGCGCTTTTTCTAACCACTTGCGTGGTGGGGACAGCAGAAGATGGCAGTTGAGTTCTGACCGCCTTAGAGCTAAGACGTCGTAGAATCACTGTCGATCCGTAATATTAGTAAGCAAGATTGTAACTGTGAGTTGTGACTATTTGAATAAACTCAGTGTATCAAATAATTTTTGTGATTTCATTTTCACTATTGTACCCACTGACCTGCCCACACATAATGTCTGAACCTAAGGAAATAAATCCTGACATCCCGATGGTTTCCATCTATCGGCCAACCTTGATGCGGCAAGAATATCTTAAAATCCTGTTCTTTTTCATCAGTTAGATTTGTTATTGGTGACCATGACGATAGATACTGTAGAGGCTTTCCACATAGGACAAGCAACCTGTTCGGCCGCTGACACTTAAAGCTGGCGACTTATAAGTTTGGAAGGAAATCGAATACAGAATATTTGAAATATATCGAACGCGTGTAGTTTTTTGTTTAGCTGGGACTTCTGTAATAGCCGCCTAAAGGCAGGCACGTTGTTTATTCAATACAAGTTAAAAGTAATTTCTGCTTATTATTTGAGCTCCCTGAGCTACCCCCTCACAATACTATGTGCATGCAACTGTCACATCCAATTTAGTATTCTACCTACTACTTCTACTACACGTGATGATACAGAGCCATTAAAACAAGCTAATGAAAATGTGCTCTTTAATGGAACCGACGTAGATTCGTCGTAATATTTTGATGCATGTTTATGTATTCCAATATCAACTAAACACTTTGCGGCACATTTTGCGGTGTTCCGCGCCAGTAACTTCATTACAACCGGGTAGGACGATGTACTCACGTCGATAACTGGGCAATATGAGGACTTTATATGCCATAGTAAGGACTTCAAATTAAGATCTAGCTGCGCCAATTCGCCATGCCCTGATTATAGGAGGGTTATTGGAAACTTTAACATTTCTTCAATGTTTATAAATTTAGGCGTTAATTTGCCGATAAAAATTTAAATGTAGGATCTAAACCCGCGGATTTGTTTAATAAAACCTGAAACTTTTTCTTTGAATTATTTGTCTCACCTTAATCGGCAACTGGGGTTATTGGGTACTAATAGTTCTCGCCAAACTTCTTGGCCGCCCTGAAGTTTGCTAAAATGGGTGCGCATTATTAAATCCATACAATAAAAAAAGTTAATTAAAAAAATTAAAAAGCCCGACTGCTTAAGAAGCGAACTAAAAAGACGTAAACAAGAAGAAAATCATGCTGTGCAGTCGGAGGATACATATTCGCGAGCTGACTGACCAAAATCATATGTATCCTCCGACTTGGCTTTCACTGTGATAAGTGGTAATTGGGAATCAATTTTCATCCCAGTTGGGGGGGTTACTGCGACTTATTTTGATACCCCAAACGATGGGCTCCACGATACTCTACAAAAAAATTGGCACCCAAAATCAACCATTTTTGTACTTTTCAATTTTAATGTAGCCAGTGACATTTGCAGGGTAAAGACGAATCGATTGACATAAGAATCCTCAAAATCGGCCAAGGCGTATAGTCTCAAGAACGGCCACACACTAACAAACATACATACATAGACTGATAGACACATTACCCTCCTTCGGCAGTCTGGTAAAAACAGCACCGCGCCGTGCCATGCTCGTTGAAAAGGCAACTTCAGGGTGGCCAAGAAGTTTGGCGAGAACTATACAGAACGAAAATCCTCAGTGCCTCAGAAAGCACGCTAACCCGCAGGTCGCGGCCTCCATTTGTCCATTTGTAGATGTTTGGCAGTATGGATAGTCCAAAGGACTAAAAACCATTATTAACAAGGGCAATAGGGTAGTTGACAAGAAATATCTATGTAGGTCGTCAGTTAGATAAACTAAAAATATTGTACAAGATTTTACTTTTGCCACGTGTACAAAAACATACGACGATAACGTTGAAATATCGTGTGATGTCACGGTGTGCTACACTTTACAATGACAAAGTGACGTCACAAGCCCCCCACTTCTGAACTTTGATGCGGTTTATCTTTTTCAATTTTTATTTATTTGATAAAGAAAAATACGGTTCCAATATTATTTGATAATCTTGCCGACGGACTAATTAGAATAATTATTTTTCTACCAAGGCAACATCCGTATTCTATGTACTTCAACATAGTCGGGTGAAACGCAGGCAGATTGATGAATTGGGAACTTAGCTCATACTTTTACCTACATTTTTAAACCCCGACGGAAAAAGAGGGGTGTTATATGTTTGATATGTATATCTGTGTATCTGTCTGTGGCACCATAGCTCCTAAATGGATAAACCGATTTTGATTTAGTTTTTATTTGAAAGGCGACTTTATTGATAGTATTCTTAGCTTTGTTTGATGAAAGTCGCTTCAGCAGTTCAAAACTTAGGGACGTTTTACTGTTTGAATCGGGGTATTTTCGCAAGATATCATGTCTGTCGTAAATTACGTGTTCGATAGATTGTCGATCGAAGCGTGTCTATTAATAGGTAAAATGTGTAGTTTAAAAAGCATAAAATAAAAATGTGTCGGGGGTTTTTTAAAGTTTTACTTGTTAAGTTTTAACATAAAAAGGATAAATAATTTTAAAGTAAGTACTAAACTAATAATAAACGTAATTAAGATGTTTCCTTGATATTTTTAAAACATAAAAAAACAGTTTCTAACAATACCTATTCCTACTTCTTCGGATCGCGATTAACCTAGTTTTAAAACAGCATCTTACTTGCAGAGAGAAATAAAAACTAGACTTAATACCGTCGGTATTAGCGGGATTATCACTGTTTTTACGAAGTTTTCTGTAATATTCTGAAACCAGCTTATGATGGCATCTTGAGGAAACAGTACTATACTTGGATAGAATAAGAATTAGAAATTTTATTTGCTCAAACATGTGTATACATACAGAATTTAAATAATACATGCAAGATCTTAAATAAGAGTGGCTCATGACATGTCTGCCATTTCTCATGGCGTGCAAATATTTTATGTAAATTATTATCATTGAATCGAATGATTTTTAAATTTCACAACTATACATTTAATATAATTAGATGGTATTTAAAAGTACTTCAATTTATTCCCATTTCATTTACCTAATTTTGCCTGTGTTCCACCAAATATACTGAATGTGCACCAAAATATGTTCATTAAAATACGTCATAACGAGCATCTATTTAACAACTGTTGCAAATTTGTAAAAATAGTAATACATCTAATTTTAAAAATAGCATTTATTTTTTTAGTTTTACTTCAGATAATGCACTGCAAAATGTATAGTACTTTGGCAACATAGTCGACGAAGCCCCGCTGCGCGGGGCTCCTGTTTCCGACCGCAGGGTCTAAAGTAACCTAACACGAACGAGATGACGGGAGCTGAGTTCGCTCGCTTTGCTCGCTCACTTCAGCTCACGTCATCTCGTTCGAACCTAACCTGTCCGTGTCGGGGTGCCCTAAGCTCCCGAGCAGGAATATTTGGTGCACGATCAGTATTTTTCGGGGAAGAATAAAATAGTTATTGTTACAATAGAATATTTGCAGCGCACTACATTAAAAAAGTGTTATATCTTGGTGTTAATTTGGAATTTGTTTGATGTAACATATTTTGTTGGCCGAGTAGTTTAATTATAGTAAAACAATTAAACGGGTTTAAGATCAATATTTTAGAAATGCATACATAAATGTACCTTTAGATTTTTGGTGAACACAAAATCCAATATAATTCACATTTAAAACAGATTTCTTGTATTCCATATTATTTACAATATCCAATGATTTATTATATATTTTCCTTGTCCAATATTATAGATTACAATTATCACAATGAAGATTTATATCACTTTAATAGGCATCAATTCAATTATAATGAAATTTATAATATAGGCATGTTTAAGTTCGCCGATACTTCATAACCATAATTACTACAATGTTAATTATATTTTAAATAATCACCATGAGTCGTTTAAGTACTACCAACATCATGTTGTTGGTAGTCGAGGATTAAATATCTTGAGGATCGTGCTCATCGATTGTAGTATTGTGTCGGAGTGTAAAAATTAGTTTTAAGTGAAGGCTGTCCCAGAAAGGCGCAATGTGAAAATATGATGAGTTATACTGTCAAAAATATGATATCGCAACCATCGTTGCGATGTCATATTTTTGTGCCTGTCTGCTGGGGCCCTAAGAAGAAATGCGGTCGCAGATATGCCGACTTTACAGACTGGTTTACGAGCCATTACTTGTTTTGTTCTGCGGTTAGCAGTTTTCAAAAGCATTGTTTAAGGATAAGGTCTATTTTGTATGCAACTTTTTAAGATGTAACGTTCTAAAGCGTAATTTGTAGGTAAGATAAGAATGGATTTTTCGCAATCGTCCTATGTAAAATACTGTAGGCATGTGTTCCTGTTTGATTATACAAATTATCTTTAGATGCACTATATTTTATAAAAGATAGCTTGATCTCTGCGACATTTATGTCAAACTGACGTATACGTTATTGTTAGCCTGTCAAGCGCTATTGTTATTTTATTGATACTGACAGCTGTCGCAGAGATCAAGTTATATTTTATGAAGTATAGAGTCTTCAAAAAATGCTCAAAATTGCGCTGTCAGTAGAGGCCTAGTGTACAAATTGGACGACTACAAATGAAAAAAGAAAAACGTAGAAGCACAACATATATCATTTTTATTTAATTTATGGAATATATTTTAAATTTGTCCAATACAGGATGAAATAGGCGAGAGCCAAACCTCGAATTATGACTTTTTACTTAGGAAATTCAGTCGGAGCTCACAGCCCACATTTCCTCGTGAAGCTCTTTGTGAAGATCGTCTGGGGAAGCATGGTTGTAGCCATTCCTACATTTCTGTTGTCTCCATTCATATCAATCAATCTACCTACCCCCTCTGCCTTTTTCCAACTATACTTGTGTCTGCTTCAATCTAACCAAATGTAGAAAAATACCTATAGTATTTTACATAGAACTACTGTGACTACTCCATTCATATCTTACCTACAAATTACGCTTTAGAATGTTAAATCTTAAAAAGTTGCTAGTAAAATTGCCTTAATCCTTAAACAATGCTTTTGTAGCTCAAAAAACCCTCAAGGAAAACTGCTTACCGCAGAAGAAAACAAATAATAAGTCGTAAACCTGTCGGTGATGTCTATCTTCAACCATCCGTAAGTATTTACCTCCTCTCTCGTAACATTAAATAATGCGCGCCCAGCGTTCCCGTCTCCAATACAAATTGCACTATCCTACATCCAATTAGGGCTGCAGTTTGTGTGAGAAATGAAGTGGCGTGGGCACTTAAGAGGTTGATTTTAGATTGCCTTATGAAATTCGTAGTATAAACATGGCTTGATTACTATCAAGGATCTGTGACCTCATGTGATATGTTTTCATGCGTGATGCCTGAAGCTTGATACATTGTAAGAAAAACTTGCTTTTGCTAGCAGATTCGCTAGCATTACAGTTGAAAATCATGATTAGGTAACAAACAATGTAGTAGAAGAGCACAATCATAAACTCAAGCGAGTCAATCAAAACTATGATTAGACAAACCTTCAAAAACATAAAACAAAACGCATAACTTAAAATTAAATAAAGCGCTATCTTTGACTGAGTACAGTCCACTAAAAGTCAAGAATTTACAAAGATTCTGTAAGTCGCCTATTTAAAAACCTAGATTTCTATGGAGATTAGATGAACGGCAAAGAATCACAATATCATTATTATTAACTTGACTTTTATATTTTAAGAAGACTAGTTTATTCCCGTGGCTTCGCTTTAGTTGCTTATCGGTCCGTACCCGTGTAGTTTTAAACCCGAAGAAAAAAGAGAGATGATGTAAGTTTGTCGTCTGTACCTGTGTGTTTGTGCATCTGCTGTGGCATCATAGCTCCTAAACTGATAAACCGATTTTATTTCGTTTTTTTTATCGAGAATGTTATCTATGTTTGATGAAAATCGGTTCAGCCTTATAAAAGTTATGGGCGTTTTACTGCTTAAATCAGGGTGTTTTCGAAAGATATCGTGTCATATTCGCGTGTTCAATAGATTGACGATCGAAGTGTGTCTACTACTTACTAGATAAATTATGTAGCATAAAAGAAAAATGTGTCGGAAATTTTACTTTTTTTGGGTTGAATAGCAGTCTGCTACTGTCCCACTGCAGTGCAAAGTCTCTTCTCACACAGAGAACGCACGAACATCAATAACCACGCTTCTCAATTCGCGTTGGTAGGCTTGTCTCAGACTTATTAATAAGTCCCTGGTTTCGGTTTTATGTCTTCTTTCACCAATTTTAGTGATGTCTAAGATAAACTTGAACGTACTTACATCATTTTGAAATTAAAGTCATATCATTTTATGAAAAGAGATTGCATGTAGCAGAAATGAGAATGTTGAGGTGTATATAAGTAACGAGAATGGATAAAGAGGGCAATGAATATATTAGGGGAAGTATGAAAGTGGGCAATGAATGTATTAGGGGAAGTTTGAAAGTGGGCAATGAGTATATTAGGGAAGTTTGAAAGTGGGCAATGAGTATATTACGGGAAGTTTGAAGGTGGTCATATGAGTATATTAGGGGAAGTTTGAAAGTGGGCAATGAATATTTTAGGGGAAGTTTGAAAGTGGGCAATGAGTATATTATGGGTAGTTTGAAAGTGGGCAATGAGTATATTAGGGGAAGTTTGAATGTGGGCAATGAGTATATCAGGGGAAGTTTGAAAGTGGGCAATGAGTATATTAGGGGAAGTTTGACAGTGGCGACAGTGGCAGAAAAGTTGAAAAGAAACCGTATGTCCTAGTATGATCATGTGATGAGGGATGAAATGCATGTTACTAAAAGAGTTATGAATATAAATGTGGATGGATGGAGAGGGCCAAACAAAGATAGATGGACTGTGTTAGGGGTGACATGAAAGAAAGGGGAGTCAGTGATAGCGTGACGGGGGACTGGAAGGTATAGAAGAAGAAAACGTTTACCATCATGTGAGATAGTGGTCAAGCGCGAGCATACCATAATTAAAAAAAATGTGTTGCGCCGACCCCAAGTAACATGGGACAAGGGCAGGAAGATGATGATCGGTACTTGCCGGGATATGAACCGAAACAGACGTACTATTTATTTACGGTTTGCGCAATATAAGGTTAATATAACTTATGTAAGGTCTAATGTAATCTCTGAAACAGGTAAATACTCAGCGCTAACAGAACCATGGCAAAGTTTTTCAATTTAATCTAATTTCATCTACTTATAGGGAAAGTAGTTACCGATCTCCTCAGAAGATTCCTCCGCAATCTAATCGGGTCCTACCCAATTCTTAATACCGACAGATACCGAGGAGTATCTACCTACAATCATCTTACGAAAACGTTAAACAGTTTAAGACCCTGTCCAGAGTCAACGCACGGTGGCTAGGGTGGAAGCGAGTAGTGAAGTGTAGAAGGGCTTCCTACTTATACGTGTGTATGATAGTGACGCAAAAAAAATACCTTGGATTCAGTACATGATTCTAGTGTTGGAATTTGATGTCGCTGTTATCCATATTTTTGTAAAAAATACCTTTTTTTATTGTAATCCGTTCAAAATCGTTATTCTTATCGAGCTCGATTAGATTTTTAACTATTCTTCTTTAATCGGCTCGCCGACAAAGAGCAAAAGTGCGGGTGGTGCGGCGCGTGTAGGTACTAGCCGGAGATATTGACCTCTATCGTGAACTTTTGTAAATGAGCTGATACATAGCGCTTTTTTATTTACATTGCTGTTTTGTGAAAATGGGAATCAATGATATTTCGAAAACAAACCAAAAAAAGTTAAAAACCAATGAAATATTCCAACAGTAGGGTCCAGAATCATGTACTGTATCAATGGTAATTTTTTTCGTGTCGGCGTCATTTTCATAATCCTACCATTTTTATGCACACTTTCAAGAGTTCTGGGTATGTATCAGAGAGCCTCGACAAAGTGAGATTCTATCAGCAATGAAGATTGTCAAGCACTACTGAAATGTCACTTTGTCAATTACCTACATTATTTGGGTCTTCATTGGTCGTATTTGTCCAGTGAACTAGTATATCTTTCTATCTACAGGTATACCCTTGAGACGGTCTAGTCCGTCTGAGAATGTGCTCTGTTGTCTACATTGTTTCAAACTTCACCTGAATACCTGTATCGGCGCCATTCTTCGAATGCTGTTAGATAAAGCTCTTGGATAAGTTTATTATATTTATAATTCTTATTTCGACGGTGTTTACAGTCAGATGATCAAAAACTGCGAAGTACCTGCCCTTTATTTTCCTTTTAACATTTTTTGTAACAGTTAGTCAAATAAAACATGAATATTTATGTACTATTTTTATGTTAATTACACAAAACGAAATAGGGAAACAGGGGAAGACTTACTTTTCTACATCGTACGCCGATTCTGGTAACGAGAGATTTGATACCCAAAGTTTGCCCACTATGTTACCCAAAGTTTTTCTTTCTTCAATTCATCTCTTTTGAGACAACTCTTTATACGAGTTCATTGAATTAAAACAATAATAATTTTCTTCTTCTTTGGTCCAGTTTCTTGATCCGTAATTAAGTTAACCAATGGTTTAATACGCACGGGACCGATCAGTGTGGCGACGGCGACGCTTGGAGGCCAATGGTTTGAAATTTCAGAAAATACGTGTTTGCATCGTACTTAAATGTCAAAAGATAAGTTTACAAGCTAAAGTATAATTTGACAAAAACTTAACATTAAATTCACAATTCAGTAATAAGGGTGTGATTCAAAATGCACACGTTCATAAAAAACGAGAATAAGTTGCCTCTGCTTATTTTATTCACGAATATGAACTTTAACAAGAGTTATGTTAAATATTTTGAGGGCTTAATGAGTTGGTTGCAACTAATTTAATGAAACTAACTGTACTACCATGCGGCATGCGGTGACCAGGACTTTGCTCAACTTGTTCTGAATTGCAGTTAGACAATATTAAACATTTTATATGAAAACGACACAAAACTTTAATGTGTCGTAATTTTAGAGTCAGTATTACATACATACATACATGGGCAGAAACTACAGAACGCAACCTGCTACAATCCTTAGCCTGACATAATTCTTTTGCTTCACTCACATTCATACATCTAGTCATACA
Organism: Orthosia gracilis; assembly: GCA_947562075.1. Classification (NCBI taxonomy): domain Eukaryota; kingdom Metazoa; phylum Arthropoda; class Insecta; order Lepidoptera; family Noctuidae; genus Orthosia; species Orthosia gracilis. Next base: position 6,843,218 of record OX387268.1, read on the forward strand.
CCCGCCGGCTATGAGTACTGCGAACCTGGCCTTTCTGAAGATCATCACCTATAAGATCTATCTATGATTTTCTAGGGCGTCCCCTTCCGGCGTTTCCATTCACGTCTGCCTTTAAAACACCTTTTGTTAGTCGCCCTTCATTCATCCTCTCAACATAATAAATAATAATAATAATAAAATCGTTTATTCAGGAAAAAACACATGTACAGGTTCAAAAAAATAAATACATACATTATTAATAGTAAAAACGGAAAAAGAGAATCGTTGGTACCTGTACTAATGAAGATCATTGTATCACAGGCACCAACGGAACATGGCCAAACCATATTAACATACTCTTTTCAATTGTAGTCACTACATCTTCTTTTAAACCACAACGTTGTCTTATTACATCATTCCTCAATCTATCATTTAAAGTTACAACACACATGCTTCGCAAGAACGCATTTCTACTGCATTAATCCTACTTTCATGTATTATTTGCCATACCCAACCTTCAATTCCATACATAAGTTTAGGCACCAGCACGCTGTTGTGAGCGGCGAGTCGAGTCGATTTCGGTATTACATTAATATTGTAAATCATTATTTAATTATAACACAAGGAGAGTGAATTAAACAAGAGCATATTTTTTTATGATCGTCTCTAGATAATCTTAATATTTCACAAAACTCAATAATAAGCTTCGATGATTATCACGCCATCTAGTGCAATTTTCTGAACCAAATTTTCTCTCTTCGGTTTCGTTTGCCATGGTAATATTTAAAAGAGACTCTTCTAGACAAAGTAAGAGTACATCTGCGATAGCGATTATAATCCCCAAAAGGCCCTAGACAAGTGTCATTCGACGTCGGCGAAAGCGATGGTCAAAGTGCCAAAATGTAAGGTATCGATCACGTGACATTTCAATTGCGTTTGATATTCCAATAACATTTAGACGTTTTTTCAACCGCCATCGCCATGCTTTCATAATAATCGCTAAAACCACAATAGCACTGGTAGATTGTAGCCTACATCCTGCGGTTACTCAAACCCAAAGTCACAAATGAGTTTCTAATATTAGACGTATATTAAGGTCTATAAATAGCTTCTCTAATATATGCAAGGGTCGTACTCAGGCCGCAGGTACGGACCGCATTTACGTAAACATCGCCCACGCACGTGTAGTCGTGTAGCCACGTCGCAAATTTAATCAGACCGGTTGTAGATCACAATGAACAAGGATAATAAACATACGACAATATGACCTACGCTGTTTAACATAGATTTTGGTGATAGAGAAAATAATTCATTCATGAAAATGGCATTATTTAAGCGCGCGAAAACGTTAAATAATGACATTGACATTCAGTAGAGATGTTCTAATCTATGCATCCAGAGACAAAAATGGAATTAATTTGAAAAATTATTTTGCTCATAAAACTCCGAATATCGTGCAAATGGTGACAATAAGCATATATAAAAAAAGTTAAGCTGATAGGATATGAAAACACATGTTAATTATATATCAAGTTTCTAATAGATCAAGTTCAAATCAAATCAAATAAAAGACTCACAATGTAAGTAGTGTTACAATTAATTTAATTTCAAACATTGCATCATTTAAATTACTAATTAAAATGTTAGATTAATTATTAATGTCATAATAAATTATCATAGAATGTAATAATGTCAGATTATTTAGATAAAGGTCATATTAAGTTGTGGAATTTCATGATGTCAGATTTATTAAATACAGATCATATTAAATTATTATAAGGTGTTAAGTCAAAGTTGCTGCTAGTATGTCGCTTTTTGTTTGTGTTTCTATGCAAAAGACGAACGTGGCGCCACCGTATTGAACAGCCTTAACAAAATAGGTTCGCTAGTATTTCAGTTGGAATATGACGACAAGTTTGAAAACTTGATTCTTGAAGGATTCCGGTGCTAGAAGATTCGAAAATTTGCAATAACATGACCGAAGTCTTGAATTTACTTCAATAGGAAGTAGGTAAGGAACTACTTACTGTTCTTTTTACCGTAAATAGGAAATCGACGGCAGGCTTATTACGTACGAAACATCAATCAGCAATCATCGCGGCATCAATCAAACGATGTATAAATCGGATCATAAAAATCGGAATTACCTACAGTGTAGGTTTGTAAGGTACTACACAAACATTTTCTAATCGCTCGCTATTTTGTCAAATGCACTTATTTCTAAAAAGTGCATTTATTGCGCAAATATCGCTATCGTTTTGCTCTTGCAAGTTACGTAATAAGCCTGCGTTATTGAGGTTCTATTATCAAACTAGAATTTTTTGTTTCATCGTTAGATTTTCTCCATGTTTTTTTTGCCGCTGGGTGATTCGCGAGCGGTTACGATCAAATTATATATGATCGCTGGCTTCGACTTATTGTTTTTTAAGTTATTTTTACCACCTTGCAGTTTATTGGGTTCAGATTATTTTAACCTTACGTCGCCACGGGTGTTTAAAGTCACGTGAGACATAATAAAGTTGAATAAACATTACTTACCAGACTTTATGATTAAAATATTTCGAAAAGCACACTATAGGCGCTAGCTGTCAGCACAAAGTACGTAAGCGGCGGCGCGCCGAGACAGAGAGTCCACTACGAACAAAACGCTATTTGCACGCGCACATTGACATTACGATATTACAGGGATTTTAGGGCAGTATTGGACATTACTCAGTCGCCGCTGACACGAGTGCTAGCGCGCGATTTTGTTACAAAAGACTGTCATCATTCAGTCTTTTGTAAGAAGTACAAAATATATATTTTTCAATGCCTTGCATATGTTTTCCCATCATGTTTTTCAAAATGCTAATTTTCTAAAATACAATAATCGTGCATTTGTTAAATAAAGTCGCAATCGACGAATTCTGATTTCTAATCTACAAGTGGTCTTTTATTTTTTTCACACAACAGAGGTAATTTTTTTACGATAATAATAAAAATATACTTTCTTATTTTAAAAATAGTAACAATTATTTTAATTTACAGGTTGCAGTTACAAGTTACAGGCTATAAACCTAGTTTGGGAGCCAGGAGATAATACCTTATGCACATGTACATGTTGTAGATATTATTGTACCTATAACCTTTGTTGAGTAATTATTGGCAATAAACATTATTATTATTATAAATTTATTTATATTTTTGGGTATAAATGGCCTCACTTATAATTTACAGGAAAACCTTAACGAAAATCCTAAATCCTACGGAACACTCGGCACGCGAGTCCAACTCGTACTTGGCTGGTTATATTTTTTGCCATTTAGCTTATCGTATTGGATGTAGAATTTTCGGCAAAGGTTGGACAGCTTAATCTAGACACACGTCATTGAGCGATGTAGGTACAGACATGTAATGAAGCCTGATATTACATAAAGATGCTTACGTTCTTAAGTAAAAGGGTAAAAAAATACAAGACGACAAATTAAAAATTCAATATCTAAGAAAATAATAAATTATTTTAAGTCCATAGACGAAATTTTACATTGTTGCTTTATTTAAGGAATGGCTATGAAACTTATCACCCTTCTAGATCTCAACTCTTCTTCGTCGAACTTGGCGTCTTTTTCACATTTATTTTTTTGTCGGGCTTGGTGCCTCTTCACATCTTTTTGTTTTTGTTGGGCTCATTATTATGCCATTGAACGTGTTGTTACCCTCCAATCTTCTTCGTATGTGGCGTCGTGATCTTTAATGGACATTTGATGCTCTGTCTACCCTCTAAGGCGTGTAAGCATGATATGATGTATGTTTAGACGAATCAATGTATTTGTGTTTGTAAACTTATATTACCTACTCCTATTTAAAATTTTGAATCAATTTAGTATCAACTCTAGAGAATTTGTCAAGTTTAGGTAAGAATTTTTGAGGATGACGGGAGTGGTCCTTCTGTTTACTTTCAATTTTGTGCTGTCAGCGATAACGACTGTTTAAGTCCAAAATGTCTGGGATTGACCACGTATTTTGGTAGCGCATGCCAATTCTATGCATTTTTAAAAATAGAACTCGCTGATGTCATGTTATATACATAATCGCTCATCGCTGATACAATGTCCTCAAAACTTCACAGAAAGGTATCAAAAAGCGGTACTGAAGTGTTTCTTAAAACATTCACTTGCCTAGTTATTAGTAATTATCCAAGAAATAATCATCCGACTCCGAGACCCTGATCTTCAAATAATAATAATTATTTCTCATATTCTCCTGTTTGTTCTATCCAAGTGGAAGAAAACATCCGGCTTTATACACCGTAATTGGAGACCCTGAAGTAGATTTAATTTTCTTTTGCTGCATTAAAAAATAAAGTGATGCACTTAAGGGCCAACATCCGCTTAAGTGCCGTAAAACGGTGACTTTCTTCTTCTTAAAAGGTTTGAAAAAAAAAGGAATTTATTATTGTTTCATGTACTTTATTTTTAAAACATGGTTTTTTCGTATAACAAATAGTTTTGCCTTAAAAAATAATTAGCAACACGATATTTATCGCAACTTTTGGATACTCCTCCAAAATGACTTGGATGTTTAAAAATATTTTTACACAAAAAAATTGATGGCTGGAATTTCTTCATAACTGAAATAGCATATGTAAATGAAATAATATTTTGCAAACAAAACTGTTCACAAGGAGGATTGATATTGATATTTTGGCTCCGAGCGGGTGCACGGCAAGTACAGCGTTAACATTGGGGCGTAAATATCGCCTTAAGAGGCGGTCCTAGAAGGAATATCACGCACAACACTTCAAGGATACATGCAAAGTAGGTTTTAATAGAATTTTTCAGTTAAAACCTTGCATTATTCATAAAGGCAGGGAGAAGTAACCTTCTTAGACTAATGGAGGTAGATAACAAGATTTTCTTGTGCACGTTCCGGTACTGGCTTTTAATAGGTACCTACTTTGTTTGCGGTAAAAGTTATTTTAAAAGAGAAAAGAATCGACTTGATTGAGTGGGTAATTAGGGATGAGAAGTCAGTAGCTTCTGCGAAAAAGGGAACTAATCATTTGCGATTTTTTGGTATGGAATATGGGATATACGGCAAATTCGACTTTGATAAGAACAAATTAATTTTATGTAGTAAAGTCACCTTCACCCTCCTGCCCTTATGTCAAAAAGCTCATTGCTGAAATGATGTGGCAGCACTGAGGCGTTAAGTCCTAGTACATTAAGTGGCAGCACTGAGGCGTCAGGTTCAGACACATGAATTGGCAGCACTAAGGCATCATGTCCAGGTAAATTAAGTGGCAGCACTAAGGCGTCAAGTTCAGGTACATTAAGTGGCAGCACTAAGGCTTTAAGTCCAGGTACATTAAGTGGCAGCACTGAGGCGTCAGGTTCAGGAACATTAAAATTAATAATTACGTTAAAATCATGTTGATGTTATAAGTTAAATTTTTCAGTAGACCACCTCTTACCAAAGTAGCGCCGACTGATGGCGAAAACCATTTCCAGAAAATCCTTACCTATTTATTTGGAATCGGCGCGGAATGTTTCTTCGGTCTTTTTCCTCGTTTTGTGTAAAAGTAATTGAATAAAAAACGTTGAAGCTACCTATTGAAATAATAACAAAAGTTTTCTTAATTTGCATACGTCCAAAAAGTACTAACTTTTAAATTATACGCTATGGCTGGCATTGGCTGGTGCCATTGAATTGGGAGCTTAATTGGTGATCCGAAGCACAAAGGATCCTCCGAATTCAGGTCATTTTGCAGCACAGTTTGTGCTGCGTCGTTGCAACGAATCTTTGGTATAGAATCGTATACTAGCCGTCCAGAGAAAAAGCGGTTCATCTGACCTTTTTCAAATATTTGGAACGAGGGAATGCTCTACTAGTACTTTTTACCTGACTACGGCGAAGCCAAAAAGAATGATTATGATTTTAGCAGTCTATGTATGTAGATATGTATGGTTGTATTAACATATGTTTCTCCATAGCTCCTTGACTATTCATACGGTTTTGATGAATAAGTATCAATCGATTCGTAATTATGGCCCGGCTAAAAAAACCGTATTCGGGTTCCAGTTTTTATTAAACTTTTTGCTTGTTTAGGAACTTGAATTATGACTAGCCCCCAAAATACAGGCTCAGGCCTAGTTTGGGTATTTAGCATCATCACGTTACGTGTTACCTTTGTGTCAAATAAACATTTTTATTTAATTTTATTTTATTACACTAGTGATAATTCTAGTTTTGTCGAACAAAATTTGTTTAAGGCGTTATATACGCCCCAATGTTAACGCAGTACTGGCCGTGCGTCCGCTCGGAGCTAAAACATCAATATTGAACCTAAGGAGGTTCAATATTGATGTTTTAGCTCCGAACAGTTTTGTTGCAAAATATTTATTTATTTATTTGTTTATCCTCGCATTGGAACGCCTTGCAGCAATTACACTAATGGAGCACAATCTTATTGTTTGATTTACATATATGCTATTTCAGTTATGAAGAAATTCCAGCCATCAATTTATCTGTTTGAAATTATTTTTGAACATCCAAGTCGTTTTGGAGGAGTATCCAAAAGATGCGATAAATATCGTGTTGCTGATTATTTTTTTAAAGAAAAACTATTTGTTATACGAAAAAACCATGTTTAAAAAATAATGTACATGATATATTGATGATATATTACATTTATATTTTTTTCAAACCTTTTAACCTAGCCGTTCATAGAAGTATGCTTAAGAAAGTTTTGGAAAATTCATGGGTTAGGAAGCCATCAGCCAACGGTATTTACCGCAAATTAAGCCATTAACCGGCACTTTTGAACGTCAAAAATTTAAATTTAAAGGTAACAATAAATGATTCAATCAATCAATCAATCAAAATAGTTTATTTCAAATAAACCTTAAAGGTACTTTTGAATTGTCAAACAACAAAAAAATATGACTCTAGTTGCAAATTCGCAAACGTCAGTAGATCTTAATGGAGAAGAATTTGCAAGAAACTCCACGGACACTCTTTTCCATCAGTTTCAATTACAAGTTTTTGGTTACATCATTCTTGTTAAAAAAAAAAACATATATGTGAGAACGATGCAAAAAGACGTGCACGTAAAAGCGTCTAGAGTAACAAACAATTTCAACATAAAAATGCAAAGACAGGCCGAGGCAGCTAAGTTTTGACCAATCCCAACTGATGGCGCCCGTTCACGAACATGACGCATGGATCGGCACCACTCAGCTCAACCATTATGGAGGGAACCGAATGATCCAACACATGTGCCACCATCAGAGAGAAATTAGAGAGAGCATGACACACTCAAATGCCAGGGCACACAGAAGTCAACCAACGACACATAGGTAGATTTACATTCGGAACATAGTACTCACACATGTGCCGTGCAGTTATATAATACTAAAAGAAATTGAGTTTATACAATACAAATATATTCATACAGTCTTCAGCAGCTCCAACAATACTGCAAAACTTTTCTGCCCATCACTAATTGTTTTTGCGCCCTAATGGCTGCGGAGCGGGACCAGCATTTAGCCAAGCATTTTTATCAGCGATGTAATCCCCCAACTTATAATATGCTTGCCTGCATAGTGTGCGTTTTATACAAGTTTTAAATTTCGTCTCATTCAGTTCTAGAATGTGGGGAGGTATTTTATTGTAACATTTTATACAGTACCCCATAAAAGATGATGCTACTTTAGCCAGCCTGAAACCTGGCTGGATTAATTGGTCCCTATTTCTAGTAACATAATTATGTCTGTCGCCGTTTTTACTGAAAAGATGTAAATTTTTTCTAACGTACATGATGTTTTTTGATTCTACCGTCCATTCGGAAAAGTAGCTTATTATGGAGATGAAGGTACTAGAAACTGCACAAGAAATACAGACGGGTCTGAATCAATGTTATTTTATCCGCTTGTACATTAAATAAAAGTCATAAAATTTCTGTAATTAAAGAAATACAGTAGACTCAAAAAAAAAATTACACTAGGTTTCAGGAAAGGAAAGGAATGTCCCAAATTATCCCACGCAAACTTACTACTGGGAAAAGTATTCTATGTCCCGATACAGACCAAGGTCTAATTGTGCTCTAAATATATAAATCCGCTCAGTTGTTGGTGAGGTATGCTTGATTTACAATTGTATATTATGCAATTAGTGAATAAAAGACGCATTTAAAGCGAGGGCCATATATATATCACGAGCAAGTGAAGGATTCTAACAACTGAATCATGACCGTAGGGTGTGATTCTTTATGATTGAATCACGAGCATGGCCCTCGAGTGAGTGATTCATGGCCCTCGATATAAATCCGTTTTATTCAAGAGTTGCATACTATACTTTATACCATGACTACGAGAAAAATAAAGATTTAAGCGAAAAGTACAAGAAGTTTGTATCGAGTATTTTTTGTGCAAAGAGGTTGTATAGCATTGAGATGGAGGTCGAATATATTGGTGTGTTTAAATTCAAACAACAAAATAGTGATTTAAACAATGATATTCTAGTAAACAGATATGTTACAAGCGCGCACATTGTGAAGACTCGAATACGTCCTAATTGGGACGTATAGTCTTTAGTCTATGTCACGCATGGCGAAGAGCGATCCGCTTTGTTGAAACAAATACAAAATTTAAAAAAATGCCATCGTTTGAATTTTGAAAGTGTACCAATTATGATACCAAAGTATATAAAACAGAAGGGATCTCATACCATATGTAAGTACGTATTACACCTCAATTTACTAATTTATTTATTTTATTTCCTAATATTCTGATATTTGAAGGTTAGAAAAATAAAAAAAACATTGGTGGTCAGAATAATGTTTGTTTACATTCACACGCAAGTGACAAACACTAGCTGTCTCTTATTTCTTGTTGGTTTTAACAAGCCATGCCTTTCGACTTGTAGTGAAATGTCAGATGAATGAAAAGTGTGTATGTGTGCTGCCGCTGCTCTGCGGAACACTTTTATCGGCGTGTGTATAGCGTTTCTGTTTACTAGAATATCATTGGATTTAAAGTTGTTTTTATTCACTTTTTAGAGGGAGAATGGTCTAAAAATTCAAACAATTGAAGATGTAAACATAAAAAGGAGATCAACCAATTTGGTACCGCGTTGTACAATATTAGATTTAATTAAGCTATTAAAAGAGAAATTCATCTATGTCGACAAAAATAGGTTCTGCTGGTTGCCCTAAAACATAGTTGACTGAAAATATGTTAAGTTGTGCCCAATAAGTAAGGAAATGCATTTTGTCTTGATATTAATTACAGAAAAGAGCTGTTTTATGTCAATGTTTCAATCAAGTGATCTAGACAAGCCCACTAGTTATCAAAAGCATGTTAATTCTGTGAGTATTCTTGTACTTTAAGGTTTGTATTAATATAAGTTTTGTTGCTGTACAATGGCTGTACAAAGAATTTAACGTCGGTACCAAAGCTCCAAAGAAAGTGGTTGATCTCCTTTCACATTTATCATACTCGTATTATCAGAATTTAACTATACACAGAAACAAGATAAATAAAGATTTTACAAGTAACGCAACTTTTTTAATAAGCTGTAATGTAACTGGTACCCATTGTACAATTTGTGAAAACTTGTATGCGCAACAAGGCAGCTGTTAAGGCGCCTTCGACAATCTATGGCCAGCGCAGGCGGCGGCTGGAGGCAGCGGGAAGGCGCGGGATACGGGGCCTATGGGGCAGGGGCCCAACACTTCACTTCCGAGCTCCCACGAAAACACACGCGCGTTCCACTAATTTTATTGTTTATGTTATAGTACCTACATTATATCAGTATATACAGTCCACTGTCTTTTAATTTAATGTGTCCTAAATATGGGACATATTATATTAACACAGCACATAGAGAAAATTTTTTTTATAAGTAACACCATGTACCAAAACATGTACCTGTGTGTCACAAAATATTTGAAACTTTAAAATACCTTCTCGTAACTTTACCAGCCTTATTTGCAGTTAGCGTTTTCTATTTTCACATTGCATTTTCCCTTTCACGGTTCTCGAAATGTACTTGCCGTGTCTACAATGGTTATTATGAAGCGAGAAATGCAGGAATCTCAAGGATTCTAGAGAACAGATCACAGTAGTCTGCAGCAATAATGCAGCATTTCAAATAATGTACAAGTCAACTTACGGAATGCTTGACTTTCGGAGTTAATTATATAAACTCTCTTTGATTTAGCTATTTGAATTAACGGAGAAGTTTAATATGTAGGATTGTTTTTAAGTAAGTGACCGCACTCTGTTCGAAATCGAATTGTTGTAATGTTTTTGAAATAGATTGTCAAGAATTTATCTACGCATGAGAGCCTAGGCCTGCATGTTACTTTGTCTAGACAAAAGTAACATTCAGGCCAAATGAAGTGACATTCTGGATTGACATGCGCTACCGAATTTTGGTCAATTCTTTAAATATTTGTCATTTCGAAAATCAATATCACTGTGTAGAGCAGTGGCGGGCAAACTTTCTCAATGGGGAGCCAGAAAGTTTAGAAATTTCAGAGGAGGGCCAGAATTTAATCATATAAAAATGATACAGTTTTACACACTTGCACAAATGTAAAAAAATATAATTGAACTTGTATTCGAAGGCCCTGCCATAGTAGGCATGTAAGACGTAGGAAATTGATTTTGATTTGTCTTAATATTTTCTTCACTACGCTTCTTTGCGCCCCGCGCCACGCGATCCGCAACACAATCATGAACTACGCGGCTAATTTAGCTGGCTCCTTTACCTATTATTCTACTAAGTAGAATCTTCTTTATACTTTTGGACCGTATATTATTATCGCGGGGAATATTCGTATACTATTCATGTCGAAAGACGGTCGGCGGGCTGGATTTAAAGCTTTCGCGGGCCGGAGCTGGCCCGCGGGCCGTGCTTTGCCCATAACTGTCTAGAGCCACTTTGAATTCAAAGTAAAATTTTAGGAAAAATAGTACAGACGACAGGTCTTCATGGGTAGCATAATCTAAACATTAAACACGTAAATTCGGAATCAGTCTAGTTTCCTAGTTTTCATCTAACTCTCTGCTAGCCTCCAGGCCCAGGAAAATGGCTAAGGATAACGCCAAACCATAACAATAGCATGATGTAGTTACTGATGTTGCATGTCCAACTTAGCCCCAGACTGGGATGTAAGCTAACATCTCTCTCTCTAATAAATCTTTTGTTCTGTTGGACTAAATGTATATTATAATAACTGAAGCATCTTTTGTCTGGCCAAGTTGCACTTGCAACATAATATATTGTATAGAACAATACGATCTCGCTACCCGACTGAATGACGGCTAGCCAAAAATGTAATTTAAATGTTTGTTCTGCTATTTTTATCAACTTACAAAAGGAGGTTAGCAATTCGACATGTATGTATGTAATATTGTTGGAATTGCACAATATACACATATGATACTCTAATTGGACTTCTAAACTGGTGTGCTAATTTTCTTAAGTGTATGTACGTTAATTTGTATGTACGTATGTGTGTTTGTCCACGCATTTGTCCGAAACAACTTATCGGACTGACATTGACCATTCTTTTTTTATTGGATTAGGTTTCTCTCAACTTAGGGAATAGTGCAAGTTCCATCCAAATCGGTTCAACAATTTTCAAGATATGGAAAAACAACCTTAAATTTAGTTTAGGTACACTATTGAATTTGCTCACTCTTTAGTGATAGTATAATAAAACAAAAAATACAGAAATAAAAACTCTCTTTGTTTCCGAAACGAAAGTTATTTTGAATTTTTTTGTGTTTTGATTTTGAAGTCGGTTTAGTTTTTTGTGAATTAGGTTTTTGTAATTCAAATGAACTGCGCGTACTCGAACCGTTTGCTTCACAAATTTAACAATTTTAGACCAAAATAATAATTTAAAAGTTCGCTCTGAATGCTATATTTTTACTGGTCAAGCGCGGATAACGAATGGTTTGTCTCACAATTTGTGTCATAATTTCACGTATGAATATTTGACTATGAAAGGACTATTTTTTTCAAAATCAACATGGTTTGTTCGTTTACTAGTCCACATTTTAATTTTATTCATTGTTCTTTTGTTTTCAGTCACATTCAAATAATAGTGAATACAACGTAGGGAAAATAATTTGGCCTTTGCTTCCAGCTGTCAAGTGGTGGATCTTTGACAGATGTGACGGGTAGCCCCAAAGTCTTACAGGCATTCTTACTAACAGACATAGAATTATCCAACTAACATGGTTGTGGAAGGCAGATAGACCCTCTTATGACTCCTTATGAAACACTGATATTCAGCAGCATGAAGTAATGCTTGATGCCAACCCCAACAAATTAACGTTAAGTCCAGGTAGATGATAAGCTCTTAATTGAACGTGATGCTGAAAGCTTATTATGATCTCATTTAGGTTAAAACAATTCACAATCGATCTCATTTGTTTTTAGGATTCCGTACCCAAAGGGTAAAAACGGGAGCCTATTATTAAGAAGGTGTCAGCGCCAAAATCCAAATTCGCGATTCTCCATATATTTATTTTACGAATTCTTTAAAATACGCAACATTATTTTTCCTAATTATAGTTTTTTCAAATTCTTATATTGCCGAATTCTTAGGTTTCTTGATTGTTTATTGTCCTAATACCAAAATTTTTCGAATGAATACAGTTCGATACAAAAAGGAAAATAAACCGATTGTTATACATTTTTACATCTGATAATTAAACTTTAAATCAAAACCATTTATTTCAGCAATAAATCAAAGAAAGAAAAAGAAAAAGGTCTAGATCAAAATATAAACTATATACTACGTATGTATGTGTATAAAAAGATGGGCGAAAACAATTCATTCCCCTTCAAATATTTTCTGAAATAAAAAGGAACCTGTTTTTTTTTTAAAGAAATGTTATGGTTCACATAATTACCAATACTGTTACTTGAACCAACATGTTATAATCTCTTTAAATATTCTTCAGGTGATATTGCGCTTTTTAATAAATCATCAATGACTTTGCTCCGTATGTATTTGGCAATTTTTAATTATCTTTTCATAATATAAAGGCCTTTGCCCAGCAGTGGGACATTAGGGCTAGTAAAAAAATATGATGCCACTTTTTTCAGAAAATTTATGAAAAATAATAAATTACTTCTTCCTACCTTTTTATTTAAACGGAAGTGCCAATCTTCTAAAGCGTTGGTTGTCCTATGGCGTTCACTAGAACAACTCCACTAATCAAAGCAGATTTTGGTCATCCATAAGTTAAATTGTGTGTGGAACAAAATCTGATACAAAGTTTTTATTGTGATTGTACTTAAATTTGGAAAATACAGAATGTGGAATAAAATGGAACATGTAATAGTGAGAAAGTGTAAATAAATGAATATGAAAAATTTGGAATATGTAAAAATAAGGATTCGGAAAAATAAGAATATGAAGGATTAAGAAATTGGACAATTTAGACTTCGGAAAGCATCGCCGACATCATTAAGAATCCATTGTCCGTGTATCTGTCTGTCTGACTGTAACCAGGCCATATCTCATGAACCAAGATAGTTAGACAGTTGAAATTTTCACAAATGATGTATTAATGTTGCCGCTATAACAACAAATACTAAAAACAGTATAAAATAAATATTTAAGTGGGGCTCATGGGAGCCCCGCTTAAAAATTTAGTTTTCGCAAAAAACGGCATAAAAATCACGTTTGTTGTATGGACAACAAACGTGATTTTTATGCCGTTTTTTTGCGATAATAGTACGGAACCCTTTGTGCGCGAGTCCGACTCACACTTGGCCGGTTTTTTTTAATAATTATCGCGGATTCACACTTCGACACCGTTCGAATTTTTAAACGCGAATAACATACAGTACAGCTATTTTTTTAATGTCCCTCGGCAAAGTTAGTGTTTCATCAGTCGTCTCATTTCTATCTTGTTGTCCTTTTTGTCCGTTGCCCTTTGCACTTGATGCAGACCGGAAGCTTTCATATTCGACACATCTAATAATTGATTAACATGGAAATTAGCATTCGTTTGTATTCGGAAATGCGATGATTGCCGAGGGACATTAAAAAATAGTTGTACCGTACAAATATGTATGATAAATAAAACAAAAGAATGACATGAAAGGCTTGAAAAAACATAAATCTTTACAGTTCAACGAAAGCATTATCCTCATAAAATCATTTGATAATAAAATGTCTTACCTACCTGTCCCTGTCTAAATCTGTCGAGGGTCCCGATTAATAATTTATAGGTTGAGGTAAACACCGTTGTGAGTTAAGTTCAGGAATAAACTGGCAACGTCTGTTCTAAATCTCTTAGAGTAATAGGAATGTTCGAGTCTTGTCTCGGTGGCGGAAAAAGTATAGGTGCCATTTTCTCTACGTTTTACAATCTTGAGATTTGTATCTGCAAATAAAACAACGGATTGGATTTTGAGTGGCTTGTTCTAGAATCGGTTTAAAATTCTACTAAAACTTCATTAAGGTGCCCCTAGTTGACGGCACAAACTATTATGTGCGCGAGGTTAAAATGCATGCTATCAAATCCGACAACATGTGCGAAAAAGATTGCTGTGATGAGAAACTAGTTCGCGTACGAATTAGCAATTTTGCAAATTTGTATCGAAATGGATGATGATTTAGGCCGAAAACGAGCGCGCCAAATTTTATAAACAGACCTTTGGGAGTCTAGATATAATGAAAAACGACTAAATGTATATTTTCAACATACAATTATTTGAATTACTAATCTATCCCTGTATGGAGGCCGTTTTGCAATTTTCCGTCTTCTTATTGTATTTATTTCCGCCCAAAGATGCGTTAAAATTAGTATTGAAATATGGAACTTTCGACGCCCATAACTTTCAAATATTTTATTTTTTCCTTTTTTGTTTCCATACAGGGCTAGATAATGATGAGACAAATTGATATCATTTTTTATTTTGAACGTACATCGCCAAACAGTGGAGTATTCGCTAGACTACGTTTGCATGGAAGAATGATCGACTAGTGTAACCTTAAGCAACCATTTCAATTAGAGATTTGATTAAACAATGCACCAATGCGCTTAGTTGACTGGTAGAAAATGCCTAAGGCGTTGAGTCCGTCTTTGTATCTTTGCGCAAGAAAACTAAATAAATAATAAAAGTTATTAAATAAGTCCAATATGATCTGTTAATGAGAGAAAATTGATACAGGACTATTTCAGTTCAAGAACTTAATAATATGTCATACTATATTATTAACTTGTGACCGGTTTCTGAGTTGACAATTAAGAGTTAAGAACCTCCCACCCTTGTTTTTATCACCCTTGGTTTCAGGCCAAAGTCGATTTTGACTAACAATGTTTAGCCCGAAGCATCGACGTATTTTACAAATCAGCCGTGCATTGGACAATCTAATTTCAGCTAGAGCGTCGATGTCAAACCATCGGGTAACGTGTTTTACAGTTATGTTGTTAGCTTGTGTAACAAAATGAAAGTTATTTTAACATCATTTTAGCGCGGTTTCAGAAACCTAATTTTGGTTTGAATGTTGCAAAATGCCTGGTGATAGTATGGCGGTTTTGTTTATCCGTTGCAAAAATGGCTTAGACGGGTCAGAAAGAAATAAATAACCATTTCATGTTTAGACGTTTGTTTGGACCTTTATTTTCAAACAATCAATGACAAAATTACTTTAAAAAATAAATCGGGCTTTTGAAAAGATTACGTCCTGTAAGTGAAAGGAATTGTTGAATAATTAAAATGCATGGACTCGTAATAATAACGTCTACAAGCGTCAGTTCCGTGAATCCAGTCTCGCTTTAAGAGTACCCTGTAAAGTTTCTTGACCTTGACCCTGACTCGCGTTCAAACATCAGGTTAAGTAGCGGCAGGCAGATGCTTAAATATTCAGATTAATTCTATCTTGTTGAAAATTTCTAGGATGTTACATTGGATTTTGTCTGTTCTGATACTTTTGTAGTCTCATTTACTATATAGAATAATAGCGAACGCCTCGCGGTTTCTCCCACGTAGTTCCCGTTCCCGTGGAATAAAAAGTAGCCAATTTCACCCGGTGATAGTGTAGCTTCCCAACGGTGAAAGAATTTTTGAAATCGGTCCAGTAGTTTCGGAGTCTATGAGGAACATACAAACATACTGCACAGTTCCACTGCTGGATAAAGTCCTCCTCCTCTATTGCTCTGGGCCACTTCTTCCCAATTCCTAAGGAAGACTTTTTCAGCCAAATGGTTAGAGCTACTGTCTTCAAATTCTTTTTTCACCGTATAAGCATCTTGTTGACCCAAAGCCATACAAATGGTCAAGAAATATTTTAAAACATTTATAAGGGGGCCTCCCATACAGCTTTAAAAGCAGGTGGAAGAGGGTGTAAAGGTAATATATACTTAAAGAAAAGGGTGGAGCGAAAAAATCCTAGATCTACCCCGTCGAGGGAGGTAACGGAGGTATCGTTGTTGAGAATTCTTTGAGTAGATAAATATTGAACTTTTTGTTTTCAAAAATATTGGATAAAAAAGGAATGACCAACAAAGTCAGCCTTTTTTCTACATTTTTTTTTATTATTTCGTATTTATTATAACAAATACCAATATATTGTTAAATAGTTATTTTCTTTGAAATTCACTCATTTTTCTAATAGGAAACAACACCAAACCGCAAAATCTTCGATGTTCGACACGCACTTGGCCGGTTTTTTATGACTAATTAACCATTGAAAAACAATCACTAGAAGTAAATTCTCATAAAACAAACGCTTAGGTACTGCGGTTATTTGTATACAAGATTATTCCGCAGCTTCGTTCTCGTAGTCCTACAGGTAACGCGGGGTTTTCTGGATAAATCTTTTAATCAGTTTAAGAATTTTTACTATTGTAGGTAAAAATAAAACAAAATAAAACAGCCTTTTATTTCATGCATTGAAGAATAACTGTCATTATCACTTTTACATAAGTATTTTTTTTCATGGTAATAATTTAAAAAGAGTTGTAGTATTTTTTTAGTTTGTTTCAAGGTCATATTAGTGAAACTTTCATAATATATTTTCATTCCAATTTTGATGTTAGTATTCATTGCTATAAAAAAAATATAAACACATCAACACGGTCTAGGGATATTTCATACTCAATTAAATAACTCGAAAATTACTGGCCGCATTGGAATCTTCTAAACACCGATTTGTTTGTAATTTATCTCAGACTAATTCCAAATTCAAATTTTTGAAAATTCTTTTGTTTCGGTGGCATAAAAACGTCTTGATGTGTAGGAGAGGGAATTTTCATTTGTGCGAAATTTAGAAAACAATACGAATTACTTTTAGTGACAGTTTTTTTTTTCATTTTTAAACGAAAGATAAAGTTGAAATTGAGGTATTGTAGCCATGCAACGCCAACATTTGACGAGGGAGATGTTACGAGCTGTGGGAATGCTGGATGCTGGGTCTGTTCAGCGTAATGTTGCTGAGGCCATAGGGACCCACCAAAATGTAATTTCAAGATTGTGGACACGCTATCGTGCTACAGGTGAAGTAGCGGAGAGGCACCGGGGGCCAAGTCGCATCACTACCCCCAGACAAGACCGATTTTTGCAAATTACTGCGCGAGCTCAACCAAATGCAACGGCGACTCAATTGGTCCAAAGGCTGCGAGTGGAACACCAAGTGCTTGTGAGTGACCAAACTGTAAGAAGGCGACTGCATGAAAGCAATCTACGCTCTCGTAGACCACTCCGGGTCCCACCTTTACGGAGAGGCAATCGTGGACGACGATTAGAGTGGGTTCGGAACCACGTGGACTGGGGCCGTGAGCAATGGTCCAACGTGCTGTTCACGGATGAATCCAGGTTCGGCTTCCATCCAGATTCACGAAGGACGCGTGTTTGGCGAGTTCCTGGACGATGGAGCTGTCTTCAGAACCCTCAGGAAGTTCACCCATACCAAGGAGGAACAATTATGGTTTGGGCAGGAATTCGTCTTGGAGGACGGACGGATCTCGTTTGGGTGCGGGGCATATGACGGCAGAACGATATGTCCAACAGGTGCTGGGGCCCGTAATCTTGCCCCACAGAACAAATGGGGCAAGATTTCCTGCTCATGCACGACAATGCCAGGGCACACACGGCGAGAACGGTAGCAGCTTGGTTACATACACACAATGTTAGGGCCTTAGACTGGCCTGCTCAATCGCCAGATCTAAATCCCATTGAGCATGCGTGGGATATGCTGCAAAAGAAGAGCTCTGAAGGAAGTTCCTGAAAATCTGGCTACAGAAGATCAACTTTTTGCGCACCTCAGAAGGACATGGGACAATATTCCGCAGCAAGACATTGACAACCTTGTTCTGAGCATGCCGAATCGTTGCCGATGTGTTATGAACATCATGGGCGCTTTCTCAGACTACTAACTTCAAGTTTATAAACACAAATTAAATGATTTTTCTATTTTTTTCAGTTTTTACTCATAATTTAAAAGTTAATTCATATACGGTTTCCGTCTATGCTTCATTTTTTTTCCATAAAATCCTGAAATTTTAATCGAAGTACCTTAACCATTATTAAAAAATGGTAGAATATTAAATAACGTATCTTTTAAATATATACATGTCATATAAATAATTAACACATTGATAGTAATTCGCTTTTTTAAAAATATCCCTAGACCGTGTTGATGTGTGTATATATTAAATGTTCAAATTAAATACCAATTTAAATTTTTGATTGCAATAGATAATATGTCAAATGTGTACATTAAATTTAAATTTCATAATTAAAATTGTAGGTATAAGTATTTCTAAAGATTACTTTTTAAACGTACAAATAGCCTGTTAACAATATTAATTAAAACATACTGAGATATTTGAGACAGATTACTTGCGACATCATTTAAAATTTCAAACATATTTCTAGAGATTACAGAAACTTCAGGATTACTGCAAATAGCACTTACTGACAACATATCTTCATGTCTACTTGAAGTAAATCCCCATCGGACTGTATATAATCCTAAGAGCATAATCCTGAAGTACCTCAGTTCAGGATTATGCTCTTATGCCTAAGGAGAATTTCTATGAAGTACGTGATCATCCGCATTAGTGATTTGAAGGAGTTAGGTCGGCACGGTAAGCGTAAGGGTTGAGCGATCGACTGCTGCGCTGCGTGTCGCGGTTTCGAATCCCGCTCGGAACAAATATTTGTATGGCCTACAGATAGTTGTTCTAGATCTGGGTGGGTTGCATTTGTGTGTTCAAACGTTTGTAAGCGCACATACAGGCAGAAATTCGTAGCGCAACGTTTTTTTTTTAAACAAACAAAACAATTTTAACGTTGGATTTCACTTAAAGTACTCTGACCAAGACTGAAATGTTTGCAGCTAACAGAATTTTGTGGGTTTCTCTTTTATAGACTAAAGAAAAGTCTGCGATGGCATATGTCTATCTTTTAATGATAGTTTACGCAATGCGGTAATTGGAAAGCTATTTAGACGGATACAGTATTACACCTTATCAACTTAAATACGTTATTAAGATAATCCTGTACACCATATTATATCTTACAGCTATCGAAAAATAAACACTAACGCGAGCGAAAATAAATTCTGTAATGACGGGATCCTACGAAAGAAAAAACGTGGTAGATATATATGCTTTATTACGAGTGCGAAGCCGCGGCGGGTCGCTAGTGCATTCTAATTTGATAACTGTCGGAAACCGCAGCTGTCAGCATGACATGAGATGATATCCAATCAGCCTTCGATGGTGGAATGACAGTTTCAAACTAGTTTGATCATCCATATGCAAGTTTTACGTTTCATAGTCCGTTCGTGCATGCCAGTCAAACTTTATTTGATTTTTCACATCTGAATGAGAACGCTTGTACCTTTTCATATGAATAAAATGGATAGACATTGGAAGAAAACAAAAACTAATGCATCAATACTTCAATAAAAAGCGCATAACGAGCCAATTCATCAAATTGGTGGATCGTGATGATCGATAATTTTATACATCGGATGAAGAAGTCGTGGCTAAAGAATTACAACCGCACGGAGTTTTAAGATCTTGGCTAAGCAACACTCGCTTAAGGTCGGTCCGCGAATGGGTGAAAGTACATTAAGCTGTTAGTCCCGGCTGTTGTTTGAAGATTCTTGTCAGTTATAACGGATAGGTTAAAGCCAGAAAATTTTACTACCAGTCCTGCCACAGGGTATCGAGTTAGGTACTCAATTACTGGATTGTGATATTCAGCTACACCGGGTCAGACTGGAAACCGACCCCAACTTAGTAGGAAAAAGATTAGGGATAGTGTTTTATATACCTTTATTGTCTTTTTTTTTTACTTTAGTAAATCGTTCAATGACATCTCCCGCTCTGGGTGGAGCAGAAGGGCATGTCAGACTTTTACTGACTAAAACTCACCCGTTTTCCTTCAGTTGCATGTGCCAGGGCCGCGGTAATTGCCTTTCAAATTTAGCCGCGATTCAGATAGGTATCGGCCTTAGCGGACCCCGTCAGTTTCTGCTGACATCTCTTTGAGGCGCGCGTGGAACATTACTCGCCGTCGACTCGGGCCTGGTCCTTATCGGACGGCGAGCTACCTATGAACCCAGG
Organism: Orthosia gracilis; assembly: GCA_947562075.1. NCBI lineage: Eukaryota > Metazoa > Arthropoda > Insecta > Lepidoptera > Noctuidae > Orthosia > Orthosia gracilis. The sequence continues at coordinate 6,863,791 of OX387268.1, forward strand.
AAGGCCGAGAATCGGCCAGCGACCCGACGCCCAGGCCATGTCCTGCGGTAGCTAGTGGCGAGACGGCGTCTCCGCTGCATCTCCCTCACGCATTCCAGCTTCTCTTTCCGCACAGCTTTCGCTGTTCGTGGCATCTGTATGGCATTCGGATAACTGGATCTTGGCATACTTATTTAACTTTAAAAACAATGCAATATAGTATCTAGTACTATGGGACTGGTTCGATGGTGCAGACAGAAGGTAGCCGTAGGAATTATTCAAACAATTAGTATAGCATATTTCGTAGTTTTAGTCCATTATAAAGATTCTTATTTTTAATTATTGTAATTACGAACATAAAGAAATATAGCGAAATTTATATGAGATTCTTTTCATACTCATCGTAATAATCGTCACAAATGCATGCTCTGCAGAAAATCTAAGCAAAATTGGGCTTTTCCAACCTTCGATTTCGAACTTCACGCTTAGCGGTCCCTCTCGCGAGTACTAGGATATTATGACGACCAACTAGTACCCAGATAATCTGCTGGATTCATTACTAGTCCTAAAGGCAATTGAGATTAAATGCAGCCGGCGGATAACCGGTGAAGTACGGTTATGTGTGTAGAACAAAGGAGTGCGCCGGACTGCCTGACAGATAGATTGATTGGTTTCGATAGAGCCCGTTGTTGCAGTCTAAAGAGCATGCAGTCAATTTGGGGCACGGATAATCTACGTGGGGTGACAAAGATACAGAGTGACATTTAATTCATTGGCTATTTTAAGGGGATCGGACGGTGTTACGAATATAAACAACTTTACTATGGTATTAACGCTGAAAATTTTGTAAAGCAAAACAACTGTTTTATTCATTGAGTAGAGTTATGCGAACATAGGTGTACCCACTAAAATACTGATTATTTTTAATATTTCATTGTTATGCTCTCCACCAGATACCAAAAAAATAACATTCAATCCTAACGTAACTTAAATACTTGTTTTTTTGTTTATTGAGATATTCTGATAATTTTGATTTTAAATGAAAGATATAGGCGTAGAACCATTTTATACGTTTAAATCATGTAAATCGGTACAAGCGTTTATGATATACTAGCTTTTACCTGCGGCTTCGCTGGCAGTGAAGCCATTAAATTATTATTATTTTTTTAGTAAAATGTATTCTATGTTACTTCTAATACCTCCAAGAATATATGTACAAAGCTTCATGATGATCGGTTCAGTAGTTTTTGCGTGAAAGCGTAACAAACAAACTTACATTCACATTTATAATATTAATATATATTAGATAGTAAGGATTAATTCATTACTGAATGCCAAGTGAAGGGGTCACGGATGCTCTTACCGCGATACTTTTGTTTTGGTCGTGTTAGCGACACTGTCTTTACATAAATAAATAGGCAATTTGTATTGATCTATTATTAGCTATTAAAAGTAACGATGCAGATTAAATTACACAATTAGTTGATTGATTTGATTTTGGGAATACTTTTATTATACGTACAGGAAAGGAGTGGAATTCCCTGCCGGGTCTGTATTTCCTGATAGCTACAACCTGGGAGTCTTTAAGTCAAGAGTGAATAGGTTCCTTCTAGGCAAGCGTGCTTCATCGTCGACCACATCATCGCTTACCATCAGGTGAGATAGTGGTCAAGCGCAAGCCTATCATAAATAAATAAAAAATAAAAAAAAGATCATGCTACCAGCCTTTATTGAGCTAATGATTTTGATGAAATAATTATTAATAGATACACCGCACGATCAAAGTTATAAAGATTTAATACGCTCATTCGATTATAAAATAAAACGACCATATCAAAATTTTAAAGAATTACAATGTTATCCAATATATCCAATATCACTCTGTACTAGCTTATTCCCATGGCTGTGCATCCGTGGTTTTTTTTATATATTTTATTTACAGGCTCGTGCATGGAATTCACTCTAGAATATTAAAGCTTTCTATTAGTAAAAGCTTTGTTATTGTTTGGTTGGTATTGCTTTTATTAACATATACAATTAAATATTATAAAAAAAAAACAGACCAATATACAAAGGGGAGAGGGAAAAGGGCTCATTGCACATCAAAAAATTTGTCCACATCGATGTCAATGGTAAACATGCCCAGAACGCTGGCAACATTGCCACGTAGAATGGCAATGCTGATTCCCTTGCCGGAGAGAAGGCCAGACCTCTGGTCACGTGAAGAGTCGTCGAGCCTTTTGCTAATATTAGTAAAAGTAAATCGTAAATTCAACAGCAGTATTAGATATTATTTTCTAACTAAACAAACAATGTGGGTCTGCATAATATTAGATGAGATATCATTTCAATGATATTGTTTAAATAAAAATTAAATATTTTGCAAAGAAACTGATATTATACTGAAGGAAAATTACGTTTTCACCTACTTTGACTTACTCGTAAAATCAGAGAAAGAAAGATTCAAACTTTGTATCCTAAATTAACTCAAACTTAGTAATAATTATTGCCATTTTCTAACAAGAAATTTTATTTAAATTGAAACATTCATTTGTAAAGTGCGTCAAAACGGAATGTTCAAAAGTTCTTCTTGCTCAAATTCTCGCACACATTCGATATAGTTGATACATTTCTCGAGCGTGTTCAAATAATTGCAATTTGAACCTTATAGCAATGAATGAGATGCAAAGACTGATTTGGAAACGTGGGTTTTCGAATTCGCTAAATGCTTATGCTGCTCGGTTTTATATTATTTCGTTAAATCTACGAACGTCTATAATACTGTAAGTTTTAATGTGCTTAGTAAAATAAGCTGTCGTACCAGCAGTGTACTACTACTGAAACTATTCATTGGATCATATTATTTTATTTATGTGCGTGTGGATTGAGAGATCTTTTCGAAAAACTCTTTCAATCTCAACCAAATTATAAGAGGATTTAGGAAATAATTGTGAAAACTTCATGGTAAGGTATAAAATTTGTGAAACCTAAACAAAGAAAGTTAGAACTCATTAACTGGATCTCTCAATCTGGACAACTGAAGAAAAAGCCATAACGCGTATCCAAGAATATACTGCCTATGTGTTTATAATTTGCATTTTAAATAATTGTGAAGGATTTGTGAAAGCTGCAAAACAAAATTTCGATTCGTTTCAAAGCCACGTATAAGATTTATAATGGTTTATATGGATCACTCAGAGTGGACAATTTTCATTTGAGTGATCTTGTAAAACACGACCTAATACGGAAAAAGTATGAATAATTAGCATGTTTATTGCAAATTATGCTTCTGGGAAAATTTGTGAAACAAAAATCGTGATTGAAATCTTACTGGTTCAAGAGAAAATGAAAATCTTGTTTTTTGTCGATCGTCCCAACTGAGAGATCTTTATTTTGAAATATATTTAATAAACCAAAACTTATAGGTAGAAGATAAATGCATCAGAAATTGTGAAAAATGTTGTCCTAAAATTTGACGCTTCAGTCGTCCCTGTAAGTGTTATACTTAAAAAGATAAATCATTTTTTACAATCCTTGAGGAAAACGTTGAGTAGGGTGACCATATCGCCGCGCCGGTCGGAATCATTACCGGTACAATTCAAATTATGATGCACTTTTAAACGTTTTTATACAAGTAATTTGTGTCTGGTTTCTGTTTCTGGTGTTCTGGTTTCAATTTAAATAATATAAAATTACGTTTTTAAATGACAAGTTTCTGCAAAGTTAGGTACTGTATGTATAGTGCTCTTACTAAGGAATTCTAAGTTCGTAATTCTAATTCTAAGTAATTCTTACACACAAAAAGTTCAGAAATTTTAAGGTAACTAAAAAAATAACTTTTTAATTTAAACTTTTTTTTAAATTTCTCTATTTAACCAATAAGTCCGTAGGACAAAGTATGTAAAATAACTGGTTCTTCTTTGCTGTTATACATTTTTCCCATCAAATCTTCATAAGACTATTTGGTCGTTATGAACACCATGTCCTCGTAGTGTCCAATATTATCGGGACTCAATGCAGGAATAAATTCAACACCGCCTAACAATTTGCAGAATTTGTTTCTTACAGAAATTGTATTTGGTACATCTTTCAAATAAACTTTTTCACATCCGTTCAAATCAATGGATATCAAATTTGAAAGTTCATAACTAATAATAATTTGATCTGTACAAAAATCACATGGTTTTGTTTCATTACTAATAAAGATTGCATCTTCTAGACTAAAAATGCCAAAAATAGAAATCATATTAATATTGATTGGCAGAAATGCAATCTTCCTTGATATGCTAGTTGAAAAACACGATTCGTTGGAGCACTGTTTCTCCAACGAATCGTGTCCCCTGTTACAGTCTTTTGACCTTATTTCCATATTTCATTTCTTATGTTTAAAAAACGTAGTCACGTCCTTTTTAATATGTACCACATTTAAAAAAACATTAGTGTGACAAAAATGTACTAATGATAATGACGGTTTGAATATTGAATAAGATACTTACATTGTTATTCACTATCACTAAACGGAAACACTGATTGTGTTATTAATAATTATAGCACAACACTATTAAAAAAACTTGCACAACGCCAGCTTCGCAAATTGCAATGAATATAGACAATGTTAGCATGAATAGGGTAGTTGAAAAAAATCCGACAAAATAAAAAAGTATGTCTACCCTACTCAACGTTTTCTTTAAGGATTGTAAAAAATGATTTATCTTTTTAAGTATAACACTAACAGGGACGACTGAAGCGTCAAATTTTAGGACAACATTTTTCACAATTTCTGATGCATTTATCTTCTACCTATAAGTTTTGGTTTATTAAATATATTTCAAAATAAAGATCTCTCAGTTGGGACGATCGACAAAAAACAAGATTTTCATTTTCTCTTGAACCAGTAAGATTTCAATCACGATTTTTGTTTCACAAATTTTCCCAGAAGCATAATTTGCAATAAACATGCTAATTATTCATACTTTTTCAGTATTAGGTCGTGTTTTACAAGATCACTCAAATGAAAATTGTCCACTTTGAGTGATCCATATAAACCGTTATAAATCTTATACGTGGCTTTGAAACGAATCGAAATTTTGTTTAGCAGCTTTCACAAATCCTTCACAATTATTTAAAATGCAAATTATAAACACATACGCAGTATATTCTTGGATACGCGTTATGGCTTTTTCTTCAGTTGTCCAGATTGAGAGATCCAGTTAATGAGTTCTAACTTTCTTTGTTTAGGTTTCACAAATTTTATACCTTACCATGAAGTTTTCACAATTATTTCCTAAATCCTCTTATAATTTGGTTGAGATTGGAAGAGTTTTTTCGAAAAGATCTCTCAAACCACACGCACATTTTTATTTTGGTTCATGTTTATAGCCTTAAATATATCAAACTAGTTTGTAGTTTATTATAGGTTCATGACTTTAGCATTGATACCATACCAGAAACAATATTTAAAAAATAGTTAATAAAAGAAGTTTCATAAGTAGAAAGCTTTATCGAGAGGTACTCGTATTTACGAAACCTTACACACTAGTGTCTAAGTGCACACACCAGTGTGTCTCCCCCGCATCGCCTAATTGCTCGGTCTTTCTCACATTCAGTGGATCCCCGGGGCTTTTCTTCACTTTCCTATCCGTGTTTTCTGGCTTCAGTTAACCAGATGCTGCTGAGTCTTATTCGTAATGAACAAAAGAAAAATCAATACAAAAGTAAAACTGTTTCCTCATGCCACTTAGTTATTTCTATATTTTAACACGCACACGGAAAGAAGCCCGATATAAGCCCACGACCTACAACTTGTAAGTCACGCCTTTTACCACTGGGCCACCTCCTTTCTACTTCACAGTAAGTTCAAATCTGTGCAAGTTCCAATGTGACTTTTTAAATCCATATAATGTACTTTCTAAGTTTATCTTGGACATTGCTGATAACGGTGAAGGAAAACATCGTGAGGAAATCTGGATTTATATCTGTACTAATATTATAAAGCTAAAGAGTTTGTTTGTTTGTTTGAACGCGCTAATCTCAGGAACTACGGGTTAGAATTGAAAAATTATTTTTGTGTTAGATAGTCCATTTATCGAGGAAGGTTATAGGCTATATAACATCACGCTACGACCAATAGGAGCGGAGCATAAATGAAAAATGTTGCAAAAGCGAGAAAAATTATTCCTTTTTGAGAGCTTCCGTTGCGTGCGCTGCGTAAGCGGTTAAAGTTACACAACAATCATGTATATAGTGTAGGAAGGGTAAATGGGTAGGTACGTAGCAAGTTGACGGGCGCGATTCCGCGTGGGACAGCTAGTTTAGTATACAAGGCTGAAATCGCTAACCTGCTTTGAGCAAACGTGGCCTCTTCTCTGTATGAGAAGAGGCCTTTGCCCTTCAGTGTTCATTATTAGGCTGGTATTATTATTGCTATCAAGTAAGAACACTATTTCTTATTTTTTTGTTAATTTGTGAGTCGTGAAAAGCATCAATACATCGCTTAGTTCGGCATTTGTTGCCGTGTTTTTTTGTTTTTTTGTTCTATTCAGCATGCAAGGCGGCGCTCTCTCCCCTCGCCATTGTCTAAGAGTACTTCTCAAACCAGACGATTTTGCTTTAAAACTCCAATGCTTGAGATTTTAATACTAAAATACTACCTATTGAAGTTTTTTTTTTGATTTCGTTTGTTTGATTCTCGACTCAGCATTAAGGTTACAATAGTCGAAAGTTCTTCAGTACAAACGTAGTCTAGGGATTACTCCACTGTTTGGCGATGTACGTTCAAAATAAAAATAAAATATCAATTTGTCTCATCATTATCTAGCGCTGTATGGAAAAAAGAAGTAAAAAATAATGTTTGAAAGTTATGAGCGTCGAAATTTTCATATTTCAACACTAATTTTAACGCATCTTTGTGCGGAAATAAATACCATATGAAGAAGGCAGTTTGCAAAACGGCCTCCATACAGGGATAGATTTGTAATTCAACAATGCAAATAATTTTATTTTGAAAATATACATTTAGTAGTATTTTATGATATCTAGACTCCCAAAGGTCTGTTTATAAAATTTCTCGCGCTCGTTTTCGTCCTAAATCATCATCCACTTCGATACAAATTTGCAAAAGTGCTAATTCGTACACGAACTAGCTTCTTACTGCTCATCACAGCATCTATCTCTTTCGCACGTGTTGTCGGATAAGATAGCATGCATTTTACTATCGTCGTCGACTAGGAGAACCTTAATTGATTAGATTTGTGTGCCGATTGTGAAAACAAGCTCCTATTTTATTTACCAAGCTGACTAAAAAATGGTGTGCATTAGAAAAGTTACCTCCGTATTATTCCTCTGCAAACCTCTGTCCAGAATTATCTATGGGGCTCCATACCCTTCTTTTGCTGTGTAAAGCTAAAAAGATACATACCAACATTTAACTGACTAAATATGGTAATATTATAAGTACTTTGTTCAGTGATTATTATGTTGGGTGCAGACTTGATCGAATATTTTCATAAATTAACGTCTGTCTACTCGCGCTTGCTGCATCGGCAATAATTTGTGAGACAGATACGCCTCTGCCTTCCCCTTAGAATAATGTTAGCTTGATGATCGTTTGCAAGATAAAGCACATACAGTCAAAATATATAGTTACGTTTTTAAAACACCTTAGCTGAATGGAAGATAACTCGACAGCTGCATACAATTTAAAACTCTTGCCTTCTTCCGTATGTCGTAGCACTCGTAGCATGCCTACGCCGTAGCAACTTTGTGGCGTAGCACGTAGCTAGTATCTCGGAGACATGTGGTAAAGTCGCAACTTTGTCGCCGCAAAGCACATGGCTGGATTGTTTTCTAAAAAGTTAAGTTCAATTACATTTTGCTATTATTATCTATTGGGAATTCAGAGTTTCAATTTCACAGCCTACCAGATACTTGGTTAGGTGTTACACAATATACAAAAGTTCGCCAATCTTATAAATAATATAACTTTACAATGGGTTGAAGAACTGAGAGGTAGAGAACTGGCAATATTGACAAGCAATGTGATAAATGGTAAAAGTTTAAAAGTTATATTCTTTCTTTCATTTCGCTTTGCTGTCGAATTTTGTTATTTAAGAAGTTTTCGATAGATACGTGGATACGAAAAAAGATTTATAATTTTAGAATAGAATAGAATATCTTTATTTCGGACGCAAATATCCATAGGGTGTTAGTAACATATAAAAACTTATTACCTAGTGTTAGAGACAATTAAAAACTTATTAACTAATGTTAGTAGCAAAGCACAAACTTATTACCTAGTGTTAGTAACAATCAACCTCCGCACAAACTGCTGCATAATCGGAGAGCCGAAGCTCTCAGCTATAGTTTTCAGGATGACGTTTTGACTGTCCCTCACTCTCCTCAGTAGCGACGCTGTAAAAATAATGCGTAGAAATCGTCTGTACGGGTTTGCGCAAACATCTCAGACGCGCTACAGTAACGGGGCAGTCTCAACAACATCCTGAAAGCATTGTTATATTGGACGCGCAGGCCATCCAGCGATCTTTTAGCATAATTGACCCACAGACTGCCCGTGTACAGACTTTGGCAATAAGCCTTGAAAAGTGTTATTTTTACTAGATCCGTACACCGCGCAAATCTACGGGACAACATATTGCTCCGGACCGCTAGTGCCCTACGCTCCCTCTCAATGTCCACATCGTCCCTGAGGTCGGCGGCAAGAAAATGCCCCAGGTATTTAAAAGTGGACACCCTATTAATTGGTGAACCGTTCACGAGCAACTCTGGTCCTTCTCCACGGCGTTTGCCACCAACCTCAAAGACCATGTATTCGTATTTCTTCACATTATATTTTAAACCATGTGCGGCAGCGTAGGCTTCACACGTCTTAAGCAGCTCTGTGATTGCACCCGCCGACGGACCCAGCAGCACCATGTCATCTGCATAACTGATGTTGTTGATTCTAAGCCCATCAATACTGCATCCGACACGCATGCTGCTGAGAGCGACTATGAGGTTATCCACGTACACCCCGCACTCCAACCTATACTGCTCAGAGACTGTATCATCCCATTTCACATGATTGCTCTGATTACCATACAAATACTGAAATAGTCCACATATTTCCGCGGGTACACCCCTGTCTCCCATCTTCCTCCAAAGCACATCGTACGTATTTTGGGCTTGAGAACTTGAGAACCCTATTTTAAATGCCAAATTCGTTAAATACTCACTTTCAAATTCTTTATTGAGGAATTTCTTCCTGTATCGTGGGTGCGTTTACAAACATATAAACTCACATACACAAACACACAGAGCCGAAACAACTATCTGTAGGTTATACAAATATTTGTTCCGTGCGGGAATCGAATCCGCGGCACGCAGCGCAGCAGTCAATCGCTCAACCACTGCGCCAACCTTGCGCCAGATTCTGAACACTTCCAAACGTATACAGTTTCTAACCACAATGCAACAATGTCATCCGTTTCTTATCATACATTATAAGCCACATTTCCCACATTGCTGAGGATCGAAGCCACGCACTATGCTTCGCCGAGATATGCAGTCTTCTTCAGTGTGGGTATATATTACCTCCAACAGCCTTCTTAGCTACATGCCTGATTGCTCAACGAGATTCAATTTACATCATGCTTAAGGGCGATTCAAATGCAATTACGTTCACGAGGACGTAGTACAATGCAATTCGATTGATTTGCGCTTGTCTTGGAAGTCGCATTACGACACAAATTCTTCTTCTTCTCAGCAAACCATTTCATTTGATACCCATGTCGTGGCAGTGCACAAAAAACAACTAGTCCGCCATCTTGGGCCGTCCGCCATATTAGACTAAGAATGACGTCACTTAGCTAACCATGCATTGCCAGCCAAATTAAACGTATGCAAAATTTCCCAAACATACATACAATGCAAGTTAAATAAAAGCTTGTAATAAATGCATTCGCGCTTGTTAGATGTGTGACGTGACGTTGACAGAACAAGTGCTTTCAAGACATCCATTCAAGGTGTAATGATTATGCACTTCAGGCTCACTTCTTTCAATTGCACGGCTTGATTTTTACAGACTAGACACGAAATAAAAATAAATTTACAAAACTGAGAAAACCTGTTGACCGTTCGAAATAAGAGAGGTTTATCGTGATATGTACCTCCAGTGGAGATCCGTCGGGCTAACCATAGAGGATTATTTTTCTTTTGACATGAGACGACCCGAGCATGGGGAATTGTAAGCCTTCAGAAATGTTCGTTGTTAGTGACACCATTAATATTGTGGATTTGTAGTTTTAAGCTTTATGCTCGTGGTAGGATACAAGCTTGATCTAAACCACAATGTTTATTGACTCGCTATATATTATTTATTATCTAATCCAAACTAACGGTGTAAAGGTCAAATTGTTTATGGGTCTGTAAAAGTTAATTATTGGAAAAGCATACTGATGAGGACTATCGCGTTTGAATTTGCCGCTGGTATAGAGTGAGTAATTTTCACAGTTTGTTGGCTTTTAGCGCGAGTTTATTTACTACTTTTTTACTGTCGTGCATATTTTCCAAATATGGCAGATTAATCTAGTTACGGGTTTTACCAGCCACTGTTTTAATAAAATTTTATGTTTCGGAAAATGTTATACTTCTTTTTTTCGAAAAAAAAGGGGCTGTGCGAAAGTGTATGCATCGGTTTTATATTTAATGCAATTAAATATAAAACCGAGTATGCTGCATACACTTCTACGGCATTCGAAATTATTTTAATTCAAACTTTGCTTCCGTGCACGTTATAACAATGTTTTAACAGCTATATTTAAGGACCTTACTCGGCAGTGGTGCCAACTGGTGAGCACAAAAATGGAAGCTCTCATTTAGATTAATGTGTCTCTGATGGAAAGCTACACTATTTTTTTAAAAGCTACTTATTTACATTAATAAGTAAAATTTAAAACAGTCCCGACACATTTTTGTTTCATGCTACATAATTTGTCTAGTAGTTGACATGCTTCTATCAACAATCTATTGAAAACGTAATTACGACACGATGTCTTGCGAAAACACCCCCATACAAACAGTAAATCGTCCATAACTTTAGAACCGATTTTCAGCAAACATAGCTAAGAACACTCTCGATAAAGTAGACTTTCAAAAAAAAAACTAAATCAAAAACAGGTCACCCGTTTAGGAGCTATGATGCCACAGGCAGATACCTACACAAATACTCAGGTACACACGTCAAACTGACGAGAAAACAAAAGAGCGGTGTTATAACCTCTCTTTTACTGTCGGCGTTTAATATCACCCCTCTTTTTCCTTCCGGAAATGTGCTTAAGGCAGATAATTATGATATGAATATTGATTTATGATGGTTGATTAAAAACATACAATACATATTAAAACAGCATTCACATGCAACTCAAACATTTGTGTATTTATCAACCGCCAACAGTATTTATTTTTTCAATAAATCGACATACTCTTTTGGCTGAAATGCTCGTATTTCGTTTCAAAACTGAAACAATATATTGCAAATTTCAATAAATTTCCTCGAATATTGTGTGCTGGCGGCATTTTACGGATCCATCAATTTTTCTTTTTCTGTTTCAAAATATTCGCTGAATTTTTATCAAACTAAACGCAGCGTTACAATCCAGTTTTTAGCTATTGCCACAAACGAATTTCGTAAATTTCAGCCGTTTAGGTGATTAAATGGAATGATTGAATGAAGCGACTAATTAAATCAATAAACATGCAGTATCATATTTAACGAGCGGTTTGCCACAAGTTCGGATACATTCAAACTCCTGTATAGAAGGACAGGGCGGGATAGTCGGCGAGGTAATCTATACATCTTCGGAGGAGATAAAATCTCCTGCTCTGTGTTTCCTTATAGCTTTAATCTGGGAGTATTTAAGTCAAGAGTGAATAGGCTTCTCTCTCTAAGCAAGCGTGATCCATCGTTGACCACACGTCTCTGACCATCATGTTATGCCCTTCATACACGATCCAGTTTACCGTCAAGTTTGCAGCGTGTTTGTTGTGCCGTCCAGTATGCTGTGCATCCATATAGAAGACTCACGTTCAAGTTTGCCATCAAGATTGAATGATGGCGCACCAGTTGAAACCAAGGCGTTATCAGTGATGGACGACGACACATTAGCCATGCTAATAGCTCGCAATTAAAAAAACAAAGTAAAGATCGTTCAGTGTGGTGCAAAAACTGGTTGTTGAAACGAGAAAAATATATCTCGAATAAATTTTATGAAAGATGTCGATGCCGACTCACGTCATGCATGCTTGGCCGCTCGTACACAGATCAAAGTTTACATGACGCTATAAACTTGATCAAGTTTTTGCTTCAAAGTAGACTTATGCGCGACGCCTGACTGATTGCCATACACCGTCAAGTTTACCGGACGCCGCTTCAAGCGCGCTGCAAACTTGACGGTAAACTGGATCGTGTATGGCGGGCATTAAATAATGTATTAGCCCAGCGTCCACTGGGCTTACATTTGACCACTAGCCTCTTGTTTTGTTACGTTTTCCAGCCTACACTGCAGAACCAATTTTGATGGGTATGTTTATAGAGATAGAATGGACCTTGTATGATACCTTCATATCCCGAGTGTATGTTCCCTTGGAATAATTTCCAACTTTTACGCGGGCAGTAGCTTAGTCCTACTTTTATAAACGTGAAAGTTTGTGAGGATGGATGTATGTTTGCTACTCTTTCACGCAAAAACTACTGAACGGATTTTGACAAAACTTTACAGAAATATAGCTTATACATCAGAATAACACATAGGCTATAATTTATAAATTTACTAGCTTCTGCCCGCGGCTTCAGCCGCGTTATAAGTGTTTTATCATTCCAAGGAAACATTATACATGTAAAACATTATATAAGGAAACATTATACGGGTAAAAGTAGCCTATGCGCTATACCAAACTATAGTCTATATCTGTGCCAAACTTCGTCCAGATCCGTACAGCTGTTCTGGCGTGATCGAGTAACAGACAAAATCTATCCAAACATTCACATTTTGTAATATTAGTAAAATTGGGAGAAGTAATAAGAACACGCGCAGCCGCGAGCGGCATCTATTAAAAAATAAAACTTGTTTCTGTTACCGCGAATAAACCTATTCAACAAATTTTTAGAACAAGGGATGCACCTACAAAAGAGGAAAAGAAAATGTTGTTTTTCAATTTAATAGAAGGTCGTCTTTAATCCGCTTTATGCTGTAACCGGCTTTTATAATAATAACAATATTAAAAACAGCTTAAAAGATAAGGCGCTTAATTAAACTCACTGAAACTTCATATTTTGTTTTTATTTTTCATGAATAACTCTCCCACTGAAGGATTAAACCGCAGACGATTTCAGACTTAATAAAAATTTATTTTAAGACACACATTTATTTTAAGCAAATGTCATGTTACGTAAAAGCTGCTGTGATTGGCTTAACAAAATGACGTCAATCACTTGGCATAACATTTGAAAATACATTGAATAAGCTTCTATAAACTAGCTATTCAATATTAGACTAAATATCACTATTTGTAATGAGTTTTATACCGAAATTGTTGTATCATGTTTTTAATTAAATGGTTTTTTCTTAGTTAAAACATCAGTATTTATTGTGAAATCAGCTTATGCCGCTCCTTATAGGATAGTGAATTCGGCAAGGCAAAGGGCAAAGAGTATGAACAATCGACCAATCACATGGTAGATGAAAGACGTGATGTGGATTTCCGTCCATATTTTGTAATGGATTTGAATGTATGGCATTTTGGAATGTTATTGTCAAACCAATGACAACCCCACTTCATGTCCAGACAATTACTGTCCATACCAGGTTGCCTGGAAAAGATCGCAGATTGCGATAGGCCGCCCATTGTATGTGTATTAATTTTAAGTTTCTTTTTATGTACAATAAAGCATATAATAAATAAATAGAGCAGTGGTGGCCCAGTAAAGCAGTGGGGGGCCAGCAGTGCAATGGTGACCCAGTAGAGCAATGCTGTCTCAGTAGAGCAGTGCTGGCCCAGTAGAACAGTGGTGGCCCAGTAGAGCAGTGGCGGCCCAATGGTTACGACCCCAACTTATGAATTGTAGGTCGCGAGTTTGAACCCGAGCAGGCGCTTTACTTTGTGTTATTTAGCTCTCAAAACGGTAAAGGAAAATATCGTGAGAAAAACGGCACGCCCTAGAACCAAATATTCGAATTGTGAGATTTACCAATCCGCACTGGACTCATGTGGAGGATTTATAGCTCACTCCATCTATGAGAGGAGGCCTGTGTCCCAGCAGTGGGACCATTAAAAAGGCTTACGATGATCTCTGTGAAAAATTTCACTTCAATTGAAAACCGAGAAGTGGATCAAAAACTTGCAAGCTTTGATTACATACAAACACCGGGACAGGTCTCGGTCTTTTAGATGGCCACGTTAATTGCATTATGAGCGGCGTCCATGACGTACTCTAAAATGCAGGTGTATGGGCACTTTGGGCACTCTAGCATGTGTCATATTCTGCACATAGGCGCAGAACTCACATCGGGTATCAAATGGGACAAACACGGGACAGGTGAAATAAATAAAAGCGCAATTTTTACAAAAAAACACGTAAGGAATTTTCTTATCATTTTTACACTGGTATCGTTATCTAACCTTATTGATCACCATCGGAGGAATTTGTAACCTTTTGCGCAAATTTAAGCCGAAGTTGAAGGGTATAAATGGCTACCATTTGTGGGATGACAAAATGTCTCTGTAGTCCCCAGTCTATGTAACCTTGACAATACTATAAAAATTTTGAGCGCTAGATAAAGTGACATTATAATTAACGATTGTCAATAGTCGAAAATATTTGGGTTTCACCACAGACCATGTGACATTTCAGTATAACGACATAACAAGCCCATATGTTGGTCTTTCTCTCAATCTACGCGATCTTTTCATTTAACATTTTAGGATGCAAATGTTGACATCAAAGTGATAATGTTTTACAAAAACATATTATAACGTTTTAAAGATGTTAGTTGAAATTTGCTACTAAAACGTAGTTTTAAAAGTAAATGTCGCAAAGTTCAAGTTAAGTTAGAACGAGAGTTCATTCTAGCTGAATATGTGCACGATACCACTACTCACAAGTTTTTTTTATAAGTATGAAGCTTGCTTAAGTTTGTTTATAGTAGAGAGAAATATCAAGTTTATTTATTGAAACACAATTTTAAGTAACAGTTGTTTTTAGGAATTTTTTAAATTTTAAAATTTAAAAGAACCTCCGATCCATTTTCTTGGGCCTTTAACGCACATGCTCTTTCCTATTGCAATTGAACAGAAAGTTTCACGTAAACAAAACAAGCTTTGCTCAGTATACACGCAGGTTAAAGCACCCAGAGCTATTCCGATTTTTCTACGAATATCTATTGTTAGAAATAATTAAGTGATTTTGTTACGTTTATTCCCTCTAACTGTTTGTTTTCCCGTGAAGCGGCCTCTTGTTTTACTTCTCACCGGATAACAGTATCGCAGAAAGTTTTGTTTAGATAAATTATGGAATACCGTGACCTGAGGCCCTAGTGACATTCTATCATCGAAAGCATGGCGATAGCGATTGGAGCAATGTCAAAAATGTGTGGGAACCTTACATTTTTGAATTTCGAGCAACGCCATAGCTTACATCGAATGAGCCTCTGTCAATGTCTAGAACCTCTGTAGTGGCGCAGTTCGCTCTTGAGTGCGCAGTGTAGACATGTCTCATTGTCATTCAAGATCGCAAGTTTCAATCAACCTTTTATAGTTCTTTATTAACGAATACATTGTATAATTGTCAACAGGCGCTGCTGAAGATTTCTTCGGCGTACCTCAACAAGAAGATTCCGAATATTCCAGACATCAAGGTTGATGGAGCTGAGGAGAAATGGTAAGTGCCTTGAATATATGTTTCCTGTTTCACTGACTCCGGATAACTACAATCTGGTTTTTCTGCCCACTTATTGTACGCCAAATTATCTAGAGGCGGTAAAACAGGTTGAATTGAACTTTTACTTTAACCCCGAGGGAAAAAGAGGGTTGTTATAAGTTTGACGTGTTTATCTGTGTGTTTCTGAATTTGTGTATCTTTCTGTGGCGTCGTAGCTCCTAAACGAATGAACCTTTTATCTTAAAGGTTTCTTTATCGAGAGTGTTCTTAGCTATCTTTGATACAAATTGGTTCAGCCGTTCAAAAGTTATGGGCGTTTTACTGTTTGAATCGGGGTGTTTTCGCAAGATATCGTGTCATAATTACGTGTTCCATAGATTGTCGATCAAAGCGTGTCTACTACTAGATAAATTAAGTAGTTTAAAAAGCGAGAAATGAAAGTGTGTCGGGGGCCTTTTTTAAATTTTACTTGTTTGTTTACCTTTTTTAAATTTTACGACTGCTCTTATTTCTACATACTATTGATATTCTAAGTTTGTTTCAAGAATGCATACCTATAATAAGCTTGCGTATCAATCTTTTTTATAGTTTACTTTCAAAACCATTTTGTCCCCAAACTTGACGGTATTTTGTTTGTGAGTGACTAGAAAAACCGACTTTCTTTCAGTGATAACGGTTATCAAAAAGGTTCAAAATGTATGGGATAGACATTTGCTACCGAATTGTGACGTCACTGGCAAATATTTCGAAGTTTTGACAATTGTAATAGCTCATTATAAGGTGAATAGAAGGGCTCAATAGAAGGTCACTATGCCTCGAATTTGGTTTTATTTACCAACACGTACCTAAGTCTCGTGGGTAACTATTTACACACCAAAAAAATGTTTGTCTCGTGTGGAACTCAAACCCGAGACAGTACCGCAAAAGCTAACAGCTCAGCCGCTATGCGAATATTGCATTGCACAAATGCGAATATCTATTCTATTTATAAATGACGATGCGACATCGCGTTTTTCTTAGAAATTGCGAACCCTTGTTTAAAGACATTGTACTTCGGATGTACGAGTATTATCCTTATAAAGATTTCTTGGAAAACGCGCTGTTGCATTGTTTCCGGCAACCTAATTGCGTAAGGGAAATCGGTAAGGCAAAGGGTTTACCATCAATCCACCAATAACATAAGGAAAGCCACATCGCGTCTTTCATCTCGCATGTGATTGTTCGACTAATCGCGTCAAAACCTTTTGACTTACAAATTCACTTTCGCAATTAGGATTCGGGAGCTTAGGCGAATATTGTAAAGCTACGTATTTTTCGCTAATTAATTTTACAGATTTAAATAGCAGTAGTATTTTACAGATATAGAGCGGTGGTGACTCAGTGGTATCGGCCGCGACTTACAAGTTATAGATCGTGGGTTCGAGCCTAGGCAGGCGCTTTACTCTGTGTAAATTATTTCAACACCACTGCTCTCAAAACGGTGTAGGGAAACATCGTGGGGAAAAATGCATGTCAAAGAACCAAAAATTCTAAGACATTTGACATCCACCCTTCGATTACGGCCCATTCCCTCTCACAGAGAGGAGGCCTGTGTCCCAGCAGTGGGAATATTAATAGGCTGATGATCAAATATCAGTAATTAGTGCCCTTGTTTATTAATACATATAACATAACATTAAATATTCTTAAGACTTTAATATAAGGTCAGTCATTAAAAAAAAAGCCATTGGTGAAGGTCGCGGGGACCCGCAGGATGCGAGACGCACGGGACCGGTCAATTTGGCAACGCTTTGGGCAGGCCTATGTTCAGCAGTCTTTCTTCACAGCACGTCTTTCGGCTGAAATGATGATGATGATTTAAATAACATAACATCACGCCTACATGCCCCGAAGGTTTGGGCAGAGGTGCACTTACATTACACCCACATTTCGCCAGCTATGTTTAAGTCCCTTGTATAAGGGGTCGAGTTCAAAGTAAAGTTATAAATTACTAGCGGATGCCTCGCGGTTTCACCCGCGTAGTTTCAGTTCCCGTGGGAATACAGGAATAAAAAGTAGCCTATTACACCCTGGGATAGTGTAGCTTCCCAACGGTGAAAGAATTTTTGAGATCGGTCCAGCAGTTTTTAAGTTTATTCATTACATACAAAAATACAAATCTTTCCTCTTTATAATATTTGTATACCTATAGATTTATAAACAAATAAATCTATAGGTATTACCACCACATGCAAGCACGCGATTTCGGTAATAAATAAGAACCCAAAAAACCATATCTTGAGCGCCTAATATCAATAATTTAATTCATTTTACCTACATGAAAGTTTTTTATTGTAATTTCAACTTTGACGCTTCAACTTTAAATTCTGAATTACAACGACGTTGTCCGTAAGCTGTTTTAACATTTTAATATGTCATAACTTAGTTGCAGATCACTACAATTATTTGCATACCTACTTTGCGATCGTTGCATAAATAATATTAATTCAAAAAAAATCAACAGTTTTATTCCAAACAAAGTTTAAAACTTGAAACATCATAAAGTTTCATCGGTAGTGTATACTAGTGCCATCTATCAAACGCAGACTCAAGCAACTGCAGTTTGATGCTACGTTACTTGAACTACGTTTTCATTAGGAAGTCCTCGAATAACTTTTATAAATAAATGATGCGATGCAAATGTGTCATTGGATTTAGTTTAGCCACTTTTTACTAGATGGCGCCTGTATGGCCATTCGTAGCATTGTCGTAGCAGGTGCTACGAAAACTCGTAACACCTAACGTAAAGATTTTTCTTTTAGGTTTGTTTTGGTATGTTGGCATGATTTAGAATTATTTGAGTTATCAGAAAGATGATAGTTCGGGCTCACCAAAAAGATAATCAATACAAAAAAGGTTCATGAAACATATGTTTTGCACAAATTTGCAGACAAGATACATAGGACAAGTTACTACAAATAATACGTACAGATTGCTATCTTTCATACGGACCTATATATTAATTTGTAAGTCTTCTGTAATATAATTTGATAATTTATACAAGAAGAAAACAAGTAGTGTCCAATCTTTTAAAAAAAGTAAATTTCATACAGATTTCGCGTCAACATATCGAATTTTCTCGGTCCCCAACAAAGCGACCTTTCGCATGGCTTGAGATGAGATCTCTTATACTCAAACCCGAAGATTCACGATCGTGTCGAGGTCACCGGCCGACCGTGACCGACCGGACCGGACCCAGTTCAGGGCTGGCCAAAGAAATTATTACAAATATACTATATTTACCTTTTAGATATTAGTTTTCGCTTGTAAGTAAAAAATTTGGTTGAGTGGATGAAATAAATTTAGGTTTTAGAAGTACTTCTACTGTGTTTAAATAAGAAGAATTTCTTAATTCTATTTTAATCTAACGTATTATCCCCGATTTTTGAATTAATTGAAGTAAGATATTTGTGATATTATATTCAACCCAGAATACCTATCATAATTTGACTTGAAAAAACAAAACAAATTTTCAATTCAGAAATTTAAAAATATATAAACATTTTGGTTTATAAACACATGAAACATACACGTTGTGAAAAGAGTCATCAAATAGCCCTCACCCACACATCCTTTGCAATAAATTAGGATATTGTCCAAAATAATTGTAAATAAGCATTGCCATAAAATGGTCATTGAAACATCCAGCCAAAATAAATTTCCTATTTAACTTTTCTCATTTTTTAAACTCACTCACTACGTATCAAACAGACTTCTAAAAAAGGAAATACGAACCCGTATAAAAGCAGCGTCAGACGCACATCGAATTAGTTTCATTTGGCACTTAATACGAGCATGAAACTCACACGAGAGGAAATAGACATCACGTCGGATCGTTCGGATCCAGTGGCAAAAGGATGCACAGAGAAGCACAGCTAAAAGCAAAAGTTATTCGAATATTTGACATAATTTCAATATCCGCTCTTGACTTGCGTCGATGAGAACTTATGGTGAGAGACAGAACCATTCAGCTCAGCTGGGAAATACGAAGAAGTAGAAAATCGCAAATGAGTTTGTGCGAGCTTTCATCGTGAACGTAGTTTTGTCTGGAGTGACGTTAAATTGAAGTGTCGAAACTAGAAGTGGTTAACCATTTGTATTTTGTGTGAGAATTTAAAATTTTCTTCTAAGACCGTTGTTGTTATCACGCGGATTTTATTCACGCACGCGGGCTTTACAATAAAGGGTACTATGCATGCGGTACCAAAGGCGGGCTAATCCAGCGTGCTTGAACAAATCCGCGTGATATTTAAAATGCCCTAAATGGCAATACCCATATTTTAAGAAACGTTCGCATCCACATCTCAAACTGTCTAAAAAACCATTTCCTCAAATTTTGACAAGGTTTTGACATTGATTGTCACTTGAGATAATATTGTTAGTAGCAAAGACCTTATACTTCTTACTACTAGACTGTGCACTATAGCGCAAAAATCGGTCCGCAGGAGAGGGCTCCCGTTGGTAGTGTGTCTCTTTCTAATGAGGTGACCATGACCATACCGAACTCGGGACAAATTGATTGTAAAAGCGATAGTAAGTATCCCGATATATTTATGCTACCTAAACCTACCTAATTTATTGTAAATAAAAAAAATGGAATGTATAGTTTTTGGAATCTACACCACTTACCGTATGGTGTCGGGCGTAAATAATTTCACCATCCCATGTTTTCCCGTGGGTGTCGTAAGAGGCGACTAAGGGAAAAACCAGAGAAAGGGCAGCAGCGTTCTCTGTGCATTTGTTACAACCATACTGCGATCGCCAACCCGCCTGCAAAGCACTCCCCATGAATAGCACAAATAAAACATAGCCCCTATAGTGCCCGGCAGCCTGCCTACCCTCGACTACGGTAGCGGTCGAGATTACGGTATGGCAAGGGGTACTAAGAATCCCGGACGAGATCCGGCTACCCCAACAAATACCGACGACTGGACCTGGCAACGTACAACACGCGCACACTTCGGTCCGATGAAAAGATCACCGAACTCGAAGAGGAATTGAGCAGTTTACGATGGAGTATTATAGGGTTATCTAAAGTTCGAAGAGAGGAGGAGGACTCGATAATCCTAAAATCCCAAGTCTCCTCAAGTCTCGTTCTTCAATACCCATCGTATAGATAGGAACAAAATGCTCTCCGATCCTACTCATAAGCTCATGAAGGTGAGGCGTGAGATGATCCTGCAGTCTTTAGACGATGCTTTGAAATACCGGCAGTTAAATATACCTCAAAGTATCTCAATTATTTCACGATTTCACATATTTTTCAGTTGCGTAGACAGTTGAGAAACAAAACTACACCAATTTTATTCCTGTAGGAATCAATTTGCAAATAATATTAACAGCCACTGAATTTCACTCGAACAAAGCCCGCCAAAAACTCCGCAAACCACCATCTTACATTTAGTATTACCAGGCTCAAATATTTAAAAGCACTACTCTTACTAAGTATTAATGAATTATTTTTTAAATACAACGAATTGATTAATTATAGGAACTGTAGAAATATTTAAATACGTTTCAAAGTCTATGAATCGTTTGTTTTGGTATAACATAAAAAAGAAAAATATAACATTTTCTACCATTTCTACCAAACCCAATGATTAGTTGAGCTGGCAAGAAGTCAGACAAGGACACACTACCAGCGGAAACCCTCTCGCCAGGACCGCTTTTGATTAGCTGCCGCTTATAAGGAAATAGCTAACCTAGGAGTATCATGATAGATTTCATTTTAGCTAAACAAAAATTTTTGGTACACAGTCTTGTAGTAAGAAATACGTATAAGGTCTTTAGTTAGTAGAATTAGAACGTTTTTTTTATGTATGAGAATAGGCCGAGGTACATTGCTTAATATGATGTTTTAAGGAATGGCAAGTTGTATCGTATGAAAAATAGCAGTCAAAACATTGGTTGATTTTAAAAAAGTGGTAGGCAAAGCGCCATGTCATTCTTGTTTTCGTAAACCACTGTGACCACATTAAATATGAAATGTCGTTTCTGAAAGGAGGTTAAAACCCTTTTCAAAGAATTTTTAAACAATAATATATAATATTGAATATTTGGTAGCAAATGGGGTACTACAGGGAAGCGTTCTTGGGCCCACCTTTCTAATTTATATCAACGATCTGTGTGGGTTGGAAGCAAGTGGTGCTCGGGTATTCCCTTATGCTGATGATACTGCGGCGGTCTTTACCGGTGATCATTGAGATTTTGTGCGGTGGGATACGGAAGTGGGATTATCAAAAATTTCTTCCTGGCAGAAAAGTAATTTAATTACGCTGAATAGCCAGATTACTATATCTTCATGTTGATTTCAATTGCGCTTGTACAACTATTGACAAGATGGAGAAAACTGAATAGTTGGGTATTGTACTTGTCCAGCGTCTCTCTTGGCACTCTCATTTGTCATTGGTTAGTTATCGTTTGAGAAACTTAATTTAGATTTACAAGTCACTGAGACATGTTGCACAGCAATTCTAAATAAACATATTACATTCATTGCTCTAGCCCAATCTGTGTTAACCTTTTGCATTCCTGCCACCGGTGGTGCTTCAAATTAAATTTCTTGTTGATGAAAGATCATAGCGTGGCCTACTTAAAACTGTCTACTTCAAACCTTATCATTTTTCTACAATCGAGCTGTACAACTTTTGCGACCTCTTAATCATAGGAAGTTTTTTAATCTGAATTCAACCCTAAAAGTGCATAAAACAATGGTGTGTAATCCTGGTATTCCGAGGCAGAGAAGAACTCACTTTCGTATTCCTGTGATTAGGATTCGCACTGCATTCGCACGGCAGCAATTTATTGCTCTACCTTATTTTCTATACAACCCCGTTGATAAAAAAGTTTCTGTGTACCGAAAAACGCGCTATTAATGTAAGGGAGCCCTGAGTTTATGGCTAAAGACCCTTAATTATGAAGAAACTGAGTTATTTCTACATCCAGTTACATAATACATACATAAACTAATGGAGGGAATTACGCTCACACACACACACATTACACTCACACTAACGCTCCACAAGTCATTATTTCTGTATTACAGTCTGCATCTACTTTGTTTTATATTTAATTGATTAATTTTATTTTTTATTTAATCCAATTTTAGTTAAAATTTGATTAAATGTTAATTTAATTTATATTAAATTTTAATTTAATTTGAAAACTAGGTGTAACGTACGTAACCGCGTTAAGCAATGTATATTATGATCACGTTTCTGTATCATATTAAATATTGTAAGCACTTTCTGTATCATTATTTAATGGCAGTTATGCATTTAATATAGTTTGGTAGCTTCTGCAAGGCCCTGGAAAGGTCCACAATCATTAATATTTTCTTGCAGAACAAAGAGGCATACTATCTGCAAAAAAAATAATGCATCGGCACTATTCACTATAACTTTTCTTCCTTCATTTCGTTGAAAGCGCACTGCCTGAAAAATACCCATCTTAGTTCCGATTTGTTAGTTTCGAAACTATAGGTAATGGATAAAAATCTATAGGGAAACTATAGGTTCCCTTTGGATAAAAATCTATAGGGATTCCGTTAAGTTTTCTTAGTAGGTGTATATTCCTTTACTGAATCTATGAGGTAAGTGACTAAGTTTTTCTTAACTAGACCAAACAAACAGGAATGCTGGGGGCGAGCTTTGATTTATAAATTAATCTTGACATACTCTGGATAAGTGATTAGTTAACGGTTAATATTTTAAAATTGAGATGAATATAACTTGGTATTAAAATATTAATACTAAGTAGTTATTTAAACTAGATTTAATATCTTTAAAAACGAACTCAAAAACGAATCAACAGAATCACAAATAATTTTATTAGAAAATTAAAGTCATGAACCTTATTACCTACTACGTAAATTTTATAAATTAAGTTCAGTAAAAATATCAAATAAAAGGTATGTATTGCTATAAATAATTGTATAAGAAGCAACGTTAATATACTTCATTAAAATACATGGTATCAGAGAGTTTCCAACAAAGAGAACATCATGGAAAATATTAAGCTGAATATTCCATTGTAACTTTTCAATTAATTAAGAGCTTTTCACTCATTTGTGACATGCTCGTGCAAAAGGATTTTTGCTACCAAAAAATACATTAATTTGATTCAATTTTAATCCTTTACAATAAAATTGTCCAATGTCAACATCAGTAGTTTTAATGAACATAAGAAAAGGAAAAGATGTCCAATCGAGAGCCACTTGAATGGCTTTTCATGAAAATGGTTTGAATGTTTTCTTCACCAATTGAAAAATCATCACATTGTATTTCTTTTTCCGTTTACTTTTACATCATGGCTGCCAATTCAGTTAAAAATCTAGTGACCGTAAATTTTCGATGTGGTTCGATATTCAAAATTAATATAAGGACAAGAATTCGTTATTTATGCTGCGTGGGGACAACAATGTGACAATTCGTAAATGAATATAGCTTAGGAGTAATTTCAAATCAGCAGATAGCTAGATGGATAGAATACTCATAATTGAAGAATAACAAAGTACTTGATATCTAATATATCTTTTTTAAATATAATTGCTTTTTTTTTCATACAATTTTTTTCCTGCTGTCTTTAGGATTTGCTGATCTTTTACTAGCTATAATACACTTATATAATAACATTAGTTATAAAATTCTTGTTACTAACCACCACAGCTATGGACTTTTATGTCTGAAATAAATGTTATTTTTTACTATAGTTATAAAAGAATTGCATATAGTTAAAGGATTTTTAGAAGCATACTTGGATTGTTATAAGATACTTACACGAAGAATATTTAAATTATTGTCGTCACCATATTAAACAATACTTTCGAATTTTTTGTAAAAAGAACAACATTCCTAACAGACGTTTCTGTCTCAGTACAAATACAAGTTCAGGTGCCAAAGATAAACGTTTCAACAACTTTAACTGATTGCCGTGGACCTCAAGCAAGAGCCACTGAGTTCGGATAACACTCAGCTCGCTTGCATCCATCGCAGCATCGCTCAGGGAAACTTGGCATTTTGGATCGTTTGTTTATTAAAGGAGTCATTTATAAAGTAACACTGTTTGTATGTTAATAATGCAACAATTAAAGAACTTTATATTAGACATAAGAAGTGGACTTTATATTATTTTACACTAGCGACTCTGCTTCGAACGGGACACTTGATATTTGCCGATATTTTCAACAAATACCGTCATATTTCAACCAATTTACGCAAAACCTTAACAAATTATGCACCTAAACCTACCTCATGAATACTCTGTCTGTTTGTGAAAATTGAATGAAAATCCGTCCAGTAGTTTTTGAGTTTATCGGGAACAGACATACAGATGCGGCGGTGAACTTTGTTTTTTTTTAATATGTAGTGATGTAGGTTTTTAATATGTACTTTATATTTAAATAGTTCTCCTCTTTTTATTTACTCTGATTGATAACAGCAATATTACCATGTATTTTGCATCATTACTATCATTCGGTCGATGGGGTCGAAAAGTTCTCAGAAGCCAAAAAGGAGGGTTATGATTTTTAGTGTGGGGACGTTTGGGGGAGGCCTATGTCCAGCAGTGGACGTCTTTTAGCTGAAATGATGATAATGCAGATATTAGCAGTCTATTTATATATGTATGTATTTATTCACGTATTTTCCTCCGTACCTCCTAAACTTTTATATCCGATATTGATGAATAAGGTGTTAATCGATTCGGGGTGAAAAAGGGTTACAGTTTTATTAAACATTTTCCTTGTTATGATATCTACAACCACTTTTTATAATCATTTTCGATCGATAGTATCGTCTTTGTCCCAGTATTTCTTTTCTCTTCCTCGAAATAATAATTAAAGGAATAAAAGAGTATTTTCTTCGGTAAAAAGAGCTATTCGAACACATAAATGTATAAACAACGGTGTTCTGAGTTGCAGGTGTTCTTTTGTACTGAGCTGCAGTGTTCCAATCGGCAATGGATTAAATCGCTTACTTTGAAAGCAGACTTAGTGATTACTAGTAACCCTTCTGGAATAAAAATTTGTATTTGATTTAAAAAAAGTATTTCTGTGTCCAGATTTTCGTAGTTACTGCTAAAAGATGCAACTCTTTACACATTTCTGTTTAGTAAACTTCAATTTCAGAACAGAAATTTATTTATTAGTAGCTGACCCGGCAAACGTTGTTTTGCCATACGAGTATAAATGATTTCAAAGATTTCCAAAAATATTGCACGCACTGAGTGATACTTGTATAGTATTCTTAACTGTCGTTTAATCATGGAATGGTTTATACAGGTAACATAATGGTGGTGGGTTATAGTTAAATTTTCCTGTTTCTAACGAAGATAAAGCCAAAAATCATAAAAATTGGTCCTGCCGTTCTTTAGTTATAAGTGGTGTAACTAACAAGACTTTGTTTTATATATATAGACTAGCACTTCGCCCGCGACATCGCTCGCGTGATTTCGTTTATCCTATAAATGACTCTTAGGTGCAGTTAGTGAAGGCGACTAAAAATAAGCTATTATTAAATCAATAAAAAAACGGGGTATCATAGATATATAGGGTTTATTGGTTTGAGACGATACGTTATGTGGCTTAAATAAGAATCAATTTTAGGTTACTGTCACAAAGAAAAATCCTCCCCTAAAAACTTAGTAACCCCATTTTGCCCCGTTGAAGCTAGAGTTTTGAACAACCCATATATGATATTCACTCTTTTCTTCTCTTTCTATTTTTCGTAGTTCGTTCTTAGCAAGATTCCGCATTAAGATTCCTCAAAAAAACTTTAACACCCCTTAGGTAATCCTATCTGACGGGTAGTTTTAAAAACGTTTTATGTAAATTTCAATTATTTATTTTATCCCACGGAATATTTTTTTTCTAACAAACAAATTCTGCCCCTTTTCACCCTCTTTCCAGGTCTTTCAGATTTAATTTTCGAAAATTCCTGCTTAGTGCTCCCCTAGAACCCTACGTCAAAATCAAAAACCTGTCCAAAGTAAGATTCTTAGCTTAACCCCAAGCTTTTCTAAAAACTTATAATGACCACCTTTATTGTTTACATAGGTTGGTACTTATGTCAAGCTTCAAGTTTTTTATCCCAACAAATATGATTCTCCAAAAAAACTTTGACACCCCCTATATCGCTTTTTGGGGACAGATTCGAAAAACTAATAATGACAACCTTTAATGTTTGTTTAGGTTGTTATTTATGTCAACTTTCAAATGTATTAACCTAAGAAATAAGATTCTTCAAAACATTTTTATACCCCTTAAATCGTCTTCTGGAGGCTGTTTCAAAAGACTAGTAATGATTACCTTCATTGTTTATTGAAGTTGGTATGTATGTCAAATTTCATGTTTATTAACCCAAGAAATAAGATTTTTCAAAAAAAAAATATCAACCCCTAAATAATATTTTGGGGGTAGTTTAGAAAAACTAATAATGAGAACCTTTATTATTTATTTAGGTTGGTATTTATGTCAATTTTCAAGTTTATTGACCCAATAAATCAGATTCTTACATACAAACTTCAACACCCCCTAAATCATCATTTGGGGGTAGTTTAAAAAATCTTATAATGACAACCTTTATGATTTACTTAGATTACTATTTGTACCAAATATCAAAAATTCTGGCCGAAGGAATTAGATTTTTCATACAAACTTCCAACCCCATTTTTACCCACTTAGGGGTGGGATTTCCAAAAAACCTTTCTTATCGGATGCCTACGTCATAGAAAGAACACACCCTCTAAGTTTCAGGTCTCTACGATCAGCGGTTTAGGCTGTGCGTTGATCCGTCAGTCAGTCATTCAGGTCAAAGCATTTTATATGTATAGATACTTTAATTTGAAAAAATAATAATATCGCAATACTTGACATTTTGAGCTGATAAATACTTAAATGACATCTTTTTTATCAAAGTTGCTGAAGCTGACTCAATGTGATGCACTACCCATAAGTGACCATAAAATAATCTTCTAATAAAACGTATAAATGTATGAAATTAATGTACGTATGAACTGAGGGACCATACTGGTACTTCGCAAAAATAAAAATCGTAGGATTTAGTAGTAGATATAAAACAATTGTAGAACAAATCTGAGAATTTTTGAACAAATGTATTAAAAACTCAGCCCTTAAAGTGCGGTCCCTCAATCCTCACTGACCATCAGCCAGACCTCGCAAGTATAAGAAAAATTAAGGTATTGTGGCTACAAACATTTAGAAAAGATATTGTAAAGATATTTACTAAATAACAGACCACAAAGCATCAAAGATAAAAAACATATAACGATTAAACTGTGGGCCCTCAATCCTCACATCCACTGACATATGTACATGTTCTAGCTGCTAGATGAAATAAATATCAGAAAGACTAGCGTACTTAACTTTTATTACAAAGTTACTACTAAATATTAAGTACGTAAAATTGTGTATTTCATACCTCTTAGCTGAGATATTATTTTTTAATCCTATGAAAATAGATAGAGTAGGGTGACCACACAATAAAACAAAATTTAGACAGTACTATTATACTTCATTAATCTAATTTAATGGCTTAAGTGTATTTAATATAAAAATAGATTACAAAATTAACTCATCACAATTAGCCATCGGGCATATGACATTCGAAACCAAACAGTTTACCCATTATAGGGTTTACTGCTTGATTTCGAATTCCGTATGCCCGATGTCTAGCCTAGCCTAGCACATCTCTGGTGGAAAACTCACAGTGTTCTACAGCCTCGCAACGCATCCTAGCTTAAAAGAAATTCTCAATACGACAGATTGTAGAAAGGCCTTATTCTATTGTCGTGCATTTGTGTTATATAGACTTTCCTTGAATAAACACTTTTTAAATTTAATACCTATGTTTCATATTATAGTTTCAATAAACTTATTTTGTAACGAATATGCTTTTTCCAGTTCCAAATCTGTCCAGCTGAGAATCTGTCCAGATGCTCCGGAGGGTCGGTTTTTACGTACGCATAGTGTTTATGAGGATAAATAAAACAGGAAACTGAGAATATATAATACTAGCTGTTCCCCGCGGCTTCGCTCCCGTGGACACCCTACAGGACCCGTGTTTTGGAATTAAAAAATAGCCTATGACACAAAAGAATAATATAGCTTTCTATTGGTGAAAGAATTTTTTAAATTGGTTCAGTAGTTTCGGAGCCTATTCGGTACAAACAAATAAACAACCAAAAAAATATTTTTCTTTATAATATTATTATATATAGGTAGTAAAATAGTATAGATTATAAATGCGAAAGTTTTGATGGATATGTGTATGTTTGTCACTCAATAACTCCAGAACGACTGAACAAATCTGGATGAAATTTGGCACAAAGATAGATCATAGTTTTATCCCGGGATTAATATGTTCCCTCGGGATGATTTTCCACTTTAACCGAAGCCGTTGGCAGAAGCTAGTTGGGGTAAAAAATCAGTTGCCAACATTGTCCCTGTTGATAATAACGTGAGAAACCTAATATAGTATTTAATAACACTCTTTTATTAGCTTGGTATGTATGTATCAATGTAACGGAATCTTTGAACGTGATTTTCAACCCCTTCAAAACGTCGGAACAATTTGCAACTTAGCACACTTATCAAGGACCGATGACATTGCAATAATTTAAATAGTTTATCCCATTTTCCTTACCAGGATATTCAGTATTAGAGATTGAACTATAAAGCAAAAATAAATCATAGAAAATATAATTATATAATTTTAAAATATCTTAAAAAGCACCCACGCTTTTTTACAATATTTTTTATCACAAAATAAATACAAAGTAAATTTATTGAGAATTATTTTCTAAATTTTTAGTTTGGTTTTCTATTAATTAATTCGTTTTTTTATACTTGAGAAAATAAGTGCCACTTGAAATTTAACTTCAGTGAAATTTTAACATAAATCTTAACATTTTTGTCTTGTTCAGAACAGGTACGAACTAAAGCGACTAACCATATTTAGCTGAAAACCAGAGTTTTACATGTATCGACTGCCTATCTGACCTCCACAGCCCAGTAACTGGGTAACACGATACCTCTTGGCTAGACTGGCGACAGATCTCAGGCTTCTGACTACCCGTAACGATTGTCAAAGATCTTTAAATGACTGCTTTTCGAGGTATAGAAGTAACTCGCTATCCAAAGATAGTCACCCATCCACGGACCGAGCTCGGCAAGCGTTGCTTAACCTTGAAGATCAACCCGTGTGTCTGTTATTATTTAGCCACGAGCTGTCATATGCCTTCGAATTTTTGATTCTTTGCCGGTTTCGTCACGATGTTTTTGTTCACCGTGTAATCCCCATTTGTCCGTTTAATTTTGTAATTAATTTTTTTATTAAATACACATAATACGCCATGTAATATAACATTAAATTAACCATACAACCATGTTTTCGTTTCGACTAATGCTATATTAAAAGAAGTATAATAGTACTATCTACATATTGTTTCATTGTGTGGTCACACTACTTTCATAGGATTAAAAAAAAAAAACTCAGCTAAGCGGCAAGAAATACACAATTTTAGATACCTGTTATTTAGTAGAAACTTTTTACTAAAAGTTAAGTATACTAGTATTTCTGATATTCCACTAGTCTAGCAGCTAGTGCATGCACATATGTGAAGATTCTGGGACCAATTTTAATAATCGCTACGAGTATCTTCAAATCGAGTTGATGTTTTTTTTTCATTTCTTTTTTACAAAATGTTTCAAGTCTCTTATTAAAAATCTATGTACAAAAAGAAAGATTTTATTTATTTGATTCGGTAATATTCACTAAAATATTTATATTTATTGTGTGGAATGAGGGACCACAGTTTAAACGTTATATCTTTTTTTATCTATGATGCTTTGTGGTCTGATATTTAGGAAATATATTTACAAAATCTTTACTAAATGTTTGTAGTCACAATACCTTATTTTTTCTGATACTTTCCGAGATTTGGCTGATGGTCTTTGAGGACTGAGAGACCGCACTTTAAGGGCTGTAGTTTTTAATATATTTGTTTACAAATTCCCAGATTTGTCCTACAATTGTTTAAAGTCTATTACTAAATCCTACGTTTTTATTTTGCGTAATACCAGTGTGGTCCCTCAGATCACACGCACGTTGAAATTTCCGATTAACATGCGCTACCGAAATTTCGTGTAGTCAATCCCGAACTCAGATTTCTGAATGAAGAATTTGAAGCTGAGTATTTCTTGTCAAACTTTGGCATTCGTGTAGTTTCGCACGGTCTTAAATCCAAATATTGAAATAGAAACCGGCGCCGACGGCCCTTCGTAAATATCTATAAAATATTTAGTTTCCGACTTATAATACTAAATATACGATAGCTACTTATATTTTAAATTAAATGTCTGGCGCCCGTGTCATCTCATCTCGACTGGCTTGTGTTGCTATCTCGGCAGCATGAAGGGAATAAGTAGAGCAGGCAATTTACATATTGCAAGCCACAAGGAAACGTATAATATAAGGCTTTTTAGCTGTATCTGTGAATATAAAACTTGAAACATATAATATTATAGCAAAACGTCACGCCCAAATTCCCCTACGCTACGGCCTATTTCGTAAGGTTAGCACCTACGGCCTATTTCGTAAGGTTAGCACCTACGGCCTATTTCGTAAGGTTAGCACCTACGGCCTATTTCGTAAGGTTAGCACCTACGGCCTATTTCGTAAGGTTAGCACCTACGGCCTATTTCGTAAGGTTAGCACCTACGGCCTATTTCGAAAGTTAGCACCTACGGCCTATTTCGTAAGATTAGCAAGTAGGTACGGACTATTTCTTAAGGTTAGCACCTACGGCCTATTTCGTAAGATTAGCACCTACGGCCTATTTCGTAAGGTTAGCATCTTTGGTCTATTTCGCCAATTATGCTTTTGTCTTCTTTTTTATCTAATAGAACCTCCATATTGCTCATTTATTAACACCAAACCGGCACAAGACCAAACTCCGGGCTGCTATTGAGAAATTAAAGATAGAAACACCCATTTACTATTTGCCCGATCCTGGAATCAAACCCAGCCCCACCTGTTCAGCTGCAGCAGTGCGCTTGCGACTACTAAAAGATTATGAAAACAATTTTACATCATTGGTAGCATTTTTTTTAAACAACAGCCACGTGTCGGACTTCGCACAGTTAGGGTTCCGTACCAAAACGTAAAAACAAGTTGGTTGTAATAGAAAAATAGAGGGAATTTCAAAGAAAACGTCTGATTTATCAATATATATTCATAATAATAAACATGATAAAGTATCTTGACTTGGCTCGCGAGGTTGTCGACATGTGGGATGTGGACCCAGCGATCATTGTACGATAGTCGTGTCGGCCAATGGCTTAATAGCCACGAGCCTCGACCAACATCTTAGGAGGCTCTCGTTAGGCGGCTGGGTCAAGGGCCTGATCCAGAAAGCAGTATTGCTGGACACGGCTCGTATTGTAAGGAGGTTCCTCTCCCTGGAACCCTGACCGCCGGTAGCTTGGACCCTGTTCCCGATACTGGTGGGCCTCTATTTTTTATATTTTTAAATGTTTTTTTTTGTGTTTATTTTATAAAAATATATTTAAAATTGTAGAGAATAAGAAAGCTGTTAAATAAAGAACATGATAACAAATTTGAAGTTCATAGGTCAATATGGGAAGCGAAAAAATCTTTGGAACAAAGTTTTGTAAACAAAGGAGGCTTCTCATTCCTTTGTTTTCCAAAATTAATACAGTATTTCTCTACTTAACGAGCTCGAAACAACGATAACCCCATTAAACCAATAAAAAACCTCAAAATCCTATTAAAAATATAAAAATAAATTGACAATTTGTATGGCTTTGGGTCAACAAGACACTTAATACTGTGAATGTTTGAAGACATTTAGCTTCAACCGTTTGGGTATAAAACCTGTTAGCGTTATAAAAAAAGAAATACAACTTTTAATGCATAAATAACGTATAATTATGAATTTAAAAAAAATACAACGAAAATATAGAAAAAGGTAAAACACATTAAATAAAAAAAACGAAAGACATAGTTGTCAATATCGTACTAATTATTCTAAATATTTAGTATACAAAAACAAGTGAAATTTTGGCAAGGTATAAATCTGAGTTCACGTGTTTAATAATGGCTTAAGCATACAAGTAAAGTACGATACCATAACGTGATATAAGTAAGGTAATAAAAGTTTTAACTACGGAAACTTAAAAGGTAAGCTACATTAAATATAATGTTAATTAAAGAATGATAACAGTCATTCGTCGAGAATCCACGCTGGATGAACAAAACAGCCTTCCGTAGAACCTCTCCCAAAAAAACAGTGCGTTTTAAAACAATATATGTACGGAACGCGTTGAAAGGTATATAACATGAAAACTAGAGACAGTTAAATCTAAACCATACTAGCCTAACCTAAGAAATAAGGATCCCTTAAAATAATCAAGAAGTAGAATAAAAGGTGAAGTAACTTAAAAAGACTTCAAAAAAAAGAAGAGTCATACGTAAGGCCTAAATACTAGGATATCGATAGTAGGCTAGGATAAGTGTCTTATTGATTAAAATCATGGCTAAAAAGAACATCACTACTGGCGTCTCGAAAAAACATATTGAAAAGTAAATATCGATAAAAGATTTTATCCACCCTGATACATCTTTTTTTTAATCGATAAGAGATTTTATCGATACCGGTACATCACTAGAGGGAACTACGATTTCAAAAGAAACGTCACTAAATGCCAACTGCGGTAAAAATTGCTATGCAACCAGCTAATGCTGGTGTAAGTTAGTAAGTAAATGGAGAAGATTGACAATATACGTAATTTGAAAAAAGATAACTTTGTTATGTAAATAACTTAGTAAAAATGGTAATGGGTAGAATTAGGAGTAAAACTAATATTTTGAAAGGATTCTGGTGAATCAAAATAACCATTTTGAAATTATAAGACAATTTGTAAAGGAGAGCCGACTTGTCTGCCGCAGTTCATACACCTCGTGCCAGACTGGCACAACTTGTTATTATAACAGTAAAGTTCACTTGAGAGTATTATTGTTATATATTTATAGTCTTCAGGGATTTATAACACTCATTCACAAACTGAATTCGTTACAATTTTATTAGTACTTTGTGGATAAGAATACACTTTGTAATTCAAGGCTAAAATATGTGTCCTTAAAATATCGCAACCAAAACTTAAAATAAATTATATTTATTGCACTTCGATTTGTTAAACATTCACGGGCTGAATATATTACAGTTTAAAGATTTCCTCAGATAAGATAGTATACTTGGTAGTAGGTACTAAGTAGTCAACCGACTTTCGGCGTTCACCAAAGAAGATCTGGAACGACATTATCTTAGCTTTTTTGAGATCAAAATTAAAACAAGATAGACGAAGGGACCATCGAGCTAATCTTCCAGAAGGATTAGACACATTTTGGAACCACTTTAAAAACCGCATGATCGGTATAAACTGTAAACTATTTACCATTGTCAAGATAACAACGCCAATGTTCAAGTACAGTAATAAAAGCTAGTTATTATTTATATTGCCCGTTCAATAGTTGAATAGTATTGCTCATTTTTATTAAGAGTTTTGCTCATATATGCGAACACAACTTCTTTATTGCCTTGTTCCTGGGTCAACATAGCACCAATTCCAAGATTAGACGCGTCACAATGTACAGAAAATGGAAGGTCAAAGTCAGGGCAAGCTAAAATTGGGGTTGAAATTAAACATTCTATTAGTTTAGAAAAGGCTAAATTTGCTTCATCGTTCCAGACAAAGTTCCTAGAAGAGTTTCCCCCAGACGAAGTTAGTTTACAAAAGGATGAAGCGATAGAACTTCAACAGGTTAGGTATGAAGTGACGAAACCAACTACATGTGCCTAAGAATTTCCTCACTTCTTTTTAGAGGTAAGAGCGGGGTAAGCTTAAATAGCTTAAATTTTATTAGGGTCAGCACGTAGACCTTGGTCGTCAACTACGTAACCGAGATATTTTAATTATTTACGAAAAAAAATACTTTTCTTGAAGTTAATTGTTAGACCTGCGTAAAAAAGTTCAAAAACTTCAAAAAGAACTTTAAGTAGAAGCGAGAGATGCTCTTCAAATGTTTCGCTTATTATTAGGTATGTCATATAATTAGCAAAAGACTATTATCAAAATCTGGTGTAAATAAGCTATCCATGAGTCTTTGTTGAGTCGCGGGAGCATTGGTTTAGCCAAATGGCATAATTTTAAAGCGATACATGCCTTTTCCAGGGACATTAAAAGCAGTTTTATCTTTATGGTCCTAATTTAATGGAATTTCCCAGAAAGCTTAAGCAATGTCTATGCTAGTCAGATATCTAGGATTTCAGACAAAAACAAAAGGTTGACTATAAGCGTCTTTCCGAGTGATTGCATTCAATTTTCTACTATCAACACAGAAACGCCATTCTCCGTTCTTTTTTGGAGTGACAAGCACTGGAGATAACCAAGGGCTTTCACATTTTTCAATTACATCTAGATTTATCATTTGATCAACCTCATTAATTAATGCCTTTTGCTTTTCAGGCGAAAGTCTTTAACAACGTTGTTTAACTGGCAGTGCGTTACCGGTGTCAATACGATGAGAAACTAAACTGGTACGACCCAATATGCCTCGTTCCTCAAAATAAATTGTTTTAAAACGATCAATAAAATCAGTTGCAATATTTTTCTCATTAAACGAAAGGTGTTCAAATGTGTGAACTTTATCGTCCACTGAACTCACCGTAATAGTTTTATTAATTGGATTTAGTTCAGATGAAAGCGTCAGGGTATATAATATTCTAAGATTTTACACATTAGCGGTAAAAATTAAGTTATGGATGTTAAAACAATCAATGATAACTAAAAGTATGCTTTTCAGGTTCAAACAGTATCAAAGAATACATAAAAGTGAGTCACTTGAGTTAGAGAGTATAGTATTATAAAACGTAAATAGACTAAAAGATGTGGATCTGTATAGCAGAATACCACAATTTAAAAACAGGACAGACGCTATTGTCAATATTGTACTAATTATTCTAAATATTTAGTATACAAAAACTATTTTGCCAAGGTAGAAAGCTGAATTCACGACTCTAATCTTCAACGCAGTTGCAACCAGTTTGACGATGGCTTAAGCATACAAGTAAAGTACGATACCATAACGTGATATAAGGTAATAAAAGTTTTAAATATAATGTAAATTAACATTGTGATAAGAGCCATTCGTCAGGAACAGCCTTCCGTAGAACCTCTCCCATAAAAAACAGGGCGTTTTTAAAAAGGATATGTACGGAACTCGTTGAAAGATCTTCGGGATTCCGAAGACTGCAAGTACTCCAGAGATAATTCGTTCTGCCCCGGGGGTAAAGGGCGAAGTCGGCTCAACTGATGATGACTACGGAAAAGGAAACGGACCATCAAAATTATGGAACCATGAAATCGGGAATGTATCGGTCGTTTTATTCGGGTATGAAATACCAGTAGAAAACGACATTCTAAAGAACAATTAGGAAGAATAGTCATTACGTACCATTTTTGATTCATGATGCACAAACTCTTGTCAGCGACAAGTCTTTTTATAATTAGCTTGTCACCAGTTTTTGCAAGACTGCCCAGTCCTCCAGTCTGTCGCACGGCAACTGTGGCAAGCCATGTTAGTGACACGATAGTTGGTGTCTCTGACAGAGCTCAGTCGTAGAGACATGCGGTCCGCGAGAACGGTCCTCGGTCAAACGATAAGGAATGAGTTCCTGCCATATCCATAACACGCTTTTAAAAAGTCACTATAAAAAATGCCAATAATTAATTTGGTAGATAATTTCAGACCCAAACATTTTTATAAAATTCTATCTGTCAGTACTAGAAAAAAAGTCTTCTGTTTTCTTGACAAACGAAATATGAAAATTTGAATAATTGTAACCGACCTGTTTAGACAAATTAAAAAGAGGCTAAAGCAAATCGTCTTGTAGCGATCACGCTACACTGTGTAACAGACACGTGAGTGATAGCAATAGGGCTCCGTTTTGGACCTTTTGGGTACGGAACCCTAAAAACACATCTAGCAAAGAATTATTGTTGGTCGAAGTTCTGTTTATCCAAAATAAAAGTGACTATCTGATTGGTAGTATAGGTCAACTCGACTCCTACCAATTTGGTTGCTTGTTCAAGCTATTACTCTGAACTTGTTTCACATCTCAGGTGTCGTTGGAACGAAACTGGAAAGCTGGAGGCTATATACAAGGTTTATCTTGTCAGAATTCCTGTTATACGAGAGAACAAATATGCAGGCTTCCTGGCTATTGCAAATAGGGCACTGCGAGGTTTCAAATACTGGTCTAAATTCACAATACCGTGAATTTAGACCAGTAGACTCTATTTACGCGTTGCTCTGCAATTGATTCCGTGTTCTTCTCAGAACACGAAATCTTGCTCTGGGAAGCTCGATGTTAATTGTTTTGATTTAAACTGTGAATGGGAGACCACTGACTACATGAGATGACGACATAAAGAAAATCGCCAGCCCAAAATGGCAACAATTAGCCCCGGACAGAGATAGATGGCAATCATTGGAGGAGGCCTTCACCTGGTTTAGTTGAAAGTGAATATGTAGATACTTATATAATAAGCATAATTTATTTAAACCGCCAAGAAAAAGCTTTTAAATTTTATTTTATTTATTTATACTGTACTATGGTCGAGCAGTTGTGGAGAACACTTGGGGAGGCCTATGCCAAAGAGCAAGAAAATCACGAAACCGGTGTCTAATACAAAAAAAAAAATTTGATTACGTTGCTTTCATAAACAACCATGTTTAATATTAGTAGTATATAAGTGGTTATAAGATGAAATGTAACATATAAGATTGTTAATAAAGGCTTTTTATTATTATTATATTATGATTATGGTCCAGCATTTACAGCCATATTGACTCGACCTACATAGTTTTCAGCCATATTTGCTTGATCTAACACTAGTCAATTCTCTCCTTACATATGTTACTATTAGCAAACGTTTCACCTCCTAATCTAATAGAAATTAGGGTTTCCAGTTAAATTCACCCCATAGTTGGCGCTATTTACTTTGCGAGAGGTCCTCCACTTGGAAAACACAACTTATTACATCGGCATGACGTTGATGCCAATTTAACTATTATCGGAAAACATACGCGCTTTGACAAGTGCCTGGACCTGACCACTCTGCTAGCTGAAAACTCTCACTGATCACATTCCATGAATATCATAGATAATATACTAATATTATAAATGTGAATGTAAGTTTGTTTGTTACGCTTGCACGCAAAAACTACTAAACCGATCATCATGAAACTTTGTACATATATTCTTGGAGGTATTAGAAGTAACATACGAAACTTTTTATTTAAATTAAAAAATATATTTTAATGGCTTCACTGCGAGCGAAGCCGCGGGTAAAAGCTAGTTATATTATAAATGTGAATGTAAGTTTGTTTGTAACGCTTTCACGCAAAAATAGGATTAATTTTATTAAAAAAAAATACATAAAACTACGGCCTCCACGAATTAAAGTAAGTACATCGTCTTCATCATCATGCCCCAAGTAGATTTGGAGTCGACGCAACTTTTCTTCTTAGGTACATACTTCTCTATTAGTGCCTTTCTTGACGGTGCCGATTCGATTTATATTAAACTGATAAGCGATTTTTACAAAGTTAAATTGCAATTATGTCCTCATGGACGCAATGTGATGCAATTCGACCGATATGCACTTCATTTTTTTTAGAAAATACTTGCGCGATACCGCTTATCGATGCAATTTAAATTGAGTCGCATCATCATGAAAGAGCTTTAGTCGTGATTCCAGAAATTATAAAAATACGTACCTACTTTATTTATTTCGATATTTTAATGTGTGCTACCAGTGTATAAAATTACACTGCAGATTTAATATAAAAAGTGGAATTAAATGATAAAAACAAACTTGTGTTGGTGAATTACAACACTAGCACGTAATTGCAAAGGCCGTGAAATAGGCAATTGCAGGTCTAGTATGAGTTTGAAAGCCGAGCCGTAGGCGAGGACCTCAATAATGCAAGACAGGCAATTGCCATTTCCGCCGAGGCATATATAGTGCTTTTCTCAAAAGGATGCAGCGAAATGAAATATACTTTTTATATTATACATTTAATTCATTAAGTATGTAAATAACAAATCAGGACGAATTTTCAGCTTTGCCGCCAATTTTCTATTTATCATCTGTGCCGAAAGGCAAACGCATTTATGGCTATACAGCCACGTGAAAGCAATTTGCAAAGAGACTTAAACTTTGGTATGTCAAGAATGATAAAAGAGATCCAATCAAAGAATATTGAATAACCCCAGCACGCCGTTTCAGTTTCAAACAACATTGCTGGAGCGTTGTAATCTTCCAAATTCAAAAAACGCAATGGATTTGATTTTTTTTGTCCTTAGGCTGGCCGATTACGTACGTTTTCCGCGTTCGATTTCCGATTACGGAATACAGACGCGGAATTCCGTGAACTTAGCGCAGTAGTTAGATTTTCCTGTTTGGAATTTTCACTGCCAATACGTTCAGTGATGGCTTTGTGAACGCACGGCGATGTAGAACGACAACTTTACAACTTGACAATTATGTTTGCATTTCTGTTATCATTATCAAAAAGGAAGAAAAATAAACGTCTGTATTGGGTGCATCCGTTAAACAGTCGGAGAATCTACGAGAGGCCATTTTATCTAAAAAGTTGCTCTTTTTGGATTCGAGCACATCCAGATAAATTCTTTTTTTCTACAGGATGTCAATAAAATCTTTCGATGAACTTCATCTCTGTTGTGGTAGTCCTTTTCATGAATATCCCACAAGCAGGGGTGTTTTTCAACAGCCAATATTATATGCAATCTCATGACATATCATCATGATATGCTTTGGTTCCGAGCGTGTGCGGCGGTACATAACAAATCTATGCCAGTGCTGCGTTACGAATTCGGGTCTCCGAATACGGAAAACGAACGTATGTGGCTAGCCTTAAATTGCACCTCACGTGTCCCTTCGCGAATTAATTGTGAATTACTTCGCTTTGAGATAAGTATATTTTATCGATGTCAGATTGATTACAAATACCTATCTACACCGATTTGATGCCGTAAACATATTCGCACTCACACTTACTATACTCCAAAAAGTCTTTTACAAAGAGGTGCAGTGATAAATATCTCAGCGATATATTGTTCCGGTTAAAGCCTCCGTTTCGCCGTATTTGCTTCGACAATTTAATCCCGATACGCTGAACGATGCGCTTTTCACACGGGGCTTTCATTTTGTTATGCTGCATATTTCTAGTGAAAATTTATAAAATACTTCAAAACTAGTTTTCCTTTATGTAATGTTGATGAGATACGTTTTATAACAGACATCAAAAAAAAAAAACATTTCTATACGTATATATTATGTAATATTGTTGGAAGTGCAAACAATGGGCTTCCTAAACGTGTGAGCCAAATTTCATATGTTTATGTATATTAGTATGTTTGTTTGTCAACCCATTTCGCCGAAACTAGTTATCGAATCGTGATCATTCTTTCTTATTGGATTAAATATCTCTTAACATAGGGAACAGTGAAAATTATAATTTGCTTCGTCAAATCAAAATTGGTTCAGCAGTTTTTAAGATATGGAACATACAACCGAACTCCTTATCGACAAACAGCACTAACGTGTAAATTGAGTCATTATGGGTATTATATCAATTCATGTGGCTTGGTGAAGAGGCCTAATCAATGATTCTCCTTTAGTAATAAAGGAGAATTATTGAAATAAAAAAATATGTGGAAATGTTTGGGATCAAGATTTTCTTGACATTTAGCGACGCGGTTACTAACAAAGGTGTTCCACTTATGCGGTGAGGAATGAATCCATGAGAGAGTAATAGTAGAATCGGAAAAGGCAAATATATCATTAATAGCGGTATGAGAGCGGTAAGTGTCATAAACTAATTTAATTAATTTTGACAAAAGAAGAGCGGCACAGAGCTCTAGACGAGCTAGAGATACGACCTTAACAGGTGCAACTTTGGATTTAGCACACACCAAAGTTACGTGTGTGTTACCATTTTTATCAGTGACATGTAAGGATATGCCTTCATGCTGGCGTCAGCAAAACCCACCACATTAATCTCGCAACCAATAGAAACGGCTACGTGACGAGGCAGTTTTAACGTAGAAAGTAAAGGCAATTGCTCCCTAAATTGTTGGAAGAGACGCACAACCGAATCGGGCGGAGTCTCATCCCAACCTGTATTTAATTTCCATAATTCTTTTATAATTAGTTTTGCGAATAGAACTACGGGAGCTACAAAACCAAGAACATCCCACAGACGGGCAATAAAGAAGGAAGGAAGGATTATGCATTATTGGATAATGCATTAGCATAGTAAGAATTTCGAAGTGTATATTAGTGTACAATAGTTTATAAGGTACGATGGGGTTGGCATATCCGTATGGATAAAAAGTCATTTTAATAAATAAAGGAAAAAAAAAGAAAAATCAATTCGTTACTTACCATACGTGCTCATTGTTTAGAGACGGTAAACAAAAACTAAAAAGAGAGACATAAAAACTTTTTCACAAAAATATAAACCGACTTCAAAAGCAAAACACTAAAAAGTGCAAAATATAGTTTGCTTCGGCAGTCGGTGTTTCCTTTGTTATATTCTTTTATTTCCAACTTCATTTTATTAACCATTGATAACAAAAATAATGGTGGTTCAACATAAAATAACATCACGCCTGTATTCCCCGAAGTTAGGCAGAGATAAATAATAATAATATTTATTTATTCATGAATAAGAGACGACCATGCAGAGTAACTTAATAATAAACACAAAAGAATAGACGAAAATCGTTTAAAGTAATTTTGAAAATACAATTTAGGCAGGTCAATAGTTGGAGAAAGTGAAAAGGTAGATTATTAATATGGTTTGGTTGTCTTTGGAGTGATTCGCCCGACCCCCTCGTACTAGTATAAAACTGTATCACGAGCGGATAGTTTTCCTCAGCCTTAAAACAACAGATTCCCACAAGGGTCCAGTTACAGTTACACATAATTAAGCAGATTGATTACCTAATGTATAGGTAATAAATTTTAATACAGTTATATTAATTAAGTTTCATGATTGGAATCGTCTGAGTTGTTTTGTGTTTGGATATGGGTGTAGAGATATGTATAATATGTGTATATGTTTTATGTATGTTTCTGTGTGCCTTATTATTTATGTGCCTTGTTATACCAAATTATTTAGTAGATTCTCAGTGCTGTTGTAGTCTAGCTCTTTTTACATGTTTGGCTGTCAAGATTCTTCAATCTTAGATCTTTAGTTACTTTGATGTAAAGGCTAGGTCCGAGAAAATTATGAAATTTGTTTGCAAAAGATGTTCTTTATTTGAGTATGTTATAAACTATACCTAAACGTCGCCTTTTTGCAATGTACATGTTGTGCCATGATCTCTAGTTTAATGAATAATTTTTGTACCGTAAGGAGTTCTGAGTAAAGTAGGTGTGTCGGATAAGTATACTTTTGTGGCAAATAACTTTAAGTACCATGCGTTGGGCTATTTCGAAAAACAACAGGGTGGTTTTTGAAGTTCCTCCCCATACATTTAAGCCGTATATCAGTATAGACTGACATTGTGCTAAATAGATTTTTATTTGTAACTTAATGTCACATACATTTCTAATCGTTTTAGAAATATAAATTAACTTTATTGATTGATTACGTAGTTTCATGACGTGTTCTTTCCAGTTTAAGTTATGTTCTACTATCACACCGAGATATCTTATGGAATTATTATTAAAAACAGCGTAGAACCCATTACACTACCTTGAGGCACTCCAAAGGTAACATTTTCTTATCTTATATATCTTATAATATCTTTCAAAGGCTTACACTGTTATCATTTTTTTTAACCTGTGTTCGGTTTTCAAGTAATCTTGGAAAAGTTGGAGAGGTATTCCGCGAATTTCTAAGGTCTCGAGTTTGTTCAAGAGGATGGGTACAGAGACGGTGTCGAAGGCCTTTGCAAGGTCTAGGAATTTTCCTAGAGACTTGTTTCCCCTATCCATGTTTTCGACTACATAGGAAGTTAGTTTGTGAAGAGCGTCGGCGGTTGATATTTATTCTCTGAAGCCAAACTGATTACCTGAGATAAGTTTATGAGTTTCTAGATAGTGTTTTAGCCTCTTATTTATTGGTTTTTCTAGATTTTTTGAAAAACAAGGATGTAGAGAGATTGGTCTATAATTCGATACCAAAGTCCTGTCGAGATGCATCCATAGTACACTTACATTACGCCAGTTATATTTTTAAGTCCCTTGTAATAGTAGGCGAGCATATTGTATCAACCGACCACATATCCAAACTCTGAACTGTTAGTGAGGAATTCCAGATGGCAAACCCAATAACACTTTGCTTGACCTGGGAATTGAACACAAGACCTCGTGCTCAACGGTAGCACCAACGATGCAGCATGGTTTAAATTATAGTGTATTATTTTACTTTATCAGTAAAAACTCAACTAAAAAAATATTTTCGTACACATTTTAACCGTTTAACCAAAATTATTTAAATAAAACGCTGAATTTTGTTAAATTAAAAAAAAAAATACGTGAAACAAATAATCAGCTTTCAATGTTGATCGGATCAAAATTATACGAGTACATTTCAACTGCAATGCGTTTGGATAAACAGTTATTCATCGTTGGCTAGCTTTAATTTCGAACCATTTCGGTTCCAATTACAGATTCGAACGATACAATTATTATTGGGCATGCATTTACTAATCAATTTTGTTAATTACATTTGAAATACTAACTATACTATACTTAAATAGCCAATGTTTACCTACGTTAAAAGGTTTCGAAATATTTAAAGCCTTGATTAATTTCTAATTCTAATGGCCACCCACTACCCCAGCTAGGGCACATAGAATCTTAGGTCAACTAAGTCATGGTTCATTTCTAAAGCCTTTTTGTCAAAACCAAAAAAGGACAAAGTTAGTATTTAGAATAAATTTTCCTGCGGCGTGATTCGCATTACCTAACCTACAGGAAATGTGCATTTTCCAAAGACAAAGATAGCCTATGGGTGTTTGTGATAGTATGTATTAATTTTGATTTTATTTTCATTTTAATTAGAAACATATTTTTTTTTACAATTGTTTTATTTACTTTTGTATTCTGATTTTAAAATTTAACCTTCAAAATTTCATGCTGGTAGATACTTGTTGTAATAATACGTTTTGGAAGAGAAAAGTGCTCTGCTACAGGTTATTTTAGCCAAAACAGCACTTCAATTACCAGATGTTTGTACTATAAGGGTCAAAAGTGCAGTCAAATTCCGTCGCAATGCGTCCTTCTGAACGTACTTGTAATTTAAATCACTAATCGGACTGATATAAATAGAATCTCGTCGAGTCATCGAAGAAGGTCACTAACATGTTCTGCCGACGGATTAGGTTCCGCCGAAATTTTGATAGCTTATTTTGCAGTACGTGACGTAGGGGTGTCGTAAGGTAACGTGGCTATAATACGCATGTTAACTACCAGGCATCCCACATACAGTCTAGGTTACGGCAGTTTTGAGATTTGTTAACTTTATTTCTTAAAAGATGGGAGTTTCGAAAATTATTTCAGTTCTCCAAATATCCCTACAAAATCAATGTTCGAATTTCGAACGGAATTGGAGTGTGGATTTACTTTAAGATCAGTGAATGTCATATCTTGTAGCTTATTAGTGCCATTTT
The DNA here is from genome assembly GCA_947562075.1 of Orthosia gracilis. Lineage (NCBI taxonomy): Eukaryota > Metazoa > Arthropoda > Insecta > Lepidoptera > Noctuidae > Orthosia > Orthosia gracilis. Next base: position 6,908,552 of record OX387268.1, read on the forward strand.
TAAAAGCTGACTGTTAGGAAAAGTTTTATTTATATTCTCTCTCGTTGGAAGGCCTCCCACTAGGTGGACCGATGACCTGATTAAGGTTGCGGGAAGACGCTGGATGCGAGACGCACGGGATCGGTCAATGTGGCGACGCCTGGGGGAGGTCTATTTCGAGCAGTGGACGTCTTTCGGCTGAAATGATGATGATGATGATGATATTCTTTCAACAACACTGAAATTCGAACGGCGCGGCGTGGTTTCGGTATATGATTGACTTTAAAAACAAACGTATCATGTATGTTGTAATTTGTTATATTGTACTAGAATGACCTTTTACCGACCTTATATAAAAAAAAACTTTGTTTGTCGAAGAAAGCAATACAGCGCAGATTTATATCACATATCCTGGATTCGAGGAGTGAAAATAAGAAGTCTTCACATTTATGTTGTCTGTTATTGGGTAACAACATGATGTTTACAGTAATTATCGTACTATTTATAAAAGGCCCTAGTTGTATTCATTTTAAACAATCGCTGATACGATGAAAACTTGACATATGATTGTAAACATCATTCAATTCTCAATACAACTACAAAACAATAACATAGAGAAGAAAATTAAACAATTTTACCAAAATAATCTCCATAGAATAATATCATATGAACACAAATAATTAAGCTCAAATCGTATTGTGAAAATATTATTTCGGCTTAAAACTAATTAGTGATTTATACCGAATTTATATTTTAATGAACACATATGGATTACGATAGCCCTAACGAGTACCTATCTTTGGAACAGCGATATTGTATTCATAATTTCTTCAACAAACACAAATAATAACTGGACATACTATTCCAATGAATCTGGCTCGCCTTTTTCCCAACTATATTGGGGTCGGCTTCCAGTCTTACCGGATTCAGCTGAGTACCAGTGGTTTACATGGAGTGACTGCCTAGCTGACCTACACAACACAGCAACTGGGTAACACGGTACCCGTTCGCAAGACTGCTGTCAGATCTCATTCTTCTGACTAACCGTAACGGCTGTCATACTATTCCGAATTTAAAAAAAACTGGTTTCGAGATAAGTTTCAAATTTTAGAACAACAGACTCTATGCCATAGATACCACATGAGTAGATAGATACAGTGCCAATTGTATTAGGCTGACTCCCCATTAGTGCGTTGCGTTGCATCGACGATGAGTCAACGCTGGAAGGAGAATAATGTGTTTATACATATATTTTTAGGGGCATGCCATTTTGTGCATTGCGTCGTTGCACGCGACGTTTCAACGGATCAACGGACTAGAAACGAAGTGGGGGAAGGGTGATGCGCTGCGCTGTCAGAGCTCCGCAACTCCGGGCGACGACGTAACAATAGATCGATATTCGATATTATGTTAGAGTACGGAATTCGTATCAATTTCGATATACATTTTAACGCAAGTCTGTTTCGTATTAAATGTTACTATAGATACTCCTTGAATGCTAATCATTTATTTTTATTGAAAAAACGCCCCTCCATCTCCATCAAATCGAATATAACCAATTATTGCAAAAAAAAATTGTTATTAAAAAGTGACATTGGAATTTTCTGAATTTTTGCTATTAGTTTTTGGGAATATTTTTATGGTTGGAAATTGTGTTAAATTATGCATTCAAGTAGGAATAGGGTCTTAAAATGCCCCGGACTATGTTACTCAGAAACGTTATCTCATAAATATTTTTTTCAGCCTGTTCTGGTCAACTGCAAGGCAATGGAAAAGTCTCTTTATTGTGCTAGTAAACACAAATTCATTTTAATGAATTTGTGTTTTACACTCAAAGCACAATACAAAGTTAAGATTTACCTACTCTTTATCCTTACTTATCAAAAAGCTCTTACAATACAGTAGTTGTAAGTAAGTAAATATCAAATCAGTATAAAACCAAATTAAAACAATTAATCAAAAGTGCTTTAAAAATGACGTTTGCTATCTAAGATATACGTACATTGAACCGGACAGCGATAAACCGATTTTAATTCCATATGAATAATAATAAAATATTTTTATTGACACATAAAGAGATTTATACATTTCCATTTGAAACCCTGACTCCTGTGCTAGGTGAGACCTGTGTTACAGGAGTCAATGATTAATACATGAAAGGATAATTCGCGTCGCTCCAGCACTCACAGCCATGGCTATAATTGCGCGACTGTTTATCTTTTATTAATTAATTTAATTGCATTGTTGCACTGTACTGAGACGTCTGACAGATAAAGTGTGCGAATTGGGTTTTATTGGTTTAACCTTATTTGTGTGAAAATCTAATACCTATTATTCTGAGGGTACATAACTGCTTAATAAACAACATACATTTATCAAGCCCGTTTTCCCCGAAGAGGACGGACGCTAGCAGAAGAATACAGCTGGGCTGGGCGGCGTTTGGGATACTTCATTGAGTCTTCTCGTCGAGAATTTCACAGAGCGTAAAAACACGAATCTTCAATCAGTGCGTCCTACCTGTTATGACTTACGGGGCCGAGACGTGGTCACTCAAGTTACGGTTGGTCTTAAGGTCGCTCAGCCAGCTATGGAAAGGGCTATGCTTGGGGATTATCTGAGGGATCGAATCCGAAACGAGGTGATCTAGCAGAGAACCAAAGTTGTCGACATAGCTCAGAGAACAAGCAAGCTGAAGTGGCAATGGAATGGCAATATTAGCCATATTGGCCATATTAGATGATCGGTGGGGTACACGTGTTCTTTCTCTGGAGAAGCGTGGAAGACGCTCTCAGGCTAAGTCTAGCGACGATCTTCGCAGGGCGGCGTGTAACAGCTGGATTGGCACTGCCGAACCCAGCCCAAGTCCAGACTCCAAGCTGCTACTGAGAAATGAAAAACCCAATAACACTTCGACCGACCTTTTTTTTGGGTTATAAATCATCCAATGACTTCGCCCGCTATGGTTGAAGCGGGAGGGCGTGTCAGAATTTTATTGACTAAAAACCTACCGTGTTCCTTCAGTTGCTTGTGTCAGGGCTGCGGTAACTCTCTTTCAAATTTATCCGATTACCCAGACAGGATCCGAGACCGACCTGGTCATCTAATCCAGAACCTCATATTCAGCAAAAGTATCTTAAATATCTAATCAAACGTCGATGAATATACCAAATGTTATGGTGATCCGTGGTCGGTCACATCAACGAGACACTGCAGCTACATCGTTTGAATAAAATCACTTGATCCCTTGCACACTATAGATCGAAATATTTTTTGATAGGCTTTTGTTTCAAAAACTTAGCGATACGGAATTTGCTAGTCATTTCTTTTGTACGATATTTTTCACATTTTGACTGATCAATTTTATTTCAAAGCGAATCAAAGGCTTTGAAGTTCGATTAGGGAATATTTCAAAGACGATAGTCCTAAATACGGGCCGTTAAACTTGGTTCTGAGAAGAACCGTTTGGATGTACCATCGTGGTGAAAGGATTGGTCAGCTAGACTCTTCGTTACATACTTTTTTAAATAAAAACTTTGCCCCACACTAGGAATTTCTTCCTGTATCGTGGGTGCGTTAACAAACATATAAACTCACATACACAACACCCAGAGCCGGAACAACTATCTGTAGGTCATACAAATATTTGTTCCGTGCGGAAATCGAACCCGCGACACGCAGCGCAGCAGTCAATCGCTCTACCACTGCGCCAACCGTGCGCCATGCGCCGTCGTTACAGAGACGAAGACAACGACGACGATGATAGGTTTCTTTTTATTGATAGGCTCGCGTTTGACCACTATCTCACTTGATGGTAAGCAATGTTGTGACAATAGACCATAGTGAGAAGCTTTAATGCAAAAAAGTTAATTCAAAAATTCAAAAAACCCGACTGCTTAAAAAGCGAACAAAAAAGACTTAAACAAAGAGAAAATCGTGCTGTGCAGTCGAAGGACACATAATCGCGATCTGGCTGACCAAAACTAGATGTATCCTCCGACTGCACAGTATGATTTTCTTCTTGATTACGTCTTTTTAGTTCGCTTTTTAAGCAGTCGGTTTTTTTTTATTTTTTTTATTAACCGTTTTATGAATAACTTTTTTGATATATTTTTGTAGAATTAGGTATATTTAAACATATAAGTGTTATTTTTGATATCACCTCTAAAAACCCTTTATTTTGATACCCAACACGATGGATTTGGAAAAAAATAAAAATGTTGTCCCCCACAATATGGCGCCCAAAAGCCGCGATTTTTCTATTTTCCAATTTTAATGTAGCCAGTGACACTCGCAGGGTTAAGACGAATCGATTGACGTAAGAATCATCAAAATCGGCCAACGCGTTTGGTCTCTAGAACGCCACATAAGAACAAACATACATAAATACATAGACACCAAGATACATAGGGATCCAAGACAGTTAAATTCATTCGCCGGGACTTCGTCGAACTTCATTGCCTCGGCGATTTTCTGGTGGTCGCCACTGTTGATTCTGGCTTTCAGGAGTTACAGTGGTTTGGGAATAGTGCGGTGGGATTGTCCCAAATACATAGACTGATAAACACACTACTTTTTACCCTCCTTCGGAAAAGTAGGCGTGCTACAAATATGTTCTATTTAATTAAATCTACTTCACCTAGCTTCGTCATCACTTAAGCCGAAAGACTAGAAAAACCTAACCAAACTAATATTATAAAGGCGAAAGTTTATGAGTGGGTGTGTGTTTGTATGTTTGTTACTTCTTCACGCTCAAACGGCTGGACGGATCTAGATAAATAGAGATAGACTATTTTATGACACTGTTTCCCCGGAATATGTTCCTTCAAGATACATTTCGACTTTCTTCATTGGCAGAAGCTAGTTATTTTATAAATCAATCGTCACAGAGGTTTTAATAAAAAGGTTTCATTAGCACGTGTATTTGGACGATTTTAATAGTTTCATGCAATTAGATTTACTTTTTTATACGAGTACCACTCAAATAGGGATACTATTTGAGCTGAGCTGGTATAGCTTGCGCATACTGTCTATACATCTTAAGCTATTAATTATCCTGGCGAAGATATTATACAATTGCCTTAGATATTACGAAGATCCCCAAAAAAATAATTGCTTTGTTTTTAAGTACCTACTCGGGCTTTAAACACCTTGAGCTTGAAAAGAGACCATTTGAAGTAATTTCTTTCAAAATATGGTCATCTCATACTCGACTCGATTACGGCCTATTGACTGTGCGTTGTTGAGACTAATAGGCTGTGCCTTGCCTTTCATTGAATTTAATTTAGTTACTTTACTTCAACACTACACGGCCTCACCGACATCAGTCAATGACAATTAATTAGACAAGATTCATATTAATCTCACAGAACTCCAAAATTTGGTTTTTACAATTCAATTTGTCAATAGTTTGCAACCCTGTTATTTTGTCCTCAGGAATATGTGGAACGTGTGGCGTACTGTTCTGGAGGAAAACGAGAAGCTAGCCCGCGCAAGGCTGGCTGCTGTCGAGGTGTTCCAGCAGCAGATCGCCGACGAAGCTAAGTTCCTGCGCCAGCACAAACTGAACGTGGCTAAGAAGGTAGAGTTAGTTTTAAATTGTCCGTAACAGATTACGTGAAAGGCCCTGAACAAAATATGACACATTTTTTGAGAAATAAATTAAATTATTCTCACTACTGCCGTCTTGTGTGACTTCGTCTAGCTTCATTGCCTCGGCGCTTTTCTGGTGGTCACCATTGTTGATTCTGGCTTTCAGGAGTTGCAGTGGTTTGGGAATAGTGCGGTGGGATTGTCACTACTGCTGTTACAATCTTACCTATGTGAGCAAAGCAGTTCTTTTTTTAAATATCGAGTACTATTTCATCTTAAATAAATTGTAATTTGGATGTTCTTTCAACTCTGTATCAATTCTCTATACTCCATATAACGGTGTAATGTTCAGACATCAACTCGAATTTTGTTGGGATTTAATATGTTACGGATCTTTGCCACCTGACCCAATCAATCACAGAAAAACTAACAAGTTTACGAAAGATCAACTTTTGTTTCGCAAGAAGTTAACTTCCCAAGCCATGTTCGTCCAGATAAGTGTTAACTCATCACGTTATTTTAATTCTGTAATATTAGCTTATATAAAATTAGGTAGGTAACTTCAGTATTGACGAGATTGTATTAAATAAGCAGATACGCAACAACTAATACGCATCAAAATCATAATTAACGCCAGCAAAATGTTTAAGAAAACAATAAAATCAAATTACAGGCACTTATGAATTTATATATTAGGGAAGTTTTAAGGTTTATGTACGAAAGATCCACTTTTGAAAACAGCAAATCTCAAGCTAATGAAGATAATAACGGCAGGATCCGGGTCTTCAAAAGGCCTGTATAAACATCGCGGGACCATCAAAGAGCCGGGTGGCCATCACAAAGCTTATAACACGTTATGCAATTCTAACAACCTGTTATAGGCCGTGTCTAGGTCGCCCGGTAATGCTATCATCGAAGACTTCAGGGGTGTAGTGAACACAGGAGCACTGTGATGTAAGTGTTAGATGTATGTACCTGTGTTTTTATCAACTCTCCTTTCATAGGTATACTGGAAGAGACTTCTTTAGAAATAATCCCCATCTTTTCACTTATTTTAAAAAGTTTTGCAAATATAAATCATTTAATTTGTACCTCTGTACTGATAGTAATGTTTTAACTGCAATGAGTCTGAAGCCTTCTTAGCATCATGATGTTCAGCTCTGGTACCGTGCGCCCAGAATTCTATCAAAATTAACCAAAGTTCAATTCAAGATGCACGGTAACGTCGTAAGAACGTTGAAATTTGCAACTTTTGTTTTTTCTTGTGTATAATATCTTTGTTTTTAACATTTTGAGTAAAACAAGGTAATTAGTAACACAGGGAAAATATTCATCTTTTCACTCTACTTTTTACTCTTTATGCGAGCTTAATAACTTTTTAAGCATATAAGTGGATACTTAACAGCATTGTCTAAAAGTTTTGAATATTGCCTGTAAACCATTTAGCTTATTCCTCATTACTGATACTAATGTTTTTGCTGAAAAGATTCTAAATACCACTTCTTCATAATAATTGAAGCTGGTAACGTGCATCCAGAATAATATCGAACTTCTCTGTACTATAAGTTCGGTAGTATTCGGAGTCTACAGGAATCAATATCATGGAATACAATAGGTGGCTCATCATATCAAAATGTAGATATTTTATTTTTGATTGTTTTATTGAGATTCCCAGGGTCCCGGACCTCTGAAAGGCGTGCCAAGGGTCGAAACCAACTCGCAGAGGCCAGACGTGTAGGATGAAATGTGACACCAACCGGCAATTAACCCTGTATGCTTTATTGAGCACCCAAGGACAATGCTCGGCTGGTGCAGGACTATTGTAGAATATGAAGACTTATTACTTTTATTGTTATTATTATATTGTTTATTTTAAATTTGATTTTATTTTTATTAGATATTTTTTGTACTTTTGAGTTGTGTTTTACCATTTGTGAATACGAAACTAAACGGGATTTTTATATTTTTTTTTGTAAAACTTTACTTTTTATGCCTTCTGTTGACTTAATAATAGAAATACATACGAAACGGATATTAGCAATTCTATAGAATCTATGATAAAATGGTTGGATAACAATAATCTTAGAATTAATATTGGCAAAACAAACATTATGCATTTTGCCCAAAGATCGACCATTCCTAATGTAAATGCTAACTATTGTGACAAACATATAGACAAAGTCGACACAACCAAATTTCTAGGTGTAATTATAGACAGTAAATTAGATTGGAAAGCACATACAGAAGCCTTAAACAAAAAAATTAGTAATGCCACATGTGCACTATTTAAATTAGCCCCAATGCTAAATGTTGACGCAATGCTAACAGCTTATCACGACTTAGTATCGTCTAATTTAAGATATGGAGTAATATTTTGGGGAAACTCCACAAACAAGGACGTTATTTTTAAAACCCAGAAGAGATGTATAAGAACTATGTTCGGACTCCTTGTCACTGACAGTTGTAAACGATTCTTTAAAAAGTATAAGGTTTTGACTCTTCCATCTATGTACATTTTTGAAACCATTATGTTTGTCAAAATGAACCCAAATCTATTTCCACTAGTGTCAGATCAAGTAACTCGAAATAGACGCGACAATAGCAAACTTTGCATCCCGAGATCTCGAACAGCATTACTACGTAAGAGTGTATTCTGTATGGCGCCAGTCCTTTACAATAAATTGCCAAAATATTGGAGAGAGGACACAGGTGCAAAGTTAAGATATAGGTTGAAAAAGGTTTTGTTAGAGAAAGCTTATTACAGCACTAACGAGTTCTTGACTGATAAACTAACATAACCTGACTGATTTAAGAAACATTTGGACCACTCTCATTATTATTAGTCATCTTTGATTATTGACATATTATTTGAACTATATTTTTGTATTTGATTAAACTATGATTATGATTATTTATGTAACAAACCAATTTTGACAATACACAACTCAGAACTGTTCTGACCGTTAATTAATATTGTTGTTATGTAATGCATGAATGAGTAAATAGCATTGTGATAATTTATACTTACTTAATCAATTATATTTTGTACGCCATTAAGGCAAAACATGACAGTGACTCAATTGAACTTTATTTAACATCTTGCATTTATTTGTGTATACTCATGTTTTAGCAAAATAAATATCTTGTATCTTAGAGTATTTATTTTAAGAAAAAATCATAAAAATTTTTTTTTCAATCTGCTGTCATAGTTCAATTTGTATGTGTTTGTCCATGTCAATTTAACAGTTGGCACGCCCCACGCTTTTGACAACATTTTTTTTGTTTATTAAACTGGTTTTAATTAAAATTTCTGGAAAATTATTTTCTACTTTTAGTTATTAAAGCGTGCTTTTTTATTTTTTTAAACTTTTATTTATTCTCTTGATATATTTGCCTCGTCTTAGGAACCGTTTTGTGTGTAAATTTAGAAAAGAAGATAGCTTCCAAGCCGGGATCGTACGGCCTTATTGATGTGGCTGTCTGCTGTTTATATCAGTATAACAAGATGTTTATATTCAAACTATAACCATTTTCTGAATAAAGCATCACTACTGCGATCGTGCACCATTGTTAATGTCATTTTCAGCTCACATCCATCTAATACTGCTGAAAATGCCATCAATGGGGTAATGCAGTATCATAAACAACGAAGACATCGTTTGCATTCGCTTTCAAATGTTTGCATCTCAAGTAACATTTATTTATATGTTTGCTGCGAATGATGAGGTGACAGTGATCGTGTAGTCATTATCATGAATCATGGAGCAACAAAGAGGCCGCGCGGTACCATCTCATCGAAGACCGCGCGGCGACAAAGACGGGGGATCACTGGGATATTTAATTTGATTTTACCTATTGTAGAATGATGGAGTTATTCTAACAATACTAACAATTCTAAAACTAGACAACATTTTTCCTCCAATTTCCTTTTATGCTAATAAATATTGAGTGTACGAATAATGTGTCGCATCATTCGTGCTCGGATCGTACGACCTCTTTATTTCAATTGACACTATAATAGATTATATATTCTATTCTCTATCTTTAAGCACCAAATGGAAACGCCGCTTACATAATTTGTGTTTTAAGTCAAGAGTGAATAGGTTACTTCTAGGCAAGCGTGCTTCATCATCGAGCACATCATCGCTTACCATCAGGCGAGATAGTGGTCAAGCACGAGCCTATCTATAATAACAAAGGAGCCGCGTGGTACCATCATCGAAGACTGCGCTATTAAGAAGATAGAGGATCGCTGGCTTATTTTATTTAACAATCATGTTATTAATCTTTTGTTTGATTTTACTGCAGGTTATTGGGCAAAGTATGGTAACCGGTAATTGAATGTACTTACATGTTGAGTTCTTTACTTCTTGGTGCGTTTTTGTGATTGTTATCATTGTGTATTTGTTATAGGAAATGTATGAAATCAGGTATTCTATACAATTTCTTGGAAATCTATAGAAAGCCGAAAGTCGACCGAAAAAGTATGAAATAGATTGTGTTGCACACATAGCTAGGATTTTTTTTTATTGATGGTAGGCTCACGTTTGATCACTGTTTCACCTACTATGTTACTCATAGTGCTCACGTAAAACAGTTATTTATTATTGGCAGCCATTAACGCTTTTACTCAACGGAGGTGTCTAAATTTATACCGTGAAACTAGACGTAAGTTCACATAAGTGCCTGTAACGATTTAAAAATCTGCCTAGCCTTTTCCCAACTTTATTGGGGTCGGCTTCCAGTCTTACCGGATTCAGCTGAGCACTAGTGTTTTACGTGGAGCGACTGCCTATCTGACCTCCACAACCCAGTAACTGGGTAACACGGTACCCCTTGGCAAGACTGGTGTCAGATCTCAGGCTTCTGACTACCAGTAACGACTGTCAAAGATCTTCAAATGACAGCCGGGACCAACGGCTTAACGTGCTTTCCGAGGCACGGAGGAAACTCGGTATGTTGAAAATGGTCACCCATCCACGGACCGACCTCGTCAAGCGTTGCTTAACCTTGAAGATCGACCCGTGCGGCTGTTATTATTTAGCCACGAGCTCCGCGCCTGTAACGATTTAAGCGAAAGAGTATTACATTTATGAACTAAATATGTATTGAAATCTCGATGAACAGTGAAAAGTTTCACAGAATGCTTAAAACGTTTCCTAGGAATACAATATCTCGTTTACTTGGAAATATTTCGATAAAAAAACTTGATACAGAAATTCTATTGGAATCATTATTCCAATGGAATATCTGCACCAAAGAATTGCAGCTGTCTCTTATATATGCTAATGAGAATAATAAGGCAAGGAATGTGATACTGCCATTATCGAGAACTGGGTCGGGCACATACCTGTAGTACGGTACCTCCGATGCCACAAGAGTGTATTTCAGAGCAAGTTGCTGATGGATAATCCTGGCTACAAGGTTGTGCCTATGCAAGTACTCTTCGTTAGCTAGACGAGAACAACCAGAGATAATGTGGCGGATCGATTCACCCGGGCGGTGACATGCCCGACAGATGTCAACCGTGCCATCCTTCACAATAAATCTCCGGTAGTTATTCGTCATGATAACTTCGTCCATAATTGCACAGACAAAACCTTCGGTTTCCCCAAAGAGGTCACCGAAACGCAGCCAGGCTACGGACGCTGATTGATCTACATCGGGCCCATGTAGGGCCCGGCAAAAGCGTCCGTGAAGCTCCTTACTCTGCCATACTTCCCTGCGGTCTTTAGTATCAAGCGCTACAGGCTTGCGCCAGTTCTCATTCGCCAAGGAGAGTGGGGTGAGTCCCTTGTCCACAGCCACTACATCTCGATGCATACCCACGTCGGTGTTTAGAAAGTAACCCTGAGATTGCATATCTCGCGGTTGTGGAGGTTTTTGGCATTTAAAAAGCCACGGCCTCCACACTTCCGCGGGATATACAATCTCATGACCGATGATCGTGGGTGATGCATTCGATATGCAGTCAGCAGTGTGCGGACCCGCCTATCCAGGGCGTCAAGTTCCGTTTAAGTCCATTTGAGTATGCCGAAAGAGTACATCAATACCGGCATGACCCAACCGTTGAAGGCGCGCACCTTGTTTCCGCCCGAAAGAAGGCTATTGAATACCTTCTTCAGGCGGCCAAAGAAGCGCTCCCTCAACGATTGCTTCATGTCAGTAGTGCTGATACCTAACGCTTCCGACATACCCAAATACTTATAGGTTTCGTTTGGAGAGAGGGATCTCAGGTTTATGGAACCCGTGAGTTGAACTCCTACGGATTCCACAATCTCCCCTCGCTTTACATGCATGACCGCACATTTGTCCAAACCAAACTCCATCCTGATGGCGCTACTAAAAGTTTCAGTTACTTTTAGTAGCTCCATCAGTTGAAGATTGTTGGGGGCAAAGGTCATCCATGTAAAGGAGGTGAGATATAACCTGACTACCTCTCTTCAACCAATAGCCCAGCCCTGAATTCTCCAAAAGCATGCTTAGAGGATTCAGGGCTAGACAAAACCAAAGTGGACTCAAACTATCGCCCTGGAATATACCTCGCTCGATCCTTACAGGTTCGCTATTCCTCTGGATATTTCGACATCCTGGATAGCGAAGGACTGTGCTCCATTGACCCATACACGACATCAAGAAGGTACGTAGAGTTGTATCTATTTTATACAGTTCTAGCACCCTCATGAGCCATGAATGAGGCACCGAGTCATAGGCCTTCTTATAATCTATCCAACATGTCGACAGATCCTTTCGGGAACGCCGAACCTGTTGGCTAATGGCCATATCTATGAGGAGTAGCTCCTTAGTACCGCGGGACCCGTTCCTATATCCATTCTGAGAGGCCGACATGATCGAGTTATTATCGACGTGTTTATTAATTTTATCTCTCAAAATGGATGTAAGAACCTTATAGACCGTCGGTAAACATGTAATAGGTCTATAATTTTTGGGTTCCGCGGTGCTACCAGATTTGTGGAGCAGGTGGGTAATTCCTGTTGTAAGAAACTTGGGTAGCCAACCAGACTCTAAGGCTGCCTGGTACTGAGATGCCAAACGAGCGTGCGACCTTTGCAGCCATTTTATCCAGAAGTTGTGCAGCCCGTCCGGCCCTGGAGATTTCCAGTTCGGCAACGGACGGACTGCACGGGCTACATCTTGGGGGCTGATCGTGATAGCCCCCATTTCTTGTATTGGATCACACGCTCGCTCAACATCCCGAGTCCAATCACCTTCGGTGTGACTGACAGGCACCGACCAGATGCTGCGCCAAAATGTGAACATGGCATCATCATCCGGCAGGCGCGTATCAGTCACACCTTGGTCGGGTCGCTCCCAAGCCCGGTAAACCCACCTTTCATTTCTTTGGAATGTGCGATTCTGGGTGTATCGCTCCACTCGCCGCCTATACCTACGAATCCGATTTGCCCATGCATACACTTTTTGCTTCAGGAAGTCGATGCGCTCTGTGACATGGGATATATAGTCTTCGGGGCTGACATCGGTCCTCGAAAACGCCCGTCTCACAAAGCGCATCACTCTTGGGCGATTATTGCCCTCCCTGAAGCAAATTAGTTTGCCGATGAGTGCTCTGGCCCCACCAATACGACGTTCGATCCTGCACTGCCAAGCCGGTACGGCTGGTTTCTGTCGTGTAGCTCTGTCATCTGCAAATTTGACGTGAGCTACACGACATGCCGCTACAGCCGCGCAGTACATGATCGAATGTATATCAGTGAGGTCTTCGCAGTCATCAAAATAGTGTGACAACTGCGAATCCAGAACAGCCACCAGCGCCCTATTTTTGTTATGCATGGGCAAACGAGGTAATCGTGGCCTAAGTTCGGGTGGCATGTAGCGATATTCCCGATTTCATTCCTCATTTCTGACGCACGCAAGGAAATTCCGAGCATAGCCCTCTCCATTGCTCTTTGGGTGACTTTAAGCTTTCTGATAGGATCCATTGTGAGCGACCAACACACACTTGTCATAGATTTTTGTCTTCTGATTGTCAATTCTGATTGCTGAGTAATAAATGAATAAATTATATCTTGAAATCACATAAACCTTCGCCGGCCGGAGCTGAATGGCTTCTTACTTTCCGTATGTATACGTTTCTCTGTGCTTCTACGAGTAACAGATCTTTTACCAAATTGTATTTGACAATCGTTTCAGCTGCTCCTTGCGTAATGGTCCAATCTCAAATGACCCTGTCACTATGAGAAATAACCGGCCAAGTGCGAGTCGGATTCGCGCACGTAGGGTTCCGTACCATTATCGCTAAACAAATCACTTTAGTTGTATGGGAGCGCCACTTAAACATTTATTTTTTGCTGTTTTTAGTCTGTTGTTATAGCGGCAACAGAAATAGATCATCTGTGAAAATTTTAACTATCTTGCTATCACGGTTCATGAGATACAGCCTGGTGACAGACAGACAGACGGACATTGGAGTCTCAGTAAAAGGGGCCCGTTTTTACCCTTTGGGTACGGAACCCTAATAACAGGGTCCCGTTTTTACCCTATGGATACGGAACCCTAAAAGATTTCTTGCAGGACCTACATTCTGCAGCGGTCGGTTTTATAAATTCACGTTAGAGTCGGTGCAGTTTGTCTTCTTCTTCTATACATTTCTATGAAATCCGTCATTTCTTTTATCTTCAAGAACAAAAATACCTTGCTCCAAGATACTGTGATACCTTTATAACTGCATTCAAAACTTTCCTCGCAACATTTTCTAATAATCTTTTGCATAAAATATACAATACCTTTGCCACGGAAACGAATAAACGTGATCAAAAAATAAAACACACAATGTTAATAAAAATCTATTATCTCATTATTATATATGCAGTAGATGTGAAAGTGAAGTGACAATCTTCAGCCGATCTAAGATGGCGGCGGTCCTTGCCAAGTCCTTGGTCCTTCAGTCTCTTGTCAGTCTTTTTAAGTCCATGGTCATGTTCTTCTGTCAGCTCCCCATGCTAGATGTTGATGGCATTATTTCGCCGCAATCCTATACTCATTCCAGTGATCATGCGCTTTAATTATGAGTGTTCAGATGTAAACTACAGTGGGTAGTAGAACGACCCTTTGCTCTTTGTCTTATAGTTGTCAGTAGTGCGCAGTCATAGGTTTACTATAAAGAAGGAGTACACAAAAAGTGTGAAATATAAATCTCCGCTTGAACTTTTTACAACTGATTGAAAAAATCGTAAACCGCTTCTTTCAAACGAGCAGCCCTTTTATACTCGTACGATGAAATTATTTGATAATCATCCAAACAGTGTAAGTCAATATGTTTGTTGTTTTTGTAACATTAGGTGGATATTAGGACAAAATCCGTTATTTTTATTCAAAACTCCATTTTAATTAAGTAGGAAAGGTTATAGATGTATTGGCTCACTACGACGGCAGACGGCGTCTGCATTTATACTTGATCATTAAAAAAAAAAACATTTTCACAAAAAATAAACCGACTTCAAAAGCAAAACACTTTTTATTTCTCTCGTTTTGGTTATATTACACTATCACTAAAGACCCATAATTATTTAAGTTACACATTCGTGCTGTTTTTCGCTAAGGAGTTTGGTTGTATGTTCCGTATCTTGAAAACAGCTCAACCGATTTGGATTGAAAAACTATTCCCTAAGTTGAGAGATACCAATCCAAATAAAAAAAGTAATGGTTACGATCCGATTAGTAGTTTCGGAGAAATTCGTGGACAAACATATATACAAACATACACTTATGAAATTTTGCACACATGTTTAGAAGCCCAATTAGAGTAACATAAGTGAATATTGGGCAATGCCAACAATATTACATATATAGGTGTCGAATTCATTACGTTTACATTATTTTGAAGTCGGTAAAAACAAAGTTTAACTGCACAGAGCACGGTGTACAATAATTATTACAAGATATTACCGGTGAAATCTCGCAAGTTCAATTGGACTCACTTCCCAGTGTCCGATTGAGCTGAAATTGTGCACAAACGTTTGTTTCTTGTTACAATGCATTTTTAAATATAACTACTAATGCAAATATCTTTTTTTTAAATACGATAGCTTGTTTAATTAACAATAAACTAATGTTTTTATAACTGCCACTGCCCCGTTAGTTCTTCGAGTGCAGTCGATAGGCGTAACTGCCAAGGAAAAGGAAATAGAAAGGCGCAAAACATACCAGACGGGAAATTTAAAGTGTAACGTGTTTCCCTCTCTTCATATTTTCCTCTAATTACCAATAAGTGTGATTTACCTTTATAAAAGTTAGTAGGTCTGTATAAACTGCATTATTTGTATCTGAGAGGAAGTTGCACTTTGCACTAAGCTGTAAAAACATTTCGCCTTCTTTCAATATAAAATGGATAGATACAAAATTCTTTTAAACTTAAAGTATGTATCATGGCCAATTGAAAAAAAATAACATTCAAATAATCAACTCCTACTTTCATCGTTCATCCTTTTTCCAGGCAACTTAACAAATACTTGAAACCCGCACAAAGAAACCAACTCCCCTACCTTTAAGTTACCTTATCTTTTACTAACTCCTCTTTTCTCTTTGTCCAGTGCACAGATACCTTGGCTCAAGCTCACAAAGAACTCCAGACCACGGTCGGAGATGTTGACAAAACCAAGAAGCTGTACTTCGATGAGGAGCACACCGCGCATGATGTCCGGGACAAGGCAAAGGATATTGAGGAGAAGTAAGTCATTTTTTTTTAGGAGAAATAAGGTGAGTATTGGCACAAATAGAGATGATCAGCAGTGGGCGAAGAGGGACTGTGGATGATGAAGGAAGAAACAGCAGCATTGCAGAAGTAAGCAGGAGGGTATTTTGCTCGTTTCGGTCTCAGAAGCATCTCCAGAAGTTTCTGCCTTACTCAACTAAAGTAAATCTTGCTCAGTCTATGCTTCTTCCTCTTCTTGACTATGCTGATGTCTCCTTCCTTGATGCGACTAAGAAACTTCTTAATAAGCTCGAACGATTGCAGAATTTTTGCATCCGTTTCATTTTTGGCCGCCGAAAGTATGAACATGTGTCGGATTTTCGGAGGACGTTGAAGTGGCTGCCCATTCGGCAGCGCCAAGATAAACACACTCTTTCTTTACTCTTTTCTGTTCTTCACAACCCTACCTCTCCTTCATATCTTCGGGGACGCTTTGTTTTGAGATGAGTATCTTGTTCCGAGAGGAAAACATGCCGTTCCTCATCATCCCTTCTCCTTCGTTTTCCTCCCTATGGTAATATGAGTAGCAGAAGACCCACAGACCATCAAGACGCCTCGGTGCCCACTGTTCTAGACGGCATTGTCAAAAGTCCCTATGCTAACTGAGCACGCAATCAGTATCACCGCCGTAGAGATTGAAGTCCCGTGATAAATCTGACTATGCTCTTGAATGGAAGATCAAGATATCCAGCGCAGACCTTAAATAAAAGTAGGGTAGAGGCAGGACAATTATGGCATCCGTGTATGTGAGTTCATATGTTTGTAAACGCACCCACGATACAGGAAGAAATTACTAGAGTGAGGAAACGTTTAAATAAAAATATGTCTTAATGTTGTGTATGAGTGATGAAGTATGATGCAAAAGTGATAAAGACAATTTATGATGATAAACAAAACAGTTCTTCACCTTTGAATAGATCAAAACACTAATACATGTACAACATACACATTTACATGGATTTAGAAAATCTTCCAACTCAATGTTAAGGTGGAATTTTCATTTAAAAGCCCTGCCTGCAAACATATTAAAAACGCCGATCAAATATTTACACGCATTGCTTGCCGTGAGCTCTGCCGTCAAAATGCAATATATCTCGTCCAAAAATGTGTAGGCATTGCATAAGCACGCGCGATTTATTCGCTAACGTCGAGTTATATTCAGCTAGCAGAGCTTGTGATACAATCGATTCTATTTCAATGAAAAAATTTGCCAAAGCACGTACGGATTTATATATCGTGTTTTTATAAAATCTGGAACTGTCAATAGTACGTGGTCATGCCCCATACCTGGTGCCCGGTCTAACGATTTCAGAAAAAAATATTCTGCATCGTACGAACGTGTTTACAGATCAGTTATATTTAGATGTTTCCATACGCCCGACCCAATTGCATGTATTGTCACGTGCAATTCGGTGTACAAACGTGCATAACTGGACTTGAAAATGCTGGGAGCGCAAAACAATGTAGTAAAAATCACAAATCATAAGTGCATAATCAAAAAACTTATTTACAAAATAATTATACATACCCACAGCAATATTTGACACCGGTACTTAACTGGCTGCTTCTTCTTTGTGACCCCTCTGCCCTTTGCTGAGATCGGGTCACCCTGTACGTCTGCGTCAGAAAGCTCTAATCTGGATTGTCTGAGTGTTCAAGTTCTCTCTGAAGAAAGTTCTCTTTGTGCATGCTTGACCACCTGGTGGCGGGCGGGCGTCCCCTTCCTCACGGTTGTTTGGGGATACTAAGACTTTTTTCATCAGATATATCATTTTGACACCGATGGCACAAACAGGAATACCAGTGGCATCAAGAGGCAAGTTCGTATCCACTGAATTAGATTTTTTACGTTTTCCCAATTAATGAACTTGAGTGCTAACGTAAGAAAAACTTCAATACTTGACTTACAGTTGCAGGAAGATGAGCCGGATTTACTATGAATAAATGTCTAGCTAGGATTAATCTGCATTTATAAATAAGAAATAATCCAACTGCAAAAAGTGAATCGGAGAAGGTTCTCTTCAAACTGCGATAGCCTTAGGAAATATTTTAAAAGTGTCTATTCAATCATATGAGGTAAAATATGTTTTTTGTGTCAATTCTAAGGATAATTGACGCTTGGGGGAGGCCTATATCCAGCAATGGACGTCTTTCGGCTGAAATGAATGATGATGAATAAGAATAATTAGCAAAACAGTTATTGTGGATTCGATCATTTATTTATTTATTTATCTATAATTGTATTGTATATATAAATCTATACTTATATCGTACACCAAGATAAAAACATTACATACGGAAACCTTAAAATAAACACAAACATACAACAGGCGACACAGGCGGCATTATCATTCATTAGTCTAAAGCACTGTGATGAAACTTTTTAAGGAACTTTGTATTTTTAGCAATGGGAACACCCATCGGTTACATAGCCTCCTTCAGTAATTAAGGCATCAAGATGTTATAAACAAACATACAAACTGCCGGACTAATACTAGCATACTGATTTATGAATAAGTAGACCGTTAAACAAACACAATAAATGTCCACTTGGTATAGAACAACCGTGCTCGATACAATATCATAGGAAAGCGTATATTCATTGTTCCGAGTTTAACGCGATTTATATTTGCTTTGTGTTCTCTCGTCCGGCGCATTGTTTCTGCATAGCTGCCGATATTTCATAAAACAGGCTGTGTCCGGGTTGAACAATCAGACATATTCGAGCACTTAAGTACTCTTTTCAAATAAGTCATTTAACTTTTTGGGGCCCGGTATCGTGTGCACGCGCAATTTGTTTTGAGTTTTCGGTTTTATAGCCCTTTGTCAAATCCATGACTCGATTGATCGAATCGATTAATCGAATTGACAGTTATAACTTGTTATTGACATTATTCAAAGATTAATTTCGTTGTTATTGCGACTGAGTCGAGAGGATTGAAGAAAGTTTCCTTCAAAAGGACTTACAATATTGGTGATAACACATTATATATATATGATATAGTACAGATACCACGGACCAATTTCGAATGCGCTTGGTTTTGAGTCTCAAAGTTTTGACAATGCCGTCTGAAGTAGTGTCTGCCAAGACGTTTCAGTACTCTGTGGAATTTTGATTGAACAACGTTGTCATTACAAGCTGTTTTTTACAAGCTTTCTTACAACTTGCAATGTATGTTTGTGTGTTTGGGTCAAATGTTGCAACTGATTTTTAAAGCAGTTATCCTCCATGTACTAAGATGAAATTTTGCATACACGTTTAGTTTGGATGACAATGCAGGGTTAGCTAAGTGACGTCATTCTAAATCCAATATGGTGGACGGCCCAAGATGGCGGACTAGTTATTTTTTGTGCACTACCATGATATGGGTATCGAATGAAAGGGTTTGCTGAGAAGAATACGCAAATAGTTTTTAGTGAATCATTTTATATAAGTTATTACTTGTTACTATTATATTAACTTGCAACGTATGTATGTATGTTCGGGTCAAATCTCACAACTGAATTTTTAAGCAGCTATTCTCTACCAATTAAGATGAAATATTGCTTACATGTATCGTTTGGATGACAATGCAAGATGCTAGTTTAAAAAAAGTTATTTTAAATTGCAAATATTATTTTTCATTCAAGTTGATATGAAATATTTGCAAACTTTTTAAATAATCATACCAGTGATTTTACGTGAGTCTTCAAGGCATGGTTACGGAGTAATTAAGCCTTCATACTAGATTGTCTTTGCTGATCCAGTTCCTGAGTTAAAATACGAGTCTATAATTTATTATAGACTCGTATTTTAACTCATTATTATTTTTTATTTATTTATACCTAAAGTGAACACGGGCACTGGTTCATTTTATGTCAAAGTACAAGTTTACTGTCTTGTGGTTCTTGAGAAATAATAAATAAGTCAGAGCATTCTTTTCTTGTTATCCTAAAATATTGCCGAACAATATTTTGGAAGGACCGGCTATAAATCGGACGCTAAAAATATTAAATGAACCTCGCAAACATTCAGAATCTAGCTCTTTGTATTAAATACATGTGACCACTTGCAGAGCAAACAAAAAAATAGGTTCACTGAAACCTAACTGGAGAAAGTAAAAAATATAACGTAAGTTGGATACATTATTTATTGTTTGAATTTTAAATAAGCTGAAAAAGTTAAGATAGATTGTGTGGAGGAACGAGAATTGATTGAGTGAGAAATTTGTATATTGGAGGCAGGAAATGTTAGTAATGATTAAAGAAATGTAGATGACACATGAAGTAACGGAAGAAGAAAGCGTGTTGCACAAGGTCAGAAAGATGACAAACGCACTAACGCAATAGAAAGACATATAGATGCTGTATTACATTACAAAAAATGTGTTAGGATAATAAATAAGGTAAAACTGTATCCCATTAAAAACTAGGCATATAGGTTAAACTTGTATTGATTCCTGTGACTGACCTTCCTGCGGCAGTGCAGTTGGAGACTTGCCAAAATACGCACACGCTGTCTCGTAATATCAAGTCCATAGCGTTTGTTCGAACTACGTATTTACACAATGTACACATGAATACCACAAGATTGATGTAGTACGTCAATGATCCGCAAAGACAAGAGCAGGAAGGGGAGAAAATGCGGAACATACTTGCGTGCTGTACTCAAAATGTAAGAGATTCTTGAATGTCTCTTTCATATTGAGTAGAATCATTGGAATACTCTGGTACTAATAAGGTTTAAAGATTTATTTCCCATAAGAACGTATAAAATATAACAGTTCACTTATAATGAGGTACAGAGATACTTATTCTAAATAATAATATAATATTTGCCTCCGGGGCGTTGCCGACGTTACAGGGTACAAACATGTTTTTTTAGCTTTCTCTTAAATATGTTAATATTATCACACCTCTATATATCCTCCGGTAGATCATTGAATAGCTGTGCTCCCTCTACTAATACTGTTTATTTGCCATAATAAGCCCGTGCACATGCAGAACTGCTAGTTGGAATTTGTTTTTACTTCTTGTGTTGTATGTTATTGTTCTTTTATGCAGTTGTATGTTTGATTGTACGGGATTCGTAGTGATTTTTTTTATGAGAGTGCTGTAAATTTGTGTGAAATTTAGCAGGTTAGGTTAGGTTTTCGTATATTTTTTTTGTTGGGTATCGATAGTGGTAGTGAAATGGTACTTGGGTACTAATTTTCAGGGTATGTAGGTGTCGCCGATTTTTGTATCCGATTACACACACATGTATGTGTGAGTATATTGAGTAATTAATAATTCCATGGTAAAATGTAATGTCTATTTGAATTTATATAAATGTGGTCTGAGAACTGTCATTGGCTGTCTTCAATTATTATTTTACTCTTAGGCTGTCTTGCTTCCGCATTTTAATGTATTACTCTTTGCTGCCTTGTTAACACCAAATTCATTCAAAACTTTCGAAGTGACTGTAATACCGATATTTAATCCCTAGGTTGAAGAAGAAGAAAGGATCTTTCTTCCAGTCGATCACGTCGCTGCAGAAGAACAGCGCGAAGGTGTCTTCCCGCCGTGACCAGCTCGAGGAGAAGTCAACTGGAGCCAGGAATGATTATCTTCTCAGCATTGCTGCAGCTAATGCCCACCAGGTTAGTACTGTACTCGAAATAGAGACAGATTTGATAGAAGGCACCTGAATCAATGAC
Organism: Orthosia gracilis; assembly: GCA_947562075.1. NCBI lineage: Eukaryota > Metazoa > Arthropoda > Insecta > Lepidoptera > Noctuidae > Orthosia > Orthosia gracilis. The sequence goes on from OX387268.1 coordinate 6,930,530, forward strand.
CAATGATCGAGGCCATTAAATATTGTTTCTTTTCTTTAAATCTCAATCATTGCTTTAAAGTTTGCAGTATAAACTTCGCCAATAAATCCTTAAAAAATACACTTTAGATTTTTATTCAATGCTTCAATATTACAATTCTACGGACTATATTCTCGCAGAAGTGCAGAACCGGTATATGTGGTGACGCTTAGAGGAGTCCTGTGTCCAAAAGCAGACGTCTTTTAGCTTAAGTGAACATGTTGATGACACTTATATTTTTTACTGTCTGTTTAACTGCCTACATCCACTAGTGCACCTCTTTTAGTTAAATTACTTTAACAAGTTTCACTTTATACACCTACCAAGACAATTCAGCTATGAAAACCGTTAGAATAGAATAGAATAGAATAGAATATTTATTTGCGTAAAACATGGTATACAAGGGTGTTAAATACAAATTGAGGCACAAGCATGTTTAGCTATGATAAAACATAGCATGCAAATTAAAACAAAAAAAACAAGTTAAGCAACAACAACCGTTTTTTTTTTTAAACATCAACATTTTTTATCTATAAATTCTTTTAAACTATAAAAACTACACTCGATTAACCACTTATGAAATTTTATTGTAAATAATTTTGTGTTTAAAGCTTTGAAATGCCTTGGTATTTTATTATAAATGCTCCCACACATTGCCAAGCAGTTACTATTGTATTTAGACAGTCTAGGCGAATCATTTAACACTTGTTTATATGGATCTCGTCGATTCCGAAGATTTACATCATTTGCAGTCTTAAATAGTTGCTTATTTTTCATAACAAAAACACATATTTCGTAAATGTAAAGCGACGGTAACGGTAACAAACCAAGTTTTTTAAATATTGGTCGACATGAGTCGTCGGATTTAAGTCCACAAATTGCTCTCACGCACTTTTTTTGAGCGATGAATGCTCTTTGGAAGTCAGTGCTGTTACCCCACATTATTAGTCCATAACGTAACAACGATTCGACGTATGCGTGGTATGACATTACAGTTTTTATATTAGTTATATTTTTTACTTTTTTTAATGCATAAACTATAAAAGTTGTCTTAAGAAATAAGAAGAAAACTCTCCAACAAACTTATATGACCCACAACTCGTCACGCTGGAAGTATCTATGTTAAAGCACATCAAAACTCTCTTTTCCTTATCCAGAACCGCTACTTCCTGGTGGAACTCCAGAACTGCATGCTAAGCATGGAGGCGGCAGTGTACGAGAAGGTCTCCGAGTTCCTGACCTTCATGGGACGCACCGAGCTGCTGACTTGCTCCGCCACGCAGCACTCCTTCGGCAAGATCCGTGACCAGGCGCAGCAGCTCACTCGCGAGTACAACCTGCAATGCCTGTACTTGTACTACCCAGTGCTGAAGCAACACATTCAGGTATGATCGAATATTACTTACTTACCCTTTTAACCTGTAGCGGCATCCGATCAGGTTCATCCTGCAGGACGATCCACATACGAACTAATAACGTGAACGTCATTAGTTCGTATGTGGATCGTCCTGCATCGCGCTTTACTGTTTGCAAGTTATTTCATCAACACTACACTCAAAACGGTGAAGAAAAACATCACGAGGAAAGCGCCTGGTGGATTTCGGTCTATGCCCTCTAACAGAGAGGAGGCCTGCACGCACAACCGACCAAATTGGATTCTATGTGCAGAAAAATCACATCTATCCTATCCTGCATCGCGTATGCAAAGTTTTGGGCGCGATTAGAACACATACAAAAGGCTGACAACAACCGTTGCTCAGTTGCCCGGACCAGACACAACACCCGTCTGGTCTGTATCCTCCATTTAAGAGGAGGTTGAAGGAGTTTACACCCTGTTCCGCATATTTCTAGAAACCTAATGTTATTTGACTAGTAGAAAATGCCTTGCGGCGTCAATTTCGACAATGTATCCCTGGTAGAGTTTGCAGGCACCTACTGGATGCGAGACGCGCGCGACTGTTTGATGTGCCGACACTTGGGGTTATGTAAAGCAGGGTTTACTAATGTTAAGCATAATATATATGTTACATATATTCCCATTTACATTTGCATAACGAAATTCAGCATAATGATCATTACGCATTAGGTTTTTTGGCATAAATGCTTTGCCATAATGTATATTGCCATAAACACTGTTGGCATAATTATAATGAAGCATAATCTTATAAACGCATAATGATTTTTACACATAATATTCTTTGAAATAAATTCAAACATGTTGGCGGCTCAAGGGTGGTACAGGTCCACCCCGCCGCACCTTAACCTAATTAATTTCAGTCCTTATATCAAATATATTTAATTAGACATTTTAAGCTTAGGTGAAAAAAATCTATCGATTCAAATCGAATTATAATTTTCGATATTTTGAAGATTGAGATTTTACCCGTACATATTTTAGTTTTCGACGTTCAAAGTGTACATATTATGCCTTAAATATTTATACAACTCCAAATTATGGTCAATCAAATTAGACCAAATGACAGTTATGCTAACCTTTGCATTAGGCCGCAGTATCATTATGCTGATAAAAATATGCAATAACGTTATGCCAAACAACATTATGCTTAAAAAAAATATACCAAGAGGGGAATGCCCGCTAAGCAGTGGACCGACTTTGTACATAAACTTTAAATAAATAAATGTTTGTCATCCAATTTCCGACTGGCATTGCATACATAACAAGTGGTATGATCTCTCATTGTTCGGAATTTAGATAAAGGGATAGATCATAGTCTGGAATAGCACATAGGCTACTTTTCATCCCGGTATAATGTTCTCTTGGGATAAGAAAACACTTTTCATGCGAGCGAAGCCACTCGCAGAAGCTATTAAAGTATATATAAATAAGTTATTATAACAAAAACATGATTTTGAAACATTTCCTGTTAAAAGCATTGTTTTAAAATCATGTCAGTAAGTGTCAGTATAATACTGTTAATGTATAAATAACTGAATCAGTCCTTGATTATTTCTTAAAATTTCGTATCATTGTGTATCATAAATATTAAAATGTTTTGTACATTTGATTGTTAATATAAGCCATTATGATAGATAATTTCGGACCTTTTCCAGTAAGACTTGGTTAAGCTTAGGTTTTACCAGTAAATCCTAGGTTTAACCGTAGTTCGGGCTTTCACTATAACATTTACACTTAAAACAAAGATCTTGCTAAGCCTAAAATAAAACTAAACTAAAATATTGCGTCGAAAAGTTCTTCCGCATCGCTGTCGATTGGTACTGTGCCCAAAAGCGTGGATAATAGATGAGGTTTGAGAAATCTTTATTTACATGAGAAAACAATAGTTTACTTACATGTGAATGTTAAGAATAACATAAGTAGGTAGATTAATTATTGTTGGACGCTGACACAGAAGTAGGTAAATATACACACACTGGCAAAATTAGTGGAACAAAATATATATTTTTTTTTTCTATTAAGATCTTAAAAACTTCTATTAAGGCATTTTTCCTAACGTAAAAATACACCTTTTAAAATAAAAATGAGATCGCATATAGTACAATTTTTGGGAGTAACATTATTTAATGGGAAAACTGGGCATTGTTGATTTTTTAAGGTTACTAAGAAAATTTTAAAAAGTTAATTAAAAAACATTTTCACAGTAAAATTATCACAAAATATCGAGTGTTTCCTCCTCGTTCGCTTAATAATGTTTTCGTTTACCTGGACGTGTTGAGAATAATGTTTTCTATTGTCTTCTGTGGTAGTCTCTGTCATTCCTATACAACGATGCTAAGCAGTTCACCCATATATAGGTGTAGGGATTATGAATGTTGTCCTTCGTTTTAGCAGGACCCAAACGTCTTCTATCGGATGCATATCTGTTGCTTAAAACTGCGATATTAACATTATTAGGACAAAGAGGTTGAAAAAGTGGTATGCGGCCGAGTATTAACCTGGATCAAAACGAAGGAACAAATGATACCACATTTTATTCTTAAGTAACACTTTTATAGCGATCTGCAATACGATCTCCCCTATCGATCACCACAAAGTCCGTACGAGCTCGCAAACATATCGTACCTGAATCCAATATAGTTCCTCTGCCATAAGTCACTGTAGTTTAAAAAAATACAGATTATGTTGTTCTTGTTCTTTATAAAAAAATTATTGCTGACCGTCAATTCGATTTAAATGACTTCCACACTTATCATTGAACAATATTTTACTCCAGTAGTCCGTGAACCAAAGTCGAAATTCTCTAGCAAAAGTTACTCGGTTTCTAAGGAGGTGTGCCTCAAGTTTTGAACCTTCGGCTGGGACGAACGAACCAAAACCAGCTTCCTTTTCCGTACCGTAAGCTCACTTACTGTTGCACCTCGAACTTCCTCCAGCTCATTTCTGGCTGGATGGCCTTTAAACGCGGGTTTTTGCAAACGCGAAACGGAATGAAACGATTATTCAAATTCAAATTCATGAAATACATTCATTCATTCATTCCTGGTAGAAGTATGGGTTTTATGCCTTATCCTGATCTACTCACAAAAGCATTAGTCTCTTTGAATCATTAGAAACTGTCATTTTTTGTTTTAAACAGATAAACGATGAATTATACACATCACTCTGTAGGTTTGGTCATTTCTTCTCATCTCAAGTGCCCTGAACCTATCAGGTTGGATTTAAATGGGCATAATGACGTCCTTAACTCCTAAAAAGATCTAAACATTAAAAATAAAACAAATAACTCAGTATGTTAAAGAATTTTTGTCGAAATTTAAAACAATACCAAAAGTGGAAACTAACGGAAGTTCTCTCAAAACGATTTTTTTCTGGTTCCGCTAATTTTGCCGGTTTGTGTACTTAATTAAATTTTGAGGGTAGACCTAAAATATAACAATATTTTGGTTCGATACTGGTTCAAACTTTGAAGTGAACAAGTCACCGTCAGTTATAACACGGACTTGTAACTGGACTGCTGAATGTGCGAAACTATTGCAAGGAATGTCCATTATTAAATATTAATTGTTTGAGTAAATTTTGATTCTTTGAGGTCTCTTGGTAATTTATTCAATAATTTGGCTGCTTCATATGAACAAAAAATAAGCATAGCTTTTCTGCCGTAGTTTGTTCGGGTGAGGTGTAGTTGTAAAAAGTCTTGTTCACGCCTTAATTTTCACACTGCTAAATAATAGCAGAATTAATGTGAAAAATTGTTAAGCTCACGTTATCTATCGTACTGTGGCTGGTTGAGTGAATTTTCAACACCCAATCACAGAAGATAACCAATGATTATTCGTCGATTACGTTAACAACGCGATAATCGAGTGTTGAGAAACCGGATGTTAATGTCATTTCGTGTTTTTTTTTAGTTTTGTTGAAGATAATGTTTGTGTGTGTTCTTTATTAAGTATTTTTCTAATCAGTATGCATGTATTGTAAATTTATGTTTGTGTAATGTTCATTAATTTGGTTTGTTTATAAATAACTAGCTTTTACCCGCGGCTTCGCTCGCAGTGAAGACATTTTTTTTTTTTTTTAAAGTATCCTATGTTCCTTCTAATACCTCCAAGAATATATGTACAAAGTTTCATGATGATCGGTTCAGTAGTTTTTGCGTGAAAGCGTAACAAACAAACTTACATTTATAATAATTACTAGCTTTTACCCGCGGCTTCGCTCGCAGTGAAGCCACTAAAAAATTTTTTTTTTTTTTATAATTGTTTTCCTATGTTACTTTTAATACCTCCAAGAATATATGTACAAAGTTTCATGATGATCGGTTCAGTAGTTTTTGCGTGAAAGCGTAACAAACAAACTTACATTCACATTTATAATATTAGTATGAAGTAAGGATTTCTGTTGGAGTTAAGTAGGTTAGGTAGTCATAATTAAACAACTTTTTAGTAATTTATTTTGAGTAGTTTGCAGAAGATTTGTATGTGTCCTAGCAGCGGCGCCCCATATTTCAACTAGGCAGTCAATGTGTGGTTTATTGAGAAGTAGATTGAATACCGAACTTGCCGGGGTAAGCAGCGAACGATACCTCGTAGGGTACGATTTGTCAGCGATTGTCAATAAAATTAAATCAAAATTTGAATTTATTTTTTAAATGTGTAGAAGCCACGTTAATTTACTATCTAAGGTCAGGCCTAAATAATTTTCAATATGTAATTTATTTACGACTAGCTATGCCCGCGGCTTCGCTCCCGTTAACTGCCTATCCTACCCTAATTACCTACCTACCTGTATCTACCCTACTTACCTAGACCTGCCTACCTTAATTACCTTTCTACCTACCTAGATCGAGCGTTCACTGCACTGAATACTATTTACTCTAGGGAGCAGAATATAGACTTCATACAAAAAAGTAAGGACAGATTTGCGAGCGCCATCTAGTAGCACTCCAGAACACCTCACCGAAACGAAAACATAAATAAAAAAAGCTTTTTAAAAAACTACCGACTTCCAAATAAAAACACTACAAAGTGAAAAATTACTTTTCTTTTTAGAAGTAAACGGTGTCTTTGGTAGGTACCAAATCTTTTCGTTATGGACATCAATTTCCAAAAAGAAAGATTTTTTTCACTTTTTTCACTGTTTTTAATTGGAAATCGGTAGTATCTTTTTGAAAAAAAAAACAATTTTTGTACATTTTTTTGTTGTACCTAATAGGCAAGTTCTTAAGTAAGGTACAGATAATGCCAGAATAGATTGCCCGAATATCTTGAAACTTGAACATAACCGATGAAATGAGGTTGTACCAAGCTAAACTGTTCACATCTGCGTACCCCGTTTAGGGCGTACTGGCGTGATGTTATGTTATGAAATGGTTTAAACAATAAACAGACATGCTATTGCAGCAGTCCCGAGAGATTGGCCGTCATTTATTGAAGAGTTCTATTGTATATCTCCAAAGTTCTACATCACATCTTCACCAAATTAAAATGGGACCAATTTGGGAACATACAAACAAAAAAAGAATTATCGAAATCTATACACAATTGACGGAGATATCTGTTAACACAGAAAACAACAAAAAAAAATCGTACAAAGAACCTCCTCCTTTTTTGGAAAGTCGGTTAAATAATACTTACCCATAGTAGGAACTCGAACTCGCAACCTTAAGTGTAGGAGGCCACCACGATTAGGCTATTCAGACGAACAATAGCGGCAGCGAAATTACGAATCACATTGCACGCACGTCAACGTCATTATTGACATTAGTAATATGATAAGAGACCTAAAATTTTAAACGTATTTTTTCAGTCTCAAATTATTAGTTTTACTCAGCCACACTTAAATATCCCTGGAAGGTATATCGTTAATTCGACATATAGAGTTGACCCTCCTGGTTCGCTGCAACTCGCACGGGGGCGCGGCGGACGGGTGTAGGGACCCTAACTACCCACCAATTTTTTTTCTATGGTCATTCTTCCGCGGAAAATCCTAACACCGCCATTCAGAAAATGACGCGAATTGCTCAACGCCATCTATCGAATATGGAGTTCAACATGCCGAGTATCTGAATTGCGCAGAGAGGAATTGCGTATGTGGCGATATTTTACTTAAATATATAAACAGGAAAACAGACAAAAAATCCAAAAAGATTGGAAATGGGTTCTGTTGGTTCTCCTTTAACACCCTGGCTATTTTTATTGGAAATGTGGTCGATTTATAAAAAATTCTTTTTTACAGATTTATTATCCGCGGCTTCGCTCCCGTCAACTGCCCCCTACCCAACCTATATAACCTAACCTATCTACCCTACTTACCTACCCTACCTAAATACAAAATATATGAAAAACAGATTTGTTATTTTTCTATTATTTTCTTTCATTAGAACCTTCCCCACACAATAACAAACACAACAAAAAAGGAATTTGGGAAATCCGTCCAGCCGTTCACGCGTTATGCCGCAGCCAGGGGAAATTGGGATTAATTTTTACCCGATTGACGAAGGAGAGTAATACGCTTATCAGTTTATGTATGAATCTATGTATGTATGTTTGTGCCTATGTGGCGTTCTAGAGACAAAACGCGTTGGCCGATTTTGATGATTCTTCCTCAATCTATTCGTCTTAACCTTGCGAGTGTCACTGGCTACATTAAAATTTGTAAATAAAAAAATGGCAGCTTTTGGGCGCCATATTGTGGCGGCTCAATTTTTTTTCGTCGTGTGTCATGAGTCGTGTGGGTTATCAAAATAAAGAGTTTCAAGAAGTGATTTCAAAAATACATAACACTTAAATGTTCAAACGTACCTAACACGAAAAAATAATTTTAACTAAAAAGTCATAAATAAAAAAAAGGGAATACAAAAATCAAAAAACCCGACTGTTTGAGAAGCGAACTAAAGAGACGTAAACAAGAAGAAAATCATGCTGTGCCGTCGGAGGATACATCTGGTTTTGGTCAGCCAGCTCGTGAAAATGTAGCCAGCTCGTGTATGTATGATTTTCTTCTAGTTTACTTCTTTTGAGATCGCTTCTTAATCAGTGGGGTTTTTAGATTTGTTGTTTTTTTTTATACATTATGATTTGATTATTTATTTTTAATGGTGCATAAATGCCAATTTTTTGCTGCGAATGTCATAAAATTAGTTTTAGCTGTATTAACGGTAAGAAGATTTTGCTAAAACAATACTTTTAGTACATCCAAATCGTTATGTGCTTGTTTAACAATGATACCTATAGAGTGACCGGAGTGAAACAGACGTGGTTGGTTCTAGATCACGTAGGGAAGATGAGCTGGATCCAAACAAACTTGTTGATCAAATGTTTTTTTCGGAATTTGATTTGCCAATATCGAACCTACCCTTGCAAAGAAATCGTTGAAACATTCAATGTCCTTTAAGTCACTAACATTGCAGTTTTGCATTTGAAGTATCCGAGGAGAAGATCATTCAGTGAATTTGTTGCAGGGTAAGCTGGTAATCAGTCCCTACATTTTCAATGGCTGTTTCTTGCATTTTTCAAAGGCTTTATGTAGTACTTTATTTTCGTTCGTTGGTTACATTCTATATATTATATTCTACATAGTTCATTTCTTTTCTTTACAAATGTTTCTTCTTTTTAACCGACTTCCCAAAAAGCTCTCCCTTGTTTTTTTTATTTATGTTTTGATTTTAGTTATTTTCTATACTCTTTACTTGTTTTTCTACCAGGATATCGCACGAATGGTGTAGATGCGGTATTCCAGGACAGTCCTTTGAAGTGCTTCATAGTCAATGACATTGCAGCTTATCTTCTTCAATGGTTCTGGCTTATAACGTTGTAATTCAAGATAAATTTGTATGTGGTCTGACATGGATGCATCAATAATGGCTAGATGGAAATTGTTCTGTTTAAGATTTGAGAAAAAGTGATCGATATAGTCTTTGATATTATTGATTCTCTTGTGCAGTAGTCTTCAGTTAATATTTCGTAGCCATTTTTATTTATCACTTCTTTGTAAATATTAATTACAGGCTCTGTATTAAAGTCGCCAACGCGCACGCTTATTTTATTTAGTTGTAGAGAGTAGGTATCTATGAAGGTTTTAACGTTTGATTGTTCTGGTTTTCTTTTAATAACTCCGATGTCAAGAGTATAATTTTCATTATGAGTCCACAATATATAATAGATAGGTATCAAACATTGAAAAATCACCACATATGCACCAAAAATCTCTTATATTAGGTACCTACATGAAAGCTTAAAAGAACCTAACGAGACGCGATTTGTTCATGCAGTACGAGTTCGAGCCTTGCGACAACGACCCGATCGACACCGTCACCATCGAGCACGAGTCAGTGGCGCAGACGCTGGGTCAAGAGGCCCGCCGCTGGGCCACGCGAGTCTTACGCGAGACCTCTCTGGTCCGAGACGCAACACGAAAAATGCACGTCTATCAAGCTATGCGTGATGCTGGACAAAAGGTGAGCTCTATTCATTTTCTTTAAATTACACATTAATTGTGAGCTCTATTCATTTTGATTTTGATTTTGAATACGAACGGGAACAGTGAAAGGCTGTGGGACTTTAGCCCAGCAATGGGATATTAACGGGCTGATATTATTATTATTTTAAATATACATTTGGTTTTCAGTTTACTCAGCAGTAGACTCGGGCGATTTATCACAGAGTTCAATAAAATGTGACACACTAGGTAAAAAAATTATTCCACTTTTTTAATATCAATAGTAAAACAGGTTTCTTCACTAGTTATTTTTGCTGTTTCTACAGCATTGCACGTTGTGGGTTCGATTCCCACACGAAAATTTTGATATGCCCTATAAATTGTTTTATCGGTGTCTTCTCTTCTTCTTCGATTGTATTTTCAAAGTCTTTTTATTTTTGCTAGAGAACGTATAATAGGCATATTTCCTGGTTAGAAAAATGATAATTAGATATACGACAAAATATAGGTCCTGCAAGCAATGAAATACACGGTGCAATACCAAACGGTCAATAAGTAGCCGCCATGAATCTTTAATGAGACCTTGAGGTACGCCGCCGCGCGAGCCTCACTCCTATTTTCGCTGCATTTCCTTTGCGACAAGACTATTACACTTTGACATGACAACACAACTTTACACTTTAACAAAAAGTCGTATTTTCTCTGAGTAGTCAGGAGTAATATCGGAGGTTTGCATGAGGTTTTTAGGTCTCTAGCGGTGAGAAATAACATATATTTTGAAGGCGTGTCTTAGTTTTGTCTTTTACCTCAAAATATTTCGCCATTGTTTTTGTTGGGTCTGCAGGTTCTACTTTTTTGAAAATAATCTCAAAAGATCCTTCATGATGGTCTCGCCGATAGTATTACAAATTAACAAAAAAAGCATTATTATTTCTTGTTGTGATGTAATTTTTTTTATCAAATCTCATCACTTTACACCAAACCAACCAACCAAAAAACAATACGATACAAAGTGTGTTACTTTGTGTCGTATTGTTTGTGTAAAAATTTTCTGTGAATATATGGTTAATGTCTTATTATTTGTCGTTAGGTGGACCCAAATGACCCGAATGGTCCGGAACTTGAGGTCCGTTTGGATGAGTTGCGCTCTAGCATCCGACGCTCGGAGATCTCGAAGGCGAAGTACGAGTCTCGGCTGGAGTGCCTACGTGTGAGCGGGGCTCCAGTGGACGAGTGGTTGAAGGAGGTGGACCTGCTGGCCGTGGCTGAGCCCCTGCCGCGCAGCAGCAGCCTGCTGAGCGTCCGCACTGATGCTTCCGGCGCAGCCGTGAGTACTTTAACAAATTCGCCTGCTAAAACTACGTTTTATGTATGAATTTTTGTAAATCAGTGTTATTTTTTTTGTGCTACGCTGCATTCCTAAAAAGGACGTATTTTACGCTATTGTTTTTTTTTAACTTACGCTGCGCTATTTCATTCTGCGATTGTTTTTATTTGCCGTCGGGTCGCCGGGTGGTATGCGACGGGATGGCCGTCGGCAAACAGTTTAATGAAGTGGGATTAACCCTTATCAAATACCTAAGGACATAATTTTACTTCAAAGCTAAGCGTTTATAGTGCTCGCCAAACTTCTGGGCTGTTCTGAAGTTGGCTTTTAAATGCGCAAGGCACGAAACGGTGCTGTTTTTGTATGAGATTTACTACTGCGTCGCCGTTGTAGCCAACTTCAGGGCGGCCAAGAAGTTTGGCGAGAACTATACCGGCCAGCGAATTAGTTTACGGCGACTTTTTGCATTTCAATGAATACATCTTTTTTTGCTTATTTTTAGTTTGTCAAACGATTTAATTTAGTTAGTTCGTTTAAACTGACATTTGCCGATACGTAATTTGGAAGTATTTTCGGGCAATGAAGTACAATTTTGTTGGTAGTCGGGGTGATGATATTTAAAAACGCAGGTCTCGTGAAGAGTTCTTAGATTAAATGAATTCTTTTACTGATTCAGATTGCGCAATTATTTAAAAGAGCACAGTATTAATTTCATATCCTGTTATTAAGTTTTGGTTTGCATTTAATACGCAACTTTTCAGCTACGGGGTCGTTCTGTTGGTATAATTTAGCACGCCATGTTTGTGTCTTGTATCTGTTTTAGTTCATCTTTTATTTTTTACCCAAAACTTGTTTATAATTTTATCAGCTTTCTTATTTCTTGCAGTAGTTTGTGCTTGTAACCTGGCCGTTTGTTTAAGTGAGCATTTTTTATTGGTGTTATAAATTTAGATCGTATCATACGTAAGTAATCAAGCTTAATTAAAAATGAATAGCCCTTTTTTCATTAGTACATCAATTTCAGATCATGTTCGTCTCTTACTGTAATTTCTTAACAATGACCGACAGAGTAAATTTGATGAACTCTTCTAACAGCGGGTTGCATCGAAATAAATATGATAGGAGTTTGTAATACGTAGTCTATTGCCGAACTGATAACATAAACGTAAATAAGACATTTTAAGTTGCATCATTCACAAAAACGTGAACTATTTCATGAGAAAATTTAAAGAGCGAAAACAAAAAAGACACGAGATATATAGCGATTTTGTACGAGACACATCGTAGACTTTCAAGATACGACACACATCGCGACACGAGTATATGTGCATACTCGTAGATTACGGTAAAAAAGCAGTTGGTGCAACCCGCTATAAAAAAGCCAGTCAACACTGGCGTCTGCACCGCAAAGTCTACAACATCTCCTATTCCTCATCAGGATCAGCCGAGCTCCGACTCGTTCTACGACAGCGATAACACAGAGGGCGAAGGCACCTCGGCCTCCGCCTCTGCATCGGCCGCAGTTGCCTCCAGCAGCCACCAGCGCACCACCTCCGGCTCCCAGGCTGAGGATGAACACGACGAAGATGTCGATGGTAAGAACATGTCACAAACAGTCTAGGAAAACCTTGACAGAACTAAGATGTGTCAACGCTGTGATTAGAAGAGGCTAAATTCTTTTTTTTTATAGATATTTAACTTAAGAAACTGCTAATCGTTTGCTGAACAGCTCAGAGATTTTTATATATAAGTCCCAAAGGGCCAGTCTTTAAAACTTGTGTTTTATAAAACTTCTATTTTTTGGGCCTAACATTCTAACAGCAATTTATACGACTGTCAAAAGCCCAAAATATTTAAAATAAACGTGATATTTCGGTGACGCGTTTCAATCCCATGGATTTTGGATATTATGATAATCGTAATCGCTGTTAGAATGACACATTTACCGGGCCGTTTTGCTATGTGAAAATGGCGCCACTCAGTCTAAACACGTAAAACATATGTGATAAAGACGGTCAAAATAATCTGACGAATCGACTAGAGTTGTACAGTCCAAAAAAGAATTCGGTGTACAGGCAAAAAGTGTAGGTACATCTCTTCTCTATGCTTTTAATACATTTATTTCTTAAGTTCGTCTCTTCGAGTCGATGTCGATGTCGATGTTGTTCCAGGAGATGGCTACGTTAATTTTCTTAGGTAAAAAAGATTAAAGATTGAAAGAAAAAAATTATTGCCAAAAAAAAAGGAATCCTTCACCTTTTTTTTGGCAATAATTTGACTCACTGGATAAATGATAACCAAGGCTTTTACTCAGGACTAAAGTAACTTTACTACTCTGGATACTTTTATCTTTTTTTGATTGTGTACATTATTTATGATCGTAGTTTTGGTAGAACAAATAATGTAGATATTTAGAGTGCCTGGGTAAATAAAAAGACGATTTGAGCATTTGAAACAATGAAAGTAACCGCAATGATTGGTGTGAACATATGGATGTCTTCAAAGGAAAATGTATATAAGAGACACAATCTACAAGAAAATTTCACCTTAGGTTAGGTATTCAGGTAAGATATTTATGTAGATGATTAGCGATAAAAATTCACCATTTTCTACCGATATTTCCTTAGCTATGCTGGAAGAAGATCGCTTGCGCATCGAACAGCTCGCCGTAGGCTGGGACGATCCCACTCAAGTTAACTGGGATGAAGGCGAGGCAGCAGCCGCCGAAGCTATAGTGTTACCCGTGGCTCCTCTGTATAAATGTACTGCGTTATACAGTTACATGGTAAGGGGCGTTACTGGCGAGAACCAGAATATTATTATTTGCATCTCCAATTACTGCACCACAGACGTTAGAATTCAAGCGGCAATTCGTTCATGCGGCTAAAACCTATTATCACAGATTTCACATAGGTATTTTAAACCTACGACTTCTTTAGGGCAGGAGCAAATTTAGCGGCATGCCGAAAACCGCGTTCTTTATTACAAAAATTTGGTGTTTGCGGAACATTTTAAACTGTAAGACTGTGTTTTTAGCTTGGTATTATTGAAAGGAACTGTACACGGGAATTTCGTCTTTTTTGATCAGATTTGTCCATAGCCTACATTTAAAAATAATTTGTTTTCACAATAGTTCCGATCACTTGTTCACGAGCTAGACATAATTTAGTTTATTTCTCTTTTATGGAACAAGAAAAGGACGGTCGTTTTACGAAAACCGTCAATTAGTCTGTTATTACTAACACCAAGATACTAATATCTAAGAAAAATTGTGCTGTTACTTTTAAACCCTTGGGCTGTTACTTTTTCCCGTCCTCTATTTTTTATGTTTAATTCTCGATCTTTCTGTCAGCGTGATATCTTAACGCCCTTATATTAGTTTAGATCTTGAACAAGGGAATCATGTTAATGTAATTTTTTTATAATATAATTAAAACCTTCGCTCGTACTATTTTTTTTTTATTTCTCTGGAATCAGGCAAATTATTTACTAACATTATAAAGGAAATTAACTTCAACATTAACATTATTTATTTTATAAGTCATTGGGACAGCGTGGTGGATTACGGCCCATTACCTCTAACAGAGAGGAGGCCAGTGTCCCAGCAGTGGAAACATTAAAAGGGCTGTTGCTGATGAGGATTTTATAAGTTAATAACTTTAATATTCTAAAAGAAATCTTTTAAAAATAACTTATTAAATAATATTAAGCTACTTATAACTTTTTAAAATTACCTAAAAACAGGTAATTAATATCAATAAATAATAGCCAGTTATTTGAAATACAAAATCATATCCATTGAGAAAGCATCTTCTTCCTAACATTCTAACATCACATATTAATGTTAGTGAGAAGGGCTGACGAAAGCATTAGACCGATGATAGTGGTCAAGGGATGTGCTCCTCGTTCGAAGTACACAATAGTTCATCAGACGAGGTAATGAGGACGCGACCCTCTGACTGTGGCGGAATAGTGCGCCGCCCGCACTTCCCGCCAATCTACTCCATAACCTACTAGACAGATCGCATTGCGATACTCCACTATGATTGTTAAAACCTGAAATTAAACTAGCTCACATTTTGCGCACATTTCAATAAGTTCCTGATGTACCTGTATTGTGTTTGGTAAAAAACCCTTGCCGCCGCATATAATCCAGGCTTAACCATAAAGTACGTAAGCGGCGGCACGCCACAGGCAGAAAGGCTACTACGAACCAAGTGCCATTTTGCACACACACATTGACATTGTGATTTTACAGGGCTTCTTGTGCAATATTGGACAGAGCTGAGACGCGGCTGTCACGGCTGCCTTGTGTAGGCGTTTGTCACGTCATTCATAAATTATTAAAACGAGGTTACATTGGCTAGGTTACCTTTAGTGATTGCTACAGACCGAAATACTTTAAAATCATTCTTTCATTCATTTTTAAGTTATAAAGGTAATTAAATTTTTTAAGATGATATGTTAAAAATTAAACATCTAAGAAAATAATAAATGATTTTAAGTCCATAGATGAAATTCTACTTTGTAGCTTTGTATAAAGAAAGGATATTTAACTTGTCACCCTTCTAGATCTCAATTCTTTACTGTCGAGCTTGGCTCCAAAAAAGACGCCAAGTTCGACGAAGAAGAGTAATATTCTTTTTATTATTTCATATATTTCAAAGCACCAGACGGGTTTATATAATTACGACATCGTCAGAGTCTGTGCGGAATGAGAACCGTCACGTCGTGGCGTAAAATGGAACTAACATTGTGATATTTAAAACACTATAATAATATTACAAAACACACACTGAAAACATTATAATACTATTTTTCTAACATAGTTTCAAAATATCAAGATGTTATAGTCGCACTATATGTAATGACGTAACAGTGTTGTCAACTTAGGAAACACGATAATTTAACATAGCTGCGCAATCAAATCTTATGTATAGCGTTTCTCTTTCCGCACAAATAAGTGAAGTGACGTAAACAAATAAATATTACGGATTTTGGGCGCCATATTGTGAGGACCCCAATTTCTTTTTCTTCCAAACCCTTCGAGTGAAGTATCAAAATGAAGGATTTTTAGTGGTGATTACAAAAATATATACCACTTACACAAGTATGTTTAAAAGAAATTAAAAAAAAGTAGATAACATAAAAATTGTAGCTAAATATAAAAAAACTATAAAATCATAAAACTGGACTTCTTAAGGCCCTCCCACCGCATTAATACCGTGAAAGGGTTACTTCCTAAAGCATACTCCTTAGTAATGGCTGGGTTAAAAGGATTAAAAAAATATATATTTCCTATAGATTCATGTATATTATCTGTGGAACGTATTTTTTTCGTGTAACCAATAGTTTTGATTTTGAAAAATAATGAACAACACGATATTTTTTCAAGACTTATGGATACTCCTCCAAAATGAATTCGATGTTTAAAAATATATTATCATAAAAAAATGATGGCTAGAATTTCTTCATAACTGAAATAGCATATTATAATTAAAGAAAAATGTGCAAACAAAACTGTCCAAAAGGAGTTTCAATATTGATGTTCTGGCTCCGAGCGGGCGCACGGCTAGTACTGCGTTAATGGGAAATATATACGCCTTAAGAAGCGAACCAGCGACCAGAGTTTGTTGCCAGTAATAATTTATGACTCTGAGACATGGTTGCTCACAATGGGCCCCATCAGAAAGCTTACAGTCACCCAAAGGGCAATGGAGAGGGCTATGCTCGGAGTTTTCTTGCGTGATCCAATCAGAAATGTAGAGATCCGCAAGAGAACCAGGGTTACCGACATAGCTCGAAGAGTTGCCAAACTTAGTGGCAGTGGGCAGGGCACATTGCTCGCAGAACGGATGGCCGATGGGATAGGCGACCGCGAACCGGAAGACTTTGCGTTGGAAGGCCTCCCACCGATGTGGACTGATGACCTGGTGAAGGATCCGCTGGATGCAGAACGAACGGGACCGGTCAATGTGGCGACGCTTGGGGGAGGGCTATGTCCAGCAGTGGACGTCTTTCGGCTGATATGATGGTGATGACAATGAAGAGGCGAACTAAAAAGATGTACTTAAACAAGAAGTGAAATTAAATAATAATATGATTTAGGTCATCCAGCTCATGAATATGTATCCCCCGGCTGCACAGCATGATTTTCTTCTTGTTTAAATACATACTTTTAGTTCGCTTCTCAAGCAGTCGGGTTTATTAATTTAATTAACTCTTTTCTTTCACATATATATTTTTGTCGAGCTTCGTGTTTTTCGCATTTTATATTTTTTGTGGGATCATTATTACACTTGTGTTACGTCTTGTTACCCTTCAATCTTCGTCGTATGTGGCGTCGCAGTCTGTCTACCTTCTAAAGCATATAAGCTTGATAATATGATGTATGTTTAGAAGAATCGAAGTATTTATGTTTGTTTGTTTTACTACCGATTCGTTTTTTTTTTAAATTCAGAATATAATTTTAGCAACCCTAGTGGGTCCGGCGGTTTAGCTGTAAATTTTTGAGGATGGTAGAGGTGTTCCTTCTGTTTACCTTCTATTTTGTGCTCTGCCAGACATTTGACAAGTGCCTGATTCTCGCATAGACAGAGCAAAATGGATAATGATCTGTGTTTAAAAAGTGGAAATGACTATAAACTTTACATGAGAAACCTAACCTAATGGTGCGTGGTTAGTTTAACGTGTACGGTATTTTTTTTAAATTTTAACTGTTCTACATAATATACATGAACAGTGAAATGAATAATGTAGTCAGAATAAACGTCGTATGCTCTACGTAGTACTTGCCGTAAACGTGATACAAAAACAACTACGAGACTTGGTAAGAAGTCCTTTCTGGAACACTCTGGTCTTCTTCGCTTCTTAATATTTTCATCTGACTGAATTTCTGAACCTATTAACAACTTACTAATAACACATTCTACTAAATTGATATTCGTAAGTTACCATTTTTCTCCAGCAGGAGTCACAAAATTAAATATGTTACTTTCTTGAATTGATCAGTACTTTGAAAGCCAAGGTTTTCTAGAATCAATCTTTTCAATCGTATTTAGCTGGCTAAATCCTCTGCGTGTTGTCCTGCTGTGCTATCAATATATGCGTATTATGGATATCACACAAAGGTAGGGTAAAATCGGGCAACTGACGGTAGAGCATCATTCTAATGACAGTAGCTAGACCATGAATATTTCTCATCTGATTATCAAAACTTGATGATGCGTAGAGGATCAGCTTAGCCGCTAAACATGATTCATTTCTAAAAACTGAAACAATACAAATTCATTTCTGACTAAGCTTGAACTTTCAACTGTCTGTCTCTTACACAACTATTTTTAAATAGGCACAAAACCCTGATGAACTCTCGATCATTGAGAGCGAACAGTTGGAGGTGGTCGGCGAAGGAGACGGCGACGGCTGGCTTCGGGCCCGGAACTACCGCGGTGAAGAAGGCTATGTGCCTCATAACTATCTGGATGTAGATAGGGAACAGGTAATTATGGTCATGGTTAGAAATAAATAAGGATATCGGCAAATGCCGAAAAAATAATGATAACAAAAAAAATATATGATAACTGAAAAAAAAGCAACCCCTATACGAAAAAGACGTTAAAATGTGTATATAATGACTATCAAAAGGCTTACAAAATTAAAAATGGACAAAATAACAAAGAGATTTTTAGGGTCTACGAAAAGATTCGTCATTGTACAGAGTAAAAAATAACATAATAACAAACAAGATACCTACTGCCCCCGTACCCTGACGTGTCAAAACTATCATAGATCGAATGTAAAAAAGGGAAAGATGTATACAAGTCATATACATCGGTCACTTACACACACTCAAAATAGTCTTAAGTCTAACAGCTTATGGTCACCCCTAAGATCGACTGAATAAAAAAATTAAACCTTAGCACCCTTACGCACTAGCGGTTAACCGCGTAGGCGGTTCAACGCTTGAGTATTCGTAAATATACTGAGTAAAAAATATACAAACAAACAAGGCGCTGATTGACTGACTAAAACATATAATATTTTATTATTGGATAATCTATTTTACAAACCCAAACTAAGAAAATAGAACAAAAAAAGAGGCTTTACGATAACTGACGGACAAAATAAAAAAAATATACAATCTTACAAAGGAGTTCTTAGGAACTGTTAAAGGTTTTGTCACTATTCTGAGTTACAAAGGTGAAAACTTTACAATCCAGCAAGGTACTCATTGACAAAGAAAACCAAATCTTATAAATAGAAAATCTATTCTATAAACTAAGAATATACAAACAAAAGGTACTGCATAGTATAGGTACTACTAACACTATACAGGGCTCCGTAAGCTGATATCAAACTGAAGTATACTAAGAATAAATTAGATAAAAATTATAAGAATAAGACAGATTCCTACTTAACAGAGAATCATAGTTCTAAAGTTAAAATCGCTCTGTACGTAACAACAGACAAATAATCTAACACCCACCGTTTTCTTAAACAATAGAAATAGAAATATATTTATTTGCGAAAAACACGATATAAAAGGTTGTTAAAATAGGTGTATGGTCTCTAAGTCAAACTTATAGCTAGGCTAAACAAACGTTATTTTGTACAATCCTCCCGTTACTTGAAGATATTGGCATCCAATCGAAGTGCGTGGTTATGTTACGATTGGAACTAGTTAGTCTTATAAATACACATGCTCAGATAGTCTTTACTAAGAGTACATAGCTACGTAGGAACCTGTTCTTGCCAAGCAGTATCGATCGTTGAAGAAAATCGATAAATATGACGAGATGCAACACTACAGCACACTTGTAACCCCACTTATTGTAGTAAAGTGAACTTTCATTGGAATAGCAATCCAATCATAACAGGGTACAATAATGATGCATCCATTTTTGTGAGGTACTCACTTGATTACGAGTACAATCCCACGTCGGATAATTTTTAGTGCGTCCTGTATTTACGTCACTGTACTTACATTTGATTGGATTTCCTGGCTTTTGAAACCGAGCCATGTACCTATTCATTGGAAGACAAGGCAGCACAATTATTTTCGAGTTATACTCATAATGGAGCTACGTGTTAAATAAAAATACAAGGCTGACTTTTTCTTGCTGTACTTTACCTGGCGTGACGATTTTGACTCGATCGTGCCGGATAGGCCGGAACTGTTGAGAGATAAAGTTGACTGTAAAGCTATGGGAGAGCGTAGAGGGATAACATAGGCCAAATAAAAAAATACTTTACCGAGTTTAGAGAAAAATTATTGATTGGGAAACAAACGTTGAGCAACACAGTTTCCTGGAACTGTCGATGTCAATGTTAAACATTAAACAGCTTTAGGTTTCCTGAAACATTAATTGACCTTAAATAGAAAGAGCAATTTAAAAAAAAAAATTTAGGGTTCCGTACCCAAAGGGTAAAAACGGGACCCTATTAGTAAGACTCCACTATCCGTCTGTATGTCTGTCTGTCTGTCCGTCTGTCACCAGGCTGTATCTCATGAACCGTGATAGCTAGACAGTTGAAATGTATTTCTGTTGCCGCTATAACAACAAATACTAAAAACAGAATGAAATAAATATTTAAGTGGGGCTCCCATACAACAAACAAATTTTTTTTCCGTTTTTCGCGATTATGGTACGGATTATGCTTCGTGCGCGAGTCCGACTCGCACTTGGTCAGTTTTTTTGTCAATTACTCAGTACTGTCGTACCGTTACCATTTAGTTCAAATCAATCAAACTGCCTAGCCTTTTCACGACTATAGGGATCTGCTTCCAGTCTTACCGGATGCAGTTAAGTATCATACATGGGGCGATTGCCTATCTTACTATCTGACCTCCAGAACCCAGCAATGAGTAACACGATACCCCTTGGCAAGAATGGATTCAGCTAAAGAAATCTTTATTTATATCTAAATATTTATATTGACGCTAAAATAATCGCCGATATATTTTGTCGAAGCAAAATGTAGGTTTTTGTGAATAAATAAACAATATACTTCTTCAACACACACACGCACCACTTCTTTCATTCTTTCTTCAACGTATTTTCTAATCTTCGAAGCATTCTGGAACGTTTTCAGCGGTCCAGTGTTTATCGCAATGGGGGTCTTCTGAAATGATGTCCACTAGGCGGCAGCACTGTGACGTCAGGTCTAGATACATGTCTAAACCCGTTTTTTGACACAAATTGACGTCAAGGTCATGTTGATGTCATAAATTGCCAACTGGTGGAGGGAATTTTCATAAAAACCCTCATCAAGTAGTGGCCGAAGTTACAATGTTATTATTTTTTTAAATATCGCGATAAAGGTGAGGTGTGAAAATCGCCGCTTACTATAAAACACGTCTTACTAATTAATCAATAGAAACACTTTTTACAAAAAAATATAACCGACTTCCAAATAATAACACTACAAAGTGAAAAAGACCTTCAATGTCGGAAATCGGTGTTCCTGTTTTCGTTTCTTCGTTTTTTGAAACTGATATCCGAAATTGAATTTATTTTGAACTTTTGGTTCAAAATCGGTTCACAAATGACGGAGACATCGCTATACTTACACAAAAAAAATAAAGAAAATAAACAAACATACGGAAAGTCGGTTAAAACAAATGCGACTCCAAAATTTCTGAAAATTGTCATTATCTATACAAATAAATAAAATAGATGTGTCTGATAGTAATATCGGCTAAGAACTTTTAGCTAAATGCATATGGAAGTATATGCGAAACAAATAAAAAAAAGAATATGTTTTTAGATTTTTGTTTGTCTGTCTATTCCGGCTAATCTCCGACACGGAGGACTTTTACTGACTGATTGCTGATGAAAAAATCCGTCGTTCCAAAATAAAAGCAGCCTAAGTTATTCCCTTTACCATCAGCTATTGCCAGTGGAAGTATCGTCAAAATCGATCCAGCCGTTTTGGAGATTATCCCGCACAAAAATGCCAGACACAATTTTATGTAAATTAAACTTTTGTTGTACTATCGTATATGTTTTATTTTGAATTTAGTGAAAAGCAGATATTTTGACTATACAAACGGGCAATTAAATTTTATTTATTTGGATAGATGTACATACATTTGAATTTCTTGTGTCCTTGTGTAAGATAAAAAAATATTCTGTAATAAAGTCATTATTAAAGTAATTACGAACTTAAATCACAGATTTTCAACATTTCAATAGTCATCAACGATTACCTACATGCGACGTAAATTCGAAATGACAACATTCCGGGTATTGTTTATCCCTCGTACATAAATCGTGCAAGTGTAGAAAGCTTTACATACATGAATTTAACACTAGACTTGTGTTTGCCTGCATAGCCCTGCTCGAGCACCGGCAACCCGGGGCTGGTCTCCCAGATCTCGTTCTCATCCGTTGACTACACCGTGGAGGGAGAAGACGCCGACGTCGTGCAGTCTCCTGATCAGATCTCCGTGATCTCGGCTCCAGCTGCTAAACCCGAAGAGCCGAA
Organism: Orthosia gracilis; assembly: GCA_947562075.1. Taxonomy (NCBI): domain Eukaryota; kingdom Metazoa; phylum Arthropoda; class Insecta; order Lepidoptera; family Noctuidae; genus Orthosia; species Orthosia gracilis. Next base: position 6,953,218 of record OX387268.1, read on the forward strand.
ACCTGAGGAGCAGCCCCAGGCTGAATCTTTTGTGGCCGAGTGGCCGTCCACCTCCGTTGCAGATGCCGCGCCTGAGAATTTCAAGGAGGTGGCACCGAAATCTGATCTGCCAACTCTCGGACACTGTTTCGCTCTATACGACTATGATGCCGAATGCCCTGATGAGTTAAACCTGGAGGAGGGACAGGTAAGATTACTTTGCCGAATTCTTCAGTTCCTAAATTAAGTATTTGGAGTTAAGAACGAGTCAAATTTAATGCCACAATTTGGTAAGTTTTCAGGCTAAAGTATACTTTCACGAATCTATTTCTTCAAATTCTTAATTCAATAATCGGGACAAAGTTTTCGTTCGTATTTTGACGTCCTTTGAGGAGTGCTTCAACAGAATTATCATTTCTTACCAACATAACAAAACTAAGCAAAGGAAACAAAAGTCGAATGAAATGAATCAAACGATGATCCATATACATTCTACCTCTTACATTAAATGCCGAACGCTCCTCCAGATAATCCGCATCGTGTCCCGCAACGCGCACGGAGTGGACGACGGCTGGTGGCGCGGCGAGGCCAACGGAGTCGTGGGCAACTTCCCGTCACTCATCGTGGAGGAATGCGACGAGGTGGGCCGGCCCCGTCGATAGCACAACAGAATAAATGCTTACCTTTTATTTTCGCATGTTTTTTTTTCGAACTGTTATTTTTTTTTATTCCCCATAAAATTTCAAAAGGCCCACTTGCGTCAAAAACTTAAACCTGAGTTAGTTGCTAAAGCCGTGTACGCACGAACGAATAAAACATAGTGAACACGAACATCGATCACAGAACATTTGGTTCGTACGTGTACGTGTGGACGTAAATTAGTGAAGCTAACACGAACACATTGCGAATACAGTTATACTTGTATTCGCGCTCGACCCCTCGATGAATTCACCGTTGGAAGTGGTCGAGAGTGAAATAGCCAAAAAAAATCGTATTCGTTGTGGGAAACAGTTTTGTACAAACAGCGAAAACACAATACGACTTAAAGTCCCAAGATATTAGTGGACATTACGAAAACTTACTGAAGATCTCCGAACACCGCACAGCACAGAACAACCAAATTAGATCGCCACAAACATTTTTGATGAAAACATTGTTCGTTAGTGGTACGCACATGCGAAAAAAAGTGTTCGATGTTCGTGTTCACCATATTTTTGTTTGTTAGTACGTCCACGGCTTAAAACGAGGTTAAATTGACAATATGTTAGTTAATAAGATAACCCTCGAAGTTAATAAGACAACCCACGGTGTTGCAAGCGTGCCTATGTTCATTTTCTCAAAACGGTGAAAGAAAACATCGTGAGGAAACCGACATGTCCTAGAACTAAAAATTCAAAGACACGTGAAATCAACCTAATCCGCACGCCGTGGATTATGGCCCGCTCCCTCTCACAGAGAGAAGGAGCTTATTCGTATGCTATTTTAGCAATCCTTCTTGCCAAATCCTTATGAATTTTAGTTACAGTGTTTAAACTATTTTTGTTTGGCTTCATCTGTATTTCCTAAGTTAATATTCCTACCCCTTCTTTTTGAAACCTTCAGAAGTTTAGTTGCAAATTATTATTGTTTAATAAAGAACTTCCTTTTAGTTCCTTTAAACTATTTTTATTTGGCTTCATCTGTATTTCCTAAGTTCATACTCGTATTCCTACCCCTTCTTTTCGAAACCTATAGAAGTTTAGTTGCAAGTTATTATTGTTTTATAAAGAACTTGGTTTTAGTTATTTTAAACTTGGTTTTATTGGTCGGAAATAGTTTGAAAGAACTCCTATGTTTATCTTTATCTTTTCAAAACCTTATGAAATTCATTTGTAAACCACTTAAACTTAAACTTTTATAAAATAATTATGCTTTAGTCTGATTTTTCTTGTTTTGTGTAAACTATTTTTGTTTGGCTTCAAGTATATTTGTTGCAGCCACTACGTAACCATAAACTAGCGACGGACATAAGTCCAACAAGTTAAAATTATGTTTACATAGAACTTACTTCAATATAATTACTCTTTTTCATCGAAAGGTAAGTTGCAAGAACAAAGTGATTCTCAGCTTGAATCCTGAATGCGAATTTAAGGAATATATTTTCAAGGGAATCTAAGAGAATAAATACTCCGTGTGGTTTCATGCCTATCTAAACTTTCTGTTAGATTCTCTGAAATATTTGTACAAATTTTCTGTATTGTGTCACTTCTATAAAATACTACAATTTACTGCATTATCCTGTCAAAGCTGATTTTATATGTCTCTCTACTTTTTACTTATTTTCATAACCTGTTGGCTTTTGGAACTCCTAGTTTAAAAGCTAATTTCAAATATAGAACGGCGAGCCTCTGAGTGGTGGCGAGGAATGGCCGCCACTGAGCGCAGCCCCACCGGTGTTCGCGTCACCACCACACACACCGCCTGAAGCCGCGGAGCCCGAGGACCGTAAGGAGATCCTTGTATACGTAGCTTGATGGCCATTTGAATGGGGACAACTTCCTTCTTTTCATTTTGCTCGGGTCACGTTTTAAGACTCACAAGTAGACCGCTTTTTAATCGTTTATTCCCAAGAATTAGAGCAAAACATTAAAATCACATGTTAAACTGCAAATGTTGTAAATGTACAGAGTGTGTCAATAATTACAAAATTAAAAGAAAATCGAATCGGTGTTGAAGTTGCCAATACATAAAATGGCATAAAATTGTTCGCAAAAAAAAGTTCGGCTAAAGCCGTGTACGCACGATCGAACAATACCTGGTGAACACGAACATCGATCACAGAAAATTTGGTTCGTACGTATGGACGTGGATAAGCAAAGCGAACACGAACACCTTGCAAACACAGTTCTACTTATAACCACTTCAACACCTCAATGAATTCACTGTTGGAAGTGGTCGAGAGAGAAATAGCCAAAAAGTATTTGTTGTGGGAAACAGTTCTACTTATGTTCATTGTGCAACGAGGGCTTGACCCTTCAGTTACCATGGATTCATCATTAGATGTGGTCGACAATGTTTTGCCAATTTTTTTTTGCTATTCGTTGTGATTCACGAAATATTGTTTCCAAGGGAGGACTCTAGGTGGTGGGAAAAGGTTTTGTACAAAAAGAGAAAACAAAGGACATGGCCAAAAATTGTATGGGCTTGTGCCCCAGAATGGACAGATATAAAATCTATGTCTGTTAATAGTACTGATCTTCTAAAAACAAAATTAAAAAGGCGCATATTGCTTAGCAGTCGTGAACAAAAGTTATTAAGGATTAAAATAGTTGATTTCTGCACTACGGGTAAGGTATATTTTATATTATTATAATATGGCATTCGGCAATCGTGGAAGAGACAATAGTTTGATTGACATTTGTCGGCGGTGTTGCCAGTAGTAATGTAAAATAATCCTATCCGTAACTGCACTAATATTTATAATTATTTCAATCAATCAAAGGTGGTTCTATTTATACTTAAGAAAACATACAAAAATAATTAGTTTACGAATAATTTACGAATATATTTTTTGTGTGCAAAATAAAAACAAAACTCCTAACAGTGTTGTTTTTTTATGTGTCGTTTAGCTATTATTTTTTCCTGGGTGTGAACTTTGTTAATATTATATGGCAACATTAAAAGGTATTATTGAGCAAAATCAAACAGAACAACTTTTAATAAATATTATTTCTCCACTGCTGCTATAGTGCTTAAAAGGCCATTTAAAATTCATATTTTTTTAAATTCAAATTAACTGCAATAAACGTATGTTTGCTCACAGTGGGGCACATTTTGGCCATGTCCTTTCTCCAAACACCGCCGCACAGAACAACCAAATTGGATTGCCACGAACATTTTTGAGGAACACAGTATTTGATGTTCGTTAGTGGTACGCACGTGAGAACAAAGTGTTCGATATTTGTGTTCACCATTTGGTTCTGAAGAATATTTTAACTTTCCATTGACCTAGGAACTTGAAATTTTGTGATAATGTCTATTAAGTATATTTTACTATCAAATACCAATATATTGCACGCACTTGGCCGGTTTTTTTATCTACGTAGAAATCATCAAGATGAAGCATTTCGTACAAAAGCTTCTTATTTTCGCCTATCTGACTCGTGCGTTAAAAAGGTTAAGTGCTAAATATAGTCGCCAATTTAGAAATCAGTTTGAAGGACCTCCGATCGACTCCGTCCCCAGGACGACTGAATAAAAACCTTGATTATGTAAAAAAAAGGAATTCATGCCTTAGTTTGATGATTCGAGTTGAGGACATAACTCGAAATATAGAGGTTTATTTTGCGTAGGCGTCGCAGTGAGCCAAAATATGAGTAGACGTTATGTGCACAGGTAGAGTTAGTGCAAAACGCATCTGCAGGGTATTAACATGACCACAGTGGAAGTATAACTCATTTTGTCACATTAACCGCGTTAAATCAGGTCGTCGTCCACTTTGTAATCTCCAGTTGTCCCCCGTCAAAAGGCATTTTAACTGAATGAGTTATTTGCCATACTTAAATGGTAGCATTGGCTGATTGGGTTAGACGATGGTTTGGTTCCCAATTAGCATGTTTACACGCACGGCTAGCTGCTCTGAAAGACACCACATCGTCACAGTAATGCATGTGTTGCACGAAGTAAATACCTAGTGTAAAATATATTACGTAAGTTTCATGGTTGTGATCAATCAGTGCCTTCCAGGAATTGAAGTGTGATCGATAATAATGTGAAGTGCAGTTCTATTTATATAAATATCTCACTGTGAAAACTTAGTAGAAGACGAGAAGTGAGCTAGGTGTGAGCTTTTAGAACATATCTTCAGGTGAAATAGCAATACACTTCACGCTTACTTCATCTAAGTTTTCTTGGTGGATAGACCGTGTAGTAGAGCAGTGCTATTCTATCAGAATCCACTTCGATTATATCACTCAAGTGACCGCAAACAATTCGAAATTGGATTCATTTGTTTTTGAAAGACAATTATCGCGGCTTCAAACTTTGACACGGTTCGAATTTCGAAATTATGTTTGTAGGATAACACTACTACTAAAGAAACGCAACTTAAATTTAAAAATATATACTACGGTTAAATTGAGAAACCGACTTGGGTCGGTCTAATATGACCAGATTGAGGCGTCAAACACACACAAAAAAAACACGCGCACTATCCTGTCCTTAGATCTTACAACTATTATAAACGCGAAAGCTTGTGAAGATGGATGGATGGATGTTTGTTACTCTTTAACGCAAAAACTACTGAACGGATTTTGATGAAACTTGCCAGTGATATAGCTCATACATCAGATTAAAACAAAGGATATAATTTATCAAGAAAGAAGTACTAATACAACGTAGGTGGAAGCTAGTACTATGTTAAAGTTTGTAAAAGCAAGCATACTAAATACCCGACCGCCTGGAAAAAAATAATTTTAATAAGTCAAACCCGAGTGAGATATTTATTATGCAGTAACCAATTTCAATGAACAAATTTATCGCGACCATCCAATAATACGAAATCTATAAATAAGTATTCTTCTGATATCTTTTACAAAAAATAATGAGAGGACTTGAAGTGGGTGTTAAAAATACTTCGAATAATTTATAGGACAACAATGGACTTTGATCTTTCAAATATTTTTTGATTATTTTTTAGAAGTCGTTCTGAAATCTCTATTGGGTCAAAATATAATGTGTTTAAACTAAGGATTTTTTTATATATATACTAAGGCAGATACGTTTTACCGACGTCTGCGCGGCAATACAAATACAAGCTGACCAGCTTGAGTGACGCAGGACGGACGTCCTGCGTCTGACCGCGACACGAACTTACATTTGAATAATATGTTTATCTGTGTTTCCTGATAGCTACAATCTAGGAGTCTTTAAGTCAAGAGTGAATGGGTTTTTTCTAGGTAAGCATGCTTCACCGTCGACCACATCATCGCTTAACATAACGTGAGATAGTGGTCAAACGCGAGCATAAAATAATAATAAAAATACTTTTTTTATACACCTGATGTGGTCGACGGCGAATCACGCTTGCCTAGAAAAATCCTATTCACTCTTGACCTAAAGACCCCTAGTTTGTAGCTGTCGGGAAACACAGACTCCGGCAGGGAATTCCACTCCTTAGCTGTACGCATAATAAAAGTGTATCTCTTCCTGACAACGGGGTCCTATTTTTATCTCTGTGATCTTTTATCCTACTCAGTGATAGAAATAAAGTTCCAAGTTCCATAGGTCCTATGTAGGTAGCTAAAGTAAAATATCGCCATGTTTTTATTACTATATAATGAGTATGACGTCTCTATTGGTAAATCTCATTGGTTTATACCTTCTACGGTTTTCCAAGTCAAAGTTATTATTTGGGTACTCTAAACTTCTACAAAACCAACTAACTTAGTTTCATTTCTCGTATCAATGGGATATCTGGCAGTCTGTTATTTTCTGCATCTCTAGTTCTTTGTCCTTACCAAGGCATCATAACTTATTCAGAGGTAAAAATATGTGCGTACACATATGCACTAAGACCCTTGTGCAGCACTAACACTTAAATAAATCGTGTTACAATTGCTGGACACACTGTTTGTTTCAAACTCTAAACTTCAATTATTACAAACTCTTAACTGTTAACTTGTGGTACTATCGATCGTACTGATGGCTACTTGTCATGCTGTAATTATTTTTACTTATAGAATAGGCACGGTGCATAGCTTAAATCACATTTTTATATTTTTTATTTATTTAAAGAAACTTAGACATAAATTACAAAGTATTTTAACAGGCTAATTTAGGTCGAGATTAAGTGGAAAGATTCACTGCACCTGGAATTACTACTGAGAAATTAACAGCTTGTTGAGTGCTTTTGAGAATTCGTCAGGACGATGGAAATAACCTCGCCTGATATTACTGGGAAATAAACATAAGTGCTGAAATTTAGGTACTACACACCAACAATGCAATACAATGTAGGTTACACCTCGGCTGAAATTTGTGGAAAGTACAGGAGTGATGTTATGTAAATTACTATTACCGTCTCAATTTGTAAATAACGCTTTTTCTGAACCCAAAACTTTGTACAGCATGTCTTCATTTTGTTACCGATTCGTTTTCAATGAAAATATTAATTTCAATAATAAAGCATTTGCACTTTCCTACGGAGCCATTTCTTGATTACTGATAATTATCAGTTCCCACATATAAAATACATTCACACTAGTACGCTATTAACTGCAATCCAAGCTGTATAATTTAAGCGAATCGGTGTCATCATGTACGGTCGGAAAAGAAAGTAGTCTATCAAAAAGTAGAAAAGAAGAATCTCACTTATTTAAAATTTTGCTAGTTGACTGAAACAATCAGTTTCTCTTTAAATTCTTTGAAAGAATTCAATTCATTGAAAAATCACGATTAACTGGGAATTTTTAAAGTTACTACAAAACTTCATCAAATTGCACAAGGAAATAACTGTCTCGTAAGAGGTATCGCGCACGAGCAACTTTTGTCGCCGTAACTAATTTGTCTCTCCCATATTTTTTTCATACAAACTCATAGGTAAGAGACAAAAAATTGCCCGTGGGCGCACTCTCTAGTTTTGTAAGTGAATACAGAGTTTGTTGTTTACTGACGAATTTCGATCTCGGAATGATAGACAACTTTCTATAAAACCGAGCGTAGCGACCCCAAATTGGATGAGCCCCCGAGGCGTTGCATGTCAAAATTTGCACTGACCCTGCTGTGTGGCTGAACTGTGTATTTGTACGGACGCCAGAGATCGTGAATGAAAACAACAATACAAAAGGTGCCGCGCCGCCCGACGCGCCGCCGCCGCCGCCACCACCAGACCTCGGCGACTCCATGGATAGCCAGCCTGACTTCAGCTTTAACCTTGAGCTTAGCAGGAACCAGCAGGAACATTACGGCACTCAGTTCGCCGCCCCGTCTGTAACTATTGTCGGTAAGTTAGATATTGACGGCCAGTCTTAAGTTAGGGCTTGCTATTAGAGACTGCGATTTGAGTTTTGTTCATAAAGATATCGAGTTCTCTCAAAGTTCTTTTTGGTAAGCCTAATTTTCAAAAAGAACTCAACATTGGGAACATAAAGTAGATAAAATCTGGTACCTAAATTATAAATTAAGCAACCGCATAAAGAGGTCTGTATTTAAATGTCTTATCATGAACTCCTGATAAGACAATCCAGTAGTAAAGTATCTGCCTATAATGAAAAATCTGGCATTCAACCAAAATCTACAGAAGTCGGTCATAATTTCTCAAATATACTCACTTTCATAACAGTTAAGTTGATGTTGCTGTCCCTAATTGCAATTTCGTCACACATTTCGAAGTAACTGCAAATTTCAACAAACGGTTTAACTTAGGTCCTGACCTACATTTGGAAACATACCTTGTAGGTTTTAGAGGCTGATTTTCGTGTATCTATTTTATATGGAATAGTATTTTATGTAGGAACAAAATAATCAAGTACAAATCACTTTTGCTGATGTATTCAAAAATACAAATCGAATATGAAGATACATTTCACCGTCGACGATGATACAGACGGGTTTGTATCTTAGCTACAACATATATTATTGCCTTCACCGATCAATTTATGAATCAAGGTTAGAATTTATCGCATAGGCCGTAATTGAATCGGAGTGTATTGGCGAATATCGACCCCTCGGGCATGGCAAGGTACCCGAAACCTATTCAGTATTCTCTAGATAGCGATTAATAATAATTATACTAATGAAAAACGAATTCGTTGGCCTAGCTTCTTGGAGGATTACAAATAATGGCCAATTGCAGGCTAAAGTAAGCAAGTTGCTCAGATATAACGAACTGATTCAGTTTTTAAAAACGGCAAATTTGTAACATTTTCCAAATGTCTGGTAATAAACTCCAGTAAATGGGTCAGTGATAAAGTCGAGGTACCTGAGTATAATATGTCACTCAACTAAAAATAAAGGAAGGGTAAAGACTTTGTAACATGCAGTAGCTGCAAGCGTGCATTTTTTATAAGCTTTTATTTAACTTGCCTTGTTGTTTGTGTCAAATCTTTGCAACCGAATTTTAAAACAGTTGTCCCCATCCAATACATGTTTGGTTTGGATGACAATGCACGTTATGCTAAAAAGCTTGTTTAAATAATGTTTTTTATTTGACTTGTTATTTGAGACATTGGCCAATTAGCCTGTAACGAAGTCTCACGTGAACATGCATCATCATGTTCCTGTCTCAAATAAAATCAACAACCGTAGGCGGTTGAGAACAAAAACCGTTGAAATCCTCGAATGAGTGACGAGCTTGCCCGAAGCTAAAATTTTTAAAATAGACTTCAATATTTAAAAAAAAACTCTTGTCAGGGCAAGTTTTTGTTTAGATTTTTAAATGAATATTAAATAACATATTAGTGACTGAAGGGAAGACTAGAGTTTTAATTATTTATCATTATGTGATAGCTTTGTCAACATAGAATTGATAGATTATGAAATGATTCTTAATTACAAGTTAATAAAACTATAGCAGCATACAGTTCTAGGATGTTAATATTTGTGTAGCTTTCGCTGTAACTAATCTATGTTAAGTATACTTGTGTATTACGTACATACTTGTAACATCTGTGTGTTTATGTATTAGTGTTAACTGAGTGTGAATTCTCTTTCATGCCTCAGTCGACGAGGTCGTCGGTGAATGCTGGGAAGAGGTTTGACTCCTTCATACAAATCTATCTCTTTGTCATATAATATATGTTCTACATGTTGCTTGTACACGACCCGTAGCTTGTTGCTTTCGTTTGTTTTAGCCTTCACTTGTAACTCTTGCGCAGGCATTATGAGTGAAACTGTTTCTTATCTGTACTGTTTCCTGTTTGTGTTTTTCTGTTTCTTGTTTGTACTTAACTATTTTCGAATTGAACTACTTTCGTTAGCTCACGTCATCATAGCATGACGCTTCGATGCATGAGTTGAGTCCACTGTCGGAATGCCTGTTCCCAAGTTAATTACTTTTCAGCCCGAAACTTTCAACCTTCCTCTTCCGATTATAATAGCAGTAACGTTATTTCTGAGACTAATGGGAGTGTTTCCGCCGCTAGGTGATCCCGGAGCCCGCGCAAGCAGTGCAGACTGAGCAGACGGCGGAGGACTGCGGGCTAGGCGTGGCGCAGATCGTTATCACCGCAGCCACACCCATGGTAGAGGAGCCCGAGCAGCCCTTCCCTCCGACAGAGGCCGACGCAGACGCCGAGCCCAACGGCGACGCGGAGCCCGAGTCGGAAGCGCTGTGCGAGCCTGGCGCCGACCGCGAGGACAACGACGACGACGAGTCATCGCTGTCGGAGCAGACGGCCGTGTGCCTGCGCGACCCCGACGACGGGCCAGCCGACGCCGCGCCGCAGCCGCAGTCCAGCTCCACGGCGTCCGAAGGCGAGTCCGTGGCAAGCGGGCCCGCGTCCGCGCCGCACTCGCCACCAGGCCCGCGCGGTGGCCGCGCCAGCATCCCCGACGAGCTCGAACCCGCGCAGCTAGCGCGCCTCACCGATCTCAAGGAGTCCAACGCTTAAGGCCTAACTCGACGCGGCCGACATCCCCTTTACGATGCCGGCCCGTGCCGACCGATCGATCTCGATCGTCTACATTAGACCGTTTCTCTGCTGTCAGTTTTTACCGATCTACTCTCGCAGTAGCGAGCATATATTAATGCAGTATTATACTTATACTATCCTATCTACAAATTATTCATGTTTTTATGTGTGTATTCACACTATATTCGTTTTCAAATTGATGTCGCTAAATGTTACCTCTATGCGAACTATCCCAAATAATGAAATTTATTAGAATATTATATTAGATCTAAATGTTTATTTATCTAGTAAATTATCGATCTGACTAGATGTTTATTAGCCAATGTTTATTGATGTTAGTCTGGATGTACTATTTTGCATTGTTTATAAGAATTTATAAAGGAAATTGATATTTCAAACTGTCGGTGATCCGTTATGCGTAGAGGAACGGTCGGGACATGTAGATTGTACTGTATATAGCTAATATACTTATTACTAGTTAATAGGTACAAGAGCACGTTCTAGTACCTGCGAATAGAAGGTATGTTAGAGGCGTACGTTAGAGAGACGCGGCGTGTTGTCGTGAGCGTCTGTCACCACCAGATAGTTACCGCCGGCGGGGTCGACAACAGCGGATCGTTTTGTAAGAAGCCATCGCTAGCTCTTCGCTGTTGTGAGCGAGGCGTGCGGCGCGTCCCCGGCCGGGCGGCGGTCAACACGCGAGTTTAGCGTTGTAACATAGTTCCGTCGCCGGACACGCGCGCATCTTGCGCGGAATCAGCGCGAGTGTTCCGCGGCGGACGGTAGGATTAGGAAGATACAGGGTGTTACTAGCTTCTCTTTCGTTAACCTCCCTGCGACACCCTGGCTCGCCCGGGGCACAACATCGTCTTCCGCTGCGAGCACCGGCAGCGGCGGGTGTGGAGCGCAACCCCATCCCCACACATGTCGTGATGAGACAATACACTACTTTTTCTACTTTTCGTGTCACTTACTTGGTATGGATAGGTAAAAGAAAACCAAGATATTTGGTTAAAACATTTAAAATAAAAGATATCGAGGCGGCCACGTCGCATTTATCTTGTCAAATGTAGTCACATAAAAACTCACATTATTTTATATAATTTTAAGTACGAGTAGTTTAATGTTCACTTATATTGACTATACTTCATGAAAGATAACTTGATCTCTGCGACATATGTCAAACTGACTTATACGTTATTGTTAGCCTGTCAAGCGCTATTGTCACTGTATTGATACTGACAGCTGTCGCAGAGATCAAGCTATCTTTTATGAAGTATAGTTGGTTTTCTCATCGAATAAGTAGTTTATATTTGTAAGCTACGAGTACATTAAGCTTCGTAAAATATTTTTATATTTTATGACAATTGTCTCATCGTGTCAATCCTTCCCTTCTATGTCATTATAATCTTCGCACTTTTCCGTCATTTCATGTTACGTATGCCAAATAATTTCTGCTTCACACTAGAGCTTGACGACTACATGTTCCTTTCTGAGGTTGATATGGATTGAAATGGTTAAAATATAATTACTTGTTTACGCAGACGCATAGGGCGTCAGGTCACCGCTTCATGAAAGTCTTTGGCCGTAGGAAATTTGAATGAATACTTATTACCAATATTATAGACGTAACTACATCTGAATGTACCACGTAGATGTTTAATTATGTTAACAATAGTTCACAATTTCAACGATATTCGACGTACGTAGATAAATTTCAACCGAGTAGTTGTTAGCTGTTTAACGATGTGATTTATGTGTTGTGTTATTTTATCACTGTTCTATATTATTGTTAGTTAAACATTATATTGAAACCCGTAAAAACAATAAAGGTTTATTGGAATCATGTCATTTTCGATTGCGCCTCTTCATCTTCATTAGAGAAGGATCTGTGAATTTCAGAGTTAAATAATTGCGAGGTAAGAATTGTGTTTTACGGGTTGATCCACGTTTCATGAAATAAAAATATATGAAAAAAATACAAAAAAAATGAGAGGTACGTAGCACTCTGTGTAGATTAACATAGTCACTGTATCAAATGATGCACGGAATATAATGTTGATGTAACCTTACTACAAACTTATAGTTGTTTGTGATACCTAAATTATTACTACACTATATCGAATACAATATTAAGTGTTGCTTTTTCTTTAGTGAACTGAATTGATAGAACGTTCGTCTGCTGGGATTATATGAATTACATTATACGCCTCATATCTACTAATGTTTCATTGACCTTTGTTGGTATATGTATCTATGTTCTTTCCTATGATAGGGTTATCGTATATAACATATTCAAAATTAAACTTGAGGACCTGAGTAACCCGTATTGTTGATATTATCGAACATAAGAGTAGGCAATATTAATTGAGATAGATGTACTTGTAAGTATAAGGTAAGGTGATAATATGTTGAAAGTTTTTGTGAGTTACGCCCTTTCTGCACTGTATGGATAGGTATGACAGCTTTGACACAGATTTTACTCGGGTTTTCTTACAAATTCCCCGCCAGATAACTGGTCGTCTGAACGTATGAAAGGGCCTCAATTATATTAAATAAAATCTTTTGTATTAAGTATGAAAACCATACATGCTCAATACTTACTCAGAAAACAATGTACACAATCTCGAAAACCAAGATACATAAAAACACAAAATCTTGAAATGCATTTCGAGAAGTTAACAAAAGGCCTAACAAAATGTACATGCTTACTTGTTACTCCCTATCCTATGCTGACTTACTTACATACCTTAACATCAGAATGACTCAATATACATTGGGCTTCTTCTAAGCAGAAGAAGAGCAATCCAATATTGACAGGCTGACTACAAAGAATTATAATGACAAAATTGTATAGGTACACCACAAACGTTATGGATGCATCCGTAGTTCTAAGTTCTACACATGAGTCACTGTGTTCATTTAATCTAGTATGTAATTAACTATCTACACATTACATAGCACGGGACGTACGAAGCTACTAAGAGAAATACATATAACTGCGTACATCAGCGTTCTATAAAAACTATACTTCTGAAAAGCGAAAAGGTTAACTTGAAAATTAATGCATCCCTATTAATAAATAATAATATAAATATATTAATTACAAACAAAGAGAACAGACTGACCTTTCCATATCTTTGCGTCAAATCAAAGAGTGAGAGAGTTGAAGCGATCGTCGAGAAATCTGATTAGACCACTTCTTGAGTTATCGTCATCCTTACCAACAGAAAATATACGTACAGTACAACTATTTTTTTAATGTCCCTCGGCATTCATGGCATTTTCGAATACAAACGAATGCTAATTTCCATGTCCATCAATAACTAGATATATCGTGTATAATAATTTGAATTCAGAACTTATTGTCGTCTGAGACTTTATTTTTGTTTTTTATTATTGCCTTGTGAAATATATAGAGCTGTAAAACTATTTTCCTTTTTAACCGAATCAGCTTTCCTCCCATTTTTAAACAACTCTATATACTTTCGCGTTGATTGAGAGTGTCCGGTCTGCACCAAGTGCAAAGGACAACTGATAGAAATCCGACGACTAAACACGAAGTTTGCCGAAGGACATTCAGAAAATAGTTGTGCTGTACGCGTATTGGCCGCGTAGTCGTTTTATCTCGTTCTGTAAAGAGGTCGATTTTGCGAGTTTAAGGATCAGTTTATGACAGTAAATATAAACGTTATTCCTTAAAATGTGCTTGTAAGTAAATATTGTATAATTATATATCGTTAATATTTCACATAATCTCAGCATATCGGACAAATAACTAGAGTAATAGTATTCAAATATTTATACCTACTGTTTAAAGACTATTATAACTATTATAACATATGAGATTGTAGACAAATTTGGGTACCGTATGCAATTCCGGGAAATATAGAAAAAGTACCTTCTGTACTTAAAAAAGTACCTTCTGTACTTAAAAAAGTATCTTCTGTACTTAAAAAAAGTCTTCACTTTTTATTTTTTACCGTTTAATATGTAACACTTTAAATAAGTACAGAATTATAAAATATAACTCAGAATAAAGTATGTAAGGTAGGAGAGGTTTTTGTGAAAGACCTCGCTCGGGGAAGTACTACCACTATACCTATTTCTGCCCACAAAACAGCGTTGCTGTGTTCTGGCTTGAACGGGTATGGTAGCCGATGTAATTACAGGCACAGGAGACGCTTCACCTCAGTCTCTGAGATGGCGACGCATCTGTAATACCACTGGCATTGAGGGTGCTACAAGCGACGGTACCACTTACCATCAGGTGTGCCGTTAGCTTATTTGCCATCTCTATAACATAAAGATACTTTATTACGCCCATTCTTACTGTAAGTACCACGATCTCGCTATCTAACAAAATTCTTGTTCTTTCTTTGCTCCTACGTTGTATATTCTTGAGGTGAGGTCTCCCACAGTTTGAGAAGGCCAGCCTCAGTTCTAACGCAGTTGTAAAGCGCGATATCAAAGGAACTTCACCTCAAACCTGTCTCCTGAGGTGCCTTGTTGATGTAGCATGTTGCAGCCAGCACCACACTGCCACAGAACCTGTTGTTATACAGTTATAGTTTACTTAGGGTGCCTTCGCGATGGACTATTTTCTGGCTGCCGCCGGACCCCCAGGGCGGAGACACTCTACATAGCCTTTGACGTAGTTGTAAAAGTAGCTAGATAGATAGCCAAAGGCTATATATATATCTTCCTGTTAATACGTAGTGATGTTCAGTTTTATATGATTTGCTAGAAAGATTTGCATCAACTTTGCTCGCAGAGTGATGTGACTCATTTTGGTTTAAAGTTCTATTTATTTTGACTGTCTCCCCGCTGTGTCGGCGACGTGAAACCGCGGGAAGTGTGGCATTTTGAGCGGTCTTGTCAGTCGAGATAATAATCCTGCAAGCGGAGAGGTCAAAACAGCCCGTGGTTTCTGGACATGTTGCAGTACCGGGGGGTGAGACAGTCTTTTATATTGCAACATCTATTCATACAAAAAGGCACGTAGAATAAGCTTCTTCTACCTTTCAAATTTTTAGCTCTTCGTGGTACTTGTAATCCTAACTCTTAGTGTTAGTTAAGCACAAATTTATAAAATGATTTGTCTAATTCACAAATTGTAGTTCAGTGTAATGGATTGCATACGGTACGGAGTGTAAGTAAGAAAAATGTAAAGGTTTATAGACACTAGCGGCCGCCGTAAGGTCGCAGGTTCGATTAATGGTTGCTTTAATGTTCCCCATGCCTTTTCGACCTGCAATAAAATCTTTAAAAAAATTGACGGTGTTGTTTATTTATATTACCTCATTAATTCATTTTTATTTATCAAAACTGATTTAGGTTAATCCTCATATTAAAAGAAATACGAACGATGAATAAATTCCTCAGAATAATGGTTTCAAGCCCCGGATATTATAGGTAAAGTTAAAAATGGGGTAAATAAATCATACATACATAGTGGACATGTTCCAGAATAATCTTGAAAATAAAAAGGAACTACTGCTGTTGGTATAATTACGGGCAGAAGAATGTAAAGAGGAAAGATATCTAATTATTTCTACTTGAAATATAAATGGCTTTGAGCTGGCAGCAAATCATAGGAGCATATACATACACACACGCTATAAGCCCATAGTGCAACAATATTTATGTTTAAAAACCAACCAAACAAATATTAAAGATAAAAAATATTAAAAAATATTTGGGGTTATGTGCGTGGTATCTGGGCGCGGTAGCTACGTAGCAAGATAAACTGTGCTACGCCGCTACGCGCAATGCTACGCCTCTACGTGCTGTGCTACGCGCCCGGCTACAAGGCGTCGTGCCATGCACTGTGTTAGGCCGCTTGTACACGCTAAGAAAATTCACGGGACCTACGCAAGAATTCGGCAAAACCACAAAAAAGGCAGTCATGGGGAATGCTGACAGAAGTAAAAACTGTGTTTTTGTAAAACACAGTCATTCCGTCATAGTCATACGATATATTAGCACGATGTCGCTAACACATTAGCCTGTCGGTGACGCGAACCCTTAAAGGTTACCTCTACCTAAAATCGATCAACGCGGCTGTAGAAGTTTTCACTTTAAACATACACTAAAAAATTAAAAACCCTGACACCTCTAAAAAACAAAAAATAAGCCTCGCACTCACGTCAGGGAACCGCCAACGTTTACAGCAGTTTATTTTATTTACTTAGAACTACTACTCCTTTTTGGAAGTCGGTGTCCATAACGCAAAAAAATGGTACTTACCAAAGACACCGACTTCCAAATATATTGTTATTTTTCACTTTAAAGTTTTCTTATTTTGATGTCGGTAGTATTTTTAAGTTAAAAAAGTTTTTATTTTTTTTAGTTGTAGCTACCTAATAGGCAAGTAGTTAAGTAAGATACCTATAATGCCAGAAAAGATTACCCGAATATCATGAAACTGAATATAACCGGTTAACTATAAACTTCTGCGTACCCCTTTAGAGCGTACTGGTGTGATGTTATGTTATGAAATGGTATAAACAGACATGCGATTGCAGCAATCCCGAGAGATTTGCCGTTATTTATTGAAGAGTTCTGTTGTGTATCTCCGAAGTTCTTCATCAGATCTTCACCAAATTAAAATGGGATCAATTTCGAAATATGCTTCAAAACAAAAATAAGATTTTCAAAATCGGTCCACAATTGACGGAGATATCGGTGAACATACATAAAAAAACATATATCGAACATATAGTCGAACATAGAACCTCCTTCTTTTTGGTAAGGTGGTTAAAAAAACAAGTAAGAGTTTCGTACAAGTACTTATAAGTATGTAGGTGAAACTTACGAAACTTTAATAGAACTGTACAGGATGAATCA
This sequence comes from Orthosia gracilis, assembly GCA_947562075.1. Lineage (NCBI taxonomy): Eukaryota > Metazoa > Arthropoda > Insecta > Lepidoptera > Noctuidae > Orthosia > Orthosia gracilis. The sequence goes on from OX387268.1 coordinate 6,970,656, forward strand.
GATCCGTTTTTCATCCTTTTTAGTACCTAAACGCGGTAAGGGTCAAGAACCCTTACCGCGATACGTTTGTTTTGGTCGTGTTGGCGACACTGCCTTTACATTTTTTTCGTATCGTTTTGAAATATTGGCATACATTGGTAGACAGGTGTTAATGACTTTTTCTTTTTTAAAGCATGGTAACATAAAGCTTGTAAAAAAATACTGCTAGAAAACCTGGCAATGATAAGCTTAATATCCTGCAACAAAATATGAAACGTAGTTGTAAGTTGAGTGTGTTAGTATCGCAGACTATTGACACTCAGTCACATCTACAAGTTATCGATCTTCATGGCCACGCACTGGGTATTATGTAGTTGGTTGTTTTATACAACCTTCTGACTGTAGATGTATGCGCTTTGAAAAAAGCAAAATACAAGACTATTGAAATGTTTTCGCCCTAGAAGGACATAATTACACGGTGCTCTTCTTCCGAAAAGGCAGGTGCGTAGCACTCATAACCAGCGTGGGTGTATCAACGTAAATGAAGCTAAAGAAATGTATGACGATCGTAGCAGGCGGCGTTCTATAGTTTTTGCTTACCCTTATAAGCAAAAGGCGTGTGCTTATGTTTGTATGTATCTATGTATTTAAAAAGTAAGAGAATGAGAGCAGTGATGGCCCAGTGGTAATGTGTAAATTATTTCATCACCACTGCTCTTAAAACAGTGAAGGAAAACATCGTGAGGGAACCGCCATGTTCTAGAACCAAAAATTCGAAGACGTGTGACATCCACCAACCCGCACTGGGCCCGCGTGGTGGATTACCTCTCTCACAGAGAGGATGTCTTTGTGCCAGCAGTATAGTAAGACAATAAAACAGCCATTCGTCGCGAATCATCTACGCCTGTATCTACCGAACGTACATTGGACATCAGGAGACAACCAGACTCACGGGACATCTGTGTGAGGCGGCTGATACGGCACAGCAGCGGTACCCTTCTGCCCAATAAGTGATACTGGGGGATTTCAATGCCCACCACCAAGAGTGGCTCATTCCATACCAGTGCACTGATCATGCTGGGCGACTGTGGATGTCTTTCGGTTGAAATAATGATATTGATGGATGGAATTAGATATATATTAACAACATACCGTTAATCGTATAGGGCAGCTGTTGTAGGTACCTATAGGTAAATATCTACATTTATTTGTCTTGTGTTAAGGGCCTTCCACCACTTAAGTGCCGTAAAACGGTACATACTCCTTAGTGATGGCTAGGTTAAAAGGTTTGAAAACAATATATTATATATTATTGCTTCATGTAAATTATTTGTGAAACATGGTTTTTTTCGCGTAACTAATAGTATCGCTTTAAAAAATAATTAACAAAACGATAATTTTTCGTTACTTTTGCATAGTCCTCCAAAACGACTTGGATGTTTAAAAATATTGTTACACAGAAAAAAATATGGCTAGAATTTATTCATAAATGAAATAGCATAAATCAAAATATTTTGCAAACAAAACATTCCAAAACGAGGTTCAATATTGATATCTTGGCTCCGAGCGTCGAGCGTGCGCACGGCCAGTACTGAGTTAACATTGGGGAATATATACATACGCCTTAATTATAATAGGTTTGTGAAAGTGAAGACTGATAACTTTTGTTCCGTTATTAGTTTACCTAATATCTAAAAGTATCCTAAGAGTATTTCTAGTTTCACAAGTAATGAAAAGTTTCTTAACTCTAAAATAAAGATTGATTTCGTCAAACGAGCCAAGTATTAAAACAAATGAAAAATGTTTCTGATACGAACTCTAGTTTCTAGATCAATGCTTTGAAAGTTTCAAAATGAAGAGAAAAGTACGTATTGAGTGCTGCTATCAATCATCTATTTTACGAGGAATGATTGATTCAAACTTTTGGTTGATATTTAGTAGGTATAGCAGAATCGAAGAAAAGAATTGCCAAACATTTGTAAGTGTGTACCTATGGTCAATTTGTTCGCAGAAGTATGGTCAATAGGACTGAAATATTCTGTTGTGGTGACCGCGTGCTGGAAGGCCTCCTATAAGGTACACCGATGACCTGGTGCAGGAATTCTTTAGATGCGAAACGACAGAACGGTTCATGCTGTAACGTTTTACGGGGACGCGTATTTTCATAATTTTGGCAGAATGCTGGTGAAGATGAGATACTGCAGGTAAAGCCAAGGGCAGAATGAATCCTATACGCTGGCCTGACCCAATCTGTGCCTCGCTACACCAAGGTTCGAAGGCCGTGCATGTTGCTGAATGAAGGAAGCAAGTGGAGGAATATCATCAAGGAGAAGTAGATACTGCAGGTACCTACCTAGATTCTAAATTTCCATTCCAATTGGAAATTTCCATTTCCATTTATAAAGGTATGAAGCTTTACCAGTAACCAACTGAACCTTAGTTAAACTTGATGTCATTTGACGATATTAGCTAAATGGCTTTCTGATATCAGCTGGATATAATATATTAGACTATAGTGTGGAATGTTATGAGTAAAGATAGACTTCCGATCGGCTCCAGCGTCACTATCGTGATGACAGTAGTTTTCAAGTAATTAGGTACCTCATAACACCATTTTACACGCTAGGCACACACAGTTCGATCTTTCAATGTGAATGTGTCGCCTTAACACAAGCCGCAACAAACGTTAAGCATTTGGGCATCCAGAACTACGGTGTCAGACTCTTATCTGATAGTCTGTTAAGAATCTGAAGTAGTTTGTTGTGAGTTAGTTGGTTTTCTAAAGCTCTGAGCACAGCTAGTCTGGTTGTGCTCAAAGCTGTAGAAAACAAACTAACTAACAACAAACCAATCTTGACATATAAAAACACAAACTGCACAAATACTCAAATAGACATACACACGTACATCGACACACACTTACACTCCCTTCCCACACACACACTCATGTTACACACACCTCAACACTCACACATATTTGATTAAAACATATTAATATAGGTACCTACATTTAGAATAGTAAATCGACACACTTTCACTCTTGTAAACTTGTTCTATTAAATTTCAATTCTGGCCGATCACTGTCTCTTAAGATACAGGTCTCCTAGTTTAAGAGACAGGGTTCATTATTATTTTGTATGCATAGACTTATTTTTTTTTCTTTAGAGTTAAATCTTCTGTGCACAAAACTAAATCATCTTGTTTTGAACTGTGTCTGTGTCTGTTATTCGGGAAATAAACAATTTTATTATTATTAATCTTTGAGTTCCACCTCGAGGGTATATCGAATTCCAATCGAATTACCCTCCAGTGGATCAAGGGGCATAGCGGCAATGATGCCGCAGATGAACTTGCGAAGAGGGGCTCCGAGATGTTAGTGCTAGGCCCGTACCCACTTCTTTCCCTGTGCGTAATTTGGTACGTGGATTCGACAGAGATCAATAGAACTCCATAAAACAGATGATCACGGGAAACCCACTGTAGACAGTCAAAAATGGCTTTGCTAAATGTATACCCGCGTCTAACTAAAAACATCTCTGCCTTAGTACAAATAACCTAAAAATTATCATAGGGAAAATAACGGGCCACACCCGCCCTAACACTTCAACTTTAACTTTTCAACATAGGCGCCACGGACAACCCACTTTGCATGGGCAGTTTTAATGCCGATGAATCAGCCGCCCACGTAAACCTGGAATGAGAGGCCGTCTCAACCTGAAGAAATCCTCGTAACAGTGAGGTCGCTCCGTGAAGCCTGTGAAGCCCCCAGGAAGCTTCTGTGCTTTTGGACGGAGGTAGGCTGGCTTTGTTAGCCAGTACCCCTACGCACAACGGACCTAATCTAAGTCTAAGTGCGGAAACGGGAGTTCCTACTACTACTAACACTATTTTAATAAGACTCTGTTTTGACCGGTATATATATATATTATATATGTTCATCTGTTCCCTCATAACTCCTAACCTGCTTGTCAAATGTCTTGTTGGTCCGCTGGTTATAGGCTACGTAACGTCACATTAAATTGAATATAGCGCACTTTAGGGAGAAGACGGCAAGATCTAAAAGAAAATGTCACCCTACCCCATCATGTTTGGTATCATTGAACAGGGATTTTAAAATGAAAGTAGGTACGGTTTGGTACATCATATTTTTGTCAAACATACCGTTTGCCAGATATATACCGTGAAAGTCATGAAAACCAATGTTTACCCGACTACGGCGTCCCAAAGTGTTTGTTGATCGGTATGTATGCATTTATGTTCATAAAAAGTAAGTTCAAACACTAAAACCCGACTACTGAAAAATCAGGCTCTAAAAAATATGAAACAAGAAAATATTCTGATGTGAAATTGTTGTGTACTAATAATCCGATATATAAAATAAACAACTGAGAACAGTGTTGCTGCGTTATGCGTTAGTGACTCTGTAGCTGCTGTCATCATCACCATCATCATTTCAGCCGAAACACGTCCACTGCTGGACATAGGCCTCCCCCAAGCTTCGCCACACTGATCGGTCCTGTGCGTTTCGCATCCACCGGACGCCAGCAGCCTTGACCAGGTCATCGCTTCACCTAGAGGGAAGCCTTCCAACGCTGCGTCTTCCGGTACGCGGTCGCCACTCCAGACCTTTTCGGCCCCAACGGCCATCCGTTCTGCGAGCGTAGTGCTCTCTCCATTGCCCTTTGGGTGACTTTAAGCCTTCTGATGAGGCCCATTGTGAGCGACCACGTCTCGGTCCCGTAAGTAATCACGGGCAACACACACTGGTCTTACATAGACTTTCGTCTTGAGACACTGTGGTAAGTTGGACGAGAAGATACCGCGCAACTGCCCGAACGCTGCCCGGCCGAGTCGGATTCGACGGCTGACCTCTTTCTCGAAGTTGGACCTACCTACTCGGACCGTTTGTCCCAGATAGACATATTCGTCCACAACTTCGAATGTAGAGTCTCCGACTTTGATAGAAGTGGGTGCAACATGGGCATTCAACAACACCTTGATTTTGTCCATGTTCATTTTTAGATCCACTCTTTCGGAAGCTCTACTGAGGTCATCGAGCATTGTACTGAGATCCTCCATGGTCTCAGCCATGACCACTATATCGTCAGCAAACCGAAGGTGAGTGATGTACTCGCCATTGACGTTGATGCCCAGCTCTCTCCAGTCCAGAACCTTGAAGACATCCTCCAGTGCAGCAGAGAAAAGTTTCGGAGATATAACGTCTCCCTGTCTCACACCTCGCTGCAGAAAGATAGGTTCCGAAGTCTGGTCCTGTAGTCGGACTGATATGGTGGCGTTTTTGTACAAACACTTCATCAGCACCTCGATGTACAGGTAGTCGATTTGGCTCCGTTGGAGAGACTGCAGTACAGCCCAAGTCTCGATCGAATCGAAGGCGTTCTCGTAGTACACAAACGCTTAGCAAAGAAGCAGGTTATACTCTTTGGTCTTCTGTTTATCCTGCCGTAGCGTATGTATATGGTCTACGGTGCTAAAGCCTTTTCGGAAACCGGCTTGTTCAGGAGGCTAGAAATCGTCAAACCTGCGTGCGAGACTATTCGTGATGACTCTTGAAAACAACTTGTAGACATGGCTAAGAAGTGAGATGGGCCTATAATTCTTCAATCGGGCATTGTCGCCTTTCTTGTCGAAGTGTACCACCACACCCCTGCACCATGCCTTTGGCGTTTTCCCTTCGAGTATGACGGAATCGAACAGCTTCTCAGCTCAGCGTCATCACCAGGCGCCTTGTTGTTGTTTCAGAGCCATTCTAATCTCGTAGAGGCATCCGGAATGTCTTCGGTATAGTGACGGGTCAATCTAGCTCTTGGGTCGTTTGCTAGATTCGCAACGGGTTTGCTGATTGACGTGTACAACTGCCCATAGAACCCCTCGATCACCCTCAGAAGCTGCGGTTTGGCGGATACGATCCTGCCATCGTCGGTCTTCAGTTTCGTAAGCTGGCTCTGCCCAATAGCCAGATCTCTTGCAAACACCTTGGCTTGGTAACTGCTATTCTTCATCTTAAATGAAGTTTGCGATTGAACCGAAGAAAGTTGACTGTTCCTAGTCTAACCAGTAGCACAGAGAATAGATTTATTAATATTCTCTAAAGCGCCTGTTTTGTTAGACTCTGTAGTAGAATCTCTACCGCTCGAAGTTTCTTGAACACACGAATATTGCTATAAAATTCTCTGAAAATCACAACACCAAACTTCGTCTTTTGTTTCACATCCTTTGAAATCGCGGATTTTTTGAGTTCTGCTTATAGTTTCCGAACAAACCTCTTTACGATTCCATATGAGCATTTTTTTACTCAATGTTTTCCACGAATTTCCACTCGAATATTTGACGTTCCAAATTCAAATCACTTTACTCCCTTATTAAAAATAGTTTTACAGCCTGCGGAGCAGTATGTTAAAATGTACTCTGTGCTGCGGAGAAAACTTACAGCAGAGGAAAGTGCAGGCTTCTGTAACAACGTCCTCTTTTACGTAAATTAAGCACAGTACCTAACTATGGGCATTGCACATTGCAGCTACCCTATAATCTCTCTTTCGGTGCAATCACCGAAAGAAGGAATTATAGAATACTAGCTTTTACCCGCGGCTTCGCTCGCAGTGAAGCCATTAATTATTTTTTTTTAATAAAAAGTATCCTATGTTACTTCTAATACCTCCAAGAATATATGTACAAAGTTTCATGATGATCAGTTCAGTAGTTAATGCGTGAAAGCGTAACAAACAAACTTACATTCACATTTATAATAAATTACCAATATTAGTATAGATGAATGTAAACTATTGAGAATCCCACCAACACAGTTTGAAAAATATATCAACGAGGTGTGTGTGTAGATAATTTTCCTCTATTTTAAAACATTTATCCTCTCGATAAATTTAAAAATAAAAGTGCATGAAGCGATGCACAAACTTAATTTCCGTTTGACCTTTGTAGCTTATCTATAAAAGTTAGGTACAGCTAACTAAATCTAACATCGAGGGAGTAGTCTATCCTGTTATTTTTGCCTGACCTTTCGAGATTGAGTTAGTTGTAGAAATTCACTTCCATCCTACTTTTATAGTGATCCTATTTCTTATCTATTAAATTTGTTTTCTAAGTTATTGCATGCTTACGGCATCCATACTAATATATGTAGTATTATCCATACCAACGACGATATAACCACTGTTAACTTAGTGGTTATATTCTCTTTGATCCATTCTAATATTATAAATGCGAAAGTTACTCTGGTAATTGGTAAGTACTCGTATGTGTTATTGTTTGTGATATAATGATGATGATGACATCTTCATTATATTCGCTGAAAAACGTCCACTGCTGGACATAGGCTTCCCCCAACCGTCGCCACATTGACCGGTCCCGTGCGTCCCGCATCCAGCGGATCCTCGCAACCTTCACCAGGTCGTCGGTCCACCTGATAGAAGGCCTTCCAACGCAATGTCTTCCGGTTCGCGGTCGCCATTCCAGAACTTTTCTACTTTGCTTACTCCCTAAGCTCGAAGTCCGCAGTTTCGGCCTTCGTTACGGGCGTTTCCTACTCAGTATTAACTTCGGGTGATTGGTTCGTTCGGAGCCCGAAGCGAATGTTTGACAACACAATTTGACAGTTGTACCTACTCCCGATGTATTTTACCCGTCCCGTCCGATAAATTTGAATTTAACACTTGTTTTTTCGCTCCGATGTTTCCGAAATTACTCGAAAACATCGGCGGTTTCCGAGTACTTTCGGACGGGGCCCGTAACTTAGTTGACAGAGCCAGGGGTCTCCCCTGGCTCATATTAATAAATAATAATAATTTGTGTGCCTATAAAGGTTCAGGAATCAATCTACAATAAAAAAACAACGTTTCTTTTACAACGGTTTGTTAACTATCGGTAAGTACATCATCACAAATACATACGTCTTAATATACAAATACGAGGTAGTCGGCAATACGCGCGGCTCAGGTGGGTGTTGGTCAAGTGAAAGGTTAGGAAGTACATTCAACATTTATGTTCACAACATCAATATTATCATAAAACCTTATTACTATATTCTAATATGTATGTGTTACTTTAAAAGGCCAAACTACGGTAAAACCTACTTCGGATTTTTACAGTAACATATATTAATATATATATATATTACCTAATAGCGTTTAACTCTCAATATTGCACCTACCACTATTTGTCTCTGCATCACCCAAAGTTTGACTAGTTGCTGCCCAAGGCATTATTTCCACGTCGTTACGTTTGTGTGCATGAAGTATTAAATAAATTAATAAATGCTACCTATGTAAAGCAAACTTAAAGCAAACTTAACAAAAAATAAAACACTTATACTATCGGAATAATGTGTTGATGCTAGTTAACTCGTGTATTTATAATTTGAGCACATTATGAATAAATATTCATAATGTGCTTATCTTCCATCGTCGACTCTGTCTCTGTCATTGACTTAGACTAGAGTCAAGAGCAAACCCATCAAAAGTAAAAAAAAAAAAAAAAAAAAAATAATAGAAAAATTACCTGCTTTACTTAATCAAGATTTACTTTAAAAGTTACAACAATTTAAATTGACACCCTTATTTCACTATGGAAGTATAAAATGTAAAAGTACAATAACAAATCTCTTTATGTTGTGCTGGTTGGAATTCGCATACTTATTTAGAACCTAAGAAAAAAAAAGATAATCCATTTTAGCTATATCAGATATCAAGCGAATCAGAATCGTTTGTACTGATTGGCTGGTGAGATCTTAATAATCCTAAGTTGATTAATGTAATACCTGATATTTTTCTTTAGAAAATCTATTTACAATAGCCCGGTGATAGAACTACTTGCAGTAAAGGGCAAGATAATTTTAAGTTAAAATCGTCCCGTACAAATTGTAACGAAATTTCGTCATCAGTTCTACCCTTAGGGCTCAATAAATACGCCCTAAAAATGGACGATATTCGCTACAGTTGGTCGATGAGTTAATAGATCTTATAGACCTACTTATTACAGTTAACACCACAGAATATACTTTTTTATTGATACACGATTTTTCTTACGCAATTTTATACTCGTTTGCCTTGTTTCTATGATCCAAATTATAATATATTCGTTAATGTTAAATTGTAAACACTCATAATTTGTGAGATCGAATTAATGTTCGATTATGACTTACTAGTGTTCCCCGCGGCCTCGCTCCTGTGGCGCACCATACAGGACCCGTTTACGGAATAAAAATTGCCTGTCTTTCAGGAATAATGTAGATTTCTACTGGTGATAGAATTATCAAAATTGGTTAAGTAGTTTTTGAGTTACAAACAAACAATGAAATCTTTCCTCTTTATAATGTTAGTATAGATAATAACGATACCATACAATGTCATCACAATCCTTAATTTTGTCCCAGGATTTCGAAACCTGTACCATTTGTTTTTGTAATACTTCAGACCGAAGCTACCACTTATTCTCACTAACCTTATGAGACCTTGGTGCACGATCCAATCAGGCCAAACCGACGCAAACTCTTTTCAGTTTGACGTCTCCATGTATGGTAGGTTTGACGAATTAATACATTGATTATGAATGATTACAAAATTGAATTACTGAAAAACATCAAAGTTGGACATGAAGTCGCTGTTGAATATTGTGTACTTGAAACTTGACCACACCTGAGCCACGGAAGCTAAGGTCTATCTAAAGCTATTGGTTTTATACTGGTCGTAGATCTCCTGGAACATGGTGCGACAGTTCATCTTGATCTTGAGTTTGGAGCAGAGGAGGAAGACGCCGGAGAGTTTGCGGTGCAGGGAGTATATTTCTTCTGGGGGTGGGCAGAGACGGTGCGTCAGTATGGTGGGTACTAAGGCCTGGATGCGGCGCGTGGTCTGCTGCGTGCTGAAGTCGAACTCGCCCGAGCCGTCGCTGGTGAACACCTCACCCATTATCATCACGGTGTCGATGTGAGTCTCTTCCATTACCTGTAAGAGACGAGTTACTAATCTTAGTGCGAAGGTTTGGATGGATGAACAGAACCGGATGGACTTTGGCACAGAGATAGGAATATAGTCTGGAATAGCACATAGCACTTTTTTCCTGGCTTAATGTTCCCTTGGGATAATAAAACACTTACCACACGAGCGAAGCCGCGGGCGAAAGCTAGTGTTATCATGAATTTAACATGATTCTGTTGTCAATTATGAAAGTAGTAATAAATCTGGGGCATGTTACATTATCTGTATAAGTTCCAGAATATTTATTTTGCAAAGAATTTGAAGACTATTTATGACTGGAGAACTATCTACATCTTGCCGACTTGCGCTCTTGACCTGATTCTTCGAGCAGCACAGGTACATCAACTTTCAAATAAAAATCAGTATCTTTGGCTTGCGAGGTTATCAACATGTTGGATGTGGACTCAGCGATCATTGTACCGAGTCATGTCAGCCAATGGCTTAATAGCCACGATCCTCGACCAACACCTTAGGAGGCTGGCTCAAGTACTTGATTGAGAAAGCAGCACTTCAGGACACGGCTCGTATTGAGGTTCATCTCTTTGGAGCCCTGACCCGTAGCTAGGACTCGTTCCTACCGGATTTGCCTGAGAAGGCATGGGGATAAAGTAGTCTGGATAGATAAATGGGGCAGGACTTTGACCAGCCGTAGGACCGCACAGAACAAACAAAAAGTACCTGGTAAAATAGCTACCAACCTTGGACTCGTATCCAGTCAAAAACTTCATCTCTCTGGACATCTCCAGGATGGCTTGTCGGTCTCCCTGTGACGCTGCGTGGATGATCTCGATGTACTGGTCCATGAACTCTTTGGAGTACTCACGAGTGGCGCCAAAATCTAACAGGATCACCTGATTGCGGCAATAAGAGTTTGAGTTACAGTTTCTTATCGCATTAAGTTACAACTATAATTTTTATTTTGCAAATAAATTAAAATAACACTTTTACAACTAAATATTTTTTTTTCAATTTAAACTAGACGAGGCCGGTATATCCTAACTGACATATCTGAACTCAGAGTTCAATCCGTAATCGGTCAAATCTCGTGAGAACCATGTAGGTAAGTTGGTCTTTTAAGTTCAAGCTTCACACAGTTTTTCTTGGTTATATTTTTTATCTATTTATTAAAACTTCATACAACATACAGGTACATAGGCGGACTTAATGCCCGAGGCATTCTCTACCAGTCAACCAAGTGTGGTGGAGACATAATATGGAAGGTGCAAAAAAAAATAGATTATTTATATAATTAATAGTATATTATGCAACTAGTGAATAAAGGACGGTTTTAAAGCGAGGGCCACAGATGAATCACGAACAAGTGAAGGATACTAACAACTGAATCACGACCGCAGGGAGTGATTCATGATGATTGAATCACGAGCATAGCGAGTGATTCAAGTGTTAGAATCCTGAACGACGCGAGTGATTCATGGCCCTCGATATAAATCCGTTTTATTCAAGAGTTGCATACTATATTTTATACCATGACTTCGAGAAAAAGAAGGATTTAAGCCAAAAGCACAAGGAATAATCATAAATAAATAAATGGTTTATTACCTCCAAAATTTACAGAAAATGAGAAACCTTAGGGCTTCACATTTTTTGTAAATTGAAGCTTTGAGTTTGAGTTACCTAAACAGCACCTGTGTTTCAGAGGCCAGTGACCATCTCCGTTAAGTTACATAATTATAATTAATTAAACACCAATGCAATTAATATTAAAATTACAATGCAAATAAGTATTCACTAAACATCCTAGACCAAAATAAAATCATTATCAAAATCCTAAATATAAACAAACTCAAAATTAAATCGACGAAGGAGTTTGAAATTCGAATATTCTTTGTTTGCACAAGAAGTTTGTATCGAGTATTTTATGCGCAAGTAGGTATTGCATTGAGATTGAGGTCAAATATATATTGGTGTGTTCTAAATTCAAACACCAAAACAGTGATTAAAAGTGCTTTTTATTCACTGTTTTCAGTGAATAAAATAAGCTTTTTAGAGGGGGAATGGTATAAAGTAATTTTTTTAAAAAGCGTGTAAAAATTTAACAAAAAAATAAAAAAAGAACTATTGTATGTCAAACCTGCTTAGTAGTCGGATTATAGAAGAAATTGGCCCAGTTGGGGTCGGTCTGCATGCAGCGCAGCACGAACATCTCTCGCAAACACAGCTGCATGATCTTGTGAGCGATGTCGATGCGCACCTCGTATTCTGCGTCGAACAGCTTGTCCAGAGGCACGCCGTCTATCAGCTCCGTGGTAATGACCTCGGGCGAGCATAGCTCATCTGGTATACACAAACGAAATTAGCAACCTTAAACGGGTCTTACCCATTGGTGGCCCAGTGTCTAAGACCCATTCCGGCCAGCTTAGCCTCTGGTGCTTGAGCAAAACATAGCATAGTCAGCCTTTTTAACGTTCCCACTGCTGGGACACATACCTCCTCTCAAAGGTAGTCCACCACATGGGCCCATTACGGTTTGATCACATATCTTTTAATTGCCTTCGTGTTTGAGCTTGTGGACGGACAAGTTCCAATATGACATTTTCAAGAATTTTTCCGGTGGCTATGGATGCTAAATGAAAAGCTCAGATTACGATCATTGATCGTAACTTTACTCGGTTTTTTGGCACGGGAAGTACATACAATCCCGTCATCTAGTTAGATTTATATCTGTGTCAACCACGAACCAGGAGGACCTTTGACCCTGATTAAAATAACAGGCAAGGGGAAGGGTTGGATGCGGGAGGCCCATCATGCAAGAAGAGAGAGACGAGAGAATACAATCAGTTTTGAAAGAACAAGGAGATAGACAGTAACTGATCCTAGTTGCATTAATGGTAGACATGTAAGTGTTTTTAGATTGAACCAAAAAACGGCGATATTTAAAGTGACTGATTGAAAATAAAAAAACAACAGATTTTTATGTATGTTCCTTGGTAGCTTGTGGCTAAATTATTATAGCCGCATGGATTAATTGACAACGTTAAGCAACACTTGCCAAGGTCGGTCCATGGATGGATGACCATTTTTACATAGCGAGATCCCTCCATGCATCGGAAAGCACGTTAAGCTTCTCTAGACTGTCGCTAGTACATCTTTGACAGTCGTTATGGGTAGACAGAAGCCTGAAATCTGACACCAGTCTTGCCAAGGGGTATCATGTTACCCAGTTACTGGGTTGTGGAGGTCAGATAGGCAGTCGCTCTATGTAAAATACTGGTACTCAGCTGCATCTGTTAGGACAGGCAGTGGACCCCAATATGGTTGGTAAAAGTCTATGCAGATTGATTGTATGTCCGTTACCAATGATTTCAGGTACAAAGTACTCGGGGTACGGGGCCAGCAGCCTCTTGAACTTCCTGGTGCACTCGGCCTCGCGCAGGTAGTCCACTTCCCAGGAGAGCTCTTTCTTTGCTACCTCTACTATGTTGTCGATGAACATGCCCTTGGGGAACATGTTCCACACCTGCGGGGATGAGCATATATTTAGTTAGCAGTGGCTACAGCTTTGTGGTTTACAGAATAGAGAACACAAAGAACAAAGCACTGTGATTTTATATAATTATTTTCTTCAAAAATCTACTGAAAAGGCATTTTCATTAATGTTTTAGAAAATTTAAAGATGGAATATATAAAATTCAAATGAGGGCCTATTTTACAAAAATCTCATATCTTACTTTTATCTAAACACATTTTTACAAAATTTGTCAAATAACTTATTCCAGATTTATAAAAGTCTGTGCTTGAGAAATCGGCCCTAAATCGTTATACAAATTTGGCCCACCTTGAAACTGGACCTCTATTATAACATTAATAGCTGTTACGTCACATCATAGAGAATGTCACAAGGTCACAAGTCACAAGTGACCGATTTTACATTTCTTTACTAACAATGGCACACTTAAAATTAGCACTGTATGAATGAAAGACACAAAGCCGTTTCTAAAACACGGTCTGGCTAAGACCGTGCAATCATCATAGGCCTACAGCAGTCCACTGCTAGATGTGCCTCATATCCAGTTCCACCCCGTTTGTTTCAATCTTCGACCACTCTCATCCAGCTGCTACCAGTCACCCTGCAAAGATCTTCGCTCCACCTAGCCCAAGAGCGTCCTAACGTTTACCAGTTCGTGGTCTACCCTTAGGAACATAAAGATCGTGTACTGTAATTTTAGTAGTACCTTCATCACACCAACTAGGTTGTCGATGTCACTGTTGATGCCCTGCGCGACGCCAGGGTACTGAACCTTTACTGCCACCTCCTTACCGTCGTGGAGCACGGCCAGGTGTACTTGACCTGAACAAGAAATTATACTCATAACTCATTGTGACTCGTCGTCACTAATTTTGCGTACAGCTAAGAAGTGGAATTCCCTAGTTTCCCGGTAGCTACGGCCCAGGAATCTTTAGGTTAAGAGTGAAGAAAAAATACCAGCATGTGACTATTCTGCCGCATAAGTTCTACATAGTCCAGAATCACCATAGCCCAGAGTTTCACCTATATTGACAAAAGATGATTATTTTTCGAATACTCAGGATAACCACTTCAGCGCTGACTAAGGTTCAGTAACAGGGCTGAGTTGATAGACCTTTCGGTATGGGCAAGCTCTAATTCTTCACTCGCCGTTCTAATTATTTTCAATTTATCTTCTCTTTTTTACCTTGTGACCAGCCCTTACTGATGTGTTGTGTCTGTTTCCAGCCGATAGATTCTACAAAACGCCTCAAAGTGAAAGCGTAGGTGAAGTGAGCTCGAAGTAAACTCTCATTCCTTCAAATACTAGGGATTGAAAACTCACTTCAAGTTCAGTCCACCTAAAATTTTACGTTGATATGTTTACAGAAAAGCACATCTGTAAATGTTGTCTATAATTAACTTACCAATGGAAGCAGCAGCGAACGGCTTGTCCTCAAAAGCGGCGACTCTGGTCCTCCACTCGGGACCGAGTTGTGAGCTCATGACTTTCTCGACCTGCCAGGATGGCATGAAGTCCGCCGACTGGCGCACGCGTTGGAAGATGCGCTGCAGCTCCGGAGAGATCATCGAGTCATCCTGCAGGCTCAACAGCTGCCCCAGCTTGAGAGCCGCACCTAAAACAAATCATGATTGAAACTATCAAATACAAAAAATCCGCGGACATAAAAATTTCGCATCATGGCCGTCGTTCTTGAATATCATTTAATATTGCTTGGCAGTAACATTTAAACAGAATAACAAAGTCGCAGTGATAAAAAAATAATAGAGGTGAAATTTTTAAATACGGATAAGATCAAACACAAAAACTAAATCAAAATAGGTTCATCCGTTTAGGAGCTATGAATCACAGACAGACACAGCAATACACGTCAAACTTATAACATACCTCTTTTTCTGTCGGGGTTGAAAGATACCCTACTTTAGTTCAAGGTTTTTATGCTTATGTAAGCACAGAAAATGACAGGTATAAAGCTGACGAGCGAGAAGCATGAACTAGTAAGGTATCAAAATAAATTAGGACTTACCTCGAACTTTGCACAGCGTGTCAACAATCCTCTCTGCGTTTGCTGGAGACAGGAACGTATTGGCGGTATCATCCGGCTTCCCCGTAACCGACTGGAATGTGTTCCGAGCATACTGGGCCACGGTGCCCACGCCCAGCCCAGCAGCCAGGGAACCGAACGAGAACATGCGGCCGATGCGCGAAGATGGCACCACACGCGCTTTCGAGTTCTCACTCAGCTGGAAAAAGATATGAAAGCTGCTTAGTAGAATAAAATCTACGACGTAAATTGCACTTAAACGCTATTTAAAGATAAAGAACCGCAAATACATGCATTGATAAAAGGCTTCAAATTAAATTATACTTACAGCAACTCTTATTTTCTTCTTAGCCATGGGCTTGGTCCCCGAAGACCCCGCGGCTTCTGCCGCCTTTGCATAACTTACAGGCTCCCTTTGCACTTTACCCCATTCGGACGCCTTCACTGGTACCGGTTCAGGTGAGGAAATAGCTTCAAGTATGTCCTCCACCCTCTGTTGTTTAACGACTCGCATTTCCCTTTGCAAATGTTCAAGAGGAGCCTCGACTTGCACTGTTCGTGGTTGCTGTTGCATGGTTGATTGTGTAGACACGGGTGGCTCGTCCATTATCTGAACCTTCTTCAAGGTATCAAAGGTTCTGTTGAATTCCCTGTTAAGCTCATCGATCTCGTCTTTCATCTGCTGGTTCATCTCGGGTGACGGTGCGCTGTTGGGGACATGCATCGTCGCGAACTGTCTAAAGCCGTGTGCGACTACAATGGCTCTGTCTACGATTTCTTTAGCAGACGCAGGGTTAGGACTGGTAGTGAACAGGTTAGTCGGACAGTTGGCAAGCAAAGGCCTGACGCTAGAGTTATTCCATACCAACGTTGCCGCTTCTCGCTGATTTCTAACCCCCGCTTCCACCACTAAGCGCAGACCTCTCAAGACACTTATTAAATCGTTAATTTGGGACATCGTCTGAAAGCAAATGTTAGTTTGGTTAAAGACATATAAAGAATATAATATAATAAAATAGTTACAAGTTATAAGTGTGCAGTACTAGATTAATATGATTATCAGAATAGCTATAGACTTCATCCAAATAATGTTTATGAATAGTGAAGATAGTTGAGATAAGTGTTTGCAAAGGCAAAAAAGGAGTGTCTATGTCATGGTCGCTAAAGAATGCCGAACGTAATAAAGGATTTTAGGCAATTTATAGTAATCATTTAAAATTTCATCTAAATCGGTTCAGCGTTTTAGGAGTCAAAAGGTAGTAGACAGACTGACAAACAGAGTTACTTTCGAATTTATAACATTAGTTAGGATAATGAATTGAGTATTTGCTTGTGAAACCCTATTGAATGCTAGTTTGCCAGGTTTTGAATAGAGTTTAATAAATACTCAATTTTTTCATCATTGTCACCATCCAACCTAGCCTAGGTTTAGCCCAACTTTTTTTACACTAGCTTCGTCTTACAATACAGCTGAATACCAGTATTCTACAGGGATAGACTGCCTTTCTATCCTCCAGAACTTAGACACTTGGTTATACGATAGACCCAGCTAGACCTTCGGATTTTAGCCATCTATGAAGAGACCACGAGAAAAGTCGTAGTTAGACGTAGAGATCGAAATAAGCTACTGTTTTGTTTGGTCGGTAAGCAAAGATTCAGATATATTTAACCATGTAGATATTTATATATAGATTTTTTTTACCTTCTACTACCACTACTTACTACCTTGGCAGCAGATGGTGGCCTTTTTTAGTTTAAAATCGTAAGAGTAGTCGCCTATGACATTATCAAAATCACCTGCCAGCCCTTGGCCCATATTACTTTGGGTCGGTCCAACACGTTTTCTTCTCCCGTGCTGTCCAACCTTCATGCTATTACTGAATCCCTTTTAAATCACTCCTCACACAGTCCATCAATCATTTCTTTGGTATTCCCCTCTCTCTCCATCCAACCACATTTATATTCATATCTTTTTTAGTAAGATGCATTTCATCCCTCCTTGTCACATGAAAAAAAAATAACCCTTCAACGTTTCTATCACTGGCACTACTTTCAAACAGCCTCTTATATACTCATTTCTCACTTTATCCACTCTCGCCACTAGTCGCCTACTTAAAACATAACCAACTTAAATTGATGAAGCACATGTCACAGCAAAAGCGAGTAGGGAGGATAGGACACTTGTTGCTTCAGTAGCATCGTCCATGGAATAGTACCCATTCTTTATTTATTTATTCATCACAAAATCCACAGCTCTCAGAAATACCCTATATATTACACCCAAATACGGATTTATAATTTACTAACATTACAAAAAAATTGTAACAGAAACAGAGGAACAACAAACCAACTTAGTTTACCCAGTATTGGACAGCTTGCAATAATCAGGCATGCATGCACCAGTTAAGGCTGTTGTACTCTAATACACAAATAAACTCATGCCTCTTTAGCTGGGGATTACTATATATTTTTTTTCATTATTGATACGATCGCGCTTGACCACTATCTCACTAGACGGTAAGCGATATGTGGGCAACAGAAAACACTGTTCCTATATTTAAACTTAAATTGACTCTAGAGCAATGGTGGCCCAGTGGTAACGGCCACAACTAACATGTCCTAGGCCTTGGACTCAACCCAGGCAGGCCCTTTACTTTGTGTAAATTATTTCATCACCACTGCACTAAAAACGGTGAAGGAAATCATTGTGAGAAAACTCCGCATGTCCTAGATCCCAAAATTTGAAGACGTGATATCCACCAACCCGTACTGGGCCCGTGTGGTGGATTAAAACCCATTCTCTCTCATAGAGAGGAGGCCAGAGGCCCAGCAGTGGGGACATTAAAATGCTGATGATGATGATATAATGATATGGAATCTGAATTTGTATTGAAATAAATTCCTGCTACATCATTTCATCATCATTATTTCAGCAGAAAGACAGTCAACAGATGAATATAGGCCCCCTCAAGTGTCGTCATATTGACTAGTCCTATGGGACTCGCATCCAGCGGATTTCTACATCATTCAATGAGAGTATTTTTCTGCTATGATTGCAATGAAAACTTGTACTTCACCAAAATGTATAAAAACTGAAGTCAATCTCTAACTGAAGTAGAATTTATATGTGAAATCAGATTTAGACTCCAAAATTTGTTTAAGCCACTTGTAAAATACATAATCTATCTAATACCTTTAAACAAGCAATTCTTGTATATATATATAATCTGAATCTCGGCAACGGCTCCAAAGATTTTCATGAAATTTTATATGCAGCACATTTCGTGGGCGATAAATCGATCCTGCTAGGTTTCATTTTTAGAAAACATCGTTTTCTCTATTTCACCTGAGCAGAGCTCAGTCACCCAGGTACTTAAACATTATGCACATATTCCCTGAAGCTAGGTGTACCTACAGTACACCCACATTATGCCAGTTATCTTTGAGTCTCATGTAGGGGACAACTTTTTGCCGTAAACTGAAGAAAAGTCCAGACTCTGGTTGCTACTGATAAATTCCAGATGGAAAAACCCAATCACTTTTTTTCTCATGGTAAGTATGCAACATACTTAAAATGCCTGTTTTCAGTCTGCCTAAATTTCCAGGCTAATTATGTAATGGGTCAAGGTTGATTAATTGCCCTAATAAAAATATCACACCAACATTCAGCTTTTCATACATTCTCATGTCTTCCCACAAAAAGCAATAATAAATTTTGTATTCCAAAGACATGTATGTTATACAGAACACACATCTTGAATCTTAGATGAAAAGAACTCCTGGTTGATGTCCTAGTACTTTGCTTTTTCACTCACCCACAACAAGTATAGCAGTAATGACTACACTATCTGGTTCATCACTACTGTAGACTTGAAATATGTAAACCTGAATCACTTGCTCATAAAAAGACATGATGGAAATTAATATTCATTAATTGAGGGACACTACTTCAACCTCTTGAAAATTTCAGAGTGAGTTCAGTGAGTGAACCTGAACACTGAACAGGTGTATGACATTTCAATTTTATTTTATTGCAATACCATGCAGATTTTATCTCCCCACCCACAGATGCACACAGAGTAAGTAGCACATCACTTGGTTGCACCTGATGTAATGGTCACCCCACCCCATTTGAAGGGTAGGTAAATATTGAGTAATAATAAATAAATGTTGGTTATTTGTGATAACTAAATGAAATGACGATTCTTTATGCATTTTATTAATGTTATTGGAAACTAACTGCAAAAGCTATTTGAGTGCAAAATAACTGGAAAATTTTATGAAACTTTGCTGTTATGTTAACACTAATATTAGATAAATTTTAGAGGTTATGTTTTCAAGTTAAAACTAAAGCCTTTTTACGGGACCCAGTGAGTCATAAATGTTGCAGTGGCCTTAAAAAAGAATGTGATTCATTTTCCATTCTCTGCATTAAAAAGCGTAGGCGCCAACAATGTATATTTCAAGGTTATGGTGAATATTGCATAACATAAATGACACCATGAGAAATAATGTCAGAGTTGTTATTCATTTCATTAATTTATTATAGTAAGTTTACCAAAAACATATTTATTTATTTAATTTTAAAAATATCACTGCTTAAATAAACGCGCGCCTCAACGCTCTTTTCAATGAAAAATTGAAGCAGATACTTACTGTTATTTGACTACAACCACAATATAAAAACCGTTATCGTTTTGGAAATTTAGTTTCACTGACCATTAATCTTTTAATATTTGTTCAGATTTTCTAATACACGCCACAATTTTTTTTCAAACATTCAATTTCTATTACAAACGAACCTGTCATTTATTACTGTCAATGTCAAGATTGTCAAGTGTCATCATGAACCACTCATGAACACGCACAAGTCATGTCAGACAGACAAAACAGCTGGAAGTGGCCAGTTTTGTTGAGCTCCAAGTCGCCCAAAAATTCGTCCTAAGTATAGGCTCGCCTAACTTTTTGGCTGTGGCTACAATGCCAAAAAGGCCAAGAAGTTTGGCCAGAACTATAGCCTAAATTCGAAATATAGTCTAAAATCACCGATTAATGTCTTTTGGAGTTGATTTTACTTATGTTTTCTTTTTTTTTTTGTTTTATATGTTTGCTTACACCTTTGACCAACTTCATAAAGAATTTGATTCTGCATTCAAGTTTTTCGATTGCTTAGTTTCCCGATTGTGATTAAGTATATTAACACATTTTTCACAGAAATTACATAAACTTGTTTTATTTTATAAAATATCAAAAAGCCAGAGCTTTTTTCGGCAATCACCACTATTTTTAAAAGTAGAAGTGATTTATAATTCTCTACTTTGGTGATCAATCACCGCACTTATATAAATTTAGTTCAGTTTACTAGTTAAGTTTAAATTTAAAAAAGAAAAAAGAAATCAAACGTCTACTGTTTTGTTTTTAACCTCCGACGGAAAAAGAGTGGCTTTATACGTTTGTTGTTTGAGTGTTTTCTGTGTATTTGTGTAACTGTCTGTGACATCATAGCTCCTAAACGGATGAACCGAATTTGAATACGATTTTTTTTTTGTCTGTATGTTGTCTTTAATGAGTGTTCTATTTTGATGGAAATCTGTTCAGGCGTTCAGAAGTTATGGGCGTTTTACTGTTTGAATCGGGGTGTTTTCACAAGATATCGCGTCATAATTACATGTTCTATAGATTGTCTACCGAAGCGCGTCTACTAGATAAATTATGTAGCATGCAATAAAAATGTGTCGGGGTTTATTTGAATTTTACTTGTAGCTTATATAAAAGTGAGTATGAATACCTGACTTTCAACACACTACAAGCTTATATCAATTATGTTTTTATGTCAAGTACAGGTATTGATGCCGGTTTATGCATAAAAACATTTCTCTAGAGAAATATGATGTCGCTTATTAACAAAAATAGTGATTAATTTCATCGTTTCTCAGTTATTGTTGTTAGATAGTAGACTGTCGTTAGACAGTTGAAGTCGCCTAAAATCGTCCTATTTTTTTTTGAGGTATTTCCATTGGTAATCAGTCACCGATCGTAAAAAAAGGTCGCCCCGCCACCGTAATTCGCCATATCTGGCCACACTGAGAAAAGACAGTAAATAGCAATGAGGTAGGAAAACCTTTTGCCACAGTGATTTAATGATTCATTTTATTTTTAGCATGTCTAATTCCCGGTTGCTATTTTCAAGAATCATTAGGCACTACTTTACACGAACATTTTCTCGGTGAAGAACGTAGTATCTTTATTAATATTATAAAGCTGAAGAGTTTGTTTGTTTGTTTGAACGCGCTAATCTTAGGAAGTACTGGTTGGAATTGAAAAATTATTTTTGTGTTGGATAACCCATTTATCGAGGAAGATTATAGGCTATATAATATCACGCTACAATCAATAGGAGCGGAGCATAAATGAAAAATGTTGCAAAAACGGAAAAAAAAAATTGAGGGCCTTTTTGAGAAAATTTGAGAAAACCCTTTTTGAGAGCTACCGTTGCGTAAGCGGTTAAAGTAACGCAACAATCATGTATGTAGTGTAGGTACGGTAGAGTAGGTAGGGTAAATGGGTAGGTAGGTAGCCAGTTGACGGGAGCGAAGCCGCGTGGGACAGCTAGTAAGATATTACGATCCCGTGTCAATAAATGTGACACATAGTAATAGTTGATCGCTGGCTGTTCACACTGCCGGCGAGTATTCTCTCACCATAAGTTTGTCGAAGCGACAAGAGATATCAAAGTTATACTCGCTCAGCGATGCTCGCTTGGTACACAGAACTCACGCCGAGACCAATCAGCTGTCATTTCTACCAACAGTGCGGCCGCGCCGAGCGAGGTGTGCGAGTAATCACCCGTCACACATTAACACTCGCTCAAAGACGAGCGGTAAAACTATCGGAACTACACACTCGCTACTCGCCAACTCGTTTTAAGTTTCTAGCTTTATTCTTTACTCGCTGTTCGTCGGCGGTGAGACAAGTGCCTTATATTATACTCTGCAGACACGGGCTTCTGCTTCTAGAATTTGTATGTGTTACTAAAATTAAATCCTGTCAAAAATGCTTTTCATTGCTCACTATGACGCATTATCCGCGATTTCGATGTCCTGGCAGTTGAAATAATTGACAGCCTCGATCTTAATAAACAGGTGTAACGCGCCGCAAGACAACGAATTTGCAAACGCACGCGTCTGCGGCAATGTATGATCAAACAGATAAAAATTACAAGGCTATTCAAGTTCTTGAGACTTGTCCAGAGCCAAAAACGTGTATAGTAGGTATGCATGTGCATCGAACCTTGTTTTGGATTTTGTCAGGCCAGGGATATAGAAACAGGGAATATCCGAAAAACGCGACTGCCCATGTAGTCAATGAAACAGTGATTGTGTACAAATGTCGCACAAGCTATGTGTTTACGAATATCATTCGTCTACCAGCAGTTTAGTAGGTAGGTAAATGAAATGCACTGCTATGGGCAGTAAAGCAGCAATTTGTAATTTGAGACATTCATGAAGGTAGTTTGCTACCAACGATTAAGATGCAGTACACGTTTCGGTTCTTTCTTTACAGATTTCCTATATTTTTTTCTCATTTTTCAAGTTGTTACGTTTGAAAAAATGTTTCACCAAGAAATATAAAAAAAAAATAAGATTTTGCAACACACAGCAGATTTTAATAAAATAATAAGTTACATTATATAAATGCTTCGTGATCTATCAAGAAATCCACGCCCACTAGCCTAGTAGAATGCGACACAAAAAAGGCTAAAATCTGAAAGCATGATGTATAACAGAACGTTTTTTTTTTGGTGTTATAGGGCCCAGTTAGGGTAGTATGAATCCAAATTAACAACTTCGATGCGCAACACGCGAAACACTGTGCAATTTTGGGACTTTTTGCTCTAAAAGTAACAAACAAAATTCCGTATTTTTTTTAAGTTCTTTAATTTGTAGACATTTAAGCCCAACCGCAGCTCTATAAACCGTGGAAGGTACGCCGCGAGCACACGTATTTCGAAGTTGCAATAATACTATTTGTATTAACACTACCTTATCTGGACCATACAACATACTAAAAATACAGAACAACTTCAAGCTTTACAATTTTAATGTCGATTTCTACTGGGCTACACGTTTATCACAAGACTTATCCAATACCGTGTAGAGTACATTAAAAAGTACTTAATTAACATTACGTTTACGTACCGCAGTTTACATAAATATGTAGACTTCAGTACTTACGTTTACGTACCGCAGTTTACATAAATATGTAGACTTCAGTACTAATTACCATTCCCCAAAACCAACTTACCAGAGCTCAAATATCAAGCTATTTCTGACCCAAGACCAAACCATATCCCCATAGACAAACATATTTCTAAAAAGCTGAATTACGTCAGCAAGAGAAGTATGTATGTATTTCAATAACGTTAAAATTAGATATCTTAAAATTAGTTATCTGTTTAAAACACATTCATACTAGAGATAATGATAATAATTATTTTAAAATTGATGAGTAAATTCCCCGATCACAACATTATCAATATTAATCATATACATCAATACTACTCTTATGTAAATGATAATTTTTTTTAAAGGGATTGAACTCTGTTGCAGTGGACGACTCTGACAGTTCATATTATACCAAAGTATAGTTAAAAGGTTAAAAGTTTTTTTTAAAGTTCTCGGCAAACTTCTGGGCCGCCATGAAGTTGGCTTTCCGATACGCAAGACACGGATTAGTGCTGTTTTTAACATGCTTTTATAAGCTTCGTATGTATGTATCTATGTTACGGCATCTTTGAACGTGATTTTCACCCCCTTCAAAACGTCGGTTAATTTGCAACTTTGCATATTTTCAAGGACCGATGACAATGAAATAATTTAAATAGTTTGTCCTATTATCCTTACCAGGGTCTTAAGGATTAGCGATTGAACTAAAAAGTAACAAATATATAATCTTAAAAAAAAACTAAAATACGCTTTAATAAAAGAAAACCAAACTAAGTAAGTAGAAAATCATTTTTAATCAATTTAAATTCAGAATAGTGTCTTGATGTCTATTGCTGGTCAATTGTTATAATATTTTATTGAGAGATATTGGTAAAAGTAGACTCATTTTGACAATATCTTAAAAAGCACCCCACGTTTTTTTTTATAATAATTTAATTTTTTTGTTAATCACTTATTCTTAATTTAAATTTATTGAAAATTATTTTTTACTTTTTAGTTTGGTTTTCTGTTATTAAAGCGTGTTTTTAAACTATTATTTATTGTATGAGATTTATTACCGCGCAGCCATTGTAGCCAAATTCAGGGCGGCCAAGAAGATTGGCGAGAATTGTAATGCCGTCTCGCGGTGTTCTTCTATAGTTGTGGCCAGTCTCAGCAATGTGTTTATTCCCTAGTCACTACACTACATCAATAAAAAATTGCAAAAACTGCAATGACAGAAAACTATCCAGTACACAATCAGACTTCCATATATTCTAAAAGTTTCAATAAATTATTATTTTATTTTAAAACTGAGTTTAGGGCCGTGTCCCACCAGGAGCTAAATATAGGCCACACATCAATGTCATAATTATAAATACCATAAATACTGCAGATTGACGTGTCTTAAAAATACATTACGTAATACAGGCAGTATCTGCTTTCACAATCATAATTATTTTTTAGAATGCCAAACTATTAAAATCTGCTGACCCAAGAGTCGCGTAAAATGATGAAATGGATTTCCATACAAATAGCCGCGAACTTACCAATGTCAGAAAAACTAGGAAACTTCAGTAAAAATATACAATATTAAAATATGTCCTTCATACAAACATTCAATTCATGTCTCACAAAATATACACTATAGTGAAATGTCCATTCTTCTGTTTTCTTGTGTGTTGTTAGGAAAGTTTCAGGATACGTCACTTCTTCGTCTGTTCACATAGGACAGGGATGTGTCATACATATTAATACGTTATACATATTTGTGTGGCATTGTTTCCGTCTGCGAAACAACGCGTACGCACGGAGGTATACGGTGTTACAACTTACTAGATTACATTGTCTCTGCCGAAATACGGCATACATTTTGAATATTATCACCAGATAAGCTCTTGATCGTGCACATGCGATCGACTGAGTTCGTGTGGAGTCAATCGTGTACGTTATTCTAGACAATCGCCAAATTAACACCTAAAATAATCACGTGAGATCATTTCAGCACTAAACATTAGTCTATTTGGACCAAAACGGCTTCGTTTTGTTCCTGGGGTGAGTTGATACGATTAGCATGTAAGCTCTGGATGGGTACGATACATAATCGTACAGGAATTAATTATTCGCGCACTTCGGCTTCAAGACGCTCCATCAGGCAGTTGAAGTTAGCCTCGGGCAGCGGGGTGCAGTGAGAAGACTTGTAGTCATGCAAGTACTTGCTGATCTGTAATGAGAGCGAAACATAATTAAAATATGAAAAAAAGTACTGAAAATAAATTGTTAATCTTTTTATTTAGACTTGCTATTCCTTCTAATCACGTAAAAGTGTATGGTGTGACTTATAATTATCCATCTGCCTCAAAACTAATATTTTTACAGGCTTATTACCAGACAAGATTTATTTTTAGATTAGGTTTGAATTATTAATCACGTTTTTGTATTTCAAGGTAAAGTTCTTATTACAAAACTGACAACTTAGTAGCGGACTAAACTGTAAGTCTTGTGGTTGTCTGTGTGTCTTTTGCAATAAAATCCTTGTCTGGTAGTAAGGCTGTTAAGGTTGTAGCATATTGACGTAGAATCTTATTATGATTAAAATTTCTAATAATGTTCAGAAAAATTGACGCCCTATCTCCACAACGTACACATTTCTTCACAAATAAAAATAACCATCGCATTCAACATTCGAAAGTCGAACGACCGCGTCTATATTTTTTGAAATTAGCTTTGACTCTGGCCCAGTGTGTTTTGAGTCTTAGGCTGATTTTTGAGTCACCCTGACCAACTCTGACCGTCAGCGCTGGCGGTCGTCGCGAGCTCATTTATTGGTCCAGTCGCTCGGCTCAGCGCTGACGGTCTTCAGGTTCGACCAATGATGAGCTCGCGATGACCGTCGACGCAGAGCGGGCTCTGAGCGGTGAGCGTAATTCAAAATCGCTTCATATGAATACATACATATTGACCTATCAGCGCCGACGATCAGCATGACTCTAAAACCAGCCTTAATGTTCGTGCTGATACTAAAATTTAAGTAATATAATACATGAGTAATTTACCAGGGTCAGCAGGGGTCTCTCATAATCTTGTAATTCAATAGGGTTTATAGTACTGCGCTGGCTATCTGCTAAAGCAAGCAGCTTAACAAGCGCCTCTTTTGCGAACGGATTCTGCAACATGTCTTGGTGTCTTTGCTGAATCAGGTCCATGAGGAGGTAGTTTCCACGGTTTGTCGAGAGGATGCCTTGCCTGGAATACAGGAGTCAAGTTGGAGAGACAATCGAGATAGCGTTTGTCGACTGAAAAATTAATGCCATCATTTTTCTAACGCAAGAGAGAGACACATGAACCACAGCGCCATCTTGTTTCAGCAACGGAAACATGATGTCTCTTCATAATAAAGAACCACACAATAGTCAAAAGAAATAGCGAAAACTAAAATATGATAGGCCATTCAAATGATAGCTTATTTGTATTGAAAGTAGTGTTTCACTTTACTTGAATTTAAAATTCGAGTTAATTTGAATCGAAGGCCGCCAACTCAAGTGTCGACTTTAGCGTTTTATATTTTAAGTTGGAATTTAAACTTTGTCATGTATGACATAGAGTTAGTTTTTCCAAAATTTGATACATATCTCAAATTCTGAATTCATATGATATCTAATTTGGACTGAAAGTAGTGCTTAGACTAGTTCTTGTTCCCTAGCAGGTGCAGATGAAAAGAATTCTAACTAAAATTATCCTTTGATACATCGATTTATCTTCTGCTTCTAGTGTTTGATTTTATAAGTGCAGGAATATTCGAAACGGGAACTTAATGACGGCTCGGAACACGAGGTAAGTCGCCCCGAAGCAGTAAATTCGTAAGAGCTGAGAGGTGGGGTACTGAGCAGAGAAAAGCGCATTTCCCAGCCGCCATTAAGTTTGAATCGTACCATACCATAGATGACGCTAAAAGCAAGCACTTACTTGTCTCTGTTCAACCTGAACAAATGGTTAGATGCGCAGTCCTCGTGATAAGAAAGCATGTGTTAACAGATGGAATTGTGTATTTAAAGCAAAAAGATCATTACGTTGTTGTATGTACCTACATGAAACATGTGGCGTATTCACAAGCGAGGTGGATCTATCGTACCAAGAAAAGTACTGCACTTGTAAATAACATTTATTTAGATCAATTCATCGAGATTAGCATAAAATGTCTCAAGAAAGCAACGAGCTGTACGTACTAGTACTATTTCTAATTACTTCTTCTTCATTCACGGCTTTTTTCATAATCTGAACATTACAATTATCAGCAAAGCTTTGCTTAATACTAAGTAACATTCTTTTAAATCAGTATATTAAATATATAATTATATAATAAGTAAATATATTGTATAATAACACTGTTAAAGTTTAGAATATGTACATAATTATGGTTTTTAAGGTATCTTCACAAAAACCTGTCAAGAACACGATAAATATGCTACAAAACAAGTTTTTTTTTTTATCACAAAACCCTTACCATATGGGTGTATCGATTATCTCTGGGAATATAAATATTTCTCCATTTTTCTTTAATAATATAATTGGACTTAATGCCTGAGGCATTACAAACAATACATTACTTTTTTTTAGATTATATAGACAGCCTAATTTAAAACATTTTATTGTTCCATCACAATTGAATGATAACAATTTCGATCCATTGATTTATCTGAGCAGTAAATTGATATCACACTTTCCCTTAACATAAAGCAAAGAAGTTCATGATTTTATCGTTTATGAGAAGTTCATACAATGCATATTTACTATTAAAAACAAGCTTTACAAGTTATCCACATAAGGCCATTAAAAATTTAAACACTACTAATATGCCACGCAGATATGATCTTATAAACCCCCAGTTTCTGAAAGCTTATTTAAGTCCCAGAGACGTAAAATATCATTAATTAGCTAAATAGGATCCAATAAAACAGATCACAGCCTCAAGATTCGTGGCAATGGTTTGCCGTCGTAAAGCGGCGTAAATATCAGTAAAACTTTACTCGATTTCAAATATAATTACTGAAAAATTGCCTTATTGGTCAAGTATCGAGAAAAGCTCCCGCCTGTGGACATATCCGTGAGCGGAGCGCTTGTTGGGCCAGATGTATGAGTGTGGGCAAACAAGAAATGGTATGTACGGGTTGTAGCAAGTCACGTTCTGCCTCTGCCTTCCCCACGGGAACAAGTAAGTGGTAAATAAGTTCATGTACAAGTATCGTAAAATTGCGTAATCCTGGATATCTGAACGAGACTTCAGAGTGAATGAGTAGACTTTCAGAAACAGGGCGTAAGTTTCCCCAAGCCGTGAAAGAAGCCAAGAAATGAAAATTCTTATGATTACTGACCGCAAGCTAATAATTTCGTCCTCGGTGCGCCTGACCAGCTGCAGGGGGCCGTCGTAGGCGCCGATCAGTTCCGAGATGTTCAGGTTCACATAGGAGCGGACCACTTCCTTCACCAAAAGGGACCACGATCGCGGCATCTGGTTCTGCGCCAGCGGGAGCAGGTCATCGAAAGTAGCGTCCAGGATCTAGAACCAACAACATGTTAATGTGTGGGGATATTTAAAGATTGCACAGTAAGAACGTTTTAGGTGTCCGTAACAGGCTGTCTCTTCTAAAGGTAAGTAGTATCCACCACCTATGTACACGCAACTTTTTCAAATCTTTTTCTAGGCAATCTGTCACGAATGAGTGCAAGTTGTTACGGGACCAAAGGATTTAATAGTGTTGAGGAATAAAATTAGTGATGTTACCAAACCGGCGACGGGGTAGCTGACGGCGGCCCAAGTAGCGGAGTACCCGCCGATGCTCCAGCCGAACAGCACGATGTTTTCAGGTTGGAAGCCAAGCTCGTTGATGGCGTATTGCATGACTGCGTCGATGGCGTTGTGCTCTTGCGAGGGATAGGGCAGGCCCTAGAAAAAGAAAATATTGCTTAGCACCTGTTGCTACTAGTTGCTTGTCATCAATGGGATTATTCTTCGTATTGGATTTTGTGATCAAATAGAACATTTCGTGTCGAGCATAAAAAGTCAAGACTTTAAAACGTGCGACGTAGTCAATTTCGACGTGAGCTGAAGTCGAACGTCGAAAGCTACATGCGAGTGTAGTAAAAGCCATTTATGCGAGACACGAACGATTCTTTTTCCACTATCTGATGAGCTTACTTAATGTGCTATTCCAGACTATAATCTATCTCTGTGCCAAATTTCATCCAGATCCGTTCAGCCGTTCTGGCCAAAATTTCGCATTTATAATATCAGTAAGATTAGACATGATGCATTTAGAAAATTTCACTTGTTCTTCTTTGTGGTAAATGCTTAAAAAAAAATACGATCTTAGATTACGATTTGAAATTCCACTTATTGTTAGGAAATACTTTTAATTAAGATTAAGAACTTTGTAGTACCAATTATTTACTTTATACAGACATATGAACTCTCAAATACAGCTTAAAATTATTCTCACAGTGCTTCCAGCGAATCCAGGATGGTTCCAGCCCAAAGCCGAGTAGCCAGCCCTGATCGGGGTGTTTATGATGCCAATTTCATAGAAGCCAGAGTTGCCTTCGCAGCAGATGACCAGAGTTTTGCCCTTCGCGGAGCGCACACGTTTGTCAACGAAAATTGTGTCAAGTTTGTTCCCATCAGCTGTCCCAATCTTAGCGCGCTTTCCGTCATGGTACTCCACGAGAGAAGTTCTGCCAGCAAAGAGCGCACCCCCTGAAAAAAAACTTAGTTTAGCAACATTTTCTTGTGTGATGTTGGAATAAGACTTTGAGAATCATTATTCATATACTACGCGTTTCTTCATAGAAGTAAGTAAACGGGTTTCATCATCGGAGCTTGTCTAGTTTTATTTGACTTGATCGGAATGATGTTTGCTGATACAAGTGATTTAAGTTCTTTTGGTACTTAGTGCAGTGCTAAGAGAATAATGTTTTCGTTTGTATGATTTTTTGTTTTCAGAAGGCCATATTCTGGCCTTCTCTTAAAACTTAGTTTGAATTATAGACTTACACAGCAAGGTATGAACCACACCAAGAGATCCAGGGTAGATCAGTCGAAGGCCGAAACTATGGGTAGCGAAGTAAGCCAAGATCTGGAGGGTCACTCGGTAGTAGATCGGCAGCTCGGGGTTTGCGCAGAATTTGAAAGGGTGGTGATCAAACCAAGCAGATCTAAAAAACGTAAGTTTTAGGAATGTTGTATGAACCTTATAAGTCGTACATGGGTCAGTTCTACCTTTATATCTGAAATCATCAAAATACATATGGCTACATTAATTGGTTACTTCCTTTAACTAAAATTTTGGTGTGAGGGCGAGCCAATTAATGAAAACTACTGTACGTTGACGTGATCTTTCGTCATAGCTTTCCTTTATCAAACTGTATGTCAACAAAAAAAAAACAACAAAAGTTCTTTCAAATCTAAACACTTCAAAAAACAAATTTCCCACATCTGTATTTTTTTTTGTTTGTTGATTTCATAATTTCCACAAAGACCTACTCCATATATAATTTTAGATGGTTATCAAATAGGCGTAAAGCAACTGTTTACTGCATGCACAAAGAAAATAATAAAAATTTATATTCTGTAATATATATAATATAATAATAAATATTCTGTAGTTTCTGCCTACCCCCATGGGAAAAAACCTTGGATGTGTATTTGTGTATGTTAGGTTCTCGCCAAACTTCTGGGTCGCCCTGAAATTGGCTTTCCAATGAGCGAGGCGCGGATTGGTGGTGTTTTTACCCGACTGCCAAAGGAGGGTAATGTGTTTAGTCTATGTATTTATATACGTATGTTTGTTCCTATGTGGCGTTCTAGAGACGAAACGCGTTGGCATTTTGATGATTCTTACGTCAATCGATTCGTCTTAACCTTGCGAGTGTCACTACATTAAAATTGCTACATTAAAATTGGAAAATATAAAGATGGCGTATTTTAGGCGCCATATTGTGGGGGCCCAATTTTTCTTTCTTCCAAACCCGTCGCGTGGGGTATCAAAATAAAGGGTTTAAGGGGTGATTTCAAAAATATATAATACTTATACGTTTAAATGTACCTAATTCGAAAAAAAAAATGTTAACTAAGTTTAAATAAAAAAACTTAACACAAAAAATCTAAAAACCTGACTGCTAAACCCTGAAGCGAATAAAAAAGACGTAAACAAGAAGAAAATCATGCTGTGCGGGCTCCGTTTGGACCCTTCGGGTACGGAACCTTAAAAAAGGAGTAGGTTCTCAATTTGTCTGAATGCTTTTTTCATATTTATGATTAAATAATTTAATAAATAAGGATTCTTAGCTCCTCTTGGGGAACTTACCCTGTATCAATAGGGGCCACCAATATGTAAGGTTCATTAGAACTGAAATACGACATCCATAATATTACACACAGACGTTTAGTGATTTTTATACAAGAGTTACTTTATTCAAGCAAAGCTTAATATCAAGCAGTGTGGTTTAGAAAAACCGCATGAAGACAAAGGCTAAAATTTGTATGTGTTGTTATGTTTAAATAAAAATAAAATAAATAAAATATATACCTATATGAAATAGCCAGTACCAATAAGCCATTTCAAGCAAGGGTCTGCAGTGAACGATTGGATCATAACATTTACTTTACATACAATTTATATACCAAGAAGCACACACGTACGACACCAGGATCAGAACGACTAAGTGTTTGCATAAATTGTATGGAAAAAATGAACCGGTCATGCACAGTATGACAAACGCACCGCTGCGGCACCGCAGCAGTCCCGCACCAAACGTCTTAATTGAAAGAGCCATAAGACCGCCACTGTATGTTTGTGTACTTAAAGCATGATATAAATAATATGCTTGGAAAACTAGTAAGGTCTTCAGCTGTTCTATACCTTACAAGATGCAATGATGACATCATTCATTAAAGTGATTACACGTATTAACGTGGCGTTAAATGTTTTTCTTTTTATAACGCCACAGCATATAAATTACTAGTGCCCCCACAGCCACACCCAGGCAACGCGCGTTGAGCAATAATATGTAATTATATAGCTTATGTCCATAATCAGCCTTGGCTTCTAGTGTGATTATCTTAGAGCACTGAAAATTCGTCAAGATACAGATACAGCAGTGAAACATTTCCTTTATACCCAAGTGCACTTACTTTTCGGTGCTAGCAACGCTGTAAGTAGTCGGCCATGCTTTGATGTCGAAATCATACTTCCTAAGTTCAGCCAAATAGGCATGGCGGTCAGCATATTGACTATTCAGTCTCCTTATAAATTGCACATATCTAGGATTGGTTGATCTTCCAACGCCTCGAATGAAGAACGAGAAGGCCAGGAGAACAGTCAGCCCGCCGAAAAAACGTCCAAGTGACTTCACATCTTCGACGGTAAAGAAGCCACGTTTGTAAATGTACATTACGATGAAAGGCGACGTGTAAAAGCTTATGTTCAACAGCGTATGCGCCTAAAACAAAACATATATTGAGTAGTTTGTCTTTGCTTTAAGTGGCCAATAATAATAGCATTAGGAGGCGGCAATACATAGGTTGTACTGAATTATAAGAAATATTATTACTAGACGGATACAAAAGCTTACAGTCGAGATAATCATGTCACCATATTTCTCCAATCCGCGAGGCTGGTACATTGACTAGAACAAAAAGAAATTTGTTAGTCCGTAGTAGTAATAACAAATTTAAACTGATGCTGTTATATTCTAATGTCGCTGAATAGCCAACCCAAGACCGTGGTCTGTAAAGGCACGCGACTCATCTTTTCTGATACACGACCATCCGACAGTTTTACTTTTTAGGGTCAGCTCACAACGAGACGCGACGATACTTCAGACCAGTTGTTTCACGAAACGCATCGTGCAGGTTTAACGGCGTAGTGCGTCGAAAAAAAGTATTCGAATTCTTTCATTGAAATACCTTTATGTGTAGCAAATAAAGTTCTATATTGCATAGATATTTAATAGTGCGGGCAGCGTCGCATCGCGTTTCGGTTTGAGCTAACCCTTATTTTAAGGAAAGCACAATAGCATCACAGTGCAGTGGCCCAGTGGTGTCGGCCGCGACTTACAAGTTGTAGGTCGTGGGTTCGAGCCTAGGCAGGCGCTTTACTTTGTGTAAATTATTTCATCACCACTGCTCTCAAAACGGTGAAGGAAAACATCGTGAGGAAACCGGCATGTCCTAGAACCAAAAATTCGAGGACATGTGACATCCAACCCGCACTGGGCCCGCGTAGTGGATTATGGCCTATTCCCTCTCACATAAAGGAGGCCTGTGTCCCAGCAGTGGGAACATTAATAGGCTGATGATGTGATAGCATCACCGCAGTTCTACAGTATCATGAGCTATAATGAGGCACTCTCGCGACTCTAAGGTTGTATGACAAGTTTAAGAGCGTCCCGTTATACGGCCGCACCAGTTTGAGGCTTTGGTCAATACATCGTGAAAATGCCAAACATTGCTGATGTGCCTACACCAAATTCAATTGGCTCATTGTCACTATTGTACAAAGCACGACGAAACGACATTAAAAAGTGAGACGACAAGATCACGGTAAACTCCTGATTGTTTACAGCCAACATAACTGGCTTGAGTCGTTATCTATAAACTCTTGTAGCGATAATAAGAAAAAAGAAATGCGAGCGAAGCACCGCGCACGTGAAAATACGTGAGATTTAGTTCAGAAAGGAATTATATATTTCTTCTCTCTAATCTAATGGTCCAAGTTCCCGGAGCCGTACATAATGGGTATGCGTACGTTCAAAGTACTTACTAACACTACTCAACACACATTTTGTCAACGGGGCTCTGATATCTTGCTCTATAAGAAAATGTGCCTAAATGTGACGCGTCGATAATAATGATCGCCGCCTAAGAAGTTTCACTTCAAAAATAAAGGATACAATGCTTTGCTAAGTACCTAAGTATCAGTCAATTGCAGTAAGCCATATAAGGATAAAATTTATAAGATATTTTTTAATTTTTCTTGGAAACAGCATGTAGTTGTTTAAAGAGCAATGTGTATCGGGTGCCAATTAGTGCAAATTAGGTTCCGTAACTTCCGTATCGATTGCAGTTGCAGCCGTGAGTCCTGTATGCCTTGCCTTGTGCGCCTGTGCCCCTCCCCTGATTGCGCAACATCGGTATCCCGCCGACACTTAATCAATAACAAATGCAAGCCATTCCCGCCCTTTTGGCAATTTGAACTCCTCAATGTTTAGCAACAGGGAGGCGCGGTAGCCTTTCAAAACAGCGTGACAAGGAATGCATCATACTCCTTTTTACCCGACTGCCGAAGGAGGGTAATATGTTTATCAATCTATGTATACATAGATTGATAAAGGTACAAACATACATACATGTATGTTTGTACCTATATGGCGTTCTAGAGACCAAACACATTGGCCGATTTTGATGATTCTTACGTCAAACGATTCGTCTTAACCCCGCGGTGTCACTGGCTGCATTAAAATTGGATAATAGAAAAATGGCGGATTTTGGGCGCCATATTGTGGGCGACCAAATTTTTAAGAGGAGATTTCAAAAATATATAACTCTTATATGTTTAAATGTAACTAATTCGAAAAAAAATAACTAGAAAGTTGTAAATAAAAAAGTTAATTAAAAAATTCCAAAAACCCGACTGCTTAAAAAGCGAACTAATAAGACGTAAACAAGAAGAAAATCATACTGTGCAGTCGGAAGATACATCTGGTTTTGGTCAGCCAGATCGCGAATATGTATCCTGAGGTTCTCAATTCAACCGTATTTTTTTTACAATCTTTTATTTGTCTAGCCTTGTTACACTTGTTAGTAGGTAAGTGTGGGTCAAATCATGCAACTGAATTTTAAAATAGTTTTCTCCAACAATATCCACATTTTACGACAGTTGCTTGACAAATACAACAAACACAATCAATTTCGTAGACTTCAACAAGGCGTTCGACTCTCTATAACATTAAATCGAGTGCGAGAAGCGAGTCGGACTCGCGCCCGAAGGGTTCCGTACCATTATCGCAAAAACTCCTAAAAAAATCACGTTTGTTGTATAGGAGCCCTTCTTAAATATTTACTTTATTCTGTTTTCAGTATTTGTTATTATAGCGGCAACAGAAATACATCATCTGCGAAAATTTCAACTGTCTATCTATCACGGTTCATGAACCATTGAAATTAGAGATACAGCCTGGTGACAGACAGACTGACGGACAGTACGAGTCTTAGTATTAGGGTCCCGTATTTATCCTTTGCGTACAGAACCCTAAAAAGATAATAGGAAAACCAGGCCTTTAAACCTAGTACCACACTTTTTGTACAACACTTTTAAATTTGTATTTTTTCCTAAACTATAGAAATCAGAATTTTGAAATACAAAACATTTCATAGAAAATTTCATCAACTTCCTTTGAAATTATAGTTTATTATCATTAGTAACGTATTTAACTTAAAAAAAAGATAGAAACGAAAAAATTAACCCTTTTTTACTTACTGGCAAAAACTCAAATAACATTTAACAGTATGTTTTACCCCATTACATTTTTATAACTGGTATTGCCTCCTCGGGCTCTGTTAAAAACTTCTTAAAACAACTTTTTTATTTAACGTATCTCTCTCGAGAAACCCTATCATTTGTTACCAACATAGGTTTTCATTTTCTATCGGAGGATTTTAGAGAAGAAATTGCAATTCCAAAAGTGAGGTACTAAAGTTTTGAAGGCCAGTGTAATTTGGAGACAATTGAAGCGGCAAGCCTATTCAATTGTCTCCAAATTGCATGGTAAGTTAGAAGCTTGTTTTTAATGAATATTTAATTAATGTTGAAGTTTCTGAACACCTAGAAAACTGTTGTGTTTTTGTTAGTATTAGTCTGATAAAGTTCTGATAAATTCTTCAGTTTCTCCATAAGAAATGGGTATCAATGAAAAAATTTCATCATTTCGCCTTATATAGCCCAGTAGGTTGGTGGACACAGTGATTGCAGCGGCAGAAGCTAGAGTGCAAGTGAATGGACAGTTGGGACACTCTCGCAAGTGGGACATAGGGGGCACCACACTTGCACTGAGTGTTCCAGGGATTGATAATCCCCCTTATTGCCAAATTATATATGCAGTGGCCTACTTGGGTGTGCAAATGATTCAATGCATTGCATATAGTTTATTTCTGAGTGAGAGGTAAATGTTTCTTGGGTTAAGCAAAGTCACGAGGTGGTGGACACTTCTCTTCCCACAACTTGCTCCTTAAGAGAAAACTATATGATTATCTTATCTTGTGGAGAGGCCGAGAAATACCTTGGACACTTTGGCCCATTGGGATCTATTCTGGTCACCTAGATAACCTACTCCTTCCCAATCTCGTTGAAGCCTCTCTTCATGAGTTTTACAACGAGACTAGGAGATATGAGCCTATAATCTTCTGGTTTTGGATATACAACCCTTAGGAGACTCATTTATGCATGGAAGGTTCGTACACAGATGGTGCTCCATGCGTTCTGTATATTCTCCAGACAACCTGCACATGGGTGTAGCGGTTAGACCCATTTTCATGAGCATGTTGTTGGTTCTAAAGTGCCCAGTAAAGGCCCCAAGCAGGTAGCGGATTTGCCCTCTGCTCATATTCAAAATGCATTCCCGTGCTTTGAACATACAGACCAGGAATTTCTAGGAGTGTTCCAGACCGGTATTAGACAGCCAATGTGTTTGTTGTCTGTGATGAAACTATATGATTAGAAACAGATACACAATAGAGAGGTATTTGATAGCTAAAATCTCGTATTGGAATGAGTAGGTATTGTTACAGAACACATTTTAAAATGACTAAATCAATCCAAAATATTTAGTTTATTTTGGACATCACAGGCAACGGTGATGGAAAACAGCGTGAGAAAAACTGGTATTATAAGTTAATGTAAGTCTGAAATAGCAAAGTCAGAGGCCTTCGGGGTTCCCAGAGGCAGCTTAATTAACTCAGACACCAGGGGAGGCCACACCTCACACGGAAAGAAGAAGAAGTAATCTCAGATTTTAAGTATTTGTTTCAATTAAGCCTTTTTCGAAGCTCTTGAATAGTCAAGGAATAATATTAACTTATTTGATGGAAATTCAAATAATGTCTTTCATCACACATGTGATTGGTCAACATCCTTTGCTTTGCCAAATTCACTTATGCAATTAGGATACTGGTCTAGCTACATTAAAGAATGAAAGTATCCTTGGTGGGAAAGAATATGCCCAAGGTAAACATCAACCAATGGAGGAAGGTGTTTGTCTGAAGTGGCCCCGAAAGAAGTTTATTTGCCAACTCAAATTTGGAAATGGACAAGACGCCTATATAGGGGTGATGATGAAAAATGGAATAAGGCAGAGAGTGAGCAGTTGCCCAAAATCCGAAGGTTAGAATGTTTGTTCTGAGGTATGATCGACAAATGGCTTTCTTGCCCTCTAGGACAATGCTTGGGTGACTGTCACAGGATTATGGAGAAAGACTTAAACATAGAAAGGCCTTTGCCCATCAATGGGTGCAATTGGGTTATAGATGATGAGCACACTCACAATGCACAAATAACGAGAAACTTCTCAGGACGTATAGAATTAATTATGATGAAATTCAACAAACTAAGACTTAATGCATATGCTAATTATAAGATAATTTACTGATTAAACGAAATATCGATTAAAACTTACGTCTTTCGGCCCATCACGGTACACCTTATACAGACGAGGTGCAAACATACATTGCCATAACAGTTTCATGGTGACGGTGAAACAATTCCTAAAACTCTACTTCAAAATCAGAATAATACCACACGATTTTTTACCATCGAATATGCACAGTGATCCTATGACTTGACGAAGAACCGTTTACAAGCAAAAAGCAACAACAACCAAAATGTGCGTTACTTCTTTATAATTTCCTCATTGTTCTTTCATAAATCACATGAGAAAAACGCAAGGAAAATAATTAATCGGTAAAATAGATATCGAATCGGCTAAAGTGATAGCACAACACGACCAAAGACTAAATTGAAAGAAAATCAATATATCTATTATACCATGAATCTCTGATCATAAACAAGTCACCACTTTTATCTACATGGATACCAGTAATTTTGCATAGAGTGAACAGATATATTTTTCGCATTATTTGTGTCCTCCCGATATGACCCCGGACTGGTCTAAAGGTTTTATTCAAGACAAAAAGAATTTTCAAAATCGGTCCCCAATTGACGGAGAAATCGGTGATAATACACAAAAAATAAATAAAAACAAAACAAGCAAAGTCGAACATAGAACCTCCTCCGTTTTAGAAAGTCAGTTACAAATAAAGACATGAGGTCTGAAAGTTTCAAAGCTTTGTTATTGCAGTTTTATTAAATAATTATTCCAATATAGCAGGCGTGCAACACTTGTGACGGGCACTTCACAACAGTGTAAGGGCCAAATCGACCGGTTAGTGTAATAAATGGCTCTCTAAATAGGTGCCACGCACACCCTTACTGTATGAATACCGTGTAATGTAATAAGCGCTTTACCGTACCCTACATACCCTACCCACCTACCCTTCCTACCCACCTACCCTATCTACCTACCCATCTATCTATCAATTTCATAAAATATTCATTTGAATAAGAATTATTACTACAATATGAATGTAACCAATTTTGTCATTACCGGCGATCTAAGTAATTTTAGAACACAAAAACTGCTATTGTAACTTAACTATGATAGTTAAATATATTCTCTTACAGACTTTTTTGTAGGTAATACTGACTACTGTAGTACATAATTTTTAAGTATCATCAATAGTTTTCTAAGCGCACGCCAAATAATGAATTAAATAGGCAAAGTTTTGCTACTTTGGGTTAAGATAATGCAATTTTCATATGGATTTATAATCTCTTTGAAAATAAGATATCTTAATACATAAACCAATATCTTTCACCTATGGAAAGCTACATTATTCTGGAGTAACAGAATAATGTAGCTTTCCATAGGTGAAAGATTTTTTTAAAGCGGTCTAGTATTATCAGAGCCTATTCGGTACAAGCAAACACACAAAAAATCTGTCTATACTATAATATTATATATTATATAATATTATAAAGAGGAAAGATTTGATTGTTTGCATTGAATAGGCTCCGAAACTACTGAACCGATTTGAAAAATTCTTTCACTGTTGGGAAGCTACACTATCCCCGGGTGACATAGGCTATATTATATACATATATAA
Source organism: Orthosia gracilis (assembly GCA_947562075.1). NCBI lineage: Eukaryota > Metazoa > Arthropoda > Insecta > Lepidoptera > Noctuidae > Orthosia > Orthosia gracilis. The sequence goes on from OX387268.1 coordinate 7,010,651, forward strand.
AAGAAAAATAGGGATCCTTACTAAAACTCCAATAATGTAACCCAAGGTGTAAAAAAATACCTAAAATATTCAATACATCGCGTGCGCTGCGAAAACTATTGATGATAGAATAAAATAATGTACTACGACTTTGCAGCACATAACATTATTTACAAAAAATTTCGGGGCAGCTTATGTCTAACTATTATAGTTATGCTACAATAAGTGTTCTTTTTATTTTAAAATATTATTGAAATGCCGCCGCTAGAAAAGGCTCTTTATCTTGGTATTAATCCTTATCAAAATAAATTACTTCATATTCCAGACTACTTCAGTACCTTTATAATTTATGCATTTATTGGTTTTTGGAAATTCTGCCTATAGAGGGGTAAAAAAAGGGTTGAAAGTATGTATGAAATTTTAAATTTGTATGAAAAGTGTACAGTTTGTAAATAGGGCACATGAAATTTTTGATTCACACTCTTGGTTTATAAAAAGAATTCATGTATTTATAGGTTTTTGGAAATTCTACCCTTAAGGGGATAAAATAGGAGTTGAAACTTTATGTGAAATTTCTTCGGTTTGGAAAGTAAAACATCTGAAATTGTTGATTCACTCTTGGTTACTAAAACAACAAAAAGTTTTTTTTTCGGAGTTTCTACCCCTAAGGGAGTAAAAAGTCGGTTGAAATTTTGTGTGAAACTTCTACGCTTTAAAGTGAATACTACGCGTGAAATTAAAGATTTACCGCTTTTGGTTGATGAAAAAATTCATGAAAAAATCATATTAATGAATTCATGTATTTATTGTTAGTTTCATTCTTAGTTTTTCAAAACTACTCCTAAAAGACGATTTAGGGACCACTAAGAAGGGATTTTTGGCAATTCAACCTTTAAGGGGGTGAAACTAAAAAGGTCATCTTCTGTAGGATAAAACATGGATCACGCGAACGAAGTCGCGGGCGAAGTGCTAGTCCTCTATAAAATATTAACGGACGTCTCGCAGTTTCATCCTCGTAGTTCCCGTTCCTGTGGGATCACCACTAAACTTTACAGGTTTATCCGCTGGGTTAATCTAAAAACTGTCTGAAAATTTCATTAAATTCAGTCCAGCCGTTTCAGAGTCTATAAGGAACATACATACATACTTTCTCTTTTATAAAGGTATATAGAAGAGGAAGATAGATTAGTACAGATAAATAGGAATCACACTATCACATCACACTAATATTATAAAAGCGAAAGTTTGTGAGTGTGTGTGTGTGTTTTTGTGTGTTTGTATGTTTGTTACGTCTTCACGCTCAAAAGGCTTAACGGATCTGGATAAAATTTGGCACAGCAATAGATTATAGTCTTTTTCCCGGGAATATGTTTCCCCGGGATAATTTTCGACATTCACGCGGGCGGCTAACTATTGATAGCCTCGAGAGAAGCTCGTGGCTAAATAATAACAGCCGCACTGGTCGATGATCAAGGTTAAGCAACGCTTGACGAAGTCAGTCAGTGGATGGGTGACCATTTCAACATACCGAGTTTCCTCCGTGCCACGGAAAACACACTAAGCCGTTACTCCCGGCTGTCATTTGAAGATCTTTGACAGCCATTACGGGAAGTCAGAAGCTTGAGATCTAGGCTGACACCAGTCTTGCCTAGAGGTACCATGTTACCCAGTTACTGGGTTGTGGAGGTCAGATAGGCAGTCGCTCCATGTAAAACACTGGTACTCAGCTAAATCCGGTAAGACTGGAAGCCGACCCCAATATAGTTGGGAAAAGGCTAGGCAGATTGATTTTTTATTGATAGCCTCACTGCTGTCAAATTTAATTTCATGAAATCGGTTGCTGTTATCGTTGCCAGTTGCAACGAGTAAGTCAACCCAGCCTAATTGCTTAAGTAAATTCGTCAAGGCGAAGGATTTGATACCATCTACGTGCGAGATGAAAGACGAGTTGTGGATTTCATCTATGTGATTGATCGATTGAAGGGGACAAATCCTTCGCCTTGCCGAATTCACTTATGCAACAGGCTGCAGGTACTTTGCAGTTTGGAATTCGAATAAGCAAAGATGGAGGGACACACTTTGGGGTAAGGCGCCATACTTAACATCTGAGGTGGATATACAACTTATACAAAGTAGAGTCGTCTTACGTTTGTTCCCTATACGCTGTGAATCTCACCAAAGTAAATTAGTCAGGATTCAAAACGTTTTCCTCACTTAATACAACCATTCGCTATACGAAAAATGCAGAATCCAGCAAACGATTCGCAGATGTTATATACGGATACTATCTCCATTAAGACGGAACCACACTTACGTGGCGTGGCGTGTCGTGGCGCCTGCCGACGCAGTTGATTTGCTACAAAACTCGGTGCGTTATACCGTATCGTATAATATGGATTGTTGGATCCCGCGCTACGCCACGACACGTAAGTGTGGTTCCACCTTTAGTGTTTTGCTTTGAAGCTTTTGGAAGGCAGCGTGATGCCAGTTTATTTTTTGTGAACAAGTTATTATAAAGGATCACTTGTCACTTATAGCTATAGAAGTTTTCTTTGTATTGCAACGCTCCGTCTAGCGAGAGATTAGCAATGTGTTCTAAGTCCATGGTGATGAGTGTGGCGCTACCTTTAGATACGGTTGGCGTAAGCGACCAAGAGTGTAGAGAATAGAAGATACCACAGACAGTTCATCTATTTTATACTGAAGATTATTACCTGCTGCCGTGTTTATCTCCGTCACCGACTGAGGAAATGTTTTTATGAAGAATTGGTTTTCAGACAGTAAACGATAAAATTTATTATTTCAAAATTAATGTAATCGTCATGAAACATGGTTTGTGTAGTGAAAAATGTTGTATTGTGCATCTTGGTGGTAGCTGCAACGGTATCCTGCAGAATACACAAACTGCATCTTTCCGTAAGTTAAAATAATGATTTGTAACTGTAAGAAAATTATGATTGTACAGAACAATCAACTCATGAAAACCATATGGTAATTATCTGAAGTTATTGTCGCGGCGTCAAAGTTTCGTATTTAAGTGAAAAATGTAAAGCCCTGTATCGACGTAAAATCTTGTTAGATTTGGACCAGCTTGGTTTATTTGTGTTATAGTTCCTCATATTTGAATAGGAGATTACTGTTCTCATACATACATCTAGCTAGTGCCTAGAATTCAGAGTTTTACCAGGCAAATTTGTACCCCAATTTTTCCCAAGCAAAAAGAATAAGAAAAAGTCTCTTTAATAAACACATATTATATTTAATTACTGTTCTATTTAATAGGCTGAAATTTATTGATAAGCATGTACGTTTATTGCTCAGGGATCACGGTTATCACAAATAGTGAATTTGGCTATTTACACTGTCTTATCATAATATCTTGAAGGGTATTTTATAATAAAAGTATTAAAGTCTTAATGATGTACAACTAATAAAATTTTCGCTGTAAAGTTTTAAGATTAATTTTTGATCTATAATGGGTATTTTATTTCATACAAATTCACTTAGTTCTAATTTGTACAGAACAAAGAAAAAAAAGATTTCTTATAGAATAGAACTAGTCTGTTTAAGGAGCATTGTTTGTAAAAAGTGTGTTGAGTTCTCAGTGCAAACTAAAATACCTACTAAAGATCGTTCAGGGAATCAGTATGGAGCTATATTGAAGTGCACACATTCAATAAAAAATCAAAGACATTAACATTCATTTTTCTCATTGTATTTACTCTGTAAATGATTAATGTAATCTTTGAGAAAAATATGTGTCTTAAACGGTAACCTAAAATTGCGATCGGCGTATGATAGTGATCAAACTATTGGTCAATAAAAAGCCGTTAGTGCATGCTTGGCTCTAAAGATAGGCGACAAACACGACAAAGATTTCTCAATCTATTCTATTGTTTATATTTAATTGGAATCAGACAAGCAAAGCCTATAATTATTAAAAGGAACTTGTATTTGCAAATCAGTAGTAATCTCCAAAAAATATCTATAGTTTCCTACATTTTGACAAGTTTTTCACTTTACTGTTGCCATGATGATATTGATATTTGAACTTGAATGTTTTTTTAAATTCATATTGTATATTATTGGGTTTAGTCAATAGAGTTATGATAGCCAAAAAAAGATGTATACATATAGAAGTGTTTCATCATAGAGAATCCAGCATGATCTATATATAACCAAAAGTTGGATGTGTGACATCCAACCCACAGTGGGCCTGCATGGTGGATTATCTCCCTCCGGGGGTGTGGGTTCTGCTAGTGGAGCATTATTATTTTGATAATCAACACAAGTGCCAGAGATATCACATGTAGAAGGAATTTTACCCAAAATCTGTCATTAAACTTGTTGGAAGTTTTATTTGTGTGGACAAATTAGTTTTTTAGTTGGCCTTGGTCAGTTCTGTAACAGGCGACAAATGTAATAATAGTATTTTTTTGCATTTTTTTGTCTGAGAATACATTGCTAAGTTGTACCCATATGAGTCATTCAAAGAGAGTAAAAAATAATTGTAGGCTTGTTGCTGTTGACCTTGAATAGGCAATAATACTTAGGATCTGTCAATAACACGGAAAAAGCAGTTGAGGCACTCACTGGTTACAATCAAAGCTTGGTTCATTAATCAATTAATAATTACCATGCTTCGCAAGCACAATAGTTTATTAGGTTATTTTTTCAACACTCATTATTTTAAACTTTAGTATTACTATACAGTGAAATAACTGTGCACCTCGCTGCATTGCGACCCCACGCCAGCATTTTTTTTTTGTCTGAAGTCTAGCACTTGACCTCTATCTCACCCATGGTAAACGATGATGTAGTCGGCAGTGAAGCACGCTTGCCTAGAAAAACCTATTTACTCTTGACTTAAAGATTTTCACTTTTTTCCTCCCATTTTTTCAAACGGGGTTCAAGTTCCTTTACAAAATGGGCATTCTTCTTTGTAAAAAAATTTATTGTAACTTATTTGCAGTTGGTAAACTGACCGCGACTTATGTCGATGTATGGAGACTATAGCTTTCCAATGGCAAAGTTTATTTTGTCCCTCAATACTGTTTATCTTATCATTAGAGCAATGTTCGGTGACTTCATAATTTATGAACTTCAGTAATGCTATTTGATTACTAGCACTTCGCCCGTGACTTCATCATAAAAAGAAGCCCTGTACAGTAAAATTCTTCAAAAATCTTTAACACAGGGGGTGTTAAATTGTCTTTTAGGAGTAGTTTTAAAAAACTAATAATGAAAACCTTTGCTATTTACTTAGGTTAGTATTTATGACAAGTTTCAAATATATAACCCCAACAAATTACCACCTTTTCACCTCCTTAGGGGTAGAATATCCAAAAACCAATAAATACACAAATTATTTTTGTCAACCAACAGCGTAAATCTAAAATTTCACGTGTCCAACTTACAAACTGTACACTTTTCATACAAACTTTCAACCCCCTTTTTACGCCCTTACGGGAGGAATTTCCAAAAACCATTAAATGAATGAATTCTTTTTATCAATCAAGAGCGTAAATGTAAAATTTTACGTGTCCAATTTATAAACTGTAGAAATTTCGTACAAATTTTCAATCCCCTTTTATGCCTTAGGGGTGGAATATCCTAAAATCCTTTCTAAGTGAGCACTTACGTAACTTGAGGCACCTCCTCGCGTAATTTCATCTCTATACGTCAAGCGGTTTTCGATATTTCGTGATGAGTGAGTGAGTGACCTTTCGCTTTTATATATATAGATTTTGGTAAATATAGCTGTTTATACGGAATCCTCTGTGCGCGAGTCGGACTCGCACTTGACCGGTTTTTTTGTTTTCATTCTTGACTTAAATAAAGGCAGGGAATCCCACCCCTTAACTGTATGCACTCTGAATTGTATTCTTTAAATTGTTTGCAAACTACCTACGTAGAACCATTGTAGTTAGGCAACTGTGTTTTCTATCACAGTTACATTGGCTATTGACAACCCATAAAAGCTCGCAAAGATCTCAAAATATAGCTGAGACCAAAAGCTTCACGTGTTTTACGAGGCACGGAGAGATCACCCATCCAAGGACCGACCTCGACAAGCTTTAAGGTCGACTGCTGCAACTGATATTACTTTAGTCATGAGCTCTTCTATGTTTGGATGTTTGTTCATCGTCATCATCATATCAGCCGAAAGGCATGCACTGCTGGACGTAGGCCGTCCCCAAGCGTCGCCACACTGATCGATCCTGTGCATGTCGCAACCTAGTCGTCGCTCCACCTAGTGGGTGCTATTCCAACGCAACGTCTGCCGGTTCGCGGTCGCCACTCCAGAACTTTTCAGCCCCATCGGCCAGCCTTTCTGCGAGCAATGTGGCCTGCCCACTGCCACTAAAGTTTGGCAATTCTTCGGGCAATGTTGGTAACCCTGTTCTCTTGCGAATCTCTACATTTCAGATTCGGTCGCGCAAGGAAACTCCGAGCATAGCCCTATCCATTGCCCTTTGGGTGACTGTTAGCTGTTTGTTATTCGGAAGATATGCCGAATCCAAATATACTATGCCCAGGATTATTTTAGAATATACGAAGCCGCTGACAGAAGCCATTGAAAAAAATAACCAATTATAAATGGTATCTGTTTGCGACACTTACGAGTTTCATTGTACCAGTTACGCTCGAGTGCTTAGGCCGTATTTAACTTTGTGTCACCGCAGATACACCTCATTACCCACAATCTTGTGTGTCATAGAGTTCTGAAAACTGGCCACCATGCAATTATAAAATGACTGGGTAATTCTCAACGGAAAAACCAATTTTCGCAAATGTATTAAACGGATCTGTTGATCTGTTAGCGCGCTCATAAGCCGGCCCCTCCACGACCAACCACTTACCTAATTTGCCTGTTTTTATTAAAGATTTCAAGAGAGCAGTGCAGTGATAGCCCAGTGGTAACGGCCCCGATTTACTAATCGAAGGTCGTGTTGTCGAACTCCGCCAGGCGCATTACTTTGTGTTATTTATTTCATATCTCTATTCCTCTCAAAACGGTGAAGGAAAACATCACGAGGATACTATATGTCCAAGAACTAAACATTCGAAGACATGTGACTTCTACCAACCCGCACTGAGCCCTCGTGGTGGATTACGGCCCACTCCCTCTCATAGAGAAGAGACCTGTGTGCCAGCAGTGGGAACGTTAAAAAGTCTGATAATGTTTATAAGCAATTAAAGGATTTTTCAAAGTGTGTTCTGGCTAATTTTTAAAATTTACCGAGTGTAGCCGCCTGGCAATTCTAGTATAGCAATTACTGTGTCGTAATCAGTTTGTGCCGGCTTCTTTGGCAGTCTTTATATTATGCGACAAATATAACAGTAGCATTTGTAGTGTTTCTCTGACGTGCTACGGTGTTAAGTACTTGTTTTGTGGCGTGGATTACATGAAACTGTTTTGTCCTTGATGTATTATGCACTCGTCTTCGGCTTCGCAACGGCAGACAATTTTAATTTTCCTTCGTTTTTAGGATTCCGGCGTTCTAAACCTTATAAAGAAAAAACGTAACATTCATAGGTTCACTTCGTTGTCTGTCAAGACCCTTTTTCTCAGAAACGCGTAGAGGTATCAATTTGAAATTAATATTAAATACTCAGGCCTGCAATCCCTATTTTGGCACTTGCAAGAGAATCAAAACCTATAGGGTACCTACTTCTCATTTACTAGAATCATGAAATTTGGCAATCCTTCTAGTAAAAGTATGGGCAAAAATTCCGCAAACGTACCTAAATTTGTAGTTGAACCACTTTTTATTTATATTAAAATTTTCGATTGAAGCCTACAAACGCTACAGGTCACATCAAAAACATCAAGGTTACTCTAGTCTCTTTGAAGGGCCGGGAAGCCATCTTAATTTGGTTATTGCTTGGGTACAGACTTGAAACAACCTATGAAGCTTGTTTAAAGTCTCTTATAACAATATTCAAGGCAGCTGTCAGCTATAACCATATAGTTGCTTCCCTGCGGTTCAAACATAATAAGACGTTTGAACCATCTAGGCACAAGCTTGCCGATGCAAAACCAATTACGTGGGAAGTGGAGGTATTATGAATAAAATTATGGCTGCATTTCAAAGAGCAGCTTTCTTGTATACTTCGCTGAAGATGCCTCATTTATTATATTCTTTATTGTACACCACAAAAAATATATGTAAAGGACAAACAATCATAAATGCAAGTGCACAATGGGCGTTCTTATCGTACAGGGCAATCTCTTACAGACAACCTTTGGATGGACTGAACAAGAGGAGATGAATTTAGGGTTGTCAGTGTCAAATTGTTGTGTTGTCTGAATGGTGTACAGTTCCCCACTGCTTTGCAAAAAGATCAGACCAGAAAATTTCTGCCACATCTCTCTATGTTTCGCTTTTTGCCATCAATTGTTTTCGCTATTTATAAGTATATTTGTGCCGAAACAAGATATTTGCAAAATGAGAGAAATATTCTGTAAGTGAGTACCTCTAGCTAGTTACTATTACTACCTACAATCCTATGTCCGCACCTACAATCCTATCTTAGCTGCAGCTGCACTGCGCCCACAACTCAAACACATAAGTCATCTTATAACAGCTTGCTTACTTTAATACTATGAATTCATATCAGCATCGATTCTCAGAAACTACTGAACTAGTTCCAAGTAAAAAGTACATATTTAGATAGTATGTATAAATAATATATGCAAGAATCGATATATTGCATGGATGTATACAGGTCATGTCCTGATGCTAGCGTTGAGTCAGGGAAAATATTATTGTTTATTATTTAAAATATTTAACTGTCTCTGAAGCAAAAAAATGCCTTGTCGCTATTTCGATACATGTTTTCGCAGAAAAATCAACTTGAATAATCTTCTTTCTGTGGGCCAAATAAATATCGAAATCGATCAACCATACCTAAAGAACATGTCACATCACTATTGTAAAGAAAAAATATCATCTATCAAGTCTTGCATTTTTTATATTGTTTCCTAGGAATATATTATGGAACTTCATAGGCGTGCTTATGTCAAAAGTAAAATAAATGGTTGGAAAAGGTATAATTGCTGTTGTACAACTATAATTGTATGTCATGCCTCAGCGACTATACATCTATTCTATTCAGTTTGTGTGTTTACAATGTCAACTGGTTCTTTTTCCTGTTATTACACGCAAGTTAGAATGGTAAACAGTTTGCTTGATAAGAAAATACACAATGTCGTTGTAAAAGAATTGAATTGAAAAAAGAAAAACATTGCATTGTATAACATTATAATTTTACAACCCATCTTTTGATGTGGGTGGGCACGGTTCATAATACATAATTAAGGAGTTATGAAACGGAGTCAGAAATATGCGGAGTCTGTTGCGCTTCTTTGTCTTACCAGCTAAAACGTCTGCAATAGGCGGTATTTATTTTGATATCTTTTTAGGGTTCCATACCCAAAGGGTCCAAATGGACTATTGCTGTCACTCACGTGTCCCTCTGTCTGTCTGTCCGTCGTCTGACACATAATTTTGTTCAAAAGAATTTTTTAACTTCCCATTGACCTATATTTGTATTTGGTACGGAACCCTAAATGTTCGAAGTTCGACAAGCATTTGGCCGGTTTTGTAATTTTTGACTTTCAGAAATTTCAATTCTCAACCTAGTGCGAACAAATTATTTATGCTTTTTGGTTCTATTTTTTGTATAAAATAATTTCTACCGAATAATCGTTGACATCGTTTAGACTAGTGCGAAAGTACGTTCAAGAATCGTTCCAGTTTCCGATATCTTGTTGCTATGCATTGGATGTCACTATGTAAACATAGATATATATTGGGAACTAACATCTTGAAATAGCTAGCGAGAAAAACGTTTTCATTGCCTTGTCATGTAGAATTGTAGATTCCTAGTTATGTTGCTGCTACTGCAAGAGCCACTGATGATTTTGCCAATTAGAGTAATCCTTTTCATAGCGTGGGCTCGCGAAAAGTGGGAGAAGTGGGGGGAGGCCTTTGCTCAGGCGTGGATAAAAAGGTGTTTTTTAATCATGTCCTGTGACAATCTCCACGCTTTTTTGGCCTTTCATGTGAAAAGATGCCCAGTGGCGGATAAAGTCGGAAAGTGGATGATGATGAGGAATACTTTTTGGGTTCCGTACCCAAAGAGTAAAAACGGGAGTCTATTACTTAGACTCCACGATCCGTCTGTCTGTCTGTCTGTCCGTCTGTCACCAGGCTGTATCTCATGAACCGTGATAGCTCGACAGTTATTGTCACAGATGATGTATTTCTGTTGCCGCTATAACAACAAATACTAAAAACAGAATGAAATAAATATTGTTTTTGCGATAATGGTACGGAACACTTCGTGCGCGATTTCGACTCGCACTTGTTTATCTGATAGTAGTTTTGGAAATGTGTTTATGTAGTTTGTCTTTGTTTTGCATGTTTTTAAATACATTTCCACTTGCTCGCTGCCTATCGCTGCGCTTACTTGGTTCAGGCTCTGCACTTTTGTTTTGTCCATCTTGCACTGCGACCTCTGTAAAAAAATCTTAAGTTAGTGATAATTTAATGTTTTGTGCTATCTCTGCATTTGCATACATCTTTTTTAACGATTTTTATTTTTGACACGCGCAATCTGCAATAATTCCTTCCTGGTTTCGAGACCTGTGACCAGTTGGGACTGCTGCAGGCTAAAGATAACAACTTTCAAACTACAGAAAACTTTTTGTAGCAAAACATCAAATACTTTATTTCAAGTAGTATTTGAATTGGTACGTAATCCTGTCTTTAAGGAAAACATTCCCATATTCTGTTTTGATTTAACTTATGTTGTTGTTTTAATTGGAACATCGCAATATGATCGATCGTTGCGAATGGCAACGACGTTGATATGAAGTTAATAGCAAATTATCGCCAGACGATTTTTTAAGTACAAGGTACCTAATTTGATTGGCAAAAGAGAAATATTGATTATACGGATGGGTTTCATTGGGGCTTACGTTCTTACTATTAATATAAAAGAAATCGCTAATTGGATTCAAATCTTAGAGTTTCCTTAAACGACGAGAATCGTAGAAGGGCCTTAGTATTTTTTTTGTTTTTTTTATTGGCTCGCGCTTGACCTCTATCTCACCTGATGGTAAGTGATGATTTGTTCGACGGTGGAGCACGCTTGCCTAGAAGTAACCTATTCACCCTTGACTTAAAGATCCCTAGATTGAAAACATAGTTATGAAAACTTGGACGTTTTTTGTTACTGCTAAGCAGATGATTTAATTAAAAATTTCTATAAAGATTTGAATTTCGAATCTCAGTTATAAAACAGCGTTTAGATTTTTATAAATAAGGCTCGTTGTGTTATTTTTCTGCGAAAATGATTTAATTTATATTTTTGAAGCGTGTCTGTATTTTGCTAGTTGCGCTCAAGCGAAGAGATTAAAGCGAAGAGATTATTATAGCGATGACTTACCCCTCCACTGCGGATGCAAATGAATATTAACAAATGTGGCAATTACTTTTATGCAATATAGAAGATGGGTTCCGCCAATCTCTGTCTATGCCTTAATTATACCCTTTTATTCATTCATTTTTCATTCTGGGTTGCTTTGTATTCTTTATTTAATATTTATAATACAAATACTTCCTATAATGCACCAAATGCAGTTCTTCGGCGAGTGTATTAAAATAGCCATCAGCCGTAAAACGTAGGTGAAGTGAGCCTGATGATTTGATATATATGTGTCCATTCAATCAAGATGGAATGTCAGTTCACTTGAAGCTCACTCCACCTCCATCATCATCATCATCATCAGCCTTTTTACCCGACTGCCGACTGTCTATGTATGTATGTATGTATGTTAGTTCCTATGTGGCGTTCTAGAGACCAAACATATAGGCCTATTTTTATGATTCTTACTTCAAACGATTCGTCTTAACCCTGCGAGTGTCACTGGCTACATTAAAATTGGAAAATAAAAAATATGGCGGTTTTTGGGCGCCAAATTGTGGGGCACCAAATTGTTTTTTCTTCAAAACCCATCGTGTGGGGTATCAAAATAAAAGGTTTTAAGAGGTGATTTCAAAATAACACTTATATGTTTAAATGTACCTAATTCTAAAAAATAATTAACTAAAAAGATATTTAATAAAAAAAAAAAAAATAACCCGACTGCTTATCTCTGCCCGATTTTCTTCTTGTTTACGTCTTTTTAGTTCGCTTTTTAAGCAGTCGGGTTTTTTTTTTTTTTTTTTTATTAAATATCTTTTTAGTTAATTATTTTTTAGAAGCAGTCAGGTTTTTTGTTTTTCAATGTTCCCACTGCTGGGACACAGGCCTCCTCTCTGTTAGAGGGAATGAACCGCAATCCACCAAGCGGGCCCAGTGCGGGTTGGTCGATCTTACATGTCTTCGAATTTTTGGTTCTAGGAGCATGTCCTAACCACGGTTTTCCACCTCCATGCATCAAATTTATTCATTGCCATTGTTTTAATGATGTTCTGACCAATTACCGTGCACTGTTACAGGACGATGAGCGACGCTACGTGGACCTTACGACCTTCGGGTTCTTCAAGGGCGGTGTTCTGGACGTCCAGTTGGTTAATTTCATGATGCCTTCGGGACCTGTTTATGGAGAGGTAAGACCATTACAAATGCTAAAATTTCAATTAAGGTACTCTTCCAGCTTTTAAAACCCACTTTTAATCCAAAATTGAGGCGGAATCAGGTTTGTAGTGGCATCTAAATTGCCAGTTTGCCGCATACGAATTAAAAACCTTGTCGGCACATAAATCCTACAGCGCGATATTAAAATTATCTGCGTGATTCGAACATAATTATACAATAACCACTAGACAACAATCCGTCTCATATACATCTTCGGCCGTCAACCGTTGGACTGTCGACCACAAGAAACAACCCCCGTCTGGTCGCAGGCGCCGTTTTCAAAGGAGGATGTGGAACTTTCCACGCTATTCCGCACATCTCTATAAGGATTTCCTCGTCTTCTCTCAATAGCTCAGTGCATATATTTACCAGGTCCTCTCGCTTTTGAACCTTTATAAAGAAGCAGCTACACAGGTTTGGTCAAGTAACAATGATGACAAATACATAAACTCTCGCCTTCTCCTCTTTGGGGTAGGCAGAAACTACATAACGCCACCTTCTACGATTCTTCAAACTGCTTTGGGTTCTGCCTTTAAAACTCCCTAGAGACTAACTCTTACCAGATTTCGATTAGATTAACTTTACCACAATACATACAATAATTCATAAGGGCTTCTAAACTTGTTTACTCAAGTCACGGGCACCCAACATGAAGAAAGAAAATTTGGTTTAAATAAATTGCACTAGAAGGCGTGGTAAGCTTCGATTTGTTATTGAGTTCTGTGAAATATTAAGATTTTCTGGAGACGATCATAAAAAATGTATTTTCTTGTTTGGTTAACTCTCCTAAGCAAAAAATTAGGGAATATTGGGCTCTAAATTCACATTACAAAGATTGTTTGAATGAATAATTTAAAATTGATTCCATTTGATGTCGCGTTTTTAAATTTTTGAAACATCCACTCGAATTTTTAAATTTGTTTTGTAACACATTTTAGTACAATGACTCTAAAAACTTTTAAGAAAATACTATTGAACCAAATCATCGCTGTATTTTAAAAAAAAATATTCACGAACCGAGTAAACCCTTTTACTATCAGTTCGCTGCTAACACCATCTATATCCGTGGAACGGAACCTAACGCGGTCGATGTTCTTAGAAAAATGATCAGTTCAATAAGACCAAAAATACTAGTTACATCGGCACGGTATTTTTGCTGGGGATGAGGCATCTGTATGCAAGTATTGTATTATCTGTGTTCGAGTGTACTCTCTTGATGTGTACTATTTTTTGTTCGTTTGTTGTTTTGTATTGTACGTCAATCGATGCTTAAAATAAACGTTGTGCAACGTTGTGTAATGTACCAACAGGGCGGGCATTCGCACCAATAGTTAATAAACGCTCGGTCAAATTGATCAATAATGCAATGATGCAGGTCGTCGTCTTTTGACATCATGGTATCGATCCGAACATTACTCCAGAGCTTACAAAACATTTAACAGTTCATCACTATCGATGTTGTCTCAATGTATCACAATAGAAGGTAGGGTTAATTTTCGTAGATTTGGTCTCAGTGCCTGTAAAGGAAAGGCACTCCGTGCTTATGGCTATGCATGCACAGAGAAGGGCCTAGGAGCCAGAACGTTCCATAATTCCCAAATAAAATAATCATACAAATGGTTCTTTTAATGTTTGATAACTATTGATTTCGTTCAGGATTTTCGAGCGTGTCTCACGACACATTTGTCCGGGAGCGAGACCATCTCACGGTCTTCTGTCTCTGCTTGTCTCGGTCTCGCTCGCGAACTCGCGCCCATAAAATACCTAAGGACAATTAGCAGTGTCGCGCGTCTCTTGTCTGGGTCTCGCATCTCGGTCTCCGATTACAATCGCGGCACAAATTCGTACATGCGCAGATTTGGCGATCCGAACACTCACTCGTACTTTAATCCGTTCACCTTACTTTAAACTATGTTGAACGCAACGCGTGAAGGTGAGTACCTAAACACTAGACCACTTTCGTGAGCATTACAATGTTTCTGTAACATTCTTATGAATGGTACAATACAGACAAATACTCAGTATCCTAAAGCATTTCCATGTACCTAATGTATCTAACTTCTTGCGAATGTTCGACGCTGCATTCGACGTAATGCGCTCAAGGCGAGAGAGAGCGCATTTATATGTAAAATTTCTTTGTACCTTGCGTTTATTGTTGACCACACTCCACGTCACCCGCGCTCGTGCCTTTGCTCGATAAAATATTACACTAAAACGCTCGTTGGTTTTTAAAATCAGGTTGTAACAAAACATCGAACATCATGCTCGAAGTGTAGTTCGAGTAAATTTAAAAATTGCGAATGCTCGATGTTCTGTTACAAGTAAATGCTCTAGTTTATACTCACCGCCATGAATTTCATGGCGCTTACGCCGTTTTGATCGCGAGTAAATTAAACTTAATAAGCGATCTAGAAAATATGCATTGTAAAACAATGCATATTTTCTAGATCGCTTATTAAGTTTAGTTAGTAGTTTGATTAGACAACATAAATATTTTAGCGTTGCAGCGAACTTTAGTTCTAACTCAAATTTTCTACATCTTATTATGATTATTCATGAATATTCTTGTCTATCGGTAGTTGTCAAACAAGATCAGTTTCAAAATCGTAGTTTAGAAATACGTTCTTAATACACAGTATCTGATATAAAGTTGCTACCATGTTCACGCGGTCATATACATACTAGTCTTAAGTAAATTTAATTGATTATTGGTCTCAGTTCGTGAAGTACATAGATATAGTACATAAAGGAGAATCTATTGTTTACGCTGCCAATCATTTTGACACTATCTATTAACTAACTGCTAACAAAAGCTTATGTGCCTGCCTTTGTTAGCAGTATACGAAAAGTCTATTCACGAATCTCATTGCAAGGCGATCGTGTATAGGCTGATTGGGTATTTGGCAAGGAGTTCTATAGAATAAGCTTCTTAGGACCGATCGCACCAAAGAAACTAATCGCAAAACTAAACTCAGTTTATGCAAATACAACGTTCTGATTGGTAGTTTCTCAACGGTCTCAACCAACAAACAGGTGATGTTTGAGTTTAGTTGAACTAATCGCGATTAGTTTCATTGGTGAAATCGGCCCTAAGAGGTAACAATTTATGTATGTGTGCCATGTACGATTTCTATTGCAAAATAAACCTAGACTCTTATTACTGCATTTTTCTTCTTGCATCACGTACGAAAACAAATGTATAAACACAGAGTAAATTCGGATATACTAAGATGACGATGACTAGGTGAATAAAGGGCCATTTTTATTAAAACTATTGTGAGTTCAGAGGAAGTAGAAAGTAACATGCATATTTTTTCATGTGGAA
The DNA here is from genome assembly GCA_947562075.1 of Orthosia gracilis. Taxonomy (NCBI): domain Eukaryota; kingdom Metazoa; phylum Arthropoda; class Insecta; order Lepidoptera; family Noctuidae; genus Orthosia; species Orthosia gracilis. Next base: position 7,026,609 of record OX387268.1, read on the forward strand.
TTGAACAAAGTTATGAGATAAATCATATCTATCCTTTATGCCATTTATCATCCATCGAAACTGTCTTGAGTAGATAATTTTCTCACTTTTTCTTATTTTGTTTCATCCCGACCAAATTGTTCCTGCTCTGCAAACCGATCTTATTTTTTCTTATTTTATTGAGGAGCTTGTGGCTAAATAATAACTACCGCTCCAGTCGATCTTCAAGGTAAAACAACGCTTGCCAAGGTCGACGCACGGATGGGTGATCATATTTACATAGCGAGTGTCCTCCGTGCCTCTGAAAGCACGTTTAGCTTTTGGTCCCGGCGTTTATAGAACTTTTATATGTCATTACGGGTAGCCTGAAGGTGTATCGTGTTACCCAGTTACTGGGTTGTGGACGTCAGAGAGAGCGCCACAACAAGGACTGATAGATCGTTCCACGTAAAACGCTGCAGGTATAGTTTTTCTATTTCACGAAGGTGGATGAATCGTAACAAAATGACTCTTATTCTTAGTCATAAAAATCACGTAACTGAATCCAAAGGAAAAGGCTAGGTAGATTGATCTTATCTGACCCCAACCAGTCCCCATCTTTATATATTTACAACCGTGTCTTATTTTCTTTATTCACAGTATGGCTTTACGCTGGACCGTACGATAAACGCAGCGATCAGTCCGTATCTCGCGCAATCGAACTCCGCGACGTGCTTCCTCAAGGATAGTGACAGCAGCATACTGTCGCCGCAGCACCCAGCCATAGTATTCTTGAAGATGGACTTCAAGAATCTCAGGTAAGAGATTTGTGGGATTTTACAGTTTACAACCTGTTCCGCACCTTCCAAATTTATATCTGTATTCCTTGAAGGGTTAAGCATATAGGTCAATCGATATATAAGCAGATTGATTGACACCTGCAAAACCAATTTTATTACATATTCAATTACTCCAGCTCACACCTATAAATGTCTGCAAGGAAATTTTTCCATGCAATCTCTGCCAACCCCAAAATACAATTGATCAACTAAAATACCTAAATGTATGTCTGTATATATAGACAAAATTACCAGTAGAGACCGCAAATTACACATTTAAACCCTCCGAAATATTGCGAATTCTAATATTATACGTATAGTTTATTTTCCTTATGGTTATCTATAGTGTCCGACCGAAAGTTCGGTTTCCGTTTCGGTCGAGTTTCGGCAAAAAAAAAGAGTTTCGGTTTCGGCGGCAAACCTGCCGAAACTACGACCGAAAACGAAATTCCATTCGGTAGTTTTCGCGCTGTGTTCGGTCATGTTCGTTAAATTCCATCCAAGCGAGAAAGCGACGAAGACATTTTGCAGCGTCCACGTGCCTAATCATGTCGTGACTGGCTTGTGTTTGCAGTTCGTATTGTTTGTTTTGAGTTTTCGTGTGATTGATTTTAAGTTCGGTTATTATAACGTGATATGTTATTTAAAGATACAAAAATAAAGAATGATTGATTATATTAAGGTTTTCTTTATTTTTTCCTCTAACCGTGATCTTGTAAGGAAGTTTCGGTTTCGGCTTCGGCCGAAACTGAGGTGAGGAATTCGGTTTCGGTCGTAAAACCAGTTTCGGTCGGACACTATTGATCTATTATTACATATTGTATCACATGCTGGGGCAGTGCCGCGAAAACTATATTAAAACTACTCGAGGTCGCACACAGATCGGTACTGAAATTAGCTACAGTCAGACCTATCTTGTTCCCTAGTGATCTATTATATAGTAGTTGTAATGTTCTTCATAATCAACAACACTTCTTATCCTTCAAACAGTTCTTTTACAGCACCTTAAAACCCCTTATAAAAAGTAACAAAGCGTAGGAAATACTTAGTTTGTATTCTTCCACATGTGTGCACATCCGTCGCAAACATATTTTTGGAATACCTAGGCTGGGCTCTGTATAATAAAATTAACAAAGTTTGTTTGATTTATGGATTATCTAACTTTAACTGTAAAAGGATTCCACGGAAATTTCTACAAAACAAAACATATGATGAAACCGAAAAGTACCTCAGTGGGTGAGAGTGACATTTGCAAACACTCAGACATACACAACACTCGCACATAATACACAAATACACATGCAAATAAAAATAAACATTGTTATAATATTAAATTACTACTAAATTAATGTAGTATTAGATTTTCTCGTACTATACTCCATTTGCGATAACATTAGACGTTTAAATTAGTCCATTTTACAGCCCGTTCATCCGATTTTGACTTCTATTGCGTTAGTGATACGACAAATGGTAGCTGTAGTAAACAGTTGGTTTTGGTAACAGGTTGATGCTTTTTATGTCATCCTTATGTTTACGGGATAGTACTCAAAATCGGTTGAACGGACTGTAAAAAGATTTGGAAACATGTCTAAGTTTAATTTAATTTCAACATTGTGTAAGGGACTGGGACTGTTATTCCTTAATACAGGTTATTCTGTAACCAAGCTAGGAAATCAGAACTTCACCCACCTGAGTGTAATTGATATGGTACATACTCCTGGTATATATAATATATACTTCGCCCAAAAACTTTATAAATTAAAGCCTATGTGTTATTATGATGTATATAATATGTATGTTCCTTGTAGACTCCGAAACGGCTAGACCGATTTCAAAAATTATTTCACCGTTGGTAAGCTAAACTATGCCCAGATGATTTAGGCTACTTTTTATTCCTGTATTCCCACGGAAACGCTAACTACGCGGGTGAAACCGCGAGGCGTCCGTTAGTAAGCTATATTTCTGTAAAGTTACATCAAATCCGTTTAGTAGCTTTTGCGTCGAAGAGTAACAATCATCCGTCCATCTATCCATCTATCCATCTTCACAAACTTTCACGTAGTAAGATTACATGGAGCGATCGTCTGTCTGACCACCACAAATATATAATTGAAAAACACGAAACTCCTTGGCAAGACTGGTCAGGGTCTCGGTCTGCATAACAGTTACGACTGTCAAAGATCTTCGTAATGACAGCTTGGACTAACAGTTGAACGTACTTGCCGAATGAGTCACCCACGGACCGAACTCGGCATGCATTGCTTTACATTAAGACGACAACAGTTGCCAACGACCTTGAGGGAACAAAACGCGCACTCGTTTCACACCCGCGCGACCCGAAATTCAGTAGCTTTTTTGTACTTTCTCTACTATAATTTTGTCTTTTTGACAATCGCTATCGCCACCCTTTCGATGATAGAATGTCACTTGTCAATGGCCTCAGTGAGGATGTTATTATTTAATCACGAGCCTCTCCGGAGGGATACATCAAAAACAAATAGGGGAACTATATACGAGCATTTTAGCATCAAACGTTCACAAATGCAATCCGTGACACGGAAAATGCATTTTGCACGGAATCCGTGCTGCTTCTGAGTAATCCCTCTTGGTTAAACTTTTTGTACTAACTGGATCTGACCCCAAGAGCTTTGGCTTCCAACATAATCATTTCTGCATAAAAAGACATTATTTTACAAAAGATTAAATCATTATTTAAACGGTTTCAGATTGAACGTGACGTGCAAAGCCAAAGTTCTGCATCTGTACCCGAACAAATCTGCGATACCAGATGGTAAGCTCATGATCTTTTATACGATTCCAGTGGCTCGCCACGACTTAGCCTTTATTATTTAATTCATGATTAGCTGGTACCCGGCGCGCTGCTGCCAGCCTTCGCGCAAGTGCAAGCAATCAGTTGACAAAGTTTTGTCGCTATAGGTTCAACGGTATATATGGCTGCGCATAAAATATGAACAAACCGAATCGATAAGCTTTTATTTAAATTGGCTTGCTAGTTAACATTTATGGGTCAAATCTTGCAACTAAATTTTAAAACATAACGGCGATAACCAACCGATCGAGCTGAAATTTCCATGCACGTTTGTTTTTGATGACAATTCTTCGTTTTTTTTCAAGACTTTCGCGCCATGTTCTCACGCGTAGCGATGATTTGATTCCTTAGTTCTCAGTTTTGATAGGAAACATTTGAAGATAAACCAATGTCTGGGCATCATTTAGTACAAACCCGGTCATTGTGAATAGGATCCCACTCGAAGTGGCAACCACCTCTTAGACTATTATATTTATCTATACATATAAATAAAATTGGAATGTCTGTTTGTAATATTGAAATAACAGTTTTTTACTACATGTATATGAATATACGGTACATACACCAAAATAACATTTTTTACAATTTATGTTTGTCTGTCTGTCTGTCTGTTTGTTCTGGGTAATCTACGAAACGACTAAAACGATTTTGACGGGACTTTCACTGGTAGATAGCTGATGTTATAAAGAGAAATATAGGCTACTGACAGATTCTGTGGGAAACTTAAAAAAAAAAAAATACACTTTACAAGTTTGACGCAGACGAAGTCGCGGGCAACAGCTAGTTACTAATAAGGCTCTAGACAGATGGACTGCATTTCAACTGCACTCCGAATGCAAATTCGAGTTGAGCATTCGGAGGATCGTTACATACTTTTAAAGTATCTGTTGCATCTTTTTTAAAACAAATTTATTACATTTTCACAGATATACCAACTGAGGAGAAATGCTTCTATTCGTCATATCTACCTATAACGAAGGAGACAAGGAATGGTTTTGACTTCTACAATACTAGCGTGAGTTTTATTTCGATATTATTATATCTAAGGAGATACAGTCCCTAAGTGACCGCTAGACTATTAAAATGAGCAGTGGTGACCCAGTGGTTTTAGGCCAGACTTACGAGTTATAAAAAATAAGTCCAAAAACTAAAACCCGACTACTGAAAAATCACGCTCTAACATGATTTTTCCGACGGCTATAACCAGCGGACAAACAAGACGCTTCCAACGACACCTCATTATGATAAGTTGTTTAGAAGTTATGAGGAAACAGATGAACACACATACATACATACACACATACCGGTCAAAAATATAACCCTTCCTTTTTACTTCGTGGTAGTCGGGTAAAAAGTTAGTTCGATTGAACCCAGGCAGGCGCTTTATTTCGCCTGTCTATACCCGCGAAACCGCGATACATGGCAGCGGTACCTAGGGGTTTGTTTTTTGGGATACCGATCCCATATGGGTGGAAAGTGATACAAGCCGTAAAATACCGTTTTGTATTTTCTGCCTGCCACCATGGGGAAAAGGCGTGAGTATATGTGTGTATTTCATCACCATTGTTCTTAAAATATTGAAAACAAAAAACAGTAAGAAAACCAGCACGTCTTAGAACTAAGTATTTAAGACATGTGGCATCTTCAGCCATAACAATCCACTCCCTCTCACAGCGAGGAGGCCTGTGTCCCAGTGGAAACATTACAGGCTGCTTACTCTAAAATTATGAGACCGAAATAAGTCATGTATTCAAATAACGTTATCTTTAAAACCGCAATAGCTAGTCAGCTAGCTTAAATTTGCCCCAGAATGTGGGTAACTCTAACTAGCCTTAATTACCCATATAAGGATTTGATGGTAAATAATTAGTGTTTTTTCACACAGACACTAGTTACAGATCCGTTTTTATTTAGGTTATGAGATAATTATGTAGTACTATGAGCAAGTTGATAGACAGAATCTAGTAAAAGACACTTTTGTTCGGATAAAACTGCCTCGTTGATTTTTCAGAATTTTGTGATCGCTAGCACTACATGAAATCCTGGATTCGATTGCCCGTATTATTCAGTAGCAGTCCGGAGGGCCTTGTGCCCGGACTTGTGCCTGGTTGATGGCAATACAGCCGTGATGATATGTCTGTCTTCGAAAAAAACTAGTTCGCTATATAGGGTCCTGCGAGCAATTTCGGTGGGAGATCTCAGAAAGGCAATTGCTCCATGTTCAAGTAAAATTTAAAAATTTAACATACCTACGACAAATTTTATTTCATGCTACATAATTTATCTAGTAGTAGTCACGCTTCGATCGACAATCTTTTGAACACGAAATTATGACACGATATCTTGCGAAAACACCCCGATTGAAACAGTAAATGCCCAAAACTTTAGAACGGCTTAAGCGATTTTCATCAAACTTAGCTAAGAACACTCGATAAAGTCACCTTTCAATTAAAAAAATGAAATCAAGATCGGTTCATCCGTTTAGGAGCTATGATGCCACAAACAGATACACAAACACACAAGAACATACTTCAAACTTATAACACCCCTCTTTTTCCGCCGGGGGTTAAAAAAACTGGCACCCCATAAACTGGAAGTGACTCTCAAATATTTGGGAGAAGGCGGGGCAGATTGAAAGAGTATCTTTGTGAACGAACTGTATGCCCAAGTTTTATTGTAATAGTCATGTATAGTTTCAAATGAGTGTTGAGTTTATTAATATAATGTGTTAAATGTTTCAGTTCGCTTTGTACGTGGCGTCGCAGAAAGAGGAAGGGCTCTACAATCTGTACTTGAATAACTGTCCTAACTCCATGTCAGGATCCACCGCAGTCAACACGATAGTAAGCATTTCTTTTTACTAAGATTTATATATTGGAACGAAGTTCTTTAACGCGGCTAGTGGCAGGAGCTGCCTAGTAGAAATCGTCACTTTACGAAAAAGCGTTATGTCCCTCTCGAAACGTTCGGTTCCGTTGGCCGTAATTCGGATATCGGTATACTGGCTGTCAGACTTTAATCCATATCAAATTATATTTGGTGTTGAAGAAAACGCTTGCGAACTTCGTTCCTGACCGGGTTCCCCCGCCTGCACACTTTTTTTTCTTCTTGTTTGTTTATCATTTAATGTAGACGCACATAATAATCAGACAAGTAGGTTAGACCAAAATGTAGGTACAAAGTTGATGCTTAAATCAGCATCATTGAAAAGAAATGAAGACACCGAGTAGAAGGGATAATGAAATACATAAAATAACGACTTCCAACTAAAACACTACAAAGTGAAAAATAACTTTTTTTTTCGAAGTCGGTGTCCATAACGAAAAAAAATGGTACTTACCAAAGACACCGACTTCGAAAAAAAAGTTATTTTTCACTTTGTAGTGTTTTAGTTGGAAGTCGGTAGTATTTTTTTTGTAAAAAAGATTTTTTATAATAGCTAATTATATGCCGTTACATACACTATTTTATCTTCAGTCATACGGTTGATATAAAACAAAAGTGGAAATGGAAAAAATATGTGGTAAGGCGGGCAATTTAGATTCTCATTACGCATGGCACTTCTTTTCTATATTAAGTCAATGATCCCATAAACGCCAATAAATTAAAAAGTAAAAGAGTGTTACAAAAATTAAAAAGTTATTTTATGATGCAGTTGTTTGAAAATCGAAGGAAAATGCTGCACTGTAATGGTTTTTTTTTAATATATGGATATAAAGTACGTGTTTATACAATTTGTTTTGAATTCATAATTGGAACATTACGTTGTGAGTGTAGATAAAATATTGTATAAACACCTGTGAGCCACCATCACACCTTCGCCTCATGTGATAAACACACGCTCGTTATTTAATAACCATAATTTTTATTTATATGACCATTGCATAAAGTACTATTTGCTGACCTCTAGCTCGCACTTACAGGCCTTATGGAACTGCCATATTGTTGAGTGTACTTGGATCGATAGAAAATGTTGGAGGATAATGATTTTTGACTCAGTTCGCACATTTGTAATGGCTCAAGTATAGGCGGCTTGGTTATGGAGATATCCATGGTTAAAGTTTTTACAATTACTATTTAACAACAATGTCGACGGAGCCGGGGCTCCTATTTCTGTCTGAAGGTTCTAAAGTAACCTAACACGTAAGAAATGACGGGAGCTGAGTTCGCTCATTTTGCTCGATCACTTCAACTCCCGTCAGCTCTTCGAACCTAACCTGTCCGTATCGGGGTGCCCTAAGCTCCCGAGCTCGCTTCGCTCGCTCTTAGACTAATTCACAATTTTTACCTCACGAATTAGGTATATTTAAGTAAAACAAATGACATAAAATTGAATAAAATTTCTGAGTCTGGAATATTTGTAAATATCTTTCTATTAATGATTTTTTTAAGATGCATGCTTGTTTTTGTATTTTATCTACGCTTACTGGCAGATAACATTATTCTAAACCTATTATGTTTTCTCTTTAAGTGAATTTGTTCATTCTTTTGCGAAATAAATATCTTTAACCGTATTTATGAGTACTATCTACAAAAAAAAAATTCTTCCAAATCAGCGGCCCATAATGGAAAGTTTATCCCTACTTTTGGTCGTTGGTCGCATTTGCATCGCGCAACGTTGTCAATTTAGCATCGCGTAATAAAGACGAGAAAAATTTTAAAAAATGTTATAGAATGTCAAATTCAATATAAACATTTATTATTTAATCAACATGCAGAAGCGATGCTTAAACTGTACAGTTACGCTTTTGCATTGATAGATTCGCATCGATACAGACGCGCGACTGTATCAGTGCAAACGCACCATTGCTATACAGCGTTAGTCGCAAAAAACGTGGGCGATGGTATATGACCTGCGAGAGCATAGCGACTGTATCGCGTTTATTTTGCGACTGTAATATGTCTGCATCGCTGCAATAAGAGGGCGTGGGCGACAATCCTTAGTGACGATCAATGAAAATGTAAATGATGAACATATACTTAAATTAGAGAGATTTGTGAAGAAAACTTGCGATTGATTATAACAATGCAATGCGTTCTTAAAATACGCCAATTGATCCTCAGTAAGTTCTAAAACATACTCGTATCTATCCTGAATTTATAGAATGCGAATGTTTTACTTATTTATTTAAACTCCATGTTCCAAACTTCCGAGTGTGTATACCTAATGCCACAAGGCATTCTCTACCAGTCAAATTTTTAGTTAAAAAGACAGCATTGCGATAGTTGTACAAAATAAAAAACATGTGCAGTTTACACGCGGTAGAAGTGAAACCTTAAAAAAGCTTAACTTAAAATAAAAGAAACAGTAAATAATGTATTCTATCTCATTTTCTCGAATCACAACAGAGCTAAAGAACTTTTCACTCCAAAAATATGTTTTGTTATCCGGTGAGTAAGTTATAAAAACCATTAATTTCTTTTCCAGGTGCAGATATACGAAAGCAACGCTGGCAACTTCCTATCGGCAGGCGAGATGCCTCTACCAGTCCTATACAGCATGATGTCCTTGATATTCCTGATGAGTGCTGCCATCTGGACCTTCATTCTCCGCACCAGCCGCCAGCCCGTCTACAGAATACATATCATCATGTGTGTGCTGGTATACCTGAAGGCACTCTCCCTCGCGTTCCACGGGATCAACTACCATTTCATACAGACGAAGGGAGAACACGTCACTGCCTGGGCGATTCTCTTCTATATTACGCATTTGTGAGTATTTCTTTTTGGTTATGGTCGCGGTTTCATCGAGAGCTAGGATTGGATAGATGGAACCCCTTTTCCGCATTTAGATTCCCATTTGGTCCGTTGCGCGTGCATGCTTTCTCTCTGAGAGAGGGAATGGGCCGTAATCCACCACACGGGCCCAGTGCGGGTTGGTAGGTGTCACATGTCTTAGATGTTTTCGTTCTAAGATATGCCGGTTTCCTCACAATGTTTTCTTTCACCGTTTTGAGAGCAGTGGTGATGAAATAACTTACACAAAGTAGAGGCTGCCTGGGTTCAAAACCACAACTTGTAAGTCGCGGCTGTTACCAATAAACCACCACTGCTCTACTCGAGAGCTATTTAAATTTAATAACAGTTTCTGTCTATGTAAAACTAATTGCAGTGAGTTTTGAACTGCAAAGCTACTAGTTTAAAGCTCTCAATGGAACCGCGCCCTAAATATTGTTTTTTTTTTTTACCTAGCTTCTGCCCATGGCTTCTCTTGCGTCAAAGTGTTTTATCATACCAATACAAACTATACTATGTCCTTCCCAGGGTCTCAATTTATCTCCATGCCAAATTTCATCTAAATCGGTTCAGTAGATCCAGAGGTTATCCCGTACAATCCCACAAACTCACAAACTTTACCTGTTTTTAATTTTATTATTATGATTTATATATAATATGTATTATTAGTTTAGATTCATGATGAGCCCGCTCTTGATCACGATCTCGCCTTGGTTAGCTATAGATGACGTCTAGTGATAAGAGATGATATTTCAGCATCGCTTTGAATGCTGGTGGATTGAAATGCTTAAAACAGACCTAAGACAATACAAAACTATTTTGTTCTCTTGTGCCACAAGCATGAGTTGGACAAACAGTCTATCAAGTAAAATTACTAATCATTGTCTCAGAAACAAAATCCAATCATTGTTGTCATGTGTGAAAATTACCGACTTCAACCTTCTTTTTGAAGTCGGTAATTTTAGGTAATCAATTCGAAACGTATGTATGTAATATCGTTGGCATTGCCCAATTTTCATATATGTTACTCTAATTGGGCTTCTAAATATGTATGTTCTTATGTATATATTTGTGTTTATCCACGCATTTCTCCGAAAATATTTATCGGATCGTGACCATTCTTTTTTTTTTGGAGTAGGTATCTCTCAATTTAGGGAAATAAGTTTAAGTTTCATCCAAATCGGTTCAGCGGTTTTCAAGTTATGGAACACAACCGAACTCCTTAGCGAAAAACTATAAAAAAAAAGAAGTACCACAAACAACGGCTTGCGAAACGAAAGTTATTTTGCACTTTATGTTGTTTTGCTTTTGAAAATGTTTTTTGACATGATTTTATGACTAAAATAATTATGAATATAAATTTGGATTGAAGAATAAAAAAATGGATTGTGTAAGAAATATTAAGATAGCAAAGGGGCACGGAATAAGAAGACGTTGTGCCGACGCTAAGTAAGGGCCCAAACACAAAACCGCGAATTGAAGCGATGCAAATTCGAAACCCAGAAAACAGCTAAGCAACTAGAAACAACAAGCTCGTACATTTTTACGAAGCGACGTCGCACCGCTGTTTTGTGTTTGGGCCCTTACATAAGCCACGGGCAGGCAGTTTATACTGTTTCGATATTGTCTTAAGATCGATCCATCCAGCCATAAATCATGGCATACACTGTGCTGCTCCTTATTCTTTGAGTGTTGATTTCACTCAAATTTTGTCTGTATATAATGTGGCCACCAGTATAATACTGTCCTTGGCTTCGTGTAAGTATTGAAAAGTGCAGCGAGTTGTGCATGCTGGGCAGGAAAGGAGGTGACGCATATTCTTTAAAAGGATGGGATGGTTCAAGAATTGCCCATTTTGACCAGACACTCAAACTCGACAGTGCTAATACCGCGTCTTTGTTGCCAGGCTGAAAGGTGCGGTGCTATTCGTGACGATAGTGCTAGTGGGCACAGGCTGGAACTTCATCAAGCATATCCTATCCGACAGGGACAAGAAGCTCTTCATGATTGTCATACCGCTGCAGGTACTTTAATTTATTTATTTATTTGGGATAACAAACGTCGTAGTGTGTAGTCTACAGCAATACATAAAATTTAAGCACGAAGGAACACAAATTTGCACCCATCGACATTTTTCTTCCTTCATTCGGTCTGCCCGGTGGTCTGTGTGATTGGATTGCAGAATCCTAAGAGATCGGTCCATTCGAGTTGTTATCAATGGCTACTCGTCGTCCCAATTGGATATCATGCCGGGCTCCTCAGAGGTCGTTACTCTCAGCAGCATTATTCTTGGTGCACATAAACGACCTCCCAAAATCTTTAGATATGCAGACGACAGCACTATCAACAAGATTTTGTCTGGACTTTAAAAGAGACTGTGACTTCTGAGTTTGTTGCGGCTTTCTCAGAGTAGTCAGATAGGAAACGCCGGCGTCAACTAGTTTTAAAAAATATGATCGACTTGTAAAAGTGTTTGTACAAACCAACTTCAGAAATAAAATCATTTATCACTGTTGCTGAGAGATACTTGTCCAACTCCCAGTGAGTTCAAGGACAGGTTCAAACGCTCCACCATGACCCATACGTTGCAACTATTACTAACATTAAAAAGAACCCTGCGAGAGATCAAAAGGCTCCTATCTGAGTACATGGAGCGATATAAAAAAAAACTAATAATATTATTTTGCAGGTGTTAGCAAACGTAGCAGAAATCATTCTGGCAGAGAGTGAAGAAGGCGCGGCGGAACACAACGCGTGGCGGGACATCTTCGTGCTGGTCGAATTGCTGTGCTGTGGAGCTATCATGTTCCCAGTCGTGTGGTGAGTACAGATAGCACTGGCGAAGACGGACGAAGCGGATATTGTGAAATATTTAGATTAATCGGCTTAGCTTGCCATCAGGTAAGATTGTGGTCAAACGCGAACCTATCAACAACGAAAAATCACTGTCTGAAGCTTCTTAAAAGTAATTCAAAAATTTAAACGTTGGGCATCCCAAAACATTTTTTACCTTTGCCCCACACTAGGCATTTCTCCTGCATGGTGGGTACCGGTAATAGTTCATACAAATAAGTCCGGCAATCACACTTTTTAAATAAATTACGAATTTTTTCAACTTAAATAGAACTACAAACAAAAATTACACAAACGTCAAATAGTGGTACTTTACAAGTCAGGTATCCACGAACTGCCGAAATTAAATAGCAGCTCGCGACTCGCGGCGATGACAAACGTACGAGCCAAGGCGGGCTACGAGCAAAATTTCGAACCTGTTGGATTGCCAATAAACTTACTCAGCGGTTTTAAATTATGCGTACTTGCACTGGAGCCAGACATTCTTAAGTTCGAAATCAGAGCTACGATTAAGCACTTTAAGTGCAGAGAATGGGGAGGTTTTGATACAATCCCAATTGAGACCATTCGGGCATTGGGTGAACGCGGCGTTCATATCTTTCACATCATGTGTTTTAAGATATGGTTGGAAAGAAAATGGCCGTCGGAATGAGGCTCACACGGTTTTCATGCCCAATCACAAAAAGTGTTTTACCAAAAAGAGTATCAATTACCATCTGTTTGATGTACTGATAAGCCATGCAAGTAAAATATTGTTGCATAGGAACAAGCTGGGTAAGTAACTCGAGCATTGTTCTTCAGGATATCGAGAAGGCATGAGAATTCAACAAGCCGACCTTCATAATTATTCTTTGTTGATTTCTCAAAAGTGTTTGAGTACGTGAAATTGCCAACCTTTAGTAAGACTACTGAAAATGGACACACCAAAACATCTTGTGCACCTTCTTAGAGAACCCTACGAAGGACTGCTGCAGTACGAACAGATAATCACTTTATGGATAGCTTACATTACAAACCAGTGCAGGTGTCCGCCAGGGAAGTATCGTATCGCCATTTTTGTTTAACATCAACACGGAGCTCACTAGGCGAATCACCGTAGAAGACTGGACTGATGGTGGCCATAAAATCCCGAACCTTCGCTACGCTGATGACACAATATTGTTTGCGACTAGTGCTGGTCAAATGGACGAACTATTCCTTAAGATGGAGAACGTGAGTTTTTCATTTGGATTCTGATTTTGGAATCGAAGTAAGACCAAAATAATGGTTGTGGACCGTAATTTATGTTTTACGATGCTGCAAGCTATCCATGGAACGTATCTAAAGATAAATAATAAGATAGTTTATAAAGAAATCATGTTATTTATAAAGTAATTGAAATAATTATTGGTATACCTCCGAATACCATATCTAAAGCGATTTAATCATAGCAATCCTGGATTTTGCCCTCATTTTCGGCATCCCAATATTCATTTGCATGCAATTGTCCCTTGTTACAGGTCAATACGTCACCTACAAGATGCTTCGAGCACGGACGGCAAGGCAGCCATCAACCTTCGGAAGCTGAAGCTGTTCCGTCATTTCTACGTCATGGTCGTCTGCTACATATACTTCACCCGGATTGTCATCTCAATATTGAACGTAAGTCTGGTCTTTTGTTTTCCTGTTTTTGTGACCTACGATTGATTTCTCGATGTTCGGAGTTCAAGTTTAGTGAGTTGGATGTTCAGCTCTTTGGATGTTTGTATGTTCTGGTCTTTGAGTAGTTTTGAGTTTGAATGTTAATGAGTTTGTGAGTTATTTGTGTTTTGGTAAGTTCCTGGTCCTTGAATGTTTGTGACTTTCGTGACTTTTGAATGTTTGTGACTTTCGTGACTTTTGAATGTTGTGAGTTTGACTGTTTGAGTGTTTGTGAGTTTGGATGCTCGGGTCTTTGAATGTTTGTGAGTTTGGATGTTTGTTAGTTTGGATTTGGATGCTCTGGTTTTTGGGTATTTGTGCGTTTAGATATTTGACGTTTGTGAGTTTGTATGCTCTGGTCTTTGAGTATTTGCGACTTTGGATGTTGATTTTCTATCTGACGGCAAAGCATTATTTTTTTCTTGTGATTTAGGCGCTGCTAGCATAACCAAATGTTTTTTTCTCTTGTGCCCAGATCACAGTACCATTCCAATACGCGTGGATAGATGAGATGTTCCGGGAGATGGCGACACTGGTGTTCTTCGTGATGACGGGCTACAAGTTCCGACCCGCGGCCGCCAACCCGTACTTCACGCCTACGCATATCGATGACGTGGAGCCTCAAGTGTGAGTGCAAACCTACATAATATAACTGTAGTTACCGGCCGTTACTATAAATTTTACATCGAGTTTTAGAAAGCCTTCGGTTTAATAAAAAAAATATTGGCACAAAAACAATTATTTAATTGTGCTTGGAAATGGCTGCATTAGTGGAACGGTTTCGCAGCCATTAACGCGCACCTCCAGAAAGGAATCGTCCAAGTTCCAAAATAAATAAAAAATAATCAGCAGTTATGGTTTAGGGAAATTCACAAAGCTCTAGCGTGGCTAAATAAAACTTAAAAGCCGCATGGTCGATCTTCTAGGTTCGTAGATGAGTGACCATCTTAACGGTACTCAGATTCTTCCGTGGCACCCAAAGCACAGGAAGCCGTTGGTCCCGGCTGTAGATCTTTACCAACCAACTGGCAATATGACATCAATCTTGCGAAGGGCGCGTGGAAATTTGGTCGAAATAAATTACACTAGATGGCGTGATAAGCTTCTATTTGTTAGTGAGTTTTGTGAAATATTAAGATTTTTTACAGACGATCTTAAAAAAAAATATTTTTTGTTTTATTTACTGAAGAGTTAATTAAGAAGCAAAAACACAAAATTAAGGAATATCGGGCTCTTAATTCACATTTCAAAGATTATTTGAATGGATCATTTTAAATTGTTTTCAATAGATGTCGTGGTTTTAAATTATTGAGGCATCCACTCGATATTTTAAATTGGTTTGTATCACATTTTGGTACAATGAAACTTTAAAAACCGGCCAAGTGCGAGTCGGACACGCGCCCGAAGGGTTCCGTACCATTATCGCTATCCAGTTACTGGGTTCTGCAGTTTTATAGGCAGTCGCTCTGGTTAAACTGGACATGACACAGTTGGTTAAAGACTAGGCAAAGGCAGATAAATGTCCAGTCACAAACCCTACCAGTTATGTTAAAAGCCCCCAAAAGGAGGCGAGACGACTGCCAGGATGGGACAGAATCCAGACTGTCTCAGTTTTTTCCCACATTCTTGTCCCTTTCGACAGACATGGCTCTGAACTCTAGCAAAAACATACTATGATAAAAATAGATTATAACGTTATTTCTGTGAACTCCGCTCTCTCTTCTACAATGGCACAGAAATATAAACTGACAAATGTATCTTTTTTTCCGCAGCCTCTCAGATATCGGTGTGCTCGAGGGAGTAAGCCGGATATCGAACCGAGGCGACAGGAAGCGGGAGGACCTACAACCACTCATGCAGGAGACTAACTATAATTCTGACTAGCTGTAAGTTTAGTTTGTATAATATAGTTATAAGAAATTGCTTGGGGAAGGACGAGCCATTGATTTTATTAGTTCACCCCCAGGTTTCTGAAAGGTATGCGTTAGTGCGTTTGTCGACCGCCGCCGTCACCGGGACGTCAACGTCAACGACAAAGTCATGACGGCCCAATGTAGCGAAACATACATTTACTGTAGCCGCTTTTCCACCGCAAGCCCGTCACCTGAGCGCCGTCATCACGATGTGCGTGTGATCTGAGGGACCACACTTGTATTACGCAAAATAAAAACTTAGGATTTAGAAATAGACTTCAAACAATTGTATAAAAAATCTGGTAATTTGTAAACAAATATATTAAAAACTACACCCCTTAAAGTGCGGTCCCTCAGTCCTCATAGATCATCAGCCAAATCTCGGAAGTATCAGAAAATTTAAGGTATTGTGACTACAAACATTTATTAAAGAATTTGTAAATATATTTCCTTAATAAAAGACCACAAAGCATCATAGATAAAAAAATATATAACGTCTAAAGTGTGGTCCCTCATTCCACACAATAAATATAAATATTTTAGTGAATATTACCGAATCAAGTAAATAAAATCATTTTTTTTTTTGTACATAGTTTTAATAAGAGACTTGAAACATTTTGTAAAAAAGAAATGGAAAAAGAACAACATAATTTGAAGATAGCGATTATTAAAACTGGTCCTTCAATCCACATCCACTGACATATGTGCATGCACCAGCTGCTAGACCAGTGGAATATCAGAAATACTAGTACACTTAACTTTTAGTAAAAAGTTTCTACTAAATAATAGGTATCTTGTACTAAATAATAGGTATAGGTATCTTGGCTGAGATATATTTTTTTTAATTCTATGAAAGTAGTGTGACCACACAATGAAACAATATGTAGATAGTACTATTATACTTCTTTTAATATAGCATTAGTCGAAACGAAAACATGGTTGTATGGTTAATTTAATGTTATATTATGTACACACGCCATGTGTGTTTAATAAAAAAGTTACTATTGTTGTCATACTGCCATCGGGCATATGACAAAAACCAAGCAGTTTAGGGTAGGGTTACTGCTTGATTTCGAATGCAATATGCCCGATGTCTAGCTTAGCACATCTCTGGTGGAAAAACTCAGTGTTCTACAGCCTCGCTACGCATCCTAGCACTACCCAGCTACCTGGCACATCTCTGGTGGAAACGCAGCGTAAATGTGTAGATTTTATTTAATACTACCTACCTACCTTAAAACAAGTTCTCAATACAACAGATTGTAAGACAGGTCTTATTCTATTGTCGTAACTTTGTGTTATATAAACTTTCCTTGAATAAACACTTTTTAAATTTAATATCTATGTTTCATATTAGTTTCTATAAACTTATTTTTTAACGAATATGCTCTTTCCAATTCCTAATCTGTCCAGCTGAGAATCTGTCCAGATGCTCCGGAGAGGCGGTTTTTACGTACGCATAGTGTTTATGAGGATAAATAGAACAGGAAACTGAGAATATATAATACTAGCTATTCCCCGCGGCTTCGCCCCCGTGGACACCCCACAGGACCCGTTTTTGGGTTTAAAAAATTGCCTATGACACTCAGGAACAATGTAGCTCTAATGCTATATTAAATGTAGTATTTTATTGTAGTACTGTCTACATTTTGTTTTATTGTGTGGTCACCCTACTCTATCTATTTTCATAGGCTTAAAAAATAACATCTCAGCTAAGAGGTATGAAGTACACAATTTTTCGTACTTAATATTTAGTAGTAACTTTGTACTAAAAGTTAAGTACACTAGTCTTTCTGATATTCATTTCGTCTAGCAGCTAGTACATGCACATATGTCAGTGGATGTGAGGATTGAGGGCCCACAGTTTAATCGTTATATATTTTTTATCTTTGATGCTTTGTGGTCTGTTATTTAGTAAATATCTTTACAAATACTTTTCTAAATGTTTGTAGTCACAATACCTTAATTTTTCTGATACTTGCCGAGGTCTGGCTGATGGTCAGTGAGGATAGAGGCACCGCACTTTAAGGGCTGTAGTTTTTAATATATTTGTTTACAAATTCTCAGATTTGTTCTACAATTGTTTTAAATCTACTACTAAATCCAACGATTTTTATTTTTGCGAAATACCAGTATGGTCCCTCAGTTCACACGCACATTCATCACGGCGCCATCAATTAAGTAAATCGGCGTGACCGCTAGAACTCGGCCCGGGATTGTGATGGGCCGATGAACCGGCAATACGAAATATGTTTAAAGTTGTCCACCACAACGGCGCCGTAACGTCGCACCGCGCCGGTTTTTATTTTCAAGATATTATAGTACTTTGTATACCAACCAGATCATGTCACCGTGATCTTGGGCAGAAAAAAACTCGTTCTCGTTAACGTCTTGGTGACGGTGGTGGTGGACAAACGGTTTAACACACTTGGAGTGGCAGTCCATTGTTTCAATAATAATGCAATGGATATCTAAATGAAAGCGATTGTCATGATGAGTGTGGCACGCGATTTGTGTTTTTAGTATTTGGGTGCTGTATTCTTAGTAGTCTCCTTGAAATAAATTTTGACTCCACTATTCATAGATATGGACCACAAAAGAATTTGATTTGGCTTTCAGAGACCAGGGGTCAGTATCATGTTTCTTGTGTACCTTGTTATTATTATTTTATTATTTCGACCGTGATTTTTGCATTAAATGGCCAACTTTGGCGGTCTATATATGAATTGTACTAAGCAAAGCGGGGAAGTAAAAAATATTTAATAATATTTCTTTAATTTGATTTAGTTCATAGAGGTCTCGTATTTTAATATATGTATGTTGTAGTAATGTGGTTTCGTATTATGTTTGAAACCATATTACTACCATAATAATCAATCGAATAAACTGTAGATTTCTCCTTGCTACATTAATATTATTACTTGAAATTTACAACAGAATAAACGTTAGTCAATTATAAGAAAATAAAATAATATATTTTTGGAAATAGTAATTAAAAAATTAAAAAAAAAAAACGTAATTACTACTCCCAAAATTCTACAAAACCACAGACACAAATCTAACTAGATGACGCGATTGTATGTACTTCCCGTGCCAAAAAACGGAGTAAAGTTACGATCAATGATCGTAATATGAGCTTTTCATTTAGCATTATCGCCATCGGAAATCCACCGAAATCTAGAAAAATGCTTTTTTTGCCATATTGAGCTGTATAGAACGTATAGCAAAAGGTGGCAAAAGCATTGGAAATGTTTTAATTTATTGGTAACTAAATTTGTTTTTTAATTGTTTGTGAAAAAGTGGCACGCTTGGTTTTCATACAAATGGAGGGACTTGCGTTATCTAGTTAGATTTATGTCTGTGTACAAAACACACACGATGGATCAGTCCGCGATCGTTCGGAGTCAGTACGGCGCACGCAATTTTGTGACAAACCTTTTAACCTCAGATGACAAGATTCTTATTGGTATATATAGGGTCTCAATTTTGATACTGCGAATCTATAAGATAAAATTTAAAAAATTAAGTAATATTTGATTACAAAAATTCTAAAATTAAGCAAAGTAATATTATAACTTAACTTCTTGAAAAAGTAACGTAAAAACTTGATTAAGAAACTTAATTAATATAATCATGGCATAATAATAATATCTACTAATTGTGATAATCCAAATATGGATGTACCTTCCCCAAGGCAACGTTAATGCTAGTCCCTTTCTGATGGCATTCCGGTGCGTTACATGTGCAATCAGCTGCAGAAAAACAAGACTTCCCATTTAACAAACTTAATTTTAAGGGCAATCACCGAATCCATTTTTTTGTATAATTTTATTTAGCTTTTAATATCTTTTTAATTTTATTTATAATATATTGAGTATGTTCTTAAAATATAATTTTTTATTGATTTTCCTTTTTTATTTTTTCACACTGAAGGTTTTTGTATTGGTTGTCGTTGTCAGTAAAGTCACATTAACTTATATGAGATTGTACTATAATGCACAGTGTGTAGAGCTTCTTGCTTGGGACAACATCCACAGACTGATCGAACGATTCAATTCATATTTATAGACAACTAGATTATTAAGTACATAAAAGATGCTAATTCAATGCAATGGCAAAGCGTGCAACCTGCCGCCTATCTTTTGTAATTGTATTCATGGTAAGCAGAAAATCTAAAGCAGGCTACTCACACACCTGCCGCAGGGGAAATCTATGGCGCACGGCGGTCGCGGCAATATCCGAATTGTCTCTACACATGCCTGCCGTTCAGTGTTCGGGGATAAGTTGAGCTAAACACACGCGTTGAGAATGGCACCAAGATTATCGAAAAATCAAAAGATCGGTGAAGTGAGTTTCTTTTCTGTGGCGCCACTTCTTCACCCAGTATCTCCTTATACTTTTTTGTTGTAGCACCACAGAAAGAGCCAGGGCTAGACTTGCCGATCTTTTGATTTGCGATCGCTATGCGCCCTAGATTGCCCTTGCGGCAGGTGTGTGAGTAGCCCGCTTAAATACGAAGAGATTTTTTTTTTATAACTTATAAAATGCTATGAACACATTTTCACTATTAGTTACTTTTATTGACTAATCATAAAAATAGGGCGGGGAAGAGTTTTCCTTCGGCTCTGGGCAACTAGAACCCACGCTCTAGAACCCACGCTATGTCACTGCGTCAATTCCAATGAGGGTATTCTGAAATCATGTACACTAGGTGGCATCACTGAGACGTGAGGTCCAAGCTGCTGTCAAATGCTTATGTTTTTTGACATTAGTCAAATTGACGTCAAGCAAGTTGATGTCATAAGTTAAATTTTCCAAGTAAAAGACCTCTCACCAATGTGGCGCCAACTAGTGGCGTGAATTTTCTTAAAAACCCTCATTCCAACCTTTGCAATAGCGAAGTAGGTAGATATATCACAACTGTTTTTACAGTCATATTGCTGTAATCGAATACTTTAGTAATTCAATTTTTGATAAAGTTAACATTTTGGTAGGTTTCGTTTGTGGACTATCAGTCTTTTGGTACTATCAGTCAGCAATAGGGATGGATTTAAAACATTAATGCCAATTTCTCCCGCTAGATGGTGCACTGTACAAAGATCAGAACAGCATAGCTTTTAGCCTGTCCATAGATAGATTTTTCAGAGGAACGCCAAATTTGTTTATTTTTCGAAAATTAAGTACATGTATTTTATAGGCAAGATTTTATGCAAAGTTATAAAAAAAAAACAAAATGAATCTTTCGCAACGCTACTGATCACACTTACTTGGGTTAACAGCATTAAAGCACTTGTCATTTAACGTAATCGAAAACGAAGATTTAATTTATTTGATTTTATTTAGAGTTCATGAAATCAATCACTGAAGAATCATTTCCTTCGATTTTTAGGTTTTGAAAGAAGGTCTGATGTACCTTTCAGTGTTTTATTTGTTCACGAAGTTCAGTAATACAACTAGCACAGTAACATTAAAAGCAAAGATAACATCTTGCGTCTGTAAATAAGAAGTAGTCAAGAGTGTCTAGTCTAGGAAGTGGTATCGAAATGCGACACAACAAATGACATGCGTATGTTTCATAGAAATCGATATGGCGAATGTCTGTCGAATCGATAAATCGATTGTAACCCACATTTCATAGCAGCACATCGCATCGAAGTCTCAGGAACACAACGGGGTCGGCAACAGGCTGGTAAGTTCCATAAAAGCTAATCTAAAGAAAATATTTACAGACGTTTTATAAGACAACTACAAATAAATGTTACTACAGTAGAAAGGAACTTTACCTCTTGAGACATTTGTTTTACGTCTCCGTCTTATTCGTGATCTTCATTGATGAAGGTCATGCCCATTTTGGAAAGTTTTGACGGATTTACTGACGTGCTGCTTCCAAAACAATCTGTCTTCGGATCTTGATTCCAGTTATAACCTTGATTTGATCTGAGCGCGTTGGTGAACATCCGCGTATTAGGTGAAAGTCCGTGTTGGCTTTTGTAGCTAAAAGCGGGGCCTACACTGATAGTAAATCAATCAATTCGACAAAAACGCAATTAAGAGTTGTGTCTACCTTCAATCTAAACATTGACTTAATATTACAACACTTAATACAAGAACTGCCTGACTTTCCTGTATTATTAGGAATACAGGAAAGTCTGATGAAATTAGAAAATTCACTAAAGAAAATATACTACGACATCTTAGGAATACGTGAGATGAGAAGATTGGAAGCGGAAATATAAGAATATGAATACTATAACCTATACCACAAAGAAGAAATTACAGGTTACAGAGGAGTGTGATGACTTATAAAACGATCCTAAGAGAAGACAAACTAGAACTAACACGAATTCACGACAAAATATCGACGCTAAATGTGAAACTACTAGAACGTGTGGACAGATATTCAGGTATAGACCCTACTAAAAGAGCCGTTAAAGGCACTTGTCCCACTGCCGACGATCAGCGAGCAGCGAGTAAAGCTAGGAACTAAAAACGTATTGACGAGTAGCAAGAAGCGAGTGTGTAGTGCCGATAGTTTTATCGCTCTGCTACAAGCAATAGTTCTTGTGAGACGGGCGATTATTCGCACCACTCGCTCGTAGCGGCTGCACTTTTGATAGACATTAGATCCCGAAAATAAAACCATCCTACAACCAGGCATTATTGTCGAAGATACGAAACAAGTACTCGAGAAACGGAAGTAGTAACAGCCAAAAGAAAAACTTTTATGCAAAAAAATACAATCGATTTCCAAATAAAAACACAAAGTGAAAAGTAACTTCAATTTCGGCAGTCGGTGTTCTTGTTTTTGTTTCTTCATTTTGTGACACCAAGTCACCGACTGCCGAAATTGAAGTTATTTTTCACTTTGTATTGTTTTTATTTGGAAATCGGATGTATTTTTTTGAAAAACAGGATTTTATTTTTCACTTTTTAGTTGTGGATCATAATTATCTATAATGCCCACAGTTATGCCAAAATAGATTACCCAAATAACATGAAATTTAAACTCAATCTGTAAACATCTACGTACCCTTTTAGAGCGTAAAGGCGTATTATGTTATGAAATTGTGTAAACATTAAACAGACATGCGATTGCAGAAATCCCGAGAGATTTGCCGTCATTTATTATAAAGTTCTGTTGTATATAACCTAAGTTCTTCAACAGATCTTGATCAAATTTAAATGGGACGGGCAGCAACAACTTTCAAATAAGAATCATCAAAATCGGTTTACCTAGTAAAAAGTTGTGAGGTAACAAATATAAAAAAATACAGTCGAATTGAACTTCCTCCTTTTTGAAGTCGGTTAAAAAGAGGATAAAAACAAGAAAACACGGCCTGTTTAAAATATGATAAGTTAATACTAAAGAAACCCAAAGATAAAGTCCGCAACAAGACGAAAAGGATAGATTCAAGCGCATCCAATAATATTACAAAAATCAATATTACAATCACCTACCAACGACGGTTGCATCAGCTGATACTCAAAAAACTATTACTTGCGATCGAAACCAGAAAGAGCTTCCGACCAGGTCTATTCCAAAATTCGAGATATAGTCTATTAAAATACGGTATCATCTACCTTACGGTTACGTTGGATGACTCGTATATGATCCGATAGACGATGGATGACCCGCATTTTATCCGATAATTAGAAATGATGAAAATTAGATGTTGGGCCAAAACGTTAACAGCTGACTCAAGGATCTGAAACAAAAAAAAACATCCGACCAGGGCGACTCCATGATTCGAAACGTAGTCTATTAAATACATCATCTAACATACGATCATGTTGCATTGAACAAATGAACACCCCGTTTTTTATCAGACTGTCCTACACAATACAAGCTGAGTTGGCTGTCTGAATTCATGCATTTTCAAACAGCATTTCCACTTTTTCCCAAGATCAGTGTTTAAAAATTTTCAAAGCTGGTCCGCAAAAGCTTTTGATTGTGACCTGAATCTATTGTTCCACACGGGTCAATCTTTCAGTACAAGGTAATCAACCTTTGTCAATGTTAGTTATTTAATGTGACCGAGACATTTCTGTGATACGAGATGAGAAGTCGTATCATTTGTAAATTTTTAACAGACTGACCAACACAACAAAAGTTGAGTTCGCTGTATGGATTCGTGCATTTTCAAACAATATTTCCACTTTTCCCCCAGATATAAAGTCTTAAAAATGTTCAAGCTGATCTTATTCGCAAAAGATTTTCTATGGTGTCCTGAATCTGTGGTTCCACGTTGGTCAGTCTTTGTGTAAAAGGTCCATAAGCTTCATTAATGCAAACTAAATTAATGCAATACAACGAAAGGTTTAAATACATCTTTATTGCCGGTTGACAGCTGATATACGTTTTTCAATTTAAAGAATGGCACCACCCTACAACTTCCCGAGGGTGTCCTAAAAGGCGACTAAGGGATTTCCTGGAGGACTGCAGTGTTATCTAAGGACGATATTGAACTAACAACTAACCAATCATAACAGCGGTCAACCATGCTGCTATCGCTAACCAGCAGCGTGGCGATAATGATTATGGCATTACCCGTTTCCGTCACCTTTTACTGCGTCATTTTCATCATTGGCTGTCATGATAAATGTTTGTTCCAATGTGATGTCATTTTTAACCGACTTCGCAAAAAGGAGGAGGTTATCAATTCGACTGTATTTTTTTTTTTTATGTTTGTTACCTCAGAACTTTTTATTGGGTGAACCGATTTTGATGATTCTTTTTTTATTTGAAAGCTGGTGCTTGTCATGTGGTCCCATTTAATTTTCATCAAGATCTGATGAAGAACTTCGGAGAAATACATCAGAACTCTTCAATAAATGACGGTTAAACACTCGGGATAGATGCAATATTTCATAACATAAAATCACACTGGTACGCTCTAAAGGGGTACGCAGGTGTGAACAGTTTATCCTGGTATACTCTCATTACGAGTACACCGGTTTTGTTTAAGTTTCATGTTATTGGGTTCATCTATTCTGGCTTCTCTTTGGGCACTATACGTGTAGGTACCTAGCCTATAGAACTGGTACATTATGTACCACAACTAAAAAGTGAAAAATAAAAAGCTTTTTTACAAAAATTACAACCGACTTCCAAACAAAACACTACAAAGTGAAAAATAACTTCAATTTCGGAAGTCGGTGTCAAAAAACGAAGAAACATAAACAGGAACACCGACTTTCGAAATTGAAGTTATTTTTCACTTTGTAGTGTTTTGTTTGGAAGTCGGTTGTAATTTTTGTAAAAAAGTTTTTTTTGTACGATAAATACGAGTATCTATTAATTGTGTCTAGCTCGAATTGTGTCGAATTTATGTTCGATAGGTGTCCATTTGCATGTCTGAGTTATCAAGAACGCTCGTAACGCTACGCATGTCATTTGCTTGTCGGTTCACTTATAAGATTATTATATCCGGTGTGTTTTTGTATTGTCCAAGTACATATTAATAATGGACCAAAGTAAAATTCGCTAGGCTACGTTTAATAGGGTACGTAAATTCATCAACAAAACTTATCTTGCGTTTTCACTATGTTTTCAACTTGCTTTTTTTCTGATTTGCTTTAGAGAGTGTTCATGTTTAGGTTCTTCTATCTTTGTATTCACCCCAAAATGTATCCCTTATGTGTTGTATTGTATCTATATTTCCTATGTGCAGTAACTAACATTTTGTACAGTTACTAAATAAACGAGAATAAGCCCTATGCACTTAAGAAGTTGCTGATTACAATAAAAAATATCCTTGTTTGATGTGTGACGTCTGTGCAGTACTGCACCCTTATTTATAAGTTACGGATTGTAAGATGTATCCCGAATTTAAGAAGCACACAATGTATTGATTATTTTGTGAGCGAATTTTGGGATAAATTTAAAAGATATATCCACCGAACCCGATATATCTTCGATCTTGTATAAAATGAGTCTCCATTGAGGATCTGTTAACTGGAGGCCTTAAATTATTTTTGCTCATTCCCAAACAAAGCATTTTGCAGCGTCATCGTGGTGACAGAGTGGGACTGCAGGTTTCCGAACAAATGAACACGACAACTGCTTATGCCCACTGCAGGTCGCTTTGTTTTAGACATGGATTTAATATCTAAATGTGTGTCTTCTTTTGTTGTAAGTTTTAGTGTTTGACTAATAATATGACACCATATTGCAATAATAAATACAATAATAATGATAATTAGTTTAAGCACTGAATTGTTGCTTAAATAGGGCCTTTCTTTAAGTCAATAGGTATTACCTATTTTGTAGATGAACACCAACCTATTTAGATATAAGATTTGCATTTATGTTTCATAAATTGTACAAAATAAAGTGATAATGATATTTTCTTGTTTTATTGAAAGCCTCTTTATAAGCAGATCACCCATGATACTTTTGTAAGTGCTGTAAACAATTCACAAGACCTTAGGCATCCCTCTCACACGATCTAGACTTCCCTCTCACACGAACTGTCTAGTTAGTTAGCAGTTAGTCTGTCTAATTCGTGTTGGGGTGTCTACCCCACACACGAATTAGACACTTTACACACGAACGAGACACCTAATCCTCGAACGGGACACCACATATACGAACTAGACACTCCACGTACGAAACAGACCCCACATACGGATTGGACTCCTCACACATGAACTAGACACCGCATACACAATCTAGACACCCCACACATGAACTATACACCCCACACACGCACTAGACATCCCACACACGAACGAGTGAGTCGTGTCTAGTTCGTGTGCTGGCTGACTGCACACGAACTAGACACGACTCACACGATCTAGACACCCCACAAATGAACTAGACGCCTTTCACACACGATCTAGACCCAGCAACCTAGGCACCCCCTCATACACGACCGAAAGATGAAAGACGTGAACTACTATCTACATGCCATTGACACGTAAGCCAACGTCTATCAACAATACAAGTAGTACCTACCGAGATCTTAGCAAACACTGAACCCGTCTTCGGAGTACGTAAGTATAAGTTAGAGAACCAGAAGATGCTCCAGTACGTACCCTGAGATTGAGCTCATACGAGCGACGTCTCGTAGCTTGCCAAGTTGCCAGTCTGAAAACTTTTACACAAATAAATAAATGTGGGTACGTAGTAAGTTTGTAGAAACATGGATTTTGGGCTTCTCAGTATTTTAGTAACTCGGACATATAAAGATGACTAAGATTAAATGAATTTACTTATTTCGGCTTTTTAATATAATTTAACAAACTGTGCGAACTCTTTAGGCCGATTTCCGCCCAGCCCGTATGCTGATCAGGTGCTTGTACCGACGTCACAGATGCAGGAACAAAAAGTGCAATTAAGGAATCACAGAAGACGCTGTAGCAAAAATAAAATAATAATTTTCATATAGCATTATCGGCACCGGAAAGCCACCGAAATCTAGATAAATGTATTTTATGCCATATATGCCATATGGCCGAGGCATTGAAAATGTTTTCTTTGTTTGAAGTAAATTTGTTTTTGAATTGTGTGTGACAAAGTGGCACGCTTGGTTTTCATACAGATGGAGGGAGTTGCGTTATATCTAGTTAGATTTATGTCTGTGTTTAAAACTATAAGTGCCAAATTTTGTCAGGTTTTCATGGTAAAAGTACAGTTTAACAAATGCTGAATTCAGAAATCGTGGTTTAACTATCGTATTATGTTAGAAACCGTAAGTAAGATTATAAACTCTTAATAAATTGTGAAAAGAAGATTATTTTTTAGGTACGCGTCAAAATTTAATACTTTATAGTCTCCGCCAGTAGAAGATGCCTGGTAGGTTGAAACACGTAAGTGTAAGTGCTGGATCTACAATGTAGATTCTACACCGACTAATCGGGGGCAAGTTCAGTCACAGAAAATCAGACCTCTACATCGACCCTCTGTATTTCCTGATAGCTACAACTTGGGATTCTTTAAGCCAAGAGTGAATAGCAAATAGTAGAAATGTGAACTGATAGATCGCCAGTTTATGTTTGCTCACAATTTATCGAGGGTTTAAAATCTCTCAATATACCTATTTTATAAACTCGGTGTTTGCAATAATCCGGTGATAGATACAAGCATCTTTTTTCATCACTGACGGGACAAATGTTTTGGGTGAAAATAACTATTTTTAGCCTGTTGTATACACAACTTATGAGATCGTTTGAATAAATAAACAAACATGTTGGTCGTTTACTAAAATATGCGAAACATTTTCTACACGTATCTAACTGAAGCGGCTGAGACAACATTCTCTTTTACAACCTTTTATTTAACTTGCAATGTTTGTAATGTGTTCGGGTCAAATCTCGCAACTGTATTTTAAAGCAGTTATCTTCCACCGATTAAGATGAAATTTTGCATAAACGTTTGGTTTGGATGAAAATGCATGGTTAGCTAAGTGACGTCATTCTAAATCAAATATGGCGGACGGCCAAAGATGGCGGACTAGTTATTTTTTGTGCACTGCCATGATATGGGTATATCAAATGAAAGGATTTGCTTAGAAAAATACAAAGTTTGTTTTTTTTTTTTTATTAATTTGATGTTAAATAGCAAATAACACGTAACATTATTTGTGAAATTAATTTATAAATCAGTCGAATGCTGTCAGAATCAATCTGCCAAGTCTTTTCCTAACTACTATTATCGGATTAGGCGCACAATGCCACATTCGCAAAATGACATTTTGAAATTTCGCAAAATGTCTCATTCTCAAATTGTCATATTCCGAAAACGCCACATCGCAAAACGGATTAGGCGCACAATGCCACATTCGCAAAATGACATATTGACGCAAAATGACACATTCGCAAAATGTCATTTCTCAAAATGCCATATTAGCAAAATGCCACATAAGCAAAATGACACATTCGCAAAATGTCATTTCTCAATATGCCACATTAGCAAAATGCCACATTAGCAAAATGACACATTCTCAAAATGACACATTCTTAAAAGTTAAAGCCACTTAGTGACTTCTGAGCCGATGATTTATGAATAAAAAATAAAACAAATTTAATTACGTATTACACATGTACACATTATTTATTCATTTTCATTTATTTTAACATGAAATAAATTAAAAATGTAAATTGAAATAATATATGTCGCTGAGAATCAAAACTAAAATTTTTCAAAATTGCTTACATTTTTTGTAAATTGGCTTGGCTTGGGTTTTTGTAAAGTATTTTTCCGCATGCGCCATCTATTGCCAGTGTACCTTGTAACATAGTGTTCATTAATACTGATTAAAAAAAAAAAAAACAACTTAACTTAAAAATAAACAATTAAATAAAACTATTTACAAAAAATAAACAATCTAAATAAAGCTATTACTTGAAGCTATAAAATAACAATTCAATTATATTCAACTATTATTGAAATGTAACTATTAAAAATAAAAATAAAAAACCAAAGTGTACAAGTAATGCGGACAACCACATTATTTTATAGATACGGAAATAACCGGTTCCTCATCGCCGCCCGCCAGCGGCCGCGCGTCGCGCGCGCACGTAGCTAACACAGGCAGTCCGTAGCCGAACCTCTCGAGGCACGGACGCTGTCGCCTTGACTAATTTTCTCGCTGTACTACCGTCATTGCGAAATATCAATTTTGCACGTGAAGTTAGTTACGAATATTTAAACTATATTATCAACTTAAGAGTGGATTGCCTTTGTCCATATACTTAAAACAGTTGTAATTATTAATTAAGTGACCGTGATTCCCAAACTTGGGAATTACGTCACGGTTCAACTGACTAACCGGATTCTCATTCTGTCTCCTTCATCGCCTGTGTGGAGTGGCCGAGCTGACCGGGACTACGCCTGGAGGACGGGACTTCGCCAGGGAAGTGTGGAAGGCTAGACAAGTGCGCAACGACCTAGGCCGAACCTTACCTTCTTTTTTTTAATATACCGTTTTTTTTATAATTTCAAACTGAGTTTCATTTCTTCTCTTTTCTTGTTCACGTCCTATATACGTGACAATGGCGCCCATAAACGTGGTTTAAGGTCTTTCGCACTTGGTTTTGGTCTTTTTAGTGGTTCTATGTGGTGGTGGTTTTTTAGCAGTGTTTGCCTACTTGTCTTAAATTTCTTAGAACTTTAAGTAATTCTGTCATTTAAATAATAGGTTTAATTACATAAACTTTGTGTAGTTTACCGTAATTTCTATTGTGTTGAACGGTAGTTATAAAATTTTGAGTCGCTTAAAAGTAACTTAGTCGTTTAAAAGTAACTTAGTGTATGTCACCTGACTTCACCTGTCTTATTATTTTATGATTGGTTTTTGTTCTTAAATAAATTGTAACAGAGCGGATTTTACTTGATTTATGTTAGTAAATTGTGCATAACCTACCCAGTTTTTTTATCTTATTTTTTTGTTTTTTTTTTTTAATTTAAATAACAATATGGCAATTCCAATAAAATATTTACAGCTTCAGAAATCTGAGCTCATGTATGAAGTTGCTATCCGTGGAGAACTTCCCTCTGACAACGTAGCGGGTTTAAGACGTCAAGTCACTAAATTGACTCAATTATATTCGTCTGATGACATAATCGATTCGGTTTTCCAGTTTTCAGAGGATAGTAAAGGCTCTCAAGAGACGCTAGAGAAGGTTAGGGCTAATCTGGATGCCTTAAAACTTAACTTTGATGAATCTCTTTTGAGTAGAACTAAGTCTCTTCTACATCATTTATATTATAGGCTTCAACGTATTGAAAAACCGCAGGCGGCTGATGATTTATCGAAATTAGATAAAATAAAGAAAATTTACGAGGGGTATTATGAGATGCTTTTGAGCCTTGATAAGCCAAGGGTCAAAGACCAGAAGCAGCCCACGTCTTCAGTTACTTCTGAAGAGGATTTTTTAGATAAACCTAATTTATCCGGGATGAATATTGCAGTTTCGTGTGATCGCGGGTTAATGGGAGAACTGATTAAGTTAAAATATGACGGAAAATCTTGTGTCAGATCTTTTATACAGAAAGTTGAAGAATTCCGTACGTCTAAAAATATAACTGAAAATAAAATGCTAAGTTCTGCTACTGATGTTTTCATTGGTGATGCACTTCACTGGTACCGTAACATCAGGGGCAGTATCGGTAGTTGGAATGAGGTACTAATTGCGTTAAGGAATGATTTCGACGTCCCCGACTACGATTATCGCATGGCCTCAGAAATTCGTCAGCGTACACAAGGCGAGGAAGAGAACATAACAATTTATCTATCTATAATGCAAGGCATGTTCTCTAGGCTAAGTAAACCTTTAGAGGAAGACGTTAAACTCGAAATCATTCTGCATAATATTCGTCCTTGCTACTCTACTATTATAGCTGCTAGTCCTAATATTAAATCACTTGAAGACTTAAAATTAATTTGCAAGAATTATGAACGCATAAAGGTTCGTTCAGAATTCTTTAAGGAACCACCTTCGGTTTCGGCTAATACCTTGGCTCCAGAATTTGGCTACCAGTCTTCAAAACGTAAGTCGACGACTAGTAGCCAAGGTAATTTTTACGCTCGTAGTAGGTATGACGGTGCTCACCATCAAGGGTCACACAAGGTCTCTGAAATTCAGGCTCCTGAAGTCGAAACTTCGGCAATCACCAAAGTTCCCTACTGTCATCGTTGCCGTGTTAATACGCACTCTATGAAAGACTGCGCTGCTGAGCGTAAAATTTTTTGCTTTAAGTGTGGCATGAAGGAAGTTCGCACACCAGAGTGTCCAAACTGCAAACCAAAAAACTAGTTTCTGAAAATTGTAGGAAACATGCGGTTAGTCATACAGATAGCTCGAACTGGAATGATTGGCTCATGTTTGTAAAAAACTTCTTTTCTAGAAAACATATTTCTACAATTTTCAATGTCAAACCGAGTAATGACCCTAGGCCTTATGTGAAGGTAGGAATCAATAAGGATTTGTTTTTGTATGGTTTGTTGGATTCTGGTTCCGCCGTCACTATCCTGGGTAAGAACTCTCATGAACTTTTAATAAAATTAGATCTGATTTTATGCAACGATGAGAGAATAACTGTTACTGCAGCAGGAGGTCAAAGGATAACATCCCTTGATTATATTCTTCTACCCTTGACCTTCGAAAGAAAATTTTCTATTATTAAGGCGCATGTTATTCCAGCGATCGAAACCGTTTTAATCTTAGGAATCGATTTTTGGAACACTTTTAACCTGTGCCCTAAGTATTTGTCAGAGAAAGAAAACTTATTCTTAACTGACCCCGGGCTCTCGGAAATTTCTTCGTCATCTATTCATCACCTGTGTGGCTATGACGCTTTGAATACTTCTGAAAAGCTGTTAGCTGACAATATCGTAAGTCATTTTAAGGACATTTCGTACGCAGAGAGAGGTTTAGGTCGTACTCACGTCATTAAACATCGTATAGATACCGGTGACGCTGAACCTATTCGACAGCGATATTACCGCATGTCACCAGAAAAGCAACGTATTGTTGCTGAACAGGTTGATGAGATGTTAGCGTTAGACGTTATTGAACCTTGTGAGAGCCCGTGGTCTTCTCCGGTGTTAGTGGTCGGCAAGAAGGATGGAAAGCCCCGCTTCTGCTTAGACAGTCGTAAACTTAATGCTGTTACAAAGAAGGACGCATATAAGCTGCCATATGTGTCTGAAATATTGGATAATCTAAAGGATGCGCGTTATCTTTCCAGCATTGATTTATCTAAAGCTTTTTGGCAGATATTAATCGATGAAAAGGACAGAGAGAAGACTGCGTTTTATGTTCCTGGTCGAGGAACTTTTATGTTCAAAGTCACAGCTTTTGGACTTACCAATGCCCCTGCTACGCAACAGAGACTTGTTGATCTCTTATTCGGGCCTGAATTCGAGCTCAAAGTCTTTGCTTATTTAGATGATGTAATTATCATTAGCAGAACTTTCGAGGAACATGTAGAACTGCTTCAGAAGGTTTTCCAAAAATTACGTTCGGCTAATCTCACTGTCAATCTGGACAAGTGTCACTTCTTCCGAAGTCAATTACGTTATCTTGGCTACATTGTGGATGCTCATGGCTTAAGGACTGACCCAGATAAGGTCAAAGCCATATTAGACTTCCCCACTCCTACTAATAGGAAGGAGGTTAAGCGTTTTCTGGGTACAGCGTCTTGGTATAGGCGTTTTATTCCACATTTCAGTACCGTAGCAGGTCCTCTAAATAAGCTTACTTCTAATAAAAAGAACGCCCCTGCGTTTCAATGGAACCCTGAGGCTGACAAGGCTTTTCTAGAATTAAAATCCAAACTAATTCAAGCACCAGTCCTTGCTTGCCCTGACTTTAACCTTCCTTTTGTGGTGCATACTGATGCTAGCAATTTTGGTATCGGTGCAATGTTGGCCCAAACTATTGGTGGTGTGGAACATCCAATCGCATACATGAGCCGTTCTTTAAGTAAGCCGGAGAGGAACTACAGCACAACAGAACGGGAGGCTCTTGCCGTTCTTACGGCCCTTGAATACTGGCGCTGTTACCTTGAGACTGACAAAACCTTTTTAGTCTACACTGACCATTCATCGCTTAAATGGTTTATGTCTCTCACTAATCCAACCGGTCGGCTCGCAAGGTGGGGAGTTCGCCTTTCTTCTTTTAATTTTGAAATAAGACACCGCCGTGGAAAGGATAATGTTATCCCAGATGCCCTTTCTAGATGTGTTCCAGTTGAGGTTATTTCAAACGGCGATGTTCCCGCGGCTTCAGGCCCTGATACTCAGGATTCTTGGTA
Source organism: Orthosia gracilis (assembly GCA_947562075.1). Classification (NCBI taxonomy): domain Eukaryota; kingdom Metazoa; phylum Arthropoda; class Insecta; order Lepidoptera; family Noctuidae; genus Orthosia; species Orthosia gracilis. Next base: position 7,060,179 of record OX387268.1, read on the forward strand.
TCTGAAGATCTTCCAGGGCTGCCAGGCTAATCCTATAAATTTTCCAAATTACAAGGTGGAGAATAATGAATTATATAGGTACATGAAAACTAAGGTTGACCTTACGGTTGAATTTTCTTGGAAGAAGGTTATTCCTAAAGAACAACAAGCAGACATTTTAATTGAGTGCCACTCTGAACCTATTTCTGGTCATTTCGGCGTGTTTAAGACATATAAGCGCTTAGCACTTCGTTTTTATTGGCCCGGTATGTATTCTAGCGTAGTTCAATTTGTTTCTAACTGTGAAACATGTCTAGCTCATAAGCATTCTACACAAGGTGTCTCTGGAAAAATGGGTAGGCCTAAAGACGTTTCTCGTCCCTTCCAGGTTCTATCAATTGACTTGGTTGGTCCATTGCCTTCTTCTCGGAAACAGAATCAGTTTATTTTCGTTGTGACTTGCTGCTTTTCTAAATATTGCCTTCTTTTTCCACTTCGTCGAGCTACCTCAAATTTAATAGTTAAACACCTTGAGGATGACGTCTTTCTCGTCCACGGAATACCTCAAACTATTATTCTTGATAATGGAAGTCAGTTTATTAGCCGAGAATTGGATAAGCTTTTCAAAAAGTACAAAATTCCTAGCATACATTTTACTCCAAAGTACACTCCACAAATCAACACAGTGGAAAGATATAATAAAACAATAATAACTGCTGTTTCTAGTTTCGTAGATGGGGATCATAGATCTTGGGACTCCAACCTTCCTCAAATCCAATTCGCTATTAATAATTCTGTTAACGAAAGCACTGGTTATACTCCATCCTTCTTGGTACACGGAAGAGAGTTAGTCGTGTGTGGTTCTCATTACATCGAATATCCAGATCCAGCAGACCTTATATTTCTACCACGCGATGCTTATGCTGCAAACCTGGGTCAATTATCGCCAATATTCGATAAAGTTCAGGTTGCTTTGTGGGAAGCTCATGTAAAAAATACACAGCATTATAACTTGCGCCGCAAACATGCAGAGTTCAGTGTGGGCGATATCGTTTGGAAGCGTTGCTACTTCCAGAGCGATAAAGATGCTCATTTTAGTAAACACGGGACGCCTGGTAGATGTGAAACATCGACGTTATTTCGTAAAAGTAGTATGCAGAAAAGAACAGATTGTGGTAGGAACTAAAAATGTCAATAAAATAAAATAAAAAATATAACGATTTTTTTTTCTAGATAACGATGATTTTTTATTAAATAAACATTCATTTTCATTAAATACAAAAATTTACATATTTATTTTAAATCGAAACTACTCAATTAGTTTAATCAGTGACTTCGGTAATAGTTACATTCGATGTTGCCTCTGAGAACGGTATTACTGTGACAATTGGTCGATGGTAACTGAAGTACGATACGAAAGTATTGGACATAACATTATTAAGATATCTAATAAATACAGCATCTATTGTTGTTCCGTATCTGGTGGTAGGTTCTCTTGGATTGTTATTAATTTCCAATTGAAATTCTTCTTGAAGAAACGTAATTAATGGCGTTGATTCATCTTTTGCAAAATTTACATTGAAATCCCCAGCTAAAATCAATGGTAGTTGGTTTTTATTGGTTTTGAAAATTATTGAACCTCGGTGACTGTACGGAAATAATCTCTCGTGTAAAAATAAAATGATATCATTTATTTTTTTATTAGGAGAAATGTACACAACAACCATCATCAATTCACTTCCATCTTCTAGTTTCACGTGTGAAGCACACATATCGCCAATAGATGTTTGGGAGACATGAACTTCTGTAGCGTTTTGAATTACTAAATCCATGTTGAATGTAGTAATATGTGAAGTATTGTTGTTTTTATAAATGGCAACTCCAGCTGCTCTAACATTTTGTCTCTTAAATTTAGCTATACAGTGAAAATTAGGTAAGTCAACTGATTCATCTGCTGGAAGCCATGTTTCAGTTAGTAATAAAAAGTTACTCCGTTGACAAATAGAATCTTGTAAATCAGTAGTATGTTTTCTGAGACTTTGGCAGTTTAAAGTATAAATGGTTAATTTATTTCTGGAGTTCATAAATTCAAGGATCAGTCCTTGCAATGTAGCAAGTTTGTTTAAAGCTAATCTTTTGAATTCTTGCTGTAAACTTGAAACTGATGGATCTACTCTCCTTCCATGATAAAATCTTAAGTTATTCTGACTGTTACATATAAATAACCCTTCAATACTTGTTACTCGTGTTAAAGCTACGTAAAGTAATGGAATAGAATGACTTTTATTATACTCATAGACCACCTCGTCATATGTACCTCCTTGAGACTTATGAATAGTCATAGCACATCCTGATATCAATGGAAAATGATTTCTTTTTCCCACAATGGTTTTATTATTATTGAGTGGTATACTTGAAGTTCGACGTATGATAGGTACTGCACGTAAAATCTTAACTTTTATTTTAGAGGTATTTATCGTAGCAAAACAATTCATGCTGTTGTAGTTGTATTATATTTTAATCTGACCTTCAGGCGTACTTCAGAATCAGTGTTTGTCTTACTCGTGTATCCAAACGCAAATGCATTGCATACAATCCGCTCAAAAACAATTAACATACATATTTTTTGGAATTTTTTGTCGCCTGTTCTAGAGAAATGTAATTGTTGCGTTTAATTTTAATTTATTTTACAAATAATTTTCAAATATAAAGAATTACTGTACATTTACGTATTCTAAATTGATTCCAGGGCAGAATCTGGCCATGTCCTTTATGTGAATTTTAATCTACCTAGAGAGTAGATTTTACATTTACTGGCGCTCAATACACACCAAATATACGCGTGCTAAATGCACAGATAAATGCATACTTTAATTATAAAAATATAATTAACTTACTGATGACTTGATAATGTGTCATAGTGTGATTTTGCTTTCTTTGCAGGAGGCTGATCACTTCCACTCTCTAAATTATCACGGTCAGACATTTTATTATCAGAACAGAAAAATGATTTATTTACCAGAAAAACACAGGTTATGAGTACTGTAATAAACAGAGTATACATTATAGGTATCCGAGCTCAGTGGAGCGAAAGAGATGGCTTAACGCCGGATCGAGTGAGAGAGAAACGCACAGTCGATTGCGCGTGGCGACGCGTCGCCACGCCAGAAATCGGTCTCACGTGCGCCTATAGATGTTTCACATCAAAAATTAGCTCCTAAATTTCAAAAATGCCGGGTAAAAGTTAAACGATCACCATTAGTTTACGTTCTAGAAGACATGAATGGTCGCGACCTTGGCGTTTGGCATATTAAGGACCTCAAGCTTAAGAGATACCCGTAGTAAGTTAATAACATTTTTTTTTTGCGGATTTCAATAAGTTGAAATCCTTTTTCTGGGGAGAGGGGTAATGTAACATAGTGTTCATTAATACTGATTAAAAAAAAAAAAAAACAACTTAACTTAAAAATAAACAATTAAATAAAACTATTTACAAAAAATAAACAATCTAAATAAAGCTATTACTTGAAGCTATAAAATAACAATTCAATTATATTCAACTATTATTGAAATGTAACTATTAAAAATAAAAATAAAAAACCAAAGTGTACAAGTAATGCGGACAACCACATTATTTTATAGATACGGAAATAACCGGTTCCTCATCGCCGCCCGCCAGCGGCCGCGCGTCGCGCGCGCACGTAGCTAACACAGGCAGTCCGTAGCCGAACCTCTCGAGGCACGGACGCTGTCGCCTTGACTAATTTTCTCGCTGTACTACCGTCATTGCGAAATATCAATTTTGCACGTGAAGTTAGTTACGAATATTTAAACTATATTATCAACTTAAGAGTGGATTGCCTTTGTCCATATACTTAAAACAGTTGTAATTATTAATTAAGTGACCGTGATTCCCAAACTTGGGAATTACGTCACGGTTCAACTGACTAACCGGATTCTCATTCTGTCTCCTTCATCGCCTGTGTGGAGTGGCCGAGCTGACCGGGACTACGCCTGGAGGACGGGACTTCGCCAGGGAAGTGTGGAAGGCTAGACAAGTGCGCAACGACCTAGGCCGAACCTTACTTTCTTTTTTTTAATATACCGTTTTTTTTTATAATTTCAAACTGAGTTTCATTTCTTCTCTTTTCTTGTTCACGTCCTATATACGTGACAACCTTTAGGGTAAATTGATTTGCAGCATTGATTATACGATTTGCTTAATCAAGTCATTCTTAAGTTATAGCTAGGTGGCGTTATTCATAAAAACATTTAATGTTTGAATATAAAAAAATCGATTATGTCCCAAGTGACATTGTGCGAAAATGGAATTTTGCGGTAAGGCATTTTGCGAAAATGACATTTTGCGAAAATGGCGTTTTGCTAATGTGACGTTTTGCGATGTGGCGTTTTCGGAATATGACAATTTGAGAATGAGACATTTTGCGAAATTTCAAAATGTCATTTTGCGAATGTGGCATTGTGCGCCTAATCCATCTGATTACCTGTATTAAAATAAGGTGATTAATTAGGCATTAAAATAAAACTGTAATACAGCTCTTAATTATACAATATTATCATAGTAATATTGTATAATTAAGAGCTGTATTACAGTTTGCCTCGCCGGTCTAGCGGTAGCAAGCGCAAGCAGTCCTAGGTTCGATACCTAGGTTGTTCAAAGTGCAACTCAGTTTATCTTTGTAATTCCGAACTCTCAGCAGCAGACCAGAGTCTGCATTAAATGAAGGTCAAAACTGTATCTATACGTTTTATAATGGATTCGTTTAATTGTAACCAGCAGATGAGTTACACGCTGGCAGACCGCCAGGAGTAAGCACTGTGGATGCATGCCTACTACTGCGCCTGCGCTAACACCACGGTTACACTGTCTTTTTCTTTTTAACCTACTGCGCGACGCCATGGAGGGTAATGTTTATCAGTCTATGTATGTATGTTTGTTCCTATGTAGCGTTCTAAGTAGAGACCAATCGTGAAGACCGATATTGATGATTTTAATAATTCGTCAATCGATTCATCTTAACGTTCCCAGTGTCACTGGGTACATTAAAATTAAAATTTGAATAATGGCGGCTTTTGGGCGCCGTATTATGGGCAGCCCAATGATATTTTCTGCGCGGCGGCGTTTCGTGTGGGTTATCAAAATAAAGGGTGATTTCAAGATATAAAACACTTATATGTTTAAAAGTAATCAATAATAAATATATATTTTTTCAAACCTTTTAACCTAGCCGTTACTAAGGAGGAAGTAACCGTTTTACGGCACTAAAGCGGTGGAAACTATGAAAATGGCCTAAGTGCCCGTGGAACCGGACTTGCGAAACGACCGTCGTTAATAAAACCGCCCTTTATTGCTGACATAAGTAAACACACTGATACCCGAAACGTTGTGTGTTGTAAACAGCTTAATGTCAGTTGTTGTAATGATTTAAAACTAAAACCAGCCATAAAATTGTAACCGATTTACGTGGTTCTTGGGTGGATACAACGATTTCTTCGGTAGGTTTGAATGAAGTGGATTTAAACACCTTTTAAGCTGAACTGGAAAAGTGGGGATTGGCATAAGAATATACCTCTCTATTCTAATGCCAATCCCCACTTTTCCAGTTCCAGTTCCTACGCTCAGCTTTGGGCGAAGTAGGGCTGCGAAAGATGATGCAATGCAATGATGATAAATCTATACCAATAATATAATGAGGAAAGATTTTTTTGTTTGTTTGTATGTTTGTTTGTACCAAATAGGCTCCGGAACTACTGGACAGATTTTAAAAATTCTTTCACCAATGGAAATATTCATTATTCCTGAGTGATGTAGGCAATTTTTAATCTCGAAAATAGGTCCTGTGGGGTGGTCCACGGGAACGAAGCCGCGGGGAACAGCTAGTATAGCATAAATACAGTAGAACTATTTTCTTAATGTCCCGCGGCAATCATCGACTTATTCAGTTTTCCTCCCATTTTTAAAATAAATTACATTAAGTTAAGTTAGTTCCAATTTGATTGAGAGCGTCCTGTCTGTCTGAACCAAGTGCAAAGGGCAACTGATCTGAGAAATCCGACGACTGACGAAACACGAAGTTTGCCGATGGATATTAAGAAAATAGTTGTACTGTACTTTGTTACGGAGAACAACGGACAAAAAACTCCACACTTGACATCTATTTTCATGACATTTCCTTGGGTACATAATTCAGCAAAGCTTTTCATACTACCTATTTGTTGTCGCAGCCTTTGAAACCTAACGTGTGCGGCGCAAGATGGAACATGGGCCATGGGCCTGAGGTTGGCTTTCCTATGCGCAAGGCACAAATTGGTGCTGTTTTTGTATGAGGTTTACTACTGCGTAGCCATTGTAGCCAACTTCGGTGTGGCCAAGAAGTTTGGCGAGAACTATATATCTGAACTTTCGGCCGACCAAACTATCGGCCGATATAAAGTTTGTGTTTGCGGTGGCTTTAACTGAGACATTATCAGGCTGCCTGAATGGAGGCGTCTAGAGGCGTGTCCGATTACGCTTTATCAATAAAGTAATCAGTTTGGGGCGTCTCCTACAAACGAAAGTATGTACTTAACGACTTATCTATAGGTAGGCACTAGCCAGTTGAGGATATGCGTGCTCGGGCATTGTTCTTTGTGAGCCATAAAGAACAACAGGTGGGTGGGTCTGATAGTAGATAACTATATGGCTATATAGAGATATATAAGTCTTTTGGGTCGGGAAACAATGCCATTAGAGTGTTATAAATGCTAGGTAGGTACTGTGAAGAAAAAAACAAAAAGTGAAGTGTGAAGTAAAACTGACGATGTCCGCTAGGGCCGATGCCTGTCTGGGTCGCAAATAAATTTGAAAGAGCAGCCTTTGCAGCCCTGGGACAAGCAACTGAAGGAACACGGATGGGTTTTTCTGACACGCACTTCCGCTTCACCCAGAGCGGGAGAAGTCATTGGATGATTACCCAAACCAAAAAAGAAATTGTAGGTACTGTGAAGGTTGCCTTCTGGAAGGCACCTTACATCATGCAGGCTGTCTAAAAAGACTATGGTGCTACCTGAATAAATCCTTTACTAGTGTAAAAACTACGCTTGTCATTGACTGCGATCCCTACAGCACCTTCATAAAGTTTCTTACTAAAGTGCTGTTTACTTGATAAGGATATCCAACGTTGGGCAGTCGATTTATTGTAATAACTTTGCTTTAAGTGGCTGAGTGAACTGGCTTAGTTTTTAAAATCCTATTGTTGAGAAAATGTTGCTTTACCATGGGTAAAAAATAGTCGTCAGTCTGTTTGTGCTGTAAGCTTGAAAGCTTCTGCAGACCAGCGCAACAATATTAATAAGAGTCGGCGACCATTTTTTATAGAAATTGTTTTACATGTACCTAGAACAACATCTATGAAACATAGCCGCGTTGTCGCGTCGCGTCTTTGTCGCTTTTTCACGTTGGCCTGTCTACGGGACCCCAATTATATAAAATCCATGTAAATAGCTTGTAAATAAAACCTTGTTTTAACAACGATAATTCAGAAATACACATGTCTTGAAGCGTTGTCTTAATTTTGATACTGACGCTTAATTCCACGCACCCTTGGACGGATCCGTAACCGTACTGAGGACGTGCGCTTTCAGTGTTCCCAGCGCAATTAATTCACTTTTTACACTGACAGCACGCCATTAAAACAATCATAAAGAGAAAAGGAAACATTTCTGAATTTTGCAGCATTTGTTAACCACTGCGTCAAGTGGTTAAGGCCTAGTCTTTCATACTTGAGATGATGGGTTCAAATCTGGGCAAATAAAATGTGGTGTTTTTAAGTCATGTATACGATCTAAATTTATTTTTGACAACTCTGACATCAAAACCACGGAAACGTATTGAGGGAGCCCGAGTTACTCATTTTACATGCCGCGATAAATTTGCACGTAAGAAATAGAAAAATTGAATTCATAATCCAAATTAATTACTATGTTACCTATACCATGCTGACTATTCAGCAGATCCAGCTCACGAAACTGAAGACCGACTATGGCAGGATCGTGTCCGCCTAACCGGAACTTCTGAGAGAGATCGAGAGATTCTATGGGCAGTTGTACACGTCAACCAGTAAACCTGTCGCGAATCTAATAAAAGATCCTAGAGCAAGATTGACCCGTCACTATATCGAAGACCTTCCGGACTTCAGCGTCAGCCTGTACGAGATTAGGATGGCTCTTTAACAGTAAGAGAATAACAATGCACCGGGTGGTGCTTTGGTTCCGTCATACTCGAGATGCTAGACAGAGGTGATCATCAGAAGAGTCCATCTATTGCTTAGTTTTTCGAACAGGTCTTACTCGTACTTATTTACAATTCTTCTGCGCTTGACACGATCCATAATTGTTTCTACTTTTTATTCTTGCTTGCCATACCAACCGCATGTGAGGTACATTATGGATTCAATAAAGATTTGAAATTTGAACGCCTTAAAAATTCCCCATTCCTGATGGCGCGAAATATCGCGCACGTATTTTCTAAGAAAATTTAAAGTGTAAATCGCTCGAATTGTATCGCATTGCCTCCATGTGAACGCACTTGCAAATTCACTTACCAAAAATTACTTATAGATGTGAATCGAATAACTTCGAGCCATCCAATTTTGGTCGCTTTGCATTACCCATAGATACAGAGTGTAACTGGAATAACGCAAAACCTGAAACATTGTACTCATCATTACGATGAACTATTATTACTTATAGGATCAAAAAATCTAGTTATGTAAACGTAATTTCGGGGTCCGTCCCATAAAAATAATGTTTAAATGTTAATGTTTTAATTTACACCCTGTTGAAAAATTTCTGACCGATACCGTGCTGTTGGCGAACAGTCTGCTCCTCCTGTATACAGAAAGAATACAAAAACTTCCTTACCTTATAGGAATATAGAACTGATGATATTTATTTCATTTTAATATCAAACTGTAAGCCGTAAAATCTCTGAAAATAATGCCGTGAGTACTTGTTGACATTTCTATATATATGCTTCATAAAAGATAGCTTGATCTCTGCGACAGCTGTCAGTATCAATACAATAACAATAGCGCTTGACAGGCTAACAATAACATAACTATAACCTATACGTCAGTTTGACATATGTCGCAGAGATCAAGCTATCTTTTACGAAGTATAAATTGCGTCTTATTATTTTTTGGGAATGAGAATAGTTTTGTCCGAAATACTGAAGTTTTAGATATAGGGTTTCTGATTACTATCGATGCGCCGAATATTCGTTTGGTATTCGGTATTCGGCGTATTTGGCATCTTTCGCCACTATTTATAATCGACCGAATTTTTCGGTTTTGTTGCCGACTATATTCGGCTTTTCTATTTTTTGGCTACATGACATGGTGTAGAACTAAAAGACAAAACTTCTTATGTAAGATTTATGTTATATTAAAAGTCAAAGAAAACATATTTATTTCTTAACCTATAGTTAGTATAGTCAATATTTATTTTAAACCTTAAATCAACATTTATATTTATTATTAAACTTTAAACCAACAATTTATTGTGCAACTACGGAATTTATTATTTTTGTAATGATAAGCACCTTTGTTTTTTATTTGTAACTTAATTCTGCGATGTTTTGAAGCAAAGTGACAGCGCGGTGTGTCTTGCTTGTCATCTAGCCATCAGCGACACGTAGCGTACTAGAACCTGCTTATGCGGCAAAACAATGTAATGGTAAAACGAAAATCCGTTTCGGTTAAAGCTAAACCGAATAATATTCGGTATTCCGTTATTCGGTGAATACCACTATTCGGCGCATCTCTACTGATTACCCGTAACGACTTTCAAAGATGTACAAATGAAAGCCGAGACCAACGGCTTAATGTGCTGTCCGAGGCACGGAGGAGTCTCAACGTGCTGTGTAAGGAATGGACACCCATCCACGGACCGACCTAGGCAAGCGTTTCTTAACCTCGAATATCGACCCGTGCGGGTATTATTATTCAGTCACAAGCTCCTCTTTGTAAGTAAATAGGTATGTAAATTCAGAAAATGCAAGCCCTTTAACAATTCGCTATTAAATATGATATTATTGCTTACTGCAAATAAATACTTGCACGAACAGTAGAATAATAAAATTTTATTGTCATTAAAACATAGCACCGCTGTGTTTATAACAATTGAGTAAAAGCATATTACGTTTTGGTTATTTATAACCTACTTCAAAAAAGGAGGAGGGTCTCAATTCGTCGCCTTTTTTTGTGTCTCTTCCCCGGTTAGGTCCTCAAAGACGCCTTGTAGGATTTGAAAAATTCTTCTGTTTGGAAGGGTATTTCCAAGTGGACTCGTAGTCATCAGGTCCGGATCAGATGATGTGATCCCATGGAAATCAAGGTATATCCTCAAATATTATAGGCATATATACAGGGTTACAGGAAAAGTCGACCTAGATCCGTTAAGGGCGTATAGTACACATCATTTCTGAATGATTTCACTATGGAACCCCCCATCCTAAACTTAACCGTTTTCGAGTTTTTCGACTTTTATTTTTTTTTATGAAAATGCCCAATTTTTCGGCTATTGAATTGAATATTTTGAAAAAAACCAAAAAATCAAAAAAAAAACAAAAAAATTTTTCATGTAAAAAACCAAAAAAAGAATCATAAGAGTCAAAAAAATTCAAAATATTCAATTCAATAGCCGAAAAATTGGGCATTTTCATAAAAAAAATTAAAACTCGAAAATCTCGAAAACGGTTAAGTTTAGGATGGGGGGTTCCATAGTGAAATCATTCAGAAATGATGTTAAAAAAAAAAAAAAAAATGATGTGTAGGTACTACACGCCCTTAACGGATCTAGGTCGACTTTTCCTGTAACCCTGTATATGATATGATTTTATTGTATTTTTCTTTGACATTATTTTATTTGATTAATCTCGCGTTTCTATGACATTTTATGATTTGGTTTTACATTTTCGGGCTTTTTATTTTTATCAATCTTGATTTTATGACATTCTATGATTTTACTGTACTTTTTGATTTTGCAAGACATTTTATGATTTTATTGTAATTTTCTTTGACTAGAAAGCCGTGACCGGATGGACGTGGTTAGCTTTATTCTTCAATAAATTGCTGCGGTAAGAAGGCATACCTGAAGAATGGGGCAATAGTTCGATGGTGCCCATCTTTAAAAACAAAGGTAATGTGCTGGAGTGCAACAACTATAGAGAAATAAAGCTAATGTCACTTAGTATGAAAGCTTGGCAGAAAGTTATTGAAAGGCGGCTGAGACAAGAGAGTGAGATATCGCAATCCGCCAGTTGTGCGAGAAATACAGGGGTGCACATAAAAACTTGCACATGGTGTTCATTGATTTCGGAAAAGCATACCTACGACCGGGTTCCTCATTAGGTTTTGTGGAGAGCCTTTAAGAAGAAAGGAGTGCCTGGAAAGTATGTAGAGTTGATCCGAGCAATGTACAGTCGATGCAGTACTGTGAAGGGGTAACTCAGGGAGCTCAAATGATAAGCAGAAATTACTTTTAACTTATATTGAACCAACAACGTGCCAGCCTTCGGGCGGCTTTTACAGAAGTCCCAGCTAAACAAAACTACACGCGTTCGATCTATTTCAAATATTCTGTATTCGATTTCCTTCCAAACTTATAAGTCGCCAGTATTAGGTGTCAGCGGCCGAACAGGTTGCTTGTCCTATGTGGAAAGCCTCTACATGAGCTACGCCCCTACGAATAGATGCGCAGAATCATGTGAAGCGCAACTATTCTCAACTTTGGAAGGAAAATCACTCTTACCTAACACCTTTACCTAACGGAGGAATTAATCTGAGGTCCTTCCCTTACAAGGGGAAGGCTCAAGTCATGGCAAACGAATTACCGGATTCTCCGATATTTACTCTAACTTCAGCTAATAAGTGCACATGCATTAACAAGTCAACGCCGTCATGCTTGAACCTCCTTGCACAAAACCTCCGAAAAAGTAACAAGGCGGCCTCATACCTAACAGAAATGATGTGATAACTCACATCTACCCGGATGGGGTTTAATTATTTGAAATTCAAACGTGATACAATATTTCATCCTCAAGCATTTATCAGGCCAGAGAAGGAAAGGCTGGATCGCATCGAATCTTCTAAACCTATCATTGAACTTTATCCAGAGCTTATCACACTTATCGTATTTAATATTATCAATAAGTTATTAACTGGACCAATGCCATAAACAGTCATCAACTGGACCAATGATGCCAAATCAACATCCTTTGCGAAGGCTATGCCCCGTATGCAAAGTCGGTTTCAGTTATGACCAATACCTCTCCCACTCTTGAAATGTTTATATCATCAATGCACTGGATTAAGCTCAGCCTAGCTGAATAAAAAAAAACAAATATTGCTTCGATGCGTAGTCAGCATTGCCAGCCTTTTCTTCCCCCGGCAGCTTACATCAGCTCATGGAATTGGAAAATAATTTGTTTTAATCACATCGATACCCGGCGCCTTCACCAATATGTGGAGTTACAATATGTGAAGGGGTTACTCAGGGAGCTCAAATGATAAGCAGAAATTACTTTTAACTTATATTGAACCAACAACGTGCCAGCCTTCGGGCGGCTTTTACAGAAGTCCCAGCTAAACAAAACTACACGCGTTCGATCTATTTCAAATATTCTGTATTCGATTTCCTTCCAAACTTATAAGTCGCCAGTATTAGGTGTCAGCGGCCGAACAGGTTGCTTGTCCTATGTGGAAAGCCTCTACAGTACTCAAGTTCGGTCTACGGTGTGGCAGTCAGCTTGCACTAAGGGTCGGCCCTCTGTCCGTATCTTTTCCTGATGATAATGAACGCTCTGACGTCGGATTTACAGGAAGACACGAAGGCACCCTGGAGTGCACACTCCAGGGTGCCTCTTCCTGTAAATACATATGCATACAAGTCATATACATACATCTCTACCTTAGGCACACTCAAAATAACCTAGTTCTAAGAGCATATGGCCCACTGATGAGAAAGCCAGAACTAGGCGCTGAAATAAAACAATGTATCCAAGCCGTGTTTGAGCATATTGGAATCGTCTTGAGATCTACTTTGGCTATAAATGATTTTCATGGTCATTTGAGTTACCAAAACTAAAAAGTGAAAAATAAAAACCTTTTTAACAAAAATATCAAACTGACTTCCAAAACAAAACACTACAAAGCGAAAAAAACTTTCTTTTCAAAAGTCGAAAAACGATAATTAGGTACCAAAGACACCGACTTTTGAAAAGAAAGGTATTTTATGCTTTGTAGTGTTTTTTTTTGTTTTTTTTTTTTTAAGTTTTGTTTGTTTTTACAGACAGATGACGACATTTGTCGAAGGCCTCAATGTTAAACAGTTGTTGGGTGTCAGCGAGCACGAAAGGTAATCAATTTACAGCTTGCAAATGAGCGTGTTTACTGAATGGTGGTTTAATACTTCGCGTTGGCAAAAAAACAGTTAGTTGAATAATATTTTGGTAACGGATGATGTGTTCGACGACGAAGCATGCTTGTCTAGAAATAACCTATTCGCTCTTGACTTAAAGACATTGTAGCTATCTGGAAACACAGACTCCAGAAGGGAATTTCACTCCTTAGCTGTACGCATAATAAAAGTGTCCCACCATGAACCATGTAGGAAGTGCGATGAACGTGTTGGGCGGAATTATAACATGCAATTCCACACAAGCCACGTACAAGATCTAAGTCTTAATAAATTTCAAACATTCATTAAACGTAAGTTGTGCCAGAAAGCGTTTTATACAATAAAAGATTACGTTGAGGACAAACAGGCTTGGCATTGAGCTGCTCCAATATATATATTTTTTTTTATATATTTTGCACCGTGAATTTTGTTTTTTTTTGTTTTCTTGCAATGACAAGAATATTTACTTTTTAAAGTATTATATTATTTTATTTTAAGTTTATTTTAATTGTTGTGAATGTGAAGACTATGTGGATTCAATTTTTGTTTGTTTTTAATTTTAATTTATCCAACTTAGTTTTAATCATGGTCTGGCAGTTTGAGTAGTTTATGCGGCCTACCCGAATGTCCTTTCTTTGGTATTGTTCGTCGAATCGTTGAGCTCCTTAAATTCTGAGTTGAGCTGCACGGTTATTGACTAATGCGTGCACTGACTGGACAGGTCCATTCAATCTGGCTGGTTCATTCCTCAAAAGACCATTTCAGACTTCAGTCTACATGGTCTTCACATGATCTAACAAAGATTTTGTCTGGACTTTAAAAGAGACTGTGACCTCTGAGTTTGTTTCGGCCTTTCTTCTCAGAGTAGTCAGATAAGAAACGCCGACTTCATCTAGTTTAAAAAATATGATCGACATGTAAAAGTGTTTGTACAAACCTACTTACAGAAATAAAATCATTTATCATTATTCATCGCAAACGCCCTGAAATGTACCAGATAAAAAACCGACAAGCTGGCAACTTAGTGACAATGTTCAAGGCTCTGACGAGGTTGGTATCGCCCCATTCGGAGACTGCTTGCAGAAACAGGTCCAAACGCGCTTCCATGACCTCACGGAGTGTCCGGAACTGTGGCCCGGTAGCCCATGCGTTGGACAAGTATTTCTCAGCAAAAGTAAAGTCGTCTGCAGCAGATCGTTAATGACCCCGGCATTAATATCCAATTGGTCCGTCGAGCAGCCATCAATAACCACTCGAAGGGACCGATTTCTCAGAAATGTCGCGAGTGGGTTGTCTGAAAAAATCCTGTCGAGACATAATTCGATGAGTTAAGACAAACCGGGTAACCTACACTATTGAGATTTATGTTATCTGAAAGAACATTTTATTTACTACATTTTATGCAACAAAAGTTACGGTCAATTATGTCCCAATTCTGAAACATCGGGGTAAACGAAACGCAATGTGGCTTGTATTTTCTAGAAGGACTACTTATGTTCTTCATTTTGTGTTGGAGAAGCTAAAGTCAACTGTGTCCCGGTTCTGAAATAAAAGGTAAACATACACTGGCAATATTTTATGAGTAAACCAAAGAAGATAAACCAAATAAAAACAGCAATAAAACTAAGATTTTCTTACTCGTAAGTTCTTATTTTTTGTCAGAGACGCTACGGTTTATTATATCCCAATTCTGAATTTTTTCGATGGGTTATTATTATTTAGGCTTATTAGGCTGACCCCGAGTTTCTCGGCTCTAAATTATCGCAGAATTAATGTGACAAATTGTCAAGCACGCGAATGCACACAAGACAGACAAGCACTGCTGTGATTAGTTGAATAAATTTTCAACAGTCAGAATCGAACTCGCGACCCATTCGTACGCAGACAGTCAACCGCTCTGAGTTTTATGGCAGCAAAACCTTATGACAACTCCATCCATTAGTTTCTAAAACTGTACATTGCCAGATACAGCTTCTTATCTACATTGTAAAAAAAGTAAATAAATGATCCGTTACCAAAATATTACTCGAATAACTGTTGTTTTGCCAACACGAAGTATTAACCCATCATTCAGTAAACACGCTCATCTGCAAGCCTTAAATGAATCACCTGTTGTGCTCGCTGACACCCAACAACTGTTTAACATTGAGGCCTTCGACAAATGTCGTCATCCGTCAATCAGTCAATCTGGAGAAAACATTGACGACTAAATTACATGCATATAAATTCCACATGATTAATACGCTGGAACATTTTGGCCCAAGTGGGAGTGATGCCTGTTGGCCTACCGCCACGCTCAGTCGCGGTGAGGAAGCCGGTGTAAACAGGCTATTTGCACGACTTGATCTTGGCCAGATCTTGACCTATTAACACGCAACCACGCACTGGATGTCAGTGAGTGTCGCTCCGTGTATTTATAGATTGGGGCGCTGAAGCTTTTTGTTTCGAGTTCGCGCGCAATCGGGGAACGGACGAAGTACGGACGCGTCGCGTCGTCGGATGGAAAATGTCCGCGAGAGGGATCAGACGCAAGAAGTCGTCGCTGTCCGAAGTGAAAGTCGCCGTGATCGGCGCGCCATCTGTCGGCAAGAGCGGTACGTGCAGTGGAGTGTTTATTATTTTTAAAAGCGAGTGTTTTTTGTGTATTTTTATTTTTTGCTAAAATTAAAAAAAAAAAACAGAATAGGTATTAATTTAGAATATTTTTTTTTAAATGAATAATTCGAAGTGCTCTGTGGAAGTGATTCACCGACACACGTTGCTCGTTATTTTAGTTTATATAAAAATAATCGAAACTGCGTAGGTACGACTGAGTTTTCTAACACCATTGCTAACATAACGTTGATGAATTACAAGTGTTTCTGCCTCAAGGTCCAGAATATTTTCAGATCGTAAATGGGATCGAGGGGTGATAAAAAAGCAGAATTTATCATTGCCTGACATTATGCTAAATATTAGTAGACCCACCGGACATAAAAAATATAATAAACCTTTTTAGCTGTTGCGATTTGCCAAGTTTTAATTCAGAAAACGTGACTTAATTGTGTTTGTATATGTTTAAAAAAATCTTACTTATGGAAGTTCGATCGTTGATGTTAAAATCAGTGTTATAAACAATCTGAGAAAAATATTAAAAAAGGATACTTAATGAGCTTATAAATTATTTACAAACTTCTGCAGAGGGTGAAACTAATACAGGTCGACTCTTTTCAAAATTATAGTTGTCACCTAAATAATGGCCCATTTCCTCATGAAAAGTGAGAAAACGGCTACAGGAGTTGATTGAAGCTATATTACGGTAACAATAGATCTTACGGCCAAAGTTGACCAGAAGTTTGAGGTCATGTGAATCCAATGGCAAGCTATCGGTTTGAAGTTATTCACACTCGCAAACTAGGGTTATCGACATTTAACAATTGATGAACATGTTACCAATAGGTTGTATTAACTTTACTTACCTACTTAATTCACTCATTTATCGCACGAGCTCCTTATTCCGCATCCAAAATGCTATATTTCGTTATCTAAGATGCCGAAGTAATTAATATAAAAGAAATATGGATTTTCTCAGCAATGCAAACTTGGTAGACGGTTGCGACCTCTTTCATAATAATTATATTATCAGCGACAAAAATCGATTAACAGTGCAGTAGGTACAAGCTAAATTTTCAAAAAAAAAAACAATAATCCGCTTTTCATTAGCACTGTTTTCATTAAAGAACAGATATTAGGGTTAATGTTATTTAAAGCTGTTTTAAATAATTACAATAGTCTGCGTTTTATCATTTCATGTAAAACTTAACTAATAAGAACTAGCTCAGAGCTTATTTGACAATAATATTAACAATTAATTTAATTTAATTGAAATATAACGTTCGATGTAAATTACACTATTACAACACTTAATAAATACAATATACAAAAATTCAGAATAATCTGAATTATAAAAAAACACGACAAAAAAGAACCCAAAAATAATAAAAATTCTGCATAAAACTTTTACAAAGATCTTACAGTCACACATTCATATCAAAAAACTTCAATATTCTGAAAACTGTGGTATAAAATGCAAGGTTGGCAAAGGGAACAATAATTAACTCTTAAATAATCACATCATTTTTTATTGTACACAAAACAACGTAATTATGTACACGGTGATAAATGATAATGATAAATGATTTATTTCTGTAAGTAGGTTTGTACAAACACTTTTACATGTCGATCATATTTTTAAAACTAGATGAAGTCGGCGTTTCCTATCTGACTACTCTGAGAAGAAAGGCCGAAACAAACTCAGAGGTCACAGTCTCTTTTAAAGTCCAGACAAAATCTTGGTTAGATCATGTGAAGACCATGTAGACTGAAGTCTGAAATGGTCTTTTGAGGAAAGAACCAGCCAGATTGAGTGGACCTGTCCAGTCAGTGCACGCATTTGTCAATAACCGTGCAGCTCAACTCAGAAATTAAGGAGCTCAACGATTCGACGAACAATACCAAAGAAAGGACATTCGGGTAGGCCGCACAAACTACTCAAACTGCCAGACCATGATCAAAACTAACTTAGATAAATTAAAATTAAAAACAAACAAAAAGTATGATCCACATAGTCTTCACATTCACAACAATTAAGAAAAAAAAAAGAACTTAAAATAAAATAATATAATAGGTACTTTAAAAAGTAAAAATTCTTGTCATTGCAAGAAAACAAAAAAAGAAAAAAAAAAGAAAATTCATGGTGCAAAATATAAAAAAAATCAAAATTAATTGGAGCAGCTCAATCCCAAGCCTGTTTGTCCTCAACGTAATCTTTAATTGTATAAAACGCTTTCTGGCACAACTTACGTTTAATGAATGTTTTGAAATTATTAAGACTTAGATCTTGTACGTGGCTTGGAAGCTTATTATAAAAGCGCACACATTGACATCTAAACGAGCCACCTATTTTCGTGAGCCTTGTTGCGGGTACTACAAATTTGTGTTTGTTCCTAGTATTTATGTTATGGATATCACTGTATTTTTTAAACAATTTTATATTTTTATGGTGAGAATAAGGTTTATGTACAATTCTTAACTCAAAGAGTTTTCTATCAGCAAAAAAGACAATAGGCTAAGACAACAATTTCCTTAATTGCTTTTAAATACTTCAGCATATTTCACATATTTTTTTTACTGTACACAAATCAACTTATTTACACGGTGAAAATAAAGTTTATTTACAAAGGCGAATATAACTCAAAGTGGATTTTCTACCAGTAAACAAAGACAATAGGCAAAGGCAACGATTTCCCTAATGACTTCTAAATACTTCAGCATGAATCACACCAAAACTGAATGAAGTGTACCTCATTCCTGCACGATTTGATGGCATATTAACTGGTGACGTGTGGTGTGGTATAGTTCTTATATTTATAGTCATTAACGGGCTATAGGAACTGGACGCGTGTAAACACGCAGAAATGACGCATAGTTGCCACTGTTCCGCATTCCTGGGAAAATGTGGCTGAATAGATGAACGAGATTGGTTTTGAAGGTATGGTTAAATATAAAACAAACAATTGGGTTTTAAAACCCGCCCAACGGTCGAATCCTATAATTTCTTTAGAGTTCATGGTAATGAATATGGCGATATTACAGAAAAAAAACCTGTAACAAACAAATGTAGACTAACTAATTCATAAAGAGGAATAATCTGCCTTATATTTAAAGTTTATTTTAAACTTATTCCAAATCAAACCGAAGTTCACAATTCAAAGTGACCTGTTTCATAAAACAAGAATTTCAAAAACCTTGTCTTTTGCACATCTGTCTAGGTAGTTCTATTCAAACTACTCCTACAATGATTTCTGTAGGTAAAGCTATTCCGATGATAGAGTTTGGAGATGGAAGCTGGTCCGTTTAAAGGCATGAATGTAAATCATCCTTCTTAAAAGCTTATTTTAATTAATTAATAGAATCCCTATTAAAAGAGCCCTTATGAAAAATGGCGAAATCTCTGTGTAATACAAAGAATGCTAAACATTACAATAGTGTTCTAAAGTAATAAGTGGTATGCCAGCTAGGTATATCCACCATATAAATAGGTACATCGTTCCGGAATGTGCAACATTTTAATTGAACTGACGTTACAATACGTGGCCAATGCGAAAACACACACCGAACGTTTATTACACTAATAAAACATTACGAACGAGATGAAAATAAACATTTTTTTTACATTTTGTTTGCGAAAAATATTACAAAACTATTATAGCCTGTGATTTCGTTCCTGTGGGCTGTACCAGAGGTACCGTGCATCTTTCCGGTATAAAAGTAGCCTGTGGCATTTAACGGTTAATACTTCCATACATACTTAATTACTCATGCGGAATCAGATCCACCAGTCTATTCTGTAAACGACTCACCGTGAAACTTAGGTGAAGTTAGCTTGTAAAAGGATATACGGTCACAGATATCCGACTGAATTTTCTAAGTAAAAAGTCATAATTCGAGGTTTAGCACTCGTCTATTTCCTCCTCCAATATTGGACCAATTTAAAAGATATTCCGTTGTGCACCTATGTTTTATTTTTTAAAATTTATAGTTGTCTAATTTGTACACTAGGCCTCTATTGATAGCGCAATTTTGAGCATATTTTGAGGGTTCTAATGCTTCTAAAGATAAAGTATCATCAAAAAATGTATCATCCAGGTAGGTCATTCCAGACCTACCTAGATATTAACTTCTTCTTTTTCGTGTCAATGATTCCTAATTTATGTGTTTTAGGTATTACCATTAGATATTTTGATTCATATTATAGATTTTAATTATGTCAACAACATACTTTAAATGGTTTTCTCTCGTCTTTCTCTCGTCTTCGGCTTTAAAAGTGCCTCCAGCAGTAGGCAAGAAAACACAGCTCAAAAACTGCATGTCAGAAGAATTCTTTCTATTTTATTGAAACATTATTTTCTGTATCGACTCATAAAGACTCAATCTGTTAATTTGTGTTTTGTTTTCATATAGCTTCGTAGGTATGGCACCCATGTGCTGGTTTGGTCCCTGGGGTGGTCACGGCGCGCAGTGCGTTCTGGTGCGCCGGTGATGGGGAGTACTCCCCAGAGGAGGGTCCGCTGATGGACAGCCGCGGCGGGTTCGCGGTGAGTGCTAACGCGAACCCGTGTTCCCGCCATAAGCGGCACAAGAGGACACCGTGGAGTTTTACTGGGTTAGAGTCCCACAAAACTGCGCTATCTCCTCGTGGTAGCGCAGTATGCATGAGCATTTCTACAACAATAAAAAAAATGTGCGGGATCCACAAAAGTGTATTTTGAGATAACATTTTTGTGATAACATTTTCTTCTGCCATGATAAATGACATCCATCCAAGGCAAGGCTATGGCACAGATAATATAATACCAGCATACAGAAGCCTCATCCCGTTCTCTCCATCCTCATTTACAAAGAAACCGTGCCGACGAAACTAGTGTTTTTCGTCTGATTAAGCTGATTATTTTGCTAATAATATCGATCGCTATCGGTTCCGTTCCACGGATATAGATAGTGTTAGCAACGACTTGCAATTAAAACGGATTACCCGGTTCGTGAATACTTTTCTTCAAATACAGCGACGTTGGGTGTTATAGTATTTTTTGCACGTTTTTACTGTTTCATTGTATCAAAATGTGTATTGATTTATTGTATTCAATTGTATTTTTTTAAACAAATTAAAAAATCAAGTGGATGCCTCAGAAATTTAAAACCACGCCAATTATTGGAATAAATTTTTAAGTGATTTATTCAAATAATCTTTGAAAAGTGAATTAAGAGCCTAATTATCCTTAATTTTGTGCTTAGAAGAGTTAATTAAACAAGAACATACATTTTTATGATCGTCTCTAGAAAATCTTAATATTTCGCAAAACTCAATAACAAATCAAAGCTTATCACGCCATCTTGTGCAAATTATTTGAACCAAATATTGTTTGTTCGCATTGGGTGCCCGTGGCTATGGTAAAGGGTCCCATAGATAGATGTAACGAAATATTTCTAAAAAGTGTTGTCGCATCGTTGTCGCACTGTCTGCGGGCGGACCTTAAGGTTTCACTAGTCGATCATTCTTCCATTTAAACGTAGACTCGCGATTACTCCACTGTTGGTGCACGATTCACGTTCAAAATAAAAAATGATATCAATTTTTCTCATCATTATCTAGCCCTATATGGAAACAAAAAAAAATGGAGCCGTCACGGGACGCCTGGTAGATGTGAAACATCGACGTTATTTCGTAAAAGTAGTATGCAGAAAAGAACAGATTGTGGTAGGAACTAAAAATGTCAATAAAATAAAATAAAAAATATAACGATTTTTTTTTCTAGATAACGATGATTTTTTATTAAATAAACATTCATTTTCATTAAATACAAAAATTTACATATTTATTTTAAATCGAAACTACTCAATTAGTTTAATCAGTGACTTCGGTAATAGTTACATTCGATGTTGCCTCTGAGAACGGTATTACTGTGACAATTGGTCGATGGTAACTGAAGTACGATACGAAAGTATTGGACATAACATTATTAAGATATCTAATAAATACAGCATCTATTGTTGTTCCGTATCTGGTGGTAGGTTCTCTTGGATTGTTATTAATTTCCAATTGAAATTCTTCTTGAAGAAACGTAATTAATGGCGTTGATTCATCTTTTGCAAAATTTACATTGAAATCCCCAGCTAAAATCAATGGTAGTTGGTTTTTATTGGTTTTGAAAATTATTGAACCTCGGTGACTGTACGGAAATAATCTCTCGTGTAAAAATAAAATGATATCATTTATTTTTTTATTAGGAGAAATGTACACAACAACCATCATCAATTCACTTCCATCTTCTAGTTTCACGTGTGAAGCACACATATCGCCAATAGATGTTTGGGAGACATGAACTTCTGTAGCGTTTTGAATTACTAAATCCATGTTGAATGTAGTAATATGTGAAGTATTGTTGTTTTTATAAATGGCAACTCCAGCTGCTCTAACATTTTGTCTCTTAAATTTAGCTATACAGTGAAAATTAGGTAAGTCAACTGATTCATCTGCTGGAAGCCATGTTTCAGTTAGTAATAAAAAGTTACTCCGTTGACAAATAGAATCTTGTAAATCAGTAGTATGTTTTCTGAGACTTTGGCAGTTTAAAGTATAAATGGTTAATTTATTTCTGGAGTTCATAAATTCAAGGATCAGTCCTTGCAATGTAGCAAGTTTGTTTAAAGCTAATCTTTTGAATTCTTGCTGTAAACTTGAAACTGATGGATCTACTCTCCTTCCATGATAAAATCTTAAGTTATTCTGACTGTTACATATAAATAACCCTTCAATACTTGTTACTCGTGTTAAAGCTACGTAAAGTAATGGAATAGAATGACTTTTATTATACTCATAGACCACCTCGTCATATGTACCTCCTTGAGACTTATGAATAGTCATAGCACATCCTGATATCAATGGAAAATGATTTCTTTTTCCCACAATGGTTTTATTATTATTGAGTGGTATACTTGAAGTTCGACGTATGATAGGTACTGCACGTAAAATCTTAACTTTTATTTTAGAGGTATTTATCGTAGCAAAACAATTCATGCTGTTGTAGTTGTATTATATTTTAATCTGACCTTCAGGCGTACTTCAGAATCAGTGTTTGTCTTACTCGTGTATCCAAACGCAAATGCATTGCATACAATCCGCTCAAAAACAATTAACATACATATTTTTTGGAATTTTTTGTCGCCTGTTCTAGAGAAATGTAATTGTTGCGTTTAATTTTAATTTATTTTACAAATAATTTTCAAATATAAAGAATTACTGTACATTTACGTATTCTAAATTGATTCCAGGGCAGAATCTGGCCATGTCCTTTATGTGAATTTTAATCTACCTAGAGAGTAGATTTTACATTTACTGGCGCTCAATACACACCAAATATACGCGTGCTAAATGCACAGATAAATGCATACTTTAATTATAAAAATATAATTAACTTACTGATGACTTGATAATGTGTCATAGTGTGATTTTGCTTTCTTTGCAGGAGGCTGATCACTTCCACTCTCTAAATTATCACGGTCAGACATTTTATTATCAGAACAGAAAAATGATTTATTTACCAGAAAAACACAGGTTATGAGTACTGTAATAAACAGAGTATACATTATAGGTATCCGAGCTCAGTGGAGCGAAAGAGATGGCTTAACGCCGGATCGAGTGAGAGAGAAACGCACAGTCGATTGCGCGTGGCGACGCGTCGCCACGCCAGAAATCGGTCTCACGTGCGCCTATAGATGTTTCACATCAAAAGTAAAAAAAAAATATTAGAAAGTTATGAGCGTCGAAAGTTCCATATTTCAACACTAATTTTAACGCATCTTTGGACGGAAATAAATACCATAAGAAGAAGGAAAATTGCAAAACGGTCTCCATACAGGGATAGATTAGTAATTCAACAATGCAAATAATTTTATTTTGAAAATATACATTTAGTCGTTTTTTCATGATATCTAGACTCCCAAAGGTCTATTTATAAGAATTCGCGCGCTCGTTTTTGCAAAAGTGCTAATTCGTAAGCGAACTAGATTCTTACTGCTCATCACACGTGTTGTCGGATGAGAAATGATGCATTTTAACCTCGCACACAAAATAGTTTGTGCCGCCGACTAGGGGTACCTTAACTATGCAACTGAGCCACAAGGAGAACGATTTATTTCTGTCAGTAATTACACGCAAATGAAACTTTATTAACTTTTAACCTTCCATATCTGAGCCAAATGCGATTTCAAGTAGTGTTCTGGACTAATAATAACTCCGCTTTCCATTAGGGTTTCATAAGTGTAATTTTATGAACGCTTCAAGATACCTTCGTAAAGAAACAATTGTATTTTTACATTTTAATCTGAAGGCCGGTACCTTGCGAACTGTTATCTTATCAGCAACAAAATTAGTTCTATATTCAAAATTTAGTTATTAGAAAATGAACTTTAATAAAATAAGTTTATTTTCTAATAACTAAATTTTGCTCATATTTTACAAAACTTTTTATTTTTTTTATTTTTTCAAAACTTTAATTACTATAAAATAATTAACTACAATTAAATAGTATTATTACTAATAAAAAAGCAATATACAATTACTTATTAATGTTTCCGTCTTTCGCAGACTGTTTTCCAAGGAAATTATACTCAGGATGTTTTTTTAAAAATGGGTGGTCGCTTCGGTTTCGTTTCATAAACCGCGTTTCGGTCCTATATGCGGGATCCTTAAGAGGAAATGCGGTCGCAGACATCCGACTAAATTTCCTAAGTAAAAAGTCATAATTCGAGATTTGGCTCTCGTCTATTTCCTCCTTAAATATTGGACCAATTTATAAGATATTCCATAAACTGAAGAAGAAAGATATACTATGCCAAAATGTTTTCCTATGTGATGATACATTATCTTTAGAAGCACCTCAACCCTCAAAATATGCCCAAAATTGAGCTATCGACAGAGGCCTAATGTACAAATTTGACAACTTTAAATGAAAAAATAAGAAACTTTTACAAAAAATACTATCGACTTCCAAATAAGGAAACTACAAAGTAAAAAATAACTATTTTTGGAAGTCGGTGTCTTTCTTAGGTACCATTTTTTGCGTTATGGACACCGACTTCCAAAAATAAAGTTATTTTTCACTTTGTACTTTTCTTATTTGGAAGTCGGTAGTATTTTTTTGTAAATAGTTTTTTTATTTTTCGCTTTTGATTGTACCTACCTATTAAGCAAGTTGTTTAGTACATTACCTTAACGCCAGAATAGATAACTCGAATATTATGAAACTTGAACATAACCGGTGAAATGAGAGATCTGCGTATCCCTTCCTTGAGAGCGTAATGGCGTGATGTTATGTTATGAAATGGCATAATCAATAAACAGACATGCGATTGCAGCAATCCCGAGAGATTTATTGTTATTAATTGAAGAGTTCTGTCGTATATCTTCGAAGTTCTTCACCAGATCATCACCAAATTAAAATGGGATCAATTTCGAATCATACTCTATCAAACAAAAAAAGAATTTTTAATATCGGTCCACAATTGACGGAGATATCGGTGAACATACACAAAAAAAAACAAACATGAAGTCGAACATAGAACCTCCTCCTTTTTTGTAAGTCGGTTAAATAGGAAAACATAGGGGCATACTATATACTATATATCTTTCTTTTTCAGTTTATGGAATATCTTTTAAATTGGTCTAATATTGGAGGAGGAAATAGGCGAGAGCCAAACCTCGAGTTATGACCTTTTATTAAGGGCAATTCAGTCGGATGTCTGCGACCGCATTTCCTATTCACACATATCAAATGGCTTTAAGTACTGGTTCTATAAACCAATCTGCCTAGCCTTTAACAACGAGTATATTGGGTTCGGCTTAACCGAGTAACTGGGTAACACGATTCCACACATTTCAGGCTTCTGATTAACTGGTACGGCTGTCGATGATGTACAAGTGACAGCAGCTGGGACCAACGGCTTAACGTGCACAGAGTCTTGGTATGAATTAAATGGTCACCAATCCATGGACCGACCTAAGCAAACGTTGTTTAAGGTTGCCCTAGTCGACAGCACGAACTATTTTGTACGCGGGGTTAAAATGCATGCTATCTCATCCGACAACACGCGCGGAAGAGATTGATGCTGTGATGAGTAGTCAGAAGCTAGTTCGCGTAGTAAATTTGTAGTGAAATGAAAAACGACTAAATTTATATTTTTTAAATAAAATTATTTGCTTTGTTGAACTACTAATCTATCCCTGTATGGTGGCTGTTTGGCAATTTTTCTTCTTCTTATGGTATTTATTTCCGCCCAAAGATGCGTTAAAATTAGTGTCGAAATATGGAACTTTCGACGCTCATAACTATTTTTTTTTACTTTTTAGTTTCCATACAGGGCTAGATAATGATGAGACAAATTGATATCATTTTTTATTTTGAACGTACATCGTCAAACAGTGGAGTAATCGCCAGACTACGTTTGTATGGAAGAAGGGTCGACTAGTGCAATCTTAATATCGAACCTCGATTGTCGATGTTAAGCAGCTCGAGGATTGGTTCAAAAAAATAAACAATATTATAGGTAAGCGATTAAACACTCGTGTTTTGATGCTACGGCTCTAAAATAAGCTTAATGCGATGCTTTGCGATTGCTGTGCTCAGCGAATGTTTAGAAAATATCCTAGGTTCTAGGTAAGGCAACTAATTAGGTACGCGTTCAGGTTTCTTTTTCAGTGCAGTTCTATTTTTAACCCCCGATGGGAAAAGAGAAATGTTATAAGTTTAACGTGTGTACCTGTGTATTTGTTTATATATGTATCTCTCTGTAGCATCATAGCTTAGTAAAAGAATGAAACGATTTTGATTAAATTTTTTGTTTGAATGTTGACTTTTTTAGAGTGTTTTTCTCTATGTTTGACGAAAATCGGTTCAGCTGTTCAAAAGTTATGTGCGTTTTACTGTTTGAATCGGGGTGTTTTCGCAAGATATCGTGTCATAATTACATGTTCAATAGATTGTCGATCGAAGCGTGTCTATAGCTTGATAAATTATGTAGTATGAAATAAAAACGACTCACGAGTTTTTACATTTTTACTTGCTAGTTCAGTTTTCTTAACTAGTGCTAAAAAAAGCCTTTACAATAAATGCTTGGGCTAAAGCTTGTGGCTTTATAATGATGAACGTCGAGGTTAAGCAACGCTTGCCGAGTTCGGTCCGTGGATGCGTGACCATCCATTATAAACCGAGACTGCTCCTTGTCTCGGCAATTACGCTATGCTTCCATTATTTTTTTGTAAATTTAAAAAAATCTTTTAAACAAAGAAATCAAACTGATTTCCAAAATAAAACACTACAAAACGAAAAATAACTTACTTGTTAAAAAGTTTTTTAATACATTTTTCTCTATTTAGTTTTGGTAGGTACCTCCAATGATTTCCATGGCAATCCATGAAAATCATTCGTAGCCAAAGTACATCTCATGAAGATTCCAATAAGCCCAAACACAACTAGGATACATTGTTTTATTTCGGCGTTCCAGTACGGTAGGCACTGGAACTCCGGCCCTTCCGGCTTCATCATCATCAGAGATCCTCCCTTTTTGAAGTCGGTTAAAATGTTACATGAAACTGTTGCAGCAACGTGTCTGGTTGTTGTGTAAGTAGTTAGCAACAAAGAGTTTTTCAGAGAGCAACATTTGATTTTGCTAAAACTTGTCCCAACTAAAAGCAGATACCCCATCAGCTAATAGACCCCTTCTGCTTTTTTACAAAGCTAAAGCCGTATACCCAAGCTTTTGTACAAAATATCGATGCAGCTGCCTTTCTGGCCAATTCAAATCAAACTCTAGGATTGTAGAGGAAGGCACTGCAAATTATTCAGAACGAATCTGTATCTACGTGAATACTTGTTTTAAAAGCCTACCATGCGCCGAAGAATGTTCAACGTTCGATGTTCGGAAAATATTGAAAATGCCCGCCACCGGTCTTTTCACCCAATTAAAAATACCTGGGAAAACCATTCATACTTTTCACTATGTACAGGTTTCAAGTTCTTACAGTCGGATTTCAGTTATGTTTCTAAGTTTTTAAAAGAAAATTTTCTTCGTGTTTTCGTCGTGCAAGCGACTCTCTTTCTTCTTCCTTCCCTGCTTCTGTTATTTGAGTTATTGGGCTTTTTTAAATTCCATTGCATACACAAAAAAAATTATATATCACCCATACAAATTTTGGTCAGCTAACGAACTTTGTATGGAAAATCAATTTTTTTAAGGTTCCGTACCAAAATAAAACAGGTAAAAAGAAACCCTTATGGTACGACTCAGTCTGTCCGTCTGTCACAGCTGGATATCACAAGAACTAATAATGCAATCAAATTGAAATTTGGAATAGTTTTAGATGACGATTGCCCAACTATTTTGCAAATAAGAAATAAATAAATATATGTATATATTGTTTACAACAGGGACTGAAAGGGGTTCTTAAAAATTCGAAGTGGGGCTACTAGAGCATGGGGGTATCATATGAAAAAGCGCTATATGCACATTCCCAAAAAAAAAGACTTTTTTTTTTGGCCGCTTTGTTTTTGACTTTTGACGAAAAATGTAAAAAAATATACCGGTCCCCCCTTATCTCCAAAGTTTGGATAGAGAAAAATCAATTTCAGATTTTCTCTATCTAATCCATCTAATTCTATGTGATAGAAGTTTATGTAAAGATAACAGGAAAAATAAAACGATATCACTAAATAGCACACTTTTACAGAAATAAAATTTAACAAAATAAAGATACAATAGTAAAGTACTGTCCGCCTGTTCGCCCTTCCACTTGTCAGCCTGTCCGCCTATCCACCTTGTTCCACGTTGTCCTATTGAAGGGCTGTACGTAAAGTTACAGATCCAAAATATTTATATTTGATGGTACGGAACCCTCGGTGCGGGAGTCCGACTCGCTCTGGACCGGTTTTTTTTGTATTTGGCTATGACTTCGTTGGAGAAAGTTGTTCATATCTGTGGGCAGAAGCAGTATTTAAATATGACAGCTCCTGTCCGTAACACTCTGTATATTGGTCCACCATATCATTGGCGGATAGCCTCTACCTCTCATGTGTTCTGTTAGGCACAGATTGGTTTGTTCACAATTCACAATCCCATAGTTCTCACTACGTCTCTTGATGTGTCTGTATCATCGAAGTCCATTTTCGACTGAAGGTGCGACTTCGAAGCTTCCTCATAGGTTTTCATTGCCGCCTCGCAAACGGCGACGTTCTACTCAAACGGCAAGTTGTCCTTAAACGTGTGAAAACGTTGGTCACCTTTCCATTATCTGGCAGCATAACCTCGTACATCGATCGGTCGAGGGTGCCATTAGGGACGCATATCTGGTTGAAAATACAATGGCGCTGACAACAGTGTGACGATTCACAAGCTATGTAAACAGTTGGCCATCTCCCAGATACTCGAATATTTACCAATTGTTTCTTTTCTCAATCTCTAAATAGTAAAAAACTGTTTGCACACCAAACTAGCTGTCAAATATATCTCGAGATTTTGACCTTAGCAAAGCCAGGGCGGGTCGCTAGTTTTATAAATAAGGATAGTTTGTTTAAAAAGCATATTTATATAACTCGTGATCAAGTTCGATCAGGAATTCTATTGATCTAACAACTCTAGAACACTAAATTTTCGCTTCGACCGGATGATTGATATCCGGCATTCCGAAGCAATTTTAAACTAGCATAACTCAAATTGCTGATGAAAGCATATAATGGATTGGTTTTCAGTTATTTTGGTGATACAAACCTAAACCGAATTCCAGACTTTTAAAAACATTTATCTAGAATTCGAAACTTTAAAAACTTTTTCCTTTCTGTAGTTATGATAGAGTATGATCTCTAGATATTCGTGAACCCTATCAGCCTACACAACTATGAACAAGAAATTACGATATCCATTGTTAATAGAAACTATACTTAATTAGCAGTAGGTATAGTCTAACTACATTCCAGCATTTCCAGCTGTGGATTACATGGCTTCAAACGTTAGGTTTATATTATTATGCATTTCAAGTCGACGACGTAAACTCAGCGAAACCTAGCAATTGCAGTACCAACTAAAACTTTTGAAAGCCTATAAATCAGGCTATTAGCAGCTTAAGTGTACTCATTAAGTACTATATTAACACATATTGATGCCAACTACGATAATAATGAAAATTTATGGCTCGCAAACGTCACATTTGTGTATTATTTAGTTAATTTAGAACACGACACGTTTATTTCTGTTGTTACACGTGGATTTTAATGAACCCCGTCTATTCTAAGCTCGCTAATAATAATCTGCCCGTTCGGGACGCGACAAGGGGTCATAATTTTGATAACCTTGATGTCATGATTTGGGTCAGAAAAAAAGATTGAATACCATTTGTATTTTTTGATTTTATATAACTGTTGAAACTGTTAATCGAATAGAATACCTACACTTTGTCCTAATTCCAAAAGGCTGAAATCCAATATCACTATTTTTTTCAACACTAATTGATGAGGGTTGTCAAGATAATTTACGCCGCTAGTTGGTGCCACTTTGGCAAGAGGTGTAACATACAACAATGAGGGTATTCTGAAATCATGTACACTAGGTGGCATCACTGAGACGTGAGGTCCAAGCTGCTGTCAAATGCTTATGTTTTTTGACATTAGTCAAATTGACGTCAAGCAAGTTGATGTCATAAGTTAAATTTTCCAAGTAAAAGACCTCTCACCAATGTGGCGCCAACTAGTGGCGTGAATTTTCTTAAAAACCCTCATTGACTATTGTCAAAGGCAAGTATTTGACAGGTGCTTGGACCTCTGACGTCTCAGTGATGCCACCTAGTGTACAAAATTTCATAAAACTCCCATTAGCCACCTGATCTGTAATGATAGCTGTATCTAAGTAAAATTAATAAATAAATAAAGAAATTATTTAAAAACAAATTTACTTACCAATTAATGAAAAGCTCAGATTACGATCATTTGTCGTAACTTTAGTACGTTTTTTGGCACGGGAAGTACTTACAATCGCATCATCTAGTTAGATTTCGATCTGTGGTTGCAAAGCAGTTTGAACGTGAAAACGTAGCAAACAGACAGACAAAGTTACTTTCGCATTAATAATATTAGTATGGATGTTCGTTGTCGAAATGTCTATAAAAAACCTGACAAGCTGAGTATGTCTGTACCCACTCGCCCCAATTGACAACCTGGTCTGTTTCTTCAGCTTATTTCGATCAATCGGTCAGAACCGACTTATTTTCGTCTTATAAATTCAGTTTCTCGCTTCCTACGTAAAAATGTCATGTGATTTTCGATGTGGAACAAAATTATTGGATAAAGGTAAAGGTTGGTTTTATTTAGAAATCGGACAGTTGGACACACGCGTCAGAGCGTGTTTACAGATGTTCAGTGTTGGGTGCATTCGAATATGAAGTAATCAAATGTTATCAAGGTGTTTCTTTGGGAAAAGGAAAAGTGTTTCGCCGATCCTAACATAGAACACGAGCAGGATGATGCCGATGTGGTTTTGCATCGAGACATTCACCTTGACAAATGATTAGGTAATTCTGCAAATCAAGAGATTAGGGTTATGGAAATATGGAAATCGAAAAACTCTCTGTATTGGAGCACGCCGCGGTCCTATCGAGATCTAGTTTACTGTACTAGTGAACTGCGATATTGCTATGTCTAGGCAACCTTGTAGATCTCATTGCGGTCTAGCTCTATATGTAGCGTAACATCAACCACCTGGGGCGCCTAAACACACGTTGTCCGGACTACTGGCCTAGCACTCTGTTACTCTGTAGGCGAAATGCTTGTCCAGTGTGGCACCGTTCCGTTTAAGGAAGTAGATGTTGTGCTAAACGAAACATGCCGTACGATCACCAGTTGCCTCAAACCAACCTCGGTCAGCGTACTATACCCCAAAGCCGGGATAGCACCCCCACACATCCGAAAGGAAGTAGCGAGTGCAGTCGGGAAACAGAAACAGGAACGTGAGTCAGGGCACCCACTACTCGGTGCACAACTACCGACGCAACGGCTTAAAAGCAGACAGAGCTTCCCGATATCGGTAGTCCGGTAGGCCGATTCCCGCTGCAAACTTGCGCAGAACACTTTGGTACTACCCATTCTATATTTAACGACAAGTGAGCAATTTCCAGCAGGGTCTAACCTTCCGTGGTCTACCTGAAAGACCCTGAACCACCACAGAACCCAAGTAGGAAGGTGTAACGCAAACCTCGCAAACTACTAGGGGCTACCTCGAAGGAACAGCGGCAGGGTGTGCATATGGTGCCGAGTCGCAAGCCATGTCCCACCTCTTGTCCTGTCCCCTATGCCCCAAAATATGCAACCAATGTGGTCTATGCGAGGCTAAACAAATTTGAACAACTATCGTGCCAGCTAAACGAACAACAAGCGCTATTTGAACTACAAACTTACTAGCTATATACCTCTCATTGAGACTGCGCTCTTATGCTCTGAAGTTCTAAGCTTCTCTCCGATTATGCTTGCAATTCTGTCTGACGTGCGACATCAGACAGAATTGCAAGCAATCAATTAACAAGGTCTAATACAATTGATACTAATTAACAGTCACAGGTCAACTGTATTATTCAATTAGCTCTGAAGGTTTGT
Source organism: Orthosia gracilis (assembly GCA_947562075.1). Taxonomy (NCBI): domain Eukaryota; kingdom Metazoa; phylum Arthropoda; class Insecta; order Lepidoptera; family Noctuidae; genus Orthosia; species Orthosia gracilis. Next base: position 7,092,845 of record OX387268.1, read on the forward strand.
ATAGCAGTGGGAACGTAATAGGCCGAGTAAGTATACATTGTTTAGGGTTCCGTTCCCGAGGTTCCAATCGGAGCCCTATTGCTATCACTCACGTGCCTGTCTGTCTGTCAGTCCGTCTGTCCGTCGTCTGTCACACAGGGTTTTCTTCAAATTTTCACAGTATAAGCATCTTGTTGACCCAAAGAAATACAAATTGTAAAAATAGTGCTCGTTGATAGTAGATAAATACTGTATTTTTTGTTTTTAAAAATATTGGTGAGCAAAGGAATGAGAAGCCACCAAATTTTTAATTTCCCACTAACCTATGAACTTTTACGTATATTTTACTAATATATATCGATTTATTGATGAATCAGGTATTTCCTTCAAATTTCCTTATTTTTACGGTTCCGTACCCTAAGGGTAAAAACGGGACCCTATTACTAAGACTCCTCGGTCCGTCTGTCTGTCTGTCACTAGGCTGTATCTCATGAACCGTGATAGATAGATAGTGGAAATTTTCACAGATGATGGATTTATGTTGCCGCTATAACAACAAATACTAAAAACAGAATAAAATAAACATTAAAGGGCCCTCCTTTAATAACCATTCCCATACAACAAACGTGTTTTTTGCCATTTTTTGAAATAATGCCGTTTTTCGACTCGCACTTGGCCGGTTTTATCCTATTACAACCAACTTGTTTTCATAAGGCTAAAGACGCCCTTTTCTCTATTAAGATAAGTCGAAGCTGCAGCATTCAACAATTTACGTGCTACAATTTCTTGTGCTTAGTGCTCATTCATCATTCATTTTGTTGTTTTATATGGTTCTACGTTTCCTCTGATATTAACATGCACGGCCGTTTCTTTGTCTGTCACCACTAAGTTTTCTTATCTGCGACCAGTATTTTCGTACCACGTACGTATTATAATTAGATACAAGCTTTTCATCGAGTTAAAAATACAAACTAAAACGAACAAAAGATTGCTCTGTTCACCTAAACGTTTAAAGTGCTTTTACAGTTCAAGTGGACACAAAAATAGCTCGTTTCATAACTGAACTAATTTTACGCGTTAACATTGTAACCGTACGTTCGCACATGTGGGTCAATGGTTATGTTCTGCGATAACGTCACCACAACGGAGACAGGGCAGAGGAACTGCTGCATACAATCCATGATTGAATTTTTTTTTAATGTCATGGAGGCCTAGTGGCTAAGATCTCGCCTCTCGTGAGTCGTGCTTGCTGGTCGTGGATTCAAGTCCGGGCAAGTATCAAAGTGTCCTTTTCAATTCAAATAAGTACTTTCTAAGTCTATCTTGGGCATTGCTGACAATGGTGAAAGAAAACATCTTGAGGAAACCAGCCTTAGGCAAAGCCAGCATTAGCCAGCCTTAGGCAAAGGATTGGTCGATTTTTCATACTCTTTAAATCACCAAATCCAAATCGCGTCTTTCATCTCGCACAACTGCCAAAATTGAAGTTATTTTTCACTTTGTAATGTATTTATTTAGAAGTTGATTATACTTTTTTGTAAAAAAAGATTTTATATTTTTGTTGTGGTACATATCAATAATTCCCACAGTTATGCCAGAATAGATAACTGTAATAACATGAAACTTGAACACAACCGGTGAAATCCAAAGTATACCTATATGGCGAACTTTATATATCTGCATATCCCTTTAACTTGAAAACCTTTCACAATTCCATCAATGGTTTATTTATCCTTCCTGTCTTTCTTCATTGAATCTATCTTCACAGTGCTTCCTTCATTTCTCCGCAACACTTATCGCTTACCTTTTTGAAAAAAAAAGCGCCTTATATTGTACACATGTAGTATTATTCCAGCCAATAACGGCAAAGGAAAACATCGCGAGGAAACCGCCATGTCTTAGAACTAAAACTTCGAAGACATGTGACGTCTACCAACCCGCACTGGACCCGCGCAGTAGAAGACATCATTCCCTCTCACAGACATCATTCCTTCTCACAGAGAGGTGGAAATATTTTGGATGATTATGCAGCAAAAATGCTATAGGTATAATTGGCCTGTCTTCAGTTGCGGTTCGTGCCTTTTGTAGGAGTCAAAGTGAAACTTCTGAATCAACTTCTTGGTACAATATATCGTTCATGTAGTATTGACGTGCAATCACATGATTTATCCTGAATATTGAAAAGCTTTGTGAATGGTCTTGGCAGACGACTGGCGAATATTGAGGCGTGCTCTAGAGGTCGTGGATTATATTATCTTAGTTTGTTAAACTTTTCCATTGAACCTATCTATTGGATTTACTGGTTCAGCATAATCAACCTATAATGTTCTAAAATTCACATATACTTCTCTGTGTGAGGAAGCGGGCTAAAATCCACCACGAGAGCCCAGTACGATTTTGTAGATGTTGTGCATGCTTCGATTTTTGGTCCTAGGTCGTGTCGATTTCCTCATGACATTTTCCTTCACTGTTTTGAAAGCATCGGTGATTAACTAAATAACAACAATTATAACGCTTGTTTGGTTTCGAACTCAAGACTTTCTTACCCGTATGTTGAAGCGTAATCAGCAATACTGCTCCATGTATTTTATTATGGACCAAGGACACGGCATTATTAATAATGCCCAGTCAATGTGATAAATAATGAAGTTTTAATCAGAACTTGTTCGGTTGGACTTGACTTGTTTCATATTGCCCGGGCATTATACATAACTAGCTGACCCCCGGGGCTTCGCTCCCGTCAATTGGCTACCTACCTACCTACCCTACCTAGCCTACCGTACCTACGCTACCCTATCTACCCTATCCTACCTACCCTTCCTTACCTACCTAACCCTACCCTACCTACCGAACCCTACCTACCATACCCTACCTAATCATGTGGTACATATTTCTTATGTATCATCAATAGTTTTCTCAGCGCACGCCCATGAATTAATTTTATATGCAATGCAATTTTCATATGTAACTCTAATTTTTATGGTCATAGTGGCTTCCACATAAAAGGTATATATATGCTGTCAAGGACTTTTATTTAGAACTATTTAAGACAAACAATCCTACGGTACATTATATTTGTGTATCTCCAACGGTTTAGGAGCGCACGCGAAGATAGCTCTCAGAGGGCAGATTTTTTTTTCCGACTTACTTGATATTTATTGTTATATTATGACCAAATTTCAAAAAATCGTTATAAATTGTAGCCTATGTGTTATTCTGATGTTTAACGCGTGATAGTCGTAAATTTTCCCGAGGGAATATATTCCCAGGATGAAAAGTATCCTATGTGCTATTCCTGACTATAATCTATCTCTGTGCGAAATTTCATACAGATCCGTCCAGTTGTTTAAGCATGAAGAAGTAACAGACACACACACTGATAAACTTTCGCCTTTATAATAATTATTACAGTGTGATAATGTTTTTTACTTTTCATAAATTTGTAGATAAAAAATCAAAGTACCAACCAGTTTTACACATAAAGTATTTTGCTTTTTGTACTGAGTGAATTCAAAAAGTGTGGCAACTATCCGTCTATTACCTACCCAAATAATGCCGATACCTACTGTCAAAATGTTGGCTAGGTGCTTGACAAGGTAATAATTATTGAATATATTCGATTGCCAAGAAATAGAATCGTCAATGAATGTTTGAGAGAGACATTTATGAACCACGTGCGCGTGCATGCGTACGAAAGTTCTATTATGTCTGTTAATGCTAGCACATTAGAATTTAAACAAGATATTAAAAGCGTGTCAAAAACGGTATTCGATGCTGAAGCTCAATTAATTCTCGACACGAAATCGTGTCTTTACTCGGCCGTGTAAATATACACGCCATCCCTGAGTAATTATTTGTCAGAAATGTCAAAACGCCAACTAGTAAACGAAGTAGTAATTCGTCGAGGCGGTGGCGGGCGCCGCCGCCGCCGGTATAAAACGAAATACTTTATTGTTCCACCAATTGTTTCGGTTAAAATTACAGCTGAATTTATTACAAATGAACTGTAGCCAAAATCTGTTACATTTGGCGTTATTTTCCGCATCTTAATACTGCATTATTTTGACGGCACGTTTAATTTTAGAAAGGCTCTAGAAATAAATCTCTATAAATGAGACCACGATTAATTTTAAACTTTGAAGTCTCACTTTGTTCTATCATAAAAAGTTGCGTAGAATGACGATGGTGTTGATGTAAATGATCAAATGTTATAACACATATATCTGCTTCGTTCAAAGATGCCCACGTACAAGCCCACGCCTTAATGGTCCGAATGGTCGTCACAGTTTTATTATGAAATAAAATAGTCTTGTTATCTATGCTTCCATAGAGTTTACGGCCGCCGACGGATAGGCGTTTTAATGTATCAATCTTGAGATAAAAAAAGCGAATTTATTATTAGATGCGAATATTATATTTTTTATATAAATTAATGTGTTTTTTATTAGTAGTGTGTTGCGAATGTCATGCGAAAGTGTAACTCCTCAGCGGAACATGTATATTTGTAAAATGGTTTAATGAATTTAGACGCTCTACTTAGCTGAGACGCTCATTTTTCTTGATACACTTTATTATAAGTCCATTTATTTTCAAATCTTGACACACGAGCACAGTTTTTCAGAAATATGATAATAACACAATATGTTGAAGGTTCTATAAGCATTGTCGTTATTGTTATTTCGTCTTATGTGACATTCCATTGTATCATGGATCTTGTTAAGCCCCAAGTCCCATGATAAAGATTTCTAACAGATAGACTTATAAATACCAAACTCGTCGTCAACGAGATAAATAGAGCCTTCAGGCTTCTAAGCCTTCATTCACCGGTGTTTACCTGTTAGTCTTCGATTGATTGCCGGAAATTGCACCGAACCGCATTTCTATAATAGAAAATGGATAAACAAATGATGTTATCCTGTGATTTCTTGGATGGATTAAGTTTGTCAATGGAATAAGTATTTTGTCTTCGTGAAATATTTGTTATTATTCTTTTATTTTGTTTGCTTCTGTATCTAACATCACCTTTTATGTTTTTTTATAGCATTGATCCATCTTTGTTTCTCTACTTTTATTGCATCTTTGTGCACCTGAACACTTTTGTTTGTGGCCTTTAGGAGTTTAGCGACGCTATTTATAACGGTCACTTTCAATATTTACTCGTAGCAAGTTTTCTGATACGAGTACACTCGACATATTCACGCTTTCTTTTGTTTTACTGCTACTATGTTTAATTAGGTACTGACTTTTTTTATTATTTTACAAAACGTTTCCCCACACTAGGAATTTCTATCTGTATCGTGGGTGCGTTTACAAACATATAAACTCACATACAAAACACTCAGAGCCGGAACAACTATCTGCAGGTCATACAAATATTTGCTCCGTGCGGTAATCGAACACGCAACACGCAGCGCAGCAGTCAATTGCTCAACCACTGCACTAACCGTGTTTGGGCCTAGCTCTATTCTGTCACCTCTGTTTATCAAGTGTATATGTCTGTCACCTAAAGGTAAACGCCTCCTACATCGTTTTTCCGAGACTCTTCAAATTTCATAGTCTCGGCGCTTTTCTCTTGTTTTTGACTTTCGGAAGTTGCATTGGTTTTGAATAAGGTGCCGAGTTTGCTACAAGGTTTTATAAACAATTCCGGTTAATTCCTGATGATCTTTAGGTACATGACCTAGACTGACCTAAAGAAACAAACCTAATGATTTCTTAGTTTCATAAGTTGGCCAGGTACCACGCTCTAAGCAGCCTTAAATTATACGAAACTTATTTTTATTGGTTTACGACGCCGTGCCTTGTGTCAGGTCATAACGGGTTAACCTTTGTATAAAGTCATTCCCATGTACAATGGGCGCACGGTTGGCGCAGTGGTTGAGCGATTGACTGCTGTACTGCGTGTCGCGGGTTCGATTCCCGCACGGAACAAATATTTTTATGACATACAGATAGTTGTGCCGGCTCTGGGTGTTGTGTATATGAGTTCATATGTTTGTAAACGCACCCACGATACAGGAAGAAATTCCTAGTATGGGGCATAGTTTATTAAAAAATTAAGTAAATGTTTTAATTAGTTGCTGACGCGAGAATTTGATAAAAATGAAGGAAAGTACCCAGGACGGCTATTAAGAACCAATATAATTGGAAGATATATGTCGTCGACCAACATAACTTAATGGATTTTTGTTTCCTAGGGAAAGAAGTTTAGTATGAAGAATATAATCAATCGTTTGACGGGTACTTGTAAGCGCCAGCCTGCACCTATAGGTGTTAGAACAATGGAGGCCCAATGGTCATGGGTTCGAATGCCAGCCAGGCACCTTGAATAAGTGGGACATACCGGTTGCCATGAAATTACATATTTCATGGCAACCTTTTGATGACCATGTTCTAGAACCAAATAATCGAAGTGAGTGACATCCACTAATGCCACACCCTCTCACAGAGATGAAGTTTGCTTATAATACTATGGTGGGCTTATTATAAATATGCTTTGTATATTAAAATAATACCTAACTTTTACCGTTTTGACAAGACAACGTCCGTGTATGCAAATTTTTGAGACATTATTATCTTCTCAACCGAAACGCTAATGGTATAGCAGACAGATGGTGTAAATATTACAGGTTTTGACAATCAAAACATTTGCATCAAATCGCAATCAGCGCCAAACGGTCACACCACGTGTGGTCGCCGCACTATAGGAGTAGACAATCCATTCACTTTTTGAGCGCATACGACGTAAAGGCTCCCGCATACTGGCGCAAAGCTTCATCTATATATTTCTTCAAAGTAACACGCAGAAAGTGTAGAAGGTTATGAGGGCGACGTTTGCCCATCAGTGGGATAATATATATTGATTTTAAAAAAAGAATATGTGCTCAGACTCGTTGACTGTATAGCTTTGGCCACGCAAAGATTTTTCATGTGAGCAGGTTTTGCACAAGAGATGAGACATTCAGAGTACTCCCATCATTTGACAACAGGGGGGGTGACCATAAGCTCTTAGAGTAAGGTTATTTTGAGTGTGTGTAAGGGGCACATTTATATGACTTGTATACATCTCTCACTTACGCGATATCAAAATAACCTTGCTCTAAGAGCTTATGGTCTCCCCCCTGATTACAGTTGTACCAACGAAGTCAGGTGTGACTTCGTAGTCGGTTTACAGATCTAGACACAACGCTATCACATTGATTGATTTTTCTACGCATACACATATTATTATCCGTAGAGTAATTGATGAAAACGGCTTGTCGCATTGTCTCATCGCGCGTGTCTGCGGGAGTCCTAAAGCTCTTGTGACTTGCCAAGCAGTTGAGTGCACTGAATAAGTAGTATATTGTATTGTATGTTGCTAAAATAAATGTTTGAGTAAAAGAGTTTTCACACAGTGAGGAAGGTGGCTTTGCCAAATATAATGCCTGTAAATGTTTTATTGTAGGTACTTAAGAAGTGTAGTTTCATGCATCTTTACTCATATTTAAATAATGATTCTATGAATAGGCATTAGCATCGGAAAGATAATTGTTATAGCCCATGAACTTCATCCTTCAGTTGCAAACTATTTAAACATACGCTCTGAGTAAGTCTATTTATGACATTATCTAAAATTAGGATCATTAACACCAAGAAGTTTTATTAGACGAAAGACGCGTTCCCTAACTAAAATTCCTCATATACAATTGATTATTCGAGTTCTACCTTGAGAACCATACCCATTCCTTATTTCACAATCGAGTATTCCGGTCCTACATCGAGAAATACCGGATTACTCATTCTGAAAATAATACAAGTTGGAGTTTCCGAGTCGGCCCACATGTTTTATGCTTGTAATCGACATCTTTGCCATAAAAGTTTCAGTATGATTACATTAACGTTATATTTATGAAACCGATTGCTACATTTATTCGATCGAATATCGATTCCGTATGTTTTATGTTTACCTACATACTATTCTACATTTTATAATAAAAGTATTTTTGTGAATTTCGACGTCTTTTGTACCTAATGACACCTGAAATGCATTAATGAAACTTGTCAAGACCGGACCTGATAGAATACTTTTTTAGGCGTCCGTACCCAAAGGGTAAAAACGGACCTCTATTACTGAGACTCCGCTGTCCGTCTGTCTGTCTATATGTCTGTCTGTCACTACGCTGTATCTCATGAACCGTTGTGTAGAGCGATAATGGTACGGAATCCTTCGAGCGCGAGTCCGACTCGCACTTCGCCGGTTTTTTTTATTTCTGAGCAGACCAGCAGCCTTATTAAGTGAATACGGCAACGCAAAGGGTTTGATCGCTATCAATCGACCAATCACACAGGCGGCAATCCACATCGCGTCATTCATCTCACATGTGATAAGTCGATTTGATAGCGGTCAAACCCTTTCGCCTTGCCGAATTAACTTGCGCAATTCGGGCGCTTTAATTAACTTCTGGAGAGAGATAGGCTGGTTGGAATAACCACCAAACGGCTGCCATGGCCCACCCACTCCACCTGATGGACTAAGTGCGGAAACCAAACCCTGTAACATAAAACATGCTTTTTGGTTCATGTTTTTTTTTTTGGTTTCGGTCGGTACTATAGTTCTCTTATAATAAAACACTATTTCAAGCTGGTAAAGGTGCGGGCAGAAGCTAGAAGTACTTATACCAACATATACAAGCAAAGAATTTGCTTCGCGTGGTTCGGAACTCGAACACGGACATTGCTTAGAGATTGGTAGATACATTCATAAAACATAGGTGCCTATTTCTGATTTTTAACCCCCGACGGAAAAAGAGGGGTGTTATAAGTTTGACATATGTATTTATGTATGTGTGTATTTGTTTATCTGTCTGTGACATCATAGCTCCTAAACGGATGAAACGATTATGATTTAGTATTTTTGTTTGAAATGTGACTTTATCGAGAGTGTCCTTAGCTATGTTTGATGAAAATCTGTTGAGCCGTTCAAAAGTTATGTGCATTTTACTGTTTGAATCGGGGTGTTTTCGCAAAATATCGTGTCATAAATTGAGTGTTCAAAAGATTGTCGATGGAAGCGCGTCTAATACTATTATTTAAGTTTGTAAGTTCCCGATAGTAACAATCTAGGGGTCTCTAAGTCAAGAGTGAATCGGTTACTTCTACGCTAGCGTGCTTCACCGTCTACCACAACGTCGCTTACCATCAGGTGAGTCATAGTGGTCAAGCGCGTGCGTATTATTAATAGAAAAAAAGTTGCGTGCTGTTGTGTTGTTGTGTGTGTTGTATGTGCATGTAATATGCCTCCATGAAGATGAAGAATGAAAAAGAAGATGAAGGGGGATTCAAAGAACGATGAATATTAATAATTTGATGGATGGAGAGAGAGAGGAAGGTCAAAGTAAAGATGGACGGATTGTATAAGGAATGTTATTTAAAGAGAACAGTGTGTAGTGGTAGTAACGTGTCGTAGATCGTGGGTTCGAACACAGGCAGGCGCTTTACTTTGTGTGAATTATTTCATCACCACTGCTCTCAAAACGAAAACATTGTGAGGAAACCGGCATGTCCTAGAACCAAAAATTCGAAGCTATGTGACATTCACCAACCCGCACTGGGCCCGCGTGGGGGATAACGGCCCATTCCCTGTCAAAGAGAGGAAGCCTGTGTCCCAGCCATGTTTGTGTGGGAACATTAAATAAAGTTTGAGTGTGTAAGTCTGTTTATTACTCTTTCACGCAAAAACTACTGAACGGATCTGGATGAAATTTTGCATATAGATAGATTATAGTCTGGAATAGCATATACTATACAGATTTTATACCTGGAACACCATACCATATTCCCATTCTACCATCCATTATTCCATATTCCCTTGAGATAATTTTCGAGATTCACGCGGGCGAAACCGCTGGCAGATGCTATTGACGAATAAATGCACTAATAGTACAGCCTCTCGCCCTTTCGTGACGTGTCAAAACTATGATGGTTCCACTGATACAGAGACAGGGCTATTTAGGGCGAAGAGCAGTATCCCTTTTCAATGCGGCATAATGATGACGTTGACACTTATATTACGGCCTCTCGCCCTACCATGACGTGTCAAAACTATCATGATTCAACTGAGACAGAGGCAGGGCTATAAAGGGCGAAAAGCACTACCCCTTTTCACTGCAGCATAATGAGGCGTTGACACTAAAAGTACAACCTCTCGCCCTACCATGACGTTTCAAAACTATAATGGTTCCACTGAGACAGAGGCAGAACTATATAGGGCCAAGAGCACTATCCCTTTTGACTGCGGCATAATGATGGCGTTGACACTTATATAACGGCCTCACGCCCTACCATGACATGTCAAAACTATAATGGTTCAACTGAGACAGAGGCAGGGCTATAAAGGGCGAAAAGCACTATACCTTTTCACTGCGGCGTAATGAGGCGTTGACACTAAAAGTACAACCTCTCGACCTACAATGACGTTTCAAAACTATAATGGTTCCACTGAGACAATACGCTTAATAAGATTGACTCACTATAAACTAGGTAGATAGACAGCCAGTTGACGAGAACGAAGCCGCGTGGGACGGCTAGTTGTTTTGATACAGTTTCACAAATAAATTCGGTTGTAATTTGTTATTTAAATAATTAATGAGTTGTCCGTAGTGTCTGTTCGTATTAACACCACGTCAAACGAGGTGGAACCGTATAATAAACGAGACAAACCGCACTGTTGGGACAAACTTTATTTTATGATATTTAATGATGTAGCTTTGGATGAAGAATTCTTGTTTTCGTTGAGTGTTTATTAATTAGATATGTTCTGCTTTTTATTCATAGCTTTATTTTGTATGGCTAATTGAGGATTTAACTATGTGCTGCTGCCATGCTGTCTGATATGATTTGACAGTTCTCTGAATCACAAATTACGCCCTTTTCTCTGACTTAAATATCGTGATAAAAACAATGTCTAACACGAAAAGAGACTGCCTATTAGACCTGCTCGCGCTCTGTTTGCATCAGGAGGATATGGCTCGATTATGTTTAGATATTAGCATCTTCTATTTGAATGACGCGATACTGACAATTGCTTGGTTTAGTCCCAACTCGGCACTCTATCACAAATCATGTACGGTAGACAAAATAGAAACAGAGTATCTAGTGACTGAATCCATTTGTTTATTTACTAAATAAAAATAAATGTGAACGTATTATGCAGTTATGATTTGTGACAGGGTGCCGAGATGGGAATAAACACAATTTTTCATTGTTACGTGTAAACGTTACATATAAAGTTAGCTCGCGTAGTATTATTACTTTTATATTTTACTGAACAAACAGTAAAATATAAAAGTAATAATAGTAGTAGTACAGTTCTGCTACATGTCTGCGTTTGGGTGCTCCCAGCGGAGCTACACATCGTTGTCAATGTGGTGAAGCAGTCGACCGCCTCGGACACCATGGCCTATCCTGCAGTAGGAGCGCTGGTCGGATAGCACGGCACGCCAGCATTAACGACATCATACGTCGGGATCTTGTCACCGCCGGGGTGCCAGCTATTTTAAAACCCAATGGCTTGGCGCGACGATGGGAAGAGACCAGACGGGATGACCATAATGCCATGGAAGGTGGGTAGGCCTTTGGTGTGGGATGCAACATGTGTCGACACCCTTGCGCCATACCATCTTCTTAGCATGGCGGGCTGTGCTGGGTCGGCTGCTGCTAGTGCAGAAAACCTCAAACGGCGCAAATACAACAACCTTATTGGAAGTTATATATTTGAGCTGTTTGGGGTTGAAACATTAGGTCCGAGTGCTCTTCGAGTATTTCGAGATGTAAGCAAGCGGTTAGTCGATTCTTCACGTGAACAGAGGGCTGGGCTTTCCAACCAACGTGGCAATGCTGCCAGCGTTCTGGGTACTTTTCACGTTGACAGCGATGTGAACGAATTTTTTTGTTAACAAATAGAAAATTGTAAAATCATGATTCCTACATCAAATATGCACACATAGCGACTCGCGGTCCTCATTCCACAGCGATTAAGGAAACTGAAACACTAAAGCTATTCTTGGACCGATAAATCTATAATTTCGTCTCATAAATGTTACAACATCCAATAAATATCGAGTCGTATTATTTATTTGAACCAGAAACTGTTTGTAAAAGTATTAATAAAACCTATTTTTGTTAGACGCGGTCAGTTCTGAGCGGAATCAGTTTTAAATAGAAATAACAAGCCCTAATACCATATTTTTTCTCGTAATATCATTAATTAGCTATTTCCCCCGCATTCGTCCTCATTTACCCAGTTTTTTTAATTGTTTCATAAAACAAAGGGAGCGAGACTATTGCTTCACAATTCAGACTCAAAAATGAACATTTCAATTACTAGCCACGTTAAAGTAATTCACGTGTTAGTTATATTTTGGGAAGTGCCATGAAAGCACTTCATTGTAGTACTGAAGTGCGAGCTAGACTACAATGCCATCGCTAAGAGCTTGGGATACAGCTGATGACATGCAGATGTGCAGAGTGACGTGGTGATGACGGTTTAAGGGCAGCGCGACATTGAGCGTGTTCTTGACTCAACTAGTCTATTAGAGAATTTCTAGATAAGGAATTCTCGCCAAGTACTGCACGTTGCAAGCTCGAATTTCTGGACTCGGTGTCTTCAAACTCAGATTGTAAAGAAAAATAAAATCTATATCTATATACTAATATTATAAAAAAAGAAAAGATTTGTATTTTTGTACATCATCACATCACATCATCAGCCTATTAATGTTCCCACTGCTGGGACACAGGCCTCCTCTCTGTGAGAGGGAATGGGCCGTAATCCACCACGAGGCCCAGTGCGGGTTGGTGGATGTCACATGTCTTCGCATTTTTGGTTTTAGAACATGCCGGTTTACTCACGATGTTTTTCTTCACCGTTTTGACAGCAGTGGTGATTAAATAATTTACACAAAGTAAAGCTGGCTGGGCTCGAACCCACGACTTGTAAATCGCGGCCGATACCACTGGGCCACCACTGCTCTTAATGCTTCTCAAATTGGGATTCACATTTAACATCTCATTTCAATATCTCAATCAATGCAATTTATATATTATTTTGTGTACATATTTTTGTATGTAACGAATAAACTTAAAATATACTGGACCGATTTCAAAAATTCTCTCACCGTTGGGAAGCTATACTATCCCCAGGTGACATAAGCTACTTTTTATTCCTGTATTCCCACGGGAACGGGAAATACGCAAGTGAACCCGCGAGGAGTCCGCTAGTATTTCATATAGTACAAACAGGTACGCATTAGACTAGTCTTCTAGTAACACCTGCTTACTGCTTTTCATTTTAACGAAATTGCCCTCACCATGCGTAAGCGCTTAGTTTGCGTCAAGCCATGTGCCCAGGGAACACTGGAACACAGGGGACACTGGAAGACTATTAACGTCGTTTGCAAGTAAATTGCATTCAAACTCAGTTGATCTAAGCTACGGCTGCTACGGGTTAAGTAGATTTGACGTAATCTCCGGCTACGCGGCTACGAGTGCTACGAATGGCGTAGACCCACGTAGAGGGACAAAGTGCCTTGTCAAGCCATGTCAAACTTTTACAGCTAGATTCATGCTTTTGCTATTTCGTCTGTCACTGAATTTAAAATAAGTGCCCTTAGAACAAAAATCAAAGGTTTATAGGAAACTAGCTGTACCCGGCTGCTAGGCTCCGAGATTGCAAGGGGTTTTATGTGTATCTAAAACATGTATTTTTGTCCGTTTGCTTGTAAAATGTAATCTCTGGACTAAACAAACTGAGTATGAAAATTTATTTATTCATATAAAACTTTTGCTTGGTTTTATAAATATACTTAAACATTAGTAAAAATAGATAAATAATTGAAAAACATTAGCGCTGTTACGATACTACTGCCAACTTCTTACGAATATGCTCGCGAACTTTAACTTTGAAGGTTAACCGGTTGGGTGCCATTCTGATTTCCTGGGGGAGCGCATTCCATAGAGAAATAGACTGAACGAAGAAAGAACGGTGAATGAAGTCAGTGCGGTGAGTGGAACATTGAAGAAGGCGGTTATGTGATGACGGTAGATTTTTACTGTGGTTGGCGCAAATGTATTGAAAGTAAGGGGCCAGATAACTAGGGAAATTGGAAGAGTCGAGAAATGAGAACCAGGTTGTTAGTGTCCTTTGCTCTCTGCGCTGGCGTATGGGCAACACTTTAGAAGTGATCGATGCGCAGAGACATGATCCTATTTACGCAAATTGAAAACAAATCGAATACAGTAATTTAGAAGACGATCAAGTTTGTTGAGAAGATCTGCATTCAGGTCGTAGTAGCACACATCACCATAAATTATAACCATATGACGTCTGTTTGTTTTTTTTTTTTTGGTCCAGCGAATAGGATACCCTATTCGCTAGTAACGAACAAACAAGATGACATGAGTTCAAATCAGGGCAAGTACCAATGTGATTTAATCAATACATATGAACTTAGTTAATATAAGTCTGAAATCGCCAGTCGGCACTGAGCAACCGTAGTGATTAAGGCCCTTATTCCGCTTTGGTGCCGTAAAACGGTTACTTTCTAAAGCGTACTCCTTAGTAACGGCTACTTTAGAAGAATGGAGAGAAAAAAAATATAATTTGGGAAACATTTTTTTCCGTATGACTGCTTTAAAAAAATAATTAAAAACAAAATATATTTTTTTGCATAGTCCTTCAAAACGACCTAAATGTTTAGAAAAATTTTACACAGAAAAATTGATAGTTAGAATTTCTTCTTAACCTACATAGGATATGAAAATCAAAAAATACTTTGCAAACCAAACCGTCCAAAAGTAGATCCAATTTTGATATTTTGGCAACGAGCGGGCGCAGAGACATTACCGCGTTAACATTGGGTAATACATACGCCTTAAAGCGCGTGTCTTCTCTCTAGAAGAGGACCTTTGCCTGTCAGTGGGACAATAACAGGCTGTTATGATATTATTATTATATACAAACTAAGATGTACGCACATCGCAGTATTTCAGCGCTTCTACAATATAAATTGTAGAAACGGCACTCACTGCCAACGTTTAGAATAAATAAATCATGCAGAGAAAACCATACGTTAGCTCAACGTCCAAATATGTTGCAGGCATAACACGCCCATGTTATGTAAACATGATTCCTAATAAAATCTACCGCTACACTATGAAACGGAATCCTTCCAACGTTGTTTAGAAATTAGAAACAAAGTTGAGGAATAGCAGTGTTTCTTATTATGTTTCGCAGAAAATCTAAACGTAATAAGATGAAGGAAATCATGTGTATCAAACATAACCATAACCATTTCGAAACCCTATACCTACTCCATTCGGCATCAAACAAAAACCTATAGAATCGCCCTTTTCTAAAAAGTTTTCAAGGAATGGTAATAATAAAAATACCAAATACCACCAATAGCCACGAGCCTCGACCAACATCTTAGGAGGCTCTCGTTAGGCTCGCTGGGTCAAGGGCCTGATCCAGAAAGCAGTATTGCTGGCAGGGACCGAAAACCTTTATAAATTACGGTACAGGTTTCGAGGAATTTTGGTTACCTATACGATTAAGGTAACCGCTATCTGGGTAACCCAAGAAGAAGAAACATGTTACCTTTATTTAAGTTAACGTTTTAACCGGCGTTCGCCGGCGCGCGTGGGTTGTCTCGACTCTTTGATACACACACAAGCGATGCGCGCCCTTTGACAGTTTGACTAATACCGACGGACGCCACGTATAAGATATAGATAATTTTTATTTCGGTAACAATACAAAGGTTGTATTCAATATTGAAAAATTGAGATCCTTTTAAAATACCTGTAACTAACCGAAAAATACCGGTATTGGTCGTACCGGTTTCGGTCCCTGATTGCTGGACACGGCTCGTAATGGAGGTTCCTCTCTCTGGAGCCCTTGGACCCTGTTCCCGATACCTCTATTTTTTATATTTTTAAATGTTTTTCGTTTTTGTATGTTTTATAAAAATGTTTAAAATGTATTAAATAGGAATCTAGTTAAATAAAGAAAGTACCAAAAATACTTAATACCTAAACTATCTAACTCTACAAAGATTTCTAGAAAGAAAAAATCCTACTAGTAAAAGCATATTATTATTAAACCTACTAACATAATACTACTAATACTACTACTACTATTAAAACTACTACCTACATTATTTTTTAATATTTGGTAAATAAATAATAGCTGTAACTACCTAACTCCATATTCTCCGAATTATTTATTAGATACTAGCTTTTTAGCAATTGTTATTTGCTAATTAGATATTGTTATTTTATAACTAAACTTTTTATTCGTAACAGTTTAGTACTTACCTACACCTATTTGACAAAAAGGATATTTGTAGGTATGCCCAGCAAGGCAGCACACAATGGAACAATATTATTTTATAAATAGCGCCATGTATTCGATTAGATTATTAAATCACAGAGATCACAACAGTATTATAGAAGTCTAGTCTAGTCTAAGTCTAAGTCTAGTCTACTCTAGTGTATATTTACAATACAGATTTACAAGCAACTCCATCTATTTTCAAACTTATTGCAGTCAAAAACCAGAGCAATGTCAAAGTAAGTTTCTCTACTAGTTCCCCTGCATTCACATTAATTCAACGTTCTGCTACTAGATGGAATCGTCGACTGGGATCGGTCGGATATCATCGCATTGTGTCCATGTGGAAGTTTATACAACATAAATCGCCTATCGATGTGGTGTCGCTTGCGTCGCATCGCCCCTCTGAAAACCAGACAGCAGGGCCTCTCCGTTCCGGCGCGACGAAGCGTTCGGATTCAGATTCGGATTTATCGTATGTAATAAAAGTATGAACGCAACATTTGCTTATTTGCACGATTATTGCCTTCGATTAGGATACATCCGACGCGACGCTCGCCTGAACGTAGATCGGTTGAGTATACTTTATAAAAGTCATTCATATTTGGAATTATATTAAAATATTATTGTCATACATTGTCAGGGCGTCCAGCACCTCTGCTTTGTATTGCGTATACCTACTATATAAGTAGGTATACAATACGTTTGCACAGCTAACTAATTCGTGCTGAGTAGAGGGCACGAACATTTTGTATGTCACTACAAATAATTTGATTTAAAAAGCCATTAATTAAACTTTAAAGACACGAGTTTATTAACAAAA
The DNA here is from genome assembly GCA_947562075.1 of Orthosia gracilis. NCBI lineage: Eukaryota > Metazoa > Arthropoda > Insecta > Lepidoptera > Noctuidae > Orthosia > Orthosia gracilis. The sequence goes on from OX387268.1 coordinate 7,110,019, forward strand.
AACTGATTTCTTTGAAACAATGATTACTTTTAAAAATGAAAACATGTAGTGGTGTAGGTAAGTACCAACCTTACCTACAGAATTTACAAATCGGATTTTATTTTCATAGTTCTATATTTTATTAGGTATGCTCGTTATATTTTATCATCGCGTCAAAATGCTCTTAGGCTCACCCCTACGTACAAAAACTAAAATAAACAAGAAGAAACATCACAACACTTAAAATTGTTCGTTAAACAAAACACTCGTACGACAGTTGTTATTTTACATCCGGATTCTATTTTCCACGAGACCACGACCCTGCGCGCGAGGTCACGGCTGGCGAAAATACTACGCGAATGATGAGTTTTATTTACTTTCGTTGTGTTCTTTGCCGTGTTTTTTTTACATTGATTCACTTATCATTTTCAGACCCTGGTGTTCACGTGATTTTCACGCAAGTGAAGCCGCGGGCAGACGCTAGTTTACTTAAAGCTTTGTAAAGCATTGCACTATTCTCAAAGATTGTCAATAAATAATTTACTATACCCAATCAAAACTATAGGGCATTGCGGTAGTAATTACTATTGTGGGAAATAATTAACGTGATTTCATTAATTTTCCATGTTTTGGTGGCTATACAGACGCGATTTTTAGCTGCATAGGAAGCAACCACAACGCGTTGTTGAGTGGGTATCATGTAAATTAGTACATCGGTACCAGACTTTTATTATAAAAAAATACTATCGACTTCCAAATAAGAAAACTACAAAGTGAAAAATAACTTTATTTTTGGAAGTTGGTGTCTTTCGTAGGTACCATTTTTTTGCGTTATGGACACCGACTTCCAAAAATAAAGATATTTTTCACTTTGCAGTTTTCTTATTTGGAAGTCGGTAGTACTTTTTTGTAAAAAGTTTTTTTTTATTTTTTGTTGTTCCTACCTAATAGGCAAGTTGTTTAGTACATTAACGCCGGAATAGATAACCCGAATATCATAAAACCTGAACATAACCTGTGAAATGAGAGATCTGCGTACCCCTTAAGAGCGTACTGGCGTGATGTTATGTTATGAAATGGTATAATCAATAAACAGATATGCGATTGCAGCAATCACGAGAGATTTGCCGTTATTTATTGAAGAGTTCTATTGTATATCTCCGAAGTTCTACATCAGATCTTCACCAAATTAAAATGGGACTAATTTCGAAATATACACACTTTCAAGAAAAAAGATTTTTCAAAATCGGTTCACTATTGACGGAGATATCGGTGAACATACACAAAAAAAAAGCAATCATGAAGTCGAACATAGAACCTCCTCCTTTTTGGTAAGTTGGTTAATTAGCTGTTACTCGCGAAATTTTGCAGATTAAAATAGGTACCTACGGGTTTTGCCAACCATTGCTTTAGAGTTTTATATTTCGGAAAATTTTACTCTCATTTTTTTCGAAAAAAGATGGTTGCACAAAATTGCGGCATACGTCATGTTAGATTTAATCGTAACAAGAGTAACGTATCGCTCAAACTAACTTTCAGTTTTATTAAGAGTGCCTATTCAGGGGCCTACTTAACATAACCGACAGGTGACAAGGTGATCGTCTGACAATTATGACGTTTTTTTTTCATAAATACATTGTGTAACATATTTACTGCTAGGTAAAAAGTAAAAAACTCTCGCGAAAATGTGACAATTATGTGATTTTTTGACAAATATGTTGCATTGTCAGTTAAATTAAATTAAATAAAAAATTAGGGCACTGAATCTTTTGAAATGAGTGTTATTTTTTTCAAATATAAATCGATATACCTAATTACTAATTTACTCAGTAACACACTAAACGAAAGCCAAATAGGTTAACGCACCGGCTGACTGACAGGTTTGGACATAAATTGAGTGGAAGAGAACGCCGATCAGCTTGCCAAGAGCCAGTCGTGGTCATCGTGGCGTTAGTCGTTACTTTTCAATGTCGTTCGTTGAACCAACACTGAACAGTGTCCATTTACTTATTCATTTAAACAGACAAGAAAAAGGAACAGATAAATCTATACTAATATTATAAAGCTGAAGAGTTTGTTTGAACGCGTTAATCTGAGGAACTACTGGTTGGAATAGAGAAATTCTTTTTGTGTTGGATAGTCCATTTATCGAGGAAGGCTATAGGCTATATATAATCACGCTACGACCAATAGGAGCGGAGCATAAATGAAAAATGTTGCAAAAACGGGCAAAATTATTCCTTTTTGAGAGCTTCTGTTGCGTGCGCTGCGTAAGCGGTTAAAGTTACGCAACAATAATGTATGCAGTGTAGTTAGGGTAGATGGGTAGGTAGGTAGCCAGTTGACGGGAGCGAAGCCGCGTGGGACAGCTAGTATCAAATATACCTACGGGTCGAATTGAGTCGTTTAAAAAAGATTTCTATAGAAATTAGTATGGCTTTTGTACGTAACAAAGGTGATGTTTAATTTCTATAGAATCTCTTCCAGCATACCTGCGAAAGGAGAGTTGAAAAAAAGAGATGTAGATAATCTGTGTAAGAGTAAAAGGGAAAATTATTACCACATAAAGCTTACCACATAAGTTTGTTCTATTTCCAATTAGAAAAACTGCTTTAAACAAAAAAAAAACTTCCTTATTATTAGGTAAACAAAATTCGGTACATTTTCACATAAAAATGTACCGACTTCCAAAGCAAAACACTACACCGGGCGGACCGCCCGTTTTTTTGAACATGACTTTGGTTTTACATAGGTCCAACTAGACCGAAGCAAACTCGCCACGTGGCCTGCTATCTTTGGGAGCGGTCGTGTGCGCGAGACATTGGAAATGCCGTATTGTATGGTGAACGTGAACAAACAAACGTTCGGACGGTATTTTCTATTTAAATCTATGATTGTGTCTTGAAACCTAGTCATGATAGGTAAGGTTGGTTCATTTTCTTTTTCGTATCTTATTTGATGTACGAAAACTTCACCACTTTCCCGGCGTTCTGTATACTCAGTAGACTGGATGAACTGTTTTCGAAATTCGGATATTATCAACATTTCAGTCGAATAACATCCCTATTCCATAGTCAGAATGACCGAATTTCCAGCATGGCGTCCAATCACAGAGGCGACTAGCTATCGAGTATGAGCGCAAACACGGGTGAACTCTAGTGCAGGGTAGGTCCATGGCGATGAGAACAGTAAATATTAGTACTTGGAAAAATCAAAGATCCATAGTATATTATAGTTGGTGGTCATTATTTGGCTGCTGTAAAATATTTCGACTAACTAGAAGAGGGATTAGGTGGAAGTATGCTCCAACTATTTTACAAACAACTGTACACAATTCATATATAGCGATAAAACTTACCATGAAACAGTATTACATATGTAAGGGCCATATAAATGTGCTGCCGTAATTACGCCCGAAAGTATCAGGGGATCATACATTATTAAAGTTGATTGATAACAGGTTAGCTGCAGTGTTCCTTGTAGTTTGTCGCAGTAACACGTGATGCGACAGCTAGATAGATAGATATCCGCGATGTACTAAGGATACAAACAGATGTATCCTTAGTACATCGCGGATAAACTCTGGCTATTATAAGTAAGCATAATTAAAAAAATATGAGCAATCGAAACATTTGGGGAAGGTAACACCGTCTGTACTACGTAAAAGGATTTTGATAGTTGTTTTTTTGTTGATTTTGATAGCCGACTTCAAAAAAGGAGGAGCGTTTTCGTTTTTTTCTTCCTATCATTGAATTTATTTTTTGGTTGTTGATTAGGTTGTTAGAAAATACTTATGCTCAAATATTTGTTTTCGGTTTGTAAATATTTCGAGATTTTATCGAAGACTATCTCCGTACCGGCAATACTGCGGTATACAAATTATTAAGTGACGCTGGTTATAAATCTTTATTACAAACGCTTGCCTCAATTTTTATCTATTAATATATAATAAGATAAAAATTCTAACTTCACTTGTAAATCCGCATTATTATGCAACGACGGAACCCTATTACTGCGCGTGGCCCAACACGCACTTGGCCGGTTTTTTCTAATTGGATTTGTGAAAAACAATGTACAGCGTAAGCAATCTGACAGCTCAAGTAGGCACCACGAAAGTAACTGATTTAAAAGCATACCACATATAAAACTTTTTGGGAATACCAATTATGAGATCTGCATATCTGCATACTTAATTATAATAGCCAAACTCTAATAGGGAATTAAATAATTTATTGAGTGTTTTCTTTGTTTCAGCTCTTACAGTCCGGTTTTTGACGAAGAGGTATATTGGAGAATACGATCATCAACAGGGTAATTAATTGTGTGTTTGCTATTTTGAGTGTTTATTCTAAATTGTTATATAACCCACCAACCAAGATTTTTTAAGCGAATGGTTTACTGTTCTGTGTGCGAATATTTCTTTTAATGGATAAAGTCGTCTAAAATGTATGCCCTGGTTTGCTAAAGGCTGAAATAATGAGGCCAATAAAATCCTAAGTCTCTTCTGCAAAGCTTACGACAGTAGACACGTTTATGAAAATGATCTAAAATGTGCAAAGTATAGAAAACTGACTTATTCACGGCTAATGTAATCGGCTTATTTTAATTGTACTAGATGAAAACCTAATCCTACCGTGTAATACTTTTGACTATCTTGTCGCTACGTAGGAACTAAATCTAGACATATAAAACCCGGCCAAGTGCTTGTCGGACTTCGTAAATTTAATAAAGTTGATTGTAATCGCAAGAATGAGGGAATTTAAAAGAAATGTATTTATAGGTAAAACGTACATAATAATAAACATTATCACCAAGATTAAAGTTCATAGGTCAATGGAAAGTTAAAAAATTCTTCGGAACAAAATTTAAAATAAAGGTGACTTTAGTGGCTTCACATACCTTTGTTTTCTAATAGTTTTTTCACGCCCCCTTTGTCTGTATGGGAGCTCTGCTTAAAAACATTTATACACGCTACGGGCACAGATAATTTAATATTAGCATACTTTGGGTCAACAGGATGCTTATACTGTGAAAATTTTAAGACTGTAGCTCCAACCGTTTGGCTGTAAAACATTTGTGACAGACGACGGACAGACAGACAGACCGTTTGGACCCTTCGGGTACTGTACCCTAAAAATAGTGAAATTGAAGCTTTTAAATGATCTGCCGTAATTAGAATCTTTAATAATACCAATTCCGTTAAATAAATCATTCTGTTCACAGACAGCAAATACAAACACGAAGCATTACTGGATGGCGAGCCAATATTGTTCGAGATTTTGGATACATGTCCAAAGGTAAGAATTTTCTTTAAACTATTTCACTGTCAAGCAACGTACTGGCTGAAACGGGTGTATCTAGAACCCTAGTACAAAACATGACGAAAATGAGGTAAGATTTTTGCAAATTCGTCCGCTATAGTAGATACTCGTAGTTAGGTTATATATCACGAAAATATATATATAGTAAAATATATTGCCGCCCCACGCCAACGCTACTGGAGCCATCCTATAGGACTAACCTGAACAAGTTTGCCCCCTTGTCACGCGCCATAAGATTTTTAAATATTATTTCAAATGTGGTAGATATATTTCAATGTAATGATGAAGTTCACAGGAGTAGCACTGAAGTGCATTGAAAATGTGGAAAAGGGATTTTAATTGAATTTAGTTGTATTTTAATTGAATTTTGGTGGTATTTTAATTGGATTGTAATGTTTTTTTTTTTAAATTGGATTATAATGGTATTTTAATTGAATTTTAATTGTTTTTTAATGGTATTTTAATTGTTTTTTATAATGAGATGATTGATTGTATTTTAATTGTAATATTTGATTGTATTTTTAATGGTATTTTTAATGGTATTTTTAATTGTATTGCTGTTAGTGTATAATATCTGTGTGGTAGTAACATCGTATTGGTGGTATAGCTGTAAAGGTGTCATAATTTTGAATAAATAAATAAAATAAAAAAATATTTATTCGTGACTCATAGCTGTATCTTCTGTAAAAGAAAAACTCAAAGAAAATATCAGGACATGGTATAGGTACTTCGATAAATAATTATGTTCATGATTCTTCACAGTGTACTAAAAGCTAGTAAGGTTTAACGTCCATCCATCAATAAATCACATAAAAGCCAAGCCATTATAATAATTCACAATATTGCATCTTACAGTCCGTCACATTAAACGCTTTAAAAAAATGAATTGGTAAAAAGTTACAAAATTATATTCACTGCCAAAACGAGTTTTTCATAGTCTCGCTTAGAGTAACGTGTCATTGTACTGATGACGACTCGTAATCTTCACATATCCAGTTGATGCTGGCTTGTCATTGTGCGAAAAGTCTATACGATGAAAGGCCAGTTTATGCTGGAAATTTACCTTCGTAATGTGTCGTCTAGGTTACGAGGCGTAAGCAGGCATTCCATCTAGATACGCTTCGCAGTACACGCTTGGCAGCGATCACCGGTAGTTGTGTCTGTAATAATCTTGTTCAACAATGTCTAATGTCTTTTTTATTGTCATAAACCTTGAATTTTATTTCTCTTTTTAAACACGTGTCTTGTTCTTTTATTATAATTTAAAATTCTAATACAACTGGCCATCAATAATTGCCAATACCTTTCATTCATGATCATCCCAATGTCCTAATAATACACTCTTGTTTATAAAAATCTTGAAACTGTTTAGCAACTAATTAGAAGATTAAAAATTTAAATCGCCTAGTATAGCGACTGATAAATAAGGTCAATAATCTACTGGCCCGGTAGCTATCGTCAAAAATATTTCATGAATTATTGATCAAACTTTAACAAAGCAAGTTGTCCACGTAAGATTCAGTAAATGATTTTCTGGTCTCCTAAAGAAATTCGTTCACGCTGTCCCTCTTCTGAAATTCTCCATAATCATAAAATTCACAACACAACTGCATGCAAGCCGTTGCAAACAACAGTGAAAAAGACAACGAATGGCCTCAACTACTTCAACAAGCTTCGATAGGCCCCACAAAAGCCCTCAGGTTTAACGAAGGCCAATTTGTTCCAGAGCAAAGAAGAGCTGCCGGGTAACGAGATCGCTCAGTGGGCTGACGGGTTATTCCTGGTGTACTCGATCACCGACCGAGATTCCTTCAACTATGTGCGGAGAGCCAAGCAGAGTCTGCAGCCCGAGATACCGCTGGCTCTTGTCGGGAATAAGGCCGATATGGTGCATTTGAGACAGGTAATTATTTCGTTTTATTTCCACTACATCACTTAGTAAATTATCCTCTGTGTAACTTCTGTTAATACCCAGAGCCATTAATGTCAAACACGATCACTAAAGTCACCGGCAGATAACAAAAATATAAAAGTCGTTAACATTCTATCTACCAATGTAATCCAATATTTCAAAACGATACGAAAAAGTTTAAAGGCAGTGTCGCTAACACAATCAAAACTAAGGTATCGCGGTAAGAGGCATCCTTGACGCTTTCAATTGGCATTCAGTAATGAGTTAATATATCATAAACGCGTGGACCGATTTACATGATTATTTATTTTGGACCATTTGTTAAGACCCCTATGGAATGTTATAATAACTAGCGACAATGTGTATGTATGGAATTGACATGCGTTACCGATATATCACGTGGTCATTTTCAAACATTTTGGACTTTTCGACAATTTCTTTCGCTGATAGTATGTCGCTAAGATTTAAACTTACCCATGAATTTTTCAATAAGTTTAACTTAGTCATTACAGGCTTCGTGAGGAATATAATAGTTTTAGCAATTGAATGAAAAAACCATCCAATCAGTTGACAAAAGTAAAGTAAATGCAAAGATTTACTAATGCTTAACCGGTCTTCCCTGTGGAGACTAAGCCACAGCCAGGCTACAAAAGTTTAACCTAAGCGACCACGATGAGGGCTGCCCCCTGTGGAGTCGAACCTCGCCTCAGGGCGACGCTGGGGGGACAACAAACGCTGGATCGTAATTAAGTAACTCTAACATCATGGAGAAAAACGGACTTCCTTGACCGCGATATGCGTTGGCTTATAAAGGCTCGATGAAATGGGTTTTCATGTCATGGAACACAAGTTCCTAATGCAACAATTGATTGTTTATTCATTAAGCTGAAAGAGAACGTAGAGCACATTATAGCCCAGGAAAATAACTGTAATTAGCGAAAAAAACCTAGTTAAGAACTTTAACCGGAATTATGTTCTGTGGTATTAGTAATGTTGGCCATAAAATCCCATCACAGCAGCCCACAGTGGTAAACCTGTACAAATACGAGTAATTTGAATTTGCCGAAACGATGTAAGCCAACTGTTGTTGGTGTTTTTTTTTAACGACTAGCTGTCCCACGCGGCTTCGCTCCCGTCAACTGGCTACCTACCTACCCATTTACCCTACCTACACTACATACATGATTGTTGCGTAACTTTAACCGCTTTCGCAGCGCACGCAACGGAAGCTCTCAAAAAGGAATTATTTTTTATTTACCCGTTTTTGCAACATTTTTCATTTGTGCTCCGCTCCTATTGGTCGTAGCGTGATGTTATCTAGCCTATAACCTTCCTCGATAAATGGACTATCTAACACAAAAAGAATTTTTCAATTCCAACCAGTAGTTCCTGAGACTAGCGCGTTCAAACAAACAAACTCTTCTTCATTATTTTAGTATAGATAGGCTCGCGTTTGACCATTACCACACCTGATGGTAACCGATGATGTAGCCGACGGTGAAGCACACTTGCCTAGAAGTAATCTATTCACTCTTAAATACAGACTCCGACAGTGAATTCCGACATAATACGAGGAAATAAAGGAGCCTAATTACTTCTCCCATAGTAATCATAATCGTCTGCTTACAGGTGAGTCCCGAGGAAGGGGAGATCCTCGCAAAAGACTTCGAATGCAGCTTCGCCGAGGTAGCCGCCGCTGAACAGGTCAACCAAGTCGGGGAGGTGTTCCACGAGCTCTGCCGAGAAGTACTCACACATAGGCGGAGAGCTAAACACAGCTTACTCGACAGAATGTTAGGATCCAAGACAGCTTACAGAGTATACTCACGAGGGAAGAGCGACAGTGCGTTACCAAAAGACTAGCAGCATTTACCGGTCTCCGGGGCAAATACAATGTTAAGGATGCAATGCACGAAGAACTGAACAAAACAAAAATTGAAACTACAAATAAATTGAGATTCTATCTACGATGACTATTGTCAGAAAAGTCCAACTTGACATTTCGTTCCCATACATTATAGAATGTAACTTTGTTATGCTAGGCTAGGCCTTAAGGACACCGAAACTCAGGGCTCTTTTGTACCCCTACAGTATGAGACTACCCTATAAAAAAAAATTCCACGTTTAATGCCAATAAATATTTAGTAGGACTGTAAAGCAACTGTACTTTCCCTTATACTTTAAATGAATCTTATGATGACGTAATAAAATCCTGTATAAAAGATTTATTTTGATGAGTAGAGTATTGTGTAGCTATATCACGGTTAGAGACAAACATTATGTTTGAATGGCAACCCCATTTTATGCCCGGGGGTGAAGTGTGCTCCCCTGTTTAGAATGAATATCTGAGATCGACTCAAATGTTTTGTGTGTACAGAACGACTAAATTCGGTTACTAATCGATCGTGTAAAAATAAAGGATTTATCTATGCCAATATTGTCCACATATATATCTACATTGATTTTTATCTGGTGGAGGCTGGACTACAAGTTACTAACCGATCGTGTTCCTTTTTAAGAACTTAATCTATTAAATTCAAAAATCTAAATATCATAATTAACCAATAATGTTCACTGTTATTATGTTAACTGGCCGAAATTATTATGTGTCTCTGTTATAATTATCGAATCTAGAGTTGTAAAGTTTCAAATGTATACTTACCTAACTGTTATGGATAAATAGGTTTCGCTAAACCTTATAAAAAGTTATTGAGGTCCATGCGGTACTATATTTATATAAAATGGTTAACTTAAATATTTTTGGCCGACAAGTTGCCTCTTTTATAGGCACATTGTGAGGCTAGGACTTCAGTGGATAGGCAGGTTTCTTCAAAATAAGGCCAATAAATATACATTAATTAGCGAAGCTCTTAAAGATTCTTTGCTTGCAAATACATTGTTAATTTGTTATAATAGATCGTCTGTATACGTAATTATATTTGAAGTTAGGACATAATACAATGTTGAAATGTCCTTTACATGTATTTGATTGTGTGATAAAAATCTCATGAAAATATATCATGTTTGGTTGTTCGTTTGCTAAAGACAAAAGCGAATTTAGTTTTGTATTTAGGTTGTGTGTTGTGACTGTTGTGTTTACGTTAAAATAAAACTTCTGTGGCCAAATGTGGGTCTCTGTTTACTATTGTTTCAGGCTTTGTACATTATTTACTTTATCCATCGGTGTTTGGTGGGATTTTTTTCAGTAAAGTTCAGCGGCTGTTTTAATCATTCGCATTTTTTTTCCGTGGATATTGCGCTGGACTATTGGTGTAATTTAGTGTCTCAAGTGTCTATGCAACTGGACAAATATTTCGAATCATTGAAACGTGCGATCTCGGTAAATGGAGCTAAAGAGGCTTATTGTATTATATTAGTACAGACTACTTCAGCAAAGATTGCCGAAAAGGCTGTCTCGATATATTTGCTGCCAAATATTTACTTTAAAGAAAAAAACATTTGAAACTGTATCAATATACCTACTTACTTGACAGGTTTCAAAATCGCAAAAACACACAAGTTTCATTAAAAAACACAGCATTAGGGTAAAACCAAGATAGTTGCCGCAGCGGAATAGTTGCCAAAACATAATTACTCTAGTTTCGCGTATGAATCGCATGCTATTTTATCAATCTATAGAAAAATTCATGTCTATTACTTTCATAAATTTGTAGATAAAAACCTAAATACCGGCCAGTTTTACAAATATTTTTTTGTACTGAGAGATATACGTTTTCAACCGGTACCTAACTATCCGGCTGTAACCCTATGTACGCGAGTTTTCAACCCATCATTAAAAAACACGCACCACTTATCATCATGAAAATACGCAGCCCGACTTCGCCCACAAGGCCTCTCTTTTCCCGCACGCTCCTGTGCCACCCTTATCCAGGTTCTACCGGCGATGGCACCAATGTCGTCTACCCATCTCATCACACACCCCTAGCTATTGCAAAAGTATTAACAACATTTACATTATATCAAGAATATTCATAGTCATTTGCTATAAAATTCAGTGGATAACGTATATATTCATATTCTTTATTGTACACAAAATAAACGTCGCATGTAGGGTCACGACAGTCAATTCAAATTTGTTTGGCCCAAAACTATACCACTGCCGTGGCAGCGTCGGTGACAGTACATAGATCAATTTGGACAATTGGGGCACAGAGGGCAGGCAAAGGATGCATCATGATTTACGACTCGATTCCACATGCAATTATATTTTTATCAATTCCTTTTAGGTAACCATGTCTGGCTACGGCTTCAGCAAAAGTAATAAAATACAAGTGAGTCACTTCAAAAGTTCAAACAATACTCGAAACACAGCTCCACAAATGATTCGCACTTGAGACAACGGATGTCTTTGAAACAGGCGGGTGTGTCATAATTGATGTGAAACTCTGTCAAAAGTTGAAATTCGAAACTTTTAAACAATCGCCCTTCTCCGTCAGTCATAAACCGGTTAGTTTTGGTCAACCTTGACCTGAACCGGATATAAAATCTTTCATACATCTCGTCCTACAAAGCTCTGTAGCGTTATTGCGCAATGAATTCGGGAAGGCAAAGGGCAAAGAGTATGATAAATCGACCAATCACATGCGAGATGAAAAACGCGATGTGGATTTCCGTCATGTGACTGGTCGATTGATGGCGGTCAAACCCTTTGCCTTGCCAAATTCACTTTACGAAATTAGGCTCCTGGTCACTCCGGCGAATGCGCGGGATTAGGAAGTCACTCGACTATTCGCATACCGCCAAACAAGTCGGTACGTATCCCAAGCGGGATTGGCCTTAGTTTGGCCAGAGCTAGGGTGCAAAGTATATTATGGGATTATATTACAATTACACCAAAGTTCTTAGTACTTAACTATTATCGAATGTGTGCTGTAACTGTCAATTAGATAAGGGGAGGCTGAGTCGAGTTTGAGTCGAGTGGAGGATTACTTAGAATATAAAGGGCTGCTATAGAATGGACATCCTCATATCTTTTACTTTTTATCTAAAGATTTTATGTTTAGTCCATTCGGTGTTTGTTTAGTAATGCACGAGTGGGTGATGTTTAGAAACTGGCATTTTATTTGTTAGCGAACATGTTGTTGTTTATTAAATATATAACTACCTATTTGTAACAATAAAAAATGTTGTATAAAATTCGTTTTATTCATTAATCATAAACACACCTTTTTGAATATAGTCTATATTCAGTTGGGTCCATATTTCTTATCTAAGGAATATCCTGCTCACCCAGATAAATCTGAAGAAAAAAAAACAATTCAGACACTTCACTGCAAACAATACTTTTTAATAAAAATTTGCAATAGACTTCCGAGTAAAAACACTGCAAAGTGCAAAATAACTTTAATTTCGGAAGTCGCGGCGTTTCTGCGTTAGTTTTTTGTATTTTGACAATCGGCTATAAAGGAATTCGTTTCAGCCAGCAGAGATCGGAAAAAAATCCTTGATAAAATCATATGAGCTTTCTAAGAATTGACCAAAGGAGAAGGATCACTACAATGGGTACCTACTGAGCGTTAGATTAGTAGGCATCATGATATATTGAAAGAATTACAATTCTACTAGGACACGTACGACTACGAAGACCGTTTGAGGTATGTACGTGTAAGTAATGCAATTGATAACATGGAACAATCTTTGGAGAATATTCTAAACGCAACCAAAATTATTTGATTATATTTTTTTTTAAATAAAAATACGTTGCCCATATTAGGAATTTCTCGTGTATCGTGGGTACGTTTACAAACATATAAACTCACATACACAACCGTGCAACTGCACACTGCGCCAACCGTGCGCCCAAACATAATAAAAGCGCAAATTCTGTTTGTTATTCTAATAATTCGTTTTCCATATCTTACATGCAAGTGATAACGTACAAAAAGAACATAAACAAAGCGTAACTGTGCTTATTTTAAATCTGTGTAAGGTACTTATGTGTAAATGTTGATTATTCACATAGGCCAGTGCATATATATGAGACCTCCAATTGCTCGTTGAAATGCTCGAATCCGTCGCATAGAAAATTATGCCATCATTCAAAGGTTTAGGTACTTATGTAACGTAAGAAAAATCAAATAATTAACATTTTCATGATAGTGGCAAAGTTTGACATTGTAGAAGAGGCAGTGAAGACGCCCGAGCCAACAAGTACATGAGCGGCCAGCCAAAGGCGAGCTCGTTTTGAAGCCGAGAAACTGCAATGACAAATGTTTCAGATTTGGCCTTTCGCGCCCACTTGAAAATACCACCTGTGTCCCAGGTGTTGTTCAATCCCAGGCCTGAAAAATATTGGAAATCCGATAATCCAATGTCCTGTTTTTGGACAAAAAAAATGACAGTATTTAAAATTCGCGATGATATTGGCTGACCGGCTGAGAGAGGAGGGCGTGTTGTGACCCTATTTAGTCGTTTTATGTACGAGTTGGTAGCATTTTCAGCCGACTTCAAAAAAGAAGGTTACCAAGTGGATACGTATGTACAATTGTGAGTAGAATTGCACAATATTCATAAATTGTACTCTGTGTGGGTTTCTAAACTGGTGTACCGAAATCCATAAGTGTATGTATGAAATGTTTGTCTGTGTATATAAACTGGAAATAAGATTGCAATCACTTTTTTGTTGAATTAAGATTCTTTAACTTAGAGTAAAAATTTCCTCAAAATCAGTTCAGCCGTTTTCAAGACATGAAACAAACAACGAAACTCCTGGATTTACAAATAGCCCGAATGCGTAAATTAAGTTTGTGGGTATTCTGTCAATCCTGTAGGTACCTTAATAATTACTATCGAACTTGCTCACTGTTTGTGCGTAACCGCCCTAAGGATTAGAACTCTGACGTAGAAGGACGAAGCCGAACGCGACAGGTACTAGGTAGGTACAGCTCGGGTTCTGCATCTCAATCTTACTGAGATCTTAATAACTGAGAAGGAGCGCAACAGCTTGCCGTAAAAAGATATTTTTGATCGCAACAACTTGTAGCTTACGGAATTGCACAAACTTTTTTAGTAAACATTCACGTAATGCAATTCCTTGTTAATGATCCTGCAACCAAAACACAAAACAAAACAGCCGAATTCTCAACTTCATTTCACGAAAGCACAACACAATAAAGCTGCACTCCCCCTAAAAGCATCACAGAATTGACAAACAAAGAAATAATGAGCCGCGATTAAAAAATGACTAGCCAGTCACAAAGGCAACCCCGGAGTCACACATACAAAGGGTAATCTCGGCAAAGTGGCCCTAAATTAAAATAAAAAGGCGCCCCCAGAGCCATGCGTCAAAAATCGACCAATCAGAGCACAGCTTTGATTTTACGTCACGCTTTTGACAGCGCAGTGACATATTTTAAAGATGGCATCCTATTCTATTTGTCTGTGGATGCGGCTGTCATGCATTGTCTGCAGCATTTTATTCTGGGGTATTATTATCGGCACTCAATCCCCCCGTGCACTGTTTGGCTATTACGCATCTGTAAAATAAAACTTTTGTGAATAGACATGCGAATTCACTATAATAATACTTAGGATCCCGCCGATCGGTTGATTTTTTGACTATAATTTATCGTCGAGAACGAAAAAAATAACATTAAAGTTTTATTATACATACCTAAATAATTAGGTTGATTAGTATTACCTATTTTAAACCATCGTTATAGCCAGTAAAGAGTTTCTAATTATCAGTTCTAATTTAAGGCGAGAATTTGGAATTTAATCTTTTTTTTTAAATCAAAGTTTGGCTGAGTAAATTAGAGTTTGATTAATTTTCAACTTGATATTCTCAATTCTGGTACCTAAGTATTATTTTCAAGCCAGAAGTCAGCAACGGCAGCTTAAAGATAGAAATGTACAGTAAGCGAAGTTTTGATAGTAGGTCCTAAATGCTCAATTAATATAAATAGATTAACAATCAACCATGGCAAATGTAGTGAAGATAATATAGCAACAAAACAACAGAGCTAGAAGACGATCTCCGTCTACGTGGTACTCTAGCGAGACGAAAGTTCTATTTATTAACCGACTTACCAAAAAGGAGGAGGTTCTATGTTCGACTTCTCGTATGTTCTTTTTTTTTGTGTTTGTTCACCGATATCTCCGTCAATTGTGGACCGATTTTGAAAATTCTTTTTTTGTTTGTTAGAGTATGTTTCGAAATTGGTCCCATTTTAATTTGGTGAAGATCTGATGAAGAACTTCGGAGATATACAGCAGAACTCTTCAATAAATGACGGCAAATCTCTCGGGATTGCTGCAACCGCATGTCTGTTTATTGTTTATACCATTTCATAACATAACATCACGCCAGTACGCCCTAAACGGGGTACGCAGATGTGTACAGTTCACCTTGATACACTCTCATTTCACCGGTTATGATCAAGTTTCATGGCATTCGGATAATCTATTCTGGCATTATAAGTACCTCACTAAAGGCAAGTTGCTTAATAGGTACAACAACTTTCTTTTTCGAAGTCGGTGTCCATAACGAAAAAAATTAGTACCTACCAAAGACACCGACTTCGAAAAAGAAAGTTATTTTTCACTTTGTAGTGTTTTTAGTTGGAAGTCGGTAGTATTTTTTTTGTAAAAAAGATTTTTTATTTATTTAGACTTCATACACATAGGTACAAAGGCGGACTTAATGCCTTAGGCATCCTCTACTAGTCAACCAAGGGTGGTGAAGAGATAACATGGCAAAGAAGTACAGTAAAGAAAAAAACCGGCCAAGTGCGAGTCGGACTCGCGCACGAAGGATACCGTACCATTATCACAAAAAAACGTCAAAAAAATCACGTTTGCTGTATCGGAGCCTAGCTATCACGGTTCATGAGATACAGCCTGGTGACATACGAACAGATAGACAGACGGAACGCGGCGTTTCTAGTAATAGGGTCCCGTTATTACCCTTTGGGTACGGAACCCTAAAAAGAAAAGTAAAAAAGGAAAGTAAAGCCGCAATTTCCTCTTTAATGCATACCACCTGGTAGCCGTCCTGATCTAGGGAGGAAGCGCATTCCAAAAAAGAATGGACTGTATATGAAAGGAAGAGTGAACAAAATCAGTCGAATGAACTATCCTGTCCTATTGGAGGAAGAACTCCCCGAACCGACAACCCAGGATATATTGTCCTGGGGCGCCATCAAATTAGTAGAGCCGACCCCACCTGAAGTGGGATAGCGGTAGAAGCAAGAAGAGCATAACATGTGGAATTTTGTGCTCTTCTTGTTTCCCAAACTAAATATTGCCTAAACATTAGGGCCCACGCGACGCAATTGCCGCGCGAGTTCAACACTATGACACCTATTCGATTTTGTTCGTACGATTTAGTTCGCGCCAATACATTATCAAACATTTTAGTCGTATTTAGTATAGCATTAGTGATACAAAATCGGCACTTTTTTCTGTTTGAATAATGTAGATTATTTATTTATTTTATTTTATTTTGTTAAGCACACCAACAGTAACCAAAAACCAACGGCACAGTTACCTTTACCAAATCAACGCCTTCTAAATGCTTATCGTTAGCATAAACACAACATTCCAAAGTGGCGCAACTAAACAAATAAATGCAAGTTTTAGAATCTTATTAATCCAGACAGTTAATATTTTAGCCGTGAGCCTGAGATAGACAATTGGTAAACTAAACTCCTCAATTTGAGAGTTGGAAATAAAAAATCATGATAGCAAACCAATTTTTAAAGTAAATTAAGAAAATAATGCATAGTGCCTCTCGTTCTTACGCAGGTGAGTACACAAATAAAAATATGCAACAATCATAACAAGTGTCGTAATCGGACGACGAACCGCTTTTCGACACGTCCCGCCATGCTGTTTGCCGGACCACCGGAAGCTGGCCCGCTTGTAAGTAACTTTTACTTTTCGCTATTAAAATACCATAAATTAACCTGAAAATCTTCCCTTTTACACCTAATTAGTTCCCTAACGTTTACTGATATTATTTGTGAATAGCTAATTCCATTTGATTTTCAATACATTTGTGTCGCCTTTTCCGCCCCAATTGTGTAAAATTCGGCGCTAAACACGAGATAATTCAACAGGTGCTTCCTAAGGGGCAGTCTAAGGCATGATAAAAATTGGGCTTATGACTATTGAATTTCGTCACCCGCGCAATGAAAATCGCGTCCTGTGATTGATTTCCACCTGCAAACCACCCACCACCCACTGGCGTACCTTCTATGCGTCATGTCTGTGTCCGTTATCATTTCCAACAACAATTATTGCATTCGTTCACGACTTTCAGAAAAAAATGATATCTGAAAAAATACTTAGGTACTGATTAAAATAGTGATTATTTTATTTTGTCATCGCCAGAAAACAGCCGCTCTCTCTGTATATAGTGGAAAGCATTTTTCTTTGCAAATTGTTTTTAATATCGTTATGTGTATAAATTGTTTTTTTCTTGAAAAGTCATTTTTATCCTAAATTAGGCCTAATTAATTCGATCGGCAATTATTGATTTTATTAAAGAATAATATTTGTCTGAAAATCTGGGATCAGAGACAAAGGCCTCAGAGAGGGAAAGAGCCTTAATCAGCCACGCGGGCCCATTGCGGGTTGGTCGATGTCAAATGTCTGAACTTTTGGTTCTAGGACACGCCGGTTTCCTCACGATGATTTCATTCACCGTTTTTAGTAGCGGTGATGTATTAGATTAATTGCCTCGTTTAACAGGTATGAATTTCATAACTTACTAGAAGACTACGTACGGTCAACAATTACGTTTTCTTTGAGTTACTGGAAAGTTTAATATATTTGTGAAAATATTATGACTCTGTGAGTGTTGGACGTGGAAATTTTATTGCTATTTACTAAAAACTATAATTTAAATATCTTAGTTGACCGAATAGTATCTTTTAACCGTACTTTTCAGACTTTTCTTAGTATTTTTGGATTATGTAGTTCATACAGGCAATTGAACCAAGTAAAATAATAGGTAATCAGCTAAAGCCGGTCTATTCGGTATTCTGGATAAATTCCTTGATACATAATTTCACATTCACATTCTTTATTGTACACGAAACAAACATATACAAATAATTAATAGGACCGCTTATAAAAATGTACAAAGGGCAGCTTAACCTATAATTGGGTTCTCTAACAGCAAATTTCAGTGTCATAGAGAGATTTGCAAATTACGACAGTTAACTAAAATGCACAACAAAAACTTTACCTTTAAAACAAAATTTTTAAACACCCTTTAGTATTTTTTTTTTGTGTTAAAAAACGTAGACAAAGTCGCGGACATATGCAGCTTACTTACATCACACATAAAATAAATAACAAACTCTGAATTACCGCAACAAGTTACAAATTTTAATTCCGTACATACCTTCATGGCGTTGCTCATCAATAACTCATTGATCGTTCCAAATATGAATGACTTCAAATGGACAACGGTTGGGGCGTGCCTCGCGCCCCGCCGCTGCCGCCGCCCCGTCCAACCCCGATGGGACTGCGCAAGAGTCACTCGTTCAGCAACCAGCCCTCTGACGTAAACACTGACGTAGCAAATAGACAAAATATTTATTCTATTTTTTTTTTCGTCATAGTGACATCGTTTATTTACGTAGTGACTTTTGAAAGTGAGACTTTATAAGAAAGTTGGTGGAATATAAATAGTTTAATATTTTGGCAGTAGTGTAATTTTTTTCATATATCTGAATGAAGGTTTTTTTTCATAGTGTAAAAAGAACTTTTAAAGTGATTAGTAGTTAAAAAAATATAGCGTTGTACCTGTTTTTTGCTGTAGATTTTGTAAGTGTTTTTAATAAATAATTATTATTATCATTGCCGTGCGAAATTAGACAAAGTGTCTTTTATGTGTGTTACAGTTTTGCGAATGTTCAAAATGTTATAATCAAAATCCATTGCACAGTATGATTAGTATAATTAGCTCAGCAATTTATCAAACAAACAATGCTCTGCAATTTCTATACACCTACCTAACTTATTAGGCAAATCAAGCATCTTTATTTTTTCAGGACCCTTTTGGGTTAATGTGGGTTTATTATAGGTGACTAATCTTTCGGGGATACAGGCATGATGTTAAGTTATGAGTTAAAAGGTTTTTTTATTTTATATTTGCCCCACACTAGGAATTTCTTCCTGTATCGTAGGTGCGTTTACAAACATTTAAATTCACATAAACATGACGCCCATATCCAGAACGACTATCTGTAGGCCATAACAAATATTTGTTACGTGCGGGAATCGCAGGCGCATTGATTGAGCAACTACTGCGCCAACCGCGTTGTCGTAGTTAGTGGTTTTAAGTTTTGTTGGGCAAGATTATTGATAATAGTCGGTCACAAAATTATCTAATAATTCATGAAAAGTACCGTAGACTCCATCGACCGAATAAATGCGATTCGCATTACTCTCAATATTGCAACTACCATTAGGTGTTTCAGCATCACCCAAAGGTCGATTGGTAGAAAATGCCTAAGGCAGCCTCTGTATGTTAGTGTACATGAAGTATTACCTAAATAAAACACCACACCACAGACCTTAAAAGACCTTTTTGAGGCAAATGAAAAAGCTGTTGTCGTGGCTGAATTCTGCTCAAAATATATTTAAATAGCTGTTGCCCGCGACTTAGTCTGCGTAGCATCAGTACTTTGAATAGCCGATTATTTCATATCACGCAATAATATTAGGCCACCTTAATTGAGAATTTATTAGTTCACCAAAAGGAAGTAACACGAACATCATTTGTTTTGTATATATCTTTCGAACCAGCAAGGACACTGTATACTCGTACTGTAGTACGTAGGTAAGATTGACATGAAGGGTCACCTTAAATAAGGGGACCTTAAATAAGGCCAAAGTCATGAGGTAACTTGTCCTTTTCAAGGAGATCATCTTTCTCTTAATATTATTTTTTAATATACGCATCTTTGATGCCGACTTTTTAAAATTACGATATATTTATGTAGTTAAAAGTAATGTAAATTGGTGATTTAACCAAGAAAATGCATTGCTAATTTGTTCATTTGGTACGTTTATAAATATTGCTAACAAAATAATTTTGTTTTTCTTGTAGGTTTCGCCCGAAGGCTCGGCTGTCTTAATTAAAAAGTTTTTCAATTAAGATATTGACGTTTAGTGTTTGTTAAGCCGGTCAAATTTTGGCTTCGAAGTATGGTTTGACATGATCTTAACTCCAATTTATCCAAACTCCAAACTTCTTGGCCGCCGTGAAGTTGGCTTTCCGATGCGCAAGGCACGGCGCGATGCTATTGTAGTATGAAATTTAATACTGCGCAGCCATTGTAGTCAACTTCAGGGCGGCCAAGAAGTTTGGCGAGAACTATACACGGCAGACGGACCTCGTGACATTTTGATAGCGCATGCCCATTCGAGTCAAGGAGTAACTAGTCCGTTCTTCTCCATTACAATCTGTCTACCTTTGCGAATGAACAGTAGAATCAATAATTATAATGGCTCAATTAAAATAAACGATTTGACTTTCTCCATCCCATACATTTTGAACAGTGGCGTAGCATGCCTTGGCGGGGCCCTGTATAAAAATTTGGATGGGGGCCCTTATGAACGGTAAAGATTTCTCACAAAAGAAAAAAAATTGCATAAAATTAAAAAAAAAAAAATTCCTCGTAATTATCTATCTGTCACTTTTTCCAAAATTTTTACAAACAATTCAAATTAAATATAGACTCTGCTTGCCTTTTTTCGCCAAACTGATACCTATATTAAATCATTTAGGTATAGCTGATGATGACTATAGTTTTTTTAAAGTTTCTGCCTCTATGGACAACAGTGAAAGGTCTGATAGGCGAAAAAAAAATTTGGGAAGTTTTTATTAATTTTTGCTTATGCACGTCGGGGGCCCCCGTGGCCCGGGGGCCCTGTATAATTGATACGGCAGATACGGCGGTAGCTACGCCCCTGATTTTGAACATTTCAACAATCAGCATAGCGAAAAGTATTGCATTTTATTTGTCACACATATGGATTATCACTACTAGGAGCTCAGACCAAACCAGATGTGAGCAGAAGTCGTCGCGGCAGGCCGGGACGGCTCTTTTACCCCGGACCAAAAATGTTAGAATGCGTAAGGACCGGGACCGGTCCAGCAGTGGACGTCTTCCGGCTGATATGATGATGATAGCATGGCCCTATTTCTAGGCCCTCAGGACCACCTACCATAGGCTGCGGTAGGTCGTTCCACTGCCGTCAAATAGGTTATCAAGTACATGCGGGTATAGAGAGGGTGACGTAGGTATCATTTAATGAAACTTGATATTTTCGACTTCGAGTGGAGGGGTTGTCTTATGATACAAGTGTGTCACGATCCTTTAATGTGGGGTAAGGAAAATTGTTATGCGGTTGATTTAAATTTTTGAATATATGTTTTTAGAGATTGGGTGTTAACAGTTTTTGGGCAGATTCGATGCTTACGATTGGGTGTTGATAATCAGTCACATTTATTACGATGTTTTTTTTTTCGATTTTTTTCAGTAACTGACTGTTCTATATGCCATGACCGGTAATCCTTACTGATTACTATTATGTTACTGATTGGCAAAGCCATGTATTCTAACTTTTTTGGTCCAGCGCAAATATCCGCACCGGCCTGCCGCGACGCCTTCTGCTCACATCGGGTTGTGTCTGGGCTCCTAGTAGTGATAATCCATATGTATGGCAATTAAAATGCAATGTCTTTCTTTATGTTTGTTTGTACACCGATTAGTAGATACTTTTTTGTTAATAGATCTAGATATAGTAAATCTTTGTTTGTTCGGTGTTAGTTCTATACTAGTCTTATAGCATACATTCATAATCAAAATTCTCCTCACGACAGCCAATTTCCACACAGTTTTTCTTGTGTCCTGTTGCTGCAGTGGCATTATCAAATCAAACCGAATATTTATAAGTAGGCCCTTTTAGTGGGTTATTACCAACGAGAGGACAATTTAATAAAAAAAATGTTGATAATTATCCACGAGTCGATCTTTGAGATTATCAAACGTTTGCTGATGTCGGTCATTGCATACCCTCGACTCCTGTTGAAGCACGTTAAACCTTTGGTCTGGCGATGACGACAGACTTATTACGTAAGAAACAGCACTCAGCAATCATCGCGCAATCAAAAGCTTGATTTCAAAAAAGACAGCATTACCTACAGTGTCCGTCAGTAGGTCCTACACAATCGTTTGCTAATCACTCGCTGTTTTTTAAATGTGCTTATTCTAAAAAAGCCGACAGTCAATCTGTCTAGCCAACCATGTTGGGATGGGCTTGCAGTGTAACCGGATTCAGCTGGGTACCAGTGTTTTACATGGAGCGACTGCAACTGGGTAACACGATACCCATCGACAAGACTAATGTCATATTTCAGGCTGCCCCGTAACGACTGTCAAAGATCTTCTAATGACAGCCGGGACCAACGGCTTAACGTGCTTACCAATGCACGGAGGAATCTCGCTATGTAAAGATGGTCACACTTCCACGGACCGACCACTGCTTAACCTTGCAGTTCTACCCATGCGCCTGTTATTATTATTATTTTCTAAATAATCCGCCAAAAACTCTAAAAGTTATGTATTGAAGAGCACAAAACGTTTTGGGGACACTTTTATTATGTTCACTCCACTCCTTAGCTGTACGCTAAGTAGTGGAATTCCCTGCCGGAGTATGTGTTTCCCGATAGCTACAATCTAGGAATCTTTATGTCAAGAGTGAATAGGTTACTTCTAGGCAAGCGTGCTTCAACGTCGACCACATCATCGCTTAACATCAGGTCAAGCGCGACACAACTGATAAAAAAAAATAGTGCCAAAATCGCTATCGTTTTGCTCATGCAAGATATGTAATGATCCTACATCTTTGACAGTCGCTACGGTTAGTCAAAAGCTTGAAAACCTGGTACCAGTCGTGCCAAAGGATATCGTGATTCTCAGTTGTGGAGTTGTGGAGGTCGGATAGGATAGACAGTCCAAGTAGAATTCGAGTACTGGTACCCGGCCCCAATATTGTTAGGAAATCGCTAGCAAGATTGAGTTCGATTCGTTAACCCAAGACGGAAAAAGAGAGATGATGGACGTGCGTACCTGTCTATTTGTGTATCTGTCTGTTGCATCATAGCTCCTAAACGGATGAACCGATCTTGATTTCGTTTTTTTTTATTGTTTGAATGGTGATTTTATCGAGACTGTTCTTTGCTATGTTTGATAAAATCGGTTCAGCCGTTCAAAAGTTATGGGTGTTTTACTGTTTGAATCGGGAGGTTTTTGCAAGATATCGTGATAAAATTACGTGTTCAATAGATTGTCGATCGAAGCGTGTCTACTACTAGATAAATTATGTCGCATGAAATAAAAATATGTCGGGGTTTTTTTAAATTTTACTTGGTGATACATTCAATGCGATGCTTGTTTACTAACTGTAAACAAGCAAAAGCCCACCACCGCACCAGACCAAACATATCATTCAACCGATTACAAAAAGAAGGAGGTTCTTAATTCGACTGTATGTTTTTGTATGTTTGTTACTCCGCCAATTGTGAAACAATATTGGTGTTTTTTTTTTAATTTAAATCTGCTGCTTCTCATGTGGTCCCATTTAAATTTGATCAAGATCTGACGAGTCGTTTTTCAATTAAATCATAATAAATGTTAACTTGTCAACATTACTGAAAAGGGAGTGAAATAGAATTCAAGTTCCCTTGAAGAAATAATAAATACAATTTGTTCTAATGGAAGTCGGTAAGTTGATAGTTATTTCTAGTAGGAGCTACTTTTTGTTCCGATGGAACGAAAGTTTAAAAAACTATAAGCCGCCATTTTCATGGAAAGGCAAGTTCAAAAATTACTTCATCGTAGACGCTACGTAGCATCTTGAGTTCTACACAAAGCAACATTCTTCTGCGATATCAATTACTGTCAAATATACATAAAATTGACATGGCGCTACCGGAATGTCAATATCAATCTTGCATTTGGCATTTCAGCAATCTCTTTCGGCGATAGAATGCCAGTTTATCTTGCCACGTGTGTTTTTTCATGTACAAATGATTACGTAATCGAACCTCGTAAACTCGGTAATCTCCTATTACAAAAAAATAATTTTAACAGGAGGTGGCGTTAAATGAATTTTCCGATAGAAAACCATAAGCAAGCCGTTAATACTGAAATTAATTTTCGCTTATTTGTCAAGTTGTTAAAGTTTGCTATTAATGTGCTGCGGTCACGCTTATTGGCTTAATTTTTAATTGTTTTAACACATCAACACGAATGTTATCGGTTTTTGCTGGCATTACACGGCAGATCTTGTAAAGCAGCGTAAGTCACATTTGCAAAATGATTTCTTTACAATAAATTTCTGTATTGAGACCCACAGCCGAATTGCGTAAGTGAATACGGCAACGCAAAGAGTTTGACCTCTATCCCAACGACCAAATCGACCATCTCGCATGTGATTGGTCGATTTGTCGATTGGATAGCGGTCAAACTCTTTGCGTTGCCGTATTCACTTATGCAATACGGCTACCGCTTGCGCCACCCCGTGTTACCTTACTAACTTCGAGTTAGTAGCTAAACCGGTTAATTTGTTATTTAACCTCGTGTTAGCAACTAACTCTGAGTTAAGCTTTTTGGCAAAAATGGGCTTAAGGCGGTTATGCACTAGGTAAGTAACTCTGATCCGTGTCCGTGAAAATTCAGTTCCGATGTAGCAGGGTAGCTTACGAACTATATCTGAACTCTATTCGTCATAATCTTTCATAATTCAGAACACTTTTAATATAAATTACGGACACGGATCGAATTTAGCTAGTGCGTAACGGCTTTGACACTTCGGTCAGTCGTCAACAACTTCTGCGTTGCTTTTTAGTCCTATATTTTAGATTTAGGATTAGGTAGTGTACTTCAAGTAACTGAGTAGCTTAATGTATTAATCTATTTCATTTACAGCCATTATTAAATATTTACTAATTTGTTTTGCTAGTCTATTTTAAGCGTCAACATTCTTTATTTCATTAATTAGGAAATTAATTCGGCCCTTTTGAACGTCAAGAATTTAATAATTAATTCTATCGTACATTCGACAAAGAAGCTTTTTATGAAGAAGAACGGACAAGAAATGCCACAAACTCCAAACTCCACGTCATTTCTATTATGAGTATCAAATATAATTCAAGCACCTTCCACTACAAACATTTGTTTAATGGGTCAATTTTCTTAATCTATTTGAAATCTTATTCCATAATATTTTTAAAATATTATTGTTTTAAAATGACCCCTGCATTTAATTTTTCTTGAGATCCATTTTAGAGATTCTAAAAAATCATAAAGTCAGTTTTTAAAAACCTACAAGTTATTAAAAAGCACAGCACATTAAAATGCATTACATCCCAAATATTACAGATTAATAAACCCGTAACGTACATGTTTGTTATTACAACAGCTGCATAGAGTCAAACAAAAAAAACTTATTTAGTCCCAAACATTAAAAAAACGTATTAGTGATTTTTTGTGCCATCTCGATTCTGAAAGCAAGAAGCTACCGACTTTCCGATGTTATTATTGGTTTCGCTTTTGTTGTTAACCCTCCAGCGCACACCAGGCTTTTCGGGCCCGGCCATAGTCTCGACTCATCCGAGCCTTTGTCCCGGCACTTACCGGGATTATCCGAACCTAATTACCTGTTGTGTGAGCCCGTAATTACGTTTGAAAAAATATGCAATCCGACTTCTGAGTGACCGACACAGACAAAGAGTGAGAAATTCTGCTACTGTGGCACAGCTTCCCGGGATTCTCCAGCTCCTTGATTGACGCAAACACAATGTTTATTGTTTGATTTCGAAGAAAATGTATCCTTTGTTCAACTCCTGTTTTTTTCATTATGCGCTAATCTGTTCTATTTTTAAGCAAATCGACAGTAATATTTTTTTATAAACTTCTCTTTATTTGTTGTATGTCTATTTGTCTAATACTTTACGCAATGCATTTTTAGTCTTCTTCTAGTCAACTAAATCTACTCCTTAATATTGTCGTACACAAACTAAATAAAGCAACAAATTTTGTCTCATAATCATAATCATAATCATAATCATAATCATAATCATTCTTTATTTGTGTAACATAGGTAGTATCATAATACAGTTCTTAAATTAAAGTTCGTAGGTCGCTATGTTATGCCAAGAAGCGTACAAATATTATGGTTACATGCGAAATACGAAGAAAAATAAAATATTAATCATGCGAGAGGTAAACACAAATTATTTGGTAGGTATGTCAAAATTCATAGAATATGATAAATTAATAACAACAAAATTATAAATGTCACAATATGGAGTAATTTCTACAGTCAAAAAAATTGAAAATTAATCATGCGAGAGGTAAACACAAATCATTTAGTAGGTGTGTCAAAAGTAATAGAATAAGTTATATAACAACATCAAAATTATGAATGTCAAACCATGGAGTAATTTCTACAGTCAATGCATAAATAATAATCATAGATTGCAATTAGTAACAATATTCAATTAAAGATTGTTTCTCCAGTCACATAAATAGATAGGTCTACATTAATTTATCATTCAGAAATTCATCAGTCGTATAATAACATTTTTCAATTAATAACAGTTTTAATTTTTTTTTGAAAAAAAAAACACAACTCAGTACTTTAAAGCACAATAATGAAATGCAAATACAATTTCAGTTCACACGAACATACTTTGTACTATAATTGTAAGAGAGGCGAATCAAACGGCACCCTCGATGGTTCACTGTTCACTCAATGACCGTTTACAACGAGTGGCTATTAAAACAATGCGAATTATGAACAAAAATACAAGTAGCACTCAGTTTTGTGGCCAAAAGATGTCAGTCACAAAGCCAAAGTACAAAGGAACTTTATTTTCTTACATTTGTTGCCATTCTTGATTAATTCTTTTCTTCCATTGGGTTTGGGACTTTGGAGTGCTCTTGAAAACCGCGAGCGAAAGATTTGCACTTGAGAATTATTTCGCGCGATCGTTCCTGTGTGAAAATATTTCTGGGTTATTTTTTTATTAATTATCTGTTTCTCGTTTCAGATATAATGACTATATAGTGGGAGTGTATCATGCATTCCGTAGCGGCGTCGTCGAGTGAGTTCTTTTTTACTTTTTATTATATGAAATGGCAACGTGCTTGATTGATTTATTTATCAGAATGTACGTTTACATAGCTTGGTGTTAGGTTAATTTAAAATGTTATTTTATTCTACTATAACGTTATAATTATACCTACTTACTATTATCTATACATCTATACATATAAATAAAATTGGAGTGTCTGTTTGTAATATTGAAATAACCGTTTTTTACTACATGTATATGAATATATATACAGTACATACACCAAAATATAATTTTTTACAATTATTGTCTGTCTGTCTGTCTGTTTATGCCGGCTAATCGCTGAAATGGCTGGACCGATTTTGACGAGACTTTTATTGGCAGGTAGCTGATGTAATAAGGAGTAACTTAGGCTACGTTTATTTTAGAAAAAATCTTTTATTTTAGAAATTTGTTAGGCGGAACGAAGTTCGCCGGGTCAGCTAGTTATAAATGTAAAAGTTTGTAAGGAAGGATGGATGGTTGTTTGTTACTCTTAGACGCAAAAACTACAGAACGGATTTAGATGAAACTTTACAGAAATATAGCTTATACATAAGAATAACTCATAGGCTATAATTTATAAAGAAATTGGGAGAAGAACTAACTCGAGACAGGCGGGCTGCAGCTGGGGACACCATAATTATTTTTTGATAGAATGTAATCTAAATATTAATATCAAGGGTTACATAGTAAGATTTAATTTTTAAACTGAATACGAGTAATGTGCCAAATTTCATTTGTTCTAGTTTCTGCCAGCGGCTTTGCCCGCGTGAAAAGTGTTATTTTTGTTCCATGGGAACATTATACCGGGATGAAAAGTAGCCTATGTGCTATTCCAGACTATAATCTATCTCTGAGCCAAATTTCATTTAGATACGTTCAGCCATCCTGGTGTGATTGAGTAACAAACATACATCCATCCAAAGTATCATATTTATGATATTAGTAAGATTAAAATCAGGTGAATATTACAAATTGAAAGTCAATGTCAGAATTACAATTTCATCTTGGATTTTCACAAAAAAACTTGTCCCTACTTTTTCATTCATACTTGTCCATACTCGATCAATTTGTACGCCATAGTTTTAGCTAATAGCTAATATTGTACCCTTCAGTACACTTTACAACGTGTGACAGGTCTACTAAACTGCCTCTCACTAACCAAACAACGAGGACATTAATACGCATTTTATTACCATGTACGTTACCTCCCTGCTCATTGCTAATTATCAGCGAGCGAGATGACGTGTCGGGGCCAATTTGTCCCATCCGCGGTATTCCCACGAGGTGCGTGTGCGCATCTGCCGCATTCACTCCCTCTCTGCCTCGCGCCCGCCCCGCGAACTGACCCAATACTGATACCGATTATTAGCTTATTTGGAAATTGATCTAATACTGGTGCTGTCGTTGTCTGGGACCTACTATCGTTTATTGATTTATATATACATATATCGTTGACATATTTTGCTTGACAATTCATAATTGTAATAAAACATTTGAGTTTGAGTTTTAAGCGACAATTATTAAATGTAAATTTCTTTGCTATGGTTAGGTAAGGCCTACAATTACCTAGATTTTTCTTTGTAAACATGTTGTGAACAAATATTTTTTGGTAGAAATTCAAATCAAATAATCTTTATTGATATAGTAATTGTTTACAGCAATGTTGAATCCTCTGACTCCCGAACTAGGCGGACCTGTATGATGATAATTCATGAAATAATATAGACAATTCTTTACAATACGTAAGCGACGGCTTGGCTTAGAAACACAAGACAAATATATATCACATTATTATGGAAACTATACCTTTATACATACCTACCTAAGAAGTGTTAGATGGTAAATAATTGTATTAATAAAATACCTTCAAGTACACGTTTTAGATCTACGTGTTACATAGCTTTAAAAGTCTTTTACCAAATTCATCCTCGCCACTGAATAAAGCAATGATTACCATACCGCTTCCGTTTCAAACAATGATCATATCATATTCACAAAATAGGGTTCGCATTGCTCTCAAAAGTCACACAAAAATTATTGATGTGGGAACTTCACTGCTCTTCACTACTTCAGTTCCAATAAATTGTAATTTAAATAGCATCCTTGATTAATAATCGTGTTGTTTTGACCCTCGCGGATAAAGAGTCACGCTATGGGATCCGTTGGGTCTGACATACCGGGTCCGTTTGACACAGGTGGGCGTTCGCACGGTTGATAGCATCGTTATGGATGATTTGGAAGCGATAGGCCTAATTACGTGTCTGGTCATAATTTCACGATGGTCATAAAGCAAAAAAAGATCGATAAAGTTGAATTGGCGCTGTTTGGAACAACTTGTAGTTTGGCCTGTTTGCGCCATCCTGGGTTATGTTACTATCTCCGAGTTAGTAGCTAACACGGTCAATTAATAATTACAAGTAACTCTAAGTTAATTTTTTTGCCGCAGTTAGGCCTAAGTGAAATTCCCCCCTGTACTCCAAGTCACTTCCTTCACTCCACAAAGCCTTCCTCAATACAAATGACAGTTACTTGCAGCTTGTTATTTACTGACATTAATAGAGGGTCTCTTTCCATTGTGTTTGTGAAGTCTGGTGAAGTATCTATACTTTTGAGGAAAATGTATCCAAATATAGGAGTGACGTCCGAATATAGGTATGAAATTAACAAACGTTTTTAAAGGTAAAAACCTAATTCATATTCGTTCGTAAACATTCGCAGTTAATTTAAAACCCATTTCAAAAACTTAAACAGCGATCAAGTGCTTGAAAAACACAAATATAATCGTGAAGCGAAGAAAAAAACAAAGCCATACCTCGTATCCACGGCTTTTATTATGAAGCTGTCTTTGTATTGAACCTATAATTATCTATCTCGCCCGTTTTATTCCCGACCCGTTTGTGTATTGTTTAGCCCGTCTTACCCGAACACTCGACACCGCGCTTCCTGCTTCGCAAGTGTATTGAATATAGGATGTCTTATTCAGTTTGCCTTTATGCCTTTTCGACTGGTTGCTTTTGGGCGGCGAAAGAAAATGGCGTCTTATCTCCGCGGTCGTGGGATCAGACAGTGTTTTGTGTTGGGTTTAGGGTCCCGTAGCGAAAGGTTCCAATTGAATTTCAAAATTTTCGTAGTACACTTTTGATTTTTAATTACGTAATCTGATACTTACAGACTAATTTAAAAAAAAAAAGATTCAAGTCATTTTTGTCGTCTAGGTAGATATACAGAGAGACACGAACTATGATTAGGACATTACCCTAATTTAGGTTTAAAACCGGTTGTGTGCCGTAATTACCGAAACAATAGAAAAGCCATTGGGTCTCGTGTGTATCCACGTTTTAAGCACTCAAGGCGTCAATACAATTAATAGTGTTAGTGTCTAAATATACTTCATAAAAAATAGCTTGATGTCTGCGACAGCTGTCAGTATCAATACAGTAACAATAGCGCTTGACAGGCTAACAATAACGTAACAATAATGTATACGTCAGTTTGACATATGTCGCAGATATAAAGCTATCTGTTATGAAGTATAGTATTACAAATACTAGGTTACAAAACGTCTCAAAATTTTAGGTAGATAGGTACTTATCATATTATCAGTTCACATTCGTTGAAATGTTCCCTCATTTTTAGCCAGTCCTTACAGAAAACTAAAAAAATAACTTATTTTCTAGAGATATCATTATATTCTAGAGATAATTAAATAAATTGTTAATCAGTTCAAAGAAAATTAATTTTAAAAAAATAAGCAGTCATGAGGACTACCGACAGAAGAGAAAACTTAAAACTTTGGAATATCTGGCCTCTAATTATAACAAGATGCACAGCGGCCATTTTAAATTTTTACTGGTGCAAAATGATAGGTACATTAAATTTTCTATTTATCATCTGTGCCGAAAGGCAAACGCATTTATGGCTTTACAGCCACGTGAATGCAATTTGTACTAAGCAAAGAGACTTACTTTGGTATGCCAAGAATGATAAAAGAGATCCAATCAAAGAGTAATAACCCCAGCACGCCGTTTCATACAACATTGCTGGAGCGTTGTAACTTGTAAGGTTCCAAATTCAAAAAACGCTCCTGCATTGGATTTGATTTTTTTTGTCCGTAAAGTCGATACCTCGCGTGCTCTTTTTTCGAAAATAATGTCAAAATTTCCATACATGTTTGAGAAAGTAGCATTTCAGTGGCGCGATCAAATTTACTTGTCGCTGACGCGAACCCCAAAATTTTGCCCCTACCAAAAATCGCTCAACGCGGCTAAAGAAGTTCTCACTTCAATATTTTTTGAGAGGAACCCTCAAAAAATTAAATCAACATAAGCATTTAGCGTGCTAATTTTTTACGAGCGTGCAATGAATGGCGGCAGTCGGGACCGGTAATCTTCGGTAGGGCCGCCCCGCACGGCAGCCGTCATTCTTGTACTCTCATTATTGCTTCACCTGTGTTCATACAATATTTTGACATCAACATTTCTATGCTTTGAACTCAGCGTTTTAATAGACAGGCGAATTTCATTTTTGTATAATAGCTTTTATTAGATAAGATAATTTATTGAGATACTTTTCTGAAGACTTTTTTTAAGCACATCAAACAAAAAACTTGAATCTTTTAGGTACCTTACTATGGAACTTGCTCAATTTTTAGTGATGGTGAACCAAAACTAAGAAGAGATAAATAAAAACATTTTCGCAAAAAAATGAACCGACTTCAAAAACAAAACACTAAAAAGTGCAAAATAACTTTCGTTTCGGAAGTAGGAGTCTTTCGTACCTCATGTTTTTATCGTTTTGCAACACCGAGTTCCATGTTCAATTGTGCACAAATAAAGTCTTACATATTTAAGATTCACTAATATTCATTAGTATTTGGGATATGAGCCAAAATACATTTTCTTTTTGTCTATTTTTTGTTCTAAATATGTGTGTAAAAATTTAGGCTCGTTAAATTATGCCGTTTTATAGTATGTTGTCATATTTGGCACAAATATTATCAATTTTGGGTACCTAAAATACGTAAAAACAGAAAGTTAACGGTACTAAAATATAGCAGTGTTTATCACTAACAGAGATACAAAACGAATGAAATATTTTCGAACATAATGAAATATGAGAAACCGCATCTAATTTATAGTTGATAAACAGCATCGATTGTTAGATACTATTTCACGGTTATTGGTGCTCTGTAACTGACAAACAAACACAAACACAAAATCTGATTTTATAGTTATCCCACAAATTTACTTACCAATGAAAGAAAACATTTCCACTGCCTCGGCCAACTTTTTCTGTACAGCCTTTAAGGCTCAATATGCCATAAAAAGGCATTTTTCTAGATTTCTGCGGCTTTCCCGTGCCGATAATGCTATATGAAAAGCTCAAATTACGATCATTGATCGGTATTTTGCTCCGTTTTTTTGACACGCGAAGTACATACAATCGCGTCATCTAGT
The DNA here is from genome assembly GCA_947562075.1 of Orthosia gracilis. Lineage (NCBI taxonomy): Eukaryota > Metazoa > Arthropoda > Insecta > Lepidoptera > Noctuidae > Orthosia > Orthosia gracilis. The sequence goes on from OX387268.1 coordinate 7,142,854, forward strand.
TAGATTTATATCTGTGGATATCCCCATCCCTGGCATGGTAATCTACGCTTAGTGCGTAGGCAACCGTAGACAAAGCGTAGCATCGAGTTGATGTGCTACGAACGAAGCAGTCTATCACGCATCGATTAATATTGTTTTGTACACATGTGCTGTTTGACAATGTCTTAGTCTAGAATACGATTATTTAGTTCATGCAACCTAATAAGTATCTCTGGACATCCCACCAATACGCACAAAGAATGTTGCGAATACTTTCATTGTGCGTACCTTTTAATGAATATAAAAAAAAAACACTACAAAATATAAATGTGTCTACGTCAACGTTGTGTCAAAAACTCAAGGACAGTTCAACTACTTATCAATTAATTAGCTTAATTGCGAAAAATGAACATCGCTCCACCGTGCGAACACTCAATTGCCTGTCAATTGTTTTGCGAGCTCACTCAATGCGAAAGATTCGGCAGTAAAAGGCCGGGTGTCGTTAAGTTATGCCTCCCTCGGGGCGGGGCTTCGAACAGGGTCGGGGCGAAGCAATAGCTATGGTCTGTCACGACAGTTAACTTTGATTTATTAATGGGCGGCTGCTTTTGTTATAACAGAGTAAACAGATTTACAACCAAGCTATCAGTACATTATGTGCCTATTACATGTATAAGGGAGTTGAGTTTTACGACAGATCATTAATCTTCCGGCCTCTTCTATAGGAATAGGTTTTTGCAGCTCAAGGAAGGTCAATAACTTTTTTGTAGCCAAACGAGGCCTAGCCCGAGTTTCCCAGCTCAAAATGATCGCAGAATTAATGTGACAAATTGTCAAGCACGCGTTATCTGCTGTGATTGGTTGAATAAGTTTCTTTTGCATTTATTTTATTAGTACCTATGGATGGATTGTACACAAAACAAACATATACAAATCCAAAAGGACAGCTTACGGCGAGATTAATCCTTAATTGGGTTCTCTAACAGCAAACCTCAGTATTCCATTACTTGAATCCATATTTCTCTCGCCAGGCCGCATCCTGTACGACGTGCCGTGCGCCGTCTGCCGGGACCACTCGTCCGGCAAGCACTACGGCGTCTTCGCGTGCGACGGCTGCGCAGGCTTCTTCAAGCGATCCGTGCGACGCGACCGGCGCTACACCTGCAAGGCGCGCGTGCCCGGGGGTTGCCTCGTCGACAAGGCGCATCGCAACCAGTGCCGCGCCTGTCGCCTGGAGAAGTGTCTGCAAGCTGGCATGAATAAAGACGGTAGGTCTTGGACGAATTTGAGGTTTCCGAACATTATGTTAGGTTGGTCTAGAGATCGCAAGCGCTACTATTGAACATGAGGTCATGGTTTCGATTCCCAGGGATTGTTTTTTATGAAACTTGACTTCGATGGATGATTCTTGACAGTAGAATAGTAAAAAATATAAACGAAACAGTTGTTACGCCAAGATGTGGCCAGGCAACCCTGCAGCAATCTAGTCTAGTAACAAGTATAATTCATGTATATTAAGTTAATCAAAAAGCCTGAGTCCTGCAGATTTTTGCAGTTGGATCTTAGGCCCACTTGCACACGAAGTTAAATTGGCAGTTTGTCATACAATATTGTCAATTTAACATTGTATTAGCAACTTACTCTGAGTTAAATATTTCGCGCAAGTGGGCCTTATGGCAATAATTGTTATTGCTGGCATTATGCCACTTTATATAGACCTCATCTTCAGGATAATGCAGCGAAAGATATAGAATGTCTCTTGGTCTAGGCCCTGAAGTCTTTTACCTATCGTTCTGTACGGATCGAGAGTGAGCGGTGTGCAGTTATACTAAACCTTAGTTTATTTCTAAGGATGCCCTACATATTTATATACTTCTTATAATAAATGAGATAGGTAGGTTTAAAGTTCTAAATAGTTTCTATTCAAATCTGAATGTTTGAAAAACTAGGTAATCTACCCATCACTAGTTTAACTTTTTTGGAGGGTTAGGCAAAAAATAAATTAGGGTAACGCCTACAGTCCGTCAAATCTAAGAAGTACCGTTTGACAGCTATAAAAATACGTTGTATAAACTTAAGTTGATGCTTACGAATGATACTCGTTGTTATAGTGTATAGGCAGCATAGTAATTAATTAGGATTATGAATTTGATTATTCGTAAACTTTCATACAAAGTTATCACGGCAAGTTAAATGAGAAACGTCATCGGACTTCTTAGATTTGACGGACTGTATGTATGCTAAATTGCTAAGGGCAAGTAAACTTTAATAATATTATAAACTATATAGGTACCACGTTGGAATGAAACTATTTAATAAGCATGAATTTCCTTAACAGCCGTTCAACACGAAAGGGGTCCTCGAAACTCAACTATCCGTCGTCAAATGGCGCTGTTCATGAAAGAGTCTCCGCCACGAGCGGACGCGGGCGCGGAAGTGGGCGGGCTGGTCCCGCCGCCGCTGAACCTCACCCTGCCGAAGCACCACGGAGTACCGCCGCCACCACTGCCGATATACAGCCCTTACAGCTTTCCCATTCTCTTCGAGACTGGCCCACCGCGGCCGCCGCCGCCCTCACCTACAGTTATGAGCCCGTTTCTCTTCGCCCCACCCGATAACGCGACCATGTGCGAAGCTGCTGCCCGACTGCTCTTCATGAACATCAGGTGGACCAAACAAATTCCAGCCTTCAACTACCTCTCCATGGAAGACCGATTGACCCTAATAGAAGAATCTTGGAAAAACCTCTTCATTCTTGGAGCTGCACAATTTCTGTACCCGATGGATTTAAACATGCTAATAGATAGGAATATTTCAATTTTAGACAGTAAAAGTGGAGCTAGCCTCTTTGAACAGGCATTAATGGAGATCTCTAAAGTGAGTCCGGACGTGAACGAATATGCGTGTCTGCGGGCGATCTTCCTATTTAAATCCTGTTCGGAGAGCGATGGAGGGCGAAGCCCTAACAACTTGGACACAGATAGCCGAAAGCTAAAGGATGCAGCTGCCGTTTCTGCTATGCACAACCAGTCGTTGTTAATGCTGTCTGAGGTAAGAACAGTTTGGAATAAATCATATCCAATAATCCTAAGATAGAATATTTTACTGGCAATCGAAGAATTTTTCAATTATTTAACGTACAAGCTTTTCATCCATATATGCAGTAAGTTCTTTGGTTTGGTTTTGCATTTCTGTTTTGATTTAGTCAAAAAGTGTTTGGCTGTCCATTTTGATGCAACTTGGTTTGCGATACGTGGAACGGAACGTAATAGACATTAATTACGTAAGTAAATATACTTACAAAAGTTTCAGACAAAACCTACCCCTTAAAATGATCAAGAAGTAACTCATCTTCAAACCAAATCAAAATCACTAGCAAACGTTTTCCCTTGCAGTATTGCCGCACCACATACCCGCTGCAGCTGGCCAGGGCCTGTAGACTGCAGAACTTGCTGGCCATCATCAGAAGGGTGCCTAGCGCTGGCATCGTCGGGCTGTTCTTCCGTGCCACCGTTGGAGATACACCCATAGAACGTATACTCACCGATATGTATACAAACGGCAAAGAATAATTGCGGAAACGTCTCTCATCATCTCATTCCATCATAATTATATCATACACTCTTATTGCACGTTAATTTCTGAAAGCAGTGAACTACTACTATATCAGCATCTAATTTATTGTATATCATTGGTTTTTTCAACTGCCCATTGTGATTTCTAATATCTAACTTTGTCATGTGGTTCTTAAGCCTCTAGCTAGACAAAAGCCTGTAGACTAATTACATTGAGTCATCAATAACGATTGGCTAAACTCCAAAGTGTGTGGGAAATACACATATCCACCCCCTAAGTGGACTTTTTTCATAATTGAGTCTTCGCGGTTCAGGAAACTATTTGATATAGTTTCCTTACCAAGGTTCAAAATTTACAAAAAATAAATAAAAAGCCACCTACATCTTGATTCTAAATCCGATTGTCTATAATAAATAAAATATCTCTACATAGGTACTAGTGTTCTTGAATGTTGCTAACGATGTTTGATAAGTGCATAAATGAAGAATCTGTAGAGCATATAAATTTTGCTGAAAAAATATATTAGGTATAGTGTTATTTAGTAGTTACTAGTAGTTTAGATCTATACTTCTCGCTAAACTTCTTAGACGCCCTGAAGTTGGGAACAATGGCTGCGCAGTAATAATCACAGCATACAAATACAAAACTGGTCTCGCCATCTCCTTCTGGGCCTACCACCTACAATCGCCTGATTTGAGATTCTGTATTATTTCTGATACCCAAAAAATCTGGCAAGAATAACAATGCCGCTTACAATGCAGGTAATTTAAACTCACTACTTATAAATTAATAATTAAATATCTCTACGTGTCGTCAATTTCGTATCTGAATTAAAATATCTGGATGTCAGTAGATATTTACAACTAAAATTACAATATGCCTAAGTACCTATACCTAATAAAAATGTTCCATATGTTGTGTGCTACTAATGAAACTAAATCCTTTAACAAAAATTTACACGTTGTAGTTGATGACTAGTTAAAATTTTAGATCATGCGAATTAAATATCCTACGTGTTGTCAATTCATATCCGAATTAAAATATCTAAATGTCAGTAGATAGCTATCAATAATTAACTAAAATAACACTGTACTATCATAAGGTTCAGGCTTCTTCTGGGTAAGCTCGCTCCATCGTCGACTTTTTCTCTGTCACCTCTGACCTAGACTAGAGTCAAGAGCAAACACATCTAATCTAAATATATAAAACCGAAAGGAGTGACCTTTCGGTTTCATTCACTCGTCTCGAAATATCGAAAACCGGTTGATGTATAAAGATGAAATTTGGCAGGAAGGTTTCTCACGTAACATAAGTGAGCACTTAGAAAGGCTTTTTGGAAATTCCATCCCCAAAGGGATAAAAAAGGTGGTTAAAGTTTGTATGAAAAATCTAATTCCTTTGGCCAATTTTCTAGAAACTTGGCACTATTTGTGCCAAGTTTCTTAATGTATTAGTTTTCCGAAACTATCCCCAAAAGATGGTTTAGGGTTGTTGAAGTTTGTATGGAAGATTCTTATTTCTTGGGATAATACACTTGTAATTTGGCACAAATACTAAACGGATTATACAATAAAGATTGTAGTTAGGTATTAGTTTTTCGAAACTACCCCGAAAAGACAAAGATTTTTATTTCTTGGGTTAATAAACTTGAAACTTGGCACAAATACCGACCTAAGTAAACAATTAAGGTTGTGATTATTAGCTTTTCGAAACTGCCCCCAAAATACGATTTAGCGGGAGTACCTATAAGTTTTTTTGAAGAATATTATGTCCTGGGTTAATAAACTAGAAATCCATACTATAATAATAAAGACGAAAGTAACTCTGTCTATCTGTCTGTCTGTTACCTTTTCACGCTTAAACCGCTGAGCCGATTTAGATGAAATTTGATATGGAGATAGTTTGAGACCCTAGAAAGGACATAGGCTACTTGTTTTTCCTAAACACGAAGGGGTAGAAATGGGAGTGGGGTTTAGGTTTATATGAAACTTTTTATCGTTGCTTATACCACTGAACAGATTTAGATGCAATTTGGTACGGAGATAGTTTGAAACCATCCTTAAGGGGGTGGAAAGGGGGGTGGAATTTTGTATGATAAATTGTTAATTACTCAAGTAAGGCAGCCCACAACTAACCATATTATTGCGTGATATAATAAAATAGGCTATTCGACGTACTAATGCTACGCAAAGAAGTCGCGGGCAACAGCTAGTATATAAAAAAAAAATTGCCTAAATGTGGTTCATGCTTTAAAAATTTTTAGACTTTTGAAATTAATTTTGATAAAATTAATAGGAGTACTTTTCGGTTTAGGGCAAACCTCAATGTGTTGTTGTCAATGTTCCAATTCTACATGTGGCTACATCTTCTTCATATATTTTTTTTAAATTGCCTGTAAACACTAAACTACACTAGAAAAGAAAAACGTTTCGGAATTGTCAATAAAAGAAAAGTCTAGTCAAAATTTTGCATTTTCTCTAATAAACATTCCTAAAACATTAGTTGTATGATATTAGTTATTGTAATAAAATACTTTTATTAATTTATAGTTAATTATTAATATCTACTAGTAAAATTGCGACCAAAATTATAAAGTAACATATAACAAGACAATTTAGGCTTATCAAATAATTATGTTTAGTACTTATATCCTATTATGTAGGTACCTAATTATTATGTTCATAAGTATATTTATCTATAAGTGTTACTATGGAATAACTTTTGTAAATACTAAGCCTAAGTCACAAGCTTTAAAATAAATATCTATTAGAAATTGTGTTGTAATTATTGTTTGAAAGACGTGAGCGTTTGTCATTGCACTATAGGATCCATAACGCCCTCATCTTCGGCTTGGGTGTCCCACCTAGGCTGCAATGACAAACTTCGCTCACCTGAATGCATCCTCAAAAACTCGCCTCAATCGTGCATTGTGCCGGGTACTCACGGATATCCAGCCTCGTCGTCGTCATCTTCACCAATATAGTCAGGTCTCGGTGTAACATTGGGTGGGGGTGCACTGCGACTGATGGTGGCGAAGCAGGCGAAACACGTTGAGATCATCCTGAAACAGAGAGAGCATCCGACCACGGTACGCAGTCAGATTACTTCCCCTCTGTAGCCTCATAGTATGAACGCATTAATTTTTTGTTTATGGTTTGCGTCTATCGCATGCGATACACTCTTCCACTATGGACTGGGAAGCTCTGAACAAAATTATGAAAAATTAGACTTAGGCTGAAATGTTGACAGCTGGCTTAAGGATCTTAAACAGAAAGAGCATCCGACCACGGCTACTTCGTGATTCAAGTCGTAGGTAGTCTATCTACTACTGCGTCATCCAACATTCGGTTACGCTGGATGACCCGCATCTGATCCGATAGAAGTTGGGCCAATACGATGAAAGCTGCAGACCCAGCTGAACACCTGGAACAGAGCATCCGACCACGGTGCGGTGAACTAGTCAGGTTACTTCTCCCTTTGTAGCCCCAAAATATAAGTGCATGACATTTTCGTTAATAGACTGTGTGACTTGTGTCAATCGCATGCGCTGCCGCTGCTACCGGGATCGGACACCCTGTCAACAGAGATGCATGGACCTCGTGGTCAAAGCTGTCCGGCGGCCGGCATCCTCCCCGTTGATGCGCCAGTGTCGTCAGCCGCGAGAAGTAGGTATCCGACGCTCGAGCTCGACGAACTCAACTGCAGCGACCGGAACCACTCGACTCACAGTTCGAAGAGGTCCAAAGCGGAGATATTGGATTTATGGTTGATTCCGCTGCCCGGCTTCTAGTCAGCATCGCCTTTTTCTCTTCAAATATTCTCAGAACTTAGTCATCGGAACCTAGACACTTTCATGTCATAACGTTTTCATTGTGCATTATTATAATTTCTGTTATACAAACTTACACACACAAGTAGTTACAAAATGTACAATTCAACCAAACCGTAGTCACAACAACAATTCATACAACTAGTCAAATAATCCGCCCCTAACTGTTCCCGGCGCAAAGGTGCCCATAACACTTGCTGCATTGCCACGTTGGATGATAATAGCTTACCTTTGCACCAATAACGAGCCGAAGCGAGACACCCGTTTTGGCTTGTGCCCTATCTAACTAATGAGCTTCTTGGCCTCAGTGCTCCAACCGCCCATAGTCTCAACGGCAATGGGCACAAAATGGTAACGGCTCAATATTATTATTCCGCATAATGGTTTCTATACTAAATGTTATTTATAGAAATCAATAAACGGCAAAATAAAGGCGGGTATGTTGCCGTAAACCGGGCCCATTTCCATATTGGAGGTAAGGGTAACTGACAAATTCCTATAGGATAGAAAACCGATCCATCCTGGCAAAGATAATAACCCACGTTTCTGAAATCTGAATTAAGAGAACTTGGAATTTATAGAACTCCTTATAAGTGCGCTTAATTTTTAAAATCGAGTAGGTATGCTGCATTTTCGCGTAGCCCCTTTTTTTTTAAATAAAGGAGGATACAATTTTGCGAAACAATGAACTCTATTCATAAGATGATTTTTTGTTTAATGAGATATTTTGATCATTTTTGTCTCATGAAAGGCATAGGCGTAGAAACATTTTTCCGTTTAAATAAGGTAAATCGGTCCACGTGTTTATGAGATATTAACACATTACTGAATGCCAAGTGAAAGGGTCACGGACGCCCCTTACTGCGATACGTTTGTTTTGATCGTGTTAACGACAATGCCTTTACATTTTATTCGAATCGTTTTGAAATATTGGAATAAATTGGCAGAAAGGTGTTAACGAGTTTTATTGTCTTGTCATCTGGCGGTGACTTTAGTAGTAGATACGTTATTAGATACGTTTCGATGGACAATCTATTGAACATGTAACTACGACGCTATATCTTGCAAAAACACCCCAATTCAAATAGTAAAACGCACATAACTTTTGAACGGCTATACCAGTTTTTATCAAACATAGCTTAGAACACTCTCAATAAGGTCACCATTCTAACAAAAAAAAACTAAATCAATCGGTTCATTCGTATAGGAGCTAAGATGCCATAGATAAACATAAATACACAGGTACACGCGTCAAACCTATAACACCCCTCTTTTTCCGTTGGGGTAAAATGAACCATTGAGATCGGTTCATACACAAAAAGATTTTTGCCCGAACAGATCTGATAAACTTGGAGTCATCTATGCAAATCTTTTTTGTTATATGTAACATGGAAATTGACCATACTTAATTAAAATGTGAGTGTCATGGTGTACTGTACACACATAAAACAGATATTTTCTTATATGAAAAAAAAAAACATTCAGACGAAATGAGAACCTCCTCTTTTTTGAGGTCTGAAAACAAAATCACAAAGACACATAGGAAAGTAATTGAGGACATTAAACAATCTTTGGAGCATATTCTACATAGAATCAAAATCATTGTAATACTGAATGCAGTAAAATTGTTGAGACATCGAATATAGCTTTGTATTGAAAGTAATGTACATCATTTTGAACATTTTATAGGTAGGTCCGTAAGAAAAACTAAAAGTAATTTGTTTATAATGCTCTTCCCATAAGTACGCTGTACATAACTTCCAAGAATTTGAAGCTTATTAGCGGCACTATCGGATGGTATGATAAAGCAGCATGTTTTTTTTTTAAGAAATCATGGCCGAGACTTCTTGAGTGTGTTTCGCTATACCCTCATATTTCCGGATTCGCTGTTTGCACACCTATGCCCACTTAAAAAACTCACCTTGCGTCATTGGCAGAAGGTAGTTAAGGTTTAAAATAAAAGTAAAATCGTGATTAAATATATATTTTTTTTTGTAGAAAACTGGTAGATAGTTATTTAATCATAAATGCACACTGTTACAGAAAAAAAATAACTTAGTGCATTCATACGTAAACCTATTAGGGTGGCGCAATATGAACTTATGACTATTCATAATTATGTAGCTAATAAACCTAGTTGGTTACTGAACTACAAGCCAATATCGGTTACATTTATTGGGGAACTAGTCCAGGGGTCACCAAAATATGGCGGACCGCGGTCCGGATCCGGTACCTCAAGTAATCAATACAATGAATTAACTTGTGTTACTTGAGTAGGTAATTTAATAAAAGTTATCCAGCGCCGTAAAGACACAAATCTTTACTTTACAGATTGAATGATAGTTAAGTCAGTCAATAGTCTGCACCAACTTCAGTCTAAACTTCGGACCCCGTTTTACAGATTTAAGTTTAATATTTCAATCAATCTGCCTAGCCTTTTCCCAACTTTATTAGGGTCGGCTTCGTCATACCGGATTCAGCTGAGCACTAGTGTTTTACGTGCAGCGACTGCCTGTTTGACCTCCACAACCCAGTAACTGGGTAACACGGTACCCATTGGCAAGACTGGTGTCAGATCTCAAGCTTCTGACTACCCGTAACGACTGTCAAAGATCTTCAAATGACAGCCGGGACCAACGGCTTAACGTGCTTACCGAGGCACGGAGGAAACTCGGTAAGTTGAAAATGGTCACCCATCCACGGACCGACCTCGTCAAGCGTTGCTTAACCTTGAAGATCGACCCGTGCGGCTGTTATTATTTAGCCACGAGCTCCTCATTCATTTAAGTTGATTATTTCAATTTTAACAAACACGGACCGCGAGGGTTATACATATTAATTTTTAGAACAAATCCCAAATGAAAGTAATTGGTGACCCCTGAACTATGCTATTACAATGGCAAGCTATAATACGTATATACTAGAAGTCTGAGACTGCGGGCTGTAATCTTAGTACCTAGTTAATAATATGACCAGAAAAATAGGAAATTTGAAACGTCTGTCTAATCTTGTAAATTAGATTGAAAGGCAGCATAAGCTCTTAGAACAAGGTTATTTTAAGTGTGCGTAAGTTACAGATGTATATGACATGTATACAATTGTGCCTTTGCCACAGTCGAACCATGATAGTTTTGACAGGTTATGGTAAGGGAGCAGTTGTACAATATACACTATTCACTAGATACACTATTCAATACACAAACTACGATAAGAATCTAAACTAATATTATAAATGCGAAAGTCTGTCTGTCTCTTTTCACGCTAAAACCGCTGAACCAATTTAGATGAAATTTTGCATGGAGATAGTTTGAGAATCGGGGTAGGACATTGGATAGTTTTTATCCTAGGTATATGTTCCGATGGGATGAATCCCCACTTTAACTAGGGCGAAGCAGCGGCTGGAAGCTAGTACCTCATAAATCAGAATGATAGCGATAATAACAGTATTTTTCTATTGTTGTGAACTTCATGGGAATCTGGACTCCCAGCGGTCGAAACAAGTTCAGTGTTCAAACCTATAAATACTGATTTTACTGATAAAGAAATCTAAAAATACTGACTCACTGTCAGAATTGACATTAAAAAAAGTGTTTCTAAACAAGTGGTTTCGACAGGCTTATTACGTAAGAAACGGCAATCAGCAATAATTGCAATCGCTCGCTGTTTGACATTTTTTTATGACCGACCTCGCTACTGGAGCCTTTAAGTCAAGTCTTTAATTATGTTTAATCATTAAAACAAAGAGCTGTCCAATGATTTAAAAAGTGCAAAGTTTGACTAACCCCGCCTAAGAAGTTCCATAATTATTAACAGGCGACCATAGACAGTAAAAAAATTACAGAGTATCAAATTTATGTATCAGTAAATATGGCAAAGTAAATTGAATATTTTTATGTAATTTACTTAAAATATAATAATTGGAATTTAACTAAAACGCCAATGTGTCAAATCGATTTAAATTTCTTCATAAATAGAGATCGGTTATAAAAAAATTAATCGATAACGCATTAGGACATCAATAAATTTATTAGTATTTCAGCAATGATACCTTTAATACATAGTTGGTAAATACACACTTGTTTTCCAATTTACTTTAGTTATACATTGGCAGAATAGTCGACATTGAATTTGCATGCCATATAAAAATATTGAATATAATAGAAGATATAGTACGGACGTAACACATTCTAATATTTTTTAAAGTATATGGCAGTAAACATAGCGTGTCAACCTTTTCGGCAAGCTAGGCAAGTTGTTTGAGGTAGCCAACACTGCGATAAAATTTTCTCCTCCACTTTACCGAGATTACATCTGTTTCAATCATTCAATATATTATCCTGTTAGGTAGACACTTCAGACACAAAACTACACCAATTTGTCTTTACAATATCCTCTAGGAATTAATTTTCGTATAATAATTAAAGTAGCCACTGAATATCACACGAAAATTTTCCACTAAGAACTTGAAAACTTCTGTATTCAGCCATCATCGAGGGTTTACTCAAACATGTTCACGACTCCAGCCGCACCTTAACCTAATCCAATGGAATAATTCCTGAATTATAATAAACTAGCTTCTGCCAGCGGCTTCGCCCAAATGTAAAGTGTTTTCTTATCCCAAGGGAACATTATACCTGGATGAAAAGTAGTCTATATGCTATTCCAGACTATAACCTATCTCTGTGCTAAATTTCATCCAGATCCGTTCTGGCATGATTGAATAACAAACATACATCCACACAGACATAATCCAAACTTTTACATGTTTAATATTAGTAAGATGTTATCTTGATGCTATCACAGTACATAACAGCTATTTTATTTTCCTGATTCAAAAAACAATATCCCTTAAATATTTATGCAACTCGAAATTTTGCCACAATAAATTAGACTAAATAACTGTTATGCTAACCTATGCATTATGCCAAAGTATGATTATGCTAACAAATGTTATGCCAAACAACTTCATGCCTTATAATTTTATGTCAACAGCAAGCGATTCATAATCGAGCTACAACAATGGAAAAAGTAATCGCAATTTGACAGCCAACATTGCTCTTCGATAACTGTCGCGACACCTAAAGATAAATGCACATTTTAGTTAACAGATTGTTATTGTTAGTAGTGCTGTCGCAAAATTCCTATGGTGTGGCTATCGCTCTTACATAATTCGGATTCGCAATTGTAAAGCAATTATTTCGCAAAAATAAACCTGCCGATTTTTATGACATAAAGCGATTGATCACGCGATGACTGGGCAATCTCAATCCCAATTATTGCTGGTTGCTGTTTCATACGTAATAAGCCTGCAGGGTGTATCTTTTTTACATTTTATTAAAAATTCATCCCCCCTGCTCATAGGTTACAAAAATAACTTATTATCATATATAGCAGAGTTTTACAGTGATTTAATAGAATATATAAGTAAAAATAATTTTGTAATAAATGATGATAAAGTACAACCGCTAATCAGGGACAATAAATATTTTTTCCTACCTAAATAGTCTTACTTTTATGTCATTAGAATGGCAGTTAACATATTGAGCAATTCCAAAACAAACTACAAAACAATTATATAATAATATTTCTGATAACTGTTATGTAATATTATCTTTTGCATCCATCTGAATATCAGATAATCACAACCAAAATGAAAAAGAAAATATTGAACAGAAATATTCTGCAGACTAATAACTTAAGCATTAAATTATTTCATTGTCTCTCATTCCAATAACACAAATGTAGTTTTAAACACCTAGAAAACCACCAGACCACCTTACGGGCACTACTGCTTATCCTCGCCTATTATCAACCTCAGGGATAAAAGGCTTATACATATTTAAAAACACTGTCATAGCACCCATTTTCTGAAATAGGTTCAGTCCTTCTTCACAATCACGTTGTTCTGGTGGAGTTTCACGATATATAGTTTTAAATGTAGCTCTCAAAAATACTATTTGTTGCCTATACTTGATGCTGATTTGTCTGAAAAAATAGAAAAGAAAGATTAATATTGATGTGTCATTTGTTTTCAGGCAGGTTGTATTTAGGACAGGCCCACCACACTATTCTCAACCACTGCAACACGTGAAAGCCAGAATCAACAGTGAAAAACACCAGAAAAGCATAGAATCAATGACAGTCAACAAGTTTTAGAGAAAATATTCAAGTACCTTGGAGCCCTCAATGAAATTAATCAGTAAAGGACAGCGAAGGATTAAGAAACCAAGTGTACAGAATTTCAGCTCAATTGGTAGCATTTAACTTTTTTAAATCGTTCCGGCTCGGTTGATCTCAGACTTATCAATTAGATAGTTCAAACTACTGTCTCATGAATTTTGTAGTTCGGTAGCCGCACCTGATTTTTTAAATCTTGTAGACTGTTAATGCCCTACTGTCGTTTGGCGAAATATTAAAATACAGTCAGAGACGTACCACACCGGAACATGTAAAGTTCTGTTGCTAGATTTGGCTCCTTACTATAATCTAAAATTGGCTGCAGCACTCAAAGACCAAAAGGTGCCTGATCCAGACCAGATGACAGCAGAGATAGCGTAGCCCTTATATCCCATGCTAGTAGTGTTACTACACATTATAAATAAGAGAATCCTTCATTTCTTGCTAAATTCCACAAGAACAGGCTGACACAGCAAAGACGCTTGTAACCAAATTCTTAAAATTCATCCAGCAATTGAAAAGTCCTATGCATTTAGTACACCCCTCATTTTGTAAAGTAAAATGTTGAATATATAAACACCTGGTGGCTCTTATCCAATCAGTTTATCTGTCCAATTAGGATTTGATAAAGGATGACAATTCAATGTCTGAGCCTTTCAACTTGGGCCAGAGAGAAACCCTCACTTATCTCATCACATTCTTTTTAATATTTATGATGAGTATATCAGACAAACTTGAGAAAACAGGGGGGGTAGGGTCCACAATAAGTGGCACCAAATTAACATACCACCGATATGCAGATAGCACAACACTTCTAGCTTTGAGATGATAGACCTCTTTGATAGAGTGGAAAGAATCAGTATGGAAGTAGGCCTCAGAATCAAGCATGTTCTATCGCTGGAAACTGTCAGTGATTTAATTTACCTTGGCGCAAATATCAGAGCAACACAGCACAATGCAGAGAATATGGAGAGAACTAAACATTTCACATAAGACAAAAGAGAAACTGATCAACTCCCTGGTGTTCTCCGTCTTCAGTTATGGGGCCGAAACATGGACATTAAAGAAGGTGGAGGAAGATGTTGCAAATCTCTTGAACTGCTTTTTGTACAAATGATTCTATTTTCAGTGAAGTGAACATTAAGATCACACTGTCCACAATCTGGCTTTATAGAATCTTAAAATTGGTCACTTTGCCAGGAAGGATGACAACAACCTAGAATAGCTGACGGCAATTTGCAATTGCTTTACGAGCAAGATTGAAGGGAAATGTCCTAAAGGTCGCAGCCCAATAAGATGGTAAGACCAAGCCCGCATATCATTAAACAAAAAATAAGAAAAGGAAAAGTTATATCCACGACGACGACGGAATCACGACCATCAGTAATGAGGAAGACGACGCAATATGAAGATTTGAACCGAAGATGCTAATGAACTAGGGATATTAAATAAAAGCTTGTAAAAATGCTAATATGTATGCACGCTTACCTATACTCTACAGGTAGAATAGTTTGAATGTTTTCTTTTGGATGATCTATAAACCAAAACCATAGTGCGGCCA
This sequence comes from Orthosia gracilis, assembly GCA_947562075.1. Classification (NCBI taxonomy): domain Eukaryota; kingdom Metazoa; phylum Arthropoda; class Insecta; order Lepidoptera; family Noctuidae; genus Orthosia; species Orthosia gracilis. Next base: position 7,157,976 of record OX387268.1, read on the forward strand.
AAGAGATCAAATTCTTGTGTAATACTTGTACATACTGATGGCAGTCCAGAATTTGACCTTTCTCTTGATATTCTCTAATGATTTGAAGAATATGATCGTTTTCATCTATCTTGTTTTGGAATTCTGCCGGGGTCAAAGGAGGCTCCGGGCCTGTTGCTGCAAATGCCACAGACATGTCGCTCTAATTTAATTTGGTTGTTGACTATAGAAGACTCCGGTAATTATAAAGAAAACACTAAACAATCAAAGAACACAAAAGAATGCGAATTAGATACAATACTGCGATAGCAAAGCAAAGCAGTCAAAACACATCGATTTACAATCATTTAAAACTTTTCAAGTTGGTTTACATTATATTTTTCAACTTTTCATCTGTCATGTCACCACTCTGTCACACCACAGATATTTTTTTTTTTTTTTTTTTATATTTGTTCCTAACGGAACAGGCTAAGGTCTGAGACCATGCTGCCTAGTCATCAGTATTTTTCTCTTCTTGAATTCTTTAGTATGCATTAGAATGCGGATGTAACAGATTCTAATGCTTTTTTGGAGTATTTGGCAGCAAATTGTATCGAATCAGCCTTCCCAGTAAGCTTTGCAGAGGTAGTCAATACTACAATAAAATTCTCCGCTCCACTATCCCGAGATCGCTTCTGTCAATAATTTCACATATTGTCCAGTTGCATAGACAGTTGAGACACAAAACTACACCAATTTTATATCATAATATCCACTAGGAATCAATTTGCAAATAATATTAACAGCCGCTGAACTACACTCGAAAAAATCCCGCCAAAAACTCCTACACACACCACAGATAACTTTAAACTGTGTCACACTGTTCACAGACGTAATATTGTTGGAGGTACAAGAGTCAGTGTGACTAGATTACATTTTTGATAAATCGGAGTCACTTCGGCAGTTATACATCAACGACTCGGATTTATTATAAATTATAATGTACACCAACTATAATTCTCGACAACTTCTGGGCCGCCTTGAAGTTGGCTACAATGGCTGCGCAAAAGTAAATCTCATACAAAAACAGCACTAAGCCGATGGCCAAGAAGTTTGACGAGAAGTATACTGCAGAATAAATATTAAAAAAAAAAAAAATGTCCTGACTTCTATATAATTATTTTCTTATTAATCAATAACACAAGTTATTTAACGAAGCGATATAACTTCCAATCGGTAGATAACTTATCGATAATTAAACAAGACGTTATATCCCCGAATGCTGGGAATGAAAACACCGGAGTGGAAAACCTTCCCATTTAAAGGAAAATTATTGTTTATTACCAACCCGCATTGGGCCTGCGTGGTCGTTTATGGCCCATCCCCTCTCATAAAGAGGTGGCCTGAGTCCCAGCTGTGGGAACATTAAAAAGGCTGATGATGATACTGTTTACTAACCTGCAACAAATGTGCGCAGTAACATGCCGCGAAGGATTTTTTTTTTTAAAAATTAAATACTATTTAAAATTAAATTTATGGAAAGTATTTCTTTCAGACGTTTCTAGAGTAATTTTTCCACCTTTTCTTTTACACGAAGTAGATGATTTCTAGGACTAATGGTTCACATTATTTCAGTCCGGCTATCTTACTGTTCCAGTCTAATCAATCTAGTCCAGAGCTGAACTTTTTGCCATATGGAAATACAAATAAAAACTCAACAATGTAAAAACGTACTTAAATTTTTAAACTACGTTATGTTGTTTTTTTAACCGACTTTCCAAAAAGAAGGAGGTTCTCAATTCGGATGTTACATTTCTTTTTTTTGGAAGTTCGGGCATAACTCCGTCATTCTTTTGGCGGGAACGTGTTGACGTCAATGTTGCTTCTCTGTTTTATTTTCCAAAAATTGTGTTAAATTGAATATTATTAGTGTAAAAATGGTGGTTTTTTATTATAATATTATTAGTGAACGTGCACGAGTGTGGGCCAGTAAAACAGCGGTAGAACATGAGTTTGTACATATGTTGTCGACAAAACTCCGTAGAAGCTTCCAATAAAGTTACCACCATTTTATTGGGGCCGAACTAGGACATTGGATTAGAATCTGAAGAAACTAGAACTTCATATAATGAAATGAATGAATAGATTACCCGAATATCATGAAACTGAACATAACTGGTGAAATGAGAGTGAACCATCTGCGTACCCCTTTAGAGCGTACTGGCGTGATGTTATGTAATGAAATGGTATAAAGAATAAACACACATGTGATTGCAGCAATCCCGAGAGATTTGCCGTTATTTATTGAAGAGTTCTGTTGTATATCTCCGAAGTTCTTCATCAGATCCTCACCAAATTAAAATGGGACTAATTTCGGCACATACTCTTTCAAACAAAAAAAAAAAAATTTTTAATCAGTTCACAATTGACGGAGATATCGGTGACAATAAAAAAAAACATACAAGAAGTCGAACATAGAACCTTCTCCTTCTCATTTTTGGTAAGTCGGTTAAAAAAGAAGGTAATCAATTCGGCACGTATGTACGTAATATTGTTGGAATTGCACAATACTGACAATACTCGCATGTGTTACCCTATACGGGCTTCTAAACACTTGTGCCAAATTTCATAAGTGTATGTATGTTTGTTCACACATATCTCCGAAAATAATAATCGTGTGCGTCTGAATGGATGGTTGTCTGTATCGGTTCGCGTCAGACTGGTGACCAAAAATTGCTACCTATTTGCTACTTTTAACTACCTACTAATCAATTAATTGCTACCTAACTTTCAAACAAAATAAAGGGACTTCAAAATGACCAGCCATTCTGACATCAGGATAGCCGGTCAACTCTCCGTTTGTGTAAACTATTCAAATACGTGTTTTTATTTTTACTTGAGTAATTACTACCTGATTGCTACCCTCACGTCTTTCAATTTCCACCTTGTAGCTTTAAGGCGATATACTCGTATGCGCCCCAATGTTAACGCAGTACTGGCCATGCGCCCGCTCGGAGACAAAATGTCAATATTGAACGTCCTTTTGAACAGTTTTGTTTGCAAAATATTATTTGATTTACTGCTATTTCAGTTATGAAGAAATTTTCATCAAACCATTTTTCTGTGTAAACCTCATGGTGTTCTATTGGCCTTAGTTCCTCTTGAGAGGCGAGCGTGGAGCACAGCACGTCCCCGTCTCGGGCCTCTCTCAGGTGACAGAACCCCCAAATCTATCACCCGCAGGCATCACCTTCTTGTCCTTGCAGCTAATGGGTAACGTATCCCGCTCATGGGTAAATGAGCGGGGTACGCGCTAGTGGCCGCCCCAGAATGGGGAAAAGGCACAAAAGGGACAGGACGAGATTTGTAAAGGAGTCAAGAAGCGACTGCGGTGATAGCGCGCCTGTTTGGTGGGCTATGTCCGCAGCCGTCCCCTTGAGATTCGGCCCATATGACAAGATGTCGGTTGGGCCATGGGTGGGATTGTCCTTGCAGCTGCTCAGCTTGTATCAAGCGCAAGTTCGATCATGCATGGAGTACTGTTCTCATCTCTGAGACGGATCTGCCAAATACCAGCTTGATGCACTACAGTCGATCGAAAAGTGAGCAAAGAACCTCTTCGGCGATGAGGCACTAGTTAAGTCAAAGCTCCAGAGCCTTGAACATCGTCGCCGAGTTGCTAGCTTGTTGATTTTTTATCGGTTACATTTCGGGGAGTGTGCGATGGAAATGCATGATCTAATTCCGCTCAGCCCGTTTCATCATCGGACTACCAGACGTACGGCGATGTCCCATCGGCACATGGTGGACATCCCACCCATACGCTCTTAACGTTTTGAGAATACTTTTATTATGCATACAGCTAAGGAATGGATTTCCCTGCCGGAGTCTGTATTACCCGATAGCTACAATCTAGGGGTCTTTAAGTCAAGAGTGAATAGGTTACTTCTAGGCAAGCGTGTTACACCGCCGACCACATCATCGTTTACCATTTGAGATTATCAGGTGACATAGTGGTCAAGCGCGAGCCTATTCTAAATAAAAAATAAAATAAAATATATAGCTCTCCTAGCTATCTCATAGCTCTCTTAGCTGGCTCATAGGTCTCTTAGCAATCACAATTGCTCAACTCGTACATCCCCACGATGTCGAGTCAACTCAACTCACTGAAATCAGAACCTGTTCACACAGAGATTTAGTTTGTCCTATGTTACGTCAATTCATTATCTACTTCATCTACAATCTCACTTGGTATTTGAGCTTTGTGTATCTTCCTAACTCGATCTACGCATAGTAATGTAAATTAGAATTTTCGTAATGAGGGCTTGACGATTCGAACGTAATCAACAATAACATGGTGATCTCACCACTCACGTTACGGTCCGAGTTTACTTTCTTATAACCCCTTAACTCAACAGGAACTTTCTGTAAGGTTCCTTATACAAATATGACTTGTCACACCAGACAGTGTCACACTTACAAGCCAACCTACAATGTTTGGCTACTCCTGACCAAACTAGACTGGGTTCCTGAAAATAGGAAAATTTTAGAACTCTTCTCTCCTTCATTACCCTGGGTCATGTACCACAGCCATTCCAAACAAACTTTAAAACTTCTGCTGCAGAAAAAACTGCCAATCTTACAGAAATCCTCGAGAAAAACCTCGAACGTCAAGCCTCTCTAGCTGACCATCAATTGTATTGCTCTCACACAAAGGTCTCTCTAGACCCCTATCGCCGCCAGAATCCACTGGTACGGTCAAACATAATACGGCTGATAGACTAAATTACTCGACAACTTAAGCATGCTCATCATCATCAGAATCCTTTTAACATCAACATCGACTGGTACATGAACCGCTGGCATCTTTTTTAACCTACCGTGTGCATACTTGTAGGTTCTAAGCGTACCTATTTAAAGCTTTCGGTGTATAACGATCACCGACCTGCCATAATCACCTATCGTGGACTTAATACAGGGCCTATTTTTTATTTGTATGGCCTAGAGATAGTTTTTCCCGAGCTGGGTGTCTTGTGTATGTGAGTTTAAATGATTGTAAACGCAGCCACGATACAGGAAGAAATGCCTAGTGTGGGACAAAATTTCAATAAAAAAAAGCTCATTGGAATTGTATTGACAAGCGATACTACACTAGGTGATGCCCAGGGTCTAATGATGGAGCCAGAAGGTGGCTTTAGCAACTCCTTAGCCAAACAAGGTAGCTAAATCGTGTTTGGACTCATTGAATAACGAAATATTGACAAGCGATATTACACTAAGAGGTGCCTAGGGTCTGACAATACAGCTAAAAAAAAGTTGAGAATACCTTCTCGGTACTCTGAATAGAAACTACTTACTATAGGTACTTAGAATGACACTCATACAAAAAGTAATCCTTTACTGCAGTTTTATACACTCCTTTAGGTAATACCGAAATTTGACAGGTTTTCAAGATTAATGGCCGATTTCGGATTTAACAAACCCTACTTTAGTGTCTAATTTTGACAGGTTTGCAGGCTAATGTAGAGTTTACAAATACTCAACTCTCGCATCGGGCCATATGTATATAATTATATGCTAGGCTTATGGTTTGACAAATACTCAATTTCAAGGGAAACATGTTTCTTAATGATGAATAATAATGTCGTCCTGGGCTCATCAAAACTGCTAAGAAAAGGAGCAGTTCGAATAAAAACGTAATAGAAATACCTAACATAGCGCACACTACAAACCTAGGTACCTACTCTACCCACTTAAATCAATAATAATGATGTGCCCCATGATAATATGACGGACAAACAGACGAACTACACCACGTCAGCGGCATGTGTGTGCGCGTATTATTGTGCCCAAATCCCCGATTAATCTTAAACTTTTATGAGCTTTTGTTCACTCCCTATTGAGATTTTTTTTGTGGGCTCATCCCATCAACAAAAGAACTGCCTGTTTTTGCAAATTACAACTTTACCGCACTATATTTAGAGTTTAGTTTTTTATTACAAGCAAATTTAGCTGCACATAACCCATTTTGAGCTTTCATTGCCAAGAAATTGAGCCTACTTTGTATCAGCAAGACTGCGCTGCACGCGCGTATTAACTTTTAAAGTTTATAGATTTTCGGTCGCGTCAATCTGTGTATTGTCATATCAGACATAATAGCCATCCCATCCGCACGGATTTATTGGTTGAAACCCGATGACAGTTGCTACGGTTTTTGACAAATTTGTTTTTGCGTCTCTTTTGCACGAAGGGGCGATTGTGCTTGAGAGAGGGATGGTGATAGAGTAATGGAGCAATGAAAGACCTACTTAGGGAAATATGGCTGTTATTGAGTGAATTTAATGAAGTATAATAGGGTGACAGCCCTTTATGTCTGTGTCACCGGCAGGGTACGTGACAATATTTCTGAATGTGACTTATTGTCGTCGGTTAATGCGCCCCAAATATCTTGTAACCAATTTCATGAGTCATTTTTTTTACGGTTCGGGTTGCTTATGATGCAGAAATAAAGAACGAGGACTTGCCTGCTTTAAATGTAAATAATACATTCTATTGTTAACGTTTTAGGGAACGTTTATGACTCTGTTGCTACATGCTATTAGGTATTCGGCAAATTTTCCCATAGCAGACTTAATGAATAATATCTACCGATTTATTAATAATAATAGCGGTACCTAATCACAAAAACTGAACAGTGTTCTATTAATAAAAACATACCTGGACTACCCTCAGTTTCGTCACATTAATTCTGCGATAATTTTGAGCTGGGAAACTGGGGGTTAGTTCTGTTTATAGCATGATAGGTACCTAAATCATAACAAGTTAATAAAATGTTCAATTTAACAAAGAATAATATGAATGTTGCTGTTCTGATTGATTAGTGACGTTACCGTGGTTTATCGGAACCGAAGTCGGAGTCAAAGTTTTCAAACTTTGATATAATCAAAGTTTCCAAATTTGTTTTTTCGGGATCTGAACCGGAATCGGAATCTGTAAAGATGGTACACGATGGATCCACGGCATGACCTCGGCAAGCGTAGCTTTACATTGAAGATCGACCTGTGCGGCTGTTATTATTTAGCCAAGAGCTCCTCTAAACGCCTTACTAAAGTATCATAGCAAAATCTTATTCTTTTACAAGTTTGTATACTTATTGATGTAGGAGTTTCTACGTTTTTATTTTCAGGATTGTGACGATACAAAAAGATGCTGTAACTTTTTGCATACGAAATATTAATATTCAGCTATTCAGTACTACTTATTACTAGTTAATATGTTTATGCATTGCAAGAGAATTCGACCATACTTAATTTAGCCTTGTCCTATATAGTATAAGTACATTTTTTGTGTGCTTAAAGTGTTAAATAAATGGGTACAGGGTACTAGTAGAAATGTTTTGAAACTTTAAGAAATAAAAGTTATTCGTTTTTAAGGGTTTTTGCATGTGCAATTGATTGAGGTTTGATTTATCATACCTTCAAAGCTAATGGTTGTGTTTTATTTGTTTATTTTTTGCATTTACCACGCAATCTGTTTCTATCCTGTAATGTCAATAAATATATGTCTGTCCAAGCCTACCTGGTAACCTTTTAACGAAATTAAATCAAATCACAGATTATATCAGCACCACTGAAAAGTTACACGACAAAGAGCTGTTACACACCACGTTTTTTTCAGGCGCCGTCGACGCATGTCGCACGCAACTATAACGCGATGTTATCGCAACAAATTCACCTATTCACACGTTCATAAAATTGTAGTAAGCAGACGACGACTTTTTCGCGAGCTGTCGACGCGCTACTAGACCGCTGTCACAGCGCCTCTCTTTAGCTGCAAAAACACAAGTACAGCGCGTTTTAATCGGATACTTGCAGTATTACGATGGCATCAATTGAGGCACACGTTTCCAGCGCGATAAGCCTTCGTTCGCGCGCGTGCAACGCGCGTTTTACTTTGCAAAGAGAATTGGTCACGAGGCTCGGATACCGGTTAAATTTTCAAACCGTTATTATGTACTTGACGTAAAACCTTTTACATTAGGTTTCGTTCGCATATACCGGTTTTTTTAAACCGGTATTTGGAAGAGTATTTATATAAAGGTTTTTTCGGATTAAACGGTTTAGAGCAATTAAAACCGGTTAATACGGACGCACAATAAAGAAACGACGCGCGTACAAGTTGCAACGCGTTTACCGACATGCCGTTCGCCGAATAAACCGGTTAATTTTGGTTAAAATAAAGTTCTTAAAACGTTCACGATCTTAAGAAAAGTTCGGAGGAAAACCGAAATAAACCGGTGTTAACCGGTATTTTTTAAACCGGTTCCGAGCCTTGGGTCACGCGCGTCTTTAGCACGTTTCTCGTGAGTTTGCAGCGACGCAATCGCAAGTAATCTGCATATTACAAATTTAACATCACCGACAACGCGCGATAGCAAAACCCGCGTCGACGGTGCCTGATAAATATATACCGTGTGTAGGAGCTCTAATATTGGCGAGTAAACGATTTAAGGCATTAAAATTTTGTATTTTCATACACTTACCTACATTTACACTACACTTCCATCACAATAAAGACAGGGCCGGATATAGTGGGGGGCGAGCCGGTAAATGCCAAGGTTGGCATAAATGAGGGGCGGCCAAGCTGCACTAACAGCCCTTTTAATTTCATGAAAACCTGAAACTTATCGTGATGTGGTACTAAAATTTCAAGCTCGCTTTGCTGTAGAATTTTATTGGTTCTTGTTGTAAACCCACCGTTAATTATCTTAACATTTATAATGTTGCAAAAATTCTTAGGTGAAATTTTCGAGCTCACTTCGTTTTCACTTAGCTTGAAGTTGTCAAAAAAGCGGATTTAGCCGACCCGCGGTTAAAACCGAATTTTTTTCAATACATAATGTCCTGAAAAATTTACCTTCGTAGAGGCTTAAATTGCTAGATCGGGTTCGGATCTTGAATAAAGAATCGTCACTAACGGGAACACACGCAGCCGCCGGTCGCGTATGAAACACCGGAGCGTGCTAACCGACTTGTGAATTTTCATTTATGAGCTTATTCTGTTTTGTATAAATTAATGAAATTGGCTGCTGTGATTGGCTGTTGAAAATTCATTCAACCAATCACAGCAGATAACGCGTGGGAAACTCGGGGTTAGTCTTACTACTTTTTCATAAAATCTAGAATCAGACAGGAATAAAGCTTCATTGGCATCCGGTAAATGGCTATCAAAAAATAGAAATGTATAAATTCAATAATACAATACAATATGCGTAGAAGTGCCAAGACAATGCACAATAATTTTATTAAGCACTAACACTAATAAAACTAAAATCGCCCTTACAAAAGGTATATCCACCTACCACCTATCAATGTAAAGTCTGGGCAAATTTTTATCAGCAGGTTGATTGTTTATAATAACTGCGACAACAACGACAAGGCCTTTTTACTCGACTGCCGAAGGAGGGTAATGTGTTTATCAGTCTATGTATGTATGTTTGTTTGTTCCTATGTGGCGTTCCAGCCAGAGACCAAACTCGCTGGCCGATTTTGATAATTCTTACGTCAATCGATTTTCTTAACCTTGGGAATGTCACTGGCTATATTAAAATTGCAAAATACAAAATGGCGGCTTTTTCATCTAAACCCATCGTGTGGGGTATCAAAATAAAGAGTAATAACACTTATATGTAAATGTACCAAATTCGAAAATAATAACTTAAAAGTTATAAATAAAAAAGTTTATTAAAAAAATCCAAACACCCGACCGCTTAAGAAGCGAACTAAAAAGACGTAAACAAGAAGAAAAGTCATGCTGTGCAGTCGGAGGCCCATATAGTAGTTGGGAGGAGCAAACTCGCGAGCTGGCTGACCAAAGCCAGATAAATCCTCCGACTGCACTTTATGATTTTCTTCTTGTTTACCTCTTTTTAGTGCGCTTCTTAAGCAGTCGGATGTTTTGTCTTTTTTTGCCTTTGTTCACATAACGTGAACTCTATTGAAATTTCACTTTACTAAGAATTGTTGTCAGTTCTACCGACTTCCCAAAAAGGGGGATTTTTCTCAATTCGACCGTATGTATATTTTTTTTAACTATATCTTCGTCGAATTAATAGATAACTTCGCCGTTCATGAACCGATTTTGATGATTAGGTATTTTTTTGTTGGAAAGGAGATATCCCAAGGGTGGTACCTACCATGATAAGGAAACCAGGATTTGATGATGAAATCCTAAAGAAATCGAGGGAACTCCTCAATAGGCATACATATAGCGATTTTGGTATTTTCATCAATAATGTAATCATTTGCACTCAGAAAGTATCATTTGGTGAAGTGAAACTGATGAAGAAGACCACAATGGCCACTGGAACGTCGAAATAAAACAATGTATCCTAGTCATGATTGTGCTTATTGGAATCATCATGAGATGTACTTGGCTATAAATGATAATCTAATTATAAATAATTGGAAGTACCTACCAAAACTAAAAAGAGGAAAATAAAAACTTTTTAACAAAAATTCAAACCGACTTCCAAAACAAAACACTACTTATAAAGCGAAAAATAACTCTCTATTCCGAAGTCGGTGTCGAATAACGGAAAACAATGGGTACAATGAGTAGAAAAGGTGGGAAAAGAAAGTTATTTTTCGCTTTGTAGTGTTTTGTTTTGGAAGTCGGTTTGATTTTTTGTTACAAAGTTTTTTATTATCATCATCGATATGTCGACTAAGGTTGTTGTAATAGCGCCATCTATGGTTTAAGTTAGTGGTGGGCGTTGCGACGACGCACCGTTTCTAAAGACCGTTTTTTGTTTTGCGACGGTGCAACCGTTTTACGTCCTGGGATAAACCAGTCTTCGTTGCTCAAACCTATCTTCGAATAACTTTGTGCGATTTTTTATTTTACGCCTCAGAAAATACAGTCGAGATTCGAAAGCGAACTGATTCAACTACGACACACTTCGGTCGTCGCGGACGTCGCGTCGTCCTTTATCGTTCTACGTTCGTTCTAAAATAGTTCTTAAAATGAAGTTCTGCGACGGTGAAACGTCTTCGTTGCACTAACCAGTCTTCGAATAACTTGGTGCGATTTTACATTTTACGCCTAAAAAAATACAGTCGAAAGTGAATTGATTCAACTACACACGCACATCGTCGCGTCGACTCGTCGCGTACGGCATCGCTCCACGTTTGTTCAAAAAGTAGTTCTTACTACTTCTTACAATAAAAAGTGAACTTTTCTTTTTGCCCATGAGAGTAACCTATGCCGTCGTTCGTGATGCGACGGTCAAATCCGTGCAAGCATAGATATTAGCTGTGTTGACTTGAAGTGCAAAATCGCCTGGCATGAACGATGAATTGTTTTTTTTTGCTAAATATGCTAAATTCGAGTTGTGTTTACTTTAATCGTATAGTGAAGTCGATCGATAAAACAAATATAAATTAGTAAACCATTTCATAATTTGAAATCGTTACCTAACAGTTTTAAGAAACTGCAGTTGCAACCGATTCATTATAAATAACGAAAAAAACGTAATTCTATTCCGTTCCGTTCCGTCCTCCAAGTTTCGTTCTCCAAGACGTCTTCAAACCAGTTGCGACGGAGACCGTTTTCTGCAACCGTTTTCGTCGTCGGGAAAACGGTTGCGTTTCGTCCGTCAAAAATACGACAACGACCCACCACTAGTTAAGTGCAGAAACTTGCTTGTTGCCAGACTGCGATTGATATAAATTTATACGTATTGAAATGTGCGAACATGGTGCGAACTTTTAAAATTAAGTTCATAAATAATCTGTAAACACCTGTCATATGAATCTGCCATTATTTGTCGTAGAACCAGTTTTGACAGTGGTTATAAAAGCCGATGTTGCCATCTTCTTCCATTTACTATTGTTTATGGAAAATGCTATATAATTTATTGCATTATATTTAAGAGTTTTTGGCGGGGTTTTTTCAGTGCCTGAATATTATTTGAAAATTTATTCCTATTGGATATTTGTTGTGATATAAAATTTTTGTAGTTTTGTCTCAACTATCTACGCAAATGGACAATATGTGAAATCATTGACAGTAGCGATCTCGGGATAGTGGAGCGGAGAATTTTATTGTAGTATTGTCTCCCCCGCCAAGCTCACTAGGAAGGTTGACCAAATACTCCAAAAAACATATGAATCTGTAACATGCGCATTCTAATGCTTACTAAAGAATTTTTAAACCCATATGTATCCGATTAAAAGACTTGTATCTATGGTCATGAATAAAAAAATAAAATAAAAGTTGCATTATTTAACTTCTCAGCCGAAGCATCTCAAAATTAGCTCTAATTATTTAACTATAATCCCAAAAATATTCTTTAGCTTGTGTTTTTCAATTTGATAGTTGTGTAAAAAGTACCTGCAATAGAGTTCAGATGGCGTTACTTCAAGTTTTTGCTACACATGAATAATGACAGCCTGAAATATTTCTGCGCCCGAGTTAAATTTTATTTTGTAAACGTTAAGGTTGATATTTCGTTATTCATGTGAAATATTGAGTTTTTGTGGAATAGTAGGACACGGACACAGCATACGCTTTGGAAGTATTGTTCGTTCTTCTTGTGTATGTAGGGGTGCGTTTGTTCTGTGTGCGGCATTGCGGCAGCAAGTAGCTGTCAAATAACTACTGGATGAAAAGCGAATTCAGTTTTTCCTTTAAAAATGAATTCGATTACGTTAATAGTTTAGCCTAGAGTTATGTACGCCTCCCTCTATGAAATTATATTAACTTGTTACTTAGCAAGCAGTACTTACGGTGACTCCTGGAACCATGGTTCAGTGTCATCCACCGTTGCAACTAGAGGAAATACCAAAAGAAGACGAAGAAAGGCTAGAGAAATTGTTTTCTAAATTAGACACCGATGGAAATGGGAGGATCGACATCCACGACCTGTCGGAAGCGCTGAAGGAGCTGGCTCCACACATCAACCGCACTTACGCAGAGGTTAGAATTGCCTATAATTTTTGCTCTAACGGTTTCACCTTCTGACGGTGTGTTCGATTACCTGTCGACACGTAAGCCGCAATAAATCAGCTATTTCATGTCCGTATGGAGCATATTTTTCTTAGCCCAAGTTTTTTCCTTTTTCATTATGTAAACCCTTAGCATTCTTTTGTTATTTTAGAACAATTTTCTAAAAGATTCAGTAAATAATGTTAACACCCTTCATTACAGTCATTAATGGTTTTTTGTAAATTCATGCATTTATTTGGCTCTCATAACTTGTGCATGCACAGATGTAACAAACTACATTTGATTTTAATATTGTTTGTGAAAAGTAAAATAACAATAAATCACTGATAAAATTATCTTGTGTCAAGATTTATGAGTCTGTTGACAAAAGATAATCTCTGCTCATCACTGATTTCTAAAAATAGTATCATTTGAAGGTAAATTTCATGAATTACATTAAACTTATCAAGCCTAGATCAATCGACCTAGGTATGTACATTTTGATAAATATGAATGGAATAGATCTAGAATAGGTCGGAAGTGATCTTGAATGGGAAGGAAGTGATTTTCAAAGAACCATTTATCATTCTTTGTTTGTATTTAAATCATCATAGTTGGTACCTATGATGTCTTACCTTGATGCCAACCTAATAATTTTTAATTAATCAGCCAGTAATAAAACTACAATTAAGACGTAAAATTGTATCACCAATACTTGTCTGCGAACCAACATACCTAATTTCTCAACAAGATTACATTTGACTCTCTAGGAATTTGGAACAGAAATGCCTTTGAATTCTTAATAACAATAGTAGATCCATATTTCCAAATATTGCAAGCTGTGGCAGCATCATATCATGAGAAGCTTAAATGGAAATTTATTTTTTTATTTTTGGCTTAAATTATCAGGTACTACACCAGACCTAATTATCAATTATCACCTTGATAATTTTTTACCCCATACATATAATGTACACATTAATCTCTAAAGAGAAAATACTATAATGGTGATGGCTTACCTTGATACATTAATTGATAAGTTATAATAGCGTTCCCAGTTTGATTGAACGCTGCAGCTCCGCAATAAACGATAGTATGATCTATTAACCAATTTTTTTACTTAATATTGTAAGAGAGACAAAAATCTTAAAAAATAACATTTGAATATTAAATGTAATGTGACAATATAAATTGTAAATGCAAACGCTAATTAATGTTTAAATTGAACTTCCCGTTTCAATGACTTTGGTCTAGTTTCACTTCATAGATATTTATAATTTTATTTTGCATTGCTAGTTCTCACAAGGAACATGATTTAAATCAAACTGTAAACATCAACAGATAATTATGTGAAATTGTTATTTATTGATAATTAATTCACACAAATTGTATACATTTGTGTAATCTTTGCTTTCCCTTTATACTTAGATTGCACACGCCATCTTTTGTATCGGCTAGTACACAATGAAAATGGCGAATGTAATGATCTAGCTTACTGATTAACGTGAACAAAGAATCTATGTGACTTTGTATTCTTACACTGTGTGCATTGATAACTAAGTTTCCATAAAAAGGCGGCTAGTTGCGATTTAAACTCGTGCTTGATTTTACATTGTTGCAATGTTTAAGTTTCTGAAAAAACGTGAGCTATGAACAATTTCAACTCGTGCCTAAGCATTATGCAGCATAAGATAGAGCAGGAACAAGAACACCAGCTAAGAGCGATTCGTACTCGTGCATAAGCATTATGCAGTATAATATAGAGAGAAAAAAGAACGCCAGCTAAGAACGATTCGAACTCCTGCCTAAGCATCATGATGAGATAGAGCAGAAACAAGCAAACCAGCTAAGAGCGATTCGAACTCGTGCCTAAGCATTATGCAGTATAAGATAGAGCAGGAACAAGAACGCCAGCTAAGAGCAATTTGAACTCGTTTCTAAGCATTATGCAGCATAAGATAGAGCAGGAACAAAAAGGCCAGCTAAGAAAGATTCGAACTCCTGCCTAAGCATCATGATGTATAAGGTAGAGCAGGAACAAGCACACCAGCTAAGAGCGATTCGAACTCGTGCCTAAGCATTATGCAGTATAAGATAGAGCAGAAACAAGAACGCCAGCTAAGAGCAATTTGAACTCGTTTCTAAGCATTATGCAGCATAAGATAGAGCAGGAACAAGAACGTCATCTAATAACGATTCGAACTCGTCCCTAAGCATTATGCAGCATAAGATAGAGCAAGAACAAGAACACCAGATAAGAGCGATTTGTACTCGTGCATAAGCATTATGCAGTATAAGATAGAGCAGGATCAAGAACGCCAGCTAAGAACGATTCGAACTCCTGCCTAAGCATCATGATGTATAAGATAGAGCAGGAACAAGAACGCTAGCTAAGAACGATTCGAACTCGTGCCTAAGCATTATGCAGCATAAGATAGAGCAGGTACAAGAACGCCAGCTAAGAACGATTCGAACTCGTTTCTAAGCACTATGCAGCATAAGATAGAGCAGTTACAAGAACGTCAGCTAAGAACGATTCGAACTCGTTTCTAAGCATTATGCAGCATAAGATAGAGCAGGTACAAGAACGCCAGCTAAGAACGATTCGAACTCGTACCTAAGTATTATGCAGTATAAGATAGAGCAGGTACAAGAACGCCAGCTAAGAGCGATTCGTACTCGTGCCTAAGAATTATGCAGTATAAGATAGAGCCGGAACAAGAACGCCAGCTAAGAACAATTCGAACTCGTTTCTTAGCATGATGCATCTTAAGATAGAGCATGAACAAAAAAATAACAAATACTGCAGCGCCAGTGGCACGAATTTGCGACAACGCGTTTACATAGAAATTGTTGGATCTGTCCAGGAATTTGGAAATTGTCTGCAGAAGCCTAAAAACGTTGAAGAAAGGCAAATTGTTCGTTGCGGATAAAGCGAACCAGTTTTGGTTTACTTTTTCTCCATTACTTGCCATGAAAAAAGTGACAAGTCTTCCGTAATCACTGCTTATAAATATAGAGGTCTAGTAACGTGGAGCGTTCGATAGCCCCCCTTTAATCGATTCGCCTGTTCACACCCTTACGATTTCATTTACATAAAATATACAGACTAATTGTTTCACCTACAACATCGCTGTATTTAGCTTCAAACACCTTCCCCATGTAATGTTCGAGATGATGTAACCATATGATTCATACTCATTGTGTCCTAGTAACCTCACTGATTTTATTAGTGTATAACATCTGTTAGATCCCGTAAATGATAGCTAGCAGATTTTTGGCATGCATCGAGATATCAAACCCTTTGCCAGTTGTATTGTTGTCAAAAAAAGCAATGGATGATTTAAGTCGAAGTTACTGATTATCAGTTCTTGACTCCTATAAGTATTATTTTCTCCGCTTTTTCTCTAAGCTGGCTTTTTTCACTGCCGCGGTGTTTATGCCTGACCTTCAGAGATCGATATAGGTAGTCTTATTTGCTCACATTTACAGCCGCATTAGCATAAAATATATTTACCGACAATCTTCCGTATTGATGGGCCTGATAAAATACGTAGTCATTTGTTTCAACTTAGCAACACCTGAACGGTGGAATTGTTTAGGTACTCATTAGTTTGGTGGATGAAGTATCGTCCCGCGGTTAGCTGATAAAATACTAAATAACTTCCCGTAAGTGCTATAGGCATCTGAGTGTGGGGAAATACTCTTGTTTCTATACGGTGAATAGAAGTGTCGCGTTTCGAGCCGTTCTTGAAATTGACGTCTATAACAAAACCCTTTCCGTCTTATTAATAAAAATGGCGTATTCCCAGCTTACTCCGAAGTTACTCTTGGACTAGCTAATCCCGGAGTAACTAAGGATTAACATAGATCTAGCAATGTTATTAATAAACATGGAATAACCTCGGACTAACTATTCATTTCTTAGTCTTGGACTTACGCGTAAACTCTGGCAACCCAGTTGAATTTAAAAGTAAAAAGAATGAACTAGTGAATGGAAATAAGCAAGATGAAGACATTATGTAGAAAAAAAAAACTAAAAATGACATCTGCCTTAGAGATTTGACAGTAAAGGCGAAGGAGGGCATTTTAAATTATCTTAATAACTTTAAATTTAAAAATTACTTTTAATAATGAACATTTAAAATATGATAACATGTCTTATCAAGGCCTACCTTAACAAATATCTAATAAAATAAATATCTTTTATTAAGGTAGTTCTAATTTCAGGACCATAACTATGTGAGCGCCATGATAAGTCTATCGAGAGAGATAAAATTTGAAGAACATAAGAGGCGTATGGAGATGGCATAAGAATTACACAAAGAACAATTAAAATGTGTCTTAATAGAAAGAGAAATCTTGGAAATACGAAAATTTCGTGAAGAAAAACAGCTAACAAATGCATAAAACATAATTACATTAAATATATTTCTACATTAATTTTGCATTTTATTTTCGTGTTCATTCGAACCTTTAACTTCAGATTTCAATAATCTTAAAACCTTAATCAAATCAGTTAAAAACAGTTTAACTACACTCTTTTACTGTATTCAATTTAATCAACAACAATGTCACTGTATGCATATAAATATTTAATATCCGGTATAAAAAATCAGAGTCTATGTAATAATATTGTGGTTGCGAGAGTTTTTGGCGGGATTTTTTCGAGCGTAGGTTGTTAATATTATTTGCAAATTGATTCCTAGTGGATATTGTGATATAAAATTGGTGTGGTTTTGTGTCTCAACTGTCTACGCAACTGGACAATATGTTAAACTCATTGACAGAAGCAATCTCGGGGTAGTGGAGCGGAGAATTTTATTGCAGTATTGACTACCTCTGCAAAGTTTACCGGGAAGGCTGACTTGATACAATTTGCTGCCAAATACTCCAAAAAAACATTAGAATCTGTTACATCCGCATTCTAATGCATACTAAAGAATTCAAGAAGGATATTATGCACTGAAGACGAGGCGGTATGGTCCAAGACCTTAGCCTGCCCGAGTAGAAGGAAAAAAAATGTGGTTGCCATAGTTACACTACTCTTATTCCGACCTTAAACTAGCTGGCACCATGGTTTAACTTTTAGTCCGAGACTAGTGTCAGATTAGTATAATCCCTCCTTATTCCGTGTTTATTAATACGGAAATTTGTTAGTACCAACCTAATCCTTGGAATAAAGTTAATCTTACCTTAGTCTACGTTTATTAATAAGACGGTATATGTCTTGTCAACTGACATTCCCTTATCTTCGACCGTATAATAACCGTGTAATTTTATTATTGCATGTTACGTCATTTCAAATCCGGCTATAGTAACCTAGAATAAATTCTTTTTCAGAAATTCCTGGCTAAACCTGGCTGGAAAGAGGGCGGTGACGTCACTTTGTCGGAGTTCATCCACTACGTGCGCGAACATGAAAAGAATCTTAGGCTCCAATTCTCTCATCTTGACAAGAACCAAGATGGTAAGTATCATAGCCTCGCTATTTTATGGCTATCATCATTCTTGTCCGATTTACCAAAAGTGCAAATTCCGGCTGTTTTTCCGTAGAAAGTCGTCACTTTTTCAGGATTGCTATTCTAACAGGGAGGGTAGCTTGATTCAGGCCGACGATATTATCGAGTCGTTATCTCCGCTCGTTAACATTGACATTTCTCGGTCAACGTCAGTAGTTTACGCAATGCGCAGCCGATCGTTAGGTCCATTCTCGTATAACCTTTACATTTATGTAAAAATTAGATGACGTAGCTCGCCCTAAGGCTTCTGCCCTCGACGACTGTATGTATTCATATTAGCATTGATCTTTTGTCTTAGACATTTTCTGTCACGTGTTTATTCAATAAAAAACAACTATTGAAAAACATCTCAATAATGAAAGTGTTTTAGAATTTTCTGCATCTATTTCTATTCTGAGCCCAATCCCAAATGTACGGCATTACCGTTTAATGATCGTTTCACTATTCAGCTCATGATAATGTTTCTAATTCTGGGCGACCGTATAACGGTTTTGTTTGTTCATGCTGCCAGACATTCTCTATAGTTTCTGTAACTTTCAGCAAATTATGGAGATTGAAAATGGCGACGCATTGCTCGAGTTTTCATTTGGAAGAGTGCCCATTCTGGCGGGTATGGCAGCAGTGATTCCACCGCCCATTCCCTTTTGTATGCTTAGGAACACAATGGATGCGTGACTTTTGCACGTCCACTAATAGAATGGATTACAAATAAATTGCATAAATTATTTATGCAAAATGTGCATTATGCATAGAATATGCACTCGTGGCTCATTTGTAAGCTAGAATATTAAAGTATATAATTATTATTTATTTATGGCACATTGCCTTCTGTGGAAGGAACAGATGTCCAGGCGTACTGTCTATGAACTATAAGTAGGTACCTATACGGAGTAGATTAGTGTATATACTCGTATTTACTTCAACTTGAGTTGAGGTATAATAGTCGATATTACCTACCTCTTTAGAAATCCCGGAATAATGAACATGATACAATGTTCCCGGGTTATCAGAAGAGGTATTATCCACACGTAGTGTTAGGTAAATATGCAGGCTACGAGGCATGCCTTTTAAGTTCTGTCGTTTCCATATTTCCCGGCAATTTTGAATTTGGAACTGTTCTATATTCGAATGTGTTTAAATTTTGAATCTCAAAACAGTTGAAAGTATTAGGATTAATGCTATTCTTAAGTCACAGCGTCGATTGGAATCTGTCAGGTTACGTACGAAAATGAATCTTTCTAAGAAAAATGTTCATGCAATAATTTTCTACAACTTTAGAAGAGGCCTGACACGGTTCAGTGTTTTGAAGAGCTAACATCTGTGTTCAGTTATGAAGCCCCATGTCTGCGGACTGTCGAACGCTGGTATTTAGAATTCCAGCGTGGACATACCAGTGTTAGTGACAAATCTCGCGAAAGACGCCCAAAATCCGCCTTCACTGAAGATAACATAATTGCTGTGAGACAACTAATTCTCGAAGATCGTCATGTGACGTATCGAGAGATAGAGGCTCTATTAGGCATCTTAGGGACAACCATTCAGATGATCTTGCATGAAGCGCTTGGTGTGAGAAAGCTAGTTTGCCGTTGGATACCGCATCTGCTTTCTGACGATCACAAGGCGGCCCGCGTCAGATGGTGTAAGAAAACTCTGCAAAGGTTCAACCGAGGAGAGTCAAATCACGTCTACGACATCATCAGTGGTGACGAATCTTGGATCTATGCCTACGATCCTGATTCCAAACAACAATCTACAATCTGGGTCTTTCAAGACGAGCCAAAGCCGACTAAAGTTGTTCGTTCTCGAATCACTTCAAAGAAGATGGTGGCCACGTTCGTTGGAAAAACCGGCCATGTTGCGACTATTGCACTTGAAGATACTAGAACGGTTAACGCAGAGGGTATACCACAGTTTGTTTACCACAAGACATCGTCGAACTTCGAAAATCTAACTCAAAGCGACACAATTAAGCTACGTGGTGAATACTTTGAAAAAAAAATAAAAACAGATTCTATTGTGTTTTTTTCTTTAAACGACAAAACTAAATAGGCATGCCTCGTACATCACTATTTAGTATCTATTTCGAAACCTGGTTATAACGACGTGTTCTGAAGTTTAGAATTAATTATTGTTGCTGGCGAGCAGCGTATGGTACTGCGCTGTCTATACATATGACTTCAATGTTAACAGAGTATGACGCTCGTCTGTATGTCGACGCCTTAGTTTACGCTGACGGGTTCCGATGATTACGTAGACTAAACATATGGTTGCCGTTATTGGCCTCATTAGTTTCATAACAATGGATGAAAACTGCTAGTGTCTGATTCGGGGTCATACAGATGAAATATCGAAATCGTAAGCGTAATGCCGGTAAATTTGGAAATTGAGTCCTAGTCCTAAGTACCTTCCAAACAATTACACTTGGAAATTACTAGTGGGTCCACTAGTTTTTTCGCTTAGCCCATTTTTCCGAGATCAAAGTCCTATGATACTCAACAAAGATTTAGTTTCCGATCAGTGACAGAACTTTCGTAATTGGATCAGCAGACTTACTGAAAAATCAACCAATCACATGCGAGATGAAAGATGCGATGTGGCTTTCCGACTATATGAATGGTCGATTTTTCATATTCTTTGCTCTTTGCTCTTTCCGTATTCATTTCGCAATAAAGCTGCAGAACTTCTAAAGTACCAAGGAAGTCTCTTTCAAAAAATGTAAACTTACAGTTCATCTCTTAAACACCTCTCATAAGACAAATGTGTAATAAATATAATTGTTTCATTGATTAAATGTTTTAAAAATGATTTCTCGTATTTTTTCAGGCAAAGTGGATCTGGAAGAACTTATATGCGCGTTTGCCGATATGGGGATCGTGGTCGGCAAAAGTGAAGCTACTAATTTACTTAAAAGGTAAAAGTATTGTCACATGTACTCGATGGTGACATCGAGTTATCACGAATTAAAAGCACAGCGATTACAATTTTATATATTTTGTTATGCGATAGCAATTGCCAAATATCTTTTGTTTTAGAATATCCTTTATATTTACTAATTAATTGAATGCATCTTTTAACTTACCTGTTTAACACAATTAACAATGCACAAGGCCAGGAAACCAAACAAGTAAAAAACTAAAAAAATAAATGTTTCAGAAAACCTGTTTGGCCATTATTCTGGTGGTAAGTCGACAAACCACAAGTAGTCAATGGCTTAAATTTGCTAAACATATTTACGCAATACATCGTCATCAAAATATTCAATAAACATTAATTTATAAATTGCTGACCTTCGACAGACTTATGACAACCGTTCACTTACCTATGTCATTTGAATTTCGAATGTGACGATTTTTCATCTTTTTTCAGCCAATGCCATATTTTGATAGCTCTATCTAATTGTGAATGCAATTTGCTTGGAAAAACTCTTTGTTCAATTGTTACGTTTGACTATTTACTAAAAACTTATAAAATTTTCGTTATCCAAGCAGTTTGTTCCATTCAGAAATCACAATCGACAACATAAAATCACAATTGCTTTACCTTACGCTGCGTAAATATCAAATCGCGAAAGTAGGTAGGCTTTTCTTCGTATTTTCAATTTTATTTGTTGTCTGTCGTGTGTTTACTGAACTTGTTTTGTTTACTTTCTTCTTTTTTATATCAGCTAAATGGTGTTCGCTATCTTGTTTCGATAATCTGACATTAGTATAGGGCCACACTTTCCGCAATGTAAATTTACGAGTAGTTCGAATGCGTTCGTACAGAATGCCACCTATGCGTTACTTCAGAGGAGTTGTTGGCAGAGAGCTCCTATTGAATTCCCTCAGTAAAAAGTCATAATTCGAGGTTTGGCTCTCGCCTATTTCCTCCTCCAATATTAAACAAATTAAAAAAAAGATCCATAAACTGAAAATTAAAGAAATACTATGCTTTTGTTGCCCTATGTTTTTCTTTCCAACCGACTTCCCAAAAAGGAGGAGGTTATCAATTCGACTGTATTTTTTTATGAGTATAACCTCAAAACTTTTTACTAGGTGAACCGATTTTGATCATTCTTTTTAATTTAAAACCTGCTTATGTGGTACCATTTATTTGTTTCCTTTATATTTGTCAAATTTGTTCACTTGGCCTCTGTTGACAGCATAATTTTGAGGGTTCTAGAGATAATATATCCATATTCCATCAAAAACAAAAACAAAGGGGCCGTTCAAGTATTACGTAAGCACTATAGCGGGGGTGTCTATGCTTTGCTTATTTTTGATGACATGAGGGGTGGGCCTTCTAGTTGGTGATTACGTCAGCAGTAATTATTTACTTTTTTACAAATATGGCAACCCACACATTGTCTATGCTTGAAACGAAACGCATATTCGGGGATTCCCACAAATTATGAATACGTTTCAGTACTCGCTTAGAACCGAGTAGGGGAATTACGTCCCATGCGATTGACGATTTCACGTGTTGACTTGTAAGCAAAGCAAGTTAATGTTTGGGTCAATAAAGTTTGTTTAAATGAATATTATGTGCGTTGAAGTCCTCTATCCTAAGCTTATTTTCTTATTTCTAGAATTATAACTGCTGCTCATGAATCAATTAAAACGAGCTTTGCTTACTTTTTTTGACAAAGCGGAGGTTAATTATTGTAACAAATCTGCTTACGTAATACTTGAACGGCCCCATAGGAGCATAGTTGTAATATTTATTTTTCAGTTTATGGAATATCTTTTAATAAAATTGGCAATATTGGAGGAGAAAATAGGCGAGAGCCAAACCTCGAATTTGTTTTTTTACTTAGGATATTCAGTCGGATATCTGCGACCATGTTTCCTCTTAACACTGAAATTAGAGCTAAACTCGTTTCGCATTAATGTTCCAAACACGCGTGTTAGTACTTCTTAATGCGCTTATTTTAGTATCTATTATAAACTATCCCTATGGCAACATAGATATTGTTTGCTACAAATTAACTTCTTCTTTCTTCTTCTTCTTTATCCATATATGGTCAGAGATCTTTGAGGAAACTGCTTTTATTTTTGAGAACAGCTCGTGATTTGTTGGCCACCACCTTAGTTCAACACAGATTCGCAATGCGATGTAGCTTTGCAAGAAATGCTCAGCTTTACTATTAATTTTTCAAAATCCCTTAATTCTGGGGACTTACCATGACGTGTACAAACTATAATAGTGTGACTGAAAAAAGGACAGAGCTATTTGTCTTTTACTGCTCCGTCCCTCTCACAATGGTTGTTTGAGATACTGAGCACCGAGATGCCTCGGCGGCCAGTGGTAAAGACGGTATTGTCAAAACGCGTATCATCGTAGAAAATACCGGTCTGTGACATTTCGACTATGACCATGATAGACGAGACTTGCGCACGCGTCTGTAGTCAACTAGTCACTGCCATCAGTGCCTTTGGTTCTTTTGTTTGTATAACAACTAAGACAGAAGCACAAAGCTTGCGCTGCGTTAAGTTAATCGAGCTTAGACAAGTTACATTTTATCAACAAAAGCGGCGCCGTTGTGATTGGAAAAATGACAAAAATTATTGGGTTATGTCAAACACTAAATGACGCGTGATCAATCCCGTAAATTTTGACATTTCGTACATCGCTATCACTGATATCGAAAGACACTTGGTTAGAGCCTCTTGGTGTGTTGAAGGCCTCCGCAGTGGATATAGAGGGTTACAGGAAAAGTCGACCTAGATCCGTTAAGGGCGTGTAGTACACATCATTTCTGAATGATTTCACTATGGAACCCCCATCCTAAACTTAACCGTTTTCGAGATTTTCGAGTTTTAATTTTTTTTATGAAAATGCCCAAAAATTCATATTTATCATTCATATTTCAATAGCCGAAAAATTGGGCATTTTGATATCTGAACAAGGCTGTATTACTAACATCATAAATAACATTTCATACTAACATCAAAAACACAGCTGATCCATACATTCTGGCGAGTTATGCGAACATATATGTCTGATCCATACATATTTGTTGCGGTTTTTTTTTCGTATATTAAAATGTCGTAGAAGTTGTTGTTTATGATGTAAATAATACAGCCCAGTAACCCTGTATAATATTCTCATTGCGGTTACTCAATCCTCTTCTATGAGAAGATAAAAGGCACAACGGATCTTTGTGTCAATGAAGTTAGCTATGCCAATAATTGCGCAAGAAACAGTTTGTAATCGAGTATACTGCATAGAGTAAGCGAGATAGGACGATACGACACATACGACATACATAAGCGAGTGAAAGTGATAGTTATACAAATTTTATCTTAATACTCTTCACCTTCAACATTTACACAAAAATAGCTACTGCGCAGGGTCTTGCAGCCAATTCAGAGACACAAAGCTCCGTTGTGATTATTTTATCGTCTGAAAATTAGGCAACCATTGGCGTCTCACCACAAAACCGGCGAGGGAATTGTGTAACACACTAACAATCTGAAAGCCATTTCTGACAGTTAAGAATTCTTTCAAAATCCTTTGAAGTGAATTACGCAAATGGGATGCTGTTTTTGTGTAAAGACACAGAAATAGCCTTTTTCTTTGGCATGTTTTATAAAACAAAAGTTATACCCTTATTTTATAATTAATGTACCTACCTATACACAGTATAATACAAAGAGACACCATATCAGGACAACAGAATACAAAGGTACTGATTATTTCTTAAGAAATTTCTACCAGCAGACCCGCGATAAAGAAAAATAACAAGGCTTGCTATAAACTCTCAGTTGACTCATTAACACTATTCGTAACCTAAATGCTTGCCAAAATGAAAATATTTTTGCATTGATCCGACACATAGCATTTAGCTTCATCGGGCTATAATGACAGGCGCGCAGGTCGATGTGGGTCGGTCGTCGTCCGTGAATGGGTGACCGTCCATTACATACCGAGATCCCTCCGTACCTCGGAAAACGCGTTAAGCCGTTGGTCCAGGCTGCCATTTGGACATCATTGACAGTCGTTACGGTAGTCAGAATCCATTAAATGTGACAACAGTCTTGCTGAATCCGGTCAGACTGGAAGCCGCCCCTAACAAAGTTGTGAAAAGGCTAGGCAGTTTGATTGAATGATCCGACAGTACTATTTTATTCAGGCACTCATTTAGATGTAGAGTCGACAAGATTGATTCATGACCCATCCTAAGCGTATTTTACTACAGACATTCTAATATTCTAAGGTCGAATTTTGCTTATGTATTTCCTTAGCAACAAACTTGTATCTTTTTGATAAGACAGTGGCAATTATTAGTTTACCCATCTCGGTGCCATTTCAATGACATTCCACTATATTGTTTTTATTTATTTTTTAACTACTTGACATTTTATTATTTGACTGTTTCCTTTTAATTAAAAAAAATTAAAAACCCCTGACACAAAATCTTATTTTTTGCTTTTTAGAGTTTTTTGTGTCGCGGGTTTTTAAATTTTTATTTAATGGTTTTTAAACTCCATATAATATTTTTAATAGTAGACACGCTTCAATCGACAATCTATCAAAACACGTAATTATGATATTGTCTTGCGAAATAACCCAGATTCAAAGAGTAAAATGCGGGTAGCTTTTGAACGGCTGTACCCATTTTAATCAAACATAGCTAAGAACACTCTCGACAAAGTCATCTTTCAAACAAAAAATAGCTAAATCAAAATAGGTTCATCCGTTTCAGAGCTATGATGCCACAGACAGACACACAGATACACACGACAAACTTATAACACCCCTCTTTTTCCGTCGGGGGTTAAAAAGAAGCTTCTGTTACTGAAATAGTTCGTATATGTTTTTGAAATAAAATATTTTTCTGTATTTCTTTCTATTTATATAAGCAAACAATGCTGAACGACAGTTAATTCTTAATTCAAAACATAATATCCACATTATCAAAAAAAAACAATTAATAATCGATTGCATTGACCACCATCTATGCCAGCATTGACACAGTCTTTATATTTTTTAAGTGCAACATGCGTGGTATAAGAAGAAAACTTTAATGTTTTGAAGTTTTCAAACGAATTATAGGCCGAATGGTTCATGAACCACCTTTTTTGATTGAACCTAACGTGAGTGAAAACTGGCACTATCATAAGCATGTATTTTGATTTCAATTTTATAAAGGTGTGGGCAAGCCTTTTCTTTTTAAATAATTGAATAGCATTTATCCACCGTCAAATATTTCTATAAATATAAAAAAAACCTGGCCCTCTACACAAATGCTCTAACCTAATCGAGTTATAATCAAATCTACATCATGATCGATTTTTAAATGGCTTTGGTGAGAATCTTAATGATACTTCAGCCGATGCGATGATAAAGCAACTTTCACGTCAACATTATCAAATAAATAATTCCGATGTAAAATTAATATATAACCTTCTTTTTTTGATGTAGACTAAGAATGGGCTATGTTACAATTGTCCTTTAGAAGAAAACTTTCTCCGTAAAAGCTATAATTGAAAATTTGATTGATTCAAGGCACTTACTATAGAATGTCAACGCCACCACGATTCCTTTGTGAGAAAAGGATAGTGCTATTCATCCTGTATAGCTCCGTCCCTCTCTTACAGTGGAATCGTGGCACTTTGCAGGCAATTACTAAGAATATTGGGGTTAAGTTAAATTAGTTTAAGCTTAGTCCACATATAGCTGAGACATTATTTCCTACTTATGCAGTCTATGCAAACAAGTAACAAGTAGGCTTCTCGTTTTTTTATTGGTATTTATTAGTTTATTTTATTTGTATATGTGTATTATTAATATTTATGTAAGTATATACATTTTCGTATTCAAATTGTTATTTTAAAATATTTTTTGTACCCGTTTCACAATGTTGTCCTTTTTAAACCAAAGGTTGACTGGTAGAGAATGCCTTGTGGCATTAAGTCCGCCTATGTACCACTATTGTAATTGAAGTTTAAATAAATAAATAAGTATGAACCATTATCTCAGAGGTGCTAGCTAAACTAAATATACCAAGCTTTTTCTAACAAATTCACACAATTATGGCAATGTCTTCAAATTCATATAATTCAACAGTATTTGTTGTTGTCAAGCAGAAGATTGTCTAAATATTGTTTTTATTATAGAAAGTGAAATTAGGGTGGTGGTCTACAACGGGCTCTATATACGTATATATAATATAACTCATCGCATAAACTGTTAGTTTCGATTTCGAACCCAAATTTACACATACAAACGTTAAAACTCTATTTTCATGTCATTCTGCTATTTGTGTCGCTAATAATACACAATGTAATAGTATTAGTTTAGGCCTTGAGCACAAAAACAATTGAACGCAAATGTTTGTACAAATAGTTGAAAACTACACACACTGGTCTGGAATGTACTTTGCACAATACCATTTGTATAAAGACACTAATATTCTAAATAGTTAAATTAGGGAAATCGTTATGATAAATAAAATATATAAATATTTTGTAAATGACTGTTGATAAGAAAATTAATTATGACAGCAAGTCGTTTAGGTATCATTGATCTAGACACACGGCGGTGTGTCAGCATCGTTCAGTTGCTTTAAAAGATGTTCTGTTAGTTTTCTTTGCAAGTTGACACATACTTGACTAAGTTGTATTGAAACTCAAAGATGTTAATTAAAAACTTGCTATTGAGTGGCAAAGAACATAACACATCTTCTTTTATACCAACTGAAGAAAGTTGTGCGTGTCAGGGACAGTATAATGATTTAAGGAACTTCGAGAAAACTCGGTATACAGTAACATCTCACTTCTTTTATCAGCACATTTCTATAAATATACTAATATTCGAAATAGTTAAATAAGGGAAATCGTTATGATAAATTAAATATTAAATATGTTTTAAATGACTGTTGTTATGAAACTTAATTATGACCACAAGTCACTTAGATATCACTGATCTAGACACACGGCAGTGTGTCAACATCGTTCAGTTGCTTTAAAATAAATTTTGTTATTTTCTTTGCTACAAAATAGTGCGACTTTGCAAGTTGACACACTTGACTTCAGGAACTGTAAAGTGATTCAAGGAACTTCGAAAAAACTTGCTATACAAAAAGATCTCACTTCTTTTATCAGCAAGCAAGCAAGTCGTTATCAAGATTTTCCTTTACATTTATGGTTTGGTTGGGATGATAAATTTGTCTATAATAGTTAACAAGTCATTAAGGGCGCAATAAAAGAAAACTAGAGGGGATGCTCAAAACCTAGCCGGCGAATGTATGGTTCTTATTCTTTATTATAATAATTTAAATAATTTCAGACATAATAAAATAAAACATATTAAATTAAACAGTTAAGAACCCAAAACAAATTAATGATTGATTCAATTTAAATATTCAACAACTCATTAAAATGGTAATTAAAATTGACAAAAAAATATAAAAATTGACAGATAAGTATAAAAATTCAAAAGTACATTATTGTACACAAAATAACATAAACTTATAGTACATAAAATAAAGTTTATGTACAAAGACGAGCTTAACATCAGGCATCACATCAGTGAGATAGTGGTCAAGCGCGAGCCTATTGACAGTAAAAAATAAAAACTCAAAGTAGAGTTTTCTAGTCTCCACCAGATACCATAAAAAATAAAAGTACTTGATCCAACTTGTACCAAAATTATATAACACTAGTGGATGCCTCGCGGTTTCACCCGCTTTGTTCCCGTTCCCGTGGAATAAAAAGTATATAAATATATAAATACAGGGATAAAAAGTAGCCTATGTCACTCGAGGATAGTGAAGCTTCCCAACGGTGAAATAATTTTTGAAATCGGTCCAGTAGTTTTTAAGTTTATTCGTACAAAAATACAACTTTTCCTCTTTATAATATTATTAAAATATAGATGAAAACATGATATTTGTGTATAGCGATGTTTTATTTATTTTATAGAGATATTTTTTATCAAATGAGAACCATTTTATCCGTTTAAATCAAGTAAATCGATTCACGCGTTTAACTGAATGCCAAGTGAAAGGGTCAAGCACGCCCCTACCGCGATACGTTTATTTTGATCGTGTAAGCGACAATGCCTTTAAATTTTTTCGTATCGTTTTAAAATATTGAAATACATTGGTAGACAGGGGTAAACGACTTATTTTTTTTATCTGGCGGTGAGTTTACCAGCGAACCTTACAAGTGATAGAGAGAGTACTGCAGTTATCCCGGTAGCGGGCAGGCATAGTGAAGTGCATCCTACTATACTACACAATTATAAATGCGAAAGTTTGTGAGGATGGATGGATGAAAACTACTGAACGGGTTTTGATGAATCTTTACAGAAATGTAGCTTGAACATCAGAATAACACATAGTCTATAATTTATTAAAATATTGGGAGAAGTTCTAATACTACGCGGGCGGCAACTATTATAGTATAAAATCGTAGCGTACCTAATATATAAAAAGGGCCAATCACGAGTGAGTTAAAGTTAAATGTTAAATTTTTTGAACACATAACTTAATAATACCAAAATGTCTTTTACAGCTAATAGAAATTTAACGATAATAACTGTAATAATAACTGTTAAGATAAGGGTCACATAATATAGCCATAATCAGCGTTGTCCGCAATATTGTGATGTGTATGTCCGAAATACTGCGAACTTGCATAAAGTTCTTGCACGATGCTTGTGCACTTTGTTTGAAAAACTGTACAAAGCACCACACAAATATATGTTACTATTAAATGGACGTATTCGACTAAAGTTTTTTTTTCTGATGAGATGGCAAAAATTAATAACCAATTCTAATTCTGACAATAAAATCCAACTAGTTTTGTAAAACTTCAATATAGAAAATTATTTTTGAACAACTGTCCAAATCTTAAAAAATATATATTTCCATTAAATTATTAGAATATTGTTTTGCCAAAAATTTTTTTGTCCATCTCATAACCTTATCTAAATATTTCTTAATTAAAGTTACTTTTTTTAACATTTGAAGAGTATTTCATTTATTAATTTGAAATCAGAATAATACCTCTTTTCTTCGTCACAATTTGAAGCGAAGAGCACGGCTTCTATCTGTCTCCCTCACTCATTCAGTTTGTCCCCAGGATGGACCAGGATGGTAGTCTCACCATCAGCTACGACGAATGGCGGGACTACATGCTGTTGGCACCGGCCACAGACATACACTCGCTCATACATTTCTGGAGACACTCTACTGTGAGTACTAGCTTTAAGAATTTATGTCTAACCGCACACTACCGTCAAAGCTCCAGTTAATATGAACACAACATTACTGTCCTTTTGGGCTCCGCTGCAGTCGAACAAATAAGACCCGTCTCTAGCCCAGCGCGGATTTGTGCGGGTAGAATTTAAGGTCCTTTTTGACCTTTTGATTATTACTCAACAAAAGATCGCCTGGCGTTGGCGTACAGTCACTTTTCGGGTCACTACCACATAAGGGCCACAAAAAGCTTGCACTTGCAAGCATTGGTTAAACTATCAACATCATCATCATCAGACTATTAATGTGCCCACTGCTGGGACACAGGCCTCCTCTCTGTGAGAGATGATGGGCCGTAATCCATCACGCGGGCCCAGTGCGGGTTGGTGGATGTCACATGTCTTCGAATTTTTGCCCAGGACATGCCGGTTTCCTCACGATGTTTTCCTTAACCGTTTTTGAGAGCAGTGGTGATGAAATAATTTACACAAAGTAAAGCGCCTATCTGGGTTCGAACTCACGACCTACAACTTGTAAGTCGCGGCCAATACCACTGGTTCACCACCCCTCTCAAAATCTATCAACATAGTCAAAATGTTTTGTCTGCAGGACAGTAAACTCACAGAAACGGTTACGCATATTATCGCCCATTGATGTCGAAATATTTTACTTAAGATAAAACAATTAGAATTTTAACCTGAGCGACGTGAGAAGAATATAATACAACGTTGAAATTCAATTACTTAGTTTATCTACTATTCAATAGATGGCGCTAGGCGTTCATCTATGTAGAATAGTTGTTAATTGAACCAACTGGTAGAGCCTATCGGTAAATATTACAATAACAAAGAAAACAAATATTATTAAAATGCATTATTAATATTTAAATACGTTATTATTATGATTATGCACGGAAATGTGACGACATACAACGCGATAAAGGAACCCGCGCGGTCAAAGTTCGTAGAGGTTTAAGTTCACCTAGTTACCTATGTATGAGAGACTTACCTGCTATATTTGGATGATTTGATGAATGCCAATGACAGACAAACAGTACAGTTAGCTCCAATTTGTAATAATAATAAATACTTATACAGAAATTAGAAAAGGTAAAAATATAGCTTTTCAATCGTAGATAACTAATGTAGGTACTCGTATAATAATGAAAGATGCTGTATCACAGGCTGTAGGAGTTTAAACAATATTATTAGAGCTCCTACAGCCTGGTGATACAGCATCTTTGAATACTGTAAGCATATGCTTATCGTAGGCCAACAGAATTTAAAGAATATTTAACACAAATGTCTATAAATAGTAGCAAGATTGTATAATTCTGCAAATAATTAATTCTAATTTCCTTAAAACTATAAACATAGAACTAAATTATTAGGTCTTTACGAGTATTACTGATATAATGTCTTATTTACTATATTGAAAGAAAAATACTAATTTTCATAGATAAGTAGATCTACGAATATGAAAACAAAACTCAATAGAAGACCTTTGTACCGATGTCAAGAGACAAGCGATCACAAAGCCTTTCCTATGCTATTGTTCACTAAAATAACTACAATTTTGACAATTGATATGCCTAGTCATTGTATTTTATTGTTAAGCTTATCTTATCGTGATCATCATACTAGCGAAATTTCCATTTTAACAATACAATAATTGCTTGAAATAATTATTGACGTATGACGGTCTATATTGACTCAGCATAAGTGGCCTCCCAACAATATGCACCAATGACATCGTGAAGGTTGCGGGAATCTTCTAGATGCGGACGGTACTTCATATTTGTTGTCTTCATTGCTGAAGGTCGTGCCCGTTTTGGAAAGCTTTGAAGGAGTCATTGACGAGCTGCTTCCAATCCACTTTCTTCGGCTCTTTTCAGGGCAGTGGTCACCGTGAGTAATGGCCCTGATCTGGTCAGACCAGCGAGCAGGTGAACGTCCGCGTGGTCTTTTTCCATCCACATTTCCCACTTAAACCAGTTTTCCAAATTTTCTATCTGTCTGCGGTCGGTATAGAAGCAAACAATTCTCAGAGAAGCTCTATGAACACATCAGAAGTGAACGGTAATGGGATGACGGTTTATCTTGTAAGAGCGTAAGTAGGGCCCCCACATATAGGTTCAACGACCTGGTGTAGGTCTGGAAACTGCTTGGTATGACGCAAGCCCAAGCTGGATGTCCCATGTCCAGCAGTTTTGCCTGAAATTATGACGTGGAATTAGCACGTTAAAAATGTAGACAGAAATGTAGTTTGTACCAAATATGATATGTTACACAATATCTCACGTGCTGGTAAATATTTAAGAGGCTGGCTAGATTAGACCTTGACCATGCTCTGTCCCTTCGTGTTCCAAAGCGCTAGATCCATGCCCTTTCGTGCTGAAAGCTTATTACCTAATTAAGATTTTAAACTAGGTATACCGCAAGTCTTAATGTTGATTCTGGTTTAAATAGTAATTTGTTAGCCCTGGTCCTAATTTCAGAATATGAATTAGGTACCTACTACAAAAGAAGGAAAATATCTGTCAAAGCACAGTTCACACACGAAATAAAAACAGTGTAAACCTTTAAAAGTAACTTATTGTGTCATCTCTATTTGGCATTGTTACAAATGCACCATACTCAAAGATATACAGAAATCTTTGAACCAATTAGTCTTCAAATCGCTTCGTCTACAGTAAAAATAGTAATCAAAGCCTCATATTTCTGCTATTGCCCATGTATAACTTTAACTTTATCCATGGAAGTTATAGCCAATTCTCAAAAAAAAAGTTGTATCTCCCATACAAAGTTATATTTTATATATACTAATATTATAAAACTGAAGAGTTTGCTTGTTTGTTTGTTTGAACGCGCTAATCTCATGAACTATTATATGTTTGGAATTGAAAAAATCTTTTTGTGTTGGATAGTTCATTTATCGAGGAAGGTTATAGGCTATATAACATCACGCTACGGCCAATAGGAGCGGAACATAAATGAAAAATGTTGCAAAAACGGGCAAAATTATTCCTTTTTGAGAGCTGTCGTTGCGTGCGCTGTGTAAGTGGTTAAAGTTACGCAACATTCATGTATGTAGGGTAGGTAGGGTAAGGTAGGTAGGTAGCCAGTTGACGGGAGCGAAGCCGCGTGGGACAGCTAGTAGAATTTAAAATTTACCGCCAAATACCTTTTCGTTACATATTGAATTACTGGTAACAAATTACTGGCTCTCTACAAAAAATGTAGTTCTAATTTGCAACCTCACGAAATAAACGCGGTTTCTCGGTAAGCGGTTATCAACCTAGGTCACCATACGACACATTTTAAAACTATATTATAGCTTTGGGTGGTGCCAAGCCACCAAGCTCCCTGTGACCTGCTCCCTGCACAAATTTAATTCGCAACATGATTCAAGTAACATTTTAGGCGATTTATGCAATATCCTTCTGCGTTTGAACTCGGTGGTCCGACGGAAACGGGATGGTTATTTGATTGTTTGTGACGGGCACAACAGTTTCATATAGAACGACCAGAGGCGGCGTAGATTTGAAAAAGAATAGATGCTTTGTATCGTTGCGGAATAATAATACATCGTTGAGTCACACAGTTATCTGACCAAAACTGAATAACAGTTAATTTCCATACTAAAAGTCTCGAGTTTTTGCTATTCTTTCGAATCAAATTGACTCGCCAAGTATTAAGTCATTCCACTACAGAAAAAAATGTATACAATATTTTAAAAAGTTGAACATGCCTTTAACATAAAGTTTATTTGAACTTAAAATTCAAATTCAAACCAAGAGACAGTTGAAAAAAAAAATAGGTTCTTAGTTCTTACGTAATCTTAGTAAATTAAACTTTAATTGATGACAGTTAAAAGTAGAATCTTGTTCGGTTTCTGGACCTCTTCTCAGCTACTGGCTCTTGTTTGGTCCGTACGAAATGAATGCCGCGGTCTATTTCTAAAGAGACAAGCTTGCGCTCTCGTGACTTGCCCCATTATTTTTCGGCCCATGACGCTCAGCGATCCTCCATCAGCTCAGCGATCAGTGAAATAATTTTACCTCTTCATTATATTAATTAAGGGGTACTGTGTCCTGTACCATGTGGAAGACTAGGACAATCCGGGTTAAAAATATTCTATCGCTACACACTTACGTCATTTAAGATTTATCTTTCTGATATTATAGATGCGAAAGTTTGGTTGGATGGATGGATGTTTGTTACTCAATCACGGCTGAATGGATCTGGATGAAATTTGTATAGAGATAGATTAGTCTGAAATGGCACATATGCTACCTTTTATCCCTGTACAATGTTCGCTGTGTCACGCGGGCGAAGCCGCGGGCGGAAGCTATAAACTAAACTGGCAAAAATACGCTCAGCTAAATGCAGCCCTGTAGGGAGGTGTGCGCTGTGGCGTATGTATGTATTACGAGGCGACGATTTTCTTATGACGACTTTACACACTGCTCGTTAGGGCTGCCTGCGTTCTGTTTGTTTAATCTTTTATACAAACATATTTTAATTGGAAGGTGTCCTGTTTGTGGAACTGTGCCAATTACTAACTTTAGTGTTACAACATACAATGTTTGCGGTTTCACAGAAGTGAGTTGCAGATACCATGCTTGTTATTTATCAAAAGGGTTTTTTCATTCACTATGTGACTACAAAGAATGGTTTTTTATTATCGATTTTCAAGAAATTCATTCCGATATTATGGCAGTTATTTTGTGGGCGATTTTCAAGGAATTCATCGTCAACCAGTTGCCAACGTCTGCCAGTTGGTGGTGTACTTCCTGAAATTTCAAAAAAAGTGTACTTAAACGAATCTATTAGGTAACTTAGCTCAGCTGACTCGTCTAAGTTAGTAATTATGCACATATAAGTTAACCCTTACACAGAATCACAGAAGTTCTGGGTGACCTACATAATATATAGTCCATGGCGGAGCTAAACATTTTGTGTTTGCTTCACTAACAACATGTAAATTCAATCTCATCAAGTTTGAAATAATATATTGACGTGTCAAACTGTAGATGCCCTACTTTTTGCTAATTAATAATATAATATTATTAAAAAATAGTCATTATGCAAATTACTACTCAGCGACGACATAAATCCATACAATACAATCTGATTAAACTGCAAGCCAAACTGGATTTAATTGAAACACTGCCAAACTCCGCTGAAGTATGAAAGACAGTGTAAAGAAAAATAATAATAGTCGTTGCAAATAATGAGCATGCATCATGTGAATTTTATCTACATTGACATAGAGTTTAAATTGCAATGTTTGAACAGAGTTTGTTAAATATTCGAACGGTTGTTTGATATTATGAAGTTGTTAAGAGCCAGCAAAGCTCTGCAACGGTGCTACTGACAGCCTTTGTAATGAAAATCGGGCTTTTTATAAATCGATGTGTCGCTTAGAGCAGTCTTTAACATTACTTTTGTTATGTTAGTTCAGAAACCTGGAACGGTTCAGTGGTCTTAGCATGATATATTCGTAATAAAAATTAAGAAGTTTCGACAAAAAAACGTTTTCCATCAGAGCATAGGTTCTGTGTAATATTAATAACATCCGAATTAGTAACCTCCTCTTTTTTGGGAAATCGGTTAAAAATCAATCTATCAATCAACCAAACAAATATGTTAGCGTCGGTTTCAGTGTTATTGCCAGTACTTATTTAACATGGCTCGACCTGTGTAGGTCCAAAAAGGTATGTGAACACTGCATACCAATGGTACAATGTGAAAAGCACGAGCCACCCATCCGTTTTATAAAAAAGAAATACCCTAGATTCGGGACAGCCTTAGATATAAAAGTGCCAACTATAATTCAGTAATTGGATCATCCATCAAAAATGGAAGGCGTGGTCGGTCTATAACTGTGAACTACGTCGCGTCGCTACGTCACAGTTCAAACTCAATTTATAACTACAGAAGGTACATGTGCTCTTGACAGAGCGACATGCTACCGGCAATAACGATTGGTAGCTTCAAAATGAGGATTGAAAAGCGCTAGTGAAATTTTACGTGGTCAATCTGTCAAAGCCAAACATATTGGAGAATCGACAATCGCTCGTTTGAACCACAGTTGGAATTGCCTTTTCAAATGTATCTCCAGGTTTCATATAATTGAACGGTATCTAGATAGAGGACATGCTTACAAAGCTGAGTAAGGCAATAAAGCAGCTAAGCCTGACAGAGCGATAATGCCACAAGCACAGATATAAATCTAACTAGATGACGCGATTGTATGTACTTCGCGTTCCAAAAAACGGAGTAAAGTTACGATCAATGATCGTAATCTGAGCTTTTCATTTAGAATTATCGGCACCGGAAATCCACCGAAATCTAGAAAAATGCTTTTTATGCCATATTGAGCTGTAAATAATGTATAGTAAAAATTGGCCGAGGCATTGGAATATTTTCTTTCATTGGTAAGTAAATTAGATTTTTAAATTGTTTGTGACCAAGTGGCAGGCTTGGTTTTCATAAAAAATGGAGAGACTTGCGTTATCTAGTTAGATTTATTTCTGTGATCACAAAGCTTTAAACACTGAAACTGAGGGAGAGATAGTGCGCTTATGTTTGTGCGCACATTTGTGCACTATCACTACATATTAATTATAAAAAAAAACAGTCTCCCGCCGCGTCTGCTCGCCATAAACTACTGAACGAATTTTCATACGGTTTTCACCAATAGAAAGAGTGAGAAACGAGAAAGATTTTTCTGTTATAATTTGTGACGGGCGAAGCCGGGGCGGGACCCTAGTACATAATATTTGCTAGTCGCCGCTGAGATATAAAAATTGACGAAACGAATTTTGGTCACAGTGGGATTGTCCACTGTGACCAAAATTCGGTTAGACGATTTTCGTCTCGATAATCGAAATTCAGGAGACGAGATTTTTTGCAAAATATTCTTTGATTTACTGCATGAGTAAATCAAAGAATATTTTGCAAACTAATAAAAATAAATAGTTTTGCTTTAAAAAAATAATTAGCAACACGATATTTATCGCAACTTTTGGATATTCCTCCAAAACGACTTGGATGTTTAAAAATATTTTTACACGGATAAATTGATGGCTGGAATTTCTTCATAACTGACATAGCATATGTAAATCAAATAATATTTTGCAAACAAAGCTGTTCAAAAGGAGGTTAAAATATATTGAAATTTTGGCATCGAGCGGGCGCACGGCCAGTACTGCGTTTACATTTATTTTTATTTATTTATTTATTTAAATAAATAAAAATAAATGTAAACGCAGTACTGCGTTTACATTGGGGCAATTGGGCGGTATAATTATATCGCCTTAAGTTGTTGTGTGTTGTACTGCTTTGTAAGAGAAGGCAGAATGGTTTTGTAAGATCCTTCATCATGTTTTTTTCAGTGGAGTCATTGATGGAAGTTGTATTACTGCTTCTTTTTTGTATTATTTTAGGCCCGATGGGTAGGTGCTTCTGGAAGTTACATGAGTTTATTGAACGTTGTTACTTGTAACGAATGTTCCCACTCTTATTTCATTTGCAATTTGTTATATATTATGAAAAATAACATTATAAGGACGGAATTTGATTACAGCTTTCATTCAATACTTCTTCTTCGTCGGTACACTCTAATAAGAGCGGTCGTGGTTATCATTTTGCAGTGAGACTTCGGGTTGCCATAATTTGCTTAACGATGCGACGCCATCCCTCTCTATCGGCTGCCGCGCGCTCTCGTTCCTTCCACTCTACCCTGAACCTGGAGCTGCTCGAAAGAGTCGTTGCCTCATTGGGCCACGTGTCCAAATAACTGGAGTACTCGAACTTGGACTATAGCCGATAGACGCTGTCTAATACCGAGTTCTTGAAGGATGGATATGTTAGTGCGAAACTCAGTCCACGACACTCCAAGCATTTTTCTCCAGCATCACATTTCCATAGCGTCTATTCTCTTCCTCTCAGTGTCTCTCAGCCTCCAAGTCTCGGCTGCGTGTAGAAATATGGGGAACACAAGATGCCATATGAGCCAGGTTTTCGTGGCTTTGATGATATTGTGACTCCTCCATATTTTCTTCAGCCTATCCATGGCAGACCTGGCATAGCCATGCGTCGCTTGATCTCGTCCCCGCAAACCGTGGTTCGATATTAAAGCGCCCATTGAGCGCCCAGGTAGACGTATGATTGTACGACGTCGCGATTCGCGATTTGAGTGACTTCTGGCGAATTTTCGTTAATGCGATCGACAATCATCATCTTCGTCTTGGTTCTTATAATTCTCAAACCGAATGCTGAGCTGATATGTTCCATCTTGAATAGCAACCGTTTCATGTGGTCGGCACTAGTCGCGAACAGCGTTTAATACACGTAGTTGGAAAAATAAGAGCGAATATAAGTGAAGTTTTATTTTAGAGCTGCATTTCATTTGTTATTGTTTCACGAACATTATTTTGTGCATCTTGTTATATAATATTACTGGCTTCTGCCCGCGGCTTCCCCGCGTAAATAGATTATTATCATCTCAAGGGAATACAAACTATCCTATGTCCTTCCCAGGGTCTCAAACTATCTCCACGCCAAATTTCATCTAAATCTGTTCAGTAGATCCAGAGATTACCACATACAACCTCACAAACTTTACCTCTTTATAATATTAGTACAGATTATTTTTAATTTGCCACACATGCGTCCATGCTCACTTAGCTAGTTTAATTTGGTTTAAATACAACCTACGAAATATGGCTTCTAAATATGCTGGGACTTTCGACAAACGACTTACTACGAGGCTTCTTAGCTTTATGGATTAAAGCCATCTAGGCGAAAACCGCAGATTGCTGCATAATCCCAACGAAGGCAGGGAAACAGCCTAATTGTCAATATTTCAAAATAGCCAGCTATTTTCCTGTTGTCCTTTAAATTTCGAATCAAATCCTTCGCACGTACCCTCTATAGGGCGGCATCAGAAAAACATTGAACACAATAGATCATAAAGTCGCGAACCTGAAAGGCTTTATAGAATCCATTTGAAGGAGAATTCAGTATCACATCTCCTAGTTGTGGGTAACAATGGGATTCAACATAGGAAATAAACAGCTGTTTATTTCTCTCATGTTTTCGATTTGTATTTCATTTAAG
This sequence comes from Orthosia gracilis, assembly GCA_947562075.1. Lineage (NCBI taxonomy): Eukaryota > Metazoa > Arthropoda > Insecta > Lepidoptera > Noctuidae > Orthosia > Orthosia gracilis. The sequence goes on from OX387268.1 coordinate 7,197,758, forward strand.
TTCGCATTGCTCGACAAAATGTACGAAACAAGAGCTGATTTTCATTAGAAAAATTTATGGTTGGTCCCATTGGAAAAGTTGTACAAAATTATAATTACTATAAGCATAGGTATTTTCCCCCATGAATGATTGGCAATAAATTAATAGTCATTCTTTATAGCAACTTTGGATTTTTAAGTGCATATTTTTCTTTATTAGTACAAGTATCACGATTATTAAGGACAAGCGTTTACTGTCGCTAATTACTGTCCCTAGTCCATGTTCAGTGTGCCCTTGACATTCGTTGAAGCAATATTGCTGATTGTTGCGGAAATAGTCGTAATTGGTATTAGCTGTTTGTAGAAACATTAGTCCGCTCTGTTTGCGTGTTGACAATTACAATTCATCTAATAAAATGCCTGATTAGTAACATACCTATATACGAATAGGCACAGCGTAATGTGCTTAATATCTACACTAGTGGCTCTGTGAGCTGTAGACGAAGTAAATAGTATTCGGAATTTTCATAAAGAGAAAAATTGCCGATACCTGAACAAACAAAAACATTCTATATCATTATCGAACCTGCCCACAAAATGCCACGAGAATCGGTTGAGAAACACCACCTGTAGAGGAGAACAGCCGGACATACGAACATACGAAAGCATTTTTGGCCAAGCTGAAACGGAGGCACTTCAGTCGCGCTTCGCGCTCGTTCGGTCAATAATTTTAAGGCGATATATACGCCCCAATGTTAACGCAGTACCGGCCGTGCGCCCGCTCGGAGCCGAAATATCAATATTGAACCTCCTTTTGAACAGTTTTGTTTGCAAAATATTATTTGATTTACATATGCTATTTCAGTTATGAAGAAATTCTAGCCATCAATTTTTCTGTGTACAAATATTTTTAAACATCCAAGACGTTTTGTAGATTGCGAAAAAAAATCGTGTTGCTAATTATTTTTTAAAGCAAAACTATTTGTTATACGAAAAAACTGTTGGGGTTAATAAGGTGGACACCAAAGAAAATAACGGTTTAAGGGTTTAAATAATAACAGTTTAATTACCCTTTGTTTTATGTATCGGAAAGGTGTGTGTAAGCACATGTGGCTCCTACTAAGGTTGACGGAATACAGTACCGTGACCAGCTAGCATTTCAGTTTCAAGTGTTGACAAGGGCTCAAGTAATAAACTGTATAATTAATGGTTAGAGAGAGAAGGCTATAGTGTTGAATAGTATTGAATTATTTTTGATAAACTCCAACACGCCCCCTCAAAAATAAATCTCTATCTCTGTAATAACATCATCGTAATAATACATATCTCAAACCATTTTTACATAAAAATAAAACACACACATTTCTTTCTGGGAAAACAATATCATCATGGTCCAACATTCATTGCGCAGGATTAGGGAAACCCAGAAAAACCTAATCAGACCAATCAATCATTTCATCTCTTGTAATTAATGAAATATTAAAGTTATTCATCTACTTATTACCAAGCTGTTATAATTAAATATCCGTATAATTAAAACAAAGCTTTTATGATTAACACGTTATGTAATCATCTTTATAGTTATAACCAAGCCTTTTATAATTAAATTATCCTTTTTATTATAACCAAGCCTTTTAATTAACATATCCTTATTACCACGTTGCATATACATATTTGCAACACCACCCCGAACTTCATACTCATTCAGAGACACACCGCGGGGAATTTGTCAGGATAACAAACAGCTGGTTAATAGAAACATAAAACACATTCACACGCTTTTTCTCGACTTGGTTTTTATAGTTTCAATGTGTTTAGATCGTCAGTGACTGGTTGGAATGCTGGTGCTTTTGCATCCAATATTAATCTTCCTATCAATTTAATTATAATCTAGTAGCACAATGCCAAAACTCGACATAAATTTCTTCAACCACAGAGTTGCCCTTACAACTTCATATTGAGCTATGTAAAAACATGCACGGCTTTCACTTTTTACTGCATATTTGTGGCATACAAATCACATTGTGCAATGATCAAATACTACAATTAACCCGTAGTAATTTTTCTATCAATTACATGACGTAACGCTTTTTGTCACAATGAACAAAGCCACTTCCAATAATTTAATTTGTTTATTAACTTGAAATTTATGGTTCGTTTTAAATTTCTCAAGAGTCAAGACCTTTTGAAGTGTGACCATAATGAATTATTGTTTTTGCTTGCATACTGACTCAGAATGTTAATAGAAAAAAAAAAAAAAAAAAAACTTAGGTTACGTCAAGTGGCCAGCATGATATGCTTCAAGCACACAACGAAATTTCTACAAGGGGCACTTGTAATTTCACACGACTCTAATACTTGGTACTTCATAATTTGGTTTATTTTTCACTTTGTGTACAAGTATTGACTTATTTACATTACTCATATTTAAACTTCTCAGGTACTGTTTGCATACCCTGAACAAAAATGAGTTTGTTTTCTGATCTGGTTATTTTGCTTAACAGAAAACCTTTTCTCGCATTTCAGTCTATCACATTAAAAAGTGTTTAATCAGTACGTTTTAGAACTATTCATAGTACATATTTAAATCATCGATCGTCACAACATCATTCACATGTAAAAACTTACAACAATAGTGAAATATAACTTAACATTACGCCTGTATTACCCAAACGGTTAGATGGAGGCTTTTCACACTATACTATAATACACACACATTGTTTTCAGTTACATAAATTCTATCCAAAACATAACATAACATCACGCCTGTGTTCCTCAAAGGGTTAGGCAGAGGAAAATAGTACATTATAGTACATCAATATGTCACCAGTTATGTTTAGGTCCTATGTTATAGGGGCGAGTCTATTGCCGTCAACCGGGCACAAGTCCAGACTCTGGGCTTTACTTGATCTGCATTAAAAATGTTAATGCACTGATTTACTGATGAGTAATAAAAACTGTTCCAAATGTTGGAACTCCTTTTTATAAAAGCTTGTTCCAACATTTGGAACTAACAGCTTGCAAACTGCTTCAATCAATGTAATGACTTAAACGAATATAATATGAATATGACTTCTTTCCTTTGCAAGCCGTATACACATATTCAGTCGGGATATTTCGTCGGGAAATTTTCATATAATTATGTACTTAGATTTCTTGATAAATTGCCCATTTAAAATGATTTAACACCCACAAGGTGTACTAGTAAATTAAATTGACTCGCTAAAGATATTAATCTTAAACTTGCGATTTTTGTAACTAATGCAAAAGTTTCTGACTCAAACCACTAGCCATTTATTCATAGGTTTTCAAAACTCATCATCTTTAATCGTAAATGCCCACTTACAATCGATCAAAATAGATTTATACATGATTTTAGTGTTATACATCAGGTATCATTTACAGTAAGTGAATTATATTCCTCATTGATTTTTCCCATAGGTACATGTTTATTATACATAAATTCAATTTCTGAATTTATTAGATAAATAAAGATTCAGCACACAACAAATCAGTAGATAATATTTACCAAAAATACAGTCTTCATAATATTTATTATTTGAAACAGATAACACATTTTGCATCCTAACACTTAATCTTAATTTTCTATTTTTCATTATTTTATGGTTAATTTAACTCATTACCATTGTCATAAAATGAAGATCGGTTCAAACACTCCACTGTTTCTTTAACAGATTTATTTATTAGATCCACACCACTTCACCAGGGTGTACCAACTCATGCCAGTTGCATGAATTTATGCCAGGATTGAAATCCTATTAATTCACATGTATAATCTGATATATTCCTATCAGATCCACACCACTTTACCAGCACAGTTACCAGGGTGTACCAAGTCAGAATTATCAACAGAGTTATTGCTACTTTTAGCCATAATCCGTTCGGGCTCAGGTTTCACTGGCCTATTTGATAAGATCCATTATCACATCACCGACTCTCACAAACTAATTGTCTACCACAACCTACACCTTAGGTATACCATTTCGTTTATAACCAACGAATTATTTCCCAATTGACAACACATTGTCAAATTTCGTTTTCTATTACTTTTTACAAAGTAAACAGTAAAACCAAAAACATTTAAATACTTTAGTTGTAGCGTCTTATTATGTCATAACTCATAAGGTATGTTATATAACATCAGTGCTTCCCAGAACAATCTTTTCCATAAATGAATTGACACATTTCGACCCTAATATTAGGTACAACCTATTACATACGACTCCGTTCTATATTATACATTGTTCTTACCATTATTCGGCAATTCCATACAAAGCACTGTAATGGTAACTAATACCATTTCGAGTTCAGAACTCTTTCATTTAATTAGATATAATTTCCTCTCCATTAACACAACTTAAGTTAGGAATAATTCTCAGATCAAAATGAACTTTACAACTTTATACAACATTTTTAATTCCGAAACATAACAAAAACATCTGGTCTATCACAAAAACACAACTCAGTTTTTGTTTTCAATAGACTCAAGTGTCGTTACTCATCTGTGAGAACTTTAAATATCTACTTTTAACAAAACTTTTGTTTTCAATTTTATCAATTGCCAAACAAGCTTGTTTTCCATAAATACAAGCTTCACACAATTTTTCGTAAGGCACATTGTTATTATTTGCATCACTATTATAAAATAGTTCAATAAATATAAAATCCAAAAATATAATTTGCCTTTAGCCTCGGATTTCGTTACACATTAAATCGTAATTATTATTTACGAATTTATTTACAAGCATTTGCTAATTAAAGAGTTAATAAAATGCAGACAGTTAATGTCTATTAGATTATTCAAAGACTTACCCTTTATTACCGGTTTAACATCTTTGAACACAATGACACCGCCGTTTTATCAAAACGACAGTCATTCTTGCTTGCTTTTGAAATTATGGAATCTCGCAGAAAAATACATTCTGGAGCACACCTGGAACGCCCATCTTACAGGTAACCGGCAGATCTCCTTCCTTCGTCGCTTGTATAAACGCAGCATCATGACTGCCCGTCACAAAGATAAAACCAGACGTATTTTCATCATGTAGTTCTGGTTTTGAACTAACCATCTGCACCGTTGTATTCCTTCCGTTGTTCCTTCTTTTGTTTCAATGGCTTAAACTTCTCTCGGGTTCTTGAACGGTTTTATTGACTTTTGCTGATCTCTGGAATTGTTTCAGAGTGTGACTTATGGCCTCTAGATTGCAGCCTGAAGTACTTTTAGACTTAGATCATGACCTTCAACTTTTAAGTTTGATTTCATGATCAAACAATCTCTTTTTCACAATCGCTAGTATTATATTGTCTTTAGTCAATTGTATCTTCAGTCACTTGTCATTCAGTCTCGATTTCGGTGACAATATAGCTGTTTCTGCTCACTAAAGTCATCAAAAGTTTCATAACTTTTTCGAATTCCTTTGACTTTACATCTGCAGCTTCCTGTTCAGCAATATTTTTCAACAGATACCTACATCGCATTTAAGCACATATTGTCGTTGGATCTTCACTGTCGATAACGTTCCATAGGCTGTGCCGTAGGTACTTCAAGTTCACTTAATAATTTTGGATATTCGTAATGTCTACACACTTTACTTATTGACATCAAAATGTTAAATGTTCATATTACTCATTTTGATTTTAAACAGTCTTATTCCTTTTTATTTGTTTCACTAGATGTACAACTCGTGTTTATTATTTAGTGTCCAATCATTATTTTCACTTTGGCTTAGCGCTCTGGGCCCATAACCTGTTGGGGTTAATAAGGTGGACACCAAAGAAAATAACGGTTTAAGGGTTTAAATAATAACAGTTTAATTACCCTTTGTTTTATGTATCGGAAAGGTGTGTGTAAGCACATGTGGCTCCTACTAAGGTTGACGGAATACAGTACCGTGACCAGCTAGCATTTCAGTTTCAAGTGTTGACAAGGGCTCAAGTAATAAACTGTATAATTAATGGTTAGAGAGAGAAGGCTATAGTGTTGAATAGTATTGAATTATTTTTGATAAACTCCAACAAAAACCGTGTTTAAAAAATAATGTACATGAAACAATAATAAATTATATTTTTATCAAACCTTTTAACCTAGTTGTTACTAAGGAGTATGCTTTAGAAAGTTACCGTTTTACGGCACTAAAGCGGATGTAGGCCCTTAATAAAAAACTTTGTACCCCTTTCATCACAAGGACACTATATTAGTCAAAGTTTACATCAAGAAGGAGTGCAGGAAGCTAAAATAACGGTCGACTTTCGACAACTAGACCACCTCAAAGTTAGCTCTTTCTATAACCATATCTATGACTAGAGTTATAGTATAAGTGTACTATAAGGGCTGTCCAAAATAACTTATTATGATAAATCTGCTTCAAATAACTGTACTGGAGCTGGGACAACATAAGTCAGAAATTCGCCTCGCCAAAGCATTGATATTATCCTAAATATTTGTAGAAACAAGATCACTGTAATAATCAATCAAAAATAAAAGTCCGTGTATGTAGCATGTACCACTGGATGTGGTTGGTTATGCACAGATGTAGGTCACGTCTAGCTTTAGATGATGATTATTATTTTCCACTATTGGGCAAGAAGTTTAAATAAGTACCTTTGGGCTTAGTGCGAGTTTTTAATAATACAGTAAGGAGAAACCTCTTTTATGTATAAAAATTAACACAAGAGATCGTTTACGTTATCACGATCGAGTATGTTAAAAAACTCGGCATAAGCACAAAGTAGTTTGTAACCCTGATCTTAAATGAACAAATGAATAACTGTCACGCGAGCAAAAGAAGCGTGATCTCAATCCGCATGAAAGTGTCTTCTATTTACTTTTATTATTTTCTTCGTAATTAAACTTCATGGCAGCACATGATTGGTTGACGTTTTTCACTCTTTACGAGTAGAGAAACAAACAACACAATAGTATTTAAATACAAAATTTAACCACTGCCAAATGTAGTGTCCAACACAATTACCAACATTACATTAATTGGTAAACCACAACAACAGAAATGTTTGCGGTCAACCGTCTGTACTAGTCGATTCAATGTTGTTGATAGCATTCCTTTTTTATTTCACCAGGTATGGAAAAGGAAAAATATAGGAAGCTTGAATAAAACTAGGAATACATTTTGTTCTTTATTTCATTTTGACATCATTTCATTAACTCGCAAACAAGGTTTGAAGTTGAGCTTGGAGAAGCTTGTGTTTTTTTCACTTTGTATAGCTGAAATAGTGCTTATTTAAAAACTATGATTATTTGAACAAATCGAATAAAGCACGATTAGGATTTAAAAAAAATCCTAATTAATAACGATTTTTTTTAGAATTTTTTCAATTCATCATACAGTTTAATTAAATTTATGCGTAAAACGGCACTGCACGAAATCACTATAATGGTTCAGTTTTGCTAAATTTAAGTCTAAATCAAAACCCTTCAAAGTGGTAAAAAATGTGACACCACTGGAGTGGTGGATGTCACAGAAAAATATATTTGGTTAAGAGGAACAGTAAAAGATTTGTTTGGAGTGGTTAAGCCAAGGTTAAGCTATTGTTTGAAGCGATAGCTACTTCAGCTGCGGTGGAAATAGTGTTTTCCATCTTTGGAATTGTTCATAGTAAATTAAAAAACCGCCCAAGTGCGAGTTGGACTCGCGCACGAAGGGTTTCATACCATTATCGCAAAAAACGGCATAAATATTACGTTTGTTGTATGGGAGCCCCACTTTAATAATTATTTTATTCTGTTTTTATGTGATAGCGGCAACAGAAATACATCATCGGTGAAAATTTCAATTGTTTAGCTATCACGGTTCACGAGATACAGCCTGGTGACAGACGGATAGTCAGACAGACAGGCAGACAGACAGACGGACTGCGGTGTCTTAGTAATAGGGTCCCGTTTTTACCCTTTGCATACGGAACCGTAAAAACCGACTGGGAATTGAAAAGGCTGGAAAACTAGTTTTTGTTCAAGTAATATAATTATGATATCGATTTATTAGATGTAAAAGACCCTGTCTTTAACATAAATAATGTCTAAATCTCTTTTTTATGTTGATTTCTATGAAAGAAAGTAAATTTGATTAAATCATTGATTTTTATTTAAAAAATCATTTGAACACGAAACAGAAGGTCAGTTCCCGGATCATCCTGTTGCTTCGTCTTGTCTCTACCAACTGGGGAGCAGCACCCGATGTTCTTTGGACAACTGGCATGCCCCTCTGCCTCTCAGCTGGCGAATTCGCGTATCCTGTGTTGCACCCAAGCACAAGTTGCAAGTTGACATCGTCCTAAAGAAGACATGATTATATTGCCTCAAACCGACTCCGCTCAACAAGGTATAGCCGTTGGCTGGTATTGTACCACCTATAGTACGAAGGCATGTCACATGCGAGCTTGAGAAAAAAATACCAGGAATCCGATTCCCGACATCCCCTCTCTGATCATACTACAACCCTGGGTAGACTTAACAGCCGTTTTTTTTATGCACACGGGCCATCCAAGACCTATAATGAGATGCAAGCCGCGAGAAGAAGTTCTCCTATCATCACCCGACTTCTTGAAACCCCAGGAACACCAGCTACCTGGACGTAAACTGCAGTGGCCTATATGGAAAGCACTCAATCATTTGCGTACTAATGCGTATCCAAATAGGCCGATGCAAACACAAGCGGGCAAAATGGGGTTTTAGACCTGTCTGATATATGATACCTAAGTGCCCATACACATTCTCTTTGGCAGACCTCATGCTCGCCACTGACTCCGCAATCGGAGTGGCGACCTGCTGGCTCAAAATATATAAAGAGTTTGCTATCAACTCGAAAAGACGAAGAAGAATCATGATTTAAATCAAAATGATTTAATCTTGCCAACCCTATTTCGCATTGAATTCTGTATAGTTAATTAAAATACACTAGATGTCTAGTGAGAGGCAGTCGGACAGACAGACGTCGGGCATCCGTATAGGGTTTCTTTTTGTATCTATCAATATGATACGGATGCTTCAGTCCGCTTTTGAGCAATGGAATAATGTTAATTTGTTGGAAAATCTCTACAAGCCTTGTGGAAAAAAACCCCAAACATTCATTTCCTATACAAATGTATATTCATATATCCTTCTCGAGTGCTCACCCTCGTTAACCCTTCTAGACAAAGCGGTTTAGGCTGTGCACTTAAGCACTACCTCAAATATTCATTCATGCACTGACAGGCAGTACATGAATGAATATTTGAGGTGGTGCTTAAGTACGTACCTGGGATTTGGTGGCGGCTTTTACACGGTAGTGGAACATACGATTCGAAGACGGATCTAAGGCCTCCGCCAGATAACAAATAAAAATAAAAGCCAACGATCCGATTTGTACCTTACATAACTTGAAAACATGATTTTTAGTTTACTGAGATATTTTGATAAATTTCTCTCAAATTAAAGGTACAGGCGTGGAACCATTTTATCCCTTTAAATTGTGTAAATCGGTCTACGTTTTTTTTCGGGGGCGATGAATCGATCTAGCTAGGTTTCATTTTTAGAAATAGTTGTTTTCTCTATTTTCATCCGAGTAGGGCTCGGTCGCTCAGGTACTGAGATATTAATAACACATTACTGAACGCCAAGTGAAAGTGCCACGAACGCCCCTTACCGCGATACGTTTGTTTGGATCGTGTTAGTGACACTGCCTTTACATTTTTTTCGTATTCTTTTGAAAAATTGGAATACGATGGTAGACAGGTGTTAACGACTTTTATTTTTTAGTTATTTGGCGGCGGCTTATTTGTAAGATAATCATGAAGGCATGTCAATGTAAAAACTAAATATGTTTTTCTAGCTAAACTTACACTCATAAAACTAGTAAAAACATTATTATCTACTCTTATTTATCCGAGATTTCATTGCCACAATCAGCCGTCACTTTAACATTCTCCACTTTCAAGCCATACATATCCAACGATGTCCGTTGTCTTCTCCATGATTGATATTACTATATTCATTATCCTATAATCATTATATTATAGTTCAAATTTCATATTCCTTTTTTTTTGCACCTAAATTGATATCAGTCCTTATACCATATTTTTGGGTCGCTCCATACAAAATACTGGTATAGTTCTCGCCAAACTTCTTGGCTGCCCTGAAGTTGGCTACAATGGCTGCGCAGTAGTAAAAGCTCATACTAAAACAACACCGAATAGTGCATTGGGCATCGGAAAGACCACCTCAGGGTGGCCCAGAGGTTTGACGAGAACTATATTTAGCTGCATCTGTTTAGACTGGAAGCCGACCCCAGTTGAAAAAATATTGCCCTTCTTGATACATCTTCGTCTTAGCGCGTCGATGATAAATGCCTTGCCTGGCCCATATTTCAGTCACAGCAACGCCCTCCGCTGACGCAGTCATAAGGTCCTCACGTGACCAGATGACAAGGTACGCTGCACAAAGATGGACTATGGTCTGCGGAGAATGCGGAGAGACGCCGCACAAGCACCGAGGATCGGAACCATCCGAGAACCTCCGACTGAAGAGATAGTCTTTATTGCGGCCGACCTGAGTGCGGAGTCTGTTCAGAGTTTTCCAGCAGCATTCGGAAAGAGCAAGGGGTAAAGAGTATGAAAGTAAGTCCAATCACATAGACGGAAAGCAATCTCGTATCTTTCATCTCGCATGTGTTTGGTCGATTTTTCATACTCTTTGCCCTTAGCCTAGCTTAGGTTACAGGTCGGCCAAAGCAACGTGTGCCCAGGCGGAAGGGTGTCCGATGACTCTAGGAAAACCACCATATCACGGATATGCCATAAGTTTAGAGTTTTAATTGCAACCGAACAACAGAATAATTTATTTTAAATATATAGGAAGTAGTTAGGTATATGCCTGGCGTTTTTACCACCAACCTAGTTAAAACTGATTATACTGTAACCAGAGTTCATCATTAAGGTTCCCCTAGTCGACGGCACGAACTATTTTGTGCGCGAGGTTAAAATGCATGCTATCTCATCCGACAACATGTGCAAAAGAAATAGATGCTGTGATGAGCAGTAAGAACGTACGAATTAGTACTTTTGCAAATTTGTAGCGAAATGAATGATGATTTAGGACGAAAACGAGTGCGCTAAATTTTATAAACAGGCCTTTAGGAGCCTAGATATCATGAAAAAACGACTAAATGTATATTTCCGAAATAAAATTATTTGCATTGTTGAATTACTAATCTATTAATAAATATAGTGTTGAAATATGGTACTTTCGACGCTCATAACTTTCAAATATTTTTATTTTTTACTTTTTGTTTCCATACAGGGCTTGATAATGATGAGACAAATTGATATATTTTTTTTATTTTGAACATACATCGTCAAACAGTGGAGTAATCGCTAGACTACGTTTGTATGGAAGAATAATCGACTAGTGTAACCTTAAGCTCTCATAGTGAAATCAGAATGGCTGACATATTTGGTCATTAGCGATTTAATTCCGAAACCCAATATTCACATGCGGTTATCAATTTACGAATAACGTATGCACAATATATTGCATTATGTTACTTGTACATTATTAAAAATCTTTTAGGCAGTTTATAGGTAAACCTGTGGGTAAACTAATACTAAATGATGCACACTTTATACCATGCTTGCCTTTATTTATATGGAAGTGTTACAGATATAATTTCAGTAAGTAACGTAGCACATTTTCTTGTTATTCACAGGTAAAAATCGATACGATTTTCAAAATTAGCTATACAGTAAACTTTTTTCAAACCTTTAAACTGATGTACTCTCACAAAAATTTTAAATACTTTCGCACTAAACAATATTTGAAGCCCAAAACGTAAGATAACAAAACAGTCGGTCGCATACAGAGGCTGTATGCACCGGGCCCTACTGTATGCAAGTTTCACGGTTATGTCCTATATCCTAGTTACACCGGCGACCTGGGACGAGCGGGACGGCTTTCAGGACCGTGCCGGTATCGGAACGGCGACAATCGAAATTTAAAAAACACTTTTTTTTGAATAACTATTTTATCATAAATGCATTTTATAATAATTAGAGTATTAAATACTTGTTGCATTTTCAGCCAGTTTTGAAAGTTATTTTCTGAGAACTTTTAGTGGCACATTAGTGAATTATGATATATTTACTTTGTTTAAAAATATTGGGTTAAAATGTGGCTGAGTTTAATAATAATAAGACAATTCTTAAAATAACGTGATCATAATTATATTTTATTAAAATATTATTATTTAATTATGTTTTTGTTCCTTTATTTTACTTCTGGTAGGACAACTATTAAGTGAATAGTGGTGGCCTTAATTAGCAAAATCGTAGAAGCAACAAGTGCCAACAATGATACTGTTAGCGAAAATGGAAGACGACATATCCAAAGAATTGGTAAATGTAGAATATTATAATCGTGACGAATTAAGAAATGTTGCCTGGCTTTTTTTCTCTCTTAAATTTATTTCTATTAAGGGTGGCCTGAGCACGTCTTGATTAAGAAAAATATTATATAATAAATGTTTTTTTTTGTTGAGTTAAACTTTTGGCCTGCACTCTATGATATTTATTGTGTTTGACGCCAGTATTTTTTTATTCTTATTTTTGTTTTTAACATGCATGTATTCTGCATTCATTTGTGTCATAAAGACTTTTTTTTATCAATTAACAGTTTTCGAACGGCAATGTTAATTTTGTCCCTCCGTTAGAGCAATGTTCAGTGCTTTCATTGTTTATGAACGTTGGTAATTTTACCTATTTATTTTGATGAATGGTAGCTGTTTGTACGTAACCATAGTACGTAACCCTCTGTGCGCGAGTCAGATTCGCACTTGGCCGGTTTTTTTTATGTGTGTAGAAATAACGGACGGCATCATTAACATTCGAAAGACGCCGAAATCAAGGTGGCGTTTCAGACAATATTGCGGTTTCGCAGTCGACTTGAAATGAGTCGAACATAATTTTCTCATCGCATTATTCGCAATGCATATGAGCGTGTGGTTTCGCTCGTCTAGCTTACTGCTTACCTCTTACCTGCTTAGTGGTTATTATGACCGAGCGCAATTTCGATGGCTTCTCGTTCTAAAGATAAACGACTTGAGTCTACAACGGACAGTTGGGACTCAAACAACAAAAGTTTATTGCCTACATCTGACTATATATCGTAAACTAAAATTTTATAGCAACTTCTTACGGTAGCTCGAGTTAGTTTTTCTCTCGTATTGGCACAAAATTTCAGGAAATGTGCAATCTTTCAAAGTGTTTTGCGAGTTTTATAAACGAATGCAGAGCAATTAAGGCCTTCCATTGCTCTGATTCCGTCAATCTTCCTGCTGCGGATAAGAACCCTGTAGAACAAAACGATAGGTCTGATAAGCTAGTTCTCAAGTAGCAGCGGGGATTGCCCTTTGCGCCAGACGATTTAAGTATGTATCGCCACTTATAGAATCTTTTAATAAACTATAATATTATGACGTTATGTCTGTTTACAATTGCATCAAGATCCACTCAATAAAAGATAATATTATTTAATGATGAACTGACTATTCTGGAATGACTATCGGCCACATTTACAGTCGGCAAAAGATTCTGCCAACTATTCGACACTTTTGTTGAGCTACAAGCTGCAGGGAAACAGGAAAGAAATCACCTGCATTGTTCTTGAAAATAAAAATTTATAGTGAGTAGGACTATAATATCTTTTTTTCAAGAACAATGAATAGATACTGATTTTGTTTAAACTTTACAGTAATAAACCTAGTACATCAGAATAAAACATAGCCTATAATTTAAAAATATATTATGTATTGCGTTGAGTTACTAAACATACGCGAGCGGAGCCGCGGGACGCAGCTAGTCAAACTATAACTTAAAATAAAAATAAAGTTCTGAGCTGCATTGCTAATAATTGACTAATCCGAAAAAAACCTTTTTACTATCTGACAACTTTTTAGTCGGCGACTAGTCTTCCATTTAAACGCGGCATTTCGTCTAATCGGCCCATCTCTAGTAATATGCGCGGCGATCTGCAGCGCGAATATAACGTGACACTAGTTGATTTTGGGTTGCATGAATGAACTCATCTCCGTTAATAAAGGTCGTGCCTCCATCTGTCTGTAGTTTTTCCCCTTCACCGCTCATTACGGCGAACTAATGACCGGATGACAGCAGTTTAAGATGCCCGAAAAACTTCCATCTCCAAAATGCTGGTTAGATAAGAAGGCTAGATAAAACGTTGGAGTAGGAGTTGATTTCGTGTTCTAATCTAATCTACCTATTATAGTGGATTATACCTTACTTCAAAGGCTCTTTCGTTTTCAACACAATTCTGGTTTCTGCTCGTGCGGGCCGAACCTTTCAGTGGGATTTGAGATCTGACCGCCATTTTTCTGATTCATTAACTTCCCGCTCGAAGGTCGTCCCAGCCGAAGGAATCTTCAGAACAACCTGTGGTTTTCGTCGGTTAGAGGCGACTGCCCTCTGCTAGGAGAGCATTCAATAAGTAAAACCGGATTTCTGTATACTCGTCCGATTGGAATCCGGATTACCCGTTTTTTTTCGAAATTCGAGTTTTTTTTATATTGATAGGCTCGCGCTTGACCACTACCTCATCTGATGGTAAGCGATGATGTGGTCGACAATGAAGCACGCTTGCCTAGAAGAAACCTTTACACTCTTGACTGAAAGACTCCCAGGTTGTAGCTATCAGGAAATACGGACTCCGGCAGGGAATTCCACTCTTTTGCTGTGAGCATAATAAAAGTATTCCCAAAACGTTTGGTACGTATGGGTGGGATGTCCACCATGTACCGATGACGCGTTGCCGTACGTCTTGTAGTCCGATGATGGAACGGGCTAGGAGAAATCAGTTCATGCAATTCCAACGCACACTCCCCGAAATGTAACCGATAAAAACCGACAGGCTGGCAACTCAGCGCCGATGTACAAGGCTCTGGAACCTAGACTCGACCAGTATCTCATTGCCTATTAGCCTCTTGGCCTGTTTTTCGATCGACTCAAGTGCATCCAGCTGGTATTTGGCAGACACGTATCTCTTAGCAACAGTGCTGTCATCCGCATATCCAAAAGTGGCTGGATTTTGCAGAACGTTTATGAGAAGCAAGAACAATGTTGCTGAGAGTACCGACCGCTGAGGAACCCCGGCATTAATATCCAGTTGGTCAGACGAGCGGTTATCAATTACCACCCAGATGTACCGGTCCCTAAGGAAGTCTGCAATCTAATCCCACAAACTACTGGGCAGCCCGAATGAAGGAAGCTTACCAATAAGCTTTCATGCCAGACCCTTTCATAAGCCTTCGAGATGTCCAAGGAGACGGCAAGCGCCTTCCACATGATCGCATCAAGTGTCTCATTGTTAAGGCGTGTTCTTATTTTATTACAGAACATGCCAGCAGTAGAAAAAGCTCTTTCGGTCATCCAGTTGATCAATAGAAAAAAAATAAAACCTAAAACTACCAATTCAAATATTATTCGGATTTGCGCATTAGAATAGTTCATATCGATCTACCGATTACTTAAAATGAAAATTTGTGGATAAATATAAATATTATCCGTTAAAATTAGTTATGAAATAAATCCGAAAATATCCGGATACGAGTCTTAAAGACCGGATTTAAAAATGTCAATATATTCCGGATTTTTCGGTTATTTTCGATATTCAAAGAATCCGGATTGCAATCCCTAATCATAACTTTGTAACTAAATGAGGATGTTTGATGATATTTACTGAATTTCTGCTATATTAAACAACTACGGAAGAAGATGCGGTTTTTTTTATTTCGAAAAAGTTAGACGTACTGCGAAGACATAAAAATTCGAAACAGAATCGTAGAATAATTAAAAAAAAAATGTTAATCGCATTGTTGTCGGTTGTCGACAACAATGCGACATGTCGTATGTCGCATCGCGACTGTCTACAGGAGCCTTTACGTTTTATTTTCAGCTTTTCAGATAGTTTCTGTTTCCCGACCTAAAGCACTCTCGCGGTCACAGCTAGACTAGGGTAACGATATGCTCCGTAGAAGCGATTCCACTACATGTTAAGTAATTGTGAACTATTCTTATTGCACACAGTATAAAATATTGCCCCCGTTCATATATCTCATAATGACTTATCTTAAATACCTAATAGCGTCACGTGTCGACCTGCATGTCGCTTATAGACTAGTATACACACAGATTCATGCCCACAGGTTCCAGATAATTGCCATTACATCAACAATAGCGAATGGAAAAATGTATGCGAAAATCAAGCGCTATCGAAACATCTAGGACTAAACCTTCGTTGCTAGAATTGCATTGGCTAAAGCCTCTGAACTCTTGAAACTAACGGACCAAGACCACTCCTTAGGATTTACAGTCACTGAAATTTACAATGTTGTTAGAAAATATCATTGAGCAATTACTGTCAATTGATAAGATTCGTGCCTCCGTCTGTTAACTCGCTAATTGTTTGTTTATTTTTATTACATAAACAATATACACTCATCGGCACAATTGACAGTCCACCCATTCAAAGTGGCCTGTTTATCACGTTTTACCTTTTTCAGAAGTGTTTATGATTGTAAGGTATTTGTACAGCGAAATAAATGCTAGCCCCTTAAAACTTTAAAGCGATATGAACAAGGGTAAAATGTGGATTAAGTCATATTTATGTATAAGTCATATCGAAGTCGGAATCGGAGGTTATAAATTTACATCCCACCCATACGCACTAAACGTTTTGAGAATACTTTTATTATACGTACAGCTAAGGAGTGGAATTCCCTGCCAGCGTCTGTGTTTCCCGATAGCTACAATCTAGGGGTCTTTAAGTCAAGAGTGAATAGTTTACTTCTAGGCAAGCGTGCTCCACCATCGACCACATCATCGCTTACCATCAGGTGGGATAGTGGTCAAGCGCGAGCCTATAACAAATAAAAAAAAAAAAAAAGCTTATCGGAACCGGAACCGAAATCGGAATCAGAGGTTCGTGTCGGAATCGGAACATGTGACATTATTTGCAAAGCAAACAACTAATCGACAAAACAATGAGCGGTATGCAGACTGCTCTGTGTTATCTCGAAACGAATGAAGAGAGGGAATGATTGTGAGGTCACGCGAAAGGGGTCCAGCCTCCAGATAAAATTTCACTATAAATAATTTTCCGTTAGATTTGTGATTAATTATTATAATTGGTAGCTGTGTTGTTTGTGTGTACAATGACGTTAAATATCTAAGTAATGTAAACACGATATCTTGCGAAAACACCCCGACTCCAGTAAAATCCCACGTTACTTAAGAACGGCTGAATCGCAAACATAGCTATGAACACTCTCGATAAAGTCACCTTCCAAACAAGAAAACAAACCAATCAAAATCGGGTCATCCGTTTAGGATCTATGATGTCACAGAGAGATACACAAATAAATACAAATATACACAAACACACATGTTCACAAGTCAAACTTTTCCGTGGGGGGTTACAAATACTTTTAAGTTGATCAATACGGTTATCAACGATGGATGAACATATATCATTGCATATAAGACTTGTACAAAAATTAAGAGAATGAATGATTTTTTATTGAAATTTACTGAATTTACTGTCTGCACTCACAGTGAAACCCACATGACACATTAAACATGTTGTGCCGACTCCAAATAAACTGCGATACGGGGAAAAATACCGACGATTTTGGTTTTCAGTTCTGGACCAAAGCGCAGTTATTTTGTATATAAAGTTCTTGATGATAAACAGGTTGAGTTTTGCAAGTGGGCGTGGATGGCCAAATCCGAAACTATGAGGAATAGAGGAAAAAACTCAAAGGAGTCACGAGGTATTATTTTCAACACCGGCTTCGACAACTCAAGCATTTCAACATTAAAATAATTAGATTCTGTTTAAAATATTCTCCAAAGATTTTTTCATGTCATCAGTCGCATAATACTAGTCTATCCGACTTCCCAAAAAGGAGGAGGTTTCTCAATTCGACCGTATATATATTTTTTTATGTCTGTTCGTGGATAACTTCGTCTTGTAGGAACCGATTTTAATGATTCTTTTTTTGTTGGAAAGGAGATATCCCAAGGATAAGGAAACCAGGATCTGATCTGATGATGGGATCCTAGAGAAATCGAGGGAACTCCTGAAATATAATAGGCTTATCATCAATAATTCAATCATTTGCACTCAGAAAGTATCATTTGGTGAAGTGGAACTGATGAAGAAGATCACAATGGCCACTGGAACTCCGAAATAAAACAATGTATTCTAGTCGTGTTTGGGCTTATTGGAATCGTCATGAGATTTACTTTGGCTATAAATGATTTTCATGTTAATTGTAGGTACTGTAGAGGCTTTCCACATAGGACGAGCAACCTGTTCGGCCGCTGACACCTAAAGCTGGCGACTTATATTTATTTTAAGTTTGGAAGGAAATCGAATACAGTATATTTAGAAATATATCGAACGCGTGTAGTTTTTTGTTTAGCGAGCACTTCTATGAGGGCCGACCTACGAGCGGCACGTTCGAATAAAAATACGTCGTAGAAGTCCAATAGTATTTTTTCAGCCTCTGGCTGCGTTCCCCTTTTACAGTACCTACCAAAACTAAATGGAGGAAAATAAAAAACGTTATAACCAAAAATCAATCCGTCTTCCAAAACTAAACACTACAAAGCGAAAAATAACTTTCTTTTCCGAAGTCGGTGTCGAATAACGGAAAACAATGGTTGCAAAAGACACCGACTTCGGAAAAGAAAGTTATTTTTCGCTTTGTAGTGTTTTGTTTTGGAAGACGGATTGATTTTTTGCTAAAAAGTTTTGTTATCTGAAGTCTTGCTCTCAAGTTTGCCGTATTACATTACTTACCAGAATTTTATCCTTATTACCCACACTGTCGGATGGTGTAATAAATACAAGCATCCACATGACATTTTCATTCAGCCGCTGTTTATAAATTCCACGCCACTCGTAATGAACCTTCGCCGAAGGCACGCGCTATCGATTCAGTCACGGATTGTCGATAGCTTACACGCGCCTGACCTACTATCGCACTATTAGGTCCAGCCCAGACTCTGGACAAACATTTTTGAGGTCCACTACGTTTCTTTATAACATAATTTTGTAAAGAGCTACACCGGACTGAAGACGACCCAATCAAAACATCCGAACCAAATCCAAATTTACGAGACTGCCATTAAAAACGTTTTATTAGAAATCCTGTTCTAGAATCTAAAAAAACATCTATGTTTAATAAAGATTGTCGTCAAGGGCTACAGCTTTCTTCGTCAAGGAATTCAAACGGGAAAAATGTATTGGCATATGCTTTCGAACGCACAAGAGTTTCGAGTGATCCGCTACTGCCATCCTCGTGCATTTATTGACGCTCCCATTCCTTGGCAATAGGAAACTGACATCTCATTGATTTAATACCTTATTAAATGAATATCCGATAACAGAATTTAGCTTACGTCACAAAATTCACGTGACTAGCCTAACAAAATTAACACAATTCCTTTATTTGCATAGTGATGCCAAAAATAAACAGTGTACAGTGTATTTATAAAGAAAACGTCATACGATCACAAATAAACGATGCAAGTGTTAAGTGTACTATCGTGCAAGTAAACATACGTTGTTATGATTAAGTATTTCATGCCTTATTCTAATCAGACGTGAGTTTATAGTGCAATGTTATGGTTTAATTACAATCAGGGTTAAAACATATCTGATTTGTGTATAGAACGGCAATGCGAAACGTTACGTGAGGTGCACGTGTAGAAATAAACCCCCGTTGTTATTTAAAACCAGTGCAAAAGGATCCCACCAACAAAAAAAATATAAATTGGTCACCAACTTTGTGCCAATATTTACTTTAGTCTGTGGCAATATTAACTAGGTGATGCACGGACCGGTACTCCTCTTCCTTCAAAATAAGTTGAATGTACTGGACAAACCCTCTTTACAGCAAATTTGCGTGTTCAGCTACGAGCTAAGATGCAATGGAGATCCTAGACGCTAAGAAGGTGCTTACTGAAACCGCCATGTTGAACAGGCTAAGCAAGAAAATACGTGATGGACGTGGCAAAGGTCGTGGTCAAGAAGATGGATCTGTCTCAGTGACATTTGACCATGTAGACACCATTTGTGACGGAGTCTTGACTCTTAAAGGACAATCGCTCAGGTCTTAACGTACCATTGCCAAATTAAGGCGAGAAGTAGCGTCAGCAACACCGTCACCGCATAGGAATGTGAACGTGCCTCGATGTACGATGTGTGACTCACTTTTCGTCAGTCAGCGAAACTGGAGCTGTGACAGACGGCGCAAGCGCAACGCAGACGCGAGGCAATGACCTCGATATGAAATCAACTAATGCACCGATGATGTTACAGGTGTATAATGCAAGCATCTGTTCAGGCCACGTAAGAAAAGATACGCGAAGAAGGGATCACGCCCCCTTTAAAGTTCTCAGCCCTATCTGAATACAGCGTCGGGAGCTGAGACTCTAAAACGCTCCTGAAACCAGTAAACTAGACGGGGACGGATTTAACTCAGTACCGAGGAACCGGATGTGAAAGAGGAAGGAAGAACGTTTTTTGGCACAAACTTCAAGGCACACGATACAAAACTGCTGTCGAATCAACACATATTGTGCCTTGCGGATGTGATTGTGACCTAGCGTCCATGATATGCAATGGATTGAGAGACATCGAAAAGCTGGCATACTATTAATTACTGACAGACACTTAACCGCTCAGCCTAGAAGCATGTTTTACAGAATAGTTCTAAAAAATGTAAATAGTTCTAACTAATGAAAGATTTTTTAAAACAATAAGAAATGAAAGTTTGTTTGTGAGTTTATTATTTTTACCGATGGACAATCCCATAAAGCACATTTCTTGTTTATAAAATGTAATAATTTTATGCATTCGCAATCAGAAGGCAAATTAAAACAAGCTTAAATAATTAAAAATTAAATTTAAAATAAGCTTTTATTTAAAATTGAACTGTCACAAGAAACAAACGTGTAAAAATTTCAGCTCAATCCAACACCGGAAAGTGGGTCTTATTTTTTTAGGCTTCTGTACCCGACGGAGCCCTATTGCTGTCACTCACGTGTCTGTCTGTCCGTCGTCTGTCACTCAATTGTGTTCCGAAGAATTTTGTAACTTCCCATTGATCTACGAACTTGAAATTTGGTGATAATGTTTAATATTACGTATACTTTACTAAGAAACAGCAATATATTGATGAATCAGATTTTTCTTTGGTACGGAACCCTAAATTTGCGGTGTCGGACACGCAGTTAGCTGGTTTTTTTTATTAAGTTTTACAATATAAAAGCCGTTGTTATGGCTTACATATATGATGTCACCTACTTGCCACATCTGATTACAGACTCCGGGACAGGTGAAAGTAGCTTGTAAAAAATGTTTGACCTAGAAACTGATTCAATCACTTCTGCCTCGGCCAGTATTCCCAGTATCCAATCCTGCTTCTCGGTACAAATGCTGTGATTTATTCGTATAACATATCCGCAGACGTATGTGGTATAATTATGTCGCCAGGCAACATAGCTGTGTATCAGCTTGAATGCGCCGGTTTCTGTGTATCAGCTTGAAATTACAGGCGCATGCGAAATATCAGCTTCGTCTTTGTCTATAAACGACTGGGACTAGGTGTACTCGTATTCAGGAGTTAATGTACATATTCCAAATGAATTTATTTGTAAATATACTAGCGACCCGATTATGTATATCCCGTCAAAAACATAACATGTAAACAAGTAAAATTTTAAAAACCCCGACAGATTTTTTGCATGCTGCATAATTTATCTAGTAGTAGACGCGCTTCGATCGATAATCTATTGAATACGACACAATATCTTGCGAAAACACTCCGATTCAAACAGTAAAACGCCAATAACTTTTGAACGGCTGAACCAATTTTTATCAAACATAGCTAAGAACACTCTCGATAAAGTCACCTTTCAAACAAAAATCAAAATCGGTTCAGCCGTTTAGGAGCTGTGATGCCACAGACAGATACACAAATACACAAACATAGGTACACACATCTATAACACCACTCTTTTTCCATCGGGGGTTAAAAACACAAGTCCAGCGGCGCAGTTCTTCGACCGAAAAAAGTAGTGACATCTAATGAAAAACTAAGTCGGATAATTTATTCAGTAGGGGGTAGATGTTATTGTGTTCTTCTAATGTAAAACCAAGTCGGTTAGGAAGATACAAAAACATTCCTCATTTATCGCTCTTTTTATTAATGCAAAACTTATAAAAATCCATTGCGTGGTTTAGAAGAAGACAGAAGTTAGCTGAGACACGGAAATGACGTCGACAGATACGGAAAGTGACTTTGTTTTATGATATTTATAAAAAGTGTGCAAGTTACTCGTTTATTTGCAGAAAATGACCAATAAATATTCGACAAATAACGGTGACGTCACTTTAACAAAAAAAAACACTTTACCTATTCTTGGAAAAGGCAAAATGTTTATTTTTTTTATTAAAAATGAAAAGTATGATAAATTGTTCGATTAATCATCGATATTCTGTTTAACCTTTGTACAGACACACAGATACACACATAGTTTCCTATTCACTGGCTATTTGATAGCGTAGTGCTCGTACTTTAATTATATCAGTAATTTAATTGTTTATTGTGGAAATTTCTGTTAGTAGAGGCAGACGGTTCAATTTTGTATTGCTAATAGACTTTTCTATGTCTAGTGTGTACGTCTATTTACACTTACTGAGCTTTCATCTCCAATGAACACAATGTAGCCTTAATACCGTCGTGTATTGGGAATTACTTTTTAGGGTTCCGTGCCGAAAGGGTAAAAATGGGACCCTAGTACTTAGTTTCCACTGTCCGTCTGTCTGTCTGTCATCAGGTTGTATCACATGAACCGTGATAGCTAGACAGTCGAAATTTTCACAGATGATGTATTTCTGTTGCCGCTATAACAACAAATACTAAAAACAGAATGAAATAAATATTTAAGTGGGGCTCCCATACAACAAACGTGATTCTTTTGCCGTTTTTTGCGATAATGTGCGCGAGTCCGACTCGCATTTGTCCGGTATGTTTTCTTATTTGCGTCTCCCCTTTTTCAATAACGTTTAAAAGCACCCCTAGAGGCACTCCTAGGTGTGCAAGAATGGAGCATCCCCGAGTGACGTACTTTTCGACCTTCTGTTACATACGGCACACCCTGGGCAATCGGCTTCCGTCGATTGGCTTATACCTTTCACCGTGATGATTCTCGGGGCCAAACACTCTATTCACAAAACCAGCCTTGTGTATAGTCTCCATTAACATCGAAGGGACAAAGCAGAAATTCCTACTGAGTTGTCCCGCAAGACTCAATGTGACATTCTATGAGTTCAAGAGACCCACCAGGCTTCCAACCAGGGCAGGCCTCATGTTCCTGGACTGTCGCTTGTCGTGTATGCTACCAAATGCTGTTATCGTAGCTGAATTTTGGGCCAACCATAATATTATTTTTGTATAATTGCCATCGGTTATAATTATAAGGCCAGTGCAAGTGTTCGATTAGACTTCATTATATTACTCTCGTGTACCTTGCAAAGCCAATCTATAAAATAAATAATAAGATAAAAACTTAATATCGAGTGAACAGCTGATCTAGGAAGGAGATCGAGAGGTCTCGTGCTCATTAGCAGTCGCATAGAACGACACCATTACCGACGCAGGTAATCCGCAACCAATGCTTGCAATAAGTACGATGGACTAAACTATCCGGCAAAAGAAGTGTCAATCTGCGTCTATTTGATGTAATATGTTACTAAGTGATTTCTGACCAAATTCTTTCTATAGAAAATGTTGTGGTTACCGCGAACCTAATCTTTTTACGTCTTCAGTTATCCTGATCCCGGCTAAAAATAAAATTCATCTCTGTCATTCTTCTAGGGCTGGTGCTATATTTGGATATGCCTGGTATTATAATATATGTCAAAATCTAATCTTACGTAAGTGCATTTAGCATTTTTGTGATTTTTTTATCGCAAGTTTCAAAAGTACAATAGCCACTGTGTTCAGTCCACCAAGTATATGAATAATATCTTCAAAATGATTTACATAAAAAAAGATGAGAAACAGCTTCGTCAATATTACTGTCGTTGACAAAAAATTTCATGGTTATTATTTATGTTTTTTTTTGCAAAAAATTTGAAAAGTTATTCTAAACAACTTGTACACTCTTTAGAATGCAAAAAAATAAGTTCCATGACCTAAGTATGGTCTATAATTAACTTTTTCAGGGCCAAACGATCAAAGTACAGCATATCGCTACAAATCATCGCCTTCAGGTGGAATTTGTGTGGACTATAATTTATGGCCAAAGATCTTGATATTGACAAAATCGATTTCACTATTCCTTCAGGATCTTACATTGAAGCTTGTTCTCCTAGAATGTGTTGATAATTTCAAAACAAAATTTTTACAAGTAAAACCCCGAGCAGAAATGAACACGTTTATCTTTAGTGACTCCACAGGAGCACTGTGACTTAAGGCGATATTTACGCCACAATGTTAACGCATTACTGGCCGTGCGCCCGTTTGGAGGCCAAAATATCAATATTGGACCTCCTTTTGAACAGTTTTGTTTGCAAAATATTATTTGATTTACATACCTATGCTATTTCAGTTATGAAGAAATTCCAGTCATAAATTTTTCTGTGTAAAAATATTTTTAAACATCCAAGTCGTTTTGGAGGAGTATCCAAAAGTTGCGAAAAAATATCGTGTTATTATTTTTTTTTTTTAAAGCAAAACTATTAGTTACACGAATAAACCTTGTTTCAAAAATTATGTACATGAATCAAAGATATATGTTTGCTTTAGAAACCTTTTCACTTAGCCGTTACTGAGGAGTATGCTTTAGAAAGTAACCGTTTTACGGCACTAAAGCGGATGTAGGCCCTTAATGAATTCCCATCTGGCCTAACCTGCGGCGAACAATCCAGCTTCGAAGCCGGTTGACAACATTAGGCCATGACAGTAAGTGTATTAACTGCCGATCTTAACTACCTATGCCAAGGATAAAACTGTCATCAGCCCGCGTAACCCAGTGCTAATTCTGCAGATAAACAAAACACTGTTTATTCAGTAAGAATGTTCATGCTTCAACCATTCGTCCACTCAAGTTTTAGATGTTCGCTTGTAATGAAGACAATAGATTGTAGAAGTCATAGTAATACTAATAGAATAACCAAAGGCGAACAATCACATCAACTGCGGTTCTGTCGAGCGCTAGAAATACTCGTTACACGAACCAGGCCGAAGTCAACCTTGCCTCGGCGATGTGCGATGTCATTGACATATGAATGTAAACTCCTAGTCTCTTGCTAAGCCGTATCTGTCTGCGGACTTTGCCCGAAACGTGATCACTTTTTAATACGAGACAAAAGCAAAGGTCACACGCGATACTCTCCTATATACCTGTTGCCTTAGTAGCGGTGTATCGAATGTCCGAAGAACAGCGATTTTATAGCACGTGTAACCTGTCAAGCAAGGCCGTCGCGGGTTTCCTTTGGCACAGTCGGACCGAAACACCGGACTGTATCGCGCGAGTAATTACAGTGCCGTAATGCAACGATATGAGCACATGACTTGCCAATTGTAATCGTGTTAATCGATCCTGTGTTGCTATGCCGGCGACATTTCTCGAATGTATTGAGGAAAAAGTCCATATGATGGCTGTTTTTACAATGTTTTATTTGTTACCAAGTTAATTTATGTAGCTATTCATACTACAAATTTACGAATTTTATAACGCGGAAATAGAAGAAGGATTGATCATAATTGCGATTACAAAATTAGTTTAATAAAACTATTTCCAATTTTCCTTAACTAATGTGTTTGGCTAGGAAATTACCATACTTGCATAATTTCCATTTACGTCAGTCAGTACATTATGTGATCAATACTAATAATAGTAAATGAATCAAAGAATTACCTAAAAGGAATCCCCCATAAAGAGTATAAATTGTAGTCAATGAATACATAAATAATAGTCACTAGAAATAAACCATTTTGTTTAGACCTCTACTATACAGCGTTAACTTCATTCAAACTCTGGTCGTTAGAGGGAAGAGGGAAAGATCGTCCTAAAATGGCCGCAGACGGTGATGGCACGCGTCATGCATACGTCACGTGACATTTAAACAGCTGTTTATTACAATACCACGTGGATGTAGTTGCTAACTCAAGTACTATACTTTTATTTTACAAAGGTTCTGTCGTCAACCACTTGTTCTTGTTGAAGTTGGTGTGTTGTACTTGTTGGTGGTCTGAAAGTCACATTGGTGAATGATGTTGTAACGTTTTCCAGACTAAGAAGAGCTTGAATGTTGAGTGATCTCTCTTCGGACTTTTAACGAGCAGTTCGCAAGTTTTTGATGACTAGTTAGGACTGAACATTTTTGGACTATAAAACTTAAATAGAACAGATTAAATGCACTACTATCTAGTCTTAGCTGATGGTGCTAGCGGATACAAGACTAGAAAGTAGTGAAGTGGGACGTAGTAGTGACTCATAATTGACTTACCACCAACTTGGCAAAGTATTCTTATGTTCTTAGAACAACTCAGATATGAGTGCTATCGTAGAGTGAGTCTGAGGACTTAGCTGAAACACACATTCGTTTTATATTACAAAACAATCCTTGTAGCAGTATTCCTTTCACTAAAATTTTTTGCCGACCTTCACTTATCAACTACACTTTATCGAAGTTTATTTAATTTTCTCAAGCAAAGATGTGGGCGGTGAAACCGGCTTGTTTTGACATCAAAAGCTTTTACATATTTCCTACATGGCCTTCTATAGACAATCCTTATATAATGACGTAGGTATTGAGTAGACAAGGAGGTATCACGAGTTTTGTGGAAAGTTCGAGACTTTTCTATACGTTCACAATTTGTTCGCATAGTAATAACATTGTTATCGGGAAGGTCGACGAGTTAATAAGTTTTAATTTGATTATATTTTGTTATATTCTCTGAGCATTAGAATAAACATACCTCGTCAAGGTTAATTTGTTTGATTAAGTACAGCTTCTAGCGATTTGTGCTAAATTCTCTGAGCATTAGATTAGTAAGACGATCTTTGAAGGCCTATATGACAGCAAAACTGCAGCTGGTCTTTCTTCGTTCTGTTAAATTCAAGAGGACAGCAGCTGTCAGTTACGCCACGTGCCGTATGTACCTATTCGTATTCCATTACCCAGTCAAAACGTACAAAAAAAGCTATTCTGTTACTTAATTCAAAGAAGCTGCAGGAGAAAGAGACAACATTTTAAATCAATAAAACCGGACTCAACATTTCCAAGTGACGGCCGTGCTAAGTCTAGTTTCAAAAACCATTCATGCAAAATTAAACAAGTAATCCGCGACAGTCTACTAATCCGGTTGTAACTGGTTTGCTGGCAAGTTGCCAAATGACGTCACTCTTAACATTGTGGAAGACGCGGCGATGTTTGGCGCGTGGCTGGGTGTAGACTACGATCCGTCATGATACGAATCACTGAAAATAATTATCTCTAGACTATTCAAGATTCACTGTATAAGTAAATTAATGTATCCGCTCAGTTCTTGAACGGGGTGTTTGGTAAATAAACTTCCAAGTTGCGTGGTACATAATTTGAATCGTAAGATACAATCTCCCTCTTTACACTATTTGGCTATTAAAATTGTCAAAAAAGATTGACGCGTAAAAGTGTTACTTTTATCCATCTTACAAAACAAATATCATTTATCATTAAAACTAAATCATGAACCGAAAATATTTCCTGATTAAAAGCAAGTGCCTGACGTAATACCGTTTTAATTGGCAGTGTCTGGCGGCGAGGAAGCCCGAATTACCTTTTGTTTTCAATCAAGGTTCATTACTTGATGTTATTTAAGTGACCTGAAGAACAATGATTATTTCATTTTGTAGATTACACAATCTTCGTTGATAATTTAATACATACTAGATCTTACCCAGTATCAATAGATAAACATAAATGTTAATTCTAAGTTTACTATAGACAAAAATTGATATAACAAGTCTTAACAAACAAGCAAATCGCAAGAAAACAGTTTTATATTCTAACGGTATTACTAAATTGACCAAACATTGAATTAAATAATCATTCGTAACACTACAATCTTATCGCTTAAAATATGTAATATTTTACTGTCGAACCAGACGAGATGTACAAATGCCCTTGAAAAGAAATGTCCGATTAGATAGTTCAATGATGAATTAGCCAGAAATATATCCAGGTATATACGATAACCTAACTAAACGTCATACGCATATCCGGCACCTAGGAACAACGCAACAATTGGTAAGTTTAGATAATTTTAAAGCAAATAGATGACTGGGGATTCGTTTTGGATTTCCCATTTCTGAAATAAAACAAATTCTCTTCTATTGATAAAACATATTCTCATGCTACAAAACAACAACCGGTGAAGAGAAGAGTTTAAAGTTGTACCTTGGAGGGTTGAAAGTTTATCTCAACTTCTCCTGTAAACTACGATAATCAAATAGCATAAGGCTCGATGTGTGCAATAAATGTAGATTTTATAATGGGAATTAAATTATTAAAACTTAACAGTCACAGATTTAAGACTGAATCTTCTGTACTTAATAAGGAATCAGTGTATCTAATTGTGAATTTATACATAGGTACATATAAAACCTCACGCGTTCTTCCCATGGAAAAAATTACAGAACGCCACCTTATTTTTATTTTTCTTTGGAGAAATGCTCATTGCATACTGCGCTACCACGTGGAGATAGTGCAGTTTTGTGGGACTCCAACCCACTAAAACTCCACGGTCTCCTCCTGTGCCGCGTATGGCGGGAACACAGGCACGCGTAAGCATATATCCAAATCAGCAAATGGTAGCCAGACGACCCCGTGTTTGGCGCCCTTGGTCCATATATATGTGACGGGTCAGGACAGTGGCCCTGCCAACTATCACTTTTTTTCCGTAGGAAAGAGAAAGAGTGGCCAAAGCTATACCGACACTCCTCCTCCCCTGCGGCCTCACCGCGTCCGCCATCAGACGGTGGCGACCTCGCCCAGGCCGCGTAGGATAAGGAGAGCGGCGCACCGTAATACTGCCTCTCCCGCCTCGGTCTCCAACCCTCAGCCGCGATTCCTCCCATACGACATTGCCGCCCGCCTCAGTTGCGATGTAGTACCTAAGTGCCCAAGGGCACCACAATCTTGTTGGCGGCTTCGTCGTCAAATGACCTGACGAGCGGCCCTTCCTCGGGTTCCTCTTCGCATCACCGTGAGGTTCCTGATAATGAGTCCCCCGCCTCTACAATGCGGGAACCCACCGGGGGCAGAACGCCATCTGGTAACATTTACAAACGCCTTTTTTTTGTTCTTCAAGCATCTGTGACCATATTATTCTACTTTGTATAATAACATATAGTATCTTCTGTTCATTGGACCACGATTGGACTTTATATCTGACCTTAAGGAATACCTAAATCAATAAAATATTCTTTTATCGTCAACCTTTATCTCAGCTGCTTGATCTTTGACTGTATGTATAGTTTACACAGCTAAATGTATTTCTGCGAATTTTGTTTTTAATTATTTTATTATTTTGTGCGTTCAAGTTCCAATACGGTTAGGTTAAACTAGCATATCCATATACTGTAAAATCAACACATATATTTTTTTCCGACTGAATACTGTGAATTTTGGTTTATTGCAATTCCTACTAACTCGAATGTAACGGTCGCTGGCACAGATATAATAATGTCACTGGTATGTTCAATTAAATAATTCCGCAAGCTATCAAAATATCAAACAGTCAGTCCATTATTCCTTTGATTACTAAAGTGCTAGTCTAAATGTCGGTTAAATTGGAATATCTTGACTACTAAACTGAGTCATAGCACAAATATTTAGATACCCTTCCTTACTAAGCGCCAAATTGTTAACAATAAATGAGAAATACGTAAACTAACTGATCCAGATATATTGAATTCGCAAAGCTATCAAATTATGAATCCGCATAGAATAGTTCAAAATATCCACTTTGCTGACAAGTTATCTGCGGTGGCCGGAGCGATGTTGCAGGCATTTCCATTTTTTTATTTATAGGTAAGTAATCATTTAAATTGGGTCTTGGAGTGCTTTTATTGTCATTGCTATGCTATGCTTTTCAGAACAGAAACAGAATAGAAATAAATGTACAATGGCTTCGAAAGATAGATACTCGTATAAGAACATAGTACAACATATTGTGGCATTACTGATAGAACTAACTCCAGGCTATTGTTTGGGTTTCTATATTATTACCAAGAGTGTCGTCAATGATTAAATATTTTAGTTCCGTTTCAGGACTTTTTTGCCAAGCTGTAAACTCACTTTATGCAAATACAACGTTCTGATTGGCAGTTTCTCAGCGGTCTCAACCCATCAAAACGCTGTTTTTGCATAAACTGAGTTCAGTTGAACTAACCGCGATTAGTTTCATTGGTGAAGTCGGTCCTAAAAATTCATGAAGTCTGTCACATACAACTTATTTGTCTTTTCATCTGTAATCTCTCAACGATATCATCTGCCTAGCCTTTTTTCCAATTATTGTTGGGGTCGGCTTCCAGTCTTGCCGGATTCAGCTGAGTACCAGTTTTTACATTGAGCGACTGCCTATCTGACCTCCACAACCCAGTAACTGGGTAACATAGGATACCCCTTGGCTAGACTGGTGTCAGATATCAGGCTTCTGACTACCCGTAATGAATGCCAAAGATCTTCAAATGACAGCCGGGACCAACGGCTTAACGTGCTTTCCGAGGCACGGAGGAAACTCGGTATGTCAAAATGGTCACCCATCCACGGACCGACCTCGTCAAGCGTTGCTTAACCTTGAAGATCGACCCGTGCGGCTGTTATTATTTAGCCACGAGCTCCTCAATCTCTCAACGATATAATAGACCATAAAAGCTAGTACAATTAAGATGAATCTTGAATGCAAATAATGACTTGTGGTCAGGTGGGAACCGGATTACATCAGCGGGTACACGGCTTTAGCGAGTTTTGTCCAATCGACTTTTGTGTAGGACTTTTTGATCTTTGCATTCAACATGCAAGATTAACTAAGTTCTGGTTCTGTTTAGCGAGAACAGCTTAGCCAGTAAATTTGTGTTGTGGCAAATCTATACAGGCCGTTTTGAAATCCTTACGGACTTTCCTGATGATGAAACGCAATTTTTCGTGCACGTATTTTATATGGAAATTGATACAAATTGGTCGAAATGCATATTGAAAAAAATCGTTTGAAATGCATAGCATTGCATCCATGTGAATGAACGTTCCTGCATTTTAGTTTAGTAAAATCGCTAAGGTGCTACTTTTATATTATCTGTGGCTAAGGTATCAATCAATGCTATATAAATTGAATCCCGTCGACCCGCCAGGAAGATGGCTTTTACTTACTATATATTTACAGGAATGCCCTGTTCGTAAAGTCGTATTGTATGTAAATTGAAACTTATATTATGCACATAAAACATATTTCGATGATGTTCTTAAATGCATAGTTGAGTTGTTCGGAGAAAATATAATCATTAATATCTTTTTTAGATATTACTAATTAATTTCAAGCATGTCGCATTTAGATCAAGTGAAATACCATAATTGGTTCCAACATCACAATTGTCATCATCCGCAGCCCGACTTCGCCCATTGTTGGTTCCAACATGGTTGCAAACAACTCACAAGTAGAATACTATAAAATAACGGTGAAATTCCACGACGGTAATACAATCGTTTCAGTATTTCTACAGTCTGGGCTCGTATTAACAAATAATATTGCCATATTTCTGATCGAATTAAATGTATTACACTCCGATACCGTGTGAACACATAATAGAAGAGTTCCAGTTATCAGGTTGTGCCAAGTTTATTGTGGCAATAGCGTTTGCGTTTAACAATGTGTATGGCTTATCTCGAGTGTCGACAACACGTGTTTCATTAACTTGTGTAATTAGGTACTACAATACATGTATCAACATCGTGCATGATCTACCACTCCTTGATGTCCAGTGTCCTGACTCCTGCCCATTGAGTAGCTAATCAGAAATTGGAAAATATTAATTCATATCTTATAAAATCTTCTATCCAGTGTGTAGCCTGACTGATTGCTTAAATGAGTGAATTGTTTTATACAGAAAGTATCTAAACACGATTAGAGTAAAAATCTTAGTACTAAAGCAAGTCCTCAGACCAGGATGTAGTTCGATCCAAATAAAGCGCAATCAAAGTCCTTCTTTATACAATCAATTGTATTCGTATTTCAAAGTAGAGTGGGATCCACGATAAAAATAACATTATCATCATGTTGTCAGGATTCGCGTAAATATTCACAGCGTTTTCTATTCCAGCATTTCATCGCATTGTATGTGATCTTCAGAGTGCTACATTTAAATGACGACTATTGACGTCTTGAGAACAGTCGATAAATCTTTGCTTAAAGAAATGCTAAAAGAATAATAATGCAGTGCCGAAGTGAAACACCTAGCGTCTTCGACAAACAATGTCCCGAAATCTGTTCATTCTGATTTGATTAAAATACCACGTGTTTTTTTTTTGTACTACGTCACCTGCCTAGCCTTTTTCCCAATTATTGTTGGGGTCGGCTTCCAGTCTTACCGGGTTCAGCTGAGTACCAGTTTTTACATGGAGCGACTGCCTATCTGACCTCCACAACCCAGTCACTGGGTAACACGATACCTCTTGGCAAGACTGGTGTCAGATATCAGGCTTCTGACTACCCGTAACGACTGTCAAAGATCTTCAAATGACAGCCGGGACCAACGGCTTAACGTGCTTTCCGAGGCACGGAGGAAACTCGGTATGTTGAAATGGCCACCCATCCACGGACGACCTCGTCAAGCGTTGCTTAACCTTGAAGATCGACCCGTGCGGCTATTATTATTTAGCCACGAGCTCCTCCTTTCTCCTTTTTTGCACTACATAGTAAAGCGAATTCAGAAACTTTTAGGCCCCGGATAATCTTGTTCGAAATGCGTTTTCATTCTAGTAAGAGCCCTTGCTAGTCTAGCAAGTGTAACGCTCAAAGTAGTTCAGGTAGGTGGTCATGAAAATAACTCATACGATACTTCATTTTATTTGTTTGCTCTCTGATTTTTGGGTATGTATGGAAATAATCCGATTTGCATAATCTACACTTGAAGATACCGGAACCTCATCCGTCACACTTCTTGTAGACACCTAGAGATTTATTGGTTGATATTACATACATATTTGTGATAAGTACACAGAATTATAATAAAACCTTTAAGTTAAACGAAAATTTATGGACCGACCGCTACGGGAATACGCTGAATGTGAAGGATCCACTTTCCACTATTTTGGCTCCCATTATAGAGCCCATGGTTAGAAGCTGGCTGACAATATAATACTTCATAGAACAGCAGTACATCTCTAAGCACACACAGAAACAAGCCAGAGACAATTGGAGACCTCTGTTCATTTAACAATAACACATCAAGAAAGGAATATTGTTTAGCAACCTTATCTTGAACGAACTCAATGCTTAAATAAGCAGAAGACATTAAGCCTACCATTAGAAAACAATGCTCGCCCAGTTCCGAGAAAGGAAATATCAACACCTACTGACGTATTCTTCGAAACGATTTGGTGCGGCATATTTTGTACATAGTACAATAGTTGCTTACGTAGTTTTGCTGAACCTTCTGCAGCTGTAAAAATAATTTGGCTTTGAATATTTAAACAAAGGAGTCAGTTTGCAACAAAAAATAAGAGTGCCTTGCTACAAAGCCGGTTACTATAGGCATCTACAGAATATCGGATATGGACGTAGTATTTTTAAGCACTTATTGCTTGTTTCTGCTATATAAAATTCAAATAAAGGTAAGTAAAAAAAAAATTGCTTGTATTACATGGCAAATAATTTGCATCACATGTGTATTTAATTATTTCCGGTTTGATGGATTCTGTCCCCAACATATAAATAGTTGTGAAAAATTATGTGTGTGCCAAATAAATATTATTCTTTATTCTGTCCCTTCACAGTATTTTATCAACTTTATCTATTGTTTGTTGACAATCAAATCAACGTACTTTAATGACTATTTCCATTACTAATTGATAGATTACTTATGAAGGTCAGGTAATGATCCCATAAACATTTTACTAATAGTATAGTGGTCATGACTCTATACCCCCAGAAATGTCCACATGTACACGAATTGATAAAAAGTATGAAAATAATAATAATACCAGCCCAGAACCATACATAGATGGCAATTGCTCAAGACGGGTTGGTGATTTCGAACTTTCGTTACGATTTTTTCCTTCACCGTTGTCAGCGATGTCCAAGGTAAACCTTAAAAGTACGTATGAATTAAAAACGTGTACAAAATGATATATTCGGTTCCGGTTCCGACAAGGATGTAAACATTACACATAGGTTTTTCAACATGTTCGTATGTTGTGAAAAACAATAATTGCGTCAAAAGAAAACGGCGAATCAACCTTGCTGGTGACAGGTTGTAATTCTGCCAACATTCTTTTCCTGTTTCTTGGGCTGTTTGTAATGTTAGTCATTAGTCATTATTGTCACTTCATATGATAATTATGATATAATATTTTTTCTATTTATGTTTCACCATTGCTATGTTCTACCGAAGGCGTTTATCTTGGTTGTCTACCGACTTCCGACCTAATTGGTTTACTGCCAGGGCTTGCTCTTGGACCAGCGTTCCTTTGCTTCGACATTTTAACAATTAGTTCACTCGACTCTTATTTCGGTTTTTGCAACGACATGCCAGTTTCTTTTGGGCCTTCCGCATGGCAACTCTTATATTTATTTAAAACTCTGAGCTACCATTCTCGTTCGCTGTAGCTGTAACGAGCTTTAGTTCGTGGTATTAAATATGGCCCACCCATAACGTCAAAACTTGGCTTGTCATTTTGTTCGTCGTAAAAATATGGGAGTCATCTTTCATACATGTAAGCCCACTCCACATTTTCATTGATGAGAGATATTATTATACTATTTTTAAGTAGGGTCGGATGTAAATGCATATGGTAGACCTCGAATTAATTGTTTGCCAATTAATGATCGTACGCTGCAGACTGCATAAAATTTAATGGACGGTGGACAGACCGTAAGTGCAGTATTGAACGCTTCATGGAACAAGTCGGCCTTTACATACATAGTACTGGCAATGTTGCCATTTGTCTATAAGGTAGTGCTTACCTTCTATACAATCTGGCTGCACTACACTTATCTGTTAAATTAGTGTACTTTGTTACCTGTGTAACAAAAACAGGTAACTACACCAAAAAATCTAGGGGCACGGACGGACCCTGCCAAGGCGAGACCAAAGAATCGGGATATTACCTGCCGTTTCTGTTTCTTTTTAATTTCATTTTTTATTATTTTTCCCATTTTCGAACCTTCTTAGATTCGTTCGTTTGGATAATACTCGAGAGCCCAAGATCTTAAAATAAGAAAAATCTTGGTGGTCTTATGAAACACACTTAAATTTGTCTAGTTTTTACTGTATCTAATACGAGCAATTCTTAATTATATATGTATATATATATATATATATATATATATATATATAATCTGAATCTCAGAAACGGCGCCAACGATTTTCATGAAATTTAGTATGCGGGGGATTTTGGGGGCGATAAATCGATCTAGCTAGGTTTCATTTATAGAAAACGTCGTTTTCTCTATTTTCACTCGGGATCTCGGCCACCCAGGTACTTACAGTTAATACGACAATTTTGTCACGACTGATTCACTCTCTCATGAGCATCTAAACCTCTAGGTGACTTTGAATGAAGTGCTTTTTGTGGGAATCATGCAGCATGCTTCGTGAACCGCTACGATTTTAGCAAGATGGCTATGATCCCTCAGGGAACGGTTTTGGCTCACTTTTCGATTTTCTACCAAAGCAAACTTAATTGATATTAAACAACAAGATAGTGACATCAAAATATCTTTTCAGATATCAATGTCTATTACCGTATCTTCGAGATTATTCTATATAAGTTCCTAACTAAAACTTAAATTATTATTATGCATGTTAAATAAGATACGATGCGAAATTGCAGCAAAAGGAAAAGAAGTTATAACTGGTATTGTTTTAGGAATTTTCAAGTGTATTTTGCTGGCTTAAAGGGAATTCATTTTATACTCAGGTCAAGGTCTGACTCTGCGAGAGCCAGTAATTTATTATGTCCAGTTAATCCACTTAATATTATCGATAAAGTCATTATAACGAATGAGGTTTTAGGTTCACTTTGTGGACCAATCTCAAAATTTTGTATTTAAATTAGCTAATACAAAACATAGGCATCACAATCATAACATTAATATGATATCATAAGATACAATCAACATGACATGACCACATTATGACGCATACAGCATATTGCTAGTATTGCTTCGGTCTCGGTCTCAGATCATAAGTTACAATCATGGCGACTGATGATGTTAATTTTTTCGTATTTTATTATAAGAATTTCAAGGGTTTCAATCGCTAAATCGAACGTTTACATTCCCTATATTTAACGGAAACTTCCCTAAATGCATTTGAAAATCCCTGCAATAATAGCAGTTAAAACATACTTGCTCCTTTCTGTAATTCCATGTCATAACAAAAATCAAGAGGCGGTTACATTTAACAACTCAATGTTAAATGGCCTGTAAATAAATACCATGGACCAAATGATTTGACGTCAGCGGCACCGTCATATATTATCAACACGTGCCAAAGGATCGATATCTACATTACAAGTGTGACGTGAAACATATTGTGTATAATTTCCTCGTCCATGCTTTGTTACCACAAATACGAATAATCTATTGTATTTTACAATTTGAACGTTTAAAACTAGCAGTCCCAAGAATTTGTTAAAACACTAGACAATTCCAAAGTACCATCTTATTGTCATGATCAATCAGCAGTGGGTCTAGTCCAACTTGGCTCATTACTGGAATTCATAGCCGAAAGCGCATAAAGTCAAAGTCAAATATATTTATTCAACTGGGCCAAAAAGCGGCACTTTTGAACGTCAAAGAATTAAAATTAACAAGTCATAAAATAAAATAAAAATTGATTCTACCGTGCATTCGGAAAAGAGGCTTGTTATGGAGAAGAACGCACAAGAAACTCCATACATACAAATTAAAAAAAAAAGTGTTTTACAATATTTACATAAGTACATACATTAATAAATTCATATATGTGAGGACGATGCACCCAGAATAGCACTATACACTATACTACGTACAGGTATAAAGTATTAAAAGCATTAACAGGTAAATTTATTAAATTGATAAATAGGAACATGGTTCTCACATACTTACAAATATTGCAAAACATAGGTAAAATACCTAATTCAACACCAACGGAACAGTGTGTGAGTCAAATTCTTAAAAAAAAATAGGAACCGTAATTTGAACATGACCACAGGGCTGATGGATCCGTTACTCGAAGTAGTTCATAGATACTATTCACGATGTTGGAGAAAATAAAACAAGTGAACAATATCATGGCAATACAAGCATAATTATGTATGGAAGGCAATGACAAATTGTCTAATATCACAATTACCGGAGATAAAATACTTGAATACGCTATATGAAGAGTTTAAAAAGCCTGCTTCATTCTTACTTACTCAGGGTTCTGATACGTGGTTAGGAAATGCCTTGATTACGTATGTTCAAGAATTTGTTTAAAAGCTTGCCTTTATTGCTTGAATCTCTTTAATCAGCATTGTTCTGGTCTAATTTCTCAATAAATTCTTGTAGCGCGACCACTTTCACCTTCACTCACATTGCACGAATACCAACGCGGAGGCAGAACACGGTTGCTAACCAGCACCGCAGTACCCTGTCCTATCGCAAATTTCAATACGTATGGGGCGAGCCCCCAGTGAACTTGTATATCGACCTGAACGCGCCTACATTATCAGCTGTTTTTCTGCCTGTACCACTGTATCTGAATTCTCACCGATTTCACTGCACGATCGGGTCCGCCAGCGACTTGGAAAGCGTGCGGTTCAAACCTTGGTATCGGGGGCTCGGTATTCGTCGACCACACTCCACACTAAACCGGTGGAACGCGGTTCTCTGCCCGATCCGATCACAATGACGAAACCATATCGTTCGTCGCCGTGCAGTTCACGCCGAGTGCTCAGTGTGAGGCTATCCGTTGGCCGAGTTAGACGCGTGATCGTTGTCGCCCAAGCCGTACGCACACTCGAATTTTAATTATACGATCTGATAAAGTTCCAAAGAAGAAAACCGTCTGTGATTTTAATATTAAATAGTTTAGTTATATTTGTCTTATTTACAAAACTGTAAACTAGATAAAATGTCTCTGGAGATGGAGGAGTTAAGTGTTACCACCGGCGATGTCTTCGAGGACTTCCTGATCGTCTTTCGTCAATGTTTGGCAAAGGTAAATGCATTCTAAATTCGGGTTAGCTAAGACAGCTGGTCGAGACGATGCCAGTCACTAAATACGCTGCGTTGGGAACGGGTCCATAATTTCTACTTTGGCTTGTGCTCAGATGGATATGGAGTCTTACGACGCTTGGGAATGGTTTTTGAAGGTATGACCTAGCCTGTCCATTCTTGACATTTTACGTGCTTGCAATTTGGAACGTTTTCAAAAGTTTAGGAATAAATTTAGTATTACGCGTAAGAAAAATTCATATATCCCGCTATTTGAGAGCATGGTGTCTCTGTCACACTCTGCGTGCGCGGTCGGTCGGGAATATCCAATAACGGCATAAAGCGGGAAACACGTGTCATAGCGTGCAGTTTGGTTATAATTATGTAGTTTCAAAATGGGTTTTTTAGCTACTAAACGGTTGATAAAATATGAGTCATGCGGTACCTGAATCAAGTAATAAATTATAAGTCGTCCAGTACCTCTCAAAATGTTAATTTAGACATTAACCTTGGCAGCGTGGCATTTACGTTGCCTAGGTAACAACGGGCATGCGTGGGGGCATCGATGTACAATTGCCTTAAGAGTTCTGGCATTATCTTCATATTTTCACCAAGATAACTTACAAGTTTTATCAATGTTATAAATGTACGAGTGTTCAATGTCATAGCAATTAATGATTTTACTTTAACATCTACACTAGCCTACACTCTATGCTGAGCGTGGGCGCCGCTATGCGACTTCGCGAATTTTAATGAACTTTCTTTCATGATTATTGGACTTTCACTTTCTCTGTGTTAAATTTAGTGTGTAGTCGTCATTTTGCTATGCTTGTAGTTTCTTTTTCGTCATCATTATACATATTATAATCATAAATATTCTTACCTTTCCCTTTTCTATCCGGTTTCTATTATCATGCAGATCATGCCTTGACACTGTATATGTGCTCATCGTGAGAGTCAACTTGTTATCATATTTATTGATCGATTCAATACACGGGTCACAATGATTAAGCATTTTCAGTCGCTTGAGCGTTTATATTTGACACACCCACAATATTCATTAGCTCTGCTTATATATATATGCTTTGCGATTTTTTTGGACTTCGTTGGTATGAAATGGAGAAACCGGATAAAATATTTTCAATGGGTTTCCTTAATCTGCGTCATTCTTGCCTGAGGTTTTGCCTTTTTAAAATAAAAGTTTGCTGACTGCAATATGTTAAATAACAATGAAAATGCTAAACAGTTGGTATTCGAAGTAACCTTCTAAGGCTGAAGTTTCATGAATGAAACTTCAGCCTTAGAAGGTTCTATACTCCATATGCGATAACATTAGACGTTTAAATTAGCCCATTTCACAGCCCGTTCAACCGATTTTGACTTCTATGGCGTTGGTAATACAACAAATGGAAGCTGTAGTAAACAGTTGGTTTTGGTTACAGGTTAATGCTTTTTTTGTCATACTTATGCTTACGGGATAGAACTAAAAATCGGTTGAACAGACTGTAAAAAGATTTGGAAACATGTCTAACGTTATTTCAAATGGAGTTTAGAGGCTATGCTCATATTTTTATTTTCTATATCTTCGTCGACGTAGGCGACGGACATTGTCAAACAAGTGAGCTTGAAAGTGTGAGAATGATGCCTGACCTGGTAATTTGAGCGTAAATTGTTGCTTTGTAGGTCATAATTTAAGTCTGCTGTAGCGAATTACATATACCGTTAACTTTCAAGTTATATCAGCGCCAAAACGCATGCCCTAAATATCGCAACAGGTACTGTAGTGATAATAACTGGTGGGTAGATACCTATTGGCTAAATAATAATTATATTCAGTCTACCGTACTACTATATACTCGATGCCGACCACCTTAACATTCAAAACGATGACGAGACGATTGAATCAGTGCACGCGACAATTCAAATACTCTTGTGCTACATAGAGTCGAACTTGATTTATCGATATATTTATTCAAGACACGCGAATAGAAATCTACCTCTTATCAAAGTAACGTCACCAGGATGTAACGTCGCTAATATCAAATGAATCGGGGCCGAGCAGCAATTAATTGTAAATTATATGAATCACTCCTCACATGTAGGTTAATGCAATAATAAGCATTATAGAACCAATTAATTAATGTAGTAACGATATTATAACATCATTTTTTTTAATTTGACAAAATGAACCTCAGTCAGTGTTTATGTGAACAAAGGCTAATAATAATTAACCTGCTGTCTGGAAAGTCCAATTTACAAAACATAAAAATTAATAATATATAGCTTGAACATACATTTGTTATCACTAACGCGTATCACTGACTTTATAAGTTTATTATTCATATCATCGTTATTTTAAATTACATCATTCTGATTGCGAAATTTTCATATTATTATTAATGGTTTTATTTATTTAAGACGAATTATTATTTTTCTAAGTAGTATTATATTTTTCACGCTTTATTATTACCAAAATTAAAACAGACTTTTTCGTTTTGTGGTATGATTTTACTATCCTGAGGAATGAAAACACATCGGTTCTACAAGTTTTTTTATCGGTGCAAGCAACTACATACGAACTATTCTTACTCGTACTAAGTGACCAATAAGTGAATGAGGTGCGAGTTCAGTGCGCGACCGCGACACGGTGACCGGAGCGTACTTTGGGGAGAGACCGCGACATGTGTGTAGTGTGTAGCACACAACCTTTTGTGAAACGCCCAAATTTCTTTTTTGTGGAAACCTTTTTTTACTGGCTCGTGATTGAAATCCTGAAAGTCAATAATCTTAAAAAGCATTGACCTCAACTTCATTGTAAATTACAAAAAATCTTGACTGTTTAAAATTTTCATACGGGGTTTCACAGACGTCCGGTTGCCGCCTGTATTATTAATGTTGTAAAACAATGTCCATACAATGTTTGGAATTAAATTGTATTTGATATTATGTCATTCGATTGAATCAGAAACTGTTAGCGAGCTGTGGGCTTAGTGAGAGTTTAGCTCATGCTCGATCGCGTTAACCTAAACGTCAATTTGTATAGAAACAAGCATAACAACAACAACAAAACCGGCCAAGTGCAAGTCGGACTCGCGGACTAAGGGTTCCGTACCATTATCGCAAAAAAACGGCAAAAATCATGACTTTTTTATAGGATAAATAAATAAATATTTTATTCTGTTTTTAGTATTTGTTGTTATAGCGGCAACAGAAATAAATCATCTGTGAAAATTTCAACTGTCTAGCTATCACGATTCACGAGATACAGCCTGGTGACAGACAGACAATGGAATCTCAGTTATAGGGTGCCGTTTTCACCTTTTGGGTACGGAACCCTAAAATGGACAAGCGCCGTTTGGTGACAGTAATGGAAAACTACCTTTTTCTATATAAATTTGTATAAGAGACGCGATCGATTAGTAGCGAAACCTCGGAATAAGAAGTTCACTGTAAACGGTTCGACGCGAGAGCATGCTTCGCGATGAATCGATGATGACGCGGCGCCCGCGCTTATTGCGTCACGCGCCCGAGTAAGGCGCCAAATGACATTCATTAAACACGTCGGGGAAATCCTAATAATATATTGTAGGACACACATCCTTATCGCAATGATTCACACTTTCCTGTAAGACTTTTTGCACTTATCAATGTATGCATACAGCTAGGTAGTGACTCCGTACGAAAGTTTTTAACTCGCCTGTGCGAGGCAAATTCTTGATCTAATTATAAAAACAAGGTCTAGGCTGATGGCTATTTTAAATTATTTTACTAAAAATTGGAGCAGATTTTTCTTCCAATCTCGCGGATTTACTTGAGGAGGCCGCAGACATACAAACAACTCATAATAATTAACATTCTGTAAACAATCATGTGCGTAAATTATGATCAATTGTAAACAGAAGCTGATAGCAAGTAATTCAGTGCCCACAATACTGATGTTCTCAATGTGTGACTGGTGAGTTAGTGACTAATCAATATAATTTACATATTCCAATAATCGGGTATCAATAATCGGAAAAAACAATGACTGGTTTTTACTCTGTCCACAATTGTTTAAGGTTAAAGATCAATCCCGTAACTGTGCCGCATTTATTAAGATGCAGATTCCCCTCAGTAGCTGATTTTAAAATGAGAATCATGGCTAACGGTATTTGAAAAAAAAAAACTAAGTTACATGAGACCATTTTCTTAATAATTTGATCTAAGAAAATTTTGAGGTTTATTCGTATAACATGGTGTAATTAATTTGTAAAGTTATGTCTAACATAGGCATGAAAACGACAATCGCACCAAAACCGCCGGGCCTATTTTAATGAAATTATCTCTATCTCAAAGGCAATTTAATTATCTAC
This sequence comes from Orthosia gracilis, assembly GCA_947562075.1. Lineage (NCBI taxonomy): Eukaryota > Metazoa > Arthropoda > Insecta > Lepidoptera > Noctuidae > Orthosia > Orthosia gracilis. The sequence goes on from OX387268.1 coordinate 7,240,631, forward strand.
ATTTTGATCTGATGCATTTTTTAAGTCATAGAATAAAAAGAAAAGTAAAATAAAATTCTACAAAATTTTGAGTCGCGCGGGTGTGAAACGAGTGCGCGTTTTGTTCCCTCAAGGTCGTTGGCGACAGTCGTCGTCTTAATATAAAATTTTTCTTTAAATACTAATTAACAAAATCCAAGCAAAAATAACACACTTTTCAAAATTGTTTATAACAGTTGATTTCTCAAACAAATAACTTTATTGATCTCAGTTTTGTTGATTGTCTGACATTGGTCCACAAGTAGATTGAAATCACACATCTCTAGCTTGCACGTGATCGCATATTTGCGTTCCGTTAATACTCATAAATACGTCACGGCTTTTGCTCGCCACTGCGTCTTTCTCTACAAGAGATAACTTGTTTTAACTATATATGTACTTAACAATTTAAAAACAGCGCAACAAAACTAGTAAATATCAATTATTAAAAAAAAAAATAATTGGCTTCAATTTTCACTTTTCCTTTCTTCGATGACCCATATTTAATCTTATCGCGTGCCCACGTCGGTTCACGTGAGATATTTAGGATAGGATAAAAACTGTAATGTATTGTCTCATCGATATTATTAGCACGTTCGTCACAAGATATATTTTTAAAGATTTCGTTGAAAAAACATAACCTTCCTTCGGGCAGTTGATGTAAAAAAACGTCCTCATCTAATCTATCTAATAATACCTTATATAATCTGAATCTCGGAAACGGCTCCAACGATTTTCATGTAATTTATTATGTAGGACCTTTCGGGGGCGATGATAAATTGATCTAGTTAGGTTTCATTTTTAGAAAACGTCGTTTTCCCTATTTTCACCCGAGCAGGAGAGTGACCATAAGCTCTTAGAGTAAGGTTATTTGAATGTGTGTAAGTGACAGATTTATATGACTTGTATACATCTGTCACTTACGCGATATCAAAATAACCTTACTCTAAGAGCTTATGGTCACCCCCCAGTACTACAATACTAATGCACGTGCAGTTATCATTTCGCTAAGCTTTGTTGCTTAATAAAACGACAATACAAACTGATTAAAGAGTTAAACCCATGTTATTGACCTCACAGGAAACTGAAAATTTAGATCATGAGTGAATGCCGTGACACTGAACTACGTCGTGACACGCTATAAATTAGCACGTAACAGTGGTCTCATACGTAACAAGACGATCATTTTTACTACGCTACGTAGCGTTAAAATCATTGATTTGCTTTAGAACAGAAACAGAAGTGTCGTTTCATCATCCGCGACGATTCTTGTGTTTTCGCGACCTTTAAGTTTTTTCGCGTTTTCCGGAAAGATAAGGCAAACACTGACTTCGGGTTTTTAGTTGATTTTCTACGTATTTTCAATACTTTTAAAGATCTTATATGAATGTCTTGACAAATGGTGATAAAAATTTATTTTTGGATTTCAAATGCCACTTATTCGCCTATTAATTTTAGGCTGACATTCTAAACGGATTTGATATTTAAAATGGCAACAGCTACACAGAATGGCCTTTATTTTAAAACCTGTTCGAACTAATTGATGGTATTAATAGGTGAAGATAGGTAGGTTTCTACTAGTAGAATGGCAATGCCTGGGCAGACAAGAGACCGGTTATGTTAAAAGTCAATACTCTTTTGGTTTCTGCCAAGGGCATTGATCATATACGTATTGAGCAGGTAGCACCTTCAAAGGTCAATAGAACCAGTTTGCTTACCCACTTTTTTACTGTGATAGTTCGGTTGAGGTGGAGGCTGGTCTCTTGGTAAAACCGTGCAGTTACAGAAGTAATGGGTTCCCCATAAACAGGACGATGCGAAGTTTTATAGTTCGCAGTTTCTTTCAGAAAACGAGAGAGTCTTTTTGAAATTCGTTTCAAAGCCTATGTAGGGTTCAACTTACTGTTAACTGTAAGTTATATAATCATCATCATCTTCAGCATATTAATGTCCCCACTGCTGGGACACAGGCCTTCTCTCTGTGATCATAACCCTGGGCCATATAGCACCACGCGGGACCTGTGCAGATTGGTGGATGTCACAAGTCGTCGTATTTTTGGTTCTTGGACATGTCGATGTCCTCACGATGTTTTCCTTCACCGTTTTGAGAGCAGTGGTGATGAATTAATTTACAAAAAGTAAAACGCCTGGCTGGATTCGAACCCACGACCTACAACTTGTAAGTCGCGGCCAATACCACTGGGCCACCACTACTCACTTTCTCGTAATAAATACCCTTGAATGACTAACTCACCTTTCTGGCCCAGACTGCCGACTTTGATTCTTATAAACATGGTGTCTAAATTGCCCCGAAAATAAGAGATTCGTAGACGAGCTGTATCAATTTCAAACGCCTTGTCAACTTTTAACTATTTTTCCATGAACAGAAGGTGTCACAAATCTGGTATCGTTTTGATTGACCAATCAGTTGGCTTTGACCGCATTACACGAAAACTAGTATCACAAGGTTAAGTTTAATAAGGCTAAGAAAATGTTGTACATTCCATTGTTTGTTGTCATATACCTACAAATATATGGAAGCCAATACGACATAGGAACTTATATTGGCTTTTTGTATGCGAAGGCCTGAAATTGAGTTACAAAGAAAAATGTTTGAACTGTTCTCGTCAATTGCGTGCTCAGTAAAACTACATTTAAAGAATGCAGCGACACTTAGTCAATGCCGTTCAATTATTCATCGAGCATCATTATAAACGAATTCAATGCTATATTTTAAAAGGTATTTTATCTTTAACCTTGCGTCTTGCCGGCGTTAGGCAATGAGTCTCACTCAACCGAATGCGAACCCACTGACGGCCACCCTTGGCACCATTTATCTACCAAACCCACGGTAGAATGTATCGAATTCTTGTTTAGATCTGCAAATTAAAGTTTATCAATCATAATTTTATATCCTTGCCTGTTTTCTGAAAATCCAAAACTTTTGATATTAGTATTACCCAAACGAACGTAAAACAAGTACCTAAGTACTTGTTTAACATTCGTTATTTTCCTTAAAAATAATTGAACGGAAAATAACGTAACTATTTAATAACATAAGTTTTTCTTATAGCGAACAATCAGTGCATAATTATGTTATTATTTATTACCAATATAATTTTATTACTAATACCATATGCTCAGAAGTTTAGAGCGTAGGTACGCTAAGAGGGTAGGTGTGTTGAAGCATATGCAGTATACGAATGCGTGTCCACACGATTCCAGTCTGTACCGTGGACTACTTTTACAATGATTGATAAGTTAATGGTTTTATGAAGACGTCACGAGACTGTCTGTCTAGCCGATTATTTTGTAGGTCAGTGGGTGCGTTAACTCGATGACGACACATTCATACCATTTACACTTGAAATGTTATCGCTAAGGACCGCAGGTTTTAACTGTTACTATTGCTTTTTGTTGCCAAGCGTATGATGTGGTAGATTAGGTGATATTGTTCTCCTTGCTTTACAATACATATTTCAAAAGTTAATTAGGTAACTTGTCTTACCAAATACAAAAGTGACGTAGGATGTATCCGCATTTCAACTTTCAAATCAGCTCTCAGATGATACGTAATAGTAAAAAGATCTATTCATTTCTAGTCTACACTGAATGTGAAACCGGATCCGGATATAGGCGGTCTCGGCACAGAAATTGTGCCTCTAGGTATACTTTAGAAAGGTATTCCACACGGTAGGCAGCAGTAGCAAATTCACTATTGTATTTTTATTATTCAAATAAACGAGATCAGCCATTTGCCCACTCGTACGTTATAATTGTGGATACAACGTATGGCTTAAAGTTTGTGGTTCTATATAGTTAGATCTACAGAATTTTGCCAAATAACTGAAATTTTGTATAACACCTCCTTGATTCTGTCATGGTGACTAGTAAAAACCGTAAAATCTGAATAAAAAAAGTTAAAATCATAGTGCAGCTGACGTCGTTCATGTAGTGGAAGCTGTCAAAATCATTGACCATAAAACAATTCAAAATAAATAAAATGATTGTATTTTGACTTGTGTAGTCTAAATTAACTTAATATTATGTACCAAGTAGCCTGTAAGTAATATATGTTGAAATTCTTCGTTCATTCAGGCATACACAAGAAAACCAAGATGCGTTGGAAAATATACGTTGCCTTTTTATCAGTTACACTGGATTTGGACTTAAATTCGCTGAAACTCTACAAGGATGCGACGGTAATTATTACTGTTGATTAAAACTTAGCGCTCCACAAGAGACCTCTCAGAACTTGATGCCATGGCTTAGTTTGTAGGGCCTGTGAACTTTCTATTTACTTCTTAAGGCTGCCCTAGTCAACCATTCTTCCATACAAACGTAGTTTGGGGTTTACTGCACTGTTTGACGATGTACGTTCAATATATAGACTGATGTCAATTTGTGTCATCATTAACTAGCCCTGTATGGAAATGTAATGAGAAAAGTAAAAAAACGTGTATTTGAAAGTTATGAGCGTCAAAAGTTCCATATTTCAACACTAATTTTAACGCATCGTTGTGCGAAAATAAATACCATAAGAAGAAGGAAAATTGCAAAACAGCCACCATACAGGGATAGATTTGTAGTTCAACAATGCAAATAATTTTATTTTGAAAATAGACATTCATTCGTTTTTTCATGATATCTAGACTTCCAGAGGTCTGTTTATAAAATTTCGTCCGCTCGTTTTCGTCCCAAATCATCATCCAATTCGCTACAAATTTTCTAATTCGTACGCGAACTAGCTTCTTACTGCTCATGACAGTCGACTAGGGCAACCTTAATCGACTGATATCGATCTGTGGACGGGATGATAGGATAAAACTCATTGGGAGAGGCTTGTGCTCATAATAAAGATGAAAGTTCATCATGGGAAAGCTACTGCAGTTGGGTGATCCATTAAATTATTAGGATTTCCTCAACACACTTTAAACCACAGACATAAATCTAACTAGATAACGCAAGTTCCTCCATCTGTTTAAAAACAAATTTACTTACCAATCAAAGAAAACATTTCCAATGCCTCGGCCAACTTTTTCTATATATTATTTACAGGTCAGTATGGCATAAAAAGGCATTTTTCTAGATTTCAGTGAATTTCCGGTGCCGATAATGCTCAATGAAAAAGATTACGATCATTGATCGTAACTTCGCGAAGTACATACAATCGCGTCATCTAGTTAGATTTATATCTGTGGTTGAAACCTTAGCTGATCAGAATCTCTGTAAAATCAAGTAATACCTCAAAGGGTCAAGCTTTTTGTTTTGTTTTGCACATACAATTTTTAGATAAAACCTAATTCACTAAGATATAAACAACAATCACTCTTACTTTATTTACTTTATTCTCAAATAACTTAATGATATCATTTTACGGCAGGCGGAACTTGTATTAAAGTATGATGCCAGATTTTGGTTTCCTGAGGAGGAAGATGAACCAGAGAAGCCAAAACAAGTGGCGCCGGTATAACAGAATCTAACCTATCGAGCATTACTTAAAACTTGTTGAAAAGCCAGTTTATTGGTTGTTTTAAGTAAAGCCTGAGGGTGCAGTAGAGATCATTTAGAATCCTTTATGAATTGGTCGCAATCATAGTATTAGCACTGGCGGACTAAAAATGCGAGATAACCGCGCGACCGCAATGCGAGACCGAGACCGAGGCAGGCGACGCGCGACACTATTTGTCCTTAGGCTTTGCATGGGGGCGAGACCGCGACGCGCGACTGAAGACCGTTAGCCGGTCTCGCACACGACGAAAAGATTCGCGCGTCGCGCCCGAAGTGCCCGAACATTTTGTCATTTAGCAATTAAAATAACCATTTTTTGACTGTCTTCCGTATTGAAAAGTATATTTTTGGCCTCTGGTTGTATATAATTCGTTGATCGCCAATCTTTGTTTAGTTTTATAATATCATATCGTCGTATCCTTCTTCCTCCAATAGTAATTTGAAAACTTTGCTTTCCATTGCAATGTGAAATAATAACTTTCAGCAATATAACTGATTTTAACTACTACAATCGAGGAGAGTGTGTGCAATACTTGTCTCGGTCCCGCGACCCAGGCAGGTTGCCTCGGTCGCACGTCTCGGTCTCGGGTGCGGTCGCACGGTGAACTCGCGCCTTAAGGGGTGCAGGGACGGTTCGCCATTGGCCACAAGCCCTTAAGTCTAATCTTACTTCATCAAAATTTCCTATGCTTTTAATTTTTTGAGCGTTCTTTCATTCTACATTCTTTTGATTCTCAATTCTTTTCTGTAGAAATCAACAAAATGATCTCCTACTCAAACTCACTATTCAAAATATTTAAAATTGTCTGCAAACCGGGGCGAGACGGGAACCGTTGAGTTTTGCCTCCCCAGCCCCGACTGGCTTAGTCCGCCACTGAGTATTAGCTCCTTCACATTAGTTGATATGCAATCTTCAGTACTTTGGGAAAAAAGTATTTTACACATACATATCACATGTCTGGCCAAGAAATCTAAGTTTCATCTCGACCTTAATGTACTATCTACCTTAATGTATACAATGTACCTATTTATATTTTGCATTTTATTAAAAGATGGGACCTGTATCGAAAATATATCTTTAGGAAATTTACTACAGAATAAATCTTAATAAATCTCATTTGGTAATTAGTATTCTTAATTGACAAGATAATTCGTCAATATACTTACGTGCTATATTTTTTTGTTTCCAGTACCTGGATATTGGCGAAGACATGAATGTGCCCGATGACTTCACGCCGAGTGAGTTACAAACTGGCAAGTGGTGGCGCCATCTATTGGCCGGGGGCATTGCAGGAGCGTTCAGCCGGACCTGTACAGCACCTTTAGATAGACTTAAAGTATTTCTGCAGGTACGTAATACTTTTATCTATGTTACTATCGCTTGATGCGGTAAAGACATGTACCATTGCCGTATATTCTGTGAACTGTTCCATACGCAGCTAAAAATATTGGATAGAGTAGATGTTGCTACCTCGACTCCGTCAAGCACTCCTACCTTGGATATTTTTGTGGCTATTTCTAGCCTTAATTCGCACTGCTTTCAAACAGACTGCTTGTGTGTCAACCGTTATAATGGCGGACTCTATCAAGCTTTCGCCAATTCAGGGAGAACATGATCTTAAGCATCAAAAGACATTTCTTTTATTGACCAGTATATAGGTTCATATCTTAATTATTATTGTTCAGGCAGCGCGGTACCTTGCGCGCCATTCCTTGTAGTGATGCTTTGGCTTATGCCCTGCAGTGGACGTCTTTCTGCGCTTATGACGATGATCAAATGATATAAACTACCATAGCTCTTAAAATAAGATTTTAACAAAACGAAATCTGTTGAGTGTTCGTCCTGATTTAGTATGCCTTATACTATATACTTCACACAAATTAAATCTAATATTGATTTTTATCTTTTTCCAGGTTAACCCAGTTAGAGAAAATATGAGTGGGTGTTTAGCGAAAATGATTAAAGAAGGAGGTCTACGTGGCCTATGGCGGGGGAATGGCATAAATGTAATTAAAATAGCACCAGAATCTGCCCTTAAGTTCGCCGCATATGAACAAGTAAAAAGACTAATAAAAGGCGATCTGAGGGACGACCATCCCTTAGAAATACACGAGCGCTTCGTGGCCGGCGCCATGGCCGGCGCGATGGCTCAGACTGTGATCTATCCACTGGAGGTGTTGAAAACAAGATTAGCTTTAAGGAAGACTGGCCAGTACAGTGGGATACTGGATGCTGCAAAAAAGATATATTTAAGGGAGGGGCTAAGGTGTTTCTACAAAGGATACATTCCAAATATATTGGGGATAGTGCCGTACGCCGGGATCGACCTGGCGGTGTACGAGACGCTGAAGAAGAAGTACATCTCGAAGTACCAGAAGAACAACGAGCAGCCGGGCATGCTGCTGCTGCTGGCGTGCGGCAGCGCCTCGTGCACGCTCGGCCAGGTGTGCTCCTACCCGCTCGCGCTCGTGCGGACGCGGTTGCAAGCTCAAGGTAATTCTGCTTTTACTTAATTACAAGTTATGTGGAAGCATGCTCACTCTGCAATGTTAACGCTCTCCTTGGATGGGTGACGACCAATCACGTACCGAAACACATTCGTGCCTTGGATAGCACGTTATAACTGTTGGTCCCGGCTGTCATGACCTTTTGTCCTTATGAGAAAACGGAAGCCAGTAAAACTAATACCAGTCTTGGCAAAGGGTATCATGTTACCCAGATACTAGGTTGTGGCAGCCAAATAAGCAGTCGCCTCATGTTAAATATTGATATCCGGTTCCAACCCACCGTAGTTCGGCTTGGCAGATACATAGTATAAAGTCGATAATCCAAAACTCCACCTATAATAACCAAGTACAACGCCCGGGATATAGGCATCTCATATAAAGCAATGTCTTGATGTATTTCTTGCACTATGGCTTGATGCTACTTTGGAAAGTCGAAGCCTAATCTTCGACTGCTGGTTGCTGGTTGTACTCGAAGTCTTACAACCAGCCTAATCTTTGTGCACTAGTAATTCAAGATTGGCACAGACGTGACCCAACTCCAAAAAAGGACATCAAACAGGCAAAACACAAACGGAATTTCAAACTGAATATCCTGACTTGTTACTACAGAACAATTCAATTATCCTTTATGCATCGGAGGCCGCACGCTAAGGATCAAGTAGCGTTCAATCAATATTGACTCCGACACATTGGATCGAATCACAGCCAATCAACATTCAAGTACTGATTCGATTTGTTTCGTTTAGAACACTTTAAAGTGAGTGATCGGCTTCTTTGTCGAGTGCGAAAAGGAATGTCTTTCTTATAGTACACAAATATTGATATGGACACAGTTATATACTACTAGCTTCCGTCAACTACCTACCTTATCCTACCTACCCTATACACTGCCTACTTACCCTACCATACCTACCTACCTACCCTTCCTACCACTATTTTTTCTTCATTTTATTTTCCGTAAGAACTTTCTAAAAAGAATTGGAAGACTTAAAAAAAAGATGAACGAAGTCGCTAATGCTGTTCTCAAGTTATGGCGTGATCACAGTACATAGGGATTCATTTTATTATATAGATTTTTTACAGATACATTTATAAAATAACGCCTTTTTGCCACGCCTCCTGCTACGATATTTTGCTTTGTTGACGTTCATTGATCATACACGATGATTATGCACACCTGGCCTTTCTGAAGAACATCACCAATAAGATTATAATATGGCTTTCTTGGGCTTCCCTGCCCGACATGACCCACTCATGGCCTTGTATTTTTTTTATTACCACGTTTTAAACAAGGCCCCTGCGGTTCTGCCCTGTTGTCTCTTCACCACCCTTGTTTGACAGGTAGAGAACGCCTAAGGCATTAAGTCCGCGTTTGTACCTTTGTACATGAAGTATAAATAAATAAAAAATGAGATTAAAAAGGAAGTAAAGAGCTAAGCGAAGATGCAATATAATCTTAGGTGTATTCTGGGCAGCAAACACATAATTTATAAAGACCATTTATCCAAATGATTATAATTTTTTTTAACTGCACTCTTGAGTGCTACCAAGAAACTTTGTCATCACGGCTTATAAATTCGATACAACATTTTGTATGGTCCAAAAATCACTTAGAATGCCCTACCTGATAATGTTATCACATGTCTGTCTTCGCATTGATAACAGCGTTAGTTGGCATTTCCTTGTCCGCAGTTTATTACCCATATTAAATCTTTTCCCATATATTGTATCAGCGTGTGATAACGGTAACTACGCCTTACTTAACATCACATCATTAGCATATTTCTAAATATGGCGAGTTAGGGACGTCAAAGCCGGAATTAGGAACTTGTTGTTATTTGCCGATAACTCTTAGCGATAAGGTGTGTACTTACGCAGCTATCGATCAGCGGCAAACATAATAATATTATAACATGTATATGCACACGAGCAGTGGTGACCCAGTGGTAACGGCCCGGTAATGTAACGCTAATATGAGCAAAAACGTAAAGCTAACTTTGACTAGCTGGCAACACATGACAACTGTTTGTCTGGTTATAGGTCTACCAGAATCTTATAGTATTAAAAAAATCTTATTATATTCATACATATAGATACCTAATCTACTCCATGTTCATTAATACTTAAGAAGTAAATAAAAATTAATCAGTATCAAGATCTTTTAATCCAATTTCCCCGGTATTGCACACAAGAATTTTTCGTTTTCCCATTTGCCATGAGATTCCGGTAGACCTATAACACTATTCACGGGATTTTTACTCAGAGTTTCTCTCTTCTCCTCCTAACGTGTGTTCTAGAACGATTTCTAATAGAACTTTGTTTATTCCAGTAAAAGCAGCACAGGGCGCGGAGGGCACAATGAGCGGTGCGTTCCGCGAGATCATACAACGCGAGGGTATGCGGGGTCTGTACCGCGGCATCACGCCCAACTTCATCAAGGTGATCCCGGCGGTGTCCATCTCGTACGTGGTGTACGAGTACGCCAGCCGCTCTCTGGGCGTCAACATGACGTGATCGTGGCGCGCGCCCCGCCCTGTGACGTCACGCGGTCTGCGGCGTCATCGCTGCCGCACCGCCCCAACGCTCGAGCTCAAACTCGCATCACATTCTAATTTAAGCATATTAGCAAATTGCATTTCGTTGCACATAGCTCTTGTGCATGTTAAGTCTTATTTATTCTACATACGTGACATATTCCAATTATTTTAATTGTTTTGAACGAATATTGTAATCTATTAAGCTTGTACTTGTGTAGCGGACCATTGGTGGCATTTGATGGTAAATTGAGGTGAATGGAGTAAAAAATACCGATTGAACGTCGGTTCGTAACTGTGATTACAATAAATTATCATTTTTTATTTTTTATTTTATTTATTTCTATTTATTTTCCTTACGCACTCTCTCTAATTAGACCGTCCATGTTAGTTAGATAATGTTTAGTCGGTCTCATCATAATGCCAATCTAATTTGAAAGAGTGCAGTTTTTCAAAAGAAATGTTTCTATTATTCTATTTTAATTATAGAATACATGGAAAATTTCCGTTTTGAATTCAGATGGGAATGGAAGTGTAGTTTAGCTGAATGCGAGCAGCTATACTATACACGAGGTAAGGAACGAGCTGTGATTAGGGTAAGCAACATGTTTGGAAAAAAAAATATAAGGTACAACCTTACAAACTTCTCTGAATAATGCCGACGTATAATGTAGATCAAATATCAGGGAACAGATAACGTTAGAATCACTCGAGAAAGATATATACCTTTTACTTTGTGGTTCAAACAATGTCCGCTCCAATCCCATTGTTTTATATTTAATCTCGAATGCTCTCTAATTTCTTAACGTGTGCTAATTTTGTGGAATATTTTATTATTCCAGCCATTTGTTTAAGAGAAAATCAATTGTCATTTAAAGCTTTTTAAATATTTTTGAACAAGTTACTCTGGATATTTTAAATGTATGCTTCGAAATCACCAGCTTCCAGAATATAACCAAGTTTGATTATAATCCTAACCTCAGCATAAAAAAAAAACAACAAAAAAAACAAGTAATATACATTCATAAAATGCCTCATCTTCTTGTTTTCTTAGTAAAATCTTGTTAAATTAATAATCATTTATATAGGTAGGCCTTTAAAATTGTCTATTGCCTTTCTAAACATTTATCCCCTAGATGTTAGAATAAAAACTAGTAAATTTTTTCTCTCTTAATATTGAGTGTTAGGTAGTCTTCAAATTAATACAAATTAGTTGAATATTATAGGATTAATATCGCCACTGTTTGCCTATATACACTGTGTTAATAATAATTTAATGTCTGTGTTATACGTTACGGGTTACGTGCAGGATGTCCGTGATAGCCACGTTAGAACATTTTCAGAGATCATTGCACGCTTCTTATAAAATCGTCATTGATAAGTGAGCATTAAACATATAATATCACAGGACGTTTTGTATCGGCGCTGTGTTTGATGTTTACCTCTCCATGAACCCGAACGCGATGGTTTCTCTCTGACACTAGTTGGCGAATAACAATTTCAAATTAATCTTCGCTGACAGATGATATGCAGAGTTTGGCGCAAGTGCATATTTGCAGAAATTATCAAATCACCGTAATCGTTCGTGTATGTATCATGAGTATTCCTGCTTTGCGCCTGTTTGCCCGTAACCCTAAAATATGTTCGTCGCTAAAACAACTCTAGAACAGAGGGGTATGGTTCACCATCGTGACCCGTTATGTGGGCCGTTTAAGTTAGGCCAACTACAACTTCTATAATAACGTTTTGCTAACTCGCGTGTACTATTTATTATAAATATGAAACATTAAGGTTAAATGCTATAAATTTTACTGTCTTGTTAATGTCTTTTATTCATGTTTGTATATTAACACTCGTGTGGTTACAAATGAAAGGGAGTCAGAAAAGATGTTATCCAGCTGAATCTATGGAACGTTTGAAGGGTAAATATCAACGTAGGTACACTCGATAGTTGTAACCGTGCTGTTTCCTCACATACTCGTTATGATGTATTAAGGTATATTAAAGAATCCCAAAATGGCTGACTAACTACCGAATGTGCACGTTTAACGTTCAAAATAAAGTTAGGATCTATGAGAAGTATTGAAAGTCTCTTTGTGTTACGGCATACTGATACATTGTTTGTCAATCTTGCACCTACCAATAGCAAAGTAAATGGGGCAGATTGAGTAGGACTGGAAGTTCCAACATTTCTGAAGAAAGCTATTATGTTAAAACCTTATAGAGAAGATTGCATGAGAGGGAAACTTTTTTCTCAATATTCATTCAACTCAATAGCAAATTATAGAGAGATTAATATATGAAAGTCGTGATATTTTTATATGTTATATCAAAGAGACATATTCAGCATTATATTTACAACTATTTCACTCACTGTTGTTATTCAATATAATTTGTTACGAGTGCATAACATGTAGTGTGTGTTTGTTCTTAATGCAATTTTTGATGTAATTTAGTTCTAGGCTATAGTTAGGGTAGGTAGAAACAAATTTCGTATTGTGCTTTTAAGTAGTTTTGCTAGTTTACATTTTTCCCTAATAAAATATTATAGTTATCGAGGATGTGAGTATTGTAAGACGTATTATATCTCTGTCTATGCGTTGCCTTGTTGATTCAAAGAAATACCTACTATTTTATATATATATCACTGCTTTGGGGCGACGACGAGAGGTTCGCGTGCGATAGCCAAATGTGGTAATAAGTAGAAGGGCCTAAAATACCGTTAATCTTTACACCTCAGATAGAGAGAATCAAGTACCTTAACAAAGCATTTAACAATATATTTATAATAATATATAACTCAAGTCCATAATTATATTAATAAGAATTTAGTAGGTATACTAATTAATAGTTGTCATCGCATAGCATATGTATTTATTTGCAATATAATATGCAATTTGTGTCAGTAATTTTGCTTGGAATCACAGTTTTACAATCCTAATCTTGTGACAACCCCAGCGTATTTACAAACACTGCGTGATTTAGCAGATTACCTACAGTTGTTAAACTATGCTTATATCTTATTTAACTAAATGAAACCGTAAAAGTTATTTGGCGGGCACATGAAGTTCCCTTTGATTATTTCAAAGATAGTTCTTACCAACAAGAAGGCGAATGAAACGTACACAGTCAGCAAAGTAAGATATAAGCAATGTGCAATAAAACCAGTGTTCTTATTGCTTCTTATTAATAGTACCTAACAACCTGATATGAATACATAGAAAGGATTTAATAATATATCCTCAGTACGCTTTATTCTCGAATATTAAATTACTGTGAAATATATAATTATTATGTTCAAATGTTTCAATAAATAATGATTGGCTGTTGATTGATATTTACCTGAATAAACAATTATAACTTTACACGGATTGATTTAATTTTATCAACCTAGTAAGCGTAAAATACCTACTTGCGGGCACTATAGATCACAGACCATTGGCACTTTTGGCCCCTTGGGATTGCGCGGTTGCTGTCATAAGTTTGGTTCGCTCTGAGGCTGTGTTAAAATCTATACTAATCTTATAAAGCTGAAGAGTTTGTTTGTTTGAAAGCGCAAACCTTAGGAACTGATTGCCTACCCACGTCATTAACAATAGTACATTACTGCAGCGGCCAGCAAAAGAGGCATTGATGGACGAACTTGTAAATGTGGGCTGAGGCGGAGGCGGGAGGACATCGTGTTAAAGCCTCTTTGACAGAGGACTATTTAATACTGGTAGCTGTCTAGCATGTTACAGCTGCAGTGACATAATTTAAGAACGTTGTTGTGTCAGTGTGGTGTATGTCAAGTAGTTGTGTCTAATTGAAAATAACTCTCTTTACGACTTTCTTAAATATATATATTTTCCTTCCAATAAAGTCTTTCACTGGAAAGGTACCTGCATTAGTTTATGAACCCAACATAACCAGGATACCCAAGATAAAACACGAAAAAAAAAACAAATGATTTGCAACAACAAATGAAACAAAGATTTTCGGTGCTGTCAAAATGGAATATTTTACCATCACCAAGATTCAAATCGGTCAACTCATAGGTAGCCAGAATTGGGCTACATGGAAGTACAAGGTCTCTATCATGCTGCGGGGCACAGAAGGTGCCATGGAGGCGGCAGAAGGAAAACCTAGAAAGCCAACTATAGGAACCGGCGGTGCTACACTGATGACCTATAATGCAGAATTATTAAAATATAGGAAGGCAGACAGCAACGCTCTAATTATTATAACAAGCAACATGACCGAAGAGAATCTAATGAAAGTCATGCGATTTGAAACAGCAAACGAAGTATGGCAGGAACTTCACCGCTTGTTTGACGGTCAATCAGAAGACAGAGCATACACATTATGTATGCAATTCTTTAGCTTCAAAAACAATTCTGCGGATGACGCATCAACTATGATGTTGAAGCTTAAAAACATCTGGAACAATTTCAATGCTGAAATTTTGAAAACCGACCCTAACATGAAGTTGCCGAAAATGTTCTTGATCTGTAAAATTTTAGATTCTCTCAATGAAAAATTTTTCAGTTTCAAATCAAGTTGGATGCTGCTAAACAAACAGGAGAGGACAGTTGAATCACTGACAGCACAACTGTGCGGGTATGAGAGGGCGCTAGGTGGTCATATTGAAGAGACTCAGGAACTGCTCGTCTTTACCTCAAAGGTTGGGGTGCATGAAAGGAGCCTCCCCGAGTGGCGTTAATCTAAATCGTAATGCGATTCCAAACGCCCGGCGCACTCTGGGCAGCTTGCACTCGGTAACGCAGAGTCTAGCTGGCTAATCCTTTCACGACGATGGCACATCTAAACGGTTCTTCTCAGAACTATGATCAATGGTCCTTATTAAAGCCGAAATACAAAAAAAAGAGTCGCCTCTAAGGACATCCACCACCGGCTTTCGAAGCCCGCCCTCATTATCACCTCAATTAACATCGAAGGGTTCTCTGAAAACAAATCTCAGTTGCTGTCTCAACTTTGTCGGAATACAGATTGTGACATTCTCTGTGTCCAGGAAACGCATCGTGGTACCGAACATCTAAGGCCACACATCCCTGGAATTAATCTTGCTCTGGAGATACCCCACACACAATACGGAAGCATATTTTTGTTAAACCCTGCGTAACTGTTCTGTCTGCAACCTGGAGTAATGAAAATTGCACCGAAATTCTTACAGTGGATCTAGGTACTTGCTCAATCACATCAGTTTACAAGCCGCCTAACCAACCCTTTGAGTTCCTCAAACCATCTTATTTTTACATCCAACAGACTAAAGTAGTTGTTGGTGACTTCAATAGTCATAGTACCTATATCCTGGGGGTACCGCGATACTAACGCAGACGGCAATTTAGTCGAGGAGTGGGCTGATGCAACAGAACTATCCCTCATACACGATGCCAAACAACCTGCATCTTTTAATAGTCGACGTTGGAAACGTGGCTACAACCCAGATTTGGTTTTCGTCAGTACTAATATAAATTCTTTGTGTTCATAACTCGTCCTCTAACCAATCCCAAACACACAGCACAGGCCCATCACGTGTGAGATAAGAGCGGCAATTAAGCCCTGACAGGTCCCCTATAAAGCACGCTTTAACTTTTCGAAGGCAAACTGGGCAAAATTCTCTATCGATGTGGATGCAAATTTACGCGACACAGAACCTAAACCTTCTCACTATGAACAGTTTGTGGATACCATATGGACTGTGTCGCGTCAATGCATACCTAGGGGCTGCCGCACATTATACATATCCGGCTTTACTCCAGAATCTTTAGATCTTCTTAAGACCTACGAAGACCTCTACGAGAATGACCCCTTTTCTGAGGATACAATTGCTGCTGGGGATGCGTTGATGCTCATGGTAGGTGAAACCCGTAAACAAAAATGGATCACTACAGTAATAGACACCATTATAGTAACAGACAGCATTACAATACATAAACTTACTTACGGAGACCCTCCGGACCCTGTCAACCAGGGCTTCGTTACGGCCAATAAAATAGCCCAACAGCTGCTACTCAATGGAAAACCTCCCCATAAACCCCCAAGAGCCAAAAGTCTTTTACTCTCACAGACATCATCCAGGCCATCAAGGCATTAAAAAATGGCAAGGCGATTGGTGTCGATGACATAACTGTTGATCAGATAAAACACCTGGGACCTTTGGCTGTATCGTGGCTCTTGGCACTCTTTAATAACTGCATGGCTTCTGCAAACATTCCCAAATTATGGAGGAAGACCAAAGTCATTGCACTACCAAAACCAGGTAAGCCCTCCGACGACCCCAAGAGCTACCAACCCATTTCTCTATTATGTCACACATATAAGCTGTTTGAAAGACTTTTATTAAACCGCCTCACAGCAGAAATTGACTCGGATCTGATCCCTGAGCAAGCAGGATTTAGACCTGTTAAATCTTGCTCTAGCCAGGTTCTCCGACTGACAGATTATATAGAGGATGGGTACGAAACTAATAGAGTCACTGGTGTCGTACTCGTTGATCTTTCGACTGCTTACGATACCATCAATATCAAAAGACTGCTCGGCAAGGTCAGGAGCCTTACTAAGGACCAGGGTTTTGTACGCATACTGAGTGAACTCCTGCACAACCGCCGTTTCCAGGTGTGCTTCCAGTCCAACAAGAGTAGATGGCGACGACAATAAAACGGGCAGTGTGTTGGCGCCGACGCTTTTTAACATCTACACAAACGACCAGCCCATTACCCAACACACGGAGCGGTTCCTATATGCGGATGACATGGCCTAAGCAACGCAAGCAGTGACTTTCGAAGCCGTGGAGCACACACTGACAATGGCACTCGACTTACTGGGAGAATACTATGGCTGCAATGCTCTGCGGCCCAACCCATCCAAGACACAGTCGTGCGCTTTCCACCTTCGCAACTTGCATGCAAATCGGACACTCGCCATCTCGTGGTGAGGTACTGAGGTCGAACACTGCTCGAACCCCAAATACCTGGGTGTGACGTTGCATAGGGCCTTAACATATAAGCCACACTGCTACGTAACAAAGCAGAAGGTCGGGAACCGTACTAGCTTGCTCCGTCGCCTTATTTCCACCAACTGGGGAGCGGCACCCGATGTTCTCCGCACAACTGGTATGTCTCTATGCTTCTCTGCTGGCGAGTTTGCATGCCCAGTGTGGCACCGATCCACTCACGCCAAGCAAGTAGACATTGCCCTAAATGAGACGTGTCGGATAATATCGGGCTGCTTAAAACCAACTCCACTTAATAAGCTCTACCCGCTAGCAGGCATAGCACCACGGATGTCGCATGCGCAATGGAAAAAAAGTACCAGGAATCCGATTCCCGACATCCCCTCTACGATTATTCTACAACTCAGGGTAGACTGAAAAGTCGTAGGAGTTTCCTGCGAACTACACAGGCAATCCAGGACAGGCCGCCTGAGGAGAGGAAAAGGTTGTGGGTGGAGAAGTTTCCACCGCCCCATGACTTTGTTGAGCCCAAGGAATATATCTGCCGCTTGGTCATAAATTGCAGTGGCCTGTATGGAAAGAAAATTGAATCGGCTACGTACCCAAGTAGGCCGCTGCAAATATAATTTGGCAAAATGGGGGATTATTGATTCGTCCAACACCCTGTGCGAGTGTGGTGCCCCTGTACAGACTATGTGCCACTTGCTGGAGTGTCCTGGTTGTCCTTTCACTTGTACCCTGGAAGACCTGTACAGTTCTTCTGACGCTGCAATAAGCGTGGCCGCATATTGGGCCCAGACAATCTAATAGAATATGCCGTCGAATCGAAAAGAAGAAGAACCTCAAAGGTGCAGCATAAATCGTAGTCAAGGGACGAGAACATCAGATACAGATACTGCTCAAAAATAGCCCACCGCATTAAAAATTGCAAGCAGTTGATTAACGAAGGCAGACCGAAGAAACCTAAGTCCTCGTCCAAGCAGCAGCAAGTGCAGAATATAACGCTGATTATTTACACTTGCTCTGAAGAAAGCGATACAGAAATTTGGTATGTAGATATTGGTGCTACAACTTACGTCAACAATAGAGGAGACATATTCACATATTTTGCGGCATTTGGATCGAACCACACCGTTACTAGGCAGATGGGACTGTAGTTTCTGCAAAAGGGAAAGTGTCTGTGGTAGTTCAAACCAAAGTTAACGGCAAAACTATGAATTTAACTCTGAGTGTCTCTTGTATGTACCGAAGCTTACCAAGAATTTGATATCTATATTGGCTGCACAAGATAAACTGCAAAATAGTACATTTATTCCCACCATGAAACAGAGCAGGCTGGAATTAAACGGTCAGATTTTAATAGTTGGAAACAGGAACCAGAGTGGAGCACTATATAAGTTACAAATGAAGATAGTTCCGCCAAGCAAACCCGTAGAGATTAATGCTGTTAACCCATCGAGCTTACTCCAATTATATCATGAAAGATTTGGTCACCAGAACAAGAAATACATCAAAGATCTTGTCAAGAGGGAACTGGGATTAATCTAAATGATAAAATTGATTTACAGTGCGAAGGCTGCATTTATGGAAATGCAAAGCGTCATAAATTTGACAAAAGAGAAAGAGCTAGTACGCCTGGAGAGCTGGTACACGCTGATGTATGTGGACAATTCCCTGAAAGTTACTCGAAATGTCGCTACTTGGTTCTTTTAAAGGATGACTTCTCCGCGTTTCGTCATGTTTATTTAATTCGAAGCAAAAGTAAAATAAAAGACAACATTATTCAATTTCTTAAAGAAGCCAAAAATGCCGGCAATACAGTCAAAACGCTATTGAGCGACAATGGCGGAGAGTTTGATAATAAAGCAGTTCGGGTAGTACTGAACAGGCAGGGAATAATCCAGCGGCTAACGATGCCATACACACACGAACAAAATGGGTGCGCAGAAAGAGAGAACAGGACTCTTGTGGAAACAGCTCGTTCATACATGCACGCAGGAGACCAATTTCCACAGGCCCTGTGGACAGAGCTTATCAATACATCCTCAATCGCATGGGACCCACAAGAGAAGAAGGGAAAGTACGTATGAGCTGTAGCATAAGAAGAAGCCTAAGATTTCACACTTGCGTGGGATAGGGAGTGAATGTTTCTTTCACATTCCTAAACAAAAAAGGAAAAAGCTAAATAAGACGGCTGTAAAAGGCAGACTTATTGGATACGATAACGATGACGGATATCGCATATGGAATGGAAACAGACCCAAAGATCTAGAGATGTCACCTTTTGTCCATCCATGGAATTAAGAATCCCAATGGCCTTGGGCGTGGTCCTCAGGAAGATGATCATTTACCAGTAAGCCGTGAGATAGAGGCAGATTCTGATTTGATAGGACAGAGGGAGTGATCTTTCCGGAAGAATATTTTCCGCAGCATAAAGCTTATAGAGAAAATGATGACCATGTACATATTGAAGTTTCGGCACATTGAACATTAATATCAAGCTTGAAAGGTCTCGACTGATAAAGTCTATGCTTCGTCTAGCACAGATCCAGATCCCAAACCCCGAGAGCTTTCAACTCGAACTCCAGAATCGTTTCGAGTGCCTAGGGAGCTCCGTGTACGAATAAAGCGATAGGTTCGTGGGAGCTATCCAGTTTTAAAGTATTTGTACAAAAACGCCACCATGTCAGTTTGACTTGAGGATCAGACCTCGAAACGTATCCTTCTGCAACGAGGTGTGAGACAGGGAGACGTCATATCTCCGAAACAGTTCACCGCTGCACTGGAGGATGTCTTCAAGGTTCTGGACTGGAGCGGGCTAGGCATCCGCGTCAATGGCAAGTACATTCGTTTTGCCGAATGGCGAGTACTTCGGTTTGCCGACGATATAATGGTTATGGCTAAGACCATGGAGGACTTCAGAACAATGTTCGATGACTTCAGTAGAGCTTCCGAAAGAGTGGCTCTTAAAATGGACATGGACAAAACCAAGGTGATGTTGAATGCCCATGTTACACTCATTCCTATCAAGGTCGGAGACTCTACACTCGAAGTTGTTGGACGACTACGTCTACCTGGGAGAAACGATCCAGTTGGGTAGGGCCAACTTCGAGAAAGAGGTCAACCGTCGAATCCGACTCGGTTGGGCAGGCGTTCGGAAAGTTGCGCGGTATTGTAAAAGGGGGACGCAGCCCGCAACTCCTCATCCATCTTTATTGACTGTGTCCTGGTTCGTTTGGGTGATCGGTTGGTAGTGGGCTTCTATATCTAGGGGCAATACGAGAGCGGTTAGTTCTGTTCTCGAAGCGCTGCCTTGGGCGAAAATCGTACCTCGGCGTGTGAAAGGATTCGCCATCGCCTTCCCGATGCGGAGTCGCGCTGGACGTGGTTGGACCAGGGCCTGCTGGTCTCCCAGAGATAGGGGACCTTTGGTTGTTAGAAGACGGCGTTTCGAAACGCACGCGCGGAGGCTGCACCGGCAAATTCATCCGATCACTTTTCACACTACCAAATATCTCTTTCATTTGTACTAGTGTGTCATGCAGCTCTGTCCTGGAGCTGTATAGTTTCGTACCTAATTTATATTTGTAGTAGTTATTAACCCCTTTTAAAAACATTTTAATGAAAGTTTTTTCATCGGTTATGCCTGCTTGCTGAGCATACTCCGACAGTCTAAAGAAAAAGGCATCTACTTCCTCTTGTCTGTCTTGTCGTGCGTTGTAAAATTTTTCGACGAAATCTATCCCCACCGAAAATTCCTTTTTGAGGCCATCGCAAATTTCTTTGAATGAAAGACCGTCCTTATAGATGAATTTAAAATAAGCGAGTGCCGGGCCGTCCAGGTACGCTCCCAAAATGAGTCCTAAATCCTGTTCTTGCCATTTATTTATAGCGGCGACAACCTTGAACTGCAAGAGGAAAGCCTCGAAACTGGACTCTGTTCCCGTCCCCGTGAAAACTGGCTGTGCCATTTTTAATTAAAATAGACCACTTATCTTTATTTTCTCTGCGTTTGCTCGTCGGCTGGGGTTCTCGCCGACAGGACTTTCGTTCCTCGTAACGACGCGACGTACACTCGTTGATAGGGCTTCGCGCACTGTTCTCGCCGTGCACACGCGAAAATATGTTTTTTTCGTATTTTTTCTTAGAATTTTTACTTATTTACCCGGGATTTTCACTACGCGGCGCCTCCACCATTCGTAAAAGGGAGACGCAGCCAGGGGCTGAAGAAAATACTATACGACTTCTACGACGTATATTTATTCAAACGTGCCGCCCGTAGGTCGGCTCTCACAGAAGTGTCGGCTAAACAAAAAACTACACGCGTTCGATTTACTTCTAAATATTCTGTATTCGATTTCCTTCCAAACTTAAAATAAATATAAGTTGCCAGCTTTAGGTGTCAGCGGCCGAACAGGTTGCTCGTCCTATGTGGAAAACCTCTACATGGAGGTATTGGTCATAACTGAAACCGACTTTGCATACGGGGCATAGCCTTCGCAAAGGATGTTGATTTGGCATCATTGGTCCAGTTGGTGACTGTTTATGGCATTGGTCCAGTTAATAACTTATTGATAATATTAAATACGTTAAGTGTGATAAGCTCTGGATAAAGTTCAATGATAGGTTTAGAAGATTCGATGCGATCCAGCCTTTCCTTCTCTGGCCTGATAAATGCTTGAGGATGAAATATTGTATCACGTTTGAATTTCACATAATTAAACTCCATCCGGGTGGATGTGAGTTATCACATCATTTCTGTTAGGAATAAGAGGCCGCCTTGTTACTTTTGCGGAGGTTTTGTGCAAGGAGGTTCAAGCGTGACGGCGTTGACTTGTTAATGCATGTGCACTTGTTAGCTGAAGTTAGAGTAAGTATCGGAGAATCCGGTAATTCGTTTGCCATGACTTGAGCCTTCCCCTTGTAAGGGAAGGACCTCAGATTAATTCCTCCGTTAGGTAAAGGTGTTAGGTAAGAGTGATTTTCCTTCCAAAGTTGAGAATAGCTGCGCTTCACATGATTCTGCGCATCTATTCGTAGGGGCGTAGCTCATGTAGAGGTTTTCCACATAGGACGAGCAACCTGTTCGGCCGCTGACACCTAAAGCTGGCAACTTATATTTATTTTAAGTTTGGAAGGAAATCGAATACAGAATATTTAGAAGTAAATCGAACGCGTGTAGTTTTTTGTTTAGCCGACACTTCTGTGAGAGCCGACCTACGGGCGGCACGTTTGAATAAATATACGTCGTAGAAGTCGTATAGTATTTTCTTCAGCCCCTGGCTGCGTCCCCATTATTACTTTACTCTTTGGCGTCCCCCTTCTACAGTATCTTCACTTGCAATTCACCACAGTGTCTCAAGACAAAAGAGTATGACAAGTGTGTGTTGCCACTTGCCAGTGATGAGCTATAGCTCTGAGACGTGGTCGCTCATAATGGGCCTCTTCAGAAAACTTACACACACAGTCACCCAAAGGGCAATGGAGAGGGCTATCCTCGGAGTTTCCTTGTGTGATCGAATCAGAAATGTAGAGATCCGAAAGAGAACCAGGGTTACCGGCATAGCCCGAAAAATTGCCAAACTTAAGTGGCATCGGGCAGGGCACATTGCTCGCAGAACGGATGGCCGATGGAGCAGAAAGTTCTGGAGTGGTGACCGCGAACTGGAACTCTTTCTGTTGGAAGGCCTGCCACTAGGTGGTCCGATGACCTGGTGACGGTTGCGGGGATCCGCTGGATTCGGACACGGGACCGGTCAATGTGGCGACGCTTGGGCGAGGCCTATGTCCATCAGTGGACGTCTTTCGGCTGATGTGGTTTTTTCTTTCGATAATTATCTAGGTTTGTAATTAACCAGTTCAGAGGCAGACGTATCACACGCATCAGTATCAGTAGTATAGTCTGACTATTGTAAGTCGGCAGAAGTAAAAAAATATGGAAAATCGATAATTTGGGAAAGGTAATTCCGTCTTTACTACGAAAAATTATTTTGATTGTTTGTATTTATTATTATTATAATGTAGCCAGATTCATTCCTGGTTAAAAATAATCACATCATAAACGTGGCCGCCTATTGGGCCCAGACAATCTAATTAAATGTGCCATAGAATCGAAAAGAAGAAGAAGAAGATCACCTCAGTACGATGCAGATGGTGACAGTGTGTGATTACAGCTAAACCACAAAGATTGTTGTTTTGTTTCATAATGTTGTAATTTGATACGATCTTCTTATGAACAAAATGAACAGCAGCCTAATTGCGTAACCCATGACGCTTTCATTGGTGAAGATACTCTTATCGAAAGACTCCAATATTTTTTTTAAATTGGTATTTAATTATCTAATTATTTAAAGTGAATTTGTCATACTCTTTCATGGGGTCAAACCATTTGCCATGCCGTATTCACTTACGCAATAAGGCTGCTGGCGTATACGTATTCGTAAAAAAATCTTAAGGCAAAAATCACGTCGATTTTTCGATATCTTGTAAACATTGTTATTTTTGGCTAAAGACGACATCGTGCGGTTTATTTACGTCTTGAAATTTACAAATCATGTTATATAATAACTGCCGCACTCCATTTGTATGTTCAAGCGTGTTTTGTACCTTATTTTGTGAAAAAAGAAACAGCTATCTTTTAATTATGCTGAGTATTTTAAGCATCTAGCTTACAGCTGAAGTACCACAAAAGTTACTGATGTAAAGTTCTACCAACTTGTCTGTAAATGGGCGAAAATTGGAATTCGGCCGTCATGTTCAAATGTCATTCGATTGTCAGTGTCTACTACATTCGGGTTCTCTGGTTGTTTTGTCGTGATATTGCTGAATTAATAATGGTCATATGCCGAAAGCTATTAAAATTGATGCTCGAAACACTATTCTAAAGGTTAAAACCTTTTTTGAAGAAGAATCTCGCGCGGGGTCTCCGATTATTCCATTTAATCAAATATAATGCTTATTTTTGTTAACCCATTTGTAAACTTTTAAATCACGACGATTCTCGGTTTTATGTCCATAAAATTTGGGACACTTCCTTTACGTGTGATGTTAGAAAAAATAATTAAATCTTGAATTTCTAACGGTGGGTGCATTTCCAAGTAGTTTAAAAACAAAGTTTGTTGTTAGTCATAATTAACTCTAGAAATATTTATTGTTTATTTTGTTTATTTAAATACGTCGTGAAAAAGTTTAAATAAAAAAGGGTCAGATCTATGGGATTTTCGCAGGTTGCTTGGGAACATGCAAAATAAATAAAAGTGGAAAATAATGTTCTAAATACGGCAACACTAGGATTTGTGGATGGAGTTAGTCCGGCCGTACCATATCCGAGCGTGTGTAAGCGAGAACAGACTTGTGGGCGGGGTTAGTCCGGCCGGACCAAATCCGGACGTGTGTTACCACTGTAACATTCACTGTTCACAGTCATTCACCGATCATCGGTATAACATGTAACACCATTCCATTCTTCTACACCATTATACTCTTCGCTAGATATTGGTTGTTTTGTTGGCGTCAAAGGTTCTTTTACGGTTCAGTTGTAACAGTTTCATTTAAAAGTTGATTCGGATATCTATCGGTGGCGGACTCTCATTGAAACAGTGTTTCTAGGCCCGAGGGATCCAACTGAGCAGATTGGTAAGTAAACAACTAATCTAAACGGTTCCGAATTCTCTGTTCCCTGAGAGCAGCCAATAATCCTGGCTTTTCAAATCATAACCAAATCCATCAATCATTTTTTTTTGATCTGGCAATACTATTTCTTAAAAACAATCTTGTCTCTGACTGACATTTGTTTATCTGTGAATTCTCAAATGTCTTTCTTTTTAATTCAGCACGTGTAGACGCTGACGACTTGCTTATCATCCCATAAAAGTAATTTAGGTAATATTATTTATTCCATTAGAAACGCGTGAATAAACTAAAGTGATTGGTTCAAAGGTTATTTCTTAAGTGACGGAGGATTTCTAGCGGCGTCTTACTTTATAGATTTACGAAATCAAGAGTAGGAGCAAGTACTTAGGTACTGCATTTTTTTGTGTTCGTGTAATAAAAAATTGGCGTTGACTAGGTAGCCAGAATGCCGTCTGACGCAAAGAAAAGGGCCCAACAGAAGAAGAAAGAGCAGTCGGGCAACAGGAACAAGAAGCCTGTGGCAAGAGTGACCAATGACGAGAATGGATCTGCTACCAACGGCAAGGAGGAACGTGAACTTACCGCAGAAGGTAAATACCACAGTGAAATTTGATATTATTTGAATCTTTTCGGGCTAGGTACTTTTAGTAATACAAACAAATACGAAGTGGCAAATTTTGTTAGTACTTGTGTCACCTGGTCTTTGTTGTTGGAGCTTGATCTGGCAAAAATTATAATATGACTATAAAGCACATGGCACAGTAATTTACATATACATGGTTGCCTTTAGTTGTTCAACAACTTCAAACATGTGTACTGCATTTATTTTTAACACTTACTGGCAAATAATTGCCGTTTCTATGATACTTAGTAGATGACACATTTTCAAGCTCTTATTTTAATTTTAACCAACTTCAGAAAATAGGTGGTTTGCATTTAGACTGCATGTTGTTTTTTATTTCTCTTTCAGCACAGTTCCACTGTACATAGTTTTAATTTGGTAAACTTATCAATCTAATCAATGCAATTTTACAGGCCTAACTTTTAAAACTGCATTGATTAGATTGAAAAGTTCTATTTATGTAATGGTAAAATAGCAAAATCAGGCCAAATGCATTATGTGCACTGAATTTTTAATTATATATAATTTCATTGATACCAAAAGCGTCTAGATACACACATGGACAGGACAAAATTGTAAGATGCGCATTTTAGTGCAATTTGATCACAAAATAAATATGAATAACTTGTTGGCATCACAAATGCCAAATGGGTTATCTCTGTCCAAGTGAAGCCCTGGTCAAGTAAATCAGGCTCTGCACAATTCTGATCTAAGGCGTGTAGTTAATAGTATTGGGTATTGATGTGTGTTAACTATGTTATTTTGTTAATAAAGCAGTACATGATGGTTTTGGCTTTTTGTAAGTCGAAATGGGGTTAGCTATATCCCAAACTCAATGGGGTTAGCACTCATTAAGTTTTTGCAACATCATAATCATTTCGGTCGAAAGATGTCCACTGCTGGACATAGACCTCCCCCAAGCATCGCTACACTGATTGGTCCTGTGCAATTCGCGTTCACCAAACGCCCGCATACTTGACCAGGTTGTTGCGCTAGCAAGAGGGAGGCTTACCAAAGCTGCGTCTTCCGGATTACATTAGATTAGATTTTGCATGGGACATTAAAATAATAGACTCAGAAATAACAAGAATTCTCGTCAAGAAGTCTCTTCGTCTATCTACTAAGGATCAAACAAAGGACAATGACATTAAACAATAACTTATGCCCCACCCAGTACAAAAAAGCCTTATGTTATATAGATATAATTGTCTGATTGCACTAGGTAAATAAGGCATTGTAAAAAAAATGTCCAAGGAGATCAAAAATCAACCTTAAATCTGACCACAACTTCAGGCAGAAATAAACTGCCAGAAATATCAGTTTTAAATGTAACAACTACAATTATGTGGTGCAACCAAGTCATGGGCCACTGGCTAACGGTTATCCACGGTAGACAGTTGAGAGAAAAAAAATGGTCACAGCATTAGTCATGCTTTCACTAAAATGTTGTGAATTCTGCCTCTTAGTAACAGCAACTGTTGTCAAATTCAATGCATTTGTTACTTCACTAATGTTCTGTAATAGTTGTTGTATAATTTAATGTCATTAGTTATTAACCTGGTAACAATAAATTGCAACACTTTTTTTGTATCTTCCAAATTAAATTTTTACTGCAAAATTGTTTAATAAATTTACTATTGTAAAAGTCTTTTCAAATATTCTTTCCTATTTGAGTTGAATTTCATAGAATAATGAAAATATTAAATTGGCGACTTGCCCTGGCTGGATGGGCCACATTGTATACACAAACCTGTATCGTTTAACAGTCTCTCCATTAGTGAAAACCATGCCAAAATCAGTTGTATTCTTTAAAAGAAGTAAGTGAAGAAACAGACAAGCAGACAGCGACTGTTTTGTACTATTTATAGAAGAAACAATTTCATATGGACAGTGACAACATACAATGTTTGTCCATTATGCATCTGTTGCGCATCTGTGCAGTATTCACTTTGTGTATCGCTCACCTAAGTCAAAACATGAAATGCATTTTCTTTTATCAAGACTTTGCAGCCTATGTTTTATGTCATGTTATGATTATGTATGTCATCACATCATTCAGATCAGTAAGGTTAAGGTCCTAAATAATAAAAGGCTCTAACTTGAGATCATATGGTAAAATTTTACAATTCCATCTATTATAATCATGACATTACCACTTATGGTGGTAATGTCATGATTATAATGTGACTGGTCGAAGCGAAGTTTACGCTAAGTTTCGTATTTTATAACTTTGCTATCTGAATTTTATACATAGAACTAGAAAATCTTTCAAATTTGGCCGGTCAAAAGTACGGATGCACATAATGCATCAGCGTTTGCTTAATTTAAAACATGTTGAATTTTTTAAGTAGTAGGAAATATAGCTAAATATTTACAAAATAAATAAAATATTTATTTAAATATTTTATTATTTGCTATAGCTAAATATTTTGTTACAGAGGCACTATGCCTCAAGCTCGAAGAGGAGGCCAAGATGAACTCCGAAGCCAGATCGTGCACTGGCTCGCTTGCCGTGCACCCGAGGTCGAGAGATATCAAGATTGCCAACTTCTCCATCACATTCTATGGAAGTGAGCTGCTCCAGGATACTCTTTTGGAGTTGAATTGCGGCCGAAGATATGGCCTCGTGGGATTAAACGGATGTGGTATGTATTATTGTAATTTTTTAGCAATTCAGTTAAAACACTCATTTTATTAAACGGCGGCGTCCAACTAGCGCCCTGAATTTCAAAACTGATATTCAACCGATGCGTCTAATACAACGTTTAATGAACTGGCTGGCATTAGCTTAGATCGGTCGGCAACAGG
Organism: Orthosia gracilis; assembly: GCA_947562075.1. Lineage (NCBI taxonomy): Eukaryota > Metazoa > Arthropoda > Insecta > Lepidoptera > Noctuidae > Orthosia > Orthosia gracilis. The sequence goes on from OX387268.1 coordinate 7,269,219, forward strand.
CGGACCGCGAAAGGCCGGAACTTTGTTGTTATAGGTATATATGTAAGGGTAATATCTAATGTTTTAGAAAAATATGAAAAAGCAAAGAACCAGCTATCAACCTAGCTACTTACTATGTTGGCTTGGTGTTGTTTCTATTTAGTCCGTCAGTGAGATTATCAAATAATATTGGGGACCCGTATTTTTTGCTTTATCAAATAAATAAAAATTGACAAAGATTAACGAGCGCATCAAAGTGGGGTGGGGGGGAGTTTATGTGACGACACTTTCGTATTTTTTTGTTTAAGTAGCAAAAGAAAAAAATTACGTGTCCAATATTTTTAGGTTATCTAACTGAAGGACTAAATATATGTTTTTGTCAACATCCTTAATACATAAGGGCTGGAATGACGAGGACCAAACAATGTTGTTTCTACACAAAAACTATGTTGGCGAAATTTTAATGATGCCAGGCTTACTTTTTTAAAACCTTATCGAAATTTAAGCGTTGCAGTTGCAGCCAAGCGAAAGTACATTGTGTCTCGATCTCGACGAAAGTCTTAACATTGTTAGATAAAATTCAACACTGCATATAAACTTCCGTATCTCAGCCTATATAACTTACGAATTAAACCCGACGTGTGGATCAATTTATCTGCATTTCGTTCGGGCTCACGCGCCTACGCATTTTAATTTAATACAAAGCCGGCTGTGAACAAGTTGATCCATTCACCTGTGAGTTTCATAACACCGTCTCTCAATCATAAAACATTTAATCCACAATCACATCTAACTAAAACAATGTTCGAACCCTGTTGTCAAATAAAATGACGTGTTTCTTACATGATTACGTAATGAATTCGTCATTATTAGACACTTCCGATACAGAGTTATTATTGCGTTTCTATTGTATCACATTATCAGTTTTTCCTTGACACAGAGTAAGGGTATGTTGCGTCGTCCAATAGATTGTCTGATTACGAGTACGTCCAGAGGCAAGTTTAATTTATAGGCGATAAGTGCTCGTTGAGTTCCTCGTCAATCCTATGCCATTGAATCCTGGAGGTTCCCCTAGTCGACGGCACGAACTATTTTGTGCGCGAGTTAAAAATGCATGCGATCTCATCCGACAACATGTGCAAAAGAGATAGATGCTGTGATGAGCAGTAAGAAGCTAGTTCGCGTACGAACTAGCAGTTTTGCAAATTTGTAATGATGTGAAGATGATGATTTAGGACGAAAACGAGCGCGCGAAATTTTATAAACAGACCTTTGGGAGTCTAGATATCATGAAAAAACGACAAAATGTATATTTCCATAATAAAATTATTTGCATTGTTGAATTACTAATCTATCCCTGTATGGAAGCCGGTTTGCAATTTTCTTTCTTCTTATGGGTAAGGCCGTAGATTTTGCCACTTAGTAACATAGAGTAACATAGATATTTCTATGTTACGGTAATATAGAAGTAACGCGAAAGTAACGCATAATGTTTGTAAGGCCAATTCCACAACGCACTATTTTTAGGAGACTTCAAAAAGGCGAGGTTTCGATGTATTAACTAAACTGACTTGCACCGCTGCCGCAACACATCGTGTGCCCCCAGTAAGAGTCTTTTTGAAGTCTTTTTTTTTACTTTTTTTTTGTTTTCCACTCAAAAGCTCAAAAACATAGTTAAAATACTTTTTTTATGTAGGTCCGAACTCCAATATTATGATACTGGGATCTAACTAGTTAGTCGAAGGAGATGTCATTGTGCCGAAGCAACAAATTCTAACATCTAACATATTTTTTTTTTTACATTTTGCAGGGTAGTTTATTTTAATGATTATAGTAAAGCCATATTTGTGACGATTGCTAATCATATTTTAATGAACATCGAATCTTGCACTGATCTGCAAAATGCAAAAAAAAACTTAAGAGGAATTTCGAAAACTTTTTGTGCCTTTTTTTATTTCTTCTTAAGAAATAAAAAAAGGCACAAAAAGTTTTCGAAAATTCTAAAAATGCACCGTTCTGAATCACACAAAAAAAAACAATTAAGAAAAGACGTTTAAAACATAGTAAATAGTAAAGGTCGATTTAGCAGTTTTTAGAGATTACATTTTTTTTTTCTCGAAATTAAGGATAAGTTTTTTTTAGAAATATTGTTTTTTTTTAGCATATTTAGAAATTTTGAAAACTGTAAGAGGTGTTTCTGAAATATTTATTATTTACTATTTTAAGAAATTTCAAAAACTGTAAGAGTTGCTAATTAAGGACTCTCCCCAAGAAAATTTTAATTTCGCAAGCTACCCTGGTTTTTTTTTCAGTGGGAAAAATCATCTTACGATCCCCCTCGCCCTTGGGTGGGGCGTGGGAGTATACGCCCTACGGGCTTTTACCATATGGTAAATAAAGTACTGTGTTTTGAATTTCGTTAAACAATCTAAACCAATACCTACATAAAACAGTATCGTTAAGGAATTTTTACCTGCTTAGAAAATGAAAAAAAAAAATACTCGCTGAAATCAAACATTTACTGAGCGGACTTTTCGTTATTCTACACGCCCATACATACTTATTTTGAAAAAAAAAAGTCCTTATATTTTTTGCAAGGTTTTTATGTCAACAAAAAATATATTTACTTAATAAGTTACATTATGCACAAACCTTTACAACAGTAAAACGTTACGTAACATACAATCAACGTTACCAGTAACACCGAAGCTACATAGAAGTAACGTTAAAGCGCGATTTTTCAAGGTTATAAATTGTCATAACTCGACATCAAAGTGAATGTTAAACATAGACAAATTACCACGCACTTATTAGTTACTCGTGCATAATAATACATAAGAGGTGTACAATAAAAACTGTTATTTACCTTTAAAATCGCCAAACTTCACAATTAATATTTACTGCCGAAACACACGTGTGCACCTTTGACAGACTCCAGAGACGACAAGATGGCGTCCTTTTTTTTTTTTAATATTTTGCCTGAATACTTGATGTTGCCAGTGCAAGTAAAAAACTCTACCAACTATTTTCAATGCTTTTTAAAGGAAAAGTTTTGGTAACATACAAAGTAGTAACATAGAAGCAAAATTTGGAATTTTATAGTTTGAAAAGTAATAAAGCTATAAAAAACGCGTTTTTAATGACACGAATGGCACGATGTAGAGCGTAACTTTAGAACTCCTCATATAGTCACAATTAATTAAAAATTCATTAGAAAATGAAAAAATATATAGTGTTAGAATGCCAAAAAGACAGCATGCTTTTCGTTAAATTTGGATGTCTGAATGAATTTAACTCGTTATATTTTTTTAAACGTTTAACTTTTAGCATTTTAAGAATAGGATGTAAAGAGTTTACAATATCCGTAATTGAATTATAAAACTTTCATTGCAATTTAGCCATGATCTTGTTTTTTTATTGACGATCAAACTTTGACAATATTTTTTTCTTCATAAAGTGGCAAAATCTACGGCCTTACCCTTATGGTATTTATTTCCGCCCAAAGATGCGTTAAAATTAGTGTTGAAATATGGAACTTTCGACGCTCATAACTTTCAAATATTGTATATTTTTACTTTTTTGTTTCCATACAGGGCTAGATAATGATGAGACAAATTGATCTCATTTTTATTTTGAACGTACATCGTCAAACAGTGGAGTAATCGCCAGACTACGTTTTATGGAAGAATGATCGACTAGTGTAACCTTAATAGGCAATATATCGGGATTGGAAAGCTATCTCCTAGAAAACACTACAGTAAAATCGAATTTCGGATCAAAAAAACTAATGATATTATGTTACTTTAGTGGGCATGTTTAATCAATTCCATCAAACGAATTTGCGCTTCAAAGATTTTGCAGTGAAAACGCGGAACGTGTTAGTCTACGACTGGCATGCTTATCAGTTGAATTCGCGGCTGTTGTAAATTACTCTTAACAACAAATCAGAAGGGAACGTGAACGTTATAATGTTTTCCTTATTTAATGAGCATAACAAAAATTGAAAATTTTCTGTGAAAAATGTAAACACACAAGACGTAAACGTATCATGGAAACACAAATAAAGATTCCTCTCTCTGTTGTTCCTTCTCCTGGACTTTATATATAGAGTCCATTTAATGAGGATGGTTTGCCATAAAACAGTTGAGGATTCAAGAAAACTTTAACGTTGCAAGTGTTGGCCACAAAAATATTTGTATTTATAAGCGGAGCAGGAAAACACCACGAGTAAACCTGGTCTTTAAAAATATGAATCTTAAATTGCCATCGTTAACAAACAATGAGCAAGCTGGGTGATGCTTGCATCTTTTGAACAAGAAAACGCCTCTGTTCTGTTGTGAGACAATAATTAAGGGCTGATAGGATATTGTAGAACATTTGAAGAAGCTTAGTAGAGAGAGGAGGAGGAAATAGGCGAGAGCCAAACCTCGATTTACGACTTTTTACTTAATATATTCAGTCAGATGTCTGCGACTGCATATCCCCTTAATACGACAAGTTTTGGCAACAAACTAGCTTTGCTTTACAATATTATGAATGGAAAATTTTACACATCGCTGCTTACTGACCTTGGTACTACCGTATTTGCTACAAACATGTGTGATACGATATATGGCTAGGTATAGTTCACGAGTTAGTAACAGCTATCATTTGTTATAAACTTATACTGGTACTTTAATGTGGCGTTAATCTCGGTTCAAAGATTGCTTTTCTCCGATACGGAGACGCAATTTAGAGATTCAGGTCACCGGGTAATTCGGAGCAGGATAATAAGTTTATCTTTTGTTACATCTCTTCAGAACGGTGCATTCATTACAATTTGTTTGGATGCAGAAATAAACGATCGTAGAGTTCAATTATTTATTAGCGCTCAGATAAATCAAAGAAATTCCACGTGTGCAATCTCAGATATTAAATTATACGAACAGCAGACGAAACTCATTCGACGGATGAATGCGATTGTGAAATAGTTAAGCTGTCATGCATAGTGACCACGTTATTGTCGCAAAACAATGTAGTAACTAACTAGTAGGTATTTTCCTACCTATTACGTATTTATAAAGGAAGATAACCATGGATACTGAACTGTAATAAAACCTGATTTGTAATGTGTTTGAGTTCACTTAATTTACGAATACAATGCTTCTCAACAATTGCAGATCATGCAGACTTTTTACCAGACAGAAACGCCGTGTTTACTGTTTTTAGACTGAATTGTCAAATTGTGGGCAAAGTCCTTTTCCTTCATTTCTTTCGGTGTTGTGCTTCATTTTGCCAATTCTCCAGGCTACGTACCCCAAATAATTAGGAGAAGGGCAGGAAGATGATGATGGGGCACAGAGAATTAAACATACTTTGATTACCTTCACCAATACTTTAGCACCGTTTGGTATGCACTTATGCAATAGTGGCAGTTTGCTTGACTAATAATGATTACTAATGATATACGGATAAATTCTCTATTAATGATATCGCTTTCCTGGACTGATGCCAGATTGGATGTCTTAAGGTGTGAATCTTTTACTGGCTGAAATTATTTATTATATAGTTTATTGTACACCACAAAAACGTACAGGACAAACATTTATAAAAAACAAGTGTACAATGGCGGTCTTATCGCACTAGGCATAAGGCTAGGTAATATTGGCGTTTTGTACCTTTGTCGAAGCGTAGTTCTCATTGTTTAGCATACAATTCTTTTGAAAGATTAAGCCCTTTTAGATAGCTTGATAGTTTCGATTTAATTGGAACTATATTACTGTGTAACCTTCATACATTTTTGTTTTAAAAAGTTACGTTGCGTTTCTCAAAATGAAGACAAATTCTAAACTGAGACAGATTCCAAAAGTGGAAGAATGCATTTTTTTTGAGAAAATCGAAAATGGTGTGTGTTACGCGCCATTTACCGAGACCTACAATTTGTATGAATAACCTATAATGAAAAATCTTTGTAGTCCGGTCAAGTTAGTCCGAAAAATAGGGGTACTCTTGCATGAATTCCAAAGAAACTAAAAATTTACATGAACTTTAGGGACACCATTATAATGAAATTATGAAAAATCCTCATCGATTACATGTGTGCAAACCTTTTTATTCAAGGTGAGCACAAACATCTGCTTTTTGCTTAGTTCTCCGAAAGTTGTGATTCACTACAATTTGTGCTCTTTTTGCTTAGTTCTTCGAAAGTTGTGATTCACTACAATTTGTGCTCTTTTTGCTTAGTTCTTCGAAAGTTGTGATTCACTACAATTTGTGCTAGGGCAAGTTTGTTCCTTGTTCAATTATTGTGCACAAAAAAGTCCTACATAATATTCACTAATGTTCATTCGTTTTCGAGATATGAGCCGAAATACTTTTTTTGTGCTTATTTTTTGTACTAAATTTGTGCGTATGGTAATTTAGGCTAGTCATATTATGTTTTTATGCTCCAGGTAGCCGTTCAACATTCAAATTGACGTTTTCTGAATCGATGAGTATTCACAATTTCATTATAATAGTATCTCTAAGGTTCATGTAAATTTACAGCTTCTTTGCAATTAATGCAAGTGGTAATGTCTATTGTGACCGGACTATTGGTAACACAATAGAAAATAATGGTGCATTTACCGTTAAATCAGTTTAGCTAGCCCTTCGTTCGATCGATACATATTTGTACCACATATACAAGAAATACGCCGTCGACGGTAACGGACGGACGTCGTGTTACGCTAGTATTTAAACACACAAAATCAGTTTAGATACGTTCGCCGTACGATACGAAAGCTTTGTTCAGAACATTTTCGTCATGTTTGTCGTTAACGCCCGTGTTCTCTTACTCCTGTCTAGTTTGAAGACACCTGATCGAGTCGATATAAGATTTGTGGTTTGTGAATGTCAACAAAGAGGGAAACGTTTCTTCTCTAAGTCTACTGTCCGAGTGTGGACGAATCTCTACATGTACCTGGACGTGTGTGAGTGCGTGCCAGAATGCGAGTGCCGCTGCACATTCGAGTTCATTCTCGTCAACTAGAAAACACGCTTATCGTAAATACTGGTGTGAAGGAAAAGAGCTCCTAGTTTGAGTACTACAAAGGCCTGAAGATTATATCAAAAATGACGACCTGCTACCTGTGCCTAGAAAAACAATTAAAATTCCGAATTGTTGGTTGGATGTTTCTTTGTGTTCTTTTGGATTACCTGGGACAGGAATGTCATTGTTGTCTTCAAAAGACAATTAGAATAGTTCCTTGTGTTTTTCGCCAACAAGCAAACTATGCGGATACTATCTATTTGCCATTGTTCTATGGTAAAATTGGGGCCTCATATTTACCATAATGAAGTAAAAGCATTAACACCAGCCCTGTATACATGCCAGAATAAGAGCAACGAGGAAGTTAGAAATTAAGTAGTAACATGTAGTAGAAAAGCAATAAAAATATGTAGTGCTTTATTTGCGTTTCTCTTAACCGTTTCCTTCTTCAAAGTCGTTGAACTTTAAAAAAGCTTCAAATGATAAATGTTTTCTGTTTCGTGTTGCGAAATGTGGATACCACTTATTCCCTGAAGAAATATTTCTTTGATGCCGAAACGGGGTTCCCCACGCGCATTTTAAACCGTAGAAAATGTATGGTTACACTGGCAAAAGTAATACAGCTTCTTAACATCTGAAAAAACTTAATTCTCAATAGCTGCAGCAGTACCTATGTTTGCAAGCGCAAAAATTGATGGTTATAATAGTAGGTAAGCTATTGATATGGCACATCAAATATAAATAGGTGTTTTATAATCAAACCTTGTTCATAACATGTCAGTCTAAGTAGTTCACAACTGGACAAAAATCGCCAGACGTTCAACGTTTAACTCGATTTTCCGGTACTCTCGTCTAGCTGTTACCCTGCGAAAATCAAAAAACCATCGAGAATCTGTATCGGTACTACCTTACGATTCTTACCTTTTTGCCTCTTTGTTAGCACACAATGCCAAAAGTAATTAGTTTTACGGCTAGTCGGCTATTATGGCTGGCGGTCCAGCTTGCTTATTTTGTGGGCTTAGTCAAAAACTTTCATTGTCTGTGAGATCCCCTTTTTCATGTTACTAAGTGTAACAAAAAAAAGTATACAGAACCCTCACAGAACAGATATAATATAAAAAGCTGCAGTGGGCTGTAGTGCACGTTAGTTACTCATTCTTGATACTGAATAAAATATGAAGACACTTGTACAGCGTGTTCGATACGCTAGCACTGTAGTTTGAAAACCTTTTTAAATGACCACGGCCATAGTCTGTCCAACTGGTTGTGGAGTTTAGAAACTTTCAAATAAATAATTCTGTAATTCAGTTGCTGCGACTATCGTATCGATAACTGAATGGTGATCTAACCACATCGAACTTAACTGAAACGATTTAGACGAAATTTGATATGAATATAGTTTGAGACTCTGAGTAGAACATAGCCAGGGTACTTTTTATTCCGCAAATCATCTTTAAGGGGGTGGCAGTTTTTATGGTGAACTAATGATTTCTCAAGTAAGGCGGCTTACACATCTACAATATCATTGTATGAAGAATAAAATAGGCTATGCTATGGCTTTGCAGACGAAGTTAGCTAGATTAGTATAAACTTATTGTATTATTAATTGTGTGTTATTATTTTTGTTTACCGGGTCCTAGTTCTGAGTTATGCACTGTCGTATAAGGTCACTGGAGTTCATAAACTAAGAGTCTACAAAGCTATGTCTCGAAACTGCGTGTATACAGCTTTACACGCCCAATCCGTACATTTAGCCAAAGTATCCGCTTGCGATTTCTTTGCACAGCAAATAAATATTTAATCAAACATGCACTTTTTGCATTTATAATGTGGTGACTTGGCAGCTTTGTTGTTAGAGTGTATGTCACACACCCTCACACACTGTGTCAGGCATCTATGTGGAATTGTTAATGCATCTACTCTGAATAAAATATGCCATAACTAAATCAATAAGCGATTCCGTTCCTTTTATAAATGCAGATTTTTAGAGAGTACGATTTTTTTTGCGATGATTCAATTTTTTTGAGTAAATAAATGTTCGTATTATGTGTTTCATGGTGTAATAACTAAGCTAATTTTAGACCATTTTCTGTCGAGAAAAGATCACGGATATTTCATTGGTGAGAGAAGGCTATGTTACACTTCTACCGACAAAAACCACATAGTGGCTGCTCTCATAGCATTTCAAGGGGCTCTAGAATGTTCCGCTGTACGACTCACGCTAGTGCTCTTCGCCTATAAAACTTACGTGGAGCGCCTGTATTTATAGAGATGCCATGCTTAGAAATTGTACTCTTATTCAAAAAATTGTGAATTATAACACGAAAAGAATATCTATTTTCATGAAAAGTAACGCTAGCGCAAAGCTTAAGCAATAGCTCTTGCGAAGTTTGATTTCTATAAAGTCAAAGACATCACAATTCAGAGAGAGTCTGGACAAGATTATGTGCATCTTCATGCAAAATACTAGCAGCGACCCAAAACCTTGGAACTCAAATAGCAAATACCGTGTTTCTGTTTTATGCATGGTAAATATTTATCGCGTACGATACGGTGTTGTTTTACTGTCTTTCACTGCGAACTATTTTAGATAATTGCTTTGCGTGTCCTAGGAGGGGACGGTATACGAGACTTAATAACTAATGTCCGTTTGAAGAATCGGACTGTTGTGGCATCATGCTCTATATTATATTTTTTTTTTGTTTATTGATTTGCTGAGCGTTAGTCAGCGTTAGTCTGCCGAGTATAGAATCCGATGTTTTATCTCTGCGGTTCGCGAAGAAGCCCAGATTCTAGATTTATGCCTTGTTAATGGCAAAAGTTCGAGCAGCATGGCTGACGAAATGTTTACTACATAAATGTATTGTACAGTACTCGCAAATCTTCTTGGCCGCCCTGAAGTTGGCTACAATGGCGGCGCAGTAGTATATCTCATACTGGGAATCTTTAACTTTACCTACCCTCTTAACACAGTTGTTATAAGATGTTCGTTGTGGATGTTTCCAGGCAAGTCGTCACTGCTGGCGGTGCTGGGGCGGCGCGAGGTGACAATCCCCGCGCACATCGACATCTTCCATCTGACGCGGGAGATGCCTGCCTCCGATAAGACTGCACTCGAGTGCGTCATGGAGGTCGACGAGGAGAGGATCCAGCTGGAGAAGCTAGCTGAAGAGCTGGCACAGTGCGAGGATGATGGTGAGCTTTTCTAATCTAATCTATCTAAGTAAATCCCTGGTATTTTTATTCTGCCCAGTGTCAGTGGATGCTGAATATAAAATTCGTCAGCATATACTGATAAAATTCTGAGTTGACGAATCCATCACAAAGTCCAAAGTAATCATTAACAGACAGGACTTAATGTAAGATGTCCATCGCTTGCTGAACAGCACTATATTGGCATTGTTAATCCCAAACTGAACAGGTTTTGTAACAAACATGTTGGTTTACCTTGTACAGAAGCTCAAGATCAGTTGATGGACGTGTACGACCGTCTGGAAGACCTGAGCGCTGACACGGCGGAGGCGCGCGCCGCTAACATCCTGCACGGTCTGGGCTTCACCCGGGAGATGCAGCAGAAGGCCACCAAGGACTTCTCTGGAGGTTAGTACCAACATCATCGTTTGAGCCGAAAGACATGTACTGCTTGTCATAGGTTTCACGCCAAGCTTCATCACAGAGTTCTCATACCATATATAATGTGTAACTGAATAAACACAAAACTTGAGAATGGGCGGTTGTACTCATCACTAGGAACAACTATTACTGTGGGGCAAACCGTGAACTCACAATGTTTATTATGACGAGTACAAACAAGTTTTGCGTTTCTTCTGTTCAACATTGGATATGGTATGGGAACCCGATGAGTTTCTTAGCTGCAAACTTACACTCACCTTCCAATTAGGGAATCCATACTTAACATTACAAATGCATAAAAAAATACTCTATTGGTTTTTACCTTTTCTAGTCTTAACCACTGAATGGATTTTGATAAATCCTGATTTGGTGATATTCTCAATTCAGGTTCAAAATTACTCTGTCAATAATTCGTGTTGTCCTTATAACCCAGTCCAGTGCATGTCCATAGACAAATATTGTAGCTCCCACTTTTCCACCAGGTTGGCGTATGCGTATCGCGCTGGCCCGCGCGCTGTACGTCAAGCCTCACCTGCTGCTGCTCGACGAGCCCACCAACCACCTGGATCTCGACGCCTGCGTGTGGCTCGAAGAAGAGCTTAAACAGTACGTACTTATTCTATCATTCCGGCAGTAAGAAGAGACCCCTTTATATTTGTGCTTGAATTCAACGCGTTTGACTGTTACATCATCATTATCATTAGCCTATTAATGTTCCCTCTGCTGGAATACTGGTCTCCTCTCTGTGAGAGGGGATGGGCCGTAATCCAACCAACTAACAAACCAACCGCGTGCCCAGAGTGCACGTTGGATGTCACATTTCTTCGAATTTATCGTTCTAGGACATGCTGGTATCCTCACGCTGTTTTCATTCACCGTTTTTGAGAACAGTGGTGTTGAAATAGTTTACACAAAGTTAAGAGCCTGCCCGGGTTCGAACCCACGACTTCCGACTTGTAAGATAGAAATAAAGGTGTCTCTAACCACTCAGAACTATACCATACTAGGACACGGTTTTTTTTTGTTTTAAAATACATGGCTACCGTACCGAATGCTAAACGTTTGTCTATCTATTTAATGGCTCGAAACCATCACTACAATAGGAATATGTGTAGTTTATATAACAGGTGAATTATGCGTGTATTATATACCCCTGTCCACAGTGTCCACCCCTTTGGAGTATCCAACCTTGATATGTATAATATCCCAATCCTTGATATGTATAACAGTCTAATACATAGAACTTTTGATCCAAAACAGCTTTTCAAATAAATACTCGAACCCTAACATAGCATAATATCTTTGTTTCTAGTTACAAACGCATCCTCGTCCTGATATCTCACTCGCAAGACTTCTTGAACGGCGTGTGCACCAACATCGTTCACATGAGCAAGCGCCGGCTCAAGTACTACACCGGTAACTACGAGGCCTTCGTCAGAACGCGCATGGAACTGCTCGAAAACCAGATGAAACAGTACAACTGGGAGCAGGACCAGATCGCCCATATGAAGGTGGGTTACCTCTATCAAACACTGTCTCCAAACGATCGTGTATTCAGAAAGTAACCTGCCATGTTCTTAGTTGAAAGGATATAGTGTCGGTTACAAATAATCATTTGTGCATGTTCATCAAATGGCTCTAATTGCACTTTTAAATCAACCCTCCTAGCTTGTTAACAATTCCCCTGCTAATTAGAGACAGGCATTGACACACATTCTAGCAATAGACAAGAACATTGATGAAAATCCTTTGTTCAAATGCTGGTGAGTTAGAACGCTGCAGCGCTAAACATTATTTATGATTTCTAATCAAGCTATTAAAACACGCAGCGCTAGATCGCTTATAGAGTTTAGTTTACTCGCGACAAAACGTCGGCAGCGACATGAAAAATATAGTATAAAGTAAGGTGTATGGATTGCAGTACAGTTCAGTCGAACAGAGTAAGTGTTCGGATCGCCAAATCTAGTGCGTAGTACATATATATCGATGGAGAAAGGCTTATATTAAGCGGTGGTGTATATTTCTTATGAAATTACAAACATATGCTGAGCACGATTAAAGTTGGTGATGTTAAGGCCTGTTGTTAGTAAAGCTGCCCACTTCATGATCACCGCATGGTCTTAGTCACCAGAGCCTCGGTGGTTGGGCTTGGGAGCTACGCCTACAAGTGAGTCAAAATATTTGTGGCATTTGAATGTTGTGAACTTAAGTTTTCTTTGTTCATTTAGGTTTGTTTATCAGTCCTTCCCTCGACTGATCGCAGAATTTTGTTTGAGCAAATGAAGATGTAGCTAGTCATCTTCTTGTTGCATCATAACAAAATTGTTCTGTGACGTTTCTGAGTATCATTCAATCTTCAATTGAAGTTTAAAGTACAGTTGGCCAACATACATAAACCTTATGATTTATGTATTCTGAGCAACTGAATTTTGGTACTGCAACTACATTACAGAATTTCTTTTTTTCAAATTGGCTCACATTCATTAGAAAAATTAGAAGTGCCCCGTTTGTGGACATGCAGATTTAATCTCAAAATTATTCTTGGATGCAACAATGCAGCAGAGAAAAATTGAAGAGAAGATTAAAATATAATTTTATTTACTTTCTTCTGTCACTGTATAGTACCCATTATTGCAGTTTTTTTCCGAAATAGGTGTACTTTGCGACCCCTGTATTATAGCGAAATATTTCTGTATGGTCGCTGTGCTTCGATATTATATCACAGATAGCACAGATAGCTGGTAGAGAATGCCTAAGGCATTAAGTCCGCCTTTGTACCTTTTGTGCATGAAGTCTAAATAAATAAATAGCATGATTTTCTTGAAGTTAAATTTATGCTTAATTATTCAACTTTTACAGTTAGGCTTAGCACGCATTGCGATATTTAGCCGCGCGGATTTTATTTGAGCGAATTCTTATTCGCGTACTGAATCACAAATAACACGCTTTGCGGATAAAATACCTCGCGATTTTTGTCTGTTTCTACCTGTCGCTGCGGTGCGGTGGCAAAACACTGATTTCTTTGCGAAAATATCGCGCGGTATTATTTCCGCGCGATATTTTTACCGCAATGCGTGCAGCTTCATTTCACTCAACGGATACAGAGTGACAATGCGATTGAAGCCCGACATAACGGCTTGATACTAAAGAAAGTAGACAATACCAAATTTCTCGGGGTAATAGTTGACGCAAATCTGAACTGGAAAGCCCATATTGAACTCGTAAGTAAAAAGCTGAGCTCATCCGCGTATGCGCTTTTCAAACTGTCCCCAGAACTTAACCCTGACGCCTTGATAACGGCTTATCATGGATTGGTTGCATCAGTCCTGCGCTATGGTATAATTTTTTGGGGTAACTCGACAAACAAAGAAATTGCGTTCAAGGCGCAAAAGAGATGTATACGAGCTATGTTTAATTTAAAATCGACAGAAAGCTGCAAACCGGTATTTACAAAATACAAATTATTAACCTTACCGTCTCTGTACATTTTTGAAGTGGCTTCTTTTGTAAAAAGTAATCACCAACTATTTCCACGACTGTCAGACACCTTTCCACGAAACAGACGTGACAATAGCCAACTTTGCTTACACTCAGCAAAAACTGCTCTAATGTCGAAAAGCTTTTTTGGTATGGCCCCTAAGATTTATAACAAAATACCTCAATCTTACAGAGCACTGACTACAAATTTATTTAAAAAAAAGATTAGGAATTTATTAACAGACAAATGTTACTATAATATTAATGACTTCTTAACAGATACCTTTTGACATATGATACCTTTTGACATATTACAACTGTCAATATATTTGACATATTCTACCTTTTTGACATATTTCAATTCTATTATTCACGAAAATTGGACGATTTCTATTTTTTTATTATTATTTGTATTTGTATAATGTAATTCGAAGAAAGTAATACCGACATCAGTTATAAATATTATTATGAATGTACTCAGAAAAACAATGGCTATAATAGAAACTTTATAATCTGTATAATTGTAATAAAAAAACAAATTTGTACACCTCACCAGGTAAAAGCATGTACGGACCTACCCTACTTAATAAGATCTTACATGCTCAATTTTGTATGTAAACGCATGTTTTAACAAATAAATTATCTTTATCTTTATCTTTATCTTCATACAAGTGTCGCAGAATGTGCGGCAAAAAGTCGTGCGAATAAAAACCGAAGTGCGTACTAAGCCTTATGTTTAAGTAGTACACAGTATTTCTCAAGCTTGAAAGATTTCTGCGCTCAAGTGTGTACATTTTTGAAGTGGCTTCTTTTGTAAAAAGTAATCACCAACTATTTCCACGACTGTCAGACACCTTTCCACGAAACAGACGTGACAATAGCCAACTTTGCTTACACTCAGCAAAAACTGCTCTAATGTCGAAAAGCTTTTTTGGTATGGCCCCTAAGATTTATAACAAAATACCTCAATCTTACAGAGCACTGACTACAAATTTATTTAAAAAAAAGATTAGGAATTTATTAACAGACAAATGTTACTATAATATTAATGACTTCTTAACAGATACCTTTTGACATATGATACCTTTTGACATATTACAACTGTCAATATATTTGACATATTCTACCTTTTTGACATATTTCAATTCTATTATTCACGAAAATTGGACGATTTCTATTTTTTTATTATTATTTGTATTTGTATAATGTAATTCGAAGAAAGTAATACCGACATCAGTTATAAATATTATTATGAATGTACTCAGAAAAACAATGGCTATAATAGAAACTTTATAATCTGTATAATTGTAATAAAAAAACAAATTTGTACACCTCACCAGGTAAAAGCATGTACGGACCTACCCTACTTAATAAGATCTTACATGCTCAATTTTGTATGTAAACGCATGTTTTAACAAATAAATTATCTTTATCTTTATCTTCATACAAGTGTCGCAGAATGTGCGGCAAAAAGTCGTGCGAATAAAAACCGAAGTGCGTACTAAGCCTTATGTTTAAGTAGTACACAGTATTTCTCAAGCTTGAAAGATTTCTGCGCTCAAGTGTGTACATGCCCCTCCTTCCATCTATACTATAATATTATAAAGAGGTAAAGTTTGTGAGGTTGTAAGGGATCTGGATCTACTGAACCGATTCAGATGAAATTTGGTATGGAAATGGAGAAACCTGGGAAGGATATAGGATAGTTTATAATACCTGGGGATAATGAAACACTTATTACGCGAGCGAAGCCGCGGGCAGAATTTACTATTGTATAAAATTAAATGGACAGGATCTCAACTATCACTTTTCTGTATCATTAGGTTCTGATATTATGCTTACTGTGAATGTAATCGTATTTATTACTAGCAGTGCGTGCGACTTATCTATAAAGAAACTTAGCGAATATCTATTCTTCATTTGCCGAGCCTTTTCCCAACTATTGTCTGAGTTGGGATGGATGCAGTTGAAAAACAATTCCACATACAGCTACTGCCCATCTGGCTTTCACAACTCGGTGACTGAGTTACGCGAAATCATGTCGAAAACTGGTTTATTCCTAATAAAGTTACAACAGGATATAACAAAAGGAGATTCGTTACATTTTAAATATGCATCGTGAACTCGGAACAGTAAAATTTTCCATGTAGAATTATTTTTTGACTGTCTTAGACATTAGTCTAAATAATATATGTGTGTGTTTTCAGAACTACATAGCGCGGTTTGGTCACGGTTCCGCTAAGCTGGCCAGACAAGCACAGTCTAAGGAGAAGACACTCGCTAAGATGGTGGCCCAAGGACTAACTGAGAAGGTCACTGATGACAAGATCCTCAACTTCTATTTCCCATCATGCGGCAAGGTGCCCCCGCCTGTGATTATGGTGCAGGTTAGTATTCACGTGTGGATAAGAATAATAAATCCATGCTTCTCAATCAATTGTTACTCATACCATTGGCAATCAAAATGCCAAATCCAGCTTCTTCGTACCTCGGCTAGTAAACAGAATAATGAAGAGAACTAGCTAAATTGCCGTGCCTGCAGTCTGTAGGATAGACCGTTAATCTTTAGTAAGACTAGTTTTGTACTGCCTGGACAGGTTCACTCAAACATTTGTGGTGTAACACTAGACATTAATCGTTCTCATTGATTGACCAACTATGGATTGTATGGAGTTTAAAAGAAACTGACCTCTAAATTTGCTTTGGCGTTTCTTCTCAGAGTAATCAGCTAGGCAATCCCAGCCTCATCTAGTTTAAATTGACAAAAAAGATTGATTTGACTTCAGTTTTGCCCTATATAAACTATCAGTATCATATTGCAAATGTATGCTAATGTCAGAAATGTCATTGAAGTTGCCATTACGGTAGAATCAATTATTATTATATTAAAATTTATATTTTTGACGTTCAAAAGTGCCGCTTAATGGCCTTGTTGAAATAAAGAATTTTTGTCTTTGTCCATTTTCGCAACTTCTTCAAGATGATGGTGTAAATCTTTTCAAAATTCGTTGCGATGTGTAGAGGAATAGAAAGTAAGCGTTGAGACAAGAAGCGGTTTTTTTGACAGCAGGATAAATAACATGAGTTTTCTTCTTTTCAGAATGTATCATTCAGATACACGGACACGAGCCCGTGGATCTACAAGAACCTGGAGTTCGGTATCGATCTAGATACACGGCTGGCGTTGGTGGGGCCCAACGGAGCTGGCAAGTCCACACTCCTCAAACTACTGTATGGAGATGTGAGTATACAAGCTTTTTTATCAGGTTTCAGGGGACGAACTACGAAGTGATGATCATCATGATTCCATTGGCGAAATGGGGTAGAGCTATTTAATTAGAATGACTTTTAGAGCAATGAGGATTTATCCACGTATTTTACGCTACACAGTTAACTCATTGAATAAACTAAAACTGGGGAAAGGCTACGATATAAGCTGCGGGAAAGAGTTAATAAATGCTCGTCAGCTAATGTTCGTTTTCGTTCCACAGCTCGTCCCCTCCACGGGCATGATCCGCAAGAACTCCCACCTGCGCATCGGGCGCTACCACCAGCATCTGCACGAGCTGCTGGACCTGGACCTGTCGCCGCTCGACTACATGATGAAGGAGTTCCCCGATGTGCGCGAACGCGAAGAGATGCGCAAGATCATCGGCCGCTACGGACTCACCGGCCGACAGCAGGTCAGTACATCACCGAACGACTCCTACTTTTTCTATTCGTATTGATGAACTCAAATAACGTCTCAACTATTCTCAAATATTGTCTGACCAGTACCTGGATAGCATGTAAGGAGCTTGAGCGGCGTTAAACATACCCACTCGTGATCCTAAACGCCAAGCGAACCCTGGACAGTTATCACCCGGTAACACAGAGTCTAGCTGACTAATCCTTTCATCACCATGACTCAAAATCGACCAACGAATTCGCATCCTGCTAATACATAATTATAGAATAGTGACGCCGAAACCGCTTTGAACATGACCGTTATATCCCTTCCCCAAGAGCAGTATGATGTTCGGTTGTACCACAAATAATGGAAAGGAAAATCTATAAAGGTGGACATGAAAATGATCATTTTGTTAAGAAAAACAATAGAAGCAATAAGTATAGTTTATTACTTTGAAGTTTTTTAGTTGTTAGAAGTTTTGTAGTCCGATGGCAGGAACAATTTAACATTAGAAATTGTATGAGTATATTCAAACAGTGAAATTCACTCTACCACCACCTCATAGTACCATTATATTTACTCAGTGAATATATGGTACTATGAGTTGGTGGTAGAGCAGTGGTGGCCCAGTGGTAACGGCCCCGACTTACGTGTCGTAGGTCGTGGGCTAGAACCCAGGCAGGCGCTTTACTTTGTGTAAATTTTTTCCTCACCACTGCTCCAAAACCGTCAACAAAACATCTTGAGGAAACCGGCATGTCTTAGAACCAAATATTCGAAGAAATGTGACATCCACCAAACTGCACTGGGCCCGCGTGGTTGATTACGGCCCATTCTCTCTCACAGAGAGGAGGCATGTGTCCCAGCAGTGGGAATATTAATAGGCTGATGATGATGAGGTGGTATCATGATGGAAGCCGGAAGGTGGCTATAACAACTCCTCAACTAGACAAGATACCACCGTCGTGTTTGTGCTCGTTGGATATGTATTGAGATGATTTTATATTCCGTACCTTTTAATTGTACAGGCTCTTGTTTGATTTGATGTTGAATGTTGTTGGACAGGTGTGTCCTATGCGCCAGCTTTCGGATGGGCAGCGCTGCCGCGTGGTGTTCGCATGGCTAGCGTGGCAGACACCGCACCTGCTGCTGCTGGACGAGCCTACTAACCATCTCGACATGGAGACTATCGACGCGCTGGGTGACGCCATCAACGAGTTCGACGGAGGCATGGTGCTAGTGAGCCACGACTTCAGGCTTATCAACCAGGTACATACATTTCTTCTTTCATTGGCCTTGTATCTTTCATGAAAGTAATACATGCTGGGAAATAGGGGATGCAGATCCTGTGGAGGCGTTCTACACTGGCACTGAGTTTAGGAAGAATTAAGCATATCTCATTTTACGTTCATCATTTTGAATATCAGGGCGCCTTGGGGCGCCTTGGTGGCCACAGCTAAAAGATGGCTTTGCATTTTCCATACAAACCTGTCAGTTACTATCACAGTTTATTCTAGAAATGGATGGCCAGTAACAAGTCTTGATTGTGTGTGCGCAAGCACGAATATTACTAGTAATGCTGCCTTGTCGATAGCGCTTTTTAAATAAAACGTTCGTCAATATTATCAATCGATGCTTTGAAGCTATGAATGTTTACCGAGGAACGTCTACCGACAATCGACTGTAGTTTAAATTTTGCTCTAACCCAAACAATTTATCGTAACAGGTCGCCGAAGAAATTTGGATTTGCGAGAATGGCACAGTCACGAAGTGGCAGGGCGGCATCCTCAAGTACAAGGATCACCTCAAATCCAAGATCATGAAGGATAATGCCGAAAGCGCGACCAATGTTCGCAAATAGTCCAATGCCTAGCGACCCTTAGTTTATGATCGTCCGTCGCGCGACGCTCCCGCTGCACCTGCGACTGACCAACTAGCTGCTGACATCAGTTGACATACGTGAAACAAGAACGAACATTAAAACACCAGTGAAACGGACACTACAAACAATCGTTATGTCGTCACAGTCCGCTACGTGCGATTCTACACACTTTCAAAGCAATAATGTTTGAACCTGATACAATAACGGCTGAAACTAAGCCCTTACCTAACACTTAACATATTAACTTAATATAGAATTTACTTAATGGCATTTGATATTGTCCATTATTTAAGAAGTTGTTGTTATTATGACGTTTACGTGTGTACAAAGTCACACGTACACGGGTTCATCTAGCCATAGTCAAATTCCCCGTTAGATAATAGATGTTTCAAAATTGTATTTTAAACGATACATTACTATCATAATTCGATATTTAAATGATAAACTAATGAATAGTCAGATGTTGTTGCGATTAAATATATGTGTTTGTAATACATTCTGCGGTAGTATACAGGCTGGTAATAGCTGCAGGGTTTAGGCAGGTCCTCAGCGCTCCATCATACTTGAGCACCCTGTATACTGCCACTAACGTGACGGAGTGTACGTAGTCACAGGTGTAGTAGAGATGTCGCTTAGACCGGTTTTTAAACGACAATTATTTTAGGATTGTGATTCCTTAAGCTGCCTATTAAAGCTTAATAATAGTGGTATTATAAATAATTTTGTGATATATTTCCCGGGTGGTCGCAGCCCTGTTATGTAGCAAAGTATCTTGCAAACACTTTGAACATATAGCTTTATATGGATTATATTTTTACACCAGTACCGTCGCCCGGTAAATGTTTACAGCGTTAGGTCACATACATTTGGTCTTTCATTGTATTGCTTAAAATTCCAAGAGGTATGTTACAATTATTATTGTTTACATAGCACTATTAATAATAATTTTTATTTTCCAATAATTTAATGAATTATGTCGCGTAGTTGTTACTGAATATTGTTTTCATGATACATTCTAATTCTGCTTTGGGTACTGGGATAGTCTTCGTTCATGCATAATATTCCATGTCCCTAACCCTTAGCATTAGCGAATCTAATTGAAAATCTGTTGTTTCCATGGTTTGTGTGCAATGTGCATGCCGAGCGAGTATGAGCGATGCGTCTGCGTTTGTGTGGCAACTGACGACCAAATGTACGTGACCTCGCGAGTGACTAGATGTAATAGTGAATGTTTCGGCTGACATAGGTAGCAACACGGATGCCTTCTCAATAGATATTGATTACATTATTTATTCCTCTAATTTTTAACATTTAATATGCCTCGTCTATCGTTGACTCCGAGTGGTCACACAAATATAAAGGGGTTTTCAGTGATACCAGGGTTGTGATGATCGGCTTACAACATCCTTTGCCCCTTCAGAACATGCAACTGTAGTGTTTATCAAAAGTTCACTAAATAAGGCAAAGTATCCTGTGTGATTTTGTTTATAGAGATTGTTTTAGCCAAAGGCTAATCAGCTGTGACAAATAGATTAATCATTTATGATGGAATTCTTCAGCGAGCATGTTAATTTTGCAACACGAAGCTCGTCAATGAGCCGCTGTTTTTATCTGTACCTATATTTAATAAATTTTATTTGGCTGTCTTCCGAACTGACTTTATTTGTCAATAATGTTTTCAGTTCTTACATAACCCGCGTAATAGTATTAACTTGTATTCAATGGGGGTTTAATTGTAAAATTTCCATTTTGTAATATGCTTGATCTGAGGCAAGTTTATATACCTATAAATCAATAAAATTAAACACATGTAAATATTTGTTTTTTTTTTTTATTGTACGTAGGGGTTCTAGATAGAAGAAGCTACCGACAACATTCAATTTCAATCGCCCCTTCATCCTGAAGCTCCTCTCTTGTGCAAATTTGTGTTGTTGTTCTTTGAGTTAAAGTAAATCACGGAGTTCAGTTTGCCTCCTGGCAAATGCCTCCTCTAATGACTGCCGTTGCTTTCGGTCATTAGCAACTCAAATCGCCAATCCGGACGCTGTGAGTCTAATTTCGTCCTCCCATCTTTTGTGTTGTTGACCTCTATTCGGTCAGGACTTTACTCCATTTGTCCTGGGATGTCCGTAACATACGACCTTCATTTCATTTGGTCACCGACAACATACAAAACATAATAATTTATTCAATAAAAACTTTTTTTTTAAAACAAGTTTTTCTCGTATTCTTCTCAGTAAACCCTTTCATTTGATACCCATATCATGGCAGTGCACAAAAATAACTAATCCACCATCTTGGGCCGTCCGCCATATTGGATTTAGAATGACGTCACTTAGCTAATTATGCATTGTCATCCAAACTAAAGGTGAATGCAAAATTTCATCTTAATCGGTGGAGGTTAACTTTAAAATTCATTTGCAAGATTTGATCCGAACACACATACATACAAACATACATAAATACATTGCAAGTTAATTAAAAGCTTGTAAGAAAGCTCACTACAGCCTTAGCCTAATTGCATCTTTTTGAACAGCTCAAAGCAATCGCGGATTGAATGCAGTTGATATCGCTAGCTAAGCTTAAGGTCGCAATTGTTAATCTATATACTAATACAATCACCAACCCGCATTAGGCCCGCGTGGTGGATTACCGCCCATTCTCTCTCACAGAGAGGAGGCCTGTGTCCCAGCAGTGGGCACTTTAGTAAAAAAAGTTAATTCAAAAAATCTAAAAACCCGACTGCTTAGGTTAGGTTAAAACGGGTTTCCGCAACTCCACGACCAAGCGCGTATTTTGCATATTCGCGATCTGGCTGACCAAAACCAGATGTATCCTCCGACTACACAACAAGATTTTCATCTTCTTTACGTCTTTTTAGTTTTCCTTTTAAACAGTCGGGTTTTTAGATCTTTTTAATATTTTTTTTTAATTTGCATCTTTTTACTTCCTTTTTTAGAATTAGGTACATTTTAACATATAAGTGTTATATATTTTTGAAATCACCTCTTAAAACCCTTTACTTTGATACCCCACAAGAAGGGTGATGAAAAATAAATTGGTCCCCCGCATTATGGCGCCCAAAATCCGCCATTTTTCTATTATCCAATCTTAATGCAGCCAGTGACACTCGCAGGGTTAAGACGAATCGATTGACGTAAGAATGATCAAAATCTGCCAACGCGTTTGGTCTCTAGAACGCCACATAGTAACAAAAAAACCACCAGGAAAGCAGACATTGACTGGAACTAGGTGCTTAAGCGAATTACAAGGTAATTAGCTCAATAATGGTAAAAATACAGGTCTTGAAATTGAATCATCTGTTGTTTTGAAAAGTACCAGGAGACAGAAATGAACTGAAAATAGGAGACAAAACGATCTCACTAAGTTATGCAATAACGATTAAACACAAAGAGGAACCACCCACCCTGCCGTTAGCTGATCTGCTAAAAGTTAGACGATTTTTAACCTTCTGCAATTAGCAGTAGATTATTCGATACGTATGAGCTTATCGAACTAGAACGACTTGTTCAAGAGAGGTAAATATTATAGAATACAGATAAGTCAATTTTATATTTAACACATAACGTTAGGTTAGGTAATAGTTTGAATACTGTTTTGTCACCATGATAGACTTACTAATCTTAAAATATTTGTTAAGTCGATTTGGTTTAGTGGAACTTGCACCAGTAAACCTATGTCAACATGGTTGCGTGTTCAAATCCAACATGCCGCTTCTTGTTTCTATATGTAAACAATATTCAGTTTATCATCAACAGCATAATGTAACTGGTGGGACACAGTTCTCCTCTCTGTGAGAGCGGAAATGGACATTAATCTACCACGCGGGCCCAGTGAGGCATTCAATAATATTTTTTGAACTCAAAATATTATTTACATTAAATCAAAATAATTAATATAAATTAACTATTTAAATACAAATAACAATTGAAATGAAAAAAAAAAATATGATAACGAATTTATTCAATATCTATATTAAAAAATTACTTAATGCATAAAAAACACTTCCATCTCATATTTATTTTAAACTTCATGTACAATGGTGATACATAGGCAGACTTAATGCAGCAAGGCATTATCTACCTGTCAGTCATATAATATAAGGTAAAAAATGTAAAAGTCAAAGTCAAATTTCTTTATTTCAAATAAGTCTGGGCCGGTTTCTAAAGTCGATGTCACCCATCCAAAGACCGACCTTGGTTAGTGTTGCTTACCCTGGTGGGGTTAGCCATTCTAAAACAAACGAACCAAAAAAAGTGGTCACATATCCAAAAACAAGCGGACCAAAAAAAGTGATCACCCATCCAAAATCAAGCAAACCAGAAAAGGGTGGTCACCCATCCAAAGACTGACCCTGGTTAATGTTGCTTACCCTAGCGGGATCACAACCCCGGCCGCTTCAAGTTAAACTCAAATCTATCGAAAAACTCAAACCTAGATTCGTAACAGTTTTTGTTTTTTATTTACAAACAAAATAACTATTTTTGATATTGTGTCAAGTTTTTATAATGTAATTAATTTAGAAAGTTTTTAATAACCAACATGTTTTTAAGGTGTCAGCGCCAAAATCCGAATTCGCGATTCTCCATATTATTTATTTTACGAATTCTTTAAAATACGCAATATTATTTTTCCTAATTATTATTTTTTCAAATTCTTATATTTCCGAATTCTTAGGTTTCTTCATTGTTTATTGTCCTAATACCAAAATTTTCCGAATGAGTACAGTTCGATACAAAAAGGAAAATAAACCGATTGTCATACATTTTTACATCTGATAATCAAACTTTAAATCAAAACCATTTATTTCAGCAAATAAAACAAAGAAAGAAAAAGAGAAAGGTCTAGAGTAAAATATAAATTATATACTACATATGTATGTGTATAAAAAGATGGGTGAAAACAATTCATTCCCTTTCCAATATTTTCTGAAATAAAAAGGAAACGGTTTTTTTCTTAAAGAAGTGTTATGGTTCACATATCAAATTTCTTTAAATATTCTTCAGGTGATTTTGCGCATTTTTATAAATCATCAATGACTTTGCTCCGTATGTATTTGGCAATTTTTAATTATCTTTTCATAATATAAAGGCCTTTGCCCAGCAGGTGCCAGCAGTAAGACAGTAAAGGCTAATAAAAAAATATGAAGCCATTTTTTTCGGAAAATGTATGAAAAATAATAAATTAATTCTTCCTACCTTTTTATTTAATCGGAAGTGCCAATCTTCTAAAGCGTTGGTTGTCCCATGGCGTTCACTAGAACAACTCCACAAATCAAAGTAGATTTTGGTCATCCATAAGTTAAATTGTGTGTGGAACAAAATCTGTTACAAAGTTTTTATTGTGATTGTACTTAAATGTGGAAAATACAGAATGTGGAATAAAATGGAATATGTAATAATGAGAAAGTGTAAATAAATGAATATGAAAAATTCGGAATATGTAAAAATAAGAATTCGGAAAAATAAGAAGATGAAGAATTAAGAAATTGGACAATTTAGACTTCGGAAAGCATCGCCGGCATCGTTTTTAATCTTAGTAATCAACTATAATTGATTTAATTAACATATTTTTAATAACTGAACCGATAACAAAGATTTCGCCGACCCCTATTACATTATTTTCGTAATTTAAAATCATAATATTAATTTTAATCTGCGAATAATCGACCAATATCCAACAATTATAAATTAAGCTTGTTGACAAAAGATTAACATTGAAAAATATTCTCAGAAACCCAAAACTGCTGTAACATGTGGTTATTCGAGATTTTTCTCAAATGTGACAAATTGTCAACCGCTTGTCACACTTGGTGTTGAGAAACTGAAGAATTAACCGGCGATTATTCGTCGATTACGTTAACAGCCCGATAATCGAGAGCTGGGAAACCAGGTGATAGTCTTCTATAGTGATTTGGCCAATCATTTTTAGGTGCAGTCCAAATCAGTTCAGTAGGTATACTCAATGTAAATTCACAAAATAAAACAACATTACTTTTATATAATAACAGATAAGTATTGAAATAAATTACTAGTTATACATGGACTATTTTCTTTGTAATAGTAATTAAGGTACCAGTCCTATTTATCGGCCACCTTGGGCTGCTGGTTCTGGGTTGCTCGCTCCAGATATCATGACGAATATTGCAATAGGTACTATGTACATCCACTGAAAAGACAAAAAAAGACCAACATTAGTACTTGAATATAGAATGCACCATACCCATATTTAGGTATTATTAAACAAACATTATACATTTTTTTTTAATACTTTTTCCATTAGGAATTTCTCCTGTATTGCCTGTATTGTGGGTGCGTTTACAAACATTTAAATTCACATATATATACATCCAGATCTGGAACAACCATCTGTTGGCCATACAAATGTTTGATCAATGCAGAAATCGAACATGCAACACACAGGGCCGTATCCAATTGCTCAACCACTGCACCAACCGTGTTGTAAAAATTATAAGTAGATAGTATTATCATAATAACTTACATATTTCGCTAAGAAAGATTTGTTGTCTTTCACATCACCCTTTTCCCGTGCTTCTCTCTCACGTTCCAGCTTTTGGATGTAAGTTGTCGTGTCAGGTCTGGCAGAAACAAAAAGCATGACATTAATGTTAAAGAATTTACATATAAAATAAGTCAAAATATGTAAACAACATCCATGCAACGTTTATTATAGTTATACTTACACAGGAGCTTGCTCAACATAACGAAGATAAAAGTTAGAGTTGATCTTATTGCTGCTCTTGTTGAGCAATGGTTGTGACGAATTGGTAACTTGGAAACTGACTGCAGTCACTGCCCCATGGGGCAATACCCATGCGTTGATCACGTCTGAAAGACCGTTCTCAAGGAAGGCTTTGGCTTTGACAGACGAATAGAATTCTGTGCCTTTGCTATTGTCAGCAGATGTAACTTGTGTCTTGATGGTGTAGAAACTATCCATATCAGCAAGGCTCTGTAAGATTTTTATTGAATTTCATTACTTTCTGTTTATATAAATCAAGAAATGATTGATAGTGATTGTTTGATTCATACATACCTTTAATTGATCTATATGTTGTCTGTTCAATTCTATTTGATCAATCACCGCAGCACCTGCTCGAATACTCTTCAGAGCTATGTTACCCCTTGAGCAATACTTTTCAGTTCCACAATTTAATGAGTGCTCTATCTTAATATTCAACCAACCATCATAATCAATGCAAGCCTGTAATAGAAACATAATATTAGTTAAACACAAAAAATTACATCATATAGCTATTACCAGATTAATGAATAAAGTAAAAATTGTTACCGCATAATTAAAGACTACAAGTAATGTCAATGTGAAAGATTGGAAAAACATTTCTTCTGCTGATATTTATTTCCAGTAAGATTTTACAGTTTATCTCAATTCAATTCAAATCTTGATTAATGGCTTTTGTACAGTTTATCTATTCGGAGATTCGGTGACTTTTGGAGTCTTTGGACACTGTCATTCACTGACAGTTAGAACTTTGACAATTCAGTTGTTGATGTTGCAAGTACGAATTTCTTGGTTAGTCTATGGCCATTTTATATTTATAATCCGGACTTATACGATTACTAGGGGAAACAAAGATTACCGCGGCCCTGGCACAAGCAACTGAAGGAACACGGGTGGGTTTTAGTCAGTAAACGTCAAAGACCTTATACGTATTTCTTACTACTAGACTGTGTACCAAAAATTTTTGTTTCGCTAAAATGAAATCTATTATCATACACCTAGTTTAGCTATTTCCTTATAAGCGGTAGCTAATCAAAAGCGGTCCTAGCGAGAAGGTTTCCGCTGGTAGTGTGTCCTTGTCTGACGTCTTGCCAGCTCAGCTAATCATTGGTTTTGGTAGAAATGGTCGAGAATGTTATATTTTTCTTTTTTATGTTATACCAAAACGAACGATACATAGACTTTGAAACGTATTTCAATATTTTTACAGTTCCTATAATTAATCAATTCGTTGTATTTAAAAAATGATTCATAATACTGAGTAAGAGTAGTACTTTTAAATGTTTGGGTCTGGTAATACTAAATGTAAGATGGTGGTTTGCGGAGTTTATGGCGGGCCTTGTTCGAGTGAAATTCAGCGGCTGTTAATAAATATTATTTGCAAATTGATTCATAGTGGAATAAAATTGGTGTAGTTTTGTTTCTCAACTGTCTACGCAACTGGACAAATGGACAAAATGTGGAATTATTGAGTTTCTTTGAGGTATATTTAGCTGCCGGTATTTCAAAGCATCAACTCCAGAATCATCTCACGCCCCTCCTTCATGAGCTTGAGAGTAAGATCAGAGAGCTTTTTGTTCCTATCTATACGATGGGTCTTGAAGAACGAGACTTGAGATTTGAGGATTATCGAGATCGTAAACTGCTCAATTCCTCTTCGAGTTCGGTGATCTTTTCGTCGGTCCGGAGTGTGCGCGTGTTGTACGTTACCAGGTCCAGTCGTCTGTATTTGTTGGGTTAGCCGGATCTCGTCCGGGATTCTTAGCAGCCCTTGCCATACCGTAACCTCGACCGCTACCGTTGTCGAGGGTAGGCAGGCTGCCGGGCACTAGGGGCTATGTTTTATTTGCGCTATTCATGGGGAGTGCTTGCAGGCGGGTTGGCGATCGCAGTATGGTTGTTACAAATGCACAGAGAACGCTGCCGCCCATTCTCTGGTTTGTACCTTAGTCGCCTCTTACGACACCCCCAGGAAAACATAAGATTGTGAAATTCTTTACGCCCGACACCATACGGTAAATGATGTAGATTCCAAAAATACACCCACAATTTTTTTTTTTTACAATAAATTAGGTAGGTTTAGGTAGCGTGGTTAGGTAGCATAAATATATCGGGATACTTACACTGTCGTTTTTACAATCAATTTGTCCCGTGTTCTGTTTGGTCATGGTCACCTCATTAGAAAGCATTTATATTTCTATGTTAGAAAGAGACACACTACCAACGGGAGACCTCTCGCGCGGACCGGTTTTTGCGCCATAGTGCACAGTCTAGTAGTAAGAAGTATAAGGTCTTTGGTAAACGTATGACACGTCCTCACGCTTCACCCAAAGCGGAAGATGTCATTTGATAATAACCCACACCAAAAAAAAAAGAAAAATATAAGATAATGAAAAAAAAAACCAGTTTATCGATAAAAGTACTAAATAGAATAATAATAATAGTTAAAAAAATAGTTAAATGTAACCGTTAATAGAAATATATCTGTATCCCTCTACATAAACACCGTTTTATAAGGCAGTTGGACTGCCACGTTGCTCTAGTAGTCGTGCTACTGCTAAGTAAGAGGTTCTGGAGGCGATTCCCGGGTCGGGCAAAGTGTTATTGGGTTCTTCGATCTGGAATTTTTAAATTGTAGCCCGGAGTCTGGGTTTGTTCCCGGTTGATCATGACGATCAATAGGCTCGCTAACTCTGACATGGGACTAAACATAAATGGCGGAGTATGGGAGTATTTTAGGTGCAACTCAGGCACCTTTGCCTAATCTTTCAGGATTACAGATGTGATGTTGTGTTATATTATCTGTTATCCGCCAAGACGAACCAAGCGAAGCGCATGGGCACCACCTACCTTTTCGCAAAACACTTCGTCGGTTTTTTGAACCCTCATAACCTGGGTTTGGATTCTACCAGATCAACAAAATTCTCGGGACATGGTGTATCAAACATATAAAGTTTCAATTGCATAGCTCATAAACTTTAGATTTTATTGATATCTAAATTACCCCGATTTCGTCACTAACTCACTCACTGAGGTATTTAAAAGGCGGACGTGAATGGAAAAGCCGGGAGGGGAACGCACTAGAAAGATATACTTAGACCTTATTGGTGATATTCTTCAGAAAGGCTAGGTGTGCAGTACACATAACCGGCGTGCGTGTATGACTAGAAGAACGAACGAACATATGAACGTAAGTGAATCAAAATAAGTATTTACGGTTCGTAGCAGGTGGCGTTCTGTAGTTTCTGCCTATCCCCATGGGAAAAAGGCTTGAGTTAAGGAACGAAGAAAATAAATATGCACCATCTGACCCTCGCGGCTTCGCTCCCGTCAACTTCCTACCTACCACCCACCTACATACCCTACCTAGCCTACCCTACCTTCCTACCTACCACCCACCTACATACCCTACCTAGCCTACCCTACCTTCCTGCCTACCCTACCTACACTACCTACTCCTCCTACCCTACCTACCCTACCTATCCTACCTACCCTACCTTCCTGCCTACCTTACCTACACTACCTACTCGTCCTACCCTACCTACCCTACCTACCCTACCTACCCTACCTACCCTACCTACCCTACCTACCCTACCTACCCTACCTACCCTACCTACCCTACCTACCCTACCTACCCAACCTACCCTACCTACCCTACCTACCCTACCTACACTCGCTACCCTACCTACCCTGCATACCCTACCTACACTACCTACCCTACCTACCCTACAAACCCTTTCTACCCTACCTACCCTACCTACCCTACCTACCCTACCTACCCTACCTACCCTACCTGCCCTACCTAACCTATCTACCCTACCTACCCTACCTACCCTACCTACCCTACCCACTCTACCTACCCTACCTACCCTACCTACCTTACCTACCCTACCTACCCTACCTACCCTACCTACCCTACCTACCCTACCTACCCTACCTACCCTACCTACCCTACCTACCCTACCTACCTTACCTACCCTACCTACCCTACCTTCCTTACCTACCCTACCTACCCTACCTACCCTACCTACCCTACCTACCCTAGCTACCCTACCTACCCTACCTACCCTACCTACCCTACCTACCCTACCTACCCTTCCTACCCTACCTACCCTACCTACCCTACCTACACTACCTACCCTTTCTACCCTACCTACCCTACCTACCCTACCTACCCTACCAACCCTACCTACCCTACCTACCCTACCTACCCTAACTACCCTACCTACCCTACCTACCCTACCTACCCTACCTACAATACCTACCCTACCTACCCTACCTACCCTACCTACCCTACCTACCCTACCTACCCTACCTACCCTACCTATCCTACCTACCCTACCTACCCTACCTACCCTACCTACCCTACCTACCCTATCTACCCTACCTACCCTACCTACCCTACCTACCCTACCTACCCTACCTACCCTACCTACCCTACCTACCCTACCTTCCCTACCTACCCTACCTACCATACCTACCCTACCTACCCTACCTACCCTTTCTACCCTACCTACCTACCTACCCTACCTACCTACCTACCCTACCTACCCTACCTACCCTACCTACCTACCTACCCTACCTACCCTACCTACCCTACCTACCCTACCTACCCTACCTACCCTCCCTACCCTACCTACCCTACCTACCCTACCTACCCTACCTACCCTACCTACCCTACCTACCCTACCTACCCTACCTACCCTACCTACCCTACCTACCCTACCTACCCTACCTACCCTACCTACCCTACCTACCCTACCTACCCTACCTACCCTACCTACCCTACATACCCTACCTACCCTACCTACCCTACCTACCCTACCTACCCTACCTACCCTACCTACCCTACCTACCCTACCTACCCTACCTACCCTACCTACCCTACCTACCCTACCTACCCTACCTACCCTACCTACCCTACCTACCCTACCTACCCTACCTACCCTACCTACCCTACCTACCCTACCTACCCTACCTACCCTACCTACCCTACCTACCCTACCTACCCTACCTACCCTACCTACCCTACCTACCCTACCTACCCTACCTACCCTACCTACCCTACCTACCCTACCTACCCTACCTACCCTACCTACCCTACCTACCCAACCTACCCTACCTACCCTACCTACTCTACCTACCCTACCTAACCTACCTACCCTACCTACCCTACCTACCCTACCTACCCTACCTACCCTACCCACCCTACCTACCCTACCTACCCTACCTACCCTACCTACCCTACCTACCCTACCAACCCTACCTACCTTACCTACCCTACCTACCTTACCTACCCTACCTACCCTACCTACCCTACCTACCCTACCTACCCTACCTACCCTACCTACCCTACCTACCCTACCTACCCTACCTACCCTACCTACCCTACCTACCCTACCTACCCTACCTACCCTACCTACCCTACCTACCCTACCTACCCTACCTACCCTACCTACCCTACCTACCCTACCTACCCTACCTACCCTACCAACCCTACCTACCCTACCTACCCTACCTACCCTACCTACCCTACCTACCCTACCTACCCTACCTACCCTACCTACCCTACCTACCCTACCTACCCTACCTACCCTACCTACCCTACCTACCCTACCTACCCTACCTACCCTACCTACCCTACCTACCCTACCTACCCTACCTACCCTACCTACCCTACCTACCCTACCTACCCTAACCCTACCTACCCTACCTACTAATTTGTTAAACTATTTATATTTATAAGAATTGTAATACAATACGAATGTAACCATTTTTTGTTTCTTTCGGCGATCTAATTAATATTTAGAACATAAAAGCTGCTATTGTGACTAAACTATGATGGTTTCCCGCAGACTTTTTTGTAGGTAATAATGAGTACTTTAATCATATAGTACATATTTTTTATGTATCATCATTAGATTTCTCAGCGCACGCCGAAGAATGAATTTTATAGGCAACATTTTGCTACTTTGGGTTACATTATTACAATTTTCATAAGAATCTCTAATATTTTTGATAATAAATTATAGCCTATGACACTCAGGAGTAATGTAGCTTTCTACTGGTGAAAGAATTTTCAAAATCGGTTCAGTAGATGCAGAGATTACCCCCTACAGCGTCACAAACTCACAAAGTTTACCTCTTTATAATATTATGTACTTATATATAGACGCAATAAAACGAAAATATAATATGCAAAGCCACAAATATACGAATATAGAAAAGGATAGCATGCTGAAGTAAACTCCATCCCTTAGTTCCGATGACGGTACCGATGATGTCATTAGGAAGCTAGTAGGGGCGGTGGTTGAGTTTTCCTGACCTTACTGTTTTCGTAGTCGGTACCAGGGCGGTAGCGTCCACTGAAGGTGCTTCCATCGACAGAAAAATAAAAAAAGCCGTTGAACTTTTAGCATTGAACTTGAGCGGACTTTGAGGACTGTAAGTTTTATTGTACTAAAAGCGCATTTCGAAATCTGAAGATATACTTATAGGGTTGTAGCACAAATAACGTATTTTTTAAAACGATCGCCTTTACCTATTCTCGAACTGTCCACTAAAACTCTAATTACCTTTAAAATGTCTTTGATAATCATTGTCCCGGGGATGAGAAAGCCAATTCTTTTACTTACTTAAAAACGTTCAAATTCAAGTCTTGTTATGTCTTGTCTAAATGTAAATAAATGTAGGGTTTGTTCTTGACAAAGTGCGAATGGGTTGCCTTAATCTTCATTAAGCCATGCATGACGATACGCAAGAGACAATCGTTTTCTAGATCAATCGCAAGCATTATCATCGAAAACATTTGGAAGATGTTATTTACCACACAAAATTACAAAATTTATTTTGTATAATCTTGCAAAAATAATGGGTGATTTTTGATTAATACTAAAATTATCGTTATTTAAAGTTGTATACATCTGATTTGGCCACCCAGTGAAAATACTGACCGTGAATGGTCCACTGCACTGCTCAAAATAGCTCATGTGCAACACACGAGGAGCTCATATAATTCAAAAGTGCTTAAATAGCACTCTTTCTTTAATTACGCTCATTGGAGCGTGATTTCATTCTTCTTGATGAGAAGAGGATGTCTCGGCCATTAACACGATTTTCTTAGCTTGTTTTTAAACTTTAGAAAAAAAAGATAAGTAGTAGGTAGTAGTATAGAATGTTATTTAAAAAAATAAATTAACAGCAATTAGGATCCTACTATGTGAGAAAATAATGTTGTAGGTATGTATAGAATACTGAGACTTTATTTTATTAGTGACGGCTAATCTATAGGGTTTATCTATCGGTTTCAAATTGAGCCAAACCTATAGGTTCTATTCTTTACCATTGAGAAAAAAAGTTTAGCTTCCGGTGTCACTAGGAATTCCATAAACAAAAAAGCAATTGTGCGACTGCCGATACGACGTACCGTGATGTCACCGATCGATCAATACCAGTCACTGACTAGTATAAGTGCAGCTGCAAGGTTTTACAACTACGTATCTATATGCGCGCAATCTCAGCAAACTTATCTACAAAGTGGTCGACGTATTTGATGCGCGGTAATTATGATCTTGACCGCCTCAAAATTTAATATACTTTCCTTTCATAAATCGAAATTAAATTCGCATTATAAAAAACGTTGCCTCACACTAGGAATTTCTTCCTGTGTCGTGGACCGGGTGCGTTTACAAACATATAAACTTAAATACATAACACCCAGAGCCGGATCTGTATGTTATACCAATATTTGTTCCGTGCGGGAATCAAACCCGTGACACGCAGTGCAACAGTCAATCGCTCAACCACTGCGCCAACCGTGAACGTATCAATTAATGCCAAACTTTGAAAGCTTTTCAGCTGCAGAGTTCAACAAATAATCAACTTCAAATTCTCAATTCAGAAAACGTAGCCTAGGAAATAAAGACATTTGCTGTGACAAAATCCTACTTAAGTAATTTGCTGTGATGCGATTTTTGCGACTTTTCAGCCAACATTACTACTACCATAATGAACATAATTTCGGTGAAATTACTTAACTTGGATTTTTTACGCAGATTTGGCTCTAATAACAGTTATTTACCTGGGAGGGTTAGTATCTAATTAATTAATAATAATAATAAATTTATTGCCAATTACAATTTCAATGTCACTATGTGGTTTAACAAAACTAAGATTTAAATTGAGAATTCTACATAACACAGAGTTATACTCCTCTGACACCCAAGCTAAGATTGAACTTGTGTTATGAGTGTCAGGGCTCTCTAAGTTCACTAGGACAATAAAAAGCATACAGTTCGGAGTTAAGAACACGTCAAACAGGAAACAAAGACTAAGGGTACAGACAATATAAATTATATGAATAATTAATTAAGAGACAAACGGTGTGTATGTATTGTGTTTATGATTTTTGTTGTAAGTGTGTATGTGTGTTTGAGGATGTGTGGGATGGATTAAAAGTTCTTACAAGCCCTTGTAAGGATTGTAAGCTCTATCGAATAAACATAGATGATGAAAACTCGTAACGCTTTCGTTGCGATGGATCGGGTGCGCGTGCCAGGAGCACTAGCAGTACATGAACCGCAAAGAGTCTAGAACATCACCTGGCTATATTATTTATGTTAGTTGTAGCGACAATCCTCGAAAGGGGACTTATGGGAGCTGGTTGTAGATGGATAGATTAGCCGAGTGTAACTGCTTGTAAATACAAACATATTAACACAAGCCATAGACTGTTTTCCCATAGACTGTGGTCAAGGCGTTGTCTTGCAGTGACTGAATTAGGTAATGAATTTGAGATTTTATAACTGGATATTCCCCGGGACTTTGTCTGCGTAGCATTAGTAATTCAATAAAATAGTGAAAATTTCAACTGTCTAGCTATCACGGTTCATGAGATAAAGCCTGGTGACAGACGGACAGACAGACGGACCGACAGCCAGACGGATCGTGGAGTCTCAGTAATTGGGTCCCGTTTTTACCCTTTGGGTACGGAACCCTAAAAAGCCTCCGCTCTACATCTGAAACATTTCGTGATTAAAATCAAGGATTATTACTACGCAATTTAAAATGTATGCTTTTAAGTTATTAGTTGAGCGTTTACTAGCTGGGTCAAAGCTCTTTCTATCTGCTGCTGTCAATGCTGTCGGTGTTCCAAAATGTATTTCTATTCATCGCTCTTATCACGCAATAGCAGTTTACGTCGAATGTACAAATTCGTTATACGAGGGCGGGAGTGAACAAACTTCTTTTGCAGATTGAATTGATGATATTGTTGCAATTTTGATTCTATACCATTTACAATAAGGAATGCAGTGAACCTCATAACTTGAAACCAAAACTTGAATCCACCTTCCACTCGTCCTGCGTTCCTAGTATTAACGAGGATAAAATACAACACCAGATAGGATTGTCCTTTCATGGTACCAGTTAGTCGCGCCTAATATAATACTGAGAGATGTTGAACCCTCCGTGTGACGGTATTCCTGTAAGGCTAGACATTCTGACAGAGATGAGTCGTAAATAGCATTCTAAATAAGATAACCATGACCTGACAGGTTAGTCCTGCACATCATCAGTATGATATTTTGAAAATGTAATTTAGAGCTTATTTGTCCATACTAAGGCTGCCTGCCCATTTGGCGCTGAGCGAGAAAAAAGCAGCGGATGAAATCAATCAAATTGCATAAAAACTCCGCTCTGACGCGCTAGCGGAGTTTTTATGCAATTCCATTGGTTGGCTCCGTTCCTCTTTTCTCCGCTCCGCGCAATTGGACAGGCAGCCTTAGCATGTATGTTATGAGTTGACTCATTAATGACTTAAAAGATATAAAAAATTTAGCCTTACTGGAAAAAAGTCAAGTAGTCGGAGGGTTCACAATCTCTTGGGCCAGTAAAATCAGCACGCAGAGAAAACAAATTTTGGGTACGAGAATTGGCCTTCTGGATACTTTAATTATTTTAAACAATATTACCTACCTACTTTGGTTATTTGTGGCTTTTTGCATAACTGGGGCATTACACATTTTATATATACGTATACGAGTTTAAATAGGTAATAGCTTTTACCCGCGGCTTCGCTCACAGTGAAGCCATATATATATATATATTTATTTTTTTAATAAAGAGTATCCTATGTTACTTCTAATGCCTCCAAGAATATATGTACAAAGTTTCATGATGATCGGTTCAGTTCATCCTGCAAGGTTCTAAGGTCCTGGTACGTTGACTCAGATAAGTAACTACATAGGGTTTAAACAAGTATCATTCGATGTAATTGATGGCGATTATGGCCGAAATGCAAAAATTAAAGTATGTGATCACGTGATATTTGGATAGCGTTTTACATTCCCATACTTGTTTGGAGTTTTTCAACCGCTTTCGTCACGCTTTCGATGATAGAATGTCACTTGTCAAGGGCCTCATAACTACGTATAGTATCGATAGTTCAAGTAAACGCGCATACTGACGGAATGCACTCTACTAGCTTCTTAGTGCAAAGATAAATATAAAACACTCTCCTAAAAACACGCCCCTAACGTTTCAGTATACTAGTTGTAGAGACAAAATACATACCTCCCAGCTCCTATGGTTTCCTATTGATGATAAACTCTTGCATTCACCAGCTGTTATTAAATAATTATATTAATACAGGGTAATTATCGGTAAGTGACACATTTCATGATACAATTCTAACAAGGCCTCTACGAGTTGGCTTCGGCCCCTGGCACGCCTTTCATAGATTTGGGACCCCAGGGTCCTGAGATTGACAAAGACACACTTCCTACCCACTTCCTACTGTATGATAAGCGTGAAAGTTTGTGGGGATGGATGGGTGGATAGATATATGTTTCTTACTCTTTTATGCAAAAACTATTGAACGGAGTTTGATGTTTTTTTATAGAAATATAGCTTATAAGTATATCAGAATAACACATAGTACCTGGGAGACCGAACTTTGCTCCGGTGAAAATAGAGAAAACGACGTTTTCTAAAAATGAAACCTAGCTAGATCGAATTATCGCCCCCGAAACTCCCTGCATACTAAATTTCATGAAAATCGTTGGATTCGTTTCCGAGGTTCAGATTATATATATATGTACATATATACAAGAATTGCTCGTTCAAAGGTATTAGAAAGATAAATGGAGATCCCAGACGCTCCCACGCATTACTCATAGCTTTCTAAACAGAAACTATGGGATTGGCTAGTGTTAGTATGACTTTGAACGCACGCTTGCAAGATTGCTTGAACAATTTTTTCAGATATCGGTTGCTAGAGGTACGTATACTTCGTCCCAATTTAAATGAACTTATCCGAGGATGCTGTACAGAATAATGTCACATATTAGAAATCACTAAATGCCAGGCATTTTCCATCGACGGTTATCATAGGACATCGGACATCAAAGGCTGCAAAGAAATCACGTAAGTATAGTTACTTAGTCTATCCGTCTTGATTTTTCTACATAAGACTCAGAAATCTATTTTGAGACTTTTTGAAAGCAGCCAGACATCATAGCGGTCGAAAATCCTTCCCAGACATTTAAAATATCGCTGAGCGTCTCATACCTACTCACACCGAAACGAACGTGTGCTATGTATTTAGATGACTTTATAACACAGCTTCATTAAACTTATGTTGTTTATGGTCTAATGAAAGTGATAATTTTTCCGTATGTTCAGCGCGATAGGGGAGGGCTGCTTGTTGTTTTAACGTGACGCTCGTTATGAATAACTATCAAACTCTGTTGTACGAGTATTTACCAATATTATAAAGACGAAATATTGTTTAGTTTGTTGGTATGTTTGTTTGTACCGAATAGGCTCTGAAACTACCGGACCGATTATAAAAAATCATTCACCTTTGGAAAGCTACATTATGCCTGAGTAACAAAGGATATAAATAATTTAAAAAAAATTAGAGACCCTTATGAAATTTGCAATAATGTAACCCAAAGTAGCAAAATGTTGTCTATAAAATTCATTATTTGGCGTGCGCTGAGTAAACTATTGATGATACATTAAAATTATGTACTACATGATTAAAGTACTCATTATTGACTACAAAAAAGTCTGCTTGGAAAAATTGGTGATTGATGAATTTACTCTCATCGCGTCATCATATAAACAATTCTTGTGTCACTCATTTTAAATCATCTATCAACGTATTATACACCAAATCTTGAGCGGAAGACGGTTGCGCATGGATATTTCTTCGAAGGAAACTTTGGCTAAAGTAAAATTGAATATAATTACGATAGAACTGCTATCAATGTCTGTATTATCTGTGGCATCTTTATTGTGGTAAATCTGAGTATGATGAGTAATATAGCCAGAACATAAGCTGGAGGGAGCATCTTCGTTACGCGGCACCGAGCAAGCAGCGAAACTTCAAAAAGTTTGTATACAAGGCTGTTCACTACGCACGTGGTTACGTGCTAAGTGCGCATGCGTAAAAGTGTGAAGTCAGCTCAAACACGTGGTTTAATACTAGGAGCCTATGAACGTCACACGCCATAGCCAAGGCTTTTGTGTTTTTGAAAACGTACACAAGAGCTACAGGAACAATGAACTATACCTATCTGTATTGCTTTAAAATCTAGTATTCATTATGCACGGTGTTGCCACTTCTGGACTTCTCTTTGAGCTGTCTTCACAGTTTGCTTCCAAAACATGTTTTTTTGGCACCATGAATGCTGATTTCTGTGGATTGATGAGTGAAAAACTACAAATATTATAGAAAATAGAGGCTTGAAAAACTTAGACCCGACTGTATGGACAGCTTCCACGAACCCATCGCTGTATTCGTCCGCGGAGCTCCCCAGGCACTCGAAACGATTCTGGAGTTCGAGCTGAAAACTCTCGGGGTTTTGGACTTGGATCTGTGCTGGACGGGACGTGGACTTAATCAGTCGAGACCTTTCAAGCTTAATATTAACGTTCAATGTGCCTCTTACCATGCGGTGATCGCTCCCGGTTTTCACCGAATTGATCACAGAGACATCATTGAACATTTGCTTCTTAGTTGACATGATGAAGTCGATCTCATTTTTTGTTGCACCATCAGGGCTCTGCCAGGTCCACTTCCTATGTTCACGCTTTCTGAAGAAGTAGTTCATCATAAAGAGTCCTACTCCATAAAACTGGCCAGTAGGTGACCTCGGTGGTTTCGTCGTCCAACTCCAAATTGCCTCACTGGCAACACATCATCGTCTCGTTTGCCCAGTTTCGCGCTGAAGTCCCCCATGACAACGGTGAATTGAGTTTTGAAACCGTGCAAGTCTCTAGAAATATCCTCATACATGGTCTCCAACTTGTCGTCGTGGTATGCTGAGGTCGGGGCGTAGTCTTGTACGACCTTCAGCGAATATCTCGAGGATATTCTGAGTATAAGGTACGCTATCCTGGTCGACACACTCTCGATCTTCACCACGTTATTTACAAGGGAATTGTGGACGATAAACTTGACACCACCCTGGGGCTGCCGGTCACCCTCTCGAAAATAGAGCAAGATACCGCATTTGAGGATTATCGAGTCCTCCTCCTCTCTTCGGACTTCAGATAACCCTACAATACTCCATCGTAACCTGCTCAATTCCTCTTCGAATTCAGTGATCTTCTCGTCGCGTCGGTCCGAAGTGTGCGCGTGTTGTACGGTGCCAGGTAAAGTCGTCGGTTTTTGTTGGGGTAACCGGATCTCGTTCGGAGATTCTTGGCACCCCTTGCCATGCCGTAACCTCGATCGCTACCGTAGTCGAAGGTAGGCGGGCTGCCGGGCACTAGGGGCCATTTTTTATTTGTGCTATTCATGGGGGTTTTGCCATAATTGCCACGTTTGGCAGGCGGGTTGGCGATCGCAGTATGGTTGTTAGAGAAGCACAGAGAACGCTACGGCCCATTCTCTGGTTTGCTCTTAGTCGCCTCTTACGACACCCACGGGAAGACATGGGATGGTAATTCTTTACGTCCGGCACCATAGGGAACACAATCTACCTATTTTCACATACAGCTTTTCAATAGTAGATTATCGGTATCGTCGTAATTTTTCTATTTTTTGATTTTTATAATATGTGTGAATGTTTAAAACATATGCATTATAGCTTAATGTCGGTTAGTGTAAGACAGGACAAGACTAAGGACACGACATACTTTCCACCACGGTGTTGTTGCATTGTTGTCATCGACACCGCAGTGGCGTGCCATGTACTCGAGCTAGTATTGATCCCTTCAGGCCGTTAAATATTTGCTGTCGTTAACTGTTTCAGTGACGTAAAGTGATTGAATAATTATATAAATAGTAGAAGTGTTTTTTTTTAAAACCTCAACTCCTCATATAAAATAATAAAAAGAATTTGTTTAACACCCTACAATGCAATAGTAGGTGTAATCGAAAACACCGTCAACAAGGTACAAAGAGAAATCATTAACGTTAATTACTTGAATTTCGGAAGTCCGAGGCATAAAAATAAACAAACAAGAAACATTTGAAGTTTTTTTGAACTTTCTAGTGTTTTATTGGAAGTCGGTGTACTTTGCTTTAAAACAAATTTTTAGCCTTTAAAATGACCTACAATCGTGACAATCTAAGGAGTCCGATGATGTTTCTTATTTCACATGCCGCAATAACTTTGTATGAACGTCTGCAGAAAATCAAAATCACAATCCTAATTAATTACTATGTTACCCATACACTACAACAACGAGTATCATTCGTAAGCATCAAGTTCGACTTATATAACGTATTTTTATAGCTTTCAAATCCGACTACTTAGGCCCCTATACCCATGCAATTTCGAGTTTGAGTCGAGTATGAACTCGACTCAAACTCAAAATTGGCCACACCTACCAATCAACTGCCAACAAATCACAACAAGATCCCAGATGCCCCAGGCGTTACTGAATCTTTCTACACAAAATTTGGGGTAGATATTCAGTAGTTTTAGTATGCACTTTGAATGGCCGACGACGGCCAATTAAATATCATTCAACGCGTAATTGGTAAATACAATAGTCTCAGTGATGGTCGCCATCTTGAGTGAGGTCCGACTCACATACTGAAATAGATCACAGTTTCATTAATAAAGGTGTAAATATTGAAAATAAAATTTCAAGTTACCAAGTATGTGTACGGTCAAAGTTCATACTAACACTGCTCAATTCCACTGATTTTGCTGAAAGATTTCGGCAGCGTTAGGGGCGTCTGGGATCTTGTACTAGAGCACGTTAATGTTAAAAAATACAAACCAACCAATCACAACTGTCTATTTTAAGTTGAGCATGACTCAATATGCTGCCGGAATTCCGGCCTAAAGGTACGATTCCACCAAAATAGTGTGCAGCAAGGTGCTACGGCGTAGTACCGCTACGGCGTAGACTCACTACGGCGTATCCGAGCTACGGGAACTAGTAGGCTTGTAGTAAATCGTCCCTACACCTTCATGCTTTTTACATTCGTGGATTGCATTCGTTTTATAAGCCTGTGTATATCGAATTATGAAAAGAAATTTTACCACATGAACCTTTATAAATTCAATTATTATTTAAATTCTGTTACCACATCATTATTTTTAAGCCTTTAATATCTAACATAAAAGCATAAATTTTATTTATCTTAATAGGCCAGTCAAAATAGTCACTATCCCTTGCATAAATTCCAAATAAGCTGAATATTTACATGAATGTTAGGGATAACATTATAATGAAATTGTGAAAATTCCTCATCGATTCCACGTGTGCAATTTTTTTTATTCAAGGTCACAATAAACAGTTTTTTGCTTAATTCCCGGCAAGATAATTATGATTTTACTGTAATTTGTGCCAAGGCAACTTTGTTCCTTTATCAATTGTGCACAACTAGGTCCTACATAAGGTTCACTAATGTTGATAAGTTTTCAAGATATGAGCCAAAACCAATTTTATTCGTGTAAATATTTTTTTATACTAAATCTGTGCCTATGGTAATTTAAAATTATGTTTTATGCTTATTATTATTATGTATTATGCCAAGAATTAAGCAAAAAACTGATGTTTTTGCCCTTTGACTTCAGATCAAATAAAAAGGTCGACTGACAAGCTAAGGCTTAGTTTCGTTGTACGTATGTGCGTGTAATTGTGTATGTATACGGCAAGGCGTAGTTTTAACCGGCGTCAGCTTGTTGTTTGCAACGTTCTATTTTGATTTTTTATTTGATCTGAGCCTTTGACATTGAAATATTTTTTTGCTTACCTCGTTTCGATGAGGTTTTTCCAAAATTTCACTTTCGTGATATCCTTAATATATATGTAAATTTTCAGATTCTTTGGAATGTATCAAAGTCAAAGTCAAATATATTTATTCAACTGGGCCAAAAAGCGGCACTTTTGAACGTCAAAGAATTAAAATTAACAAATCATAAAATAAAAATTGATTCTACCTTGCATTCGGAAAAGTAGCTTGTTATGGAGAAGAACGCACAAGAAACTCCATACCTAACATAAAAAAAGTGTTTTACAAAATTTACATAAGTACATACATGAATAAATTCATATATATGAGGACGATGCACCCAGAATAGCACTATACACTATACTACGTACAGGTATAAAGTATTAAAAGCATTAACAGGTAAATTTATTAATTTGATAAATAGGTACATGGTTCTCACATACTTACAAATATTACAAACATAGGTAAAATACCTAATTCAACACCAACGGAACAGTGTGTAAGTCAAATTCTTAAAAAAAAAAGCGATAACTATGAATAGGAATATAAATTAACAAATTTGATTTTGTCCACGCTAAAGATTGCCCTATGGAGCAGGACCAGCATGTTTCCAAGCCTTCTTATCTTGAATATAATCATCTAATTTGTAATATGCTTGTTTACAAAGTGTGCTTTTAACTAAAGTTTTAAATTTACCTTCATTTAGTTTTAATATATCACAAGGTATTTTGTTATAGAATTTAACACAGTACCCCATGAAAGATGAGTTTACTTTAGCTAGTCTATAAGATGGTTGATCTAACTTATCTTTATTTCTCGTATTACAATTGTGTCTGTCACTGACTTTACTAAAGAGATGTATATTTTTCTTTACATACATAATATTTTCATAAATTAATTTGGCAAGAAACTGTCATAATATTAATATTTTTAAATAGTTCCCTAAGAGATTCTCGATGACTTAACTTATATATTGCTCTGACAGCTCTCTTTTGCAATATAAATATGGATTCAATGTCAGCCGCTCGACCCCACAGTAAAATACCGTATGACATAATGCTGTGAGAGTAACTAAAATAGACCAAACGCGC
Organism: Orthosia gracilis; assembly: GCA_947562075.1. NCBI lineage: Eukaryota > Metazoa > Arthropoda > Insecta > Lepidoptera > Noctuidae > Orthosia > Orthosia gracilis. Next base: position 7,312,947 of record OX387268.1, read on the forward strand.
GGTTTCTACATCCGTTAACTGTCTTATCTTTCTAACAGCATAAGCGGCTGAGCTTAGCCGACCCGCAAGAGATGTTATGTGAGGACCCCATTGCAGTTTGTCGTCTAGAGTGATTCCCAGGTAAACTGTTTGATTTACAAAGTCGCATGCAAGGATACCCCTATTTTTTTAACCCCCGACGGAAAAAGAGGGGTGTTATAAGTTTGGCGTGTGTACCTGTGTGTTTGTGTATTCGTATATCTGTCTGTGGCATCATAGGTCCTTAATGGATGAGCCGATTTTGATTCAGTTTTTTTTAGTTTGAAAGGTGAAATTGTCGGGAGTGTTTTTAGCTATGTTTGATGAAAATCGGTTTGACCATTCAAAAATTATGGGCGTTTTACTTTTCGAATCGGGGTATTTTCGCAAGATATCGTGTCATACTTACGTATCGATTAAACTACTAGTACTAGTGCTTTTTATTCACTGTTTCCAGTGAATAAAAAGCACTTTTAATCACTGTTTTGGTGTTTGAATTTAGAACACACCAATATATATTTGACCTCCATCTCAATGCAATACAACCTATTTGCGCATAAATTACTCGATACAAACTTCTTGTGCAAAGAATTTTCGAATTTCAAACTCCTTCGTCGATTTAATTTTGAGTTTGTTTATATTTAGAATTTTGATTTTGATTTTGGTCTAAAATGTTTAGTGAATACTTATTTGGATTGTAATTCTATTAATTGCGTTAATTGTTATTAAGATATTAATATTAATTGCATTGGTGTTTCATTAATTATAATTATTTAACGTATGTACGGAGGTGGTCACTGGCCCCTGAAACACAGGTGCTGTTACCTAGCTCAGCTTCAATTTACAAAGAGTGTGAATCCCTGAGGTTTCTCATTTTTTGTAAATTTTTAAGGTAATAAACCTTTTATTTATTATTTCTTGTGCTATTGGCTTAAATCATTCTTTTTCTCGAAGTCATGGTATTAAATATAGTATGCAACTCTTGAATAAAACGGATTTATATCGAGGGCCATGAATCACTCGTTTCGCTCAGGATTCTAACACTTGAATCACTCGCTATGCTCGTGATTCAATCATCATGAATCTCTCCCTACGGTCGCGATTCAGTTGTTAGAAACCTTCACTTGTTCGTGATTCATCTATGGCCCTCGCTTTAAAACCGTCCTTTAATCATTAGTTGCATAATATACTATTAATGTTGAATTTATTACAGTGCTTGATTTGGCAAAACCGGTATTTTTTTTGGCTTAAGTTTTATTACGGAGATACTTAACGTAGGAAAAAAAGAACTTTGTTAAAAATTAGCCCTTTCCTTAAGTTTGCCGTCAGTAATTACTTCACAGAATTAGATCTTTATAAGCAACACTGTCGAATTTACTAGCTTCTGCCAGCGGCTCCGCCCGCGTGAAAGTCGAAAATATCATATCCCGAGGGAACATATTCCCGGGATAAAAAGTATCCTATGTGCTATTCCTGACTATAATCTTTCATAGTGCCAAATTTCATCTTGATCCGTTCAGCCGTTCTGGCATGATTGAGTAACAAACATAAATCCACACAGACATCCATCCAAACTTTCGCATTTATAATATTAGTAAGATTATCTAGTAGTTATTTTAATCAAATCTGCGGAAAAAACGAGATTGTAGAAAATCCTGCGTTTTATTTCGCCGCCACTTCCAATGCAAAAATCTCTGCCGAGGTACTTGTTGGTTGTACCACCTAACACACTCGTATTCAGGTAGTGACGCGTGTCACTAGCGGAGTCGCTAAACTCAGACAATAGGGAACACACGTCAACTTTAGTGGGCAATTGTCGCAGAGCGACCGCGGGTACTTACAAAATCTTACAATACCTGGGTACCGTCCATAATAGAGAGTTTGTGTAGTTTAATTCGTATTGGTAATACGGGGCCGCTAACAGAGATCTGCTGCACTTTGAATCAATCTATGAAGTGCAATTCTGAGCCTACGAGCTGTATCATAAGGACTGCAATGAACATCATACCATGCAACCAAAAATATGTTTTCAGCTCTCATACTTTCTGAATTCCTAGTATTTCAGAGGAAGAGACATCGATCCTGATACCGTTATTTTTGCGGTGGTATGTGGTTCCGATTTTTTTTTTACCCGTCTGCAAGGAAAGCCCGTATCTTGTATGTATGTTATATTCTGTATTACCTCATATCTTTCAAACCGCTAGACGGATTTATTTAATTAAGACATCGTAAGATGCGTCTTGATCGCCAAAGTGTTCTTAAACAGGTGACGCTAAAAGAAACAAACATGGCGGCTTTTGGGCTATATTGTGCGGGTGCCTATTTATTTTTCTTCCAAACACATCGAGTGTGGTATGAAAATGAAAGGTTTTAAGAGGAGGTTACAAAAATATACACCAGTTAGTTACTCTGATTAAATAAATATATTGTATTTAAAAAAAATGACTTTATGTTCCTCCCTTACAAAACGCCAATTTCATATGTAATGACCTAATATTATAATAACTGTGCTTAAAAAACAAATCAGAAAGGAATTTGTGTTATTTTTTGTCGTCACAAATCTTGCGGATCCGCGAGGTAAACGGCCTCGATCCCGTAGGCTTACGGGATTGGATTCCCTATTAGTAACTTTATAGGATGTTTCAGGGTAGGTATATTGTGTTGTCATGGTTCAAAGGTTAAGGCACCAGCTTTTCAAGCACAAGGAATGGGTTCGAAACCGGACAAAGCAAAAACTATTTTCGAATTCATAATAAAGCTTTCTATATTCTTTCGAAACCTGCCCTTAAAAGTTTAAAATCGCCGATAAGTATTCGTTCAAATACTACTTACGTAAGTGCACAGTTCCAGTTTCTTTGTTAATTTTGCAAGTAGGTACTTGGAATTAAAATACTAAAGTCATACATGGAAAATATATAAAAAAGACCGTTAATGCATAATCAATCTAAGTAATGGAAAATCAAAACTTGAATTCTAAAATGAATGCCATCTACGCACAACCCTTGTGCAACACGGTACATTTACATACACAGTACAGATAGCTGTACTGTGTATGTAAATGTACCGTGTCCCTGACCTTCAAAAGGGTTGTGCGTGAGGTAGTAATTCGCGTCTGGCCGTAGCTGATGCAACCATTTATTTGAAGGGTGTCGGGCGCTGCTGTCGTTAAATGCACTCTCAGAAACTATACAGGACGCGAATTTGGAAGTACTTAGTAGCGGCACATTAGCTCAGCTGGGTGGAATAGAGCATCGCGTTCACAAAAACGGGAAGGTCGTGGGTTCGAGTCCCACATGTGCCCAAACCCCATTTTGAAGGTCAAGCAGTTTTAAATGATTTTTGTACTTTTACCTGTAGCATATAATATATAGATGAGATAATCGATTAACATAATGAAATAAGAGATGTTTAAGAAAACAGATTAGATAATTTCGATCTTTCGCTGGTAGAAGCTTGTTATTTATAAAAACGCCCCGCTATTTTTTTTGAATTTGAATTGTCCAATGTAACACGCCATTAATTAACGTAATTCTTGGCTAAGCTTATCCAGCTCCTACCAGTCTCCTTGCGATGGCCGGCGCCTAGGGCTAGAGACACAACGATAGTAAATTGAACTTGATATACCTACCATTATTTTGAAAATATTCTGCACAATAGACTATCGTACGCAGTGACAGCTTACCGGTTCCCACGAAGAGAGTTATAAAATATAAATCAATAAGTAAATGGAAGCATCCCATTATAATTTGTAAATAACAGTGAAGGAAAACATTGTGAGGAAACCGGCATGTCTTAGAACCAGAAATTCGAAGTCATGTGACCCACCAACAACCCGCACCGGGTCCGCGTGGTGGATTACGTCCCATTCCCTCTAGAGGGAGGAGTCCTGTGTCCCAGTTTGGATGTATCTGTTATTCATTTCGATAAGCCTTGTATGTGTGTAACTGCACTAACACTAGTCACTGACTGGTTTAATCGATCAGTGGCGTCACAATACGTCATGCCCTAGGCAGTCGAGCAACCTCTGCCATGTTTATGAAGTCCTAGTAACACCGGAAGTAAAACTTTTTTTTCGTTGTTGGCAGGCCTATCGAGTTAACCTACTAACTAATACGCCCCGGTTTAGATAAGTGTGTAACAAACATGTGAGCATTCGGATAACTATTTCATTCGTATTTTGAAATTAAAGTATTTTTTATTCACCTAACTAGGATACTACAATCACGTTCACGTATTTTTGGAGCTAGTTGGACTTGTTGACCTTTTATAACGCCTTAAATAGCGAAAAATCTATAAACATAGTTAGGTACCTAATGTCTTTCGTGTATTTTTCTCGTGTTTTTTTTTGGTTTCCACCGAGTCCGAGTAGGTAGTAAAAAATCTCGTCCTACTATTTGTGTCAGCGAAAACGAGTTTGACACTGAGATTAAAAAGCGAATGTTCTTAAAAATTCGATACGATTGCTCCAATCGCTTCTACGAGAATGCACTTTTTGGCTTTGTCTGCGCTAATTAGTATGATTATAATTATAATGGTTTAAAAAAACACAGCAGCTCTGCATTTGCGGTGGTAAGATATTGAACAATCAAATCTTCAAAGCATGATCTTAAAATACAGCAACAGATTGTGACCACTTGTATATAAATGATAGGGCTTTGAGTTAACTTGGTACTGTTTGAACTAACTTTGCACTTTGGCCTTGACTGTTGCGAACGGTTGGTCTATCACTCTTGATACGTCATGCGCTCTTGGTACAAAGTGACGCATTTGGCTGGTCTGCACTTTTCACGCAAGCGCATTGAAGAGCAGTCCACGTGGCAATGTGCAGACTTGATATTGGTAGTGTGGGCTAAAAAGTTATTTTTGAACTGAAAGGCAATAAATGTTACACGAATTGTCAAAAAGCATCCATTGAATGACCCAAACACGATACTGCTATCTAATCTGGTTGAGGAGTTGCTATGGTCACCTTCTGGCTCCATCATGAAGCCAGCTACATAGTACGGTAAATTTCAATGTTTCCAAAGTCACATAAGTACGCCAAATTTCAGCTAGGTTGTACCCTGTCACAGTTCCATAGTCATGTCAAAACTACCTTCTTATTTTCGAGTGAAGATATGGCAACCTCTGGTGTTAGAGTTAATTAAGCCACCTCTAGAAACCCCACAGGTCTCTGACTTGGCTATTTCAGACTTAAATTAATTATGTAAATGCATACTTCCTTTATAATAATATCAACCGTCACATTGTATGCACCTTCTCATGCTTATGTTATCCTGGTTGTTCACGATACAGGCATCGATTTGAATTCCCTTCACAATAATCCGGTTCCATGGAAACGGAATCCAACGAACAAGAAGATAATGTTATTAAGTAGGTTGTAGCGGCATACCACACTACTTTATCTTCACTCATACAGTTGAAATAAAACAAAAGTGGGAACGGAAAAAATACGGTGGGTATGGCGGGCAATTTAGATTCTCATTGGGCATGACACCACTGCGCGCGTATCCATAGACAATTACACAAATTTTCTACATTAAGCTTCGATGAAGAATACACTAAGTCAATGAGCCTATACGCGCCAGTAAATTAAAAAGTAAAAGTGTGCTATAAAAATTAAAAAGTTATTTTATACCATTCCCCCTCTAAAAAGCTTATTTTATTCACTGAAAACAGTGAATAAAAAGCACTTTTAATCACTGTTTTGGTGTTTGAATTTAGAAGACATCAATATATATTTGATCTCCATCTCAATGCAATAGAACCTACTTGCGCATAAGATACTCGATACAAACTTCTTGTGCAAAGATTATTCGAATTTCAAACTCTTTCGTCGATTAAATTTTGAGTTTGTTTATTTATTTTATGATTTTGATTTTGGTCTAGGATGTTCAGTGAATACTAATTTGGATTGTAATTCTAATATTAATTGCATTAGTGTTTAATTAATTATAATTATGTAACGTCACGGAGATGGTCACTGTCTCCTGAAACATAGGTGTTGTTATCTAGCTCAGCTTCAATTTACAAAAAAAATGAAGCCCTGAGATTTCTCATTTTTTGTAAATTTTGAAGGTAATAAACCATTTATTTATTTATTATTATTCCTTGTGCTTTTGGCTAAAATCCTTCTTTTTCTGGTAGTCATGGTATAAAATATAGTATGCAACTCTTGAATAAAACGGATTTATATCGAGGGCCATGAATCACTCGCGTCGCTCAGGATTCTAACACTTGAATCACTCGCTATGCTCGTGATTCAATCATCATGGATCACTCCCTACGGTCGCGATTCAGTTGTTAGAATCCTTCACTTGTTCGTGATTCATCTATGGCCCTCGCTTTAAAACCGTCCTTTATTCACTAGTTGCATAATATACTATTATGATGCAATTGTTTGAAAATAGCAGGCAAATGTTGCACTGTAATAGCTTTTTTTTTATTTGACCCATCCGCGGATATAAAGTACGTGTTTATACATGATTTTTGGAATTCATATTTGGAACATTACGTTGTGAGTGTAGATAAACATTTATACTTATAATATGATTTATTTTATGAGTAGGCGCGTGGCTGCCTTCACGTGTGTTTACAACCTTTTCTTTTTATTGTTTGAAAATGTGTGTTCCGAAAACGTTGAACTCGCGTGCCTCCAGAATTATTACTTTTTTATATTAATACTACACAATTTTCATAATAAAAAGCATGACGCATTTCACTACTTTCAGACTATTTTTCACTCATTTAGAAGAATAATTCAAATAAATACCAGTAACAGTTCCGGTGTCATGGAAACGGAACTTAATATGCCGCATCTATACCAGGAGATCATGATAATAGAGAAGGTTGCAGAACACAGCTGTAATCATGGTCCCATTAGGTATATGTTGTATCTATCATCATAATTGGTATTTGTATTCTGAAGTTATTCAAATAGAGTCTGCATGAGTGGCACCTGCACACAGTAACGGCTAGCTAAAGGTCCCTTTGATGACGTTACGTATTAAGGGTGCCATTTTTGAGAGTGTCACTTCAGTCCATATGAAATATTTTGGTCAACGACGCATCCTCGTGATTTTTTAACTGCGCAAAGCAAAAGCCAGTCGATTGATGTCATCAGCAATGTTTGCCTGCATGAATAACATATGGCGCACTCATTCAGGCGTTTCACCCGAGGGAATATTACTTCACTACCTAGCTATTAATTTTAAACAACCTGTTAAAAAAAATATCCAATTGCTTCGAGTTCATCAGAGCTTACGAGTGGTACCAGCTGAATTTGCGGTACTCTCCGTTCGTAACATGATTTGTACGGTTGTGCTAACTGTCCAAATACTAAGGGGATGAGGATAGCACTGTTTCTAGACGTAACATAGGCATACAAACACATAGAACATGGGTGCTATTTCGTCTCAACCTAGCTTATACTCCGTTGTGTAAAGTCATCAGTGTTCATCTCATAGGTGCAACTCCCTGCTCTGCAACACTTCTGCGCTTCTCTGTATGTGTGTGCGATGGACAGTGCATTCAATTTTATACTCTTTGCGTTATACTGATAGTTAAAGTGTGTACGCTTGCAGGACTTAGACTCTGGTCGACGTAAAGTTGTGTAAACAAGGAGATTTCGCGCCGAAAGAGCCGTAAATTATTATATCCAAAATAAATGATTCTGAATCATGATCATTGGGACTTACTCCTGGCAATACCACAGTAACAGTCACGACCTTATAATTAATAAATCATGTCCTTAAATTAGACTAATAAAAGTGGGAGTCTTACCCACAGAATGCAAGATGATGTATGAAAGAAAGAATTAGTATGAAGAATGAATGTACGAGAGGCATGAAAAATTGACCAGGATGATAGAGGATAAGCACATAAGGCGCTAATTTTGTAATTAGAGTTAAGAAAAACAACAAAAAAATAACAGCCACGGCTTTAGAAGGGAACAATGTTTATTGGCCGTATGCTGCTTGCGATACTGCTTTCCTAGTAACAAATTTTAGCTATTTTGGAACGTTTCGAGACACTCGGCAGTTGAAATTAGGGGCAACTCCTAAAAGCTTCGAAATTTTACCAATGTTTCCGGACCTTTTGGGAGATTTTCGCTTTGACAATACTGAATTTTTTGATGGATCAACATTTTTTGTACGAATTTTAAAGCAGCTATCCTCAACCGATTAAGATGAAATTTTGCATACACGTTTGGTTTGGATGACAAAGCGCGGTATGATAAAAAGATTGCGTGAAAAATAAACTTGTTTCATTTATTTACCTAGATACAGATGTTATACGTAATTGGTAAATGATTTTGCGGATCATGTGGCAACGGGGGGTGGTCTATTTCAAGTAGTAGAATAGTGAGTGAACGGACGTCTTAGAGCTAAAAATTTGTGTAGAATAGGATTTTCGTATCAGTTATTATCAAAAAATGTACAATGTCGGAAACTAAATGAGCAAATAATACCTCGATTTAAAAAATACTACGTTTAATTTAATAAAGTTATCTACTATGGAGCAACATCGGCATCGACTAGAAATGTTAAAATCGAGTTAAGATTGGAATTTTTAGTTCGTTAACGAACTAAAAATTCCAATCTTACACACAACAGTAAATTTGCATGCGTTTTATATCGTAAGTTTCTAACTTAACCCAAGTTCAGTTATTTGTGTCATTGTAATAAATTGCTACAAAATCTATCGTTTTACGTTGTTTTTTAGTCCTTCTTACCAGCAGGATCGACTAAAAACTCAATTGTCGAGCCACCACGTAGAACCATACCTACACGTCACTAATTTATAGTTATCTGAAACATAGCCTAGCTTTTCAATTTCAGCACATAATCTTTCATAATCTGGATTCTAACCAAGTATGATTAAACTAAACAACGATAACTTGGCAATATAGCCAAAACAGGAAGCCAAGTAAGTAGGCAACTATTTAATTAAAGGAGAATGGGCATCCAACTATAGAAATTTACCCCAACGATCAGTAGCCATAAGATACACTCCATTGGAAAGAGCTTTTCACGATCGTCATTTGCTTTTCACGCATTTTTTCTGAATTGTTATTTCGTTCGGAGATAATGACCTAAATAGGAACTAATTTTGAGCACCGAAGTTAAGATAACACACAATTACCTATGAAATACACCGTCGGAAAGAGTTGTTAAAATTTCCTTAATTGGATAAACTTGATTTTTCGAAATATTTTTGCCAAATATAAGTCTGTTTGGTGTTAATGACCTAAGTAAGTCATTAAACACCGAAGTTAGGGTTGAAGAATGAACAACATTTGCTTCATACGCGAATTTTGTAAATTGTTAGTTCGTTTGATTTTAATGACCTAAAAGGGTAACCAATATTGAGCACCGAAAAGGATTTTATAGAACCCAATAGCTATGGGATTGAAATAGTTAGAAAGAGCTTTTCAAGATGAACCTATACTACATCTGAATTTTTGCCAATTACAATTGTGTTTGGTTTTAAATACTTCAATAAGTGGCATCTATATAAATAAAAAGTCCTGACTGACTGACTGACTGACTCATCAACGCCCAGCCCAAGTCCTTGAACCTAAAAAGCTTAAATTTTGCACAGAGGTTCCTTTTATAATGTAGACAAGGAATAAGAAAGGATTTCTCAAAATTCAACCCCTAAGGGAGTTATATAGGGGATGAAAGTTTGTATGAAACTCTGTCATTTTTAATTTGAAATTAACGAAATATGGCATTTAGCTTCTAAATAAAAAATAAAAAAATGCCTCTTCAAGGATTTTTTTAATTTCATCCCTTAAAGGGGTAAATAAGGGTGTTAAAGTTTGTAAGAAAAATAAATTGTTTATTATAAAAATGAAATTTAGTATTTCTGCTCTTCAATAAAATTAAACACGGGTTGTGTTTAAGGATTTTTTGAATTTCATCCCTTAAAGGTGTAAAAAAGGAGGTAAAGTTAAAAAAAAAAAAATTTTCCTAAAAATTACTTGAAACTTTTTATTTCTGCACTTCAATATAATTAAAGGCACATATGTTTAAGGATTTTTTGAATTTCATCTCTTAAAGGTGTAAAAAGGTTTTGGCACCAGACAGAAAAACCACCAATGTGGTATACAAAAAAGTGCAAATTAAATTCTAACTTCATGATGACGACTTTATTAGCGTAAACTAATTGGAGTACCCATATCACAGTACAGAATGGTGCAAAACACATCACTCTATCGGCATATGCTATAAATTTTTCTTATACAATTTCTGCTTCGAAATTTGTGAAGTAAACAAATAGATACAAAATATAGCTGGTAAGTGCCCAAGCACGTGTAACCTACACTACGTCAAGTCATTCTAAATCACGAACACGAGGCAGACAACTTTTCATCGAAAATCATCTTGAGCAATCTCTGTGGAACAGAAAATCCGCGTGTAAACCAGGAAGAGACATTACACCCGCTCAAAGTTACTGCATGGTTTGTTGTTTTCATGGATGAGTGTTAACGCGTGCCCGTAGCCCCGCCATAAGCGGCACAGGCAGACAATGTGGAGTTTTAGCGGGTTCGAGTCCCACATAGATGCGCTATCTCCCCGTGATAGCGCAGTATGCTTAAACACATCGCAGGCAAAAAAAAAGGTTTGTTGTTTACGTTGGAAGCGTCATCGGGCCACCAAACGACTACTGTGGTCAACGAGGTTCCAGAGCCATAATCAACTCGTTCTCTATCCTTAAAAGGAATAAATATATTATTATTACCACTCTCTTACCATCAGTTGAGATAGTTGTCTAACGCGAGCCTATAAATAAAAAAATGGAAATGGAGGATGAGGCACAACCGAAATTCTGAGGACTGCACTATCCGAACTTGCTCCGGCCGGTAAGATTGCCTTTTTTTTTTTTTTTTTTTTTTGATCTCGCTTGGAAAAAATGCATTACGCATACATTGGGGGAATGGGGGGGGTATGTGGGACTCCCCGGAATGAATCCGGTATACCCACTAAAATAACCCAGCGGCACTCCCGCATCGTCTTGAATTGGAGGAGGACTGGGAAACTGGCAGAGCCTTTACGTCCAGTCCCCCGCCGGCGACCGCCCGCCTTTACAGCGGGGCCTTCACGCCCCTCCCTCAGTGGAGGGGCCCGGGAACGACCGCGAGTGCTCGGCCGTTCCCGCCCGACGAGGGTGGTGACTCGTGCAATGCGAGCGAAGGCGCCCCCGCGGCTGTCGCCCGCTAGTCACCACCAGGAGGTGGGAGGAGACGATCGTACAACCGCCTTCTCCCACCCCTTCTTCGCCTGCGGTGCGGCGGCGCGAGAGGATCGTCCTCCCGCGCCCGCTTCGCCGCCTCCTTTTACGACATCACGACCTCGCAAAAGGAGGCAACCGCCGCCCAGGCCTCCTCACTCCCCAGCATGGAGTAGACCACGCTGGGAAGCGAGAGGTCCTGTCCGATCACATCGATCAGGGCACGGCGCAGCTCAGCCCAAGCTGGGCACACCTCGAGGGTGTGCTGCGCCGTGTCCTCTGCCGCGCCGCAGTGGTGGCACGCCGGGGTTTCCTCCCTCCGGATCCGGTGCAGGTGCGTTCCGAAACAACCATGTCCGGACAACACCTGCACCAAACGGAACGAGAGGAAATCATGTGGCCGCTCGAGCCAGCCCTGCAAGACTGGCCCGAGCGCGTCCAGCGTCCGGCGTCCAAAGGCGGCGGTGGCGAGGTCCTCCGCCCAATGGAGGACGATGGCGTCCCTCGCCTCCCGCCGCACGGCCTCCCGCTCTTCTGCGGCGGGGCGCTCTCCCTGCGCCCTACGCCGCGCCGTCCACTCGTACACTCTGGCGAGCACCCATGCCTCCAACTCCCAGGGAGGGGTGCCCGCCAGAGCGCACGCCGCCGAGAAGCCCACTGAGCGGTAGGCCCTCGCCACCCGCTGTGCAATGGCCCTTTGTGGCCTGCGGATGGCGGTTGCATTCTCCCTCCTCTGGAGGGAGTCCGCCCAGATGGGTGCCCCATACAGGGCCATGCTGCGCAGGATGCCGGCATACAGTCGCCGGCACCGTCCGCTCGGCCCCCCGAGGTTGGGGAGGAGCCATGAGCGGGCGTCCGCGGCTTTCAGCAGGCGCGTCGACAGCCTGCTAAAGTGCGGGCCGAAGCGCCACCTGCTGTCCAGCACTAGGCCCAGATATTTCATCTGGGCCTTCACCGCTATTCGGACGCCCTCCACGACGATGTGGGCATCTGGAGGGCAGCGCTGCCGAGGCCCGTGGAAGAACACGGCCTCGGTCTTGTTCAGCGCCACCCTCAATCCCACGCGGCGGATCCTCTCTGCGACCAAGGATCCGCCCGCCGAGGCCAAACAGGCCGCCTCCCCAAAGCTCCTCCCCCGGGCAGTGAGGAGAGTGTCATCTGCGTAACAGATGACACCCGTGCCCTGGAGGAGGGCTCCTCGCAGGAGCCAGTCAAAACCGATGTTCCACAGGGGAGGGCCTAGAACCGACCCCTGCGGAACACCGGACTCCGCGCCGTAGCGCCTGATCCTGGCCGTCTTGTCCACGAGGAGGACCTCTCGGTCCTCCAAGTAGCTGGCCAGGATCACCCGCAGATATTGGGGCACTCCGTGGTATCGGAGTGCCTCCAATATGGTAGAGTGGGGCACGGAGTTGAAGGCGTTGGCGATGTCGAATGACACCGCCAACACTCCGACCCCCGACTCCACCGCCTCCTGCACCTGGACCTTCAGCAGGGCCAAGGCGTCGACCGTCGAACGCCCCCGTCGAAATCCGAACTGGGCGTCCGACAGGTCCGGCCCTACCTCCCGCAACTGGCTATTTAGCCGGGTGGCGATGATCCCCTCGAACAATTTACCGACCTCATCGAGCAGAACGATGTGCCGGTATGCCGAGGGGGAGTCCACCGGGCGTCCCTCTTTCCGGAGGAGGCACAATTGCCCCTCCTTCCACAGTTTCGGGAACCTCCCAGCCGTAAGACACGCGCTGAAGAGGTCCCGAAACCTTTCCTCCATGAGGGACGCTGCGATGGCCACCACCCGTGCGGGGACGCCATCCGGTCCAGGAGCCGTCTTCTTCGCGCGGAGGCTCAGGATCCCCGCGCGAAGTTCCTCCACCGATACCGGAGGGACCTCCTCCTCCGGCGCTGCCACCACCCCCCCTGGGGGGTTCATCGTTGGTGGGGTGAAGTCGGCCCTGCGCGGAAACAGGGACCGGACCACCCCATCCAGCAACGCCGGCTCTAGGGTCTCCGTCACTGGGGGACCAAAGGGGCGCAGTTGGTTCCGCGCCGCCTTATATGGCCTCCCATACGGATCCCTGTCGAGGCCCTCCAGCATCTCAGCCCTCGCCGAGTCCTTGGCGGCGCACATCGCCGACTTGAGGACCGTCTTTGCCTCCAGGTAGAAGGCGTAGAGGCGGTCCTCCCCGGCCTGTGATCGGTTGGTGCGCCGCCGACTCCGCGTGTAGGCCCGTCTGGCCGCCACGCAGGCGGCCCGGAGCCCCGCCAGCTCCTCCGTCCACCAATATACGGCGCGACGTGGAGGCGGACGGCGTGACCGAGGCATGCTGGAGTTGCATACCTCGGTCAGGGACCCTCGGAGCTGGACCGCTGCGGCGTCAACGTCTAGGGCCTCTACAGGGGGCGAGAGCCAGTCCTGGAGGAACGCCGCCTCCTGAGCTGCCTCTCGGTCTAGGCGGGTGAGAGCCCATCGCGGGAAGGGAGATTGGCCCGAACGGGCCATAACTCCCCGCGGGCCCTGGGTGGAGATGTCGAACCGCACGTAGCGGTGGTCCGACATGGTCTCCACCATCTCCACCCGCCAGTTCACAACGCGGGCGGCTAGCACGGGGGTGGCAAACGAGACGTCAACCACTGACCCTCCCCGCTGCTGCACACACGTGTGAACATCCCCCCTGTTTAGGAGGGACACACCGCACGACGCCGCCCAAAATTTGGCAGCGCGTCCCCGGACGTTGCAAGAGGTGGCCGGGTTGCCCCAGGCCACTGACTTGGCGTTCAGGTCGCCCAACACGACGACCTGACGCGGTGCCGCCCTCCCGACGACTGCCGTGGTAAGATTGCCTGATTTAACTGTTCCAGGCCTCTTTCAATCGGTTTTTTAAGTCATGAGTCTATATCAACAAGCTTCAGACTCTTGAAGCCCTCAAAGATAATATAAGCTGGAAGTTCTGGCAAGAGTGGCATTATCACTCTTGCCATTAATCGGGCCCGAACATTTATCAATTCTGGCGACGGTGCGGTCGTATCATTATTTCGACTTAATGGGAAAATAAATTAAGACATCAAATAAACATTATCCAAAAGCAGAACCAAAATATTACATTCATAAAAAAATTACAGCCAAAGAACATCGGGTGATAACTTTTGCGCCGACTTGTATTAATTTTCTATCGTGTCGGTAGTAGGATTCAGAATTTGAAAGCCAAGTGGTCTTTCACTATTTGTACCTTCCCGTGGAAATCGATCCCACGAGACCTCCAGAATGAAAGTCCAACGCTTTAACTATGAGAACACGACGGCAGTTCAGTTTATGCTTTTATATCAATTTACATGTAATTTATATAATTCGATCAAATAATGAAGTCGAGCAAATTTAGTAGTCTACGCGGAAAACTATGTTTGGATAATAATATGCAATATCTCGCCAGAACTGCAAAAAACGAAACTGCCAAAATCGTGTAGTCCACGCAGGCGAAGCTGCGGGCTGAAAGCAAGTTAGGCATAAAGTGCCCCATTGCCATAAGTTATAAAAATAGAAAGAGCTTTTCACCTGGAATATTCGATACTGTTCGATACTCATCGAACACATCATCATCAGCAGTTTTGACTCAAGTAGGTCGCGCGGCCGCACCAGCGGAAAGCGTGAGCTACGCGAGCCAGTGCGCGATCGACCGGCATACTTGTAGCACTCATTACCATCATTAGCATTAATTAGCGTGAAGTTTCGGAATAAACGTACTCTGAATCTTAGCTCAGACTTATCATTTAGCACCCGAAATAGCTAGCAGCACGAACCTTACCGTTCATATTGGTCCTTCGAAACCGTCAAGGACTCCGCGACCGCGACAAGTCGTAACGCGAAGTGCTTGTACCGTACCAGCAACCTGTGGGTTGCCGCGAACTAGATTAGGCGTGAGTTCATAGGGATTCACAACCACCGTGGGAGCTACCCGCGCAGAGACAACAGCGAGCCAGCAGCATAGCAGCAATAGCCGTAGGACAAGGCGGCTTTCAAGTAAGAGCGTTCCGTATATTCTGTCTCGCTTAAGTCTAACAGCAGCACAATGGAGACTTTATACTTCCAACAAACTGAATTAGCAGAGAGCATTGCCAAGGTCCTTATTAATTTCAATAAGGATAGCAAACAGCGTAAGACCATCGACTACTGTAAAAAGAGACTAGATCTTTTAGAGTCGTATTGGAGAGAGTATCAGCTAAACAACGAAAAACTTGTGCCGCTTGAAAAGAGAGGTCATAAGTACTTCGTAAATTCGGAGTTCGAGCGGACAATGGAGTCTTATAAAGCAGCAAAAGACGCCATATCCGAATATTATGACGCGTTATGTCACCAAGCAAAGCCGCCAGGATTCTCTGATCTAGAAGACAACCCTTCTAATCAGCAAGTAGCAGCAACAGCAGGTCCTGCCGGGGGCAAACACTTACAGCACCAGGACCACGAGCCATCCTCAGCATCCGCCAGCCCGGCGCGCGCTCGTGCCGAGGTGTCTAAAGGTATTTATAGCAAACTAGATGATATGATGCGCAAGCAACATATCAATTTCAAAGCATTCGCAAGAACCGTAGAAAGCATAGATGTCGAATCCATGTCCGATAAATGGGAGTTTGAAGACGCCTTGCGATTATTACAAACTCGATGGACAGCCGTGGACAACAGCCATTGGGAACTAATGATGGAGTTAGAAGACGACGAGGCGTACGAATTAAGCTACATTAAACATGAACGTACGTATAACGGCTTGAGAAAGGCTATCAGCTCTAAGATGTGGGCAACATCGTACCGTGACAAGTCCACACCGAAGATGGAAATTCCTGTGTTCTCAGGTAACTATCAGCAGTGGGTATCCTTCAAAGATCTTTTCGATGAAGCAATCCACAACAATCCTTCTCTATCAAAGGCACAAAAGATGCCTGAAGAGCAAGGTAAAAGGAGAAGCGGAGCGCTTGATCCAGCATCTCCCGATTAGCGCGGACAACTATAACACCTGTTGGGAAATTTTAACTCACAGGTTTAACAACAAAAAGCAGATATTTATGTCCCACGTAAATTCCTTTTACAATCTTGCCAATATACCGCAGCAGTCGTACACAGCCATCAAACGACTTCATGATGTCACCTTAGAGAGCCTCCACGCCATAAAAAATCTAGGCGTAGATATTACGACATGGGATCCTCTTCTTGTATATATACTAGCACAAAAATTGGATAGTGAGTCTTATTCCGAGTATATAGAGTCGTTGAAGAATTCGCGAGAGCTTCCGGTACTTCGGGACTTTTTGGACTACTTAGAGAACAAGTTCACTGCCCTAGAGTCATCTCGGCGACGTCAAGATGGGACAACAAAGGCAGTTTCATCTCAATCATCCAATGGTTCATCCAATTTTAATCGCAAAAATAATTTTAAATTGGGCAATGAATCTAAAAATAGCAAGAAAATGGAAATGGCGAAATCAATGCATGTGTCTGAGTCAGTAAATAAATGCCCTCATTGTTCGGCAAAACATAATTTAATAAGCTGCAAAAAATTTACAGAATTACCAAATGAGCAGAAAATAAAAATAATTAGCCAATTAAATTATTGCGTAAATTGTGTTTACGATCATAATGGCGCAAAATGCTACTCGACAAAAAGATGTCATAAGTGCAATGACGAACATCATACGACTTTGCATGACTATTTCGCAACACAATCAAAGTCTAACAACTTGACCGAGATTGCGAAACAAAAATGCGAAAACAACAAAAGCATCTACGCTTCTCAGCAAGTAACATCGGAGATATTGCTAGCCACAGCGCTGGTGAAAGTCACAGCAGCCGACAGGACCCAGCACGTCATGCGAGCACTGATCGATCAGGGCTCACAAATTTCCGTGATCAGCGAGAAAGCAGCACAGCAGCTAGGATTAAAGCGAAAATCTTGTAAAGGGGTTATTTTCGGAGTAGGTGAACGTGAAAACAACTGCAAAAGAAAACTAACGATCGCTTGTCAATCGACTTACACCGATTTTAAGTTTTCTACTGATGTTGTCATAGTGAACAACTTAATAAAAAATCTGCCAAACGAAACGTTCGCTAAGCCATATTGGCAACATACAGCACATCTTTGTTTAGCAGATCCAGATTATAACATCAGTCGTCCGGTGGATCTTCTCCTAGGAGCAGAAATCTACGCCAACATCCTTTTAGAAGGATTAATTCGCGGACAAACGTCCTCGGAACCGCTAGCACAGCAAACTCATTTAGGATGGTTGCTGTGCGGTGGCAATACAAGCACCTCATTCCAATGCAACGTGATCTTGCATAACGTTGAAGACATTCAACAATTCTGGACAATTGAAGACATTCAAGAACAGAATTCTATGTCCGTAGAAGATCAGGAATGCCTAGATTTTTATGAAACTACGACGAAACGTCTAGAAAACGGTCGTTATGTAGTTAGGTTGCCCATGAAACCAGAATTAGAAGAGAAGCTAGGATCTTCGAAAGAGATAGCGATAGCACAATTTAAAAATGTAGAACGTAAGTTTAGCAAGAATGAAGACCTAGCGAAGCAATACAAGCAATTTATCCGCGAATATGAGCAGCTGCAACACATGAAGTTAGCGACTTCTAACAGCAAACAGAAGACGGAAATAGAATGTTTCCTTCCTCATCATGCGGTACTGAGAGCAGAATCTAGCACAACAAAGTTGCGCGTAGTATTCAAAGCGTCGTCTAAAACTACTTTAGGCCACAGCCTAAACGATCTAATGTACAGGGGTCCAAACCTCCAGTTAGACCTGTTAGAGCTTATCCTGAAGTGGAGGCAATATCGTTTCGCATTCACAGCTGATATTGAGAAATGCTTCCGTATGATTTTAGTCGATGAGCAGGACCAAAGCCTACAACAAATCGTATGGCGACAAAGTCCGGATCAGCCTATAAGAAATTATAAATTAACAACCATAACGTATGGAACTAAAGCAGCGCCATTCCTGACAATGATGACTCTGCGAAAATTAGCGTCAGATGAGCAGCAAAAATATCCCAGAGCAGCTAAATGCATCCAGGAAGAGCTCTATATGGATGATTGGGTATCGGGAGCGCATAGCATCAAAGAAGGAAAGCGGAGGATTACGGAAGTAAACGCATGCCTAAAAAGCGGCGGATTTTCACTAAGAAAGTGGTCCTCAAACGACAAAAGATTGCTTGAAACAGTTGAGCAAACTGCCGACAAACAGCCAGCAGTCTTTACATTTAATACTGAAAGCTCATCAAAAACTTTGGGGCTACAATGGAACTCAACCGAGGACGAATTCATCTTCAAATATGATTCAAACAGCACACAAACAGCAAAACTGACCAAAAGAATGCTTCTATCCGAAATCTCTAAGATTTTCGACCCTTTGGGATGGTTAGCGCCCCTAACCACAAAGATGAAAATTTTATTCCAGCAAGTATGGCAAGATTCTGAGGTCCAGTGGAGCGACGAAGTTTCTATTAAAACCAAAGAAGAATGGATCAAATTGAAGGGAGATTTAAATCTATTAAATCAGTTCCACATTCCTCGGTGGTTACAAAGCAAAGAGCATGACGTCATAGAATTACATGGGTTTTGTGACGCATCAATTCAAGCCTTCGCCTGTGTAGTATACGCACGAATCGTATCCAATAACTCTACATCAGTAGTGCTAGTAGCAGCAAAAACGCGGTTAGTGCCCTCTAGCAAGGCTGTATCGCTACCTAGGTTAGAATTATGTGCGGCCGAACTACTTACGAAACTCATGTCAAAAATCGTCAAAAGCATCAACAGCTTGGCCGTGAAGATATACGGCTGGAGCGATTCTAAGGTTTCCCTTAGCTGGATTCAAGGATCCCCGGAGCGCTGGAAGCCTTTCGTAGCGAACAGGGTGAAGAAAATTGCTAGCATTATGCCACCAAACACTTGGCATTATGTAAACACCAAAGAAAACCCAGCGGATGCAGCTAGTAGAGGCCTGACGACCTCACAATTGCTAGAACACGAATTGTGGTGGCAAGGACCGACCTTCTTATCTTCATCGCACTTCAAACCTACGGGTCAAACGAAGTATACTACTAACGAAGAGATAAAAAGGCAGGTAAACATTGTTCAAAATCCTATCATGGATAGCAGCATAGTCGACGATCTATTACATCGCTACAGCTCGTTTACAAAAACAACACGCATCTTAGCCTGGGTACGGCGGGCATTGACACCTGTCGTTAGTAAACAGAAAACAAAGCATCTCACTTTACACGAGCTTAGATCAGCAAAACTTATAATAATAAAAAACGTACAGCGCGCTGAATTTAAAACAGACATTGAACGCTTATTGCAAAACCAGGAAGTAAAATCTGATAGCAAGCTACTCAACCTTAATCCATACTTAGATCAGGACGGGATCCTTAGAGCAAAGGGAAGACTCAGGCAGGCCAACATAAGCATAGAAATGAAGCATCCAATCATCATTCCATACAACAGTCGACTGACTGAGCTTCTCATCGCGCAAGCCCATGAGCTCACATTTCACGGAGGAGCTCGACTTACTATGTCCTTTCTTAGACAAAAGTATTGGATAATTAAAGGAAATCGAGCCATCAAAACGCAACTTCATAGATGTGTTACTTGTAGGAAACAGGCACCCAGGAAGCTACAGCAGATTATGGGAGATCTACCTGATTTCCGCACCAACTCAGCTCCAGCGTTTTATCACACAGGTGTAGACTACACGGGTTTCATATCTGTGAAGGCAAATAAAGGGCGTGGAATAAAAACAACGAAAGGATACGTGGCTTTGTTCGTCTGCATGGTTACGAAAGCCGTGCACATAGAATTGGTGTCGGACTTGACCAGCACTTCCTTTATCGCAGCATTGAGGAGAATGTCAGCGCGACGAGGAGCCCCGAAACATGTGTACTCGGACAACGGCACTAACTTTGTGGGAGCTAACAAAGTAATGCAGGAGGAGTACGAGCAGCTAAAACAAGTTTTCGGTGACTCATTTTATAGTGAGATAACGGAAATGGATATAGAATGGCACTGGAATTGCCCTTCCTGGCCTAGTGCGGGAGGATTATGGGAACGATCAATACGAAGTCTAAAGCAACACCTCAAACGAGTTGTAGCGGACCAAGCATTGACGTATGAAGAATATAGCACCATTTTAGCGCAAATAGAAGCGGGTCTCAACTCTAGACCACTATGTCCGATATCTGAAGACATAGACGATTTAGATTTCTTAACACCCGCGCACTTCCTAACCGGTAGAGCAGGTCTAACCGTTATTGAAACAGCCAGTGACGCTAGGACTAGATGGCACTTAATAAACAAGATTTTCCAAGACCTTTGGAGGAGGTGGAAAACTGAATATCTTAGCCAATTATCTGTTCGTAGCAAGTGGCTAAAGCCAAAAAGCAACATTAAGATCGGAAATATGGTGACCATCCACGATGATAATTTTCCTTCTGGAAAATGGCCAGTGGGGAGAGTTGTCGAGGTACACCAAGGGAAGGACGGGTTTGTAAGGGTTGTGACATTAAAGACGAAGAACGGTTTAATAAAGCGACCTATTATCAAATTGTCCGTCTTACCAATCGAGCAAGAGGACGCAGAAAAGGAAGCTGAAGAGCAGAGTAAAAAAGCCAAACCCAAGATCACAAAGGATGAAACAAAAGCAAGTACGAGAAAGCATCGTAATTTCGTCAACATCGTTTTATCACTATTATTTTTTATCAGCATTTGGAGCAGCAGCGAAGCATCGAACCACATTACCCAATTTAGCGGTAATCAATCCTTATACTACGACCCAATAGGTAAATTAAATCTAATACGGGATCAATGGAAAATTGTGTCCTACTACAACATGCAACCTTATTGGCAAGGTGATAAAGCCGGGGACACCTTCATTAAATATCTAGAGCAGACATGTGAACAAATCAAGGAGCCTAGCCATTGCAACATGATTTTATTACAAGTGCAGCACGATTACAACGAGCTCCAATATCACAATCAGCTGCTGCTAAATCAGCATTACGGCACTCGGTCAAGAACCCGACGCGGCCTTGTCAACGCGGTCGGCTCCATAGCCAATACATTATTTGGAGTACTCGACCAAAGTTTCGCTGATAAATACCAACGTGATATTGAAATTATAAATAGCAACGAAAAGCACCTATTACAGCTTTGGAAAAACCAAACATCAGTGGTAGAAGCTGAGTATAATATTCTGAAACGAACTGAGAAGACTATTGATACTCAGTATAAGCTCATAAATAGACATCTAAACCTCTTAGATCAAGCGACTAAGCAGATACAATTGCAAGGTAAAAGTACATCAATGTTACAAGAATTCACTCTCGCAGCCATGGCTACGACAAACATGATACACAACTTAAAGCGTGTCCAAGATACATTAATCGACACCTTAGCGGATATTTATCATAGTAAAATTAACATGCATCTACTTACTCCAGAGCAGCTCAGCAACGAACTTCAAATCATTTCCGGTCAAATATCAAAAGAACTTACTTTGCCTATCAACAACATCCAGGCCGATTTATATGAAATCTACAAACACCTAAAGATCAAGGCGAGAATGAGTAAAGAGTACTTCATGTTTGAGATCTCCGTGCCACTCATTAGCAGAGACAGTTTCCAACTGTACCGCTTAATACCTGTTCCTCTCCAGGTGGGAAAGGACATGATCAGCATTATTCCCCTCACAGATTACATAGCAACTAATCTGATGAGGGACTCCTATATCGAAGTCAAGAACGACGATCTTCAAACCTGCACCTATCAGGAGGAAAGTTATATCTGTCAGCTACGAGGTCCAGTCAAGCGACTGGGTCTAGAAGAAAAGTTCTGTCAAACCGAACAAATAGGTATCTGCCAGTCTAAGAAAGAAACCTGCAAGAATATATGGTTACAATTACACGACCTATCGTCTTATTTGTATTTCGCATGCGATACCTATTCATTTACAATCATATGTGACAATGAAACCCGAACGCGCCGTGTCAGCAAGGCCGGGCTCATTCAACTCGATAAAGAATGCATAGCTAAGGGCCGTGACATAACACTTTATTCATATCAGCAGGAAAACAAGCTGACTTTAAAACCTGACCTATTATTAGCGAACATAGCTCCAATACAGCACTATCATTTGGTCAATATTACGCTACCGCTTCTCGAAACAACAACAGAAGATGCACAGATCAACAACACACTAGCAAGTCTCGGCAATCAGATAGCCGCTATGAAGAAAGCAGCTTTAGAAGAAGGAACATTAACTACGCATGATATACATCACTATGCCATATCATACGTATTGCTAGCAGCAGTCGTCGCCGTCGTAGCGTTCCTGGTGTTCCTGTGGTGGCGAGGCAAGCAAGCCTCACCCGCGCCCGCGCGTGACCCGCAGGCTCCAAGCGAACCTGCCGCGCCGCGGGCGGCGCCTACCAGCAGTGTGAGTGTTAGTGCTAGTGCGCGTAAATCACCCGTGCCCGAGCAAGAGCCCAGTGTTTGTGGGACCAAACGGTGGTCCAGTTTACGGTACAAAAGAGACAAATCAACGTCACCTATCAGTAAAAGACAATCGGTCTTTACGGTAGATCTAGATAGAGATTAGCTATCACTTAGGATAAGAACATTCAGCATTGTATTAACCTTCATTTAGCATAAACAAATACTGGTTCACCTATGTGTTACTAACCCTCTTAATTGTGTAATCATCTCATCTCATCTTTCCCATTTCCTCCACTCGGGAGCATGTTCGATACTCATCGAACACATCATCATCAGCAGTTTTGACTCAAGTAGGTCGCGCGGCCGCACCAGCGGAAAGCGTGAGCTACGCGAGCCAGTGCGCGATCGACCGGCATACTTGTAGCACTCATTACCATCATTAGCATTAATTAGCGTGAAGTTTCGGAATAAACGTACTCTGAATCTTAGCTCAGACTTATCATTTAGCACCCGAAATAGCTAGCAGCACGAACCTTACCGTTCAGATACTAAATGACTTTTGCTGATTGTAAGTTAATTTGGAGTTAATGACCACAGTAGGTAAGCAATTAGAACACAAAAATTAAGTCTCTAATGGCCATAATCATACACTGGAAATTTTGTTGAAGAGTATCGAAGTGAACGAAGTGTTTTTAGCGTTTAAATCGTATAGAAATCAAAACACTGCTTATGAAGCGAACGCTCAAGTTATTAACTAAGGCATGAAGTAGTTAAGCTGTGAGTTATTCTACTAAATTAGTTATATTCGATAAAGGATGAAGAATTATACATTTTTCATTCCGTATTTATTAACAACTTTATACTTTTTAAAAATTTATTTCTGCAGTAGCACATCTTATTTTATGTAAAGGAAGTCATGTGAAAAATTTCATGTTTTCAATTCTATCAGTGTTTAAATGAATTTTATATACTCAGTTAGCATGATAACTTCTGACTGGATAGCACCACACAGCGTAGAATTTAAATTTATAATTAAAATCTAGCACAGAAGCACAATATTATTCCTTTAATTCTAACTCCTTATTATTTCTGAAATGCTGGTAATTTACAAAACTTATTCATATTCCGCTCCAAGAGCTCCTATCACTTCTGTTATCCTGGTTACTTGCTCGCGACCCGTTTCCATCGTTCTGGCTTGAGAGAAAGAGAAACGCTACTTTGAATTCAACTGCCCGTTTTACAAGCTTCTTATTATTATTTTATTTATTTTATTAACAAGCAATGTATGTATGTTCGAATCAAATCTTGCAAATGAATTTTAAAGTAGTTATCCTATAGATGAAATTTTGCATACACGTTAGGTTTGATGATAATGCACGGTAAGCTAAAAAGCTTGTTTCAAATAAGTTTTATTTTTGTTAGAAAATATTATTACGCCTAGAATCAAGAAAAATTGGGGCCCACTAGGTTGACATACAACAAAAATGGTGTGACAATGACAATGGCAAAAAGTTAAGCTTCCGGTGTCACTAGGATTCCATAAATACATAAGAATTGACGCAAATAAGGAGCAAGAGTGAAGTAAGTAAGTAAGAGTGAAGTAAGTCAAGAGTGAATAGGTTACTTCTAGGCAAGCGTGCTTCACCGTCGACCACATCATCGCTTACCATCAGGTGAGATAGTGGTCAAGCGCGAGCCTATTAACAATAAAAAAAAAAAAAAAATGTCTAGGGCTTGACGTATCGTGACGACACCGATCGATCAAACCAAACAATCATGACTAGTGTAACTGCAGCTGCACACTTGCAGGGTTTTACAATTACATACCTGACAACAACAAACTTATCTACAAAGTGGTCGATTTATCTTTAAATTTAGTTTATCTAAGTAGCGGCAACGCTGGCAGTCGCTTACGTAACATATTATGGGCGAAATCAACCATTCTATTATACCTGTTATAAGTCTAAGATTGACTTCAAAAATTGGTTTTTCTGGTTTCCATACAAAAACCACCAGATGTTTATTCCTCGAACGAAAGATATTTATCCGACAGAATCCGTCTTGAATCTAGTTAATGTAAGTTTATAATAAAACTTTTGTAGTTCAATAATTGATTTGTGCTATGTGTAACTGAATTATTTACTAATGTTCATATTTATATTTCACAATAATTATATAAAATAACACTAACTAACTTATGACAAATCTAAATGCTTACATAATATACAAAGTAGGATAGTTTGAAAGGCAGGAACCTTAACTGAATCTTAACCGCCCTAAACTTCATCGCATAATCTTTTCATAAATCGAAGTTTAATTCATACGCATAGATTACATTTATTAAAAGAACACTTAAAGGACGAAAACTCGCAACTTTTGTTGCCATGGATCAGGTGCACTTGCCAGGAACACCAGCACAACATGAATCACAAAGAGTCTAGGACATCACCTTGCTAATTTATTGACGCTAGTTGAAGCGACAATCCTCGGCACAGAGACTGGTAAGCACTAATCTGCAGATGGATGAGAGTAGCCGAGGACAATAACTAGGATGGATAATCTTACTAATATTATACGTAACGTTTGGATAGATAGGTATATGGAGCAATGGATGGATGTATGCTTGTTACTCAATCACGCCTGAGCGACTTAACGGATCGAATGAAATTTGGCGCAGAGATAGATTATAGTCTGGAATAGCACATAGGCTAATAATAATAGGCTACTTTTCATCCTGGTATAATGTTCCCCTAATACTTTTCACGCATGCGAAGAATCTGGCAGAAGTGAGTTTAACATAAACCGTGTATCCGATGGGATTTACCAACGACAAAAATTAAGAACTTACATTCAAACAACCTCTATTTATTGTATAATGATGGGCAGTATTTTCAAAAGTCCTTCTTTCGCAAGATGTTGTTTAAAGGTCTTTTAACAAAGTTGCTGAAGCGGCTATCCACACATTAATGTGAACACATATTCTACTGTCCATATTATACAGCTAGTCATAGCTAGATATTGAATGATTTCTCCTAGTGATCCCTGTTGCGCTAGTGAATATCCACGATTGCTCGCGTTGCGTGTCGACCATGGAACCAACGATCGCTTTGGTAGGGTGACCGTGCAGCCGATCTTACCAAAGTACTCAGTCAGTTAACAGGTCATTAGTCAATTTAGTTTCACTATGTTTAATTGCTTACGTGCTTTAACTATTAAATATAGTAATAGAATAATCCACTACACAGTACGTATTAGGAGCTGGTGATGTTTATGTTTTTATTTAATTCTTTTGACGGTCTCGTGCAGAAACGATGTTTGCATCGTTTTTACAAACTCGTTGTACGAGGGCGAGTTTACAATTATTTCTGTTGCAGATTGAATCCATGTTATAATTGCAATTTTGACTCTATGGGCTTCGCTATAAGAACTGCAGTGAACGTAATGACGCCAAAACATGTATCCATCTTCCATACGTCCTGCTTTCCTAGTATTAACAAGTATAAAAATCCACACCAGAAAAGTTTGTCGTTTCGGGGTACGTGGTAATCGCGCATTTTTTTTAAACAGGCTTAATTTAACATTTATCGTAATTTAATAGTTATTACACTAATTTTTAATCTTGTTACTTTATTCGTTTGAGTTATCAGAAACATAATTTAACTAATTAAGTTTCTGGATGTACAACTTTTCTTAGTGTAGAAACGATTATCAATGCAAAAATTTCGGGGTTTCGTAGTCTTCGAAGAGATTTTTTTGTTATGGATCTTAAAGTTTAGGGTGTGTATAAAATTTTATGTGTAATTAAGTGACTAAATTGTTATTATTTACCAAGTAATAGGCTATTAAATGATGACCCACATATTCATTAATTTTTCACTTTATTTTTAGAAAATGTTCTTTTAGTAATAGTGCCGGGCACTTCCCGGAGAAAAATAAAGATATTTAATAAACTTCTGTCTATGGTGAGTTAATATCTGAAGACAAATTTTCCGTCAACTTCCACCTTTTTTTTGAGATTTTCTTTTCTTGACCATAGCTGACTTTTGGTTAGTATATTTATTTATTAATCTTGATTAGCAACATTTATTTCATACAACAATGGAAATGACTAAGAAGGAAAGTACTAGGGAAGAACTCTACAAGTAACTCAACACAGTGTGTCAGAATGCGCACTATTTGTTTCTAAGTGCAAACATGAAAACACACCCTAACGTTTCATGTAATATTCTAGGTTCTTTGTTTTCCTGGTGATTATAAACTTTTGCATTTACTAGCTGTTATTGTTATTAGCTGCAAACAATACTACTCTGCCATAATCAAAATCATTATTACCAAGACTGCTTTAGATTAGTGTTGCTATAATCAAGAGGCCAAGATGTGAAACAAGTTTTTTTTTATATAAAACGTTATCCCACACTAGAAATTTCTTCCTGTATCGTGGGTGTGTTTATTATACATACAATCTTCAATCCGATTTTTCATATTTTTAAATTTAATTCTATTTTATCATTAGCAGCCACGTTGCACGTAGTGTAACTTTAGAGGGATAAGGGATTAAGTCTCATAATTTGTATGTAGCGACTTTGTCAGAGTTTCTCATATGATTAAGATATTTTTATTAAAAACTACTTTACATGAGAAAATATATATAAATAAATGGTCTCATAATAAAACTTGAAACTGTACCTCCACTTCTCATAGTCTAAAAGAACAGCATCGGTTATGCTACCTTTAAAATGAGAGAATACTGCTAGCTGCTACGGCGTAGCACTGAAGCGTCGTAGCTGTGCTACAGCTGGCAACGTTGAGCTGTGATAACTTCGGTTTGACTTGGAATTCTAAATTCTAATAAGTGTTTAATTTAAGACATGTTATCTTATTTCCGTTATTTTATTTGTTTTTCCTAATGATATGTATTTGTTTCATTGTAACCATGGATTCTAAGAAAATATCACCATCGAGGCACAATAACTGGCACTCAAACAATCCAGATTAGTGAATTACTTATTAACACTACGCAATAGGCAATGAGCAATTCACAAACACTCAGCCTCATACTGTAGTCTACAATAGATGTTTAAAATTTTGAATTAGCTTAGTTGAAGCTGGTGACTCTTCCTCATGCATCACATTCTTTAGACCTTGCCCTTTTTTGATAGGCAAAAATTACAATTCTAATTGAAAGATTTCAGATCCTTATGCAGTAAACATATATGGCATCAAAAACTACTAATATAATGAAAAGAACATGTTTATAGTTTAGATAAATATTTTGATTATTAAAGATATTTTTTTTTGGGAAAATTTCATAATTATTTGTTTATTTTAGCGGTGTCTCTAGTTCCGTGCCTATAGCTCTCGCTGGAACATCCATTCCGATCTACTCCGACTTCCAGGACCTAGGGTCAGTAGTCCAGGGGATGGCGAGGTAGACCGAGACGTAACGCACCGGATCAACTCGGGATGTGTGAAATGGCGACAGTTCAATGGCACAACTTGTGATGTGACCCACGGATGCCCCTCAAGCTAAAGGGGAAAAGTTACAAGTCCGTGATTAGACCTGTCGTACTGAATGGATTAGAATGTTGGGTTTTGAAAAAGATGGATGAAAAGAGATTGCATGTAGCAGAGAAGAGAATGTTGCGATGGAAGGAAACCACGGCAGATACGACGCGCGACCCGTCGTCGCATCTGCTGAAATACTAGGGACACAGAAAATACATGATGGATACATATTTTAGGCTTCATGGTATGACGTTCATTGCAGTCCTTAAGACAAAGCTTGTAGGGTCAGACTTGCACTTCATAGATTGATTCGAACCGCAGTAGAACTCTAATAGCACCCCCGCACAACGTGAGATGAGAATGATTCGACAAAAGCTGTCGTCATCTTTCGTGTCTGTACTACCAACAAAAATGTTGATATTTAATAAGTTTTCATTTAATTTGCCATGTGAGCTAGTTAGATAGTATATTGTATGGATTAAATGTTGCAACTGAATTTTAAAACAGTTATCTCCAACTGATTAAGCTAAAATTTTGCAGTCTCGATTGGTTTGGAAGTATGGTAGGCTTGTTTTTAATAATAAAAAGTAACATAATTTTGCCATAAAAAACGGCAATTTTATATGTAACTACTAGACCTTGTGGATTGCATTTCATTTTTAAATCCTGTAGTATTTTGATATCTATCATTTTTCATATAAATTATTTATTGAAATAAAGTGCTAATATAATGATTCTTTAATCGTGTGATTCCAAAATCGGAAGTTTTTTTTAGGGTTCCGTACCCAAAGAGTAAAAACGGGACTAAGAATAATAACTAAGAATCCACCATCCGTCTGTCTGTCACCAGGCTGTATCTCATGAACCGTGTTAGCTAGACAATTGAAATTTTCACAGATTATGTATTTCTTTTGCCGCTATAACAACAAATACTAAACAGAATAAAATAAATATTTAAGTTGGGCTCACATACAACAAACGTGATAATTTCGCCGTTTTTTGCGATAATGGTACGGAACCCTTCGTGCGCGAGTCCGACTCGCACTTGGCCAGTTTTTTAATTATCTTTAATATATATCCTGTGGTTTTAACAATTTTCTGTTTAATTTTGAAAGTAAGTAGTCAAGAAAATTAAAAGCTTGCGGTAATTTCTACTCTGTACGTCAAGATGTTTGAAAATTTGTACTTACATGAATATTTGTTATCACGCCTCAAAGGCTGAGCTTTGGATGAATTTTGGCAGGAGGATTGAATATGACTTAGATTAGGACATAGGATAATAGGTCTTTACTTATGAAATTTCTCCTGTTAACCTAGTAACTACAACCTGTACCGTATAAAGCTAGGACCAATTATCGGACGCGGCTGACGGACGCGACTTACAGCCGCAACTGATATGTGTGCACAGTCGTTTGGGACGAGGCTTGCGGACGCGTCGATCAATTAACGCTATTATATAATAATTCAACGAAGATTATGTTTACGTAGAAACATGTCGAGTAGGGAAAATGACGCCGAAAGGCGTCCAGCACCCCGTGCATCTGACGCCGACATTTTCGGACGCGGACGAATATCGTCAGAACATCTTGTTGCCATAGCAACGCTAGTCTTCTGTGTTGTTTACGCCAATTCATATCTCAGTGTGTACATCTCATTTTTACAGAGCAGCATAGATTTTGTTTCCTTTTCATCGTTCCTAAGACGTGTTATTTGGGGATGGGGAAAACGCTGATATACTAATACAGACAAATAATCTAAGATAACCGAAGAACGGAGATAAATTCAAAACTACAGTACTATTTACACCTATCTTTCATATAACTGTTTATTTATTTTACTAAGTGCCTCTATTTCAAACTTCTCATAACATAATTCAAAATAACTTAAATTTTTCTGGTTACGGTATAACTTCGGTGTTTCTGGTTACGTTTCTACGCTTTTTGACATCATAGTTGAGTCGTCAGAAGCTAAGTTAGTAAATATCTTGAGATAAACTTTTTAGCGTTTGTTAAATTGCCGTGCGTTGTTAAATATAAAGAAAACGAAACTGTTGATCTCACTGAGTAACAGTGGTAGGTAGTAGGTTCCGGTTCCAGACGTACGTACGCGGTAAAAAGAATAGAACAGTCTCGCAACAAAGCTCTACGTAGCTTTGTCGCGAGACTGTACTATTCGTTTTATCGTTACAACGTTCTCTATTTTATGTTCTCCTGGTGTAGGTGTGGAACTTTGTGTTCCGTTCCATGGAACCGGAACCGGAACAGGAACTGCTATTGATGCTAGTAAACCCGTGGTTACTTACAATAAGGTTTAGAACATTTTTTATTTTTTTATTTATTCAAAATTATGTAGTTAGCACCTTTACAGCTATACCGCCAATACGATGTTACTACCACACAGATATTATACACTAACAGCAATACAATTAAAAATACCATCAAAAAATACAATCAAATATTACAATTAAAATACAATCAATCATCTCATTATAAAAAACAATTAAAATACCATTAAAAATACAATTAAAATTCAAATTACAATCCAATTAAAATACAACCAAAATTCAATTAAAATACAACTAAATTCAATTAAAATCCCTTTTCCCCATTTTCAATGCACTTCAGTGCTACTCCTGTGAACTTCATCAGGCTACATTGAAATATATCTACCTCATTTGAAATAATATTTAAAAATCTTATGGCGCGTGACAAGGTAATGTAAGGATGTGTGGGCTTAATTAACACTGACACCACAGGTGGCACCTGTGGTGTCAAAATTAATTATGCCCCCTCTGGGAACCCCACAGGTCTCTGACTTTGCTATTTTGGACTTCCATTTACTATATAAGTTCAGTTTTCCACACGATGTTTTCCTTCACCGTTGCCTGTGATGTCCAAGATAAACTTAGAAAGTTATATGAATTCGAAAAAGTCACATTGGTACTTGCCTGGATAAAACCCGCGACCTCAACCATAAGAGTTGACGGCTTCCATAATTTCCATGTCACTTAAATGCTCTTTATGTTTTGTGTCTGCGTTATGTACATGGCCACAAAAAGCATCAATAAGTGGCCTTTTTTTATTGCTTGTATAAATGCTCATGCATACTGCGCCAACACGGGCGCAGTTATGTTGGACTCCAACCCTTATAGCGGGAACACGGGCACGCGTTAGCACTCACCGCAGCTGTCTGTCACCGGACCCTATCAATAAGAGGCCTAGATCCGGATGAAAAACATTTTACATTAAATTTATTTTTTGTTGAAATATATCACGAGTACCGTCCGAAAAATTCCTGTCAAGACTATTTATTATTAATTAAAAAATAATAAATAGACTTGTCAGGAATTTTTGAATTGAAAATCAGTGCACGTCGTTTACCGGTCTTAAGAGAGCCGAAGACGGTAATCATCAAAACACACGTGTATCATACGAAGTTTTTCAACACCCTTCTGAAGAAAATAATGCTAAAGAACATTTTCTTCATAATTAGTGCTTGTAGAAATTTTAATTAACAGATAACTGTAATTTCTAACTAAAAATAACAAATAAAAACGAGTTGTGAATTTTTTTCGCAATGGCGGGAAAAAATATTCAGTTTACATACGGGCGCGCATCTAACAATGGCGATCGGCCATAGACTAAAAGAATAAGCTTTCTTTTTTTTTGGCTTTTTGCGGATAGCGTTTTAGGCACGTACAAATTGGGGAATTTCAAATATTCTTTATTACAGAGATAACAAAAGTTATGTTTGAGTGAAAGTTTTATTTATTAAAGCGAAGTTGCATGAAATGAGCAAGCAATAGGTACATTAATTCATTTGTACTATTGATCACGATCTTTTTTTGTATCGAAACTTTTATAAGAACAAAGCAACTCAACCAATAAAATAAAAAACTCTATAATACACTTGTGAGTAATAGCAATGAAAAAGTCACAGTTTGATTACAGGTGTCAGTATGTGCCTAATTGCGGTGAAATTAGAGCCACTTAGCCAAGTGTGTTTAAAAATAATTAACGGTAGTACCTATGGCATAAAATAAAGAACAGAAGAAAAGGCCTTTCAGAAAATATTAACGTTTTTGCTGTTTGTCATGCGGTCTGTCTTAACTCATCGAATAATCCCGGTAGGTAGGTACAGTGCTCAAGAAAACCAGTTTCCAAACTGGATCGACGACGCGTCTCGATTAAAATGGCGACACTCATCATCCAAAGTGAGAATATTTTGCAACTATTTATGTTTGCCAATTGAAACTGAACTAAATTGTTCGAAAATTGTATATGATTATTCAGTATTTCATAACGCTTCGTTTTCATAAAATAGCATACCATGTTTATGTAATATTTTAAAAGAAATTGGCTAAAATACCGACGACGATCCTTAAAAATCGCAGTATTATTGCGTCATTCCGTGATAAAATTCGAAATACTGATACTATGATGGAGATTATTACATAAGTTTGGTACACATGTACAAAACATTTCATTATCAATTGATTTCTGTAATATTTTCATGTTTTTTATGTCATAAACATTGACAATCTGCAAAGAATTGCTTTTAATTCACATCTGAATAAAGTGATTCCTGTTCGACACGTAAGCAATATTTGAAGTCCCAATAACATTTAAGCAATTATAGTCTTAATGGCCAAAGGCAGAGTATAAAGTCTGCTATAAAGGTTTAGGGTGTTATGACACTGCAGGCGAGCTCCAAGCCCGCTTTGCCCTATGGACTCCCAGTACATCGAATCGTATTCGAGGCACCTTCGCAATTTCACACCGGTGCGTTGTGTTTCACAGGTAGCGCACGTGGGCTGAATCCACGTGAATGGTAGCATATTACGGTTACACTATTCGTGTGCACATAGAGAAAATGTAGGAATGAATAGTAGTAAATGGCGACACAATCAAAAGCGTTTTTAGGGTTTCGTTCCTAAAAAGAAAAAAATAGAATTCCTTATTTAATCAATCCCTAAGTTGGTTGCCGTATCTTTCACTATATTGTTATTATTAGATATTACATAAAATAAAGACCCCGGCCGCGTCTGTACGCAATAAAATCAAAAACTACTGAACGGTTTTTCATGCCATTTTCACCAATATAAAGAGTGAGAAACGAGGAAGGCTTTTGTGTATAATTTGTCACGGACAAAGCCGGGGCGGGTCGCTAGTACATATAATAAAAAAAATAACTGGTCGCTGTCTGTTTATCTGTGCGCTGTTTTTCTAGCTTCTTGCAGCGGCTTCGCTCGTCTTTATATAGATATAATCAATCAATTCTGATTATCGATTAAATTTTTCATGATCCTGATCTCCTGGTAATTTTTTTTTCTTTGTGATTTTATTCTTCTGGTTGTTTGAGAGTGATCCATGATTCCAGTACCGGTATTTTTTTCTTCATGATTCTGATCTTCTGGTCAGCGGCGGCAAATCTTACTGAGTTAGCATTTTTTAACGAATAAGTTTTCGACGTGACAAAAAATAACATAACTTTTTATTTATGAACTGATTGAAATAAAACAAACCACAATAAATTATTGAAAATCGCACCCAAATCGGATAAACGCGCACAAACGCACAGACAAATTACATTTATTTTTATGTACAGAAATGTATATTTTTTAAATTATTATAAACTTATTTGTAGTAAGTAAACTGACCGCAACTTGTGTTGATGTATGTAGAGATCATAGTTTACCAACAGCAAGGTTCCGGTTCACTCACTTGGCTGGTTTTTAGGGCTCTGTACCCAAAGGGTAAAAACGGGACACTATTGCTGTCACTCACGTTGTTGTGTCCGTCTGTCTTTCCGTCGTCGTCTGTCACACAATTTTGTTCCGAAGAATTTTTTTACTTGCCTATATTATCCTATGAACTTGCAATTTGATGATAATGTTTATTTTTATTTCACTAACAAATACCAATAATTTCATAAATCAGATTTTGCTTTGGTACGGAACACTAAATGTGCGAAATCGACACGCACTTGGCCGGTTTTTTAGTCCCCCTTAATTCGCACAACAAAACAAAATAAAACAACGATAACTTGGGCAACTTGCCAAAACAGGAAGTGGGTAATTATGAAATAAAATAGGAAATGCGGTTAATGTAGCGTACAGAAGCTGTAGTAGCTGTAGAATAATAATAGAACTGAATTAATACATTATTATCGTTTTATAGTACTACCAAGATTGCATAGATGCAAGTACTGCCTTTGTAAATTGATGGCCGCAGTTTTGTTGATACGGCTTTGTAATGCTTGTGGTTATGCGCTGACACTACCATACATTTTCACTATAAATGACATCTTCCGGTCTTCAAACGTCAATAAGTACTGAGTTGGTATTGTTTCAATATTGAACTGCGTTTGTGTGAAATGAATAAGAATGCATTGCAATGAGACGCCCAGCGCAACTGTTGCCATGGAAACGGTACGCCTGCCAGGAGCACTAGAGCGACATGAATCAGGTAGAGTAACCAGCTAATAATTGATCATCGTGCTTGGCAGGAGAAGATATACACTATTTAGCTTCAGAAAAACTGTCACACCTAAGTAGGCTTTATATATACATTGATTTATGGGAATAACAGTTTTCGAACGGCAAAGTTAATTTTGTCCCTTCGTTAGAACAATGTTCGGTGCTTTCATTGTTTACGAACGTTAGTAATGTTACCTATTTATGTTAGTGAATGTAGCTTTTTATATGGCCCTCTCGGAGCGTAAGTCAGACTCGCACTTGGCCGGTTTTTTAAAATGAATTAAAAATTGGATAGTTTAATTTATTAATATGAATTTATTTAAAATTAATATTAGAGATTTGGTATCACAAGTGCCATCCAAAACGATCGTTTAAACGGTGGTTAGCCAACCAAATCGAGTTGACCTTCCAACTTTTGTTGGGAGATATGCCCGTTCTTGTCATCTACATTAGTCCTAAAGTTGTTTAGATTGTTTTGTCGATGTGTAATGCATTTGATGCCACAACAAATTTTAATAAAAATAAACTGGATTTAACAAATTAAATTGTTAGGGGCTCAATTAATGAATTACTGTCCTTTTATACTAGGACCTAAATACAAAGTTCTTACTCTCAGAAGAAATTCTTATTCTTTAAAGTAATAATGCAGCTAAATAACTATGTTAAGGAAAATAGTTGGTCCGTAAAAAATTCCACACCTCTCGTTATAATGGGTACGTAGTACGTACGTAGGTACGCCTATTCGTTATCAGCAACAAGCTGCATTCATAGTGCTCTCCATTATTGATACGATGTCTACGCATGCGCCAACTGACGTAGGAGCAAGGGGATGAGGCAAGCACTTCGTATTGGTCGTATGCCCCACGCGTTACTGCACTCTTAGTAACCAGATTTCGCTGTTTAGGCCTATTTTGAGGCATTCGATAGTACCGACACCTGAGGAAACTCAAAAATTCGAATTTTGCCTGATTTATTAGGGAGTACAATTGTTGACAGCGTGGCTTTGAATTTTTTGACACTTATCTTTTTTTGTGCTTTTTTTTTGATGAAAATTTTGTTCATAACTGGTTGCCGTCGATGCGCTGACGGACGCTTAGTTTCATGCTTTTTTTACGTATGTCTTCTGATTAATGTATATCTGTCTTTATATATGTTGATTTCTTAAGCATTTAGGCTATTGATAGACACATATTTAATTATAGTTTTCGTTGTAATTATTATTTCTTATTAGAGTCGAGTTGAATGTTGTTAGCAATTGCAGATTTTCTGATACAGGCTAATGGTCATAAAATGAGCCTAAAAATGTTGACTGTTAATGAAGAGAATCTAAGCTACACCCCGATACTTCCGTAATGTTATCTATGGAAACGGTGCTTGTCAAGCTACGCATCTTAAAACTTGAAACGGTGACTTATATTCTTGAGAGCAGTGGCGGCCTGATGGTAACGGCCGAGACTTTCAAAACGTTGAAGGAAAATATCGTGAGGCAACTTTGGAAATGTTCTAGAACCAAAAATTCGAAGACATGAATGTGACATCCAATAATCTGCGCTGCGCCCGTATGGTGGATTACGGCCCATTCCTACTCATAGAGAGGAGGCCTGTGTCCCAGCAGTGGGAACATTAAAAGGATGAGGATATTCCTTGACGGGCAATAGAATCGCGCCTCTTACTGGGAACTTAAACATCACAACGAGGGTGGAGATCGACTGACACTGTCACAGGCATACAGGCATTATGATGATTCAAGTGTTATATTCAGCAAAAAATATTTATATCTAATGTGATTATCAGGTAGCTAAAGTAATTTAATCATAATTTCCGGGTATTGAATTTAAAATAAAACGTAAATAAAACGACATAAAGCTGAAATTTGCCTAAAAAAAAATGAAATTAACAGGCATATTAAAATAGCAGGAAATTGCAGGTATTTATTACAACTTTTATTTCCTTTAAGTTTTATCGATGAACAATTTCAAAAAAATAAAAACTATCTTTGTACAAAGGCATACTAAACAACTAGTTTTCGCCCGCGGTTTTGCTTGTGTGGCCTATCGAGCAAAATCTGTGCATTTTTTCGGGATGAAAGATATACTTATGGCACAATAGCACATAGCGTAGTTTTCTACTTTTCTACGGTAATTTCACAGCGTTAATAAACTTATCTATAAACAAACAATCATACCATTTTATTATTTTCGACAGGATTGTTTTAAATATATTTTTTCAACTCAGAATTTTATCTTCTTTCATTTTACATCCAATTCCATACACACAAGGTGTGAATGACTTCATCAGAATTATAGATAAAAAAAGCATAAATCCTAACTTTTTGGATGTAACATCCACCACATTGGTTTTTCCTATAAAATCATTATTTCAGTCCTACAATGGTTTATGCTTATGTCACCCGGAATTAATTACGAATCGACATTATCGCAACGGCTCACTAGTACAAATCGGCTCAGTAGTTTTCGTTTAGTTTCGTCTGTGTGATTTTTTAAGCACTTTTTTGCATCCAGTTAAGCTCTAAATCTTGGCATACTGGTGTAACTTTGGAAGCATTGAAATTATAGACATTTGGAAGGATTTAGGCGGAAATTGTCCATAGTAACTTCTCAACCATACAAGATACCCCGCGTTTGGACTTATTAGATGTGTATTGACAAGTGTGATGGTGTGATTATTATTTGGAATGTTACATTTAGTGAAATATGGGCGCAGAGACATTTAGTACCTTTCAGTTCAAAAAGCTTGGTTAAAAAAGATATTTTTATTATAACACTAACGAAGACACCCAGATCCGGATCATCATGAACCGGATTTCTTCGAAAATTGTTCACGAATTTCAACTGTTCTTTTACTTCTGATGCATATGAAGTAAAATAAAAATAACAAATTCAATGAAACAAGCTTTTACTGAAAATCAACGTTATAATCATAATATGAGTATTTATTTTTTTGTAAAGCCTTCTAATTATTTAACTGTTGATCTGATTATGGTATTTTTAACTATAATAGTAGGTATTAGTTTCAGTTCCATTTGTAGGTAAAGCGAGATTGTTCTGAACATTAATACAGTTGCAACCTTCTCTTTTTCATGGTCCCCTAGTAAGCGCGGGGTTCTGTTCCATAGAATTGCATGGAATATCATAATCCCGCACATGTGAAGAAAGGTTTATCTATACGTGATTAATTTACCGCTAGCCAAATTTTTCTGTAGTCTGTCTGTTCCAAATTATTTTGAATTTTCAACTCTCTCAAACTCGGTTGGCTCATATTACCTTGACATATGTCCAAGAAACCTAAGTCACTGACCGAAGACTCTCAAAGGGTGGGAATATTTTTAATGAGCTACCCACTGCATTAATTATAAATCCCTTAAAAACCGAAAAATACCTTTGCAAAAACCTCTTATGTCCGTCTAACACAGTTTTATTCACTTTTTAACCGGTTCCAAAATGAGAAGGATCTGTATGCATTTGGCGAGATTGAATTTAAATGAATTTACACCAATATCTGCATTCACATTTGATCAACTTTTGCTTTTTGACGTAGGAACGTCATTTTGCTCGGTGAACTGCAAATAATTTCAATATTTCTGATCGTCAAAACATTATAAGATTTTAAGTCGCTAATAAATAATCAGATGTTTAATGCTAAAAAATGGCTGTGCATGCGGGTGATCCTCTTCCAAATCTCTCAAATGACTTTATCCCAAAACGTATTGACCTAAATCCTAATCCTAGTGGCTTTTTCAAGAGTTTTAAACCAAAAACAAACACAATTTGCTCAAAAGGATTAAAATTGCGTTCAAACCCTGTTTTGTTGTTGTTTAATATCATCTCATTTCGGCCGTAAATGAGCTGAGAACTGAAAAATATTACAAATGTCAGCTTGGACTATAACAATTTATTATAAAGAGTCTATAAAATTAAAATTTTGCATCATAGATATAATTTCTACGGCAGTGTTGGAAGCCGGAAGAAAAAAAAACTCTGATGTCTTCTCAAACGACTGTAAATCTGATCAGAACTGAAAAAAGGTTATAGAAGAAGTGTGAATCAAAATGAATCGGTCGGTTGCAAATTAAGACGTCGTCGTCTTATATCGGTGATAAATATGCTTAGACATCATTGAACATCACAATAAAAAAAAGCTTGTATCATAAGAAATGTAAAAATCCAAGCAAATACATAGAATTATGATACAAAAACAACTCAAAGGGCAGTACCTATAATATTTTTGGCAATGCTAATCATCGGTAGTTCTGGGGGTTTACCATAAGCTCTTTAAGCAAGGTTCTTTCCAATAACTTGTATACATCTGCACCCTTTTTCAACCCCTGAATTTCAATGTTAGCTTAATTCTGTTTTATTATTTAACTTTATGTTACGTCATCTCGTTCATTGTGTTTTTTAAAGTTAGCTCTGACGTAAAATGTAGTTTCAGATAGATAAATAATGAAAAGTATTTGGCGCGGTAAATAATTTGAAAATATGAAAAACAAAAATGTACAATAAGGTCCGATTTCTGAATTGAATAATGCCAAAGATCGGTACGGGACATTGGAACAGCAGCCTTATTGCGTAAGTGAATTCGGCAAAGCAAAGGGCAAAGAGTATGAAAAATCGACATGCGAGATGAAAGACGCGATGTGGATTTCCGTTTATGTGATTGGTAGATTTTTCATAATCTTTGTCCTTTGCCTTGCCGAATTCATTTCGAAATAAGGCTGCAGGTTTTCAGGTTAAACCAGAGTCTGACAAATCGCTAACTTCAAAATGTTAATTTATAAATAGTGGCGTAAATATCGTTCTGAGATACAAAGATCAAATGGTGTTTTACATAAATTCTGGTTTTTGGAAAACATAACAAAAATAGAAATGAGTGACGACCAGTGATGATTTTAAAAATGTTTGTGGTTTACATTCAATCATTTGTGTAAGGTTTTTAATAAAAAAACCTAGTCTGGCTCGTTTGACGCAAACTGCAAACTCGGTGAAGCTAATAAATTCCACGATAATTTTCACGTTGTGTCCACCGCCGCCGCCGGCCCACGTGCTTTTTCGTTTAACGCGCATGCGCCAACCGCGCGACGTGGTGCGAAGTCGGCTCGAATACGATGCAAGATACTAGGAATCCATAAACATAACGAGCTTGAATTGGGAATTTCAGCTGACAAAAAATAACAACTACCGCTGTTGTGTGAAGCCATACTCGTCTCTGGAGTTATCGGCGTATGGTTGTAAATTGGATCCATGTTTGAGCACACTGATTTATTTCACGCGCCTCTCCATCACAGTTACCCGCGTTGAAATAGAGTTTGCGAAGTTTTTAGCAAATTTCTTACGAATTATAACAGACATCTACGAAATATCACATTGAAAATATGCGTTATGGTATACTTAACTTATTTTAGTAAAAAAGTGTTTGGAACACCTTTTATAATGACTATATTTGGACTGTTTTTCATGAAGCGGCAGTCCAAAATGGCGCTATTCAGTGGCACATGCACATTTCTTTTGCAAATATCTAGCAAAATATGACACGAGTAGTATGCAATATGACACAAAGTCAAGGCGTAATTAATCACTGAATTCGCTCCAAAAGTTTTCTTACGACATGCGCACTTACTTTTTTGTAATTCTAAGAAAATACATGTAACAGACGCAATGATGCATGTTGCTAACTTCATACCAACTGAATGGAGTAAAGAACAAACTATCGTCGGAAAAATTGACTTACCTAAATATACGTTTATTTTGTTATTTTTCTTTTTAGGGTTCCGTATCCAAAGGGTAAAAACGGGATCCTATTACAAAGAATCCACTGTGTGTCTGTCTGTCCGTCTGTCACCAGGCTGTATCTCATGAACCGTGATAGCGTGATAGCTAGATAGTTGAAATTTTCACACATGATGTACAGCAACAAATACTAAAGACAGAATAAAATAAATATTTAAGTTGGGCTCACATACAACAAACGTGATTTTGCCGTTTTTTGCGATAATGGTACGGGACCCTTCGTGCGCGAGTCCGACTCGCACTTGGTTGGTTATTTTATGATGATTTGACGCATACCATGAGGACTGGTTCGAGACGGCGCGGGCAAAGAATGTTTGGTAGGACTTGGGGGAGTCCTTTGCCCAGCTGTGGGACAGCAACGTACATACAAAAAAATTAAATGGTTCTTTGCATTGTCTAGCCGTAATCAGCAACATTTTAATTCATCGGAGTACACTGTTAGCGTGATATACCAACAGACCGATCTAACCATGGTCATCTTGCTTCTGATAAAAAAAATATTACAATTACAATGAAAAAAATATTTTGTGTAAAAAAAAAACCGGCCACTTGCGTGTCGGATTTCGCACTTGGGTTCCGTACCTAATCAATTCATATAATAAATCTGTAGATAAGTCGTTTTTATGCCCCTCCCTTGACCCTAACTTACTGTTTGGGACGAGCAATCCCAAAGATTCCAATATTTGTGGATAATTTAGCACGTCGAAAAGCTATACAAAAATATTTTACTAGAGCGAGGTTTCGCCTTACTTCCAACTTATAGTACCCAACCACCGCTATAAAAATTAAATTTACATATGTGGGTAGAAAGGGTATGAGAGCAAATTTTTATCAAAAGTTATACGAACTGTCAATAGACCGTAAAGTTTAACTTTATTCTTTATAGTCCAGGTAAGTAACTGCAATTAGGGGCCAATCTGCGAAAACATCCTAGTTAAGTACTTTCACCGGAATTATGTTCATCAATAGAAGTAATTTTGCCTTAAAAGTCCATAATAAACTTAGCGGAGCAAAAAAAATGGGCTGTCAAAGGGCCCAAAATTGTTTTTTAATTTTTATTTTACTGCAATCTGTGCTCAGAGCAAGTCTATTCCTTACTTAATTGTGCAAAAAAGTGCTATATAGGATTCACTAATTGTCACTCATTTTCGAGATATTATGAGCTATATTTCTATGTTTACATATTTTATGTTCCCAAATTAGATCTTATTGCTGTCAAAACATGAAAACATACCAGAAAACGTCATTTTCAAGTGTCTTTATTTCCTGGAGTATTAGCTGTAGTGGAAGCTACGAGCATCTTAGAGAACTTCACGCAGATGCATGTAGTTGCCATGGAAACCGCAACTCCTTGCCATGTGCTTGGGCGACAGTATTGATCCAGTCAGACCGTAAAATATTTCAGCACTAGGCTCTCATAACAGAACAACAGGTTTCCAGGAATGTTGTTTTGAATTGCGGATGTGCCATAAACATAATTCGGATATTCAGCACTACTTTTATGACATCAAACTTTCTCATAGCCTTCGTTAAGGTCTGTCTGCAGGTCATTTTATTATTGAGTAAAAATAAATGA
Source organism: Orthosia gracilis (assembly GCA_947562075.1). Lineage (NCBI taxonomy): Eukaryota > Metazoa > Arthropoda > Insecta > Lepidoptera > Noctuidae > Orthosia > Orthosia gracilis. The sequence goes on from OX387268.1 coordinate 7,355,055, forward strand.
ATTCTATCTTTTTGTAGATAATATCAAAGACAACAAAGAAAGAAAAAGTCAAGGAAGTATTTCGTTTTGTGTATTAAATCAACACGAAATATAGTAATAGGCTCTTGACTAACTGAAACACGAATTTAAACAGATATACAAAAGACGACTATACTCCATTTCAGATAACATAACACATTTAAATAATCCCATTATACAGCCCGTTCAACCGATTTTGACTTCTATTGCGTTGGTGATATGACAAATGAGAGCTGTTAGTAAACAGTTTTGGTAACAGGTTTATGCTTTTTAAGCTATCCTTATGTTTACGGGATAGAACTCAAAATCGGTTGAACAGACTGTAAAAAAGGATTGTAGAAAATTCTAATGTTATTTCAAATGGAGTATAGACAAAAATACTTGAACGACTAGAACGTTTTTACGTCCGATTAATGTTTTATGATTTTTTTTTATTGTAAATATCTAGCGCCCATATCACTTAACTTATATTAATTACATACTCCATGCACCTTCGGTATATCTGGTTTTCATATCATCTACATTACCAACTCGTGTTGTGATAGTGATACTGAAGATTATAATTGAGAGTGCCCCTTAGTAAGTTAAGACGTTTACACGTGTATATTTATAGTATACGAGTATACGTGGAGTAAGTATTTTATTAGCTACACTTCCTACAACATAATAACCACAAATAGACTACAAAACATTTGGACTTATCGTCTTGCATGTGGCGAGGCGTAATGTTCTGATATTTAGCTACTTATATGACTAGAATCTGCCTACTAGAACAAAAATAAAAATTAAACAACGAATTATACTGTAGTTACAGGGTTCTTCATAAATACGGTTGCTGGAACGGTACTATTACGAAAAGGCGTTTTCAAGTCGTTAAGCCTGATTTTCATTCTTCTACACTATCGAATCCATGGGAAACTGTAACGTAACTTTACAAATAATTCGTATTTTTGAGGGACAAACCACCAACTTGCATGGTTGTTCGACAGTCTTCCAGCGGGCATGGGCAACAGCCGGTGAGGACTCTCGAAGCATTTCCACATCGCAGACCAGTCCTTGACCTTTCGACAAAGAGTCGTTGACCGTAGAGGTGGCCTCGCTGAGCGCTGCCCTGTCATATTGCTCTGATATTTGGTTGGTAATAATGGTATTTTACTTTTATTCGTCTTAATTTATTCAAACATTGACCAAATAGGTATCGGTCGCGACTTATAAGTTGTTTGTCGTGGATTCAAACTCAGGCAGGCGCTTTACTTTGTGTAAATTATTTCACCACCACTGCTCTCAAAACGGTGAACGAAAACATCGTGAGGAAATCGGCATGTCCTAAAAACAAAGTTCGAGTACATGTGGACAAAACCAACCCGCATTGGGCCCGTGTGGTGGATTACGCCCCTCTCACAGAGAGGAGGCCTGTGTCCCAGCAGTGGGAACATTAAAAAGGCTGATGATTATGATGAGATCAAAATAACAGTTATTTTTTTTGGAAATTAATTTCTCAGCCTGGAAAAACAATAAGAAAAAAAAAATATTGCTGGAGAGGCAGCTCAGAGAAAACGTGGATGCGGAGTACATAGGTACCTTATATTTATATAAATAAAAATGAATGTTTGTCCTCTATGCGTACCTTAACCGTTGAACCGATTATGATAAAAAATTGGTAGATCGTTCTGGGTACGCCCGCAAAGGTTCCTGGCCCATAAAATTTATTTTAACATATTTTTTTACTTTACGTAGCTATAATGATTTTTAATGAATAATAATAATCGAAAAATAAAATAATGTGTAGCACCAATCTCAAGAAACTTGGGTCAAAACGAGAAAGATAAAGAATTAGTCAATCTGCGCGCCAGATGAACCTTCAAGGCAGGCAACCCACCGAAGAGAAAAACAAGGAAACGAGCATTATGTCAAAAATAAGCAACAGGACAAGAATTAATTATTTAATTTTGTTTTTGTGGATCTGTTTAAACAAATTTCAATAAAACTTAATTTAAACTGTAACTCAAACGCCCAGCCTAACAAATGTTGCTTGATCTCATTATTGTATGCATTTATTTCTACAGAGAAAACGACCAATATTGTATTGTTGTATTAAAATTATTATTTTAATTGAATAGATCTGTTTTGTCATGGCAAAGGTCAGTTATAAATAATTTTAAATAACAGGGCGATAGTTTATACTAAGGGGACATCATAAAAGCGAGGATGTGTATCAGCTAAAGGTAACTACTACACAGAAACGATGGGGGCGTGTCCTCATTTTCACACTACCACTACACTAGCAACTTGCAAACTATTCGCTTGCAGTCTGGAATCAGCGTCCCTTCCGAACGGTCTTGTTTAGCTATTTGTGGCCCTGCAGTTGAAATTGTAGGCACTGAACAGAGGGAACCTACTAGGAGATCAAAGCCACCAGAATGTATTTTCAGTCCTGACGTAAATATTATTTAGTGGGGATGCTTTGGAAGTGCAGTTCGAGACTATCTTCTCGACAATAAAATTACATATTTGGCAAGATTATCGGTTGTTATACAAATGGAAAAAGCTATAACCATGATTATAACACGGGTATAAAAAGAATAATCGCCAAGCTGAGGTTCTTTTCACATTGCTATTTCTTCTTTTAACCGGCGACGAAAAAAGAGGGGTGTTATAAGTTTGACGTGTGTATCTGTGTGTTTGTGTATCTATCTGTGGCACCATAGCTCCTAAATGGATTTACCGATTTAGATTTTTTTATGTTTAAAAGGGGACTTTATCGAGAGTGTTCTTAGCTATGTTTGATGAAAATCGGTTCTGCCTTTCAAAAGTTATGCGTATTTTACTCTTTGAATCGGGGTATTTTCTCAAGATATCGTGTTATAATTACGTGATTCGATGGATTGTCGATCGAAGCGGGTCTACTACTAGATAAATCATGTAGTTTAAAGATATATTTATGTCGGCCCTTATTAAAATTTATATTTTTCTTGTTTGTAGTTAATCTGGGAACCAATCAACCGGTGTAGAACATGCACTCACCAAGCATGGAATCATGGCCGTCGCACGGCAGCAAATAGAGACGCCATTACTCTTTTGGTGGGTACACACGTTTTACATGCTCGATAAACTTGAAAGATCTCGAGCAAGTACGAACGTGTGAGCCATGCAAGTTATTAGAGAATGGGATACGGTTGCAGAAAGAAAATACTTATTTGTAGTGCAACAGAAAAATATAATAATTTTCCGACTTTTATTACTACGGTTGCTAGGACAAGTTAAGCAGTAGACAAGATGTAGTTTACATTAAACTTATAGGTTTGCAACCTCTAACACCGCCCCTTAAACTTATCTTGTTAACATACGTCAGTAGCCAAACCTAACCCAAACTCGTTTACAAAATACTTATTGTTTCTCTACCGACAAAGGTTTAGTCAAGACATCCGCCGTCATATTGGACGTTGGCAAGTAATTTATTTTTACTGCACCATTGCTGACCGCCTCCCGGACGAAATGATGACGTATGTCTATATGTTTTGACCTACCATGAAACATACTACTTTCAGTCAATTTCAAGGCCGACTGATTATCATTGAAAATAGTTATTTCAATGTTACTACCTGTTATACATTCGTGCAAGAAAGTTTTTATAAACAGTGCTTCTTTACAAGCATCGGAGAGTGACATGTACTCCGCCTCAGTACTCGATAACGCAACGGTACGCTGTTTCCTACTTTCCCAACATGTAATAGAATTCCCAATTTTGAAAACATATCCCGTATAAGAACGTCTATCGATTTCATTAGAAGCCCAGTCTGCATCAGCAAAACCTGTCACAGATAAGCCAGTTTTCTTATAGGTAATGCAGTAATCTACTGTACCTTTAAGATAACGCAACACGCGTTTAGCTGCTTTCCAGTGGACATCGGAAAAACAGTTATTGAATTGGCTTAATACGCTTACAGCGTGACATATATCAGGACGCGAACAGACCGCTACATACATAAGACAGCCGATCAATTCTCGATACTCCAAACTGTCATCCTTTTTTATCAGCTTTGTTCAATTTTTGGCACTGCATTGGAGTTTCAACAGATTTGCAGTCTTGCATGTTGTATTTCTCTAATATCTTTTTAATATAGGCACTTTGATCTAGAGTGATCTTGCCATGATCTTTCCTGATTCTTAATCCTAGAACTCTTTCTACAGGACCAAGATGACACAAATTCTTTCATCAGTAATGATTTAGTTTTAGTTTTTTCCGCATTACAATTGCTGAAAATTACTAAATCATCAACATACAACGCGATAATTACAAACTTGTCGCCATTTTGCTTTATGTATACACATGGTTCAGAGACCAATCTCTTGAACTTGAGTTTGTTGACAAGAATATGATTGATCTTTTCATTCCATGATTTAGGCGCTTGTTTTAGACCATACACAGCTTTGTGTAGTCGATACACCTTGTTATTGCCTCTACCTGTTTCAAAACCTTCTGGTATTTCCATGAAAATGGTTTCTTTTAAATCACCGTTTAGAAAGGCTGTTTTTACGTCCATGTGGTCAATCTCCATATCATACTCCACAGCCAAAGCTAATAACATTCTTATGGTTTCGTATCTCACTACAGGTGAAAAAGTTTCAAAATAATTCACTCCATACTTTTGTGTAAATCCTTTTGCCACTAGACGTGCTTTGTACTGTAATAGTTCACCGTTAAGCCCTCTTTTCTTCTTAAATATCCATTTGGTCTTTATTGGATTTGCACCTTTCGGCAAATCGGTTAAGGTAAAGCACTTATTGTCCAAAAAGGACTATATTCGTCTTTCATAGCAGCTCGCCACTGCCTGGCTTCAGAACTATTCAACGCTTCTTCAACTGTTCTTGGATCATCACTGCCACACGCTTCTCCCGTCAAAAAACCACACAGGAAAGAGTTCTCATCAGCTTCCACGTATTCTGCTCTCGAGTCATCTGTCTCAAATGAAACATCTGGAACATAAGTAGCATCTGAGTGATGATCTGTGACCAAGCTACTGGTCGAAGCCTCGCTATCGTTAGCATCATCAGTAGTCACAGAAGTTTGTTCTGACTCTGTTCTATTCTCGGATACATAAGAAGTCTTAAGTTCAATAATCACATCTGATTCCACTTTAGTGAAATTCAGATGCTTGAGGAATTGATTCTAAATGAACTTAACATTTTTCGCTATTGTTAGCTTATAGCTCTCAAGATCCAAGAGCCGGTATCCCTTTGTGTTCTCACAATATCCCGCAAATATGTAAGGTTTAGATTTGCGATCCAGCTTTTTACGATTATTTTGCACAGCATATGCTAAACAACCAAATACACGTAAGTTATCGAAGTTTACCTTATGTCCAGTGTAAATCTCTTCTGGAGTTGCACCTCTAACTGCCTTTGTAGGTGATCGATTTTTTATGTACACCGCAGTGTTCGCAGCCTCAGCCCAGAATCGTTGATCCAAACCTGCTTCCAGAAGCATACAGCGCATCGCCTCAATAATCGTTCGGTTCGCACGTTCGGCAACTGCATTTTGCTGTGGACAGTGAGGAACAGTAGTATGATGCTGGATTCCACACTTACTCAAATACTGCTTAAATCTCGTATTGATGTACTCGCCACCATTATCGCTTCTCAGGATTTTAATTATTTTATTAGTCTCGTTCTCTACAAGAGATTAAAAATCAAAAAACACTCAAAAACTTTGTCTTTCGATTCTATTCAATAAAAAAACGTCTTCCTAGAAAAATCATCAATAAATGTTAGCAAATATCTCGCACCGCCTATAGATTTCACTGGCATAGGGCCGGTGTGAACCAGTCCTAACACCTCACTTGCACTTGAAAAGGATTTCTTAGGGTAAGGTAAATTGGGGTGCTTGGACAGGAAACCTCCCCGTGTGCCCGTGGGCTGGAGTTCCCTTTTGGATGCGTCCGGGGGACGGTGCACCCTGGGGTACGGGCAATGACTCCCCATTAGGTACTATGTGCCTGAGGGGTGTCGTTGCCCGTATGCCAATATCCTGTCAGAGAGGTTGGAGGTCGGATTAACGCTCCAACGTGTGTCCCTCTGCGCTCTAAGCAGAGACGCACAGCGGCGGAGTAAGAGCGGGCTCGGTGTGCACTAACCCTGCCGCCGGGCAGGCAGGAGGAAGTATTGCTCCTCTTTCTGCCACCGCTAGACTCGTAGCCCCGAAGATAGTCACGGTCATGTCTCTGACTGTTGACGGGGGTCGAGGGTCTTGGCTTAACCGCCCGGGCTGCGAGGAAGAAAACCTCTATAAAAAATCACCCCAAACCTCCAAGCGGCGGCGCACCGTGAGGGAGGTTGATAGCTTGACTAATGGGTAGCTAGAATTAGTCTCTAGTGCGAACCACTAGATTTTTGAGAATTTAAAATATTATATACTCGTGGGAACAAAATGGAAAACTTAAAAAATAAAAACAAAACCGACGAAGAGGTAAGGAGTGATGCGGGGTCGGAGTCCGACGCCGCATCTGGCGCAAAGGGCTCACAGAGCTCGGGGTGCGAAGAGGTGGGGGCTGCTGCGAAGAACATAAGGTTCTTCCGTAAGCGCCCCAAACCGGGGGATGGCCTAGGGTCACCCTCCGATGACGAGCTGGCCTCGGCCCGGAAGATCCCCACCAGTAGGCGGGGTGGTGGCCGAGATAGAGGAGTGGGGAGGGGACTTACAGCCCAGGAGGCTGCCCAGCGAGCCGAGAGGCTTGCTGCAGAGGGGCGCCACCCCGGATCAACCAGCCGCAGGGCTGTCCTCTCGGGGTCTTCCGGCTGTGAACTGGATTCAGAGGTGGATTTAGATTCGGAACGAGCGGTCAGGTTCGCAGAGGTCGTGGGAGCCGCAATCCGAGATGTGGCCTTGAAGAGGAACAAGTCATCTAAAGACAAGGCCATATCCGCGGCCACGGCCTCCATTATGGCGGCAGCGGAGGCAAATCTTGTCGGGCCTCCGTCGGATGGAATATCCGAAATGCGGGCAGAGGTCGCCCGCTTGAAAGCCGACATGGAGCTTCTCCAAAAGGAGAACGAGAAGCTCCGAGCGGACCTGGCCGGGCTCCGAGGAGCCGGTCCCTGGGAGATGCCGCAGCATGGGCAAGTTCAGCCCGTTCCTGCAGAAGACCGGGTTCTGAACCTGGCGGCCCTAGGCCAGCGAAAAGCGGCCTCGTTTGCTGCCGCCGCGGCTGCCGTGGCCAAACCGGGCTCATGGGGACAAGCCAATCGCGAGGCCATGCCAGAACCCGCGAGGTCGGCCCCAGCGAAACCGGGCAATTCGGCACCCAAAGGGGGAGGACCGGCTTCTAAGACAGCGAGGGCCCCTGCCCGGGCAGCGGGTCAGGCGCCCCAATCTCTTCCGCCTCCTGAAACTCCTGCGGTCAACGCCGAATGGCAAGTGGCCGGGCAGAAGAAGAAGGCGAGCAAGGCAGCTAGGGCGGCCAAAAGGAAGGAGAGGCGAAAGCGGCGCAAGGAGCGAAGCGTCGCGGCTAGGCTCCGCGCCCCGAAGTCCGCAGCTGTAGTGATAACACTTCAGCCGGAAGCGGAAAAGAAGGGCGTGTCCTACCGCGATGTGCTCGCCAAAGCGAGGGCGGCGGTGAAACTGGAGGAGCTCGGCATCACCGAGGGCATACGGGTTAGGGTCACTGCGACTGGAGCCCGGATGCTGGAAATCCCCGGAGCGGCCAGCGGCCCGACCGCCGACGCTCTGGCCGAAAGGCTCAGGGTGTCCCTAAATGCTGACGAGGCCCGAGTGTCCAGGCCCACCAAGTGCGCTGACATGCGTATTCTAGGCCTGGACGATTCTGTGACGGAGGTTGAGGTGGTGGCCGCCGTCGCCAAGACTGGGGGTTGCTCTGCCGAGCAAGTCAGGGCAGGCATCATACGTCCTGACACCACGGGGATGCGAGCCGTCACGGTGAGCTGTCCCGTCTCGGCAGCCCAAAAAATAGCCGGGGAGGGCCGAAGGCTCTTGGTGGGCTGGGTTTCCGCGCAGGTGAAACTGCTGGAACCCAGACCTCTGAGGTGCTTCCGCTGCCATGTAGGCAACCACGTGGGAGCTCAATGCACCTCGGAGGTGGACCGCAGCGACCATTGCTTCCGCTGTGGTCAGCCCGGTCACAAGGCCGGCACATGCAATGCCACGCCACACTGCGTCGTCTGTGCGGCAGCTGGCAAACCGGCCGATCACCGGGCCGGGAGCAAGACCTGCGTTCCACCCGCCAAGGCCAGCCGCAGGGGCAAGCACACCACCACCGCCGTCACCGCCACGGCCGCCACCACCGCCGTCACCGCCACAGCCGCCACCACCGCCGTCATCGCCGCAGCCACCGTTACTGCCACCGCCGCTGCCGCCTACACAGCCGTCGCCGCTGCCGAAACCACCGCGGCAGGACCCACACAGGGGGTTCGGGAGGAGGCTGAAATGGAGTGCCAATAATGGCCCCATTACGCCTCCTCCAGGCGAACATCAACCACTGCGCCGCTGCTCAAGATCTATTGCTCCAGAGCATGGCGCAGTGGTCGATTAACATCGCCGTGGTTGCTGAGTCGTATTTTGTCCCGCCCAGGGACGACTGGGTGGAGGACCTGAGCGGCTCAGTGACCCTAATTTCGTCGGCCGCCGCCGGCACCCCGTCCCTCGAGGGTGTCAAGAGGGGGCAGGGTTGCGTGGCAGCACGGTTCGGGGAGATTGTCGTGGTGGGGATATACTTCTCCCCGAACCGAACTCTCGCCGAGTTCCACAACTCCCTTGCGGATTTGAAAACCGTCGTCGTCGGATACCGCTCCCTCCCTGTGCTCGTCCTCGGGGACTTCAATGCCAAGAATGTGGCTTGGGGTTCCCGGTATACGGACACACGGGGCAGGATGGTGGAGGACTGGGCTCTGGAGACAGGCCTGGTCGTCCTCAACCGGGGTTCTGTCTCCACGTGTGTGCGGACGCAGGGCGAATCAGTGGTGGATATTTCGTTTGCCAGCCCTGCTCTGTCACCGCGTGTCATTGACTGGCGCGTCATGGAGGAGGTGGAGACCTATTCCGACCACCGGTATATCCGGTTCGATGTCTCCACCCAGACCTCGAGCGCGCCGGTCCGACAGACCCCGAGTGGTCCGCGGTGGGCGCTGAAACAGCTGGACCGGGAGCTTCTCCTGGAAGCCTCGATCGTGCAGGCCTGGGTGTCATCACCGGATAGGCCTGCTGACATCAACGACGAGGCGGAGTGGTTCCGGGAGGCCATGTCCGAGATATGTGACGTGGCAATGCCCCGGGTCCAGCCAGGACGCGCCCGGCGCCAGGTGTACTGGTGGACGCCGGAGCTTACGGCTCTGCGCCAGGCGTGCGTTGCTGCGCGACGCCGGTACACCAGGCACCGCAGGCTCCGCATCCGTCCTCCGGATACGGAAGCCATTGAGGTGGAGCTTTACGAGGGGTACAGAGCAGCGAGGACCACCCTCCGAGCGGAGATCAAGCGGGCCAAGGGTTTGGCCCGCGAGGAGTCGCTGGGGACTCTGAACAGGGATCCGTGGGGGCGCCCCTACAAAATGGTGCGGGATAAACTCCGCCCATGGGCGCCTCCGCTGACGCAGAGTCTCCGGCCTCAGCTCGTGGAGGGTGTGGTGAGCACTCTGTTCCCTTCGCAAGGGGAACATACTCCCCCGCCCATGGCTCCACCTCTTGCGGTGCCCGATGTGGACCACACCACCGACGAAAACGATGCTCCGGAGGTGACCGAGGTAGAACTGAGAGTGGCGGTACGTAGGCTGAATGCCAAAAATACCGCCCCAGGACCCGACGGCTTACCTGGGAAAGCCTGGGTCCTGGCCTTGGAGGCTCTCGGGCCTCGACTAAGGGGGCTCCTTAGCGCATGCTTGGAGAGGGGCCAGTTCCCACTTTGCTGGAAGACGGGGAAACTGGTCCTCATTAAGAAGCCGGGGCGCCCAGCGGACTCCCCGTCCGCTTATCGGCCTATTGTGCTGCTTGATGAGGTGGGCAAACTCTTTGAAAGAGTTATTGCAGACCGCCTCGTTGGGCAGCTGGTACGGGTGGGGCCGGATCTGGCGGAGAGCCAGTTTGGCTTCCGCAGAGGGCGCTCTACGGTGGACGCCATCATGCGCGTGCGAGCCCTCACGCCCCTGTCGTGGGTGCAGGGTCATGCAGTGGCCCGGGGTGGGGTCGTCTTGGCGGTGTCTTTAGACATCGCCAATGCCTTCAACACCCTGCCCTGGAGTTGCATCAGGGAAGCACTCCGGTATCACCGGATGCCGCCCTACCTCTGTCGCGTGGTCGAGGCCTATTTGACGGACAGGGCCGTCATCTACCCCGGTCACCAGGGAGAGTGGAATCGGCGAGAGATGTCGTGCGGTGTCCCACAGGGATCGGTCTTGGGGCCGCATCTGTGGGACATCGGGTACGATTGGGTGCTGCGCGCCGACCTCCCTAACGGCGTCAGCGCAATTTGCTACGCTGACGACACGCTAGTCCTGGCGCAGGGGAGGTCGCACCAGGCGGCGGTGGAATTAGCGACACGCGGGGTTGCGACAGTCGTCGAGAGGATCCGGCAATTGGGACTCGAGGTGGCCTTGCACAAGTCTGAGGCCATGTGTTTTCATGGTCCTCGGAACGCGCCACCACCGGGTTCCCAAATAACGGTAGGAGGGGTTCACATCGGCGTCGGGTTGACGATGAAGTACCTAGGACTCGTCCTCGACAGCCGGTGGAATTTCGTGGAACATTTCCGACGTTTGGCACCCAGACTGGAGCGGGCCGGGGCTGCCTTCAAGCGACTCCTGCCCAATCTAGGGGGCCCTTTACGGTGCACCGGTGTGGGCGCGTTCCCTGAGGCGGCGACCAGCCCGCTGGTTGAACGCGTCCCAAAGGGTCATGGCCATCCGGCTGGTCCGGGGATACCGCACGGTCTCCAGTGAAGCGGCGAGCCTCCTTGCCGGATTGCCGCCATGGGATCTAGAAGCAAAAGTCCAAATTTGGGAGTGGCGAGGGGAGGCGAAACGCCGGGGCGAAACCCCACTGCCAAGACAAATCGCGGCTTGGCGGACAGAACTCCGGCAGGATCTCATGGCGACATGGGGAGAGCGACTGTCGCAACCCAGTGCTGGGCACGCCACAATTGCGGCGATAAGGCCCCTCTTTGAGGAGTGGCTTGAGAGGCGCCACGGCGTCCTCACCTTCCGCCTGACGCAGGTCCTCACCGGACACGGCTGTTTCGGGAGGTTCCTGTACAGGATAAGGCGGGAGGAAACGCCCGGGTGTCACCATTGTGTGGATCGCCCGGAGGACACGGTAGAGCATACGGTGGAGGTCTGCCCCGCTTGGGCGGAGCACCGCCGTGTCCTCATGGAAGCGATCAGCGGTGGCGACCTCTCGCGTCCGGCCTTGGTTCAGGCCATGGTACGGAGCGAGAGGGCATGGGAAGCTGTCACCTCCTTCAGCGACGCAGTAATGCTCGCAAAGGAGGAGGCAGAACGCGTGAGGGAGGCGCAACGGAGACGCCCTCACGCCCCTACCCACCGCAGGAGACGCCCCGGGCGTCGGGAGTCGCAAGCCGATTCCCGGCCACCGTAGGCGCGGGCTTGCGGACGGCGAGTAATGGGTAGCTCTTCGTCCGATAAGGACCAGGCCCGAGTCGACGGCGCGTAGTGTTCCACGCGCGCCTCAAAGAGATGTCAGCAAAACTGACAGGGTCCGCTAGGGACGATGCTTGTCTGGGTCGCGGATAAATTTGAAAGAGAGTTACCGCGGCCCAGGCACAAGCAACTGAAGGAACACGGGTGGGTTTTAGTCAGTAAAAGTCTGACACGCCCTTCCGCTTCACCCAGAGCGGGAGAAGTCATTGGATGATTTCCCACCCAAAAAAAAAAAAAAAAAAAAAAAGGGTAAGGTAAATTAGTAACTTTACCTTCAATACAGGCGATACATTGCTTGTATGTGGATACATCATAGTCGATACCAGCCGCCATACCACTCTTGAGTAGGTTCATGCTGCGACTATTCAGATGTCCAAGCCGACGATGCCATAAACCCTGAGATGGAAGATCTACCTGGGTACTCAAGGAGACGCTTACTGGCATACTGTGTACGCGCGAAACGGAATTTATATACGCATCCCCGGTTTCTAATTTATAAAGACCGCATGCATCCCGTTTTGCTACAGCTACTACCTTTCCGTTTTTGTAAATTTTACAAAAAATCGATGTTAATTTTACTTCAAAACATTTTTGTGTCAAAATACTGACAGATAACAGATTATATGACAAGTTCGGTATGAAAACTACATTACTGACAGTTACCCAATGTTTTTGTAAAAAGAGTTTCACATTACCACGACCCGATGTAAAAAGTTTTTCACCGTTCGCAACGCTTATTTCCTTTGGCGTATCACACACAAAATCATGAATAATGTCTCTACTATTGGTCATGTGGCAAGTTGCACCACTGTCAACGTACCACACATCTCGATCAAGCTTCACCGTCAGAGCCGACAACATAGTCGTCCTACCAGGAGTTTTCTGAACCTTTTCTTCCTCTTGACAACTGGAACTAGATGGCTTATCCTTATGCGGTGCTTTCCGTCTGCAATCTCTAGCTTAATGACCTAATTTTTTTCATCGAAAGCACTTGGGACGCTTCGAGATCGAATTCGAAGTCGTTAGGGCATTCTGTTCCGTACCTTCTGCATCACCTCGTCTCAGTGCCTCCTGGAGTAGTTTACTTTTCACCAGTTCACTTGAGCGAGAAAGGCTACTATGCTCTAACGTCATAATGAGTGGGTCAAACTGCTTGGGAAGCCCACTGAGCATTATTATAGCAACGAACTCGTCTTCTAGAGAAGCATTTATGTCTTGCAGTTGTTGGGCAGTATATAGAATTTTTGTAACATACGCCCATACTCTCAAACTGCTCTAATTTTAAGCTAAATAGCATTCTGAGGAGACCTAATCGTCTCTACAGACCTTTGTCCTCGAACGATTTCTGTATATCTTTCCAGGCATCAAACGCAGTATTGCAATTCCTGACCACGGAGTAAACAGATGGCTGAACACTGAGGCAGATTCGTGCTAGCGCTTTTTCCTGTTTCTTCTTGTCTTCGCATTCCGATTTATTTTTCTTATCGACCTCGTTGACACATTCAAACAAGTCTTCATGAATAAGCAACATCTTCATCTTACCCCGGAGAGTTTTTCAATTGCGACGGACTGGTTACTCATTTTCGCGATTTCGTAATTTTATAATTATTTATATCATACGCTTTCTGCTTCCTCACGCTCTGCTACCATATTAGAGAATGGGATACGGTTGCAGAAAGAAAATACTTATTTGTAGTGCAACAGAAAAATATAATAATTTTCCGACTTTTATTACTACGGTTGCTAGGACACGTTAAGCAGTAGACAAGATGTAGTTTATATTAAACTTATAGGTTTGCAACCTCTAACACAAGTCGCAAGACAAATGGTCGAAGCCAACCAAAATGTTCGATTCGAACAAGATTCAAACATCTATCCATAATTCTTGCTCGATGTTCGAAGCAAACATGTTTGTACGTGTATTCTTCGTCCTCGTCTCGTCACTATTGAGAATTTTGTTTCTAGTTGGGTCCTTCGATTCAACTACTTGTGGAATTAAATGGCGGTTTAAAGTATGTGCTATGATTTGGTTTTGAAGTACGTGCATACTAAAGGTGACATTTTGTGCGCTCCATGTACAGGAGCCGGGGGGGCTAAGTAGCCGTGGCTTGGACACCTACGGTGAAGCGAAGAGGAACCCGAGGAGGAGCGGCTCGTCGTTTTTGCCGATAAGCCGTCGTCGTCTACAAGTAGGTTGCGGTGTCACTTGAGTGGCATCTCCCCGTGGTAGCGCAGTATGCATGAGCATATCTCCAGGGTAAAATGAAAAATAAAATTCGCAAGTTTCCCGGTAGGTATATAGTCCAATCGAAAATTTCAACGAATAATATGCACACAAGACTTGGACTAGTTTCATTTTCATATTACATCGCGGCACATCATAACCAACAGTTTTGCAGTAAATATTCATAGAACAGTTTCTTTCAATTCTCGGTCGAAACTAAATTATAAACTATGAATGATGTTTATTGACTTAAATGGTCATAAATAAAATTTTAATATGTGAGTATTTTTCGCACTAAAAGTTTTCACGTTTTCACTTTTATTGTGCGTACAGCTAAGGTGTGGAATTTCATGCCGGACTTTGTGTTGCCTGATACCTACATCTTGAAAGTCAAGAGTGAATAGGTTTCTTCTAGGCAAGCCTGCTTAACCGTCGACCACATCATCGCTTACCATCAGGTGAGATACTCGTAGTGGTCATACGCGAGCCTGTCAGCAATAAAAAAAATATTTTCGATTTCGGAGTTCGGTTCTAAGTGTCGTGTGTCGCGTGTAGTTGGATTAAATTAGATAAAATCGTCTATTAAACTGTACATAAATTAGGTTTTGAAACATTCGTGTGATATTATTATAAATCTAGCTCAGGTTTCGGTTTACAAACAAACTTCAAAAATCCATAAATTATGTCTTTATCTCCAGCATATAAGGTGAAAAGGCTCCTCAGCCATCGTGCATCTAGCGAATCAAGTTTGAATGTGTTTTTTTTTATAAGGTACTTAGCTAAGTAATAAAACACAAAAAGATTTCAAAATTAACATTAATTTTACTAATAAATCCTCGTAATTACGTAACTTTTTCATGAAATCCAACAAAATGTTTCATAAGTCACAATTAAAAATAAACAAAAATATTACATAAAAGGCATACCAATATATTACTTTTTAATTTAATATGAAACATATTTGCTTTTATTAAAAAAAATACACAATTTGTTGTTTATACCAATTTGAGCGATTTTATTCGAACAGTACAATTTTGTTACATCAAATTCACATGGTTCTCAAATATAGCGGCATTAAATTTGAAATAAACGCCGTTCAAAGTCTGCCTATCATTGTTTCTTGGACAGAAGGAACATCTCTGAAACCTTTTTGGTTGCTTTTGAGTCCACGAGCTTCTTTATGCAATATTTCACATATTTTTGTGAGGTTAAAACTCCCCAGAACCACGTTATACGCGTTGCTGGGGCTCGCAGTATGGATCCCATGCTGTGATTCGACGCGGCAATGTTTAAACCTGGCGTTTAAACATTGCCGCGTCGAATCACAGCAGTGGAGTGAACTACTGGAGAAAACCGACCTATTTGGTTACGTTTTAATAGATAATCAAAAAAAATTTGAAAGTCTTGGGGTAATAACTCCACCTTGTATGCCGAAGATTATAAACAATTATAAACAACAAAATTGTATTTTACCACTTTATAGCCACGAGACAGGAGGAGCGAAGCCGTGAGAAAAAGCTTGTACATACTGTATAATTCTCGCAGACTAAAATTCTATCCGTATTTATGAAAGCGGTGTGTAACATAAATTATAAGACACATTCCGTGCAAACATACCAATTAATGTATTATACACATATCAATTTAATAAATAATTATGAATGCCACATACCCCGTGAAGTTTAGAAATCTTTACTTTCTATTTTTTTTTAAGATTCTATCGGTATTTATAAATTGCTTGCAGATAAAGGCCATTGCAATAAATTCCAGTGCAACAACACGCGTTCTTCAGCATTCGCAGCAGTTTTTGAATCCGCACGTCGCTGAATCCGCATGTGTACTAGGACGCCATGAAATACTAAGAGGCTCAAATAAATAAAGTCCGAAGTAAAAAGGTTTTGTCATAAAAATAAGTTCCGTCGGCATCGATACATACGTAGTACACACAGGACAGTAAAGTCATGAAGTGCTACAAATTTGGTTCAGCGTAGCACGAAATTTATTGAGTCTACGGCGTAGCCGCTAGGCAATATTAATTATTTAGATTACCTACCTATTTAGATATCCTATTAAAATTTTCATTGGTATTAATGCCAACAACTACTAGGTACTGCAGTTTTGCATATGTATGTAAAAGCATAAGGTCGGTATTGCGGCTCCCTTACTTCCCTTACACTTTCCCTTTTTCACCAATTCATGTACCACCCCATGCCATTGGGCCCGCCCCTCACACGGTTTCCCTTTCACTCAAATATTTCCCTTTCAGCTAACTGTCATCTTCAGCATCCTCAACATCTTCCTTTTTTGTCATCCTGGTAGGCTATGTGCAATAACAACTTGTTAATACGATGGTCCTGGGTACTAAAGGAATTTAGCAATATCAGAAACAGTAAATCATAGTTCACACGCTCTTTGGTTTCATTCTTAAGTTATTTATTAAAGTACTGTTTGTTTATTTCGTTAAATAAGGACATGCTTGCAAATAAGAACCTATTATTTTTAATGGTATGCGTCATGCCTGGCGCAAATAAAATATTTTTATTTCCTTTTCATCGGCAAAATATTAAATTGAGATTTTAAAGGGGTTTCGTGGCTCAGATGCGGTCAGAGCATATTATTTGATTTAAGAATAGGCATTTGTGTGGAGTTTTTTAAAATTGTATTGTTATTAAGTTATAGTGAACATTAAAAATGTAGATAGGTATTAACAAATAAATCTATTAATGTGTTAAGAAAATAAACACTTTTGATGACGTTACAGTGTACATTAATTAGCATTTTAGATTAATAGTGGTTAGGGTTTACCTGAATCGATCAAAACAATAAAAAACTTGATTAAATCAATAAAAATTGTAATGACATTTTCTTATTACTTTTGCCTAGCTTACCCCTTAGTGTTTGTAGAATAAGTAGTAAAATATTGAAAGCTACATAGTGAACGGTGATGTGTGTGATGGTGTCGTTGATTTTCAAAACCGTTAGCTATATCAAGTTTGTTAACATTTAATTAGATCCTAATGCCTAGCAGTAAGGACTGAATTGAAAAAGTAAAGGGAAAATTTTATCCATTTTCACAAATCAAAACACCTACTGCAATGCTTGCTGCCCTGGTACTGGTGCCTGGCATGACCGATACATTTTTTTCCTTTTCTTTACAAACTATCAATTTTCCTAGAAAAGAGGAAAAACCCATTAAAAGTAACAATGGATGGACTGTTTGAAAGATGGAATTTATATTAACTGTTACGTTATATTGATGTTTTTCAGTACAAGCGTAGCGCGTACCGAAATAGTTGGGCATGAGTAAGGCCGGCTCCACACGTTGGCCCCAACGCTCGCACCAACGTTGGAGCGCAAATTCGGTGAGGCGTACACACGTTGGCGAATAAACTAGTTCTGTCCCGTCAGGGCCAATGTGAAGATGTCCGATACAGAAATTGAAACTGCTTTGAGCGCTTTTACAGTACTGAGTGCACATTTATATTTGTTACTGAGAAAAAAAAAAGCCACGTCAAAGAAGATGGTGGATGACGACACATCATAAAACACGGAATCAGTGAGTACATATAGCTGTTATACACTCCATTTTAAATATTCTAATAACATATATAACAAACTACAATTATATCACCAGTTGTTTACAGGCGCTGTAATATTAAAGTATCTAGTTAATTATCTGTAATAGGTAAATCTATTCTACATCTACATTTTCTTTCTTTTTTAGGTATGATGGAACCCGATTATTGAGTAATTTGATTCAAGAGCCATCAGGACAGTTTGATAACTTTTGTCGTATGTCTTCGATAGATTTCGAATACCTTCTACAGTTGATTGGACCAAGAATAAAAAAGGAAGATACAGTATTCAGAGACTCAATACCAACCAAAGTACGACTTGCTGTGACACTTAGATTTTTAGCGACTGGAGATTCATTCAAAAGTCTTCATTACCTATTTAAGATTTCTCCTCAAGTTGTATCATTGATCGTGCCGGAAGTATGTAAAGCACTATGTGAGGCATTGCGTTCTTTTGTAAAAGTAAGTAATTTTTGTATACCTATTTTGTAAAATAAAACCATAATAATAATAATCAAAAACACGTTTATTGAGAAAAATAATTAGACAAAGTAATCGGGTCCTTGCATTTAGCAAATAATAATCAAAAACACGTTTATTGAGAAAAATAATTAGACAAAGTAATCGGGTCCTTGCATTTAGCATTCAATTCTTATTTTGTATCTGAGAGAGAGTGAATGCCTGAGAGATAATGTCGTTTGATATAATTGTCACCTTTGGAGTAGATGTGGAGGAGGTGGATGAAGCTGTCACATATTCTGCTTGACTATGGTTTGGTGATACTACTGTATATATATATATACATATATATACAGTAGTATCACCATAATCATCAGCAACGTGATATGAAGGGGATGGTGTAGGTGCATAACGCACGGAATCTCGGGTAGACATATCGTAGGTCAACATTTGTGATGAAGGGGATGGTGTAGG
Organism: Orthosia gracilis; assembly: GCA_947562075.1. Classification (NCBI taxonomy): domain Eukaryota; kingdom Metazoa; phylum Arthropoda; class Insecta; order Lepidoptera; family Noctuidae; genus Orthosia; species Orthosia gracilis. Next base: position 7,373,463 of record OX387268.1, read on the forward strand.
TGTAAAACGCACGGAATCCGGGGTAGACCTTACGTACGAGTAAGTGCTGCTACTAGCAGGGCTATTAATATTTAAATAAGACTCTTTTCGTTTCTGAAAAATGAGTTCATCTATATCGTGCATTATAACCTCCCTTTGTTGCTCATTAATTTTTTTAATTTTTTTGGCCAGTAATTGACAATATAAATATACCTCGTCTACTTCAGTTCGTGGTCGGTCGGAGAGATTTTTAAGGACATTTACAGCTGTCTTAATCTGAGCTCGTACTTCCGTGACTTCTGATTCTCGCCGTTTTTTGGGTGCCGTGGAACTTCTAATTTGAATGCTGTCTTCATTAGGAAACTCCATACTCTAAAAATGCAAACATAACAAGTAAATTATTTAAATTATTAACTATTACCTACACTGACATATTTTTTTCTGTTTCAGGTGCCTCAAAATGAACACGAATGGCTTGAGGTTGCTCGAGAATTTGAAATAAATTGGCAATTTCCACATTGTTTGGGCGCTATCGATGGGAAACACATTAAAATACAGTCACCCATTAATAGTGGATCAGAGTTCTATAACTATAAACACAATTTCAGTATAATATTATTAGCGGTAGCTGATAGTGACTACAACTTTTTATTTGCTGATGTCACATGCACGTATGTGTGACGGTGGAGTTTTTAATGATAGCATGCTTTATAACAAAATATATGGACCTGATTCCCTTTTTCCGCAAGACGCTCCTTTACCTGATCGATATCTTCCTGTGCCCTATGTTTTTGTGGCAGATGGAGCTTTTGCATTATCTAAAAGGATCATGAAACCTTTTCCTGGTACACCGCCAGTTAGCTCACAAAATAGAAAATTCAACAGTCGACTATCAAGGGCTCGTGTTGTGATTGAATGTGCATTTGGAATAATGACATCGTTATTTGGAGTGTAAAAAACCAATATGTTACCTACTACAACCCGAAAAAGCATCTATTATAACACTCACTTGCGTTGTTCTTCATAATTTTTTGAAAAATAGTCAGCACTCTCACCGTATTTATATGCCGGAAGGTAATATAATATAAGAGCAACAATTAAGATCACTAGATCAAATACCAATAAGAACAACAGAAAATGCTAGAGAAATACGAAATGAATATGCATCATACTTTTATTCACATTAAATAAAAAAAACTACCGACCTACAAAATTATTATGTATATTTAGGTACACACAGCCACAGGTCAGATGTATGTAGGTATGTTACAGTTGCACTACGAAAACATTATAATACGTAGGCCATAAGGGCGCGCTCAAGGTCAACATGTTACGTCTAGCCTGTGGTTTAGTGTAACCTACCTATTTCATAACGAAATAAACAACTAAGTGCTTTAGATTAAGTAGGTATGTAATTTGTCACAATGTAATTTTATCTATGTAAATAAATAAAGTAAAAATTCATCAATGTTTATCTTACCTCTGTGTTAATGGTAACTGTATCTGATTTATCATAAATCGGAGCAAGAAAGCTATCCATGAGCTGATAAGCGAACCAATTTGGTTTAAAAATATCGTCTGTTGATGATCCAGATCGAGTAGAGTCACTAATTTTCTTTCTATAAAAGCGATATGTGCTCATTAATGATTCCCGCTTTTTTTTTTTAAATCTTCAATTGAAAAAATCATTCCCATATTTTGTTGTATGGTGCGCCATGCATCAGCTATTAAATTTTTATTTTTATGATCCTTTCGAGATGCGTCCCATATTATTGGATGTGCTTGATAAAGTTCAATAAACTCAATAACTTTTTCATTTGTCCATGCCGGTGACGATTTTGCGGATGAGGAAGTCATTGTCGCTCGACGTACGTACTCGCTGCGTGTTGCAACAGAACTGAGCAAAGCGCCAACGTGTGGACAGCTCGCGAACGTTGGCGCGCAGATTCCTTTGATCAAACCGACACGAGCCGGCCAACTACCAATGCTCGCCCGAACGTTGGGGCCAATGCAATTTTCTAGATCCACACGTTGGACGAGTAGCGTTGGGGCCTATATTGGGGCCAACGTGTGGAGCCGGCGTTATTGAAAGACCAATAACGTACAGTTGCATACAAGATTTTATCTACGAAGGAAGGAATAAAACTTAGGTTGGGGAAAAAGTCTTTTCGCATTATAGTATGTATGAACTTATAATAAAATCTCTTTGGCTATACTATTTGTATCTGGCCGGTTTTGGTATCATTGAAAGTTTAAATTTTAAAGAACATAATTCCAAATTCAAATTAGGAAAATGTATGATTTTCATTTGTTTTTCGTACTGTCAAGATGAGTGAATGTAATGAAGAAATTCGATACATTTTTAAATTTTACTACAAAAAAGGTAAAAATACAACGCAAGCCGCGAAAAAAATTTGCGATGTTTATGGACCTAGTGCAGTGTCTGTGAGAGTAGCACAAATTTGGTTTAAGAGTTTTCAATCCGGAAATTTTGGATCCGGAAAGATGCACGTCGCTCTGGTCGCCCTATTACGGATAAAATGGATGTCATTTTTGAAAAAGTGGAGCAAGATCGGCATATCAGAAATTACGACGTAGCTGAAGAACTGGGTATTGACCACAAAACAGTTTTGGTGCATTTAAAAAAAACTGGGTACACAAAAAAGCTCGATATTTGGGTACCTCACGAGCTCACTGAAAGAAACCTAATGAACCGTGTACTCATTTGTGATTATTTATTACGACGTAATGAAACCGAACCATTTTTGAAGAAGCTGATAACTGGTGATGAAAAGTGGATCACGTACGACAAGAACGTGCGAAAAAGGTCGTGGTCAAAGGCCGGTCAGGCTTCACAGACTGTGGCGAAACCCGGGTTAACTCACAACTAGGTAATGTTGTGTGTGTGTGTGTGGTGGGATTGGAAGGGCTTTATTCATTATGAGCTGTTACCACCAGGCAGGACCATCGATTCTGAACTCTACTGCGAACAACTGATGAGATTAAAGCAAGAAGTTGAGAGAAAGCGGCCGGAATTAATCAACAGAAGGGGAGTGGTTTTTCCTCATGATAACGCTAGATCTCACACACCTTTAGCCACTCAGCAAAAATTAAGAGAGTTTGGCTGGGTCTCTTCAGAATTCTTTAGGCAGTGTCAGGTTAAAATCACGAGAGGACGGCCAAAACCACTTGTCGCGGTATTTTGATCAGAAGTCCCAAAATTTCTATAGCAATGGGATCATGTCCCTACCTACAAGATGGCAAAAAGTTATCGAACAAAATGATACCTACATACTTTAGTTAAATGTAAATAAACTATATTAAAAATGTTTCGAATTTTCTTAAAAAATGCGAAGAAAATTTTTCCCCTACCTATTAGAAAGGACTATTTTGACTATTGAAATAATGACTACTTAATAGCTAATGGCTAATGAAAATGAATATGAAATTAGTTATTGCGCCTCAGGGTGTTTGGTCCCCGTGGAAAGCTATCTATGAAGGTCCACTTCCGCCGTCCTCGACAATTGTTACCTAAACTTGCCGGATTCACTAGGGTTGCTACAATATAAATTTATTCATTAAAAATCTTTTTATTAAAACAAGCTTTTTCGTATTCTTCTCAGAAAACCCTTTCATTTGATACACATATAATAGCAGTGCACAAAAAATAACTAGTCCACCATCTTGGGCCGTCCGCCATATTGGATTGAAAATGACGTCACTTAGCAAATTTCATCTTATTCGGTTGAGGATTAAGATTTGACCCGAACACACTTACATACGTCAGCCTTAGATCATGACGTCACATTTAGCGAAGATTGGAGTGTATCAAGACGTAACAATGGTGTAATAATGATCCCACCAGAAACAAAAAAGTGAAAAGGTACCAAGCTCGATAAAAAATAACTGTGAAAAAAGGCGCCAAAGTCGACGAAGAAGAGTTGAGATCTAGAAGGGTGACAAGCCTATTTCCTCAGATATAGAATGTTATGCTTGTCATCTTGATGTTTTTATGCCCTTAAGCATCTTTACGTTATTTCAGGCTTTCTCTGTAAATTATGAGTGAGGCCCTTTGTACCTCAACATATAAATTAATTAAAATAGTCGTTACTATTTTTAAATTAAGAAAGTTTATTTTATTATTTTGGTAAAAAAATTACCACTGTTCTGTTTAAAAAAATAAATAAAATCATGTTGGTTAGAATATTATTATTTAAAATATGGCTCAGGTTTTAGAAATGATTAATTAAAAAATATTTTCGTCGACCGCGACTGAGCTGTTCAATATTGCTTGAGAATCCCCTAAAATCGTAATGTCAATGTGTGCGTGCAAAATGGCTCTTTGTTTGTATTGGCCTCTCTATCTCTCTATCTCTTACATTCTTTTAATATTACGCTTGCGTGGAAAATATTATTGCAATGGAGGTAGTCTTTATATTTCGCATCAAATGTAGGTATGTAGAAATGTAGAACTAAGCTAGCATGTTTCACAGCGGATATCATACATCTCTTCAAGATTCATAAAAGCCTGTCTTTTTGATTATCGAACATGCACTGTTCGCCACGTGCACTGCTGCCTACTTAAAAGTATGTTTTCTATACTTAATACCACGTAGATACTTTTGTCGTCTGTTGTCCTAGTTTATTGCCGCGTGATGGCGACCCTGTCTAAGGTTATTTATTTATAAGTAAGTTGTGAGACTGGGTCTAGGTCCATCGGTTTGTGTGTCAGTGTCGGAGTTCAACCGGCAGAGTTCAGAAACCTTGCATCTGTATTCAGGACCGTACGTTGAATTTAGATTTGTGTATGTTGCTTTAAAACATAAGCTAGATCGACATAACAAAAATACTACAAAAACTAAACTAATTATACCAAAGAGGTTTTTCGCAATGACTGGAAAGCCTACGACATTTAAACCAATGGTCCGAACGTTACTGTGTAGCTTGAAGTCATTCAAGAGTTTGAAACCCTGAGTTTGTTAACATTGTGACTATTCCATCATTTTATTTTAAAGATTTTACCAGTATGTGTGAAAACAACCCACAAAGGTTTGTGTACTGTGATTACTTTAGGCGTATCGATTTGTCACTGTAAGTAACTAATAATAGACCCGATTGACAGAATATTAACAGCACACGTAACTGAAGTGCGCGCTATACCATGAAAGAGTGAAACGAAAGGAACCGTTGACTAGTAAGTCAACGCCTCCGCCGCCGTCTGGGCCTTTGTAGTAACAAAGGCCCAGAGGGCGTAAAGGGGCCCAAGGGGTAAAAACGGGACCCTGTTACTAAGACTCCTCGGTCTGTCTGTCTGTCTGTCACCAGCTGTATCTCATGAACCGTGATAGCTAGACAGTTGAAATTTTCACAAATGATGTATTTCTGTTGTTGAGTAGCTCGTGGCTAAAATAATAACAGCCGCATGGGTCGATCTTCAAGATTAAGCAACGCTTGACGAGGTCGGTCCGTGGATGGGTGACCATTTTCAACATACCGAGTTTCCTTCGTGCCTCGGAAAGCACGTTAAGCCGTTGGTCCCGGCTGTCATTTGAAGATCTTTGACAGTCGTTACGGGTAGTCAGAAGCTTGAGATCTGACACCAGTCTTGCCAAGGGGTACCGTGTTTCCCAGTTACTGGGTTGTGGAGGTCAGATAGGCAGTCGCTCCATGTAAAAACACAAGTGCTCAGCTGAATCCGGTAAGGCTGGAAGCCGACCCCAATATAGTTGCGAAAAGGCTAGGCAGATTGATTGATGTATTTCTGTTGTTGTTACAACAATAAATACGCTATAAAAACAGAATAAAATACATATTTAAGTAGGGCTCCCATACAACAAACGTGTTTTATTGCCGTTTTTAGCGATAATGGTACGGAACCATTCGTCCGCGAGTCTGACTCGCACTTGGCCGGTTTTTAACCCGTAGTGAACTCATCCAATAGTAACCAAATGTTTCAAATTTCAGTAAATTGCGTTTTTAGGGTTCCGTACCTCGAAAGGAAAAACGGAACCCTTATAGGATCACTTTTTTGTCCGTCCGTCCGTCCGTCCGTCTGTCTGTTAAGACCCTTTTTTTCAGGAACGCGTAGAGGTATCAAGCTGAAATTTATGTGAAATACTTAGATCTACTGACCCTTAAAGCCGTGTGTGCAAACATGTAAGCCAACGCAATCAAAAGATGCAGCCATTTATGCCGCAAATTTTCGGCACTCGCAAGGGAATCAAAACCTACAGGGTACTGCCCGTGAACACAGAATCTTGAAATTTGGTACGAAGCAACTTCTTATAGCACAGATAAAGCAAAAATTGTGAAAACCGTAAGTTTTTAGTTAGATCATATAATAAAAATATTTTTAATAATTTTAAACTTACTACCTCTTTCCTCATGAACGCGTAGAGGTATCAAAATTGAAATTCATATCAAATACTCAGGTCTATAATACCTTTAAGCTGAGGTATGTACGGAAACCTCGGTGCGCGATTCCGACTCGCACTTGACCGGTTTTTTTCATGTATTATTAGTGTAGTATAAAATTATTAAAGCTCCAACTTATTTGAGTATTTGTGAGCCGAACGGTTGATGGAAAACTCACTTTACCGAAATTTAAAAGTATTGGTTACCATAACTATTGGTTAGGTTAACTGCCGATCAAAAACAGGGCCTAAGTAGGCACTTCCTCCGAAAAAATGAGAAATGATGGATTAATTAATTTCAGAGTTCTGCTAGTTCATGAATTCCAGGTGGTTCATAATTTTTTATCGGCGTTTGATTATGTTTACGTCTGGTTATTTTAAATTGAGGATGTTTGAATCCAAAATTATTTAAATAGTTCAGGGCGAAACGCTAAAGCAGACATATCCTTTTATAACCTGTGAGTAGTTTATGTAATGCATGTGCAGCACTTACTAAAATATTTTAGGAAGAACTGAGTTTTTATTAATGTTTTACGGCTTAAGAAATTTATTTCGTTCAAAAATGATACAATTATTCACTCCTATGAGGAAAAAAATACATTATAATTAAGATGAGCGACGGTGTCGCTTGGTAATAGACTAAAATTAAGTTATAAGAACGGTAAAAACTTACAATTTATTCAATATTCAGGTGGTGTTTTAATATGTATATTATTTATGTGGCGTTCGGTGCAGTAGTATTAATTTAAACTCTTCAAAGCTTATGCAGTCCTAGTAGCCGATTACCATGCGAGCGGGCGTTGGGAGGGCTTTCATGACCGTTAGTTAGGGTTGCTTTAAATTGGGCGTAGTCGTGCATATGATTGGTGATCAAGGTCAGCGGGCGTTTTCCACCTAACTAAGGTATTTTAGAAGTTAATGATTAAAAAAGAATACCTTGTTAAGAAGGTATCCCTTTTGCGTAAAATAGTAAAAGTGTGTCCACAAAGTTGATACACGAAAATAAAAATTTCTTACCTCAAAATTCTCCTTGTTAAGAAGCAGCCGAGGTTCTAGCAAAATGTCGTTGTAGCAAAAGACTTCGTTGTCCAACTGGAAGTGTTTGCGCGAATAATACAGCCCATTTATAGAGCCCGCGAAAGAATACTGGAGATTTTAGTTGGTCAAATTAAATTATATTCTAGACATACCGTAAACACACCTTTTTTTTAGATCATTACTACCTATCTACCCTACCTACCAATCTACCTGCCCTACTCTACCCTACCCTACATGCCTACCTACCCTACGCTACCCTACATACCTACCTGCCCTACCTACATACCAATTTTTTTTGGTCTTAAGCCATCTTCGCATTGCTTTTCTTATGAAACCGGTTTGGGACATATCGGTTTGTTGGTTTTAAAGTCAATAGAGGATATAGTGTGTCTACAACTATATAATAATTATAGGATGAATTTCAGAAAAATCGACAACGCCATCTACTGGCAATACCACTAACTGGAACTAGCATACAACGCCATTTTAATTTTTGTGTGTGCTTTGTTTCTATCATGTATCAGAGATGGCGCTGTGTTCGCAAAATGTATGGCGGAATGTTTTTATTATCGCAAATTTTTTCGATGTTTTATTATTTATTATCCTATTCCGGACGAAGATAAATCCAAACACACAAACATCATGAAAATTTGTCTAGCCGTTCTTGAGTTATAAGTTGAGTTGTCACGACTTTGTTTTATATATATAGAGGTATATATAGACATGAGTATATAGAATCACACAAATATTGCTCGTTTAATAGTACAGGATAGGATAGGATAAACCGATTACATTCCAATCGTAGTTCAGGTTCAGATGTTTGTTTGAACCAGAAATCATGTAACATATCTATACGTGTAACCTACGTTGAACCACTTATGATCTAGTACTGCTTTTTGACAACAACTTATATATTATTATTTACGACTTCAAAAATCTTTTGAGTCACTTCTGTAAGTAAACGATTCATCATCATCAACTGCTGACCTTGTTGATGACGTCATTGAAAAGTTTGTACAGTATCTATAGAACGTATAGTTCCTTTCTAATCAAGGCTAGTTTTGGCAATTTTGTGCGGGTAGACCGAAAAACTCCTCACCATTTTGGTACGTTTTAAGCTTTCGCCTTACACCATCGAAGTGGTACTAAGGAAAAATAATATCAAACAGTGAGATAATATCCGCCCATCAGAAACCCCTCTAGGACTCTACCCTGTCTGCATGGCGTCTTCATAATCGAGGAAATACTTTAAATTTTCTTTTCTGAACCTGTCCAGATTGCTGATGAGGAAGTCTTGAAGCTGCGGCTGAATCTTCAGCAGCGTGAAGATTTTGTAAGAAGTATTATTTACGAAATATAGTGGAACCGCTGAAAAACTGATCTAGTAGGTATTTATTGCTAACGAATAGGAAATCGGTTATTAATTAATCAATAATGGTGAATAATTATGCATAGTACTTTCTAAAAAAACGGAATGTAAAAACGGGACCCTATTACTAAGACTCCTCGGTCTTTCTGTCTGTCTGCCTATCACCAGGCTGTATCTCAAGAACCGTGATAGATACCAGTTGAAATTTTCACAGATGATGGATTTCTGTTGCCGCTATAACAACAAATACTAAAAACAGAGTAAAATAAATAGTTATACCATTCCCCCTCTAAAAAGCTTATTTTATTCACTGAAAACAGTGTATAAAAAGCATCATTAATCACTGTTTTGAGTGTTTGAATTTAGAACACCAATATATATTCTACCTCCATCTCAAAGCTATACAAACCTCCTTGCAAAGAAAGAATTATTCGACCTCAAATTCCTTCGTCGATTTAATTTTGAGTTTGTTTATATTTAGGATTTTAATAATGATTTTGGTTTAGGATGTTTAGTGAATACTTATTTGGATTTTGATTCTTATATTAATAGCATTGGTGTATAATTAATTACAATCATCGGCACGGTTCTTGAGCGCTGAGCTTCACGTGCGCAAAAGTGAATTATTGGGTCCCTCTGGTGGTATGAAGTGAGGCGCGGGGGCGGGGAAAGTGCAGTGATTGGCCCGTAGCGTATCGCGTCATAGCCGTCAGTCGTGATTCGTTCTTTACTCTTGTTGCATGTACCTCACGACGACGAGTACAATTCCGGCCATTTTAATTGCTACAAATTTTTAAACTGCATCATTTTAAATTATCTGGTAAGTTAGAACTCAAATATGTTATGTGATTTTTTTATTAATTAGACCTTTGTTATAATAATAAAAGGTGATATTTATCGAAAATATAGCAGGAAAAAAATTAATGTCAGTTTGTAATTATAGCTAAACTATTATTTTTCATTACTAACTATACTACTATACTTACAAACTATATTGTTTTTCATTTCATTAATGAACAAATGAAATTAGAGGTCAAAAATGTTAACAAAAAAAAGTATGTAGGTACGTTGTAGATTTTTTAGTAATTTTTGACAAACTATAAGAACTAAGTTATAATTTTAAACTAGAAATACTTTTGTTAGTTACCTTTTTTTATCACAATTTCCATTTCTCAATTTAATAAATCATTATTTAATCTTATAAGTAAGAAATTACGTAGACCGTAACTTAGAAAAAATAAATAATAAACGGGTGTGCGTTTTATTTGTCATAAGTGTACGATGCGCAAAGCGATCCCCACTCTTCCGCCGAGCGCTCAAGAACCGTGCCGGTATCTGTATAGTTATGTACGTAACGGATTACGGAGGTGGTCACTGGCTTCTGAAACACACCCAGCTTAGCTTAAATTTACAAAAAATGTGAAACCCTGAGGTTCATTTTTTGTAAATTTTGAAGTTAATAAACCATTCATTTATTCATACCTTGTGGTTTTTGCTTAAATCTTTCTTTTTCTCGTAGTCATGGTATAAAATATAGTATTCAACTGTTGAATAAAACGGATTTATTTCGAGGGCCGTGAATCACTCGCGTCGCTCATGAATCACTCCCTACGGTCGTGATTCAGTTGTTAGAATCCTTCACTTGTTCGTGATTCATCTACGGCCCTCGCTTTAAATCCGTCCTTTATTCACTAGTTGCATAATATACTATTAATTGGGGCTCCCATACAACAGGCGTGATTTTTTTTGCCCTTTTTTGCGATAAGGGTACGGAACCCTTCGTGCGCTAGTCCGCACTTGGCCGGTTTTTTGAACATACCGCAAGAAAACTACATGGTTCCCATTACAAACAAACATACAATTTTATCCCTCGATAATAAAGATTAAGATTCATTTGATTTAAACGACTTTTATTTCAATTCTAGAATATTCATAGAATCTATTATATACCAATATGCCGCGGTTCTAGATAACCAATGTATGTTCACCATTTTCCTTCACTTAATTTAAGATCTTTTTCGATTGCCCGTTTTTCAGCGTCACGCTTTGGGAACGCACCAATTGAGCGTATTAGTGAATGAAATACCTACTAGGGCTCTATGAAAATGAAGGCAGTTATGGTGTTGCAACGTCAAACCTTGGGAAACGTCCCAAATGAGCCTATCACTCAATGAGATACTAGGGCCGCATGAAAGTGAAATAGCGATGGGGTTGAAGAGAGCAGACTTGTCATGCCTTGAACGGGTAAGTTACAATCTGATTCACTAGGAATGTAGACAAATACAGAGCTCGTTATGCTGAGTTATCACTCTTACACAGTAGTCCATCCTTTTTTAAGGGGCGTGGACGTGAAGCCCCCAAGGCGTGACGTAATTCTCCGTAATTCTCGATCAGGCAATTTCGGCACCCAATCACTAGGAAAACATAAATACCAAAAATGCACCGATAAATAACTTGACAAATCTCAGTACCACAACTAAGCACGGGATTTTAGTAGGCCTTGCCACTCAGCATAGCAACTGCCACTAAGGTTCAAAACTGACAGAAAAATTCAAGAAGTGAAGTCTTATTCATTTCCATCGTCATCATCACAATCTCTCAAGAATTTATCGAGATTGTGATGCTATAGGTTCCTTAGCTGTACAGCATCCCTAATGATATTTCGCAATGGAGGAACTCTATCTATAACAGCCGCACAGGCTTCAAGGCAGTTCAAGTTAACCTTTAAGGTTAAGCAACGCTTGTTGAAGTGAGTCCATGTATCTCTTAACATACCGAGATGCCTTCGTGTCTCGAAAAGCACGGTAAACCGTTGGTCCAGGCTGAGGCAGCCACAAATATTTTTGGATTTATATTTCGGGTGAAAACAAATATATGAAATAAATGAGATCTCTGACCTCAATGAGTATTTTTAATATATGTGTAAGTACTTCACCATCCATCAGGTGAGTTAGTGGTCAAGCGCGAGCCTATCTAAAATATAAAAAAAATTATATAAGAGGGATAGGAATGTAGACAAATACAGAGATCTCAGATATCTTCTTAAGCAATTAAATTATTATTGGTTGCCGAAAAGATTACTTACAGCAGTTTCATTCACACGGGTGATGCAACAAACGGGAACTTGTTTAATGTTGCTAAAATATAGATTTAACTGCTATTTTATTTTCCCACAATCTATATTGGTAACCTATACTAATATCACAAATAGATAAATTTTGTGAGTTTGTGTGGTTGTAGGGGACCACCTTTGGATCTACTGAACCGATTTAGATCAAATTTGGCATGAAGATAGTTTGAGAACCTTGGAAGGACATACAATTCCCTTGGAATGATAAAACACTTTATATGCGGGCGAAGCCGCGGGCAGTAGCTAGTAGTAAATAAAAATGTTGTAAATAAAAATCAACAACCAGTTACAGGCTACAACGGAATAATTTGTGTAACTTAGGGTTAAAAACGGTTATTAACCATTTAATAACTATAATACAGTTTGAAACTTATAATTACTCAAAATTGTCCGTATTTGCGAAGTACGAGTATTAGTTCGACTGAACGTAAGTATTCGTAGTAAACAAACTCGATTCCCACGTTGTATCCGCCGCTCCACGTGGTTATGCAGTCAACGCGCTTGCGTCAAACCCTCGACGTGGTGCGAAGTTGGCTCGAATACGATGCAAGATACTAGGAGCCCATAAACATTACGATCTTGAATCGGAAATTTCAGCAGCCAAAACGTAACAACTACCGCAGTAGCGAGATGCTTATTTCGTCTGTGTAATCATCGACTTAAAATTGTAAATCGAATCCATGTATTAGCATATTGTTTATTTAATGCGCAGTTTCAATCCCAGTTACCCTCGATGAAATGAAGTTGGGGACATTTTTAGAACAATTTCTTATGAATTATGACAGTAATGTATCAAATCTTACATTGAAAACATGCGTTATGAAATATTGAACCCATTTCAGTAAAAACATCTTTAGGACATCATTATTTATTATGGCTATAATTGGCACGTTTTCATGTAGCAGCAGACCAAAATGACGCATTTCAGGACTCTTTTTCATTTCCTTTGCAAATATCTAGCAAAACATGACTGAAGTAGTATGCAAGATGACACATATACGAGGCCTAATTACACACTGGATCGATTACATAAGTTTTCTTCAGCATATGTATTTTCTACCTTCGTAATTTCTTCAGTGACTGATCATTTTTCAATCACATTAATTGCGAAGTGAAAGCAGTGAAAAGAAAAACACGTGTGCCTTTTTCTTTGAATTTTTGAACTAAGCCGAAAAAGTAAACCAGTGCCAGACGAAATTATTAAAAAACTTGTTTCGTACCTACACATAAGCAAAAATAATGATGTAGGTATTTCGCTTTTTTATTGATTTCATATTTTGCCTGTCGAATATCCGTAAACAGTACTTATTAGGTCCTATTGTGTGAGTTTCTGAATGTATATTTGCGACCAGTTTGATAGTGGACTCCTTATCTAATAAACATATACAAAAAGATACGTAAAAAAGGATGTTTTGCTATATTCACCTTTTGCATTGCTGTCGGAAGTATATTGTTTGATGACGACACTAAGTGTCCTTCTGGTAACATTGATGGGTACGTCGCACAACTTGCCTTCTCCAGTAGCGTCGTATCTCACTCACGGCGTTTTTCACCATTTCCTGAAAAATGGAAACCAAAATTTTAGTCATCATAAAATCGTTCCTCCTACTGCTGAGTATTAGCTGGCTCTTCCTTCTCAATTTTGTTTTTTTTGGTGTACAATAAAGAATTAAAGGATTTTAAATTTATCAATCGATTTTAATAGTTATCCGATCGGAATAAGAATGAAGCTCGGTGCTCCAGAGAAAACTGCGCCGCGATGCTCCGACGCCGATCACCAAACATTGATATGTAATTACCTTATTTCAAAAAACTCTTAAGAATTTTTAAAACTTCTTTTGGTCGTTTGAGCATGAACATGTCTTAAGTTTGGAGCTTATGTTGAGTTTAATTTTTTTCTTCAGCCGTATTTTCAGCTGACTTGGCGAACTTCACGCAGATGCATCGTTTCCATGGTAACTGGATCGGCTTGTCATGTGCTTGGGAGACAGTATTGATCCAGCCAGACCGTAAAATATTTCAGCACTAGGCTCTCATAACGGATAAATAGGTTTTCAAAGATGTTGTTTTGAAACGCGGATTTGCCATAAACATACCCTAGGTCGAACATTTCATACTACTTTTATGATATCAAACTGCCTCATAGACTTGGTAGCGGTCTTTTTCATTCTTCTACACTATCGAATCGATTGGAAACCAAAATGATAGATACATATCCGAATAAAGAAAACCAAAAAAATAATTTTATGAAGGGGTAGCTCACCAACCTGCATGCTCTTCGATAGTCCACCAGCGGGCATGGACGGCAGCTGGTGAGAACTCTCGAAGCACTCCTACACCGCAGACCAGTCCTCCTGACCACTCGCCGAAGAGTAATTGACGGTAGAAGTGGCCCCACTGCCAGCTTGACTGTCATCTGTCGAAAAAAACACAATTTAGCTGCCTCTGATATCCTTGGTTGGTAATTTTATGGTCGCGCGTTTGGATAAAAGATATACCATGAATTCAATTTTTTTTTCAAATTCAAGTTAAACCTGAAATAACTCTTGTTTTACAAGATATTAATCGTTCAGCCTGGAAAAGCATCTGTCTAAAAGTGATGGCAAGTAGATGGAGTCGCAGTCCAAAGTTAAGAAGGATGTATTGTAGAGGTTTTCCACATAGGACGAGCAACCTGTTCGGCCGCTGACACCTAAAGCTGGCAACTTATATTTCTTTAAGTTTGGAAGGAAATCGAATATAGAATATTTAGAAATAAATCGAACGCGTGTGGTTTTTTTTTTAGCCGAGACTTCTGTGAGAGCCGACCTACGGGCGGCACGTTTAAATAAATATACGTCGTAGAAGTCCGATAGTATTTTATTAGCCTCTGGCTGCGTCGGGTAGTGAAAATCCCGGTAAATAAGTAAAAATCTAAGAAAAAATACGAAAAAACATATTTTCGCGTGTGCACGGCGAGAACAGTGCGCGAAGCCCTATCAACGAGTGTACGTCGCGTCGTTACGAGGAACGAAAGTCCTGTCGGCGAGAACCCCAGCCGACGAGCAAACGCAGAGAAAATAAAGATAAGTGGTCTATTTTAATTAAAAATGGCACAGCCAGTTTTCACGGGGACGGGAACAGAGTCCAGTTTCGAGGCTTTCCTCTTGCAGTTCAAGGTTGTCGCCGCTATAAATAAATGGCAAGAACAGGACTTAGGGCTCATTTTGGGAGCGTACCTGGACGGCCCGGTACTCGCTTATTTTAAATTCATCTATAAAGACGGTCTTTCATTCAAAGAAATTTGCGATGGCCTCAAAAAGGAATTTTCGGTGGGGATAGATTTCGTCGAAAAATTTTATAACGCACGACAAGACAGACAAGAGGAAGTAGATGCCTTTTTCTTTAGACTGTCGGAGTATGCTCAGCAAGCGGGCATAACCGATGAAAAAATTTTCATTAAAATGTTTTTAAAAGGGGTTAATAACTACTACAAATATAAATTAGGTACGAAACTATACAGCTCCAGGACAGAGCTGCATGACACACTATTACAAATGAAAGAGATATTTGGTAGTGTGCAAAGTGAGCGGATGAATTTGCCGGAGCAGCCTCCGCGCGTGCGTTTCGAAACGCCGTCTTCTAACAACAAAAGGTCCCCTATCTCTGGGAGACCAGCAGGCCCTGGTCCAACCACGTCCAGCGCGACTCCGCATCGGGAAGGCGATGGCGAATCCTTTCACACGCCGAGGTACGATTTTCGCTCAAGGCAGCGCTTCGAGAACAGAACTAACCGCTCTCGTATTGCCCCTAGATATAGAAGCCCACTACCAACCGATCACCCAAAATGAACCAGGACACAGTCAATAAAGATGGATGAGGAGTTGCGGGCTGTGTTCATGAAAGAGCAATTCCCGATTGAAAACAATAAACACGGTGATCAAACTCCATTTATTAAAATTAGTACAGGTAACCGATCGTATGACGCATTAGTTGACACAGGTGCTTCCATCTCTTGCATCGCCAAAGAATTAGTTGTGCTGCTAGGTTTGAAGCATACCGGTGAGGAGACGAAACATTTTGTGAAATCCATTTCGGGTTCTTTTCTAACGATTATGGGCAAGACAAGAATCAACTTCATCGTGGATTCGTGTGTTTTAACGAATGACTTTTTTGTGATGAAAGGCATTAACCAAAGTCTAATATTAGGCCAAGACTTTTTATATAAAAACGGGGCCATCATTGACTATAATAAGAAATGTGTATTTTTTAAAGGAACATTTTCTGCTAAGTTTTGTAAATACTCTGAATAAAACGTTACGTCATTTTCACAACCTCTGGTTTGTTGGAGCTGTCATGACAGAACAAAAAATAATAATAACGTCGTAAACGGCCAAGAATCTATAGAAGAAAAAAGTGTACATACCGTATCTAAGAATGACTATTTATATTTTTTGAGATTAGTGAATAGTAATGATGAGAACTTTATATCAACTGTACCTAAAGAATGTAAAGTAAAAAGGGAACTTGATATAAACCCGAACTTGAGTCTGGGCGAAATAGAGTCACTTATGAAACTTCTTTCATCTTATGGAGAGAATTTCGCATTTTCAACATCAGAGCTAGGCAGCTGTAGTGTAGAAGAAATCACTATTAGAACTGTAGATGAAATACCAGTCCATCATCCGCCCTATAGAGTATCTCCGAAACAACTTGACATAATAAACGCGCAAATAGATGATATGCTAAAGAATGGTGTCATCCGGGAGTCAAGGAGTGCATACGCCTCACCCGTGGTGCTAGTACAAAAGCCAGATCAGTCCTGGAGGTTCTGTGTTGATTATCGTAAACTTAATAAAAAGGTCATTACCGATAGTTACCCGTTACCAATCATAGAAGATCTGATGATTTACTTATCAGGGGCGCGATACTTTGCGGACTTAGACTTAAATTCAGGCTACTGGCAGCATCGTTTGTGCGAGAAAGATAAACATAAAACAGCATTCATCACTGCGTCGGGGTTGTATGAATTCAATGTTTTACCTTTTGGGCTCAAAACGAGTCAAGCTGTTTTCCAAAGGATAATGGACAAGGTCTTAGCTGGCATTAAATATAAAAAGGCTATTTGTTATGTAGATAATATCCTAGTTTGGGGTAATAGTTTCCCAGAGTTTTTAGAATCGTTAGAAGAAGTCATGAGTAGATTGAAGAAAGCAAACCTTACGCTGAAACCGAATAAGTGCAGTTTTGGTTATAATAAAATCTCGGTATTGGGACATGAAATCTCCGGGGAAGGAGTTAAGCCCGATAATAAGAAATTACAGTCATTAAAGACAGTAAAGACCCCAACCAGTGCAAAACAGGTTAAATCTGTGTTAGGTTTGTTTTCCTACTATAGAAAATTTATTAGTAACTTTGCTGAAATAGTTCTGCCTTTAACAAAATTGTTGAAAAAAAACATCAAGTTTATTTGGGGAAGGAATGAAGAAGAAGCCTTCCAGAAGATAATAAAAATTATGGAATCACCCCCGATCTTGCATTTTTATTCTAGTAGTAAGTTATTAACCACTAGGTTACATGTGGACGCGAGTGGTGAGGCTCTTGGCTGCTGTCTCAAGCAAGGTAGTGATGTGATGTTCCCTATAGCATATGCATCCAGGAAGCTGAGTGAAGGAGAGAAGAAATATTCCACAACAGAGAAGGAGTGTCTTGCTTTAGTCTGGGCGTTGAATTATTTCAAACATTTCCTGTGAGGTTTAAAGTTCCAGGTTGTCACTGATCACAAGGCGTTGTGCTGGCTGAGAGGTAGAAAGGACATGAATGGAAGATTGGCTAGGTGGTCGCTGTGCATCCAGGCGTATGACTTCGACATTGTTCATTGTGCAGGAAGAGACAACGTCATAGCAGATTTCTTGAGTAGGAATCCTTTAGGTCAAGTAGATGAGGACCAGAAGAAGTCTGAAGAGGGCTCCGACGATGGCATGCAGCTGTATAGGATAGAGATAGAGTTAAAGATGAGCAGCTTGGAGATGAGTATTGTAGGTATTGGTTGGATAGGATAGCAGTGAGTGGGTGTAAAGTGGTGAAAGGGTTTAGTGTGGTAGACGGCATTTTGTGTAAGAAGATCAGAATTTTAAATGATGATAGAATGGTGGTGGTCATTCCTAAAAGCTTATTGCTGGAGGTGTTGAGGGAACTTCATGATGATCCATGGTCAGGCGGTCATTTAGGTCTGGCGAAAACTTTGGCTAAGTTCAGAGCGAGGTACTTTATTAAGGATGCTGAGAAAGTAATAGATAAATATGTAAGAAGCTGTATGCTGTGCCAGGAGCGGAAGAAGGGTCATCCGTAGGAGTATAGAATAGAATAGAATAGAATAGAATACTCTTTATTATGTACACCATAAAAGTTACAGAAAGTATAGAAGAAGTAAACATTACACTGGGTGACACAATGGGCGGCCTTATCGCTAAAAGCGATCTTTTCAAGACAACCTTTGGATGGATTTTGAAAATGAAAGGAAAAACAGTACTGTAGGTAGTCTTTGGTGTACTATTTATATATATATAAATACATATACATATATATTATATAGACAAATATATACAGTAAAAGATTTGTCATAAAAGCTGGTGGAATGCATCGGCATCTCTAGTCTCAAGTTTTCCGATGACCTCAGATATCTATTATGTGTGTCATGAAGGAACTTGAAACCTTCTTTGAGATAAGAGGGGGTTGTAGGATTGTATAGAATATTGTATAGAAGAAATAAAATATGAGAATCTCGGCGAAGACGTATGGGAAGCCACTTGAGCTTTGTCCGAAATTCAGAAATGTGATCATATTTGCGCAGGCCAAATATAAATCTTAAGCAAAGGTTTTGAAGACGCTCAAGTTTAACTAGTTGTGCCTGGGTGAGATCGAGATAACTGACATCAGCATAGTCAAGGATAGGAAGCAGAAGGGACTGTGCCAGCGCAATTTTAGTGGCAGTGGGAAGAAAGTTTCGCAATCGTCTAAGGGACCTGGCAGATGCAAAAATTTTGCGGCTTACGTCCTGAAGCTGCGGACCCCAAGACAGATATTTGTCGATCCAAACCCCAAGGTACTTAACCTTCTCACATATTGGAATAGTAGTTCCGTTAAATTGTACCAGAGGAAGTTGTGTCCAATTTACTTTTGGAATCATCCCAGAGCTGCCAACAACTATGACCTGAGTCTTCGACGGATTTACCTGAAGCCCATTCGCCTTACTCCATTCACAAATTGTAGCCAAATCCTTATTTATTGCAATAATTGCATCAGCTAACTCTGTAAGGGCAGCTTGTTTGTAGATTTGTAAATCGTCTGCATAAAGGTGGTAGGAGGAGAGAAGTTTTTTGGAGATAGCATTTATAAATATTGCGAAGAGTAAAGGAGATAAAACGCCACCCTGAGGTACACCGGCAGTTGTATAACACCAAGAAGAGTTAGATTGTTCTATGCATATACGTTGCCGGCGGCCATACAGGTAACTACGAAACCAGTCAATCGCCGTTGGAGATATGTTAAGCGAGCGAAGTATGCCAAGCAGGATATCGAAATCGACAGTATTAAATGCATTACTAAAATCTAGCAAGCAAAGAACCGTCAAATGTCCTCGTTCCATGCCTAGCCGTATGTCATCCGTAACGTTCACTAAGGCAGTAGCTGTGCTGTGACCAGGACGAAATCCGGATTGAAAAGGATTCAACAGACTATTCTTACAAAGAAAAGCACTAAGCTGATTGTGGACAAGGCGTTCAAGGACTTTGGAGAGGAAAGGCAAGATGGAGATAGGACGGTATTCGGAAAAGGAAATAGGATTCGCCTTTTTGGGTAGAGGAGTGATTTTGGCCTCTTTCCAAGCTGATGGAAAGACCCCATGGGATATTGAGTAGTTAAGGATATAGCAAAGGACAGGAAGGATTTGGTCGAGGACAGGGAGTATCATTTTTCGACTGACACAATCACTGCCAACTGCGTTAGAGGTAATTGACACTATGCTCTTCTTAACATCACAATCAGAGAATTGACCAAAAATAAATGGGGAATGATCCGGAGTTGGAAGGTTTGAAAGATGGATCAAAGTAGTTGCTTTCAGGGTCCCATTACATGAGGACGAAGACGAGAAGTACTGATTTAGTTGATCAAGATCAAGGTCTTTAGGAATCGATTCTTGGCGAGATTGCCCAACTCCTATGGATTTAAGAAATTTCCAGACTTTAGCTGGGTCTCCATTTTCAACCGAGGTGTGGATATGGCGTCTTTGGGCGTCCCTACACACCTTATTGCAGCGATTACGTGCGTCCAAAAGTTTCTCCCGGTTCGGCGACGAGGGACGACATTTAAATTTAGTTTTGGTAACCGCTTTTCTATGGATTAACTTTTTAATGTCGCCTGTTAGCCATGGCGCCGGAAGATGTTTAATTTTTATTGCACGTATGGGAGCGTGAACATCATACAGCCGCAAAAGGTTGTCCGTCAACACGTTCACTTTGTCATCCATTGACTCAAGGCTGACCAGGGGTTCCCAGTCAATGTTGCTGGCATCCCTTCGGAGATCATCTGTATTCATTCCACCAAAATTGCGCTGCAGGAGGATTTTAGGTTTTGGCTTAGGAGGTCGAACTTTGTATGAGAGGAAAATGAGGTCATGATAGGAAAACATGTCAGCAGGACACTGGCCGTGCTTGCCGACATGTTGTAAAGAGGAAACAATTACAAGGTCTAAGAGTGACGGGTTACAATTTGGAAAATGGTGTGTGGCACTTAACGGAAGTAAGGATAGGTTCAAAGATTGAAGGACTGATTGAAGAGAAGAGGAGCGGGAATCATTCTTCAATAAGCAAGTATTGAAGTCCCCCATAATGATGGTATGACTGTAAAAAGGCAACAGGTTTTCAAGGATGGTTTCAAAAGAAGAGAAGAAATTTATTCGAGATGAAGGGCTGTAATAAACGCCTAGAAGGATTTTTGTTAGATTCAGGGTGACTTCTAAAAAGAGATGCTCGCCCGCGCTTGACGGGGGAGGTTGTGCTGACATATCAATAATTGAAAAAGGAATGTGTGGGCGAAGATAAATAGCAACACCACCTCCACCGCCACACGCACGGTCATTTCTTATTAGTTGAAACCCCGGTAAGGAATAGGATGTAGATGGGAGACATGGTTTTAGCCAAGACTCGGAGATAAGAATGGCGTGGATGTTCTTACAGTCAAGGGAGGCTAGCATGTCAGAGTGATGCGCCGGAATACTTTGGGCATTTATATGGACTACATTAAAATTCTTCGGAACATCGGAAAATTGGGATTCAAGTGTGTCAGCAAGGGTCGGAATGCTAACAAAACTTGATCACTACTTGCAGTAACAAAGCTTTCGGCGTCGCTGCTGTCATTACTGCTTGGCATCGAAAATATATAAATAAATAAAATATATATATGAATAGCAAAAATATGAAAACTAAAATAACTAAAAATAAAATAAAAAGGGAGGGCAATTTATATCCACCCGCCAGTTGTGTGTTAAAACATATAAAAAAGCTTTACAACACAAATAAGCAACAAGCACAATAATCTTATCGCCCGGGTAAGCAGTAACATACTAAAAAAACATAAAAGAAATAAAGCGAAGATCAAAAAAAAAATATATATATATATATAATAAATAGCCAAAACCACCATACAAAACAAATATACTGGGCGCACTGTCAACCCGTTTCTAAACGCAAAAGACAAGAAATTAAGAAATGTCAAGTTGACAGCAGAGTATACCCATTTTTTGGGGGCCGAGTCACCCTCGTCCGTAGGAGTATACCCATTTTTTGATTCCCTACACGTGGTCCCCGGGTGGTGCAAATCAGGTGACATTAACTGGTGGTAGGCTTCGGCCGAAGGCTTGCGACCACCCACCAGGCAAAGACGTACCGCCAAGCGGCCTAGCCGTGTTCCGGTACGATGCTCGGTGTAGGCAACTAGAGGAGTTGGGTCGAGATAGCTGTTCCACTGCAGGCTGACCAGCCTGACGCGCGCTGTTGGGGATGTATCGGGAGACTAGTCGCGGAGGGTAGCGGGATCCGAGGCACGGTGCACCGCTGGCCGACCGCAGGTAGTTGGGGGCCCAAGTAGTGTGCCAGCCACACACGAAAGGCTGCCCCGCCAACTGTCGAAAAATCCCGGAATGCACCATCGTGCTGGTTGGCGACCAGACGGGAGGGCCCGATGGACATTCCGGGGGGGCTCGGGCGTCCCCGCAGTCTCCAGACTAGTGCCTCAATGATGGTGTCCTTTCAGTGCGTGTCTGTAGGTTAGCAACGTGGAACCTCGTCTCACTTCTTACTCCTCTTATCTATTCACTCTATTTTAAAACTATGCAAGGAAAAAGGAATACTGGAGTTAAACAGCGGCTGCACCCCCTCCCCCACAAAGTGCACCTCACCAATATTAGTTGTCTGCACTCAAATATCACTGCAGTCCACTATCATCTGGAGGCTGAGAAACCAGCGCTCTTTTTCCTTACGGAGACGCAGATAGCGAATCCGTCAGACGTGTCGTACTTGTCTTACCCAGGGTTCACCCTGGAGCACAATTTTAGACCACGGGCGGGCGTATGTATGTACGCCCGTGACGACATTTGCTATCGACGTCTCCGTAACCTTGAGGACTCCAGATTCACAACCCTCTGGGCTCTGGTGGATACAGGTCTGGATAAAATTATCTATGCCTGTGTCTACCGTTCGCACAGCGGAGATCAGGAGACAACCAGGCTCACAGAGTACCTCAGTGAGGCGGCTGATGCAGCACAGCAGCGGTACCCTTCAGCCCAATTGGTGTTACTGGGGGACTTTAATGCCCACCACCAGGAGTGGCTCTTCCCATACCAGTGCACCGATCATGCTGGACGGGAGATGCGTAAGCTTTCGCTAGCGCTAAACCTCACCCAGCTGGTCAAGGGGGCAACAAGGGTACCGAATGTTGATTCGCACACTGCGAATTGCTTGGACCTTCTGCTGACAACAGATCCAGACAGATACTCCGTGTCGATAGCTTCACCTTTGGGTAGTTCCGACCACTGTCTGGTGAAGTCTGTATCCGTCCCCGCCCGATCCCAGCCCAAGAGGCACCCGGCGGGTTTGGCGGTACAAGTCAGCAGATTGGGATGGTATGCGATCTTTCTTCGCATGCTATCCTTGGCAGCCTACTTGCTTTTCTTCGACTGATCCATCGTCGTGCGCGGATGCCGTGACGGATGTGTTGCGTCGGGGAATGGAGTATTACATTCCGTTCTCTGACGTATCAATGTCTAGCGAAGACCGGCCATGGTTTGGCGCCGAATGTAAGCGCGCCGACGCTATTAAACATGGGGCGTACCTGGCTTGGGTCGACGCTCGATCGCGCAAGGCAAGTGACGTGGGTCAGAAGAAAAAGGCCTTTAACAGGGCTGCCAAGTCCTGCAAGATGGTGTTGCGAAGAGCTCGGTTCGATCATATCAGCCGAATAGGGACCAAACTTGCCTCTTACCCAGCAGGTAGTAAAGCGTTTTGGTCCCTGGCTAAGTCGGTCGAGTCGAACTTCTGCCGCCCCTCACTACCACCACTGCTGAAACCCGACGGGTCGCTGGCTCACTCCGCTGAGGAGAAGGCAAATTTATTTGCCTCTCTTTTTGCGGAATCTTCACGTCTGAATCCTGATGACGCGCGGCCCCTTCCTTCTCCTGATGGATGCGAGACGAGTATGTCGGACATTCGCATCCATCAAAAGGACGTCCGTAGGGTGCTGCGCAACCTCGACGTGAACAAGGCTAGCGGCCCTGACGGAATACCAGCTATAGTTCTTAGAACCTGTGCGCCTGAACTGTCTCCGATCTTGACACGCCTATTCCGCCTTTCGTATGAGGCTGGAAAAGTGCCGAATGCTTGGAAGCAAGCTAATGTACAGCCCGTGCCCAAGAAGGGCAGTCGAGCTGACCCGGCCAACTACAGACCCATATCTGTAACCTCCATACTCTGTAAGAGTATGGAACGTGTACTCAATATTAAGCTCCTGGCATACCTAGAAGCAAACGATATCCTTAGTGACCGCCAGTATGGCTTCCGCCGAAATCGGTCTACTGGGGATCTTCTAGCGTATGCCATTCACATATGGAGTGAGGCCATCGAGAGGCACGGGGAGGCGCTTGCCGTCTCCCTCGACATCTCGAAGGCTTTTGATAGGGTCTGGCATGAAAGCCTTATTGGTAAGCTTCCTTCATTCGGTTTGCCCGGTGGTCTGTGTGATTGGATTGCAGACTTCCTGAGAGATCGGTCCATTCGAGTGGTTATCGATGGCTGCTCGTCGGACCAATTGGATATCAATGCCGGGGTCCCTCAGGGGTCGGTTCTCTCAGCAACTTTATTCTTGCTGCACATTAACGATCTGCTAAAACCCGGTACCTTTGGGTATGCTGACGACAGCACTGTTGCTGAGAGATACTTGTCCAACGCTCGTGCTACCGGGCCTCAGATTCAGTCTCTCCGGGAGGCCATGGTGGAGCGCTTGAACCTGTCCTTGCAGGCAGTCTCCGAATGGGGCGATGCCAATCTGGTCAGGTTTAATGCTGCTAAAACCCAGGCGTGTCTTTTTTCCGCTAAAAAGAGCCAATTTCACCCGGCTCCAACTTTCCGAGATGTGACCGTGCCAATAACTGACCATCTTGAGCTTCTTGGCGTTACGTTGACATCGACTCTCAATTTTGGCCCATACATTGAGGCAAAGGCTCAGCTGGCTGCCAAAAAGCTGGGAATCCTTGCAAAGGTGAGAAGGTACTTCACGCCAGAACAGCTGCTCAGCTTGTATCAAGCGCAAGTTCGATCATGCATGGAGTACTGTTCTCATCTCTGGGACGGATCTGCCAAATACCAGCTTGATGCACTAGAGTCGATCGAAAAGCGGGCCAAGAGGCTCATCGGCGATGAGGCACTGGTTAAGTCAAAGCTCCAGAGCCTTGAACACCGTCGCCGAGTTGCCAGCTTGTCGGTTTTTTATCGGTTACATTTTGGGGAGTGTGCGATAGAATTGCATGATCTAATTCCGCCCACCCCGTTTCATCATCGAACTACCAGACGTACGGCGATGCGCCATCGATACATGGTGGACATCCCACCCATACGCACTAAACGTTTTGAGAATACTTTTATTATACGTACAGCTAAGGAGTGGAATTCCCTGCCAGCGTCTGTGTTTCCCGATAGCTACAATCTAGGGGTCTTTAAGTCAAGAGTGAATAGGTTACTTCTAGGCAAGCGTGCTCCACCGTCGACCACATCATCGCTTACCATCAGGTGAGATAGTGGTCAAGCGCGAGCCTATAACAAATAAAAAAAAAAAAAAAAGGGTAACCAGGTGGCACAGTTGCAACCTGTTGTAGTGAATCATTTGATGGAGAAGATTGGGATAGATGTGTTAGGTCCATTCAGAAAGTCGCTGAGAGGTAATAGGTATATTATTGTGAGTTTAGAGTATGCATCGAAGTATGCAGTGTGCAGAGCAGTGCCTAAGGTGACCGCGCAGAGGATCGGTGAGTTCTTGATAGAGGAGATTTTCTGTCGTTTTGGAGGAGTTAAGGAAATAGTATCGGATAGGGGGTCAGTTTTCACGTCTCGCTTGGTAAAGGAAACGGTAAGGTATTTCGGAGCCAAGTCACGCTTCACCACTGCGTTCCACCCAGCAACAAATGGGTTAGTTGAACGATTTAATCGAACAATGTGTCAGATGTTGTCCATGTACGTCTCCACCGATCAGCAAAATTGGTGTAGTTATGTCCCACTGGTATGTTTCGCTTATAATTCAAGCAAACAGACCAGCACTATAATTTCACCCCATATGTTGCTGTACGCTAGGGAACCATTATTTCAGACAGACATGATAGTAAATAGCGGCAAAAGTGACATGATTGATTATGTGGGACGTCATGAACTAGGAAATAATCTGACACGATGTGCCATAGCCAATATAAAAAAGGCACAGGTTAAACAGAAAATGCGATCTGATAGAAAAGCTAAGTTCAGAAGGTTTACGCCGAATCAGTTGGTGATGCTCTACACGCCCAGATGGACCATAAATAGGAGTTTGAAACTATGTAGGTTATATAAAGGCCCCTACCAAATAGTTAGGCGATTATCTGATGTTAATTATGTAATTAGAAAGTTAAATAATAGGAGATTTAGGGATATTGTACATATAAATAGGCTAAAACCGTTTAATGTTAGAGTAGGCTAGTTAAAGGTAATGTAGATACTGGTAGGAAAGGTTATGTAACGTCAATGTCTAAGTACGTTAAAAAAAAATATATATATATATGATAGACAGTTTTCAGATTTGACATGTCATAGTTAGTAGGGATGGGCAAGCAGAAAATATATTTATCGATGATTTTTGCTGCAATTAGTATCGATGTGATTAAAATAAATTATTTTCCAATTCCATGAGCTGATGTAAGCTGCCGGGGGAAGAAAAGGCTGGCAATGCTGACTAAACATCGAAGCAATATTTGTTTTTTTTTATTCAGCTAGGCTGAGCTTAATCCAGTGCATTGATGATATAAGCATTTCAAGAGTGGGAGAGGTATTGGTCATAACTGAAACCGACTTTGCATACGGGGCATAGCCTTCGCAAAGGATGTTGATTTGGCATCATTGGTCCAATTGATGACTGTTTATGGCATTGGTCCAGTTAATAACTTATTGATAATATTAAATACGTTAAGTGTGATAAGCTCTGGATAAAGTTCAATGATAGGTTTAGAAGATTCGATGCGATCCAGCCTTTCCTTCTCTGGCCTGATAAATGCTTGAGGATGAAATATTGTATCACGTTTGAATTTCACATAATTAAACCCCATCCGGGTGGATGTGAATTATCACATCATTTCTGTTAGGAATAAGAGGCCGCCTTGTTACTTTTTCGGAGGTTTTGTGCAAGGAGGTTCAAGCATGACGGCGTTGACTTGTTAATGCATGTGCACTTGTTAGCTGAAGTTAGAGTAAATATCGAAGAATCCGGTAATTCGTTTGCCATGACTTGAGCCTTCCCCTTGTAAGGGAAGGACCTCAGATTAATTCCTCCGTTAGGTAAAGGTGTTAGGTAAGAGTGATTTTCCTTCCAAAGTTGAGAATAGCTGCGCTTCACATGATGCGCATCTATTCGTAGGGGCGTAGCTCATGTAGAGGTTTTCCACATAGGACGAGCAACCTGTTCGGCCGCTGACACCTAAAGCTGGCAACTTATATTTATTTTAAGTTTGGAAGGAAATTGAATACAGAATATTTAGAAATAAATCGAACGCGTGTAGTTTTTTTTTTAGCCGAGACTTCTGTGAGAGCCGACCTACGGGCGGCACGTTTAAATAAATATACGTCGTAGAAGTCCGATAGTATTTTATTAGCCTCTGGCTGCGTCCCCCTTTTACAGTATTGTATGCGATGTAATATGAAATTAAAGAGAGTAAAAGATAGTGGGGTGATTGAAAAAGGAGGTTGAAAGAAAAAAAAATGTTGCAATTGATCAACTTACGCGCTAGACATATCTTTAAGGTTATTAACTTTTTGGAAAAGAACACCAAAACCGATAATTATGAATAGAAATAAGTGACAGAAGAGACACTAATTTAATCACACATCTATTCAAAAAGAGCTAGTTTATTCCTCGTAAACAGGGACCAAAATAGCGCATTAATCCCTGAGGGACCAAAACTGATTTGAATTTGGATTGTGGATATTGTTAGTAATATTCCAATCAGCAAAGAGATGAATCACAAACCATGCGGGAACAATGTATTGAATAAGCGTCTGGCTGAAAAATTGCGAGCGAGTCAAATTTAAAAAAAAAAAAGTTCATGAAAAATAAACAACGCGCGAAATTAAATGCATTCTGCCTTCGGTCGTAGTTGTGTCAAATTCAGATTTTAGAATTATAAAAAATGAGTGCGTCTTCTCAAGTGAAAGTATTATACTCAAGTTTCTCAAAAATGTATCCTGAGACACCGTTTTCTTGACTATTTCTGATTCTGAAGCTGTAAATAAATCTATAACTGTAACGTATGGTACTAATAAAATTGTTACGATGCACTTCCATAATTGTTCAAATACAAACATTAGCCTCTAATTAATTTGTTTTATGTCTCTTGGTTCTTAATTTTATGTAAATAAATAAATAACGTTCTTGTTCATAAGTTGCACTTATTTATTTTCTCATAGAGGGTGATAAAAAGTAGACCTCGGGAGCAACACTTTTTTAAGCTCGAGTGACGTACTTTGAATCCCTCGCTGCACTCAGGGTTCTACTTTAGAATCCTTTGCTCCGCTCTGGATTCAAAGTCAAACAATCTCGCCTTTAAAATTGTTTGCTCCCTAGGTAAACAATCTACTATTTTGTGTTTGTGGATCTGGTTGAACGAGTTTTAATATACCTTAAGAGCGATTTCACACTGCATCCGAACCGAGTCCGGGTTTGAGTTCCGAGTTCTATCTGATTTGAAAATGTTCTGCATTTGGTCGGACGAAGTTCGGGTCTAGTGCGTAGGTAACATCTCTTAGGTACAACTACTTACTACGGGTACTTCGCACCGAAATTTCTCGGACTCGGATCGGATCAGTGCAAAACCGCTCTAATTCAAAGTGTTACCTACCAAACTTCAAGCCTGAATTACAAATGTTGCTTGATATCGGTCTTGCAATTTTGGTCTTTTGAAATTTAATGTTCAATGTACCAAGTCCAACAATATTGTCATGGCGACTCTTAGTTTAAAATTATAATATAAATAAACAATTTTAAATCATTGCTATTAACTTCGTTAGTATAACAGGAAAGCATAAAAGCTAGGATGTGCATTACCTCTAGGTAACACTACTACACATAAACGATGGGGGCGTGTCTTCATTTTCACACTACAACTACTACACTATCAATTTGCAAACAAAACGCTTGCTGTCTCGAAACAGCATCCCATCCGAACGGTCTTGTCACGTAGTTGAAATTATATTTCCGAAGTTGTAGGCACTGAACAGAAGGATCTTACTAAGAGATCATATCCACCAAAATGTATTCTCCATACTGATACAGATATTATTCGGCGGGAAAGGCAGTGCGAGATTATCGTTTCGACATAAACGTAAGACATTTGGCAATTTTTTCAGTTGGCAGTTTAAAAAAAAAAGGCACCTGCCGTTTTCTGCGCAGTTGGGTACTTTGTCTTTTCATTTCTATTTGTTGCCACCTCTAGTGTCAGAGTTAATTAAGCCACCACTTTGCTATTGGGTACTGTAGTACCAAAAAAAATTAGGTAAGGTCAGTTGGGGCAAGTGCGGCGCAATATTTTATAAGTTCACTTTGCACTCGGGCAGCGTTGATACTGTAACAATTTTTAAATAATTTGTTTCAGTACTACATTGCCTGATGAATAATCTCCGTACGGAACTTACCATTTCAAGCAATCTAATACAGATTTTTAGGATTTAATTGAGTTTTTAAAAGCTTGTCCCTAGCCGCACTTTCCCAACCAAACGGGGCAAGCGCGGCAGTAGTAAAAAAATCCAGAAAATGACTATAATCTGTAATTTCAACGTAAATATCAGTTCGAGAAACGTTACAACAGAAGACGATATTCGATTCTCCGTTCCTAGATATAAGGTTCATATAAAAAAAAACATCTTTCTTTTTCATTGTAAAATGGGGCAAGTGCGGCACATTTCCTAAGGACAGGGGTGCTAAACATTTATACCCGACTACCCAAGAAGGAATGTTAAGGTTACGGGGTGCATGTAATTTGCATGTTCTTTTTTGCCTTCCTAGAGATTAAATGGCTTGACCGATTTTGATGTGTGAAGTGTAGTTAGACTCGTCTCTATATCAGGATTGCCATAGGATTTTAAACATAATTATGCTGTCCCCACAGAACATAATATACCCTGTCCCGCTCCTTGGCAAAGTTCTTCCTCAACTCCATCCAAACTGTGCAATTACCCGCCAGATTCGACCAGTCAGCCTAAAACTCTTCTATGCAGGATTGATTGAAAAAAAAAGGACAAAATATAACTTTTAATATTTTATTGGCATCATTAACTAATCGTTAATTGAATGTGTTACATTGCATTGGTGGAATTTTATATTGACTACTAGCAGCATAAAATGTATTTCCGTTTCGGATAGCCGCTAAAGCTTTTTGTAAAGTTTCGTGAGTCCAACTCGGTCCATCTGTCTTTTTTACATAATTTCGTACCATGGTCTGGAAATTTAAAAAATACATGAAACAAAAACGAAGGTTCAAAACTTCTGACCTGGGGCAAGTGCGTCGTAGTGCCGCGCTTGCCCCAAGCATGGTAGCCGCACTTTCCCAAACAATAAAATTTGAAGTTAGGTTTTTAAACCGGCAATTATAGCTTATTTTGCTAGATACAAATGAAATAACTATGTAAATATGAACCTTAGGATTCAAAGAAAACACTTACGTTCTTAGATCAGCCCATTTCTTGAAAAAAAAACAAAAGTTTTAGCACAACAACGAACACGTGTCAACTTCAAACCATAGAGAAATCTCAGTCTAAAATAAAAATGGCGTCAAATCCTTTTTCATTCAAGTGACGCCCCCAATCTCTTTTCCCGGAACTAATTTTGTTTGCCCTCACGTCACTAGATGGCAATTTTATCAATATCATTGGTAATTTTTTGTATAATGATGCTCGCCGCACTTGCCCCAAAGCCGCACTTGCCCCTACTGACCTTACTTACGTCAGTGAGTACTGTAGTACCCACGAGCTACTTAAAAATTTGCTTAACATGATTACAAAAAAAGACTCATTACTGAGCTGAGATCCTTCCTGCGTTCCTATTGTCTTTTGTAGTCGTGCTAGGAACCGATACAGAAAATTCACTCATAAAGCATGGTAGCATCGCCACCGCACGATAACGACTAGAGACGCACTTACTCAGAATATTCAAATCCAAGTAAAAATAAGTAAAAATTTCCAAAAACCCCAACAACTTCTTTATATTTCATAATTTTAAACTTCATAATTTATTTCAGAATTTTAAACTTTAGAACGGCTGAACCGATTTTCATCAAAATTATTTAGAAATATTCTCGATAAAGTCACCTTTCAAACAAAAAAAACTAAAGCGGTAATCCGTTTAAGAGCTATGGTGCCAAAAAAAGATACACAAATACATAAACACAAAATGCACGTGACTGAGATGCACTGAACGCATAAGAAATACTGGGAAATAATAAGCTCTAGGTAGTCTTCCAACAACCACGAGATAATCCTTAGCATGTTTACATGCCACACACATTCGTATAAGTAGTTAGGAATAGGAAGTTTCAGTGCATTGTGGGAGGGGGGCGGCCATTTTAGCATAGAACTTCATGGAATGAGGTGTGGAGAGAACGGATTCTCGATTTGTTGTCTAAACAAATGATGTTTATACACTTTGCAATTTTGTAAGAGTATGTTTTTCAAAATTATTACATAGACATATATAAAAACTAGTTAAATTTAAATATTTAAATCCCCATATCTTAATAAAATTAGAGTAAAACTCCCATATCTTTTGAACGGCTGAACCGATTTCCATCAAACATGGCTAAGAATATGCCCGATAATGTCACCATTCAAACAAAAAAAAACTGAATCAAAATCGGTTGATCTGATTAGGAACTATGATGCAACAGTCAAATACACAAATACACCAACACATAGGTACATAAGTCAAACTTAAAACAATTCTCTTCGTCCTCTTGTCGGGGTTTAAAAATAAATGTTAACAATAATCCTCACGAATTTCAAACTAAAATAGTATATTATGCAACTAGTGAATAAGGGACGGTTTTAAAGCGAGGGCCATAGATGAATCACGAACAAGTGAAGGATTCTAACAACTGAATCACGACCGTAGGGAGTGATTCATGGTGATTCAAGTGTTCGAATCCTGAGCGACGCGAGTGATTTATGGCCCTCAATATAAATCCGTTTTATTCAAGAGTTGCATACTATATTTTATACCATGACTACGAGAAAAAGAAAGATTTAAGCCAAAAGCACGATAACTACATGTTGTCACTACATCTTCATTTAAACTATAACGCTGCCTTATTACATCATTCCTTAATCTGTCTTTCAAAGTTACACTACACATACTTCCCAAGAAACGTATTTCTACATCTTTTTTTCTACTTTCATGAATCTTTTGCCATACCTAAGTGTAAGCACCAGCACACTATTTTTAACAGCGAATTGAGCCTTTTTGGACATCAATAAAATTGACTGATCACAATCAGATGTTTAGCACCATTCACTTGCCACATCTGCTTTAAGGTTTCGACTTCTTGTAAACATGCTTCCCAAGTATACAAACTAGATCACTTGCTCGACACTCTTATCATTTATTTTCACATCACACACAGATAAATCTTATTTTCTTTCAAACACCATTACCATAGTTTTGTTTACATTTATACTCACCCCTTTTAACACAATAGCTGTAATTATCACAGTCACCATGTCTTGTAACTGTTCTGCTGACGATGCAAGTAGAACTTTATCATCTGCGTAGACTTTTTTACAGGCAAAACTCATTCATCCGCAATCCACTTTCATGATCTTTTAAATCTAACGAACAGCCTCGGTGACGTCATAGCCTTATCTAACACCCATTGAACCATTGAACACTATATTGACAGAAAATGACAATGGTATCACCCATTAGACCAATGTTCTCATTACAATGTTGAGTATACACGTATTGTCGAACAATCACATGAAGGCAATCTTAGTATAAAAGTTTTTTTCTTTGGAACGTTGATGAACTCGGTATCACGTTTCTTCTCCATTAGCTTAGTTTAGTTTCGACTGGCTGGTTCCGCAACTGCACAGCTAAGCGCGTATTTTGCGTACAGGTTTTTATTAGGTGAATTTTCTTTTCCATAACCATAGCATTGAAAGGAACAGGTTTTAAAATGCTTTGATTGACGGGCAAACTATAAGTTTCAGTTAGACGAGACGTATAAAAATACTTTTAATGAAATTGGTGTTATTGTATCACGGATGACTAATGCACTACTTAATTTTATTACTTTCGAATATTGCAGACTGTTTAAGTGATAGTTAGGTACTGATGCAAATACGTCCAAATAATGAAGCCGAATCCTAAACGTATCGGATGAATCATCAGGAAGAATACTTCGGATCATAGTCGAAAAGATACACGATACATTTACCTATATGACTAATAATCCATCGATGTGTGATGTGTGGCACCAGGATACAATGAATACTAGGATGTAGATCATTGAACTATTCTGCTCACACATTGTACCTTGTATTGTATTGTACCACGATATTTAACACATAAGCATTCAAGCCTCAAATGCATGTGTGAGTTTTCTTGCACTGAACTCCACAACAGCCACAATTATGTATTTTGCAAGAACGGTATCAGACTGGGCAATGACCGACTGTCACTCTCACAAAAAATGTCTACAATATACGAATATTGTTTGCATAATGATTGTCAATCAGCAGATATTCTTTTTTCGTGCCGTGATGAACTATATTATTAATATACTCGTACGAGTGGCTCTACAAAATCTGTCATCAAATTATACGAGCATACGGTATCATATACGAATATCAAAATCAGCTGTACAGGTGATTTCGCGATTCAAAACTTAGTTACAAACTCGAAAAAATTGGGTAAAAACTTATTTTTATGGCTCCGGTGAATTTCGTTTTCCGTACTAAGGCTATTTCGATTTTTGACCTATTCTTTTGGCTTTTTCTTTTTCTCAATCACCACACTAATAAAACGAACCAATAAATAATCCTTGTTTTGTAGGCAAACTCGCCTTGAGTCTTACTTAAGTGTACTTTTATCTACTCTCATGTCGTAATATTCGAATTATAAACTTCAAAACGGAAAAAACCAATAAACAAAATACCGAAATAAAAAAAATAGAATCTTTTTATAACACTTTTTATCTAACAAAATAATGCTATAAAACAATTATTTTTCTATTATGATACAGGGCATATCCAAGAAGTTAATATCACCAATGAGTTTCCATCAATTATTTTTGAATCTACTGGAAAGCTTATGCGTTGTAGTATTAATATTGTAGTACCTATTCAAAAAAAAAAAAACTTGTCTATGGCAACGCCCGCTTTAGCGCATGCGCGGTTATTGCGGCGATGTGCTGGGGTTTGGCACCATTCATACGTTTTGCTGTACTGAATTTCATGAGTTTTTTTAATTCTTGCTTAAAAATGCATGATACTGTTGTTAGTGAATGTGAAGAAAATTTGACACCGCCCGATATTTTAGATGCGGCGACGGAAATATCTCATTATCTATTACCAGCAAAGTCGAAAAAATTGTATGAAAAATGCTATCACGACTTTATGGCATGGCAAATGCAAAGAAGCCTAAAACAGAGTCATTGTCTATGGTTGCGCGCGCTGTGCAATGAGAATCTAAATTTGCCGTCATACCACATACATTTTCATTTCCACTATTGTTTTATTTCAACTGTATGAGTGAAGATAAAATAGTGTATGAAATATACTTACGTATGAAAACACTTGTGTGATACTATTATCAAACTCGGCTTAGCCTCGAGTGATAAACTCACACTCGTGTTTTAATAACCCCTATTATGACCTTTGCATAAACTACTATTATCTACCCAAAAATCATGACAAAGCAACATTATTTTTTAGGTAATAAATGGCTAACGGTACTTTTTCAGCGCCAGGTTCGTACTGAATGAGGTAATTTGGCAACATTCAAGCAACAACGTAACACTAGGCCACCAGGATTTCATGAACGCTAAGAAGTAATTTTTTTACGTCTTAAGATAGCTAGAATGAGAAATTTGTTACGTATATATATCTCTTTTACTCTTGTTGCCCACCCCTTCAGATAGAAAAGAGCGGTGTTATCGACTGCTGTAGCAGAAACAACAGAACCACGTGGCAGCTAGCAAGTAGTCTGCAAACAGACACTTACTTTGTTGTCCCACTAGCTCAGTAGAAATCGACATTAAAATCGCAAAGGATGATGTAGTTCTGCATGTATGCGCACGAAGGTTTAAATCTGCGAAATTTTCTAGTGTGATGAGGTCGTAGAAGCTTATTTCCCAACCCCCCTTAGTGGGGTCTTTCTCAAACCCCCGCCACATTTGCTCTAAGTGGTTGGTGCGGAACGCATGGAAATGTTCGAAGGACCACAGCTCGGTCCCTATAGGGTTTATAGAGCTGCGGGCTGTGCTTAAATTGTTGCAAACTTAATTAACTGTAAGTTATTGTTGAAAAGTGCGGCATTATGTTTGTCGAAAAACGCATAGTTTATGACTTTTAGAGCAAAACGCGAGCCGCGAGCACACGTTTTTCGAAGTTACACATTTGGATTAACACTACCCTAATCGACCCATACAACATACTAAAAATTCGATTTCTAATGGGCTACGAAGGTAGCCGTGCGGGCTTCCTATGCCGCAGGGCAAACTTGCATATCAGAGTGGTTATACAACGTCCTCTTTATCATCTGATGCATAATATACTTTTATCTGTCAGTCATAAAGCCTAACAAAGCATTGTAAGTATTGTTTGTTATTTTGCTATTTATATAATACCATTATTTACTTAACTGTGGACAAATAATAAAAAGGTATATTTTCTGGTTTAAAGTTATTTAACACTGTGTTGAATTTAATATAAAATTTCATCATTTTAATTATATAAATAATACCAGTCGCAATGCAAAGAACACAGAGTTAGAATTACATACATATTATATTGTTTAGCGTAAGTCATCAGTAATAATCGCTTGTGCAAAGGTTATTTATATTAGCCAGCAAAAAGATTGAATAATTTTACCTTAAAGACAGAAGATTAAACTAACAGATACTCTAAAATATGTCAGAAAAATGTTTATTTTCTATGTAATCATTGCTAGATATCTATGTGAAGTCTTCCTCGGATACCACATTTAAACGAATCTCCACACAGACGTCTACCTTCTACAACAACTAGGCTATGACTAAAATCAACAAAATGCTCATAATGGTGACTCGTGAATGCTTTATCTTGTTCTATCTTTTGGCAGTCATATATTGCTTATTCGGTCGGCATGTACCAGGGGTTACCGTGTCTGGGCTGGCGTCTCACGGATTCGCGGGATTCACGGTAAAATTACTTCGATTGCGCGGAAAACGTTTGCGATATTTACCTGTTTGTCCCAACGTGAACTTACCTTCCAATCAAACATTTTTACTTTCGTGTGTTATGAATGCTGTTAGAAATCCTTTTTGTTTGACTCACTCATTCAACAATAAGGAACTCGAAGTCCGGGTTGATTTCTGTTGGCTAGATTTGTTGAGCACCTTTCTACACCATACCCAAAACCTCTTCAACAGCTTCCTCTACGATTACCAAGAGATTATAACGGTCAGCCCTACGTAGGCCTTACTAAACAAAAATTACAACCGACTTCTAAACAAAAACTCTACAAAGTGAAATACAACTTCAATTTCGGAAGTCGGTGTTCCTGTTTTCGTTTCTTCATTTTTTGACACCGACTTCCGAAATTGAAGTTGTCGTTCACTTTGTAGAGTTTTTGTTTGGAAGTCGGTTGTAATTTTTGTAAAAAAGTTTTTTATTTTTCACTTTTTAGTTGTGGTACATAATGAACCAGTTCTATAGGCTACGTACCTACGCGTATAGTGCCCAAAGTGAAGCCAGAATAGATTAACCGAATAACATGAAACTTAAAAAAAAACCGGTGCAATGAGAGGATACCAGGGTGAACTGTTCACACCTGTGTACCCCTTTAAAGCGTACCAGTTTGATGTTATGTTATGAAATGGCGTAAACAATAAACTGACATGCGGTAGCATCTATCTCGAACGATTTGCCGTCATTTATTGAAGAGTTCTGATGTATTTCTCCGAAGTTCTTCATCAGATCTTGATGAAAATTAAATGGAAGCACATGACAAGCACCAGCTTTCAAATCAAGAATCGGTTCACCCAATAAAAAGTTCTAAGGTAATAAAATTTTTTTTTTTTAAATACCTTCGAATTGATAATCTCTTCCTTTTTGCGAAGCCGGTTAAAAATAATACGGTGTGATAATTTTCAAGACTACACTTCAGATTTTTTGATGATGTGTCAAGTGTCAACTTCAAAGAAAATAATATCCTATTATTATTATTCAAAATAATAATTTAATAGCAAGAAATACGTGCTGCCTCGCATCTACGTAAATTAGTTACGACTGAGGAAACCGGCCTGTACTTGATATAGAAATTCTAGATAATTATGATTGTGCCGTCGACCAACCTGCACTGGGCTCTTGTGCTTGATTACAGCCAACTCCCACTCTCCGAAAAATGGCCTGTCTCCCAGCAGTAGGGAGATAAGAGATACTGATTATGCATTTTCTGTAAACCCACACTTTATCACAGCATTTACTAAAAATCTGACTAGATAACGATTGAAAAGGCGTGCTTTGCAAGGCACGGAGGAGTCTAGGAAGCATCCCTATTATCAGCAAGATCAGAAATATCGCCAAACATACACGCGACACCATCTATCATTGCTAACCAGGGCTGCGCTGCGCTACAATAACGGCGGGGCCGGCGCGGCGCTCCATGCCGCCAGCGCGACTGCGCCGCACTCGGTTGCTAGGCAACAATATAAACTTTCGTTTTGTTTATTTGTAATGTTATGTTTTTTTTGAGTGAATTTTATAGTTATTAGTGTTTATTATTTTGTGATTTTGGTAAGTCTTGTGTAAGTGTATTTCTTTTATGTTTGGCGCCGGCTGTAGCGACGCCGGAATAATTAGTGCCAGTCAACCTATCACATCACTGGATGTTCAGCTGGTAAGATGCCCACATTGCTCCCAGGCTCGTTTTTTCAAAGGCGAACGGGGGCTTAAGATACACTATGGCAAGGTCCACAAACCTCATAGTGTACCTTTGTGCCCCCCAGCCATATCCCCGACAGCAACACCTTTTGAAGAAACTTTGTGGAAAACATTGTCTAAATTCAAAAATTCCACTCCAATCCTAAAAAGAGTTCCCCGGGGCGCGAGGCACTCTGTTGCTCTAAGTTTAGCGCAATGTGTTCGTCACGCGACCCAGGAGAATTCACAACGTGCCTGGGAGTACTTACTCACCTTCCCTTACAGGATTCTGCATGTTCAAAAAAATTTGGCAAATCAAAAGTCATTAACAAACCAAATTAAAGAAAACTGCAACAATTCGGCCCGCATTTTAGGCTCCAAATTACCGTTTTTTAATATTTCTCAGAAAGGCATTTGTGCTCATGTGGAATCCAAGTTAAGTGAGGGTGACATAAGGGGGGCGGCCAGACTACTGTTCAGCAGTGATGTGGTGGCGCCTTACTCTCCGGAGACTCTTGCAGCTCTAGAGAGTAAACACCCAGCGCCTGCGGATGGTCTCACCTTCCCCGACCCCCTCGTTCAGGATTCATCTTTTTTCCAAATTACAGCCCCGCAGTTGATCGCAGCCGTGAGCTCTTGCCGGAGTGGTTCTGCCGGCGGCCTCGACGGCCTGACTCCACAACATTTGAAAGATTTGTTGAGTTCAGGCGCCGGGGAAGCTGGTGAGCCGCTCTTGAAGGAGCTTGCGGTTCTGATCAACTTAATGCTCTCCGGCGGCGTGAACGATGCCGTCGTCGACGTCTTGTATGGGGCTAACCTGTGTGCCCTGCGCAAGAAGGACGGCGGCATCCGTCCCATTGCTGTCGGTTGCACCTACAGGCGTTTGGCAGCCAAAATATGTTGCAAGGTGTACAGTGAAACACTTGCAACTAAGTTCCAGCCCCTTCAACTTGGTTTTGGTTCCAGAGGGGGCTGTGAGGCTGCCGTACATGCCCTATCCTCGTTTCTTGACTCACAAAAAGGTGAGGTCATTCTCAAGGTTGACGTCAAGAACGCATTCAACTCCGTAAACAGGGACACTTTGTTGGCTGAAGTCAAAAAAGTACTACCCGAAATTTATGGTTTTATGTGGCAATGTTATAGGCATCCATCAAAATTATTATATAAGGACAATATTTTGGAATCTGCAGTTGGTTGCCAACAAGGTGACCCTCTCGGGCCTGTCATTTTCAGTTTGGCTATTCATCCCATAATCCAACAACTAAATTCAAAATTTAACGTGTGGTATTTAGATGATGGAACGCTAGGAGGTGATGTTGACACCGTTTTGAATGATCTGCAACTCCTCAAACAGAAATTTAAATCCATCGGCCTGGAACTTAACCCCTCAAAGTGCGAAATTTATCTCTCTGACGTTATTGACAGACAATCATCTTTAGAAAAATTTAATGCAATAGCCCCGCAAATTAAAATCTTAGAAAAAAGTTCCCTGCACCTCCCAGGTTCCCCTATTTTGGAAGAAAGTTTTTCATCTTTCATCGAAGACAAAATCAAACATTTTAATGATATTTCGGATAGACTCTCCAAAATTAGTTTACATTCGGCATTCACCCTTATCAGGTATTGCTGTTTCGGTCCAAATTTTATGTATTTTCTCCGTTCTTCTCCTCTTTGGAAGAAACCACAACTTTTGGACAAAATTGACCAAATTATTCGTAACACATTAACATCCATTCTAAATGTGGCCTTGGATGACCGAGCGTGGCTGCAAGCCACCCTACCAATTCGTTTTGGTGGCCTCGGCGTCCGCAAAATTTCTAGTGTAAGCTTACCAGCGTTCCTGTCTTCTGTCCACAGCACTGAAAAGCTAACCAGGAGAATTTTAGCTCTTTCCCTGGTTGACTCGGAAGTGCCGTGCTTGACCGATGCAGAGGACGCTTGGAAAGTGGCTTGCCCGGATACGGATCGGCCCGAGAACCCATTCTCCCAGAGACAGTGGGATGAGCCGCTCTGCAGGTTGGTACGGAATAACCTTATTGATACGTCTACCAATACTGCTGAGCGTGCCCGCCTGCTGGCTGTGGGTGAGTGGGAGTCAGGCCTCTGGCTTCAGGCACTACCGTCACCTAACATAGGCACTATGCTAGGTGACACAACCTTCCGACTCGCTACATGCCTGCGATTGGGCGCTCCTTGTGGTGCTCCACATCGCTGTCAATGCGGTGAAGCAGTCGACTGCCTCGGACACCATGGTCTTTCATGCAGTAAGAGTGCAGGTCGGATTGCGCGGCATGCTAGCATTAATGATCTCATCCGTCGTGCTTTTGCCACCGCCGGTGTGCCAGCTGTCTTAGAACCCAATGGCCTGGCACGCGTTGATGGGAAGAGACCTGATGGTATGACCATAATGCCATGGAAGTTGGGTAGGTCTTTGGTGTGGGATGCAACTTGCGTCGACACCCTTGCACCATCCCATCTTCCTAGTACGGTGGGCTGCGCTGGGGCGGCTGCTGCAGGTGCTGAAAACCTCAAACGGCGCAAGTACAACAACTTAATTGGTAATTATGTGTTTGAGCCGTTTGGGGTTGAAACATTAGGGCCATGGGGTCCGAGTGCACACCTATTATTTCGGGATATCGCCAAACGGTTGGTCGACTCTTCACGAGACCAGAGGGCTGGCCTTTTTTTTGCCCAAAGAATCAGTATTGCCATCCAACGTGGCAATGCTGCCAGCCTTCTGGGCACTTTTCCTGTTGACAGCGATGTGGATGAATTTTTTGACGCCCCGTAATTTTAAATATTTTACTCTTATTTTAGTCCTAACTCTAGTTTACAAATTATGTACATATGTAAATAAAAGTATGACAGTAAAAAATAAAAAGACTACACTTCTTCTTACACCAAAGTTTGCTTTGGTGTAAGAAGAAGTGTAGTCTTTTTTTTATTACATGGTATTTTCAATTTTTCTGTTAGATATTTATAAGGCATGAACTTTAAATTTGGGTCTAATACTTTTTTTTTTGAAAAATAACGATTTAATTCCAAATGCCAAACAAGTATTGATCTGAGTTCCGTAGCCGAGGGGTCCGAACCAGTTCAATATTTCTCAAGCTACAATACTAGCGTAGCAGAAATAAGGAGATGTACGAATAAAATTGTTTATTTTTTAACCGACTTCAAACTAATTAATAATTTCTAGAATTCACATCACAGTGGTAGAATCCAATACAAACTCTTTTTATTATATCGACAGGCTTTGGGTCACGTAACTATCTCCAATGGTTTTATTAACCGACTTATAAAGAGGTGGTAATCAATTCGACTGTGTTTTTTTATTTGTGTTATCTCAGAATTTTGTACCAAGTGAACGAAGCAAAATGAGTAAAATATTCCAGTGGAATGTAAATTACGTGACTCAAAAACGTCACTCATGAGTCATAAAATTACGTTCATTTGACCTCACCCTTATGCATCTTTCTAAATTTTCTCACGGCACCAGAA
This sequence comes from Orthosia gracilis, assembly GCA_947562075.1. Taxonomy (NCBI): domain Eukaryota; kingdom Metazoa; phylum Arthropoda; class Insecta; order Lepidoptera; family Noctuidae; genus Orthosia; species Orthosia gracilis. Next base: position 7,414,824 of record OX387268.1, read on the forward strand.
ACACATAAATCACATGTAGATATTCGAATCAACTGAAATCATAATATGTGCAAATATTATAGTAGGTACGCAACTCTAGTTACATGGTGTACATTGAATTGTGCCAAATATTTTAAGGTTACAGTACGAGAACCACTGAGGATTGAAGGCAGTGGCGTGTAGACTATCATACTACTGTAAAGTGTAAAAATTTAAAATAAGTAAGTACAGTTTTGTTATAAATAAGCGTTTCTTTTCAAAATACCAGACACGACCGCCTAGCTTTTCGAAAAACACAGACATCACGATTTTGTATAAATATAATCATTATCAAATAATATGAGTGAAAGTTATTTAAAGCACAAAAGTCACCAAAGCTCCAGCAATGCTTCGCCTACTACGCAGCTACGGCGTAGCATTGCCACGGCTACGCTTACTACAAATCGTAGCGGCTTTCGCCTACGCATCCGAGTAGTAATTATTTTGCTACGCGACTGCAGAGACGTATTTGGAATAGTCTTAGTTAACTCACCAGAACAAATATGTACTTAAAAAAATAACCTTTGCTTCATATTAAGAGTGTTGCTGGTTGGCCAAATGAGTATTCTGTAACTTAAACGAGGGTAAACTTAATTATCATAAAACCAGTTGTAATATGTTCATTATGTATGTATTGCATCTTTTCTGAGAAATTAAACTGTAGTAGATGGAGGTGTGAGTGAATAATTATGCTTATTTACCATAATATCTAAATGTCTATGTCGTAAGCCAATTGTTGAACTAGGCCAATCGAGATCTGCCTAGGCACATCACAACATAATGTTGGACAGATCGATGAGAAGAACCTATTTGTTGATTTGCCCAACTAGTCACTTGGCCGCATCGTAATGTTAAGTTCCGTTTCGTTGGTGGCGCTGTTTGCGCTCTGACAGCCGTGTTTCTACGTGTGATTCGGAACACGGCGCGGCGGCGATGGCGTCACAAGAATTTAAAACTATGATAGTAAAAATGAGTTAATCCAAAAAGTGTTTTCAAAGTGTAATAAGAGCTTCAGTTACAGTCTTTGTATCTGTTAGCTAAACTTCATTTTATATGCTTGTACTTTTGTCACCGACTCTATTTATCCAATCACGTTTAGACAAATCGTCAAACGATAATCTTAAAACTGTTACAGTTTCCATATGTTAAGGAAAACCATAAACGATCAATAATAATCGATTACTTAGATTTATTAAGAATTGTCGTGTCATCATCTTGGAGCGAGACTGCCTCCCCTCTCCCGCGATGCGCCATTCTCGTCCCAATCTCAGAGCCTGTACGATCTCCGTGTCTGCCAGTTTTGAGTAGTAAAAAAATTGTATCAAGGTCAAACCAATTAAACTATTTCTTCTGTGTAACTCAAAATGTTTTTTTTACCTTGTGGTAATATGGCGGGTATTATACAAGCAAATCAAGAAATGGATGATGTGCCCGGGCAGATATCGATCGGCCTAGTTCAACGATTGGCCTACGACATCTATATAATTAAAATGAAAAGCTGTTCTTTGCTAAGTGGATAACTTGAGAAAGGCTTAATCTATTTGGCAAAGTTTTGTTGATATGTTCATAATTAATTTTCATTACATAAGGTGGAGCGATGACCTGGTCAAGGCTGCGGGAGTACGGTGGACGCGTGACTCAAAGGAACGATCAGTGTGGCGACGCTTGGGGAGGTCTATGTCCAGCAGATGCTGAAACTTTTGGCTGAAATGATGATGATGATGATATAAGAATTATTATTATATTATATATAGTATAGACTAAGTATTTTACGTTTATACATACTAAAGTTTTTGAATATTGGCACGCAGAAATTATCTTCAGGACTGTTTGTTTTTGAAACAACCCTTCTTGATGATGCTATCCCTGCACCGGCACGAATATAAATAGTGCGGATTACACTACAAAACTACAATTGATATAATTTTGCGTCACTAATGCTCTTAAACGCTCATGACGACCTAGTATACTGAGACCACCTCGTATTAAACGTCCATCTCATGTGACCAAGTTTTTCCCATTACTTGTTCGACTTATGTTTTCCTGGTAAGTCACATCGTACTGGTCAACCACCTGCTGGCTTTTTCGTTTCATTAAAAAGTACTTTTGTTGACAAACCGTTTTTTTTTTTGTAAATAAACTTTTTTGTTGTATTCAGTAATTAATATGATGAATAATAAATTTTCAGGCCCTTTCGAAATTAACCTGTTCTCGGATAGGAATCAGACATGATAATTATTTACTGTCTTATAATTTCTTTGTGATAGAGTAACAAAACTATGTTTTTCTTTATATTTCGATGCCTGATGTATAAATATAGTCTATCAGTCTGTCGTTGCGGCCCAGTGGAAGACTTTCGCCTCCTGATTGAGTAGGTTCAAATATTGGCTATTACAAATGTGACTTTTTCAATTCATATTGTTATGATTTAGTTGTTAAAAACAAGATTGTTGATTTTTTAATTGTTATTAATCTGTTGATTATTGCATGTTAGATATTGTTGGCATCGTAGAATGAATGTATCAAGAGTGACCCACGTATACGTGAAATACAGGTATAGGCTTTTATCGAATTCAGTGCACTAGGATGGCATGACCTAGTAGAAGGTGACTGTTTTTGTTTGTTAAAATGTATTGGACACAGACATACATCTAACTAGATGACGCGATTGTATGTATACCAAAACGCAGTAAAGTTACGATCAATGAACGTAATCTGAGATTTTCATTTAGCATTATCGGCTCCGGAAAGCCACCGAAATCTATAAAAATGCCTTTTTATGTCATATTGAGCTGTAAAGCATGTATAGGAAAGGTTGGCCGAGGCATTGGAAATGTTTTCTATCATTGGTAATATAACTTAGGATCGGTTCGGGAATAATAAAGCGCCAAATACTGGAATATCAGTTTTTATTCTGCCTTCTCCCCGAAACACGTCACAATAAAAATGTATATAAATGTAGGGTCGTTGGTGCAGTTGGCTGGTCAAACTTCCTTTCATCAAAATTTCATTTACTATTTTTATGTTGAGGGTGGCAGAACAAAAATAAAAAGCCAGCCAGCCAACGCCTTAGTCTGCCTCGGTCTTAGCCGAACAGTCGGTTTAGCCGGGCAGTCAGCCCCAGCCAGGCACCTCCTGAAGTTACAAAACAAAGACATCTTAGAAAGGAAACTTAAATCGAACACACAGGTTTTATGTTTATACAGTACATACAAATCGTTAAAACTACGGTAAATATTATAATATAAATAATGGACAAAGAGTTCGACGCACAGATCACACAGCAAAAATCAACACTCAGATCGCTGGCGCACGGACCGAACGGTACACGTGGAAGATGCGACGCTGACCACACCAACAGCCACACGCTGCCTTTTCGGTCGCCGGGACGCGTCCCAAAGCGAAGCCGGTCATCAACCACAGACCGGGGCCTCGCCCCAACCAACACATGGCAGGCAGACGAGTAGGCGACCGCCACGCCACGCCCCGGTCGCCACGCTGCCCAGCCGAAAAAGAAAAAAACAGCCTCTCACGCAATGCCAAACGTCAAGTCATCAAGTGCCAAGTGCGTTCGGAAACACATCGCACAAAAATCTAAATAATATAATTGCAACTAACCATTTCAAGACTTTTAAATCTCGAAGGAATCACACGGAACAATCACCCTTCTGTAAAATAGACCATCCAAGGTCCAAACCACATCCTACCAAGTCCCCATAGCCCAATTTATCACAACATTCCATCAAAACATTATTAATCAATGACACTCTGGACGACGATTCCGAACGCAAAACGACGTTCCAATTCACCTCAATGATCCGGATTCTGGCTTTCAGGAGTTGCAGTGGTTTGGGAATAGTGCGGTGGGATTGTCCCAAAAAAAAAGAAACAGTTTCCTTAATAGTATCTGTTAAAAGTGTTTACAAATGAATAGATAACAATCTTCGAATACATAACTTGAAGTGTCCAATACAACGTATGTTGATATAGGATGCATCCCCTTGCATTTATGCTTTACTAGTACAAACGGGACCGGAGAAAAATTGCGTAGGCTAGTCTATTCCGTTGGGTATAAAAAGCAAGAAACATTTTTGACCTAAGAGGAAATGCGGTCGCCGACATCCAACTGAATTTCTTAAGTAATAAGCCATAATTAGAGGTTTGGCTCTCGCCTATTTCCTCCTCCAATATTAGACCAATTTAATAGATATTCCATAAACTGAAAAAGAAAGATATATACCGTTCCCCTTTGTTATCTTTTTGATGATACATTAACTTTAGAAGCACTAGAACCCTCAAAAGATGTTCAAACTTGCGCTGTCAACAGAGGCCCAGTGTACAAATTTCACAAATATAAATGAAAAAAGAAATTCAGTCGGATGTCTGCGACCGCATTTTCTCTCATATTCTAATTCCTAAAGTGATTAGCATAACTCTGATTTTTGCTATATATAACTTATCGCTGGAAAATACCGTTATGTCTGTGTAGATATGTGGCACAAAGGGAAAAAAGTATTAAAAGTCGCTTACGTTTTTATTTTTTGTTTCTGATTAAGGTAATATCGTATTTTATCGTAATTATTCAATTAGGCCATTAAGCGGCACTTTTTTATTCTACCGTATTTCTCTTCTTCGTCATACCTACACTTTTGGTTTGGTAACAGAAAATAAATAATGTTAAGTGTGCATATTCAATGATATTTAATGTTAATTATTGAAAGAACTTTTAGAGCCTATGCATAGGCATGCAGAAGTCTTTCGACTTTCTCAAAAAACCTCCATGTACTAGGGTATCAGAAAGCTTAGAGAGTGCTCTGCTCGGCTTGCCCTATTCACGTCGTCGCTCTATCGCGGTGGGAAAACCACCCTTTCGTGAGTGAGCAGGATATAAATACGTGTCGCAAATGGATGTTGCTAGCGTGCGTGCATCACAAAATAATACTCTTAATTTCCAGGAGGACTTCAAGCGGAATCTATTTCTTGTTGGATCTTTTAATAATATATTATATGTTATGGACCAATTGGTAATACGACACTATTCATAATGCTCAGACAAATTAAAAATGCCCAATATGGGTGGGCAATATGCTAAATACATAAACTAATAAAAACACGCTTTTTTATTATTTTAATGTTGACATTGATTTTAATATAGAAAAAGTAAGTACGATTACTATTTAAGCAACAAAGCCGACGGAGCCCCGCTGCGCGCAGTGCAGTTATATGGGTCTCCAACCCACAAAAACTCCACGGTGTCCACTTGTGCCGCTTATGGCAAGAACACGGCCACGCGTTAGCTGTCACCGCTCAGCACTCACTCAGCATTCACCGTACTCACCGCTACGCGGGCTTTTATTTCTGACTGCAGGGTCAAAAGTAACCTAACATAGGTATAATATATGCTGCCGAGCTTCTTTGTTCGCTCTTGGACTAATTCATTTACCATAATTATCGAATTGCTTATTATATACCGTTATTTAGAAATATTCACAATGACCAGACAATGTGATAAATATAGAAGTTTATAATACCTTTTGTTTTTTTTTTCATTATTGAAAAACATAATATATAGGCACCAACAACAAGCTGGTTCGTCGTACAAGTAAGGACTAAGGTCCTCAATCAATATTATTTTATCAATACCAAGACCGTGCAATACCTTGCTGTCCCTATGTTGCATTTCTGATAATTTGTATTTGTATTTTTAGAGATTTTTATTTATTTATTTATTAAAACTTCATGCAACATAAAGGTACATACGCGGACTTAATGCCTGAGGTATTCTCTACCAGTCAACCAAGGATGGTGGAGAGATAACATGGCAGGTGCATAAAAAATAGAAATAATAATTAAAGTAAAAATTTAAGAATAGTTAAAATAAACATACACATATATTTTCTATAATAAATACATATATATCTCTAAAGTAATAGAAAGGTGATTGAGACTACTCTGCAATAGTTGTAGAAAGTAGTGCCGTTGTCATCATTTATTTATTTAGCCGTTCCAGTAGAACTTTTTATTTGATATTGAAGTTCATCTTTTGCTATATTTCTTGATTGAAATACCGATATACCTTTTTCACGTCTCATTTACATTCTATGAGGTAAATACGAGTATGTACCTGTATTGCACAATAAGTAGGTAACTATTTATTTTTCTGAAAACTGTGGCCTGAGAATTACATGCATCATCCAAGAAAATACCTTCAAGTAACCTACACAAATGAAAAAGTAAGCGAAACTTGTTCACAGAAAAATAGTATATTATGCAACTAGTGAATAAAGGACGGTTTTAAAGCGAGGGCCACAGATGAATCACGAACAAGTGAAGGATTCTAACAACTGAATCACGACCGTAGGGAGTGATTCATGATGATTGAATCACGAGCATAGCGAGTGATTCAAGTGTTAGAATCCTGAACGACGCGAGTGATTCATGGCCCTCGATATAAATCCGTTTTATTCAAGAGTTGCATACTATATTTTATACCATGACTTCGAGAAAAAGAAGGATTTAAGCCAAAAGCACAAGGAATAATAATAAATAAATAAATGGTTTATTACCTTCAAAATTTACAGAAAATGAGAAACCTTAGGGCTTCACATTTTTTGTAAATTGAAGCTGAGCCTTTGAGTTTGAGTTACCTAAACAGCACCTGTGTTTCAGGGGCCAGTGACCACCTTCGTTAAGTTACATAATTATAATTAGTTAAACACCAATGCAATTAATATTAGAATTACAATCCAAATAAGTATTCGCTAAACTTCCTAGACCAAAATAAAAACATTATCAAAATTCTAAATATAAACAAACTCAAAATTAAATCGACGAAGGAGTTTGAAATTCGAATATTCTTTGCACAAGAACTTTGTATCGAGTATTTTATGCGCAAGTAGGTTGTATTGCATTGAGATGGAGGTCAAATATATATTGGTGTGTTCTAAATTCAAACACCAAAACAGTGATTAAAAGTGCTTTTTATTCACTGTTTTCAGTGAATAAAATAAGCTTTTTAGAGGGGGAATGGTATAAATATAATTCTATAAGACCTTTGCTGCTTGACACGGCTCAACCTTCACTGGCTTCAGACGGCTTATACGCAATCGCCTGTAAATTATCTTAATATGGCCATATTGTTTTCCATTCTACAGCCTGTAGTCTATAAACAGCCAAATGCACCAGGGGTTCATAAACGGCCGGATGTGTTGGGGTCTTATGAAAACACAGACATGTGAATTACAACTTCACTGTACCAACAGTATCGTGTTTGAATATGTCTGTACTTCAGGTGCCTGTATTTTCCAACTGTGCTCCATCTCTCTCGCTCTTTGCATCTACCTAGTTTCTTGTTTACAAACAACCCATGTCTAGCCCCTTTCAGGAGGTCAAGGATATCAGCCGTCTGCCATTGCGTGATAAAATCGTCACAGCAGTAGCTAATCTTATTCTAAGCTCTGTTTCTGAAGACTTCACTGTTTATGGGTGTTATTTCTGCACTATTGTTGTAACTTTGTTATAATTTTGTTTTTGCATGCTTTGTCTATCGCATCATATTGTTCACTTCGTTTATATTATTGCTTGTATTGTAAGGTTATTATTAACTTGTATGTAACAATTGTACATAGACAAATAAATAATCTTCAAGTAAAACTAAAAGTCAACAGCCTGCACTAAGTTGGACAGTTTTTTTTTGGTTACCTACTGATGCAGCTGATTATTATTAGTTTGTTTTATATTTTATTAGTACTTTGTACCAATCAAAATACCTCAATATTAATCAAAATGCTTCCTCAAACTATTTATTTAAAACTAGCTTTTGCCCACGACTTCGTCTGCGTAGATTTCATACTTCGAACAATATTGAAGGTGTGAGGGCTGTCTTAATTGCAAAATTATTCACCATACAAATTGCCACAGCACTCCTTAAGGGGGAGCCTTCCTTAAGGATGATTTCCGAGAAAATAACTATTCTATATACTTCCTAGGGTATGGATGTATAGGTACTTACAACTAACTCGGGAAATATTATGTACTGCGTATTTTATTTGTAATCAAGACTAAACAAGTCAGCACAGCAAAAAAACAAAAATTGCTAGGCATATTTCATTAGTACTTTTAGGCATATAAGTAAGTGCTAAAGCACTAGCTAAAGATTAGTGAAAATATATTGCCGTAACCACAGATTGGTTAGCTCATTATAATATTGGTAGGTAGGTGTTCGTTGTTGCTTTAGGCATCGGATTCAGAAGAGATTGAAGCTGCAGAAGATGTATTTTCCTTTACGGCTGACAACGCTATAAAGTTGTTTTATTGCCAGCAGATGATACGACAGACGGATGGATGGATAGTTGGTTAAGCCTATGTAACAAGTTTAGGTCTTTGTTTATTATTTTTATGCCTTATAAATATTCGTCTAAAGAAGATTATGCCAAGTGTGTTATGCCATATAAATTTCGGAGCATCAAAATTCTGACAGATAGAAGGAACCCCTTCCAGTACTATGCAAGTGCCTGGAACTATGCTCAAAGTTCAACAGCCTTTTGGTTTTCCAGTCAATGCCCGCACCTACGTTGGAAACTGCCGCCCTGGTATCGACTACGAAATTAGTGACGTCAGACTACCCCAAACCCAGTATTTGTCGAATGACGTCATCAGCAACTATCAGTTGTGAAGGGAGGAACTTGTTGTCTCTTTCTATACCTACTGGTTTAAAAACTTTAATACTGTAATGAATGTGAGGCAGATATAATTCGCTGTTTTTTTTAATATACCTAATTAGAAATATGTTCTGGTTGATTGTTTGGGTTATTGCAGCATTTACTAGAATGCCTATTGACAACTTTTATGGTATCAAACTTGTTTGGCCAGACACGGAATGAACACCATTTTATTTATTCTGACGTTGGATTGCGACACACCTTAGTGGTATCTGCGTCCCTAGTACGTGAAATACGATTTGGCTATGCGACTGGGGTTGCAGGGCAACGGTGGGTCTTCTCGCTGCTTCTTGAACATTTTGGTTATTTTGTCCACCTCTTTCTCGTAGTATCTCAGTACTCTGTCGTACTTCACACTTTTGGTAAAGCTAAAAAAAAGAAGAAATTATTTAATAATTTATTCAATAATTAATTTGATCATTAATATTGTTTATGAACAATAATTTTTTGATTATAATGGTGAGCGTCTGCAGCGCTTCGACTATTTTCATTTAAATCCTATACTTTGTATTTTGGGATATTTTCACAAGATATCGTGTCACAATTACCTGTTTAATAGATTGTTGATTGAAGCGTGTCAACTACTAGATAAGTTATGTAGCATGAAATAAAAATGTATTGGTTTTTTTAAAATTTAACCTGTTAAAATAAACTAAATGCATGCTTCTGTTCAGCCCATGTACAATTTTCTCCACGGATGTCATAGTCTAAAATAAATTATTAAATAAAAACTAACCTTCTAATATCTAGTCTAGAACTTGATCCCTTGGGGTGGCTCTTACACTGTAGAAACATTTTCTTGTATAATATTTCCTTAAGAATCTCTAAGAGTTGCAGCATTCGTCTTGTCTTTAAAAATGTTGTACACATTATCAAATTCGTTGTTTTTGTTACCCAGTCGTCATGTTCCCATGTTGTCACAATTTTCTTCCTTTCTTCAAATGTATTCATAATTTTCTCGAGGTCTAAAATAAATTCAATTGCTCAAAGAATGGGGACAGAAAAGGCTGTATATAGATAATTTATTTATTCAAAAATCTATGAACTGTTTAGCAGATTCTTTATTAAAAATTGCTGAAGTGTTTGCTAAACAATTCGGAGTTTTCACAAAAAGGATTTTCTACATATCATTTTATTTCTTATAAGTAGATTATTAAAATGCCAGTGAATAGTTATTAAAGCACTTGAAAGAGTTTAAAACCTGTTTCATAATATTAATTAAATTTAAAGAGTTTTATGGAAGGTTACAAGTATGACATACCTACTCGTACTATTGCAAATGTGATGGACAGCCAAAAATGTTATGTATTATTTGTCAAAATTACATATAGATTTTCCCAAATTTCATTTAATTCATTCTCATTTTTCATTTTCTATTGGCATTGTGTCAAATCTGCAGAATAGTTATAAAATTAATCTGTCACTAAAATGCAAATCTGAATAGTGAAGTTATGTGTTTGTGCAATTCACGTAGTTCTAAATATAAAGCTATAGAATTAGTTAAAGGTTTTAAGAAGGAAGTGTCGATGTGATGCATGTCTTAGTGACCTTAGTGACATTGAACATTTAAAGGATATAACTTATTATAATTATACCCCTAGATTTAGTATGTTTTCATTACGCAAATAGATTATACCAGCAACAAGCTTGTTTGTCGTACAAAATAAGGACCTTTATAAATATTATTTTGCCAATACCCAGACCGTTGCTATCCATAAGTTGCTATTCTAATATTTATATTCTTGTTTTTTTGTCAATATTTATTTATTTAGCTGTTCAAGTCGAACTCTCTATTTGTTAATGAGAGTTTATCTCTCGCTATACTACTTTAAGAAGATATCTGTTGCGATAAGCGTAGTATCTAATTTGTGTCTCCCTTTCTTTAATAATCGACAAAAGACTTATCTGAGGTAAACAAACAATGACCAAGTTTAAGAACTACCTACAATGAGCTTCAAAACTTAGTACCACACTTTTGATATCACTTAGCTTCAAGCATAATAATACGCGGGATAAAGTAATCACAACTCTGTAGGGTCCAGTCTTTTATAGTGTATAGTGTGACTTAATAGTGTTTCTTGTAACTATAAGTATAGTCGTTCTTAAAATCCATAAATATACACAATTATTGTAAAAAAACTAATAATTATTGTCGTACTATACAGGGTTACAACATGCACATTAGTGGCGACACAATTATTTTCTCGACTTATTGCAAGACATAACCCGCTACGAGTAACAAAATCTCAGAACTGTGGAGCAATTCGGTAATTACCAGATTCTAAGTTTAAATTCTCTACATTGTTTTTATTTATAAATCAATAAAATATTTATTTATTTATGTCTAAATAATAAAAGTTTTGTAAAAATATATATATGTCGTAGGATAATTTGAAACTTCGAATCTTCGCGAAAATCCTAGGGGTTTTGCGAAAACACGGATATTTAGACAATGGCGAAACTGTTTCTCAATCTTACTGGAAAAAGTCCAAGAGCGAGCGAAGCGAGCTCGGGAGCTTAGGGCACCCCGACACAGACAGGTTAGGTTCGAACGAGATGACGGGAGCTGAAGTGAGCGAGCAAAGCGAGCGAACTCAGCTCCCGTCATCTCGTTCGTGTTAGGTTACTTTAGACCCTGCGGACGGAAATAGGAGCCCCGCGCAGCGGGGCTCCGTCGACTATGTTGCCAAAGTACTAATCGTACTTGGATAATTTTTCGCCTATGTCTAATTATCCGCGTTTTCGCAAAACCCCTAGGATTTTCGCGAAGATTCGAAGTTTCAAATTATCCTACGACATATATATATATAAGCTCCGGTGTTAACGTGGGCACGGGTGCGTTTCCCGTATCCGCAACAAGCTGGTTCCGCATGAATACCAGGACGGCATAATTTAAAACAGTTTATTTGCAGGTGGGTCTTCAACGGGTGGTCTCAACGTAAATGCTTGCAGTACAATGTGTCACTTTCATCATGATTCGGCTGAGAAAAAAGCTTATCAAATGTTATTTAAATTCTATCGCTATCGCATAATATCATTTTCTCAAACATGCTTGGAAATTTGAGCATTAGTTTTGACAACCTTCTTCGAGATAAATCGAAATGGCTGTACTGGCCAAATTCATACGAGCAGCGGCCAAATAAATTATATAGTAAACTGAAATCTGTCGTGTAATTTAAAAATGGAACGCTCTTTTACTTCGAAACATGGCAACTAAGGAGGTACAATAATTTATTAAAGGTTTTATTTAAATTTCGAAATGGGGGGTGACCATAAGCTCTTAGAGTAAGGTTATTTTGAGATCGCGTAAGTGACAGATATATACAAGTCATATACATCTGTCACTTACACACACTCAAAATAACCTTACTCTAAGAGCTTATGGTCACCCCTCTGGTTTGCGAATAGAAACCTGATGATTGCTAAAAACAAACGGACACTTTAACGCAGATAAAATTATTGTTGTTCGTCATTGATATTGAAAAGTAATTTTATTTGACAAAATAAGTTCTAGGTACTACTTAGCTTTAATTTCCGCGCATTATTTGAGAAAAGTACTATACAAGCCTTGGCCACAACTAGGCATTGATGGACTTACGTATGTGTTTACACATTCATCCATCAATGCCTATTTTGCTGGCCGCTGCAGTAATGTACTATTTCACACAATCCATCCGTCGTTTTTAAGGTCTTACCCTTGCCACTACATACTAGTGTCGTGACAATCAAAGAAGTCGGATTTGACAGCTATAAAAATGCTTAATAATAATTAAAGTGATGCTTACGAATGCTACTCGTTGTTAGTAGTGTTTGGGTAAAATAGTAGATTATGAAATTTTATTTTTCGAGAAATGAGAAACGTCATCGGAATTCTTAATTGTCACGATTATACATATTTCAATGTGAGTGACTAAAGGCCTGCCCCTCTACCATGACTTGTCAAAACTATAATGGTTCGACTGTGGAAAAGGGACATATGTATACAAGTCATATACATCTGTCCCTTACGCACACTCGAAATAACCTAACTCTAAGAGCTTATGCCCACCCCCCAGTTTCTGATATATGTATTTGAGGTTAAGAACGAGTTCAGTATTTGTCGAACTATACTTAAGCCTGACAACCTATCAAAATTTGCCTCTAAAGTAGGGTTTGACACATTTTAACCTCAAATACTTATATCAGAAACCGGCCATAAAAGTAAAAGGTTGTCCGTCACCTTAGTCGAACTCCACCCGAGTTCGACTAAGATGACGACTTATACGTAAGGAAGAAAAATATACATCAAATCAATATGGGTACACCGGTAAGGAAATATTGATGATGAGTGACGATTCATTCATTGTGATGGATATGTTAGATTTTTTAATACTAGTAATATCAGGCATCCGAAACCACGTACCACGGCCAAAACAACGCTATCAGGATCGATGTCGCATCCTCTGAAGTACTAGGGATACATAAGATATGTATGCTGAATACATTATTATTGGTTTCGTGGTATGATATTCAATGCAGTTCTTATGACAAAGTTCGTAAGGTCAATATTGCACTTTATATATTGATTTAAACTGCAGAAGAACTCTGATAGCGTCCTCGTACAACAAACCTGAATAAAACGACTTGCAGTCGTCGTATAAGTCTGATGTTATTTTGAGCTAATTTTTGTTAGTTACAACAAAAAAAAATCTACATACTGGGGGCTACCGCGTTTGAATTGTAGCGCTCGTGTAGAGCTAGAGTGTGGTCTTCAAAATGTCAAATTTTATAGATTTTTGGCTTTTAGCGCGACTTTAGTTACTATATTTTTAATGAATATTTTCCAAATATGGCAAATTAAGTTAGATGCGGGTTTTAATAACCACTGCTTTAATAGAGCTTTATGTTACAGAAAATTTTATATTACTTTTTTTTGATAAATGTGGTTTGCACAAATCTACGGCATACTGTATTTTGTCGTGTGTGTATTTAATCGCACTTCTACGGCATTAGAAATGATTATAAATTCAAACTTTCCTTCCGTGCTCGTTATAATAAGGTTTAACAGCTATATTTAAAGTACTTCCTCGCTAGTGGCGCCAACTGGTGGGCACAAAAACGGACGCCCTCATTATGTTGCAACAACTTGGCTGACATAATCGCTACGGCTGCTACGCGGTCGTAGCTTCGTAGCAACACCCGAAAATTCGTTTTCAAAATAAAAGGCCCGTCTTGACTGCTATAAAAATACTTAATAATTATTAAACTTGATGCTTGCGAATGATATTCGTTGTTGTAGTGTATGGGTAACAAAGTAATTAATTAGAATTATGAATTTGTTTTTCAGTTTCTTACATAAAACGTTATCGCGGCATGTAAAATAAGAAACGTCAACGGACTTCTTAGATTGTGACGAATTTAATTAGAAGGTTACCCCATTATCGATGGGTAAAATAATAACTGGGATATTAAATAACAATATATTTATTCATTTATTCGATGGAAAACCAACAGCTTTATATAAAATGAATAAAACAAGATGAGAACGTTACGTTAAGTTGAGTAATTCATAATTTGGATTTCCATAAAATTTTAAGGCATTACAGTTTTTGAATCAGAAAATAAATAAAAAATAACTTCAAAAACTAAAACCCGACTACTGAAAAATCACACTGTAAAAAGTATGAACAAGAAACTATTCTCTCTGAAATTGTTATGTACAAACTATTCGATATGTATCGGGCATTTAATAAACAAGTTACATGTGATAAATATTTTGTTGTACTTCATACATATTTGTAGTGGTTGTTTGGTGTTCAGAGAATAAGCATGGTCGTATGCCACCTACCGTAACAAAACAATACATTCTGAAAAGTAGTTTTAGTTTTTAAACTTATTTTTTATTTAAATTATTTTGGGGTTTTTGCAGAGCCACATATTTTTTTTTTTTTTCTGTTTGGATTTTGTTGTTTTATATGTGCATAAGTTACAAGAGTGGACTCTAGATAACGTATTAACAATAACGAAGTAAATTTAGAAAATTTACTATTTACTAAATAATTTTGGATATATATGTATGAAACATTGAAAATTTTTTTTCTGTAATATTTTCATGATTTTCATGTCATAAAACATTGATAATCCACAAAAAAATGCCTTCGAAACCGCATCTCAATAAACTCAACCCTATTCGACACGTAAGCAATATTCAAAGTCCCAATAAAATGCACGCAATACTAGTCCTTATGGCCAAAAGCAGAGTGCAAGTTCTGGTATAAAGGTTTAGGGGTAGTTACGTCAATGCGGGCGAGCTACAAACTCGCTTTGCTCTATGGACTCCTAGTACAACACATCGTACTCGAGGCACCTTCGCAATTTCACACCGGTGCGTTGTTTTGTGTTTGCCCCAGGCAGTGCACGTGGGCTCAATCTACGTGTGCCAGGTAGGTGCCATGTGTACGCGTAGAGCTTGCCACGGTTAAAACAGTTTGACGATTTAAGCTAAAAAGATCTAGTTTACTTATCTATCATCTACCTAGATATACAAACAGGCGATCATATTTTTAAAACTACGTCTGCTCATGTAATTATAAAAACAACTTTCCCCAAGGTTGTCACATAAAAAAATGCATTTTCCATACAAAATTTTCGTTGTCGGAAGCTACGGTCGTGGTTCTTAGAAAGCCGGGCAAGGACAACTATCTGACCCCAAAGGCATACCGACCAATCGGTCTACTGCCTGTTTTGGGAAAGGTCCTGGAGAGGATGGTCGTAGCGCGTCTAAAGTGGCAGCTTGTACCGCGGTTTAGTACCCGCCAGTTTGGCTTTATGCCCCAGAGGAGCACCGAGGACGCCCTCTATACGCTAATAAAGCACGTACAGGACAAGTTAAGGCTGAAGAAGCTAATTGTCCTGGTGTCTTTGGATATAGAGGGGGCCTTCGACAGCGCTTGGTGGCCAGCTATAAAGGTCAGGCTGGCTGAGGAAAAGTGCCCGGTCAATATCAGGCGGCTGAAAGACAGCTATCTCGACAGTAGGAAGGTTAGGGTTCGTTACGCCGGGGAGGAATGTACGAGAGAGACTGACAAGGGCTGCGTTCAAGGGTCAATCGGCGGTCCAATCCTGTGGAACCTCCTTCTAGACCCACTTCTAAAAGACCTGGAACGACGGGGTATCTTTGTGCAGGCGTTCGCGGATGACATCGTCTTGGTCGTGGATGGGGACACGGCGACTGAAGTCTCGAGATCTGCCAATGCAGCCCTCGCCCATGTTCAGGGTTGGGGCGTCCGAAATAAGCTGAGGTTTGCACCGCACAAAACCTGTGCGATGACCATAACCAATAAGCTTAAGTACGACACTCCAATGCTGAGCATGGCCGGGATCGACATCGGTATGGTCAAGAAAATGAAGTTGCTGGGTCTGACCATAGACGAGAAGCTCACTTTTAGTGAGCATACCGCGAACGTCTGCAGAAGGGTAGCAGATATTTATAAGCAGCTTTCTCGTGCTGCCAAAGTAAGTTGGGGTTTGAATGCTGAGGTAATTCGCGTTATATACACGGCAACAATCGAGCCCATAATCACGTACGCGGCCGCAGCCTGGGCTCCTGCTACGAAAAAGCAAGGGATACGGAAGAAGCTAGGCTCGGTCCAACGAGGATTTGTCCAGAAGATCTGCAAGTCTTACCGTACTGTCTCGCTGAACTCGGCACTGGTACTATCTGGGATACTACCTCTAGACCTGCGCATACAAGAGGCAGCCGCCCTGTATGAAGCAAGGAGAGGGTCATCCCGGTTCGTGCCAGAAGACCGGGAGATTGAGGGTATGGTGAGATTTGCAGACACTCCTCACCCTGCCAAACAAATGGCCTTGGAATTCATGTGCCTGGCAGACCAACAGCTTGTGGACAGCCAGAACGTGCAGACAGTGCGAATATTCACTGACGGTAGCAAGCTTGAGGGGAAGGTCGGAGCCGCATTATCCCTGTGGGATAATGAAGGTGAAATCCAGAAGCTCAAGCTTAGCCTCGCCGCGTACTGCACTGTCTACCAGGCTGAATTACTTGCCATTTGCAAAGCAACGGACGTAATCCTCAAGCGCAAAGAGACGAGCTATGGTTTGTACAGCGACTCAATGTCAGCATTGCAGACGCTGGCAAACCATGGGTCTCTCCAACCTCTGGCGGTTCGCGCGCGCGCCAACTTGGTTCAAGCTCTGGGCCAGAGCAAAGTTGTATCTTTGTTCTGGGTCAAGGCCCACGCGGGCCTGCCGGGGAATGAGCGTGCGGACGAGTTGGCAAAGGAGGCAGCATTGTCGTTGCGGAGGAAGCCGGACTATGACCAATTTCCGATCTCATTTATCAGGCGACAGATCCGTTTGGAATCGCTTGATGAGTGGAATCGGAGATATGTGACTGGCGAGACGGCCTCTGTGACGAAAATGTTTCTTCCCGACGCCATAGCAGCATTCCGTATTGTACAACAGGTGCGGCCTACAGGCTTACTCACACAAGTTTTGACAGGGCACGGTGGGTTCTCTGAATACTTGAACCGTTTCAAGTGTAAGGAGAGCCCAGCGTGCGCCTGCGATCCTAACATATCTGAGAGTGTCCAGCACATAATCATAGATTGCCCGATTTTTACTAGGGAACGCTATCAACTTCAATGTGAGCTGGACATGAGACTGTCGTGTGATAACCTATACGAGTTTATGGGTAAGAAATATAGGGAAAAGTTCTTAGCATACTGCGAGAATGTGGCCGTAACAGTAGTAAATAGAAATAAAAGTTAGAGTAAGCTATGTTTCATTTATATTGTTAGTATATAAGATTAGAAACATAGGCAAAATAGCACATAAATTGAGAAATAGTAAGTAAGTAGTATACTAAGAAAGTACCAAATAAGTGTAGATGTAATATGTATTAAAATAAGTTGTACCTAGAAATAAGTAGTTAAGAAAAATTTCAAAATAAAATGTAATAATTGTGTTATTTCCCCTAACTATTTAAATAAAGTCTGCCCTTAGCATAGTATTAATTAAAGTGGGAGTCCCACCCACTAGAATGCAAGATGAAGAATGAGAGAAAGATAATGTATGCTGAATAAAAGTGCGAGAGGAATAAAAGCGAGAACTTGTACGAGTGAAGTTGAGCACAAAATAGGCGCTAACGCCGTTAGCGGGATTAGTATTAAGGATAAAAAAAAAAAAAAAAAAAAAAAAAAAAAAAAAAAGAATAAAATGTAAAACTAATATTTCGAAAGGATTCATGCGAATTGGATATCGATATATTGAAAATATAAGGAAATTTGTAAAGGAGAGAAATGTGGGAAAGGTAATTGAGTTTAGATTCAATAAACTTTATATTGTCCACTGATAAATTAAATATTAACGACTAAATATAATTAAGTAATAAGCAGGGAAGGACATCTGATAAAAATGTAATGGATTAAAGTAAAAAAGTGCAACAGGTTTCGGAGAAAAGCCATAGATAGATTATCCGCAACTTTCACGCAAGCCTCGGCAGGGAAGGACTAGGTAGTTCGAAACGCGATGAACCTAAATTTCTGCCAAAAAATAAATGTTTAGAGTCTGGCTAATAACACGTGTTGAAACTCGCCTCACACAATACACTAGTTTGTTAACCAAAGCTGAAAAGTGTTAAACATCTAATGAGGAATGAATACGGAGAGTAAGCCGAGAAAAAACGCCTTAGCTGGGCTAAGATACAAAAAAATAAAATAAATAGGTAGAGTCTGTCAAGCGAGTCGTGTCCACAACCCTTTTACTGATTTCTTATAATGGCAATACTATGATCTGTCAAACAGATTGTCACAAATTCTGTTATAACCTCGTAATAATCCGGTTTTTGTCAAAGACCTTATACTTCTTACTACTAGACTGTGCACTATGGCGCAAAAACCGGTCCGCGCGAGAGGGCTCCCGCTGGTAGTGTGTCTCTTTCTAATGAGGTGACCATGAGCAAACAGAACACGGGACAAATTGATTGTAAAAACGATAGTGTTAGTATCCCGACATATTTATGCTACCTTAACACGCTACCTAAACCTACCTAATTTATTGTAAATAAAAAAAATAGTATGTATATTTTTTTGGAATCTACACCATTTACCGTATGATGTCGGGCGTAAATAATTTCACCCTCCCATGTTTTCCCGTGGGTGTCGTAAGAGGCGACTAAGGGACAAACCAGAGAATGGGCAGCAATGTTCTCTGTGTATTTGTAACAACCATACTGCGATCGCCAACCCGCCTGCAAAGCACTCCCCATGAATAGCACAAATAAAACATAGTATAATATAGTGCCTGGCAGCTTGCCTACCCTCGACTACGGTAGCGGTAGAGTTTACGGTATGGCAAGGGGTGCTAAGAACCCCGGACGAGATCCGGCTACCCCAACAAATACCGACGACTGGACCTGGCAACGTACAACACGCGAACACTCCGGTAAAATGATCGCCAAACTCGAATAGGAATTGAGCAGTTTATGATGGAGTATTACAGGGTTATCTGAAGTTCGAAGAGAGGGGGAGGACTCGATAATCCTCAAATCCCAAGTCTCCTCAAGTCTCGTTCTTCAAGACTCATCGTATAGATAGGAACAAAAAGCTCTCTGATCCTACTCTCAAGCTCATGAAGGAGAGGCATGAGATGATCCTGCAGTCTTCAGACGATGCTTTGAAATACCGGCAGCTAAATATACCTCAAAGGATCTCAATGATTTCACATATTGTCCAGTTGCGTAGACAGTTGAGAAACAAAACTACACCAATTTTATTCCTCTAGGAATCAATTTGCAAATAATATTAACAGCCGCTCAATTTCACTCGAACAAAGCCCGCCAAAAACTCCGCAAACCACCATCTTACATATAGTATTACCAGGCCAAAATTTTTAAAAGTACTACTCTTACTAAGTATTAATTAATTATTTTTGAAATACAACGAATTGATTAATTATAGGAACTGTAGAAATATTTAAATACGTTTCAAAGTCTATGAATCGTTTGTTTTCGTATAAAATGAAAACGATTTTTTTTTAATTTTCTACCATTTCTACCAAACCCAATGATTATTTGAGCTTGCAAGAAGTCAGACAAGGACACACTACCAGCGGAAACTATACATATATATAACGCTTATAAGGAAATAACTAACCTAGGTGGATGATGATAGATTTCATTTTAATTAAACAAACATTTTTGGTACACAGTCTAGTAGTAAGAAAACTACGTATAAGGTCTTTGGTTTTTGTTGAGTTTTTTAATGTTATAATGCCGAAACCTATTAAAAGTAGTGTCAGGAGCTTGTTGTTTACAATGATTAATAAATGTAATCATGTACAGAGTGAATCTGACGACGTGTTATCGCAAAAACGACGACTTTTGGATGAAATCGTTTCAACATCAGGTAGGTTGGCAACAACATATTGATACTTTCAGCACAATAAACTTATCTGACTTTTTTTATTTTACTGTGATGTGATCACGATTTCCATTTTGGTTTAGATCCAGACGTCGTGTTCATGACCGTGAAACTGCTATATCAGTGTTGACACCTGAAAGATTTTTGAATTTGCCGCCTTTTTCATGGGACTAGACTCGCTTGACAGACTCTAACCAAGCTTACCTTTATACTCGCCGCCTAAATTTTCATACTTCCAAGCATACACTCTACGTATTCTAACTACCGCTAGCTAAAGGAAATCAAATAAAACTCAGGTTATGTACTCGTAATTATGTATTTAGGGGAAGAAATAAAAGTTATTTCATATTGTAAAGGCCCTTTACTGTCTTACAAAGTTATTATTCAGAATACATGACACATACATCACAAACCAAACAAAACGTAAGCTGCACCACGACTCATCCGATTAACGGGTGTAGGTAGAAAGAGTATATAAGGTACTTCAGAGAATCTAAATCAAATTTCAGAAAATTTCGAGGTTCTGAAACTAGATAAAATTAATGATTGCTCGAAGAGCACCACACAATAAAAAAAAATACGTATGTCAGTTTAGTAACAGAGTTATTAGAACTTACATCCCTGTGTGGGCGCCAAAATTTATTACTTTAATAAGTTATGTATTACGTTAACGTATATTTTTGAATTAAGAATAAATACACCGAAAATATAAAAAAACTGGCTTCTTCCAACGCATTATAGTGTTTTCTTATTCCAAGGGAACATTACCGGGTTGAAAAGTAGCCTCTGTGCTCTTTCAGACTATAATATGTCTGTGCCAAATTTCATCCAGATCCGTTCAGCCATTTTAGCGTGATTGAGTAACAAGCATTCATCCACACACACATTCATCCAAATTTTCATATTTATAATATAACAAATAGAAAAAGGTAGAACACATTATTAAAAAAAAGGAACCAACCACAATTGCCAATAAATTAATATTTAGTAAAAGTTATAGGAAATGTGGTTTACAGTTTAGATAAAACATAAGTTGGTTTTATTCATGTTGACACGATAATTCTTTTATGTAAAAAAAAGTTGACAGCTAAAAAAAAATAGTTTACAGTTGAAATAGTTTGGCTGTTTCTTTCAATCTATACCTCTACATCAATATTATAAAGAGGAAAGATTTTTTTATTTGTTTGTTTGTACCGAATAGGCTCCGAAACTACTGGACCGATTTAAAAAAATCTTTCACCTATGAAAAGCTATATTATTCCCGAGTAACATAGGCTATAATTTATTTCCAAAAAAAATAGAGATTCATAAGAAAATTGCAATAATGTAACCCAAAGTAGCAATATATTGCCTAAAAAATTCATTATGTGGCGTGCGCTGATAAAACTATTGATGATACATAAAAATTATGTACTACATGATTAAAGAACTCACTATTAACTACAACAAAGGCTTCGAGAAAATATATGTCACTATCATAGTTAAGTCACAATAGCAGCTTTAGTGTTCTAAAATTTGACTAGAACGCCGGTAGAAACAGAAGTTGGCTACATTCGTATTGTATTATTAATTCTTATTTAAATAAATAGTTTAACAAATTGGTAGGTAGGTAGATAGGGTAGGTGGGTATGTAGGTAGGTAGGGTAGGTGGGTATGTAGGTAGGTAGGGTAGGTGGGTATGTAGGTAGGCTAGATAAATAAGGTATGTAGGATAGGGTATGGTTGATAGGTTGATCTGTAGGGCAGGTGATTAGGTTGATAGAGTAGCGTAGGTAGGTTGATCAGTAGGTAGGTAAGTTAGGTGGGTGGGTAGGTAGGTAGGTAGGGTAGGTGGGTAGTCTAGATAAATAGGTGATAGATAGCCAGTTGACGGGAGCGAAGCCGCAGGGGTCAGCTATAAAATATAAAAGAAGAAATTGGCTGACTTACTGACTGATCGTTCAACGCACATTCAAAACTAAGAAAGCATTTTTGGAAATTCTACCCCTTAGGTAAAAAGGGGTTTGAATGAAAAATCTAATTCCGACGGCCAATATTCTTGAAAGTTGGCAAAAATAGTTATCGTAAATGATAAAGGTTGCTATTATTAGTTTTTCGAAGCTCGACCCCCAAATGATGATTGAGGGACTGTTGAAGTTTGTATGGAAAAATCTGATTTCTTGGGTCAGTAAACTTGAAACTTGGCACAAATACTAACCTAAATGCATATTAAAGGTTATTATTATTATTTTTTGAACTATCCCCAAAAGATGATTTAAGCGATGACAAAGTGTTTCTTTAAAAAATTGCAATTTTTTGTGTTAATAAACTTGAAACTTGACTTAAATACCAACCTAACTAAACAATAAAAGTTGTCATTAAGAGTTTTTAAACAACTTCCTTCCCCTGTTCCAGTCCGATTTCAATTTGATTGACTGGACCGAATAATCATCGACGGTCGAATTATAGCTATAGTCCAAGATATTCCACCTATTACTAGTCTTTCACATTTTGTTTATCTAAATTTCCAACCTTCTGAAGCCTCATGCCCTCTTAGTACCGGTCAGTTTCCCGCGGTTCCTCCGCTGGCAAATGCAAGCGCATTGTAGAGAATTCTACGAGGATCAGCCACACACAATGTGTGTCCAAAACGATTGTTTTGCGATCTCTAGCAAAGGAAACTAGTCGGCAAGTTTGTTAATTTTATCTTACTACACCACGTTGTTAGATAAAATAATAAATTATGAAAATCAATTTCCTTCTTACTATAATTAACTCATTCCATCTCTGTTTCGTCAGTTAATTTAATTTGGCCTGTTGTTGTACCAGAGCCGATAGGTGTAACAAATGACTCGTAGTCAGTTGTTTTACCGATCGGCTCTGATAGCATGCGCTCCAGTCAGAGCGCCTTCTATCAGCCGACAGACGATGAGATTGTGCGAGCTTCGGACAGCAGTTCATACTTACTTATGTGTGTGCGAACTATTGTCTGTGTAATGAATTGTCTATGTGTGCCTCAGCAAGATCAAAGCATGACTATCATGATAGAGGTGCTATCATTTCATTCACAATTGTTTTTTAGTATACATTTTTTACCTTTTTTAGAATTCTGAATTGAATAGTCATTACATCACACATGTTTTCCTCGTGTGACACGTTCATGTTCCAAACACGCTCGTTCCTACACTGCGTCCCTATCTATCTGCCTAACAGCGCCTTAAATCTTAAAGTACAACTATATGAGATAAAAAAAACATACAGTATTAACAAAGTTTTCAGTTACACTTAAAACTGCCGCAGAATTTGCACTTTGCACAACAATTAAAAAGGTTAACAATACAAGAAACCTACAGCGATGGACTTTTTATCATTTTGGCTGCTCTGTAAGAGCTGAAGTCGATCAAAGTCTTCTTTGATCATTTAAGAACTATTCTGTAAAAGATTTTCTTTTCCGGAATAGTGCTTGAGAACAGTTTTCATAAACCAGATCAATATCGAGAGCTTTCAACCACCAGAACGGCAGAAGCGACGACAGTGCATTCACTGCGACGTAACCAACATAGATATAGGTTAGTAAGACCAGCTTCCGATCGTTATTTATAGAGGCTGTGACTAGGACAATATGAACACGAAGCTATGATCATTGTGTTGTAGTAATTTCCCTTTCTATGACCCCGTATTCATGAATGGCCGAAACGATATGGGTAGGTTCGTTAGTTAAACGGTGAAGGAAATATCGTGAGGAAACTGGCATGTCTTAGAACCAAAAATTCGAAGACATGTGACATCCACCAACATGCACTGGGCCCGCATGGTGGATTACGGCCCATTCCTTCTCACAGAGAAGGGAGGCCTGCACGTACAACGGATCAAATGCGAGTCTAAGTGCGGATAAGGAGTCCATCTATCCTATCCTATCCTAATTAGTTCATCCTCATTGATCTCGCACGTTATATTTATGAGTGCACAGAAAATACACAAATTGTGATCTAACTTTTTAACCGAATGAATATCTGCCTTTTAGGGCCCAACATGTATTTACATAGGTCCGAGGTCAACTTTTGACTTGTTCAGTTTCAATATGATATGCAATACGATCTGCATACGAAAGCGCAGATAGGCACCCGTTTATAATTTCGTCCAGATTCGTTCAGACGTTCTGGCGTGATTGTGTAACAAACATATCCACATCCAAACAATCGTATTGTTATTATAAAGTATGATATTAAGATAAGCTTTGGATTATTGAGCTGAGTGGTGCCGATCCATGCGTCATGTTCGTGAACGGGCGCCATCAGTTGGGATTGGTCATAACTTAGCTGCCTCGGCCTGTTATTGCATTTTTATGTTGAAATTGTTTGTTACTCTAGACGCTTTTACGTGCACGTCTTTTTGCATCGTTCTCACATATATGTATTTATTTCTTAACAAGAATGATGTAACCAAACACTTGTAATTGAAACTGATGGAAAAGAGTGTCCGTGGAGTTTCTTGCAAATTCTTCTCCATTGAGATCTACTGACGTTTGCGAATTTGCAACTAGAGTCATATTTTTTTTTTGTTTGACAATTCAAAAGTACCTTTAAAGTTTATTTGAAATAAACTATTTTGATTTTGAGCTAAGGTCAGTCTTAGGGGTAAACCAAATATCTATAGTCGCATCATTGGTGAGATTAAAATGAGCCAAGTAGGTTATGTTTGTAGAGTTTTCACTGCTTTTCTCTTTAACTTTGAGATCGTTGCTGTTCTGTTGCGGTTAGTCAATTATTTTTTTATTCTATCTACTCCAGGTAGAATATAGAAAAAAAAAATACTAAAATATATAGATATTCTTAGATTTTAACTTCATAAAAGCCGCCTTGCCAGGTATTAGCGCGATACAGTCCGGTCATTTTACGCTGAGCAGTGCTTGTGCATTCCACACTCATCTACACCTGATATATTTAGCGAAACAAAAGTGAAACAATGGGGTCACGCATCGTATTCAGGCGTCGTGGCAGTTGAGGCGTTAATTATTATGTAGACGATCACTCAGTTCATTATTATTTATTAACAGGCTCGCGTTTGACCACTATCTCATCCTACGTACCTGATGGTAAGCGATGATGTGGTCGACGGTGATGCACGCTTGCCTAGAAATAACCTATTCACTCTTGACTTAAATACCCACAGGTTGCAGCTATCAGAAAACATAGACCGAATTCCAGTCTTTATCTGTACGCACAATTAAAGTATCTTCAAAGCGTTTAGTGCGTATGGGTGGTAGCAGCAGCCTGATAATTCTGTAATTTCTGAACTGAATTCGGCAAGTCAAAACGTTTTGACGTCATCAATCGGCCTATCACATGCGAGATGAAATACGCGAAATAGATTTCCGTCTGTGACGAGGTCCTTCCTTCCATACTCTTCCGATCACTTATTACTGGCAACCTTTTTATAGTAGGCCACATCATCATTTACTTTTCACATTGATTTTCATTGATTTTCAACGTGCGACATTTCATGTTCCTGGTCGGGGAACCTATCAATTCAAAGTTATGCCCTTCGGTCTCACAAATGCACCCCATACACAACAAAGATTCATAGATAATCTTCTTACTGCCGATGCTTTCGATAATTCTGTATTCTATTATCTAGACGACATAATAATAAGTACTAAAACCTATGAGGAACACGTGCGTTTACTCAACTTACTACACACAAAACTTTCAAAAGCAAACATAACAATTAACTTTCCAAAATCAGCGTTCTTCAGAAAAGAACTAAAATATTTAGGTTATATTGTTAACGAACAAGGTCTCCACACAGACCCCAGTAAAGTCAAGGCTATACTTGACATACCAGCTCCCAAATCTGCTAAATAAGTAAAAAAAATCCATGGTACAGCTAGTTGATATAGACATTTTGTACCTAATCTTAGCACATTAGCTGCTCCACTTACCAAACTTACTTCAACCAGTACAGCTGACAATGTTTTTATTCAAATCAAAAAAGCTCTAATCTCTACTCCCGTTTCAACAGACTTCACTAAACCCTTCGCAGACCACTGTGACGCATCCGCGCGTATGGACTAGGAGCTATGCTCACTCAGAATTTCGATGGTGTTGAAAAACCAATAACTTATATGAGCAAATTGCTTACAGGTCCCCAAAGAAATTATTCTATCACAGAACGTGAACTTCTAAGTGTTACTACAGCGCTCGGACATTGGCGATGCTATTAAGGTAACGGTCAGAAATTTACAATTTATTCCGATCATTCAGCTTTATAATGGTTTTTACATTTAAATAATCCTACCGGTAGATTATGCAGGAGGGAGCATACACTTATCTATGTTTAATTTTGATATAAAACATAAACAAGGTAAGGATCACCTTGTTCCTGATGCCTTGTCACGCAGTATACCAATTTCCATGATTAATTATGACCCATCAATTACCTCCGATAAGTGGTACACTTCCACATACTCTAAATGTAGCTCTTACCCCACTTCAACTCCAGACTACATGATACAAAACAATAAACTATATAAATACTCTCGTTCTAATACTTTAACTCACTCAGAATTCAATTGGAAAGAAGTTATACCATTCGAATTTCGAAACTTAATTATCGAAGAAAACCATTCTATTCCAACAGCAGCACAATTCGGTACATTTAAAACTTATCATCGTATAAAAAACAAATACTTTTGGCAGATCTCCATTATCCAGTGCTACGCCCCAACCAATGCATCAACAGATGATAGGATACGAAGGACGACTTCTACAATACCCTCAACGCCACCCTTAGGAGCGTAAAAAAGCAAGACATCGTCATCGTCATGGGGGACTTGAATGTAAAGGTTGGGAGTGTTAACACCAACCGCGAGCGGCATATGGGTACGCAGCGACTTGGAGTGTGCAACGAGAATGGGGAGCGATTTATCGAGTTTTGTCAGAACCACGACCTTACCATCGGAGGAACATTATTTATTCATGGCGACCACCATAAGTACACGTGGAACTCACACGATGCGATCACCAAGAACCAAATTGACCACCTCGCCATTAGTTCCAAATGGCGATCTTCACTGCTCGATGTCCGCAACCGCAGGGGCGCCAATATTGATAGCAATGACCATCTGGTAGTTGCTGAAGTCCGGCTCAAGATTGCAGTGTTACAGATTGCCCGTGCGGCTGGAGGACCTGTCAAGATTGGAAGAAGGTTCGAGGTGAGCAAACTGCACGACTCAGACACGCGTAAAACTTTCCAGCTGGAATTGCGCAATCGCTTTTCTGTACTTGATGCCGCTACGGACTCATTAGACGAGAAGTGGAACCGCATCAAAGTGACCTATACAGAGACCAGCTCCATAGTTCTAGGGCACAAATCGACTCATTCTCGGGAGGACTGGATGTCACAACGCACGTGAAGCCTGATCGAAGATAGAAGGAATCTTCATCTGAGACTGCTTGAGACCCATAACGACGCCATACGAGCAGACCTTAACGCGCATTACCGTAAGAAACGCAAGGAAATCAATCGCAGTACCCGCAGAGATAAGAGACGGAGGGCTGATAGCATTGCTGATCGTGCTCAACAAGCTGCAAACACCGGTAACTTGAAAGAGTTGTACAAAGCTACCAAAACCTTGGCAGGTAACAGCATGTCTAAGAAGAAGCCTCTGAAGTCCAAAGATGGTCATCTCATTGTGACATCAGAAGGGCAGCTACTTCGCTGGCGTCAGCACTTTGAAGAGGTCTTTCGTTTGTCAGCTACATCGACGCCTGACACGCTCCAAGTCAGTTCCCCACCATCCCGGCTTCTCAACATTAACATGGAACAACCGTCAGCCTCTGAAGTTGCGGAGGCAGTCCG
This sequence comes from Orthosia gracilis, assembly GCA_947562075.1. Lineage (NCBI taxonomy): Eukaryota > Metazoa > Arthropoda > Insecta > Lepidoptera > Noctuidae > Orthosia > Orthosia gracilis. Next base: position 7,442,821 of record OX387268.1, read on the forward strand.
CTCTTTGAAGACAGTCAAAGCACCAGGACTCAACCTGATAACTGCGGAAATGCTACAAGCCGACTTACCCACCGCCTTCGACGTCCTGACGCCGCTCATTGAAAAGATCTGGATCGTTGAAGAACTCCCAGACGAATGGAACAGAGGTCTTCTTATAACTTCGGCCAATAGTGTTGATATGTCTGTCCGCGCGCTATTATGCGAATGACGTTCATCGTAGGCACGCGTACAAAATGTCGCTTTCAACGAATTATTGATTTCTACTATTAATCTCTACGAATTATTACAACTTTCGTGCGGTTTACACTGACATAATAATTGTAAGCGATTGTTAGAATCATGAATGGAACTCTATATAAAGGAATTGGTATCTACCAAGATAGCAAGCTTTGAGTGTCAAGATGGTTGTTGGTTATTTACTGTGTATTAGAGTTCCAATGTATGTGGTGTGTAAGGGAAGGGTTTTATGAATAAAAAGCACAGAAAGACAAGACTAGGTATTTATTTAAGTAAGACTTGTCAATTAATTCATATTTAGAAGGCTCATTGAGCTTACCGCCCGTTCGCTTATCTAGTTCTCGTGAAGGGCAATAAACCCCGCGGAAGCTCTTTCATAATATTTTTCGATATCTTTTACAACCACAAAGTATTTCCAATATTATAGAATCAAAATAACAAGGATATGGCAAAGAATATAGACTAGCCCTTAAATCATTTTAACATATTAGGAACAAAGGCCATAATATGATATAGATACAGTTTCAACACAACCATTAGCAATAATAAAGTTATAATATCAAATAACTTACGATAGCCTTGTGTAGTCGATCTTACACCAAGTATTGATAATAATAATATATCTGGCCTGTACTGGCTTGTAGTTCACAAAACAGTAAGTCGGTTATCCATTACATAATATTTTATAATCTCGGCTCCATCTGTGTCTCAATACGTCCAATATGAGAAAATGGCGCGATATCCTGCCATTTTCTATATTGCTTTACATAATCTCACAATTAGGCGAACAATGATCAATTCTCATGTAATGAAACAATTTTAAAACGTAACAAGAGAATTAAGGATTTTAATATCGCCTTTTTAGTCATTCTTAATCAATATTCGAAAGAATATTGATACTAAAGTTGTCACAATCTAAGAAGTCCGTTGACGTTTCTCATTTTACATGCCGCGATAACTTTCTACGTAAGAAATTGAAAAATCTAATTCGTAATCCTAATTAATTGCTATGTTACCCATACACTATAACAACGAGTATCATTCGCAACCATCAAGTTTAATTATTATTAAGTATTTTTATAGCTGTCGAAACGGGCTTTTTATTTTTTGACAACTTTATCAGACAGTATTGTACTAATTATTTCAAAGGATTTATAATACTAAAAGTACATTATAAAATGCAGGATACATCACAACGATAATTTTAAATTACTTAATAATTAATAGGCATATCATCAATGTGGCTTAAATATAAGTTTTGAGTTATTTCCTGTACACACAACAATATTTACTTAGGTAGGTACTTTTTTACATTTGTAGGTAGTTGACAACACAATAATTATTTAGATAGGTACACGTACTAAGACATTTTTGTCGGTAGGTGCTTAATAAATATGACATGTATTATGTAGCAAACCAAAGTAACATGAAAAAAGAAAATTCATGATTTAATGACGTCACACATACTTCAAATTCTAACAAATGCGTCACGAAAATTTGTGAAGAAGAAGTATTAATATTGGCTGTTGAAAAATATCCCTGTTTGTGGGATATTCATGACAAGGACTACCACAACAGAGAATAAGATCATCGAAAGATTTTCTGACATCCTGTAGTGGAACGACAATGAAATACGTGGGTCAGTAACAGATTAGTTTATCGCTAACTAAAACTTAGCGACCCAACACCATGACAATATAAAATAATATCCATGTACCGACAGATCGTCACACGTAAATTAAAGAATTTATCCGGAGTTGCTCGTAACTTTGCTCTTCTATACTAATATTATAAAGCTGAAGAGTTTGTTTGTTTGTTTGAACGCGCTAATCTCAGGCACTACAGCTTGGAATTGAAAACATGTTTTTGTGTTGGAGAGTTCATTTATCGAGAAAGGTTAAGGTTATATAACATCACGCTACGACTAATAGGAGCGTAGCAAAAAATGTTACAAAAACGGGCAAATTTATTCCTTTTTGAGAGCTTCCGTTGCGTGCGCTGCGTAAACGGTTTATGTTACGCAAATGTAATGTATGATGAAATTATTCCTCTTTAAAAGTTATAAAAAAAGAATTCTACAACAGCATAAGTCTATCTTTTAAGAATGACTCACTATAACCTTTTTATGGTTATCAAATTTGTTCATTTGCGAAGGAGTTTTATCAACATCATCTATACTAATATTTTAAAGCTGAAGAGTTTGTTTGTTTGTAGGGTAGGTAGGGTAGGCAGAGTAGGCAGGGTAGGTAGGGTAGGCAGGGCTGGCAGGGTAGATAGATAGCCAGTTGACGGGAGCGAAGCCGCGTGGGTCAGCAAGTTTTAGATAAAATGGACTCTCATAGATTCTCTGATTGTTTAACCTATGTACCCAATACCGACGTTTCGTTTTCTTCTGATGAGATGATAATGATGACAGAAATGCAATCATAATGAAATCGTCGTTCTCCATCGGCGTGCGTTCACAAAGCTATCACTAAACGTATTGGCAAAATTCTAAATGGGGAAAAATCTAACGTGTGCGCTAGGTTCACGGAATTCCAAGTCTGTATTCCGTATTCGGAAAACCTATACGGAAATCATGTGTGTGGCCAGCCTAACTCTGTAGCGCCGCATGAAAGTTTTCGGCATACTCTTTTTTGCAAATAATCATAGGCCTTATTTATAAAAATCTCGAAGGTATTTAGCAATTTCCTAGCAGATTTTTAATTTATTACGGGAATCCGGATCTGGATGCGAGAAGAGTATGGAATCGGTCAATGTGTCGATGCTTGGGGGAGGCATATGTTCAGCAGTGGACGTCTTTCGACTGAAATGATGACGATTTTCAAATAGGAGGCCAATTGAAAGCTAACATTCGCCTCGTAATGCCGAAATACTAGGGCAGACATTTAGTTTTTGTTTTGAGTATTGCGTGGAGATGGGATTCTTCCCGGTAAATACTAGATAAATTTATGATCCGGTAAAAACGGGTACGGTTACCCGGGTAAATTCCCAAACGATGAGTATTTATTTTTTTAAGAACGAAGATATTTAAACAAATTCGTAATATTTTTTGGGATGATGAGGGCTACAAAGTATGCAAATTTGTTAAGTAAAAAAGGAGGAGGTTCTATAGATAGTACGTTTGTTTGTTTTTCTTTTGTGTTTTTCACCGATTTCTTCGTCGACTGTGGATCGATTTTCAAAATTCTTTTTTGTTTGGTATGATTTCGAATTGGTCTCATTTAAATTTGGTGAAGATCTGGCTCATGTTTCTTGGATATAACATATATGTTCCATAGAAATACCAGAATCGCAAAGCATTGGCGAACCGTGAAAGTTCTCGAAGTTCACCCGAAGTATAGATCTTGTGACGTTTGTTATCGAGTTTCACGATCATTATCCTTACCTCGACTAGCTACTTGGCACCCCAAAATGCTTGCGCTCGTCCATGAAGGTGAATCAATTTTATTCTCAATCATAATTATAGCTTTTGTTTTAAATATAGGTCTTTAACTATGAAATTACCATTTTATAAAATAGGTAACAGTAACTGTTATAACTTCAATTTGACTTGGGTATATAAGTTCAAATAACATTGGTCCATCAAGAGTCAAACCTTCACGCTATGCATTCTTAGGTCTTGGACTCGAGGTGCATGCTTTGTAGTTTGTAGTTACAGAGAGCGAGTGCTTGTCACTTATTTCTCTATTAAATTTGATACCTGCAATGTAGTTGTGGTAGATACGGTTAAGGAAATCTCCTGATTTTCTAAATATTTGTTATTTCGTAGTGTTTGAAGGCCTTCTTATAATTTAGGTGACAAGTTCAAGTAAAGAGGGAGAAGGAGTGTTTTCTCTGAATTAGTACTATCTGTAGGTGGTCGGTTGTTGAGATGTTATCCGTACGTCTCATGCACCCTCAATCATATTTTTCTGTGTCATAGACCCCTGTGGGTCCAGATGGACCACTTTGGAAAAGACTGCTTTGGAGTCACAAGAAATCTTTTAAAGTTATTTACCTTTGTTTTAGCCTCTTTTTAATTTGGCAAAGCAGACCGATTACAATTATTCAAATTTTCATGTTGATTCGTTTGTCAATAAAAAAAACCAAACTAAATTAATCATTGCTATTTTTTATAGTAACTGTTTAAAAGTGTGTTTTAAAATGGCCAGCAACAATATGACCATGGCTATTTCAATTCTTGTGTGGAAATGGCAGGAACTCATTCCAAGTCGTTAGGCCAAGGGTACGTGATTTAGGGGTCCGCGGGAACGCTGGAGCTCGCGGACCGCATTATGTCTCTGCGACTGAGCTCTGTCAGAGTTGCCGTGCGACAGACTGGAAGACTGGACGGTTCTGCCAAGATTGGTGAAAATAAATTCTTAATAAACCTTGCCGTTAACAAGAGTTTATACATCTTGAATCAAAACTGGTACGCAATGACTCCTCTTCCTAACTGTTCTTTAGAATACCGTTTTCTTCTGGTATTTCAGACCCTTTTTGTTCCATAATTTTGATGGTCCGTTTCCTTATTGGCTCTTTACCTCTGGGATAGAACGAATGACCCCTGGAGTAACTGCAGTCTTCGGGATTCCGAACATCTCTCAACGGGTTCCGTACATATTTTTTCTAACGGCCTATTTTTTTGGAGAGGTTCTTCGGTAGGCGGTTTTTTGTATCCAGCGTGGATGCCCGACGGATGACTGTTATCATATTTTTAATTTAGTTTATCTTTAGCGTAGCTTACCTTTTGAGTTTTCGTATTTAAAAACTTTTATTACTTTACTTATATCACGTTATGGTATCGTACTTTACTTGTATGCTTCAGCCATCATTAAATTGGTTGCAACTGCTTTAAATTAGGCATATATTATTTCAATGTTTCTGAGTTTACATAAGAACGTCAAGTTTCAGCTTGATCGGATGCCAGGAAGTGCTCAAAAAAATCGATTACTAGTTGGCGTACACACATACAAAAGCAAGTTATTAAACGCTTGTAAAAATGCGCTTTAGACTTAATAAGAAATATCTCCCTTATTTATAAAAATATCAGAACTGTTAAAAAAGTCATTAACACATTCTAAATTTAAATTAATTAAACTTCAATTGTTGATAAATAAATTAAATATGTTTATTTTATTTAAAATAAATTATATGTATTTTTCTCAAACATGCTTGGAAATTTGAGCATTATTTTGACAACCTTCTACGAGATAAATCGAAATTGCAGTGCTGGCCGAATACATGCGAGCAGCGGCCGGCAAAAGTTGTATGAAAATCCATATCTGTCGTGTTTAGCGGCCAAATAAATTACATTGAAACTTATATCTGTCGTGTAATTTAAAAATGGAACATTATTTTACGCCGAAACATGGCAACCAAGGAGGTAACTTATCAAAGATTTTATTTAAATTTCGAACTGGCTTGCAAATAGAAAGCTGTTTATTGAAAAAAAAAACAAATGAACACTTTAACGCGGCAAAAATTAGTCATTGATTTTGAAAGTAATGGTATTTGACAAAATAAGTTCTAGGTACTACGTAGTTTTAATTTCCGCGCACTATTTGAGAAAAGTACTATACAAGCCTTGGCCGCAACTAGCCATTGATGGACTTACGTATGCGTGCCTCGGCTTCGCCTCGGCCGACATTTACACTTTCGTCCATCAATGCCTCTTTTGCTGGCCGCAGCAGTTATGTACTATCATTTATTTGTAATACTATAAAACAGTTCCGTAGCTAACGATAACGATGCAATTCCGTTTCTCGTATCCGCAATCAGCCGCTGCCGTACGAATACCAGGATGGCATAACTTTAAACAGTTTATTGCGGGTGGTTCATGGGCGGGTGGTCTCAAAATACTCGTAGCTGTATGTAGTTGGCGCCGGTTTCTTAATTTACAAGCCATACACCTCTTTATTAATAAACGAAGACTAAAGTTATTATTTTTTACATAATTCATTTATGTTGGATAGGCCATTATTGTCTGCATTATTGTGCAACTTCAGAATCCTTTTACCGCACGTGGCCCAACAAGCAATTGGCCGGTTTTAATTTTATAAGAGTTGTCTGTGAATAAGGTCTGTCAATAATATATTCTTTTCCCATGCACTAAAAACCGATTTGGATGCTAAGTGCGAAAAATGGAGTGCCTAATACTACTACAACATTTTTAATCTATGTTGTCCCACTGATGGGTAAAGGAGGGATGATAATAAAATTATGGGGGATATCATTGCCAATAAAAGTAACTATATATATTATAATATTTTTCATTACATATTTGGACCTTGTTGTAATTATAAATTCGAGACTATTCTTCCTATAGATTAACACACCACTATTATAGTTACTTTGATAACCACACTAGTGATTTTATAGTCTGTGATAGTCTATCAATAAACAGCTGTGCAAATTATTTTCACTTTTTCATCTTGTTACATTTTTACTTGTTACTTGTAATAAACCCAGGTTATGAGCCCATGTACGATCACACACATGATTTTCTGAAACAAATTCTTTTCATAATGATGAAAATTTGTTTTATTTCTATATATCAAAGGGTTGCGGATAAATTTCATTGCTGCGCTCGTCTGCATTCGCAGAATCCGCATATTGCTGGATCCGCATGTGTACTAGGACGTCATGAAATACTAAGAGGCTCGATTGCACTGGAACCGAAGAAAAATTTTTGTATCATAACATAAGTTACACCGGTAAAGACACGTAGGAACGATTTCTGAATAGAGTATTCGGAGTTAAAAACGTGTCAAACTTGTCAAACCCTACTTTAGAATCAAATTTTGAAAGGTTTAGGCAAGTATAGTTAGACGGAATGCTTAACATCACATTTTTTAATCAGGAATCGGGGGACGTCTACACTAATATTAGAAAGAAGAAAGATTTGATTGTATATTTGTTTGTAATGGATAAACTCAAAAACTACTTAACCGATTTTAAAAGTTGTTTCACTCCGGCATGACCCAAATACGGGTCCAGTGGGGTAGGCTTTTTATTTTTTGACAAATTTAACTGATTACATACATGGAACGCGGAACCGTTAATATTCACCATTTGTATAAAATAGGCTAGATGGCCACCCTTGATAACGTGGGACGACCTAATGTTTGTTGACAAATACTGTTTCCTATAGAAGGTCTAGCTCAGAACACTTTGCGCAATACTAGCTGTCGCACAGATCCAGGGAGGAAGGGTAGGCGTCCAACGGTAGGCATCGCAAAGAAATCCAAACGTCATCGTCTAAGGACGCTTAGGGAACGTATCTCGTTAAAACCACACCAAGCCAATTGTAGGCAATACTAAATCGTCACTATTTAGCGAGACACGATATTGGATGGCTGCCGCTCCTAGCGGCCCCGTATGGTCAGATTGAGGAAATGAGTAATGACGACTAAATCCGCTTCGGCGTGCAGCTATATCGATCGCAATGAGTTTTGATATAGACTGAGTCTATGGTACGCTTGCTAAAGTTTTGTATTGTCTTTGTAAAGGGTGATTAGGTCGAGGGGGAGTTATTTACCATAGCACCCGTCCAGTAATTCTGGTATTATGTCTTGCTCAATGGCAGAGGCATTTAGGCACAAAACTGTCCACTGCTTTAGGATTGTGTCAGACATGCTGAAGCTTAGGGAGCTTGTATTGCTGTGACCGTTGCAAATCTTCTCTAAGGCCTTGCGTTCTAGGACCAGCAGAACACGTACGACGTGCCTACTGCTGTAAAGCGATCGCACGTCATTAGGGTGGGAATCTAGACTATTGTCAAGGAACTCATTAAAGTAATTCAGAGTAATGTATTTCTCAATGAAAGCGCAGCGTTCCTTCCACTGACCTTCCATAGGGTAAATAATGCACTTTGCAACTCTTTTGTCTAATTAACTTCATACATCACTATTGTTTTACTTAAATAGTCGTTAAGGCTAACAGACAGAAATATGTTCTGGGAAGTTTGTATCATCATTTCTCCTTACCATCTAAAAAAGTAGGAAATGATGACGGGTTGGGCGCTTTTGGGGTTGTCTGTAGGGAAGTTGATCTAATCAACTCCAGTTACTTCCTGCGTTAAAACTCTCTGCCAAATAAGTTACTTGTATTTTTATTAATTCTTGAATGTATATTCACTATCCGCGACCATTATTCGGTCTTTGATTTAAATACTCTATACATCAGTGTAAAGAGTTTCTCACACAAGCTTTAGTTAATTGTAACAATGTAGTTTATATCCCTTTAGTTATATTTAATCCTTCTAAACCACATCCAAGTTATAATTTTATAACTGTGAATTTCAAAACAAAACCAAAACATAATTTGGAATTCACTTAATGCTGGAAGGGAATTATTCAAGTTAGGAGGCGAAATTTATAGAGCAGCGTGGATGGCGGAGCGCTGCCCCTCCTCATCAGAGGAGCCGACTTTAACACTAAATGTAGGGCATTTTAGGCAAAATGAAATTTTTATCAGCCTACGGTTTATTAGGAACAGTCATAATTTGGTATTAATTACAATAAAATGAAACTTTCATTTATAGTTACATTAAAATAGTTATGCTCTAAGTTACAAAAAAATATATGTAAAAAACAATATTTAAAGAACAAATAAACTAAATAAAGACAAGTTCCAGCAAGCACCTACTAGGCTACTAGTGCTGCTTTGCATGCGTGTTTAAAAGCATAAGATGGCATTATGTGTAAGTGTTAAGCACCGCCCCATGCCTGCCCCGATATGTTTTCCCTTTCACGTAAATATTGCCTTTGCAGCTAACATAAATGCCCGGCCACTGACAACACCATCGTCTTTCATTTTCTGTCACCCTGGTATGCTATGTGCAATAACAACTTGTTATAACGTTTCTGTATTTAAGGGGCAGATTTACGACTGTAACTGATTTTAAAATGAGAATCACGCCTCAACGGCTAGATGTATTCTTTTATTTTCGTATTCTATGCCATTTCTCTAATAGTTTGATATGTTAATATTTTTAAGTTTATTTGAATAAAAAAATGTGTACATTTATAATATTGCGTCTAAAATTTTCGAGAACGTTGCAATTGTTCTTGAATACTCCTTCATTTTTCAAACTTTTTGCATAAGTCGACAAATACGTCTCTGTACAAATGGGTTAAATTAAACCCATCCTATTCGAGGCAAGGTGCTGATGATGCACCCCCCAGAAAACAGTCAGCGCCCATGTTCGTGGCCGTTTATTTGCAGTATGATTGTATGATAGATAAAGTTTTAATAGAAATAATTATTTAATTTCTGCTATAACTAACTCTTCGAGTTTATGAAAGCCTGGTGAGTATCTCATTTTTTTTAAATCAAAAGTTATTTGATTGATAAGAAAGCACTTTACTGCCTTATCTATTTACGCAGCGCACCGGCGATAAAGCTCTCAGATAAAAGTCCGAAGTTATCTACGATGATCGCTAATTTCAGGGTTTTATTTGCAATCATACTAAGATTTAACACAGAGACTGGCAAATTCTTTAATACTGAAATGTCTATGACACACTATGATACGAAAAACTGAGAAAAATTAAGGACGGTCGCCCACGGCGACTTCTACTGTACTCTTCTACTTTTTACATAGAAGCAGACGTGATGCAGTGGCAAAATACATGCATTACAGTGACTTTACTGCCGCAGGTCACCATTCCATCGCTCACGTTATTACGATTCTGACCGTGACTAATGCAATACAGCATTAATACAGACGTCGCGCGTTTGCATTGTTATAGCCTCCCCGTATGCATAAATGTCTATAGACGCAATGCTGAATCTGAATTGATACCGTCGTGCGTTACCAACGTCCAAAAGTAGCGATTCAGACGACGCGCTCACGAAACGCAAAACTGTATATTGCTGTACAAAGTCGTGCATTTATAAACATTCAGGCATAATTAACATTGAATGATTTTTCATACGCATTTCTACTCTCGTGATTTTGAATTTGTCATTGAAAGGAAATACAACATAGGTAGTTTCGCTGATGGGTCATTTTGTTACAGTACATCACGCCTATATAATCGTAAGGTTAAAGCAGAGATGTAAGTGTTACTGGTCACCCAAATTTTGTCAGTTATGATAGTCTCATATACCGAGCAAGGGACGAGCCTTTCTATTAATCGGACACAATTTCAGACTCCGGCCTACTACTGGAAAAATCCAAATGGAATAATAACATTATGCCTGACCCTGGGGATCGAATCCAGTACCACATGCGATTAATTTTGTTGAGAACATGAAGTGGCTGCTAAATGGCGTTGTTGGTGTTGAATGGCTAAGGTATTTATTTATTTATTACTTAGTTCCGAATTAAAATGAATAAACACGATTAATCTAATAAATTGATGGACTTGGAAATTAGCATTCGTTTGTATTCGGAAGTGCGATGATTGCCGAGGGACATTAAGAAAATAATTGTACTGTACTACTATTACAGCTAATTACGGATTTATTATTTATTAATAATAAATAATAAATAAAGTCGTAATAAATAATTTATAAAGTCGTCTAATTACCTTCAGGCATAACTGACAAGAAAACTTGTTTGAAATTGTTTAAAAACGACGTCAAGTCCACAACCACACAGCTTTTCTAGGTACTGTGGCAGTTTTCACCGTTTCCTGAAAAAATAAAATAATTTTGTTAACCTTCAGTACCTAGTTCATGATGAAGATCAATGGAAAACACGTTAAAATAGCAGCAGTTTGAAATATTCTTTACTAGCTTCTGGCAGCAGTTCCGCCCGCGTGAAATGTTTTTTATCATCCCGAGGGAATATTATAGCGGGATAAAAAGTAGACTATATTCTATTCTAGACTACAATCTATCTCTGTGCAAACTTTGTATTGAGTAATAAACATATATCTATCCATTCAAAATTTCTCATACTTATATTTTAAGGCAAGATCAGTGTACTTATGGTCATCAAATTTTATTTGATAGAATTACGTATAGCCCCACATTTTAATATCGGTAAAAATTATGAATGTATTGGTATTTTTTATCAGTTTTAGTTTTGGTTCTTGACGTACGTTAGGAACACTTTTAGCGCGAGTTTGGTATGAAATATGAGTACAACCTCTTCTATTTTCATGATCACCTGGTGCCAGTGCGGATCATTGCGTTGCGTTGTTGAAACCGGAACTGACACTGCTGTCAGCTTAATTTAGGCACCAGTTTCCCACAATAATAAAGCTTGGATTATAAAATATTAAATTATGTATTGTATAATATTGTGGTTAGAAATAAACATATTTTATTATCATGTCCTTTAACCAGCAGTCCATTCCACTTCACTCCACTCCACTATTCCCACACCACCCCCACCTATCCCCAAACCTAAGGTGTTGGTCGAGGCTCGTGGCTACTAAGCCACTGGGTGAAACGACTACCGATCGCTGTGTCTACATCCCACATGTCGACAACAACCTAGTGAGCCAAGTCAAGATACTTGATTTGCTTATCTTTCTCGGCTTTTGACAGTTATGTCAACAAACTTTGCACGCCTCTCAATTTGGTACACCACCACAATATCAAGCTTGGTGGCTACAATAACCGGTCAGTAATGATGGACCGACCCCAGTACAATGTAATATTTCCGTTTTCGAGACCTGGGTCGGGCACATACCTGCGGCACATCTACTGCCACAAGAATGTATTTTAGAGCAAGTTGTTGATAGATAACCCTGGCTACAAGGTTGTGACCATGCAAGTATTCTTCATTAGTGGGACGAGAATAACCAGAGATAATGTGGCGGACTGATTGACCTGGACGGTGACATGCCCGACAGATGTCTACCATGCCATGCTTCACAATAAATCTCCAGTAGTTATTCGACTTGATATTTCGTCCATAATTGCACAGACAAATCTTCGGTTTCAAAGAGGTCACCGAAAAGCAGGCAGGCCACGGACGCTATTTGGTCTACACCGAACCCATGTAGGTTCCGGAAAAAAGCGTCCGTGGAGTTCTTTACTCTGCCACAATTACCACGTCGGCGTGTAGGAAATATTTCCTAAGATTGCATATCTCGCGGTTGTGGAGGTTCTTAGCATTTAAAAAGCCTCGGCCTCCACACTTCCGCGGGATATACAATTTCATGACCGACGATCGTCTGTGATGCATTCGATATGCTGTCAGCAGTGTACGGACCTGCCTATCCAAGGTATCAAGTTCCGTTTGAGTCGATTCAAGTACATGCTCACACAGTCATAACCCAACCGTTAAAGGCGCGCACCTTGTTTCCGCCCGAAAGAAGGCTATTGAAAACTTTCTTCAGGCGGCCAAAGAAGCGTTCCTGCAACGATTGCTTCATGTCAATAACATTGATACCTAACGCTTCCAATATACCAAAATACTCTTAGGTTTCCATTGGAGGGAGGGGTCTCAGGTTAATGGAATCCGCAAGTTGAATTCCCACGGATTCCACAATCTCCCCTCGCTTTACATGCATGACCGCACATTTGTTCACACCAATCTCCACCCTGATGGCGCTACTAAAAGTTTCGGTTAGTAGCTCCATCAGTTGAAGATTGCTGGGGTCAAAGAGCTTCAGGTCATCCATGTAAAGGAGGTGAGATATAACCTGACCACATCTCTTCAAACGATAGCCTAGCCCTGAATTCTCCAGCACTGTACTTAGAGGATTCAAGGCTAGGCAAAACCAACTATCGCCATGAAATATACCTCACTTGATCCTTACAGGTTCGCTTTTCCTCTGGATATTTCGACATCCTGGATAGCGAAGGACTTTGCTCTATTTCCACATACACGACGTCAGGAAGGTGCGTAAAGTTGTATCTATTTTATACAATTCTAGCTGTTTCATGAGCCATGTACTCGTATGAGGCACCGAGTCATAGGCTTTCTTAAAATATATCATGAAACTTTTTTTGTACATATATTCTTGGAGGTATTAGAAGTAACATAGAACACTTTAAAAAAAAAAAAGGTATATGGCTTCACTGCGAGCGAAGCCGCGGGTAAAAGCTAGTAATCTACTCGTATATATATAAAAGCGAAAGGTCGCTCACTCACTCAACACGAAATATCGAAAACCGGTTAACGTATAAAAACGAAATTTGGCAGTGAGATTCCTTAAGTGACGTGAGTGCGCGCTAAGAAAGGATTTTTGGAAATTCCACCCCTGAGGGGGTAAAAGGGGATTTCAAAGTTTGTATGAAATTTCTACAGTTTGTAAATTGGACACGTGAAATTTTACATTTACGCTCTTGATTGATAAAAAAATATATGTATTTATCGGTTTTTGGAAATTCCACCCGTAAGGGGGTAAAAAGGGGGTCGAAAGTTTGTATGAAATTTCTACAGTTTGTAAGTTTGACACGTAAAATTTTACATTTACGCTCTTTGTTGATAAAAAAAAAAAATATTAATTGGTTTTCGGGCATACTACCCCTAAGGGGATAAAGTAGGGGTTGAAATTTTATGTGAAATTTCTTCGGTTGGGGAGGTAAAAAATCTGAAATTTTTGATTTACGCTCTTGGTTAAATAAAAGCAATGAGATTTTTTTTATTTCGGAGATTCTAACCATAAGGGAGTAAAAAGGGGGTTGAAAGTTTGTATACAATTTTACAGTTTGTAATTGGACACCGGAAATCTTAGTTTGTACTCTTGGTCGATAAAAAGAATTCAGGTATTTACTGGTTTTTGAAAATTCCACCTCTAAGGAGGTAAAAAGCGGGTTGAAAGTTCATGTGAAATTTCTACGCTTTTACGTGTGACACGTGAAATTAAACAGAAGCATTTATTGGTTTTTTTTTAAATTCTACCCTCAGGAGGTGAAAGATTGGATTTTTTTTGGAAACTTGGAATCAACACTAACGTAAGTAAATAGTTAAGGTTTTCATTATGAGTTTTTCAAAACTACTCCTAAAAGACGATTTAGGGGGTGTTAAAGAGTCTGAAGAATTTTACTGTACAGTGCTTCTTTTTATGATGTAGAGCACTAAAAAGGGATTTTTGAAAATTCAACCTTTAAGGGGGTGAAATTAAAAAGTCATCTGTAGGATAAAATACGGATCACGAGAACTACTCATATATGTTCAGGTGGCGCCATCTAACAGGTCGGGTGAGAGATGTAACTGCACTTTCTAGCGAACAGTTACGGAACTTGCTGGTAATGTAGATGTCTATGCAGTTCGCGTCACATCCGCAGGGTGGAAAACTATTAACGCACGATTTTTGCTTTCCAAATACCCCAAAAAATAAACGTCATAAACCTACTTTTCCTCGCTTTTGAGTTTTTGCTTCTTAAGAGAGTAAAATTTCCGTGTGTATAGTTTCGTAAATTTCGACATTTCGTTCGATGACAAGCAGCAGCAGAACCTTGATTTCAGGCTTTCGTTCACAATCCTCGGTAGTATAGTGGTTAGTATGCCCGCCTGTCACGCGGTAGACCAGGGTTCAATTCCCTGCCGAGGAGAATCTTTTTAAGAACTATTTTTTTATCTTATTGGGTTTGCTTCGCATTATGGTGTGTAGACGAGAGTTCATCGTATTGGCTATTACTTCAGTTACAGTAGTATTGAATACTTTGAACACTGATTCTTCCCGACTGGTACAATAGTTGCTGATAGTACATTTCGTGTTAGTAAAATCTTTCTTAATATTGAAAATGCGAAACTTTGGTTGGATGTATGTTTGTTATTCAATTACACAAGAACGGCTGAACGGATCTGGATGAAATTTGGCACAGAGATAGGTTATAGTCCGAAATAGCACATAGGTTACCATTCATCCCATTATAATGTTCCCCTGGGATAAAAATAAAATTTTTCCCACGGGCGAAGCCGCTAGCAGAAGCTGGTAAGTAATAAAACATTTTTTTTCGTTCATTTATCATTATATACCTCCTAACCCAAAGGTAGCCTTTAAATGTAGAAAATGCCTTGTACTATTAACTTCGCCTTTTTACAACTATGTTCTGTCTGCCTATATTGGTTTGTCATGGATGGTCAACATTCAACACAAGTTCTCTCAGCCGTAAACTTCAAGAACTGTTCTGAGTCCTGCACAAATTGTGCAAGGTTTAAAAAGGAATAAACTTGGCCCAACATAAATTGCAGCAAACTCGAAACTTTACTATTATAAGAATATAATGATTTCGGGGCCATTGACAACCAGTTTTTTTTTGCACATCTTGTCTTTACAGGGTTTTGAGACATATTTCCGATGAAGGGACTTAACTAGGATTTTTAGCAGCAAGGGTCTTATTTCCCTGAGGTATAAGTTAACTATTTAAAATTACTTCTAGTCACTATATTTTTCCATTGGTATTATTCCCAATTTTTAGGGTTCCGTACCTAAAGGGTAAAAGCGGGACCCTAATACTAAGACTCCATGGCCCGCCTGTCTGTCTGTCTGTCCGTCTGTCACCAGGCTGTATTGTAGATCATCACAGATGATATATTTCTGTTGCCGTTATAACAACAAATACACAGAATAAAATAAATATTTATGTGGGACTCCTATACAACAAACCTGATTATTTGTCGTTTTTTGAAATAATGGTATGGAAACCTTCGTGCACGAGTCCGACTCGCACTTGGCAGGTTTTTATGGAACTATGATCTCGCAGTCGCAATCTGCCATAACAATATCCTTATATTTTGTATTTTTTTGACACTGATTGTCGCTGAGATGACATTGCAACATAAATTGAAACACTTGTAGTACGAGAATTGGCATTCTTATGGCTACGGCGTAGCACTAAGACGTATCGTAGCTGTACGTCGCCGGCGTAGCGCTACGACACAGATTTTATGAATTAAACCTGAGACCAATTACGGTAGTTTCCTAAAAATTTGTACTTGTTCCTTCAGGAAAACCAAAAGTCATTGGACACATATTTCTTACTTTTTAATACTCTTATCTCTATTCTAGAACCGTTATCGACAGTCAATTGTGCTGAAATTTTGCTTTCCTAAACATTTGGTTTGAATACCAATGCAAAATTCAAAAAAATATTGCCATCGTCAGCCGTCGATCACTTCATCGCTTACCATCAGGTGAGATAGTAGCCAAGCGCGAGCCTATATTAAATATAAAAAAAATAAAGCTTGTTTCTAACAAGGATTAAAGGTTATTTTTTTGTTGTGGTAGGACTTTGCCGCCCGCCAAAGCAAAAAAAAATATAAAAAGACTTTTTGAATTCATTATCTATATACTTTCAAAGTTTATCTTGGACATCACTGACTTCGGTAAAAGTAAAATCGTGAGAAAATCTGACTTACAATTTAGAAGTAATTTTAAGTTTAAATTTCAAATCTCCAACCCAACTTAAGCAATTACTGCTTCTATCTTCACTTATAAGATGAGGCCCTGCAGCTGGAAAGTAACAGACAGGTATTATTATTAGTATTTTTCATTTGTCACGTAACAAAAAAGAATGCTATTATAAGTTACATTGTGCGCACAGCTGAAGAGTGAAATTTCCTTCGTCTTTGTTCCCTGATAGCTACAACTTAGCTGTAAAACTAACGTAATGTAAAAATAACGCAAATGTAACTTAAACGTTACGAAACGTAATATCAATTGTGACTAATAATTAAATACAGCATTCGTTCGATGTTAGTAAATCTGGGCAGACCAAAAGGAAGAAACTGTCTGATGTTACCTGATCATGCTGCGGTCGATGCGGTCCAGCACGAAAGGCCGGATAGCCGTCGGAGGCAGGATGTGCCGCGCGTGCCTGCCCAGTGAGCATGCGCCGCCAGCACTGCCGACGCAGCCGTTGTGGAGCTGTAATTGGTGCTGTAGCTGTAAGACGGTAAGGTTGATGTCATCGGGCTATTGTGAATAGGTTTCTTATAGGCAAGCGTGCTTCACCGTAGACCACAACATCGCTTACCATCAGACGAGATAGTGGTCAAACTCAAGCCAAAAGATAATAAAAAATGAATCTATCCTCATAATGAAAAACAAGTTTTAAACTGTTTTGTCAGGATTCAAAAAACAAAACAAAAAGTCAAACAAGCTTAGTTAAGTTTTTGGTTCTGATAATATGTAAAATAGCAGTTGGTTAAGACTGCTATTAATTGTCAGGTGTGGGGTTCGAACCCACGCTCCCTTTCGAGAACCAGAGCTTAAATCTGGCGCCTTAGACCACTCGGCCAACCTGACGTGTTGACTTCAGCTGAAATATGACTTTATATTCGCTCATAAGTGACAATAAATTAACAAGTAGCGTATTTTTCTGTTCCTTCTTCTTGTCTGTTTATATATTAGACACATCAAAAGTGTCTAGGGATCAATTACATGGGCTGTTGAAACTTCATTCAACCAATCACAGCAGATAACGCGAGCTTGACAATTTGTTCCATTAATTCTGCGATAGATGTAGAAACCAGGCCCTAGTATTCCAGGCATCTTACTTTAATTTCTATGTTTAAGTTAATAACTTATCGCTATATTTTATAATAACTAAGAAAATACACCTACCACCACCCTATGTATCACCATTGTACATGAAGTTTAAATAAATAAATAAAATTGCATTTTTTTCTAATTGTCTTAAATTAACCTTGTCTTTAAGTTAATGCCGTCAATTAAATGGCAACAAAAGATAAAAATGAGGTTTTTAAATTTTTATTGTAAAGATAAAAATATATAATCTGTGTTTCCACCATTGACACGAGTCATACAGTCACAGCGATTTGACAAGCTTAAAATCAGTTCATCAAAATCACTTTGAGAAATGGCCGCCACGCTCTTTCTAACAAGTCAAAAAGTTGTTGTGAACGGCATGCATTTTTTATTTAGATTTTTATGAATAGGATCGCGCTTGAACACTATCTCACCTAATGGTAAGCTATGATGTGGTCGACGGTGTAGCACGCTTGCCTAGAAGTAGTAACCTTTCCACTATTGACTTAAAAACCCCAAGGTTGTAGCATCATGTGCCTAATCATGTCGTGACTGGCTTGTGTTTGCAATTTGTTATGTTTGTTGTGAGTTTTCGTGTGATTTATTTTGATGAAGATAAAAAAAAATAAAGAATGAGTGATTATGACTGAGGTATCTTTATTTTTCTCTCAAAACATGATCCGCAGGTTTATTACGTATCTTTTGCAAGAGCAAAACGATAGCGATCAAACGCTTTATGTCATAAAAGTCGGATTAACATGCAGTGCATGTATGGTAGGTCCTACACAATCGTTTTCTAATCGCTCGCTGTTTATCAGAAGCACTTATTTAATAAAAAAACCGCCAGCAACTCTAAAACTGTTCTGTATGGAAGAGCAATTATTGCGCAAAAATCGCTATCGTTTTGCTCTTGCAACAGCAAAAGATACGTAATAAGCCTGCCGGTTGGATTCGGAAGGAAGTTTCGGTTTCGACCAAAACTGAGACTTACCAAAATTCGGTTTCGGTTTCGGTCGTAAAAATCAGTTTCGGTCGGACACTAAACCCTTCTATATTGAGTTAAATATAGGATTGGTATTATTTATATTCTTACTTGTGAGAGTTTTGATTTTCTATGAGTGAGCTCATGAGGGTTTGTAAGCTGCTTGTCTTGCACGGCACCCGTTGGGCCCAGCATCATGACGCCGTGGCAAACTCGCTGGGTCTCGTTTAACTGAAACACACATTAATACTCGATTATTTTCTGAGTCTAACGCTAGCCCGATGAGCAGCAGACTATTTGAAGCCCTGACACTGCACAGCTAGAAGACGTAGCGGCGGACCACGCACCGCAGATAGTAATGAAACACTAGTCCACGCTAGCTCAGGACAGAAATAGCTAGAATTCATGGGACCTTTGCCTAGCAGAAGGATGTTGCAGGGATCTATAATATTATCAACAGCTGACCTTAATGGAATACATTCTGACACGCACTTTTGATGAAAATCACTTTTATGTTATTAATAAATCCAATATCTAAAATTAATTCAGCCAGCAGCGTCCGCGTAAAAAGTGTTTTCTTATCCTACCGTAAAATTATACCAGTATGAACAATATTCTGTGTTCAGGAACTATCTGTTTCAAAATTTCGTCCAAATTTGTTTAGCCGTTTTTGCGTGTTTGGAACACAAACATACAAACTTATACAAGGGTTCTTTTTCTTTTTGTGCAATGGATGCAAACGGTGTCTAAAACCATATTCTAATATATTTTCAAGCATTTAATTTTGTTTATATACCTTAAAAATATAACAATATTAAGATCATAATTACGAATATTTTAAAACTTTTTCGGGGTTCTTTAAATCCCCGAAAAAGTTCTTAAACCACACGTGATTCTAACAAAGTAACAGATCCTCATTTTTACAAGCATTTTTTTTAAATTGCGATGTATGTATGTACGTATATTCGGATAAAATCATGCAACTGAATTTTACAGCAGTGACCCTCAATCAATTAAGATGAAATTTTGCAAACACGTGTTTGGTTTGGGTGTCAATGCACGGTAAGCCAAAAAGCTTGTTTAATTTATTAATTTTTTGTTGTAAAAAATTAAAAGGCGACAATTACTGAAGTCAAAGTGTTCATAATATACCTACATAAAAATAAATGACACCCAATATTTCCCACCCAGGAGAGACCAAATACGATCTGTAAATTAGTAGAGCAACGAATACTTCTCATTTTGTAAACTCTAACAACCTCGCAGTACATTTACAACCAGTATTAACAAAGTATTAAGCATACATTCTTCAAGGTTAAAGTTTGGCGTAAATGTAATCAGCGTTTGATAATAAGAGCACTGGTATTAAACATCGTATTTAACTTGTCCTGACTTGTTTAAAAAATGCCCACATGATTATTTTAAATAACAAATAGAGATTTAAGATGCTAAAACAATGGGTTACCTGTGGTTTACACACGTGAAAAAGCCGTAGATTTTTACTGCAAAATACCATGCATGAACAGTAGCCATTAGTTTGAACTTTTTTTTAAAGTGTATGTCTGTGTAGCAGCTAAGTGGCTACGCGACCGTAGGCATGACTTCATTTACAGTGTAGCAACTGACTTTCATTGCTTGAAACGGAAGAAATCGCACAAAATCTATTTAATAAAATTAGTCTCTAAAAAAGTTTGTATATTCTGCCCCTGTAGTTTTTTTAATCTTTCAATAATGAAGGCACTTAATCTTTAATTAAATGATGACATGATTTTTGTCTGTGTTTATCTATGTTTTCGGCTTTTCGGTTACATATTGGGTAGTTACTCTTCCTGATTTATGTCGCGCTAGTGCTCTTGGTACGCTTTTCACTCTTTGTCGCCCTATTTATTAAATCGATCTGGCATAGCTTTAATTAGTTTGAAACGATATTCTTCTAGATTGGTCGCATTTTCATAAAAATCTAGTTCAGATGACGGGATCTGTTAAATTTGAGAAATTAATAAGATAAGGTGTGAATAGAACACGGATTATTTGGCTCTGATATATTTCTTCATTTTATTCTGTCATCTCGATTTTTCATAGATACATTAAGATCCAAGAGGAATTGAGGGACTTTTTTGTATTAATAGTAATTAATTTGGCAATTCATCTATGTTATAGACAATGCACATACTCTATATACAGAGTGCTGATTTTGTTGTTTCGGGTATGAAGTGTTCACCTGCAATAGAGGGTAACATAGTCGCATCAAGGTAGAGTCAGATTTTTCATTGGAAATAACGTTCGACACAACCATTTTCAGAGTAATTTCTAACTGCTTATATAGAATTTTAGAAAAAAAACATTACAAAGACGTCAATGTAATTACTATGATTCCAATTTAATTATACCAATTTTATTATTATAATATTAGGAACAAAATAGTCGAAAATTAGGGGTTGGTTTGCATTAATTCGCATACAGCTGAAAATTGGTAGCGGTCTTAGGTCCTTCAGCAATTGCTGGCAATTCTAACTGCTTCTCCATCACTCGTGGAGGCATGTTTTATATTCATTTACACTAACAGGTTTTAAAAGACCTACAGCTCAGCAAGCCAAAATCGCAAACGATCTTTTTTAGATGATATTCAAGAGTTTAAAAAATCCACATTATAGCAAACGTTATTGCTTAGAAAAGCTACTACGCTGCGACGACTTCTCTGAACCTGTAATAATATAATGCGAGACTATTGCAGTTACTGAATACTATTAACGGTCCTAGGTTTTGATTTTAACCGGTTGAATACCGTAATTACCGAAACAATGGAAAAGCAATTCTGTCTCAGTTTGGTTTAATATTGTGATTACTGGCTTCTCTGGTCATCCCAAACACGTTTTATAATCACAGTTAGCCAGGTATTCCTATTTAAAACTGTCGTCAGTGTCAAAAGTGTGTCAGTCGAAAATCTAGTCTCAAACTGCATTTCCAAAGTTTTCCCGCCTACGTTACTGCGTTAGTATTAAAAATACATTCTGGTGACTTAGGCCTCCTAGTATTTTCCCTCTGTGTTTACTTGTAAAAATACCACAATTTCAGCAGCAGGACTACATTTTCAGCCACACGACTAGACCGTTCGGACGGGATGCTGGGTCCTGACTGCTAGCGTTTGGTTTGTAAATTGGTAGTGTAGTAGTGTGAGAATGAACACACGCCTCCATCTTTTCCGTGTAGTGGTTACTGGTTAATACACATCCTCCCTTTTATGCTGTCCCGTTATTATAAACTATTGCATTTAATCGCTGTCATTTAGAATTGTTGATAACTGAGCGTTGCCATGACACCATACTTGGACTTATTTCAGTGAACATAAAATTTCAAAATGATGAAGATTGAAAGGTCTGCTTTGTATAAGCATTTGCATACAATGAAGAAGTCAAGCGACATTTGTAATCCAAGCAAGAAGTTTGAAACTTCCATTTAAAAAAATCCTCTTTATTTAAATTTGTTTAGGTCCAAAAACAAATTAATTTTCGGAATATTATTTTCATTTTCTGATTTTCTTCAAGTTAAAACTAGCAATTTATTATCTTTCTGCTTTTGGATCACCGTATCTCTCAACGATAATCTGTCAGTGTTTAGCAGGAATCTTCTTCAGTGTGGGCGGCTTTAAAGATTCCTGAACGCTTGCTTCCAAGGCCCGCTTATGGGCTGTCGAAGAACACAGTGGATGGTAGAATACTCTTTAATTTATTTGTTTGCTTTACCTCATTCAGATATCAGTAATGCTTTCCATTAATTTAAAGGTGTGGAAGAATGCCAATTACACGCCTGTTCCCCTTGGCACTAAGCAGTTATTATCGATTGCCAACTGCAACCTAAAAAGTACCCTAACTTACCGTATTTGGGATGAGACTTATAACTACATTTGTTTAAACAGTTGTCTAGCTTCTCATTAGATTCAGTTCAGCGCTGTCAAGTTATGTCATAAGCAATACATTAATTCCATACATTTTGGACTGTAAAGTGATGTATTTAATAGAAGCATATAGGATTCTCTTTCAAAATAAATAAAATTACTTATTTATTTCTATTCATACATAAAACAACTTTCAGACTAAATTCAGTTGGAATACCGCCAGCCACCAAGGCTATGAAACAATTTGACGTCATAAAAGTAGTGTTGAATATAAAAACTATGTTAATGGCACATCCACGGTTCAAAACAACATTCATGAAAACCTAACGTTCTGTTATGAGAGCCTAGTGCTAAAATATTTTACGGTTTGCCTGGATCAATATAGTTATCCTCGTCATCCAAGTACATAGTAAGAAACTGCAGTTTCTATGGAAACGATGCATTGGAACGAAGTTCGCTAAGCCAGCTGACATTACGGCTTAGTGAGAAAAGTACACAACACAAGCTCTATTAACAGTCCGGGTGAATTCGACTTATGTATTTTTACTTTTTCGCCTACCAAAAGGCGAGATAGTGGTCAAACGCAAGCCTACCGAATAAAAAAAATATAACTAATGCACTAAGATACAAAAATACTTTAGGCTGTAGCTGTAGCTACCCCAATGATATATAGATGAATGGTAATGCAAATAATCATATAAACAAGTAAGTATTAGTAAAAATCTGCAATCTACACGATGGTGTTATCTTGTATGTTTGATGAGTTGAAATGGCCATGGAAATGTTTTTAATGCATTATCTTCAAAGTTATAAGAAGGGTCGAGATAAATATGCACCATCTTCTTTCCTGCCCAGCATCCACAACCACCTGCATCTTCCACGACTTGAACGAGGCCTACGACAGGGCTATCAAGGTCACCACATTTTGGTCCAACAATATTTGAGCCAAATCAACACGAAAAGAAGAAAAAAGTCTTCTAAGTTTAAACTAATTCAGATGGCTAGAAGTCCTAGTAAAACTGATTGATTACATTTGTAGACGGTAACGAAATGAACAAAACAAGATAATAAAGGCTTGTTAAGGAGCAAAGAACTTTTGCTAATTACTTCATTTACTTGTTTGCTTCTTACTACATTGAGTTGTTATTAAGTTAGCCGCACGCATTTCCTACGGTTATTTATCACTCCACCGGCACCACTTTCGATCACTTAATAATTACGAAGGAAAAAAAAAACACACGCTGAAAGAAAATTTATGTAACCGATCCAGTGTTTATTTACTACTAGACTTTTTGTCATCTTGTGTACAACTTCTGTTATATTTTGCAAGATATTTGTAAAAGAATTGAGAAAGAGTAAAAGCGTCATTTTGGCCTGCCGCTACATGAAAACATTCCAATTATAGACTTAATAAAATGATCACTCAAACATTTTTTTACTGAAATGGATTCAGTATTACATAACGCATGTTTTCCGTGTAAGATTTCATAAGTTTTTGTCATAATTCGTAAGAAATTTGCTAAAAATGTCGCAAACTTGATTTCATCTAAGGTGGATCCGATTTACAACATTAAGTCGATGACTACACAGACGACTTAGACATCACGCTATAGCGGTAGTTGTTACGTTTTGACTGCTGGAAATTCCTGATTCAAGCTCTAAATGGTTATGGGCTCCTAGTATTTTGCATCGTATTCGAGCCAACTTCACACCACGAGTGTCGCGCGGTTGACGCAAGCGCTATGCTAGGCCTGCAATGTATCGACAATGTGAGTATAAAAAAAATCTTTTTTACAAAAAAAAAATACTGTCGACTTCCAACTAAAAACACTACAAAGTGAAAATAACTTTCTTTTTCGAAGTCGGTGTCTTTGGTAGGTACCAATTTTTTTCGTTATGGACACCGAAATGGACTTCGAAAAAGAAAGTTATTTTTCACTTTGTAGTGTTTTTAGTTGGAAGTGGGTAGTACTCGTATTTTTTTTTTTAAAAGATTTTTTATTTTCCACTTTTCAGTTGTACCTATTAAGCATCTTGCCTTTAGTGAAGTACTTATAATGCCAGAATAGTTTAACTGAATGCCAATGATCATAACCTGTGAAATGAGAGTGTATCAAGGTGAACTGTACACATCTGCGTACCCCTTTAGAGCGTAGTGGCGTGATGTTATGTTATGAAATGGTATAAACAATAAACAGACATGCGGTTGCAGCAATCGCGAGAGATTTGCCGTCATTTATTGAAGAGTTCTGCTGTATATCTCCGAAGTTCTTCATCAGATCTTCACTAAATTAAAATGGGACCAATTTCGAAATATACTCTAACAAACAAAAAAAAAATTTCAAAATCGGTCCACAATTGACGGAGATATCAGTGAACATACACAAACAAAAAAAAAAGAAAACTAACTCGAAGTCGAACATAGAACCTCCTCCTTTTTGGGAAGTCGGTTAATAAATACAATGCTTCTTAATATTTCTCATAGTGCTCACACTTACTGTTGGTTTCACAATCACATTTAAAAGGATTAAAATAATTACTTAACTTTTCAATACAATATTTTTGGTATACTTACATTTATTTGGTCTGTGGTGCGTCTGTGCCATTTGATATTATTAAGGTGGCCATGGCAACCGGCTAAGGCCGTCTCAGTAGTCAAACAAGTCACATCGTCATATATGACGTCCACCGCTTTCACAGTGGACTATGCCGCCTTTGTTGCGATGCAATGAACAAGCTATCGCCGAATACCGTCTGATTCACTCATAAACGTAAAAGTTTCTGATTCCAATCCAAGTTAATTAAAATCTACACATATCAGTACAGAACTTTATCAATTCATGTCCAAACTTCGCGGAGTGGTGCGAATAAAAATACCCAGAACATAAACAAATACACGTTGTGCATCGCCTTCTTCTATAATTGCATTAATAGCACCCAAACAATCAATGAACTCTGTCAAGTTATCAGCGTTATCCACCGGCATATACACATTTACAATTATGACGCATCCCATATCCATATCTATACGCACAGCCGCTAAGCGGTCACTCGTACAGCTAATAGGCGAAACATACGGGCATTTTATTGTGTTCCACATAATGGCTAAGCCCCGTACGGCCTACCTCTCAAAAGCCCCATTATCCCCATCCCATGGGGTAGAAGCCAAGTCTCCTGCAGCAGCAAAATATCGTTCGTTTTAGAAGATTCCCGCACACATTGTACCGATCGTTTAATAGATTTACAATCTGTACTATCTACTCGTATACTAATAATATAAAGTTTGATTTGTTTGGTTGGTTGTTTGAACGCGCTAATCTCAGGAACTACTGGTTGGAATTGAAACATTCTTTTTGTGTTGGATAGCCCATTTATCGAGGAAGGTTATAGGCTATATAACATCACGCTACGACCAATAGGAGCGGAGCATAAATGGAAAATGTTGCAAAAACGGGCAAAATTATTCCTTTTTGAGACATTCCGTTTCGTGCGCTGCCTTACGCAAAATTCATGTGTATAGGGTAGGTAGGTAGCCAATTGACGGGAGCGAAGCCGCGCGGGACAGCTAGTTGTAGGATAAATCTCTCGAGATTGCTACAATCGCATGTCTATTTATTTTTCACACCCTTTCATAACATAACCTCTAAAGGGGTACACAGATGTGTAAAGTTCACCCTTTGACCTGTTCAAACACTACAAGTGAAAAACAACTTCAATTTTGGAAGTCGGTGTCAAAAAACGAAGAAACAAAAACAAGAACACTGATTACCCAAAAAAATTAAGAACATTTTCTACTTGTTTGATTGATATTTTTAGTAACGAATATTATCTCATTTAAAACATCCAGTCAAAATTATTATGAAGGGGATTGGTAGCTGTTAATCCTACATAAAATGCCTGAAGTTCGATACTATCGCAAAGTTATTTAAAACGATACAGAAGAGGTGTCTGAAATAAAAGAATGTTGTTTATGTATATTGTATCCTCCACGTGGACTGGACAGCTATGCGCTTGCGTGAAAGTGGTAGCAGGGGCAGTATTAGTTCAAAACTATTACTAGGATCCCATAAGGTATCAGAAGCTTGAAACTTCAATAAGCTGAATAGTTATCTACACTCCATAGCTATTTCTTCTCAGGGGTAGACAGAGAACAAATTAAATGGTGACTAAAGCTGGCTTTTTTTCAACAAAATTATTTCGTTTTATTGTTTTATTTTAAAGTTTTTTATTGCTTTGCATAGATAGGTGCTAAGTTCAATCTCATGGATAAAACACCGTTGAAACTAACAAGAAGTGAAGATTAGCCTTAAAAAGATTTTTATACAAAATTAACAGTGTTTATAGGTTTTACAATCGGATAGCCAACCTAGTGTGTGTCGACTACTCAAAAAAGAGTTTTGGGATCTATTTCGTACAATCAGTAGGTCAAAATTATATATATCAACTAGCACTTTGCCCGCGACTTCGTTCGCGTGATTTCGTTTATCTTATAAATGACTCTTATGTGCAGTTAGTGAAGGCGACTAAAACTAAGCTGTTATTAAATCAATAAAAATGGGGTATCGTAGATATACAGGGTTTATTGGTTTGGGACGATTCCTTATATGACTTTAAGAATAATAAATTTTAGGTTACCGCCACAAAGTAAAATCCTCCCCTAAAAACTTAAAAACCTCATTTTGCCCCCTTGAGGTTCGAGTTTCGAACACAAACATATGATTCATTCTTTTCATCTCTTTTTTTATTTGTCGTTTATGTTAATAAGATTGAAGATTCCTCAAAATCTTTAACACCTTTATCCTATCTGGGAGGTAGTTTTAAAAAACATTTTATGTAAATTTCGATTATTTAGTTTATCCCCAAGGAATTTGATTTTTCTAACAAACAAATTTTGCCCCTTTTCACTCCCTTAAGGGTTGAATTTCCGAAATTCCTACTTAGTGCTCCCCTAGAACCCTACGTCAAAAACGAAAACTTGTCAGAAGATTATCAGTTTTGGGTTAGTTTAGTAAAACTTAAAATGCCAACCTTTATTGTTTACATAGGCTTACTTACGCTTATATCACGTTTCAAGTTTATTAACCCAAGAAATATGATTCATCAAAAAAAAATTGACATCCCCGACATCGTCTTTTGGGGGAAGTTTCGAAAAACTAATAATGACAACTTTTATTGCTTACTTAGGTTGGTATTTATGTCAAGGTTCATGTTTATTAACCCAAGAAATAAGATTTTTCAAAAACACTTTAATACCCCCTAAATAATCTTTTGGTGGTAGTTTCGAAAAACTAATAATGAAAACCTTTGTTGTTTATTTGGATTGGTATTTGAGCCAAGTTTCAAGTTTATTGACCTAAGACATCAGATTTTCCATACAAACTTCAACACCCCTTAAATCATCATTTAGGGGTAGTTTCAAAAAACTAATAATGACAACCTTAATCATTTCCTTAGAATACTATTTGTACCAAGTCTTAAGAATTTTGGCCAAAGGAATAAGATTTTTCAAACAATCTTTCAACCTCCTCTTTACCCCCTTAGGAGTAGAATTTCCAAAAATCCTTTCTTATCGGATGCCTACGTCATAGAAAGAATACACCCTCCAAGTTTCAGGTCTCTGCGATCAGCGGTTTAAGCTGTGCGTTGATCCGTCAGTCAGTCATTCAGGACAAAGCATTTTATATGTATAGATTTCTCTGTTTTCTTGGTAGTTTCCTTACTAACAAAAGTCCTCACTCTAATAATATAATAAATATGAATGTGGTTTTTTTATTTACGCTTTCACGCTTTAATGGCTGTACGAATTTGGATGAAACTTGGCATATGGATAGACCAGCACCTGGAATATGGAATATGGGATACTTTTTATTCTGGTTCCCTTGGGTTAATTAAACAGATCTCATACAGGCGAAGCCACGGGCATAAACCAGTTTTCTAAAAAGTTTTCATCCAAAACAATTTGTGTATGCACAATTTTTGATCAATCGGTAATATTTGTTTTCAGATTCAAGATTTGACACTCACGTACTAACAAACAAAAAAGGCAAGTTAAATAGTATAAAATGTAAAATTCTTTTAAAACAAGTTTTTAATGGATTAAAACGTACCCAATGTAATAATGGTTGTCAATACACATCGAATGAACTCAAACACGATGGTACTATCTTGTCCGCTTGTGGAATTGCTGTGGCCACCTTCACGCTCCATCATAAGACCAGCTCCATAGTACCATAATATTATTTCAATGTTTCCAAATTTACATAAGTACGCCAACTTTCAGCTTAATGGGATGCCAGAAAGTGCTTGAAATATCAATTACTAGTTGCCGGACACACATATGAGCAAGATTATCCATACTAATAATATAAATGCAAAAGTAACTCTGTCTGTCTGTCTGTTGCCTTTTCACGTTTAAACCGCTAAACCGAGTTAGATGAAACTTGGTATGGAGATAGTTTGAGACCCGTCCTTACATAGGATAGTTTTTATCTCGAAAATCATCCTTTTAGGACTGGAAAGGGGGGTAGAAGTTTGTATGGAAAACTTGCAATAAATATGCGCGATATAAAAATAGGTTATTCGAAGTACTAATGCTACGCAGACGATGTCGCGGGCAAAATCTAGTAATAATATAAAGCTTGTAATAAAAGCTTGTAGAAACAGTAATTTTTACTATTAAACTATTTTCTTTACTTGCAATGTATGTATGTGTGTTCGGATCAAATCTTGAACTGAATTTTAAAGCAGATATCTTCAAGCGATTAAGATGAAAGGCGAACGGCAGGCTTGTATGGGCACTTCGTACCGCAAATAAAATTTCGTGTTTTGGGATATTTTTTGTTTTAATTGGTAGTTAATACGATAAATAATCCTTTTTTTAATTCTTAGATTTTTAGAACTTGGAACATAAAAGTTATAACCAGTTTTGTTTTTTAAGGTTATATACTAGTGTACCAATGTAAATTGTTACATATAGGTAAATGTTGCAGATTGTTACATAGGTAATGTGTAAAGTAAATTGTTTGTTGCTATCTTTGTAGTATTTTCCTTACCAATAAGTAGGTAGATTGAGATGAGGATCGTACCTACTCAGGGTATTACTAAATACCTATATCCACCAGCTGACTGCGACAGTTTGATAATGATGAGTTTGGTTATATTTAATGTTATTTCTATTTCTAAATAATTAATTATCATTTCAATTTTGTGTTATTTTATGTAAGGTAACATCTAAAAACATAACTGCGTTGAGTGCACGATTTTATTACGTTTTTATATTAAAATCTTTTTATTGATATTATTAATTAATCCGAAGTTCTAAAAATAGTAAACTTACATGAAAATAAATGGCTTAGTTGCCTTTATTTATATACCAAATTCTATAAACGAACAATAAAAAAAAATATGCGGTACAAAATCTGCCGTTCACCTTTGCAAACTCTTTTGTTTTGGATGACAGTTCACGGAAGCTAAAAAGCTTGTTTAAAAAACGCTAATAGTTACGTAGTATACGAGTAAATTTCTCGTAAGTTTTCGTATATATGTATATCTTTTATCCTACTACTATCCTACTATATTCTATACCAAAATTATAACGAGGAAAGATTTTTTTGTTTGTTTGTTTGTATAGGCTCCGAAACTACTGGACCGTTTTAAAAAAGTGTTTCACCATTAGAAAGCTACATTATTCCTGAGTGAAATAGGCTATTTTAAATTCAGAAAACGCGTCCTGTGGTGTAGTCCACGGGAGCGAAGCCGCGTGGAACAGCTAGTCTATTGTAAACGTCTAAGGTTGTGAGGATGGATGGATGGATGTTTGTTTCTCTGCCACGCAAAAACCTCTGAACGGATTTTGATGCAACTTTACAGTATAGCTTATACATCAGAATAACACATAGGTTATAATTTATGAATATATTGGGGGAAGTACTAATTCTACGCGGGTGGAACTGCGGGCGGCAGCAAGTATTACTGATTTGTTTGATAATAGATAATAATTCATTATTTAGTTTATGTTTTTTGCGTGTATGTAGGTGTAAATGGTCATAAATAAACACACTTTATTATTTTTACAGTTATTCAACGTTTTCTGATGCCAATTACAAACTTTTTGTTTCGGCAAGTTTTAAACGTACATAATTATTTGTAATATTGAGATCAAGGCAAAGCCCAACTTCCAGGGAGGAGTATCCATAAAGTTACTTGCTGTATAAAAGTTGAAACAAAAACTTATGATGAAAAATGTCCTTAGTATATTGATGAAATGGGCCATGTACTATGCCCCCAAGATCGTTAACGCCAAAACTGTGTTAGATTTTGTATTTCAATAACGTCCTAAGCCAAGAAAACGAACGATTGTATGTATATAGCACTAGCTTTAATCATTTAACTAAGATCTGTCTATATTGCTGTTACAAAACAATTCCTTTAAGCACAAAAAGATTATGTATATTATTTTGGAAATTCCGCTTTTAAAATTAATGTTACTTGTTTATTCTAAAAAGCGCAATCAACAAAGATCTGATTTAATATCTTGTATTTGACTATTACAATTTGGGCCACATTGATTCCGCTCGAGCAGTTACGTAAGTTTTTCAACGCGAACAACCAAAGGTTAATAAAGGACACGGAGGTAATGATCAACGCCACACCAGAACGAGATGAAGACTTGCTTGTAACAAGGTCGAAATATTGTCGCGTTTGAGCAAGGACTAGACCAACTTCACTTAAAATATTAGGACTGATTGGAGAAAATTGGTTAGGGTACGTACATGGGAACCACACGGATTATAAAACCGCGAGCACTTCTTACTCAACAACAATTGTATTGCTCTTGATTGTGTTTACTGTTTATTTTCACTTGGAGCAATATTAACCAGAAAAAATGGAGAGAAAAAAACAATTACTTACCTGCATCTTACGAAAAATGTGCAGAATTCTCTAGGTGCACCTTCTCTTGAAGTTCAATCATCAGGATGCCTGCTGAAGAATGTTGCAGTCGAGACTTCTGGATATAAATCCGCAGATACCTGAGAATATTTACATGTTTTTTAAGCTATAATGTTGAATTGTTAATGAAATTATGAAGACTTAAATATAGAATTCCCTGCTTGTACCACAGTTAATACTGCAACTCAATAGGCCAATGATTTAGCTAGAGTGCTTTACATTTCCTCTGTAATACGCGGTTCTCAGTAACCACAAGTAAAATTTAAAAAAACCCCGACACATTTTTATTTCATGCTACATAATCTATCTGAATTCAGCTGAATCCGGTAACACTGGAAGCCGACCCCAATATAGTTGGGCAAAGGCTAGGCAGATTGATTGATTGCTACATAATTTATCTAGTAGTAGATACGATTTTATTGACAATCTATTGAACACGTAACTATGACACGATATCTTGCAAAAACACCGTGATTAAAACGGCAAAACGGAACAATTGTACGGCTGAACCGATTTTCATCAAACATAGCTAAGAACACTATCGATAAAGTCACCTTTCAAACAAAGACAAACGGATTCAAAATCGGTTCATTCGTTTTGGAGCTATTATGCCGCCACGGTAGAACATTCCTACACCACAGCATGATTTTCTTCTTGTTTACATCTTTTTTCTTTTTAGTTCGCTTTTAAGCAGTCGGGTTTTTTGTTATTTTTTAACTTTGCAACTTTAAAATAGCTTATTTTTTTGAAGTCAGATATAGAGACGTATGGATTTTATTTATCAGATCAAGTTTCCTGTTCCCGTTTTCGGTTCTTGGTTCAAATACCAACAACCTAAATAGCAATTTTATTGATGGCGCAAGATTATTCTGATAGTGCCTCTTCTTTTTGCATGATCTCCTAGTATAGATGCGGTTCTTTGCGTTCCGTTTCATGGTACCGGATTTGTTACTCTTCTTTTGGTATGCGACAGTATCATAAACTACTTACAAGCAATCGTTGTGTGTATTATTAATTCGCTAAGATAATCTACAGTTAAATACAAAATAATTAAGTGACAGCTAGAATCTGACGGTCAGCTTATAATATAATTATTTACAACTTTGAGAGGTGCATGTGTATGTGTCCCGCTTTTCTAAAACGAAAAAGGATGAAATACAATTGAGGCTTTAATATATAAACATAATACGAGTATTATGACGTCTTTTCTACTAGATACAGGCAAGCCCTTGCCACTTTTGAAGGTTTCGGAATCGTAACCTACGCGATATCTAGGTACTGAGTGTTCTTAAAAATTAAAAAGTTTTAAAACGTTGCTCTTACTCTCGGGATATTCTATTGAAAAGAATAATAAGTATGAAAAGATTAAAATATATTTAAATTAGATTGGAGTGGACTGGAATGTGGTATTACATACAGATCAATTTTAAGTGTATGTTGTGAAGATTTGGATAATAATTTATGAAACTATTAGTACCGATAGGTTTTGCCCACAAGCTCTCGATATTATGCCGTCATACTCGAATGGTAATTCATTTGATATTAAAGGCCCATTAAAACTTAACCCAGAGTTGGTTGGTAAAACAAGTTTAAATTGACAATACTGTATGACATAAAGTCAGTTTGACCTCATATTACCAACTAACTCTGAGTAAAGTTTTAATTGTAAGAGTGGTCCTTAGTGGCGGTACTTTTGAATATTATTCCAACAAAAACATTGCCATGTGGGCTCAATCTTCTATGTGCTTGTATGAATAAAACAGGCCAGACGAAGACAGCGCATAGCCGCCATGGCCAACGTCAGAGTGCAGCGAACTAAAAATATAATTATTATAAAAGTGCAAAGCCAATTCGTAGATGCCATTTAAACGCTACAGTACAAAATGCAGGTTAACCTTGTCCTGTTCATGCTTAATAAGCAGCTGTATGATGGTTTCAGAAGTGCATTAATTTAAAATTATATTGTCATTTTCTTTGTGTTTTATTTGGCTTTACATTAGACTCATTGATTTTAGTTAAAGCCAAACAGCACATCATTTATATTTTGTTAAAATATTGTTATATCGCATGATGTTTAAATTATTGCATTTAATGAACTTTAAAATGTTCACAAGACGGTAGAATATGACAAACAATGAAGAAATACTTATAACGTCGGTTTATAAAGTTTCACAGATTTCCTTAAAAATTGTGTAATTCTTTCGTGGAAAGGACAATAGTATATTCAGTACTAGGAGCCCATAAATCGTTAGAGTTCTAAATTTATTATTGATATTTTTTTTAAGGGTTAGAATGTAAGAAGTAGCACAGGCTCATTCAAACGTACACAACCTTCTTCTTAATGTCTTGTAAACAAGTTCAAAATAATATATTCTGAGCTTATTGATTGACCCAGTTTTCAATCGTTCAATGACTTTTGTTAAATCAATCATCAAATTATTTTACTTGTTCACAAATTATGAACTTTTATGAATATCGAAACAAAATTTTTAGGAGAACCTTAACCAAATTCATATGTTGTACACAATGTTAGTATAATAATATTACTATTCTTATTAGCATTATTTTTATTCTTATTAGCATTATTTTATGTGCAAAAATATCGAAGTATTATGATAAGTTTACTTTTGTATTTAATGTTGTTCTCATTTAAGTAAAGTGTAAATTTCTTTGTTAGACATAAATATTAAATATTACCCCTTAAGACGTTTATGGTAAACAAAAACGAGATAATGAGAATGATGATGAACGAAATAACGCAGAATATTTGCACGAATACTCCAAATGTCAGTTTAATAGAAGAAAAATGTTTTTAGCTTATGTGGTGTTTCCAAAATGATTTCTATAATGTCCAAAAATGATACTACAGCGCAATGAATTTTCTTTTTGTAAAAATTCAAGAAAAAGTATCGCGACCCTGCCAGGATTCGAACCTGGAATCTTCTGATCCGTAGTCAGACGCGTTATCCATTGCGCCACAGGGCCAGTTGAGCTATATATTGAAAAGTGCTAAACTTACTTCAAAATTACGTCATTTAAGACGTATCGTTACGTATTTTGTATTGTTGTTTTCTGACTATAACTTTTTTATATGAAGACAAAGAGACTGTCCAACATACACAAAATATTTGAAAGCTCCACGCTGAATAAATTGTTGTTTTATTATGGAAAAGGAATGATATACCTACTTAGTAAAGTTCATGCTCATGGGGAATAGCGTTTAAGACACAACTGTATACAATCCCCGGCCATGTTTGTAGGTCAAAACTAGGCCTAACTATGACAAAAAATATATTTTGCTTCCAGTGTTACTAGGATCCCATAAGCGCTGAAGCAGTGAGTCTACTTTCTAGTTCATGACGTGACGTCACCGATCGAACGCACAGTTGTATTAGTGGCGGTACACGCATACGTAAGCATTGCATTTGCATCAAATATGTACATACACACACACCATGACATACACATACATAAGATCCAATGTTTAGTCGGGGAAATTATTTAGTCATACATAAGGACACTTTACTTGACAAAGTGATGTTTCAATTTACTGGGCATGACGTCAAAAGTGACCCATTCTTTTCTGAGTTATGTAAGTCAGATAAACAATATGGTTGCAATAATATAGTAAGTATATAGGTACAATACTACTTCAATCTCGCGGGTTATATAAATAATACATAAGGAAAGGATTGTAGGTTTTGGGACCGTACAACAGGTATTTATGTGCCCCACCCAGTTCTCGAAAATGGCAATATCACATTTTACTGGGATCGGTCCATCACCACTGACAGGACTATTGTAGCCAACAAGCTTGATATTGTGGTGGTGGACCGAATCGAGAGGCGTGCAATGATTGTTGACATAACCGTTCCGCATGACGGGAACCTCGTGAAAGCCGAGAAAGATAAGCAAATCAAGTATCTTAACTTGACTCGCGAGGTTTTCGCCATGTGGGATATGGACACAGCGATCATTGTACTGATAGTCGTGTCAGCTAATGACTTAATAGCCACGAGCCTCGACCAACACTTTAGGAGGCTCTCGTTAGGCTACTGTGTCAAGGGCCTGATTCAGAAAGCAGTACTGCTGGACACGGCTCGTATTGTTAGGAGGTTCCTTTCTCTGGAGCCTTGACCGCCGGTAGCTTGGAACAGGGTCCCGATACCAGTGGGCCTCTATTTTTTCATATTTTTAAATGTTTTTGTTTTTTAATTTATTTTATAATTATATTTAAAAATGTACAAAATAAGAAAACAGTTAAATAAAGGAGATAATACAATACGCAATAGGTACGTAAATACAATTTAATAAGTCGACATGAACGCGGAAAAGCTTATTGCAAAATTAATTAATTTGTGATTT
This sequence comes from Orthosia gracilis, assembly GCA_947562075.1. NCBI lineage: Eukaryota > Metazoa > Arthropoda > Insecta > Lepidoptera > Noctuidae > Orthosia > Orthosia gracilis. Next base: position 7,478,639 of record OX387268.1, read on the forward strand.
TGTTTGAAATTGGATTGGCACCGATATTGTTAACTATGATTTCGCTTTTATATTTAATTTTATTTTAGAATTAATAAACTGTGCCTACGGCTTCTCTCACGTGACAGCGATTATGGTTAGAAAAGTAAAAGGAAATTTATTAAGCTTTGCTTTGAATCAAGTATTTCCTGATGCAGTCGCATGATCGGTACGATATCGAATTGCGTGTTTGGCTAATTGTTTGGGCCGCAAGTAGTCCAGAAATAAAAGAAAATGGTGGCACTGTATCAGATTTTGGCCATAAACAAAAAGGTCCTTTTCTAGTCATTTAAAGATATATCTACCTACTTTGTTTAACACACAACCTCTTTCCTTATAATAAATTGTATGCCAGACTTGGGCTGACTGCTAAGAAAACCGTCAGCAATGTGGATGAACTAACTAACGCCAGTTTAAACTTGGAACGTTAACTAAGGTCCAGAAGTATAGCTGTCAACCTTTGCTACGTCAAAACGTGTACGGGCGTGAAAAGCAAACTGTCATTCATTGGCCCGTATCTCATATTTGCCATATTTATCTGAGGTATCGCAAAATATTCACAACAGTAATATAAATAGGAAAAAATCCGCTCACTCACAACACAAACAATGGAGTTTGACATATCTCAGACCTTACACGGTGAATTCATACGCGGTAGCTTGTATTGTATCTTTTTCTTATTGTAGTAAGGAAAGACCGGGGAAAAGCCGAATACCTAATAAAATCCTTGGTCGTAACTAATTTATTTTTATAGGTTAGGTTAGGTTAGATTAAAACGGGCTGGATTTTTTTATTTATTGATTTATTTTTATAATAAATCAATATTTAGAGTTCAGTTGACATTATTGTGAAGATAGTAAAGCGCGCACAGTTAAATGTCAAAAATATTTATTGCAACTAGGCGGCACATTTGAACGTCAACAATTAAATTTACAAGTAATGATAATTGTTTTTCCGTCCATTCGGAAAAGAAGCTTGTTATAGAGAAGAACGGACAAGAAACTTTTACAATATTTAAATAGGTTCATACATAAATAAATTCATATATGTGAGGACGATGCACCCAGAATAGCACTACATACTATAATACGAGTACTACGTGTATGTATCAAGTATTAAAAGCATTAACAGGTAAATTAATTAATTTGATAAATGATCGCTTGTTAAAAAGTATTATCGTTACCATTATCTATATCATTTGTTTACTCTTAATTGAAGAGACTTGTCCCATTTTGCTAATAATGCTATAATGCCATAGCTTACGTACTGTGTGATAAGACTAACAAAATCTAATAAAACCGACCAATTTTCAGATCACCAACAAGAATCTACTCGTATTGGTACCACACGCCACTTTGGCTAGGTATCGAAAGTGACGTGCCCCCGATCTATGCAGTTTTCAATAGGTTATCTCAATAAATATTTACCTACACAAAAACACTTTTTTTGTAAAACTCGATATTTTTATTTCTAGTAAACATATAAGCTGTAAGGTGCAAGCAAGGTGCATGATTTGTGATAATAACATTAAGCTCTAGAATGTAATTTATTATCTAAAGTGTGCTTTTGAAAAGGATGATGTAATAGTCTCTTCAGTTTCTACTACCCTGGTAGCTGAGTGCTAGAGTAACGTGAACGTTGATCATTGTCATGTATGAAGTTTGAGAGATTTCAATCTGGAATTTGATAATTATGATGGTGTGAGGTGATCGTTTGAGGTAGTGAGGTGATCGTTTGAGGTACTGTCTGTCTTTGTCTAGACTAGTACTTGTTTTAGTCAAAATTATAACATGAAAAGTAAAGTAGAAAGTTTTGATACTCGGTTTTCTCTCTCTTTTAAAGCAAATCGAATCGGGCCTTCATTCAGGTCAGCTAGCCAGTACATTCGTAACTATGGTAACGGACCCCGAGCACATTACCAGGAGAACATACCTACTAAGGAGTTAATAATAGGAGAATTTTAACATAGGTATCATAACGTCACACTGGTAACGTAAACATTAAAATAGCCTTTTAAAAATATTTTTTTTTTTTGTTATCGACAGACTTAATCCATTATTTCTTAAAACCTTAAACGAAACACTTCCAACTGATAGTTAGGTAGGTACCTAACATAAAAAACGGTATAATTATGATTATGTAGATACGGATAAACGAATAATGAATTATGTAGATGCTCGATGACCTCAGTAGAGCTTCCGCAAGAGTCTTTTAATGAACATGGACAAAACCAAGGTCATGTTGAATGCCCATGTAACATCCAGTCCTATCAAGATCGGAGACCCTACACTCGAAGTTGTAGACGATCATGTCTACCTGGGTTAAACGGTCCAGTTAGATAGGTCTAACTTCGAGAAAGAGATCAACCATCGAATCCGACTCGGCTGTGTAGCGTTCGGGAAGTTGCGCGGTATATTATCGTCCAACTTACCGCAGTGTCTTAAGACGAAATTCTATGACCAGTGTATGATGCCAGCGATTCCCGATGGGACAGAGACGTGGTCGCTCACAATGGGCTCAAGTGATGATGATGATGATGATGATGGATAAAGAAATTCATTCCTTTTATATTTTATCAACTAAAGTTACAGGCATTTCTATCTAACTTTATCACTAACGATCTGAGTGCTCGTCAAAAGGATGCCTGGAAATCATACGTTGGTGCATAGTTTTTCCAGAAACCCTCATCATCATCGCATAACCTTTTGAGGCTAGCAATTAACTTACTTATTAAGTTTGAAAAATATAAAACTAAGAATAGAATATTACATTTACCCAGCAAAAACGTAAATCATTCTGTTACTTTTTTTCTACCTAACACGCATGCTTGACTTTTGTTAAATTTGGCCCATGAATTTAATAGGCATCTGAAATTATTAACACCCAATGATATTGCGGGGTAATCAATGCTCATATTTAATATCATAGGTACGTAAAATATGTAAGTAGAGTTCAAAGTGCTACACTAGGAAACCAAGAGCGGGATTATTTTTATTTCTACCTACAATAAACCATAATAACACCATCAACAACACCGTCCTTGAATACATTACGAAAAGTGCGTCAGATACAAGACCATTTTGGAAGAATTTCACGTTATACGATCCACGTGAACTGCTCCGAAATGCGCAAGCGTGAAGTTTGAAGGCAGCTGCAGAAGGCATAGCATGACCAGGAGCCCAAAGTTCAGAAGAGAATTTGAACAAGTTTCACCAAGTGGGCTACACTCCAAAATGCGCTTGCGTGAAATGTAACGGCAGCTGCACAGCAATACCAGGAACCCAAAGATAAAAAGGAGACTTAAGCAATTTCATTTTAAAAGATCAAGTTAATTTATTCTAAAGCGTCATGTTTACTCATCAGTAACGTTCTTTAAAACTCAGAAAATAAATATTACAATATTAATAAAAAAATAAATTTATTTTAGTTTTATTGAGTCTAAAAATAAGTTAAGAATCCAGACGTGACATTTGATAAAAATACCGACTCTTCTAAGTAAAAATCTATCTATACTAGGACCACCTGAATGCTCAGAAGTAGAGGCTTGAGGTGTTAGTGGCTGTACTACAAAGTGCGTAAGCGGCGGCAAGCCGCAGACAGATAGTTCACTACGAATAAAGTATTTAATGCTCCCCTGGAACCCTACGTCAAAAACGAAACCCTGTCCAGTAAGATTTCTTAGCTTGGGGTTATTTTCGAAAAACTTATAATATCAACTTTTATTGTTTACTTAATTAGGCATTTGTGCCATGTTTAAAGTTTATTAACCTGAGAAATATGAAAGTATCAACAAAAATTACACCCCTAAATCGTCTTTTGGGGGGAGATTCGACAAACTAATAATGACAACCTTTATTGTCTACTTAGGATGGTATTTATGTCAATTTTCAAGTTTATTAACCCAAGAAATAAGAATCTTCAATAAAACTTTAACACCCCCTAAATTGTCTTTTGGGATAGTTTAAAAAAAATATAGTAAAATATTAATTTAGGTTAGTATTTGTACCAAGTTTCAAGTTTAGTGACCCAAGAAATCAACTTTTCCATACAAACTTCAACACCCCCTAAATCATCAACTGGGGGTTGTTCCGAAAAACGAATAGTGGCAACCTTTATTATTTACTTAGATTACAATTTGTGCCAAGTTTCAAGAATTTTGGCATAAGGAATTAGATTTTTCATACAAACTTTCAACCCTCTTTTTATCCCATTAGGATGGAATTTTCAAAAATCCCTTCTTATTGCTCACTTACGTCACTTGAGGAACCTTTCTGCCAAATTTCATGCTTCTAGGAATAGCGGTTTTGCCTGTGCGTTGATCGTTCAGTCATTGAGTCAGTCAGTCGGTTTCTTCTTTTATATATACACATAGAAGATATACACGTAGTGTTCCCTTCGTAAAATCTTCGAAACCCAGACGGACGTCGGAAAAGCTTGTGGCCTTCTTAACCGCAGCTTATTGAATCCGCACGTGTACTAGGGAAGCAGAACTATGAGAAAGTAGAAAACACGACGTATATAACTGCCAAACATTCACAGTTTCTACCAAATTACTAATACAAAACAAAAGATGTCTGTAGTTTAGTCTAGCTTTTTATAAAAGTTTCATTTTTTTTAATCACAAAATAATTAATTCAATTTTAATCATATAGCTTTGACATTTCCTAATAAAACAGTTGTCGTCAGCAGTAGTTGACTGAAGTAGAGTTTTTCTAAACGCCATAATTTGGAACAATTTTTTTTTTATATACGTCTATGTAAAATTTAAAATAACTGGAATTCGCGAAAAAGTAGCAGATTTCTTTTATTACATTATATCACTTAACTTTTCAAAAATCTGCTTTCCTTTTTGCCGTGGCACAATGAACTTTTTCATGTGTAATTTTAATTACAATTTGGCAAGTTTATTTCACCTAAATATTTAAATAACACAAATACTGTCGCTATAAGAACTTTCTTTGCAAAACATATGCAACAGTATATGTATATACTTAACTAATACCAAACCTAACTACGTACATATACACAAAAATAAGGAACACCTAGGCGTGACAGTACTACTCGCTAGAATAACAATTGCAGTTGCAGTCAGAGTCGGCTTAAAAAGAAATTCAGTGTTGTATGGCTCAACACAGTAGGATGGTAAAAGAATGCGCAGTTTCTGTGATAAATAAATTATTGCTTAGTGTACATCGCAATGCATGGTACCGCGTGTCCTCACCTTTCCAAGCAAAAAAATATCCCCTTTATCTGTAATAGTAACACATCATCCACACTCCACGATCATTGGACACAGACCTAAATATGGTTGACTATGTGATTGCAGCATTGTTCTGAAAATTATTATTATTACAGGCAAAAAGACCGCGAGTTGATTCCAGTACAGTATTCATTTAAAAAGAATTGGTACACAACAAAAAATAAAAATAAAACAACACAGGCACTCATTCGATTTAAGATAGCAGAGCTAAGCTATATACCCATTCCTGGTGGGCGGCTCAGGCCTAATGAAGCCTAAGTAGATCAAGAGGGCTGGGAGGACTAACGCCACTTGCCATGCGCAGCTCTCGGTGGGTAAAACAGGGAAACGACGCGCGACGCACTGCTTCAACCATAGCGCGAGACGGCGATATTTTTCCTTAAACTACACCCTTCACAGACTTCATTGAATATTTGCAAATTTCTCCCCCAGTCAAGGTAATAGTAATAAATTATGTTTTTGTGCTGTGCCATTTTATTACAAATAACTGTGTATAGGTCGGTTTTGTCTTGTCTGTAGATTAAACAAGTGATTTAGTGTTTCGTGGGCATCATATGGATACGTGACCTGTACTGCGTGGAACCGGCCATATGTATTATATTGACGACGGTATTTACAGGTGTGTATTAATTTTATTTCGTTCTGCTGATTTCAAAAAGCTTACAATAAAATAATAATGATTGTTCTTTAAGGACTCAGAAAATAGCCTAATATCCTATTAATATTATAAAGGCGAAAGATTGTGAGTGTATGTATGTCTGTTACTCTTTCGCGAAAAACTACAGAACGGATCTGGATGAAATTAGGCACATAGATAGAATACAGTCTGGGATAGCTCATAGGATACTTTATTTCCCAGGAATATGTTCCCTTGGGATAATTTTCGACAAACATGCGGACAAAGCCGCAGGCAGAAGCTAGTTCAGTTATATAGATAAAAAATGCCGTATTCTTTTATTTAACCTAGCAGAAAAGGTTAAATAAAATAATACGGCATATTATTTTATTTAACTTGGCAGAGACGCATGGCACTATCTTTTGTCTGGCTTAATTTTCTTTATCAACTAGCTCTGTATGTGGTCCATTAATGTCATATTATTCCTTTAGTGACTGGGAATTAAATTCATGGGCAGCTGCAGAACCAGTTTACTGTCTTGTCTAGACCGCTACAATTGTGTCAGTATTGTTGGGCGCCATTATTGTTGGACGCCATTTTATTGAATCTGTTAGGGGATGCAAAAACCTTGAATAACCCTTCATGCAAAATGGCCGGTGCGTCAGTGCTTAGTCTACGACGCACTAGCCAGCGAGCAAATAATAAAATACAAATAATTAATCAAAGCTATTTACAAGTCTTGTTTGGTAAATTACAGATCGTGTTTTCAAATGGATTTGTGATGCTAAAAGTGCAATAACTGATAAACGCTACGACAAATGATGACCGTGCATATGGCTAAGGTGTAAAGGCGAGGAAAATGGCGGACGAACGCTAAAGTCTTCTAAAAGTAAGTATACTATTTTATTGAATTGCTTAAACGTCGTATATTATCAGAGACATGTACCAAGAGTAAAGGGTTCTCAGCTAGCGTAATTTCATGATGCTTGTTCAGTTTTTAATTTAATGATGCTGTGACATTATGCTAAAAACTAATGTTTTCCTGATGATTTAATTGCAATTGCTTTAAACAGTTTTGAGTGTAGCGATATAGCACTGCGACTCTGTGCAAAATGTGAATACATATTGCTAACGCTATTGTTTCTTTGTGTTGACTTCGTGCGACATTATTATTTAATAGGTACGCAGTAAGTGCATTATGGTAAAACACTGCTAAATGGGCATTTAACAAGAAACTGGAGACAATATGATTCTCATTCCACGAGATATCCTGTTTATTCAACTATAATAATGATTACATTTGATGCATTACAGATGGGGGTTGAAATTTTGATATTTGGAGCGGTACCGTATCTTCGACGTTAAGCTGTGGTACTGCCATTGAAGCTGGACCACAGGGGCCACGAACAATGACGTGGTGCAACCAGAATTGCTCCAGCTATATAATAAGATCAGATCAGATCTTGATAAAAGTATGTATCCAGAAAATATAATACAATGTCTATACTAGCTCAATAGCGATTTCCCATGCCCTTCAGTTCAAATCGAAGGTTGTACTTGGGCACATTTGTCAAAGATAGACGTAGTCGTTTTATTACAGGATTTATTCCGAAAATATTTTTTCACAGTTCGCCCAAGGCCTTCGACTGCCTGACAGTTACGTCCTTCCATAAGTAAATTTTAGTATTTGATTTTCTTTATTGGGTTGTTCACATCTGAAATTATTCAGTAGTAGTTCGAAGTCCAGATTCGTAGAATAAAATATAATTCACACCATAGTCACACTAATATTATAAAGGCGAAAATTTGTGAGTATGTTTGTCACTCTTTCACGCAAAAACTACTGAACGGTACTGGATGAAATTTGGCACAGAAGTAGATTATAGTCAGGAATAGCACATAGGATACTTATTATCCCGGGAATATGTTCCTTTGGTATAAATTTAGACATCCACGCGGGCGCAGCCGCTGGCAGAAGTTAATAGAATTTACTTTATTGTATACCAAAAAAAGTACCCGGTATTTGTACCCGGTTGATGGCACATAGGCCACTCCTGTTACATGGAACTTAAATATAACTGGTACTATATTTGCACCTCCGTACAAACCTTCGGGCAATACAGGCCTGATGTTGTGTATAACCGGTGACACGTATTTATTGATAAAATATAACTTGTATTAGCGACTCGCAGTCACTATGAAGTATGAATACATTTTTGAAAAGACTCCTAAACTATTTTTAGGCTTCCGTACCTTAGAAGGAAAGAACCCTTATAGGATGACTTTCTGGATTCTGTATGTCTGTCGAGATCCTTTTTCTCAGAAACGCAAAGAGGTATCAGGTTGAAATTAAAACTCAAGTCTGCAATCCCTTGGAGCTGTTAATAAATGAACTGTCTAAATTAGGATTGCCGAACCGGTGAAGCGCATGCTGCACGCACCCAACAAAATACTTCGGGCACTTCACTATAATAATTCCATAATTCTAGGGTTACAATAACTGAGTTTTATAAAAAGAAGACTACTATCATTTAATAAAATCCGTTAATAAATAGCTGGCAGTTTAGTCTACACAATGGTGTAGGTACCACAATTCCAAATTAGAATTTAAATTTTTCGAATTTTCATCGAATAAATGAATGTTAAGACACTTTTTTTTTTTAAATATCGATTTTTTAATAGTGATTGTTATCTAAGCTCTGTAACATCATACCAAAGAGATTTTTTCCTAACAAATATGGATACCTTGCCCACGAAAGCCACCCAAGTCGTCGCGTTCCTGGATTCAGAGCATAGCCAGCGTGTTGTGGCTGCACGATTGCATCTTAGCCTCTCTGCTGTCAATAAGATTGTATCAGCGTTATCGGGAAACTGGTATGTTTACTCACCGTCCAGGATCTGGTAGATATCGAGTCATGTCTGAGCAAGATGACCGGTATATTGTATCAGTTTCTCTAAGAAATCGTCACTTTAACTGTATTTTAGCTATCTCATAAAACAAGCAAAATCATTTTTAACAAAAATTTTAACCAGCGGAATAACGTTCAGAAAAGCAAAAAATGAAACAAAATTATAGTCTAGCATTTTGAGACACCGCCAAACAAATTGATTATAGCTAGGTTAATCTTCGTTGATTTTTTGGCACCACCTTGTTCGTTTGTTATCTCGTCGGTTTAATTTTTTATTAAAAAGGATTTTTTTGTTTTTAAGTTTACTTAATTTCATCAGAATCGGTTCAATTGAAAATTCTGTGGAAAAATTATCAATGAATGTTTTTTTACCTTTAGGGGTAGATTTTATTTTTCAAATTTAAATGAGGACAACTTTAAGGTACTCATTCCAATAAAAAAGTTTCTTTTTGTAATCGGACAACTCTGTAAGAAGTTCTGCGTGGTCGTACATAAAAAAATATTCATGTCGAATTGATAAACCTTATCCATTTTTTTTCGTCGGTTAAAAAGCCTAATTGCTAATGGAATGGTCCGTTTTATTATATACCTATATAAAATTCAAGATTTTTCGTTCAAGAGTTATTCGAAACTATCGCGCATATTCCGCGAACTGACCAACCACCGTATAGAGCGAACGGAACGTGGACGCTATACGATTGGTCAATCGATCCTTGTGTCAACTGACTAACCAATCGTGCGCTCGGAATGGACCTAAACGTTCCCCGCGCCCCTCTTCACTACCAAAGATACCTAAAAACGACTTCTGCGCATCTTACTACTCTTGCCAACTTACGTGCCGGGAATTATATTTCAACATGCTTCATAAATCAATACAACATGCTATTTAAACTTAACTGAAATGAGTAAGGATATTTGTGACTTATTTACACAAAAATTTACTGAACGGACTTTGCTGGAACTAAACAGTAACATACATAACTTAAACATTAGAATAACACCTGTGCTTGCATTTATGAAAAAAATTCAAGATACTAATTTCACACGAGTGGAGCCACGACCGTAGTATTTAACATTCTAAATTAACATATTCTCATATCGTCGATTGATATAGCCATCTAATAATATCAGTAGTTAACTACAATATAATAGGGCTTAAAGTATGAAATTGCTGTTTTATTGTAATAGGTACTTCGAATTCACATAGAACCTTCATGGTTTGAGATCTTTGAGTGAAACTTTTTTCACATGGTACCTATGAAGTTCTTCTTTTAAAAAATGTACAACATTTGACATTAGACTTTCAGTTGTTTTTTTTATTCAGCTTAGATACTTCGATAATTCGAGTGATTTTTGAATACGAGTTACGACACGGAACTAACGCGGCAGAAACAGCTCGCAATATCAATGCTGCGTTTCGAGAGGGGACTGCTAATGAACGCACCGTGCGATTTTGGTTTAAACACTTTCGTGATGGAAACTTTGATTTGAAGATCGAACCACGTGGAAGACCGCCCACACAGTAGTGGAGCGCCGTATGGCATAAACATTGTAAAATCTCGGAACCCAGGGCCAGTCAATGAATCTGTATAACGAGTGTTTGACTGAATTATTAAAAGCTCAAATAAAAAAGTTAAAAAAAGAAGTTGACCGATCTCGATTACAACAATTTTTAACAACAATTTACTAGAAAATAAGAGGTGGAATGGGAAACAAAATGTTTATAGTAAAGATTTCAATTTTATATTTGAAAAATTATATTTGCATAGTAACTTTAATGTTAATTTATTAGATTTTCGCAAAAATAACGACTAACAAAAAAATTAAATCATCAACTATATGCATTATCACATTATTGTTCATTATTGTCGTCGTCATCGATCTCGTTGATGTATATTGTAGGTAAATGATTAGTACAGCTGTCACCATTGCATTCTAAGCAAGCAGCAGTGCAGTTTAATCCACACCTTCCTTTCCATCCAATTCCTGCACCCACAAGATGCTCCGCATCCTGTTTTGCATGTGCAATTACAAGTTGTGGTTCGTGGGTTCAAACCCAGGCAGGCGCTTTACTTTGTGTACATTGTTTCATCACCACTTCTCTCAAAACGGTGAAGGAAAACATCGTGAGGAAACCGGCATGTCTTAGAACCAAAAATTCAAAGACATGTGACATCCACTGACCCGCACTGGGCCCGCGTGGTCGATTACGGCCCATTCCCTCTCACAGAGAGGAGGCCTGTGTCCAGCAGTGGGAACATTAATAGGCTGATGGTATGGTGTGGTGTGATCTGACACTGACTTTGACTTTGAAACGGTTAAGTACTTATCTGCTTATTATGTTTTAGTATTAATGAATACCAGCGGCCGCAAATGCTGGGCGTGCCCATGCCGGAAGGATTGCCATCCTTTCGGTATAGAAACGCTCAGCGCAATTGGTGATTTTACTTTTTATACGACTGCCGAAGGAGGGTAATGTGTTTATCAGTCTATGTATGTATCTGGCGTTCCAGAGACCAAACCCGTTGGCCGATTTTGATGATTCTTACGTAAATCTTAAACTTGCGAGCGTCATTGCCTCCATTTAAATTGGAAAATTGAATAATGGAGGATTTTGGGCGCCGTATTATAATTGTGGCCTTACTATCTATGCCACTATTTTATAAAATTCAATAATTTTCAGTAATTATTGAGTTTTATAAAATCACTTTTATCACACTCACTGCACAGTAAATACATTAATTGCAAATGAACAAAAATCAGAAATTATTATTTTTTGGAGCGCACTAGAACAGCTACGTATTACGCTAGCAAGTTGCGACGTGTACTATTCTGTTAGGGCTCGCGTTAACAACACCGAACAGCTACTGATGTACCATGTTCGTTCGAGTCAAATCTCGCAAAATAATTTTTTAAGTATTTTTCCTCAATCGATTGAACAGAAATTTTGCATACACGTTTAGCTTCGATGTCCACGCACGGTGGCCACCATCTTGGCTGGGTCACCCAAAATGGCGGCCAGCGTGCATTACTGCAAACTAGTTATTTTTTATGCACTCCGATGCAATATGAGAAAGGGATTTCGGAGAGGAATACGAAAAATACTTGTTTTTTTTAATATCTTTGATTAATCATTTATTTAATTTGATTTGACCTGATCAATGGGTTGTTCCTCGTTCAGTAAGCACTGAACAAAACCCATTGTTGTGTAGTGTGAAGAATGGTCTCATTTAAAAATTGTGTGAACGTATCATGTGATTATATCACGCCTTTAAAGACATTTTTTACTATTCTGGAAATTCTAGACAGTATCGATTTAAGGCAGCTGTTAAGTGATTAATTTGGTGACCGAATGTAGTGTAACAAATTTCAAATAATGCTCTGAATTAACAGTCACCCTGTATTATCAATCTTCAACGCAGTGAAAGGTTTACTTTTATGCATTCCAGATGGACTTTAAGAAGATCATACCTCGCGTAGCACACTTATTTACGAACCAATCAACCAATAAAGGAGGACTTGGAATGAAGGATACATAATCGAAAACAATGTATCTTCCTGCCGCAAATCCAAGAACCTACAATCAGGCATTATCCTAGGAATCATTTAAAAAATGTATGTATCCAAACTTCAAATAAAAGCGATAATATCAACCTTTTAATTTTCTTGCGTGCTTAAGGTCAGTCTCGATTTTGATGTAAGTTTACCGTGTGAACGAAGCCAATATAATATGCTGTGACGTCATGTGTATCGATTGTTTTCTTCAGCCTATATGTATTGTATTGTGAGCGTTCCCACTACAATAAATTGTGTGCTAGGCTAAGTGGCGTCCTCCGAATGCACAACATGTTCTACATAACAGTTGATGAAGATAAGGTCGCAAAAGTAAAACTCTATACGAAATAATTTTCTTTCATAGCTAAATTATCGTAAAGAGTTACAGTTTTATGTGCTTTTATACATGTTTATTTAATTAGAATAACGGGTTTTATACATATTTCACTTATTTCTATAAATTTACAGTCCGGGATGCAAGGTGATTAGAAAAAAAGCAATTTCAACCGACTGAACATTTATATATGTACTATTAGTTTACCCATGCCATGGCATGCCATGCATGTCAAAGATGCCCAAAAAATGTTTTTGTACAATTTTACAAATTTTTAGTTATAATATTAATAAAATGTTTGGTGCATAAAAAGGTTACATTAATAACCTTTATTGTATACAGTTAGATTGTAAGAACTATATTGTAACCATTGGTTAATAAACCCTGCTACCCAAAATAGGGCAACCTGTATCTTGAGAGGCAGTTGTACCGCGCGCGCGGATGCGACGGCTAACGCTCATTTTGCTGATTATTGAATAATCATATCATTCATCATTATTGATTTTCATTTTACTGATTATAACTGCGTTATAATTATGAAAATTGTTGGGTATAAAATTCCTAGAAAAAGAAATGGACCACTTCCGCCCGTGCCATTAGACGAACCAAAAAGAAGTCGTGTCAACTTAAAATGAATGCTTTTAATTTTTTGCGTTTCAATTCCAGTGAATCGTTTCGGTTGAACTGTGTAATAATGTCTCAGCCGGCAATATTTATCATCTCCATCTTACTGCCTTTGTCCCATGTTACTTGGCGTCGACGCAAAACAATTTCTTCTTCCATACCGGCCTGTCCCTCGTCACGCTATCACTGTCTCTCTTTTCTATTATATCACTCCTCACACAGTCCATCCATCTTTTTTTTGGCCGTCCCCTCTCTCTCCATCCATCCAAATTTATATATTCATAACTTTTTTAGTTATATGCGTTTCATCCCTCCTCATCACATATCTATTAGAATTATAATACCAATGTTTTGCAAATTGCAGCTGAGAAGTACAGGGAAAACCACGTAATTTTCCTAAATATCCTTGGTGGAGGATTGTTTGCGGACGGTAAAGCACATAAAATTAAAGATCTCGTCAGTTTGCAATAATTTCAAGTAAGTTAATGAAACCCTGTATTTACATTTATGCCTTGCTCGTTGCAGCAAAACTGCAATTTGTGTTGCGAACCAATTACTTTAAACCCACTTGTTCCATCTACTTCATACAGTAGGCCATAAAAGTCGACGGGCAGTTTAGAATGAAGTTATGGCAATTGAACAAACACTGGTCCTCATCGCAATTTTGCAGTTAGCGTGTAGTACAAATGCAGACAGAGTCTTAGTTCATACCAGCGTAGCGCCCGATTCAACAGAAAATTACAGATTTCAAGAATAGCTGTTGTATAGGAATTGACGCAAGAGCGTTACTTTGATAATCTATTAATGCTTTGGAGCTTATTTCATTAACATGCTCACAAAGTAACATATAATTTATTGTGCCATACAAGTACCATATAAAATATCTCCCAAGGAGCTAGTTTAAACACTTGTACAAATAGTGGTAAGTGACACTGATGATATATTCTTTTCAGATGGAGGTTAATAAGGGCATTAATACTATAAAGTTACTCATTCTCGAGTATGTGATGATACAGTGAACTGATCATCTGCGATGGACTGCACAAAAGTACCACATGCAGTCAAAATAGTGAGTATATTCCATTTTACCTGTCCATGCACTAGATTTCATTTTATTTCAAATTAAATACTAATCATCCAGATGAACAATTATCTGGCACCGCACAGTTGCTCTTTTTGATGCATACATCTGGTTTTGGTCAGTCGGCTGGCGAATATGTATCCTCCGACTGAACAGCTTGATTTTATTCTTGTTTACTTCTTTTTAGTTCTTTTCTTTCTAACCAGCCAGGTTATATTTTTTTATTAACTTCTTTTTTTTATAACTTTTTTTTGTCGAATTAAGTACATTTCAACATAAAAGTGGTGTACACCGTTTATTTTGATACCCCACATGATGGGACAAGATTAAAAAGAAATGGGTCCCCAAAATATGGCGCCCAGACGCCGCCATTTTTCTATTTTCCATTTATAATGTAGCCAGCGACACTCGCAATGTTAAGACTATTCGACTGACGTAAGAATTATCAAAATCGGCCAACGCGTTTGGTCTCTAGAACCCAAGAACAAATATACATACATAGACTGTTAAACACATTACCCTCCTTCGGCAGTCGGGTTATAAGTAAACTGTTTATACGGAAAGCATTGCTGCGGCAAGCGACTACATCGTCACACTCAATCAAAGACATTACTTTTAGGTTTCCATGGAACAGTCTAAGGATAACTTGGTTGTCTATCTGTCTGTCAAGACCTTTTTTGTCAGGAACGCGTGGAGGTATCAAGGTGAAATTAATATCAAATACTAGTCTACAAACCCTTGGAGCTGTGAACAAATCAAACTAAAAATATCTAAATAAACATAATCAAAAGATACGGCCGTTTATGCCTCGTATTGACGGCCATACATCCAATTGCTTGGACCTTCTGCTGAGAACTGACCCGGACAGACATTCAGTGTCGGTCTCAGCCCCACTGGGAACGTCTTACCACTATCTGGTGAAATCCGCATCAACCTGCTCTCCACCAGATGAGAATCCTAGAGGCACGACATCTCCTGCATCCCGCTCGGTCATAAATCCCGGCCTTGGTATAATTCAGAATGCACCCACGCTGAGGCCAGAAAAGAGTCTGCCTACCGAGCCTGGGTCAAGGCCCGCGACCGCAAAGTTAGAGCACGTAGGTTTCGCAAGAAGAAATTATTTCTTCCGCCACTTCTGCAAGCTATTTCTACACGATTTTGGGCACGTTTTGACCATATTGAACGTATCGGGGCCAAGCTGGCATCGCACCCTTCGGGTAGAAAACAGCTCTGATCTCTATTTAAAGTGAATGAAACGAATTTCTGTCGTCCTCGTATTACTGTACCTCCAATGTTGAAACCTGATGGGTCACTCTGCAAGTGAGAAAGCAAATTTATTTGCATCTCTCTTTAGAAACAATCCTCCCCTCCCTCCTACTGTACCTCATTGTGACTCTTTGATGGCGGAGATCGTAGTTCAGTCAATCGAAGTCTAGAAGTGAAAAGGCCAGCGGGCTTGACGGCATTCTAGCGAGAGTGTTGAGGTAGTGTGCGCCTAAACTGCTTCTCTCTTATAAAAATAACGGTGCCAAAATCTTGGAAGCTTGCAAATTTACAAGCAGTTCCCAAAAAGCCATACAAACCCTGCTCATTACCGTCCTATCGCCATTAGCTCCGTTCTGTGCAAGGTTATGGAAAGGGTACAGAACAGTAAGTTGCTGACCTACCTTATCTTGAAGACAATCATCTCCTCAGTGACCGTGAATATGGCTTTCGCCAAGGACGATCAGCGGGTGTACGGGCAAACGAACGAAGCCATCGAGAAATACGGCGAAGCATTTGCTGTATCGCTTGATATATCGAAGGCCTTTGACAGAGTCTGGCACGCAGGTCTAATCAGCGAGCTTGCAGCTTATGGTATCCCAGCTGACTTTTGTAGCTGGATATCAGACTACCTTAGTGAACGGTCGATCCTAGTAGTCATTGACGGCTGCTCCTCTGATCTTGTGGCTATTGAACCGGAGTTCCTCAGGGGTCTGTTCTCTCTGCAACTCGTTCCATGCTGCACATCAACGACCTTCTTCAGCCTATTATAGTTGGCACGTAAATGACAGTACTATTTCAGAGGGATTCTTGTCCAGCGCAAAAAAACAGTGGGAATGAAGTTCATTCCTTGAGAGAGGCTAAAATAGAGCGGACAGATTTGACCTTAGGCCTTGTCTTCCAGTGGGGTGATGACAATCTGGTCTCTTTTACCGACACCAAAACACAAGTGTGTCTTTTTATCGCTAAAGGGAAACGTTTCGACCAAACACCTAATTTTCGTGGACATCTATTCCTGTAACTTATCGGCTCGAGCTCCTAGCCATGGAGCTGATATCCAGTCTCAACTTCAGCCTTCCATTGAGTACAAAGCCCAAATTGCGGCCAAAAAACTGGGCAACCTAAATAGAGTGAAGCAGTACTTTACGCCTTTACGCAAAGCTGTCCGCTTTTAGCACTTTACAAAGCACAAGCCCGATCATGCATGGAGTATTGCAGCCACCTTTTGGATGGCTCAGATAACATCATCTTACCGCGCTTGACTCGGTGCAACGCAAAGCTAAGAGGCTCACTGGCGACGTTAAAGTAGTGGATACCAAGCTTCACAGCTTGGCTCATTGCCGCAGGATTGCCTGCTTGTCGGTCTTCTACAGACTTTATTTCGGTGAGTGTGCTCAAGAACTCCACGACCACATTCCATCAGTCCCCATAAGCTATCGGACATCTAGATGCAAGTTACCATCATTCCAATCCACACCAAGTGCTTTCAAACATCCTTGACAATGCGCACAGCAAAAGGCAAAAGAGTGGAGCTCACTGATTGCGTCTGTTTCCGAACGCATTCAAACCGAATCCCTTCAAAGTTTGAGTGCACAGGCTTCTTTTTAGTAAGCTCACTCCATCAGCGAATTTGTCTATATCACCTCTCATCTAGACTAGAGTCAAGAGCAAACCCATCACAAATAAAAAAATTAAATTAAATTGACACTCGCAAGGGATGCAAAACCTGTTGAAATATAATCATGAATATTGGCAAGAAATAAAGTCTTAAAGCACAAGCTAAAAAAAACATCCAAAAACCATAAGCAATAATAAACTTTTATGTCTATGTATGTGTACAAAAGTTTTCCAACAGCAAAGTTAATTTTGTCCCTCAATCAAATTTGTCTTTTTGTTAGAGCAATATTTGGTGCTTTCATTTTTTTATGCATTTCGATAATGTTTGCTAATTATTTTGCTGAATGTAGCTGTTTTTCGTACCCGGTACGCGAGTCCGACTCGCACGTGGCTGGTTTTTTATAATATAAAATGGCTAGTATTTAAACGAGCGAAAATAAATTCAAATTAAAGGTGTACAAAATACTGAATATGGCTTACTGAAATACTAAGTGGGCGACACACAGTGGGCGAATACAAATGTTTAAAACAGCGACTTGATTAGTACTTTGGCAACATAGTCGACGGAGCCCCGCTGCGCGGGGCTCCTATTTCCGTCCGCAGGATCTAAAGTAACCTAACACGAACGAGATGACGGGAGCTGAGTTCGCTCGCTTTGCTCGCTCACTTCCTCTCGTTCGAACCTAACCTGTCCGTGTCGGGGTGCCCTAAGCTCCCGAACTCGCTCCGCTTGCTCTTGTACCAATTCGTTAAAAACACAATTATACCCGAATTCCCGCGCTGCACAGCGATGTCGCCTTCATTTACGATGAAGTCGCTTGGAGTTGTTTAGCTATTTTTAAAAGAATAATATGCTAATATAGAAAAAATAGAACCCCAAATACAATTATAGTATGTCACAATATTATTACTGCAGCTCACAAAAACCTCCTAAAAGGTATTCCTCAAACCGGATAAATAGTTGCTTACTTAGTATAATAGTCGCCCATTCAGTATATTTTTCGCCCAGTTAATTATTTCCCATATAAAATTGTTGGATTGTCGCTTATCGACCCATAGTCATATTATTTAGCCATGTATGGCTTACTCAAAAGAAGGTTTATAACTTTAGTAGTCTATGTGTGCACATTTACGTATGATTGTAATTTTGATGAATAAGATGTCAATCATTATAGTCCGGGTGACATAGGCTGCAATTAATATGACGAAAATCGGTAAAACAGATTTTACGTGCAAAAAGTGGGGTTTGTGATTTTTCC
Source organism: Orthosia gracilis (assembly GCA_947562075.1). Classification (NCBI taxonomy): domain Eukaryota; kingdom Metazoa; phylum Arthropoda; class Insecta; order Lepidoptera; family Noctuidae; genus Orthosia; species Orthosia gracilis. Next base: position 7,497,175 of record OX387268.1, read on the forward strand.
ATAATGCTAAGTGAGTGTTAGTAAAAATATTATTATTATAATGGCATCATCCAATAGTATATTATGCAACTAGTGAATAAAGGACGGTTTTAAAGCGAGGGCCATAGATGAATCACAAACAAGTGAAGGATTCTAACAACTGAATCACGACCGTAGGGAGTGATTCATGATGATTGAATCACGAGCATAGCGAGTGATTCAAGTGTTAGAATCCTGAGCGACGCGAGTGATTCATGGCCCTCGATATAAATCCGTTTTATTCAAGAGTTGCATACTATATTTTATACCATGACTACGAGAAAAAGAAGGATTTAAGCCAATAGCACAAGGAATAATGATAAATAAATAAAAGGTTTGTTACCTTCAAAATTTACAAAAAATGAGATACCTCAGGGATTCACACTTTTTGTAAATTGAAGCTGAGCTAGGTAACAGCACCTGTGTTTCAGGGGCCAGTGACCACCTCCGTACATACGTTACATAATTATAATTAATGAAACACCAATGCGTTACATAATTATAATTAATGAAGCACCAATTAATGTAATTAATAGAATTACAATCCAAATAAGTATTCACTAAACATTTTAGACCAAAATCAAAATCCTAAATATAAACAAACTCATAATTAAATCGACGAAGGAGTTTGAAATTCGAATATTCTTTGCACAAGAAGTTTGTATCGAATAATTTATGCGCAAGTAGGTTGTATTGCATTGAGATGGAAGTCAAATATATATTGGTGTGTTCTAAATTCAAACACCAAAACAGTGATTGAAAGTGCTTTTTATTCACTGTTTTCAGTGAATAAAATAAGCTTTTTAGAGGAGGAATGGTATAAAATATTTTGTTTAGTCGGTTGTAACGAACTTTGCTTACTAAGTTTTGGAAAACGTTTCTAAATAAATTACTTTAAGGACTTCTGTTTTTCTATTTATTATAAATATATATCTAGGTACATCATAATTATAAAGTTCTGTATGCAGTCTACTGTCACAGATATGAATCTAATATTTGCTGTAAAATGGCAGTCTATGTATCTTGTCATTGTAAAAACTTTGGCATAAAAAATTAAAGACTGGCTAAGATATTAGTACCGTATGGTATTAGTACTATTATCTCACTTATAGTTGGTATAAGTAAGTTTGTGCTCCATTGGTGTAATTGCTGCAAAGTGTTCCAGTACGAGGGTAAAACAAATAAATCTCAGCAGGTAGAAAAATGTGCTTGTGTTATAAAAATAAATATTATGTTGTTTATGTCCTCATTATTATAATATCTCGTCATAGTATCACGTGATACTGAAGGTCATAGTTTTTATGTAATACTGGCCACCAGCTTTAGATATTAAAAAATATAAAATGAAAGTACAACACACAACATTAAAATTCAATCATATATTGTGTTAGTAGCTTAATGTAAGTTTTGAATGTAAACATATCCATCTTTAAAAATATAATATCTATGTGCACAAATCGCAATAAGATAATGATTTACACTAACTCCTTTTCCTAACAAAAGATTTATTTGATACATCAAGCTTTATAAGGTATTGTCAAGTAGTCACAGTAATCACCTTAAGCTAGATTTGTCATATTTTACACTGTTGCCTGCACCGCTTTACACATCATTCGCCGTTGTATTTGCCCTTCACTTCAAGGCCAGTCTGACAGGTGATGTAAATTAATCATTCATACCCTGTCAAACCGGGCTTGAGGTGATTGGTAGATTTGCACCATCTCGAGCAGCAGATGAAGATCGCGAAAAATATCCCACACCTGCACACTCCATCCGCACCGGGACAATATCACGAAATACATTTAGTCGATATGAAAATCTATGTACCACCTTATAAACAAGAATAAGCTATATAAGAATAAGCATACTTGTAGAGTGCCCGTTATTTATCAGGGAACGCTACCGACTTGAATGTGAGCTGGACAGGAAAATAACGAGGGAGAGCCTGCATGGGCTCATGGACAAGAAAACCAGGGAAAAGTTTCTGGAGTACTGTATTAGAGTAGCCACTGCGGTTATACGTCGGAACAAAACCTGAAGCGCACCGTGCTTCATTAGTATTTTGTATAATATTTAAATGTAAGCACGGAATGCAGCCAGGACACGTATAGCCGGCAGTACTTCATGTTAGTACCTAAGTTTAGTATGTGTAAAAATTTACTGTGATATTTTTTTGATAACCGTGCTTGTGTGTTTTATCCCAATTATATAAAAAATTGCAACTATTCTGCTGTGATAAATCGCTCACTGTATATCTGTGATAACCAGCATTCCGCTCTACTGCGATAGATAACACTTTTTATAGCACATTTAAATATTGTTTTTTACACATTGTTGTTATTTTTATAAGTAATAAATCATGCCCATAGACTAGAGTAAGTGGGACTCTTACCCACAGAATGAAACATGATGTATGAAAGAAAGAGTTAGTATGAAGAATGAAAGTACGAGAGGCATGAAAGATTGACCGGAATGTTAGAGGTTAAGCACATAAGGCGCCAATTAAGTTGGCGGGGATTAGAGTTAAGAAATAAAAAAAAAAAAAAAAAAAAAACAAGAATAAGCACCATGTTACTTAAGCTTAGGTTTGCTATATGTAACAAACACCTCATCATCTCAAAAATAAATATTCTAAACAATATGTAAAGTCGTTGAGGTCAAAACATATCTGTTTGTTGAGTAAATTTGTAAGATTATTTTATTATTGTGATTGTGAGGACTGTGCCGGTTAGATTCCAGTATCATTTATTAGTCTGACAGTTTGATTACTTTACGCGGGCTAGCCAAATGTCCTTTATTTGGTATTTTTCGTCGAAATGTGCGTTGGGCTACACGATTGCCAACATTTCCACAAAATACCATCTCAGACACTAATCTGCATGTTCTTGAGACACTAAGAAACTGTATAGATATTACAACAAAAACTGAAAAGTGTTTAATCGTCCCAAAGGAGCATTATACGGGGATGAGATTTAGGATTATATGTGACCAGACCATAATCTATCTCTGTGCCAAATTTCATCCAGATCCGTTTTTCCGTTCTGGCGTGATTGAGTAACAAACACATATCCATCTATCCAAACTTTCACATTTATAATATTAGTAAGATTATTCACATCTGCCTATTGTGCTATTAAGTTGTCACCAGTTTGAGATCTGAAAAGCTTACACACAGAGACATTTTGTAGTACTATCAAACATTTTAGATTTTTTGACATTCCGTATCGCTAAAAAAATTACGATGTCTTCCACTCTGGAGACTTGTAACGCAGTTATAGATCAGACCTAGCATAGTCTTCATATTAGAATTTTGCATTGCAAATATTTACAAATTTGTACTTCCTGACCTCTCGATTATTTCCATTAACTGTAACAAAATCAAATGGTGGGTTTTTTCATCAAATTGTTACTTGTCATTTTAATCACAAACATCAAACTTTCTGTGTCAAAAAAGTATTTTTTATTATTTATTTATCCTTCAAGTGGTTACGCGGCGTCGAATCGACCGCACTCGATACATTTTCGTTCATAATATCGAGATTTCTTGTCACAAATATTACTTATTTCTTCTTCTTCAGCCTCGACGAGTATCCTCTTCAAGATACTATTAATTGTACCTTGAAGAGGATACTGATTTTGAAGAAAACTAGACATAAGTTCATACTACACAATTTGATGTCTTTTATTTGATTTCAACATCTAATTAAAAAAAAATCCAAATAATAATGAAGAAAAAAATAACAAACATAAATTATTTTTTGAAGTGCATAATTGGTTCCCGATCCAACAAAAGTTCTTTAATTCATAGATTTTGTTTTTAATTTAAGCAAACAATTTTTAGCACAAAAATAGATAATGTGTGAATATAAAAACAAACTTGTAACGAAAATTTTTTATTGATAATTTATTTTGAATGTGAAGACTACCTAGGTTCGTTATGTTTCAGAAAGATTCATTAACATTGTCTGGCAGTCTAATCTGATTACTGTTCGTTATGATATACCTATTGATAATATATACGATCCTTTTTTATCATAGTCTGGCCAGAAAACTATGGCTCCAGAACTTGTTCCGGTGTTTAGAATTATTTCTCTTACCAAAATGTACTGAAATTACAGACTGATAAGACAAATCAAGTGATAGATATGGTCAAGTTGTCGAATTATCAAAGATCTACAATGCTAGAAGTGTCATATTTTCAAATGACACATGATTCGCCGCTGTATTTGGCCTTCGCTTCGGGTCCGGTCCCACAGGGTTATGTAAATAGATCTTCATACCCTGTAGTTCCGGGCCTTGAGTGATCGGTAGAATTGCATCATCCCGCGCAGCCGACGAAGCATACGTCTATTAAGCAGATCCCCCCCGAAACCATACCGAAAAAGAAGAAGCAACACGTTACTTTAAGTTTTAAACAATATGTAAAATCGTTGAAGTCAAAATATGCCTGTAAATATTCCAGTATCATTTAATAATAGCCTGGCAGTTTGATTAGTTTATGCGGCCTACCCATATATCCTTTCTTTCGTATTGTTCGTTTATTCGTGAGTTAAGCTACACAAGTTCTGACCAATGCTTGCACGGACTGGGCAGGTTCACAAAAATTGTATGGTTATTGCTCAAAAGGCCATTGCAGACACTGTATGGTGCTGACATGAATAGTATTAAATCATAACCTCGTAAAGATATAGTAGACCTATCAGTTGAATTGTCCTGTGTTAACCTGGATAAGATATAAGATCTCAAGATAATGTCTAGATTAAAAAATATATGTAAAAGAAAAGAAAGGAAATACATAAAATGTTAAAAAAAAAACATAATCTGAACCAAAAATTAATGGAGATTGAGTTAATATTTAAATACTAGCGCTATAAGAAAACATGACAGATTACAAACATGCCTATACTTTAAAAAACATAACTTGATCTCTGCGACACATGTCAAACAGACAATACGTTATTATTACGTTATTGTTAGCCTGTCAAGCCCTATGTTACTGTATTGATACTGACAGGTGTCGCAGAGATCAAGCTACCTTTTATGAAGTCTAACTGCTACGTTTTAAATGGCGCCAAAGCATTACTTTTATGTGTGATAATGCATTTAAACTGATTGCATTTCTATTTTAGAAGTAAAAACTAATATCGTGACGTAACAAATAAACATGCTAAAAACCATAGTAAATTATACAACGATTTTTATAGCATGCTAGTGTGGCTAAGTGTTTGTCTAAATACGGTGAAAAGTAAAATATATACTTTTGTTTAGTAAACCTTGACTTACGTTTATTTCAGATGGAGCTTGAAACGACAGCGAAGACCAAAATTTCACACAGTTAGGTACCCTTTCCAGATTCGGTAATACTGCTTACTTAACTGATCATCTGGGACGCAGAGCCATGCTTCGATATTACCTTACCCAGACAGAGATGTGAGTACATATTATTAAAGTTATTTACTTGTCGGTCCTTTGAAATTGATGCCTTACCTTCTTAGGCCTACATGCCTGAAAAACTTAACTCAGAGGTAGTCGCTAACACGAGGTTAAATTAACAATACTGTATGACAAACTGTTAATTGAACCTCGTGTTAGCAACTATGAATTAAGTTTTTCGTCATTGTGGTCCTTAGTAGTTACCCTTAGTAACATTGAACATCGAGCACAAGGAATCAACAAAACCGTCATTTGTTTAATGTCTGCTGGAATTGATGTAATTTTCAGATTGTACCAAGTTATTATAGTAATATCTTCGATATATTTTCTGTTGTCTTTAGCTTCGTTTACTCTGACCTAACCTACCCTCTTCTCAGGATCATTGTTTTATGTAACGATAAAGTTGGCAAGAGAGGAAGAGGTGTTTCTACTAATGTTCGAAGTGGTTTTCCTTTCAAGATCATTGCCAAATCTCCTAACTCTATAGTGATTCCGATGAGTACCCCTTTCCGGAGATCTATATCAAAGCTATCAAGACGCTACTTGTTGGTGTCTACACAATGTGTCCACCCACCATTGACTTCAACATGGGCGATATCATCACCTAACTCACTGAGCTCTCCGTCCCGTAAACTCGTCCACAACATCAATTCCGTCAGTCTATACATTATCCTACTGCCATTTATTTCAATATTTTAGGGGAACACGTGATTCGAAACGATGACTCGAAAATATAACAACTTCTTTTGAGTTATTACATGGTCACATTTATCCGCGGCCTTCTTCTTCCGACTACCCATTTAATCAACTTTTGATTTAGATAAATTTCCATCCCTGTGGAACATGACCTTAGTTTGTCTACTTCCTAAAATTATGAATCCATCCCTACTTAATAATTTCGACCAATTTCCGTTTTCCCTCAAGAGCTTGAGAACCGTAACAAAAGAGTAAACTCATTCCAGCCTAGATTTAGGTGTGGGAAAAGTACCGCATTCACTCTTATTAACCGACTTTCCAAAAGGTTCTATGTTCGATTGTATGTTTGTTTTTTTTTTTGTTTATGTTCACTGATTTCTCCGTCAATGTGGACCGATTTAAAAAAAAAACTGTTTTGTTTGAAGAGATTTTCTGTTTCTTTTTCCAAATTTGTTCCATTTATATTTGGTGAAGATCCGATAAAGAACTTCCGAGATATACAACAGAATTCTTCAATAAATGACGGCAAACCTCTCGGGATTGCTGCAATCACATGTCTGTTTACACGCCATAACATAACATCACATCATTACGCTCTAAAGGGTTACGCAGATGTGTACAGTTCACCCTGGTCATAACAACTGTTATGTCGTTTGGAAGACGGGTTTATTTTTTGTGTTTTATGTTATGATTTCACTCTATTTACCAAAATCAGTTAAGTAAGAGAAAAGATGAAAGCACATTAAGGAATGACGGGTGATATTTCAATGACCATTTTAAGTTTTAGGAGAAATACGCTAAATCAACAATTAAAAACTAATTTCAAGCTAAATAATTATGTGCGTCTTTCAATGCACGACCTGTTCTACATGACAGTTGATGAGTCAAGGACGCAACATTAATACTCTTCACGAAGCAGTTGTGTTTAATAGCCAAATTGTCGCTAAGAATGAGTTACAGATTTATGTGTACAAATTATTTATAGACCATGACTTTTTTTGGACCTATGTTTTTTGTATTGAAGCGTGTTAATTGCGTGCATTTCATAAATATTTTCGTTCAATATTTTTCAGGCCCAAAAGATGCCTCAGCAATAAGCATGAGATAAAAGAACTAACGACCACCACTCCTCTAAGCAAACTAACGGGTGACGTTCAACAGCTGCTGGCACGTAAAGAGACCTGTCCGCGTACAATAGGTACGTACATACTTCAACAGAATGAGTGCTTAGATATACAATGAAACTGTCACCGGACTATTGCAAACACTTTAAGTTTATAAAATAAATGGACAGCTTACTCTCGATAAATTGTGAACAGAAAAAGTGTCCGAACTTGTAAAGAGGACATCTTTACAAGTTCGGACACTTGGGGGCGGATAGGTCAGGATCAAAGGGAATAAATAACGTGAGCTAAATTGAGCAAGCAAAACTAGCGAGATAAGCTTGCGTTACAAAACTAGCGAGATAAGCTTGCGTTCTTCTCCTTTTTGTTAAGTTCCTTTAAAAATCCTGGCAAAAAGAAAAAGGCCATAGTTGACTTACCTAACTTGCAACCGTAATTTAATCCAATTATTGATAAAATCTAATCACGATGTCTTTTAATTACTTAAAATTTATTGATGCAAATGTAGAACATATTTAATTTCCTATAGCAAAAATTTTAAGGCTGCAATATCAGAATTACTTGCTGATCAATTCATTTATTTCTGCTGGCCATTAGCAGCTCAATTCATATTGTTCACGGACAAAGTGTATTGATTTGTTTCATGGCGAGAAATTGTGAAGGAGTATACACTGGCAACAAATCAGTGAACGGTACCACAATCTACAATCAGTGCATAAATCCCCCGTTCAAAAATGTTGGTGAGGTAAGTGTGATGGGTGTTATACCCGTGGATTTCGAAATTTCTACAATCAAAAACCGCTCGGAATAAAAACCCAAGAATATAAATAGTAATGAGTTTTTTTTTTTTTTTTTACTTTTGATGGGTTTGCTCTTGACTCTAGTCTAGGTCAATGACAGAGACAGAGTCGACGTCGGAGTGAGCTTACCCAGAAGAAGCCTGTTCACTCTAACTTTGAAGAGATTCGGGTTAAATGCGTTCGGAAACACAGACGCAGGTAGTGAGTTCCATTCCATCGCTGTGCGCATTATAAAGGATGTTTGGAAGTTTCAGTTTAGTTGTTATTTGGGGTTGCTGAAAACAAAAATGGCCAAAATGAGAATCAAAGATGATGACAAAGAAAACGAGGTCATTCCATGGGTGGGTGACCATTCACCGTTCACTGGGAGCTGATCTCACCTGTGATTGATAAAAGCCAAACAGATTGAATTTGGGTGCCATTTTCATAGTTTTTAGGGCTGGTTACTATTCGCCCGTGTCTCTTGCTCTCATTAAATAGAAAATAAAAGGAATATCTTATTAAATGCAAAGTAAAACGAGTTATTTATTTTGCTAAATGTTGCAACAATCATAAACCATTATCTGTTTTGCAGCTGAATTTCCAGTTTTACAAAATCCTTTTACTGAATATGACTTACTGAAGATAATCTGCCACAAAGAGCGATCACTTTGGATCGTCTAGACATAATTTAGTCGACACATACAATAAGCTATTTTGTGCAATTGATATATTATTTGTAAGAACAAATAAACCATATTTATTTGTAAAAGAAAGGTGTAAATATGAACTTAAACTCTAAACAAAAGTAAACTAAACATAATTATACTAAACCTAACTGCTTACACTTTATACAAAAGAAAGGCACACTTAGGCGTCGAAGTACTCCTCCACATCGCTGTCATCCGGGATCGTACCCAGAAGACTGGCAGCATTGCCACGTTGAATGGCAATGCTAATTCTTTGCACAAAGAACGAGCCCGCCTTCTGGTCACGCAGTGTCGATCAGTCGGCGAGATATCTCCTTAAAAGGAGATATGCACTCGGGCCCCATGACCCAAGCGTTTCGACCCCAAACGGCTCAAAATTGTAATTACCAATTAGGTTACAGTATTTGTGCCGCTTGAGGACCTCAGCAGCCGCAGCAGCAGCGCCAGGACAGCCCGCTGAATTAGGAACATGAGAAGGCGCAGGTTGCGTCCCACACCAGAGGCCTATACCCACCTTCAACGACACCAATGTCATGCTATCTGGTCTCTTCCCATCGTCAAGTACCAAGCCGTTAGGTTCTAATACAGCTGGTTCGCTGGCGGTGATAGGGGCTGGACGAATAATGTCATTGATGCTGACGTGCCGTGCTATGCGCCCTGCGCTCTAGCAACAAGAACGGCCATGGTGCCCAAGGCTGCCGACAGCTTCATCACATTGGCTCCGATGTGGAGCAAAACAAGGTGCGCCTAAGCGTAGACTGGTTGCGAGCCGAAACTAAGATTCATCCATCATAGTGCCAATGGTGGATGACGGCAGTGCTTGAAGCCACAAATCCGATACCCATTCCCCCACAGGCAGCAGAAGCGTACGCGTTGCAGTACTAGACGACATATTTATAAGGTTATTCTGAATAATACTGCAGAGCGGCACATCCCATCATCTCTGGGAGGACAGATTGTCGGGCAGATCCGTATTGGGACAAGTCATTTTCCAAGCGTTCAACGAATCGGTCAAACACGGTACCTCAAAGTCAAACAGTGAGGAAGATACGATGTTCCAGGTGTGTGTGGTGCTAAGTGTGTTCTTTATAATTTGGTCTCCTTTTTCTAAAAGTTGTGGGTGTTTCCACAAATGAGAGGAGTGAAGGCTATAAGTATATTTTAGTCCAAAGCAACGATATCGGATAAGTGTATAGGCCGAATGCATGTTAATTTTGAAAAGTCTTGCCGAGACATCGTTAAAATTTTGTATTTTCTGTTTAATGAAATTTGGTGAAGAGAATTTCTCTCAGTAATTTTAATATTAGGTGCTATGGCGTTAAAATTTGCATTTTTTATTAAAGTGGTGTACAATAAAGTACTTAATAAATAAATAAATAAAGTATTCTGTCGGTCAGTAGTTTGGGGGAGGTAAATTTCGCATTTCGAAAGGTTAAGTTCTTGCCCAATAGAGCTAAATTTATCATTCAAAAAAGTTAAATCGTTCAAGACTGTATCAACATCACCTCCTAGAGTTCCATCATCCAAATACCATACATTGAATATTGAATTAAGTTGCCGAATGATTAGGTTTAATGTCAAACTAAAAATGACTGGCCCAAGAGGGTCACCTTGTCAACCAATAGCTGATTCCAAAAGGTTTTCTAGTAGATTAATTTATAGGAGTGCCTATAACATTGATATAGAAAACTGTAAATTTTGGGTATTTCACTTTGAATTTCTGTCAAAAAATTCGACAAAGAAGAATTGAGATCTAAAAGGGTGATAAGTGTCATAGCTTAATTTCGTCTATGAGCATAAAATAATTTATTATTTTTTTAGATATTAAATTTTTATGTTGTCATTCTGAATTTTTTTTGATGTTTATAACTTATGAACTACGGTAACTATCTTTATAAAATTTCAGGCTTCATTACATTGGATGTACCAACATCGCTCACTGCCATGTGTCTAGATTAATCTTCCCATTGCCGCCAATACAACCAATAAGCTAAATGAAAAAATAATAACCAACAATGTACGAGTTGGACCCATGTGCAGAGTGTTCCGTAAGACTTAGGATTTTCGATTAGGTTTCCCTGTAAATTACGAGTGACGCCGTTTAGACCTCAAAATATAAATTAATTAAAATATTAGTTACGATTTTTAAAAAAAGAAAGTGTATTTTTATATTTTAGTAAAAAAATGTGCCCCTGTTGTGTTTAAAAAAATAAAAGACCACTGGTAGATTGGAATTAAAATTCGTTGATTGCGACCTTGTTTGAATGCACGATTATTGTATTTCAATGTGTAGAAAATTCGCATTTTCTTTAAAACATGAAACATGTGCAAGGCATTGAAAAATATGGTATATTTTGAACTTCTTCCAAAAGACTGAAAGGGGTGAGAAACGCCTGCGCTAACACTCGTGACAGCCGCAACTGAGCTCTGTCCTATAATGCCCGAGAATCCCTGTAAAATCGTAGTGTCAATGTGTGCATGCGAAATGATGCTTTGTACGTAGTGGACTCTCTGTCTGCGGCGCGCCGCCGATTACGTACTTTGTGGTCTCAGTGTGGATTAGGGATGGACAATTGAAAAAATAAATCGACTCGATATTTACCGAAAGTATCGATATATCACTTTGAGAAATCGACTTTTTTTAAGTATTCCCACAAACTTATAGGTTCTGAAACGTCATAGATGCCTGCAAGCAGTAGTGCAACACTGTCCGTCTTTGCACCGGAGGTTCGACAGTATATTGCATTACCCTCCTCCTGCTTCGTCTCTCGTCCATCGATCCATTGAAACGTCGCATGCGACGACGCCACGCTTAATGTGGCATCCCCAAAGAATTCATGTAAAACGAAACGCAACGCAATGCACTAATGGGGCCTCAGCCTTAGTTGAGCCTTGGTTTGACTCGAGATCTGGAAACATTTTACAAGCTTTTATTAAACCATCCTTTTTGTTTGTGTCAAATCTTGCAATTGAATCTTAAAACAGTTGTCCCCATCCAATTGAGCCGAAATTCTGCTTAATCTTGTAGTTTGAATGAAAATGCACGATCAGCTAAACTTATATAAGAAAAGGTTTTTTTATTCTACTTGTTAACAGTGAAATCATAATATGCCTGTGATTGTGAGTCTTACCAACCAATTTACATGAAGTGTTTGTGGTAGCATTAGAAATAACTCCGGGAATAATCTGTGTCAGCTTTTGCGGTATTTTGTGTAGCTGCTAATGATTATAGTCACAGTAACACCTGGAAGTTATCACATTTAATAGTATGATTTTTCAAAATACCTTCAAATATAGAACAATATATAAAATAATCACGGTGATCACTATAGGTAACATGGAAAGCGAAAACAAACTGGTTTCAATTTAAAGTATGTGCGTCCTCCGAATGCAGGACATGTTCTGCGTAACAGTTTCTGCAGAAAAGGACGCAAAATTAAAACTCTACGTGAAATAATTTTGTTTCATAACAAAATTATCGCGATGAGTAACAATTTTGTTTGCTTTTAGCTATATGTACAAACCTAAAAATGTAAATAAGTAATAGTGCACCATTCTCACGCCTATTAATTTAGAAGAAGTTACAAAATTTTGTCGATGGTTTTACAATGACTCCGCAATCAATGCACATAATCATAAAAATAGTTAGTGGCGGGCCTTGCATTCCACATCATATTATGTAATCCTCGTTCTACTACAGCAAATAAAAAATATAAGAAAACTTGCTATTCTATTTTCATATTCCTTACCAAGAATAATATTTAATCGCTAATTCTTGTTATGTTTTTAGTAGAAGTATAGTCTTAAGTTGTATAATAATTATAAACAATGTTTCCAGATCCCGAATGTCTTCAATAAAATAGATTAGGAAAACACCCAAGTAAAACTTTCATTAAAGTTAACATACTTGGGGACGTAACTTTGGCGGTTTATAAAAATATGGCTGGTTGCAAATAAAGAAGTCATGTCAGCGAGCAGTTTGAAATTAGTCTACTACAATAAATTCTGAATCTCAATCAGAAAGTTGTTTTTGAAAAGAGATTTGAATGACGATCAGATTAACACCAACCCCACCACCAACGGATACCATTTTCTTTTCTTCAAGTAGATATACCCGATAAAACAAGCACATCAATAAGTTGTTTTTTTGTATATTTTTTACTAAGCCTGTGTTGTCCCACTGCTTGGCAATAAAATATAAATAAAACATTTATATCTTTGTTGTTATTTTTACAAAAAGAAAATGGTTAAAAACTATATTCATACAATCGTAGCGTCAGATTCAGAAGAACATAGCAGATTTCAAGCTTCACTGTTGGTGTTTTAACTGACGTAAAAGTATTACTTTTACAAGCTATAATAGTACATTGAAACTTATTGCATTAACTATACAGCAAACTGAAAAATAACTTTCATTACACTTACATGTAAACCTACTCCTATCACAAAGTATGTAAGCAGCGACGCGCCACAGACAGAGAGGTCAATACGAATAAATAGCCATTCTGCACGCACATATTGACATAACGATTTTACAGGGATTCTCGGGCAATATTGGACAGAGCTCACTCGCGGTCGACGTAAATATTTTTCAGTTAGTATTTTGCAAGAATCTGTGCTACTGTTACTGTTTTTAAATAATAATATTGTGATCTAAAACTCTTTTATCTACAACCGTTTTAATTAATTTATCATTTATGTTATAAAGAGCCAAAAAATCTTAAGTCCAACAGAACAGCCTCGGCACGCGGCGGGTTCGACCCGTACTTGGTTATTATTTTTTCCATTTAGCTTATTGATTGTATTGTCGGCAATGGGTAGATAAATTTAGACACACGTCAGTGAGCAATGTACATTCCTAGCATTTGTAAAGATGCTTACAGTCATAATATTTTTCAAAATGATAAGTTAAAAATTCAATATCTAAGAAAATAAAAAATTACTTTAAGACCATAGGTGAAATTGTAGCATTATATAAGGAAAGGCTGTGAAACTTCAGCTGAGACTGCTTGAGACCTATAGCGCTACCTTACGATCCGAATTTATCTTGCTATACCGCCAGAAACGCTAGAAAATCTATCGCAGTATCCGCAAAAATACGAGGCAGTGGGTTGATGGTATTGCTGATCGTGAAAAGTAACTTGAAAGAGTTGTACAAAACTAACAAAGCCTTGGCACGTTACAGCATTTGAAAGCAAACGCCGTTGAAGTCAAAAGATGGTCAGCTCACTGTGGCGTCAGATAAGCAGCAACTACGCTGGCGTCAACACTTTCAGGTGGTCTTCCGTTTCTCAGATACATCGACGCATAACGCGTCGCAAGTCAGTTCTTCACCATAGCGGCTTATCTAAATCAACACGGAACCACCGTCAGCCTGTGAAGTTGCTGAAGCAGTCCGCTCAGAAAGGCAAAGCACCAGGACTCGACCTGATAACTGCGACAATACTACAAGCAAACTTAGTTAACATTCAGGCACCTCTAATATTGAAAAGATCTGTACCGTCGAAGAGCTTCCGGACGATTGAAACAAAGTTCTTCTAATAACTGTACCTAAGAAATTTGATCTTAGTCAGTTCGATAACGGGACAGCGTATTAAGTTACTCTCGATTTTCTCTAAGTTTTCTGCAAGATCACCCTGAATAAGCTGTCGACCCTCTTCCACGCAAGGAATGGGCTTGTTTCCGCTCGAAGCACTCATGTACGGAACAGATTAACCCACCCCATATCATACTAGAAAAGGCATAGCAGACGGAGATTTAACTAACCTATCTCGACTTCGAAAAGACCTTAGATACGCTGAAGGTAACTCTTGCTGGCCAGTACACGCGGGTATCTGCCAAGGCTGTTTCCTGTCGCCACTTCTCTTCCTAGTCGTTCTTGACGGAATTATGCATCGCTTCTCTGGTAACTGGCGCCACGAGATTGACTGAGGATTATTCGACGACTTGAAAGACTTGACTTACACCGATGACCTATATGCTGAGTTGGAATGGAAAGATTACCAGTAGCCCACTGTGGTCAGAAGGGTGATACTCGTAGTTTTGCGGTGGCTTTTTCTAAGGATTTGCAGCAACAAAAAACACTATCAATATATGTAGCAGTAGTTGTAGTTGTTTGGGTTGGTTCTATAACCTTGGCCTGGTATACATGGAAGACCCTGAACATCATCACCATCTCACTCCAACCTCGCAAAATGGGGCTACTCGTACCTCGACAGAACAGCAGCAGAGTGTGCATATGGTGCCAAGTCGCAACCATGCTCCACCTCCAGTCCTATCCTCTTTGCCCTAAACATGCAACCAGGGTGAACTATGCGGTGCCACCGATGACGCCGTGGAAATGCCAAAATTTTGAGCCACACAGATTTGAACGACCGTCGTGCCAGCAACACAGAGAATAAGAATGAAGCTAGAAGTGTCATTTTCTAGTGAGAGCACTATTGCCTGCGCCGCCGCTGCTTCTCACATCATTCGTCGTTGTATTTGCCTTTTGCTTCGGATTCGGACTAACAGGGTTATGTTAATAGATATGCTAACCCTGTAGATCCGAATTCGAAGTGATCGGTAAATTTGCATCATGCTGCGCAGCCGACGAAGAATACGAAGATTGGGAATAGTGGATTGGGTACTTACAACTGTATATGCACCTACTAGGACTTAAAAGAAGCAAACAACGGCTACCCAGGGCGTTACGTCCTTGTTATACAAAAATAAGGTCATCGTGATAAGAAGAAAAAATAAGTTACAAATTAAAAAAAACCCCGACACAAAGATGAAACACAAAGACACAAGGATGTTTAAACTATATATAATATACATAGTAGTAGATACACTTCAATCGACAATCTATCGAAACATAATGACACGATATCTTGCGAAAAAAACCAGATTGGAAGAGTAAAATGCAGATAACTTTTTATTCAAACATAGCTAAGAACACTCGACAAAGTCACATTTCAAAAAAAAAACAATCAAAATTGGTTCATCCGTTTAGTAGCTATGATGCCACAGACACACAGATACACAGCAACACACGTCAAACTTATAACACCCCTCTTCTTCAGTCGGGGTTAAAAGAAGAAACAAGGTTACTTAAGCTTAAAGTCTGCTATATGCAGCTTCTCTAAAGTTTTTAACCCGGCGAGCGTAAGGTTAATTTATTCATAAAAAATGTATAAATAAATATAAATTTGTAAATGTATGGCGGCAAATAATAACACACGCCGACCATTTGACGTCGTCTAAGTACCTTGCCGAGCAATGGATGACCATATCCTGTCACTCGTAACTTTCTGATCTTCCTCCGCGCAGCTTCTGATGAGTACAAATACACACAACAATTTCAACCAACCTTACGCTCGCCGCGAATAATTATAAATATTATAAGTAAGACGTAAAATCATTGAGGTCAATGTATTTCTTATTAGTTTGGTGTCTCAAACGATTATAGAGCTATCATTTAAAATAGAACAAACTCTACTGTGATACAAAAAAAAATACATAACGTTATTTTTTGCTTTTTAGTGTTTATTTTTTTAAGTCGGCTTAGTCATTTATGATTTCGTACCTCAAATGACCATGAAAATGATTACAGCCGAAGCGAATCATTTCAGTTGAGCCGTGTAATTGATATTTTTGATTACACTGCCTGAATGAATAATAATCGTTTTTTCTTGTTTACTAGATCAGAATGCCGCAGAAACAAAGCTTGAGTTGAAATAACCATCAAATCATCAATCTGTTTTAGGCACACTACACAATAGCGGGTGACGTTCAAGATATTCTGCTGGCACATAAAATTATCCTACAGAGCGTACAACAGGTACGTGCTCAAAGTGAGTACTTATTCACTTTGCTGGTTGACCTTTGTCAAGTTTGTTGCACGCCGATAAAGATGTTATTTGCCGATATAAATAAAGACATCCGCAGGAGAAGGTTGTGTTATCGGCATAACGCAAAGATTGTCAAACTTAAATGGCAATGGGCAGGTCTCATTGCTCTAGATACCGCTGTGGTAATTCGCTAGATCCGAGACGCACATGAACAATCGATGTGGTGAGAATTGGATAAAGTAAATGAAAAAACAAATAATTAAAAAATATATTCTTTGCCTTACTTCATTCTTATTTTGATCCATTTCTCTATCTCTCTCTTGTTAGACCTTTAAGAAAAAGAGTAATACTTTAAGGTTTAGTCGAAGTCGAGTGTAGTCGAAGAATATATACCTATATTTTTTTTTTTAATCGCCCTTTTTTCGTGTTTTTCTCTTCAATTGATTCCCATATCATGGCAGTGCACAAAAAATAACTAGTCCATCATCTTGGGCCGTCCGCCATATTGGATTAAGAATAACGTCACTTATCTTAAAATGCATTGTCCTCCAAAGTAAACGTGTATGCACATTTTCATCTTAACAATCTTTAAAATACAGTTGCAAGATTTGACCCGAACGTACTTACATACATACATTGAAAGTTAATTATAAGCTTGTACTCGTAAAACAAGCACTGCTATTATTTGTAGCTAAGTCTTTTCTCTTTAATTTGACAGGCATAATTGTAATAGCTTGAAGAAAGAATATAGCAGATACATACATATAACAATTATGTTTTAAAACTTGCATTTGTTAAAAAAATTCAGATGGAGTTTGAGTTGTAGTTTTGAAACGACATCACCGCTACAAAGTAAACTGATCCTCTGTGTTGCATTGCTATGCCAACTGTCGATATTGCTAGACAGACATGTGAGTAAAATCCTAATTATTAAAAGTAAAAGTCAATATACGGATTTTGTTCTCTTGCCTAAAATAAACTATTCGAAAATTTCGTGAGTGACTGAATTCTAACTTCATTCATCTATAACATAGATCAATTCTCTAACATTTATTGTATTCATTAAGCAGTGCTACGCTTTTGTTGAGTGTCATTTAAAACTATATTTATACCTTATCACTAGCGCCATAACAGAACATGACAGATCACAAACATAACTGTTGTGTTTGAAATGGCGCCAAAGCATTACTTTTATGAGCGGTAATGCATTGATACTGATTGCATTATTCTATTTTAGAAGTAACAAACTAATATTGTAACGTATTACAATAAAGTAATTTACTATATAAGTGAGTTAAAATACGGTTAAAAATAAACATACAAATATTTTTTGTAAAGCTTGACTACTGTTCATTTCAGATGGAGTTTGAAACGTCGGCGAAGACCAAAGCGCCACACATTTACATTTTCTAGATTCAGTAATTTACGGAGAAAACTGATCATCTGGGACGCATAGCTATGGCATGTGCCGATATGTTCTTACGCAGTCAGAGATGTGAGTAACTATAATTCAAAACACAACTTTGGTGAAAACACACCCTGCGTTTACACCAATGCTGTGCGTGAATACCTTGCGAGAGATATGTATAACACCTAGAGTACTAGCGGAGAGTAAACTTGGCCAATTTGGTATAATACTCACAATGGATCTTTGTGTCTCTGAATTAGCTGCAAGAACCTGCGCGGTAGCTATTTTTGTGTCAATGTTGAAGGTGAAGTTAGCATTGTATTACTGTCTATTTCACTCGCATACCATTGCCATTTTGTCGCATCGTCTTTTCTTGCTTATTCTAAGCAGAATACTCGATGACAAACTATTTCTTAAACTTTTCCCTAAATACAAAGATCCGATGTAACTACTATACTGCCCCCTTTCGAAGACAGATTTCAAAGACAAATTCTGCCACTCAACCATAGTCATTCGAAAAGACCGGCAGGCTTATTACTCGTACGTATGAATCAACAATTAGCAATAATTGCGCAGAGACTGTACAATCATCGCGCGATTATTGCTTTATGTCAAAATATCGGCATGCTTATTTTTGCGTAATAATTGCTCTAATATTGCGAATCCGCATTATGTATGAGCAATAGCCACACCATAATAACTTTACGACAGCACTGCTAACAATAAAATCTGCTAACCAAAATGTGCATTTATCGCAAGGTATTCGCGATCATTTCGTATTACGCATGGTTTTTGACAGCAGAACGAGAGCCATCGGCGAGCAAATGTGGCTGTCAAATTGAGATAACTTTTTTCTTTTTTGTTGGTCGATTGCCAATCGCTCGCTAATGGCTGGGTAGGTACAGATTTTTTTGAATTTGTGGCGGCATTGTTTCGTGTGTTTTGTTTGGCTAATCAAAAAATAATTATCCGCAAATTAATTCCTAGTTATGACAAATTGGTGTCGATTTGTGTCTCAAATGTCCACGCAACTGGATAATTTGTTAAATCATTGAAACAGACGACAGAATATCGGTAAAATGGAGGAGAAATTGCCAAAAAGGTTGGAACACTAGGTATGTTTATTGCCAAATACTTACAAACACCTTAGAATGTGTTATGTCCGCAATAAGTATCTTTTATTATTTATATTCTTATTTTTATATGGCATGCACCGATGTCGACTATTCTGCCAATGTCTAGAGTAAATTGGAAAACAAGTGTGTTAAATGATCTATTTTACTTTTCATAGCTCAAATACGAGATGATGATGTCCATTTAGTGATGTCCTAATGCGTTATCGATTCGATTTCTTATAAAAATTGACTATTACGAAGAAATTTTAATCGATTTTACACATTTAGCATTTTCGTCAACCAATTTTTCAAATAGTATCAATAAATTTTCAAAATCATTATTATATTATGTAAATAAAATGAAATCCAATATTAACTGACATTTTACTGTTACACAAATACTTTACATCTGCAAATATTAATTTATCGAAATATTGGCGCTAAATATTAATCAATTGAATATTGTAAAAAAAACCGACCAAGTGCGAGTCGGACCGCGCACCGAGGATTCCATACAAACCTCAGCTTAAAAGTATTATAGACCTGAGTATTTAATATGAATTTCAATTTAATACCTCTACGCGTTCATGAGAAAAGAGGATAAAAAACATATTAAAAAATTATTAAAATATTTTTATTATATGATGTAACTGTATATAAAATTTACGGCTTTCGCAATTTTTCCTTTATCTGTGCTATAAGACGTTGCTTTGTACCAAATTTCAAGATTCTGAGTTCACGGGAAGTAGGTATCCTGTAGGTTTTGATTCCCTTGCGAGGGTCGAAAATTTGCGAAAATTTGCGGTATAATCTTTGGATTGCGTTGGCTTAGACGTTTGATTTTTTTTACAGCTTTAAGGGACAGTAGACCTGAGTATTTGATATAAATTTCAGCTTGATTCCTTCACGCGTTCCTGAGAAAAAGGTGACAGAAAGACGGGCGGACGGATGGACGGACAACAAAATGATCCTAAAAGGGTTCTGTTTATTCCTTTCGAGGTGAGGAACCCTAAAAAACAGCGTCCACGAAGTATTGCATTTTCATAAGCTGGTTACATAATCAAACAATAAATTTTATAAAACATTGGATAGGTATAATAGCTTCTGTTAAAAGTGATTGTCAAAAAAAAAACACTTGGCTTAAAGGCCTCAGTAGCCAGGGCATTAAATTGATCGCGCAATAATTGTACAATTATTGCTGCTTGCTGTTCCTTACGTATTAAGCCCGCGGATCTGTTACGCTATAGCCGTCGCATATCTTGCAGCAACAGTGCTGTTGTCTGCATATCCAAAATTGTCGCTGGGTATTAGTAGATCATTAATGCGCGGCAAGAACAATAATGTTGACCAACCAGCCAACTTAAATATTTGGCTTTACTGAGGATGTTCTGCGCCTGTCTTTTGTTATTTTTTAAATGCTTGTAAGGATGTTTATAAAATTGGACCTTCCATACTAAGTAAATTTGTGCAAATATACGAGTTATTGCATAATTTCAAATATTACTTTATTTTATTTGAAAGATCATAATTCAAATTATCATGCTATAATTAATTTAACAGCAATTCTTTTTTTAATTTTTGTTCTAGAGTAACAAGCCAATTGAATTATGTTGTAGGTCTTCATCATCATCATCATATCAGCCGAAATACGTCCACTGCTGGACATTTGCTTAAACCGTGTAATTTTAATAAAATTGATTAAATGGCCTGGATTAATACTAATATTTTTTTAATGTTTTCTAGACTACAATGCCGCAGCAACAAAGCTTGAGTTGGAAGAACCATCAATCCACTACTACTCTAAGCACACTACACACTAGCGTGTGACGTACAATAGCTGCTGGCACATAGTGATTCTGACGGCGCACAGCAGGTACGTGTTCAAAGTGAGTACTTATTCACTTTGCACTAACAAAATGCGGCACATTTATGAAGTTTGTTGCTCGTCGATAAGGTTCTAGATAGACGAACAGCATTTCAACTGCACTCCGACTGTAAATTTTCAGTTTGAATGCAGTTAGTACGACTGCAAACCAACCGCGCAGTCTGATTGTTGTCGGTGCGCAGTTGTCGTTAGAACTGCCTTAGATTTAACTAATATAATTGACACATATTCTTTGACTTACTTGATTCTTATTCTTTTCCATTTCTCTATATCTCTCTTGTTAGGCCTGAAAGAAGAAAAGTAATAATTAAACTTTTAGTGTAGTTGGAGAGCAGCAAAATAAGCATGATTGTTGTTTATAACCGAGTTATTTATAACTAGCGCCATAATTATTTCTTCAACATGACAGATTACAAATAAAACATTTGTTTGTGTAAAAAATTACGTAGTGTAAAGTGCCTGCCTCGATTCGAACCCACGGCTAGCAAATGCAAGTTGTTACCACTAGATCAACACCAATATCTAAAATACATACATCTTGTCCAAATTAGCTTGGTTTTCAAACATGCAGTCGGTACATTTCAGATGAGAGTTTGGAACGGTGTTGCAACAAAATATTTGATCATCTGGGACTATATTATGTTCTCTAGAGATGCCACATTAAATTTATTTATGGAATTTTGAAAAATCATTATTCCTAGCCAGGTGTCGAACCTATTATTATGGTAAAAACACACACGCTGTGTTATTACACCATTCGATAGTGTCGCTAATAAGGACCAAATTCTGGGAGATTATTATTACAAAACAGTCAATTATTTAATTCAAAAGGTTTATGCGAGCAGCTGACGCGTATGCCCCCATCCATGATGCGGCTGACGATTTTTTTTCAGCACAGAGATCTTAGACTGTCGCCCTGAAATATACCACGCTCGATCCTTATAGATTCGCTGTTTTCCTGAATCTGACAACATCCTGGATAGTGAAGGACCGTCCTCCACTGCCCCTTAAATGACATCAGGAAAACGGAAATCAGAGTTGCATCAATTTTTATACAAGTCCAGCACCCTCATGAACCATCTGTGTGGCACTGCATAAGCCTTCTTGTAATTTACCCACCATTTTCGCCAGATCCTTGCGGGAATGGCGAACCTGTTGGCTAAATATGGCAATGCCTACGAGGAGCAGCTTCTTTGGACTCTGCTCCTACATCAATTCTAATAAGCAGACTTGATGGAGTTGTTTTCAATTTGATAATTAATTTACGTTCTCGGAATGTATTGAAGAACTTTATAGACCGTCGGTTAACACTTTATCGGTCTATAATCTTTAGAATCCGCAGTACTGACCGATGTATGGAGCCGGTGGGTTATTTCTGTCGTTAGGAACTCAGGCAGCGATTCTGACTCTAAGGCAGACTGGAACTGAGATGCCAACGAGCTTGCGACCTTTGGAACCATTTAATCGGAAAGTTTTCCAATCCGTCCGTCCCTGATTATTATTATGATTAATATTGTTAAGTTTAAAATTAAAAGAGTAAATAAAAATAAACAACACTAGAAACAAATACACGTCACGCATTTTTGTATTGTCTTAGGCTTCTGTTTACACGACACGAAAGTTTTCGTGCGGCTGCTGCGCGGTGTATGTTTCGAGGCATTTCTATGTAGTCATTTAGTAAATAGAATCCAAATTAAGACAACAAGGTATGCTGCTAGTTGCGCAAGATTACTCTTACATCACGGTTATGTATTTAAGCATTATGCATTACTTATTATAACGAGTGTCCTAACAGAATGCGATGTTATTCGCGATCACTTTAGGATACCCGGTAAGAGTAACAATTTAATTGTTTTAAGAAAATGTATAATTATGACCTAATAATTTGAGACAAATATACTTGAATAGTGCTCAATATTTTTCAGAACCCGAAACACGGTATGCCATGAAGAACCTACAGCAAGCTTCGTACAGCGAAGAGTAAGAAGGTTCTGTTCGACCAAACCGCAGTGGCAGTACTGGTGGCCTGACCTTCATATAGCGAACAGAAGAAATTTCTAATTAATTGATGACTCATCATCGTTTAATAAGGTGAGACGAAGAAAAGAAAAGATTTACCTGATGATTTTACGACTTTCATTAGTACATAGAATCAGATTTTATCGAACAGATACAGATTGTTTTACCCTATGTTATGACTAACAAACTGATCTTACCGTTTTTTTAGTTGGAAAATCAGTATTACACCGACAAAACGCATATTACAAAAAATACAAAAGTCGGTGGAAAAAAACCAAAACAGTGTCCCTGTTTTCATTTTTTTCCACCGACAGCCGTAATTGAAGTTATTTTTACTAAATATCGATTTTTTTAAGTGGGTATTATTTTTTTTGTAAAATATTTTTTATTTTTCGCATTTTCCGGCGTGGAAAAAGTATTTGTATGTCCTACAGATACTTGTTACTGATCTGGGTGTCTTATGTATGTGAGTTTAAATGTTTTTAAGGCACCCACGATACAGGACGAAATGCCTAGTGTGGGGGAAAGTTTAAAAAATAAAAGTTCTCAATCGAATGTCCACCAATTTTATATCTAACCACCTTGATAAAGAATTATTTAAAAAAAAAGAAAAAAAGATCAAACATAGAACATCCTCCTTTCGGAAAGTCGGTTAAATAAAAAAAGACTACGAGAAATTTTTGCAACAAAATATGTTTGTAGTAATCGATGAATTTTATAGATATGTAACATTAAAAACTGTTCGTAGGTAACTTATTAATATATAATCTCCGCTTTTTCAGATTAAAAACGCCTCTACAACCCAATATAGAATGATCGCCGCAGACGGAAAAGAAATAAGTAAATAATTTATATGCGCCATGCATCCTGCATGCCTGCCATAGGTCGCCTCTTTAATGAAAGTGTATTTCGCAACACACTTTTCTTCAGCTGCTCGACTCTGCAAATAGCTTTTTTATTGACTTCAAAAAGGAAGAGGTTCTCAATTCGACTGTATTATTTTTTTGATGTAACAAACATTAAATAAATAAAAAATAATACAGTCGTCTCAGAACTTTATACTAGGTGAACAAATTTTGATTATTCTTTTTTTATTTGAAATCTGTTGCTGCTCATGTGGTCCCATTTAAATATGATCAAGATCTGATGAAGAACTTCGGTGATATACGACAGAACTCTTCAATAAATTACGGCAAATCTCTCCGGATTGCTGCAATCGCATGTCTGTTTATTGTTTACACCATTTCATACATAACATCACGCCGTATGCTCTACAGGGTGTACCCCTCTAATTTCACCGGTTGTGTTCAAGTATTATGTTTTGCGGGTAATTTATTTTGGCATAATGGTAGGCATTATAGTTATGTACAACAACCAAAAAAAGAAAAAAAAAATTTACAATTAAAATACAACCGACTTCCAAATAAAAACAAAACGAAGAAACAAAAACAGGAACCTACTTCCGAAATTGAAGTTACTTTTGACTTTGTAGTGATTTTATTTGGAGGTCCGTTGTATTTTTTTGTAAAAAGTTTTTATTTTGTTGAATAAACACGTAAAAAAAGTATTTATAAGGAAGTTGGCCTTATAATTTCGATACAAAACTTGTTTAAACCCTAAGTAATTCAGGCATTGAATTTCCGCTGAAATAGAGTTACAACTAAATTTGGAACGGTTTTAAAATTGTACTTCAAAAGTTAGCCTATTATTATGTAGAGCATAATACTGTAGTCAGCGTAATATTTTTACACAGGAATTAATTCTGGTTCTACCAGAACTAATTCTAAAGAAAGTTCATTTTGATTAGAATTTTAAATCATACATCATTTTATGTGTTTTCTCCCTACATTTTATCAAAATTGCCCACAATGGCAGATGACTTACGAGTGTGGAAAAGGGAGAGGGAATCTCTTGTCCAGCAGTGGGATATTACGGCCTATCTAGATAGATAAATGAGTGTTCTTCCCCTTTTATTATTATTTCATTACCAATTCTCTTTCCCAAAATATCTGATTAGGTACTTTATTTATTGGCAGTTATATTGTTTATTTCAATAATATGGCACATTTTGACATTGATTATAGCTAACATAGTAAATTATGACTTGAATCAGACAGTTTTTAAAGACGATAATTGGCGTTCAGCTAAATGTTGCTAATGCCGTACTAATTTTAATAAACATTGCCGAACAAAACTGACGAGATCTGGGTTTACTAATAGATACATCTCTTCCTAACAGACTTGATGTTAAGGTCGATGTTCACTACAGAACATTGTTAATTGGTCAAATAAAAAAAGGTTTATCTACGTTTTAATGGAGCGCAGCATTCTGGGTGTCAGATTAACGGACCGCATCAGAAACACAATGCTGCGCTCCAAAACACAAGTCGCCGACGTCACCCAGAAAGCAGCCAAGTTAAAATGGGACTGGGCCGGACACGTCTGCCACATGTCAAACGATTCATGGGCTAAATCAACCACAATGTGGGTCCCGGAAAATGTTAGGCGACACCGCGGCAGACCCAGGCGAAGATGGCGGGATGAACTTGAAGCCTATCGACGTGATTGGTTCACAATTGCCCTAAACCGAGAGGATTGGAAAGAAGAAGGGGAGGCCTTTGCCCTGCAGTGGGACAGGATAGGCTAAAAATAATAATAATAATACGTTTTTTTAACGCTGAATTAAGATAAGGACGATAAGGAACGTGGTGCTCTTACTGGTTATCTAACTGACGGACATATTTTTTTTTTCCAAACTATTATATGCCTTAATTGTAGCATTTATGGTGAGTCCACAATACACAGACTTTCATAAAGTTCTATAGAATTTTGTCTGTGCAACACAGCAATACAGACAAATTTCGGTGTCAATGTACTATTATGGATGTATATTTTTATAGGTCGTCATTTTTTCCTTCCTCGCCATCATTACCATGCACGGCTTTAATGAAGGCAAATGACAGAGCTATCCAGGTAGCTGCATAGCTAATTGTTAGAGGTCGATACGACAAGAAAAAAAGGCCTTATTTAGGCCTTTCATTCTACGAAATGCAAAGGATTTCAAGAACATTAGTGCAATCAAATCTTTTTCTAATGCAGTAGTTCGGAGTAAGCTCAAGTCTAACCCTCATGAAAAGAGGTACACACTTCTTTTGGAAAAGGTTCAGAAAGCTTATCTGAGGTATCTGTATAAACATTTTCATTTTTTTGTAATAGGAGGCACAGTTTATTCGCTGCATCGGAGAGTCAAACCGTCGCTCGAGCCCAGTCTCCCATCCCTCGTACGGTTTCCGCGCTCATTGGTCTCTTGGATGCTAAGCCCGATTGTGATGTGTTCGCGGAGGAATGGAATCTTGTTTGTGTCTAGAGTATAAAGAGATGACTGCCGTGGAATTATAGACATCATCATTTTTGTTTTTAATGCTTTTTTTAAAACATGTCTTTAACTAATGTAATTGACCTTTAGCCGTGTTATGTTAAAATAAATAAATACACAATTACGTCCACCCGTGCTTAAATAGGCTTTCTTCCAACAGTTTTTAGTAAACAAAATCTCATTTAAATAATAGGTACAGGGTCTTTTAGTTGTTAACTTAGAGAAAAAAGGATAGGTATAGGTTTTATGGAGCAACTAATTCAACAAAAATATTGCACTATTCAACGCTTTGGATTTGATTTGTAATGCGGATCATGTACTCTTAAACAAAATGAATAAATAATATGATACAATTATTTCAGGTTCGTAATAATCTAGGGTGCTTTTCCACAAAACTGTGAGAGGAAAATATCCACCAATGGGATCACTTCATTTTCTCAGTTAGGCTTGGCCTAGTTCTGGTAGAAATGGCCTACTAAAGATTTATATTTTTACATTAAAAAAAAACCGATCGATGCTTACGAGCCTGTGATGAAAACAAGTACTGTTACCTTACATAAAGCCCGATTACATTACGTTTAAACGTGGTCGCTCACAATGGGCCTCATCAGAAGGCATAAAGTCACCGAAAGAGCAATGGAGAGGGCTATAGGTGAACGAATCAGAAATGAAGACATCCGCAAGAGAACCAAGGTTACCGACGCAGCCCAAATAAAAGATAAACTTAAGTGGCAGTGTACAGAGCACATTGCTCGCAGGACTGATGGCCGATGGGACCTAAAAGTTCTTGAGTGGCGACCGTCAACTGGAAGATGTAGCCTTGAAAGGCCTCCCATTAGGATGAATGACCTGGTGAAGGTTGCGGGGATCCCCTGGATGCGAGACGCATGGGACCGGTCAATTTGGCAACACTTGGGAGAAGCCTATGTCCAGCAGTGGACGCCTTTCGGCTGAAATGATGATGAAAGATGCATATGTATCTTATCTTTTGTCGTCTCAAATTGTTAAATGTGCCTCATGAATAGAAATCATCTCATGCTTCGCTACGCTGTGTACAGCTATGTTAAACGCACAACTTGTGATTTGGTTTGTACCTGGCATCGCAATAAATTGCTTTTTTGAATAGGACTTTATTACCAGATTCACAAGCAAGCACCATGGTTGTTAGTGTGGGGTGAACAGGAATGCAGGGGTGAATGGAAACAAAACTTTGATTAGGATTTTAGCTTTGGTAACACTTTATTAGTTTATATTTTTTTATGGTTGTTTAATATATTGGAGTGCCTACTAAAATGCTGCATTTTTTTTTCTCTTCGCCCAGGGGTGAAAATAGAAAATTCCTTTATTTCTATTCACCCCGTTTTACAGTATCTAATGAGAAACCACAGAAGAGTGAGATCAGAGGGGTACTTCTCGTAATGTACCTGTGTATCTTAGCACGTACCTATACCCCATACCTACATCAACTCACGCATATTTTCAATAGGGGTAGACAGAAAATGAAGAACGCCACCTGCTACGATCCTTACATACTCCTTTTGCCTCGTTTGCGTTCAATCAATTTCAATCTTAAATCAAAAATACTTCTTAAACTGATTAGTCAAAAATGTAGGCGATCATTTGACAACTATTTGATGAGTGTATCTTGACATTGAATGTTTTTATTATTCTGATCGTGTTCTGATTATTTGAAAAGAAATAAGAAGTTCAGCGTGTATTGCGTAGCCCTTTGCTACGACGTTCGTAGCACGTAGCACTACGTCGTTGGTAGTTGCTACGCGCTACGAACGTCGTAGCAAAGGGAGAAGCAGAAATCAGCTAATATAATCTCGCTAAGATGCATAGACCGGACCGTAAACAGTACGTGTTTACGCACTCTAATGAGATCTAATGAACATAACACACATTGTATGAAGTTTTACAAACTCAAAGAAGCCTTCTATTACTTTCTAACTTAAACCGAAATCATTTCCTATTTCAATCAAACAATTTACAGGTACTTTTGAACTGTCTAGGTGAGTCAGTCAAAAATATGATGCGAGTTCAAGTTTTAAAGTTTAGGGTTGATCTCTAAGGAGAATAACGCATATTCACATTCTAATGCAGATAATCTATGTAATAAATATATATATATATATATTAAAATGTAGGTTAATTTGAATATAATATATGTATATATTATATTCAAATTAACCTACATTTTTATTAATTTTTGACATTTAGTGTCACCGAGGTGAGATTGGCACTTAAATGTGCACGCATATTTTGTGCTTTTAAGTTTTAACTTTAAAACAATGGTTATAAAGGCGGTAAGGCGGTATGCTTGCGGTCGTGGATTCAAATCCGAGGTGACTTTTTCAGTCCATTTTAATAACATAATAAATGTAAAAGTTTAGATGGATGTGTGTGTGGATGTAGGTTTGTTACTCAATCACGCCAGAACGGCTGAATGGATCTGGATGACATTAGGCTCAGAGATAGATTATAGTCTGGAATAGCACATAGGCTTTTCATCCCGGTATAATATTCCCTTGGAAAAAGAAAACAGTTTTCACGCGGGCAAAGCCACTGGCAGAAGCTAGTATGTAGATACTTTCTAAGCTTATCGAGAATGAAGACATCGTAAGGAAAACTGGATTTCATTATCATCATTTCGGCTGAAAAACGTCCACTGCTGAAACGGTCATCACGGCCAAAGTCTCATCATATCGACCGAGCCTGAGCGTCTCGCATACATTGGATTCCTGTAGCCTTATCTAGGTCACAACCAGGTAAGCAACCAGGCCAGGCCAGGCTCCAGATCTAGACCTGGACTTACAGTTAATTTAACTTTAAAAGCGTGGTGGTTTTGAGCGTGAGCGTGCTGATGAACGCTCTTACCTTCTCTGTATGTGAAGAGGCTTTTGTCCTGCAGCGGGATAATAACTGGTTAGTATTATTATTTATTTATTTCACACCACTAAGAACAACATCTTACAGTATGCCAATCTGATGTTATATATTTAAAATGTTTAAGGTTCGAATGTATTCGCTGTAACTGAATAAATCGAATTATACAGAGCTACAGTACAAGTTACATCTTCTCAATAAAAGACTTTGTATTATGCATTTTGTACAACCGAATGTCATTAGGTTTTGTATTTAAGTTGTTGAACGCCATTGTAACATAAACATGATAAGCAAGTCGTACTCTATACGCCACGATAAATAAAAACAAAGAAATAAACAAAAAACAGAAAAGAAACAGTGACAAAAATATGTTGAAAAAAACGAAATTATAAAAATAAATACTCTAGTGTTTTATCTAATACATTTAAACGAGCAAGTCTTATATATGTATTATCTGAATCTCGGAAACGGCTTCAACGATTTTTATGAAACAATTGTGTGCAGCGGGTTCCGGGGGCGATACATCGATCTAGGTTCCGTTTATAGAAAACGTCATTTTCTCTATTTTCACCCGAGCAGAGCTCGGTCACCCAGGTACTTTACATAATATGAAGCTCTTATTTCAATGTTTAAAATTTCATTAGAACTGTGATAAAACATCGAAAAACTATTTACACGAAAGCTAATTTAATAAGAACTAACATTATATCAATTTTTTTACAACAGAATTTAAGTAAATAAGTCTAAAATATTATGATCAGATCTTCAAATCAAAGTCGACTAGATTTTGCCGATGTCTCGATATACTATACAAGCACTCGGACCCCTTGGGCCTAATGTTTCAACCCCCAACGGCTCAAACAATAACTTCCAATAAGGTTGTTTTATTTGCACCTTTTCAGAATTTCTGCACCAGCATCACCCGCCCCAGCAGGCCAGACTAAATGACATAATAATATGTCGTAATGTTTTAGAACCCAATGGCTTGGCACGTGACTATGGGCAAAGGCTAGAAGGCATGACCATAATGCCTTGGAAGTTGATCTTTAGTGTGGGATGCAAGCTGTGTGGACACCCTTGCGCCATCCCGTCTCCATAACATTTAATAATTATTAAGTACAATTTTTAAATACACACAAATACCCACGCAAAAACAACTTTATTTCGGACAAGCAAGGTTTGCTGGAAGAAATTCCTTCATTGGGCGAGCTCCCCTTTGTGTATGATGTTTATTTTCACTGTTTTATAATAATATGTTCTTTAGTGCAGATAAAATAAAGAGCAAGAAACAACATCCATAAGCTTATGTTCTAAACTTATTCTAGGTACTTGTATTGATAAAATATTGGTTTTGTTATAATGGGTGGTGGTGTAACTAAGACATGTACCTACCTATATTTAAAAAAAAAACATTTTTAAATTGTACAGTTTTCATCAGCAAAAACCATAAGCTTAAATACTTATTACAATATGGCCAATTAGCGTCAACAAATAAGAGAAAACGCAATTCGGACTCTCTTGTTCCGACTCGGTCTTGGCCGGTTTATCGTTTATATGAAACGGAACGGCGAGCTTGGCCGCACCGGCCGAGCCCGCAGAACCGTCTGGCATCCCAACTGTGTCCGCATTCGAACGTGGCTGCATACATCCTTACAGCTAAAACAAAAGTAGTGGGGGATGTTCGGCACATATCATACGATCCTTTCTGATACGAATGTCATAAAAATGCTTATGATATAATTCTAGTAAAACTTTCAAAAATCTCCTAATTTTCATGGAAAGTTTCGGAAAGTAAATTTATTTGAACACACTGAAAATGTGGCAAATATTTGAAGTTCGATGTCCAAAACCAACGTAATTCTTAAAGCTTATTTACCCATGTGAATTCCGGGCGATACCTACATAACAGTAAGTATAGATATACAAATTATTTGTCTTGCCAAATGATGATAAAACTTTACTAGTTAACGTTATACGTCGTTTTAATGAAACATTTTTCTGAACAGCTACGGTCATGTAGGTGAATCGAAGCCATGACGTCATCTACGACGTTGTAGCCGCCAAGTATCAGCCGAATGTACCTAACCACTACAGTTCAAGCACAAGTGCTCATAATTAATGCCGCCCTGGTAGCCGAGCGATCGTCTGAGCGCCGCATTATGGTGCAGTCTAGGTTCAGTGTCCGACACATCAGTATCTGTAGTTAACAGAACAAAGTTTGGGGTGGCTTTGGATTTTCGATTGTTGCAATACTATCCTTGTCTCACCTCAGTATTTATGCTGACTAGGAGAGAAAGAGAGCTAAAATGTTGCGCGTCTGCATGCACATTTATGTTCACTGGGTTTACTGCCACCCTAAGCGACTTCGTCATTGGCAGACTGCCAGGCACTTGTGCAGTCATTTCGCAGAAATATTTTAAAGCTCTATCTTTAAAATACTTTAAGCGTACAAATATTCAGTGAAGGATCGTTATTCTCTCTAATTCAGTGTGTTTTAAAGTTTTTGATAAGTTTTGTAAGTAGTGACTGTTAATAAAATATGGATTCGGCAGTTTAAGGCAGTCTGCTATATATTTTAAATCTCTGCGTTTCATGTAACAGCCGTATGACAGAACTATGTGATAGATGGAATACGAAGTGGTTTTATAAGTGTGTGTTAACTTGAGGTGTATGGTTCGTTATACGCAACCGATATCACATTGTGTCGACGTGCGGGAAGTGAGAACGAGACGAGCAGTGTGACCTTTAAATACAGGTTGGTTATTGTGATTTAAAGATCTAATTACCACTTATCATACATAAATAACACCCTTTGTGTCAGTTACAGTAGGTTAATCATTTTTTATCAGCCTAAGAGACGTGATCTTGGATATAGTGGCAAAATTGATTGAAAAATAGGTAAAATTTTTTTGGTCTCTTTTTTTTTCTTTTTTTGACATGTACTTTTACAACATTTGTACAATTAACGAATTAAAAAAAAATATTTGGGCTCTAACATACAGTTTTCTTTTGTGCATAACTAAACAACACAAATATTAGTAGGTAGCAGCCAGATGTACTCGTAGTTAGGTAGGTGCGAACTTAGACCAAAGTAAAAAAAATACCTACTTATTATTTTTTAAACATTGAGATGCAACATTTACAAAAAACAACAATATGTTCGACACAAAATCGGTTAAAGCACCCATACTGATAAGGACACCTACAACAACCACCATCCCAGCAACAATTGCTAAATATTTCTTAAATCTGTACTTTATAAAAACTAACATGTGATAGGAAAATACAAAGAAATACATTGCACATGCAACGTAAAATATTAATGACATTAAATATATTACAACACTCAAGATTAAAGCATATTGGTAATTAGACTCCATCTTGAATTAAATCTCGAACAGAAAAACATCCACGAAATCAAGTAATATAACGACACCCTTCCACATGACAGCTGCAGACATACCCATCACGTTTTTGCAAGTAAACGTGTCCAGGTTGTATATTGTATACTCTGGATTTTCGCTTTTATATTTAGCATATGTGTACACGAATTGTAAAACACCCATTTTGAAAACTGACTGAACTTGGTAATCGAACTAAAAGTCTCTATTTACATTTCATAAATAGGCCACCAAACCGAACACCAAACTTTCTTGTTACAAGTTAATTAGAACTGTTTTGAGAGATGAAAGCGCACAAACACCACAGTGTAACTCTTTGGGTAGGAGCTCTTAGCTCCTGGACTTTAATTATGACGCATCACACTTAAATTGTTGTTGCCGATAACTCTAGCCGGTACTGGAGAATGGCCTTATTTTATGGGCAAAAATCAGCCAGATGATGAAGTCGAACAAGGTTGAGATTTTTTCAAGAGGATGAGGTGAGCTTTAATTGATTTAGTATCCAAAACTTTTTCGTCACATATTTGTTGGAGCAGCTCAGTGGGTTCCTTTTACGAACACATACACATCTCACTCGAAGACACTGCGTTAATTGTTTTCTATATATGGTTTTTATACACTGGAATTGTATAGTTACTGAATGGTTGAAAATCAAGAATGTTGTCCTTGAAAAGGGTTTTTTTCTTCCCCTTTTTAGGATGTCAGAAATAGCGTGAATAGCGTAATGTCACTTTTGTTAAAAAAGATAGTTTAAAAAAATAATAGGTTGGTATAAATTTTTATTACTATTCATTTAGAAATATTAAGCACAGTAGTTAATTTGTTTATTTTATTCTATTGATTTATAGTTAAAAGACAGGATGACAGGTGAGTGGCGGCGCGCGCTGCAATATAAATTAATCCTGGAAGTTACCAATACATAAAATTCTTGACAGTTGCAATTTCCCAAACTGGCGAAATATATATTTATATCCTCAATATTAATAATAATCATCGCCCATTAAACTAAATGCATAATAGTAAATAACCAAGTGACTTTATGTCAATACGAGATTGGTTGTTTCAGGTCAGTTACGATAATTTGTGCAGTTGATAAAACTATTGCCATCTTTCGGGACGGCAATAGCTGATAATTAAGAATAATTTCAAAATAAAATAATAACAAAATTATTAATATTAATTCAAATTTTAGACGATTATTCGCCCAAAATACAATTGTTGGTAAACATACTGTTTATTGTTTAGTTTATTATTAATTCTGTTTTATTTAATTTCTTTACTAACTTACTAGAACTTAGTTAAATATTGTTTTAAATACATGAGTCACTATTATATAATTTTATCATGCTTAGATCTGCAGACGATAGATTGCGTTTAGCTTCGTGCAAAATGTAGTACTCGTAGGTAGTAGTGCAACTAAACGTATCACGGATCAATACAAATACCTTAAGGTGCGTCTTAATGACTAACATTAACAACGTTTTATGAACCAAAACTATAATCGAATCAAAGGGTTACCTATTTGGAAGAACTATGATAAGTTCGCTCACGAAAAAGTATTAGCTCATAATGGAATTTTCTCAACTCCATTAGCTCCTTGTAATCTTGTGGTTGAAACAATATTTTGAGGAGAAAAACAAGCTCTTTCTATTTTTACCTGTTGAGTGGACTGTGATAAAATATTTACGTTAACATTTCGTAAAACATCGTCATTTTTGAAGCTTCAGCCTGATTTTAAACGTTCACGATGTTTTCTTCTCTCAGTTTTGTGTTCGTTTGAGTACCACGTTAACAAATATAAAAAAATAAGTGTTTGTTTGTAATCTATTATGTAGGTACTGATGTAATAATAAAGCTGAAGAGTTTGATTGTTTGATTGAACGCGCGATCTGGCACTACCAGTAGGACTTGAAAAAATATTTTTGTGTTGTTTAGCTCATTTATCGAGGAAGGCTGTAGCCTATATAACATCACGCTATGGCCAATAGGAGCGGAGCATCAAAGAAAAATATTCTAAAAACGGGGAAAACTTATTCTTTTTGAGAGCTACCGTTACGTGCGCTGCGTAAGCGATTAAAGTTACGCAACATTCATGTATATAGGATACGTAGGGTAGGGTTGGTAGGTAGGGTAGATGGGTGTGTAGATAGATAGTTGACGGGAGCGAAGCCGCGTGGGACAGCTAGTGTCATAATAAAATCTTTTTACTATATGCATGTGAAAGTATATGCGGTACAAATAACAAAGAAAACATTTAAAAAAATATTGTCTGGCTGGCTATTTGTTCTGGCTAATCTCCGAAACAACTGGACCGATTTTGACGGGACTTTTACTGACACAAATTTTATTAATTGATTAAAAATTTCTTCCTCTCCCTCTCCATCCATCCACATTTATATCCATAACTCTTTTAGTAACATGCATTTCATCACACCTCATCACATGACCATACCAGGACAAACGGTTTCCTTTCAAATTTTCGATCACTGGCGCCTCCTCTAATATACTAATTTCTCACTGTATCCATTCTCGTTACGCTGCACATTCATCTCAACATTCTCATCTCTGCTACATGCAATGTCTTTTCATCCATCTTTTTCAAAGCCCAATATTCTGACCCATACAGTTCTCCCCACTCGCATTGAAAACTGCCTGGATCATGTATTTTTAAAAACAAACAGACCCTCTACAACTTTGGTTCTGGACTCATACTTTAATGATCATGCACCTATTCTGTTTTGCACTGAACGAAACACTTTGAATGCTACAAAAACTAAAAGTATGAAAAGGCATTTAAAATTACAAGATATTATTAGCCGCTTAGATAAAGCCGATTTCTCAGGTGTTTTAACTAGTACAGATCCCAATCAAAGTGCGGAACAACTCATCTCCATTATATCAGATGCAATAAATCAAGACAGTACGCTAAAAAAGTCCATAACAGAAAGCAGATTATTAAGCCATGGATGACCACTGGCCTCCCGAAATGCGTGCAAAGTCGGGATCAACTCCATAAAAAAGCAATGCAAAATCCTAAAGACCTTACGGCTTATCTAATATATTTTAGATACTGAAATTACTGTAACAATTAACTGAAGACTGTCGACTGAACGATCAATAGTAACCCCAAAGCAACTTGGGACGTCACAAAAACTATTAGCTACATGAACACTTCACCCATAAGTAAGTCAGGAGAACTCCTTAATATGTGCAGCGATCCAAACTCCTCTGTCCATGCTATGAATAATTTCTTTGCAAACGTTGGAGTGGAGCTTGCTAGGCAGGTTGCACAGGGTTAGCGTGTAATTCGCGCAAACTTTGAATTTGACAGTTTAATAAATTCTCAAGGTAGCTCATTCATATTACTAGAAACGAATTTCTCAGAAATGGAAAATATAATTATGGAATTAAAACATAATTGTGTAGTAGGTCACGATGGAATACCAGTTATTAAGTCGGCCAGACATGTACTTGTACCATCAATAACGCATGTCCGTAATGTATGCATCTTAAAAGGGATTTTCCCCGACACTTTTAAGAAGGCATTAGACACATCAGTATTTAAGGGTGGGGATGGTGACCGTGTCGAGATCTATAGGCCTATATCTGTATCTCACTATACTGTCCAAAATTATGGAGAAAATTCTGAATAAAAGATTGCTATCTTGAATGCAACAACATAATTGCGCCAAACCAATACGGTTTTAGGAGAAGCGTATCAACAGAAGATGCTGTTCTTGAACTGACAAGCCAAATTGTTAAGAATCTTGATTCTAAGGCTGAAACTATAGGTATATTTCTTGATTTGGCCAAGGCTTTCGACACGGTCTCTACACCGATCCTTCTTCATGGTTTAGAAAACTTGGGTATAAGAGACATCGCTCTAAACCTCTTTCGAGACTATCTTACAAACCGTAACCAACGAGTTCAGGAGACAACTACATCAGTGGAGATGAGAATCTAGCCTTTGGCGTACCATAGGAAGCGTGCTGGGTCCCACCCTTTTTCCACTATTTGTAAACAGATTGTGCCAGCTGTCAATCCCAAACTGCAAGATACTCGTATATGCAGACGACACTGCGCTTATCATAAGTGAAGAAACATGGGAATCTGCTCACCACGCAGCCGAAAATGCTCTTGGCAATGTGATGAATTGGCTTTCACTGAATTTACTCACTCACTCAGCTTATGTTGGGTCAGGTTTCAATATTGTTGATTGTACTTTCCACTCCTTTTTCAATTTACCTTAGAAAATTACGTAAGGATATTGATTAAGTAGTGGTTCAACTATTTCTAGAGTTAAATATTAATTTTAGTGAACGGATTACATGCATTTGCTTATGCATAACGCATATGCGATTGCATTTGCTCCTTTTCAATGGTTCTTTCATATTTTAACTAAAAAACTTGTAATAATGTCTTTTTATGCTTTTAAAAATGTTAAATTTAGCTGAAGAATATTCACATCATCAGCGTAGTTTAGAGTTGAGTAGTTGACTTTTGTTTTATTTTTATGCTTTTCATCTAATTCATGAAAACATGAACTGAAGTAACTGAATGAACTCTAATTCTTCGTGGTATTTTTCGCTTCAGAACTTTGTATTTACCTTCAACAAGATGTATGCATCCTTAGTGAGCGATAAAATAAGTAGAACTATGTTGGTTTAAAACTGCACATGCGCGAACCACCAGATGGATCAATCCTTTTGCTGACGCTTGTTGGGAAGTGTACCACGATTTGCATTTGGCTCCAGGAAAATAATAATTGCGACCTTAAGATGAATAAATGTAAAGCAGGTTAGTAGAGTACATAATACTCATTTCAAAACACATTTTACACAATCACAAATGATCACAATCGTCTATATTAGGCTCCATTTTCAACGAGTTTGTTGTAGCCATTTTAGTACTCCGTCGATTAGTAAACTACGCAGTTGCCGAATTTAGCAACTGCTTGGAACCAACTGCGTCGCATATTTAGGCTTTGTATACGGAAGATTACTTTTACTTTTCTTTTAACCCTCGGCAAACAAGATGGGGTTATTTTAACCCCCAATACTTTTAAAATGCGTTGCTTGTATATTCAATCGCAATCAAATAAGTTGATTTTCTCAGTAGCTGGAGTTTAAACTTTTCCGCGTCGAATCACAGTGTCGGATCGGTACTACGCACCCCAGTGACGAGTGTACCCGCGTGGTTCTGAGGTGTTTTTATGCCCACGTTGTATGGGACGTCGTAAAAATGTATGTGAAATGTTGCATGAAAAAATTCCGGGACCACCACAAAAGCAACCAAGAAGGTCTCAGAGATGTTTCTTCTGTCCAAGAAACAAACATGGGAAGACTTTGAACGGTTATTTCAAATGAAATGCCGCTATATGTAAGAAACATGCGAATTTGCTGTATCAAAATTGTACTGATTAGATACTAGATTTAGACAACGAATACAATCGCTCAAATAGCCCTAAAATGCTTAATCATCATCATCATCCTATTAATGTTCCCACTGCTGGGATACAGGCCTTCTCTCAGTGAGAGGGAAAGCTAAACGTGTTCTTCTTATAAAGCTAAACATTTTAAAATCAAAAACTAAAATAATATTAAGTGTGCCTTTTAGGAAATATTATTGTTGATTTTTTACTGTGACTTAATAACAATTTGTCGATTTTACAGAAAGGTTTTTTTACATAACTAATTTTTAATTTGATTTGTTTTATTGTACTTAACATAAAAATGCATTCAAACTTGTTTCGCTTGATGCATGCACAAAGTAGAGACAATGCCTTGTGGTGTTAATTTAACCCCACGTTGTATGGATGAGGACCTGTTTAGGGTTCCGTACCCAAAGGGTAAAAACGGGAACTTATTACTAAGATCCCACTGTCCGTCTGTTTATCTGTCACCTGGCCGTCTGTTTATCTCATGAACCGTGATAGCTAGACAGTTGAAATTTTCACAGATGATGTATTTCTGTTGCCGCTATAACAACAAATAACAAAAACCAGAATAAAATTGATATTTAAGTGGGGCTCCCATACAACAAACGTGATTTTTTCGTGATCACGGTACGGAAACCTTCGTGCGCAAGTCCGACTCGCACTTGGCCAGTTTTCACCCGGCATACATGCCGCAGGATAATAACAAAAACCGAATATTCACACTTTCTCATGGAATGTAAAACTAAAATTTATCCAAATACGAAGTACGTCATGGGTTGCTTCTTCGATTTTCAATCTTAATTAATTTTATCACAAACAAGTTTGATTCCTCTAACTACAAGCCATGTGAATTTCATGTATGTCTGACGCTACCCCGCATTGATGCTGGTGACTGTACAATGATCTATTAACCTATTTAATCCCCGACCAGTCTTAAGCGTAATTTAGTACAGACATTCAATTACAATTAGGTCGATTTTTCCTTAGCAACGAACTTGCTCTTTTAATCAGTTTTTTGTTCCTCTCTGCAGTAGGTGTTTCGAGTTTTCAGTAATTAAAATGGGATTATTAGCAAAGCGCGGATGGTGTAATGTTGCTCCATTTATTTTGTTTCCATCTAGAGAGGTAAATGAGAGTTTTGTGGGCGGTGGGTTTCCCTTATTTACCATGAGATAGTTGCAGGTGGGTGTACTGGTGCACCTCAGCTAAACAAAAACGACATTGAAGTAATGATGGCATCAGTTTGGTTAAAAAATAAAAAAATATATTAGTTTGTGTTGTCTACATCCCCCTCAGTTCTAATGTAGATAAATATCTTAATACTTTTATGGTATTGGAAAACCTAATTAGAAAATACCCAGATAATGACATTATAATATTAGACGATTTTAATTTGAATTCTTGTAATCTCTAAAAAAAAAATGGAATTTGCTCATTTATTTGCCTTTTGTAAATTGATGCAGTATAACACAATCAAAAATAAACACGGTAATATGCTCGATCTGGTTCTGAGCAGACTGTGTGGTGAGTATTTGCTTATGAGAGGGGATACGGAGCCGCTGGTGCCGGAGGACGCGCATCACTCCGCGCTCGGGCTGACGCCATTACATATTATTGTATTTTGGGGTTGTTTGTTTTGCTCTAGACGTTTTTAGGTGCACATGTTTTTAAATCGTTCTCACATATATCTAATTTTCTAACAAGAATGATGTAACCAAATATTTGTAATTAAATTTTATTGATGGAAAAGAGTGTCCGTGGACTTTCATACACGAGAAAGTCAGTAGGTCTCTATGTAGAATTGTTTCTCCATAGAGCCCTACTGACGCTTGCGAATGTGCAAATAGCTTATTTTTTTTTGTTTTCCAATTCAAAAGTTTAAATGGTTTAGTTGCAGAAAAGAAACATTTTATTGATTCGAAATGAATATTTTATCGTAGTATTTCTATAAATACTATTGTTTTCTTTTTACAGAAACGACTGTAGAAGAAACTAAGAAACGAGACAAAAAGAAGCGTAATAGAAATAAACAGAAACGTATTTCCAAACAACTGGACGAAGGTGCAAACATAGTTAAAGCGCTGAAGAAACTCACACTCGAAAATAATGCTAATAAAATAAAATCTAAGAAGATAAAAAAACCGAAGCTAAAGTCAAAGTCAAAGCCAACAGCTGATGTCGGACCTGCTAACGAACCCCAATCCATCAGAGCGAACCCCAAACCGCGCTACCACCGATGTCCTTGGAACCTTGAGTGTCATCATCGAGGCGTATAAATGTGTTTGGGACTCCCGACGGAAAACAGAGGGATGATTATGGGGAAGTGTGACATGTGAGGTGTGATGTATATCTGTGTGTCTGTTTGTGCAGAATATCTAGGATGAACCGAATTTCAGAAAGTGTTTTGTGATGGAAATCGGTTCAGCTGTTCAAAAGTTACTCATTTTACACTTTGTTTTTTCTATTTTTATTAACGCATCGTACTCGCGTCGTGTATCACTAAAGCTAACAGAAACTAATTAATTATTTTATACACATACGCACGTTTGCAAAATACGCACTTGGTCGTGGAGTTGCGGATACCAGCCCTTTTTAACCTAACCTAACCTATATAAACATACGCATTATTTTGGTTTTTATTTTATTAACTTAGCGAGTACGACGATTGGATAAAAATATCATTACTGATATTAAGCCAAAACATTATTACATTACATACATTTTACATTATTTTGTATTGTCGTGTGTAGGTATTCTATGTTATACGTATTTTCCAATCACAGTGGCTCTGGCGATAATGACGCTGCAAAACGGCAAGTCACGGAAAAAAGATCTTAAAGCTTAAGGCTTGTAGGCTACATGGCGTGTAAGACCGTCTTTCCGCGGATTCCTGTCGCGGCGACAGTGACGCCGAAACCGCTGTGATCGGAAGTGATATTTTTAACAATCTAAATGTCGTAATCTTTGTATACACGTGTGTGTTATTTTTGTGTAAAGGTACTGGTTATATACTATACAATTTTCGCAATTTTAGCACAAAGCTATATACTTCGTTTCGAATCCAGTTCTTATTTACAAAACTGTTTCATATCTATCTTGCGAACTGGCAATATAATTATGTTATTATGAATATATTTTGAATAAATGTTGCTTCATGTAAATCAATTGATTTGTTTCATTTACATATACCTACCATTTTATCAAATATATTAATTATTTCTTAAACTAGATCATAGTATGTACCTTTGATCACGCCAAGCAACTGCGAAATTATTGTTCACAAAAAAGTCCTACATAAGATTCACTAATGTTCTTTAGTTTTCTAGATAAGAGCCATAATAGTATTATTTTTTGTTTTTAGATAGTGAGTTGGACATATTAGAAACAACCCAAAACATCACTACTGACAATTTAGTACACCTTTAATGTGTGTGACTTGATGGCAGGTTCATTATTTTTTTTAAATCTCAGCAAAGCAATATTATAATAAAATAATTTGACGGTTTGCTAGTGCTATATTTAATAAAAGGTACACTAAAATTATTTAATTAATTTATTAGGAATGTAAGTTGCAATAGAAAAGTATTTTTTCTTATTGCCAACTTGTTCGCCGTCTGTTTCTTTTTCATTAATAAGAGCATAGGGTTAAAAGAGACAAAAAAAATCGTTTGTAGATAATTATGTGCATTGTTTAGAGTTTTCTTTTTTCAGGTGACGGTTCCATCGACGAGCCAGCCGACAGCGCTGATTTATGTCTTCTAACTTTGAGTATTTAAATGAGGTAATGGCGTCCAACTGTAATAAATCACGTTTTGATCATGTAAGTGTAACAAATATAATATAACAATAAAGAGTGAAACAATAGTAACTTCTTTGATCTTTCAATTTAATAAGTATTAGTCACGTGGATACAGCCTGTTTTAAAAGTGTTAAATACTGATGTAATAACTCTTCTTACTTAATAGCCCAGTCATCTAAGCACAATTTAGGGGTCAATTTCGGAATGAGAGATAATAAGCTGAAAACTCATATACACCTTCATTTTAGCGTTCCAAAAGTTGTCTCAAATGTCTCATAAATTCTCGTGTCTGCGTCGTAAGTTATTCAAGGTCAAGGGGACCAAAAACCAGATTTTTGCATAAGGGCCGATTTCTGTATTCAGCATTCGAGGGTAAGAACAAATTGAATATTTGTCAAACTGTACATTAGCCTGAAAATCTGTCCAAATTTGGCATTAATGTAGGTTTTGACAAGTTCTTAACCTCAAATACTTAATTCAAAAATCTGCTCAATTCTCGGCAAGTTTTGATTTTACTGCAATTTGTGTTCCTTTTTTAATTGTACACAAAAATTCCTGCATAAAATTTATCACTAATGTTCATTAGTTTTCGAGTATATGCGCAAGAGAGCCGTTCAATATTCAAATTGACGTTTTCTAGTATGTTTTGACAGCAATGAGCTTATAATAGTGAAAATAAAAAAGGTACATTGATTATCATTTCATTCTTATCATTTACATCATAAGCCAGCTAGATAAAAATAATTTCTGTATACGAGTACGAGCATATTTTTGATCAACTTGATGTTTCACAGTTTCAAGAGTTCGAGAGAGTAAGTGACTGAGTTAAAATGTTTTTCGTAGTTCGGACCCCAATCGATACAGAAAGAGAGAGGGCTCTTTGTGTTGGATGACGTAAATCGAAAGGATATGACACCATCTGAGAGGTAAGAATTTTTTTTTTTAATGACGCAAGTAACACAGAGTATGTCAAGAACAGACATGCCACCCCCTCCAATACCACCAAAACGGCTTCGATTAGCTGAACCGCAGCCATCGAGTGTGAGAATAACACCGGATCCAGTCTCCATATTAAAACTAATTCCAGATGAACCGTTTCAAACAAGGCCTGCGATTACTGTTGTGCCGATGGATATTTCGATTCGGCCTGTTTTCGGCCCTATTCCCACTAAAAATGCCTCAGATCAATCATATAGCCAGCCTCCCTACGATACAACAATAGAACTTGTTACAAAACCAGAAGTATCATGCCGCCGCCAACTCCGTCCCCATAGGAAAATAAAACAAGCTAAGAAGCCAATAAAATATATGGATATTTTTTCAAACATTAAACTAACGGAGACAAAAAAGGATCCGTTTGGCCAGGCTCCATTTAGAGATGCTTTTAATACAACTATTACACTTGTTACAAATCCAGCAGCGATATGCAGCCACCATTCGAAAAAGGATATTTCAATAGCCTCAAAATGCGTAGAGAACGCTATAAATCCATATATCCGGCCTCCCTATGATACAACAATAAAACTTGTTAGCAAACCACCATTCAAGGAACCCAAACCACCAAGACCACCTTGCACGCACACGCCTATTACCATGGATTCACTACGCATAAGGCCATTTGGAGCCAAGGGGTCCTACAAGAATCCATGTGGCGTGAATGCCACAAATTCTATAATGGAAAAAGATGAAGACCCACTAGTATATTGTCCCCAGTTTCTCCGTCTACTCAGACGCATTCCACTACCAGAAGGTGCTTTACGTATCTATCGCACTATATTTACTCCAAGCGATACCGGCATAGATTACGAAATTAAATTGCCGCGATCCGCTTCTAAACTCACTTCAGCACCACCATTACTCGCACCCATACCACCAACGACAACAATATCAGCATCTTGTCCAAGACCAACACCGACAATAACGGCAATAGCACCTACTCTGACACCAACACCAACTCCGTCACTAACAGCATCAAAAACATCACAAGCACCTTTCCCGACTCGAATACCGACAACAAAAGAACCAGCGCCTTTACCGACACCAACACCGACAATAACAACACCAAAAATCTCTTCTACACCAACACCGACAATAACGGCACCAACAGTTTGTTTGGCTATACCATCAACACGTGCAACTTCACCAACAATAATGGCACCAGCAGCTTGTTTTACACGAACAACACCAGAACTTTTAGTGACACCAACACCAACACACTCAATAATAGCACCAGCAGCTTCTCTTACATCAACACCAACAACAACATCACAAACATCTACTTCAA
The DNA here is from genome assembly GCA_947562075.1 of Orthosia gracilis. Classification (NCBI taxonomy): domain Eukaryota; kingdom Metazoa; phylum Arthropoda; class Insecta; order Lepidoptera; family Noctuidae; genus Orthosia; species Orthosia gracilis. The sequence goes on from OX387268.1 coordinate 7,541,380, forward strand.
CATTTGCACTGACATTAGCAGCAAAAACAACACTGGCACTGACGGTGACCCCTATACCAGCACCAGCACCAGAACTTACGCTGATGCCAACAGCAGCGCCTAAACAAGGTTTCTTGCCGAAAGAAATTTTAAGTATTTGCGCCGACAAAAATAAAGAAATTGGTCACAACGACGAAGATGGAGTATTTATTCATATTAATAAAAGCATGAACGAAACAACCAAAGTTTCATCATTTCAAGATGAAGAAATTGTTAATAATGATGAATATGACGCATCTATAGATACCGGTTCAAGGAGTTTGCCGAACGAAATAATTGAGATTTTATCAGACTTAGATGAAGAATTTCGTGATAATGACGAAGATGAAGCATTAAATCATGTTGCAGAATGCGCTTCAAAGAGTTTACCGAACAAAACTATTGAGATTGCATCTAACGAAGATAAAGATTTTTTTAATCATGACGAGTATGATCCAATGAATCATGTAGTAGAAAGAGTTTCAAAGGGTTTGCCAAACGAAACAACTGATATTTCATCTGACAATGATGAAGAAATTGTAAATAATGACAAACATGGAGGAATTGTTGACAAAGATGAAGATGGAGTTTTTATTCTATTTGTGGAAAGCATGACCGGTACAACTGAGATTTTATCATTTCAAGATGAAGAAATTGTTAATAATGATGAATATGAAGCATTTATAGATACCGTTTCTAAGATTTTGCCGAAAAAAACAATTAAGATATCATCTGTCGAAAGTGAAGAATTTCTTGATAATGACGAAGATGAACCAATTAATCATGATGTAGATAGTGCTTCAAAGAGTTTGCCGAATCAAACAATTGAGATTTCATCTGACAATGATGAAGAAATTGTAAATAATGACAAATATGAAGGAATTGTTGACAAAGACGAAGATGAAGTATTTATTCTTGTTGTAGAAAGTAAGACCGAAACAACTGAGATTTCGTCATTTCAAGGTAAAGAAATTGTTGATAATGACAAATTTGAAGAAATTGTTTATCACAACGAAAATAAAGTAATTGTTGACAATGTCAAAGACGTAGCAAATTTCGCCGAGGCAGAAAGAGCTTCAAAAAGTTTGTTGAACAATACAATTGAGATTTCATCTGAGGAAGATGAAGAATTTCTAAATAATGACGAAGTTAGAGAAATTGTTTATAATGACGAAAAACATAGATTAAAATACCTAGGATCGTCGCCAATAGATGAAAAACAATACAAAGTACAAAATCTCAGTGGATGGATCGGACACGTCAGACGGCATGCAAAAACACCGGCGATTAGTTGACTGGTTGAGAATGGCTTCTTGCCTAGAAGTACATAGGTAGGTGGACCTAATACAAAGTCCGCCAAGTACCGCTTCTGTATATGAATCTTTAATAATTCTGTAATTTTGGTTTGTATCTTTAGAATTGCTTTCACGTATCCTACAGAATTGGATTTTTACACGTTGGTTCATTTCCGATGGTCCCAGACTTGATTCTTTATCTAGGACTGGTTCCAGGCGAAGCAACTCCTTAATGGTCAGATTTTAAACATTTATTTACTTACATGGCCTGTTTTAATTTTAGAACGGGCTTTGAAATCCAGCATGGCCATCACTCATGTCCTGGTTGCTATACCTAGGTTATGACGGATCTCCTTAGCAGCATGCATCTTGGGCATCTCGCATTTCAATCTGTGAGGTTGTCTAATGGTTAAACAGCCACTTTCCAGTGGCAACTTAAGTAAAAGCGTCTAGCCAGGGAAACAAAACTTTTCAAAATAAGCGACCCCGCTGAGGGTACCTCTTGTGGGATACAGGCCTCGGCTTGGAGTATCGTTAGAGACATCAAGGGCCGTGTTGGATTTGATTTTATATTAAGTAGTATTATTATGGTATACAAAGCTGAATGTCGCATTTGCTCCAGTATCTATCTGGATAGATTGAAAGTCGATCATAGAGTAGTCAAGAAAATGTTAGGATGATTGAGGTAGCTGTTAAAATTTAAATACTTTATAAAATACCTTTCTATAATTCTCTCACTAAATGGTAAAGATTATGTTTAGAATTATAGTACCTATGTACTCTGTGATGTTTGTAATAATTATCTGTGTAGAATCTGTGTCTGTGATAAAGTAGCATAGTATGTATTGTATTTTATATTATAATAGCTTGTATTTGCACTAAGAAGTGCTACATATATTCATTACTTGTATACCTTACATACACTTACTTGTATATTAATCAACAACAAGTAATTTGTTTTAGAAATGGCTTTGCTTAAATCAAATCGATTTTGCTTTATTCAATTTTTATATTTGTTTTATCGGCGTCGTAGTTTGCGTTGTAAAACAATTGTTAACAGCTAATCTACTGATTGTTCTTAAAGTATGAACCATAGGTTCAAGAGGCAATTAAAATTGACGACATTGATTAAAACCCATAAATCTTTCCTTTTTTTTTAGAGTTTAAAATGTATGCAATCTACCATATCTGTAAGTGTTAAATAAAGTACTGAAGAAGTAAGCAGATATCATAAAGCACGTCTGAGATACTGGCAGTCACGATTACAAAAAAAAAATCTGCGCCAATAAGTACCTTAAACGACTTGAGTCATTACATAGTGAGGACTCTGAGAAGCAATTGAATAATGAACTAAGTACTTGCATACCAGCTAAAGTTTTTGCTGCTCCCCAGAATTCGTTAATATTAAGTCTTATTAAGATAAAACAACAGATTCTTCGATAAAATTTGGACAAAATGTAGCGATAAAGGGCAATGTCTGAAGGTAAAACGTCCAGAGATGCCATGACACCTTGCGTCCGGAGGATGAACGTCTTGACACGTGTAAGGTCACGGTACCCAGATTATGCCAAAGGAGCATTATCAACTAAAATGTTCCTAAATATCGTCAGGTGCTGGTGATAAAGTGGCTTCAGCCGGATCTAGACCACGCCATGAAAAAACTTCTTGTGATGACAACATTGTGTTCCAACGGAATTCTTGTGGTTGGCGAGTATTAATCGTGGATCATCGATTTTGTCATCGAGATGATCATTCGTTTTATTTAACTATACAAAAGGAGATGGCTTCGTCTGTGTCATATGGAAAAGACGATGCTATAATGAAAGCAAAGGTTCTACCATCTAAACGAGATTTAAGTTATCAAAGGATTTGAAAGTATCCGCAAAATGGTATTGTTTAGGCCGCTTGTGCATTATTCCGAATTTTACCGCCTGCGTGTTTGATTTTCAAGTGCATGCCACATCCATAATCTTTCGTCAGATTAATGAAAATCTCACATCCAAAAAGTAAAAGTTCCTGTATTGCACAAGCGGCCTTTGATATTAAATGTCATTGCAAAGTTTCAGGTAAAATACGATCGATCTGCTCCATCTGCTAATGCATGAGCCACATAACAGCTTTTAAGCAGCTGTAGTGATGTTCGTGTTCTGAGACGATTTAGTTGTGGTGTCTCTGGTCGGGAACTAAATAACAGGTCGATGCTAATATGGAAACTGGAAAAAAAACCAAATTTATTTAGAACACTACATGAAATGTACAAGACTGAATGAATTTTCAGAATTTACGTTCTACGATACATCGTTGGATGCCTCAATAACATGTGAGTTCAATAGATTCATAGTTTTATTTAAAATATCTCTCTTAGTATACCTAGAGGGTGAAATACTCAAGACTTGCAGGACAAATCCAATGCTATATTAAATATCGAAACCACAAAAATTAATCTCGAAGCTGATTTCGATGATATTAAAACGGTTTTTTTTTAAGATTATGACTGTCTGATTACAGAGCTTTATCAAATTTATTTTATACCGGGACCCGTAAATTCGTTAGTGAAAACTAAAAATATTTAATAATGATAATCTCTTTTAATGAATAACTTCAACTCTAATTAATAGTCAAAATTATCCTACTGTCCGTAGTATAAACACTATTTTCAAGTACCTAAAACAAGCTGAAGCCTGTGTGGGTACATGTAGATGGGCACTGCACTAATATTAAAAATATTAAATTTCAGAAATACTGTGGCTGGTGCACAAGAACGTACACTCCTGCACAGAACTCGACGACGACGACGGTGCGCGGCGACTCAACTAAATACATTCAAATTCAACAAGGTACATGCTGATATCTTGCTGATGGCGCGTCTATTTAAAATGACTGTGTCGATGTGATATCACACATGTATTTTCTTAGAAAACGTGTTTCTCAGAAAGTGCATATCGGTCGAGTTCCATTGCATTGCATCCAAGTATACGTACTTGCAATTTGACTTAGTAAAAATCGCTTATTTGTGTGATATATCATTATATTAGTATCTCATTATTTTTATAACTCATAAAAAAACTATGTAGGAAAAGAGCGCAGGACGCTGTTTGAGAGGGCTAATATATTGGTCCGGAGGTTTTCTCTTTGTACCTTTGAAGTGAAAACAATTAAATAATTGTTCAGAGTATATCGCACATTCTTTCTACATGAGCAGCCTGTGTAAAAAATAATTTAGAGTTTTTCTGTAGCAGCTAGGAGCCTGGCTTTGTGGTCGATTGACGGTTACAGCCATCAATAGGGCACAAGTTGCATAGGACTCAAACAAATCTGCCGAAATGTAGATGTAATGGAATAAACACTTCAGAGCAAAGTATGAAAATTTGTATCGTTAGATATCGTTAAAAATGGATACAATAACCGCGGCAGCTGCTCAAGTTGTTGCAATAAAGCAACATCAAACACTTCTTGAATAAAGTTCAAGAAGTGTTTGAAGTTGCTTTATTCTTTTATATTCAAGACGGGCTTAACCAAAGTGACGTTGCTCGTTGAACTCAATTTAAGCAGATATTCTGTTCGGTGCGTATACCTGTGGTATTTGGAGACTGGAGGCTACTACAGACGTCGTGGAGGTGGACGCCATCGTGTGTCTTCACAGCAATATGACCGATTTCTCGTCATGTGTTCACTGAGAAATCGACACCTTAATACAGCTCAATTGAGTGTGTTTGAGTAACGTGACTGTAAGTCGCTGGACAGTTCGGAGGAAACCGGCAACAGCAGGTGTCACTTCTCACAGATCTGAAAATGCACCAAAACTGACCCAAGCACAGCGACAAACTCGACTGCGATCCGCTTGGGAACATTTAAATCGGTCGTTCTATCAACGGAGATGCTGAACCGAATACGGTATTATATGGAGTACGAGTACGGTACAACTATTTTCTTAATATTTCCTTGGCAACTTCGTGTTTCGTCAGTCGTCGGATATCTATCAGACTTCCAAGTTGATTGAGACCGTTGTGCAAACGGCAACTGATAGAAATCCGACGACTGACGAAATACGAAGTTTGCCGTGGGCCATTAAGAAAATAGTTGTACTGTATAGGCTTATGCAATTTTATAATTTTAATGTAAATAATTGACACATAGCACTAGACTAGAATAGACTAGATCAGTATCTATAAATTAAAATAAAATTACTAATTATAATAATTTGTAGTAGAGTTAGTACCTCCATTATGTGGTGGTAATTCGTCTATTGTATTGGCTTTAATTCATAGATAACATAATGTTTAAATAGTATTGTAAATAAAAAATATATGGATTACTAAACCGTAGTGTGGCAATCTGTTAAATGAAAAATCCCTTATTATATGTATTAGGTAGATACATAAACTAACTTCTGTAGTTATGTATTTGCATAGAAATGATTTAGATGTGAAACTTAATTGCCATCATAAATAATACAATTACTTTACGCTGGAAAGTACATGCCAAGACAAGCGAGATGAACAAGATTTGCGATACAAACAAGTCCTAACGCTAGTAAACAGTTATGGGGCTGAATTCCAGTCTCTCCCTCGAAACCTTTCTGGTAAATCAAGAATTTTGACCTCCACGAAAATCTTCAAATGCAGAAGGTTTCGAAAGAAGAAATCACACATTGTGAATATCGGAACTATCTTCAAATAAGCTTCTTGACAACATGGACATAATGAAACATTACAAAACATTTTTTATTTGTGTGGTGAATAGTGAAAGACAGAATATAATATATCTGGTGATAATGCTAACTATAAGAAAATATAAAATTTGTCTTAATACATAAACAATTTTACATAATAAGTCAATGGATCAATTCTGGTTGGTAAAAACTACCTATGATCTTACTTAAAATTATGGTTTAATCACGGCACCATAATAGAGTAGCAATCATTCAATAAGAATTATAATAATAGTGATTAATTAGGTACCAATTATAAGATTAATGTAATTTATTGTAAGAAATCGCAAGTAGGTATGTACAGTACACTACGACACAACCTAGATGTAGCATCGACAAAATTTGAAAAACTGATCACATCCGAACTGATAACAATTGTTAATATTGTAATTGGTAACATTCACAACGCAGTCTCGCCTTGAATTTAGGCGAATAGTGAGCGATTACTATTGGTTGTGTTAATCGGAAGTGAACGATTATACGAATTTTGTCGATGCTTCATAAAAGTTGTGTCGCACTGTATGTATTTATTAATTATGACGAATAAATTGCATTGAATATAAAATTGTCAAATTTAATAATGGGAACAAAATACATGCATTCGGCCATGTCAAAACTAGCCATTCACTTATTTTAAGACAGTGCGCGCACCAGAGCTTAGGTTCGGGACAAAAAATCTATTCACTTTTCAATATGTTTAGGACAAGGGAAACTTGTATAGCAATGTCTTTGTTGTATGACGAAAGTCTTGACTAAGGTCTGCGTCTGCGCACGACCTAAATTACTACACTTTACTGGATATACTTTGTAAATAGTAAATCATATTTAAATAGGTAAAAAGATTTATTTTAGATAAGGACTAGAACTAAGTCTAATATTTAATGAATTAGTTACTATTTACTTTCAACACCCATATTTTAAGGCATTAACGCCTCGACCTCCACTCACTCTCATTTACTCGAATGAAGTGGAGGAAGTTTACTTCAAAATAACTTAGAATATGGGTAGAATACTTAGTCACCTTTGTACCTATTTTTCTGTTCCTTCTACTAATCCATTTAAATGAGTAAGCATCAATTGTAAATACATGTGGAAATAAATGTGTGTAAATAATTGTGGAGTATATCTTCTAGGAGCTGATTTATTTTTGCATTGCATTAGTTATGAATCGTGTTTAGTTCCGTGCCGACCATAAGTCACACTTCAAAATGAAAAACTAACACTTTTTGACTTACGTTATCCCAAAAACATTTTTTGTACTGAAATTAAATCATTCAGAGAACAAAGTTTATTGTATTGTAGCTTTATGGACAATGGTGGATGTTGCAGTGAAATTAAATGTATATTTAAAACAACATATTAAGAAAGAAAATGTATTCACGTTTAAAAATCAGTGCTTTTAGTAGCGTATGAGAGCGGCCAGAGCCCCTCGACAATTGCACAAGGCGACTGATGCACGAGGTGGTTTTAAGTTCGGGGCCCTTTGTCTCTGGACAAAATCAAGGACAATAAAACTGAATGCTACTATTTTCGAGGGGTCCAGGAATACGTTTTGTTGAGGCACTCGAAGTGTTTATGTGTGTACCACTGATCTAAAATTCTCGCCGTATGTGCGTACGTTGACTGCGTCAGAGAAAAACGTGACTAACTGAAACTTTCATAATTTGTGAATATGTTTTTATCAAATTAATTTGTACATACTGTTCATACTGTGTTGAACACAATTGATACAATCGATAGAACTACAACAAACAACATTATTCATAAAAAAAAAAAAATTAGGTATATATTTTTCGACTTTATGCCCGACCATGCTTTATGTGTATGCATAGAATTCTTAATTATATAAAATCTTGTTGTCTTTTTCGTGTGGTTTTATTCCTAAGTAACTCTGATCCTCATGATAAAAACAGTCTGTGGTGCTATCAGTAAGACGACGGTACTGATAATTCTGACAATTTTGCACAACTGGGAAATTTCTACCTGATTTCAAACTGATTTTCTTAAGTTCACTGATTGATATGATTTAATGTAATGCGTTAGTTAGAAACATGTGTTTTTCCAAAAAAAATTCTCTTCTTATAAACATGAAGAAGGTAAGCACTGAGGCAGTATTTTATTTTTCAAAACACATCCCTAAAGGGTTTAAATAAAGGATTATAGTTTGTATGTAAATTCCTTAATTTTACCAATTTGAAATCCTATTATGCACCAGGCTTGTAATTAGAAAGTTATTTTATAAATATACCATCGGAAACCATGAATCCTGTCATAACTGAAATATAAATGACTAGATTCTGCCAGCGGGACCAACCGCGTGAAAAGTGTTTTCTTATCCCAAGGGAACATTAGACAGGGATTAAAAGTAGCCTATGTGCTATTTTAGACTATAATCCATCTCTGCGCCAATTTTATCCAGATTCGTAGAGCCGTTCCAGCGTGCTTGAGTTACAAACATCCAACTTTTGCTTTTATAATATTAATAGAAAGTAGGATAGGATTGTATTGAGCCAAAACCACCGTTACACGAGCCTGTTGTACTTTATACAAGATACATTCCAAAGTTATGTATTGACAAGCAACATTACTCATTATGGTGGCAAGCTGTGTTATATGATGGCGCTGGAAGGTGGCCTTGCAACACGTTAACCAACCCGTTAAACGATTGTCGTTGACCAAACTAGACCATGAATATTTTTGCAGTACCAAGTTGTCATGAAATGGTGGGAGGCTTTTAAGAATGCCTAAACTATCATCGTTATTTTGAGCAAAATGCAACCAGACATTTTGAAATCATTGAATAGATTTGATTTTCAGACATAAAAACCCTGAGATACTTATCCATAATATTATGTTGGGAGTTTGTAGGCTGGGGTATAAGAGAATAATTTCCTTAAGTCACCACGTGGGCAAGCCACTAAGTAGTGATTCCCGAGGATCCCTTAAACACCGATCTGCTTTAAAATACCTATAGGCAAGCTTCTAAATACTTGAATAAAATAAAGATTTATTAAAAAAAATTGACAACTATTTCATATTTGCCGCGAATTAAATACATCTGTCCATCCGTCATACATCAGAGACAAAGCTACATGCTATGTGTGGAAAGCGTTGAAATAAAACTTTAATGAATAAACAAAAACGTTTTAGTCATTATATTAAAAAAGGCAATTCTAATTCACGACACCTAAAAAATTACTTTATCGTATTTAAATAGTCTGAACCGGCAACGAGATGCCGAACGCTGACCATAAAGTCAGTACAGTGTAATATGGTCATAAATTTGCACTTGCGCAATGTAACCGTTCTCCAATCAATATAAATACGTACTTGGTGGCCGTTCGGACGCGGTCCGGTCAAAAATACAAAGAAATACATATATTGTAGAGAAACTTATTGTTGCTGGATTGTACTAGTAAGAGGCTCTAACATCCCGGAATCAAGTAAGTAAATAGTTGTTACTTTACTTTATTGTTTGTAGCTTCTCCATCTCTTTATTTCTGGCCTGATTTCTGATATTCTTTTTCCGTGTGTTATCGATAAAAAAGGGGAGAGAAAACTAAAACAATTTTTTTATTTTTCATAGCATATTTTTATGCTAATATTTTACGAGTTAGTAGTAAGTAGTTCAAACACGATTTTGATAGGAAGATACTCCTTTTTTGTAAAATATCTGATGTAATTAATTATGTCTAGTAATGTTAAATAACTGCGATGCAACTCGTGAATTTATGTGATTAAAATTGATGAAGTTATTTTCACGTGATTGATATTCTGGGCGCCTAATATCGCTGTCACTCTTTGTTATTTATTAGGCGATTAAAACAGCATAGTTTACAGGACATGGATTCCAACACCTTATCTGATTTTTTTTAATAATGCCAATTACCAAAAATAGCAGGCTGTGCTTCATACATCCATTACAAATATGTCGGTATGACGGACGTCTTTTGGCTGAAACGTTGACGATGACGACCCGTCATCGTCAACGTTTCAGCCAAAAGACGTCCACAGCTGGACATTCTTAGACTTTGTTCATACACATTAGAGTAACAAAAACATTATTGTTTTTCAGGATCGGATTCTCCACCTCACATGCCATTAAGCAGCATGTCACTCCACTACGATCGAGATTTATACAGTAACATGCTGACTAGCCATTAAAAATACCATGCAAATATTGAAACGGGCCGAAACCAGGCTGAATGTTGTAGAAATGCTCCAGCTTCTGTATAATGCGTCCAGTATATGAGACGTGGATGTGCACGAAATATATCGCGGGGCCAAGCTTACCAACGTGCCTTTCGATTAAATTTATGTATTCTGGTTTTATCTGTCTACTTATGGTCAAAAATTAGTTGGTAAAGTTAAAAAAAAATAGATAGGGAGCTTAATGCATTTGTACTCAAAATTGCCTTGTCACTAATATTCAAAATATGTAGTTCATGTCAACTACATCGTCAGGTTGGTTGTTGGTTCTTTATGCATAAATAAATTGTTATATTAAAACCGTTTAGACCTACGTAAATTGTATTTACGGTACTTGAAATTAAATTTCACAAAATAATCTTTGCAGTCCTGGGTTTGTTAATTTTATTTATTGTAATATTTTATTGTATGTGTACAACGTGTTTAAGAATGTGAATATCTTACACCCTGATGAGAAGCAATCTTTATAATAATACTAGCTTTTACCCGCGGCTTCGCTCGCAGTGAAGCCATTAATTTTTTTTTTTTAATAACCAGTATCCTATGTTACTTCTTATACCTCCAAGAATATATGTACAAAGTTTCATGATGATCGGTTCAGTAGTTTTTGCGTGAAAGCGTAACAAACAAACTTACATTCACATTTATAATATTAGTATGATTCTATGATGCTGATGATCAGAAATTCAAACCTAAATATGTATAATCGTTGTTGTACAACAAGTTTGGCAAACGATTTAAAAAAAAACTTTGTTAGCATATAATATGTTTGATGTGTATTAAGTATTAGTAGTTCTTTCAATATGCTTTTGGTATAATAAAATTGTATCAAAATTGTTAGTTTAATTTAGGTATCTCAAAGTAGTTATTTCTACGTCATCATTGTTGTGATAATCATACATTTCATAAACACCCTTACCATGTTTTTTATTATTGTATTATCGAGTAAATATGGATTGTGCGTGTTATTTCTTTGTACTATTAAAATTCATTGATGTACATATTGCAAAGTAAGTCTTCCTTACTATTTTTGGGATGTAAATAAATGTTACTGTTGTTTGTTTACTGTTCTTTACCCCCAAATTTCTTCAAATTGTCAGCTTTACTGAATCATGATTATGATTCTGTAAAGCTGAGAATTTACGCTGATTATCGTAGATGAAAATCTTTGTATTAAGTACAGTAGTACCTATCTACTGCTTTATTAATTTTTTTGTCTCCTAAATAAAATAGATAAGTGGAGCAACCTTTACTCTGTAAACCGATGAACAGTTATTACAGTGGCAACAGTAGAGCTGATCTAGCATAGTAAGGACTTTCAATAGAATAAAGGGATATTTTGTACTAGCTCTGACTTGTGGCACCGTTCCTACCTACACCTTCATTTATTGGGTTTCCCTTAACAACAATGTACTTAAAACGATCCCTGTCTTTGGATACTTACAAAATCGTCCGTACTTTAAATAGGTTGCTTTAAAAAATTATACGCTGCCTTATTTTCCTCAATATAACAGAGGTTTCAGGAATTAGATTATTCTTAGCATTTTATAGAAAATTAACTAGTTGAAATGTTTGACCCCAATTTCAGCTATGCCAACTCCACTCGCTGACGCAGTCAAGAGGTTTCAGAAGATTTTATTTGTGTACATGGTACCAAAGGAAAAGGCATAAAATCATGTAAAAAGATATTTCAGCACAGCTCTCAGGCAAGTACACGCCCCCCTGCATTCCTTCTTTCATCTGCAGTCTATAATTATGAGAAGGTCATAGCTTGATCCCTGTAGTGTTTATAGAGCTATGGTAGGGCTTACATTATTTCAAATTTAATGCACTTTAAAATGTTGCGACATTTATTTATCGAAAAAAGCATTAGCTCTATGACTTTTAGTGCAAAAAGTGGAAAGAGTCCCAAAATTTCGCTATTTTTCGCGTATTGCGCAGCGAGCACACGTTTTTCTAAGTTGAAAAATTGAATTAATACTACCCTAATTTGCCCATACAACATACTAAAAATCCAGAAGTACATCAAGCTTTGCAATTTTAATGTGGGTTGCCACTTGCCTATAAGTCAAAAGAAAGACGTAGTGTATGCCACAGAGAAGGAAACAATAAATGTTATTTTTAGATAAACTAGATCAGTAGAACGTCAAATCAGTAAGAATGAAACATTTATTTATCGTATCGATATATATCGTTTGTCTCTTTCGTTGATTGATGCTTACAAATCTGAATTTGATAGGTTGGCTCTTAATTTAACATGTTCGGATACGCTTTCACTCCATTTAAGTCTATGAATTTACTAGATTATTTTAAAGCTGTAAAGAAAAATAAAGACTACCATGTTAAGGCGCAGAGTACCGCAAATAAGCTTGTTTTTAATTTTTCCAGTAGAATTGACCAATATACACCGTGAAATTTAAATGGTTGTTTTCCCGCAGCGAAATGGTTTTGTCTATGTAATACAATCGTTTCGTAGTTATATAAAATATTAGAAACAAAAACTGGCATATTTAACATTGTGAAGAACTAAACTCGAAAGCGATCACGAACCAATAGTATACCTCCCAATATCTACGACCGAACGACAGCAGGCCGTTGACCCGGGTGCTAGGTCACCGGCGTCGAAAGGATTAGGTTCGAAGGCGGCTCCGTTTGATCATGTTACGCGCGGGCTAGATTATGCCGTATAATTACACGCGAGAGCTTATTTTACTTTAAACATTTAATAAATCGGTCTTTGCTTTGTCGGCTTGTGGCTCGCTCGTTTGTTTTGCTTGCAAACTTTTATGCCGTATTCACCACGTGCGAGAGCTTATTTGGGTTTGACATTATTTTGTGCATCGGTTTTGTTTTGTAGGTGGTGACACGAGTAGTACCTAGTACCTACAAGTTACGTCTAGAGTTACTATTGTTACTCACTTTTTCGAGTTGATGAATATTTTTTTAATTATTTTAAAACAGAAACATCATTATTTATTTACTTTAACTCTATACTTCGAAAGTACTCCTTAAGGCAAGTCGTTCTGCCGCGGGAAAACAACCAATTAAATTTCAGGGTGTATATTGGTACCTACAATTACCAACAATAATGTATCATAACAGGATGCAAAAATTCTTTGCCGAATATTTTAAAGTTTTATTCATTTTTAAGTAATTCATTTTGTTATGTTTCACAAAAAGATCTTGAAAATATTCATCGCGCTTCCCTTTCCATCCAGTACAACCCGACAGTGACCGCATCGCAGCCTTGCTAGATGTACGCATGTCGTTCTTATTCCGAAAAATACAAAAGAACGAGTTATTTCTCATCAATTCAATTTGTCAACAAAGTATCAGGTATACTGCAGCTAGATCATGTAACCCTGTTGCTTAAATTGGAACTATAATATTTTTAGTTCTCCGACACTACCGCTGTCACTAGTATTATATTTTTGCCACACTATTGTGTAATAAGTATTTAAACAAAAAAATCGTATTTGACATAATACCGAATTTATCAATGAGTGATAAATTCGGAATTATGTCGAATACGATTTTGACCTTTTTCGTTCCTATAAAAAGAATATGACAGAAATATTCCCAGAACACGAAATGGTCGTACCTTCCGTGCTAATAGTGTCTCGAGATGACAGAAATAATAAAATTCTCCGTAAAGTGAATCATTGACAGTCGTTATGGGTCGCCAGAAACCCGAAAGCCTGCGGCCACCCTAGAAAAAGGGTTCTGAATTATCCATTAGGATTACCATATAAGCTGGGTTGGCAGGGTAGGCAGTCACTTCATGTAAAATACTGGTATTCAGCTTCATCTGCTTCGACTGAAAGCAGTCAGTCAGGCAGTTGAAGTCAACCTCAACATATTAGGGAAATGTCCAAGCAAATGCCTTTTCCAAACAGATGTGACTGTAGCAACATACACATCTTCTAATCGGTGCAACTTTCACAAAACTAAATTGACTGCATCGCTGGTCCTAAGACATTATACAACTAATAAAATAAGACGCAAGCGCTGCTGCTGGGTGAAAAAATTTAAAAAAACACGTGAGTCGTTTTTCCGTAAAACTATGATAATTAGATTAATCGCTGTGTGACACATGTACATTATTTTTTAATCGTTTTTGAAGCAAACTTTTTAACCTAGCCGTTACTAAGGAATATGCTTTAGTAAGTAACCATTTTACGGCACTGAAGCGGTAGAAGGCCCTTAAGATGCAGCTACCAAAATATGCTTTTGCCTCCTCCTCTTTGGGCTTAATCTCATATATCTTTTCCTCTTTTTCATATTATTTTTAAACCACAAAAGTAACTACCGCACGCACGGATCAAGATTTGCAGCATGGTTGAGTAACCATATATATTTACATCATTTTTTTTATTTATATATTTACATCATTTCGGAAAGCAGTCGCCGTTGGTATCGTTCTGTCGTTCGTGGATCTTTGAGAGTTGTTCTCGTTAGGAGGTCGAGAGAAGTCGAAAGACTGATGATGAAACCGACTACCGCGCTACCAAAGTACAGACCTGAGTATTTGATTTTAATTTCAACATGATACCTCGTCGCGTGCGAAAAATATCTTAACTAACAGACAAGTGAGTGATCCTTTAAGGATCATTAAGAAGTTTCTTTTTAAGGAACGGAATCCCTAAAAATTATTAGCCGCGGTAGGCGGCTTAGCGGTAGGTAAGCTTGAATTCGTCTCACGATTTCTTTACTTTTCACGGTATTTAATCAATGACCGTTGTTCCTTCAGAAGCACAGACATTGTACTTGAAAAAGTATAGCGAATGCTGGAAATCAAACCTACAACTTACAGTTTGGAAGGCTTACCTACACTCCGCAAGTCTACGGATCTCGTTGACGATGTGTGTAAAATAGACGATCTTTATATAGGTTAGGTTAAAACTGGCTGGTATCCGTAACTCCACGACCAAGCGCGTATTTTGCGTACAAAATCTTTATGTAATGATGATTGACTACTTAGCTCCTCGAAGGTGATCCATGATGATAATTTATGGGGTAAACCCGTATATTTATTTTCAATTTTGTAACCTTTTTGGTTTCTTCTCGATCAATTCCAAGCAATTTGAACAATATTGTAGTCAACTATAGAAAAATTGCAATTTACAAGGACAACTCACGCTTGATTAAAAACTTGACTATGGAAAAAAATGTTCTTACAACAAAGCATTTAAGTTTCTTCAGAAAGTTTCCTGTTATATCTTAAGGATTCCGAATGCGTTCTGAACCAGTCAAGAAAAACACTCTTTTATAGATAACTCGACATCTAGGCGGCTTATCAAGATAAAACCTGTGCTATATTTTAAGATAGACCAGCAATAATATAATTGTAAAAACCGCATCTTCATTGCATTCGTTTTTTCTTCAGCCGCGTACAAACATCTTCCGCGACAGACATACAAAAATTTCAAAAATATTACTTTGACATTTTGTGCTGATATAAAGACCAAACCCTTTGCTGTAATTAACTGTTAATTTTTTTGTTGAATGTAAAAAAAAATGCATAATAAACCAAACTTTAGAGATGTTTCGAGTTTTTGATGAGAAGTGTATCTATATTGGATAAGTAGGTCATGCCAATATGACTGATAGATCAGATTCAATTATTAGTAAACAAACACCTACGCGATACCAACGCGGGGCGATGGACCTCTGTATGTTGCTAAGGTTTATTCATTCATATTTACTTTATTGTACACCTAAAAATAAATTGTTTAAAATGAATTTTAAACCAAAAAAGTTAGAAGGGTCGGCTTTGCTACATTTCGGGATCTATGCCTGGCAACCTGGAATCATCAAGTTACGTACCTAAATATACATATTTTATGGGTCCTCAGATCCACCATAAGACGCTTCTATTAACACTTCCCGGATCCACACGTAAGCGAATAGTATAATTAATGATGTAAGCGTTTCCTCTTTCCTTCGTATAAGCTAAGTACATCTTGCCCCCGTTTACCTAGTCTACGCCGTAAATATTATTATCACGTTTTGATACCGGCTGGACGCGCAATGATTTGGGCGCTTCGAGAAACGCAAATTTAATTTAATGTCTGTGGTCATTCGAATGAATATAGCAACAGTCTGTGCTTAAGAGGGGACATTTAGGTGAAGTGAGTAATAAGTCCAACCCTTTCCATGAAAGCCAAGTTGCCCAACTGCTTTTAATGTTCAATGATGGAACCGTAGTAATTCAGTGTTCTAAGTGAAAACAACCAAACTAATTCATTTTAGTGTCCATGTTCTAGGTTTGAACTCTGCGTTTTCTTGGCAAATTGTGAATAAGGCTTCATGTAAAAGTTCCTCCAGCACCTGGACACACCTCTTGCAAGTAAGGTTTTTTTACTTTTTAATTTTTATTTTGTATATCTATTTTTTTGTTATACATTTGCAATTATGGCGATAAAGTTCCTGTTAGGGTTTTCGGCACCGGTTACCCGGGTCAGGTATACCCAGGTATTTAAGCGTTTTCAAAACCGGATAAAAGAAAAGCACAAGGACCCATATTGGCCGCGTCGTGCTTTTTTATGACTGTAATAATAAAAATCTATAAAAGATAGGTAACACACACACACATAACAAATATTGAAATCAATCTAATTTCAATATTTTACATTCTATTTGTACACGAAAGCAAAAGTACACAATGTTAATTATTGTTTTTTTTTTTTAAAGAAGTATATTTTTTGTTTTCTCTTTGGTTTTATTTGATATTTCTTTCTTACTTATAATAAATAGGCAAGACGGATGAAACATCTGTATTGTACAGTTTTTTTATCCAAAATCAGACCTATTTATTTGTAAATATATGTATGTGCGTGTGGGGTGTTACAACATTAAGTAGGCCTACTATGTTTTGCCATGAGACATACCAATATGATTAACTAATTTCAAATCGTTTTTTAATTAATATACAATTCATTATTATTTCAAATAATATTTGTATACTAATAGAAATAAGAATAATACATATATATATAATGAATTACTCACTACTACCATATCTGCTAACATTGCGTTAAAAGGAAATGCTCTTTAATTTTCCTCTTAGTTTTACAAGCTTGTAATTAACTTGCAATTTATGTATGTATGTGTGTTCGGGTCAAATTTTACAACAGAATTTTAAAGCAGTTATCCTCCACCGATTAAGATGAAATATTGCATAAATGTTTATTTTGGATGACAATGCATGGTTAGCTAAGTGACGTCATCCTAAATCGAACGGCCCAAGATGGTATACTAGTTATTTTTTATGCACTGCCATGATATGGGTATCAAATGAAAGGGTTTGCTGAGAAGAATACAAAAAAGCTAGCTTTAAAAATAAATAAAAATATGCATAAATTATTTCTATCATAATATTAGTAATTTTTATTCTTGTTTAATTGACTCGCGTTTGACCACTATCTCATCTGATGGTATAAAAAATAAAAAGTAAAATAATAATTCTTATTCTTTATTCGGATTAAGAATATGATTTTTTTTCGGGCAGTTTTAATAAATGCTAGATATGATTGCTAATATGGAGCAGGAATCCAAACACCTCACAAGACTCTTGTGAGGTGTTTGGATTTTGAGGATTGATTTGATTTGGAGGATTGGCAATAAGCTGTATAACAAAAAAGTTTACAGTGGCGACCTGAGCATGAAGCTGGCTTAATATTTGCTATAAAAAAAAACATACGTGAAAAAACAAGCCAGCTCTTCCTTAGTTTTTGTCGAAATCCACATAAAATATATTGCAATTTTAGGGTTGATTTTGCAGTGACAATAATTTTATTGTACCCATTAGAGTACAGTATTCCCTGCTAATATTTTCAGTTACATATTTCATTAACAGCTTGTATTGAGGTACCTGCCGGGAAGCAGGTTGTACGCAAGCGCCTTAGCTTGCGACCTAAGGTGTTTGAAAGAACATTTTGTAGACAGTTAAGTAGAGCTTAACAGACCCTTATTGAAAACAAAAGAACTATCGCACTGTCCTGTAAAGGTATAAAAAAAAAATTTGGTGGTGTCGTGAAATTATTGGCGATTTAGAACATGTTTGCCGAAGCGATATTGTCGGCGTTTAAGCAGTATGCTTTGTGTTATGCTTAGTGTCCTTTCACCATAAGATTCTTCAAGTGGCTGACCTAAAATCTCCCTGGTGCACAAATTTTCAAAAATCTGGGTGTGGTCGCAAGACATAAGAGTATGCTATCACTCTTAAGAGTAGCGAGCGATCGCGAGTAATTGTGCTTACAACTACAATTCTTTGTCAAGTGACATGGAAATTATGTTTTCATACTTCGCCGAAATTCTTAGCTCAATAATTTAGTCACGGGATCCATGACGGAACTGTTTCTCTGAAACTCTTTGAGATTCGTTGACCTGGCGTATTTCTGTGGTCGACACAGCAGATTGTCTTTCAAGAGTTGCCCCAAAAATCAAGTCCTAAAAAACATGCTTGAGAATTATAGCGTGTTTCTTTTTTTATTCTATCTGTTTATTGTTCATCATCATCATATCAGCCGAAAGTCGCCCACTGCTGGACATAGGCCTCCCCAAAGCGTCGCCACATTGCGGTCCCGTGCGTATAGCATCCAGCGGATCCCCGCAACCTTCACCAGGTCATGTTTGTTGTTACTTCTAAATAAAATCAGCAGAAATAAATTAGGTCAGAACTAGGAGTTTTTACGCAGCGTAAGTTACAGTCAGCTCATATCATGTCAGGCGGGCGGATCCAACACATCGAGGAGGACATATTTACATCGAGATATAATTTGAGACAGGTTTTTCCTACACTGGACAGAGAAAAAGGGTCTCTGAAGGATTTGAATTTCACATTTTGTGTGATGCGATTCAAAAGCATATTATTTGTGCGATTCAAAAGCATATGATCTCGTTTATCAAAATCTGTTCCCGAGCAAAGCTTGGCAAAGTTTGGGCGAGTTTATTTTTTTCGTACTCGTATCAAAAGGTTCAAACCCTTTCTCAGCATTTCATGGACGGAAAGAAGCAGTTTATATTGTCATCAATTGAATAGCAACATAAACTGCTACCTTTCGTCCATCCCAAAATAATGTCTAGGGGCCATTGATAGAATTACAAAATGGTGTGAAAATGTTCCTCGTAAAGATCTGAGTAAATGATGTTTCCTTAAGGGCTATAAATTAAACATACCCTTTTTTGCGTTATAGGTGAAGAATTAAATGTGCAAAGACCCCCGGCTGAAAGAACTAGTGGTGCCGATAAGGATGGATTCACCAGAGCCAGAACTGCAGTTTTTCTTCCATGACATCATCAGATTTTTGCGATCCATAAGGTAAAATTTATTTAAAAAAACTTTTACAAAAATATGAAACCGACTTCCAAAAAAAAATACTTGTAGTATTTTGTTTTGGAAGTCGGTTTGATTTTTATATCTTTGGTACCTATTGTTTTCCGGTTTCAACACCGACTTCGGAAAAGAAAATAAGTTTTCGCTTTTCATTATATAAAACAAATGTACCTGCTATTTAAAAAAAGATACGAAATTTATTAACAGACAAATCTTATTACCATATATTATTTATTAGACCAGGGTCGATAATTTATGAAATCAAAAAAAAATAACTGTAGGAAAGGAGGGGAATGTGATAAAAATTTAAGGAAAAATAAATTACGGGCGATCGGAGTTCGAGAAGTGGGATGGGGTTTTTTTTTTTTTTTTTTTTTTGTCGACGGGGAAAATCATCTTATGAAAAATCCCGCTCTTGGGTGGAGCGGGAGATAGTGTCAGACTTGTACTGACTAAAAACCCCGCGCCGTTCCTTCTAGCCTTCATACCGGGGCTCTAGCTTCCTTTCGGATAATCCCGAACCCCGGTAGGCTTCGACCCAGCTGGGCCCCTCTCTTTGCTGACAACTCCTTGAGGCGCGCGGGAACAGTGCGCGCCGTCGACGCCTTGGCTCGGTCCGGGTAGTTACCGGACGATCGGACAGCGAGCTACAAGTGGGATGGGGTGAGTTTTTACGGGTAAAAAATGGTTTATCTCGATTTACGGCATAACTACAAGTCCTGTGGAAAAAAGTTAAACGGCAAAGTTGTAGCAAATAAGAAGATCTACAACTTCTGTATTTACATTTTTTCACATAACCTCAAAATTTATGTGACAAATTCAAATAACCAAGTTTTTGGATTTTTATTTTTAAATTTTTAAAAAAAAATTTAATACCTTTCAAACAAGAGAAGAATTTTCCAAATCAGTTCAGGCGTCTTCGTGTAATCGGGTAACAAACATAAAAAAAATCCGGCGAATTGAGAATCTCCTCCTTTTTTTGAAGTCGGTTAAAAAGAAGTTTCGTGCTTTCACCACGAAACTTCTTTATCACTACTTATTAACCGACTTCGCAAAAAGGAGGTTATCAATTCGACTGTATTTTTTTATTTTTTTTCTTTGTTACCTCAGAACTTTTTATTGGGTGAACCGATTTTGATGATTCTTTTTAATTTGAAAGCTGGTGATTGTCATGTGGTCCCATTTAATATTCATTAAGATCTGATGAATAACTTCGGAGAAATACATCAGAACTCTTCAATAAATGACGGTAAAACACTTGGGATAGATGCAATCGCATGTCTGTTTATTGTTTACACCATTTCGTAACATAACATCACACTGGTACGCTCTAAAGGGGTACGCAGGTGTGAACAGTTCACCCTGGTATACTTTCATTGCACCGGTTTTGTTTAAGTTTCATGTTATTGGGTTCATCTATTCTGGCTTCTCTTTGGGCACTATACGCGTAAAGAACTGGTACATTATGTACCACAACTAAAAAGTGAAAAATAAAAATCTTTTTACCAAAAATTACAACCAACTTCCAAACAAAACACTGCAAAGTGAAAAATAACTTCTATTTAGGAAGTCGGTGTCAAAAAACGAAGAAACGTAAACAGGAACACCGACTTCCGAAATAGAAGTTATTTTTCATTTTGTAGTTTTTTGTTTGGAAGTTGGTTGTAATTTTTGTAAAAAAGTTTACTTATTATGTTTTTGTTTTGTTTTTTTTTTATTGTTCAAGAAAAATACATTTTATATCAGATAAATCACTGATCTCCACACTAGGATTCCCTGTGTCGTGGAGGCCAGTCTCTTTCATCATGGTTCATAAATACAGTGTTTTATTGTAGCCATATGTAACAAAAAGGATAGGTTAAACAAAAAGAAAAATACAAAAATAATAAGGGGATGCATGGTATCTTGCAGTGAGTGCAGAAGTGCTTTCCGAGACACGGGATTTCACACCGTCAACTTCTAAACTCCGTGTTGCAACTCCAGACTAAGAGCAGTGGTGGCCCAGTGGTAACGGAACCGACTTATGTGCCTTAGGGTTTGAACCCAGGCAGGTGCATAACTTTGTGTAAATGATCTTTAAAACGGTGAAGGAAAACATCGTGAGAAAAGTGTTCTAGAACCAAAACGAAACTGTTCTAGAACCAAGAATTCGAAGACATGTGACATCCACCGAAACGCACTGGGCCCGCGTGATAGATTATGGCTCATACTTTCTCTCGCAGAGAGGAGGCCTGTGTCCCAGCAGTGGGAACATTAAAAAAAAAGGCTGATGATGATGATGACTCAGGCTGATATCTATCTGAGCGTATCTGATTATAATTCCATCGAGAGACCCTTTAAGCGTGACGGAAAAGAGTGCGCACCTGTGTTTGTAGAAATACTTGTACACTGGTTGCCATGGCTGAAATTCACTCCGTAGGACTTTTACGTATTTGTGTATTCTCTGTAGTCTGATGAGACATATGATAGGTATTCGACTGTGACAAGCTCCCTACTTAACAAATAGATTTTACTGTTGTGACTACTAAGAAAACACTAGTGACTATAATGAGTATTTTTTTTCAAAACCAAAATCATTAATAAATTAAAACAATTTCTTTTAATTTAATGCTATTATAAAGTAAATGAATATTGAAATGACAAAATTTTAAATTTAACTAATTATAATCTACTAAATAAATAAGTAATTAGTTCAATAAAAGCCCTCTTTCTGTCTCCTACGTTTGCAGTGCCCGACAGGGTCCACGATGGTTTATATTTGTAACCTACCGTATAAGTTCATATGTGGAAGCAATAAATATATTGTGTATTGAGTAATGCAAAACATTTTCATATTAGCCTTTTCCCAACTTTATTGGACCTACAACGTCGCCAAAGTATAAAACCTAATAAATCTGCATACCATTGTTTCACCCAAATTATCTAAGTATCTATATTAAAGCATCTATTATCTATTTATCTATGTGAATAGATATTTTGGTCTCGACCTGTTTTTTATTTAGTTTGGCCTATACTAGTACAGTGCCAGAACGCTGGTAAAGAAGTAATTTAGGTAACTAGTAACCTAACTTACTGCCACACCAGCGTTTTGCCTTTCTTTGGCAGGCCAATCCAACATACAAACAACTGTTGTATCAATTGCAATAGCAATGCATTCAAATTGTAATGTTTAAGCTGGCGTAAAGTTCAAGTTCTGTGGACGAAGGATTCTCTTTAGTTAAATTATAAATGCTATGTTTTTCAGGTGGGTAGTGGCTCGTTTTTGTGAGCGTCTGCTGTGGTACTGTAGCAACGACTGGATGGCGGAGGATCTGGAGGAGGACGTCGAAGGTGTTCCGTGGTCGGAGAGAAACCATGCCTAGGAAAGAGATTGGAATGCAAAGTCAAAGTTGAATATTTGTCAGTATCGATTTATACATTCATGCGGACTTTACATGAACCGCATTTTCTCAGGTTTTCTAAGTGTTAAATATTAAGATTTGATGTGCAGTACGCATTTGGTAATATTAAAAGACTTATATATTCATTTTCTTGTTATGGATGGCGTCTATGCGTGCGCTTAAGGGTATTTATCAATAGTACCAAATTAAAAGAAAAACTACTTTTTAAACAACAAGGTTTTCTGTGCGATACGCACTTGGTTGTAGGTAAGAACTAATTAATAATTGTCTTATACTTGACAAATCTAACTAACTTAAAATAGTTAGGCACTTGTTTAAGAACGCACTAAGGCCCAGTTATTTATAAGTAATTAACTTAACCAATGGTTAAATATGTTCACCAATGGTTGCAAATTTCATTAAATCACCATTGTTCTTTAATTGTTAGCCTCACATATGGTCAATTAAGTTGGAGAGTTAATTAATTGACCATTTTTAAGACATAAAAGCGTTTTATCGAAATTTGTAACAGTGTGGGGCAAAGTTTTTTTTTTTTAAACTGGGCCTGTTACTATATAATAATGATGCAGGAATTATCAGGGTGTTTCTTGATATGAAGTAAAAACTATCAAAATTTTACATAACCCGTTTAAATATTTCAGTAGTGTTGATCAATCATACTCTTCTCAAATCGAGTAAGATCGTAAATCAATCGGTTTAAACTGTAGTCAGAAACTACACCCAAATTCAACTTTGGCTTTGTAGTGTTCATTTCTATGCGAACTGTGCCATGAATACAAGATTCTGCAAATGATGTTTTACTTGGTAAGTAGGAATCTACTACTTTCATATCATAAAGTTATCTATACCACAAACTCATAAAGACCGGTAATGAATTGTTTAGGGTAGTTTCTTACACTGCGTATGTTAGAGTTTTATTAGCTAAAACCAAACGGTTTTCTTCAACTGTATCTTTGGCTAGGGCGCTGTATTTCTTTTTTGGGTGCAGTTTGTCACGCTCTCTCGTTAATTCAACTGATGAACTTAGAGCCTCTCTAAAAAGTTCTAGACTGTGGCATATTTTTGCCAACTCCTCAATTTTATTTTCTGATTAATTCGTTGCGGGATCCAAGATAGCTAAATTCATTCGCCTGGACTTTGTTAGGCTTCATTGCCTCGGCGCTTTTCTGGTGGTCGCTTTGTTGATTCTGACTTTCAGTAGTTGCAGGGGTTTGGGAATAGTGCGGTGGGATTGTCCCAAAAAGACTGTGAACTATAATTTTTAGAATCCTTCAGTGCTCGTGGACTGTCAGCTCATAATTTAAATTCATAAATCGGCGTACTATGATGCTAGATGCGAGACGCACGGTGCCGCCCAGTCAATGTGGCGGCACTTGGGAGAGGCTATGTTCAGCAGTGACGTTCGGCTGAAATGATGATTATAATGATGTACCCATAATACTCCTTACAAATTTAAGACCACCAATCCTACGAGACTTTATGCTTTGATCCCCGACAGCTATATGTCTTACATCGCCTACAGACAGCTACTTCAATGAAATAATAAATAAAATAGTAACTTATTTCTGCCACTTTCTATTTTCTTATTAATTAAAGATAGAAAAGTACATGACACATTTTGATTGTTGAAACCCAAAAACTGAAGCCCACGCGAGCGAAGTCACTGGCAGCAGCTATAAGAAATAATGTATGTCATCGTTTTTGAAAATACCAATTAACTGCTCCTAAGAAGGCAGCGGCAAAAACTGGACTTTAAATTAACACCCGGAAAGCCCAGGAGATAAGTATGTTGTAAAGAATCACTCACCGTTGCTGATTGGCACTGAGGCAGTGGAACAGACAAAAGGCAAATTTACGTTTACAAGTTTACCTACCTCGGGAGCATTGTGCCACAGACTGGGGGGTAGTGAAGAGGACATCGCTTCACGAATTGATAAATCCCGAGCTACCTTCGCGCAATAGAGACCTGATTGGCAATCATGGAAACTCAGCCGAAGGATTAAACCCAAAATATTTGGGTCCAATGTCAAATCACTGCTGCTCTACTACTGCTTCCACATTTTTCGCCAAATCCAAATGTTCGTCAACCGCTGTCTTCGTCGCATTATCGGAATTTAGTTGGCTCGATACCATCTCCAACGTGGAGCTTTTGGAGAAACGCCACGAGAGCCCGATCGACCGCCCGATCAAGCGTTGCAAGTGGCGACACGCTCTGATGGGGTCCTGATGACATTCCCAAGGAAGCTCCAAGGAAAAAGAAAGCGTGGCTGTCCCGTCAAACCTGCAGCCTAATTGCGTGAATGAATTCGGCAAGGCAAAGAGTTTGATCGCCATCAATAGACCTATCACATACGGAAATTCACATCGCGTCTTTTATCTCGAGTTTTGAGTTAAGGTGGAAACAATATTTTAATATTTTGTCAAATAGCTCCAATACCCCTTGGATTTATCTAATGCCACTTGCACAGATTTAATAATTTATTATTCCTATTGAATTACATAGGTACAGTTGTAATTGAAGATGACTGATTTTTGGGTTTTTCGTCCATACAACTTGAGCATTATTCTTTGTTTTAAAGTTCATTTTAATCACAAATTATTTCCTATTTCATAAATATCGTAATATCGTATGATGATCTGGATTTATAACAACAGGAATTTGTTACATTTCAGATGGAGATTGAATCGTATCCGGAGTCAAAACACTACGCAGAGCATCATTACTTGTTAAGCTTTATTCCCAATATGTTGGAGTAGGCTTTCAGTCTTATCGGATGTAGCCAATGATATTCTAGTAAACAGATATGTTGTGAGCGCGTGCATTGTGAAGACTCGAATACGTCTCAATTGGGACGTATAGTCTTTAGTCTATGTCACGCATTGCGAAAAGCGATACGCTTTGTTGAAACAAAAACAAAATAAAAAAAATGCCATCGTGTGTATTTAGAAAGTGTACCAATTATGATACTGAAGTAAATAAAACAGAAGGGATCTCATACCATATGTAAGTATGCAATCCACCTCAATTTACTAATTTATTTATTTTTTTTCCTAATATTCTGATATTCGGAGGTTAGAAAAAGAAAAAAAACATTTATGGTCAGAATAATGTTTGTTTACATTCATACGCAAGTGACAAACACTAGCCATCTCTTTTTTCTTGTTGGTTTTATC
This sequence comes from Orthosia gracilis, assembly GCA_947562075.1. Taxonomy (NCBI): domain Eukaryota; kingdom Metazoa; phylum Arthropoda; class Insecta; order Lepidoptera; family Noctuidae; genus Orthosia; species Orthosia gracilis. The sequence goes on from OX387268.1 coordinate 7,567,525, forward strand.
AAGCCATCCCTTTCGCCTTGTAGTGAAATGTCAGATGAATGAAAAATGTCTATGTGTGCTGCCGCTGCTGTGTGGAACACTTTTTTTTTGTTGTTTTGTGAGTGGGTAACGTATCTGTTTAGTAGAATATCATTGGATGTAGCTAAATGCGAGGGTGGAGCGCGAAGTGTGAATTGGAATTTATCACCACATTGTTTATGGAAAACCCTCAACGAGGATATATATTCTCACTCATTCTTCGATGCTAATCATCGTACCAGGATCAAGAAAGTACTTCTGTTTTACTTTTCAAGACAGATATTCTTACTTTTAACGATGGTACAATGTTCAAGCATTTATTAGAACATTAAAAGTAAAAATTAAGCATAGGAATTAAAAACCTTCTGGAACACCCATTTGAGAGCAAGTCCCTGCAAAGTTGATGTTCCTGTGCCAGCGACGATACGGCGAAGACGAGGCAATAAGCAGAGCGGTGGTGCCACAGATTGCTATCTCCTGAGGCTTCATCTCTCTCCTTGACACCCTCATTTGGTGCTTCGTTCAATACAGGACGAACACGCTACGTTTCTCAACTTTGTTAGGGTGGCTTCCACTCGAACTCGATGCATCTATTGACCTGTAATTTACATGTAGTGACTGCTTAACGAACCGGGCCAACACAGTATCCGGCACCAACAGTTTAGCTTTCCTTTCGAGCCACTGGGGTCCCACTAGATGTTCACCTATTCAACGACCAACAGATTCTTTCTACTTAGCCTGACTAATTAAAACCCATAGTATTATTAGCTTCTAATAAGCCATTAGGGCATTATGAATTAAAAGGAGTCGCTCAGTTAGAAATTTGAATTTGAATTTGATAGTGGTCAAACGCGAGCGTATAACAAAAAAAAAAAAAAAAAAAAAAAATCTCGTTCTAAAGCGTAGGTCGTGATAAAAAGTACAATATCATGTTATTACGAGTATTTTGATTGTAGTGGTAAAATTAGAAATAAAATTGTTTTACCATGTGGGTGTCAAGATTCATGAGATAAAAATGAATTATCTACTATATAATTAGTTTCCTATAATTATCTGTTAAATGTCGTTTCTGTCCATAATATCACCAATGAGTTATGGCCGTGTATCAGATGTTTTATGTATACGTTATGAAATAAAATAATTTATTTTATACTTCGTGTTTGCCAGACTATTCATTAAGACCTGTATTCTTAATTCTTTGCTTCACTCAACACCACCTCGAGTCAATCAATCATAAGGTGAATCAGACAAACTCGACACGAGAGCTCAGAATCGAAATTGAGACTGGTGGAAAAAATAAGTAAGAATACAGCGTAAATATCTAAGTTAAGTATTTCGCTGTTAAGTTTACAAACAATTAAGGAGTTTATGATGTGTCACCACATTACACAAAAGGAAACCTTCTTAAGATACCAGCCATAACTTCAAGTGATTGCCACTTCATTCTCAGATTTCGGAAAAAATGGTACTTAATTAACATTGTCAAGTATTATATAACTAGATGCCACCCGTGGTTCCGCCCGCGTTGTATTAGTACTTCTCCCAATATCTTTATAATTTATAACCTGATTATATATTCTGATATATGTTGTATTTTTGTAAAGTTTCATCAAAATCCGTTGAGAAGTTTTTGCGTGAAAGAGTATCAAACATCCATCCATGTATGGATGGATGTTTGATACAGGATGTAGTTAAGGACTGTCAATACTTTTAGGTACTGCTAATTTCTTAATGTACCATATTGAAGGTTGTTCTTTTGATACCAGTTGCCTTTTTTTACTTTTTAAAGTTTTATAAAAATGTGGGTGGCTGCAACTTTGTATGAATTAAATAGATATTCAGTAAGGATTTCTACAATTTAATATACTAATGTTACAAATTGTGCGAAATAAATCGGTTAAAATGTCGGTGAAACTTTTCTTAGGAAAACAGGTGTACCTAATGTTGTTCAATACTGAATGTCAATTCCCCAAAATTTTGTTAAGAAAATGATCGTGTACTTATTGTATAGTACAACTATTTTCTTAATGTGCCTCGGCAATCATCGCATTTCCGAATACAAACAAATGCTAATTTCTATGTCCATACAAGTACTCTATAGTTGTTTTGTTTTGATTTCCGTGTGATCTACATAGAACTGTAAAACTATTTTCCTTTAGTAACTGACCTCCTATTTTTAAAACAAATTACATTAAGTTAAAAAAATTAACAAACCTGTATATTTTCAAATTGATTGAGAGGCCACCAAGTGCAAAGGACAACTGAAATCCGAAGACTGATGAAACACAAAGTTTGCCGAGGGACATAAAGAAAATATTCGTACTGTACATGTTTGTATTGCTGTTTATCTATGTAGGTATTTAAATTTTCTGAATGTTTGATTATAATCAATAAATGTTGTAGATTCTTGTTTTTTTTTTCATCCCGATTTTAGCTATCACTTAATATCTGTCTCACAAAGGCATGTAATGAAAACCTCATTCTGTAGGAATTAAATCTATACCAATATTATAAAGAGGAAAGATTTTTTTGTTTGTTTGTTTATATCGAATAGGCGCCGAAACTACTGGACCGATTTTAAAATTTCTTTCACCTATGGAAAGCTGCATTATTGCCGAGTAACAAAGGCTATAAATTATTTTCAAAAAAATTAGAATAATGAAAATTGCAATAATGTAACCCAAAGTAGCAAAATTCTGCCTATAAAATTCATTATTTGGTAGTGGCAAGGTTGGTGGGTAGGTAGGTGGGTAGGTAGGTAGGTAGGGTAGATAGGTAGATAGATAGCCAGATAACGGGAGCGAAGCGAATAATATAAAGTATCAAAATACAGGTAAAGTCGACAAGTCAATTCATAAGAAAAAAATTCTGCAGACATTCTAATACAGTAAGGTCTTAATGAACATTATATTCCCCAAACTTCTTTCTGACATTTTAATGACATGCTACCCATTTTAAACCAAACCTCTTTCATAACTACTTGACGTTTTAATAAGTGTCATTTTTCTTTTATTTAAAATAAGCGTTGCGAATCTGGAGTCTTCAAGGTTTCGGAGACGCCGATAGCAAATATCGTCACGGGCGTACATAAACACACCCGCGCGTGGTTCAAAAATTGTGCTCCAATGTAAACCCTGGGTAATATAAGTACGACACGTTTGACGGACTTGCTATCTGCGTCTCCGTAAGGGAAAATAGCGCTGGTTTCTCAGCCTTCAGGTGATAGTGGACTGCAGTGAGATTTGAGGGTGAGGTACACTTTGTGGGAGCTATTAAACCCCAGTATAATTTTCCCTTGCCATGTGAAGGTATGAGAGGATAAAGAAGTGAGACAAGGTTCCACGCTTCTAAACTACAGGCACGCACTGAAAGGACGCCATCATCAGGGCACCAGTCCGGAGACTGAGGGGACACCCGAGGCCACACGGAAAGTCAATCGGGCCCACCCCATCTGGTCGCCAACCAGCACGTCATTCGAAGACATGTGATTTCCACCAACCCACACTAGGCCCGCGTGGTGGATTACGGCCTATTTCTTCTGGTGTCCCAACAGTGGAACCATTATTAGGCTGACGGTGGTGTGTGGTGTGGTATTCAAAAACCGATAATATTATAATATCATTGTCCATTGAGTTGTTAGCAATATATTTATAGTGAACTAGCTGACCCCCGGGGCTTCGCTCCCGTCAATTGGCTACTACCTACTTTACTTACTACCTACCCTACCCTACCTACCCTGCCTACCCTACCTACCCTACCTACCTACCCTACCCTACCTAACCTACCCTACCTACCCTACCCTACCTACCCTACCTACCCTACCTACCCTACCCTATCTACCCTACCCTACCTACCCTACCCTATCTATCCTACCCTACATACCCTACCCTACCTACCCTACCCTACCTACCCTACCCTAGCTACCACACCCTACCTACCCTACCCTACCTACCCTACCCTACCTACCCTACCTACTCTACCCTACCTACCCTACCCTACCTACCCTACCCTACCTACCCTATCCTACCTACCCTACCCTACCTACCCTACCCTACCTACTCTACCCTACCTACCCTACCCTACCTACCCTACCCTACCTACCCTACACTACCTGCCCTACCCTACCTACTCTACCCTACCTACCCTACACTACCTACCTACCCCAACCTACCCTCCCTACCCTACCCTACCTACCCTACCCTACCTACTCTACCCTACACACACTACCCTACCCTACCCTACCTCCCTTACCCTGCCCTACCTACCCTACCCTACCTACACTACCCTTCCTACCCTACCCTACCTACCCTACTCTACCTACCCTACCCTACCTACCCTGCCCTACCTACCCTACCCTATCTACCCTACCCTACCTAACCTACCCTACCTGCCCTACCCTACCTACACTACCCAACCTACCCTACCCTAACTACCCTACCTTACCTACCCTACCTACCCTACCCTACCTACCCTACCCTACCTACCTTACCCTAACTATCCTACCCTACCTACCCTACCCTACCTACCCTACCCCACCTACCCTACCCTACCTACCCTACCCTACCTACACTACCCTACCTGCCCTACCCTACCTACCCTACCTACTCTACCCTACCTACCCTACCCTACCTACCCTACCCTACCTACCCTACCCTACCTACCCTACCCTACCTACCCTACCCGTCCTACTCTACCCTGAATTTTCTTTGCTATAAACCTCACGGAGCCCGAGACCTTTCCAACGAATGCAAAACCGTGGAAATCGGTTCGTGCGTTCTGGAGTTATAGCGTCAGGAAGGAAAACCCGACTTATTTTTATATAGAAGAAGTAGTACATTACCGTTGAATGAACTAATGCATACATTTTGAGAAATTATATTAGACATCTATACAAGAAGTTGAATGACGACAACGATTGATAATGTTGATGCAAGACGCAACAATTACAGCTTAAATAAAATCGCTTGACTATAAGTACATCCTACAAACAAGATATTACATAAAAGTATGCAACGTGATGTGATAATACAGTTGCTTGTAAAAAAGTGTCGCGTAGAATGGTACTAAATACTGCATAATCTTATAATCAAGCAATGTTATGGACTTAGTTATTCATCTGTAGGTATTAGCCTTAATTACGTCTGATGCAAGCAAGAAGTGGTCTGAACTCTGAACCTTAATTTAAAAATTATTCTTTGAAGGAAATTAGTTTTGCTGCTCGGAATATACTTCCTTTTTGGGCATTAATGACAAGTCAAGGATTTATGAATAAGTCTAAGTTATTGGAAAGTAACATCTATTTTGTGCCAGAATGCGGTTGACACACATTCTAAAGTTTTTCGGAGCGTTTTGCAGCAAATTTATCGAGTCATTCTTCAAGGCAAGACTTGCTGGGATAGTCGCTTTGCTACAATTAAATTATCAGCTCCACTTTACCGAGACCGTGCCTGTTTCAATGATTTCTCGTGTTTTCCAGTAGCTTAGAGACTTGAGACCCAAATCTACAACCACAACAATCAAAACAGCACAAATCTTCATTTAAAAAAATCCCGCCAAAAAGATCATAAACCATATTACTCCATTTAATACTATATTGTAGTATACAGTAGCGGATATTCTGGATATATGCAACGTTTGTTTTTTATCAAGAATGCGTTCTCATTATACTAAACATTTTAGTCGCGTATAAAAGCGGATATTCTCAATACCTGCAAAGTTTGTTTTCATCATGAATGCGTTCTCATTTACCAAATATTTTAGTTATGAATAAAAGCGGATATTCTCAGCAGTCATTTCGAATGACTTGTAACTAAGCCGCCAGTGTAAGCCTAACCTTGGACATTGAGTAAGGACTATTTTATATGTAGAGTGAGGTCTTTGAAATGTCAAATGTCACCGGTTTTTGGCTTCTAGAATCACTTTATTTACTACTTTTTTGTAATAAATAATTTTCAAATATGACTTTCTTAAATCCTTTAGAATCTAAAGGAATATTTTTTTACTCCCTTTTTTCCAAAACACTGTAGCCCTCATTCATCAATGCGGTACAACCAGTACACTAGAGCCATCTACTGATGACGTCTACGATGCAACAGAGCAGAGTACTTTCTATACTGAGCTTTAACCCTTATTGCTTTTTGCTTGTTGGTACAGATGTCACTACTTCTAACTGCGTTGGGGAATGCAACCCGTCATTATGTGTTAATTTAGATTATGTTGCATTAAAGTATCTTAGAGGAAGTTTGAAAGTGGCGCCTGTTACAGAAAAGTTGAAAGGAAACCATTTGTCCTGGTATGATCAGGTTATGAATATAAATGTGGATGGATGGAGAGGGAGATGACGGCCAAAGAAAAGATGGATGGACTGTGTGAGGAGTGATATGAATGAAAAGGGAGTCAGTGATAGCGTGACGGGAGACAGGACGGTATGAAAAAATAAAACGTGTTGCGCCGACCACAAGCAATATGGGACAAGGGCAGGAAGATGATGATGATGGTGTTGTATTACATTTTAAATGCATTAAATTATCTACCTCATTGTTATGACAAGTCAATGTGTTGCATTTTTCTATCCGTCAACCTATTATTTTATTTAAATTATTTAATAACACATATGCATGTATAAATGAAATTGAGATTATTTAAAAAAAAAAAACGCACTGGCGCACAGTTGGCGCAGTGGTTGAGCGATTCACTGCTGCGCTGTGTGTCGCGGGTTCGATTCCCGCATGGAAAACATATTTGTATGACCTACGGATAGTTGTTCCGAAATTTGGCACAGAGATAGATTATAGTCTGGAATAGCACATAGCCTTTATCCCGGTATAATATTCCTTTGAGATGATCAAACACTTTTCACGCGGGCGAAGCCACTGGCAGTGCGGAGCTAGTTTCATATAAAACTGATGGAAAATGTACTAAAGAAAAACCTTCACACATAATCTAAGTTCCACGGAATACAAAGCCATATTTCAGCTGAAATCAACACGTCAGGTTGGCCGAGTGGTCTAAGGCGCCAGATTTAAGCTCTGGTTCTCGAAAGGGAGCGTGGGTTCGAACCCCACACCTGACAATTAATAGCAGTCTTAACCAACTGCTATTTTATTTTTTGTCATGGTCTACCTAACTGCGACTGGCTATCAGATACTAATATCATCACCATCATAATAATTTCATGTTGAATAACTTTTTTTTTTGTATATTATTATTTTGTATATCAGTTGATAAATGGCAAAATACATTTCAGAACTTAAATAGATTGTTTGATATTTGTTGCATGATTCTACGTTAGTTTCATTGCAAAATGAAGTATTACAACAGCACCTTTTAAATGCGACAAAACGTAGCTTATGAGCCATAGCAATATCACTATATAACAGCAGTATCAATGTGAAACTGCCTTGAGAATAGTTCCTTTTTTCCTTAAAGCGAAGTAAACTACTCATTTTGAAGCTACGCCGTAGCGCTACGAGCCGTAGCAAGTCACGTAGTCAAGAGTTAACTTAAAAAATAGTTCAACTTCTTGCAAGGAATCGATAAAAGGAGAAGGAAAAACATGGTATGGCCGAATTTTAGAGGTACTGGTTTAATTATTATGTGAATTAAATCCTGGTTTTCTGCGTGACCCCATAAGCATATACGCTGACAAGTTTAGGCACCTACCTCTGTACTACGTTTAAGTTATGTGATAAAGCTCCCCCTTTCATGACTCAGATTCAAATACAGCGACTCAGTGAAAGCCCTGGTTATTTTAGTTGACAAAGACTTTTTGTGGGTTCCTCAGCTGCAGGAGGTTACCCGCAAGGTGTTTGCATCTGCGTGGTCTTTGCGCAGACTGCGCAACTTCCTTCCAACTGCCACCAAAACTACACTCACCCAATCCCTCTTTCTCTCAATCCTCGATTATGCAGATGTCAGTTATTTAGATCTGACTGAAGTGCAGCTCGATAAGCTGTAGCGACTCCTTTTGCTTTATATTCATATTTGGTTTAAGCAAATATGACCATGTTTCTGATTCTCGTATTAAGCTCAAGTGGCTGCCAATCCACCTTCGCCGGAATGCCCATATTGCATCATTACTGTACAGTATTCTGTTTACTACACAACCCCTCTTATCTCAGAGAACGCTTTAAGTTCCTTCATGACACACATTCAAGAAACTTGAGATCATCAGAAAATTTGAGTCTTTCGATGCCTGCTCATTCCACTAAGTTTTACGACAATTCGTTTACGGTCCAGGCTGTGCGATTGTGGAATGAGTTGCCTGTTACAGAAGCCCAGTCACTGGCTTCTTTTAAGAACCTAGTTAAAAACCATTTCCTTTCTCTCTAACGCTTTTATATTTGTCTCTAATATCTTGCTCTAATATCATTATTCAAATTATTATTTTTTGTCCCTCCTTTCTTTGAATTTGTTGCTGTATGTAAGTATTTGTGTATATATAAGTTTATGGATAATATTTATAATAACAATAAAGTTTTGTATATATTTATGTTTTAATGTAATAGCAGTACATCACAGACTACCCCAGATTTTCATTCTAAGTAAGTTCTTTCAGTCCATCCAAAGGTTGTCTAGTAGATATCGCTGTCAGCGATACAACCGCCTTTGTACTGTATACTTAAGTTTTTCTTATAAAAGAGATGTGTAACTTTTATGGTGTACAATAAATTATATTCTATTGTATTCTAATCTATAGATGAAAGGCGGCAAGACTCGCACTTGACGTGCAAGTTACATTCGACAATTCCTTGTGTAATAAGTTTTCTAAAAAGGTACAACAGTGCCCACTTTTAGAACGTGTTGGAAAAAAAACTTTATAATGCCCGACGAGGTTGTATTTTGATAATCAACAGTCTAATATTTGATAGTCAAATTTGTGATAGTGTGTAATGTGATTTCTGTATGACTGATTTGTGTCAAATTTGTACGAATTGTACCACTCAGAAGGAATGACTGTTCATCGTATTCACTATTATTGTAACTGGAGGATCAGCTAATATGATGCACACTGTGTTCGTAGCAAGCCCAATAAATAATACTTTACAAAAAAAAATGATCTCAAAAATATCCCTCTCGGCAGGGAATCGAACCCTGGTCTACCGCGTGACAGGCGGGTATACTAACCACTATACTAACGAAGATTGTGACTGAAGATCTGTAAGTAAGGTTCTCTTGCTGCTCCTCATCGAACAGAACATACAATTCCAACGAAACTATCCAATTATGTTGTGCAATTTCGAAATTGAATTAAGTAAAACGGGGGAAAGTCAACTTGACTCTAACTTTCGTTTCAACAAGTTCATAAAAATTTGTAAACATTATTTTAATGTGAACAGGCTTTTAGCAAGGTTCCAAGCCGCGAGTGCGACGTGAACTGCATAGTTAGTTACCTTACGAGCAAGTACCGAATCCGACCGCTAGATATTGCAGTTACTACTCACTACTCTCGTCCGGCGGGGTAGATGGCACCACCAGATTGAAAGGCACGTAAGACTTAACACTTAAACTGTCCTTTAACTATCTTTGTCCATAAACTATGAGTATGCGACAGGTTTCATAAGTAATAAATTTAAGTTTAAAAAGACAGTATCTTGGCGAGCGAGCTCTGCTCGGGTGAAAATAGAGAAAACGTCGTTTATCCCCCCCGAAACACCCTGCATACTAAATTTCATGAAAATCGTTGGAGCCGTTTCCGGGATTCAGATTATATATATACAAGAATTGCTCGTATAAAGGTATTAGATTATTTAAATGAAAAGGTCAAGGTTTATTTATTTGTCAGAATTAGTTTCGACTCCAAGGGATGAAAGGGGACTTGCCTGAGAGCTGGGCTTTCTTTCTTTTTTTAAATTTTCAGACTATGATTTTGAGAATATGAGGTGGGGCTGACTCATTGTTAGTCGCTAGTGGTCATTTCTCAACCATATTCGGTGGGGTCCTACTCTACCCCCAGCCACTCACTTGGTAGTAGGGAACGCATAGAAATCATGGAAATCTTCGAAGGACCATAGCGGTGTTCCTGTAGTGTTTATAGAGCTAAGATTTAGGTTTTATGGTAGCAAATTTAATGAAATTAAAAAGTTCGTAACTATGTTTGCCAAAAAACGCACAGTTTATGGCGATATTGTTTAGAAACTGTTTCACAATTTTGTTACATCAAAACAATATTAGATTCTATCCCCAAAATAATGACAAAACAATCTAACGTTTTTGTAACTTCATATTATAACTGATATCCTAAGAGCCCTAGACGATCTGATCTGGTCTTCTGTATTTTATCGAATCTGGAAAAAACTTTCTCTTTGTACGTACCCAACACAGGTAAGAACGATCACACACCAATGTGGCTTTGGGAGATAAGAGATACCAAAGGTTTATAAAATTGCACCTCACTTTCGTTAAACTATATCTTTTCGATTTTTATAGTTAAACGAATTTTATTTGGAATAACAATAGAAATCACGTCGTCAATTGGCAGACACGGCAACCCCCTGTCTGGCACCCTTAAAGTATGATAAATTATGATGAAATTTTCTTGATAGTATAAAAGTTGAACATGATTTATTTATGTCAGTTGTGGCACTATCAAAAGATGTTTACAAAGTAGGCAGACCGTTTGGATGGTCCTTACGTCTTGTCAGACACATATAAAGCCTGTATATAATAATTGTGCACATTTCATTACATTTCTTTTTCTCACACAAGAAATAAAATCTAATGAAATTCGCAAGATCGAATACAATTATGTAAACTTTAAAATATACTAATTACGGAGTATTTAAAAGATTTTAGTAAATCATCAATCATTGTAAATCATATCTATCGTATATGCATCTATTATTGTTCAAAACGTATCAAACTAAGTAGGTACAGGAACACGTTTGCCAAAGCTTGCTCCTGTTATCTATGCTAGCACAGTAGTTAACGATTCAATAGTTGCCTACCGTTGCCGTGTCGTGGTACCGGTTGAATTCCGCAATGAAAATCCTGTCCTTCCTACGTTCTATGTTAGCCTAGTATCTTAGCGACTTGATAGTTACCACCAGTAGTCATGACACCGTTTAAAAGTAACATTCACTAATAACACTATCGTTTCTCAGTTCTTAAATAAATAAAGCCTTACCTGCTTATTTTCGACGACCTGCTTATTTAAACATAAGCAGCAAGCAGCTGGTGAAGACTGTTGAACACCACTTTCCGAAAAGTGGTTGGAGAATGTGGAGCCACAGTTGCAGGCTTGACCTAAAGAAACATTGGATTGTTTAGATTTATTTAATATTTATTTCTTAGTAAGCACTTAGAGACGCACAATATACTATATTCGCACAAGTAGTCGCATAGAGTTTATTTTTAACTTTCCTTGCTTTTTCATGTAAATATGGAGTCAATGATTTTTGTCGCTTATTCTGGTTTCTGAAACGTTGTTATTTTTTCAATTACATAAATCCTCAAGGATGATAACTTTGAGTGAAGAAGGTTACTCTACAAGAGAAATATAACTCTCAACGCTGCGTCATAACCAGTTGAATCTATAGTGGCTGCCCAACTGTTCTTACTGGTGATCAGAAGTGTTACTTCAGACTGCTGAGTGCCCGTGATTCAGCGTCAAATCAGCTCACAATTGCAAGCCGCCTTTGGACGTGACATTGGCACTCAAACCTTAATAAACGGCTGAAGTTTTCTATAAAACAATTCCTTTACCATGGCAACGCTTAGTTTAAAATCATAGCATTCAATTATTTATTTGACTAGGATAACATAAAATACTAAAAAGACTAATACTTTCACATCCACACATCTCGTACACGAAGGGGGCGGGGCGTTAGTCTTTACCACTACATTTGCAATATTTTGCGGATACACTACCGAGCCCCAAGCCATTGACATTACAGGAGCGAGCAATTTTCATATTATTATTTCAATCTTTTATCAAGCAAACGGTTAGTCAACTCTTCATGTGGCTGTGATTTTCTTCGCCCAGTGATTCAGCGTTGCTATCCAACGTGGTAATACTGCCTGCGTCCTGGGCACGTTTCCTATTGACAACGATGTGGACAGATTTTTTGACGTCCAATAACCTCCGCTTTCATACGCGTTCATAGTTTTTTTTGATTTAATAACATATAAAGGTAGTTATAGGACTCGCCAATCTTCTTGGCCGCCCTGTTGGTTGGTGTCCAAGTTGGCAAAAATGGGTCCGCAGTAGTAAATCACACACAAAAATTAAAATTTAAAAACCTCTAAAAAGCAAAAATTAAGCCTAGTACTCGCGTCGGGGAACCACCATCGTTTACAGCAGTTTATTTTATTTACTCAGCGGTTCCCCGACGCGATTACGAGGCTTAATTTTTACTTTTTAGAGGTTTTTAAATCGGGGTTTTTTTAATTTTTGTTCATGCTTTTTAAACTATATATAATATGTGGGAGATATAATGTAATTCCTATTTTTTATAATATTTGAGTATCTTTTGAGTTACTCCCTGTTTAATAAGTTTGTGTATTGACTACGCGCTCCCTGCCACTGACAAGCAAGCCGCATTATAAAAGAGTGAGCAAGAGGCTTGATCGTTCAATTTTTGGTTTGACTTCGGACTTGAACGGTCAGGTAAGTTTTGATTGCTCTTGATTTATTATTAATGTGATAAATTTGATAATGTTGTGTACTGATGATATTCATTATTAACGTGCGTGTAGTTTTTACGCAATAATATTGTGGCAAGTATTTTACTGAAGTTATGTTGCTTTGATTAAAATATGGTCTAATTTATGCATTTGTTTTATTCCATTCAGTTTTACCCTCACATTTGCTTATAACCTCACATTTTGTTCTTTTCACCCTCACATCAGAAGCGAGATCGAGCGCCCATGTATTAACACATTTTCCACTTCTCTTGAGTTTCAGTACGATGTCAACCGTTCCGGAAACCTCTGATGCCACTTCTAAATTGGCTGATCCTTGGCGTGCGAGTCACCTGGCAGCAGATGCAAGAGGACACGGGTCTTCAAGCTCGAATACTCCAGGACCGGAAAATCAGGGCAGTAACATTTTTTCTTCATTTTATAACGACTAACGTGAAAGAAATGACAGTTATTTCTTCAGACTAAAATTACTGATCCGACGGTACAAATTTTGCGTCCATTACATCGTGCAAGAAATTTAACAAGCATTTATATCTACCCTCTTTTGAAATTTTGCAAATTTTGCATCCATTACATCGTGCAAGAAATTTAACAAACATTTATATCTACCCTCTTTTGATCATGATGATGCTATTAAGTGTCATGTTGACGATTTTAAGTCGGAATATACATCAAGTCTTATCTTATTCCATCATTTGCAGATGCATCCTGATTCTATGATGACCTTACTGCCTTCATGAAGTCTACGAGCTACAAGAAAAGCAGCTTGGCCGAATAGTCATCGTGTAAACGCGAGTTGGCGAAGAAGGCTGTTGGCGTGAAAGTGACAGAGCTGCATTTGGTGGACGCCGTGAAATCAGGTGTGTTGGACTTTCGTGTTATATCAGTTTTGTGACGACTGACACTTAAAACGTTGCTTTTCTTATAACTGTAAAAATCCAGTACATGATTCTGCTGATCACAATTTTCATGCTAAAAGACTAAACATAACTCGCAAGGTTATAACTATAAGACATAGCGATGTCAAATGTGCTCTTATCTTAAGGAATCTACTACTAATAGTGAATCTGATAGGACCTCTACTTATAATGACCAAACCAAGAAAGTGTCAACTGGTCTAACCCCTAAAAACTCACACTTTTTATCCTTTGCAAAAATTGTTGTTTTAAACTAAAACCAAACAATCGGTTAAATTCTTAATTGTTGCGAAAAGCCATCTAAGATTGGTAAAATCGATGGTCTCTACTTTGTCTCTTTGATAGTTGAACAGAATGCTCATTGATGCGTTAGTCTTGAAGATTCCACCAGTGGCAAAATATTTATCAAAACGATATTATGCGGCGTTGGAGGAAATGCATTTAGTTATATTCTTATCAAAACTAATCTGATTTTTGTTAATGACCTGAACTAGGAGCTTGAGCTCGTATTGGTGCCTGATAACTATATTCAATTTCTTATTTATTCCTTTTGGGTGAGAATCTTTTTGACATTACTGGCATATAAGCAGTATTTACTATCCGATTATAAAACCAAAATTTAAAAAACTGCTTAAAGCATTAAATTGGTTGAATAAAAAAAAATATGCAAAACCTATACTGATATTGATGTGGATTCCATTTTAAAAGGTCGTGTACTTTAATATATTGAAATCTTATTTTGACCTTTTTACATCGGGGAATTCAGTAACAAAAATAAGTTCAAAAGAAATTCATATCGTATTGATATATCTAGCGAATGTCAAAATGATTGTGCAAGTTTTATAAGATAATAGGATCATTCGTGTCAGTAAATCTCTTTTCTCTAGACCTATTTTGTTGGTTAAAAAAAAAAAAGGTAGGTACAGGCTCTGTCTCGATCAGAAGACTATCTATCTTCTTCAATTCTTGTCCATGAAGGTCTTGATAGTTTGAAAAAAGGTATACCTAATTCTGTAACTGGACTGGTTTTAAGATTTTCCTAATTTCTCAAAACAAAAAATTAAATATGTATCTGGGTTGAATTATTTCCAATGTTATGGTTAGGCCCAGTCCTGTGAAAGTAAAAACCCTTATAAAGTATCACTGTTTGTCACACAGTGATACAGGCTCGCCAATTTTGCGACCATTCATGATATTTTAAAGTTTTCCTGAACTTTTCTCAAACGATGAGTCCCTTATTTAGTACTAGCAATTTTGGATGTGCGTTGATCGATCAGTCAGTCAGTTACTTCTTTTATATATAGATTTATCAAACATTATCTCTATTCTAAACCAAGTTTGTCCACATATTATAACCCAACTACGTTTTGGTGCTGTTCTATTCTAAAAACTTGATACTCTACTAAGAGTCGTAGTGCTTCGGTGTGCACACCACCAATACCGAGCAGTGATGTCAATAATTGTGCGAGTTTGAAATTTTGGCAGTGGTTCAGCCTTAAAACATTTTAAGGCTCTACCTATACGGTCAGAGCTTTGGGCTCGATACTGGTTGTAATCCCGTGTTCATTGATGGTGGGCATACTTGCAATCATTCGGCTTTGAGATTGGGTGTCGTAAAGGAAAGCGCATACCACACGTACCTATATTTTCTCAGTAGGAACCCTGCAATTTTCAACATAGATTGTTTTTGAAACCAAATAATTGATAGGTTCAATAAAACTGCCAGTATAGAAACGATTAGCTTCAAGCAATGATACAATAATGTTTAGAATTTATAATGCAAAAGATACAAATACAAAGAAATTGTTGTTTCTTCTAAAATATAATGGCACTCCATTCAGTTATTCCATACCCCCTTAAGCACTTAGGCTGGGCGAAAAACCTAAAGAAGGTACGCGAACAGTTTTGGTTTCCATTGCGAAACATGTCCAAAGATGTTCTTAGGTATGTTGAGAATTGGCACACTTGTCCGATCAACAAGATTTAATCTGGTTTCCATCATGTTACCCAGCATCCCATTGATAAAATACCTTATCATTTCCATACTGTATCTACAGTATGGAAATGCCTGAGTTCCCATATGGACACCTCGGGCAAACTAACTGACAACAAACTCTTTTTTCAAAGTATTTTTGGTAAAACATGAGGAACTCGTGGCTAAATATGCCGCATGGGTCGATTTTTATGGTTAAGCAACGCTTGCCCAGGTCGGTCCGTGGATGGGTTACCATCTTAACATACCGAGATATCCCCGTGATTCAGTAAGCGTGTTAAGCCGTCGGTCCCGGCTGTTATTGAAAGATCATTGACAGTCGTTACGGTTAAATCTGACAAGTCGTGACAAAGAATATTGTTACCCAGTTAATAGATTGTGGAGGTCACATAGGCAGTCGCTCCATGCAAAATACTGGTACTCTGCTAAATCCAGTTGATCTGGAAGGCGAGGTCAACAAAGTTGGTAAAAGGCTAGGCAGATTGATTTTTGCTTGATAAAACCTGTGAGTATCCTAACTGCAAATTCTTTTTCGTAAACTGTCTGAAAGATTTTATCTTTACCTTCGGAACCCTCAATAGAATAATTTGTGATCAAGCGATGTCATACACTGGAAAATATTTTTGGTTTTTGGCCAAAATTGGTCAATTGATTACATTACATCATTGCAACTGGTGTCAGTCGTGCAAATGGCCATGTCGAAAGGCTAATGAAAGTCCTCACTGACTGTTTCACGGTAGTCGAAAATACCTCTCCAAGAAGCTGGAAGTAACCCATTGGGGAAGTCCAACTTGCAATTGATTGTACATTTAATAAAACCTCTGGACCAACTTCCTTTCAGCTCTTGGGTCGCTATCAATCGTCTCCAGTTATTTCTGGACTAAATTATGTTGTTTTATTTTACTTTATAATGATGTTAAACACATGGACCTTATGCTTATCGGGAAGTACCGAATCTTCGTTATCGGTGATATTACAACATTCACATGCTATAATGAAACTCCTTTCATAAGGGTCCATGCGTTATATGTAATATTCATGACAATGAATAGTACATTATAAAAGTGCACAAAACTGGAAATGATTACTAGTATGTTTCTCACGAAAATTGGAGACTTGTTCCTCCAGTGTGCTGTGAGCTGGCAGAATCACTAGATTCTGGACATTATTATTGTTAACTTTAGTTAGTAACTTTTTGCCTCGTACGCGCCCGTAACATTCTGGCCAGGTGTTGGGCGAGTGCTTGGTAATGAGTATGCTATAGTTTATTATGCCGCGCCTTATGTAAGGCTTTTTACCGAGGCAATATTTATTTTTGTGATAAATGCCGTGCCTTCTTGAAAGGCTTTTTACCGAGGCAATGTTATCACGTTATTTTATGCCGCGCCTTCATGTAAGGCTTATTACCGAGGCAATGTTTATGATTTGTGATAAATGCCGCGCCTTATTGCAAGGCTTTTTACCGAGGCAATGTTATCACGTTATTTTATACCGCGCCTTCATGTAAGGCTTATTACCGAGGCAATGTTTATGATTTGTGATAAATGCCGCGCCTTATTGCAAGGCTTTTTACCGAGGCAATGTTATCACGTTATTTTGTGCCGCGCCTTCATGTAAGGCTTATTACCGAGGCAATGTTTAAGATTTGTGATAAATGCCACGCCATATTGCTAGGTTTTTTTTTTACAGAGGCAGTGTGATCACGTTATTTTAAGCCGCACCTACATGAATGGCTTTTTGCCAAGGCGATGTTTATTATTTGTGCTTTATGATTCAGTGCTTTAGGCCGTGCCTACATGAGAGGTTTTTACCGAGGCCATCTTTTTGGTGATTATTCTTGTTGATTTATTCAAATTGTTAATCACCTAAGAAATTGTTATGTTATAATGAACCACTAAAATGTACATATACCATCAAATTTTTATTCACGAGCCGTACCGGCTGCTCGTCAGAATGGCCGTGTGGGAGATATAATGTAATTCCTACTTTTTATAATATTTGAGTATCTTTTGAGTTACTCCCTGTTTAATAAGTTTGTGTATTGACTACGCGCTCCCTGCCACTGACAAGCAAGCCGCATTATAAAAGAGTGAGCAAGAGGCTTGATCGTTCAATTTTTGGTTTGACTTCGGACTTGAACGGTCAGGTAAGTTTTGATTGCTCTTGATTTATTATTAATGTGATAAATTTGATAATGTTGTGTACTGATGATATTCATTATTAACGTGCGTGTAGTTTTTACGCAATAATATTGTGGCAAGTATTTTACTGAAGTTATGTTGCTTTGATTAAAATATGGTCTAATTTATGCATTGGTTTTATTCCATTCAGTTTTACCCTCACATTTGCTTATAACCTCACATTTTGTTCTTTTCACCCTCACAAATATACCTAATATTATACACGCTTCAATCGACAATCTACCAAAACACGTAATTATGACATGATATCTTGTGAAAAACCCAGATTCAAAGAATAAAATGCGAATTACTTTTGGACGGTTGAACCAACTTCAACCAAACATAGCGAACACTCTCGACAAAGTCACCATTCAAACAAAAAAAAATCATAATCGGTTCATACGTTTAGAAGCTATGATGCCACGACAGACACGCAGAAACACACCTCAAACTTACAACACCCCTCTTTTTCCATCGGGGTTTAAAAACAGCACCGATTCGTGCCTTGCGCATCGGAAAGCCAACTTCAGGGCGGCTCAGAATTTTGGCGAGGAGTATATTGTTAATTATACAGATTAAGGTATAGGTACGGCATTTACAAATCACTGCTTTAATAGAGTTTTATGTTTTCACTAACCACTCGTGCTCTGATGGTTTTTTCTCCATACTGCATCAACAAATTCAGCCACATTTAGGCAATATGGTCTTGGAACATATTATTTTTTCTTATTTGCCAGCAAAGCCGTTGAGGTTATTTGCCTAACGTACAACCTTATCCCGTGTACTTGACGATCCACGAAAAAATGTAATTAAAAAAACTGATCTTTCTTAGAGTATGGGACGCCCTATATTAACCCATTCATAAGTATGGATATTCCTAAAAAATTACAAACATCCTATAAATATAAGTACTTATTTATATGTAAAACTTTATTTTACATATTTATAAATGAATTCTTTTAACCTAATTTAGGCGTAATAATTAAGCAAGTTAACGTAAAGGCAGGGCCCTCCTTTGCCCGTATCCGCATCTAGCTGGTACCGCATGAATACTAGGATGACATAACTGAAACAGTTCAAATATTGCGGGATGAACTTCGGCGGGTTGTCTCTACGTAACTTCTGTTAGATTTGTAGTGCCGTAAAAGCACAAGTTTCTTGCAGTACGGTACCGGTGTACATATCTTACTTCTCTTATTAAAACATTCATGTATACATAACTCGTGTCTTTTCATATAAGTAATTTCGTTATCGAAATTTTATGAGGGGTGAAATTAATACAAGGGTTAATACGACAGCGTTACGTTTTCTACGCAATGTATCTTGCGCACTTTTCACTTTGAAATCATCTATGACAACAACAGGAACCAAGAGGTTTGCTTTTTACCGAATCAGTATGAAAAACTGTCTGAGCAGCATTTCCCCAACTATGTAGGAATTGACTCCTATTCTCAATATCATTCTATTGCTACATACCAGTGTTTTACATATATGTACCTAATTGCGCCTTTTTATTTATACCATACCATTAGATACCAAAATGTAGTCATTAACATTTTGAAAACTCTGATAGGCATGTTTTTAGCTTTTCCAATTTAATTAAAGGGATACTTGGGACCACTTGCATATTTGCATAAGAATAATATTAATTTAGAATAGAAAAAAATGGTATCCCAAGCTTCTTTTTACTAAAAGTGAGTTAATTAGTTCATATTGCATGTTTTCCATTTAAGATTTCATACATTTCTGTAATAATTCATTACAAATCAGCTAAAAATGTACCAAACTTCATTTCATCGAGGGCAATTACTGTGATTGTACAACTACTACACGTTGAATAATCAATAAGCTAAAACAAGGATCCGATTTATAACATTGAGTCTATGACTATACAGACGAGTTAAGCATCACGCTACAGCGATAGTTTTTACGTTTTGACTGCTGAAAATGCCTGGTTCAACCTCGTATTGCTTATGGACTCCTAGTATCTTGCATCGTATTCGAGCCAACTTCGCACCACGTCGCGAGTGCTTTGAGTGCAAAACCACGTGGTTGTTACACGTGCAAAATTATAATGATATGGCGTGTTTATCGTATTTTATCGGTTGATAATATTGCTAGGACCGCGTAGCTCTCGTACTAGGTAATGTTTACTACAATGTTGCAGTAGCTGACGTACCAATATAACACAAAAGAGAAAGACTTGATCATTTGTTTTATCAATGCTAACACAACCAGCTGTGCTTTAAAAACAATAAAATAATGATCTTAGATATTACATATATAATACGCGTATCAAACACTTTCTTGAGCCCTAAATATTATCGTTATCAACCATGGTTTTGCATCTTGTGTATTTCTTCTCAATGTTAAATTTAACCATTTATTTTTGGAATATCCATTCATTACGGTGACATTCGTGCTAGCTGAATCGTTACCATAGAAAACGCTACGGCGTCCCGCAAGCCATGCATGTGCTTGGGAGACAGTATTGATCTTGCAGACTGCAGAATATCTGAAACACTAGGCTTTCATGCAACACTAAGAGGCTCTAAGGAATGTGACTGTAAAAGTCGTAGTACCGTAGTACCTTTTCACGCCACAAACACCAAGTATGATGATAAATTACAGATTTACAACTCAATGTTTACGGAAAATATTTGTTAAGAACTTATAGTACTTACTGCTTTTACTTACTTTGTGTTTTTTTTAGAACTGTTTTGTGATCCTTGTAGTTGGGGCAACTGCTTCTCAAGCACAAGATAGATGCGAAGAAAAATATCGTAGAAACAAGTTTTTCCTGGCAACATTTCGCCAAATTTAGCAGTTGTTTTGGTATCCATTTATTAAGCTGCAGTGTAGTTGTATAGTATTTAGATCCCAATCACTACATTGACATTAGTAAACTAAAATTACTAAGTGTATCTATTAAAAATGACAAATTTTCAACAATTTCTTTTGGGTTACGAAAACTATTTCAATTAAATACGACTAGTCAAAAAAAATGTTCGGGAAAAAGATTGGCACCGTTTGTTGACCTACGTAAGATCACTAATTATTACATTGACTGACTAATTAGGTGTACGTGCACTATTCTTCTTTGAGAAGCCCACACGGCAGATGCTGCTGTTACTGGGACTGGTAATAATCGTTACCACGCTAAGAATTACATTTTTTGTCTTCATCAAAATAATCCGTTAGTACGACGGCACTGCAAGATACACAAGTAGTAGTTGAGAATTCAAATAAAACGTTTTCTAGACAATTAATCGTAAGCATTCATTGACCCCGGGATAAACAGATTCGATAAATCCAGATTTTCCTATGGAGTTATCTAAAAGGACGTGTTGAGGTTAATCTTGAATACCTTAAAGCAGAATATTTGTAACTTTGTCAGTGGTGTAACTAAAATTCTTCTCTCTTACATCTATCCTAAAATAAAACGCGAAATTTTTTTGGACATTTTTATGCACAAAATATTAATATTTGGTCAGTACTTAAATTATCATACAAAATAAAAAGTCTATTATATTTTACATAATCATGGAAAGAAGGTACCTGCGTTGTGTCTATTAAAATAACGAAATTTAAAGAAGCAAACATATCATTAATGTTTAACACTGTATAAAGGTTTCTGTATAGCTTTTGCAAGCACTTTCTATTTAGTACCTGAGCATTATTTCTGTAAAAGTTATAATAAGGGGTCATTATAAATTATAGAAATGATGAAAACTTCGAACGTTCGACCTAATTCAATGCCATCTGTGTTGCATGATTTAAATGACGTGTATCTGACCTTTGGAAGGGTTTATGCGTGCGTCAGTAGTTCCGCGTATGGCCGCAGCTGCAGTCGAAGGGCGTCGGGCGCTGCTGTCGTCGATTGCACTCAAAATGCACTAATGGGGACGATACAGGTCGCGAATTTGGACACCATTTGCAGTGGTACATTAGCTCAGTTGGATGGACTAGAGCATCGCGTTCAAACGTGAAGGTCGTGGGTTCAAGTCCCACATGTGCCCATCTTTTGCACATCGATGTTTATAAATAAAATATTTTGTATAATTTCTTGCTGAAATGCTGGGAAGAACATAAGAAATTATAAGCTAAAGCTAAGCTAAGCTTGGGTGATCCTTTGCCCCGTGCTTGTAATAAAGTAACTATTTGAAGCGAGACAATAGGCAGTTTTAGCCATTTCCATAAAAAAAACAATACGCAATTTACTATAGTGCCGATTGGTTTTCAAACATATTTGTGTTTATACTCGTGTATTTTTATCATTTTTGGTACCTATGAGTAAAAATGGCAATTATCAGATCATCTGGTATCGATTGGGGGAGCCATGAGCCTTGAACCTCATTGAGCCCACCCCTAAAAGAGGTTCAAGGACTCCAAAAAGGGTGACGTAGTGTATATAAAGGTAGTGATGATAATGAGGACTTTGGAATCAGACATACTGATGCAATGACCTAAGCCATGATTGAGGGAGATGGTTAGACAGAATCAATTGGCCAAAAAAGGCTACAAAGAAATGTCAAAAGCCTTTGTCAAAAGAGGACAAGTGTAGCACAATTATGTATACTCTGATTTTTAATTTCATAGACTAAACTGACATTTGGGGGATTGCAACTGTATCGTTACATAAAAATAGTGTCGTGTGTGATCGAAAGTTGATCGAAAATTGAAGTAGGTCGAAAATGGAACTATTTCAAGCCATAAATTACATTTGTTAGGAACTAGCGCTAAGGATCGCTCGTAAGATAAGATTTTGTTTTATGGTTTAAAATATATTTTTTGTTTTTTTATATGACTAATTAAAAATATTATCATGTTATATAGCATAATTATTCATATCTACGCTAATTACTGGAAACCATCGCCTTTTAAATATATTTTTTAAGTTTTTCCTTGATTATTTCTTGTTTTCATCTCAGTATACTAAATCTTGACACCGAACCCCTCATGGCATAGAAAAACGCTTTAGAAATTTAATTTTTACAATGAAAGTGTAACTTTTGCTTATTTTTCAACATTCTTTGTCCTAAATTGATTTGATTAATTGTGGTAATCGTAATAAATAGCACTTTGCACTTGGCGCTTCACTATCCCATATACTCCAATTGAAATAACATAAGAATTTTTTACAACCTCTTTTACAGTCCGTTCAACCGATTTCGAGTTTTATCCCGTAAATATAAGGATGGCATAAAAATATAAACCTGTTACCAAAACTAAATGTTTATTACAGCTGCCATTTGTCATATCACCAATGCGATTGAAGTCAAAATCAGTTGAACGGGCCGTAAAATAGGATTATTTAAATGTCTAATGTTATCTCAAATGGAGTATAGATTATTATACAAAACAGCTTGACATTTTGGCATTATGTCATACCAGCCCATAATATTCCTCGTTTTCTGCCTAGGCATACGCCAAAATTTCGATGTTAATGGTATTATACTCTTTGCACCGAGAGATTCATATACTGGCATACCACCGATGTTCATACGCTATTTTCATTCGTCGCGCACCACAAACCTCTTAGAATATACACGAAATTAAGTTCAGAAGACTTAAAATAAAAATTTAATATTTTTCACCTCAAAGTCCGGCTACAATTTGTGGAGGTTCCAAATATTCTTAAATGAATGGAATGCTGAAGCATCGTTTAAAATGTTTTTCATTTTTTTCTCAGAAAAACATGCACAAATATATATTAAATATATACACCATTTAATTATTTAAAATTGTATCTCAAGGTTTGACCCGCAAATTTTAACAAAAAAAGGTAATTAAAAGCTTGTAAAAATGAGACAGGGCTTTTATTTTTTTCTGAGACTAGTTCTAATAATGCAATATAAGTTCCATGAATAAAATTTATTTGACTTTGAAAACTTTAGAAAACTTTCATGAAAGGTACCTCGTCAGTTATCTCACAGCATTACAAGTAAGGCGTTTTTAAGTTATGAATCCCTTATTTTTAGAATAAGACCAAACGTAGACCCTTTTAACGCAATACACTTTTATTGAACCTGAGGGAATGAAACCATAGCGCGTTTTTTAATCGATGAGGGTCATCTATCGAGCAAGTTGGTAGTTATTTTTGCAATGGCTAAAATATAGTTAAAAAAACAGAATAATCCTAAATTCGGTACGTAACACAAAAAAAATCAAAATTCAAATATCCTAAAATTCCCAAGGTTAATCAAACAAAACAAGTTACCCAGTAACTAATTTCAAGGACGCACTCTCGTCTTCCCCTTTCGTATCAGCATAGCGAGATACAAAAACTGAAAATAAAATAATAACAGTGTCGAGATTGCTATTTAAATTACAAACATCTTATGTTTCAAAATGCAATATATAATATATAAGTTACGGCTAATACCCGAAGTGCGGCTACACCTAGTATTAGTGCGGCTACACCTAGTTTTAGCCGGTTAGAACTAGGTGTAGCCAGTCGACGGAGCCCCTGCTGCGCGGGGCTCCTATTTCCGTCATGGTCTAAAGTAACCTAACACGAACGAAACGGTTCGAACCTAACCTGTCCGTGTCGGGGTGCCCTAAGCTCCGGCTAATACTAGGTGTAGCCGCACTTCGGGTATTACCCGTAACATATATATTATATACGTACTGAGCTGTCAAGTTTCAAATAATGCTCCTTATACCTTATTAGATCCTGGTATTTATTTTAAAATTTCACTTTATACAGTGTTAACCACGGGCCACGTAGCGAAATTATCAACAATTTTTTTTGCGCATAAGTATAAGTGGTATTTGGGAAAGGACTTTGCCCAGCAGTGGGACATTGTGGGCTAATATTTCTTACTTTATCTATAGAGTGGCTGCAATTTGTATTTTTTTCTGGGATAACCTAATCGAAACACATTATTAAAACAAAGGTGAAATAGAAATTGAAAGTAAACAACCCCACGTGGGCACGCGTTTAAAGCGCAGGCGCGAAGTGTGAAGTTAGTCGTAAACCAAAACTTCGATTCAAACTACTAGGAGACCATGAAACACTACAGCATTGAGGTAGAATTTTCAGAATTGTTATAACGTCAAAACTGTTGCTTCAGCTGTAAACTACAGTAAGCTGTGTACCGGTTGTTTTAAAATCTACATTAACGCTCTCTTTATTGGTACTTCAGTCATGAACTGCAGCAATAAATGGTATTCTTCGATTTTATTTGCGCTTAGTTTACTTGGTAAAAACTGCATCGTTAAGAATGAAATAATTTATGTTGAATCAATTTCAATAAATTAAAAGTAAAGTACTGAATTTATTTGATTAGTAGGTAACAATTTTGTCAGATACGTCGAGAAAAGAAGGGTGTTATAAGTTTGAAGTGTTGACCTGTGTGTTTTTATATCGGGCTGTGGCATCATAGCTCCTAAACGGATGAATCGATTTTAATCTCGTTTTCTTTTTGTTTGAAAGGTTATTTTATCGAAAGTGTTCTCAGTTATGTTTCATGAATATCGGTTCAGCCGTTCAAAAGTTTTAGGCGTTTTATTGTTTGAATCGGGGTGTTTTCACAAGATATCGTATCATAATCACGTGTTCAACAATAGATTGTCGATCGAAGAATGTCTACTACTAGATAAATTATATAAAATGAAATAAAAATATGTCCAGGGTTCTTTTTTGAATTTTACTTGTTACTACGAAAATTTCGTAATAAAAACAATGACGGATACAATACAATACAATACAAACCATTTTTCACTCAAGGAGAAGAATAATTTTAATATCAGTGCCGGAGCTACGGAAACAGAACTTAGTTTGCCGCATCTATACTGGGCAATCATGATAATAGAGAAGGTTGCAACGGTTTAATGTTGAGAAATATCTCGCGCCAAAAGCTGCTTCATACATAGCAAGGAACCGGAACTAGGACTTCTATTCTAGAAGTTAAGTTATAAATTCAATACCACCGATAGGATTAGTTATTGTGCAGGTGATCAATGGATTTGCGGGACAAATCTAAACTTGTTATCTAATTTTATAATGATGTAATTTTATTTGCTTATTGATATGTTTGTAAACGGTATTCTCTATTCTAAATTTGTACCTATTAAACATTTATGCTTCAATCGACAATCTATCAAAATAAGTACTTATGACACGATATCTTGCGAAAAACCACAGATTCAAAGAATAAAATGCGCATAACTTTTGAACGGACATTAGACATTAACCGGCTAGCATATAAGTTTGATGTCGACGCTTATTAAGGATGATTGATATTTTATTGATATTCTTGATATTTTAAATGTCTCTTCATTTGCAATTTTTTTATATTGTGGTCGAAGTTGCATACTCTTGTTTTTTGAACCGCAGAACAAAATCCAGTCGACCGATGCTGCCAGTAATGATTGCTTGTATGAATACGATTCAACTTTTATCAAAATTAATATTATGGTCTCGCAGAAAGTGCGAAACGTAGAGTATTCTCCTCGGAGATAAAGTTGACTTCTTCCTAAGCCAAATCGAATCCCTTGCTGTATTCAGAATTCCAGACTTAACTTCTCGCGAATTTGCCTTAGTTACGCTGAGAAATTATTATGACGCCAGAGATATGAGACATTGCTTTACGCTTTTGGTAAATATCGAGTGTAATGGCTAACGTATTGAACTGTAAGTTTCTTAATGGAAAAGCTTACCCCTTGTATTATAAACCACTCATCTATAAGAAACATTATACCTTATTAACTTCCTTTGCCTTTAATGCAATCAATTTTCACTGACCCAAAAGTAAAGTTTACTGACCCATGCACTTCAAATCTGTAAATAGATTTACCGTACCAGGGTCCAATGAATACGAGTATGTACCTCTGAATGATGTATTCGCACATCTGAATGCGGAATATTATTCATTTGTATGCATTTGTGTATCAGCGATATACGAATTTATAGTTGTTATCATTAGGTATTATGCAAAAACTAATTAAAGACAAAAAAAAATATTATTTAAAGAAAATAAAGTACTGTGTATTAGACCTTAAGGGTGTATACGCTCATACCTAATCCATTGTTTCAATCTATTATACAAATGAACCCAACGACCTTAAACGTCATTATAAGTGACAAACAATAAAATAATACTGTTAAACAAAAACATTCCCAATTGCTCAAAATTCATCAGAGCTTAGTTACCAGCTGCATTCGCGGCGCTCTGCGTTCGTAAAATGACTTGTACGCATGCGCCAACTGAACAAGTACAAGTGTGCCTACAACACCCTGCCCTGCAACACTGTTTTTGTGTATTACAATGCATTCAAATTTATACCCTGTGTTCGACTGACAGTTAAATTGTCCACGCCCGCATTATTTGAACGATGGTTGATATTTGATATTTTGTAAAGGAGGAGATTTCTCGCCTTTATAAAACAAGCTCCTTGTGTTACTGCACTCTTAGTAACAAGTTGTCGCTATATTGGAACGTTCGACATTTGACAAGTAGGAAACTCATAAAATCCCGAAAATTTCAAAATTTTCCCGATCCTGCCCGACCTTTTGGGGATTTTTTTCCGTTGACAACGTGGTTTTAATTTTTGTAAACTTCAAGGTTCTCTTTTTTGTTTAACTTATGTATAAAAAAATGTTATTCATAGTTGGTGAATGATTTTGAGGACGATTTGACGACCCTTGTGAGACGCCTATTTACAGCAATATAGTAGTAGTCGCCTTTAGACTGAAAAATGTGTAAAATATGATTTGCAATATGATACGAAAATCATATTTTACAGTTATCATCAAAAAATGTAACTACTTTATTTCTGAAGCTTAATGAGTCGAAAAACAATATCAAGATTTCATAAAATAGGACGTTTATTTTATAAAGACATCTGTAGTTACGATGGCTTTGTAACTAATGGCTTGGTACTAATGTGTATGCATAAATCAATCAAACGTCGGCATCGACATAAAAAGTTTACTGTTATACATCCACAACGAGTATCTACAAAATTGCATAAATTAAATAATCTCATATAACTGATATCATAGATTTAGCATTTGTTTCTGGTCCATGAATTCATAAATTCTCTTTTGGATGTATTATTATAAACGTGTTACTTATATTAACATTTCGCTGTCACGTGTGTTGTAATTGTATCATCCACATAAATAGTTTCAAATTTGACTAACTGTACTTTGTAGAGTTGTGCTACTAAACTAAATATTATTTTTCTTCTAAGGCGGCCGTTCCCACTTAATTTTGTATATGATTTCTAGAATACTATTTAATAAAAATATAAGGTTGGGTAACAAAAACATAATAAAAGTCAAGTCACCGAAAATTCAGTGATTGTAATGAGTAACTACCGTATGTGGCCGATGTCGTACGACTTCTACGAAACTATTATTTTTACGTGACTGATTTGCATTAAGCCGGTAACGGTTTCTGAAAGTCAAAGAATTTTTTCTTTCTGATTCAGAGATTGTTGTTTGTTACAAACATGTTTAATAAACAAACATTTTTACTTTTATAGTATCGTTATTGGTTAATCAATCTGCCTAGCCTTTTCCCAACTTTATTGGGGTCGGCTTCCAGTCTTACCGGATTCAGCTGAGCACTAGTGTTTTACGTGGAGCGACTGCCTATCTGACCTCCACAACCCAGTAACTGGGTAACACGGTACCCCTTGGCAAGACTGGTGTCAGATCTCAGGCTTCTGACTACCAGTAACGACTGTCAAAAATCTTCAAATGACAGCCGAGACCAACGGCTTAACGTGCTTGCCGAGGCACGGAGGAAACTCGGTATGTTGAAAATGGTCACCCATCCACGGACCGACCTCGTCAAGCGTTGCTTAACCTTGAAGATCGACCCGTGCGGCTGTTATTATTTAGCCACGAGCTCCTCTCGTATTGGTTAACGGATTAAAATGTTAAAATCTACTAACCTGAAATATTGTAAAAGATGCAACTTAGGCATCTTGCGGGCATAAAATTTCAATGTCATATTCTATTCATAATAATAAAAGACCGTCTTTGTACCCGTAGGAATAAGTTTTTTTGTATAAGAGACGTGTAACTTTTTTTGGTGCACAATAAAGTATATTCTATTATATCTACTAGTATAACGTACAATGTACAATACAGATATGTTTTTACAAAAATAACAAACGTTTTTCAGTGTGTACTGAATTTGTAGTAGTAGGTAACTGGTTAGGGGTGGCCTCGATGACACTTCACGATCACAGGGCAAATGTATCTCTTCAGCGCTTATGGAACTCTGCTACTTTGAATTCAATAAGTTTTTTTTGTAAGTACGCAGTGGTCTTACGAGCAAACTTATATATACAAATTCCATGCGGTATTTACTAGTTCTATAGTACTAATTATGCGCAAAGCCTTGGGGGCAGCTAGTAAAGTATAATATAGTACACTTCACAAACTGAGAGCAGTCTGTAGAGCACTGCGAATGGAGCCAGAGTACCAGTGGACGCTGAATAGACGTCTAGGCCGCTGACACTTTAACAAGAAATTATATACTTACCATGCTTAATTTTTTAGAAGGCCTTTTATTATTATGTGGAACTAAAATTCATAAATAAACTGTTAATTATTGTAAACGATATTGGATGATTTTAATAAGTACAACCTTCGATGAGATAATTTCAATACAATATTTTTTCAACGTATGACAGTAATCACCCACGACAGCTCCTTCAAGCGGAAGTTGATTGAAGTTTTTATTATTTAATTTAGATAAAATCAGCTACCACAACCTGGATTTAAAGCCTGTTACACTCAGCCCTTATTAAGGTGCCCCTAGTCGACGGCACGAACTATTTTGTGCGCGAGGTGAAAATGCATGCTATCTCAACCGACAATACGTGCGAAAGAGATTGATGCTGTGATGAGCAGTAAGAAGCTAGTTCGCGAACGAATTAGCACTTTTGCAAATTTGTATCGAAATGGACGATGATTTAGGACGAAAACAAGCGCACGAAATTTTATAAACAGACCTTTGGGAATCTAGATATCATGAAAAAACGACTAAATGTATATTTCCAAATAAATTTGTAAGTTGAAGTACTAATCTATCCCTGTATGGAGGCCGTTTTGCAATTTTCTTTCTTCTTATGGTTTTATTGCCGCCCAAAAATGCGTTAAAATTAGTGTTGAATTATGGAAATTTCGACGCTCACAACTTTCAAATATTTTATTATTTTACTTTTTTATTTCCAAACAGTGCTAGATAATGATGAGACAAATTGATATAAATTTTTATTTTGAACGTACATCGTCAAACAGTGGAGTAATCGCCAGACTACGTTTTTATGGAAGAATGATCGACTAGTGTAACCTTAAGTGCATTATTCTAAATATTATTAAATAAAATCTTATGATAATATTTTTGCAGCTGCCGTTTTGCGCATGAGTATTTAAGTCAGTAAAATTTATAAACTGTAAATTGTGCGTGGCTACTCAGGTTACCGAGCGATAAAAATATGGAGTACTCGCATTTTAAGCCTTACAGCTCTAATTTTTAGTAAGAACTTCTTACTTCCAACGCCTTTAGTTAACGGTATTGAAATATACCCCATATTTGTGTTTTCCCTGACAGTACTACAGAAGTAAATGTTCTATATAATAGCAACTGCGTTCAATTTTAATTATATGAATGAGAAATAACTGAACATTTCATTATTTAGCAGACAATAACTTAGCCAAATGAATAAATTGTACGTGTTGCTTCATTGACCAGCTTTCTTAAGCATGTTTAGGGCCTCATGAAGACCACGTGTGTATTGTGATCGGCTTTGTTGCCATGGCAACACGTTTTAATAACAAGGTACAGGACGAAATTTCAAAAAGCAGTATCAGGACAGCAGAAGCGTTAGAATGTGTTTTACAAACCACCACTAAACGTTAGGGGCGTTAGCTATGCACTGCACTGGCAAAATGGGCGAGTCCATGTTCTACTAACGTAGTAGAAAATTAGGCGGGAAAACTTTGGAAATGCAGCAAGAATGTTTCCTGAAAGAAGACGTATATTTTTTTCAATAACCCACCTCAGCTGGATTGGAATTTGCCCGGGTCTCGAATTGTATACAAAAAAAAATCTCGTTTATCGGTCTTTCTATTAAAAAAGCCGTATTAAAATCCATTGCGTTTAATTATTAAGATTGAAAAAAGTAGGAGTCACATTCCAATTAAACAAACTGTTAAAACCAATACGAGTTTAGAAAGGGATAGCAAGCGGAAGTAAGCTCCATCCCGTAGTTTTCGATGGCGTCACTCGAATACATGGGGCGGTGGTTAAGTTTTCGTGACGTCACTGTTTTCGTTGTCGGTACCAGGGCAGTAGCCTCCATTGAGGGTGCTGCTGTTGACCGGAAAATCAATAAGTCTTTGTACCTTTGGCATTGAACTTGAGCGGCTATCGAGGGTTGCGGGAGAGAAAATTTCATTGCACGTTTTGAAACCTAAAGATTATTACCTAGTATAGGTTGTAGCACAATTAACGTATTTTTAAATACAGAACGGTTCTTAAGACATATTTATGTAAACGTATACTGGTATAAAATAATCAGTTAAGATAAATCGCGTAGCTCATAATTTTCTGAACGCGTTTGGGAAAAACTTTACCATCTTGTGACAGATTCTAATATATGGAGGTAACATAAACTAAGTAGGTTCCTAAGAAGTTCGTTGTAATAAAAAGCTAAGAAATAAAATAGAAACGAAATGAGTTTTTTGACATTTAGTTACTTATGTATTTTTTTAACATTGCCCGACACTAGCAAATTCTACTGTATCGTAAATTATTAATTAAAAAGCCTAACTAATTATCATCAACATCACTGATTTTTGGCAAACTTTTTATAGTAATGATAATAATACTAAGTGTGTTTTGTTTTTAAAATATAATAAAAGTTTAATTACACTAGTTTACAAATTTTATATACTTTGCAAGAAATGTTTATAAAAATGTTAAATTAACTTACCTCTTGTTTAAGTCTTTTTAGTTAGTTTCTTAAGCTATTTTCAAGATATTTAAATTTTAAGGATTTTTTATGTCAATTTCCTAAATTTAAGAATCTTTTGAGCACAGAAACCATTTCAATAATATAAAATGAAAGGCACTTCCAGTAAATATATTTCTAAACATTACAGTGTAGCATTTCCTTCAGAATTTATGTTTTTATTTAAATTCGATTTAAAATTAATGAATGTATGTACTTATTCATTCAATCGTTATATACCTAATATTAGAAAAGAAAATAAAAATTGTGTTATTCCTATTCCACACATTAGATACATAATTATCAACACAAAGTACGTATGTGTCGGCGCGCCGCATACAGGGAGCCAACTACGAACAATGCGCCATTTTGCACGCATTTTGACATTACGATTTTACTGGGAATCGATGGCAATTTTGAACAGAGATCAGTCGCGCCGCGGCTGCCATCTTTTTAAATAATAATATTCTAATCTACCATTATTTTTTTTTTTTTTAAACACATTTTTTTACTCAAATAATAAAATACACTTTCTTGTTAAAAATAGCAACGAGTATTTTGATTAATTTATATTTTGAGGTACAAAAGTAAACATCAAAAATATCTAGGGATCAAATACGTTAAAGAGTATTGCCGCAAGTGAGGATTATTATTTTAATCTTTTGAAATTAAAATAGTAATGGCAAATAATAAAACGTCAGTAAGGAATTAAAATGATGTTATACCATTGAAATGGCACCAAGATTGGTAAACGAATAATTATGTTTATGAAAATTCAACCTAAATTTAAAAGCATTAGAACGTCTGTAGCAAAATACGGTTAGGACGGGTGATCAATCAATCTTGTACATATTACCTACCGATTGACATGTCAACAAGACATATATATAATAGAAACCAAAAAACCATCGATTAACACTTCGCGATGCTATTTCATGCAAACAGCATAATCTTTATTTCGTCCATATCTGAACTACTGAATTATGTAATACTGACGATTTGGGTATAATACTGGTTATATAATACTTGTTTTTTGTTTGTTAATTACAAGCCTATCCCTGTACTTACACGAACTTACTTTATACGAAACATGGCCCTTTCTTCTATATATCCACTTGTTTATTTTCTAGGTTTATCCTGCAGATGCCGAACGTAGTCGGACTATGTCTTTGATTAACCCTGAGATTCATGATGTGCTGGTACTCCTGGCACGGGTATCGTTTCCTTGGCAACCAAAGCGAGGCGCGTCAGCATCCTTTAGCCTTATATAAAATAATAAACAACAACTTAACTGTTTCACGAGTGGTGGCGCTGCTTGCTAACAATATAAATGTCCAAAAGAATTCTACCTTATTCACTGAGTTTTAAGTTCCAAATTCGCAGATAAATTTGCTGGGCGTGTAGCTCCGTATGTAGTCGTAAATCTTAGCATGTGTGCAGTTGCTCTAATACTAGTCAGTGAATAGGTTCTATAGATCGGTGACGTCACGATACGTCATGCTCTAGATAGAGGCATCATTGCTTTTATGTTTATGGAACCCTAGTACACGGGAAGCAAAGTGTCTTTTTTGTTACTGCGGTTTCCTCACCCAACAAACCAGTGCTATTTTTCATGTTTGTTTGTGCAGTTCGGCCTTTGATTGACGACACGATAGATGTATTTCGTACAATACGTATTAACAAAACACTTTGGAAAAAATTAATGAAATTCGAGCATTATTTTGACAACCTTTTTCGAGATAAATCAAAATTGTTGTACTGGCCAAACACATGCGAGCATCGGCCGGCAAAAGTTGTATGAAAATCCATATCTGTCGTGGTTTAGCGGCCAAATAAATTACAAAGTAAACTCATATCTGTCGTGTAATTTAAAAATGGAACGATCGTTAACTCCGAAACATGGCAACCAAGGAGGTAGCTTATCATAGGTTTTATTTAAATTTCGAGCTGGCTTGCAAACAGAAAGCTGTTTATTGAAAAAATAAACAACAGAACACTTTATCGTGGGCAAAATTATTGTTGTTCGTCATTTATTTTGAAAAGTAAGTGTAATTGACAAAATAAGTTCTAAGCATAGATATAGTATGTACAAGATAAACAGAGTCAGATGAAAAGCGAAACCAAAAAAATAAAATCTATGTTGAGGGCAATTGTCCATGTGTTAGTTAAAAAAGTGTTGTTAAAAAGTCCATGTTCAGTATCGATATCGATACTTGGTGAACAAGATTAAAGGGTTATTGCCGTTGTTGTTTATATTGGACTGTTATAAAAACTGGGCAAAATACATGCTTGCTTTTATTAAAATACAAATTACAGAATACTATCTAGGTTAGCCACTAACTAACCATACGATTGGAAGTGTCATTCTTACAGGCACAAATAAATTAGGTATAGATTCTTTCATTAGGATTCGTTGATGTTTTCTTAGTATGCAGTAGGTATTTCAATACGAAATGTTTACTACATATTGTAGAGACCATCCATCTCTGTTTAAAATTCGAATCCATTTTTCTCTTAATACAGAATAATTTGGGCATCTGTAGGTACATAAACATTACAAATTATTATTTGCACAACAGAACAATTTGCTGGTGAGCAGAGCACTCATGTATTCAAGACACTGTAAAACTAATAAATGCAAACAATATGACATTCCTAAACCTAATCAAAATAATAAAACATCAAAACTCTCCGAAACATTTTGAAAAACAAACGCAAATAATAAACATGCAACTTAAAGTACAGTTTAGATGAACACATCTTCTCAATCCTAACTTAAATCTATTTAAACAAAACTTGACTAAATAAGTTTGTATTCATGCCATGATGTCACTATAAAAAGATTAAGTTTTTATCGATACTCCTGACGTCACCGCTTTGTCAAGCCCTAGCGTAAACAAACAATTTTCTCTTTTACATTATATTTTAGCAAATTCTGTTTAAATATACGAAATATACTTTTATAGAACAATGGAAACCAATATGCTATTGTAAGAATATTTTTCTGAGCCGATTACTAGCAGAAATTTGTCAAAATATGGTTCGAAACAATCCAAGGACAAAATTGTATTTACCTATGAAACATGTATTTATTGGGGTTATTTCGTCTTGTAACGTCACATTCACTCACAGAATAAGCCAACATAGTTGCATAATTAATATTATCAATTTAAATCTAAAGATTATTATTTAAATGCAAGAAATTCACCGCGGTGTAAAACAGATGGGACGCTATGGACTCCTTCTCGCGAAAAAAATGACATATTGGTACTTCATTCACTCTCTCTTTTTCTCTTGGGCGTTTAGTACTTGATTAGGTTTTCTCGCTCGCACCCTTCATGTATCTTTTTGCGTAGCAAAAAAATTCAAAATCTTTGGTTCTAAGTACTACTTTTAATTGCCGCGCAATATTTGAGAAAAGTACTATACAAGCCTTGGCCACTACTAGGCATTGATGGACTTACGAATGCCTCTTTTGCTGGCCGCTGCAGTAATGTATTATAACGTGATCAATACTAGGTATATATTTAGGCAATATTTCCAAACAGAAGACCACATAACCTGCCAGACGCCTCTAATGTGGTCGCGATACTCAGCAGTGAGAGAACGTCGAAGAATAAGGTCATATAATACAGAATGTCATGAGAAAGTTGCACCTATATATGCTAACCTTTAGCACGGTATCTCTCATTCAGAAATTGGATACTGACTTAATGGCTTGGCTAAAATTATAGTAGATAAATAAGCATTGTTTGACCGATTATGCTGAACTTAACAGACGTGACTGTATCCTTACAAGAACAGCATATGTCTTCATTTTCATCACCTCCTAGTAACCGACTCTATGAATAACGATCGGGTACATACGAATATAATAAACAAGCATAGAGTGTGCGACGTCACAGTGAATGAAGCTGCATTCACTGTTCTGCTATGCTGGTATTCTAAGTAAGCGATATTGATTCACCTGGATGTAACAAGTTGTAGTCGTTTTTACAACCAAAATAAAAAAAAAAAAACTTGTCTCAAGTTCGTCTTTTGTTTTAAATCTAAACTTCTATCTTTGGCACCTCTCAGTACTTAAAGCTTTGAATGCCTGAAGGATTGCAGTTACTCGATTCTCAATTCAAATACAATTCAATAACTTTATTTCACATGAATCTACATTTATTTTACAAGGCACTTATCATTTGTTAGAAGTTAATGCACTACATAATAACATCTTATTATGTTAGTGTACTACTTAATTAAAGTCAAGGATATATGCAACATAATTTACCAGTTTATCAAATAAATAAATAGTAACCTAATTCGCAGCGTCATAGTTTGTCATTTAGTCATAAAAATTATATAAATATGTCATAATTTTTTTGTTGTATCTAGATATGTAGAATATAAAATATTGCATTAATTTTATTTGGATGTAAATAGGGCCTTTTCATTTCATTTATTTTCTAACAGAATGCTAAAAATAAAAGTGGTTTCTAATTTTCGAGTAAGTGTATTGTGAATAAATTAAATTATTGTATTCCTTCCTATGGTAAATAAGTTGGCAAATCTCATATTTTCATTAAATACACTTCTTTGGCTCAAATCGCTACATGATTAACAATATTAAAAAAAAACTTCCACATTGATATCAATGGGAAAAGTGTCCAGAACACTGGCATCATTGCCATGTTGAATAGGAATGCTGATTCTCTGACTGAAGAAAAATACAAAAACTGTTTTCTGCACCAGCAGCAGCCGTCCCAGCACAGCCTACAGTGCTGGGAACATTGGATGGCGCAAAGGTTATATAGCTCAATGTTACATAACACTCCAAAGGCCTAACCATTCGCCACGGTATAATGGTCATCCCGTCTGGCCTCTTCCCGTCGTCGCGCACCAAGCCAAATAAATTAGTAACTTTCTTTTTTCCAGCGTGAACGTAGCGTAGTCTAATGAATGCATGAATGATAATAATGTAAAAAAGTTCATTACTGTCGACATTTATCACACAATAATCAAACATAATAGATACTTCCATTTACCTAGCTGAAATTAAAAGATTTAAGATCAACTCCGCCAGGAGGCCCTGCGGTGGCCTCAGATTTCGCGGGCAAGCATTCACTCTGAGCTTCTACGACGTAGGTAGCTTTTTACGTAGCGTTAGACGCGGAATACAACGAAGTGGGCGCAACAGTGCTCGATGTTACTAAGAGCTCATAAAGCGTCAGTATATTGAAATAGAGAGAAAAGTTCATCCGATACACGTGGTTTGCTCATCAGTAGGCATGCGTGAATATTGAAATAAACTCCGTTTTAAATCAAAATCAAATCAAAAATGAAACCATTTAATACGTGTGTAATTTACGTACTTGTTACAAGACAAGGTAGCGTCATCGATTGAATAATAAGATAAGTGAATAATATTGCTAAAATTCATTTGTTTCGTTTGAACACATCACGTTAAAACATCCAATCGCAAGTTGTTATTCCACTGTTTGCCTGAAATATGCAAAGCTTATTTATTTATTTATACCTTCTTGTACTCAAAGCTCGATCTTCCTAGGGTAAGGTTCGAGGAAGATCCATGGATAGTTGATCAACATAGCGATACTCCTAACTGCTTGAGAAATTACGCTAAGCACTGGTGCCGCCTGCCATTTTCACATCTTTGTTACTTGTTACGGTTAGTCACAATCTAGAAAATCTGAGACCAGCTTTAACAAGGAGTATCGTGTTATCCTGTTACTAGGTTGTGGAGTTCAGATAGGCAGACGCTTCTCGATAAATACTGCTTTAGGTTAGATGGGAATTCTTTTTCTTTGCTTGATCAAATGCTCATGTTTACTGCACTACTACGGGGAAATATTGCAGTTATGTGAGACTCCAACTCTCTAGAACTCCACGGTGTCCTCCTCTGCCGCTAATGGCGGGAACACGGGCACGCGTTAGCACTCACCGCGAACTTAACGCGGCTCTCCGTTACTGGACCCCGTTCTGAGGAGTATCCCCATCACCGACGCACCAGAACACATTGTATCCATGACCACCCCAGGGAATAAACAAGCAACTTTTTCTGGTGAGTACTTACTCTTACATTCTGCAGACCGGCCATTTCACGACAAGTAGAAGTGAAGATGAACAGTTTGAATTTTAACTGCCGCTTACCTGAAAATATTGAAAAATTTATTTGAGACTTATTTTTGATCATTACATTAAATCAATAATCTTAGAATTGAGTTTGCAACGTGTTGAAGAGTAAGATAAAAATGTTAAAAAAGCACAATTTTTTTTAAGAATGCGTTCGTTGTCAACTATATTCAATAAAGAAGATTGGTATATTGTGCAATCATAATACAATTCTATTTTTATTCATGCACCGATATTAATAAAATTTTAAAAAATATGTAAGAGATAAAAAATCAAAACGCCGATAAGAAGCGAACTAAAAAGATGTAAACAAGTAGAAAATCATGCTGTGCCGTCGAAGTATACATACTCGCGAGCTGGCTGCCCACCTGATCCTCCTGAACTTTTTATTTATAACTTTTTCGCTATATTTTTTTATAACATTTAAACATATAAGTGGTATATATTTTTGAACCACCTCTTAAAACCCTTTATTTTGATACCCCGCTCGATAGGTTCGGAAGAAAAAAAAATTGAGATCTCCAATAAAATGGCGACCAAAGCCCGCCATTTTTGTTTGTTTTCAACGTCACTTATCTAAGAACACTCGGGCGGTAAAAATCAGTTTAGCGGTTTACAAGATATGAAGTAATAAAGAATGTTACATACATACAAACATACAAGATACGCGCGAAAAACATAACCCTTTCCTTGCAGTCGGGTAATAAAGTCAATAAAAAATGCTATAACGACAAAAACGTATAGAATTTGAACATCCGACCACCTCATCAGTTAGGCTTTCTGACCGCTGAGCTAAAGAGTCTTGTGAGAAAATAGTATGACAATGTAATAGGCTTTCCTATCCCGGAAAAAAACAGATTAATACATTGGAAATTAATATCTAAGATCAACAATTTTAGGTCTTTATTTCAATGTTGACATACGAAACGTGATCATGGGGATGACAACATATCTTGCAGTCTTTTCTATCGCAGGCCCTTGATAGTGATCGCTGTTCACTCGTACTTGTGTTTCGAAGGGGTTGTTGCAGTTAGTAATATTTGTTTAGGTTAGTGTTAGATCTATCATTATATTATTTAATATCTCATAATGTTTCAAAATCCTAAGATTTACCGTGTCATTGTTGGTAGAAGCCCGAAATTAACGATAATCTAAAACTAAGATAAGCCTAGGATTTACCAATAAGACTTGGTAAATCATAGGCTTTACTGAAGTTCAGGATTTTACAGTAACATATAATTATATGTCATCAAGCAAGAGGTCTATTAGCATAGTATAGAGAATCGAACTAATAATGTGATTGAAGGATTTCGAAACGTGGAAACCTTTTATGGCAAATATTTTGGTCTTTATTTATGTTTTCTTTTTATACAGTTATGGCATAATTTATTTTCAAAATAAAACACTTAAAACAAATTTGAAAATTAGATTTGTGAAATTGGAAAATCTTGAAAATGAATCAACCGAATTCTCAATCGAATCAAAGCAATCAATTTTAATGAAAATTACGCCACTTACGCAAGAAACATATTATAGTTCTAAACATTTTGTTGAGAACTATTCGTGGTATAGTTTAAAGAGAAGAGTGACTTTTCATTATTCATTTTCAATGAAATACTTAAAATTGTTCTGTTTTCGTCTTCGAACTCTAATAATTTCGCCGACTAAATTTCAAACTTACTCCTCAACTGCGCGGAAAATGCTAGGAAGTTAAAACTTAACGTAGCCAAAAGTCTATATTTTATAACAAAATCTATAATACAAGGTAATTAAACAATACCCAACTGCGTGTTTACTATTACCGTTACTATTTTGCGAACGGTACGTAGTAAAATTAATGAAAGCATAAAATCGATACTGAATTCAAGAGAATAAGTATTTCGACTTCAAAAGCATCGTCACGGTAGATCAGTGATCAGAGTGTCTTAACATAGAGTCTATAATATATTAAGTTTGAGCACATGAAGGATGCGTTGGTTCAAATTCTTCGTGTGACCAATCTTTTTGATCAGGGGGGTGACCATAAGCTCTTAGAGTAAGGTTATTTTGATATCGCGTATGTGACAGATGTATACAAGTCATATAAATCTGTCCCTTACACACACTCAAAATAATTTTACTCTAAGACCTTATGGTCAACAACCTGATCTATAAGGATTTTCTGTTTGTTTATTGACTTTAAAAATTTCTTTAACATTTTCTGGCCATTTTCTACTGGAAAATCTTTAGTTATTTAACAGAAACATATCAATTAAACCTCAGTGAATGCAATTAGTTGAAGATGTCCTTTTAAATGCTGACATCTGTTGGAAACTAAGTCACTTAATATGGAAATTCTGGCCATTTTCTATTGGAAAAACTTTAGTTATTTAACAGAAACATATCAATTAAACCTCAGTGAATGCAATTAGTTGAAGATGTCCTTTTAAATGCTGACATCTGTTGGAAACTAAGTCACTTAATATGGAAATGCGGCTGCCCTTCCCCTAAGTCTTTCTCTGGCAGCAATGAGAAAGATTTCTATCCCTTGGTTAGTTCTTTTTCGAAAAAATGTGATCTATATCTATTAATTATACTCTAAAATATAATAAACATAGCATTACCTTTAGAATAATATAAGTCCAGTACTGAAATACTTACACGAGGTGCGTTGTATTGCCACATAAAATAAAAAAGTTAAACGCCATTAACATCGTCCCTGGTCAATTGTTTGTAATAAAGAGAACAAATCGTGCAACGCTTTATGTATTCAAACTAGATGGCAGAAATTTAGTGTGTACTTCTGTTAATAACATATTATTTTAAACATTACAAATTTACTTTTTTTTTGTATGTTTAGATAATAACAACAAAAATACAAATGATTTCGTGAAACAACAGCAAAAGTAACTTTAAAAGTGTATTAAACTAATTCACAATTTACAACAAAATTACTAAGAAATGTTCCAAAAATGTCAAAAAATGGTTTATTACATATACATTTTCAATAAAATTGCAACAAAATTCACGAATTTTTAGTAAAATGTGCATTATATTAGTGCATTTCTTAATTTACGGCAAAAAATACGCAAAAATTATCAAAACATTATAAAAAGTAATTTAAGTAAACAAAATGGGGTCAAAGTGGGCTAGGTCTGGGGGGACGAGTGCTTAATCTTAAGCTTAAGCCTCTTATTTTTTGATTTTTTTGTTGACAGTTGTTATATGCTGAAGTTTCAACGTAGTCAGTATAGAAACGGAGGATTTAGACCGGCTCCTCGCCTGCGTACCGGTTACCAGCTTAGCCACCGGACCCCGATAAAAGCTCGTGAAACTTGCTACTGCTCAAACTTCGCGGAAAACTTCGTTTGCGCGATGCAGAATTTCAATATAAATATACTTTTTACAGGTTATTAACTTAGTTTGTCTGAAATCTAAGATAGCAACATGGGAGACATAGCCACTAAGAATTTAGATAAAATATAATTTTTGAGGTAGGTTACCTATTTAAAAATTACTCAAGGGTTTTAATTTCGTAAATTCTGACATGGGAGTTCACATCAGAGTGATAAGGATAGCTGCCGTCAGTTATATTCGTGCGCGGCGCTGCGGCCAATCACATGCAGCCTTCATAACACTAATAAATCAGTGTGGCCAACACAAATATACAGAATCTCCTCAAAAATGTGTTAAAAGGCGTATACTATCCTTTTATTAATAATTTTCTCTTCATCTCTAATATTTCCTATTAGATTTAAAAGTTTCAAAGTTAATTTGCTTCATTTGAAATCCAATTTTTTGTTGATTACCTCTAAAAAAAAAGCACTTATATTGGCAATATTTTTAATTTAAACATACACGTTTGAATAAGATATAACATAGTTTGTTCTTAGTAGGAATTGTATCAGGCTACAGCGTTCCACTGCAGTCCATTGACATTCTTCTTTTCTATTGAATATAGTTACTTTGAATTAGTGAAGTTTTTCATAAGTTGGTAACACCGCCACAAGGCAACCCTTAACTGATGGCGACTGGCACTAAACGCCGTCTGGCAATAAAAATCGCTTGATTTGACTTTCTGCCCCAAATATGTATAGTTTGAGTGTATTCATAGTAAGCTTAAAAAGGTCTCCAGGGTCTTAATGATACAATCACTTCTGCACCCTTCATACTGATCTGGGGTTGTAAATTGCACTGCTTAGTATTAATAATATGAAGGAATTACTTTCCTAAACGAGGGACAAAGGGATTTATAACACTAACATTTCACTCTGCTTCTATACTAATTTGTTACGCTTTCACGCAAAAACTACTGAACCGATCATCATGAAACTTTGTACATATATTCTTGGAGGCATTAGAAGTAACATAGGATACTAAATATTAAGAAATATATATTAATGGCTTCACTGCGAGCGAAGCCACGCCCACGGGTAAAAGCTAGTACATTATAAATGAAACAAACTTTCAAGCATGTTTCACCATCGACCACATTATTGCTTACCATCAGGTGAGATAGTGGTCGAGCGCGAGCCAATAGAACATAAAAAAGAAAAATACTACTATTTCTTAGCGGAAAGTTTCGTCCTTTTAAAATACATTACCCTCTTTAGCACCTGCATAACTTTTTGAAATTATTATATCATTCTCATGTAAAGTTTATCTAGATATGGATGAGGTCTATCAGGCATCCTGCCATATCTTCCACCAGTTGGAACGACGTTATCATTAAGTGGTTAAGTTAGCGGCCATTTTCTGTATTCTACACAGAATATTAAAGAAATACATCACATTTATTTCTCTATGTTTCTGCCTAACTAGTTAATTTGAAAAAAAAAGGTCTTACGATATTTCACGTCACAATTTGTTTTTATTTATCTGTACTTCCTTACTTCTATACTAATATTATAAATGTGAATGTAAGTTTGTTTTTTACTTTTTCACGCAAAAACTACTGAACCGATCATCATGAAACTGTGTACATATATTCTTGGAGGTATTAGAAGTAACATAGGATACTTGTTATTAAAAAAAATTTGTTAAATAGCTTCACTGCGAGCAAAGCTGCGGGTAAAAGCTAGTAACTTATGTTAGATTGATTTACGATGAACATTTACCATCGTCCAAAATGGAGAACATCGATCGAACATTGTTTAAGTTTTTAAGGGAGAATTTTCACAAATTACAAAGTGTTCTACTCGTATTTGATCAGTTTAGGCGGTGCGTTGTCGGTTACTAATTGTAGGTTTTTATTAGTCAGTATGTCAGTCAATATATGCAAGCTTCTGATTGATTTTTATGTCTCTCCTAACTTTGACTCAGGACGAAGTTCGTTTGCAAGAACACTTCTACGTTACGTTGGTCTTTGACCAGCGGGTGTAACCTCCTTTGAGTCGGGGAGATCGTGTGGGTTGCATGGGGCGGTGTTGCACTGCACTCTATCCTAGTCTAGACTCAAAACAACTACATTGGAAAATACAGGAAGGCACTAGTTTTGTGACTACGTGCAAAACTAGAATTATGATATCAGGTAGGCGTAGTTGAATATTTATCCACATTATGAAAGTTATTTGATTTTTTATTTATTAAAAAGCATTCTAGTGTTACCTATTATGCACATATCAAGAAACAAGCTGTTAAATACCTTTTGTTAAAACCCAAAAACACTTACCGAACCTAAGGATCGAACTTGGAACCCTATGCTCCGCATGTAGCGCTTGTAGTGACAAGTCCAACGAAGCATTCCTTTCTTGACGTATAAACAATCATCTTGTGATCATGTATACCTTATCAGTGCAAGATTTTGAAAAACATTGAAGTCAGTATACGGTTTGCAAAGCTTTACATCAAGAAAATTACATGATACAAGATTTTTTTTTCACTGCACGAGCCAGTTATTAAGCTTAGTATATCTTTTCACTATATAAGATTTTAACATAATAGTCAGAAGCGTGAAAATTTAAGTTGCAACATCATCTTGGAATCAATTAATGTCAAAAACTTGTCTAAAGTCAAATATCAGCTGCAAATTGTAATACTAAAACTATGTTAATTAAAATAAATTTCAGTGGTTATTTACATGATTGAAGTTATTTAGCCTTTCGTATGTGTAAGACGTGGATTCACTTTTATATTGTTTTGGTAATTACGGGCACGCGATCAGTTAAATCAAGTTAGATTGTGTGGATTATAACTGTTTACTTTCTCCAATTGATATTATCTTAATTAACCTTCAAAGGGTATTTTCAATATGACATAGTTTCGGCGTTGGTAGTGCTTTGCTACGCCATAGCAATCACCACGTAGCGCCATGCTACGCCGCCGCCATTGTGGCATGCTACGAAGTAACAGGCTACGGCGAAGCATGGTGATAAGGCGTAGCGCGGTACTACGACGTAGTGCAGTGCTACGACGTAGCGCGGACCTACAACGTAGCGTAAAGGCATTAGTTTCTGTCAGCAGGAAAACATAACCGCTAAGATATAAATTGCCCCTTTAACTGTCACACTCAAACTTCATAACAATTATAAGTACATTTGTTAGTGTTAGGATGACACTCAAGTGTCATAATTTCATGGAATACTGCGTAAGAAGTAACCAAGGAGTTCAAATTGTAGGCCTTTATCGGTGGCAAG
This sequence comes from Orthosia gracilis, assembly GCA_947562075.1. Taxonomy (NCBI): domain Eukaryota; kingdom Metazoa; phylum Arthropoda; class Insecta; order Lepidoptera; family Noctuidae; genus Orthosia; species Orthosia gracilis. The sequence continues at coordinate 7,612,007 of OX387268.1, forward strand.
GTACTAGGAGGTCAAAAGCGAGCAGGATGTTCAAAATTATTCACTTAGCCCGCGGTTTCCAGTCACTATTTTGCAGGAAAACCTTGGTTCGAGATAAGCTCCCGGACAATTTTTAGTAGGCGATATTTTAGTTTGTAATTATTTAATCAATACTTGTTAAAGTTTTTATGTAAAAAAAATTAACCCATTGATTAAAATAAAATCTTTTTAACGTTGCTTAAGTTGAAAACAAATTATTTATGCAATCACAACTTTTTTAATAGTTAATAAAAGAATGAGCTACACTACAAAGTGAAAAATAACTTCAATTTCGGAATTCGGTGTTCCTGTTTACGTTTTTTATCTACAATTCAGTCGAATTGATAATCTCCTCCTTTTTACGAAGTCGGTTTAAATATATTGAAACTGTTTGTTCCGTTCCCAAAGAAAAACCGTGAAAACGGTTTTGTGGGGCATAGTTTTTTTTTCTTTTGATGGGTTTGCTCTTGACTCTAGTCTAAGTCAATGACAGAGACAGAGTCGACGATGGAGTTCTTGAGAGTAAAGATTTTTTAAACTTGTTCTTTAATTAATAAATAAATTATAATAAAAAAATAATAGAAAACATCAATATAAATGTTATACAACTGCTTTCTTGAGCATAAAGACTTTATTTGACTAGTCTGAATATATACGCACAATAATTTGATACGCGCTGTCGGAGACGAAACCCCATCTGCAAGCTAATTAAATAAAACAACGATGTTTATGCAATACTTACTCCTGCAAGTACCTTACTACATATGTGAAATACATAAGAACTGCTATATCTCTCTGTGACATCATTAGCTCCTAAACGGATAAACTTGATGAGATTTTTGTTTGGAAGGTGACTTTACCGAAAGTGTTCTTGGCTATGTTTGATGACAATCAGTTCAGCCGTTTAAAAGTTATGTGCGTTTTACTGTTTGTATCGGGGTGTTTTCGCAAGATATCCTGTCTTTACGTGTTCAACTGATTGACGATGGAAGTAGTGTTGGGTAGCACACTCATTTAAAATGAGGATCGTGCGAGGCACTCTTTTAACTAAGTGTGGTACCACACTGTGCTACCACGAATGAGGCGAGGCGGCGGGCGGTGGCCTCTGACTCTCTGAGTGAGGGAGGTCTGGTGTGTGTGAGCGAGCTGTGTCGCGACTCTCGTTGTCGTCAGGTACACTTGACACTTGGGACTCACTCGGTGACTCATCGGCGACGGTCGGTAAAGCGCGTCACACAGCTCGCACCACTCAAGAGGACAAGGGAAAGAGAAAAGTTATGTGACGTCGTCAATCTTAAACAAAAGACGCGATTAAACTTAGACGTTAACTCGTTTGTTTAGGGTCTTAAATGGCCATGAATTAAAGGTTTACATTGCATCACATTCTGCTCCCTATGAGTAGCACTTTAAGAACTTACGTTCGTTCGTTCTTACTTTAGTAAAGTCGTATGATCGTAGACATACCTACACCGAATAAACAGGCACATAGCACATGAGGCGTTTACAACGAAGAATAACATTGACTCGAACTCATTCTCAAAACTCACAAGTGTTAACGTGCTTTGTTGTTCTGTGGTCGCACTGTGTAGCTAGTCTGTGGTGTGTGCTACTGTGCTAGCATCAAAATAAAAAGAGTGAGTGACTCTTTCTATCGAAGTGAGTCACTACAAGTGTGCTAGCACACGTGCTGAGTTACCCAACACTAGATGGAAGCGTGTCTACTACTAGATAAGTACATGTGGCATGAAATAAAAATGTGCCGGGGATTTTTAATTTTATTTATATTTTACTTATTTGAAAATAGGACAATTGCTCTCTCTACCAAATGAAACGTCACGTGCTAGTGTTTTACCAGGAATGCATAACTCTGAATATTAACTTCAGGAAATTCAACCATTGCTGTACGGCGGGCGGGCGAAATTTCTTTGGTAGCCCTCGAAACCGCGCTAGGAATCTGCGTTCGTCTCACAATCTTCTCTTGCTTTGTCCTTCTCATACTTATGATTTTATTCATTCTTACTTTCACATTCAGTCCATTCTACTCTGGAATGCGCTTTCTCTCGATATCAGAACGGCCATCAGCCAATATTTATTCAAGCGGAAGTTGCGGAATTATTTTCTACACCAATAGCAAAGTCGTCTCAATATACCTCCTTTATATATTAAGTATAATAAATATATACATTAAGTAATGGATTTAATATACACATTTATAGATATTTGTGTATTTATTATGGGTAGATACCTATGTCTATTTTATATATATATATATATATTTATATAAACATTTGAGTACACATTTTACTTTACTAATTATTTCTTTTTTTATACATCTGCCATGTTATCTCTCCACCACCCCTGGTTGATTGGTAGTTTATGCCTCAGGCAGTAAGTCCGCTTTTTGTACCTGTTAGTTCTGTTTGGTTTACTGGAGTAAGAACCACGTTTGATTTATAAGCCAAGCTAGCAAGAGTAAAAAACTTTTTTCTTTTGTCGTGGTAATCCTTCAAAAGGCGCCTGGACTTATGGGGGAAAAAACCAGGTAATGACGGATTTTTACCTCACCAAAACTACCCCGGTGATCACCATCAGCACAAGCCAAAACCTGTTACATCGTCGATAGTCACAAAAAATATCTGACGGCCGAAACTGTCTGTTTGTGATATTTATAGTAACAAAAGATTCTATTTTAACGAAATAAATATCACAGCATACACGATATTATTAAGTTTTCGCTGGCGCATTCGTCACATTAGCATGTCAGTGACGCCTACCCATAAGTCTTGTACCTACATGGTACCTACCAAAATGTTAATATCGATAATTCAGAGTTTTGACTTTTCCAATAACTGTTCATGCTTGCATTTCCACCGCAAAACATTGTTGTTGTTGTTTTTTTAATCTTAAACTTTTTGATATACTAAATCTGGCATATCTTTTTTCTAGTATTCCAATTTAAATAGGCTGAAGGCAAAAAAATCAATGCTCTTAACATTTCGTAAGACAAAAATACTAATCTTCATAGAAATATTCAGGTACAATAAAGCATAAACACAATTCACTTATATCCCTTGAAATTTAGAAACGCCAAAACGACTAACATGCATTACAAACTAATAAGTCTGATTCATCATTACCTATACGTAATAATTAAGTTTAACGATCTAAAATAATTAGACTTATTATAATAAATCTCTAGATACTAACCCGCCATAAGATGTTGATTGTTCGGCCCGATTAGCTCGTTGACTATTACGAAGGTGGAAGATTAGGCACACGAAAAGATTTTTTATTTAAAACTCTCGAAGGAAAAATGTACTAAAGCATTAAGTCCATCAATTTTTTCATCACACTTGCACGTAAATAGTATCTAAACATACAGGTTAACTTGGCCGTAATGCCCCATATAAAACCCTCGAGCTTTCTTTTTTCATGAAACCCAAGGTCGGTAAGTAATTTTTTTTTAATTTATAGCACAGCACACAGGTCATGCATTCAAGCAAGGAGTTTACACGCAATTGAAAAATTGTCTTAAAATATTATCTAAACAGGAATTTCATTGCAATCTCGCCACATGTTAATCGATTTACACGCAATTGAAAAATTGTCTTAAAATGTTATCTAAACAGGAATTTCATTGCAATCTCGCCACATGTTAATCGATTTTAATAGATTTTTATATCAAAACGTCGACATTATTTTATTATTATAACACTCCGTCATGGCTGTATACCTACGTAAGAAGTTGCCCTGAACGAATCATTCTTAAAGCTATAATTCATAATTATTTATTTACTCGCAAATGTGATGAAAAACATTGTATGTTTCACGAGAGGTGCGGGAATTACGAACCTCGACTCAGAAAGCCCTGTCTTCGACTTCGGACTTCTACTAGAGTCTCGATCGTAATTCCTTACTTACCGCCCTTAATACACAATGTACTATAAAGTAAGGCAAATTTACTAAACGGCGCATTCTTTACGATTTGCGGAGAGCTATAAGTATTTAAACAACATCAATTATCTGACTTACGCACTTTAGATTTCTAATCAAGGGTCGACAGGCAGATGGCAGTAAGAAAAAAAAACTGAAAAACTGTGTTTTTAAGTCGGTTGCTTGTACTATTTTCCCAAAAACTGAGAATCTATTTGCCAATGTATACAACCTACTTTCTACTCTTAAATAATGAAAAAAAACTAACATATGTACGACCTAATGCAGAACTGCGATTTCTCAAAACATATTTTTTTTAGTTTTTCTGTTAACCACAGCGCATTTCCTTTCTTTGTAGAAAATAAGTTTTTCATTATCCGATTGTCCATCAACACGAGTACCGATTATTGCTAGTCGACGTCTACAGAAAATATTTATTTCAGTTCGCAGCTCCACATCCAGCCGTCGTACCGACACTTCGACCATAGTCCATTGGTGTTACATTTTCATTTCATCGGAATTATTCAAACTCCTGACAGCTTCAGCTATCCTAGTACCAGGAGTTAAATTGCAGGCAAATGGCAATATTGAAACCAATACTGAAATTGTCGCAGTGCGTAACCAGGATAACAGAAGTGAGAATAAGTTTTGATCCATGATTTTGAATAGTGACATCTAACTACGTACGGATAGATAACACCGTTTCTTTAAACTTAAATGATATCTGGGATTTGTTGTAGATGGCGTTGTTCTGGTGTTTAAACGTTGTTCAATGAAGATTTTCTTTTCAAGCTTTTCAGCATATAAAATTGCGAAATTGAAGCATCATTCACTCTCAAGTGATTTTAATGTGCGCTCTTCCTCTTAAGGTGCGCTTATACGAGAAATTAATTGCACAATTATTGGCAACTGTAGTTAAATATCATGTCCCAGCAACGCCTAGCAATGAATAGCAGTAAAAAGATTGACAAGAATTGCCCATTTCAGTTGCCGTGTTCAGTATACAAACGGCAACTTCAATGCGATTCTCAAGCCCTCGATAGCTCAGTTGGTAGAGCGGTGGACTGTAGCTGGTTACGATTGTCATCCATAGGTCGCTGGTTCAAATCCGGCTCGAGGGAAAATTCTTTTTGTTGTTTTTAAATTACCTTGTAATTTATAATCATGTACTAGTTCAATCATTTATAAAATAACAAAATTATAACAAGATAATCACTCAAAATATGAAGGTGAGGTTAAGAACAGGTTCTGTTCTTATAATCACTCAAAATATGAAGGTTAGGTTAAAAACAGGTTCTGTTCTTAGACTTATCATCTTTCACACAATCCATCTATATTTTTTTGTTCTATTTTTGTAGTCACGTCTATTCTTTTACGTTTTATAAAAGGTATTAAAGTTAATTTTAGAGGTTTATCTTTTTAATCCGAGTGAACTTTGTATACAATTTAGATGTCAATTATTTTACCAGAGCACTCAAGTGTTTTCAACAACTTGGTTTACTTTCACAGTTATTTTTTGGATGGAATATTATATATTTTTTGTAAAGATGCACTTCTTCTCTTGTTTCATCGAAAAGAAATTGACAAATTATCACTTCCCAAACAATTTTTCGCGTAACACCATTTGCCAAATTATTACTTAGCAAAAAATCTCTACCACAAATAATTGTAACGCGAACATAATGTTCGGCAAGTGAACCTTTAAACAATAACTTGTTTACCAACTAGTACTTTTACCAATTTGTTATGTAGTCAAATATTTCAGTTGGAATAATACATTTTATGCAAAATAAAATTAGACAAATATTTAGTATCGTCAGTTTTCAATTTAACCAATTCTATTCAGTCAATTCCTTAGTCAATGACAAAAAATTTGCATCTTTATGTCAGTTGCACAGAATACACAAATTAAATTACAATGTACGATTACTATTTAAGCAACAAAGTCGACAGAGGCTTCTATTTCTGTCTACAGGGTCTACATTAACCGAACATGGAGGAGCTCCTCCGAACCTAACTTATCCGTGTCAAGGTGCCCTAATAAAACATTAATTTATGCCACAAAACTAAACAATAACTGGGTATACTAAATTAATTCTAATACTAGAAAGACAGGTAAATGAATTCGATACTTCAGACGTTCGCCAGAGTTTCATTTCAGACAAATGAATTACAAGGTGAAATGTACCAGCATAACTTGAAGTAGAGTCCAGAGAGATGTGTCTTTCAGAATCCCGGGCACCGGCAGTCACAGAAAGGTCAAAGCCTTCAGCTCACATGATGTAACAACGGGATCAAGTAGCTTACGTAGATCCTAGCGCTTTGCTCCTGATTTCCCTCCTATTCTGCGCAACGCAGCATTCGATAAAAGCCGTTTGTCGGCTTTTATCGAATGATATCAGTATAGCCCTTAGCTGGCCACCAGTCTATTTCTAATGAAAGGTCAGGTTTCGTCCTGGGAAACAGGCTTCATGGAGCAGATTTTTCTGACCACCTGGCCCGTCATCTAAATTTATCGACATTTCACTGTATCTTTTTAACAGGGTAAATCTTGTTGGTACGACATGATTATACACCAGAAGTTTTTGCACTTAGACAGTTAATAAATTAGCAAAATGATTTAATTAAAGAAAAAAAAATTGATTGTTTTTCCGGGGTGGTCCAACAAAAATTGACGATTTGTCAAAACGATATCTTCACTTAATTTTTTTTACTAATCGGAATATGAAAATTTCAAAAAATGTATGCGGCCAGTGAAAAATCATAAAAGAAAAGCTAAACCGATAAAGTTCATGGCGATATGCCACAGTATGTTCTGAAGATTAGGTTTCTCCCCGTCCTTAAATCGCTCTCTTGTAAAATACACTTTTTGATCTGAAGTATTTTTGCCTTTCTGGTGACGATATGTTGATACGTAGTGTTGTACTTCACACGCAAAATTTCAACTGTTTTAATCAATATTTTCAGGTGGCACATGAAGTTTGAACTTTAGAAAGAAACAATTTTTGTCTTACATACAGAACTTTTTTTACGATTATATTGATATCTGTTTATAAAATACTAGCTATCCCCCCCTGCTTCGCACGGGTAGTAGAGTATATTATGCCTACATGTTTATTTTTAATAAGTACCTATCTATCATACACAAAATAAAAATGCGACCTTGAAATTTTACTGCAAAGTAGTTCACTACCTACGTAAAATATTACTACCAACGCATTTGAAACCTTCCAACAACACCAAAAGAAAAGAAATATATATGCCTCCAGTCATCACCTAATTGCAAAAACTGTTTTATTATAAATATCCGTTTCAAAAGTCTGTTTACTATAGTGATACGCGTGCGTTATCGCTCGGTTTATACGAGATGGACAAAAATTGAGATTCTAATGAAAAAGAGCTTTTTTGCTACGCATCTACGCCGTCGTAACTCTGGACACTCGTAGCTGATCACTAATAGATACACTAACATCTGTATCCGACAAATTTCTGCGTAAAAACACAAAAAAAACAATAACACACGTTTCACTAAAACTAGAAATGTATAGGGAGTTATTCAAGAAAGAGATGAAAAAGTAAATGTTGAGATATTCTACGGTGATATACATATATTGACCCTATAGACACACACAAATCATTGTAACACGCAGATATTATTTTTGGTCACTGGAAGTATTCGAGTGTAACAAAGAGGAAAGCTAGGATAGCTATCCTTGTCTAGCTAGGATGGCTATTCCTGTGTATATAAGGAGGCATCCAATGCAATTGCGGCAGTGCCTGGTTGGGGACCAACCTGCCAATAACAATGGCTGGTCCCCGCCAAGAGCACTTACAAATCATGTCAAAGAACCTTTATCAAAGATGTATTTGTAGCAACATGTAAAAATTGCATATCCACAGCAAGTTAAGCTACTTAAGCTTCTAACTGCTTCACCAAATTTCAAAATTTATAATAGAATCGATCTTCTGCCAGCAGTTTTGCCCACGTGTTAATCGTTTTCACGTGTTTAAATTTTGCCCGAATTAAAATGTCCCGCTTATTAAACTGAGTGGCCTTGGTTATTTTTCATGCCGACTTTTCTTGTGCATTTCTTTTTTGTATCCTATAGGCTCGCGCTTGACCACTATCTCACCTGATGGTAAGCGATGATGCGGTCGACGGTGAAACACGTTTGCCTAGAAATAACCTATTCACTCTTGACTTAAAGACCCCAGATTGTAGTTGTCGGGAAACACAGACTCCAGAAGGGAATTCCACTCCTTAGCTGTACGCATAATAAAAGTGTCCCCAAAACGTTTTGTGCGTATGGGTGGGATGTCCACCATATATCGATGGCGCATCGCCGCATGTGTGTAGGCTTTCAATTGTTTAGCGGTAACTTCAGAAGATTATTTTCAAAGCTCTTTGTTGTCCTTCGCAGGTATGCCACCTATAGATAGAATGCACGAACTCGTTCTGTTTTATGTTGCGGTGGTGATAATACGCGAATGCACGCGTTGCGTTTCCAAGGCAACAAAGAACAAAGGCTTTGGATTGCAATTAAACCTAAGTATTAAATTGCATATCATTTCAAACGTAAAATATGTTTATTTTTCAGAAAATTTAAATCGTTTAAAAAAGGTTCCATGTTAAAATTACCGGCATCATTCATGAAATATTGACAGTTGGAGGTTGACATGAACGTATAGGATGAGGATGAAGCGTGAACTGTGATTTCTGCCTACCTGATGAGAAGGCGGCTGTCTTGGACTAACCACACTAGGTTGGCTCTCAATGGCAAAATATGTTTAGCTTCCGGTATCACTAGTATTACATAAATACAAAAGCAATGGGGCGACTATCTAGGGCTTGACGTTCCGTGGGTCGTGACATCACCAATCGATCAAACCCAATCTCAGACTAATCCATGTGCAGCTACATACATGCAGGATTTTTTTTTAATTTTATACGTAAGTGCAATCCCATCAAATTTATCTACAAAGTGGTAAATTATTATTCAAATCTCATTAACGATAGCAAGCAGTGGCAACGTTTAAGTAACAGATTTAGTGTGAAATCAACAAAACTTTTAAATCTGGTAATCTTGCTTAAAATTGTTTTTGAAATTTTTCCACACAGAAACCGCCGTCCGTTTATTTTATTCCACGATAAAATATATTTGTCCGGTAGAATCTCACTAATGTTTACGAGAAACGAGCCTTTGGAAAGTCTTACTTTGCAGACTCTCCCTACGCTTTTCAGCCGCGTTTATGGTGTTTCGCAAGTGTGCCATGGCAACTTGTATCAAAGGAGGAGTTGAAAGTAGAATACTTAATAATTTAGGAATCAACCATAATGGGTAATTACTAAACTTCATCACACTTTCTTTCCATAAATCGTGGTTAAATCTATAGTCATAATATTCTATTTAATAACAAGTTTTTACAAGACTTAGTAATAGGATTATAATTTAATCAAATAAACTTATTGGACGAAAACTCGCGACGCTTTTGGTCCCATGGACGGGGTACGCGTGCCAGGAGTACTAGCACAACATGAATCACAAAGAGTCTAGGACATCAACTTTCTAATTTATTTACGCTAGTTGTAGCGACAATCCTCGGAAAGAGACTGGTAAGCTGATGCAGATGGATGAGAGTAGCCGAGGATTTTATCTTGGATGGATAACGAACCCAACATCACGCAGAAATTACGAACTTCCATTCAAATTAAACAAGAATTTTCAAAAATTCTTTCTTCGCAAGATGTTAGTCAAAGCTAATCTTTGTCAACACATATGTTGACGCGGCATTCACACATTAATGTGTGCAACTAGATATAGCTAAATAAATTGGATAATAATGCCAAGTGCTCCTTGTTCCGTTAAAGAATATGCACAATTGCACGCGTTGCGTGTCGGCTATGGCAACAATCGCTTTTGAAGGGTGAACTAGCATCCGATCTTACATAATGACATAAGCGAATAATAATCCAAGTTACAATCTTCAGCGGTTTGCGTTTCATCTCAGTTAACAGGATATTAATCAATTTCATTTCATTTCAGTTGTATTGCGTCTGTGCTTAATTTAATAGCTAATAATAGAATAATCGGCTTTGCAGTAAGAATTATTTGTTGACGTTTATTTTTTTTTTCGCGCTTATTTCACACGGATTCACATGCAATATCGCTGTTTGTATCGTTCGTACAAATTCTTTGTACGGCGTGCATAAACAAGTTTCTGTTGCAGATTGAATCCTTGCTATAATTGCAACTTTGACTCTATATTCTTTGCTATAAGAGCTTCAGTGAACATCATAACTTGGACCAAAACATGTATCAAGCTTCCATACGTCCTGCTTCCCTAGTATTAGCAAGGATAAAATTCCGCACCAGAAAAGGCTGTCGTTTCGTGGTACTTGTTAGTCGTCGTTATAATATCAACAGGCAGAGGAAATTTAAACTAATAATTGTAAATGATAGAAATTACTTAATAAGGACATCTCGAAAAATGGCTTGGAAGTCGGTTGTATTTTTTTGGAAAACACATTTTATTTTTCACTTTTTTGTTGTAGTACATAATATCTATAATGCCCACTGATGAGATAATTGCCGTATTTTAAGGAACGTTTGCATTTCAGTCGTAATCTGTCAAACACACACTCTGTCAGAATCAGAATATACACTCTAGCTTCTTAGTGCAAATTTGAAAACACGCCCCCAAATACTAGGACGCCTAACCTCTAACCTTTTCAGTGTTGTAGATGTATAAAGAAAATACATACATGTTAGGTCCTATGGTATTCTGCTGTTTGAAAACGTTTACATTCATTAGCTGTTATAGTCATAAGCTCACAACAATATTTCTCTGCTTTATCAAAAAGTCATTATTACCAATACTGGTTGCTTTAGAGTGAAAATAAATGTTATGGATGAGGATCAAGTGAACGATTTTGTATATTTGGGAAGTATGTTCACAAGGGATGGAAAGATTGAAGAGGATGTGGAAAGGAGAATGAATGCAGGAAATAAAGTGAATGGTGCTATACATGCGGTTTTGACAAGCATGTCGATGTCTCCGGAGGCTTGACGTGCCGTTCACAACAGCGTGCTGGTACCTACACTTATGTACAGAAGTGAAGGTTGGGTATTGCAAAAAATACATGAAAGTAGAATTAATGTATGTGTGATGTAACTTTAAATGATAGATTCAGGAATGATATAATAAGACAATGTTGTGGTTTAAAAGAAGATGTAGTGACTAAAATTGAAAAGAGTATGCTATGATGGTTTGGCTATGTTGAGAGGATGTATGAAAGGCGACTAACGAAAGGTATTTACAAGTTAGACATGAATGGAAACGCCGGGAGTGGACGTCCTAGAAAGACATAGACCTTATTAGTGATATTCTTCATAAAGGCCAGGTGCGCAAAGCTCACAACTGGCGTGCGTGTATGACTAGATGTATGAACGTGAGTGAAGGAAAAGTAAGGATCGCAGCAGGTGGTGTTCTGCAGTTTCTGTCAACCCTCATGGGAAAAAGACGTGAGTTTATCTATGTATGTATGTAACTTGTGGTATTCTGCGTTGAAAATCCACATCCTTTTAGTCTAGTTACGTTTTATAACACACCTTCAAATCTTCATACAAAACACACCTTCATATGTTTTGATATTGTAAGCACCTGAAAATCATACTTTTAGTTATCTCTGATTGTTTTAAAATTCCTCAACTTAATTTATATTGCTACTTTTGTAAAATCTTAGAATATTTTATACTCTAACATTTTCATGTGATCTGACGTCTGTCTGTCTATTTTATTTTCTTAAGCCATAGACATAACGTACCATGGACTAGACCTTACTTAAGCTAGTTGTACATTATAGTAAGGGCAGCGGTAGACTGCCCCCTCTGTAAACCGTTTTTTATTCGTTCTGGTCATATAATTGGGCATTTGAATTTAAAATTTAGAAGATATGACAGAACGAGAAAAAACGGGCGTCAGCTTTTTGGAGTCAGATTCGGGCAAGGTACGCCGAAAGCCGGTTGACTACTGAATACTACCAAGTGTACTATATTATCTAAAAAACTCTTAAACTGTAATATATTCAGCTGGTGAATGAGTGTTAATCTCTAAAAACAATAAATTTATAGCCTGGACTTGAAAAATACTTTTATTTAAAATTAAATTGATGTGCCAGTCCTAAAACTGCATCAGTCAAGCCTACAGAGTTGCGCGCGGTCACCGCACGCCCGCCAGCAGAAGGCGCAGTTTCTGAACCCGCCTTATTGTCCGTCTGCCTGAGACGCCACAGCCCAGCTTGTTGTTTTATTGCGTCTGTTAATTAAACGCTCAATGGGCGCTTCACCTAATAAACTACTTTAAATTCACAAACTGCTTGTGTTTTTCAAATCTTTTTCATGATAAGTTCGGCTAGGGTTTTGCAATAAAAAATGAAAACAACACAAATCAAGGAATAACGCAAAAAGTGGAGGCATCAAATTTTAATTAGCACATGAGGGATTCGAACCCCAGACACTCGCGTTATTAGCATGATGCTCTACCAATAAGCTTAAGTTCTGGTGTTTATTATGACGAAACACAGGTTCTCGTTAGTCAATGCAACCTGCCATAACTCACACCCTTTGAGACACCCTTTGAGATAGGGTGATAGATAGATTTCATTTTGTTCAAGTGTGAGAGGAATTAACGTTTGTAACCGGACGGGATGCGAATTGAAACACTGTAAAAATTTAATTGGTGAGTAAATTTTAAGATTTCTTTTCTCTCATGTATCTTACAAAAAGTTACAATAAAGACTGTTGAGATTTTACGAACTTAGTTCACGTTAGGCAGAAACTACAGAACAAGTTAAGTCGTCTGTGATTTCATAGTATTTTTGTTAACAGCTTGAGACAGTCCTTGCGCAAAAAAGATTAGCTTGTTAAGAAAGAGTACTTATCTCATCGGACCACACCCCTTCTCGCCACCTTATCTTTTACCCTTTGCTTGACTTTAATTTAAACAAATTGTTCATGCCTTGCTTGCACTGCAAAAGTAACTTAATCCAGTTTTAATTCGAGTCACTTTCTCCAATTTAAAAGAAAGGTGATGAACTTTTCTATAAAATGTTTTTTGTTTCATTACTCTGATTTCTATAGTTAAGGAGAAATTGCAATTTCAAAAGTTACTAAGGTCAGTTTAGTTTTGAAGGCCAGTGTATCTTAAGGATTCAATCATTTACATAAAATAAAATAAGTTTTATGTGACTGCCGCATTGCCTGGTTTCCTTTTCAAGAGCAGCAAGCCCACAAAAGTTTTCAAATGCATTTTCTCCTGCTTTTCAACAATAAATTTTACAAACCGTATTAGGTTTAAAAATTTGGAGTTCAAAAATGGGCACATGTAGGACTTGAACCTACGACCTTCGCGTTTCAAACGCGACGCTCTATTCCATCCAGCTGAGCTAATGTGCCACTACAAATGGTTTCCAAATTAACGTCCTGTATCGTCCCCGTCAGTGCATTTTGAGTGCAATCGACGACAACAGCGCCTGAAGCCCTTCGGCAGCAGCTGCGGCCAGACGCGGAACTACTGACGCACGCATCAACCCTTCCGAAGGTCAAGGAATCTCATTTTTATCATGTAAGACAGATGGCATTGAATTTAGTCGAACATTTGCATGGTATATTTTATAAATAATTTGGAGTGACCCTTTTGCCAAACTTCTACGAAAAAAAGATGGGTTTATTGTAATTATTGTCGTGTTTTTCATCAAATATTCGCATAGGTACTTTTTAGGTATTCAAAACTGACCGCGACACATCCTTGTAAGTTAATCCACAGTAAAAAAACAGAATCTGTCTGAACCAATAAACGGTAAAAGGTAAATTATATAAAAAAAAACATTAATATATTCAATCTCCTGTTTTCAAATTTGACTGCCCTTAATTTCAACCAAAATCTACTTATTGCGAGAAAGCAGTATCCGACCGAAATTCTCTACCAAAATTAGCGTTCATGAGCTAATATATCTTATATAGACAATTAAAAACTGACTGCATTGTTCGTCTATGAGTGTGACTTCACAAATAAAATATGTTTCTTTCTTTCTAATCAGTTGAAAATGAGCCCTTTCCTTAAGTTTGCCGTATGCAATTATTTCCCAGAATTTGATTGGTATTAGTGACACTATCGTATGGTGTTATAATACAGCATGTGTTTTTTTCATAATCAACGTGTTGGATTCCTGGCTAGAAATATTGATTTTTCAAAATTGTAAAGATGCAGTTTTAGTTTTCATCAAAATCGGTCTCGTGACTCTTTTAAGTGTTGCTCGCTATCAAAGTTTCGGCTTTGGCCATCCATGCCCACTAAAAAAGCTCATCCTGTATATGGTGTAAAAGAAAGGTATGATCATATTTTTAAACTGATTTTACTAATTTCTCGAAGAAAGTCGTAGATAATCCTAAAAAAAAACGGGCCCAGAGCGAGTCGGACTCGTGCACCGAGAGTTCCGAACTATATTTAAACATCTACATTGCTTCTTGCCAAATCTTATGATTCTAGGTCAACGGGAAGTAGGTTTTGATGAACTTGCGATTCCTCAAATATGCGACATAAACGGCCGTCTATTTTGATTGCGTTGTTTTGTTGTTTTCACAGCCCCATGAGATTACAGATTTGGGTACATGATATTAATTTGAACTTGATATCTCTAGAGAAAATGGTCTTGATACATGGATAGACAGACAGACCGACTGACATTTGAGCCAGGTCCAGTTCCATCAAATTCCCGCTGGACTCTCAATGTGTATGTGGCGTGCTGAGATACAATTTTGAAGCTTATTTCATAAAAAATATTACACTTGAAAATATAGATACTAATTTCACTCCTAAATGAGTTGGCTTAATATGCCAACGACCGTCTCCTAAAAAAGCACAGTATTTTGCGTCGCTTCCTGATTAAACTCGATATACTGACATAATGATGGAGATTTTTTAAACATTTTTGTTGATAAGTGTACAGTATTTCATTACCAACAGATTTCCATATTATTTTCATGAATTTTATGTCATAATACATTGAAAATCTTTAGAAAACGCTTTTCAAACCCCACTCCGATACAGCAATCCCCGTTTGATACTTAGAACAGTTTTCAAAGTTTAGTAGTCTTTCCATCCAGTGCTAGAATGCTCAATCTGGTATAACGATCTAGGGGAAGTTGTGACTCTTTGGCCGAGCTTCGAGCCTGTTTTGCTTCATGGACTCCTAGTATCAGGGCATCGTAATCGAGCAACCTTCACAATTTCACGCAGGCGCCTTTATTTATTTATTTATTTATCCATTTATTTCAGGCATCAAGGCCCATATCAAAATATACAATACTATATTCATATAAACAACTTAAAAATACTATAAATTTATAACATAAATATCTAAAAACTAATGCTAAGGTACACGAAGTGTCGGCGTCGTGTTTCGCTGACTGGTGTCACGTAGCTGGCCACGAAACCGGCGGTACAGAACACCCTTCGGCCAAAAATCTGCCTGGAGGAACTTTTCGAGTGCATGCGTCGGAACACGCACCACGAACGACTTGAAGTTCGTATTGTGACGCGGCTCCAACCTCTCGACCCTCAGAGTCCAATTGATCTTGACGCGCAGATACTCCACGACGTCCTCAACCTTCGTGGAGTGGTGCAGTCTGGACACATACAGCAGCGTCGTCTGGATTGCTGGACGCAGCAGCATGTTAGGTCCTGCCAGCGCAGTACCGCACTGGTTCCGGCTTCTTCTTCTTCCTCTTCTCCACCTTGATGAAACCATCCTTGTCGCACATGTCCTTCTCAGGACTCTGCCTTTTCAAAACCTGGTTTGGTTTCGACCGGCTGCGTTTACCCCCTTTTGTTGAGACCTGATGATTTGGAACTACGTGGAGTCTATCCAACACATAAGTTGATCACTGTTTCTCTTCGAGTATCCTGTTTCAAGGTCGTTCAGTTAAGATGTAGATGTACACTATAGACGCAAATCGGCAAGTTAGAGGGATTTATAATCCCCTATTTTGCTAGGATGCGTATGCGTTGGCATACGTGGGTGCGCAAACTGAATTGGCCCTTTTAATTATGTGCCTCTGCAGGTTACGTTCTAGTGGCAAGTGTTCTTAGAGTAGAAAAAAGTTGGTGAATAGTGTTCTACAACTGAAATAATTATCACTTAAGATAATCTTCGATTACCTGTGCGCAGCAAAGAAAGCTCTTCCGTGTTTTGAGTCTAAACAAGCGTGTTATAAATCCGTAAAGACTATAATTGTATAAATCATGAGAGCAGGAAAACGCTGAAAACTAAAAACGTTGGTAGCTGGTGTTTCGTGCTGGTTCGCACTGATTACCCAAACAATTATATCCAAAAAATTCAACAGCAATACTAGTACAATGAAAAGCACAAAATAAAATGTTACGTTCCAACAAGTCACACTATTGTCTGAAAATGAATTTATAACAAAGCAACTGAAAATAATTACACTGATCTACAAGGTTTTGTAACTAGGAAGGTGCTTATAGTTCATTCGCGTTAAAAAAATAGTGAGTCATCGTTGTTAGCCGTCCTCTCGACCAATTAGGTCGCAACAAATTAGAAAGGACCCTATTGGTCGAGGGGCCGACTAACGTACATTAATTTAAACCCTCCGCTCTCTAGAGGACATAAAATCATTAATAACTTTGGTATCAAATGAAAGGGATTAATTAGCACATTTAAAAATATTAATATTGTTCGCTACTGTTCTTGCGTTCACTCCACAAATGCGTATATTTTTTACCCGACTATGGCAAAACCAAACTAACTCAAAATAACAAGTTTAAAAACTAAAACCCGACCACAAAAAATCCCAAACGGAAAAGCATGAAACATAAAAATGTTCTTTGAAGATAGCCGTGGTCGTATGCCTTAAATTTACTATGAATAAAATATACTACAATATTAAATGTCATAATGTAATCGTTTCATTTACTAAATTGCACTTTTACGGGTTGCTGCAATTAGTTAATTTCACTCGAAGAAAGATAGTAAAACCAATGCTATAAGACTTACCCCGTAAACCATGTTCTACAGAAGCTTACCTTACCCGGAACTGGCATCAGCGATAGCTTATTCTTATAAAAGTTTGAGATTTCTGTTTTAACTGCCACTTACCTGAAGACAAAGAGAGATTTAAATGTTTAATTTTTATCGTACAAATAAAGAACTAAAAAATTGCAAATGCGTTTGCTTTACAGGACATACATTTAAAAAAAAAAAACATTCTTTCTACAAACAAAAAGGCAGATTGAGACTTCAGCAGCATTCGAAAATCGACTAGGAAATTTTAGTAAGCTCCAAAATCAAACCTGGCTAATGATTCCTGAACGAATATTAGAAATTTGCCCATATGAAAATGATTTGGTAGACGTCTATTACAGTGATGAAGCTCACTTTCACCTAGACATGGTTTGCATAACACTTGAAGGAAAAAGAAGAAGGCTATGTAAACTGCCAAAAAATGTCGGTACACGGCCTCTGCTAACCCAAATCAAACCATCAGAGATGTTACACAGTCCAGAAGTAATTTTATAGTTTGCAATATCTGCAAAAGAAATTATCGGCCCAAACTTCGTTGAAAACCATCGTGGCACTTTACAGAGACGTCTCGTCTCTATACCTTTGATGAACAACTTTTAATGCCGGAATTGAGATATATCAGTAATCATCCAGAAGTGTGGGTCCAACAAGATGAAGATGAAGAGGCCCCTCTTAATAAATACAGTCGGAGAGTAAAATCATCAGTCTTTTTGGAGTCTTATCATGGTTTCCAAAATCACCCAATTTTACCCCATGTAATTTCTTGTTACTGGGGATATCTTAAAAGTAAAGTTTTTACCGACTTGCCAATTTTAAAGACTTGAAGGCAAAAATAACTGAAAAAGGCAAGTGTAATTCAAGTCATTTATTGCAGCATGTAATACACGCGTCTGTCTTGAAGAGTGTTTACGGCGAGAAGGAATAATCTTGATCATTTTATTTTTACTGACTTCAAAAAAAGGAGGTAACCAATTCGACATATATTATTGTAATATTGTCTGCATTGCACAATAATCACATATGTTACTCTGTACGGGCTTCTTGACACGTGTGCCAAATTTCATAAGTGTATGTATGTATGTTGGTTTGTATGTTTATAAGTTTGTATATATGTTTGTCCACGCATTTTTCCGAAACTAGGTATTGGATCGTGATCATCCTTTTTTATTGGATTATGTATCTCTCAACTTAATTATGTATCTCGCAAGTTTCATCAAAATCGGTTCAGCAGTTTTCGAGATATGAAATATACAACCGAATTCCCTAGCGACAAACAGTACGAATGTGTAATTTTTTTTTTTCGTGAATGAAATTCCAATTTATACACTCTTTTAACACTAATAAAATAACTAAAACTGCAATTTTTTTAAGTTTAAAATCTGGAATGAGTCAACCTGTATTAGAAGGAAAACTTCGTGTTTTCATGAAATAGAAAATTTTTGGCTGCAAAAACGAAGGGTTTTTAGTCAGTGTCAGAATAATGATGTAAGAACGATGGTTACTGCCGCCTTTCATCACACTATAACAGATAAAAATACTTCCAAAAACTGAGCTGATCATGAAGAATGTTTGCTCGAATCCGTCAGGAGGCGCTGCCGTGATCTCAGATTTCGCGGGAACGCCAGCAGCACTCAGTACCACGCTGTCCACTGTCGTCCACTGTGTAGCTGTAGTATAGTAGCTTTTTGCGTAGAACGAAGGCGGGACAACAGTGTTCAGTGTAACTAGGAGTGCATGACCATGAATCGTTGAATAGAAACATTGGCGATACACGTGGTCTGCTTATCATTGCGCATGTGTTAAAATACGACATCAACCACATTATTCTACAAGAACAATAGATTGAAATGGGGGGAAAGGCTATGCGTTTGAAAACAACAACACTTCAGGGATTCGGTTGCCGCAGTTAGTTTATAGGGAGGATCATTTCGCGAGCTCACCAACGCTGTTTCACACTGTGTATCGTTCACGGATGTAAATACTGCCTTGATTCACTTTTAATGTCGAAAACCGATTATCGAAGAAGCGCACTCAAGAAACTTAATTACAAAAGAGAGTAAACATTAAGAAATCATTTAAATTTTATTTAATATATGCACCATGGCAGGTCAAACAGGCACCCATCAAAAAATACCTTTCAGACCGTAAAAGATATTGCGTAATCTGATCAGCAATTCCAGAGATTCGACAGATAATATAAACCTCAAACAAACATACGATTTTACCTTTTTTACAATGGTAGTCATACTCATAAAAATATCGTCATCATTAAATTACTCTTTTCCATAGTTTTTACGACACGTCACCGTCATCGTCAGCAGATTCATTGGCTAACTGATCAAGGTTTATATAATTTGCGACGTTCACACATTTTTCAGTACCAGGATATCATACGCAAGCAGGAGGTGCATTGTTAAAATGAAGTTCCAGTTCCGACAGTCACTTTTCAAAACCTGTAGAGACATCTATTCTGCAACATGTCGCACTACATCGCCAGCCAAAAAGTAAGTAAGTAGTACGCAGGCAGAAAACTGGCTGCCATCTGCCAAACTCTACAGATGGAACCACTAACTTTTAGCCGGCCTGCTCGTTGCGTGGTTTACGATGAAATAAATTAAAACAATATTTATGCCAATGCTGTGGATAGTCTCTCTATTATAAAACGGACGATTTGCCGCCTCATGGAGTCACGTTAGAGTTTCCGCATCTTTCTGTTCGTATTCGTGAATCATGCATACACGACAACGATGGCTAATCTCAGTCATGGCTGCGGCATGACCAATTTTCACAGTCCAGCGGCTCGTGGACAACTTTTTCATTTGGCTTGTTCTAATTTTGGAAGGTTGTGCAAGTTGATGCGCAAATCTTGTTTTTACAGGTATTGCGGATAGGCTTCACACTAGCAATCCGTTGGGAAAGAAACAAAAGGAAATCTCTTAACCGATTGCGGGAACAGGACAGCCGCCGTAGAAATAATCTTGTAGAATAGAGTATTGTTGACTATATTTTAAGTAGACGAGAAAACGCCTAGCTATTAACAAGATGTTGGATATATCGGCCCGCAGTTTTTTGCATTGAGTAACGCCATCTAGTGAGCTTTTAGCGAGCTACACAACAGCTACATTGCGCGGCTGTATGTGGGTTGAGTTTCTAACAATTCAGCCCAGTATGTGTATAGCACGAGATCATGCGTTAATTTTTAAGCGGTCATTGATCCTAATACGGACGGCAAATTACAGACTCTTTTTCAGGACAATAAGTAAGGTTTCGTCCATTGAGCTGATAATATTTTGTGGCTCACAGAATGCAAATATCAAAAACATTTAAATTACTCTGGTAATATTATGTAAGGATCGGTGTTATATGGTGGCTTTATGTAGTTGCTGCTTACCCCCGGGGAAAAACGGCATGAGATTTTGTATATATGTATACTATCGACTAAATTCTATCAGTATCTCTGGCCAAAAAATAATGTTGTTCTCGCTATCCTACAAAGGCATCTACTACTTAAACCAGTGATTTGTAAAAAAAATAATAAAAAAGAGCAGGTGGAAATAAGTACTAGGGTGTGCCGGCATGCCGTGACGCAATATAGAGTCATTCGATACAGTTATTACTTTGTCTTCAAGGTTCAGACTCTTTTCGAGTGCAGTTTGTCTCTATTAGTTTGTCTTTGCAATGAATTCAGCATATGAAACAGCACTTGAGCAATGGTAAAAAACTTAACCGATTGAACAAAGAGCGCGGAGCAGAGGATTTCCGTATGATGTTAAATAATGTACAAAATAACCAGTACCATAAAGCGCAAATTCGTACAAACATCGACGCAGACATCGAACTTTTTTATTTTAGCTTGTTTGTACAATACGATTGACAATTTTGCTCTTTATATTAGGTACTGATACAATCTTTATACTACGGGGGTATTCCTCGAAACGCACCAACGATGAAACATAGAGAAGATCATGAAGGATTCGTAATAAATGATATCGATAGTCGTATTAAAATTCAACTGTCCTAATTGTTTATTTATTTTAACTACCAGGAAAGCAGAAATGAACTGGAACTAGGTGCTCAAGCGAATTATTACTTAGCTCAATAATGTTAAAAATACATTTACAAATACATTTATTGTTTTGAAAATACTAGGTTGACAGAAATTAACAGAAAATAGACGCCTAAACGACCTAAAGTTATGCACCAACTATTAAACACAAAGAGGAATATAAAATTATTCTAACGCTACACAGACTTTACACACGACGACTATCAACTTTTTTTGAGCTAAGTAATTCATTTAAGCATTTAGCTTTAGTTCCTTTCATTTTGCCCGGTAGTTTTAATAAATAAACAATTGGAATAGTTGAATTTTGAAACGTCTATCGATATAATTTATTTCGAATCTATGTTCTCATCACATGCCATCATGCTCTTGTATAAGTTTCATCGTTACTGCGTTTCGAGTTATACTTTTGGTGCGCTTCATTGCGTGCGCTTCCAGGAATACCCCAGTTTAGGGTAAGCGCAGCTTTACACTCATATTCTAAGTTTCCTTGAATCGACCCAACTTCGACTTAGCCACCTTCAATCAAATAGAAAGTTACAGCTTGTTATTTTTTGATAATAATACCAGTGACCTCGACTCGAGAGGTTTCTTTCCATTATCATGGTGATTCAGTCAAGTGGAGTACAGGCCCCTTGCCTGAAAAAGGACTTAGAATATGAGTGTTATAGGATATTCACAAATAAGAAAACCATAAGAAATGAATTTTAGTTATATATTTGTAATTGTACATTAGTTAGCAAATGCAGTAAATAGGTAATCATTATTATATTCAAGTATAATACATTGGTTAGCAAATGCAGTAAATAATTATTATTTTATTCATATATTACAGTGACTAGCAAATGCAGTAAATAACTATGTTAAATAATAATTACAAACAGGTGGCAACAAATAGCAAGTACAGTCTACCGCACGTCAGTGATAATAGTCTGACCTGCAGTTAACCAAGTGCAGTGTGAATTTTCAATAGAATGCAAGGCCAGATGATACTGGTTTGTTCCCTACCGACGAGCGGACTACTTGGTAAACATTCTGTTACAGTAATTGCAAGTCAAAAGCGCATGACATATCACTATAAAATAAGGTTTTAATTTCATCGATTCGGGAATGCCTGTGAAATTCAGCACCACAATTACTAACCGCTAAAACAATAAGGCCCCCTGGCTAAAAAAAAATTACTCTGATTCAGTTGCTAGCACGAAGTTAAATTGACAGTTTATCATACTTTATTGTTAATAGCTGTCCCACGCGGCTTCGCTCCCGTCAAATGGCTACCTATCTATCTATTTACTCTACCTACACTACATACATGATTAATGCGTAATTTTAACCGCTTAAGCAGCGCACGCAACGGAAGCTCTCAAAAATTAATAATTTTGCTGGTTTTTGCAACATTTTTCATTTATGCTCCGCTCCTATTGGTTGTAGCGTGATGTTATATAGCATATAACCTTCCTCGATAAATGGACCAACCCACACAATTTTTTTTCAATTTCATCCAGTAGTTCCTGAGATTGGCGCGTTCAAACAAACTCTTCAGCTTTATAATATTAGTATAGATTTAATCTCGTGCTAGCAACTTACTCAAGTTTTTCGTGCAAGTGGGCCTTTAGTGCCTTATTTAAAAAAAAACTTAGTACTGTTATCAAATGATTGGCAGATGTATAATAAACTCTTTTCTAAAGAGAATTTTAATTTAGAATCTGCTAAACGGTTCAAATTTTTTAATAAATTTGGTACCTAATCAGAAAAAAATTCTAGCGTGCACTAAAAAGAATACTAACCTAAACTTGGCTATAGAAAGCAATGCCTTCACATGAAAGCTTCGCTAGATGTCAACTGCTATGTATGAAAATTATGGCATCGGTTTGATCATTATGTCATCGCAGGTATTTCGCCTGTAAGGGTGAGAGCAAACGAGCGTTGTTTCGTTCGAGCAACATGAGTTGTGTGGGAGCATTGACCTGATTTGTTATTGACACATTAGACACTACTAATGTTCATCTCATTTTTATCTCTAAATATGTTGTCTTCGCGACACTTTTGGACGCCGTATTCCAGGACTTTTTTTGTTTGTTTATGTGTCGGTGAACTATCTATACCTACCAACCAGCTTCAAATTTGTAGAAGATGCAAAAAACTGCAAAAATCAACTTGATGAATTTTCAAATCTCTTTACGTTCACATCAAAAACATCAGACAGACAAATGTTTTAACGATTTTGTATTAAAATACGTGAATTAATTAAACGCGGCGCAGAAGTTACATAGTTTCCATCTTTTGGCCTCACCCTTACGTACCGATGCCGCTTTCTATGAAAACCCAAGCTTTACAATAAACTAGAATAATAATAATAATATTATATCTTATCTTATCTTATCTTGTGGAGGGGCGGAGAAATAACTCGGACACTTCGACCCATTGGGATCTATTGTGGTCCCCTAGATAACTTACTCCTCCCCAATCTCGTTAAAAACTCTTTTCATGAGTTTTACAACGAGGCTAGGAGATATGAGCCTGTAGTCTTCTGGTTTTGGATATGCAACCCCTAGGAGACTCATTCGCTTACCAGCCAGTGCATCGCATGTGCACAGAAGGTGCTCCATGCGTTCCGTATGTTCCCCACACAACATGCACGTGGGTGTCGCGGCCAGACCCATCTTCATGAGCATGTCGTTGATTCCAAAGTGCCTAGTAAAGGCCACAAGCAGGTAGCGGATTTGCCCCCTGCTCATATTCCAAATGCATTGCCGGGCTTTGAACGTAGAGCCTAGAAATTTCTTTCTACACGATCAGGCTCCCCGGTATCGATTGTATGGGACATAGTCACAGGGCACGGTCTAGAAGCGACTTCTTCTTGTCAAAACTTTCCATCTTAATAATTATGGATGTCAAACATGTCAGTAAATGTCACCGATTATTATCTGATATTGACGGCCGAGGAAATTCAGTCAGACCATGCTTGGACAGCCGAAACTTCTGCTCAGCGTGAATGATATTAAAAAAAAAAACAAAATGCTCTCTACACTGGTGAAGCTGCAGTTCCGTGCTCTATGGTAGGTATAGGTAACAGGGTGGTGTAGATTTCGTTCAAGTCAAGTTTTCTTACGTTTAGGTTTAATGCGTTGCCATGCTAATCACGCAATTTTTTTAGTGCCATACGCGCCTGCAACCTTTTTAAAGTTTGGCTTAAATATTGGCAATGTTCGTACTATAGAAAATGTATGTAATGAAGGAACTGAGGAGGTTTTTGAGCACGTATATCCAGGACAAAATTTGATAGCTGAATAGGTGTGGCTTGCTGAGAGAGCACTGATAATACTCGTATATCCGAAAAGATTCAGATACCCTGCTCGCTACGCTATCAACTTTTCGCCTTAGATATGCTTGCTTAAAAAAAAAAACCCTCTCAGCTCCTCTATAATTGGAAATATTTCCACAAAAATATTTTCCTACTATGACCAGTACTCATTGTGTTTACACGGGCAACAATGGCAGAAGAAATAATTTAAAATGTAAACAAAACTTGCCAGAGTGGCCCGGCTACATAGCGCGCCACAATTAAAACTTTTCCAGCAACTTCATTTAGCCAAACACTTCTGGGAAAGAGTTGCCCGCTTATGAATGCCATTATCTGAATAGTAAAACACCACCACCATACTACCTCTACGTACCACTCAGCGCCGGCTACCTGTCAGCGAGAATGTGCGAACAAGACAATAAGACTAAGATTTGTTAAGACAAAGTATTTACACAGGTTAATAAAAACATGTGGGTATGTACAAAAATATAAGGCAAACATATATATGCCATGGAAGGTTAGTTTAATATTTATAAAATTCGCTGTTCAGACAGGCTTTTACCTTCGCTTCAAGTTTGAGAAATGAACAAACATCATACCCTTAATAATTTACATAAAGAATGATTATACGCCACGCGAACATTTTTCCACAAACATTTGTCTCATTTCGATGGTTTTCACAAACACAACTTCACTTTCTTACGTACTACAACCTAATTCATCTTGCCTTCCGCTTTCATTATCACAAACAATTTAATTGCAAGTTAAAAACAATTTTATGAACTTATTTGAAACTCAAAATAGAATGCGTGCGAATACTACAGCAACTGTGCTATAACTGAATGCTGCATAATTCTACGAAACGCTTTCCGACGACTCGTGTATCTGCTTTCCTGCTCTCGCACAGGTCCGATAAATATTTCTTATTCATTCTTGTGTACTAGGGTAGTCACTGTAGCCAGGTTGACTCATGGCTGTCTGTGTCTGCTACCTAGTTTATTCTGCGGCATGAAATCTTAGAGGCTTACTAAATTGTGTGTTACAATAAAACTAGCCGAAATAATATTGCTCCGGTTACATCGTAACAGAGAGAATAGCTGCGATGGTCTAATAAGTAACGAATTTGAGACGAAACACGGAGCACTCCTGACACCCTCTTGGGAACATAAAATGAGGGTCAGGTCGTTTACCCCGTGCTGACACTGACAGAACTGCCTATAAGTGGAATGTGGAATGTGGAAATCGCGTACTTGAATTTTATAATGCACGTTCTACTGCACGTGGCAGAACTTTAACCTTGAGCTGGCTTAGTTGAGTGCAGGGTTTCGATTAAATATAGCAAAGTTTCAAACTATTTATAAGTGTGTAAATTTAATACCGAAATAAAACATTTATATTTTATTTTTATTTTTGAAAAGAAAATTGAATTTGGAAACGAACCCTTATATCATACTAAATTTGCTAAAAAATACCTTTTATTCTAAGGTCAGAGGTATACAACTAAAATAAAAAAATATAGCATAAAATTATAATTTATGAAATGTCCCTAACCACAGTGTGACTTTTAGCATGGGCCTCCTTCTACAGTTTCCTCTGAGGTTTGTTCTGAGCTACTCGTCTCCAAATGTGACTGACGTTCTTTTTATTCGACGACTTCATTTCCCAACTCTTGGATTCCTGTCTGTCACTGCCTTGTTCCATTTTCCACGGTTGTTGCGCATCGTATGGCCGTTCCACCTTCTCTTTTGTTGGTCTATTTGAATGAGGACGTTTGTCAGTTTTGCTTGCGTCCTGAGGTCGGTATTTCAAATTCTGTCCTGACGTTTGGACCCTGTGATGCCACGCTCCATTGCTCATTGGCATGTGGCCAGCTTAGCTCTGAGGTGTTTGGTAAATGCCCAAGTTTCGCTTAGATTAAGCACGGAAGGATGCAGGTGGTGAAGGTTTTTCATTTCAATGCCAAGCCCAGGTCCAGTGACTTCATTATTTCCTTGAGTGACCAGTATTTCTTCCATCCATTCGCAATCCTTTTATTTATATCCTTTTCAGGGGGAAATAAATTTACAGAGGTATATATATTAGTCAACAGAGTATTTGATTCTCTCTTATATCTCAAGAGCCGCCGACGATCTGACCTTGGTTATTTTATAAAAGATGGTAGTTATAGACTTTACAGGCAACATTACTAAATACTACCATAATGAACATAATTCCGGTAAAAGTACTTAAACTGGGATGTTTATAACAGCAAATATCTTTATTTTTTGAGCTACTACGGCAGACTTTTCATGTGTCTAATAAGAGGTAAGAACCACCCGCCCTCCCACGTTCTGACTACTAGGAAAACATCTTTTGATAGTTCTCCAAGTAACTTATATAAAATTCTAAATTTACACAATGACGACAGTTTCATCACAATTTACTACTATGACGGTGTCTGACAGGCTGTTGCCACTGTACAAGCGTATAGCAATGGACGAAGTGATTTAATATGAACTTTTTAAGTTTGTCTTGGACATCGCTGACATCTTTGAAGGAAAACATTGTGAGTCAATCTGGACTAATATAAGTTTGAAATCGCCAACCCATCTTGACCAAGGATGGTGATTAATACTCGTACCTTCTCTGTATGAGAAGGGGCCTTTGTTCTGTAGTGGGCAAGTCACAGGCTGAGATTATATATTTTTAACATTTTAAAATACTGCCCTATACAGGGTGTCCCAGAAATCGACGTCAAGCCGTAAATGGGTGATAGACCAAGTTATAACAGTTCTCAGAAAAATACGAAAAAAAATCTATCTCATGTTTTTAAAAAATTATGTTCACTTTAAAAATTTACTAAAAAAATCAATCCCTGTAATGGTTCTTTAACTCCAATTGCTACAAATCCCATAATTTATCTAATTTTTTTTATTATTATGTAATCTTTAATAATGCTTGTGTAGATTTTTGCCTAAAATTCAAAGCCAACACCTCCTACTTGGAAGAAAATTAAACTTTTTCAAAACCAAATTATTCAAATTTACTATTTCGCCCAACTTTAACTGACTGTACTGAAAAAAAAATGTACTACGCTAGTTTGGCAAGTAACATGAAAAATTGGCGCATTTAATAAGGATTCAAAAATGGTGTAACACTTGCTAGATTACGTTTTCAATAATTGGTCAATTTTTTTTTTGTAAATAGCCTCGGTTTTTACACAAAATGTCCATACTTCCTTAAAATGACTTTAGCTTACCTAAAGCTTTGCTAAACTCCGTTTCTAGTTCGATAGAGACGTTACGTAATTTAAGAGCAAAGTTATGATAGTGACTCAACCTTTTTACTTTAAGTCAGGACCAGTTGCACGACATCTTCTTAAAAAAGATCTGGTTATTTTTTTTTATTTATTTTTTTCTAAGATGAGAAAACTGGTCCTGACTTAAAGTAAAAAGGTTGAGTCACTATCATAACTTTGCTCTTAAATTACGTAACGTCTCTATCGAACTAGAAACGGAGTTTAGCAAAGCTTTAGGTAAGCTAAAGTCATTTTAAGGAAGTATGGACATTTTGTGTAAAAACCGAGGCTATTTACAAAAAAAAATTTGACCAATTATTGAAAACGTAATCTAACAAGTGTTACACCATTTTTGAATCCTTATTAAATGCGCCAATTTTTCATGTTACTTGCCAAACTAGCGTAGTACATTTTATTTTCAGTACAGTCAGTTAAAGTTGGGCGAAATAGTAAATTTGAATAATTTGGTTTTGAAAAAGTTTAATTTTCTTCCAATTAGGAGGAGTTGGCTTTGAATTTTAGGCAAAAATCTACACAAGCATTATTCAAGATTACATAATAATAAAAAAATTAGATAAATTATGGGATTTGTAGCAATCGGAGTTAAAGAACCATTACAGGGATTGATTTTTTTAGTAAATTTTTAAAGTGAACATAATTTTTTAAAAACATGAGATAGATTTTTTTTCGTATTTTTCTGAGAACTGTTATAACTTGGTCTATCACCCATTTACGGCTTGACGTCGATTTCTGGGACACCCTGTATATCGTGTAGGTAGGAATGTATGAATATTTCGAGTGGGTTTTCCTAAAAAATGTTATGTACAAACCTTGTTCTTTCTTGGCCTCGTCAGCCAAATCGGTCGAGTCATTATCAAATGGTGATTTCATACAGGCGATGATTGTTGCAAAGTTAACCAAAAATTTATCTACAATTCCAAAGCCATAAAAAATTGAAATAATAGAAAACTAGACAAAAATAAAAAGTGGGGCGGCACATGTGGGAGTTGAACCCACGACCTTCGCGTTTCAACCCCGTACGCGAATGCTCTAGTCTATCCAGCTGAGCTAATGTGCCAGGTGCTAACTGCATCCGAATTCGCGTGCTATTTCGTCATGGCTGTGCACAACAGCGCCTTACGGCCTTGGTGGAAAACAGGTGCAGCTACGAACACACGCGGAACTAGTAACGTACCCATCATGACATCAAGGGAACCCTTTTGAAGGTTATGGACGTATTCAAATTATACGGGACAGATGGCGTTGTTTTATAGCATTTGTAACAGTACATGGCCAGTATGGCCACCTAGATCTCATTTATTAGATAAGATAATTAGGTAGAGTGGATAGTTGCAACGAACGGTTCAATGAGTAGAATAAGAATAAGCGCAAAGAAAACCTGGCAACCCAATTCATAGAAATTGCTGCGTAAACATAATACACCTTCTTTAATACTCATGCTCGCAAATGGTTATTTAAGTTTGTACATAACAATTTCAGATGAGAATATTTTCTTGTTTCATACTTTTTAGAGCGTGATTTTTCAGTAGTCAAACCCGACTACTGAAATACTGAATCGACAATAATATCAAAGAACTTAAACCCTAGTTCTTTGATATTATTGCCGATTCAGTTTTGGTTCGAAAATAAATTTCGTATAATTATCGAAACTGCTCACAAAATTTTACGAGAATCGATTGAGAAATGCGACCTGTAGAGGAGAATAGTCGGACATCCGGATAGACCTACAAAAGAATTTTTGCCCAAGCTGAAACAGAGACGGTTCGGTCAAAAACTGTCAGGGGTATTTTACCGCATATGCCTATGTCACAGTCCAGATTAGCAACGTGCCATTGCTACGGAAGTACGGTAGTACGGGCGCTCGTGACCAACATTTTGGTCTCATCGTTTTACGGCCAAAACAATCAATAGATTTGGTTATTCTGACTACAAAAATTGTGATAACAGAAATTTGCCGCGTTACGTCTGACCTGATTGCATTTTTTATTTCATAATCAAAAAAATACCAAGGTGTTTCATAGCAATCTCTCTGATTTTTTTGAATGTAGTTGAACGATAGATTTTAGATACCGCGAGGAGGCGTGGGTTCAAACTACACGCACTAAGAGGCATTTTTCCTGCAGTAGGACAGCAACAAGCTGGTATTATTTATAATAATATGTATTTTTCATTGCTGTTTTACAAAATCTGAAAGTGAAAAAACATTGCTCGTTATAATTTAAGCAGTCAACAGAAAATATCTATGAAGGTAATCTCCGCTGATACCGGGATTGACTTTTTTGCGACAGTTTAGCAAATCTCAGAAAAAACTGTTAGAGACTGATTTGCGGTCAACTCCTCATCACTACATAAAAAATAATTTTGTAAATTTATCAATAATGTACTTAATTTACCAAAATTATGATGAAATCAATTAACTATTATCATTTTTTTAATCAAATGTTTTTTTTAAATATTTTATCAATCTTATAATCAAATGTTTTCAATTATAAATTTTCATCAAAGGTTTTATTAATTTTATATGTAATCCATTATTAAATAAGTAAAATGTTTGTTCTTGTCATCACTCTTAGATCAAATTTAATGCATTAATATTATACATTAGTAATTTTTTATATCATCAAAATCAAATTTGTATATGTTGTGTTCACCTGTGACATGTTTTCACAGAATGATGTTTTATGTATTTATATGTAAGTTTTTGTAAATGTGTAGATTGTGTTCCTATTAATAAGTTTAAAGAAGAGAATTTCAATCAGAACATTTGAGGTAAACCAGTACCATGTCACTAAAAAGAGAAAAACACG
Source organism: Orthosia gracilis (assembly GCA_947562075.1). Lineage (NCBI taxonomy): Eukaryota > Metazoa > Arthropoda > Insecta > Lepidoptera > Noctuidae > Orthosia > Orthosia gracilis. The sequence goes on from OX387268.1 coordinate 7,642,532, forward strand.
TAGTTTTTTATCACTAATGCAACTTGTTCATGCTTTATAGTCTCCTGGTATGTTAGTGACTAATTGCGCTAACTTCACACTTTCACGCAAGCGCATTACAGAGCAGTCCACGTGGAAAGGTTTTCCACGAGACTGCGAGCTTCACTGCGGTTGCTGACCTATTTTCCACTAAGCGGCTAGACGCGGTTGACGCTGTTCGGTGACTGACTACACCCGACACCTGCTATCTTTGTTGCGAGCCGGGGACGCGTAAATATTATGTCGTCGTATGTATTATACTGGTCCGAGGTGGTTCAGGTAATTTAGGAAGGATTTGGAGGAGGATTTTGCCCAGCAATGGGAAGTAAAGGCTAATATATAAAAATGTATAATATTATGTTTTGATGAGATATATTTGAAGTATGGCTTCAATATTCTATAATTAACCTTTTCAATTACTGCATTGTTAATTTGGTATCAATGTTTCCTACTAAAGTTAGCTCATAAGGATTTTGAACAACAACATTCAGGGCGCAAAGTTGAAGGCTGAGTGGTGGGGCCTACTGAAAGACCACCAGAAAAGTTTCAGAAATAACCCTTTGTTCAGGAGTCCATTTTTAGATTTCGAAAAAGGAAACTTTTTATTTTGACCTTCAGGGCGGCTTATTTTCTGCTTGACGCAGAAAAACTAAAAAAGGCAAATCTGACATCGAAATTATGGGCTTTCCCTAAATCTGAAGCGTCTGAAAATTATCATTCCCCGCCTGCTCACAACTTTTCACCCTGAATATAGTTGCTCAAAATCCTTATGAGCTCCGCCATATAGTTATTTGTATTTACGGGGCTATATATTTTTATTCACAACACCGTCGTAGCTACGAGATATCCACTGCGGTCTACACGCACATTTAAAAATAAGTTTCTATTAATTTTATTATTCAAACATGGTAGAAGCAAACATTAAAGTTTAACAATGTAGTATAAAGATGTGCTTGTGGAAAACACGACCTCGACCTTGTTGTTAACCATTGAACAAATATTTTAGGGTGGAGCCGACTTACCAAAAAAGAGAAGGTTTTATGTTCGAATTCATGTTTGTTATTTTTTATGTATTTTTACCGATATCTCCGTCAATTCTGGACCGATTTTGAAAATTCTTTTTTTGTTCAGTTATGTCGTTCTGAGTCTCTATACTGTGATTTTTAATTTCGTAGACTAAACTGACAGCTGCCAATGACCTTATTTTCTTAAAATGTTGCAAGCGCAGAGCATAGTGTTGTAGGTAAGGCTCAATCATAAGTGATTCATAGAATCGATGAGACATGATTCCTCAATTTAATTTTACTAATTGGTGTAAATAAATTTTTTATGTATAATAATCGTAATATATTTTAATATAACAGTATTCATACACATAGTACATACACTTCTATTGTGTTAAATATGAAATCAACAATATAATAAATACGATCGATAAAATTAAGTCTGACATAAATTAGTAGAAAGTAAATAAGGGCCGGTAGTTTCTTAACAAATGTAATTCTTTTGCCGTGAAATAGTTCCATTTTTGATCTACTTCGATTTTCGATCAACTTTCGATCACTCGGGAAAGTCAGGATACGACACTATTTTTATGTAACGATAAAGTGACAACCCCCCAATGTCAGTTTAGTCTACGAAATTAAAAATCACATTATAGACAAGTGACATTCGATGTCAACGAAAGCGATATTATATACTAAAATGTTAAGGATTGATCACGTGACATTTCGATACCACAGACATTCCCTTATTTATATGTTTGACATTTTTCCAATCGCAATTTATTTTTATTTTTTTCGCTTTCGATGATACTCGTAGAATGGCACTTGTCTTGAGCCTCTGGTGAAACGAACGCACTTTGTGTAATAATGGAAATTTATACAAAAGTATGCGCGTTAAAACCTTCTTTGCCTTATGTATACCGAGAACTAATTCCCATTAGTGAAACTTCCGTAGTACGTATTTGCGCACGATTAAATAAGAAATAAACTTGCCATTGCATGAATGGCAGTAAAACCAGAACTTTACGAGAATTAAGGAAAATGTTGATTTTTGGGACCTCTGACAGATTTTTTGTTTTGAAATCATCTTTGCGGACTTTTACTTGACGTTACGTATAGAGTTATTTTTCTGCGTAAATATACTTCGATTTGTCACACCGGTGATGATGGAACCTAAGTACGGAGCCATCTATACAGCCAAATAGGAATGATTAACTGCTTTCATTTTGACACGCTGAAACAGACGAATACAGAACGAACGTTGTTCACGAAGAGTCATAACAGATGGCGTGTATAGCGCAAATGATACCGACACCGAATAAATGACCGTTTGCTACCAGGATTGCATAAATGCTCTGGAGTAAACCTTTGTCTTCTGTAGAACTGAATATCTTTGCCTTTAATGGTACACTTAGCGACCATCAGCGTACGTGGACTTAATACAAATGGGACAGTTTACTCTTAGTGATGCTCATATTAAAGTGCCATTAGAATAAGCAGAAAAATTATAAACGCTTGTACGCAAAATACGCGCTTAGTCGTGGAGTTGCGGAAACAGTCCGTCGTCGTAACTAAAGTAACTAAGCAGAAAAGAGAGCGACATAAACATGGTTCGAGTATTTGAATTATTACTATATAAAAAATGTAGGGGTAAGTTTTTCATTCATGCGCAAAATTAGGAGTAAGATTGCAATTGTTCACATCCAGATCTGGAACAGCTATATGTCCCCGCCATAAACAAAACATTCGGGAATCGAACCTTACCTTAAAATTGGGTAAATGTGCATCAAAAATTATGTCCTACCAGGTACTATCATAAGGATAAAAACTAAAACCAAGAAAATATTCTTGTTTGTCATTCATAAAGGATGTTGCTTTCTGCCGCCCTCGTATGCCAATCTGTTAAAATGTATTGTTGTGTAAACAACAAGCCCGCAGGTAGCATATGACTACGGCTATCATCTCAATATCCTTTAAGAGCCATCATCATCATCATTTCAGCCGAAAGATGTCCACTGCTGGACATAGGCCACCCAAGGCGTCGCCACATTGACCGATTCCGTGCGTCTCGCATCCAGCGCCTTCCCGCAACCTTAACCAGGTCATCGGTCCACCTAGCGGGAGGCCTTCCAACGTATCTTCCGGTTCGCGGTCGCCATTCCAGAACTTTTCGGCTCCATCGGCCATCCGTTCTGTGAGCAATGTGCCTTGCCCACTGCCACTTAAGTTTGGCAATTCTCCGGGCTATGTCGGTAACTTTGGTTCTCCTGCGGATATCATCATTTCTGACGTGATGACACAAGGAAATGCCGAGCATAGCCCTCTCCATTGCCCTTTGGGTGACTTTAAGCTTTCTGATAAGGCCCATTGTGAGCGACTACGTCTCGGTCCCATAGGTGATCACTGGCAACACACACTGTTCATAGACTTTTATCTTGAGACACTGCGGTAAATTGGAAGAGAAGATACCACGCAACCTCGCTTTAAGAGTGTCAGACAAGAATATTATCTATTTTTTTTGTTCGAGTATTCTGCTACAAGACGTTTTGCAATGAAGCCTTATTTTTAATTTCACAAACTGGTTGGTAACATTTTTGAAATTTTAAAATTTATTTAAAAACAAAAGAGAAGACAATTTATTTTCTGAGAGATTTTCTTTTTAACAGACTTCAATAAAAGGAAGAGGTTATCAATATGTCGGAATCTTTTTATTATTATTGCTTCTCAATTACTCAAAAGGGCCTGGACGGATTTGGAAAATTCTTGTTTTGTTTCAAAGGACTCCCCAAGTGATCCCATGGTCCGGTCAGGATCTGATGTTAAGATACTAGAATTCTAAACTACATATCATAATTTGTCAAATTAAGTTTCGTCGAAAGCGTCCTGATTGGCTGCTAGTTATAGGTTATGTGACGTGGGGTTTTACAAAAAAAATATCCCTAGGTTACCTATTATGAATTAAACTATCGGTGTGGGATGTGTTTTAATTAATTGTATAATTCCAGTTGATGAGAAATTCAAAACTTAGATCGTGCCAATTAGTAGGACTAACCAGAATCCTCGTCGTTGATTGGTCGGGGTTGGAAACTCAACAGGTTTGTTCAATTGTGCTAACTAACGCCCCCTTGTACTAGGAGGCCATAAGCATCCGAGAGATACATGTTTGGGAACGTAAAATTTCAAGAGATGGCGCTGTTACATTGTGTCATACAATAGATATACCTACTGTAGCAAGTATGTAGATGGATGATTAACTCCGCTGAATGCATGATTACAGCCCCTTTAGTTAGGGCGCCATCATAGACCTGTTTGTACTCAGTGACCCAATTTCATTTTCAGTGAATCGAAAAGAAGGTTATGTTTTTCGAAAATTTGAAAGTAGCAACAAATAAATGGATACGTACAGTACCACACGAAACTTGTAATTTAGGGATACTCTACTAGGCTTAGGTAGAAAAGGCTTATGTAGGTATGGACTTTGTAACTCCATGCATAAATATCATATTTATTAGTTTTAGCTGGAATATCTTAGGATCAGTTCATTCGCTTCTTATCTTACCTATCCAAGTCATGGTGCCCCAAATACCGAGTGCACTTAGCTTGCTTTTGCTAATGCATTCGAAATTCTCTTTCAGTAGAATCATCATTATCCGTGTCTTCATGCTTTCTATTTAACTAATGAATATGCTAATAATTACCAACAGCAAATAATAGTTTATATCTATCATTAAAAGGAAATCCTAATATCATTATTATCCTTCGAATCAATATTGTACATTTTCAAAAACGTTAAATATTGTCTCAGGTTTATAAAGTGCTAGGAATGTCATATTATGTTAGAAGTTACCAAAACATTTGGTAAATCTTCGATTTAACTGGAAAATCTTTGGATGTGTCTTTTACCTTAACTTATTTATACCTTTGTTATACATACGTGTACCAAAGCAGCCTTTTCAGTTTGTTACTAATCCTCGACGCCATATTACTCTCGATACATGCAAGGCTTGTTTATGTACTTACCTATATAAGTACTTGCATCTTATCATCCACTGAGTGTCATACTAGAGAAAACCGTCAAATGAAAATCGATTACTTTCAGTATTGCGAGTAGTTAATTGTACTAGCGAATTCAATGTCTGAATGACTAATCGACCATTTTTATGTTTGAAACTTGACAGTACAAACTTGTTGAAGCTTTGGTATATCTGATAACATTCGGGATAGTTTAGTTATCAACGTTAATACATGCGTTTGCGAAGTTTTACATAAATAAAATAAAGCTACGATGAAACATGGCTTCAGAACTGGGGCAGATTACAAAACACGCCTCCACACATAGTACTTAAAGGAACATAGAGCAAGCGTGTGACAGGACAGGTCCAAACAGTGTAGATTCAGAAGGAGAAAAAATTTTGGTGTAGATAAATAGTGTATACTATTGTTTTTTACACTAACTAAAATGTAGAATTTGGAATACATTATTTCTGACTTTGGTAACAGATGGCGTTGCTGGGCGACCGTCGCAATGCGCGCATCAAGCGCTCCACTAGTCGACTAGTACTTCAAATGGCCAATCAGGACTTCAAACATCCAAAACAGAGCTGGTGGGCAGTGTTTTGTTGCAATTTGGCAAGCTTTTATTTAACTAAATTCCATCTCAAATAACATTAGACCTCTTTCCAAATCTTTTTACAGTCCGTTCAACCGATTTTGAGTTCTATCCCGTAAACATAAGGATGACATAAAAAGCATAAACCTGTTACCAAAACCAACTGTTTACTACAGCTACCATTTGTCGTATTACCAACGCAATAGAAGTCAAAATCGGTTGAACGGGCTATAAAATGGGCTAATTTAAACGTCTAATGTTATCGCAAATGGAGTATAACAAGGAATGTATGTGTGTCGGGTCAAATCTTGCAGCTGAATTCTAAAGCAGTTATCCTCCACCGATTAAGATGAAATTTTGCATACACGTTTAGATTGGATGACAATGCGTGGTTAGTTAAATGACGTCATTCTAAATCCAATATGGTGGATAGACTAAATTGACAGACTAATTATTTTTTGTGAACTGCCATGATATGGGTATCAAATGGATGGATTTGCTGAGAAGAATACGAAAAAAGCTTGTTTAGAAAAAAGATTTTTTGATCAATAATTTATTTTCATTAAGTCTGCTTACAAACTTTATAATTTCTCGATGCCTATAGTTTGGTTTTAATTAGAAGAATGGGATTTAAAAAATGCGAAACATTTTGATATGTATAATTGAGCTCGAATTTAATTAATTGCTTTACCAGTTTTGATACTAAATAAGTATGACATAGTTTCCACGTAGTTGAAACTATGTTACTGTCCGTCATGTATGCAAATGACGTTCTACTCTAGGGTAATAAAGCTTTTACGAGGTCGACTAAACTACATAAGAATTAATAAAATTAAAGCAAAACACAAATTATACTTCATGAGCAAAAATCGTAAACACGATCTTTTCCGAACATTAGTATTAAAAATCGTTTTAGCAAAAAAACTAAACCGTCTTCCAAAACAAAGCGAAAAATAACTTCTTTTTTGGAAGTCGGTGACAAAAATGAAAAAATAGGTACCTACCAAAGACGTGCGTTGTAGTTTTTTGTTTTGGAAGTGGATTTAGTGTTTTTGTTAAAAAGATTTTTAATTTTTTCTTTTTAGTTTTAGTGCCTTATATTACCATGAAAATCATTAACAGCCAGAGGGCTTCTCATAACAATTCCAACAAGCCTAAACACGACTGGGATACATTGTTTTATTACGGAGTTCCAGTGCCTACCTTCCGGCTTCATCACCAAAGCAGTTCGATGGTACCATTTTCATTAGAAACATTTATTTAAATTTGCTTCATCACAGTCATTTACCTATTCAGGATATCTTATACCCAAATTATACTTAAGATTGAGAAATTCCAGTGCCCATCTGTGGTCTTCTTCATCAGTTCCACTTTACCAAATGATACTTTCTGAATGCAATGCAATATCTGATTGATGAAAATTCCAAAATCGCTATATGTATGCCTATAAAATTTGAGGAGTGTCCTAGATTTCCATGGGAACCTCTTATCAGATCCCGACTTGGTAACAATAGGACCACCTTGAGAATATACCTTATCAAATAAAGAATTTTCAAAATCGGTTCATAATGACTGAGTAATTGTTGACCAAACACAAGAAAAAAACAAAATCGAACATAGAAACTCCTATTTTTTGGAACGTCGGTAAAACCAATCTGCAGGCCTTGAATCCTTGATAGAGTCAAGCGCGTTGAACAGCTCGTAAACTATGGGGTCTTAAATAAGCGAATGCTATAATAATAGTTTCGGATTCGGTTTATTAGCGGGTTAACCTCGAGTTTAAATTGCCCCGCACTTTACCCACTGTTATTTTCATTGTATCCATGGTTACAATTACTTGACCCGTATATTAACTTCGAAAGAGAACCGTTCATATTGTTTTTTTTTTATTAATTTCGATTCAAATTTTATTTATTCAAGAACTTTTTTACAAAATTTTATCATTGGCCCCAAACTGGGCAAGCCTGTATCATGGGTACCAAGAATATATGTATTGTACAAACTTCGAATCTACGCTAATATTATAAAGAGGAAAGATTTGTATTTTTGTATGTAACGAATAAACTTAAAAACTATTGGACTGATTTAAAAAATTCTTTCACCTATGGAAAGCTACATTATTTCGGAGTAACATAAGCTATAATTTATTTTCAAAAATATTAGAGATCCTTATGAAAATTGCAAAAAAAAATCCTATAAAATTCACTACTTGGCGAGAGTTGAGAAAACTATTGATGATACATAAAAATTACGTACTACATGATTATAGTACTCATTATTACCTACAAAAAAGTCTGGGCGAATATCTTTAACTATCATAGTTAAGTCACAATTTCAGCTTTTATGTTCTAAAATTTAATAAGTTCACCGGTAGAAACAAAAGCTATTAATTCTTATTCAAATAAATAGTCTAAAAAATTGGTAGGTAGGTAGGGTAGGTGGGTAGTTATGTAGGATAGGATAAGTAGGGTATAGCCCGCGCCAAACTTCTTGACCGCCCTAAAGTTAGCTACAATGACTGCGCAGTAGTAAATCTCATACAAAAACAGCTCCGTTTCGTGCCATGCGCATGCTGTAAGTCAACTTCAGGGCGGCCCAGAAGTTTGGCGAGGGCTATATGTAGGGTAGGGTAGGGTAAGTAGGTTGATAGGTAGGGCAGGTGAATAGATTGGTAGGTAGGTAAGGTAAGTGGGTAGGTAGGTAGAGTTGATAGATAGGATAGGTAGGGTAGCTAGGTAAGGTAGATAGGTGGTAGGTAGGTAAGGTAGGTGGGTAGGTAGGTAGAGTTGGTAGATATGATAGGTACGGTAGGTAGGTAAGGTAGATAGGTGGTTCACTACCGACCTTTAAAAGACTGGTTAAGGAACACTACCTGTCACTATGATCTTATTCTTGTTGGAGCTGTATTGTTTTCTTCTGTATATTTATATGTATGTATGTATTTATGTATATATTTTAGTATTTTATATTTTGTGCTGCCTATGTTTTTAAATTATTATTAATTTTAAAATTGCACCAAGTGCAACCCCATGTCATGTCCAGGCTTTCTCTTTCCATTCTGGGTTGCCTGGAAGAGATCGCAGAACGCGATAAGGCCGCCTGTTGTATGTTTGTGTTTATTTTAAGATTTCTGTATGTATTGTTTTTTTTATCTTGGTGTACAATAAAGTATATATATAAATAAATAGGTGGTAGGTAAGTAGGTTGCCGGTTTACGGGAACGAAGCCGCAGGGATTAGCTAGTTTTAAAATAATATTGAGCTTTAAATTCTACTTACCCAATAGTGATTATTCTAGCATGTCTTAATTCGATTTATTTGCATCAATTTAAACTCACGTCTTTTTCTTATGGGGGTAGGCAGATACTACAGAACAACACCTGCTACGATCCTTATTTACTGGTACGGGCACACTGGCGCCGAAACCGCAGTGGAGACCTCCTTAAGTGAGGTAACGCTCTGAATGATATTATCGATTTGTTTAGAAGTTACAAGGGGGCCGCCCTTATCGTTCGAAATGTGTGACAGAGATAAAAATAGCGTAAAGTCGGCCTTGTGGATAAAATGTAAGTAAAATTAGATTTTAAGAAGTTACAACGTAGGACAACCTATTAGCTGTCGCAAGATCTTTTTATACAGTAGTAGACCCGTAAAGATAGAAACATTTTATTTTGATTGGATACGTGTTTCTTTTTTTAAAGGCCGTCCTTTTTGGGCCACTTTTGGATTTTAGGTTTCCCCCAGTCCTTCCAGAAACTTTTGTTGTTACCATTTTTCTTTTCATTGTTTGTTAGGTCGAAGGTGTTTTACAGAATGTAGGTATTTTGTACAATAATGTTCAAACGACTGGCTCTGGGCTTTCCACTGCCGCATTTTGGCACCATGACAAAACATCAAGATTTCTTGTATATTTTTTCATATATCGATGTTTTATGTTTATATGTATATATTTTTTTAAAGATCATCGTAAATACATTGGCGTAAAATAAATCTACTATATAAAAATAAGTCGGGTTTTCCTTCCTGACGCTATAACTCCAGAACGCACGAACCGATTTCCACGGTTTTGCATTCGTTGGAAAGGTCTCGGGCTCCGTGAGGTTTATAGCAAAGAAAATTCAGGGTAGGATAGGTAGGGTAGGGTAGGGTAGGGTGTGTAGGGTAGGGTAGGTAGGGTAGGGTAGGTAGGGTAGCTAGAGTAGGGTAGGTAGGGTACGGTAGGTAGGGTAGGGTAGGTAGGGTAGGGTAGGTAGGGTAGGGTAGGGTAGGGTAGGTAGGGTAGGGTGGGTAGGGTAGGGTAGGTAGGGTAGGGTAGGGTAGGGTAGGTAGTGTAGGTAGGTAAGTAGCCAATTGACGGGAGCGAAGCCCCGGGGGTCAGCTAGTTACATTATAATAATCTGTTCTATATACTATAACCTTTGTTATTCGTTCATGGTATAATTTAAAAAATCTTTTTACAAAAATTATAACCGACTTTCAAACAAAAACACTACAAAGTAAAAAAATAACTTCAATTTCGGAAGTCGGTGCTTCTGTTTTCGTTTCATCGTTTTTTGACACCGACTTTCGAAATTGAAGTTATTTTTTTAGTTTGTAGTGTTTTTGTTTGGAAGTCGGTTGTAATTTTTGTAAAAAATATTTTTATTTTTCACTTTTTAGTTGTGGTACACAATGGACCAGTTCTATGGGCTGGGTACCTACGCGTATAGTGCCCAAAGTGAAGCTAGAATAGATTAACCCAATAACATGAAAATTAAACGAAATCGGTGCTATGAGAGTATACCAGGGTGAACTGTTCACACCTACGTAACCCTTTAGAGCGTACCAGTGTGATGTTATGTTATGAAATGGTGTAAACAATAAACAGAGATGCGATTGGATCTATCCAGAGTGATTTGCCGTCATTTATTGAAGAGTTCTGATGTATTTCCCTGAAGTTCTTCATCAGATCTTGATGAAAATTTAATGGAACCACATGACAAGCACCCGCTTTTAAATGACAATCAATCATCAAAATCGGTTCGCCCAATAAAAAGTTCTGAGGTAACAAACACAAAAAAAAAAATACAGTCGAATTGATAACCTCCTTCTTTTTGCGAAGTCGGTTAAAAATACATGGACAGACAAACTGACTAAGCTTTATTCTATGTCGCAGCGCGTGACGCCCAGCGGGCCACCTCTACATAAAAAAGTCCTTAGGGTGAGTCCACACCATGCAAGGTGGCGTAACACAGTGGGGCTACAAGTGCCGACCTAGCCCGTTGTTTTTCCCGACTGTCGAAGGGACGAAAACGTTCTTTAGAGACTTAATTATTTTTATTTACATTTTTAATATTTTTCCCCACACTAGGAATTTTATCCTGTATCGTGGGTGCGTTTACAAACATTTAAACTCACAAACACAAGACACCCAGATCCGGCACAACTATCTGTAGGCCTAACAAATATTCGTTCCGTGCGGGAATCGAACCCGCGACACGGAGCGCAGCAGCCGACCGCTCAACCACTGCGCTACACTTCTAAATTATTATTTAAAAAACTAAATTAATTAAATTGCTTACTCTAAACACACAGAAAAGAAATGACACCGTCAGCTAAAACAGTGACTTTTTTATTTATTAAACACCTTTAATTTTAATCTAAAATATGTAACTGTATAACTTGTTAAAATATTTCAAGATTATTTTAAATGTATCAACAATATCATTGACATTTTGGGTTAAGCTCGCCTTTGTACATAAGTTTTCCTTTTGTATTTGTAATGTTTATTTTGTGTACAATAAAGAAAGTGAATATAATATTATGAATATTGGCATTGATAGACAGATTGGCAATGTATATAACATTTCTTTTATAACATTTTAGATACTATATCAAAAGTTATTTGCTAAACACGAGGTTAAATATTCATTATTGTATGACGAACTGCAAATTTAACTTCGAGTTAGGATCTAACTGTGAGTTATTTTTTTATTGCAATTGGGCTTTAGTGATTAGAAGTAAGAGTTATGTCAAGCTCGTAAAGAAAATACGAGCTCCACTATAAACAATATAATGTATTATGCTAACTTATTTATTATCTTATACATAATTTCTACCAGTTAATTTTACCTCTGTTGTAGAATTAATAATCACACGAAAATAACACCACATACCTGAGTGTTTAGAGGCGAGTTTCCTGTGCAGTCAGGCTACATCAGAGTTGCGGTCGGCGTTGTTAATTGGTTTAGGCACAATGAGGCCAAGTCTTGCAACAACTGTTATCTGAAAAAGAAACATTGTTTAGGTACTGTACTTCATTGTCATAGGCAGAATTGTTGCCTAGGTAAGTAACAACAAAAATAAGCTTTACATTTAAACACGATGCACTTTAAATGATTAAAAAAAACAACTGCTCAGTACATTTATATTCAAATGCCTCGACAAAAAATAAAGAAAATCGTACTTTTAACCGACTTCAAGGAGGAGGTTATCAATTCGACTGTATTTTTAGGGCTCCGTATCTCAAAAGGTAAAAAAGGAACCCATATAAGATCACTCTCTTGTCCGGCGGTCTGTCCATGTGTCACCATCGATTTTCTCAGGAACAAATGGACATTTTTTTTTTGTTGGACTGTCATCCAATGACTTCTCCCGCTCTGGGTGAAGCGGAAGAGCGAGTCAGACTTTTACTGACTAAAACCCACCCGTGTACATTCCGTTGCTTGTGCCAGGGCCGCGGTAACTCTCTTTCAAATTTATCCACGACCGGGTGGACCTAGCAAGTTAAAATTTATACCAGATACTGAGGTCTATAGTCCCTATTGTGTCCGTGTATATAAAAATCAAGGTACTGAGTCAACACGATAAAAAGATCTGGGAAAATTTAGATTTTCGCGAAAATTTGTAAGTTCCGAAATTTACCTTAATTTTTTGTTATTTTTATTTCGAAATTTACCCTTTACTTGTGCTTTAATACCTTCCTTTTAACCAAAATTGACAATTCTAGGTCGACCGGAAGTACCCTATAGGTTTTGATCTAAAACCTATTTGGTAGTTCCCGTCGATCTAGAATTACGAAATTTGGCAAAAAGTAAGATGACAGCACTTTATTAGTGCTGTCATCTTACTTAAATGAATAATTCCCAAAAATAAAAAAGCGGAAAATTAAGTTAAATTTTGGTACTTTACCTAAGTTCACGAAAAAATCTAAATTTGCCTACGAGTACACATCTTTTTTTAAATGTATTTATCTCATAACTTTTTACTAGGTAAACCAATTTTGATAATTTTTTTTTGAAAGCTGGTGTTTTTCATGTGGCTCCATTTAAATTTGATTAACATCTGATGAATAATTTCGGAGATTTATTAACAGTACTCTACAATAAATGACGGCAAATCTCTCGGGATTGTTGCAATCGCATATCTGTTTATTGTTTACACCATTTCATAACATAAGATCACGTGCGTAGTCAGTGTCAAAAAACAAAAAAACAAAAACAAGGACACTAATTTCCGAAATTGAAGTTATTATCCAAATAAAAACACTACAAAGACGGTTGTATATTTTTTTATTAATTAAGCGACTCGATAACTGTATAAAAACCCTCCATAAACTGCGAACCTAAAAATATCTATAAAAACTCTACTAGTGACGGCTAATCCATGGGATTATCCAAAAACTTACTAGGGCTAATCCTTGGGATTATTTAAGAAAAACTGAGCAATTATTTCGTGCAAAATGCTTAATGATGCGTAATGCAACTTAACTTAAACAACTTTCACATGTTGCCTAGCAACCTTAATCTTAAAAGCCAGAACTTGAGTTTATACAATCACAGGCATGTCAAATATACCGGTTTAATAGATTACGAGTTTTCTACGGAGAAATACAATAAGCAAAGGGTGTGGTTGCTTAGAAAACTTTTTTCGTTAGACATTATTATTCAAACAAGAACTATCAAACTACGTAGTACCAGACGTTTCTTTGCTTCACGTGACGTGATTACAAACGGACATTATTTACTTATTAAAACAGTGCAATGAGTATGCACGTTTACAAGTAAACTGTTCGTGAAACTCTAGATACAATCGAGTACAATAAATAGTTTCAGACAGCGCCGACGACCCTGGTAACGTGACATAACCTTGACTGGCTGAAAATCAACAAACACTTTTTTACTGCGTTATGTGCTCCTGGTACAAGGCCAGCATAATCTTTTAGAATACATTGCAAATTGATCCTCAGTTTATGGATATTCCGGTATTATAAGGAAGAAGGAGATTACGTTTCAGGCCGTTCTATTTTTCTACACTTTTTAGAAAAGTTAGACAAGGAGGATATCACACTTATAAGAAAGCATTTTGTGAATTGTCGTTTCTAATTAACTTTAGTACAAACTGAAATAAAATACAGACACAAGCCTTACAATGAGTGGATTACGTTTTAGATCAGTCAGTAACGTACGTAAGGATTATATCAACCTATGTAGTTTAACATTGCTCATATTTCGGATGCCATAAATTTTTAATTTTTATGCAATTGTTCGAAATTATTTCACGAACAAACATTTAGGTAGGGTTCGTTTACATTGTTAAGGTGCTTAGAACTTTTTTTTGCAGATACTTAAAGAGGCCAGTGATAAAATTATAATCCAGGTAGGATGACCTACTTACCAAAACTGGGCTGTTTGATTTTAATATTATATTAATTTTCAGCAATTGTCTTCAAATTACCTCAAGATCTAAATAAAACATAACATTTTTATTTTTTTTGGCTTGGTAGCGCAATGTCTCCTTCGGTTTTACTATCAGGATATCATGGATTTAACAGAAGTAGATATTAAACTCGCTGAATTTCAGGGCCTTACAGCGTATGTTTCGCCCAGAATCCTGTGTAACGTATCGATTTTTCCAACTTAACGTGTAACCCTGGGTTACAATGTAATATAACCAACAGAGAGGTTGCAATTTTACCAAAATAAAATAATAGGTAGGTACATTTTTTATATTATTTTGGTTTTGCCTATAGCAAAATAAAGTCAGTGTTTTAAACTACTTTTATTCAATCACTTTCTTTTTAATCAATTATTCTGTTATAGAAATTGAACAAGCCTATTTATTTACTTATAAATCAACTAGAACGCAAATCGCTTATGGTAGCATGCAAAAACTGACAGACGTAGAATCTCCTTTCTATATAAAATGTACGTTGCGCGCACAACTTGAAGAGGTTAAAAGATAGAAAAAAAATGGATAAATATAGGACAGGACAACGTCTTTCCGGTCAGCTAGTAATCAAAATTATACTGTGAAAAGGTGCAAAACGCTGAAATCATCCGCAACGTCTAATCCCGCATCTCTACTAGGATAGCATATATCTACAACTATAGAATGTTTCAAGAACGCATTTCGTGACTTGTGACCAAAGAACTAGGAAAAACGATAAAAATGGCACTTGAGTTTCATTAGTGTAAATTACGTAACGCAGCTGATTTTTATAAAAAATATCAATAATTTTAGTAAATATTACAAAGTCAAATTAAATTATGTTTTCCGGAACGCAAAAATTTAGTATTTTTGATTGAACTTGGCATTTTTAAAATAATCGCTCTGAATTTTAATATCGGTCAGGGTTTGGCGGAGTCGCAAATTAACCCCAGATAATATAGAAAATAAAGTAAAATAATGTTATAATTTACACGTACCTATATTTAAATTCATATTCAGCGGCATCAAAAAGCACTATAGTTAAATTAAAACAAAAACAAATAAATGCAGACATATTAGTTAACTTAATTTTAGGTAGGTTTTGAACAGTAATAAAATTATATTTTACTGCCAAAATCACTTTAAAAAAAAATCACTTCACTGTTTCACAACACCGCAACTATAACTTTGTCTAATAAATATTTTCGCCATATATATACTAACTAAAAACACGTGTAGCCACAACGCTGCCTCTAACTTGTCTGAAACGGACCATAGGAATCCAACACGAACACCTCGCGGTATCATGGCACGAGACTGACTGGGTAAATCATCACTTCTCCTTGAACGACAATTGCCGAAAGTGTTCGTTTCAGCTGTACACGCTGGGTCAAGTGGTTCCCGCTACTCAACATTCTACAAGTCATTGATCACGAAAGAAAGTCATAAATCTCCGTATAAAAACCTATAGTACACTAAACCATTAGTAATAATAATGTAGCGAGGTTATATTTTGTTCAATATTTTTGTGACTAAAGTAGCATCTGATGAGGTCAATGTCCTTGCAATTCATGCCCCCCGTGTAAAATCTTCCCTCGCAACTTGTGAGGGAATCAGTCCCCTAACTAAGAAGCATCTACGATTAATCAAAGGAATAGCGACCTTCGGGCTTAAAAGTCGACTCCTTCCGTAGCATGATTTCTTCATTCATCATCAGTCATAATCATACATGATTTAATAAAACCTACCTACCAAAGATGCCTCTAAAAATCGTGTAGCGTAAGAAAATTTTGTATTTTGGGAGGAAGCCTGGAAAAGAACCTTGCTATGTAACTTAATGCAGGTTGTTTTGAACGCGACCCACCATATCACGATCAGAGATCTTTTGGCTGAATGACTATCTGAAAACTATCTTAAATGACGGCCTTGTCAAAACAGTTTAAAAATTTATTTATTTATGTTGGACTAGAAAAGATAGATGGCGCTCCACGGCTGAGTGACATACTTAGCGACATAGGTGTCGCTACATGAAAACCAAGCATTTATTCCCATAGATATAGTATGTACAGCAAAAAAATTCTAAATCTATGTTTATTCCTTTGTCTCTTAAGGGGGATGTAATTCAGCAGTAGCCGCAGCCCATGCAACTAGTCTTAAGCGAAATTAAATAAAAATTCACAATTTATTTTTCCCTAGACTATGCCTCAGCTAATAAAGCTACAATTGTTGACCAGGTTTTGGTGCGACAGTGAGATTACAACTTACAAAACCAAGGGGTATCGATTTTGGGGTCTGAAGTTGTATAAAATGGCCTCGCATTCAGCTGAAACTGTACTGCGCTAGGCCCACTTAATAGGGTGAAAGTTTTATCACTGATGTGCGGCCTTCAATAACTGTACCTACTACTCATATACATATGGATTCTAACAATGTAACTGGTTATTGTAAAGTATATAAAAATAGAGGAATACCCGGCACGTAGTAAACATACGTAGAGCCTAATACCTTTAATTGCACTGAAGCCCAGTTACTATAGCAAAAGGATAGTGACGGTCGAAGTCTTACACTTTTTATGGCCTACGGGCGTGTAATATGCGAAGAGAAACTATGTTCCATAACCACATATCAAGAATGTTATGGACCGGTGCTTAAAATAGATTGATTGAGATATGGCCAGTACGAGGCGACTCTGCTTTATACTGCTGCAAGCAGGCGTCTAGGTTGATTTATGTATAAAAACAGACGTTTGGTTTAACGCCCCACCGCACCGACGTCGTCATGCAATGCGGTGTCAAATGACGTCACAACGTACCATATGGCATGAACTTCTACCCCGGCCAAATTTCGGTTATAAATTTAACAGCGGAAACTAGACATCGACGTGCGATGTATCTTCCCTTACTCTCAAAGTCCGATAGGTCGTTTTAAACCGACGCGACAAACGAATTTTTCGTGATTTCCAAGGCACGAAGATTCCATACCATAATGCCATGTTTCAAAATGCATGAGCTCAATTTTGCGCCTGCCATGCCGTGTTCAAGATCTCAATGGCGTTATGTAAAAGCGATGTATTATTGGAGTAATTTCAATGGAATGATTATTAATGGTGCTCCAACACAGCTGTTAAAAATGTTTGCAAACATTAATTAGTAATCATTTTCTAAACAAACATTTTATCACAATGTTATTTTTTTTTTATCATGTTACGTAATGTTAGTAAACATACAAATTGTTAATTGACAAATTGTAACAAGTGCTTGCATCCAGTTAGAGCGCTTTTTTTTTTTGTAAACATTTTACATCAGTGTAGGAGCACTCACAATAGAATGTGAAAATTCCTAACATTTGTTAATAAATGTATTAGTGTTAGAAAATGTTTGTCAACATTTTTAACAGTAGTGTCGGAGCACCATTAGCCAAAACTTTTAACAAGTCTTGTTTGCGACGGATAAACACTAATAGTATTTTTTCATGAACTTACTTCTGCCAATCCATTTTTCAATCAATTTTAAACTGGATAATATGTTATGTTTACAAGTTTGTCTGATCTTGATATTTTTATTGCTGGTAGAGTGATCACAATTTTGCCTCGGGGTACGATGATTGTTTGAACAACAATTATTCAAAAAATAAAAAACTAGAAACGTTCGGTACACAAAAAAATAGGCTGTTGCTAGTCGTCCGGTAAGCGGACGAATAAAATAAATTGGTCATCCGATTATCGGATGAATAAAATAAATTATTCCTCTGATAAATATAGGTAATTATTCTTCTAGTAATGGTATGGTTACATATTTATTTACCGAGGGAAATACCAGTAGTGCATCACATAATCGATTCGTCTTAACATACATCTTAAAGAACCTAAGAAACCAGTTAACAAAAAATCCATTACCGAACAACGTAAGATAATGTTTAAATGACGTTGACAAAAAAATAAAAATGACTTTCATCTAAAAATTAATAATAAAGATTAAACTTATGCTATTGTGAATGAAACGAATATGAATTTATCTATTATGACACAATACTTTACACCTGAAAGATGGAAAAAGATTATCAAAATGTGTAGCAAAAACAAATTACTGGAATGGGAATGTAAATGCTGCAAGTTGAACTTAAATATAACTGTCGAGATTGACGATGATGAAGCGCAGAATATAAAAAAGTATAGGATGCGATTTGTGTCTAGAATGGTATCATTAGAAAAATGCGAGACCCAAAAGAATACCCGTAGGAAAACTTTGGATATGCAATTATTGTAAACATAGTGAAAAGGGATAAAGAATTTCATATATTTGTGTGTACCGGTGATCAGGATAGGCTGGTCACAGAACAGAAACGGCACTCGTATAATTTACAACATGTCTATTCCCAGATACTTTCAAGGAATCAATCTGACTAGAGTTTGTCTTACAATTCGATCAAAACAAAGTGCGATCACCGCCAACCCGCCAACAATTCACACATCCGCCTTTAAAATTATTCCAATAAAATTATATTAATGTAATCATCTAATTGAATTACTCAATAAAATAACTTATATTAAATAACAATTATTGAGAGATATTTATCAAATAATCATGCGTAATAATTAACTTTATTATTTTTTCGATGTACCGAAAGATGACAAGCGAATCTTGTCCTAATTATTATATTATCACTGTCTACTGTCTAAGCATGTTAATATCTCGCTTCATTTTCTTTGGCAAACCAAAAACCGTGTTATCAGTACTTTCAGGTCGTCCTTTCCTCTTGATCGCAGATTGGACCACAATGTTCGAAAGTATGTTTTTTTTTGTCACAGTTCCAGATTTTATTGTTATATTTTCATGTGCGGCAGCACGTAGAAGTACGAGTAGTTGGATCGTTAGATAGCTCTAATTTTGCCCACAAACAGCAATTTTTAATGATTTTGTTGCATCTTTGATTGTTGCGTTTGTTGAGGTTCATCAGTGTTAATCTCCATATTTTCAAATTCTTTGTAAATTAGACGTATTTTCTTATTTTATCTTATTCATCATCATCATTACAGTATCGTTTTCGCTATCATTATAATTACGACCATAATAATGGCTATTATTGTCAACGTCATCATCATTATCGTCATTGTCATTGACAATGTCGTTGTCACTGTCATTGTCAACATGTCTGTCATGTCTTTTTGGATGTTATTTACTTTAATAATTATTACTTCTTCGTTATTATGCCAAGATTCCACTAAGTCGGCTAATATTTTCATTCTCTTCAAATAAGATTTCGTGCCCACTTCGGCTACTAAACCTGGTAACTGCTTCGCAATCTCATTTGCTTTCCAATATTTTTCGTTCTCGGATAATATGTTTTCCTTATATTCTCTGGAAGAGATAATAGCTTCCGGCGCATGAACCTGATCATCACAAGAAGAAATAATGCTGTGTGTTTTATAGTAATAACTACAAGTCCATCGATTTTTGCACAAGCTTTCTTCGAATAAACCTTTCTGCGCTATTTTTCGGACTATTATACCTTAATATCATATAGCTTACCAGTATAAGCCTTAATAAATAAAAAAAACATGTTAAATTATGATTCAGCAGCAAAGCAAAGATGACAAGAGGATGTTTTTATTCTACAAATTTATGCGAATATTTAATACAAATCAAAACGCGGCAACTTGTCTTTGTTGTCTCTGGAATACCTACGAGATAAATTCTGAACTGTGTCAGAGAGTATGTCTCCAGTTCATAACTATGATAAAAAATTAACTTCTAGTAACTCTACTAAAATACGTAATCAGTTTTAAGACACCATCAGTTTGGTATTGCAGGACTGTCTCGCATAGCCTATCCTAGCTTTACTATATTTATTTAATTAAATATATTAAGGTATATATATTTATATATTTTGAAACCCCGAAAATTAGGTGTTTGATGGAAACGACTCCTTTTAGCGGTAAAAAGACACGCATGTGTTTTGGTGGCATTAAAAGAGACCAGATTGTCATCACCCCACTGGGAGACAAGGCCAAACATCAAATCTGTCCGCTCCACCATAACCTCTTTCAAGGAATGAACTTCATCCACGCTGTTTTTTGCGCTGGACAAGTATCTCTCTGAATCAGTACTGTCATCTGCGTATACAACAATACCAGGCTGAAATAGGTCATTTATGTCCAGCAGGAAAAGGGTTGCAGAGATAACAGACCCCTGAGGCACTCCGGCATCAATAGCCATAACGTCAGAGGAGCAGAAGAAGAACTGGGGAAGAAGTTGAACTGTCGAGGCGCTGCTCAGTGAAACGAGTGGAGCACTGGAGCTAACTCAACCTATGGGAATCTCATTTGGAGACTGCGTGGACGCCCGAATCTCCCATGATATGGCCACCGGCATGTGTGGAGTATACGAGGAATTTTCACCAGCTGGCGGGGCAGCCTTTGGCACGTGGCTGGCGTGCTATTTGGGCCCCCTACTGACTGCGGTTGGCCAATGGCTGGCACCGTGCTTCGGATCCCGCTACCTTCCAAAACCCGGCAAGATTTTCACAAAGACCAAGACCGGTTCTGAACAGCGCAACTGACATCCTCCTATTCCTCTAAAGGCACTGGACCTCCCACACACCGACGGAAAACACTTGCGAGCCAGGCTGCCCCTTGCGGAGCCTACCACCGCTTAAGTGGGATCGTTCAGCCATAGCCATGCCGTTGCCTGGTGTGGACCACTAGGAGGTACCTACTACCCACCCCTAAAATAATAAATACTTGTTTATATTTACTCGCTGTCGTCATTCCTTTCAGTAACATTTGTGTAATAACAACGTGAAATTACAATAACTTAAAAGTTATGACAGCTGTCAAATAATAATAAACGTTGAATTGGTTTTTAGGGTTCCGTAGTCACCAAGGAACCCAGTTTCGCCATGTCCGTCTGTCCGTCTGTTCATCCACAGCTTAGAAAGCTATAGTTGGAAAAATAAAAATACGATTTAGCGGGTGTTAAAGTTTGCTAAAATTTTTACTGCACAGGGTTTCGTTTTTGACGTAGTTTTCTAGGGGAGCACTAAGGAGGCTTTTTTTATGAAATTTAATCTTTAAGGTGTTGAAAAATAAAATTCTTCGGGATAAAGTAAATAATCTTCCAGGCATTCTACATGGAGCGACTGCCTATGTAACCTCCACAACCCAGTAATAAGAAGCCCCTTGGTAAGACTGGTTGTCAGATTTTCGGGCTTCTGACGACCCGTAACGACTGTCAAGGTATCAGGATTGACAACCCGGGACCAATGGCTTAGCGCGCTTTCCGAGGCACGGAGGAATCTCGGTATGTAAAGATGGCCATGGTCACCCATCCACAGACCAACATCGGGAACCGTAGCTTAACCTGATGGACCGACCCGTGCAACTGTTATTACTTAGCCACGAGCTCCTTAAATTAAATATTATCTAAAAAAATATCTGCCTTAAGAGTGGAGAAGAGTGTATGCAATAAATAAGTAAGATATATAATTTATTTATATATCCTCAATATGGTCACACTACACAATATGGACATACTGCAGTACGACTACAAGTAAACAAAAAAAAATTGCATAAAATCAATGAAATTCACTGTTGATGATCTTGACATAGTTATCATTTAAAATTATTTTGAAAAGACTGGTTAATCGTTTTAGGAGGAAATTATGTGAAAATACAAATAAATATGTTTACAATGATTAAATTCAGAAATTTCGATTTAAACACTTACGCGTGAAATATTATATCACCTTTTGGGCAACACGTACTATCGCAACCACTCACAATTTTGCACCATTTCTTGAATTATAACAATGCTTAACGCGAAAAATCTCAAACGTAACTGTGAACCACAAAGTAAACAACGGCCTT
Organism: Orthosia gracilis; assembly: GCA_947562075.1. Classification (NCBI taxonomy): domain Eukaryota; kingdom Metazoa; phylum Arthropoda; class Insecta; order Lepidoptera; family Noctuidae; genus Orthosia; species Orthosia gracilis. The sequence continues at coordinate 7,664,714 of OX387268.1, forward strand.
ATTAGCTGTCCGTGTCCATATATATAAGTTTCTCTGTGGTCCCTATCTCAGAGCAATGAGGTCTGTATATATAAGTTTCTCTGTGATATATTAGCCCGATTTTTTTTGGTACATAGGTCCCATGTTGCCACATTACCGAATCCTAAAGAAATAGAATTATAATTCGTTGATTTGCCAACCTAAAATTTTGGGATTTTCAGTAGTAGTTCAAGTATTGGTTCTGGTAGTTCAATTCTGGTTTGGCTAGCGTGGTGAGGATTTCTAAGCATTTTCCAGGAGATTTAAATAAGAAGATAGCAATACTATATTCCACGCTAGAAAGAGAGGTCAGCCCACAGAGAGCAAGATAGAGATACGTAGGTATTTGACTCAAGATTTTGTTCCAAGAGTGGCCTACAGAAGTAATAATGCCTCCTTTTTCTTGAGCTGAGCTAATGCCCTCCGTCTTTGGCTGATTTTTGAAATTCTAAATTTAAACGAAATAAATGCGTTTTTCTTTTGTATCTTTTGAGTTGAAATATTTTCTTTCTGCCAAAAGTCAGTGCTGAAATTTTTTTATCCTGATTTGACTGAATTTATTAATGTTATAGAACTTATAAAATTTCCGTCATACTTAGCTTTTTATTAACATGGGCCAGCGCAAAAGTATACAAAAGCCAATGTTGAATAATTAGTAGGAATATAGTTTCCTCCGTTCTTGTTTTTTTTTCGGATAAGTCATATAAATTGGAGCCTATTAGTTTGAAAGAGTGAGCTACTACTGAGGCAGTAGTAGGAGGTTAAAATGGGTGATAAACCTAAAGGCGGCGTCGAAAAAAAGAAGGACACAGCAGGAGTAAATTTCATAAAGGATTTTGCGGCGGGTGGTATTTCGGCCGCCATATCTAAAACTGCTGTTGCTCCAATTGAACGTGTGAAGATTCTTTTACAAGTACAAGATGTTAACAAGCAAGTAAAGAAGGGCCAGCAATATAAAGGTTTGTCGTATACGTATTATATTCCGTCCATCCATTTATTTAACTTATGACAATTCCAACATTTAGTGATGTCGTAATGCGTTACCGATTCGGTTTCTCATAAAAAACGATTTTATTTATAAAGAAACACATTAGTATTTTATTTTTGCTCAACATTGTGTAGTTTCAAAAACACATCCAGGCTTTTCAATTACTTTGGTTTATCTATTAAAATAAATTGATTTTTTTTTGTCTACGTTTGTTCTTACATTACCCATATTTAACACTAGCTGTCCCACCCGGCTTCGCTCCCGTCAACTGGCTACCTACCTATCCTACATACATGAATGTTGCGTCACTTTAACAAGTAAATAACCAACCCCTAGGAGACTCATTCGCTTACCAGCCAGAGGTGCTCCATGCGTTTCGATGTTCCCCACACAACCTGCACATGTGTGTCGCGGTTAGACCTATCTTCATGAGCATGACGTTGGTTCCAAAGTGCCCAGTAAAGGCCCCAAGCAGGTAGCAGTTTTTCCCCCTGCTCATATTTCAAATGCATTGCCGTGTTTTGAACGTAGAGATCAGGAATTTCTTGAAGTGTTGCAGACCGGTATTAGACAGTCAATGTACCCTTATGCCCAGTGGGCTTAGTTGCAATGCCGCCTAACGGTGGTCCCGCAGCAGTGCCGACCCTTGACAGTGATGGAGCAGTACCGTCTTTTAACGGTCCCGCAACAGCCCAACTTCGAAACTTTCCCGCTTTGATGGTGGACACCCAGGTGCATGACCTCGCCACCTCGGTGTTAAGTGCCCCGGTGATTTCTGTTACGTCTATTTTATACGGATTTAGACCAATAACGGTGCGGCAACCTCGAGAAGGAACATCACCGCACTAGCTTTGAGGATCTACATGACCGTAGCTCTCTCACCCAAGACCACGACATTTTGCTTTATAAACATTAAAATATAAGTCGGAATATTAGTCCAGCGAAACAAATTGTCGAAAATTTGACAAAGTGTAGATAAGTTGGTGTATTTGTCAGACTGCAATTGCGACTGGCGATGCGAATGAATGAGGAAGAGGCTAACGTTAAGTATTTAAGCTTAAAATAAGATTAAAATCATAGTCTATTAAGTACATTTTTTTGTTATAAAACAGGTATTTTAGATATTCTTTACCGAGTACCAAAAGAGCAAGGATTTTTCTCACTGTGGCGCGGCAATCTGGCGAACGTCATTCGATACTTTCCAACCCAAGCTCTGAACTTTGCTTTCAAGGATAAATACAAGACTCTTTTTATGAGTGGCATAGACAAAAATAAACAATTCTGGAAACACTTTGCTGGCAATCTAGCGGCAGGCGGAGCCGCGGGTGCAACTTCTATGTGCTTCGTGTACCCTTTAGATTTTGGAAGAACAAGGTAAAAAAAAAATTTTCTTTCTGTAATATCCCAGAGCTCTTTACTTTTTATAAGTGGTCCAAAACTATAACCTGACTACTGAAAAAGAATGCTCTAAAATAGTATGAAACAAGACAATTTTCTCATCTGTCTAGGGTCTAATTTTGAACCGACTTACCAAAAAGGAGGAGGTTCTATGTTCGACTTCTTGTATGTCTTTCTTTTATGTATATTCACCGATATCTCCGTCAATTGTGGACCGACTTTTTTTGTTTGAAAGAAAATGTTCCGAAATTGGTCCCATTTTAATTTCGTGAAGATCTGATCAAGAACTCCGAAGATATACGACAAAACTCTTCAATAAATGACGGCAAACCTCTCGGGTTTGCTGCAATCGCATGTCTGTTAATTGATTATACCATTTCATAACATAGCATCACGTCAGTACTGACGTGATGCTATGTTATGAAAAGCTCTAAGTGGTACGCAGATCTCTCATTTCACCGGTTATGTTCAAGTTTCATGATACCGGGGTTATCTATTCTGTCGTTAAGGTAACTTACTAAACAACTTGCCTATTAGGTAGGTACAACTAAAAAGTGAAAAGTAAAAATATTTTTTACAAAAAAATACTACCGACTTCCAATTAAAAAAAACTACAAAGTGAAAAATAACTTTATTTTTCGAAGTCGGTGTCCATAGCGCAAAAAAGGTACCTAGGAAAGACACCGAACCGACACTTTTTTATTAAAACTACGATTTTAATAAAACTATTTAATTCTACATTTTAATATAAATTCTTTGTAGAAGCTATTCTTGGAACTGTGCATGCTCGGCAAAATATGCTCGGATTTTCGTTTACCTATTTAAATTATGTTAGTACGTTGGAAGTTTCACAGAACTCTTAATAATGTTTAGTGAACGAAGCTATCCATTTATTAAAAATATGTCAGGTTTAATTAATTCCTGCTTTTAACTTCAAAGTGAAAAATATGTTTATTTTTGGAAGTCGGTGTCCATAACGCAGTAAAATGGTACCTACGAAAGACACCGACTTCCAAAAAATAAAGATAACAATTTCAGATGAGAATATTATCTTGTTTCATACTTTTTAGACATGCTCATTTTTTTTTAAATTTAATGTATTTTGTGGTTTTTGCAGAGCCACATCACATTTTTTTTTGTTTAGGTTATGTTATTAACAAATCTTTATTAGTTGACTTTGTCCTCTATAGAATGCCAATATTATTGATATTCAATTTAATGTGACGAAAGCCTATATCCGGACAAACGACACTTCCAACGGGTACCTCATTTGTTAAATTATAAATAGTATTTAATTTATAAGTTTTGAGCACAAAATAGAAATCCTCCTGCCGTTTCGACAATTGACAGCTAAACTTGACAGACTTGACAAACTTCACTTGACAAACAGTTACAAACATAAATACAATCGATTCGTCATCATATATTATCATGCTTACGAGTACATGCCTTGAGAGGGTAGACAGAGAATCTAATATTTATTAAACATCACGACTCCATATACGACGAAGATCGGATGGTAACAAGACAACAATGGTGTAATAATGATCCCACCAAAAATGTGAAAAGGCACCAAACTCGACAAAAACATAAATGTGAAAAGGCGCCAAGTTCGACCAAGAAGAGTTGACATCTAGAAGGGTGAGAAGTTTCATAGCCTTTCCTTAATACCCAAAATAAACGTTCTTTTAATTTTTTTTGTAGCCAAATCTATTGAAGATGTGGCAGCGGCAAAAAGATATGTTAATCTTGATCATATTTCTGAAAACTTCTTTGTCACTGAAACACATTTAAGCACAAAAACCTCGATATAATTGAACGATAAAGTAAACTCTTACCGTGACCTTTAAAAAAAAATCCTGTCCTACTGACCAAAGTACATTGGTAAAATTAACAACAATAACGTATCTTATCAGGACGCAAAACTTCTTTGTCGTATTTTTTGAAGTTTAATTTATTATTTTTAAGTAATTCATATTATGATATTTTATAAAAAAATCTATACAAATTCCATTGTGCTTCTCTTCCCATCCAGTGCAATTCGCATTGACCGCTTTGCGGCGCTGCTAGGTGGACGTATGTCGCTTTTTTCCGCAAAATGCAAATAAATATTCGATTTACTTCTCGTCAACTCAATCTGTCAAAAAAACTCAGATATATAATGTAACCAGATCCATGAGCCTGGTGGCTTGAATTGGAACTAAAGAAATCTCTAGGAATATTGTCAGTCTGTGCATCTTTATTTTTGTTGTATTATAAACAACACAAATGTCGTTTAGTTTACTTTTACTAAGTCCATAAATAAAATTATTTAAACATCTTTGAAAATACAATCAATGTTATCTCAATTCGAATTAAAAAATATTTAAAACATGTGTGATTTCGAAAACGATTTTAACCTTCTTCGTTCATGTAACCGCGCTGGCAGTGTCTGGAAATGACAGAACTAATAAAATTCTCCGTAACTATTTGTTTCAATCTTTGTTTCTTTCTAACATACGGCACCTAGAACAAGCCAAAATGTGTCAAATTCGTGAAAAATAGACGTCAATCATCGTAGAATCATCGTTTCAACCAAAAGACGTCCACATGTGGACATAAAGCTCACCAAGAATAACCACATTGATCAGTCCTGTATTTCTCGCAATTAACAATCCCAATTGCAAAAGCGGGCTAAAATTATAGTTTGTTATCCTATTAAGCTAATTATTCATTGATCTTATCATTTTGCCAAATGGGCACTGATTTTTTGTATTTACCATAGATATAGTATGTACAAGATAAACAGAGTCAGATGAAAAGCGAAACCAAAAAAATAAAATCTATGTGTGAGAGAAATTGTCCATGTGTTAGTTAAAAAAGTGTTGTTAAAAAGTCCATGTTCAGTATCGATATCGATACTTGGTGAACACAATAAGAAACAAGATTAAAGGGTTGTTGCCGTTGTTGTTTATATTGAACTGTTATAAAAACTGGGCAAAATACATGCTTGCTTATACAGAATACTATCTAGGTTAGCCACTAACTAACCATACGATAGGAAGTGTCATTCTTACAGGCACAAATAAATTAGGTATAGATTCTTTCATTAGGATTCGTCGATGTTTTCTTAGTATGCAGTAGGTATTTCAATACGAAATGTTTACTACATATTGTAGAGACCATCCATCTCTGTTTAAAATTCGAATCCATTTTTCTCTTAATACAGAATTATTTGGGCATCTGTAGGTACATAAACATTACAAATTATTATTTACACAACAGAAAAATTTGCTGGTGAGCAGAGCACTCATGTATTCAAGACACTGTAAAACTAATAAATGCAAACATTATGACATTCCTAAACCTACTCAAAGTAATAAAACATCAAAACTCTCCGAAACATTTTGAAAAACAAAGGCTAATATAATAAACATGCAACTTAAAGTACAGTTTAGATGAACACATCTTCTCAATCCTAACTTAAATCTATTTAAACAAAACTTGACTAAATAAGTTTGTATTCATGCCATGATGTCACTATAAAAAGATTAAGTTTTTATCGATACTCCTGACGTCACCGCTTTGTCAAGCCCTAGCGTAAACAAACAATTTTCTCTTTTACATTATATTTTAGCAAATTCTGTTTAAATATACTTAATATACTTTTATAAAACAATGGAAATCAATATACTATTGTAAGAATATTTTTCTGAGCCGATTACTAGCAGAAATTTGTCAAAATATGGTTCGAAACAATCCAAGGACAAAATTGTATTTACCTATGAAACATGTATTTATTGGGGTTATTTCGTCTTGTAACGTCACATTCACTCACAGAATAAGCCAACATAGTTGCATAATTAATATTATCAATTTAAATCTAAAGATTATTATTTAAATGCAAGAAATTCACCGCTGTGTAAAACAGAAGGGACGCTATGGACCCCTTCTCGCGAAAAAAATTACATATTGGTACTTCATTCACTCTCTCTTTTTCTCTTGGGCGTTTAGTACTTGATTAGGTTTTCTCGCTTGCACCCTTCGTGTATCTTTTTGCGTAGCAAAAAAATTCTAAATCTATGGTATTTACTGTCATACAAATACTGCAAATATTACTGCAAATATTAATTTATCGGAATATTGGCGCTAAATATTAATCAATTGAATATCGTAAAAATAAAACAGCATCCACGAAATATTGCATTTTCATAAGCTAATTACTTAATCAAATAATTTTTTTAATCATTGGATAGGTACAATAGCTTCTGTTAAAAGTAACTGTCAAAAAAAACACCTGACTTAAAGGCCTCAGTAGCCAGGTCATTACATTGGTCGCGTGATAATCGTACCAAACGGATCGCTGAATCGAAAAATGGTTTCCAAAGGCCCATAATATTTTTGAATGTCATATCCAACATATCCCATACAATGGAATACAAGAGAACAAAAAAACACTCCACTTTACGTGTATATGTTATATGGTACCATAAAAAATATATTTTTCATGATTTGATTTAACCACTTTGTCGGCGTGATTAATATGTATATCCATGCCAAATTATAGCTTTCTATTATTAATAGTCAGTGAGCTAAGCGGCGGACAGATGGACTGACGGACATGGCGAAACTATAAGGGTTCCTTTTTGACTACGGGAACAGATGAACATACATACATACACACATACCGGTCAAAAACATGACCCTCTTTTCTTCGCAGTAGTCGGGTAAAAAATCGTTAAAAAGCCATGTGATGTGTGTTTCTTCAAAACAATATGGTGACGTAATAATAACATTCGCCAACTCACAAGGTTTCTATGTCCTATTATCCTGCAAATCATTGATGCAAATGAACTGACATGGAAAATGTGTTTAACAGCATTTCTGTTTGAAAAAACAGATGTAGGTAACCTCTTGGCTTTCTCGCTCTAATATTTTTAGGGTTCAGTAGTCAACAAGGAACCCTTATAGTTTCGCCATGTCCGTCTGTCCATCTGTCCGCCGCTTAGCTCACAGACTCTTAAGGGCCTTCTACCGATTTAGTGCCGTAAAACGGTTACTTTCTAAAGCATACTCCTTAGTAACGGCTAGATTTAACCTAAGTTTGAAAAATGTATATATTTATTATTGATTTATTTACATCATTTTTGATACAAAGTTTTCTCGTATTTTTTTTTGCTTCAAAAAAATAATTAGCAACACGATATTTTTCGCAATTTTTGGATACTCCTCCAAAACGACTTAGATGTTTAAAAATATTTTTACACAGAAAAATTGATGGCTGAAATTTCTTCATAACTGAAATAACAAAACAAACAATATTTTGCAAACAAAACTGTTCAAATGTAGGTTCAATATTGATATTTTGGCATCGAGCTGGTCCGTGCACCAGTACTGCGTTTACATTGGGGCGTATATATCGCCTTAATAATAGAAAGCTATAATGTGGCATGAAATACAGATTAATGAAGCCGACAAAGTGGTTAATCAAATCATGAAAAGTATATTTCTTATGGTAACTTATACCTTTACACGTAATGTGGGGATGTTTTTTTTTGTTCTCGTGTATTCCATTGTGTGGGGTATGTTGGATATAACATTCAAAAATATTATGGGTTTGGAAACCATTTTTCGATTCAAGGATCCGTTTGCGTAAAACTAAGCTTTAAATTGCAGTTGTTTATTAGAGTCAAGTGTCTCCCTCCCTGCCAGCTAAATGGTTGCTTTCGGATATGTAAAAAAATGTCCCGCAGAAATATATATAACGAAATTAAAAGGAAAGCTATCAAAGCGAAGTAGCCTTACAAGTTTACGAGTAATAGTCGACCAACTTATAAAATGTATGTTTGACCCACCGAAAATGATCATAAAACAACAAAAAGCTCTCTTGTTCCAAAGTATTGTGCATCTACGGAACCCTATTACTGCGCATGGTCCGACACGCACTTTGTCGGTTTTTCTACTATAAGTAATTTTAACGTGTTATCTAAAATTTGTTCTCCAGATTGGCAGCTGACATTGGCAAAGGCAAAACTAAGATGTACCATGGCCTGATTGACTGCCTTACCAAGACCATAAAATCGGATGGACCTCTGGGTTGGTACCGAGGCTTTGTGGTGTCGGTGCAGGGCATCATCATCTACCGTGCGACTTACTTCGGATTTTTCGACACCGCAAAAGGCCTTCTCCCTAATCCTCAACATACTCCGCTGCTGTTAACTTGGCTCATTGCTCAGGTTATTGACTTTTTATTAAGAAACTAAGATTCATCATCATCACCATATCAGCCGAAAGACGTCCACTGCTGGACATAGGCCGCCTCCAGGCCTCGCTACATTGACCGATCCCGTCTCGCATCCAGAACTTAGCATTGCTTTCGGTGAAATGACTATGGTATTTTCCAAAATTATAATTTTCGAACTTATAGCTCCATGTTTGGGCGCGGTCCCATTGACAGCTTTTAACTAATAGCTATTTTGTAGTTCAGGAAAAGCTAAACTGTTATTTAATTTATAAGGTTAAGACCGATATGGCTATTCGTTATAAACAAACACACACACACACACACAAACACACACACACTCACACCCACACACACTCACACCCACACACTCACACACATCTACTCACACCCACCCACACTAACTCGCACACACCCACACATTCACACACACTCACTCACACACACCCACTCGCAAACACACTCTCTCATAAACACTCACTCATAAACACTCACTCACAAACACTCATTCACAAACACTCATTCACACACACTCTCTCACACACACTCTCTCACACTCTCACACACACTCACACACACTCAGTCACACACACTCAGTCACACACACTGTCACACACCCACTCAGTCACACACCCACTCACTCGAATTCACACACACTCACCCACACGTCCACTCACTCGAATTCACTCACACACTCACTCACACGAATTCTCTCACAAACACATTCACTCACACATACACACGCATTCACTCACAACACACATCGTTTTGAAGAGTGCTAGAGCCGCGAAGGACGACATTCGAATAATGGTATTTTCAGAAAGTAGTTTGCCCAGGTTTCAATTTCTGATTTCGTAAATTAACATGTATATAAAAATACATTTGTTAATTTATATGCATCTACAAAAGTCACTCAGGACTTCGAGACTAGAACTCTAACGAGGGCGCGGACTGCTAGTTATAAGTTTTTAATGTGAATTAAGAGCACCCTAGCTAATAGTATGCTATTTGACCGCGTTAACTTACATCTCATAGTTTTTAGGTCAATGCATGTGACTGCTATTGGCTAATAGTTCACTATCTAATAGTTTATAGCTATCAATGGGACTGCATTCTTAGGTTGTTAGGTATTTAAAAAGTCATTCGACACTCTGTCAAATATATATTTACCGAATCAAGCATCATTGGAGAAAGACAACATAATGTGTAACTAAACATTATTATTTCATGAAATCGTGACATTTAATGGTAATAATAATTTAAAAAAAGTTATGGTAGCAAATAACTGTTTAATGACGGACAAGAAAAAAATAATATATTTGTGCGCTACCTTAACGACGCTAATAATAATGTAATTATTATAATAAATCGATCCCTTGTCCCGTCTAAGAATCATATTTTCATTCAAGTGAACATTGGTTAGTTGATGAGAATAAATCATTTTTCAGAAGATAGTGTGGCCATTCTGTGTTGAAACCATTTTGATCCGACTCGGATTGATGACGTTCTTTTCGTTTTTGAGTGACATTTAAAATTGCTATAAACAATGTTTCGTTAATTTTGGCAACCGTTCAACAGATTTAGAAATATATAGAACTATAACATTTTGAAAAAATGAGACAAGTCGATTAAATTTTTAAATTTTTTGAAAATGCGGTCTGGCCACGCGCAAAATGTCTTATGAACATTTTCATAACAAAACTACGAAACTTTTGTAAATTTTTAATATCAGTCATATTATTATAATAAAACCATTTGTTGACATTCTGCTATGTTTTTATCGGTACTGCCCACCTAGAAGGGTTCAGATTCATCTAGTCTAGCTAATTTATACGGTTTTGACCGTAAAGCGATGTGACATGGTTTTGGTCGTGGGCACTCGTACTATATACCTATATATAGATTCCAAACACTATTTAAGTAGCTCTAAGAAAATTATTTAGTTATGACTACATAACATTTTTTGTTATTTTTTTTTTAGTTACCTACTACTTTTATCTTTTTATTTTTCTAATCATTATATTTTGCAACGGAACATCATGCGATTCCCGACAAGGAATAAAGCATAAATTTACCCGAAATTTTAAATATTCATAAAATTATTTTTTTGACAGTCTGTGACTACATTTGCGGGGATCTGCTCGTACCCTCTGGACACGGTGCGGCGGCGCATGATGATGCAGTCGGGCATACCGCCGGAACAGCGGCAGTACAAGAGCACGGCCGACTGCTGGGCCAAAATATTAAAAAAAGAAGGTTTGGGCGCATTCTTCAAAGGTGCCTTCTCCAATGTGCTCAGAGGCACCGGCGGGGCCTTTGTACTTGTGCTGTACGATGAAGTCAAGAGATTGCTATGAGGTCCAGCGAGTATTTACAAATGGTCTAGTCCTAGTTTCTGCTTATAGTAAGATTCAAGCTCAGAAAATGAGATGAATTATCCACGCATTCTTGGGGTTGGTGTTGGGTGTATCTATGTGTTTTATTTTTATTTTAGAAGTGTGTTGAGTCACATTTGTTTAATACAGATTTTTTTTTTCCTATTACGCGTTTTTTTAATTTGTCATAGTAGTCACCTTAATACATTGAAATTATAATATCATTAAGCATTCAGTTTCACACTGGAGATCAGCTGCAATGGCACTGGTTATATCAAATATACGTGTAGTGTGGGGGGGCCACTTTATTAACTCTTTGATAACGTGCTTAGGATTCCCAAAGAATATTGAAAGTTGGGAAAAGATTTTGTGAAAGTCAAATATAGTCTAGTAGTGATATATTTATTTTTCACATAACCTTTGATAATTCTAAAGATTTTTATCTAAACAAACATTAGTTAAAAATTTTTTACCTACCAAAGACACCGACTTTCAAAAATAAAGTTATTGGTGGTAGGAAGTGGTGACCTGTTACCACTTCGTTAATCCTCCTCTTTAACCTGAAAATTGGTATCAAAATGAACTTTTGTTGAAAGAATTGATAGTCGACACTATAGAGAACTGATAAGTTTTAATTGGTAAAATTTTAACTCCGTAGAAATTTCACTAATTTATATAAAAATTAATAGATTAATTCCGTTCGTTGTCACTAGTACCATTAACAGTTCCATGATGGAACTACTGACTGTTTTTTTTTATCACTAGTTCCATTTTTAAAGAATCTGAAAATAATGGAACTAATGTTGAATTTGTTATCACCAGTTCCATTTTTAAAAAAATATGAAAATAATGGAACTAATGTTGAATTTGCAGATATCACTAGTTCCACATTATTACTTTAGGCACTTGTGAAATTTTTAAGGGTGGTAAAAACACTGGAGTTAAAAACACTTAGTTTTTATAATAATTATATTCAATAAAATCAACAATTTTTTTTTCATGTCATTACATTTACTACAGTACGCGCTCAACGAAGTTTATCTAAAAAATGACCCACAGATATTTCGCCTGTTAATAACTGCATTTGGGCTTCAATGACTAAGTCATTTCTGTCTCTGTAAATTCTTCGTCGTTTAGGTTGGGAGCTCTGCCCATAACTTTGTAGAAGATTAGTTCTATACTTCATTAACATTGCATCATCATATAGAATATGTAAGAGCTGCAATAAATTTGACTCGTTTTTATTGACGTTTGTATTCAAATTATGATGCCAGCCTTCAAGGACATTATTTGTCCTATGGATCTCACCATAAACACACCATAATTTTTGTACGTCTGGTTTCATCCAAAACGTATCGAAATATTTTTTAAATTTATTAAAAGCATCGTTTTCGGGCATTTCCTGTTGTATATATTTCCAACCTTCTTCGATTTTACTTGGCGGTAGAAACGCTAAATTGCCACAAAGAGAAATTATCCTTTTGTTTTTTCTGCTACTGTTATACCCCTTTTTCGATATAATGCCCAGTTTGGTTGCTTTTCGAAAAAGGCTGTTAGTATAATGATAATGACAACATTTAACATCTATGCCAACATTGAATGATAAAAGAGCCTTTATTGTGGCTTCCTCAAAATCGCACATTACTTTATTTGGGTTCCACTGGGGTATCTGCGATTTTATGAGAGAAAATAAAATTTTATAAGAATATTTATTTCTATTTGTCATAAACGCATATAGAACGGGCACGACATTAGTGAAATTACTATTGCTGCCAATGTCAGCATGAATAGTATACATTTGTGAGAAAGGTTTCGGGCAAAATTTAAATGTGCCGTCCATAAAAAAATTCGTAACATTTCCCATGTGCGTTTTTCCCTCGGGAGTAGAAAAGACCAGAATTCTATTATTATCTTGATTGAAATCAGCTAGTAAAAATTTTTCAAATTGTTTTGGCACCTCAACTTCATTTGGATCATTTGTATTAATTTTTTTAACGCTTGCATTTTTCTTTTTTAGGTGGTAAATGCGACTCTGTTTACTTTTGAATGGTGGAACAGCATTTTTTGTAGCTAAATCAAATCCTTGATTTGCTATACGAACCAAGGCCCGTTTGTACACCCTAGGAGCCGGTTCTCTGCCTTGAGCCGCTTCAAGGCAAGCTTCCTCAATTTGAAAATCAACCAAATTTTGCGTTTCATCAGGCTCACAATTATTGTCGTGAGGTTTTTGTTTAATAATGCTTGTTTGGTCCTAAAAAAATAACATAAAATGAAACATTGCAAAAAAACAAATAGGTACAATAAAAGGCACATACATTAAAAAAGGAGGGGGGGAGCAAAAATAATACATAAAAAATAAATAAATAAATGATATGTTTATTGGACTTAACGGGCATTTACAGATAAACATTTACAAAAGCAAAGAACATGAAATTATACACAATACGACTTAAACATAAAGCTAAGAGTAATGTCATTTATGCAAATATACATGTCTGATTCATCAACACCCAGCTTATACCATTACTCAATAATATACTATGTAGGTACACCGCTTTATCTAGTAGCGGCCCTAGGCCGATAAGACATTATGCCGATTTGATTATATATTTCTTAATAATGTAACTATGCAAATCCGAGCATAACATTAAATAATTGTTCTATGGAATAGTCACTCGACTTAAATATTTCGATTGTATGATGTACGTATGTTAATTTTAGCTTACCTTGTCTATATTTACGGATCCTGCACATTTAATTTGTTTTTTAAATTGCTTGCAACGCCACAAGCTGGTTCCATTTTTATACATCACATGTTTGTAATACTGCCATCCTGATGATAACAATACTTTTCCCCTTCCCCTTTTAATAATTTGAATTGCACTCATTTTTTGTATTCTTAAGAGGAGCCGAATAAATTTGCTTGCGAACACATTGCATTGATTTCTCGCACTACAGCGACGACTTATACTTACGTTTTTCTAACTACCTCCCGATATGGAAAAAAATAATTGATATTACAATAAACGACAGGTAGATGTCACTGGCTGTCTCATCAAGTATCGCCATGTAAACATGTAAACTAATTCATTCGCAAAAAATAAATGTTTACTGATTCTATTCGATCACTGCATACCTATTAAAAAAAAGTAAAGGTAGACAAAAAAATATTTGTTGTTTTTATTGAATATAATTACTATAAAAACTAAGTGTTTTTAACTCCAGTGTTTTTACCACCCTTAAAAATTTCACAAGTGCCTAAAGTAATAATGTGGAACTAGTGATATCTGCAAATTCAACATTAGTTCCATTATTTTCATATTTTTTTAAAAATGGAACTGGTGATAACAAATTCAACATTAGTTCCATTATTTTCAGATTCTTTAAAAATGGAACTAGTGATAAAAAAAAACAATCAGTAGTTCCATCATGGAACTGTTAATGGTACTAGTGACAACGAACGATTAATTCATACATATAAAAATCTATATATATAATATACTAATGATTGAAGTTTGAAATTTTAGGAGGATGTTTATTTTATACTGCAGCCGTCATTTAAGAAAGAATTCATCCCCTAAAGGGGTGAAATAGGGGATTAAAGTTTGTATGAAACTCTGTAATTTTTAATTTTAAATGAATGATGTGGTATTTGGCGTCTAAATTTAAAATAATAAAATACATTTTTAAGAATTTCTTTTAAATTCATCCCTTATAGAGTTAAAAGGGGTGTTAAAGTTTGTACGACAAATAAATTGTTTATTATCAAAATGATTTGTAATTTAGTATTTCTGCTCTTCTATATAATTCAAGAAACATGTATTTAAGGATTTTTTGAAGTTTTGCTCTTAAAGGAGTATTAAAGTTTGTATGAAAAATAATTTGTTTATAATCAAAATTACTTTAGATTTAGTATTTCTGCTCTTCAATGCAATTAAAGAAACACGTATTTAAGGCATTTTTTTAATTCATCCCTTAAGCTTAAAGGGGTATAAAGGGATAATTATCAAAATTGATTTAGTATTTATACTCTTGAATACAATTTACGAGGAGCTCGTGGCTAAATAATAACAGCCGCACGGGTCGATCTTCAAGGTTAAGCAACGCTTGACAAGGTTGCTCCGTGGATGGGTGACCATTTTCAACATAACCAGTATCCTCCGTGCTTCGGAAAATTGGTCCCGGCTGTCATTTGAAGATCTTTGACAGTCGTTACGGGTAGTCAGAAGCTTGAGATCTGACACCAGTCTTGCCAAAGGGTACCCTGCTACCGAGCCACTGGGTTGTGGTGGTCATAGGCAGTCGCTCCATGTAAAACACTAGTGCTCAGCTGAATCCGGTAAGTTTGGAAGCCGACCTCAATATAGTTGGGAAAAGGGTAGGCAGATTGATTGCTCTTAAATACAATAACATAAATTCGTATTTAAGGATTTTTTAAATTTCAGTCCTTAAAGGATGTTAATCTTTGTATGAAAATTGTTTATTATCAAAATTAGTTGAGATATTGTATTTCTGCTCTTTTATACAAATAAAAAAATAAATCCTTACATCTACTTGCAAAGACGTGAAGACGAACAAACTATTGCACTTCCTAGATTTTTTCACGCGTCGCTTCGACTCAACTCTGCATCTCAATGTGCAGCTTTTAAACTTTTTCAATATATTACCTCTAATCTTTTGACCATCGATGACACCAATCAAAGAGAAAAATGCAAAAACTAAAACAAAAAAAAAACTGAAACTTCTTGAGGTTTAGGTTGCTACAAACCAAACAAATAATACTTTCTAATGAAAACAAAAATAACTAATCTTTTATTTAATTAAAAATGTTACATTGATTCACTTAATATCACACAACAAGGCAACACCTCTGAGGGTCCAATGTCTCGGATTGCTATCAGTTTCGAAGTCGATTGATCCAACGTACTTGGCGTCGGTCCTCTGAGGCTTCCTATAGATAGGACACTCGTACAACCTGGGATCTTTGCCTGCAGTCGTGTTGATTGCGAAGATATAGATGACAGGCATCTGCTCGTACAGGACTTTGGGCTTTGATTCTATCAGTTTACCAGTTTTCCTGTCCAAAGAAGCTCCTAGAAATGAAAAGAATATATGATCTTTATAAACAGACAATTTCTAATACTTTTGTCTTAAACCCGACTATTGTATTTTCCTAATTTATGAACCTCTACAAACTTTTTTACAAGTCTACCATTTCAAATTATGTTTTGAATATTCATTGGTCAGATAATTTCTGTCTAAGAAATAAATATAACAGTTTGACATATTTTGTATAGAATATTTCACTGTACTCTCGTGCCCGCGGGAATGATGTACAGTCGGTAATAGCTGTTACCTGACCCTCCCCGCCGTTAGCCGACCCACTAAAAGTTAGGCGATTTTGAACCTACTGCAATTGGCAAATTAAGGTTATCAATTAGGTTCAAAATCAAGAAATTTATAATAAGCTCATGCGTATCGAATAGCCAGATAAGTGTTATTCGATACGCATGAGCTTATCGAATTAGAACGACTTGTTCAAGGCAGCCAAATACTATAGAATACAGTGTTAATTTGATCTTAAACACGTAACGTTAGGGTAGGTAAGCATTTGAATACTGTTTTGTCACCAAGAAGGACTTGTTAATTTCAACAATACTTGTTAATTCGATTTGGTCTAGTGGTTGCATCAGTGAACCTATGTCAACATGGTTGCGAGTTTAAAACTAACCTTCCACTTTTTGTTGCTCTAAGTTTACAATATTCAATTATGTTTTTTGAATTCAAAATATTATTCATATTAAATTAAAAAAGTTAGTTTAAATTACAAATAACAGAAATGAAAATCAATAATGATTAAAAAAACATTAAATTAAAAAATTGGAAATAGACGTTGTTTTTCGCAATTTAGCAAGGCAAGGTAAAAAATATTCGCGCGTAGTCGCTGCAATTGTGCATAGACTGGCTTAAGTTTTACTGTCACGGTTAATTTTTATTTTTCTACCCTTAAACACAGTAACATTTGACTACCAGTTTTATAATGCATATGCATATTTTCCTTTTAACTACCCACTTATTACTAGTTAGGCGACAATATTACCAATTTAGAATTTTTAGAATGTGTCCGTCTATAGTTATTTAGAATAATGTAAGAAATACTATTCTCGACGCATAATTTGAACTCGCATCTAACAAGATTTGTATGGTTCATGCTTAAGCATGAACCACGCGACCAGATCTACTTGAATATCGTTAAAACAAGCTATTAGTAGCAATGGCTATAATTATACTGCATAATAAGAAAAATTGCATAACAAATATTTATAAATATCCTAACGCTAACGTTTTAAAGAGCAATTTTATTTCTGTATTATTATTCTATTTTTTCATCAAGTAGCGCTAGTCTGATAAACTATCACCCTTTATGTTACAGGCGGAGGTTTCAAATTCGTTCGTTTCTCGGGTGGGTCAGATAACAGTTATTATCAGCTAGTACATTGCTCTCACTACTGAGTTCAATCATTAACAAACTACCTTTTTTAATTCTTTAGATAAATGCTATCTGGCTATTGTAAAATAGGCTCTGATGTTGACACCCTAACGAAATCAAAACATTCCTCACCTTCTAGAAACAGTCCGTAGACATAGACTCCCTCGGCAGGGCCTTCATGCACGTCCTCCCTGTTAAGCTTAGTGATGTGGTTCTGAAGAACCACAGAGTCCAAAGCCCAACCCTTGTGGCTACGCGTCACCTCCTGCAAATTGCAAAAAAATATATACACATAAAATTACGCCAGTATTCCTCGAAGGGTTAGGCAGCGATGCATTTGTCGCCAGTTGGCGACAAATGTACCATACACCCATAGTTCGCCAGTTAATTTTTAAGTCACATGAGGAAAGAGCGGTGGCTCCACTCCCATTCTCCGCTCCGCGGTAAGTGTACAGGCAGCCTTACGGGATAAGCTTGGTAACATCAACCGGGCACAAATCCAGATTTGGCCGGCTGGATCTCATGCTCAACAATTCAGTAGTGCATAATACAGTAAGAGCCCCCAATGATATGACCTTCGTGATTTTTTTATCAAACACACTGATAGCCTGCCGTACTAGCCCACAAATAAAGATATTTCCTAGTTGAAAATTTCGCTGCAAGTAATTGCAGCGGAATTGTGATAATTATGGTAGTACTCATGTTGCCTGGTTAGAGCTGCAGTGGCGGCCAGGTTATTGCGGCCACAAAATACAAGTTGTAGGTCGTGGGTTTGAACACAGACAGGCGCTTCCATCATCACCATCATATCAGCCGTCCCCCAAGCGTCGCCACACTGACCGGTCCCGTGCGTCTTGCAACCAGCGGATCCCCGCAACCTTCACCAGGCCATAGGTCCACCTGGTGGGAGGCCTTCCAACGCAACTTCTTTCGGTTCGCAGTCGCCACTCCAGAACCTTTCTGCCCCATCGGCCATTTGTTCTGCGAGCAATATGCCCTGCCCACTGCCACTTACGCCACAACACTTTCTGATTCGATCACACAAGGAAACGCCGAGCATAGCCCCCTCCATTGCCCTATGATTGACTGTAAGCTTCTGATGAAGCCCATTGTTAGCGATCACGTCTCAGAGCCATATGATATGATTTGATTTTTTGATTTTTTGGTTTTTTGATTTTTTTTGATTTTTTTGATTTTTTGATTTTTTTCATTTTTTTTTTTTTGTTTTCTTGCAATGACAAGAATATTTACTTTTTAAAGTATTATATTTTTTTTTTAGTTTATTTTAATTGTTGTGAATGTGAAGACAATGTGGATTCAATTTTTGTTTGTTTTTAATTTTAATTTATCCAAATTAGTTTTAATCATGGTCTGGCAGTTTGAGTAGTTTATGCGGCCTACCCGAATGTCCTTTCTTTGGTATTGTTCGTCGAATCGTTGAGCTCCTTAATTTCTGAGTTGAGCTGCACGGTTATTGACAAATGCGTGCACTGACTGGACAGGTCCACTCAATCTGGCTGGTTCTTTCCTAAAAAGACCATTTCAGACTTCAGTCTACATGGTCTTCACATGATCTAACAAAGATTTTGTCTGGACCTTAAAAGAGACTGTGACCTCTGAGTTTGTTTCGGCCTTTCTTCTCAGAGTAGTCAGATAGGAAACGCCGATTTCATCTAGTTTTAAAAATATGATCGACATGTAAAAGTGTTTGTACAAACCTACTTACAGAAATAAAATCATTTATCATTTATCATTTATGTCATCACTGGCAATACACACTGGTCACAAGACTTTCGTCTTGAGACGCTGTGGTAAGTTGGACGAGAAGATACCGCGCAACTTCCCGAATGCTACCCAGCCGATTCGGATTCGACTCGGCCTTACCCAACTGAACCGTTTTCCCAGGTAGACATAGTCGCCCACAACTTCGAGTGTAGAGTCTCCGATCTTGATAGGAATGGGTGTTACATGGTCATTCACCAGGACCTTGGTTTTGTCCATGTTCATTTTAAGACCCACTCTTTCGGAAGCTCTACTGAGGTCATCGAGCATTCTACTGAGGCTCTCCATGGTCTCAGTCATGACCACTATGTCGTCGGCAAACTGAAGATGAGTGATGTACTCGCCATTTACATTGATACCTAGTCATATATACTCCAATCTAGAACCTTGAATACATCCTCCAGCGCAGCAGTAAATAGTTTCAGAGAAATAACGTCTCCCTGTCTCACGCCACGTTGGAGAAGGATTGGTTTCGAGGTCTGATCCTGAAGACGGACTGACATGGTGGCGTTTTTTTACAAACACTGCAACACCTCAATGAACTGATAGTCGATCTGGCACCGTTGGAGTGATTGCAGTACAGCCCAAGTCTCGATCGAATCGAAGGCTTTCTCGTAGTCCACAAAAGCTAAACAGAAAGGCAGGTTATACTCTTCGGTCTTCTGTATAGCCTGCCGCAGCGTATGTATGTGGTCTACGGTGCTTAAGCCTTTCCGGCATCTGGCTTGTTCGGGATACTGGAAATTGTCAAACCTGCGCGCGAGACGATTCTTGCAAACGATTCGATTTTTCTTGAAAACAACTTTTAGACATGGCTAAGAAGTGAGATGGGCCTATAGTTCTTCAGCCGGGCATTGTCGCCCTTATTGAAGAAGAGTACCACCACACCCCTGGACCAATATGCTCAAGAGGGACTTTTAACATTCAAATTGATGATTACTGGTATTTTTTTTAAGTTTTGAAAGCAATATTTTCTATTTTGTGTACTTAAAATACGGCAAGATAAAGTTTAAGGTACTGATATATACACAAAAGCACTGTTTTTCACTGAAAGTACTAAAGAAATGAAACAGTTAGCCCATGTGCTCTATACCATTGTATACACCCATAAGCACAATGCGTCAACATCGTCCGAAAGACGGCCAATGCTGGACATTGGCATCCCCCAGAAACCCATAAGCACAATGCGCGCTTTATGATTATTGTAATAATGGTTTCATTATAATAAATAATGATAGACAAACCTGTCTCATGGCTGTGAGGAATCCCTGAGGATTAAAGAAACCAGTCATCCAAAATGCTGAAGGCCGTCCATTTCGAAGCCAAATTCTGTACTGCTGTTCGCGTTCTAACAACTCAGTGTACCAGAAGCCGAGTGTTGCCGACTCCCAAGACACCTTTGAAGTAAAACAAAAAAAAAGCATAGATTACGACTATGGCTTTTTAGCACTTTAATTTATTCTTTCCCGCTAATATGAAACATCTCCATGTATGGCGGTTGTAAATATTCACTTAATATATAATTCGTACCATTTATTAGTTTGGACAATATTTTACTGCGCCGCTGGTACGTTCTGTTTTGATACCTCCAACCTTGCCCTTTAAGGCTGGACTAACATACATAAGACAGGCATTTACCTTGAGCCACTTTTGTGGTATGCGGGCGTCATACATAGCATCCAGAGACTCCCTCAGCCCCTGGCTCATGACGATGGTGCCGTCAATAGCTAACTTTAGGTCACACAATGTGGAGCTGACAGTCTTCACCACCTTCTGTATTCTATCGATTTCTTGCCTGAAAACGAAATAAATTTACGAAAAATTATTGCGTAGTCTTTGCCCAAGTATGAAGGGGTTCACTTCCAGTACAAATGTAGTGTGTGTAGCTGAGTACCAGTATCTTTTTTTGCATAAAAACTGTTTTATCTTCCCAAGTGAATACAAACTATCCTATGTCTTTTCCACGGTCTCAAACTAACTCCATACAAAATTTCATTAAAATCGGTCCAGCCGTTTCGAACTTATATATATATAGATGAATGCCTATCTGACCTCCATAACCAATTACTGGGTAACACAATATCCCTTGGTAAGTTTGTGTTACTTTTAGGTTCCCGAATTCCCAACATAAAACATTGTCTTTGTGTTTTTGAGCACCATTGTTACTGGGTGAATAAACTTACATCTACGATTTACCTCAAGAAAATGTTCATAGGAAGAAAAGCGCCCATCTTTTGAAGTGCTTCTCTGACCTCGAAGCTGACGTACTGTTTCGGTAACTTCTCTAACATGTCTTCAGCCAGTCGATACACAATGCTCTCCCTGGTCTCTCCACCCTGGCTACCTCCTTCTTTCGGCTGTACATTCAAGATTGTATCCAAAATATCCTTTGCGCTGTTAATTTGATACGTAATGTCCGCATTTCCGTGTAAACCGAAGACTTCAGGAGTGTCAGTTAGTGGCAGTTGATTGATGTAATCCACGTACCCTTGAATATTCCTTGTTGTTGGAACTTTGTACCCTTTATAAAACTCAAAGC
Organism: Orthosia gracilis; assembly: GCA_947562075.1. Lineage (NCBI taxonomy): Eukaryota > Metazoa > Arthropoda > Insecta > Lepidoptera > Noctuidae > Orthosia > Orthosia gracilis. Next base: position 7,686,524 of record OX387268.1, read on the forward strand.
CGGGTCGTAACAAAACATCACAAAACCACACGTTAGTAAAGGTAGTAAGTAAACGTTTATCAAAATCATCTGTGACACGGCCTCCGTACATGACTTCTCCAAGCATGTAGCATATTGTTGGCCACGATATACCCTTTTTAGGGTCGATTTCATCTAGATGATTCTGGACAAATTGAACACTAGAAGCGTAATCAGATTGATTGAACTCATACGGTATATTCCATCCAAGAGGCCCAAACTTTCGTCTTTCTTGTACAATCGTGTGTAAAAAGGCCACAGCGTAAAGAAGCGGTGGCCATTGAGTTAAAGAAGAATAATCAAGAGAGTCTTGCGTGATATTTTGATAAGTTCTCTTCATACTGGCTCTGATACCTTGCGGAGGTTCATTGGTAAACTTAATTGCCATTTGTAGTAAGCCGATTGGAAACTCAGTGTGAACTTCAGTCGTGAGCCAAAGTCTAAATGATTCTTGGATGTGCTCGGTTTCAATGAGAGCGTCCATAGCTTCCACACAGAATGGAAGTGATAGATGAATGTTTTGTAGCAGAACCCAACCACCTTCGTTCATCGAATCTGATATCATTTTTCTTGCTACTATTTCTTGACCTTGACCCATGGATACAGATTTCAAAACTGCAGAAAAACCATTTTATTGGTTAATTTTGAACATTAAAATCTAATAATCATCATTTCAGTCGAAAGACGACCACTGCTGGACATAGGCCTCCCCCAGGCGTCGCCACATTGACCGATCCCGTGCGTCTCGCTTGCAGTGCCTTCCTGCAACCTTAACCAGGTCATCGGTCCTCCTAGTGGGAGACCTAAACTAATAATATTCATAATATATTTTATATCTTACCTATTTCTTTAGCTTTTGCAAGAGATGCTATTTGTGCTGAAGGGTCAGAACCAATAGACAAAATACAGATAAGGGGAGTACGTGGTTCTGATTCTTCCCAGGTCGTTTCCAGGTTGAGGATGCACCCTTCACCATATTCAGGACCAAGCGAATCTAAAAGTTATTTTGTTTGTGAAATTAAGTGCAATGCAGGTTTATTAAAAAAAGTAGAAATCTGTTTGTGTCTCACCAACAATGTATTTTCTGGCTTGTGACAACGTTCTATCAGGACTCCAGGATCTAATAAGTAATAGTTTCCTAAAAACATCAAGGCTTTCTTGGTAACCGCTTGGGAAACTCTCTTCTTCTGGTTTAGCTTTCTCATACCACACACGCCACTCTTTCTCATTACTTGTTATCTGGAAAAAGAAGCAATATCTTACTCAACTTGCAATATAATTATTCATTTATGCTGTTGAAATAAATATGATTAAAAACAATACAAACATTTTTTTTACTACTTACCCTTGGGAGAACATCGCTAAAAGTTTTTAGTTTACTGATTTCAACCAGATTCAACCAAGTGATATCAAGAATCCACCTAAAGGGTTTAGGAGTGACAGCATTTAAGTCTAACGATGCACCTCCTTTTATGAACGCCATGAACTCGTCGTGTGATATCAACCCACGTTGGCAATCTATTTTCATCCCTAACATTAACGTAAACAATGCCTTGTGCCTTTCGTACAGACTTCGTAGTGTAAAAGCCCATACTTCATGCGTCAAGTGCTTTAGTATAATATTTATTCGCTCTTCGGTGACATTGCTTTTTGTAGACTTTGTTATTGAGTTATCAAATATAGTTAAAAACTGTTTCAATGAATTCTGGTACATGAGGTTTACATTGCTCATTTCCACGATCAGAAAGTAAAGTATAGAGCCTCTGGCGGCAACCGCTCTGAACTCTTCCCGAGCTTTCACTATCTTTTTCTCCGTAACCTCTGCTACTTTGAGTTTCTCATTTACTTCTTCAGCGGTTGTCTTTGTTATTTGTAACACTTGAATTAAAGCCTCATCATCTACCAATGAACCTTCAGATGATGTTAAACGGCACAGTAAATTGCTTTCTAATTCTTTCATACTCCTTTGGTTTTTCATAACAGATTCAAATAATGCAACTCTTTCTTCCTCTAGGTCAGATTTTTCCATTAATATTACTCTACCGAGGAGCTGATCTTCTAAACCCCGCATAGTAACAGTAAAGTCAATAATTGATGTTTTAGCACTTATTTCTGGTGAATAAGCAGGATTGGGAAGTTTAGTTGTTATGTACAACATAAATCCAGGCATGACATCACATTCCTTGTCCCCTACAATTACCTTTTCTATAGAACCTGATTTAATGAAGTTCTTCTCAAGGACATTATCTATGACGGGATCTAATTCAACAGCTACGTCTTCAATTAGTAGAGGTCTACCCAGGGACAAGCTGTCTTCTAAATGAGTTCTGAAATATTTGTGATTTAGTGATGTAATCTGAAGTTCATTAGAACTTTCTTTGTTTTTGATCCAATTCTTTCCTTGACTTTGAGGATCAACTAAAAGTGGATAGGAACTCGACTTAGTTACTATTAATGCATTCTGTACCGACAACTCATCGTTTGGAAGACCTTGCAATGTCCATTCCGAAATGGTTGCATTTTCCACTAACATATTGGTAATATTCAAATCTTGCGTTACAGGAATTTGTTTACCTGTTAATATCCCCATCCATGTGCCAAGCAAGTTGTTTCTAAACTCCTGATTGTAAGGACCACAGTATGATAAAAATCCTGTTGCTAAAACTACATCTCCTACTAGTCTACCAAGCTGTTCTTTAAAATCTTTACTTTGTTGTGTCCATCGTATTTTTTCACCACCTAATCCATTAATGAGAGCTGTGGCTGCTGTCATTTTCCTTAGGCACACATTAGCTGCATCAGTTAACTGCTGTTTCTCAGAAACTGCCGACTCATATTGTTCTTTTACTTTTCTTAGAGACATTTCTCGTTCTTCCAATTGCCGTTCAGCTGACGCTAAATCATCCATGGCAACCTACAATATAAACGAACGGTTATTTATGTACTCATGCACGTCATGACGTTTTGTGAATGTTTTGAAATAATACAAACCTTCAGTCGAGCTTCTTGCAATAGAAGATTAGCTTTCAGTGGCAAAACTTCCTTATTTACGCTATGGAAGAAAGCCATAGCTTTGGTCCACGACAATAAGCCTGCGACATCACCACATACTCTTTTCGCTGTGTCCATGTTGTAATCTTCCATTTCAAAATATGGAGTCAGGTGTTCCACCATCTCATTATTTATTATGTCTTTCGGATAGTTTTGTAGTTGCAACAAGAATGTAGTACTGGCCATCATCTAAAACGCAACTGAAAGATTATTAATGAGGGCAGCGCTTACCAACGGTACGCCATTGCAATAATTTTACTATGCAGAATTCTTTTGTTTTCTAAGTATATAATAATTTATTTATTTATTTATTTATTTATTTTTAGGAAAACTTACAGCTAAGCAGACATTTAGTAATAGTTTATACAAAATATGGCCAATTACAAGTTTCCACTGATAGTAAATAGAATATATATGAAACTGAAAATTTATAATAGATAATATATGTAGGTACATAACACCAAACAGTAAAATTACTATTTACGCTCGAAGAAGCAATCACATAAAATTTTCTTCAATTTATTAAAACTAGTATGGAAAATGTCGATCGGAGCCTCCCAGCAGGTTGTGTTGTACATACGACTCGCTCTCATCATGTACGAGTTCCATCTGTACGTAGTGGTTACCACTGGGGTGTACAATAAATGAGGTCTACGCAAGAACACAGACGGCACTCGCAGCCCGACTTTGTGAAGCAACTCGGTAACACCAGTTGTTCCATTGGCTATCTTGAAAAGAAACACAAGATCTGATATTTTTCGCCTTTCGTAGAGTGGAAGGATATGAAATTTTTTGCAACGGTAGGTATAATTCGATATAAACGTTTTAGACCGATACTGAATGTGCCTCAAAAACCTTTTCTGTATGCTCTCAATACGATTTATGTAGACATTATAATTGGGGTTCCAGACCTGAGAGGCACACTCCAAATGACTACGGACAAAGGAACAGTATAGTATTTTAATAGTTTTAATATTTTTGAACTCGGAGGACACCCGGAGAATAAAACCAAGTGCTTTTGATGCTTTCTTGACTACACTATCTATATGCGCATCAAAGAGGAGCTTAGCATCAAAGGTAACTCCCAGATCCCTGATGGTGTTGACCCTTTTTAGTGTTGTATCCAACAGCATGTAGTTATAGACGATCTGGGTAGGTTTCCGTGTAAAGGTGCAAACATAACACTTGGAGACATTCAGATCCAACTTATTATTTGTACAATAGCCTTGAAAACTATTAAGGTCCGCCTGTAATAGATGAGCATCCGCCAGGGTATTTATTTGTCTTAATCTGAGTATATCGTAACGAAAACTTAAGCGACCACTGTTTATCTAAGGAACCCTGAAAAGAGACTTGTAGAATACAATTACCAGCATACTATACCTTTAAGGATTCCGCCCACGATGGTTTTGGACATGGGGCAGCGGTATCCGCTATAACGGGATGTAGTCTTCTTTGAAAGAGAATTAACACACAGTCCATAATTCGCATAATGAGATGTGGTGGTCTTCCCAACTTTCTGACAGTAGCTATATGAGCTGGCTTAATAGTGTTGAGTGCAGCTTCGGCTTCTTCTAGGGCTGGTTTTGCAGCTTCTAATTTGATTTCGGCTTTCTCTTTTTCCTCGGCTATGTATGCGACTAATGCCTCTGCTTTTTCTTTTACAATTTGAACTTGATTTTTGACAATTTCAGCCTGCATTGCCCGGTCAGTTACTTCAGTCAATACTCGGCCCGCTTTTTCTGAAGCCAAAGCCAAATCTTGTTCCATGACAGCTAAATCTTTTTTCAAAACTTCAACAGATATAGACGCCTCTCTTAGTTTCTCTAAACCTGTGTCCATTCTTAGAGCACCGTCACCTAATTCTTTCTGCTTCATCTGATAAATTGTTTTATAGCCACCGATAAAATTTAGATATGACTTTGGTGTGACGTGTGATGAACGACGAAATCTTTGATAATACTCTACTGAAACTTGCGAGACAACATCCTGTATCGTCCCTAAGACTGTGACTAGCTCTTTTTTTACTTCCTTAGTGCATTCAATTTCAAACTCTGCTAGAAAATGATCGGCTACTGAAACTAAAGCATCTTTCGGCCAGGGTTGAAACCAATCTATAGTACAACCAGAAATAAGGGCAGGAAAACGCATAGCACGATATCTAAATGCTTCGCTCACCTGAAAATTAGTTGGTTAGATTAAGGATTTTTTTATGTTACTTTATTATTACCAAATAAAAATATTCTATTTATCAATAAGGTATACACTCACCGGTGAAAAGCACAACACTACATGGAGATTCTGACAAGTCCTGTTCAAAAAATATTCCATCACCAATTCATTAGTCAGAGTTCGCTTCTGATTCTCACGTTTCATTATAGGAGTCAATTCAGAAATTATTTCTTGTTGCTCGTCTTTAGTAAAAAGATTCGATATGACCCCAGACGAAAGGATATTATTTAGATATTCCAAGAAGCCTTCTTCTTTGATATCAAGATCTGTGAATATGAAGGTAGTTCCCTTGCCTTGGACACCACAAGATCTGTAGAGCAACTTGAGATCTTCAAGAAAATTGCTAACGTTATAAGATCTGGTTAGTGCGATCTGAAAAGACCGGTAGCCTGCGATAAATGTGGATAGTTTGGTCAGAGATTGCTTTCCGGAACCTCCCACGCCTACGAGCATGACGTTTCCTCTGGGATGTCTAATGACGCGGGAAATTTTGACTAAATGGAGCATAGCGTCAGGGAAGAATACCAGATCCATGCCTGAACCGCGCACCATTTCATTGAATTGTGCAAGGAACATGTCCAGACGTTCGCGAAGCTCGGCGTAGTCGAATACTGGTTCATACACTTTAGGTAGCTCCATATCAGTATCTTCACCCTCCTCACCAGTCGGTTCTGGAGCGTCCCTGTTATACAAGAAAACATATAATATGTTTATCATAATCATGTATGAAACAATAATTAGTTTCAATACCGGTAAGTGGCGCTTGAGATAGGAATATAAATTGCACGCAGCCGAAACGACGCAACGCGACGCGTTCCACAGCCGTTCACAATTAGATAATGTTTCGCACAGGAATAAAACTGCGGCAAATTGGCAGTCTGATCATGTTACACTTAAAATCTATCATTATTCTGCGCGTCGTCAGTGAATAGTGCAATTACAAAGTTCGAAATTTACACAAAATGGAACCTGGCAATAATAATAACTTGTTTAGATATTGACAAAATACCTTTTCAATTTGAATATGTTCTAAAACGATGAAAATTTAATTTCAATCATCATGCGAGTTTTTAATATTCTTCAGGTCGTACTGGTTCACGCTTTTACGACTTAACAGATTTTGAAAATTGCCATATGGATAGATCAGAATCTTGATTTGGACACAGAATTCTTTTCATCCTGGTTTAATGTTTCTCTGGGACAAAAAAAAAACACTTTTCTCACGGACGAAGGCGCGGACAGAAGTCAGTATTTTATAATTGTTACCCCTTTTCTATGAAAATTACATTTCTTTAAATGGGTCACTTTGGACTGTGATAAAATATCGTCAAAATTGTGACCATTTTTAAGAAGAAAAATAAGCGTTTCTTAACGTGAAAGACCGCAGCGTAGTAAGTGAAAACGAGGTTGTTATAGTTCTAGATGCAAAAAGAGATGTGATCTGTTATTCAACGCACGAATGCAGTTCGTTCATTTCACCCTCTACGACAAGGGTCCATTAGCTCAGCTGGTAAGAGCTTCGTGCTGATAATGCAAAGGTTGAGGCTTCGATCCCCTAATGGCTCAGTCCTTTTTACACAGATTATACAAAGATCTTGTCTCATAGAGGCTTTTAAAAGCAGTTGCATTGAAACATTTAAAGAAAATTAGCCTTACTTGCTAGGAAAATAGATGTTTTATTGGAAATAGGTTATAATTATTTTTCAATTTTGCTTTTATTGTTTAAGGAAATAAAGGTGGCGGACATTTTACTTGACAATAATTTTGACTATTTTTGACATCACCATCAACTTTTTTTAATTTCATAGAACATGCAAAAAATATCTTGCCTTATTCTTTATTTATGCAAAATAATCATTATATATTATGCTATCATCTTGGATCAAGCGTTATCAGCATACCAAGCATTTTAAGTTTAATTAAAGTCATCAAATAAAGTAACTAATAAATTCAAAAAGGGGTGGCGGCATACGAGGGATTCGAACCCACAAACTTCGCGTCTCAACCCCGGACGCGATGCTCTATCCAGACCTCAGCTAATGAGTCAGGTATTCATTATTCAACATCATCGTTTCAGCCGAAAGACGTCCACTGCTGGGCCGCCCTGAAGTTGGCTTTCCGATGCGCAAGGCACGGATCGTTGCTGTTTTTGTACGAGGTTTACTACTGCTCAGCCATTGTAGCCAACTTCAGGGTGACCAAGAAGTTTGGCGAGAACTATACTGGCCGTGCACTCGCTCCGAACCAAAATATTAATATTGACCCTCGTTTTGAACAATTTTGTTTGAAAAACTTCTTTGATATAGGGGAGAAGGGGGCACCTTAGCACATTTTTTATATTTTGGCTTGTAACAAATCAACTGTAAAGAAAAATTTAAACAACATATTTTTCTTAGCTTTCTTAGTCTTTGATTAATATAAAAATGACGAGATGTTTCAATTTGATAAAAGTTGTATGACGATATTTTTGTTTTTTTTAAAAGCCGAATTTGTTCAAATCTGCCTCTCCATGGGGGCACATTTGAATCGACATGGGGCAGTTTTGAAAAACTGGTTTAAATGCAGGAAATAGAGTGAATAAAGTATTAGTTTGTTGTTAATATAATCATATATATTGTCACAGACTCAAAATCAAACATAAAATAAACTTATATCAAACTTTTACAGTTAAATCTTGTCTTATAGTAATTATGTTTAAAATAATAGTTTTTTAATTTAGTCAGACTTCGACTTTGGTAACAAAAATAATCACATTGCAGAATATTTTAAAAATTAAACATAAAATAAACTTATATCAAACTTTTACAGTTAAATCTTAAGTAAAGACATTTACGTAAAGCTGTTGCATATTCAAAAGCTAACGATCTTGCACTTGTGTAGGTGAGGCCATAGTTCATTTTTGATCTTTTCAAGAGGTATTTTTCCAACAGTTTTTCCTCGTCATTGGTAAATATCTGAGCAACAGTGTATTTACTTGAAAATACTTCACTCCTAGGAGCTATGTTTTCTTTATACTTTTTAACTCGATAAAAGAGTGTGCTCGGCGTCAACCCATATATAGTAGCAGCTCTCCTAAGTTTCATAGTTCCGTTTATGACGTTTAAAACTGCTTTTAATACATCGTCTTCATTAACTGTACTTTCCCGCTTTTTTTTATATGTTCTAACCATCCTATAAATAAATAATTATAATTAGTGATGCATTTAATTAGAATTAGTATTACATTTAAAATATATGAAAAGACGCATATTTGAAGATATCATTTAAAACGGGGTCGGGGCACATTTGAACATAGTGTTCAAATCTGCCCCTTTTCTTTTTATCAAATCTGCCCCATACTCACTTGAAAGATAAACATTAATAAAAAAAATATATAAAACAACCGTCAAGCAAAAACTACCATGTAGATGAAAAACTAATAAGTATTAGATAAACATGTAAAATAATTAAGTGGTAAATATTTACTCACGTGATTGATAATTTCTTACAACATTTATTTTGATTTTAAACTTCGACGGCTCAAGAATGAAGAGAGGTTATAACTCGATTTCACTTATAAACACACGCGCTCTGTGACTTGACGTTTGACATACCCGGTGTTGCCAACATTAAAATCGAGTTGTGGCATAGACTAATACAAAGCTGCGTTTAAGAATCAACATATTCAAATCTGCCCCTGTGCTAAGGTGCCCCCTTCTCCCCTACATATGCTATTTCAGTTATGAAAAAATTCTAGTCATCATTTTTTCTGTGTAAAAATATTTTTAAACGTCCAAGTCGTTTTGCTGGAGTATCCAAAAGTAGCGAAATAATATCGTGTTGATACCTTTTTTTTTAACGCAACCTATTAGTTACTCTATAAAAAACATGTTTTTAATTGTAAATAATGTACATGAATCAATAATAAATACATATTTTTTTTCAAACCTAAACTTATCCTTTTGACCTAGCCGTTAGTAAGGAGTATGCTTTAGAAAGTAACCGTTTTGCGGCACTAAAGCGGAGGAAGGCCTTTAATATAAAAACATGCATGAAGCCGCGGAGAAAATCTGAACTAAACAACGTAAACTGTTTTATTAAATGAGAATGATACTAGCAATTTCTATCACTAAAATAATAGATTTTGCGTTTAAAGCTAACCTCCAACAAGTAAAATTCCTGTTAAGGAAACCTTACCTTAACAGGTAAATAACACTTTCATTTGATTTTGTCATCCTGTATTTCTGTTTTCCGTTTCTTGCAAGTTTTGTAGAAGAGTCTTGAAACAAAACAACAGTAGGTATTAAGCTATCACTAACCTAACTATAATCTAATCTATCCCTGACCTAAGCATGCTTTTCATTTCTATGCTAAACTTTCATGGATACTTTTAAGATAGGTGGATACATAGAATATACAAAATTAAAGCTTTTATAATAAAATTATTATCAGCGTTAAATACAATATCAAGTTATTATTTTCTGAATTCAAGAACTATGATATTTTTCTTTGGTCGTGTTGCGCGCGGTAATGTTCGTGGTATTAAAGTTTGAAAAGGTTCCACATTTGCTACGAAAGTCTAAAAAAGCCTTGCTATGAGATACTAGACTAACCATGACAGACGTCTACAATTAAGAAACTTTATAGTCGGAAAAGCTCCATCTAGATTGTCAGGATAGTGAGTGTCAGTTTTCGCCCAAAACACCCCGCAAGTTTAGCAAAACTTTAAAAAGATGGCGCTATCAGTTAACTATCAAATGAAACGGTAGATTTTGAAAGCTGTAAATTTACGTTAAACAAAACTAAGAAAATATAAAAAGGGGTAAAATATTCGTGTAAGATTAGTTAAACTAAAAATGAAGTAAATCTTGTGGTGTAGTAATTTCATGAGTCATTCGTCTGGTTTCTTTTATCAGCCGCCGGTAATTAACGATTTTACGAGTCACTATGTAGTAATCATAACGTCATCGTTGTACTACGTCATCACAGTAGTACAACCTAATGATACGTTTACTCTGTGTACTAATACTCGCTTACTACAATTTAAATAGTTAATATTTTTGTGTTCACCAAAAATCTAAAGGTACATCTATGTATGCATTTCTAAAATATTGATCTTAAACCCGTTTAATTGTTTTACTATAATTAAACTACTCGGCCAACAAAATATGTTACATCAAACAAATTCCAAATTAACACCAAGATATAACTCTTTTTTATTGTAGTGCGCTGCAAATATTCTATTGTAACAATAACTATTTTATTCTTCACCGAAAAATACTGATCGTGCACCAAATATTCCTGCTCGGGAGCTTAGGGCACCCCGACTATATACTAAAGGTACTGATATATATATTACGGCTAATACCCGAAGTGCGGCTACACCTAGTATTAGCCGGAGCTTAGGGCACCCCGACACGGACAGGTTAGGTTCGAACGAGATGATCATCTCGTTCGTGTTAGGTTACCTTAGACCCTGCGGACGGAAATAGGAGCCCCGCGCAGCGGGGCTCCGTCGACTATGTTGCCAAAGTACTATACATTTTGCAGTGCATTATCTGAAGTAAAACTAAAAAAATAAATGCTTGTTTTTAAAATTAGGTGTATTACTATTTTTACAAATTTGCAACAGTTGTTAAATAGATGCTCGTTATGACATATTTTAATGAACATATTTTGGTGCACATTCAGTATATTTGGTGGAACACAGGCAAAATTAGGTCAATGAAATGGGAATAAATTGAAGTAATTTTAAATACCATCCAATTTAAATCATGTTTTCAACATTCGTATACCCTTTTGTGATTTATGTTTTCCTAGTAGCCCGAGAATTTTTGTAGATGGATATTTTGAGGAGTCCACCAAAGATTTTCCCGAATAACTTTCTTAGCTCACCGTGTAACTTCTTGGTCTGCAAGCGTTTTATATTTGCCAGAAACCTGGCCTTTCTTTATAGAATAGCTAATTGTCTGAAATGACGATTGATTAACAATAAGCATTGCTGTCTTTCGAACTCTTGGTACAGGACGTTTCGGCAATGTTTTGGGATGTTGCATTAAATTTGTTGATTGATAACCTGAAGCCTATTGACTTGCAATAAGGACTCCGTGTATTGGTTTCACCGCATTTATAATATTGCCGCGGCGGAAATCGCCTGCAATCACATTCCACACTCAATCCTATTAACTTTTCCGTACTTGTCAATATAGGATTCTAGATGTAGGTAACACACATTATTGTTTTAGCGAAATCTTTATTTTTCTTACAAGATTTTGGTTCTAAGCAGTTAAGTAACTGAAATTAATATTTTATTTTGGCTCGTGTTTTGGATAAATAAACATTAAAACGACATGAATCACCATCCAGATGTATGAATTAAGAACGAAGGACTAAGCGAGCACAAAGAAACCTTTCTTTGTGCTCGCTTAGTCCTTCTAATCTACAGCATCTGCTCAGTAAAAAAAATATTTATTTGATGGATTTTGATGTGTTATTATCATAAAAATATAAACAAAGAAAATTTATTATTTCTATGGTTTTTAACCATCATTACTTTCAAGTGCCAAATCAGTAGTTCACTGAGTGACTTGTGCAATGTAGGTTTGTTTATTATGATTTGTTGTTCGGAGGTTCAGCATCCACGTGGCATCTATCTGACAAGTGGAATACTATCCATTGCGCATGCGTGAAAAGAAAAGGCGACACGAAGTGAGCGCACAAATGCTCTGAGCTACCAGGATTCCATGAGGCATCGCTAGTTTGAAATAACAAAATTGCAATATTCACAACGTAACACGTAGGAATGTAGGGTTGTACAAAACTTTACTTTGCGTCCGCAGTTTTACAGTCTAATTTGACTCGCCACTTCAATAACACTTTGTTACTTAACCGTTCAAGCACCATTTTGTTTTGACTGGTTTGAACCGGCTGATGTTATCATTAATGTAAGTTTTTGACAAAATTATGACAGAAAACTAGTAAAAGATTAATTAAAACCAACGTGTAATTAAATGCTGAAGAAATATTGGTAGGTAGCGAGCATTAAATTGCCCCTTTTACCGTTTCGCTGATATTTGAAAATGAATGTAGAACAGTATAAAAATTATGGTGCTTAGATTCAGAATGTAAGCATATTTCTGCAGCATTTTGTACTTCATCAACTTGAGTCAACAAATATCAATCTGGGTCACTTATTGGACCCAAACCCTTTGCAATCGACAAAATAAGTTTGTGAACACTGCATTACAAGTTTACTCTTTCTGTGTACGCGATCCCCTAGTTCTAACATGCACGTACGTGTATAGTATTCATGGTAATCTGGTGCAACGAATCTATTTTTGGATGCGTGACTTTGTGATTCCTAAGTTGGGTTTTTGAGTCACGTAATTTAAATTCAACTGAAACATTCAACTATTTGTGTCACCGTGTGGCACTAACAGAACTTTTTATGAAAAGAAATTCAGCATTAATTACATGACTCAAAAAGCCACTCGTAAATAAAAAAAAAATCGTCTGCTTGGCGTCACCCTTACCATATACAGGTGAGATTTTCAAGTGGACGTGGATGACCAAATACGAAACTATGAAGAATAGCGAAATACTCTCACAGGAGTCACGAAGCCGATTTTAATTATAACTAAAACTGCATTATCATCATCAGCCTTTTAATGTTTCCTGCACTGCTGGGACACAGGTCTCCTATCTGTGAGGGAATGGCCATTAAATCACCACGCAAGCTCAGTGCGAATAAGTGTATGTCACATGTCTTCGAATTTTTGGTTCTAGGACATGCCGATTTCCTCACGATGTTTTCCTTCTCCGTTTATAGAGCTTGACTTACTTTGGCTATATGTCCTATATATGTCCCTAGATGGGGCAGAACACGTCCACAGTAGTTCTCTCCACCTCGCTCCACGTCATAACGATGCTCGTCGTTTCTGCCAACACGGTGCGACGCCAGGTTTGACGGGTACGGCTACGCTTTCTTTTGCCTTGGGAATTCCAATCCAGCGCTTGTTTGGGTATATGATCAGAATCCTTTTACAACGTGTGGCCAATCCAACTCCATTTACCACGCTTGATCTGGCGGTCGATCAGGCTCTGGTGACATTTCTTCAACAGCTCTATGTTGATAATGGTCTCGGGCCAATAGATTTCGCGTATGCGAAGAAGATTGCGGTTGATGACGACTTGGATCTGGCGTGAGTTTTCTTTTGTGACCTGCCACATTTCACACCCGTAAAGCAGTACGGATTCGAAATTTGACCCGAATATTTTGAGTTTAATCTTGCCAAACTGGTTTCATTTACGCGAAGGTAGCTCGTGCTTTGGCGATCCTTGAAGCGGTCTCCTGTTCCGTACCTCCAGTTTCTGATTAGACGCTCCCGAGATAAGTTAACTTGTGGACGCGTTCCACTGCCTCTATGCCATTCAGCAACGGTCTTCAACTTCACACCAGATCTACCTCTTGGGTCTTCCGGTTTCATTTTATTTTTAGTACCGTTTCTGCTGCTTCCTGACTAAAAAAACTTACAATTTTGCTTGCATGTCAGCGTGGGTATGACTCAGCAGGCATAGGTCATCGGCGTAATACAAATCTTCTAAAACGATTTTAGAGCAGTAGTAATGAAATGACGCCTGCCTGGGTTCGAACCCACGACCTACCTATTTGGCCATCCAGGCCCACTTGACAAACTAATCCTGAAGATATATTAATTCCTGTGACTGTGTTATTATTTGCACGAAACCTTCTTAGTACAATATTTCGAAGAATGACCAGTTGTTTTTTTATTTTACCACCAAGTCAATAGTCAGTCAATCAATCTGCCTAGCCTTTTCGCAGCTATATTGGGGTAGGCTTCCAGTCTTACCGGATTCAGCTGAACACTAGTGTTTTAGATGGAGCGACTGCCTATCTGACCTCCACAATCCAGTAACTGGGTATAACGGTACCCCTTGGAAAGACTGGTTTCAGATCTCAAGCTTCTGACTACCCATAACGATTGTCGAAGATCTTCAAATGACAACCGGGACCAACGGCTTAACCTGCTTTCCGAGACACGGAGGAAGCTCGGTATGTTGAAAATAGTCACCCATCCACAGACCGACCTCGTCAAGCGTTGCTTAAGCTTGAAGATCGACCCGTGCGGCTGTTATTATTTAGCCACGAGCTCCTCAAGTCAATAGTCAGTGAAAACCTAAAAATACTCGTAACTTCAATTTTTTTTTATTCACATTGTATTTGTTAGCTGTAAGTTCCTTGAATGAAATAAACATTAGCAAATGGTATAGACAACTACCATTTGCTATTGTAGTACATACTTATAAGGAAACTGTAACTCTTCACAAGAAACTTGCCGATAACGGACCCTCTCGACCTTCTTGGTGTTACGTTGACATCGACGCTAAATTTTAGTCCATCGAGGCAAAGGCTCTGTTGGCTACATAAAAGTTGGGAATCCTTGCAAAAAGGTGAGACGTTACTTCATGCCTGAACAGCTGCTTAACTTGTATATAGCGTGAGTTCGATCATGCATCTCTGCTCTCACTTCTGGAACGGATCTGCCAAATACCAACTTGATGCACTTGAGTCGATTGACAGACGGGCCAAGACTGGACGATCGGCAACGATGCACTTGTCGACTCAAAGCTTAGCTTTGAACATCGACGCTGAGTTGCCAGCCCGTCGTTTTTTTATCGGTTACATTTCGGGGAGTGTACGATGGAACTGGACAATTTGATTCCGCCTAGCCCTTTCCATCAATTTAAACATTTTTTTTTCATTTTGTTCTTGTCTATCGTGAATATATAATATGTCAATGCATCACTCTATGGCTCATTATAACATGCTACATAATAAGTGTACAGTAACTAGCAATACCTTGTACGACAACACTGACAACAAGCAACCATTATGTATGCAGAATGTATCTCTTCGCACAGTACGATTGATCGTAAAAGGATTTCAAAGGACTCAGAGAATTTCATCAAAATTTAAGGAATTATTTCGTGACGCATTTTTTTTGTGTGCAATCTTGCTTTCATACAAAGATAATTTTATCAGAAGTGGTCCTAGCTGTTGATATCATAATAAAAATAAAAAAGGAGCACCTATAGAAATCTTACAAGTAAAAAAATTGCCTGCATGCAAGAGTTGTGAGATATCGCTATAATTTCTCTATTACGTCGGAGCTCATGTTAATAGTAACTCATCCGATTTTTTTTCCTTCTCGGTACTTTTATTTCACTGCTAGGCATCAGTCTTCCCCTGACTCTACTTCCACCTTCCTTTATCCAAAACTGCTGAAGGACTTAATTTCTTACAGAGTTCCAGATCATCTGGTGATGAGCTTGAGGCCATTGAGGCGAAGTCACTTGCTAATAAAGGCAATAATATTCAATCCTACACAAAAATCCCCTTAGCCAGTATACGAAGCTGCATTGGACGGAAATGCAAAACTACCAAGAGAACAGAGGGTTGCAAGAGTGCATTACGTGTGACTTAATGGATTTCACATGGGGTCTATGCAGGGTTGGGCAGTATTTGAATTACTTGTAATTAATATACGTAAATACAAATATATATTTGGTATTTATTATTAAATTACAAATAATTATGTATAACAATACAACATAAATATATTTAGCAATCTTATTAACGGGTGCGTTCTGCAGAAAATAGCGCTCGAAAGCTTTCGTAGGCAAAATGGCGACCCCTAAATATGCCAATCTTTAAAATTAGCGACACTACACCTGTATTGTATGTAAAATTGACAAGGATTTTGTATTTTATATTTCAAACAGACGACTTAAAAATATTTTGTATTTCGTAATTTAAATAAATGCAAGATAGTATTTTGTCATTTGTATTTTAATTAAAGCAAACCTTGGATTTTACCAAGCACTAAACGATATTAATAAAATCTGTCGCTAGTGAACCATAACAACGAATGTGGTAAAGAACTAACACCATGGGGTCTCCATGGGGTGGTGAGAAGATTCACTTTCTAGAAATCACACCCGTTAGAAAGGGACGGTTTCCTAAAATTAACTAATTCAAACCTTAAGCAACTTTAATAGTGCAATATTAAAATTATTCTAGACTTCGCTGTAGACGTGTATTCTAATATACATCATGGAAACCAGAGGACTCAACAGAAAATCTGCTTCAAGGAGAATGTCGTATCGATTCTGGCTGCTGGTCGTTTTGTGTTATACATTTTTTATTGGCTACTTTGCAATTTATTTTAAACTCCATATTCAAAATACAAATTTACTTGTGTAACGTAAATGGAAACTACGACACTTTATCCTTAAAGTAATACTGCTGGTGACAAGATACATAACCTACCGTAAAGGTGGTGCAAGGGTGTCAACGTAGTTAGAATCCGACATCAAAGGTCCAGCTACCATGGCGATAAAGTCATTTCATTGTAATCTCATCCTATTACATTTTAGCTTTAAAATTTTGCAGTAGTTCAACAAAGAGTGGCGTGAGGGTTTGCCGTTCGCATCCTTAAGTTGAATTAAAGGTGACCTCTCGACAGTGTCAAGACCTGGGGGGTGACCATAAGCTCTTAGAGTAAGGTTATTTTGAGATCGCTTAAGTGACAGATGTATACAAGTCATATACATCTGTCCCTTACACACCCTCAAAATAACCTTACTCTAAGAGCTTATTGTCACCCCTCTGGACACAAACAACATTAGGTGAAGAGAAAATATTGTACCCGTACTAACTTTCACTGCAATGTATTCAAAGCAAATTTATTCGTTTGCCATAAAATACCAGGACTTCAGCAATATGCCAGGATGCATTTTGGGTGACGTAAATGATATTGCTACAGGTGTTTATAGGTATATGGCTGAATACCGAACCAATCGCTATTTATAGAGTACTTCACTAGGAGAGCATAAGAACGAAGGTACCTCAATGTTATGACTGTTATTCGCACACAGCTGCATACTGCGTTTGTAATTTCACTTTCTATGAATCACGAGTTAGAAAGAGATAGTGTTCGTCTAGCCCGAAACAGTCTCTAAAGAAATCTATTAATGGTCCGAAGAATGGTCCGTTCACTTAAATGTGTCTGCAGTTTGAAGGTGCTCTCTTATCTCCTACTTACCTCATAAAATCCACAAAGACAGGCTCCTTGTCCAGCATCATCTTCTTGTACTCGGTACCTAGCACCTCTTCAGTAATGTCATACATGGCCTTGTTGAACCAGTCCTTATCCTTCTCATGAGTAAACCGGTCAGAAAACACTCTTGAAAATTCGTGTTTCCACAACAACATCAGACATTTCTCTGACTCAATCACAGTAGGCAGAGTCCCTACCATTCCTTGCCAGACTCTTGAAAGGTCTCTCAAGGAAAAAACGTAGTGGAACTTTGCTGGTGTAGGAAGTAAGTTAGCTCTGGTTCTCGCCCAAAGTTCTCGTGTTAAAGGTATCACTTTCTTTATGAGTTGTCTAACTTCAGAAGCAAAGCCTCGTTTTGCATTGTAGTGCCCTTCTCCAATGACTTTGAAGATTTTGTCTATTGAATCGTTGTTAGGCAATGGACAATTGAATATGGAGAATTGGCGCTTTAGACGAGCTGGAATGTCGTTTCTTCCGCCACCTGAAAGGGGGAAAACATAGAGATACTTGAAATGTATATAAATACTTTCATTATGCGTATAGCTAAGGAGAGGAATTCTCTGCAGGAGTCTGTGTTTCCCGATAGCTACAACCTAGGGGTTTTTAAGTCAAGAGTGAATAGGTTTTTTTCTAGGCAAGCGTGTTACACCGTCGACCACATCATCGCTTACCATCAGATGAGATAGTAGTCAAGCGCGAGCATATCAAAAATGAAAAAAATACTATAGATAATGTTGTTACCAAACTTTAACTTATTTTACGTACCAGGTTGACCCATAGCAGCAAGGAACAGTATGTCAATGACAGTAGTAAAATCTCCAGGTTTCTCGAGGCTGTAAAAACCATTCATACCCATGGTCTGTCTTACAATTTCATTCGTTATCTGATCACCCCACTCGTTAATCTGTGGTAAGTTAATATCATCTATGAATACCAACATTTTCTTTCCACCGGGAGGCCCAAATGTCATACCACTGCGTTTCTCCACGTAGCTTTCTATAGTTTTTTGGAACTGGAAAGGACTTGTGGCTGAAGAAAAATTAAATGAACGTCCAATAAATTGTTCTGGATTACAATTTTTCATATAGGCTTTCATCATTACAGTTTTCGCTGAACCTTGTTCGCCGAGCAGCAGAACTGCTTTGCCTTGTTTGGCTATACAGTGAATCAAATAATTAATTCTGACATTATCGACGATTGGCACTAAAATGCTTGCATAGTCAGGTGTCGCTGTGTCAGGGTATTGGTAGTGCATCATCAAGTCGTCCCACAACTCCCACTTGCCAGGATGTTTGACGAAAAAGTCGAAAACTATACAAGGTTTGTTGTTCGGATGTTTTGGGAAGTCTAACATTTCACTGAACTTTTTCCTTAAATAACCATCGAAACGTTTTCTGTCTTCAGTCTCAAGTAAGGATCCGAATCCCCAAATAAGACTAAAAACGTATACCTTATGGAGGTGTTCAGGCGTAAACAGTATGATTTCCTCCCCTTTATCTTTTTCTTCTTCGTCTTCATCACCATTGAGAGATTTGTTTCCCGATGCGTCCTCCGATTCTACTACTTGTGGAGGTACCAACCCTTCAAGCAGGTTCAACATTTGTGCAATAATATTGCTTTGAAGTACGCGCATACTAAAGGTGAGATTTTGTGTGCACCAGGTATAGATTACTGGAAACGTCTCTTCAAAGAGTGGAGTGTAAATTTCATTTTCACGCGGCGATCGAGTTTTAAGCCAAGCACGCAGTACTGAAAATGTTAGAAAGCAAATTACTTAGAGTTAACGTGGTGGCCAAAATGCTACCTAGATGGAGACAGACAACGTGCTGTATCAAGCAAGCGTACCTGGATCCCAAGTCAATCCTGATGAGCTCATATACACCATACCGTTTCTAGATACAGTAGCTGGCGAAGCATTATCAATATTTTCCGGTTCAAATATGATTTTTGAAGTAGGTGACATCGTCAGACGATCACCATTTGCCAAAGTCAAAGTTTTATTATCATCCAGTACGGAATTCAAGTTTTCGATCCATATACTGTCAACCGGCCCATCCAGGACCAACCAAATATGTTCACCAGTTCGTATCTTGAGGGTTTTGCGCCAAAGAGCTGAGAAAATCCCATCAGTCCAGTCGTTGGTGGCTACATCCAAACGTCCGAACATCTGGGCGGCAGTAATGGCTTTCGGATTCATTCGCATTTCCCTGTAAATAAATTAGTATAAGTTTTAGGTACGAGTACTAGCGATATAATTTTATTGGTAGGTAGAAGCTTATTTCGTATTCGTAGGAGGAGCTCGTGGCTAAATAATAACAGCCGCATGGGTCGATCTCCAAGGTTAAGCAACTCTTGCCGAGGTCGATTTGTGGATAGGTGATTTTTACATAACGAGTTTCTTCCGTGCCTCGGCAAGCACGTTAAGCCGTTGGTCCTGGCTGTCATTTGAAAACTTTGACAGTCGTTACACCAGTCTAGCCAAGGGTTAACATGTCACACAGTAACTGGGTTGTGGAGTTCAAATAGGCAGTCCGTCCATGTAAAGTACTGGCACTCAGCTAAATTCGATTAGAGTGGAAGCCGAACCTAACATAGTGGGGAAAAGGCTAGGCAGTTTGGCACGAAGAAGCTGCTCGAAAGCTTGAGGAAGTAATGATGACGTCACGATGAAGTAGCAGTGCACGAAGGTTGTGCTGACAACCTTCGTGCAGAGCTACTTCATCGTGGGGCCATCGTGGGGCCTGTGTCCCAGCAGTTGGAACATTAATAGGCTGATGATGATAATGATGATGACGAGCTTCTCCTGTTTAGTCTACAGAAAATAAGTTTCCATTATAGCCGTAGTTTATTGCATGGATATTCATGGGATGGGTTTCTAGGGAGAAGAATGTCGACTTCATACAAAAAAAGTACAGACAGTTTTGCTGCGCGCCATCTAGTAGCACTCCACAACAACACACCGAAACGAAAACATAAAAAATAACACCTATCCATAGCTGGGACTCGAAACATTGCACTCACGTCAACGACATCATTTACATTAGTAGTATGATTAGATCGCACGCATCACATAAATGTACGAAACCAATGTAGATAACTTTTACACATAAAAATTGTGCGTATCTTGAAATATTAGATAATTAGTTTTTGTTTCATCGCAATCGGTTCACTCTATCCAAAGTTAGATGAATTCAAAATGTTCAAGAAGTAAAATATCACAACACACGCGATACTCGGACAGTTGAACTCCATATCCGATAGATGGCGTTGTGTATTTGACGTCATTTTCTGAATGGTGGTGGTTCAGAATCTCTGGGAAAGAATGGCTCTTGAAAAAAAATGGATAGGTAGCTCTAGGTAGGTAGGGTAGGATAGGCAGTTGACGGGAGCGAAGCCGCGGGCACAGCTACTCTAGTCTACACTATAATAATAACATTATAGAGAGGAAAGATAAGTTTGTTTGTAATGGATAAACTCAAAAACTACTTAACCCGAACCGATTTTGAAAATTCTTTTACCAGTAGAGACCTACATTATTCCTGAGTGACATAAGCTTAAATAAGTTACTTTTATCCCGATAACGGGCCCTGTGGGGTGGGCCACGGGAAACAAGCCGCGGGGATACCTTACGAGTCACCTAGGAGTATATAAACAGACACTTCTGCCCAACCTCTCGAAGAATGCAGGTCTGATGTTGTGTAAAAAAAACTTTTGTTCAAATGTGCCTAACAAGTTTAACATAAACGTTAAGAGTATTTACATACATAACTAGACAATGGTGACTTTTAACCAGCGGAACGTCAATTATTGTAATTTATACCTACTTTAGGACGGGGCACGGCCATGCACGATTGTGATTTGCAAATGAAAGATACTAGGAATTATTAAAAAAAAAATAGTTACAACAAAATTCTGTTTTCATAAAAATTGTATACCTATCAGGATAACATAAAATCAATTAGCCGGATAAAAATATTAAAAAGTGTCTCCGTTTCAGCTTCGGCAATAACTTTTTCGTATGTTCGGCTGTAGGTACTATACAGGTTGCATTCACACCGGTTTTTTTGTTGGTTTAGTTTTGAATCGAAAATGACAGACTTGCGATGTCTACAGCTCACAGAGCCGCTAGTTAAATAGATTCTAGTCAAGCAGGTCATGGCTAAGTAATAACAGCTGCACGGGTCGATCTTCAAGGTTAAGCAAATGTACTGATGATGTATTTAATTAGTCCGAGAGTAATAAAATATATGAATTATAAGACACTGACGCATAGCATCACTCTATAAAGAATATACTACCTAATGATGAGCTGAAAATAGTTTCTCAACTGCCCGGGGGCCGCTGCTGTGCCCTCAGATTTTCGGGCAAGCAAGCAAGTACCACACTGAGCATGAGCGTAAACGGTTGGTAGCGTTGCGTTGGACGTGGAATGCAACAAAATAGGCCTATAAACGTTTGGTGTTACTAGGAGCTCATGAAACATCAGTCGTTTAAAAAGCCATCTAACACCTGGATTGCTTATCAATGCGCATGCGTGAAAAATGACAGACGTTGTTTTATATCTTGCACGGAAGCACTTTAATACCAAAAACTGTTAATAAATGGGGGGGAAATCAAGAATCTAAATTGTAAAAAGAATCATCATAACATAATTATGTCAAATCAAACAGGCACCCCTTCAAAATAAAACTGCGGTGGTTTAGTTGTTGTAAATTTGTTAGTTTTGAATGCCTAAGTTATACCTTCGATTTGGTCCTTGTGCTACGGGCTGTCAAATTTAATTACAAACAACGGTATTATACGATAGAATCGTTTGTACTGGCCTCGTCTGTTGAGAATATTGTAAAATGCAATTTAAAGATTATACCTACATAAGCTCCTGCCAGCGGCGTCGCCCGCTAAAGTCAGAAATTATCGCAAGGAAACATGTTCCCGGAATAAAATGTGATCATATTATGTGCTATTCCTGACTATAATTTAACAATATGGCATATGCCGCCGTTCTGGCATGATTGAATTCAAACATACACACATCCATCCAAACTTTCACATTTATAATATTAGTAAGTTTTTAATTAAATTAGTAGGCCCCGTATCTATTAACGTTATATGCCTCACCCCATTTTTGTTTGCCCGTCAGACTATATTTGTTATTATCGACTGTTACGGGTTTGGCTAGTTCCTATTTAGGATATTCGATTTTTACTTTAATCTAGTACTTCGACTTTTACGCAACAACAGTAAAGCACTTAGATATCCAGAACTACGGCATTAAATTCCTATCTGACAGTTTGGCTGTGCTCAAAGCTTTAAAAAACAAACAAACTAATCTTTGAGTGCCATCTAGCCCTGGAGAGTTTATCGATGTCTAATCGTATTACCCACCAGTGGATCAAAATGATTAGAGGATCCTTAGGTAATGATGCAAATAAAGGCTCCGATATGATAGTGCTAGGCCCGTACCAACTTCTCCCACTGCCTTTCTCACAAATTCTCTTTTATATTACTTCTCACAAATTTTATTTCTCACAAACTTCATAACAACAGAAGGTTACGGGCAACAGACTGTAGACAGTCAAAATTGGCTATACCCAATGAATTCCCGCGATTAACCAAAAATCTTGAAGCGCGGGAAACTTTCAACTTGGCGGACGCGTATTTTTTTGGATTAATATTTAAAACCAAATTTTAACCTGTATATGATAATATTTATTAGGAATAAGTTCACAATTATATATTAGATCAGTAGTAGTAGTAGTTAAGATTTAGTTTTGTACATTCTTCGGTAGTGGTAAGTTCTTTTTTTTCAATTATTTTTAGCGTGTAAGGATGAAAGACCCGCCCGACCCGGGGGACTTTGTTCCCCCGGCCGGCGTTTTTGTCACAGTACAATCGAACGAATCGGGTATGGACACTGATGGGTCGTCTTCTGCTCGAAACTTAAAAAGAAGCCGCGTGCATGTCTGTAAGCACTGCAATAAACGTCGTCGTACCCGTAAACACCACGGTTCCGAGTCTTCGGGTTGTGGCTGTATAGACTCACACTCTAATGAAATCGTGGAATCTGCGCCTATTCAGTTAGAAAATAAAGATCCTAATGTATTGCCTATTTTGCCTAATGATATTCCCGCTCCTTCCATGGTTAATCCCACTCAGATTGGTAGGAAAACCTATGATAAAACGGACAGCGCCCCGTTTGTAATTCATGTACAAAAAATTATAACTTCCCCAGATGATAGTACGACATTGCACCCAATCACATTTGGCAAGTTTCTGAAGCACAACGCTTTTCAAAATATTATTAATGGTAGCGTCAAAAAAATCGGGCGCAATAAGATCTCACTATCTTTCTCTAATTTTCTTGATGCGAATTCCTTTATTACACATACTAGTCTTGAAAAATACAATTTTAAAGCTTTATACCTACTTTTAACATAACAAAAATGGGTTTAGTACGTGGTGTTCCTGCAGAATGGTCTCCGGAGGATGTTATTGATAATATAACAGTACCGATTGGTTGCGGTCCAATTTTAAAAGTCAGACGTCTTAATTTTAAAACCATTGTAGATGGTTCAACCATTTGGAAACCATCCCAATCCATAGTTGTTACATTTGACGGGCAGGTCTTACCGAAAAGAATTTTTATGTGCTATAATGCATTACCTGTAGAGCTATATATTTTCCCCACAATACAGTGCTTCAATTGTTGTAGATTTGGTCATACTAAAATTCAGTGCAGGTCTAAACCCCGTTGCTACAAATGTGGCCAAGGCCATACTGGGGATAATTGTGATAAAGAACAAGAAAGTACATCTTGCCTTTGCTCTGGACCACATTTTGCTATTAATAAGTCTTGCCCAGAATTCTCAAGGCAAAAATTAATTAAAACTTATATGGCACAA
This sequence comes from Orthosia gracilis, assembly GCA_947562075.1. NCBI lineage: Eukaryota > Metazoa > Arthropoda > Insecta > Lepidoptera > Noctuidae > Orthosia > Orthosia gracilis. The sequence continues at coordinate 7,710,846 of OX387268.1, forward strand.
AGTTCGGTATCTTATGCTGAAGCTGCAAGAGTACATCCCTCAGCAACAAAATCATATGCTGATGCACTTTTATCTTCACCGTCCAAAAACTTTGCAAATACTCCTTCAATCTCTTCACCCAATAAAACACCTGCTTCAAATAGCTATAAAAAGACAGTCTTTCTCAAACCTCACTCTCCTCCTAAATCTGTACCAGGTTATAATAAAGTGGCTCATGATGCCATCATTAAGGATTTTAATATTCCCCAGCCTTCAAATGGTTGTGCTTTTTCTAACAATCATAATAATGACATTAAAAACACAAATTTGTCTATAAACGATTTTCTTTCTGCATTACATAATCTTCTCTCTCAGTTCAATATTTCACCGTCCAACGTAGCCCCATCTTTCTATGAATCTCAATCCATTCATAATGGACAACACATCCAAAATAATACAGTGGAACTGTCGCAGTCTAATAAACAAAAAGAGTGATGTTATTCATCTTTTAAACAAATATGAGCCATTTGCCTTTGCCTTAGCAGAGACTTGGCTCAAATCTAATCATATTTTTAAAATCAATGGTTATTTAACCATTAGAGAGGATAGATCTGATGGGTATGGTGGAGTAGCTATACTTATCAAGAATTCTATCCCATTCTCTACTATTACATTGCCTCCTCACAGTGAGGAAATTTCAATTGTTGCTATTAAAGTGCATCATACTTGTCTTGTTTCTATTTATGTTCCTCACCCTTCTTCTTCAGTTCTGCAAGAGATGAATAATCTCTTTTCTTTTCTTCCAAAGCCATTCTTAATAATGGGGGACCTTAATTGCCATCACCAATTGTGGGGTTGTTCTACTTCTACTTGTTATGGGGATGAATTACTAGATATAATAGACCTACATAATTTATGCATCTTGAACTCAGGAGCTGCTACACGTCGTTGTAGTCCCAATCAGAACCAAAGTGCAATTGACCTTTCTATCTGTTCGCCAAGCTTAGCTTCCTCATTAACTTGGGATATTCTAACTTCCACTTATGGTAGTGACCATTTCCCAATAGTCATTTCTTATCCTCTTTCCAAACCAAAGGCACCATTAAGGAGATCTAATTTAAAACATAAATTACCTAATAAAAATACTAATGACTGGGACAAATTTAGAAACATTGTTGACAGAAAACTTTGCACATTGCCTGTAATTGCTGATGGCAATGAAAATAGTTGTGCTGAGGCTTTAGCACACTTATTAATTGCAGCGGCGGATGAAGTTTTTCCTGTAAAAAATAACAATATGAGCACAATTCCTTCACCTCCATGGTGGGACTCTGAGTGCACAGAATTGATTAAAAAACGTAAAGAGGCTGAATTTAATTATAACCGTGATATGTCTGATATTAATTTTGTAACCGTTAGTAATATAATTAATGAAACTTCTAAAACATTTAAGAAGAAAAAATTTGAATCTTGGCGTAACTTTTGCTCATCAATTTCACCGAATACCCACCCTACGATTGTCTGGCGCAATATTCGTAGATTTAGGTCTATTTATCACAACCCATCTCCTATTCCTGATTCTTTAGCCAGTGACTTTTTAGATAAATTAGCTCCTCCTTGGGTTCCTGAGGCTATTAACCCTATCCTGTCTCCCATAACTAATAATCAAGACACTTCAGACACACATTCGACGCTAGATCTTCCTTTCTCTCTCACTGAATTAAAGGGTGTTATTCATAGAACTAAAGATTCTGCGCCAGGCATTGATGGCATCCCGTATTCATTTTTTGATAATTTGAATGATAATGTCCTCAATTATTATTTAGAGCTTATTAATTCTGTCATGCACACAGGAAAAATCCCAGTTGAATGGAAACGTCAAATGGTGTTGCCATTTCTTAAACCAAATAAAACTCCATCGGATGCTACCTCATACCGACCCATAGTTTTATCTTCAATTCTGATGAAATTAGCTGAACATTTAATTAAGAATCGCCTAGAATGGTATGTTGAAGGTAAGGGTCTTTTGGCCTTTTGGCGGAATCTCAATATGGCTTTAGAAAAGGTAAAAGTACCACTGATTGCTTAAGTATTTTTTCATCCGATATTCGGCTATCTTTCTCTGATAACCAATCCACCGTTGCAGTTTTCCTAGATATTAATGCAGCTTATGATAATGTCGTATTATCAGTTTTACAAAATAAATTAAAAGCCTTAGAGGTTCCCTCTAATTTGACGAATTTCATTATTAACATCCTGACTGAACGCTCCGTTAATATGTTAATAGGAGACCATGTTGTCTCCCATCTTGTATGGAGAGGTCTCCCACAGGGTTCTGTGCTCAGTCCCCTTCTGTACAATATTTACACCTTTGATTTGGACTCTTCCTTATCTAGTCATGTTAAGGTTCTTCAATATGCCGACGATGTATTATTATATTCTTCAAATCAATCTGTTGAACAAGCTAGTTGTGCTATTAATTCTGCTTTATCTACTTTGGAGTCATGGTTATATTTAAATGGTTTGGATTTGTCCACGTCTAAAAGCGCGGGTGTTTTATTTACCAGGAAGAGAATTATCCCCTTATTAAACCTTTTCTTTAAGGGAATACTTATTCCAGTTAAAGATAAATTCAGATATCTAGGTGTATTATTTGACTCTAAATTAAGCTGGATTCCTCATTGCGACTATATTATTAATAAATGTGAAAATCACTTAAACATGCTCAGATGCCTCTCAGGTGTGTGGTGGGGTGCACATCCCTTTTCCTTGAAACTCATTTACAACGCAATCATCAGAAGCATTTTGGATTATGGATTGTTTGTTCTAGAACCTGGTAGTGTTATAGCTTTTAAAAAGTTGGATCGAATCCAGTCAAAAGCTTTACGCATTATTTCGGGTGCCATGAAATCTAGTCCTAATGCACTACAAATCGAATGTGGGGAAGCTCCTTTAAGCCTCAGAAGACAATTCTTGTCTGATAAATATTTATTCCGGATTCTTCAATTCTCAACTCACCCCCTCATACCTAAACTGGAATCTTTAATATTACAAATTGAATCTTCAGTTTACTGGTCTCATAAACGTGCTCCTTGTTTAGTTGAAAGCTATAAAAAATTCCTATCACTTTCTTCACCTATTCATCGTTCAACGTTATGAGAGTTTACTGTTCACTCCCAATATTAAATATAACTGTGTAAGTAAATCAGATCCTGATTGCCATTTAAGTTTTAATACATTTCTGATTGAACATTCAGACTGCCAGCATATTTTTACGGATGCTGCCAAGCGTTCTCCATCGGGTTGTGTTGGGGTTGGTACCTACCATGCTCAATACAAAATTGTGCAGAAAATAAAACTGCCTCCGGAGACTTCTGTTTTTACTGGTGAATGTTTTGGAATTCCAAAAGCTTTAGAATATTTACGTGTTTTTAAGCTCAAAAAAACTATAATTTTTACCGATTCACAGAGTGCTCTTCTAGCCATCAGTAAATCTCCTTTCGAACACAAATTTCAGTCTCCTATAGTTTATGCAATAAGGGAACTTGCGTTCAGAACCTTCTCTGAGGGTAACACACTGGTATTTGCCTGGATTCCGGCCCACTCTGGAATCCATGGCAACGAGTTAGCTGATGTACTCGCTGGTGACGCGGTGCAATGTGGGGACTTAGTTCCATATAAGAACTTTAGCTATGACCTCGAGACGTTGCCAAATAATTTTCTTCGGGACACTTGGAAGGTAGCTTGGGATGTCAGCAGCAAATCCAAGGGCCGTTATTTTTCTTTTATCCAACCCGAGATTCCAGAAAAACCGTGGTTTGGCAGGGCAAAGTTTGGCAAGTTGGAGACCTCCATATTAATTCGGTTGAGACTGGGCCATGTGTGCTCTCCTGCCCACCTTGCCAAACTTCATATCATCGACGACCCCAATTGCTCGTGTGGCACAGACGTAGGTGACTTAGATCACATATTTTTCTCCTGTCCTTTATATGACCGTTCTGCCTTTCTCTGTAACCTCTTGTCCCTTCGTATTCCTTTTCCTACCTCAATACTTTCTTTACTTTGTACAAATAGCTTTCCTGTGTATAAATGTATAGTCTCATTCATCACCTTAAATAATATTAAGCTGTAATTTTCGTCATTGTAATTTGCTCATTATTTTCTTAAAACCATTAAAATTTACTGATCCTATATATCCATCCTTTCCAAAATTCCGTTAAATTAAACATTTAAACAAATTTGGTTTCCCTACCTTTATTTGATAATAAAACAACCTGACGTGACATTGGCTGAATGCACAAACCGTGGAAGCCAAAAAAAAAAAAAAAAAAAAAAAAAAAAAAAAAAAAAAAAAAAAAAAAAATCTTCCAGCCTGAGTAGAAATAACCTAAGAATAATCATAGGAACAATTACGGGCCACAACCTCCTTAACAAACATCTTTTTAATACAGGCGCCAAAAACAGCCCACTTTGAAGGGGCTGCCTTGACGCCGAGGAATCAGCCGCCCATGTCATCCTGAAATGCGAGGCCGTGGCTTCTCAACGTTGAAAAATCCTCGGAATAATGAGGTCGCGCCGCGAAGTCTGAGAAGCTCCCAGGAAGCTTCTGTGCTTTTGGGCAGAGCCAGGCTGGCTTTGTTAGGCAAAACACCCACGCGTTCTACCATTGCTGAACGGTGGACAAAAATCGTCGCCCACCGTTCAGCAATGGTAGAACGTGCCGTGCCCTCTGACTAAGAGGGAAAGCAAGCACTCCAATACAACGCTGCGACGTGGAATACAACAAAGTCGGCGCAATAGTGTTTGGTGTTACTAGGGGCTCATGAAATATCAAAAGAATGTAAGACTATCCTGATACACGTGGTTTGCTTATCAATGCGCATGTGTAAAAAGTAAAAACAAAATGGCAGACGCTGTTTTACGTTGTGTATCGTGTTTTACGTGGTGTTCTACTCTGAGTTTATGCATTCCTGGTACAACGGTGGCACAAAATCCAACGTGACCATCAATTTGGAAGAAGAACGCATTTTTCCTATTTTTAAAAAACAATATTTTTCTGGGACAATAACAAAATCCAATTTTACTTAAAATTTAATTTAGATGATATTATAAGTTTTTAGTTAGAATATTTGTGTGAGTGCTATTTGACTAACAATGTACAACCAATACTGAGTTGAAAATGTTTGCTCGACTCCGCCAGGAGGCGCTGCCGTGCCCTCAGACTTCGAGGAAAATCAAGCACTCCAATACCACGCTACGACGGACGTGGAATGCAACAAAGTCGGGGCAACAGTGTTTGGTGTTACTAGGGGCTCATGAAATATCAGAAGATTCAAAGACCATCCTGAAACACGTGGTTTGCTTATCAATGCGCATGTGTAAGAAATAAAACCAAATGGCAGAAGCTTTTTTACGTTGTGTATCGTGCACGGATATAAATAATGCCTTACGGCACTTTAATGTCAAAAACCGATGATTAAAGGGGGGCAATTAAGAAACTGAATTGCAAAAGAGAATGGAATATTTTCATACATGATTTTATTTAACCTATATCTTCTTTAAATTCGCAAGAATTTACATTCTTTACATTTCATTTAAAAGTACCTTCTAATACAGATATAAAAATTTTTCAATATTTTAACGACCAAATTAATTGAACTTCAGGAACGCACCTTAAAGCGATATATACGCCCAAGTGTTAACGCAGTACTGGCCGTGCACCCGCTCGGAATAAAATATCAATATTGAACCTCCTTTTGAACAGTTTGTTTGCAAAATATTATTTGATATACTTATGCTATTTCAGTTATGAAGAAATTCCAGCCCTATATTTTCCTGTGTAAAAATATTTTTAAACAAAGTCGTTTTGGAGATCCAAAAGTGGGGAAAATTTCGTGTTGCTAATTATTTTTTTAAAGCAAATCTATGTGTTATACGAAAAAACCATGTTTAAAAAATTATGTACATTAAACAATAATACATAAATATTATTTTCAAACCTTTTAACCTAGCCGTTACTAAGGAGTATGCTTTAGAAAGTTACCATTTCACGGCATTATAGCGGATGTAGGTCCTTAAATGGGGCGCTGGGAAAATATGCCTACGGGTTTTATAAGGATCATTTATAAACCAGGCTTTTGTTTATAGTCTCTTTTCATATTGAATAAATATTATAATAGGTTACAAATAAGTACAGCCCTCCATAAATAAGATACTAGCTTCTGCCAGCGGCTTCGCCCGCGTTTATGTCGAAAATTATGCCAAGGGAACATATTCCCGGAATAAAAATTATCATATGTGCTATTCCAGGGTCATAATAACATATATCGTAAACCCTAAAATACGTCGACTACATAAAATAAAAGTGAATCTTGTGGCTAAACAGTAACAGTCGGGTGTACAGGTAAAACTTCTATGTTAAGCAACGCTCGCTGAGGTCAGTCCGTGGATGGGTGAACATCATATCTTTGACAGACGTTACGGATAGTCAAAAGCCAGAAAATCGTGTTGCCCAGTTGTGGACGTCACTAGTTCCATCTGCCCAAAAAACCAATAATTTAACCCTTCGACGCAATATAGTTGTAGAATATTTCGTATAAAAAAAGAGAAGACGTTTCCAGTACGCATTATATGAAGCGCGACGTGATGCACAACACGTTGCTCATCATGATGAATGGCAACGAGGAACTTTAGTTTAATAAAGTTGTCTCGTCATATCATGTTGCGCGCCAGCTGGCAACGTCGTCGCTAAACATGTTGAGCATCACGTGTTGCGCGTCAAATGTTGACTAGTGGATACGAGGCTGCAAAGTCAAACAATTTATTTCAATGAAACCATTAAAGGCATTTTGAATATCAAAATTTACAGCTCAATTGTATTATGATATTGTTTCTAGTCATCCAGTTGCAAATGCAGATTTTTATAGAGAATAACGGACAAGAAACTTCATACTCTTTTTTTTTTTTTAAACAGTTCGAATGTAGAATTGCTAAAATCTATTTAATCAATCTGCCTAGCCGCCCTGCCTTATAATACAATCGGATTCAGCTGAGTACCAGTATTTTTTGGAGCGATAACCTGTCTGACCGAAAATTATCGCGAGGTATTATATTATCAGTGCCCGAGGGAACATAATTCCCGGGATAAAAAGTATTCTATGTGCTATGCCTAACTATAATATAGGATAGGATAGGATACATGGACCCCTTTTCCGCACTTAATGTTATATTTTCCTTATGTTTTCCTTCACCGTTTTGAGAGCATTGATGCCAGCCTGGGTTCGAACCCATGACCTACAACTTGTAAGTCGCGGCCGTTACCTATAACCACCACCCCTCCCACCACTCCTCTAACTATAATCTATCTCCGTGCCAAATTTCATCCAGATCCGTTCTGCAGTTTGAGCGTGAAGAAGTAACAAAGATACAGACACACTTAAACACACATTTTATTTGACACCTAGAGAACAAGAATAAGAGATAATACATATTATCAAACTTGACTTGCAAAAGGACTTAAAAGACGGCAAAGGAAAAGTCAAACCTGCATAAAAGACTAATCGAAACTGAAACTAGCTGAAAATTATTATAAATTAAAGTAATCAAAACGCGAGAACGCTGTCTTTCATCAGTCTGTCACGTACTGGCGAGAACTGCGAAGTTGGCAACACTAGTTAGATTCCCAATACTAGGAGTCCATAAAACACTACACTATTGAAGAAGCGTAGTCATAATAGTTGTAACAAGTATTCTTTCAGCTTTAAACTAAATTAAGCCGTATTTCAGCATTGAGAATCTCAGCAGCCGTAAAAAAATGTTTAAAAAATAGGCCCCAATAAAATTTACAAGTCTGTTACATTTATTAAATGTTACATAATATACATCTGAAAACGAAATTTTTCATAACAAAATTACGAGTTCTATGTATATTTTTAATATCAGACATATTGTAATAAAACCACCTGTAATTTTTTTTTGACAGAATTAATGACTACCCCGCCCCATGTGTGACGTTTTTGGCCGGTACTGGTAATACCCACCTAGCTGGATTCAGTTTCTTCTAATCTAGGGATTTTATACGGTTTTGACCGTAAAACGATTAGGTTTTGGTAAAGAGCGATCGTACTAACTGGTTTCATTCGTAAAACATTCGCAAGTTTAAAATAGACGGTCACTACAAAGTTTGTTTTGATGTTCAAAAATGTTTGCTACTCGCCGCCAGGGGCGCTGCGGTGCCCTCAGATTTTGCAAACACTCAGTACTAAGCTGAGCGTCTACGATGTAGCTAGAGTTTGCGTTGGGAATGCAACGAAGTTGACGCACAAGTGTTAGGTGTTACTAGGAGTTCATGAAGTATCGGCAGATTGAAATACGAGCATCTCGTACTCGTGGACTTAATGCGCTTGCGTAAAGACTGAAATCAACAACAGACACAGTTTTTCTTTGTGCATCTTGTATTGATATTTAAGAAATAATAGTGTTTATCTACACTCACAACGTAATGTTCCAATTATGAATTCGAAAAATCGTACTTTACATCCGTGGATAGGTTAAATTTAAAAAACAACCATTACAGTGCAGCATTTTCCTTCGATTTTCAAACAACTGCATCATAATAGTATATTATGCAACGAGTGAATAAAGGACGGTTTTAAAGCGAGGGCCATAGATGAATCACGAACAAGTGAAGGATTCTAACAACTGAATCACGACCGTAGGGAGTGATTCATGATGATTGAATCACGAGCATAGCGAGTGATTCAAGTGTTAGAATCCTGAACGACGCGAGTGATTCATGGCCCTCGATATAAATCCGTTTTATTCAAGAGTTGCATACTATATTTTATACCATGACTTCGAGAAAAAGAAGGATTTAAGCCAAAAGCACAAAGAATAATAATAAATAAATAAATGGTTTATTACCATCAAAATTTACAAAAGATGAGAAACCTTAGGGCTTCACATTTTTTGTTAATTGAAGCTGAGCCTTTGGTTTGAGTTACCTAAACAGCACCTGTGTTTGTCACAGGTGCTGTTACACAGGTGCTGTTTGGAGGTGGTCACAGGCCAGTGACCACCTCCGTTAAGTTACATAATTATAATTAATTAAACACCAATGCAATTGATATTAGAATTACAATCCAAATAAGTATTCACTAAACATCCTAGACCAAAATAAAATCATTATCAAAATCCTAAATATAAACAAACTCAAAATTAAATCGACGAAGGAGTTTGAAATTCGAATATTCTTTGCACAAGAAGTTTGTATCGAGTATTTTATGCGCAAGTAGGTTGTATTGCATTGAGATGGAGGTCAAATATATATTGGTGTGTTCTAAATTCAAACACCAAAACAGTGATTAAAAGTGCTTTTTATTCACTGTTTTCAGTGAATAAAATAAGCTTTTTAGAGGGGGAATGGTATAAAATAACTTTTTAATTTTATAGCACACTTTTACTTTTTAATTTATTGTCGCTTATGGACTCCTTGATTTACTGTCGAAAAGTAGTGTTATGTCTATGGAGGCGCGCGCTGATGAGAATTTGAATTGCCCGCCATATCACATATTTTATCCGTTTCCACTTTTTGTTTTATTCCAAATGTATGAGTGAAGATAAAATAGTGTATGCAACAGCATATAATTGGGTATTAAAACACGAGCGTGGCGAAGCCGAATGTGATAAACCCACGCTCGTGTCCACACTTCTGTCCGCCGTCACGCCATCACTGACTCCCCTTTCTTTCATATCACTCCTCGCACGGTCCATCCATCTTTTCTTTGGCCGTCCCCTCCCTCTCAATCCATCCATATTTATATTCATAACTCTTTTAGTACTTAACATTTTGTAACTTTATACCTACATCAATTCTGCTAATTAAAACAAATGCCATGAGGCACATTTAGGTGAAATGCCGATGATTGCTAGAAAAAAGTTCATCAACACTAAAAAAAAAATAGATAATACCCAATTCCCAATTGGGACGTATTCGATTCTTCACAATGCGCGCGCTCATAACATATCTGTTTATTAAAATATCATTGTAGATACCTGTTACCAAAGTTTTGATGGCTGGTTACGATATTATTGAGACGGAAAAACAACTTTCTTCGGTACTGAGTGGAGCATAGGGTTGATTTTATTTTTGTTCTTACTTGTGAGGGTTTTCTATTTCCGTGAGTGCGCTCATGAGAGTTGTTATGCAGGTTGTCTTGCCGGCACCCGGTGGGCCCAGCGTCATGATACCGTGACGGACTCGCTGGGTCTCGTATAACTGGAATACACATTTATTTTCGTTAATTTCGTTTTCGTTTTTTGTTAATTGTGTCTGCCAACAGCCCAATGAGCTGCAGTCTACATGGAGTCCTGACACAGTTAAAAAACTTTGCGGCAGGCCACTATGAAGATGGCAAGACGAGCTAGACAAAAAATCAAACATTAGTCAACACTAGCTTAGGACTGAAATCGCTAGATGCCCTTAAACTGAATGGAAAAAAAATCTGATAAGCAATTTTCATAACAAGAAATATTTCAAAACAAAAACATTCAAAATTACTAGCTATCGCCCAAAATAAAAAGATAAAAAGCATTTTTCAAGGTAAAAAGTAAGTACTTCCAGAGATTACATTCATATTACATGCAAACTCTATATATTATATAAAAATTAATCCCTATTTCCCTTGACCAGGCCATAACTTGAGAACGTCTTTTATTATTTCATTCATCTTTTTTAACATGAGAACATCTTATACGATTTCATTCATACATACATAAAATCACGCCTTTTTCCCATGGGGATTGGCAGAAACTACAGAACACCATCTGCTACGATCGATACATACTTCTTTTGCTTCACTCACGTTCATACATCTAGTCATAAACGCACGCCGATTTCATTGATCTTCTTTTTTAATGGCTGGCGTATCGTTTTTTTTTATTTGCATTAATTTGTGTGTTAGAATTACCCTAGCAATTACATGTTATTTTCTACTTTCAAAATGTTACGGATTAAAACTTACTTTTATGTCATTAAGGATTGGTTTACACCTGGATACATAAGCCAGAATCGAACCAGTTGCAACTGTGTTGAGGATAGGCAAGTGTGAGTTGAGCGTAATACTTTCTAACCTAGTAAAAATTTCATGCCCCAGTTTTTCTTACTAAATATTTTAAATTACTAGTACGTTATCGATAACTGCGGCTATACTGTATTTTTAATTCAAGTTTTTTTTTCAATCTGCCCTTAATTCTATGGCTGCCAACTTTAATGACTTATTTATTGATTTATGGTCAATGCAAAGCAGATCTTAAGGCGGAATTGTAATTGACAACTTAAAGCAAGAGAGAAGAGAAGAGAAGTATGAAAACTGATTCTCCTGACCACATTTAGTAATCACAGTGGACTCTATAACATTTTCGAGCAGTGCTGTTATTTCAGTATATAAACCTAAACCCTACGAGATCTCCGGAATGAAAGCCTAACGCTGTAGCTATTAGTATACGAAGGCAGTTCAGTTTATGTTCATTTTATATCAAATTACATGTAATTTTTAAAATTCGATAAAAAATAAAGTTGAGCAAATTTTGTGGTCTACGCGAACAAGACGCGGGCGGAAAGCTATGTTTGAATAATAATTTGCAATACCCGCCAGAATTGGTATTGCTAATTACTAAACTATATTATGTATGCACAAGTTTACCTAATTAAAGCTTTACCTGTATAATCTTCAACAACCACGGCGGATGACTGATGAGGCCAAGTAAATCAACCTGTTTCTTGATGGCCTCTTCCAAGTCATTGTAAGTTGTCTTCTCTAGAGCCTGGTTTGGGAACAAGTCTGCTACCAACGATATGAAGAGAGGTTCATCTTCATCTATCAACTTGGAGAGGTTCATGTCTCTAAGGACTCTCATGACAATTGTACTCTCGTTGTCTTTGCAGTTGACTCGTTTCACTGCGCCGAGGGTTCGGAGCACGGAGAGGATGTTACGGAGACCGAAGTCGTAATGAACCTGAAGTAGTGGGAAGAATACATTACAAAATGTGGGAGAGTGATAGACTGATGGGTTTTTACGCAGGGTACAAATTAGCAAACCGACTATAGTATATTTTAGTGTATTTATATGTACTGCGATACTGCTTTAGCCTCCGTATCTGCAATAGAATATCTAGAGTACTTTTCAATCATTAAAAGAAGGTATAAATTAAAAGTATTGATGAAAGCGCATGCATAATGATACATTACATCACGCCTTCATTCCTTGAAAGGTTTGGCAGTTGTGTATCTACACTAAACTTACATTTGGCTAGTAAGTAATAATAGTGTTTTCATATTAAGTCCCGATCAAAAGATGGCGAGCCTATTGTCATCAACCATTCATAATCCAGATTCCAAGCAGTGATTAAGAAATTCCAGAAGGGAAAACCCATTAACACTTTCCCCAACCCGAAAATTAAACCCAGTACCTCATAATCAGCGCAGTTAGCGCGCTCAATATCGTGCTTTTGACTCCTATACCAACGAAGCATAACTATTTACCCACAGTTGGCTAAAACAGTGCCACCTACGCTTCAATATAGATAAAACAATGTACATCAACCGTAGATTTTTAGTTACTAGGATATCATAAGCTCTGCACACGTGGCGCTATGTTGCGCTATGTTCAATTCTGCGGCGAGTGAGTTGGCGACTCTGTGTCCCCTTTGGAAGCGTCATTGTGCTGCATGGAAAACTGGACTATAAATATTAGTCAAGTCACATTTACTTAACTGGGGTAAAATGATATGTTTTCTAGAAGGTGTTTTATATAAAAAAAATATGCAAGATATTGTTTTTAATGATAAACCAGACAGTTGTAGTGTGGTTAGGTTAAGAAGAAAGGTGTGGTTAGGTACCCACGCTTTACTTTTTAAGAATCAAGCCTATAGTCCAGGCAAATAACTGCAATTAGAGGCCAATCTGCCGAAAAAATCCTAGTTAAGTACTTTACTGGAATTACGGTCATTATGATAGCAGTAACGTTTCCTGAAAAGTCCATAAAAATCGCAAAGGAGAAAAAATACTCGTATATGGATTGTCAAATAGCCCAGAAATCAGTCTCTTGCTTAATTCTCGTAAAATTTTGATTTTACTGCATTTTGTGATCAGAGCAAGTTAATTCCTTGTTCAATTGTGCAAAATAAGTCCTTCATAAGATCCATTAAATGTCAGTTTTCGAGTTATGAGCCAAAATAATGTATTTCTCATGTTTATTTTTTGTACTCAATCTGTGCTTTTGATAATATAAGCTAGAAAAATTATATTTTTATGCTCAAAAAGCCATTTAATATTCAAAATGAAATTTTCTGGTATGTTTTCAAGTTTTGACAGCAATATTATCTATTTTGGGTACTTAAAATACGACATTAGAGAAAGTTAATAGTAATGAAATTTACCTCATTGCAGTGTTTTTCATTGAAAGTACTAAAGCTATGAAACAGTTTCGAACATAATGAAATGTGAGAAATAATAATCGAAAATAATCTGTAATTGGAGGTTATCTGCGAAATTTAATGCCTAGTTAAGTATTTTCACCGCAATTATGTTTATTGTGCTAGTAGTAATGCTGTCTAAAAAGTCCTTTAAAATCGCATGAGAGTAAAAGAAAATATTGACTGTCAAAGGCCTTAAAAATGTTATTTTTGCTTAATTCTCAGGCATGACTGCCCCTTTTTTTGCTCCTTTGCGGTTTTTATGAACTTTACAGGCAATGTTACTGCTACCATAATGAACGTAATTTCGGTCATCATCATATTAACCGAAAGACGTCGACTGCTGGACATAGGCCTCCGCCAAGCTTCGCCACATTGACCGGTCCCGTGCGTCCCGCATTCAGCAACCTTCAGCAGGGCATCGGTCCACTTGGTGGGAGGCCTTCCAACGCAACGTCTTCCGGTCCACGGTCGCCACTCCGGAACTTTTTTAGCGCTTCGGCCATCCGTTCTGCGAGCAATGTGCCCTGTCCAGTACCACTTAAGTTTGGCCATTCTTCGGAATATGTCGGTAACCCTCATTCTCTTGTGGATCTCTATATTTCTGATTCGATCACGCAAGGATACTCCGACCATAGGGCTATCCATTGCCCTTTGGGTGACTGTAAACTCTCTGTTGAGGCCTATTGTGAGCGACCACGTCTCAGAGCCATTAGGTCATAACACACACTGGTCATAGACTCGGGGAAAGTACTTAACCATGACTTTTTTTGGAATAAATGTCTTTATTTCCTGGACTATAATAAGTATGTAAGTCAACATTTACTTTTACCGACTTTCCATAACGGAGGTTGTTCTATTTTCAAGTGTATGTTTGATTACCAATTTCTCCGTCAATTGTGGACCGATTTTGAAAATTCTGTTTTGTTTTAAAGAGTATGTTCCCGAATTGGTACCATTTTAATTTGATGAAGATCGGATGAAGAACTTCGGATAAAAGATTAGCCTATGTTTTTGAAAATAATTAATAAGCCTAGTGTATTTACAAATCAGGAAAATGTTTAAATATATTCAGACTAACCTGTTTCGTCAACTGTTCCTCACACAGTTTGTATAGAGTGTAGAACTTCCTGGCCAGTGTGATGTTCTCGAGGAAACCACAAGACGCGAGTTTCACCCTGATAATGATCTGTCTGTCGGGCACCATCATGGCTACCGTGCGGAATTGGATTTTCAAGTTTTCGGGTAACTCTTTACGGCCGGCGTATCCAGGGTTCTATTGGAAAAAGTGAGAAATGACTAAGAAATTCGCTAGTTATATATTGTACCAATAAGCTTGTAGCTTAAGACAATTTTTTTTAAAGTACTATTTTGGTCATGACTAACTTTCAGGTAAAGTTATTACGAACTATTTGATTTTAATAAAATAAAAATCATGTTTTGTCAGCTGTCACTTGATAAACATTTTGTTTTTTTTTTGTTAACCGAGGGAAACCTTAAAAAGTGTCTCGACTTTTGAAAAAATACCAGGTGTGGGCTTTTTACCTCAGTAAAGCCACTCCGGCGATCACCAACAGCACGTAGAAAGGGCTCGTGACCCCTTAAAAGACCACTTTAGGACAACCTCTGTGCAACGCTTGTTAGAGCATATCCCTGGAGAGACTGAAAGGGCGTCTCCCTTGGGCCTCTCTGTACACGGCAGCACGTGATAACTGTGCCACCGTCTTTCCTAGAGTCACCACCATGGAGGCCCTCACAACTATAACTACTAACAAAGATCCTGACGACTACTTGATAGCCTACAATTATATGTCTACCAAGGTTTTTTCACATAAGCCAACAATATTCTACTCCTATGAAAAGGCCGTGTCCATTAGTCCATCTTACCACCATTGCTCCAGCGACGCCAAAAAAGTTATGTCAGATAAAAATATGTACCATAGTAATGAATATTCCAAACTCCGGACACATTTCAGAGGTGTCGCCGTCAGTGAAGATGAAGCTCTTCTTCTTCTCTTTTTTAGCAGCGAGCACCACGGCTACTTGCTGTGCAGCTACCGACAGTACCGGGAGCTCGATGCGGTTGAACTCATCGAAGCATCCCCACGACCCTGATTGTGCCAATCCCTTGTAAATACGCCCCAGTCCTCTGAAACAGTATACACACATACATGTACTCGTGCCAAGGCAGGAAAGGGTAATAATTATAGAACCTGCTTAAATGGATTTGCTTCTTTTTTACACTTATACATTAAGCTCAAATTACACGCAACCCGGTTGGGAATAATATGCACCTGGCCTTTATGAAGTACCACACCATTAATATTAGTGTACGAGTTTTACTTTCTAGGGCGTCCTGGCCTACTCCTCATCTGGTACAATTTTAATTTGAAAGGACCGAATTATAGCTATCTTCCAAGATACTCCATCTATAACTAGAATTTCAAACTATATTTATTTAGATTTCTAACCTTCCAGAGCCACATGCTCTCTTAGTACCGGTCAGTTTTCCGCGGTCCCTCCGCTCTGGCACACGCAAGCGCACTGTGGAGAAGTCCGCGTGGACCAGCCATATACCATGTGCGTCTAGCGATTGTTTTGGTCATGTCGGATAAAGGCCGATTTTGTATTATTTTTTAGGAATTGACATAAACAAGCATCTTAGATTTTTGAGGAGTCGAAGTGTAATAAAATTATTACTTAATCAACAAAGCATCTAGTTCGCAAGATCTCCGTACCACGCTGAGCGTTCCCGATGCAACATAGTTGGAGCAAAATTGTTTTGTTTACTAGGACATCATGAAGTATCAGTAGATTGAAAACACGTGGACTGTTTAACAATGAGCGATGGTGTATATCGTAGTTGAGGGTTCATCGCCTTGGTATGTGTGAAATGCACTCACACGTACGCAAAACATCGTACCTTGAATGAATATTATGAAAAATTTGGCACATCGTAAATCAATTGGCACAAGCTTCCTACACTTTATTTGTAGCAAGAGTTAGATCAGGTGGCGAAAGGATAATGATTTGACGATTGCTCTTTTTATATTTATTAAGTTCCTTAGGATACCGGGCACCATCAGGGGAAATGAAAACTTCCGTACGAATAGCCCCGTCAAAGCAAAACTTAGAGAGAGAAATTAAATTTTCTTTTTACTTACTAGTCTAGTCAAGAAATGCTTTTCATTCAACTTTGTTCAGTAATCTCAGCAAAATTTGAACAAGATGTCATTCGATTTGGAATACCATGCAATAGATTTTTGAAAAAAATAACGAAAAGCTCGCAATTTTTTTAAAATCTTTTTTTGATCTTTTGTGATATTGGCAAAAAACTATTTTTTTTCGAAGATCATCTGCCTGCTAATCCGAATCGAACGACGCCTTGTTCACCTTTCGCCGAAACTGCAGAGAAAAGTTGTACAAAAAATCATTTGTTGAGTAGACTATACCCTTTTTTTACGTAAACTAACACTTCCTGAAAATTTTCATTTCACACCAAATTATAATCATAATAATCACGTACGTGCGTCATAAACTATTCTCGGTAAAAAGACGCAACAATAGTAAGTTTATTCCATAATATATTTTTGATATGTTTGATCCAAATAAAGACCCAGTGACCCAGTGGGCCCAGTGGTTGCAGGTCGTGGGTTCAAATCCAGGCAGGCGCTTTACTTTGTGTAAATTATTTCATCACCACTGCTCGCAAAACGGTGAAGGAAAACATCGTGAGGAAACCCGCATGTCCTAGAACCAAAAATTCGAAGACATGTGACAGCTCGTGGCTAAATAATAACAGTCGCACGGGTCGATCTTCAAGGTTAAGCAACGCTTGCCGAAGTCGGTCCATGGATGGGTGACCATCTTTATACAGCGAGTTTCTTCCGTTTCTCGGAAAGCACGTTAAGCCGTTGGTCCCGGCTGTCATTTGAAGATCTTTGTCAGTCGTAACGGGTAGTCAGACGCCTGAGATCTGACACCAGTCTAGCCAAGAGGTATCGTGTTACCCAGTTACTGGGTTGTGGAGGTCAGATAGGCAGTCACTTCATGTAAAATAATGGTACTCAGCTAAATCTGCTTAGACTGGAACTGGACCCCAACATAGTTGAGAAAAGGCTAGGTAGATGATGATAATGTTTGATTCAAAAAAAATCTAAATATCGAGTAATTTAATGTATTCCTACTAATATTATAAATGTGTATTTTTATTAGTATGGGTGCTTGTTACTCTTTCACGCCAACCCACTGAACGGATTTTGAAGAAACTTTACAGTACATCGGAACAACACAAAAGTGTTTATTTATAAATATGTTACGAAATATTATGAGTGGGTAGTACTAATTCCACGCAGGTGGAGCCGCGGGTGACAGCTAGCACAGCATAAACATCATGCCTGTTTCCCCGAACAGAGAAGGTGTTCCTTTAGTAGACGAACATTTCACCATTTATGTTTCAAGTCCCAAGGCAGGGGGCAGGGGCGAGCTTATTGCCATCAACCGGGCACAAATCTAGACGCCTTACACAAATACAGACGCCGGACACAAATCCAGACGCCGAAGACAAATCCTGGGTCTGCTACTCAGAAATGCCATATAAAAAACCCAATAACGCTTTGCCAGATCCGGTTATCGAACCCAGGACCTCAGTCTCCACAGTAGTGCAATCACTAAATCATTTAGTAAACTATCATCACAAAAAAAAACAAACCGTCTTCCAAAACAACACACTACAAAGTGAATAATAACTTTCTTTTCCGAATTCGGTGTCTTTGGTACCGATTATTTTACGTGTTTCGACACCGACTTCGTAAAAAAAGTAATTTTTCACTTTGTAGTGCGTTTTTTTCGAAGTCGGTATGTTTTTTTTTTTTGTTAAAAAGTTACCTTATGAAGTTACCTATTTTTAGTTTTGATAGGTACCTCCAATTGCAATTACATCTCATTTAATTCCAAGTACATCTCATGACCATTTCAATAAGCTCAAACACGACTAGGATACATTGTTTTATTTTGGAGTTCCAGTGCCTACCTGCCGGCTTCAGCATCAGATCAGTTCGATGGTACCATTTTCATGAATAATATTTATTTATAAGTAGTTCCTTCATCATAGTCGTTTAACTATTCGAGATATCGTAGACCTGTGACATACATAGCATTAGGGAGTTCAATTGGCCATCTGTGGCTTTCTTCACCAGTTCCACTTCACAAAATGTTACTTTCTGACTGCAAATGTTTTTTGATGAAAATGCCAAAATCGCTATATGAATGCCTATAATTTTTGAGAAGTTTTCTCCAAGATCCCATCATCAGATCCTGACCTGATGACTATGGGACCAAATGGGAACCCTTTCAAACAAATCAAGATTTTTTTAAATCGGTCCCGTCGTCTTTGAGTAATCGGTGTACATACATAAAAAAACAAAATACCAATCGAATTGATAATCTCCTTATTTTTGGGAAGTCGGAAAAAGATAGAAATCCTTTTCCTTTTTTTTTACTTGAGTACAGATATTTAGTTACCTATAGTCCATCTGATCAGAACAGTTGAAGACCACGACGTACTTGGCAAGAGTCTTGCCCATGTCCTTGACTGTTTCCGTCTTGCCCGTACCGGCGGGGCCACACGGAGCACCGCCCATGCTCATTGCTAACGCTTGAGCAAGGGTTATGTAGCACCTGAAAGTGAAAATGGACAAGTCTGAAATATTGTCTTTTATCTACTCTCATATCGTAATATTCGAATTATAAACTTCAAAACGATATATTGACATACTTCAAAAACACAATACCGAAATTAAAAATAGAATCTTATTATAACACTTTTAACACTCGACCAAAATAATGCTATAATAGTACATTACGATATTAGTGCGTTATAACCAATACGCACGTATATCGTACGACGTTTTTTAACACATTTGCGAGGAAACAGAAAAAAAAAACATTTTATATTTTGTTCATTTCTAATTATTGAAACAGTTAGTGCAATTACAATTATTAAAATGATACGTAGTTGTAGTTGGTTTTTTAATTATATTTTTATTATTATTATTACTATTCATAATGTCATTGTTTTGTGTTAGGGTAAATGTTGGAGACGACGAAACTTCTTGAAAGGCGGCAGAAGAGCATTGTAATTCGTCATTAGTTGTAAATAAAAAAATATCCTCAGTAGAAGTAGAGGGGCGCGGCTCAGGGCAAAACTTCTTCGTTTGTGGCTCCAAATTTATTGCCTGAGTTATTTTGGCACTTATATTTGCATTGTTTTGGATGGAATCTTCTACATAAGATTCTGCTACTGCGTTAGAACGCCACCCGCCATGCCGCTTTAAAGTCAATATATCAGCTCCCGAATCAGCAAGTAATGTAGCTGACGTTCTTCTGAAACTGTGCCCTGTATAACAATCAGCGTCCGGCAATCCTAAAAACTTGGCGACTTCCTTTGGCATGGAACCGAATTTATTTATGCCAATAGGTTGCGCAGTACATTTACCTTTTTGGTAATTCTGAAAGAAATGATTATTTTTTGCCTTAGTCGTACGCAGAACTTCATATTTTTTGACCACGTCATAAAATGGGCCGTTGATAATAAAAGATCGGGGTATTTTGTTTTTAGTGTTTGGGATTTTAATTAAAAGCATTTTGCCTTGAGTTTCAATGTCATTTGTGGTAATATTGTGAAGCTCTTGCCGTCTACATGCGCCATTAATACCAAATATTAACGCAACCTGAAAAGAAATAAAAATGTGTAAGATAAGGTATAGGTACTTAGCTTACAGACGGTCGTTAAAAAATATGTAAAAGAGTATGTACAGTAGGTAGATCAATACATAAAATAAGGAGGCAAACTGACCTTAGTTGCCAGGTACTGGCTATCTGGAGCATTTCTTAGAAACTTTTCGACATCATTTGGTGACAGTACCTTAGATTTTTTCTTTAGAAAACCATCAGAGCGTCTCTTTAAAAATGCAATGAGATTTGAATATAAATTAATATCGACACCATTTTTCATCTTGAGGGTACTTTTCAGCATCGAATATGTTGTCCACAACGAGCTAGGCTTATATTTAATAGCAAGTTCATTAAAATACGCCAAAACTACATTTTCGGAAAATGACTTGGCATTTTTCATGTTTTTCCACTTCAAAAAATTTTCATACGTGGTTATGTATCTGTCTTTGGATATTGACGGCAGCAAGCTGTCGCATGCGGTTCGCGCTTCTGTTAGTATATCCGGTGGAGTTGAAGTAATATATGGCTCTTCTTCATTATTGAAAGTTGTCATATTTAAATTTTCACAATACAAGAACAAAGAAAAGAAAATTAGAGAAAAATGGCGCGAGGATTATTTTCTGCCGTAGCTGCGTGAAAATGTTGGCAGAGACGTTAGAGCATGCAGCCAAGTTTTTAAATTACCGAATAAACTGATTTTTTTTATTTTAAATAAACTGAATCTGTAAATGCACACTGTTACTTTCCCGCCATTTTAACAGCGCGCTAGCGCTGCCTACTGACTGGCGCCGCGCGGCGATTAGTTCGAAATTTGAATAGCAACAGCGCGCGAAATGGCAAATAATACTGTTATGGAATTTGTATGGACTATAACTTAACTATTTGCTTTGGTAACACACGCGTTTTTTATGACCCGCTTTACATATTTAAAACCGGTGGAATTACATAAGCTTTACGAGCAACGGTGTTAAAAAACATTTGATTTTCGTTTACGTGCAACATTCGTGAACATTCGTGTGATACTTTTAAAAACCTCGCCTACGGCTCGATTTTGAAACCCATACTCATGTTTCTTCTAATTTTTAATTTCTTCTAATGTGTCGAGGTCGAATAAAAAATAATTTAGATTTCTGTTACTGTACTATTTTTAAATTGGACCAGACATGTACCTGCTCATGGGATTTCCTAATGGTAAGATTAACAAACATCCCTACAAACTTTCATCCACTGTTTACCCCTTCAGGGAATCATTTTTCTAAAATAATTCTACAGTAGGGATTCGCTGTCATCATTTATGGAACTCTTGCGCAAAATTGTATTCTTCTAGACCCGGTTTGAACTAGTCTTGTTGTGTCTTTTTTCCTTTAAGAGAAGGGTTATGATTTTAGCAGTCTATGTATGCATGTGTTTGTATTTACTTATGTTCCTCCGTAGTGCCTAAACTATTCATCCGATTTTGATTAAAAAGATGTGTATCAATTCGTTACTATGGCCCGGTAACATAGGTTAAAAAAATCATAATCTGGTTACAGTTTTTAAACATTTTTTTTTATTTATAACCTATTTATATATATTTTTGTTAGTTACATGTAGATGATACATACAACTTTTCTGAATAAATTAAGAGAATTAAGCCATGAATTCCATCGTGTGGTTTAGGATAGTGAAGCGGTCACACAAACAGACAGTAAGTTGCAAAAGACGACAGCACGGAAAAGAGTTTGCGAGCCAGATAAGGATGAAGAGCATCTGAGAATTCCGTACGCTTGCCAGCCTCAAACACTTCTAAAAGTTGACATTATTTTAAATTGTTGAACAAAAAAACTTTATTACAAATAACGAACGTCAGAAAACAAAGAAACCAAAACAGGAACACCGACTTCCGAAACTGAAGTTATTTTTCACTTTGTAGTGTTTTTATTTGGAAGTCGGTTGTATTTTTTGTTAAAAAAGTTTTTATTTTTCACTTTTAGTTGTGGTACATAAATGGACCAATTCTATAGGCTAGGTACCTATAATGCAAAAAGTGAAGCCAGAATAGATTAACCCTGTAACATGAAACTTAAACAAAACCGGTGGACTGAGAGTATACCAGGGTGAACCGTTCACACCTGCTTACCTCTTTAGAGCGTGCTAGCGTGATGTTAAGTTATGAAATGGCGTAAACAAAATCAGTCATGCGATTGCAGCTATCCCGAGTGATTTGCCGTCATTTATTGAAGAGTTCTGATGTATATCTCTGAAGTTCTTCATCAGAACTTGATGTAATTTAAATGGGACCATGGCAAGCATCAGCTTTCAAATAAAAATAATAATAATCAAAATCGGTTCACCTAGTAAAAAGTTCAGAGGTAACACACATAAACAAAATACAGTCGAATTGATAACCTCCTCCTTTTTGGGAAGTCGGTTAAAAATAATATTTTTTGTTCACCAAATTCTTTAATACTATCTATTGCTTCGCACGGGTATAAATTAATTGAGGTACATTAAAAAAAATAATCTAACATAATTATAAACCTTGTCCTGAGGCTCTAGATAAGTGTCATTCGGTGTCAGCGATGGCGTCGGTTGAAATGTCAAAATATAAGTGATTGATCACGTGACATTTCGATAGCGTTTGACATTCCCATACATTTTTGGCATCTTTCTAATCGCTATCGCCACGCTTTCGATGATAGAATGTCACTTGTAGGACTTAATGCAATTACAAACAACAAAAGAAGAATTAGCCAAATAGGTGCAGCCGTTCTGAAATGATTCGCACAGCTTATTTTGATAGTTTGTTTTGTTCTTGCACCATCAGTAATAGTCCAGGGAAATGTGTATAATACAATTACTATAATACTGTTTTTATTATTATAGTAACGATGCTTTACGAAAAGTCTATATCTCAGGCGCAAAAAATAATACTAAAAAAATCTGTTGATTCTCGTAAAGTTTTGGTTTTGCCGAATTCCCTATATTTTTTAATAGAGGTTTACACACCTGCAAAACAAAATTAATTGTACTGACGTTACTTTCTTATCAATAAAGGGGCGAATCCCCAGACGTTTGGATTGTTTTCGTGGTCCCGACTGAGCTTCGTTATAACCGTGTGTAGTTTAAATACGGCGAACTAAATGTAATGCACTGAATTTGGTATCTTTCTTCAATAAGCGAGAAGAGGACGGCGAGGAGCACCGGCTGCCTGCCCTTGCACGTGCATGAGTGCCCCCGAGCACCTCTCTTCCCTGGAGACTTCGATGTGAGTATCTTGTACATCACACAGTACTAGATACTCACATCGTCGACGTCGTTTGTCAATCTGGTGCGATCGATATTATAGGTATTTTTAGTCACCCGTAGTACAAGCACCTCATAAATGTTTGGGACGTAGCTCTCTAGTAGTCATAGCGACCGCGTTGCGGCTTTGTTTTTGCAAACAACCCAACGGATTTTGTTGCGGTTTTCACCAAAATTTCGTTGTTTTTTCAGGCAAATACTAAAAAAACATCTTGGTGTTATAAATTACCGGAAAAGGAGCAACGAATGTTTGTAAAGCTGAGATAGAGATAATTCGCGAATTAAGTATTCATTGTCATTATTTTCTTAGTTTCACTTGTTTGAGTCGATCTGACTGTATCATCGGGTATAATTATTAAATAAAAGCTTGCCTTATGATAACGTACCTGTCAGTCAATGGAGTTATCACAAGCCTATCTGTGCAGCCCAAGTATTCGTTCTGATAAGTAAACGTGACGTCAGTGACGGAGATCCAGGTCTTGTCAGCGTCTTCTTTAAAGTAGAACCTGCACTGCTTTAGCCATTCGAAGTCGTTTGCCGAACGGACATTGAGACGACACTGAAATGTTTTATTACTTGTTTTAATACTAATTAAATCGTTCTTTCTAAAAATAGGTACATAATTAAAATAAAATTAGTAGTTATACTTTTGGGCCTATAGTGTGGTAATTTGGGAGTTGTAAGCTCATTTTCTTTACAAACTTCGATTACCTACATGCTCAAAACATTTCGCGCTTCAACTCTCGACGTACCATAAGAAATATTGACACAATCAACCAGTAGTGATAATAGTAAGTAGCATATTGTAGAGATATTGTATTTTTAATAACAATTAAAAACGGCAACAACACAAGAAACATAGCCCAATGTGCATTTTGACGTTTTCTTGCTCAAGAAGAAAAAGCTGAAATCAGCCAAGTGCACTTTTTCGTAATAGTTCTCGGGAGTAATGACACTTGGACAGTTATTTTTATTTAGTTCACGCAATTTGGATGTAGTAAAGTATACCCATGTTGTCTAAGTTCCGAAACCAGATCAATATCGAGAGCTTTTATCCACCAGAACGGCAGAGGCGACGACAGTGCATTCACTGCGACGAAACCAACATAGATATAGGTTAGTAAGACCAGCTTCCGATCGTTATTTATAGAGGCTGTGACTAGGACAATATGAACACGAAGCTATGATCATTGTGTTGTAGTAATTTCACTTTCTATGACCCCGTGTTCATGAATGGCCGGCACGACATGGTTCGTTTCGTTCATCTTATCATCACAACATTATAAATGGATGAAGTAAGCCTACCAGCATATCGAAGATATCTCTTTGATGTACATGTATAGTGATGAGAGTCTCAAATTTGATTCTCTCTATCTTCAGTAGGTTCCTCGTGGTCTGGTCGATCAGCGTATTCAGTAACTCCAAGAATTTATTATTGGTTTCCATCATTATCTTCTTGTCCTGGCGAGCTGACATTAGAGCTAATTCCGCATCCCGGGTCCATATTATTTGTATCCCTAAGAGTCCAATCTAAAAAAACAATAGAGTCGTAGATCATTAAAATCAGCATTTTAGGATCAGTTTCAAAAAACTTCAACAAAAACTAAGGGTGGACCTGTGCAGGCATTTTATCCAAGAATAACAGCAGATTGAAGGTTGGGTCATTGATCACTGCCACCGCGTTTCTGATAATAGAGTGCAAGCTGCCCTGAGCTGACTGTAGCAGCGAGGTGAGCCATGTCTCTACTGAACCCTCGGCTCTCACCGGACGCTCCAGCTTGATCTCTTCGCCTTCCGACGACACTATTGCTATCATCTTATTGTATTCTGGAATATAAAATTATTTTATTGAAAATAAAAAGGAAGATTTGTTTGTGACTCCTACAATCAATAAACCAACCCACGTTGATTATAAATTGGTATACTGCGCAGTGATACCTACTTGCTGTCCATAATGAATTTCAAGTCATTTATCAGTATCAATAAGTTCTGTGAAGCCGACAGGTAAGCGCTGGGGGTACGTTGGTAACATCAAAAATTAACTCACCGATATCATGAAACTTAACATATCTAATATTATCAAATATCGACAGCAAATGATTCTGTATGGTATGAGAGTCAGATGCCTGGCCTAAGATTTCCAACAATGCAGGATCGGACACGAAGAAGAATCTCGGGAACATGGTCCTTTTCCTCTCTAGGTAGCCGCTGAGACTCTTTTGACATAGTTCTAGCTGTTCTTGAAGATGTGGGAGCAACTGTCTGAGGAGATCATCTCCTACGCAGCAGGATACTACACCAGGTGTTTCATGGGCTCTTTGCATGATCTTCTGCCACGATTTGTCAATTTTGGAGAATCTTTTGGCTTCCTTGGGCAGTTGTTTGGCGATATCACCGCCGACAAAGACGGCTTCAAGGTAGACCCACATGTTCTGCACTAGGAGCCATCTTTCAAGGATTTCGTTTGTGCTCTGGAGATCATATAACCATTGCTGAATTTGTTTTCTAAAAGGAGCGTTGTAACTGTGGACGTAGATGTAGACATTATTAAAAAAGTCCATAATAAAAACGAAAAATAAAATTTAATTATTTTACTAGCAAAAAGCAGACATTTTTCAATAAAGTCCTTGTTTAATTTTAATCTTAAGCTGTACGTAATTACGAGAAAAATAAATTTTTTTACCGGTTGGAAAGTAAGGAGCCCAAAATCATAAGACTGTCTTCAAGTTGGCCGATTGTTTCAGCAGTCGTATCGCCCCTCAAGAGAAGTTCACCGCGATTGTTGAATGTTTGGAAAGTTAGCTCGTGAACCGACCACTCGTTTGTAACTCCGCGCAACTTTCCTTCTATATCCTTCTCTTTCATCGCCGATATGCAAATGTCCTGTTGAAAAAGGATAGAAGCATTAAAAAGCACGAACGCATGGGTAATTTTGGGGGTTATTAGAAAATTAAAAAAAAATCAAACAGTACCAGTACTTTCTAAATTAAAAGGCTTATTGTGAGGGTCTCAAATATATTCATTAATCATAGTTTCATATGAATAACTTTAAAGTTTTTTAGGAAAATATAATGCAAATTCACCAGTCCGTTATCTCCGAAAGTACAGAGAGTAAAATAAAAAAATACGCAGATTCTTTGCCTAAAATTTAAATCTATAAGATTTCTGTGATTTTAAAATATCATGTTAAAAATATTTTTTTAACACGATATTTTAAAATCACAGAAATCTTATAGATTTAACTTTTAGGTCTTATTCGACTCGCACTTGGCCGTTTTTTGTGTAGAATTGTTTTTGGAAGGGAAAAACTGAAATGAACTTAATATGTAATGTTCGGCGTGATTGACACTATGGGTTATAAAGCTTGAACTTTTGTTCCAATAGTATTTGCAAACAATAGGCTAAAACCATAAATACGAGTAGTACAGTCAACTTGTGGAGCTTTCACACCTCAAAATCCATCTCTCCATAGTGGCTGCTGCCTTAGTGGTATTGTTGTACAAAAATACCTATCGGCTGTCCACGTCTGTCGACTGATCTATCAAAATATCTATTAAAAAAAAAAACCATAACTACATACTTCGTTTGAATTACCAATAAAAAATTATTCAATGACAAATAATTTTTTCCAAAAAATCAAATAAATGAATTCCAAAATGAAACGCTAGCAAGTAAAAAATAGAGATATAATAGAGAGAGAAAGATAAAAACTGTATTTCAATACTTGAAAAAAAAAAGTGCTTAAAACAAAAAACCGGCCAATCGGACTTCACACATTTAGGCTTCCGTACCAAATTCTAAAATGAGCGAATTGCAAAGAAAATGTCTGATTTATGTATATATTGGTATTTGTTAGTAAAAAAAATAAACATTATCACCAAATTTCAAGTTCTCGTTCCTCTGGTTTCCAATATTTCAACCGTCTGCCCAAAAAAAAAAACTTTTTACAATAAAATACTACCGACTTCCAAGTACTACTACTAAAAAAAAAATACCCTTTATAATCAAACAACTTCACAGCTGTGTCGGACACTCTTCGGTATTGGTTCATTACTTTTAGCATATTCATGTCGCCTGTCCGCCTACACCAGAGGCCCTAGACAAGTGACTTTCTATCATCTAAAATCGTGATAGCGATTGGAAAAATGTCAAAAATGTGATCAATCATTTTGGCATTTTGAGCATCGCCATCGTATACATCGAAAGAGTCTTAGGGCGCTCTATAACCTCACAATAAATGGTTGACGTCACAAAGCATCACTAATGGCCTCTATAAAATATCATAATTACTATTTTTTTAAAACATGTGAGTAACATGATCGAAATCGTACGAAATCTAATGAGAGATGTATACTTCTATGAAAAATCAACTTCTATAGAACGAGTACCATGGGTATCGTTAAAAGACGTTATTAAAAACAATTATGAAAATATTATTAAAAATCACGCTCGAAAATATCCAAAAGTTATGTTGCCTCACGACTCTCAAAATTATTTCGCATTTGAGCTTGGTTGCGTAGGAACTTTTATTGAGGAAAAAGGAGAAATATTCCTTCAGGATATAGAGAAAATAGCAAAGTGGAACATTAACATGATGTCTGTTCTGTTGCTTGTTGAAGCAAACTGAACTCCTAAAAGAAAATCGCATTAACAAAAGCTGCACAGAAAAATAAAAGTACCCACAAGCCTGTAAAGTATTTAAAAAAATTGATCTTGGCTTAAATATCTGATAAATAATATAAAACAAATAACGTCTCTTGTCTTTTTCCATATCTGTCATGAAAAACTCTGACATTACAAAAAATAACAATTTCAGATTCATGTTGAGGAGAACCCAAAACCCTTTATAGCAGCATTGAAGTGAAAAACGGAAAAACAATTTGAATGTGTTTTTAATAATTTCTACATGATTTCTTATAACAATAAACAATTAAATAACATTATTATTTTATAAATAAATTACTTATATTTAATTTAGGTGTAATAGTTAAAAAAGAGCCGCCGCTAAAGCAAACGCACTTGCAAATCCGTATCCGCAACAAGTCCCTTCCGCATGAATACCAGGATGACATAACTGAAAACAGTTTATTGCGGGTAGAACTTGAGCCTCAAAATACTGGTAGCATTGTGTAGCGCCTTATTTGGTGCCAGTTTCTTAATGTACAATCCAAATCTCTCTTATTAATAACCGAAGAGTAAAGTAATTTATTGCAATTCATTAAATTTATTTTAGGGTGGCTCAGCTAACAATACAAAAGATAACAACAAGTTATTATATCACGAGTAGCATTATTAATATCATTTTCAAGCCTTCACATTTTGCAAAGTAGTAAGAGAAAAGTTACAAATATTATAAAGTTTATTTTGTAATATTTTTTTGTCTACTCAAATATCGTAAAGTTCCAATTATGAAAAAAAATAAAAATTGATTTTATCCACAGACAACTGTATATTTTAACAATAAAATTTTACAATAAAATTTTAAAGTTTACTTTTATATACGCTAATGTCAAAAATAAAGTACCACTCAAAAAGCAGCACGAAAATGAGTTACACTGCGCAGAGATGAAGGTGCTCAGGTGGCCAGGTGTTGTAACTAAACTGGATCATGTCACAAACACACTCATAAGAGGCACCTTCAAAGTGAGACCTATCCCGGTTAAACTTCAGGAGAGCCGTCTGCGGTGGTACGGACACGTTATGAGGCAACTATCCGACCATATGACCAGAAGAGTGCTAGATATCGAAACTAAACCCCGAGGACGAGGAAGACCCCGAATCATATGGATGTCCGTAGTAAATAAGAACCTTAAAGAAGCCCAAATAAAAACAAAGAGACGACCCAGGACCGAGCTACCTGGAGACGCATGATACGAAGGGCCGACCCCAAATAAAATGAAGAATGTCAAAAATAAAGTACAACAGAGACGGTAAACTCCGTTTCTACATTATAGTATATATGACATTCTACGTAATATGACCAAACGGTCAATCACCGTTGGAAAAAACTTAATAATATCATAGTCGAATATTGATGTAACAAAATTGGATAAAAATATACGATTAAAACCATAAAAAATAAAATATCCAATTATGCATATAATAATCAAACACAAAATTAGTAAGGTATACGAGGACTCCACTTAACTGATTCTGCATTATCCCCGTGGCACCCATATCTTCGGCAGATCCATTATTTTTTACAATATTTTACATAGTGTTTTTGGTGAGATTAGATCACACCCATAATTACCTTTGTTATGTGACACTATTCTCTCATAAAGTAAACTTTTAATTTCATTAGAGCTGTCTGCGAAAAAGGTCTCTAAGTTATTTTTTTACCAAGATCAACGGTCCAAATAGAGTCTAAGTGCGGAAAATGGACTCCTTAGACTACTAAAACTAAAGTTATTACTTTCATTTCATAACTGTAACTTTATGATATGAGAGTATATAAACAACTATTACTGTCTAATTTACGCAAGTATACTGTCAGTATTTATTAAAGTGGAAGGTGTAACTGTAAAATACCTGTGAATTTTCATGTTAATAAATATGTACCTAATATTAATATGATACACACAGTATCTTCGGGAAGAAATTGTCTAAATATGGTGAATCCTCCGTGGATTTTCGAAGTCTTTATTCTGAATATGTCTGTAGATAAGGATACTAACGGAATTAATAAAATGCTTGAGGATAAATTTTATTGCCACGCTCTTCAGCATTCGCAGGATCCGCATAATGCTGAATCCGCATGTTTACTAGGACGTCATGGAATACTAAGAAGCTCGATTTTACTGCAACTGAATTAAAAACTTAGTATCGTAAAAATAAATTACACCAGCCGAGACACGTAGTCGATAATAAGTTGCTACGTCGTTCATCGTAGCACGTAGTCTACGGCATAGCCGCTACGCAATATTAATAATTAATTAGATTAACTATGCTATACTAATTATATGTTTTTTATTTGTATTAATTATAATAACTTTAAATGTTTATTTGTACATTTAAATACATTAAACATACAAAAAACAAATGAATGTACAAAAATAAAATGAAATTAAAATGCAAATAAATATAGAGACTAATTCCAGCAATAGCTACTGCTGTTTTGTATGTGTGTA
The DNA here is from genome assembly GCA_947562075.1 of Orthosia gracilis. Lineage (NCBI taxonomy): Eukaryota > Metazoa > Arthropoda > Insecta > Lepidoptera > Noctuidae > Orthosia > Orthosia gracilis. The sequence continues at coordinate 7,741,449 of OX387268.1, forward strand.
TAAAAACATGAGGTAGTTTTGTGTTTCCCTTACTTTCACTAAACTTTTACCCTTTCTTCTCTTTTTCACCGATTCAAGGACCGCCCCAGGCCCGCCCCAATATTATTTCCCTTTCAGGTGAATGTTTCCCTTTCAGCTAACTTAAATGCCCGGCCATAGCTGCATCGATATCTTCCTTTTTCTGTCACCTTGGTATGCTATGTGCAATAACAACTTGTTATAACGTATTAAAGGAATTTAGCAATATTTATAATCACAAAATTTTAAATATCATTTCACACGGTCTTTAGTTTCTAACTCTAAAGGGCAGTTGAACGACTATAACTTATTTTAAAATGAACATCACGCCTACACGGCATGTTGTAATTTTTTGAGAAAAAATCTTATGTTATATTTAGACAACTTCCCTTATAATTTGATGTGTAAATATTTTAAATTATATTTGTATAACATAGCGTAATTAATTTGTAAAATTGTGTCTAACTCGTACAATAAAACGACAAATACGCCAAAACCACTAGGCTTAATTTTATTATGATACTTCAAAATCTCAAAAAAAAACTATATTTCAATATACATTTAGTTTTATTTAAAAGTCAAAGAATAATATTTAAAATTGCATTTTGGACTGAACTGTGGATCGCGCGGTCGAGAATTTGTTTAGTAAAGTTAATACCCGTTTATTGTGTTTGTTTATTTTGTTAAATATTAATTAATATATGAAAAAATAAAATTTATTTGCTAAGCTGTTAATTAACAATAAAGCTTTTAGATGTGGTTAAGAAATAACAAACCACATCCCTGATTACTTTTGAATATGATCGTGTTAATTTTGACCACGATTGTTGTGAAAAAAATTATGTCCATATTACGTTTTAATTTTATGTGCTTGAAATTTTAAATTTATCGGTGACATGCCTGAGAATAAACGACATTTATTTATTTATTACCTTTCAAAATATATTTTGATTACGTAACATACAATGAAAATGAATTAACCTTTAATAAATTCAATTTCAGAAATGTATTTACCTGTTATGTAAACTCTGATTAAAACAATAAACACTATGATGACATTTTCTTATTACATTTTCCAAACGAAGCTTAGCCTGTGTTTGTAGAAAAGCAAAATATGAATAGAGCTGCATAGGGAACGATGACGTCAATTCATGCAAAAACGTTGGTTATATAAATTTTGTTATATTTAGATACTATTGCTTAGCAGTAAAATACCTACTGCAATGCTTGCTGCCCTGGTGTGACCGATCGATATGTTGTTGTTTTTATTTCTATGCAAAATAATTATAAATTCTCTAAAAATATTCAATTAAATCATTATTTTGTAATCAACGATAAAGTTAATTCGATTAATGGTTTGGAAACAAATTACGAATTTATATAATTTTTCTATTGACCAGTGTCTTGTTGCTTCTTTTTTATTATATATTAGCGGACGCCTCGCGGTTTCACTCGCGTAGTTCCCGTTCCCGTAAGAATACAGGGATAAAAAGTAGCCTTTGTCACCCGTGGATAGTGTAGCTTCCCAACGGTGAAGGAATTTTTGAAATCGGTCCAGTAGTTTTAAGTTTATTCGTTACATAAAAAAGTACAAATCTTTCCTCTTATTAACATTATTATTATTATTATATTATTAGTATAGATAAAACTCCGACTAGCAGTCTCTTATTTTCATGTTACTTAACTGAAAATCCAACTGCCTAAATTTACCCTTCTTACACACGGTACATAAAATATTCAAGGCTACGAAACAAGTTAAAATGTTATAAGAAACCTAAAATTATAGCATAGTGCCATGTCACGGACCAATCTAGAACTATTATTCCCGACTGGTAAAAAAACCGAAAAGATTACAATATGTTTATAATTAAACTATTTGGTGACAGTATCGTGTTTCATTACACAGCCTTAAATTGTATAAATTGTAAAAGTAAAAAGTTACAATACGCTATGTGTATGTCAAGTGCCTAACTTTAGGACCGCGGGGGTGAGATATTAAATAATCACTGAAAACAATCAGTTTTTTTTTTAGTTCGGTATTTTCCTACCTATTTTCCTTCTAAAGTATACTTAATTGACAAGTAAAACGTACATATTAAGTTTACTTCTAGTAGTATAATAAGTTGGTTATACCGAGCTAACACTACCTTCCGAGCTAACACTACCTTCCGAGCTAACACTACCTTATTAGAGTAATGTATAGAATTGAATAAAACTCGTGACTAAATAACGTACGGTTCAATCTTCGACGTAAAGTAATGCTTGCCGAGGCTGGTCCGGCGATGGTTGACCATCCATTACAAACAGACTATTTCGAGACTCGAAAAGCACGTTAAACTTGTACTCCCCAGTCCCCGCTGTCATTTGTAGATCTTGGAATTGTTAAGGATATCCAAAAGTCAGAAAACCTGAGACCAGTCTTACCGAGGAGTACCGTGTTACCCAGTTATTGAATTGAAGTAGTGAAGATCAGATAGGCAGTCACCCCAAGATTTGCACCTGATTTTGACAATTCTGTCACTGATCGAAAGCTATACTACGCCGAGTGTCATAGAATACTTTTTATTCCAAAACATTTAACAGGTTCTGTAGGTTGGGGCACAGGCGCGAAGTCGTGGGGAAAAAGCTAGTAATCCTTACTAATATTATAAATGTAAATGTAAGGTTATTTTTTACGCTTTCACACAAAAACTACTGAACCGATCATCATGAAATTTTGTACATATATTCTTGAAGGTATTAGAAGTAACATAGGATAATTTTGATCAAAAACAAAAATTTTGGCTTCACTGCGAGCGAAGCCGCGGGTAAAAGCTAGTTTATTATAATTTCATAAGCTCAATTTTATGCAAGTATATGTTTGGGTCTGTTTCTGTTATTAGAAATCTTTTACAATATTAAATTTGCATATTAAAACCGACTGAAAAAAAATCTTAACATAATCTGCGCAATTAACAAACAAATCCAAAAACTTCTTACCTGCAATATGATTGTATGATAGATAAAGTTTTAAAAATAGAATAACAATATTTAATTTCAGGTATTACGAACTCTTCGAGCTTATGAAATCCTGGTGGTAACTCATTATTAAAAAATCATGTCATAACTTGATCGATGAAATAAAAACATAATTTGATATGCACTTTACTGCCTTATCTCTTTCTGTTTATGCAATCCTAGTAGCTACAACCCCAGCACGTCGCCTCGCGTGGGTTTGGCGATACCAAAGCTAAGATTCAATTGATGCGTAAGGTGATACAAAATTTATTACGTTAAGGGCCACTTGCGCGTTCCTGGGTTATCCTAAATAACCCGGTGTTAACAGCTAGCTCAGGGTTAATCAGATAAATCATCTTGCGCCATCAAGAGTTAGTGTTGGCGCATCACATATGCGCGGGCGTCCGAGAGGCAGGCGCGGGGTGTCGGGGGACCGAACCCACGACGCGACGGCCGGCTGCGCGCCCGCCGCCCCACTCAGCTCACAGACACCAGCCATTACGGGCATTTCTTTGTACCTATTTCTATCTGAGTTGATAGCGTAATAACAGTAATATACCTATTTTAATACAGTCCACTCTTTTATTATAAAGTCCCGATTGAGCCTATTCATTGGTCCTTCGATTGCTCAAAAATAAACACCGGTTTTGCTGTAATTAACGCCGTCAACAACATCGGTCGTCGTGTTCACCTGTGCGGACTTGGACCGTTCGCGAGCACCACGCGGTACGACCACGAAGAAAAGAACAAAGAAGTCGTTCCCGAGGCAGCCTGCATAGTCAACGTGGGAGCTGACGTCATTCTTTGGGAGTATAATACTGTATTTGAGTGAGTCCGTTCCAATTAGTTATTTTTCTGCTTTCATCTTCTTGCCGAAAAACGTTGTTCATCTTCCTATCTTTCAGTGTTCATACAGTGTCTCAACATTAGTGCTTTCATAGTGTTTCCTACGCACTGCTTGTAAAATTACGCATATTTTGTATCGAAAACGCTCGGTAATTAGCTACTTCGCACCGCGATAACACGTGTTGAGTTGTTGACCTTGAAATTTTTTCTCGATCCCTTTCACTAACGCACAGCTGTTTGTGGTTGTCTTATCTATTGAGTACATTAGCATCAGTGCGTCCAGCTGTTATTTAACTTTACAATGGCAGATAACTTAAAAACATTGATAAAAAAACGTAGTTCAATTAAATCAAAGCTTACTATTTACAGTAACTATTTAAATTTAGTAAAAAGTAGTTCCGCAATATCAGAGTTGCAACGTTTAGATTTAGAGGAGCGTTTTAATAGATTTGAAACCTTACATACCGAATTTGACGCCTTACAGACACACATCGAAGTGATATCCGACGACAACGAGGCAGCATTGACTGAACGTGAGGACTTTGACCGCCAGTTTTTCAACTTGGTGGCACTCACGCGCAGCCTGCTCGGTGTCTCGACCAACGGTGCTGCGTCGGAGGCGGGCTTCAAAGATGCTGACTCAGGTGCACATGTTTCATTTAGGAATTCTTTTGTTCGTTTGCCTAAAATAGATTTGCCACATTTCGATGGGAACTACCAATGCTGGCTTGAGTTTAGGGACACTTTTGGGTCATTGATTCACGACAATTCTAGCATAAGTGATATCAACAAGTTTCACTATTTGCGAGCTTCACTCCAGGGGAATGCAGCTTTAATTATAAAAAACATTGACTTTAAAGCTGACCATTATAATTTAGCGTGGGACCTGTTGTGCGAACGTTACAATAACAACCGACTTTTAGTGAAAAATCATTTACAAGCTTTATTTGACGTTGAACCTCTTACAAAAGAATCAAGTGTTTACATTAGAAACCTTGTTGATGTTATTAATAAAAATATTAGGGCACTAACTTCATTAAAAAGGCCCACTCAATATTGGGATGATATTATTATTTATTTTATGATTAAAAAATTAGATTTAACAACAAGTCGTGACTGGGAAGAGCATAGAAACAATACTTTTAAAGATGATCCTACTTTAACACAATTTTGTTCTTTTTTAAGCAGAAAAGCGGACTGGTTAGAATCAGTGGAGACAAATCTTAGTTCTTCCGAAACGAATGCTATAATTGCCTTAAATAATAGTCATTCAAATAAAACCGATTCTAAGCATACAACAAATAAAAAAATTGAAAATATAAATAAAAACAGTAAATGTCCACTTTGCTCCCAAGCACATACGTTATTTAAATGTGAATCTTTTAGAAACTTGTCAATAGAAAATCGTATACAAAAGGCAACTCAATTTAATGTTTGCATTAATTGCTTACGCTTTGGACATAATTCTACAAAATGTAGATTTTCACATTGCAAATATTGCAAAACAAAGCACAATACGCTTTTGCATTTGGAAAGTAACGAGCCCAAACTTGCTTCCAATCCAATGCCTTCTATCACGCCTTTTGCACTGTCTTCTGCTTCTCCTTCTTCAAATGTTGTGCTTTCAGCCAATTCCATGCAGCTTGCTACTTCTGCGCATGTTTTACTGTCCACAGCTATGGTGAACGTGACTGGCGTGACGGGTAAGAAGTACACTGCGCGCCTACTGCTGGACAATGGCAGTTCGGCGAACTTTGTTACGCAGAGCTTATCAGAGAAGCTGGGTTTGTTACAACGCGGTACGAGCACCAAGGTAACGGGTATTAATAACCACATATCCACCAGTACACAGTCTTGTCACCTCTCAATAGAGTCTTTATGCTGTGCCTTTAATGTAGATATCGAGTGTCACATTTTGCCTGAAATCACAAAATTTCTACCGTCTTCATTCATACACATCAATCACGTCCCTATTCCTTCAGGTATTAAACTAGCAGACCCGAACTTTAATGTTCCGTCGGTCGTAGACATCCTGGTAGGGGCTGAAGTTTTCTGGAATGTCTTAGGCAGCAAAACAATTGACTTAGGGAAAAACCTACCTAAATTATGCGAGACCAAGTTAGGATGGTTAGTTTCAGGTAGTATTTCGCGCCACTCATGTTTTTCCGTCAATCATTTTTGCCATCATTCCAATGTCACTCCCGACCTAACTCAATTTTGGGAGCTTGACCATATTGCTTCAAAACATTCACTCTCGCTTGAGGAGAGAATGTGTGAGCAGTCTTTTGCTCAAACCACCGTCCGTAATGATGGTGGGGGATTCGTAGTATCAATGCCTTTAAGAGGGGATCCTAGTACATTAGGTCATTCATTTACCAATGCTAGAAATCGTTTTCTTTCCCTTGAACGGCGATTTAAACGCGATCCATCATTTTATAAAAAATACAATGAGTTCATGAGAGAATATGAGCGCCTTGGTCATATGACGTTAGACTCAGACTGTACTCCTTCACCAGAAAACTCCATGAAAAATTATTACATTCCACATCATGGAGTTATTCGCAGTTCTAGCACCACTACACAGCTACGCGTAGTATTCGACGCATCAGCTCCTACCAGTTCGGGGGCGTCGCTTAACGACATCCAGATGGTCGGTCCCGTAGTACAAGACGATCTGTTTTCCATTTTAACACGTTTTCGTCAGCATAAGTACGTGGTCTCAGGTGACGTGGAAAAAATGTACAGAGCCATAGAGTTAAATCCAGTCCAACGACCTCTTCAAAAAATAGTTTACAGATTTGAACCTTCAGAACCTCTTAGAACCTACACTTTAAATACGGTTACCTATGGTACCGCTTCTGCGCCCTATTTAGCCACTAAGTGTCTTGTAAGTCTGGCTGATGACATTGAGGACAGTCGTGCCAAATGCGCTATACGACGAGATTTTTACGTCGACGACTTTCTTAGTGGAGGGGATACGATAGCTGAAACGGTAGATATTTCAAAAAAGGTACATTCTGTTCTATCATCTGCAAAATTCAATTTAAGAAAATGGCGATCAAACAATCCAAAAATTCTAAAAGAAATTACACATAGCAACGAGTTACATAACACTTTAAATTTTTCTGAGCATAGTCCAAACTCTCAATCTAAGACTTTAGGTCTTAACTGGATTTGTGACTCTGATTCACTCACTTATGCTATAAATATCACCTCCACTACTAAAGTCACAAAACGTCATGTCCTTTCCGTTATCAGTCAAATCTTTGACCCATTAGGCCTCGTAGGTCCATGCGTCGTCGAAGCAAAGCTGATTATGCAGCGTCTATGGCAAGACAAGTATGACTGGGATGACGAAGTATCGCACGAAGTCAAAAATCTTTGGTATACATTTGAAGGCACAATAACAGCATTAAATAAATTAAATATTCCTCGTTGGGTTTTGCGTGAAGACTCTATTACGCATGAAGTACACGTCTTTACCGACGCGTCCGAGAGGGCGTACGGCGCTTGTGTGTACATTCGGTCTTGTAATGGCAGTGGGTCCATAGGCGTACAACTTCTAGTCTCTAGAAATCGTGTAGCGCCGATCAAACCAACGACGATACCGAGGCTTGAACTTTGTGGAGCTTTGTTGGGTGCAAGGCTGTGTACTAAGGTTCAGGAATCGCTTACCATGCCCATTCATAAATGTAGATTCTGGTGCGACTCAACCATAGTCCTGGGTTGGCTCTCTACTCCTTCTAATCAATTAAAACCTTTTGTCAGAAACAGAGTCAATGAAATACAGGAAAGTACTTGTGGTCATACCTGGAGCTACGTACCGTCGAAGGACAACCCGGCGGATCTTGTTTCCCGTGGTCTCAGTGCCGACGTTATCATGCACACACCTCTGTGGTGGTCTGGACCCTCATTTTTACAGCATAGTGAAAATGAGTGGCCTAGCATGCCAAACAACGGGAAAGATAGTCTGCCGGAAGTAGTGACTCATTACATTGGTAGTAATAGTGACAATCATATTTCGTTACGTAGTGATCATTTAGACGTAACTATTCATTCATCAATCATTTCTAATTTATTAGTAAAGTATTCTAGTTTATTAAAAATACAAAATATAATTACATATATACAACGCTTTGTTTACAACATAAAAAATAAAAATAAATTGCATGGTAATTTTTCAACAACAGAACTAGAAAACTCATTAAATATAATTATACATTATTCACAGCTTGAAATGTTTCCAGAAGAGTATAATTTGTTAAAGTCTGGACAAAAATTACCGCGCAAAAGTAGATTGCTTCCTCTGACACCGTTCATTGACAATCATAACCTCATTCGCGTGGGCGGAAGGCTCGATAACTCCCCCTACGATTTTAGCGTGAAACATCCTATTGTTTTATGCAGTAAGCATATACTTACAAAACTTATATTTCAAATGCAACATTTAAAACTTGTACATGCAGGTCCACAGTTGTTATTGTCACATATACGGCAAACATATTGGCCTCTAGGCGGCAGAAACTTGTCTAGATTTGTCGTGAATAAATGTCTTAAATGTTTTCGACATAAGGCTCAGAACGTTCAGCCTATAATGGGTCAACTACCTAGCTCAAGAACAAATCTTGAGTTTCCTTTCTTAAATAGTTATGTTGACTACGCCGGGCCAGTATTGGTGGCCAATCGTAAAGGCCGAGGATGCAAACTTACAAAGTCCTATATGTGCATCTTTGTTTGCTCGGCAGTAAAAGCCGTACATTTGGAGCTCGTCACCGACCTCACCACTGAGGCCTACATGGCCGCTCTAAATCGGTTCGTGGCGCGTCGTGGCAAGCCTCGAAGCATCACGTCCGATAACGGGACTAACTTTGTAGGCGCATCAAATGAGATGTACAGGTTCTTGCAATCATCAAATGTTGCATCTGAAATGGCGCAGCAGGGTATTGAATTTATTTTCACGCCCGCATACAGCCCTCATTTCAATTCATTGGCTGAAGCTGCTGTAAAATCATGTAAGCATCATTTAAAACGATTACTGCATCTTACTCATTTCACCTTCGAAGAGATGGCTACCTGTCTCACTCATATAGAGGCGGTTCTTAACTCACGCCCTCTTACTCCTCTTTCTTCAGACCCTAACGATTTTTCGGCACTTACTCCCTTTCACTTCCTAATTGGACGGCCATTCTTATCAGTACCACATCCTCAGGTGACTGAAGCCAACATCACGCGACTGGATCGCTGGAAGAGAATTCAGCACATCAGACAGCATTTCTGGCGACGGTTTCATAACGAGTACACTTCTCTGCTGCAGGCCAAATCCAAGTGGTTTCATTCCAGAGGTGAAGTGAAGCCGGGGTCCTTAGTCCTGATAAAGGACAAAACAACGCCGCCTCTGCTCTGGTCCCTGGGCCGGGTCACGAAGACCTATCCTGGCGTAGACGGAGTCACGAGAGTGGCCGAACTGAAGACGAAGCGGGGCACCATTCGTCGTGCTTTCAACTGCATCTGCCCCCTTCCAATCGACAATTGAAGACTTCCCTTCAACCCGGGGAATATGTTGGCGCATCACATATGCGCGGGCGTCCGAGAGGCAGGCGCGGGGTGTCGGGGGACCGAACCCACGACGCGACGGCCGGCTGCGCGCCCGCCGCCCCACTCAGCTCACAGACACCAGCCATTACGGGCATTTCTTTGTACCTATTTCTATCTGAGTTGATAGCGTAATAACAGTAATATACCTATTTTAATACAGTCCACTCTTTTATTATAAAGTCCCGATTGAGCCTATTCAGTTAGAGATAAAACTTGAGTTAAACTTAGGGCTCTCCCTTTACGATATTAGTTAAGATTCCCGCAAACCATACTGGCAATCACTAGGAACTATCTGCGTTCCTAGTGATTGCCAGTGTGGTTTGCGGGATTTTTTCTAAATTTACTTAAATATTGAATCCACCCTGAGAACCCGCCGATCAGGGCGAGTTAATTTGCTAAATCCTGGGTGAGGGTAAAATTGACAAAATAAATTACGTAACATGTTTTGTTTATTGAGATATTTTAATAAGTTTGGTATTAAATAATGTAAAACGGTCCACGCGTTCACGAGTCATTTTCTAATAAGTGTAAGGAAAATGTTGTTTTCTGATGATGACTAAGAAAATTTTCTATGACAAGTTTATATTTTGTGATTATATCACATAGAAGTAAAATATCAAAAATAAGATTAAGATGAAATGTCACGTTATAAATTCAAAGACAGGCAAGTATTACGTAACGTAATGTAGTGTAATAGTGACACGCATACTTGTCCCGTTCATAGTTCATTCATTTACGTTTGGTCAGCTTACATTTCAGGGCAGACATTGACAAACGTCAGGCTAAATACCGGTTTATTAAACCCGGCATTACTTTATAATGTAACGCATAACATGAGTTGAAATGTTTTTGACTTAACTGCGAGTTTCCAACTCTACATTTATTTATATTTAACCCCACTAAACCTGCAAGTGGGCCTAAGATTCCTAGAAAAGACAAATAATTTTGCTAACAATTTGCTGAGGGGTATAAGCTCGGTGCCTGGGTGACTTGTTTAATCACTAGGGTTGAAAACAAGTTCAGTCATTTCAAAATTAAAATCAGCGTTTTTCTGATTGCGTTAGCGTGGGAATCTCTGCCACACACTGTTATTGGAATGACAGCTCACCTCGTGCTCACTTCACCCAAGTTTTCACGGAAGTTTTAACAGTCTCTACTGGCTGATACTGTAGCTAGTTGTACCAAGATTTAATTCTGCGGACTAACTTACAGCTCAACAAGTTAAAGTACACAAACTTAGGTAGAGAAACGGTGAAAATGGTGCTGAGAAGAGCTGTCCAATTATAAAACCACGCTAATATACACTACAATGGTTATCGCCCATCTCTTTGAGATTCATAAAACCCTGATGTCTCCCCTCTAGTACTGCTGTCCCCGTACCCTGACGTGTCAAAACTATCATTGTTCGACTGTAAAAGTGACAAATGTATACAAGTCACGTACATGTGTCATTTACGCATACTCAAAATAACCTTACTCTAAGAATCTTTTTTATTATCGAACATGCGCACTTCGCTAATAGCCACGTGCTCTCCAACATACGTAAGTTTTCGATACCTAATACCACGTGCTTTTGTCGTCTGTTGACCTAGCTTATAACCTTGTTATGTGGACCCCGTCTAAGGTTATTCATTTATAGGTTAGCTGTGAGACTGGGTCTAGATCGATAGGTCATTCATTTGTATGTTAGTGTCGGAGTTCAACCGCTAGAGTTCAGCAACCTAGCATCTGTATCCAGGAGCGTATGTTGACTCGTACAACACATAATAGTTATTTTTGACGCCCGACGGATAAAAAGGGGTTTTATAAGTTTGACGTGTATACCTGTTTGTTCGTATACACAAACACAGAGGTCAAACGCAAATGTTTGTGTATTTATATAACTGTCTGTGACATCACAGCTCCTAAACGGATGAACTGATATTGATTTCAAAATCAGGATCTCGAATCCGTGGATGTCTTTCGGCTGATAATGATGAAAGCGCCTGCCTGGGTTTGAACCCACGACCTACAACTCGTAAGTCACGGCCGTTATCACTGGGCCACCACTGCTCCCCTATGGCGTCGTTACCCCTAAATGCATGTCCGATCGTCCGGTAACTACCCGGACCGAGCCAAGGCGTCGACGGCGCGCACTGTTCCCGCGCGCCTCAAGGAGTTGTCAGCAAAGAGAGGGGCCCAGCTGGGTCGAAGCCTACCGGGGTTCGGGGTTATCCGAAAGGAAGCTAGAGCCCCGGTACGAAGGCTAGAAGGAACGGCGCGGGGTTTTTAGTCAGTACAAGTCTGACACTATCTCCCGCTCCACCCAAGAGCGGGATTTGTCATAAGATGATTTTCCCCGTCGACAAAAAAAAAAAAAAAAAAAAAACCCCTAAATGCATTAAACGCATAACCACCAAAACATAAATGTGAAATAAAGCCAAGATAACAGCTTTGCTGATAGAAGAAGTGAGATATAACTGTAAACTAAGTTCTCTCAAAGTTTCTCTCACCATTTTGCTTTTGTCATGCATAATGTGTCATGCGATGGCCATCATAACAATAGCAAGTAGATATTTTATTTTTAAGGATCTTATCAGTGAATGCGAAAGAGACTCGTGCAACCCTCAAACGTGCTTGGTTTGTGTTTTTCTTCGCATATCGATTTATCGCTAAATAGTAGTAGACTTGACTAACAAATTTGTGATTACGTAACGCTCCGTTGAGTCTATACTAAAGATGCTTCTGTAAAAAATAAGGAATGGTAGATTAATTAATTTCAAGTTCTGTAAGTTCATGCATTCCCGGTCCGTCATGAAATTTTTCATCGGGATTTGAGTAATTTTCGTTACGGTGTATATTGTTTTAAATTGGGGATGTTTATTTCATCGGCCAGAGAATCAATTATTACATAAAATTTATAAACAAAAAATCAAGCATTGCCATGCCAGCATTTTGGGCACGTTTCCCATTGACATCGATGTGGAAGAATTTTTTGATGTGCAATGATCACTTTTCCCTCTCCCCTTTTTATATAGGTTTGTTTTGTTTTTAGTCTTATCTTTTTGAATATTCAATTGTATGTATTATAAAGGAATAAATTAATGCATTATTGGTCAAATATAAGTCAGGTAGAAACGCTGAATAAATCATATCTTTAAATAACCTAAAGGTAGTTTATGTAATTGATATCGAGTATTTTATTGACCAGGAAAATAACTGTAATAAGAGGAAAAACTTCCCAGTTAAGTACTTTCTCCGGAATTATGTTTATTATAGAAGTAGTAATGTTGCCTAAAAAGTCCATAAAAAAATCGCATCACAGCAAATTCTTGAAGTTTTCCTTAACAATTTGACATTATTTACATTGTTATTGTTATTCACGCATGCGTATTGATGAACAAACCACGTGTATCAGACGGCCTTTGGATTTATGAGCTCCTAATAACACCAAACACTGGTGAGCCGACTTCGTTGTATTTTACATCCAACACAACTTAACGTAAGACCACACCGAGGATGCTGAGCGTGGTACTTGACTGTGTAGCACACACACGTGGAACTTGTACGCGAAATTAATTGACAAGGCAGCGCGTCCTGGCTAAGGGCCCAGACACAAAACTGCGAATTGATGCGATGCGAATTCGCAACGCAGAAAACAGCTAAGCAACAACAAACAACAAGCTCGCAGATTTTTACCATGCGACGTCGCACCGCAGTTTTGTGTTTGGGGCTTTAGTCCCGTAGTCGAGTAAATATTTTTCATTTTAGCTCGGTATAAGTTACTAAGCGTTTCAAATGGTCCGCGTCAATGACCTCTAACTGTCAACTGTCACTTGAAAAGTACCGTTAGCATAGAAAGCCGTTACCGTTAGCCAGTAAATGCGCAGTAGAAATAATAGCAATAATTGATGAGCTGTCGTCGTAGTAAAAAAGGTTTGTTTTATGTTGTCCTGGTTAGTGTATTAGGCGTATCGCAGTTTATTTTTGTAAAAAAGACAGATCCGTGATAATATTAAGAGATTAATTTTGGCATTATTATCGATTATTAAGTTTGAGTTTTAAGTTTTGTGTTTTAATTTATCAAAGAAGATTTGATTAGATAAACTATATTACTTGTATTAATGTCTCTGAATAATCATGTGATGAGACAACACGGATGTGTATTAAATACATTAAATTTATCGGTATTAAGATTGTTTTTACACCACACGTACTATGGAATAAAACTATTTTCGCGGCTTTTCTACCCTGAATGAATAACGTGTGATTACGTTATTATTTTGTTAAAAATGTTACTTTTCAGATAGTGTAGTTTACGTAAAAAAGGTGTACCTATGCTAAAATTGTGCTTCTCGTTCTAAGTTTTGCCATATAATGTAGCTTTTCTTTAACTGGCAATTTCCTTAGAAAACTTTTCATCCATTGATAGTGCCCAATCTCCTAAGAAACATAATAAATATAGAAAGCAAAACCGTTAAATCATCATCCTTCCGCTACCTTATCTAACCTTTTTGTTTAAATAAAGTGAAGGAAAACAGTGCTAATTGATTTATAGTTAATATTAGCATTATTATAAAAAAATTGAGCAAAGCTTTTTCAAAACATTCACCCTTTCAAAGTTTGTGGACGCATTTCGCGTTCAACAAGGCTATTGGACCCTCTACCACAATATAAATATGGTCAAAACAGTACAAAACTCGCCTACTACTAAACCTACAAACGCTCGAAACGGCACTCTTACACTAACATGCGCATCGACGAGATCCCTAAGCGGTTCTCGCGATGCTGTCAGTACTGCGCGCCACATAAGGTATACTGTGTAGTAATAATTTATACTGTGCCTCTACTACGCTATAGAGCATCACGCGTGCGCATTGATAAGCAGTCCACGTGTTTTCAATCTACTGATACTTCATGACCCCCTAGTAACGTCAAACACTTTTGCGCCGATTTTGTTGCAACGACCTACATCGTGAACGCACAGCATGGTACTGACGATGACTGAATGATCTGCACGTGAACTTGGATTGTACGTGAAAACCCGCGAAATCTGAGGTCACGGCCTGGCGGAGTCGAGCAAGTATTTAACATTTTCAGTTCGGTATTAGGTAGTGTTTATGTTTGTTATACAGACATGATGATACACGGCAGTAACTATCGTTCTTATAATGTTATACTCCACCTAAAATTTCTTGAAATCATGAGGTTTCTCGTCCAATATAATATAAATGAGGTTACCCAGTAAATGCGCGGTAGAAATTATAATAATCATTGATGAACTGTTGTTGTAGCGCTGAGGTGTTTTCTTGTTTTCTGGTTTGTGTTTTAGGCTTGTCGCCGATGTCGCTCCCTTGGTTTTGTTGAAAAAGATAATTTTAAGGAAGATAATGATTAATTGGCATTCTTATTAAGTTTGAGATTTAAGATTTGTGTTACAATCTTTGATATAAGCTTTAATTACATAAATTATATTGATCGTATTGATCTACCTGTATAACTACTACTGTTGCGGCTTTTTACGATTGAACCCTGTGTAATACGCCACTCAGCATCACGCATGCGCCATTTGAAAGCAGCCCAAGTATATCAGATGGCCTTTTCAATCTACTGATCCTTCATGAGCTCCTAGTAACACCAGACACTTGTGGCCCGACTTTGTAGCATTCCACACCTAAGGCAACGTAACACGTTACCCACTTCATGGACGCGCAGTGTGGTACTAATTCGGTGCTCGACTCCATGCTTTCTCGCGAAATCTGGTGGTACAATAGCGCCCTCTGGTGGAGTCGAGCAAACATTTTTCATTTTTACAGCTCAGTATTGGGATGTATTTACGTTGGTTAGTTATAGTGTGATGATACGCGGCAGTATTTTTCGTTCTTACACTATTGATTGCAATGATAGTGGTGAAAATTGTGCATT
Organism: Orthosia gracilis; assembly: GCA_947562075.1. Lineage (NCBI taxonomy): Eukaryota > Metazoa > Arthropoda > Insecta > Lepidoptera > Noctuidae > Orthosia > Orthosia gracilis. The sequence goes on from OX387268.1 coordinate 7,756,809, forward strand.
GGGTGAATTATTGTGCTGCCAGAGAGGTTACTATTGCGTGACTCTTTGAAAACATTGATATACAAACTCAATATTGGAGATATGTTACATCAATTTGACAACAATCAATTCGTACTTTAATAAGTATCTAATTGTTTTCTTTAGTTATTTTTATATTATAATTTACATAATTTTATGAAAACCTGCAAAAGATGCTTTTCAAACCGCATCTAAATAAAGCAAAGCCTGTTAGATACGTTAATATCATTCTAAGTCCTAATTAATATTGTACGCAATATAAGCCTTTTTGGAGTATGTCAGAAAGTAAAATAAACGATTAGGACGGCGAGCTTCAAGCCCGTTTTCCTCCATGGACTCCTAGAACAAATTTCACCAATTTCACCTTTCCACAATTTAATTTTACTTATGCAGGTGCGTTGTATCCGGCGCACGTGGAGGCAATCCGAGCCTTGTGGACGCGGAGAGCATGTTAGCACTGTTGTGGTTAAAACAATTGAGGATTTAAATAAAAAATCTAGTTAAATTATCTATCTTCTATACATCGATGTAAATAAGTCGAATTCATCAATTCGTGATCAACTTAATCGCAACCTTCACGGCTAATGGCTACAACCGTAATAGACATGTGCTGCTGTAGTCCAAAGTTCTCAGTTGGTTGCATTAGTTCTTATGAGATGAAACCGAACTATTTGACACACCTTGGGTTACCAGAGAGCACTCATACAGAAAAATTGTACGCAGGACTCAAAGAACGTTAAAACAATGATTCGCTTATCAACTATAGATGACCTGCGCAGCTGAAAAACCATATCACAGACACAATGAGCGCAACAGCGAGTTCGTTTACCGCTGTCGCATAATGGCAGAAGGCATCTCGTCCCAGTCTCCCAGTGCATCGCAATTTTTTACCATCCTAGACAATTATTTTAAATATTTTACTGTACAGGCCACTCGTCTATAGAATGCATTGCCTGTGACAATAAAATGCGCGCAATCACTGCCTGTTTTTAAGGGCCGTCCACCGCTTTAGTACCGTAATTCGGTTACTTTCTAAAGCATACTCCTTAGTAACGGCTAGGTTAAAAGGTTTGAAAAAAATATATATTTATTATTGATTAACGTACATTATTTTTGAAATAAGGTTTTTTTCGTATAACTAATAGTTTTGCTTTAAAAAAAAATTAACAACGCGATATTTTGTCGCAACTTTTGAATACTCCTCCAAAATGATTTGGATGTTTAAAAATATTTTTACACAGATAAATTGATGGCTGGAATTTCTTCATAACTGAAATAGCATACGTAAATGAAATGATATTTTGCAACAAAACTGTTCGAAAGGGGATTCAATATTGATATTTTGGCTCCGAGCGGGTGCACGGCCAGTACTGCGTTAACATTGGACCGTATATATCGCCTTAAGTGAGCGAGTAATTAGGTTCCTATAGACTCCGCAGACAGAAATAGGAGCCCCACGCAGCGAGTTCCGTCGACTTTGTTGCTTAAATAGTAATTTTACTTACCTATTATATATTAAAATACAACAAACATATTTTATTACCATTCCCAATAAGTGAATGGGCATTATTCAGAAAGCCCGGTCAATTTAATTATTTGAATAGTTTTTATCATAATTGCCTGCTGGGCACTTTTCAAATTGCCCAGGCATTATTAATAATGCCGTATTAATCATTTAGTCAATAACAGATACCAACATATATGTGGAGTACCGAGCAGTCTTATTAATTTAAACTCTTCAAAGCTAATGCATTCCTAGTAGCCGGTTTTCATCAGAGCGGGCGTTGGGAGGGCTTTCATCATCTCGAGCTAGGGTTGGTTTAAATTGGGCGTAGTCGTGCTTGTGATTGGTTATCAAGGTCAGCGGGCGTTTTTCACCTAACTGAGTTACCTTAGGCGGTAGTGGTTTAGAAATAAATACCTCCTTCCTTCAACAGAAATTGTGAAAATGTGTTCATAAAATTAATTAACGAAAATAAATATAGTCTTACCTCAATATCCTCCTTGTTAGGCAGCAGAGGTGCTTCCAAAATGTTCTTCAAGCAAAAGTCTTCGTTGTCCAATTCGAAGATGTATTTGCAGACTTCCATGATGCGTTGCCAATGGCGCGGCTTCATCGCTTTGTTGGCCATCAGTTCCAAAAGTGGGCACATGTCGTTGAAATCATCTATGGTTTTCTTGAGCGCGAAGAATGCAGGCCATTCTTTGAGCCTGCGAAGAAAGATTCAAGATTTTAGTTGTTACGAAATTTCTAATTTACTCGTATAAGTACGTAAATGCACTTTCCAAAAATTTTTTAGGTGCCATGAAAACAGACATTTTTGAAGGCAAGCACTTACGTGTATATAACACTTAATAAAATTTATGAACTTTGAACAGCCAATAATATCCTGTACCAACTGCTTTTGACAAAGATGATAAATGACAATACTGTGTTTGATTTGAAAAGAATCTAGTGTGGCAGTAAATAAACTTTTAATTTCTTTTCCACTTACCCTTTAGGCAATTTCCTGCATCTGTTCTGGAACTCCATGAGCTCATTGTTAATCTCTTCAATGTTCACCTCTCCCCAAGGTATATCATAATAACTGCTGACTCTGTCGATGACGTCATTGTAAAGTTTGTACAACTTCTGTAGAAGGTTTAGTTCTTTTCTAATCTGTGCAAGTTCCGGATACTCTGTGTGGGGTAAGCCGAAAAGCTCCTCGCCATTTTGGTACGTTTGAAGCTTTCGCCACATACCATCGAAGCGGTTCTAAGGAAATAAAAAGTATGTTTCTTTACAAAATGTTTTAACAATACTTAGTTTAAAGACTGAGTGATATTTACCTGGAATAATATCAGCCTATCAGACGCCTCTCTTGGACTCAACCCTGGCTGCATGGGACCTGCATATCGATACTCATGGACATACTCCGAATTATCTTCTCTAAACCTGTCCAAATTACTGTTGAGGTCGTCTTCCAGCTGCGGCTGCATCTTTAGCAGCGTGAAGTGAGAAGCCAGGGCCCTGGCTTGTAGTTGCTGCCAGGTATAGCGCAGATTGTCCACTTGTTCTAGATCTTCTTTGCTGACCGGTAACTCGTATCGGGTTATGATATTGAATGCTTCCTGTAATTTGTTTATTTAATGAAAATGAAAAAATTGTTGAATGAGAATATATTAAATAAATATTTTGTTTACCTTATTGAAGATAATATTAAATTAATATTCTAAAACAAGTTTTTAATTATGGTTTGGACAATTTACCTCAACTGGGTCAATTCTAAGTTCCATATCAACCTCTTGCTCTCTGATCTTCTTTAGGGTCTCCATGACGGTTCTGACGTCATCCAAGTCTCTGATAGGCCTCTCCAACTTGCGCTCCAAGTCATTCATGATGGCATAAACATAGTCCATCTCGCGCTTGTACTTTTTACGCATAGCTTGGCTTATTCTGTGCGTACCATCTAATGAAAGTAAACCGATAAGGTACCGTCTTGATGTCGCGACGCAATTTAAATTGCACCGATAGGCGACAACCAAACAAGTATTTTCTATGAAAATTTCATTTGCTAACCGGTCGAAATGCATCACATGTAGGTAATTGCAATATCGCTAAATAAAAATCGCTTATCAGTGATATAAATCTAATCGCGTCGAGCCAAAAGCGCTGGCAATTTACTTTTAAAATCTCTCTGTGAAAATACTTATAAATCCACCAATGTATAAATCTCAAGTTTTATTTAATTCCTTTTGAATTAAACATGTTAATGTGTTTAACTTACTCTTACTAACAACAAAGTATAAATCAATCAATAGTTAGGTAAATTCTGGTACCTACTTTGTAAGAGCTTACTCTTTTGCATTAATCCACAAAAAATACGTGGAGTAATAAACACGATATGAAATACAATACAAGGTCTAAATTTTTTCATGCATACAATACATAAACTCACGGTATGCGGGTAGACGTATGTTTTTTTTTAACAGTTTTTTTTTTATATATTTCTTTGTTTTCAATATTCATACAACAACATAATCTCATTCTCACTTTTAAGTTCCGTAGTCAACCCAAGCTTCAATTTCTCCGTAGAAACAGCGAGACAGTTGCCAATGATCAGTACATCTTGTTCAAGCTCAAGCTTAGCTTCAAGCTCACTGTGCCTTTTCAGAGACAGTTCAAAGTCATTCAGGTTCCAGGCGAGCAACTGTCGTAGAGTCTTCTCGCATTTCCACAAGTAATGGTAAGGCCGCCAGCGTCTTACTAAGGTGTTTACTTCCTAGAATATAATTTGAGTAACTTTGTTGTGAAGCCCTGTAGCCAAATTATTAAAAAACTTACGAAATATAAACTTACGGTTTTTACATTCGCTGAACACATTGATAGTAATGTTAAAGTCTTAACAATCTCTTTATTCTCCATAATCGAGGGATAGAAATTCTTCTGTTGGAATGGAAATTGCGGCTTCTCTTCTGACTCCAGTCTGTAATGTTTCTTCCTCTTCATCTTGGCCATGTCAACCATCTTATTTGACTTCTGGGTGGGGTTCGGGGGGCCCGTGACTGATTGGACCTGTTCGTCAAGCTTGGTAACAACGTCTAACAGCGGGTTTGACGGAGGACGAGCGATTTTCTTCCAGCTAACCTATACACATCGAAGCCAGGACGCGAAGCATATTCACAGCAAAACAAAAACAACGAAGCGACATCGAGTGCCAGCAAATCAACATATATTGCAAAAGCACATAGTTTGCAGACAAATACACAGTCAAATACACATTGTGCACAGTGAGACAAACGACACAAGACAATTAACATCACAAGTGGGAAAAGGGAAAAATATCTCATTAGTTTATGCTTTTACACCTCAAAATTCAAGAAAATATTTCTTTTGCAAAGTTTTAAAGATATTTCATGACAACTAAATATCTACAATCATTACAAAGAGTTACAATCACTACAAGTCTGATTTTTATAATAATTTTAAAATGTAAATTTAAAATTACCTTTTATGTACATATTGCAAAACCTCAAATTATATACAGTTAACTTGCTAGGTAATATATACATTGATGCATCACAAATAGCTTGCCTAGCTAAATCGCGTACTGATGTAGTAAACATAATAATTAAATGTTTTAAATCAACTTCCTCGATTGGTTACTCGTATTTATGCAAATCGAGCATTAGCTGAGAGAATATAGTGACCTTAAAGCGGCTGTTTTTGTTGTTTGGCTCTAAGAAGGGCCGTTGTTGGTCATGGCTCTAAGGTGGCCGTTTCAGTTTAACATCGTCGTGAAAGGATTAGTCAGCTAGACTCTGCGTTACCGAGTGCTAGCTGTCCATGGTGCGCCTAAAATATAATAATAATATACAGATAAGACACCAAGGAATGGAAAAAATAAGGTTGCCTATTTTCCCCCCTGCGCAACTATGGAGTTGCCAGCGATAAACAACGACTCGTGGAGGCGATCGGCGGTGACGACCTCTCGCGTCTGGCCCTGGTTCAGGCCATGGTACGGAGCGAGAGGGCATGGGAAGCTGTCTCCTCCTTCTGTGAAGCAGTAATGCTCGCAAAGGAGGAGGCGGGACGAGTGAGGGAGACGCAAAGGAGACGCCCTCACGCCCCTAGCCACCGCAGGCGACGCCCTGGGCGTCGGGAGTCTCAAGCCGATTCCCGGCCACAGTAGGTGCGGGCTTGCGGACGGCAAGAAATGGGTAGCTTGCCGTCCGATAAGGACCAGGCCCGAGTATACGGCGCGTAGTGTTCCACGCGCGCCTTTAAGAGATGTCAGCAAAAGTGACGGGGCCCACTAGAACCGATGCCCTCACGGCCTGGCTGGGACGCGGATAAATTTGAAAGAGAGTTACCGCGGCCATGCCACAAGCAACTGAAGGAACACGGGTGGGTTTTAGTCAGTAAAAGTCTGACACGCCTGCCCGCTTTACCCAGAGTGGGAAAAGCTATAAAATGAAAGGTTATTTTATTCCCAATCCAACCGCATTAGGTTGCGTTATGAAAAATGCCTTGATTTAAGCCATGGTTAAACACAATTTAAAAAAATATATATTGAACATCATCGGTACGCTACTAACCTATATGCGATGTATTATCTAGCTTTAATAACAGATGAAAGTATAGTAAATATTTCTTACACCGGAACTTAGACCATTATGATCAATGAAACATTATTAATAATTCAGGCATAACAAGTTTAAATAATAAATGATTCTTAATCCGTACCCTGGAAGTTTTTCCTCCTGTCCACTGCGCGACGCCTTTCGATAATCCGGAGATGTGTTTGCCTGCTAGTAACAGAACCTCTTGGATGTCGTCGAGAGTAGGAGTCACTGATACGTTAGGTATCATTAACGATGCTTGAAGCAAGAATATTGGTTTCTTTTGCGTGTCTGAAAATTGCCATAGCATAATTATGTAATCTGAGAAGTAGTCTCTACGATTGGCGACAATGTACGTATATGTAGCGTAGTTAGCACTAGAAGATATTCCTTTAACTTTTTACCCGACTGCCAAAGGAGGGTAATGTGTTTATCAATCTATGTATGTTTGTTCCTCTGTGGCGTTCTAGAGACCAAGGATAAAAAAGAATCCTATTGTCTTTTCAGTTGTGAACCGATTCTGTTGAAATAAGAAAAACCTATGCAGTTCTGATGATAATCAGGGATCTGGAGTTGTTCTGATGATGGAGACGGGAATCAGTTCCAAGAAGTTCTCAACAGTTTCTAGCAGCTAAATCGTGTTTGGGCTCATTTCATTGATCTTGATGAGAACTTAAGACCTAGCTGGGGTATGAATACCGTCGAGGGTCTGAAGATGGAGACGGAAGTCAGTAAGTAAGAAATATATTTCAGGCAATAAAATAACGACGACAGATAAAACTGATAAATGAAAAATATTACCATTTTAATCAAAAATAATACCGACGGAAGAACGAACTGTAAAGCAATAAAATACCCTTTAGTCTAGCTAAGCTCCTTCAGTCATCATCTTCTTGCCCTCATCCCATGTTACTTGTGGTCGGCGCAACACGTTTTATTCTTCCATACCGTCCTGTCCCCCGTCACGCTATCACTGACTCCCTTTTCTTTCATATCACTCCACACACAGTCCATCCATCTTTTTCATAACTCTTTGCTAAGCTCCACAAGTGAATAATAAATTTTGAGGCAGCTCCAAACAAACAATCAACCTAGCTACAGTCATTCTACGCTTAACGTACAAAATTGATCAGCATGTTTGTTAGTTTAGTGCCCATTCCTTTATTACTTACTTTAATATGGAGTGGAGATAGACTTAAAAGGATTTTTTTTGCTTTTCGATTCGTGTTTCCGTCGGTAATTTTTGGTTGTTAAAAATGTTTTACTATATACCAGCTTCCAACTGCGAGTGAAATCCACCAACCCGCACTGGAAACCCTCGGTGGATGGTTCCGTGGTGGATTACGCCCAATTGCCTCTCCCAGAGAGGAGGCCTGCACGCACAACGGACCAAGTGGAGTCTAAGTGCGGTAAATAATGTTCATCTAGCCTATCCTAAGGATAATGGAGGGTTGATGGGAAATTGCTGCTGGTAACTTCTAACTGGTGCAAAAATATTTATAGATCTGTAGTATATATATATAACCTACTAGCTTCTGCCAGCGGTTTTGCACGCGTGATTGTCCTAAATTATCCCGAGGGAACATAATATTCCCGTGATAAAAATGTATCTTATGTGCTATTCCTGACCAAAATTATCCCGAGGAAACATATTCCCGGGATAAAAAGTATCCTATATGATTCCTGACTACAATAATCCGTCCAGCGTTTTGAGCGTGAAGAAGTAACAAACACACACACGTATTATTGTGATGTGATATACTATTATATAAATAGATAACGATCTATCTGAGAAATATCAAAAAACCAGATCTGTAAGGACAGATCTTACAAGACGATCTTCCTGGCCTGTCTTTACCGTAGAGAGGGAGGAGAGTCATTTTTGAAAACTCAATGTCTTGGTCGCAAACTTTATATTTAAGATGTACCATCAGATTTAGGAAGGTTATAAATACGATAAATCATAAGTAAGTACTATATATAAGCTGTCGTTAAAGCTGGCCATTAAAACAATAAAGCAATAATTAATATTATTTTATGTTTTGGAAATTGGCATTAAAATTCAAGCAATTTTCTTTATTGTTTTTCTAAATGCAACTCACTTAAATGAAAATAAAATGTTCAATTTTTTTTTATTTAAACAGGAAATAACATATTATTGTACTTGATCTGATCTGTTTTCGACAGTTCAGTGCCTAACCTAAAACTGGGCTTTGAGAAAAAAAAACGCTATATTCGTGGTAACTTACACGGATCAATCGAATAAAAAAAAAACAAAATAATCGAAAACTCAATCCTTAACGGCAAAAGTGTTGCGCTTCGTAAACAATTATATACTAGTGGTGTAACACCGAAACAAACAATACGACGAGGTTTTATTTCAACATTCGACTTCATGCAATCTACGAGTTTGATATACAAAAGCGACCGTGGCCTTTAATTTCGTACCTAGCCCTATACTAAAATCCACCCTTTTCCTTTACTCTGAACGTGTGATCGCTTTCATCTAACCATTTTCCAGCATCATACCCTGGGGAACGCTCCAAATGAACGCATTTCTCAACGAAGTACTAGGACCGCATGAAAGGGAAGGAGGCGATGGGGTTGACGTGTCAACTTGCCATGCCATGAACAGGTAAGTTACACTCTGATGTACTAGGAATATAGACTAAAACGGAGTTCTTAAGGCAAAATGTACCACTGGTCGCCTTTGGACGCCATATTATTAATGCTGAGTTCTCACTCTATCACAGCAGTCCATCCTATTTAAACATGATTAGGGCGTGGACGTGACGATTCCAAGGCGTGGATGTCACGCCTCCAAGGCGTGACCATCTATTCGATAGGGAATTCCTGAATCAAATCACTGGGAAAACATGAATACTATCAGGTCCCGAGAAATAGCTTGACAAACTTCAGCACCACGATGAAGTACTTTACTAGGTCCCCGGCATTGTCCCTCAGCATAGAAACTGGCAGTAGGCTCGACATATAGAGCGCAAAACTAAAAAAAAAGTGAACGGCTTTCCATCGCCATCATCACTAGAAACAGCTTTTCGAAATATATGCCCGCTTTCTTATTAACAACTAAATGTGTATAATGTATATTATTGATGTATGTTTATATATAAGCTTATGTTTAGTACCTATTTAATATAGTAATGTATTTTTTCATATATGTATTTTTATTTTAATGTAGCATTACACCACAGACTACCCCCTGTTTTATTCTAAGTTCTTTAGGTCCATCCAAAGGCTGTCTGGTAGATATCGCTGTCAGCGGTAAGGCCGCCTTTGTACCCGTAGAAATAAGTATTATTGTAAAAGATAGGTATGTGTAACTTACTTTTTTGGTGTACAATAAAGTATATTCTATTCTATTCCGCGGCTTTGCGCCCGTCAACTGCCTACACAACTCTGTTTACCCTACTTACCTATATGCCTACCCTACTTGCCTTGCTACCTACCCAACCTGCTTATCATTTTTTTTCCTTGTGTCTTTCTTCCGCGGAGAATCTTACCACCACCATTTAGAAAATGACGTCAAATGCACAACATCATCTATCGAATATGGAGTTCAACTGTCTAAATTGTGTAAAATCATCTAACTTTTCATAGAGGAAACCGACTTTTCTACAGATTTATTATATGTATTGTATTGTTATTGTATAATGTGTCCACTGCTGGAACACAGGCCTCCTCTCTACGAAAGTGAATGGGCTGTAACCCACCACGCTGGTTGGTGGATGTCACGTTTCCGATTCTAAGACATGCCGGTTTCTTGACGATGTGATTAACCGTTTTGAGAGCAGTGCTGATGAAATAAAAAAAGTAAAAGTAAAGCGCCACGTGTCTTTGCCACGTGGTTTCGTATCCTGGATACGAACTCACGACCTACAACTTGTACACTGGGCTACGACTGCTCTCTAGTTTACAGTCTAATGAAACAATAGATTACATAGATATAAAATTATGGTGTAGAATATAAATATAATATTATGGCGTACTAATGTACGCTGCGTTAAGTCTCTGCATAAATCTTTGCCACGTGGTTTCGTATCCAGACCATGTGGACTGAGCCCTAACGCTCTTACGTGATATAAGTGAAGTCAGCGCGAATGCCATGTTTGATACTAGGAACTCATAATAATAGAAAAGTTGATTTACGTCAAAACTTTTCAATAGCTGTTTCAGTTATTTTGATGTACCGTAGAATGAATTGTGGTCAATGGTGATCGCTTTGATTATATACTTGTCTAGATAGAGCAATGCAAACAAATGACGCGCTAAAACTGTCTCCAATTGCGCGATATGTGTGAGTACCGCTCGTGTACTTATCGTCGTCAAACTGTCAAGGTATGCGTGTTTAGGGATGCCTGCTCCAAATGATTAACTTACCTTTTTTACATTATTTAATATGATGAAAGTTAAACAAAACAGGTTGAATTAAATAATTATTTTGTAGATTAGTGTATCATTTATTTTAGTAACAATAAAAAACAAAATGAAAAAAATATACAGTAATTTATAGATCAAAACCCATCTCTTTGTGTTTGTTTTCGGAATAGTTTTCTCTTTGATTTTATTGCCTGGGCTACGTTATCTGATTTACAAATATGGTGACATCTTATTTGCAATTTTTTTTCAATTATTAGTCTTAAACTATGAGTAAAAAATTATGAGCGTCAAAAGTTCCATATTTCAACACTAATTTTAACGCATCTTTGGGCGAAAAAAAAAACTATAAGAAGGAGGAAAATTGCAAAACCGCCTTCATACAGGGATAGATTAGTAATTCAACAATGCAAATGATTTTATTTTGAAAATATACATTTAGTCGTTTTTTCATAATATCTAGATTCCCAAAGCTCTGTTTATACAATTTCGCGCGCTCGTTTTCGTCCTAAATCATCATCCATTTCGATACAAATTTGCAAAAGTGCTAATTCGTACGCGAACTAGCTTCTTACAGCTCATCACAGCATCTATCTCATTCGCACGTGTTGTCGGATGGGATAGCATGCATTTTAACCTCGCGTACAAAAAGTTCGTGCCGTCGACAAGAGAAACCTTAACATGCTTGTTTGGTGATGTTGACAACAATCACCGATATTTTTGAAAATCCGACGTATTGAAAACTTCCTCTTTTTTTTGAAGTCAGTTAAAAAGCCACACTGCATGGTTTTTTCACTCAGACATCGTACCTTGCCTGGTACCGATCCATTCTTTAGCCGTCGTAACCCCTTTTTGGTAAAATATAAATCATTATCAGAGAAATGTTCGGAACACACGACTGAAGTCTTGTGAGGTTTCCACTGGCCTTCATTTCGAGTCCGTAATGTCTCTCCAGTAATTTGCTAGTATGGGATCCGTAGGAAATCTGAAACCCAAAATATTAGAAAGAACTAACAAATATACTATTTAGTGCATGACGTGGGGTTGGGTTTATTTTGCTTAGGAAAGTTGTCATTTACTGATCAAATATATAATGTAATTTTTAAAATAATAATGTTCTTCTGATCGAAAGATTATGTAATCCTATTTGTATTTTGTCTCCCATAGTTTCTATAAATCTCCCTAGTAATAAACTGACAACACTGGCTAAATGAAATTAACCTACAAATAAAGAATAAAAAAATCGTGTTTTCTTATAATAATAGTAGTTAAATAACAAAACTTACCGATGAAAAGTGATCTTGGTGTTTTCTCCCATAATTGCGAAACAGTCTGACGGAACAAACCGGCATAATTTATTATTTTTGGTGAACACGTTAGGTACCCTTAGGTGTTTGGAATGACACTGACGTTAGTAAGAAGCGAGTCTACCAATTTTAGTAGACTTTATTTGGGCCGTTCAAGTAGGGTCAGTGTGGTATCTAGACAAGTATATAATCAAAGGGTGATCGAGTCTATAATGACTGGATTCATTCATCATTCCATTGCACTAGTTTGCATGTTTAAAGTGTTACCCGTTGCCACTTCAACTTGAATGCTCAAAGTGTTGACCTTCTGAATAATATCTATTACACCTGTATTTTGATTACGGATTTTCTTTTGCATTTTTTTAAATATCTGCAAATTATAATAAATGCAAGAGAAAATCCGTCACCCTAACACTTAATTTAACTTTTTTACTTTATTTTACTTTTAATTAATTACCACTAGGTAGGTCTTCTTCTAAACCAGAGGTCAAAATTGTACGGTTCTTTGTTGGAGTTATCCTCGAAAGTACTGATTCGATAACCAAATTTGTTCTATTTATTTGTTCTGTTTATTTCACTGACAGAAAGCTGCAACATTGCTGAGTGTCATAGGTTATTTTTATCCAGGGTAAATGGACAGACCAGAACAGCCCTGCGGGCTTTCCCAGAAAATGTAAGTCTTAAAAATATCACGGTTTATCCACGGCAAAATGTAACCAATTCATCTCAACATGAATCGGACCTAAACGTGCTTTCTGGGACGGTAACCAGACTGGCTGGCTGTATCTACTCCGCTTTGAGGTCGAGGCCATGGTCAGCCATTGAACCGTGACCCCACTAGCTAATATTGCGCATGTGCGATGGCAGCGTTCCCCCACTGAGGTACAGACTGGTATGTACCAAGACTACATGTTCATAGAGGAAGTCTATTTATGTGACACGCTGATCTGCATTCGTCAGGTTGGAGACACCCGGTCGATATTCTTTCATTTTTGTTTCAGATCCTTTCATGTCGTCGGCTGGATTTAAATGGGAACAACATACAAGTCAAGTTCTTTATATATAGTTTTAAACTATTTAGCGGCACATGTCAGAGATAATTGACTTTATAAATATTAGGGGTAAATTAATTCAGTGATTTGTGGTGGAAGTGCACCCTAATCTTTCTATTCGATGATTATTTTAAAATTTCAACTCTTTCTCAAATTAGTAACCAATGTGAGATGTTAAAAGGCGAATTGGCTGTTTAAGAACACACTGTTTGTTTGGCTGTTTTTTTCGTCTTTGACATGAGACTCTCAAAGGATCAAATTTTTTTATTCACCTTCATATCTACCAACGACATTTATTATTAAATTTACATCTTTATGAAAGCTTTTCATAAATGCTTTTCGCGCGGACGGGTGACATAGGCTAAATTCCTGTACTTCCTCCTTTATTTTTTATTTTTTTGCTGTAATTTTCTCGAAGCGTTCGAGAAAATTACAGCAACAAAATGGCTCGAAGCGCTGTTCCTTGTCCATACATCGCACCATGTAAATCGTCTGCAACGTCCCCGAGCAAAATTTTACTATAGTCTAGCTGAAGTGATCAGGATAGCAGACGCTATGAAGAGGTTATTGAACCCGCTGACGCAACGATGGACTACGGCCGGAGTGTTCATAGGTTACTTCAGTTGCGGTAATTTCTGTTATGACTACAGTTGAATGTGTTATATAATGAGGAGTGAGTTGCAATATTTGCAAGTTTTCGAGTGTTAAAAATAAATTTTAACATTTATATTTATCGTCTTTTTTCTGTAAACGGGTTTTAGTTATTTACCATGATGCAACTTCCAAAAAAGATGCAGGTTCTCAATTCATCGCGTAAACTGTTTGAAATGATTCAAATGTTTTTACATCAGATTGGTTATCAAGTTGGCAATTGGTTCAGTTGTTTTCAGACACTCCTGTGACCTTACCATGACGTGTTTAAACTATCAAGGTGCATCTGTGTAAAAGGGACAAAGCTATTTGTCTTGTATAGCTCCATCTCATCCCACAGTGAAACCATGATCAGGCCGCATATCTTCATGGTAAGGTCCCTGAAATTTGCTTCCGGATGTTGACTTGAAATAAGGTTACCATGCAGTTATGAACCGATTTCAATGGCTTTTTTGCATTAGACTTAAAAAGAAAACAAAATGAACAAGTTAAATTAACATTAATTTCAATAACACTTTTTTACGAAATAAAACACTACAAAGTCTGCCGGGGTCTGTGTTTCCCGATAGCTACAATCTAGGGGTATTTAAGTCAAGAGTGAATAGGTTACTTCTAGGCAAGCGCACTACACCTTCGACCACATCATCACTTACCATCAGGTGAGATAGTGGTCAAGCGCAAGCCTATCAACAATAAAAAAAAACAAAGTGAAAAGAAAATTTAATATCGGAAATCGGGGGTTTTGCTTTTGTTTCTTCTGTTTTGACGCCTACTGCTGAAATTACAGCTATTTTGCTCTATAAACTATTTTAAAACTGGTTAAAACAAAAGGTTCAAAGTTGAAAAAACCAGTCAAGTTCGAGTCGAACTCGTAAGGCGAGGGTTTCGCACCTTGGGTAGGTACGGAACCCTTATATCGCCATAATAAAATTGCTATCATTTTTATTGGTTATTAATTTACCTTATTTGAGGTTGGTGCCAATTAAGCTAGTCCTCTAAATTGTATGAGTGCCCATACAACTCAGAGGACTATCTACTACAGACGGACAGGAGAGTTACCTTTTGATTTAAGGAACCCTAAAAAGGCCGATTGAGTTTTTTTTTGTATGTTCAGAGATTTTTGACAGACAGATAAAACGTTTTTTTTTTAATTGCTTCTTAAATAATAAGCGAGTTACATCAGACGAATGGTGCTATGACTGGTGGACAAGGATTTCCACACAATGAAGGACGGCTACTCCAAGGTCAGTCCAAAATGAGGACGCGAGATGAACTGCAGCCTAATTGTATAAAATCAAAGAGCGCACGATAGGCTTTCCTTGCATTAATTGCTTCGTATTATTATGTGCAAAAATCTTTCTACTCGACAGCTTAAAACACGCAATGGATATTGTTGAGTAACCAAAATGAAAGGGCAGGAGTGTGTTTCGTGGTGTCAAAACAGATACGCAATTAGTGTGCTGGACGGGTACCATTAGGGCTGGTAACGTAAGGACTTTGGGGCGGCCTTTGCTCAGCAGTATATCTAAAAAAAACATAATAACAAACCTTAAACAAATTGTTAAATATTCTTTCTAAAATAATTCACAACACGAAAATCAAAAATATACAAAGCAATCTACGATCTGAGATTTAACTTTATATCACACGAATTGTGGTTTTAGGACAACATGAAAATTTAATGAGGATGATTTTACGGTAATTTTTGAGTTTCATTCAATTTGAGCATATTTTTAATCACTTAATTTTATTTTTGTTTAAACAATCATAAATAAAAACGTTATTTTTTTATTGAGTCAAACTTTCCTACATTCGTATTTATAAAAAGGTTTCGTTTGTTTTAAACAATCTCTTATTTAAAAAAAAACAAACTTCGAGAGTTCATAATTAGTTCTTACACATTTATTTATTTATATTTGGTAACATTAATATTTTTTCGACTTCGTAGCGTTCAAATCGTTAAGATGTATGAAATTCTTTTCAAAACTTACAGGTAGTCTTTATAATATACCTTAAAAAAATAGAACCCTGCTTTTTGCTTCGCTGTAGTCGGGTAATAACTGTACATAAACTTTCATTATCAGGTTTCTAAATGTATGGGAAGTGGGCATTGTTCTTTCAGCTCAATCGAACACTGAAAAGTGGGTCAAATTAAACTTGCAAGATTTTATTACAGACACCTGACAAGTGAAAGTAATATAAAAAATTAAAGTTTTTAATAAAGTCAATTTCTACGTTGTATCCAAACACCGCCCTGCGTGGTTGCACACTACGCGCTTGCGTCAAACGCGCGACGTGGTGCGAAGTTGGCTCGAATACGATGCAAGATACTAGGAGTCCATAAACTTTACGAGCTTGAAACCAGAATTTTCATCAGTGAAAACGTAACAACTACCGCAGAAGCGAAATGCCTAAATCATCTGTAAAGTCATCCACATAATGGTGTAAACCGGATCCATGTTTTAGCATATTGATTATTCAACGGGCAGTCTAAACCACGGTAACGCTCGATGAAATGAAGTTCACGACATTTTTAGTTAATTTCTTATGAATTATGACAGAAATATGTGCAAATCTTACATGGAAAACATGCGTTGTGATATACTGAACCTATTTCTGCTAAAACATTTTTGGGTCAGCATTTCATTACGGCTGTAATTGGAAGTTTTTATGTAGCGGCAGTCCAAAATGGTACTTTTCAGGGCACTTTCTCATTTCCTTTGCAAATATTTACCAAAATATGACTGAAGCAGTATACAAGATGACACAAAGTCACTGGATCGGTTACATAAGTTTGTTATCGGTATGTTATTCCTTCGTAATTCTTGATGGAAAGCGGCGGAAAATATAATAGACGGAGTAGATGCATGCGGCAACTTCATACCAACTCAATGAAAAAAGCAAACCAGTGCCAGATAAATTTGTTCGTATACGAGTATTATTTAAAATAAAACTTGTTCATTATGTTAAGAAACTTATATTATGATAAATTATTTATTGCTGTATATACCTTCTGCATTGCTGTCGGAAGTAAATTGTTTGATGATGACGTCAAGTGTCCTTCTGGTAACCTTAATGAGTACGTCCACAACTTTCCTGCTATAGTATCGTCGCATCTCACTCACTGCGTTTTTCACCATTTCCTGAGAAAAGGAAACTATAATGTATTGATAATCGTCATTTATTCTTCGTACCTCCTGCTGGGTATTGGCTAGCTTCACTTAGACCCGTTCGGCAGAAGCATAAGTACACACATATTTTGCCAAATCTGTTTCATGATGCATAGAAAATGAGTCGATAATCAGAAATACAACCTGAGACCAAAAATGCTGAGAAATTTTGTTAAGTATTTTGCGCCAGTCATTGTTCTTTAAAACCAGATGAATTCAGTGTTGTTTTGTTGTGTAAATACCGAAAGAAAGTTAGAGATCAAAGTCTATATGTTTGCTTGTAATTGTGCATGTGTTTTGAGTTCGTGTTGTGTTTAACATTTTCCTTCAGCCACATTATCAGCTGACTTGGCGAACTTCACGTAGATGCATCTCGTTTCCATGGAAACCGCAGCGGCGTGCCATGTGCTTGGAAGACAGTATTGATCCAGCCAGACCGTAAAATATTTCAGCACTAGGCTCTCATAGCAGAACAACAGGTTTTCAGGAATGTTGTTTTGAATTGCGGATGTGCCTTAATAATCATAATTCGTATATTCAACACTACATTTTGCGGTCAAGCTGTATAGCCTTGGTTGCGGTCTGAAGGACTTTTTATATTAGAGTGATATTAAATAAATAATAGTACATTAATGGAAGGGCGGGCATCCGTATTTTACAGGGAAAAATATGTGGAAATAATGCCTTCTTATGACATATCTTATTTTGCCGGCATTCAGTTGCATCTAACGAGACTAAAAGCTAGCTATTTAAAAAATTAAAACAAATTCAACAAATTATATTGCAGTTGTAGGACTCAACATAAATACGGTAGGTTAGGGCGCACGTGATCGATAATTACTGCTGAAGTCAATATGAAACATCCTTTTCATTCCGTTTAAGTTCCATGCTACATTATCGAATTCAAAAACAAAATCATTATATTATTATTATATTGTAGCTGTAGGATTTGTAGGTCTCATCATAAATATACTATATTAGGGCGCTATTTAGGTAGCACGTGATCGATAATTACTGCTAACTTCATATTCATTACATAGTTGCTTTATTTTTTTTTTATTGATTATAGGCTTGCGCTTGACCACTATCTCACCTGATGGTAAGCGATGATTTTTATCGAATCGATTGGAAACCGAGTTGATAGATCCGATATAAAAATGTTTTATAGGGTTACCGACCTGCATGCTCTTCGACAGTCCACCAGCGGGCATGGACAATAATCGGTGAGGACTTTCAAAGCACTCCCACACCGCAGACCAGTCCTGCTGACCACTCGCCGAAGAGTCATTGACGGTAGAGGTGGCCCCGCTGCCCGCTTGACTGTCATCTGTCGAAATAAAACACAATTCAGCTGCCTTTGATACTTTGGTTGATAACACTTTTGGTAAAAGAAAGAACATTAATTCAAACTTATACCTAAAATAACAATTTATTACTAGATATTAATCGTTCAGCCTAGAAAGGCATGTGTCTAAAAGTAATCGAAAGTTGTGATCAACTTTGCAACTTTATAGTTGCAGTCTAAAGATAAGATGAATGGATTGTGTGCGGACTAATAAGAAATTAAAGAGAGTAAATGGTAGTGGGATGATTGACAAGTGAGGTTGAAAGAAAAAACGCGTTGCACAGACAACCAGTGAGAGTCGGCAAATCATGAATTGATCAATCTACGCGTTAGACCTTCAAGGCAAAAAACACTTTGAAGAAAACAAGAAATCGATAATTATGACTAGAAATAAGTAACAGAAGAGCCAATAATTAAATTTTTATTACATCTATACAAAAAAAACCTTGTTTATTATTCGTAAACAGGGACTAAACCAGCTCATTAATCCCTAGGAACTAAAAGTGATTTGAATTTGGAATGTGGATGTAGTTAGTAAAGTCTGTACAAATCAGTAAAGAGATGAATCACAAACCATGCGGCCCAAAATAGGATTACATCGCTAAAATCGATTACGATGAGTGTATGAGCTGAATGGCTAATGAGCGATTGTAATTCTATTTTAGAATGCACGGGAACATTGTATTGAACAAATAACTGGCTGGAAAACCGCGCGCGAGCCAAATTAGAAAATAAACTACAACTGTATCGTGGTACTAATAAAATTGTTACGATGTGCTTCCATAATTGCTCTAATATAAACATTAACCTCTAATTATTTCTATGTTATGTCTTATGGTTCCTAATTGTATGTTAATAAATAAAGTTAACGTTCTGTTCATAAGTTGCACTTACGTATTTTATCATAGAAGGTGTTATTAGGAATAGGGTGTATTATAGTAGTGTGTCCAACTCGGGGGCAACACTATTTTAAACTTGAGTGACGTACTTTGAATCCCTCGCTGCGCTCAGGATTCTATACTAGAATCCTTTGCTCTGCTCTGGATTAATAAAACTCTCTCGCCTTAAAAAATATTGTTTGCTTCCTAGGTAAACAATCTACTATTTATGTTTGTGGATCTGGTTGAACGAATTTTAATATACATAATTTCAATTAAATATTAAATTATAAAACTAAATTACAAATCTTGCCTGACCTCTTCATTGTATGCATTCCTATACAAAGCCGGGGTCTTGCAATTTTGGTCTTTCGAAATTTAATGTTCACTGTACAAGTCCAACTATGTGGTCACGGTAACGCTCAGTTATAAACAATTTTAAATTACTGCTATTACCTGCAATAGTTTATAGTAACAGGACAGCATAGAAACTAGGATGTGCAATATCTATAGGTAACACTACTACACACATGCGATGGGGGCGTGTCTTCATTTTCACGCTACTACTACTACACTAGCAATTTGCAAATCAAACGCTTGCAGTCTGGACGCAGCGTCCCACCCAAACGGTCTAGTCCTCAAATTGTAACCCCGCAGTTGAAATTGTAGGCACTAAATAGAGGGAAAGTACTAGGAGATTATAGCCACCAGAATGTTTTCTGAGTACTAACCCAGATATTACTTGGCGGGAATGCAGTTCGAGACTATCTTCTCGACAGCAAAGTTACAGATTTAGCAAGATTTTTAATTGGCAGTTTTTTTAAAGTTACCTTTCTCTTACTGGAAAATCGCTCAATATGATTACAAAAATTGGTGTAAAAGCCTTATCGCCAAGCCGAGATTCTTCCTTCATAATTAGCGTTGCAAATTCTTTTTTGCTGTTGTCCTGGGATACAATGTAGAACATGCACTCACAGACCATTCGCTTCCGCCGCACGACATTTACTAGAGACGCACTCACAATATTCAAAACCAAAAATTACAACACTTGAATGACAGACATTCAGCAACGCACAATTATAACATGATCGCGCTTGCTGTAATGTGTCTTTATTGAAAGTTTTTAGAATATAATCTGAAATAGAAAGTTTATGATTTTGGCTTGCTTAGCTATGGCTCTTTTAAATCCAGTAAGTGTAGATGAACATATAATAAACATCAACAATTACATCAACATTCAACTTTTATTGGAAAAATATTTTGTTCTCGGCCTGAACACAACTCAGTTACAATTGCAGTTTAGGAGAATATGAAAATTAATTTACCGGTAATACGGGGTGAATTAAACTGTAGTGAAAAGAGAAGAAAGCCATAAGCCCAAAAGAAGAATGATACCTCACGTAAAATAAATAATGGTGGCTGATAAAGATCAAAACTCAACACGATCTTATTCGGTCTGTACACTATGTCTGTGTATTGCTATTCTGTAAACATCTCAACGTGAAAACTTCTGTGGAGCGAGCTCGAAGTAATTCCTGCACAAGGATTTGGGTTTCTTCACACCGACAATATTAAATATTAGACCACCCCGTAACGTTGACCCATTATTAATAAACTTGAAGTGAAGTTATGCCAAATTATACCCCCGAAAAATGATAATCAGAAGACTATACCGACAGTAAATTTACTCCGTCTCTATAAGCTGTCAGAGAGTGACTATAATAATACCTATTCTTGTATCAATTGTACTTTCAGACAAATAACCCTTTATGCGAAAATGTATAAATAAGCATCTGAAAAAAAATTCGTTTTTCTAGATGACTGTGTCCCATTTTACTAATTTCTTGGTGGCTTCGAATGTTTTTCCTCTAAAAAACCTTTTTCTACCTTAAGGTATGAACCATATAGGTATGTGGGCATAAAGTGTACCCACTTTTGCAGGTGTATACTTTATGCCCACAACAATAAATGACCTCTCTGTATGTTTGTGGATTATCGATAACCTGGATTACATTCCAAATTATATAAAAATGCTTAACTTATTGTTGATGAATAAAATGCCAAAATTGCTATATGGCTGCTTATATATTTATTGAAGAAATCTACTCTGCATGTGGTTCAACAATATAATTAGTAAAATACGTATGCTGTCAAAGAAAAATAATCATTTTAGTAAATAAATAAAAAAAGTACTTATATTATTACCTACCAAGTCTTTTTTATTAATGTTACTGCACCCGATCACGATTTTTTAACAAATTGGGCTCTTGCAATGAAATCACAGAGAGGAACACAAGAGGAATTACACTTAAAATACATTAGTAAGGCCACTCAGCATTAGCAAAATGTTTGAAAGCTTAAAGAACCACTTAATGAGACCGTAATACAGCAACCGTAAGGATAAATACACTTACAAAGCGCGCCCTATTCCATACTTACAAACGCTTGAAAGTATACTACAAGAGTAAAATGAAGATCCTAGGACTAGGAATTGTAAGACCAAATTTTGCTAGCTTATTAGATTTCATCACTAATTTATTGACGACAACGCGTGACCTCAATTGCTGCAAGTCGGAGCTCTTGTCGACGAAAATGAAGCACAGTGCACGTGGCAGAGGTGCATTGAATGCATAAGAAATACTAGGAAATAATAAGCACAAGGTGGTCTATCCAACAACAACAAACAAACCCTCAGCATGCTTACACGCCACACACATTCCTATAAGGAGTTGGGGGTAGGAAGTTTCAGTGCATTGTGGGAGGGGGGCGACCATTGTTGCATGAAACTTCATGGAATGAGGAGTGAAGTAAACGGATTGGCGACCGGCTGCGGCAGATGACTATTACATACTTCGGAATGATGCAAGTGTGTTTTCAGCAATAATATATGTCAGCAAATTAATTTCAACTATGTATAACAATAACCCTCTCAACATATTAGGTCCTTACCTATGAAATAGGCGTTTTGTCGTACTGGCCACTTTGATCTCAAATATCTCCTCTTTGCTTTTATGTTTGGAAAACCGTAATTCATTTTTTCTTTCCACTTTTGGTTTTTCTTTGCACCAGTCAGTTTACAAAATGGAAATCTTGAAATATCGCGTTATTAGAGCAAACCCAACAAAAGTAAAAAAAATAAAATTACGAGTACGTGTCCCATCGCTGCACCAGTGCTGCAGAAACTGCTCGAAGGATTAATGATGTGTATGGCGACGGTGTCGCAAAAGAAAACACAGTACGTTTTGGTACCAACGTTTTCGTTCCAGAAATTTCGACCAGCAGAACAAGCTCCGTGGACGGCCGCAGACCAAAGTTGATAAT
This sequence comes from Orthosia gracilis, assembly GCA_947562075.1. Classification (NCBI taxonomy): domain Eukaryota; kingdom Metazoa; phylum Arthropoda; class Insecta; order Lepidoptera; family Noctuidae; genus Orthosia; species Orthosia gracilis. The sequence continues at coordinate 7,779,048 of OX387268.1, forward strand.
GAAGAATTGAAGGCTATTGTGGAAGCGGATCCATCGCAAACCACGTCCAAGTTCGGTGCAGGCTGCGGTGTTAGTGACAAAACTGTTTTAATCCACTTGAAGCAAATTGGGAAGGTGAAAAAGCTTGAAAGGTAGAAGTGCTCGAAGGGTACCTCATGAATTGAGTGCAGCAAACCGACAAACGCGCGTCGACTGCTGCGTTACATTACTCAACCGGCACAATAATGAAGGGATTTTAAATCGAATCATTACCTGTGATGAAAAGTGGATCCTGTACAGTAATCGGAAACGCTCATCGCAATGACTGAACCCTGGCGAAACAGCCAAATCCTGCCCCATGCGGAAATCAACTCAAATAAAATTACTTGTGATCGTTTGGTGTACTAGTGCCGATGTCGTTCACTACAGCTTTCTTAAATCTGGCCAGACGATTGCAATGCAACCCATGATGGAAAAGCTAGCTGCTAAACAGCCGAGGCTGGTCAATCGGTCTAGGCCACTGCTGCTTCAGGACAACGCTAGACTACACACTGCACAACAGTCGGCGACCAAATTAGAGGAGCTTCAATTGGAATGTCTAAGACATCCACCGTATGCTCCGGACCTTGCTCCAACAGATTACCATTTTTTTTCGAAATTTTGATAACTTCTTGCAAGGGAAAAAATTCAACTCCGATGCGGCAGTCCAAAGCGCCTTCAAAGATTTTATTGATTTTATTGATTTGGTTTTTTAGTAAAGGGATCAATGAATTACCTATGAGATGGCAAAAGTGCATAAATAGCAATGGCACATACTTTGATTAAGTAAATTTATAATATAAAAAAAACGACTTTATGATCCTTCCTTACAAAACGCCAATTTCATATGTAATGACCTAATAAAAACTTAATCAAAAATAGTAATTATGGACACTGTGAAAGTTTTTCGCGAACCACATTCATTAAGACTTGCTACTAAAATCATATCTTTGAAAAAGCTAAGTTGCCCAATTGTTTTCCCCTCTTTCTAAATATTGTTCATTTTATGCACATGGTAAAAATCATTTGAGACGTTGTATGAAACACGAATGGCAATCGATGCGGTCTGGTGGTCGGTAGACCGAAGCTGTATTTGATGCATCAGCTCTCTCAGCTCTCAATCATCGCATAGCACAACGTTTTGTGTTTTTTTTTGAACCTTCTAATATTCCAATGAGAATATAAAGAACAGTTTCGAAAACGAGGTCACCTAAAATTCATCCCACCTTCGCTACGAAAAAGCGTCGATTATGAACTATTTATTTTCAGTTCCATTGCTGTCTCCTCCCAATGAAAACGAAGTTTGCAACATTATATGAACAGAAAATGCATCGAAATTGACATTCTACCAGGAAAGTATAAAAACTAGAGCACGTATTGCACCGCACATTATCTTCAACTAATATCTACATGTTTACATAATATGGAGAAAATATGATTACATACCTATGTGTGGTTTGCCGCACACAAATAAAAGTAGAATCATGACAGAGCGATATGCAAAGAAGACGTACAATGAAACAAATTAGCAATACATAAAGTAAAAAATAGTAGCAATTATTATATATTTCAAGCAAACATTAGGCAAGCAACAGTTTAACTATTAATGTATTAAAGAAGCTCAAAAGTAAACACTTCTTCGTACCCCAACATTCTTGATATTTGTGGTAAAAACAAACGAATTGCGAATTTAATGTATTTTAGACAAAAAGGTAGAACACAATATATGCAGCAAATTAAAAAGCGAAAAAACATTGACCTATGATTGAACTACAGATCACAAATTACTTACATAAATATAGTAACAATTTTTTCATTTATTACAGTCAAAGGTGTAAAATGAGGTAATGAGGATAGGCAGGCTCTTCGTATGGTTGCATAGGGTTCATTAAAATATTTTTTTAGACCAGAACCTCTTTCGTCTTGGCATGTCTTGGATATATCATCAGAGAAACCAAAGGTTGAAGAACTACCAATAACAATCATAAACAAATATAAAACCGTTGACGTTTATCTACTTATTAACAAATTTGGATTAAAGTTGAAAAACTTAAACTTTAACAAATACAATGTCGGCTCTGCCACTTGTCTGATAAATCTTAAAGGCACATCGTATCGTCTCTGGATGTTCAAAATATGGCATTATATGAGAGTGTCCACGGAGAAGCGATTTTATAAGCGTTTGTTTGAAACGCAGGCGGAGCCCGTAGAAGAAACCGCCGCGTCGCAAGCGGCGGGGCCCGTGACTTCTTACGCGCCTATACGAACATACAGCGATACCCGCTACTGCGCCCAAAGCGGCGTTCGAGGCGAAACCTTATGCCAGTTTTGCTTGGAAATTGCACAATGCAGACGTAAGCCATCATCAGCAGTGGAGTACGACATCATCGATTTTGTTAGAAGATAATACAATGCAAGACGCGTGCACCGCCGCGTCCGTCGCCGCGTCCAACGCTAAACGCTAGAGGACCCGCCACGGGCGCAATGGCGGGCACCGCTACTCATACTGCTCTGCAAGTGCCGCTGCACGCGCCGCTGCCACTCCGTAAACAGAAAAACGTCCGACGCGACGCGAGTCACCACACTGCACGCGCCAAGCAACACCGCGCGGCTCCAGAAACTAATGCGCTACATAATTACTTAGAGAATAATCCAGACTACTTAAGTGATGGTCATGTGGTAATGGCTGAGACCATAGAAGACCTCAGTACAATGCTCGATGAACTCAGTAGAGTTTCTGAACTCGAAAGAGTGGGTCTTAAGATGAATATGGAAAAACTAAGGTGATGTTGAATGCCCATGTTGCACCCATTCCTATCAAGTTCGGAGAGTATGCACTACCTGGGGCAAACAATCCAGTTGGATAGGGCCAACTTCGAGAAAGAAGTCAACCGTCGAATCCGACTCCGCTGGACGCGTACGGACAGTTGGGGGGCATCTTTTCTTCCAAACTACCACAGTGTCTCAAGACGAAAGTCTAAAGACCAGTCTGTGTTCAGTTGGCTCTGAGACGTAGTCTCTCACAATGGTCCTCATCAGAAAGCTTACAGTCACCCAAAGGGCAATGGAGAGGGCTATGCTCAGAGTTTATTTGCGTGATCGAACAAGAAATGTAGAGATCACAAGAGAACCAGGATACCGACGTAGCCCGTAAAATTGCCAAACTTAAGTGGCAGTGGGCAGGGCACATTGCTCGCAGAACGGATGGCAGAAAACTGGAGTGGCGACCGCGAAACAGAAGACATTGCGTTGGAAGGCCTCCCACCAGGTGGACCGATGACCTGAAGGTTGCGAGGATCCGCTGGATTCGGGACGCACGGGACCGGTCAATGTGGCGACGCTTGGGGGAGGCCTTTGCCCAGCAGTGGACGTTATTCGGCTGATATGATGATAACAGACTTAAGTGATAGTTGCTGACACAAATACGTCCTAATAACGTAGCCGTAAGTCTCGAACGAATCTGATGAATCGTCAGGACGAATGCTAACGCTAGTGACTGGATCATACTCGATACCATTGTATATGACTATAATCCATTGACGCGTAATGCATGCTACCAGGACACAACGAATACAAGGATGTATATCATTGACTATCCCGCTCATTCATTGCAGTCACACTATATTCAACACATAAGCATTCGAGTTTCAAATACATGTGTGAGTTCGCACTGAACTCCATAGTAGCCTTGATTGTGTATAATGCAACAGGAGTAGACTGGACAATGACCGACCGTCACTCTCACCCAAAATGTCAACAACATATTGGTTGCATAATGTTTCTTAATCAGCTGATTTTCTTTGCGCGTGTCGTAATGAAATATATTGATATAGCTACTTATAGAATATCTGGCCGTGCTCTACACTACACAATGTGATTTTTAACGTACGTAACTTTAATACTTTAAAATGTGGACAAACAATTAGCGAAAACATACTAAATCTATGGGACAAACTAATTTTTATTCGCGATTAGATGACCATGTAAATTTTGTGCCCCATGCAAAGTTGGATAGTAATTTCTGATCCAGACTCTAACAGAGTTGATACTTCGAAGCTTACCGTTTTTGTCATCTGAAGTAGAACAAGAATGTGATCTTCTTTTTTTTCGATTTAAATGGCTAACACATTTTTTTTATAAGGTGTGAAATCATCCAATGACTTCTGGCGCTGTAAATGGAGCGGGAGGGCAAAATGGGGCAACAGCGGGAGGGTGACAGAACTTTACTGATTAAAACCCATTCCTGTTCCTTCAGTTGCTTGTGTCAGGGCTGCGGTAACTCTCTAACAAATTTATCTGCGACCCAGACAGGCATCGGCCTTAGCGGACCCCGTCAGTTTCTGCTGACACCTGTTTGAGGCGCGCGTGGAACATTACGTGCCTTCGACTCGGGCGACTCCGTTGCATCTCCCTCACGCGTTCCGCCTCCTCCTTCGCGAGCATTACTGCTTCGCAGAAGAACCTTATGCACAATTCATAACAAGGGTCTGATGATGAAGGGCAGAAAGGTGGATATTGGAACTCTAAGTTAGATATGTTAAGCGTAGTTGGAGGAGCTATTTTAAATAATAACAGCCGCACGTCTCGATCTTCAAGGTAAAGCAGCACTTGCCGAGGTTGGTCCGTGGATGGGTGTTATCTTTACATACCAAGATTCCTCCGTGCCTCGGAAAGCACGTTTAGCCTTTGGTACCGACTGTCATCTGAAGATCTTGACAGCCTTTAAGGGAAATTAGAAACATGAAATCTGACACCAGTCTTGCCAAGGAGTATCGTGTTGCCCAATAACTGGGTTGTAGAGGTCAGATAGGCAGTCGGTCTATGTAAAATACCGGTACTCAGCTGAATCCGACCAGGCATTTGTAAAAAGGCTAGGCAGATTGAATTAGGTACAGTAAACATTTCGTGTTCATTAGTGACCGAAGCCCCACATGAGCGACCCCTATCAGAGTTTTTTTGTCGTCTCATAATATACGGCGAAGCAGAAGGGATATGTATTGAACCAGTATAATCATATTATGTGTATGTATGTTTATCTGGTTCCTCATATCTTCCCAACTACTTATCATAATTCCACAAATGAGTTGTTGTTGGAAATTTCTTGTTTGTTCGCTTGTTAAAGACTATGTGACGTCACATCAAATTGATTAAGGTGCCCTCTAGGTGGCCCGTTGACAAGATATTTTTTTTTTCGCTCCACCCTTTCTTTTGTGGTATCGTTGAATAGTGATTTTAAAATGAAGGTAGGATTTGATTCACCATATTTTTGTCAAGCGTACTGTTTGCGAGATATATGCCGTTTTTACCCAACTACGGCGTCGCTGTATGCATTTAAGTATGTATGCATTTATGTTTATTTGTTCCCACATTACTGAGTCTCTCAAATTTCAAAACATAAACCTATTTAATTGTGTCGTTAGATAACATAATTATACACACATAGCATATACCTATACCTATCTTTTAGTAAATAGTAAATTTCCTAAATCAAGTATGTTAGCGTTAAACGTTATCTAGAGTCCACTCTTGTAACTTATGCATATTCTAGATACATGTAAAACAACAAACCCTAAACAGATAAAAAACATGAAGTTCTTCAAAAGCTCCCAAGTACTTTTAAAACCGGCCCAGTGCGAGTCGGACACGCGCACGAAGGGTTCCGTACCAGTATCGCAAAAAACGGCAAAAAAAATATGTGTTTTTGTATGGAAGCCCCACTTAAATATTTATTTTATTCTGTTTTTAACAGAAATACATCATCTGTAAAAATTTCAACTGTCTAGCTATCACGGTACATGAGACACAGCCTGGTGGCGGACAGATAGACAGACAGACGGACCATGGAGTCTTAAAAATAGGGTCCTGTTTTTACCCTTTGGGTACCGAACCCTAATAAGAAATAAGTTCGAAAATTTAAACTCAACTCCTGAAATGTCACGCTCTAAAAATTATGAAACAAGAAAATATTCTCATCTGAAATTGTTATGTACACACTATTCCAAATGTATCGGGTATTAAGTAAACAACTTACATGTAATAAATTATAATTTATTTTTTCCATACATATTCATAGTGGTGTTCAGAGCATTACCGTGTTCGTATGCTAGTTTTTGAAGAGTGATTTTTCAATAGTCGGATTTAATTTTTGAACTTATTTTCGACTTCATTGACTTACACATGAATATAACCGCCTTAAGGTTGCCCTAGTCGATCATTCTTCCATACAAACGTAGTCTGGTTTACTCCACTGTTGACGATGTATAGTACGTTCTAAATGAAAAAATATATCAATTTGTCTCATCATTATCTACCCCTGTATGTAAACAAAAAGGTAAAAAAAAATATAATTGAAAGTTATGGGCGTCGAAAGTTCCATATTTCAGCACAAATTTTAACTCATCTTTGGGCGGAGATAAATACCATAAGAAGAAGAAAAATTGCAAAACGGCCACCATACAGGGATATATTAGTAATTCAACAATGCATATAATTTTATTTTGAAAATATACTTTTAATAGTTTTTTCATGATATCCATACTCCTAAAGGTCTGTTTATAAAATTTTGCGCTCTCGTTTTTGTCCTAAATCATCATTCATTTCGCTACAAATTTGCAAAAGTGCTAATTCGTACGCGACCTAGCTTCTTACTGCTCATCACAGCGTCTATCACTTTCGCACGTGTTTTCGGATAAGATAGCAGGCATTTTTAACCCACGCATAAAATAGTTCGTGCCGCCGACTTGGGTTATTTCTTGGGACGAACTATGCAAAAGGTATATTCCATCCACTCTTACTAATCAACCCTTCGTGTATGAGCTCATTTGAATCGTCCTGTTGATAATAGGCATAGTTGATTAACGATGGATATACTAGTAGCCGACTTAGAGTTCCACTACCCAACTTTCTGCTCTCCGGTTTCAGGCCCGTGTCACAAACTGCAATTAATAGAACCCATCAAGACGAATTAAATAAGCTCTAAAGAAGGATTTATTTTTGTTGTATGGAAATCGGATGCAAAACTTCTTGCTTCTAGAGTTCAATATTTTAAGATTTATTTAGGCTGTGGGTTGACCATCTGTGAACGAATTAGTTCCTCCATTTTATTTAATTGATACTTTCATTTCATTACAAAAGTCTTCCAATTGCAGAAGAAAACACCTGCAAGACTTTTGCGATGCTGGCGCTAAGGCTATCGACGTGGCAAAAATATTCATTTGAACCTTATTTAAGGCAACGTCACCTGCCTACGAACTGGAAAGAAAATGGGCATGCGATTCACACCCGCGCGACCCAAATTTTGATAGTTTTGTCATATTAGTCATTGACTTTAAAATTTATGAGAAGGCGAAAATTTAAAAAAATACGCCAGTTAGTGCGATTGTCGTTATTTTGGCGCGTTAGACATAACTTTACGAAATAATTACATAACTTATGTATTTTTTTATTTGTGATTAGCTCGCGTCTGACCACGGTCTCGTCTGGTGTTAAGCGATGATATGACATATTTTCTTTTTAAAATATTACGGGCCGTTAAGACGTGATGTTCATTTTTATCTGCCCCTTAAGCAGTTGGCCGGTTAGCATGCGTATCAAACACTGGTCGGCACCAGCCACCGGCATGAAGTTGTTGCAACAAAGTTCAGTATTTGCGATTTCTAGGTACTAGGAGCACACAACTGAATAAGAGGTTAGCCATATCATCTAAACCAGATAAATGCCATATGAACTCAATGGAACCTTATTTCTAGACGATAGGTGTCAAATTCGAGTGTAATCTGCGTACCTACAGAGTGCAACATACAGCATTTTAGCTTTAAAGCATCAACAAAATCGGGTTGGGGGTTTTTGACCCTTAACACGCTACCATTTTGAAAATGAAATGGATAAAGAAAGACATACATATTAGGTTTCTAAATTGCTTTATCGTGAAAAGAAGAATGTTATTTAAATAGGGTTAAAATACTCGGTGGACAGGGAGTGATTGCTGTAGTAGTTTTTCGTTGTATGTAGCTTTCTATGTTATGTTTGTAGTTATCTATAGAATCCTGCGAACCGCTAAATGACTATGTATATCGTAACTCCACGTGGTCAATACAGGTGGAAATTTACCTATAGGCTTGTTGCAAGTTGGCACACTAGGATAACAGAACTGCTAAGACATTTGAGATTTTATACATCTCACGTTCTATACAACATACGTTTGTAGCAACTAGTCTGGAATGAATCCGTCAAATTTTACAGGAATACGTAATCTGAGTTCCAAAGCCCAAAATCAACTCTATAAAATATTACTCCACAGGCAGTTGTTTATTTTTAGTAATTTAATAGCTAATGGGAATCAATGATGTGAACATCATTGATTCCCATTACCTAAACCTTTGTCATGGCTTCAAAGTGACACCATCCAACACGTGAAATGGGTACAGTTAGGTAGACTTTAGTTGATTAAACCGAAATACATCTTACTTTATAAGTGCGCTTTAATCTGGCCAAAATTCTTAACAAAGCACCATCATTGTACTATGAATCGATTAACGATTATTTTAAGAAGTGATGTGCCATTTCACTGGCACTCTAATATGAAATGCAGCGAGGGGGCACCATGCAAGCTACAATGTATCACTATCGCACCAGGATTTCATAAATGCTAGGACGTCTGAAAATAAGCCTAATTTTTTCATTGAATGACAAATGTGAGACCTATACATATCACTTTCACTCTTGTTGGATCGCCCTTCAGCAAGAAAAGAGCGGTGGTTACGACTGCTGTAGTAGAAAAGTCAAACCACGTGGCCGCTAACAATACTCTCAGCAATATGAAAGACGACACTAACTTAACTGTCCCAGGGCCATTCAATGTCAATAGGTATATATTTGTAGCTGTTAGTCATAAACTTGTAAATACCATTATTTATATAACTGCAGACTTTTAATAAAAGGGTAAACTCGTTGATTTAAATATATTTAATACTATGTACATTTTTCAATTCAATTCAATTATTTTATTTACATAAATAATACCAGTCGCAAACGCTAATAAGAATATAGAGTTAGAATGACATACATAGTATAATATTGCTTAGCATTATTCATTAGTTTTAATCGCTTGTGCATAGGTTAGTTATCTTAGCCAGCATTATAATCAAATAATTTTACCTTGAAGTCAGAAGAATGAACTAACCGTACACTATAAAATATAGAAGACAGATAAATGACTATTTAATGCTCGATATTTTTTGAAGTCCCCTTGGTTACTAAATTAAACGAATCTGAGCCTACACAAACGTGCTTCTTGTATAACAACTTTGCTATGACTAAAGTGAACAAAATGCTCATACTGGTGATTCGTGAAAGCTTTATCTTGTTCTCTCTTTGGGTAGTCATATATTGCTTATTCGGTCGGCATGTACCAGGGGATACCGTGTCAATGCCGGGATCACTTGGCTGGCGCTTTCTCTAATTCACAGTTAGATTATTTTGCTGCCACGAATAACGTTTACTGTATACAGACTAGCTGCCAGGAGCCGGTTATTTAGTTTCTATATTTATCAATGTGAACTAACCGTCCAATTAATTACTATTACTTATTTGTGGAACGATATTGTTAGAAATAGTTTAACATACCTTCAGCAATAAGGAACTCGAAGTCTGGGTTGATTTCAGTTGGCTTGATTTGCTGAGCTGCTTTCTTCACCAAGTCCAAAACTTCCTCAACGGCTTCCTCTACCATGAGGCTCTTACGGTTCAGCTCTACGCACGCATTACTGAAACATAATACGATTTGATGAGTATTAAGGCCAAACTTTTGACGAGTAGTCTTTAAAAGACTAAGAAGGGTTTTTTATTTTAATTATCTAGACATAAAATATAATAGACAGCACTTATTAGACACAGACACACCGTTCATAAATCAATATGTAGTTTCTGTTTTAAGTGTATGTGTGGATACAAATTAATTGATTAATAAAAATAAATAAAACAGTCCCTAATGCGCAAACCGATAAAACTGTCACTTTAATTGAATATAAACCACTTTTTCCAAATCTCTAACAAGATATATTGATCCGAGTTCCCTACTCGAGGTTGAGGGGTTCAAACTAGTTCAATATTTCTTAAGCTTCAGTACTAGCGTAGCAGAAATAAGGTGAAGGTGTAAGAAAATGTGTTAATTTTAAAAGCAAATTTATTAACACTGAAGGATAAAATACTAAAGAAATCTTTGAGTTTAACAATAACATAATCTTCATCATCATCATATCAGCTGAAAGACGTCCACTGCTGGACATAGGCCTCCCCCAAGCGTCATCGCCAGATTGGCCGGACCCGTGCTTCCCGCATCCAGCGGATCCCTGCAACCTTCATCGTTAATTGGTCCACCTGGTGGGAGGCCTTCCAACGCAATGTTTTCCAGTTCGCGGTCGCCACTCCAGAACTTTTCAGCCCCATCCGTCCTGCAAGCAATGTGCCCTGCTCAGTACCACTTAAGTTTGGCATTTCTTCGGGCTATGTCGGTAACCTTTATTTGTCGGTAACTCTGTATTTCTGATTCAATCACGCAAGGAAACTGAGTGACAGCCGAGTCGGATTCAACGGTGGACCTCTTTCTCGAAGTTGGCCCTACCCAATTGGATTGATTGTCCCAGGTAGACAAAGTCGTCCATAAATTCGAGTGTAGAGTCTCCGACCTTGATTGGAAAGGGTGCAACATGGGCATTCAACATATCCTTGGTTTTGTCCTTGTTCATCTTAAGGCCACTCGTTCGGAAGCTCTACTGAGGTCATCGAGCATCGTACTGAGGTCCTCCATGATTTCAGCCATGTCCACTCGCCATTGACGTTGATGCCTAGCCCTCTCCAGTCCAGAGCCTTAAAGATATCCACCAGTGCAGCGATGTACAGTTTCGGATATATCTGTCTCACTAATCTCTGCAGAAGAATAGCTTCCGAGATCTGATTCTGAAGTCGAACTGACATGGTGGCGTTTTTGTACTAACGCTTCAACACTTAGATGTACCGGTAGTCGATTTGGCACCGTTGGAGACTGCAGTCCAGCCCAAGTCTCAATCAAATCGACTTTCTCGTAGTCCACAAACGCTAAGCTGGCTGGCTGGTTGTACTCTTCGGTCTTCTGTATCCAGTTGACCGTTCAGATCGCCGAATATGCATAAGACAATGGTAATTTCTATTGTGTCTGCTAAATTAACCTGCCGCAGCGTTCAATATCTAATAAGAAAACCAAAACAAAGCCGAGGGCCGAGACACATTTTGTCTCCTAAAACGTGAATTCTGTAACGTGTGTTTGTGACATGTTGAGTGTGTTATTAATAGAGCGTATTTTGTTAAATCTACAAGAAGTAATAAAATTGTTTTGTGACAGTTATTACAACAACATTACAATATAAAACCAGTGTGGTGATTATGGCAACACTGCCGAACCTGAATTACTTACTACACTGGGCGTCCACTTGCCATTTCATGAGTTTATAGAAGAAATATTCACTTAAATTGTAATTTAAAAAAGCCAACATTTAATTAGATACGTGATAAACCCCACTTGAAGTCTTGATGTAAAAAGTCTAACTTTTTAAGACTTTTCTTTAGTTACTATATAACGAGTATTATACTCCACTTTTGTATTACACTCCGAAATTACTTAAACTAATACCTTCATAAATACTATTAGATAAACCTCTGAAACATCGCGCGCACACCATGTGTGCGTGAGATTGTTGTTTCAATTGTGTTTGCTAATTAACGTTCAATGGATTAATTAAAAATAAAACCAACTATGCGTTTTTAGCAATAGCTACCTACATTTTGTTGAATAAGGAGTAAAACCATTGACCATCTATAAAACATTAAAATGTAATTTCAGGTTTCGTGAAAACATGAAGATACATGTGCCCTGTATTGCATAAATTAGACGTCCGCTCCCGACGCAGGTAATACAGTCACTGCCGATAGTTTCACGCTGCCCAATTTCCTGTCGATATGTTCGCGCGTGTATTGCATTCTACAGTACTCGCCAATCTTATTGGCCGGGCTGAACATACGCTTTCTGAGGCGCAAAGCACGGCGCGGTGCTGTTTTTTTATATGACATTTACTACTGCGTAGCCATTGTAACCAACTTCAGGGCGGCCAATAAGTTTCGCGAATACTGAAGGGTCTGCGTTGTAAATTCTAGGAATTATACTTGAGTCTCGTTACATACCTAAATAAGCCTAAGTAATAATAAATAACAGATTGTTTTAGCGGTACTTTCAAGAATGATTAAAAAAGAATCATAATAATATAATTTTTTTTTATTAGAAATCACTTCACAAACTTTAGATAATTAAAATTATTATCACAATCATAATTCTATGACAAATTAAGTATGTCGTTCAAAATCCTAGAAAAATAAATAAAAAGATATAACATAACTAAGTCTTCTCTGATAATTGCATATAACAATAAAAATCACTTTATTACTTATGTGCTCTTTTATAACTACTTATTATTTTAAAAACTTATAAAATTGTAAAAATCAGTTTAGTAACAAGGTATTAAGTTCTTATTAATGAGATCGCGCAAGTCTCTTTTTTTATTTTCACTTAACTTTATTCTTTGAGAATATGCTTTGGTTAGCGCAATTCCTTCCGGACTGATCATCTTCTTACGTTTGTTTCTCATATTGACCATGGTGAAGTCACTTTGTGTATACGAAGTCTTATAATAAAATATAAACTGTTCCGCCTTACAAAATCTCAATACTTTGACGTTGGTCCATAACAGTTTGTTCACATCTACTTCATAATTATAGCCACAGCTTTCTTGTAAAACCTTTAAATCAACAAAAAAGTCATATGTCAACTGTTTTGTATTAATGGGTTTACCATTCTTACGTGCACTTCTAATCAGGGTAACATATTGGTAGGATATTATTCGATAGGCTTATATTCGGCAGGCATTTTTATTTTTCTTAATTTCCCTTTCAATATGGCTATTTACGTTGTCCCCTCCATTCTGGGTATGGAGGGGACAACGTAAATAGCTATATTAAATATTTATGAGAATTCAGTGAATATTCTCAAAAACAGTTACATCTCTCATATAGTATAATGATGCTATGAATTTGTTTTTATTTTGCCCGCAACAATTATCCGAATAAAATGTAACGTGGAGACTTTTGTTTGGATTCTCCTCATTAAGACGTAGGTAATCTAGGATACATGACCCAATCTCCTTTTTCCCTGATCTTCGTCCCAGAAATAGCTATACACATTACCATATGCACCTATTTCATTTGAATCCTCTTCATGTTTTTTACGTCTCTTATCCGTCTCCGTTTTCTTTAAAATTTCCACTATAGTAAAATTCAAGCAATTCAGTTCAAGCAATTTAGATTTGTAAAAGAAAGAAGATGTATCTCCAGTAGGACACTGCATGACGGCCTGTAAATCGTATACAGCGCAAAAAAATGTTTCTTTGATATTCTGGCGATCTAAATGTTTTTCTTGTCGACACAGATTCTTTTCTTTTAGATGATCGTCATATTTAATTTTAATTTCTATTTTTCGAATCGGGTTAGCTATTTCATAATCCAAGCACAAGTCAAACCTATTATTTTTTGGATTAAAATAGCTTATATAAAACTGTTAAGTAAAAACATCATAATGCAGCCTTAGGTTTTTCTTCTTCTTTTTGAAATTGATCAAAATCTTTCCAGAGATTTGTTATCGTCTTTTCACCACTAATATACTCCTTGGAAGTCGGTTTCCATGTCAAATACATTTTCATAAAACCTAATCTACTATATATTTGTTAAAAAGAAACCGCAACCTTTCTTATATTGCTGCAGTGATAAGTCATGAATCACAAAGTCTTAAACTATTATTATTGAGGTGCAATATTTTAAGTATTATTCTTAAAAAACCTATCTGTTGACCAAAATTTATAACATTGACAACTAAAAAAATATTAAATATTTTTTATGGCTGCGGCGTTGTTTCCTGTTATAAATAGACTATTAAGAAAATATAATGCCCGAATCCGCCAACAACTAGATTTAATTCATCTTTGTTTTTCTCGCGACACCAGGAATATTTATATTATACGTAGGTAGGTACTTTCGATTCAACTGAAATCATATAATATGTGCAAATATATATGCAATCATAGGTACATTGTGCTCACTGAATATTTTTCAGGCAACAACGCGATGATTAAAACACAACATCACATGGAGATATTTGTTTCATCTAGAGGTCAAACAAATAAAAGTGACCAAAATATATTGCAAAAGTTTTGATAACTTACCGACATCCTGTTTCGACGTTTTCTATAAACTCTTCTACTGACCACGGCGTTTCTTCTATAAAATAACAATATTGAAAGAATTTGTCATCTTATCTTAACTTATTTGAGATCATCTTAGCCGAGAAAGGAATAAAAACTGAATTATTAATCATCTACTTAGAATAGAAGCTGTGCTTAGTCGAAATTTATAGATAATTATACTAAATATGAACATAATTATTGCAAGTTTGATGACACGGCGTAGGGGGTGAGCGATTGGCTGCTTATCTGAACGGAACAAATATTCGTAAGGTCTACAGATAGTTGTTCCGGATCTGGGTGTCTTGTGTTTGTGAGTTTAAATATTTGTAAACGCAACTACGTTACTGGAATAAATGCCGAGTGTGGGGAAACGTTTTTTTAAACAAATAAGGCAAGGTTCTTGTTTTTTTTAACAAATTAGTAATAAGTTGGCTGCTAATCAAGACTTAAACCTTAATGTAGTTTAGACTTAAGGCTAGTTTGTTAAATGCCAAAATTTTTGAGTCTTTATCATTTATCTATTGTTATTGTATAATATATAACTCACCAGGTAAAGTTATCAGAGTAACATCTTGCATTCCGCTCAACATATATATTATACGGTTAGTGTATATGTCATGAACCCTAGTTACTAGGACATCAAAGCTCTTGATAGCTGCATTGGCGCGGTCTATGAATTCCCGCCAGTCATCACTGGTCCATCCCACAAACCGGAGGCCGGGTAGCAAAAGAGAAGACAATCGTACAACTTGCGGGAGAAACAGCGGACGAACCTCGAGTTTCACACGCCTTACTGTACGAAGGTAGTCCTCCAAGAGAAACTGAAAAAATATAGGTAAAACAACATGACATTCATTCATAAATATTTTTCCAAGAAAATATTTGCAACTCACTTGTAAAGAATCATTGACGAGTGTAAAGTAATTTTTCTTCGCGTACAGCGAGTGGCAGACGATGGGCAAGTCAACACCCATCTTGACAAGGCAGTCGGATTCTCTGATCAGGAGTCGAACAGTATGGTCGAGGTTTACCACGACGCAGCCACTGTCGTCAATCCTCAGTAGCGTGTTGTTTAGACTGTCATCAACATCCCATAACTATAAAGAATGAAAACTTAAAATAAGCATAGTTTTACTAAATGCTTGTAGTTAAACATAAAAGTCAAGTAGGCCTAACTCTTTTATCAACATAATCAGCATTTCAGACGAAATATGTTCACTACTGGACACAGGCCTCCCCCAAGCGTCGCCACACTGTTCGGTCCTGTGCGTTTCACATCCACCGGAATCGCGCAGCCTTGACCAGGTCGTCGCTCCATGTAGAGCATATCTTATGCATTTTTTTTTTATATAAATACGTCGTAAAATATTTCAGTATTTATTTAAACACAATTTTACAATGTAATAATGCCGCCAGTAGCTGTGACAGTAACCCGAGTGTATACTCTATAATAGTGGAGTATTTTCTCAATCATAAAATAACAGTAGACAAAAATTATTTATAGAACAAAACTACTCCCCAATTACTCCATCTACTACGCAGCTACGGCGTAGCGAAGTCTCGCTACACTTACTACGAACTCGTAGCACGTTTCGCCTAAGCATCCGAGTAGTGTTTTGCTACGCGGCTATCGATACGTGTTTGGAAAAGTTACCTCACCAGAAAACATAATTATAGTAAATATAGTAGTAGTCAAAAAATATAATATAAAATAACAAAAAAATCATTAAAAGAAATGAAGACAGTCTTCATATTCATATTCTTTATTGTACACAAAATGAACGTTACAAATACATAAAAAATCTTTTTTACAAAAAACATACTACCGACTTCCAACTAAAAACACTACAAAGTGAAAAATAACTTTCTTTTTCGAAGTCGGTGTCTTTGGTAGGTACCAATTTTTTTCGTTATGGTCACCGACTTCGAAAAAGAAAGTTATTTTTCACTTTGTAGTGTTTTTAGTTGGAAGTCGGTAGTATTTTTTTTGTAAAAAAGATTTTTTAGTTTTCACTTTTTAGTTGTACCTATTAAGCAACTTGATTTAGTGAGGTAGTAATGCCAGAATAGATTAACTGAATGCCATGAAACTTGATCATAACCTGTGAAATGAAAGTGTTTCAAGGTGAACTGTACACATCTGTGTACCCCTTTAGAGCGTACTGGCGTGATGTTATGTTATGAAATGGTATAAACAATAAAAAGACATGCGGTTGCAGCAATCCCGAGAGATTTGCCTTCATTTATTGAAGAGTTCTGCTGTATATCTCCGAAGTTCTTCATCAGATCTTCACCAAATTAAAATGGGACCAATTTCGAAACATACCCTAAAAATCAAAAAAAGAATTTTAAGAAAATCGGTCCACAATTGACGGAGATATCGGTGAACATACACAAAAAAAAAAAAAAAAAAAAAAAAACAAACATGAAGTCGAACATAGAACCTCCTCCTTTTTGGGAAGTCGGTTAAAAAGGAAAACATCATTCATTTGTCTTCATTTGTTTCATCAATGTGTTTTTCAGTGTGTTTAAATAAATACTGTACTAATCTACGAGTATATTAGAAAAACTACACACACCGGCAAAAGACCGGAACAAAAAAAAATATATAGAAACTACGGAATTGTGGTCGCATTTAGTACAATATTTGTGAGTAAAATGGTTAATTAATGTTGGGAAAACTGGACAATGTCGCTTTTCTGATTCGATCACGCAAGTAAACGCCGAGCATAGGGCTATGCATTGCCGTTTGGGTGATTATAAACTTTCTGATGAGACCCTTTGTGAGCCGACCAACTCTCAGAGCCATAGATCATCACTGGCAACACACACTGGTCATAGACTGTCGTCTTGAGACACTGGTAAGTTGTTGGCGAGAAGATATCCCGCAGCTTCCCGAACGCTGCTCAGCTGAGTAAGATTCGACGGCTGACTTGTTTCTCGAAGTTGAACCTACCCAACTGGATCGTTTGTCCCAGGTAGACATAGTCGTCCACAGCTGAGAATGTAGAGTCACCGACCTTGATAGGAGGGGGTTTAACATGGGCATTGAACATCACCATGGTTTTGTCCATTTTCACCCTATGAGTGAATACATGAGTGAATTGTAAAACACTTTTTTTAAAGAGTATGTGTAGAGTTTCTTGTCCGTTCTTCTCCATAACAAACTGCTTTTGCGAATGGACGGTAGAATCAATTATTATTACCAGTAAAATTTAATTTTTGACGTTCTAAAGTGCCGCTTACTGGCCTAATTGAAATAAATATTTTGATTTTGATTTTGAATTTAGTAGTTATTAGTATCATACTTATTTATATATTACATCTATTCTCGAACTGAAGGTAGATGGGATGTACAGGTGAGTGAAAATAGCTATAATAAATATAACTATAATATGTACCTTATCCTTATATTACTTTCATTTATAATTAAAAATATATAACATAAAATATATAAAAAAATATAATTAATTATATCAATAAATTAAAACATGGCTATATTTATTTCAATGGAAATATATGTTTATTGCACGTTTAAAAGTAGAAGTTTTTGAATTTCAACATGCACAAATTATCTCAAACTATTAGTTTTTGAAACATCCCTTCTTGTTGATGCTACCCCTGCAAGAGCACGGATATAAATAGTGCGGATTGCACTACACAACTACAATTGATATAACTTTGCATCAGCAATGCTCCTGAACGTTTATGATGACCTAGTATACAGAGAAGACCTCATATAAAATGCCCCCGCCCAAGTGACTATATTTTCTCGTTAAACTCGTTCGAATTTATGTTTTCCTAGTAAATCGCCTCGTAGTGGTCAACCACCTGTTGGATTTTACATTTCATTAAATTCATAGTGCTCTTCTTTCTGTATAACGCCGTCTCTTTCTCACAGAGGAAACATGATAGGGGACGTCCGACTACTAAGGCCCTTAAGGGTGGTTAGGTGACAAGTTTTTACATAAATTTTACGTAAACAAACTGGTTTTACATTTTTGTTAGATTTAATAGCGAAGCGTGAAGCGAATACTTTTGATTCTATTTTACCTATGCAGTAATGAATATGGTAAATAATCCTCGTCGAAAGAAGAATGCTCCAAGGCCCTGACAAAATTTACCTAATCCCGATAGGAATCAGACATATCCTGGTTTCTTTGTGGTCTAAAGAGTAACAAAAATATGTTTTTACTTTCTATTTCTCTGATTTGACTTATGTCCTTATTAAGTATTATTTCAGGCAAAGTATTTTCTTACACTTCTACACTATAATATAATACCCATCGTCTGTGAACTCATTTGTATCCAGTAACCAACTTTCTGCCGGCCACCATCAGACCCTCGTATACCAACATAGCATACCAAATACAATGAATAATATTCATTAGGACTATTCAAATGGGTCCAGACATAATGGGTATACTAGATAGACGGAAATGATAAAAACAACTTTTCTATAATTCAACTGAATAAATAATCAAGATTGTATAAGGGCGTTAGCCATCAAAATTGGAATAAATAAATGCATAATATCTACTACTACAGACTCTACTCCAGATGAAAAAAAACTTACGAGAGGTCTAATTTTTGTCAAAGTCTGGGTCACTCTTGTGCCAACTGCGATCTTATCGGATTGCAAACTTATAGGAAGCAATATTGCATTCTATAAGTTTGCAGTTGCACTTTTTTGTGAATAAAACTGTAAAGTCAAAACTTCAACATTAACTATACTTGCCACCTTTTGGTAATTGGAAATTAAAAGTTTCGAGCTACTGTATTTTTATGGGCTCCTAGTATTCAGCATTAGTTACGCTGAGTTCAGGTTGCGTTGTGGATCAGTTTACGCTAGAACTTCAGTCTGGTGTTATTTACGGATTTACGAGACAACGTGGTGCTACTAATTAAACAGACTAATATCACTAAGTAAAAAAAATACGTTGGAATTGACTGGCCACCACGCACTCTCAAAAATCAATAACTAGAGCCAAAAAAGTAAAAGTAAAAATTCAAAGCGCGAACGTCTCACTCTCGTAGCAATATCAACATCAAACAATTTCAGAAAACCATCAGAAAGCGCAACATTATTTTTTAATCGTACGACTACGTCTGTCTCACTCTCGTAGCCACTGCATCTGCTACGGCTTTAGCCACAATACTTGCAACATAATAATTATCGTAACCATCAGTTGATCATTAAATAATTAACTGCAACATTATTATAAAGATAGCCCACTTAAATGGCAAACATGAGTTGGTGGGGAAAGTACAGGAAGTTAGCCTTTTGCATTGATATCGAATTGACAGAGCAAAACACACTTAATAAAAACCTTTAAAAGCTTGTTTTAAACATTTATTATCTTGAGATTTTCAAGTTTATTATCTCGAGAGAGAGATCTTTGCAATGAGCACTAAGTATTTAGAATTTGCAATCCTATAACTTGTAATTAGTTGCTCCAAATACCATGAAAATCGTTTATAGTTAAAGTAAATCTATGATGATTCCAATAAGCCCAAACCCGAATAGAATATATATTGTTTTACTTCGGAGTTCCAGTGCCTATCTTCCAGTTCCGGCTTTATCATCAGATCAGTTCGATGGTACCATTTTCATCAGAAACATTTATTTATAATAAGTATTTACTTACATAATAGTCGGTAAACTAATCGACTTAATATATTATGCCCGTGACATACTTAGCATTAAGGAGTTCCAGTGGCCATCTGTGGTCTTCTTTATCAGTTCCACTTCACCAAATGATACTTTCTGAGTGCAAATGATTGCACTGTTGATAAAATTATCAAAATCGCTATATGTATTGTCTATATTATTTTATATTATTTCATTCCCTCGATTTCTCCAGGATCCCATCATACGATCTTGACCTGATGACCATGAGACCACCTGGGAAGTAAATCCATTAAAAAAAAGAAGATTTTTCCAAATCGGTACGGCCCGTCCTTGAGTAACCGGGTAAAAAATAAAAAAATACCGAGTAATTGAGAGAACCTCCTCCTTTTTTTGAAGTCGTTTAAAAATAGTCGGTAATAAAAATATTATTTATTTATTTCAGACAACTCTAGTCCCATAGTTTTAGACTCATACGAAATCAAAAGCAAATTTAGTAGCTTTTGAGTTTATCCATTACAAACTTACAAACAATGAAATCTTGCCTGTGTGAAATATAAGTGTAAATAAAAAGCGATTCACTATTATTTATAGTAGTATCTACAAAAAAAAAAAAATAAATTTGCCTGTCCTCATCACATCTTAGAAAATGTTGGTGTTTGCCGTAGTTCCTTATCAAGAGTTACTATTACCCAGCTAAACAGCGAGGTCACGCAAATCACTCCATGTACACAATACAGGTATAGGCTTTTATTCAATTCGGTGCACTAGGACAGCATAACGTACAAGAAGGTAACTGTTTCAGTTATTGTTGATATATGCGTCTATTTAGTTGTAGACACATTTAACTTTTACTGGATTTTCTAAAATTTCTTCCATACAAACCTAGTCCTGACAAATAAAAAACCAGCAAAAAATCAACCAACTCCTTCTCAATATTTCGTGCATCGGCAAAACTTCGGAAGGAGCTCACGACTGCAATCAACCGGGGGGCTGAAATCTGTAGAAAGGATGAATTGAGATCGGGGGTGATGGGCGGGTCGGGAAAGGTAAGATTCCACATACGAACATACACCTTTCTGGGAAGGCTGATTGAATGCTGGTAATATAAAAAGGGTTTTCCAAAGTGTTCCGGTTTGTAATTGTGTTGTTGCTGGGGGGCACGGTACACTATGGGGTTTGTGTACTTTACCATAATGGATCCGTAGCCCCATCCGCCCTTACAAAAAACGTGTCTGAGAGCAATGAGGACATCTCACCTGCTGAATATCAAGTGATGTAGCAGGTTGACTGCTACAGTTTCCGGTATCGCCACAGCCGGCGCTTAACATAAAATTTAACTTACCAATATTATTATAACACTATTTAACTAATAAAATAATAAAAAAAGTAAATAACAAAAAAAAACAATGTCAAAATTGAGTGACGGAACTTGGCACTGTCCGTATATATAAGTTTCTCTGTGCTTGGCACTGGAGACAGTGGCGCGACACAGTCGCAATGGGCCTAGGGCGCCCGCCGTGTAGGGAGAGGGTGCTGGGGGCGCATCCTTCGCAACCGTTGCCTAGGTTATTCGTAGCGTCGCGTCGTACGTTTTGCCACGAAAGCTCACAAGTTAACTTGTTGCTTGCAATGGCTTTGCCTATTTCGACGTTCCGAACCGATCGATGAATAGTTGCGCACACACTTGTGCATTATAATAACTCCCGCATCGATATCTGGTCACCATTGAGATAGGCCGCCGTGCCCGAAATGGCTGCAGACAATGAATGTACATTCGCCTAAACTCCCAATCCGTTCGAATATTATTTTAAATATTAAATAATTTTGGTCAGCGAGTAAAAATTTGTTGCTGACAGTTGCTATCAACAACTTATCAAAAGATGGTTGTTTGTATTAGGTGTGCAGCGTAGGATATTATGGTAGAGACGAAAGGACGACAGATAAAGTTAAGTAAATGGTAATGGTCCACAAAAATACAGAATGTGTTAAAAGAAAAGAAGAGGAAATTCGAGGAATTTCAGAATGCAATAAAAGGAAAACATTAGTTAGAAAGCTGAAACAAGGGTGAGAATTATATTCTAAAGAAAAATGCCAAGAAAGTTGTGGCCGTAGCTCGTGTGTGTGTTAATAGCAACAACAAAGGCTACGGACAAAGATGGATGAAAGAATGGGGAGGGATGTTTTCCACGTAAAGCGTAGTACTTGGGCAGCCATGCTTTGCTCGGAATTTTCTTTAACGTTTTTACAAATAATGAAAATTACAGACAAACTAAACCGACTTCCATAACAAAACACTACAAAGCGAAGAATAACTTTCTTTTCGGCAATTGGAGTCTCTGGTAACATTTTTATTTTTCGTTTTTGACGCCAGCTACCAAAAAAAGCTTCAATTAGCAGTTCTATTATGTATATAACATGTTTTATTTTCCTTATCCGGCAGATTCCCGCATAATACGCTTTCCCGAATAAGACGCGTTTCTTGCTGGGTCCCTATGAAATTGTCTTAAACGGGTTTAACTGTATTTATTTGAACCAATTTTATAAAATTACTAGCTGACCTGGCAAACGTTGTTTTGCCATAAAAACACCAAACATTACTTTTTTGAATTCATTGTTTTTTTTTTATCCTCCCTACCCTACCTAACCTACTCTACCTACCCTAATCTAACTACCCTACCCTACCTACCCTACTCTACCTACCCCCTAACTAGGGGTTTTAAATATAACTAACGACCGATACTGAGACCTACCAAATATGCATAAAATTTTTCATAAGATTCGGTCAAGCCGTTTCAGAGGAGTTTACACAAACTGTGACACAAGTTTTTATATATAAGATTGTAAAAGCATTAAATACAATTCAATGTTTAGATTTTTTGGAAAACTGATACTGCTACAACTGCGTAGCTTTCTTAGCTCTGGCGTAGCTCTGGTGCAGGCAATAGTTACGCGTAAGTAAGTAGTAAGTATATTCATGGCCTAATGGTATCGGATTTAAAACTTGTAGATCGTGGGCTCTAACCCAGGCACGCGTATTACTTTGTGTAAATTATTTCTCTCTCCAAACGGTGAAGGAAAATATCATGAGGAAACCGGCATGTCCTAGAACAAAAAAATCGTATACATGTGACATCCACCAACCCGCACTGGGCCCGCGTGGTCGATTACTGCTCTCTCACAGAGAGCAGGCCTGTGTCTGTGGCCCAGCAGTGGAAACATTAAAAAGGCTGATGATGATGATGATGAGGCAAGTATGTGTTTTTTTGTAACGAAACTTTAATTTATTCTCAAGAGGTGCAATAAGTTCGTAATTTTACAAACTAAAAAAACTTTTCTACAAAAATTACAACCGACTTCCAAACAAAAACACTACAAAGTAAAAAATAACTTCAATTTCGGAAGTCGGTGTTTCTGTTTTCGTTTCTTCGTTTTTTGACACCGACTTCCGAAATTGAAGTTATTTTTTACTGTTATTTTGTAGTGTTTTTGTTTGGAAGTCGGTTGTAATTTTTGTAGAAAAGTTTTTTATTTTCCACTTTTTAGTTGTGGTACATAATAGACCAGTTCTATAGGCTAGGTACCTACGCGTATAGTGCCCAAAGTGAAGCTAGAATAGATTAACCCAAGACATGAAACTTATACAAAATCGGTGCAATGAAAGTATACCAGGGTGAACTGTTCACACCTGCGTACCCCTTTAGAGCGTACCAGTGTGATGTTATGTTGTGAAATGGTGTAAACAATAAACAGACATGCGATTAGATCTATCCCGAGTGATTTGCCGTCATTTATTGAAGAGTTCTGATGTATTTCTCTGAAGTTCTTCATCAGATCTTGATGAAAATTAAATGGGACAAGCACCGACACACGACAAGCACCAGCTTTCAATTAAAAAAAGAATCATCAAAATCGATTCACCCAATGAAAAGTTCTGAGGTAACAAACATAAAATACAAAATACAGTCGAATTGAGAACCTCCTCCTTTTTGCGAAGTCGGTTAAAAACCTAGACGAATGGCGAAACAAACCGTTGCACTTTTAATAAGGTATGTCTTCTGCCCGCAACAACTTATTGAATAATAAAGCTAATCCCGTCCATCCATCTACCTGGATTCTTCATTCCATTTACTACTATTCTCACTTCATCCACGTTATCAGCGTTGCCATTAAACGTGGCGATACAATACTGTTTCCATGGACTTATATAGTTTTATTATACAAACGTTATATTCATGCTTTCATGGCCGGCAACTATAATTGACTTTTGAAGCGCTTACTGGCATCCGATTAACTGAAACTTGGCATACTTCCTTTCGTAACTTTGGAATCATTGAAATAATATGGTACTATGGAGCTGGAAAGTGGCCAGCTCGTTTGAAATAATATGGTACCATGGTGCTGGTCTCATGACTCCTCAACGAGAAAAGATAGCACCATCATATTTGGGCTCATTGGTTATGTAGTAATCAAAGAACAAAAAAAAGATAAATTCAGATGAACATAGAAACTTCTCCTTTTTGGCAAGTCGGTTTTAAAAAAAAATTAAAACAACAAAAAAATACGAAATGTAGTATCGCTTATTAATACATAACCAATTAATTGCATTCGATGTCGTATGGTACTCACCGGAAATAATCTCGCAATTGTATTTTACGCTTTCACAATTATTTTATAAAAAATTGGTTGAAATAAATACAGTAAAACCCGTTTAAGACGTTTAAAGGCCTAGCCAAAAACGAGTCTTAATCGGGCAAGGGTATGCAGGAATCTGGCGGAAAATAAAACGTGTTATATACATACTAGAATTAACATATTTTGTATTTTTAAATTTGTTACAGTAAGTTGTTATAATATTCTTTAATTTTGTCTCTATTCTTTAAAATGGCACGATATGGCGTGAGATAACACGGGGGGAATCGCTCACTCACTTCACTCAATCAATCGTCAAACGCAGGCCGCTGCCGCGTGAGGTAACACGCGTGTACCTACAGATGGTGTATTAAACGGGATGACGGATCGTATTAACGTGATTTAATTTATGAAAAAATGCCTCCCAGTTGCAAGGACTGACCTAATATAGCGTATCGCGATCTTGGCAATGTTTATTGTGTACATTGTTTTTTTCTATTTTAAAACATTAATTGAAAGATTATTTTTTCTTTTCTTGAACATTTTACCCGAGAATACCAGTTTTTTTTTCAATTTATTTTATGAAATAAATGTTTCCACACATTCCTAATAATACACACGACACAAAACTACCAAATAATAATAATCAAACTAAACATCTATAGATGTCGCTATTCTTGGGGGCGTGGCAAGTGAATCTCACTTCGTCACGGGATTTTGTACTACCGTTGTACTAGGAATGCATAAACCCAGAGTAGAAATTCTACCATTATTACTGTACGCCGCGCGAAGTTTCATTGGTTGTATCGGTAGACCGCAAAATTCAAATAGTTTTATGTGTTTTTTAAATGACATATACAATTAAAGTATTGAAAACAACCCTAGAACACATAAGAGCATTGTACAACGTATGATGAATTAGAACATATCTCCTTAAGTTTATGCTTTGCTCGTACAAACGGGTCTGGAGAAAAACTAACCGGGCCGAGTAGGCTGGCCCAAGCGTTACAACAGTAAGTGCCAGCCGTAATGTGAAGAGCAGGGGACCAAAAACTTGAAGGAATATTTAAATATTTATTATTATGCTTCAATTGGACCTTATACTTATCTATTAATATAAAATAGCGAAAAGTATGGTATAGCGGTAAAATTCAGTTTGTAGTCATGATTATTTATGGTATATAGTTTTTTATTATAGCAGCTTTTAGTTAATCTTTAAAACTTGTACCCTAATAATCTTAAAGAATTTGCGAAAATAAAATACCTATTGACGTTAAGAGCGCATATTCATTACCATTCAATTGTTAATCATTGAAATAAATTATAGGTGGTCCGGTAAAGCCTATGTATGAGAAATGCTTGGGCATGCAGAAGGTGTTCGACTTCCTCAACAAACCTCCATGTACTAGGATATGAGAAAGCAAAGGGACTGTTCTGCTCGGCTTACCTTAGTCAAGTCATTGCTCTACAGAGGGGTCGAGAAACAACCCTTTTGTGAGTGAACAGGACAGAAATACTCTACTCCTGTGCTAAAACTTCACACATGAATGTTTCTAGTTTGCGTGCATTACATTATATTACTCTCAGTTTCAAGGAGGACTTCCAAAAAACGACTTCTATATTTTGTATTTTGATTATAAATATTATAATAATAATCAGAATTGCATGAATGCTACAATTTAAAAAAAACTTTATACCACATAAAAAACACCGACTTCCGAAACTAAACACTACAAAGAGAAAATTAACTTTTTCAAAATGCGTACCGTGTCCAAGACGACCTTCTTTGGGTAGGCAGGCTTATAATATAAGGATAAATATTGTTTATCCATGGCACTGACTTCTTTACGTTTTCAACACTTAAAGTTGCTAACAATTTTATATACCTAATGCATCCAAATTATTATTACTATTAAACCTGCCGCCCCTAAGACGACCCACTGAGCAATTTTATTTTCTTACATTGTTAAATGCGGTGTGAAGTTACGCCAAACTGAAACCCCGAAAATTTTATCTTTAATCTAAAGCCAGTATAACCTATAGGGACTAACTTTGCGAGTGGTGCGAGTAATCGCCCGACGCACAAAAACACTCGCTCATAACCGAGCCGTAAAACCATCGGAACTACAAATTCGCTTCTCACTGCTTGCCAACTCGTATCCAGGTTCTAGGTCTACTTGCTGTTCGCTGATTGTCGGCGGTGGGACAAGTGCCTTAGAATCCTTAAACTTATGCACCCCTGGTACGAAGCGCCTCTTGAACGCCCATATCCTTATTGTATAAACGCGGCACGTTGTGACTCGGGACGGAACTCGGGGATTTTCCGAGGGGTATTCCCTTGCGCGCTTGCCTCTACCCGCGTACCACCGTGGTTAGAGGCAAGGGTTTGTAAATAGATAATATTTTTCTAACTTCACTTGTGAAGTTGGATTTTATAACTCCTTCTTCAGTTATCATCGTCATATGTGGGCCCATTTTTAGACAACGTTGTGAGCCGCTAAAACCGTTTTAATGTTCATGTAACAAAAAAAAACCATCTTCTTACTCCGCATTATTATGCAACTACGGAATCCTATTACTGCGCGTGGCCCGATACGCACTTGGCCGGTTTTGAGTTTCCAGCTTTACTCGCTACTCGCTGATCGTGGGCGGGCAACTTACAAGTTGTAGGTCGTGGGTCCGAACGCAGGCAGGCGCTTTACAGGTTTACAACTTTACAGGTTCTTTTGAATTTTCAACAAAAAAAAAACTAAAATGAAGCTAGTTGCACATTCGTAAGCGTCAGTAGGTCTCTATGGAGATGAATATGCAAAAAACTGCACGAACACTCTATTCCACTAATAAATTTTAATTACAAGTACTTGGTTACATCATTAATGTTTGAGAATTACATTTATGTAATGTACGATGTAAAAAGACGCGCACGCCAAAGCGTCAACCTAGAGTTAAACAAACAACCCCTTTACTTTGTGTAAATTATTTCATCACCACTGCTCTCAAAACGGTGAAGGAAAAAATCGCGAGGAAACCGGCACGTCTTAAAACCAAAAATTCGAAGACATATTGTGACATCCACCAACCTGCACCGGGCCCATATGTGGTGGATTATGGCCCATTCCGGAGAGAAGGCCTGCACACAGAACGGACCAAATGGAAGTCGTGCGGAAAAGGGGATCAGATCTAATCCATCCTATCCTAAACTACACAGGTGATGAATCTACGTTCTTCTAACACTGTCTTGTTCTTAATTATTTCTATATTCGAAGGGTATAATTAAAGTTTAAGTCTTCATTATTTCGTAACAGTATTCGCTGCGGTGGTGGCTTATGTAGTCTTGAACACAAATAAAATAAGTAGTACCTTTTCTCATAGTAGTAAGTTGTAAGTATACATTCATTTTAAATATACCACAAAGTTATAATTTCATTGAGGCATTTTGTTGTTTTTAATAGGGGTTAAAAATGAAATTGCCGTTTTATTGTAATAGGTACTTCGAATTGACATAAAACCTTCATGGTTTGAGATTTTTGAGTGAAACTTTTTTCACATGGTACCTATGAAGATCTTCTTTTAAAAAATGTGCAACATTCGATTATCGACTTTCACTTGTTTTTTTTATTCAGCAAGAGACAAGAATGATGGATGCTTCGAAAATTCGTGTGATTTTTGAATACGAGTTCCAACGCGGAACTAATGCGGCAGAAACAGCTCATAATATCAATGTTGCGTTTGGAGAGGGGACTGCTAATGAACGCATCGTGCAATTTTGGTTTAAACGCTTTCGTGATGGAAGCTTTGATTTGAAGAACGAACCACGTGGAAGACCGCCCACACAGGTGAATAACATTGAATTGAAAGAGATAGTGGATGGCGATCCGAGCCAAACTACCCAGGAATTAGAGGCATGGTTTAACGACAATATTGACTCATTTGCGTCAAATCGATAAAATAAAAATTATGAAAATTAGTGCCTCATGATTTGACTGATCTGCAGAAAGAAACGCGTGTTGAAACTTGTATTGCCTTGTTGAATCTATACAGAAATGATGGAATATTGGATCGAATTGTGACATGTGATGAAAGGTGGTTTCTTTACGATATCCGTAAGCGAAAAATGCAATGGCTGACCCCAGGTCAAACGCCGCAACAGTGTCCTAAAGCAAAGCTTACCAATAAAAAGGTTATGATAACTGTTTGGTGGTCTCAGAATGGTGTTATTCGCTATAGCTTTCTCCGATCTGGTCAAGCAATAACGACAGATGTCTACTGTGTCGAACTCCGAACAATGATAGCAAAACTACTAGTGGAACAGCCTCGACTCATGAATCGATCTTCACCATTATTGCTCCATGATAAAGCGAGACCTCATACAGCATGAGAAACCGTTTTAACTCTACAGGAACTGCAATTAGAAACCATTCGTCAACCATTTTTTTCGTGATTTGGACAATTTTCTACGTGATAAAAAGTTTTCTTCTTAGGAGGCTCTACAAAATGCTTTCACACAGTTTGTCGAATCTAGATCACCAGAGATATTTCGCAAAGGCATAAATGGCCTTCCTATTAGATGGCAGCAATGTGTAGATAATAATGATAATTATTTTGATTAAATAAATAAATTAAATTAAAAAAAAAAAAAAAAAAAAAAAAATTTCAGTACAAATTGGCAATTTCATATTTTAACCCCTAATATATTATACCAAAATACTAATATCCAGCAGCTTCAGTTACCGAAAATCAACCCCTATAACTTAATACCGGTGAACTTTAAGTTCAACGAGAAAGTTATCTACTGTTATGACGATTTATGTAGCGCCAGATGGCTGATGTCCTTGACCTAGAAAGGGGCTAGACAGGAGTTGGATGTAAATAAGCAACAAGATAGATACATACTGCAGAGCACACTAGAACATTCGGAAAATATAGGCACCCTGAAGTACAGACACATTCAAACATTGTCGATACAGTGAAATTGCAATGTGTGCATTCACATGTGTCTGTGTTTTGATATGACCCTCAACACATCCTGACGTTTATGAACCCCTGGTGCATTTGGCTATTTATAGACTCCAGAACTATAGAATATACCACAATATAGCCATGGTAAGATAATTTGCGTCTAAGCCGTCTAGAGTCTGTGTAGGATGAGCCGTGTCGTTTATGCAGCAAAGGAACTTACAGAATTATACATTTTCAGTAACTCGAATGTGCTTTCATTCGCATTTATGTCGGTTATCTGAACATTCTTGCCAGGATGATGCATCTCATTCTAAGGCCAGTACCCAAAATATAAAATGTAAATTCCTTTATATTTATTTTCTTCAGATACATATTTATTTCATAGGATGTCAATGGAACTTGAAAAATACATTCAGGTATTTCTATTTTAAGAATGTATAGCATTAACTGTCATTATCAAATAAAGTGTTTAGAGTTAAATAATTAGTACCTGGGCGACCGAGCTCGGGTAAAAATAGAGAAAACGACCTTTTCTAAAAATGGAACCTAGCTAGATCGATTTATCGCCCCCGAAATGCCATGCACACTAAATTTCACGAAAATCGTTGAGCCGTTTCCGAGATTCAGATTACGTATACATACATATTTACAAGAATTGCTCTTTTAAAGGTATAAGATAGATACGTACAAAGCGTTTTGCGAATTTTTCATTGTGCTCACACCTAAGGAGTGGAATTCCCTGCCAGAGTCTTTGTTTCCGGATAGTTGGGGTCTTTAAGTCAAGAGTGAATATATTACTTCTAGGCAAGCGTGCTTCATCGTCGACCACATCATCGCGTACCATCAGGCGAGATAGTGGTCAAAGGTGAGCTTACCGTTAAATAAAAAAATATGAAATTTGACTAAATACGGATGAAAAAATCAACTGAATTTCAGAAATATTTCCAATATAGCATAGCAAGGTATGCACCGCCTGAATACTGGTAAAATAATTTTGAATGGTTTGCTTACTTCTAGCTATGATTATAAGTCCTTTCCTTAAAATCTGGAGAAATGTCGCTGAGGCAACTAAAACTTACAAAATCACACCATCACTTCCTTGCCTGACTTCAACTAAGTTTACAATTTCTTATTTAAAACTTTGTGACTTGCACAACCACCATAACTTCAAATTCTAGATATAATCTTTAGTTACAGTTAAATTACACCATTTTATTTTATAACTTAAAATACCGATTAAATATTTTCGTAAACACCAACGTAAGCACACGTTAACATTTTTGACAGTACATCACATTAAGGTCTCTAAGCAGTCTGTGATATAATAGTAGTCTATGATAGTGTCCGTATATAAATGTTCTCTGTGGAGAATAGTATGTCTAATGTAACCTTTTCATAAATTCTCTTTAGATTTAATTTGTATTCCCAAATAGGTTGTAATTAATTCAAATCGTAATAACTATCCACTACACTTTCAATATTCTGCTTATCAGAAATAAAACGAAGAAAATAAAGACAAGGATAGATACTATTTTTCTTAGAGAGTAGACAGAGATGCATGGTTCCATGTAATAGGGATATGTTATCGATAATTAGGTACCTATTGGGTATTCATTGCGAGTACTTTTATGCTCCGAGGTACTTAAACTAACTTCCCGACCTAGGGTTGAACAACGTAGTCGCGTGATCAAATAAATTCTTAAAGACTCACATTCTGGTTCATCCACACAGCTTTCATGGTCTCCTCGTAGTTGTGTATGAGCGAGCGGGTGTTGGAGTACTTCCTCATCATGTCGGCTGACGCAGGCAGGGCGCGCAGCACTGGGTGAGCGCACACACTCTCCACCGTCTCCGTCATGTTGTGCATCAGACACCGGGACCATTTGATGCGACCTGACCAATATAATAGGTAATATCTTGTCAACAATAACATTTTAATAGCTTAGACACGACCACTATCGGTAGCAAAAGGCAACATCATAATTTGCCTAGCCTTACTCCATTTTAAGGCTTCCAATGCAACCGAATTCACCGAAAAACCAATATTTTATCTAGAGCGACTGCCTATCTGATCTTCACAACTCAGTTACTTAGAAACATGACACCCGAAGTTCCAAACCTCTGACTACCCCGTAACCGGCTATCCTGTGGTGCTTTAAATCCTAACATTTATAATACGTCACTGCATAACAGCATATGAATGCAGTAGGTCTCAAGCATGTCTCAAGCATTCTCTTGCCCTTGTCCAATTTCTTCGGGATTGATCCAACATGTCTTCTTCTACTGTAGCTAAAATTCGTACGTGACATGCCCAGGTCTAGATGTGAGTGTCACGTACGAATTTACCATGCTATAGTTGTCATCTTATTAGACACCTCTCCTCGGAGG
The DNA here is from genome assembly GCA_947562075.1 of Orthosia gracilis. Classification (NCBI taxonomy): domain Eukaryota; kingdom Metazoa; phylum Arthropoda; class Insecta; order Lepidoptera; family Noctuidae; genus Orthosia; species Orthosia gracilis. Next base: position 7,810,995 of record OX387268.1, read on the forward strand.
GTATTACATTGTCACATTTATAATTATGATCATACATAGGATCACCATGAAAAAATCATCATCATCATATTTTTATCAAAGGGTACCCCCGTTTTACACTATCATTTATCTAGGATCATACTTAGGATCCTATCTCTTATCCTAAATATATGACATCTAGAATCATATAGATCTGTGTATTACATTATCATAGTTTTAAGTTTTTGGGTGACTAAAGTAAGGAATAGATAAAAAGGAGAACCGAACAAAAACTACATAAATTACGAAACAAACTTTTAGCACAATCCACGAACATAGTACATTTCTAGAACCACGCTCAAGTTCAATGATCTAAGTTCAACAGCCTATTGATTTTCCCGGTCAATGTCCGCACCTACGAGGCTACGATGGACACTGCCGCCCTGGTATCGACTACGAACTTTGTGACGTCAGACCACCCCAACCCCAGTATTCGTGGAGTGACGTCACCAGCAATAGAGGAACTACTAGAATTTGTTACCGCATGCCGTCTCTTTCTTCACTAGTTTAACGTAGGTGAAATAAGAGAGATTGATTTAATTTACTTATTTAATTGTAATTATAACGTTATAACTAACTATAATGTTTTATTTGAATGCTTGATTATTAATAGACATGATTCCCATAAAAATATATTTTTGATTTGCCTACTAAAATTCAGTAAATCCGTTCGCAACAACTGATATTTAATTTTTATTCTTCAACTGCATAAACATTTTTCAAAATAATAACATTGTTATGCTACGCAATCAAACCCGTTTTATTAGCATAACGTTTGATTCCGTTACACCTGTAGTGCAATCTGTGTCCCTGGTATGTGAAATACGATTTAGCTAAAAAAATATTGTTAACCTGCGACTGGGGAGTAATTACGGGGCAATGGTGGGTCTTCTCGCTGCCTCTTGAACATTTTGGTTATTTTGTCCACCTCTTTCTCGCAGTATCTCAATACTCTGTCGTACTTCTCACTCAATTTCGTTATCAAGATCTTTTGGCTAACCTAAAAGTATAAACAAAGTTCCAAGTATAAATCATGTTGAAACAACAATTTTGCGTATTTAAATGGTAATTTTAATATCTATGGAAAAATCGAAAGTCTTCCCTCATACTCCCCCTCATCTCGTATCCCCTTCTTCATCTCGTATTAACAATAAAAATCGTGAATTTATCACAAGAATAAAGCATGGACGGTTTATATGCCGTGCACGATAAAATCCAAAAAATCCGCAGACGCGTTTCCAGGCACTGAAAACTCTGCATTGACATCGCAATTTGTCGCCCAAAGGTTGGGCATCATCATGCAACAAACTGGCTCTGAAGTATTGTACAGGATCATTCGTTTCATTCATCATCATCATCGTCATCGTTACTTCAGCCAAAAGAAAATACCTTAGGTATAAATTATGAAATTAATCTCTTTATCATTCAATAATAGAAAACTGTAAATATAAATAGGGATAAAGTTATAGTTGCTTGCTAAGTTTAGTTAATGTTGTACATTGATTGGCTGGTGTTTTCTTTAGCGAAGCATTTTTTTTATTAAGTAGAACAAAGAATGTCACAAATTATTTCTGAATAAAGTACAACATCCTCCAATAATTACTAACTAATTTAATATTTAAATAAATAAACTTGCCTTTTCAAATCTAGTCAAGAACTTGATACCTTGAGGTGTCTCCCACACTGTAGAGAAATTCTCTTCTATAGTGTTTCCTATAGATTCTCTCAGAGCATTCGTTTTGTCTTCAAAAATGTTGTAATCTTTGTCAAATTCGTTATTTCTGTAATCCAAGTAGTCATATTGGCATGTCGTCACTGCTTTCTTAGCTTCTTCAAACGTATGCATAGCTTCTTCGAGGTCTAAAATAAATGAGAACTTTTAAATTATTTGCTTAAAGAATTAAAAGTGAAACACTTATCTGGTCAAATAAAAACATTCTGTTCTAATAATAAAAATCTGTGAACCGACACTGTTTAGCAATTCATTGGCATATTTCTCTAAGGACAATTCCAATAAAAACTCTTCTTAATAAATAGTTCTAGTTATATGCCTAATATGTCTAATGAAATTATCGCAATAATCTGCTATGTATAAATTTAATTAATTAGTATTAACTGTCATAACTTTTTCACCAAGCTAACCAATCGAACCAATAACCATGCGTTTCAAATACCGGACAACACCGGACGTTACCCGACCCCGGCCAAGTAAGGTCGAATTTCTTCATAGCCTTTATGCCTTATAGCATAAGGTTTAAAACAGTGTTTTTACAATGCTCTCTCAGCTATGTTTTCCTGGTAGCAGGTGCCGATTGTGGCCGATGCGGATGTCTGGTGCGTCCAATTTATGTCCGATTCATGTTCGAAGTTATATATTTTTGTGTTTTTATAGGTATATTCTTCATTAACTAAATTCTATTCGGTATAGCTCGATACGTAAAATGTTCATCATCATCATTTCAGTCGAATGACGTCCGCTGCTGGACATAGGCCTCCCCCAGGCGTCGCCACATAGACCGATCTTATGCGTGTTTTACCTAGCGGCTAAATAATGGTAACTTAAGGATTACTAAACATTAATTTCTTGAGATAACTTTCTGCGACCAGAAATATACAAAATCTTCTACTTTTTTATCAGTCTTATTTTCCACAATGTGTATTAAATATAAGTGCCATCCAAGTCTCCATTTAAAAAGAAAACCATTATAACTTTAGAAAATAAATTTAGCCCAAATTATTAGTTACTAAAACAAAACTGCTATTTAGAAGACACATCAAAGGAAAATTATTTCCTTAAGTTACATAAATTATATAAACGGAAATTTTCAAGAGCGAAATTTTCATAGTCAAGTCCCGACCCCATGCGCTTATGACCGGTCATAGCCTGTGACAGTTGGGGTCGAACCGATTCTGGGTGAGTGAATAAGAGATACTGTATACATTTTTGTGGACCTTATTTCTGCAAAGATTAGGTTTATTATCGTGGTAAGAAGCATTTTTATTTCCTGTAGCTATCTCTTCATTGGTTATGCTTCCCTGGTACTGATGCTAACTCTTTGGCGCACTCTCAGCCCCAACTGGACTGTGGAGAGCCTGTCAATTTTCAAAATAAGTGGAAGATGCTCATAGGTGTGCGCACAGAAACTACTAACGAAAATTTACTTTTATTTAAGGTTTTGCAAGCACCTGCTGTTGAGTGCATGGAATTTTTTTCCGATAAATTGTATGTGCTTTTTTCCTTTTTAACCCCCGACCTTAAAAGAGGGGTGTTATAAGTTTGACGTGTGTACCTGTGTGTTTGTCTGAGTCGGGGTATTTGAGCAAGATATCGTGTCGTGGGTCTTTATATTTTTTAATTTTCTTATTATGACAAGCTTTTATTTAATTTGCATTGTTAGTCGTAGTTAGTTTATCTTAGTTTGTAGGGATCAAATATTCCAACTTAACTTTTAAACATTATCCCTAAACGAGAGATTTTAAAATAAAGTATTTTGCATTTTAAATCGGATTCATCAAAATTATTGAACAACAGATGGCTAATGGTGCGTTTGTCTGACGCTTAAGTATGACTGTCCGAGTTATCTTTGTATCGTTAACAAAACTGCTGATCAACGATATATACCTAATACGAGATGTCTTTACTATGCATGTAAGACGCGTGAAGTTACCCGGTGATTTTTGTCTATATTTTAACCCAAGATGTCACCACCTACCTTCTCCCAATAAGAGTCCCTCCATCCTCTTCTCAAACAGATTATTGTAGTCATCCATCAAATCAAACATAGCTATGATCTTATTTAACCTTTTGCAAAACGTGTCGAATTTTCCAAAGACATAATTCTCTGAGAAACTGAACTGCTCGGTATTGGGCAGAAACGGCTGGTTTTTCACAAATAAATAGGTTTCTCTGTACGTCCTGTTAAGGTTGATGCAGTGGATTAATTTGTCCCGTACGAGAGCCCGCTCTTGTGACCATATCGTTTCCTTGAATCTACACGTTATGTACTGCTTGCAGGTTTCTATCATTTGATTCGTTATCTGTAACATAAGTTTGAAACATGGTTTCAGTATTTGCAAAAATCTTCTGAGTGTTACCATAAGTTCTTAGAGAAAGGCTATTTCCGTTTTGGTTATGAGACAGATGTATATGACTTGTACACATACATTTGTCCCTTTTTCAAGGTCGCACCATTATAGTTTTATCACGTCATGGTACGGCCCCTGGACGTGTATACAGGCTGAGTTTTTCGAAACTATGAGAAATAGCGGCAAATACTCAAAGAAATCACGAGGCCGATTTTGAGGAAAACTAAAACTTGAGCATTGGGTACTTCTATATTCAATATTCCTAGCCAGGAATCGAACACGTTGATTTTGAAAAAAAAAACACGTGCTGTATTGTTACACCGTACGATAGTGTCGCTAATAAGGATAAAATTCTGGGAAATAACGGAACATGGCAAACTTAAGGAAAAAGGCTTTTATCCAATTGTCGTCACATCAAACTTGTCTCGCATCCAGCGAAAACCGGCAGCTTTAACTAGGTCATCATTTTACCTACCGGGAAGCATAAAAATGCCTGCAGGTAATACAGGTTCCTGCAGCGCCATCTGTAAATTGATCCGTCTTTACGGTAGCAGATGGCACCTACCTTCACCATCAGCGAAGATATCCTCTCAGAAGTATTATAGAACTGCGACACACTGTGTATCAGCCTAACTGTCTGCAGAAGACTCAGAATGGAGTCCTTGATCTTCACGGGGTCGTCCAGGTACAGTGAGTGGCAGCACTTCTCCATCGCCTGGATGAACTTGGCATTGTCTTTGGCTTCATTGTAACAGAAGGTAATCTTGTGATCGGTGTCCCGCCAGAGTTTTATCACTTTTGAGTTCGCGATTTGGAGGCAGCTAAGTGTCAGCTGGACTTCGTTGTCCTGTGGAAAATGTGGGGAATTTGTCTTTGAATAATTTTCACTACCTTTCTCGATTAAAAAGAAGTTCTCATTGTAACATCGCTTGCAAAACTGGGTGGTCAACAAACTACTATGGTCACTGGCTAATCGTTTCATAACAGCGTGCGTTAAATAGCAGTGTGTAATTCAGTATGTCTTAACAGTTTACCAACCTGTAAATACGAGACAAGTTGCGAGAACTGAGCGCCCCTCTTCTTCCAGTACTCCAGTTCATCTTGCGGGCCACTCGAGTCCACCTCACGTCTTAGTTGTTCACTTTCACTAAGTATCTGCAAATGTTATTGTAATTAATGGTTCCCTATCCATTTGCATAAAATTTTAAGACCTAATATATCTTAGCATAATTTTGTTTCGCATAATTATATTTACGCATAATATAATTACGCATAACAGCTTACGCATAATTTTTTTAAGCATAATTTCTCTAACCATAATAATGATTAAGCAGAATATTCTAAAGCATAAATTTATTAAGCATAAAGTTCTAAAGCATAACTTTTGTAAGCATAATATCCTAAAGCATAAATTTTTTTACACATACAGCATGCAAGCAAGCATGCAAGCAAGCATGCAGCAAACAAGCATGCAGCATGCAAGCAAGCATGCAGCATGCAAGCAAGCAAGCAGCATGCAAGCAAGCATGCAGCAGGCAGGGTTTCTGTCTCGGCTCCGGCGCTGCGGGTTTCCGGCGGCCCCACGCGTGCTAATCGTCGCAGACGGCTTTCGCTCACCACCGCAGCTTCGGCTTGTTGGCCGGCTTCGCCGGCCAGCCTCAGCCGCGGCGCCTCGCTCGTAGCCGCCTGCTCCTCAGCCCGTGGGCCGCCTCGACCCTACGCGCCTACGCGATTTTAAATTACACTCTAGGGGTAGGACAAACAAGACTACGTAGAGTCGGTTTTGCAGCAATTCGGTTCTGTCACTAACTTTTGTTGCACATCATATTAAATTTTTAACCAACAATATTATTTAATTGTTACAGAAACTATAGCAAATTGGTTTGATCAGAATTATGTATGGGGCACTACAAGTTCACCACCACCATTTCCAACCAAAGTCTGGAGTACGTATCTACTAGAAAAGGAAAATAGACCTAGGACACAAAATCATGCAGAGGCATGGCACAATAGATTTGCACATTTTGTGGGAAAACACCATCCTGGATTTTAATTTTTGGCAAAAAAGATCGTTCAAGAAATAAAACATCAAACCATTGAAATAGATAAACTGAATGTCGGAACATCACTTATACCAAAAAAAAAAAGGAAAAATACACGGATAAAACCAAAAGAATTGAAAAAATTATTAGTAAAAAAGATGAGTATAATTCTAAACTAGCATATTTACAAGCAATTGCTAAAAATATACACCTAAAATAAATAATTATACATAATTAAGGACCACTGTTTCAATCAGTTAACTTCTATCTGAGGAATAACCTCCATATTTATTTCTCATAATAGAAGTTAACTGATTAACATATTTTTTTATACAAAAACTGTCAAAACATCTAATATATTCTTCAGACAAAAGTTATCTTGCGATTGAAAAATCGTTTAAGTTTCATAATGTTATGTATAATAAATCATTTGCATGAAAATTGTTTTTGTTATTTATATTAATTGTATGCCTAAATATTATTATGCTAATAGTCATTAGGCCTACTAATGTTATGCTAATAGTTATTAGGCCTACTAACGTTATGCGAATCAAATTTATGCCAAAACAAATTAGTATTTAAGATGATTATGCCAACATAAATTGTATGCCTAAAAAAATTATGCCAAAGTATTATTATGCCAAAACAAATTGTGCCAAAATCGTTATGCCGAAGTATATTAGGCTAAAGAACATTATGCGAAAAGAAGGGATCCCGTAATTAATGCGTTAAGTATAGTTGATAAAAAGGACTGGTATACACTTGCCCAAAACTAGGAGAAATGCAAAGCAGAAAGAGAGATCTTTGCCCTGCAGTGAGACCATAATTAATTAAAATAGGTTAAGTTACTTTTTTTTAACGAGAGAAAACATTCAAAAGACACCTGAATTTTAGGGGACAAGACCAGGGAGTTTGGGATTTATACTTCGCTATAATCAACCCGGTGATCACCATCAGCACGAAGATGAAGCCCCAGAAACTACTCTTTGCAACGCCTGTAAGCTTATCTATTTCTTGTGTTTAGCCAATACCGTCCCAATGTCGGACACAGGTCTCCCCGAGCCCTTCAAATTATTTAATACTTTGGTAAAGACCCATTTTTTTTACTAAATAAAAACAGGTGCATGGGGCGGTAATCAAGTTTAAGCAAATGTAAAGTTTTTTGCAATCATTACGAGTATAATACGCGTAAAAACAATAGTTACAGTCACGTATACTATACTTAGGTAAAAATGAAATACATGTACTCTAGCGGAGCTCGTGGCTAGACTCTGACATTTGACACCATTCCAAGGTTTATCGTGTAATCTAGTACTGGGTTGTGGAGGTCAGATACGTAGTCGCACCTTGTCAAATACCATAATACAACTGAATCCGCAGCCTAATAACCTAAGTGAATTCGGCAAAGCAAAGCTTTAGCTTGATCCCAGGAAAGAGTATGACCAATCCTCTTTAAATAATTAGTTATTGCCAAAAAGTATTGGACGCTTTCATTGGTGAAGATAATCTTTTTGTAAGACTCTATTTTTTTTTGGCAATACCTAATTATTTAAGGAGTATCCGTCATACTCTTTCATGGAGCCAAACCTTTTGCCTTTCCAAATTCACTTACGCAATATGGCTGCTGTTTAGACTGGTTGTCGACCCCAATAAAGGGAAAAGGCTAAGCTATTGGTAGATAATGAACCATTATTCACTCACGCATATTTATTTATGCGTTTCCCGAATGGCTTAATAAAAGTTTTCGTACAAAGCCATGCGAGTTTTAAGGAAGTAAAGCACGGAACGCGAAACACACGCGATGTATCGCAGCTTATGTTACCTTTGCACTCATGTGAACGATGATTATAAGCAGTGGCGTAAACTATCATTTTAAGATTTGTGTATATGTCGTAGGCCAATCATTGATCTGGACCAATCGAAATCTGCCTGGGCGCATTTCGTGGATTTGGCCGATGATTTCATCATTTCATTGGGCAGATCGATAAGAGCAACCGATTTTCTTAACTAGTCATTAGACCACATCGAGATATGGCTCAGTTGTTCTGTATCATGACGCTCGGGGCGCTGTTTGCGCTCTGTCAACCTTGTGTTTACGTGCGAGAAAGATGGCGGCGCGCTGCGTCACAAGAAATTTAAAACTGAGATAATAAAAGCAATAACAGTGAGTTAGTTGCAGCGAAACGTGCTTTTCAAATAAATTACGAGCATTAGTTACAGGATTTTTATGCGAGTCACGCAAATTCGACGCTTGTACTTTGGACACCCTAAAGATTATATATCCAAGCATGACTGGGGAATTTGTCAAACGTTAATCTTCGAACGATATGGTCGGGTATTGGACAGGCAAAACAAGAAATTCCGGCGTAACTTGATGTGCCCAGGCAGATCTCGATCGGCCCAGTTCAATGATTGTCCTACGACATATATAATTTGTCCCGTTCGAAGCCTGTCCTGAAATCCTTAAGATAGATACAATTTTGTCAATTGTAGATTGTGTAAAAGACGCAAGAGCTTTTACCACCGACCTCCATAACTTTCTTGATCCACTCGTTGACGCGATCTTCGAGCATGGTAATGGTGGTAGGATTCTTGGCCATGTCCTTTAGCTGGTTACCATCCTGCAGCTCCGCCATATGAGCCTGGCCATCGTCGAATAAGTTTATTTGGTTGCACACGTCTTCGCATACTGGGGAAACAAGAAACATAATTGAACATGCGTATTAAAAATTTCCTTCCATCCTTGTTTTTGAGACTTTTAAATAATATTAATCGCCGGTTGGTGTCAAATTTCATCCTACATGTCTAACAAGGCCTCTGTGAGTTGGTTTCTGCCCCTGGTACACCTTTCAATGGTCCGGGACCCTAGGATCCCGAGAATCTCAAAGAAATAATAATATAATATCTTTATTTCGGACGCAAAAATCCATTTCGGATTTTGATGCCATTCTATTATGTTCTACGACAAATTGTTCACGGTCCAGGCTGTGCGATTGTGGAATGAGTTGCCGATGGCAGTAAGACAAGCCAGTAAGAACTTAAGAACCAATTCTTTTCTCTTTAATGCTTTTTTGTTTCTATCTAAGTTCTCCTATCATTATTCAACTCTTCTTTGAAATTGTGTAACATGTAATAATATGTACCTTTGTAAGTTTAAGTAGCTAATATATATTTTTATGTATTTATATTTTAATGCGGCAGTACACCGCAGACTACCCCCTTTTTATTTTAAGCTCGTCCATCCAAAGATTGTCTGGTAGACATCGGTCGGTCAGTGGTGGTCAATGGCGGTCTTATCGCTGTTTGCGATAAGTCCGCCATTGTACCTTTGTGGAAACCGATCACTTTTCCGATTTTTTTGTTCGAATTTAGTTTTACCGAAAACTATTGACCATCGTCTTTTTTGCTAAATGCTTTATTTGACATATTTTCAGATCATCGATGTATCATGTGGCTTATGTATTATTCTACCAAACTACATTTCGCCGATTTACAAAAGCTTTTTGCTTTTAGCCGAAGCCTCTTTTGAACTTTTTTCATTTGCCAAATGATTTATTTGCTATATTTCCACCACGCCGAAACAACATTTTCCGGAATATTATTTGGTCACAAATATATAGCCGGTTACTTGGTAGTACATTATCAATTTAAATAGTGTCATAAAAAGTCAATATGTTGTGCTACAAAATTTTGTGACAGAAACGAATCGCTGCAAACCCGACTTCAAGAAGTCTTGTCTGTGTTTACGTATTTATTTTAAATTTTCATGCAAATGATTTAATAATACCTGTCATGCATTACACAATATTATTAAATTATTGTTTCAACGAATTAGTCCAAGAGCGAGCGAAGCGAGCTCGTAAATTTAAGGCACCCCGACACGGATAGGTTAGTTTCGAAGGGGATAAGTTCACTCGCTTTGGTCGCTCACTTCAGCTCCCGTCATCTCCGCCATGTTAGGTTACTTTAGAACCTGCAGACAGAAATAGGAGCCCCGGGCTCCGTCGACAATTTTTTTTTCATGTCTCTGTTTATACATCTGTATTCGCCTACTGTTTCTCTCTCACTTAGTATTTCAGTAAGGCATATTCAGAGTTTTAGTGCTTATCATTTTAGTAGTTAATTATTATGCCTATTTGATATGCGTATAAAAATATGTTTTGATATCACTATTCGTAAATAAATTTATGCTGTAGAATCTTATGTTTAAACATTATTATGATTAGAGAAATTATGCTTAAAAAAGTGCGAAAATAATGTTATGCGTAAATATAATTAGGGTAGTCAAAAGCATGCCATGTTATATTATGTCTTAAAATTAGTAGAAAAACGAGCGAAGCGAGCTCGGGAATTTAGGGAAGGCATTATAAAAAAAAATAGGGCAGTAGGCAAATGGATAGGGAACCATGTAATAGTGTGCACAAACTTTCTAGGCGTTTGGTGAAATGAAAATATGGTAATTAGTGGTATAATGAATGCTCGGGAACATCGAAAAGCCTTGGGGTCTTAAAGAGTGAATGGGTTACTTCTAGGCAAGCGAGCTTCACCGTAGACCACATCATCATTACCATCGGGCGAGATAGGTTAAAAGCGAGCCTATCGATTATAAAAAAAAACAAATGTTATGTCGCCTAAGTGTAACTTCGGTATATTTTTTTTCGACCAAATGAATCGTCGAAGTAACGAAATAAATCGAATTGATAATAGATCGACTAGACAGTGGCAGATGTGACTTCGATGAAGTAAAAAAAAACGAAACGATAATAATTGAAAAAGGTGAAATGAAATTCGGTCAAATATTTTTCGAACTTACGATAGGTACTCGTAAAAGTGTTATAAAAGTGTTGTGTAATTTATTTGGTGTTCAATAAATTATATTCTATTCTTTTGTTCTAATGTTCTACAAGCGAAAGCTTTCATACACAGGTAGGGCAAAAGGATCGTGGATCAAACGAAACAGGGCGATAGTTGGGCGGGGGACGAGTAAAAAAAAAAGAAAATAAAAACTTTTTGTTACTTTGGACTACTGCAAGCCCCAAATATCACCCTGTTTCGTTTGATCCACAATTTTTTGCCCAACCTGTGTGACCATAATTTGAGGATCAGGTTTATGCTATATTTTTAAAGCCTTGATTTCGCCTTTAAGTAAAGGAAAATGCATCAGTTTGCGGAAACAATTTTTGTTAGCGCTTTTCATGATTGGTGCTGGCACTTTAGATGTAAAGAGTCCAGTTGGAACTAACCTTTCAAAGCACTGCAAAATGACCTCAACCCGGGCAGGAGTTGATTTTTCACGATGGGGAACCTCGTTTCGTCTTCCTCTCCGTCGCTGCTGGGATGAGCCAGAGCATTCATGTACACGTGTTCCATCACTCGTTCTATTGCCGTCACAAGCCCTACTTGCTGAGCGTTTAGGATACCACAGAATCTGCACATCAAATATTGAATACTATGTAAAATAAAATACATAAGTCCCTACTGACATTTTCTAAAATTGCTTATTAGAGCAAATATATGTCATAAGCACAACAATGTCTTAATTTCTTGTGATTGCCACATCCAAATTGAAAAAATGATTGGAACTTGCTAATATATTATTATTTAACCAAAATATAGTTATTAGAAAATAAAATTTAATAAAATAATACGGTACTATTTAGCAAATAGTAAAAAAGCAAAAGATCGCATATCTCAATAGTATTTTTCAGTGTTCTATGAGACCTGCCATTATTATTCTCATAATCAAAATGTAAAATTTTGATTATGGGAATAATTAGATAATTCACCAATAGAGAAAAAGAAATTATACTCACAGATCCTTATGAAACCCCTCCTCAGGTAACTGCTTGCTGACATTAATTCTGAACATGTAAATACAGACACCTGTAAATCTGACATCCCAGCCATCAGATAGAAACAGCTTCTTCTTCAGGGTTATTATAGGAGGTGGCGGTTTTCCTTGGCCCTTCTTCGTGCCTTCCGGCAGAGGACGGTGTTCAATCTCCTCCACGTCTTGGTAGTACCAGAGGAGCTTGTTCCTCATGTGTGGTAGGAACAGCTGGTTGATGTCATCCAGCTGCGGGGGAATAGATATGCATTTGTATGAAAGTATGATTTTTCGCCAAACTAGTTTGTAATTCTGCCGCACATAACCTTTTTTTGTTAAATTAATTTGGATGGCAATTTGGTAGCATAACGGGAATAGATATAATTAAACGAAAACTCCAGTTCTTCTGGTAACTCAGCTAAAACTTCGCGATTTTAGAACACTACACTATATATCACATAAATATTTATAAACAGACAAACACATTAATTTTGCGTTTGTTTGTACCATATTTCCTTCGAATACGTGGTCCATGATGGCGTGCCGTGGGAGGCCTGTGCCATCTATCAGGAGCTGGAAGGTGAACTCCAGCCGGGGGTCCATCTCCCCCCGCCTTGCCTTGCGCTCGCATTCTTCTCTTCTTTTCTGCAAAGTTACAACATCATCAGCTCCTTGCTCTCATTTGACGCTCTGACAAGTCTGCCAAAGAACAGAGGCTCTTATAGAACAGACCATCAGGATATCCATAACATCTTCTTCCTCCTCTGACTCACTGGACCCTGGCTTAATACCGTGGACAAACATTTTTACAAAGTTAACGAAATAAGGGACAAAAATCAAATGGTCTCAAAACCCTCAAAATATTTCCAGCTAGATCTGCACGTTCCTATGACCTGAACTGAAACTGGAAACTTTTCATTTGCGTGTTCAGTTTGTCTCAGACCTAGGTGTCGTTTTTTATTTTGATTATTTTGTTACGGCCATGTCGGTGTCTGGTTGCGGTCTGTTTCAAACTATCCTAGGGCACTAGCAGTCAAATTGTAATATGCAAATTAATGAACAGATAGATGGGTTTCATTAAGGCAGGGGGTCGTGAAGGGGGATGGCACGGCGCCGCACTTTCCCATAATGCTGCTCAAGACACGCAAATAACTTGTGATTGTTTCACAGGCATTAACGAAAAGCGGTTATTAGAAATACATTTTCTTAATTTACAGTTTTTGACAAGTTTATAATGGTTATTTTTGCGGTAACGGTTCGGATCGCATGATCATAATAGTGGTTATCAGTTAGGACGCTAATAAAAGAATGGTTCCTGAATATTACTCCAACCACTAATTGCTATCAATGATTCGAGCAAACGTCGTCGTTATATTAATTTTTAAAATTGTACCTATTAGCTGATAATATTTTAGCATGCAACGCTTTTGTCTCGAGTAACATTTTTTATCAATTTCATGAAAATGTGTACAACATCAATTCTTTAAATGGAATCTCGTAATAAGAATCAGTTCAAATAAATCTGATAACACTATCAGATTTATCATCTAAACTAGCTGTGTCTGGCACCAGGCAGTTGACGGGAGTCAACCGCCTGGTGCCTATTCTTAACCTACCAATTATTTCAAGGGTCATTCTTCCGCGGAGTATTTTATCACCGCCATTTAGAAAATGACGTACAATGAACAACGCCATCTATCAAATATGGAGTTCAACTTTCCGAGCATCTCAATTGCGTGTGTTGTGATATTTTACTTCTTGAACACTTTAAATTCATTTAGCTTTTGACAAAGTGAACCGATTGTGATGAAACAAAAAATAAGAACTACCTTCAGTTAAGCGTTATTTTTATGTTAAAAGTTATCTACATGTGCACAACCAAACAGAAAAACTGACAAGCAGACAAAAATGCTAGAAATAGGTTCTATTGGTTATCTTTTAACACCTTGGCTATTATTTTGGAAATATTTTCGACTTGCAAAAACTTCTACAGATTTATTATATGTATTGATTGTGGAAAATATGTTGAGTTGTAATGCCGATTTATAAACAATAAACTGTTACATCCTGCCGCATATGATTGAAAGTGTACCTACCTTCCAAAGAAGCACAGTAATAGGTCCAAGTGATTGCATTATATACTTTTTTTTTCACACCACTCTGTTCGAATAATAGCACTTTTTTATTCCAAGTCTAAAACGGGTCACTAAGCTAGTTCGTTTTAAGTACTTACAAAGTTGCTTATAATTTTTCCAAGCACTGTCATGTCCATTTTGCTAGCTTTCTTATTAAATCCGTAGCACAAATTATTCTAAGCAAATGTTTACAACGTTTTATTACGTGGAATGCAAATGGAGGCTTGGATCGGTACTAGGATACCATAAACTACACCACCATGTTTTCACAACGGATCTTCCCTAACTATATCGATTCTCAACAACTAGATTAGAAAAAAGCCGTTGAATGCGTATGGATGAAACTAGAAGACTAAGCACAAACCTTCACGATTATATACCATATAATGCGTCTATATTTTTGTATTTTATGTCCATATGTCGAACGATAAAAGCCGTCGTGTTACTAGACATAGTGTATGTGTGACACGAAAGTCGTAATTCAAAAAGTTTGATGTCTGCTTGTACTATCAGGACGATAGCGACACGAGAGGCCGTATTTCTTACATATGTGTCTGCTGCATGTGAATGTTTTGTTACGAAACAGTTCAGTCGGGTCTGATAAAAATCAAGAAAAAAAATAGCAAGAATATTTTTTGAGTCAGATGTGACGTCAGAGCAGTTCGCAGCGCGGTCGAAAGAAAACTGTTCCATTGTATTTTCTCTGGCCTGAACTATGGAGGTTACATCTGATAGTACGTTATTAATTGCTTAGGCATTTTTCTGCTATTTCTAAGGTACCTCGGCAGCAATACTCTGGAATGAAAATTCACATTGTTGATAAAATAAGCCAGATTGTCCCACCAAATAAATATATGAAACAGAATAAATTGTATTGTGGTAGCAAATCGGCTATAAGTTATATTCGAGTTCTTGCTTCAGCAAATAGCTCAGGTAGGTATTTAATGTTCGTACAGTCGAGACTCAGTCCTTTTCTCTCTCTTTAAGAAAATTAGGTCAAAATCCACCACGCCGGCCCAGTGCTGAACTGTGGACGTCACTTATTTTAGAATTTTCAATTCTAGGGCTTATACCGGTTTCGAGGGCACGATTTGAGGACTTATGACTGTTTTGAGGGCAGTCTAATAACACTATATAATATGTGAAATTCTTAATGTTTATGTTACTGTTATTATGTTTGTATTACACTGAGTTTTAAATTTGAAAAAACTCTTGTCAAATTTGTTTTCGTACTTTCTTCAGTATTCGTCTTGTAAAGCTGTAACATCACACTCACAAATGGTACTAACAAGAAATAAACTTATTATGCAATGACAATAAATTTTACAACTATGATTAAAATTAGGGTTGTTTGGAAAGTTATAGGCACTTCAAAAACGGGACGTGCTAGAAACAAAAGTTATTCACTGTTTACATACGGTAAGCTATTGAAATGTTTTATAGCTATTTCGGATACCGAAGTCGTATCACGCAGTGCTATCAATCACGTTTTCGCACCCACGATACAGGAGGATATTCCTAGTGTTTTAAAAAAAAGAAATAAAGAAAGAAGAGATAAATGTTAGACGGGTTTTAATTAAAGAAACCCAGTTAGGAATAGGACACAGGATGATTTTTATACCGGAATAAACCCGTGGGATAATTTTCGGCACGGGTGGATCCTCTAGCAAAATCTTGTGCAAAATTACTTGCCCAAAGTGCATTTTTACCTGAATTCGAACCCAAGATTTACAACTCGCGGCTTTTTTAAACAACGCTCATAGTTTTAACATGTAAGGTTTTGTTGTAACTTTAATGCTCTCTAAAGTCTATTGTTTAAAGTCTACTTCTTTTGTTTGAAATAAATTAGTGGCTCAATCTAACGATAGGACTTGGAAGCTTCCAAGTTACGCCATCTAAAGGATGTTTCACCTGTTTAAGGGGTATTTGTGGCGGTAACCGTTTGTATGAGTGTTACATCTCTCTCTGGCACACTGACATTAAGGTTACACTAGTCGATCATTCTTCCATACAAACGTAGTCTGGCGATTGACGATGTACGTTCAAAATAAAAAAATATATCAATTTGTCTAATAATTTTCTAGCCCTGTATGGAAGCAAAAACAGAAAAATTGAAAGTTATGAGCGCTGAAAGTTCCAGATTTCAACACTAATTTTAACTAATCTTTGGGCGGAAATAATTACCTTAAGAAGAAGAAAAATTGCAAAACGGCCATCATACAAGGATATATTAGTAATTGAACAATGCAAATAATTTTATTTTGAAAATATACATTTAGTCGTTTTTGCATGATATTTAGACACCCAGAGGTCTGTTTATAAAATTACGCGCGCTTTCGTCCAATATCATCATCCATTTCGCTACAAACTTGAAAAGTGCTAATTCGTACTCGAAATAGCTTCTTACATCACAGCATTTATCTCTTTCGCACGTATTGTCGGATGAGATAGCATGCATTTTAACCCCGCGCACAAAATAGTTCATCCCGTCGACTAAAGCAACCTTAATCCAACTTATGGTAAGGTGTGTCTGTAGTGGGAAAGTGCGTTTGCATGTGTTTATCATCTCTCTCTGGCTCACTAACATTTATTACACATTATCATCTCTTGCAGCTTTTGGTACCCTGGTACAAAAACGTGAAAAACCCAGCATCAGGCCCGCACGTATTGTATTCCGGAACGGGTTTTCAACTGATATAAGTATCGTACCGTGATATTTACCCCTTGCGACTTCTTGTACCCTGGTACAAAAGTTACTCGTTCAACCCCATTTCGAGTAATGCTAGGCGACACTTAACTTTCCCTATAAAGCCCATGTTACATGGTCGCACGTCTTTCTACCAAGGGCGTTTAAAGGTCATACCAATTCTGGTTTAAAACAACTGTCTACACGGTTTAAACGGGCCGCTTCAAACCAAGGTGGCCTTGGTTTTTCACTTTATTTTAAACCCTGTAGCACAGGATTAAGCCTTAGCTGTGTTAATCTCACTAATATTATAAATGTGAAAACTAGGACGGATTTATGATTGTTCTCAATCACGCCAGGACGGCTGAACGGATCTGAATGAAATTTGGCAAAGAAGTAGATTATAGTATGGAATAGGAATAGGCTACTTCTCATCCCGGTATAATGTTCCCTTGGGATGATAAAACACTTTTTCATCACACTTGCACGTAAACAGTATCTAAACATACAGGTTAACTTGGCCGTAATGCCCCATATAAAACCCTCGAGCTTTATTTTTGTCATAAAACCCAAGTTCGGTAAGTAATATTTTTGACGTGACAACGTCTTATAATTCGATGGAGCCGGCTGCACGCACGAAAAAACATGACTCATGCGGCGTTACCTCGCTCTGAGGCGTTCCATTTAAGGCTTGAAGTGCAAGCGAGAGCGCGGAACGAGCGACAAAGAGGCACAATCGGTCTCCGCGTTCGGCAGCGTTCGAGATCTGTCTCTCTTCTACTTGAGTGAGCGATGCGTCCACGTGGACAGCTGCTTGCTATACAATAATACATTTACATGTTTTCGTTAAGTATGAGGTGCAGTGAAACGTGAATGTGTTGTCAATTGTTTATAGCAACGATAATTGCGGCGATAAAATGCAACCATTCCATCAGTACTTTCTTATGACGTTGTCACGTTCAACTATCGTCAGTAAACCGACTTTACATTCAACCGATTTTTTTTTAATTTATAGCACAGCACACAGGTCATGCAAGTTCAAGCAAGGAGTTTACACGCAATTGAAAAATTGTCTTAAAATGTTATCTAAACAGGAATTTCATTGCGTTCTCGCTACATGTTACTTAAATACTCAACTAATATTTTTAATAATCGATTTTAATAGTTTTGCATCAAAACGTCGAAATTGCTTTGTTTTTTTTTTTACACTCCGTCATGGCTTGTGAAATCCTAAAACAATAAATCTGATCAATTCCGCCTATTCAAACGCACTGTGCCATAACATTTTTAACATCTACCCTACTTAAAATGCTAATCGGTTGTTTTGTTTACTTATTATTGTATTTTCTCTGTAAGTGATTAATGTAATCTTTTGAGAAAAATGAATGTCTTAAACCGTATATATTTAATTTGCTACAGTTCAGCCTATACTCCTATATAGGCCGATTGTTTGGCATATTGTCGTCTGGCAAAAACAGATTACAATTTACAAACGTTTTTGTGATGCAAAAGTTTCATATCCACATAATTAATTACATACACTGGACGGCAGCAAAATAGGAGCAAAACAAGGTACGTATGGACTTAATATATTTGAATACGATGAATCCGTATACCTAAGTAGTCATAACTTATGTAGTAGTGATGCAACGGAACTGGCATAACGGAAGCAGAAACGGAAACAGATGTCAAAAGTAAATCTTAACGGAAGCGGAAACGGAAGCGTTAACACTATGAAAAAAAAGCACAATTTACATTTAATTTTTTTTTTTATTAAATTTGTATTTTAGTAGTCAAAATTAAACATTTTGACTACTAAAATTTCGTTTCCGATGAAAGTTTGACAGCATCATTTATCGTTCGGCATGAATTGATTTTAGTAGACTCTTTAAAGCTGTAGTTGTGCGGCCTTTTCGCGAATACACTTTTTCACAAAGTTTGCATTTGGCACTCGAGTCGCCGATTTCATCAAAATAGTTCCAAATGGGACTTGTTTTTGGTTTCATAATTGCACTCTTATTGCACTCAATACAACTAGGTATCAAACAAACAATAACAGAAGAAAAAACAACTGAAAATGTCACTACTCAAAGTCACGGGGCGCGGAGATGCGCATAGTGAACTAAAAACAATAATTAAATAAACGAACGAACTCGTTGTGACACGTTTGTCGTTTGTTTTTTTACCGCGCGCCCCTCCCTCCCAAAATACGCGGAAGGGATTCGGCAGCACGCGCGCCTGGACGCTCGACGCTCGTATCATTCGTCCACGCGCGGCCCCCGCAACCGCCCGCGCCGTGCCGCCGTCGCGTCTGCTGCACCGCTCCTCATCGCTTTCTCCCCGCTTCCGTTCAGAGTTCTGTTATAAAGTTTGCGGAACCAGAAGCAGAAACGGAAGTGAAAAAAACATGCGGAACTTCTGCAGTTGCGGAAGCGGAAGCAGAGTTCTGTTGCAACACTATTATGTAGCACCTTAAATTTCGCTGCAATTCCCACGTATAAGTGGGAGTGGGAGTGTTCGTATATAGTATAGTATATTTAGTGCTATTCTGGGTGCATCGTCCTCCATATATGAATTAATGTATGTATGTAAATATTGTAACTCACTCTTTTTTTAAAAGAGTAAGTGTGTGTGTATGTGTGTGTGTTCTTGTCCTTTCTTCTCCATAACTAGCTACTTTTTTGAAGGGACGATAGGTTAAATTATTATTTCATGTAAATTTAAATTCTGACGTTCAAAAGTGCCGCTAAATGGCCTAATTGAAATAAATATTTTGACTTTGATGTCTACAGTATGAAAAAAAAATTAAAAAAAAAATACAAACGACTTCCAAATAAAAAAAACTACAAAGCAAAAATAACTTTATTTTTGGAATTCGGTGTCTTTCGTAGGTATTTTGCGTCATGGACACCAAATTCCAAAACTAAAGTTATTTTTCACTTTGAAGTTTTTTTTTTTTGTTTGGAAGTCGGTAGTATTTTTTTGTAAAAAGTTTTTATGTTTCTCTTTTTAGTTGTACCTTCCTAATAGGCAAGTTGTTTAGTAAGGTATCTATAACGGCAGAATAGATTACCCGAATATCATGAATTTTAAACATAACCGGTGTGATGAGAGATCTGCGTACCCCTTAAGAGCGTACTGGTGTGATGTTATATTATAAAATGGTATAAATAATAAACAGACATGCGATTGCAGCAATTCCGAAAGATTTGCCGTTATTTATTGAAGAGTTCTGTTGTATATCTTCGAAGTTCTTCATCAGATCTTCACCAAATTAAAATGGGACCAATTTCGGAATTTATTCTTTCAAAAAAAAAAGTATTTTCAGAATCGGTCCATAATTGACGGAGGTATCGGTGAAAATAAAGAAAAAAAATACCAAAAAATTACATATTGTCGAACATAGAACCTCCACCTTTTTGGGAAATCGGTTAAAAATAGCATGAATAATCGCTCGAAATTGTGCATGCAAATTTACACTTGCAGTTGGAATGTATTGAAGAACATGTTTTTTAAGTTTGTTCTTAATAAAACCTTCTCACCGTGACTCCAACTCGCTATGGCTTGGTTTTTAATTAAAGAACCTAGTTATAAAAGTTCCAAATGAAATTCTTTTGAAATTCATATTGTTTAAGCATGAGAAAAGCTTTTATTTATTTCTTAGTGAATTTACCATTTTGCATTCTCATTTCTAATCAGTGAATGCAATGACTGAAAAGGTTAAGGTACCGATCTGTGTCCCTAGAACACTTCTCTGTTGGTTACACTTAAGTTAAGTTACTCCTACTGCCCCGTCTCAGAAATCTACCCTGAAACTATACAAATTGTGTTTCAGAATTACTGTTGCTATTTTTTGAAATCACTACTTAAAATTAAGTGCCTCGAGCCCCGCTTACATTTTAATGAAACGAATTTCCACTCGAACGCAATTCCTTAACATATATCCCGTAATTTTAATTTTAACACCACCACCACCAAACGTCATTATTACTTAAGAATTAAAATAACACCAATTTTAGAATTTATTTTATGAACTTTGTACATAGCGTCTTGGGTAAAAGTAGTTCGGCTTTTCTAAGTGATTCAATATTATTCGATTAGGTATTTCGAGATAACATAATTATGAATTCGCCGTGGGATTGGATACTTTTAAAATTATTATAACTTAACTTAGATAAGTAAAGTTGTAATAACAGTTTCTTAAATCTTATCCAGTTTCACAGTGTAGGTATTTCAACTTACTACGGTAATATACAAAGTTCCAGTTAACATGCATCTTTTGATAGATAGGGAACAGATCCTAAAAACTACAAAAGTCTCTACCACTAATTATAATTCCTAAATTCTGTTAGATTCAGACCTACATAAATTCTGAATTCAGGCGAAGTTCTGGGCACATTTGAAACTATTTCATCATGCGGGCTGTGCTGGCGCTGCTGCTGCGGCTGCTGAAGCCCTCAAGCGGCGCAAATACTGTAACCTAATAGGTAATTACAGTTTTGAGCCGTTTGGGGTCGAAACGATTGGGTCATGGGGCCCGAGTGCACGTCTCCTTTTTAAGGAGATCTCTCGCCGACTGATTGACACTGTGCGTGACCAGAGGGCTGGCTCTTTCTTTGCGCAAAGAATCAGCATTGCCATTCAACGTGGCAATGCTGCCAGTCTTCTGGGCACGTTCCCGGATGATAGCGATGTGGAGGAGTACTTCGACGCCTAAGTGTACCTTTCTTTTATATATAGTGTAAATAGTTAGTTCTAGTATAAGTTTGTAAAGTTTATTTTTGTTTAGTGTTTAAGTATGTACATATTTACACCTTTGTTTTAATTAATTTCATCATTGACACTGCGGAATATCTAGAAACTGTTGCATTATCGACACGCTAAGAACAAGAAACTTTATTTTCAACGCGATATACCCACTTTTAAGAAACACTAAATAGTTTCACACGATTCTAAGTTTTTGTATCTTAGTGCTCATCATTTAAAGCTTACAATTGTTTGCCCCCTTTGCCCTATATCCTAGGATAACCGCCCGCTATTCCTGTGAGTCTAGTACCTCCATCGCTAAACTATTGATCAGAATTACACATTCAGACCGTGGTACGTGGATTTTGCTCAGGCATTGCGTAGGTACTATACGTAAATGGTTTTATACAAGAATTTATAAATACGATTGGTCATCAAGTGGCTGAAATTCGACCGTTGTCCATTTAAAAATGTTTTGTTTCCTGCACTCCTTCTCCCCATCAACTTAAGTACATATGTAAAATCTAATACTTCTCTGTGCGTGCCAAAAATGGACATATCGCCGGATTATTGCAAACACCGTAAGTTTATCATAAAATCGCGTAACATCGTAAATTTATTTCTTCTCAATAAGGCAACGGTATATTTAAAAAAAATACTTTGGATTGAATTTATTGTATTTCAAATGCTCTGTTCACAATATATTGATGATTTATAATCTCATAAGATTAATTAGAAACTTACGGTGTCTGCAAAAATCTGGTGACAGATACAAAGTTTTCTTTTAAACCTTCTTACAATGAGGCCCTATCTAAATATATAAAACTTACACAATAGGTAAGTACATACATACAGTACAGGTATTTAGACAGCTTTTACTGTGTATCAAATCATTTTGGACGAAGTGAATTAGCATTGACTCTCTAGGGCTCCTGATTTTTCAGCTTGGTTGGTTTGTCAGTAAATAGAATATCCAACAATAGGGTTCCCTCAATTCCATGTTATCAAATTAAGATTTAGAATAAGTTAGGTAACTACTATTTTTAATTGAAACAAGTAACCGAATTTAAAAATATTAAAACAAGACATTATTTTTTCTGTGAATCAATTCAAAAGTTTAATAATACTTTTAACCTGCCAACCAAATATCTGTTATAATTATTTAATTTATCTAAAAAGTATGTGTGTATTATTAGATAAAGTACCTGGGCGACCCAGCTCACCTCGGGTGAAAATAGAAAAAACGATTTTGCCCAGATAAGAGACCTAGCTAGATCAATTTTTCGCCCCCGAAAACCCCTATATTGCAAATTTTATCGAAATCATTAGAGCCCTTTTTCGAGAACGTGATTACAAAATATATATACATACAAACAAATATTGCTCATTTAATAGTATAAGAATACAGAAACAGTGGTCTTCAATCATTTAAGTTTGTAACTAATTCACTAAAACGCAAACTTCGCGACATTTATGGCACGCTTAACAGCTTTAAAATTATTTTATGTAAATTATTTATTCGTTCCACACATTGTGATTTATTTAAGTTTAAATATTCTGTTCTCTTGTGATGATGACATTCCCTTCTAATGAGAAAATAGAAGACACTAGTTTAATATGGAGTTTTTTTTGTATTTGCTGGTAACTTATTTTATTTAACTTGGAGAACGTTATCTGTACCAAGATTTTAATCCATAAGTACATACTAAAACGATTTGATTTTCAAACTAGAAGTACCTAAAGCTCATCCTATAGCTGCATCACCCTTAAAAACGGCGCAATGTGAAACATAACTTATAAAAACGCCGTACGTCACCTGCACAGGATCTTCATCCATTTCCACAACACTTCACTAAAGTCGTTGAACAACACTAACAACACCTTCAACACAACTTGCCGATTTCCGTATTCGTCCGGCACTTGTTCAGAAAACTTTTTTGACTGAATTGTATGTTCAATATGTTCATGTCACATGTCTGTCGCATTCCTCATATAAATGTAGGTGATTTGCATCGTAAGGCCGCTCGCGTGGTCGTAATCAAAGTTTTTTTATTGCTTCGATTTGAGTATTTACTCTAGTCGATTCTTTTACATACATGCTAGGTAAGCAAGTTAATATTATTGGGTGATTTGCACAAATCTATTCGTTTTTTGCTTCTGCAAATCGATATCGTGTCTATCTATTTTACCTACCTCATCTATTTTTTTACTGAAACTAAATCCTTCTTTCTGTGAACTTTGGGAACAGAGTATGTAAATTGTTTTCACTAAAAGTTAAACTTTACAGATATTTTTTGTTATCATTACTGATATGTTAGGAACGCAAAATACAAGTACGGCTCTTGTATTGTCTTAGTGAACTGAGCAGTTCGCATTAGAATATACATTTTTTCAAACCGAATGATACTTTAATATAATGTTATACTTAATAGTCTGCTGTCATAATAATTTCTTTCCTATAGTCGCAATGCTATTGAAAAAGCAGTGAATTCCTTTTCACTGATACTAAATCGATAAGAAAGTAAATCGATTGCAGCACAATAGATATAGATAACATCTTTAGATCTATAGTATCTAAATGTGAGTATGTGGGTCGTCTTTTACTATAATAATACCTACACAGTAAACCAGTATTCTCGTCTGCGGCTTTTTCGTAGACGACTCAGCTACGCGGCTACGACCGCTACGAAGATGATTTTCGTAGAAGCTTACGAAGATATATGTAGCGCATTCGTAGAGCTTTCGTAGCACATATTCTTGTACAATACTCAAACATGAATCTTGAAACTTATATTCATACTAAGTCACTCCCTCCACTCTCGGTTGTCCTTTTTCGACATTAACGTGCCCAACTTGAGAGCTTCGTTCCGTTATCATGGCGATTGAGTCTGGTGGCGTTGATAAAGTTTCATTCAAAAACCTCGAAACAAATGGATAAAGATTGATAGTTATTGATTGCATACTAATCTATCCTCAGTTTAAACGACGACTCATGCGAATTATGTTCTTGGCTTTCATAATAAAGAAGACCTGTAAATTGCAGTTCTGCAATAGAATATTTGCTTATTCTATTGCATTAACTGGTTTAGCAAACTGCGCACTTATATAGTAAATACCTACCTCTTTTTATTTAAATGTATAAGTGTATTTATTCGCCACATTATGAATATTACTTACTAGGGCTGCAGCTTTATTCTGAGATGCAAATCCTTTTTTTCCGCTTACTTCAGCCACAAGTAAACTTCACATAGTATATTTACACTAGACAAACCAGCTAACATTATAATTCTTTTATACATATCTAGCATGCAAAACAACATAAAGACAGCCGTACCGTTTAAGTTCAATATCACAGTCATAATCGAGTTTTAATGGCTATTTTATCATACAAATGTAGTTAAATACCTCAGAATGATCCTCATCGTCTTCAAAATGGTCATACTTCACGAAGGCATACCGCAGTTGGTTCTCAAAGTGTTCCCTAGCTTCAGCTTTCTCTAGAGCACTCACTGCTGATTGTATTTTCTTCATATCTACTAAGAGCACTTTAATAACTGCACTTGAATTTTATGGATTGTATGGATCTTTTTCAATCATTTTCCCTATTTTTTCAAGTTTTCTCTCTAAAATTGAGCACGTTAAGTACGTATAAGCGATTTCAACTGTCCATATGAGAGATACTAAACCGGTGAAGGTGTAAAACTATCGACAAAACATTCCTTCGAGGTGTTTATGGGGGTGGAGCGGTTGGTAATTACTTTCCATCAAACTAAATTGTGTATAGACATGCATGCATAGATTTAATGTTATATTGTTTGTATGTTTCGTTGCGTTGGTAGACTGTGTGTTCATTCAAATTATTTCGTTCAATGCATTCGTGTGTTTATTATTTAAGAAAAACTATGAAACGTATATAAAGTGCAAAATCATTGCATGCAATATGTATCAAATACCGGTAAAATATATATATATTGTTTGCTAGTATTATAGGGCCAGGTAAAGGAATGGTATCGATAATTTTATTATTTATGCACTTATTGAAAGAAGCAAAAGATACCGAAGATATTTGGTGAACGGTCAATAATGTTCATCATCTAGATTTAGCAAACATTTATGATAGGGCTACTATATGGTTATGCCCTGAGCATTATGACTAGTGCCCATAAAAAGCATGACCCGACAATTATTATAAATAAAACAAACACTTTAAAAATAATAAATTGAATAAAGAGTGACTGGCTCTCATTGTATCTAGTGACCAAGGGCACAGAAAACATAAGGAACCAGGATCCGTCTACTTACAATCACAGTTCACACTAGTATTATAAAGGCGAATGTTTATGTGTGTGTGAGTGTTCGTGTCTGTATGTTTGATACTTCTTCACGCTCAAACGGCTGGACGGATCTGGATGAAATTTGGCACAGTGATAGATTATAGTCTGGAATAGCACATAGACAATCCCGGGCATAATATGTTCCCTTGGGATAACTTTCGACATTCACGCGGGCGAAGCCGCTGGCAGAAGCAAGTATTGTATAAATATATCATATCTTGTTATCAAAACAAAACATTTAAATGCCTATATTTTGTAACAAGCACGTATGTATTCTCGCTAACATCACACGTTATGTTCTACACACACTCCCACATTTCCCTAAGACACGTATTAACTAGAAATATATAACATCACTAAGTCGGAATAGTGTTCACAGTATACAGCGTTCAAGCCACATATGAACCTAGGTAGCTGATCCAGGTATCACGAAACAGAAACTATTTGGGACATAGTTTATTCCGTGCTGAAAGGTAGCCAAAAAACTCTTATTTGTCTAGAAGTCGTATATTTTTGTGTTATATGACCTGAGATTATTAGATAAGTGGTCGTAAATACATTGGTAAAACATCCGCTCGTGGAACAAAATCCAGGGCCGAAATAATTTGACATAATGTGTAAGCCAACAATGCGAATTTACGTATTTGGTCTATTTGACAAAACTGCTCCAGCATATCACCTCTTAGTCTATGCTAGACGTACCTGGTGTATTCTGGTCCTGACCCTGACCTCTGGATACTTAAAATTTGTTTCTCCAACTTTGTGAGCTGTTTTCTTCCTAGATAATATATAATTATTTTGTTTATTTATCGAAAAAGTGGTTGTGAGGGCCGAATTTTCAGCCATTTCCAAATCAATTGACATTACATCCTCCTGTCACTGAGTTCGCCCTTCGATGATTATAATTAACAAGATCGAGCGATACACATTATGCAGCATGTTATCTTGTTTTTCTAGCATTTGAATAACCTACATTCCGGTACTAAATTGAAAATTAAGGAATTGTAGCTTGAAAGTGTTAACAAAAATATTGTAACTTATATTTCTGGGACTATGAAACATCTCTGAAGTAAATTTACAATAAACAGTTTAAAAAAAAATCCATCACAAAACCATCTGAAAATGCTACTTAGCACCTATTTTCTTTAATAAATAATTTTAAATATGTATAATTCACAAATTCAGGCAAAGGGCTTTTTTTTTTTTTTTTTTTTGGCTTTGCGAGCTTTGCATTAGCCAATGACAAAGGTAGGGAAACCAAGGATATAAAAAATTGGAGAATTTGGATTGGGAAAAGGATTAGTTTCTATGTAACTAAATACATATAATTACAATACATATATTTACAATACATATAGCTACAATACTTAAAGGAACAATTATAGTTTGATATCATTAGTATCAATAAATCTGGCTAATATGCTATATACATCTGCATCGTTATAATGTAGTAAACAAATAATAGAGGTAGGAAATGGAATATGGATCGCCAGGAGTTGAGAGGTAAAAGCAGACCTATCATACAATGTACAGGAAAAAAATATGTGGTTCAAGTCCCCGTATTCTCCACAAGAGCACATAGGATCATCAACAATTTTAAATTTGAACAAGTGTGCAGGGGTACAAACATGAACCAAACGGAGTCTGCATAAAACAGAAGTGATTCTTTTGCTAAATTGAAAATTGTTAAACCACGGCTTACGTGGAATAGACTTCTGTATTAATCGATAATATTTCCCTTTGGTGACATCATCAGCCCAGAAACTAGTCCACGCATCATATAAATAAAATTTGGGCAGAGAAACCAAGTCATGACAATAATTACTATACGGACATACATCTCCGACATGAATAGCTTCGTTAGCTAACCGATCAGCTTTTTCATTACCAGAAATGCCCACATGACTTGGAATCCAAGCCAAAACGATTCCATAACCCCTTGATGAGCATACGTATAAAAGATTTTTAATATCAAAGACAATAGGAGACTGTTTATGAGACTTGAAGGGAAATCGTTGTAACGATTGTAAGGAACTCAACGAATCACAAAAAATTATTGTTTTTGATAGCTTCAGTAGGAGTACATACTCAATGGCCTTTAAAAGACCATAACATTCACCGGTATATACACTAGATTCGGGAGGTAACTTAATTTTTTGTACAATTTTATATTGTGAATGGTAAACCCCAACGCCAACACAACTATCATTAGAATGTTTAGACGCATCAGTATAGATTTGATGCCAACCAGTCCAGTCATTGTCAATAATGCGCCTAAATTCGACATCTTGATTGGTATCGCTCTTTGATACTCCTATATTGAATTCGATTCGTGGTGGTACAATGAGAGAATTGAAATTATGACAATACAAAGGTAATTGATTACTTTGATAAGTTGGAGCTTCTAATCTGTTATATTTACGCAGACTTTTAACAAGACAAGGTGCAGCCTTATGCGCCCAATAATTTGATGAATCTACCTCTTCAGCTAGCTGTTTTAATTTAGAATGTAACGGATGACATTTCAATTGCAAACTACAGAAATAATAACGATCACTTAGGTACAGTCTTCTTAACGATAAAGGGGGTTCACAGCACTCCACTTGAAGACAATTTATTGGACTAGATTTCATCGCCCCCGTAATAATCCTCAGAGCCTTCGATTGAATGCCATCCAGTTTCTTGAAAGCACCCACATTTCCAGGGTGCAATAAAAAAGTTCCGTAATCCAACACACTTCTTATCAGGGCATTATATAAAAGTCTCATGGAAGAAGGATGTGCTCCCCACCATACACCCGAGAGACATCGCAAAATGTTTAAATTACGCTCACACCTTTTCAAAATATATTCACAGTGAGGAATTCCAGTTAATTTGGAATCTAAAATTACTCCCATAAATTTTGCCTGGTCTTTCACCTGTAAAGATAAACCTCCATACTCAACATTAACCGCTGGCAATTTCCGTTTTCTAGTATAGAGTACAACAGAACTTTTTGTTGGTGATAGGGCAAGATCATTGTAATCTAGCCAGACCTTTAACTTAGTCAAAGCCGTGGTTAAAGATTCACAAATATCATCTGTTTTGTACCCAGGAACATAAAGAAGCAAGTCATCCGCATACTGAAGAACATTAGCATATCTAATAAGAGAGCACTCTAAATCATATGTGTATATGTTATACAATATAGGACTAAGCACAGAGCAGAGGCAATCCCTTCCAGATCGTTCGACATATGCATGTACTGTCACTGGAATCTATTGGGTATTTAATGAATCTTTCATATAAAGAATTTACAATAAAATTTACTAAAAGAATTGGAATATTTAGTAACATTAATTTTTGTTGTAGGATTGAAATATTAACATTATCATATGCCGCACTTATATCTAAAAAGGCTGCAACCACAGAGTCATTTCTAGATAGCGCTAAACGTACATCTGTGGTAAAAATGGCTAAGCTGTCAATAGTACATTTACCTTTCCTAAAACCGAACTGAGAATTTGATAATAAATTATTGTGCTCTATAAACCATTCCAATCTATTTTTGACTAAATGCTCTGCAATTTTAGCTAGTACCGAAGACAAAGCTATTGGCCGATACGATGACGGATCTGAACTCGTTTTATTTGGCTTCAATAACAATATCAAAGTTTGAGTTCGCCAAGATTAGGCAAAGGGCTTGTAACTTATTGTCCGGTGAGTGTTCTAGAGGAAAACGAAAAGTGTTGCCAGCCAGTTTGTTTCAGTATGGTTAATGTCATGACCATATGGCAGGGCTATTGAGCAAGTATAACCAGGGCGAAAATTTTATAGCTGAGTATGTGCGGTTTGCTTTACTATAATATCTTAAAAGTTTCAGACTCGATAACTATCGTCAGGGGTCCACTTTCAGATGGATGTAAGAATATGCCTAAAATTGTGATGATAGATAGAGAGAGGAAGGCCAAAAAAAAAATATTGATTGATTAAGGAATGATATGAAAAAAGGAGTGTTGAAAGCGTGGTAAAATTGACACTTGACAATGGAGAATGGAAGAAGAATAGTACATTGTTCACCGAGAGGAGAAAGTGACCGATTACCGTCGAGGGTGTCGTTTGAAGCCCGAGCCGTAGGCGAGGGCTTTAAAACACCCGAGATCGGGAATCGCACTTTCTCTCGAGTGATACATAGTGCTTTATACTACACCTACGAGGAAAATAAAAAACTAAATCTTTACTAATTGAAATTTATATTGAAATTGTTGCAGTTAGTGAAGCTTAATGTAACACTTTTTCCCGCCTGCAATTTTCACATGTTCTTTTTTCAAATTGTTTGACACCATCCAACACACAGCTAGTGGCCAGTGTCATTTTGCGAACTTGGAGATAAAAACTCACTGTAAAAACTTTTTGGATTTTGATATTTAGGTTACCAGCGCATAGTCTTACCCAAAATTAAAAAAGAAAAACCACGTAAGAAATGGATTTTCATACACTTTTCTCTCCCGCTCAGATGCGTTTTCTCGCCGCATATTTGTTCGATATGCAATGACGTACTTTCTACCGTAAATTTGATAAAGTATCAAGGTACTTTCCGAGCAGGTGTAGTATAAAAAGTATTGCATCAATCATAAGTAACATGGGGAAAGGTTAGAAAGATGAGCACACATATGAGTGTTATGTACTAGGGTTGTAAAAGAATTTCAACACTTCCTCCAATGTCAGAACTTAATTCGCAAGTTTTCAACATCATATCAACCGAAGACGAGATTTCACTGCTGGACATAGGCCTCTCCCAAGCGTCGCCACGTTGACCGGTCCCGTGCGTCACGCATTCAGCGGACTCCTGCCACTCTCACTAGGTCATCTGTCCACCCAGTGGGAGGCCTTCCAACGCAGTGCCATAGGTCATCACTGGCAACAGACATTGGTCATGGACTTTCGTCTTGAGATACTGTGGTAAGTTGGAGGAGAAGATAGCGCACAACTTCCCGAACCCTGCCCAGCCGAGTCAGATTCAAAAGTTAGACTTATCTAACTGGACCGTTTGTCCTAGGTAGATTTGATCGTCTACAACTTCGAGTGTAAAGCTTCCGATCTTGATAGGAGTAGGTGTTACATGGCCATTCAACATAACCTTGGTTTTCCCATGTTCATTTTTAGACCCACACTTTCGGAAGCTCTACTGAAGTTATTGAGCATTGCAGTGAGTTCCTCCTTAGTCTGAGCCAGGATCGCTGAATCATCGGCAAATCAAAGGTGAGAGATGTACTCGCCATTGACCTTGATGCTTAGCCCTCTCCAGGTCAGAACCTTGAAGAGAGCCATCCAGTGCAGCGGTGAACAGTTTTGGGGATATGACGTTTCCGTCTCACAACTCGCTGCAGAAGGATAGGTTCCGAGATCTGATCCTGAAGTTGGACTAACACAAAAGCGTTTTTGTAAACACACTTCAACACCTCGATGTACCACCACCGTCGAAAGGTAACCGGTCTAGCACCGTTGAAGAGACTGCAGTACAGTCCACAAACGCTAAGCAGAGAGTGTAGTTTTAACGGCAGTATATGGCGCAAAGACCTCTTTTAGCAACTTTGAACCGAGTTGAAATCGTATCTAAAGATATAGAACCTGATTTTCATATCACTACCGCCAACAGCTTCAATGCCGAGTAACAGTTAAGTTTAGTTTAGGAACTAATTTTAGGAAATCGCCTAAAAAGTGACAAAAACTCTTTCGGGAATATAGTGCCCCTTGATTACCAACAAGTTCTTTTTTTTGTAGAAATCTATTTAGATATTCTTTAATTATTATTTTGAACTCTATCTCAAGCTTCCATTCCCCATCTTTGTTATATCCCTACTACGGGTACACTTGTTCTATCTCATGACGGCAGGTTGGTCTTAGTCTAAGCCTGAGTCTGTGTGGTCAGGCGATACTGAGCGCTCCCGAGCATATGCACACAGAAACAATGTGCATCTAAACACACGATTAGTTACCAACCCGCCGTCGTTAGATAGAATAACTGTATCTACATACATAATAATATTATGTCAGTAGACAAGTCAAGTCAATGTATTGACTTGAATTTGCCCTGACAGTTTCCCAACCAAACTCACTCAAAATCCCGCAGACGATGGCGCATATGTTCAGCATGATTGGAGCTCATGCGTCGTTTTTGTGAACCGACTTGGTATAAAGTGGTGGTTATGTCTAAACTGGCCTCAACTAGCTTCTTTAAAAATATTTGTCTCAGAACGCTTCTAATGTACAAGTCTTCCTACATTGTTTTTACATTCAAGTTACTAATTTTAAAATTTAATTTAATTTCAATAAAACAGCCGAAGCCCAATTAAACTATTCAAACACATTGTACAAAAAAAGAGAACAACCAAAATGCTAAAAAATACAATGAAATCTAACATTAATTTTAAAAAAAATGTCGTTCTTCTCCTTGGGAACCTATTGGCCCTTATCTTTGACGACTGATTTTTTTTCAAAAGCAGTAATTGGGAATGTGTACATCATCACAATTTTCTTAAATGGTTTGAATAGGTTGACACGCCGACTTGTAAAAAATTGCAAAAAATATTCATAATTGGCGTCTGGGTTGACGAATGTATATAGTCAATAAATGAATAACTCTAGAGACTTACTCATTTATCTATCATATAAATAAATCTAGATCATCCAGGCGATCCAGACGCCAATAATGAATAATGTATGACATGGTTGCGGTTTGCCATTCAAGCCAGGTATGAAAATTATGATGAGAAAGAAAGCATATATAGAAAACCTGTGAAATCTCATCAAATATAGAAGTGTTCATATTCTGATACGTTTTCTTTACGTACTGCTTACAAGTAAAACAAAAATAGTTTCATGGCTTTTCATTTAAAAATTGCAAAAACATAGGTTTAAAAACAAGTGGTAATCATTAAATGTAGTTTCAAACAAAAAGCTTTGAAAGCAGTTTCAAAAAGATTAGTTATTAATCATTTCATTTATTTGTATCCACTGCTACCATATACACAGAGACTTATTTAATTGTTAATAAATAATCACCTTATTTAGCCTATTCGTTCAGATCTGGTGTATGCTGGTTTAAGTCATATTTCTTTATTTGTTAAACAGTGTTGATTACTTCTAAACTTCTCATCTTACTATAAAACATAAGAAATAACCGCTTCAGTTACGTTAAACATTGATGGCGTCTCTAACCGGTTCCACCAATTCAAGACTATATGAGAGCGGATCAAATTAAAATCTTTATGGCTGCCTTCAAAAGTTTCCTACTTTCTAAAGAATGTGTGGAAACAACGATCGTAAGTCATAAATATCGGCTCGAACGCAGCACGAACGCTAGCGTGCGTTCCACATACAACGCGTTAGTACGTACCCTGGCGATCTCCTCCTCTGCCAATAGCATGGCCTGTGCTCTGTCCTTATCATCCATTGTGTCCATTGTGTCAATATTGCTCCCACTAAACAATTAGTTACACAAAATATCGCAACAGAAAAAAACCGCCCGACGTCAGGGCGACGTAAAAAACAACTGGTACACATTACCCGGGAGTTTTTCCAAGGGCTTATTAAAAGAAGGAGAAGGTAAAGTAAATTAGAGCAATATGGTTTATTAATGTTAAAAGTAATTTAGTTCGGATGCGGGGAGCAGCGGACGTAGCGTGCGGTCACGCGACCCGGGACGTCGCCGCCAAGCACCGCCGCGCCGAGTTTGTTTTAAAATTCATACTATATGGCGAACCTGCGACAAATCATTCCAATGTGAGACTATACAAACATACTAACTAAACAACCGAAACGTTTTAGTTTAAACGAACAGTAATAGGCTAGTTATATCCACTTGGAAGGTCACGAAAAGGTTCATGTTTGATTAACTAACCTTTGTGTATAGAATGAGAAACCTTTTGAACAATGTACCTACTTGCCAGCATTAAATCAAGTGCAAAACCCGAAAAAGGTTGGACCAATTTTGACGTTTTTTTGGGGTTCCGTAGTCAACAAGGAAAACTTATACTTTTGCCATGTCCATCTCTCCGTCCGCAGCTTAGCTCTGAGACTCTTAGTACCAGATAGCTGTAATTTGGCATGGATATACTTATTAATCATACCGACAAAGTAGTAAAATATAATCATGAAAAAAATATATTTTTATGGTACGTCGCTATACACGTAAGTGGGGATGTTTTTTTTTCTCCACTATCCCATGGTGAGGTATCGTTGGATAGGCCATTCAAAAATATTACGGGTCTGTAAAAACGATTCTTCGGTCCGGGGATCCGTTTATGCAAAATTAATCTTTAAATGGCTCATTTTTGCTAGAGTCAAGTGTGTTCCCGTCCCTGCCAGACAAATGGTTGCTTTTGGAAATGTGGCATTATTCACGACAGTAGTATATATAACGCAATTAAAAGGAAAACTAACACAGCTATGTAGGCTTTACAAGTTTTCGAGTAATAGTCGATCAACTTAAAAAAGTACTTGGGAAAGTAAAAATTCACAATAATGCGGATTAAGAGGGCCAATTCCTCTTCTTAGTCCGCATTATTATGCAACTTTGGGATCTTACAAATGCGCGTGGCCCAACACACACTTGGCCATTTTTGTGTATTTGGAAAGGTCCATTGGATGTTTTATGTTCACAATTAAATCCGGTAGATGGCGCTGCAATCGAATTCGGGCCCAAGCAGAACAACGTCTTTCGGGTCCGCATGTTTTACATAAAACACAATCTGGTCGTCAATCATATATATGAAAATGTCCTAATAATTGTCTTAGACAGGCCTCTACCCAACAGAAGTGCAACTCCTTCTACTTTGATCTTGTCGTTTTAAATATTTAAAGCTTGCCTTTCCCCAAATATCGTTAAATCCCAAACAAGATCAAAAATGGTATTAGATGGTACAAATACTAGTGAAAGTTTCTCTTGAAATCTCTAGGTATAACAGTTTCACCACCATACATACATCCCTTATGTTGTTGTCTCCAGTTATAAGAACAAGTCGCACCGTGGTAAAGGTCGCGGCACGTAAGTTTAATCAAAATGTATTGAAATTAAACGATTTAAACCGAAATGAATATATAACAATAAAATTGTCAACGGTTAGGTCGTCTAAAAGGGATTCATTTCTGTATAAATCGATTAATTTTATTAACACATTAGTACGTTTTGGTTCAACTTACGTGTCGTGCACTATATCAAGGTTGATAGCCGTGCAGGGTTAGCACCCTGGGCATTTCTGAAGTGTCCGCACTGTCACCCACGAATTGCTTCCAGTAGACTAGCTACTGTCTTTTTTAACCGACTTTCCAAAAAGGAGGAGGTTATATGTTCGACTATATGTATTTTTATAAATATGTTCACCGATTGCTATTGATAGCTATTTTTTAATCGACTTCGCAATAACCGACTTCCAAAAGGAGGAGGTTCTCAATTCGGATGTTTCAATTTTTCTTTTTTAGGATTCTGACATAACTCCGTTATTTATAGGCGGATTTGCAAATTTTTTTTTTGTTTGTAAGGGTATACGAGGTGGTCCCATCTGCACCAAATCATAATATGATGATAGGATCCCATTTGCCATTCATTCATTATAATTAATTTCATTTTCCATTTTTCCATTGAGGTAACTTCTCAAATATGTAGCGATTTTGGTATTTTCAATAACATGGCAAACATTTTCATTCAGAAAGTATCATTTGGTGAAGTGGAACTGATGAAGAAGACCACAGATGGCCACTGGAACTCCTTAATAAGTAGTCATGGGTATAAGATATCTTGCATAGTTAAATGATTGTGATGAAGCCAATTTAAATAAATGGTTCTAATGAAAATGGTACCATCAAAAGATCTGGTGATGTAGCTGGATCCGGAACTGCGTAATTAAACCATGGACCCCAGTCGTGTTTAGGCTTGTTGGAATTGTTATGACTAGCCCTCTGGCTATAAATTATGGTAATAATTTGTTACAAAACTAAAAACACAAAAGCCAAAACTTTTTACCAATAAATTAAACCGACTTCCAAAATAAACCACTGCAAAACTGTAAAGCGTGGCAACACTGACTTCCAAAAATGAAATTGTTTTCCATTTTGCAGTGTTTTTATTTGGCAGTCGGTTGTAGTTTATTTTAAAAAAGTTTTTAATTTTTATCTTTTTTTGTTGTTCTAGTGAGCAAGTTTACTGGTTTATTATGGAAAGGTTAAATGAAAATGAAATATATATAAGACCACAAGGAGCGTAAACTACAACAAAAAAGTTCGCAAAAAGAATCATCAAGATCGGTTCATGAACAAAAAAGTTATGCCCGAATAGACCGAATACCAAGAAACTTTAACATAACTAGTGAAATGAGTATACCAGGGTGAACCGTATACGTCTGCGTACTAGTGCGTACCCGTTCAGAGTATACCGATACTGCTGGCGTGATGTTATGTTATGAAATGGGGTATACAAAAAACAGACTTGCGACTGCATCAACCGCGCGAAATTTACCGTCATTTATTGAAATGCCGAGTTCCACTCTACATAATTATATCCGCGAAGTTCTTCATCAGATCTTTACCAAAGGATATAATCCAAGTTTCATAATACATTTTTGTTCCAAATGTGAAAAGGCCGGGCAAAAAAATTGAGTTGAACTTTTTCACCTAAGCACAGAGAAACTTATATATACGGACATAAGCATTTCTTATTGGGGCACCAAAGCTGTAGCACCGCTCGCGCTGTACTACATTTCATATATTTTCGATTATATGAATTAACTGAAACAAATGAAATATAGTGGCGGAAGATGACGTTTTAAATATATTTTTTTTTGGAAAATACTATGTATTTACCTTTTAAAATCTATGTACCAAAAAATAACATGAGTAACCGAAGTTATGACAGTTCAAAGTTTAATAACACGACAAGTTCATCGGTAAAGACTAAAGACCCAATATTAGGGGACGTCATCAACCGGTCATGAATCCTGAATCCAGACTCTGTGCTACTGAAATATTAATACGTGTGCCTTTTTTACGATTGCATGACATAGCGCGACTCCACGTCCACATAGACAACTACTTATTGTGCTCCACACTCCTTTCATTGTCAAATCGGTTAAAATACATAACGCAAGCTAGTTGACAAATTTAACCCTTTATCACGGGGATCCAGCGCTAGGAAAGAAAATTCGGTTCAAATAAATCTCACTAGATGACGGTTTAAGAACCGATTGAATTGAATATGTATATATATAGAAGAAGTTTGTGTAAAATTAACTTTATCTGGAATTGAACATAAAATTGTATGTTCTTGTTTAATCAACTCTCTTAAGCACAAAATTATTGAAAAGAAAGCTCTTAATTCACATTTCAAATATTACCTATTTGAACGGATCATTTAAAATTGATGCTAATAGATGCACGGTTTTAAATTTCTGAGGCATTCCACGCTATAAAACAAATCGTCACTGTATTTGAAGAATAAAATATGCACGAACCGAGTTAACTCTTTTACTAAGCCGTGGAACGGAACCGAACGCGATCAATGTACAAAAAATAATCAGATAATCAGACAAAATACGCTAGTTTCGTCGGCACGGTTTCATTGTATGGGATGAGGCATCTGTATGCTAGTATTATATTATCTGTGCCTATAATATGGATCTATTGATCAAAGATTTCTTTTATATCTTTTATTTGCCAATAGAAGGAGCCAATTTTAAAGACAACCCTTTCATAAATATTAAAGCCGTTATTGCTTCAATAACGGAATATGGTTGGCCGCACCTTTTAGGTGGAAACTAATTTCAAATACAAATGGGATTATGATATAACTCGCGTAAAATAAAACTAAACAAAAGACTAGGCATAAGTATTAAGAAAGTCCGGTTTTTAATCTAAAACGATGCATCTATAGTTTGGAACACGACCATGAATATGAATAAATATAAATTATCCAAGGCGGGAAAGTCAGACACACAAATACAAAAAGCAACGTGTAGGTACTATGATCGCATCCCATACCACCGCTAGCCACATAACCACCCACCCCATCCCAGTGTAGGTTAGTTCGTCCCCCTATCCGCCTGCTCTGAAGAGAATAATATCGACCTCCTAAACTGCCATAAAATCCTGGTACCGACAGTCAGTAAACGTTGGTAGGCTCGACAGAGTACCTTCAACCGCACGTCACAGTAATATTTGCACCACGAAGCCCTTGTACTAAGTGCTAAAGTCACTCTTACGAAATTGAATTTAATGTTTTATTATGCGATTGACTGTAGTTCGCAACTTTTATAGAACTATTACTAGACCCGCAATATTGCTAACATTCTTGGCAAGTTACTAAGAGAGCATAAGTACTCAGGTCAAAAATATAGAAAGGATTCACATAAGAATACTCGTAGTAGATGTAGATACTTTGAAAGCTCGTTGGCTACGCACAATGGATGGATGTAGTTTTCTGTGACGGCCGCGAGATTGCCATAGTGCTTGCAATTGCTTAATTCATAACGTGTAGATTACAATCTAGAGCGTGGCGGAATTTAGCTACCACATAATAAAACAGAGATGCCTCCCATGCGATCGTTTCGTCTAGTGTCTTGCAGAGTGCGATTGACTGTTTCCAGTGATTTTTGAGTGCCATAGATACAGATAAAAAATAAATTACAAACATTTCGTCTTTTATTGCTGTTATAAAGATACTATCTGATGCCTGCGGCGCCACCCGCGTCTAAATAGTACTTCCACCGATATCTTCGCTAAGGCGAGATAAAAGACGCGATGTGGATTTCCGTCTATGTGATTCGTCGATTGTTCGTACTCTTGGCCTTTGCCTTGCCGAATTTATTACGAAATAAGGCTGCAGGTCGCTATAACTATAGTACCACCGACACTACAACAAACTTCTTGCAATTACCTTATCAATATAAGGTTTTCAGCACAAAACTCAAATGTTGGCATTCAAGTGACAAACTTAACCTTAGTTGAGCGAGTAGGTACTTTATTTTAATATTTTACTTCACAAAGCTTACATCACAATATCCGCTAGGGCTAGGTATCAATTACAAAATCAAATACTAAATTACCTACTTTCACAGGAAAATGCAACTGTGCAGCTATACGCGGTTTATTCGGAGCCGCTATAAAGTTTGAATCAAACTAAAACTAAACTACGTCAGAACTAGGGATTTTACGGAAGTGATGATAAAGGGATTGGGCTATTCTGCCCGCGTGGTGGATTACAGCCCATTCCCTCTCACAGAGAGGAGGCCTGTGTCCCAGCAGTGGGAACTTTAAAAGGCTGATGATGATGATATCGGAACCGAAATCGGAATCGGAGATTTTAAATTTATTTTACGGAATCGGAACCGAAACCGAAATCGGCATCGGAGGCGGCGGCTGAAGAAAGATGTGTTTAGAGATAGCAGGTTTAATATCTGAACTGAACTAAAAAGACCAGCCTTTTTAGTTAACGTACATTGTTAACCAGCCATTTCAATTACAGTTCAAACACAATACACCGAATTAGGTGTTGAAATAAACAAATAAGTTTTCTAAAATCGCTATCAGTGTTATAATTATAAACAGGTTTGTACGCGTTGACTGCGGCCGCGTGCCGCCGCCGCCGCTGCGCATCGAACTCCGAAACCTCAGATTTAAAAGTTTCGGACACGAAATCAAAATCGAAGTTCCGACTTTTCGAATTCGGAATCGAACCTCCGTAACATACCTAGTCTGAACCATCAAACTCCCATTACAGACATCGGTACAGGTGAAACTAAACAAAAGCTTGTAATAACTAGTACGACACAAGATAAACTTGCCTCAAGACTCATCAATGAGGTATGCTCATCCTCCGGTCACGCCACAGTGACGCTTGGAGCCCTTTATCCAGCAGCGGACGCCATTTGGCTGATAATGATGAAGGCTCATCATAATTATGTCGGCAGCTCAAAGCAATGGACTTAGAGCGAGGTTTAAACAAACATGCTCCTCAACTCCTCGACCGGTCATTAGACTTATTTTTAGGTTTCCGTACCCAAAGGATAAATGGGAGGTTCCCATTTCTGAGACTCCGTGGGCCGTCTGTCGGTCTGTATGACTGTCCGTCTGTCACCAGGCTGTCTCTCATGAACCATGCTAACTAGACAGTTTAAATTTTCACAGATGATTTATTTCTGTTGCCACTATAATAAAAAATACTAAAAACAGAATAAAGTAAATAATTAAGTGGGGCTCCCATACAACAAACGTGATTTTTTTGCCGTTATTTGCGATAATGGTGCGGAACCCTTATTACGCGAGTCCGACTCGCTCTTGGCCGGTTTTTTGATTACACGTGCTGTATTCGATCGCGGGGCCACAAGCTGCACCTTCCTTGTACTTATCCTGCCCTGGATCCTGTACTGCGTTGTAGCGATAAGCCATCTAGCTAGCTAAATTGCCTGATCCTCGGGCTTGCCCATGCAGAGATTCAGCACGTTATTGGCGGGACTAGATATGAATGTTACTATGTACGTACTAGCAGGGTGCAGAAAATTTGCCGACGACTACCATCCCGCTTACCCGCGCGGCGCGGCGCCTCGCATTCGTCTCGTTTGTTCGCCGAGCGTCAAACTGACGTCACAAGGTCATGACTCTATGGAAGAATGGAATTTAAATTCTATTTCTAAGGATGTCTATTTATATTTTTCAAAGTTGGTGCATGTTAATGGCGAAAATTTTCTGCGTCTGTCCTAGGGAACTGATACTATTCTATAGTGTATTTATTCAAATATGTAAATTAAAATTAAATAAAGGAGAATAATAAATTTTGATAGAGATTTTCTAATCCTACTTCTTCCGAGTTCCTAATACAAATTTAAATTAAACAGAAACTTTTTCAATCGCATTTATTTGAGCACATTATCATACAAAATGTTACAATGTATTTAATATAGGGGTTTATTTTACGATTCTATAACTAATATAATGATATACATCTGATAAATTCATCACTAAACTTTTGATATTACAATACATATGTAGTTAGTTGGTTTTAATTTATATATTTTTAATCCATTCACTATTTGGCTGTTAAACTCGAGCTCTATACAAATTTCAAATATATTTATAGTGCGCGACTCATAAGTTGACCCAAAATGTACCAATGTTTTATTGATATTAAACGATTTAAACCGTTATGATTCCTTATAAAACGACTTAAACATTGATAGTTTGTATATTGTCAACGTGTTGGACGTATAAAAGGGCTTAATTTCGGTTTAAATCGTTCAATTTCAATAAAACGTTAGTAAATTTTGTGTCAACTTATGTGCCGCGTACTATAACATTGATTATTTTATTAAAACATAGCAAAAATCCACCAAAAAAAATTGAGTTCTTTTAATTAAATAAGACCCTGGTAATCGGGTATCTAGGCCGTTTTTTTAGGGTTCCGTACTCGATAGGTCCAAACGCACTCACGCGTCCGTCTGTCTGCCTGTCTGTCAGTCGTCTGTCACAGATTTTGTCCGACTGTCACGCTTTTTTTATTTCCAATGGACCTATGAACTTGAAATTTGATGATTATGTTTATTTTATTATTATTACGTACATTATTTTGCTAACAAATACCAATATATTGATAAATTGGCTCGGAACCCTAAAAGTGCGAAGTCCGAAACGCACTTGACCGGCTGGCAATGTATAGTGTCATCCGCGACAGTTTATATATTATAACTTGCTTACCTATCTATAAATATAGGTCTAGGGTCTAAAGTGTACAACAATAAGAAATAGCGTCTGTTTCCTCATTTTTAACCGAATATTCATATAAACAACCCATGCCATCGTACAGTGCCGCCATAACATTATTAGTATAAACCGCACGAAACCATCTTCATTTACTGAGCTTTAAAAATCACGAAAACTTGACATAAAACAAGGATGTAAGTTAATTATTGTATACAATCATTCGTTACAAGTCAATCTTTACAAATGTCAATAACAACAATATCAATATTAAAATTGTTTTACTATTAGCTAGTTATGGATACAGAGGATAGGATAAAAACTTTCTAATTTCTAAATTCTTTCATAATTTCTACGTTTTAGGTTGAATACGGTATTATAAATGCAAGCAAGCAAACACATATTGTATTCTATTGCACAAAACATGTACTATTGCCCTACAGTTAAAGTAAATAGTAAGTGTAAATGGCAGAATGCCCTTTAGGTAACATTATATTCAGCTATTTGGCAAGTATTATGGTACTTATTGGATCCAGACTCGGGATTTAGATCATGTGTGAAGGATACACAAGCATAACGCTATTGTATCTATCCCGAGCCGCTTAATTTTTTTTGATTCAATCCAAATAGTTCTAGCAATGAACAACTTCGAATTAATTCATAATTAATAACAGAAGTAGCAATAACTTCTAAAAAAATCATATAATAAAATCTTGATTTGTTATAATCTAAGCAAAGAGATTCAAAGGTTTACAAAAAATATACACACATAGCTGACTAAAATTGTACTATTTTATGGGTAACATAAGTAACTAATATTTATTCAATACATTTATGAAATTATACCTATTTATATACACTTATTAGTCTTAGGTAAATGATAAATATGATAACTTAATCCAATGTCTTTATCGAATGTTATTATAAT
The DNA here is from genome assembly GCA_947562075.1 of Orthosia gracilis. Lineage (NCBI taxonomy): Eukaryota > Metazoa > Arthropoda > Insecta > Lepidoptera > Noctuidae > Orthosia > Orthosia gracilis. The sequence goes on from OX387268.1 coordinate 7,853,520, forward strand.
ACATTACAGCATGTTACAATCTTAAGAAAATAAAAATTTTATATTTTATGTAAATAACATTTTTATCATAAATAAATATTGCATCAACTTTGACAGTAACATAAATTTGAATTTCGTAATACTTAAAAGTTGATTTAACAGCATAGCAAAAAATCACACCATTATTCAAAGTTAGAAGGGTGTTATTAAAGCGTCTCTGTATTATATGAGTGTGTTTTTGTATTTGAAGTTTAATGGGCCTTGTATAGTTCAAATTGTACCTATTTATATTTTTCTTACACAACAAGTTAACGCTTATTCTAGGAAAGCGTCAACTGTGACTACCTTTTAAATGATTTTTTAGGTAATTTTTATAAGGAACACTGTGACTTTCAATATTTTCGTAATCCTGTTACTTCTGATGATGAAAATAATGTTACTTGCAAGGTTATAAATATAGATCAGCCTTTGAGCTGCTTTTTCTGTTTTCCTCGACTTTGAAGTCAGCTTCTCTTGACGTTTGTTGACGCACCTTCTGGCTGTAACAAGACAATACAATTATTAGTTTCATCTAATTAAAAGATGTCCACTGCCACTGATAATGATTATAATACTAGCATACAGATGCCTCATCCCACACACAGAAACCGTGCCGACGTAACTAGCGTTATTTTTCTGAAACTCTAAACTGGGTAGGTTACCGTATCTGCCGGCTGAAATACCAGTAAACAATTTAGACGAACACGTAAACAACATCACATCCATCCTCTTACCTAGCTATGAACAGTCGTGTCCCCTCACCATACCTAGGCAGGGAGTCAGGCATTCTTGGTGGAGTCCTGAACTGGAAAGACACCGACACAAACTGAGAAGGCTATTCAACAGAGCTAGGAACACACGCTCGCCAGAAGACTGGGACTGTTACACAGCAAACCGCAAAATCTTTATAAAACTTATACGCCTCCGAGTAAAGACCAGTTGGAGGCGTTTTTGTACTAACATTGAGAATAACAACCAGGCAATAAGGGTTAAAACATGTTTTGCTCAAGAGACAGACCTTTCTATTGGATGCCTGAAATAACCAGATAACACCTATACAACAAACGACGCAGAAACTAGCGAACTACTTCACGGGCTGCCGGATTGTCACCCAGCAAAGCTGGTAACCGTATAGGGAAGGGCCACGAGTAGCTTGGATTGGGAGGTGGCGTTAGAATTTATTGACAAACAAAAAATAACAGAACACAAAAAAAATTGTTCTACCCCATCGAGTGGGGTATCGTTGCTTAGAGCTCTTTGTGTAGATAAAGACCTTTTTTTAAAAATAAATAATGAAAACCTTTGAATTTCAAATTTGGTGATAATGTTTATTATTACGTATATTTTACTAACAAATACCAATATATTGATAAATCTGATTTTTCTTTGAAAATCTTTTATTTCTCTTATTCTTGTCAAGCACGCGTTATCGCACGTGTTCTCACGCGTAATCTTTGATTGGTTGAATGAATTTTCAACTGCCAATCTCTGCAGATAACGCGTGCTTGACAATTTGTCACATTAATTTTGCGATAATTTAGAGGTGAGAAACTCTACCTCACATAATATCACAAACAAATAAAAATGTAATAGCGGTAGCTATTACACTTTTAGCTATATTTTCGGCAAATGCTGTAATTTTACCGCAATATTGTCATAACATGAAATGTTTCTGCCACTCAAAGATATTTGTGCGTTACCGAAACTCATTAGCTAGCTATTAAGCTACCCCAAATTGAAACACCGCAAGTCTGTTTCGCGTGTCGGCAGAAATAGGTATTCCGTTTGCACTTCTCTAGACAATTTCTTGCGCTTCCAATTATCTTATAATTCTGCATAAAGGATGCTTACCATTGTGACGGCTACGTTATTACGAGTCTGGGAGTGGGCAAAATAGTCGAGTGCTCCGCGAACATCAGCGCAGTCATCCACTTGAGCTGGTCTTCAGTCACCGCGCCCGCTATCGTGCAGCCGAACCACGGCTTGTCTTTACTCCTGAAAATATTATACAGTAACTTTAGATATGGACATTGTAAAAATTTACTTCTTTATGAAAACTTCTAGATTGTAACGTTGGGCCACAAAAAGGATGAATAAACGGCCATTAAATGCATCTAAAATGGAAAAGCTAACAGCGTCCCATTCTGTATGAGTGATGTTACTCGAATAGAAATAATAAGAAATTAGTATGCATAAGTACTGCAATAAAATATATTGTTTTATCTCTGCACCACCCTAAGGTCGACTAGTAGATAATGCCTAAGGCATTAAGTCCGCCTTTGTACTTATGCATAATGTTTTAATAAATAAATAAATAAAATAAGCACTGCACAGCAGTCAAAAATGGCACCAACAGATCAAAAAAATACTATAGCTTTCCATTTGTTTTAACTTTTCTTGATAAATATGAAGTGTGTCAAAGTTTTAAAATGGTACAAAATGCGCGCCATTTGTTTTGTTTCATTTTATTCAGCCGATTTTAATTTTTAGCCAGTATCTTTTTGATCTAATGCACACATTTTAAATTAAACTTAATTGGAGACATTAAACCTTTGTGGTAAATTTATATTAAATAAAAAATTAAAAACAGTGTATTAATGTAAAACTGTGCAACAATGAGATTTCATATAACATTTCTGCACTGTTTTGGTTCTAAGCTAAAATAGCCTTTGTGATCGGTTTTGTAGTGACACACTTACAAAAAGGAGGAGGTTCTATGTTCGACATTATGTATGTTTTTTTTTTTTTTCCCCGATATCTTCGTCAGTTGTGAACCGATTTTGAAATTTCTTTTTATTAGGCATTTGTTTTTCAAGATTTTTTTGTCAAGAAAAGCCGGCCAGATGAAACACCAACAGCATTCTGGGAACGTTAGCGGACTGGTGGAACAGTCCCATACTGGGACATTGGATACGCCTACATGCCAGTGAGGCGTATAACAGGTTTCACAAAAATACTAACAATAATTTCTAAGTTTATGTGTATATTAACCAATTGTGTAACATTATTTCTATTATTTCTATTTTTGCATTTGAATTTACTATTAATTTAAGAAAATCTTTAATTGTTGACATTCTAATTTAACTATTAATGTTTTTATTGTCATTTGATTTTTACGTTATTTTTGTCATTTTTAACATTTATACACAAATTTAATTTATTTGGATCTAATTTTAATTTTCATTTATTGTTGGAAGGGAAAAATTATGCAATATTTATTATTATTAATTTTTTTTTTCATTTGTGTTTTTACTAACAATAGTTCTAAGGTGTTTCTACTAACAAATAATGAATCATGTTGTTCGACTAATAAAAAAAAATTTATTTGAATTTGAAAATTGAAAAGTTTATGTATGCTATCAACCAGTACCTTTTCTGTTTGTTCCTCGGTATAAAAGTGATCGCCCACCGCGACTGTGGGTTTCTCTTCGGCTCGTGTCCCACGTACCACAGGATGTCCTTCACCTTCCACTCTTCGATCTTGTGTGAACCCTGCAATATTACAGTTAGGTATGTTATTAGCAAATTTTTGAAGCCCTTTGTTTCATATCACTTCTCACACAGTCCATCCATATTTTCTTTGGCCTTCCTTCCCTTCCACATTTATATTCATAACTATTTTAGTAGCATGCGTTTCATCCGACCTCATCACATGACCATACCAGTACAAACGATTTCCTTTCAACTTTTCTATCACTTTCAAACTTCCTCTAATATACTCATAACACCATGGGAGATTATAACCACTATGGGAATATTTATAAAATGTGAAATGCACATTCTGTTACACGCAAACTGTGAACTAACCTGCTTATCTTTAAAGTAACACAGCCTCGAGTTCTGCACCTCGAACATGTGCAGTTTGAAAGACTTCATGGCTTCAGTGGCAAGCCTGAGCTCTCCGCACACAGTGGCCGTCTGCCTCAGCGCCTCCATATCGTGGAGGATCTTGTTCTGTTTCACCAGCAAGTAGTTATTTTTCCTATCGTCTTCGTCCCAGTAGCTCCAGCGTAACACCACGTCTAGGACGACCTCGTCGATGTGCACGGTACGCCGCATGGACTCGTTGCATATCACTTCTTCTAACATTAGAAGGTGAGACTCGGATTTAGCCTTTTCGCAGAGCTCTATGCATACGTCGGAGCTCGTTTTGTTCGGTGTTAGCTGTGGAAAGAAGGAATTTTATAGAATATAGATAAATACTACACATAATTCTGTTTCTGTTATCTTCAAATGATTGACAGAAATATAACGATGTTGTAAATTCGTTTGGCGCTCAAGTTATTTGTGATGCAAGTATTGTCCTGAACTGACTCCGTTTTTTAAAATACTACATATAAACCAGTTCTAGACAAAGCTTTAAACATTCATACAGTTGTTTAATACCTTACCTGTCTGTAGTAATTTCATCAAAATATATCCAGAGCCGTATTGTAGAAATGGCAGCAAAAACAGATAAACAGAAGTATTGACAATAATTTGTTTGCAGCAGTATATTTATATTTCAACAAAATATATTATTCAGACTTGACTATGAAACGTAGGTACAAAATCACAGAGCACACAACCATTACAAAATAGATTGGTATACACTATATGTGACGTCAAAATCATATCTATTCAAACATAATTTTCAGTCATATCTAGTTATCAACGCATAAAAGTTACATAATGTTCTAGGACAACAAATTGTATAAATAAAATATTTTTTTTCAGAACGAGATTTCAATAAAAAAACTATGACAATGCAAATCTTTGTAGTGTAATACAATACTATTTTGAAAAAATACAATAGCTAGATCGAAAACTAAGACCTAATTCAGCACGAAACTATTAAAAAATGCACTTGTCTGAAGCTAAGCCTATTAGGCCAGGCTTGAGGCAAGTGCAATTTCAGCGCCAACGTGCTAGCTGGGCTACCCAACGCGCGCCGCCTCTCCAAGGCCTTGCCTGCCCGGCGCAGACCAGACTCACATACGATCCAGCTGCTCCCCATCAATCCTTCACTTCACCAATAATTACCAAAACATCAAAGATCATCAAGATATTTTCAGATACATTTTCAAGTTTACAAGTTGGCCGACTTTTGTACTTATCACGGCGGCCATTGCGTGCTTTTGATAGTGTAGTATGTACTATGCTCTGTGATACTATGTGTATTGCTTGTAAAAAAAGACCTTTGTGAATCCGCACATTGCAAAACTACTTTAGTGACGAGTGAAGTATAAACTTACAGTAATCTGATAACACGTGGACTTGTCATCCACATAGACCCAGGCCCTCAGGTCGCCAGCTGCCTTGGGCGCGGTAGGCGCAGAGTTGCTCAGCACCCGCATGATGACTCTCCTCACGGCTGCCTCACGACGCTTCTCAGCCTCCGTCGGCTCCCAGATGTTCTCGAAGTTGCCTATCAGGTCTCGAACTACGAACACTTCTTTAGTTGACCAGGCAGTTTGAAGGGTGTTGCTTGTCTGGAATTGAGAGATTGATTGTGCTAAATTAAGAAAGGAAAAGTGTGTATTACCAAAAGGACAAATAACAACATTATACATATTTCTTACCACATTATAGCAGCAGCGCAATTGCGTAAGTGAATTCGGCAAGGCAGAGTTTTGACACGATCAATCGACCAATCACGAGATGAAAGACGCGATGTGGATATCCGTCATTTGATTGGTCGATTGATGGCGGTCAAACCATTTGCTTCGCAAATTCACTTATGCAATAAGGTTGCAGTTACAGGTAAATATAAGATTAAAATGTGAAGGTTCAATTTATCCTCTCACAAAATGGCCGTTGTTCAAGTAATGGGAACTAGGCTGAATATCCTTATGGTACGCTTTTAAATAATTGCATGTGGTGTTCGTAAATTGTAATCGTAATCCTTTGTTGCATTAAAAGTACATTTGACAAACTCTTTTCTTACCATAGCTGCCGGCATGATGGTAGGCGCCCACACAGACGCAAGGTTCTCGGCACCCATCTTGTTGGCGTGTGCCATCGTGTGCAAGAAGTGCAGGTGTGCGAACAGTTTGCGCGCCGTGTTCCGCGCGACCAGCGGTAAGGACGACATGATCCGGTGGTACTCGTGATGGCGCGCTGCCTCGTCCTTTAGCTCTGAAATTGCAATATTTTAAATAAAATAATTTGGATACTAAAGAAGTGTTTGATTGATTGCTAGCCTTTCTATTCGATAACTTCAACTAGGCTACACCTCAAATGCACTACCTGTGTATTGAAAAATGGTGAAGCTCACTGACCAACGGCTTTCGCACAGATGGCGTTGTTACTTGTTTGTACCTATCCAGAGCACGCAATTGAGTTGACATTGACACTGACAGCTGAAACGTTAGTTCCGACGGCGCTAGATGGCGCGAGAAGTTTCTTGAATCGGATTATTCAACTGATTGAACTGATCTTACTATAGAATTTTTTTTTTGAAAATTCAACACGCCCGATTTTTTTTTGTCTTGTTTAATTAAATAAAATAAAATTCTTTCAAAATCTAGGTCCAGACTTTAAAACATACTGTAATAAGAAGTAAATGATACACGTAAATAAAAAAAATATAACGAGAAAGTTAATGTGGACGTGTTGTTAGTATTATAAATTAAAAAATATATTAATTCTGCACTTACCTAACGCAGCGATCAAGTCCTTATGTTTTTCCTGTGGCACTAGAGGCTCTGGCAGATCGCGGAAAAACCTGAAAACATAATATTTAATAGTTTAGTAGTTACGTTTAATATTATTTGAATCTATGGTCCAATGACAATGGCGCAAGGAACTCTTCAACATATTCGTGTTATGTATTGGTCGAGCCGAAAACCTCACAATGAATATTTTTAAGACGAGTTAAGATGATACGATGAATGATGAAAACTTGTTGCGTTAGGATAGGGAAGGCATAATACTACTTGGTACAATGGCACATAAAAAGCTTTGAAAAAAAAACTCGTTTTTTAAAACCTGCTTGTGAGGGTCAAGCTCAAGATAACGAAAACACAAGACATCATCGAAGAGGGTCCAGAGATCTTTTCACTATTGAGCACGATAAATACCGGCTCGACGTGCTCGTCCGTCGATCGCCTACAATTTATTTCAATCCTAAGAAAGTCACTACTCACCGTTTCAGTACACCTGTGACGTCATGCTCGGAGTGTTGCGTGGAACTCAGCTGAACAGACCACGCGTCGCGTCGGAACCGCGCCAGTAGTTCCGACAATACGGAGCTACTGCCCGCGCGCCGGTATATACCCTCCGAGAGACTGCCTACAATACACAGGTGCAAGATTGAATACTTTATTCCAAGACTCATATAATGTGTTGCGTTAGTGACGATAAACATACACAATCTAAAATTTTGTAGGTACTACAATAATATTTTCTCCTATAAAAAGAATCACAAAAAAAATAAACCGACTTCCAAAGCAAAACACTAAAAAGTGCAAAAATAACTTTCTTTAGTCGGTGTCTTTGGTACCTCTTTTTTTATCATATTTTTTTTATCTTTTTCTTAACAAATCGATACGCGACCCTCCACGGGATTTAAACGACTTACAAGAAGCGTATGAGAAGAGGCCTTTGCCCTGTAGTGGGACCGTTACACGTTGGTATCTAATATGTAGTATGATAAATTATATCTATATGTATATATATAATCTGAATCTCGGAAACGTTCCAACGATTTTCATGAAATTTAGTATGCAGATTCTTTCGGGGGAGATAATACAATCTGGCGTGGTTTCGTTTTTAGAATTTTTTTTCTCTGTTTTCACCCGAACAGAGCTCGGTCATCCACGTACTTATCTATTATATACTTACAATATTGTAAATGGATACTTGTTAAATCAAAAATACATTTAAAAGTCATCTTAAAAAATGATTACGAAGTACAAAATCTTCCTTAAATTTTTCTCCGTCTCCACAAAAAAACAAATAATGTTTTTGTTATGGGATAGAAAACGATCTGACGACGACGGCCGACGGCTGACCTGCCATTTAAACTTACGCATCTCTGAGATTCCTCTTGCAGTCAAATACTAACCAAACTTGTTTTACAAGTCTCATGAATCTGAAGACCTGTGTCCCAGCAGTGAGAACATTAATAGGATGATGATGATCTTTCAGTAAGTCCAAACATTTATTATTTGGTGTCCCTCTTATATCCATCCACAATTTCATCTAACTCATATCCTGCCACCAATTATTCTTGATTTTCAACAAAGGTTGTCTGGTAGATTTTGCTATCAACAATAAGACCGCCATTGTACCCATAGAATAAATTATTTAGTAAAAGTGATGTGTAACTAATTTGGCGTGCAATAAAGTATATTCTATCTATTTGCCTACACCACAAAAATCAAGACTTGCTAACCAACCAATAAAATATTTACTTACCATGAGCATAAATAAAACTAAGGCATTTATCCACGATGGCCGGAACATCTTCCTTGGTGAGCTGCTGGTGATGGATGTGCGCGCCATTGTTGTGTGCCGCCAGCTTCACCATGTAGCGCCAGCCCTGGAATATACAGGCCAGAGTAATGAAAACTGAATATCCTTTTCAGAAGCTAACAGTGAGAGCTACGGTGATGGTTCATAATAAATACTCTGTCATTTAATTAGTGTTCGTCGCGGAAGCTGGTGCAGCATATTCTGTCATTTTTTTTTTATAGAATATCATTAAAATTTACGGGGTGCATTGAGAATTACAACCACCTTTTCATTCGTCGATCGTTATTCGACAGTTAAAAATCTGACAACAGTCTTATGTGTATAATAAAATAAAATAAAAAAGCCTGTGTTTCCTTATCCTTAATTTCCATTTCAAATGTTGGTATTTGTTTGTGTTTAGTTAGTTATTAATTTTTTGCTTTTTGTCTAAATGTTAGTAAGAGTTAGTTGTTTGCTATTGGATATGGATCCCTCCTCGGGTGAAGGCCTCCTCCAGTCCTTTCCATTCATCTCTGTCCTTGGCAATAGTTTGTCAGTCCTTACCTGTTAATTCAGTTATATCGTCAGCCTATCGTGTTTTCGGTCTCCCTACCCTTCTTTTGTCAATTGGCCCTTACGCCAATCGCCAATACAAGGCCGCGAGGTTTGCCCGTCAGTAAGTAGGTACCATTAAAAAGGCAAGCCACAGAAAATGTGACTCGCTCACCCTCGCATTCCTCCCCCGATTAATAAAATGACATGATGCAGTATTGGCCCCATAGACATAATAAACAAGGGTGGCCCAGTGGTAACAGCCGCGACATACAAGTTGTAGGTCGTGGGTTCGGATCAAGGCCTTTACTTTGTGTAAATGATTTTATCACCACTGCTCTTAAAACGGTGAAGAAAAACATCATGAGGAAACCGGTATGTCCTAGAACCACAAGTTCGAGCGACCTTCACAACCCGCACTTGGCCCAAGTGGTGGATTACGGCCCATTTTCTCTCACAGAAAGAAGGCCTATGTCCCAGCAGTGGGAACATTAAAAGGCTGATGAACATTTTAGATCTCGCAACATGCGATGCTAGGTAACATTTGTATATCTGTATATCGAAATAATGTCGTAAAGTTTGTATCGTGATAAATCTGCGTACACCATGCCCCTACGAAGGGTCGAAGGCACATTTTGTAGAGACCGCAGATCATATATTATTTTCTCTTGTAGTAAACAAAAACGCAAGTGTTTAAGAGCTTTGCTGATCACTCGTTCCAATATTACGTACATCTTCACAGGAAAATAAGAACAACAATCCAATGAAAAGGAAATAAGAAACCTTCTAATCATTGAAAGGGACTTCCAAGAAATATGAAAGAAAGTTCTTATTTGGCAGATTGTTACAGTTTGGTGTTCTTTTTATGGCAAGGCGAGTAAGCGGAAACCGATCGCGCTGGTATCCAGGATATTGTTTTCTATACATAATATAAGGAATGTTGTTGAGGAGACGTAATATCCTAGTGTGCCTGCAAAGACGGATATCGTCTCTTGCTTCGCGGAAGCGACTGAAGGGAGACAGGACGCGATATCCGAGGCGTATTTCCTCGGTCCAAAAACAAAACAAATGCGCATAAATTTTGAAAGCGCTCAAGTTTATTAAAGAGCTCAGTGGGAAATCAATAATTGACTGAATCAGTTATTATATTATGCTCAGGAAAGACTTTAATATACACACTCATATTTGCCGGTGTGTGCGTCATGTTTTACGAGTTGGTTACTTACAATAAATAAGAACCGGATTTAAATGATACTGCAATATACTCATTAACAGTATTTAATCATATCAGACATATGAAAACGAAGCAGTTTCGAAAAATTAACGAAGCAGACGATCAGAATAAAAATAAGTATTAGAAAAAGATACCTAGAATGCATAAAACGTTGTGATAATTCATTATCCATACGTTAGGCCTACCGGTGAAAATCGTATCTTTTTCAGAGCTATACAGCCAGCCTATTCTGTAAACATCTCAGCGTGGCAACTCAGTTAAACTGAGCTGCCATTCCACCTAAAGCTAGGGATTGACATCCCACTTCAAGTTCACTTCACTTAAGTGTTCACGGTGAGATTTTTACAGAATAGCTCTACTGCACATTCCGTCTGAACCCACAACAAGAAAGCCTCTTTTGACTGCAGTGTTACTGTGTAAGTATTATTGTTTCATTATCAACTTTTCAGCTGAAATGCGTCCACTGCTCAACATAGGCCATTCATTTCCTTTCTCTCTAACGCTTTTATATGAATGTCTAATTTCTTTCATCATTATTCAAAACTTTTTTATTCTCAGTCCCTTCTATGAATTTGTTAACATGTCTATCGGCTATAGTCCAAGCTCGAGTACTCCAGTTCTTTGGACACATGTCCCGACGAAGCAACGACTCTACCGAGCAGCTTGTGGTTCAGGGTAGAGTGGAAGGAACGAGAGCGCGCGGCAGGTCGCCCATGCGATGGACCGACCAGATGAAGTCTGCAGTGGGTGGCCCATTGCATGAGTGCACACGGATAACAGCCGATAGAGAGGGATGGCGTCGCATCGTTAAGCAAATTATCGCAGCCCGAAGTCTCACTGCAACGTGATGACCACGACCGCTCGACGAAGAAGAAGAAAAAGTATAATTATGTGTAAATGTTTATATATAAGTTTATGGATAGTATTTATTAAAGTAATAAAGTTTTGTATATATTTATGTTTTAATGTAATAGCAGTACATCACAGACTACCCTTTTTTCATTTTAAGTTTTTTCAGTCCATCCAAAGGTTGTCTGGTAGATATCGTTGTCAGCGATAAGACCACCTTTGTACCCGTATAATTATTGTCAAAAAACGAAGAAACATAAACAGGAACACCAACTGCCGAAATTGAAGTTATTTATCACTTTGTAGTGTTTTTGTTTGGAAGTCGGTTGTAATTTTTTTTTTAAGTTTTATTTTTATTTTCAAAACGATTAGAGAGCCTTATGAAAATTTCAACAATGTAAACCAAAGTAGCAGAATTTAACGGGATCCTGCCGTTTTGCCGAAAAGATTTTGCCAAATTTTCATTACCCAAACAAATTTTAGCAACCTTTTTTTATACCAATGTAATATTTGGAATAATTTTAGTACGCACATTTTCATTTGGTCAAATGTTTACTTGGCAGATTGTTACCAAGGATAATGTCATTAAGGTTTTTGGTCTTTAATCAAATGATTTATTACAGCAAACAATATTTAGACAATAAACGTTTAGTCAAATGAATTGTTATGACAAAAAATATAAAGGCAAAAATAAGATTTTTTTGGGAATTGTATACCTAATTAAAAATGCAATTTTATTTTAATATAGGTAATCATTTATTAACGCGAGTACAAAATAGCAAAAGTTAGGTTATTTATGGAACTAGTTACAGTAGGTTATTAATTTAAAAAAAATGGTTAGGTTAGGTTAGGTTAAAACTGTGACCACCTACGCACGAGCCGAGCGAGCGTAGCGAGCGGTGCCGCGGCAGCGGCCGGCGAGTGCCAGAAACGACTAGATTATATAGAAAAAAAATTTTGCGTAAAATATGTTATACCAACTGAAATATTTGACTAGATAAAAAATGGTAAAAGTACTAGTTGGTGAACAAGTTATTGTTCAAACGTTCACTTGCCAAACATAGGTTTTCGTAACAATTATTTGTAAAGAGATTGTTTGGTAAGTAATAATTTGGCAAATGAAGTTATGCGAAAATTTGTTTGGGAAGTGATAATTTGGCAATTTCTTTTCGGTAAAACAAGGGAGACCCGAATTTTACATATAAAATTCATTATTTGGCGTGCGCTGAAAAAACTATTGATGATACACACAATGACATAAAAATTATGTACTACATGATTAAAGTACTCATTATTACCTACAAAAAAGTCTCCGAGAGAATATATCTAACTATCAAAGTTCAGTCACACTAGCAGCTTTTATGTTCTAAATTTTAATTAGATCGCCGGTCGAAACAAAAGTTGTATACATTCATGTTGTAGTATAATTCTTATCCAAACAAATAGTTTAACAAATTAGTAGATAGATAGGTAGGTAGGGTAGGGTAGGTAGGGTAGGGTAGGTAAGGTAGCGTAGGTAGGGTAGGGTAGGTAGGGTAGGGTAGGTAGGGTGGGGTAGGTAGTGTAGGTAGGGTAGGGTAGGTAGGGTACGGTAGGTAGGGTAGGTACGGTAGTACGGGGTAGGTAGGGTAGGGTAGGTAATGTAGCGTAGGTAGGGTAGGGTAGGTAGGGTAGGGTAGGTAGGGTGGGGTAGGTAGTGTAGGTAGGGTAGGGTAGGTAGGGTACGGTAGGTAGGGTAGGTACGGTAGGGTAGGTACGGTAGGGTAGGGTAGGTAGGGTAGGGTAGGTAAGGTAGCGTAGGTAGGGTAGGGTAGGTAGGGTAGGGTAGGTAGGGTAGGGTAGGTAGGGTAGGGTAGGTAGGGTAGGGTAGGTACGGTAGGGTAGGTACGGTAGGGTAGGTGGTAGGTAGGTAGTAACTGGATAACACGGTACCCCTTGGCAAGACTGGTGTCAGATCTCTGGCTTCTGACTACCCGTAACGACTGTCACAGATCTTCAAATGACAGCCGGGACCAACGGCTTAACGTGCTCACATGGTGGTGGTCACCCCTACGGACCGACCTTGTCAAGCGTTGCTTAACCTTGATGATCGACCAGTGCGGCTGTTATTATTTAACCACAAGCTCCTCCACGAGCCGATTGCTTAATGAATTAATTTACAAGATATTTGGACTTCAACTTTGTATAAAAAAATGTGCCTCTTAATAACCTTGATTTAGCAAAGATGCCGCAAATACGTTCGCTTGTGGCACTTTTAACAATATTTGGATGATACTTTCGCTTCATATTTGTTCGCTTTCGCTTAGCAAATATTTGAAGGTCCCTTCGAAAGTTTCAGGGCTCGGCAGAATTTAGGTCGCCTTTCGGACTGCAGGCTTCCGACGGCGCGCGGCTTCGGACGGGTATGTGATTTATGCCTACATGTATTTGATAATATCTTATTCGCCTAGCTTTATTTGTTATTCGCATAGGTCTGGAAACAAAACATATCCAATACCTTATACTTTAACTTTCAGGTAGGGACCTGGTAAGTGTGCAATGAAAATACATCCAAGTTGTGAATAAGTTTTATTCGTAAATTTTAAAAATTATTTTGTTCCTAATGTATAAGGTATACGTATAATTACTAAATTTGTAAAAGATTACTAAATCTTACATAGTAAAACAGCTTGTAAAATACAGTCATTTTAGTACTGCCAGCATTTATTGTTCGATAGGCGAATACTTAGTTCTTGTTATTCAAAATCGTAATTGTGACTCGTTTATTGTCCAAAATGCTGCCCTATACAAGAGACAATACAGTAAAAAGACACATCAATCTATAAAACTTCATGCGGATAGAACATGCCCAGAAAATACAATTTCGTTTTTACCCTGAACATTCCGAAGATTTCTCTCTTTTTGCATAAATCGGTTTCAGAAAACATGAATCACACGAATCAGAAAATTAACACTGTTTGAAAAGCATAGGTACATACTTACACAATTATGTATATATGAGTAGAATACGTATTTAACTGACACAGATATTATTGAAAAGTTGTAGCTCCGAGACAGCTTACGGAAAGGTTGGTTGAATGTTTGTGCATTTAGGTAATATGTTTTGCAGCACCACTGTTTACTTGGCAAGTTGGTACTTATTCACCAATACTCCTCATTGCGGATGGTACAAGATCATTAATTCTTATCCATCATACCGATGAAAATAACAGCATGCAGGTCTTCGGAATCCGGGTCTTCATCGCTGTCGCTACTATGTTCCCCTGGTGCCTCATTGTCGGGGTTGTTGCACCTCTCCTCCTCATTGGCCGCATCCTGATTGGCCGCCTCCTGATTAGCAGCCTGCCCATTGTTAGCTTCGTCATTGGCAGCTTCGTCACTGGTAACATGGTCATTGGCAGCTTCGTCATTGGCAGCCTGCACATTAGCAGCTTCTTCATTGGCTTCATCCTCTTCCTGTTCCGCAATGTCAATCACGTCTAGAAGATGTTGAATATCATCTAAATTCATTGGAGGCCCATGTTGGCGGTGCACCAATTCAGCTAGATGGTTCACGTTCAGTGCGTCATCAAAGCCTATGAGTTGTATTTGGTTTTGGCCATGGAGACCCAGGCTATTCCGTTGTGGGAGAACGAGCCCGTTGACTGGCATCAACGGCGCTACATGCGCCACTGGTATCCCCGGCATGCCTGGCATCCCTGGCAGCACTGGCATCAATGGCACCACTCGCAGCAATCGCCGGTGCCGCAGTCGTTGCGGCTGGTAAGCAAGCTCATCAGCTGGCAGTGGTGGCTCCTCCTCGATCACCACCTGTTCTACCTGCTCCTGGCCCTGGCTAATCGCCGGTCGTGACTGATCACACATTTTTTCCTCAACGTTAACTGACTTGCTGAATTTTAACGTTCACTATTTGTCGCGTCGAACTTTAGAATGAGTTGACGTCCCGATCACGAACGTCGTGATTACAAACGTCGCGATCACAAACGTGAGGTTCTGATCGATTCCCGAGCGGGTATGACGCAGTCATTCATGGAGCCAGCCAGTGTTTAATATCAACAAACCTAGCTTAGTATCTATGAAATAAACCTATCGTTTCTCTCTTGCTGGTCTGTGATCAAAACGGTGGAAATGAAAGGGACGGATCATAAGGGAATGTTGTCACAAAAAAATTAAAATTGCCTTTCATCTTTTGGCGTCTAATCAGCTTAAACTAAGGCAATATTTATCAAAATTTTGATATGCTCATAAAAATGAAATTAATGAGATCTATTCGACACCTAATTCGTATACATTTGACGAGAAAATGTTGCCAAACTGTGTATGTGCCGCGATGCCATCTATGCGAGGGTTGTGAGAGGTTTATCCCAGCTCTAGCGCGTGCTGTAGAAAGGGCGTAGGCACCGCCAATTTCCCGGCGAAATTACTGGCTCAAGATGGCGCTGTTACATCTATGAATTGTTTTAAGAGCAAAATATGTCTATAGGATATTGAGATTTACACATATCGAGGATTATCTTTCCATTTAAATGCCTTATTTATTTTCCGGTACCCGACATTAATAATGAAAGCAGTGTAAAAAAACACCTCTTCAATCATTACGACGTTCCGAAACATACGGATCCAATCAATCAGCCTTGCTATTTTTGGATTAATGGCCTTATTATGTTTTAATGAGAGAGGGAGAAATTTGTTCTCATTTCGATTCATGACAATTGTAGAGTTACACAGTTATAACACACCTCAGGCAGTGCCGATCAACTGCTGTAGTGACGGCGTGAGATTAATATTAAGATACAACATTCTGAGTTTTATAACCTACAGATAGTTGTTCCACCTCTGTGTGTTGTGTTAGTGAGGTTATATGTTTGTAAACGCATCCACGATACAGTAAGAAATTATTAGTGTGGGGCAAAGTTTATATAAAAAAGAGTTAATAAGAACGGGAAGTGATCTTACTTTGAGTTCTCTCTCGTGCGGGAACCGTAAATACAAGGTAGCGTTGGGGCAGTCCATGAGAAGGTTGTCGCTACCGTCTGACGGACACAAGGCTTTGGTCTCCTCGTCCGCCTCCTGGGTCACTGGGGATAAAGAAGAACACTCAATCATTACTCTAACATCAAAAACACTTCTATATAACTCAAAATTCGCTTTAATGTGGTAAGTTGCCCACCTATACGCACTAAACTTTCGCCCTGCAGGAGTCCGTGTTTCCTGAAAGCTACAACCTGGAGTCTTTAAGTCAAGCGTGAATAGTTTATTTCTAGACAAGCGTGCTCCAACGGCAATCTCATCCTAGCTTACCATTAGGTGATATACTGGTCAAACGCGAGCTTAATTATTAATAGAAACCAAAATAATCGTATATTTACGATAACCTGTAGCTAAGCTATATATGGAGTTTCACTAGCAGATAGCTGTTGTTATAAGGAGGGAATTAAGCTACTTTTATGTTAAAAGCCTAATTAAGGTCTCTTGAACAAAAAAAAACCGGCCAATTACGAGTCGGACCGCGCACCGAGGGCTCCGTACAAATAGCTACATTCACCAAAATAGTTAGGTAACATTACTAAAGTTCATAAAAAATGAAAGCGCCGAATATTACTCTAACGAAAATATAAAGTGGATTGAGGGACAAAATTGACTTTGCCGTTGGAAAACTGTTGTCCCCATACTTCGAGATACGTCCCGGTCAGTTTACCAACTGTAAATAAGTTAATAATCTTTTTTTTTGGTACTAATTTACGAATATCGGATTTTTCCCTTTACCTTTGCTATAAGACATTGCTTCTTGCAAAATTTCTGAGTCACCAGGAAGTAATCTATAGGTTTTGATTCCCTTGCGATTCGTCAAATTTTCGACATAAACGGCGATATCTTTTGAAACCGTTGATCTAGAAGTTTGTTTTTATCACAGCCCCAAAAGGATTGCAGCCCTGATATAAGTTATTAATTTTAACGAGATACATTCACGCATTCCTGAGAAAAGTTTATCGAGAGTGTTTTTAGCTAAATTTGATGAAACTCGGTTCAGCCGTTCAGTAGTTATGGGCGTTTTACTGTTTGAATCGGGGTGTTTTTGCAAGATATCGTGTAATAATTATGTGTTAAATAGATTGTCGATCGATATGCGTCTACATTTTTTGAATTTAACATCTTACGTAAGAAAAGGCTACAAATAAAAATCACTTTTTTTAATGTCAGCCTATATCTCATTTCGAAATGATTAAAATACTCTGAAAAGAGCACCTCAAAGGATTAGGTAGTAAAATAAGTAAACAAATACATTCATACAAATTTCTAATACCAATAATTACTTCACTGGAAATGGTACACCAATATTGGCTGTTGTTGTTCTGAGCCCAGTCTGAGCAGACGTTTAAGGTGAAAATAGATAAGTCTGAGATACAGTAATACTCAATCAAATGATACAGGTCGTCCCCGCGTGGGGTTGCTTGTTAACTTGTTAACGCTAGTTAAGAACGGGTTTATGATTAAACTATTCACGAGACATAATGATCAGACGCAAATTTACCTGCCCTTTTTTGTTCTTTTGTGGAAAAAGACAGGCTTTAAAACAATAATATCGTCATGGAATATCGGACTGATCGGTTAGTTTTTCAGATCACAAATAAATCATTACACATAATTATGTCGTATGTATGTTATTCCATTTACTAAACAAAGGAGGTGATTCACTAGTCAACTTAATGTTTTATGTGTCTGTTCAGCGACATCTTTACCAATTGCAAACCGATTTTGATGATTATTTTTTGTTTAGAAGAGTATGTTCTATAGGTGGTCCCGTTTTAATTTGTTAAAAATCTGATGCAGACCTTCGTAAATATACAACGGAACTCTTCAACTAATGACGGAAAATGTCCCGTGATCGTTGCAATCGCAAGTCTGTTTATTTTTTACACAATTGCGCATCATATATAACATCACGCCGGTAAGCTCTGAAGCGGTACACATATGTGTATACTACAGTTCACTCTGGTACATTCTTGTTTCATCTGTTATGTTCAAGTTTCATGTTATTGGGGTTATCTATTCGGGCATATCTTGTATGTTCATGAACCGATATTAATGGTTCTTTTTGTTTTGGGTTTAGTTTTAACTATAGCTACATAGCTATTTCGTTTGACAAAGTACGGAGACATAAAACCGGTAAGACCGACTGCCGAAATTGAAGTTATTATGCACTTTGTAGTGTGTTTGTTTGATTGCGGCTGGATATTTTTGTTATAAAGTTTTTTTATATATTTAGGCACATTTCGTCAGATTGCCAGATGATACTAGCGTAACATAGAAGTATGACCTTCAATTACTGTTAAATTACTTTTATCTTACGGAAACACACGAATAAAACTGTATGTTTGTGTGGGTCAGTGGTAATAAAACGTAATTATGGGACATCCGGGATGTCGCCACAGTGTATTTATTGACGATTAACTTCGTTACACAAATTGTGTCGCCTACATACCAATCATTGCAGCACGCAACTTTGAACGAGTCGATCTTTAAATTACGAGTAAAATTGTCTGGGATTATGCATGAGATATGAGATCTTAGCCACTGGGCTACCATGATCTAAAGAGATTACCTAATCGCCTAGCAAATCTACAACAATCACCATAACCATCTTCCTGCCCTTATCACAATTGATGTTTGTTAGGGCGCACGGTTGAGCGATTGACTGCTGCGCTGCATGTCGCGGGTTCGATGCCCGCACGGAACATATACTTAGAGTATGACGGACACGGTTACATATGAGAGTATAACGACCCTGATATTTTGGGCGCACGGTTGGCCCAGTGGTTGAGCGATTGACTGCCGCGCTGCGTGTCGCGGGTTCGGTTCCCGCACGGAACAATAATTTGTATAAACTACAGATAGTTGTTCCGACTCTGGTTGTTGTGTATGTGAGTTTATATGTTTGTATTCGCACCCACGATACAGGAAGAAATTCCTAGAGTAGGACAACAATTTTTTTTTAAGAAAAGAGTTTAGAAGTAAAGTTGTATTTAGAAGTAAAGTTGTATTTAGAAGTAAAGTTGTATTTAAAAGTAAAGTTGTATTTAG
Organism: Orthosia gracilis; assembly: GCA_947562075.1. Classification (NCBI taxonomy): domain Eukaryota; kingdom Metazoa; phylum Arthropoda; class Insecta; order Lepidoptera; family Noctuidae; genus Orthosia; species Orthosia gracilis. The sequence goes on from OX387268.1 coordinate 7,872,691, forward strand.
ATCTAGCTCACCATATGTTGTTCTTTAATATATCTCTATTCTCGTCATCCCAATAGCCAATATTGCCTGTTTTTTACACAATTTATAACCATACGTATTCATTACTACTTAATCAAATTATTTCTTAAGACATGTTCTTCCTTTCAATTGCAGTATTTTAAAAAGAGTAATAATTGTATATACTGATCTTTGCCTACATAGAAATCATAAGATAAACCTACACCACACGTGTTATATACAGTAGGGCCCAGTTCATCTGGGCCCACACTTATACCGTGATCGCTTTAATCAGGGCGGGCGATGCGGCGATGGTGGCGCAGCTTTTCAAATTAAATGGTAAAATTATAAGCAGAAGAGTATTACCTACTTACATATTTTTTAAGAAGAATTAAAATTCTGTTTGATTCTTATGTCAAACTCACAGATTTCTCACAAGTTTTAATACTCTTCAAATTCATTTCAATGTACACGACTATACCTATTTCTGTCTTAGTTTTCTTCTTAGTACCTACTTTTATATAATAAATAATGAATTAAAGAAATTACCTTAGATTAAAAATGTATTGTTTTTTATCATTAAAATATTGCATACCACGTTCCAGACGACTCGAATAGGAATGGACCTTGTTGCCCGAAATACTCGTAGCTAGGCCATACTGCAGGTAGTAATAAATTGTAATCACATTTAACTATTGCTTAATTTTTCATTAATGTTTTTCTACTACCAAATAGAGCGTATTATGTAAAGTGCAAACGATGCTAATGCGAATAAAAATCTCTATCGTTTGCAACGAACTTGTTCCTTTCAAACGGTATTTGTGGATATTATATTTCCACCCTCTTTCAATTTCCCATCCAATTTTCCCCTGAAACGTGCAAAGGATGCCGATGGGAGTACTTCGCTAGTAATAATATTTCGCTGCCAGTTCCTGTTTAGATTTTTATTTAATTTGCAACATGGCTTAGATAAAAGGAAGAGCGACTGAAAATAAGATCAAAGCGCTTTCTTGAAATTACTCAAGGGCATACCAGCAAGGATAGGATATATTGATGTCCTTTTTCGCACTTACATTCCCATTTGGTGCGTTGCGCGTGCACGCCTCCTCTCTATGGGAAAGAATGGGCCGAAATCCACCACGCGGGCCCAGTGCGGGTTCTGCGACATTGACATACGGATTTTTTGGTTCTGCGACATGCCGGTTTCCTCACGACGTTTTCCTTCACCCTTTTGAAAGCAGTGGTGATGAAATAATTTACACAAAATAAAGTACCTGCCCGGGTTCGAACCCACGACCTAGACCCAGAAGTCGCGGCCTTTACCACTGCTGCTGCATTAAATATATTTGCACACTTTGATACAAGAAGACAAGTGTATGCTCGCCCTTATTTATAAATCTCTTACGGCGCCTGTTGTTTATTTTAAATTATGGAAATCATTCCTATTCACACGCTCTCTTTACAATTAAAAAAGCAACAATATTGTACGAACTATCTATTTTTATTATTTTTATTTTTTTAGTTATGGGTGTATTATGGTACTTATCTATGTTCTATAGAGGGGTAAAAGATTCAGAAACCCTATCGAAGTTGTGTCGAAAACGTGAGTTTTGTAAGCCTGCTCCCTGTCGGTACATAAAACAGTTAAGGGTCAAAAGTGCAGTCACACTCTAATAAAACAGCAACAGCTATATTTTTCTAGACAGAAGAATTTTAACTTTACCCGGTTACTAGGTATAATACTCGTATATACTTTAATTTCTTTACAACATATTAAACCAGTTGTGCATAATATAACTTCTACAAAAACCACTCATTTGAATTTTGGGAGAGTTAGCCTGCACTGTACACAATACACCTGTACAAAAAATTAGTGACAAAGGATATTGGTTCTTTGTTTACAAATGTGGGCGTCACCCAGTGGGAGGAGCCAGCGGGGTTTAACCAACGTGGCCCCTCCTTATAGGAGCCTGCAGAAAAAAACCCGACATTTGGTATTGTTGTCTTTATCCAAATTCACCTTGCGAACGCCATTACAATATTTACCCCAACACCCCTTGGCACAGTTCCCTCCCGGACTATAAATCTTAAGTGTTCAAAGCCCGGGATTGGTTCTTGGTTTTGGCAAAATAAAAAACGAAAATGAACCTTGGGAGAAGCGCGCGTGAAATGGCCGCCTGATAGGTACTTTCCAAGCTACTTTCCAATGTACTGAACCTATACAAAAACTTTCGTTTACAGATGATTTTCGTTACGTTTGAACCATATGCGATGCGTAAGTAATTAAGAACCATAATATTAAAGGCAGCTTTGAAATCAAACGCACCCACTCTAAGGATTAGGATACAGTAGAAAAATTAAATCAGTAAACCGTAGGCTATGTATTTACCTATTTCTTATTCTACTTTCTCATAATTATCTAAAACATTCACTCTGTACCTACCTGAAACAGATAGAAGAGAGACTTCAATTTGATATAAGTATGCCCATCGTAAAAAATATCTCTAGTTAGGCCTCCAACACATTCATGTATACTTTGAACAAATAACTATGTAAAAGTCATCATAATTATTGTAGTGTGTGTGTATTGCGTAATTCTATAAACGGTATACCTACCTACGTACTGTTTACGATATGTGATACCAATGAAACCCTGCGCAACGCAGGGATTATCTGGTCTAAAGTTAAATTGATGCAGTAAAACCCTGCTACTTTAATTAAAACGGTCGAGTACAATAAATAGACCAAATGATGATACGAATATTGAAAATAATTAATCACACCAGTAAACACATATACTGCACAAAACGATATGAATGTGCTGTCTGGGTTCGTGTAGAAACATATTGATCGGAAAGCAATGAAATTGTTCTACTTATTGACGTAAAAATAAGTCTGTAATGTCCATTATCGCATAATCTAGTTAGATTTATATATTTGATCCATTCACTATCACTAAACAACACCAAAGTAAATGAAAATCTAACTATCATTACCAATCTTGCAGACGGCAGTTTAAAAATAAAACTTACAAAAATATAAAACTGACTACCAAATAAAAACACTACGAAGTGCAAAATAACTTGACCACCTATCTTATCTTATCTTGTGGAGAGGCCGAGAAATAACTCGGACACTTCGACCCATTGGTATCTATTGTGGTCACGAGTACTCCTCCCCAATCTCGTTGAAAACTCTTTTCATGAGTTTTACAACGAGACTAGGTGATATGAGCCTATAGTCTTCAAAATAACTTGACCACCTAGGTAAAAAAACTCCTCTAAACAAAATCGAATCATCCAAATCAAGCGAAGATGTCGCTGACCAGATGTTCATAAAAAAACAGTCGATTTGAAAGCCTCCTGTTATTTTTTGAAATCGGTTTAACAGACATAAATAAAGTAAAACAAAGGTTTTTTTTGGGACTATCCCACCGCACTATTCCCAAACCACTGCATCTCCTGAAAGCCAGAATCAACAGTGGCAACCACCAGAATATCGCCGAGGCAATGAAGCTCGACTACGTCCCGGAATATAAATTTAACTATTTTGGATTCTCTGTCTTGGATAATCAAACAAGAATAAAGGAGGAGTAGGAAAACAAAATAAAACAAAAGCCATAAAAACTTACCAACGCATCTGGTCTTCCTGAGGTCCACCGTGCACACAGTAGGTTCCTTGGTAGTGTAATAGACCATCACCCGACGAATCAGCATTACCCAGGCGCCTCGCCATTCGCCAGTCACTCCCTCCTGGTATACAGATAGAAAATAAACATAAATTCTCTCGGCCTGCTGACAGTAATAAAAGATCGATAATTGGATTATTCTCAAAATATCCTACGAAAAACGTAGAAAAAACAAGTCTGATTTTCGTCACGAAGTTATTTAAGTAACAATTAGGGAAACTTTTTTGAGATCCATGTTAATGTAAAGTGAGGCAGTAAACCGCAGATCTGTGTTAAGATAAATCTATAATATTCTATGATAACTATTATTATGCGACCTTGCAATACGCGCAGGTAATGGGTCTCAAGCTAGCATAGGATAGATGTGCGGAAAGGGACTCCCATTTAGTCCGTTGTGCGTGCACGCCTCCTCTCTGTGAGAAGGAATGGGCCGTAAACCACCACGCGGGTCCAGTACGGGTTGGTGGATGTCACATGTCTTCGAATTTTTGATTCTAAGGCATGCCGGTTTCCTCTCGATATTTTGCTTCACCTTTTTGAGAGTAGTTGTGATGAAATACCAATTATGTATATCATACTAATATACTAATACTTAAATGTGAATGTAAGTTTGTTTGTTACGCTTTCACGCAAAAACTACTGAACCGATCATCATCAAACTTTGTACATATATTCTTGGAGGTATTAGAAGTAACATAGAAAAATACAATAAAAAAAAAAAGATGTTGGCTTTACTGCGAGCGAAGCCACGTGTAAAAGCTAGTATAATATAATTATAATAATAGGCAATTCCTCGCAATAAAAACTCGTTCCTTATAAAACTTAAGCATAATACCAACTAAACATTCGCTACATTGCGCAAGTTTTGCTTGACTTATTCACCGAAGGCAATGAAAGTAAAATAAATCGTTAGGTATATTGCGAAAGCAGGTCGTAAACAGCTTTTAATGAGAAATCACAAAAATAACAAAACTAAGTCGCACAATTTTTCTAAAACTTCATTAGCGTTTGCAGAATAATAAAAAAACAGTAAGTTAGCAAAACGTCGGAGAACACGTTTGTTACTGAGGACAATTGGGTTAGGAGAAGAAGAACAATGAGCTGAAGTCGCTTTTACCAGGCAATATTCTCAGCTTTTAAAGCCAGGATCGTTATTTACCAAAATAATGCAATCAGTTTAAACACAAAACTCTATATGAACCTCTAAAATATAAGAAATTCCGAAGACACCTTCTCGTCAATCTGAAAACTTAGACAGGGCGCAATTTTCTAAGCAAACGAAATCTTTTGACAAATGGCAAAAAATATAGCATGATACCGTACGTTCAAAATATAAGAAAACATTGGATGAAAAGACACATCTATGTAGTAACTAAAGCTATATTTTTCAATTTTATGTTTGCTAGGTCCCAACCAGTCCATCGTAGTAGTCTTTGAGCATTAAAGTGTAAAGCATAGTGATTTTACAAGAAATGGTAACAATAGGTACCCACCGACGCGGTCACAACAAAGCAATAGTTTCGCGCCACGCTTAGTTCTAAGAATATCAATGCAGAGCACGTTAATCTAAAGCATTCGCTTCTCATTCATAAACATAAAATGTATAAGTCCAGTAAACAGTAAAAAAAACAGAGAGATCTTTTAAGTCTTCATTTAATGTTTCGTAACAAAATTTCCTAGACACAAAGCAAAACAGATATATGAATTTTTCTGTCTCTAAGAAAATTTGCCAGACAGGTTTTGGAAGAGAGTTGTGTAAATAGATTTATACGTCGATATCAAAGCAAATGAAACCGCAAAAATAAAAAACAAGCATTTTAAAAGCGCTTTCAAAGACAAAGAATTTCTCAATCGCATTGTAAAGCAGAAAATATTTGTACTTAGTTTTACGTTACTATATTTCTAATTAGCGAGATATTATGTAATAAACAAAGGCACACAATCGCAAAAAATCAAAAAGACTTGAGAAAAATCTTCCAAAGAACAAAGCCGACTAGCCAAAATGTTCACTCTTTTACACAGACTATATTTTCCGCAAAGGTAACAATTACATGCATTTTAAAAATAAACATATCATTACGCCCCCTCCGAGTAAAAAGTACGTGCAAAAGTCCTATGCTGATATAGTGCTAACTGCAGTACTTAGATATATTTTAGGACACTTCAATGTTCCTTGCCCCTTCTACCCTTTACAAACTTAGCATGGTGGATCAAATCACTAATTACAAGTTTAATTAAAGGCCTTTATACCGCTTAAGTGCCGTAAAACTGTTACTATCTACAGCATACTCTTTAGTAACGGCTAGGTTAAAAAGTTTAAAAAAAGAAATGATTTTATTATTGAATCATGTAAAGTGTATTTGTGAAACGTGGCTTTTTCGTGTAACGAATAGTTTTGCTTTAAAAAAAACAATTTACAACACATGTTTTTTCGCTACTTTTGGACACTCCTCCAAAACGACTTGGATATTTCAATCAATCTGCCTAGCCTTTTCCCAACTATATTGGGGTCGGCTTCCAGTCTTACCGGATTCAGCTGAGCACTAGTGTTTTACGTGGAGCGACTGCCAATCTGACCTCCACAACCTAGCAAATGGGTAACACGGTACCCCTTGGCAAGACTGGTGTCAGATCTCAAGCTTCTGACTACCCGTAACGACTGTCAAAAATATTCAAATGACAGCCGGGACCAACGGCTTAACGTGCTTTCCGAGGCACGGAGGAAACTCGGTATGTTGAAAATGGTCACCCATCCACGGACCGCCTCGTCAAACCCTAAAGATTGACCCGTGCGGCTGTTATTATTTAGCCACGAGCTCCTCGATATTTAAAAACATTTTCTTCACAACTGAAATAGCTGTAAATTAAAGAATATTTTGCAAACAAAACCGTCCAAAAGGAGGTTCAATATTGATATTCTGGCACGGCCAGTACTGCGGTAACATAGGGAAATATATACGCCTTAACAGTACTGGGTATTAGCAAAACCGACAGCAGCAAACCCTGCAAGTATTCTTACTTAATCGAAATTGTTTTCCTCGGACTCATCTTCGCATGGTAGGTAAGTAAACCATTTATCGGTTCGATATCCACCACAATATGGTCATTTCAAGTCATGTCAAGTGATATTACGGAGAATAAGGGTTTGTGAAAAATAATTACATGTCTCACTTCCAGCCTGCATTTTACTTCGTAAAATAGTTCCAGCAAAATACTCTGTAAAGCAAACATAGTTTGTCTGAAAACAAATTTAGGTACCTAAATTAGTTTAGTAGTAGTACACATTACAAATTATACAGGTAAAAAAATGCAAAGTATTTTATAGAACTAAACAATTGTTTGCCTAATTATTGATGCATGAAGTCTCGTTTACCAAACAGCACAATAAGATCCTCGCTAAATACAGACTTTTAACGGCCTATAGTTTTCGGGGACTATAAACAAAAGCTGGATCGAACCCCGAGGCAGCGAAGTGCTAATCCCCTGGCAATAATCGAATCTAGGCTGACGGTGATAAGTGAATAAACCCCGCTAAAAGCCGTCCTATCCAGTGTCGTCGCTTATTACGAGTATCCGCTTAGCATCGAGAACTAATGTGGAACTGACTGACTAATTACTCGTAGTGGCCCATTAGAGCATTTCCGTGTCAGAGTTTATTAAGTTTGGCAATGGTGACAGGGGGTGTCCGTGTAACCAGTTAGTTGGTTGAACAAGACGGATTTGAAAGTCTAAGAAAAATGAAGTCTATGTTAAAGTTTAAGAAATCATTCTCTTAACCAGCATCACTTCTTAGTGATTTAAATAACTGACTTAAGAATACCAACAGCAAGCAAGGCTAATTAAATTTAGCAAATATTAAGTCCGAAGCGAAAGTACCTTCATAGTTCATCAATTTCTTGCCGTCATCTCATTTTATTTGTGGTAGCGCAACATTCCTACTTCGTTCATTCAAACCCACTACCAATAGTTTCATGTTTCATTAATGTTATTCCCTACATGTGATAAAAGTTGGAACACTTATGTAGATGCGTTTTAATCCGCATAAATTAATACGAGGGGAAAATATTAAAACGGAAGCATCCTATAACATCGAATTAACACGTGCGGAGTTCTTCCAAAGGCACTGTGCAACAATGGATTGAAATTTAATTTGTGCTCCCCAGTGAAGGGGACAGGTGAGCTCTAATTAATATGCGAGGGTCATTGGGGGTCAGTATAAATCCGACCCATACGACTGCAAAACTAACGAATTTATTTGTGTACGTACACTTCAATAGTAAACGGTTCATACGAGCAGGGTACCACACTTTTAAGGTGCGTTCTCAACGCACGATCAATTTTGACTAGATGATTGTGATTCATTCGCAATTTCCACGAACAGTTACTGAATTTGCCGCGAAATGCGTATTAAGCCATCAAGTTAAAAGATATTTTGAATACACACACCCTACACGTTATAAAGTGTCTCAAAATTGTTGCCAAAAACACGGTGTAGATCGCACACCTGCAGCCTTATTGTGTAAGTGAATACGGCAACGCAAAGGGTTTGACTGCTATCAATAGACCAATCACACAGATGGAAATCCACATCGTGTCATTCATCTCGCCTGAGATTGGTCGATTTGATAGCGGTCATACTCTTCGCCTTACCGAATTTACTTGCGCAATTCAGCTGCTGGTAAGTTGACCCCATTACCTTGCAAAAGGAACAAAAGCAGAAAAAAGCTTGCTTTAAAATTGTTTGCATAATCAGTACGCACCTCTTATTAAACATCCCCTCAGTGTACGGTGTCGAAATTGTGATGGGGCTTTAGCTGTAAGTGTGTGCGTGACACCAAACAAAGCACCGCACGGACCAGACTCTTTGTAATGGACTTAGTTTACCAACACATGGGCGCTACAAATTCGAAATACTTTTTTAATTCTCACAAGAAAATTCAATGAAAACCGGCACCGAATGAAAGCTCTTATGAAATCTGCAAACCAGTTGGTGCAGATCAGAAACATTCTGTGAGAATCAAAATATGAGGTCGTTTACTATTTAAGCATAATCTTTTTGAAACTTTCGTTTCAATATTTCGTTACGAAATAATTTTATAAAGGAAAAAGTACACGCTGAGTGCAGCGTGCAATGGCAAGACGTCACAGATATACCTGAACCAGTACTCAGTTTAGCTACTGCGATTTCCACGTTTCGAAACATGTAAAATGTGTGAAGTTATTGGCAACTTGGCACGTACAGTGGTACTAGTATCTGCTGCAGAGGCGTTTATGAAGCTGACGTCATCTCGAGAGAAATTCCTTAAACACATGAGCGCAATAAATGTTACCACTATGCACAATAAATAACATTCCAATAAGTCACGAGATAAATATAAACATCGAATGTTTTAAAAATAACAATATGACGTTAACTTTCTACGCTGACTCATTTAATTATAGACTGCAGATAAATAATTGATGAATGAATCGGTCAAACGGAGAAATAATTTTATATGTAGTCATATATTGGACTTTTCATCACATTTATGGAGTTCAATTTAGCTATTATTAATATTGCTTGCTTCCATAAAAGTTTGATTTAAACTCTTCAGTCGAAATTTATTTGTAGTCGTTTAGTAAACAAAAATCACTGTAATCCTCCACTTTTGTAGTGAGTACCAAGCTGTATTTAACCGCAATATTGAAACAGTTGAGACCCTTTGACTCACTTTTCCTGTCGATCTAACCCTCGGATCTATATTTATCGAGACGCTGCCCTTGACCATGATTTCTGTAATATTTCGCGGCTAATATAGGAATGTTTGTAATAATTTGAACCGTTCTTTCTCTTGAGCGAATTCTGTTCGTACTTATAATGTGTACCTATAAACAATGTCTATACTGTGATTTTGTAGAATTTCGTAGACTAAACTGATAACTGCCAATGACCTTATTTTTTTGAAATGTTTCAAGAGCGGAGCGTAGCGTTGTAGGTAAGGCTCAATCATAAGTGATTCATCGAATCGATGTGACATGACTCCTCAATTTAATTTTACTAAATGGTGTAAATAAATGTTTTATGTATAACAATCGTAATATATTTAAATATAACAGTATTCATACACATAGTACATACACTTTTATTGTGTTAAATATGAAATTAACAATATAATAAATGCGATCGATAGTATGAAGTCTGACATATATAAGTAGAAACTAAATAAGGGCCGGTAGTTTCTTAACAAAAGTAATTCTGTTGCCGTGAAATAGTTCCATTTTCGATCTACTTCGATTTTCGATCAACTTTCGATCACACGGGATAGTCAGGATACGACACAATTTTTATGTAACGACTAGCTGACCCGGCGAACTTCGCTTCGCTTATTTTTCTAAAATAAAAGAATTTTTCTAAAATAAACGTAGCCTAAGTTAGTCCTTATTACATCAGCCACCTGCCAATAAAAGTCCCGTCAAAATCGGTCCAGCCATTTCAGAGATTAGCCGGAACAAACAGACAGACAGACAAAAATTGTAAAAAATGTTATTATGGTGTATGTACCGTATATATATTCATATACATGTAGTAAAAAACGGTTATTTCAGTATTAAAAACAGACACTTCAATTTTATTTATATGTATAGATGTATAGGCTAGCTGTTGCCCGCGGCTTGGTCCGCGTCAAACTTGTTAAGTTTATATTTATTTTTTTAAGTTTCCCACAGGATCTGTGAGTAGCCTATATTTCTCTTTATAACATCAGCTATCTACCAGTGAAAGTCGCGTCAAAATCGGTCTAGTCGTTTCGAAGATTACCCGGAACAAACAGACAGACAGAAAAAAATGAAAAAAATGTTATTTTGGTGTATGTACCATATATATTCATATACATGTAGTAAAAAACGGTTATTTCAATATTACAGACACTCCAATTTTATTTATATGTAGAGATTTATAGATAAAGTGACAACCCCCCAAATGTCAGTTTAGTCTACGAAATTAAAAATTATATTTTAGCTAGTTATACCCATAAAAAATCTCGACCAATACTACTGAAATGATTAAGCGTTGCCCTATTCAGGTTTGTGTGACGCATGTTCAATCTGCAGTCTCATTATATCTATCGTTTGTTATTGCAATGGTGTACCTTCGATAGATGCACCGATCGTCTGTCTGGTACTGTATTTGTGTGGAACACGATGCTCCACACAAATACAGACGTCACCCTTACGTCATCCTTTGTTCCGGTCCAATTAATTTTCCGAAACGCTGATTGAATCCTATGCAGTCTATTCTGACCCACGTCAATGGATATTCTGTTGCACATCAATTATAATTGATATGTTATATGATTTATTAATTAAGCTAGTGTCTGTCTGTAAGCTTCGCAATAGTATGCGACACAGTGCAATTTTAACTTAAAATAATTCAGTGAAACTAGTTTTCATTGACTTTATTTCTAACTGTGAAGTCCACGCTTTCCACGTTGTGTTTGAGCGACGCTTAGCGTGGAAAAACTTCATCTTGTCAAGCTCGAAATAAACAAACAGATACGTAATAAAGCCAAATGATTACCGCCACACGTACCATGTCTAGGTTATTCCGGTATCATTTGACGACTAGGTGAATATGATAAAATGGAAACCGTAAGAAGATTACATGGCAATACCCAAACTAGGGGTCAAAGTCAAATGTATTTATTTCGATTAGGTTATTAAGCGGCACTTTCGAACTTTAACAATTAAAATTAACAAGTAATAAAAATTTATTCTACCATGCATTCGGAAAAGTAGCTTCTTATGGAGAAGAACGCACAAGAAACTCCATAATTACTCTTTTAAAAAAAATATGCTTTTTACAATATTAAAGAACATTTTTTTTTTTTTTTTTTATTGTAAATAGGCTCGCGCTTGACCACTATCTCACCTGATGGTAAGCGATGATGTGGTCGACGGTGAAGCACGCTTGCCTAGAAGTAACCTATTCACTCTTGACTTAAAGACCCCTAGATTGTAGCTATCGGGAAACACAGACTCCGGCAGGGAATTCCATTCCTTAGCTGTACGCATAATAAAAGTGTCCCCAAAACGTTTTGTGCGTATGGGTGGGATGTCCACCATGTACCGATGACGCATCGCCGTGCGTCTGGTTGTCCGATGATGGAACGGGCTGGGCGGAATTAAATCATGCAATTCCATCGCACACTCCCCGAAATGTAACCGATAAAAAACCGACAAGCTGGCAACTCGGCGACGATGTTCAAGGCTCTGGAGCTTTGATTTGACCAGTGCCTCATTGCCGATAAGTCTATTGGCCCGCTTTTCGATCAACTCTAGTGCATCAAGCTGGTATTTGGCAGAACCGTCCCAGAGGTGAGAACAGTACTCCATGCATGATCGAACTTGCGCTTGATACAAGTTGAGCAGCTGTTCCGGCGTGAAGTACTTTCTCACCTTCGCAAGGATCCCCAACTTTTTGGAAGCCAGCTGAGCCTTAGCCTCAATGTAAGGCCCAAAATTGAGAGTCGATGTCAACGTAACGCCAAGAAGCTCAAGATGGTCCGTTATTGGCACGGTCACATCACGAAAAGTTGGAGCCGGGTGAAATTGGCTCTTTTTAGCGGAAAAAAGACACGCCTGGGTTTTAGTAGCATTAAACTTGACCAGATTGGCATCACCCCATTCGGAGACTGCCTGCAAGGAAAAGTTCAAGCGCTCCACCATGGCTTCACGAAGAGACTGGATCTGTGGCCCGGTAGCCCGTGCGTTGGAGAAGTATCTCTCAGCAACAGTGCTGTCGTCTGCATACCCAAAGGTGCCGGGTTTAAGCAGATCGTTAATGTGCAACAAGAACAATGTTGCTGAGAGTACTGACCCCTGAGGGACCCCGGCATTAATATCCAATTGGTCCGACGAGCAGCCATCAATAACTACTCGAATGGACCGATCACTCAAGAAGTCTGCGATCCAATCACACAGACCACCGGGCAGACCGAATGAAGGAAGCGAAGAAGAACATTCATTAATAAATTCATATACATGAGGACGATGCACCTAGCACTACTATAATACATATAAGCATTACAAGCACTAACTGGAAAATTCCTTCACTTGAAAAATAGGAACATGGTTCTCACATACTTATAAATATTGCAAACATCTAAATTACCTAATTCAACAACAACAGAACAGGGTGCAATTCATTTTTTTTTAAAACAAAAAGATTAGATAAATATTAAATAAAGCTTACTATAATTATGAATATAATACAAATCAACCAGTTTGACTTTGTCTACACCACAGATTACCCTATGGAGCAGGACCAGCATGGGGCTTACTGCCATGAGGCTTAGAATAACTTAAAACGTGCGAGCACTTGTTGCGAGCGCATTTTGCGGGTGCTTGTTGCGGGCGCTTCTAAAAGTGTTCTTACACTTGGAAAAATATGAATTTGGTTATTTTAGAATTTTAGTTTCGGGCCGCGCGTGTTACAGCTTCAATTCAGAACACGTCCTACACACGTTTTGACTTTCGGAGATGGATTAAAATAACACCTACGTACTTGAAAAAATAATGAGGATTATTAGGCACCGCATGGTATTTTGAAAGCAATTAGTCTCAAGTAGCCTCAAGTTAATTTGATATATTTACATAGTTACATAAGGGAGGGAGTGAAACTGAGAGCTAATCACAAGTCGGCTGCACAACACGCTGTCATGCAAACGATTCTTCACTAACTCATAATAAAATGTATATCAGACATGCATGAGACTGGCCGGCGGAAAAACGTTATAAAGAACGAATATAGTCACTTGAATGCTTTTAGTGATACGCGCTTCACAGATTTTTATGGATTTTGAAAATCAGAAATTGACAGTGTTTGAATTACCATTTTACTTGAAAACCCAAAATAAATATTACCCAGACTACCAAAACAAACGAGCTGATCAAACACATAATTAAGTGTTTATTGACTTAGTGTAACAACTTGTTACATTACACTATTTATTTTTATTTCTCGCGTGTTGTCTTTGTATTATCTTAGAGTGTAACGAAAATAAGACTTAGATAAACTTCGAAAATATTGATCATGGTTAAGATCTTGACCACTAAATAAATGGAGTGTTGTCCCCATTAATTCCCTTCGCCATGTCCTTAAACAAGAATAGTCAATATGAAATTCAAGGTTAGTTGCAAGAGGGTTGCTTGATAAAAGGGGAGATTATACCTGAGAGTGCTGCAGAGAATTACCAAAATACAAGTGGGTCACTTTTGATCCCCTTTTTGTATTGAAAAAATTCGTTATTGTAATTTTAATCCAAAATCTAAAGAAAGGCAATCGGATTAAGCATATATAATACAAAGGAAAAACGGTTTAATAATTTTAGCTGCAATCTTCCAAAGTAATATCGGATGCACCTTTATTCATTTCCGCAAAGGCCGGCTATCGAATATCGCCCCAGACAAGCCGGTCGTGCAGTACTAACTATATTTACGATTTTAAACGACCAGTTAAGTACCCTCTTTTTAACTGAACGATTGGAATATGAAAACTGACATTAGTCTGGGGTATCGCAGAATTAATAATGTAGTGTCGCATACGGGAAACTAAAAATAAACTCCCTCTCTTTCACAGACTTGCTTGACAGTAATTATGATTTTTCCTTTACCCATTGTTTAGTTCAGAGAAGCCAGACATTAACCGAACTTGTAGTTTACAACGCATAGAAGTTTGGCATCTCCCAATATCAAACAAGTCTCCACTAACTTATCGAAACAAGGAGTGAAATTGTATCTTGCCTTAATTAATTAGGGATTAGCCTGCACCGCACGCACAAATGATTTCAATTCTAAATATTAATAGACATCGAATGTTCATGGAATAAAAGCCAACGTTTTATTTGGTTAGAAACTCGTTACCGTTTAGAGTAGATAGGGTTCCCCTAGTCGACGGCACGTGAAACTAATTATAGTGAAAGGAAATGACGCCTTCACCATTTTTTTAAATTGTGGTAAAGATTAAGCACGCCTCATTTTAATAGGTAATGCATCCCTACTTCTTGAACTGTGGAAGATTTGTAGAAGAAGGATGTGGAATGCATACGATTACTTAATTTCCGATTTTCCGATGGTCTCATGGACGCAGAGTGTGTGTCACAGGTAACAGAGGAACTGAAAGCATTCTTTAAGATACAAATTAATAGAACGATTAAAGAGCACGTTATACAGCAAAGAAAGTATGTGGAATTGCCGGCGAAGGCGAATTGGCAGCCATTTGAGTTTGGTTCGAAATTCAGAAACATGACCATACTTGCGCAAGCCAATTATGAACCTGATACAGAAATTTTGAAGTCGCTCAAGATTTTCTAATTGGTTTTGGGTGAAATCAAGATAGCTGGCATCAGCATAGTCCTGAACAGGGGAAAGAAGAGATAGTGCTATCGCAATTTTAGTTCACTAATTTGGGATAGGTAAGAACGATTACTATTAAAGCAACAAAGTCGACGGAACTCCTATTAGAGCGGGGTCCCATTTCTGTCTGCAGAGTCTAAAGTAAACTAACATGAAGTAGATGACAGGAGCTGAGTACGCTCGCTTTGCTCGCCCATTTTAGCTAACCTAACCTACCCGAGTCGAGCTCGCTTCGCTCGCTCTTGCACTAATTCATAGAATATAATTATCGATTTGCCCAACCGTTACGTAAAATTTTCATAATGATCAGACAATGTGATAAACATAATAATTTAAATCAATATTCATTACATTGCCGGATTTGACTTGACTAGATTCATAGTGCCCGGGCATTATATATAGTGCACTGATTAATCATTTGGTCATCACACAATTAATCACACATATAAATGTAAACTGGCGGCCTCAATTTGAAACAAGCTCAAAATCAATAAGGCCGCCAGGCGGTTTTAGGGGCTTTGGCTTGTGAGGAAAATTTGGTTGCTTAACTTTTGACTACCCACTGACTATAATTTTCGCTGCACGTGTGGCAAAAGATCTATAAAATGATATTTTAATTCTTATTTATTTATTAGAAACAAAAACAGTAACATGCTACAAAAGAAACTTAACAAATCATTAAAACAAAATTCACAGAAATGTAACCCGGTGTGGGTAAAAGTTAATATGTCCACGTATTAACTTTTATCTGTAATGTTTCAGTCGGCGATTGTAAATGAGCATGATCGATATGCCTTTGTTATCAGTTATAGCACTCCTGTGTACCAAACAGCGATGCCTTAGGTAATTAAAACTAGAATCCACAAATACACGTGTAATAAAACAATATGATGAAAACAATAGGTGCATAAGGCGTGCCGTCCTATATTAGTCTCGTAATCTCTGAACATTATCGACACACGAGATACGGATATCTTATTCCATAGATAAAACACGTTACTTTGATAATGCCTGACTCTTCATAATTACATGAGTTGCATGTTGTGGTAAGTGTAGGTAATTTTAAAACTGTGTATATAGAGGTAGGTCTCTATAGGAAATGTACGCGTCAGGTGTTGTGGACACGAGGGTTTCCCAACATGACAACAAAATGTGGGGGACATTTCAATAATGATTTTATTAACAACCCTAATAGGGCTATCAATACGTAGCAAATATTCCCCGTACCTTTTAAAGATGGACGTATTCCACGTGCCATAATAAGGGGCTTACGGAAGTCTATTTATTCGCGCCTGAAAATACACAAAGAAAAGTTCTTCATTAGCAACAACGAACGATATTGATTTATTTCCGTAAATAGTACCGCGTGTTTCCTTTACCTCCTACACTCAAATGGAATATAGAATGAAAAGGACACAATACTGAATCAAACGCTGCTCTTGCGGCCTGATATCATGTACTTACAATAAATGATATTATCTGCTACAAGTGTGCCGAGGTGGAAAATCATTCATGTAATACAGGATACCTACTTTACACAGTTGAACTAACACATCACAATACTAAGACTGGATAATACCTGTGTATTATCCTATATATCTATACTAATATTATAAAGAGGTTCACCGAGGTAAACCGACTTCCAAAACAAAACACTACAAAGCGAAAAATATAATTCTTTACCGAAGTCTTTCTTTTGGTTCCCAAGTCTCACCGGCCCGTAGCGGAAAGTCGACGACGAACGACGACGATTTATGAAGTATATAGCGAAATACGTTACATTTTTGCCGGCGAATTTTGGGGAAATATAATAGAAGTTCCTTAGTTTTACTTAATAACATGGAAGGTGACAAGCATTCATGGCGTTTTGTGATGCATGGCATGCCGTAATTAAATTAAGATTCGTGTAGTTAGCACAAGTACGAGTATTACCCACTACCACCCTGATTACATAAACTAATTAATTCTACATGTAAAATCAAAATTCAATATTTGAAGTGAGTGTGTAGGTGTTCTCGCACATCGAACAAAATCTTTTGAAAAAAAAATCGCGTTATTATGAAAATAAATATCTAGATCTATTTATTAGCAAAGTGTGAGGGCGTTGAGGTCACCGCAAGGGGGACAATCCGTCTGTCTAGTCTAGACAGTCCGATATTTATAGGAATTTCGAGAAAATTATTATGACAGTAAATCAATATAGAAGCACTCTCTGAAAAACAGGGAGGACACAAATACGATATTTTCGCGCGACCTTTCGTTTATAGAATTTAGGTTATTTTCTTCTTTATTTAGACTTCATGTACATAATTGGTCATTCTCGACCACTCAAACCAAAATGATGAAGAGATAAAAAGCAGGTTCATATTATAACAACATTTTATTCAAACATCTAACTTTAGTAAAACTACTTAACTGGCCGCAGCCATGTGCATTTTCAGCTGCGGTTAGTAACTAACTTCATCTAGGTCAGCTCTACATTAATCCCTACTCACCAAGTTGTTACATTATTCAGATCAACATGGAAGGGTTTGCTTGGAAACTAGCTAGCACTAGTGGAAGTTCTGAAATAAACCTATAAGTAGGTCAGGTCAGTTGTATCCGTCTTGAACTCAATCAGAGAACCCGTACTGTACCTTCTCGTTATAAGACACTAAAAATTATAAGAGGTTTAACTGAAGACATAATATGATAGATGATAGTAGTTCATTTTGCCGAGAGTAGTAAGTAAGCAATAGGGTAAAGTTAATTCATAGGTTCTTTTTTTGCAAATCGTGATTAATTAACCTAAGTAAATGTCGTCAATTAAATGGTAAAAGGCAAAAAGGACGATTTATTTTTAATTTTTTCTATAAGGGTAAAAAAAACTGTGTTGCCACCGTTGACACGAATCACACAATCACAGCGATTTGGCATGCTTCAAATCAGTTCTACAAAATCACTCTGAGGGATGGCCGCCCACGTTCTTTCTAACAAATCAAAAAGTTGTTGTGGGGTATGCACGGCATCCATACTCGGTAGAGCAGTTCTTTGGAGCATATCCTATGCGTGCTCAAATGGGTTGAGATCTGGCAATTGAGCAGGATACGGCAGAACGTTGATGCTAGCATCGCCAAGAGTGCGTTACGAATCTATCCGTGTGTGGACTATGTACCTATATTCACCGATATCTCCGTCAATTGTGGACCGATATTGATAAATCTTTTTTTTTAAAGAGTATGTTCCGAAATTGGTCCCATTTTAATTTGATTCTTCTTGACTTCGAAGATATACAACAGAATTCCTTAATAAATAAGGCAAATCTCTCGGGATTGCTGCAATCGCATGTCTGTTTATTGTTTTTACCATTTCATAACATAACATCACGCCAGTACGCTCTAAAGGGGTACGCAGATGTGTACAGTATACCTTGGTACACTCTCATTTCACCGTTTATGACCAGTTTCATCATATTCAGGTAATCTATTCTAGCACTGACGGTCGTAAGGGACGCGCTGGACAGAAACCGGTGGAGGCAGATCATCCGCGCCAGGTGCAACCCTGATGCTGACCACGATCCTCAGAAATGAGGGACCGACCAAGAGAGAGAGATTCTGGCATTATAGGAACCTTACTTAACTACTTGCCTTAGGTAGGTACAACTAAAAAGTGAAAAATAAAAACTTTTTTACAAAAAAATACTACCGACTGCCAAATAAGAAAACTACAAAGTGAAAAATAACTTTATTTTTGGAAGTCGCTGTCCATAACGTAAAAAAAAATTGGTACCTTCCAAAGACACAGACTTCCAAAAATAAAGTTATTTTTCACTTTGTTGTAGTCTTATTTGGAAGTAGGTAGTTTATAATTGTAAGAATGTTTTTAGTCAATATTCAAAGAAATTTCGTTATTAAAACAGTGAAATTAACTAAAAATAATCAATAACGATCCAAAAAACTTAAATGGTAAGCGATGATGTGTTCGACGGTGTGTGAAGCACGCTTGTCTAGAAGTAACCTATTCACTCTTGTCTTGACGTAAAAGCCCCTAGGTTGTAACTATCAGAAAACAAAGACTGGTAGGGAATTCCACTTCTTTGCTGTATGCACAATGAAAGTATTCGCAAAACGATTTGTGCGTATGGGTGGGATGCCTACCATGTACCAATGACGCATTGTACTTACGTCTTGTAGTCCGATGATGGAAAGGGCTAGGCTGAATCAAATTGTGCAGTTCCATCGCACTTTCCCCGAAATTTAACCGACAGGATGGCAACTCGGCGTCGATGTTGAAGGCTCTGGAGCTTTGACCCGACCGAATGCATCGTTGCCGATTAAGCATCTTGGCCAGTTTGTCAATCGACTCAAATGCATCAAGCTGGTATTTGTCAAATACATAAAAAAATTAACAAATACATAGTAAAAACTAAGAAAATGGTCAAAAAACTTAGCCTTAAACCTGAGCGGCATTGAAACTGACCAGATTAGCATCACCCCATTCGGAGAATGTCTTCAAGGACATGTTCAAGCGCTCAACCTTCCGGAGAGACTGGATCTGAGGACTACTAGCCCATACTAGTACACGTATCTTTCAGCAAAAATGCTCTCGTCTGAATTCTAGTCTAGTGATTCCCCTGTGGGAATCCGGCATGAATACCAAACTGAACGTCTTCATGGGAGGAGGGGATAGTTTTTTTCTATGAAAACCTTTAATAACTATGCATAGGCACGCTCCACATAGCTGGGCTTTGATGAAGCATTGTGAGATCTGTGGAACTGATATGGATAGTCAAACAAACGACCAGATTAATCAAACAACAAAAATCGAGCAAAACCCAACAAAGAGCCTCCAGTGATTGATAAAGCGAATTGATATTGCAAACTGAGCGCAGATCTCCCTACATGCAATACAAAACGTACGAGTACATAACTCTTTTTTTTAGGTTGCATGAACAAACTGTTCGAAAATAAAAAAAATATTGGAATATAATAACATCATAATTGCCGGTAAAAAGGAGCTTACGGGAGTGGTGGGCGAGGGTGGCCGCGGGGGCAGCAGGCTGGACGTGCCACCCTAGCGCCCCGGAACCAGAAAAATATTTATAATGTATTTATTTGTTCAGTGTTTAGATGTGGTTGTTTACGAATCAGTTGACTGTAGATGGTTTGATTTATTCACATTAACCTTGACTTTGGAGCAGAGCAGCTCTTTCAAAAGTGAGCCCTAGTAATTAACATCTTTTTACTTTCGTCAGATTTGATAACCAGTAAAAATTAAAAATAACATTATTTAAATCTTCAAAGAACCTTTTTCTTTAATTATATCTAATTTGACCATGGAATTATATCGTTTAAATGATCATATTAATGTTCTGGGCATTCCCAGAACATTAATTTGATCAAGCCATTGCTTCAGAAAAACACTTTTCCATTTCAGTCTAGTTTCGTTCCAGGGACTTTGATTACTTACTTCGTCTATCTATTGAATAAAATGTTTCTGTTTTCGTTTCTTCGTTTTTTGACACCGACTGCCGAAATTGAAGTTATTTTTTTACTTTGTAGTGTTTTTGTTTGGCAGTCGGTTGTAATTTTTGTAAAAAGTTTTTTATTTTCCACTTTTTAGTTGTGGTACATAATGGACCAGTTCTATACGCGTATAGTGCCCAAAGTGAAGACAGAATAGATTAACCCAATAACACGAAACTTAAACGAAACCGGTGCAATGAGAGTATACCAGGGTGAACTGTTCAAACCTGCGTACCCCTTAAGAGCGTACCAGTGTGATGTTATGTTATGAAATGGTGTAAACAATAAACAGACATGCGATTGGATCTATCCAGAGTGATTTGCCGTCATTTATTGAAGAGTTCTGATGTATTTCTCCGAAGTTCTTAATCAGATCTTGATGAAAATTAAATGGGACCACATGACAAGCACCCGCTTTCAAATGAAAAAAGAATCATCATTCTTCGCAGCATTCATCATCGGTTCGCCCAATAAAAAGTTCTGAGGTAACAAACATAAAAAAAAAACAATCGAATTGATAACCTCCTTCTTTTTGCGAGGTCGGTTAAAAAGTCGCCGGAGGTAGAGAAAATTTATAATACGTTTGATTTTTAACATGAATTTAATTTCCAAAAGAAGCACTGAAATTAAATTGTAAAATGTAGCAAAGCGCTAACACAGGTACGAGTATAGAGGGTTTTTCACCGGATTAAGGGTCGTAATCATAATTATTTATTGCATTCATGTAGTTTACAAAGTTGTTACAAATAAATATAAAGGTTTCATACATGAACCCTGCTAGGGCACAGCAATATAAATAGTTTTAAAATACTACAGTGTCACAATAACAAATAAACTACTGTGCTTAAACAACTAATTTTTACATGTTTATCAAGTGTCCAACGTTTCCTATTTAAATAATTAACGGTCTTGTTAAAATATAGGACAGGTGAGAACAATTTGGTCATCATTTCCATTCATAAATTAATAAATGATATAAATTAAATTAAAACAAACAATTTGGTCACCATTTCCATTCATAAACTAAAATAAGATAAAAAAAATTAAATTAAAACAAACAATTTGGTCACCATTTCCATTCATAAACTAAAATAAGATAAAATTAAATTAAAACAAACAATTTGGTCATCGTTTCCATTCATAAATTAGGTTAAAATTAAATTAAATTAAAACAAACATCGATAACAATAATAATCATACAACAACATAGGTAGGTCTTAAGTCAAAATAGTAGTAAGTGCTGTGTGTATTGTATATTAGAATTTCAATGTCATAATTTACTTATCGTCAAAGAATTCCTTTAGAGTGTAATACTATTTTAATACAAGGTATTTTTGGAGACTGTTTTTAAATTTATATTCGTATTCTATGTCCTTAATTGAATTCGGAAGCTTATTATATATTTTAACGCACATGGCTAAAGGTCCTGAATGGAATATATTTAATTTTGAGCTTGGTAAGGCTAATTCGTTCTTGTTTTGGCGTCTAATACTGAGATGTTGCGGGCGAAGGTCACTAGTGAGTGGGAACAGTGCCTGGTGTTTCCTTATAAATTTCCTTATAAACTTCTAAAATATAGATACCAGTTAGTGTAAGGACTTTGTAACTTACAAAGAATGGCCTGCAGCTTTCTGCGTTATCTATATTGGCAAGAATTCGTATGCATCTCTTTTGTAGAATAAAAAGTCTATCCTTGTCTACACCATTCCCCCACACCACGATTCCATAATTTAGCCAGGAGTATGCGTAGGCATAGTATGCTGTTAGAGCAGTTTTAAAATCGGTAGCTCTTTTAAGCTCCCCCAAGGCATAAATAAAGCTGGCTAGTTTGTTTGCCAGTGTATCTATATGGGCTTTCCAGTTTATAATGGTATCAATAGTCAAACCTAATAGTTTAAACTCGTTTATGCATTGCAGCTTTATGTTGTTGTATGAGTAATCTATATCTAATTTGTGTTTCTGGTATGGTCTATATTGCATTAGCTTTGTTTTGTCAAAATTTAATTCTACGTTATGATCTTTTAACCATTCTATTATTTTGGATAGCTTGTCATCCAGACTTAAGTTTAGGTTTTCTCCATCGGTATAAGGAAAAATGATAGAAATATCGTCAGCAAATAAAATACTTTGAGCTTCAATTTCTTTAGGGAGGTCATTAATATAAACTAGAAATAATAAGCATCCCAAAACGCTGCCTTGTGGTATTGACATTGTTGTTTTTGCTTTATTCGATCTTGCGCGTGTTACGAGTATTTGACCAGTGTGTGGGTCGCTATGTTCTACCTCTACGAATTGCTCCCTATTTTCTAGGTACGAACAGAACCACTTGTGTGCTGTACCTCTAACACCTATTGCATATAATTTATTAAGTAGAATTTCGTATGAAACTCTGTTTTTCCTGAACCTATTCTTGCTATCGTTGAATATTTTATATTTTTCGCAATAAGAATAAAGTCGTTTTGACAACGCAGTCTCCAATATTTTCGAGAAGGTCGGTAGCAATGCTATCGGCCGATAATTACTAGTATCAGTCAGGTCTCCCTTTTTGTATATTGGTTTCACTATCGATACTTTCAGTAGGTCAGGGACTGATCCTTCATCTAAAGACTGATTAATTAAATAAGTTAGCGGTAATGTTAATTCTTCAGCGCATTCTTTAATAAGTATAGGCGGTAGCTCATCATGCCCATAACTTCGCTTGTTTTTCAAACTTTTTATAATAAACTTAATTTCGTTAGGGTCAACAGGTCTTAAGTAAATGGAGTTTTCACTTAGGGAGGAGGTAGGACGGCCAGTTGGACTAACGCTCCCATTTGTGGTATCCAGCTTTCCCACTGACACAAAATATTCATTGATAGCGTTGGCAATGGCAGTCGCGTTTTCTGTCAAAGTATTCTGTACCCGCAATTTTATTTTATTTATTGGTTTTTTGTTATTCTTATTTGTGCGCTCTTTTATTATTTGCCACATTGTTTTAGTTTTATTTTCAGATTTAGTCATAATTCTTATGTAGTTCAGGTTTTTAGAGTGGGTTACTGTTCTCTTAAGTAATTTTTCGTAACGCTTATAGTACCTACTTGTCCAATTAGTTGTCTTTTATGCTTGCTTGCTATTCTTAATCCAGTCGTTAGCCATGATTTAGACGATCTCTTTTAATTTTTTTACGGTTTTCTTTGGTATACACTGCTTTAATATATTTTGTAAGGTGTTATGAAATGACAGATAATTAGTATTTATATTTTGAATTTCGTTTATTATTTTACTCCAGTCTAGCTTTTTCACTTTTTGTTTAAACGAGTCTATGTTTTGTTTGTTATAGATCCTTTTTAGAGTTAATATTTGTTTTTTATTAATTATTGGATTGTGGGTAGGTATAGTGATTGCTATTCCTCTGAGGTCTGAAAGTCCAAGCTCCACTACTTCTAGATGGCATTTGTCGTGTGCGTTTGTAAATATTAGGTCAATACATATGGCGCTTGAGGCTGTTCCTCTGGTAGGTTCCGTCACTAGTTGTCGAAACTTGTACTTGGTCATAGTATTTAGAAGATTAAATGAATTGCGATTTTGATCAAGGATATTTACGTTGAAATTCCCGCCTATAATTATGTGTTTATGTTTGTCCTTTAAGTTGATTTTAAGCAGCAGTTTTTCCAAGGATCTATAAAATATTTCGGTTTCCCTATTTTTTTGTGGACAATACATAACTATTAGTAAAAGATTCATTTTAGGAATTTTTACTGCACACGTTTCGAATATAAATTCAACTGTCATTTCCGTTAAATCGTGTCTTTCCTTATTCCGTTAAATCGTGTCTTTCCGTATTTTGAAATCTGTTAATTAAAATACTCGTAGACAAGATAATGGCCAGTCGGGGAGCAAAAGCAAGTGACCATAGTGGGAGAAGGGGTTTATTCAGATTAATCCGGCTACCGGGAACGTGTTGACTGAAACTGCATTTCATGCTTCGTGCGCAATTATTGACTCTGTTCACTGTTCACGTAGACCCTGACTTTCGAGCATCGAATATTTGTATAGCCTCAGATTTAAGTATTGTCAGTGGTGTCTCATCCCATACAAAGAAACCGAGCCGATGCACTGTACTGATTATATTTTGTACATCGATCGCGTTCGGTTCCGTTCCACGGATATAGATGGTGATCTATCAATCGCCGTGGAACGGAACCGAACGCGATCGATTAATAAAAAATAATCGGTATCGTCAGATGAAAAACGCTAGTTATGTCGGCATGGTTTCTTTGTATGGGATGAGGCATCTGTATGCTAGTATTATATTATCTGTGGTATTGGTCAAAGTTCAAATACGATTCACGGTTCACACGTGCAAACGTTTCACTATTCAGTGAAAGAACGAAAGGCGAGTCGCAGAGATTTCGAAAGTTAAGTTTTCATGTTTACAAAACAACATTTTTATTGATAATAAAGCAACCAGCATAGCATATCCAAGAGCTATGTATGGTCCGGGTTATTTCAAACAGCGTTAGTTTATGGATTTATTCCGTTCTAATACCAACAACTAATACCACTGTTATTTGTTTCAACTCATATTTATTTTCTATTCCGAATGGATACCAATCTTTAAATAATTAAATGAAATGTGCGAACGAAGACCAACAACTTGAATTTGGTACAGTCAACTCAGTCAAATATAATCAAACTAAAGGCAAATGCCTATTTTTGGCCATGAAACGCCCAACACTTTTTTTTACTTTTGTTAAAAAAAATCTTGTTTTATGTTTATTAATCGCCGTATTCATTTATTCAAACAAGATAGCAATTTCTTGTTTGGATAAATGATTTCTTTTATTTTATCTTTTCAATACATTTTTTTTTGCACAAAAATGTATTGGAAAGATAATATAAATTATGTAAATTCAGTAAATTAGTTAGTGGATAAAATAAAAAGTGTTGCCATTTACTAATTTCTTGCAAAATATAATCGATTCTCTTTTCTTCAATCGATTTTTTATGATATAACTATTTTTATAATTACGCACCTATATAATAATAACTAAGACAGGTAAGTAAATTTTTGTAGTTTTGATGTATTACAAGGAGGAACTAAAATAATAATAAAGTTGATTTTAGTCATATTTTTTTTGGGTTTGACTGTTGTTTTTTTTTTTCAAATTAAAGGTCCTCTAATTACATACAAATCATTTTTATTGATTGTACCTTATATGTTAAAACTTGTTTTGGTATTAGTTTAAACAATGGTATCCGTTCGGAATAGAAAATAAATATGAGTTAAAAGCGCACGGTTGGCGCAGTGGTTGAGCGAGTGACTGCTGCGCTGCGTGTCGCGGGTTCGATTCCTGCACGGAACAAATATTTGTATAACCTACTGATAGTTGTTCCGGCTCTGGATGTTGTGTATGTGAGTTTAAAAGTTTGTAAACGCACCCACGATACAGGAAGAAATTCCTAGTGTGGAACAAAGATTCTTAAAAAAAAACGATTTAATTTATTGCATTATCATCGTTCCTTGATAAGTGTGCAAAGTTTCAAATTAATCCGACGACGTTTTGAAGGGGGTAAAAACACGTTCAAAGATTCCGTTATATAGATACATACATACCAAGCTAATAAAAGCGAGTTAATGAGCAATTATACGAGTAATAATATAGCACAAACATGTGATACCACCCATACGCACAAAGCGTATTGAAAACACTTTCATTGTGCGTACAGGCTAAGGAGTGGAATTCCCTGCCAGCGTCTTTGTTTCCTGATAGCTACAACCTAGGGGTCTTCAAGTCAAGAGCGAATAGGTTACTTCTAAGCAAGAGTGCTTCACCTTCGACCACAACATCGATTAACACCAGGCGAGATAGTGTTCAAACGCGAGCCTATAACAAATAAAAAAAAAACATTTGATGAGTACGATCCTCACAGGGGCGGAGGCTGCATGCATAACAAATCCCCTCTAATTGACTGTTGAGAGACGGCTCTCTGGTTTCTCTCTCTTCTTCCGGTTTCAAGTTGCCTTGATACCTTTAGGCTCCCAATTAGTGCAACCTAGTCTTTAATAACACGATAATTGTTTTTTATAGTGTACATAATGAAGTATAACTGCAACTATGAAAAGCAGCTTTAGCGGCAAATCAGTAGGTAATAATTTTTAAAAAACGTTGCCCCACACTTGGAATTTCTTCCTGTATCGTGGGTGCGGTTACAAACATATAATCTCACATACACAAACACCCAGAGCCGGAAAAACTATCTGTAGGTCATACAAATATTTGTTTCGTGCGGGAATCGAACCCGCGACACGCAGCGCAGCAGTCAATCGCTTAACCACTGCGCCAACCGTGCGCCCAGATTGGAATAGTAGTACATAGGGAGACATAAAATTACTGTGTATAGTAATGTACAGTAATTGTAATGGATAAACATAAAAACTACTTAACTGATTTTGAAAAGACTTTCATCAGTAGAAAGCTACATTATTCCTGAGTGACATATGGCTATTTTTGTCCCGGTCCTGTAGGGTGGGAGCGAACCCGCGGAGAAAAGCTAGTAATTATAAAATCCGCACACCGATCAACTTTAGGACATCCTTCGTAGATTCCTTTGATGCGTTGTGCAATGATCGACAAAGTGCGGCAACATGTAATAAACCCGTAAAGTACCGGAGTTACACGTCCCATATCGGGGTGGGATAGGGTGACATGGGGCGGGGTGGGCTCGCGGTGCAATGGCTGGGTGGCTCACCCCACCGCACCCGGCGACCGCTGCATTTTATTAAAGCTGACGTTCCGGCTAATAGGCGAAAGTAGATTTGTTTATGTGAACGAACATAAAAGCTCTTTGAATGATTTCAACGTAACCCTTTTACGAAACAAATTAAATAGTTCGGTACATGATTATTATTTCAAGACGGACATAACGGTAGACTGCATCTCATTGAAATAATACATTCCCCTCAGAAAATTAATAGTGGTCGCGGTGGGATGAATTTTTACTAAAATATAACGCTCTAGAGAACATACATAGGTAGAATTAGTAACAAATTATTAACTTAAAATTTAATGTTGAAGCTTTTTACTATTGTAGAGAAAACGTAAATATTATGATTATAATAATCATATACGCCTACAGCTACAGCTATTTTTTTTAATAATAAAAATAAATAGTTAAAACCAAAATGCGCGACAATTGTTCGATGTGAGGAATAAGAGTGATTCACGAATACGCCAAATTAATATGCGTCATTGACTTTGTTCGTATACACGTCATTGGGACGCTGAGAAGAAAAATCTGATGGTGAGGACACAGTATAAATATGGAGGAACAGTACGGAAACTACCAACCTAATTGTGTGAATGAGCCGTTTCGAGCATTTGTAGGTAGTTGCCGTACTGTTTGTCCATATTTATACTGTGGTGAGGACCTACCGCATTGACTTTCATTGGGGTTGCGCCAGCTACAATGGACTGGTATAATTTACTGAAAGTAAAACTGTCATTTCTTCTTTTAACTGGAAGGAAATTGAATTATAACAATGTTAGCTATAAAAAGCATAATAAAACATGTTGGTATTCGATTCCCATGTGTGACAATCAACGCAAGCAAATGCTGGATGTTATTTATTTTTTCATGAGACGTCTCAACACAACATGTGCGTTCTAAAACAAATATTGCATTTGAATAAATAATACTTATCCAAAGTGCGAGATCCGGTATAAGAAATATATATATACTAGCTTTTATCCGCGGCTTCGCTCGCAGTGAAGAGATTTTTTTTTAAAATTGAATGTTTA
This sequence comes from Orthosia gracilis, assembly GCA_947562075.1. NCBI lineage: Eukaryota > Metazoa > Arthropoda > Insecta > Lepidoptera > Noctuidae > Orthosia > Orthosia gracilis. The sequence continues at coordinate 7,901,052 of OX387268.1, forward strand.
CTATGTTACTTCTAATACCTCCAAGAATATTTGTACAAAGTTTCATGATGATCAGTTTAGCCGTTTTTGCGTGAAAGCGTGACAAACAAACTTACATTCACATTTATAATATTAGTATAGATATTATTATATTAAGGAAGGATATATATAATGATGGTAAGGAATATATGCTAGATAATATATACATATATACATTGGATAAATCGCAAATAGGTTGCCTAGCTAAATCGCGTACCCATGGTATTAAATAAAGTTTTACATCTCAAATCTAGGCACACATGGATTCAATCAACTTTTTGATAAGGCAGCCTTACATTGTTGGATTGGGAATGAAATAATAACCTTTCATTTGATGTGTAATTCTATATAATAACTGATGAGGATATATTAATAACTTAGTCACCTTTATACCAGGCAACTCCAAAATTAGGTACAGGAAAAATAGGCAACCTTATTTTTTTCAATTCCTTGGGGTGTATTATCTCAGCTAATGCTCAATTTTCTTAAAAACTAATCGAGGAAATCGATCAAAACCAAAAAAAAAATTAACATCATCGGCACGCGATTTACCTAGGCAAAGTATTTGCGATGTATCAAGATTTATATTATCTACCATAGCATATATATTGCTTACCATTATTAAGTAACATATGGAGACATATATATTCCTTATATCGGATCTTAGACCACTATAAAAGGAAAGCGTGAACGGTTAATGTCATTTTGAAGAAAGAAAAATTGTAAAATATAATTGAGAAAGGATCCTAGCAGTAAGGCGGTTGACGAGTCAGATAAAAGTGCTGAGGACAAAGAATATCTTCACGAACGATATTGTTTTTAGAAGATGCTTTTTATAAACATTTTCTTTCCTTTTAATTAACCGAATTACCAAACAGAAGGAGGTTCTATTTTCGACTTCATGTTTATTTTTGTGTATGTTCACCGATATCTCAGTCAATTATGGACCGATTTCAGTATTTTTTTTTTTTTAATATTTTTCGAAATTGATCCCATTTTAATTTGGTGAAGATCTGATAAAGAACTTCGAAAATATACGACAGAACTCTTCAATAATAAAAATTAATTAATTAATATTAATTTTCAAGAATAATTCGTGATCTCTATTTGAGTCAGACTTAATAGCTCTCATCTAGAATCAGAAGTTTAGTCATAATTATTATTAATATGTTTCTCGTTTTTTAATTGGTATTTATTAGTTTATTGTATTTGTATTAATATATATGTAAGTATATACATTTTCGTATACAAGTTGTTATTTTTAAATATTTTTTGTACCCATTTCACAACGTTGTCCTTTTTAACCCAAAGGTTGACTGGTAGAGAATGCCTTGTGGCATTAAGTCCGCCTATGTACCACTATTATACATGAAGTTTAAATAAATAAATAACGGTAAATCTGTCGGGATTGTTGCAATCGCATGTATGTTTATTGATTATAATTTCATAACATAACATCATGCCAGTACGCTCTTAAGGGGTACGCAGACCTCTCATTTCACCGGTTATGTTTAAGTTTCATGATATATTCGAGTTATCTATTCTGGCGTTAAGGTAACTTACTAAACAACTTGCCTAGTATGTAGGTACAACTAAAAAGTGAAAAATAAAAATATTTTTTACAAAAAAATACTACCGACTTCCAATTAAAAAAAACTACAAAGTGAAAAATAACTTTATTTTTCGAAGTCGGTGTCCATAGCGCAAAAAAAGATACCTAGGAAAGACACCGAACCGACACTTTTTTATTTAATAATTTAATAATTTTTTAATAATTTATAATTTATTTATTCATCTAAATCATTGTAGTAGTACATAATGACAGTTTACAGTTATCGTTTACTTTATAGTGTACTACAATAACATGGAGGGTGTGGTGCTGCATTCCTAGCTAGGTTAATAGATTACCTGTGTTAAGGAGTACAGTGCCGATCCCCAGGGAAAGAAACGATACAATCGTACACATTATTTATGGCTTGTGTTTAAACACCGCCCAAAAAAGTACCTATTTTACTACCAAAAAAATTCTAAACGGTTACCAAAATGGATAAATGGTCACCAAATAACGTTTCCTAAAATATTATGAAATAAATCCATTTTTTCGTATTATTGACTGCCAAAAAAATATATGGACGCCTTTAAAGTCGACGGAGCCCCGCTGCGCGGGGCTCCTATTTCCGTCCGCAGGGTCTAAAGTAACCTAACACGAACGAGATGACGGGAGCCGAGTTCGCTCGCTTTGCTCGCTCACTTCAGCTCCCGTCATCTCGTTCGAACCTAACCTGTCCGTGTCGGGGTGCCCTAAGCTCCTGAGCTCGCTTCGCTCGCTCTTGGACTAATTCGTTAAAAACACGAATACACCCGGTATAAGAATTTGGTGACCGTTGATCCATTTTAGGAACCAAAAATAATATTTGTGCGAGGTTTGCGATTTTTCTGATTTTATTTTATTTATTTTGGATCATAATATTATATACTTTAGGGCCCTTTTAATAAAGTCAATTGACTTTTTTTGGAGTTGTTTATTTTATTTGGTGCCTAAGCTTAGAGTCTTAAAAATATTTTTGATGACCGTCTAAATTATACCCATTATTTATTATGGGTGCTCGCCAAACCTCTGGGCCTCCCCGAAGCCTGCTTTCCGTTGCGCAAGGCACGAAACGGTGCTGCTTTTGTATGAGATTTAACACCGCGCAGCCATACCAACCATCGCTGTAGCCAACCTCAGGGCAGCCAAGAAGCCCGGCGAGAACTGTACATTATGATGTGCTTACTTACAAGCAATCCTTATGTCTAAGTTAAAACCTTTGATTATATAAAGTATATAATCAAAGGTTAAAACTAAAAAGCAAAACAACAAGTAAAAGCAAAAGGAAAAAAAAAAAAAAAAAATGGGTAATTATATAAACCAAAAGTAAGTCATGTAACTTGTGGGTAGGTGAGCATTTTGTTGTGACCAAGAGTGTGTGTGTTGTCATGTGCGAATGTATGTAGTATTTCCGCTACAGGTTACGAGTCATAACCTGTAGCGGATTAAATTGTATGACCGTAACAAATGTTAGTGAGACCCCGATGCGCATCTTTATATTAATTATAATATATTTTATATTGAATACAATAGCATATTTTATTAGTATGTATATTTTTATCAATATGTAGTGATTATTATTATTATTATTATTTTTTCTTTTTAAATTTTTAGTTTATGAATTTTTCGGTTTCGTCGTAATTTTTACCTTGTAGGAATAGGTAAACAGACTTTTTACATTTGTAATAAGAAATACCATATATTGAACAGTGCTTGTTTATCTTATTATAGGGAGCCGGGCCTTGGAAGTAAAAAAATCTTCTAGAAAACGATGATCGTATTCGTGGGAGTGTGCATATTATGTCTTTTCGTCGTTTTGTTAAATTTACGTATGGGGTTTTTCGGTGTTGTAATAGTATTACTTGTAAAATAAAATGTTGTCGTATGTTGAGAACTCCCCAGTGACTGTACAGTTGATTGGTAGGGAACATAAAATGTCGAAGAGTTGCAACCTTTAGAATGGCCCTATGTGCGACTTCCAAGGGCATTAAAATAGTCTTAGCAGCACCGCCCCAGCATGAGATACAGTATGAGATAATAGATGAGCATAGTGCAAAATAGACAGTACGAATAATTTTAAAGTTTGCAACATGTCGAAGGGTTCTAAATATGTAAATTAGTTTTCTAACTCTACCCGTAAGTAGTTTAATATGCGTCTTAAAGTTTAAATTTTTATCTATTATTATACCGAGGTATTTTGTATGGTCAACGTTTACTAAGGATGAACAATTACATGATGTTTTTGCGAGGCAAGTGTGTGCTTTTAATGTTAGGGCTGTATGTGGTAGGGAAGCAGCGCTAATTGAGTAAGTAAGATAATTTGTTTTGCTGGTATTTAGGGTAAGGGTATGTCCAGTCAGCCAGCCTAGGGTTATGTTAAGTCCATGTTGTGCTACCAGTTCAAGCTCAGACCAAGTGTCTGCGGTGAAAGTTATAGCGGTATCATCCGCAAATGCAACAACCCTGCCATTTGGAATGTTGAGATTGCAGAGATCATTTATAAATATAATGAAGAGGGTGGGACCCAATATGCTGCCTTGGGGCACCCCGTAACAGATGGGAAGCTCTTCACTATTGCAATTATCAATTCTGACGGTTTGAGTGCGATTACTTAGGTAACTATGAAAAAGATCAAGAGCTGCCCCCCTGACGCCCACACCTTCAAGCTTGAGTAGAAGAGTAGAGATGGGAACCGTATCAAACGCCTTCGCGAGGTCTAAGAAGACTGTAAGAGCTTTTTTATTCTGGTTAAGTTGCAGAACAACATTATTGGTCACATCTTGTACTGCATCACAAGTCGATTTATTTCTGCGAAACCCATACTGTTGTGGGGATAATAGATTATAACGTTCAAGGTATTTCATTAGTCTTTTGTTTATGAGACGTTCAAGTACTTTGGATAAGGCACTCAGAATCTTCTTCTCATCTCTTTTATTAAAACTACGATTTTAATAAAACTATTTAATTTTACATTTTAATATAAATTCTTTGTAGAAGCTATTCTTGGAACTGTGCATGCTCGGATTTTCGTTTACCTATTTAAATTATGTTAGTACGTTGGAAGTTTCACAGAACTCTTAGTAATGTTTAGTGAACGAAGCTATCCATTTATTAAAAATATGTCAGGTTTAATTAATTCCTGCTTTTAAATGGAACATTTTCCGTTTATATTGATTAGTGAAAATGTTATAAGTATGTAGGTACTTCTTCCCGGAAGGAAAATTCTCTGCAACTATACAGTTTATGTTTTATACAAATACCTAATCAGTTATTGTGTTCATTGATTTTAGTGCATCGACGTCCGCTGTAGGATTACGATATTACTTAAAATTATTATTATAAAATTATTCTACGTCTCTACCGTTTTTCTTAGCGAATCTAATTATAGTGGAGGATTGGCATATTGATTCCCATAATAACGCTTGACATCACGGAGAGAAAATCCTTGAGTGCATAAATAGCTCAGTGGGAATTACAATTGTTTGATTGCATTTATAATGTAAAAGTTTTAAACGTATAGTTCGACTACCACTTTTAGCTACTTACTAGCATTGTTATAGCCACGGCCCACGAGTATCCTGAACTAACTCGCCTCTAGTTCGGGCGCTCACGATGCTAAATGCCCTTCTGACATCAGCACCGGAATGTTGCTGTCGCATGCTCGCTGCATGTTGGCTGGGAGATAGATAGATGTGTGTCATGAATGTTTAAGGTTTTGTGAGATGATGGATGAAAGATAGATTAGTAAATAATTGTATAATTATTCTTTTTGTATTTTGTCTTCTATGTTTTGGATTTATTTTTATTAGTTTTTATTTGTATATAGATTTATTTTTCTCTGCCTAATTCTTGTAAGTTCCGTTTTAGTAAATATTTTTGTTTTTTTTTCTTATGTTATTTGCACTGTATAACGCATTAGGTGTGACCTGTAAAATTATATTTATTTATTTATTATACACTTAATTATAAACCACTTAAATAATCACAGGACAAAACATTATACATGAATACATAAATGAATAAATAAATCACAGCCGTATTGAAATGTATGCCTACACTGTTCATTATTACGGCAGTTCCTAATTTGACGTAAGAAAAAGTTACATTAGGTAGGTAGGTACAACAACATACTACAGATATTAACATTAAACAAACAAAATAAATAAACGTATCCGTCAGAAACTCGATGCACAACACAGTAGTAGCGCGAACAGTAATGTTTGTACTCACTCAATTCGTTTCCTTGCACGGACATTAACATACACGGCGATCATGAATCAATTATGGAATCAACACGCCTCTTTGTTGTGTTAAGATTATACCGGTTGTACATTCCACGACAAGAATTTTATCGAAACATTATTCAATAAATATTATTTGCCAAGTGGATGGAAGCGTGACTGCTAGTTCTCAGACTCGGGTTCAAAGGACCAGCCAAGGTCGGTTGTCGTTTCAGGAATTTGAGAGTTTCAAGGTCTGTTAAAATCTTTTCGAAGGTATTAGATATAACTTTTGCAATGTACGAATTAGGAAGAGCTGTAATTATTTATATAAATTCAGGTATATTATATCATTATATCGCGAACTGGTAAACATAAGACAGGATGACCTCAGGCTAGGTGGAGCGACGATCTTCGCAGGGTGGCTGCTAGTAGATAGATGGATGAGAGTTGCGTGCAATTGGAGAGGCCTACGTCCAGCAGTGGACTGCTATAGGCTGAAGATGATGATACAATTATAAATAACGTTAACCTCCGCTCGTTACGTTGGGAACCTGTAAAGGGTTGGCGATTTGTCCACTCAAAAGTCCGTCTGCAAAGTGTCCATTGGTTTCATGTTTAATTTGAATAACTGATATCACAATTCGTTTTCCCCCAGATGTTAACACAACTGTCTGGCAGTTATTGGATAATCAATATCCGCCATCTTTTCACAAAATGATCGGTGCCAATTGGATCATATTACGAGTCTGATAGGCATTCTAAACGAAATATTACGCTTTTAAAAATTAATTCTTAACTCATTAAGATAGGAATTTCAAACATCGTGTGATAATGACGGTTGCAGAAACATAAGTAGCGGATTGCATGATGTGACTGCTATCTGGGTACTGAGTAGTATTTAATGTTACTATTCAAGATGGTCAGTGAAGTTTAAACTTGAGAGATGTGGAACAAATTAGACCTAGGGCGCTCAGCAATGACTCGCGTTTGTTGCGGCTTCCCAATGTTTGTGGTTAGTTAGAGCCAATGTTCATTAACACTGCGTTGAGCCAGTTCAGTGAAACTTCACGCGAGAGGGGTCAAATCAAAAAGCAAACATGTTTCGTGGTCCTTTTGTGCGAGAGTATAGCTATAAAACTGTGATTGGTCCCAACTGTCGAATTTCTGCGCCGACAAAGGTGCATTGAAGCGATGCACATAAGGTGAATGACACCGGATTCCGGGCTCTGGCGCTCCCCCAAATATAAAATTGATAAATTGTTGCAGGATATGGATCATAATTCGAAAATTGCATTGACTGACATGTTTTGTCACCGATACACCAGCTAATAGACGTTCCGTTTGGCTGATATAGGAACAGATAACAAGTATGAATTTATTTAGGTCAATTTATTCACCTTACTGATAACGCTCAACGAGCCTTTTGTTTGAAACATTGGAACCATTTTATTAATGCGTGCTCTATAATCTACATACTGTAGTTATATGATCATTCCATTAGGTATTGGTACTTATTTCATACGAATTCAAAATTTCTTTTAATTTTATCAACTAGTGAAGTTTGTCACAATAATCGATGTCAAGATTTTTACTAGAACCGATAAGAAGAACAAAAGATAAAAATCGATTAGATGTCGATAAATATTGAGTAAGCGACATTAGACGGCTGAGAAAGATAAAACACGGAAAATAATCGCGACTGCAATTAGCAGATACTCGTCACTTACACCACAACACCACTTACTTTCACCACAAACACACAAATAGTCATGATCCACGGCAGCCGTCAGGCTTCATAATTGGCAAAATAAGTTCTTTGAAACATCTATACTTACATATAAATAAAATTGGAGTGTCTGTTTTTAATATTGAAATAACCGTTTTTTACTACATGTATATGAATATATATACGGTACATTCACCAAAATAACATATTTTAAAATTTTTGTCTGTCTGTTTGTTCCGGCTAATCTCTGAAATGGCTGGACCGATTTTGACGGGACTTTTATTGGCAGGTAGCTGATGTAATAAGGAGTAACTTAGGCTACGTTTATTTTAGAAAAAATCTTTTAATTTACAAATTTGTTAGGCGGAACAAAGTTCGCCGGGTCAGCTAGTATAAAATATGGACGTGGATTTATTTTTGTCTGACTTATTTCTGTCTGAACTGCGAGTAAAAGATAAGTTTAGATGCTCTCTATTATTAATTGTTTGAGTTGTGATAAATCTATACCAATAAGATAAAGAGGAAAGTTTTTTTCGTTTGTTTGTTTGTACCGTAAAGGCTCCGCAACTACTGGACCGATTTTAAAAATTATTTCATTTATGGAAAGCTACATTATTCCGGAGTAACATGGGCTACTTATATTTAATTTTTAGAAATTGAAAACCTTATGAAAATTACAATAATGTAACGAAAGTAGCAAAATGTTGCCTTTAAAATTCATTATTTGGCGTGCGCTGAGAAAACTATTGATGAAACATAAAAAAAACAATGTACTGTATGATTAAAGTACTCATTATTACCTTCAAAAAAGTCTGAAAGAGAATATATATAACTATCATAGTTAAGTCACAATAGTACCTTAAGGTTCTGAAATTAAATTAGATAGTAGAGTTGGTTACATACAAATGTAGGTTACATTCCTAGTGTAGTATTAATTCTTATTCAAATAAAAGGTAGGGTAGGGTAGGGTAGGTAGAGTAGGGTAGGTAGGGTAGGTAGGTTGAAAGGTATATAAATATGCAATACAAAGGTACTGCATACAACAAATGCAGATAACGGTGTTGATTCTATAGTATTTAATCATATCTCGTGAGCACAGTGAGCCTTATGAGATTAAATTTAGTGATTGTTAATCGACTTTTCTTGTTTGGTTTATTTTTTATTTTTTGTGTATGTTCACCGATACCTCCGTCAGTTGTGGACCAATTTTGAATTCTTTTTTTTATAGAGTTTTTTTTCCGACATTGGTCCCATTTTAATTTGGTGAAGATCTGATGAAGAACTTCGATGATATACTACAGAACTCTTCAATAAATAACGACAAATCTCTCGGGATTGCTGCAATTGCATGTCTGTTTATTATTTATACCATTTCATAATATAACATCACGCCAGTACGCTCTTAAGGGGTACGCAGATGTGTACAGTTCACCTTGGTACGCTCATTCCCCGGTTATGTTCAAGTTTCTTGATATTCGGGTAATCTATTCTGGCATTATAGGTACCTTACTAAACAACTTGCCTATTAGGTAGGTACAACTAAAAAGTGAAAAATAATGAAACTTTTTACAGAAAAATACTACCGACTTCCAAATAAAAAAAAAACTACAAAGTGAAAAATAACTTTCTTTTTGAAAGTCGGTGTCCATAACGCAAAAAATTGGTACCTAAGACATCGACTTCCAAAAGAAAGTTATTTTGCACTTAGTAGCATTTTTATTTGGCAGTCGGTAGTAGGTATCTTATTGTAAAAGATTTTTTATTTCTAATTTTCTATATAGGTTTTGAATTTAGAATCTGATAATCAGTTGCGACCATGATGCACAGTTCAGAGGTTTTTATGAATAAGGTTTTAAATAGGGTAGATTCGTCTCGTTTCCAGGCTTTGATCGCTTAATGATCGAAGTGATGATCTTAATGAGCAGGTTTCCTAAGTTGCAAAGCGCAACAGTAGTCGCATTCAAAGAATTAGTTCTCGCTTCGTCGAATAAAGAACCAGTCTCTGGAAACTAACTGTACCTAAGATTTCATTGACTCTTCTTAGATAGAGATATGACGAGAAGTAGTATAAAATTAAGAAGCAACTGCCTTATTAGGAATTGCCTTAGGATATTCATAAGAAAGTATATTTCATTATATATATGTGGTATCAGGCGTCGTACACAAGTCGATCAAATATGAAAATGAAATTAATTTCGTGTATTAACTTATACTTGGGTACGACGAGTACATAAGAAGTAGTTCCAAAAAATGCGGTCGAACTGGTCCAAAACTATTCCGAAAATATCTTATCGATAAACGTTCAAGTGATGAAACGGAGATACAGTTATTAGGTCGTAGATTATTAGGTCTTAGGCGGCGTTGAATATCTCCTAGATTTGCTAGTTTCGGTTCGACAGTAACAATTTTAGTGATGGAGTCACATCAAGTGTTGCGGGCCGTTCGTACCGCTTAATAGGGCTCACCAGCAATTACCGACGAGAATATTATAGTTGCATTAAGAATTTCAGGACATCGACGCTGCCGATGCCGGCGCATTACACTGGACATTACCGAGTCAGATTCACTATATCTGATTGGTATGGAATTAATACTTACCCCATTTCTGTTTTGTATTGAGAATTCGAAGTGGGAACTTTTCAAACTGTACCTGAGCATGACAACTTGTCAAACTTAGCGTTAACGTTATTAATTTAGAAATAGAATTTAGTTCTTTATTTTAGATTTAGTAATTAATTTAGATGTAGAATTTAGTTCTTAATTTAAATTTATTATATAATAATTTTAATATACAAATAATAAGCCTGCAGATTTAGTGTTAAGGTAAAATGTTTTTTTTTTTTTTTTTTTTTTTTTTTATTGGCTCGCGTTTAATTTAGGGGTAACAAGAGCTCAAAGCTTATACGATACTAAACAACGCGAACAGACAAACAGCAACAGGTAGACCGGTAGATAGTTACTTCATTTACTTTGAAAGAAAATTTGGTTAAGGCGGTTTAGGCACAAAAGGCCTAATTCTCTGAATGGCCGATTTTCAAAATTATGGCTAATTATCAAAATGACGCACTTTCTATAAATGATGATTCTTTTTAATAAAATATTTCTTAATATTTGTTTTTGTTTAATCAGTGAGTTGAAATTGTAAAAATTATATAGCATAAGAATAAATACAAATAGTGTCGGTTCATACAAAATCAAGCTTTTTAGCCATTGTTGTTTTAACTGAAATGACATCGTTATTGAAGTCAACACATATCCTCTTTGAAACAATTACTTACAATTTGTATATTTTAATTTTATTAACAAGGAACAATATATAATAACATCAAAATAATTTTAAATTTTCAGTTAAAACACCAAACTAAATGTAAGTTATATTGATCACTAGCGTTTGATCCTTTAATTTAAAGCTTTCAAACTGACTTTGATAAGTCTTAAATTCTTTAATTTTGAAAATATATTAAAGTGACAGGTATAACTTAAAATTGGCTTGATTTTGTCTGAACCGACACTATTATTATTTATTCTTATTTATTATAAAACCTTATAATTTCAACTCATTAAACAAATACATATATTAAGAAATCTTTTATTTATAAGAATACTCTCAAATTGTAGAAAATGTGCCATTTTGATACGTATACAATTAGAGAATTGGCCATTCGGCGAATTAGACTTTTAGAGTATTGGTTATTCAAGACCCGATGTTGTGATTCACCATCGTAACAGTTCGACATAGAAATGCACTGCGGGATATAATCCTTCCCCAAGCGTCACCATATCGACCGGTCCTATGCTTCTCGCACATAGCGCATTCCTGTGACCTTCACCAGGTGATGGAACGGAGAACATGGGAATAATGGAGAATATGATAGACTTTTAGAGAATTGGCCATTCAGGGCATTAGGTTTTTAGAAAATTTGCTATTTTATCATGAGACTTAACCATTTTGCAACTCTGTTAAAATTTTAAGAATTAGGCCTTCTGCTCCTAAACCGATTAGGCGCCTTCTTGCTGAAGTCACACCAGTAGAAAAGAAATTCAGATCATACTCGTTACATATTTAATTGAAAGTACCTGGGCGACCGAGCTCTGCTCGGGTGAGAATAGAGAAAACGACGTTTTCTAAAAAAGAAGCCTAGATAGATCGATTTATCGCCCCCGAAAGGCAATGCACACAAAATTTTATGAAAATCGTTGGAGCACTTTCCGAGATTCTGATTACATATACAAGAATTGCTCGTTTAAAGGTATTAGATCGATTATCTCTAACACGTGTTACATGTTACACGTACTGCCTATAATTAGGAGATATATAGGGTATACGTGTGGGCTCACGAGCGAATAGTACAAAAATAAGGTTCCGGTCGATATACCTAATATTATTGAGAAGTTATAGAAATAAACGGGCTTATTTATAAAAATCTCGACGATGTTCAGCGATTCGTTAGCAGATTAATTCAAAGAACAATGCCATGCCCACTGCCCATTCATTTATAAACCTAATAATGAAAGTTTATGTACGTATAAGGTATAGTAGAAAGACTACCTGTAAGTTTAAAAAATCATGTCATATAGTATTTTTTATGATTTAAATGCTGCGAAGTCCAAAAAATAATACTGATACTTTTTAGGTTAGGACTTGCCGTTACCAGTTCATGCACAAACCTACAAAGGCGGACTTAATGCCTTAGGCATGCTCTTCCAGTCAACCAAGGATGGTAAAGAGACAACATGGCAGGTGCATAGTTTTATAATAAAAACGTAGTAGTTATCATACTAAAACAGGTAAAATACACGAACATATAATATATAGAAAAAACTTTTTTTCAAAAATATACTACCGACTTCCAAATAAGAAAACTACAAAGTGAAATATAACTTTATTTTTGAAAATCGGTGTCTTTCGCAGGTACCATTTTTTTTTTTGCGCTATGGACACCGACTTCCAAAAATAAAGTTATTTTTCACTTTGAAGTTTTCTTATTTAGACGTTGGTAGTTTGTAAAAAGTGTTTTATTTTCACTTTTTAGTTGTACCTACCCAAAAGGCAAGTTTTTTAGTAAGTTAACTTAACGCCAGAATAGATAACCTCAGTATCATGAAACTTGAACATAACCGATGAAATGAGAGATCTGCGTACCCCTTAAGAGCGTACTGGCGTGATGTTATAAAATAGTATAATCAATAAACAGACATGCGATTGCAGCAATCCCGAGAGATTTCCCGTTATTTATTGAAGAGTCGTATATCTTCGAAATTCTTCATCAGATCTTCACCAAATTATAATGGGACCAATTTCGAAACATACTCTTACAAACAAAAAAAGAATTTTCAAAATCGGTCCACAACTATATAGAACCTCCTCCTTTTTGGTAAGTCGGTTAAAAATTATATATACTTATACATATAGATATACATACTATATATATTTATGAAGTAACAGAAAAGAAGAAAGTGAGATGAATCTGCTTATTTGTGTTGAAAATAAAGTCGGAGGAAGATTGAACAAAATCAGTAGTATGAGAGGGACGGAGTCAGTGGAGATTATTGGAAGAACGCAGATTGCAAGCGTGTGAAGTACTTAGATATTCAAAGCTAGATAAACGATAGGAAGGAGGGGTGAATGAATTGAGTAGAGTGAAAAACGTGGTCAAAGCGCGTAGGTTACTTCTCTGGCGATGGGCAACCATTTAAACTCGGACCTATATTTCCGAAGATTAAAATATGAATCTAATACAGTTTTTCAAGACTCTTTTTAGTTTGCCGCGTTGAAGTCAAAGTAGCACACGTCACCATAGTCAATCACTAGGAAAATTAAAGCCTGCATTGTCTTCATCTTTATAGGCAAAAAGCGACTTAAACGATACAAGGATCGCATATTACCATTGGCTCTCTTAATGACACTAGATACCGACTGCCAGCTAAGTGTCGAGTCAAGATGCAAACCGACATCTTTCAGGATAGGGCAAATGGAAAAAATATTTGTGCTAGAACTTATTATTAACGGATAGTATATAAACGAGCCAAAATAAATTCAAATTAAAGTTGTAAAAAATACTGAATATGGCTTACTGAAATACTAAGTGGGCGACAAACAGTGGGTGAATACAAATGTTTAAAACAGCGACTTGAAAGTAAAAATTTGTCACGTTTTTGACGGAGCCGTGCTAAGCGGGGCTCCTTTTTCTGTCTGCAGAGTCTAAAGTAACCTAACATGAACGAGATGTCGTCATCCCTTTCGAACCTAACCTATCCGAATCGGGGTTCTCTAGGCTACCGAGCTCACTTCGCTCGCTCTTGGACTAATTCGTTGAAAACACGAATAGACCCGAACACCCGCGCTGCACAGCGATGTCGCCTCGACGGTTGTTCAACTAAAAATTAGAACCCCAAATACAATTAAAGTATGTAACAATATTATTAGCGCAGCTCACAAAAACCTCCTTAAAGGTATTACTCAAACCGGATAAATAGTTACTTAGTATAATAGTCGCCCATTCAGTATATTTTTCGCCCGGTTAATAATTTCCCATTATTAACGCTCGAGGTTTTGTCTAAAATAGTAATACTTACCTAGCTATGGTCTGCTATGCACATTTCTGGTTTAGGTAATTAATTACTGAACACTTAGAGAGGCAATCTGATCTAGTTTGGTAGCCAAACATTACTCTTCAAATCGATAAAATTCAGCCTAAAGCGCATCGTCAAGTGATGAAACATTGGTACAGATTATCATATCATCAGCAAAGCACAAAACGTAGTTAAAATGATTACATGCCCTGGTCGAGGACATTTACATAGAGCACAAGGCACGCCACTGGTTTCATTAGATTGTTACAAACGTGAAAGTAAGCGTGTCGGACTTTTTATGTTATCCTTAGTACTATTTCTATTGTTCAGACCCGCTCAAAAACTAACCGTTGCGTAAGCGAGAGCGGGGACCAGGGAACCAAGAGATCCAGCCCGTCAGCCGCCCATCAGCCGCCCGCGAGCGTGGAGCGTGGAGCGTAGTGCCGCTGCGTCGCCGACCACCAGTCTCACTCATGTACGCCTCCTACTGCTGCGAACTGGCGCGCCACCGCGTTTACAAGTTTGTTCGTGTAACCGACCGTTGAAAAGTTATTGGATATTAAGTAATTTATAAGGACGTCGTGTAATCAAACTCTGAACACTCCATCAGACGAGTACCATATAGTGTTTCTACAACAAAGTAATCTGATCAGATTTATTCCGGCTTCCAAGATGGTTCTCATGCTCCGACTTGCCGCAGTATGTACCAAGTACTAGCCCCCAGCCACCCCAGCGCACGGTCAGAAGCCGCGCTTATAGACAGTGCACGAACATGACAATCAAGATTCCGACACTACTGCCTAAGATTAACGCCAAAAGATACCACTATTATTAAAGAAACAGACAAACAACAACAACAACCTGCTTTCCGGCAGGAATCAAACGCCGGTATCCGCGTTGCAACAACGCTAACATATCTACTCGTCTACCATCGATACCATCGTGCAAAAAAAACATGGCGTCGCCGCCCTGTCTATTATTATAAGATGTGAAAGTGGTGTGTCTGTGACAGGGCCGGATCTAGGGAAGGGCGAGCCGGGCAAATGCCCAGAACGGCATAAATGAGGCGCGGCCAAACTGCACTAACAGCCCTTTTAATTTATCAGAAAACTGATTCATGGTGTGGTGCTAAAATTTTCAAGCTAGCTTCGCTGTCGAATGTTATTGGTTCTTGTTGTAAACCTACCGTTAAATAACTTAACATTCATAATGTTGCAACAATTCTTTGGTAAAATTTTCGAGCTCACTCGTTTTCACTTCGCTCGAAGTGGTCAAAAAGCGGCTTTATCCGATCCGGCGGTTAAAAACTGCATTTTTTTCAATAGATAATATCCTGAAACATTTACCTTCTTATAAGGCGTCATTTCAAGGGGCGGCAAAATTTGGGCGGCAAATATTGTCTATGCCCGGAGCGACGAAATCGCTAGATCGGGCCCTGTCTGTGGGCTAAAGTTAAAGAATGAATTATAAGAACGCAAGTTATACAACCTATTGTCTTTAATGTTTCGTTAGATCTCATTGGTAACCAAAGGATTATTAACTATCTGTATATCCTATAGATGTAAATGGGAAATAGTAGTGGATGGCGGTTGCTTTATTTATTAATTTTTCCTTTTTTTCTCGATAAACCTTCATATACGGCATCCCAGTCATATAAGTAGATTTGTAGGAGTAAATTCTCTATAGATAATTTGAATATACACCGTGGCATTTCAGTCGTCTTACAAAAGCAGCCCACTTCCTCTGCTCAAGGATATGAACAACTTTCTCGATGGAAATCATATGCGACCAAAAAATTTTTGGATTTTCCTTACCAAGTTGTCGTCAACTGATCAAAATTTGTATGGGAGAAGCAATTTATTTTTCGAGTTTTACTATATTAGACATTGCCTATGATTTGCATGGAAAAAGATGGTATCTATTCCTCAAGAAACGAGTGAATACATATTATATTGTCACACTAAAACACACTAAGCGCGTTTTTTAGTGTCGCAGCAACGAAACTTAACTTGAAACGAATCCCTCCCTGGTCAGCTTTAGCAAATCAAGTCGCCACGATTTAGGCTGTACTTAAGACTTTTAATAACTTAGAATATAGATTCAAAGCATTTAAATTGAAATTCAAACTACAGTGAACGTAAAATGTAGGCCGTCTGTTTTTAAAACCTTATTGTTTCAAAATAATAAATGTACAAAAATAAAAAAATAGGCATCATTTTCACGAAAACATATCGTTTTGTAAATAAAATGTCCATACAAATTCACAGGACATTGAAATAACCACTACAATCTCTCTTAACACAAATTATTTGGTAGTTAAAACAAATATTTTTACAATAAGGTAAAGTCCCCAAGTGAATAATTAGGTAGTTCATGATGCCAGTTCATCGATATAAATTACCACAATAACTCGGGTATTTAGGAGGAAAAAATATTCTTATACTATGTTTTACGTCATATTATTATTATAATACTTAGATACGCACGCAGTCACGTCAAAACTAAATATTTATAAGTCTACCCTCTTCATCAATTAAAAGTTGAGTTTAATGACAAAACATATTCACTATTTCATCTCAACGACAGTATTACTAATAGAACCCGAGTAACATTGAGTTGAAATATGGGCTTATTATAAGCTTGACCTTTACACAGTTTTCATTTGTAACTTAATATAGACACTACTGAAAACTGGTAATATCAAATGGCTAAACGTGGGCGAACATGCATTTCAGCATTATTTCATAGACAGTTTATACATATGGGTTATAATTAGATATAGCTGTCTTTTATAATAATCCAGGTGATTGGCAGTTCACGTATAACAGAAGGATTTAAAATTAAATAGAAATAGTACGCATACCCACCGCCGAAGATCGAAACTAAAAACGAGTTGGCGAGCAGCGAAAAGTCAGTGTGTAGTTCCCTTAGTTTTGTCGTTTGGCTATAAGCGAGTGTTCTTGTACGACGGGCGATTACTAGGCCATGAATATCGGAATCTCGGCATATTTTAATGTCGGAATCTCGGAACGTAATTACCAATATTTCAATTCCGATACTGAGTGATCCAATATCGGAATCACTAAAAACATGATTTTAGCTCCTTTTGTACCGTCGAGCGAAAAACCACGGTTAAGCCAGTTGGCTATGGTGATTAGCAGTGGTCGGATAATCTATTTACTAACCGGGCCTTATTTACTTAATCATCACTTCATGAAAAATAATAATGTGCCTTCACATGCCCTGATTTACAGTCACGAGATTGTTAAATGATTTACTTTTTAAGAGTACTAATAAATATACGGTTCTAGGACATGCCGGTTGCCTCACGAAGTTTTCCTTCACCGTTTTAAGAGCAGTGGTGATGCAATAATTTACACAAAGTAAATCGCCTGCCTGGGTTCGAATTCACTACCTGCGACACGTAAGTAGGTGCCACTGGGCAACCACTGCGCTGCTGGATTTATAAATCATCAATACTCACTACACTTATTGGCACTACTTTCAGATTGATCGATAAATATTTATTTTCCTTTTTAAAAATGTCGTGACTTATATTCTTTCTTGGGAATAAATTTGCAATTTTGGTAAATAAGCGCCCTATTACCGAGTCACTGGTGATTAGAGATAGAGACACAATACAAATTCCTATTATATCGCGGCATAAACTTGTTTTTTTATTGTACTCAATCCAACCTGATACTGAGTTTGTGCAAATAATAAAAAATGCAATATTTAAGGAGAGTGAGCAATTCCGATATTAGTATCGGAATTCCGATATTGAAATCTAATATCGGAGTTAAAAAACTTCCGATATTACATGCCCTAGCGATTACCTGTACCACTCGTTCGGGGCGGCCGCACTGTAGGTAGAAGTGACCGCTAGATGGTCTCTCGGCGTGAGTTATCATCGACAAGCGAGCAAGCGAGCATCGCTGAACGAGTATCGCTGAGCGAGTATAACTTTCATAGTTCTTGTCGCCGCGACAAACTTGTGGTGACAGAGTAACAGCCGGCGATCAACTATTACTATATGTGCCTCTTTTATTGGCACGGACTCTTAAATATTTTGTACGTTTCTTCAGCGAGAAAAGTCCATTGCTAATCGCTTACTCGTCGGCGATGTAACAAGTGCCTACAATCTTAGGATGGTGACTTCGGACCCAATTCATGTTCGACCAATCAATTACCCAATCAAGCCAAGTATCGAGTCACTATGAGACTTTGCTATCATTCAGATCCAACGCTAATGCAAAAACAGACTGACTCACTCTTTGAAAACAAATTATGATTACTTCTTTTTAAGGGCACTACTTTAGAAATGAGTTAAATAACACAGATAACATGATCTATATTTGTCTAAATTTTATTAAATCAATTAATTTTATTTCATATACAATTTTAATAAATCAATTATACCAACATTTATTTAACATAGTTTTGTATTAATAATGCAATTTAAACTTTACGTAATAATTGATTTTGAAATGTTCTTTTATTACCAAATTCCTCGAAGCATGAACATTCTATCGGTTCAATGCACTCTTACAAAGAATCACTTTTTCAGCAAAAAGTAAAAAATGCTGTATTGTCGGTCCGGCCGTGCAGTGCAAAATGCAGACAGGATCGGATTCGATATTACATAATTAAGCTTAGCTTAGCTTAGCTAATAAGCTAAGCTAAGCTGAGGAGCTCGTGGCTAAATAATAATAGCCGCACGGGTCGATCTTCAAGGATAAGCAACGCTTGCCGAGGTAGGTCCATGGATGGGTGACCATCTTTACATAGCGAGTTTCTTCCGTTCCTCGGCAAGCACGTTAAGCCGTTGGTCCTGGCTGTCCGTTAGGACCGGTCAATTTGGCGACGCTTGGGGGAGGCCTATGTCCAGCAGTGGACGTCTTTCAACTGATATGATGATGATGATTATTATTATCTATCTGCTACATACCACAAGTCTGCTCTTGACTTGTATCGCTTATATCTTGGTCTTTAAATATATACAACCAAAAGTTAAACACTGAGTGCCAATAAATATGACCCTAAACAAAGAATCCCACGGAATAGTTTTAGATTGTTCACAAATTCGCATTATGAGCTTGTGTCACTTTTACTGCCGCTATGATTGTATTTCATTTCGATCATTCGCGCAAAACGCAAGTTCGAGAATTGATAGACAATTACATAAAGAAGCGAATAGCATGTAAAAGTATTAAATTTCTTAATAGTACCAAAACCATACTAAATTTATCTTTAATCTGTTACCTCATTTATCTATTAAAATAACGAACGTACAGTGACTCTGTGATGATGAGTCATTCAGTGGAATACGATACCATATAACAATTTAACCTTGAACTACCGGAAGAATCCATAAATCCATTGGAAACAACAGCTTGTTAATATAAACACTTCGGTATGTATGAACGCGTTCGGCCAGAGCAAAGTATCTGTACTCAATAGCTGACATAGTGACATCCGGAGCATAAGCAATGAAAAAGCGGTACTCTGAAAATGTCCTAAGACTTTTGTAAACACTTGGAGAGAAATTTTTTATTGAGACATATACGCGAGGAGCACAGCACCGGCCGGTGTGGGATGCAAGTCCTTTATGATATTCAGGTAAACCATATTCAATGAGCCACTGCCAACAAATGGCAATTAAAATTGCAAAACACAAGTCTTATCGGCTTCTGTTTGTAAACACGACAAATATGAACTTGATCAAGGTGAGAGTAACCTAAAGGGTGAATTTCTGAACTGATAGAGTCAGACCTACCATAATGTAGGAGCATTAACGGCGCTGGACATTAAAATAGACCACACTAGTGCACCACTGCACTCATTCATGCATTCATTCATGCATGCACGCATTGATGCATGCTCTCATTCATGCACTGCACTCATTCATACATGCATTTGTGTCAATTTGTGTCATAGGCACAACAGCATTCATTTCCTTTTAGACATCGAGAAGAGAATGAAACCAATTCCGATAGATTTGAAATCGATTGGATGCTTGGAGCTCTCAATGCAAGAGATGCACAAACCTTTGGACTTCAGATGGACCAACATTTGGAATTCAGTACTCAGTTGGACCAATATTTGGATTCGGAATGAATCCCCTTCGTTAATTAACTCCGCTGCCATGAATGAACGTGATACGGGTTCATGCATAATCATTTTAAACGGTTGAATATGAGTATTTAGTACCGAAGCCGACATTCGCTCGGATTTGTGTGACTAATAAATTGTCACCTTGCAGTTAGCAAGCATTGTTTGCAAATATGCGCTCTTGTTGTTCGACGAAATAAAACAGTAGTGATCATACACTACGTACTTATCCAAAATAATAATAGCAACAAAACATTTTCCTAATAAGCAAGGCAATATTATGTATTATTATTCAAGAGATCTTTCATGAAATCTAAAACAAATAAGTTTCATTCACGCGGTCTTTGTCGTAGTTGATGGTTGTCAATTAATGTCATCTATTCATTGATATTATTAGCAAGAACCGAGAAGCATCTAATTAGCTGTGACTAGTACATACATTGGTATTGTCAATAATTTGAACTAAAATAAGACATTTACACTGTCTAAATTATTCTATGTTTTTGTAGACAATTTAAGTTATGATGTAGATACTACTATAACTTAGAAAAATATACCGTTCTATGCTCGCAGCCGTTACTCATGAAAATAGAGCAGAAAAAATCTTAGGCAAAAAAAACGATACAATGACTCCGTTGAATGTGAGAAATATCGCGAAGTACTTCAAATAAGTATTATTGTCTTTGCTATACGTACCTTTTTATTGTAGTCTACGATGAGTAAAGATTTAGTTAGTGTGTGACAATGTCGATGACTTGGTATATTGTGCTATTGACTGATTGTAGTAGCTCTTCTAAAGATAATGTACCTATGAATCATCTCAATTTTGAAATGAGAGCCAACTAATACAATCAATGATCAATCAATTTGGCCAATTGCTGTTCCGACACTAGTTGACCTAGGCCTCCTTCAAATTGAAAAATAGAATAAACAGTATTGCTCAAAAATGTTGGTACTTAGATGTTTAATCAATATAGCGTTCTAAAAATACCTTCATTTTGCAATAGGTCACCATCACAGACATAAATCTAACTAGATGACGCGAATCTATGTGCTTCGCGTGTCAAAAATGGAAGTACCTAAAAGTGAGAGCAATGCCAATACTTTGAGCTGTTTCATTTAGCGTTATCGGCACCGGACATGAATCGAAATCTAGAAAAATGCCTAACTAAGCTGTTTTGAGCTGTAAAAAAATGTTGGCCAAGACAATGGAAACATTTTCTTTCATCAGTAAGTAAATTTGGTGACACTCTTGGTTTTCATACAGATGGAGGGTGTTGCGTTATCTAGTTGGATTTATGTCTGTGTCAACATAAAACTCCATGTTAAAGTTAACACGGCTTCCAGCCAGAGAACAATGTTGTTCTAAGATTAGAATTTTCCTTTCTCTACATTCGCAAAGAAAAATGAAGCAATCACAATTTTATTAAGATGAAAGGAATGTTACGATGCTATAAATTACTCAGTGAAGGCCAGGTTCGCATGATATTAATTGCACATTAAATGTTTGTAGTATGTAAGTTAAAATTACTATGAGTCTAGCGGCACGCTGGTTGGGAATCCAAAAATTCAAGATTTTAAATCGATAAACGAACACCGAGCACGTACGCTTCCGCTAATGAGCTAGCATTGTAAGTTTGTAACTATTTAAATAACAAGCAGCGTTATTACGCAATTTGATGCAAAATAATTATTTCCTTTAAAATCGCACAAAGCACAGTGATTACTCATTAAACGTGATATCAACGACAGCGGTATTCGCGTCACAGTTCTTGTTATCCAGCCAGCCCGTCACGCCTGTGCTAGGAGTGGGCTCAGCACAATAGTTCAAACTAGGTCATTACTTAAACCGTTGTTGGCCTATTGTCGCATATTTGCGCTGTGCGTTTGTGCAGAACGCACTTAAGGTTGCCCTAGTCAATCATATTCAAAATAAAAAATGATATCAATTTGTCTCATCATTATCTAGCCCTGTATGGAAACAAAAAAGTAAAAAAATATATATTTGAAAGTTATGAGCGTCGAAAGTACCATATTTCAACACTAATTTAAACGCATCTTTGGACGTAAATAAGTACCATAAGAAGGCAAATTGCAAATCAATCACCATACAGGGATATATTAGAAGTTAAAAAATGCAAATAATTTTATTTTGAACACATACATTCAGTCGTTTATTATGATATTCATAATCCCAAAGTTCTATTTATAAAATTTCGCGCGCCCGTTTTCGTCCTTATTCAAGATCCATTTCGCTACTAATTTGCAAAAGTGTGTATTCGTACGCGAACTAGCTTCTTACTGCCCATCACAGCATCAATCTATTTCGCACGTGCTGTCGGACGAGATAGCATGCATTTTAACCCCGCGCACAAAATAATTCGTGCCTAGTCGACTAGGGTAACCTTAAGGCGTTAGTTATCAAAGCAACTGTATTCATAGTCTTCTCGAGATATGCACTGACCAAACAAAGAATGGTTCTTAGTATTTATTTAATTTGATTGATTTATTAAACAAAGTGAATAAGGATAGTGAAATTATCACTATGGTACATAAGCTCTCTCATTAGCATATAAAAACCGATGAATCATGATGCTAAGTACAGTACCTTCATGAGTGAAAAAAACTTTTTAACCATCTGTATAATATAATAATTATTTTGCGGTCGCTGTTTTACAGCGATAATGGCCGATACGCAGATTACATAACAAAAGCTTGAGTGCGTCATGATAAATTGTACATAATTTTTGTTTGTAGTCCCTAAGTAACTACGGCTAACGAATTGTATCATGGAGCATGTTTACAGTTACGTACTCGTCGCCTGTATGACACATGGTCTAATGACTTTTTCTCTTTCCATAGTTATGAGTAAGTGTGTATGATTGTTTTAAAATATTGAGTGAGAAGCTGATAAACTCTAGGCAAGAACTGAAACGTGAGATCGCAAAAAAACCGAGCAATCATACAAGCTGGTGATGCTCTTTCAAAGAGCCGTGGGCGTCGCTACGAGCGGTTTCTCTGGAATCTAACCGGGAAAATATCATCAGTAGGTACTTACGCCGTACGAACATCATATATTATGGTTTCGGTATGCATGCATTATGCCTTATTACGACGAAATACATATTTTTGCATCGTCATACCACGTAAATTGTGAGAAAACGATTCATAATGGAATGAAGAGTTCCCTGTTGGACTTTGCTTTATATGGAAGAAGTATGACTATTTACATAGTGTAACTCAATATGTACTAGTAATGATATCAGAATCGTTCTATAAATGTGTACCCTGACTCAACAGCTTCTTGGACCTTGACACGCAGATTACTAACTATACTGTCTACAGTACAGTCAACTTTAAAAAATGCATATTATGCAGCACCTACTTTGAAACACTTGTGTTTAACGCATACAGGTTAATATTTGCTTTAAATTAGACATTCGCGCAGCTGTACACAAAATAAAAAACACATACTTTGTAATAATCTGATTTTCGTGCACTGTTTTGATCGGCAACAGAGCTAACTTGAGTTTCAAAAACGAAAATTATCGCAAAACTAATCACTTGACTTGCGTTTAATTTGCGACGCGACGATAATATCTTTCCAGAAAACGGAGGCCGAGCAGCCTTTCAAAAATCGCGGTTAAACAATTGGGACTTACCTTTAGATAGCACCAGCCACATCTAGTGAACTCCGAGGTGTACTTGGTGGCGAAGCCGCAAGTCAGGTGCTCCGCAATCTTCTGCGCCCAGTTCCGGCGCTCAGAAGCGCTGGCGCAGCTGAACAGGATCTTGCGAGGAGAACTCCTCATTCCCCCAGAGGACACTGTCACTTCGAAGCAGTATGAGTTGCTTGTTGTGCTATGACCAAATGAAAATAACAATAAGACAAATAAAATTATGGTTTATTTTTTATATTGAATCCATACTTTTTTTAATTGTTAGTAATGAATTACAGTTACAATAATGATACTTGAAATATCTAAAACACTAGAATAAGATAACTAACAATAATTGTATTAGTAACTAAATCATTCATAATAAGAAAATAACAAAATTCAAACATATATATTTTGTATTAAATTGCAATATTGTGTAAGTTAACATAATTTACAACTAGCTTTTACCCGCGGCTTCGCTCGCAGGGAAGACAATAAAAAAAAAAAAAAAAAAAGTATCCTATGTTACTTCTAATACCTCCAGGAATATATGTACAACATTTCATGATGATCGGTTCAGTAGTTTTTGCGTGAAAGCGTAACAAACAAACTTACATTCACATTTATAATATTAGTATATAGATAACATAATTATTTCATTCACTCTTGGCACATGCCCATTGTTAATACTTTACACTTGGTAAATGTTTACCACTGACTGATAGTATCTTAGATAACACTGATAGTATATTTGCAGCCATACATTATTATAATGAAATAAATATAAAACAGGCAAAACTGCAAAAATTAGGTTATAAGAGTTGTATCAAAACTGTTAATTTAAATCACATTAACCTTACAAAATCTATAATATCAAAAGAAACATTATGATGCTTACCTAGAAGACAAAGGTAGTACAATTTGCACTGAGTAAATATTATCCAATGTATAAGCTTCTTTCAATACAGAGTTTGTAGGGTCCGAGTAACACATCAACTTTTGATCCGAAAGTACACAATACCGGGTCTGGGAGTTTTTGAACAAATCCTCAACAACGCCTGACACAATCCTTGTCAGAAGACCACTGAAGTATGGCACTGGTAATGAGTTAACAGGAGGTCGCTCCACACAATCAACTTTCTGAGTCACTATCTTAGACGTCCTATTTAGTTTCTCAAATTTAAGCATATGAGAGAACTTGTGCATCATTGAATTTGTTGATTTATTGTCATCTTCAGTTACTGAACTAACTGATTTTGTCTCTGCATCGGTCGACACAAACCAGTTAGAATTCCTATCTTTGTCTACTAAATTTATTTTTGTTGTTGGTTTTGTTTCATTAAACAGACTGTCTGACCGCTCTGGTGGGGTTGGGGGATTAAAATATTCACTTTCATAAAACTCAAAACTATCTTCCGTGTTGTCTGAAGCTACTATTGTGCCATAAGTGTCACCAATTAGGAAAGATTCCAGTAGCAACAACTCATTACTGACTCCGTCATACTTCTTCGGTGATGTACTTGATTGCAATGGGTCAAACTCATATATTGTACTTTTACTGGGCCTTGGTAGATCTACATGCATAGGCACTGCTTCTTTTGCAAGGGATGACCTTGCTGTGTTATTGCTTGCTGATTGATAGGGTAGTGTCCAGTTTTCATACATGGAATTTTGCCTCATAACCTCCATGGATGCAACACTTTCTCTCTTCTTTCTTCTCTCTGGGATGTCTGGACTTGAGCCAACAGATGTGGAACTCATGGAACTGACTATGCTGTTGGTCCTTGATGGTTTTGGTATGTCATATGTCATCTGTTCGCTTTCTAAAGTTAAACTAGAAGCATTTTGTTCCAATTCCCTACTCATATCATAGGAGAAACTGCTAACAGAATCAGTGTTGTCAGAGTTACTGGAAAACAGAGACAAATCATCAAAGTTTGATGTATTCAGATGCAAATTGGGATGATCTTGATTCATCTGAGCACCAACCACATCATTGTGAAACCTCTTTTGCTCCAAAAGTGGTGAATTGAATTGTATATTGTCAAACAAACCTACATCAACAGCTGGCATTGAAACACATCTTTGTGGGTCAGTTTCATCAAGACTATCCGGTTTCTTTGTCCGTCTAAGCCTCAGGCCGGCTGTTCTAGTTCCTTCTATCACGGACTTAGTCACTGAGTGTCGCACAGCTCGAGATGTTGTTAAAGTTTTCTCTAATGTATCTTTAGCAAACTTTGAACCGTCCTGAATGGACCTTTCTAACTTTTCATTGGCAGTTTTAGCAGAATTACTCACTTTCAAGGCTACATCCTCGGATAGCTGCTTTGAAACTGTACTTATTGACTTGAATATGTCGGAGGCAGAGACTCGGTCAGCCGACGGAGGCAGCCTGGTGCGCGGCACCGGCACTGGCCTAGCCACGGGCTCGCTGGGAGGCAGGAACGCACTCCTGGGCTTCGGCACCGGCGGCGGATCCATCACTTTGATTGCGCACGAGGCCACTACCACTAAATAACTATTTAAAAACAACAGATAACATTGTCATAATACTTTATACGAAACACAAACAAAAACTTCAATGACTCACACAAAAATGAATTACACACATCACTGTGACCCGATTAAATAATTTGAGTGACCAACACAAGTAGAACATCCACAAACACAATAATTAGAAGAACCGTCAGGAACCGTTTTAATCGACATCGAACGAATAACTACATAAATTATTACACACTACGAATTTGTTTTGAAGATCATCTGCGCTCACACACAGCGCGAGCGCGACCGATCCGATTGTGAGTTAGTATTGCCAGTTGTAAAATGTTGTCTCCCTGCTGCGTTATTGCATGCCTGCATGTGGCCTGCCTTCGCCATTGATTTATCAGAATGATGATTGTACATGACAATTTAAAATTATACAGGGTGTTTGGAAGGGAGCTGTACATACGCCTAGGGTAGAAACTAGGGATAGTCTGCTACCTACCCCCGCCCATTATATTGACCTTGGCCTCAAGGTTTTTTTTTAATTTATTATTATTTTGTATTTGACTTTTTTATGATTTTTTGACTAAAACTACCTGTAGCTCAAAATCTATCCATGGGACCGGTCGGCTAATGGTCTTGTTTTAATCGTTAGAGTCTTAGGGTCCTGCAAAAAATTATTTTACACCAGAAAATTGTGGAGAAGAAAAGTTATGGGGCCTGAAGTACCGTAGTAAGGTAAAGAAATAATTTTAAGGGCAACTTTCTATGGGGTTTAAAAAAAAACTAACAGGGTTGGAGTTCTTCTGATTTTTTTAAAACATCCTCAGTCCATGCCCTTTCTAACGATATGCTAAAAGTGTAATTATCACTTTTAGTTTTAAAGTTATTAATTAATTTCCGCAACTAGGGCACTTCAAGCAAAAATTTCAACTAATGAAAATTAAATGTGTTCGATCGTAAAAGGATGGCAAATGAAACAAAAAATTTGGTAATGACTAATGTCATTAAATTACAAATTTTAATTAATTACTAATTTTAATTAATTACAAATTTTGTTCAAATTGATGACCATTGACCTGTAAACATGCTCGGCACCTCTTCCTCATCTCCACGGTCACCGTTCTAAGCAGCAGTTCCTCGCGCATTGTATCGAATGCGGCGTGGATCCTGTTAATTAGAACCTCCCTTGTTGGTACTTCTTCTGCGTACACCAACTCTTTCGCCCTTCCCCAGACGTAGAAGTCGAGTGGGGTAAGGTCAGGCGACCTTGGGGGCCAGGGAATTGGCCCACCCCGACCAATCCAAGAATTAGGAAAGCAGTTGTCCAGAAGCTCCCTCACTGCTAGGCTCCAATGAGCAGGACAGCCGTCGTGCTGGAAGACTATGGGCCGATCTTCGTCAAACACTTCTTCCGCTAAATCAGGCAAATCGTTTTCGAGGAAATCTAAGTAGTTTTGCCCGTTTAGGTTGTCTGGCAAAAAGTGCGGCCCTATCAACCGATTACCGATGACGCCTGCCCATACGTTCACGGAGAACCTTCGTTGAAAACCTCTGTGCCTCTTGACTCTCGGGTTTTGATCTCTGGGTGCCCAGTGATGGAGATTGTGGTAATTTACAATTCCTTCCTTGTCAAACTTGGACTCGTCAGTCCAGAGAATACTCCGTAAAAAATTAATATCTTCCACGTCCGTATGGAGCAAGTGGCGGCAAAACTCCACCCTTCTTGCATAGTCGTTATCCTCTAAGCCTAAAACAATAAAAATATCAACGTTAGCGGTTTCCTTATGAATTAGTAGCTATGTAACATTGATTGCTATCTCTGTCTTTCCATTTCTCTCTCTCTCACACACATGCTCATGTTAATTTAAAAATTGCCTATGAAATTCACATGCTAGTTCATTACATAAGAGCTAAAAACAAAAACTTTATGTAAAAAATTACCTTGAACAGGGGTGTAGTGGAAAGGATGACGTCCATTTTCGCGAAGAACCGACCAGACTTTCCACACGCTTAAACCAAGCGTCCGGGCTACGGTTCTTACGCTTCTGGTCGGATCTTCCTCAAATTCAGCCAATATGCGTTCTTCCGCAGCCAAATTTGGTTGAAATCTGTTCACGGCTGGTTCCCGGAAATTTAAATTTCCGGTTTCTCGCAGACGCCGATAAGTTGAGCCAAACGTTTGGTGGTTAGGCACTCGCCGGTTAGGATACCGTTCTTGATAAATCCTCCGTGCCTCGCGCCCATTGCAATCAGCCATTCCATACACCACCAGCATGTCGGTGTACTCTTCACTGGTAAATCCAGCCATTTTGCCAACAACAAGGTAACAAATAACAAAACTTAACAAAAACGAAGTAATAACAAACTCAACAAAATTAACGAAAACAGTGGAGCGTCGTAACGGCAAGTACGTAAGTTAGCTAAGATGGGTAAATCTCGACTGACTAACAAAGACCCCAACGAGTTACCTGCCCGGCCCCGTCGACCCAAGAGCGAAAGAGACATGACATGACATGTTTTGTCTCTTACATGTTGCTCTCGTGTAAGAGTGAGACAACAAATTTGCCAACTGTAGGCCAAACTGGTTTAAATTCTGGAAATTACATTTGTCTTACAAATGTCGACTCGTGGTGGTAAAAGTGCCCTAGTTGCGGAAATTAATTAATAACTTTAAAACTAAAAGTGATAAATACACTTTTAGCATATCGTTAGAAAGGGCATGGACTGAGGATGTTTTAAAAAAATCAGAAGAACTCCAACCCTGTTAGTTTTTTTTAAACCCCATAGAAAGTTGCCCTTAAAATTATTTCTTTACCTTACTATGGTACTTCAGGCCCCATAACTTTTCTTCTCCACAATTTTCTGGTGTAAAATAATTTTTGCAGGACCCTAAGACTCTAACGATTAAAACAAGACCATTAGCCGACCGGTCCCATGGATAGATTTTGAGCTACAGGTAGTTTTAGTCAAAAAATCACAAAAAAGTCAAATAAAAAATAAAAATAAATTAAAAAAAAACCTTGAGGCCAAGGTCAATATAATGGGCGGGGGTAGGTAGCAGACTATCCCTAGTTTCTACCCTAGGCGTATGTACAGCTCCCTTCCAAACACCCTGTAGAACTGGAAAATCTAATATTTGTTGTTTGCCTAATCGAGGTATTAATGTACTTACTTATTATCTCAATGGTTTGCCTAGGATTAAATGTAGTAATTTGTTTTCACTATTTTTTGAAACGTTCACAATGTTACAAAAAACAAAAAAAATCGTTTTACTTGATTGTTTTCATAGGAAATGAGGTTCTTTAGCAAATCGAATTCAAAACAAAATGCAAATAAACTGCCCTGAGAACAGCCGAGAACAGAGAGCCTGAAAGCAGCTCATTAGTGAATCATTCAAAGCCCAGGACGGGCACTGTGAATGAGAAGACGTAGGTATTTTTTAATGCCATCCAGCAGTTTCACAGACCATAGAAATCCAATGAAAATTACCAATATCAGAAGATGCAATTTGAGAAGTTTGTCATTGCAATTAAGAAAGGATTGTAGCCCGACCCGAACAAGAGGACGTAGTCGTAATTAGAACCGAGCCGGTGCAATGAAAAATGCACATCAATCCACGTTTTTCGAAACGCTTACGAGGAAGTAATGGCGTGGTGCGGTGGTGCCTTATGACGCATTTGATTGGCTACAAGACTCGTTGTGATATGACGTAGGCTTGAACGAACAGATTCGTATGATTGGTATATCCCGCGCCACGCCACAATTCGACTGGTATGGAATGGATATAGTTTAAGAGCCTGGGAAGGACATAGGATATTTGTTATCCCGGAAAACATCATAACGAGGAGGACTTTCCTCCCCCTGAGGGTGAAAGTTTGTATGATGAATTGATGATGAACTAATAATTTCTCAAGTAAGGCGCCTCAGACTATATTATTGCAATATTATTGCACGAAAAAAAGGCTCCGTGAGGTTTATAGCAAAGAAAATTCAGGGTAGGGTAGTTAGGGTAGGGTAGGTAGGGTAGGGTAGGTAGGGTAGGGTAGGTCGGGTAGGGTAGGTAGGGTACGGGAGGTAGGGTAGGGTAGGGTAGGTAGGGTAGGGTAGCTAGAGTAGGGTAGGTAGAGTACGGTAGGTAGGGTAGGGAAGGTAGGGTAGGGTAGGTAGGGTAGAGTAGGTAGGATAGGGTAGGTAGGGTCGGGTAGGTAGGGTAGGGTAGGTAGGGTAGGGTAGGTAGTGTAGGGTAGGTAGGGTAGGGTAGGTAGGGTAGGGAAGGTAGGGTAGGGTAGGTAGGGTAGGGTATGTAGGGTAGGGTAGGGTAGGTAGTGTAGGTAGGTAAGTAGCCAATTGACGGGAGCGAAGCCCCGGGGGTCAGCTAGTAATCAATAAATGTATGAAACCACCCGCATAATTCGGGAACTTTTTTTGATGCTTCTAATTCACAATATATGAAAGATTGCTATATTAACTCACTCAGGCGTTCTCCTACTACCTACTATTTACTCTGCTGGGAAAAGAGCGATTTCCGCAAAGTCAAAACGTTGCAATTTAAATAATTTTTGACATAATATATTCTTTCCAATCTTACTACTGCTGTCCCGATTATTTCTGTCAGTAAAAACCAAAACAAGAAAATGATCCTAAGGACATTAGTAATTTTACAAGAAAAAGGTTAATTACGTCGCAAAATACCGCCTATTCTCTCTAACAGAGAGGAGGCCTGTGTCCCAGCAGTGGGAAGATAAAAGGCTGATGGCAAAAAAAATAACCTAACACATCTATTGAAGAACTCGCTCTTTTCAAAATAATTAAAAATCACGAGTATGAAACAAGAAAATATTCTTATCTGAAATTATACAATACATTCTGCAATGTGGCATACGACCACGGTTATCCACTACTACGGAATAGTTTGTGCATAACAATTATTTCATTATTATGTCCTTTATTTCACTATTTTCTTATTAAATACATTTTTAAATATTTTTATAAAACATACAAAAAACATTTAAAAATATAAAAAATAGAGGCCCACCGGTAGCGGGAACAGGGTCCAAGCTACCGGCGGTCAGGGCTCCAGAGAAAGGAACCTCCTAACAATACGAGCCGTGTCCAGCAGTACTACTTTCTGGATCAGGCCCTTGACCCAGCCGCCTAACGAGAGCCTCCTAAGGTGTTGGTCGAGGCTCGTGGCTATTAAGCCATTGGCCGACACGACTATCGGTACAATGATCGCTGTGTCCACATCCCACATGTCGACAACCTCGCGAGCCAAGTCAAGATACTTGATTTGCTTATCTTTCTCGGCTTTCACGAGGTTCCCGTCATGCGGGACGGTAATATCAACAATCATTGCACGCCTCTCGATTCGGTCCACCACCACAATATCAGGCTTATTGGCTACAATAGTCCTGTCAGTGATGATGGACCGATCCCAGTACAATGTGATACTGCCATTATCGAGAACTGGGTCGGGCACATACCTGTAGTACGGTACCTCCGATGCCACAAGAGTGTATTTCAGAGCAAGTTGCTGATGGATAATCCTGGCTACAAGGTTGTGCCTATGCAAGTACTCTTCGTTAGCTAGACGAGAACAACCAGAGATAATGTGGCGGATCGATTCACCCGGGCGGTGACATGCCCGACAGATGTCAACCGTGCCATCCTTCACAATAAATCTCCGGTAGTTATTCGTCATGATAACTTCGTCCATAATTGCACAGACAAAACCTTCGGTTTCCCCAAAGAGGTCACCGAAACGCAGCCAGGCTACGGACGCTGATTGATCTGCTGATTGTTCACATCGGGCCCATGTAGGGCCCGGAAAAAGCGACCGTGAAGCTCCTTACTCTGCCATACTTCCCTGCGGTCTTTAGTATCAAGCACTACAGGCTTGCGCCAGTTCTCATTCGCCAAGGAGAGCGGGGTGAGTCCCTTGTCCACAGCCACTACATCTCGATGCATACCCACTTCGGTGTTTAGAAAGTATTCCCTGAGATTGCATATCTCGCGGTTGTGGAGGTTTTTGGCATTTAAAAAGCCACGGCCTCCACACTTCCGCGGGATATACAATCTCATGACCGATGATCGTGGGTGATGCATTCGATATGCAGTCAGCAGTGTGCGGACCCGCCTATCCAGGGCGTCAAGTTCCGTTTGAGTCCATTTGAGTATGCCGAAAGAGTACATCAATACCGGCATGACCCAACCGTTGAAGGCGCGCACCTTGTTTCCGCCCGAAAGAAGGCTATTGAATACCTTCTTCAGGCGGCCAAAGAAGCGCTCCCTCAACGATTGCTTCATGTCAGTAGTGCTGATACCTAACGCTTCCGACATACCCAAATACTTATAGGTTTCGTTTGGAGAGAGGGATCTCAGGTTTATGGAATCCGTGAGTTGAACTCCTACGGATTCCACAATCTCCCCTCGCTTTACATGCATGACCGCACATTTGTCCACACCAAACTCCATCCTGATGGCGCTACTAAAAGTTTCAGTTACTTTTAGTAGCTCCATCAGTTGAAGATTGTTGGGGGCAAAGAGCTTCAGGTCATCCATGTAAAGGAGGTGAGATATAACCTGACTACCTCTCTTCAACCGATAGCCCAGCCCTGAATTCTCCAAAAGCATGCTTAGAGGATTCAGGGCTAGACAAAACCAAAGTGGACTCAAACTATCGCCCTGGAATATACCTCGCTCGATCCTTACAGGTTCGCTATTCCTCTGGATATTTCGACATCCTGGATAGCGAAGGACTGTGCTCCATTGTCCCATACACGACATCAAGAAGGTGCGTAGAGTTGTATCTATTTTATACAATTCTAGCACCCTCATGAGCCATGTATGAGGCACCGAGTCATAGGCCTTCTTATAATCTATCCAACATGTCGACAGATCCTTTCGGGAACGCCGAACCTGTTGGCTAATGGCCATATCTATGAGGAGTAGCTCCTTAGTACCGCGGGACCCGTTCCTACATCCATTCTGAGAGGCCGACATGATCGAGTTATTATCGACGTGTTTATTAATTTTATCTCTCAAAATGGATGTAAGAACCTTATAGACCGTCGGTAAACATGTAATAGGTCTATAATTTTTGGGTTCCGCGGTGCTACCAGATTTGTGGAGCAGGTGGGTAATTCCTGTTGTAAGAAACTTGGGTAGCGAACCAGACTCTAAGGCTGCCTGGTACTGAGATGCCAAACGAGCGTGCGACCTTTGCAGCCATTTTATCCAGAAGTTGTGCAGCCCGTCCGGCCCTGGAGATTTCCAGTTCGGCAACGGACGGACTGCACGGGCTACATCTTGGGGGCTGATCGTGATAGCCCCCATTTCTTGTATTGGATCACACGCTCGCTCAACATCCCGAGTCCAATCACCTTCGGTGTGACTGACAGGCACCGACCAGATGCTGCGCCAAAATGTGAACATGGCATCATCATCCGGCAGGCGCGTATCAGTCACACCTTGGTCGGGTCGCTCCCAAGCCCGGTAAATCCACCTTTCATTTCTTTGGAATGTGCGATTCTGGGTGTATCGCTCCACTCGCCGCCTATACCTACGAATCCGATTTGCCCATGCATACACTTTTTGCTTCAGGAAGTCGATGCGCTCTGTGACATGGGATATATAGTCTTCGGGGCTGACATCGGTCCCCGAAAACGCCCGTCTCACAAAGCGCATCACTCTTGGGCGATTATTGCCCTCCCTGAAGCAAATTAGTTTGCCGATGAGTGCTCTGGCCCCACCAATACGACGTTCGATCCTGCACTGCCAAGCCGGTACGGCTGGTTTCTGTCGTGTAGCTCTGTCATCTGCAAATTTGACGTGAGCTACACGACATGCCGCTACAGCCGCGCAGTACATGATCGAATGTGCATCAGTGAGGTCTTCGCAGTCATCAAAATAGTTTGACAACTGCGAATCCAGAACAGCCACCAGCGCCCTATTTTTGTTATGCATGGGCAAACGAGGTAATCGTGGCCTAAGTTCGGGTGGCATGTAGCGATATTCCCGAATAGCACACTCCAAAGCACTCCTCAATTCATCATTGCACTGGGTACTTACGTTTGTAACCATGTCACTACTCGCCTCGTCAGCGTGGATGGGAGTATGGTTGGGCTGTGGTGGCACCACAGCCTGCGACGATGGAGCAGTGACACGGTCACCCATTTCCGTTCGGAGGCGATCAAGTACAGTATCATCCAACATACGATTACGCTGGATGACCCGCACCTGATCCGAGAGTCGCCGAAACGTTGACGGCTGGCTCAAGCACCTGAAACAAAGAGAGCATCCGGACACGGTACGCGGTCAGGTTGTTTCCTCCCTCTGTAGCCCCAAAGTATGCGCGCATGACATTTTCATTGATAGATTGTGTCCATCTCATGCGCTGCACACTTCCGCCGGGTGCTGGGACCCTATCAGAGACCGGTAGGCCTCGAGGTCCTAAGCGGTCCGGCGGCCGGCGTCCTCCCCGTCGACGCGCAGGTGGTGGTGTCGTCGGCGGCGAGAAGTACTCGTCGCTCGAGCTCGACGCAACTGCCACGGCCGGCGTCACAGCACTCACGATGGGGCTGGGTTCCGGCGGCGGCGAGGCGGAGCTGGGCGACGAGGCCGGAGGTGGTGGGCGTGCTTTTCGTGCTGCAGCTCTTGTCAACATGTCTTTTTACATTTTATTTATCTTGGTGTTGTGGATATTGTTCATGTTTAAATATCAGGTGCTATTGCAGGTTTTTTTTCATTGATTCTTTGCATGTTGTGGCTTTTTTTTCTTCAGATTATTGTATATTACTTGTATATTATTTAAAAGGAAAATTCGGAGAGAAAAAATATTTGACGTCCGTGTTGACAGCCGAGATTATCATTATTAAATAATTATTAATCAATTATTTTATTTGTTAGTTTTGCGAATATTTTCGTGTTTCATACTTTTGAGAATTTGATTTTTGGTTTATTGGAAAATTCGCACGAATTTAACTCGCCCGAAATGTACGAATCGGTCCTTTTTAGGGTTCCGTACCCAAAGGGTAAAAACGAGACCCTATTACTAAGACTCCGCGGTCCGTCTGTCTGTCTGTCTGTCTGTATGTCTGTCACCAGGCTATATCTCATACACCGTGATAGCTAGACAGTTGAAAGAGAAAAAAACAAGGACCGTGAGTGTGAGGATCCAGGAACGAATCATACCATTGCCCGTGGCTCTAACGCGCGGTCGTATATATATACATCCTTTCGCTAAGACCGCCTTCATACAGAATATTTGTTGCAGCTTATATACGTTGGTTGTTTGCTCCTATCATTGAGTCATTTGTTTCTACTTTTTCGTAGTTGAGTAGATTCTTTGAAAATACTCATACAAAAATATCGTTTGTTGCCCGTGGTACTACCAGTATTTCTACTGGTAGTAATACTTGTAGTACCTACTCATTTTATTTCCTTTCTTACTACTGCAGTAGTAAGTTGTTGTGTGTGTTGTGAGTCGCGTAAAATGAGTTGCGGCATTTACGTTCAACTGAAATTCGGTTAGGCTGCCAGACGGACGGACGTAATTTCAGTTGCTATTCTATGTTTGCTCGGGGCGCTGACACTTGCCTCGCTCCCCTCCCTCACCTCAACCGCAATTATGTTGAAATAATGTGCGTGAGTCAGTAGAAAACTCATTTTGCGTCGCCGTGTGGCACAAAGAATTTTTTTATTTCTTGGTTTCGCTTTTTCCCTCTAGGGTGCCTCTAGGGGGCACCCTAGAGGCACCCATATTCAATTTAATGTAACGTCACATAGCCTATAAACCAGTGGACAAACAAAATGCTTCCAACGATACCTCATTTGTCAAATTATGAAAAATAGTTCAGAAGTTATGAGGGAACAGATGAACATACATACATACACACACATACCGGTCAAAAACATAACCCTCCTTTTTGCTTCGCCGTAGTCGGGTAAAAAACAAAAACTTTTTAACAAAAAAATGAAACCGACTTCCGAAACAAATCACTTTAAAGCGAAAAATAATTTACTTTTCCGAAGTTGGTGTCTTTGGTACCTATTCTTTTACATTTTTCATCACCGACATCTGCAAAGAAAGTTATTTTTCGCTTTGAAGTGTTTTGTTTTGTAAGTCGATTTGATTTTTTTGTTAAAAGGTTTTTGATTTATCTCTTTTTAGTTTTGTGAGGTAGGTACCTCCAATTGCCATGAAAATCATTTATAGCCAAAGGTAATCTCATGAAGATAGTCGATACCAATAAGCTCAAACAGAACCAGGATACATAGTTTTATTACGTAGTTCCAGTGCCTATCTGCCGGCTTCATCATCAGTTCAGTCCGATGGTACCATTTTCATCAGTCTGTTAACTATTCGAGATATCTTATATTCGTGACCTAGCATTGAGACGTTCCAATGGCCATCTGTGGTCTTCGTCACCAGTTCCACTTCACCAAATAATACTATCTGAGTGCAAATGATTGTATTGTTGCTGAAAATAACTGAGTCGCTATATGTATGCCTATAATATTTGATGAGTTTCCTCGATTTCTCCAGGATCTCATCATCAGATCCTGACCTGATGACCCGATGGTACTGGGTGGTCTTTTTTTTTCCTTTTTTTTTCTTTTTTTTTGGTAAGTATATCCTTTCAAACAAAAGAGGAAAATTCCAAATCGGCCCAGGCATCTTTGAGTAATCGGGAAACATAAACAAAAACAAAAAGATTCCGACGAATTGTCCGAATCCAACATCCTCCTTTTTTTAACTCGGTTAAAAATATTTTTATAACAAGTTTTTTTGTGGCTATATAACGACAGCCGAGGTCGGTACTTGGGTGGGTGACCATCTTAACGTACCGACTACCGAGATTCCTCCGTGCTTTGGCAAGCACGTTAACCTGTCGGTCCCGGCTAATGAACAGTACGAAATGTAATTATGTCAATAAATACCTGCCCAATGAGCCAAAACACAATGGTGCTATCTTTTCAGGCTCCAGGCTCGGTTGCTACTGAAGAGCTTGAGAAATCGATAACCTACTAGTGGCCTGGCACACATACGAAAGCAAGGTATAATACCTACCTAACTGCCTATAAAGCTAAAAAAAACAAATGAGTTTTTATGAGAAAATTTTCTAACACTGTTCACCTTAAAACTAAGGTATAACTTCGGATTTAACCTAGCATATAATAATACTATCGCCGGTTTGGCCGCTGGCAGCGTATTTGCATTGAGGGATCTTTCTCTTCTTGGTGTCACCCCTCTACCGGTGTGCCGCAGGGTGGCGTTTTATCTCCTCTAGCCGACATCGGTTTTACCCCCCGGGACAGAACACATGACCCCTGGTGTACCTGCAGTATTCGGGATTCAAAACAACTTTCAACGGGTAATGTAAACTTTTTTTTTTAAAACGGCCTTTGTTTTTGGAGAGGCACTACCTCAGGCGGTTTTGTTCATCTAGCGTGGATTCCCGACGAATGGCTGTTATCATATTTTTAATATAGGTTTTTTTTTTGTTGTTAGAATTACTTAGCTTACCTTTTAAGTTTCCGTAGTTAAAAACTTTTATTACCTTACTTATATTACGTTATGGAATCGTACTTTAAGTGTATGCTTAAACCATCATTAAACCGGTTGCAACTGCGTTGAGGTTTTTACCGTTTTCTATTATATATATATATATAATATAAAATAATATGTTTTATATATATATAATTTTAAAAGGAAAAATAAAAAAAGGAAAAAATAAATATTTTCTTTTTTTTTAAATTATTTGTTATCGTTGCGTTTTAAAAGTTTTATTTTTATTTTATTAAGCTACAGTAAGTATAGCATAAGAAAATGTGCTGAAATAGCACAATAAATCAAGGGTGAGGTGACGACGATTGATTGTACTGTGTAGTGGAGTTTGTTGCTCCCGCTAATAGGACGCCTCGCGCCTGCGCTGTACGCCCCCGGCACTCGTAAAATGCCGCGCAAGCCGCGCGTTGAGGCGAGCCGGCGACGAGCGAGTGTGAATTCAGCAGGGTAGGTTTACCCTTAGCCCCGACTGGACGGCCTGGGATAACTATCCGTCTAAGACTTTCTACCTCTACTAATATAAATATATACCTATCTTTTTACAGTTATAAATACATAAAAGCAGTGGTGGCCCAGTGGTATTGGCCGCGACTTACAAGGTGTAGGTCGTGAGTTCGAACCCAGGCAGGCGCTTTACCTTGTGTAAATTATTTCATCTATATTTCTCTCAAAAACGGTGAAGGAGAACATTGTTAGAAAACCGGCACGCAAAAAATCGAAGACAATGTGACATCCACCAACCCGCACTGGGCCCGCGTGGTGGATTACGGCCCATTCCCTCTCACAGAGAGAAGGTCTGTGTCCCAGCAGTGGGAACATTAATAGGCTGATTTTAATAATATTTTCTGATCAAATAAGAAATAATAAGAATTGCAATTAATTAAACAAAAATAATATTTAAAAATAATAAAATAACTATAGTTACGCTATTTCATTTTGTTTTTAATAGCGATTGACAATGGACGATGCGAGATCGTCCATGTATCAACTTGTCCTCCCCTGGGCCATCGGCTGACGACGCCCTTGAGAAATGCTAATGCTTGAATATTGCTAGAAATATTGCTTGTTATTAGAAATATTTCTAGGTAAAACTGTCTGTATCTGATGAGCCCTTTTCACATTATTATTTTTTTGTATGTATTTCATTATGGGCTTGCCAAAGAGAATGGGCTTGCAATGCAAGACAAAATATTGTTAGTGCTTTTACAGAAATCTCTTATTATTGCTATCAGTATCGAACCAATCTCAACGACTTTAAACGATCAATTCTTGTATTTATAACGACTCCAACGATTTTCATGAAACTTAGCATGCAGGGACAGATTCCCAATCCCATACAAAGAAATGTCACCTCCATAAGTCGGGCTATTGGTCGAGCTATTTTTTGTTTTTCCTTATTTTTAACAGGCGGCAGCACCAGTGATTCATTAATAGCCTGAGACTGTGGTTTTCTAACGCCATCTAGAAGTTTGCCTGGATATTAAATGTCATAGATAAATATAGCAATTTGATTGAGTGAGGAATCGCATCATGTGCTCAGAGACGTTATTTGTCGACTGTACAATCTCCTTCGTTTGATGGTATAATTATCATTATAAGTACGGGATATTGGCAGAATTGTGGTTACTCTTCCACAAAAGCCATTAATCAAGAATTGAATTGAATTGACGTTATTTGTCAGTTGTCCTTGAACGCTTACTTCTTATTAGTAACTAGCACTGCTAGCACTCCGCCCGCGACTTTGTCCGCGTGATCTGGTTTATCCTATAAATGTTTTCTTATGTCCAGTTCAATAAAAAATGGGTATCGTAGACATACTGTGTTTATTGGATTGGGATGATTCGTTATTTGTCTTAAAGAATAAAAAAAATCAGGTTACAGCCACAAAGACAAATCTTCCCCTAAAACTTGATAACCCCTTTTTGCCCCGTTGAGGATCGACTGTTGAACAACCCAAATATGTTATTCACTCTTTTCTTCTCTTTTTTATTTTTAGTTAATGTTAGTCACATTGCGCAGTAGGTACGCTTCCTCAAAAAATCAACAAATCTCAAATCTTCCTCAACAAATCTGGATAGTTGTTTTATGTAAATTTTGATTAAGTATTAACTTTATCCCCAAGGAATTCGATTTTTCTTACGAACAAATTTTGCTCCTTTTCACCTCCTTAAAGATTGAATTGCCGAAAATTCCTGCTTAGTGCTCCCCTAGAACTCTACGTCAAAAACAAAACCCGGTCCAGTAAGATTCTTAGCTTGGGGTTAGTTTCGAAAAACTTATAATGACAACTATTATTGTTTGGTACAAATACCAACCATTTGTATCAAGTTTTAAGTTTAATTACCCAAGAAATATGATTGTTCAAAAAAACTTTAACACCCCTAAATCGTCTTTTGGGGTAAGATTCTGTAAACAAACTTTATTGTTTACTTTTGTTGGTATTTATTTCAACTTTCAAATTTATTTATCCAAAAAATAAGATTCTTCAAAAACACTTTAACACCCTCTAAATACTGTCTTTTGGGGTAGTTTCAAAAAAACTATTGATGACAACCTTTATTGTTTATTTAGGTTGGTATTTAAGTCAAGTTTATTAACCCATGAAATAAGATTCTTCAAAAACACTTTAACATCGCCTAAATCATCTTTTGGGGGTGGTTAAAAAAAATAACAACCTCAATATTCTTTTAGGTTAGTATTTGTTCTAAGTTTCAAGTGCATTGACCCAAGAAATCAGATATTAAGAATTAATACTGCAATACGAATGTAAACAACTTTTATTTCTACCGACGATCTTATTAAATTTTAGAACACAAAAGCTGCTAATGTGACTTAACTATAATAGTGAGATATATTCTCTCGCAGATTTTTATGTAGGTAATAATGAGTACTTTAATCATGTAGTACATAATTTTTATGTATCATCAATAGTTTTCTCAGTGCACGCCAAGTAATGAATATTATAGGAAAAAGTTTTGCTATTTTGGGTTACATTATTGCAATTTTAGTAAGGATTTATAGTTTATTTAAAAAAATTATAGCCTATGTTACTCGGGTATAATGTAGCTTTCCATAGGTGAGAGTTTTTTTCGAATTTAAATAATTAAAATCGGCCCAGTAGTTTCGGAGCCTATTCGGTACAAACAAACCAAAAAAAAAATCTTTTCTTTTTATAATATTGGTATAGATAATAACAATAGGTATGATCGGGACCATCGGTCGCTCAGACCGCGATAACTTCTTAAATCTAAGTGAGTGAACATTCCAAATCAATCAAAACTATAGACTTCTTTGTAGAATTAAATGTAGTTAGGTAGCTTGCTACCGTGGCAACGGCAACGGAATGACATGAAGTAGGTATCTACTACATATCATTTTATTATTCACTAGCAGACGCCTCGCGGTTTCACTCGCATAGTTCCTGTTCCCGTGGGAATACAGGGATAAAAAGTAGCCTTTCTCATCCGGGGATAGTGTAGCTTCCCAACGGTGAAAGAATTTTAGTCTAGAATCAAACTTAATGGCGACTCGCAACAGACACTGCATATTAAAAAATAATTGAGCCAGCGGCGCGCGGCGGTTAGGGGTGCGCAGCGACTCATACGAGTGTTTCAAGCCGCCATTAAGTTTGAATCGGACTGTAAGAGTAGTGGAGCCGTGTAATCACAAGGACAAAAATTACTTTATGATGCACGGTTCCTATTTAGTAACAGGACGTCGATTCAAACTTAATAGCGGCTGTAAAATTCACTATTCAATGGGCAGTAACTCATTCGTAACCCCCCCGCTGTCACTGAAATTGCTTCTTCACAACTGTGCAGCGACTCGCGGAGTGTTCCGGCCCACCATTAAGTTTGAATCGAACTCTATTAGTAAAGCCGTCAATCAGCATACATGGAAAAAATGCTGTAGGTATCATGCGCATGTATGTATACTCCTATTTACTTATGGATCGTTGGTTCTAACTTAATTATGTTTTAAAAACGCTACTTGCTGCGCAGTACCCCACCCTTCAACCCCGCTGTTCGACACGCACTCGCACTCGCACGACTCACTCTTTCGATGCGCCATTAAGTGTGAATCAAACTGTACCTACTTTGCGTCGCGGTGCACACGTGTCGCGGTATCTGTTATTTTATAACCCGTGCGAGTTGAGTAGGCCCTAGCGCGATACGAGTCCTGTTCCAGCGAGATAACTATTTCGT
This sequence comes from Orthosia gracilis, assembly GCA_947562075.1. Taxonomy (NCBI): domain Eukaryota; kingdom Metazoa; phylum Arthropoda; class Insecta; order Lepidoptera; family Noctuidae; genus Orthosia; species Orthosia gracilis. The sequence continues at coordinate 7,943,214 of OX387268.1, forward strand.
TGAGATCCTGTCTGACCTCGGGTTTTTTGTAAACAAGCTTCACAAAAAACTACTATTATACTAAGAAGTAAATATTTAAAATGACGCCTATAATAAAAAATATCTTTTAAATTACGCCTATAAATAATAATTGTCTTACAGAATGGTTCTTACGATGGATATGCAGTTTAGGACAAATTGGGAAAATCGCCATCTATTGCAAAGAGCTCAAAACAAAACGAAATACTTTTAACTATTTGACATACAAAGTCTTCACATATCTTTTTAGTTAAAAAACTTGATTAAATAGTGTAAATGGATACGAGTAAATTCACATTAAAGAAGGTAGTTTTAATTTTTACTAAACTTATTTCATCCTAAATCTACTGTTTAACATTTTTAAGTGATTGTTACTTTCACAGTTGTTACCTAAGCTGCCATCTGCAATCTTTTTTAAGACTAATTATAATTTGTTTGAATTAAAACCCCTTGGCTAAGGGTAGATATATTCACGTTTCGTTTTATGTTTAACTCTAATGTAAGTTATGGGAGAAATCAGTTTGAAATGTTATCATCCACTTCGAAGAGGAGCCAGGGGTATACAGTAGGTATCTAAATTATGTTTAAATAAAAATAAAAAATATAATATGTAATCAGCCTAATACAGTAACATTGTAAAAACAAATATTTATGTAACATTATCTGCGTTAAAAAAGAACTAATTGAATCGGTTAATTGAATTGAGCATCATTTTAAAATATGCAATATAGCCCGTTTCCATACAGCACATCCGCTCAATTAATTTTCCAACTGTCCGAAAATACCAGCCACTACCTCAATGCAAATAATCCAAAACCAATGTTTTATAAACCCACACATGCGCAAACACCTGCGGGCTGCAGCTCAAATTTTCTACTGGGGTGGTTTGACCCCCGAAACACCCTCCAAACCCTGCATGAGCGGGTGTTGTCTGATACCTTTATAATTATACACTCGTAGGTATGTTAAAATCTGTGGTTATTGATAGTAAATATGACAACCAGTAGGGATGTCACGAAAGTCTATCTTTTTACAAAATATGGTCACGATTTGAATGATCTTACTAAACAATAATTTTATGTAAACAAACAGCAAACCAAATAAAGGGAAATGGGGATCAACATTTGTAGGACCACCAGAAAATTCAATACTAGGAAAGCAGATTGGGAATTATTTAAAATCAAATTGAATTGAAAGCAACTTTAACGTAGAAGCAATAGATAATATAAATAGTAAAGATATTTTAGAAGAAACATTAGTTAAACTCAGTAATGTCATAGTAGAAGCATCCCAATTAGCAATTCCAGGTCAATCGTAAAGTAAAACTAGCTTGTCCGTGGTGGTCCGAGGAGCTCACTGTGAAGAAGAAGGAGTTTACCAGACTTAAGAACCGCACCCGGGCCGATCCGACGAGCGATGTTCGTCGACGAGTACCTGAAGGCCAAAGAGAAGTACGAGATGCTAGCAAAGAGCGCCCAACTCGCCAGGTGGAAGGAGTTCTGCCGAAAATAGGATCGGGAGGGGGTCTGGGAGGGGATTTGCAGGGTGATTAGTAGGACAGCCAGAAGGTAGGAGGAGCTGACCCTATGCAGCGATGGTGTATTCCTCAACCCAAGTAAATCGGCCGCCCTACTTGAAGATACGTTCTACCCCGAAGATAAAGCAGACCAGAAGAGAAGCGGCCAGTCGAGTAAATGAGTGGGTTCATTATGAATATCATGATCCACCATTTACCTCGCTGGAGCTGAAGACCGCCGTGGCAGGTTTTAATCCTAAAAAGGCACCAGGGGGGATGGACTGACGTCTGACATCTGCAGTCGAGCAATCCATCAGGACCTAGTTCCTTGCCCTCTACGATAAGTTCCTTGAATTGGCACACTTCCCGAAAATCTGGAAGGAGGCCACAGTCGTGGTCCTCAGAAAGCTGGGCATGGACGATTACCAAAGCCCCAAGGCATACAGACCAATAGGTCTACTGCCATCCTGGGGAGGATGGTAGTAGCGCGTGTAAAATGGCAGCTAATACCGCGGTTTAGTATTCGCCAGTATGGCTTTATGCCCCAGAGAAGCACTGAGGACGCCCTCTATACGCTAATGAAGCACGTACAGGACAAGTTGAGGCTGAAGAAGCTAATTGTCCTGGCGGCACTGGATATAGCATGGGCCTGGGCCTGGGCCTTTGATAGTGTATGGTGGCCAGCCATCAAGGTCAGACTGGCTGAGGAAAAGTGCCCGGTGAACATAAGAAGGCTGCTGGACAGCTACCTCGACAGTAGGAAAGTCAAGGTTCGTTACGCTGAGGAGGAATGCACGCGAGTGACTAGCAAGGGCTGTGTTCAAATGTCAATAGGTGGTCCCATCCTGTGGAATCTCATTTTAGACCCACTATTGCAAGAATTGGAACAGCGCGGAATCTTCGGGCAGGCGTTCGCCGATGATATCGTCTTGGTTCTGGTTGGGGGGACTCAGCGACCGAAGTTTCAACATCTGCCAATGCAGCCCTCACCTGTGTTGAGATGAGGCGTCAGAAACAAGCTGAGGTTCGCACCGCACAAAACCTGTGCGATGATTGTAACCAACGTGGCCGGGGTCGACATTGGTATGGTTAAGAAGATGAAGTTGTTGGGTCTAATCATAGATGAGAAGCTCACCTTCAACGAGCACACCGCGAACGTCTGCAGGAGGGCAGCTAACATTTATAAGCAATCCCGCGCTGCTAAAGTGAGTTGGGGATTGAACGCACAGATTATACACACAATCTACAATGCTATGATTGAGCCCATAATAACGTACGCGGCCGCAGCCTGGGCTCCCGCTACAAAGAAGCTAGGCTCGGTCCAACGAGAATTCGTCCAGAAGCTCTGTTAATCTTACCGTACTGTCTCCCTGAACTCGGCACTGGTACTGTCCGGAATACTACCTCTAGATCTGCGCATACAGGAGGCAGCTGCCCTGTATGAAGCGAGAAAAGGGTCATCCCAGTTTGTGCCAGGATATAGGGCGATCGAAGGTGCGGTAAGGTTTGCAGAAGCTCCTCTTCCAGCTGCACACTGCAGGCGGTGCGAATCTTCACCGACGGCAGCAAGATTGAGGGAAGGTCGGAGCCGCATTATCCGTTTGGGATAGTGAAGGCGAAGTCAACCGATGGCACCTCAAACTTAGCTTAGCCGCGTACTGCACAGTCAACCAGGCGGAACTCCTGGCCATCTGCAAAGCGACGGACGTGATCCTAAGGCGGCAAGAGACGAGCTATGGCTTGTACTGTGACTTACTTTTGTCAGCATTGCAGACGCTTGCAAGCCCTGGCTCTCTCCATCCCCTGGCGGTTCACGCGCGCGCCAATTTGGCTCAAGCCCTGGGCCAGAGCAAAGCTGTGTCTTTATTCTGGATCAAGGCCCACGCAGGCCTGCCGGGAAATGAGCGAGCGGACGAGTTGGCAAAGAAGGCAGCGTTGTCGTTAAGGAGGAAGCGGGATTACGACCGATTTCCGGTGTCATTTATCAAGCGACAGATCTGTTTGGAATCGCTTGATGAATGGAACCGAAGATATGTGTCGGGCGAGACAGCCTCTGTGACGGAAATGTTTCTTCCGGATGCCATAGCGGCTTTCCGTATTATAAAACGAGTGCGGCCCACAGGCGTTCTCACGCAGGTTTTGACGGGGCACGGTGGGTTTTCTGAATATTTGAATCGCTTCAAATGTAAGGAGAGCCCATCGTGCGTCTGCGATCCAGGCGTGGCAGAGACTGTCCAGCACATACTTGTAGATTGCCCGTTATTTATCAGGGAGCACTACCAACTCGAATGTGAGCTGGACAGGAGACTGACGAAGGAAAGCCTGCATGGGCTCATGAGTAAGCAACACAGAGAAAAGATCTTGGTGTACTGTGTTAATGTGACTTCCACCGTTATTGCACGAAACCGAAGTTGAAGCGGCACTATACTTCACTAGTATTATAAGAATATTTATAAGAAGCATAGAATAGCACGCACAAAACTGCAATGACGAACGATGCACTCGGGTAGTACCTAGCAACAACAGATTGTCTGTATGGTGAAAAGCACTGTTGTGCTTCTCATCCCTAAGTGTAAGGCATTACTTATATTGTGATTTTTCCCTGTGATAAACAGCACTTCTGTACCTTACTTGTGATCTGCAGCACCTTTTGCATATTTTACTGTGATCAACAGAGTTTTTTTTTTTAATCTTGTATACTACGCACTTTTTGTCTTTTGACCTAGCACGAAATAAATAAAGTTGCCTTTTTAAGTATTTAAACAAAGTGGGAGTCCCACCCACTGAATACAAGATGACGTATGCAAGAATAACCATGGTATGAAGAATGAAAGTACGAGAAACATGAAAGAGGAATGGAATGAAAGAAATTGCACAGATTAGGCGCTAACGTCGTTAGCAGGATCAGTATTAAAAAAAAAAACCTACCCTACCCTACCTACCCTACCCTACCTACCCTACCCTACCTACTCTACCCTACCTACCCTACCCTACCTACCCTACCCTACCTACCCTACCCTACCTACCCTACCCTACCCTACCTACCATACCCTACCTACCCTACCTACCCTGCCCTACCTAACCTGCCCTACCTACCCTACCCTACCTACCCTACCCTACCAACCCTACCCTACCTACACTACATACAGCTTACGCAGCGCACGCAACGGAATCTCTCAAAAAGGAATAATCTTTATAATTAATCTTTCCTGTTTTTGCAACATTTTTCATTATGCTCCCCTCCTATTGGTCGTAGCGTGTTCTTATATAGCCTATAATCTTCGATAAACCAACTTTTTAGTTTTTTAAATATTATAGTATAGATTACTTTACATTTAACATTATTTTCGCAAAGTTAAAGGAAAACCAAATCTGTTACGTGATACTTTCGCCGGGGCAACAAATAGCTAGGTACCTGGATTTTACTTGGTCACAACAATGACTGAACTAAACCGATATAAGTTTCTACTTTGCAGGTAGATTCTTCGAGTAACATAATTCTAAAAATGTTAACTACGTGGTATGCTGCACCTTGAATAATAAATTACTTTAAAATGAAATTAACGTTAGTCTGGCTCTTATATTAAAATAACGCCATGGAATTTGCATCACTCCTGTGAAGTTATTTCGTATTATTAATTTTAGAGCTACTACTAAAAACAAACTCGCGTTTGTGTAAAAAACCTATTATGAACAAAAATGTATGTAAAATATTTAGCTGTAGCCGTTCAAGACTTTAATACTAAATTCTCTTTGCAAAATATCTTGGTTTTTTTTTATTTTTATAAACAACGTGCGCTTGTAACACAAGCTAAATAAACCAACTAAAAAGAGCTTGTACAGCTTCGTGGAAAAAAGTGGTTTTAATTAATAAGCGCCTTATAATTTTCCAACAGCAAAATCATTATTCAGTAACAAAGTCGAAAAGCCGCAGGGAGTATTCGACGTGGCGTCAGTCAGCGTCACTAGCATACCTCAATGACGCACTGGCCGGGAGGGTGGCAACCCCAAGCATCCCAATTATTTGAAATTGATTATTATCCGCCTGGGCTGTAATAACTGTATGCACGCTAGAGCTTCCAGAGCTGCAATTAGAACTTTGCAAATTAGGAACTTTAAAAACAGGCTGTATTGAGATGATACCTACAACTTCATTCGCATAAAAATACTTGACCAATCCTTGACTTGAATATAGCTTCAATACAGGGAATGTCTTAAATTTATACTTTATTTATACAAGGATTGGCCTCGCCAACAAAACGACGACGCCCAGTTTACATAATACAGGTACTGGTATTGCCATTTCGATAATAGGCTTACATAAATAGGCAGTGAATATAAAACTAAAGTTCATATGTACTTATAACTCATCTTGTGTGACACGGACATCCCACCAGACTGACCCCCTTTTTCTAAATTAAGAACTTAAGTCTGAAAACCTGGCAAGCTTTGAAAATAAAGTACCTATGGTTTGACAAATTCTTAACCCCAAATACTCAATTCAGAAATCGGCGCTTATCCAAAGAAATCCCTACCCTACCCGTGTTTAAACGCCAAAAGACTGGATACAAAGACTTTTCATTTTATTTTTACGCAAGGAAAAACCGCAACTAATTAGCGATCCATGTTATTATGTCCTGTCCATTTTCAATCACAAAAACCAAGAGTGCATGCGTACCTCCCTAAAAAGTAATTTCATAGAGCCGGAGGGCTGACGGGACTCTCCACCGGTCTCAGCATCTGTAGCCGGCGGTAGGTACTTTGGCAGGATATCAAAGCAATCGGTTTAATATGTAAGATACGAGTATAAAAAAATAAATTGATGAATTAGCACTCATTGAGCTTTCGGTAATGTTCATATGAAAATAAGGAGACTAGTTTTTTTTTGTATTTCTACATTTTTTTTTAATGGAAACGTTGTCCTATTCTAGGAATTTCTTCCTGTATCGTGGGTGCGTTAACAAACATATAAACTCATATACACAAACACCCAGAGCCGGAACAACTATTTGTAGCTCATACAAATATTTGTTCCGTGCGGGAATCGGACCCGCGACACGCACCGCAGCAGTCAATCGCTCAACCACTGCGCCAACCGTGCGCCAAATCTACTACGAATCATGGAATAAACTCTTATTTGAAGGGTTTTCCTCCATCATCAGTAAATCTATGTAAATAACGCCATATACTACCTAATTATACTTTTAATAGTAGGTAATTCTTAACTGAAGCGACTGAAGTGAAATAAAAGTGCACAAATTTTTGTGATGAATATCAGGTTCACTTGGCACACACAAACAACAGTGAAATGACCCTTTTATAAAAGTTTTACCTTTTAAAACGTGAATGATCCATTCTGATTAGGTACTAATTACACGCAACGCGATCATGTCTCAATTATGCTTGAATAGGCGTAAATGGCGTAAACAATAAATAATTATCATTTTAGTAAAATAAATACCCGCTGGTGCATGCAACCGCAATATTCGTCAAAGGGATGAACGGTTGACTTGTCATACTTCACATATCAAACAGAGTTCCCACAAAAGCATGCTCACTGACTTAAATTTGTGTGCGACTGCAAATTACTCGTCGTAACTAAGTTCTTAAAAAATACTCCAGTTGTCCGAACTACGGTAAACTAATTCCGCTTGGCTGTTGGCATTTAAATTCATATTCTGCATACATTGCTGCGAGACAATCTCGATAGATCCGTCAAGAATGTCAAGATTAAAAAGAAGTAGGAACGAAAAGATTAAATCTAAAAGAGGAAGACACGGTGTGCTGTTGGGAGGCACTAATTCAGAAGGGCCTAGAAGCATTGAAATCTGCTAGAACGATGTGTAAAATAAAATGGTCACATCGAGCCGACAACGAATCTACACTCTCCGCCACCAACCGCCTACAATAACAAAACCTTGCAACGATATTATAGTTTACATTTGGTTGAAACTACAAATAGCCACATGTGCCATGAACTGATGGTTTCTATTGATAGGACTCACACACAGTCAACAACACTAAATTAACTTTTACTTATAAGTTTTACCCGACTGCCGAAGAGGGGTAATATGTTTATCAGTCTATGTATGTATGTTTGTTCCTATGTGGCGTTCTAGAGACCAAACACGTTAGCCGATTTTGATGATTGTTACGTCAATCGCATCGTCTTAACCTTGCGGGTGTCACTGGCTACATTAAAATTGAAAAATAGATAAATGGCGGCTTTTGGGCGCTATATTGTGGCGGCCCGATTTTTCTTTTCCTTTCCCATCGTGTGGGGTATCAAAGCAAAGGGTTTTAAGAAGTGATTTCAATTATATATTACACTAACAATATATAAATATTTAAATTTACTTCATTCGATAAAAAATGTTAATTAATTTTTTTAAATAAAAAATGTTATTTAAAAAAATCAAAACACCCGACTGCTTAAGAAGCGAACTAAAAAGAGGTAAACAAGAAGAAAATCATGCTGTGCAGATACATCTGGTTTTGGTCAGCCAGCTCACGAATGATGTACCTATCCTCCGACTGTACAGCACGATTTTCTTCTTGTTTGTATTACGTCTTTTTATTTCGCTTCTTAAGCAGTCGTGTTTTTTTATTTTATGATTTACATATTGGAACATAGTAAGAAATTAATGTAATTATGGGGAAATCATGAGAAAGAAGGCAGACGGATAAGAGAAAGTAGGACTGTGTACTTTTTGTTTCATGTTTTAAAGTTCTTTTTGTAACTTCAGAAATTAAATTATTATGTAATAGAAGTTGAAGGTTGGAAGTCGGGCAACACTGTTGACTGTCAGTTCTTTTATTTCTGTTCTGGATTACAAAAAATGAAAAAGTGTTAAATTCATTACAATACCGTTCATTTGTTTCCTTATTTTGCTGGGAGACTGCGCAAGAAGTCAACCTGCTGTTATCTGCGAGGAGCACGCCTGTATTTAGGTGTAATCACAACCGCAAGTACTGTACTTAAATACCCTCGCAATTAATAAGTGACAGGGCCTCTCAAAGTACCCGACAAAATATTAATTTTTATGCTGTCAACGTCAATTGACAACTGTCATAGCACGAGAGACATTGGCATTTGACATCTGCCAAAGAAGTTGCCAGTAACTTTGAATGTCCCAAATATTGGTAACTCGACTAAACTGACATTTGCAAAATATTGCTCTGCCTTATTGATCAGGCGACTTAGTACTAGCCACCGCATCAACTAGATTTATTGCTCTGCTGAATCAGGAAGGCAATTTGACAAGATGCCACGTAAACATAGATCACCCCCGCGCGGTGCAGAACGAAGCGTTTCTCCTAAGGTAATCTTGAAGTCGGCAGAGATGTCACCTGATCGCTCTGGCGAGAGCAACGTCTCTTCCAGATCGAAGAGGCCGCGGGTTGCTGATTCGCCCGATAACTTTTCACCAGTTGAAGCTACGAGTGCTGAAGTAGCTTGCGAAAGGAGTCAACTGCACCTTCTTGATGAACAGATCCTTGCAACAATGCGCAAAGAAATTGAATCTGTGATTTCCGCCCAGCTGCAGAGGTCACTCAAAGCATACTTCAGGGACGAATTTTTGGAACTCACGGAAAATATTAGGATTTTCACTGACCTAAAGGACTCAGTTGACTTCATGAGCAGATCTTTTGAGGATATGAGGATTGAATTTGAGAGCAACAAGGAGACCATAAAGCAGCTGAGGATCGAGAATGATGATCTCAAGAAATGTGTGTCGAACCTGACCGACCGTTTAAACTTGCTAGAGCAGTACTCACGGCAAGACAACATAGAGATCAACGGTGTTCCTGAGAGCAAAGGTGAGAATTTACTGCACACTGTGTTGCAACTAGGCAAGGCGGTATCATACAGGATTCATGAACAAGACATCTTATCGTTTTCGCGTATCAGGAAATTGGATTCTAAGAGCGATCGTCCGCGATCAGTTGTTGTTAAACTGAGAAGTACCCGCGTCCGTGATGAAATCTTGGCATCTATCACAAAATTCAACAGGGCCAACTCACAGGATAAACTTAATTCAACCCACTTAGGATATGGGGGCACTAAGTTGCCTGTATTTGTTTCAGAACATCTATCGCCCATAAATAAAGCTATCCATGCTGAGACCAGAAAAATTGCGCGTGAAAAAGGTTACAAATATGTCTGGGTTCGCGACGGACGCATTCTTGTCCGCAAGGATGATGGTGCTCATGCCAAGCAAATAAAGTCACTTCTGGCTGTCTCACTGATGTAAGCGAGCATAATTCTCGTGCGGATAAAACCTTTACGCATAGTTTTAGAATTCAATATTTATTATCAAAACCTACGAGGAATGCGTACTAAACTTCATGATATAAATATGGCAATTGGTGTTACTCAATATTATATTATTGTGGCGACAGAAACTTGGCTCAACAGCAACATTAACGACGGAGAGATATTCAACACCTCATACAATATCTATCGTAGGGACAGAGCCTCTAGTGCCCTGGGATGTAGGGAAGGGGGTGGAGTATTAATCGCAGTGTCCAAAAAGTTTGACTCTGTTAGGGCTTGTCAATGGGAGACCATGGCGGAAGATCTTTGGGTTAGTCTGAAATCACGGAACGGGAAGAAAATTAACATCTGTGCTGTATATCTGCCACCACCGGTGAACCAACAAAAGCTAGATTCGTTCCTGGATTCCGCATCGAGCGTTATTGAAACCACTGGAGAGGACGTAGTTATACTGGGAGACTTCAACCTTGGTTTCATAAACTGGGAATTGGATCCTAGTGTCTCTAATGCGACTACTGCTACTCCTTCTAACTATAGCAGCAGTCTCGGCTTTTCTCTTGTGGATTTTATGTTCTTAAACTCACTTCAGCAGAGTAATTGTGTAAAAAATTCTAGTGGTAAAGTGCTGGACTTGGTTTTTTCGAATGTGCTTGGTGGAGCGGTAAACAAGTGTAAAACACCGATATGTAAAGTAGATGAACACCACCCACCGTTAGAAATCGACTTTAAACTTATAACGGTTGCTGCATTGAAATCTAGGCAAACAGTTTCCCTTAATTTCCGCGGGGCTGACTACGAATCAATCAATAAAAAACTGTGTAGTGTTGACTGGAGGCGGCTACTCGAACCCCTTTCTCATGTTGATCAAATGGTATCTGCTTTCTACGATCATCTGAAAGTCATCATTCATGAGCTCGTTCCTAAAAGAAGGCGTCTCAATAGCAAGCGTGCTTCACCTTCGACCACATCATCACTTAACATCAGGCGAGATAGTGGTCAAACGCGAGCCTATACAAAAAAAAAAAAAAAAAAAAAAAAAAAAATCCACCGTGGTACACAAAATCCCTAGTCAATATCTTGTCCGAAAAAGAGAAATTGAGGCAACGTTTTAAAAAGTATGGAAACCCACGTGACGAGCTTGAATATAGAATTCTTGATGATAGGGCTCGAGCACATATTAAACAATGCTACAAAAAGTATGTCCATAGAATGGAAAGCAACATTCGATATAATCCTAAGACATTTTGGTCGTTTGTCAAAACTAAAAACACACATTCGACACAAATCCCTTCCGTTGTTAAACTAAAGAACACCGTTGCCACCAACGGCGACGACATATGTAACCTTTTTGCGTCACAATTTGCATCATCGTTCACCTCATGTGACTGTATTGGTTTTCTACCTGCTACAAGCTCTCACGTGCTTCCCCAACAAACATTAAGCAAGATTTCCTTTACTGAAAGAGACGTCCTTAAAGCTCTTCAAAAGCTAGATACAACCAAAGGCGCCGGACCAGATGGGTTAGCCCCAATTTTCATAAGTAAGTGCGCTCGCTTTCTTGCCCTCCCACTTACTCTTATATTTAAGAAATCTCTAACTACAGCCATTTTCCCATCGGATTGGAAAAAAGCAAACGTTGTTCCAGTGTATAAAAAGGGTGATAGAGCTGATGCGGCTAACTATCGACCCATCTCAATGCTCTCCATATTCTCGAAAGTCTTTGAGTCCATGGTGTGTCCCGTCCTGGCTGCTCATGTAAGATCACAAATAGTGTCCCAGCAACACGGATTCTGCAACAACAAATCAACCGTTACGAACCTGGTGTCTTATGTAAGTGATCTTTCTGCTTCTGTAGACGCTGGTGCGCAGGTTGACGCCCTCTATACTGACTTCAGCAGCGCCTTTGACAAAGTCGACCACAGAATTCTAGTGTCAAAACTGGCAAATCATGGCGTGCACGGAAGTCTCTTAGATTGGTTCAGGTCATACCTGGATCAGCGTATGCAGAGAGTAGTTGTGGAGGGCTTCCACTCCTCAGAATATATCGCAACTTCTGGGGTGCCTCAGGGATCGCACGCAGGCCCAATTTTATTTATTATTTTCATCAATGACCTACCAGACTGTTTTCGTCACAGTCAGTGCTCTCTTTTTGCTGATGACCTAAAAATTTATCGCAAAATCACTTCGCTCGATGACGCCGTACTACTTCAGCGCGACCTTAATGCACTGCAGTCCTGGTGCGACACGAACGGTATGGTACTGAACGCCAAGAAGTGTCACCATATCTCCTTCACGCGTAAAAAACAGACTATACCATCACGCTACTCACTTGCGGGTACTGCACTGGAGAGAGTGGAGACCGTCCGCGACCTTGGCGTACTGCTGAGTGGTGACCTCTCGTTTAACTTACACATTGACAGCATTGTTGCAAAAGCAGCTAGGATGACCGGATTTATTAAAAGAACCTGTAGGGAATTTAAAAACTCGCTTGCCGTGAAAATTCTCTACAACTGTCTTGTGCTTAGCACACTGGAATACGCATCCCCGGTCTGGAACCCAACCTACAATGTTCACACGAGCCGAATCGAGGGAATCCAACGAAATTTTACGCGATATCTGCGATTTAAGGATCACTCTTGTCCCTATAGAGCCGACTACAGGCATCGTATGCGCCACTTCGGATTGACCTCCCTGCAAGACCGTAGAATCTTAGCTGACATGACTTTTCTATACAAAATTATGAACAACATGACTTGCACCTCTGAATTGCTCCAACAAATCAACCTTGACGTACCTCGCCGGGGCCTTGTTAGGTCAGCCAGAGTACGCAGAACTTTCGTAACCAAAAGTTCTCGTACGAATCTCGGGCGTTCCGCTCCTTTGAACAGGTTGATGATCACATACAATGGGATCTGCTCTTGCAACGAGGACATTGACATCTTTTTTGACTCTCTGTCGAAGTTTAAGTCAAAAGTCGCGCTGATTGATTCGTAGTCTCACCCAAATTGCCTGCTCAAACATTCTCCTATTGGATATTTATCTTTTTTCTGTTTTATTGTAAGAATATAATTAATTGCATTGTGATCATTACATTTTTTATTTTTGTGACATAATAGTACATTTTTTAATTATTTGAAATATTTATTTGTAAATTAATTTTATTTCAATCTTTATTCAATTTTAGATAATTCAATTGTGATCTTATTCTAATTTTAATATTGTATCCTATTTTTATTTTTGATGTAAAATAACTATTTCGTAGTCCTAATCTGTGAGTGCTGTGCATTCCTATAACTGACCTGTTTGCACAGGAATATCTATTAAATTTTAGTCTACAAAATTGTAATTGCGAATAGGTTGTTGGCATGCCTTATTGAAATAAATAAATAAATAAATAAGTGCAGTTACCCACACAATGATAGAGTAGTGAACCGCCCCTCGCATGTAGTTTGACGCATGCGCTGGTAGTTTACCCGGGCTCCTAACCTCCCGCCGACTCTTCAGTATCTTTCGATATCTGAACGGTATCTGAACGGTTCATTGCTATCAGCCGTGCGGGTCCCAATTACTACCTTGACTCGCGAGTCTAACTTTAAACTCATTGCTTTTTAGCCCCGTTATCGTCCGAGGTAACGAAAAAACTCCTGGAAAAATGACCGAACGATGTAAGTTGTTCATTTTAGTAAAGAACAATTAAGTTTCAATCTTGTGCAACAATGTTAAACATATTAAGTTTTAAGTACAAAGAGCTTTAAACTTTTTTTTTCACAAATTATTTAAGGTTTGTCTAGAGAATTTTGTCAAGAGTCTGCGGTTTTACTATAATATTTATTAAGAAATTTATGATACTTTAGCAGTTAATAAAAACTTTGTGCAACAAGATTCAAAACTTAATTTTCTGGCGGGTCCTTTAGGAGGCTCAGACTTCAGCGGCGCGGCGAGAGTTTGCTGATGTGTAATTATCTGCAACAGCGATCACGTAAAAGTTTAAAAGTGGCAGCTGAATTAAGAAACCTTAAGTCTTTTAAAAGTTCCAAGTTACTGTGTTCCTTGTTCCGAAAGATATATTCTTTCTTGAGATCTTTTAAAGGTTATTTGTTAAAAATTATACAGGGTGATTGGAAGTTGGGTGCAAAGCTTTAAGGCGTAAATATTACAGACAATTTAGTACCATTTAAGCCATGCTTTTCTTAGACGACGAAGTCTTACCATTTTTTATTTAACCTAATTTTTATGTTCCTTTTTTCGAAAATTCCCAAAATTTTAAATAAGCTGGTTATTTATGTTCAAATTGAATGATAAATGAACTCATTTTATTTAATTGAAGTAATGTGTAAACATTTTAGCAAAACATGTTTTAGGCCTTTGAGTCGTTAGACATTTTTTTTACAGACGTTTAAAGTTCATAAAAAATTAAAAATTCATAAATACTTTTTGTAAACCTTATTTATAGTTATTTTCAATATCATCTCCTGCTTCGCTACCGTAGCCCACCCCACAGGACCCGTTTACGGGATAAAAAATAGCCTATGTCACTCAAGAATAATGTCGCTTTCTACTAATGAAAGAGTTTTCAAAATCCTTTGAAGAGTGTTTGAGTTTATCCATTACAAACAAACTTAAAAACAAATACTGCGTCTTTATAATATAACTAGCTTTTAACCGCGGCTTCGCTCGCAGAGAAGCCATTTAAAAAAAAAAATATATATCCTATGTTACTTCTAATACCTCCTAGAATATATGTACAAAGTTTCATGATGATCGGTTCAGTAGTTCTTGCGTGAAAGCGTAACAAACAAACTTACATTCACATTTATAATATTAGTAAGGAAGTAAGGATTACTAGATCCTGCCCTCGGCTTCGCATGCGTAAAAAGTTTTTTATCATCCCAAGGGAATACAAACTATCTTAGCCTTCCCAGTCTCGATGCCAAATTTTATCTAAATCGGTTCTGTAGAACCAAATATCTGGTTCCACAGAACCGATTTAGATAAAATTCCCTACAACCTCACAAACTTTAGCTCTTTATTATATTAGTGCAGATTATTATGTTTATAATTATATATTAAATAGTATAGATCAGTGTAGAAGAATTAATTGCTCTCTTAATTTTAATACATATACAGGGTTACAGGAAAAGTCGACCTAGATCCGTTAAGGGCGTGTAGTACACATCATTTCTGAATGATTTCACTATGGAATCCCCCATCCTAAACTTAACCGTTTTCGAGATTTTCGAGTTTTAATTTTTTTTTATGAAAATGCCCAATTTTTCGGCTATTGAATTGAATATTTTGAAAAAAGCAAAAAACCAAAAAAAAAAACAAAAAATATTTCTTATAAAAAACCAAAAAAATAATCATAAGAGTCAAAAAAATTCAAAATATTCAATTCAATAGCCGAAAAATTGGACATTTTCATAAAAAAAATTAAAACTCGAAAATCTCGAAAACGGTAAGTTTAGGATGGGGGGTTCCATAGTGAAATCATTCAGAAATGATGTGTAACTACACGCCCTTAACGGATCTAGGTCGACTTTTCCTGTAACCCTGTATATATTATGAAGAAATTTCCAGCAAATCATCCTGCCATTGATGACATGAAATCCAATTAATGTCAGAAAATATGCTTAATGGTCACAGAACGCCAAGTTACATAAGACAAAAGAAAAGAAAATACTACTTTTCAATTAGAGTATTGCAAAGAAGTTTCGACAGTTATTGACACCGTTCTGGTTTAACAAAATATTTATACATTTGGGGCTGTTGTAAGATTAATAATAAAAAACATTTCAAAAAAATAAAAATAAACATTGTACGCGTTATAATATGCAGTTTATATGATATGCAAAAGTAGATAGAACTTCATCTTCCAAACTATTTTAACTAAAGTCTTCAAATTTTCACAATATAATTCTATAATTTGGGGCAGTTGAAAATTTATTCAACCAATCACAGCAGATAACGCGTGCTTGACAATTTGTCACATTAATTCTGCGATAATTTTGAGCTGGGAAACTGAGGATAACACGCGTTTTCGTTACAAAAAAAAAACAACAGAAAAGATTTAACGTAACTCAATGCAGCGTTGCCAGAATGTAACTTTTGTTACATTGTACGTTACTTTAGACCTTCTCATGTAACCTCCATGTAACACGACTCAAAAAATAACTTTTAAGTTACTTTTAGGAATTAATATAAATATTGAAATATTTTTCTGCAAACAAAGAATACACGAGAAACGGAACGCACCTAAGACATTTTTCGTTCGTCGTGTTTTCGCACCTGATTTTGTGACGCACATATTGACGTATTGCATAGTCACTCACTCCCTCACATGTATTGCTAAATCCTCCATCCCGCTAACTTCGGCGAGCGAGTGAGCGTATTAGTGTCGTTTTCTCAAGTACTACTATAATGCCTATGCTTGCGTAAATAACAATAAAAACCGCTTTATTATTTAATTATTGTTGTCCTTTATTTAACTGTTTTCTTATTTTATACATTTTTAAATATGTTAAAAAAAGAAAAAAAAAATCTAATATAAAAATCGAGGCCCACCGGTATCGGGAACAGGGTCCAAGCTACCGGTAGTCAGAGCTCCAGAGAGAGGAACCTTCTAACAAACGAGCCGTGTCCAGCAGTACTGCTTTCTGGATGAGGCCCTTGATCCAGCCGCTTAACGAGAGCCTCCTAAGGTGTTGGTCGAGGCTCGTGGCTATTAAGCCATTGGATGACACGACTATCGGTACAATGATCGCTGTGTCCACATCCCACATGTCGACAATCCCGCGAGCCAAGTTAAGATACTTGATTTGCTTATCTTTCTCGGCTTTCACGAGGTTCCCGTCATGGGTCCTATGTAGACCAATCAGCGTCCGTAGCCTAGAGATAAGAGTTAATGTGGCGGATCGATTCACCCGGACGGTGACATGTCCAACAGATGTCAACCGTGCCATCCTTCACAATAAATCACCGGTTGTTATTCATCATGATAACTTCGTCCATAATTGCACAGACAAAACCTTCGGTTTCGAAACGCAGGCAGGCTACGGACGCTGATTGGTCTACATCGGACCCATGTAAGGCCCGGAAAAAAGCGTCCGTGAAGCTCCTTATTCTGCCATACCTCGCTGCGGTCGTTAGTGTCAAGCACTACAGGCTTGCGCCAGTTCTCATTCGCCAAGAAGAGCGGGGTGAGCCCCTTGTCCACTGCTACAATTATTATTTATTTGTCTTTAGTTTTGTCTTCTTTGTTTTTTTATCATTTTTGGTTTTTGGGGGTAGGTTCCAAAAGTGAGCTAGTTTTATATTAAGGCAATATTTTTAATTAAATCGGAACAGAAACAATTATTTTTCCAGAAGTAAAATAAAACAAATAATAACTCTTAGCCATTATATGAAATGATGAAAAGCAAATGATTGAATCTAAATTATACCATCAGTTTTCAAAAAATATATAATGCTCCCAACTGAACGTGCTGCTTGAATTTGGTCTGACTTTTTGGCTGGTTTTTTACAGCCGAGATTTTTAGATTATTCTTTTTCTCTTCATTGTTAGGGTTCCGTACCCGAAGGGTCCAAACAGGGCTCTATTGCTGTTACTCATGTGTCCATCTGCTTGTCCGTCTGTCCAGATAGACGGACAGGCGTCTGTCCGTCGTCTGTCAAACAGGTTTTACAGCCAAACGGTTGGAGCTACAGCCACAAATGTACACAGTTGCATCTTGTTGACCCAAAGCCATACATTTAAAAGCCAAAAATGCTTTTAAATATTTTTAAGGGGCGCTCACAAACAGCTAAAGAGGGACGCGAAAAACAAAAATTTATCCACCACTTTAGAGCTTATTGAGTAGACAAATACTGTATTTTTTGTTTAAAAATATTGGGAAACAAAGGAATGAGAAGCCACCAAAATCAGCTTTTTTTAAAATATTAGGTCCGTAGAATTTTTTAACGGTCCATTGAAAATTGGTTCGTTTTGTGTTGTATATTTGTACGTATATTTTACTAAAAATACTAATATATTGATGAACCGAATTTTTTATTTGAAATTCCTTAGTTTTTTCTATTACAACCAACTTGATTGTGCGGTCAAGCCTACATGTGCGAAAACCGACACGCACTAGGCCGGTTTTTTGAGAACTATATTTTTTAAATCTTTTCCTTCAAGGAGAAGATTTCAAAAATGTTTATTTTCATACCCCACATACATGACCATATCATAAAAACGATTACACCCACGATTTCATTTTGAAGTCAAACTTCCTAAAAAAATATATATACAAGTTGTCCAAGACGGATCTCTCGTTATGAATCAAATGAATCTAATAATATTTTATTATTTTAAATCTATCAAGCCATAAAGGCTGTAGGGCGTGTCAAAGAAATAGTCGTACATACATGATACACTCGTAAATCATTACTCTTTTTATGGGGTAGTCGATGAAAAAATGTGTATTTTGCGTCGACAAATCGCTCGCGGTGCGGCGGTCAGTGGGCGGGGCTAGGTTGATCTTACGCACCCCCACCCGCATCCCTCATTGCAGGATTGCGTACGCGCACGGCGCACGCAAGCGACGCCGTAGCCCGCTCTGCTAAGGCGTAGCTTGAATATGCTACTTAGAATAATTCGCTCATAGCCAGGTATTAGGCAATTATTTATTTTAAAGTTTTTATTGGAAATTGATCCAAAATGCACCAGGAAACAGCGTCGGACTGGAATCAAAAATACTACCGGGACTTTAAACTGCGGCCCACACTAGGCAAAGACAAAAATAGTAGTGAATGTAATAATTATCGGAGGCTATGTTTGACTTTAATTTAATTATTATTTATTTGCGAGTTCACACTTAACTGACATGAAATCAAATCAATCAATCTGCCTAGACTTTTCCCCAACTAATGTTGGGGTCGGCTTCCAGTGTAACTGGATGTAGCTGACTACCAGTATTTACATGACACGATTCCCCGTCGGTGTTAATATCGTTTGTTACGTAGACAACACCCTGATGTTAGCTGGTGGGGCAACTTCGACGAGACCATCCAGCTTGCCGAGCGGGTCGCAATTGTGGTGGCGTCGATCTACGAGTTGGGTTTGGAGATAGCGCCTTATAAAACTGAGGCGTTACGGTCCATTATACTGCCAAGCAGCAGAGAGCCACCCAGTTCGTCAGTGACAGTTGGAGATGCGCTGTCCAGATGGATCGATACAGTGAGTATCTTGGCGTAAACCTGGACGGTCAGTAGGGCTTTGAAAGCATTTCGAAAGCCTTGTCCCCCGCGTTAAAAAAGGGTGCTTTGCATAGACTGCTGCAAACCTCGAGGACTAAAATGAATAGCCTGCAGTTGAAAATAACCATTCGTATCGCACGAGGTTACCGAACGGTAAGTATTCTTTTAAGGCAGCAACTCTCCTGGCACGATTTTCTCCGCTGGACATTCTGGCGGACATCGACGCGAGGGTTTATAACCGAATTTGCGCCATCGACTAGGATGTTGATAGCGTACCAGGAATTGCTGTAGTAAGTATCGGTAGCTCGAGCGGCTACAGCAGCCGTAATTATCGCGCAAGCGCGTTGATGAAGCCTTCCTACCGCACTTCGAAGAAGAGTAAAATATGGGGCAGAGTTCGTCCACAAATATACACCATCGCGATCGGTCTTGAGCTTTACGCTTCACCTCGCTCCACGTCAATCCGATGCTCGCCGCTTCTGCTAATACGGTGCGACGCCAGGTTTGACGGGGACGGCCACACTTTCTTTTCCCTTGGGGATTCAGTCCAAAGTCTATCTGGGTATGTGATCGAGATCCCTTTAGAGCGTGTGGCAAATCTATTTCCACTTGCGATGCTTGATCTAGCGGTCGATCGGGCTCTCGTAGCATTTCTCCAAAAGCACAGTACTGGCCGTGCGCCCGCTCGGAACCAAAATAAAGGACCTCCTTTTGAACAGTTTTGTTTGCAAAATATTATTTAATTTACTGCTATTTCAGTTATGAAGAAATGCAGCCATCAATTTTTCTGTATAAAAATATTTTAAACATCCAAGTCGTTTTGGGGGCGTACGTGAATTTTTTTAAAGTATAACTATTTGTTATACGAAAACACCATGTCTAAAAATAATGTACATGAAACAATAATATATATAAAGCGGATGTAGGCCCTTAAGGACCTTACTCGCCAGTAGCGCCAACTGGTGAGCACTAAAACGGTAGCCCCATTCGTTGCGTCTTGCAGCAATGCGGCACGAAACCACCGCACTTTCTGTCAACAAAATCATTGAACCTTAGACCGGGATCGTGTTCTACGTTTTAGAATTTCTAATAAAAGGATACACTACTTTATTTTCGGTCAAGACCGAATTTTCGGTTTCTGTAAGCAATCTATTTGTATTGAAGGCCTTTAGAAGCACATGCCACGATGGAGAGCTACAAGAAAAGAAGATAGTGCATAATAGTTTAATGGATGCAAACCTATGATCCAATGATTTTGCCTTGATTTAGTATCTTAATAACCTGAAATCGCATGGAGCAGAGATAAAACTTAAACAATTAATATTTGTTTGCTTAACACTTAATTTGTGTTTTAAGTTTTACTGTGTTAAATCTACAATTTTAACGTCTGCTGTTATTAATTAAAAAAATACCCGCACATTATTTAATTGTATGAGATGTTGCATACCTATGCAACATCTCATGCAATTAGGTATTAGGGGAAGAGATATAGTCGTGGACACTTAAGTGGCATCCAGTCTGCGGTTGTGTTGATCCGATGTCAAGAAGGCCGGCAAGAAAGTAGGAACAGATATTTATTGTTTTTTTTCAATTTCTGACTTTTATACTTTTCTTTTTCAGCCAGCAGCTCTTCCAGCGACCGAATGGAAATTGTGCTGAATACAGAAGGAATTGATGCCATGGACACTAGCACCGCAGAGAGGGAAGATGCTAAAGATAAAAACGATAACGGAGAGGAAATGGAGAATGCGGAAACGGTGAAAGACGGTAGCATAGCAGGGGAACATACCGCTGGAGCAGAAGAACAGAAAGACGTTGATGCTGCTGCGAGTGAGGCCGCCACTTTTGGCGTGGATGACGCTGGCGCTGAGACATATGACGCCAGCGTTAAACCCAGCGTAGTTCGGGTTAACGCTGGGCGTTCCATGGATGTCGATGACGCAGCCCCTGACTCGTCGGTGTTAACCAGTCCAGATTACATAAAATGGATAAATAACGAGCAAGCAAACACGACCAAAACAGAGTCTCGACCAAATATTCTGACGAATCAAACAATAATGGACATTGTCGAGGAGGAGTTGCAAAAAGTAACGAAGAGCATCTGCGTTGGGCCGTCTGAAGCTGAGCCGTGGCACCAGGTTGCTCCACCATCGGTAGTTAACCAGCCACCACCGCTAGCGTTCCAGCCACCATCACTAGCAAGCCAGCCACCACCGCCAATGTTCCAGCCACCACCGCTAATGTATCAGTCATCACCGAGAGTAACCCAGCCGCCCCCGCGTACTTCTACCGACTTCTTCGAGCGCGCCGGACCTTCGCGGGGAGAGCCATACGACTTAGATTACTTGCTTGCGCATCGCCATCGTAAGTATATCATAAATGCAAAACTTTTTAACAAAACAATTTAACTGATTTCCAAAACAAATCACTGAAAAGCGAAAAATAACTTTATTTTCTCAAGCCAGTTTCTTCGGTACCTACTTATAACCAAGTTTCCTAATGGAGGAGGTTCTATGTTCGACTTTATATTTGTATTTTTTTGTTTGTTCACCGATTTCGCCGTCAATTGTGGACCGATATTGTTTTTTTTTTAAATTGTTCATATCCAAATTGATCCCACTTAAATTTGGTGATGACCTGATGAAGAACTTCGCAGATATATACAGCAGAACTATTCAATAAATGACAGCAAATCTCTCGGGATTGCGGCAATAGCATGTCTGATTATTGTTTATCCCATTTTGTACCATAACATCACGCCAGTACGCACTAAAGGGGAATTGAGATGTGTAACAGTTCATCTTGGTCACAGATAATATTAAACTAGCATACAGATGCCTCATCCCAAACAAAGAAACCGTGCCGACGTAACTAGCGTTTTTCGTCTGATTATCTGGTTGTTTTTTGTACATCGATCGCGTTCGGTTCCGTTCCACGGCGATCGAAAGTTGGTGTTAGCAGCGACTTGCAAGTAAAAGGGTTTACTCGGGTCGCGAATATTTTTTTCTTTTAATACAGTAACGGTTTGTTTTATAGTATTTTTTGCACGTTTTTACAGTTCCATTGCACCAAAATGTAATACAATACAAATTTAAACAAAAAAAGTTAACAAAATCAAAAAACCCGACTCATATCAAAAAATACTCAAATACATTCTATTTAGTGCTTTTACTATCCTGCATGCTCCACGCTATTGCTCGCACAATTTATCACGCAAAAATTATTATTAAAGTTAATAAAAAATGGTATTCAAACGTCAAAATTATAAATATTGTTATTGTTATATTTTGTTGTTGTTATTATTTTGTGGTGTTATCGTTGTTATTATGCTGTTGTGTAAAAATTTTGTTTAATAGGTGCCTCAAAAATCACTGCAAAAAGGTGTCAGTTTTTGGTGTCGGTGTTTAGTTTTGTTTTTCATTGTTACACTTTTTTCGGTCTAGCCCTTCAGCCAGCAAACAAATCAGAACGATAACGTGTGATAACCTATCTAAAATGGCGGTGCTTATCATGTTCTCTCGCTTGCACTCTATTCAACGCGCGCTCGTACGTCTTCGGTTTTCTTCGTGCCCCTCGCTTGTACTATCCTGCATGTAGCACGCTGTGCCTCACACAATTATTCTCGCAAAAATGATTATTTATATTTATATAAATTAATAAAAAAAACCGACCAAGTGCGTGTCGGACTCGCGCACCGAGGATTCCGTACAAACCTCAGCTTAAAGGTATTATAGACCTGAGTATTTGATATGAATTTCAGTTTAATATTTCTACGCGTTCATGAGGAAAGGTGTAGTAAGTTTAAAATTATTAAAAATATTTTTATTATATGTATGATGTAACTTAAATTTTACGGTTGTCGCAATTTCTTCTTTATCTGTGCTATAAGACGTTGCTTCGTACCAAATTTTAAGATTCTGAGTTCACGGGTATTACTGTAGGTTTTGATTCTCTTGCGAGTGTCGAAAATTTGCGGCAATTTTCGACATAAACGGCTTTATCTTTTGATTGCGTTGGCTTAGAAGTTGATTTTTTTCACAACTGTAAGGGATAGTAGACCGGATTATTTAATATAAATACTCCAGCTTGATACCTCCACGCGTTCCTGAGAAAATACACACTTGACAGACAGACAGACGGACGGACAGACAACAAAGTGATCCTATAATGGTTCCATTTTTTCCTTTTGAGGTACGGAACCCTAAAAAGAGTATTTAGACGTTAAAATTATAAATATTTCGGCATATTCTTAAAATTGAAGGCAAGCTGAATAGAATTGAAAATAGTTTTAGTTTCCTAGGTGATCGGGAAGTGCCTCAAAAATCATTGCAAAATGGTGTCGGTTTTTGGTGTCGTTTTTAGGGTTCCGAAGTCAACAAGGAACCCTTATAGTTTCGCTATGTCCGTCTGTCTGTCCGCAGCTTAGCTCAGTGACTCTTAGCACTAGAAAGCTATAATTTGGATGGATATACATTCTAATAATTGCGACAAAGTAGTAAAAACGGCCACGACTTACGTTTCGCAGGTCGTGGGTTCGGACGCAAGCAGGCGCTTTACTTTGTGTAATTTATTTCATCACCACTGCTCTAAAAACGGTGAAGAAACCGGCATGTCCTAGAACCAAAATTCGAAGACATGTGACATCCACCAAACCGCACTGGGCCCGCGTGATGGATTAAGACCCATTCCCTCTCTCACAGAGAGGAAGCCTGTGTCCCAGCAGTGGGATCATTAAAAGGATGATGATGAGTAACATTATCGATATCGATAGACATCCGATTTCTTAATTTAAAAAATACGCCTTGGATTTTTATTTTATTTTAAAACCTTATTTTTTTTTAATAAAATCAACTTTAAATTATGTACTTATTTAATTATGCTCATTGAGGCGGGCGGGCTACTTTATAATATTACCTTATAGAAATATAAAATTACTTATTTTCTTTTGTCGATATCCATCTATAAAGTCAATATCCGACCCGACTACATCACTAATTAAGTAGCGAAGAACTTTCGAGAAAGAAATAGGGAATACCTTAAAAAAAAATCAAATATCGAAGAGAAAGAAACAAGAAGCGTACTTGCCAGGATCCAGGAACGAACCATACCATTTCCCGTAGCTCTAACGCGTGCTCGTATCCTTTCGCAATTGACGTCCTTCATATAGATTATTTATTGCAGCTTATTTACGTTGGTTGTTTGTTCCTATCATTGAATAATTTGATTTTACTTTTTGTTAGTTGAGTAGGTTGTTTGAAAATATTCACATTAAAATATTTGTTTTCGTTTTATAAATATTTGGAGATTTTAACGAAGACTATCTCCGTTACTGCAATATATAACTTATTAAGTGACGCTAGCAATATACATCTTTATTACAGACGCTTGCCTCTATCCGCGGTGGTCCTCAAACCGATAATATTTTTTCTAACTTCACATGTGAAGTTGGATTTTATTACTTCCTTTTTCAGTTACCATCGTCCTATGTGAGCCCGTTTTTAGACGTGATCCGCTGAAACCGTTTTGATTGTCATGTGACAGCAAAAAACCCTCTTCTTAGTCCATATTATTATGCAACTATGGAACCCTATTACTGCGCATAGCCCGACACGCACTTGGCCGGTATTTTCTCATTGTTACACTTTTTTCGGTCTAGCCCCTCAGCCCGCAAACAAATCAGAACTATAACGTGCGATGAGAAACTCCGTTCCAAAAATGACCCCTGTACCAAATCTGATGGTAGCCTGGCTACCGTCGGATACGGTAGCGGTCGAGGTTACGGCATGGCAAGGGGTGCTAAGAATCCCCGAAGTAGATCTGGCTACCCCAGCAAACATCGACGACTGGGACTGGTAACATACAAAACACGCACCCTCTGGACCGAAGAGAAGATGACGGAACACGGAGGAATTGAGCAGTTTATGATCGAGTTTTACTGGCTTATCTGAAGTTCCAAGAGAGGGAGAGGACTCAACAGTCTTCAAATCCGGTCACTTGCTCTATTTCCGAGATGGTGACTCCTACCCAAGGTGGTTTCGGGTTTATCGTCCACAAGTTCCTTGTGGATAGTGTGGTGAAGATCGAGAGTGTGTCGAACCGTAGGGTGTCAGGGTGACGTACCGTATACTCAGAATATCCTCAAGATATTCATACCCCGGCAACGAGATGCAGTTAGCGCAGTGGTTGAGCGATTGACTGCTGCGTTGCGTGTCGTGGGTTCGATTTCCGCACGGAACAAATATTTGTATGACCTATAGATAGTTGTTCGTTGGGTGTTGTGTATGTGAGTTTATATGTTTGTAAACGCACCCACGATACAGGCAGAAATTCCTAGTGTAGGGCAATGTTTTTTTAAATTAATAGAAAATAGGATTAGAGATAACCACAGCGAGGATATATCTAGAGCTATGCATGATTTCAAAACACACTTCACTGTTCTCATAGAGGACTTCAACGCAAAACTGGAGAAATGAGAAGATGATGAGCTGCAAGTGGGACAATTTGGAGTTGGTAGTCGGAACCACAGGGGTCACCCACTGGCCAGTTTCATGGAGAAGGCTTATATGATGAACTTCTTCTTCCGAAAGCGTGAGCACAGGAAGTGGACCTGGCAGAGCCTTGGTGTTTTTTTTTCCCTGAGATAAAAAACAAACTTTAGACCACATACATACGCTGTGGATTGGTTATACAGAAGACCGAAGAGCCTCTCTGCTTGGCGTTTTTCGATTCGATCGAGACTTGGGCTATCCAGCAGGCTCTCCAACGCTGCCAGATCGACTACCAGTACATCGAGGTGTTGAAGTGTTTGTACAAAAACGCCACTATGTCAGTCCCACTTCAGGATCAGACCTCGGAACCTACCCTTCTGCAACGAGGTATGAGACAGGGAGACGTCATATCTCCGAAACTGTTCACCGCTGCGCTGGAGGATGTATTTAAGGTTCTGAATTGGAGACGGCTAGGCATCAACGTCAATGCCGAGTATATCACTCATTTTCGGTTTGCCGACGATATAGTCATGGTCATGGCTATGGAGGATCTCAGTGCAACGCACGATGATCTCAGAGCTTTTCAAAGAGTGAGTCTTAAAATTAACATGGACTAAACCAAGGTGATGTTAAAGGCTCATGTTACACCCACTCCTATCAAGGTCGGAGACTCTACATTCGAAATTGTCGACGATTATGTCTACCTAGGATAAATTGTCCCGTTAGGTGGTCCAACTTCGAGAAACCGGTCAACCGTCCAATCCGACTCGGCTGGGCAGCAATCGGGAAGTTGCGCGGTATCTTCTAGTCCAACTTAGCACAGACTCTCAAGACGATAGTCTATGACCAGTGTGTGTTGCCAGTGATTTCCTATGGGATTGAGAAGTGGTTGTTCACAATGGGCCTCATCACCAAAAGCTAAAAGTCACCCAAAGGACAATGGAGATGGCTATGCTCGGATTTTCCTTGCGTGATCGCATAAGAAATGAGTATATCCGTAGGAGAACCAAAGTTACCGACATAGCCCGAAGAATTGTGAAACTTAAGTGGCAGTGGGCAGGCCTCATTGCTCGCAGAACGGATGTATGATAGGATCGATAAATCGTGGAAACCATAAAAGTCACAACCGTTACATAAAGCGTAGATCCTAAGTATACACTTAGTATCGAACTGCGAGCACTGATACTTTTACATAGTAATTTAGTTATCTTATTTTAACAACAATACTTTTCCACAGGACGCGAGCCTCTGCGTCAAGCTCGCCTTGCTCGTTATGACCGGGTAAGTTACAGCAGATAGTAATATTAATACGTCTGTATAGTTGTCGGAACGTAAATTGGCAAGAGTCGGTAGATGCGCACGAGTCGTTTTTTGGGTCTCTGGCTACCAGGCGGGACGCTGGGAACGTTTAACACCGTTCCGAGCGCGCGATTGGTTTGTCAGTTGACACAAGGATCGACTGACCAATCGTATCGTGTCGCGTACACGTTCCGTTCGCTCTCTTGGTCAGTTCGCGCTATATGCGCCAACTTACCCCCACTACGCCTAAACCTTGCCAAGTTACTTGCTGGAGACTATAATTTGGTTGATAGTAAACTAAAGTATTATCATATTGCTAAAAGTAAAGGTTGTTCAAATAACTCAAAACCCTAAAACTAGAAGTTACCCCAGAATCGCGACGACTTCCGATTTGATTTTGGAGATATTATATCGTTTTGGGCTGTCGCGCGACGTGACGTATGGTAGCACCTACACATTTCTTAGGAAACTCAATGGTCAAAATTAAAACATTTTGGACGAGAACCGATTCGAAATTAATGAACTTGGGGTCTTGAAAAATTGGTAGCCTATCAGCGATGATAACGATCGTTATCATTGGTAGGTAGGTAGGGTAGGGTAAGTAGGTAGGTAGGGTAGGGTAGGTAGGATAAGTGGGTAGGCGGGTAGGGTAGGTAGGGTAGGTAGGTTAGGTAGGGCAGGTAGGGTACCTACCTACCTAGATAGGGTATCCTAATCGAAATATTTATTCCTCAGGCCAACCGTGATGACAGAGGAACAAAAGCATTGCTCAGGAGTCGGATCGTTTGCAGTGGCCCACGAGGCTACGAGTCCGACTCCCAGTCCCCTCCCCTGGTCTACCCTGCTCTCTACCCTACCCAACACCACGTCGCTCGTGAACCACAGAGTTACCAGACCATCCGTCACTTACTTAATCCGTCCATATCAATTGTTAAACCTTCAAAGACATTAACCCCACGCTTCACTCCCGTATACAGTCCCCAAAGCCCACAAGCAAGCAGCCCAATGAGATTGACTCCAATCCAATCTGGACCGACGTCCAGCTGCCAACCTGGAGTGATGACCAGCAGAGCTACGTTGATTCACTCCAGCACTCCACCTAGCTTAGTCTCCATCTCCTCACCCCGCAGCTCGCCAATCTCACGTTCGCCAAGTCCCAGCTCGGTGTCTACAAAATTATTCGACCTACGTTACATGAGTGATGAGCCGCAGCAGCCGCTGGACCTCTCACAACTGCCAAGACAACTTCCTACTTCAATTCCGATATCACAGGCGCTGAACGTGCGCTCCTCGGAGACATTCATGGTTACTCGGCCGCGCTTCACACCGCGCACCCACACCGTCACCTCCACCAAAAACACCGTGTTTTACTATCCGCACGATCGTTTAACACGTACTGAGGAACCATACCAGACTACGAACCGCATAGAGATGTATAAGAGCTGCTCAGAACACTTGTTGCACCGGCCGCCGAAGCGCCACCGAACACGGACGCCAACTGATGTTTTGCCTGAGCACCTGCAGTACCAGACCTGGCCGGTGGATAATTTAACTCAAATGGATCACACGGAGGAAGAGAAGACGACAGAGGTGGACGCCTGGTTTAATGCAATCGAAGCTTCGGACATTGCAGCGGCAGTAGCCGCATCGCTGCAATCCAATCAACCCACCCCCGTCACCCGCCCGCCACCTATGATTGTCATCGTGCCTCCTTTGTCACCCGTAAGGTCACCTGATACAACGAGGGCTACTTCTCCTCCACGTACTGTATCGTCCTAGGTAAGTAATAAAATTATTTGTCACTTACACTAGTTTTTACACTTTCAATTTACGCTGGCCTTCAGAACTTAGTACCGCAGTTTAAAAACTACAATTTCTCCTAAACTATAGAAGTCATTTCACACAGTTTTTAAATAAAAAACGTTTTATGGAAAATGCATCAACTTCTTTTAAAATTATATAATTATCAACTTACTTACAAAAACTCAAACCACATTTATAAATATGGTTTACGCCATCACATTTGAATAAAGTATTGTCTCCTCAAGATCTGGGGGGTGACCATAAGCTCTTAGAGTAAGGTTATTTTGATATCGCGTAAGTGACAGATGTATACAAGTCACAAAAATGTGTCCCTTACACACACTCAAAATAACCTTACTCTAAGACCTTATGGTCACCCCCCCTCTTTTTTTTTTGAATTCAGTTTCGAGCCGGTTTGGCATACTGAAGACGAGGTTTCGGAGGCGATGTTTTTTTTTGGTGTTGAACTTTAATAAAATAACTAGTAACTTTTATGTCAGCAAAATTATCTTTGAAAAATTGTCATTTAATTTATTTTAAATTCGTTACAGTCGGTAACGAATTTAAAATAAATTACCCAATAACAATCATTAAGTTCTCATTATTAATTTATACTGAGTTTAACAAGCAACAATGTATTTGCTGACGACTAGTGGTATATCAAGCCAATTTATATTTTTCTCTAATTTTATTTTACCGTTAGGACTCACTATCTCAAGGACGGGGAACAAGGAGAAGGATGCCTGAAAAAGTGCAGCCCGTTTCACTGATCTGCGGGTCAGCTGTGGACATCTCCGAGAATGAAAAGTGGTACAGCGTGCCATCACCTGGCTGCAGTAGCTGACGACACGCCACTGTCCTCTGCTCCTCTTATCCCTTTTTCTTTCAAAATCTTTATCATGCCTACCTCGACACCTATTTACCTACACCTCCACGTGCCGCCCCATCAACCAAGGTGAGAAGTTAAACAATCAGGCTCTAAGTAAACCCTAAGTCAAAAACTGCAGACCAAATTATATTGTTTTTATATATCACATTTTCACTGTAGCTTGGAGATGGAAGAGGGTGCCTGACGAAGCGCCTTGACCCATTACACTCGCTTATGGGTCTTATACAACCAATTTCAAGTGAAAAGTGATCATCAACTACAAACCACGTCAACGTCTTATAATATAAATATAAGCTATTTGAATTGATCATCTAACATTGTGACTTGTCGCTTGGGGTTATTTGGTCTCATTTGGAACCTCTCCGCCCAGAACACCACCTGCTATGCTGGGGCCCGTACGTGACAGCCAACGATTAAACTGAGAGAGTAGAAACCTTAGAAGACTCCCTCATGAGCAGTTCAGTGTCTGAAACTGATGCTATGGCAGCGGTTGCGTCACTGCCCTCCGTACCTCCACTCTACTGACGTCACTCCTTCAGCCACATAGTTCGCGTGTCTCCACACTATTACTCCAGGTAAGAATAAAAACAATCAAGTCGTATTAGAAAATAATAATAATTGATTCTACTATCCATCCGCAAAGATAGTATGTTATGGAGAAGAACGAACAAGAAACTTCTCAAATACACTTCAAAAATTATAATGTATTAGTCACACATCATCTTCCTGCCATGTTACTTAGGGTCGGCGAAACACATTTTCGTCTACCGTCCTGTCCCCCTGTGTTATGTGTGTGTTATAATGACGAAATTCGCCTGAATCATTTCGTTTAAAAAAATCTGTGTTAAAGAGCCTTTTTTATCGCCAACAGGACACAAACGAAAAACCCAGAAAAAACAGTGACGAGAAACGGGTCAACAATGACCAAAAAGCAGTTATACGAGTACTCTACAAAGTCGCATGAATCTCTCAACCCAATGAAAGTTATAATAGATACTAGTTATCACAAAATTAACAAATGTGTTTGAGAATGAATAAAAAATCACGAGGGAAATTAAAAAAAAAATAGAGCACAAAGAAAATAACCTCGGACACTTAGTACGCGTTAAAGTTGTCCTCCTCAGTAATGATAAAATTAGATATTAAGTGCAGCTAGAAGTCGAGATAGGTTAACATAGCAAAGATTGAAGGCGAAAATGATGTTAAAGCAACTAATTTATTTCAATAGATTATAAGCTATATACATAAGTAACACTAAGTATACTTAACCAAACTATGTACATATAAACAAAACCAAATTAGACAAGTAGAAAAACATGATAAAAATTAAAATATCAGTTTAACTCCAATGCAACAAGTGCTCAGATTCAGAACAGCTGCAATGACGACTTCGTAAATACATTGACCAGTGACGATATTATAGTATTTAGT
The DNA here is from genome assembly GCA_947562075.1 of Orthosia gracilis. Taxonomy (NCBI): domain Eukaryota; kingdom Metazoa; phylum Arthropoda; class Insecta; order Lepidoptera; family Noctuidae; genus Orthosia; species Orthosia gracilis. The sequence continues at coordinate 7,974,170 of OX387268.1, forward strand.
TTTAGTGATAGGATCTAATGACAAAAACCCTTACTCTCTGATTACTGAGTTGTGTAACGTCTAACATAAACTACGAAACAATACTGTGCTTGTAACTAACGTACAATATAATCCTTACTCAAATAATAAACAAAAATACAATTAACTACAACTTAGAAATAATAATAGAAAATTATAAAGACTGTAAATACGTAAAAATACACAATTTAGAATACATAAATAGCAGCAACGACAGGTCTATGAAAAGTAAACACCAGTACTATCTATTACATTTATGTTTGAAGTTGAACACAAGAATTGACTACAAGAAATACCAGACTGAGTTTCGTACTCGATTTAAAACTAAGCACATTATCCAGATCAGAACAAACACACATACAACACCGCGAAAGACCACACAAACCAAAATTACTACCTTGATTGAGGAAAAAAGTTGGTTGACACCAAAACTGAGTTTTTTCGCAAACTAAACTAATTATACTAAAATCACGGTAATCCCCCAAAATATTGCTGGAGTATTTAACAAACAGGATTTAATAGAGGAGGCCATTTCAAATTTACAAAAGGAACTGCGGGTCCCGTAGATAGTATATGTATAACTGAAACTTTCCTTAAACGTGGTAGTGAACAAAACCTTAGGCTCCTCTTGAAGCGAAATACAATGTCATGCTGGAGGTCGCTCAAAATAAATTTATAAGACACTTTTATTTCAAACTTTATGGAGTTTACCCATTTTACCCGCTAATGTATCTGTAAGTGTACCTACATTACTTCCCCTTTAAAAAAAAGAAATCCGAATTCACTTTTATAGTACGCTTACATGAAGAATTGAAAACAATAAAGAAAAAAAAATATAATAGGTAAACAATGAAAAACAACATAAAACTTTTGAATATAAATAAAAAATCACTTGTACTTGCACTACACCTTTACCCTTTAATCTATGTAATGAGTTCTCTGGGACTCTCTTCAAACTCCTTGCACGCCTTGAGCTCCATTCGGATGATGGCTGCAGCTTTGTCATTGTCCTCTGGAGAGTTTGTGCATAGGTTTCTGGTGATGTAACTTGCGTTTTCGGCTCAATAAACATTCCAGGCAGACGTATGTTCGTTCCGTATAACATTTGTGCGGGGCTGACATTTTCTTTCAATCTTAATGCCGCTCTCAATCCTAGTAGGACAAAGGGTAATTCGGTCGACCAGTTTGCGGAGTTATCGCGTGCGACTAGAGCGGTTTTCATTGATCTATGCCAGCGTTCAACTAAACCATTCGACTGCGGATGATAACTTGTAGTCCGAGTCTTCTTGATACCAAGTGATTTGGTCAGAGCGCTGAATAAGTCTGATTCGAACTGTCGTCCTTAGTCTGTAGTTATGGTGTTTGGGCATCCGAATCTCGATATCCAGGTGTTCAAGAGAACTTCCGCTACGACTTTTGCTGTTATCTCTGCAACTGGTACAGCTTCGATCCATCTCGTTCCTCTGTCGATCATTGAGACAATGTATCTGTTGCCTCTGGATTCTGGTAATGGACCAACGATGTCTATGTGCACGTGACCTAAACGTGCTGCTGGTGGGAAAGTTCCGATTTGAGACGAGTTGTGCCTGTGTGTCTTGCTTTTCTGGCATGCCTGACATGTTTTCGCCCACAAACCAACGTCAGTATTCATGCGTGGCCAGAAGTAATGCTCAGAGATCATTTTCTTTGTTGATCTTATACCGGGATGCGTTATGTTGTGCATGGTGTCGAATACTTGTTTTCGAAAGAACTTCGGCACATATGGTCTTGGATTCGGTTTTGAAATTTCGCAAAATAGTTGTTTTGTTCCTGATACTTACATACTTTTCCAGCTAAGGTTATTATTATTCAATTCAATTATTATTCAATAGCTGATTGAGTTCAATGTCATTGTCCTGCATATCTGCTATCTCAATCCAATCCATAGGTGTTGGGCAATCTATTTGTTCGACTCGCGATAATGCATCGGCTACTGGATTCATGTTGCCGGATAGGTGACGGACGTCTGTCGTGAATTGTGCAATGAGCTCTAGGTGACGTAACCTCCTTGATGCCGACGTTTTACTTGTGGAGTTTTGTTTAGTGGTGAAGGCATGACATAATGGCTTATCATGACTCTCGTCCCTCGACATAAGGTTGAAAATGCGTTACTACCATGTAAATTGCCAGCAATTCTCTATCATATGTGCTATATCTTGATTGCGTTTCACTCAGTCCCTTTGAAAAAAAAGAAAGAGGCTTCCAGTTTCCGTTTTCATACTACTGCAAAACGGCGCCTACGCATGTTTGGGATGCGTCTGTCATGAGCGAAAGCGGGGAATGCGTTGCTGGCGAAGTCAATGTAACGGCGTCGCTTAGACTTGCTTTACATTGATCGAATGCTTCTAGTGCTTCTGGAGTCCATTGTATTTCGATTTTGTCATTTTTCTTCGAGCCAATTAGGTATTTGTTCAACTGTGCTTGATGACAAATAAATGATTTATGATTTATGATTCATAAGTTTGACGGGCTGCTTGAGGAATGTTTTTTCGGTAAAAATTAATCATACCTAAGAATCTTCGTAATTCTTGCACGGTTTTCGGAATCGGATATTTGGGATCGCTTCGACCTTGTCTGGTAAAGGCTTGATTCCGTCTTTTGTAATCTAATATCCGAGGAATTCTATTTCAGGTTTGCCCAGCACGCACTTTTCTTGATTGATTGCGATGCCATGTTCGTCTAACCGTTTAAACACTTCTTGTAAATGACGTCGGTGTTCGCTGACTGATGATGACGTCACTAGTATGTCATCTATGTACACGAAGATAAAGTCGAGTCCAGATAAGACTGTGTTCAGAAATCTGACGAAGGTTTGACTTGCGTTTCGTAGGCCGAACGGCATTCTTGGAAATTCGAATAGACCGAATAACCATGAAGATCCGCTTCTGGAAAGCTGATTAGCTCGTGCAGTGCAGTTATCACGACACGGGAAAATTACGAAAGTAATTACTTTCACTCGCGACGCGTGTTAGTGATATCGGGGTCACCATATGTAAGTGTACCTACATATCCTACACTGTTTGTACTGGGAATGGTGGGGTACATACAACGAACTCAGAGTGCGACGGCAATTTACACTCACGGCGTGTGCACTGGAGCTCCTGCATGGAGTAACACATAACCCGGGTGTGCTGCGTCACCTGAAGCTGTACGTGCTAGATCGGTACGTGTGGAGGCGGCGGCGGCCGCCACTGCTGGCCGTGCCTGCTGCTGGAACCAATCTATAGCCAAAAACACCTCTCACCCGCACAATCTGTGTGCTCAACGAATTGCATGAGAGACTATACATATTTTCGTGCAATTGGAGTAATTTCGCAAGACTTTTCTTGAATCTTGTTATTTATAATTAATATTTAGATGAGTAAAACTTTATTTTATATTAGCTTAGAAGATTTTAATAGTGTTAAAAGTTGTGGTTAATGTAATTATTTTACATTTAAGTAAAGTCTGATTTTAGATTAAGATTTTAACCACTCTATTGTATTAGGTTCAACTTGTAAAATAGTGTGTGTAAGTTAAATCAATACATTTAATAAATCTGTAGAAAAGTCGTTTTTGTGCACCGAAAATATTTCCAAAAAAAATAGCCAGTGTGTTAAAGGAACAGGAGCAGGAGCAACAGAACCCATTGCCAGCATTTTCGAAATTTTTGTCTGTTTATTTGTGCACGCACTTTGAAGTAAAACTTACTTTTTGTTTCATCGCAATCGGTTTATTCTATCAGAAGTTAGATGAATTTAAAGTGTTCTAGAAGTAAAATATCGCAACATATGCCATTCAGATAAGTACTCGGACTGTTGAACTACATATTCGATAGATGGCGTTGTGCATTTCGCGTCATTTTCTGAATGGCGGTGTTAAGATTTTCCACGGATGAATGACCATAGAAAACAAATTGGTAGGTAGATGGGGTTAGGGTTTCTATAACCCGCCCGCAGCGTCTTCATGTGGGGACGCAGCGATCCAGGGGGCAACTCTCTGTGTCGAATCAACGATACACCTTCAAGGGCTTTTTCAAGTGTGGCTACTGGCTAGAGTAATAATAATGCCTAATGCACGAGACTATAAAAATACGTTTTATGAGATTTTAGGTCTCTAATCATGCTAGTCATACTACTAATGCTAATGTCAGGAGCGCGGGAATCTTGAAAAGAACAAGTCGCCAAATTGCTTAGAATTTAAAATTATTTTGTAATATATTGTTGAATACCTCGAAATTAGTTATAATTATAAATAGGAGTTGTATATATTTTTAAAAGGAGTAATAAACAACGGGGGGAAGAGCTAAACAAGAACTCGGAGCCCCCTGATGGTCGAGCAGTACGGGACATCACGGAGACTTCTTTCGACTCCGATGAGTCAGCCGACAACAGCAGGAAGTATCAAGTATTTAAAGTTCCTGGATACTCAAGGAAGTATCCTGAAAACGATATCGTATTTTTATCGCATCAGACTGAACGCCAATTTTCTGACAAAGACCGACTGGATATTTCGCATGCTATACGCAAATATTGCGTCACTGGCATATTTCATTTAAAGTACACAAATAAGTACAAAATAGGTATAACACTTGACCTATCCAACAATGCCAATGTATTCCTACAAAATAAAAAACTTCTAGACGAATAGGGCTTAAACGCAACAATACCTGTTGTCGACCGACACCGAGGTGACCGAGGTTCTTACTTCAGTCGCTACAGATTTATCTAATAAAAGAATATCTGCTTTGATTAGAAGTTCCAGAAATGTCATACAGGTGAGACGCTTCATGGGCAGCGTACAAAGTGAGGATGGCGCGGTCACGTATGACCTCACTCAAACTGTTGCGGTTACTTTCGCCTCTACTGAATTACCGCAATACGTGTACCTTGACTCCTGGGGGCACGAGGTAAGCTGTTACGTACCTCCTGTAAAGCAGTGTTTGCAATGTATGAACTTTGGACATATTGCAAAATATTGTAAGAATGAAGTTGTATGCTCCTCTTAAGCATAGTTTTTAAAATTTGTAAAGAAGACCTCAAAAACGCTAAATGTGTAAATTGTGGTGGTAACCGTGTTTCTATCTCAAACACTGGATAAAATTTACATTATGGGCCGTTGATTTTTGGCGCGGTGAGCAAACTGCGTGATCCGGGCATCCGTAAACGTTTAATTTCAAGTTACGTAATCATTTATCGGGTCTCGGTACCGGTTCGGACTCACTGGACGAGGACTGGAAACGCATCATAGTGCCTATACAGAAACCAGCTTCGTCGTTCTAGGACACAAACCGACTCATTCTCACGAAGACTGGATGTTGGAGCCTGATCGAAGACAGAAGAAACCTTGCTCTAGTAAAGTAAAGTAGAAGCTAGCTCTAGAGAAGACCAGTGAGTGATTTGTGTGACAGAAGGTGACCCACTTAATTCCTTCAGCTTAAGCTAATAAAGATACCATGCACCACTCACAGAGATAACCCAGCAGTGGAAACGATATAAGTTGATAGAGAATATGGTATGGAAGAAGGTCACGAATACATGTTTTGGTTAGATATGAGTTGAATTGTCAGCACCAGGATTTCGCTCGAATCAGCCACAGCTCGCAGCAGTCAAAGGTCGTGATAAAGTAAGAGCAGGAGATACTATTCAAATAATTTTGAATGTACCTACGTACCACATACCTATGTTATTAACATTTCGTATTAGTTTGGACCCGGCTAAAAACAATTTTTGGATAAGCACGTTATTTCTACTCCAGACTATGTACTTTGCCCATAGCACGTTTCTGAGCTAACCCAGTTTAGCCCAACTCACCAATAACATTCAACACGCGGGACTTAGGTGGATAATTATTGACCTAGTCCAAGATATATATACCAAGTTATAGTAGGATGGGGTACACATAATACTTTATTTAACTCACAGTTTAATGTTATTCCAGCATACGCATGTACTGAATGTTCAAATAAATAAAAGAACGACATGATTCTGTATTATTATAATAATTTTGCACGTACGATTCCATGGTTCCCGTTACTCTTCGATATCAACAATAATAATTAATGATAATGTCGAATGACAATATTTCTTAGATAAATTAATAATTTCCTTTGAATTTATGGTTTCTAATAAACATCGGGTATCACTGAATAGTTTGACCAAGTTATGTAAAGTTTTGAACCCGCAGCGACCGAACTCTTTCCTCTCGCGGCTGTCTCTGTCGCCGGAGCGCCTTGTATCGTAATTCTGCATAAAAATACTCCAGTGTGCACATGATTGCACTATCCTTCTTTACTAATTCCTTAATACTTTTCATAACAGATCGCAATTCCACAAACGTTGGGATTTCTCGAGCGAAAAATAGTACATCATTCGTTTCAGCCGCTGTATACAAAGCATTGTTCTGGGACTCATAGAGGACGAAGTAGTTATTGTTGATTAATATCGCGACCTTGCGGCTACGATATTCAATGTCAGCACATCTGCAGGAGACATTCAACGCAGGCTCCACGTCATCGGCGGAGTCAACCGTTAGCACAGGGAACATCAGCCGCTCAGCGCGCCGCCCCGCCATGCAGAACTCCAACCTCGTGGTATTCTTGCCGTCCGCACACGTACATTGGATATTGTTAGAATCTTTAGCGAAAGACACTCGGTTGCAGGTTGGAACGTAAGTAGTTCCCGGATAAAACGCGACCGGCACCCAACTACCATACAGTTCTTCTACACTCCCAGCGTCCACAACGACAAAGATTAACAATACTAATAATTGCCACATGTTTAAAGATATTTGACAGATGTCTTTAATCTTCAAATTCTTACTGATTCATCCCTGTGGGTCTCTAGTCTTTATAGTAACTGCTATCATATTATATGGCTAACCTTTGGCATTTCACAGATAACAGATTTTGCATGGTTATATATTTTTTAGCGATTTAATGTCCATGCAGTACCAAAGTCCGGTCTACAGTGGGCACTATTTGCATCTTCAATGTGGCTGTCAACTTTCACCAAGGGTCGGCCCTCAGCCCTTACTTCTTCCTTATTATAATGGACGCTCTGACGTCGGACATACAGGAAGAGGCTCCCTGGTGTATGCTGTTTGCCAAAGACATTGTGCTGGTAGCCGAGTGTGGCCTAGAGGTCCAGAGTAAATTGACGGTGTGGATGCACAGATGTGAAGGGGTAACTCAGGGAAACTAATAATAAGCAGAAATTACTTTTAACTTATATTGACTCAACAACGTGCCTGCCCTCGGGCGGTTTGTACAGAAGTCCCAGCTAAACAAAAACTACACGCGTTCGATATATTTCAAATATTCTGTATTCGATTTCCTTCCAAACTTATAAGTCGCCAGTATTAGGTGTCAGCGGCCGAACAGGTCGCTTGTCCTATGTGGAAAGCCTCTACATGAGCTACGCCCCTACGAATAGATGCGCAGAATCATGTGAAGCGCAGCTATTCTCAACTTTGGAAGGAAAATCACTCTTACCTAACACCTTTACCTAACGGAGGAATTAATCTAAGGTCCTTCCCTTACAAGGGGAAGGCTCAAGTCATGGCAAACGAATTACCGGATTCTCCGATATTTACTCTAACTTCAGCTAATAAGTGCACATGCATTAACAAGTCAACGCCGTCATGCTTGAACCTCCTTGCACAAAACCTCCGAAAAAGTAACAAGGCGGCCTCTTATACCTAACAGAAATGATGTGATAACTCACATCCACCCGGATGGGGTTTAATTATGTGAAATTCAAACGTGATACAATATTTCATCCTCAAGCATGCGCCGGGTAACTCAGGGAAACTAATAATAAGCAGAAATTACTTTTAACTTATATTGACTCAACAACGTGCCTGCCCTCGGGCGGTTTGTACAGAAGTCCCAGCTAAACAAAAACTACACGCGTTCGATATATTTCAAATATTCTGTATTCGATTTCCTTCCAAACTTATAAGTCGCCAGTATTAGGTGTCAGCGGCCGAACAGGTCGCTTGTCCTATGTGGAAAGCCTCTACAGGATGCACAGACTGTAGAATATTGTCCTGAAATTGAGCAGATTCAAAACGGAAAACCAATTCTCAGATTTTGGCGGTCTCTCCAGTTCCGTGCCCATAGCTTATATTTCGCTAGAACGCCCATACCGCTTTGCTCCGACTTTCAATACCTAGGTTCTCTTGTCCAAGGGTATGGCGAGGTAGACCGAGACGTAACGCACCGGATCAATTCAGGATGGATGAAATGGCGACAGGTCACTGAAACAACTTGCGACCCACGGATGCCCCTCATGTTAAAGGGCAAAATCTATGCGCGGAATGACAAAAAGGAAGCCGTTTATCCCGGTATGGTCATGTGGTGAGAAGGGATGAAACGCAAGTTCTTAAAGAGTTTGAATATACATGTGGATGTATGGAAAGGGAGGGGAAGGCCAAAGAAAAGATGGATGGACTGTGTGAGGAGTGAAATGAAAGTAAAGGGAGTCAGTAATAGCGTGACACGTTTTCTTCTTCCATACTGTCCAGTATGGAAGAAGAAAACGTGTTGCGCCGACCCCAAGTAACATGGGATAAGGGCAGGCAGAAGAAGAGCATTTGAGTTTGGGCAGTTAACCTGCCTTTACACGAGTTCTGGGGTGACTTTACTATTTTGTGGACTAAATAGCTTTAGTGTAGGTAATAGCGCACTCACACCAATCAGCAATTGGTTGCAAATATATGCTAATCCGCTGGTGTAAGTAATCAATAGTTTTCTATTAACAAAAACTATTGATTTCATCACGCATTCCTCTTTCTTTACCCTCCTGCGCCATGCGTAATTCAGCATCTACGTAAGTAGATATGGAAAGCAGTGCCTCTGTCTGTGTTCTGTAACCTTATTACAACGGAAACAATCGGACAGTCATCATAACACTTTTAATCAATTCAAAAGTCTATTATGGGTAATAAAACGTTGAGGTCAAAAGGTGATAATTTTTTTTGAAAACAAGCGTTTTTGAAAACCGGTTATGAATACTTACTAGGAACTTATCGCAAGCAGGGTTTATCATTTTTGGAATTTATATCGGGCAATCCTCTTGTCTGCATGTCACCACAATATAATAGTTGATAGAGCAGCTTCGAGACAAAGATAATATCAAATCAAACAAATATTTGCTAATATGAAATATAGGTTAAGATTTTTTCCGAGTTCTTTTAAAGATTTCAAAGCTCGGCGAAGGTCTTCTGTATTACCTTTTCAACCGACTTTCCAAAAAGGAGGAGGTTCTTTTTCGGATGTATGTTTGTTTTGTGTATGTTCGCCGATTATTCTGTCAATAAAATTATGGACAGATTTTGATTATATTTTTTTGTTTGAAAGGTTATATATACTTCCGAGGTAGGCCCACTGTCACCAAGTCAGGATCTGATGAGCGGATCCCATGGAAATCGGGGGAACTCCTCAAATTCGCTTTTAAAACTATAAAACTCTGGAATGTGCTTACCCTTGACTTCAAAAAAACTGAGACTATATTTTCATTTAAGCGTAGAATCCGGCATTATTGTCTGTCCTCTCTTACATAGCTCGGTCTTCGTCATAGTTATTATATTTTAAACTGTCTCATTTAGAATTTGGTATTTATTATAATACTAACTTCTGCCAGCGGCTTCGCCCTCGTGATAGTCGAAAATTTTCCCGAGGGAACATATAAAAAAGAATCATATGTTCTATTCCTGTCTATAATCTATCTCTGTGCCAAATTTCATCCAAATCCGTCCAGCCGTTTGCACATACAAACACATACACACTCAAACACACACACTCACAAACTTTCACCTTTCTATTTTTTTTATTAGTGTGATTCTTTTAAAAATTATTTATGTAGATAGGTATTTTCTTAGTTAGTTAGTTTATTAATAGCCGCCTTTATTTATTGTTCTTTTTTGTACATCGCTCTAGTAGAGAATGCCTTGTTGCCGGTTGTTGCATTAAGTCCGCCTATGTATCACCATTGCCAAAATTATTTTCCAATTACAACGCGAGCGGAGTCGCGGGCACAGTTAGTACATTTGAATAATTTATTACCGCGACCCTGGGGTTAATGATACAGATATTTTAGTCTTTCCAAATTGTTATAAGTCATTATAAAAACAAGTCGAGTACGTCAATTATATATTTTATGAACGAAATAAAATAAAATATTTTTTAAACAACTGATGAAACGAATACCTACTCGAATGCATTGTTTTATATTTACTTAGATAAATTATATATATCCTGTATCCATTCTATGAATTCCATGTTATTGTATCCAAGCAGACTGCCTGCCTACCTTTTCCGAACTAATTATTTTGGATTCGGCTTCCAGTCAAAAATAATGCAGCTGCTTACCAATATTTTACTAAAAGTGACTACCTATCCAACTTCCGCCATCCAATAAACAGATAGATAACAGTAAGGGCGGTTACGCACTACACTTCTATGTCTTGGTGGCCCAGTCGCTAAAACTTCGCCTCTCATGCTTGAGGTCGTGTGTTCAAATCCGGGCAAGTACCAATGTGACTTTTTCAAATTCATATGTACTTTCTAAGTTTATCTTGGACATCACAGGCAACGGTGAAGGGAAGCATAATGAGGAAACCTAGACTTATATAGCAAATGTAAGGCTGAAATAGCCAATTCATACGCTTGTGGGGTTCCCAGAGGCGACATAATTAACTCTCGACACAAGAGGTGGCCACATCCTCACACAAAAAAAGAAGAAGACTACACGTCCGTGTCCATGATTTGAGTTTCGAGTTCAAAATATTCTGAATTAGATTATGAAGGATAGAGTTCGGATATACCTAGTGCTTTAGCTTCCCTACAAGAAGTACCTACTAAGGCTAACCGAAATTTCATGAACAAGGATCGGATGTAGTGCGTAACCGCCCTAACACCATACTTGGCGGACTAAGGGCCATTGCGCACTACATCCGATCCGTGTCTCCTCTCTCCGTAATAATTCAGAACATTTTAACTCCGAACTAAAATCACGGACACGGACTTGTAGTGCGTAAATAAAGGCTCTAGCTAGGACAAGTGTTATTCGTCGGTCGACACGTCAAAATGTAAGGGATTGATCATGTGACATTTCGATAGCATTTGTCATTCTCAAACATTTTTCAATCCCTATCGCCAAGCTTTTTATACACGGCGGAACGGAGACGGTATATGCGTTGCGGTATAGACGTTATGAGAGGATGTTTGTGCAAATCCATGTTGCCATTTTTCTCCAAAGCTACTAGTCCGATTTTGAAGCAGTTTTCAGTTATGGGTTTGGGTTTGATTGGTGAATGTTCTTAGATAGGTGTTACGGTGACAACTCACCAGGGGGCGCTGCAGCTAGCATTGTTTGTGCAAATACATGATGCCATTTTTCTCCAAAACTACTAGTCCCATTTTATATAAATCCGATTTAATATCTATGCTTTCTAAAGAGTTAAAAAAAACATTTTTTTAGCGTAAAAAAGCATTTACTTTTAAAAAGTAATTGAAAAAAGATAAAATAAATTAAAAACCCAAGAATAACCGTCGGGGGCTGCCATTACTATTTTAAATTTCATCGTAAATAAAAATAAGTATCATCATCAACTTCTAAAGGTCCCCACTGTAGGGGCATTGCCTACCCAATAAGGATGTAAGTATATAGCGCTAAGAAATCTCCAATTATTCACGTTACTATAAAACAGCAAAACTAGTTCATTTAGTCTGTATTTCCTGATAGCTACAACCTGGGAGTCTTCAAGTCAAGAGTGAATAGGTTTCTTCTAGGCAAGCGTGCTTCATCGTCGACCACATCATCGCTTACCATCAGGTGAGATAGTGGTCAAGCGCAAGCCTATCATAAAAAAAAAAAAATATCAGCGCCCGACGGATATCGTTGGGTTTTTAAAATATTTTATCCTTTCTCATTTACTTTTTAACCGTCGTGGGTTTTTTCAAAATTTTTACTTCTGCTTTTTTGATTATATAATGTCACTTGTCTAGAGCCTCTTGGCAAGACATTGAAAGATATTTTTAATCAACACGCTGCAGATTTTTGCGGTGGCTTCTTACGCTAGACGACCTACATGACGTAAAATGTTTTTAAGGGCGATGATTTTCGTGGGTCTGTCATCGCGCCGCGACGCATTGGCATTTTTCCTGAGAGACAAGCATTACTATGCTCTTATAGCCTGCCGCCTTCTTGTCTGTCAAAATAAAATTTTACTCATCCGAAGCTCTAGCATATGCTCTATAGAGCTCAATAACACTAGCCTTCCCATCCTTAGTTGTGATGATTTTATCTTGATTCAAAAGCTTTTCTGCATATTAGACAGTCAACGTAACTTATTCGAAGTACAATTTATTTTTGCCCGACTGCCGAAGGAGGGTAGTGTTATTATCAGTGTTTTTATCAGTCTATGCATGTATGTATGTTTGTTCCTATGTGGGGTTCTAGAGACCTGGCCAATTTTTATGAATGCGACGTTGCTTACGTCAATCGATTCGGCATAACCTTGCGAGTGTCTCTGGCTTGCTCTGGCTACATTAAAATTGGAAAACATAAAAATGGCGGATTTTGGGCGCCACATTGTGGAGGCCCATTTCTTTTCCTTCAAACCATACTGTGGAGTACCAAAATAAAGGGTTTTAAGAGGTGATTTCAAAAATATAGTACCTACTTACACTAATATGTTTAAATGTACTTAATTCGAAAAAAACTCCATTAGAACGGCCGGTCACTGTAGTGGAAGTAGATCAAAACCCTCCGAACCACACCGAGAACAGAACAAACTACCAACCTACAGAAAACTCTAAGTACTACATAGCCACTTTCAACGTGAGATCATTAGCGAGTGAAACAAAAATTATTAGAAGAACGTGTTCCTATTATGATCAATTCAATATCAGTTCAGTACGTGGAAGACTACACCTACCTCGGCCATGTCATATTGTTTCAAGATTGTAGCGATAAAGATGTAAATACTAGAATAAAAAGTACATGGAACAAATACTGGACAATGAAAGAAATCGTTAAAAGTTCGTTCCCACCTAGGCTGAAAACAAAAGCTATGGGTACCTGCTTAATTCCTTGCTTCACTTACGCGTGTCAAACTTGTTCGTTAACAAAAAGACAACAAATTAAGATTAGTACTTATCAGAGAGGACTAGAACGAAGTTTTATGAATATAAAACTAAGAGGCCAGATATATCTCAGATCTGTTAAAAGTAGAAGAGTGAGGGCCTTTCAAAAGGTGGAGAGACGACATTGCCAAAACTGCTGGTAGCCTTTGAGCCAGGATAGCTAGACTTCGCGAAAAATGGAAGCATTTGGAGGGGGCTGTTACTGCCTCAGGCGGTCCTTACACTGATATAAAGACAGAAACCGTATATAGGTATTAACACACAATACTAACAAATATTAAGCTAAGTTTTTTTTATAAATTGTTACTAATACAATAATATAATTTCAGCTGATTTTTGTCTAATATTGATATCATTTTAAACCTTTGTACTTAGTATGGAATTAATAAAAGCTTTCTTTTTATATTTTATTATGCGAAAAAACGTAAACAAGAAGAAAATCATGTGCAGTCGGAGGATACATCTGGTTTTGGTCAGCCAGCTCGCGAATATGTAAGCCTTTTTAGTTCGCTTCATAAGTAATCGGGCTTTTTGAATACACTTTTTATCTTGGTTCTACGGCAAGAATTCCCTTATCGATTCGTTCTGAGCACAACATTGTACAAAAATCAGGATTGATTTGGTTGAGGGAGGCTTTTTACGTAAAATAGTGATTTTCATACCTTTTGCCGGGTAAAAGCTTAAAAACTGTAAGATTCCCCAAACAAAGTATCGAACAGATTTTAAGTTTCTTTTTATACGTAACCACATAACATTGCTATTTATTTTCTAAAAATTAGTTTGTATTATTTTACAAGCTCATACATAATTTCATTAGCACCCTATTTGTGTGAATGTAGATTTTAGTAAAACGAAACTTGAAATCCTACTACGAGTACTATTTTATAATACTATTTATTAGTTCTTGTATGTGAAATTTTGTGAGGATTGCTGGATGGATGTTTGTTACTCTTTCACGCAAAAATTATGGAACGGATGTTGATGAAGCTTTACTGAAATATAGGTAGCTTATAAATCAGAATAACACATGTGCTATAACTTGTAAAGATATTGAGCGAAGTACTAATACTACGTGGACGGAGCCGCAGGCGGCAGCTAGCAATGAATAAAAACGCATTAATTTTAGTCTTTGTGTGTATTCACACTAACATATAACCGATTGTTTTTATTTTCAAACAAGGAGTGATCAGCAACCAGTGCTCATTGCAGCAAACTGCTGAAACTTTTGTTAACGGGCTACAATTTATTATAGAATTAAAAAACTACAGCCATCACAAAGGTAAGATAACAGTTAAAAGTTGAAATGGGCAAAAGAACAAAGTACTTAAAATCATAAAAATAATAGAAGATTGTAACTTAGCTAAAGAGAAAAAACTATTGAAACTAACAAACAATTTTATCATACTCAAAAGTATGATGTTATGAATATAGGCGACTAGGAAGATTTAATTATCAAACAATATACTCAGACAGATCCGGTGCGGTGGTGCAAACTATAAAAAGTTATCTACACGTGTCACTCATATCGTGGTGGTCATGGGCATTGAGACAAACTAGTGCACGCCTTGAGAAATAAGTAGGTATGTAATACTAATATTAGCCATACCAATTGTGCAGGGTTGGACTGGCCCCATGGAGTACCGGGACGTTTCCCGGTGGGCTGGTCCCTGATTGGGCCGATCTGGTCCGCTATAAAACCCCATTTCGCCAAATTGAGTTTGCATCAGCTTCGCTTGGTGCGCAACCGATTGTTGAGTGTTGTTCTACGGATGCGAAACGTGGAAGTTAACAAAGGGTATCTCACACCAAATCCAAGTTTTCATCAACCGCTGTCTTCGTTGCATTCTCAGCATTTACTGGCCCGCGACCATCTTAACATAGAGCTTTTGGAGAAATGCCTCGAGAGCCCGATCGATCGCTAGATCAAGCATCGCAAGTGGAGATGGATTGGCCACACGCTCCAAAGGAATCTCGATCACATACCCAGATAGACTTTGGACTGAATCCCCAAGAGAAAAGAAAGCGTGGCGGTAAGCATCGGATTGACGTGGAGCGAGGTGAAGCGTAAAGCTCAAGACCGATCGCGTTGGTGTAGATACAATTGTGGACGTCCTCTGCCCCATATTTTTAGGCGCCTGGCACTTTAGTGGCAATTATCAGGACCTCTTAAAATACCTCCCCAAATCTCCCTCTGTGCTGCGCCTGTTAGGGCACATTCCTGGCGAGACTGAAATATCGTCTTCCCTGAGCCTCGCTATGCACGGCAGGACGTCATCACTGCGCCACTGACTGTCCTGGAGTCACTTGATAGGCGGACAGAGGCCCCAGTCTTTGCGCCCGTGACTCCGGCGACCCGCTCGCTTATGATGCAGGCAGGGTGGTTGCCTCTGCGACGCCTTCTTTTCCGAGTGGTTTGGGCCTTCTCACGATTTCGCTCGGCGGCCTCCTTCTGTTCCATCACGATCTCTCAGAAGGGGGCCATTTCCCGCTAGTTTTTTGTCTCTGCCAATGTGGCCCTCACAACTCAGCAGTTGTGAGGGCCACATTCTCCTAGACTGAGGGACTTGTCTTTGCCAGCGCAAAGACAAGTCTCGCCCGATCCTCGCGACCAAGAACCGCCTTTCAGAGGCCCACATACGGCATTTCCCGAGAGTTTACTATGCCGAGTTAAGGCCGCGTCCACAGTGGTGCCATTTACCGTAGTCTTTCGCCAAATCCTAATCAGGCACTCACCGAAAAAACCGGGCCCGGTCAGTACCTGAGTGAGCTTTTAGGTGATGCGCTCCTCTCTTTTCAGCCAGGCTTCGAAGTGTGGTAGGAATGCCTCGTCATCGCGCTAGCCTCTCGCACCACCGCGTGTCGCCATTCCTGTCATTTCAGCCTTAGAACAAAAATGCCTGGCATGCTATCACCATTCTGGCGGATGGCACGAATTCGGTTATATAAACCATCGCGTCCATGTCGGCCAGACTGTCCAGCGGAGGAAATCGTGCCAGGAGAGTTGCCACCTCAAAGGATACCGTTCGGTAACCTTGTGCTATACGAATGGCTATTTTCCGCTGCAGGCTATTACTTTTAGTCCTGCAGCTTCGGACACATGATAGTCTGCTTGACAAACAAGCGCCCCTTAAAGGACCATCGATTGCACGACACCCGCGTAATGGCGGCAATTTTTTTCCCGTAATCCCCCGAGCTTGAGCAGCAGTCTATGCTAAGCACCCACTGGCTTTTCACCACGGGGGAACAGGCGCCCGAAATGCTCTTCAAAGCCTTACCGACCATCCAGGGTTAGGCTACTTACTGTATCGGCCCAACTGGACTTGCGCACCTCCAACTGTCACTGACGAACTTGACTGGCTACAGAGCACAGGCTCCACGGCAGTTTATGGAACCATAGCGCCTCAGTTTTATAAGGCGCTATCTTCTAACCCAACTCGTAGATCGACGCCGCCAGTCTTGCCACCCGCTCGGAAACCTAGATGGTATCGTCGAAGGTGTCCGCGCCAGCTAACATCAGGGTCTACAAAATAAACGATATTACTGTCGACGGGGAAACGTTTCATGTAAAATACTGTTAGTCAGCTATATCCGGTTACACTGAAGCCGACCGCAACATTACAGTTGGCAAAGAGTCTAGGCAGATTGATTGAATTGATTGCCTGTTAGTAAAGGGTGTACTCGTAAGTAAATAATAATTCAATTAAAGTCAAACATAGCCTCCGATAATTATTACATTCACCTTTTTCGTCTTTGCCTTGCCTAGTGTGGGCCGCAGTTTAAAATAACTCCAGGTAGTTTTTTTTTATCCCAGTTCGACGCTGCAATTGAGAAATAAGTAGGTATATAATACCAATATTTGCCATACCAATTAAGAAATA
Organism: Orthosia gracilis; assembly: GCA_947562075.1. Taxonomy (NCBI): domain Eukaryota; kingdom Metazoa; phylum Arthropoda; class Insecta; order Lepidoptera; family Noctuidae; genus Orthosia; species Orthosia gracilis. The sequence continues at coordinate 7,991,234 of OX387268.1, forward strand.
TTTAGGTATATAATACCAATATTAGCCAAATCAATTGAGAAATAAGTAGTTATGTAATACCAATATTTGCAATACCAATTGATAAATAAGTAGGTATATAATACCAATATTTGCCAAACCAATTGAGAAATAAGTAGGTATGTAATACCAATATTTGCCATACCAATTAAGAAATCATTAGGTATATAATACCAATATTAGCCAAATCAATTGAGAAATAAGTAGTTATGTAATACCAATATTTGCAATACCAATTGATAAATAAGTAGGTATATAATACCAATATTTGCCAAACCAATTGAGAAATAAGTAGGTCTGTAATACCAATATTTGCCATACCAATTGTTAAATAAGTATGTATGTAATGCCAATATTTGCCATACCTATTGAGAAATAAGTAGGTATGTAATACCAATATTTGCCATACCAATTGAGAAATAAGTAGGTATATAATACCAATATCTGCCAAACCAATTGAGAAATAAGTAGGTATGTAATACCAATATCTGTCAAATTAAATAAGAAATAAGTAGGTACGTAATACCAATATCTGCCAAACCAATTGAGAAATAAGTAGGTATGTAATACCATTATCCGCCAAGCCAATTAAGAAATAAGTTGGTTTGTAATACCAATATCTGCCAAACCAATTGAGAAATAAGTAGGTATGTAATACCAATATTTGCCATACCAATTGAGAAATAAGTAGGTATGTAATACCAATATCTGTCAAACCAATTGAGAAATAAGTAGGTATGTAATACCAATATTTGCCATACCAATTGAGAAATAAGTAGGTATGTAATACCAATAACTGCCAAACCAATTGAGAAATAAGTAGGTATGTAATACCAATATCTGCCAAACCAATTGAGAAATAAGTAGGTATGTAATATCAATATCTGCCAAACCAATTGAGAAATAAGTAGGTATGATAAACCAATATCTGCCAAACCAATTGAGAAATAAGTACTTAAGTATGTAATACCAATATTTGCCAGATCAATTTCTTTAAGATAAAACCAGCCATATATGTTTTCTGACACAATTAAAACTAAACAGGCTAAAGAACTGGCATTCAAATTACTTAAAATGTCTTTTAGAAGTTGGGTGTCCATCTATTCTTCAAAGTGATGGGGTTCTTGAATTAACTGTATATGAAAAGTAAAATTGTTAATGGAAAACCAAGGTATCCACAAAGTCAAGGGAGCATTGGACATTCTAAAAGAGGGCAATAAATCATCAATATATATAAAAATCAATGCCACTTTTCGTTGTAATTTTATAACTCAAGAACGGGCTCACCTATCCAAACCAAATGTTTAGGCTTTGTTCGGACTAATTATTAGATGGTTTATGTGAAGTTTGCACAAAATCGGTCGGGCGGTTCTTCATTTATCACATTTTTTGTAACAAATGAATTCAATAAATGCCGGATCATTTTGTTAGTGGGGATTTTGCTAGGGTAGGTAGGTTGTGGTAGGTAGATAGATAACCAGTTGACAGGAGCTTAGCCGAGGGCGTCAGCTAGTATGTTATGTATTTATGTCATGGACCAAGTGATTTATAAGTGTACTATGTATAAAGCACGGGTATTATGAATCTAGTCAAGTCAAATCTCTCAATCTTTTCGTGAATGCAACTTTAAGCATTGCATTCAATGTTGAATTTGCTTTAATGTATATTTATTTCAACTAGAATTCTTAGAATTACGTAAACACAACTGGCAACAGTATTAAAGAGAAGTTTTGTATGGGATTCTGTATCTAGTGTATTATTGATCGAAGGTGCAAGGGATATCTTCAATAAGTATTTCCAACCAGAATGCACGTTTATTTATTCATTTCCAGAAAAAAAAACAATCACAAATTGTAAAAGCTGTTATAAAGTTACAAAAATTCGAAGGAATAGTAGAAAACAACGGGTTATAAAGTTGACAAAAATTTGTTTCGAATTTTTGTGCGCAATGAAAGGTTTACAAAAATGTTAAATGGTAAGTATACAAAGGGGAACAATGCAAGTGCGGTTACTGAGTCCGGCGGCGAGTGCGACGAGCCTACAGCCCGAGTGCACCCGAACGCAAGACATGCTTATACAATCAAGGATTACAAATAACAAACGTTTGTTCATAAATTGAGTTTAATCTACTTGTATACTTATTTATTTAATGACTACATTTTTTTATTGTAAAATTATACCTTCATTAATGTAACTAAAGGAATATTCTGAACTATTTTCTATACGTACATAAAATTATTGATCGGAACAATTTTTGATACCTAATCAATTAATTATGAATGAAACCCTCCGCGTCTCATAAAACAAAATCTAAAAGCTAAATAAGGAAATCATTTAACGTAAAATTAAATAACAAAAATATATGTACAATTTAGCAATAAATAATTACAAAATAATAATAGTAAATAATGGAATCTAATAAAGACGAACATATTTTTTATAAGTATTTTTTTTATGTAATAATCGTTCTGAACGTATACTGGAATGGAACATAATAGACAATAATATTTTTAATGAAATCTGTTGAAGGTTTGGTAATAACACGCCATTGAGAATTACACATACAATGTATTATAATTATTACTATTTCTTATTCATTGAGATCTAACATTGAATAGACACAAAACAGATGTGTTGAGCAAGCATTATATTTGCTTCACACTGCGAATATACGAAGAATGAACAACGAAACGATTGTCCTATGTGACAAGCTTGCTAGACATCCATATTGATTGAAATTTCAGAAAAATACCAATACACAACAAGATTTTAAAAATTTCACCATGACATGGTGAGACGGCCTCTGATACTAGCAAAAAACACGGCTATTACTATATTTATTCGTATATGAATTCAGAATTGAAACTATTACGAACAAATCAAATGCCCTCATCTTCTAGGAGCTCTTAAACAAAGGAAATTACTTTTTTTTTATATACGATTTCGAAAATTTAAATAAACCTCTTCAACAGATCAAAATTGTCAGCGAGAACATTTAGCGCCAAAATATAGTCAACGATCAAAATAATTGTAAATCTAACGTTAACACTTTAAATGCAATACATTTTACTTGCAATAATCGCTAATACTAAGTATATTATCGTAATACATAAGTTAACATACACACTAGCATTAGAAATCATTTGATTCACAATAATCACAACAATATAATTTGTGTTGCGGAAAAATTTCGAACGCGTCGTCTGTCCTTTAATAATTCCTACTAACAAGTCTACATTCCAAATATTTGGACGAGCTCCGTGTTTTGATTCTACATTACTTCATCCCTACCGTCTTCATTACAATAACTATTAACTATTGCAGCTTCCTCGATGCATTATTTGCTGAAGCAGTAAGCACACCCCAATCACTTGCACGGTTCATGACGGTGCCTTAGTTAATGTAATTTAAGTATTGAGTGTCTAAACTCGTCATCAAATTGGCTTCTCGCCATCGACGTATGCTTACTGCTGCATAACTTAATCTGTGATGATCAGAAAATCTTTTAGATTTCTTACCAAATATGGCAAATTCGAACACTACACAATAACCTTTCTCCAAGGCCTGGTATAACACAAGAAATATGGCCTCTTGCAGACCATTAGAACATAGCCCAAAAAAGCTTTAATTTTTTACAGAAAGCATAAAATTTAATTCAATTTACAAGCGTTTAATTTTTACTAACTATAATAAACTAATGGTAATCAAATTATAAATTTTCGTCAAGCGTCATCACGCGGTGAACGCGAAAAGTTCGAGGTTAGCACAATGAATTGCATTCAACGTAGAGCTTGTAGGTGGCGCTACTTTGCAACGTTGCCATTCAGACTAGCAATGCCCGGCATCACCGGTAGATTGTGCTACGAGTTTGTCACAAACTAATTAAAAGTTTTCAAACCAAGTTTAAAACTTTCGCGAACTACAAATTTGTCAAAAACATAGTGTCAACTTAAAAATTAATACGCCAGGCCTTACAAAATCTATTCTACACACTTCACAAGTAAGTATTGCAGAATCAAAACAATTGCATTTGCCCGCGACCGACGGTGTGGCGCGCCGGCCGTACGGTCTACATGACCGTTTGCAGCGATCATGGTCAATGTCAAATTAGAGTCAGTTACGTGTGAGGATAAGGGACAAAGGTAACACAATCTAAGTTCAGACTTACATCAGTCTAGTTGCGACTTTAGATCGTCATAACAAGTCGCAACAACTTACAAATAATTCGCGTTTGCAGTCTTTAGAAGTTTAGATCTTCCGTTCCGTTATTACATAAACACGAAGGGAGATAAACGAAAAGTCGAAGTAGGGTTCACTGAGTCGATCGTGTCGGTTTAGCGATGGGAGCGCGGCCGGGCCGGGGGGGCAGGGGGCACCTTGGGCCGCGCTCCGGTGGGCTTGCGGCACGAGGCGGACGGCGTACGCGCCGCCCGCCTTCTTCGCGCGGCCTACATGTTATACGCTATGTAGATGGCGTCGATCTGGTCGGACAGGAAGCCGTCACGCAGGTGCATACGCTGTTTCTCGCCGCGCGAGTTAATCGGCACGACGCCGGGGTCCACGACCACCACGACGCCCACGATAAGGTGGTGCTCCTCCAGCACGGTGTTGGTCACCAGCGGCACCAGATTTAGCGCCTCGCTGTCGTTGCCGTCCAGCTCGACCACCACCACCAGCAGGTTGGTCCAAGTGAACACGGCGCTGGAAAGTACATAGAACAATATCTTAGTATAGGATTTGAACATTAACCAAAAAGGGATCTTAAAAATCTTGAGTTAGGTTTTATTATAAGTATTTTAGGATATATTTAAAAAGATTACCATTCAGCAATTTTCTTGTGGCACCTCATGACTGAGTTCTCGATGTCGATGGGGTGGTAGCGCATGCCGCGCAGCATGATGGTCTCGTCTAGCGCGCCCACCACGAACACGGCGTCGTGCGTGTCGTGCGTGTCGGCGCTGAGGTTGAGGCTGCCGCACGCCGACGCCAGCGACTCGGTGTCGCTGTCGCGCGTGATCATCGACGTGTCGTCCGACACGTGGCTCGTCGCACTAATCTCCGTTCGCCGCAAAAAGCCCAAGTATCCGGTGCGGGCGTACACTTCCCCAGTATTTCCAGTCACCAGCTGAGCGCTGAAATGATCAGCGTAATCGCTCTCATCACCATATATGGTGAAGTATCCGCTTGCATTGTGTGGTGACTGCACCCAAATCTCACCCAAATGCGAATCACCGCATTGTCCCTTAGTCTCGGGATTAGCAGTGATCACTTTCACTCCGGGCAGCAACTTGCCTGACTCCATGAGGCAGAGCGAGTGAGGGCTGCCTCGTTCAACTAGTGAGACGCGGTCGTTCCTCAGCGCACGCAGGTCCACGTACACGGTGGACGGCTCGGGACTAGATGCGCCCTGCAGGCAGATGGCGATGTTCACGCGGCAGCCGAACGACGTGGACACGGCGCGGGGACTGAGCCCAAGTGCAGAGAATAGTTTGGAGAACGAGTTGGTCAAGTTGATACGCGGACGCTCCTCAGCGACGACCACGCAAGTCCTCACGCATGCCAGGCTAATGCCTTTAGCTTTTAGCTGATTGACTGAGCTGCCCAATCCTTTGGTGCATAGCTCCATGACTCCGTACGAGCAGAACGTGTCTCGCACTTTGTATTGTGAGACGGCACTCAGCCACAGGCCCGGATTGATCTCGACCTCGGAGGGCGGGATGAGGATAGAGTGATGTCCCGAGTAGATGCTGCTGAGGCACCAGAGTGCGAAGCCGAGGCCGCAGTAAGGGTCGAGGCAGAGCGCGATGTGGCGCGAGGGGTACAGCTCGCACGCGATCTTCATGGAGCGGCACAGCGACGTGACGGCAGCGTGCGACATCTTGATGCCGGCCAGCATGCCCGTTGTAGATACGCTGAAATCCAGGTAGGCGAGCATCTCGGCGGTGGGCGCGCGGTACAGGATAGGCAGCTTCTTCTTGGGCATGTCGTCGGTATCGAGCGTCAGCGGCCAGGCCTTGCTGTCGAGTACGTTGCTAGCTTCCTTGGAGCGCAGCAGCTTTATCACAGATTGGTTGGAGAGCACCAGCGTGGCCTTGCTGACGTCGACGATCATGCGCACGGTGGGCAGCGTGGTGTGCAGGTTCTGCGGGTGCGGTGGGCGGATGGTGACGGGCACCGCGCCCACGTACAGACACCCGTAGAAGGCGCAAATGAGATCAAGTCCCGGCGGGAAGATGAGCGCAACGTGATCGCCCGTGTTCACTCGACCCTTCTCCAATAGCAGGTTGCCGATCCTCTCGGCCTTCTTGTGAAGTTCGGCGCACGTTAGGACTTTGGATACGGCACCCTTCGAGTTGAGCAGCGTGAATATCACATGGTCCGACGTACTCATTGCACGCCAACGCAATATTTGAGATATAAACTGGTACTGCAATGTAAGAAAAAGTAAAAATTATTAATCAATGTTAATAATATAAATCATAGGATATAATGGCAATCCAAAATGTACGTTACGTACCTTCCGTGCGGCATCTGAATCGTCAGTGTATCCCATGTCGCGACCCTGAGCGGAAGCCAGCCGGTTGCCCTGCACTAAGTTGCCCACTATGACAGAGGCAGGGCCCACATCTAAACATACAACAATAATAAGTCAATAAAATATCAGTTCAACGTTTTATGGTTGAAAATCGCAAAAATTATGGCATGGAAACAAGAAATGCATAACAAAATGGTATATATTCAAATAATAGGTAAGAGTTTGCAGAAGCAATAAACACGGCTAAAATATTATTTCGTACAATTTAAAAAACCAATAGCTTACGGCAGACAAAGTCGCTACTGAACCAAACAATAAATATTTTACTTTGCATATGATTTGAAAAAAAAAGTCTAATCCTGGAAATAACTCAGCGACTTACACTTAACTACGTGAGTAAAAAAGTGAGTCTTTAATCAACATTTTATTTTTTTGAAGACACCATTCTTAGATTAGAGCCGATAACCAGTGAATGTGTACAGCAGAGCATATATCGCCACTGCAACATCGTTTAACAAAAGTGAGACCACCACACAGCAACATAAGAGACTAAGTACAAAAATAACATTAGCAACTGCATCATTCCTGAAACCTGACCGAAAAGCTAACGGCGAACTACTGTGTCATGTTATGTCATGATACTGATGGGATAATCCAATCGCTCAATCGTACGAATCTGATCAGGGCTTAATTTTATAACGACATATTTTAAAAGGCTGCCTTAAAAGGTGACACAACACAATAATGTGAAACCGGCTGAAATCTTACGGATTACGGATCTTTCTTATTTCGAGTTCGCAAACTGCTATGAATGGACAAAAGAAAATCGCAAATGCTCACAACACAAAACATTCGAAATAGTCAAACTCTGAAGTAAACTTACCAGAATGTATCTCCCTTGGCTTGGGCAGGTTGGTGACGCAAGTATGTGGGCACATCAGAACGTTAGCTGGATGCAGCGTGCCCTCCAGAAAGCGACGCTTGCACTCGCTCAAGTGGATGCCACCCAGCGGCGTCTTGGGCAGGTAGTTTGGCTGGACTAGAGCCAGGCAGTAAATGCCAACCTGGTGGATAGAGTCCACCGCTTGAAGAACGCGGGACATCCATTGGAATGACTGCAAAAGGTAAAGATTAAGGTTTCATTTTGATATATCATGTTGTTATATCGGGCAATGAAAGTCAAAAGGAGAAAAGATATTAGAAACAGCATTTTATAATCAGTATTAAAAATCTAAAACAAAAATTATCTTGTAACAAAACTAAGAACTATCGACGTCTTATAAAAAAAAAACACACACACACACACTCTTGATAATGATATCGAAAGAGGATTACATCTTTACACTTCATAGTATTGTAACATAACTTAAAACAATGTAGTTACTGAACATATTAACATAATAACATAACTTTATTTAAAGTTGCTACGTTCATATCAAAACTTTAACGGCAACATTCGCTCCCATTCGGAACCGGTAGTTATTATTGCCATCTTTATCCATCCTGTTTTGAAAAATGAGTCGGCATCTCAGCGGCTCTACGTCTGCGCCAGTGGCGATCTAGACTTTAGGCTGACTGCCGCTGCTCGCGGCCCTCCACGAAAGACGTCGCAGTTCTCGCCAAACTACTTGGTCGCCCTGAAGTTGGCTACAATTGTTGTGCAGTAGTAAATGTCATACAAAAACAGCACCGTGTCTTGCGCATCGGCAAGCTTACTTCATGGCAGCCAAGAAGTTCGGCGATACTATAATTGTAACGTGGTATTTCAGAAACAAGAACATTATAAAAAAATATAAAATATTTGATTTTGGCATAAAAAAGTATACTATAAGTTTATTAGTTTTAAAATGGTGAAGAAGAAGTCGTGAGGTAACAACCGGCATTTCCTAGAACCGAATATTTGGAGATATGTGACATCCACCAACCCGCAGTGGACCCACGTGATGGATTAAGGCCCATTCGCTCTCTCACAGAGAGCAGGTCTGTGTGTCTGTGTCCCAGCAATGGGAACATTAAAAAGGCGGATGATGAAGATGGTGATTATAAGTTTTAAGGATATTAATGATTAAATACTCTCGTTTCGGCAAGGAAATTTTTTACAAACGATTTGCTTCTTAACATCTTGGCGGAGAGAAAACCGGGAAATAAAATATTCATGCCCGGTTTTTTATTATTCTGTAGCTGCTTTAGGCTGGCGAGTCAGCACTCGTTCGTTAATACTATTGTTTAAATACAACGTCTAGACTTGCAAGACTATCTATTATTTGATCGGGTTTATCTAAGAAATCAGATAGAATTATATAAATTGGCAGGTTAAACCTTTAAATATTCTTCATAAAAAAGCGTCGTTAGTTATATGCGCATCTGAAAACTTGGCGTTTTTGATTCGTCAAATACTATACACAGAAACTTCGGCAGTTGAAGATAGATCGAGTTAATTATCAAAATCTTACTTTATTCAAAGTGCGAACAAGCGCACGATGGATTCCGTGACATTATCGCAAAAAACCACATTTGTTGTATGGGAGCCCCACTGAAATATTTATTTTATTCTGGTTTTAGTATTTGTTGTTAGCTTTCATTAGATTTCGCAGTCGTCCAGCAAGGGACGTTATCACTAAGTGCGACGTTACAAAACTACCTATAACTGATACTGAACAGACTACTTATCGCCACCACTCGTCGTTTACGAGCACCCCGATAGTGCTCGAATCATATTGGTTTAGCCTTATTTCTGTGATAGATCTACAACAGTGTCGATATTGACAGCAAGAACTTGCTACGAAGATAACGTGATTAAAAAAATACAATGGAGTTAACTTATATTTGCATCCCACATGCTTATGTATCATATAATATATATTTGAAACGTGTTCACAGTTCAAATCAAACTCTGTCAATTTTTAGAACCAATCTGTCTTCAATTTATTGAGTGCAGAGATATTGCAAGTTATTCCACTTGATTTGTAACTGGGATGAGGAAAATGCAGATTAATTTTTACGAAGGTCGGCGCGATAATTTATGCAGTGAGCCAGTAATTAAACCTTTTCCGTTGAATTTTCCAAGCTCATTTTCCTTTAAGTGCGAAAATGTGAACGAACAATTTTAAAAGAGAAAACCGCTTATGTGATTTTAAATCACATAAGCGGTTTATTCATATTTTATGATAGTAATTATTATTTTATTGCAGTTTCGTTTTGCGGAAGGAATGTGAAAATATGGGCAAGAGGTGTGTGGTGGTGAAATTTTTGTGAACTAACGAGTTAGTAGTGCAGTTGATATGGACGTTCAGTAAATATTAGATGTGTATACGTGCATTAAAAACATGTTTCGTTCTGAGACAAATATTGGCTTGGACTAAGGTTATTTGTCGGGTCAAATGTTTGTGAATGTCTGTTCTAGTGGTAGTGCTTGCTAAGGCTTCGAACTGCTGGTATTACAAGCAGGGGTCAGGGTACGAACGCAACCCGGCCACAATAGTTCAGATTTCAGTATGTCTCTGATAATCAAAGGTGTTATGTTCAAGCACGAATATTATGTTATTCTGTACTTATATGCACGAACAATGCACCGCCCAATACAGTATGATTTGATACAAGATAAACGTGATGATAATGTCACAGTAATCTTAAAGTGAAAGATGTACTAAAAAATAAACCTCCACTATAATAAAAGACATTCGTTGAACGATTAAGTAATATTTTTAGCATGTCGTTCAAATGCTAGTTTTCTTGCACACAAAAATGGACCTTATTTTATAATTAATTTTATTTTATCGATTGGCTCTGATTGACCACTATATCCCTGATGGTAAACGAAGATGTTGTGGATGGTACAACAAGCTTGCATAGAAGTAGTATTCACTGTTGACTTATAAGGGTCTTATTTATAAATATCTCGACACTGTTGGGCAAATGATTAGAAGATGTTTTATTCGGATTTTGAATTTAGAATGTGCTAAGCAAGAAAGGATGAAAGAGTGAAATTATTAAGAAGATGAAAAAAAAGATCTATTAAGAATAGAACATACACGTACCTCCTCTTCGCCGCAGTCGGGGCGCTGCTCGGCCACAATGCAGATCCTTTCGTCGCGCAGAACCCTCACGGAGAACACGGCGATGCGGCCCCGGTAGATAAACTTCATCGGCTCCACAGCCAGCACGGTAGCGATGATGTCATCCATGTTGTGCTTGCGTCCGGTCACCGTCATCAGACCGTCGCGGGAACCGCATACGAACACCAGACCTGATGGGGAACCGGAATTTAACATGCTGCTGGATAATACCGTATTTACTGACAACGTGACGTCACTAAACTCGTAGATAGGGTTATTCAAATTTTGGAAATAAAAGGAATATTCTAGCCCCCTTTTACATGGGTCTTAAAAATATAACTGGCAAAAAGTGGGATTCTATGGGGGGCACCGTGCCGCGTGATGGTATATTGTTGTTGAAATTAAAAGTTGGTACCGACAAGCTTTCCGTTTTTCTTTCTCGTCTTCAAAGCTCGACAGTGAATGCGCTTGCGAACCTTTTAATATTTATAACACAAGTTGCATACAGAAACAACAAGGAAGAAGTGTTCGTCTAGCAATTGGCCTCCGACATCACCTAATTATCAGTTGGCTTGACGAACAATCGAAAGTAAAAGTTACGGAAGTAATCAACGATCAAGAACTCGCATTAGGTATAATCAGACGCCGATTCTGTCTTGATGACCTGTAAGGTCGGTATTAAGATTTTGTATCGTACAAATTGAGTAGTGTAGGTAATTAATTCATGGGAGAGAATAGCAAGTATTTTTTTAGTAAAGAATACGCGTTTGGTGGTTATATTCGTGCATATGGTTTGCTGTTTCGCGCACTGAAATGACAAAGCGTCGAGGACAGTTGATGTTACTAAACGTTAGGTACACAGAACTCACTTTGCTCGGCACACATAGCGCTAATAAAGCTTATGGCTTTATGACTGATCGAGACGCAGTATTTACCGTAGATGCAATGTTATTAACTTTGTTTTTAAAATCTTTTATACACAACCCAATCTAAAGGGTATAATTACCATACGGATTAGTGGTAAAAGACAAAAATATGTAAACTGTATTTCCCTTCAAATAAAACCTGTTTCATGTTGTCGGGTAGCCGTGAAGTTGCATTCGTATAATTATTGTCTCGTTGCTCTTAAATGTAATTTCACGCATCCCATAATAAATACTGTGGACGTAATATTACGATGCAGTGCTTCCAAACTAGAGGCTAGCTTAGTAATTTATGTGAAATTCACTGCCTGCAGATATGTTAACGAAACATCCGGCTACAGAATGGACACCAAAAAATATTGACAATAAGGAGAAATCAAGGATCTAAAAAAAGAATATCAGTACAGACATACATTTAAATAGATAACGCAAGTCCCTCCATCTGTATGAAAACAAGGCGTGTCACTTTTTTACAAACAATGTTTCACTTTTTCAAAAAACATTTACTTACCAATGAAAGAAAGCATTTCCGATGCCTCGGCCAACTTTTTTTATACATTTTTTACGGCTCAATATGGCGTAAAAAAGGCATTTTTCTATATTTCGGTGGATTTCCGGTACCGATAATGCTAAATGAAAAGCTCAGATTACGATCATTTGTCGTAACTTTAGTCCGTTTTTCGGCACGGGAAGTACATACAATCGCGTCATCTACTTAGATTTATGTCTGTGAATACCACCGTGATTATCTATGAAAGAGCTATCTTCACATTATAATATCATGTGAGTGGCATTCATCCGTAATGATAGCTTCTTGGTAGGACTGTCTGCAACTCAAACCTAGAATCTTATACTAAAGCTTAATCTTATACTAAAACTCTTATACTAAAGTAAACTTACCGCCAGGTCCCAAAAATCCGAGAAGGCCACTCCTCACGTAATGTTCTTCTCCGATTGGTTCGCCGTCGGCATCCAGAGGTCGAACGCGGAACACGGTGTTGGTAAGACCGGGCAGGCCCCAGTAACCAGAGCCGGTTGCTCCGGACAACACGCAAATCTCGCCCACTTCATCCGTCTTGCAAAGGTACGCGGGGCCCTCCATTTTCACGACTACTATCACGCCTGTTTGAAAAAAGGTTATGAGAATCGCGCTCTTTAATTATTAGATTATATTATGAAAATCTGTGATTACTCATAATTAAATTAGTATCATCAGAACCGATAACGAGAACCACAATATCACAATACTGCGGTTTACTTGTTCAAATTCTCTGTAACTAATATATAGCGTTTAAACACGAAATTAACCGCACTGCGAAATTTAATTATTTGAAATTAATTGACTCAAATCAACATTCCTGAGTGATGAATTGATGCTGTGATGTTACAGACCCATTGTTTAAGGGGAAATGCGGTCGCAGACATCCAACTGAATTTCCTAAGTAAAAAGTCATAATTCGAGGTTTGGCTCTCGCCTATTTCCTTTCCTATATTGGACCAATTTAAAAGATATTCTCTAAACAGATAAAAAAACGATATATTCTGTGCTCCTATGCTTTCCTTTTTCATTTATAGTTGTCAAATTTGTACACTAGGCCTCTGTTGTCAACGCAATTTTGAGCACCTTTTGAGAGTCCTAGTGCTTCTAAAGATAATGTATCATCAAAAAGGAAAACATAGGGCCACAGTTTACATCTTTCTTCAACAGTTTATGGAATATGTTTTAAATTGGTTCAATATAGGAGAGGAGAAAAAAGACGAGAGGCAAGCCTCGAATTATGCTGCCTCTTAATGGACATAACTGCACGCGTGGTAGGGATATTGTGTGTCTGACGTGATTCAATAGCTCAGTCAATTGCCTACCATCGTGCATCAACACCCCTCGTAAACCGCAAAGCTACCTCAGGCACCGTCAGTTAAACAGTAGGCCTGTAACATTGTGTCCTCCTGAACGAATTTCGGCCATGACGGTCAATTTCGGCAACTAGCTATCGGCTTGGGAAATATTATAGTGCACAAGTAAAGTACTCATGTGCGCAACCACAAGAGAGTGCACTTGTGTTTGCGCACCCTTATTCTCTCAACATATTAGTCCGATCACGAAAAACAGCGGCACTGCAATCGGTCGTGATAAGATAAATTATGTGTTACAAAGAGGTATATTTAAATGTTTGTTTGTAATGGGTTATCTCTGAGAGTACTGAACTGATACGGAAACTCTTTCAGTAATACAGAGCTACATTCTTGCGGGCTGCAACTAGTAACTTACATGAGGGCATGACTTGTCCGCAGTCCTGTAGCGTGAGCGAGGTGAGCGAGTTCTCGGCGTCCACGCGCACCACGCCGTACGACAGGCCAGACATGGAGAGCACACCGCGGCCGGCCGACGCGCCGCCCCGGCCTGCGCGCCGCACGCACACCGTCAGCGACTCGCTGCTGCACGCGCACGGGCAGATCGCGTCGCCGCGGACGCCTGACCACAACAAAATATCATCGATAAGTCTTCAAGAACTGTCAAAACCATTTCTTCAGACGTTATTTGACGGACAGTTCTAAGAGCGATTATGCAACTATACTGTGATTTTTAATTTCGTAGACTAAACTGACATTTGGGGGATTGTCACTTTTTCATTACATAAAAATTGTGTCGTATCCTGATTATCCTGAGTGATCGAAATTTAATAGAAATTGAAGTAGATCGAAAATGAAGCAGTTTCAAGGCAAAAAATCGTTTAGAAACTAGCGGCCCTTATATAGTTTCTACTCATTTATGTCAGACTTCATTTTATCGATGGCATTTATTTTATTGTTGATTTCATATTTAACACGATAAAAGTTTATGTACTATGAGTATTAAAACTGTTAATTAATTTACACCAATTAGTTAAATTAAATTGAGGAGTCATGTCACATCGATTCGATGAATCACTTATTATTGAGCCTTACCTACGACTCTACGCTCCGCGCTTGCAACATTTATAAAAATAAGGTCATTAGCAGCTGTCAGTTTAGTTTATGAAATTAAAAATCACAGTATAAACAGTTTCTTTTGCAGACATATCGCTTCAAAAATGTCCCAAAAATAAAACGCTGAAATAAGCACAACAAACACTAAAATGGATGAAAAAAAAAAAAAAGTATTCGTTGCACCCCAAATCACCATGTAGCTAAAAATGATTCCTACCTTTGCTCTGGAACACCGACAAGAACTGGTCGCAAGAAGACAGCGACCAGGGGTTAGCGCCATCCGCGACTAGCAGCATGCGCAGTGAGCTGAGCGAGATCTCCTTGTGGTCGCGAGTCGCCAGCAGGCCCCAGTGCAAATCACGGGACTTCACTATGGCGACCGATGCCCTGTGTGGCCGGAAAAGGATTACTTAGTAAATATTTTAACTTACGGTATGAGAAACGCCCTCATAAATCGAGGGCTTATACGGAAAGTTGTTACTCTCCTTCTACGGGATGAGACTTGCTTATCCCTAACTGTCTTCCAAGCACTGATTTAATACAGTACAGCAACAATTATTCAATATAGCTATCATGGCGTTGTATACATTTATAATTGATTCAATGAAAGCTCCTTAGGGGGCTTCTCATAGCGCTAAGGCTTCTCCAGTGCTTGTAATTATTTTTGCATTGCATTAACACAATTACTTTATTTTATTAATTTACGTGACGACTTTATGCCATTAACATACACGTTAAAACAAAAGTGAAAAGAAAAATATAAAAGACTTTTCCTGTTATTTTTTTATAAAAACAGTGTAGGAACTGACCTGTACTTAGTGATCATGTGCATCCAGGAAGCGGGGCTGACTTTCATGAGCGCATACGGTATAAAGATGACGTGCATCCCGTTGAGCACGCTCGCCAGCACGGCGTGCCATAGTCCGGTCTCGCGCTTGAAGTCCAGCACGCATACCATGTGCTCTCCCTCAGTGTAGTTGCACGCCACGGATAGCATGCGGCTGTGGGCCAGCATTGAAGCCCTGCGGGAACACAAGCCTTGTAGCCATGATCATTGTGAAGAATTTGCAGGCCGAAACATTCATTACATACCACCGTTTCAGTTCAATCTATCAAATCGGGCTTAAACTCGTTGTGATCGATCTTCAAAATGATATTTCCGCTTGCATAAGAAAATATTAACTAACTGAAATCATAGTGGACGGCTGACTATCACTTGACGTAAAGTCAAAGTAGCGAAAGCTAAACTTAATAGCGCCGGTTTCAAGAAGAAAATTTCCATATCAAGACTAATCCCTACGTAATTATTAAATGGAAAAGTTAGCAAGCTAAAAGATCGTATTTCACTGCGAGAAAAATACTATAATGTTGATTAAGAGTGCCACGATGCAACGATTCACAACAATTTAGTCTCTCCATTATTCTCACTTAAGCTCTTGTAAATAAATAAAGATCGATAAGCTGGGACTTATGGTCTTGTTTTTATTTTTATTGTGGAAATTTTCTGTTTCAATTTTATTCATTGAACCGTTTGTAATAATCACTTCGAAAGAAATGGTTTTTATGCATGGGGACACTTCGCTGACAATAATACAGTGCAATTTTTTTATTTACTAAAAATAATTGATCACGTAACCTTAACCACAGATAATAAAACACTAGCATACAGATGCCTCATCCCATATAAAGAAACCGTGCCACGTAACTAGCGTTTTTCATCTGATTATACCGATTATTTTTGTAAATCGATCGCGTCAAGTTCCGTTCCACGGCGATAGATAGATCACCATCTAATAATCAAGCGATATCGATAGATAAATCAAATAATCAGTATAATCAGTACAGTTCGTCGGTACAGTTTCTTTGTATGGGATGAGACACCAATGCCTTAACCAACCAAAAATTCGTATATCGTATACTACAGACGACCTTGCCCCTTGAAACTATACAAAATGAAATGACTAAACCGCATTGTTGTCAAAAACTTGTAATTTCAGGCGAACAACTTTGTGGAGCATTTTATTACTTTATTTTTCAAGGACTTTCACGGTTGTTTCGTTCGCGTCCATTTTTTGTGGCACAACTGTTCATTCGCGTAACAATTGGCTTTGACGGCGTGATACACCATCAATTGTTATTGTTTTTACGCTGCGAACATTTTTCATGCGCCTGACAAAAGGGGAAGGACGCACTTGTTCCATTATAAAAATAAACCTTTGATTGGAAGCAACAAAGGAGACGGCAAATAAAACATTGAATGGTCACTATTCATTTTTATTTCTGCTAGTAAAATACGTTGTGTTTGTTAAGTTTGATATTACATTCATAGGAGTCTAGATTAAGCGGTTTCAGTATTACATACTCGATTCATTAAATCTTGAGTCCCCACCTAGTTGACGAGACGTTTTTGGTTCGACGAATCATCAATTAATCCGTCCATGAAGGATATCGCATGATTGTCAATATCCACTGTGTCACATATCTGCAGTACGTGAGTCTTGAGAGCATCAAAATGAAGATTGGAAGAGCACGAGTGCAACAAAACGTTTCAGCAATAAACGTAAGTGAGCGACTCGACGAAGCATTGCATCGCTTTTCCTCTTTAAATCTGTTATATTCTTTTTTTTTTAAGCCGCTCGTGGTGTGGCAAACACGTTTTGCTTTTTCTAACAAACAACTTTTTCACACAATTTCACACTCATTTTCTTGTGTATATTATAGTGAGGTTTGATATTTTTAATCAATTTTTTCGGTTACTTTTATCTTATGGGGCACGGTATTTTATTGGATACTAGCTGTCCCACGCGGCTTCGCTCCCGTCAACTCGCTACCTACCTACCCATTTACCCTACCTACAATACATGCGTAACTTTAACCACTTGCGCAGCGCTCGCAACGGTAGCTCTCAATAAAAACCTTTTTTACAAAAAAATACTACCGACTTCCAAATAAGAAAACTACAAAGTGAAAAATAACTTTATTTTTGGATGTCGGTGTCTTTCGTAGGTACCATTTTTTGCGCTATGGACACCGACTTCTAAAAATAAAGTTATTTTTCACTTTGCAGTTTTCTTATTTGGAAGTCGGTAGTATTTTTTTGTAAAAAAGTTTTTATTTTTCACTTTTTAGTTGTACCTACCTAATAGGCATGTTTAGTAAGTTACCATAACGCCAGAATAGATAGCCCGAATATCATCAAAATTGAACATAACCGGTGAAATGAGAGATCTGCGTACCCCTTAAGAGCGTACTGGCGTGATGTTATGTTATGAAATGGTATAATCAATAAACAGACGGGCGATTGCAGCAATCCCGAAAGATTTGCTGTTATTTATTGAAGAGTTCTGTCGTATATCTTAGGAGTTCTTCATCAGACCTTCACCAAATTAAAATGGGACCAATTTCGTAACATACTAACAAACAAAAAAAGAATTTTCAAAATCGGTCTACAATTGACGAAGATATCGGTGAACATACACAAAAAAAATAAACAAAAAACAAACATGAAGTCGAACATAGAACCTCCTTCTTTTTGGTAAGTCGGTTAAAAAGGAATATTTTTGCCCGTTTTTGCAACACTTCATTTCTGCTCCGCTCCTATTGGTTTTAGCGTGATGTTCCTCGATAAATGGACTATCCAACACAAAAAAAAAATTGATTCCAATGAGTAGTTCCTGAGATTAGCGCGTTCAAACAAACAAACGAACAAACTCTTCGGCTTTATAATATTAGTATAGATTACACACCTGCATTCCCAGCTAAAAGTTTCAGTATATCGCTTTTAAAATGGCGAGGCTTTTATACCCATTTCAAAAGTTTAATTAATATTCTTGGGTTAAATGGTAAAACAGTATTCATAAACAGCAGGATGTTTTTGTGCTAGAGCATTAAATAAGAAATTTTATTCAGAGCGGTAACCCTACGCCGTATGACATTTCGATGGCTGCCTGTGTGTGCCTGATTGTCGAGCACATGACTCCGGTGTGTCGCTTCACTTCGCAGTTCCTATTGGCTGTGGAGTGCGGTGAAGTTGATTTGTTCAATATCCTGAACACAATAACATAGCCAGAGCTTCACGCAGGATCTATTCAATATACATTGTTCAGCCTGACATACTTTATAACATACCATACAATAGAAACTTCGCAACGTTATTGGATCTTGGATCAACTATTGGAAGCTTGAAGTGGGTGTAATGCGTTCCTGTATGCATAGTTCCACTATTATTGTGTATTCCATATTTATTGCAAATAACTTTAACAAAGACTTAAGTTATAGTTATATTACATTTTACTCAACATTCTCATCACAAAGAAATATTTAGGATAAATATTTTTCTACTTTCAGCTCCCGTTAGTGACTTCAAATATATTATTTGTAGTCTCTATTTATACAGCTTCGTCTGAAAGTATCTTTTTTTTTGAATTGGTGTAGCTCTACGCCTCTACAAGGAATTTATCTGTAGCTTTAACAGGAGACAGCTCAGAGGTTCAGAAGTATATTGCAGGATTAAAAAAAAGTTGGTTCAAAAAATCTGAAAACCCGACTGCTTAAAAAGCGAACTGAAAAAACGTAAACAAGATGAAAATGATGCTGTGCAGTAGGAGGATATTCACGATCTGGCTGACCAAAACCAGATGTATCCTTTTAAAAAAATTTGTTCCCCCACAATATGGCGCCCTAAATCCGCCATTTTTCTATTATCCAATCTTAATGCAGCCAGTGACACTCGCAGAGTTAAGACGAATCGATTGATGTCAAAATCATCAAAATCAGCCAACGCGTTTGGTCTCTAGAATGCCACATAGGAACAAACATACATACATAGACTGATAAACACATTACCTTCGGCAGTCGGGTAAAAAAAAACGAGTCTAGTGTAAGATCTTTTAGAAGACTTATTATTAATCTGACAATTTCCAGATTTTTTGTAGTGTGAAGATCCTTTGAAAATTTTTGACATCGGTTTTTTCGCCTGTACAAAATCGAAATATTTTACAGTAAGTACATAATAAAAAGTAAGTAAGTCAGTCAACTTAAGACAGACGAGAGTCATCTACTACACAGTTTATCTTGCGTCTGACCACAAGCGCGAGTTACATATGCAAGACAATGACGACTAACACGCACTTTCGCAACTGAGCTATTCTTCAGCCAACAACTTATTCAAATGCTATGCAAATTGAGGACCTTTGAAGAAAAGCGAAGACTAACGTAATAGTCCCGTCTAAAGGTACATAAATTGAACTCAAGTTAATGAGTTACATTATTCAGTGTAATTTTTAACAATAGTGACCTCGATTTTTGGCACCGACATCGACAGAGTCAATCTAATTACAGATTGGTGTTAATACGTGAGAACCGCAACGTTGGCGGTGAAAAAGCTTTTCCACATATGATATTTTCAATTTTATTAATTTTCGGTACAGCGTTACTCAGAGTATGAAAATATTTCAGGTAAATTTTGTTGTTGTTCATTTTGTTTGTTGCTCGCCGGTATAAATTTCAGAGCTGATTATGTTCTCACTTAAACACTTAAATATGTTTTACAACAATTCGGTAATCGGCCT
The DNA here is from genome assembly GCA_947562075.1 of Orthosia gracilis. Classification (NCBI taxonomy): domain Eukaryota; kingdom Metazoa; phylum Arthropoda; class Insecta; order Lepidoptera; family Noctuidae; genus Orthosia; species Orthosia gracilis. Next base: position 8,011,302 of record OX387268.1, read on the forward strand.
AGTTATTCATTGCCTTGACTTTTAAATGCAATGAATAATATTCTGATATTAATTTATTTATTAACACGGCACTCCAACTTCCAACAAAATAATCACAGAATCATTGGCAGCAAATTACTGACATATTTTATATAAAAAGTGTATGCATAGTATAGTTGTATTTATAGTATATGTCTGATGAGTGAGTTTACTAATAGATTTGAAGTATTTGCATCTAGTACGAACATCTACTGATGCGTGCCTAGACAAAATGTAAAGAAGACTTCAAATACTGAACTTAAGAGGCGGATATCAGGCCCGAAATAAAGCGTACGTATAATATTCAAGTGCCGTGATTAAGGCTTAGGTATCTATAAATATAAAAATGAATCCCTATTTCCCTTGGTAACGGCAACACGCGTGAACGGCTGGACCGATTTCACTTATTCTTTTTTTGTTGTGTTTGTTATTGTTAGGAGAAGGTTCTTATGAAAAAAAATTGTTACCTTACCTACATTAGTAGGGTAGGTAAGGTAGGTTAGGGTAGGTAGGTTTAGGTAGGGTAGGGTAGGGTAGGTAGGGTAGGTAGGTTTAGGTAGGGTAGATGAATGTTTGGTGTTTTTATGGCAAAACAAAGTTTGCCGGGTCAGCTAGTGCTCTTATAACAAAGAACGTTCAGATGATATAATCGAGCACACGTTATGTAGACGCCATCGATCGTCTCGCCATGAAGACTAACTGGCACAGCGGGAACTATCGCCATCGGAAAGTCCGAGCTCCTGCATTCCTGATATCCCACTATTCCATGGAATTTAAATGTTTGCGCGATTATCTGCTTTTCGATTTGCGGAAATTATGGTGCGATATTTTTCAATACGCAGTTTGTTTGGTTTGAATAAATTTAGAATTTAAATTGATATTCTCGATCCACAATACGCAGGCGATAGTTGGTATGATCAGCAATACCTTTCAGTTAACAAATGCGCATACACGCGTCGTTTTATTAAAACATTGCGATATAATAAAAAAAAACTTTGTTTATTTGCGCCTTCAAGTAAAAACACCTAATGGTATGGTTTACAATAAAAAATCAGCCAAAGATAAGTAGAGTTATAAGTTAAATTGCAGCCAATACCAAAATTAAGATAACTTAATACCTTGCAATTAAAGATATCAGCGCCCAATCTCGGTAAATTGATATCGAAAGATTTGAGGGCGCACTGCCTTTTTTGGGCTTGTGCCGCGCACCGGGCGCTAAACACACGAGCGTCCACGTCGCATTTGTTGTTATTTGCCACCCACCCTTAAATAGGACTCACTTAACAGCAAACACTGCCATAATGAACGTGATGGGGAAAATGCAGCGGCACCAACACTATAATGCCTACATCCAGGGTGCCACGTTGAATTTTTCTTATTTTCATGTTACTGATTAAGGGTTCTTTCAATTAAGACGTCTGGTGTCGGACAGCTGCGACGCCGCCGCCGCAGCGCTGACTTAATGTACTAAATTACTCGTACTGCTATCGTGCGTGCGCGGCGCCGCACTACGCGCTTGGTACATAAATTTTATGGAAAGAATCAACTGGCCATGCGCAGTACGATACCGGCACCGCTGCGGCACCTCAGCAGCCCGACACCAAACGTCTAAATTTAAAGAGCCATAATACTCTTTGTTATACCAGTGTGTACCGACCTGGAAAGCCTTTTCATTCGCCTGGTTTAACTTATGGCACTAAAAGGAGGTTGATTGCTGTTTATGGTAACCCAAGCTTAATAGAAAATTTTTCAACATCTAGTAACACAGTTTCACACATTCTTAAAGCCTGTAAAACCTTATCGTAATCTCACCTGGTGACTATGACACCCATGGCAGAGCCGTCAGCAGCCGAGGTGTGCTCGATGTGAGCAGGGCTATCCTCCGCGGGACGGGGCGGAGGGATCCAGTCGCGCGGGGGGCGCGGAAGCTTCTCAGTTGACACCCATTGCAGGGATGGCCAACCGCGGAACGATACTACGTCGCCTGAAGAAGTCTTCGGCAGTCCTGGTCAAAACAAGTCATGTTACTCAAGTAGGTTTTATGAGGGATTGGAGCAAGTAACAGACTGAATAGCTTTTATATATGATTCATTCTGTATTAAAATAAATTCATTAACTATTTCTTAAAATAGTTAATGGATTTATTGAATTTTCAAGTAACATTTTTATTATTTCCATCACCATTCACTTCACAGTTATTTATTTATTTTAGTACATGGAGGACTTACAGCTAATAAATAAAGACAAAAAGGATACCATGGCCAACAGAAAGCCAATTACAAATCCTCACGTATAGACTTATAATAATAATTTATGGTGTGAGGACAAAAACAAAAAACTCACCGCTTTAATTAAAGTAACAAGTAAGTACTTAGTTTGCAATTATATGACTGATGACAAAGAAAATAATAGACGAATAAAAACAGAAAAAAACAATATAACCTACTGCTACTTGAAAAATTTGAGGCTTAAGCACCTTCTGGCCGGATTCACACTGATTGTGAATGGATCCAAATCATATTCCTTGCATATGTCATTGAAATGTCTGCTTGCGCGCACAATATAACTGTTCAACTGTTATCCATAACTATTATCCAAAACGGTGATGCTTTACTGCATGTTTCTCCATTGTTCAGTCAGAAACATCCACCCAAATACAGTTCCAGATTGATTTAAGCTTTCATCTCAAAGTATAATGAACACATTCTGCAGTTACGAAGCCAGAATTCAATATTCGTCAATTATAGAAGACCAATTAAGAGTTATTGACATGATACAGGCTCATTTCTTTTTCAGTGTATTGTACCTATAATATTGAAATGCTAAATTTCATATCGGCATCGAGCGGGAATTGGATAAATTTACAGGAAGCGGTTAACTTGCAAAAAGATTATTTTATTTAAAAATTTCACTACGAATGGTAAAGTGCAATTTGAATTCCATCTTCAATCCAGTTCGAAAAATTTTGGGTCAGAGAACTGCATCGCTATCGACAAATATGTAATATTACTAATGCCCACATTTACGGTTTACCCAGTAATCACATCACAATTATTAGGTACAACATTCCGTGATGGAATATCGGGATATTCGTCTCCATTTTGCTAATCGAATTTCAAACGAAGCTGTTACGTGCAAAATTATAGCACGCATTGCACAGTTTTAAATTCTGGGTAAATTGTGACGACCAACACGAATATTCATGCCAGACAGAAAACGAAGAGAACAATGCACAGGGATCTAGCTACAGATGACGAATATAATGATCTTCCTCCTATGCGATTTAGTTGGACTTGATTCAGTAGAGCGCTGAATAAAGCATATTTATCATTTGAAAGTATCATCAACAATGCAGAAATTTCTAATTAGAAACAAATGTATTTTTTTTTTAACGATTTGAACGTTTACAAAACGATTTCTTATTTATATTAGCGTCTAGCGTCGCGTCGCCTTTACCGCTTGAATTTATATGTAATGGTGGTGATACTTCGTCAACACAATATTTTTTTAATTAAGTCTGAACATTCCGAATGTAGTAACAACCTTTGTTTTAAACAGTAATTGTTTCGACGAACTTAAAAGCTCCGCATTTTACTCAAATGTTTAGTGAGTCATACTCTCTTTGTGTTTATTATGGATCATGTATAATTATTGAACCGTTTTGTACTTAACAACTGAGATTAGATTCAGTACCTCGTTGTACTGACTGTCTATATTCGCGTACGTATCCTCGATGATCATTTTTCAACAAGACTGTAGTTTGTGAGTAGAAAGCCTTAAAACAGACATCGTAAATTGGTGGTATGAACATCAAGATAGTGTTTACTTTGAACTGTTTGGGTAATACAAAGTTTCAAGAATAAATAAAATTCTATAACACAAAATCGATTTTACTAAAATGGTAAGTATAGTTTGCTAAAATACGAATACATATCTCGCGGCATTCCAATAAAGACAGTAAACGTTTCAACAACTTTACAGATTGACGGAGTGGAATATTTTGATTTGCCGAAATTTTGGATGGATTTTGCAGCACTGTTTACAAAAAATTCAATTTAAGCTTCAGCTAAGCGCTTTGCCATGTCGGAAAATATTGTGTTAGTATTTTGGACGCGCAGTTATTTTATTAATCCTTACGGCTTTCAATCGCTTCCAAAATTACCTGTTGCGATTAACTATTTAGATTGTCTTTTAAATATAATCTCTAAATATAAATAACTCATATTGAAATAAATCAAATTATATTTATCATTGGTTGAATATGATATAATTATATTCTTCTTATTTAAATTCTTTGTAATACACTGAACGTTGCCTGTTTAAATTACCTAAGTTCGATGCAAAATATTTAACTCAGTTATATTTTGCTTAAACATGAATTTAAAAATATACTTGTATTTTTAAACACACCTACACAGAAAAAAATTACATCAGTATATTATTCTTACCTTTCAAGCAATTATCGGAAGTAAGCGCGTACTGGATTCCACAAGAGCCAAGCAGGAAGCCAACTTGCTGTAATCCAGCATCACGGCGTGTCAGCGGCACCTCTATGGGGACCGGCACGATGCCCGCCTGGAGGCACCCGTAGAAGGCGCACATGAAATTGATGGGATCGTTGTTAGGGTACACCAGCGCCACCCGGTCTCCAGGCTTGATGGAGTTGTCCCCAGTCAGAGGTCCACCACTACTGGTCTTTGAGGTAAACGTCTTGTTCAGCAAAGCATGAGCTATTTTGAGCGACCGGCTGAGTAGTTTTCCTGTGAGGATAAAATATACATTAAAATGTAGTCTACACCAAATTTGATATGAAATTTGATAGGGAAATAGTCGATAAATACGCTTGGTGCGCCTTTAAAATGAATTTAAGGGATCAATCGATGCATCGTTTAATGTGATAGCAACAATGAATCGATTTGCCATTGTATGCATACTATAAAAATATGAATAACAGTACTTGCCATAATTGAGCGAGTTGCTAAGTTTTCCGTTCGGGTCTAGGACCGTGGCCACGTTGGCTTTGAACGAGGCTGTGCCGTAACGCTGGAGAGCTGCTTCCAGGTTGCGTGGCAACCCTGCTGGGACCACCAGCTGTTCGCCCACAGCGGGTGTCATGGTGCCACCCTCTGGCTTCGGGGCATTAGGATCCTTCGGATTGGCCGCCAGCTCGAGTTCGATGTCGTCGTCCTCGTAGAATTCCGGCAGGGGTCGGCGTTTTGGGCGCTTCAGTGTGTTAAGCAGCTGTTGTATCTTGGCTGACACCTATATGGAACAATATTTATCAGTAGAGCGAGTTCTGTTGAAGATGTCTTAATATAATGGCTGCGACACAGTTTCACTAATGCAGCCATTTCCGTACACAATTAATGTAATTGTATACATGTTTTTGTTCCAAATAAATAAATAAATAAATATCATAGTTTGATTAGAACCTAAACAGATGTTACTTTTATAATCCTAGTCAATGATTGATGCCTCTTTAAATTATTGATATCTACTTTTAAATTACAACGACTGAGTTGTTGATTTAACTTTGCAAGAAAAGAATTGAATTAGCTCTTAGAACATTCAAGTAATTGTCTACAGAGATAGAATACCAATAATCTACGTTCTACCGATACTGATTTCCGTACGTTATCATATTCACAAACAACAAAATAAAAACGCACGATAGTGAACGAACTAATCGACCAAAACAAATGTTACAATGTCTTTTGAATATATCTTCTCGATAGTCTTACGTGGAGCCCGTTGTGAACTTGTAACCGTTTCCGACTCACAGCCGCAAACTTGGTGTCCAGCAAAGAGGGCAGTTACCGCAAACGTGATGCCGATGGTACTCGGCTGTTCACAAAGACTCTATCTATAAGGAAATTGCTTGTCAAACCGGCACACGTAAGCTTTGATGTAGGTATATTGCATTCTGACCGTGTGTAGATATTTCAGGATATCCAAGAAAATGTGATCTGATTGCCCAAAGTTGGGTCACTATTTCACTACATTAGATTAAAGCGTTCAGTTACTATGTGTCACTAAGTCAGCTCGGAAACTTGTACGGAAGCAGACTATTAAGGATTACATAATCGATGCACTGAACAAACCACTATTTAACGGTGGTGATATTTAAGCCGTAAATCCTACTAGCGTTTGACTTCCAAACACCTGTTCCCTAAGCCAATTTAGGCTGCTTAAATAGATGTGTTCAGTAAACAATGCCAAATCACTTGGACTATGATGCTTCTTACGTATTTAAATAGTTATAGTTCTTGAAACGTCGGCTTAAATTGTTTCTGGTACAGAGAGCCTACTATAATGTTAAGGAATTTCTCGATGACAAAATCATTTAATTTCAAATATTTTTTTTGTTATCAAACATCTAATTATATTTTATAATGTAATACTTAATACCTAATTGATAAAATATTCGCATGCCATGACAAGTCGCAAACATGTCTTTAAGTACATACAATCATTTGTTATTTTTCATCATCGTACATACATGCACCTGCTTGTGTATGTATGTATACACATGTTTATACGAATAAAATATGTTCCTATTCTATTCTATTATAGTTGAAACAATCGTTATTATCTGGCAATCAAATCTATCGACTGATATTAGTTGCATTTAAATTGAAGTCTATTGGTATACTGTTGATACGACTAGTTACAATGCCCGACTGCTTCCCATGCAGATTGTTTCAGATTACTATTATTTCTTTCAAAAAGATATAACGTTGTATTGATATATAATGTCAAACAAGAGATAAAAGAAGATTTACTCCGACTTTCTCAGCTCAAAATTATCGCAGAATTAATGTGAAAAATTGTCAAGCACGCGTTATCTACTTTGATTGGTTGAATGAATTTTCAACAGCCAATCACAACAGATAACGCGTGCATGAATTCTGCGATAATTTTGAGCTGAGGAACTCGGGGTTAAACTCTGATTTTTAATTTCGTAAACTTAACCGACATTTGGTGGGTTGCCACTTTATCGCTACATAAAAAAAGTTAATTTATAAAAAAAAAAACAACTGCTTAAAAAGCGAACTAAAAAGACGTAAACAAGTAGAAAAGCATGCTGTGCAGTCGGAGGATGCATATTGGCGAGCTGGCTGACCAAAACCAGAGATATCCTCTGACTGCACAGCATGTTTAGCAACTTTTTTATTAAGAACTTTTTAGTTACCATTTTATTTCGAATTAGGTACATTTAAATATATAAGTGTTATATATTTTTCAAATCACCTCTAAAAACCCTTTATTTTGATACCCCAAACGATGGGTTTGGAAGAAAAAAATAATTGGGCTCTTACAATATGGCGGCCAAAATCCGCCAATTTTCTATTTTACAATTTTAATGTAGGCAGTGATACTCGCAAGATTAAGACGAATCGATTGACATAAGAATCATCATAATAGGCCAACGCGTTTGGTCTCTAGAACGCCATATAGGAACACACATACATACATAGACTGATAAAAACACATTACTTTCCTTCGGCAGTCGGGTAAATAGTATTGTATCCTGTGTGATCGAAAATCGAAGTAGATCGGAAATCGAAGTATGTCACGCCATATAAATACATTTGATAAGAAACCAGCGGCCCTTATTTAATTTCTACTCATTTATGTCAAACTGTCTATCGATCGCATTTAAAAATTAAATTCGTTGAATTACTTAGGATTGAGCCTTACCTAGAAAACAATGCTCCACGCTTGCAACATTTAAAAAAAATAGGTCTTTGCCAGCTATAATTTTGTTCTACGAAATTAAAAATCAGAGTTTAAATCAAATACGAACAAAAAATAACTTGATGTTCAAGAATAAGATCCTGTTGTGGCCTTTAATCCTTTTGACAACCATGCTCCCGGGGAGGACTTTACACGATGGTACAAACAAAAAAACAAAACAAATCACAAACGTAAATAATAAAAATAAAATAAAACAAGTTGTGTTACTTACGCTTACCTTCCATCGGCCGGTGCCGGTACCGGTGTCCTCAGGCTGCGCGTAGCACTGCACTCGGTCCGCTACCAGGGCACCTCCACGGCGCGCGCCTGATGAAGCATGAGTCACATCAGGCTGGATGTCTGATAACAAACTCCGAGTTACTAAAGCTCGCCTATCAACTGAGCCAGGAACAGACTTCGCCACGACACAGCAGACTCGCATTAAATTTTGAAGAAAAGCTTCCAATTTGTTTAACTTGTGTGTTCCTGACTTAAGAACCCGCACAAACAGACAGCACTTGCGTGATCGAGCGTTTTGTGGGAGATTGGTAAGTAATAAATTTATATCTTAGCTCCGTACCACTGAGCAACCAGTGATTGAGTGCTCCGTGCTCCGTAAAGACTGTCTGCTGTCTGCACCATTATCGGGGTGTTATCCTATCCAGCCTAGACAAAGGCCTTCTCCCCTGGACGGCTTGAGAGAGTCGCAGTCGCTGATGCACATTATTATATCTAGAAAACGTGGCGAGCGTGTTTTGTTTAAAAATACCACGGTTAGTCGCCAGACGCCAGCCTCAGACACAAAAGACTTAAAATCTTTACTAATTGCAGTACCTATCTGATATTAGGTTTTAAGTCTTCGCGACTGTTCGTAAAACTGCACAAGCTCATGTAGTTCACTGGACTATTTATTGATGGGTGTGTGAAGTTTTTCAACAAATAGATGGCTTACTTCGTTTACGCAGACACCTACGCGTAAAAAAATGATGCCTACGCTATTAGAACTTAAATTTTAGACATTTTCCGAATTTCAGCTCGGTTTTACATTTATATTTACTTGTAGTTGACAATCCATCAAACAAAATTGATCGCACTAATTCAAATTAAATTAAATTGAATATTGTCTAAAATATTAACCCAATAATTTAAAGAGCGAGTGAATATTAGGCAAGCATGAATAAATTCATAATTTTCACTGAAGCGTCGAACAACATAGTCCATCGTATGTTTCACACGGAATTATTAGTTTCAAATCAGTTCACGCGAATACTTTAATGATAAATGATCAAACCGATGACATTACACCCGCATTAATATCAGACATGAACTAATTGTATTTAGCACGAGTGTTGCGGATGTGCATCGATCTGATCGTGGAAGCTGTATTTATTGAATGCGTTGATGTCTCTGCCCTAATCTATGACGGTAAACTGTCAAAGATCTTCAAATGACAGCTTCTTAATGAATTGAATTTTATAAAATAGAAGAAAGTTAGATAAATCTTTACCATTAGTATATCAAGCAAATTAGAATAAAAGCGTTGAAATCACAAAATATTTGTGATTTAAATTCTTTTTCTAAAACATGTTTGTCCGTAGCCAAGAATCTGAGTCGGGTTAGTAAATCGTAGATTAAGTATTTTCTGTGAATCTGTGAACTTTTTTAATCGGAGAGGTACCTACTTAATTTATTTGCAATCACATACTTGCGATTAAACTGACCTATACTAAAGGAAAAGATCTATAAAATATTCGAGTATTGGTCTGATCTACATACAGTATTATACCTACGTGATATTAATATTAAACACAGTATTTACAGCCGACAGTATTCAGCTGAATTCAGGTGATTAATAATTCCGTGAAACGGCTTAGTAGCAGGCAATACGAACTAAACCAGTTGCTTATATGTGACATTCAAGACTAAACTAATACCTAGTTCAGGATTGGATATACCGAGTTCGGGATTGGATATACGAGTACCTAGTTCGGGATTGGATATTCAATTAGGTGCCAATAATAGACACAATTTTATCCTATTAGGTAGAAAAAAAGGAGGATTATGCATGATACCCGTAAAAATATGCAGCGCGAGAATTACGCTTGTAATTGAATGATTAACGCAATATTGGATACCCCCTTGTTACCAATTAACATTCGATTAGGTGGCTACTTAACCTAATGTACCGGCTAAGCTGGTTATCAAAGTGTATCAGATTAATTAAACCCCTTAGCTTCGAAGCTTATAACATGAAGCTGTATAGGTTAACACATAGCTTATAATAGGCATAATATACGAAGAAGTGAAGCAAGCCCATGGTTAATTGGTACGTAATAGAAAATAAGCTATAATACCAATTTCATTTACTCTACACTTCGCTTTTTATTATGTACTAGCTGTGCCAACTGCCTACCTAGGGTAGGTTACCCTACTTATTTAGACCTACCTATCTACCCTACTTGCCTACCTGCCTACCCTACTTGCATTGCCACCTACCCTATCTGCCTACCGATGTTTTTTCTAGTATCATTCTTGCGCGGATTTGCGCGGCTAATCTTAACACCGCCATTCTGAAAATTACGTCAAATGCACAACGCCATCTATCGAATATGGAGTTCAACTGTCTGAATTGCTAGGGTTGTGATATTTAACTTCTCGAACGCTTTACATTCATCTAACTTATGATAGCGTGAACCGATTGCGATAAAACAAAAACTAAGTAATACTTAAAGTTACACACATTTTTTATGTATAAAAGTTATCTACATTGGTTTTGTAAATTTTACGTGATGCGTGCACAAATAATCAGACAAAAATCCAAAAATACTGGTAATGAGTTATGTTGGCCAAATTGCCAGGTGTTAAAGGATAACCATCCTTTAACACCCTGGTAATTCTTTTTTTAATATTTTTTTATACAAAAAAGACTTTTTTTTTTTATTTATTAAACGTATTGATTGATAAATTATTTACATTTTCCTTATTTTTATAAAAGGGAAAAAGAGGTAGGTGTGCCTAGTTAAGTACTCACAGATATGTATGCGTAGAAATATGTAATTAAACTGTACGTAGGTATTTCAGGATACTTTCAATTATACTTGTATGTATTCCACAATCACAACACTAATTTGCTTCGTAGAAAGCCTGTACACACACAGCACACGGGTATTCCACAGATTTAAAGATACTCTTTTAAATAAAACAATCACTCCCAAATGCGTATAAAAGCGTATGACAATAGACGTTAACCGATCACCTCTTTTCCTGCACTGACAGTTTATAATTTATTTAACGCTAATAAAACTAAAGTGACGTAAGCTGCCAATGCCTAGCGTGCGTGGTATTCGTTGAAAAATTCAATCGTCTCTATTCACTCCATGAGTTTAATGTGATTCATAACATAACTAAACAAACAACTCAAAAGAAGTCTTAGTCACTGATGGCATTCAAAGTTATTTTGTAGAAATGTCAACAGCGTATTGAAACGAAATAAATAGGTAATCTCCCTTCTTTTAGTTCCTTTAAATGCACCACTTAATAAAATAACTCTAGAATCTCAATAACATGTAACTTTACATAGAAACAAGCTGACCTGGCAAACGTTGTTTTGCCCTAAAACACCAAACATACCGTACCTACTCTACCTTAACTACCCAACCTTACCTTAAGGTTTAAAAATAGTTTACGACCGATTCTCAGACCTACCACATATGCTCAAGAATTTTATAATAATCGGTCAAGCAGTTTTGCAGACAAACACTGTGAAACAAGAATTTTATACATAAGATATAGTAGAAAACTTAACCATCATATTTCTCGCAAATGAACATAACTTTGTCACGTGATTGTGTTTAGTTAATCAGTTTACTGCCAGGCCAAGATTAATTGGAGCACAAACAGTAATTAGCAGTCTAGAAATGAGAACAAATTTTGCTCGTCCACCAATTATACTAGTCACAAACATTGTTACAGTGGAGGATGCCACGCGATCTACTTTTATTATACTTAATCTGAAGGGCTCAGAACAATCAGATAACTTCTGATTGGCGGCTGCTCAACTAAAAACAAAAGCGATACGGCTGCTAGCTTTACTAATGTTAATCTGATACACTCAAGTTAAATTAGCCCAGACAATAGAAGTTAGGATAACTTTTATAGTAGAACACAGCTAACACGAAGTTAGCAAGCGACGTTCAAGTTGCAGTCAGGAAGAAGCTATTTTAAAATCTAACAATGTTTCCATCAGAAGAAACAGTCCAACTGCGTCATGTTTTACTAAATAGAACGGGTAAATTGAATTGAATTTAGTTTGCGATGGTAGGAAGCCATATTGAATATATGTATTTATTGCCGCAAAGAATTGATAGGCTTATTACTAAAAGATACTTTTGATAGATTAATTTGGACGCAAAATCTGCGAATAGAAATAGTGATTTTACGGTATATACAGTACGTAAAACGGCAAAAGCCTTAAAATGGCTGGTGGTAGTGAAACTCGGACATAGTTAAAAGTATGTGCTAATTTTTTTTGGTACGAACAAACATATTTGTATAATAATGGATGAAACTGGTTTTTGCAACTGCTACTTGTAAGGCTATATTTCTAACTAGCTGTCCCACACGGCTACGCTCCCGTCCACTGGCTACCAACCTATCCATCTACAGTAGGGTAGATGGGTAGGTTGGTAGTAGGTAATAGGGTAGGTACCCTACCCTACCTAAATACATGATTGTTTCTCTAACTTAAACCGTTTACGCAGCGCACGCAATGGAAGCTCTCAAAAAGGAAAAAAATTGCCAGTTTTTGCAATATTTTTCATTTATGCTCCGCTCCTATTGGTATTAGCGTGATGTTATATAGCCTATCACCTTCCTCGATAAATGGACTATCCAACACCAAAAGAATTTTTCAATTCCACCAGTAGTTCCTGAGATTAGCGCGTTCAAAGAAACAAACAAACTCTTCAGCTTTTTAATATTAGTATGGATTGAACATACGGTCAAAATGTTTTTTGGAAAGTCACCTTTCTTTACAATACACCAATGTTTCTTGATAAAGTAACACTCGAGCGACCTATCGACTAGAATGATCAGTTTGTTACCAAAGTATACCTTCCTCTTATCGTTTCTTGGGCAACATTTTCCACTTCCAATCAAAAATCATACCTTAAATCTCCAGCTTATTATTTGTACTACTTCCATCTAAATATTCTTCCGATGTGAATCAGAAACGTTCGCAAAGCCCCAAACACGGAAGCGATATATTATTGAATTATTTAGCGAACCCATTTATGAGAGCCGTCTACTTAATAAATGATTTGCAGTCCGCAACTCGGAAATTATCGATAAGGCAATTAAAACCACTGAAACTGCTGCTTACTCTGCAGTCTAATCAAAACTGATACTGTATATATGAACAAAACGATACTGTATATTCTATACACTATACTGAATATCTCGACTGACTAGGCTGGGCAGTTGCGCGGTATCTCCTTGTCCAACTTATCACAGTGTCTCAAGACGAAAGTGCACTGACAAAACCTACGGCACTGTGACGTGGTCGTTCACATAATTGTCCTCATCAGAAGGCTTAAAGTCTCCTAAATGGCAATTGAGAGGGCTAAGCTCGGCGTTTCCTTGCGTGAACGAATCAAAAATGTAGAGATCAGCAAGGCAGCTAACGGGTATTCGCAGAACGGAAGACGCTGCATTGGAAGACCTCCCACCAGGTGGGCAGATGACCTGGTGAGGGTGGTGGGAGTCCGCTGGATGCGAAACGCACGTGTCTGGTCAATATGGCGACGCTTGTGGCAGGCCCATGATATCGGCTGATATAATGATGATGATATTGAATGTGGTAAACTGACATTAAGATTTCAATTTACCACATTCAATATTTCATCAATTCAACGGCCATTTCGAGGCCGCTGACAGATCTTCAAATCTACTTCACTAAAATGTAAGTTAAAGATAATGCACCAAAGAAAGCCGGCACGACCCGATTATTCAAGTAGGTATTAATAAAGCCACCGGGGGTTAAAATTGCTAGAATCCTCCACAAGCTTCCTAGTAGTATTTCAAACTTTGTACTTACAAGCAGGTAAATGTGTCGTAAGCTCGGACAAATCAATTTCAGTGCGTTCACGTAATTCAGTGCGGTCGCGTAACTCAGTGCGCTCACGCATCTCAGTCCTTTCCCTGGGAACGTGCTTCTTCTCCCGCAGATGATGAGGCTGTGGCAGAGGATGGGGGTGTGCACGGGGGTGGGGAGCGGCGGGGCGACGCGCTGGTGGCGACCCCAGCTCCGGTGGTGGGGGAAGCTCTGTGTCGCCGGCGCATGAATCTTCGTCAGATGATGAGGCTATGACAGGATAAACATACACTGTAATGAATTCAGTTCTGCTCTTCGTAAGCTTTTTAATCGGCTTTGTAATTAAATCTTAAAATCTAAACATATTTATTTAACCATAAATGTGCTAACAAGAACTTTCACAGTTAATTGGGCAGAAAGTTGGCTGTAATATCCATGCATTAAATTTGTTTCCAAAGAGCGAAAGAAAACCTTCTTTTGCTACAGAGGGTCTAACTCGAAAAGAATAGCAACGCTTCGTAGCCAAAAGAGTTTCGTAAGCGGGAAATGCGTCTATGTAACATACTCGAATCGTCAGATTTCATTAACGATGTCTGCTGAGTTCCTCTTCAGACCACTGCCGGCACAAACAGAATACCTACTTAGAAAATGTTCGAGTACCTGTGGTAAAATAGAATAATACAGAGACATACACTTGGGGCAAACATACACGCGAATTAGATGGACCTATACACAGGGCATTTGTATCATGTTTTCAACGTTTTAGCAATACTTTTTTGAAGTGATTGATGAGAAATGCTCTTTAATTGGTTTCAATTATCATCTATCACTCGAACAAACTCACACTACTCACGCAATCTTCGTTACAAACATTATCCGTCTATAAATAGTCTCCTATATCATTATTATTAATGCTCATCTACTAAACTGATTACTCGGAGGATCAAGCTTAGTGTATTCTGTTTTGATGCCAATATTCTCCTAATCTCCTAGTATCATACACCTGGGAACCAGTGGGATGTTGGATAAATCGGAAACCGATATCTGTATAGTCACTACGATAGATGTTCTGGTAATCTGTCTAGAACAAGCTTGTTAATCGGGCTGGCTTTCAGGTTCAATTATAGGGAAATATGAAAGACGGTTGAAGGTAGTGTTACAAGAGGCTGCAATTACGAGTATGTTGCGGTCTGGCTGTGAAAGCAAAGCTATTTTGTTTCAGTCTTCGTGGTAAATGATAAATGATTTTATTTCTGTAAGTAGGTTTGTACAAACACTTTTACATGTCGATCATATTTTTGGAAATCGGTTTTCAATTAATCTCTTTTTATAATCATATTTTTGTTTATTGGCTTTGATACTATTAACACTATATTTTATAAGATTTATTTCCCAGAAGATAATACTTTAATGGTATTAATATTTTATCTTATAAGATGTATTTCCTACAGAATACTTTTTAATATTTTTTCAAACCATATCATCTCGGCCATAATGCTACATGCTGTAGCTCGTAGGCGGCGTAGCACTTGAACAGATTAATTTATTGCGTAGGCGTTATGTAATGAAAACATTATTTAATTTTTCACCATTTTCTCATTTGAAGAACCTTTTTTAGGGTCCTGGAGTGATTTATATCTTGTGGGTATAAGTTGCCCGATTCTATTTGTGCTGTAAAAGACGCGTCAATAATCAATCAATAATTTTGCCTAAAAATGATCTGACACTGAAGCATAAAATCGATTGGTTTGATCGCGAAACAAAATGACATCTCACAAACGTGGAAATCGGAACTACAAAATCCCCATGGGCTGGCCGAGCACTTGATAAACATTATGGCACTTTGCACAATGCGGACTGAACCAATAAAACCGAGGAAGCGAAAAGATAAAGGACGTATCTGTTATGAGTTTGTAACACAAACGTTTAGTGACGTGAGGACCGTTTTTGCACACAAAAGATAAACTGGAAACAGGAGTAAAAGGACGTGAAATGTAATTACACCGCGGATCAAAAGGCAGCGTAGTCGGGGGAGCCTGTTAAATCACCTTCCTTTTTCAATAGGATGTTGTTTTTGCAATCATTGTAGTGATATTTTTCATTCAGGTGTTTTTATGAACAATTGTATGGTTCTACTGCGCTTTGCGCCGCCCAATGGTCGTAATGAGTTCCTTTATCTTTATTACTTGATTTAAACACGCTATTTACGTTTTACATAAATTATAATAAAGTAATGTCTATTCCCAGAGATATTTTAACGAAATTAAGAGTACGTTTATTTTAGATTCACACCACTCGTGATAATGAATTACATTTTATTAAAACATTTGAAGTAGAGCGATAAGATAATAAATTCATATTGCCCGAAAACCTAAATGTTGTTACTGTTAAAACATAATTAATTAGATTTGCTGCGGTCGAATGTGGTGTGAAAGTGACATGACTGTTTACTGTGGGAATCTGATTGATTAATATCAGTTGGAAAAAGCTAATGTTTTGAGAATAACGAGTATTCAGGCAATTGAAACGGACAATACAAGGTGATCGAAACAAATCCATAATTTAACTTTGATTTGATGAGGCAAGCAAAGGTACTGTACTCGTATCATGGTCTCATTATTAACTGATATTACAGTCGTCTGACATGATCCTAATCGAAAATAAAGAAAACGTGCGAAAAGCTGCTCACAACAGGACTTAAAATTTCACGCTCAATATTTTCTAAAAATATAATATTCCTGAAAGAAACCGTGTAAATGAGCCACACATGAAACGCTAAGCCGTTTAGCGCCGGTCACCGCGTTGAATTTTTCCTTGTAAACCGAAAAGCTGTGGTCTAAAGCTCTGCCCTGTTGAACTTTAGTGGCATAAGCATTTACTGAGGTTGCTCTACCAGACAATAAAATGCTAGAATTGTTTTGCGCTTTGCAGGGCACATATCTCGAGAGTAATCAACCTTGAACGAATGCGTAGTGTTTGAACCAGGAGTATTTATTGAGTTCAATAAGTGTGATATCATTTGAGATTTTTCATGTGTATGGATAGCATTTTTCACTAGATAAATCAAAAAAGTGATACGGTTGATTTTTATCGTAATTATTTTGTTCTACAAAATTATTACGAAATAATCAGCCGGATAAATGAATTGAAATTTTTAGGAGGATAAAGATGGTAAAAAGCCCAATAAAAGTTTTAAAGCCGCACGCTATAATTGCAGAAAACCTTTTATGGATATAAAAAGGAGCATCCGAAGATTTCAAGCACAACATACTCTTCGGAAATCCGACTCGATCAAAACATATTACATTTTGTAGCGGCTAAAAATAGCCACAACACAACCTCAATCGAATCATATGGTTGTATACCAGGGCGCTATCTCCCACTATCTAGAACAGACACTGATTGAACCGTTCTCGATAGACTAATAGCGAGTCGTCCGGAAGCCATTGATACGCCAATCGTTTGGGATTTTACAAACCTGTCGTAAAACGTGATTTAGGATAACCTTGTTTTAATTGAGACGCGGTGTCACACTATGTTCATTATTATGAGAAACTTTTTGCTATTCGAAGTTCTACCTCTAATATACACACAATTTTTTTAGGCTTACTATGATATTGCCATATTCTTTTAGATAAAATAAGAAACCTAACATAGGTAGTTGAGGAAGTTTAAAAGGGGCGGTAGTGACAGACTCAAGTCTTGAAATGGAATCGTATGCCTTGGTATAGCTGAAATTCATTTGACTAATACTACTATAATAATTAGGAGTGAATATAAATGTGGATGGATGGACAGGGAGTCTAAAGAAAATATGTGCCTACGTGTGCGGGACGAGGGAGTAATAACGTTGAGCCGACACCAAGTCACACGAAATAAGGGCAGAGAGATGATTATTACCACAATTGTGTAGATTACAAGGTTTAAAAGAAAACGTTTTATACTTACAGAGGTCATGTCTCTCTCTGTCAGGGCTCTTGGCCATCATGGAGGTCCTCTTCGAGGGCATCGGCAGCGAGGGCTTGGGTCTGTTCTGCATCTCGGCCAGCGCTTGCTGCACAGCCTCCTGTCTTACTTCTGCAAAACAAATTCACTTTAGAAAACTCATTCGTAAGCTGAATTTTTTTAGGATATAACATTACGCATGCAATTTAACTTCAAATGCAATACTATTGTTTATACCACAGTTACCTACTTTTGTAAGAATAAATAAGGCTAAACGCCTAAGGCATTAAACCCGCCTTCGTATAGTTTTTAATGCATAAAGTTCATTTCATTCATAAATAAATAAAGTTCTATAATCAATCTAATTAACAAACCCAATTTTCATTTGCAAATTTTAACGAATTAATATCGTAAGTATTCGAATATATGTGACATCCACCAACCCGCATTGGGCTCGCGTGGTGGATTACGGCCCATACCCTCTCACAGAGAGGAGGCCTGTTTCCCAGCACTAGGAACATTAAAAAGGCTGACGATGATGTATCGTAAGCACACTATTAATCAAATATGTACTTCAGTTCACAGGTGTCCAAATCGTTAGGATTAATTTGGGAAAACCAATCATAATTTTCAATTACCGGTATCTTATAATGTAATACTGATAACAGTTTTGACTGATTTCAATAATAACCGCAATGGAAACTAGAATAATATCCCTCACAATTAATTATGCAATAGTTGTACTTAACTTCGGTAAAATGAAACTGAGTAAGTATAATTGCATTCAATCAATCCTAATCATAGGAACTTAACTATGATTACCGTGTGTTACTGTGGCGAAATTCTAGGCCAAACATAATATTTAATTTCTTATATTATTCGTCGACACGCTAATACAAAGAACAATGCTTAACAACTGGACGGGTATTCGATGTATTTTCTGTGTAATATGATTTAAATCCAAGTAAATAACTGCGGTATAAACATAACAAGGTTGAAGAACAATCAAAGGCGAAATAAACAGAATGTAATTTCCGATAACACTGATTAATTATTTAACGAAAACTCTCTGATACTGGTTTACAAACTGTCGTTTCATTTACTGGAAGTATCATTTTATAGCCAGGAAAGCGAGGGCGTTCAAAAAAGAGATTTTGATCAACCAATAGTGTTCCATATTTTAGTAACGTATGCAACGATTCTATTGGTCGATTAAATCCTAACTCCGCCTCCGATTGCATGCAAATAACGCCTGTGATCGCCTGTATCTTACCTACATCTGAAATAAAGACAAATAAAGCACAAACATGAATTAAGCGACAAGAGCACGTAAAATAGGCAAGGTTACGTGTCAAAGGTTTTCAAGTAGCTATCATTCAAACAAGCTTTACTGAAAACAAACTTGAAATCTAAAAATGTCTCAACGGTATTTGACACGTAAACTTCATAATAAACCGTCTCTCATGCAACGGATGATCACAAACCTCATGCAAATGAAGGATTAGTGCAATTTATTAGATCACGGATGGATGCGGCGACGACCGTGATAACATTACACTGACGCTGAGGGGGTCTTACAATAGCGAAGGATAAGAAGCGATTGACTGCAACCCGGTCGCCACTACCCTCCGACTCCGAATACGTCGCACCGGCAGACAAGACAATTGCTTGAATGCTCCATTCAACGCAGTGCAATGTGATCTAGTCAGATTTGTACCATAGAGTCCTTTGTTTACATCAAGTTATCCAAGAAATAGGTAAGTAATCTTAAAGACAATACAAGAAGAGGAAGAAGATAATAATTATAAATATTTAAACTAATATACAACATATAATTATTAGCGTACACTACACAGTTTTACATAAAAATATATCCTTATATCGACAGTTGAAAAGACTCATTGATATATTCTTTAATATGCTCACAAAAAGGAACATTGACCATTAATTGACCTCTAAATAAAGACTAAATATGGGACGAATCTAGATCAAGTGCATCGAATCTGGTTCTAGATTTCGATTGATTTGGTGGTGCAGAGTTATTGGACCTTGTAGATGTAACAGGTTCACGACCCAATCAAGAGCGATTGGTTCACAGATTGCTATTTTACCGATTATTTATTATTATATACAATTTCGAAGTATGCCTCAGAATTTCGTTGTTGGGAGGCTGCTTTGAATTTAATTTATTTATAGGACAAACATTTATAAAATCTTCTGAACCTCTACTAATATATTAAAGCACACTTACAGCAGAAATCACTGGTTATGAAGACAGTACGGTATGCAAGAGCGGGTACTCGCGTAATTTCTGTAATTTGCGTAACCTCAATGTGCATAGAAACAGTGTCAAATTAATAACACGCGTTCGCGTTTACAAGTCGTGCCAACAACAATGGCCGCTTTAAGTTAAAAACGACAGCGTTCTACTAACCATGAATTACGTTGTAACCCACGGACAAATGACATAGAACTGAGAAAATAAGACCTCGCAAAGTCATACACAGACAACTAGATACATTTCCAAGTTAATGCAAGAGAAAAATATGAAATCGCAAAGTTCCTGGTATAACTGACAAATTCCTTTTAAGTCCAATAAAAGCTACTCACGAGCTAGAAGTAAAGTGTAAAAATAAACCTGAAGTAGAATTGATATCGCCAGGCTCGCTCGTGAGAGCTCAATGAGGATTGACATGTCTGAGGAGTTAGCGCTTTTATTGTGTCTTGCAGTCAATTTATGTATCAACCACACCGAGTCAATACTTAACCATTGCATTAAGGGGAGAAAACTAATAAAAAGTGTTGAGATAATACATCAAAATCGCTAAATAAAATTAGCGCTAAACCTAACTAAAAGATAATTGAATTTCTGTCAATCGTCTGAAGTTGACGGAGCGTTTTATTTCCAGTGCTAATATAAAAGTTTTTAGTGAGGTCTCATGCAAGCAGTTGAAATGTAGACAAGAGTGGATGCTGAAGAATGCACTCTCCTCGCGAGTTGGTTTTCGCTCGGGTACTTTGTTTCGGCACAAATTCAATTACATCGATAATATAACTGTCAAGATATTTGAACAACGAGTATCACATTGATTCTTGAGAATCACGACCGGACGACTACTGCAATTTAGCGTGAATAAGCAGTGGTGCTATGATTGGTACAAGTAGCGCCTCGTCTACCAGGGCAACACCCGCTATCGCTTGCATGTCATTACTTGAGACAGCTATTAACACTCAAGGTCGGCCGCTACTCCAACATGTCAGTTTTTGTTTGATGCACATCCTCTCTATTATTCGCTTTCGGATAACTATGTAACAATGAGATATAATAATGAATATTCATATATGTAGGTATAATGTTTTTTTACGCTTGACATGATGTTACGTCACTTTGAAGGTTTTTATACGTTAATAATGAGTTTTATAGAGGCTTTATTCTGCAAGAGAGAGGCTCCACCGACAGTGCCGGTGTTAGTAAGTATGGTTGCAATCGTAAAATCGACTCCGTATCAAAAAGTCCTATTCGCAAAACGTCCTATGAGTAGATCGTCCTATTCTCAAAATGACCTATTAGCAAAATGTCCTATTAGCAGAATGACCTAAACTCCATTTGAAATAACATTAGACATGTTTCCAAATCTTTTTACAGTCCTTACAACCAATTTTGAGTTCTATCCCGTAACCATAAGGATGACATAAAAAGCATAAACCTGTAACCAAAACCAACTGTTTACTACAGCTATCATTTGTCGTAATACCAACGCAATAGAAGTCAAAATCGTTGAACGGGTAACGGTAACGGTAAAATGGGCTAATTTAAACGTCTAATGTTATCGCAAATGGAGTATAGTGTCAAAATACAGTCATGCTAAAAAATACTATAGATTTTTCGTCATGGTTCATTGTACAATTTATTTTAAAAATAAAATTGAAACAATATTGCATTTTATGGCGAATCAACCGTCTGATGATGGAGTGAGGGGTTCGATGGATCAGAAAACTGTAATAGTCGAGGGTGGATGCGACGCCGATAGGAGAAGTTCCCATCCTAGGTTGTGCAGCTCCGTGACTTCGTAGCGGCAGTCGGTGCTGCAAATAACGACTCGCTTCTGTTCGTGGTCCAGTCCATGGTCGGAAGTGTCAACACGTGGGACGCAATCGCCCCCTTCTGCGAATAAGTGTTGGTAGCAAAGGAGGCGGCAGAAGATACTTGCAATTTGCCACCCTATCCGTAGCAGTCAAAAAATTGTTAAATAAATTTGTGAATGATTTATTCCTTTAAAAATCTAATATATGTGTGATATGACTGTACCTACCATTTCCATTATTTTGTTTGTGTGACCCTTTATAGGTGGTGCTTTCTTTCTGCTAGGTCATTTTGAGAATAGGACGAGCCGCTCATATGTTGTTTTGCGAATAGGGCTTTTTGATAGGGAGTCGTAAAAACATGTCTTCATACACCTGTCTGTGTATTCTTTGTCTACGTTGCGTGCATCTAAACATCACTATAAAACATTGGAATAATATTTATTGTTTGATGCTCATTCATTCGTGGACGTTACTTTCGTTTGTTTGCAGATAATCGTACCTATCAGCTAAATTCGCACATGTGCAGAACATTAGTCCGTTAAAAGTAATATTGATGCAAATTCAACTTAATCGGGACGTTTTAAAGTCGTTTATTCAAGGTGAAAGTATCGGAAGGAAGTGGTATGTCTCTTTGTTCCACCGTTTGCTCCAGATGTTTAAGTCGTTGGTCGTGTCAGAGGTAGCCAAAGGCAGACAACTGGCATGAGGTTGGAAGTGGAGGATTATCACAAAGGCACTACTAATTTTGTAAAAGCCTGAGCGCTTCTAACTAAAACCAAACGTTGCTATAAAAAACTCTTCTGTGTTTACAAACACTGCTACTAAATATTCGTTGTAGATTATTTGATCAGTTTCCTTGTATTATAAGAGGGTTTAAATATTTTCACATACCTCTAATTAACCCAAATTAGTTGCAAAAGCGGCCAAAGAGATCTCCCCACGAAATTTTAGCTTTCACGTTTACCTCTTCCTCTACATTCAAAGAAAATGGCGAGACTCTTATTTCAGCTTTGAAATAGAACTGAACTGCGGACAGAACCGTAAACTTAGTCACACGCACCGAGCATTAAGGGCCTACATGCGCTTTAGTGTCAAACGGTAACTTTCTAAAGCATACTCCTTAGTAACGGCTAGGTTAAAAGGTTTGAAAAAAATATATGTATATTTATTATTGTTTCACGTACATTATTTTTTAAACATGGTTTTTTCGTATAACAAATAGTTTAGCTTTAAAAAAATAATTAGCAACACGATACCTTTCGCAACTTTTGGATACTCCTCCAAAACGACTTGGATGTTTAAAAATATTTTTACACAGAAAAATTGATTGCTGGTATTTCTTCATAACTGACATAGCATATGTAAATCAAATAATATTTTGCAAACAAAACTGTTCAAAAGGAGGTTCAATATTGATATTTTGGCATCGAGCGGGCACACATCCAGTACTGCGTTAACATTGGGGCGTATATATCGCCTTAAGGTCCTCATGCCGCTTTAATAATGAGTTTTATGGAGGCTTTGTTCGGCGAGAGCCGTAAGCCGAGAGATAAAATAAAACTCAGATAATTTAGGCATTATTAACGTGTCATATAACACCTGCTCAAAATTTAATAATTAATGTGATTAATAATAGCAAAAAAACATAATTTCATTCGTTAAATGCCTTGCAGTGCACCAAAATATGCAAATAATTGTCTTTACACAGCAGATACATAAGTAGACAGAAAACAATATGATTTATCTTGTATAACTTTTTAGCTGAAGATATTTCTTTCATAATTCGATTCATGTCTCTTTAAAACAAAGTTATTCTGAGTTTGTTTCAAATAAATTGGTATTTGTTTATGATGTTCATAGAGTGTACAAAACTACAACGTTTTATTTTTGAAAATCTTACAAAGCTCTTTCGTGTTAGGTGTTATGTTCTAAAATTGGTATATCAAAAGCATCAACGTCAGACATCGTCGTAATAATTCATGTATCCACGTTTTCCTGACAGTCGGCACTCGACTCAAAACAGATGTCGCTAATGGTACTACTGGCAGTGTGCTGTAAAAGTGTAAATTCAACTGTGTTTACGCATACCCAAACTATAAACAAATCATACTCATCTATTTATTCATATTTCTAATTCAAAGGTCACACGTCGTTAATGGTTAATTTATGATTGTTATGAGTAGGCTATTCAAGCGCTGGCACTGCTGGCAGGCTGGAAGGAGGTGGGTTGTATTCATCGTCGGCGACTGCAAGTATCGCGAGTGACGAGATGAAGGTGACGTCACAAGAGTCGCCCACCGTACCCGTATTGTTGGCGACATTCAGCGCGATACATGTACCCATATTGTGTGAATGTCGCAGGCACTTGCAAATAACGCGACAATTTTTAAAACATTTCGCCGCTCATGCATTTTTTTTATAAAATCTACAACAAAAACATAAAGTAATGGAAGGTTCAAACTGTACTTCTGGTTAATATACTAGGTAGAACGACAGTGTTTTATTTAAAAAAAAGACTGAATGAAATCTATAATCTCTGTAATTGTTTAAGTAATAGCAGCCTTGACGAAGCCACAATCGAGTAAATTATGATCATTACAGTTCATTATCGGTCAGGAAATGTGTTTATGCTAATGAGCCTGTTCCCGCGGAGTGGACACTTCGGCAGACTGCGAAAGGAAGCATAAAAAGTAAAAAAAACTTCATACTTAGGACGTATCTATTTGCAAAATTAAAATTATTTACATAATAATAAACATGTTACGAGTTAGAGCGACGAAAAGATTTGGTGGATTTCGTGGCAGAACTTGGGAGACATCTTTGCACAGCAGTGGAACGATAAAGGCTTAACAATCAAATAATAGAAGTAGGTACCTACTTATAGTATTCTTCGGGTTCAGTGCCATTTGTTTGTATAAGGTAATCATGATTTATTTTTAGGGTTTTCTTCAAAATTATAACAATATGCTAAAATTCACTGTCACAAGACTGTTTCGAATACAATTTGCAAACTCATACTGACGGAAATAGTTCTATTATCATGATGGTTGAAGCAGATAACGGCTAACCACTATCTAGGAATGCATTGTTGCTTTTGAAGTACCATCATTAGTAGCTAGTCGTTTCAAAAGAAATTTATTAATGAAAGTTTTAAAATAACGTGTAGTAGTTTGTTTACACTACGAAGTTGTATGTACCGTGTCCAAAAGAGTGTTTCGTTAGATTCTGGAGTCTAATGCGCGAAGAAGGCAAACAGAATGAGACGAAGGATCCCTAGAAATTACTTAAAAAGTCTTTAGTCCGTCATTTGCATGTGTCATTCGCTCATTGCTGTAATGGACGGCACGTGCGTCGTGGTGGCAGCACGTTGATGACACTTACCACAGTGTACACCTGCCCTTCCTTCGCTTGGCAACCAACCGCACTGTGGTCACCTCACCATTGTGTATCACTACTTAAATTTTAATTCCGTCTTTTCTTTCGCTTGCACAACCCTTTGGGGAATAAATTTTAGCATAATGGTAGGGTAGACTGGGAATTCAAAATGCAGTCGTAAATATCGGAAGGAAGTGGTATGTCTCTTTTTCCACTGTTTGCTCCAGATGTTAAAGTCGTTGCTCGTGTCAGAGGTCGCCAAAAACAGACAACTAGTATGAAGTTGGAAGTGGAGGACTATCACAAAGGGGCACTACCACTAAATCGTTTAAAAGCCTGAGCGCTTCTAACTCAAACCAAAATTTGCTATAGAAAACATGCTGTTCTGTGTTTACAACACTGCTACCTACTTAGATACTCGTTGAGGATTATTTAACCAATTTCCTTGTATTATAAGATGGTACAAACATTTTCTTGATCTCTAATTCACACAAATTAGTTGCAACTGCAACCCCACGAACTATTAGATTTTACTTTAAATTCTTCCTATACATTCATAGAAACTGGTGAGACTCCTTAAAGTTTAGCTTTGAAATAGAACTGTGAAC
Source organism: Orthosia gracilis (assembly GCA_947562075.1). Classification (NCBI taxonomy): domain Eukaryota; kingdom Metazoa; phylum Arthropoda; class Insecta; order Lepidoptera; family Noctuidae; genus Orthosia; species Orthosia gracilis. The sequence continues at coordinate 8,037,162 of OX387268.1, forward strand.
TGTGGACAGGACCGTAAATTTAGTCACACGCAAAGCGCATTAAATGAATACGTTACTCTTGGGGATACTGTAGAAAGTACTCGTACAATATCAAAAGGAGCCTCAAAAGACGTAGACGACCATGGTAACACGCAAGCTACGGTTTAAACCAGACAGGTAAAATGTAAGAGTTGCTTGTTCAAAAAGACTAGAGCATTAAAGTATGTCCATCAACGAAATTTTGTCTCTTTAGACATATCACACAGTGCACATAACTACGGGAACAGATTGCTATTTCATCTCAAAACGTGCGCCGCATGAAATTTTAAACAATTTGTTTTAGCAGAATTTAGCGCCTAAATCTAGTTTGTATTTAGTACCTGAGGTCGTGAGTACAACTCCGGGCAAGAACCAATGGGACATTTTCAAAGTTATATGTAGGTACTTTCTTAGTTTATCTAGGACATCACTGGCAACGGTGAATCGTGAGGAAACCTGCAGGCGAATTGCGCAAGTGAATTCGACAAGGTGAAGGGTTTGACCGCTATCAATCCTGGCCAATCACATGTGAGATGAATGACGCGATGTGGGTTTCTATCTGTGTGATTGGTCGATTGATAGCGGTCAAATCCTTTGCGTTGCCGTATTCACTTACGCAATAAGGCTGCTGGACTTATATAGTTAATGTAGGTCTGAAATAGCCAAGTCAGAGACCTGTGGGGTCCCCAGAGGTGGCTTAATTAACTCTGACACCAGATGTGGCTACATCCTCACACGGAAAAAAAAGAAGAAGTTAGTGGACTCGTAGGTGATGTGAATATGTATGAACGATGCAACTAAAACCTACGTTTTAGATTCATACCAGATATTGAAAAAGTTGTTAACCGCATGTAGACTGAAGCGACGGCGACATCTATCTCATTATTTCGTGTTTTAGTTTGAATTTATCCGCATGGAGTATTTGTACTTAACCCTGTTCGTAGAAAACTTTACGGTATCATACTTCACACCCACTGTTGGATGATTACGTTTTATGCCTAACTATCGGCAATACCTGGTAACTAGACTACAATAGTTTTTTTTCTGAATACGAGTCTATTTTTGTGGAAAGGCACGCCGAATTCCTTTAACAACAGGGTCCCACAACTAACAAAGAAAATTTTTTTCAAATAAATATCACTAGATGGCGCGATATGCATCGGGTTGTTACTGAATCGTGTGTAAAATCATCATTTTATTTTGTTCAAATAAATATCATCTAGTGAGATGGCGCGATATGCATCGATTTGTAATTGAATTGTGTGTAAAATCATCATTTTCTAGAATTGATCATAAAAATTGTATGTTGTCTAATTTTGTAGTTGTTTAATCAACTCTCCTAAGCACAATGTTGGGCTCTTAATTGACATTCCAAAGATTATTTGAAAAAATCATTTAAAAAAGATTTCCATAGATGGCGCGGTTTTAAATTTCAGAGGCGATTTTGTCTTGGAACACATTTTGGCACAATGAATGAAACTGTAAGAACATGCAAAAAATACTGCAAAACAAATTGTCACTGTATTTCGAGAAAAAAATGTCACGAACCGAGTAAACCTTCTTACTTGTCGCTGCTAACACCATCTATGGAACATGGAACAGAACCGAACGCGATCGATGTACAGTGCGTGCCACAAAAAATTAGACTTGACATACCACGTGGTTTGACTTGCGCAGTAGACGATTTATAGGTCTCTTTAGCGGTATGAGGTCTGAGTGCGGGAAAGTGGCGAGCGTTATCGGGGCGGCGGACAGAACGCGGAAGGCGCAGTCAAGTCTCATCTTTCGTGGCACGCACTGAACATTTAGCAAATAGTCCACATTATAGTCCGTCAAAAACGCTAGTTACGTCGGCACAATTTCATTCTCTGTCTACGCTTTGTATGGGATGAGGCATCTGAATGCTAGTATAATATTATCTGTGGCTTAACATACGTAGCCACAGAAAAAGCCGAGTTGTGTTTGTCCTACCTGACCATGAAAGCTGTTAAGTTTGGCGCTGTATTTCGCTCTTGCTCGTCCTATCGACGACTCCTTCTTATGTAATTCTTTACCGATTGCCGATAGATCAATGAGGCAATTTTGTGTATTTCGTTACAAAGTAGTGTTGAGGTTAATTGCAACGTTTATTTACGTAGGTGGTAACTCGACACGGTTAATGGCGAACGATTCATTACGGTAAATGGTTTGCACATTGATATAGGTACTCTTGTTGTATCTGTAGAGGTCATCACGATAATTGGTCCCTGTCAACTATTTCGGGGATGGTGATTTATTGAATAAGGAGTACGACAAAATAAGGTGCAGTAGAACCTTCGTACACTTGCAAGGTTTTCGTTACTTGTGCCTGTTTACCGTCTGCTATATAAGTACGACACTGTCTACTATCTATCTCTATATATATATATATATATATATAAATTAATCCCTATTTCCCTTGGTCACGGCATCACGCGTGAACGGCTCGACCGATTACGCTAGTTCTTTTTTTGGTGTTTGTTTTTGTAAGGAGAAGGTTTTTATGAAAGAAAAATTAAGAAAAATATATTGGTAGGCAGGATAGGTAGGCTAGGGTAGGTAGGGTAAGGTAGGGTAGGTAGGGTAGGGTAGGTAGGGTAGGGTAGTGTAGGTAGGGTAGGTAGAATAGGTAGGGCAAAGAACACGAAAAGGACAAAAAAGTATTCAGTTTATTTTTGCGCCCTCTGTTTTCATGACTCTGAAAACCACTGTAATCGAATCTAAGATGATTGACGCACCACAAATACTGGGTTCCAACTAACGTGTGCTCGGGCAATTTCATTCACTGCCAGAATATGTCCCATGTCCAGTCTATCGAATGAAATAGAATTGTAACAGAAAGGGTTTATATCCAAAAGGGGATCAATTGATAAAAAAAAACCTGCTCAAAGTACCTTTTGCTTTGCTTTCTGAATGACGTACAGTTAAGGCAAGTTTTGACACAAAAGGATATGTAAGATACGTTCAAGCTCCACTATCTTTTAAAGAATTTTCGAGAATTCAAATTAATAAGATTGCTGACCGTGACCTGGTTTTAAGAATTTTTATTTATTGAAATAAGCTCGTGTAAACATCTGGGGCATACAGGGGCTAAAATAACGTCTTCTTTGTCTGGCATTAAAGGCTTTTGACCTTCGCTTAAAAAGTGTTATTTAAAACTCGATATTTATATAAAATGTTTGGACAGGCTGGCTTTTACTATTTCTGTTTTATCCTTCACTTAAGTGAACATGAAAGGGAGAGAGTAGCTGAAACATCTTGCCACTTTATTGAATTGGAAGTATATTTTAGAAACATCCCAATAATTTATTAAGTTCAGTGCATATCTCTTTTATAGATCAACCGCGTTCACAAAGATAGACCAATTCCATGAAATAAAATTTTAATTCACAATGAAACAAGCAAATAGGAAATATTACGCTGGTAAGATTTGTTAAAAATATTGTGTCCAAGCCTACCCGGAATATGAAAGAGAGTAAATACATTTTAGTATTGACTGCAAAACAATACAGTGGCCTCTGCGAACATCGAAACTCTGAAAACATTTTTGACCATCAATCAAAAGCGCAAAGAGTGCGCCATATTTCGCGATTAAACGTTCATAAATTTGCAGTGACACTCGTATCGAAAGAGAGCATGGTTCATTTTTTATTGTTAAACCATTCCTTTATGTTTGATATAAAAATGAATCGCAAAATGAGTTGGTAAGCGCATAACTCAACAACGCCTGGACCAATTTTACCGAGAAAATTCGAATAATTTCCGGAAAAACCCTAAAAACAGCCCTTTTCTTTTTCCCATACAAACGTTTTCTAACTAAACTGACATTTTCATGTGATCTGACGTCTGTCTGTCTTTAGAGTAGATAGGGTTGGGTAGGTAGGGTAGGTAGGGTAGCTAGGGTAGGGTAGCTAGGGTAGGGTAGCTAGGGTAGGGTAGCTAGGGTAGGGTAGGTAGGGTAGGGTAGGGTAGGGGGGATAGGGTAGGTAGGATAGGGTGGATAGGGTAGGTAGGGTAGGTAGGGTGGATAGGGTAGGTAGGGTAGGTAGGGTGGAGTAGATAGGGTAGGTAGCCAGTTGACGTGAGCGAAGCCGCGGGGGTCAGCTAGTGTTTGATAAATGTCTCATGATATCAAAATGCAGAAAAGATGAATATTGCGCAAAGGTGAACCTAAGTTAGTGAACTTTTCACCTCACGATGTCAGCGTCTGTAAAGAAACTAAAAGTTTACAGCTGAAGAACTTTGCAACACACGATATCTCGACTGAAACGTATTTAAATTTTATGAAGGCAGCTAAATATTCTAATTTCTAACTTAGTGACAGATGGTAAAATAAATATTTCACAGCAGTTGACAAATGGAGAAAATGTAATTGAGAATGCTTTTATTTTTATGTCTTGATCATAGACAATATGAAATGATAAAAAAAATTGAAATATTATTATGCCGACCTATATTAGTTACATTTACATACTCGTATATTGGGTAACAAACACAATAACGTAATTAATTACAGTCAGTTGGTTTCTAGGAAGTAATATCTGGCTGCCAGTCAATCAAGCGATATGCCTTGGACGCGGCGATATTCCTTGATTTAACAGTGGGATAACTACAGCATCTACGGCGAATTTAGTGACATGGAATACAAATCTGGGTATGTGTTGCACTGCAAATTGACTTGCGGTGGACAGGCTATAAAATTCTGAATAGCCTTCGAATTACAACTCAGTACCTAGAGATAAATGCGTCATCTAATCTGCGGCTAGGCCAAAATTATTCAGAACAGTTAAACCTAACTTTTGGCCGGACTGAGAGCCAACGAGCACAATCTACAATTGATTAAGATATTATTCAATAAAGCATAAAATTATTCAGCCACAAGTGATTTAGGCTTATTTAAGACTTTGAACGTATTTTACGAATATGACTCAACTTTAAAACCAACCATGTAGTCCACCAAAAGTAGACTAATCAAGCCTAAAAGAGCACATATTTGTAGATCCAAAAATGGAGTAAATCGAATTACCTAACTACTACATATTGAAATGCAAATAAATGAGGCTTTTCAACCATAGATATATGGCGGCCTACCGACGTCGTCGCCTCGAGCTATTGGATTCAATCGAAGCCAGAGGGCGTTACCAATTACCGATATGTGAGAACCATAGAGTATGGAACACATAGAGCAAAAAAGCTGGGCTGATGGCACGGAAAGCACCGTCATTGGTTGGAAAACCGGCAAGGAGCCTATTAGTCTCATCGCACAGTTTTGCTTGCACAAGATCTCTCTGTTTCATTTCATTTCGTGGTGAGTGCAGGAGCAAGGATTTGGGACATGGACAACGTAATTCAATATCAGCTGTCCTCATTGCACGTCAATTTCGAATGTTATTGAATTGATGCACTAGACCCGGGTAGCGGTAATTACGAGGACGCGTAACAGGCGCACAGCGGTCGGTCAATTACTACGGGAAATTGGTTTGTTAACCAGGCCTATGCAGGTATTTAAACAATATATTATAATTGGCTTGTTTGAACTCGACTCTCATGGATTTTAAAAAGGGTGTTGGTATCTATGTTAACATTATATTAACATTGGGTTTTAAGGGAATGATGTCCAAATGATAGAAGCTAGACTTTAATGTCTTTTACTTGGTAAATCAACCGTAGCCACCGCGAAGGTCCCGAATATGGGATCAGCAGCAAAATGTGGTAATAGATTACGTAGCAAGATATCTTTGGATAGTTAACAAATTTAATAAGAAGGTAATAGAAAGATGATTGAGGTTGAATCATATATAAGGATTCTGTATTTCCATTTTCGAACTTAGGCTACATAATGCAAATGACAGTGGTACAGTCCACTCAGACAACGAATTAGGTAACACAGCTTCCTAAATTAACAAGGTCTCTATGCGCGGGAACAGTAGAAACTCTTTATTCTCAAAGGACCACAACGAGGGCTTATACGAACGAACAGTAGAATGATAATACACACACAAATGGTTGCAGACTGGCAAGAATGCCGTTATAGGGGACGTTTTACATGTCCAACCTCAGGTCTGAAATTAATGGACATTTATTAGGTCTCGTCATTTTTGCTTCTGGCTGGCTAACTGATCCTTTTGGTTACTTTTTGCGGTGTCTACCTTTCTACTTTTTACGATTGCTGAGAATTTTGCAAAGAACAAAATATTTTATCTTTGCGCAAATGTAAACGAACAATAGAAACCAAATTGATTATTTATAGAGAGACACCGCCGTGAAAACCCCACAGACATAAATTGTATTCACGTGCCCCTTGCCCTGCATTGGACACGTGTTAAAGGTAGTTCGATATACCGTTTATTTCTAAATGCCACCGCAGAACTAATTGCTGCAGTAATTCGCGCAGTTGCAATCATAAAATAATATTGCTGTCCATTTCGAAATTTATGCGAGTGATATCAAAGTGGTATAACGTGTGGCGTATTAGGCATCTTACATAGCCGTCGCGTCAATCAATGTTAAGATTAGTCGATGTAATCAGAGTTACCACGCACTTTATCTGCTGCAGTAACGTCCCTTCCCCATGTAAAAAGAAATTAAATCTTCACGACACTATATTAAAATGAGAAAATAAATATTTCCATAACAACGCTACACTGCCTTGAACGCAGTTCAAGAAGCAGATAAAACAAACTTATTACATAATATCAAAAGCTCCCCAACATGAAATTCGCGAACGTACAACTTCTCCGTTTTCCCCAAAGCAGAACAAATGAGAAAGCTGAACAACAACAGTATGAATGCAGTGGTACCAATTATCTGGTAGGCACGTAAAAATACAGTGAAGCAGTGCATGTGTTCTGCAACTGCATTTCGTTAGCCGGGTGTTGCGGACTCCTGAATAATAGATGCAAGTTATGAGCACCCACAATGGAGAAACATATAACTACGCGTTTACCGCATTGGAGAGCTCCGGCGAGGTTTTCAAATAAAACTATCGTCGCTAAAAGCTGTCGACTGTTGCCTCTATGAATTGACTCAGCATTATAAAATTTTAAGTTTTGCTTCAAATTTGTAACGAATAGTTCACCAACGAGCTAGTTTGTAATGAAACTAGGTTTGGCTTTTCAACTTTGTCAGCTTTACGTGCTTAACAGCGAAGTAATTGTGATTAGTCATCGCTAATTGCTTCTGTACGACGCGTCTATCACTTGTGCAACCATCGCGTTCGATTATGCATTAACCATGAGAGTTGCATTCGTTAGATTACGCGAAAAGCGTTGGTGCAGCACACCAATAAATCTATTTTGAGTTTGGAAACAGAATTTCAGATCTTTTTAAATTTATAACAGCTGTAAAATTTGACGTGCATGTCTGCTCGTTATAGCTTGTAAATGAAATATGCTACAAGAGATGCTGACTTAAAAACGTCAGTTTCGTGCAACATTGGAAACTGAAGCCTCATGCAGTAATGGACTGGATAAAAAATATAAGCCGTTTCTGATAGTTGCTCTTTAATTATGCAATATGTTGTGGTACGTTTTGTTGGTTAAAATAATGCGAAAATCAATGAAATTATCAGCGATCAGCAGCTACATATGTAACATAGTCAAAATCGATCGAGATAAAACCTTAGTCCAGTTGTATATTGTGGTATTTCGCTATTCTAAACCACATATTTTAGCTATTTCACTGAGTGAGCTGAAGTGTTCTCACCTAATTCACACTTAGGTCTCATAATACTTACTTACTCACACTGTATTCATATTATTCCATGCCAAAACATTTTACATCGCATCGCATCTATTATACGTTTTGTTGGTTTGCGCATTACTATTCGGCGAATCGGTCTAAAACGATTCGTTTTCTTACAAAATATCTAAAATAAAATAAATAATTATCATATTTTTCAATGTTTATGACACCTACGTCAGGTTGTCAAGCTGTCAATACTTTTCCTTTTAAATTTTCTGTCATAGAGTTTTTCACCAGCTTAGCCTATGAAGATTACTTTTGATTTATATAATTTAAATTCTTTTTATCAATATGTAATTCTTTTTATCAATATGTTAGCTCAAATATTGTATTTTATAAATTAATTTACACGCTCTCAGAATTTATCGAAGAGGTTTTGGATTGAATATTACTGGCTGTTTTGAATACTGGCAAGTTGCATTTTTGTATGACAACAAGATGTCACTTTAAAATTCTAATAAAGAAGAAAAAGGACAGGCCGTGGATATAAAAGACGGATAGGCCGAAGGCTTGGGAGTCTTCAATCTGGTCTGAAACCGAAGAGTCGCCTAATCGCTAAGCCATAAAATACGAGGAGTTCCTGACAGTTGTGCTGCCTGCCTAACCTACCAGCTACCTACACGGCTACCATGCCGACCTGTTCCCTGATTGGTTGCCAGGAAGAGTTCCTGTCAGTTGTGCTGCCTGCCTAACCACCAGCTGCCTACAATACGACCTGCCTGCCCGACCTGTTCCCCGGTTGGCTGCCCACGTCGTGCGAAGCCGGATCCTTAATTTCATTTCATACATAATTTTAAGTTTATAACTGTTTTTTTATTTTGTATTAACGTGGCTTACGTGTGGCTCAGCTCACCTGAGCGACCCGTAACGCTACAATATATGGTCTAAATTGTAAGGCTATGATAATAAAAGATTCAACTTCAACCGCTTTGGTCTAAATGTTATTTTGATCACTTATTTTAACATTAGCGGGTACTTACCAAACGGTCTCCAAACTAACCGCTAAACTAACTTCAGCATTAATTTCGGGTATTTTGTAAACACCTTATTATCATTCACTCAATTATCACTTGCCACTAATCAGGTTGAATGTCAAAAATTACGCACACTACATAAAACAAAATTCAATTTAATTGTTACCAGGAAAGCGTTTGCAACAGTCATGAGCAGTCCGAATTACTGTCAAAAGTACGCAATAGTGATATCCATATGAAACATGGCAGTACAATTATATTTGATTGCGAATAATGTTAAGCCACTAGTAGTAATGAATTTAATTAATTTTAGCATTGTGATGCAGAGGAATAAAGATAATATCGTGAGGAAAGTTTGAATGTGGATGGCTGTAAGAGTATATAGGGAAAGAAACGACAGAAAGGCTGTGAAAGACGATACAATGAGAGATGACGAATAATAGTCAACTAAAAGGAAATACCAAAACATTAATAAAAGTGGAAAATATCGGCACAAAAACGTTGTTCAAATATTAGGACTGAAATTAGAGCATGATAAATATCTTAACGTGGCCTTCTAAAAAACTAGGGCATCAAACATAGTACATAATTAGGTCTGCGCATATAAAATTGGATCATATTATGTCTAGTGATGTATCTATTCTATGATAAACAGTGCAAAAATAAAACAAGATAACTGAAAAGCTTTGTTGAACATAATTCTGGTTTTAGTTGTTAAAGTTTACAAAATAAAAACTCACTTTGACAGAGTTAAATGATAAATGGGTGATGTATTACCGCGTAGTGCTCTTTAAAATTTAGTATCATAGTCGCAAACTTTTTAAAATCAATTTTACGGTAGCACTGGATCTTCTGTTCTTCGTCAAAGTTTATTTATAAATTCGCCCTTAGCAAGATCTTATCAACAAATCTATAGGTAGGTATTAGGAGCCCAGACGTAAAGCGAAAGCTTTCTTATGCCTTGACGAAGTCAGTGAATGAATCATGGTAGGCGTGGTGGTTACGTCAATAACATTCCACCTACGGACGTGCGGAGCTACAACATATTTCAATCTTAGCATTGTTACTAGAAATGGAACATAAAGTAACTATCTATTTTTACACCATCCCGTAGGAATACAGACTACCTTAAAAATTCATATCAATTCACTTATTCTGCACTGGTTTTAGCCCATAGTTTCGGCCGGTTGCGATCGGGAATGTTCGGAATTTACCGGTCTAATCGGATTTTAAGCGATGCCGCACAACCTTCCATTCGACGGGTATTGAAATTGCAATTTCGTATAATTATGGACTGCACTCGTAGTTCGAGTGGAATTTTGGTGTTGTAATTAAAATCTGTCTGGGCATTGCCTATGATCAAATAAAAAAGAACCTGGCATGTTATAAATCTGCTCCTTGTTATGTTGTGTAAGAAGTAGGTGTAGCCCAAGAAACCGTTTAGACTACGATATCACTTAATTTGCAAGTACAATCAGGGCAGATTGATGCCTTGGCCTGGAACTATCGTACGACACGCATCATACTGTGGATAGGTCGAGCCAATAGAGGCAAGTAGCAATGACTAATGATTCTTCACACTTATAAGAAAATGTATGCCTATTAATTTGTAACCTTAAAAGCATTGTTCTATTGTGGTTACATCCATATCGAGGTTTCTAACTATTTATAAGTATGTTTATACCGAATGGGGTCAGAAATAAACCAATTCGAGAGATCATAAGGTCACAATATTATGAGATACATTTAACCTACGTATTTTTATCAAATAAGTAGGTTAGTTAGGAGGATATCATAAAGGTAAAAAACAAAGTATTCAATTAAAATAAAATGCAATGAGGTTGGTTCTTATACCCAGATAAATAAATTACTGGAAGGACGACGCCAACAATACAAAACGATGACTGATGACAAACTTCAAGTTGCAAATTTAAAGGCAGTGAAAGTCCCGTTTTAGGTTAACGAGAACGGAAAAATATAAATGACGTAATGTATTATTGTCTTGCGCGTTATTTTCATGTCAACTTTATAACAATGGTGCAATAAATTTTTATCAAAGAGGATTTTTTCCTATTAATAACGTGCTTGATAGAATATGGGTCGAACTGGGTAGTAAAAACTTAATCTTCTCGCTCAAAACTTGTCTTCCGTATTTTCGCATCCAAATCAATATACGTATTTAAATAGAAAGCCAGTCAGTGGACCAGTCGCACCGGTTATGATACCACGTATTTGCAACACGATTTTATTAGCCGGTGTCAATTCCGGTACTTGAGACCGTAAAGTAGGAACTAAATAACTAGGTATGAATATGCAGTCATTGCATAAAATATAGCCACAACGAGACATTCGTGTTGTAATAGCGCAAGAGGTGTTAAGTACTAACTTCTAAGGTAAGCCAGTGTGGTCATCAGAGAGGCCTGTTAATACTTAAAGTAAAATAAAAGATAAAAATGAATAATTAAAAAAGTATGTAATAAAAAATATATAAAAGAAGAAAGAAATTAACAGGACGAACACACTATTATGAGAATCTATCCAAACCAACAAAATTACTATTACTAACAAGACAAGTCTGAATGCAGTTGTTGATTGAACCCTAAACCAACCCAATTAAAAAAATACATCAAGTATGACATCACACCGATAGGGTTGCCAACAATTATTTAAAATAACGCCTCAGTGGTTCACGTTTTAAATGATGAGAATATCTCCCCATGCATTGAAAGAAAAAATAAATGAGAGAGAAATTTTAAATCTGTATTTCGACTCTAAAACATCTGTATCATACCAAACTGTTCATGCAGCTTACGGTTTTTCTATAAATTACGATTTTATTAATACATTCAATCAGTCTCTGTAACTTCCAATGAACATTCGAGTTTGTTCAAGTTTTGTTCCAGAGTCCCAGGCAATTTGTTCAGTTCTCCACATGAGTCATTTTAAAAACCTAATAGGTTGGCAGCCCTACACAACACCAATGACCGACGCGTCTACGAACAGAGCGTTAGGTTCTTTATAATGTAATGACTCACCCGAATGGTAGCGGCTCTCGTTCCGCGTTAGCCGCCTGTTGGTCCGTCCAGGCGGCGAACGGAGCGCCGCGGCGGATCTCACTGCGACCCGATAAAGAACCACACGTACACGTAACAACACACACACAAACGCGCCACACGCTTACTTACACAGACGCCACAGATAATACCTTTTATTTTGAATTCGGAATCGAAAGCGCGCCAATTTTTGACAACTCAACCTCAGCCGCTCGTTGTTGAAAACAGATAGCTAAAAGGTTAACCGTTGTCGATTCCGAACTCACAATAAACAAGTTTAATCACCATCTTAATTTGTTTAAACTATAATTTTAACCATTAGCAAATCGTCAAATAAACACTTAAATGGTGTTTAAAATTAGTTTTATGTTAATGTCTCGGTATTATTTACCCGCACTCAGAAAACATTTTCTTGACATTACTCACTAATTACAATTCTTGGATATATTCGTTTTATTTACAGTACAAAGATCACGCATCAACAACCACATTTTAGTTCTAGGTACTATTAAACGCTTTTAGGCTTTCCCAACGCATATCTACAAATTAAAGTAACGTTTTGATAATTTGATTCCAAGTTAACTCCAGCCTGTCATTATTGCAAAGAAAATGTGACAGACCGACACACATTTTTTTTTAAGAACCATTTTCGATTAAATGAACTAAATAATTGAGGAACACACGTCTGGTTACGTTCGCTCTGGAAGTTTTTCGTAATTTAAATTAGTAGTTCTCACGGTACCTAATAATATTTTTTAATTAATATCTTCCCATTAGAAGCCCATAAAGAACAATAAAGCTAATACTCAATTGCTACCTACGTGTTTAAAAGAAATTGAAAAAAAAATATGGTTACAAATCAGCAAAAAGAAAACTCTACAAAGGTCGCAGTCCGAATTAAGATTTTCATGCCGTCAAATAAAAAAAAAAACTTTTTTTTAAATTCGTTTTCTTTTTTTAGCATGACCTGTCATTTGAGAAAATATTCAGTGTCAAATAAATAGACGTGGATTTATTGAATTTCAATTTGAATAATGAGTAATTATTTCATTAAACCAGAGATCGACGTAAATATTGAGCGTTTGGATTCGGACATCATTGATGAACACCTCCGTAACTCCACTGCCGTGTTACAAGACATCTTGAAAGAAAAGGAAGAATCCAACAACTGCGACGCCGACTGCGAAGCGCCCTCTGACGGCGACGACGACAATGGCGACGGTCATATGTGCCAACACTGCGGGAAGATCTATAAAACAGCTAGTACGTTACACGCTCACTACATGCTCATGCATCCCGAGAACGAGGTAGAAGGGCAATGTGTGGAGTGCGATAAGAAGTATCCATCGATGCTAAGCTTGCAGAAGCATATACGATACATGCACCGATATGGTCATCGCTGTAAAGCTTGTTATAGAGCGTTTGCTACACCAGAACTGTTAGTTTTACACAGTGCGACTTGCAGAAAGACTGAGACACCTTGTTCCCAGTGTGGTAAGGTATTTGATTCCCGCCTCGCTTTACGAAACCACATAAAGTATAAACATCCGGAGAGGAGGAATCATTGGTGCGCGCTGTGTCGTCGAACATTCACGACTCACCGTGGCTTGATGAACCACAACGCAACGATACACCCCCCGGGAGCAACTAACTGCAACTGGTGCGAAAAGACCTTCAATTCGGTGACAGCTCTTCAAAGTCATATACTTTACAAGCATACAGATGATGGATCTAAATGTGCACAGTGCCACAAAGTGTTCGCAAAGAAGATTTGTCTGCAGAAACATTTAGTAAAGAATCATCAGTATTATATGGCGAATTTCGTAAATGTAAACGACAGTGCAACTGGGGCTTCCACTGAGTCAAACGAAGTTATCGGTTAGCTCTTTAAATCAAAAATGTTACTCATTAGCTTCTTAATAAAGTTCAGTTTTAATTCTAATAAATTGTTTAATTTAGTAGTATACGACGAATACAGGTTTTTATCAATATTTTATGTACTCAAATCACTTTTGTATTATTTGCACATAAGTATAATTTAAAGAGGAATAAGCTAAAGTAGAGCCATGATTTAATTAAATGAAAATACATTACAAAACCATCATAATTATCTCCATGAAGACTTTCACAGACTGTAGCTATATCATTGTCATTTCGTCGTTAACCGTAAAGTGCACAACACGGTCAACCCAACCATGACGCGTTAAAGGTCGCCTCAATAAAATATTAATGTCCGCCACATTATACCTGCCTGATATAAATAACCCATGCATCCCATACTTTCATAATTTTGTGTTTTAACGTGTCTGCACAGGATATTACAGGGACAGACAGAAAATTGACTTTCGAAATAGCTAACGAACGTCCACCGTCTAATCTCGCATCGGATTATGTCATGGACTTTAGTAAACCAAATCGTATTTTGATTTTTCAGACCGCTGGTTTTCCCGTTGCCGGAAGGATAGTTACATTCCAAGTGTATTTTAGTTTTTAAGAACTGGTATATCTGTGGATGCCCTAAAAACCTTACTTAAATACACCCACATTGAATAGGATCCGAAGCGGTAAAATAAATCTCGATTTCAAAATGAGAGTAAGTGAACTATGTATGCAGGCGGAACATACCACAATTTATAATGTCAACAGTGACTCTTAAGTAAACTGCTATATCATATTATTTATTAGACAAGGAGTTATTATTATTATTTATTTATTTATTAAGGTACAAGTTTATTAAATCTTAACTTAAGAACTATGCCCCACAAAACCGTTTACACGGTTTGTCTGTGGGAACGGAACACACAGTAAAAATAAAAAAAATAAACATTTTCATTAGTGCGGACACTTAATTTTCACATAATGAAATTATAAAACTAACATGACACATATATCTTAAAAAACTACTTAATAGATACGAACGATACGAAGATCATTTACAAACTCTTAAGATAGAACTGCTTAAGGGAATTGGCAAATTTACCTTTTATTTTCTGTCTTCTTATATTAGTAGGCAACTGGTTGAGAAGGTATGGTACTCTTTTATCTAGCGTTCGGTCGCCAAAATAATTCCTTATTCTGGGTACATCAAATTTACCTGCCGATACCATCCTCGTTGCGTGGTCATGGGTAACTAGCGAGTGACGCTCCCAACTGCCATGACTGTTAACCAGAAGTAGGTATTTATGTTTAAAGCTGATAGGGAGAATTTTGCAAATTTTAAATAACTTACTATAGTCGTCTTTACATTTGTTTTTAGTTTTCTTACTTACTAATAGTTTTAAAAATCTGAGTTGTTGTGCTTCTAATTTTTCTAAGTTACTTTTGAATGTAAGTCCATAGCAGTCAAGGGCGTAACTTAATATGGGATCAACCAATTGTAGATAAAGGCACTTAAGGGTATTACTTGGCACTTTAAAGCTTAGATGGTAGAATTTACCGAGTAATATTCTAAGTTTATTACACAAGTACTCAATGTGGTTTGACCACGAAAAATTCTCATCAACTTTTACTCCAAGATATGTTACACATTTATCGCGTATAATAGGTTTGCAATTACAATTAATATAGTTTTTATGAATGCACGTAAACTCATGTGTGTACATCGGAGGTGGGTTGCCAGGTGGTATTAAATATGGTGACCGTATCACAACTACCTTGGTTTTATCCGCGTTTAGGATTATACCGTTGTCGTGCGACCATTCAACAACTCGATCTACGTCGTGCTGCACGAGTCGACAAGTTTCGGCGAGGTCGGTGCCGGCGCGCAGCACGCACAGGTCATCCGCGAACATGTACGCTGAGCAGCTGCGTAAAACGCCGCACAAGCTATTGACGTGCATTAGGTAGCATACAGGCCCGCATCCCGCGCCCTGCGGCACCCCGCACCTCACCTCCCTCGCGTCACTGTACGACTCGTGCACCTTTACACGGTAACATCTCTTCGTGAGATAGTCTTGAAACCAGTTGTTAAGTGGTTCCCCCACCCCGCACTCCTCCATTGCATTTAATAAAGTGTTTTTTTCTAAAGTATCGAATGCTCTTTTAAAATCAAAAAATACTACTACTACAAATTGCTTTTTATTCAAATGATTATTAATTTCGTCACAAAACTTAGATAACAAGGTGGTTGTACTTTTACTTTTTTGAAATCCATGTTGGCATTCACTAATAATGCTATTTTTCTGAAGATAATTCCCTAGTTGATTAACAATACATTTTTCTAAAATTTTGTCTACACTTGATAATATGGCAATTGGCCTGTAATTGGACAATGTTTTACGATCACCTTTTTTGAAAATAGGACGTACTATAGCCTCCTTTAGCTTGCTCGGACATGTATATGTACTTACACATAAATTAATAAGACGTGAGAGCACGGGACTTACTTTATTGACCAAATATTTAAGATCAGACATGCGTATGAGATCGCTTCCGGGTGATTTATTTGTATCCATACCTGTTATAACTTTCTTAACATCCTGACTGTTTACCGGTCGCCATCTCATACACATACTTTTCTCCTTAACATAAGTGCTTCTGTTTAACCATGTCGCATCACAATCGTGTTTTATATTTTCAATTTCGTTTGTAAATGTTGACGAGAACTTATCACAAATATCTTTTACACTGCCTTGCCTCTCAATGTTATTTAATATTACGCTATCTAAGGATTGTTTATTCTTCCCCATCATTACATGTATTCTATCCCATAACTTTTTTATATTATTGTTACAATCTATTATACTTTGCCTATCATATGCATTTTTACATTTAGTTAATATTTTATGGCATTTGTTCCTATATTTAGTGTATTCTAACCGTTTAACCATAAAAGACATAAAATTACTCAGATTATGTGTTACATTTTATAACACGTTTCAACTCACAAAAATATTTTTACTACATGAGTCTCTTTTTGCGGGGCTCCTTTTCCTGAGTAGATAGTCAAAAGGAAACCCACACGAAGGAGACGGCGGTGCAGGCTTTGTTCGAACTTGAACCGCCCACGGTTGGGCGAAGGGGGAATGTAATTTGAGGAGCTTCATGTCTTAATAAATTAAGGACAGGATTAACCTACACCGAAATGGGGATATCATATAAGTAAGTTATGTGAGAGTCAGTATTATTATTATAAGACCTTCGGTGTAATGTAATTTTCGATTAAGTAGTACTATGTTAGTATGCTGTCACTTTAATGACAAGAACAAAAACATTTGGAGTTGATAGCCAATCTTTCGTAATGTGCATGAATTCGTCGCTAGAGGCGCTGGTGTAGCGTTAGGTCTCCGATATGTCAAACTCCACTGTGTAGTGTTGTAAGTGGGCGGGATTTTTTCTAATTATATTTTGCGATAGCTCAGATTAGTTATGGCAAATATCATCAAGGCAAGGAAAGAGTCAATCAATGTAAAGTTGGTTTTCACGCCCGTTGTAGGTACCTACGTAACACGCTTTGAAATTCAGTCAACGTTCCAAGTTTAAACTGACGTTAATAAATTGATCCTCATTGGAGAGGCAGCAGAAAAAGAAGTCAATGCAGAATTTGTCGGATACCAGTATAACGGATTAACGGTGATCGGTTTTGGGTCGACAATTCGTTAAATATGCGAAAACTAATTATTGTTGTAAGCGAAACAACGCAGTATGGTTTGAAAATAAAAGTTTTAGTAAGGAAATGTATGTCACGCTTCAAACATAACAGTAACACGTCTATTACAATATGCGTTCCGCTGCAGCCATTAAAAACACATGCATTAACACATGTCATTGGTCGGGGACGATGACTGATGCATCGTGCATGCAACTCTAGCTATTATGTTTGTCGCTGCCCAAACAATGCGCTTGTATAATCTGAAATAGTATTGTACAAACTTACAGATTTGTATAAGCTTTGAACTTTAAAGAAATTAATTTTAAGCAACGTTTATTTAAGGGGCTGATGTAAAAGTCCATGCCTTTTTACCCGACTGGCCAAGGAGGGTAATGTGTTTATCACTCTATGTATGAATGTATGTTTGTTTCTATGTAGCGTTCCAGAGACCAAACGCGTTTGCCGATTTTGATAATTCTTATGTCAATTCGTCTTAACCTTGCGAGTGTCACTGGCTACATTGAAATTGATTGAAAATAGAAGAATGGCGGAGAGTTGTTTTCAAAAATATACAACACTTTTATTTTTAAATGTACCTACCTAATTCAAAAAAAAAGTTAACTAATAAGTTAAAAATAAAAAAAAGTTAATTAGAAATATAAAAACCCGACTGTTTTAACAGCGAACTAAAAAGAAAGAGCTGTGCAGTCGGAGGATACATCTGGTTTTGGTCAGCCAGCTCGCGAATATGTATCCTCCGACTGCACAGCATGATATTATTCTTGTTTACTTCTTTTAGTTCGCTTTTAGAGCAGTAGGGTTTTTTATATTATAATAATACCAGCATGTTACTGTTCCACAAGGCTTATTAATATTTTAATTTAACTTTAATGAAACACAACACACATTGAAGCTGCACGTAAGTACATATAAGAACCTGAATTTTCTGAGACAATGTAAGTTTTGATAATAGATTTAAGTTGCATATTAAAATACATAGTTCTTGGCAGCACTGATGTTGACTACAATGGCTACGTAGTAGTAAATCTCATACAAAAACAGCACCGATCCGTGCCATGCGCATTGGAAAGCCAACTTCAGGGCGGCCCAGAAGTTTGGCGAGAACTAAATAAAGGAGAACTTGTTACAGAAACCATTCTGGAGAAATTACTGAATAAACAATTTGAGTTGGCGAGTGTAATGTGTGTTTTATATGTCGTGTGAGCATGTTATTTTGCCTGAATGTAGAAGTTGAGAAACAAAGATGGAGAATTATTATAAACTGAATAGAATAATGTGTGAAAAAAAAACCAGGTGAAATAGAATTCAAAGGTTGTTCTTAAAAAGCTTCCCAATTCAATTAAGAGATCAGTGGCAAAGAATTTTCACGAGGTGATGAAAATGTAGCTCCTAATCAAGGAAAAGCTTTCGCGGTATCCATCGCTATAGAGGACTACAAAGAGTTTATATTCTGAAAAGAGTACATATCTATGCTATAATAATATAATTATAAAGAGGTAAAGTTTCTGATATTGTAATCTTTGCATCTACTGAACCGTTTTGTAAATTCTTTTACCAGTACAAAGCTACATTATTCCTGAGTGACATAGACCATAATTTATTTTCAATCAAATTAGAGATCCTTATGAAAATTTCAATAATGTAACCCAAAGTAGCAAAATGTTGTCTATAAAATTCATTCTTTGGCGTGCTGAGAAAACTATTGATGATACATAAAACTTATGTACTACATGATTAAAGTACTCATTATTACCTTCAAAAAAGTCTACGGTAGGTATGTAGCCAGTTGACTGGAGCGAAGCCGCGGGGTTCAGCTAGTAAATAATAATTTAGAATATGAATATCTTTTTAGGGTTCCGTACCCAAAGGCTAAAAACCGTGTGTTCGTCTGTCTGTTTGGCTGTCTGTATGTCTGTCAGTCTGTCTGTCTGTCATCAAGCTGTATCTCATGAACCGTGATAGCTAGGCAGTTGTAATTTTGACATATTATATGTTTCTGTTACCGCTACAAAAACAGAATAAAATAAATATTAAGTGGGGCTCCCATACAAAAAACGTGTTTTTTTTGCAATACTGGTACGGAACCCTTCGTGCTCCAGTCCAACTCGCACTTGGCTGGTTTTATTTAAACTTATTTAATGCCAACTAAGGGCCTTATTCCGCAGGTATTTCGGAACGAGCTCCAGCTGACCTCTCAATCTCTATTAGCACTGCAATGGGCATTGTTTGCGATAATGATTCAGTTATATATAAAAAATTATCCAACAAACTAGGAATATTAATAATTCATTGATAAGCGGATTTTATTAATACAATAAATTGTTACGACCAATAAATATCAACGACTTTCTATACTTGCAAAGGGTTTAAATTAAGGCTTGTCTGGAATCGACACCGTGTCTGGAATAGAAGAATCCGGACTATTAAAATCGCGGATTCTTCTATTTTCTGACATGGCATGGTCTCGTGGAAAAATCGTATGGCCGGAACACATAATATATTTATAGGTATTACTTCTAAAATGTACGTTTCTTACGTTTCCTGCAATCGCGGACTGTTTCTGTCACGCGAAAGGGTAAAAGTTATAACCGTACTCAAACCATTAATGGCACATATTTCAACTGTACAAAGGGACATTTTTCTCTCTTTCAGCGTGTAACAAAGCCTTGTTCATTATTATTTCATTCATTCAGCACTTAGGTAATGAGTGGAATAATGTTGTTTCCTTTAATTAAGTTTATATTTGGAGAGGGATTTGTGATAAAACATTCTACTTACTTAGTAAGTACTTAATGTTATTATCATTAACACAATAATTAGGTAGGCTGCGTGTTAGAGGCGGTATTTATTTTTGCTTCATATCACACACATACCCGGTTATTGTCAAGCGAAAATTGGATAAATGGCTTGCAGGAAGCGGCATTGTAACAGTGGTCTTAGTTTTAAAGGTATTGCTCTCCATATCCATCAATGTTTCAACTAATTTTTGGTCCTAGTTTTTAGTTTCAAATAAAGTTGAGATGTGTTTTCCAATACCCTGAATCAATGCTTGTTTTCTTATTGGCATTGCGTATTGTTCTGTGTTTACGTAAAGACCGTCAAGTGTTTTCTTGGAACGTGAAGGGAACTCCGATCGATACAAGACGGGGCGACTAATTGGTGTAGTCTGAGGAAGCTAAATTGACAGATGGAAATTGGATAAACAGGGAATTGTTAGCTAGCGTTTAGTTCAGCACTTTTTCTAATAGTCTGATTAGTTCCAGCGTACGCCTTGCACGTTTTATTTATCAATTGTAGTGGCTGCAATAACATGCCAGCGAAAATGTCTATTGGTTATTTGAGAAAATTAAGTGTCGACGATAGAAGTTTGCCTCACAATAACGTTGTTACGACACGGTACTGGCAGTAATTTGGTTAGTGTCAGCCAACCACGTGTCGCAATAGAATTACGTTGTACAAAGATCTGTTATTCGATTTTGTCGAGGCTTCCTTGGTACAGATAATGCAGTTTGCAACTTGATAACCATGCACGAACGATATTTTCCGTGTACTGAAACACTGGCATGATTTTTTTGTTTAAAAGTCAATATGATTAAGGGGCGGAAAATATCAGTCTATTAAAACTTAATACAGGAGAAGCTTCTGCTCAACTGTTTTTATATGCTACTTATGAGAGATAATGAGCAGCTTCGTTCAGACAAAATCATAAAGTAGTAAAAATGGGTTACTATCATAGCGGATGAGTTAACAGTCTGCCTATTAATACGGTAACAACCGGTAACTATATACTTAACCATTTACGCACTGCTGCAATTGAATCCTACACGCAAATGCTATGTTACGTGACTTAAAGTAATAAACGCCGTGTGTCACCGAGCAGATTTTATAAGATAGCTTTTTCTTGTGAGTTCTTTTACAATTTACAAAATGTTCAAACTCCTGATTTTCGTAACTAATGCTTCAGACAGTCAAACTAATTTGAACGTTTATAAAATCCAACATTAACATGCGTACAATGTTCACGAGTATTTTCAACGGGTCGGTGTTGTTCCGCCGAAAGGTTCATGAATTAATTATATCCAGGATATTAGTTACGGCGTTTATATGGTCCTTAGGTGTTTGATTTTATACAATTTACAAAATGTTCAAAACTCCTGATTTTCGTAACTAATGCTTCAGACAGGCAAACTAATTTGAACGTTTTAAAAATCCAATTGAACATGCGTACAATGTTCACGAGTGTTTCCAACGGGTCGGTGTCGTTCCCCCGAAAGGTTCATGAATTAATTATATCCAGGATAGTAGTTACGGCGTGTATAGTTAAAGAGAGTGGGTTTCTTGGAAACGAATATATTTTATGTATCGGGACTGTCACTTACATGTGTGTAACACGCACGGGGACTCCTGGAGTGCCGTTGCAGCTGATATTTCGATATTTAAATAAATTATGCCTCTGCAATGCTATCCAGTATATCGTGACAGTCAATAGCAGGGTTACTAATACGACTTAAGGGTCCCCTAGTCGGCGGCACGAACTATTTTGTGCGCGAGGTTAAAATGCTTGCTATCTCATCCGACAACACGTGCGAAAGAGATAGATGCTGTGATGAACAGTAAGAAGCTAGTTCGCGTACGAATTAGCACTTTTGCAATGTTGTATCGAAATGGATTATGATTTAGGACGAAAACAAGCACGCGTAATTTTATAAAAAGACCTTTGGGAGTCTAGATATCATGAAAAAACGAGTAAATGTATATTTCCAAAATAAAATTATTTGAATTGTTGAATTACTAATATATCCCTGTATAGAGGCCGTTTTGCAATTTTCCTTCTTCTTATGGTATTTATTTCCGTCCAAAGATTCGTTAAAATATGGAACTTTCGAAGCTCATAACTTTCAAATATTTTATATTTTACTTTTTTGTTTCCATACAGGGCTAGATAATAATGAGACTAGTTGATGTCATTCTTTATTTTGAACGTACATCGTCAAACAGTCGAGTAATCGCTAGACTACGTTTGTATGGAAGAATGATCGCCTAGTGTAACCTTAATGGTGAAACTAAAGGATATTAAAGGGTTCCATTTCAGTAATGTACAGACAGACAGATTGAAATTCTATAGATATATGAATTTTATCAACAAATTTTAGCGAATGTGTCTTATGATTCAATTTAACAACCGGGTCAACAATATGTATTTTATTTGTAAATCCTGTTTGCGGTCAACGTTCTATATTATACATGATATACGGGACATTTACACGGCTTGTTTTACAAAACAAAAATCAGCGATACGTGTCGATTTTGTAATTCGTTTTCAGTTGACTCATTACAGTATTCCTTGACCGAGTTTTCGTAAGAACAAGAATGCAGCGGAGGTTAAGGCTGAGAGTACCTATCAACAATGATTTTGCATAACTATAATTGAAGCATCGCATGCTGCAGACGATTAGATAGTAACTAGAATGTAATTTAAAGTGTAATTAAATTAATTTCGTAATTACTTATGATACGGTGAATAAGCTTTATTATTCGATTTGACAATATCAACATGATTTTTCTTAACTAGGAGACCCTGTTGATGTTGACCTGTTAGCCATTCCTTTGCGTGTTCATATTATAATCCCTAAACCACTCCAGTATTAAGGCGAACCAAAAAAAAACGGTCAAGTGCGTGTCTTCGCACATTTAGGGTTCCGTACCAGACCGCAAAATTAAGTTGGTTGTAATAGGAGAAATTAAGGAACTTCAGAGAAGACATTTTATTCTCCAATATATTGGTATTTGTTAGTAAAATATACGTAATAATAAAAAATATCACCAAATTCAAGCCCCCCGGCTTTACTTGTATGGGAACCCCCTTAAAAACATTAAAAAATAATTTTTGTCAGTTTATACGTACAGTTTTGGCTCAAAAAGATATCTTTACTGTGAAAATTTAGAAAAAAAGTGAAGACTGTGCTCCAACCGTTTGTCTGTAAAACCCGTGTGACAGACGATGGACACGTGAATGACAGCATGTCATGGTCCGTTTGGACCCTTCGGGTACAGAACCCTAAAAAATAATCAAATCGGTCGAGTTTTTGCGAACCGGCAATTGTTTTTTTTATATTTATATTCTAAATATTGCACTTTATTTGTCTCTATATTACCCAAAGGTTGACAAGAACATGCTTTTGGCATTAAGTCTGCCTATGGTACATTTGAAGTGAAAATAAATGTTGCTTTTGCTTAATGAGAACTTTTCACAATTGAAATAGTTAAAAAACCTCGTCAATCAGTAAGTTTTGCCTTGCAATGGAAACTACTGGAAATCACACAAAGCGAACAGCTATCTATCAATCAGGCGGTCAATAACCTGGAATAATAAACGGAAAACGTGTGAGCCGCGAGAGTGGCGACTGCGGAGAGTGGCGTCATCTCAGTCAGCTGGACACCTGTCATAGCGCCGATTTCACAGCAATTAGCAATTCTACGTGTCTATGACGACAGCTATAAAAGTGAAGATAGTGTATCTTATGTGTCATTTCATTGGTTTAGCCACGATGGCGATGGTATTTTTTCTTGTTTACCTCTCAGTGACCTTATTTTTTTTTTTGACTATAGAGACCAGACTTGTTATTATTTTAATGTTAAATGATTAATAATATGGTCACGCTAATGACCATCCGGTAACCACAATATTTTTTATTTGAAATATGTTTTTTGCGGAGGCTTGATATTTACGCTCCTACCTACTTTGTTTTAGGTATACACATCATGTCTAGTTTCTAGACATAGGAAGTATTTATCCCAACTTTCCCTATAAACGTCCCAGTCAGAATTTAAGTCTGGACGATCTCGCAGAACTTTTGCCTGTACTTTAAACTCGAGTACAGTTCTTTGTGATAAGCATGCGAGCTTTAAACTATAAATAGCTTGTCTTGAGCTGATACTGCAAAAAGAAGCAAAACAATGCATACAAACGACAAAATTACCAGTGTAATGTATGTATGAGCTTCGCATTGTCATTGAAAAAATGCAACTACCAGTTACAATTCGCATTGTATACTACACTATATGTAGCGCCATTGAATTATAAATAAAATGCGTAAACAAATATCTTAGGAGTATAATCAAAGCGTGAATCACGCCTTAGATACACGTAGGAACAAGCTAATTGCACTCGAATAAGGTTTGTCAACTCGTTTTTACATTAACTATTAAATTCCTGGAAATGCGGCGTCATACGTTTCACAGCTATTAAATGAGTTCCGAAAACTCGCGGCACATTATTTCGTTGACACTAAATAATATTTTTAGTCCAGTACAAAATAATGTTGAAAAGTTGCGGGTTTTTTGGTATAAATAAAAGTGGTGTGTGAACATACACGTGGTGACGGGGAAGTTTGTTTTGTCGTTATGCAGAGAGAAACGGATTACCGGATAGGGTTAGATTTAGCAACTTGCTTCAATTTGAATGCGTTCCAACTTTGCCATTATACTGGCTGTTATTCACAGTTTTTGCTGTAAGCCGTATAGTTAAACGAGAAACATTTAGATTAGTTTTGAATGGTTAATAATATCAAAATACTGCGTATCAAAGTGTTATAACACAAAGAGAGTTACGTAGCGTATATTTCACTGTTGTGATTAAAATCCATGGCGGTTGCATCTCTTACTGTCGGAGGCAAGTTTGTCTAGTGTAAAGAAACTGAAATGAGCAACGACGTACAGTCAAGCAAATTGATTCATGACCCATCTGGCCGATAATTCGTTTGAAACCTTCAAAACATTAAAGTTTTCTTGTTATAGATACCACTCATGGTGCACTTAAAACGTTTTATATAATACTAGCTGCCACCCGCGTGGTATTTGTACTTCTTATATATTATGCCTATTCCGATGCTACGATAGCTGTAAAGTTTAACTAGGTCCAGTAGTTTTTGCGTGAAAGAGTAACCAACATCCATCCAGCCATCCATCCTCACAAACATCGGTCCTTGATAAAAGTGTGCAAAGTTTCAAATTAATCCGACGTTTTGAATTGGGTGGAAATTACGTTCAAAGATTCCTTTACATAGATACATACATACCAAACTAATAAAAGCGTGTTAAAAAAACTGTGTCAATGCGACAATGGCGTCGTCAAGAAGATATTAAAAGGGTTGCATGTCATTGAAATGACAGAAATATGGTTAAATAAATTGTCAATGTTTATGATATCGAAAACAAGTTTGTTACTGAGGCAATATAGATTTAAGCAAAATTCGACCTAATTGTATTAGTCTGTAAAAAACGTAGGTTTTGATGGGTCATGAATTAACCTGTCGACCGTACCTATAATAAAGACCACAAAAAATACCAACACACTAATAATACTAAGGCCCTTTCCTGATGGCAGAACGCAATTCAATTTATATCATACCGATTAGCGATTTTCCTAAACGAAATTGCAAGTATGTGCACAAGGACGCAATGCGATGCAATCCGACCGATACGGACTTATTTTTTCCTTTGAAAATACGTGCGCGATATCGCCTATCGAAGCGACGCGCGTCTTGCGGAATGGCCTAAGACGTAAAGTCATTGGAACTATGAATGCTTTCATGATTCATGTATGGACAGTGTAACTTAGCCGCCTACAGAGAAGAGAACTGAACTAGGAATACAGGGCTACCGCTGTGGTTAAATGCTATTGAAGATTTATGCCACGTAGAAATAGCGTGATTATCCGAAAACTACTTGATCTAAATGCTTTTTCAGAGAATAACAACAATATGCTGTATACGTATGATTGGAACATGAATAAAGGCGCAAAATGAATCGATAGGACAAAATATCCCTGAAGTTTGTATTGGAAGGAAAAAGTTTGTATTGGCCATTTACAGTGCATTTAGCTGCCGTGAATAGACGCAACTATTTGTCCGAAGAAAGACGGACAACAAGACAGCTCGTCGATACGGATACAACTATCCAAGCTTACGAATCAACTACTCGGGAAATAATGGGCAATTCAGCATTCAGCTGCTTGATTACTTCTATTTAGATTGTTCTGTACTGTGTTCAGAAAGAAAAGAGGAAAACGTAGAAAATGTTTGAAATTAATTTGAAGTTGGGTTCCTGATAGATAGAGTTGTATTTGCAAACGCAGATAACTTAATGCTATTAAAATAGACTGAGCTGAGATGAGAATAAGTCTCATGATGTATACAGAAGAGAAAATTAAGAAAATAGATCCGCTTTCCATACGCCACATTAATTCTAACCGCATTAAACAGGTTTATAATGTAAACAAACATTAAGAATTTTGTGGAATTTAAAAATAGTTTTCGTAAAAAAGATGCGAAGAAAAGTTGAGTGACCCCACCGGCCAAACTCAACTTGAATGCTACAGACAGACTAGAGGCAGACAGAATGGTAGGTATTGAATTATTGATGTAGCCGGAAGACCTTTAATAGTTTAACTGTAGGCTACCGAATTTAGCTGCTGTAGTTTTGGCTTTATTTGTGGGCATTGCATAGATTCAGAGAAGCGTAACGCTTACCTTCTCTAGGTTGACAAGAGCACTTGCTGCCGAGCACTTGGCATGTCACTTTCACAGCTCGATCTGCGTAGCAGCTGATATATTCAAGAGTAGACATCACACAGCTGATTTTAAACGCTTTGTAACAAGACAACCATCCATCAAGAAGTTAATTAAGTCTAGATTTATAAATCAGTGAAATCTAAATGTAAAACACGGCACCTCCTCTAAGTCTATCAAAAACCGCAAGGTCGAACCCCGCGTTGTTCTATAATTGTACGAATCAAACTGTGTCGATTTAATTGGGAAGCACCGGCCTGTTGCCACCGCACTGACCAGATGGTCAATAAAAACACACGCGTCGCGGTCGTCTCTTCAAAGAACTCGAATGATGTACACTGTTTACTAACATTCTTACAATGGCGAGGTGACAGCAGGTACTTGGAATTCTCATACAGCGATTCAATTAGTTTTAAAAGCATTCATCATTGAAACATTGTCAGATACACTCATGTCTAAGTCGGTGATCAAAACTATTAAATCTATCTCTATTATATTGCAAACTGTGCATTTCCATCCGTTTTAATTGCAATGCTGATCCGATTTCCCTCATCGTCAAAAAATACCAAACTGGCCTCCGCCATGCGAAAATATGGATTGCAAAAGTTATTTTGATAGAACAGCAAATATCAAATATCAGTTTGAGTGAACAAAATAAATACGAGTGGTGATTCGTTTTTTCAAGTTTTACACGAAAATACCTAGAATTGGGCAAATGAACAACAAAATCTATTTACAGTGAAGAGCAAACGGAAAATGGGAAACTCGCTGCCGGCCAACGGTTCTTCGAATAAAGAGAATTGTGAGCTGCAGAATAGACAATTACGACAATTAAAACTCAACGCTTCCTATGTGAAACGTGTTAGATTAGCTGTCCTAGGTGTGAGAGTATGTAAAACTACAGGATAAGGCCGGCTAGAAATCTGTTTAGAAAATATCAAGTTCTTGAATTTGCAACAAACGTGATGGAAATTGAATAACAGATTAACTGAAAATAACACTACTGCAAAATAGAAAATTCAGTGAGTACGTAATTAGCGTCCGTGAAAACATATTTAACCAGAATAAACGAAATAAAGTCATTAAGACTTCTTCATAAAACTATCGTTACGCTTCTGACTAATCTGCACTTCATTAAATTCTACGATGATGATTTCCAATTTTAATCACATTAAAGAACAAAGGTCAAATACGACCTGACCGAAATATATTTTTTTAAGTATGAATTACTTGGTGGTCGTTTCACGACCACCAAATAATTCATAATTAAAAAAATTGTGACTTATTTATACATGCTTCGATCGACAATCAATTGAACACGTAATTATTACACGATATCTTGCGAAAACACCCCGATTCAACGGTGAATACCTTTAGAAAAGCTGAATCGATTAACATCGAAAATAGCTAAGAACACTCTTGATAAAGTCACCTTTCAACAAAAAATCGAAATCAAAATCGGTTCATCCGTTTTTGAGCTATGATGCCACATACAGATACACAAATACACAAACACACAGGTACACACAACAAACTTACAACACCCCTCTTTTTCCGTCGGGGGTTACAAAATACTAGGTTTTATTGTGGAAGTATTATTATTTTTGTAATGTATTATCAATAACATCATGTTTTGCTGGGGGGGATATGGATTAAGTATTCCGAAACAAGTTGCAAATAAAAGGTTGACAGTAAATATAGAATTCACTAATACCTAGAACGGAACGTTTAATGACATGAGAGCTGTCAAAGTGTTTGTTTGACATGGATAGAATTCGAACTGTCAAATGTATGAAAATAATACACAATGAGAACTGGTTTCATCATAAAATCATACCCTTATTCATGACAAGGTTTTTGCAGTTTCGATGAGGTTGTAGTAACGACTGTAGACTTATTACACGTCATCATAGCTTATTATTTTTTTATTTCTTTTTATAAATAATATATTTTCAATTTAGCATTGCTGATTGTGTCTAGGGAAACGAATCAATATAAAAGTCATTCATGTTCGCGACATTTTGTAGAAGGTTCACAGCATGTATGGGCCGTGGCCGATGTTCTTTGGTTCGTCCATGATTTCATTTAATTTGGTAAATGAAACACTTACAATAATAATTTTCTGTTGCAATACTTATCTTTTAATTATTTGTTCGTATAATTAAATATAAACTGAATGCAAATATTTATTATTTGACTAAATTAAAAAGTAAACTCAGTCGCAGTCTCTGATCCATGACAAAACTTCTTAACAAAAATTCTCGGAACATGTCTAATAAATACTCGTAGGTTAAATGCAGTCCAACCTACGGGTTCTTAAAGAAATAAAAAAGTTATGCGACGGCTTCCGTCGTCTACCTGCCAGTGTTATCACGTTACCTCCACCCTCGGGACCGAGCAAACTGTGTACAAACGGATGGATGCAACTCAAATAAAGCAAAAACGTGTTAATTAAAACACGGTCCTTCGATCCGTACAGAGATAGAGCAATGCTTTTAGTCTCGATGCAGTTGAGTAATACTATTATTCAAGCTTTGATTCATGAACATATTTGTCGTTACTGTATCGAACGTTCGCTTCATTGAATTCATTATTTGTTTTAGTAAAGGATCCTGTCTTTTGTAAAACAGATAACAGGTTCTGACTGGACGTATAAAATGTGTCAGGAGCGATGCAAAAAGTTGAAAGTTGTCCGTTTGAAAGCTCCATCCGATTACTAATGAACGGGTTTAATTCAATGGGATCTGCACTCCCTTTGTCCTGAATATTTAATGCATCAGATATAAAAATACTGACTGTACATAAAGGAAGTATGTTCTAATAAAATAAAATAAAATTAAAAGAAAGATTTTCAATGATATAAAATCGATGGGATGGTTTTAAACCGACTCATGAAATCACATAGACATCGGTCATCGGATTGAGTAGTTTTAATCCCTGCGCGATACCAAACCCAATTGATAGGAACTATTCATTGAGTTATTTAAGGCTTTTGTGGCTAAAACGGAACAGGTCAATGGTCGACAATCAACGACTGAACAGACCCAACAGAAACAAAAACCTTTTCCGATGCCACCATTTTATCCGGCCGACACATTTTGTTGTTCTTTTATTCATAAAGCGAAGCGTGAATAAACGAGAAGGCAAAAGTATCGAGTCGTCTACACAAACAAAGTTGCAAATGCGATTTTCTGCAGATCAATCTGATTTAACCTATTAGTGTGGACTGTGGATGCAGAGGAGGTGAACGCTCGGGTCAATTTGAGTAGGTATTTGACTGCATAATAGAGCTAGTTCAGTTTGGTAGAAAAGGATGGTCGTAATTCGTGTAAGATATTCTAAAACTATGCGCTATTAAACCGTTAGTATTATTTATTATTGACAGTGTCGACAGGCATTCACCTCGGAGGGTCCTACCTTCTGGCTCTTCCTGGTTCTCAAAATAGGAAGGCAGATCGGAGATCAATATGATTTAACCAATTAGTGTAGATGCAGTGGAGGTGAACGCTCGGGTCAAATTCAATTTGAGTAGGCCGCCATGATAGTTATTTCAGTTTGGTGGCAAAGGAGTGTTAGTGATTGGTGTAAGGTATTCTAAAACAATGCGCAACTAAGCCGTTTCTAATTTATGACTGCCAATTTCAACCAGCATTAAGAAAGCTCTAAGATCTTAAAAAAAGAATAATGATACGAAACCATTATTAATATTTATCCCGGTCTTTTTAATATTTAATGATAATTCCGAGGGACAGAACTCATTTGTAATCAGCAAAAGCTTGCAAATTATTTCAATGCTACGAAGTTCATAATGCACTGAGGTTGAAAAGAATCCCGCTCAGACACACAAATCACTAATATTTACACTGAGATAAACAACAGCTAATACTTAGGTTCGTATACCTTTGGAGCTATGTAGCTCAGCGAGTGTTTGATTAATCTGTCTAGATAATTTTATAGAACTATTTTTAAGAACAAAAACTTACCACGCATTTTCCTAGATGCGCTCCCACTCGACGTAAATTATAGTTAAGTATGTTTCGCAAAACGATAAAGGAGAGAATATTGAAATAGTAACAAGTTACGTGTGGGTACACAAAACATGCTACATTTCAGTTTTCGTATTCCGAAAATGATTTGACGCTACGGACATTATTATATTACATTTCAAAATGAATACCCGGATTAATCTAAATAATTTTGGTCTTTTTAAGACGTCCTTTTCTGTCATTTAAATTACTCTGTATTTGTAAAATGGGTTTTGAATGTGTACTTACCTACATAGCAATTAGTGGCTATATTTCATTTCCCTAAACTTCTTAATCCGGCAGTGATTAAGTCTTTAAGATAAAAATATCCTTAACGACTACCTGTATTACTGATAGAATCGCGACCAGGTTTCTATGAATAACATTAAAACTAGTTTCGTTGATCAACATCTAGTATAAACAAACGGACCGCGTCACTAATCAACATTTATTTAACCAATTAATAGCTTAAATCTCGGATTAGACTGGCTTCAAAACCGGTTTTTTTTAACTATCTAGTAGCAATTGCGAATAGTGCATCAATAAGTATACATAAAATTTATAAGGACGAAGGAAAGTGGACCATTTTTGGTTCTTTTTATCTGATTGTACTTACACATACCTTCACAAAGTTCGCATTGTCAAAAATAAACTTGGCTCCAATTTTGCATGAGCTTTGAAAGCCATCACCGGGCAAGTAAAGAAAATGCTCGACCGCGAAATAAATGAGATTTAAAAATATCAAATACTATATATAAGGAAGAGAAAATGGTTAGCTGGGCGAGGATATATCTTACTAATATCATAGATAATATACTAGCATACAGATGCCTCATCCCATACTAAGAAACCATGCCGACGGAACTAGCGTTTTTCGTCTGATTTTTTTTGTACATCGATCACGTTTGGTTCCATTCCACGGCGATAGATAGACGGTGTTAACAGCGACTTGCAAATAAAAGGGTTACTCGGTTCGTGAATATTTTTCTTTAAATACAGTGCCGTTTTGTTTTACAGTTTTTATATTAGTTTCATTGCACCATAATGTGTTAGCGAAACAAATTTAAAAAATCGAGTGGAATGCCTCAGATAATTACCTATTTAAAATCGGGTCCTTTTGGCATCAAATTTAAATGATCAGTTCAAATAATCTGCGAAATGCGAATTAAGAGCCCAATATTCCATAATTTTGTGCTTAGGAGCCTTGATTAAACAAGAACACACAATTTTTATGTTCAACTCCAGAAAATGTTGATTTTACACACGATTCAATAACTAATCGGTGCATATCGCGCCATCTAGCGAGATTAATTTGAACCATATTTTCTTTCCTAGTGTTGGGACCCCGTGCTAAAATTATAAATGCGAAAGTTTGGATGGGTGTGTGTATGTTTGTTACTCTATCACGCCAGAACGGCTGAATGGATCTGATTAAATTTGGCACAGTCTGGAATAGCACATAGGATACTTTTTATCCCGGGAATATGTTCCCTAGGGATAATTGTCGAACATCACGCGGGCGAAGCCGCTGGCAGAAGCTAGTAAAATATGAAATGAACCGAATGAAAAGGATCAAGTAAGTATTTTAAAATTTTCAAGGTTATCATTGAAAATATTCAATGAAAACAATATAGATCAAATATTTCAATGAAAAGATTACTATTAGCTGCATCACCTCTGAGATAAGAGGCTATCTCCTAAGCGCTGCCGCGTTCATAATTGTTATTATACTCTGATTTTTAATTTCGTAGACTAAACAAACATTTGGGGGGTTGTCAATTTATAGTTATACAAAAATAGTGTCGTATCCTGACTATCCTGAGTGATCGAAAATCGAAGTAGATCGAAAATGGAACTATTTCACGGAAAAAAATAATACATTTCTTAAGAAACCAGCAGCCCTTATTTAGTTTCTACTCATTTATGTCAGACTTCATCTTATCGATCGCATTTATTTTATTGATGATTTCATATTTAAAACAATAAAAGTTTATGTACTATGTACCTATGTGAATACTGTTATATTAAAATATATTACTTTTTATATTCATAAAACTTTAATTACACCAATTAGTAAAATTAAATTGAGGAATCATGTCACTTCGATTCGATTAATCACTTATGATTGAGCCTTACCTACAAAACTATGCTCCGCGCTTGCAACATTAATAAAAATAAGATCATTGGTTGCTGTCAGTTTAGTCTACGAAATTAAAAATCACAGTATAGTGATGTATCGACCACATAAGGAAGTCAATCCACCCTGCCACCACATACCACGCACTATAGGTCTGTAGATAGTAGAGTGATCAAAGGGATCACATCCACTGCATTAAGGATCAATATCCTATCCGCCACTGACAATTACTTCCATCCACAAATCTGTACCTACGTGATAAAATCTGGCTCAAAGGACTAGAAGCATGTTTGTATTTCGTTATTGAGTGTGCATACTAATTTGACACGTTCTAAAAGAACAACTAACTTATTTAGTTCTTTGAGATTCTCGGGAACCTAGGGTCCCAGACCTTTGAAAGGCGTACCAGGGGCTGAAACCAACGCCCAGATTCATGTTAGACATGTAGGATGAAATGTGACACGAACCGGCGATTATCCCTGTATTCTGCACTAGTCACTACGCCCCAAGGACAATCCCCGGCTGCTGCAGGACTAATGCAGAATATGGAGACAAAACACATTGGACTACGGGTTTGGGAGGTTTAGTGGATCGATTACCTAAAACTATAGAAGGACTGAAGGACTATTGGCCCCTGCCACTATTGATCTACACGGCTATAAAATGGCAGGGGATGACTTGCAGACTCAATTAATGGCCCGCCGATACAACAGTCGCTAGCACTTCAGTGACGTAGCGCCAACATATACGGAGGTGCTTGAGGAGTGGACAGTAATACCACGGCTATCAGGACAATCCCGGCAGAACGGTCAAGATCGCTACCAACATCTTACTGGGTTAACTTCCTTCCTCCGAGCACGTTTGCTCTTGCGAATCTCCACTCAAGCCAGCCAATTAAGGCAAGAGAGAGGTGGGAGCTCTGTTCCCCGTCAGTGTTCACACCGACCGCCAAATAAAGGCAAGCCGGAGATGAGGGCCAAGACTTCTCCCTGGAGATCAGGTCCGTGGGGTCGCCACTGCCCACAACAAGGCTGCCCTGCGGATTATATCTCTCTTAGTCTGGCCCCACACCCTAGGCATGTTGCGGCAAAGTAGTATTATAGTTATTATTACGTAATATAATAGTCTACGTACGAATAGTACTGTCGTAAAGCTTCTCAAGTATTTTTCTATTGTTTAAAAGAGTTTAAACTCATTAAATATCTGATTCAGTTTCGCATAGGTGTGAGGCGAAACACTTCATCATTAATTACTAAAGAGTGGTTTATTTTAATAATTAAAATGTTGTAATGAATCCTTTTTAACGCTTACGTTTGAACTTCCGAACTGATATATCGAATACCGCTACCGGTGAATCTGTTTGCTTTTACCGAAGGCATCCGAAAAATATCGGCAGGCGTTTAAATGTTTCAATAAATACGACTTTCATGACCAATTTATTATATTCAATCGTAACGTTGCCCATTTCTATTTTATCGTTGTGTTTTTGTTTTATTTGGGGCGTC
This sequence comes from Orthosia gracilis, assembly GCA_947562075.1. NCBI lineage: Eukaryota > Metazoa > Arthropoda > Insecta > Lepidoptera > Noctuidae > Orthosia > Orthosia gracilis. Next base: position 8,071,815 of record OX387268.1, read on the forward strand.
TGAACCCAAAGGACAGACAAACAGAGGTGAAACTGAGAAAGGACATCTAAAGGAGCAGAGGATGACCTTAATATCGGTACAAAGCCTATTGCTATTTTAATAAAATCACGCGCCGCTATGTGAATCAGATCGTTCTTATGAGTTGAACTGCTTAAGAATGTCAACTAACTTTAATCTTATAGAGCGCAGCCTCTTGTAGCACTAGCTGAACAATGTGTAAGATTACGAAATAGCTAATAAACTGTCTGCCAGGATACCGAAGACCGCACAAAGCGGATAAGATTGCAAACGTACTGCGGTACCTAACAACAGACGGATTAACAACAAAGGGTTGGAGAGATTAGACAACAAGACAATAAAAGAAGCCTTAAAACTGTACAGCATCAAGTACTAAATAGGTACACCTATACATTCAGGACACCGTCTACCAAACGGTTAAGAATGTAATTCACAGTCCCGAAGTCGCCACAGTAAATTCCAGATTTCACGAGATAAAATAAATAGTTCTCGCTTGACTAAGCCTTAAGTACGACATTATGTACCGCGGTCACCTTATAGACTATGATATACTTAATTTGAAATGTTGGTATTACCTAAATATTTCACGTACCAATTGTATCAATATTTAGGAAATGGGAAGAAAGACAAAAAAAAAAACCGAAAAAGGTTGTACAAAGGCTCTTTATTAGAAAGATTTTTTGTAAAAAATTCAAAAATTTCGGTCCATCCACCATTCAATGCCTAGATATACCTCACAGAAACCTAACATTAAAATTTGAAAATGAATAAAAATCAGGCAGAGACAAAGGGATAAAACTTCATTGCGCAACTTCTTTTCTTTGTCATTCGTGCTCAAAAAGAGCCTTAGTTGCATTTTCTTCCATTCCAAAATTACCACGAAGACAAAAGCACGCTCGGAAAAACAATACTGTTCCAGTAACGAAAAAACAATTAAAGGTTCGAGTGGGCTTGAGGCAGATATAAAGGCATCCCGGACTCGCGCAGTCCCGGCTGTATAATAAGGCCCTTCAAGACCAAGAGACAGACGAACATCGTTGACATTCGCACGAAGTGCAACTCTAGCGGGAGCGAGATGAGCTGATTTGACAGATATCGGAGAGCAATTGCTTTCAATAAATTCGCAAAAACCTTTTCAGTTTTCTGCTTTCCGTTGAACGTGTCGAAACGAATCGTAACAAGATAATAGATGAATAGATTATGCATGTTTGCAATCTCTGTTATTTTGCTCCAATTAAAACGATGAACCTCGTTCGCTGACTGCTTGTTTTAGGTTTGATCAAACTAGACAAAGACTAACATTAAAATTCTACCAATTCAGTTTGTTGACAAATTGTAATTTAACTGAGAAAATTTCGAGCAGAACGTCAGGAGTTTATATGCACTGCCAGCTTCACTTTGAAAGATGAGACGTCTTTACCGCTCCCCATATTCACGAGACATGTTCCGCTAACAGAAACCGCTATCAATTAAAGCTTCTTCAAAGTAAGTGCCACTAATTAGTAGGTTTGTCGCGTAAGGTATCACGTGCAGACTCATTATATCATAATAAACATTGTTACAAGGCGGCGGATGTGGGTTTCCGTAGTGTGGTACTTACATGGCTACCTAAATACCTGTACGTAATTAGGTCCGGCACCGCACGCCCGATGGAATGGAAAGCGTGGTTTCACTCACTAAACAAAAACTACGCGGGCCGGCCAGCGTTTATCACCTCTGTTAATATGGAAATCTTTTTAACAGGTGTATAAACTATGGGCTAGTGGCTCGTGGCTAAATAATAACAGCTGCACAGATCGATCTTCAAGGTTAAGCAACGCTTGACGAGGTCGTTCCGTGGATGGGTGACCATTTTCAACATACCGAGTTTGCTCCGTGCCTCGGAAAGCACGTTAAGCCGTTGGTACCGGCTGTCATTTGAAGATCTTTGACAGTCGTTATAGGTAGTCAGAAACTTCAGATCTGACACCAGTCTTGCCAAGGGGTACCGTGTTTTACCCAGTTACTGGGTTGTGGAGGTCAGATAGGCAGTCGCTCCATGTAAAACACTAGTGCTCAGCTGAATCCGGTAAGACTGGAAGCCGGTCTCAATATAGTTGGGAAAAGGCTAGGCAGATTGATAAACTATTGGCTAGTGTAAACTTTCAGATTAGGCGTTCAATGTTCAATAGTGCATGAAATTTTTAAAGCAGTTCTTGCTAATTGGTTTTCATCCGTATCAAAGTGGTGGTCCAGTGGCTAAGACCTCGCCTCTCGTGCTTGAGGTCATAGGTTCAAATACGGGTAAGACTTTTTCAAATTCATAATGTACTTTCTATGTTTATCTTGGACATCACAGGTAACGGTGAAAGAAAATATGGTGAGGAAACCTGGACTTATATAGTTAATGTAAGTCTGAAATAACCAAGTCAGAAGCCAGTGGTGTTCCCAGAGGCGGCAAAATTAACTCTGACACCAGAGGTCATCCTCACTCGAAAAAGAAAGATCCCGATCATGTTGCGAAATACCTCATATTTGAAAGAGGGAAAACGTGTAGGTTTTTATCACAAACATAAGTCTAACTAGATAACGCAAACCCTCCATCTGTATGAAAACCAAGCATGCCAATCATTCAATAAAAAAAATACATGCCAATGAAAGAAAACATTTCCAATGAATCGGCCAACTTTTTCTATACATTCTTTACAGCTCAATATGGCATAAAAAGGCATTTTCCTAGATTTCTGATGCTAAATGAAAAGCTCAGATTACTATCATTGATCGTAAATTTACTCCGTTTTTTGGCACGCGAGTTACATACAATCGCGTCATCTAGTTTGATTTATGTCTGTGGTTTTTACCATATTCATTATTTTTATTTATATAACCAAAAGTTACAAAGAAGCAATAAGGGGTTTACACAAGTATCACCGATCGATAGCGATTCAAATCAAACGTGACCAGTTCACCAACCCTCTAACGAAGGAACGAACAAAACAAGTTTATTAAAGTTTCAATCGTTTCCGATCCAATTGAACTTTCTCAAAGCTATTTTTAATTTCGTTCATATTTTATAAGAGGGATCATAGAGTCAAGCAAATGGTGGAAATCTATATATATAAAAATGAAACCCGTTTTCCGTTGTCACGGCATCACGCGTGAACGGCTGGACCGATTACGCTAATTCTTTTTTTGTTATGTTTTCTATTGTTAGGAGAAGGTTCTTATGAAAGAAAATTAAAAAAAAAGCAAAGGTAGGGTAGGTAGGGTAGGTAGGGTAGGTAAGGTACGTAGGGTAGGTAGGGTAGGTAGGGTAGGTAGGGCAGGTAGGGTAGGTAAGGTAGGGTAGAGTAAGCAGTTGACGGGAGCGAAGCCGCGGGCACAGCTAGTTACCAATAAAAAAGAAAATGTATTTATTGATCTTAACTTGTTGAGGGACCGAGAAATAACTCGGACACTTCACTATTATTTTTATGCAGTTTTGTATGTTTATTGCTGTTGAAACTGGAAGTTCAGAAGCCAAACAGGTGTCAAAGATCCCACGGGCCAGTCCCAGGACATTCTTTAGGAAGAGCTGCTAAAGTTCAGCTTTTCTTCGAACTTTTTCTCAGAATAAAACAATCTACAAAGGAAATAAAATATCGGATCTGTTTGCAGTTCATTGTTATACAATTAGACAAGACAATATGCAAAATGTAAATGGTAATAAAGTTGTGTCTATCTACCACAGCGACAATGTTTGATGGCTTAGGCGTTGGTAGGCAGACATTAAGTCATAGATATAGTATGTACAAGATAAACAGAGTCAGATGAAAAGCGAAACCAAAAAAATAAAATCTATGTGTGAGGGAAATTGTCCATGTGTTAGTTAAAAAAGTGTTGTTAAAAAGTCCATGTTCAGTATCGATATCGATACTTGGTGAACACAATAAGAAACAAGATTAAAGGATTGTTGCCGTTGTTGTTTATATTGAACTGTTATAAAAACTGGGCAAAATACATGCTTGCTTGTACAGAATACTATCTAGGTTAGCCACTAACTAACCATACGATAGGAAGTGTCATTCTTACAGGCACAAATAAATTAGGTATAGATTCTTTCATTAGGATTCGTCGTTGTTTTCTTAGTATGCAGTAGGTATTTCAATACGAAATGTTTACTACATATTGTAGAGACCATCCATCTCTGTTTAAAATTCGAATCCATTTTTCTCTTAATACAGAATTATTTGGGCATCTGTAGGTACATAAACATTACAAATTATTATTTACACAACAGAACAATTTGCACTGGTGAGCAGAGCACCCATGTATTCAAGACACTGTAAAACTAATAAATGCAAACAATATGACATTCCTAAACCTACTCCAAAGTAATAAAACATCAAAACTCTCCGAAACATTTTGAAAAACTAAGGCTAATATAATAAACATGCAACTTAAAGTACAGTTTAGATGAACACATCTTCTCAATCCTAACTTAAATCTATTTAAACAAAACTTGACTAAATAAGTTTGTATTCATGCCATGATGTCACTATGAAAAGATTAAGTTTTTATCGATACTCCTGACGTCACCGCTTTGTCAAGCCCTAGCGTAAACAAGCAATTTTCTCTTTTACATTATATTTTAGCAAATTCTGTTTAAATATACGAAATATACTTTTATAAAACAATGGAAATCAATATACTATTGTAAGAATATTTTTCTGAGCCGATTACTAGCAGAAATTTGTCAAAATATGGTTCGAAATAATCCAAGGACAAAATTGTATTTACCTATGAAACATGTATTTATTGGGGTTATTTCGTCTTGTAACGTCACATTCACTCACAGAATAAGCCAACATAGTTGCATAATTAATATTATCAATTTAAATCTAAAGATTATTATTTAAATGCAAGAAATTCACCGCTGTGTAAAACAGAAGGGACGCTATGGACCCCTTCTCGCGAAAAAAATGACATATTGCTACTTCATTCACTCTCTCTTTTTCTCTTGGGCGTTTAGTACTTGATTAGGTTTTCTCGCTCGCACCCTTCGTGTATCTTTTTGCGTAGCAAAAAAATTCTAAATCTATGCATTAAGTCATAATCTTTGTCTTGCATTGTTTCATTTGATCTTCAAATGGTTTGGTACAAAACAGTTGTTAAACCAACAAGTAAAATTAAAAAAAATCCGACACATTTTTATTTCATGCTACATAATTTATCTATTAGTAGACACGCGTCGTTCGACAATCAATTGAACACGAGACACGTGACACATAATTATGAGACGATATCTTGCGAAAACACCCCGATCCAAGCGGTAAAACACCCATAACCATTAAACGGTTGAATTCGATTTCATTAAACATAGCTTACAGCAGTTTCGATAAAGTCAACTTTCAAACAAAACAAAAACGGAATCAAAATCGGTTCATCCGTTTAGGAGCTATGATGCCATAGACATATACACAAACACACAGGTACACACGACAACCTTATAACACCCGTCTTTTTCCGTCATGGGTTAACCAGTATAATCTAATGCAGGTACCTTCTGGAACGTTCAAGTACAGTCTCCTTAAGACCACGACTACTGCCAAAGAACTTGAGGGAACAAAACGCGCACTCGTTTCATGCCCGCGCGACCCAAAATTTAGTAGCTTTTTTGGACTTTCGTTATTATTCTATAACTTGTTTTGGTTCGATTGTCGTGTTTTATCGATTTTAGACATAACTTTACAAATTAATTACACTTTGTTATAGGAATAAAACTCAAAATTTGCTTAGATCAAATTATATCATAATTTTTTTCCAAAAAATTACGACTAGTCATTTAGACGTGATTCTCATTTTAAAATCAGCTACTCAAGGGAATCGACGCCTTAATTCTCCATATCAAGTAATTAGTCATATAAGATCTTAACGTGTGGACTATTGTTTTATTAGAACTTGCACAGATGCAGTCAACAGGTTTATTAATTAGACATTGTTCGTATTTAAATATACCTGAAAGAAAACAGTAGCGCTTCGCTCTCTAAAAAGCTCTCTTTTGAGTGCAACTAACAAATGGAATTGTAATATAAAAAAGAAGAAAACTACTCACTTCTAAAAGCAAGCGTTGAAAAGCTTCGGCGAACTGACTATGCATTTGTTCTTTGAAAGGAAAAAGGTACTTAAAAAGTCGCGAAGAAAAGTTAGCACGTTCTTAATTTCTTTAGATTTATTGGGAGTCGTCCTGCTTGAGAAAATGAGAACTAGAGGAACAAATGATTCTTGACCTAAATGCGAAGCGGTGAATAAAATACTGAAAATTAAATTGTAAGATTCTCCAGCTTTTATTAAGGAAAAACAAAGCCTTACCTGACTCTTTCTTACAGTACAAAACATCTTTCAAAATTAATTGTAGGTTTGCTAAAACCTACGTGGGATTAGATTTGAAAGAGTCTGTAACAAAATTTTCTTTGATATCACTATTTCGCCTCGGTAGCCTAGACAGGAACTACATTATCTGCAATATCCGGTCGTTTATGATCTGAGGAAAAAACGCAGCGTCTCGATATTTTCAAGCGATCGATTTCGCTCGGTTGAAAAGAATAAAAAACGTTTTTTGATTAAGTTTTTTATTTTTACAAACACTAAAACTGGCACTAAATTCGCCAGTATTTGCAATAGCTCGAGTTATACGGGCGAGCTTTCGTAAAAAAAGATGAGCAAAGTCTATGATATTTTTGTTAGTGTACAATGAAATATTTAAGCACGCAGTACACGCTTCACGGTATACAAGAATGTGCAACATGAAATAAAGCAGTAGGTATATTAACTGTTTGGCTAGTTGTTATACAAGTTTCCAATCAAGGCCGCGCCATTGTTCCTAGTGTAACCAGCTGGCCGCTTACAAGTTATGTTTAGCTTTATGTGTTAATCGAAAACTAAGTTTGATAACATACTTAAAAAGTAATCGTTGACGGAAAATAGAAAGTATAGGTACGTGTAATTCGTACTCAATATAACTTTTTGGATATACCTAGTAAAAGTGAAGTGAATGCGGCATGAAATTCGTCACAGTACTTTTACGCTTCTCGCAAGATACGAACTAACATCAAGTTCTAAGTAAAAGTCTTTTAGGTTAACGCTGTTCGCGGCAATAAACCGAAGCTTTGCAATGCTTCTTGAAATTGTCACATAAACAGAACAAATTGTTATTTTGCTTACATAACATTGCCTACTGACCTGAGTTATAAAAGGTTCTTGCGAAATTACCATACATCCCATTCATACGGGATAAATTTGGATTGTTAGCTAGCTGAATATGATGAAGGGATTGACTTAGGCATCGTAAGGGAAGCGATAACCAACGGTGTTACAGCCCGTTCGTAAAATAATTTAAGGTTAGAACATAATACGAGAACATAGGCGGAAGATTTTCTCCGTCTCATAATTTTTTTTTGGTTTGGTTAACTAACAATATATATATATATATATATATATATTATAGATTGGGCTATTTTCTGTCACAAACTTGAAGCATAAAACAAATCACAAACTCAACTTGGCCCGCTAGAGTCGTGTGTCAAAATCGATTAAAACGAGCAAGTGTTCATCGAACTTCGGATAAATAGTGCTGTCAGAGTTTGTGTACAACTTTTGCTGTGAATAAAAATACTAACAAGCTGAGTTACCGTCGGAAGGTGGACCTGTTGATTATGGTCGAGAGTGTGTTATACCTATAGTAATATGGACAGACGGAGGCGTGTCGTCGAGTCGTAGCCGGTGTGAATCAGCAACGCTCCGAGGCCGTGGTCCGAGGTGGTGCGGGTAAATTGCGCACATGTGTACGTTGCGGGATTACAATGAATCCGCTCTTGATAGTCAAAGACTACGAACAGCAGACATTGGGATTATCTCGAGCTTTGGCAGTTGCTGCAGGGTATTCGCTTGAGTATTGAAAATATCCGAAATCGTCTGAATCACCTGGGCTTTCATGCATAGGTACATACGTAATTCTCAGGTTAGCTACGCGATTATTGACATATGCGTGCATTGACTGGAAAGCTCCTCTCAACTCTGGCTCTTTTGACATACTCGTAAGACTATTTCAGTCAGTAATTGGCATGGTTCTCATATTTACAATGTCTGAATTTTAAAAAAGACTGCGCTGAGAGTTTGTCTCGATGTTTCTTCTCAGAGTGACTAGTCGGATAGGAAACACAAATCCAGTTAAATTAAACCATTCGCAGAATATAAAAGCACCGCCGCGTATCTTACGATCGATTACCGCTACAAAATCTTTAGTTTCAAAAGTAATTAAACGTTCTTCTAACCATTTAACGACCTTATATAAATTGTCGATCACCTGCACGTGGGTACAACCCACTGAATATCCGCTGCACTATAAGTCCTAGCAAATCGCTCGTAAGCTCTCAAAGGGTACCAATATCACATTATGAATGCATACTTGCAAATTGAAAAGCATTGACTCAGCCGCTCAGCGGTCTTTTTTCGTATTGGGACTTCACTAGCTTCGCACGAAAATCGATATGTTCATGTAATATCATAAACGAGCATATTAATATTTTCCCGTCAAGAACACAATATGCTTCAGTCTGCTTTATTTTTCGAAGCTTTCCCCGGAGGCCGGAGTAGTTTTAACAAGAAAAATAAATGATATAAGTTGTTACTCAAAGAGTATAATGTTGTGATAAAAAGATCAAAGAATCCTAGTTTTATAAAACATGGAACTTAGTGGAACGGTAAGACAAACAAGGTACTATGATTAAATAACTGATGTCATTTAGAAAATTGTTCGCCAACATTATGCCGTCGGCCGCTGTTACTTACCGTGTTACGAAAAAGTATCTTCAACGATGAACTACAATAACAAAAGTGATAAGTGCGTAAGTGGTAAGTGCAGTAAATGCTAATTATGTGCATATCTAAATACTTTACGAAGCTCAACTCTCTACCCCATTACCACACCACGAATAAATTACAAGCCGTAAAACGGGTCCATCGCCTTGTCTAAACAAATGAAAAAAAAAAGAAAACAACTAGCACATCAATGCATTCGACAGTCATGCCACAGTGACTAAGTGTAACAAAAAAACTTAGCCTAACTAAAAAAGAAACGATAAAGAAGCCGAAAAAATATCGGGCCCAATATTACGTGACTCAATCATACAAGGTTAAAAGGGACCCGTATTAGTAACTGCCACGTGTGTGTTGTTTGTTAGTGTATGGAAATTATTATAAATACCATTTCGTTTTTTGCAATCTAAGTGGTAACTACCGTGTGTTAAGTATACACGTTTTGGTGTAAAAAATGTAATCGATTTTTTTAGAGTTAACATTCCACTTCTGGTTGATGGAGTGTTCCATTTTGTAATGATAACCTTTAAATATTTTTCTGTTCCCTTGGCGTATACATTTTATTTACGATTGAATCGGTTTCTTCGCAAATTGAATGACTGGGTTTAAAAAGGAAGCCTAGGGAAGCGAGGTATGATACAGAAATAAAATATTGAATCTTGTTCTTGGGAAAAATCTTCCGATACAATTTGTTTGATGCAGAGTCCCGCGCACCCGTCGTGTTACTCGTAATTTTCCATTTCCTTCGTTCCGTTGCTGGATGTGAAACAATTTTGATATTTGAAAATAAATCGTAAAGTCGCAATTGTGCACATTTATGGTTCTTTATTTCTAATAATAAAACGTTGGATATAATAAGTAAGTAAACAATAACACTTAGGTTGAATCGGTTTTCCCAAATTGAATGATTTAAAAAGGAAGCCTATAAAATTACTCCAAGTATAATACTGTAATGAAATAGTGAATCGTGTTTTTGAAAAACCTGTTTTGACACAATTTGTTTGACGTCGAGTCCCGCAAATACATTTTACTTTCATTCGTACCGTTGCTGGTTGCGGAAACTATTTTTATAATAAATCATATTTGAGCACATTTATGATATTTCATAAATGTGGGCAAAAGTTCACTGGGATGTATGGATGAAGTCATTAATAAATCAAAAATTTCAAGTACCTAATAAAATCTTTTAATCTTGCATTTAAGTGTAGAGTATTAAAAGTTCGGCATTCAGCAGGTTAAATTTTAAATCTTTTCATTTGGTGAAGGTTTAACCACAATATTATACCTGTGGTATTGAACGTTTTATTCGTATGTACAGAGAAATAGTTGGTACATCACAGTCGCAGGTCGCGGTCTTTCACCTGTGAACGTAGTTGCCAATTTCCCTGAATCGACTGTTGCATATCTATTTTTGTACATACAAGCAAGTAATATTATCGCCTCAATCAATTATTTCGTATTGTTAAAAGAGAACTAGCGCATCACACGATTGTTTTTAAGAAAAAATCGAGTAACTCTTTAAATAGCCTCTACGCTTACACTTTAATTATAACTGGGTTATCACACTCATTGTTATTTTGCTGTGGAATCGGCATATTTTTTTGTCATAATCTTCCCCTATGTGATTGATGTTATAGGTAAGTAGTAAGTAGGGTTTCTGTTACCACTTAGAGTTGAAAATATGTCCATCATGTCTGATGGATACTGTTGATAAATCTACCATGGGTTTTTAAATTTCAGAAGGTTACAATTGGTGATTGCTTTTATCGGGTCCATATACACTTCGGATGATTTTTATTTCAGTTGTCGTTTACTATGATTTATTTTTACTTAGTACAAGCAATAAAAAATCGTAATTTTCATTTCTCCCTTCCATTTAACTATACCATTTGATTGTATTGAACGCGCTATTCTCTGGAACTACCAGTCGGCTATCACAAATTATTTTTGTATACGATAGGTTATTGATTATATATATATATATAGCATTACATATATTATAGGAAGGTTATTGGCAATATAGCATTACGCGAAAGTTCTTTGTTAGCCTTAAATATTGATATCTGTAAAGTAAGTCGGGAGAAAAGCGCTATTGAACTAATTTATACGCGTGCGCTGGGGTAGTGGCTAATTATACGTGAATACCATGTAGTACAAAGATATTGAATTTTAGTAGATCTAAAAATAGTCTACGATACTATATACCTATCTCTTATAAATAAGCCACATTAAGGCATTTAGGATCAAATAATTTATTGAAAATAAAGGGTGGTTTTTGGGGATTATTATAACGCAGGCATATCAATCTTTACAAGCGAAAGTTACTTAATCATCAAGACAATTTTATAAAGATAAACATTGACTTTTGTAGCAGTTATTTGACGCATAGTTTAGGGGAAAATGTAAAGTTGAAATAATTCAACATTACTATATACCGAACAGGGGTGGCGACGGGCGGGTGCTCGAGTCTGGTGTTTCATTTATGTTACTAGCGACCCGCCCCGGCTTTGCCTGCGACAAATTATACGCAAAAGCCTTCCTCGTTTCCCACTCTATCTATTGGTGAAAATCCGTTTAGCAGTTTTTAAGTTTATCGCGTACAGACGCGGCGAGGGACTTTATTTTATAATATGTAGTGATACGAGAGTGAAACCGTGGGACACAGCTAGTGTTTATATAAACAAGTTTTCGTGTAATCAAAATAACATTGGCTGTTTTCATTTGGTCAGCTTTCGCGCCTCGTTCCGCCTTCATCGATTTTTGGAATCGAATAAGGTCGTCAACCGATACCAAACCACATATTGCAAGTTACGCGCATAAAATGCTCTGATGCGTAGATTGTCTCGTTAAAATATAATCTGATCATGGTTGCCGAAATGTTTCATTTTCAGTTTGGCAAGAGGTAAGCGCAGGGTTTATTTACTAGCTCAGAACCTGCTAGACATTTAAGTAAGCACATTTGGCAATGGTAATTTGAAATTTTATTTGTGGTCAATAAAAGTCATATGTAATGAATGTGCTAGTCAGCAATTTCTCTCAACAGGTATTTATTTTATTTCCATTGAACAAACTATATTTTTGTTTCTTGGTTGACAAAAGAACGAAAATCTTTTCTCTATCTTTTTAGGGTTCCATACCCAAAGGATAAAAACGGGATCCTATTACTAAGACTCCGCGGTCCGTATGTCTGTCTGTCCATCTGTCACCAGGATGTATCTCTTGAAGCGTGATAGCTAGACAGTAGACATTTTCACAGATGATGTATTTCTGTTGCCGCTATAACAACAAATACTAAATCAGAATATAATAAATATTTAAGTGGGGCTCCCATACAACAGACGTTAACACGTACGGAACCCTTGTGTGCGAGTCCGACTCGCACTTGGCCGGTTTTTTATTAGAAAAAGTCTTTTCCTTTACGGTATTTAGTCATTATATTCAGGCACCTACAATAAATGGCAAGAAAATTACCTTAGCAATTCTCTATTATCAGTCATGGCCGGCCTCATGGCTGTTGCATAAGCTTATCAAAAGTCCAAACTACCGAACAATGTAAGACTTGGGAATATATCGACGTTGATAGCGCAAGTTTGCTCATGTGAGCATTCCGCTGGCTGTGTAGTTGGCAACTAGTATTTAGCGAACTAACAGGAGTTCCCGACTGCACGCAGTGTGTAAACACTTTAACTAATGTTTGCTCAACTTGTGTGGCGGTGCTCTTGTTCCGAATAGTTATTAAAACACGTCAACATTCAACACCAATGTTGAGAATTTATGCACATCATTTAATTTATGTATCTATTAATCTACTATTGTGATATAACCGGCGGAATCCTCAGATATTGGTACATTTTCAGCTACCGGCATCGTAGCCCGACGCGCGACGACCAGAAAACCATTATGCAGTGTTGGATTACCAATCAATCTCACGAAATATTAAGCGATGAAGCCGTCTGGCCCAGCTCAACATACAGTATTATACATTATTATCGTGAAATATGATAGGAGATAGAATGAATGCGCTCATTCATTCGTAAAAAAACCAATTACAATCAAAACTATTATTAAAGTGCATGATACAAGTACAAAAATCAATTTTTAGAAGTATTTATTAATTAAACTATTAAGACAGGTAATTTTAACTTACGGAGAAAAGTGAGCAAGCAGTGAAATATGAACCAAATTGCTATACTGTGATTTTTTAATTTCGTAGAGTGAAGTGATATTTGGAGAGTTGTTACTTTATCGTTTCATAAAAATAGTGTCGTATCCTGAGTGATCGAAAGTTAATCGAAAATTAAATAATTTCAGGGCAAAAAAAAAATTGTTTAGCAACTACTCATGTTTCTACTCATTTCAGTCAGACTTCATTTTATCGATTGCATTTATTTTATTGTTGATTTCATATTTAACACAATAAAAGTTTATGTACTATGTGTAGAATTACTGTTACATTTAAATATATTACGTTTATATTCATAAAACGTTTATTTACACCAATTAGTAAAATTAAACTGAAGAGTCATGTCACATCGATTCGATGAATCACTTATGATTGAACCTTACCAACAACACTATGCTTCGCGCTTGCAACATTAAAAAAAATAAGGCCATTGGCAGCTGTCAGTTTAGTCTACGAAATTAAAAATTACAGTATAGCATGTTAATCAAAGAAGGGCAAGTCGCGAATAAAAAACTGAGCATCATTTACAAACTGCCAGTTACTGCGAAGGCAATTAACTTTTCCAAGTAAAACCCTTTTAGTTATTGTGTTGTTATTGTAAAAGAGGGGAAGACGGATTAATTAAAAACTTAATAGAAATCTCACGTGGCAGGAGGTTTTTCAAACACAGATAAAACGCATTCGCATCGATTCTATTGTGGTACTGCTTATATTTAAAAACCAATCTAATGAGTTTATTAGTTTTAGATTGAATGTGATGTGTTATTAGATGAGATGAAAATGAGCAGAACAAAAGGCAGTGGTAGCAGAGCTCGATATATAAAGAATGCATTTTTCTGTACTCTTAGGCGATATATAGGCCCCAATGTTAACGCAGTGCTGGCCGTACGCCCGCTCGGAGTAAAAATATCAATATTGAACCTCCTTTTGAACAATTTTGTTTGCAAAATATTATTTGATTTACATATGCCATTTCAGTTATGAAGAAATTCCAGCCAACAATATTACTGTGTAAAAATATGTTAATCATACAAGTTGTGAAAAAATATCGTGGTGTTAATTATTTTTTTAATGCAAAACTATTAGTTACACGAAAAAACCTTATTTCAAAAATAATGTACATGAATCAAAAATAAATATATATTTTTTCAAATCTTTTAACCTAGCCGTTACTAAGGAGCATGCTTTAGAAAGTTACCGTTTTACGGCGCTAAAGCGGTGGAAGGCCCTTAAGCTAAGAGCTTAATAAATGTTCGTTCAATTAAATGGTGCGACTTTAACACAGATTGTTTAAATAAAATACAGACAATGCGTCCCACAATGTCTCTCTACCCTTGCCAACAAGTCGTGAATGTTCATAATCATATCAGCGACAGCGAGCGTGCAGCGACAGATTGTCCTGTTATGCTACTTATAAGTATAAGCTCAGCAGCTTTACTTGCTTTTCATATGCCAGCATTCCCGTTGACATTCGTGAAAGTTTTATTTAACTATTCAATTTCAATGAAAAGGTGGGAGAAATATTACCTTTTGCTCTTTGAAGTGCTAAGGTCTAGCGCAATCGAGCGCAATTTTATTTAAAATCGCTCTCTGTACGGTACACGATGCGCATATACGAATATTGGATTTCGAACAACTTTTTTTTTTCAACCTTTAAAGTTATTGCTTTTCACGTTTTTCAGATGTTCGAGGTTATATATAGGATCTATTATATATTACCAACTAACGATAATTTTACTAAAGACTGCAGAAGGAGAGCTCGTTTCACTCTAAAGCTGTTTTTCTTTGGGTCAGATTTTCAAACAGGAATTTCCTCCGTTTTCTTTTTAACTTTCTTTCTGTTCGCCAAAACTCGTTTATTCCGGCATAATGAGTAAATAACCTTGATATAATGCGATGTGATGATCAAACATAAACTTGACATTGAACATTTGTTATTCATTTTTTTGACCTAATAGGTTAGAAAAGTGCTCGCTGTTTAATATTCGCTGCGTCCGTAAAAGACAATGTTTCATGAAAGAGCAAAGCGATGTAACCCGCATTTTCCAAGCGAACGTTTAGTTTCTGTTACGTTCCGATAAGTAATATTAAATGCACTATTCAACTCCAATGCGGTTCTCGTACGACCTGCATATTGTGAAATATGCTCAGAAAGCTTGCTGCCCACCCATGAAATCTTATTCAACGCAACGAATGCTCAATGAAAAGGAAAAAAATGGCAGAGAAAATGTATTTTCTACATACATATCACAAAACATCTCGTACTGTACCTAAGGCATATTAAACAGATAAGTTATTCAACGCAACAGTACTTTTCGTTGCAATAAAATATGCAAAACCACGCAACAAAGACGCAGCAAACATTTACACCATTTTATAAACACTCTTTGTTGGCGTTTAATGTTTACAAAATAAAAACTATATTGAGCCGATGAGTGGAAATGGGAAACTTACAAGAAAACATGACTGCATTTACTGAAGAAAATTCGAGATTTGATCCGGAAATAATTTAATTGAAGCGAAGAGTGCTGTGGTTCGGTTTGTATGCACTTAATACTACCAATTTCAGTTTAATACCTTTCGAGTTGCTCCTTTATTGTTGTGAAGAAGTCGCCTATTGTAGTCTTTTTAATAAGTTTTATGGATGGCCTCAAGAGAGTTGAAGAAATATAATGTATTTTATTTGACGATGTCTTCTTATTGGTTCTGAATTGTTGGCAAAGTAGGTCTTGTAATCTTCTAAGCGCTCTTTACTCAATAACTTGGCATGGTTTGGCTTTTATAAAAAATCACAATGCGTGTCGGACTTCGTAAATTAGGGTTCCTTACCAAATGTTGGCTATATAAGCCGTCATAATAGCAGAATTTTTAATACAGAGAATTATTCACAAGTGAACAGAGATTATCCGATTCGACCGCAAAATCAAGTTGGTTGTAATAGGAACAATGAGGGCATTTCAAGATAAATCTGATTTACCAATAGATTGGTAATAAACATTACCAAATTTCAAGTTCATATGTCAATGAGAGGTTACAAAAAATACAGTATTTATCTAATAAACGAGTTCTGAACAAAGCTACTCCACTCGATGGGGTAGGTAATTTTCTTTTCCGCCCTCCCCTTTTAACTGTATTGGAGAGAGCGCCCCTCTTTGAAA
Source organism: Orthosia gracilis (assembly GCA_947562075.1). Classification (NCBI taxonomy): domain Eukaryota; kingdom Metazoa; phylum Arthropoda; class Insecta; order Lepidoptera; family Noctuidae; genus Orthosia; species Orthosia gracilis. The sequence continues at coordinate 8,088,009 of OX387268.1, forward strand.
CATTTAAAAATATGTTTTGATAATTTGTGTGGCTTTAGGTCAACCATATGCTATACTGTGAACATTTGAAGACCTACAGGCTCGAACCGTTTGGCTGTAAAATCTGTGTGACAGACGACGGACACGTGAGTGAAAACAAAATAGGGCCCGGGGCAAAATAGATGAGGCTCCGTATGGACACTTCGGGTACGGAACCCTAAAAAGTTCTTGACTTTTTACAGCCCTTCTATTTTAATACAAACTGATTGTGTGCATTTTTGTCGAATCTGATATTTAAAACGCTTTTATCAGTGGTTAAAGCGTTTATTAATTTTGTCACGTCATTGCATACATTACTGTTTACATTGCGGTTACTCGCTAATACTGAGCAAAATAACAATCTGATAATATTAGTATTTAGCTGATAACGGAAAAACATACATACAATGCTGAAATAATATCTTATTTTCTCTGAATATTTATAATTTTGTTAACGAAAAAGTTCATTGACTTGTAGAATTTCGGTGTTTCGCGTGTGACTTCACGGACGTCAGCAGGTGCGCTCCACTGACACACTAAACACCACAAAACGAAGACAGACCGACGTTAGAATAGAAGCCGCGTCACTTTTATTTGTCTTACCCAATCCATTAGTCACAACCAATTAACTATTTGTACGGATACAGTCCATATTCTTTATTTTGAGTGCGGCGTTTTCCAATCGTGCCGATTTTATGCACCATAATAGCCCTGGCAGTATACCAAAAATATTTGTGGCGGCATTATTCGTTTTAGGGTTCTAATAAAGACGCGGTGTTACTTTATATCGGTGATATAATGTTCTCTATGCTACGTACAGTATAACTATTTTCTTAATGTCCCTCGGCAAACTTCGTGTTTCGTAAGTCGTCGGATTTCTACAAGACTTCCAAGTTGATCGAGAGCGTCCGGCCTGCACCAAGTGCAAAGGGCAACTGAACTGATAGAAATCCGACAACTGACGAAACACGAAGTTTGCCGAGGGATATTAAGAAAATAGTTGTACTGTACCTAGATATGAAGAGTTATGCAGACTATAAACTATAGTGTCGTTTTCCCGGCGTGGCGTGCTATCGGGAAAGCCGATCGTTTGTAACAAACGGCATGGACACTGCCAGTATCCGCGATGCGTATCTCATATTTTCTCGCGGGGCTCGTTCTTCAGTTCCTCGCCTTAAAAAGTTCCTTAACTATAAATTCATCCTCGAAGGATGGCAATTTTATAATATTTGCGAAGTTTCTACACAGTACAACTGCACTTACATTTAACGTAAAACCAATTGAAGATAGTTTATTTCTATTATATCCACACGAAAAGAGCTCGTTACAAGCATCGTCGTGCAGTGAACGTTATCAAAGTGACCTTGACAAAGTTGATGTTGTTTTTTTGGGTCAACTAGTCATCTTTCTTTTATGAACATGCTTGTACAATCAGGGGTGTTATGGCGATGAGCATGTGATGGCCTGACATGCACTGGTTTCAGAAAGATCTATGCCAAAAAGTTTAACATTGTAAATACACACTTACAATAATAACACCAAAAATAAGGACCGAATTCAACTCGTGAACCTATAAAAAGTTATCCAATAAGCTAAAGATGGATAAAATCGTGTGGCACTAATTCAACAGATAATCGCTTCATCGATTCAACTACAAGTTAATAATCCAGTTAGCAACAGTAAATGCGGAGGTAAATACGTATCGCAGGCGGCAGTCCCGAGGAAATATCGCGCTGCACTGATTTTGCCTTCATCTCAGTTTATGCATAAAATTATGCTAGTACAGAGAGCCAGTCAATATCGTTCACAAGTAAACTGGTGACTACTACTCGTAGCTCGTAAAATGGCTCTTTGGAATATAAACTCTTTTGATGAATAAATATCCGAACGAGCTATTTTACAAGCTTCTATTTAACTTGCAATGTATGTATGTAAGTGCGTTCGGGGCAAATCTTGCAACTGATTTTAAAGCACTTATCCTCCACCGATTAAGGTGAAACTTTTGCATACACGTTTAGTTTGGATGACAATGCATGGTTAGCTAAGTGAAGTCATTTCAATCCAATATGGCGGACGGCCCAAGATGGCGGTCCAGTAATTTTTTGTGCACTGCCATGATATGGGTATCAAATGAAAGGGTTTGCTGAGAAGAATACGAAAAAATTGTTTTCTGATGAGTAACTTATTGTATGTGAATTTAATTGCCTGCATTTAGGTAAATATATTTTACTTGTTTTATTTTCAGTTGCTTTTTTTTTAATGTTTCAGAAACGGTTGATTTATTAATACTAGGTTCAGCATTGTGCCACATAATAAAATAATGTATGTAGACCTACAGAAAGTATGTTCTAAAGTGAATTTATGAAGTCTTGTTGTTGGTTTTTGGTACGAACTTAGAAGTTCAGTGTAGGTATTTAGGTACCTAAATATTTTGTTTAATGTCCACCAGGACTTGAGTATTGCCTTTATACCATAGAATTTATTGTTACAAAATGTTTAGATATCGCAAATCAAAGAACTTGAAGACGAGACTGTGAATTTTATTGGCCGGAAATGCAATTTTGTGTTGCATTGTCTACGTCTGCTAGTATTACATTATCTGTGGCCTTGTAACCTTTTCATACCATTTGAATTTATAAACACACTAACATTTTCTAAAAAAAAATATTCTATAACCAGTTTTCCAATAAACAAATAATTACACTTTCGTTTCAAGAACAATCCATGGGCCTAAAATACGAAAATAAAACGAGTATCGACGGCAGAATGGAGATTCCAGGAGTAACGTTCGTTCGGAGTCGAGTAGAACAGAAAAGAATGAGACAATGGCAGGCGATGTGGTTCTTTAGCGAGTGCTCTCCATCGTATTGTGAGACCGAACCGATAAACTGTATCAAGTTTCAAAGAACAATACATTTCACTTATAAAGATCCAGATGCGTTTTAACTTTTAGCCTAGTTTTAGAAACCGTTTATAAGACCCCCAATAAAATGAACAGAATAGTTAGACTACGCTTCACTCAGGCGCGGATCCAGAATTGCGCTCGGAGGGGGGGTGTAATTGAAAAAAATGCGGTTCCTGCTTTTCGGATCGTATTAATAACCTCCTTGGTTTTATTTGCCTGGTTTTTTGATCAAATCAAAAATTTTAGGACTTTATTGATAGATATTGCTAGGATTTTGACCATTCTTCAAAAGTATCAGAACGCAGACAACTTCCGTTGCGAGAGCGAGCGAAGCGGGCTTAAAAATTTTAGCGCCCTGCATCGGAATTAAATTTACTGTTGACCATTCATACTACTATACTCCATTTGTTTAGGTAGTTAACTAAAGGTAAACAATCTTGATATGTCTTTTTATATAAAATAAATCGTATAAAAGACCAACAAATATTATTTAAATTTAGTTACTTACCTAACATCGGTTTAAGTAAATACCTAATTGTAAACATTTTTAGATTCAATTTTTAGACATTTTTTTAGATAAAAGACATGTTAAGATTGTTTACATTTAGTTAACTACCTAAACAAATGGAGTATAGTTCGGTCGAGGCCTAGGGAGGATCAATGGACCCCGTTGCACCCCCTGTATCCGCGCCTGGGTTCACATGACTGAAGTGGTAGTGCCGTAAGTACTCAAAGGAAACCCCTTAAACTCCCAAACGGTAGTCTGATACAAAACTGGTTAGTTTAACGCTGAAAATGTCAGAACTATCTATAAGTCGAACCGCGCCAGTTTTCCTTTGACAATTTATACGTATCGCTCTCTATTCAGACCGAGATAAGCTTACATATTCTATATTTCATTTAAATCTCACGTAAACGGTGACTGTGAACTTTTAGTCATGTTCTCAGCATAATATGAAAATACTTGATGTAAATAAAGTTCACTACAGTTTTCCTAACACTAACTTTAAGTGGCCACAAGTGTATGACTTTATTATTTTCTTGTTCTTTTTTATCTCAAAGGGGCTTTTCACAGAAGCTGTTCAGTAAAGAATAAATGCGCGCTACAATAGAACTTTATTTAGTTTATAACCTGTGAAGTCTTACTAAGGAATAGCCAGTCTTTGTGGGCTTATGCCTGTATAGGTTTTATCGTCGTTTGTCTTGAGGAGTAAAAATCGATCGGGCAAACTTAGTCGTCGCTTAGAAAATTATCGTCGATAATTACGGTGTTCATGATTTTTAGAGTTCCGTACCTCAAAATGTAAAAAAGGAACCCCTATAAGATTATTTTCGTGTGCCTATGCCTGTGTGTGTGGACCTAGCAAGTTGAAATTTATACCAGATACTGAGATCTATAGTCCCTTTTAGGCGTATAAAAATCAAGGTCCTGAGATATACAAAGATAGACGATACAAAGATACGAGTATAAGCAAATTTAGATTTCCGCGAAAACTTGTAAGCACCTAAATTTACCTTAATGTTCAATTTTTTATTTTTTTTCGGAATTTTCCCTTTACTTGTACTGCAAGACCTTGCTTTTAACCAAAATTGACAATTCTAGGTCAACCGGAAGGTAAGATAGGTTTTGGGTACATTTTGCTACGCGAAAATTTATATTTGCCCATATCTTTAAAACTTAGCCGCCAATAAAAATTATACCAATTTTACTATGGCGGTGTAATGTGTAGGTAAGAAACCCTCGGCGCAAGAGTTCGACTCGCACTTGACCGGCTTTTTTAACGATGACTTTGTTATGGTTGCATTAAAAAATCCAACATGTGCACAATTACGATTCCATACCAAAACAGAGCGTATAAAATTTAAAGCTTAACATAACCACAGACTACATTCATAAATCATTCATCGGTCTTTTCTTCGGTCCCAAAACTGCTCAGCCTCGTTCAAAGAACGCGAAGATAAGCAAGCGTCCTCATTACCCCGATCGCGACATCAGAGATGCAGCAATTTCATCAGTACAGCTTTCCTGTTACGAAACAAACTCTACACGAGTACCGTAATACTTTTTTTAAACCATTGGCCTATATTTGACGAATGCGTAACGTATCGTTTGCTCCCCGTTATTTGTTTTTCTCGGTTTCGTGAGATAACTGGGTGTAATTAAAAACACTTGTGAAGATTTAGTATGTTTGTGTACAGCGAACCGATCAATTACGAGTGTTGTTTATAAAGAAAACTAGGCGTGTAAACTAATTTTCTGTATCGTTTTGTGTAAGTAGTGAATGGTTCGTACAATTCTAGTGTATGAGTTTCGCTTTTGGAATGCGAATAAATTTTATTTTCTGTTTCAAAAAGTTGATGTTGATTTACTTCAGACCGCAAACACAGTTTTGATGCACTTTTTTCAGTCTACAGAAACTAACGACCCCTCCGTCTATACAACATGTTAACGTATGAACTTAACATTTTGTAAAGCTAATAGAATTCTTTTTAATAAACTCGCGAGCAACCGTAGATTAACCGAATGGTGCAACAGAGCTCCCGAGGCGTTTTGTGTGTACAGTAATCTCATGTTTCTTTTTAAACCGGAATAAATCCTAGAGGAAACACCGCACGGAACTCTGGTCCCTATTACAATGAACTAATAGTCTATTCTTACTTGTTTGCTTTTGAGTATTTGATGTATACGCGTGCGTGTGTGCCGACACGTATGTGTGTGAGCCGCCGCGCGCGCCCGCCAGCTCCATCTTTGTCAGTAATAAACGAAGCTCAGTACCAGTCAGTCGTATTATTGCGCCCCGCGCATATCCTTATATCCATACACTTCATTTGGCGACGAGGTGATCGATCCACGCAAGGAACCAAAATGAGCACGTACCTGGGACATCTTACTGTATTTGACCACAAATCTAATGATTGGCAAATATATAAAGGGAAGTTGACGCAATTTTTGAAAATAAACAAGGTCGATCAAGGAAATAAAAATGGAATTTTGCTGTGTCATCTCACGGAAGAAACGTACCGTCTGGTGCAAAATCTAGCTTATCCAAAAGAGCTAGGAACATTGAGCTATGAAGAGCTATTATCATTACTCGACGGCCATTTCAAAGCGAAAAAGTGCACATTTGTGGACAAGGCGAAATTCTTTGGTGCCAGCAGAGAAACAGGCGAAACCGTTGGAGAATGGGCGGCGCGACTAAGAGGTTTGGCAACTTACTGCGACTTCGCCACCGCTCTAGAAACGAACTTGAGGGATCGTTTCGTCCTCGGCCTGAGTGCAGGACCAGAACGCGACAAGCTTTTCGAGCAGAGCCCGTCGACGCTTACGTTGTCGCGGGCTATTGAAATGGCGGAACAGGCTGCGTGTGCCAAGGAGGCAAGGGCTATGTTGGGCAGCTTGGAGCCCATCGCAATCAAGGAAGAACCAGTTTACCGCGCGAAGTTCCAGGGACAAGCTAGCCGTGGACGTGGCGCAGCCGGTGGTGCTGGTGCTGCAAACCGCCGCGATACGGACCGTTGCGAGGTTTGCGGCATGAAGAATCATAGTGGTGATAAGTGTCGCTACAAAGGTTATACTTGCCAAAAGTGCGGGTTAAAAGGCCATTTAAAAAAAGTGTGCGGTAATTCAAGGGGCTCCACGCGTATTTATCACGTAGATTCGTCCCAGAGAGACGGTGGTGACCAGCCCCAAGACCAAGGTTGTGAGGAGTGCCAGAATTTTAATATAAGGTACGATGCCGTTAACCCTATTCAAATTGAATTAGTATTAGGTGACCAACTTGTTAAAATGGAACTAGATTCTGGATCGGGTAGCACTGTCATTTCCGAAAAATTTTACAATGCAAAGTACCCGAAAGTCCAGTTACAAAATTGTAATGTAAAGATGTGCTTGTATAACGGACATAAAATCTCTCCGCTAGGATATTTCACTGCTACAGCAAAATTTAATAATTTGCAAAGAAATATTAAAGTATTTGTAGTTAAGAACGGAGGCCCACCATTATTAGGTAGGGATTTCATGTCCGCTTTTAATTTAATTATCACAACTAGCATTAACTCAATAATAAGCAGCGATAATGACATATTGGCATTGCTTGAAAAATACCCAGAACTATGGCGAGATGAGTTAGGTTCATTTAATAAATTTAAAGTAAGCTTACAACTTAAAAAAAATTCTACCCCCAAATTTTTCAAACCACGAACTGTACCTTTTGCCCTAAGAGATAAGGTGGAAAAAGAATTAGACCGGTTAGTAGGTTTAGGTATTTTAGTTTCTATAAATCATGCCCAATATGCCACTCCTATAGTGCCTGTGTTAAAAGATAACAATCAAGTCCGAATCGCGGGTGATTTTTCGGTAACACTTAACAAAGATCTGGTAATAGAAAAATACCCTTTGCCCAGAATAGAAGAGGTTTTTGCAAAGATTGGAGGGGGTGAGTTGTACAGTAAAATTGATCTGAAAAATGCATACAATCAATTCTTGCTAGATGAGTCATCGCAGGAATTAACAGCCATAAACACACATAAAGGTCTGTTCAAATATACGCGACTAGTTTACGGTCTTGCCAACGCACCCGCTATTTTTCAAAAATCCATGGAAACGCTATTAGCGGGAATTGACGGAGTTAGTGTCTGGCTTGACGACATATGTATTACAGGACCCGATAGGAACTCGCATATTAAAAGACTGTCGGAAGTTTTAGGTAGATTGAGCGATGCCGGCCTTCGTCTTCAAAAAAATAAATGCGAGTTTTTCAAAGAAAGTGTAATTTACTTAGGCTATGTGATCAGTAAGGCAGGACTAAAGACGAGTCCTGATAAAGTCAAGGCAATATTAAGCGCCTCCGAGCCTGAAAATGTCACCGAAGTAAAACGATTTTTAGGCGTCGTAAACTACTACAGGAACTTTATTCCTAACGCATCGTCACTACTAAATCCCCTACACGAGTTGCTACGAAGCAATGCACCATGGGAATGGGGTGATAGGCAGCGACAGGCTATGGCGGCAGTGCGCCGTGAACTTGCGTCGGAGCGCGTACTGGCGCATTTCGAGCCCACGGCGCAGCTCATCCTGACCGTGGACGCAGGTCCGGCAGGGCTCGGCGCCGTGCTGTCGCAGCGCGGGGTCGACGACAAATATGCGCGCCCGCTCGCGTTTGCGTCGCGCTCGTTAACCGCCTGCGAGCGAAACTATAGCCAGATACAGAAGGAGGCTACCGCTATCATATTTGGTGTGAAACGGTTCCATCAGTATTTGTACGGTCGCAGTGACCCATTTATTTTAGAAACGGATCATAGGCCATTAGTGTCGATTTTTAACCAAAATACAGGTATACCGGTAACAACAGCCTTACGGCTGCAGAGATACGCTATAACGCTCTCGGCTTACAATTACGTGGTAAGATATGTTACCGGTAATAAAAACTTAGTGGCTGATTATTTTTCCCGAGCGCCTTTAAAGTACACGCCTAATCCGGAAGACGATAGTAGTGATACCTATTACGCGCTAAAATTCTTAGACGATGCGTCACCCGCTACTACGAGCCGCGAGATAAGGCAGGCCACAGAGTACGATAACGTAATACAAACTGTCCGTAGGTACATGCAAAAAGGTTGGCCCCGAAAAATAAATTGCAAATCAATTATCCCTTACTTCATGTGCAAGTCTGATCTGCAATATGAAAATGATTGTCTTTTCCGAGGACATAAGATAGTTATTCCGAAATCGCTAAGGGAGAAAATGTTACGTGAATTGCACGATACACATTTAGGAATAATAAAAACAAAAAGTAATGCTCGGAGTAGGATGTGGTGGCCAGGCATCGATAGTGACATCGAGCGCTGGATAGGTTCCTGCAACACGTGTGCGAGCGTGCGCTCCGCGCCGCCGCGCGATCCACCCGCTCCCTGGCCCGCTGCCGCCGCCGCCTGGCAGCGTGTACACATAGATTATATGACTGTAGGGCAGAGGGTATATCTCGTGGTTGTTGATTCTTATAGTAAGTGGGTAGAATGTCTACACATGCATAATGGAACTTCAACTAAAGCTCTAATTACTAAACTCAAACAAGTTTTTTCAACGTTTGGCATACCGAATGTGTTGGTATCAGATAATGACGTCAAGATAAATTCAGTTGAGTTTAAGACATTTTGCTCTTCTAATGGTATCAAATATATGACGTCACCCATTTATCATCCGCCCAGCAATGGTCAAGCCGAAAATTCGGTGAGAACTTGTAAAAAAATGTTGAAATGTATATTAAAAGATAACTTACCGGTACACCAAATTAGTGAAATGTTACTGGGATATTTATTTAATTATAGAAATACGGTGCATTGTACCACTGGGGAAACGCCAGCCAAGTTAATGTTTGGTAGAAATCTACGAACCCGTCTCGATTTAGTCATTCCTATGAGTAAATCAACTCATGACGAAACATCTGCGGTGCGAGGCAGAAGACAATTCACGATTGGTGATGTCGTTTGGACCCGATGGTACAGTGCACGAAAACAAACATGGCAGTTGGGAACAATAAAAGAAAGAGTAGGAAATAAAATGTACAACATTTATATTAACGACTTAGATGTTAACTGTATTAGACATGTAGATCAGCTGTTGAAGTATACAGGCAACAATGAGCCCACAACCACTAGTTCTGCACAGGTGTCTCATCGGCAACAATCGCCCGACATTTTGGCTACCACGAGTTCAGGCCAAATGACTGCATTACCAGCAGTATCTAGCGAGCCATCACCAGATGCGGAATGTGTCGTAGATGGTGATGGGGAGGTATGGCGGGGTTGTGGGACAATTGTGAGTGAGGGAAGGGCAGCTGATGGTATAGCTTCATCGCCACCTCCGGCAGCGCAGCTAGAGGTTTTGGATACCGAGGGCTCTCAATCTCGAATTACGGAGGAACGCGAGGTTGATGTACCACCAGCACCCACACCCTCACGCCAAAAGCGTACTAGGAATATAGTAGATTATAAGAAATACTTTTAACCGTTTTGTTTTGTTTATGTGTAAACTTTTATATTGCTTACCCACTTACCCCTTAATAAATTTTACGATGTCTGTGTTTGAGGGTACAATAATAAAGTGGTCTTAGTTTATAAGATTATAGTGGGTAAGAAGTTAATTATGAAATATATTGTTAAATATGAAGTTTATTAAGAATAAATATTGTCAGCAGGTTTCAAAATCTAAGTGTGAAGGAATGATGTATACGCGTGCGTGTGTGCCGACACGTATGTGTGTGAGCCGCCGCGCGCGCCCGCCAGCTCCATCTTTGTCAGTAATAAACGAAGCTCAGTACCAGTCAGTCGTATTATTGCGCCCCGCGCATATCCTTATATCCATACACTTCAGTATTACAAGTCGTACGTTCGTGCAGTTACCACGCAATTAAACTTTTTGAACGCTACTGAAATTTACTGCACAATTAGTGTTCGTAATGAGTGAACGCTCGCAATGTATTATTGATAATCAAATGTCGTCTATGTTCGAGAAAATTGTTGTTTGATATATATTTGTATGTAACGCAAGTTTTAATGTTTTAATTGCTTAAATTGAGGCGGTAATTTCATCCTATCTTACATGTTGACATGAAGATTTTACAACATTACCGCGCGTAATTATCATATTATCCACATATGAATCGTTGTCTTCACGTTTACTGTTGTTTTACATGAATAACCTTTGTAAAAATATAAAGTAAGCGTTTCTGTATAAATTGTTGTCTATCTCGGTATTTAGCAGGGGCGCGAGAACCCTTCAAGAGGATTTTTGTACTCGACAGTATCATTAAAATGTATCCTGGCTACATCCTGTTAGTGTTGGGTGCGTGTGTATGTGCGTGTGGCAGCTACCAATCGGAGGGCTCCGTTTCGGATACCTGAATGGTATCTCTTCTCATTGTGCGTGACGCGGCGATGTGTGCGTCGGTTCCTCGTGTGCTGTCGGCTGCTGCCGCCATCGCCCCGCGGGCCCCGAGGCGGCTGGATACCAACTGCGTCCAGAACAAGCCATGGCCAATGTTGGCAACCAATGTTTGTACATCACCGCCTAGATGGTAAATAAATATTCGTCGGCTAAAAAGATAGGTGTGCGATCAAGATTTATGAAACTTGCTCATGCATGATTCACGTGCGTAATTAAAATTCCAGTTTTTTTATCCTTTTCATGATCAATTATGAAAATTAGCAATTGCTATTAGCAGAGATAACACCTTTAGACGAATATTCATTTAACAAACATGTAACATAAAATGTTTCTGATGGTGACAGTGAGCAAAACAACATCGCTTTGACAACAAAAAAGGCGCTTTCAGCACAACATCTTAAGACAAATTCGTTCATATATCGGTATCGGGTCAAATGTCAGTTCAAAGGCATTTTAAAACAATATTTTTCACGTGCGGTTTTATAATAGAGTGACAGTTGGTATTTTGTTCAAAAGGTATGCAGAACATACTGACACATATATGACATTTCAGAAAATCGCAACACACGATAAAATTCCAAAATTACATTACCTGCACTGGAATTTTTGTCCATGCACTTACGTCCAATAAAAAAACATTATTTTTAATGCCTTTGATACCATAACACACTGATTGAATTTTAAATAAAAGCAAAAATAAACAAAAAAGGATCGTGGGTTAAAATTGAACCTAATGGAAACTCTGGATTGTGTGTAGGGATGCGTATTCGGCAATATTTCATAGACTTAAAATTTAATACATATCTTGAAACGTTTCGTTTGATACAGCAAGCAATAAAACGAAGCTTTAATATTACAATTTTTTAAACGACGAACACGTGGGCCTCGCATTATATTTGTTTTTAACCGAGTTTGTTTTTTTTTGTGTCTGTTCACCGATATCTCCGTCAATTGTGGACCGATTTTGAAAATTATTTTTTTGTTTGTTAGAGTATGTTTCGAAATTGGTTCCATTTTAATTTGGTGAAGATCTGATGAAGAACTTCGGAGTTATACGACATAACTCTTCAATAAATAAAGGCAAATCTCTCGGGATTGCTGCAATCGCATGTCTGTTCATTGTTTATACCATTTCATAACATAACATAACGCCAGTACGCTCTAAAGGGGTACGCAGATGTGTACAGTTCACCTTGGTACACTCTCATTTCAGCGGTTATGATCAAGTTTCATGAAATTCGGTTAATCTACTCTGGCATTATAAGTACCTCACTAAAGGCAAGTTGCTTAATAGGTACAACTAAAAAGTGAAAAATAAAAAATCTTTTTTTACCAAAAATATACTACCGACTTCCAACTAAAACGTTTTAACTACAAAGTCAAAAATAACTTTCTTTTGCGAAGACGGTGTCCATAACGAAAAAAATAGTATGGTGACCATAAATAAAAAATATTTTTCTACCAAAGACACCGACTTCGAAAAAGAAAGTTATTTTTCACTTTGTAGTGTTTTTATTTGGAAGTCGGTAGTATTTTTTTTGTAAAAAAGATTTTTTATTTAAACTGAAATAAACTATAATTTTTCTAACATACTTCAAAATATATACAATTACAATTCAACGCATGTTTCATTTGAGTGTGCTAACCTAACGCGTGTTTTCCTTAAAATTGAAATCGATAGCGTGTTTATGTTTTTACACAAACTTGTGTACAGTGTTAGCTCGATTTGGTAAAGATTCGATATAGAACTTCGAAGACTGAGCTCGGATGAACTATCGAAATCAGCGCCAATTTCAAAATATCGTGATCATCCATTCGATCGTGATCGTCGATCATCCATATCCGTTATCATCCCACATTAACAAATAATTTATTAATAAGCTGCAGTATGATGAATTTATTAATAAATAAACCAAATCATTACTTTTAATAAACTGATAGCGGATCACTAATCGGTTGATTTATTCCATGATTGAATTCATCGAAGCCTACAGTTTTCATTATAATTATTCCACATTTTTTAATATGATAAAAATATTCGAAAAACACTTTTTAATTTATTTTCAGTTTCACTTGAATGAACGATAAATTTACAGCAATTAAGCTTTTATTTAATTTATCATGCAACGAATGTATTCAAATAATTTTTAATAAAAGCATCAGATTGCCAGTTTCCGTTTCATCAGACCTATGTGTTGTTATTAACAAGTTAACTCATTACATAACAGATTACGCATAGTTTTTAGATTTTGTTGATTGGTTAAAACAACATTTAATTAATGTTCATTTACATCTCTATCGATTTATTAATTTAAATTATTTTGATAGTTCGATTTAGTTAATTTTGAAAACAAAAGGCCTAGTCAAGCTCGGTCACAATAGTCGTGAGTAACAACAGTTAGCGGGTGTGGTGTTAGTGTGACAAGGTTTTAACGTGCGTTCGGCGCGGGTTATCACGCGGGGTCAATGACCTGGCCGGCTGATAAGCGCCGTTTACGTTATCAGGTACCGCAATGCAGGCCCAAAAAACTATGCCTAAGGTAAGCCAATCGATAAATGTTTCGTAAAACGTAGTTCTGAAGCGTATTGTTCGTGATTTACCAAAATAACTAAATGAGGGCGTTCAACATAATAACAGAAGATGAGTCTAGGACGTGTAACGCACAAGATAATTCGGGAATGTTATCAAATTATCACATTATGTTTTCTGTAGGTTTGTGTCGACTAATTTATCTGGGTGATATCAGTCTTAAACACTGTGAAGAGTTAGGTGCAAAAACGAAATAACTTTTAAATTTGTTTCATGGATAAGGAATAGATTTGTACAAATTGATTGATTTACAGGACCGTGGAGACAGACCGAAGAAAAGAGCGGCCCTGCTATAAATAAGCTCTAAAGATAACTTTGAGGTTTGACGGAAAGTAACAATTGTAGTCGCAGTGCACAATCTCAGGATCTATAAATATCTAGCATCATCGGCGATCTGCCTACAGAGAGACAAAGATGTGAATGGAAAGAGGAGGATAGAGTTGCTCGTAGTATCAAGGGGTTGGTGCAATTGAACGCACTCAATCAACGTTCTTTGATCCCAGCACTTCAAGTGCTGTGAAATTCAAACAGTAGTTACTTTGTCCTATAAATGGGAAACTGGATAATTGTTCCGCAAAATATACTTTAAACTAGGATATATGGTCATGCTTCGTTATATTGCAAAACGTTTCTGGGATGGGTGCATGTACATCCCAGAAATACATGGGAATCTTAGCAGACGAAACTGCGGCAGATCGGTTTGCCCGGATGCGAGCGCAAACACTAAAACATGGAGTGTATCTTGACGCTGTAACTGCCAATTATTACAGATTTTGATGACGTCACACGGTAGGTGAAACTGACCATATGTGTTAGCCTTGATAACGCCACATATTAGAACGGATCAAAGAATGGTATGATGCTCAAAAAAAGATCAGAAAGTTTATTGAGCATGAACAATTAAATCATTGCAATTATAGCAACTGCAGTATTTACTACAGTGTTTCGCTTTATCTGGACATCGGAAACAGTCCGTTATTAGCTTATGATTAAGTTCACCGTTGTTTTGAATCAACTAGTTTGATTGAATAAAATCTACTATCAATACTGAATGAAAATTGTGGTAGTATCTAATTGTTGTTTGGGCTTTGCGTGGCACTTCTCCTTGAATAGTTTTTGGAGCACGTAAGTGTAATTTTAGACGTTCCCGTTGTGAATTGCCGTGAGTGTACAGATAGTACAAAACGTTTTCAACATTATGCTCGTTTAATTTTTCTGTTTACATAATGTATCACGAACTTTAGACATCGCGTACATACAGTAGAATAAAATAATATCTATTATATCGCCGCTCATCGACCGTTACATTTCACTCGTAAAAAAAAAACTAGAATGAATTCACACGCAACAAGCCACGTACATAATAGTTGTAATAAGTACGTATGTACCTGTCTAATGTGTTTTTTTTATGTGAACCAAATAATGCGAACTGTTTTGAAATTCTTTTGTGATTACAGTGATACACCGGCGTAGCGGAATGCTTGCGAGGTGTGTAAATTAATTAAAATTAGGTTGTTTGGATATCTTTATCGCTTTGATACAGAAATGCAGCTGTAATCACAAAATGTTTTTAGTTATCTTTACAATCCTTAGTTTAAATTTTAGGGAATGTAATAGTCCGAGTCCTCATAACCAAAATTTTCGCCTTATCGTTTTACGACCAAAAATGGATACAAACGATAGATTTGATTATTCTGATTAATTACATACTAATTTTAGAAATTTTCCGCGTCACGTCTGTCCTGGCCGCATTTTCAAATTTCATAGTCAAAAAATCACCGAGGTGTTTGGTAGTAATCTGTTATATTTTTAGAATCTAGTTGAACGATCCATTTTAGATACCGATGACACAATTTTCAGACAACAGTAGCGCCAAACGTATACAGAAGACCATTTGAGAAAATTAAGAATGAGGCGAAAAAATACCCATAGCAAACCGTCTGAAAATCATGTTTTCAAGTGAACATTGGTTAGTTGATGAGAATAAATATTTTTTAAGAAGAAAGTTGGCATTCCATGTATTTGTTGTTTTGACGCGACTCCGAAACGTTCATTTTGTATTTGGAGTTATAGGTGACATTTAAAATGTCTCAAAACATTTATTTTTTAATCTCGGCAACCGTACAAAAGATTTAAAAAAATCGAGGCTGTTAAAGATAAAGCGGTTTTTTTTTACATTTTTAAAATGCGGTCAAGCCACATCATGTGACGCGTAAAATGTCTTCAAATATTTTTTATAAAAAAAAATACGAAATCTATGTATATTTTTAATATCAGGCATATTGTAATAAAACCGTCGGGATTTTATTTAGATATCAGAAATGACTCCCCATAACACTGAACTTTTTGACCGGTACTGCATGGCTAGGGTTCAGATGCACCTAGTCTAACGTTTTTGTACGGTTTTGACCGTAAAACAATGTGACATGGTTTTGGTCGTGGGCACTCGTATTATAATGAAAAGCAGTCGTTTTTTCCGAAAACGAAAAATGCCACAAGAAAAGCATTTAATGAAGAAGGAGTAGTCTCCTTCTTCATACACAAAGGGATCTTCAAATATAATGAATGTGTTCGTATAGCGATAGTGTTTAGTTTGGTCCCGTAACGCTTATCACAAGTGTTAGCAGTGCAATGCAAAATGACCGGCGCACTTGACTCGCCACGTTTACCTGACGTCGGGTTTGCTCCAAACGATTTCACCTCATATTAATAGCTAATTTATGTACATTCCAACACTACGCCAATTACTACATCCATTAGGAACCCGATAGGGAAAGGTTTGTCATGACGTCATGCGTACACAGCAGACAAACGACGCCTACACTCACTTACACGGCTTTTAATATATTCAGTGCATTATCCATTTATATTGTTGTACAACAATATGCAGCGATGCGACAGTTAGAACACAATGAAACAAAGGTACGCATCCAGCGAATCGTACCGCAATTACATTACTGGATTGATTCTGAATAGAATCATGCTCAACATGAATTTGACGAGTATTGTGTGGAACTGCAAACATAACTGAGCGTTTTCAATTATGGAATAGATGTCGAGACAGTCTGTAAACTCGTGTGAACGAGCTCTAATCTTGTTTGTTACAGCACGCTAAAAGCGACGTGGCACGTGGAAATCAATAGGTAAGACTCAGCTATGTTGCTGCAAAGCAAACTCAGTTAACCCACCGGTTAATTAGCCCTGAGAAGTTTCGAATCGTCTAGTTAGTTTTAAATAATATACCCCTCACGTTTCACCTCGGGCCAAGGTTTAGTGAGCATTTTTTGTAGGCGAAACTGCACCGCAAGCGATTAAAGCTGGTACATTTCGACAGTGTCATTATCTAGTGTTATATCAAAGTGCCATTTACGAAATAGTACCGTGGTGATAAAGTGTGGTTGTGTGCGTGTGGATTACCGACTAACTAAACCATAATAACTAAAAAGGGGAAAAAGGAAAAAAAACATATTTTAGAAAAAAAAAATATCACTATCGATGGCAGTTGGACAATGCTCGTCGGTTGTTTAGTTTCTTTTTTGTGTCAGCATTAAATGAAGGTCGACCTCATTATTTTAATAATTTCGACCGCTGAACCGATGCAAAATTATCTGATGACGGCTTTAAAATACACTGTCTGTCTAAAAGCAATTCAACCTTGACAACAAGTGTTTTGAATATGTTTTGCAATTAAGCTAGAAAGTTGTCGATAAAGATTATTTACGGAAAAATGATTCATTTATAGGCTTACTTTCTATTAGGAAGTGTACTCATTTTACTGCTTACTTATGTTTGTACACAAATACAGCTGCTATCAGTATCGTGAAAGCCTTTCAAGTGTAAGTAATATTTTAAAGCCGGCAAGTGTATCAGCGGTTCATCGTACTCTCGTTCTAAATACGAGCAGTCGGGGGTCCAGATTCACGATGGCCTCACCGTTTGACCCTCGTTGCGGAATCGGGCCGGGCCGTTTCGATAATTTCGCGATTGTCCAACATCCATCGACGGCGATCAATTGACACTTGACCCCGGCGACGATTCTGTCGCGGCCTTGGACGCCACAGTACCTACTGTAAATATGGCACACGTGACGTCACTGACTAAAAACGTGCCAGTACTGATGGGTCTGGTAAGGTACCTTATTAGTTCAGGCATCAGTGTTAGCAGCGATATTGCGTTTTATTGTTATGGTGAAAAAGTTTAACTTACCTTGCGGCTGCTGCTGTGGAATGTATGGTGTGAGGAGGCGCGTCCGCTTCTTCTCATATCCCTTTTGTGTGATGTCACCTAGAACAAATTAAAAAAATATATAAACATAACAGATAGATTAAGAACATTAGGACCTGAACTATCACTGGATTGTTGTGAAAATGTTTGATACACATAAGAATGGAAACTGGGTCTTGGTTGTGCTCTATCTAAAACTATAATATCTACCGTGTACGTGTATTTTGACAAATAAACCACTTTCTCGAAGTGGTTTAATTAGACTGTTCATTCATGTGTAAATTCCCCAAATACACTAAATCTACCACATTCATGTAATTAATTAACCCTGTCTAAGTTCATTCACACGAATTTACCTTTACACCACTAGACCGACTATAGAATGTACAGTAAACCTTAATTCCTAGTAAAACGAGCTTTATGGATATTGTGTTTGTGCAGACCCGTGAAGGTTCATGAAACCTGACCCGCAGTTCAGTGTACTACACGGAGTCAGGAACAAAGTGCTCGCATAAAAACTACTAGGTCCGCATAAGGTATAAAATGTTCGACGCATAATCCAGAGGTAAAACTGGACAGAGGAGCAACGAAACGTTATAAATGTGTAAATAACTGCATGCGGTCGTAACAGTCGAGAGGGAAACGGTTACAGTCTACTAGGAGATAAGCGACGGCTAGGATGTCACAGACCTGTATTTTAGTTGTGTAGTATATTGCACTAGGACCTATGCATAAGTCGTATTTTCTACGCCTGCATACGAACGCTCGTTATCGTAAACGTGATGCAGTTGCAGGTTTTATTAACACTTTTGAACGCGGATTTTTTTAGTTTGATGATTTTATAAGATGTATTCGTAGATAAGCCATATATCAAAACGAAGTAAGAAGAAACAAGAAACTCTGTATTAAATCGATTTTTCAAACCTACGGACCGATTTTGATGTTATGATAAATAACTAAAGGACTGACATATTATATATTAAATGAAATTAATATTCGTGGTTAGTTTGCGCCACCGCAATACCGAAAATTTGAATTGTTGTATTAATTTAATCCAGTTTGGATTTTGATTACGTAGAATTTTTTTCAATCAAAAAATATATAAACTGGCTTTTAAATAACAATGATCGCATTTCGAAGAAATATTAAATGAAAGTGGTAATTAACTACATAATTTATATAAAAAGCAAGTTCCCGAATGACATATCAACGCCCAGCCCAAACCTATATATCTATTATATATAACCTAATATATCTGTAGCAGTGATCTAATAGATATACACAACGACAAATTGAGCAAATTTCACAAAATTATTAGAGAGCACTATTTATTGTTTAATGATGACTGAATATTGATATGTATGTGATATTTTGTCTTCCATCCAATTCAATTTAGTTTATTTTAATTATAATTCAATGTATTAATGATGTACTGTACTGTGATGTACTTCATTTAATCTATCAATTTATGAATGTTGTATCAATTGTTTTAATTTGAATTCAATGCTTTTAATTGTATATGTTGTGTGTTGTTTTAAAATTATTATTTTTTTGTATGCGCTGTGTGTTGTTTTAAAATTGTTTTTCGGAAAATTGTATTTACTTAAGTACCAGAAATTTAAATACCTACCTACTTCTTTTTATAAACTTGCTGTGTTTTTTATTATTTATTGCTGTTGTTAACTTTGTTTTTAAATGTTAAGTAAAAGCAATGTTTTTTATGTGATATTTAATATGCTAAACCACTAATTATGCATGTGGTGTTAGCCTAATAAATAATTGTTACAGTTATAAATGAAGGTAAAAAGACATTGTAAAAGTACTATCTAAAAATTTTTGTTTAGCCAAATAATTAAATAAATAAAAGGTAATGTTCCGACTGACATTATCAACGCCCAGCCTAAACCACTAATGAAATATTTTTTTCGAAATTCATCCCTTAAAGTGGTGAAATAGAGGATGAAAGTTTGTATGGTCATTTTTATTTACTTAAAGACCAGGAGTCTATAATCCTAAAGTAAAAAAACCGAGGCTGTAATCATGAGTGGTGATTCTCGAATTACCAGGAGAATATAATCATGAAGAAGTAGATCGAAAATCACTAAATCTGTCTATACTAACCAGAGTGAAGCCGAGTAGGACAGCTTGTTATACAATATAAACAACAACTTATATTGTTGTTTATATTGTATAACAAGCTGTCCTACTAACTATTATACAACAACTGTTAAAATCACAGGAATTTTGGCCGCCAAGTGTCAAATATAGGATGTATTGTTCAACACAAGTGTTGTCACCGTTGTACAGGATTGGAATCCGTATGATATTAATTTAATATGAATTGCATTTCGCCTTGTTTGATTTATTCTGGTCTGTATCAAATGAATATTGACATTATTAAGCTGGGAGCGGAAGATATTTCGAATTTAATTTACGTACTTATCATATCACTGATAAGGTTATTACGGGCAAAGTTCAAGGCAATATTTAATTGTAGTTGTGAAACTGAAAAATAAACGAACCAACCTTTGTTGGGCTTTTACACGTTTGTCATCTTTGCAGCGAAAGCCTAACAGATTTGGTTTTATAAGGTTGAATATTAAAATAGTAGTATAGGACCAAATTAGTAATACAGCTAGCTTAAGACGACGACTAACGCCAACGACCTTGAGGGAACAAAACGCGCACTCGTTTCACACCCGCGCGTCCCAAAATTTAGTCGTTTTCTGTACTTTCCATTTTATTCCATAACTTTAAAAAAAAAGCCTCAGATCAAAATGTAGATAATTAAATTGTCTTTAAGATGGTGTCAATTTCATTAAAATACGCCCAGCGGTTTTGCTGCGATTGTCGTGTTTTTGTCCGTTTTAGACATAACTTTACAAATTAATTACACTATTTACTAGGAATAAAACTTAAAATTTACTTAGATCAAATTATTAAGAAAATAGTCTAATTTAACATATATTTTTTCCAAAAAATTACGACTAGCATTTTAGACGTGATTCTCATTTTAAAATTAGCTACTCAGGGGTAACTGCGCCTTAAGCAACACCTTGCATAGTAAAAACTACTACACCGAATCTTTCAGTTCCAAACTTTTTTGTTTGAATCATATGTCGGGCAAAGTGTAATTGGATTTCTCAGTGAAATTCCCAACCAGAACTGAAAAACAGAGGTTCATCGAGGTAACGTGAAACAAACTTTGCTTCCCCAAACTATTCCGCAAAGCAGGAAAGGAAATGCTTTTACAGACTTAATTAAATTTCATTAAGTAGGTTATTACGTACAGCAGGCATTATTAACAATGGTATTCATTAATTGAGAATTTATCAACTGACTAACGTGTGATTTACATCGAGCTGATCAAAAAGTTTGAGCTGCATTTTTAGTCCTCGGAAACTACATTTCGATGTCATCGGCTTTGCATAAGTATCTACCTTATTGTGTTATCAATATTCATTCACAGTTAATGTAATTATGTAGCGTTATAACGCTCGTATGAATTGATTTGCCAATAGGGTTTCAATAAAATCGAATGAATACATAATGTTAACCGTATTGTGTTGAGCTGTACTGTAAAAAAAATAACAAAGATGTAAAACGAGCAAGTTTAAATTCAGGTCTTATGTGATTTTTATAATGGGTTTTTTTTTTTTTTGTTTAGTTATATGTTTGCAACAACTAATCTTTGGGCATTCTGATCTGATTCCGAAAGAACAATGGCGAAATCTTAGCTGTCTTAAATTTGAACGTTGAAAATGAGTTATATACGAAAGAAATCTATTATTTGTCTACGTTTTTTCAAAGTATAAAATTATTACTTGTTCAAAACGGATAAAAACAATAAATTAAATTTGTTTGATTATCTCGTTTGCTTTCATTAACTTAGTGTTGCCATTTTATACTTATTCTGCCAAGTGACAAGTAATACAGTTCTCCCCAAACTTCTTGGCCACCCTTAAGTTAGCTACAATGCGTTGCGAGTTAGCGAAATCTCATACAAAAAAAAGCACCGCGCCGCGCCTAACGCATCTGAAAGCCAACTTCAGGGCGGTCAAGAAGTTAGGCGAGAACTATAACTGTAGCACAGATAATATAATACTAGCATACAGATGCCTCATCCCATACAAAGAAACCGTGCCGACGTAACTAGCGTTTTTCGACTGACTAAACTGATTATTTTTCTAAGAACATCGATCGCTTTCGGTTCCGTTCCACGATAGTGTTAGCAGCTACTTGCAGGTACAAGGGTTTATTTTTTAAATATACTTTATTTTTTAAATATAGCGACGATTTGTTTTATAGTATTTTTTGCACGTTTTTACAGTTTCATTGTACCAAAACCTATCTATTGGAATCAATTTTAAAAGACCCATTCAAATAGTCTTTGAAATGTGAATTGAGAGCCCAATACTCCTTAATTTTGTGTTAGGAGAGTAAATTAAACAGGAACATAAATTTTTTATGATTGTTTAGAAAATCTAAATATTTCACAAAACTTAATAACAAATCGAAGTTTATCAAGTCATTTAGTGTAATTTATTTGAACCAAATTTACTTTATTCGAGTTGTGAGCCCGTGACTGTAGTAATCATATCATTATTGTATTTGTTCTTATTATTAAACGGAGTTAATGAATTAATAATACAGTTTTTGTCTAAGTGCAGGTAGGTAAGAATACTATACTGTAGTATAGGTAAGTAAAATTTGTTGTTGACGACGACCTTTTGATACTTGCCAAAGTTGATTACTATAAATAAATATACTCTTTCGAAAGAGTATATTTTACATTTCATGCTGAAATAACTAGGTTAGGGAAATACTAATGCGATATTGCCCTTTTTGTCCTTCCTCGAAATTGAATAATACTTCCTATTAAACACATTAAAAGTTAACTTACAGACACAACCTACAAAAGTTCATGACTGAATATCTGTTATTCTCGGCATTCACAAATAAAAATTCTTGCACAAACTAATTTATAAGATAACCACGAGTTAAACTAGATATTTTCATTAAAATTAGTAGGCATTTAATCTCAGCTAAAATAATATATGGGCTTTTGCCATTGTTCTTTGTTTTATTTAGCCAATCGCTGCATGTCTGCAGCTACTTTTTATTCCAGAAAATACACGAGCCCTATGACCTCGGGATCGAATTTGTTAGTTTTGAAATAAATGAAATAACGTACAAAATGCAGATACATCTGTGCAACTGGTTATAACACTTATAACCACAAAATGTGTACCTAGCCTTTTGCAATTACTATTTCAACTAAATTAACAAACCTGGGCTCGAAACTGCTTCAGAATATGCAAATAATAGTATTTAGTCCACTAATGTTCAACGACAGGGAATAAACTTGCTTGAATAAATACATTAACGCATTGTGTTCATGATATTATGCTCCCAGCATTATCAATTGCATTGAATCCGATCAAAAGAAGCAGGAAGAAGTTCTAAATTTAAATCTAATTTGAAAACCAGACGTCTGCTGCAAGGATCCTTTTTTCATGCGAAATTGACGATAAAAATCTAGTCAACTAAATAAGGTTTCACGTGATACTGAACTTTTATTAGTTCGCATCTCGATAGTGATTCCTCGAATGCTTGCTCCTGTGACTAACTGCCATATTTGAAAGGAAACTCATTAAAATGAAGCGTGGGGACAAGATTGACTTCTACTTGCACGCTATCTATCGCGAGTTCGCGACTGAACGCTCCCGGGGCTTTAAACTTAGTTATTGGCGAAGGCGTCCAAACAGCAATTATTGGGGGCGTAGTTGGAAAATTAAAGCCTAATAAATTGAAGTTGGCGTGGTTTCGCTGTTTTTTTTTCTGCATCTAAAAGGAAGTTTGCCGTCGTGAACCATTGCATTATGATGTAAATCAGGACATGTTTTTCTTAAACATTTTGCGAATAGAAATCTTAAGTTTGTGGCGAAATATTCTACAATAAGATTTACCATCGAAACTACGAAGACCACATGAAATCGCCACCATGGTAAAGTCCAGCAACTTTAACCAGAACAGATATTAAAATCTTCGAAAGAAGTAGGTAAATATAGTAGAAGGCGATGTTTGATTTTGGACCACCACTATGTACACAACATAGATAATAATAATTATACATTTAACCGCAAACCGGATGCATCACCCACGATCATCGGTGATGAGACTGTACATTCCGCGGAAATGTGGGGGTCGAGGCTTTTTAAACGCCAAGACTCTTCACAACCGCGAAGTGTACAGCCTCAGAGAATACTTTTTGAAAGCTGAAGTGGGTATGCACCGGGACGTGGTCGCAGTGGACAAGGGAGTCACCCCGTTGTCCATGGCTAAAGAGAACTGGCGCAAGCCTGTAATACTAACTACTGATGAACGCAAAGAGGTATGGCAAGACAAGGAGCTACACGGGCGCTTCTATCGGGCTCTACATGGGCCTGATGTAGATTTCCCAGCGTCTGTATCCTGGCTACGTTTCGGCGACCTTTTCGGCGAAACTGAAGGTTTTGTCTGTGCAATTATGGATGAAGTTATCCTGACGAATAACTATCGGAGACATATATTGAAGGACGGGACGGTTGACATGTGTCGGGCATGCCACCGTCCGGGTGAATCCATCAGACATATTATCTCTGGTTGTTCTCGTCTGGCTAACGGCGAGTACTTACACAGGCATAACCAAGTGGCCAGGATTATTCACCAGCAACTTGCTTTGAAGTACAATCTAGTGGATTCTGAGGTACCGTATTACAAGTATGTGCCCGACCCAGTTCTCGAAAATAGCCATGTCACGTTGTACTGGGATCGGTCTATCATCACTGATAGGACTATTGTTGCCAATAAGCCGGATATAGTGGTGATAGACCGATTAGCGCGCCGCACAATGATAATCGATGTCACCATCCCGCATGACGAGAACCTCGTGAAAGCTGAGAAAGAGAAACTAATCAAGTATCTCGACTTAGCACACGAGGTTGTCGACATGTGGAATGTGGACTCGGCGATCATTGTGCCGATTGTTGTTACGGCCAACGGCCTGATGGCCAAGAGCCTCGACGACCATCTGTCGAGGCTGTCATTACACGGTTGGATCAAGGGCCTGATACAGAAGGCAGTACTCCTCGATACGGCTCGCATTGTGAGGAGGTTCCTGTCTCTGGAGTCCTAACCACCGGTAGCTTGGACCCTGCTCCCGACGAAGGCGGACCACCATTATTTTTTATATTTTTAAATGTTTTTTTTTTATGATTTGTTTTTATAAAGAAATATTTAAAAATGTAAATATGAAATGTGTAAAAAGTTGAATAAACGAAATTATACATTTAAAAAACTTTTTTAAAAACAAGCTTTTTTTGTATGTATGTTACGGCTAATACCCGAAGTGCGGCTACACCTAGTTTTAGCCGGTTAGAACTAGGCTACACCTAGTTTTAGCCGGTTAGAACTAGGTGTAGCCACGCAACATAGTCGACGGAGCCCCGCTGCGCGGGGCTCCTATTTCCGTCCGCAGGGTCTAAAGTAACCTAACACGAACGAGATGACGGGAGCTGAGTTCGCTCGCTTTGCTCGCTCACTTCAGCTCCCATCATCTCGTTCGAACCTAACCTGTCCGTGTCGGGGTGCCCTAAGCTCCAACCGGCCGGCTAATACTAGGTGTAGCCGCACTTCGTGTATTAGCCGTAACATGTATAAATGAAAGGGTTTGCTAAGAAGAGCAAACCCTTTCATTTGATACCCATATCATGGCAATGCATAAAAAACAACTAGTCCGCCATCTTGGGCTGTCCGCCATATTGGATTTAGAAAAGCGTCACTTTCATCTTTGTCATTTAAACGTGTATGCAAAATTTGATCTTAATCGGTGTATGATAACCCCTGTAAAATTCAGTTGAAAGATTTGACCCGAACACACATACATACATACGTATATTGCAAGTTAAATAACAGTCTTTGAGTTTTTCTTTGCTTTGACTTTGAATTGGATATGTTTCGGCGTTTTTAGTTATTGTTTTAGTTCTGCATCCTATTTTACTGATATGGACATTAATTGATTGCTTCTCTGTTGCAATTGAATTCACGACACGTCAATCATATGTCACTGTCAAAATACATATTTCGCATACTGCTGATCTGATCCACCATGTTTAATTTTATGTTGCTCTACTTGACAAAGTTAGTTTAAGTTTAAATTGAAACAACGTGTAATTAAAGAAAACTAATTATATGGCGAAAAATCGGTTACTATATTATATTGCGATTTTTACATATTTCTGGAACATCTCCCTTGTGAATATTTGTCCCGTTTGCGTTTCGCGGAGCATGATGCATACGGCCACGATGATCTAGCTAGGTAATAAATATATGGCGAACTTTAAAAGTAAAGTTTTAGGTAGCTGGTAGAATTTCTGTAATGAAAATCGTGGTTAGACTATAGTCTAGTAGTTTAACTACGATAAAAATTAGCAATTTGCTTAGAAATGAGCTATTACTTGCTGGGAGGTAATTGCAAATTTTGTCAAACCGTACCACCGTTATCAATTTTGTTGAGGAATTGTAACAGCAGCA
Organism: Orthosia gracilis; assembly: GCA_947562075.1. Lineage (NCBI taxonomy): Eukaryota > Metazoa > Arthropoda > Insecta > Lepidoptera > Noctuidae > Orthosia > Orthosia gracilis. Next base: position 8,114,265 of record OX387268.1, read on the forward strand.
TCGTGACTAGTTCTAACAACAGAATTGAAAATTAGAATAATATTTTACGATTTTCTTCACAATTACATCAACTCGTTCTCAAGAACGGTTAGGCACTTCTAACACGATTAATTAACAAAAACGTCAAGTAAAAAACTAGGAAGCACGACCTTGATGAAAAACATACTTCTTTGAATACGATTTGTGATAAAAACCACAATACATAGGTACACTGCGTATTAAGAATTGTGTAGGTACTAAAATAGAGGTGTGTACAGGGATGTAAGGTAAGGGCACGGGTTATGATTACCGGCCCAATTAGCAGTTCCTGGATACCAACATCAAGGCAATTACTGTATCGTATAATCATCTATAATGATCTTCGATATTTTAGGATGGATGCTGCTGTCCGTTATAATTGCGTCATAAATAATTTTCATAACTACGCAGAGCTGTGTTTTGGAATATGGTATGAAAACTGTTAGGGTAAATGTGACTTTCGAACATAAAACGAACGACAGTGTGGTTTCAGGCAAAGAAATGATAAAAATCAGCACCACGCGAGCTTGTTATTCTTTTTTATTGCTTTCTTCATTACTTTTAAACATAAGACGCACACAGACGAGTGATGGCTTAAACTTGAATGCTCAGCAAACGCACAACATGACTTATTAAAGAGGTCTTAGCTTACAACCTGCACACTTAAGGTCGTAACCGACTAATACGATCCCCTTCCGACCCGGGAAAATAATGTTCATTGAAATGTGAGCTTCAGGGCGTCCTCTGTACATATAGACATACTTTACATTGACAACACAAATTAGCAGACAGCTCGCTGTAAGCGAGCTTACCACCGTCGTATCACTCGATAGTTGACGTCTCGCTTACCGCATGCTTACCACGCGCTTCAGATGGGCGGCTCGCGCGCTGTACGCACGCAGACTGCTCGCTTGAAGCACGTTGCTAGCTTGTCGCAAAAGGAATGCGAAAGCGGTCGGCGCGTGGACAGCTAGTTGACTGAAAGCTGTAAGCGCGTGGATATCTGCAGCCGAATTGCGCAAGTGAATTCGGCAAGGCGAAGTGTTTGACCGCCATCAATCTCGACCATGACATGCGAGATGAATGACGCGATGTGGATTGCCGTCTGTATGATTGGTCGATTGATAGCGGTCACACCCTTTGCGTTGCCGTATTCACTTACGCAATAAGGTTGCTGGTAGCCTGCTAGCTGTCGGCGCGTGGACAACGAGCAGTCAGCTCCGTTTGAGGCGGTGTTGGAGCGGGGTCGTGAATGAGATGCGACCGTTCGACCGTCGACCGTTCGACCGTCTCGTTCGTTGACTAAACCCAAAACATTATTCCGTTCATGGTAGTTTCATTAAAATTATTAAATATTCTCTTAATATTATGCTTTGTTTTTTTTTTACATGGAAGACGAGAGTCAAAGAGACTCAGTATGAAGAACCCGTTAATGAAAGTTCTGTGAAGATTCTGCTTTTACTAGGCTACAATCTTTTTCAGGACAAAGCAAATGTTCTAGGATTTTTCTTTTAGAAGAGTCTTCAATGTGTAAAACTAGTTAATGGAATGTTTAATAATGATACTTTATTAATTTAATAAATTGCATTAAACATTGTTCTATTTATTTTTCATTATTTTTCCTGGCATACGAAAAGCAACGAACAATACTCGCAAATATGATATGCATATTATTCTTAATGAATACGTTCCATTCCGTCCATTATCGACAAAAGGATCAAATGAGTTAAGGTAAAGCTTTTCCATTTATCATATTGAAAAACATGTTGTTAAAATCCGTGAATGTAAATTCATTTCGGCAATAGCCTTTACCGTTCCATCTGAAATGTCCACGTTGTGTCATATATAGTTGAAAGCTAGTGCAGCTGAAAGGCAGGCGACAAGTTTAACGTAGCGAGGTAGCGCTGGCTACTAGGGGCGTCACACCGCCGTGAGTGAGGCCGTATCCAACATTATGCAATCGTTTCCGCTCAGCCACCGATCGAGCCATGATTGACAATTTGAGGTGGATAAGCGACGTTTTAATGTAAATATTGAAGCATTGTGACAGGTTGGTCAATGCCTCTCTGGCGTATTGAGAGTGGCAATCTGCCGTTTTCGTTTTTGGCAAATAACTGCATGCAACGGATTGCTCATCGTAGTTTTTTGTTATAAAATAAAACTCTACTATCCCTCTCTATTCAAATGCATTTTTCGATGAAAAGGGATTCATAGAAAAGGTACCGGAACGTACGCTTGCAAAATTTAACAAACAAATAGCTTTCCCTGAAATAACGCCGTAGTGCCGGCAAAACGAGATGCCAGTTCGATAAAAATCTTAACTGCGCGAGCTAAAATTCAGGTCTCATTTGATTGTAGTGACGCGGAAAATTTTGTTCTACTTTGTTTTTTTTTGTAAAAACTGTCGTTTTGAATTAAAAGATGGAAAAGTTTCGAGAAATTCAGTTTTGAGAAAGTGGTAGGCCCACTTGACCCACACAACACGTTAGCACTGCAGAGATTACGTTGAATTAGAAGTTATCCTGTATATATTTTAATTAACGCATATCTTGTATTTGGCAGGCAAAGTATGGCTTGTGGCTTGGCAGGGGTATCAGAGTTGATTACAGAGTACTAGATGGACGAAGAGGGTAACAGAATCGTTACCATTAGAAGGTAAAAAAAAGCAAGGGAGAAAAAGAAAAAGATGGCGAGAAATATTTACCCAACGTTGTGGACCGGACCACGTTGTGGAAGGTGCGCGTGTGAAACAGCTATACCAAACGCTTGTGATAGAAAGGAAATAATAGATGAGCATACGAGCCTAAGGTATCTAGATATGCATTTTTTTTTAAGTGTATTGCTTGATTAAGTTTTAAAATTGTAGAAAGTAGGAGATATTTTTATTTTATGTTTTGGATTTACCCACGAAGAATAAAGATGTAACGCAGGATCTGGGACAATAGAAGGAACGGAGGGATGGGCCTTAGCCCAGCAATGGGACAGTACAGTTTAGCTATAGCAATATTTATTGTATTTACCCCCAAATTAGTACATAATTGGATTCCGATTAGACTGCAAGAGAGAATTACATCGTGTAATCGTATTATTGCACCTCGTCGGTTCAGCGCGCAATCTCCGCATAATCTCAATAATACGAACGGATCTGTGACAGCACTCAGCCTAACGATATTAGCACTAGGTGGTTGCAGTCTCCTACTTAGACATATATTACTCCATTCTCAAGTAGGCTATTAATTGTCATGATTAGACGATACACAGTCGCTATTTGGTATGCGATATTAGTAGCTACTGTACACCTTATTGCATTTGGTATAAAATTAAACCTATCAATGCGAAAGCAACTTCTTCTATTTGTCGGCTCATAACAACTAATTCATGACCCAATCCTATCTAAAGTCGGAACCACACTTACGTGTCGTGGCGTGGCGTGGCCCGGGATCCACCAATCATAAGACTCTGTTCCAGCCTACGTCATAACGCAACGAGCTTTGTAGCAAATCATCTGCGTCGGAAGGCACCACGACACGCCAGGCCACGTAAGTGTGGTTCCGTCTTAATAATTGACAAATATAGACTAGGCAACCTGAGCCCTAGACAAGGATTTAGGTCAGTTTACAAATTGTATCAAACGCCTAAATATATGCGGTAGACGAATAGCCTTCGTACCATTAGCTTAAAACTCTATAGTTAGATTTGAGCCAGTATTTTCGCCTCCGGACCAATTCCGAATGCAATATAATCGTAATAAACCTGTCAAGGCAATGGCCTGCGCATTTCTGGGGCTAAAATTAGGTTATTTCGATAGTTGCTTATCAACTTGTGATTTGCCTTATTTATGATCGATCGATTTATCTCGATAACTGTCTACAGTAAACTGCATAAAATACTTTGTTTCTGCCTGCATAATCTGACTTGAAAAATGAGTCGGTTTTTTTTCGGTTACATTTCGAGGTGTGTGCGATGGAATTTCATGATCCAATAGGGCAGTTCACACAAATATCTATTTAGTCCGTCAGTTAGATAACGTAAAAATATTGGAGACGTATTTTTTCTTTTGCCACGTAAACAAAAAATTACGACGATACAGTGCGTTAAAATATCATGTGACGTCACGGTGTGCTACACTTTATACACACTAAGTGACGTCACAAGCCCTCACTCCTCAACTTCGATGCGCTTTATCTTTGTCAATTTTTATTTATTTGATAAAGCAAAAAATACGGATCCCATATTAATTGATAATCTCACTGACGGATTAAATAGAATTCAAATCATTTTTCTACCGAGGAAACTACCCTATTCCGCTTAACCCGATTCCTCATCGGACTACCATACGTACGGCGATGCGCTATCGATACATGGTGGACATACCACCCATACGAACAATAGGTTTTGGGATTACTTTTATTGTGCGTACAGCTAAGGAATGGAATTCCCTACCGGAGTCCGTGTTTCCCGATAGCTACAATCTAGGGGTCTTTAAGTCAATAGTAAATAGATTTTTTCTAGGCAAGCGTGCCACATCATCGTTTACTATCAGGTGAGATAGTGGACAAGCGCGAGCCTATAGAAATGAAAAATGAACGTTATGAATATTAAAGATGCCAAGATAATTAGGGAAAACTTGCAAAAGATAGGATTTCGAACACCAGGAACCGGTAACCTGGTGGTCTCAGAAGGAGATGGTGAGCCGATTAAGATCCCTAAAGGACTGGTTTCAGATTACTCAATACTGAGACGAATTTAAAGAGTTAAGGATGGCTTTTGCCCTTCAGTGAGATACAACAGACTGGCTCAAAATAGTAAACCTTCACACGTTGTTGCATTTGCATTGTGTGCATAACAATACAAAGGCAACAACAATTCACGAATAAACATAAATTTTCTTGCTCTGGAAAATGATTTGCAATGATTTCGGCGCAAAAGCGACGCGTGCGCAGCCGGCCGCGGTCCGCCCGAGTTAATATTATTATTACTCATCCCAACACGCGACAACATAATGAAGATAAAAGATCATTGTGTCACCTAAGATGCTATTATTATACGAGCAATCAATTTGCTTTGTAAGTAAACAATTATATTTCTAATTAAATTAGTTACGGAGACTTAAGCTCTTCTTAGTATAAGATTTATTGATCTAGAAGAACACACACAAAATTCTTATTAAGAGAAATATGTTGTTAATTTTAAACGCTTCCCACGTTACCTTATTACGATTCGAAGTTAGTGAAAAAAATATTTTTACGCCGACATTATTTATAACACCTTTTAGTAAAAGGGAACTTATGTCTCTATTAAGGGCCTTACACCGCTTTAGTCCCGTAAAAAGGTTACTTTCTAATCTAAAACATACTACTCCTTAGTGACGGTTAGGTAAATAAGTGAAAGGTAATAGGTAAAATTATCTAAACTATATTTTTGCGCTACTTTTGAATTCTCCTCCAAAACTGTTTAAAAATATGTTCACACAGAAAAATTGATGGCTAGAATTTCTACATAACTGAAATAGTATGTACATCAAAGAATATTTTGCAAACAATATTCTGGTGCCGAGCGGGCGCACGGCCAGTACTGCGGGCAGCGCATGCGTCCTTGGGACCGCGGATATTTATCGCAGGAAGTTGTATGCCAGGTTGGGTAATGATGTTCAATCTGCAAGTCCCCTCCTGATAACGATCTGATTGACTGATTAGGACGTGCGCATCCACCTTAATGGGCTGCATTAATAGTTCCTCTGACACCGAGACTCCCCACATCACCCTCCTTATCTATTTAATGTAAACACGTTGCAATGTTATTCAAGTGTTATCAAGTGTCTGTCTACTTTTCAATGACATCGCGTGATATACAGTAGTCGTCTTCCTGGTACCATTTGTACATATTAAATTAACACATTGTTATTCAAAACGGATCTTATCAGTTGCGAAGAGCAAATTAGAATGTCAAACCACAAAACGATGCAATGAGCAAAAGGTATTGATCCTTGGATACGGAATGGAAAACGAATGCAAGTAATGAATTCTTCCCTCTAATGCGAATCGCGAAGCAATATCTTGTCGTTCGCGACCACTACAAGAGGTGATTGAAATATTGCCTTCGATAAGAGCTGCATTGTTGCGTTGTTGCAACGTTGTGTCACCGGTCTGTCTCAGAGTCAAAGGTTAAAATAGGCATTACTCTTCGTTAAATGTACTGACAAACAGCTGATATTATCCGTTCCTATTGACATTTTAACACAGGTGTAAACAAAAACGCACAAGTAAATACATATCGTTACAATCAGTGTTTACCTACATACATTCTTAAATACCTATAGGAGGAGCATGATTTCATCGCTATAAAAAATCGTAATGACGTCATCACGTTCACCTACGAACTCATTGCAAAACTGTGGATGTACAAATGTTAAGTTAACATGTACACGACACACCTCTGGAGGTTTATGAAGATTGTTTGTACTGCATTTAATTTATTTACATGAATTCTTGTAGATCTGAGAAATTCATCTTTTGCCCATTATTTTGTGTTGCCTCTCTTCGGCATTCTTTGCCAGACATATTTGTACTGGGTCGTCGCGTCACCAACTTTTCTGCTTTCAAAACAAAGACGTAAATTTTGAAAATAAAAAAATCTCAGTGGCCCTTTTATGTCAATTCACAGAGCAGATATTGCTTCGCTCTCTATATTTCGATAAGCTATCGTGTTCGGATACCATTTTGTTTTCGTTACTAGAATCATATCGGTATCGGAGTATTTGTTATCGATAGGATGAATGCACTTATTTGTTTCTCATATCATAACATCACGTCTGTACATATTCGCCGGGGGGTAAGGCAGGGCTATACATATTCTACACCCATATTTTGCCAGTTTTGTTAGAATCCTAAATGATAGGTGCGAGCCTATCACACTTCACACTAATATTATAAAAGCGAAACTTTAAGAGATTCTGTGTGTGTGTTTGTATGTTTGTTACTTCTTCACGCCCAAACGGCTGGTCGGATCTGGATGAAATTTGGCACAGATATAGATTATAGTCTGGAATAGCACATAGGATACTTTTCATCCCGAGAACATGTTCTCTTGGGATAATTTTCGATTTTCACGCGGGCGAAGCCGCTGGCAGAAGCTAGTTACAATATAAAATTAAACGACTTAAAGGTGCATTGGATAGTGGAACAAGGGCGTAACATCCATTAGGTGTCCTAATTTGAGAAAATGTATTTGATAACATGTCCTCCTATATTAGTAACAAAACATAGTTGCTGCACTCTGTGCCATACAAACAAATATTTGCGTTATAGCGCGCTTGAAAAGAAGACTGCAACATCAGTATCGGAATGAATAGTATGAATATCGCCGAAACACAACGGAACAGTATCTAAACTACAAAGCCACTGGCGCTTCTTAGAAGAGAACGTGACAATACACTCATATAATAATTGTTCCACATTCATTGCGGCTTTTAACGACGCCCAAAACAAACATGACGTCATCGGCACATTTCACTCTATCTATTTTGGGTACAGATAAAGAGATTAGCGACAGTATTCCCGGCCGGAAAGGGGAACGTTCGAACGCTCAAAAAGTAAATTATTGTCACTATCAACGCATCGGGTGTAGATAGTGCCTGCCCGTCACTCCGATAAGATAATATCGTCTCTATTATTCACGGTTTCGTGAAAACATTGTATGCATTATTCAATCAAGATATTTGTTAATACATCATGGTACACACATTTGAATGTATTAATAGATTAGCAGGCGATTAAAGAGGAATGAAAAAATTGCCTATATCCCGGGACAAAGTCTTGTATTTGTTACACTGGGTACTGCATCCACCAATACCAATTTAATAAAATGCACTCTCGAAAAACGACGAGTGATCACAAAACAAACAGCCAGTACCCAAGGTACAAAGAGGATATGATGTTGTTTTATATTTTTAGTTCACGTTTTTAGCAAACGTAATATTGGCTTCCTATTTCCCAAATGTTTGCTCGATGAATGACTAGAATCTACAAATTGGAGAATTTAATGGCTTAACAATTGTCTCAAGTTTGCAACACCAGCCACATGCAAAATCCACCGAAATCATCACATTTTTACTTGCAAGGCAGCTTGTTTTGTCGTACAGAAGCTCGTTTTTAAAAAGAGTCAGTCAATGACCGACAGCCACTTGTTGCATTGGTGCACTAATTGCTATTATAGTATCTAATGATTGTTGAGATGACGCCAATGTGACATGGACTCTATTTCTAGGTTACTTCAAAGATTTTAAAACCTATATTGTCCCACAGCTGGTCAAATGTCTCCCCAATCTTAAGCATTATAAAAAGATTTGAAAATAATCGCTTTCAGAATCCGTACGCCCTCAGAATAATTAAATGTAAAATATTTTTATTTTAAAACAAGGTTTTAATGGACTCTCGTCATTACATTTCCCAACAGGTACATCTTGTCAGGTTGTGGAGTTGCTATAGCAACTATCCAGCTCCATCTTGAGACCATTTCCATAGTACCATAAAATTTCAATGTTTCCAAAGTTGCATAAGTACGCCAAGTTTCAGCTTAATTGGATGCCATGCAGTGGTTGAACAATCGATTACTAGTGCACGGACACACACGAAAGCAAGATAATAATTATTGTAAAGCTTGTAAAAAAGTTAATTTAAAAATTATTAAGTAATTGTTTTAAAAACTAACAAACACGCTTTAATAGAAAACCAAACTAAAAAATAGAAAATCATTTTCATTAAATTTTAACTAAGAACAGTGTGATAAACAAAAATAAAATATTAGAAAGTGTGGGGTGCTTTTTAAGATATTTCCAAAATGACTCTACTTTTAATTTATTGAAAATTATTTTCTACTTTTTATTTTGATTTCTATTAAATCGTGTTTTTTAGTTATTTCAACCTATTATTTATTTTTTACTGTTTAGTTCTATCTCTAATCCCGAAGATCCTGGTAAGGATAATGGGACAAACTATTTATATAACTGCATTGTCATCGGTCCTTGATTTGTGTGCAAAGTTTCAAATTAATCGGATTTTTTGAAGGGGCTGAAAATCACGTTCAAAGATTCCGTTACATAGATACATACATACCAAACTAATAAAAGCGTGTTAAAACTCGACTGCTTAAGAAGCGAACTAAAATATATAAACAAGAAGAAAGTCATGCTGAGTAGTCGAAGATGTATATTACGATGTCTTGATTATATAAATCCGTCAAGGGGTTTAAAATATATGAGGGATTAAAGAAAACAATATAATATACGCGCGGAAAACATAACCCTTTCCTTGCAGTCGGGTAAAAATCAGAACCCTCGGCTTTGTATAAATAAACACACCTAATTTTCATTCAAGTTCTTTGGGAGTAGAAACATAGTGGTTCATCTAATTGCCGCTGGACGCTGATGGGTTTGAATGGCCCTCAGACAAGCTACTTGTCACTGTAAATTCACTTTGCAATCTTTGCACACAATGTGTGGTAAGTACATGTCGAATTGCTCTGTAACTAATAGAATACGCAAGCTTTTTACTGTATGAATGCCTGCAATCTGTTTATAAAGTGGGATAAGATTTCTAACCATAGTTAATATTTCGGATGTTGCCACAATTAGGATCAGTATGCTGGTACGCCTAATAATTGGTAAGTACCTTCGTACAGCTCTTGCCAAATGAAGACAAAAAGGTTCTTCTGCGGTTAAGCAATAATGCTATTCAGATTCTAGTATTCAAGAAAAAGAAGAATAACTTAAATTTTGGCTACAGTCATTTATTTCATGGAAACTCACTCTAAGCCCCCGATAAATTCAGAATATAAGAGTCATGAATCTGTAAAATTTTAAGGCGCTGTCAACCCGGACCAAAGCCCGACGATAACCAGATGACAAGCATGCAAGTGACCTCATACTGATAAGCAGCGTGGAACCGATAAAGATTATCTTATTCGATTCAATTGAAATTGTAATCGATATGGTAACGTTTGCACTCGTAACGTTTATGCGATTATCGACGCTATTTATAAATGCGGCACTTGAATGAATGGAGTGCAGATGCGGTGGGTGCGGGACAGATGAAATGCTTTGAGGACTAACGCAGATGCGTGTGTATCGCGAATTTATGAGAAATAATTTCTTTCAATTGGTATCTTACTGAACATGTTAATGTCATGTTTGCGTTATAAGGTGAAACAGTTACTATACCTAACCTAAACCCAAAACAGATGATCAACTAGAGTTGATCATCTGTTTTGGGGTTAGGTTTGATACTAGGTAGTATCAGCCAGTTTAAATTGAATAAGGAATTAGCTCACAGTTACAATTATATTTTCGAATTTTTGTGACCTTTATCACAGCATGAGATTAATTAAACAACAGAACAAACTAACTTGCGGGAAAATACTAAAATAAAAGTCACGATAACATTACAGTTTCATAACATCATTAACAAACCCAAACAGTGAGTATTTATCCAAAATTTGTAGCCAGTGCAAACCAAAGGAAAAATACCTTACATTTATTACGTCCCAAAATAAACTGTGGAAATTCGCAGATTCCTACTTGCAACAAAAAACTAGCAATCAAAACGGAAGGACCAAAAATAACGAAAACTGACATCAAGAAAAGTTGAGGATATTTTTATATTTGAATGCATTCAAATCCATAAATATTTCGCAAATGGAACGCATAGCATTTTAATTTTATGAAGACGAGATCTAATTATGAGGGAAAGCCTTTTCAAGCTAAAGCAAATATCAGTTAGACCACCGTCAGTCAGACATGTTTTAGCACTATTTATCGCAATACTTTTATTTCAAGATTTGAATATCACATTTCCACAAGGACTATGTTGAACAGTGTTAAAAGTTCACTAGTTCTATTTGTCGACATGTGAGCGTAATTCATTTTGTTAGTGACAATTACAAATGGCTTAAAATAACACGATTGAACTGCATTTCATAATTTCAGACATTCTCATTTTGAAATTAATGTTGGTGTTGCAGCTAATTTAGTAAAAAAAAATTACAACCAAATATGCCAATGATAGACACCGCGAATTGCCTTTTTTATTCAAATTGCATTAAAATTGGTAAATTGAACGTGGGCTGTCGGTAAAACTGACGTATTTCACAAATTAATGCGTGAAACCAGTTGCGATGCGAACCTTTCGACCGAAAAATTGTTTTTTTTTTAACCTTTAAACACACGAATTCGCACAAGTCGCTTTCCAATTAGAGTCAAAAGGCAGATGTATCGAACAGACCTGGCATCGATCGATGATAACAAGAACCGCAAGCCCACACGTTAGTTCGAAGCTGCTCTTGTGGAACTAAGGCTTGCATGCGAAATTTCCAACTCGTAAAGAGGTGGATAGGGATGTGCAACGTGCATCATGCATCAAAGAGATTTAACTTAACGATATGCAATCCTAAACTTGTAACGTTAGTTGATTTAATAAAGTTTAGAATATCGTGGGATCCACTTGTGTTGACTGTCGTAAACTAAGTTTAAAGGACAACCAAACTGCTACAGGTATACTCGTATTTCGACTGTAACTTACACGGATAGTACAGTAGTCACAGCGGATCTTTGTGTCTCTGAAGTTTTCTGCAAGGCCCTGCGCAGAAGCTATTTTCTTGTCAACGTTGAAGGTGAAGATAGCTTTGTATAAATGCCTCTTTCACTCGCTTACGTTGTGGTTCATCGTCCTATCTCGCTTACTTTATGTAGTTTACTCGATGAAAAACTGTTTCTTGCGCAATGGTTCGCAGAGACAACTTCAGAGACACAAAGATCCGCTGTGACTACTATACCTCCGTTGCAATACAATTCCGCCTCCCCAACGCACCCCATTTCTCTTTCGTCGAGGCAAAAAGCGGAAGCGGAAAGATGCAAATGTGAAACCTAGCGACATGAATATTCTGCAATGTAGGTATCAATTATAAATATTGTATTTATTTGATTACAATGTCATCGTAACGGCGAATTTCGTGAATGCCAAAGATGAATGACTGGCTGTCTGGAATTAGGCTTACAAAGTTTAACGTGAATTGGTATGTCCGACACATGTATAACAGGTTTCAGCTTTGTAATGTACTACCATTACATATACCCATTCACTAGAATCGCTTCTAAATTGACACTCGCACTCCATGCCAGTCTATGCTCTGAAATATAGCCAAACTATTTCGTTTGGAGAGCAATGTTGGCCGTTGCTGGTTGTCAAAGAGATTTCAATTTAATGAGGGAGATGTTTGATGGAAAACTAGCTACATATTAGATTCTAATAGAACTAGCAACTAGAAGTATGATATAAATAAAAGTTTTTTGGCCATAGACCCGAATTTCTTTATTAAGTATTCGTATTACAGGTATAATAATTTTTTTATAAAAAAAACCCCGATACTAAAACCTCTAAAAAGCAAAAAATAAGCCTCGTACTCACGTCGGAGAACCGCCAACGTTTACAGCAGTTTATTTACATAGAGATTACCCGACGCGAGTACGAGTCTCATTTTTTGCATTTTAGAGGTTTTTGTGTCGGGGATATTTTTAATTTAAATTTTATTAAATGCTTTTTAAACTACATATAATTTACTTAGTAGTAGACACGCTTCTATCAACAATATATCGAAACACGTAATTATGACAATCATGATTTCTTGCCAAAAAACCCTGATTCAAAGAGTAAAATGCGGATAACTTTTGAACGGGTCAACCGATTTTAATCAATCATAGCTTAGAACACTCTAGACAAAATCACATTTCAAACAAAAAAAAATACAAAATCAAATTCGGTTCATCAGTTCGGGAGCTACGATGCCACAGACAGACAAACACAATTGATAATAAAAATGTATTTTCTCGTTTAATCAACACTCCTCAGCATAAAATTATGGAATCTTGGGCTCGTAATTCTCATTTCAAAGATTATTTGAACGGATAATTTCAAATTCATTCGAAGAGATGGCGCGTTTTTAAATTTCTGAGGCATTACGCTCGAATGTTTTAATTTGTATTGTAACACATTTTGGTACTTTGAAACTGCAAAAAAAATACTATAAAACAAATCATCACTGTATATAAAGAATTAAATATTCACGAACCGAGTAAACCCTTTTTCTTGCAAGTCACTACTAACACCATCGCTTGGGAGTGTATGCTAGTATTATATATTATATTATCTGTAACTCCGGTAACCACGGAATTGACTCCCGTTCTGCAGAAAATAAACGCGGCACTCAAACAACACACCGAAGAGACAGCTTGTTTACATGATGAGGATAAAATAATTCTTAAAAGAATATAACACTCCAAAGGAAATCTCAAAGAACAATTATAGTAATAACAAGGCGTTAACACGACATCGAGGTTTAGAATGAGACTGCCACAAAGGTAAGAGTGAGAGAGACAACATTGTACAAAGCCGTTTTTTTTTTCAAAATCTGAATGAGTCATATTTACGGCCAAGCACTATAGGTACGGCGGGAGCCTTTCGTCTGCCAAGCGTAACTCCGCTAAATAGTTCAGCTACAAAATAATTTGTTTTGACTTTGACACAAGCGTGAATGAAGTATTTCAAGCCGAGACTGTATGCGAACGCAACCATTAATTTCTATGCAGTTTACGTTGTCTTCTTTTCAGGTAGATCCTTTACGAGAGAATTCGATTAAAGTTGAAACACCCTCGCGTACCTTGAACATTATTTCTAACGCCGTAAAAGCTTTTTAACTTTGTTAAGTTAGAGATTCACCGACATTGGGAACAGTGTTCAATCCATTGGTGAATTACTTATTACTCGACTCCCTATCTATTAGGCGACTGTATTGAAGTAAAAATGTACGATTAGATTAGACTCGACATCAATAGAGCTCTACAGGCGAAGGTTTCAAAGATTTCTGCACATACGTACGATTACAAATGTAAAGAGCTTTCAAGCTAATTCTGTGTCAGTAACTAGTGTCCAACTAGTCACCCAACGAGTAAAGTTTCGGTATCGGAATTAAACTCGACTTAATGAACTTATCGATCAGACGTACCAGTGACAGGAAGTACACGAGACGCGATAGGCCCTTATTAAACTATTAGTTGCAATGTGGGACGTCTACAGCTCGCAAGGAAGTTGGACCACGCTGAGAGATAATTAAGACTAGTCTTAATTTTCACTATTACGTACTTTTCAATTAAAACTTCAATAGGCAATATAACACCAGTCCATGTCTATGTTGTTGTTGATCCAGCGCAGACGATATTGGAAGCAGGATATTGCGAATGTGTTCCACTCAACGGAAACTGTTCAATATTTGTAAGATTTTGTGACAAAATGTGAAATCTAACTGATCGTTTTGCACTATTATTTTCAATTAATATTTAATTTTAAAGTCAATGTTTGTATTAGTATCTTTCATTAAAAATCATATAAACGAAAAAATCTTCACGTCGTGAGCGGAATTGGCAACAACATTTATGTAAAAACTTCAGGTCTCACATGAATGCTATTCGATTCGAATGCAACATGAACTACGCCTGATGCCCGAAATCCACGTTGCAGATCTGAAATGGTATTGTATAGAAAGTTCGAATGTCAATTCAAGGGGTATTTTAATATTCAGATTTTACAGATAACAGACGTAAAGCCGATCGCTATGAATCGTGTCTGCAATATCCAGGCAGGGGACAGCAGACTGACAGAGGTTAAATACTAACGCAACGGCAGTGAAACGCTGAGTGAAGTGAGGGGGGAGGAGGGGCGAAAATACGGTTTCGCACGGTACTCGCAAAGTCGTCATGAGCCACTGCCGGACACCTGTCAGTATGGAGCTATGAATGTTAAATTGTGACGGTGCGGCTCGACAATACTGATGCTTGTCGCGCGGTACAAATCAAAGTTGAGCGCAACACTATCAGTGTTAACGTCTGTTTACGGTTTACTCTCAAAATACACAGAGTAGTGTCCGTGTTGTGGTTGGACAAACAAACCAGCGATGCGAAGGATTGGTTGCATTAAAAGCTCAAACAGCCGCTAGGCACACCCACGCGCTCCAGACCTAGCCTGAGGTAAATACCGGACCTCATGACAATTTTGCAATATCACAAGGATTTAAGTGAGATGCAAGAAATTAAAAATTGTACTATTCTTTTCTAACGTGATAATAGAGAGACCACGATTTACTCTTGACGTTAATTTCCGTCAACATCAAATGCAAATCAGGTCTAATGACCGGATATTCATGTAGGGCACTAGATACTTACATAGTACACGACTAGGGAGGGTGACTGCTATCTTTCAATCTGGATGAAAACGACGCGGAACCGCTCTTAACACCAATACATCCAGAGACAAATGAAATGATTTATTGCCGAGTGAATCAGCCGCAAGACTTGTACTTAGATAAATACAATCAGCTTTTCTAGGACTACTACGAAGATGTAGTAAATTGGCGCGAGAATGCGGTGTCTAGACGCTTGGGAGTACTTACCTGAGATAATTTATAGCTAAACTTTGATACTTGTGTTATGAATGAAAGAATCATTTATGTTTGTTGACCTTAAATTAATTGGGAGTACTTACCTGAGATAATTTATAGCTAAACTTTGATACTTGTGTTATGAATGAAAGAATCATTTATGTTTGTTGACCTTAAATTAATACTGTCTGCGTTCAGTATAAAAAAGAATCAAAGTCTCGTTTTAAGGTTCCCATAGTCAACAAGGAACCCTCATAGTTTCACCATGTCGGTCTGTTTGTCCGTCAGTCTCTTAGCGGTGACGGTTTTCTCTAAAATCCCTTGCCTGGACTACCACTATGTGGATTTTTACATCAGAAACGATCAGTTTTTTCGAGAAGACTTTTAACGTGTTAATTATAGGCGTAAAAAGCCATTCGTCTCAGTAATTTTGTAATTCCATTACACCTGTAGATAGTCTGTCCGCAATGGCGGTAAAGAGTAGCAGGCAATTTTGTTAAAGTGCTAAAAAGGCATTCTTTTTTAGATATTAATAAGAACTAAGGTTCTTAACCATAAATTACAATTTAGCCTTAATAGTCTTATAAGCGTTTGAACTTATATTGTATAATGTTATGTCAATTGTTCGGTAGCAATTTCTTGGAGTCTGAATCGTTGAAAACACTTAGTTCTCTTCACGTGTTACATGTAGGCATAATATATTATTGTTGCTATTATTTTTTCACTTATTATACACTACACTAACACAAATAGTTTAGCGTACGCACTATGTCCGTGTTATCTAGCAGCTGGATTGCTTCCACATTCACATGTCGATGAAGTCTGTGTTCGTGGGCTTCAGCAAAGTTTTGGATAACGGCAGTGACGAGTTTCATTTTAAGCTCGAAGTGAAGGTCGCCATTTCTAATGTAACTAGTGCATTAACAGCATCTCTGAGTACTTTATTTTGAAATTGTGTGAAACATTGCTTTGTTTAGTACAGCCCCATAGTTGGATACCATACGTCCAAATTGGCATAAGTATATGCTTGTATATTATAATTTTATTTTGTATTGATAAACATGATTTCCTTCCGAGTAACCAATATATAACACATTTTTTTATCGAATTCCTGGCTTTTCTTTTTGACGTTTGATTTCCAACGCAACTTGGCGTCAAGAGTTATGTCAAGGTATTTGGCGGTATTCGCATAAGCCACTTGCATGCCGTTCATATAGACTGGGTGTTAATCGCAGTGTTTATTAGTGAAGTCAATGTGAATCGATTTTGACTCATTCAGTTTGATCTTCCACTTTTGTGTCCAGTCGTAAACTTTGTTCACAGCTA
This sequence comes from Orthosia gracilis, assembly GCA_947562075.1. Lineage (NCBI taxonomy): Eukaryota > Metazoa > Arthropoda > Insecta > Lepidoptera > Noctuidae > Orthosia > Orthosia gracilis. The sequence continues at coordinate 8,131,089 of OX387268.1, forward strand.
GTCGAACTTTTTCTACTGCTTCTTTGTGGTTTAAACCAGTAGCCATAATGGCAGTATCATCAGCAAAGGTCGCTATGGTGTTGTTTTCCAGACCGGGAAATCACATGTGTATTCCAAGTCAGGATTGGGCCTAACACACTTCCTTGTGGTGCTCCGGCCTAAATAGTTTTTAGCTCAGAATATGCTAAACATTCTGTTGCTTACATATGACTCTAGAATAGCTGAGAATTCGGGGAGCATGCGTCTGAGTTTGTATATCAGGCCCTCATGGCATCCGGTTTTTTTTTAATGAAAAAAATCTTAGTGATTGTTTAAGCTAAAAGCAGTCTTTAATTTTCTCGGCTCACTACAATGTAATGCAATAAAGGAAATTCTCAAATAGTTCTTGGTCAGGCTTTCATTGCTATGGACCGTGAGAACATGGGCAGAGGTCCTTTATTTCTATTTATTCTTGCCTGTGAAACACTACATTTTTTTATAATTGTAGCCTTCGTACAGTTGGTTCGAGATAATAAGCCAACAGCAAGCCGGCTGCTCTGAATCACGACTCTTATTGAATTAGTCAGCCCCGAACAACTAAGACGCCGTTGATAGCAATAAACGTCTGTTTCATTCTGTTACAAGTTTTTTTTCAATCGCTCAGTTGAAGCGATATAGTTGAACAGTCAAAAATATATATGTAAAATCCTATTACATGGGAATTTAACATAACGGCGAAATATGATGTCCTTTAGATCCTGCTCTTCCTGACCCTTCGAGAAATACAGACTGGACGTATTTTTTTTCATAATCTACTAGCTTTTGCCAGCGGCTTCGCCCGCGTGATTGTCGAAAATTTACCCGAGAGAACATACTCCCGGGATAAAAAGTACCCTTTGTGCCATTCCTGACTATAATCTATCTCGGTCCCAAATTTCATCCAGATCCGTCTAGCCGTTTGAGCGTGAAGAAGTAACAAACATACAAACACACACACACTCACAAACTTTCGCCTTTATAATATTAGTGTGATAGGCTCGAGTTTGACCACTATCTCGCCTGATGGTAAGCGATGATGTGGTCTACGGTGAAGCACGCTTGCCTAGAAGTAACCTATCCACTCTTGACTTAAAGACCCCAAGGTTGTAGCTATTAGGAAACAAAGGCTCCGGCAGGGAATGCCACTCCTTAGCTGTGCGCACAATGGATGTCTACCATATACCGATGGCGCATGGCCGTACGTCTTGAAGTCCGATGATGGAAAGGGCTAGGCGGAATCTAATTGAGAAGGTCCGTCGCACACTCCCCGAAATGTAACCGATAAAAAACCGACAGGCTGACAACTCGGCGTCGATGTTCGAGGCTCAGGAGCTTTGACGCGATCAGCGCATCGTTGCCAATAAGCCTTTTGGCCCGTCAGTCAATCGACTCAAGCGCATCAAGCTGGTATTTACTATCAGAAATCTAAAGTTACCTACGCTACGTGTATTCCGTAAATCTAGGCTATACCAAAGATTACACTCATAAATACAAAACACGCAATTCGATTTCTTGTAGCGAATGATATACGTGGTTCTTTCAAGTATTCGAGGAAGATAGAACTAACACGGAGCAGCAGAACAACTGAAGGTATTTGAATTCAACAGTAGGTAGATACATCCGTAACCACACACGTGATTTCCCTGAGGCTACTCCTACAACACGACCGGGAAAGCAATCAGCAGTACCCCTAACATACTCGTATATATTTATTTTAATTAAATACATTGTCTATTAAAACTTTTACGGAGAAATTATTAGTTACCTAAGCCAAGTTTTGCCTAAATTAGCCTTACTAAACAAAGTGAAAAATCTCTCAAAACTATGTTTTTTGTATACAAGTACCTTCCTGAGCAAGTATCATAAGCATTTTCATTCAAAAAAATGTAGGGCCACAAGCTTACAAGAAAAAAAAGTTAAGTTTACCTTTTGTATGTATATATGATGACTACTAATCGACGCTGATATTAAAATATACTAATAAATTGTTTATTGATCAAAAATGTAGAGACGGTGAGATAAACAAAACTTATACTAGTTACAAGCAAGATATACAAGGTTATGACAGTACAGGATAATATATGGTAGAACATGTTGAAGTAAGTACATGGTACATCTGTTGACAATTCACGTTACCCTGTCTCTTAAACTAGGATATACCTGTATCTGAAGAGACAGTGGACGGCCATTAGGTTATAATTTAATATTACCTTTTATTTAGTGAGGACCCTGACAATCCACCCACAATTAAACAATATTAAGATAGTGGTAATGGTAAGTAAAATTGAGAATAATAATAATGAACTAAATTTTTGTGAGTGTGTACGTGTGTATTTGTGTGCATGTATGTACGTGTGTGTGTATGTGGTGCATGTATGTGCGAAATAAAGAATAGAGAAACGACTGTCGGTCCATTTTCATAAAAATGCAATAAAACACAGCTAATACATTAGGGCCATGTCTATGTCCGTTCTTCAATATGTAGTCGCGCAAAATACTCAACGCCCTGTCACAGTATAGAATACAGTTCTTGTCAAATTGCAAAATTGCACTTTATATCTTTACTTATAAATATCAAATTCAATGACACGAAAAAACATTGATGAAATTCTCGACCGAAGTGGCGCTCAATTTGCGTATAAAAACTGTCGCCTAATTAACAAATGTCATTGGATATAAATAGTATGACCGTTATAAAAGCTTGTTGCATTTAATTCACATAATGGACAGAAACTTGTATATTTTTTTTTAATGGACGTATAATTTGCCCGTTTTCACACTATGTAGTTTAAATAAAATATGTAGTGAGAATACAAAAAAGAATATTTTACTGTTCACACTTCGCATAATCATGTGTACACAGTATAAATGAAAACATTCACAGAGTGGAATTCGTGTTAAAATTAATAATTCATAAGTGATTCGGCATACATATCATAGAGCGATCATGCATCGTACATGCGTCGAATAATTTTGTTTATTAATATAATTATTATTATTTATTGGTAGCAGTTTCAAATGGTTATTTTCTTGCATATAGAATAGACCTTATGCTTTTTACGGATTTATTTGTGAAGGGCATAAGAATGACATCCAAAGTAAGTCATGCAACAATATCCTATTTTCTGTATAAAGAAAGTCGTCCTTGCTATACTACTTCAATGGGGATGTGAACTGCCATTTTTCACGATAGGTGGCGCATCGTCGCTATGGCTATTGAAAGCTGTCAAAGCCATACATTTTGTAACCTATCATTCAGTAAATTTAAATTTTCTCGGAATATACATCTGTGTGCTGTACCAGAATATACCAACCCCGGTGTTTATTTATTGCCCAAAGATACAACGCTAAAAATACTGGGAAAAGGCTATTAATATTTATAGGTTATGTTATGTACCTGTCAAAGTAACTGGTTATTTTGCTATCTTCGGCGATTTAGTGGAGCTATTAACATATTGAGAAAGTACTACAGCAGGAATGTCATTTGCTCGGCCTTCAGAAGCTTGAGGGCTTTGATTGCCAAAAATAAAAGAAATCTTCCAACCTAAAACGTAAAGAATACCAACATATTAATGTACTCTAATTTTTTGTAAATTTTTCCTACCATGACTCAAGTAAGAATTAACTTGTAACAACTAAAAAAATATCCAAATCTAGAACATATCACACATTAAAAATATTTTATTATATAAAATTCTGCCTTTAAATAAGATCTGTTTTCTTTCCAGTTATCCTTGCTCCTCATTGTTTTAGTTCGTCGTTCAATTCCTTAAGTTTCCAGGGACAATACATATTATCAATAACGATAGTATACCGGTTTAAACACAAAAAATAACAATAAAACGTGATGTAAACAAAGCAAAAACGATTTGACAGCAGCCATTGCGCCGCCAGCGACATCTGCGCTGAGCTTTGCGTTCACATCCCCATTTAAAAAACACGTCATCATGGACGTTCAGTTTATACGAATAAAGGAGTCAGTATCAACTATTAACTGCTCATACGAAGCCTAACTAACAATAGAAACAATCTTGTGTATTCAAACAGGACAAGTTATCCTGCGATACTTACAAACTCTTGAATCGTACCGGTTTTTAATATTCATTGTTCAATTCAATATGCTGTAGATAAAATCTTCGCCCCATAGAGCAACCGGCAACTGCGACGCTAGTCTGTCGGTCGTCACCCATCCTAATTGAGCATTAACCCATTGACATCAAAACTGGGCAGGGGACCGGCTGATAGGCAAAAAACTTGTCTGCTGGCTCGGGGACGTTATATTATGTAATTTAAATTATTGTTATGAACTGGTTGTGTCAGTTTCTTATAATGGTAACGGGGTGTAAGTGTCTGAAGTCAAAGGGAGCAATATTATTGTGCCTATAGTGGAATAATTCTGTGCGAGAATCGTTCTCCTAGTATACTTGGATAAAGCTCTTCTTTTGTTATTTTCTTTGTAGTGTTTAAAGGCTGACGTTAGAACAAGGATATTTTAAAAGGAAAACCAGATTTAAATGTTCACTTGGCAAAAACATGGGTATACCTAAGGTTTCATAATACATTAATATGATCACAGTAAAAATTAGCAAGAAAATATATATTCACATTGCCATTATATATCCCAGTTTAGCTAAGGTAAATCGAAAATTGCTTCATCTCCAAATAGCTTTCAGATTTATTAACATCTCTATTGTAAAATATTGCTTTCATAAAATTTCAACTGATTTCGGTCAGCAGACTGACAAGAAATCTTATGTGAGCCGAAGCGAAAAGTCGATCACTCTTTACGTTTAAACATAACAATAATGCTCGGTACAGTAGATTTAAGAGCGCCGTACTAGGTAGACTCCTATTCAGAGACTTCATTCTTCGGCGGGGATAAAGAGGATTACAATCTATTTTCTTTTCCCCGATATCGGCGATAGAAACTCTTTCGATGCACCTCTCTGATTTTCACCCACTTCAAAACGTCGCATTAATTTGAAACTTTGCACACTTATCAAGGACCGATGGCAATGCAATAATTTAAATAGTTTGTCCCATTATCCTTACCAGGATCTTCAGGATTAGAGATTGAACTAAATAGTTTAAAATAAATAAAGGTTAAAAAAAACTAAAAAACACGCTGTAATAGAAATAGAAAACCGTACTAAAATGTAGAAAATAATTTTCAGTAAATTTTAATTAAGAACAGTGTGATAAACAAAAAAACATATTCTAAATAAGCATGGAATACTTTTTGTACAACTGGCACAAGGTCGTTAGATGTTTTTGCAGGTTTCCGGTGAAGCAGAAGCACTCATCGGAAGCAATCTGCAGCAAGACTCCGTAAACACGATATTTTATTCTATTTTTTTTTTTTTTGGCCCGCGCTTGATCACCATCTCACCTGTTGGTAAGCGATGATGTGGTCGCGGTGTGTTTCTTAGGGGCTTTGTTTTTTATGCATTTCTAGAAATCTAGACCTGTTGTGCAGAGGTGCCTAATGTTTTTATCACAAATTCTTTAGATACACGATCCATGAATTCTAAGACGTAAAGTCAAATAGATTTTCACAAGTTTACACAACGCAATTGACACGAACGTGCGAAATGGTTGTGAAACGGAACGTGCCCAAATAACAACTATTTATTGGTGAGAGTGTACCTAGTGCACGAAGGCTTGGCTAAATCTAAGGGCAAACATTTTCATTGTAAGCACATTTCAACAGTATATTAGTTGCGGTTGCCGCTTTTACTTTGTGCATTACCTACGGGACGATGAAACTTAGTAGGCTTAGTTCGAATGTTAATTTTGAAATAGGCTTTTATTTTAGTATAGTCGGAATTCCGGCGCAGTGCCTCGGATGAATGAGATAAATGGATTATAGCGACGAGGCAGAGCCGCTTTTCAAAGTTATGTTCTATCTGTGAATTAGTATATCGAATTGGCGGTATCGGGGTATCCGGCTCCATCCGGCGCGAGTGTCCGCGTCGTTTTCATACCCGGTTCAATAGTGTCTGGTTTAAATGAAAATGCCTTTTCATTTTGCGAAATAGTAATTAACGAATGCGTGTTAATTAAGTCACGGTTGCTCGGATGATATTTCGTTAAGTAGAGTTTTTCCACGACTTATATTTGACATTTGATTGATTTATATCCAATTTTTTGTCAGAGATTAAGAAATAACTGTACCGGTCCAAATAATTGTGTATCCTCACAAAGATACTACGTTTAAAGCATTGATCACAATATTAAAACTTAAAATCATTATGATTATACTTCACTCAAGCGCACTAAATTTGAATTTTAGTTCTAAAGGTTTATTAATTAAACTATACTCATAATAGATAGCATTAACCCTATTTCTAGGCACTCTGCGCTGCTACCGTCTGATAAGCACAGATAATATAATACTAGCATACTATTAATTTCGTCTTTGCACTTTTATCCGTCACATCGATTCTTCTAAAAATATGACCCAGTAAATACCGCAACAAAAACTGTCAACGCACAATATAAGGTTATTATTTATCTATACCAATATTATAAAGAGATAAAGTTTGTGAGTTTGTGACGTTGTAGGGGGTAATCTCTACTGGATCCACTGAACCGATTTTGAAAATTCTTTCACCAGTAGAAAGCTACATTATCCCTGAGTGCTGAGGCTAAAATATATTTTCAAAAAAATTAGAGATCCGTAGGACATTGCAATAATGTAACCCGAACTACATGATTAAAGTACTCATTATTACTTACAAAAAAGTCTGCGAAAGAATATATATAACTATCATAGTTAAGTCACAATAGCAGCTTTAATGTTCTAAAGGACATGGCCAAAAAGTGCCCCACTGTGAGCAAACATACGTTTATTGCAGTTAATTTGAATTAAAAAAAATATGAATTTTAAATGGCTTTTTAAGCACTATAGCAGCAGTGGAGAAATAATATTTATTAAAAGTTGTTCTGTTTGATTTTGCTCAATAATACCTTTTAATGTTGCCATATAATATTAACAAAGTTCACACACAGGAAAAAATAATAGCTAAACGACACATAAAAAAACAACTCTGTTAGGAGTTTTGTTTTTTAATATGCACACAAAAAATATATTCGTAAATTATTCGTAAACTAATTATTTTTGTATGTTTTCTTAAGTATAAATAGAACCACCGTTGATTGATTGAAATAATTATAATTATTAGTGAAATTACGGATAGGATTATTTTACATTACTACTGGCAACACCGCCGACAAATGTCAATCAAACTATTGACTTACTTTTTATTCTATAAAAAATAGTTACAAACTATAGGTAGACTTTCTCAGATTATAAAAACTAGCTCTCTTTTAGTTTTTTTCAACCAAATTATAATATATCAAACGCCTGGCACAGATATATGTACATTAGTTGATATAAAATAACTTACCCGTAGTGCAGAAATCAACTATTTTAATCCTTAATAACTTTTGTTCACGACTGCTAAGCAATATGCGCCTTTTTAATTTTGTTTTTAGAAGATCAGTACTTTTAACAGACATAGATTTTATATCTGTCCATTCTGGGGCACAGGCCCATACAATTTTTGGCCATGTCCTTTTAATTAGTTCTAAATTAATTCTTATTAGTTCTAAATTCTTATTAGTTCTAAATTTTAATTAGTTCTAAATTTTTATTAGTTCTAAATTTTACGAGGGCTGCACTAAAAGTATCGGGAATGGAATATTTCCACTGTTCCTGTCATATTAAAATCTTTTTAATTGAAAACTGCTTGGTTTTAAAAATCGAATACCATTTATTTATTTAAAAAAAGATTCTCGGTCTTGTCACAAGGTTTTGTCAAACTTGTTTAGTCGTTGAGAAAAAGGAATTGACTCGAGAAAATTCAAGAGCGATGATTTATTATGACTTTCGAAGTTGGTAACACAAAAACAGTGTGTTGACCGGATGATTTCTGCATTTGGTGATGAAGCCCCATCCAAAACCACAATTTATCGCTGGTTTGCTGAATTTCAACGTAGACGTGTCAAGCTCAGTGATGATCCCCGTCAAGGTCGTCCAAAAACTGCAGTCACCCAAGAAAACGTTGATGCTGTGCGTAAGCTGATTGAGGAAGATCGACATGTGACATACCGCGAAATTCAGGCAACTTTAGACATTGGCATGAGTCAAATACAAATAATCTTGCATGAACAATTAGGTGTAAAAAAGTTGTTTTCTCGATGGATACCGCATTCGCTCTGTGAAGAGCAAAAAGCGGCTCGCGTTACTTGGTGCGTCAGAACTCTCGAAAGATTCCACGCAGGATCCTCAAATGCTGTATACAACATCGTATCAGGTGACGAATCTTGGATATACGCGTACGAACCCGAAACAAAAAACCAGTCACGAGTTTGGGTGTTCGAAAATGAGTTAAAGCCAATAAAAATTGTTCGTTCACAGAGTGTTGCAAAAAAAATGGTGGCCACGTTTGTCTCCAAAACCGGCCATGTTACGACTATTCCTCTTGAGGGACAAAGAACGGTTAATGCAGAATGGTATGCTAGCATTTGTTTGCCACAGGTCGTTTCTGAACTCCGTAAAGAGAACTGCAACCGCCGTATCATCCTCCATCACGACAATGCGAGTTCTCACACCGCGCACAGAACAAAAGAGTTTTTAGAGCAAGAAAACATAGAATTATTAGACCATCCGCCGTACAGCCCCGACCTAAGCCCTAATGATTTCTATACTTTCCCTAAAATAAAGAATAAATTGCGTGGTTAGGGATTTTCATCACCTGAAGAAGCTGTGGACGCCTACAAAACGGCCATTTTGGAGACCCCAACTTCCGAATGGAATGGTTGCTTCAATGATTGGTTCCATCGTATGGAAAAATGTGTCAAATTTCGCGAAGAATACTTCGAAAAGCAATAAATATATTTTTAAATAGTAATGTTGTGTCACTTCCTTGATTCCCGAAATTTTCAGTGCCGCCCTCGTAATTAGTTCTGAATTTTAATTATTTCTAAATTTTAATTAGTTCTAAATTTTAATTAGTTCTAAATTTAAATGGAACAAAAATTGGCAACATTCGTATTGTAGTATAATTCTTATTCAAATAAATAGTTTAAGAAACTAGTAGGTAGGTAGCGTAGTTTAGGTAGGGTAGGTAGGGTAAGGTAGGGTAGGTAGGGTAGGGTAGGATACGTAGGGTAGGGTAGGGTAGGATACGTAGGGTAGGGTAGGGTAGGTAGGGTAAGGGTAGGGTAGGTAGGATAGACTAGGTAGGGTAGGGAAGGCAGGGTAGTGTAAGTGGGGTAGGGTAGGCAAGGTAGGATAGATGGGTAGAGTTAAATTTGAAAAAGAGTTACCGCGGCCCTGGCACAAGCAACTGAAGGAATACGGGTGGGTTTTAGTCAGTAAAAGTCTGACACGCCCTTCCGCTTCACCCAGAGCGGAAGAAGTCATTGGATGATTTCCCACCCAAAAAAAAAAGAAAAAAAAGTTATGGTAGGTGGTAGCTTGGTAGCCAGATGATGTGAGCGAAGCCGCGGGGTCAGCTAGTTCCTATATAAATGTAAGGCTTTAATTAACTCCGTCAGTAACACTTATTAAGGCAACAAGGAACCCGTTTAATTAACCGAACCCGACCGTTGCACAAATAATAGCGATTCACACTTCAGCATGATTCACGGAGCTGTCTGATATATCCTTCATTTATGAGAGCTCCCATTCGTATGAATTCTGATATCCGAGACGAGTGAAATTGTGGAGTAGTTGGACACTTCAGTATTCAGGGTAGGATGTGTGTTAATTGTTAAAGATAGAAAGAAAATATATTTATTTGTGACCCGCACAGGAGACAAGAGAAATAAGCAAAAAATTAAACAAATATAAAAAAATCCGTGCGCCACGGACACACTTATGGAAACGGAAAATACTTAAAAAATAAAATAGAATAAATAAATAACAAACAAAATAGAATAAACACAGAAGGTGGGTCATAGTATAATTATGTGTAATAATATAAATATATAAATAAAACATATTAAAATGTATGTAGACCGACGTCCGCGATGCTCAATGATCATTTGTCGAAACCATAGACAAACGACAGAATGCGCGGACCAAAGAGTAATATAATATATAAATACGGGAGAAATCTATGGTCGGCTGTCACAAGAAATATTATATATTTAATATATTTATTGGTTATTACTTAGTTATGAATCGTTTTATGTTTATTATTTTTCAACTCTACACACTATGTCTACATCTCTTTTTTTTTCATTTTTCCTTTCGCAGGTATGCTGGAAGAGATTTCTATAGAAATAAGCATCACCTATGTACCTATTTTTATATTTCTTCTTCTTGTCTGTATATTATGTGTGTGTATGCATAAATGGTAAAAAAAAAAATGTATTATATTGTTTTTTATGAGTATGACCTGTTGATGTAATTTTTGCGTGAATGGTTTTGTGACATGTGAGAAGTTTAAACGACCAATATCTACTTTTTAAACATTATTACAAAGACATGGACAATGACTGAGAATTAAAACTTTTATTACAAAGATAGGTTATAGAAAGTCGTCCTTGAAGTCTCAACTCTGTGCAAACGAATTTTGTATCGTCTAGTAAATAGCTGAATCGAAAATCAAATACCTCCCGCACATAAATCTCCAGCCCCACCTACGAAATTGCACATGAATATTTTAAAAGGTTATTGAATTTCTCGTGAAGTTTTCTCTCTCTTTCTGAAGTGTTGCAGTACGAGACCCACTACCAAGTATATTTTCATCATCAGTTCAATATTTAGCGCAATTTCAGAGTCAGCTGCATAAACGTTTATGCCTGTAATCCCTTCAACTTTTATCTCATCGATTACATTTGTTTATAAACTTACCACACATTTTGTAATACGAAACTACTGTTCACTCAACGGTCATAAAATTCACGTCTCGCAACTCGGCTTGCGCTAGCGCATGAGCCGCCAACTATTTTTATGGCTATCTCGCTATAAGTGCTACGGTATGTTTGTTTGTATGCGTAATCATATTGAATGTTAAGTGTTTGCTTAGACTGTTATGATATGTATAGGTGTATTGTGTTGTGTTGGCTTCGAGCACGCCCCGACTTTCTGACCGTTGATTGAGACACTTAACGCGACAATAGCCTGACTATAAGAAGATAACCCAGATATATTAAAAAGCACTTACATTAATCATAACATCGTTTGTATTATTGTATTGATGGATTATCTTTATAAGAAGCAGTGGTGGCCCAGTGTAACGGCCCTGACTTACAAGTCCGAATCCAGGTACGCGCTTTACTTTGTGTAAATTATTTTATCACCACTGCTCTCAAATCGGTGAAGGAAAACATCGTGACGAAACCGTCATGTCTTAGAATCAAAAATCGAACTCATGTGACATCCACCTACCCGCACTGGGCCCGCGTGGTGGAATACGGCTCAGTCCTAGCAGTGGGTACATTAAAAGGCTGATGATGATTATCTTTTATTTTTTTTCCAAGCATGAAAACCTGTCGAATGCACAAACACATACATTAATACTAGAACGGCCGGTTGAGCAAAATTTGTAAAAATGTTACAACGTAATCTGCCTATCAAGTTTGCAACGTTTTGATCCATTAAAACTGCGTGCGGGTGACAAACTCATAGGTACCTACGACATTACATCGGTATTTGACAAGTAAAAGATTGGACGCCCGACACGTTGCGGACAGCTACGATCCTGCACGAATGATCCGGAGTCCCGAATAAAAAGGTGGTTATTTTGCAAAAGCAACCAATTTCTAATCGACTGTTTAGAGATGCTAACTATTTTAAACAAGTCTGCAGAATGCAAATATCGTATAACCAAAATATTGGAGCATTTATAATCGTGTTGTGTTGACGCATTTGTCCGTGATAAGTGTCGTGTTCAGTATCACGGTTAAGTGAAGCTGAACGCCGAACAGTTTGTTATGGCGGTTACGTGTTTAACAGCAAATTAAATTGTTGTTGTCTAATAGGTTTGGTATGATGGCGAAGGGTGGATTAACCTTAGAATTAAATACATTGTCACTATAGATAACTGAAGTTTTTCAATACTGTTCAGATTTACAAGATGCAAGAGCCAACTGAGCGAACTCTCTGATGGCTCGACGCGATTCGATTTGTATCACATTGATAAGCGATATTTATTAAACGAAATTGCACAATGCAATACGATGCAATTCAACCGATTTGCAAATGTTCTTAGAAAATCTACTCTTGTATTGACGCAATTTACATTGCGCCATCAGCAAGGTCCCTTCAAGAACCGATCAATATTTACACATCCAAATGTTTCAGCGCCGAAACATTGCAATTGAGCGATGAAAACACAGACATAAATCTAACTAGATAACGCAAGTCCCTCCATCTTTAAGAAAAGTTGAAAACCAAGCGTGCCACTTTTTCACACACAATTTAAAAACAAAGGAGAATGACCAAAAATGGTACCAAAAAGTCTCACGCATCAAGACCAAAATTGTATAGTAATTAGTTTCATAATTTATTATGACATTACACGTCGGGGATTTGATTTTTGAATAGGGAATTTACTTTTGAGTTTTAAAGTATGGATATTGATTTACTCCCTATAAATGATGTTCCGTTTCAAATGATAATAATATGATTTGAACCTTGATTTTTGAAAGTTGCATGATCACTGACTGTTCACTGTAAAAAATATACTTTGCCGGTTCTACATTAATTTAAAAAAAAAGAATAGAATAGAATCTTTATTTAAAAGATTATCAGTATTTTGTCTATGATTAATTGGCCTTTCACAACCAGTCGTAAAGATTTAGAATGCAATAGAATCGATTTTTGATGAATCTACTAGCCAGTAATTGTTTCTTTTGTCTAATAAATAACTATAACGTCAGTGTGAAACGTGTCTACATAAAATACGTCGTTGGTAGCGTCGAACAAAATAGACATAGTTTTTAGGTTATTTTCGATTTTATAAAATAACGCCGAAACCCGGGTTTTGTTTTGAAAACAAACTTTTGTAGGAGTTAATATGATCAGTATAGTCTATAACGAAACAAAGTTTTGTTTTGATGCAGGGATTCCATACATCCAAGAGCATTCTCCTTCACTTACCAATGGAAGAAAACATTTCCAATGCCTCGGCCGACTTTTTTAGTCTTTACAACTCAAGGCATAAAGAGACATTTTTCTAGATTTCGGTCGATTTCCGGTGCCGATAAGGCTAAATGAAAGCTCAGATTACGATTATTGACCGTAATTTTACTCCGTTTTTTGGCATGCGAAATACATACATTCGCGTCATCTAGTAAGATTTATATCCGTGGATGAGAAAGTAAAAACATCGTGTATCGAACAATCCAGTATAGGAAAAATTCCAGCCGGGATAGGAAAAATTACCAATTTAGACGCTATGTGTTGTCAAAAGTTCGTCAGCACCGGACTGTTTAGCTTTCGTACATGATTCGTCGGTATCGATATGCTACGTGCTGACCATATGAGTATGTGCAGTTCGGCCACTTTATAATGCTGCCATGTTCCGGAAGCGAATGGTAGAGTGACCGCATGTCGTGTCTTGTCATTGACACCGAGCGACAGGTCGCCGGGCGATGCCCGCTTCTGACCTGTTAATTTGCAGTTCACGCGTATTTCGGCTTATCATTGCTGAATATTTAATGATCTGTCCAGTTGCTGGGTTGAAAATAGGGACATATTACTACAGTTGTTACATTTTAAGCATTCTGGACTATTTTATATTTTCTCCGGTAATTCGTTTCATGTCTCTTTCTCAATAAAGTGTTAGACAGGTACGCATGCCTCTTCTCAATCACAGGACTCCATGGATCAACTTGTGTATCACATTCATACGCCTTACCTACTAGTTGCCTTACTAGTTCCTTCATATCGCCAGCACGGAATCCTTTAGTTGCCGTTCCTTTTTATTTGCGTCTAAATGGTTGGATTTGCAAAGGGTCGAAGTGATTTGTACAAAAACTGTTTTTATTGTATCGTATCGAATTTGTCTGTAATCTGTAGTAGCTACAACATGTTCGAGTTTTGTTCGACTGGAATGTTGATGGAGCCGGACGAACATACGACTATGTTCTGGATTTCGGCTACCGAAATTCGCAATGCTTTTGTAACAACAATATTTAGTCGATTGCGATATATTGCGTAACATAGTTACAATTAGGTGAGAATTTTTTGAGGCCTGGTGTACATCATAACAAAAAAAAAACTATAAACAATGAAAATATATCCTTGCGTTTAAGACGTTTAGGTAAGTACTAACTAATTACTCTATGAGGCCCCCCTCGATAAAGACTCTGGCTTTAAACGCATATCATAACTATAACCATATTAAAAACAGTTTTAAAATAACTAACAATCCTGAAAAACAGTATTTTCTAGAATAACTAACAATAACAACATATTTTTTATTTGAGGAGCGTAATAGTGACCACAGTTCGCTTAGTCAGAGCGAGTCATGACGACAAAACGGGTTAGGTGATGCGTCATATCAGCGAAAAGAAAGAGGTCGTATGTGCCTGCGCACGAGTCGGCTTAGCTTGTCGAACAATAGCGCAGAATAATAAGGATAAAATACACGCTGAAGAATATATTGTGTTACTGTTCTGCATCTTTTTATCATCACTAAACATTAAAAGTAAAGAAATCGGTATTTAAAAGAGCTGAATACAATTAACAAACTCGGTGACAGCGAGCAGAAGAGGGGGCAAATGTAACGAAGTTAGCCTTAGGCAGCAGCCATGAGCCTGATCCAGAAAAACTCTAGGGATGATAACACGTTAATCTTATTTTTTTCAGGTCCAGTACTGTGTTCAGTAATATGATGAACATTGAGTTTGTTTTGCATCAACCCGTCCCTTCCTTATCATATCATTCAGTTTTTATTCTCTGCGTTTTCCGAAGTATCGCATCGAAACTAGTGTTGAAAATTGCGAAAGATACATTTTTTTTTCGGAACTTTTTATCTTTCCTATACAATACAATCATACACGTATACAACTTGTTTTATACTTTGTATTTTTAATATTTAACAATCAAAGGGGAAAATATTGCTTATTAATATTAATTGAACACATTGAACATTTACTCTCTTATTATAATATATTAATGCGAAAAATTCACCGTAAAATACGTGTAAAAACTTAAACTTGCGAAAGGTTGAACTGAAGATCCGCAAAGCAAGTTTCTGTATTTTATTAAAAATACAGGGGCGTTGGAAAGATACAAGTATTTTACATGTTATTTTCAACGTTAATCGAAACGTGGCATTTTACTCGTTAATATTGTGGATTTTCCTTTTATATCTGACCATTAAGTGGATTGTATTTACTGAAATATCAGCGAATGAAAAGATTCTTTATTTATTTAATTTCCCCTTTCGTATTCCGGTCAGGAAAAGTAAACTATTGAATATGACTGAGGGTCGTAATTGAACAAATTGTGCACTTAAAGGGAAAATATGGATTTCTTGCTACCTTTTAATTTTAAAATATCAGTAAACTTAGCTGTCTACCATCTATTACGCTGGGGCGCCAGAATCGATTGCTGGCTTCCGATATCAGCGGAAGTTTTAAACTGATCTGTATTCTGTTTGTTGAGAGAAATTTTAAAGGTGACGCAATACGAAATGTTCTAGTAAAAGACGTAATAATATCTGCAATAACTGTAAAAGCTGAAGCTCATGCGTCAGTAGTAAGGGTTTAATATGTATTGCGTTCTACATACATATATTTATGTGACAGAGTTACAGAGGTTGATTTCGTAACCAAATCGAAAAGTAAGAGCTTACACATATCATGTTACAAGATTTAGAGTATTTAGTGGAGTAATTGTCGCGTATTACACGCTCGAGCCTGCTAGTGGTCTCTGTCTCGATAGAATTATTTAATGCATCGCAGTAACCACACCTGTCACCGTATAATGTTACCGTTTATCGCTTAATAATGCTTCGTGAAGCAACTCGGTGCAATACCATGCAATACGGTTTTGCTTCGGTTGTATATTTAGGGTTGTCGCACATATGTATCAGCTGGGATGGTATTTTTTTGTGTATTCAGGCATAGATTAATTTTGTTATGAGATTATGTGCTAGTTATCCTACACAAATCTTAGGTAACTCGGTTGGTCTATTAGTCACAATCCTAGGTTGTAAAAGTATAAGTGTGTTGTACTTACCACGTTATTGTAATGTACAATAACGTGGTTTAAAAAGTTATAGGAAGATAAGTTAGTTTACGTAGTGCAGAATTTATTTCCAGGAAGGCGTACATAATGCTTCTGTTGAGCTTTTAATGGAGTTCTGAGAGCTTCTGCGAAATGCTGGGACTTTATAACAAAACATGGTTTTTCTGTTCAGTCTGGCAGCCCTACACACGCATAAGTTTATGATGAACTGAGGTTTTAGTTCATATAGTGAGTGCTAGTACCAAGGTATTATTGCGGGACGATGAACAAACCTCTAGTAAATGCACTGCGGTATTTATCAGAGAGTTTGCTAACCGGTAAGCTTTAGATATTTTCCATTAGCCTTATGGATTAATCTTCAGATTTGTCTATAATTCTACAACATAGAAAAGCAAATATGAACCAAATATTTTTTGAAAAAACAACCCTTTAATTTGGCAATTAATTTAGGATATACAAAGAATAATCTTAATGACTGCTTTATTTAATCAATTTATTAAAGTAAAACAAAAACTCAAGATGGGTGAAACTCAAATATAAAAATACTTTAAGATTGTTCTTCTAATTTAAATAGTTATCTTTGTAAATGACCTTGATATGAATATTAAACCATTCCAAAGAAACAAAATCCTTTGTTTCCATCATCGGTTTAAATAAAAATTAAATCGAGCGCATTTGATAACATTCATTAAACAATAGTCAGTCGTGTGGCTAAAGAATTCGCAGCTGCATTAACGCTCACCAAACATAAATGTTTTTAATAATAATAAAGCAATAAAAACAAATAAATAAACATAATGTGTAGCATTCGCATCGCAGCGCGGCGCTTGCACGTCAAATTATCATTTATTACATAATAATTATTATTGTTTAAATATATGAATGATTAGAAACAATAAAACTGTAATAAATGACAAGTGATGGATAGAGAACCCACGCAGTCAGAGAGCGGTCAAAAGTTCTGCGTTTCTTTAATACAATTAGGATCGGACATTGCTTTCGCGTCCTTTACTTATTTTACACCAAAAAGAACGCTGAACTCAGAACGCTATTTTCATGCTCGTGTCAAAAAAATGAAAAACAATCTTAAAAAAATAATTGGGCTAGTAGATTCATTCAAGATTAATGCTAGTGACGGAAGGGTCCTAGGACTTGAGAATGCCGGGGTTTGAAGTCGAAGAACCTACATAATTTTGCACTTAATACTTAATATAGGCGTTCATGGAAGTTATACGCAAACGCAACGTCAGTTTCGATCGACTAACGTGACCCTGCAGGTGGGCTAGCGCAAGCTCCTACGTCAAACTACGCCAGATACAAAAGTACCCTATAATAGCATTGAATTAATTACTTAAATAATGGTACTTAGGTACCAAATAAAATCATGAATATTGGAGCTCAATCCGAATTACGACTATTTATAGTATTATTTACAAAAATGAATTATGAATAAGTTACCTACTTCAATGAAAAATAATTACTACTTTCGTTTTAGAGAGGACCCAAACTAACATTTGAACTGGCCTCATACTCTATGAATAGTGGAGTGCAATCCGAATTTACACTACCTAATTGAAATATTATTTACATAAATTAATTATCAATAAGATACCTACTACAATGATAAATAATTACTACTTTCGTTTTAGGGAGGAACCAAACAAATATTTGAGATGGCCTCATACTCTACGAATATTAAAGTGCAATCTGGATTCTGACTGCTTGAAAAATTATTTAAATTAAGTTGATTATCAATTAACACACTGCAAATGAGCAGTGCATTGGATATACGCGAGTTTCCACTTTCCAGTGGAAATTCACGACAAATCCCTGAAATTATAAATCAAATACAATATATTTAAAAAAATAAAGAGAGACTTTGAGGATTTCAATCACAATGTCATAATGATTGAGTTCCTCAACACTGTTTTTTTTACAAACAAAACTCTGTGTATGGAAAGGATCACAATAACTTTAAATAAAAAACAAATCCTGAACAAATATATACCTACATGGAAATAAACTGTACCAACAAAATAATAAGGAAATCAGTGTAATCATAAATTCATTCATATTACTGAAACATCCTGAAAATAAATACCTATATTTTGCAACACCTAATTACCTGCAGATACCGGTAAACAAATGCATTCAAGTTTAAATCATATTACTATTACTTTTATCACCCCTTACCTTACATATGTTTAAAACACATTTGCATAACCAAATAATATTTAGGATTAAGACCGTCAATAAGTTCATGTTGAAGAACCCACTGTCCTACAGAAAGATTCCAATAAAAAAATAAACAAACAAATAATAATATATTTCTCTGATAGCTTTCAACTACATATTATTATTTTGACTCACAATTTCATTTAGTGACAATATTTAAAAATATTACCCTTCCCAATTAATCTTTTCTCTATAGGCTATCTTTTGCAATAGTGTTTTGGTCTTTTTTTAAATATAACAAAAAAAATTACTCACTTCTGATATTTGACCGAATGTTAACATTCTTATAAATCGTTTTTATGATGTTAATTTGAGTGCTATTAAGTTGGTTTGAGGTGAGTATTTATTGTAATTTAATATGATAAACCCATTTTCTAAATAGCTTCAATCTTAAATAAAAACAGCAGTTCAAGCTTGTTGGGGTCTCATACAACTGATTAACGTAAACCTCAATTCTAGTGGTTGTGGCATAGTACTCTTTGTTGTTATTTAAATATAAGATCTCAATAGACCTGTTCAAAAGATGTTCTATTTTGTCTTTATTCATGTTTTAAGGATGGTGGTGACCTTATACAAAAGTATCAAATGAATAATAATTCTGTCATGAGGGGAATATAATAGTACCGACAAATCTTTTCTTTTTTCCAAAAAGATTCAATATTCTATATTTTAGTAGTTTATTACTTATATTACCTTTACCAGTATGAATTAGTAATCCTTGAAGGAAATTTTGTAAGAAAAACTAACTAAGAAGCTGTCTGTATTACAAAGTTATTATCAATTCAAAGAAGACACAATGAAGCCTAAATCCAGTACAATCTTGATGCCCTCTCACTTCCTGTAGTTGTAAAGGATAACACTAAATTGAGTGTATAAACCTGCAGAGGATATGAGTAATTTACTCTTACTAACTTGACCACAGTTGGGATGATTTGTTCACAAAGGAACCCACAATGAGTAGGTCGTCGTATTGGGCCTTAAGTACGTATTCTGATAAGCAGTCAAGAAAAACGCATGATTCTCTTATTACAACACCAAGATCTCCTGTTTTGATCTGCTTCAAAAGTTGAAAGAGATACTTTTAAACAAGTTTCAAGTGTATTATAGCGGCAGAAACCACTTTTCTGAAGGGGCAAAATGCACGGCGAGTGGCCGACAGACTTGTTCTCGGCCTAACAAAAGTAAAAACGATACAAAGTTGCGAGTAAGTAAAGCGTATTCTAAGAAGCGTCTTCGTCTCGTGCAGTGTGTTGCATTCCTTAGTACGCCATGTGTGACAACGTATCTATTCGAGCGTTAACACCTAACACACATAACTTTATCACAACATATCAAAATCAACCACTGTAAACTCATACCCATACTTTATTTACCGAACTCATCAGCTGGGGAACTGCGTAAAAAAACTTATTTATAACTTGAAACTAACAATAAAAATATTGCAATAAAATCTAGAAACTACCAATGAATAAATAATAAAGACCAATAAACAAAACAAAAATAATCTAAATTAACAAATTATCGATCTACGAGTAACGCAGACTTACTGCATTCTTACCTTCAGATAACTCCAAATCTAATTCGGCTAATTTGTCTCGTATGTCCTCCGGCAACTTTAATATATCAACACTTAAGTCAGCCATCATGGCAAAGCACTTTTTTTCACACAAAACAAATAAAGTTAACTATTACAATTCAAGAAACCATCGTGACACATGGCCATCTTGAATTTTGAATAATTTCTGACTCCGCCGACTCGCCAACTACTAATGTCGATTGTGAACACTAGAGACCGCTAGCGAGAAGCAAGCTGGGTTGTTCTCATTTGCAACGTCAATCTGACAGCGATCTTGACTAGAAGCGTTTAAAAAAAAATACAAAATGCGACATTTCACATTGACTTATTTTATTGTGATTGACTTATTTTATAATGATGTAATTGTAAGATTTTACTGAATTTAAAATCATCAATTTAAAAATATATATCGTTTTTAATTTGAATGTTACCATTTTAAAACTAATGACACCACAGAATATAAATAACCTACCGGTGTCACTTGTATTCACGGGACCTTACAGATTGTTGAATGCCTAAAAGTTACTACTTCCATGGTAGAAATAAATTTTGTCAAGAGAAATCTAAAGTGTGAATGCTAATTTTAGTCAAATTCAAATTAATATACATACAGGAATCCATAATGCATTTGAGCCACATCATCATCAGTATCACTCTTAATGCCGTAGATAATGAGTGTTAAAGGTGTTTTGACAGTGGAATGCTATGAGACTTGGGGGTACAAAACTCTGCGAAGATGGAGTTTCTCCAATTCATCCATAATGTCCATACAGGTGGCAAAATTTAAGTTACAGTTACAAATATGTAACCTGTATTAGGAATAGAGACTCCTTTAACATCTACCACAACCTTAATGGCGGAACCACATTTACGTGGCGTGGCGCCTTTCGACGCAGTTGATGGCTACAAAACTCGTTGCGTTAAGACGAAGGCTGGAACAGAGTCGTTTGATTGGTGGATCCCGCGCCACGCCACGCCACGACACGTTAGTGTGGTTCCGACTTTAGGTGTTACCATAGAAAGCAAAATGTTGTAATTGTCATCGATGTCACCATCGTACTTGATTAAAATATTTTTACGTTTTACGTCAATAATATTCGTATAATTATTGTAACTGATTTGATTAGATCCCACAGTACTTATATGTACTTTAATATGATAGTAGAGCGTGGTTCAATTGATTGAGTTACAAAAGATGGACGTCCACGAAAGTCGTCAAATGACAGTAAAACATCAAATGTTAACCTGACAGTGTTAGCTTGCGATGATGGAAAGCCAATAGATAAAAATTACTGGTACGTTGACAACGGAGCGACAAGCCATTCAGGTCCGAATTCAGGTGACTTCTTCGAAAGCTTCGAACACTTTAAGAGTTCACATACGGTTACTGCAGCAAATGGGCAAACCATTGAAGTCACTGGAATGGGCAACATTCGAGCTGAAGCCAAGGTCAATGGAAACGTAGAACACGTACTATTGAAGGACGTTTGGTATGTTCAAAAACTGAAAAGAAACTTATTCTCAGTTCTTTCTGTGCACGATAATCCATGAGTATGTTTGAGTCTACGCCTAAACAATGCATGGTGAAAGTAAGTTTAGGCATTAGAGTAATTGGGATGGAGCGATTAAAGGTGGACTATTTAAGCTAGAGTTTACCTGCGTAGCGCACAAAAATTGAGAAGTCAATCAACCACTGTCAAATACATTAAATGTATATCCTGAAAGGCTAGCACATCAAAACAAAAGACACGTTAGTCAAGTCATCGAAAATGAGTTAGGGTTTAAAGTGGAGGATAAGCAATCGGACATCTGCGAAGGATCCGTTTATGGAAAGGCTCACAGGCAATCTTTTGGTACAAGGGTTGAAGCCACTTAAGCCGGAGAACTAATCCATACCGATTTTTGTGGACCATTTCTATATTCAATTTCGAAGTAACGATATTATGTCCTGTTTAAGGACGACTTTACACGCCATCGTTGCATCTATTTTCTTCGAGTAAAATTCGAAGCAGCTTCAAAGCTTGATATTTTCTTAAGAGAAGCGAAAGTTGCGGGACACGTTATCAAAGAAATATTAAGCGATAATGGTGGACAATTTATCAGCGAAAAATTCAAAAATAGCTTAACTGAAAACGGCATCAAACAAAGGTTCACGATGCCCCACTGAGTTCTGATCTGAAGTTATTGAAGAATATATTTCTTCAAGGGCACGTGACGAAGCCAATAAAGAGTGCCATGCAACCCTACAACTAGTATGAAATACCTGGAATAATCTAATTTGATACTTTACTTCATCTGAATAAAAGCGTTTTTGGTAGGTAATGCTTTAGATACTATTTAGTTTATCCTCGCACTGGCACGCCTTGCAGCAATAAGACCAATTGTTATTATATATTGCATGTAGCAGAAATGTGGATGGACTGTGTCGCTCTAGCTCGATGCAACTGTAGCGTGCGTCAATCGATCCCGGAGAACGCTTGACTGATCGCATTGTGTTTGGACATTCTTCTATTGTATTATTCTCATAAATTAGTTTATATTGCAAAATTTGGAGATACAATTTTATATGTCACACTTGACGGATCAGATGATGATTATTACTATAAACACAATTCCAAATACAATTGCTCTAATGAAGATAAGTGTATGTGTACATTTTTATTCCATCTACCGATCTTTGAGAAATTATTTCTGATAACTACCTAAACTTATCCTTCATTTAATTGTTCACTTTTATATCTTTGTTATATGATTTATCATACAATGCGACAATGTACTAGTTACGTGCCGACAACTATACTGACGAGTACCTACGTGTATTTCGTGAAAAACATGTAGTTTTTATTTCTTTGTGAAGGTGTCTCCCTTCGACCAATAATACAGGTGTCTCCTGTCACGAGTTTTCATACTTTTTTGATAGCTATAGCTGACATCGTAAATCCCAGAGTGACTTACTCACTGGATTGGTGTGTATTATAAATACATAACTGCCATATATTGTTGCTACCTGTTTACACCGGGATAGTATAAGTATCTAGTAGTATAGTATAATGCCAGGTCTAGACTTTTTGAAGCGATGAAAAAATCTTAATACCAGTTTGACGAGAATTTGAGCCAAGTACGTTTCCATTTACGATTTGGTGTTCATATCAAACAAATATTTTTGTATTATGGCAACTCACCGCCATTGTTGTGCTAGGTGGCGCTAGGCGTTTTCTTCTTCCGTCATTCTCATTCGCTGCCTAGTTTTTCTTTTTGCATTCGGTATGTAGGTACTTTGGTAGACTGTTTAAATTTATTCTCGTAATGGCTGCCACGCTAAATGTCTAGCTTATTGGTTATGTCATGTACATAGAATTAAAGTCCGGATGTGCAATTCATACAATTCAACAAGTGTGTGGAACAATGGTCGCGTGAATGCTTCTTAGTATCAATCTCCCTGGAACGTTTCCTCTTTCATGTTTCCTTTTTTGGCAATTAAGTTATGGACTCGGCGTTTGTGTACTGTATGCAGTAAAAATACAATCTATGCCCCGTGAAAAGTGTTCGCATGGACCATATTGAGTGCAAAGTGTTATGTCCAGAGTTACAATGACGGATAATAGATCTTCGTCAGCGTTGTTCAAGAGAGCAGAGCAGTTGAAGAGATGGGAGGAATCGGACACGAACAAGCAGTCTCCATCGCCGCGTCGGGCTACGAGGATTCAGTTTTCATCTGGAATAGTGTTTTTGGCGGCATGCACGGCTGGTGATAAAGATGAGGTGCAGAGACTGTTGAAGAGAGGCGCCGATATTAATACCGCCAACGTCGACGGCCTTACTGCTCTTCATCAGGTAAGAAATCTTTAGTACAACACTAACCCGTCCATGTAATGATCATCCATGTAATCATCATGTGCATCCTTCTACCCTCACCATGACATTCGACACAATTCTCATCTTTATTTTAGGACACATTGCTCATAAATTGCTATGGCTGTTTTAGATAGAAATGTCAACTTCTACAGCCAGCTTACGAGCTGTTTCTATTCACCTTTTTCCACAGTAAATGACTAATGGTTTAATTGCGATATTATGGATAGCATCCATGTACCCTCACTATCTATTTGACAAAATACTTGATCTTTTTTTATTTATGAAACATTGCTGAAAAATTGCTATCTGTAACCAGCTCATGAGCCGTTTCTATTACTTTGCCTTTTTCTGCAGCAAATGACTTATTTCTGATTTCACTTTTCATAAATGTTTTATTGCCATACTATGAAGAGTTTGTAGTTGCAATATTTTTATCATATAGGTACTTACATTGTGTATTTGTAATGACGATGACCAGTAAGTATATTGTATTTAAAACATTGTCTATATTGTTTTAACGTTTCACAAGAACAGTTGGTTCCGGTTTGTTTTTCTTCTATGTTAATCCTATGTGTTTTGTTGATTAGTGTAGTAGGGTCCATCAAAACAACAACGGATAAACATATTTCAAGTTATTTAAGTTAAGCATATTATATACTTTACTAGAAAATTATGTTGGACAAAATAATGACTGTTTTATAAATATCAGTCAACGGGATCAGTATTAGTGTTTAATTAATACCTTATGAGTAAAAATAAAATTCTGAAGAAAAAATAGCATTTGTTCATCATAATCGGGGCCTGCGGTGTGATAATGTCAATGTAAAAAATCATTCATTCTTTGACATACATAGCATACCTTTGCATCATAGAAGATAACACAAAGGCTTGGGATGTTTTAGTGTATAGTTACTATTTGTGATATTTTTCATCACTAGTGAATTCTACTTAATACGAATCCCTTATTAGTATTAAACATAATTGTAGTAAGAACTCAAATGTAGAACTATAAGATCGTGCAGGTTGATCTTTTAAAATGGTTTCTGTTAGGGAAATATCTGTTCAGGATCAGTAATGTTATAATTATTTGGAATCACGAAACCTTTACTAATTATTTGATTTCAACATTTGATGCATGCCTAATTCATGGAGAAATTTGTAGTAATTTATCATGGTTTTGTGATAGGTTATCTAAAGCCAATCAAAAAACTTGAATGCTTTTTATTGTACAATTTTTTAATCATATTAGGTTTCAAACTTATTGCAGATTTAAAAAAATATTACAAACAATGACTTGCCTTAGTATTGAAGACTATAATATAATATTACAAAATAAATATAGTTTATAGACTTTTAGCTGAACTAAAAAGGAAAGCTATGCTTAGAAATTTATAGATATTTTTATTCCTAAAGTATCCAGTGTGTGAGTCCACTAACCTTTTTTTTTAAACTAGTGACTCATCCATGCTATGCTTAGATGTATTCTATTCGTGTGGCGACATGTAAAAATATAGAGATTTCACCATTAACATTCATCTGCCACATGAAGTGATGTGATGAAGATTGCACTAAAATTCAGTCTGAAGTTTAGAATATCATAAGCAGGTACACAGACATCCACAAAAAGCAACTGTGTTTCTATTTATAGATCTTGATT
This sequence comes from Orthosia gracilis, assembly GCA_947562075.1. Lineage (NCBI taxonomy): Eukaryota > Metazoa > Arthropoda > Insecta > Lepidoptera > Noctuidae > Orthosia > Orthosia gracilis. The sequence continues at coordinate 8,156,646 of OX387268.1, forward strand.
AAATGTCTTGAATATTTTCTTCTAAAATCTTGTCTGTCTCTTGGATATTTTGCAATTGCACAAAAATAGTGCAACACATAGCGCTATTGACCATTTGTTTTTTTTTTTATTAAGGTTAATTATAACTAATGAATGATATCTAATCTAGATATATAATAAAATTCTGTTATTCAATTATTCACTGACAGATGTGGGCATAATTGATTTTAAACCAACACCATAATATATTAAGTACAGATTCATGTATTGTATTGTACTTAATAAGTATGGCGTTGGTTTACAATCAATTATTCCCACATGTACATGTATATATGGGATAACTGATTTTAAACCAAATCATGGACATCAGATGCTAACAGAAATTAATCCTTTTTAACCTCATAAGGCCCAATGTACGTATTGAACATAGTAACATGCAGCATTCTGGCCCAGAACTAAAATCAAATTCTTTTCCTAAACGCCCAATGTACATTTAGTTTAAATGCATGTTTCTTTTAAATTATTGCGGCGACTGTCATTTGACGTGAATGTTATGATTGGGAGCTATTTTCACAGCTGACATTTCAGAGAAATCCATAAGCTATCTGTCAAAATTTACCATTTTTACCATTATGCCGCTGATTCAGGAAACACGTGAGTAACCATCTTTAGTAGTTCATTGAACCTTAGCTTATTTCGTATAGAAAAGCAGATAAATTTAAAGATATATTCATATTTTATCTGGAATAGCTTTTATTTTTGTTCAATAAACTTATTTGTATTTTTTATACTTCATCGATAAACTATGTTCATTTTGTTGCACATTGGGCGTTACTGATTAGTAAGACCTAACTAAAGATTTTTTATTTTGAATCCTCATTAACTTAGGTTTGGATTATACCAGATAAACAAAATTCTCGGGATGTGATGTCAATAGTGGACTTAATAAACAAAAAAGTTTCAATTGCATAGCTCTTATACTTTAGATATTATTGATATCTACAAAACCAGAGTTCATCATTGACTCATTCACTGATGTTCATCAAAATTCTTAGGGTACTTCCTGAAGTCTTAGAAAGCTAGTATTATTACACAAACAACAATAAAATTCTAAAACTTGAAACTTTAACCCCCCCAATCACTTAAACTAGGGGATAGAAGTTTTTATGAGACTACTGCAAATTTTGATGCTAGGGGTCTGAAATTTGATATAGGGACTCCTTGTTATAAATAATAAAATACATTTTTCAGGATTTTAAGCTTCACTCTTTAAATTAGCGGATGGAAGTTTATATTATATGGCTTTCCCCCGTACAAAAGATTGGCTCTACATGAGATCTTTTTGGCAGCGCGAGCCATATGGTCTTATCTTAACAACATTATACATGAAATTTTTTTTGGTTGGATTAAAACCTTTTACCAAACAAGTCGGTTCAGTTGTTCTCAAGTGATGTGTTTACTAAGGAACATCATTTAATCTTAATAAGTAATGTATAAGTTCAATAAGACAGGTAAATATGACTCACACTATACACACCTCACTATTATTAAAATGAGGTTTTCCCTTTGGATTCAATCTGCCTAGCCGTTTCCCCATTGGATTACCAAAGCTTTGTTGTGAATCCAGCTTAGCAGTTGCTGGATTCACACCCATTCTATGATTATTTATGTTAGTCATAATGACTCATGACCAACATCATGGGAAAGTAAACAATGCTCTGATTAGGCTTTTGAAATTACTAGCTTCAATTAGAAAATGGAACTGTTTAACATGACTCACATATTTAAGCATTTATTCTTCCTGATAGACCAGAGTTTTCTGCATCTGATAGTAATTGAATATTTGTTTTTGGTAATTGGAAGGTGTGCACCAAACTGGTTACTTATATGTACAATGTGTACGGACCTGTAGTAATAAAAATTAAATAAAATAAAATACACTGTATAATAATTTTATCGATAAAAACACCCCACATGAGAGATTTAACCCTCACAATTTTGTATTCCATTTCCTAAAATTATGCAGATATTATAAGGAAAAAAGGTGCAGGGGTACTTTTTAGGAAATAATAAAATTTAAATAAAGTGTCTTAGAGCTGTGATTCTTTTATCAGTGTGTAGACCAACTCAAAGACTAACAAGAAAACCCATAAAAGACGTGTGTTGATCCCTGAATGTTTTCCAGAATTTTAGGAAATGCTATAAATACTCGTGAAATTATGTTTAAAATTTGTCTTTTATGGCTCAACACAAAAATATTTTTCTTTGAGTGTTAGATGAATATTTTATTATATTCTCTATGCTAGGGCCGTAAAAATATGATTTAATGTATGCCTCTGAGACCTAGATTCAAAGTTATGATAGTTTGACTATGTGGATATTGTAATAAGTAAATCAGGTATTAAAATTGCTCATCTTTGAGGGTGTGGTGAATTACACCTCATATGTGGGATGTTTTTATCGATAAAATTAACAGTATTTTACGGTTTTCAAAGTTTTATTACTTCAAGTCCAGACACGTAAATACCCAATTTTGTGTTTTCAGACTTGTAAGAGACATAATTATTTTGTTTTTATCATTGACTTTTATTTTCAAGCTTTTTATTAACTTGCAATGTATGTACATGTGTGTGTGTGCGTTCGGTTTAAATCTTGCAACTGAATTTTAAATCAGTTAACCTCAACCGATCAAGATGAAATTTTCCATACATGTTAGGTTTGGATAACAATGTTATTTTAATTAGAAAAATGTATTTACTGACAAATTTAGGTTATGCATCAGCTTTATCAGATAGTAAATTTTATGTAGATGCATAACTTATTTAAGTAAAAATTATTCCTTTCAATAATTTTTATCAATATACAAAGATTTTTAGGAAATGTATTACATAAAATGAACTAGATGTATCTGTTTTTAGGGTTCCGTACCCGAAGGGTCCAAACGGAGACCTATTGCTGTCACTCACGTGGCCGTCTGTCTGTCCGTTGTCTGTCACACGGGTTTTGCAGCCGAACGGTTAAAGCTGCAGTCTTGAAATTTTCACAGTATAAAGATCTTGTTGAACCAAAGCCATACAAATTGTCAAAAAATATTTTAGGGCGGGTTACCATAGAGCTAAATAAAAAAATTTATACCCCTGGGTAAGAAGAAATTTTACCAACCCCGTCGAGTGGGGTATCGTTGTTTAGAGCTCGTTGAGTATATAAATACCGTATTGTTTGTTTTAAATCAGTGCGGCATCCAAGGCGTCCAAGCGAGTCCGGGACGTGGACGCCACACGATATAGCATAAACCGCATCATATAAAATGTTGGTGAAGTTTTCAATCCATGCCTCGCACGGGGCTCGGCTCGCCCCCGCCACGCTCTAGTATAATTCATCGTTTCATCGATATAGTTTTAATCGACTTCCGCAAATCGGTGTTCGAATAGAACGCGACATACCGAGTCACGTGTGTCGGTTTAGCACTCGGAATAACTTTCGATTGTTTCGGCTGAACGCAAACGTCACCGGTACAGAATTAGATTCTGACTGTCTACCTCTACAACACTATCTCATACGTCTCCGTGTACATTGCTGGCTTAAATCGAAGCGACACATCCGCTGACATTTACCATAGCGGCGTTGTACCAGAGCCAGTTGAGATTTCCAATGTCGCGATGGATTTAGGTCTGATGAATTTAAGAAGACTGCTAATGTAATTAAAAGACGGTAGAGCTATTATATTCTCATTAAAGGTTATTTAATTTATTTTATGAGCATGAATTGAGTGCTACACATTAGTACGACACATTGCATGAATAAAGCAGCGGTTTGTAGTTGTAATGAACCTACGGAGTACGGCCCTTTGAGCGGAATTAAAAGCGCCATTAAAACAATCTAAGGTCGTAGGGTAGACGCGCCCACTTACAAGATTTGTCTAATAACCCAGTCATTGACCGCAGGAAGATATTAACAAGTTTTAATAGAGACAATTAATGTTCTCTCATGCGAGTCTTGGATTACTGTTCAATGTATGAAATTCTCATTTACATTTTTGAGTAAGCATGCTATGCCTTCTGAATAGTTGAATACTAAAATTGTAACAAGCTGATGACTGGTCAAAAAGATCCTTGTTTCTATCGATATTTCTTAGAACGACAGATATGACTAAAACCCTAGGAAATAGGTATAGAAAAACATTGATAATGCAGTTGATTTTGTAAATATTTACTGACATTAGAGTCACATGAAAGTGGTAACAATCATTTAGTTGGAACAGGAAACACTTTTAGTCGAATTCTAGTGCCACGAGGTAACTCTACTAAGTATTTACTTGCGTTATTTTTCAATATCAGCTTCCTAGCCTTGTGCAATTTTAAAGGAACCAACTTTGCAAAGTTATCAACTTTTCTTTTTTTAAGTAAGGCAAGCGCCGCGAGTATCGATCCGTTCCAAAAATATCGGTCGGGACCCAATAACTAAGTTAGGGGCTGATCCATAATAAAATATGATCCGCCATATACTACCTAAGCGATTTGATCACATGAATACACTGCTATGCATTGTGCTATCAAGAAATCGAAAATTTATACGGGCGGATGAATCGCATTGCCCAATTGCTGACATTTTGTCGTCAGTTGTGTCAAGTGCTTTGATTCTGAAGAGATTCAAACCACAGATCAAAGATTTGCGTTACTGCAGAGAATTGAAGTGTCACTTGTGGTGTATGAATTTGCAACAGCCAATCACAGTAGATAACGCGTGCTTGACAATTTATCACAAATGCTTGACAATTTGTGTGAGAAATTCGGCCTCAGTGATTTAGACATGAGAGGTCGATTCCTATGCCACAGATACCTCATTTGTCGATTTAGCTCCAACATAGACGCAATCTGGCAACATTCCGTACATTCCACAGATTCCTTACGTAAATAGACTATTGAGATCATAACCCTACTGTTGGGTGTTACTGGTGGGCATAGTTCGTTGTAGGTATTCTTGAAATTGCAACGACGCGTGGTCTCTGCTGCGAATAGACACCACATTACCTCTAATGCGAATGTAACGTGCATTTTATCGGTTCAACTTCTAGTTTTATTGAGACTATAATAATCTTTACTAAAAGTTCTTCCATCATAACGTTGCTTTCAGTACAAACATCAACGTCGATCAGGCCGCTAACGAGCGCTTGCAAATCGCTGACTTCTCATTGTGAATGCGCAATAATCCCAGAGTTCATGTATTATACCAATGGATGGCCCGCGACAACCTACTTGCGACACGACATAAATGTCGCACGCAGATTTATGTATCCTCATATTTACCGCTTAGATTTAGACTTAAATATTTTAATACTACTGTAATATGATGAGGTAAATATTAAAAAAAAAAACTAGATTGGCCCGCGATAACGTCCTCGTAGAATGTTCTCAGATTTTTAGTTTTTAGTAGTTTCCTGAAAATTAGTTTTGTGTCCGTCAGGTAGATTAATAAAAGTATTGGACACGTATTTTTTCTTTTGACACGTAAACATAAAGTGACGACGATATAATGCGTTGAAATATCGTGAAACGTCACGCCGCTAGTACACTTTATACTGCCTTTGTGATGTCACAAGCCTCCACTCCTGAACTTTGATCGCACCAATGATTCTATCCTCCGGAAACTAAACATAAATATCAGACTGTCCACGGTCTGCCTTCGTAGGATTCTGGAGATTTTTGGTCACATTGCCAGGAAGGACGAACACAACCTCGTACAGTTGATGGTTACTGGCAAGATCGAAGGGAAACATCCGAGAGGTCGAAGTCCAATCAGATGGTCAGACCAAGTCCGCACATCATTAAATACCAGGCTGCAGGATGCTCTCCACGACGCCAAAGACAGAAGCAAATGGCGCAAATTGGTGAAATAGAAGTTGTTGCCACGGAAACCAGGGAATCACGACCATCAGTAATGAGGAACACGATGCAAGGGGTAAAGCAAAAAATACGTGTCCAATATTATTTGATAATCTCATTGACTGACTAAACAGTATTAACATTTATCTACCCAGGAAACATCCCTGTTCTAGTTGAATTAGTTTATCATTTACAGTGAACGAAAGTAACATCCACTAGCACATACATACAATAGGTACTTGGTTTAGATCACGCAAACCAAGTCTTAACAATCTTTGATGCTTATTTTTCTTCCATTATTAGAAGAATCACTCAAAATATCCAGATAATACAGTCAATTTCTTTTAAAAATATCTGTAAACCCTTCAAAAATGTAATAACTGCGGCTCAGTAAAACTTTTTATCTACATCGCAAAAATAAATAGGGATAAAACAACGATATTTATTTAAGCCTTTATTGCTTGCGATAAGGTCATTTAATTGCATTTTATCTTATCGGTTGTGAAAGCTAGTCGGCTTGGCTCAGGCTGCGAACTTTTGATAACTTTTCCGCTGTTCAACTTTAGTACGAGGAAGATGCTTATCGATTCAAAGTTTCCTATTAGGTATTTTGTCTGTGTGAGGATAGTAGAACATCGGTTTTCGGGACAAAAGCTTATGAGTACTTATCTTATGTTCTGGTTCTCGCTGTAAATACAAGATTTGCCATTAAATACTGCGACAGGGTTTTGGTTTGCCATTCAAATGTACAGATATTGTAACGTATGATATTGTTATCTCTATCTGACAGCATATGGAACCACTGCACGCCAATGCCAATCCCACAAGCATGTCCTAGCCATCAATCAGTAGAATGCAGTTTCGTTGTGGTCTAATGCCAGGTACATTATATTTACCTAAAATGACATGACCATAACAAAATATCATATTATAATGACACTAATGTAAGGAAGCAATCAATCATAATTTTAGGACTGTTATTATGATCCTATACATACATACATTAATTAAGTACCCAATTTGTATCCCATGGGTATTGTATGTTCTGCCTAGTGGATTTCGCTTGAATTACTCGTTTCCTTTGACAGAAGGTCCGATTCGTGAAATGAATATAGTTTCAGTTCTCGTTCTGGGTCCTAAGGAAGCAAGAGAGATGTTGATAGTTGACACCCATCAGCGAACTTTCGACTGACAGGTTACCACACCCGCGGCGACCGTTGCATGAAGTTTTAATAAATAAATAAATAAATACGGGGTATATTCCGTACCGCGCAGCTACTTCAGTTAAGCGGTCAGTATATTCTGGAAACAAAGAAATGGCAAACACTATCTAGGCATTTTTACGAGGTAGCAACAGTGTTTTAGAAACAAATTCAAGGAAGTTCCGATTAATGGTTCGCAAAAATACGGTTTCCAAAGAAAATATTGACAGTGAATGTTGGATGTATCCGTAAACACAACTGTTGGTTGCCCGAATCAATAACACACATTGTTTTGCTAAAACTGCTGCCGGCTAGAAGCATCATGATAGGTTTTGTGGATCATATATGTTTTTAGAAAGAAAAAATTTTAAAATGTAAAGTTAAAATGTTTGTGTGAATTAACTATACCTTTCCCCACGCGGGTGTAGAACTGGTTACATGAATGGCTTAGATATGGAACGAGAGTTCAGCAAGCGGCGATGGCTACCTGCAAATTTCTGTGACCATAGATAGATCCTTAACGAAATTATACCAAACTAGCTGTCCCACACGGCTTCGCTCCCGTCAACTGGCTACCTTCCTAGGGTAGGTAGGTTAGGGTAGGGCCATGGTAGGGCCCTACCTACCCTGCCCTACCTACCCTGCCCTACCTACCCTACCCTACCTACCCTACCTACCCTACCCTACCCTACCCTACCCTACCCTACCTACCCTACATACATGAATGTTGCGTAACTTTAACCGCTTACGCAGCGCACGTAACGGAAGCTCTCAAAAAGGTTTTTTTTCCCGTTTTTGCAACATTTCTTATTTATGCTCCGCTCCTATTGGTCGTAGCATGATGATATATAGCCTATAACCTTTCTCGATAAATGGAATTTCCAACACAAAAAGAATTTTTCAATTCGAACCAGTAGTTCCTGAGATTAGCGCGTTCAATCAAACAAACAAACTCTTCAGCTTTATAATATTAGTATAGATACGAGACTGAACGACTCAAGATAGCATCTTGATTCGCCAGATTCCAGCAAAATACGACAACCAAACATATTTGTTATCCAGAAGCCGTTCCGATTTTCACATACAACGAATTTAGGTTGATGATGGCATCAAGATGAGATAAACCAATAAAAAAAGTATCATTAGTTGTTTTAAACAAGTCGTAAAACCATCCAAAATGTTACTAAAACTTTTACGGCATTTCAAAAACCTACGTCATGTATCCGCGTGTACTCCTGCAGTGTTAAAATTACATCCATTGTTCCATTTCAAGAATGAAATACTTTGATACTTCCAGTAACTTGATGTTTGCTTGGCAACGAAAATATTACGATTTTATTTATCAATGATAAATTATCATGTCAGACGAATAACTATATGTATATGCTTTATTATTGGTTTTCCAAATGGTTTTAGATATTGGTCAGCGTTTGTTTTCAAAAAAACACATACCATTTCAACTAAAAATTAACGAAAAGCCTACTTCGTTTGTCAGCGCTGGCAAAACCTCATAATATTTCATGTCTATTTTAATATTTTTCTATACTTCCTTGAATAAATATTTCACAAAACACTATAATTATTATGGTGCATTCTAGATTACGTCACTGAATTTAATAAATGATACCTAGTAGGTACTTGTTTTTCTCTTTTCAGTTAATTATTTTTTAGCAATCCGGATTTTGTTTTATTTATCATAATTACCCTTGATAATAAAGGAGGTAATAATTCTCCCAACTTTTTTGCAAAGTCTCGTTTGCACAAAAAGCCAATCGTCATTGTTTTTTTCTATATTCCTTACGTGTTTCTATTTTCAGCGACAGTATTTTAGATCGATCCTTCACGTCATTTAACTGTGTGTTTCTCTATCGTAGAACATCTAATATACATAGACTTCCATTTCATTCGACAGTTCTCCAAAAACTCCCAGCCTTTTTATTGTTAGATTAAAATATCAGATTTTTAACCGACTTACCAAAAAGGAGTAGGTTCTATGTTCGACTTCACGTATGTTTTTTTTATGTATATTCACCGATATCTCCGTCAATTGTGGACCGATTTTGAAAATTCTTTTTTTTTTGTATGAAGGAGTATGTTTGGAAATTGGTCCCATTTTAATTTGGTGAAGATTTGATGAAGAACTTCGAAAATATACAACAGAACTCTTCAATAAATAACGGGACATCTCTCGGGATTGCTGCAATCGCATGTCTGTTTATTGTTTATACCATTTCATAACATAACATCACGCCATTACGCTCTTGAGGGGTACGCAGATCTCTCGTTTCACCCTTTATGTTCAAGTTTCATGATATTTGGCTAATCTATTTTGGCGTTAAGGTAACTTACTAAACAACTTGCCTATTAGGTAGGTACAACTAAAAAGTGAAAAGTAAAAAACCTTTTTACAAAAAAATACTACCGACTTCCAAATAAGAAAACTACAAAGTGAAAAATAACTTTATTTTTGGAAGTAACGCAAAAGAATCGTACCTACGAAAGACACCGACTTCCAAAATTAAAGTTATTTTACACTTTGTAGTTTTCTTATTTGGAAGTCGGTCGTATTTTTTTGTGAAAAAGTTTTTTTGTCAAAAAAAAATCGATTAATAGTCGATCTCTTGAGTAGTCTATACGCCCACTTTTAGCGGTTTCCTCTCACAGGCACATCAAACATAGGTACGAATTGATTCCATGATTGATTCTGTAACTCTAATCTGCCACTTACGAATCCGAACTATAATTTACGGTGTTCTGTTTTCTTGACTGAAACACCGTAGTGATAATATCCAAAGCCGCTTGGAAATTGCGTTGCGTATGTACATCAGCGGAATATGGAAACCGTCTGCATATACTATAACTATACTACCATATACTATTCTTAACCCGATTTTCTGGTACATGTGTTGCATCAGAGCTTGCCGTTGACGCATGGGAATACGATACTAACTGAACACGGTGCCGTATGCGTGTTAAAGCATACACAGTTAAGTGTGTGGTTTAAAGGTCGCTGTAAACGTGTACAAGGAGACCTAACTATTAAGTCACACTCAAATTCCCTGAAGAGTTAAGCCGCGGTAAACCACTGACATCTTCTTTGCGCGAATTATATATTAAACACATGACTTGTTTCAGTTTTCGTTCAGCTTGGTTAGGTCTAAAAAGATCTCGAGACTTTTACTGCTATACGCGACGTTGCAGTTGGCCGGACTTCAACGTCCATTGATAGATTACCACTTACATTCAAACCTCACGATAGAAGTTGAATTGTGGCCAAAGTGGACTATTGTGTGCAGGAGTCATTAATTGTAGATAAGTAATGACATAGGTATCTTGCACTTCGCAATAAGTACTACGATAAAACATTTCCCTGTTACAAGTTGCAGAAACGCAGCTGAATATTGTTTGTTAGTTCCAATTCTAATAGTATCACCCAGAATTGATTTGGCGATCAATTTGTATGTTGCTAGATAAGATCGAGCGCAAAGACTAAGGAATACCCACCTATAACCGTCTCAAAATGATAGCCATACATTTGAATTTCCTGTAACGTGGGTGATGTTGCACAAAGCCTATTAAATGTACCGTCATTTGTCAAGATTCTGAATAAAATGTTGGCTCGTATTAAAACAGAACTCGCAACAAGAACCACTGTCTAATAATTGTGGTCGTAGTACCTAGTACGTCTGTTCGACTTAGGAGTTATAGAAAACCAATAAAGGCTTATCTCCACGCGTGAGCCGGAATATCCGCTGCTGAAGAGGGAACAATATCAATGTTCGAGTAGCAGCATCGATAGTGTTGTTTTATAAACTTTTCACTCGACTTTTCACTCGATTAAACATTTTTAATGATCGAAATCTTTCAGTACAGCGACGTTTATTTTTTATGATAACATTGTATATTATCTTCTGGCATGTGTATAACGTATTTTTCGCGCTTCAATAACTGGGTCGACAGCGCTACTTCCATCTGCGACATCTTGGCACTTGATGGTTGTCTGAGTAAATATACCAGACTTTAAAACCTAACAGTGAGCAGTTCTGTCAATGTAAATTTTAAAATGGACGGCAGAATACCGAGTAATGCAAAGCCCCGTGTAACGTAATAATTATTGGTATAAAATAAAGTTAATAAAGACACTTGTAACGGAATGTGTAGTATGCTGGCTCACTTACATGCAAAAGTTAGCAATTTACTCGTAGGGTGGGTATAAATGTCGGCATGCAGCCCTCGTACGAATTTGTTTCATCCACATACTTTAAACTTAGAACATTTCTGATGTATTGACTCTTTCATTCTCGACTACTCAAAGGTCGTTTTTATTTCGAGATCACTGAAACCCGTAATATTTTTACTGTTTACTTCAAAACAATTTTACGAACGCTTTCCTTCGTATCTCAAGACTTCAGTAATTAGGTCACGAATAGACAGTTTGTTATTCGAATCTATTTTCCTCGTTTCAATCATGCCAATCGTGTATAGTGTGTGGTGTTGACTGGGTTGTCAAGAAACTGGACTGGTAAAGATGTTCTTTCCTGATTAGCTGCCATTTTTAACAATCAGTGGCACGATTTATTTATTCGTTTGCTATACAGCGGACGGTCTCACCACCAATAATTACCATAAACATTCGATTGTCCCCTGACTCCACTACTCTTTCTGCAATTCATCTTTATCTTATTCATATCTTATAGTATTTTACTCCGCGTGGAATTGCAAAGCCGGTGACCCTAATAGCACGTCATAATTATACGTGATGTTCATGCTAACTATTTTTACTGGCACTGCTAATATTTTTAAACGTTTTCAACGCCTTCGGTATATTGTAGCGCATGTGCTAATGGATGCTTCCATTTTCTGTAACTCCTTGCTCTAGATGAAAAGAAGCAAATGCGTACATATCAACGAAGTTGCCGAACTTGTATATCGACGCGTTTATCATTAATTTTGAAACAGTAAACCACGTTTGGTGAAGATAAGTTGAAAAGCTTGTTTGAGAGCGTGTAACAATCTACGTTCTTTATCTTTGTAATAGTAATTAGGTAATACTTGATGAGTGTTTGGCAGCTTCGGCCAAGAGTTCAGTTTCTGTATTATTTTGTTATATTTTTAGTTGTGATAGAACACTATGCGTCGCGTGTAGCGTGTCTATTGACATTGTTTGCGTCACGACAGTTTCAGTCGCCGGTTATCAGCCAAATTACCGAGTTCATTCTAATTTCGTTACTTTGATGCTTAATTGTATTTTAATGAATATATATATTGATTAGAAAGTTGCAGTTAGCTGTGGATTATACAGAGTTTTTCAAATTACTAAAGGATAAGGTATACTGAAAACCGCTTACTTCGAAATTACTATTCCTCACAATCATTTCCCTCAAATCAGCGTAGAAAAAAACATTTTTACAAAAAAATATTACCGACTACCAAATAAAAAAACTGCAAAGTGAAAAATAACTTTTTTTTTGGAAGTCAGTGTCTTTGGTAGGTACCATTTTTTGCGTTATGGAGACCGACTTCTAAAAATTAAGTTATTCTAAAGTTATTTTAGTAAGGTTCCTATTATGCCAGAATAGATTACCCGAATATCATGAATGTTGAACATAACCGCTGAAATGAGAGTGTACCAAGGTGAACTGTACACATCTGCGTACTCCTTTAGAGCATGCAGGCGTAATGTTATGTTATAAAATGGTATAAACAATAAACAGACATTCGATCGATTCGAATCGGTGAACATACACAAAAAAAAACATCGAACTTAGAACCTCCTCCTTTTTGGAAAGTCGGTTAATGAACCTAACCCCCTTAAGGTAGAAGAATTGAAAGGAATGGTGGGATAAGCCTGAATTCATTTGCCTATTGAAAAAGTTGTAAGCCTTCTTTCATGAATGGCGACTATTGTGCGTTACGGTCTAGACTGCAATTTATTATAGAGATTCAACAGATTCCTTTTGTAATTCCGTGAGGAGGACACCTGTGCATTCTGCTTTTTAAAGTTAGATATTAGGTTCTAGCAAAAATAATAGTGTTAAACTATCGTGTAACTAATACAGAACCGTTCAATATGTATACTTACATAAAATACTGCGGCCGGTAAGCTCTTTAGCAGGGTGTGGTTAATCCCAAGTGATTTTTTAAAATCTAAGACTAAACATACGAAACTCGCAGTGACGAGAGTCAGTCTCAAAATGAGGTTACTACACGTATAGCATAATTCGCAACTGTGTTATGTGACAGTCTAGATTTATTATTTAGTATCGGTTGCCGGGTTGGCAGTCGCCTCGCCCGTCAGTCGGCCCGCCTATCTGCGCACCGGTGGCTAAATATGATGGCTATGATGACGGTTCATCTATTGTGAACCTATAGATATGCACTATCCGTTCAAATATATCAATTAAAAAGCGCTTGTTTTTCCAGTGTCATTTGAGATGAGTTTCAGACAACAATGTGTGGGCGAGTATGGGCGATACCGACAACAATAATCGAGTACTACAAATCGCAAAATGAAGCTCAAATGCAATGTTATGTCAATTAATGCATAAGGCAGTCATGACATGCTAGCAGTGAGTTTATATAGGTTACTAGCTGTGCCCGTGGCATCGCTCCCGTCAACTGCCTACCTACCCTACCCTACCTACCCTACCCTACACTACCTACCCTACCTGCCCTACCCTACCTACCGTATCCTAATTAATAATGGTAAAAGTAATAAAGAGATCTGGCCGACCGTAATGACGAACATTATGAAAAAAAGTAAAAAAGAAAAAAGGATAAAAAGTATCCTTTGTCCGTTTCCTGGTTCTAAGCTACCTCCCCACCAATTTTCAGCCAAATCGGTTCAGCCGTTCTTGAGTTATAAATAGTGTAACTAACACGACTTTCTTTTATATAGATACATATATATAGATTTGAACACTACTTTTCGCACAATGTTTGCTTAGCTAAACTGTTCGAACTTTGAGACCTGGCTATCTAGTAACCCTGGCTGTCCACTTAACAGATCAGATAACAGAATTTTGGCCTTACCTGACCTATTTCCCATTTCCCAGTGTAGCTTGGCAACAAAAATAATAGAGCGTGCAGAATTGCCGAAGTAGATGGATAAAGGTCTCGGCAATCTTCTTGACCGCCCTAAAGTTGGCTACAATGGCTGCGTAGTAGTAAATCTCATTAAAAAAATAACATAAAAATCCGACTGCTTAAAAAGCGAAATAAAAAGACGTAAACAAGAAGAAAATCTTGCTGTGCAGTCGGAGGATACATCTGGTTTTGATCAGCCAGCTCGCGCATATATATCCTCCGACTGTACAGCAGGATTTTCTTCTTGTTTACGTTTTTTTATTTCGCTTTTTAAGCAGTCGGGCTTTTTTGTTATTTTTAAATAATTTTTTTATTTACAACTTTTTAGTTAATTATTTTTTTAGAATTAGGTACATTTAAACATATAAGTGTTATATATTTTTGTAATCGCCTTTTAAAACCCTTTATTATGATACCCCACAGGATGGGTTTGGATGAAAAAAAAAATGCCCACACATTATAGCGCCCAAAATCTGCCATTTTAATATTTTCCATTTTTAATGTGGCCCGTGACACTCGCACTCGCACTCGGTTAAAACGAATCGATTGACGAAAGAATCATCAAAATCGCCCGAAGCGTTTGGTCTCTAGAACGCTATATAGGAACATACATACATACATAGACTGATAAACAAATTACCCTCCTTCGGCAGTCGGGTAAAAACAGCACCGTGTTGTGCCTTGCGAATCGGAAAGCCAACTTCAAGGCGGCAAAGAAGTTTGGCGAGAAATATAACCTAGCTCTTTCTCTTTAAAAACAAAGTACCAATCACGTAACGAGGAGTAACATTTTATATTTCGAAATGATTGAGGGTAGTTAAGGTCTTTCACAATATTTTTGCACCCCCTTATTCACAATAATTCTTTCAGAAAATTCCATACTCTAAAAGTCACGTGACGAGGGTATCAAACACGTGACGAGGGGAAAAATTAAGTTCAGTAAACAGTAGGAAAGTTACAAGTCGGCAGTTACAATTTGAATAAGCAATCTTTATTTTTGTATTTTCTTTCTAAAGTGTGGGTAATTTTAAAATAATATTAGATGAGGGGTAATGGGGTCAGAAAATTCCATACAATAATAGTAGGTACCAAACACGTGATGAGGGGCAACTTTTCCGATTTCGTAATTTACGGGTAGTTGATAAAATTTTTGTACGACTGAAGTCAAATCTAAAAGAAATATTTACGACGATCATGTAACTTTTAGAAAACATATTATTTTATTTGTTTTTCTTAAAGATGGGATCTTTATAAATTAAGCAAACATATTTTTTGATGATGCTTTTTTTAGACTAACTATTGCGTTATTGGATCTGCAAGTGACGTTTATTGTTAGCAAACGGATTTATTGTTAGAAGATACGCGCATCTTTAGTCCAAGTGCTAATAGGTTTTGCAGCATTATCACGCTGCCTATTGATTCGGCTGAATAAAAACTATTCCGTTCGTGTAAGTCGACCTCATTTCTAATGTTTTCTTATTTCGGTTCAAACTTAGAAGTTTGATCATTCCATTGGATGACAGAGAAAATTTTTCTTGTAAAATTGGCGACGTATCTACTTGGAAGTAACACGTTTAGTATTTTTTTTAAGAAAATTTCAAGTGCAAATCGTTGGATTTATATCGCATTGCGTCCATGCAAACCAATATGTTGCATTTAGTTCTGCAGCATTATTGGACATTTCTTTCTGAGAGTGTCAATTGTTCACCAGGAATTTAATTTGTTTCCGAGTTACCGGCGCATAAGGCCGTCTGTTACAAAGAACCGGTATGTATTTAAAACATTTTAAATTTTAACTGTTTGGAAGGTTCTGTTTTGAGTATTGTGGTGTTTATTTCCTTTTATTTTCTCACCATAGATTCGCTCAGAATCGGTTCTTGGAATATATAACAAGCTGTGGACTGATGTTCCGAGTTATTTCAACACCGACTGAGTTCGGGAAGCGTGTGCTTGCGGGGGTGACTCCATAATATACGAGTGAAGACCCCGGGAGGACGTCGTGACATCGCTCCGCGTCAAGTGATCCCAAAATTTTGTTCCTATTCACTTTTTATAATTTGTAGCAATAGCGAAGTATTTATTGAATAATTTTTTATATGTATCACCTATTCGTGTCAAAAGGTCGTGAAATGAACCGTTTTTAATTTTACATTTATGCACGGTTATATTTTAATCGCGCCTAGGGCCGGATAGCGGTTGCAACCCCTTCTCTCCTATAGGCATTATTTTCCAAAATTACAAATTTTATTCTAGACAATCCATTTCCCAACTTTACCGATAGTCTTCCTTTACGTCGCCATTCCTTTTTTCTTTGTATATTTTTTATGTTGAACAATGTTTGTTTTTATTTTATCTTATATTCGTCAAAATTAAACGTGACACATGTAGTGACAATTTTTTTTTTTTTTACGCTGCAAATTGGCGCCCGAACAACTAAAGTAAGTGTTTTTACCTAATAACTTTGAAATTTAAATGATTCGACATAATTTATTTTTTTTGCTTTATTGAGGATGGTCACTCCCTCTGGGAGCTAATGATTCTTAAGCTTATTTGTTTCAGGACGCTGATATTCTTCCATTCAAGAAAGGTATTCTAGGATTTATACCACCAGTACAGATCTGTGAAGCTGTTATTTTCCTGGACATATTTTTTTCATGAAATGTAATGTTTTTTAATGGAATTTAATTTTGTGAACTATAGTACACATAACCGTCTTTTATTTTATCCACTTATGGCAGCAAATATAACGATAGGTTTCCTGATTTATACTCCTTATTTAGCCTAGATCTTTGTTTACTGGCTTGGCGTTCGCTGACTGCTGGTTGCTGGATTATTTTTGTCCAGCTGTTCATGCCGTGCTTATTTTTCGCTAGGATTCAATCGTCCTTTGTCTGTTCTTTCATTCGTTATTAGGTCTATACTAGTTACATCATGTCAGAAGAGGAGTTCCCTATTGGTGAGACTCCACGTTGTGATAGTCCCATCATTTCGCGACCACCACCTTGTCCCATTCAGCCAAGAGCTTCTCGCGCTTCCTCACAAAGTGTTGTTCCTTCTCCAATAAGATCTGATGAATGCCCACAATTTACCAGGCAGTTCTCTCTTACTAAGTGGAAGATTGTTTTCGATGGAAAGACCTGCGTACGGGAATTTTTCACGAGTCTAGAAGAGTGCAGGGAGGCCGACAATTTGTCTGATGGTTACTTAGTTAGGCGATTCCATGAAGTCTTGTCAGGTGTCGCACTTCAATATTTTAGGTCAATCCGTCGTCCGGATCTTTCCTTCTTTGAGATCAAAGAAGCCTTTTTTAGGACATTCGGTACGACCGATTTTGAATTTAAGATAAGCCAGGAGGTCCGTAACCTCAAGCAGAGACCGGAACAGCTAATAAGAGAATTTATTATCGAGGTTTCTTACTTAAATGCTAAACTGAGCAAGCCTATTGAAGAATCGGAGTTGTTGCGGATCATCACTCACAACATGTTGCCAAAGTACACTCCTTGCTTGTCCATCCAAAAATTTCATGACATCGATAATTTAATCGAAGCTGTTACTCATTTCGAGTCCTTTCTAAAACCTCCAAAGGCGGTAGCCAGTTTCGATTGTGTTGCCGACCAGTCGACTTCTCAGGCTGTTAACTCACCAAAACCCAGGCCGAACAAAACTTCCCATCAACCAACAACTAGTAAGCCTCGGACTTGTCCTAGTTGTAGTCAGTCTCAGCTTTGCTTAAAATGTAACAAAGTTGGTCATTCTTACCGCTCTTGCCCAGAGATCACAGGCATGATTTGTTTTAAGTGTCGCACTCCTGGATTTATTACTAGAGAATGTCCCAAATGTAATCCAAAAAATGCATAGACCACTGGCGATACGCTTCTTTTCGTACAGTATCCCCAGTGTTTACTACAGATTCATTTGATAACCGACCGTTTATAGAGGTATTATTATGTGGTAGAGTTGTTAAAGCATTGCTTGACACTGGTGCTCAGATTTCGCTTGTTAACGATAATTTTATTCAGCAACTTGGTATTTCTTTGACGTCAAAAGACGCTTGTCCCCGTGTTATATCGGCTAATAATTCACCGATTGATATTCTTGGTTCTGTACATCTTCCAGTTAAATTTAACGGTACAACTTTTATTCATGAGTTTTTAGTGGCAAGTTCGATGTCATCTTCTGTTATTTTAGGTATCGAATTTTGGAATAAATTCGGTTTGACGTCTATTTTTAGTCAGGCTTTCGATAAAAATATTGATGGTAATATGTTTATCCCTTCTGTTCAGCACTCTCCCCCTCAAGTTTCCTCTGTTAGTGAGGTTCGTTATATTCATCCTCGTAACATCCTATCGCCGGATCAAGAGTCTTGTCTTCAACAAGTTATTAAGGAGTATGAAGTTATCTCTTCGGAAAAAGTTGGTCTTGGAAAGACATCTTGGTTGTCCCATAAAATTAATACTACGGGATACCCTATCCGTCGAAGATATTATCCCTTATCCCCAGTCAAGTTGAAGATTCTCAATGAAGAGATTGACAAAATGTTAGATATGGGTGTTATTCGTCCTTCTCGTTCTCCATGGGCTAGTCCTGTGGTAATGGTGACAAAAAAGGATGGTTCTGTTCGGTTTTGTGTCGACAGTAGAAAACTGAATAGTGTGACAATCAGAGATTCTTATCCTCTTCCCCGTATTCACGATATCCTCGACAACCTTCGTGGTGCTAGTATATTAGCTCATTGGATTTTAGAAGTGCTTTCTGGCAAATTCCACTTGCTGATAGAGAAAGTTGTGAGAAAACAGCATTTATTGTCCCACAACGTGGTCTCTTTGAGTTTGTTAGGATGCCTTTTGGTCTAACGAACGCTGCTTCGGAGATGCAACGCCTTACTGATATGATCGTTAATTTCGAGTTTACTTCTACCAGTGACGACTGTATTTTTGGGTACGTCGACGACTTGATAATCGTATCTAAAGATTTCTTTGGTCATATGGCGCTGCTCAGGAAGGTGCTTGCTCGACTTAAAGAAGCAGGCTTATCTATAAATTTGAAAAAATGCGAGTTTTGCAAAAGCGAACTAAAATATTTGGGTTATATAGTTAATGAAAAGGGACTTCAAACCGATCCCGGCAAACTTGATGCTATTAAAGATTATCCTACTCCCACTTCAGCTAAGTCATTACGCGGTTTCATTGGTATGTGTTCCTATTATAGGCGTTTCGTTAAAGGGTTTTCTTCTATAATTGCTCCGCTTACTGCCCTTATCGGTAAGAGAAAGGGTAATGATCCAATAAGTTGGAATGATGCAGCCGATCAGGCTTTCACTAAGTTGAAACAAGCGCTAATCGATACGCCTGTTATGGCATGTCCTGATTTCTCCAAGCCGTTCATCCTGCAGTGTGATGCATCAGCTGTTGGTCTTGGTTCGGTACTGACACAAAAGATAGACGATGTTGAGCACCCAATCGCCTATTATTCGCGTTTATTCACTCAAACTGAACGCAATTATAGTACTACAGAACGTGAACTCTTGTCAGTTTTGGATTCAATTAAACATTTTCGATGTTATTTAGATGGGATGAAGTTTTCAGTCATAACAGACCATATGGCCCTTAAGTGGCTCCTCACTCTTAACAACCCATCTGGTCGTTTAGCTCGTTGGGCTACTATTATCTCCCAATATACTTTTGATATTGTGCATCGTAAAGGTTCGCAACATATAGTCCCCGATGTTCTATCCAGGATCTATGCTAATCCTGTGTCGTTTGACCAGGGTCCTGAACATACTAATGACCGTTGGTATAAGAAGGTGTATATAGGTGCTCGAGACACGCCACAAATGTTCCCAGCATACGCTATAAATAACGGTATCCTTATGAGACGCATGCCTGTTACTAGTCCTTTATCTTCTGAATCATGGCACGTGGTGTTACCAGCTGAAAAGGTTCCAGACGCTATTTGGGAAATTCACAATAGTTTTCCTTCGATACATCCCGGTGTTACTAAAACGTATCTAAAGCTTAGGGAGTTGTTCTACTGGCCAAATATGTTCCGTGACGTTACTTCGACGTTAAGTCAATGTGAGGTTTGTAAAGCCTATAAAATCTCGAACACGCAACCTCGCGGTCAGATGTGCTACCCTAAAGAGGTTTCCTTGCCCTTACAGATGATTTCTATCGATATAATTGGTCCGTTGCCCTGTGCTTATTATGGTTATAAATATATCCTTTCTATGGTAGATGTTTTTTCCAAATATGTTTGGCTAGTTTCTCTGAAAAGGATTGACGCTCTTTCTGTTATAAAAGCGTTAGAGTCTGAAATTTTCTTTAATTTTGGGGTTCCGCGTGCTATTCTTTGCGACAACGCTACAGTTTTTCGTAGTAATCAATTCCTTAATTTTCTCAGATCTTTTCATATTCAATCACCTACTTTTACGCCATATTATACACCCCAAGCAAATACGGTTGAGCGATACAACCAAAGTGTTATTACGTGTTTAGGTATTTTGGTTGGTGAAAACCAAAGAAGTTGGGCTAAAATGTTACCTAAAGTTAAGCTTTACCTCAATTCTTGTGTTAATCTAGCTACTGGCTTTACGCCTAACTTTCTTATGTTTGGTAGAGAGGTCCTTATGGATAGCAGTCGTGTAGATAGTCAGACTCGAAGCTCTAATTTGGCAGACAGTCGGGCTCGTCATGCTTCAAACCTATCCTCTCTCAGCGAAGTTTATGCAAAGGTAGCTGATAATCTTTCTTTAGCTTTCCTCCGTAACTCTCGTGCATATAATTCTAATCGATCAGCTATCACTCTGAATATTGGTGATACTGTATGGAGAAAGAACTTTTCCAAGTCTTCTGGAAATGATTTTTTTTCTGGAAAGCTTGCTCCACGTTTTATTAAGTGCCGTGTAATAAGAGTCATTTCTAGGACCACATATTTGCTCCAGGATTGTGATTCAGTCCACTCCGGACAATATCATATCAAAGATATCTTAAAATAAATTTGATTGAATTCTCTTTGTTCCATTTTAACATTAACATTTGCTTTCTAAACCTTTTTTCCTCTTTGGTTTATGGGAATATTTCTTTGCATAAGTTTTTGATTATGTTAAAAACTTCATGAATTATCTGTTAATAATGACATCTATTTATTTCTGTGTTGTGTCAACCTGTGTTCTCAGGTTATTTTATTTCTTTTAGTTTAACACAAATGGTGTGTCATTCTACATTTAATTTGAATTTAAACTTGAGTTTTCTGACTTGAGTTCTCTGATTTGAGTTTTTTTGTCTTGAATTCTTCTTTGACTTAATTGACTTAAGTTTTCTTTCTCAAACTTGTTTTTTTGTTTTTTGTCCAACTTGTCTCTCGTTTCTATAACTAAGGTTGGACTTTACGTGTTGACGTTATTTATTTTTTGGGGATCCCCGGGTTTTTTCTTATTGTTGTTAGGTAATAGTTAAGTCTTATGTTAAGTTAGGCTAGCTTTACTTAGATGTATAGTTCCCTGGTTGTTCTTCATAGTTGTTAGGATGTGGTAGTTGTTGGTGTTTGTCTCTAATTGAACAATATATATTTAGATTTATGAGTTTGTTATTTTCTTTCATATTCTCCATAGATGTAATCGAGATATCGCGAGTTCGCGCGGATAACGTTTAGATGTGGTGGCCACCGTGTTTATTCAGTATCTTTTGCACTTCGATATCGTTTGATTCAGAAATGATTCCTGCTGTTGTCATTGCCTGTTCCAGCTTTATCTTTCTTCTCACTCGTACTTTCGTCCTTTTTTTTCTTAGAAAGGGGGTATTGCAGCATTATCACGCTGCCTATTGATTCGGCTGAATAAAAACTATTCCGTTCGTGTAAGTCGACCTCATTTCTAATGTTTTCTTATTTCGGTTCAAACTTAGAAGTTTGATCATTCCATTGGATGACAGAGAAAATTTTTCTTGTAAAATTGGCGACGTATCTACTTGGAAGTAACACGTTTAGTATTTTTTTTAAGAAAATTTCAAGTGCAAATCGTTGGATTTATATCGCATTGCGTCCATGCAAACCAATATGTTGCATTTAGTTCTGCAGCATTATTGGACATTTCTTTCTGAGAGTGTCAATTGTTCACCAGGAATTTAATTTGTTTCCGAGTTACCGGCGCATAAGGCCGTCTGTTACAAAGAACCGGTATGTATTTAAAACATTTTAAATTTTAACTGTTTGGAAGGTTCTGTTTTGAGTATTGTGGTGTTTATTTCCTTTTATTTTCTCACCATAGATTCGCTCAGAATCGGTTCTTGGAATATATAACAAGCTGTGGACTGATGTTCCGAGTTATTTCAACACCGACTGAGTTCGGGAAGCGTGTGCTTGCGGGGGTGACTCCATAATATACGAGTGAAGACCCCGGGAGGACGTCGTGACATCGCTCCGCGTCAAGTGATCCCAAAATTTTGTTCCTATTCACTTTTTATAATTTGTAGCAATAGCGAAGTATTTATTGAATAATTTTTTATATGTATCACCTATTCGTGTCAAAAGGTCGTGAAATGAACCGTTTTTAATTTTACATTTATGCACGGTTATATTTTAATCGCGCCTAGGGCCGGATAGCGGTTGCAACCCCTTCTCTCCTATAGGCATTATTTTCCAAAATTACAAATTTTATTCTAGACAATCCATTTCCCAACTTTACCGATAGTCTTCCTTTACGTCGCCATTCCTTTTTTCTTTGTATATTTTTTATGTTGAACAATGTTTGTTTTTATTTTATCTTATATTCGTCAAAATTAAACGTGACACATGTAGTGACAATTTTTTTTTTTTTTACGCTGCAGTTTCTATTAATAGGCAATATGCAAGTATTTTATTTATTTGCTAAATTAAATATTATTAACTATCTATAAACAAACATGAAAGATTTTTCTTAAATATCTCTATCAGAGACGAAGTTATGAAGAGCCAAAGTTGAGAATTAGAATGAGAAGTCCGACGTGCCACATGACGTCAGATGGCACGACGCCCATACAGCTGCCATAGAAAACGGTGTTTTCGTAGAGAGGGTATTTCTTTAAATTGTTACACCTCTTTCGTTTACCGATCAATTTTGATTTTGTTTTCGCTAGTAGTATTCTATTTTAGTTTTTTTATCGATAAACTGGACAAATAAAAATATAATTTGTTATGTATTATGTCTTAGACGACTAATAGCAGGGATAGTTTTTAAGGCAGTATATTTTGAGCTGTAAATAAAACTGATGTTGCCCATTCAAAAGCTTTTAGGACAGTGTAGTGTAGCTGAATAAATTTAAAAGGCTTCTTGGAATAGGGGAATCCCCTAGGAAACCCCAGCGACATATTAGGGACGGATTGAATTTACTGTCCATTGGCTCACTATCATATGTGCCCCAAATCCCAGTCTCCTTCCAATGCAGGTCGGATGTTTCAGAACTGATATATTCGTTGACGATAAAACTTCCATTACGGGCCTTACTCCCAATTAGTGCCGTAAAACGGTTACTACCCGACTGCCGAAGGAGGGTGATGTGTTTATCAGTATGTATGTATGTATGTTTGTTCCTATGTGGCGTTCCAGAGACCAAACGCGTTGGCCGGTTTTGATGATTCTTACGTCAATCGATTCGTTTTAACCTTGCGAGTGTCACTGGCTACATAAAAAATTGAAAATAGCGGATTTTGGGCGCCATATTCTTGGGTACCAATTTTTTGTTTTCTTCCAAACCCATCGTGTGGGGTATCAAAATAAAGGGTTTGAAAAGTTGATTTCAAAAATATATATATATTTTTTTTTATCTGTTTCTGGTTAGCCAGCTCGCGATTAAGTATGTATCCTCTGACTGCACAGCATAATTTTCTTCTTGCTTACGTCTTTTTAGTTCGCTTTTTAAGCAGTCAAGTTTTTTGATTTTTTGAATTAACTTTTTTATTTTTTTCTAAAGTCTTCTCCTCATTAACGACTAGATTTAAAGGTTTGAAAAATAATATATTCATTAATGATTCATGAACATCATTTGGTAAACATGATTTTTATTATAACTAATAAATACCCTTGCCCTAAAAAAATAATTAACAACACGATATTTTTTCGCTACTTTTGCCTACTCCTCTATAACGACTTGGGTGTTTACATTTAAATATATCTTTACTCAAAAAAATTGGTGGTAAAATTTCTTCTTAACCTACATAGCTTATATAAATCAAAGAATATTTTGTAAACAGAACTGAAAAAAAAGTGAATTCTTCGGCAGTCGGGTAAAAAGAGGTACAATATTGATCATATTCTGGCGCTGAGCGGAGGCAGGTCCAGTGCCGCGTTAGCATTGGGAAATATACACGCCTTAAATTCTGGACAGTATTTCAAGCATGAAATAAAAGGCATATAATTTCAGGGATAAAGATTAAAATTTGGCAACTGAACATACACAAAGTTGCCCTTTTGGCCATGTATTGCTGCCAACGACCAATGTAGAGCGCCAAGCATCACAATAATAAATGGATTACATCTTCACTATACCATAACGGATGTAATGACGATAATCATCACCTCACTGTTTGATGACTTAATTCTGAAACAATGTCAACTTTATTTTTAGCCGAATGAAATGCTTTGACTCGTTTGGGATTTATTTAAAGCCACTATGAGCTATTTCTGACTTACTTAATTTAAACAAACTTGTTTCTTGTATTAAAATTTCAAACTAACTCGAATGCTGCTGAGCTCGCTGGGGACGAAAGCTTCAAAGCAGTAATCCTTCATTCTCAATGGAGGAATTTACATCATGACTACTGTTGTTCTTGCTTGTATAAAATTAGTTCCTATGAATAGGCAAACAATTCCGTTATAGCATATAAGCGCCGGTAGTTCAAATCAGTCGTTTAATATGAATGCAATCTAGATTTTTGTCACCCGATTACGGCGAAGCAAAAGGGAGGGTTATGTTTTTAACCTGTATGTATGTATATTTGTTCCCTCATAACTTATAAACTACTTGTCATGATTTGACAAATGAGGTGTTGTTGGAAGCTTCTTTTTTGTCCGCTGGACGCCGGACGTGGTCGTATGCTACTTTGCAGAAGTATTGTTTTGTTACGGTAGATGGCATACGACCACGGTTATCCTCTGAACACTCATATGAAATTATGTATGATATACAATAAAATATTTATAACATGTAATTTGTTTATTTAATATCCGATACATGTCGAATACTTACATTAACATTATAAGCGGGATATTTACCATGTTTTAAACATCTATCCACCAAGTCCATGTCCATGTGTTCGTCCATGTTTTTTTTTGTGTTGTTGTGTTCTGTTGTTTCAGTAAACATGATAATTATCCCGCTTATAATGTTAATGTTAGTGTTAGTGACCATGACAGTTTAAAAACTTATACATGTCGAATAGTTTGTATTGGTCATAACAATTTCAGACTAGAATATTGTTACATACTTTTTAGAGCGTGATTTTTTAGTAGTCGGTAGTTTTTGAACTTATTTGTTATTTGTCGTCGCTTTACGAACTTATTAATAGAACTTCAAAATCCCACTCAATGATGACTGAGGCATTACAACACCCACTAGAACTAATGCGATGGTCTATGCGAAGATGGTTCCGCCGTCTTATGATGCTTACTCGAGCCAACATCAATCTCTTTGAATTTTTAAATCTAACAGTTGTACCTACTTTATTTCAACACCAACAACGCGATTTATTTTTAGCTCAAGAATAATTTACAACTATGAAATTGACAGGGTACTGTGCAAAAATTTACCCGTTTCAAGATCACACGATTTGAATATAATAATGTAACCTTGTTATAAAAATAAGAGCCACGCTAAACGTTCGCGGGGAAAATTGTAACACTTAGTAGCAACAGTAAGACTACAAAATAAACAGGTGGCAATATAAGCCATTGAATTGACGACCGTTGGGGTAGACGGGTCCTTCAACTAAAGTAAGTGTATGAAGGGTATCCTGTCATCAATAGCGCAATTATACTGTCGAACTCCGCAAGGATGGTATGCCTGCTTTTAGTAGCTGGATAGAGATAGCTCAGCAGCGGACTTCTAAAGGCTAATGATGACGTTGAACATTAAATCAATTCTTAATAGTTCAATTAGTCGGCTAAAATGTATCAGATCGAGACTAGGGAAGGTCAACGATGGGAATGGAAACTGCTGTCTACCAGATTAGATTGCATGACTATTGGTAATATATTGTTCATTTTGGAAAGGTCTCTATATCTTACTAGAACAACGAAAATATCTTTTTTTGCTTCAGCGTTTTTAAAGCCTAATATTTAGTAGTACTGGTGGTACTATTGAGCGATTGAACAAACTTTGAAACACGTGAATTTCTTCAATGTTTGACCCACTTAGTAGAAATCCTTCTTGTGGCTCTTGAGGTCAATGTCATTGGCAGGTTTTTTTGAATCTAGACTTCTTCTACAGACCACTACAGAAAAAAAAAACAAATTAGTCGAATATCATAGTAAGTCGGAGCACGAATCGAAAATAAATCTTTTTTATTTCTTTTTTCAATGTAACTGCGAACTTGGCATGCTGCGTATTTTAGCTGTGATTTTTACATACCGTACATACGTCACCAACATATATTTGGTACAGATTTACGTTACGTTAGCGCCGCGTTCAAGACGCAAACGCTTGTCTAGTTTTAAAACCAAATCCCTGGATGAATGGAATTTACAACTTCAATTTTCAATGCTGTATTAACCGGATAGTTATTTTATTAGCTTTAGTTTTTTTTTTATTTTAGTCTTTCATTTACTAAAATAAATAAATAAATAATTTTCCTAATTCCTCTTAGCGACCTCCCTGATGATGGCTCGACGATTTTCGATAAGCGAAAATGAAAACACGTTCACATGAAATTGACAGGGCAATTCAATAGTCCATAAGGAAAGTCACTACTAAGGTTAGTTTTAAACCTTTCATTATTGTGAGAGACATGGTTTAAGGTTTTTAGGCTTTTGTCTACAGTACAGGCCAAACTTCTTGTCCGTTCTGAAGTTGGCTTTCCGATGCACAAGGCGCGGCGCATGTTGTTTTTGTATGCAATTTACTTTTGTGCTGCCATTGCATCCAACTTCAAGGCGGCCAAGAAGTTTGGCAAGTACTGTACACACAAGAACTTAAACCGGACATGGTTACTCACACTAATGAAAGGATTTAAACTACCCTGTCTTCGAACTTACAAAAGGTATTTTCAAATCTCTTGAGTAATTCTTTCCTCTGTTTAGTCAGCACTCTGCTTATTTTTTACAAAATTATAACAATGATGTTTTTTACTAGTAACTGCGACAAAGACCTTCTCGCTAAGTAAAAAAAAAAAAGGGGTAACTGAAATAACGAGTGATTGATCGTATTTCAAGGCATAGTAACATTTTATTCAAAATTGTATAAAAACCGTTACAAATAGAGTTTTTACTGTCCAAAAAAATGAACGTGTGCTAGCAAATGTTCAATGTCAGTTTTGTAATGGCTTGTCTGATTGTCACGCAAACTTTGAAGTTAAAGCGGAAATGTTTCATACTGTCGTACTCTATTAGATAATGTACGTTATTGCCTTGAGGAAATGAAAAATTACTGCTAATGTTTAATATAACGAAATAAGTGTAAAAACTTTCTCTGGAATGTGGATTTACGGTGTTATTATTAGCCACGTAAGTCACACCAGTCCCTACAGTCTGGTCATTTGTCCTTGAACAGTAGCGCATGGGTTTGCAGTTGTAAACCTTTATATATATATGTGAGTTATCTGAAACATCATGTTCATGTGTTTATAGCAATTTGTTTTTAGTTAACTCAACATGCATTCTTCTTCCGGACAAATCTTTGAGTCGTCATCTTAGTGTTCTGTTCTTCCCGTAACATATTTCTCCAAATCAATCTATTGTTTCTTACTCCCATTGTTATAGCCTGTTCACACTCAAAAATTTTCTCATAACATTTTGCTGCAATTATCCACTGTCTGTAAGACAGTTTGCTGTAAGCGTAAATTCAATATATTATTTATCTTAGTCTGCTGAAGGTACTCTATCGAGGGTTTTAATTCATGCAGGTTTTCGGAGCAGACCGCTGAAAATTCGGCTAGTTAGAAACTTTTAACTTTAACCCTGTTTACGGTTACGCGTTTTACGTTTATGGTTTCTGCATCTTCCATGCAGACCTCCATTAAAGGCCGGAATGGATCTCCCTGCAAATAATAAGTTTAGCAAAATAATAGGAATTAATTAACGCTTGATCTGTAGTTTTTATCGATTTTATAGCGATGTTAGGCTCAAAGATCGAAAACGATCAGTCAGCGAAAAATTGCTCAGAACGCGCTGTGGCTTCTTACGAACGACCACAACGTGAATTTCGTGTTGTGGTACCTTGAAACCGGCCACAACGCGTTCTGATAAATTAAAACAGGCCACATCGCGAATCCGTGTTATGGCTTACAACGCGTTCTGATAGAGCAGAAAAGCTAGAACACGTTCTGAGCGCCTACAGATGCGACCACAACCCGAATTCGCGACGGCTACGTGGTATTGTTGAAAAGCAACACTTGCCAAGGTTGGTCTTTGGATGGGTTTTTCCCTTATCCGGCCGGGGTTGTGAGGCGCCATGGCAACACTTACTAAATTCGATTTTTGGATGGGCCAGTGCTTGACCTTGAGCGGCTGGTGTGGTGACGTCCCCAGGTTAAGCAACACTTACCGAGGCCGGTTGTGTGGATGGGTGTTGTTTTCATGGTTTTTGGGGTCGCTATAACGATTATGGGAATATTCTGAGCTATTTTTTCGCTCAATGAGCATTTTCGATATTTGAACCTAACGGCGATACTAGAAACGGTCGCTATCCATTCAGAGCCCTACACGCATTCATCTCTGTTTACATCATCGGTCCGAGCCGCACTGATCATTTTATCGATTGCTATATATTTTTATATTTATGTTCCGTGTGCGTACCGCATCTGGACGGGCGTGTGTGCCTGCCCTATTTATAAAGTGCGGTTAGTTACCTCAGAGCAGATATAAACTACAGACGTGCCAATGACGAAAAATATGACTGCGAAGTACCGATACCTGCTGAGGTTCGAGCAATTACGCGTGCCAATGATCTTGGTATCACCGATCGATGTGACCAAGTGTTATGAATGAACATGCTCTTTCATTCTTACTTATGCTATCAGTGGTTAAAGAGTTACCTAGACTAGGAATTGCATTGCAATAAAAATGACTTCTTTTGTTTTGTCCTGCTTAGTTGAATATCAATGTGTTTTAAAGCTGAGGGTTTGCTTTCATATGGAAGATGATGATGTAAAATTTGGTAGTTTATGGGACAGTTTTATGATTTCGCTTCTGCACGGTGGCCTGGCTCAAACTGACCACTCGCAAAGACCATCGCCGGGTTCTATTTAATAGTGTGTCTGTGTATATTAATAATCATCAATGTCTCACGCCGTACGTATGGAGTAGCCGGTGTAGTGTAGTGTGTCGATTACCTATTGCGTCACTTTTATAATTATTGTCTGCGATGCCGTTTGCTGTTCACACAGTTTTAACATGATTCTATCAAAGTAGAAATGGGCGAGTCTACTGCTAGTCTAGGTCGGCACTCAGATTTGGCACGATTATTTGCCTAGCTATTTTTTTCATTCACTTAAAATATTTAAGATTCGTCCGACAATATTTCACCAATCGATCACAATGACGAAATTAAATTAACTATTTGAGCTCCAAAGTAAATTCGTGCTGATTTTTTCTACGTTGCTTTCTGATTGCGAGATCGACCCATTTCACAAAACAATAACATCGTAACCTATTTCAACGTTGGTAGATAAGTCGCATTTTAAAGATCGCGAACAAACCCGATCTAGTGGATCATTTTAAATTACAATCGAAAGGCATTATGTCCGCGACTACTTTATTTATTGTAATTGTAAACACTCTGCTACCTGCTATTGCCATCAGGCCCAATGAGTTATTATTTTGGCAGCGTCTGATCGCAGATGCGTTTTGTCTTCTCTATACGTCTAACATAACACTCGGTATTTATAGTGAGCGATAGTCATCTCGTTAGATAGTCCAGGAAATTGGGTTGATGACTCGTTGCCACCGATTCTGCATGCACCATCTAGTGCTCTTGGTTATCAATTATGTTATTTAATTAGGATGGACTTAAGAGAACTGCATCGCTGATTTTTTTTCCATCCCGGTGTTGGCATTTTGTGAAATCGTAAACTATTTATAATGAGCGATAGTCATCTCGTTAAATAGTCCAGGAAATTGGGTCGATGACTCGTTGCCACCGATTCTGCATTCACCATCTAGTGCTCTTGCTTATCAATTTTGTTATTTAATTAGGATGGACTTCATTAGAGAGGACTGCATTAGTGATTTTTGTTTCCACCCCGGTGTTGGCATTTTGTGAAATCGTAAACTATTTATAATGAGCGATATTCATCTCGTTAGATAGTCTAGGAAATTGGGTCGATAACTCGTTGCCACCGATTCTGCATGCACCATCTAGTGATCTTGCTTATCAATTATGTAATTTACTTAGGAAGGACTTAGTGGGACCGAATCAGTGAATTTTATTTTCCTCCCGGTGTTAGCATTTTGTGAAATCGTAAACGCTCCGTCTGCTAAAAACGCCGCCGGCGCACCAATGATTGTCCTAGTTTCAAGATATAGGTATGGTAGCAGCAGACTAGATACGATATTCTGCGCTGTCATTGACCGACCCAAATTTTCAGGGTGTATGACGCTCGTAACTGAATGACATAGCGCCGCGTTATTTTAGAATTGGGCGAGAAAATTTAATTTCGAGGTCACGTCAGAGACAGTGATTCGTTGATATTGGAGTTATATTACGTCATAGGTTGCGCACGCGACGATTTTTTTTCCTTTACTTTGCCAGTATTGGAATTTGAGGTTTTGGCAAAGAATTGGTCTCTTGACTGTAATTGAAGTGGTTACCGCCTGTGTACTGTCAGCCATCCGATACCTAATGATGTTGGTTTATTACGCTTATCTTGAAAGAGGAATTTAATCTCGACTGTATTTTGTACGTAAAATCAAACTATGGACTGTTACAAACGGGTGACTGTCGAGAATTTTTACGACAGATTATTTCTATTTTAATTCATATTTAATGGGTCCTGCCATGTGATGAATCACTACTATATTTATGTATACAGATAGACGAACGACTGAAGACAGGGACACCATTGTGATGATGTCAGTGTTGTTAAATAGGAGGCTTCATTAATTTGGCTTACATAAATCTATTGATTTATGCCGCGAATTGAATGCCTAATAAAATATTTTGAATATAAAAATAAAACAATCTCTATTATCATATTTAGGTAATTCGAATATCTAGAAATAACTTATATTCGCTTTTCTAGCTTCACAAGTTTAGCTTATGATTAAAAGTTACCGAAGTTTTACCTTTTGTTTCGTTTCAGTTTCGGATGAGAACTATGTAGTGGACTTGGCCTTTACAACAATTGCCCAAAAGTCCGTCAGTCTGAACTAAACTGCCAACAAGATTGCCCTAAATTGGTAATAAGTTCTTAATTGGCTACTATGAAATACTTTTACGACATTTTTCCTTTTAGGTTTTTGTATCAATTTGTATTGAATGCACACGAAGAATTTATCGTTATGATGATCAGTATAATTAATTGTGGTATTTCTGGTTTAGATTTAAAGAACAAAATTAGCATTTTAATCATATACCGTTTATTGGGAGATCCGTTTTTACTAAAAAACTATTTTATTTTAACAAATAATGTTGTGGTGGTGTTTGTAACAAAATAACCAATAGTAAACCTGCTTTCTCGTTATAGAAGTCTATGACCTCAAATAGCTATCAGTGGGTTTTTATACCATGCAGGTACACCTGTAGCGTATACAATGATAAAATGATATTATACTCACTTTGTTACTTTTCACTTTGTACAGTTTGTTATTTTTTGATGTTTATTGTATTTTGTCCTTAGATAACTGAAACCATGTTTATATACTTTAATGGGCGCCATGTATAAAATATGGCCCTTGCATACTTCAAAAGATTACGCAGCGTAGACGCAGCTCATTCGTCACGTTGTCGCAGCGTATACGTTCAATGAATATAGTGCTCGCCAAACTTATGGGCCACCCTGAAGTTGGCTTTCCAATGCGCAAGGCACGAAACAGTGCTGTTTTTGTATGAGATATACTGCGCAGCCATTGTAGCTAACTTCAAGGCGGCCAAGAAATTTGGCTAGCAATTATACCTATGATAGTTGGGAAAAGCTCTTGTTGCGTCACCAAGTAATCCAGTGATGATTCCCGTTTCACAAAGTTGTCCTTTTTAACCAACAGGTTGACTGGTAGAGAATGCCTTATGGCATTAAGTCCGCCTATGTACCACTATTGTACATGAAGTTTAAATAAATAAATGATTTGGTCCTTTGTTATGCTGGAGATATCGGCAATATAAACACCCATTTGATACAGCTCCCAGCTTAGCCCTGCGAGATGCAATCTGTATTCATAGTCTGTATTCATTCATATTTTTAGCATTTCCATTTGAAGGCCTAGTTATAGAAATATTTCCTCATTGTTGATAACATGTCAATCTCTCTATTGTGCGGCCGATACAAAAGTGCTCATTTAAACAATTACATAATGAAAAGCTAACTGTACGCTACGCGTCCACAACTCGAATATCGGTCACATCCGGAGTGCTCATATAATGAGATACTCACATCGATACCCATTATCAATTCTGTCTCCCTGCTGTACCACGAAAGCATTTACATCCCTATATCGACAAATATATCAGTGTACTTTAAAATCCAATAGGTCACATCACTCACCTTTAAAAGCTCCAGTGTTGCGGTTGAGTACATTAACAAACATTTTCTTTGCCACTGTTATTCTGCAAAGCAATCGTTTAGGTACAGCTGTTTAACCTTATTTATAACTTTGCTACAGCGAAAGAAAGTAAAATATTCTTGTTTCATTGTTTTTTTTTTTCGTAATTAGGAAATGATATCGGTTACATCGGTATGGAACCAGCATTATTTGCTAATTACGGAAACAAACAATGGTTTTTTTGTCTGATTAATATTGATTGAACAGAGAAAAAAGACGTGGTTTGTTTCCGCTGCTTGTTATCAACTTAATTGTAAGGGTCAATTGGTGGAAATTGCTTGTTATCCTCCTCATTGGTGGTCAAGTAACATTATTTATTCACAATAACATTTTTTATTGGCAACATTGTAGTAGGTAGGTATACTTCCAAGCGATTAATATTGCGACGATGTGATTTTATGTCGACAAAAATCGGGATCACGATTTTTATGTTATGGGTTCTGCTGCTGTCTTAGTAATTTCCGAAACATAAATTGGACTTATTTTATGTTACTCCAAACGTAAAAAGCTATCAAATGGCACAAATGCTTGCTGTCTGGGTATCTGGCAGCTCCCTTGTGCTAATAACTTCAATGGCTTGCCAAGAGCCGTCATGTTTTATGAGGTATAAATGTCAAAAAGTAAACGATTGTTCTTTGTATAAAGAATTTTCGGGCTATGCGATTGAATTATCTGTTCTGCATTCAGAATTTATTTTGAGTAATTGCTCTTGGTTTCGTACTGGAAGAAATGGGCAAAAGCAATACCATTTGGTCTGTGTTATAACTACAGCTAGCGACATGTTATCAATAGCATTCAATACGTTAAATACTAGGCTACCTTTATCGTCAAAGCCGAAGCTGTAATTTCTTCACAAAAGACAGTCCATCCTGGATGGCAGTGAGCTCGCCGGTCCGGCACTGCATGCGCCAGTAACCGCGGCACTGACCCTGCTGTGGTTCCGAACTGATGCACAGACAGCTTCACTCACTGCTAACATAACGTGTTATTGTTCCGAGTCATGCTATTAAACTTCCACGTTGTTGAAGCCAAAGAAAAACGTAACTTTTTCAGCTCGTTACCGCAGTTGTTCCGCTTGTAAAAGTTGGAAGGAAAAGGTGTTTTTAGTTAGGAGATGGGACACGAATCTGTTTTAGAAGTAAGCTACAAACATAGGCAGTTCCACTTTCATAATGCAGTCAGAATGTCTCGATTTTGTTTATTCTTTGTACAGCTTTGCATGCCAATGCAGCTCCGCGAGTTCCGCGACAGAATTTTTACGGTGCTCACAGGCGGAAAAATTACCTATTACGTTTTATGCTTTGATGCGAATTTCCATCTATATTTATAATTGAAATGGTTTCAGGCGTTACAAATAAACTTTCTAAATAAAGAACTTATGCTGACTATCAAGTATCAGAACTGAATTATTGACGGAACAAAAATCCACAAATAGTACCGTAAATTGTCATAATTATGGCCTGTCATCATCAGACACTTATTTTACTAGGGCAAGTGGGTTTACCCGTAGAAGCATTGGGATACTTTACCGCAGATTGATGTTATTTATACGCTTGTATGTGGTGAATCCCCTTGACTCATAATATTTGCAAGATGTCATAGGGTGGTCGATACACAATACTGCAATAAATCTTATTCTCATTAATTCAGTATTCAAGAAATCTGAACTTGTTCCGTATCGGATATGATTTCAATTACAATGCCACAAACGTATATATTCATGCAACTGTGACCTGTTTAAAATTCATGCAAATGGATCCAACTGTATTATGCTCTGCGTATCATTGCTTATTAAGTAAATGACTTTCCATCCAATAATAGTAATTCTAGTTGAACTGTAAAACCTGCAATGCAATTTCAATTTTTTGCGAATTTAATATATATCCATGTGCGTTTTACAAAGATATTAAAACTATATTTTTTCTAAATTGCTCGTTTTTGTAAAATGAAGAAGATTTACGGAAGACATGTGCCCGCTGATGAATATCTTTAAATAAAGTAAGGAGGGTGCTTACTGTCCCGTAAAAGTTGTAAAAAGCAAGTAGGAGAAACAAGTCATGGTCTTAGACGATGGCCTTGAGTCGCGAACTGTGCAGCCATCTTTGAAATGCGCCTGACACGTTTGAACCTTCACCTTTTAGTCTAAAATTAATTTTATGAGAGTCAATAAGTCATCTAGATGATATTTATATTTTATTTTCATCAATTTCTTGCTGTGCGATATATCTCTTTTTGTTTTTTTTTCATAAGATGTTTAGTAAATATTTATTTGTGTAAGACATTAATTTTCTATAAAAGGTGATCTGTGTGATGTGACCGATGTTCTTCCGTCTTCAAGGGAACTATAATCCTGTGCATATCATTTTAAGATATTTCGATTACGTGGCTACCAAAGATATCAATCGAACGAACATAATAGTTACATCCGGCGACTAGTCTTAACGTTGATTCATAAAACCACTTTACACAATACCTCAACATGTTTTTTCAGGCGTGCATAGACGACAATTTGGACATGGTGGAGTTCCTCGTGACGCATGGCGCGGACGTCAATCGCGGAGACAACGAGGGATGGACCCCGCTGCATGCCACCGCATCCTGTGGCTTTCTCAGCATAGCTAGGTAACTATGTGACTGTCGTTTTTACATATATGACGTAATGTTTGCTAGAAAGAAAGAGAGTAAAGCTCTCTTCTTAACCGACTACGGCGAAGCAAAAGGGAGGTTATGTTTTGACCGGTACCACCTATGTGTGTTACACATGTACGTGTGTACCCCTTTTTATTATTGGTAGGCACGCGCTTGACCACTATCTCACCTGATGTAAGCGATGATGTGGTCGACGATGTAACACGCTTACCTGGAAGAAACCTATTCACTCTTGACTTAAAGACTCCCAGGTTGTAGCTATCAGGCAATACAAAATCCAGCGGGAATTTCACTCCTTAGCTGTACGCATAATGAAAGTATTCCCAAAACGTTTGGTGCGTATGGGTGGATGTCCACCATGTACCGATGACGCATCGCCGTACGTCTTGTAGTCCAATGATGGCAAGGGCTAGGAGGAATTAGTTCATGCAATTCCAACGCACATTCCCCGAAATGTAACCGATAATAAACCGACAGACGAGCAACTTGGCGCCGGTGTTCAAGGCTCTGGAGCCTAGACTCGACCAGTATCTCATTTCCGATGAGCCTCTTGGCCCGTTTTTGGATCGAGTCTAGTGCATCCAGCTGGTACTTGGCAGATCCGACCCAGACATGAGAGCAATACGCCATGCATGACCGGACTTCCGCTTGATACAAGTTGAGCAACTGTTCTGGCGTGAAGTACCGTCTCACCTTTGCAAGGATCCCCAACTTTTTGGCGGCCAGTTGAGCTTTTGCCTCAATGAATGGACCAAAATTGAGGGTCGATGTCATCGTAACGCCAAGATGCCCGCCGGTCACATAACGGAAAGAAGGAGCCGGGTGGAATTGGCTCCTTTTAGCGGAAAAAATACACGCCTGGCAGCATTGAACCTTACCAGTTTCGCATCGGCCCACTCGGAGACTGCCTTCAAAGACAAATTCAACCGCCCAACCATGGCCTCCCGGAGAGACCGGATCTGAGGCCCAGTAGCGCGTGCGTCGGATACGTATCAATCAGCAACAGTGCTGTCGTCTGCATACCCAAAGGTACTGGGTTTTCGCAGATCATTTATATGCAACAAGAACAATGTTGCCGAGAGTACCGATCCTTAGGGACCCTGTGTTCCCTCATAACTTCTAAACTCCTTATCATAATTTGATAAATGAGCGTCTTGTTTGTCCGCAGGTTATAGGCTATGTGATGTCACATCAAATTGAATATGGCGCCCTCTAGGGGGCACGAAGTCGAGAACAAAAAAAGTTTTTTCGACCACCCCAGATTTTAAAATGAATGCAGGGTTTGGTACTTCATGTTTTATGAAAACTATTTTTTACCTGACTACGGCGTCGCAAAATCGACGCATTATCTAGATACCCCAATGTAAAACAACAAGCCCTAATCAGAAAAACATGTGATGTGTCTCTGCAAAAACCCCAAAATACTTAAAAAAAATATAAGTTCAAAAATTAAAACCCGACTGAAAAATCACGCTCTAAAAAGTAATAATGAAACAAGAAAATATTAAATAAAAAACTTACATCTAATAAATATTTTATTGTATTTCATACATATTCATAGTGGTCTTCAGAGGATAACCGTGGTCATATGTTACTTTGCAGAATGTATTGTTTTGTTACGGTGGGTGGCATACGACCACGGTCATCCTCTGAAGACCACTATGAATATGTATGAAATACAATTAAATATTTATTAAATGTAAGTTGTTTATTTAATACCCGATACATAACAATATCGAATAGTTTGTATATAACAATTTCAGATAGGAATATTTTCTTGTTGCACAGTTTTTAGAGCATGATTTTTCAGTATTCGGTTTTTAGTTTTTGAACTTATATATCTTTCCTTGTCGTTTCACGGTGGTGCTGACATTATCATTTCATAAAATGGTTTTACTTGATCATGTAAACCGGTGTGCAAGCGATTTGTAATTTTGAGTCAGTTCAGGAATTTTGAGTCAGTCAATACCTGAATATTATTTATTGTTTCTTGCAGAGGAACTAGACAGAAGAAAAGTTATGTACAAATATGGTGTCAAATTGGCGTTTTTAACGCGGGACGAGCTCGACTTAAAACCAAATCAAATAGTTTATTTCAAATAAACCTTACTTGACTACTACAGAAAAGACTGGCTTGCATTAGCAGTAAACAAAATTGTGTTAAACCGGCCAAGTGCGAGTCGGACTCGCGCACGAAGGGTTCCGTACCATTAACGCAAAAAACGGCAGAAAACGGCAAAAAAAACACGTTTCTTGTATAGGAGTTTCACTTACATAATTATTTTATTCTGTTTTTACTATTTGTTGTTAAAGCGGAGGTTTCAACTGTCTAGCTATCACAGTTCATGAGATACAGCCTGGTGACAGACAGACAGACGGACCGTGGAGTCTTAGTAATAGGGTCCCATTGGGTACGGAACCATACAAATGGGGAGCCTTTGCCCTGCATTGGTGCAATGTATGGGCTAGTTAGATTAGATTACATTGTTGTACGTAATTACAGTCAACCGATCGGTAAGGGATTTGTTCGTACCAGTAGATAGAACGTCGCCAAACGAGGAAAGTTCGGGTACTCTCCCGAACTATAAGTTCTTATCAATCAATAATTACTTATTTGTGCCGTAATAATAATAATATGATGGTGAATAACACAACATTGACGCATCGTGCGACACACGATAGACAATTGTAAACAAAGCTTGAGTCACACTGACCCAATAGGCATCGGGTTTTCTGTGAACGACGCTACTCGCTAAGAATGATAGCATTTCAAAGTTTATTGTTTTGTAGTTAATTACCTACTATGGTTCACTAGTTCCTAATTAAGTATGAGTGTTAAACCGTCATGGGGTCCAAAATGAGGAAGTTCCCTGTGAGTTTTGCTAGAGCCATTGACGTTCTAACAATGAGGTATAATCCTCGGCATGTAACTCGGCAACGTTTCTGTGTAGTGTGGGGGAAGGGGTAGTAACTTAAGCAGACCAACCACCATGTAGATAGAGCGAACGGAACGTGGACGCGACGCGATTGGTCAGTCGAGCCTTGTGTCAACTGATCAACCAAACGCGCGCTCGTAACGTTCCCCGCGCCCCGCTTCACTACCAAAGAGACCTAAAAAACTACTTTTGCGCATTTAACGACTCTTGCCATCTTACGTGCCGGATATTATAACCAAGCGGAAGTGGCATAAAGCAGTCTAAATTAACAAGCTGTAGTAAACGATAACCGTTTGGGTAGACGTAGCCTTGTGAAGTTCGTGAAATAAGTGCAGGTCGCTCACAGGCTAGGTGGTGACGAATTACCCGGGGTGGCTTGTAGAAGCTGAATGGGAGCGGCCGTGGATCAAATTGAATGGCGTTTGATTGAAGAGGCACAATGTAATTTGAATTAGATCACTAGAATTTAGCGTTGGCTCAGTAAGACTAGGGAATTGGGAATTAGCCGTCTAGTTTACATTGGCGCGAACGCTATGTTCTGTTCTGTCGCACAATTTCAACTGTAGCTATAGGTATTGGTATGCAATATAGGTAAATAAATAAAATGCGCATCAGTTTTCAATTAACCCTTGCAAATTGTGATCAATTGGGCGAATCAATCGGTGTGTTGTGTAAAGTGTTAACAAGTTGTCATTAAAAGATACCTAAGCGCAATAAAGAATTATTACTTCCAATATGCTTCACGTTCTGCTAGATTATTTTAAATCATATTCTATTTGAATGAATTGATACTCGAAATGAAATGAGGTTACATTTCAATTTATTTTTGCGCCCACTATTCTCTAATAATATGCTGCACTCGGTGAATAGCTGCTTTTTCCTACCATTATTGATCACTCCATTAGTGCATTAGGCTAGTCTAAAATAGCAATATGAACTAATATATTGCGCATATTTCAATATTTATAGCTAAGAATATTCTCGATCAGACGGAATAATACAGAACGCCATTTTCTGAACATTACACCATCTTCCAAGAAACGAATTAATTTTTCCTGTTAGTATTCCTAATAATCTATAATTTGTCACTGTTGCTGTATTGACAAACAATAAAACTTTGATGGCACTGAGTTTCACTTGTGAAAATAACTTTGGTTGGATATTTAAAATGTCTTTGAGCTCATGTATTCTTAACACTCTGTTGAATTAGGGACCATCACCCAATAGACATTTAAAGAATGACGCCGAATTTATATTAGTTATAATTATTACTACCTAATATTATAAATGCGAAAGTTTAGATGTTTGGATGTTTGTTTGTTATTCAATCACGCCAGAACGGCTGCACGGATCTTGAAGAAGTTTGGCTCAGGGATAGATTATAGTCTGGAATAGCATATAGGCTACTTTTCATCCTGGTATAATGTTCCCTTGGGATAAGATAACATTTTTCACGAGGGCGAAGCTAATGGCAGAAACATGTCTACCATAAAAAGAAAAGAGTGTCCGGATAGATATGGGGGGACGTTTTGCCTAGTGGTAGAACATTCAAGGCTAATTTAAAAAAAAATGTAAGGGTTGAAAAAAATGTTTGGCGCCAACTCAAATATTATTTTTTGCTTTTCACTTCGTTATTTCATCGGTTCAAGTTTTTGTTCAAAAGATTTTTCTTTTCGTTTTTTAGTTTACTTGATTTCAACAGAATCGTGTCACAATTGAAAATTCATTGGGCTAATTATTAATAAATCCTTTTTCTTAGGGATGGATTTTATTATTCGCATTTAAATGGTACCAACTTCGAGAATACCTTTACCATTAAAAAGATTTTTTTAGTCAGAACACTAAAAAAGTTATACGATATAAAATACATTATATTGAGAACCTTATCTTTTTTTTAATGTCGGTTAAAAATGAATCATATGTATTAAAAGATAGTGAAACGAAAAAGAAATAGTATCGCTACGGATGGATAGCTTATTTCTTATAGCTTATTTCTACGCAGTCAGGCTGGACGTGCGTCGACTGCTGACGCTAGTAGTGCCCAATTTTTCATCCACGGCCGAATCATCATTCATCTAATTCAGGAAAATGCTTTACAATACTATGTTGACGTCAATAATAGGTATAATAAAAGTAACGGGAAAATCTTGGCTGCGTAAATTATTATGTAATTTCATTTTTAACTCCGCATGTCAATAATAGATGCAATAAATTACTACGATCAAGTTTAAAGTATTTTTTCTGGTCAGATCCTCAAATATCTGAAGCAAAGATAAACTGAGTTTTCAGTACGTGGTAGGCATATCAAGTTAATGCATAAAAATGAATGACGACAGAAAAGAATGCTACTACTACACTTAAATATAGTAACCTCCTACGACTTTATTTGCGTAGTGTTTATTTATATTTCCTACCTACCTTTAGGCCAACTCTCAACTTCTCGATTATTTTCATAATGTGTTTGAATGATAGATTCTTGGCGCCCAATACTGGGTATTCAATGCTTTAATAGTTTAGCTGGCTTGAATGGGATTGCTAGCTTCTCCTTGTGGCCTTCGTTTTAAAATTCTGCTGGACATGCTAACCGCCACAACACGGGTTTTTAAGCCTTCACCCAGTCAGTCAGTCTTTAGCCACCTTTTCAATGCTGGTCTTCTAGGTTTTGGGCATCCCATCCCATTCGTGGCCCGCCCTAGGACATCGATCCCCCAACAGATATGGTCAGCTTCTATTGTATAAGTGCAATCTATGTTAGGAACAGCAGTCTGTATCTGGAATATTTTATTCTAGTTCTTATTCTTCAATGAAACGCCTAGCATAACTCTTGATACGGATATATTTCTGTTTCAGATACCTCTTAGAGAACGGCGCAGACGTTGCGGCCGTGAACTATGATGGAGAGCTCCCTGTTGATATCGCCGAAAGCGATGCTATGGCCGACTTGCTGCAGAAGATTATTGATGAGAAAGGTTTGTACTTCAGTCCATTCACACCTCTAAAAATTCTTGGGTTGCCAAACCAGCAAACCACCAACAGCCTTATTACGTTGAAAATTAAGGTTACTGTGATACCTTAAGGTCTGTTAACAATTACAATTACAGGCGAGTTACTTAAGTAACTCGCCTGTTTCTATCCATTCTTCTCCTACTCTCACCTCTGTTGGTGTTAAAATGAATATATTCTATTAAAAAGAGCTTTATTTGTTTGTGGCTATAGGTAGCTTAATGAAGGCACTCATTTAAAACACGAAGAATGTGGTTAATGGCTAAGTAAACTTATTATTCTTCCTCTCCGTACATTTTTATATGGAAGCAAGGCAAGCTACCTGATTTTGCCATATTTACCTGAACTGTAATGTCTGATTCGTTTATCAAGCCTGGCGGTTGTAAGAAATCTTTAGAAATTGCAGTTCCTTTCTTTCCATGTCTTATTTGTATTGATTTGTTTCTCAGGAGTGGACTGCGAGAAGTATCGCAACGCTGAGGTGGACGCGTTGCTGAGCGATTGCCGCAAATGGGTAGCTAACGGCTATGAAGAGCTCAGGGACGCCAATGGAGGCACTCCTCTCCATGTCGCGGCAGCTAAAGGATACGTTGATGTTAGTATTATGTCAACTGTTATAGCTCACAGACTCAAGTCTTGGATAAATACCATTTATTACGTTTGCGTTCATGATTAGTAAAACTAATTTGCATTGTGTTTGTAGAAGACTTACTTCATTTATTTAATGGTCTGTGTTCAATATGAGTCTTAAATAAATGATATATTTGAAAAAACTTGATTTAGACACATTCCATAAAATTGTAACTCAACCAATATATGGCGATGTGGGCGATGTATTAAGGGCACGATAGAACTCAAAAAAGCCCCTAAACAAGTAAAGAAAAAATGACTCGACTGTTTTATCTCTATTAAGTCATTTATTTATTTTAAGAAAGCTTACAGACTAATAACATTGTAATAACAATAATATATAACTAAATTGCTAATAACAAGCTTCTACAGATAAAAAGAAAAATGATTACTTGCCTATAATCTAAGCTACGAGTACTTTTTAATACGTACATCCATTAACACTGGGCCACTACTATCCGCAATGTTTTTTTATGCTTTATCTTGCCGGTATCATGTCCCCAGGTGGCTAAGATCCTGCTGGAGGAGTGTGGCGTGGACCCCGACTGCTTGGACTACGACGGCTGGACCCCGCTGCACGCGGCTGCTCTCTGGGGACAGAAGGAGACGACCGCCCTGCTGCTCAAGTACGGAGCCGACCCGCTCCTCAAGAACTATTCAGTAAGTACCAGTGTACTGCCTCCTAGGTATGCTAGAAGCTACTACAGTCGCGGCAATTATCAATAAAGCATCGATCACGCGAGGCAAACACTAGCTGCGAATAAATTGTGAAAAACTGGCCTTAAAGTGCGACATGATAATTATTTGCTTACGATATTTCTAAGACATATGTATGTCTTATGATTTTGATAAGCTTCAGCGTTTTATATCCACGAGTGTTGGTATTTAGAAACCAAAAAGAGACTTCAGCGTCGTGTCGCTGGCACAAAAATATTTCAAATTTCACCTACCTTTTAAAATCTCAAACATCTGACGAACACTGAATAAGTGAGCTTCGTGTAACGATCCATTCGACAATGGGACGAACCCGTCCTTTACAAAGAAACTGAAACCTGAGGAACCTGGAAACAGGTTTATGGATATATAGAGTATGTAATCTAAAAACCGGCCAAGTGCGAGTCGGACTCGCGCACGAAGGGTTACGTACCATTATCGCAAAAAACGGCAAAGAAATCACGTTTGTTGTATGGGAGCCCCACTTAAATATTTATTTTATTCTGGTCTTAGTATTTGTTGTTATAGCGGCAACAGAAATACATCTGTGAAAATTTCAACTGTCTAGCTATCACGGTTCATGAGATACAGCCTGGTGACAGACGGACAGACAGACACAGACAGACAGACCGACAGCCAGACGGACCGCGGAGTCTTAGTAATAGGGTCCAGTTTTTACCCTTTGGGTACGGAACCCTAAAAACTAGATCTTCAGCCTTTTCAATTCCCAGTCGGTTTCTTAATTTACTATGAACAAATCCAAAGGTGGAAAACATTCTTTCCACAACAGCTGAAGAAGCTATCGTCCCAAAAAAATCGCTTGGCCACTGGGAATCTATTAAACTGTATGGTAAAATGCAAAAACCTGATTAATTAAAAAAAAACTGAAA
The DNA here is from genome assembly GCA_947562075.1 of Orthosia gracilis. Lineage (NCBI taxonomy): Eukaryota > Metazoa > Arthropoda > Insecta > Lepidoptera > Noctuidae > Orthosia > Orthosia gracilis. Next base: position 8,200,557 of record OX387268.1, read on the forward strand.
AATTGTCTTAATCGATTTTTTTTTAAATCGTGACTTTATCCAACCCTGATGACTGAAGAATAGTATTCAAAAACAAAATTCTTTTCCAGGGCCAAACCTGCCTAGAGCTAGTCGACCCAGGCATGATGTCGTTCCTCCACGACGCGATGAAGGCAGCTCGTCGTAAGACCAACACCAACAACAACAACGTCATTCGCAAGCGCAGCCCCCCGCAGCTCGAGACAAGCACCGCGAAGACCCCGCGGGTCGATATCGAGATCACGCCCCAGCCGACGGAGAAAGTCGTCAACGGTAAGACTGAAGGTGCCTTTCATTTGTTATTATACCCTCAACATATTATTTACATAGTGGCTATTGGCAAGTTTTGTTGTGTGCGTCCACGTTTGCTACAATCTACGTGAGTATTTTTTATTTAACCTAGTGAACAGCTATGCCAGACTTACCAGCCCGGATTCGCTTTTTCTCGTATAGGCCGATCGCTTAACTGAGACCGTTCCCAAAGTAGCAAGAGAGATAGTGACACCCAACAGAGAGCTAAAGATTGACAGGTCAATACAGCCGCGGCGACACTAAGTCCTCCTATGTACTTGAATGTTGTATGAAGTTTTAATAAATAAATACACCCTATTCCGTACCGTGCAGCTGCTCCAGAATGGTACAGCTAAGTGGTCGATCTATAATTTTCAATAAACCCATCACTCGATTGGGAAAGAAACAGCCATGGATTCGTCCAGCCGATGCCAAAGATCGCAGATTTCAGGCTCACTACAATTTATGGAACTGGTTAGCAGTTACCGTGCCATAGATTTAGATCCCACTCTTATCTGTCGCTTTTGTAAGACTTCGATAATGGTAATTGGCTTGAGTGTTGTCATAATGACACAAGGATATATTAATTCAGCTCCTAGGTACTATTTTTGTTTATCCGCAGCTTTCTGTCTCTACGAATTAAACTATTTTAGTCTTAAGTGGTTTTACGTGCTTTCTGTGACCCAGTTCTCGCTTGTGACGATATTAGTAAGACCCCACCTTCAAGGACCTTATAACACCTTGTATATGGATAATAGCATATTTGATGCTTGTAAACCAGTTATTTGAACGCTTGCTGTTTTAGTTACCACCTTATTAACTAGTCCGTGTTCCCAAACTGTAGCTGCAGTTGATAATGTGAACGGTAAGCTTGCATGTAGTCCTGGTCTCTCATAATATGTAGCAGGTTCATTTTGCAGAAAATTATGATTAAAATAAGACTAGAAATAGGTGCGGTTTTACGAAAAATAGATTTGGCGACCCAATCTCGAGTCTGTGAACTTTGATCGATTTTCAGACCAAAACATCCAAAGTCAAATGACTCTGCTACGTACTAAATAAATCATAATATTACTTTTAACGATTTGTTGTGCTAACTGCCACTCGCCTGATGAGCTGGCCGAGGTCGCATTTAACTTCATACAGGTTTGGACAACATCAAACAAGATAAAACAATTGATAAACCTTTATATAATTCAAATGACGAATACGGCTTCTTATAATGCCAGTATTGAAAATGTTATTGAATTAAAAGTTTAAATAAAGAATTCGATGTTTAAACATGTCAATGAATGTTGTTCAAACCATTCTCTCATTCATTCATTACCACGACAGACAAGCCGCCGGCGCCGGAGATCATAAAGACGGAGCCGAAGCCCCCGCGCGGCCGCCCGGCGTCGCCCGAGACCACCGAGACAGAGTCTTCGCCAGAAGATGCTCCTTCGTGGCGCCGATCTGCCTCGTTCCGTAACAGGCACTCAGACCCGCCTAGTAAGTTATATTTAGTATAGGGAATATCTATTGGACGGCTGATTCCTTCCTATAAGTTCGTTGTAGTGGCAACTAGACAGCGGTTGGTAGGGTTTGACAAGTCGATATTGATCGCATTAAACATAATCGGTCGTGCATATGAACCGTACACCTCACATCCCGTCTGTAAGGAAGCTCTTTCGAATCGGCTCACACAGTGAATCGATCTGAACGGGCGATATTTTGCAACTCAGCGTAATTCTTATAAACTTCTTTGTCTCGGGACACGGTGCTGAATACGATGAAGGGTTTGAAACTCTTGTCGAGTCTGTATGTCACAAGATTGTAGGTAGGTGTAAATTCTAGCGAAACTGGGACAGGTCTTAAAGATACAGTCAGGCGAATAGGTGGGACAGATTGCTAGCACGTCAAACACCGTAGTCTATCGTATGTACAGGAGCTTTATTATGACCTGTCAAAACTATTATGGTATACAGTATGAAAAACGCTTATTCACAGCCGAATCATGACGAAGTTAATACGTTGTAGTACGGCCCCAAAGGCGACGGCGTCATTGGTGCGTTGCGCTACGTTGTCGTCAGATCAACGTATTGTATTCCTGCGTTGCGACGTCGCAATCCAAGAGGGTGACGCACGTCGTCGCAGCGCAACGTCTCAGTGTGGATTTAAGATTCAACAATGGATCGGAACAAACACTCCGCCGTCGCACCGGAGCTCCGACAGCGCAGCGCATTACGATCCCCCCGCTTTTTCTCTCGTCCGACGATCCGTTGAAACGTCGTGTGCGACGCAACGCAACGCATAATGTGGCATGCCACTAAAATTCATTTAAAACGATGCAGCGTTGACGCTGCGACGACTCAACGCATCGCACTAATGAGGCCTCAAGCTAACTTTCAAAAATGTTTCATTTGAACTCCACATTTGTTTCATTTCCAGGGGACAACAACAAGCCTGCCAACAACGTAGTCAGTGACAGCGACACCATCCTGAGGAGGACACACAGCTTTGAAAACGATAAGAGGTACCGATTCGATGCAACGCGTCACACCTTCTCTCGTACTTTAAGAGTGCACAATGTTTCACTAAGACGTTCTGTAAAAAGAAAACGGCAGTAGTAATAGCTTCAACCTTATTGCGTTATGAATTCGGCAAGGCAAAGGGTTTGGCCGCTATCAATCGACCAATCACATAGACAGAAATCCACATCGCGTCTTTCATCTCGCATGTGATTGGTCGATTGATGGCGGTCAAACCCTTTGCCTTGTCGAATTCACTTACGCAATAAGGTTGCTGATGTTAAGTGTTGCAGGTTTCTTGCTATAAACTAAAATAGTAAAACCTGGATATAGCTTCCTGTTACACTCATAAAGAGATCTAGAGCATTATTCTCTAAGAAAATCTATAGAACTGATAGTTTTGACATCCATACTAATAATGCGAAAGTTACTCTGTCTGTATGTCTGTTACCTTATCTCGCTTAAACCGCTGAACCGATTTAGATGAAATTTGGTATGGAGATAGTTTGAGACCCTGGGAAGGACATAGGATAGTTTTTATCCTTGAAATCATCCTTAAGGGGGTAAAAATGGAAGATGGAAGTTTGTATGGAAAGCTTACAATATTATAGCGCGATATAAAAACTAGACTATTCGAAGAACTAATGCTACGCAGACGAAGTCGCCGGCAACAGCTAGTTACTGTATTAACTACACAAACCCTGAATAGATTCAGATAAAAATATATAGAGATGGTGATTAAAAATTAACATTTCACTAGTAAAGACAGACTAATTTATCATGTTAATTACATTTAAAAAATCTTTAACGGTAACTATAATTACATGTAGGATGCCGCAAATGGCAGACAGCCAGGTTTTATTTTTATTGAACGTCTACACAAACTGAACTGCTGTGCAATGCTAAAGTATCGCTGTATATACGAAATTAATTGTATGTCGTTAAAATTTGGCATGACAACTAAAATATCGATTTAAATATAAACATTCTTAGAGAATTGTGAGCCCGGAGTACTTGTTATTGTACCTATATCTTTGAACGGTTTTAACTAGATGGGGTGACGACCTGGTAAGGGGCGCGGGGTGCCTTTGGATGCAAGCGGCTCAAAACAGTTTGTTCTGGAAAACTTTGAGGGGGATCTATGTCTAATACTGGACGTCTTATAGCTGAAATCACCAAAATATCTGTTCGAATCTTAATTAACTGAAAACATGTCGCCAATTCATACAGTTAGTTGCATCATCGGAGTTGTCAGTAAATAGACAATGAAAAATAAAGATACCACTGTAACTCATTCCTCACTTATTGAGGTACTATCTGTTTACAATGAAGTGCATCTGTGTTAAATGTTTCATAAAATAGTCGTGCACTGTGTTTTTTTGTTGCTCTACAACATTTTTTATTTTATTATTTTGCTCACAATTCTTTAGAAATGTTAAAAGTTTTTATACAGTCATGTTCAAGGCTTTTGTGGTTAGTGCTGGCATACAAATTGACGTGTTTCGATGTTGTGTTACGTTCTGGGTTACTACGGAGCTTCGACAAAGATTCGTGACTTCGCGACGGTCGCAGTCAATACCCAACACATATGTTATATATTTCAAGTATTTTTAGTACTTCGGCTATGACGAATATGTGTATGAATATCTACAGGAAAGAAATAAAAATAAAAATCTATTATTTCACGATATAAATGTTGCAAACACGTATATTTGTCGAAACTCAATATAACCCTTGGCTTAAAATTTTTGCAAATTGGAAAGGTACAAAGGGATGGGTATTCTGGCTTATCGCGGTATGCTGGCATTCTTATGCTACATAATGAAGTAACAGCTTATACGATGTCCCGTCAAAACTATTGTCCAAGGAAGTTGGTGATTTCTAAATTTTTATGCAGGACTCGTCTCCTTGTTCCGCTAGCACTAACCAAAAATATAAAGAAATAAATAAAAATAACGTTTAACAATGTGCTAACGTATGAGTAACTGCTGAAAACAATATTATACTCATTCTAAACTTGAGAACGAAAAGAAACTATTTAAGGTTTTCTTCTATATTTGATAACTTCAATCGAAAGTGTATGTTGAAGTAGCGAGAATTTGGTTACGCACTGATTATTTGCAATCGCAAAATCGATGGTGTTGTTAATACCATAGGAATAAGCCTTACTTTTCCATAGCAATATCGTTATCGGTACGTTTATGACGTTAAAAATACAACACAAACGTCGTCTTTTTTACACGAGCACATGCGTCGCCTTCTATATGAGAACAATTTAAAATGTCAATAAATACTACATTTGTAAATATTTGATTAAAATAATAAATAGAATGGAAATATATTTATTTTACTAATCTTTACAAATTTTAAACAAATGGTTAATAAAAGTTAACAATTAAGATTTAGTAAAAATCTAACTTTTAATAAGAATTGCACTTCTGACATCAACATTGATTATTTTTAGGGTTCCGTACCACGAAAGGAAGAAAACGGAACACTTATAGGATCACTTTGTTGTCCGTCTGTCTGTCTGTCAAGATCCTTTTTCTCTGGAACGCGTGGAGGTATCAAGCTGTAATTATTTCTAATGCTCAGGTCTACTGTCCCTTAAAGCTGTGAAAAAATCAAACTTCTAGAACCAACGCAATCAAAAGATACAGCCGTTTATGCCGCAAATTTTCGACCCTCGCAAGGGAATCAAAACCTACAGGGTACTTTCCGTGAACTCAGAATCTTGAAATATGGTACGAAGCAACGTCTTATAGCAACAAACCGTAAATTTTAAGTTACATCAAATAATAAAAATATTTTTAATAATTTTAAACTTACTACCCCTTTCCTCATGAACGCGTATAGGTATTAAATTTAACCTTTAAGCTGAGGTTTGTACGACCGATTCGCACTTGGCCGGTTTTTTTTACTTAAAAGTAAACTTAATAACTTTTATCATTGTTTTCGTTACATTCGGGGCATACAACCTGATGATCGGGGTAAATCCATTTATTGCACCTAATGTTTCTATTCAACTTATTGTTTTAACCAAATCATTAGAAATATCAAATTTATTGACATTGCAAAAGGGCCTCATATAGTCGGCCACTGAAAACAGGGACGCGTGTACTGCAGTGTAGAACTATTGCAATTACTTGATCGTTTTACCAACACACTTCACCATACACTTTAGTGACACTATTCACGAAAAAAAAAACATCCAGCGGCAGTTAACCACTGCCTATCTTCAATTCTCTATAACATTTAACATCGCATACGCTACGTACATGTTGCATGCTTGTGTGCATTGTAGCTTCTACCAACGGTACCGAGATGTGACCGCACGTATAAAGGCGTCCTCCTGCCCTTCGATACCGCCGGCGCAGCCAGCAGTGGAGCGGAAAAAAACTCAAGAGCACACTAACAATGCGACAGAGAGTACTAACGACGATGTACAAACAAGGTGCTCGTTAATTTTAAGATGGCGATTGATGCGGTTCGTTTTGAAGTTTTGAAAAGAGAAATGTTTACAGAAAAATAAAAGAAAATCAAACAGGGCAGTCAGCTAATATAGTCCGCAGTTGTAAGGAATATACCGAGTTTTTGTGCAGTCTTCTTGAGTAATCATAAAAACAAAAATCCTTGTCATCTTCAAATGACAAGGCTTTTTTTGGCGGTATTGAAATTAGATGCATTTTTTGTTATTCTAAGCTATAGTTCTTGCCAAACTTCTTAGTCGTCCTGAAGTTAGCTTTCCGATGCGCAAGGCATGGATCGGTGCTGTTTTTGTTTAAGATTTACTACTGCGCAGTGCGCAGCCATTGTAGACAACTTCAGGGCGGCCAAGAAGTTTGTCGAGAACTATACTATTTTTCACCGTTGATATATTCGGGCTTGAAAGTGTGGGTGTCGGTTTAAATTCAGGCATATGAGTCATTCTGCTATGACTAATGCATATCTAGAATACGTGACTTGGTTATGTAACTTTATTTGACTTAAAGTATCTTATAAAAACGAACCGCAATGATCCGTTACCATTCATGGCAACATGAATATTTAATATTCATCAAAATAACTGTTTTCTATGTCTCGCTATGTACGCTTATTACTGTTGTTCTATATGTTTATGTCGCTACTTATTATTTGTATATATTTTATGTTTATTTTATACACACACTACACTCACAACTTTATTCAACTACAATATCTATAAATTATAAGGTTTCATAAAAACTTTACGATTTTTAGATTATTCTCTTCTAATTGAAAAGCAATAAACCTTAGTAAGAAGTTATTCAAAAATGCATGTGAAATAGGGAGAATTTGACTGCTAGCTTCAGATACAAACAAAAATATATAGTTATAACATCTATACAGTAGCAGCTCAATGTTCTTGATGTTATAATCAGTGTGTACGTTTTCGTGCTTAGGATAAACCCAACCGAGAGACGGGAGAGGGAGGTGAACACTTGGAGTGGTCCCACTACTACCACGCCGAGCGCCAGCCCCACCAACACTACGACCACCACGACAGTCAGAAGGTATGCTAGACTTGTAAGCTGTGCTTCGATATTCAAATGTGGGTGGAAACTTTTTGTTAGAGGATTCGACCTTATGCGGCCGGAATACATACGGTGCTGATCTGTACGATATATTAGGGTAAAACCATTACCCTACCTCTGGAGCGCTCCCTTCGAGAGCTATCACCTAGTTTGCCGTACTTTCGAACTTGTACACTATTTTATAAGGTGTTAATAAATTAACTCTTAAAAATTTAAGGAATTGTGTAATATAATATTTAAAAAGTAATCACGAAGAAAAAATAAAAAATACAATAATTTCTATAACGCGTAAATGATTGAATTTGCGCACCATACAATGCCCAGGCAGTCAGCCGGTCAGGCGGTTGTTCCACAAAGCGCAGTAGGTACTGGAATACGTAGGAAGTGTTCGTAGGTAGGTAATTTTTGTGAAACATTATAATCGTTTATTTTTTGTTTGTAGTCGTTTTGTTGATCGATACCGAGTATCCTCACGAAATTCGTAGAGTTACATTTTTAACATATTATATTGTCATTTATGTCTAACCTTACAGATGTTTTTCAGTATAGCTCTTCATAAACTACAAAACTACTGGTTAATAGAACTCAACGGGATTTGGCACTAATATATAGTTAAATACAAATGCAGTACGAAACTGCCATGCTATCTCAAAGAAGATAATTTTTTTTGGGCACTCTTTTATATAATTACTTATATTAATCATATGCTTCGTAGGGCTTCGAAGGGTTCATTTTCGCAAAAAACGGCAACAAAATCACGTTTGTTGTGTGGGAGCCCCATTTAAATATTTATTTGATTCTGTTTTTAGTATTTGTTATTAAAGCGGCAACAGAAATACATCATCTGTGAAAATTTAAACTGTCTAGCTATCACGGTTCATGAGATAAAGCCTGGTGACAGACGGACATACAGACTGACGGATTGGGATTGTGACGTCTTAGTAATACGGTGCCGTTTTTACCCTTTGGGTACCCTAAAAAGTGACATTTTTATTATAATAAACAGACGATTATTATACCGGACTAATGCAATAATAGTAAAAAAGTGATAAGACAAAAATGCGTTTCTTTGACGTTTATTTACATGAAAAAGTCTTGTTTTGAATGTCGTTTTTCACAGTTTGCCGGTTTCATGAGGTTTTGCTAATATTACCACTGTAATCCAGAGATTATCTTCATTACTACATAATATAAAACAAAGTCGCTACCCGCTGTCTGTGTGTCCCTATATATGCTTAGATTTTTAAAACTACGCAACGGATTTTGGTGCGATTTTTTTAAATAGATATTTTGATTCAAGAGGAAGGTTTATATGTATAAATTGCACCCGTGCGAAGCCGGGGCGGATCGCTAGTAATATTATAAATGCGAAAATTTGGATGTGTGGATGTATATTTGTAACTCAATCACGGTTGAACGGATCTGGATGAAATTTGGCAAAGAGATTTTGGCATTTTTTTATCCCAGTAATAATAATTTTCCCTTGGGATGATAAAAAACCTTTAAAGCGGGCGAAGTCACTTGTAGAATTACTAAGGAATAAACCAACATACATTTCATTATTATACGCACACACTTTGTGTGTCCAGTAAAATAACATATCGTACTGATCATCGCCGTGTACGGCAGTACGGCTCATAAACACAAAGGAGCGCACGCAGAGGATGACACTAAATAATTGACTTTATTATTAGTTTCATAAGGTTTGAAATTGGCCGACGCAGGCATCTATCTGCGCAAGCGCAGTTATGCAGACAAATGTCGTCGTAGTGAAGCCCTTACTGAACCTTACTTTCTATTCTCTTTACATTTTGGTGTGATCCGCAATTTTATTATAATTCTTATGTGTTCTTAAATATTTCAAAAGTATTTTCCTTAGTAGATAGTCAAAAGTGTGTCTGTGGTAGGTTATTCGTGTTTGTCCTAGAAGCATCTTTAGAAAACAAAATAATGTCTAGATCAAATAAAAATTATATCTAAATACTGCATTTAAAACAGATTCAAGTATCGCCTGTTAAAGCATTTTAAGGACGATTTGATCTGAAGATCATTGAATTATTTAACTAAAACTTTATATTAATCGTATAACACAAGACAATACAGAGTCTGGTATTGTATTACAACAGTTCCCCGGAGAGCGTAGAGTCGAACAGTACCAACACTACCAACAGTACCATTTCGACACCCAGCTCGGCCACGCCGACCAAATTGTCGCCCGGGAACATATTCAAGAACTTCTTCAAGTAACCGTGATGTTATGTCCAATGCTTGGGCACGGGAATTGTGACCTTAGCACTTTTAATTAAAGTTGAATATTCTGTGTACAGTAGCCTTGAATGGATGACCTTTTCTATGCTTAAAGTTGTGTCAAAGTTGAGCAACTTTGTATTGAACTAATCATTGAAAAAATAATTTGTTAGATGGGTAGTCAAAAAGACACATTACCTAAGTGACTATAATTTAGAGATTTTTGTTTTATAATGTTCTCTCGCGTCGTTAGGCAGTCCCCGTGTTCAAGCAACCTCGGTTTATTTGTGTGTTAGTTATCGTTTGCGCTTCGTCTGTTTTGTGCTCGGACGATTTTATTTGCGTTTTATTCATACTATGATTTCAGTGATATCAAGCATGTCAAGTTTGATATTTATTTTGTTTTTAGACGTGTTGCATGTCTAACTGTCTTTCACTAGAGAATTTGCAATAATCCATTATATTTCGCTTTGTTTTTGTGAAATCAACTATATGAAGAGCGAAAAATAATACAGTTTATCTAACAGGTCGTTTGTACCCCCGGTTCGGGATGAGGAGAGTGAAACTCAGAGGAAAGCTCACGCGAAACGTGTGCGTGAGACGCGACGCTCCACCCAAGGCGTCACCCTGGACGAGATCAAGTCCGCCGAACAACTCGTCAAGAAGAAAGCTGGTAATGGCACCACAGAAAGCCCTTCTCCCGGCAGCATGAAGAAGGAGGAACCTGCGCCTACGGCCGCCGCCGCCGCCGCCGCCGTGGCGCCCACACCTGACAACGGCTCGGTAAGCAACTCAAAACTAACCCAATAGTAACAAGGACTCAGTAGTAGAGGGTTAAAAGGAGGGACAGGGACTAATTCATTTTTCAAAAAAAAAAATGCTTTTCAAAGTGACTAATCGGTACAAGGGAAGGCTATTAACTATTGGAGAAAAGTTTAACACGAAATTATGTTTCGATTTCAATGTTGAATTTACGAAATTTTCAGAACTAAATGTAGACTAGTGTAATTTGAATTGGGTGCTTTGAGGATTGGTTAAATTTAGTATGCAACATGTATAAGTTGCGACAAGGCTGTCAATGATACTTTTTGTCAAGTCATGAGGAGATAGGCAAAATTCGTCAATTGTTGTTAGTAGACTATGCACATAAAGTTACACTGGTCTTGTAATACTTGTACATACGTTGAGTTTGTATTTTTTGAGTTTTCATCTTGTAATTTTTCACCAACACTCATTGGTCCGATGTTTGCTTTATTATTATATTCATGTCGTCTCGTGTTAATTTGGGCACCCAATACGTACATTATCATGATCATGATGTTCGCAGACCATGTCATTGTGATCAGATAAATGGCGAAAAAAAATGTTATTCCTTATTTAATGGGGCTGAATAAGAGGATGTATATTTTTATTTTGGTTTTGCTGACTTTTGCCCACTGCTGGGCAAAGATCTCTTAGATACAAAAAAAATGATGATGAAAGAGTAGAAATCATTTTGTGTCCCTAAGAATCGAAATACTACACAAACGGATGGGCTTGTAGTACTAAAAAAAAAGAACGAAACAAAACCCAATTCTCTTTTCAATAACATTCAAGATTATGAATTCGGTTACTAAATCCTAGGTAACCTAACCTTAGACGATTTGTCTATTATTCCATGGTCCCGCTGACACCAGTTTTGGTTGTGGCAGCTAAATTAGCAAAATCTCCATGTAAATTATTCGTACTGAACTGTATCCAGTTCGACTGGTAGCCGATCCCAGTAAAGTTGGGACAACGCTATGCCGATTGATTGATTCGATGTTCCGTTGAGCCTCGTTACTGACTTGTGGGGTGTGTATAGGCGCGCGCGTCAGCTCCGGGCGGCGACGTGGCGGTTTCGTTGGCGCTGGCGTGCGCGTCCGCGACTGCGACGGCGACCATCGCCGCCAACAGCGAGCGCCGGCCCTCGTGGCGGCTGAGGCTCGACCCCACTAACAAGGTGGCTACAGCACCGCGGTGGCTGAATGAGATTGTCGATAGGCTATAACGCTGTGTTTAACACGACTTTTTAGTTTATTTACGCTTTTTATGTCATACATAGCATTATATAATAAGTTATTTATTCAGACAAATTGTTTTATTTTTTTAATTGTGAATGAGAAATGTTTTTCTATCTATGCCAAAATGAAAATGAATCTATCAAAAATGTGTCGGTGAAACCGGCGACTGGTTGTATTGAAATCAAACAGTACTTGCGCAGACGCATAGTTTTATGTTGTTGACATTTTCGACGATTCTTATAAGATCAAAACAATAACACGTAAATCCTATTATTTAATTCTCGAGCATAATTTTCTGTCGACAACCTCGTTCGAGTCAGACGCTGGACGGGACGCGCATGGTGTGAAATAAATTCTTTTTCGCAAATCGGTGTTAAAAATTCTGATTTTGGGACTTTAGTCACTATGTATGTATATTAAAGACTAATCTGCTGTGTATGGCTTTTTGCGGTAAACTAAAAGTGTTACCGAATTGGTAACGCTTGTAGTTCCGTTTATTTAGAGGGTATAAGCCAGATTTAAAAGCAACAGTATTTTTAAAAATATAATTTGTAACCCTCTGACCGCCACGCTCGTACCACAAACTGCCACCTTACACCAATCTAAATCTTTTCAATTGTTTATATACATTTTTAGTATATTTTGTCGCTGTTCAACTTGAACCGTGTAGTTTTAGGGACATATTGTATTAAAAGAGAGCATTATCTGATTGTATTCCTTCATTTTATTTATTTATCCATTTGTTCTGTTTCCACATCACAAACCATATTTCGAATCGCGCCCAAACGTCCGTGGCGGTATAAAGGTTAATTAGACATTACAACAAAGCATACGACATTGTTGTTATCATTGCGTGTTCAGTGTCATTCTCTCCCAACATCAGAATTCGGGCATTTTAGCATATCTGTCAGTTACATCGTACACCACATTCTTCGCGTGCCATGTGTGAATCTTGCTGCACAAATTACTTCCTACACAGACACTCGACTTACTTTCTGGACGTGTGACTTCGCTTGGCGCGTTGTCTGCCGTCCTGGTATTTTAGACGGAATTTTACGTGTCCATGTTCATTTACTTGACACCTTCTTACACATTACTCCTATGCAGTATGCGCTTCTAGTAACCAAGTGCTGGGTGACGAATACTATTAAAGGAAGTCGAGTATCTGTGAAGCATAGTTTTAGTTCCTGTCTACTGCCACAAGATTACTCCACACATTTTCTTGTCTGTTGCATGTATGTTCCACTGCACTGGTATGAATTTTTTTAGAACACTTTCTGCTTTAACTTGAAAGTAATATTTTACATTATTTTTTCATATGTAAGTGTATGCAACTATTTTATAGATTCGAAATAATTTAATCCTTAGATTATTTATGAGGCTACATTTTCAAGTTGATGATGTATGTTATATTTTAAATCTTTACAATAAATATAGCAAACCCAGTTATTTAGTGTTATTCGCGTAATTTATTTGTTTTGCATGCTTTTATTAATACCACTAAATAATTGCAATGTGCTTTTAGAAATACGTATTAGTAGATTTTACTAACAACATGCAGAGTATTTTCGTTGTAGATAGATAATAATTCACTTTAATGGCGATATAGTTACATGCAGGATTTTTTGTAGATACTACTACATTTTTTTAAGTAAAGCAGAATTGATTTACTGGTAACGTTCGCAATATAATTAAGATACTATAAAAGTTTAGTCAAGGAATAGACTAAATGATCCACAATTCAGCTTATGATCTCAGCAGTTACACCAATTTGGGCGACGATGATGTCCAATTCAAGGGCTGTCTGAATGTTTGCTTTACGCACGGTGGTCTTACAATGGGAAGAGATGCTTGCATGTGTGGATTCTCCACAAGGTGCATTTTGAAAAATATAATAGGTTTGTTCACATTAGGAAACCTTTATTATCTTGACTCAATACTGATAAGTTACCGTAAGCTTAATAAGCGCTTGCAGCTGTACGCACGACGAAACCAATGTATCATGAATAAAATGGAGAACACCATTTTTTGATCTTTTGATAGCTCCATGTTATCTGAATAAGTGGCACCTTTCTGTCAAACATAAAATGGATAGATGCCCACAGTTTTCCTTGAACACCAACATTATTCTCTTTGTGAACATCGTTTCCGTGAACTAATTAGTTTTTATGTCGTAACAGTTTGAGCTAGAGGACGCCGGGCGCTCCTCGCCCCGACCCGGCACTACGGCCGCTGAGGCGACTGTGACGCTCCCCTTCCGCCGCCCTCCCACCGGCTCCAACGCCAACACCACCGCCTCGTTACCTAAAGACGACAATCGAACAGGTAAACTCCATTCAAATATCAACTTAATGTTAATGTAAATTAAGTAGCTTTCAGAATTACTAGTAATATTTGAACAGCCATATAAATTTTTTGAAGTTGTAGCTCAAACTAAACTATCCGACTGGTGAGATCTGGACAGCCAATGTCATCAATCGACTGTTATCGAATTACGCCTTAAGACCTCTAAAACAATCACAACATGTTCTAAGATAAGCCGATTGTCTAAGACTTTTTTTGTATCTGTACCCCAGAACCCGCTGCAGAAGAAGAAAAAGAACGCGAGAGCAGTTCAGAAAGCAAGTCGTCAAGCAACGCGTCCCCGGCGAGCACACAGGCTGCTCTCAACGTGATACAGCGCCGTCGCAGGCCCAAGCGACGCTCCACCGGCGTGGGACACGTTGATATGGACGTACGAAAACTTATTACTAATAAATATACCACTACTTATGGACCAAGATACCAGAAGGCCGAGATGTTACAGAATTCTTTCTACACAAAGGCAGTTTGTGCAGAAAGAACGCAGTAACGACTGGGCGTCTTGCATCTTAGTCTATTTTACTGGATCAAAAACAACTTAACGGGGAAACGGAGAATGTCATTTTTGTAAAACAGACCTCTCAATACCACCTGAAGACTTTTTGGTGTATTTATCTTATTTAGTAATCAGATACGGATGAAGCCATCGTAGTTGTGAGCTGCAATAGTTCAATTTGTGTCTGTTCATCCGCGCTGTCAATTTGACAGTCGGCATGTGCGGGCGCAAAAACCAGGGTTTTCATAAATTTTAAACTTATTTTTCACTGATTTAATTTTTTGACATTCATTGTTTACCTGAGGAGTCTTCAAATTAACTAGAGATACAAAAGTGGTGGGTATTGAAATCAAAACATTTAAAGAAAAAACTTATTTTCAAATAAAATACCTGCACTTGTAGTTACTAGAAATACGAGTGTAGTAAAGCAGTTTTTTTTGTGTTCAGATACAGATATCCACTACTGTGATGTACGTTATTTGATCTGATAAGACTGGCCGTTCATGCAAAGTTTATCGATTTGAATTCCGAATACGGAATACAGGTTTGGATTTCCTTGAACATAGCGCAGACGTTTTTCCTTTTTATTAATTGCGATTTTTACTGCCAGTACGAACGTACGTTGGGGATTATTCTTGAACTGAAAATACATGAACGTATGCGCCATGCAGCATCCATTAAAAAGAAAATATAATTAGGAAATCAAATCAGCAAACACAGTATGTGCGTCCAGCCTAAATAATAACGCAGATTGGCCACTGTATTTTTCTCTTTTAACGGCACAAACGGGTAAATAAATGCACAAATGTCTTTTGGGGCTGGCGGCCCAGGAACCAACTAACTTTATCGTACGGGACAAATTATATTTACAAAAAATATCCTCGTTTATCGCTCTTTCTATTAGTGAAAACTGCATCAAAATCCTTTGCGTGGTTTAGAAGAAGTTACCGGACAAACAGAAATGACATCTACAGACGCGGACAGTGACATTATTTATTAAGAGATAAGTAAATGGTAAGTCTAATTAAAACACATACAAAATAGTTATAAATAACACATCACCCCGGCAACGCGGCATGCGTTTAGAAGAATGTTTCATAAAAGGGGACGTCATTTTGCTTCTGTAGTTGAATTGTAATATTAAAACGCGGCTGTTTGAATAAAATGTAAAAAAAATCGTATCCTCTATATATATTGCGGTCGTCGTAATAAATAGTTTAGATATAGTAAAATAAATTAATGCTTTGTAAATAACAAATAATAAATTAATACTATGATTTAAGCACAAACGCATTTTCCCTCCTCCAACTAACAAATTCCTCCCTGACCCTTCAACTCGCACAATTCCGCTTATAGGTTGCTTATTTACCGCTTAATTAATACCCTTTAGTATCTCTTGTATATTTTAGTAATTTCTATCATTAATTAGATTATTCAGTAATAATGTAAGCATAGCTTAAATTGCAATAAAAAAGAGCATATGCTTCTTAACTTGTTATAACAAGTTCTACTTAGATTGTGAATAGATTTCAGTTACGATTTTCCATCTTTATATGTTAGTTAATTTTTTTTGCCGTTTGCCCTTGGCAGGATGGCTCTTACTACGCGCTAGGGTTGGGCATGGACACATTTATCGATAAATCTTCCGTCCTAAAATTCTCACTTTGTCAATTTCTGATTGACTTAGTGTCGATATCGCGCGTGTACATAAACAGCCCTAGCTCCTAGCGCCTTCGCACCCCTCGCACTTTACTGAACGCTCCGGAGCGCCAAGGGGCGACATTTTAATTTAATTATTAATCATATATTTTTAGTAAGTATAAGTGGTGATCAATATTGTAACATAGACTTTTTCTCTATGTCCTCGAGCCCAACATGTTAAACGGAAATTAAAATATGTTTATTTTAAACTAAACTTGACATTTGTAACACGTCGCGAATTTCTGCAATAAAATAAGTTATTACAAGGATTGTAAACCAATAGATTATTAGGAATAAGTGCCATTGTTATTTGCTTTTATTAGTGTTCGACCGAAGGTTCGGTTTCACCTAGTTTCGGCCAAAAACTGCCGGGCGAGCACGGCCTCTGTAATAGGCTTGAGTCACGCATTTTATCACGGGTTTTGCTCCCAAGCCGTGATAAAAATGTGTGGCTCAAGCCTGTTACAGTAGGCCGTGCTCGCCCGGCTGCTTAAAACCAGAGTTTGATTCGGCCCAACCAGCGTTCTTGAGCTTACAGATGTTACAGAAATTAAAAAAAAACGGCCATGTGAGTGCAGGACTTCGCAAATTTAGGGTTCCGTACCAAACCAAATTAGGGAATTTCAAAGAAAAATCTGATTTGTCAATATATTGGTATTGTTTAGTAAAATATACGTAATGATAAACATTATCACCAAATTTGAAGTTCATAGATCAAAAGGAAGTTAAAATATAATTCGGCATAAAATTTTGTAAAAATTCTCATGCCTGTTTACCAAAATTTTAATAAAAATATACAGTATTTATATACACAACGAGCTCAAAACAACGATACCCCATTCAATGGGGTAGGTCAAAAACATACAAAAATATTTTTTGTCAATTTGTAAGGTCAATAAGATACTATGGTTGGTGTAATGTAGGTATATCGATAAATATATGTAAGTAGGTAGGTCTGGCGCCGGCAGCAGCCGTCAGTTCGCAATATACGATCTAACCGTGAGCTCGTGTTTTATTACGTCTTCCACCGGTACATATATCACAGTGGCGACGAGGATTATCTACTAAGTGAATCGCGTGCGTATTTCAACGATAATCAAAATGTCGATTGGGAAGTTAAGCGAATTTGACGTGAAAACGGGACAGTGGTCGTCATATGTGGATAGATTGGAAATGTACTTCCTGGTGAATACGGTGGCGGAGGAATTGAAGTTGCCTACCTTGATATCTACGATCGGAGACGAAGCGTACGAATTACTCGTCAACCTAACGAGTCCAAAGAAACCGTCGGAGCTAAAGTACAGTGAAGCCATTGGTTTAATGAGTCAGCACCTACAACCGACGCCATCTTCATTAGCGGAAAGATATCGTTTTCGTCAAAAAAGACAAGGAGCGGACGAAAACGTGGCGACCTACGTCACAGAATTAAAAAGGTTAGCTCGCCACTGTAAATTTGCAGGAAATTTAAGCGAGAGCTTGCGTGACCAATTTATATGCGGACTCAAGAGTGACGTCATCAGGCAACGACTGTTTGCGGAAGATGACTCGGTAACATTTTTACAGGCCGTTAAGTTAGCAAACGCTTTGGAGGCGGCAGAAAGAGACGCGGCAGTAGTGGATGGAATGTCCACATCTAGCCCTCAGGCGGAATCTGTGCATTCGGTCACATCGAATAAGGGGCACAGCAGCGGTGCGAGTCGCAGCAGGAGCGGTGGCAGCATGCGGACACGGGGGCGCCGCGGACCGGGCGGCGGCAGCGGCGGCGCGGGCGACGGCGGCGGAGGCCTAGCCGCGAGCCGCGTGGCGCGCGCGACTTTCGCATCGGGACATTCGGGACACAGCAACAACTGCACAGCTTGCGGAGCCGCTAACCATAGTGTGGCAAGCTGTCGCTACAGGGAGTTCGTGTGCAGCAGATGCCAACATACAGGGCACTTACGTCGGGTGTGTCCGGGGAATGCTGAACGATCGTCGCGAGGAAAAACTCCATATCATCGCGGTCGGCAGTATGGAAGTATGTATTCCGCGGAGGCCGTAAGCGAGTCCGACGTGGAGGACATCGAAGAGAGTTTGAACCTTATTGGACTCAATAATTATAAGCCAGTAAGTTTACTTATTTTTGTAGAGGGTACCGTATTAAATATGGAAATAGATACAGGAACTGCGATTTCGTGTATAAATAATTACACCTACCAACGTTATTTTTCACAGCTGCGTCTTAAGAAGGACGATACAATTTTAAAATTTTATGATGGTACTAAAATAAAACCATTAGGTATAATTCGTCCACGTGTTCGATTCCGGGGACAGGAAAAACAGCTAGAATTATTTGTAATAAAAAACGGTACTACATCTTTGATAGGTAGACAATGGTTAGCGGAGCTACAAATAAGAATACCTATGTTTTCATGTAAGGGTATGAGTAACATGAATTGCGTGCAAATTAATGAAGGTATTGTAAATATTCTCGACAGACATAAGGTGCTATTCAGCGGCGGACTGGGTCGGTACAGGGGCGGCAAGGCAACGCTGCGAGTGCGCCCGGGGGCGACGCCGGTGTTCCAGCGCGCGCGGCCCGTACCATACGCGCTGCGCGAGCGCATCGACGCAGAGCTCGACGCCATGCTGCGCGACGGCGTCATCGAGCCCGTCGACTGCTCCGACTGGGCCTCACCTTTGGTGCCGGTGACTAAGGCAGACGGTACGTTGCGAATTTGTGCGGACTATAAAGCGACTCTGAATCCCGCCTTGCTGATCGATCGATACCCGCTTCCTAAGATTGAAGATGTGCTAGTAGGCCTGAACGGGGCACAGTTTTTTAGTAAAATTGACCTCTCCCGTGCGTACAACCAAGTAGAACTAGATGAATCAAAAAAATACACAGTTGTTAACACACATCGAGGTCTATTTCAGTACAATAGGTTAGTTTATGGTTTATCGTCTAGTGTAGGTATTTTCCAACGTATAATGACGAATTTGTTAGGGAATATACCGAATGTGCAGGTGTTTCTCGATGATGTTATAATTGGCGGAAAAAATAAAAGCGAGCATCTATATGCACTCGAACAAGTCTTACAGCGACTATCTGAGAGTGGGTTAAAGTTAAAGCAAGAAAAATGTGTTTTCTTGGTTGATGAAGTAACTTATTTAGGTTATGTGGTTTCTAAAGAAGGGGTCAAAGCGGACAAATCAAAGATTAAAGCTATAAGTAAACTAGAAGCACCAAATAATATTAGTGAATTACGTTCCTTTATAGGTATGGTAAATTTTTTTTCAAAATTTATCAAAAATTTTAGTTCCATGTTAGTGCCTTTAAACAAGTTATTACGAAAAGGCGTCGACTGGAACTGGGATGAACAATGTGAGCGTGCTTTTACGCAGATAAAACAAGCTTTAATGGGTACCGAAGTATTAGCGCACTACGATCCCAATAAACCTCTAATCGTAACGTGTGACGCGAGCGCGCGGGGCGTGGGGGGCGTGCTGGCGCAGCCGGGGCCGAAGGGCGAGCGCCCGATAGCATATGCGTCACGTTCGCTCACCATCGCAGAGAAAAATTACTCGCAGATACATCGCGAAGCACTGGCTATTATATTCAGTATACAAAAATTCCATCAATATATTTACGGAAGAAAGTTCATTTTACGAACTGATCACAAACCCTTAGTATCAATGTTAGGCCCGCAAACGGGGATACCTACGATGACGGCCAGTAGGATGCAACGATGGGCAGTGATATTATCGGCATACAATTACGAGATAGAATATATTCGCACAAACGAAAATTGCGCTGACGGCTTATCGCGTCTGCCAGAAAATAATAGCGTTAAAAATGCAAAAGAGGAATCTATTCCAGAGCAAACATACCTGCACTTCGCACAAGACGGGTTGTTGCTTGATTATACCGAAGTTAAAAAACAAACGGAGAGGGATCCGTTATTAAGTAGAATTTTAAACTACCTGCGAGACGGTTGGCCAGATAGGTGTGAAATTGTGAACTTACAACCGTATTTTAATAGGAAAGCGGAACTATACGAGGAGTTAGGCTGTGTCATGTGGGGTCACCGGGTGGTGATACCGGAAAAATGCCGAGATAAGATTTTAAGTATTATCCATGAGCCGCACATGGGCATCGTAAAGTCAAAGGCGTTGGCACGCAGCTACGTATGGTGGGCGGGCATCGACGAGGCGGTGGAGCGCGAGTGTCGTGCGTGCACCGTGTGCGCCGCGTACGCGGACGACCCGCCGCGCTCTGCCCCTCGCCCTTGGCCCTGGCCCGCCAGGCCGTGGTCCCGACTGCATCTGGACTTTATGGGGCCCATGTGCGGGAAAACATATTTAGTAGTAGTAGACGCTACATCCAAGTGGCTGGAGGTATTTCAAGTTCCCAGTACGGCAGCGAGCCATACAATGGTCAGGTTGCGTGAGCTGTGGAGTAGGTGGGGAGTCCCTAGGCAGATAGTCAGTGATAATGGCCCGCCGTTCACTAGTAGTGAATTTGCACAATTCGTGCAAAGTGACGGTATCCAGCATATATTCACAGCTCCCTATCATCCATCATCAAATGGAGCCGCGGAAAATGCTGTTAAGACTTTAAAAAGAGTTATTAAAAAAGCTTATTTAGATAATAAAAGTGTAGAACAGGCTTTAAACACGTTTTTGTTATATTATAGAAATACGGAACACTGCACTACTGGCATAAGCCCATCAGTCGCACTTATTGGGAGACGGTTGCGAACCAAGTTAGACGTGCTAAAACCCGATGTGGAAGTTAGAGTACAGAAAGCACAGAAAAGGCAGGTTGAAAATGCGGGAGGGACGGAAAGGACGGTGAAAGTAGGAGATGACGTTTGGTATCGACAATATCTAAAGGGGGAGAAATGGTTGTCCGGTACTATAGCTAACTCGTCAGGGCCAAGCAACTATAAGGTACTAGACAGTAACGGTAAACAGGTGCATAGACACATCGATCAGCTTAGGCGTAGGACGAGGAGTTCTCTGGTAGTCCCCACAGAGTTGTCACGTTCGCCGGAAAGTACAGCTTCTAGGGCAGCACCAAAATCGCCCCTCCAGGGCCGGTCGGAGCGGCCGGCGGCCTCGTTAGCGTCGTCGTCACCTGCGTGGGAGTCTGCGTCGTCACCGCCTCAGAAAAATGATCTGACCGACCGAGATAAAGTGGCAGAAGAGTTCTCGACACCACCGTCCATGCCTGTACCGCCCCAGCCTCGCCCCATTAGGAAATGTAGGTTAAATAAAGATGTTAATTTTAAGATTTAGTTAAGGATTTAGTTAAGGATTTAGCTAAGGATTTAGTTAAGGATTTAGTTAAGGATTTAGTTAAGGATTTATTTTAGGGTTCAGTTAAGTTGTTAACATTAAGTGTTGTAATTAAGTTTAGTCGGCTTGTTGTTAATTTGTGGTGGAGGAATGTAATGTAGGTATATCGATAAATATATGTAAGTAGGTAGGTCTGGCGCCGGCAGCAGCCGTCAGTTCGCAATATACGATCTAACCGTGAGCTCGTGTTTTATTACGTCTTCCACCGGTACATATATCACAGTTGGATTTAGTCTTAACTTCTACGGTATAAGACTTATACTGTGAAACTTTCTCCAACCGTTTGGCTGTAAAACCTGTTTGACAGACGACGGACACAGAGACACGTGAGTGACAACAATTGGGCTCCATTTGTGCCATTCTGGTACGGAACCCTAAAAACTAACTGCGTCGTTCTTCTATGAGTGTAATCAATTGTAGGTTCGATCCAGGCTGCTGATATACAGTTAATAGCAATAAATATGTTTGCAACTATTATGTGCGACTTTAACATAATTGAATAAATCTGGGTGCAGTATGCACCTCTTCAGGGAACAGTGATGTAACGTTAACTATATTTCTGAATAATAAGTACTTTTGTTGTAGTTGTAGTTTCATAGAAGTCGTAGTCTTGTATATTGCTTGATTTTTGTCCATCGCCCGCCTA
The DNA here is from genome assembly GCA_947562075.1 of Orthosia gracilis. NCBI lineage: Eukaryota > Metazoa > Arthropoda > Insecta > Lepidoptera > Noctuidae > Orthosia > Orthosia gracilis. The sequence goes on from OX387268.1 coordinate 8,222,759, forward strand.
AAAATAAGTTATTATTTACTTTGAAGTCACTTTGTCAAAATCGACGTATAATTTTTATTACAAGTACTAACTGTGCATTGTAATAATTAAACGTTTTGTTAAATTATTTAGTATTTAATAAAAGTCTGGTATTTTTTTGTCACAGCGCACATTTTGGTGTCGGCCGAAACTGTATAGGAGAATATTAGGTATTTTTTTTGGTTTTGTCTGAAAATCGTATTTCGGTCGGACACTACTTTTTTATTATGGAACTCTTTGGTGTCTTGTACATATGTTTTTGCTGCAGAATACCTATATATTTATGTCTTTTTCTTTAACGGGTACCTTAAAAATCTAAAGCGCCGATCGAATGCGGCGGAATGCACGTGCATGCGTCTGGATCCGTCCGCATCCGACCGGCTGCCGAAGGGTGCGCGCGGGTACCGGCACCGTCGGCATCCGGTCGGGGGCGAGCGGAAGCCTACGTTACTGCCCGAGCTACTGGCTGCGGACCGCCAACAAGCCGTGGACCGCCTACAAGCTCTGGACCGCCACATGAATGCGCACCGCCTGGACCGCCAACGCCGAGCGCTCGCCACCGCCAGACGCTACGCCTCGGACGCGCAACGCAGGGCGCGCCATCGCCGACCGCTAGCTATCTCGCCAACCTCGCGTTCCCATGAAGCGCGTCAGGTGTGCCTTCGAGATTATTATTTATCTTTTAACCCAGACTGCCAAGAGCTTCGGTATTTGTAAGTGGTTAGCGAAAACTGATTGTGATATCGTCCAGGGCGTTGGCAGGTGCCAATTACAGTAGAAGGTTCTTCACATTGAGAGTCAAAAAATAGATAGTTGCATGTCACTTTACTAACTTCACACGATCTATGATTAACTTTTAACGGTAAATTAACAACCCTATAGGACGTGTCGAATGGGCGTTTCTGTATTGACAGGTGACTGTGGTGATGGCGATGACTATCAAGAGTCATGTGTCTTTTATAGATGATTTGTGCATCTGCCAGTGTTCTGGACTTTACATGCATGTTATGATTTCATTGTAGGTATAGAAACAACTTCATCTTAGAATAATGACGACCGTTGAATACTTCATTAAAGCATGTGATAATGATGTTAGATGTAAGTATACAACCACGATGTTTTTTTTCACCGTAAGCATTGGTGTCTCATCCCATGCAAAGAAACTGTGCCGACGTACTGTACTGATTATACTGATTATTTTTTGTACATCGATCGCGTTCGGTTCCGTTCCACGGATATAGATGGTGATCTATCTATCGCTATGGAACGGAACTGAACGCGATCGATTTACAATAAATAATCGGTATAATCAGATGAAAAACGCTAGTTACTCCGGCACGGTTTCTTTGTATGGGATGAGGCATCTGTATGCTAGTGTTATATTATCTGTGCCGTAAGAATGCATTTACCTAGAAAATTGGTTGCTGGCTCGCACGGTAGCGGTGACTCGCGCAGTTTGCAATTGCTGATCGGGAGGCAATTTTCATACTTTTCGATCGTACTAATACGAACCACCATCAAAAATGCACTCATAAGAGCCGACAAGCTCCGATCTAATATGTTTGGCGTCGGTTCGTAGTGATTCGTGCTGGGAAACCGGCATCAGCTACCAGCTTTCTACGTGAACGCATCTTGAAAAAAAGAGATCTTGCTTTCGTTGAAAGAAAACCGCTGGAAAAAAATATTTCGCTCCGAATTTATGTTCTACGGGTGAAGAATCGGCGGTTACGCACTACACCGTGATCCGTGATTTGAGTTCCGTGTTCAAAATGTTCTGAATTATGAGGGATTGAGTTCGGATGTAGTGCGTAAGCTTCCCTACAAGAATTACTACGGCTACTTTGGAACTGAAACTTCACGGTCAGTGCTTAACCGCCCTAAATGCTCACTCCCGAGCAGATCGTCTCCTGCGATATCTGGGAATTCGCGCAAAGAAGGTCCTAAGCGCCGTGTAACACGCTTCGCTTAAACGTTCGAGTCCAGCCACTTTGATCGCAAGGTCCGCGGCAGGGGAGCAGTACACGGTGCTTAAGGTTCCCCTAGTTGACAGCGCAAAATATTTTATGCGCGAGGTTAAAATGCATGCTATCTCATCCGACAACACGTGCGAAAGATATAGATGCGCAGTAAGAAGCTAGTTCGCGTACGAATTAGCACTTTTGCAAATTTGTATCGAAATGGATGATGATTTAGGACGAAAACGAGCGCACGAAATTTTATAAACAGACCTTTGGGAGTCTAGATACGAGGGCGGGATGATAAGTAACTAGCCACTGTTATTTAAAAAGTTAAAATTAAAAAAATATATATGTCATTTTTAAATTCGTATCTCTGGCCACCTATGTTCTAAATTTGAATTTGGTGGCGTGAAAATTTTATTGATTTTTTGTCATTTGAAAATATATTTCGTCAACTGTTTTCAAAATGGATAAAATTGAACAAAGAGGGGTAATAAAGTTTCTTCATATGAAGGGCATGAAGGGGAAAGATATCTATGACGAGTTAATGAATGTTTTGGGTGATTGTGCTCCTTCTTATGCCACAATAAAAAACTGGGTGGCTGAGTTTAAACGCGGTCGTACATGTGTCCAAGATGAAGGCCGCCCCGGACGTCCAAAAAGCGTCACGACTCTGGCAATGGTCTTGAAAGTACATGATATGGTTTTAGCAGATCGACGATTGAAGTTATCTGAAATAGCTGACACTACAGGTATCTCAAAAGAACGGGTACATCATATCCTAAGTGAGGAATTAAATATGAAAAAGTTATCGGCCCGTTGGGTGCCGCGATTGCTTACGCACGGCCAAAAAAGAATTCGGGTGCAAAACTCAAAAGAATGTCTGGACCGTTTTCAGAGTAATAAGACCAATTTTTTACGTCGATTTGTAACAACAGATGAAACATGGGTTCATCATTACACGCCAGAATCAAAAATTCAATAAAAACAGTGGACTCAATCGGGATGCCCGGCTCCAAAAAAGCCATGGCTGTAAAGTCGGCTGGAAAAGTGATTGCATCCGTTTTTTGGGATGCAGATGGGGTCTTGATTATAGAATACCTTCCTAAAGGTCAAACAATTAATGGAGAATACTACGCTAATCTTCTAGATAAGCTTCATCAATGTATTCAGCAAAAACAACAAGGTTTGGCGAAAAAAAAAACATCTTCCACCAAGACAACGCTAGGGTTCACACATGTGTTAAAGCTATGGCAAAAATCAACGAATTGAAGTATGATTTGCTGCCCCACCCACCTTATTCGCCTGATCTAGCGCCATCAGACTTCCCCTAATTCCTTAAGCTCAATTTTTTTTTAGGCGGATCGAAATTTGACACAGATGATGAAGTCATAGTCGCTGTAGAGAAGTATTTTGCAGGCCTCGAAAGAAATCATTTTATGGAAGGCATTACTGCTTTAGAACGAAGATGGAATAAGTGCCCTAGTGGCCATACTGTGAACATACGTTTGAATTTGCTCTATGTTTAAAATCCAAATAATAGCCATATTGGGCTCAATTTTTATATAAAACACGTACTAGTGATATAACATTCATCAAACAAGTGTAATTTAGCTAAAATAGTATTATGGAAAGTGTTAATGCTTCGTTTTGTGTTGTGAACTGTTGAAAAATTTAAATCCCAGCTGGTCAACGGGTGAGTGCATGACTTGACGTTTCGTACGTAAAGCACGCGACTCCCACGGTTACGCACTGCGCATAAGTAATACTTCGGCGTGCGCTCTCGCGCAGTGACGCATGCGAGCGCTCGTGACAAAGATAAACGAGCGAAGACGGCGCATTGCTTTCTGCCTACTAAAAGTTGCCTCTGTGAGAATAATAATTTTATGTTACATTTTTTATTTTTGATGAAATGGAATTATAATCATGGCAAGTCATTCCGATCGTTCAAAAATATCTAAGAAAGACTCGATTCAGTCGACGCCCACCCGTAATATGCCTATGAATAGAGGCAATAAGAGGTCCGCCAGCAAATCACCACCTGCTTCATCACCTATTTCATCACACATCACATCAGATAAAGAAGAACTGCGGACTATTATCCAGGAAATAATTAAAGCCGAATTCAGTGACATGTTGACCCAATTTAACGAAAAAAATGGCCAGCACGATGAATAAGGAACTGGATACGGTCAAAGCGGAAATGAAGGAGATGATTGAATCAGTGCAGTTCTTTAACAATAAATTTGAGGATTTTGAGAGAAACCAGAAGGCATCTAACAAAATTATACATAAACTGGAATTAGAAAATGTAGAACTGAAAACATCAATAAGCAATCTTCAAGTACGAATCAATAACCTGGAGCAGCAATCTCGATCGAATAACTTGGAGGTACAATGTATGCCGGAAATCAAGAACGAGAATGTGTACTCAATTATCACTCAACTCGGCCAGTTAGTCAACTGTGATATAAAGGAGAAAGACATACTGCATTGTACGCGAATTGCAAAATCTAACCCATCCAGTACCCGCCCTAGATCTTTGGTTGTTCAGTTGGCATCTCCACGGCTGCGCGATCAACTTCTAGCATCCGTTATCAAGTTCAACCATAATAACCCTAAAGAAAAATTAAACTGCGGGCACTTGGGATTCACCGGCAACAAATCACCTGTATATGTTGTTGAACACCTGTCTCCTACGAACAAAACACTTCATGCAGCGACCAGGATTAAAGCCAAGGAAATGAATTACAAGTATGTGTGGGTCAGAAACGGAAGAATATTTGTGAGGAAGTCAGATGGCACAGAATACATATTGATTAAGAACATGAGTAACCTAAGTAAAATCATATAACTTGCTTCAAATATTTTTGCATCATAGCATGTCATAGTGCCTATTTACTGTAAAATTCAACAATTTAAGCATCTATTACCAAAATTGTAGAGGCTTGAGAACTAAAACCAATATTTTTTACTGTAACCTTTGTTGTAAGGATTATGATATTCTAATATTAACCGAAACTTGGCTAAATAATGGTGTACTCAGCAGTGAACTCTTTGATAATAGGTATGTTGTCTACAGAAGAGATAGGGAAACAACTGGCTTTCATCCCAATAAAGACGGAGGAGGAGTTTTGATTGCCGTTTCAACGAAATTCAACTCTAAACGTATTGATAAATGGCAAAGTAAATGCGAAGATCTCTGGGTCACAATCGATATTTCGACTACGCGACAACTAGCTCTCTGTGCAGTCTACCTCCCTCCACCAGTATGTCTATCAACATTAGATCATTTCATCGAACACTGCAATAACGTGTTTGAAACAACAAACATCCCAACCTGTATAGTAGGGGATTTTAACTTGGGCATAATAAACTGGACCCCAGGGGCAATTAACAGTTCACTTCCCAACACTTGTTTAAGACTATTAGAGTTCATGGATGTTAGTAAGCTAACACAGCACAATCTCGTTAAAAACTGTTCTGCGCGTATTTTGGACCTGGTTTTATCCACTATTCCTTCTTGCACAGTGAGTGAATCCACTGTCTCTTTAACTTCTGTTGATAGACTTCACCCACCGCTTGATCTTACTCTTTCATTTGTAAAGGAAAATAATCTGCCTTACAATCTACACAACACGAGGAAAAACTTCCACAGAGCTAATTATGAAAAAATTAAATCCTTTCTAAGTGAACGAGATTGGGATCAACTATTTGCAGGTCGGGATGATGTGGATAGCATGGTGAATGTATTTTATGACATCTTAAACACGGTCATTAATAAATTTGTACCAAATTGTAAGCCGGTGTCTAGTCGTTATCCCCCATGGTTTGATAAATCGATTATAAATGCTCTCAAAGAAAAAAATAAGCTAAGATTGCGCTTCAAGAAATACAAAAACCCGCGAGATGAAATGGAACTGAAATTGATTGCAAAACGATGTCAAAATTTAGCAAAGAGTTTATACAGTCTTTATATGAACAACATTGAATCTAAAATCAAAGATAATCCAAAACTGTTCTGGACTCACGTTAAGACTAAGCGCGGAGGATCTAGTGCCTATCCACTGACAATGACCGACGGACAGACTACAACGTCTAAGGGCTCGACTATCTGTGACCTTTTTGGTAATTATTTCTCGTCTGTTTACACCCCGGAAAATAACACAGGATTTATGATCAATTCAAGCTATCTTAGTTCACTTGAAACTAATAGTCAGTGTCTAACAACCCCAGACTTGGACATGGATTCTTTACTCAGAAAACTGCAATCTCTGAACATTGGGAAAGGAGCAGGACCGGACGGAATCCCGCCACTATTTATTTACACTTGTGCTTCGGTATTGGTCTCCCCGTTACTAAAAATATATAAGATGTCTTTAGCCACCGGAACTTTTCCATCCGAGTGGAAAAAAGCCAAAATCGTACCAGTACACAAGTCGGACAAAAAAGAGAATATCTCAAATTATCGACCCATTGCGATTCTCTCCACTTTCGCCAAGGTATTCGAATCAATTATCAGTCGCCATATCCAACACCATTTTGGCCTTTATCTTAGCGATCACCAACATGGCTTTGTAGCGTCAAGGTCTACTGCCACAAACCTAATGTCTTTTACGGAGTCCTTGATAAAAACTATTGACTCCAATAAGCAGTTTGATGTGATATACACCGATTTTAGTAAGGCTTTTGATAAAATCTCCCATTCCATACTGATAAAAAAACTGGCAACATATGGTATCACGGGACCCTTGCTGAAGTGGTTGGAATCATACCTCGCTAACCGTGAATTTTATGTTGTGGTAAATGGTTTTCGCTCTACCAACAATTATCGCATGACTTCCGGTGCCCCGCAGGGTTCCCACTTGGCCCCCATATTATTTATCATTTTTATAAATGATCTTCCCTACTGCTTTCACTTTGCTGAGTGTTTCTTGTACGCGGATGACTTAAAGTTTGCAAGAAAAATCGAATCATCCAATGATATTGAGCTTCTTCAGGATGACCTGAACAGAGTTATTGAATGGTGCAAGAATAACAAAATGGAATTGAACCTCAATAAATGCTACCACCTGTCATTTTCTAGAAAAGTTCACCCCTTCCATTCGAGCTATTTTATAGACCAACATAAAATTCATGAGGTGGATACTATAAAGGATCTGGGAGTTCAGTTTGATAAAAAAGTTACTTTTATCCCCCACATCGAAAACACTATTAAAAAAGCTTCCAAAATGTTAGGATTTGTACTACGCAATACCAAGGGTTTCAAACAAGTCAGCACTAAAAAAATGCTGTATTATAGTCTTGTCCAAAGCATACTGGAGTATTGTAGTGTTGTGTGGAGACCGCATTACGCCACTCATAAACTTCTCTTAGAAAGGGTCCAGAAACGATTTCTATGGCACCTTGCTTTTTCCAAAGGGAAAAGCAAGCAGTTGCCTTCTTATGTGTCCCGGCTGCAAACTTTCAGAATGATCTCGTTATCAACTCGAAGAGAAGTAATGGATGCTCTGTTTCTGTACAAACTCCTCAGAAAGCAAATAGACTGCCCACAGTTACTGAGTCGCCTCAAGTTTCGTGCCCCAACCCGCTATCCTCGAAATCCCATCACTCCGCTTTACCCACCCTTGCGTAGAACTGTCCTAGGTGCTAACTCACCAGTACCGCGAATGTGCAAAATCTTAAATAGCTGCAGTGACCTGATTGACGTGCACCACGATAGCATGGGCAAATTTTGTAAATTAATTATTAAATACTATTCGCTCAAATAAGAGATACCTAATATGATTGCCAATTTATTAATTTATATACTAATTTAACGTTATTTAATTTTTATTATTATCTAATATAAACCAAATATTGAATCTTAGTTTAATTAAATTTATTCATCTGCTATTCTATAATCAATCAATATAATATTTTTAATTTAATGTAATTAATTAATCTTGATTTGTTTGTTAAATCTCTCGGTTTATGCTTAGTCGTAAACTATTTTTTTTTTGTCATAATTAATTTCAATAATTTATATTTGTAATCAAATCAAATAAGTGCATGTGGTGTTAGTTTGTAAATAATTGTTGCACTTATAAATGTATATCGTGTATTTATTGTGAATGTAATGTGTAAACAATTGTAAGCTAACCAGAAATAAATAAATAAATAAATAAAAGTGCGTAGAGGTTCACGGAGACGCAGGAAAGATCTGCCTAATTATTTGCAGCCAAAATTAAATGTTGTCAAACATAGCTCTAAAGTACAGTCTGTAAAACTTTTTAACAAGTTGCCATTGGAACTAAAAATGATTGATAGTCCAAGAATATTTAAATTCAAATTAAACTCATTCCTATTAACGAAGTGCTACTATAGTATAGAAGAGTTTTTTAGTGACAAAAATAATGCCACAGTGTAACTTGTTTATTTGTTTAAGTCTAATTCTTGACATGCTATTGTTTGATTTGAATTTTGTTTTATTTTCTGACTAGGCTAATTGTGTTTTTGTTTTTAATTCTAATTATGTTGTTGATATATTTTTAATTTTATTTTGACATTTTATCTAGATTGGAACTTTTATTGATTACTATTATTGTGCTACTCTGTATTCGACACAAATGTATTTTGTTAAGAATAAATGACTAATGACTAATGACTGTCGAAAAATAAATTAAGTTTATCACGGAAAGTTAACGTTTCTTATTAGGTTAGTTTCTTATCATCCCGCCCTCGTATCATGAATAAACGACTAAATGGATATTTTCAAAATAAAATTATTTGCATTGTTGAATTACTAATCAACCCTGTATGGAGACTGTTTTGCAATTTTCCTTCTTCTTATGGTATTTATTTCCGCCCAAAGATATGTTAAAATTAGTGTTGAAATATGGAACTTTCGACGCTCATAACTTCCAAATATTTTTTATTTTTACTTTTTTGTTTGCCCATGCAGGGCTAGATAACGATGAGACAAATTGATATATTTTTTTATTTTGAACGTACATCGTCAAACAGTGGAGTAATCGCTAGACTACGTTTGTATGGAAGAATGATCGACTAGTGTAACCTTAAGATCTTCATTCCGCGAATTTCCAATGTAGCAGAGCCGCTCTGCTTGTAAGTGAAGCTTAAGTTGTTTAATCCACCAATCAAACCGACAATTTGAATAATGACATACAATTTTGTTTATATCGAATTACGAATTCAAGCAAAAAAAATTCTCATGAAATGAAATTGATGACAATGGCCGCAGTTCGTGTTTACGATCCATGGCTTTGCAAAATGTCACGCACATACTGTGGCCTATTTGTTTGGTGACTCATAGAACAAACTGTTATTCTGTTAGCTTATTGATATTTTGTGTCGACGATGACCTGTAATACTTGTTATACCTACGGCATTGCAACAAGTCCACATCTTCCTCTTCTAGCACTATTCTCTACCGTGTTCAACAGCACGTACTATCGACCAGGCTTGTCATATCTCGGCATGCCGACAGTCTGTCAGTGTCTGCTTTCCGTGTTCGAAATGATCGCTCTATTTGATGTTAAGTGTTCTGTCCGTCTAGTTAATAATAAATATTATTGAAACAGATTGGTCCTGGATCAAGGTAAAAAAATAATTTTATATACGTATTTGTAAAGGATATTGGTAATTGATGTGTGACGGAAATTTAGTCTAAATTTATGTTCAGGGTTGCCGCCGCCGCCGGCACATTCGGATGGTTGCCCGAATATTACAACTCGCATGTTTTGTCAAAAAAGGGTCTCTTAAACCAATTGGTATTAGATTCAAAAATATCGTGTAAGAGTTACACTAAACGCTCCGACCCGGCAAAATAATGTTCATTGAAAATTTGAAATGTGATCTTCAGGGCGTCCTCTGTAGACATGCTTTACATTGACAACACAAATTAGCAGACAGCTCGCTGTAAGCGAGCTTACCGCCGTCGTACCAATGGATAGTTGACGTCTCGCTTACTGCATGCTCACCACGCGCTTCAAACGGCAGCTCGCGCGCTGTACGCACGCAGACTGCTCGCTTGAAGCACGTTGCTAGTTGTCGAAAAAGGAAGGCGAAAGCGGACGGCGCGTGGACAGACAGTTGACTGCTAGCTGTTGGTGCGTGGGCAGCGAGCAATCATCTCCTTTTGAGGCGGTGTTGTGGGGTAGCGGTGTCGGAGCGGGGTCGTGTAAATGAGCTACGACGTTAAGGGTGAATTTCACCACTGAAACTGCCAGTCGATTCTGTACGCGAAGGCATTCTGTAGACATCTTTCCTCGAAAACTTAGTTGAAGTGAGCTCGAAGTGAGCTCTCAATCGAATTGTTAGTAGGGATTGACAGCTAACTTCATCAGAATTTTAACGGCGAGAGGTCAACAGAATAGCTCCGCTGAACACCAACAGCACTTCATAAGTGAGTTCAAGAGCTGTCAGTCAATTCCCAAGCAATGATGATATTGACTGCTCTTGAACTCTGATTAAATGTGACGATCGTGTTCAGTATGTTTGGTACGAGTTTTTAATGTACTCAATCGCATTAACTTAATCGTCAATTTGTATCGAAACTTTAAAAGCGCCGTCTGGTGACAATAATGGAGAAAATCTCGTTTCTGTATACATACAAATGCCCTTACGCGTACGTTTACGGTAACGCGATCGAGCGACTATAAAAACTCGCACAAAGTCCTCAGATTCTTTGGCGAAATTTGCCCTAAGAGTTGAGACTGAGCTCGTAACCAAAACTGTCGTATTACAATATGTAACATTCCATCATCTGTTCTCAGGACATTGTCAATGACCGCGGCGGAGGCGGTGAGGGCTGCGACGCGGACAACGAAGCGCCCCCAGTGAGTTACATTTCATTACATTTAAAACAACCTTTCGTGGGGTCACTCCGAATCCGATCCTAGGAGAACGACTCCATTCTGCCGGATAGAAATTATTCTATATTTTATTTAGACATTGTCTATCCATGTACCAAGTTCCGAATTCAAATCCGACGTTATGCGCGATTGCGTAAAAAAATGCAAACAAATTCCGTCTCATAATTTTAAAATATTAGCGGTGTAATGGTACTGTATGCTTTTTAATAAGCTTTGGTTAAATTTAAACTGTTTACATGTTTTCATCAAATAGTTTGTAAGCTACTTATGTTTGACTCGTGTTAGAGTGTAGGAGGGCAGCGCTCGAAATCTTCTGTTATTTATAGTGAAGTGATGATAGCGCCATGGTAGGTGGATATTGATGGGTTTGCTGAATTAAAATTTGTTTCAAAACTATGTTTATAACAGAAAACAAATACTTCTTACTTAATATTAGTCAACCACCTATCCCAACTGCTGTATCTTCCCTTGAAAATATTATTCGTTTCAGAATGTTCATCAAAGTAAGGCACGTAATCTCAAATCAAAACAGATGGATATTCGCCATTCATTAAACCCACGTCAGGAACTAAAATAGTCATATAGATATGAACACGCTCGTCATTATGCGTCATGAGAAACTTGAAAATAACTTCGTTTGGACACGTACGGCAATTTAATTTAATGAATTCTGTTAGTCACCAGTTATAAATTTTTACTATCCTTGGACGAATCTCGGCTTGTTTTTTGATACTGAATGTTTAATGAGATGTGGAGGTGCAGTACCATATTGTTTATGGAAGTTATTTTAAAGGTTTACACTGCATATTATTCTCAAGGCTATAAGACATCTTTTCAGGGGGTGACGAAACAGTCGTGTAAAAGACCGCCTCTTTACTGACAGATAGCAAAATCCATTGAAAAGCCCTGATTTAATTTTCTGAACGGAAAAGAAACGTGGCCATATCATGAATGAGTTCAGAGTTGCTAACTACTATTCCAAAAGTTCTTTAAACCGGGTCCAGTAGTTTTGTAAAATATCTATTACAAAAATATTCGTGTTTTGTTCGTCGGTCGATGACCGGTGACAACCTGTCAACGTGAAAAGTGTAGACACATTTAACTTTTTAGCACTTTGCCACTCCCGAACAATTTTGTTGTTATTCACGTTGGCCATTTATCCATCAGTCTTGATGCTGCAAGCATCCGAACACTCTTTACACTAGTTGGCAGATCAAGGCCAGCGAATCAGATCCATTGCCATCTTTACTTACTACTTTAATCAACATAAGTACGTGAGACGAGCAATGAATGTCTCTCTTTGCAATGACCGGAGTTTGCTGCCAGCGCCTGAATGGGGCGTATGAAATTATGACTTTGTTGTTTACAATATGTCATACAGACAGACTGCCCTAAGCTTGTTTTTGTCATAATGTTATAAAAAATTTAATAATATTGTATTTTTAATGTTTTGGAGAGATTTATCATTTCTGTGTGAAATTGAAAAATTTGAGCAGTTTAGAAAAACAGAAAGAAATTCTCAATGTAACATTTCAAGATAATATTAGAAGATACATGGCGTGCCAAGGTCCAAATGCAATTATAGATTCGTAGTAGTTTATCTATACAATCAATCTAACACCCAAGTGTCAAAACAATTTTCTGTTAACAGGGGATGTTGGCACCAAACGCTTTGTTTCATAATCGCCTAATCCTTACTAATTACGATAGAGTAGGTACACGATTATCGTGTTTTGTTGTTTATTGGGTCGGTTGACCGATAGACTGTTGATACAGCTGTTCATGACATAATTATTTAGAGAAGAGGACCAAAATGACGCTGTCTGTGAAACGTGATATTATTACTATAGCCAAATCCTTATTTTTTAGCATTTGGAAAAGATTTTTCAATATTTTATCTAATATGCCTTCTCCAAGTTTTTCAAAATATTCTGCGCCAGTGCTGTCTTGCTCAAAGTTACATCCACATAATCGTCCAAAACAATTGTGGTTGCGAACATCACGTTATTATGAGTGTCCTTCGGAAACTGACCTTTATAATCCTCTGAGAAAGGGCATAATTTGTATTAGCATCTGACTGCAAATAGTTGGAATAGAATAGACTTGAAAGTTATTGGAGCCGTGACAGCAAACAATTAAAATACTATTGTTACATAGTGAACTATTAAAACATGTCAGTAGTAATGGTCGTAATCACATATATGTGTTTGGTATTTAGGTCGTGTTTTAAATGACACTACAACAAATGAGCTGCCTTTCAATGTTATGCATAGTTTTGTTTCATATCTTTTGAATGAGATATTAACTCGATCGAGTAGTTATTTTTTTCACAGGTTTTGGATATTTTAACAACAATTTACAAAACATTAAAAAAAAATTAAAGAAATCAAAAAACCCGACTGCGTAAGAAGCGAATTAAAAAGTCTTAAACAAGAAGAAAATCATGCTGTGCAGTCGGTGACAACGTATTCGTCAGCTGGCTGACCAAATCCAGATGTATCCTCTTCTCTTCTTTCTTTTTAGTTCGCTTCTTAAGCAGTCGAGATACTTTTTTTTTCTTCATAAATTTTTAATTTTTATAATTTGTTTCGAATTACGTACATTTAAACATATAAGTGTGATATATTTTTGAAATCACCTCTTAAAACTCTTAATTTTGATACTCCAAATGATGAGTTTGAAAGAAAAAAAATTGGGACCCCACAATATGGCGCCCAAAAGCCGCCATTATTCTTTTTCATTTTCACCCTCGCAAGGTTTAGACGAATCGATTGACTCAGAAATAATCAAAATCGGCCTGCGCGTTTGTTCTCTGTAACGCCATATAGGAATAAACATACATCCATACATAGACTGAAAACACATTAGCCTCCTTCGGCAGTCGGGTAAGAAAAGGAAGAACAAGATAGAAATTAGATGCAAAAATTTACTTTCATGCTTGCAATTATCACATCATTGTGTCATTAGACCACGAGACTCCTGTGACACTCATTATAGTTTACTGACACCTGCTGAGCGGGTCTTAAAATGCTGCGTTGAGTGAAAAGTTGCTGTGAATGTTATAAATAGAACAGTCGATATCTCAATGGGACGTACAATTTCGTAGCGGTTGTGTTCTTTGCGGCGGAAGCTATTTTCTGAAATAAATCATGAGTCAATTGTAAGCTTCTGACTAATAGATTCACTCGAGAAAACTGTATGCTGCATGTAGTTTAACATTTATAACCACGATACAGAGTAAGCTTATAAATTTACTCTGCATAATGCGGTATTAAAGGATTAGCTCACGAGTTTAATACAAATTTCAAGAAAAATACTAGCAGTGATATGTTAATAATTGACAGGAAACTTTCATAATAAATTGCCTCTGAAATTCTTGAAAATTTCACAAAATACGCGGCCCTCGTATTTATTCGAAAATATTCTTCTACAGTGTCATTTTAGCGGCGTTCACCTCGCAGCTTGACGTCACCGAACAATAGGTGTGGGGTATTTCTGGATGTTATATCGTAACTCGTATTCGTCAAATGCTATGAACTCAGCTGGTCCATATGATTTATATCGATCGTTTAAATTCGAGCTAAACTATTCTTAGGAACTTTTATTTCTTGCAAGCTATTGGATATCTTTGAAATAATGGTTTTCTTTATCTCGCCGAAACGTTTGATATTCTTTGCGGTGTCTTTTACATGTATTTCCGTTGCCATGTGCAGCTTAATATAATATGATCGGATCATTCGTGGCAGGTGTGGTCTAGTGTTAATTTCGGTAGTTTTGTTTGATCAACAGCAGATAGACCGCGTGAGGTACGAAAATAAATAATTCTCTTTCAAGAAGCACAAACTTCTCAAGTGTAAAAGCTTTTCTTTACCAGTTCTTTGATGTGGGAATTATTTTAGATAGAGTGCTTCGTAAATTACCACTGACTTTGACTCAGATTCTAAAAAGTACGTTCTACTTCTTATTAATTCAAGTCAATGAGAAAACTATCCTTGTATCCACTTTAGGAAATATCTAACCTCGGAATAATAGTGCAATTGAAACTGATATTAAGATAAAATATAAAGATAAAGATGACTTATTTGTCAAAACATGTGTTTACATACAATAGACATGCAAGATGTTCACTTCTTATTTAGCGCTTACAAACATATTTTGCCTAATGTGGCGTACAAATATGTGTTTCACAAATTGATCAATTTACTAAAATATAGCAGTGTCAAATATTATTATACAAAAATCACAATAAAATGGCCTTTATCTTAATTAAATGTCATAATAAATCAGAATTAATAAAATGAAACAATGTCAAAAAAGAATAAATAAAATCTATAAGGCATTGCTATTCAGCCTCTTAGTAAAATGAACTTCAAAGAAACTGCACCAAAACAATACGGAGCCTGTTGGATTTCGTATTGTTTACTGATGAGTACGGGGCATGTATTTTTTGATGCAGATGATTGCAGAAGAGTATTGTAGAATTGAGGACCTTGTAAACATGTCTTGCACTCATTAGTAAAATACGGAAACCCATTGTTTGAAACTTACTTTGCACTTGTTGAACGTCAGTGTATTGGTCCGTTCTCGTAACTAAACGATCCCTTTCCATTTCCAATAAAAATTGTCAGTTTAGGTAAGTTAGTAAGAGTGAAAAAGGCAACTTTTAAAATCAATGATCTCAAACACAAATAAATATTGATTTAGTTCCAAATCTGTAGTTTCCGATCATGAATCGTCTGGTTATGTCACTATGTTCTTAATAAATAACTTCTCACGTCGCACGATTTCCGTGTTTTGACATAACGACAAAATAATTAACTACGTCATTTCACTTTTTATTCGTCGATTTCTTTCGTAGAATTTCTCGAGAAAATATCTTGAGTTAAAGTCATTGCAACTGCTAATAATTTTTCGCCGAGTTTTCCTTTGAAATTATTTTAATTCTGTAATGCTAAGATCTTGACGTATCTATGCTTGGCTATTTTTCTACTCAGAAGACATTAGACTTACTTATATGAAGATATTCAGTGAGGTAAAAGAGTTCACACATCATGTTAGGATAGGAAAATCCAATAAAAATCATCATCATCATCATTTCAGCCGAAAGACGTCCACTGCTGGACATAGGCCTCCCCCAAGCGTCGCCACACTTATCGGTCCTGTGCGTTTCGCATCCACCGGACGCCTGCATTCTTGACCAGTCATCGCTCCACCTAAAGTGCGGCCGGCCTTCCAACGCTGCGTCTTCCGGTACGCGGTCGCCACTCCAGAACTTTTCGGCCCCAACGGCCATCCGTTCTGCGAGCAATGTGCCCTGCCCACTGCCATTTAAGTTTGGCAATTCTTCGGGCTATGTCAGTAACCTTGGTTCTCTTGCGGATGTCTTCATTTCTGATTCGATCACGCAAGGAAACTCCGAGCATAGCTCTCTCCATTTCCCTTTGAGTGACTTTAAGCCTTCTGATGAGGCCCATTATGTGCGACCACGTCTCTGTCCCGTAAGTTATCACTAGCAACACACACTGGTCATAGACTTTCGTCTTGAGACACTGTGGGAAGTTGGATAAGAAGATACCGCGAAACTTTCCGAACGCTGACCAGCCGAGTCGGATTCGACGGTTGACCTCTTTCTCGAAGTTGGACCTACCTAACTGGACCGTTTGTCCCAGGTAGACATTCGTCCACAACTTCAAGTGTAGAGTCTCCGACTTTGATAGAAATGAGTGCAACATGAGCATTCAACATCATCTTGGTTTTGTCCATGTTCATTTTTAGACTCACTCTTTCGGAAGCTGTACTGAGGTCATCGAGCATTGTACTGAGGTCCTCCATGGTCTCAGCCATGATGACTATATCGTCGGCAAACCGAAGGTGAGTGATGTACTCGCCATTGAAACTGCGCACTTTGTCTTTAGGAGAAGACAAAGTACGCATTTTACCATTCCATAACCCTGTTTCAAAATCGCAATGCACTTATCGTTCCATAACACCTGATGGTATTCCATTATGGTTTGGCACGATAGTTAGAATTTCACTTCTATTGACTGATTACCACTCTGTCTTGATATGCTTGTCAAATGAAAAGTATTTGATAACTCTATCGTGCTGTTCCATTATGCAGTAGATACTAACGTGGGTGGCGCATAAAATTAATAACCATTGCAAATGCAGATACAATTTGATTTTTGGTTTATCTGTTGTTGTGTAGACATGCCTCTTAATTTACGTGAGTGTTAGTACGAAGCAGTACAGTTTTCTGAAATGCTAAGGCCCCCCGCGCCCACAAGGCATCCTGGCTGCGGCAGCCAGTCGAACATATGACGTTGTATTGGAGCCCGTGCACTGAGTACTAAGCAGCCACGAACTGTCGACTGCAGCAGCTATTAGAAAGAGCCTGATCGCAAAGCAGCCCCTTGGCTGCGCAAAGCCAGAGAGAGTGTAGGCGAATGTAGGTATGTGGCTGCCGCCAGTTTCCGCGCACTTGTAGCTAGACTTATTTTGTAAAATAATCACCAATTTTTCTTCTGGATTTATAAAAGCTCGCATAGGCTTGATTGCGGCGTTTTGACTTTGAATCTCTTGACATTCTCGTGTAGTTAGAAACAGGTCTGGGTATTTACGAACATCCTTAAAATAGGTATAAAATAAGCCTTTTGAGTGCCGTTCCAGAAAAAGATGATGAATCCAATGTATTCTTTGCTTTGCGTTTTCTTAAGAAATAGGTATAAAATATAAGTTCTCTCACTAAAAGCTACGGTTGCGTAAGATACACTTGAAGTTCGACGGATAAACACAAAAAAATTGCTTGTTCTGTGTTTATTCTAAACATTTTCACGCCGAGAAACCGAAAAGTTGCAGCATTTATAGCTGATAATACATAACTTTGATATGCGATTCCAAGGTATTTCTACGGGAAATGAAGGCGTTGGCAGAATATAAATACACAGATTCAACGGAGACCTAAATATTCGGTTGTAAACAAAGTTTTCCACTCTGATCTCAATTCTTATTTCATCGTTCTCGATATCCAGTTTTCTTTTTTATTTAAACTGAAATTCCCACCGAGTTTTTGTATCCCTACATTTCAATCAACGTGAATTAGTGTTGCTTTCAGTCTGATCCAACTTCTTTGAAAATCCAAAAAATAAGTCAAGTTTTGGCGCTTTTCTGATCCAATGTAATTGACTAGAAAGCATATGTAACTTATCACTTTAAACACTGCAGAACATTGTTTAGTAATCGGTATTTTTAATTTTTGTGACATATTAATTTGTGAAATTAGTAAAGTTTAATTATAGAATCAGCAGCAAGCGAGCCAGAGTGGCTTGGTACGAACAGTGGACAGTGACACTCTTCAAAAGCCAACTTTATGAAATAACTAGCTGACCCCCGCGGCTTCGCTCCCGTCAACGATCTACCTACCTGCCTACCCTACAAACAAGAAAACTCTTCAGCTTTATAATTATAAACTAGTATAGATATAAAAATATAGGATAATCTCGTTTTGCAATCAAACTGCTGCTGCGTGATCGTAGAAAATTCTCTCATGTATCAAACGGAAGTGAAATCATGTCAATGTTATGTGTGAATGTAAATTTAATACTACCTGCAATTTTTCATTTCTGTTCTTGAAAATTTATTGGGTGTTAACACGAAAATGTTGTAAGGTCTGCTATAAGTGTATTATTATAATCGATATTTGGGGAGTTAGCGAGATTTCGTCACAGTAACCTGTTGGATGGACCACATTTTATTTTATTTGTTATAGGTTCGCGTTTGACCACTATCTCGCCTGATGTTAAGTGATGATGTGGTCGAAGGTGAAGCACGCTTGCCTAGAAGTAACCTATTCACTTTTGACTTGAAGACCCCTAGGTTGTAGCTATCAGGAAACAAAGACGCCGGCAGGGAATTCCACTCCTTAGCTGTACGCACAATGAAAGTATTTTCAAAACGCTTTGTGCGTATGGGTGGGATATCAACCATGTACCGATGGCGCATTTGAATGTATAGGGACTGCTATGATGATGAATGTATTAGAAATGTCGGTTCTTTGCCACTGTGCGCTTCCTCGCAATGATTCACATGCTAATGTTGTGAGTGACACGGCGTTATTTACGAGCTCGTGTGCAAGGTCGGTGAAATACGACCATTTTAAAAGGGACTCAATTTTGGCAACTCATGTCCAGCGTCACCGACTCTAAACATTGTGTTTGCCGCAAAATGAATTCGCTCTGGTGAAAGGCTAGTGCGTCAAGGGATGTTAATGGTCTGTTTCTCCTTGGAGAATACATGACTTGGGGATTTTCCATGTCAGTAGACAAAGTAGTTTCACAAATGCATGAGCTGTCATTTAGCCAATTTCCTGATAGTAAATGTTATGTTCGTCTTCGAATGTAGCACGCACGAGGTGCTAATATTCCTTTTAACGTCAACTTGAAAATAACAATTTACGTATGAGTGGTTTGCCCGAGATGAACGAAATTACAGAATCATTGCAGTATTTTGTATTACATGTAAAGAATAGATAGTTCGTTTTCAACATATCGCAATACACATGTCATGAGAACACGTAAAATAGGAGGTGTTAATTGCAAATCAATACTATTCGTAATTACAGGTATGATATCAGAAGGAGATCAATGGTATAACGTCTTCGTTCTAATTTGAGAATACCCGATAAAATCCTTCTTGTTGAAGATAACTCGACAGCTTGTCACTAAATCTTAGTCACATGCTGTCTCCGAATGATAGATTGTGATGCCGATTTCTTTAAAAGTAGATCTTTCTTATTGATATCTTCAAGTAATCTACGATAACTGTGCTTGTTTTGGCGTCATTCCATGTTTTAGTACATTGTCGACGGAGACATGGCCCTGTATATATAGTTAGTAGAGAAAGTAACAAAAGTGTACATTTTTATATTCATGTGTGTGTTTTAAGGCGAAAAACAGACGCGCGTGTGTTTTACGAAGTGCGTGGTTTATAGAGTAGTGGTGTGGTGTAATTATTATATAGCAATACAAATTACTCGAATAATCGATCTAATCGATAGATCTCGTGAAGTATGTCATACTCTTTCAATTTTAAATCCATTTATTTGGAAGTATGTAATCTAAAGGCCTGATATTTTGCATTTGGAATGCAATTCAACTGAAAAGTGCCAGTTTGGTTGCGGTTTTTGTGCATTTGACATAAGTATCTACCAACACTGATATTGTTAGAACTGCACGAAGGCAGCAAGCGGATAACTGTCGACAGTTTGTGAAGCTTTCATGCCTAAAACTTCCACCGAGCTGCTTTGAAATCAAACTTTGGATCGTAATGTTTGATTTAGTGCCCAATGTGTCAAGTCTAATGAGTAAAGTCTTAAGTGAACCGTATATCGACCGGTTAGTCTAGCGTGACCGTTTTCAAAGTCATTTGTGTAAAGCAAGTCACCCTTGCCTATAATTCTTTCTTGCCAAACTAATCTATCATCGATAGCAAACTGAGAATCAGTATTATAAGAGCCATTACTGGCACATCTGATCTAATTCAAGAATCTTTGTGAACAATCGCGTCCATTAACATTTTCGTTATTCAGGAAGTTAATTTCAAGTACGAAAAAAGTACCTAATATATCATTATATGTCTAGTGCTCCACAATAAATATCCAGGTTTTTTGTGGTCAACGTGGCAAGACCTGGCGTAATTCCAACATCGCTATGAACGACACATAAATTGCGTTTGAGTGGTCACTACTCAAACACGTTTACTGATTTTGTAAAACATTGTTTATTTATCTACATCTGACTTTTGTTTCCACGTGTTTACTCATTAAGAACGAGGTAATTTTAGTTTGTTTAGGACGTAAATAACTTGGTCAATTTGTGATCTGACTGATACATATTTTACAGTTTATAGAGCAACATCTCCAATAGACATTTTTATAACAAAATCGAAAGCCTTTAGAATAAAACCAATATCATAGTTATGTCTATATGCACATCCTCGGCTGAGCCAAGCCCATTTTCTTAGCCTGACTTCTGATTCAGAACTAAATATTATGGTTTAAAGTGTGAACAGAATTTGATTGAAGTGGAAACAGTTCGCGTTTCCTGCAAATGCGGCGACATTCAGCACTAAGGAAGTAAATTATAATCCGAATTGAATGCCTTTAACACTTGAAGGAATTTAATGGTTTATGAACTAAACCTAAAACGTTTTGATTCCATTCACTGTAGGCTAGAATTTACTAACGTTCATTAATTTAGTCAGTCAACTGTCTTAGATATTGGAACTTGACATGGTAGATATGCACGGAATCCTAATCATTGACCATGCGTCAAGAAAATCCGCCCATTATCCTAGTTAACTTCAAAATTTTTACAACAATGTTATGCCAGTTTTAAAAAAGAATGGTAGAAAGATTGAAGGAAGATTAAATTGCTTATATGCTGGTTGATAGCAGTTTAAGTGGTGTGTTTTGCCGAAAAACTTTCAACTATCCGCTAATGCGCATTTGGCTATAGGAAGCAGTTCAGACAAGTTCACTCACTTTGAAAGACAGTATTCATTTTGCATAAAACGCAGGCAACGGACGGTTTAATTAGATCTGTGATTGCGGAGACATATTGTTATATTATCACAGCGATTTTGATCAAGGAAATTCAGTACGAGAAATCAATATTTTGTAAGCTATGAATTTAGTATTTATCATCATAGCTATTTGTACTGGTACGCTGTTCTGGAGGCTTATTATTTTTAGCGTATCCGTCCGTGACGCCGACTCCCCAACACACATGGCTGATGACGTCGCTGATCCGTCCACAATGTAACTGCCTGTAACATTATTACACAGCACACACATGCACAGCAATGCGATGATTTTCTCTCATGTTAATAGAGATGTTTCCTGGGTAGAAAAATTATAATTCTAATTAGTCCGTCAGTGAGATTATCCAATAATATTAATCACCTATTTTTTGCATTACCAAATCAAAAAAAAATTACAAAGTTCAAGCGCATCAAAGTTCAGGAGTCGGCTTGTGACGTCACTAAGGCAGTATAAAGTGTACTAGCATCGTGACGTTTTACGATATTTCAACGCATTATATCAGCGTCACTTTATGTTTACGTGTCAAAAGAAAAAATACGTGTCCAATATTTTTTATTAATCTACCTTACGAATAAAAAACAAAGTTTCAGTAAACTACCCTATTTCAAAGTAAATATTAATCATTACAGCAGATGATAGAAAAGCTTTTCTTGATTGTAACACCGAAAAACAGTTTTTATTTTTGATGAGAAGAGACAGGAAGTGAGCCAAAAACAGACGCTCGTAAATATAAAAAATAAAAGCTGGACATTCGTGAAACATACCCTTGACCCGCTACTTTGCATCGGGAAATCCAAGAATTAGGCACAGCGTCATTCATATAACGTTTTCATTAGCCAAGTGCTAAAGCGCTAATTTTACGGTTCAAGAACAATTTATAAGTACTTTGTCAATGTCCATAATGTAGGGCAGACATCGTGTCGTATGCGTAGCGTCTATCGCCCACGTGGAAGCGGAGTTAACGGCCGAGTTTCCCGAGTCAATTTCGAAATAAATTTTGGTGTAAATGACGAAATTTTGAAAAACGATTTGGCCCCGATGGCTTCACCGTGGGAAATAGAATTAGGCCACCGACTCAACGAATTCACCACATTTTTGCACGATTTATATGAATACGTTCTCTTTGTAATCTTGAGGATATCTGACGGTCGATGATAAACACAAGATTTTGATCGCGTTGTGGTCGATGTTTTTGCTGCTGAAGGCGAATGGTTAAAAATTTCACTCAAATGTTTAGATAGTTTCCATCAAGATAGTATTTGGGTCATCGCTTTCGGAATCCGAGACGCGTAAACTTGAAAATAGATTTTATATATAGCATATTTTATACGAAGACAAGAAACTGATGCGTGTTTCAAAAATTAGCACTTCGATTGCACGATGCGGTAGCTTTCAGAAACGACCGAGTATACAGTTTACGATGCAGTCGCTTGTCTACATTTACAGGGCTTATTTTTGTTTGGTGTAACATACAATGTTTATAGGAGGTGCGGGCTTATTTTTAGCGCATGCGTTGTGTACCTGTACGATCAGGGCGGAGACGCGGGTCGGGCACGGGTGGCCTTCGATCAGCGCACTAATTATGAAGTAAACTGTCGACTGATTGATGAGGCGTCGCCGATAATAATAGAGGGCTGTAATCTCTATTTGCGTAGCGACGTCCTTGCGGCGCGGCGGGTGCGGGCTACGCTCACCGGCCGGCACGGCGCGGCGGCGCGGCTCTCCCTGTGCGCCGTTATATTTACAGGTGATGGTCTGTGTGTCTCACGTGCTTCGTGGATATCGCCCTCTCGTCTGAACATGTCAGTGCGTCAGTAGCGTCACAAACGCGCGATCCTGCCGCTCCGCGCCTGCGACGCGACGTGGGCGCACACAATATTTTCGCTTCGCGTAGAATAAAACTCGGGAAACGGTCAGTGTGTTTACGTAGCGCGCGGCGTTCGCCCGCCGACTGTTTGACTAGTCGCTCCCAGTGAAATGTGCAAAAATGAGTCGTAAACAAGATAGGTACACTTCCAGGCCGCGAAGCCTAACTTCGCATTACAGCTCGTCTCCCAGCATGCTGGGAACGATGCTCGGTAGTCAATACAGTCCGTACTCTAACAATTATTCCAACTACAGTTCTAGCGCGTACAGGAACTACAATCCTTACAGTGCGGGTCTAGGGCGGCCGTCGTCAAATCTCGGTATATACGGCGGTACGAGTTCAGGATATGGGGGCGTGTACTTGAGTGGATCTTCTTTGGGATCGTTAAATTTGATGACGCCAGTGTTGAAAAAGTTGGACAAAAGGTTGTTGGCGAGTAAAAAAGACTTTAAGCCGAAGCCTGTGCCGCTGGCAAAGGTTCAGGAGCCCACGGAGGTGGCGGTGGAGGCGCCGGCGTTGCTGCCGGCGCCCGAGGTGCTGGAAGTGCCACCCGTGCGGCCGGAGCGCAAATCGCGCGCCAACAAGGCGGGCAACCTGGACAAGGAGCGCTCCCGCTCACTCAGCTGCTTAGAGACGGCGGGCGCACTCGGCTCCCGGTCCCTCAGCTTAAATTCCCTCGCTTCAGATGGATACTGTGTACGTAATGCCCTGCAGATCATAAAGTTGTGACGTTCAAAAACTTCTCTCTTAGCTTGCTTTGTTTATTTATTTACCGATTCTCTAAACTTTCAATCGACCGTCCATTTTAAATTAAATGTTTGTAACGTTAAGCCCTTACAAGTATGTTTATTATTGACTAGCACTTCGCCCGCGACTTCGTTCGCGTGATCCATGTTTTATCCTATAGATGACTTTTTAGTTTTACCCCCTTAAAGATTGAATTTGCAAAAATCCCTTCTTAGTACATTATAAAAAGAAGCCCTGTACAGTAAAATTCATCAAAAATCTTTAACACCCCCTAAATCGTCTTTTAGGAGTAGTTTTGAAAAACTAATAATGAAAACCTTTACTTATTTACTTAGGTTAGTATTTATGACAAGTTTCAATTATATAAGCCCAACAAATTTTCACCTTTTCACCTCCTTAGTGGTACAATTGCCAAAAACCAATAAATACACGAATTAAAGAATTACGCTTTTGGTTGATAAAAAGATTTATCAACCGAAAGCGTAATTCTTTAATTTCAACAATTAATTTCACGTGTCACACTTTAAAGCGTAGAAGTTTCACACAAACTTTCAACCGACATTTACTCCCTTAGGGGTAGAACATTCGAAAAAAAAAACCCATTGTTGTGTTACTAACCAAGAGCGTAAAACAATCATTTCTGCGGTTTAACCTTCCAAATCGAAGAAATTTCACATAAAGTTTCAACCCCTATTTCATCCCCTATGATTTGAATTTTCAAAATCCAATAAATACATGAATTCTTTTTATCAACTAAGAGCGTAAATCAAAAATTTCATGTGTCCTATTTACAAACTATAAAAATTTCTTACAAACTTTGAACCCTTTTTTTACCCCTTTAGTGGTAGAATTTCCAAAAACCAATAAATGCATAAATTTAAAAGTATTGAAGCAGTCTTGAATATGAAGCAATTTTTTGATAAGGTTTAATACCAAGATACAAATAAAGAGCCTTTTCTAGCGACGACATTTCAATTAAAATTTTAAAATATAAGAACACTTATTGTGGCATAACTATATTAGTTAGACATATGCTTTCGCTACACTTTTTGTAAATAATGATGTGTTCTGCAAAGTCATAGTACATTATTTTATTCTATCATCAATAGTTTTCGCAGCGCACACGATTTTAGGAATATTTTGGGTATTTTTTTTACACCTTGGGTTACATTATTGGAGTTTTAGTAAGGATCCCTAATTTTTTTGAAAATGTAATATAGCCTGTCACCCGGAGATAGTATAGCTTCGCAACAGTGAAAGAATTTTTCAAATCGGTTCAGTAGTTTCGGAGCCTATTCAATGCAAACAAACAAACAAACAAACAACCAAACAATCAAATCTTTCCTCTTTATAATATTAGTATAGATATTCGCCTAGATTTGTGGGTGGTTCTCCGTTTCACACGGAAAAAGTGTGTCCGTCCTTGGAGTGTTGACGTACAAAGAACTTGTTTGCTGTTAGTTTATTGTCGTTTTAGAGACCATAACAATAACTTTAACAGTGCATAAAAATTAACAGTTTATGAGAGTCAGATATTATGTTATCCATCGGATACCATGTAACGAATCGCTCCATTGGAGGGGTTGATTGATAACTAGGATAGAATAGAATAGCGGAGGAATACATTAGGGCTTACTGCCTAAATAGGATCCATTGTATCCCTGGATTATGTTCCCTTGGTATCATTTTCGACATGCCCGCGAGCGAAGCCGCTGGCTATAAATATAAGAAAGCTTAAAAATCTCTCTTTTATCTTTGTTACATAGGTAAAAAAATTAAAGTGCAGACACAACACAAAATTGTCTAAATCATGAAATAAACAATCTAATAGAAAAGAGCATGTTTCTTTTGAAGCTAAGCCATAAATTACCGTATTGTTTTCTCAAAGCGTGTTGTGGAAAGTATCTGAATTCATGGGAACGCTATCAACAACAATCGTGCGGTTTTTACTGCTTTGGTGTTAGTTCATCGTTTCTATTTATAGGAGTTTAGTTTTTAGTAACTATTTGTTAACGATAAAACTGCTCCTGGGTTATGTATACTAATATTATAAAGAGGAAAGATTTTTTTGTTTGTTTGTATACCGAATAGTCTACGAAACCACTGCTACAAGTTAGAAAGCTACAGTATGCCTGAAAACGGGTCCTGTTAGATGGTCCACGGGAGCGAAACCGCGGGGTATAACTAGTTTTATTATACATACCTAAGTATTTCGAATATATTCTACCCGTTTCATGATTCCGGTTTTGTTACCAAGCAGATTTAGCAAACATTGACTTTAATCCTTAAGACTCCTTTCATTGATACGCAAATTTTATAAAGATTCACGAATAGACATAAAAATGATCTGAAGCTTTTGTTTAAGTACCAACTTTTTCAAAGATTTTGCATAGTATTTTATTCAAGTTAAAATTTAATGAATTGTTTTATTGTCCACGATACTGTTGTCATTTTGGAGCATATTGCAATACAGCTCCATTGCCAAACCCTGCTGTTGTTCCGTCAAGTTGCCCTCCACCCACTTTGCGAGGTTGGCCTTACACCTTCCTACTTGGGTTGTAAGGTCGTTCAGGGACTACTTAATGGACAGGAATCTTAAACTTTTTATTAATAATAGGCTTCCGTTTGATTTCTATCTCACCTGCTGGTAAGCGATGATAATGTGGCAAGGGTGAAGCAGGCTTTCCTGTACAAGTAACATATTCACTCTTGACTTAAAGACGCCCAAGTTGTGGCTATCAGGGAACACAGACGGCAGGCTCCTTAATATAATCTACAACTTATTAAAACATTAACCTGTTTCATTCCAGTCTGGCAGCGAACGCACAGAGGAGGGCGAAGAGAAGGACTACAAGGCACTGTACGAGGCGTCGCAGAATGAAGTTAAGCGCCTGCGCGAGCTGCTCTCCACCTCCGAGCAACAGCTGCGTGAAGCCCGCGCCACCATCACGAGGCTCACTCAAGTGGTATGATATTCACTAGCTATATACGTGTGGTAATATAGAGGTAGGCGTACACTTCATTGTAAAGGCAGGATCCTCCAACTAGACGAGTGTTGTGTCTGTTCCGAGCAACTGCCACCATCGACCATTCAGCCCAGACTGATTTCTGAAAGATGATGATCGGATAGAAATCCATCCAATCCTACTTAAAGTTGGTCATTAGTCTTATCCAATCAATCATTTAATTATTTATTCACACATAAATTTGTTTTTACGACCAACAAGAACAATAAAAATGCAGTACCAGCTTCATCGTATCTCGGCGGGCTCACAGATTTTAATAGAGATATTCTTTTAAGACTATTCAGCCTCTATGGATTGAATAATCCATAGGTCATCAATCATTTGTTTTTTATTTCGCATTCGTTATTTAAAATGCTGGATGCGTATTCTTGGCCAGTTAATAAGTCATATAAATGCATTGCCATAGAATAGTTGAATTCCGAAGTCAGAGGCCTGTAGGGTCCTCAGAGGCGGCTTCATTAACTCTGACACCAGAGGTGGGCACATCCTCACACGAAAAATAAAAGATGAATTCTTTGAAATTATTTTCTTATGTTTAACAAAAGATAATAAAGGCATGCAAATGCTGGTTACTATTTATTTATAGTATAAAAAAATATGCGTATTAAGCTGTGTGTAGCAAGTCTGGTTCTATTTTTCCCTAGTACTCCATCAATAGCACTCGCTTTCATCGGCACCCGTTTTATACCTAGTCTTACACAAGCTTTCTGCTTCCTTGTGTGGTTTGGTGCCATTGTATGGAACTAGTTATTTCCCGTGACCGTCATGTTCCTGTAGGAATTACGTCTGGGAGAAGAATGTCAGAGAATGCTCATAAGGTAGACGTTATGAGCATTCTCTTGTATTGTTTTGCCTTAGAATTTCAAGAATACTTTCACCTTGAGTCCGTGATAGTCGTATGCCTATTATACAAGATTTAATAAGGTTATATTAACTCAACCATACCCCCAACTGTGTTACTCCATACGATGTTAAAAACTACAAGGTATTATGTGCTTTCGACTGCAATGTTTAAAATGTGGCGAACAAGTATTTGTGTACTTAAGCCTTTGCAAACGTTAAACAGGTTTGTTTTGTACGTGCAGTTTGTTGATAAACCAATTATTTTTAGCGCTTACCGCTTACACTTGCCTCGCATATCTTTTTGTGTGACTTATCATGGAAACCATCTCGACAACATCTTGAGAGATTATTTTTCATTTTTGCTTTGCGTATATATTGATTCTTCAAGAAATGTTTTAAATCATATCACTTAATATTAATCGATATAAAATACTGCCCAGCCCAACTTGAAATTTCTCACTAAACTTTCTTTTGTTAATCTGTCAATAAAATTCTATCTATTGGCTATCCCTCTCTTAAAACATTGTAACCCAGAAATTGACACATTGATCTATTAATATTTGTAACGTGTGTTTCACCTTCACCGTGACTACGTGTTTTTCTAACGTAATTAGCTCTCGACTATTTCCGATGGTTTGACTAATTCCCGCCTACGGCACAACACTAATTATTTGCATAGACAGCTGACAGATTGTGGCGCGAGCTTCCAACCTTACCATTTATATTTATGGGAGCATATGCTATGATATTTTACAGATTTACAAAGCGAAAGTTCGTATTGCGTTTTTATTGGCATTGCTTGCGATTTTATATTTGTTTATGATGAATTATGATTGTTTTATATCTTGAAACCTATGTACTATCTCACTGAGTAGGTGTTTGAAGGTAAATTTCTTCTTAATTACAGAACCAAAATTCGTCCTCGGAGACGGAAAAAAGAGAAAAGCGGGCTATGGAGAGAAAATTATCAGAAATGGAGGAAGAATTAAAGGTAACTTTTGAAACATTCCTGAACAAACTCGAGGCGGACACATACACAACACATTATATATATCTGCAAACATAGTTGATTTGAAAAATATAGCATAACCGTTAGTTTGTCAACTTTGAATCTAAATCGAAATAGTGGACGTCAAGATAGCTGCTGCCGCCAGAAAAAAAGGAGATAATAATAAAATTGACATATTGGTGTTCGTTTTATAGCAATTGCAAAAACTAAAAGCCGAGAACGAAAGGCTGAGGGCTGAGAATCGTGCCCTTACGCGGGTCGTGAGCAAATTGACCAACTCTGCCGCCAAATAGGTAAATGTGTATATTAATTGAGCGCTCTGCTCAGTGGCGACACCGTGCGGCTTGCGCCGGAACTAAACCGATCGTCGCTCTCGCTTACACGTTGATATTCACATTCCTCACACAAACACTGTTGATATTTTCGCTAGGCATTCGCACACGTCCTCCTTTTACCATATTAAATGGACTTCCAATTAGCATCGCATGAAAAATCTTAGCGACATAGCGATTTATTTAAACATACGCTTTGACACGCTTTTTAACTTTGATATCGCGGTAAAATGAGAACGTGTGTGATCTAACTTGCATATGAGTGATATTTTTGATTTACTCACTTTTACAAGTTTCTCTTTTATATTTTTCACAATGTTTGGCTTTTTAACTAAACTGATGCATACTGAGTGAAGTATGCTAGTGTTGTTACAAGTTGATTTTTGTATAAAATTGACACATTACAAAAAAATTCAAAGCATTTCAGCAAGATTTGATCATAATTTTTGTAACTGACACAGCAACTACCATAGACGCAATCTTTTTATTATGACAGCCAATTTTGATGAACTATTTTTATTTATTTAGAAGCTTAAGTAAAGCAAAAATGAGGTTGGTTAATTTTTTTATTATAAAAAAAGGAAATGAGATTTCGCCACCTCTATAAGTAACAAAAGCATAGTTCTGGCCAAACTTCTTGGCCGCCCTAAAGTCGGCTACAGTAGTATATAGTAAATCTCTTACAAAAACAACACCGCTCTGAAGTTGGCTCTCCGATGCGCAAGGCACGGAGCGCATCGGAAAGCAAGCTTCAGGACGGCCAAGAAGTTTGGCGAGAACTATACCTTAAACCCAATAAAAGGTTTTATCAATCAGGGCAAATTAGTTTTTTCCCTTTTCTAGTGCAATTTCATGCCTGAGAGCCCAATAGACAGGGCTGTGTAACAGCAGCATTTATAGCTGAACTAAAGTAGCAGGGCATACCAAACTGTAATGCTATTCTGATTTCGATGAGATATGTAAAATGAACATGAAGTGAGCTCTCAGTCCATCTAAACAAGGTGGAATGACAGGTCACTTCAATCTCACTCCACCTTAGTTTTTACGGTGAGATCTTAACAAAATAGACTAGCAGGTATTCTTCAACACACTATCTGTCCTACTCATTACACAGGCGTGTGAGCGAGACGCACGATAGCAAGAGCACAGTCGCGCAGCGTCGCGGTATTTGTCGAGCCCCCGCCCCACTATGATTAACAGTGTGTTATGGCGAGCATGCTTTGGTACATGTCTAACTTGCGTGCGGAAGTGTGTCGCTTGTATCGCGGCCATGTTGCGTGCATGTGACGTCATCTGCGTACCCGGAGCGTTATCGTAATGGCGGTTACGCAATGCATCCGATCCGTGTTTGTGAAATTTGGGTTCCGAAGTAGCCGTAGTACTTCTTGTAGGGAAGCTTACGCACTACATCCGAACTCTATCCGTCGTAATTCAGAACATTTTGAACTCGGACCCGGATCACGGACACGGACTTGTAGTGCTTAACCGCCTTAAAGGTGTAACCAAACTGCGGTCAATCGACATTTATCAGACTATGTAGAACGATGTATGACAAAGTATTTTATGTGAGCGATTTGTAAAATTATAACCGATACTTTTTTGTGTGACCA
Source organism: Orthosia gracilis (assembly GCA_947562075.1). Taxonomy (NCBI): domain Eukaryota; kingdom Metazoa; phylum Arthropoda; class Insecta; order Lepidoptera; family Noctuidae; genus Orthosia; species Orthosia gracilis. The sequence goes on from OX387268.1 coordinate 8,253,645, forward strand.
ATGTTTTGGAACGGTCGTAAATGTCATTTTATGTGTTCTGTTCTCACCGACTTAAGTCTCTACAATACAAGAGGTATATTGATTGATAAATAAAACCACAGTAAGTGCACTCAACAAGTAAGAAATTCAGCAGGCAGTCAAGTTCTCTTCATTTGAAGTAATGCTGTGATCTTTGTTTTTTTCATGTACCTGATCGTCTGAAATAATTGCGTACACTATTATAAAAAAAGGGTTGCGTACTATAATGTATACTAAACCACGGGGTCCCAGCGCTAAGAAAGAAAATTTGGTTCAAATAAGTCTCACTAGATGGCGCGACATATTGAATTGTGTGTATATTTAACATTTTCTGGAATTGAACATAAAAATTGTATATTCTTGTTTAATCAACTCTCCTAATCACATAATTGTGGAATATGGGGGTCTTAATTCATATTTCAAAGATTATTTGAATGGATCATTTAAAATTGATGCCAATAGAAAGCGCGGTTTTAAATATCTGAGGCATTCCACTCGATTGTTTAAATTTGTATTGTAACACATTTTGGTACAATGAAACTGTAAAAACATGCAAAAAATACTATAAAACAAATCTTCACTGTTTTTATATAAAAAAATATTCATGCTCCGAGTAAACCCTTTTACTTGCAAGTCGCTAATAACACCATCTATCTATCGCCATGGAACGGAACCGAACGCGAAAGATGTACAAAAAATAATCGGTTTAATTAGACGAAACACGCTAGTATCGTCGGCACGGTTTCTTTGTATGGGATGAGACATCTCTATGCTAGAATTATATTATCTGTGACTAAACTCACTGATAGACTAGTATGTCTTCGATCGACTGCAGTTTGCATCACTTTGATGTGAATATTGACGATATTGTTTAAACCTGTGTCGTTTACGTACGTAACGTTTCGTGTACGCGTCGGGAGCGTCGCGTGTGCGTGACGTATGTGGTAAATACATGCGCCTTCATCCATTGTGTTTTATCAGAACTTTTATTTATTAATAATGTTGGATTACGTCATTACAATAAGAAATTATCATTGTGAATGTTGAAAGAATGTTCGTTACCTACTGTTGATAAATGAATCGTTTTACCATTGTAATAGGGTTAAAATCGAAGCGCATTTTAAATATAGAAAAAAGTTATATGTTCACGACAGAAAGATTTTTTTTTATCAAATGATGGATAGTAAAGCGGATATAAAAATCCAGTTGGGAGTGAGACTAGTATTTCTTGTCTACTGAATTTAATCATATTTAAAGGCAGTAGATATCAAAATGTTTGAAAGCCTGAATAAAACACAATGTTCAAAACCGTTGGCTAGCGTGTGTTGCATGACCTGTGATGCAAGGAATATACATTACTTGTACTGTGTTCATATAAAAACATCAATGAAACATTTGCAATAATTCCACATTGTCATGCACTGGAATCAGGCAAATTATTAGGATCTACAACCAACCAGGGGCTGTACTACAACATGTCAACAACATCATGATTCCACTGTGAAAAATAGTGCTCTTCGTTCTGTATACCTCCGTCTCTGTCTCTCTCTCTCTCTCTCTCCCTCTCCCTCTCTCTCTCCCTCTCTCTCTCTCACACGCAGTGGGACCACGATAGTTTTGACATAAGAGAGTAAGATGCCAATAATCCTCAATCCTTTCTTCAACTTTCAAAACTTAAATGCCGCGCTGAATGTACTGAATATAATTGTATAATACAAATAAGCCCTCAGTTTACCAAAATGATACTAGGCTCTCATGAATAGGGGCAGCATAAGACATCAAAGGCTTTATAACTATAGGTTTGAACTATCCTAACATACACAGCGTTGCGCACTTGTAAATATGATATACGCTTTTAGTATTATTGATATGGACTTACTGTTCGCTTGAAGCTCCATACTTGATGACATTGTTTTATGACGCTTGAATGTTACGCCACAGATTTGTTTGAATTTTATATTCATTCTACCAATGATGTGAGGTCTTATAGTTAATGATTAAGATTGATCTTCCTTTGGCATTTTAATAATATTTGCTATTTTATCCGACCGCCTCAGAAGGAGGATTTTGCCGATACAAGGTCCTTTTTTAACTTGGTGTCACAGACAATTTCTAAAATCACATTGCTGATTTTAGACTGTGCTTGAAATACTCGCCAAAGGTTTTATATAAATCATGTATTTATTTTACGATGCAATTTTTAATAATTCAAGAGTCTTCGAATACGCGATGCGTATCATACTACCGTTCTTTCAAAAATTTACCGAATTGGTATGTACACTTATGTTTTCTTAATATTGGTAGGTTTTAAATATTGGTTTGATTTCATTTCACATATGCATCGTGAGTATTCCATTACATAAACGTTCAATCCGAATTTCTCCCCCTTCCTATTGTTTTTTTTTACGGAAAGTGTGACTAAGTAAATGTACAGTTACAACTGTGCCACTCCCATTGGTTTGCTCAGTTTATGTCATTGTATCATAGGATTTGTTGTGAGACTCCCATGTTGTACCCCCCGTTGTACCTTGTTCGTTCTGTTTGGCAACCTTGTCTGCGTATTCATTCAGAAAATATGTATGGGACACTGCAAAAGGTTTGTCTGATATTGTTTTAAAGTTTCATAAATAATGAATGAATACGCAGCCTTCTAACACCACACACACAGTATTTATGGCACATAGCATTTACATACCATTAATGACATCCACAGTATCAACAAACGCTCCAGGCTGAGAACCAGCGGCTGAAGGACGAGAACGGGGCCCTCATCCGAGTGATCAGCAAGCTGTCCAAGTGAACGAAGTGACGCCACCTCACGCCGCGCCACACGCGTCTCCTACAATCATATAGTAACATATTCTAGCATAGCTCGCCAACTATTCATCAGCAACGCGTCCACTATCGGCGTGTTCTTTAGTCTGTTATTTCAAAGGTTTATTCATATATATTACGTGTTATTTATTCAATGTTGATAGGCACTTGAACTAATCGAAAAATGTTAAGTAATCATTTTAGTTTGCGAATATTGTATGTAATATCGCCCAAACTGTTCTGAAACATATGTGTAAAGACGATCCGCCAAACGTTGCTGCTATCTAAAATGATATTTATGAATTTAAGTTAATTTATAGTGTCATGATTTATTTACGAAAGTCTTACAGCCAGTAGAAATTATTAATGAAATTTTCGCCATGTTTTAATACTTTAAATTGTTAGTCAAACTAAATTTTAGGTCAACCCCAAGTTATGTTTAAGCTTCTACCTAAGTATGTTGGGGTCGGCTCACAGTCCAACTAAATGCAGCTGAATAACACTCCAATATGAATTTTCGAGCATTATACACAAACAGATAAAATTACTGCAGTACAAAATCTGTATATTATGCTTCTATGTTTTATAGCAGTCGTTAATTTTTATTTTTTCACTCCTATAGTGTGCACTGTACTCTATAACTTTTATGTAAATGTGTATTCGTTCCTGACTTTACATGCTATGCGTTTCCGACTCTAATGAAGTTCCAGAATACAGCTTCTTGTAATTTTGGAGGACATTGCTGACCTTGAGGCTCTAATACGTGAATTCATCAATATTAAAATTACAGAGATCTGTATACATATTTATCTAATAATATTTCAATATTTGATAAATACTATCTAGAGCTTAAAATTTTCCTTTTTTTTTAGAAAGCATCTTGACAAGAAATTGGTTACATATTGGAAATAATCCCCAGTTGAATGACCAGTTTTGCTAAAACCTAAAAACTTCCTTCGGACACCCCTTATAATTTTTTTCTGAAAGTAAGTGCATATTCTTGTGATAATAAAAAATGTTAGCGTTTTAATTAAAAAAAAAGCTCTTCGTGCCACCTTCTATATAATAATAACATTAACTTGCTTGCTTTAATAAGGGCATGGTTTTGGACGCGATAGTAATATTCGCAAAATTGTTTGGCATCATATGGCAATTTATTGGCCAATTTTAATTAAATTGACTTTTATTATGAACTCAAAAAAAAAAAAACTCAAAAAAACTATAATTGCAAGTCCAAAAGCAACAGAATAATTTGGCTTTCAGAATCACATTTATGAGTGTCATAAGATTTTTCTTATAATACAACTTATTAGCGTTGTGATTTCGAAAAGGCCAGTAAAAACAAATTACATTTTCGAAAATATCATACCTGTATCACTCAATTTATTGTAATTAAATGATCCTATCATGTGTCTTACATCACATCTACAATTTATTCCGTTTATGTTATTATTTATTTTCGTATAAGATTATTTTCGTGTCGACAGCTATACGCGAAAAAATTGTTAATTTTGTGATCGACAATATGTAAACCCACTTGCCTTTGCCGTGACATGGTCGCCTAAAGTGTACAGACAGAAAACATTCAAGAACAGTTATCCAAGGGGCATTTAAACAGCGTGTCTTAGTGAGACATAAAATTACCTTATGTCTCTGCCAATTGGCACCTATCATCACAATATCTATCCTAAAAACTGCTATTCTGCTCTCACTTTTGTCGTCAACCATGAATTCTTCCACATTCAGATTGCTGTAATTACATTGACTAAGTGTTGTATCGAAAGTGTGTTTTTATAATTAAATAAGGACCTGTTCATTTATTTTGAGAAAGTATTATGTACTTATTGAACGTCATTCGTACTTAGTGACGTCGCGGAGTCATCATTATCAACTTGGACGCATGGACTGTGTGTCTATGCGTGTAAGGTTTCATTTTAATAGTTCTATTTGCTTCCATAAGTCATGGCCTACCGTTGAATATATGAGCTGCGAATGATGTTGAACAGACCCTCATAAACAATGGTTTATGTATAAATCTGTACAACAGTAGAAATTGTAATTGTTTCTCATACTTCCAATGTTAACTTTAAATGTATAAACTCAGTACCTACTATTAAAATGGGACGCTACAGTAAAGAACCACATTTCTCGAGGTGTATTTTTTGTCGATAACTTTTGACATACCTATTCCTAAATAAGTGTAAAGTAGATTAGTTTTACTATGTTTTTTTGTAGAGGGCTTGATTCACCCGCCATAAATGTTATATATAGCTATGTATGTCGCATAGATATTGAGTTGATGAAATATCTACTCATTGACATAAACCTCAAAATTGATAAAAATAACAATATCTTCGCGACATATGTATCTCGAATTACTAATATATTAATGTATAGTTTTTTTTTCTAGGCAATAGTCTATAGCCGATTGGATTGATTTGTGATATATCGATTTTGTACGACAATCATAGAAACTTTTTTTTGTATTAGCGAAATAGACTGTTGATTACCTTTAAAATGAATTTATCGGGGCCATAAAGTGATTGTTTATATGTTTTGCATGTACTGAACAAGGCCTAGCTTCTCTACAGACCAAAACGACGTAACGTACGTTGTAAAGACTAGTGAACTCTCGTCGTTGACGAGACTCAAATATCTAGGTCTGATAACATAACTCACGACTCCAGGCCACGGACTCGAGCACTGACAATGTGACACGGTCTATGAAATATTTGTTATACATCTGTTTAACGTTTAAGTTACTAGTGATGCCTATATAATAGTGTCGAGCTCATTGGCCCCAGTAGGGCACTAACATGCTAGTCTAAATTAGCGGCGAATATTTCCCGCGTTAGATGTGGTCCAAACGGCCTCGTACCTACGAATCAAACACGTTTGTTTGCATTAAATCTTTGCCATGTTCCCAGCAGTTGTTTGTAATTATATAGCACTGTTAACAGTTATTGATAATATTATTTGAGGCTTTCATATCTATCGAGTCAAAGATTGTGGTCGATGCGCCGTGAATGGCCTACAAAACCCGGCCTCGCCACTTACTTATTTGACGATAAATACGTAACTAGGTTTGAAAGACCTCGTATGTTTATGTAGCTGTTTATTATTTCAGTTTTTTTTTTGCCGAGCTGTATAATAAAATTAACGTTAATTATTATTAAAAAGAACGTTTATGTAAGCTTGTTAAAAGTAATGTCGTGAAGATTGATAAAGATTAAAAGGGACTTTTATAAGTTTGTTAAATGGTAAAATGATTTTCGTATAAACTATATGCTGTATAAAATTTGTAAACCTACATTTTCTTTTTCTTAGTGATCCTGAAAATTATGTTCATTTAAGTTAATATTTATTTGAAAAGAAAGTTAAAATAAACAGTTCTTCATTATATTTTTGTTTTGTTTTGGTTTTTCTTCTTACAGTCTTCCGTGCTCTTTTATTATCTCTGCTGGGTTTTTCGACTTTTATTTTTTATACTTCTCTTGGAAAAACAATCGATGAGTTGAGTTCTTGGATTGTTTTTTTGCGTAGAAACTCGGACGGTTAATAGAGAGATCGTCCATTAGTGTTAATGACTCTTTATGGAACCTTGACGATAAAAATGCGCCGTGTTGGTAAATCGATGTTAGGCACAGAAGACACCTTGTTAATAATCCGAAGAAATTGCCGGTGGAAAAGCTTTTGTGATTTTGTTTAGATAAAACTAATAGTGCAATCGATGCCAGTTTCGAAGTTTGCCATTTGCATACATTCTATTCGCTTATTTGATAATAGATTTTTCATTCATAGCTTTTTTAAATGGCAGTAAAATTAAAATACAACTAAATCATTGTTTCAAAATTTACCGCCATTAAATGACTGACGCGTGCCTTTGGACACAGTTCGTTTAACAAGACTCGATAGTTAATATTATAAACTCGGGCTTCCAGGCCGATTCTGCAGTCTATAAGAATAAGGACCTACCGTCCTATCACAGAGAGAAAACTGATCTCTATAATGAGATGATTAATTCTTGATTAAATAGAAGCGTAGCTGGTCTACCGGACTCTGCGACACTGGTTTCGTATAACTATTGGGTAGAGAAATAAGAAGGAGTACTTAAGTCATCTATTTCAATAAACTTCTAAATAATATCTACTATATTTAACTGAGCTAGGTACTCGAAATGCCGACAAAAACCGTTTTAACAAAAAAAAACCGTCGAAATAAGGAAATGAAAGACAAAAAATAATACTTTCAGTCGAGCTTTTTGAGTAAAATTTCAAAATTTAAAAAACCCCCGACACATTTTCATGTTTTGTAATTTATCTACTACAAAGTAGATCGCTTCGATCGGTAATCTATTGAAAACGTAATTATGACACGATATCTTTCGAAAACACCCAGATTGAAACAGTAAAGCGCCCATAACTTTTGAACGGCTGAACAGATTTTTTTCAAACATAGCTAAGAACACTCGAAAAAATCACCTTTCAAACAAAAACAAAACTAAACCAAAATCGGTTCATCCATTTAGGAGCTATGATGCCACAGACAAACACACAGATACACAGCAACACACATCAAACTTATAACACCCCTCTTTTTCCGTCGGGGGTTAAAAATATACAATGAGAAGTCTAATTGTGAAACTCTTCCTTTCTTTTTTTTCTTCATGGTACTTTTTCTCGCGTCGTCGGTGTTAGACACACCTTGTATATCTATTATACAATGTGTCCAGACCTGTAGTAATATAACTTTAAGGCCGTAAAAAACACTTAATTTATCGACAAAAAAAACATCACTTATGGGGTGAAATGAACCACACCCTCAAAGATAGAGCAATTTTAGTACCTGACGTACTTATTACGATATCCAAATAGTCTAATAACCGTAACTTTGGACCTAGGTCTCACAGAGGCGTACATTTAATCTTATTTTTACGGCCATAGCAGAGAAAATCTAAAATAATATTCAACTAACACTCAAAAGATAAGATATGTATTGAGCCATAAAAGACAAATTTTAGACGTAATTTCACAAGGTTTTATCAAAATTCCTAAAATTCTGCAATATTTTTAGCGACACTTTTTTATAGGTTTTTAAAAGTACTTTAGTTGTCCTACACAATGACAAAAGAATCACAGCTTTAAGCTTATTAGTTTTAATTTTATCAGTGCATAAAAAGAATTGGTTAAACTGCAGTTCGTAGCCCGACTGCTAGGAGCTTCATGTCAATAAACATAAAACATTGTAGCTAAAAATTTCTTTTTTTTTTGGGTTTCTACACCTAGAGAGTATATAAAAAACGCAGGCGCGAAGGGAGAGCAACCCTCGCCCGCTGTACTCACGCTTACCTCCGCAGCTTCGACTTTGTTGGTCGCCTCTGGCCAACCGCTCAGCCGCTACGGCTCGCACGAGTGCCATTCCTTTGTTACGTAAGGGCGAAGGGATTGCACTTCTCGAAGCTCTGGAGACGATGCAGAAGCAACTTTAGTGTCTTGAGGTTAGGTTACAATAATTTGTTTTTCTCAAGAACGGTGCGTTACTATTTTATGGAAGTAGTGCCAGGGGACCGGTTAGGTTAATTTTATTTTTGACACCTATGATTTAGAGCGTTTTGGTGATTTCAAATTTACATAAAATATGTCTTTTCTACCTAAAACAAAAGTACATACAATATAAGTAGTTCTGGATGGATACTGCAGTGGTTCCATTCATGCGTTTTTTTGCCTTATAATTTTTGCAAAACTTTTGGCAATTAAAAAAAATATTTAGTGATAAAACCCTTCATCCGGTAAGACTGGAAGCCGACCCCAATATAGTTGGAAAAAGGCTAGGCAGATTGATTGATGTGGAATGCTTATATCGTCAAAATTAAGTGTATTTTACGGCCTTCAAGTTTTATTACGACAAGTCTGTTCACATTGTATATCGCTCCACGTAGATAGGGGAAAGAATGGAATGGCCTTAGAAACACGTGGCTTACGAAAAGGACTATAAGGAGTAACGTAAATAAGGAGTTTTTATAAAGTAATTGGTCTATATCAGGGTCTGACATTAATGACAATATTCGAAACTGCCGTCTTAATGGTTTGCTAGGAGAAATTCTAATTATCAGATTAATGAAAAGAAAAGAAAACTTCCCCATGCAATTGTTTTTTCATTACTATGTTTTTAGGAATGTGACTGTCCAACTACGTACAGCCAAGCGCACACATCTTTTGTTACAATTTGATAATAACGGGCAATGTGTTACTTGTGTAAGACTGTTGTAGTACACAATTAATATAAATATTTTTATATGTAAATCTAGGTGTTGAAAACTATATAAACTAACCACCTGCCATGTACGTTAGACACTTTTTGCTGACTCTTTGCAGCGCCAACTTTTTTGGTTTAACTTTAGGTCTATTTTTAATATAATTATTTTATATATTATACACAGACTACTAAGAGATACTATATCGTATGTATTATCTATGACTCTAGGTATCTGTCAAGCCTATATAACAAGAACTTCTCAGAAACTACGCAGCGTTGCTCTGCGGTCGGAGAATATAAAGCGCTTCGCAGTGCTTCACCTTATATAAATTGTATAAGATTGAGAGAGAAGAAAACTTAACAAAGGTTAATGAATAGTGTCATTAACATCTTTATGAAACAGACGCCATAGCACGTCGTTTTACGATGAAATGAGTAATATTAGGATCAGGCGAAAAATCGCACACTCGTTCGCTCTTAGACAAAACCACAGATTATTAACCAGAGATTACAATAGCATGCAAAACCTAAATGAAATGTCCAAATCGAGCTTACTAATTTTGCATTGAGCTCTATTATACCTATATATACTTATGTGTTACCTAAATACTACCTAAAATTATTTACGTAGGTTATAGTTCTCGCCAAACTTCTTGGCCGCCCTGAAGTTGGCTACAATGGCTGCGCAGTAGTACCTAAAATATGTCAAAAACAGCACCGTTTCGTGCCTTGCGCATCGGCAAGCCAACTTCAGGGCGGCTCAGAAGTTTGACGAGTACTATACAAGTGATAATGGCAACGGTCATTAATGTTTCGGCAGTACTCAAGGCAGGAATCAAATGCTTGATAGCGAGTTAAATACGATACGTTTTCGTCATCCTTTTGTTCTATCTCATAACAAGAACCGAAGAAAACTAATGAGTGAAAAGTGAATCTTTACCACCACATACGAACTTAATTCAGACGTGACGACACACTAACTGTAGAATTAGTGTGATCACGCAAAGTCAAACAGCCCGACAACAATCGTAGTCGGACACAGACACAAGTCACGTCTGGTCGAAGGATCCTATCTATCCAATGAAAAAAAAAGGTATTTTTGTTACGAAATAAATAACTTGAACTTGTATGGAGTTCGCGAGACTATCAACACTTCTATAATATGTAAGCAATAGATATGTATTTACCGAGTACACTTCTAATGTTTTACAGTAATTGTTGTAAACGTTATTTAAAAAAGAATCCGCATGTTATAACGTGTACTACCGATCTATCAAAAGAATAAAAAATATACTACGAGGGATGTATTCTATCTGACTGAATTATCACCTAAATCCAAGCATGTACCTACTACAGTATTAAGAGTACTTCTTCACCTTATATCTGTTTACCTACCACTATTTAAAATAAAATTATAACTAAACAAAGTTCGGGTGATATAAACGTTAACCTTAGAATAATATATTTGTAATAAGATAAATGTTTAAAATAATTATGTAGATTAGATTTTTATGCATATCACGTTAAATGAATTGTCCATTTTCACAACCGTGGGCTCTTAGTTGTACTTCAAATCTGCCTGATTATGTTAAAATGCATTAATTAATGACCTTAATAGCTATGTAGGTACGGTTGCCAAAACATGGCCACTTTTTTATCTTGTTTTTTTTTTTTTTTTAATGCCTGTTAATTTAAAAAGGTACAGTAAAATAAAAAAAACCTCGGATCTTTTCCATTATTCGGCAAAACTATTTATGATTTAATGGGTATCCGTGCTTAAAAGAACCATATTGTTTAGTAACAGTAGATTGCCCGTCCTTCTGCGGTTTACATAGTCAATACTCTCGTCCCGTACCAAATTATTTACAGTTAAGAATTCCGATAAGTATTTATTTTATATTTAGGATACCCATTCATACATACCTGTAATTTTCGCAATGTAAATAATTCCCTTGAATAAAGCCCCACTGGATATTAATTTCATATAATGAAATCCTGTCCTGATCTTAGCCATAACTAGATTATACTTATAATTGCCTATTTATTTATTTCTGATATTTTTAGATACCATTTAACAGTGTTCGAATATACTCAAAGTGTTTCCTCGATTTTTCTATTTATCTGTAATAAGCAGTTTAACGGCGGTTACGCACTACACGTCCGTGAGCGTGATTTGAGTTCCGAGTTCAAAATTTCCTGAATTATGACGCATAGAGTGCGGATGGAGTGCGTAAGCTTCCCAACAAGAAGTAGTAAGCTATTTTGGAACCGAAATTCCACGGATACGGTTCCGATGTAGTGCGTAAACGCCCTTTAAATATAAATATTATAATACCTATCTTGAATTTATTGTCCAAATAAAATGTTAAGCCGTGTTAAATATATGTAGAATACTTGAAATAAACTATTTAACAAAAGTATGCAATATGTGTATCTATCTATCTCCTAAACACACCTCTACTAATGCACATTTAACAGTTCCGTTGCAAGCGTATAGTCATAGACCCAGCACAAGTTAAGCAACACTTACCAAGGTTAGTCTATGGATGGGTTTTTTTTTTTAACTTATTTTTGGTTCGTTTGTTTTTGGACGGCTGACCCCGCTAGGGTAAGCAACACTTACCAAGATCAGTTTTTGGATAGGTTAAGTACTAAGAACAAGGTACAATAGACATTAATGCGCGTGAGGAATGTTCGATACCCAGATCAGTAAAAGTTTTTTAACGGTTTCCAGGCTCTCGATTATCGGGCTGTTAACGTAATCGATGAATAATCGCCGGTTAATTCTACTTTTAGTTTCTCAACACCAAGTGTGACAAGCGGTTGACAATTTGTCACATTTGAGAAAAATCTCCAAATAACCACATGTTACAGCAGTTTTGGGTTTCTGAGAACGTTTTTCAATGTTTGAAAAAGGTTCTCAGAAACACAAAACTGCTGCTGCTGTTTAATGATAATCTGAAAAGACTATTAGAATATCTTAAAACTTATAATTAATTAATAACAACAGGCAGGCGTTTTACTTCTGCTAGAAATATATATACGTATTTATTTAATTTAAAACTTCATGCATAAAAAAGTACAGAGGCGGATTTAATGCCAGGCATTTTCTACCATTCGACCTTTGGGATATTGAGAGATAAATACGTATGTATCTTATACAACTTCTTTATCAACACTCATATCGTAATATTCGAATTATAAACTTCAAAACGAGTTTAAATTGACATACTTTATAAACACAATACCGAAATTTAAAAATATATTCTTATTTTAACACTTTTTCTCTAACAAAATAATGCTATAAATAATTTGTTTTTCTATTCCGGTACAGGGCAAATCCAAGAAGTTAATACACCAAGGAGTTTCCATAAATATTTTTTTGTAATGGTAAGCTTATGCGGGGCGCGCCATTTTTATAGTATCTACCTATTATAAAAAGTTTTGATTCCAATTTTTACTTGTCTGTGGCAATGCGCGGTTAATGCGGTGATGTGCTGGGTTTTGGCGCCATTCATACATTTTGCTGTACCTACCTACTGAATTTGTCTTAATCTTTTGACTCTTTTCTTTTATTTAGTAGGTTCAATCCCAATGCCCATACATTCGTAGATAAATTAGTGTAAGAAACTGCTATAACTAGGTATTAAAACATTCGTGTGATACTATTAATAAACACACACTCATGTTTTGATACCCCTTATTATGCAACACTTTCATAAACTACTATTATTATATCTATCTAAAAACGTATTTTGTTTCGAGAGTTCTAAAATATTCACAGATGTATTTTAGGAGCGGTGGTGGGCCAGTTGTAATGGCAACGACTTACGTTTTGTAAGTCTTAGGCTCGAACCCACGTAGGCACTTGACTTTGTGCAAATTATTTTATTACACTTCACTTAACACTGTGAATGTAGTCATCGTAAGGAAATCGGCATGTCCTAGAACTAAAAGCCAAACCGATGACTTGTGATATCTACCAACCTGCACTGGACCCTTGTGGTGGATTACAGCCCATTCCCTCCTCCTCTCACAGAGAGGAGGCTTGTAGTGATAGATAGATATTGTATTGTATCGCAGTAGTTTGGAACATTATAGGCTTAATGATGTTGTGTTTATCTTAAACATGCTTAAGCACATTTCTAAGGTAGAGTTTTTGCAAAGTTTTTAAGGTAAAGTTTTGTAGTTCTTCCACGAATGGTGGAATAGGCGAGTCAAGATCGACAACAGTTCAGATGCACAGGTTCTAAGCACTATTTCTGGTATTCCGTCAGGGCCGCTAGCCTTGTTAACGTCGTGGTTGCGCAGCACCCTACGGACGTCCTTTTGATGGATGCGAACGTCCGACATACTTGTCTCGCATCCATCAGGAAAAGGAGGAGGCCGTAATGAATACACAAGTCCACATTCAGAACATTTATTTAACGAATCTGTCTAAATAAAAAAATATTGTACATATAAAATATAACAAAAATATTACTGTATAAATGACGAACACTTAATATTTAATCACAATATTATTAGTTTAAAATGTTGCTTGTGTGTCGTTTCTTAAAAATAAGTTTTCTATAAGCCATGGCCTTGGCAGTGACAGGCCTAGAGTGAGTCCAGTAAGTGATGTATTGTATCGAGATCAATAATTATTATCAAGAAATATTTTCAGTTTCGAGGCCTTTGAACAGGCCATGGTCTTATCGAATTATTATTTGCAGGTGAAGGTATTGAGCGATTTTTATACTTAAAATTAGTCCATGTTGTATTAGATTTGTGAATAGTTTAAATAATAACAGAAATGAATAATATCCTAATACTATTTTATAAAGCGTAATAAATACAATTTATATAGCTTTTCCAATAACATTCATCGTGCTGCCCACACAGTCCCTACATTTTATTTCACGTAAGTAAGTTAAAGTCAAATAATTTACACTTCGAAGCAAGTAATGTAGATTTATACAGAAATTGGATAGGTATCTACGTATTATTTAATATTAAGACTAACTTAAATAATATTTACAAAACAATACAAGAAAACATAAAGCAATACGGAATAGGCATGATTGTGTTATGTTAATACCTACTCCACCAGTAAACACCATGGTTAACCCTAAAATAATTATTTTGAAAAATTTAAAGTACTTGGGTATCCCAATTAAGAAACTAAATAATTCAAAAGGAACAATAAGAATATAAACTAATATTCCTTAATTTAACGCGTTTACAAAAGCATAATAGCAGAATTATTTTGGCATCAAATTCTAATCATTCGAAATACAACAATAAATACATTTAATTTCTTAATACATAAAGTATTCGTAATAATACTCTTTGTTCGTATTGTAGGGTTTTTTTGTAAATAATTATGAACAAAAAGTACACACGATTAAAGACTGCAATTCTCGTGTACTTCGCTAAAGAATCAGTCAAACTTCTTTCAGGAAACCGTTCGAACGATAGACTAGACTTTTTCTGGGTATTATGTAGAAAATCTATGTGATGACTATTATGCTAAGTGAGCCTTCCTTTGCGTAGTTTCAATGTTGGGAATAAGAATCGTAGAGTAGAAGGTACATGAGAATTGCAGTCTTGAATATTCTACACGAATCCAACACATTTACATCTTTGGTACAATACCTAGTAAGGGTTGGTGATCAACTAGCAAATGGGATTAATAACGAACCCTAAAACTATCGTATCGTTTGAACACTCGAGTCAATGGTAACCACTTGAAAGGGAAAATTTACAGGTAACATTTACACTGAGGAACACCAATTTAGCGTCGGATTTGGTTACCTAAAAAGTTTTTCGAGCCACTATGTGTCGTTTGCTGGGGATCGGTCAGCGCACGGCGACTCCGTTGATGGTGACGACGGCGTTGGGGCCCGTGGGCTCGGGTTCATAGGCGTCGGAGTCGCTTCGCCGGCCGTACGCCACGTTGTCGGTGATCCTCTCGCTGTAGGGCGAGTCATACACGTTGTCCGACACGTGATCGTAGATATGTCTACCGTTCGTGTCGTGGAGCGTCGCGTAGCTCATGACTGCGGCGTTTTGGTCTTCCTTGCGTTCGGCGCCTTCGATGTTCTCCGTGTTCTTTACTGGCGTGGCTTTACGGCTACGGAATAAAAATGGCATGTTAGTAATAGAATTCAGACCACGGTGGTCCATCTTAGCAGATACTAGTAACGGGGGATATTATTTCGCTTACACAGGTGCGCGATCTGTTTCTCAGAGTTCAGGCCTAGGACCTACGGCTAACGTGCGAGCTTGTTAATATATAAAAACTTTTTCATAAAAAGTAAACAGACTTCCAAAGCAAAACTTTAAAAAGTGCAAAAATAACATTTGTTTCGGAAGTCGGCGTCTTTAGTACGTCTTGTTTTTATCGTTTTCAACACTTTTTAGTGATTTGCTTTAGAAGTCGGTTTATTTTTTGTGAAAATGTTTTTATTTCTCTATTTTAGTTTTAGTACACTGTCACTAAAAAAAACTTTTTTACAAAAGATATTACCGACTTCCAAATAAAAAAACTACAAAGTGAAAAATAACTTTATTTTTGCAAGTCGGTGTCTTTCGTAGGTATCATTTTTTTGTGTTATGGACACCGACTAGTAGTATTTTTTTGTAAAAAAGATTTTTATTTTTCACTTTTTTGTTTTACCTATCTCATAGGCAAGTAGTTTAATAAGTTACCTTAACGCCAGAATAGATAACCCGAATATCATGAAACTTGAACATAACCGGTGAAATGAGAGATCTGCGTATCCCTTAAGAGCGTACTGGCGTGATGTTATGTTATGAAATGGTATAAACAATAAACAGACATGCGATCGCAGCAATCCCGAGAGATTTGCCGTTATTTATTAAAGAGTTCTGTCTTATATCTTCGAAGTTCTTCATCACATCTTCACCAAATTAAAATGGGACCAATTTCGAAATATACTCTTTCAAACAAAAAAAGAGTTTTCAAAATCGGTACACAACTGACGGAGATATCGGTGAAAATACACAAAAAAAACAAACATGAAGTCGAGCATAGAACCTCCTCCTTTTTGGTAAGTCGGTTAAAAAGTGAACAAAGTTTTAGGTAGTAAGGTACCTAAAGGATGACAAAATTTCCATAATAAGTTAATTTACACATTCGTGCTGTTTGGCGCTAAGTTTCTAAATACTCACAGCCTCAAATAAATAACTCCAAGCAGCATCAGCAGGAAAAGCACGACGCCGCATCCGACGCCCACGCTGAGCGGCAACGTGCCGTTCTCAGCAGCCTCGTTGGTGACGATCTCACAGCTGGGCTCTTCGCCGGACCACTTGCCGTCATCCATGCATTTGCGGAGGAAAGGCCCAACACGCTGGAACTGAGGCAAGCAGTGGTACTCGATAGAACTGCCGAACAGTGTGGAGCTGTTCGCGATGATGATGCGGCCGTTCTCAATAGTGCCTGGAGACTTGCAGTCGATTGCTGTAGGAAAAGAGTAATTATATTTAGTAATTGGTTATAAACGATCCCAAGAACCCAAGATCTTTTTGGTACTGCTTTATAACTACCTATTTTAAAATACTTACGTATACAGACAGGCGGTGCCCCGGCCCACACTCCCTTCGGTTTGCAGGTTCTGGTCTGGTTGCCTTGCAGCCCGTATCCTCGCTCGCAGCGGTAGTGAGCTTCTCCTCCAATGCTTAGCGTCGAGGTGGCGACTAACAGACCTACGCTGCCCTTGATCTGGATCGAAGGGTCTGTGCACGTTATTTCTGCAAGAAGAATAAACAAGACAATTACATATGTGTACACACACACAGCACAACACAGTTCTTACACAGTTCAAGCAGTAGGAACATCTACATCAAAGACCGTTTGCACGTCTGGTTGGTTGGACAAGCTGGTATTATGAAGGTACCATAAATTATGGTGATGGATGGATGTCTTTTACTGTTGCACGCAAAAACGATCGATCGAATTTTGTGAAGTTTACAGTAATATAGCACTTAAGTACATCAGAATAACACATAGACTCATGTATTACATCGGGTAACAACTAGGAAAATTTAAATAAGACTTCTTAGGTTGTCACAGGCTGCATAAAAATGCTGAAACCAGTCAGACTGACATGTTCTGAACATGTCAATGTAGCATTGAAGGATATTGTTACCAAACTTCTTTTACCTACTTCATAAATTATTTGAACTTGGAAGTTTACCTTTGCATACTGGCGCTTCAGAGCTCCACGTGCCGTTATCCTGGCACAGTCTCCTGGAAACTCCATCAAGCTGCCAGTGCTCATGGCACTCATATAGCACAGCCGCGCCGTAGTACGTCGCGTTTGTCGCCAGTGTCACTACGCCATTCTGGATCGGGCCTGGGTTACCGCAGTCCACGTCTGAGGAGAGAGAAAGGAGATTAGAGGACCCATTCTGTACATGCTGTTTTAAGGTTCCATAGCCAAAGTGTGTCATGGGGGTATAGGTAGGTTTTTTGGTCGACATCATGGGATCTTTAACAGTTATAGTTAAGCAGCTGACAATATTGTGGTTGTAATACCTGTATATGTATCTCGCCACAAAAATAATAAGGTAAACCTAATAGTTTTGGTAGGTTCCGACACGAATTTGGACGGTAATTCTATCTCCTACCGATAATCAGTATTAACAAAAAAATAACAATGGAGAATTTGAAATAAGAATCTACTAATCAGTATTTAAACCAATCATAAAATGTGGTTATTTTTAATTGAGGCCCAATAAAGGTTTTTTTTATTGAGATGAATGGAGAGAAGTGAGAGGAAGGCCAAAGGAAAGATGGATGGACTGTGTGAGGAGCGATATGAAAGAAAAGGGTGTCAGTGATAGTGTTACGGGCGACAGGACGGTATGGAAGAATAAAACGTGTTGCACCGACCCCAAGTAACATGGGATATGGACTGAAAAATTATGATGATTTATTTATAACAAATTTCAATTCGACTTACATTGGCACCTCGGCGTGACTCCGCTCCACTGCCCATTGTCCTCGCAGGTGGAGATGCTCTCCCCCACAACCTTGTACCCTCGTTCGCAGCGGTACTTCACCAGGGCTCCGATGCGGTAGCTGTTGCCGACGCTAGTGGTGACGGCCGTTCTGATCAGCGTGCGTCCATGGTTGCGGTCATTGCCAGTTACTGATACGATGCTGTTCTCCGGTACTACCGGGTCGGAGCAGCGGATTTCTGGAAACGTATTCTGGTGTTAGTTTATGCAAAGATGTAATAGTTGATTGCGGACGCTGAACTTAGGTAGTTTTGTCTGTAGAGTATAAGTTTTAGTCTTTTATCTAAATAAATACATACGGCTTAACGTACTGTTTATATATACGCTTTGCTTAAACATAACAGATGTGCGACAAGTCTGGTAACTACATAGCTAAGTAGGTCAAAATATTTATACCCATTCTCTGATTTAAAAAAATTAAGTACTATTTGTCAAACTCTAACTTATCCTGTCCTGTGTGTAAAAACTGTCATCACCGTTAAACTTGTAATAAAGTAGGATTTGACACGTAACATACTAGAAATCCAGAACTACCTCATGCTTTACGATTTTAATGTCGATTTCTGCTAGGCTATAATAATAATTTCCTAAACTTTGAAACTCTACATTTTAACATGTTTTTGACATTGATTGTTACTGAAATTATATTGTGACTTGAATTTAAACGTTTTCTAAGTACTTACCCTATAATAATAAGTACCTGGGCGACCGAGCTCTGCTCGGGTGAAAATAGAGAAAACGACGTTTTCTATAATTGAAACTTAGCTAGATCGATTTATCGCCCCCGAAACCCCTGCATACTAAATTTCATGAAAATCGTTGGAGCCGTTTCCGAGATTCAGATTATATATATACAAGTATTGCTCGTTTAAAGGTAGGTATTAGATTAGGTAAGTATCTACCCACGAGAAATTGGTCTGCTGATGCTGTTGTATTATAGTTTCTTGAAAATATATATAGGTATGTTGGAACTCTAACCCTCCAAGGTCTTAGTAAATACGTCTGTAGTCTCTTACCTTCACATCTGGGTGAAGAATCGCTCCATTGGAAGTCTTCAGTACAGACTCTTCTGACGGGGCCGACGAGCCTGAAGTTAGTGGTGCACGAATACTGGATGACACTGCCTAGGTGAGTGGTTCCATTTAGCAGGTCAGCTGATCCGTACGTCAGGGATGGAAGCTTGCCGCAGTCCACATCTGGAAGATTTGAAAGATATTATATTAGGTCAGTACCTACATTAGGGAAGTTCTTACGTAGTGTCTGTTGGAAAATAACGTAATTTTTTAGTAATACCACTCCACCAGATGTCGCTACTTTGGCAAGAGGTCCACTTGAAAAATGTGCCTGCCTAACTTATTTAATACTTTATCATAACACTATTTTGTAAAACGGATATGAGTAGAAGTTCTTTCTATTAGGTATGTATGTCATGGTCCAAGTAATTAATCAGGGCATTATGTATAAAGTCCGGGAATTATGCATCTAGCCAAGACAAATCGACCAATGTAATGAATACTGATTTAAATTTCTATATTTACCACATTGTCTGGTCGTCATGAATACGTAACGGTTGGGCAATTCGATAATTATGGTTAATGAATTAGACCAAGAGCGAGCGAAGCGAGCTCGGGAGCTTAGAGCACCCCGACACGGATAGGTTAGATTCGAAAGTGAAGACGGGAGCTGAAATGAGCGAGTAAATCAAGCGAACTCATCTCCCGTCATCTCCTTCATGTTAGGTTACTTAAGACCCTGCAGACAGATATAGGTGCCGAGCCCCACGCAGCGGCGGGCCTCCGTCGACTTTTTTGCTTAAATAGCAATAGTACTTACCTATATATTAAATCCTATGTCAACAATAAAATAATTTAAAAAATGACGTCTTTTTATTACCGGTCCAATAAGTGATGCCCATTATTCAAAAAGTCCGGTCAATTTAATTATTTAAATAGTTTTTATTATATTGCATATTGGACATTTTTCAAATTGCTCGCGCATTATGAATAGTGACGTATTAACCACTTGCTCCATAACATGGATATTCTTTATTCTGAGAATAATGTAGGATTTTTCCAAGTTTGCGCTACCAACTCTACATTATCATGTTCAGTGTCTGGTTTTCGACCATAATAAGATGAAAACCCATGAAAATTATTGTGGTTAAGAGTTGCTGGTGCTTCCAAAAAAAGTCGACAAAAACCGAAGTAGAGTAAGTTCCAAGTAGAGTTTCAGGAAAATTCACATCAACAGATGTCGCTACTTTGGCTAGACGTCCTCCACTTGGAATACGTATTTTATGATACGAGTTACAACATGACGTTGACGTCAGTTTTTTTATCTAACTAGTTGTTGTCCGCGACTTCGCCCGCGTCAACCTGATAAAACTAAAAAAAAACATGTTTTTTTTTACACGGAAACCTTTTGATTTTTCCTGCGAAAGTCCCGTCAAAATCGGTCCTACCGTTTTGGATAATACTCGGTACAAACAGACAGACAGATAAATATTTAAAATCCCAGTTCCCAGTACCCGATTGAGCTGAAATTTTTAACATACATTTGTTTCTCGTGACAATGTATTCGTTTTTGTATAACATTGTTTAAAAAAAGATTTTTTAATCATATCATACCAATATTATAAATGTGAATATAAGTTTGTTTGTTACGCTTTCACGCAAAAACTACTGAACCGATCATCATGAAACTTTGTACATATATTCTTGGAGGTATTAGAAGTAACATAGAATATATATATAAAAAAAATGGCTTCACTGCGAGCGAAGCCGCGGGTAAAAGCTAGTATGATATATTGTTTGAATAGATTTCGGAAAACCTAAGTGCTTTGACATGTGCCTGGACCTGACTTTTCAGTGCTGCCACCTGCACGTATATTTTAGAAAACCCTCATGGCCGCATGTCTTAATTATTCCTGCATTACTTAGCCAGCCTTTAAATTTTAATAAACCTTTAATAAATAAAACTGGTTTTAGAAAGTCATAGTATAGTTACGCTTTTCTATGACTTTCTAAGACCCGTTTGCCCCACTCTGGGCTATAACTAGGAGTTAGTAGCAAATTCGGCCAATTATGTATGACCGATACGTTATTTAACCTCGTGTTAGCAACTAACTCTGAGTAAAGTCTTAGTCGCAAGTGGGGCGTAGACACAGCTTCCACAATAAGCTGTAAATACTCACATTCGCATTTGGGTGACTCCCCGGACCACTCTCCATCTGGCTGGCACATGAGGCTGGACTCTCCGACGAGCTTGTGTCCCTTCTCGCAGTGGAAGTCGATGGTGGAGTGAACGTTATAATCGTAAGCTTCCATGTAGCCGCCGGCGGGGACTTCGGGATCGGCACAGGATATCACTGTAAGGTTGAAAATTCATGATTAAACAATACTATATGTTTGCGTCAATGTCGCTTGTATTTGCAACGTGTGTACGGGGTAATGAGGAAATCGCAAGATACTATGCTTGTTTCGACTCCCTCGTCCTATCCTCTCCCGCACAGTGCCATCGCAACGGGTGTGAGCGAGAAAAGCACATCTCGCAAATATTTTGAGACTGAGGGCAGCGGGACCTTAAGGCTGTACGTAGCCATCGTTCCTGCTCACCTCACTGCTATCAAAATCATCATCGCTAAAAGTGGCGGTCCACGTTAACGTTGAAGAACTTGTGCAACCCGCGTAAAGCCTGTTCGTCTAACCGTGGCCTCGAAGACAAAGACGAAAACGCAGTACCGGACTTAATTCAAATGAGCGTGTGTACTCGTATATCGTGGGCAAACAGTGCGTTCGATAATTCCTGCCCTTTCTTTTTCAAATTAAGTCGTCATCAGATGGCCTTCTCTGGACATCCAAACGTCAGATCCTGTATTGTGAAATTCCTTAATCCTAGTACAGTCGCTTGCCATTTCATGATCGGCAGGCTTATTACGTATCTTTTGCAAGAGCAAAATGATAGCGATTTTTGCGCAATAATTGCTCTTCCATACAGAAGTTTTAGAGTAGTTAGCGTTTTTTTTTTTTAAATAATTGCTTTTGACAAACAGCGAGCGATTAGCAAAGGATTGTGTAGGACCTACCATACCTACACCGCAGGTAATTCCAACTATTATGACATAAAGCGTTTGATCGCTATCTTTTTGCTCTTGCAAAAGATACGTAATAAGCTTGCGGTGTGTTAAACGCGCATCAACTAGCTTTTTCCCGCGTCTTCGCTTTAGCAATTATTGGTTCATCATACAAACTTTCACCTTTCCATCCCTTAAGGTTGCCCTAGTCGACGGCACGAACTATTTTGTGCGCGGGGTTAAAATGCTATCTCGTCCGACAACACGTGCGAAAGAGATAGGTGCTCTGATGAGCACTAAGAAGCTAGTTCGCGTACGAATTAGCACATTTGCAAGTTTGTAGCGAAATGGATCATGATTTAGGACCAAAACGAGCGAGCGAAATTTTATAAACAGAGTCTAGATATCATGAAACAACGACTAAATGTATATCTTCAAAATAAAATTATTTGCATTGTTGAAATACTTATCCATCCCTGTATGGTGGCTGTTTTGAAATTTTCCTTCTTCTTAAGGTATTTATTTCCGCCCAAAGAGGCGTTAAAAATAGTGTTGAAATATGGAACTTCCAACGCTCATAACCTTCAAATATTTTTCTTTGACCTTTTTGTTTCCATACCGGGCTAGATAATGATGAGAAAAATTGATATCTTTTTTTATTTTGAACGTAAATTGTCAAACAGTGGAGTAATCGCCAGACTACGTTAGTACGGAAGAATGAGAGACTTTAAAGATGATTTCTGTGATAAAATCTATACCATAGCCTTCCTATCAGGGTCTCAAACTAACTCCATATCATACTTCATCTAAATCGGTTTAACGGTTTTAGCGAGGAAAAAATCTGACAAACAGCCAGTTAATTTCACATTTATAATATTATGCAGTATAGATGGCTTTGAATCAGGTTTCACTAAAGCGTCAATGAGCCCCTTGCTTCATTTTTAAAGCAAGCGATGTCGGCGTTCTAGTCATATCTTGGACACAGTCCCTTGAATTCTAATTCGTAGTCATAATTAATATCATATGGAAAACCTGATAAAGGGTTCTTTTTAACCGAATGCCCAAAAAAGGAGGAAATTTTTCAATTCGACCGTAAATATATATTTTTTTATGTGTGTTCGCGGCAAACTTCGTCGTTTATGAACCGATTTTGATGATTCTTTTTTGTTGAAAGGGTGGGTCCCAAGGGTAGTACCATGATAAGGAAACCGGGATCTGATCATGGCATTCCAGAGAAATCAAGGGAACTCTTCAAATGTTATATGCATACATATAGCGATTTTGGTATTTTTATCAACAATGCAGTCATTTACACTCGAAAGTGTCATTTGGTGAATTGGAACTGATGGAGAAGGCTGATGGAACTCCATAATGCTAAGTTTGTCGCGGGTATAAGATATATCGAATAGCTTACCGACTATAATGAAGCAAATACTTATAAATAATTGGTACTGATGAAAATGGTAACATCGAACTGATCTAATGGTGAAGCCGGAAGGTAGGCACTGGAACTCCGAAATAAAACAATGGATCCTAGTCGAAATCAGCTTATTGGAATCGTCATGAGATTGACTTTGGCTATAAATGATTTTCATGGTATTTGGAGGTACCTAACAAAACTAAAAAGAGATAAATAAAAACTTTTTAACAAAAAAATCAAACCGACTTCCAAAACGAAACACTACAAATCGCAATTTTTTTTTTTCCCGAAGTCCGTGTCGAAAAAATGGAAAACAATAGGTACCGAAGACACCGACTTCGGAAAAGAAAGTTATTTATCGATTTGTAGTGTTTATCTAGTAAAACTTGCCAACCCGCATTAAGTAAGCGTGGTGATTAATGAGAAGTCTTCTGTAAGTAAAAAGAGGCCTTTGCCTACAGTGGGACAGTGTCAGCCTGGTATTACTATAAACTCTTTTCTAGTTATGTAACTTAGGGCTCGTTCACAGAGAACATCCATATTTCCAAAATCGTTTTAACGGATCCGTCGCTACTGGAGGTGATGTTCACACCGAATTTACAGTACCGATCATCGGGTCCATACTGACCCGTTGTATCGACAACGGATCAGTATTTTAATACTGTTGTGTGTGTAAACTAGCTCATACAGCTACCTACGCCATTGCCGAATAAAAACATATACGAAAAAGCGGACCTGTAAAACGGACAGCTGTTGTATTTTGTCTTATCGGTTATTTTTACTGGGTCTGGAATACTGTCATGTGTGTGAAGTCGCTCATACAAGTACATATGTCAGCGCCGAATACAAACGTGTACGATAAAGCGGACCTGTAAAACGGACCCCTGTTTGTGCGGGCACTTACATTCACAAGATGGTGTGTCATGGGACCATTTCCCGTCTCTGTTGCAGGTAAGGGTTTCAGCGCCGGCCAGCCAGTAATCAGCCTCGCAGTTGAACCGTGCGATGGAGCCGAAAGTCGTGGTGCCGTTCAGGAGAATGAAGGAACCCTTGTGGACCTGGGCGGGGGTGCCGCAGTCCACGTACTTGCACGAGGGTGGGGTACCCGACCAAGAGCCTCCGAGAGTACAGGTTACGCTCTGAAAATAAATCAATTCAGATTAAGAAAAACACACCTTTTTTAAGATTTTAGACTCTGTAGTTGGGTACGTCACTAGCAGTGTCAGTGGCGTTGAAATGGCATTAGCATATTTAAGCATTGGTTAACTACGGACAAAAAAACTGGGCCTAAGACAAAATTCACACCGTAAAATTATTTTGTGTTGCTGTCCGATTTATTCAAACAACGATGAATGGAAAAGGGTTAGTGACACAAGAGCAGTTGATACTTACTAATTTAGTTCAAAGTTATATTTTTGTATTTATTTTTATATGTATCTGGGTGAATAGTGCTCTGTGCCGGTATCGAACTCGAACCTGCCGTTGAGAACCAACCACCCGCCGCGCCTTTGAGTTGATCTTAGCTTTGGCACAAGAAATACTCAAACATAAATTTCATCTTCACTTACCGGTGGCCCAAAAAGTATGAATCCATTCTGGCAAGTATAGGTAGCTAAAGAACCAGCCTTGTGACCGTCAACAGTAACAATAGCTCCAGTAACTGGGGGTGGTTCGGGACACCAATCGAACAAGCACTTAGGAGCCTCCCCGCTCCAGATGCCCTCGTCAGCGCACATTCGTTCTGGCTCTCCAACCAGGGTATAGTTCTCTCGGCAGGAATATACTGCTTTCGCTCCGTGGGTTGTTCTTCCATCAACTAGTGATACTTCTCCGTCCTGGATTGGTGTGAGTCCACCACAGTTGACATCTGTAAGATTGTTTCGGGCTGCGTTAACAATAGTTTTTGGAAAAATCTTTCTTGCTAAAATATTAAGTAAGAATGAGAACCAGTACCGCAGGTTAAATTCGTAACACAGTATCTATGGCAAGGTTTTTTTTTTAACAATTTAACAACATTTATTGTGTAATTTACGTTGCCGACCAGACGAATTATTCAAATATATAAAGCAATTGAGAAATCAAATTCAAAATCCATGGGGTTGTGATAGAAAGTCGGTCACGCAAGGGCCGATCTGTTTCCAATTGATGGCAGCCAGTCGATATTAAATGTACAGTCAAGGATATTGGCAGTTCTGCTAACTAGGAGGTGGCTTGATGATGCGTCGGCCATCCATCTAATGTATCATCGTCAGGTCATCCGCCTCGATTACCCTCAGCAAATGAAAACAAGGCAATCTGACTGAAATGCCATGATATGCCGCATAGAATGCGATCGATCGATGTCACATGCCACTGCTATTTAGTTGCCCCTTTAAATGGACCAATGCATTGGCAATGAAATGCATATTTGATTTTACCTTCATTGCCATGCATAGTTATCGCGACACAATACACTCTCACAGCCTAAGTAACACATACCTAGACAGATATAAGTATAGGCTGGTTTCTGAATTGAGTAATATAAAATTGAAATGTGTTAAAATCTACTTTCTTGCGTTTTTATCCAGTTTTTTATGATAAAGTTTGACGAATACTCAACATCAATTTTTCTATTCAGTAATCGTAGGTAACTACCGCCAGTAACTACTGTCCACCAATATCTTTTTGCCAAACGAAAAAAAGTGCGTACTCCAGAAAAACAGAATCGAACTTACATTTGCAGCTCGGAGCAGACCCAGACCAGAAGCCATCCTTCTTGCATTCTCTGACCTTGTCTCCTAGCAGCATGTGACCTTCTGGACAGCGGTACCCGATGGACGCTCCAACCTGGTAGTTGTTCCCTTCGATGGTCGTGTTCAGCAGCTTGTCTGGACTCCCACAAGAGGGAGGCACTGCAGAAGACAAATTGGATATGATTGTCTGTGTGATGAAATCCATAAAACTTGGTTGGGTTTTGGCACAGTCGCATAAAACGCCTTATTTTTCGCTAAATGAAATTGGTTAAATTCATAAGAAGTACCTAGATACGCAATATTTCTGAATGACACGTAGAAAGAAGAAGAAGAAAGAAAAAGTGTGTGACAAGCTTGTCTACCTCGACAAGCTTGTCTAAAAGATGCGAAACAATTGCGGATTCCCGTTAGTAGATCAATACGATTCAGTAAAATAAAATCGAGCAATAAAATAGGAAGCAAATATAATCAATTTTATTAATAACGGCAGTTTGATCAAGTCGCGTTGCAATCCAAGTTATTAGTCCACAACCGCACGCAACGCCCACTATCGGCAATAAGTCGCACTGCGCCTGATTGGACCGAAGCCGCAGTGGCTGTGTTACACTATGGGAATAACCTGATTTCTTTCCTCTTTAAAGATATCAAGGCTCTTTGATAAGAGTTCGATGACCTGGTTTTCTTCTTGCTGATGCAGCTGTCTTGCTATTACCTACTTACAAAGGTAACTTGTATCTAGTATAATAGGACTTTGCAAATTAGGTACCGTCCACAAGATTGGCCCAACCACAGACATACATCTAAATAGATAACGCAAGTCCCTCCATCTGTATGAAAATCAAGCTTGTCACTTTTTCACAAACAATTTAAAAACAAATTTACTTTCCAATGAAAGAAAACATTTCCAATGCCACGGCCAATTTTTTCTATACATTATTTACAGCTCAATATGGCATAAAAAGGCATTTTTTATAGATTTCGGTGGATTTCCGGTTCCGATAATGCGAAATGAAAAGCTCAGATTCGATTTATCGTATCTTTACTCCGTTCTTTGGCACGCGAAGTACATACAATCGCGTCATCTAGTTAGATTTATATCTATGAGCCCAACCATACCAACTATTTACAAACAACGTGCATATTGCATAGTTCCAAAAACGTTGAATTTTGAACACTATTAATATGTATGCGCTGTTAACATTTGCGAATCAAACATAATTCCTTCTATTCAACAGTAAACAGTACTCAACGGGTACACGAGCGCGAACTCTCCGTGCTCGCTACTCAAATACAATATTTTACTTTAGGTTTTATCATGCGGCGTGTGCTAACTTTACAACTCGTGTATAATATGTCCATGTATAATATGTAAATGAATAAGTCCAGTCTGTTTTTAACCCTTAGAAACATTGAATCAACTCAACCTGCGTCCCTGCAAAATAACGTGTTGAATTTTCCTTCCATGATGAGATTTCATGGCGAAGGTTATGGACTATTAACACCTCATTAACATCATTTATGATTTTCACCGCGAAAAGTAAGCCATTCTCTGAGTTTCCACTTCTGACGATCAACGGAGAAACAATCAAACGATATAGTCACGAAAAATATCTCGGACTGCGGGCTGATGACAAACTTACTTGGAAACTGCACATCATTCATGTCAAAACAAAGTTAATATCACTATTGGCAGCGTTTCGTAAAGTTACTAAATGTATCCCGAAAAAAGTACGCATAATTATCTAGTAAAATCAAAACTCGAATACTTAATCGAAGTGTGGGGATCAGGCGCTAAATCTAATCTAAACCAAAGAACACAATACAAAATTATTAAAGCATTATTTAACTAGCACTATCTATATCCAACAGAAAAATTATACGAAAAAACTCACCTGCTAAATCTCACACAACTTAACACGTATTAACCTGCATTCTCATAAAAAAATCACCCCGAATTCCGGACAATCAAACATACAATTGCATGTGCACGGACTAATTATGACAAAAAAACAGTATTGGAGGGAGCACAGCTGTTCAATGATTTACCGGAAGATATAAAGAGACATGTTTTTTTAGTTTACTCTTAAATAAATTAATATTATCACACTAATATTAATTTATTTAAGAGTAAACTAAAAAAACATGTATGTACTCTATAACGTCGCCAACGCCCCAGAGGCAAATATACTACTATTATTTAGATTAAGTAACTCTGTATCTCATTTTAAGTGAACTGTTATTTGTAAGTTCTTATGGGAAATAAATATCTTGGAACATAAGGTCACACGAGTTTTTTCGCTCGTGTGAGGACTGGCTTTAAAGTTTGATACACATGAATTTAAATTTGTACGATGTGTAAAGTAATTATTTTCATGAGCACGCAACCTTGAACTTGCGGAGAGAACTAGACATCACTGAGGATAAATATTTGTACTGGGCATACTAACCAAGAGGAATGACTAGAATTTACTACCTGAGATTGAGACAAACAGCGCTATGATGCATTACACTCACTCCAATCAGAACATGTGCATTTGGTCACTGGTCATGGTCAGTAAGTTACCATATGAAATACTGTAACTAATTACACAAGACTTTCGACCAGATAGGACACTTGCATCCGTGTTACATATACGCACAGGATAAGTAGGCAATTTGAATCAGTATTGCAATATGTAAGTAACACATTGTGTATGCAAATTACAACTAATAACAGCTTGCAGCAAGAACATTTTAGAGGCATTCGCTTATATGAATATTAATTGTTAGTAGGTACAGTAATTACTTCCTCGTTGGTTTTGTGGTCGCAAGCTCAATTGCCAAGAATGGGCGTTCGAACAATTGGAAGGTACATGAGAAGTGCAAGCCAAACCTCTAGTTCCAGTAGTCTATTGGCCAAAGAAATTACTTCACTAAAAACCGATTTTGTGCTTTCCGTTCCACAATCTAGGTATAAGTATAGGTGCATATATATAGGTTACGGCACAGGCTGGCAAAAAAAAACTATTAAAATTGTTCCACGGTCATTACTAGCCGATGAAAGGCCACAGTCAAAGGGCAAAGAGAATCAATGATTACGGCTGACACGTGATAAACCGCTTTAAACATCATGCCACACCTGTTACGAACTCTGCCTGCCCTATTTTTCCTAGCGAAAATATTAAATCTCACAGCCAATCATGAAAAACAAATACAAGAAAATGAGGTCGTTTCATTTATGGCAGGTTTTAAACTAGGTTATCGCTCAGCGCCAAGGGAACTCCAAGGCAAACATCCTTTTTAGGGTTCCGCAGTCAACAAGGAACCCTTAAAGTTTCTGTCCATCCGCAGGCGAGCTCTCTTATTACTAGCCATATTAATCAGGCCGACAAAGTGGTAATATAAATAGGGTAGTATTTAAACGAGTGAATGTAAATTCAACTTTTAAGTGACAAGAATGATTAATTAACGTTAAAGCATTACTAAGTGAGCGACTGACTGCGAGTGACGAGAAATCAACAGAACAGCAACTTATAAACATTAATTTGAGTTACTTAAAATACAAAATGAGAAGCTTCATAATATTTCACTTGAAAATAAAAGTTTGTCGACGAAAGGGGCCGCGCGCCCTTCGAACCTAACCTATCCGTGTCGGGGTGCCAGAAGTTCCCGAGCTCGCTTCGCTCGCTCTTGGACTAATTCGTTAAAAATACGAACACACCCGACATTTCTAGTCGCTCACTTAATAATTTATTCGCACGGCTAGAATTGTAACATCTGAAATGCATTAATCACAATCCACTTTTTGTAAGATCGTTCTCGATTTTATTAGTAATCAATATTCGTCGTAAATTTAGTTAAGTTTTCGCTTACTTAAATTCATACCGCTCAAGTTATTAAAACAGTATCTCATCATCAGTCGCTATTTTTTTTTTTATTCGATCATTTTATTCCCCATATAAATAAAGTTTTTAGTTTACCTCCTTTTTTTTTTTTTTTTTTTTTGTCGACGGGGAAAATCATCTTATGACAAATCCCGCTCTTGGGTGGAGCGGGAGATAGTGTCAGACTTGTACTGACTAAAAACCCCGCGCCGTTCCTTCTAGCCTTCATACCGGGGCTCTAGCTTCCTTTCGGATAACCCCGAACCCCGGTAGGCTTCGACCCAGCTGGGCCCCTCTCTTTGCTGACAACTCCTTGAGGCGCGCGGGAACAGTGCGCGCCGTCGACGCCTTGGCTCGGTCCGGGTAGTTACCGGACGATCGGACAGCGAGCTACCCATGGCTCGCTGTCCACGAGCCCGCGTCTACGGTGGCTGGATATCGGGATTGGGATCCCGGCGGCGGCGGCGAGGGCGCCGTTGCCTGATGCGGTCGGCCTCCTCCTTTGCTAGCATTACTGCTTCGCAGAAGGAGGCGACCGCCTGCCACTCCTCCTCGCTCCGGACCATGGCCTGAACCAAGGCACGGCGCGAGAGGTCTCCGCCGCCGATCGCCCCCACGAGGGCACGGCGGTGCTCTGCCCAAGCAGGGCACACCTCGACTGTGTGCTCCACCGTGTCCTCCGGGCGTTCCGCACAGTGGCGGCACCCGGGCGTCTCTTCCGCTTGGATCCGATGCAGGAACCTCCCGAACTTGCCATGTCCGGTGAGGACCTGCGTCATGCGGAAGGTAAGGACGCCGTGAGGTCCTTCCAGCCACGCCTCAAAGAGGGGACTTACCGCCATTATGGTGGCGTGCCCAAGTTTATCTCCTGTACACGTAACGTGAGTATGTTTTTTTTCTCGTCTAATCCTTGGTGTGGGATATCGTAGGATAGGCCATTCAAAAATGCCAGCTTTGCTTTTAGAGATGTGAAAAAAAAAAATAAAAAAAAAAAAAAATAAAAAAAAAAAACACCGCAGTAGTATATATATAACAAAATTAAAAGGAAAACTAGTTCGACTAGGTAGGCTTTAGAAGTTTACGAGTAACAGTTGACCAACTTATAAAATGTTCTTTGAAAAGTATTTTTTTCTTTTCGTTACAGCGATGCATGTTTGATGCTGTCATTGTTTACAAACTTCAGTATTTTACCTAATCATGTTGGTGAATGTAGCTGTTTGTACGGAACCCTTGTTGCGCGAGTCCGACTCGCACTTGGCCGGCTTTTTATTATTAGGCTTTGCAGCAATCTTCATTTTATCTTTGAATTGAAGTTATAAATAAAATGTGTCCTAGCTGCGAGGAAAGGGCGCCGGAAATGCATCCGCTCGCAGTGGAACCTCCATTGAGAAATAAAAATAAAATTGTTATTCCCTCATTTCGAGAATTTTAAAGTTGGCCTCGTGTAGCTTTTGTTGTTAAAAAGTAAGTTGCTGATTTGAACTTTATTTTATAAGCTTCCGGACACGTTTGGAACAGTGATGTAGTCTTTCGGCTAAATTATTAAACAGTTATACATTTCGGAAGGGTGAATTAATATTGACTCCGACCGATTGGCTAAAAATATACCTATATCCAGCGCTATCCGCGGTCAGCCATATATGAACTTGCTGTCTGGCTCGTATCAGCATAGCACATGTTGATATAGGACTGACAGGAACCTTTTTGGCCTCGCCCAAGTCTTTTTATATTATTAGTTTTAATCATCAACATCATTATCGTTTCAGCCGAATGACGTCCACTGCTGGACATAGGCCTCCCACAAGTGTCAACACAATGACCGGTCCCGTGCGTCTCGCACTCTCGCATCCAGCGGATCCCCGCAACCTTCACCAGGTTATCGGTCCACCTAGTGGGAGACCTTCCAACGAAACATCTTCCGTTTCGCTTTTCGGCCCCATAGGTCATCCGTTCTGCGAGCAATGTGCTCTGCCTACTACTACTTAAGTTTGGCGATTCTTCGGGCTATGTAGGTAACCCTTGATTCTCTTGCAGTTTTAACCACTTAATTTTATGTTTTTGTTGTTTGTCCTTTGTGAGTCACAAATACTTAATTTTTGTTTTCTTTCGGCACGATGTAAATCTCCCACAAAAGAAGAGGCAGCTATTTCATAAAACCAAATGAATATATATATAATTCGCAACGTACCTTCGCGCTGCACATTCGCTTGCAACCATTAGAAAGGGATATCTACCTATGTATGACACTCACGGTACTGGCAGATCCAGTGTAGGTAGTCCAGGTTGCAGCCCACGTCGTTCCACAGCCAGGCCCTTCCACCATCCAGGACCACGCAGTTCTGTTCACCATTGTAGTTGTTCGGCTGGTCTTTACCCCACGTTGGCTTTTGTACTTGTTCGCCTGTAAAGTTTGGACGATTAGGTTAGGGATGTCGATAGTAATATTAAATATTGTACTCTTGTTAATCCGCAAAATTCGAAGCCAGCTAGTATTTTCTTTGGTTGTTCAAGCAAGCAAAAGATCATAAAAATGACTTTTTCACCGGATTATTTTAATAACGTGTAGGTCAGCGTATAATAATCCACACTATAAGTTAAGGTCTAAAGGTGAATATAGACTAGACTTGTAACAGAACAATTGAGCATTGACCGTTTTCGGTTCGTCACGACGACGCAAGTCGTGCGGTTAAAAATGACGAATGCTCGATGTTCTGTTACTAGTAAATGTTCTAGTCTAGTCTTTACTCACCTTTAGGCCGATTACTGAATTTATGGTATGTATTTGCAGTTATGAACGTGTCGAATGCAGAGATTGATAAATTAGTCAAATATTTTTTATTCGGCAAACGGGGGATAGCCATCAATGCAGATGTTAAATATATATGTACTTAAATTTCTCTGTTTTTGCTTGTTAGTTAGCTAGAATATCGTGTCCGGCTAGGATGATTTTATTTTAAAAGTAGGTGAAGCTACGAGGAAAATACCAAGAAACACTATTTTTAGATATAGATGTTGCAAGATAGAAATTAAGGCCAGTATAGACAAGCTCTTCAACATTTAGTCCCATATCAAATATTACCGTTGCTTACCATCAACCCATTTCCAGGTTCGGGAAGTAAGCCCAGGTTCCTTCTGAGCGCCGATCCAGACCAGTTGGGTTTTCAGCTGAGGCTTCCTCCGCTCCAACTCTTGAATCAAGAAACTCAGTGTTGCGCCCTGGTGACAAAAGAGAAAACTATCAGCCATAGGTACTTAAATAAGTGATAAAGTATGTCTCAAAATTCCGCGATTTTCCAGAAGATCACGTATGTATTCCTCGTTAGACAGATATATAAGTATATAACTTCAGTGCACACGTAATATTGAAGAGAAATATTTCGTATTTTAATATAGGACGAGCATCTGATATAAAATGGGCACAAAACCGACTTATGGTTAATCTAGAAAAAACCTAAATCAAAATGCTCTCGCGGGAATCGAACCTATAGAAACCAGATTTAGTTACCTTGCGAGTACGCCAGTTACTTATACATACATTATCAAAGAAGTACTTAGTGATAGGGAGCGATATCTATCATGTTTTTGGGTAACAAAAATCCCATGAATAGTAATAGACACGTCATTCTGTGAACTTACATCTCCAAGATCACTATTGTTGACTAACAAATACGTGACTAACCCCGCCAAACCGTTGCAAAACATTCCATGAAAAGAACTGCGGCATATTTATATATTTTTTCAAAACAAAAGATCTTTTCAACCCCTTTACTTGTATGATTTCAGTGTACGCAACAACTTTGCCAGGACAAAATCTTTTCAAGTGCAAAAAGGTTCTTGCTCAATTTCTCACAATTTACTGTACGATTTGAGAACAATTTCTTGAAACTTTCTATTTAATAAAAAAGCAGTTATACAAGAGCCCTTGCGTTGGTCAAGCCAATGAAAAGCGAAAAATGGTTAATAGACCTAAATAACTGTGACTAACGGCTTATGACACACGCATCTACTAATATGCCATTCGTGATGGATCTCGAGTTAGAATATGACAATACCGTTATATTCCTCCTTTGTCATGGCACTGGTGTGAACTGGCCCTTAATGGTCAGTAATTTCTCTCTTGCGGAGCTTACATGTTTGTTTTTCCGGTTGGCCGCGGAATTTTGGATCAAACGCGTCCAAATAAACTTTAGCCAATATTTAACAAGTCTACAAACATCCACTATTCAAAGGTCTAATTTTAGATTTTCCACTGTAGTTAATGGCCGTGGGTGAATATTGACTGCATTTGGCAGTATAGTTAGTGTCTGTTTGATCGTGCTAGGCCAGAAATGAAAACTGCCTGATGGCCGTTTCTATTGTCTGTTTAGAGGTGTTCGTACTCCGTCAAATTGCAATTTGTGTTTGATTGGAACTTGAAACATTAGTAAATTTCTAACATACGCCATTCAGTAACGCTTTGATGCAGGGCATGATTTAGAGGAAGAGGCAAATTGTCACAGAATTTTCGCCCGAAGTGTTTAATTTGTATTTGGGGTTGGCTCGAGGTAGCTCGAGAATAGAATGCATGAGAGGATTTCAGAGAAGCCTTTGCTCATTAGTTATGGGCTTGGGCAAAGTTTAACGCGTATATGTGGACACATATCCTCTGAGAAGATTCTCAAGTACGAGCACGTATCTAGACATTCTATAGTTTTCTCTTGTGGTTTATATTAAAGAAAGCAATTGATGGTAACTCCATTACTGCTTTCTCATTGTTTTGGAACATCCACCTAATCATGAGCTCATTGTCTACGTATGAACGGATTTTATACCTTTGACCTAACTGCAGCTTTTTTTTTTAAGCTTGGATAACTGCTCATGCCTACTGCTCCAACCACGGGGAGATTGCGCAGTTATGTGGGACACTAACCCACTAAAACTCCACGGTGTCCTCCTGTCCCGTTTATGGCGGGAACAAGGGCACGCGTTAGCACTCACCGCGAACCCGTCGCGGCTGTCCGTCACCGGACCCTCCTCTGGGTACAGACA
The DNA here is from genome assembly GCA_947562075.1 of Orthosia gracilis. Lineage (NCBI taxonomy): Eukaryota > Metazoa > Arthropoda > Insecta > Lepidoptera > Noctuidae > Orthosia > Orthosia gracilis. The sequence goes on from OX387268.1 coordinate 8,288,874, forward strand.
TAAATCTAACTAGATAACGCAAGTCCTTCCATCTGTATGGAACCAAGCGTGCCACTTTTTCACACACAATTTAATCACAAATTTTCTTACCAATGAAAGAAAACATTGCCAATGCCTTGACCAACTCTTTCTATGGCATAAAAAGGCATTTTTCTAGATTTTGGTGGATTTCCGGTGCCGATAATGCTAAATGAAAAGCTCAACGAACGAAGCTCAAAGACACGCGAAATACACACAATCGCTTCATCTAGTTAGATTTATATCTGAGAGTACCTCCCATCGCCGGTACATCTGAACACATTGCACGCCGTGACCACCCCAGAGAGCAAACCAACACATGGGCGCCAGACGACCCCCTGTTTGGCATTCTTGGTCCCCCTGTGACGGGTCAGTTCTGTACCTGCCGGCTTACCAGTGACACTTAACTAGCTACAGACAAGACAATCGAGTATATAAACCGTGTATGGTTAACCATAGATTTATGGGTGTCAAGACTGTTTTTGCGTACTATACAGCCATCTAAATTTGTCAGCCATTGTCATGCAAATCACTTTCTGATAACAGATTTACAATGAAGGCAAACGCATCAATATTGATGACAGTTGAATATACTTTGTCTCATTCAATATATATGTCAGTGATTTCCCTTGGGACGGACTGGTATGTAGAAGTGAATGCATTGTTGATACATCATGCGGTAATGTTGACGATTGAGTTCGGAGCGGCTATGTAACGGGTAGACATGTAGAAAGTGCATTTGATGAGGCCATGTGTAAGCCGTATGCGTAACTTGTCATGCTATTTTACTAACTTATTTTCTACTGCTGTTTTGTCTTTCGCTTGTTTGAATTCATTGCGTGTAGATACTAGAAAGGTAGGTGTAACTGACTAAGTGTATCTGTCGAGTAATGTCGACTGATTCGATGAGTCGAATCTTACGAATATTATAAATGTAAAAAAATTGATTAATGGATGTATGTTTATTACTCAATCACGTCAGAACGGCTAAACGGATCTGGATGAAACTTGGCGTAGAGATAGATTAAGTCTGGAATAGCACATAGGCTACTTTTCGTCCCGGTATAATGTTCCCTTGGGATAAAAGAAATCCATTCAGGAGGGCGCAGCCGCTGGCAGAAGCTAGTGTTATAAATGTGAAAGTTTGGATGGATGTGTGTTTGTTAGTCAATCACACCAGAACGGCTGAACGGATCTGGATGAAATGTGGCTCAGAGATAGAATAGTCTTTTCATTCCGGTATAACGTTCACTTGGGATAAGATAACGCGAAGCCGCTGGCAGAAGCAAGTGGTTTATAATTCTGCTTCATATAGTAAATGTGAAAAACTTAACGCATGTATGTTTAAATATTATTTAATTAATCATACATATGTTGAGTCGGCTTTGGATGAACTTTGGCTCACAGACATCCCATAACCTGGATTTAGAAATTGTATATCATTGTTATCCTTCTCTAGGAAAACATGATCGCTTATCAGCACGCGGACGACGCCACAGGTAAAAGATAGTCCCTTCATAAAAGTTTATTAAAATCTTAAGTTTATTAAACGCTAACATGCTAACGTTTCATATCGAATCTTTTTATACAATCGTTAACGCCTTCATTTGTATGGTCTGACCAGGCGACTTAACGTTCAGATGTGATTGTGTTCATTCCCATACGTTTTCGTTTTCTACTATCGTTATCGATTGTAGATTGACAACTTGGCTACAAGTGCTGACCTATGTCCATAATATAACTACGAAAAAAATTTGATCAGTTTCTCCTATATACATAAATTTATTAAATGTATAATGTAAGTGACTAGCTCTGCCCGTCTCTCCGTTGATATAATGCGCACTATTATGTAAATAATTATTAATTATCGTGCCTGAAACCCATGTATGAGATCTCCTCCTTGCGTCTTGCACTGCTTCCTGGCGTCATCGAAGGACATTCCCTTGGCCACGTTGAACTCGTAACAGTTCCTGGAGAACGCAGCCAGCTCGATCTCTGCCGGGGCTCCGGATGGAGCACAACGGTCGTTCGAGAATTCTGTCAAAAAGAACGAAGGTAGGAACGGTATCAATAGTATGTATGCCATGGACTAAGAGATTAATCAGGGCACTATGTATAATGCCTGGGCATTAGACTTCTCTGCTTAACTTAATCGTACTTACCTATTCTATATTAAAACCAAAGTCACTATTAAAATAATTAACATCACCATTAAATACACATGTTTTTATTACCCGGTCCAATAAGTGATGGACATTATTCAGAAAGCCCGCCCAATATAATTAATTCAATAATTTTTATCATATTGCCAACTCATATTGGGCCATAACATGTTTATAACTTAACGCTTCTATTCCCCTTAAGGTTAAGCAAGGTTGCACCTACAGTATACCCACATTTATGATAAGGGATGAGGGGAGGTCCCATGTAATAAGGGCCACCAAGCTCAAAATATAGACCCCAGATTGTTAATGAGTAATTATAGATGGAAAAACCCAATAACAATTTACCCGGCCCAGGAATCGAACCCAGGGCCCCATGTTCAGTTCATCAGCATCAGTTTTCTTACAAATAATTCTTATGATAAGTTTTAGAAACTCTGTCAAGCCTCAAGACTTTTTCTTATGTCATTTTTTGTGTACATACCTTCAGTAGTGAACACCTCCACTTCACACAGAGACAGGGAGCCTTCAACTCCGACCAGTTGCAGGAATACATGTTGACCGACCAGTGGCCTTGCGCACGTGAACGTCCTCGTTATACCCTCCTCTGAAACAAAACAATTCATGTTTAAGGCTTCCACAATTCTAGGAAAACGCATAAAGGCTTGTTTCACCGAGTTGTGGGTAAAGGTCAAACAAATAAAGGTAAGGGGAGATTGTTGAGAAAATTAATAAAAAGTTCAGGTAACTAGGCTACGTAGTTAATAAGGCTTCTTAAAGTTACAGAAAGTACAGTTGACATAACTGTGATAAGGGCCTAGTTATTCTAACGGAATCTAGGTTACTATTTACGAAGGTCATGTAAAACGACGTCTTGAAGCATAGCCAAAAATAATGGAATACTCAAACACCACAAACTTCCCGAAAGGCGAATGTCCAGAAACAAATGAATAGAATCCAGAAAAATCAATAACAGAATCCAGAACAGTGGCAGAATTACGCACCTCAGGATTCAGAAAGCCCACGCTACGAACCAGAAAAAGGCGAGTCCAAAGAAGAAGTACAGAATTCGTTATTCTGAAGAACAAGAGTAAACCAGACAAGTAAACACAACACGTTCTCTAAACACTTCCTCATGCAGCTGCCAATTGTATCAAAACGCTGCCCCGCAACATCAATTGACAGAATTGGACTTTCAACAACCTCAGAAAGAAGTTAATTTAAACAGCCTGTTTATGTAACTTATTTATAGAGCCATCTCTTCCTACCAGACAATTGTCAGTGATTACTGCGTACGCGCCGGTCGCATGTTGGCGCGCGCTGCTATCTTGAGAGAGGAGAAATGCACATTACGGGTGCCTATCACACTGTTATGTTTTCATGGCCGTTTTCGAAATTAATTTAAAGTTCTGTTTTCCCTGTTTCGAAGCTCACGACATCGTTAAAATAATTAAAAACGCAACGAAGTTGTTGTTATTGTTGCGTTTTTAACAAAACGTCATTCAACTGGGTTGCGCAACAAAATATCACTAGCGGCATCACACAACTACATTATAATGTTGGAAGTTATCAATGGAACACACATCCGAGATATAATTATCCTACATGGTCTAGCCGTGTGCCCAGCTTCATTTCTTTTTTTATTGTTTAGCGTGGAGATACCGATTGTCATAACGACAAAGTTGTATGGGATTGACAAGCGATATCGAAAAATCACGTGATCAATTCCTTACATTTTGGAAGTTCGACCATCGCCTTCGCTGACATCGAATTCCACTTGGCTAGAGCCTTAGGTTGATTGAACGGTCTCATTTATACTCTATACCTTCTGCCAGCGACTTCGCCTGCGTGAAATTTGAAAATTATCCCGAGAGAACATATTTCCGGGATAAAAAGTACCTTATGTGCTATTCTTGACTATAATTTATCTCTGTGCCAAATTTCATCCAGATCCGTCCAGTCCAGCCGTTTGAGCGTGAAGAAGTAAAAAACATACGAACACACACACACTCATACTTATAAACTTTTGTTTTTATAATATTAACGTGATGATTAGTTTGATTTTACGCTGCTTTGTTTTTGACAATAGTTGGAGAGATGTAACTTTATTGCTGCCTACTGGTCAACGATGTCCTTGGCTGTTGATTTCTAAGAATTCTTTTTCAGGAGCGAAATAATAAAACTAAACCTACAATCTTAAGGAAAGAGTTACACAAATGTACCTACAGATTTGGTCCGATTTGGTCAGATTATGCCAGCTTTACTGAAGTTTAGACAAAATCTCACCATATCTTATGTGGTGAGATTTTGTCTGATTTAGTCAGTTTTTGTCAGATTTGTCGACCACATCATAGCTTACCAACAGGTGAGACATGGAGGTCAACCGCGAGCCTAAAATAAAATAATAATAAAATAAAAATTCGTCAGATTTTGACAAATTTAGTCATATTTAGTTAGACGTAGTCAGATTTGGTCTTATTAAGCATTACTCGCGAAGGTTGCGCGATTGACTGCAGCGCTGCGTGTCGCGGGTTCGATTCCCGCACGGAACAAATATTTGTATGACCTACAGATAGTTGTTCCGGCTCTGGTTGTTGTGTATGTGAGTTTTTAAGTTTGTAAACGCACTCAAGATACAGGAAAAAAAAATCTCGAACTATTCAATGAATTAACAACGAAGACGAGCCAACTTCAAATTGTCTGATCAGCCCGTCTTCCATAAGACACCATATAAAACTACATAAAGGAGAAAAAATCTCCTTAACGACTTCATTAAATTAACACCGTTGCTTCTGCACCTAACAACGGTGGCAATTACACAACTTTTATGTGTTTCCGACGCGTTCTTAATTACTCAACATCAGCTACGGTGTGACAGGCAGCCATAACTAATTCTTTACAAACACTTATTGGCTGTGGGAATCTTCATTGTCGTTAATAGAAAACGTACTATGATTTAGAAAGTATAAATCACTTTCGCGTTGTATTCCAATGGGATATTTTACATTGCTTCTCTGTTATGGCTCTGTGACTCAATAATTTAAAGCAATGAGGTAATGGATTGAGTGTTAAGCGTGTGTTCGAGTCGAGATCTAAAATCTGGTAATTATAAATGGTGGTTATTTGAGAAATTCGTGTTGATACTGCAATGATTGAATCTCTCTTTGAGTACTTTCGCTCTTGTCTCTCTCAATCTCTCAATCTTCATACTTTTCTGGGAATAATAATAAACGTTTTTCATGAAAGCCAATTATGATTTCTAAGTAAACACAAAGTGAACAATACCGAATTCCGTGTAAATCCGTAAATGCAACTGATATTTTAAACCTCCAGTATCGGTGATACAGATAGCTTTTACGTGGGTAGTCCATCATAACTGAGTTTCGTGTAATCAAGTTCCCAGTAAGTAAGTTCCGAGTCTGACCTTTCGATAATGCTAAAATAATATTTTATGTTCCCGGAACTAAGTCTTTTTGAATATCGTTTGCACCACAGCTGTTTTACCGACCTCTTTTTTAATTACTCGCATTCATAAAACAATAACACGATGAAAGTTTCAAAGCAATCAGTTCAGCCGTTCTAGCGTTAAGACATAAAAACAAACAAACAGACAAACTTTCCTTAGGTTATGCAACTTTTGCCCGCGTCTTGTGGCATTTACAGTGCATTAAGGTGTCTAGTTCTTTTTGTAATAACAATAGTGGTATGATTTTTTTCTTGATTACATAATAAGCTAATCTATACATTAGAAATGTGCGGTCCTCACAGTTGAAGTTAAAAACAATACGCAGTGAAGTGAAAACTATAGCTTATGTAATGAATAAACAATGTTGTTAATTTTACATAATTATTTTAATGTGTGAGGAAGTTATGCGTAGAGAGCGGGTGCGGGAGCTGACGCGATACACGTCGTGGGAATAAAGATGATGAGTCTTATGTATTCGGAAATGGAAACATTCCTAGAGACCTTTCAATTTGAAGAATTAATTAAAAACATTAATGCGCTTTTCGATTGGTCGATTGACACCTTAATCATCAAAATCGGATGAATTGTTTAGACTTCTGCGGAGGAACATACTTAAATACCTGCTAAAATCAAAACACTTCCTTTTGGATTCGCCGTAGTCGGGTAAACATAGAAGTCACTTAGAAAAGAAAACGATCGAAGCAGCACGGCAATGAATTCAGAAGACGGCTTTAAAACATTAATCGATAATTAATATTTCAATACATGATTTCATTCCATACTTAAAACCAATAATCTTCGACCGAATATAAATGTAACAAGTACCTTTTTTATTATAATTAGATACCTACTCGTTATGTTACTCAAAAGTATAAAAAGCTGAGTCTTTTGATGAGCAGTCAGGGAATAATTTTTATTTTTATAAATCCATGTTTGTAGCTATTGAAAATCAATAAACCAGCCAGAAATCTAGTTACACATAGATTTTCCTAATTGAAAAACTTAATAATATCGGCGGGTTCGAACCCAGGACACCACGCTATACTTCGACGCGTCTTCGAACTGTAATTTTATTAAACATTGAAGATCGGGGAAGAACAAAGAGGCAGGTGATAGTGAGTCGCGATATGCAAACGACACTATACACTTGCACTGTTCCTTTTGCCAATCGTAGGCAGAAACTACAGAGCGCCACCTGGTCTGATTATTTTGCTGTGTTTACGGTCATACATGCAGTTTGGGGAGAATTTAAAAGTGTATATCGAACCAATAGCTCAAAATACCATTCAGAATCACGCTTCTATGCCCCCGCTCTTATTCCTAACATAACCTCTTCCTCGCGTTACACATGCTGGCTAATTAGTCCAAGAACTATTGCGAACGGCCACTATCGCTCAACAAATCACCTGTCCATTCAAGAATGTAGCCACGAGAATGTTATGAAACAAAACGCACCTTTGATTTCCGAAAAACATAAAATTAATTATTACTGACCCTCAATTTTATAATGGACTTAAAACCGCATTGATTACCGCGTATAATATGTAAATATGCAGTTTAATTCACACTACGTATGAAAGTAATTTTTCGCCCGCATTTTTCTACTAGAACAGCTTTAAAAATATGAGGATGAATTTTGTCTGCGCATCAACATAAATTCCTTCCTTCTGCACTTGCATTTTAGTTTATGTTTCAACTTGCCTTACTTTTCGGATTTCCTTTATGGTGGGTAGCTATTTAAAAACAAAATGTTATGTCTTTGTTCTTCCTAACCTCAAAAGGTGTGATAAAAAGGCGACAGTGCACTTTTATTAATTAAAACTTCATGCGATATTAAGGTACTTAGGTGGACTTATTGAATTAAGTCTGTATTACGTAGACGGAAAAATACGTCGGACAAATCCTTTGTTCATAATAAAATCAATTCATTAATCACTAAAGCTTGTTTTTTTGCTGGAAATGTAAAGAAAAATGCGCATGAAAAGGGTTAATACAACTAAGCAATGTTAAAGCAGCATTGAATAAAAAAATACTATTATCAGTACACTAGTCGCGAGCGGTATACGGTTCCGTAGAGTCACAGATACTCGTAATATAGCTTCATCACAGTAATTTTCATTTTTCATCATTTTCATTCGGGATATCTTGTACCCAAAACATACTTAACATTGAGAAGTTCCAGTGGCCATCTGTGGTCTTCTTCATAAGTTCCACTTCACTAAAAGATACTTTCTGAATGCAAATGCTTGCCATGATATTGATGAAAATACCAAAATCGCTACATGTAAGACTATAAAATTTGAGAACAACAACAAAAAAGCGAGCCCATCGTGAAAAAAAAAACAATACATAATGTCGAAAATAGAACCTTTTTTAGAAAGTCGGTTAAAATGTGACCAATTTTTCAGTCTTTTTTCAGTGTAGCAGAAAAAACACGTTTCAAAACAATAAGGATTTTTCCTGGGTAGAAAAATGATAACTATATTTAGTCCGTCAGTGACAAAAAAACGGGTCAAATATCATTGGATAATCTCAAATGATATTTGACCCGTTTTTTTGCTTTATTAAATAAATACAAATTGACAAAGATAACGCACATCTAAGTTCAGGAGTGGGGGCTTGTGACGTCACTTTGTCAGTATAAAGAGTAGCACACTGTGACGTCACGCGATATTTCTACGAACTGTGTAATCGTCACTTTATGTTTATGTGTCAAAAGAAAAAATACGTGACCAATATTTTTTATTAACCTACCTGACGGGCAAAAGACTAATTTTCAATCAACTACCCTATTATCACATACAGTGTAAGGCGTAGTTGCATTTGAATGAACGTCACTTTATTTTATTTAATATATTTTAAAGACTTGTTTTTTCTTCTATCTTATACCTAATGATATAATAACTCATACCAAAAGTCAGTTTGAAGGACCTCTACTTGACTCAGTCTCTATGGCAACGCCGAAACCTTTGACTAATGACAACAAATAACAAGTTCTTGCTTTCTTTTCAAACTGTCAATGTGATGTTTTGAGGTAGAGTCAAGTTGACTCCGAATAACTTCGGATAACTTCAAATCTAGGGGTTATTGAGCCTCGGTATGCTTAATTATAACTTATTAATTACGCACCCTATGCTTGGCTAATCAATAATTATAGTTACCTACATGTACAGACAGACGGAGAGACTTACTAACAAAACACTGCGTGGATATAATGAAAATCTGCGATTTTAATTTCTACAACCGTTCATTGTAGTTGTCGATAGCAGGCCGACGCTCATCATTCTCAGTGTACCTGTCCCTACGTACTTACGTCTAGGTACATGTGAATGTCTATGTTGCTAGTATCTTCCCTCTCTCTTTTCGCAGACAGGGCAATAGGGAAAGGGTGGTGTTCACCCCGTGGATTGCAACGGGTCAATAAAATACGAGTATATGCATAAATACATCATGCTAATTACTTATTTTGGGGTGGTAGTATAAAATTAATCGATAGTGTCGGTTATAGATTAGGTATTACAAGCTTTTACTTTGTCGCACCGGTCCAGAGGCTTTAGACAAGTGACGTTCTATCATCGAAAGACATAATCGTATGGGATTGACAAGCGATATCGACAAATCACGTGATCGCCTTCGCTGACATCGAAAGCCACTTGTCTAGAGCCTCAGCCCCGGTGTCTGTGTTGCAAATTATGCAGTCAAAACTTCCTACGGAGTTCGGTTGAACTGAAAATTTGCAGACCCGTTTGTTTTTCGTAACAATGCAATATTAAATATAACAGTTTGTTTTTTTACAAATATTTTTTATATATGAACTTGGTTTTATACCCGATTTTTGAGCTGTTTTTTTTTCCTGATTATTGTAATTTAATTTGTCGTACTTTTGCTTCGATTTTCCGCTTATTCATTGGTTAGGTATTTGCAACTTTACGACAGTACGGTTTCCCGTTTCTGAAAACTCAGTTGAAGAATGACTTCTACCGCTCTGGGTGAAGCTGGAGGGCGTGTCGGACTTTTACTGACTTAAACCCATCCGTGTTCCTTCAGTTGCCAGGGCCGCGGTAACTCTCTTTATGATTTATCCGTGACCCAGACAGGCATCGGACCTAGCGGGCACCGACAGTTTTGCCTAACATCTCTTTGGAGGACGGACGGTCAGGCGGACCTGACGAAGGTCCTCACCGAGGAGGTGAGGATGCCGTGGCGCCTCTGAAGCCACTCCTCAAAGACTCTCTTTATCGCCGTAATTGTGGCGTGCCCACTTGGTACTGGACATTCTCGTTCTACTTATTTTCTGGATAATATAACATGCGTAAAACTTAGTTTTTGCAAACGTATCGATTATGTCCGGCCATCCTATGATCAGAACACTCGCGCGGCAGCTGCGCTGTCTGACTAGCACCAGCCAATTCGAAAGAAGCTGAAAAGAACAAGGCTTGACACGGACGAACAGTGCGCTTGCGGCTACCGAGCATTGTGATACATTTTATATACGAAATTTATTTGAACGAAAAATGCAGCAACATATAAATCTACTTATTGCGAATAGCTTCATTAAACAGCTAAAAATGACCGCCGTGTGTCGTACCTAGGGGTGTATCGATTGCCGACGTTTTAAACGAAGTCTAGGGATACTTTCCCCAGCCGGAGAGTATAATCGAGTACATCCAGGTTAAAGAAACAATTGACAGCAACTTTTCCTTCCTAAGATCTCTTATCCACTGATGAGGATAGGAGATCTTAGGAAGGAAAAGCTGCTGTGCATCAGCAATAAAGCGCTTGAGCACAATCATGACATCATTACGCTGACCCGCTTCTACAGTGCTACACCGGTTCCCAACGACGCGCGCCGCGTAGAGAGCATGTGAACCAACTGACACGATTTCAACTTTCTTATGATTGATGCCTAGCTCAGCGTGCACTTTGCTGATTTAGTGATTGGCTTTGCATAAATTACTGTTAGTTTTGGTAATTATAACGAAGTGAGTAAGAAGAACGCAAAATTAACATATTTGGGGCACCAGTTGACCCTCCCAACTCTCGGCTAAAATGCCATAACTTTGTTTAGAAGCGATACTGAGTGTATCGTACGCCATGAGTCACTACTCATGTTGATACAACTTGACTTCAACTTCATGTTGACTGACCTGTTGGTCTAGTGGTTAGTGGCCCTGACTGCTATGCCGCAGGTCGTGGGTTCGATTCCCACCCAGGACAAATGTTTATGTAATGAGCATAATCATTTGTTCTGTGTCTGGGTGTAATTTATCTATAATATGTATGTATTTAGAAATATATAAGTATGTTTATCAGTTGTCTAGTACCCATAACACAAGCTCTGCTTAGCTTGGGACTAGACGGCGTTGTGTGATAGTTGCAGCATATTATTATTATTATTATTATTATTAACTGTAACGACCCGATTTCAGGCGCGAAAATGACAGCCATGACGAAAATATCGGCAACTTCCGGCGGCGCCATCTTTGTTTTATATTTTGACTGTATAGTTATTTATTTATTTTACATCAATAAGTACAAAAATTTACATTATGCCAAGACAATGGTATACCACAGAATAAATAATGTTTTACACTATTATTAAACATTAAAAATTCACAGTAAACAAATAAAATAAATGTTAAAAAAATTAACAATTCAAATTTGTAGTCCTCCTAATAGCAACCCCAAACCCGCCTAGTTGTAATAAGCAACCCCAAAAAACACGAATATGAAAGCCATGAACTGAGCATGAGCCACTAAAACCATGAAAATGACTCCCATAACGGAAAGTTTCGCCGGCGCCATCTTAGTTTTTCATTTTGACCCCATTGTTATAATTAGAGACTCCAAAAACCAGGAAAATACCAGGCGTGATGAATATATCGGAATTTACGTCGTCGGCTGCGTCTTGTTTTTTCATTTTGATTCCATAGTTAGTTAGTTCCAAAAACCATGAAAATGATTCCCATGACGAAAAATTCCAAAATTTCTGTCGGCGCCATTGTGTTTTTTCATTTTAACCTCGTGGTTGTAATTAGGGACTCCAAAAACCATGACAATGACTCCCCTGAGGAGGATTTTGTCAATTTCCGTCGATGTTATCTCGGTTATTGTTTTTAACCCTATAGTAAGATTCCCATAAACTTATGTTATCTCAAAATTCGAGACGACATAAGACACCCCGAAAACCATGCAAATGACTCCGATGAAGAAATTTTCGGCAATTTTCATCGACGCTCTCGGATTTTGTTTTGGACCCAGTGGTGGTAATGAGCGACCCCGAACACCATGCAAATGACTCCCATGAAAAAATATTAGGAAATTGCCGTCGGCGCCATCTCGGATTTTGATTCTGACCCTATAGTGGTAAAGAGTGACCCCGAAACTATGAAAATGATTCCGATGACAAAAAATTGCGGAATTTTTCGTTAGCGCCATCTTGGATTTTCATTTTAACCCCATAGATGTAATTAGCATCCCCAAAAACCCTGAAAATGACAGCCATGACGAAAATATCGAATTAGTTGGTCGACGTCGTCTCGGCTTTTGATTTTGACCCTATACTCGTAATGAGCGAAACAGAAAACCATGAAAATGACTCCCATGAAGAAAACTTAAATAATTTTCGTCGGCGCCATCTTGGTTTTTAACTTTGACCTCTGGAAGTTATGCGTGAACATTTAAATTTAGCCTTTTAGTGTTTTCAAATGCGAGTTTGAACAATCCACAATTCACAATCCACATACAATCATTTAAAAGTCAGCAGAATCGATAGCAAAATCAATTTCACAAAAATAAAAACTAACGAATTCCACTCTTTCATTGCATTCTTCTTCATTCTGACAAGAGATAATAATAAAAGAAATACATGCCCTTACTTTTTTTTATATTTTTGATAGGGCTTTGCGTGCGTAGATTTATCCCAAGCGGTCCGAACGAGGCTTGGGATAGACCTACGCTGCCGGAGGCGACGCGCGCTCGTCGCTACCTCGACTTGACGCGCGGTAACGTTAGGCGCGCGGCGACGCACATGCGCCGTTCGCTCTTGCCATCCGCACTAGGATACAATGAACCACATAACAATACCTAATCACCATCATTTATTTTTAAGTATATATATGTACTATAATGTTTGTTCTACAACGCATATTTTTTTAATGTGTAGCTTATTTTGGCTTTCATTTTTTTTTCTTAGTTTATAATGATTAGGTATTTATAGTTTTTAAATTAATGTTTTTGTTAATAAAATTACCGAAATATATTACATAATTTTTATGTTTTGATTGAAACAATTATTTTATTTATAGTCCTCGAAATTCTCTGTCTTATACAATAGGATTATTTGTTAAGGAAATACAGAAAATGACGACGATTCGTCTGGCTGGTTGTCCTCTGGATTCATTTGTCATGCGCAAAAATCGAGCTAATAAGGTGGGTAAAGTTCCAAACCTTGTTGATTGTCTAACCAACATACAAAATTCTTAAGAGATACTTTGTAACTCTAAAATCATGAATTTTTTGAGGCGTTGGGCCTAATAACTAAATGGGGGTGATCAGATCACAAGTTTAAACCTTAGTGGTTTTTGGTTGCTATTTAATACAATTAATCCTGTACTCTTTATACAAAAGAGTACAGGATTAATTGTATTATTTTATTGATAAATAAAGAAAAAAAAAGATACGATATCAACTACTCATATAATTTATTAACGATGCGTTTTGTTCATATTTTAATCATAAAGGTGAAACATTGAGTTTATTAATCAAAACTTTAGGACGGACAGAAAAATTATTGAATAATATTTTATCTCAGAGGTTTCGCACGCATGATGGTCGAATATTAACCCCACGGAAACGTTCCTCCGGGCAAAAGTAATCTTTGTCCTAAAATAGGCTATGGTCTACCGTAGCGCTAGACAGTCAAATCCATTCAGCCATCTTGGCGCGATTAATTTTTGAACATTCAAAAACCCAAATATACTAACTTTAACATATTTTTGGGATAGGAAGTTCCGCAATCAAACGTATTCATAATAGCTGTAAAATTGATTACGATTTATTTGTAAAATCGCTAACGGACGCGTCAAGCGATCAATGCTCCTGATCAATCCCAGACAGGAACATATCTCTTAAGGAGTTGAGTTGGAGCAAACCAGCAGGCTTATAAAGCATCTTGAAAGAGCAAAACGATAGCGATTTTTGCGCAATAATCGCTCTACAATACAGAAGTTTTAGAGTTTTGGCGGCTTTAAAAAAAAAATGTATTGAACAAACAGCTAGCGATTAACAAACTATTGTGAACATATCTACACTGTAAGTAATTCCGACTTTTATGTGTTGCGCGATAATTTCTGATTGCTTTTTCTTACGTAATAAGTCTGCAGGCACACCACCGGGGTAGCGGATGAGATGCCATAACCCCGCAAAAGCCTGATCGTGAATGTATTGAACATCATATATCTAGATCAGTTATGTAGCTAAATGATGTGGCTTTTTAAAAACTTTTAGTATGATAGTAATTTCCTGAATTAAATTTTCCTGAATTTTCATTGAAATAGCAATTTTCATTTTGATAAATATGTTTTTTTTTTGCAGTTCGTGAAACATGTATGTAGTAAATAGTATAATGTATGATTTAAAATAAATTAAATAGCAAGAAGATTTTTTTAAACTCACTTTAGAATTGAATCTATATCCTGTTGTTACACGATTTTATTGAATGACCCAAAATAAATGTTAGTACCACAGACATAAATCTAACTAGATAACGCAAGTCCCTCCATCAGTATGAAAAGCAAGCGTGCCGCTTTTTCTCAAACAATTTAAATACAAATTTAGGTACTTACCAATGAAAGAAAACATATCCAATGCTGAATATGGCATAAAAAGGCATTTTTCTAGTTTTTGGTGGATTTTCGGTGCCGATAAAGCTAAATGAAAAACTCAGATTACGATCATTGATCGTAACTTTACTACGTGTTTTGACTTGAAAGGTGCGAAGTACATACAATCGCGTCATCTAGTTAAACGTATATCTGTGGCTAGTACCTACTAGAGATGACAGAACCGTAACACGGTAATACGACCGGATGAATCATAAGAAACAACTTACAAATATAAAACGAGTCGATAAAGTATCGATAAAAATGACCCAATCTCCATGAACACTTTATAATACTCGCACATCATAAACAGTTCACCATGACCGAGTTGCGAGAACATCACTACATGTGAACTATAGATCTTGTAAACATTGAACTGCATACTCTATTTATATTGAAATAAGGCCGATGGGGCAAGACCGTGGACCCCTTTGCTAACCTCGTTTGTTTTTATATTTAGTTTCAATTTTGTAATGGCGGAGTAGATAAATAAATGTTTAGTTTGTAAAGTGGGATACGTTTATTGTTTGAGACCAAGAGTGTTACCAATGCAAATGAACTGAATAAGCTGAAGTGTACTGCGTAACTTTTAAAAGTAAGTAGGACTATTTTGTCAATCAATTATTTATTTATCAATTAAGGACAACGTACAGCTAAAACAAACAGAATAAAAAATAGTATGTGAGACTGACGGCCAATTAAAAGTCATCGCTTCCAAAAATAGGTGGGCATGAAATAGTGTGAACAACACAACACAGCTATCAAAACATTAAGGGCCTACATACGTTTTAGTGCCGTAAAACGGTAAAATTCTAAAGCATACTCCTTAGTAACGGCTAGGTAAAAAGGTTTGAAAAAAAAATATGTTTATTATTGGTTCATGTACATTATTTTTAAACATGGTTTTTTTCATATAACAAATAGTTTTGTTTTAAAAAAATAATTAGCAATACGATATTTTGGCAACTTTTGGATACTCCTCCAAAACGACTTGGATTTAAAAAAATATTTTTACACAGAAAAATTAATGGCTGGAATTTCTTCATAACTAACATAGCATATGTAAATCAAATAATATTTTGCAAACAAAACTGTTGAAAAGGAGGTTCAATATTGATATTTTGGCATGGAGCGGGTGCACGGCCAGTACTGCGTTTACACTGGGGCGTATATATCTCCTTAAAAAGAAACAGTATAATAATTATTCAAGCTTAGACTAAATTCACATTACCTATTCAATAAATGAATAAAACCCTGAACATGCAGCGTGTATGATTATTGTCTAAACTTTCTTTTACTAATGTAATTGGCGCATAGTTGTTTTTGCTAAAGTATAATATAATATAAATAAATAGCTTAGTAAAATTGCGAAATGTTCTGTTTACAAGAAATTTATAGCTAGGGTAGATTGTTTTTCCTCTTTCCCGGAACGTAGAGCCACTTAGTTTCTGTAAAAATATTCCTACGTAATTCCTGGTAAGTAAACTGCAAAACTGGGGTATTATGTGTCGTGCTAACACGGGTTAACTACATATATACTCGAAAATTAGTTTTAAAGTAAAACTTTAACATTTTCTAATAAATAGGTCAACTCAGTGCTCTAACCCCGAGTTTCCGACATTAATTCTGCGATAATTTTGAGCTGGGAAACTCGGGCCAAGAATGCAATTTTAAATCTTATTCTAATAGAATTGTAAGGAAAACCAACAAGAAAACTATGAGAACAATAGGACGATTTTTTTTTTTCGACTAGGGAATTGTATTGTAGGAATCTGACCTAGTTTCTTCATTATTATAGTAAGGTTTAATAAACGTGCATACACTGCATACACATCTTTCATGGGGTACTATGTTAAATTCTATAACAATATACCTTGTGAGATATTAAAACTAAATGAAAGAAAATTTAAAACCTTAGTTAAAAGTACACTTTGTAAACAAGTATATTACAAATTAGGTGATTATATTCAGGATAAGAATGCTTGGAAACATGCTGGTCCTACTCCATAGAGCAATCTTTAGTGTGGACAAAGTCAAACTGGTTGATTTGTATTATATTCATAATTATACTAACGCTTTTTTTTTCTATTTATCTACTCATTTTGTTTAAAAAAAAAAAATTACTTGCATACTGTTCCGTTGTTGTTGAATTAGATAATTTACCTATGTTTGCAATATTTGTAAGTACATATATGAGAATCATGCTCCTACTTTTCAAGTAAAGGAATTTATCTGTTAGTGCTTGTAATACTTATATGTAGTATAGTAGTGCGAGGTGCATCGTCCTCACGAATTGGAATGTATTAATGTATGTACTTTAATATTGTAAAAGCTTATTTTTTTTAAAAGAGTCAGTATGGAGTTTCTTGTGCGTTCTTCTCCATAACAATCCACTTTTCCGAATGCACGGTAGAATCAAATTTTATTACTTGTTAATTTTATTGTGCCGTCTAGTCGAAATAAAAACATTTGACTTTGACTTTGACGTGCATAATAAACTTGACAACAGTTTCCAATAGGAATTGTAACTATATTATTGTTTTTTAATTATTCTTTTTTATGAAATTTATTTGCGCCAGGTAATTTTAATATCTCGTTTTATTATTCCTTGTGAATGCCCTCATTCGCTTATGATCATCAATCAGCACTCATTTTAACTGTTATTATTGCTGATCTAAATAGCTGTTACGATTGTAAACACGACTGATCAACAACCGATGATTATAAATTTATAAGATTTGATATTTTAATCACGGAAACCACTTAAATGCTAGCCTCTCTACACAAACCACAAGTAGGCCGGCGATAAATGATCGATGTCAAAGTCATTGAAGATTTCACGAATTATCTGCAAGTCAAAGAAAGTCTAAGTCTAGTCTACTTACCAATGGTACCAGGAAACCAGGCGCATAGGGGGTTTCGTTGCAAGTCGGTGCTGCTGTTGCCCACTCTGATTTCGAGATCTTGAAGCGGCTGATGCCCTAATAATTAAAAAAAAATGTTGATTATAAATATTAAAGATAATATAGAGTTTATTTGGTAGTTGTCTCAGTTTATTGATCCACGGGTGTTTAGTTTAAAAGATGTGAGCTCAAATAATATTATTTCTTATACCTATGAGCCCAAACAATACATATTTAAACCGTGACGATAAAATTCATAAAACATGATTCTTTTACGCTGATTTCCTCGGTATTATTTGTGTGTCATAACGGCAACTTTCACACAAATTATCTATTTAATTACCAATAACTGCAACGTTGGGCAAGTTTTACAAAACATTCGGCTCCGTTATTTACACCAGACGGGGCAATGACCGTTGCCAATTATTTATTAAAGTTAAAATGTCATTACTTCTGTAATGCCCAATGAGAGGCCCACTTTAATACGTCAACTGAGACTGTTAATGATATAACCTAGGCGCAGATTCTCTGTCTAACAAAAACTGTCTTTGCAATGAAATAGTATCTATTCATTCTATTTTTAAACAGATCGATGGATGGCTGGATAAACATAGGTACTTGAATTCTGTCAGCTGATGGTATGTTCTTCTTATCGGTGTCTGATAGTCTATTTGTACCATAGAGAATACTTTAGCAAATCCTACGCAACTTTTGAACTTCACCTAATTTATTTCACTTTTTGCTTCTTAGCCCGCCCAGATCCTATATTGAGCCAGATACTAGCACTACAAGGTAATCATAATGTCCGGAGCAGTCTGGGCTGCCACAGACTCACAACAATATGTAGCAACCAGCTTGCTGACGGGTCAATTTATTATGGCTTGACCTATTTTCTCACCTTTTGATTATAATTCCCAGTAGATTGAAACTTCACTAAATTTGTCTATACTTCCCACTTTGTCATATAGAAAATAGGTTGTGCCGTTTTATGACTTGTCAGTGAAATTCAAACTTAGGGCGCTGACCCATTGAAATTAGATGTACAAGGTCAGACAAAAACGGATTAGTTTACCAGTAGTTTGGTAGTAGAGTAAACTAGCTAATAACGCTCAATGGGACTGCGGCTGCGCCCTTAAGGTCATAAGCAATTCATTTCGAAGACTGATCCTATCTAATTCGTGGGTATTAGGCTCATTTCCGGCAAAAACTGAATAAGTTCAGAGTTAATTGTTAATAAATAGGAAATAGTAAAAAAAAAATTTCGTAAATAAGAAAATTACGGCGATACAGTGCGTTGAAATATCGTGTGACGTGACGATGTGCTACACTTTATACTGACAAAGTGACGTCACTAGCCTCCACTCTTGCGCTTTACTTTTTCCAAATTTTTTTTTTTTGATAATCTCATTGACAGACTAAATAGAATAATCATTTGTCTACCCAGGAAATATCTCTGATGAGCGTGTTAGCTACTAACTCAGTAAGCAAGTTAACCCCAGGTTGCCCAGGTGGGCCTAATAGAAATAATGTGTGAGCTTACCGCAGCATCCTCGCGTGGTGACCCTCACGACTTTGACAGCGTAGTGTCGGAGCAGGTCGACCTGCCACCAGGGGGATGCTTCCCGCTGTGTCTCCGTGCACCTCTTGCCATCGTGTTCCGTGGTCTTCTCGCCGTCGTTGCCGTTGGCGGCGGCACCGCCTCGGACTGTCGTTGACTGGTTTGCTGGCTTTCTGAAGGCCACGTTTGTGCCTAGAATGTGGGATATTTGGTTTACAAATTTAAGAAATCAGGTACGCTTGGGAAATTTTATTGCGAAATTCGTACAACAAAAGGAAAAACTACGTATGTAGTGGAGTTCTGTAGTTTCTGCAGGGGTAGGCAGAAACTATACTTTATCGTGAGGAAAAGTCGTGTATGTATGGGAGTACTAAATTATCGTCGTCTTAACGTGTTCACGGCAAACAGCCACGAAGTTTTTTTATAGAAATTGTTCTATCTAAAGAGCATAACAATTTCTACGAAATCGCATTGTCACATGACTGTCGCCACTTTATCGCTGTTTGTTGAGCTTTCTGCTGAATTTAGCTCCTTTTGGCAACTGTAGCGTTATGGAAGAAAGCTTTCAAAGGAACTGGCATAAATACTGCACAGGTCATACATACATTCGCCACCGTTTATCCCGGACGGTACCGGGAAGCCAGAATAGTGAAAGGGGGCTTAGCGTAGACGACTAAAGGGTAAATACAGGGAAAGGATATCTTTCTCAACAGAAGTGTCTTACCACAGAAGGGGGCGTCGGCAGTCCAGTCCCCTCTCAGTGTGCATTCCCTCTGATGAGCCCCGAACAGCTCATATCCGTCATCGCACTCGTATGTGGCGATCGTGCCTGGCACTATGTCCCCTGCAGGGAGGGATACCCTGGCGTTAGGAGGCACGGCGGGGTGCCCACAGCGTCGGTCACCTGGAAAGAACAGAAGTCATAGATTAGTCAACTAATCATATTTAAAAAAAATATGTATATAAAATAAAATATAGTAGCGTTTACAAAAGATTGACCGGAGAAGGCAACACATTGGCAGTAGTCGAAGGCTATGTTTGTGAACTTTTATCATCAATGGGTCAAAGCAGGTTAAACAAAAGATCTTTAAATATACACTCAGTTACCAAGAGGCACGTTGAATTTTTCATGGGCGTAGTGGAGCAAAGGGCTTCTGAGCAAAGAGTGCAGTAGCGGGTTAGATCTATCGATAAATATATTTACATTGCCTTGATTGCCAATGCGCTTACAGTTGTCTTAGGCCTAAGTTCTACTCCAGGCTGCTACTGGGAATTTCATGATGGGCAAACTCCGTACGCATAACTTTACCAGCCCTAGGAAAAGGACTCGACTACAACAGTCATAATTTATGCGACAACAAGGCCACATCACAACATCATATTATTATGTAAAGGTATCTAGCTAATGAATAAACTCATAATAATTAAAAACATGATATAAGAAACTACATTATTATGTTTTGTATTCTTCAAGCGAAACGATATTTAAATGTACGAGTATGATAAATAAAACAAAAGTAGCAAACCAAACGAGTCATCTTTAGAATATCTGCATTTTGTTAAATAATTTTATTGTAATTTTATGGTACAGACGGATATCATTTTAATTGAATATACGAATAATAATATTCTGTTTTGTTGATATTTGTAGTTAGTAAAGTAGTAGCATTTTGCACGGCTGAGTACTAAAAAGCTACAAAAAGTGCCAGTAAAACAGGACAGATGGGGTAGCACCCGCAGCACTAATTTATGCTCCACAAACGTGTCAAAAAAAACAGAAGAACAAATGTAGCAGCTACAAAATCAAAATCAAATAGTTTATGTCAGATAAACCTTAGAGGTACTTTTGAAATATCAGATGAATCTAATTGCAGATTCGCAAGCGTCAGTAGGTCTCAATGGAGAAGAATTTGCAAGAAACTCCACGAACATTCAGTAAATAAAACAATTAATTCAGTGCAACAAAATAAAAGACTAATCCATCAACTTGAGACTTGTTTAAGGTCACAAACCATACAAGGGTCATACAACGACCTATAGGAAGGCCTTGCTATCGCTGTTCAGTTGCCAACACGAGGCCAGACTAATGTAATAGGCATTACATATAAACTTAATTCTTAATAAAACAATAACACATTCAATATTAAATCCTATTCATTTATTCTAGAGTCTAGATTTAAATACGCACAGTTACGGAACTACATAAATATCTCACAGAACGCTCGTTTATGCACTAATGTCATGCAAAAAGAAACGCGGAAGCCACAATCACGTATTCCATAGATTTTTACAATTCAGACTAGTTAGATTATATCGTAACATGCGTGATACATTGCTGGTAATGTTCCAGGTAATTGGAACTGATGGCTTGCTAGTGGCGCAATGTAACGCGATCTTATCGTAACGTCTTCACGGATGCGAGTGTTAGGTAATATAATAAGTGAACTGAATGCAATACTGATACGGGAACTTGAGAAAAACAGCGCGATGTAATCAATTGATCCGCTTATGGAGGTTGAGAGAGAGCTAATTGACAGGGGTGTTTTATGGCGTATCATTGGGCCTTCCATGGGGAAACCTTTATTGAGGTGAGTTAAAAAACCGGCCAAGTGCATGTCGGACTTCGCATATTTAGGGTTCCGTACCAAACCGAAATTAAACAAGTTGGTAGTCATACCAAAAACGAGAAAATTTCGAAGACAAAATCTGTTTATCAATATTGTGGTATTTTTAATAAATTAACGTAATAATGAATATTATCACAAAATTTAAAGTTCATAGATCAATGGGAAGTTAAAAATTTATTGGAACGAAATTGGCAGTAAAACCTGTGTGTCAGACGACGGACAGACAGAAGGACACGTGGGAGACATTAATAGGGCTCCGTTTGGACCCTTCGGATACAGAACCCTAATAGGTAGTCACACCTTCGGTGATGTGATAATGACATAGGTAGGTACTATAGGTAGGTATGGCATTTCTAACTGTTAAACGTTTTATAGTCGTTACTCAAGGACTTATGCCTCTCATCTCATCAGTCCCTGCTAAAGCTTAATTGATAGCTGCAATTAACAAACAAACATATAAATAATCCCCAGTACGGTACTCGAAAATGACTGGATCCGAATTTCAACATTTCGATTCCGAAACAACCACGCGCCCTTGAAATATTGATAGTATTTATTGTCATTTAATATCACACAGAGAGAGGCCTTTGTACCTGCAGTGGGAACATTAATAGTCTGATAATGGGAATTATGAATATTTTCCAATAAGATTAAATTAACCCAGGTCAACATAGTGGAAATAATTCGATCTATATTATAAATGTTGTGAAACGCTGCGTGCTATATCTTTGGATTGTATGTCGTTTTTAGGGTTCCGTACCCGAAGGGTGCAAACGGCGCCATATTGCTGTCAAGTGTCTGTCTGTCCGTCGTCTGTGAAACAGGTTTTACAGCCAAACGGTTGCAGCTTACTGTCTTCAAATTTTCACAGTATAAACATGTTTCTGACATATGTTAGACTGTTACCTATGGTGATTGGAAGCGGAAGTCCGTTGTTACATTCCTAATCCATGTCCAATGCCTCAACCAGTGGTCGTTAATAATAGATGGTTACAGGGAAACTATCTGGAGCGACGGCTATTAACCTGGTTTAGTGCTATGCGAATCATGCGCAAGCTGCAATATAACGCATTTTACAACCAGTGACATGTAGGTAATAGTCTTATTATCTTAAAGTTACATACACTTCTATTTGTACATTCTTTTTTCTTCTATTCACATTTTCTTTGGAAAATATGACTGTTTCTACAGTTCGATGCGCTAGGATGGTTTTATTAACTCCCGACGGAAAAAGAGGGGTGTTATAAGTTTGACGTGTGTACCTTTGTGTTTGTGTATATGTGTATCTGTCTGTGGCGTCATAGCTCCTAAACGGATGAATCGATTTTGGTTTCGTTCGACTATAACGAGAGTGTTCTTAGCTGTGTATGATGAGAATCGGGTCAGTCGTTCTAAAGCTATGGGCGTTTTACTGTTTGAATCGTGGTGTTTTCGCAAGATATAATGTCATAATTACGTGTTCAAAAGATTGTCGATCAAAGCGAGTCTATAATAAGGTAAATTATATAGCATGAAGTAAAAATGTGTGGGGGTAATTTAATTTTTTTCTTGTTTTTAAATAAAATATTGCGATTCATACACATCCATCTAGATGCTTTAGCATCACTGTGTGTTTTCACTAAAACAAAGCGTCACGCGAAAAGCGGACACGCTTTTATTTAAACATTAAATTAGATATCACCTAGTGTTAGTGATAACGGGAATTACCAATATTTTAACCGATTAAAAAAGTAATAAACCAAATTGTCAAACACAAACACAAACTCAACATTTATTGCAATTAAACGATTTATGCCATGTATGGTTAGCAGACTTCTTGACAGCTCAAATACTTTTGAACTGTTAGTTTTTTTAACTCAACTGTCAAAAAAAATATGCTATCAACAAAAGAGTAGGTATGAAAGTACACGCGCACGCTTTATTTATAGGTCGCCCGTGGCCACTTCACTCTGATGCACAGAACTAATTTGATCAACAATAATTGCATTTGCAGCACTTACGCCCCGTATTACTTGTATGCTGCTCTAATCACAATCACACGTATTAGCGGGCTCCGAGCCTACAATTGACATCAAAGACTTTGTAGTATGCATTAGCTGGAAGCCTGGGCAATTCGATATACAGCTTTCAAGGTTAACCTGCGCTTGGGACCTTCAAAGAAATTTGATTTGATTGAGTTTATTTTCAATATCCTATTCAAACTTTGAAGGTTAGGTACAGAATTTAGTCGCTTTCACGGGCAAGTTTTACTTTTGAAGTTTACTGAACGAAAATAGGACTAACAGGATTCTGTTAAGTAATTTAACTATATTATACTAACACTTGACTACTCTCTCTACCTTTAGGCCGCCGCCGATTCGACTCATATTTTCGGCTTTCGAATTGAGGGAACGTGATAAACTCTACTTCAGTGCCAAAATTTGACAGGTTTGCTTGCCAGTTTGTCATTGAAGTTTGACAAATACTGAATTTTAAATTCTTCAATCCATAGATTTATAATATTTTGCTACTTCAATCAGAAACCGACCATTACTGATTCACAGTGTCTATCTTCTCATTATTTAGATTCTATACTAATCCGATCTATTCAATGACGATACAGATGCCATGCATTGGGCATTGAATTGAATTGACTCATCGTAAATATACAACTGTATCGGAGCTTCCCCTAACAACTGACAATATACAGTCAAAGTCAACCTGAACAGATTCAGTTGCATTCTCCCAAGTAATCATCAGGCAATTAACCTGTTCATTGAGTCTATTTAGTTCAATATACTCGTAGTTTCGATTAGTGCAATGCCCGTCAAATCGTGCTTTAGGTCTTGGTTCGTATTCGAGCAAGTACCAATGTGACTTCTTCAATTCATATGTAATTTCTAAGTTTATCTCGGACATCGCAGTCAACGGTGAAGGAAAACATCGTGAGGAAACATGTACTTATAGTGAGATTTATTTTTAGAATAGCTTCTGCCAGCGGCTTCGCGCTTCGTGAAAAGTATTTCCTTATCGCAGGGAAACATTTTACCTACATGAAAAGTAGCCTTTATGCTACTCCAGACTATAATCTAACTCTGTGGCAATTTTCATACAAACCCCTTCAGCCGTTCTGGCGTGATTGAGTAACAAACAAACATCCATCCATCCAAACTCTCGCATTAATAATATTAGTAAGATTGTGCACCATAAGTGTAATTGCTGCAAGGCATTCCAGTGCGAGGATAAACGAATAAACAAATAATAATAACAAAAAGTCGCTAATGCTGGAAATAATAGACGCTTATCTCGTCATCACGTCGTGCGTCGGCTACATCCAATATGTACCAGTTCCGAATTGGCGTTGACTCCATTGACATACATGCAATGACAAGGTTAAGGCCTCAGTTAGATGACACGATATAGGTAGACGTGAGACTGGGCGCCGCGCGGAGACAACACGTTAGTGGCGGACATGGAAACTATTTACTAGGTAACAACATTTAAATTCCTCTAAAACATGTAACCGCGCGGATGCCACGCGGTCATGCGGATATGAATGCCATCTTGCCCCGTCCGCTTCAGACAGTACGAAGATCCGCGATGAGCATTTGTTTCTTGTGTGTTGTTTCTTTACTCTTGTTTAAACATAGCGTATTTTGCCGCGCGGCTGACACATTGGGTTGGTGTGAACGGAATCATCTCATATAAACTCGCCCTTAGTCCGTTTAACATACACTTGATTCTTCAACACAGCGAAAGTCAAAGTTTATGTTCTATGAATAATAATTTGGATGCGTTATGCAACCTGTTGTTACTCTTTGTAGTGATGTCACCGCTTCAACACAAATAGTTGTGTTGTCTTCTGCGGCTAGACATTAAATGCGACTTGAAAAATAATATGACTTGAAAGGCGGGGGTCAAAGACATCTGTGAAAGCATGACACAATGGCGAATTGGTTTCTTCATTTTGTGATGGTAATGGGTGTATTAAATGCCTACTGTTATGTTAGTACGGTATTGTTATTTTCAATAACAGGGTAGTTGACACGCCATGATAAAGTGGAGTTTTATTTTTACTAGCCTATTGTCTGTGGCTTCGAAACCATCCCAAGGCAACGTACTCCCAAGAACTATATGGCCTTCCATTACAAATTAATCCGTCTGCCAAGTTTCATCTAAAGTCGTTCAGTCGTTGCGACGATTTATCTAATAATTTTGATAGGAAGGCAAAAATAGGCTCTTAGTAGCGACGATAGACTGCCTCATTGGTCTAGTTAGTGGTTGCAAATGCTATTATTACACAAAAAAAAAATAGCAGTCTAGGGTCTGGTCTTCTACCCAGTTAGTGGTAGCAAGGTAGTAATAGCAGTCTAGGGTCGCTCCTCCTTAGATGGGACTGTAACATAACGTAACCCTTCGGGAAAGTGAGGGGAGTGATCGGAATTAGGTGAGCTTATAGCTATAGCTAAAGGACAGATAAAAATAGTGGAGATACCGTACGACAAAAATATTTTTTCGGCATATTTATATAAATTTCTGCCAGCGGCTTCGCCCGCGTGTATTATACATATAAACCTTTCTCTTGAATCACCCTATTAAAAAAAACCGCATCAATACCCGTAGCGTAATTTTAAAGATCTTTTTTTTATACTATGTAGTGATGTCCCAAAACCAGGACATTAGTCCCGAAAAAATGTTTTTGTCGTAAGCCGTCTCCACTTTGCCTCTATTCTTTTTCAATCTTTAGGTATTTAGCTCAGCTTATTCCGATCACAGGTTATGAGCTAAGAATATAGGTCAATCTACATTTGTTCAAGCTTGACAACATGATTAGGTACTGTGATGACTTATTACGAATTCATTATTGATTATGATTGACCCAAGAATTTTTTCCTAACACTTCAATGCATTGCCATGATTGATGGCTATAATTACACAATTATCGCTTCACAATTGTAGACAAAGCTGAAGATGGATCCAATATGGCGGCTCTTGCGTGCGCGCAGCAGCAATCATTTAGAAACGCGGGTAACAGCGGTTTTACACGACCATTCTAGGAAACATACGAGTACTTACAAATGTTCTAACGGCCAGCAGGCAATTTAAAACGTAAATTATAATGGGCTTTATGTAATTGTAAAAGCAGTTTTAACTAAATTGGATGGATAGGAGTTGTCGTGCGAAATTAGTTCGTAAGTACGTCTAATTGTGAATGTATGTGCGCTGTTTTGAACAAGTTGAACTGTTTTGAACAAGTTGAACTGTTTTGAACAAGTTGAACTGTTTTGAAAAAGTTGAACTGTTTTGAACAAGTTGAACTGTTTCGATCAAGTTGAACTGTTTTGAAGACTGCCGTGCCAGGGAGCGTTATGAAGAAGAAGCTGTTTTGACGGAACAATTACATTAAGCAACGGACAGTCAGACTCGGACAGATAAACACCGATTAGTAACACAACAAATTAGTCAGAATTAAATACTTGCAACTATAATATTGTTTGCAGTGACTATTTAAGGTTACACTAGTCGATCATTCTTCCATACAAACGTAGTCTGGCGATTACTTTGGGCGCATCTTTGGGCGGAAATAAATACCATAAGAAGAAGGAAAATTGCAAGACGGCCTCCATACAGGGAAGATTTACAGGGAAGACTCCATATAGATTAGTAATTCAACAATGCAAATATTTTTATTGTGAAAATATTCATTTAGTCGTTTTTTAATGATATGACTCCTAAATGTCTGTTTATAAAATTTCGCGCGCTCGTTTTCGTTCTATATCATCGTCCATTTCGATACAAATTTGCAAAAGTGCTAATTCGTACGCGAACTAGTTTCTTACTGCTCATCACAGCATTTATCTCTTTCGCACGTGTTGTCGGATGAGATAACATGCATTTTAACCTCGCACACAAAATGGTTCCTGCCATCGACTAGGGGAACCTTAACACTAGCTGCTACATAAATTGCTTAAATTCTTCAACATGTGCGCGTCTCACCGATTAAACGATAAGCCTTAGAAAATCGAGTTCTGGCTGTGTGCCAAGACACCCAAACAGCTCTATGGTGAAATTGGGATCATCAAATGGTGTAAACTGACCTATAGTGAAAAAATGGTAGCGAAAAACCTCAGGAAAACTGCTTCTACAAAAAGCAACTATTCCGTAAGCTATTATCTTTCAGAAAAGAACAATGACAGTTGAATGAAGATAAAAGAATTAAAACATTAAAAAATTACTGGATGATCTACATTTTACTAAATGTAATAGTAACTGTGGAATTGATTGCCACAGTTAAAACGCGATCCAATATGACCGGAAGTTTTAACAGTTAGCAACAGATTGAGTTAAAAAAATAAACTAGAGCCGAACCGAACTGACCCATCAGTTGTGGTAATAGATTCAATTGCATGCACAAGATGAATGCAATCCTCTTTACCTCTCACTTATTAGCCAACTTTAGGATTTTAACTGACCTGAGTTTCGTAAGATGTACATAGGTACCTGATGTATGCATTTACGCAATATTACATCTTTAGAATCAATAAAATGAATCGGCTAAAGTTCAAAATGCAATACAAAATGATTAAAAGGCCGAATCACAAAATAAATAATTTGGTTGTAAGTTTGTTGTAACTAATTTCTTGGGCTCTAGACAAAACGATATTCTATTTTTTTTTAAATAGCGATCGACAAAAGTCTTGAGAATAATCACGTGCAATCTAAAAAAGTCTGATTTGACAGCTATAAAAATCTATACCTTTTATCCATCATACTAATATTATAAATGTGAATGTAAGATTGTTTGTTACGCTTTCACGCAAAAACTACTGAACCGATCACCATGAAACTTTGTACATATATTCTTGGAGGTATTAGAAGTAACATAAGATACATAATATAAAAAAAATGACTTCTCTGCGAGCGAAGCCGCGGGTAAAAGATAGTAATATTATAAATTCGAAAGTAACTCATTCTGTCTGTCTGTTTACGTACTTTTCACGCTTAAACCGCTGAACCGATTAGACGCAATGTGGTATGGAGTTAGTTCGAGACCATAAGAAGGAAATAGGATAGCTTCTATCATGAAAATCATCCTTATGTGGTGGAAAGAGGGGTGGAATTTTGTGTGGTAAACCAATAATTTCTCAAGTAATGTGGTCCACATACCTGCAATACTCGTATACGCGATACAAAAGATAGGCTATTTTAAGTACCTAGGTATTAATGCTACGTTGACGAAGTCGCGGGCAACGACTAGTACCTACGTTGTATACTCGAAAGTTAAACTTGATGCTTACGAATGATACTCGTTTTCATGGGTTGCGTAGTAATTTATTTTTATTTGTTTTAGGCTCGCGTTGACCATTATCTCACCTGATGGTAAGCGATGATGTGGTCGACGGTGAAGCACGCTTGCCTAGAAGTAACCTATTCACTCTTGACTTAAAGTACTTAAATTAATTAGGATTATGAATTTGTTTTTTCGTAAACGTTCAGTCGACCAATCACAAGCGAGATGAATGACGAGTTATGGATTTCTGTTTTGTGTGATTGGCCGATTTGGTCGGTTGGATAGAGTTTGAACTCTTTGCGCACTTACGCATTACGGCTGCAGTTCGTTTATCGCGGACTTCTTAGATTGGCACGATTATAGTGCAAGCGTAAAATATACACATTTTGAACTTTTTCACTCTTAAATTGATGTGTCCGCTTGAATAAAGTCAAGTAGGGACGAGTAGACGGACACGTAGACGGGACATGTAGTCGCTTTGTAGTATCGCATTTATGAGAAAATTTTCATTGGAAGAAAACTCAATAGTTCTTTGATCTCACTTGTCAGCATTGTAGAATACGTTTCCCGGGAACTGAGCAGCAGCTCACTTTGCAAGTAGTATCAAGAATTAATGACAAATATTTTGACACAATATCTATTGCTTTTGCCCCTAGTACGATTCCTTGAATCCGGCAGTTGAGGAAGCAAGAATTTGAGATATTGTCATCTATAGAGGTGACCCGACGTTGGTGAGTTGTGACCCAGCTATGCAGATGGAAGATGGTACACACTCGTCAACAAATTGATATGTAATACATAACCAGAGCCATATAAATCCGAAGGGATTGTTATTAAAAAAATATTTTGAACATCTATATACATTAAGTAAACGATAATGCAAATCCAAACTATTGAACTTCCTAATTACTTGTGATTACGAAACTACAGAAGATCATCTTAAAACCTAAAGATAAAGTTAACTCATAAACACACCTAACACGAGCACAACACACTCACTCAGCACTCGCTCAACACTCACACTGTTTGTCGTAAAACCTTATTTTGCTTTAAAGTGATAAACGAAACTAGTGTTGTTCATAATTTATGTAAAGTGAACTGCGTCCTGAAATACAGGCTCGCCCTAGCTCAGGCGCAGTTGCTCATCTTTCATTCTTGTATATATTCTTAATAGCTTTAAAAATAACTATATGGTTTAATTTTTACAATTTTAAGGAGAAATAAAAAAAAATTGCCCCTCATTTATGATTAAAGGTGAGTACGAAGAACAATAAATTAATTCACTGAAATCAGGTAAGAAATTAAGACCACAAAATTCAGAGCAATAATGTACTTGTCCGACCGTTCATTAATGAATAAACAAACCCAAATGCATCTATTAATCAAA
The DNA here is from genome assembly GCA_947562075.1 of Orthosia gracilis. Lineage (NCBI taxonomy): Eukaryota > Metazoa > Arthropoda > Insecta > Lepidoptera > Noctuidae > Orthosia > Orthosia gracilis. Next base: position 8,319,147 of record OX387268.1, read on the forward strand.
ATTTATCATTTTGACGTACAACATTATTATTATGGGCAATTAAGTTAGCAATTAATATAAAAAGTACGACCGGATCCGTACTTATGCGTCCTCGGTACGAAGGTCTATATATCGTAGGTATGTAGGTCACCTTTCTTTTAACATACAAAGCTGTGCTCCTATACACTTGGAAGCCTAGTTGGTGACGTCATAGGGATGTCAGGCGAGGTAACACCGGCGGCGAAGAGCGGTTCGCGTAGCGCTGAGCTTACCAAACAAAGTGCCGCGTCTACGTCCTAGACAATATGCATCCAACAATGCTTGTTGCGTTTGTCACTTGTTTGGGCAGGCGAACGCCTATACTTCATTTACGATAGCATTAGTCGTTTAAATTAGCCCATTTTACAGCCCGTTCAGCCGATTTTAACTTCTATTGCGTTGATAATACGACAAATGGCAACTGCAGTAAACAGTTGGTTTTGGTAACAGGTTTATGTTTTTTATGTCATCCTTATGTTTACGGGATAGAACTCAAAATCGGTTGAAAGGACTGTAAAAAGTTTTGGAAACATGTCTTAAGTTATTTCAAATGGGTTTTAGTGTTAGATAACCGAGCCTTGATACGAATTGTGTAACGTTACGCGAAGAAACTAATAAAAGCGACCAAATTTGGATGCGCATGCAAACGTGCGTTATGTAAGCACGCGGTTACATATTGATACTGTTTCCTTGTTTTTATCAATAACCGGTACTCGTCGCGGTACGACGGGTTCAAGCAGAAAATTATATTATGATTTCAACATGGAACTTCCATTTTGCATGCAGTGACGAACAATGTTTGAATCCAATCCCCACACTAAAGTTCAGTTTCCAGGAACTGTCTATCGGAGGTTTGTCAATATTTAACTACATTAAAGCACAATATTCGGTCTTGCATATTTTGCCCCGATCCTCGGTGTTGGTGCGAATCAGAATTACTGTTATGTAGGATTATCTCACTGTCGCGTCGCGGTCGGTTCAATAGTGTAAAATATTAGGATAAATTCCGGTAAAACTGGCCAGAATTAATTCAAACAGATATTTATACTTTATTCGCAAAGGTGGACTTTTGTAATTCCTTAGGCATTCCCTACCAGTCAACCAAGGGTGGTGTTGGAAGTCAAGCGTATTAAAGAGATATAACAATAACAACATTCGTACCAAACTTTGTATACAAGACGTGTTTCGAACTCACCATTTGTTTTTTTATTTAATTTTTTCATCATAAGTTTTTCGTTTCGCGACGTGCACTCTACTAGTACAAAAAATGTAGTCCACCAGTACGAGACTACCGATGAGATTTATAAGTTGTACCCAATTTTCAAGCGTAGTGTAATGCAGTAAAAACTGTTGGGCGGTCCAAGTGACCAAATGTCAGCGGAAAATTATTCATGAGCACGTGTTTTTAAGCTTACTCTGGAGCAATTTGGTCAGCTGTTGTAGCGATTTATTTGGGGATTTGTTCAGCCGTTTTAGCTCTTTGAGATTAAAGAGAAACAGTACGTCACCGTCTGGCTATCGGCAAAGTTCTATCAAATTAGTACAGAGTACTCAGGGGAGTCCGCTGAATCGCTTTTCTTCACGCCACCGCTTCACTCGCCCGCTGCCATCTCATAAGTTGCAACCTTCGTAACCGTGTCGGTCGCCTCAGTCACGTACTAGCCGTGACGGATTGGACGGCTCAAATGGGGTTGGCACGAGTCTAGGGTATCATTATTGTTGCTATCGCATTGTTTGATTGTCGATTGCTAAATTATGTGATTTCTTTGTATTTCGCAGTTTTCGTACCTCAATTTATCTCGTGGTTAAATAATAACTGTCGTACGGGTTGATTATCAAGGTTAAGCAGTGCTCGCCGAGGACGGTCCGCGATTGGTGACCATTTTAACATACCCAGACTCCTCCGTGTCATGAAACCTTACACCAGTCTTGCTAAGGGGTGTAATGTTGTTTGTAAATCATCTTTGCACGCGGCGCCATGTGTGCGTGCGCTTGTAATACAAACGTATTGCTCTTGTGTTGCTCCGACGAGGACTGCCGCAGTGTTGCCAGTGGCAGATAGTCAAAAATTACATGTACATTTTAAAAAGTTACATTTTCATGAGAAAAGTTACATTACCTTATTTTATGTAGAAAACGACACTAATACGCTCACTCGCTCGCCTGAGTAAGCGTGATGGAATATTTAGAAATACACGTGTGAACTTTGAGTGAGCGAATATGCAATACGTCAATTTGTGTGTCACAAAATCAGATGCGACAACACGACGAACGAAAACTTTCTTAGACGCGTACCGTTTCACGATTATTTTTCGTTTACTGGAAATATTTCAATATTTTTTATTAAGACCTAAAAGAACCGTAACAGTTAAGTTTTGAGTCGTGTTACATCAAGGTTACATGAAAAGTCATGCCTAGTTGGGCAATGGCTATACAGATACCAATGTCAATTGATTTCAGGATGCAGCAGACCTCACTTGTTGATAATTATATCTCAGCCTGATCTTGGCAGGCTGGCAGTTAACCTTAATAATACGCCGAATGGCTGTAATATCAGCCAATCGGCGTATTATTAACGTGATAACTTTCAAGTTTAACGGACTTAATTTATCAGATCTGATTTGCTTAATGAGCCTTAACTTATGGTTGAATGCATTCTATTACCAAACTATTAAATTTAAAGTTGAATTTTAGAATTGAAATGCTTGGATTTCTTTATAAATCAACGACTTATTTTTGAACTTCCGCTAACGAAGCAAAACGTTTATGTAATGATGGTACGAGTAACGTGACTATCTGCAATTTAGTTTTACGTTTATGAGCTTCACTTATAAGGAGCTGGCCGTGTGCTAGATATTGTCCAGCTTCTAAGAGTGTGTTTTGATTAAGTGGAATAATCATCTGCCTGTGATTAACTTTTAGGTAAGTGGACAGGAAATCTGTGCCTAGTTATATTTTAATAGCTAAGTTAGTTGGACACTGGTACTATTCATCGTTGACATTTAAACTTAATGTCAAAGGAGTCCGGTTTCGGAACGATTTAATAATTAAACCACGGATGATTTCATGAATAAATAAACTACCCTTTAATTATCAAACCTTGTTTAAATAAATTGGTTTTCAAACGCAATAGTAGTTTGTATGCATCCGCAAACATGATTCTTATGATTTATTTGAAACACTATTATAGCTCTCAATTGTTTTCTGCTAAAACGTTTAGGGTTTTGGTTTTATGTTTCAATGTAATTATTTAAACGTTCAGGATTGAATTTAGCCTCATGTTGTGGAAAAATAATTGAAAAGGGATATTTACTAGCATGCGTGCATAGGAAAGACTCGAATAGCCTGCAAACAGTCAAACAACCTGATTTTTTATCAATGAGTGGGTAGGAAATATGATGCATATTTGGTGAACGGTTCGGTCTAATAATAGAATGTTTGCAAAAAAAAATACAGCGAAACTAATTCAGTAGGCTTATTTTATGTCAGCTATTTCAGAGCTAAGTTCAGTATATTTTATGAGTCTAATAAACAAACGTCGTGGATTAAGCGTGCTATCGCATTCATTATATTTTTACAATACGAATGAAAAAAGCATCTCGGTAAAGCTATATCAGAGCATTAACGGCATCCACAAAATTTGAGAACATAATATGATATACAATGAATACATACCGTTGCTTATTTAGAACTAGAGCGGTTGTCTGCTTACATCGGCACTGTAACCACGAATCGGCGTAGTTTGCGACAACGGTACGCCGAGACGACACGATGCTAACGGTGCGACGAAGATGGATATTTTGGGGGTACTTCGTCAGTCGGTGCTTCGATAGCGTGGTTGAATAGCATTATGTAACAGTGTATGCACCCCTACCGATCTGCTCCGACTTTCGGTACCTAGGGTCGCTTATCCTGTGGGGTGGTGAAGTAGGCCGAGACGTAAGGACGTAATGCGCCGGATCAACTCAAGAAGGATGGAATGGAAACAGGTCACTTGAACAATTTGCAACCCACGGATGTCCCTCAAGTTCAAAGGGAAAAACTGCAAGTCCGTGATTAGATCTGTCGCCCTGTATGGATCAGAATGTTGGGCTTGGAAAAAGATGGATGAAAAGAGATTGCATGTAGCAGAGATGAGAATGTTGAGATGGATGTGCGGAGTGACGAGAATGGATAAAGTGAGAAATGAGTATATAGATTAACAGAAAAATTGAAAGGAAACCGTTTTCCTGGTATGGTCAAGTAATCATGTTATGAGGTGAGAAAGGGTCAAACGCATGTTACTTAAATAGTTACAAATATAAATATGGATGGAGACGGAAGGAACGGCCAAATAAAAGATAGACTGTGTGAGGTCACAGACTGTTGTATTTTTCTTTGTGTAGTATAAGATTTTGTGGGATAATGGCACCAGTTTTGATTCTTTATAATTTCAAGTGTCCGCCTTAATAAACTTGATTTTTAATACTGTTTGTTCCGTGCCCACAGACAAACCGTTAAACGGCTTTACGGCCTTTACGGGGCATAGTTCTTAAGGTTTTGTGAACTTGTACTTTATTAAATAATAATAATAACATAATGTTTTACGAGTATGTTAATAGGGAACTAATCAACTAAATGACTTTAGAATGTGTATATTATGTAGTTTTGCAAACGCAGATTCAATACATTAGGATTAAAATTGGATATTTATGTAGATTTTTCATGTTATCCAAAAACCTAGTTAATTCTGAGGCAGATGTGGTTTAGCATGGCTTGGGTAGCTGCCACCTCCTTCTGCGAAGCATTTATTCTCGCAAAGGGGGAGGCAGAACGCGACAGGGAGACGCCTTCACGCCCCTAGCCACCATAGGAGACGCCCTGGACGTCGGGAGTCGCTATCCGATTCCCGGCCACCGTAGGCGCGGGCTTGCGGAAGGCGAGTAATGGTAGGTAGCTCGCCTTCCGATAAGGACCAGGTCCGAGTCGACGGCGCGTTCCAAGCGCGCTTAAAAGAGAGATGTCAGCGAAAACTAACGGGGTCCAATAGGGCCGATGCCTGTCTGGGTCGTCGTAAATTTGATAGAGAGTTACCGCGGCCCTGGCACAAGCATCAGAAGGAACACGGGTGGGATTTAGTCAGTAAAAGTGTGACACGCCCTCCCGCTTCACCCAGAGCGGGAGAACTCATTGGATGAATCCGGAAAACCGAAAAAAAATGTTGTTTAGAATATAATATAATGATATAAATCAGTTCGCCGAATTCGAAATTCTTAATAAAATAATTGTTATTCATATTCAATGCTTTCTCAATGACGCCAGAATAATGAGTTTCAAACCACAATTTCACGGTGTAATTAATTGTAATTATGGACTGCATTGATGTATACTGAAACAAAATTATAGGCACGTGGACGGTATTAAAATTAAGTTTAATTTTGATTTGAATTCGTTCATAGTTTCATAGAACTTAAATATGCAGACGAACTCATCTTGTGTAACTGAAAGACATAGATGAACATTACTAAATGGAATCGTGAGGGTAGTAGGTAGATGGCCATTTTGCAAAATTTGGTTTCACCAGTGATATCAGTATGTTATCAAAGCTTCCAAGTTATATTTGACCCATTTCTTTTCGATGGAGCTGAAATTTGGACAAACGTTTGTATCTAGTGACAATGCAATTAAAAAAAAAGGTTTTTGAAAAATATGTATTTTATATAAAAGCTAGTTTTAAGAGCGTCTTCGTCTTCATATGGAGACTTTTTTATGGGATAGCTACTGAATTTGTCACAATCAAACCATCAATCACACTCTCAACCGCTAACTTATAATTTCAAAACAGTTCATATATTGACTGCTTTGCTCACTTTACGCCGTAGTTTCGAACTCGAGTAGAGTTTACGGAATTCATTGCCTCCGCAGTACAACTTGAGAAAGAGATATTTAGAATAAATCCCGTTGAGACCTATTAACTAATAGTTTTATAGTTGAAGGTTTTCAAGTTCACTAGATGGAAGAAGATTTGTTAATAGCTCTCGATGGGACTGCGCCCTTATCCTGGTTTCAGCAATGTATGTACAATGTATGTCCGAGGCTCTAGACAAGTGTCTTTCGATGTCAGCGAAGACGACAGTCGAAATGTCTAAGTGTAAAGGATTGATCACGTGATTTTTCGATATCGCTTGTCAATCCCATACAATTATGGCTTTTTAACCGACTTACCAAAAAGGAGGAGGTTCTATGTTCGACTTCGTGTATGTTATTTTTTTTTTTTATGTATTTTTGTTAGTTCACCGATATCTCCGTCAATTGTGGACCGATATTGAAATTTCTTTTTTTGTTTGAACGAGTATGTTTCGAAATTGGTCCTATTTTAATTTGGTGAAGATCTGATGAAGAACTTCGAAGATATACAACAGAACTCTTCAATAAATAACGGGAAATCTCTCGGGATTGCTGCAATCGCATGTCTGTTTATTGTTTATACCATTTCATAACATAACATCACGCCAGTATGCTCTCGAGAGGTACGCAGTTCTCTCATTTCACCCTTTATGTTCAAGTTTCATGATATTCGGCTAATCTATTCTGGCGTTAAGGTAACTTACTAAACAACTTGCCTATTAGGTAGGTACAACTAAAAAGTGAAAAATAAAAAACTTCTTTACAAAAAAATACTACCGACTTCCAAATAAGAATACTACAAAGTGAAAAATAACTTTATTTTTGAAAGTCGGTGTCCGTAACGCAAAAAAATGGTACCTACGAAAGACACCGACTTCCAAAAAAAAAGTTATTTTTCACTTTGTAGTTTTCTTATTTGAAACAAAGTTTTTTATATACAATCGCTGTCGACAGACTTTTGATTTTAGAATGTCACTTGTCTAGAGCGTCAGGAACGTGTTTATTATTTACATTTGACAATTGAAATAGCGTATAATATAGAACTATAGAATTGATGATTGATTGATTGTGCCCACGTGTACTAAAATTCGAATAAAAAATGTCAATCTAATCACCGAAATCAATACGAGTAATAATTTGTATCTAAATTAGTATTTATACGAGTAGTATTGCCTAAATTTGCTCTACTGATACTTATGAATAGAAATGGCATTTTTATGAAAAGTATCGATTCGCGACTGTTTTGGCTACCTTCAAGCTTGCATCTCGACCGAGTTTGACAAAGTCGATACAGGCAGGTTCACACTTAAACGGTTGATTTTTATTCACGAAGCGACGCAAGGGCCGCCGACCGACATACCAGATAACGGTGTGATTGTTCTAGCCGCAAATACCTATATGTGGAGAAGTGTGCGCCCTACTTTACAAAGTGGCTTCGTTATTAAGTGATAGCGGGTTATGACAGTTTCAAATTCTATTTGCATCAATTGGAACTTCATACAGTCCAAGCTTTTTTCGAATCTATTTTTAACCGACTTTCCAAAAAAGAGGAAGTTCTATGTTAGACTGCTCTTTTTTGTATCTTCATCGATTTCTCCGTCAATTGTGCACCGATTTAATAAAAACATTGAAAAAGTATGTTCGCGAATTGGTTCTATTTAAATGTGGTGAAGATCTGATAAAGAACTTCGGCAATATACAACAGAACTCTTTAAAACAGAACGGCAAATCTCTCGCGATTGCTGCAATAGCATATTTATATATATATTGTTTATACCATTTCATAACATAATATCACGCCAGTACGATCTAAATGGTTACGCAGATGTGTACAGTTCACCTTGGTATACTCTCATTTCACCGGTTATGTTCAAGTTTCGGTTAATCTATTTTGGGCGTTATAGATGAATTAGCCCACTATGTTACCACAACTAAAAAGTGAAAAATAAAAACTTATTCGGTGTCAAAAACGAAGAAACGAAAACAGGAACACCGACAACCGAATACGAAGTTATTTTCACTTTGGACGTCGGTTGTACTTATATGTAAAAACGTTTTTATATTTAAATACAAACTTGTAAAGTAGTAATAGTGTTTTCACACGGTCTTGGCATGAAGTAATCTGTGTACAATCTGCACATTAAAGCGATGCTATTTCTCATTAGCTTTTCAAATCCATAGACGTGCGGATTTCTCTAATTTACTATTGTAAGTAGTAATGACTTTGTCTTTCTATTTGGCACCTGTATAGATAGATAGATAGTTACAGCTGTATAGATAGATAGTTGATCTAAGTAGCTTGTTGGTTGTGTGAGCATTTCCTATCCAGTAATAGAAGGTATACTATTTTTACAATGCCGAAAACGTTTGGTTATGCAGACTTGAAAAAAATATACCAATTGGAAGAAACAAACTAAATACCCATTATATCTACTAATAAACCATTTTACATAAATATTTAACAGGACATCATCATTATTGGACCAATTTACAAGATATTGCATAATTTGAAAAAGAAAGATATAAACTGTACCTCTATGTTTTCCTTTTCGATGATGCATTATCTTTAGAAGCACTAGAACTCTCAAAATTGCGCTGTCAACAGAGGCCTCGTGTGCAAATTTGACAGCTATAAATTAAAAAAGGAAAAACATAGACACCCAACATATATTTTATTATTCAATTTATGGAATATCTTTTAGTTTTGTCCAATTTTGGCGGAGGTAATAGGCGAGAGCCAAACCTCGAATTATGACTTTTTACTAAGGAAATTCAGTCGGTGCTTATATTTTACAATACACTCGCTGCCGCCCAAAACTTGGACCACCAACTACGGTCAAGTATGTGTGTAGAGTAGCTAGCTAGCGCAGCGCAGACGCACGCTGGGCGGTGGGCCAGTAACATAGAGAATTGTGGCCAGTAAGCCACAAGCCACCACGATACTCTTGTGTAAGTGTCACACCGTACGACGCGACGTCCAGGAACTCGAGAGTTCTAGGAAACTGACCCACTAGCCTGGCAACTCCGAGCAAGTAATGAAATCACTGTGAAGTCCCTAATCGTTTCCTTTCTGGGCATGTTGGACTGGGAATTCTTTATGAATAGAGATGAGGTTACTGTTTTTTTATAAATTTATAAAAGAATATCGATCTATTACATACACCAATAGGGATGATTCCTGGGTAAAAACATTTTAATTCTATTTAGTCCATCAGTGAGATTATCAAATAATATTAGACAAGATTTTTTTGCTTTATCAAATCATATAAAAATTTATAGGTATATGGTTTGATAAGCGCATCAAAGTTTAGGAGTGGGAGGGTTGAGGACGTCACTTTTAACAAAACGTGACGTCACACGAAATTTCAACACGCTGTATCGTCGTAATTTTTTGTTTAAGCGATTTTTTTTATATTATTCTTCAATTACAATTATTTTTATTCTCTCTTTCGATTCAAACAAATGTTTGTAGGTGGTGTTATGACATGATTCTAAAAAAAAAATTATAAAATTATTTAATTGTTCGTATTTTTTAATCGTCAATTTGTCGTCCACAACCCAATTAGTTGGGGAAGTATATATTCTAAATTAAGAACGCTTGTCAATATTTTAATGCGAATGAGTGCCGGTAAAAACTGTAATTGATAAGCAAATGTCATGACTCGAGCTGTGTCAGTGGGCACTGCACACTAATGATCTGTTGAACTACCTGAGGTGACATTTTTAAATTAGAGAAATAATTAAGGAATACTAAACTTAACGTCTAGATAAGATTAACAATGTTGGTTGATGCCTTTGTCCAGAACTCCCAATCCTGTAATTGACTTGCGTTATTACTGCTGCGAAAGTTTTTACAATTTATCTACCATAACATCCTTATTTCATTACTTCGTTGGTACGTTCGTTCGTACTCAAGAGACGTAGTGAGACCATATGGTACAAATTGCTCCGCGTCCTCCAGGGAGAGGCAGTGGCCGCCTGCCGATGACTTGGCGGGCCAATATAGAAAGACACCTTAAGCAAGCCCAATTGACCGAACAGATACCTTACCCCAGTCAGAACAACTTGGAGCAAGAAAATGAGGGCCTCCTCAAATATTGAGGCCAGGGAAGGAAGAAGATACTAGAAATTACATAATATGTTAACGGATTGACACTTTATAGCTAGCAGGTCTATTTATCAGAAGTTGATTAGAACTAGGTGACGTCTTTCATTGAATATTTATCTGATGCAATCTGACAGCATTTATACTAGCTTTTGCCAGCGGCTTCGCCCGTGTGAATATCAAAAATTATCCCAAGGGAACATATTTCCGGAATCCTATGTGTTATTCCAGACTATAATCTACCTCTGTGCCAAATTTCATCCAGATCCATCCAGCCGTTTGAGCGTGAAGAAGTAACAAACACACTCACAAACTTTCGCCTTTTTAATATTTATGTACTGATTTCACCAACGAAACTAATTGCGATTAGTTAAACTAAACTCAGTTTACGCAAATACAGCGTTCTGATTGGTTGAGACCGCTGAGAAATTACCAATCAGAACGCTGTATCTGCATAAACTGAGTTTAGTTGAACTAACCACAATTAGTTTCATTGGTGAAATCGGCCCTTAGTGTGTATATATATTTTGAGAGCACTCTATCGTTAGCTTCCTTTGTTGATATTTCTTGCTGTTTCTTCTAGGGTAGTTCCATTAGGCTCGCGCTTCACGTGTTGTATGTCAATTGTCAACATAAATATACCTCCGTTATAACTCAAATAATTTTACGGAGGCGGATGCTGAGGCGGAGGTACAACGTTTAGCGGAAGTTCCGCAGTTACAGAGGCGGAGGCGAAGTTCTGTTACAACCTTAATCAACGCTTTACGTCGAGGGTTGTAGCGCTGATCTGTGCCCGTGTTCTATTGACGCCAAGCAAGGTCACATAGTAAACAAAAGTGCGGTGACATGATGGGAATTGATAATATCTAAATACGACAAAAAACATAAGAAGATAATTGCATGTAAAGAACTACACTATCAGCAGCAATTGACTCTGTCTTCAGCAATTTTTACAAACTATTGGCAATAGTTATTGACTATAGTTTTGGAACGCATAAGTAAAATATTATTTCAAGGCGTCACTGACTTTGCTACCGAAGAAAAGTGGGCCACTTCAGCAAGTATTGATTTCTTCGTAATTTTCAATGCAAATTGTACCGTAGAAATATACCGCCAATAACGTACACAATAAGCGCCATTTTACCTTAAACTAATAAAATATGTATACAGGTCAGAACAAGACAAAGGAATTGTGTATGAAATCTATTTCTAACTCTAAAAGGCGAATAGTTTCTATGAATTTTCATACTACCCGCCGTACTGAAGTTTAGTTGCAGTTTGAAACTAGCTCGTACTAGGATTACTTCGTACTACCGTGCGTAATAATTATAAAGATATCGACGCTGGAAAGCAATTTGGTCGTATCTCGAAAAATACATTCCGAAAAAACAGTGGAAAACAAATTGCGCATTGACTCTCGTTATTTATTTATTTATTTAAACTTCATGTACAATGGTGATGCATAGGCGGACTTAATGCAGCAAGGCATTCTCTACCAGTCAACCTTTGGGTTAAAAAGGACACAACAGTGGTAGGAGTACAAAATAAAAAATAAAAATAGAACAATTATGCTATGCCATTCCAAAAATATCCAAGTTTTGTTTTCTGTACCTTTTTTCAAAGTACTTCAAAATGCTATAAATAAACTTTATTTGAATAATTCAAAGATATATAAAAAAATCTGAAAAACTACGATAATATAAGTCGAGAAAGAGTCAGAGCTTTAAACCATCTCGGAAGGTTAAAGGGTTTCAAACATTGCTATATTAAAAAAACCCGTTCCAAATTCAATATGTTTTATAACACTCAAGATTCTTTTATCGATTCGCTGTAATTATGTAGATCTTATAAAACTTTGTATGTTAGAGACCGTTTTATTAGTAAAACCTCAAAATTTTCTTTACAAAAAATGAGTTTAAGCGTACCAAATCTCTACTCGTTACAAAAGCTCGTTCATGAAATTCTTATTTTTCAAAGCAGATTTTCTCTCATATAAATAATAAATAAGTATAAAGTACCTTTTTTGAAATACGACAATAATCGCTTCTCAGTGTGTCAAGCTACCTAGCCACAAGTCGTGAAGCCCTGGCCTGGGGTAGGCAAACTCTAGAAACTAGGTCAATAGATGGCGCTGATTGACCTGTATTCAGCAAAATGATATCGCTAGTTCGAAACTTTAAATAGAATCATTATTTTGTAATACACTATGATGAATGAAACATCGTCTATTATTTGTTGTTTGCGTTTATTGAAATTGCAATGGATGTAAGCTCGAATAAAATTACAAAATATGATACTTGCGTAGGAACTTAGATATTCGGTGAATACTGTATGTGAATATATATTATGTATAATTTAGACAACCACAACCATTGTTCATAAATTGGCAAAATGATTCCAAATTAACATCTTTTAACACATAAAAGATTAATGAACGCTCTCGAGTTACCTTTGGGTATATCGATGTTCTTATGATGTGCAAAGATGACACGCATATTCATCTTGATTCATCGCCGGGTCGAACACCTTCTAGTAACAGTTACAATTAACAATGGTATAATGGGACCATCTAATTAACTTGCAAAATATCCCACCTCCGCATTTTGAGCAAAAAATTATGGTATGGAAGAATGTTAGCATGCCACGCTCATGTTCACACCTCCTCACCTCATGGGTTTAACGGTGATTAGAGCTGTCATTGGGGATAATTATGACTGTATTTCTAAAATATATATATATATTTTTAATAATCTACCTTTTACATTTTTTTAAAGAAGTAATGTGAACTTATAAACTACCTAGCTTCTGCCAGCGGTTTCGCCCGCGTTTATTATACATATAAACCTTCCTCTTGAATCACTCTATCTATTAAAAAAAACAGCATCAAAAACCGTTGCGTAGTTTTAAAGAGCATACATAGGGACAGACAGACAGCGTGAAGTAATTTTGTTTTATACTATGTATAAGGATGATAATAGCCCAGTAGAAATCGACATTAAAATCGCAATGCTTGATGTAGTTCTGGATTTTTGTGTAGTGTTAATACAAATTTGTAACTTCGAAAAAACTTCCTTCGTCCGTCGATTCACACTACCCTAACTGACCAATACAATACCATAAATCAGAACTGCATCATGCTGTGTGATTTTAGCCTTTTTTTGTGTCGATTTCTACTAGGCTTTAAATGTTTTTAAAGGTTAATCTTTGGAAGTAGTTATTAGTACGATTACGAAAATTTCTTCAGAGATAACACAGCTTTCTATCAATTAATAAATCATATTTATATTTTTAACTTTGACAATCTCGGGACCCTGGAGTCCCAGTCCTTTGAAAGTCATACCAGGGGCCGAAGGCCGATCATGTACGTTAGAAAAAAATTACATCTTTTCAGTAAAAACGGCGACAGACATAATTATGTTACTAGAAATAGGGACCAATTAATCCAACCAGGTTTTAGGCTGGCTAAAGTAGCATCATCTTTTATGGGGTACTGTATAAAATGTTACAATAAAATACCTCCCCACATTCTAGAACTGAATGAGACGAAATTTAAAACTTGTATAAAACGCACACTATGCAGGCAAGCATATAATAAGTTGGGGGATTACATCGCTGATAAAAATGCTTGGCTAAATGCTGGTCCCGCTCCGCAGCCATTATGGCGCAAGAACAATTAGTGATGGGCAGAAAAGTTTTGAAGTATTGTTGGAGCTGCTGAAGACTGTATGAATATATTTGTATTGTATAAACTCAATTTCTTTTAGTATTATATAACTGCACAGCACATGTGTGAGTACTATGTTCCGACTGTAAATCTACCTATATGTCGTTGGTTGACTTCTGTGTGCCCTGGCATTTGAGTGTGTCATGCTCTCTCTAATTTCTCACTGATGGTGAGACATGTGTTGGATCATTCGGTTCCCTCCATAATGGTTGAGCTGAGTGGTGCTGATCCATGCGTCATGTTCGTGAACGGGCGCCATCAGTTGGGATTGGTCATAACTTAGCTGCCTCGGCCTGTCATTGCATTTTTATGTTATAATTGTTTGTTACTCTAGACGCTTTGACGTGCACGTCTTTTTGCATCGTTCTCACATATATGTATTTATTTTTTAAACAAGAATGATGTAACCAAAAACTTGTAATTGAAACTGTTGGAAAAGAGTGTCCGTGGAGTTTCTTGCAAATTCTTCTCCATTGAGATCTACTGACGTTTGCGAATTTGCAACTAGAGTCATATTTTTTTTTGTTGTTTGACAATTCAAAAGTACCTTTAAGGTTTATTTGAAATAAACTATTTTGATTTTGATTTTGAAGCCTACTCACAGAGGCCTTGTTAAGCATGTATCAGGAAATGTGACTCCAACCGACGATTATTCCTGTATGCACTGCGCAAGTGCACCCAAGGGCAATCCCCGGTTGGTGCAGGACTATTGCAAAATATGGAGAAAAATGCATTGGGCTAAGGGTTTGGTTCCTAAAACTATAAGAGGATTACTGGCCCCTGCCTGACCAAAGTTGAACTACACGGCCAGGGGTGACTGGCACACTCAATAAATGGGCCCCCATAAAGGGTTGCTTGCACTTTAGTGACGAAGCGCCAAGGGGGCAACATTTACGGAGGTGCTTGAGGAGTGGAGAGGAATACCACGGGTATCAAGACAATCCCGGAAGTACGGTCAAGATCCCTATCAGCATCTTACTGGGTTCACTTCCTTCGTTTGCTCTTGCGAATCTCCACTCAAGTCAGTCAATCAAGGCAAGAGAGAGGTGGGAGATCTATTCACCGTCAGTGTTCAATCCGACTGGCCAGTAAAGGCAAGCCGGAGATGAGGGACAAGACTTCTTCCTGGAGATCAGGTCCTTGGGGTTGCCACTGCCCACCAGCTCGCCACAAAGCTGACCTGCGAATCTTATCTCTCTTAGTCTGGCTTCACCTTAGGCATGTTGCGGCAAAGTAAAATCTACCGGCACAGACCTAGGAATCATTGAAGCGTGCAAGCTCCACCACGACGTATATTTACATTATTATTTTATATTATTAGATAAAATTGGAAGATTCCTTAGGGATAGGACAAGGGAGCAAAACCGTGACAAAAGCTGTACTTTTCTAAAATTATAATTATGTATAACTAGAAGTAACATTGACAAATTTGCATCTATATTAAAGTTTAATGCCACAATATCTTTTGTATGGCACACATTTTATTAAGAGCCAATGCCACCATGAAACTGAACACAATAAACACATCCAAACTGTGTTCAAAACCTGTCAGAGCTATATCAATAAAAATCATTTTTTTATAAAGAATTTTAAAGTAACTTGATGTTCAATATAAATACGGGAACAATGTAAAAAGGAACAGATCTGTTTGAGTTTAAGTATACATTTTTATTTAAGTTATTAAGAAACAAAATCTTATCCCTAAGTTGCCTTTCACAAAACCCTGACAAGTGAAGGGTTTTTATGGCAAATTGTGTCTCTCACAGATAGCACAAGGTGATACTAACGTGCTACCTCTATTAAACACATACATGTGATTAAGTTAATAAGCTCTTAGTTAAGTCAAGGATGAATCCAAGATGGCGTCCCATTGTCATATTTTCCCACAACATAATATTATATTGTTATAATTAACAGGATATCGTTTTATTGTTATTTTTTCTCGCTAAGTGAAATCTAATTGTTACTTATATAAATCGTTTCTCAGTTGCTATGGTCAGTTAGCCTTCGAGTTGCGAAATTGTATGATAAATTTACGTACTATTTTTGTAAAAATAAGTATCATTAGTTAGTTTTATCAGAAGCGAATCTTTTCGCCTAATAAGCAGTGCTGATCTCAGTAAGAAGTTTACTATAAGAATTTAACATAGTTATTAGCATACCTAACGACTAAACTCAAAATCCATTTTACTTTTCAGAAATATTTTTCATTAAAATAAATGTTATGAATCACGTAAGTAGTACTTACCTATTTACTTACGTTACAAAGTTATTAAGTCATCAGAACGTGAAAATGCCTTGCCAGCTTACGGCGAATTTAACGAGCTGGGTAACGCGTAACTAACATATTTTTCCCTTTTAAGGAGTCAAAAAATCTTTTTTTCCAAAAAAATACTAATGACTTCCAAATATGAAAACTACAAAGTGAAAACAACTTTATTTTTGGAAGTCGGTGTCCAAAACGCAAAAAATGGTACCTCATTTTTTGCGTTTTGGACACCGACTTCCAAAAATAAAGTTGTTTTTATTTATTTATAAAACTTTATGCACAAGTACGAAGGCGCACTTTTTGCCTTAGGCATTTTCTACCAGTCGACTTTAGGGTGGTGCAGGTGGGTGGTAGGTTTTTCACTTTGCAGTTTTCTTATTTCCCTTGAGATTTGCCGTTATTTATTGAAGAGTTCTGTTGTATACCTCCGAAGTTCTTCATCAGATCTTCACCAAATTAAAATGGGACCAACTTCGAAACATACTCTTTCAAACAAAAAAATATTTTTCAGAATTGGTCGTCAATTGACGGAGATATCGTTGAACATACATACAAAAACATACATGAAATTGAACATAGGACATCCTTTTTGGTAAAAAATAGGTCAGATGCAGAGTTTAAATAAAAATATCAAACGGGATGACCTAATTCCTTCCTGTATGTTAGCAAAAATGTTGATTAGTTTTTTAAACGTGTTTTCTCACGAATTTCTCCTGAAATCAGAAGAACATTGAATCGTATTGAGCATGTTCCAAGCACTGCACTGCTGATTCTGTAAGACCTCCTTTAGTGAAATGCTTCCTTGGTAGATTCAGATTTCATTTAACACAGGATTTAACTATAAAATATTAAAATTGATTGGATGTGGTGTTAACACATGGTGCTATTACAGAATAATTATTTTTTTGAAATTATTTCATTGCTTGATTTGAATGGAAATACGATTAACTTCTACACTGATTGCAGCATTTATCGTCATTACCAAGTCTTGTTCCACTCACTGCTGAGTACGAAAGACCTCCTTTTGAGTCATGCTTCCCTGGTAGATGCAGTGTTCAATTACATCTTACAAGACTTGACTATAAAATCTCAAAATAACTAGTAGATCGTGTGGGTAGTATTAACATAGCTTTCAACACTGGAATCTTATTTTATTGGAACTTCTAATACAAATAAAAGTTTAAGTATTTAGTGGCAAAAAAAGTTATACCTAGACAGGCAAGACCAATCACTATCTCAAAAGTTTATCTGTAGATACAACATATGGGTTGCCGCGGTAACGAAAACAAAAGTGGACATGTCTGGTTTGTTTTAAAACATGTTCGGGTGCAAACAAGTGTCTTCAAGGAGATAAGGAAATATGATAAATAAAACTTAGACCAACGCACGTTCATACAGCCGTTTTTATTCGAAAAACATATTTAGAAAAAAAATGATATAATGTAAAAAGAAGATTATCCTGGCAGATAAATTAAAAAAGAATCTTTTCCATTTTACAAGTTTTTACTTAACTTGCAATGTATGCATGCAATGTTCGAGTCAAATCTTACAAATGAATTTTAAAGCAGTTTCCCGCCACCGATTAAGATGAAATTTTGCATATACGTTTAATTTGGATGACAATGCATGGTTTGCTAAGTGACGTCATTCTAAATACAATATGGCGGACGGCCCAAGATGGCGATCCAGTTATGTGGGTATCAAATGAAAGTGTTTGCTGAGAAGAATACGAAAAAAGGTAGACCTAAAAAAAATATGTTTATTTTTTTTTAAATTATCTGCTCGGCAAGATGTTTAGTATCAGCACAAAGTACCTAAGCGGCGGCGGTATCAGTTTTCAGACAAACAATAAAAGCAGATTTAATTACAGTAATTGCAATCGATCTGCCTTCCATAAAAGCATTTATTTTTCAATCTGTTCTATTACAATGTGAAAAGAAAAATTTAGAACATAACCGGCAATTTCTGGCCATTGTTTCTTTTTAAAACAATGCTGCTATTGTTGAGATTTCGGTCATCGGTCATAAATTAATCCGTCAATAGTGCTCTATTTTAAACTAAAGCAACAATTTGTCTTTGACACGGATGACGTCATGATAGGCCGTTTACAAACCCCATTTCCCGACTCCTGCGCAAATAGGGCTACCATGGTATTGGTAGGAATTCGTAGGACAGTGTAATTTTTATCAAATAAACTATGATAAATATCAGTTTGCAATATTTTCATGATTGCAAACCTATTAGGCTTCGTATTTACAGACAACCAATTTTTTTTTTACAAATATGTTTTTAGCTGGCAAACAATATTCCGGTGTTCGGTATTTTGATTGAAAACACTTTTTTGCAGTAGTTTTTGAATGAAATCGGTATAAAGACAATATTTTTTTAATATCGGTTTCGTTTTATATATAGATTATTTTATAGTATGAATACTAATGTAGACATAGTTGTTTAATTTCTATTCATGCAGTTAGTTACCGTGTTTTAAACTCTTCAAACAGAATATTATCAATTATCTTATCAAAGGAGCCTTGTTTCAATTTGCACATGGATTTAAACTCTAACTTCTTACAAAGAAGAAAGTAGGAAGTGCGCCCCCCCACCTTCTCAAAAAGATTACTACGTAGAGCTATAGGTGAAAATAAACTAAAATAATTTCTAAGAAATCTTATACTAATGATAACCAATGATGCTCAGTTATTGTTTGATTGAACCTCTTCAATGCTTGGGAAGGGTTTCAGCTTATGTTTCTGTAAAATAAAAGTCGCAACAGGGCGCACTGATAATGTTAAAAACTGACACGTCAATATAAAGTCTTTGTGCGGTCAGCTGACCTAAATACTACCAGCTATGAATCAATCCATAATAATATGAAGTCCGCATTAGTATATTCAAACTTTTTAATAATCTTTTTACCATACATATATAACTTTCGGGAATACTGAGTACCGCTTCCTTCCCTCTTAGAAAACCCGCCGCTGTTCTTGCCCGCTCATAGATGGCGTAAGTAGTTTGAACGTGTGCTGTTATAAAACTTTTCGCGAGTCAAATATTATGAAGTTCGTTCTTACGTGATTATGTGTGAACTTTTCTAGGCTGTGTTTTTTTTATAACAATTGATAGTTTGTTGTAAATGACGTACTCTACTATTATTCCTCCGATTTCTGAATTAAGATGGTTTTATGAGCTGGAGTATCGATCTAACTCTAGTTTAGCTTAAAAACCAGTTAAACTTTGTCATTAAAATAAGATCTATCACTTTTTAACTCAATTCAGAAATCGGTTCATTAACTATTTATTATCTACACATTTATGTAAAGTTCCTACTAATGTTCCGTAATTAAGTTTCTAAAGCATTAATTCATTCTTAATAAAAAAATCCACATAAATAATAATAAAACATTACGAATTAAGAACAAAAGAAAGATATTTTAGTTAAAAAAAATCAAGACAGTCCGAGACAAAGCTATCGCATGCGGCGCCCATGCTCAACCGCACGTTCAACAGATGTCGTCAAAGATCCCTCGCCGACTGATTTACAGCCTCTCGGGTCGCAGGCGCAGGTTTTTGTACCCATCAGCTATGGGTTTACGACCAAATTGACCCTCACTGAACAAATACTGGGGTTGTGTGGTCCATTTTATTTGGTGATGAGTGAGTATTCTTGATCTTGACGGAATGACTCAGCCTTTGCTTTGAATGAAATCAGTCGGCTGTGATTTATGTTGGGGTACATTGGTCTTTAATTACCATAAACCGAATTTGTATTCATTTTAGAACAAAAGTACACCATTAACCGACTGTATTAAAAATGAATACCTAATCTTATTTTTCAAACTTAATGTGCCTTATTACAAAAAGCGGTTAAACCAAAACCCAGGTTCAAACCTTGTTTTCACCATACATTTAAACCTGGGTTTTTAGCAAAACCGCTTTTTGTAATAAGGCACAAAGTGTTTGCAATTTATTAATAACCGTATCCCGTACGTTTTTTATCATATCTTATTACGACAAAGTAAACATATATTAAACTATTGCTACAAAGTTTACCTAACTGCAATAGTAGCTACGTCCGAACGGGCATTGTGTGCCACTGTGAGCCACTGTCACGGTAAAGATATCCCACTGTGTTCCATTTGCCTGTTCTGTGAGCTAAACTAGGTTATTGTGTTATAGATTACTTTGGGTATTCAAAATTTAGATACATATGTTCGTGGTCCACCGTATTTGCAACTAAAGCCGGACCTTGTAACAGTGTTAAATAAAGTTAGTACGTTAGACTACCAGTTAGTTGTAACACTTTGAACTTTAGTTGGCCAAGCGAAACATGGAGTTTCAATTGAATCAAAGTCAGCTTTTACTGGTTGACCGAGCTAAGAACTTACCTAAAAATTAAATAAGAAATCACGTTGATCAGATAAGTTATCATCGAGTTTTAACCATACTAATTGGCAGACAGAGGTTGTGTTTTATGATAAACTAGCTTTCACCCGCGGCTTCGCTCGCAGTGAAGCCTTTAAAAAAAAAGTATCCTATGTTACTTCTAATACCTCCAAGAATATACAAAGTTTCATGATGATCGGTTTAATAATGTACAAAGTTTCATGATGATCGGTTCAGGAGTTTTTGCGTAAAAGCGTAACAAACAAACTTACATTCACATTTATAATATTAGTATAATAGGAGAATATGATAGGATTAAAGTTCACTATTTTGGTCATAGTGGCTTCCACATAAAAGGTAGATATATGCCGTCGCGGACTTTTTTTTAGAACTACTTAAGACAAACAATCATTGTGTGTTGTTGTCACATTATATTGGTGTATCTCCAACGGTTTAGGCAGCGCACGCGAAGATAGCTCTCAGAGGGCAGAATTTTTGCCGACTTACTTGATATTTATCGTTATATTATGACCAACTTACAAAAAATCATTATAAATTGTAGCCTATGTGTTATTCTGATGTATATATTACTCTAACCTATATTACCTACTGTAAAGTTTCATCCAAATCGGTTCAGTAGTTTTTGCGTGAAAGAGTAACAAATATACATCCATCTTCACAAACTTTCGCATTTATAATATTAATAGGAAGTAGGATATAAAATATGGATAATTGACTGCATTTTTGGTTAAGAAACTGTTTTAATTGAATTGATAAGTGGAAACAATTAAGTTAGGTACTTATTAACACAGACTACTTACAGCCTGGTTACATATTAACATACATCTTAAAAACAATAATGTCTTATAAGTTCGTCGTATTTAATCATATGTTATTGTTGCTCTCTCATTTCATTACTGCCAAAAACCAAAATATACGTACACAGGTGCGACGCGACAATGCAACGATGCTTTTTTAACCCCCGGTTTCAAAAAGAGGGGTGTTATAAGTTTGACGTGTGTAGCTGTATGTTTGTGTATATGTGTATCTCTCTGTAGCATCATAGCTCCTAAACGGATGAATCGATTTTGAATTAGTTTTTTTTAGCTTGCGTGTTCTTAGCTATTTTTAATGAAAATCGGTACAGCCGTTCTAATGTTTTGGGCGTTTTACTGTTTAAAACGGGGAGTTTTCGCAAGATATCGTGTCATAATTATGCGTTCAAGAGACTGTCGATCGAAACGTGTCTACTATGAGATAAATGATGTAGTATGAAATAAAAAAGGGTCGGGGCTTTTTAAATTTTACTAGTTTATAAAGTTTGTTCTAAAATAGCTCTATAGGCAGAGCGAATTTTACTTCGTTGTCACATTCTCTTGTTTATCCAGACTGCAAGTCCCTTTATATCACGACGGCATCGAACAGAGTTGGAAAAATACGTTTTACAACTCACAATAAAATTTCATCTCTAATTGCTAACGCCGCGCGGACACTGCAAGTCGTCGTCTATATTATTTATTATTCAGGCGATCAATACGTAAAAAGGCCTGCAACGGTATCTATTTACTACTTATATTTAAGTAGTTAAATAGTCGGCCGTTGCAGGCCTTTCAAATCAATCCATCAAAAGTCACTTGCAGTGCAGTGTATTACAATCCTGGAGACAAAGGAAAAGACTGTGCATAACGTGGTTCTATTAACTAATTAGTGAATATTAATTTTATATTCAGAGGATCAAAGGGTCATTAACCAGCGATATCGATTGTTAAAAAGTAATAAAAGTATGGAATTAATAACTGCTAACGAAATGTCACAGGTCAATCCCAAACTTTTTGAATTTTTTGACTATCTTTGCCGGCCGTGGCGCGTTAGATTGTTCCAAGAATTTATAGAAATACAGATGCCAAGCCAATAAACATTTTTTTTAAACGACCCGAATATGAAACGGTTGGCTATTTTTAAACGACTTTCCAATATGGTGGGGCTCCTATATTCGAGTGTTCTTTTTTTAATTTTGATAATTATTTTGTGCTTGAAAGAGTACTTGCCCGTGTTCTTCAATCTGTTCAGTTTGATTACCGCTGAACACAGATATCGCCTCCGCCTCGTATGTGCGACACATTTCTGCAGATTGGTGTTAGAACCATTTTAAGCCAATTTTCACGTCAGTTTCTTGTGGGTAAATGACACATTGATAACACCTTCTATGCTTGTAAAAGATAAATAGGCTATTTGTTAGTAAGAATTATGAGTAATTTATGTTCAACAGTGACCTTATTTTGTTGACGTATTTATGTTGCAAGGCAAATTGTTTAAAATAGATATTAAATATATTGTGTATTGATTTTGATGCAACTTGAAAACATTTTCGGTGCAAAAAAACTTAGGTACAGTTTGCTTATGGTTTTACTTCGATACAAATGTTTATTTTAGTTAGTTACTCGTAGTTCAGTGAAAATTCTCGGACGACAACTTCTCATCCTTGTGCCTTCAGCAATCAGGTTTGTAAGTGGTCGACTGGAAGCTTTCGAAGATATCCTACAAGTAGGTTATGGACAAAAGTTGTTTTGTTTGGATGCTTTTCCTCACAGACATAAATCTAACTAGATGAAGCGATTGTATGTACTTCGCGTGCCAAAAAACGGATTAAAGTTACGACAAATTATCGTAATCTGAGCTTTTCATTTAGCATTATCGGCACAGGAAATCCACCGAAATCTAGAAAAATGCCTTTTTATGTTATATTGAGCTGTAAAGAATGTATAGAAAAAGGCCGAGGCATTGGAAATATTTTCTTTCATTGGTAATTAAATTTGTTTTTACATTGTTTGTGAAAAAGTGGCACGCTTGGTTTTCATTCAGATGGAGGGACTTGCGTTATCTATTTAAATTTATGTCAGTGCTTTTCCTTCTTATATCATACAAATGGGCCTTATCTAGTACAGATTGCCAATTATAAACACAAAATATTCTTAAAAACTCAAAAATAAGTATTTACTATCCCTTAACTTCGCAATTCGAAAGAAGGCGGCCTTGGGGTTATTATTTTCCCAAAAATACGCGTTACCCAACTCGACAACTGTTTACAATTGTTAGTACAAAGCTTTATTGCTTATTTGTTACGTAGATTGAGTCGACCGATGTCGAAATAGATTTTCGACAGACTGAAACATAATAGCCGTGTCTTACGGACAATGGTGGTATGCGATTTGTAATGA
Organism: Orthosia gracilis; assembly: GCA_947562075.1. Lineage (NCBI taxonomy): Eukaryota > Metazoa > Arthropoda > Insecta > Lepidoptera > Noctuidae > Orthosia > Orthosia gracilis. Next base: position 8,342,750 of record OX387268.1, read on the forward strand.
ATGTTAAAGAGAGACAGTACATTTGGGTTTGTAGAATTGTAGATAGTTTGTATGTTCAGAGCACGTATTTAGTGCGTAGCTGTAACAAGTGTCAACAGCAACACCGATGTAAAAAACATTCAAATGATTGAATTAAAATTATTGAGGTCATGATTTTTGTGGCAGTTGATATAACTGTTACAGAAATAGATAAAACATAAAATTTAGTGAGTTTAGCCACGTGGCAATGCTGCCAGTGATCAGGGCACTTTTCCCATTGGCAGCGATGTGTATGTTTTTTTATGCCCAATGAGTTCTTTACCTCTCTACTTTTTATAAGTTCTTGCATATTATTATAATATTTTTTTACAAGTTTTTATTTAACTTGCAATGTATTTATGTGTGTTCTTCTCCACCGATTAAGGTGAAATGCGGCATAAACGTTTAGTTTGGATGACAATGCATGGTTAGCTAAGTGACGTTATTTTAAATCAAATATGGCGGACGGCATAAGATGGCGGACTAGTTATTTTTTATGCACTGTCAAGATATGGGTATCAAATGAAAGGGTTTGCTGAGCAGGATACGAAAAAGCTTGTTCGAAAAAAATATATTTTAATTAATTTTTTTATTATATAAAGTTCATAATATTTTAGTTACGGCTGCCTTTTTCGTCTAGTGTATGCAAGCGCCACTGTTGAGCATAATGTCCTGGGTTTGATGCCCGGCTCGGGCAAAGTGTTATTGGGTTTTTCCAACTGGAAATACTCAGTAGCAGTCCAGAGTCTGGATTTTTACCCGGTTGATGATAATAGCTTCACTCCCTATAACATGGGATTTGAACATAACCGTCTAAATGTGGTGTGTTTTATGTACATTTCAACCTTACCCTTCGAGGAATACAGAATGCGTGATGTTATCATTATATTCTTCACCTTCATCATCGGCCTATTAATGTTCCCACTGCTGGGATACAGGCCTCCTCTCTATGTGAGGGGATAGCCCGTAACACAACACGCGGGCCCATTGCGACTTGGTGGATGTCACATGTCTTCGAATTTTTGGTTCTAGAACATGCCGTGTTTTCTCACAATGTTTTCCTTTACCGCTATGAGAGCAGTGGAATTGAATATAAAGTATTATGTAGTTGCTTTACTGTACACAAACATTGTAACTCAACTCTTTGTACTATTTTTAATCAAACAGAGTCTCTAATTGATATATCTTATAGCAACCTTTGTAAACAACAGAAGTAAATTAACTTGATTCCTAATGCGAACAAAGATAAACTGTAAACACTAGTTAAAGTGCATTTACAAACAATAATAAACTTGATCGTCGGAACGTATAATGGTAAGAGTAATTAGCCATCGATACCTTCATAAAATACTGGCAGGAAGAAATGAAAATACGTGTACAAAAAAACACACAGGACCAGTACACACGATAGATTTCGGTTAGTGTGTTTACCAAAAAAAGGTAAAGTCGTGTTCAAAATTGGTTTCACCCAATTAAGAATATAGATGTTTTCTGGGTAGAAAAATAATAGTTTTATTTAGTCAGTCACTTTGTCAGTACGAAGTGTAACACGTGACGTCTCACGACATTTCAACGCACTTTATCGTCGTAATATTTTGTTTACGTGGCAAAATAAAAAATACGTGTCCAATACTTTTATGTTATCTAACTGACGGACTAAATAGATATTTTTTGTCAACGTGGGCCTATTTGCCCGAGAGCAGCACCGCCAAATAATATTGTACAAATGGCGTTTACTCCACCCCAAAAACATTTTGTTGCAGAGTCTATAACGTATCTAAAATACTCATGACAGTTGAACTCCATATTCGATGGATGGCGTTGTTTCTGAATGGCGGTGTTAAGATTCTCTGCGAAAGATTGATACTAGAAAAAAATGGTAGGCAGGTAGGAAAACAAGTAGAGTAAGTAGGGTAGGCAGTTGACGGGAGCGAAGCCGCGGTCACAGCTATATTTAAAAATAAAACAATCCAGCCAGCCCCGCACGAAACATTTGACACGTTCAAACCGATTCTAAATTCGAATGAGTGTTCAAATCCAGCCAGTACCATTTTCCGCCAGCCCGCCATGTTGTAAGCCTGCAGGAAACAGGGTTAAAGGCGTGTTTAGGCTAGATACCGATCGAACCGTAAAGTTTTGTTGGCAATACCTACGTGTGTGTACGCCCTAAAGTTAAAGTACTGTAATGACTAAATCCACAGCAACAACACACAAATTACTATGTTGACTGTTCAAGATTTAAAGAAACAGAACGAATCGTTTATTTAAAATTTCCATAAACGTCAACATATTGATTTAATTATTTTGTAAAGAAAGAAAGAAAGAAAAATGAGTTTATTGGCAATACAAAACAAAAACACCTTAAAAGTAAACAAAACATTTTTTTAACTATTAATGCCAAAAGGGCCTCAGCTCAGCATAATGCCAAATGGAAATACATATTCCACCTGACGCTGATTTTCAGCTGCAGCCCACGAGTGCCATACGCTCGAAAACACAAACAAACATTTATAATATACAATTTACACCACCACTTGCACGCACGTACTAGCAGTGGTGGCCCACCAATCCGCACTGGGCACGAGTGCTTGATTAGCAGCCATTACCTCTCTCACAGAGAGGATATCTGTATCCCAGCAGTGGGCACATTACAAGGCTGATGATGTAGATGTGTACATAACCTAACATGACAATAGAACTGTTTGCTCAGAAGGGAGCAGAAATGTATATATATTGCAATAAGTTCCACTGAGCTAATTATAATAGCTTATTATTATTAAACATTAAACTTTGGCGTCCAGGGTAACTACAGCTGAAAATGTTTATATGGCAAACCTTATAAAACTTTGTTTGACCAGGGAATCAAACCTATATCCCGATTACTCCACGCGTTTGTGGCCAATAAATCAGCACTGCAAGGCGAGCAATTTTTAAGTTCCACTTTGAAAAACCAGCTGAATAACAGCTTTTTGGAAATTCTGTGACCGCAGTTGTGAGTTCCTGAAAAATTATAAAACCTTTTGGTACACAGTGAGCTTTGTGCGACAAAATTCTTTTAGAACTCAAACAAACAACGTCCGTTCCGTTTTGAAACATTATTTTGAAAACGGAAGGACCTAATACGATCTACTTGCACGAGAATCTGACCTTTTGTCCAGTTGCCAGAATTGTGTGCCGTTAAATTCTAGGTATACTACTAAAATCTAATACCGAAAACAGTTTTATGAAACACTAGATTTTACCCGCGGCTTCGCTCGCAGTGAAGCCATTAAAAAAAGTTTTTTTTTAAATAAAATACCTCCAAGAATATACGTACAAAGTTTCATGATGATCGGTTCAGTAGTTTTTGCGTGAAAGCGTAACAAACAAACTTACATTCACATTTATAATATTAGTAAGGATATAGTAACGATGTAGGTGAGTGCGCGTGTATCGTTTAGCGAATCTAAGAAAACCTCTAAAATAGTGGTTTTCATAAAAATCCTTCGTATACTTATTCAGTCATCTACGCATACCACCATACATAAACACGCACACACAGGCCGACTGTGCTATGAATTGTATGTTAATCCAAAATTTTATATAATTATTTCTTGTTCATTTTCTTTCAATTTTTTTATTTTAATTTGATTTGACATTCGATAATATTATAATAACAATTATTATTATTAATATTTATTAATAATTTTTCTCCAAATTTAATATTTATTTTAATTTGATTTCACATTAGATAATAAGATGAATTAAAATAGGGAGGGCGCTGACTCCTGTCAACATTGCTGTAACCAATTATTATGTCAATAAAGATTATTTGATATTTGATATTATTTGATCATTTACTCATCGGTATATTGGCCAAAAAATTCAAAACCTCTTTCCATGGAAAACTAAGCCTTATTAATCATGGAATGACTATTATGTGTGTATTATTATAACTCTGCTCAGTTTCTACGGCAACGGAAAGAAACCACTTCCATAAACCTGAGCCATACTAACAAGTAACAAACTATATTTGTCAATTCAATCATTCGAGGAGGCGTCAAACTGGTGGACATGACTTGAAATAGGCCTAAATATTCGTAGATATAGTTGTCGGCACATAACTTGGCAAGATTTTGATTTTGAGATTATACTTATTCAGTCATCTACGCATACCACCATACATAAACACGCACACACAGGCCGACTGTGCTATGAATTGTATGTTAATCCAAAATTTTATATAATTATTTCTTGTTCATTTTCTTTCAATTTTTTTATTTTAATTTGATTTGACATTCGATAATATTATAATAACAATTATTATTATTAATATTTATTAATAATTTTTCTCCAAATTTAATATTTATTTTAATTTGATTTCACATTAGATAATAAGATGAATTAAAATAGGGAGGGCGCTGACTCCTGTCAACATTGCTGTAACCAATTATTATGTCAATAAAGATTATTTGATATTTGATATTATTTGATCATTTACTCATCGGTATATTGGCCAAAAAATTCAAAACCTCTTTCCATGGAAAACTAAGCCTTATTAATCATGGAATGACTATTATGTGTGTATTATTATAACTCTGCTCAGTTTCTACGGCAACGGAAAGAAACCACTTCCATAAACCTGAGCCATACTAACAAGTAACAAACTATATTTGTCAATTCAATCATTCGAGGAGGCGTCAAACTGGTGGACATGACTTGAAATAGGCCTAAATATTCGTAGATATAGTTGTCGGCACATAACTTGGCAAGATTTTGGCGTAATGGGGGTAAGTTCGCGCATATTACCAACCACCATATAGAGCGAACGGAATGTGGACGCTACGCGTTTGGTCACTCGATCCTTGTGTCAACTGACAAACTAATCTCGTGCATGGAACGGTGCTATACGTTCCCCGCGTCCCGCTTGGTAACCAAAGAGACCATCTAACGATTCTTGCCAAGTAACTTGCCGTCAACTATACTACAATCGTGACCTTCTAGGAAGTCGGATAGGATAGCTATAAAAATATTTAATAATAATTAAACTTGATGCTTTCAAGTGATACTCGTTCTTATGGGTAACATAGTAATTAATTAGGAATACGAATTTGATTTTTCAATTTCTTACGTACAAAGTTATTGCGGAAAGTAAAATGAGTAGAGACTTCTTAGATTGTCACAATTATAATTAAGTAATTGATTACATTGAACTTAAACATAAATGGCGAAATGTAACTGTACTTAGGTGCACCTCTGCTTAACCTCTTAGGAAAAACTGGCGTGATGTTATCTGTGTATTAATTCAGATAATTAACCAACATAAACGCATAGTATCAAAAAATTCCGATATAAGATAAATTCTTCCATATCACCGCGCGGTTCGATACAAAAACAATAAAAAAGTGAGTGGTTTTGTTCGAAACAGTTCACAAAGATTGCGCAAGTTCCTCTCAACGATACTTTCATAAATTTAAAAATAAGACCAAGGTTAATTAGCTCAGTACGAAAACTTGGAGCATGTACTAGTTTAGTGTTTAATCTTGAACGAGTATTATGCAAAACTTTATCAAAAAATTGTTGACGCAGGTGAAATACTGCATATAAAAATATTTATATTTAGAAGACTAAAAATGTTCCTAGCATGTACTACTTGTGTTATGAGAGTGACCTAATTCCTTAAATTTCTACTAATATTAAATAAAAACCGGTCAAGTGAGTTATTTTTTTTAAGGGGCGTCTCGTAGTTCAACCAAATGGTGAATACTCCTTAACCGAGGTTTCCTTGTGGAGACTAAACAAGAGCCTCCAGCCAGGTACAAGAACTTAACCCTAAGCAACCATGCTGAGATCTATCCCCTAAGGAATAAGAACCTTGGCTCAGGGCGTCGCTGGGGGGACAACTAGGACTGGATCTTGATTCAGTGATTCTACCATCCGTTCGGAAATTACCTACGTGGAGAAGAACGGATGAGAAACTCCTTTCAAATCTAATAATTTAAATATTGCTCAGCTATTTGCGGGCTAGCGGGAATTTATTGAAAGAACTCGCGACGGACCTCGGCGGCGAGGACGGAGCGAATGCAGTTTGTGTGGTTCTAAAAAAGGCTCTTATGGAAAAGAGTGGAGGATTCATTGGGGGTCAAAGAATATGCCTCAGTTTGCGAAATCATACGATTTAAAAGAGCCTTAATTGCGTATGTTCTTACTGAAAGGGTATAGGGTACGACTTAATTGCTTACCCCGTTTTTGAAAACGAGGCTGTCTAACTTTCTGTAATTGATGTTGGCCACGGGCAATAATAGGGTGCCGAACATAGATTTAGAATTTTTTTGCTACGTGCCGAAGTTGTACAATAATGCGCACTAAGAAGACTTTATTTTTGTAGATTTTTACATGGTTCATAAACTTATATTTACTACCTGTTTTAAACAACTAACAACGTTATATAAGTATTTTTCAATGGTATTTGTGCAACACTTTTACTTTTCCAAGTACGTTTTATAAGTTAGCCGACTACTACTCGTAAACTTGTAAAGCCAACTTAGCTGTGATAGTTTTCCTTTTTTTTATTTGAATCTAAGAAAAATTAGCGGCGTGATTGATATGTTTTTCCATGTCAAAAATAGCTTTCTAGTACTAAAATTCTCTAAGGTAAGCTGCGGACGTAGAGACGGACATGGCGAAACTATAAGGGTTCCTTGTTGACTACGGAACCTTAAAAAGGGAGAGTTTGTTTTTTGTGAGTTCATGTTTGTTACTCTGTTTAGCACACTGATAGAATAATGCCGAAATAAAATATAGAACACGTCTGCCGGGTTTATAATGAAGCTGCATTGGAGTGCAAGTGAGACCACGGACCAGAGCCGAGCAGTGGAAAATTCAATGGTTTTACAGCACAGATTTTCTTCTCTGAAGCATTTATGTACGTGGTATTTCATAATAACATTAACAAAATCTCTTAAGAAATGCAGGCGTGCATTTTTTACGTAGTTTCGGGAGACTATATTTTACGTAACTAAGTATCCTATGGTATCCTCGTCTAAACTCACATTACGCTGAAGAAGTAAGAACAGAATTAAGAAATTGTTTTAATTGATAGAAAATATTAACAAACCAGTATGAAAAGGTGAAGAAACTTAATAAATAGTGTATTTTAAATTACCTACCTATTATATAACATTGAGCGTAGTTTACCACGAATAAGTGTCTTAAGTCATGGACTTGTAGAAAACATTGTCCAATAACCTACAACATCGAACGGCTGATACAAGCAAGAGTAATTCAATCTACTTAGTCTTTGGGACGCAACAAAATTCCAGTGTTTTACAATTAACCTTTGCCTATCTTTTCTACTACAACCCAATAAACCAAATTACGATTCTTTGGAAGACTAAAAAATATTTTCAAATCATATTCCATCATGATGGTATGCAATGATGATTATGGTAACATTTCCATCTACCTTGAAGGTCAACATGGGCTTTTTATTGTATAGCCACAAGAACATAACAAATAAATAAAATACATAACATAATAATATGCACAAGATCCTCGAGCAAGCACTAACATGATAAACTTAGTTCTTATCTTATTGATAAACTCAGCTGTTACCGAAATTATTACCACGCGCACGTCTAGAATATTTCATGGACCAAGGTCACGGACAATCCCACCGCACTGTTCCAAAACCACTGTAACTCCTGAAAGCCAGAATCAACAGTGGCGACCACCAGAAAAGCGCCGAAGCAATGAAACTCTACGAAGTCCCGGGGAATGAATGTAACTGTATTGGTTCCCGCAACGAAATTAACTACACTATACTCCATAGCAAGCAGGAGACAGAAAAAACAAGGCCAATAGGCACAGAAGATCGTTTACAACAGGAACAAGCCCAGTTGAGCACCACGGATAAAAATGTCGTTAATATGAATGGGTCCAAATATCCGTTTTCCTACATTATTTGATTCCAATATAATAGGTACGGCAAAAACGCTTGAACGCACGGCAATTTGTTCTAGTTTTCACAAGGTCCGTATAGTAAATAATTCTAGATGCAGCATGTATATTAACCGACATAATATTGCGATCATTCTGCCAAAGAATACACTACCACAAGCTATGATGTGCAGATTGTACATATTTGCAGACAGATTTAGACCACTAACAAAAAGGCGAGGCAACATGAAGAAAAATAATTTACTTTTGAAGTTACCATGTCCTGTGAGAAATTGGGCAACACAGTGTCGAAAGTCACGGGCATGACGAGATCCTTGAATAATTTCTCTGAACAGTACTCTAGACCACTATACCGGGAAACACTAAGGAGCTCACCATCGAACATACACTTTCATTAATAACTTTTCAAATTAAATCATAAAAATCACTGCATAAAAACCCGGTTCGTATTCCGCGAGACTACGACCTGCAACAATTCAAAATTCAGCAGAAATTTCTTTTTCCGCCGAGATAAATTTCAATACTCTGTATCTAGTTCAGTCACTGCATGTCATTGAAGCTGGCCGATTGTTTATACAATCTGCAATAGTGGCAACTTATGCCTCTTACTGCGGCGATGAATATCTTTAGAACTCTTGTTTCTATACTGGCCATGTGTTAGACTTAGACGGACCGTCACAAAAAAATAATTCGTCATAACTAAACGCATATGTCATGCAGAATGCTTTTCTGGTAAAGTGACCATCTGCATATTAGGCACGCGTGATTTTCGGAGAAAAAGAAAAAAAAATGTTAATTTCTACAGTTGTTTTCTCGTGGAAGTTAGTATTGTTACTTTATATTGTGGGAATAATATTAACTTGTTCGATAAATACGTAATAACATTGCTACGGTCCAATACATTAAAACGATTTCATGAAAACAATTTTTTGTCCGTACTGTAATATCCTTAGGTTTCCTATAGAACTTTTATAGAAAACAAAGCATTGACTTCATAAGGAATCAGGCTTTGAGAACTTTGAACTAAATAATAGAGTTCACTTTGATTTTCTTGTATTCTTTTCCTTATTTTATTTTACTCTTGCTGGTTTTTACATATTGAAAGTTTTATATTTTATACCGCGTAAACAAGAACATATTGTAATTTCCTGGACCGTTAAATCTTGTTGAGCACATGGAATTGAAGTATCCTTGAATTCGAGTTTATCTGTGTTTATTCAATAGTAAATAACATGTTTTCAGGGTTATGAAAGTTTAAAAATTTAAAGTATATGCATCCTATTGGATCTTTGTTGGCAATCTGAGCGCAAGGACGTTGAAGTGACGGAGTTCTAGAGGAAATAAATCACAGCACTGGATCTAAGCAATAATTTTATTTTAACAGAAACTCGTCCAATTATGTTAACGTTCCACAACTACGACACGTACGTGTCTACTTACATTACATAAAGATTCACTCACTGCATTCCGGTATTTTGCACGATATTTCTCATTAAAAAACATAATACTGCTTGAGATAAATATCGATATCCCGGTATTTTCGGTACCAAATTCTGGTAAATATCGATTATTTATGTCACTTTTCTGGTTAAATAGAGGTAGAAGATTTCAGAGGTTATCAATTAATTTTTTTGTATTGGACCTGGCCTTAAAAAGTGGCAGTATTTATTCGCCGAGTCAAAATATGTTCTCGAATTATGCACATAGGTTCACGACAGCTAAGGAGTGGAATTCCCTGCCGGAGTCTGTGTTTCCCGATAGCTACAATCTAGGGGTCTTTAAGTCAGGAGTGAATAGGTTACTTCTAGGCAAGCGTGCTTCACCGTCGACCACATCATCGCTTACCATCAGGTGATATAGTGGTCAAGCGCGAGCCTATTTACAATAAAAAAAAAAAAAACGAGTAAGTAACTGACTTACGTTGCACCTAATTTTGTTAACATAAACATCAAAGTCACGTTAGAATTTATCGAAAAGTCGCTACGGCATTGGTCGGCACCTCTATCGACTGTCGAGCGAATTCGAGACTTCGCCAGTATTCGTAGTAAACATCTCACGTGTGGTTTCATGAATGAAATGCGCGCAGTTTTTATTTTGTTAAAACTTATTAAACATCTAAAACAGTTTAATTTATTTATAGTGCTCGCGAAACTTCTGGGCCGCCCTGAAGTTGGCTATACGGATGCGCGAGGCACGAAACGGTGCTGTTTTTGTATGAGATTTACTATTGCGCAGCCATTGTAGCCAACTTCAGGGCGACCAAAAAGTTTGGCGAGAACTATATTTAAACATACAATTATTAATATATAAATAAAACTAATTGGAATTTAACTTTTTCTAAATATCGATGATTAAACCCGGTATTTTAAGTTCGTCATTTGGTCCGGTATCCCGGTTTGCGACCCCAGTCGGTTGAACTGAGAGATAGCCCTGTAGTAGAAAACCGTATTTCGTGATTAGAGGATAATATTTCACGTCCTGGTCCTTATCGGCCGGCATACGACACCTAGATACATAGTCAATATGCTGAAAGCAAACTGCGCGCTGCTCACACATACTAAAAGGATGAACTTGAAAACCCAACTCGAAATTCTGGTTAGGATTTAAAAGTGAAAAATTTCATTTGTCAATGGACGGGTTTTAGAAAGGTCAAGTTCACGTTCTGCCATTTCAATATTGCGTTTCTGGGCAAAAAATATATGGGTGTGCAGTTCTTTTACAAGCTTAGTTCCATAACTGTCACTGTGGGATTATTTAGGTACAAACCCGTGTATTGATTTCGGCTTTGCTTTTCCGAATCAGAGCCATTTTTAGATTTTCTGTATAAGTTTTTGTTATGAATCCAATCCATTAGTAATCCTTGAATATAAATTAATGTTATCAAAGTACCAAATTCTGGTAAATATCGATTATTTGTGTCACTTTTCTGGTTAGATAGTGTTAGAAGATTTCAGAGGTTATCAATTATTAAAACGAATTTTAATTCAATTGAACTCACTGGAAATACCGATTTAACTTGTTATCAGATGATCTAGTCAAGTGATTCCAAGTTTAGTGAAGAGAAGCTCGCAACGTGCTACTCACATTTGCCTCGATTTCTGTTTCTGTGTCATTTGAATTGTATGGATATCGATATTTCAGCTCTAATGAACATCGACATTGTCTATTACAATTTCACATCTGATGTAACTCGTAAGGGAAATGTGGGGTTTACAGGCACTCGGTCAAGTTGCTGTTAAGGCCCAAGAGCAACTTGACCTAGGTTTTTTTTTGTTCGTTACGAGACTCTCTATAAACAATCTTTGTGGATAGTGAAGTAGATTATTGTTGCAATGATCCTTTTTTTTGTTCGAAGTTTTTTTTCAGATTTATTTTTGGATGGGACGCAGGACTATAACAAGTTCCTTATTTGTTTTTATGTATGTATCATAAACCTTGTGATGTGATTTTTTTAAAGCTTTGTTTCTATGTAGGTAATGATTTTTGTTACCTCAATTGATGAATTCCTTGTATGATTATATCTATGATTTAAAGACTATTTTACATAGTAAGTGATATAGGTAGACATTGGTAACATCGCGGGTGGAACCCGGGTAAGGGTGGCACAGGAGCGTGGGAATAAGTACATGAAAAGAAAGCATTTGCCCAGAAGTGGGTGATGTCAGGCTGCACCCTCATCCTCATCCAGGTGAATTTTACATAATAAAAGTTCGACTTCTTTAACGTTATGCAAGCATCAATTAGGAGCAGTGGTGACCCAGTGGTATCGACCGCGACTTACAAGTTGCAGATCGTGGGTTCAAAACGGCTGCTGTCAAACCGGTGAAGGAAAACATCGTGAGGAAACCGGCATGTCCTAGAACCAAAAGTTCGAAAACATGTGACGTCGACCAACCCGCACTGGGCCCGCGTGGTAGATAACTGCCCATTCCCTCTCACAGAGAGGAGGCCTGTGTCCCACCAGATGGAACATTAAAAGGCTGATGATGAAGCATTAATTTACAAGAAACAATTCAACGGTGCTTGAAATGCTGGTCGTGACAGGTCAACAATGTAAAGTAGTACAATGAATATCCTGAGCAGAAAATCAAAGTAACAACGTGCAAGAAACCTAACAATTTTCTTCCTACAATAAGTCCTTTTAAAAGACAACATTTACCAGTACTAGTTATTTTTATGACTTCGTCAGTAAGCTCCTTGCCATTGTACAATATAAACTTTTGACACGTGGACACTTATTATTGCAAAGCTTTGAGTTTCATTCGTGCCTCTGGTACAATGGTATCCATCCACATCGTACACCATTGTGCAAGTCAGTTTCTATCATTTGTGTATTTTCTTCAAGGTTGTAGGTACTTACATATATGTTTATTGAAGTACCACCTACAAGGACTCAGTTTGTTTATGGTCTCGTCTAATAAACATGATTTTGAGTGAAAAGTCAAGGATTTTCGCGAGTCGAGTGCAACGTGCTCATCCACCAACGTCCTACGTACATATATAAGTTAGTTCCCCATGCCTCAGTAGGCAGCTAAAATGTTGGTGTCCATCTCGTCAGCAAAATAAATTCATTTTAAAGTGTAACGAATCAGAAATTGTTTCCACGTGCAATAACTTTGTTAATTGGCGTTAATGATCGTACGTTGAGAAAATGAAATTGTTGAAGAGTTTCCGGTAATTTTATACACGTGCTACGTAATTGGTTATGACCTAGGGTCAGGGCCAAGGGTAAAATTGAAAGCTGGACCCGAGCTGATGCGAAGCCAGCGTGCAACGAGGGATGCTTTACAGAACTTAAATTGAAGAACGTAAAGTTCTAAGTTATTCCAAAGTTTTATGTTTTCGCTTCTGTCGGCAGTCCCCGTGACTGCCTGTTTTTACCCCCGACTGCCGAAGGAGGATAATGTGTTTTACATCTGGTTTTGGACAGCCAGCTCGCGAATTTGTGTCCTCCGACTGCACAGCATAATATTCTTCTTGTTTACGGCTTTTAAGTTCGCTTCTTAAGCAGTCGGGTATTTAGATTTTTGAATTAACTGTTTTTTAAATTACTTCGGGGTTCTCTTATATGTATGTATTTCATGCAACAGTAACCAGTTGTTATTGCATGTATTTATCATTTACCTGAAACAATAAAAAAATACAAGTAAGTATTACAAAAAAATTCAAACAAAAATATAACTTATTTCAAAATTTCTAATACATAGTTTGTATGCAGCATCTTAGAGCTCTCAGAGGTATGTGCGTAGGCACACTAATACGTGTTCATTGACGCACACACACGCAGGTGCAGTAGAGATTGTATGTGACGTACGCTATGAAATACTAGCTTTGATATCCGGTTTCACTCAGATTCGTGTTTACTAATTTAAATAAAAACTATTTTTTATAATAAACTTAGAAAAGTTCTGAAAAATGGTATTGAAACGATGATCTAGTAAAAGTTTACAAATGAAAGTGAATCTTGAGGTTTTTAGGCGTCAAACTCGGTGCGACATATTCTTTACCGAGCGCATACACGTACAGCACATCTGTACAGATTCGGTACAGAAGCTTAGGAGGATTGCCGGGTCGATCAAATCTGCGGTTTTTGGGTTTTGCCGATAGAGGCGTGTTATTATGATACATTTTTGAATACATGCAGCAGGCGTTTTTCAGAGAACTTCACGTATATCTGTGGGATTTTCCTTCAGGTAAAACTATTACAAACAACAACTATTACTACAGTAACTAGATACACAGAACATGGGTTGGATTTTCGAGTCGATCAAATCAGTGTAATTGGTTGTTGCGCACACAAGCGTGTTGGTACATCTATCTACTAAACATTTCATTTTTTGTACTGTTTTCTCCTCCAGTAAACATTCTTGAGAAAACTTTTCACGGTTTTTTGAGGGATTTCCCTTATGGTTAAAATCTAAGTACATACCTACTTCTTGTATCAAGCGCAAGTTCGATCATGCATGGAATACTGTGGAAGGATCTGCCAAATACCAGCTTGATGCACTAGAGTCGATTGAAAAGCGGGCCAAGAGACTCATCAGTAATGAGGTACTGGTCAAGTCAAAGCTCCAGAGCCTTGAACATCGTCGCCGAGTTGCCAGCTTTTCTGTTTATTATCGGATACATTTTGGGGAGTGTGCGATGGAATTGCATGATCTAATTTTGACTAGCCCGTTCCATCATCGGACTACCAGACGAACGGCGATGCGTCATCGGTATATGGTGAATATCCTACAAACACGCACAAAACGTTTTGGGGACACTTTTTTATGCTTACAGCTAAGGAGTGAAATTCCCTACTGGAGTCTGAGTTTGCCCGATAGCTACAATATAGGGATAGGTTATGGATAGGTATTTTCTAGGCAAGCGTGCTTCACCGACCACATATTCGCTTACCACCAGGTGAGATAGTGGTCAAGTGCCAGCCTATAGACTATAACAAAAAAATACGTCAGGTCCTGTGTTAGCAACAACTTCCACCTGTGTACTGCGCACATGCCAAGCCATTTATCACGCGTGTCAATTTCAAACAATCCTTCTGCAGCAGGGAAGTCTACTATTAACATTGACCGGCTTCCGTTGACGCATTCCTAGCATACTGAGATGTAAGATATTAGCTTCTGTTCTATTGTTACCTGTTTGAAAAGGCACTAATAGGCAGGTTTTATAAGTAGCGTCTCGGCTATGGATATAAAGTTATATGTAAGTTGTATGTTATATGTACTTAAGATACATGTACGTACCCGATTTTTGAATTAAGAATTTGCAATTGAGCATTTGTTAAACTATATTTTAGCTTGAAAATGTGACAAAATTTGAAATAAAAGTAGTTTGACACGTTCTTCACTCCAAATTCTCAATTTCATCAAACAGAAACCGATGTTCGTAGAGTCAACGGACACCCAATTCCTAACCCTAAGTGTCCACCATAGACACACGGAGGACTACAGTGATCATAGTGCCTAGACATAATTACATTGACAAAAGACCATAATGCGATTAACATACGCTTTCGAAGTGTCGCGAGACGCGTGCCAATCCTAAACATTCAGACAATAATTACCGCTGACGCCGATATAATGTCATAAAGTAGTGAGGAGTGCTGGGTCAACAGTAACAAAAGGTGAAAGTTTAGTTTAGCTATGATGCCACAGACAGATACACAAACACACAAGTACACACGTCAAATTTTTAACACCCCAAATATTCCATCAAGGGTTAAATATGCAACCACTTTCTCAGTTTAACTCGATCTGACAGCGGTACTACTGCACTCGCTGATCTGACGTGTGTACTACAGCAGGCAGAACGCGTCGGAGCGAAGTGAGCGAACTTTGTTAGTAGCCTGCAGTAGAGTAAGCTGCCCGGAGCCTGTTGTATCTCGAAATAGACCTTTTACTCTAGTTTCAGATGTAGGTCAGAAGTCTTGTAAGGCTTAATACACATGATATACTTAACATTGGCGATTAATTACTGCGACTGTACTCTACTCTACAGTAGCAATGAATTAAATTTTCTAAGCTATATTCTCTTCGCTAATCTACTCGTAGTATTTTTTTATTAACTTAATATGTCCCACAGCTGGGCAAAGGTCTCCCCCATAACCATCGGCCTCGTGAACACATTATAAGAATTGATGAATTATCGGTTTTGAAAAAAAGGCTCAATGGTTGTATATGGCCTTTTCACAATATATAGGCGAAAGCAGTAGCTTCTGTGCTTTCACCCTAACATGTCTTGTGTCATGTATTGTATCTGACGGGCTGTTAAAGAGCTTAGTTTCAGCTGTCTATTCAAAGGCATTGAAACTGAAAACGGTTACATGCTGATCAAATTAATAATGGATATTCTGGGCAAATATTCTAGTACTCTTCAACAGTGACCTAGTTGAAGTCAGCTTTGGGTGGCCTGACTGCTACTGATAGTTCCTGAAGTGACGTCATCACAAACAGGCAGACTTCACACCAGTATCTAAGATTGTCTATGATCGTGTACCATTGTACCAGTCACGGCTAGCCGACTCGCTGATAAAACAAGTTTTCGCAACGTTTTTTTTTTACGCTATACCGCCTTGCATAGTTCGTTTCTCTTGAAACTATTGTTACCATAACAACGTTGTTTACTAAGTACTTAGTGACAGAAGCAACTTGTTGCTCGGCTTGAGACTCTTTGAAGTCATATTCACCCGCTCGGCTAGCTTACCTTATCTTACCTTTGAGTAACGTTCCTATCTACGGAGTAAGGTGTCTAAGCTACGGGATTCCTTAGAACGACATGTAACTAGTGTTTTGCGAGGCGTGTTATTCATTCATAAATAATAGTAGTTACGCAGTTTGCAGATGCTTTGAATAAACAGATTTCCAGGAAGATGCTTTCGTTAGCTTCTTTCATATTTATGGAATATATTTTTTCTTAATTAGTTTGGCCTATTTATTTAAACTGGATTATTAAAAGAGCTTCAGATACTTAATTCTTTATTGTACACAAAAAAAAGAAAATTACATATACAACTTGCGTGATCATAAAGTTGATGTACAAAGGCGAGCTTAACTCTAAGAAGAGTTTTCTACCAGCAAACCTTAGAGTGATAGAGAGAGTTTACAAAAGGAAGAAGAGAAATAGTCCAGTGTACAATTTTCGAATAATATAAAATAAATCATAAATATACATACATACATAAGTACAAAATATATACATACCTATATATATACTAATATTATGTCATTCCGAAAGAAAATGATTCTTGATTTTCCTCTTGAAGACATCCCTTGATCCGCAAATATTAAAATTATAATTATGGTGGTGTTATTTACTATTAAGACATCATCAAATCTAGTTTGATAAATATCTCCAAATATAAAAGTAAACAGTTTATGCTTTGTTTACAGACAAGTTTACTTACGTTCGTAATGGTTCAGTTCCACACGAATATAATATTATACGCCTATGAAGTTGCATTATTTGATAAAGTTCTAAGAGGACAGCAAAAATTATTGGTTCATCAAACAGAACCGAAATTAGGTCTGGGTTGAATTCAGTTAGTCAAGCCGTCACGCGGCTCCATAAAAATAAATGGGTGTGCCAACAAAAGTTTAATTGTAACAATTGGTTGGAACTTTACTTCTAATTTGAGGTTCTTAGACCTTCGCGGACTTAGCATGAGAATAAAGGAATGAGGTCGCTAATCCTGAATGGTACAAGTGAGGAGAAGTTAGCGGTTTTGTGAACTTTGTGGTTCCTTTCTCTTATGTAAGTCGTGTTTGTTGAGATAATGTTTTCGTTGCTTTCTTTTCATTTCTGTCTTTATTAATGCGGGTGCCAGCAGTAACAGCTTTACAATTGTGTACGTTTAAAAACATGTACGACAGAGAAATATTATGTACTAGCTTATGCAAACGGCTCCGCCCGCGTGCATATCGAAAATTAACCCGAGGGAATATAAATATGCATCAGAGATTTAAATAATATCTCAATATTCAAATCACGTTTAAAAGAGTTTGATCTTTATAATCACATGTTAAGAATCTATATATTTTAAAAATATGTGTTTGTGTAGGTATATATTTATTTATTTAATACTTGATTGTACACCACAAAAATATGCACAGGACAAACATTCACAAAAACAAGTGTACAATGGGCGGTCTTATCGCACAGGGCAATCTCTTACAGACAACCTTTGGATGGACTGTACGATAGGAGAAGAATTTAGGGCTGTCAGTGTATAAAATTACATACTATCCACCATTACATCATTGTGTAGGTGCCTTATGTATTTATATCTTAGTTTAAGTCGTTCACTTTTGCTATTTTCCTGTTCTCACACACTATTGTCTACATGTCTTTTGGATTTTTCCTTTTCATGGGTCTGCTGGTAGAAATTTCTTAAGAAATAAGCAGTTCCTTTGTACTGTATTGTCTTGATGTTTTGTCTTTATGTGCTTTGTGTAAATTAATTATTAAATAAATAATTCCCGGGATAAAAGTATCTGTCTCTGTGCCAAATATCACCCAGATCCGTTCAGCCGTGAAGAAGTAACAAACATTAGTGTGATGTCACAATTCGTCAATTATTGTCAAGATTTCCTTTGAGAATGTTGCTTTATTGAACAGAAAATTGTTGGCCTATCGAATTGTCACCTGCCAATTATCAGATTTCGCCTTTTAGGGGTTAGTGATTCAGGACCATTAAAAAAATTGAAAAACTTCATGTATATACCTGCATTAATTTAAATACAAGTAGCAAAATTTGTAAATAAATAACTGTACCGTGTAAGTGCGTGTATCGTTAGCCTACGGCTTTGACCTATTTCCGCCTGCAATGTCTTAGAGCGAATGCAAAGCGACTAGATTTCGAAAAATCTAAAAAAAAACATTTTCTATGTTTCTGAGAAATATCAGTAATATGACGTCATAGTAAAAATATTCAGTCAATAACTTGTTGTCAGTCACCATCTCGTAGTAACGGCATCTCTATTTGGTTTTGCCGGCAATCGACACCATTCTTACCGGTTTTTATTTATACATTCCTATTTTTAAAATATTCGTTTCAAAATGAACAACTATTATTCCGTGACTTAGACCCCACAACCAAATTGTTCGCAATAGCACACCCAAAACAACTTGACCTATGCGACTTGCGAAGATGTAGGAGTTCAAAGACCAGCCGTTATGGTTGATTGCTATCTGCGAAATTAATCAGCATGTCTGCTATTCTGTGGTACATGCGTTACTTCCATTATTGAGTCATGTTGTGAGACCATAGTTTAAATTCCTTTGTTTCAGTTGACATAAAAAAAGCGGTGCATACAAAAAGGTGGACCTTAAACTTTTAATACGAGATTACATGCTGGTAAGATAGAAGATGCCAGAAGCAGCAATAGAGGGAATTTTATATGAGCTAAAGAATGTTGCTATAAGAAAAGAAAGCATAACAAGAGAAACGTCTTTGGGCAAAGTTTCTGGATAATTTTAACAGTTTATAGATAGAACAAATAAATATATAATCGCCTAGGCCTCTGAGTAATTACTTACACGAATAATACGAAAGTTCACTAAAATGATTAAATTAAGAAAAAAATACATCACGTTATTGCTCCGCAAAAAGAATATCAATCGTTCCCAATCCATGGTTTGTTGTTTTGAATTTCTTTAACAATTGATAGTCTAAAGATAAAGACCTAACTTCTCGTAATGTCTTGGGACACCAGTGTTTCCCAACAGGTGATCATAAGCTCTTAGAGTAAGATTATTTCGAAAAGCTTATGCCCCTGGGTTTAAAAAAAGAAAATCAGAATATGTCTGTCACTTCACGTAAATAGGCCGACAATAAAAGGAAATGATGGGATCAACGATGGACCGAATGCATTTTAAAATGTCTTAAAAGCCCTTGTCCTGATTTTGCATGTGATGTTTTAAGATTTAAAAAGGTTTTCTAGAAAATGGCCAGTGTTCGATTCAAATTTAGAACATACTTTTAAAAGTGGCACTTAAAATCTATGACGGATGCAATGAACATCATTGCATCCGCCATAGATGACCTCTCCACTGTTTTTTTTTTAATTAGAAGGTTGCCTCGATTAAACCCAGGAGGGTTTAATCCCTCGGTTGGCCATTATGTACCTACTATTCGAATACACATAAAAAAAATCAAGTGGATCTTAGTAATCTAGATTAGAGCCAGAGTGGCAAAAAGACACGACGTGCTGGTACCTCTTCTATAATAATAATAATATATGCTGCAACTATCACACAACGCCGTCTAGTCCCAAGCTAAGCAGAGCTTGTGTTATGGGTACTAGACAACTGATAAACATACTTATATATTTCTAAATACATACATATTATAGATAAATTACACCCAGACACAGAACAAATGATCATGCTCATTACATAAACATTTGTCCTGGGTGGGAATCGAACCCACGACCTGCGGCATAGCAGTCAGGGCCACTAACCACTAGACCAACAGGTCAGTCAAAGCCGCAGTCTTCTGCCAGTGAGGTTCTTAATATTATGTTTTCTAGCCTTGTTAACGACTGTTCGGCATGGATAAAAAGCTCAAGTTTAATTATAATTATCATTGATATTAACCCAGGCCCTTAGGTTTGACCAATGCCGCAATTATGAATGTCGTAACAAACCAAGTATCACTGATTACAGCGGCTGTGACTGCGGTAGTACCAATTTCTTGTTAATATATTTAACCTTGACTATTCTCCCACGGCCCAACACTGTTGAATGGGCATTTTATTCTGACGGCAGTTAACTAAAAACAGAAGGACGTTTAGCACTCACTTTAGAGTTATTGTGGTATTTAAAAAAATAATTATCGTCGAAAAATTGTAGGCGAGGCGTAAGGAACCTTAATACAGGCGCAACGCAATTTAATTTTCGCCGATAGGCGATATCATGCAAAAATTCCCAGAAAAAAAAATCAACTCCATGTCGGTCTAATTGTATCGCATAGCATCCACGTGAACGTACTTGTTAATTAAATCAACTAACAGTAAGAAATAAATTGAATCGTGTCGAGCATTCAGGAGTAAGTGACTAGGGGACTAAGTTATTTTGTTTTCAGAAATATTTTCTATCATTTTCTTGAATTCAGAATTCGAGTTGATTATGAAATTTTTAAACTCTATCATACACCCTATACCTACTTTGCCCATACTTTTTTGCCCTTTTAATTACCTACAAATGGTGAATAATGGTTTTTTTACCTACTTTTTAATAACTTCTCCAGCTGCTGATTTTTGTGTACAAAAACCTCACAAGCGATAAAAGTATTCCTGAGGACTTTAGCTCATGTATGAGTTCCAAATTCATATTTAGGCTTAAGTAATCGAAACGCGCTCATGATTTCACAAATCGTCGATGTTAGAATCAGGCTACTATTTCAAAACAAACTCAAATAAGTATTAGTTATAAACTAGTTTCAACATTAGCCCTAGATATTAGTTTACTACGAAGGAAAATATTGCAATTCATTTCTTTTCTAAACTTCTCCCGAGTTAAAATTTTGTTTACCTAGATGCTGGTCCACGTTGAAGAAAATAATTGCGTTTCACAGTTATCAATTAGTGTTTCTCTATATGAAAACTGAAAGGAGAGGCGATTAATTCACTTTTAGTGCAGTACAAGTTGTATGGTATTACATTTTTCTTGGAACTGTTCCTTTGCGCAGGTTTTCACCCAAAGGATCAAGACACCTTTCATGAAATGGGCTGTAAAGTTCAAAGGAATTGTTTCTAACACATTCCTTTTAATGCGATTCCAATGACAAGGGATTATAAATGACGAAGCCTTGTGGAGTGTGCAAGGTCTCAGCCTGAGACTCAGTAGAGGTCTTAACGGTTAATCTTTACCTACCTCTTTTGAAATTAAGGTTTAAGGAACGTTTTCTTTTTAACAAAAACTGAAGAAAACCGACGAATTTTGTTACCTAATGCCATACAAACATCTTCAATAAATGTGTTTTCTTTCTTTCTTTCAATCTAAATTATCCTTCCAAGACTTAACATTGATAAAAAGAAGGACAATAGACGCGTCAAGCGTCGCGTTCTAGGCATCTACGTCGACGCTACCGTCCACCCTCGCGCTTAAAATAACATAAAACGTGCTTCAACTTCAATGCAACAAAATAAAATCGACCAATCACATGTGAGATGAATGACGCGATGTGGATTTTCGTTTATGTGATTGGTTGATTTTTCATTACGCAATAAAGCTGGGAGTTTTTCTTCCATGACTTAAAATTGATATAAAATCAGGCCAATAACGCGGAACACGTAGGTATCGTTTTCTAGGCATCTCGGTGGCGTTATCATCCATTTACACGCGTAACGTTTACGTATACACAGCCTACACTACACAGCCCCATGTCACAGTATAAATATGGACGAACAGTACGGAAACTAAACTAAAGTTGGGAAAAGGCTAGGCAGGCAGGCAGTACGGAAACTATCTACAAACGCTCGAAACGGCACACTCACACAGACATATGCATTAAGCGGCCCGCACTACTGACAGCATCGCGAAAACTGCTTAGAGGTCTCGTCGATGCGTATGTTTGTGTGAGTATACCGTTTCGAGCGTTTGTAGGTAGTTTCCGTACTGTTTGTCCATATTTATACAGTGCTCATGTTTTGAACTCAACACAATCAGTGTACTCATGGTTCAACATAACACCGTCGCCTACCTAAAAATGACAGAACATTATTTATAACTTTACATAACTATTATTTTCAAGTTCAAGTTGAAGCAAACTTTTTTGCCAAACGAAATCCAACCTTACGTCTTTAGTTATAAGACCTGTCGCATACATTGTCTCAGACAACGGAATTTTCGTGTTGGCGGCAGATGCGTTTTGTATAATTAATCTTTTAATTGTTGTGCTGTTAAGAAAAACATGTGTTTGTAAGAAGTTATGTCCGGGTCCGTGAAATGTGGAACATGTAAGGAATGACCTGGTTACAGATTTTTTTTCAGAGATTAATTTATCTCTTAGCAGCTTCCGTCTTGCGAGGCTGAAATTGAATTTCTGTGAATTACTGGTGCCTACTGAGCCTTGCCTAGTAATGATAGGCAAATATGGAACTAATTACCGATTTTATTTTGCCTGCGTTTGCATGGACCAGGATCTCAGGGAAACGAACCAATGCGTGGAATGTAATTCATTTCGATCCTAGAGGGTGCCTACGAGTATGTGTGTATGTGCCTTAACCTAGAATTCTGCAGTACATATTTCAAAATTTTAATTTTCTATAACTAATTTACATGTGTCAAAACTAACATGGTTTGACTGTCAAAAAGGGACAGATGTATACAACTCATATACATCTGTCCCTTACACACACTCAAATTAACCTTGCTCTAAGAGCTTAATTATGGTCACCAGTAGAATGGAATCAGAGCGGATTTAATACGAAGCACGACTAGAGTTATTTATAACCTGTTTTGATTTAAAACAGAAAACAGGTTCTGCCTTTAGAATGTGTTGATAAAAATGGAAATTACAATTTTATAATTATTGGGACAACGTTTTATTTTGCACAACAACGTCTGGAAACTCCTCAACAGTTGAAGTGAAAACTTCTTGGTACAGCCTTTTATGTAGTTTCTCGCCGGCTAAAGATATGCATATTATTTGAAGTGTTAAAACAACGCACGTTGTTCATGAACTCGTGACAGGCTGCCATTAGAGTTGCGCCGGCGCCGATCTACCTTTCGCAATTCGACTGCGATGTCGCAATCTCTTCGGACTTAATAAAATTAATCGCACTTTTTGTCGCACTTTTTTTCTATAAGTGAAACTAATGTAAATGTTAAGGTTGCCGTTTAAAAGAAACTGGTTCTTTAGCTTCTTAGGAACCTGTCTGATTGTTTTGCGGGTGATTTAAAAACTTGTTAAATAACTTTATGTTATTTTTGCAAAAAAAAACGCGACTTGTAATGAACAACTTCTAAAAACCTACATTCATGTAAATGTAAATAGCATTTTGGCTGCAACTTCCAAATCCACACATAGAAATCTTGATTTTTGATTAAATACCTAATTTAGTCAAAAATCAAAGCTCTAAGTACTTTATGTTTTAAAATTTTGACGTAAGTCTTATTGGGAGAAGCCTGTCAAAACAACTTGTTCAAAAACTAACACTTGAATAAAGGACTGGAAGGAGTACAACAGAAATAAGCGCAGCAAGCACTAAACTCCATTCGAAATAACATTAGACGTTTCCAAATCTTTTTACAGTCCGTTCAACCGATTTTGAGTTCTATCCCGTAAACAAAGGGATGAAATAAAAAGCATAAAACTGTTACCAAAACCAACTGTTTATTAGAGCTACCGTTTGTCGTATTACCAACGCAATAGAACTTAAAATCAGTTTTGAACGGGCTGTAAAATGGGCTAATTTAAACGTCTAATGTTATCGCAAATGGAGTATAAACTGTAAGAGAACATGAATTGAAAGTATCTAACGAGGCAGAATAGTCGTAGTTCACCGACACAGTAAATCAGGTCATCAGGAGTTATTTATATGAGATAAGGGTGTATAGCGCTGTCAACTCCTTTTTTTTTGTTATCGGGGGCATCCTTCAAAAGGCACCCAAAATTTTGTGAGAAAGACCAGGAAGTGTTTCTACCTCATAAAAACCACCCCGCTAATCACCATCAGCACATTGGGCCTCGTGACCTCTTAAAAGACCACAGTACCCCCTCTCTGCAACGCCTGTTAGGGTACATTCTTGGGTTATAATCTATAACAGTCAGTATCTGTTCAGGTCCGTTTTAGTAGGTGCCTATGTGTGAATAATGAGATCAGAAAAGCTATACCTGAATACAATGACAGGTTAAGGCACTATAAGACGATTAACTTAAAAAAAGACGAATCAATTCTGACTTCTTATACTGCAAAAGATTATAAATGGTTCCATAGATGCGCAATTGTTTAACTATTCAAGCTTTAGAACTAGCCAACGTAGCAAGCGAATTCATCGTATTTTTTATAATTTTTTGCCTTAAATACTATCTACCTTTAATAGCTCCCTCACACGTAGGGCAAGGCTATATAATGTAAGGTCCAACTTGACGGAATACCCTATCGAAGTTTTCCTATGAGTTTCGCTTCATACAGACGTTCCCTACATAAATTGAGTGTTTTTGTATTGTTCTAGATTTAGGGCTACAGGACACACTTTTTATTTTTCTTTGCCTCTAATATTCATTGTGTCAATGTCATGCATACCTGTTATTTGCATGGTAACTGAAATTCCGATTTTAGATGTTATTTTATTTGAATTGTAAGTTCCAGTCCTGTTGGTTTGCTTATCTATATATATAACAATGAAACCCGTTTTCCGTTGTCACGGCATCACGCGTGAACGGCTGGACCGATTACGCTAATTCTTTTTTTGTTATGTTTTCTATTGTTAGGAGAAGGTTCTTATGAAAGAAAATTTAAAAAAAAGCAATTGTAGATAGGTAGGGTAGGTAGGGTAGGTAGGGTAGGTAGTGTAGGTAGGGTAGGTAGGGTAGGTAGGGTAGGTAGGGTAGGTAGGGTAGGTAGGGTAGGTAGGGTAGGTAGGGTAGGTAGGGTAGGTAGGGTAGGTAGGGTAGGTAGGGTAGGTAGGGTAGGTAGGGTAGGTAGGGTAGGTAGGGTAGGTAGGGTAGGTAGGGTAGGTAGGGTAGGTAGGGTAGGTAGGGTAGGTAGGGTAGGTAGGGTAGGTAGGGTAGGTAGGGTAGGTAGGGTAGGTAGGGTAGGTAGGGTAGGTAGGGTAGGTAGGGTAGGTAGGGTAGGTAGGGTAGGTAGGGTAGGTAGGGTAGGTAGGGTAGGTAGGATAGGTAGGGTAGGTAGGGTAGGTAGGGTAGGTAGGGTAGGTAGGGTAGGTAGGGTAGGTAGGGTAGGTAGGGTAGGTAGGGTAGGTAGGGTAGGTAAGGTAGGTAGGGTAGGTAGGGTAGGTAGGGTAGGTAGGGTAGGTAGGGTAGGTAGGGTAGGTAGGGTAGGTAGGGTAGGTAGGGTAGGTAGGGTAGGTAGGGTAGGTATGTAGGTAGGGTAGGTAAGGTAGGGTAGAGTAAGCAGTTGACGGGAGCGAAGCCGCGGGCACAGCTAGTTATAAATAAATAAATAACTATTGCTCTACTTACCTACTTCTACTAAACTTTACCACTGAATTACTTCAAAAAAACACCTCAAAAATCAAAAACTCTAAACATTTATTGGTGTTCAAGAAAAGATGTAAAAAACCCGACTAATTCGCAACGGGAAACTGTAATTGATGCTACATAGCGGTTCATTCTCAATATTAACACCTGCCGAATGGAAAAAATGTGATTAGAAAACGTTCTACGAAATTGTTATGGTGGCCTCGGAGTCTCGAGCTCGCGGTGCAATTGAGGTTACCATGTAACCGATAGTTTTAGTACATTAGATTAAAATAGTCACCCATCCACGGACCGACCTCGTCAAGCGTTGCTTAATCTTGAAGATCGATCCGTGCGGCTGTTATTATTTAGCCACGAGCTCCTCCCAACTGACTGAATATCCTAAGTAAAAACTCATCATTCAAAGTTTGGCTCTCGCGTATTTCCTCCTCCAATATTGGATCAATTTTAAGGTTATGCCATAAACTGAAAAATAAAGATGTTTACTGTGCCCCTGTTTTTCTTTTCGATGATACATTATCTTTATAAGCACTAGGAAAAACAGCTGAAAATTGTTGTTGCAACAAAGGCTTAGTGTAAAAATATGACAACTATAAATGAAAAAACCGCCCAAGTGCGAGACGAACTCGCGCACGAAGGGTTCCGTACCATTATCGCAAAAAACGGCAAAAAATCACGTTTGTTGTAGGGACTCACCCCACCCCACTTAAGTATTTATTTTGTTCTGTTTTTAGTATTTTTTGCTATAGCGGCAACAGAAATACATCATCTGTAAAAATTTCAACCGTCCAGCTATCACGGTTCATGAGATACAGCCTGGTGACAGATGGACAGACAGACAGACAGACAGACGGATCGTGGAGTCTTAGTAATAGGGTCCCGTTTTTACCTTTTGGGTACGGAACTCTTAAAAGAACAACATAAAAGCACAGCATATATCTTTTTTATTCAATTTATGGGCGAGGAAACAGGCGAGAGCCAAACCTCGAATTATGACTTTGTACTACGGACATTCAGTCGGAACTCTCTACCGCATTTCCATTCTACCGTAAATATTCTCCAATGTTAACGCAGTACCGGCCGTGCGCCCGCTTGGACCCAGAATATCAATATTGAACCTCCTTTTGAACAGTTTTCTTTGCAAAATATTGTTTTATTTGCATACGCTGTTTGCAGTTATGAAGAAATACCAGCCTTAAATTTTTCTGAGTAAAAATATTTTTAAACAGCCAAGTAATTTTGAAGGAGTATCCAAAAGTAGCGAAAAAATATCGTATTGTTAATTATTTTTTTAAAGCAAAACTAGTTGTTACACGAAAAAACCATGTTTCACAAATAATGTTCATGAATCAAAAATAAATATATATTTTTTTCAAACCTTTGAATCTAGCCTAAGGAGTATGCTTTAGAAAGTAACCGTTTTTTTTTTACTGAAGCGGTGAAAGGCCCTTAAGTGTCACAGAAAATGACATGTCAATACATAAATATTATGGCTGGAAGCTCGGAGCGCGTTTGGTGACGAATGACCATCAATCCTCTTTGTGCTACCAAATACATATACACATGCTACCAAATAAAAATACAAATACACCAAATACATAGTATTATTCTGTTTCGGTTGTTAAAATGTGCCAATGTTATATTTTGAATTGTTGATAGGTTCGCATTTGACTACTATTTCACCTAATGGTTTTTCGATCGAGCACGCTTGCCTAGAAAAAAACCTATTCGTTCTTACAGACAGGCACATGAAACATTTTAGCTTGATCTCCAGTGTTGCAAGCATTGAAACAGGCCCAAACGTAGAACAAGTGTTATGCTGAACAATAAGTGTAAATTCATGTACTGAAAAAAAAACGAAAAAAAAAAAGTTGACCACGAAATAATAGAGACAAAAGAACACGTTGCAGGACTTCAATAAAATCTGAGTAACAAATACATCTCGATATTGAAATACGAACAAAGATATTTGATACGTTATTGAAACAGTATATTCATTGCAACTTATCACATTGTACACGCAAAATAAGTTTTCATGGTCACAAAAATACTGTATCTGGTTAAAAGACCATGCGTGGGAGAGATAAGCTTTGTATTCAGTGTCGGAGTCTGGTCCACCGTGAATACAAGGCTTATCTTTCAAAGGCTTCATGCTACCATTCCTTTGTTTTATTTAAAAATAATTTAAAACTAGATGCTACTACGTGAATGTTCAGCAGGTTTCTTATGATAATTTCAAAATAATAGGTAGTTGTGTAGGTATATTTTCTCATCTCGGGTAGAACCTGGATGTGAGTGGCACTGGAACATCCTCCACATATGGGCTCAATAAAAGAATAGTCTATGGGTGAAATCGGGCTGTAGGTTACAAGATAATGAAAATAAAGCCGCCATTACTAGTTTTGCATATGGTTATTCGATGAGGTGGTCATAACGCTAAAACCTTTGCCATTTTGTTCGCCGTGTGCAAAATGTCTCGATGATTAGGCTCGGGGTCCTAAACCAATTTCTAACAAAATAATCTCACGTTCATACTTATTTCTCGTTCATTTCGCAAGTGGGCGCAGGCCTTTGCCCTATAACGATTTGTTTGGAAACGGACCTTTAACTAAATATGAACAATGGACAGCCAACTGCTCTTTATATGGGCCTTAAAACCTTGAACGATATGCTTTATCTAATGTTGAGCAGTGAGCAGTATTCAAATCATTTTTGTGTAGGCGATTAGCGAAGTTGTCGATGGATATTAATGTACACTAGAAAGGCAAAGAAACGAAGTTTGGTAGCAACACTACAAGTTAATAAAACGTCCAGTGCATACAGAGCAACATGGCCGCGAGTCTGGTGTGAACAAACCGCACAGATGCACTTATAGATGCATGAATGCAGACGACGGAAAATGAAAACATACGACCATAGGACGTGGCATTCTGAAGCTGCAACCAGTAACCTATACCCCATGGGGTAAATTAGGTTACTGCCCTCTTGGTGTGAAGTTGCCCCCATGGGGTTAAGGCTTGACTATACATAATAATCAAGCCTCATTTGTCTATCCTGCAAGTTAATACAGAAACATAGACACACCTATGTTTTCATTTAACTCAAAGGATTGTGGATCGCAAGCTAAATAATAAAAACTCACACAGCTTGAAAGCTATCTGGAGACTCCCAGCAACACAATAGTTCCACAATTTATATGTCCTAGTATTTGTGGAATGTCATTGGTATTTCTCTCTGTACTGGAATATCATATAGGTCACTTTTAAGTTCGTACTCGAACGTATGGATGAATGGAACGAGCCATTCATCCAATATAGGTCGCCCGTATTTCTTGAACGGGAAGGAACGGGCATTGGAGCTCGCACTCCTTGGTACCAGACAACAAAAGGTCGCTTAGTAAGTAGGTTATGCTTTTCATTTGGTTGCGTATCTCACAATAGCTTTTGATAATAAAATTTTAATCATCAATAAATGTGTTTTCACTGATAAAAGTAATTTTATGTGCTAAAAAAAATTTAATACAAAAATGCTATCAACTTCCCAAAGAATCCAACCACTACAAAGTTAGAAATAACTTTCGGTGTCTTTGTCGTATTTTTTTTTTCAAACCATAAACCACTAGTTTTATTTCGAAGTTGGCTAATGAAACCAGTAAGTTTTGTAACCAAAATTCGATGTCCAGCTTTCTAAAAACAAACATATTCTAGAGTAGGGTACACTAACTAATTTATCTAAAGTTATAAAATTATAATAAAACGAGCTCTGATTCGAGTAAGGGTCACAGCAGTGTCCGCTACAAACTCGACAAAGCAGTTGACCTCGGCGCACGGTCGCAGCTCGTTGTCATATCAAATATCTATAAATATCATATTATGTTGCTTTGATACTTGAGGTAATGAAGCTTCTGATTGAGGTGAAAACAATCTCTTATCCTAATCAAGATAAAGTAGTGAAGATAAGTAAGATGGCCGAAGGAGTAAAGCTTGCGCAGCCAAGGTCCAAAATCGATAAACTCAAATTCGTGGATGGAGAGATTCAAACCTCTGGAGGAAGGCGTCGCTATAAATCAAATTCCAGCTTACAATAATGATGATGAACAATTAAATAACATCACGCCTGAATTGCCCGAAGGGTTAGTTGGTACCTATAGTATACAATCAAACTAACGCAGCCAATAATAAAAGTTGACTAAAAATTTGAATTGCTTAATACATTTGAACTTCTTTTATTTTCATATAGATAGATAACTCTCAGTCATTGGGAGATTATAGCTGAAGGAATCATCATCAGTGAATATTTTAATAGAAAGGTGCAGACAGATACTGAAGATAACGTTTAGGCAGCCAATACCGATAATAAGTAATGCTTATACCTCTTCTCTTGACTAAAGCAAAAGCGCTATTTACTGGATATATAATTTTATTAGAAGAGATTTCACATGGAAAGTCTGGAATTCCTGAGTATTCGAACATTATCGAACTTGTGTCCTTCATCATTTCAACCGAAGACGTCCACTGCTGGACATAGGCCTCTCCCAAACATCGTCTCATCGGCTGATCGTGTACATTCAGTCGATGACTGTGTTTCAACATTTCAAATTTACTGTGACATGTAGGTCAACAAGCATGCATCCTTTCGCGTACAATCAGACAGCGAAGTTGCATTCATCCAAAACATTCACGGATCCACATACGTCAAGTCCTCACTTACACTCATTTTCGGTTTCGGTTTAAATATATTTATTTTCTCATAGAACAAATTACAGTTCACTTAAAGAGAAACTTAACTAAATTAACAGTAGGTAATATTACGAAATTCATATTTCGAAGGAACTTGATGTCACAGTAAAATTATGAAAACGAGAGTAGATTAACAATAACAAATAAAGCAGTTTTAACAAAACTCACAAATACTTTCATCTGTTGTTAATAGGCAAACAAAAGTAAAATAAAACAATTACTCTTACTCTAATATTATAAAGAGGAAAGATTTGATTGTTTGTTTTTGTAAATTTGTTTGTAATGGATAAACTCAAGAAGGATTTATCTGATTTTGGAAATTCTATTACCAGTAGAAAGCTACATTTTATATCACGGAAACGGTTCCTGTGAGAAGTACCAGGGGAGCGAAGCCGCGGGGTAATGCTAGTCGTCTAATATAAAGTTCCATAGACCTTTGTTAAAGGTTGGTATACAAGTGAATTTTCTAGAACATAACCCTTTAGTCTAATCCTTTCTTCTATGGCAGAAACCACTAAAGACTGAAATGGCTCCATCAAGGTTATTGTATCCAGTGACCTTTCTGGTTGATAGGATCAGTGTAAACTATCTAAATGTCAAATGTCAACCAGCTAATTCCTTAATGTATCTTCTATTGATACCAACAATTACACAAATGCATTCCGTGAAGACAAAGCAGGCGTCTGTTTTAGCTCATTCTACGTATATAAACTTCAATGGAGTGTGGTGGCAAACCGGTTCGGTAGAGTGACGTCAGCGTGTGGGCCGAAAACGGTCAGCGTGTTCCAGCAATGACACAGTGTCGATCTGTCACTTACATTTTCTGTCAGCAACCGGCACTGTGTTAATTCGAATAGTGACTCTATCATTTAAGTGGCAGTATCTTAATAATATTTATTGTATTTTACCTAGTTTGGTCGATCTGTTTCTGTTCGTATTCCTAAGAAGTGTTTTACAGTTAAAACGTTCGTTTTGTAAGTGGGACATGTTCGAGAGTTTTTAGACATGTCCGTGAGATTTCGAATAAGGCGTAGGTTTATCATTGTTCATATTTTGAAATTTGTTGATTTTGTTTAAGGAGACGTGTGTATCGATGCTTTGGCTTCTGTTTAAGTTTTAACATTCAACATTAGCTATTTCTCAGTTTTGACATATAAAATAATAATAATAAAGTTGCAGTTACTACAAATTTCAAAAGTTTAAGCTACCATAGTTACGTACTGCCTATCTTGGTTAGGCAAAATTCCATCGCTGCAGTTTGCTACTTAGACCTATGTCTAACGACACTTATCATCGCCGATTTTTCTTGAGTTGGTTCAGATCAGCTCGCGCATTCGCTCCTAGGCAACCGATTGCAAACAATACTAAATGCATCATAAAAATATCGGCCTTCGCTAAAAATAAAAGGATGAATCTAATCGGGCTCCATCGGGCAAAAGAATCAATAAAATCGAATAGAAAATGAAAAAAGTTTCGTTTTCATTCATTGATGCTTTTACGATTGAACAATAATCCTACAAAAATAGAATAACTCTTTTTTTCAACCTGAATCGGATTAGTGATAACTTGTTTCAGGCATTCATTCAGGCATCATTGACGTCACTTCAAATAATTATAAAGTTGTTAATGTATTGAAATTCTGTAGCGGCCAGAATTCCTGTGGACAAAATTACGCCTGGAATGTTGTTGCATTGGCAATGGAAAATAGGCTTTTCATCTATGTATGACGTAGTAGCCTTTGCGGGTTTCATTAGCGCTTTGGTTTGGCGAAATGCATACCTCTGCAGAGAATACTAATATAATACCTTTAAACGAGCAATTGTTGTACATATGTATATCTGTACTAATATTATAAAGAGGATTTTTTTTGTTTGTTTGAACCGAATAGGATCCGTAACTACTGGATCTATTTAAAAAATTCTTTCACTAATAGAAAGCTACATTATTCTTGAGTGAAATCGGCTACGTTTTAATCCTGAAAGTGGGTCCTGTGGGTGGTTCACGGGAGCGAAGCCGCGGGCAACAGCTAGTATATATAATCTGAATCTCGGAAACGGCTCCAACGATTTTCATGAAATTTAGTATGCAGGAGGTTTCGAAGGCGATAAATCGATGTAGCTAAGTTTCATTTTTAGAAAACGTCGTTTTCTCTATTTTCACCCGAGCTCGGTCGCCCAGGTACTAACAATACACAGTGAGCCGACCTAATATTACACGTGTTTCTGATAATTATCTTCGGAACTATAATTTGCAGGGCAGGTTCATATAGGTACGTGAGATATATTATTATATAAGTAAAGACTACCTGCTTCACGAATTAGGTGTGACGACCGGTTA
Source organism: Orthosia gracilis (assembly GCA_947562075.1). NCBI lineage: Eukaryota > Metazoa > Arthropoda > Insecta > Lepidoptera > Noctuidae > Orthosia > Orthosia gracilis. The sequence continues at coordinate 8,375,450 of OX387268.1, forward strand.
GTGAACTCCTGCGCAGGCAAATCGTGCACATTTTTTCCTTTTCATCATTTTTGTTTTGGACTAAAATGCATGCAAGAATGAAGTGATTGCATCGTTGGGGATAATATTTCAATTGCAAACAACAGATTTTGATTTATTTATGTGATATTAATAGGGTATATATATTGTGCTCGTTCGTTCGGAAGTCAAATACTAATTAATTAGATAAGTAGACAGGTAGGTAATTAGGTCAATGTTTCTATGTATCCAGATTTAATTTGGAGAAAGCACACCAAACACGGAGCTTAATACTGATCTCTAGATTGTTGTTACGGATGAAGAAACTTAACTTAAGTACATACTACATATTTTATCTACCTTAACCTTTAACCCTGTAATGCTTGTGGTCGTTGGGTCAAATCCGGACAAGTACCAAAGCGACTTTTGCACTTCATATGTACTTTCTAAGTTTATCTTGGACATCGCTAATACCGGTGAAGGAAAACATTGTGAGGAAACCTGGACTAATCACACTAATAATATAAAGGCGAATTTTTGTTAGTGTGTTTGTATGTTTGTGACTTCTTCACGCTCAAACGGCTGGACGGATCTAGATGAAATTTTGCATAGCGGTAGATTATAGTCAGGAATTTTATTTTATTTTATTTATTTGGGCAAACAAACGGTTACACTTTACAGTAATAAAATAAAATTTGAACAACTGAGCGTGACAAATGTGTTGTAAATTTTCCACATAATACAAAACCATTTTACAAAACAAATGCGACGTGCGCTTATCGTATCTTAATTAATTCAAATTTACATTATTAAATCTTTCATGTAAAACTAAATAGGCATGCATAAAATGAAAGAAAAGTAAAGCTAAATTAAAATTAAGTTATATATAAAAATAAATTAAAATTAAGTTAAATAGGAATAGCACATATTATGATTCTTTTTATCCCGGTAATGTGATCCCACGAGATAGTTCTCGATTTTCACGCGGGCGAAGCCTCTGGCAGAAGCTAGTTGTTAATAAGTATGAAATTGCCAACCCCCATTGAGCAACTAATACTCAAGCCTCCTCTGTATGAGGGGAAGATTTTTGCCCTGTAGTGGGACTGTAACAGACTGTTACTATCCATGTATTTTAATGTCATAGATATATTTAGAATTCGAATTACCACCATTTCATAATTTCAATTTGGGCTTCCCCAACTATTTCTATACAAACGGAGCTCTTAGTCATAACCGCATCACACGATTATCTATTCTATAGTAGAACATGCTCCTCGCATCGGGACCCAGTTTCGCGTATCACAAACTGATAGAGCGGTTCTAATCTGTAAGTTGGCGAGAACTGGTAGCAGGCAACGTTATGTAGGTGTACCGGCGCGGCGGTAAACTGGGAACTTTCTCTCGGTCAGCTGATTTCAAGCCGTAAGACTGACGAGCATCTGACGATGCTAAACAAATATCGACCTTATGATGATTGAATGATTGTTGAATATAAATGAACTTCGTTTAGCCCGAGCGGACAGAGGTGGCGTTGAGACGAAAGCGGTCGAGTTAGCGAAAATAAGATACTCGGCAGACTTAATATCTTGTATTCTAAAATTTCTAAGAGTTAACCGCTGTACCGGTCGTTGTGACATTGCTAGCGGGGTCTAGTAAGGGTCGTGTTATCTTTTACATTCACCATTGTACAGACATCAATGATCACAGCTTCGATTTAGTTCAAACAGAGAGATTGGGTGAGGCCTATGTCCAGCAGTGGACGTCTTTTGGTTGATATGATGAGAGATTGGCTACTGCTCCGAAATATTGTCATGAGAAATTATAGCTGACATCACGCATCAGCATCACGCGTTACCGGTATTGAACACATACTTACGGGACGAATACATATTACGAGTAATTGATCCATACTCTTGAAACTAAAACAAGTATCGACCTGCAGAAGTTTTGTAGAATATTCAATGCATCGCGGACGTTAGTGCTATACATAATTAATGCATCGAATCAATAAGCTCAATTTATTTAATTGGCGTGGGTCATAGGCGCCATTCTTAAGACCAATGTGCCTCTAAAGTACCTTTTGTTCGAATCGTATTTATTCATGTACTTGTGAACATCAACATAAAAAGCGTGTTAAAAAAGACATCTAAACTAATATTATACAGAGTGTGGTGTTCTGCTGTGCAGACCTACACGTTTTTAAGTCTATTTACATTTTAATAAATACTTTACAAAACATACCTTTATATCTTTTGATTTTGTATCAACTCATGTCTCATTTTTATATATTCTTTGTTTCTTTTAACACCTGAAAAGCATACTTTTAGTTATCTCTGATTGTTTTAATATTCCATAACTTATTTATATCACTAATTTGTAAAATCTTGTAAGTTTTTATACTCTGACATGTTTATCTGAATTGGCATCTGTCTCTCCAATTTATTTTTCTTAAGCCATAGACATAATATACCATGGACTAGACCTTCCTTAAGCTAGTTGTACATTATTTATTTATTTATTTATTTATTTATTAGTTTGGGAAAACAAACAATTACACACTAGAAATAAACATAACAGTAGGTAGACATATACATATTATAAGTGCGTAACTCACTACGTTATCCACAGTTTATATAAGACATACAATTTTGGGAACGTCTACAAGTGAACAGTTTCAGTTTCTTAATAACTAATTATACAAGTCTTTTATTTTGTTGTTCAGAGTATTCCGAAATTTACTAGCAGACAAAGAGAATATGTCTAAATCTGAGAAGTGTATATTATAATTTTGTGCCAAGCGATTATAATAAGGGCAGCGTAGACTGCCCCCTCTGTAAACCGTTTTTATTCGTTCTGGTCATAATAATTAATATTTTGAATTTGAAATTCGGAACAGATGACACAGAACGAAAGAAAAACGGGCGTCGGATTTCAGTTTGGTTTTGACTGCGAAGTTGGAAACATATTTAAGCCTTAAATTACAAAGTTTATTTTTATCCACTAAGCACATAAAAATGTAATGAATTCAGTTCGTGAATGAGTGTCATACATCCCTGAAGACTTCTATTAAATAACAATTTATACTCTGAAGTGAACTTTTACTGTTTTTACAATAGGACGTGCCAGACTGGCATTTGGAACTGGCATGAGCTGCTGCAGACAGGTCTTAACGGCGCGTCGTTTTGCGCGAGCGCCCACAACTCTCCTGGTTGCCTGCCTTACTACCTACCTACCCGACGTGGTGCAAGAACCGCAGCTACAGCGCGCCCGCCAGCAGTACACGCAGGTTGCGCACGCTGAAGAGGAGCCCCCCACAACTCGCGGTAGCGCTCTTCCAGCTGCCTCATCGCACCGTATCACGCCGCCCTGGTCTGCGGTTGCCCCTTCGCCAAAGAAGGCGCGGGCGGCACGTCGTGTCAAGCTAGCCCCGTCGTATGAAGCCGGCCTTATTTTACCTTTTTCTTATTTTACCTTTTCTTATTATTTTTTTTATCTATTATTTTCATAACGTAGCTTACGTTTAGCTCATCTGAGCTAAACGTAACGTTACAAGAGGTCAAATTATATGTATGTTTATTTGTAATGAAGTTTGTTGATCTCTGAAAATACAGACACAATTTCATAAGTCTTACACTGATGGAAAGCTGATAGTATCGCAGAGTGTTTTATGGATAAAAACCATTGGGTTTTTATTTGATTTTCGTGTGGTAACCATAAGTTAATAGAGTAAGGTTATTTCGAATGTGCGTAAGGGACAGATGTAAATGGCTTGTATACATCTGTTCATTTTTCCAGTCGCACCATGATAGTTTTGACACGTCATGGTGCCGGGGCTGATTTCAAACACTTGATTCGGTTTTTGTTTTTGTTATATATTCATGACGCGAATGAATGTATAATTGTTTATTAAATAAATAATTCTTTGTGGAATGTTTTTTTTTTTAAATTGATTTATTAATTTAATTATACCATAGTTCTTGGGTGGTTCTTGGCCATGAATCCTTACACCTCCGTGTAAGGCTGACCTCTATCTCCAAATAACAAATGACATCAATACAAGAGGTCAGCCTCTTTTAATTTTCTGATGTCATCATTAGATGCAACCTTTTTTTATTCTGCATAAAAAAAATAACTACATAATATGATTACCATTTATAAATAATACCAAAATAATACCATTTATAAGCTAAATATGAGTATGTTATTAGATGCAGACTCATCGTAATAATACAACGGGTGGGGATCGAACTCACGGCCTCTCACTCGCCAGTCTGCGCCTCTCCCGGGTAGTGTAACCTAAACCTTTACCAAAAACCTTAGACGAACCTTCTAATGATGTCGACTGTGGATAGGCAAGTGGTTAATATCTCATTACATATATACTGGTGATTCTTAATACATTGACAATATTTCACGGGCAGAAATTACTCATAAACAACAACAACTTTAATGACGCCATCAACTCTGAAATATATAATCTGGGGTCCAAAAAGGCTAACTCTCCACTTAGAACCACTTGCGCCAAAAGTTCCTAAGAAAAAAGTCATAATCGAGATTTGACTCTCGCCTATTGCTTCTTCCAATTTGGAACAATTAAAAAAATATATTTCATAAACTGAAAAAGAAGGACATGTACTGTGGCCCCTGTGTGTGTGTTTTCCTAGTTTCGTTATATTTATCAAATTAGTACACAAGGCCTCATGTTTATCCACCGCAGAAGGCACCCCGGGCGTCGGGAGTCGCAAGCCGATTCCCGGCCACCGTAGGCGCGGGCTTGCGGACGGCAAGTAATGGGTAGCTCGCCGTCCGATAAGGACCAGGCCCGAGTCGACGGCGAGTAGTGATCCACGCGCGCCTCAAAGAGATTTCAGCAAAACTGACGGGGCCCGCTAGGGGCAATGCCTGTCTCGGTCGCGGATAAATTTGAAAGAGAGTTACCGCGGCCCTGGTACTAGGAACTGAAGGAACATGGATGGGTTTTAGTCAGTAAAAGTCTGACACGCCCTTCCGCTTCACCCAGAGCGGGCGAAGTCATTGGATGATTTCCCAACGCAAAACAAAAAGAATAAAAGATAGGCCGTCGTGTTTATGGAATATCTTTTAAATTGGTTCAATATTGGTGGAGGAAATAGGCGAGAGCCAAACCTCGAATTATGGCTTTTTACTTAGGATATTCAGTCGCGATGATTGCAATAACGTAATAGTCACATCCCACTCGTATTTCTTGGCATTTATTTTAGCGTTTATTTTAAAGGCAGTGAACTCTCGATCTCTCACTACACTGACCTAATTTCAATAGAGACCGCAGATTTACAAGCAATCTCTTTGTATAATTACTATCCAATTTGTCGATGACAGTCACTTTAAATGTCAATAAAATGTACCGAGTAATTTATAATAATATTTTGTAATGGTACGACAGTAAAAAAGATATTGCTCTGTTACTTTTATGTAACTTTATTAGAATCTTGATATACACTGGATTTTTTCTACAGCACTATCTGGAGAGATAGTGCTGTAGAAAAAATCCAGTGAACTTGGAGAAGTTTATCTTGGACTGGAAATCATCAAAACATTTAATAAATCAGTAGAAAATTCATTTTTGTACATCGAAAATATTTCCAAAAAAAATTGCCAGGGTGTTAAAGAATAACCAACAGAACCCATTGCCAGAATTTTTGGATTTTTTGCAAGCGTCACGTAAAATATACGAAACCAATATAGATAACTATTATGAATAAAAAATGTGCGTAACTTGAAGTATTACTTAGTTTTTGTTTCATCGCAATCGGTTCAATCTGTCAAAAGTTAGATGAATTCAAAGTGTTCAAGAACTAAAATATCACAACACACGCAATTCAGATACTCGGACTGTTGAACTCCATATTCGATAGATGGCGTTGTGCATTTGACGCAACTTTCTGAAAGACGGTGTTAAGATTCGCCGCGGAAGAGTGACTCTAGAAAAAATAGTGGTAGGTAGGTGGGGCAGGTAGGCAGGTAGGTAAGAAAGGCATGGTAGACAGTTAACAGGAGCCAAAATGCGGGCACAGCTAGCAGTTAAAATAAGTCTGAAATCATCAACCCGCTTTGATCAATGCTCGTGCTTTCTCTGTTTGAGAAGAGGCTTTCGTCCTGCAGTGGGACAATTACAGGCTGGTACTATTATTTTTATTATAATACTAGATTTATTTCGCGGCTTTGCTCCTTTGGCTTATCCCATAGATATTCTAATGTTATATCCTATCCTACTACTATTATAAATGTAAAAGTTTGTGCGGATGGATGGATGAATGTTTGTTACTCTTTCATGCAAAAACTACTGAACGGATTTTGATAAAACTTTACATTAATATAGCTTATACATTAGAATAACACATAGGCTATTATTTCTAAAGATATTGGGAGAAGTACTATTACCACGCGGGAGTGAAAGGATGATGGTGATGATGAATCTATTTTGTATAGGTCGGCACAAAAAAAAACGGCGCCGGCGGTCCGCCATTTGGTGACCCCTGGTCTGGCCTATTCGTAATTGTGTTGTGATCGGCTTCCGATATAAACGGATGCAGCTAAAAAAACAGTATTTTCTGTCTGACTTATACACACATTTTTGACATATAAATATAATTTATATGTCTGCCACAATAACATAGGATTTGCTAGGATATAAAGCAATAGACATTTTGTTTATGAATTTCCACCCTCATTGGTTTTATTTTTGATTTAAGATCTTGTTATTCGTAGATGCTTTTACGAATACAAAATCTTACATACACGATCTGGTGAACCATCAACAGGTCAAACCAACATTTGTTCCGAGCGGGAAACGAACCAAGACACAGCGCACGCGCAGCAATCATTTGCTTAGCGGCTGGTTAAGCATAGGCCAAAGCTAGCTTATCCAATGCAAACCACGATAAGAATAGAATAGTTGACAAAAAATATCTATTTAGTCCGTCAGTAAGATAACCTGAAAATACTGGACACGTAATTTTTCTTTTGCCGCGTAAAATATCGTGTGGCGTCACGGTGTGCAACACTTTATACTGACAAAGTGACGTCACAAGCCGCCCACTCCTGAACTTTGATGCACTCTATCTTTGTAAATTATTATTTATTTTATAAATTAAAATATACGGGTCCAATGCTATTTGTTAATTATCTTTTTTTTACCCAGCAAACAGACCGATTAGTCCTTTAAATAAAACACCGAATGCGTCACTGCTTCTTGACCTCTGGTCAACCATAATAGGAAGAGAAAGCCGGTCAAAGCAGCCTCGTATAATTTACACGCAAGAAATACCGCAAATATTGTAATAGCCGTCGCGTTGAAGGTCGAACTCTTCGTGAGGTTAAGCGTCTCAGGTCGGCAAGATCAGAGTTTGGATGGTTGAGATGAAAGGAATAGTAAAAAATATGGTTATAATTTTTACATACATATACTCACTCACGCCTTCATCACTTCTACATTATGCTATGATCCTTATAACTTTTTCTTTAACTCCTTTTACTTGTATACATATATGTGATGCTCTCTTTTATAAGTCTGGAGATTCTGGAGTCCAAAACTCAGTGACAGTTTTCCCAAACCTGGGTCGAACTTAGAAGCCGAACCTCCGTTTTCCCACTTGTGAACAGAAAGTCAACTATACAGTAGAATTGCCCTCTATTATAATTAAAGGACTTTTAAACATTTACTGATTGAATAAATAAAAGTCTCAATGTGTGAAAACCTACAGTAATAAATAGTGATTGTAAATTTGATGTCAAAAATTATAGGTTTTTATTATTGTTGGTACTTATTATTATACCAACAATAATAAAAATATCGCGGCTGTATTTCACAAAAAGGAAGCTTGAGTAGCTTTCGTTTTTGCGAAATACAGGCGCGATGAAAAGTATTTGCTGTGTTTTTCGCCGACTTCAAAAATGAGGAGTTTCTCAATTCTACTGTATGTGTTTGTATGTTTGTTCCGCGATTACTCCGCCAATTATGAACCGATTTAGATGATTATTTTTTATTTGAAAGCTGGTGCTTCTCATGTGGGGACCACATTTTTTATTTATATTGGATCAAGATTTGACGAGTAATATATGGCACCAAAACTAAAAACAGAAAATAAAAGACTTTTACACATAAAAATTAAATTAACTTCCAAAACAAAACACTGCAAAGCGAAAAATTTTGAAGACGGTTTAATTTTTTTGTCAAAATGTTTTTCAATGTCCAACTTACCTCTTTAGTCCAACGAGTATCGTTGCCTTTGTTCTAGCAAATCGAACGCTGGTTGTTGACTAAAATAGATAGACAAACTAGAACGATTGTAGTCGCTACCTACATTTTACCAAAAAAATACTAGGTACACCACTTTATTTTAATTTTTTAACACAGTGAAGAAAAGGGAAAGTTTTGCAATGTAAGCGAACTCTAGCTATTAGAAAATAAACTTTAATAAAAATAATACAAAATTAACAAATAGCGAAACTCTGTTTTGTTGCTAGTATGTTTCTCAAAGTATAGTTCGCAAGTCCCAATTATTTCGTAAAAACCAATAAATTTTTTGTTTAATGTTAAATAAATTTTGCAGTGCCTGTGAAAAAGTGGTGGTGCATCCTGTCATTGCGATGATTTGTTTTGGAATGTACCTTGGGAATCTTCTGATGATTGAGATATGTTTGAGACTTCGTAAGTCTACTCTGTGCCCCAAGTCCTCTGTACCGCTGCATACACACAAGCACAATGTTTTAAGTGCGTTACATTGCACTCTGACACGAATAGCGATTTTAAGCACCAAATAAATGATTTTATAATTTTTGTGCAATGTAAATAGTTTCATGTAGGTATAGAGTACGTAGATCTCAAAAATTCCACTCTTTAGTTGTAAGCATCATAAAAGTATTCCCAAAACGTTCAAAGTTCAACTTTATTATGCTGGAAAGCAGCTGATTCTGAACTAATTGTTGTGCTCCATTGGTGTAATTGCTGCCAGGCGTCCTAGTATATACTATACTCGCATAAACGAATAAATAATAAGTTATTTAATACTACGCTATAACAGAATAAAATCAAAGAATTATTATTGTTTCGTGTGATCTATGTAGAATAGAATAGAAAACATTTTTTTGAAACAAAAACAAAAATGCGGATAATCATTTATAATCGTACATATAAGAGGCAGCGCTGGCCAAATTTATCTGACGAATTTGCCTGAAAACAGGTAATCTAAAGCTGATCTCTCTATTTACTACGTAAAATCGAAGCGCTTGGCAACACGCTGGCGTAGCACTTCCAATTATAATAATAACGTTATGATCATGCAGTGTAATTAAACGCCACCATAAATAGATACTGCAAGGCCGAATCTAGCGTCAAAATTTAATAGGTTGTTTTGGGGTAGGTTTTAAGTCAATATTCCAAAAATAAGGTGGCGGGCGGTAGACATGTTTTATTTCAACCTAAAACTGTTGACTTTAAAAGAACCGCTTAGTGGCTTAATTGAAGAAAATAATTAAAATGGTTCGTTAGCAACTACCAAAATATAAAAATACCGCGTCAAACTTCCTAATACACGCAGAACGGATTCTATAAAAATGTTCAGCTTATGATTCCGCATTATAGCGACCAAGACGGCACGGGCGACTGCGGCTATGACCTACAGCCCTACAGGTGAGCTCCGAGTCTAGCTGTTTAAGTATAAATACTTGTGTTTTTAAACTTAGTACTTACAAACAACACACCCACAATTCCAACAGCAGAAATTACGTTGGTAAATGCTAAGCCAGTCTTCACATAAGAAGACATACTTAGCTTTAGTCAAAGTTTAAAAAACAAATACGTTTTGCAATGAAATTCACGATTGCAATTTAAGTTTGCGGGCTTATGAAGTTACAGTTGATTTCCACGAAGTGCCACTAATCAGCAATTCAATTAGTAATTTAGTAATATTTCTCTCTAGCCAGCGATTCTGTGAAGATTGGTTTATTGAGAACTGCAATCTGCAAAGGTTGTTGATACTGTCCGCAAAACAGAAGCAATAAAAGGAAGGACCGCAAATTAAGTCTGTTTAATGAATAATCAAAGTTTTGTGAATATAAGTTTCATAAAGAAAAAATATTGATTTATTTTCAATAAGTATAGACTGTCTCGTTGGTCTAGTGATCGTTAGCGCGAAGCTGAGCATGACGTCCTGGATTTGATGCCTGAGTTGGGAAAAGTGTGGTTGGATTTTTACATGTGAAATTTCTTAATAGCAGCTCTTAGACAGGATTTGAGTCCGGTTGGAGATAATTACATATGACTTAAACCTAACTGGCGAATTTGGGTGTCATATAGGTCAATTTCAATTTGGTTCACCTTTGCTTAATTCTTCGGGCAATACGAACGTGAAGTTATGTTATATCTTCCAGCCCGCCTAAATGGTCCTTCTGGTCCAGGGGCGATGGACTCGGGGACGTCCGTCACCTCCCAAACATCAGGACCCGAGGTGGTGGCGCGTAGTGTGCCTCGCGCGCACCTCTTTCACCTCACTGCCCAATTATTATTTTTTAAGGTTTTTTTAATATCCTTACAATTCAATTCAATTAAATTTATTTATTTCAAGCAACACAGACTCATAACATAATTACAATAATAGCAGCACACGCAGTCACATTATTTAAACTCAAATAAAATACAAAACAATTAACATTTGATACATTAAAAATAAATTAAATTATATAAAAAATTGTCATTTAAATTAAAATTACAATAAAAATAATCACAATAAAATAAAACAATAATGGGGCAATAAACCTACGGGGGCGATTGTAACGAGAACATACGCGGGGTTGGCGCGGTTACTTTCCTCGGTGAACCCGAACGCATCATTCCGCCAGCGGATCCAGACTGCCTTTCAGTTTTCGGAACAAATGTATATGAACCCAACTATTGCGTTTTTGCTCGATTGATCAGTTTGGACAGGACATAGTTTAAACAAAAAATAGGTAGAACCTAATAGGTACTTATTTTAAGAGTAGAAAATAAATATAGACTCAGGTCACAGGCGTGACGCAACAGAGCGAAAATGGGGCGACAAAGACTTTTCAGAGAAGAACGTTAATCCGTGTAAAACATTGCTGAGAAAGCACGTTGTCACATTGTCACGTCGCGCCTGTCTGCAGAAGCCTTATGCGGTATACTTGACTCTGCGCTAATTACTAGGACTAGGTTACACTTTGTGATCGATAGTTATTTGTGCTGCAATAGTTAACTGATGCTCTATTACAGTTGTTTTGTTCTATTTTCAAACAAGTGAACCTAAATAAGTTTTTCCAATCGTCTCTCATTTTTGTGAACAACTTAAATACTTATATATTTTTCTTTCTGCAGAGTTTTTTTTACTATTTGTAAACAAGATTACATTCAAGGGTTTCAAGAAAAAATGCTTTAATCTATCCTAATATAAGCTAAGCTGAACTGAAGAAAATTGCAAAGGATTTTATCAAAGAGCTTCTTCATTAAATATTCGAGAACAAGAGAGCTTAGCAAGAACAAGTTCTTTATATAAAACAGATAAGAGAAAATATAAAGTATTCTAAAACTGGGAACTAACGCGAGCCTGTAATAAAATAAAATAAAATAAATAAATAATAATAAATGGATAAATCAACGTGTAATCACACAATCCCAAGCAACAGAAGGCATCCATTAATATGTGTTTATGTACATGAAATTATCGTTATGTATTCCATTTTTTACGTTAATCTCCTATCGTAGGTAATTTATTAATGAAAGCTGCCAAAGGCGGGCAAAGACAGGTGCGTCGTGACAATGAGACAGACCGTTTTAACAGAATAAGTTTTATAACAGATCTACAGTTAGAATAATTTGTTCTTAAAACTCACAACAGAAACTTTTGTGTTTCCAAACTATTCGAATTCAACTGACTTAAGCTGTATCAAAAACCCCCATACCAGTTCCATTCAACGCGGAAGGAAAAAGCAAAGAAATAATCCTTCGATCACGACTCAACAATCGCGTGTGTTCCCGGTCTAAACTAGTCTTTAGATCGAAAGCTCGAGTTATTCGGTCAGATCGGTCACGAGTTGGCACCGTGACTGTGTGTCCTGGCCTTAAGACCGGTATATCGAGGTATATCGCTCAACGAACGCACCAGTATGCGCGGACACACACTTAGATACACTATGTAAGTACACACAGACACAGAGCTCTGAGGATAAGTGAAAGCAATCTGAGTCGCACGCGATTCCGAGCACTACGAGTCGATCGAACTTTTTGTCGCACCATTGTGTTTCGTTCGAAAACGAAATTAATCTGATTATGTATTGTTGTTTTTACTTTTATTATGTGACTTACTCGATTTCAAAACATAAATCATATTTTCTATCTATCCCTAGAGGAAACTTTGTTTTTAATAAGTTTTTTTTTTTCGAGTACCCGGCTGACATATTTTAAAAGAACTGGTGGAAAGCTTCGGAGCGGGTTCGAGGTAAGTTCGTTATGGCTTCGTAAATGAATATCCATATATTATTATCCGCATTCAATGCGAAGACAACGTTGTTCGCAAGATTGTATTATAAAAGCACAACAGAACTCTGCAAGGCTATCTAGGACTTATTTTTTGTTGGTATACCAAGTAAAGTGCAACATAATTCAATCTTATATCTAGTTAAGCCACGTTGTGTTTGCAAACTATTTTCCAGCAGAGAGTGAAAATCGATTTTTATACGAAGAAGCGATATCGATTATATCGATTTTTTATATTTGGATTTCACATATTTATAAAGTAAGAGTGGTCAAGGCAAAGCCACTAAGGTAAGCGAAGCCACTTTGATCATGGACGTACGTACGTACGCGTACGTACGTACATATGTTGTACAGTACAACTATTTTCTTTATGTCCCTCGGCAAACTTCGTGTTTCGTCAGGATTTCTATCAGTTGCCCTTTGCACTTGGTGCAGACCGGACGCTCTCAATCAACTTGGAAGTATATAGAGTTGTTAAAACTTTTTTAACATAATGTTGATGCTAAAGCTGCTATTTTTACAGCTCTATATATTTCACACGAAAATCAAAACAAACTAACAATAAAGTACTTAGTTCGGCATTTAAAAAATTGTACACGATAAATCTAATATATGATGGACATGGAAATTAGCATTCGTTTATATTCGGAAATGCGATGATTGCCGAGGGACATTAAGAAAATAGTTGTACTGTAGGTACATCAATGTCAAGCCGACGCCACAGTGTGGCTTTTGAAAATCACAAAGTACGTAAGCGGCGTAAAATGTAAAATACAGATTCCACTTTGTAGGAAGAGGGTACAAAGTACCGACGATCGCCAAATAACCAGTTTAGCTACACTAACAACAACATTATCCTACTGCTATCCTAAACGTGAAATATTGTGAGAATGGATGAATGAATATTTCTCTTTCACGCAAAAATTACGGAACGGATTCTGATGAAACTTTACCGAAATACAGCTTATACGTCAGAATAACACATAAACTGCCTATAATTTATAAAGATATTGGGCGAAGTACTAATAATAACACGCGGGCGGGTTTATTCTAAGTCACGTTCAACAAGGTTATTCAAGAGTAAAAGTGACTAACAGTGACCGGTTATTCACAACCCACGAGTACAGTTGTAACCCATTTTTATGTTTACCTTTGTACCTACTTTTCGGCGTGTTTAAGCAGAGGCTACTTAGTGCGTGCGCACATTCCGTGACTTGACATCTTGGCCTTAAACGCTAGAATAACAAGCATTCTCTTAGCGTTGTCCAACTTTAAGGCGATATATACGGCCCAATGTGAAACGGGCGAACCGCCAGTACTGTGTTTACAGTACTGGCGGTTCGCCCGTTTGATGACAAAATATCAATATTGAACCTCCTTTGGAACAGTTTTGTTTGCAAAATATTATTTGATTTACATATGCTATTTCAGTTATGAAGAAATTCCAGGCACCAATTTTTCTGTGTAAAAATATTTTTAAACATCCATGTTAAGGAGTATCAAAAAATTGCGAAAAATATCGTGTTGCTAATTATTTTTTTAAAGAAAACTATTTGTTGTACGAAAAAACCTTGTTTGAAAAATTATGTACATAAAACAATAATAAATATATATTTTTTTCAAATCTTTTAACCTAGCCGTTACTAAGGAGTATGCTTTAGAAAGTTACCGTTTTACGGCACTAAAGAGGATGTAGGTCCTTAAGTACCTAATTGATGTTTTTAGGTTACAGCCTAAAATATAAAGTACCTAACTTAAAAAAATACAAAATAACTCAGGTAGTAGGCGGAATAAATTTAAAGCATTTTGAATTGATTGAGAAAAATACAAGAGTCCTCTGATTTTTCCTCGCATATCTTCAAGTAAAATAACAGAAAAATATCAGAAATAACTACAAATAAAAATAACAACCTATTTTAAGATCACAATTTTCCTAATACAAGAAATCAAAGACTAGTGTAAACAGGACACGATGAGAAAACTCTAAAGGAAATTATTACTAGAAATGAAGTGAAGCATGTTTTCCGCTGCCAGCGCTTCTTATAAATCTAGGTTGCTGATAAATATGCAAATACTATGAAATAAGCCGATACTTTACGACACAATACAGAAAAGACGAGGAAGATAGCATTGGTATCTAAAATATGTCTAACTCTTTCTTCTCATCAAATAACCGATTTGTCATCATTCAATAAGTCCTAAATTCGACTTTCTGGTTCCAGAAGTCCTTGGTCGTTCTCCAAAGAAGAAGTGTCAGAAGCCATAGAGTTATATAAATCCATATGGAAGCAAAAATTAAAACTTACGTTTAGGCAAACTTGTCAAAGAAAAGATCATACTTTGTCTTTGCTAAGTTGATGAATGATATATAATATGAATGATATTTCATGCGATTATAAACTTTATTAGAAGCGAGAGAATTGCTTCTAGTATTTTTTTCAGTTAGTAACAAAATTTGTAACTAAATACTCAAAACAGAGAAAACTTTTTGTCATAGTTTTGAATGCACTGGAACTTCTCTTCGGACACGAAGTTAATTGTGAAGTGCTAGATTCTTTGTAATCTTTCGTGCTAAGTTCTCAAAAAAACTAAGGTACGATGCTACTATCTCTAGAATTAGAATATCGAACACGTTTTAAAGGTCACATCAAACTTGAAAACTGGTCACAAAAGAGAACCCACTAGTTTTCTGAACAGAGTTTTATGTTTGTTTAATTTTTGTTACTAGGACTGCATAGCTTGTTGAGACCAACTATATCGATAGTTCAGAATCACATAAGGTGTTTGTATTGCAGCTTTAATATTAGTCCCAACATGTTGTAAAAGGTCACACCGATCTTAAAAATTGGTCACAAAGGAGAGCCTACAAGTTTTAAGAAAAACTTTTTGGTTGTTTAATTTTCGTTACTAGGACTGCATAGCAGCATAGCTCGTTGAGGTCAACTATATCGATAGATCAGAATCACGTTAAGTGTATGGACTAAAACTTGACAAAGCACAAACACTGCCAGCCAATGGTAAACTGTCGATTTCAGTGTTGTGAGTGGCATTTCTGAGAGCTGGATGTAACTCGGACCCGTGCTGCCTCGCTCAAAAGCTGCGGCAAGTAATGTAGTATTCGCTGACCTAAATAAAGTTGACGCATGAAAATTCATTAATAAGTCAGACTCTATTTATGTACTCGAGAGTTTAGCAACAAAGTTTCTTATGCATGGGTATAGGTAACTTAGATAGGTTAGTTTTATAAATTTGCTTTTATAAAAGTTTTTCAATGAGACTATATATTATAAATTAATGTTATAAAAAGGTTAAATTGATAGTTTGATAGAGATTATTTCTGGAAGTACTGATACAAATAAGAAAAAAATCCTTTACAGCTGCATGTTTCGCGATTGCTGAGTTAACCAGATAAAATGCACGAGTGAACCGGAATACGGACGCAAAGTCAGTCTTTTTTTCTGCTAGTTTAGATTTAAGGGAGAATAACACATAATTCCTACGACCGCATTTAGCCTTGACATTGTTTCTTGCAACTTAGATCCCGAGAAAATTAGGATCTCGTCGAACCCGCGTTTAGTTCGAATTACAAATTGAAGCCCTTTCATCCACCGGAACGTCATCCTTTAAATGCAGTTTACACAACGACAGAATAAGTTCAAAAACTAAAACCCGACTACTGAAAAATCACGCTCTAAAAAGTATGAAGCAAGAAAATATTCTCATCTGACATTGTTATGTACACACTATTCGATATTTATCGGTTATTAAATAAACAACTTACATGTAATCAGTAATTTATTGAAATCTTTACTTTAAATAATATAAAGCTGGTTGTTGTTGTTGCTGGTAGTTTGTTTGTTTTTTTTGTTTGAACGCGCTATTCTCAGGAACTAGGTACTGGTTGGAATTGAAAAATTCTTTTTGTGTTGGTTAGTCGTAGCGTGATGTTATATATAACATCGCTACCTACGACCTATAGGAGCGGAGCATAAATAAAAATGTTGCAAAAACAGGCAAAATTATTACTTTTTGAGAGCTTCCGTTGCGTGAAATGGTTCTAGTTACGCAACAATCATGTTGTAGGATAGGTAGGATAGGGTAGATGGGTGGGTAGGTAGCCAGTTGACGAGAGCGAAGCCGCGTGGGACAGATAGTCATATATATTTATAGTGGTGTTCAGAGGACAACCGTGGTCGTATGCCACCTACAATACGTTCTGCAAAGTAGCATACGACCACGGTTAGATTCTGAACACCACTGAACATTGGACAACTAGTGGAGTTCACTCCGTCCAGGTATTAGGAGGTATTCAATACGTCCCGCAGTTACAATATATATTATTAAACCTTTAAAATGGTTTTTATTTTTAGCACTAAACCCAACACTGAGATGGATCACCGATGTTGGCGACAAGTCTCAAAGCCTTAAAATGGAACTGGGCGGATCACACTTTCAGAATTAGTCCAGACATGGGCCAGGATCGCTACAAAGACGGTGCTTGAAGGCGTGGGCTTTTGAAAGTCTGGCGTGAAGACTTTCAAGAGCCACCTACACATCTCTAATGGATTCACCAGAAACAGCAAAACGCTATGAACATTTGAAATCTGGTTCCTTGTTTTTTTATTAAATCTTTGCCCAATGCTGGGCAAAGATTTAATAAAAAAAACAGCTATTAATTCCATTTTCCTAATCTGGATGGATTCGAAATTATTAGTATACACGCGGCGTAAACGCTGAGTACACGCAGCGTCTACGCTACGTTAACCAACGCCTACTAAACCTACGCTAAACAATCGCCCAGTACTTGTAGAGTCTTGACAATTAACACACGAAAATTCAGAATTTCTAAAATCGCAATAAGTTATTATTTCGCCGAAATGACAAATGAAAAATCAGCCAATAAATGGTGGCCGACGGATATTGAGTGATCTACGTACAATTTATGTGCAATGGAGTTAGTACCGACCTTACACGTGTACTTGATTAGAGGCTCGCAGCATCATAAAAAGGCTATCTCGAATGCATAGTAAAGGTCTACTTCCGTACGCAGAATCCAATTTATTGGCACTGTGGCACTATAGCATAGTGGTCTATAAATAACTTTCAAAAGACATTGCCGTAACACGAGATATCTTGACGATCACATCCGGTGCAGTTTCCCAGTATGTTGATGGTATTGAGAGAGAACCATCAAACCTAATTAAATATGTGCAGCTATTTCCAACACTTAACATCTAAACCAGACATTGCTGGCATTTGCTGGTCTATCATAATACCACCGCGCGAACATTCGAGAGACCTAATCGAGAGCGCGCGCGCTTATTCTTGAACATTCACTGCATCGGGTGATCGTTAGCGATTAATCTTTGGCAAAAACCATTGCCATATAATCTACTGTTTTATTTGAACCATCAAACCTAATTAATTATGTCCAACAATTTCCAACCCCTAACAGCTAAACCAGACATTGCCGGCATTTGCTGGCTATCTTATACTACCGCGCGAACATTCGAGAGACCTTATCGAGAGCGCGCGCGCTTATTCTTGAACATTCGCTGCTTCGGCTGATTGTTGACAATTGATCTTTGGCAAAAAAACATCCTTTGCATTGCCACATAATTTATTGAATTATTTGATTGACCTTGGTGAGCTACTTGAAGTTTATATTTGTGATCCAGTATCCGCTTCTCGAAAGGAAGCTAATACAGAGTTTAAAAAATATCTGATTTAATTTTGTTTTATCGTCGTCTTCGTCATTCATACTTCTGTGTCAGTTTATTTGTGAAACTCGGTCAATGCACGGGCCGGGTTCTGTGTTCCATCTCTTCTGCCACTAATCGAATATAATCGATATGACACGATACGATCTGACATCGATGTGATATTGCTAACCCTGGACTACACCAAACGATGCATATCGTAAGATCGACGTAGATATGAACGTTTACCTAATTGGTATTTACCCAAATAAACTGGAGTTTGGATAAAGTAATTTACTAACAAAGAATAACTAATAATAAACCCTTGACATTTTTTTTACCAAGATATTATGGTTTCTTTTACTAAGCCAGTTTAAGTAATTTTGTAGGTCATTTTTTTTTTAATTATCTATAGGCTCGCGCTTAACCAGTATCTCACTTGATGGTAAGCGATGATGTGGTCGACGGTGAAGCACGCTTGCCTAGAAGTAACCAATTCACTCTCGACTTAAAGACCCCTAGATTGTAGCTATCGGGAAACACAGACTCCGGCAGGGAATTCCACTCCTTAGCTGTACGCATAATGAAAGTGTCCCCAAAACGTTTTGTGCGTATGGGTGGGATGTCCACCATGTACCGATGACGCATCGCCGTGCTTCTGGTTGTCCGATGATGGAACGCTGGGCGGAATTAAATCATGCAATTCCATCGCACACTCCCCGAAATGTAACCGATAAAAAACCGACAAGCTGGCAGCTCGGCGACGATGTTCAAGGCTCTAGAGCTTTGATTAAATTGATTAATTTCAGAAACATATATTTTCGGGCAATAATACTGGCTTCTAAAACTGTTGTGTACACAAAGCCTATTTCAGGGTTAACAAACATGATTCCAGTGAAAAGCTTTGATATTGGTTTGAAATTTTAGTTGAAATTGAAATTATAAAGTTGTAAAGCATTATTTAATTTAGATATCTCTTGCATTCTGGGAAAACAAGAAAATACAACATTTAAAGCGCCCACGCTCAAATTTCAGGCACGTGGACGATGGAGCTACTACAGTGTTGGTGATATTAATTTGCAAGGGAAATAATTAACACAAAGTGGAAAATAAAACTTGCAATTATAAAAGGCTTTTCTTATTCTGGGACACAACTTTTAGCCACACGCCTTGAAGTGCTCTTCCGAGCTTCTGTGTACTCGGAAATATACCTACCTACACCAAGTGTGTGTGCTCAGATATAATTGAAACACCGGGTGCTCTGAAGACTCTAAAAACTCTTGTTGCATAGATGGTCGTATGTGCCTTTACTGATGGTGCGATGCAATTTGATTTATATCGCACCGATAAGCGATTTTTACTAAGTAAAATTGCAAGTATGTGCAAATGAACGCAATGAGAGGCAATTTAAATTGCTTCGCGTCATCAATTTGATTTATATACTAGCTTTTACCCGCGGCTTCGCTCGCAGTAAAGCCATTAAATTTTTTATTTTTTTTTAATCAGATGTATCCTATGTTACTTCTAATACCTCCAAGAATATATGAACAAAGTTTCATGATGATCGGTGCAGTAGTTTTTGCGTGAAATCGTAACAAACAAACTTATATTCACATTTATAATATTACTAGCTTTTACCCGCGGCTTCGCTCGCAGTGAAATCATTTTTTTTTAATAAAAAGTTTCCTATGTTACTTCTAATACCTCCAAGAATATATGTACAAAGTTTCATGATGATCGGTTCAGTAGTTTTTGCGTGAAAGCGTAACAAACAAACTTACATTCACATTTATAATATTAGTATAGAAGTATGATTTATTTTTTACATGGTTTGATTAGACATAAATTATTGTTATTTGACGCTAGTTGATTTAAAATAAATTATAATTAATTTAACCAAATAGTCCGGTTTTGGTCAGCCAGCTCGCGAATATGTATACTCCGACTGCACAGCTCAATTTTCTTGTTTACGTCTTTTCAGTTCGCTTCTTAAGCAGTCGAGTCTTTTGATTTTTTGAATTAACTTTTATTATTTATAATAAAATTTGCTATGCGAAATGGGTTTTTCGAAGCACTGTGGTGTTTTGTAAGAAGCTTTTTCATAAAATAGAACGCCGGCTTTTCAGCAGAGAAAATAGGTCTGGTACAGAAAACTGCTCGTCGGTATTATCACTTTAAGCTTGAATTGGTTTATAAACAGAAGTTAGTTCTGGTCATAATATTTTCCAATAATATAGTTTAACTTTTGTTCTGTTTCATATTCATCATTCGTATCATCACTTTTAGTTATCTACAACTAAACTACATTTTTTGTGGGGGCCTGGTGACCTATTATTTTTTTCAAAAACCTTCTTCAGGCACCAGTCTCTTGCAATGGTATATTATAGTTTAAGCATTGATTGTAATGTTATGTTTAAGGCAACCATTGTAAAGAAAAAATAAATGATAATATTGATCGATAGTGTATCAACAAAACTGACACAACCGTTACACGACATTTTTTCAATCAATTTATTTTTAGGGCGCACGGTTGGCGCAGTGGTTGAGCGATTGACAGCTGCGTTGCGTGTCGCGGGTTCAATTCCCGCACGGAACAAATATTTGTATGACCTACAGATAGTTGTTCCGGCTCCGGGTGTTGTGTATGTGAGTTTATATGTTTGTAAACGCACCCACGATACAGGAAGAAGTGTGTGGCAATGGCAAAAAAAAAATACAATATCGATGATTTGGACTACTGAATTGCTTATTGATTTGCCGACATACCCTGACATTTCTGACATTTCTTTATTGTGTAAGTACGGTGTTAGACACGAAATGCGGGTCAAGATGATGATGCTGATGAGATTCTCTCTTTATCTTTTTTATGTCTCGGTACCATTCGGGTAATCTCCAATTACTGGCGTATTGAGGGTATTAAGTTGGTATGTCTCTATGCTAACCATAACTGCTACTTGAATAAGGAGTTACGGGAAACAATGCAACTGGCCAGTTTTATTCCTAATCGTAGGCCATGATTATCTGATGCCCGTTTCTACAGTAGGCGACACCTGAATGAATTTCCAAACAATGTATTGCGTTGTTGGATTTTCAAATCTCAGCGCAGTGCCGAGCGTCGATAATGCAATACAATTTGATTGAAGCCGATAAAAATATGGAAATAATGTTAATGTTATCTCTAAAAATATTCTAGTCACTGTTGTACGGCTGCCAAATTATTAGTGCTAGATAGAGACGGGCACTTCATAATTTCTATCAGTAGTAAGACGTTCTCTGTTGTACATAGGTTGCCCCCAAGCGACGTCACATCGGCCGATCCAGGGCTTCTTGCTTCCAGCGGGATCCCGCGACCTTCAGTTCCTCGGTCCACTTTTGCGAGACGGGAACAAAGCTAAGGAGTACATGCATAGTATCTTACGTTTATTTAAGTATATAACAGTTATAACATAAAGCAAAAGAGATTTCTACACATTCAATTAATACGACGTGATAGAGCAGTAAACGACTAGAAAGTCAATAAAATCTTTAAATCAGTTAATTCGTCGTACGCGCGGAGCTTTTTATGAAAGTGTATATGACGTATATTTGTATGTTCTGTCATGGAATAAGTGATTATTACCGCATTACTCATAATGCGGCATTATGCCCAGACAATTTGAAATATGCCCAATGTGAATAGGCAATTTGAATAAATAATTAAATTGACCAGGTTTTCTGAATAATGCAAATCACTTACTGGGCAGGGTCATAAAAAGATATGTTTTATTAATTTACGAGTATTTTTATGTTGACTTTGAGTTTTAATATAGAATCAATACAGAAATAATTGTACTTACCTAAGTACAATTATTTCTGTCTGCAGGGTCTAAATTAACCTAGTGAGCGAACAAATTGAGAGATCTCATCCCTCTTGAACCTAACCTATCCGTGTCGGGGTACCCTAAGCTCCCGAACTCGATTCGCTGGCTCTTGAACTAATTCGTCGAAAATAGCGAGTGCCGCTTTTTCAACGAATGCCTTCAAAGCTTCAAATATTAATTTAAGCTAACCGATTCTATAATCCGGCTGACCAAATAATATATTTTTTTGTGAAAATAACTTTTTGCAGATATTTATTGCTGACCGAATATTTAAAACAAAACTATACTGATATTCCATGACTACGAATGATCGATTTATCCTACAGTTACGTAGCAATATTCATAATGACCAGAGAATGTGATAAACAATGAAGTTAAAGTCAGTATTAATTACATTTCCCGATTTGATTTGATTCATAATGCCCGGGCATTGTGTATAGTGCCTTAATTAATCACTTGGTCCATGACATATTTGCGGCTGATAATGCCTCTAGCAGTCAAGTTTCACTAACTACCAAATCTTGAATGGACCCTTTCATATATCTACTTAGGGCTGATTTTTCAATCGTCAGATAACTTTTATCGGAGGAATAAAAATGCTGGTTTGACCGCTTTTTTAGGTATAGGAAATATACAAAAAGCCATTATATATAATCTTCAGACAAAACTTATCTGACTATTAAAAATTGTCACTTACTATCTTATTATAAAGAAGTGCACGTCTCCTTTTTAAGGAGATCTCTCGCCGACTGATTGACACTGTGCGTGACCAGAGGGCTGGCTCTTTCTTTGCGCAAAGAATCAGCATTGCCATTCAACGTGGCAATGCTGCCAGTCTTCTGGGCACGTTCCCGGATGATAGCGATGTGGAGGAGTACTTCGACGCCTAAGTGTACCTTTCTTTTATATATAGTGTAAATAGTTAGTTCTAGTATAAGTTTGTAAAGTTTATTTTTGTTTAGTGTTTAAGTATGTCATATTAACACCTTTGTATTAAATAATAAATTATTACTATAAAATATTATAAAGCATTATAAAGAAGTAAAGTTCAATGTAGAAGATTATCTTCGAAACTACTCTACAGATTTCTTCTTGTTTCATTGCACTGAGGGGGTTCTGTGGTCGTCTTTTATGAGGATATGGAGAGTTTTCCATTTGCATGGTCTCTACCGGGATGGTAGTGAAGAAGAATCCCAAACTACCTCTTCTTATCCCCAAAATTCCACGGACTTTTGAAAGTTTTTCCTTTTTGTGATGCGAAAAAGACAGGGTTGCGTACTGTTAAAAATCAAAGGAGAAATGATTAAATTCTTAAAATAAAAAAAACATCGAACGTGAGAAATTGTCAAGACTTTTCTAAATATTGAAAGAAAGAAAAGTAAGAAAACTAGTTTTTTTGGAACACACAGATCCAAAAAATATAGGTACAAAAAAGGGAACTTGATTTTAAAACAATAACATATAAAGTGTGCCCCGCGACTGCGCCAAAAAGATTCAGTTCAGCAAAATGCCAGACAACTAGTAGTTGCCTGACGCTGGTTTTCAAACACCTTCTCCCCCGAACCAAATTTAAAGTAATTCGTAATGAAAATAGACTCGTATCGCATCATTTTCAGAAAGTACTTGCTTATAAAGAAAGGCTTATGAAATCGATTGAGTTAAGGTAAAGTAGGATTTCCTTCAGTAACATTACATGGAGTCATTTGACCTGTCAATTATAACCAAGCCTCATAGAAAATTCATAAGATGTTTATTGCCGCACGTAGAATCGATATTATCAAGCATCAAATCAAGTTCCCGCGTTTGAAAAGTTCAAGCGGATGATATCCATCGGATGCATCATCGTTTCGGTATTTGACATTTTTGGAAATGTCAAGTGTGATAGATATTTTTCTATTATTTGTTCTAGCATTGCTTCCGAATTGGGGGGTTAAATTAATAAATATTATATTCTAACCTCAGTGTGAATCTGTCAGAAACACTCCGATTAATAATTCATTTTGCATTCCTTTTTGACATTTATTGTCGCTTCATCGGGTTTAGGTTCGTGAATTGGCCTTCTGGTTTGAGCCGGATCGGTCATTATGAAAATATCTGCAACTAGCTTTATACCGCGGCATTGCTCTCTTGGCGTATACAAACAGAATTTTGCATTTTTTGAGATGTTAAGCCTATGACGCGTAGATACCTTCTTACCTTTTTTAATGCGTGAAAGAATTTCCCTAATCGTATCAGTACTTACATGAAACAGAGATAAAAAACGATTGCATACGTATAAAAATACGGTAATTTCCCCATTGAACTTAATCTCTCTGAGTTTACACAAAATATTCCCCTCTGAACAGGTTAATTTATTGTAGCGACCCTAGCGATGCTGTGATAATGTCGCGTTAGCTTCATCATTTCAGTCTGTTTTCCACGAAGTACGAGTAGTGCCGCCGTTTTAATATTATTAATGCATTCATCTCTGGTCGACTGTCGCAAACGATTTCTTTATTTATTCTGTAAAAATCTCACCGTGAATACTTGGTTAAAGTCAGCTGTTGTTTCAAGGCCAGTACTTGATTTAAAATGATAATCACGTCTAAATGGCTAGCCAATTTTTTTTTGAAAAAGTTTTTGTTACATTAGACCATTTTCTTAATAATTTGATCTGTGAAATTTTTGTTTTTTTCGTATAACATAGTATAATTAATTTGTAAAGAAATGTCTAACATGGACAAAAAAAACGACAACCACATCAAAATCGCCGGGCGTATTTTAATGAAATTGTCAACATCTCAAAGACAATTTATTTATCTACGTTTTGATTTAAGGCCCTTTTTTTAGTCATAGAATAATGAGGTAAGTACAAAAAACTACTGATTTTCAACGACACCTCTTCGTAGACCCATCGCCACATGTTACTCATGAGGGGCGGTCCAGAATTTGTCGCATGAGTAGACATGTTAATCAGATTTGGTTTCACTACCACTGTCATCAACTATGATGTCTAATTCTCAAGGAACTTGGTGATCGGGGATCCTTCCCAAAAGATTCGCACTTTTTACTCAAAGATTTACATACCGACTGCTAACAAAAGGGAAACAACTAACCCTGATAATATTAAGGAGCTTCACGAATTAATTCGGATCAAAATCTTTAAAATTAAATATAACATTCGCCCTCAAGGTCGTCGGCGAATGTCGTCATCTAAAAACTCATTTTGCGACAATCATCTTAGCGACAATTAATATCAAAAACTTATCAAAAAAGGACAAAGGAAAACTTTTCAAACAAAAATTGGTCAGTTAGGGTTTTTTGAGTGTTTTTTGACTGATTGAGACTACGGTAATGCTTACGTTCCCTACGAATACGACTATTGAATCTATGAAGCTAGAGATTGCTAGATCGTTTTAAGTTTTCACCATGACATTTTCATAGTATTGCACTGTGTAGGTGCCCACGTATTCGTGTGGATGGTATCTAAACGGATTTCTTTTTTATATATTTGTTTATATTTAATGGTAAATAAAAGAACAATAATTAAAGAATGTCCGTTTGTACTAAAATTAGGGCTCACCTTAAATGTAATGCCTCTGTAAAAGTGTGCAAGCTCAGTACAGTTTTTATTGCACCAAACATTTAGGTGATTTTGTTACGAAAACGGACGATAGGGAGTTATTAAGTAAAATATAAAATCAAAGAGAAGAAAAAAAAATGCAATGTTCTTTGATTTTTCGACGCAAAAATTAACAGTTTAAAATTTGAGAACAGGCCGATTAGCACTACAATGAAAACTATAACAGAGTGGTCAGTTTATTCACACCGAAACTAAAAATAAGTGTGAACCATAAAATTATTTGTTTATACTGTGTGGCGATAAATCCTGCACATCAATCATTGTTTCATGAGTTGACCGCTTCTTATGCCTATGATTCACATTTTTTATGATCATTTCTATTTTTACAATAACGATATTTTTTTGGAGCAGATAGAAAAACGTACAAAGTTTTATTGAGTACGGTTTTGATAGCTTGTAAGATGAAATAAAAATCGATATACAAAGATCTATTACTACCGACCTACTCAGCCTTCATCAGTCACATTTGTAGATATCATGAGTTGTAATAATTTGTATTATAAATGGACCCGCGTTTGTCCACTATCTCACTTGATGGTAAGCGATGATGTGATCGAAAATGAGCTACTTCACTTAAGACTCCCTGGTTGTAGCTATCAAGAAATACAGACTCCGGCAGAGAATTTCACTCCTAAGCTGTACACACAATTAAAGTATTCCCATAACCCTAGAAGTAACCTATTCACTCTTTACTTAAATACTCCCAGGGTGTAGCTATCAAGAAATACAGACTCCGGCAGGGAATTTCACTCCTAGGCTGTACTCACAATTAACATATTCCCATAACGTTTAGTGGCTAGGGGTTATTAGTTTATGCAATTCCATCGCACACCCCCCGAAATGCAACCGATAAAAACTCGGCAGGCTGGCAACTCGGCGATGATGTTCAAGAGCAGGAGCTGTAACATCACCAGTGTCTCATTGCCGATGAGACTCAAGTGCATTATATTTGTTTTAGATACATTACCAGTTTTATAGATAACTTGCAGAATGTTTCTACAAATACTTCACAAAAACGTATACAATAATGTTTTGTTTTGCATTAAACTTACGTGCCTCTTAATTTTGTCTTACAATTTTAGCACTACTAATACTTTTTAAAGATTTTTAGATCAAATTTATTCAGTCAGTTCTACGAAAGTATATCTTTTATTCTTTAAATTTTTTCGTATCTTGCAAAGCTTTTTCAAATTACGACGAAACAGACAAGTAGTAGGAAGATGAAAGAGAGTATTTCTGTTACTTTGTAATCGATTTTATCTTTTAAAAACCGTGTGTTTCAAACAAAACTAATATACTACTAGTAGAGCAGTATTGCAGTGAAGTGAAATACCGGCACGTTAGTTTCAAAGGACAGGACTGCAGGAAAATGTCTACCTTCATCTCATCTCGTTGTAAAAGAAACAATATATTTCTGCGAAATGAAAATGTATTGTATAACAATTCAGCCATGACAAAAGATGCGACGTTTCCACAGTACTACCAGGAACATAAAGGTGTAAAAGAGTTTTCATCATTTCTCTTTTTTTCACGCGATATATATATCTGTGTACACAAATTTAACCTGTTTGCTGCTTCATAAGGCTCTATTTTGTCTGCATTGAGAGAAGCGCGCTTGCATAGTTGCTTCAGTTCTCACCAGTCCAGACCACGGTAATAGAAATTGGGAGAAAGAAATTAATGCAAATTTTGTAAGAAAAATGTTTTCATAAAAAGATTGAAGAACATGGTGAGTACGAGTAGATTTTTATTGTTTTTTTTTTATTACTTTCCGACTAATAAAAAAAATTGTACATTTTTTAATACATCGAGACGTAAAAAAGATACTAAGACGTCCTATCCACAGACAAAATCACTCCCGCCTTTTTCGAGCAAGCTATCGTCGTTCAAAATGCAAAAAAGCTGTATAATATCCCTGCGTCCATCCGCTCCAACGGCCAGGAGCACACTGACCCGTTCACCCCTTGCAGACTGCATTCCCTTCCCTGCCCTGACCCAGGTTGTTGCTCGTCGCGACGGAGACGGATAGTTACAAAAATGTAAACAGCGGGATGTCGGGGACCTAGTGAACCCGTGAACTACTTTTGAGGCTTTGACGTTGTGCTATTTCGGGATTTGTTACGGAGCCAACCACACGGGAAGGGTAACCTTGAAAGCATGCCAAGCAAGCAAGCCTTGTATGGGCGGTTTTTATTATGATGGATTGTGTTCAGGAATGGAACGAATACTATTCAAGACACATAGTCTCCTGATTCTAAGTTAGATACATGCAACGGCAAACAATCTGACGTATATAATATGGAAGGATGAACCATGTATATAGCATTTCCAATAAAAGGCATTGCAGTGACAAGTGCCATGATTTTCTCGCATAGTGTAGGCACAGATAATATTATACTAGCATACAGATGCCTCATCCCATACAAAGAAACCGTGACACGTAACTAGCGTTTTTCATCAGATTATAGCGATTATTTTTTTTAAATCGATCGCGTTCGGTTCCGTTCCACGGCGATAGATAGATCACCTTATAATAATCAATCGATATCGTAGATAAATCAAATAATCAGTACAGTACGTCGGGACAGTTTCTTTGTATGGTATGAGACACCACAGTGTAGGTATTTGCATTTGTTTTGAATCTCTTTTGTCGCATGCACATATTGTATTTTATGAGATAAACGCACTAAAGGACAAACATAGATAGATACGTCGTATGCCTTTACCTTTGAAACTGATTACATTAACATTATTACACATACATAGTTGCTGTTTATAGCTTTTACTATATTGAATATTGTGGTATTTCGCTATTCTAAACCACATATTTTAGTTATTTCACTGAGTGAGCTGGAGTGTTCTCATCTAATTCACACTTAGGTCTCATAATACTTACTTACTCACACTGTATTCATATTATTCCATGCCAAAACATTTTACATCGCATCGCATCTATTATACGTTTTGTTGGTTTTTGCAATTCTGCGAATCGGTCTAAAACGATTCGTTTTCTTATGAAATATCTAAAATAAAATAAATAATTAACATATTTTTCAATGTTATGACACCTACGTCAGGTTGTCAAGCTGTCAATACTTTTCCTTTTAAATTTTCTGTCATAGAGTTTCTCACTAGCTTAGCCTATGAAGATTACTTTTGATTTATATAATTTAAATTCTTTTTATCAATATGTTAGCTCAAATATTGTATTTTATAACTTAAATTAATTTACACGCTCTCAGAATTCATCGAAGAGGTTTTGGATTGAATATTACTGGCTGTTTTGAATACTGGCAAGTTGCATTTTTGTATGACAACAAGATGTCACTTTAAAATTCTAATAAAGAAGAAAAAGGACAGGCCGTGGATATAAAAGACGGATAGGCCGAAGGCTGGTGAGCCTGGTGAGTCTTCAATCTGGTCTGAAACCGAAGAGTCGCCTAATCGCTAAGCCATAAAATACGAGGAGTTCCTGACAGTTGTGCTGCCTGCCTAACCTACCAGCTACCTACACGGCTACCTCCCGGCCCGACCTGTTCCCTGGTTGGCTGCCACGAAGAGTTCCTGTCAGTTGTGCTGCCTGCCTAACCACCAGCTGCCTACAATACGACTTGCCTGCCCGACCTGTTCCCCGGTTGGCTGCCCACGTCGCGCGAAGCCGGACCTTAATTTCATACATAATTTTTAGTTTATAACTGTTTTTTTATTTGTATTAACGTGGCTTATATGTGGCTCAGCTCACCTGAGCGACCCGTAACGCTACAATATCTAGGTGCTGTTCAAAAGCTCTAATTATAATTTATATCAACAAATATTCAATAATTTACCGTGGGAAAGGGCCACAAACAGAATCGATGAATAGCCCTCAATAATTATCCAGTTAGTAACTTATGCCAATATTTATCTAATGCATTTTGTTATTAGTCATTACTGGGCAAATAATTAGCTCGCAATATACGCTGCAGATGCCCAAAACATCTGCAGTAGTGTGCATATTATTTAATTAGTAGTTTTATTGAATGTTGTCTTCCTTCATTGACGGCTTTTGCTTGTTTTTAATAAATATACGGTTACGCAAATAACCTTAATTTTTATCAGACATTCCTACTAGCAAGTATTTTGGTGTATACTGAAGTATTTCAGCGTTAGTTCTTAAATTATCACAATATTAAACGCGCGCAATCACTACCGACCTTTAAAAGACTGGTAAAGGAGCACTACCTGTCACTGTGATCCTATTCTTGTTGGAGCTGTATTGTTTCCTTGCCTGTATATTTATACGTATGTATGTATATATTTAAGTATTTTATATTTTGTGCTTCCTATGTTTGTAACTTATTATTTCATTTTAAAATTGCACCAAGTGCAACCCCATGTCATGCCCAGGCTATCTCTTTCCATTCTGGGTTGCCTGGAAGAGATCGTAGAACGCGATAAGGCCGCCTGTTGTATGTTTGTGTTTTTTTTAAGGTTTCTTTATGTAATGTTTTTATCTTGGTGTACAATAAAGTATATATAAATAAATAAATCTTATCTACCGCTGCAAAGGCATTGTGCCTAATCCGATGAGTTATTCGGCTGTACTATGTTTTTGATTGGGTTATTCTGCTGGTAAATCACGTGAAATAACGATATCCAAACTGAGACCTACACTTAAGACCGGTGCATTCATGTGTGTAATATTTTCAACTATCACATTTTATTTACCGACTTGTACTTAAATTGCCAACCTCGTTCGCGAAACAACTGCAATATACGTCACCTACCGGCCTTGAGCGCTCAGGCGTAATTAAAGTTTGGAAAGGGGATTTCGAGGACAACAGGTGGTCACAAACATTGGCGAACATGTGGACTATGTCAGTGAACTAATAAGTAGCTTATAATAAGTAGGTTTACAAACTTAGGCATAGGGTTTTAGAACTTCATGAGATTGAAGAGACGAATTTAATAACTGGTATTGCTGTCAAAAATAATTTAAAAGTTAATGTATGTGACGATGAAGAGCGGACTAAAAATGATCAAACTGTTTGCAAAAAAAACTTTCAACAGTATAAAAGTTAAATCTAGAACAACTCCAAAACTAGATAAAAACAAATATCGAGACTCTAAAGTTAATTGCTTAAAACAGTTAACATTTACTGCAAATATCCCGTTAGAGATGACAACTTTTATTTTAGACCCATAATTCGATTCAAATTAAGCAACAGAAGTGACTCAACGACCACTCTTTTGTGGGGCCCATATTTCGGCGAAAAATAATGCTTCAATAAAAGCTGCAATTGCTCTAATAGTTCCTAATCGCATTTAAGTTGCAGGCATGACACCAAAAACCAATATTACTTGATAGCCGTTTTGCAATCAACTTTTTGTGCGAACTACCAGCATGACAGACCCGTGAGACAGTTTTTTCGTCTCAAATCGAGGACAGCTAACACAATTTACGACATTGCTTGAAAAATAAATATAATTAAATTGTTCTACAAATATTTTATGCAGCTGAAACTATAAGATATTCTTTTTAACATTTATTTATTATGTTTTTGTTAAATAATCAATTATTTAAAATCCAATACAATCAAGAAATATAAAAAATAAACAAACCTATATACAATGGGAGAGAGAAAAGAGTTCATTGCACATCAAAAAATTCGTCCACATCGATGTCAATGGGAAACGTGTCCAGAACGCTAGCAGAAAATTAATTCTCTTAATTCTCTGATCGAAGAACAGGCCAGCCTTCTAGTCACGTGAAGAGTCGATGAGCTTTGTGCTGATGTCTCGAAAAACTCGATGCATGAACCTTTACATTGAATAAGTTTCAGAATTCTTTGAGTTTCGCTATGCGCTGTCTTTGCAGTGCAATCTGGATGAATGTTCTATGCAGACTCGTTTCTAAAGTTTTTTTTTTTATAATCTTTAGGCTCGCGTTTGCCCACTATATCGCTTGATGTGGTCTACGGTGAAGCACGCTTGCCTAGAAGAAACCTAGTTGAGAAAATCTTTGCTTGATGAGGATATATACATTTATATCTTTTATTCTAAAATGGTACGATTTCAAGGAGTAGAAACTTGAAATAATCAGAATTAGTGTTTACTTATATAGTCTGTGGCAGAAATTTGAAAGTTATTCTATAAAATTATGTTGTATAGTCCATTCTTGAAATAAAATAAAGTTTTGTCGGCACTCATCAATCCATTCATATTTCTACTATGCCAAACCTTACAGCCCTCGTGCATGCAGTTTACTAAAAGGGGAATACAAAGTTTTCTCTCCTCGTAATAAAGACATAATACAAGAGTCGTTTCTGAATATTGCCTCACAAAAACAGACACTGCAAGCGAGATCTATTTCCGTAAAAGGCAAACACAATATTGCAAGTAGTTTCTAAGTTAACCCAATCAACTTGAATCTTGGACGTTGGACTCTTCAAGTATCGTTAGCTCAATAAACGATATGAACTATAATATGGAGGGACATTTCTTTAACAGTAAGTTTAGAGGAAGAGATGTTAAATGTACTATTCCATTTTAACTTCGGTGTGTTTGATTTGAATAGAGTCGTTGAAAGTGGATTAAAAAGATCAACTGCAATTCCATCGAGTTTGAAATACCTACTTTTTTATTCAGATCTTCTGTAATACTTGGCTTTGTATAGTCTTCATATTCGAAATGTGTAGACCAGTGTTTTTTTTAATTTACGTTGATTGTTGATCGAATTGGTCGAATTCACAATATAGGTAACATTAAAGATTGTTGTTAAAGACTCTTGATATCACCTGAAGTAACTCATAAGTTTCTTCGCAGAAACTACGTGCGACAATTTCTTTCTCATTTGTTTCGATGTCATAAGTACCAACTATTTATTCCAGTCGATTATTAAAAGGATAAATACTCTTTTTTCAAAATAGACTCGTCAAATCAACGATGACGAAGGAGTTATATCTTTGGACAATAGAGATAAAAAATATGCAAAAGTTGAAAGCATTTTTGACTACTTCTTTGAGCATGGTCACGTTGCACACAGACTTAGCATATGGTTTCAATTAGAACAGGACCGTAAAAACGTTTCTATTGGAAGTAAACAATAGACAATCCCCGAACATAATTTATTGCTGGTGTATGACTGATTGCCATGTAAAAAGTAAAAGCGGATATTTATGGCGCAAAAAGGCCGCACCATGCAGAACCACAGACATGACACGGTTGACGGAGTCTTAACGTAATTCGCGACATAATTAACATACTTAATAGTTGGTGGACAATGGCAGAAGCAGATAATTACATATATATAATTATATCTGTAGAGCTTACGTCATTCGGTTTCGAAATCACACCTTCTTTGTGGGTAAACTATATTCAATTGTTAATTGTTTCCCTTTTTATGGGTTTTTTTTTTAACTTATTGTGTTATGTAAAGCTTTGCTTTGTTCTTTTTTTATACTCTTGCTAATGTTGGTTGCCAGTTGCAGGAAGTCACATGAATTTGGCACCGCTTACATGCGGAACCTTGTCTTATTATTATAGAGCCCGACATGTGTTTTTGGGGGACCATTTTTTTTTTTTTTAAATGCCGCTTTTGGCATTGGGTGAAAAAACTGGAGGAAGAAAATACTTAGTTACGTTT
The DNA here is from genome assembly GCA_947562075.1 of Orthosia gracilis. Classification (NCBI taxonomy): domain Eukaryota; kingdom Metazoa; phylum Arthropoda; class Insecta; order Lepidoptera; family Noctuidae; genus Orthosia; species Orthosia gracilis. The sequence continues at coordinate 8,408,781 of OX387268.1, forward strand.
ATGCTACATTAAGTACAACTTGCACTTAAATCAGCAATGACTTGTACATGCAAATGTTTAAGAAATAAAAAAGTAAAACTTTATATATTATAAGGCTTTCGCGCATGCGCCGCATAAAAATGTTTTGAGCAGACTGAGTCATAAGTTGACGAAATACCTATCTGACCACTGAACAAGCTTCTATAAGGATATATGCAGTTATATTGAAATATCTCATTGTATAGTTAAGGTAAATCAAATGCTGCATGGAAAAGCGCAGATTTTTCTCAGTTCCGTAAAGTTCTCTGTTACATATCATAGCAATTAACAAGAACGGAGGCTAAACCTATCTAATATCAGTATCTCACTACCACCGCGGTTTTTCGCTTTAATAAAGGAACGGATTGTGCATTGTTCAACTCACCTTGGGCAAGAGCCGGCGAAAGAGCGCTCCAAATAACGAGACAAAAACACAGAAACATTTTGCAATCGTCTTTGGGATTGACGAGCATCACTTGTTCATGACGTCACACACACATGCACTGATGAAAATTCCAATATTCTAAATTCAAATGTTGGCGCGAAAGTTTAGCACTTGGTTCGCGACGGTCGGGGCGCGCGGGGAATACGACACACTCGAGTATTCGCGGCGGACTGAAACGGCGCCTGCGCAGCCGACTGCCCCCACCACGAGACGCCTTTCACCGTTACAATTCGTAACTCGAAAGACTGCGTTGAGCAAGGCTATATGACGATTGACATTCAACAAAAACGGCCCATTTGCTACACGGAAATGGTGTGTTTACTTCTAGTGTAACAGACATACATGGGTCGGTTGTTAAATCCTAATACTGCCTCCTATTAGGGGATTAAATGAAATTGTTGACGAAAAAAAATCACCAAGTTCTACACAAAACACTAACGGTCTGTTTTTGCAACTCTGCTTAAGTTTAGCTTAATTTACTTTCCTGGTTATTCAGAAACTTATAAAAACCAAGACTTTGCTCGTAGTTTTGTGTGTGTTCCCTAAATCACACGCTAGCTGACTAAATAATTATTAGCACGTATGCCTGTTCCTGTAACCTACCAAGTGCTCCGAGGGGTGAGGGAATACCGTGACTCATAACGTAACTTGAACCACGAACAAGCACGTTGCGGGTTTTCACGACTTTATAATTCAATAGATAGGTTTATGTATCATCCATTATTCTTTTTCATTAAGGGCCTACATCCGATTTAGTGCCGTAGAACGGTAACTTTCTATAGCATATTCCTTAGTAACGGCTAGGTTAAGAGATTTGAAAAAAATATGTAATTGTTATTGTTTCATGTAAGTACATTATTTTTTAAACATGGTTTTTTCATGTAACAAATAGTTTTATTTAAAAAAGAAATAAGCAACGAAGGTCGCAAAGCTAACACCGAAGAGACGATATTAAACGTTTTGTCAACGGGTTTATTTCAGAAATAGACTTGCATAAATAGACATAGACTTTATAAATTTGCAGGACGCCGGCAACCTGCAATACAAGTAGAGATGAATTCTGCTAGACAACGACTCTACAAAAAAACCGGCCGAGTGCGAGTCAGACTCGCGCACGAAGGTTTCCGTATCATTATCAAAAAAAACGGCAAAACATTCACGTTTGTTGTATGGGAGCCCCACTCAAATATTTATTTTATTCTGTTTTTAGTATTTGTTGTTACAGCGGCAACGGAAATACATCATCTGTGAAACCAGCCCAACATGTGAAACCCAATGCTTCTCTAAGTTATACTAATAAATTCTGCAATTATTGTAAAAATCCATGTAACGAAATTTCGAAATATAGAATGAGAACTTATAACAGTAATCGCTTCAAAAATACAAATAATAGTTATCGATCAAATCAGACATCTCGACATCCCGTGATCGTACTGGTCCCGTTCATTTCAAAGTACTACATAATATCAACAATTAAATCGAAAAACTATCAATAATTTAATTTCTAGTATTTATATGTACGTGTATTTTACCAATTTTAATATGTTAATAACAACTTTTTTCTTTTTAAATTGTTTTAACTATGCACCTGCCTTGTTATCTCTTCACCACCGTTGGTTGACTGGTAGAGAATGCCTAAGGCATTAAGTCTGCTTTTGTACCTTTTTTGTGCATGAAGTCTTAGTAAATAAATAAATGAAATCACAAGTGGCCGAAGAACCGAGCACATCTTCGAAAATCGCGGCATATTGCTCAATTCCCCCGACACACACGATGAACCTTACAAATCATCACCTCAACACAGAACCTACCACTCCAATGACGACTCCACCAAATTATATTAACTACTACGTAAAAATCTAAAAGACACGTTAAAACCAGTCCATCGGGGATAAACAGCCTCACTACGTAAATCAAATACTAAATGCGACGCCAGCTCACAAACACACAGTCTATCGAAGACAATGCTGTGATATTGGCACGCAAACTGATATTCAAATTCCCACCAAATCCATACAAATAAACATTTAAATTCCAATGTCAAAAAGATTAAAATACTTTACCGAAAATTATCTACAATACAATAAACTTAAAATTACAAATGTCAAAGAAAAATAATTAAATTACAAATTGTATAGATGTCAAACCAAATAAATGAATCGTAGTTTTAATTCGTACTTACATTATACGGGTTTTTCAGTGTCTCTCTTTTTGCCTAGCCTATTCCCTCCATTTTGGGACATCTGACAACGTTATTCGTCAGACTTCGCCGAAACGTGTCCATTCTGGGTCGTCAAATCATCTCAGGTTAGCGACTTCTGATCGTTGGTTACGAATTACGTTGAACATCCAGGGGCCGTAGAAAAAGTGTCATTCTAACAGCGCTTCTACGGAAATCTGGTCGTAATGACAAAACGTAAGGAATTGATCATGAGACTTTTCGATAGCACTTGGCTTTCCTATTGCTTGATCAAAATAACTGTGCACTTGGCGCTGTTTGACTCTCGCTATTGGAGCACGCGGGGCGCCGCGCGGGTAGGCGGGATTGCGGTTGCAACCCAGCGAGTTCGTTAATTATTTGTACTTTTTACTAATCGCATTCTCGACGTCTTCGTTGGTATAATACCATTTGTCTGGAGCCTCGAGTTGGAGGGTGTCGAGACTCAGGACTCTTCTGTTCATGACTTTCAGGTCTCCCCATCACATGGCCGTACCATCGTTTACGTATTTACAGTACAGAAAATTTCTGGTATGATAGTTTCGTATCGCATAAGAAGATCAATGTCGGATTTGTATTGTACAGTGTAACAGTTTTTTCTTTTGGTAAATATCGAATAAGTAATTAGTAAATATACCTTCTGCCACAAAGATTTTCTTCCGATTGTGAATATTTCAACACGCGCTTAAAATCTGCTTGTTTTCTTAATCAACAAAGTTCCATGATATTTACCCCGACCATATTTTGCCCGATTGTGATTGCAATGTTGTAGTCTTTTCATTTATTCTTTTTGCCTGTGGGTTGATATTTGATTATGATCTCAAATAAACGGGGAAAATAAAGTTTAAATAGAGTTTCATGTTTCATTAGTAGGATCACAGAAGACAGACATATTTCTAACGTAAATAAAAGACCATTCTGTTTGAAATTGTATAATACTGACAAGTATATTCCACCATTTTAAAAAAGAGAATCCTTTTTCATTAACACGCTTTTATAAGTTTGGAATGTATGTATTTATGTATCTATGTAACGTAATCTTTGAACGTGATTTTCATCCCCGTCAAAACGTAGGATTAATTTGAAACTTATCAAGGACCGATGACTGCTCAGTAATTTAAATAGTTTGTCCCATTATCCTTACCAGGATCTTCAGGATTAGCGATTGAACTAAAAAGTAAGAATTAAATGATAGTTATAAAAACTAAAAAACACGCTTCAAAAGAAAACATATCTATAAAGTAGAAAATAATTTTCAATAAATTTAAATTAAGAATGGTGTGATTAACAAAAAGTTTTTTTATTGTAAAAAAGTGTAATAATATTTTACTACCATATAATAGTAAAAGTAGAACATTTTGAATATTTATCTTAAAAAGCACCCCACGCTGTTTTACAATACAATTTGTTTTTGTTAATCACACTGTTCTGAATATAAATATTTTAAATTATTTTCAACTTTTTAGTTTGGTTTTCTATTAAAGTGTGTTTGTTAACTCCCGACGGTAAAAGAAGGGTGTTATAATTTTGAAGCGTGTGTGTTTGTGTATATGTGTATCTGTCTGTGGCATCATAGCTCCTAAATGGATGAATCAATTCTTTTTTTTAATTAATTTTTATAGGCTCGCGCTTGACCACTATCTCACGTGATGGTAAACGATGATGTAGTCGACGATGACAAGATGACGACGATGTTTTGTTTGAAAGGTGACACTATCGGGAGAGTTCTCAGTGCAGCCGTTCAAAAGTTATGGGCATTTTACTGTTTGGATCGGGGTATTTTCGCGAGATATCGTGTCATAATTACGTGTTCGATATATTGTTGATGAAGTATGCCTACTACTAGATAAATTATATAGTTTAAAAACAACTAAATAATAAAAAAATGGTCGGGGTTGTTTGAAATTTTTAATTTTTTACTGGATAGATTTGTCGAATGTTATTTATTATTTGTAGAATGGATGTTGATACATTTATTTGTAAAACAAAAACGTGATTTTGTAATATTTGTAAGGCACTTGTCCCACCGCCGACGATCAGGCAGAAGAGCCAGTAAAGCTAGAAACTAAAAACGAGTTGGCGAGCATTAAGTAATTTTACCAGTCGCACCGCATCCGGTTCCAGGTTTTTGAGAACCGGGTCTGGTAAGCGGTTAGAACCGGGTGAAACGGTTCCCCCAGTGCGATTTTTTGTTTTTTTGTTTTTTGGGATTGCAATAAATCATAGAGAATTTGATAGGATAAGCAATTATCACTAGGAAAATGACATAAAATAGTTGAAATTTGTCTTATCAACATATATTTGCAAGTTTTGTAGCAAATCTGTTTTCAGTATATTTTTTTATACTAGGTACTTTTCTTCATATTTTTTTTATATTTATTACAGTATGTATGTATGTTTTGGCTTGTATCTCGAAAACCAATGAGCTTAGCGAATCTTATGTAGAACTTTTTTGTGCACAATTTAAAGAGAAGTAAACTTGCTCTTGCGTAAATTTCAGAAATACTAAAATTTTATGAGAGTTAAGCATAAAACCGAATTTTAGGACCTTTGTCAGTCAATATTTATTTTTATTCTAGATTTTAATGGACTTTTCAGACAACATTACTACTATTACAATCAACATAATTCCGGTGAACATACGAAACAATCAAAACTAACAGATTGACCTTCAATTACAGATATTTTCTTATTATTATTTCTCACATTTCATTATGTTAGAAACTGTTTAATTATTTTACTACTGTCGATGAAAAACACTGTAATAAGGTATATATCAGTATCGTTAACATTCTCTAAGCCCGTATTTTAAGTTCCCAAAATAGATAATATTGCTGTCAAAACATGACAATATTCCAGTAAATGAAATTTTGAATGTTTAACGGTTATCTTGCGCACAAAAACATAATTTGGCTAGCTTTAATTACCATACGCACATATTAAGTACAAACAATAAAAACAAAAACATATTTTGGTTGATATCTCGAAAAGTAATAACAGTTAGCGAATCTTACATTGAACTTTTTTGTGCACAATTGAACAAGGAATACACTTGCTCTAAGCATAATTTGCTGTGTAATCAAAACTTTACAAGAATTAAACACAAACATATTTTTAGACCCTTTGAGTCCTTTGCGATTGTATGGATTTTTCAGGCAACGTTATTGCTACCATAATGAACGTAATTCCAGTAAAAGTAATTAACTAGGATATTTTCGCAGCAAATGTTTTTATTTCATGGACTATAACGCGTATTTTAAATCGTAGAAATAATGTGAACATATTTCTTTTTTCTTAAAGAACCGGGAGAACCGGGTTTACTCCTTCCGGAACCGGTTCTGCAAATACTTTGTAGAAACAGGGTATACCCGGTTCTTACAGAACCGTGGAGAACCGGGTGTACGCGCTAGTAGCGAGTTCCGATAATTTTGTCGCTCGGCTTTTTGCGAGGGTTCTTTTGCGATAGGCGATTACTTGCACCACCCGCTCCGCACTTTAGGTAAAAATGAACGCTTGGTTGGGCTCTCGGCGTGCGTTCTGACCACCAAGCGAGCATCGCTGAGCGAGTATTACTTTGATAGCTCTTGCCGCTGCGACAAACTTGTGGTATGAGATTAATCACCGGCAGTGTGAACAGCCAGCTATCAACTTTTATGTATGTGTCTTTTATTGACACGGTATCTTATACCTTTTGTAAGTTTCTTCACTGAGAAAATAGTCGATAGCTAATCGCTTACTCGTCCGCGGTGGGACAAGTGCCTAACAAGACCGGTGAATCAAGCTTATTGGGAGCCGTCAAACCCTAGCTTTAGGTGGACTGACATGTAGCTCTCGCGGCTCCAGAAGTTTATACAGAGTCGACCTGCTGGCCATATATATATTTACCACCTCATTATTAATGCCTCGAGGGCCATGGCCCGGGGTGGCTGACTGGGTGAGATGCTGTAGCTACCTGTTGTATATTCTTGATACAATTTTACTACCCTTGTAGTTGTAGCCTACTGCCTCGTTACTTCTAGTCAGTCAAAAGAAAATCATATCTATCGGAATGCTAAAAACTATTTTCAAAGTCGCTTCGCTCACTCTTGCCCTCTTCTAGTTTTAATGCATAAATCAACTAAGTAACTCTTTGTATCTGTACGAATAGTCAAAAGAAAATGTAACCTCTCTGAGTTGTGGTGCCTCAGTTTTCAATCGTTTATAAATAATAAATGAATTGTTTTATTTGGGACAACATAGGAACCATTTTTGTTTGTACACACCTTAGATAGTACAACATACACTCTTCGATTAGTAACAAATCTAAAAACAGCAGACAACTTAGTGAGTCATGTACTTACGAGGCATTTCATGCGGACAATGATTCCGCACGAGATGCCTCAGCACAAGAGCTCTCGTTCCTCAGCCACGACCTTTAGGATGCTATTGCCACCCCCCGAATCCTCCTCACAAGCGATGCCAACTTTATATTACGATAACGATAGATTAAGTCGGCAGAGAAACTTCTATATCTGTATGAATGGTAAAAATAAAATGTTATCTTTCCAAGGCTGTATACGGTCTCAGCATTCGGTCTCAGAGATGTGCTCTAACAGGCGGTGCACAGAAGGGGTGGTCTTTTAAGAGGTTACGGGGTCCCTTCAACGTGATGATGGATCACTGAAACCACCCTGGTGACCACCGGGTCCAACGACCAACAGTCGGGTTTTGGTTTTACAACGAAAAACCCGACTGTTGAACTACATAAGTCTGCTAGCCCCGATCAAATATAGTACAACAACATAGTACGGATTTAGACAGTAAGAGTCTGGATAGAACCTTCGCAGCCATTGTAGCCAACTTCAGAGCGGCCATGAAGTTTTGCGGGTACACGGATAATCCAAAGTATCCAAATCCGATACGACATTATTTCAATATCCGTAGCCGTATCCAGATCCGGAATATCATTTCCATAACATCCCTGATATGTAGTAATTTCAATTAACACAAACATTGCTGCGGTTTGCGGTCTCTCTAATTGCAATAATTATTGTAGCTGGTACTTAATGGTAGATGGGTCGTTTCCAAACTTAGTTTAGTTGATTTGCACGAACAGATTCAATTTTTTGTAAACCCAAATGTCAATCTGAACCGATGTAGCTATATACCATTATTTGATTTTGCTACGCGATAACAGCCGAACAGTTTGATGGATCACACTAAGGTTGCCCTAATCGACGGCACGAACTATTTTGTGATGTGTGTTGTGCGCGGGGTAAAAATTCATGCTATCTCATCCGACAACTCGTGCGAGATAGATGTTGTGATGAGCAGTAAGAAGCTAGTTCGCGTAGGAAATAGCACTTCTGCAAATTTGTAGTGAAATAGATGATGATTTAGGACGAAAACGAGCGCGCGAAATTTTATAAATAGACCTTTTGAAGTATGGATATCATGAAAAAACGACTAAATGTATATTTTCAAAATAAAATTATTTGCATTTTGGAACTACTAATCTATCCCTGTATGGTGGCCGTTTTGCAAATTTCCTGCTACTTATAGTATTTGTACACCGTCAAACAGTGGAGTAATCGCCAGACTGCGTTTGTATGGAAGAAAGATCGACTAGTGCAACCTTTATAAACGCTTGCCAAGGCTTATCCGTAGACAAATGAGTATTACCTTTCGTCTTTTTTCATTCCTCGGAAAGCACTTTAAGCCATTGATCAATCTTTTACAGTGGTTATGGTTATTCAGAAGCCTAAAAGTCAAACAGCAAGTGTTTATATCGTGTTACCCCGTAGCTGAGCCATGAAGGTCAGATAGGCAGATATCATTCATCATCATCATCTCAGCCGAAAGACGTTCACTGCTGAACAAAGGTCTCCCCCAAGCGTCGCCAAATTGACCGGTCCCGTGCGTCTCGCATCCAGTGTATCCCCGCTACCTTCACCAGGGCATCGGTCCACCAAGAGGGATGCCTTCCAACGCAACATCACTCGTCACTCCAGAACTTTTCGGCCCCATCGGCCATCCGATAGCGGATAAGTAGTCACTCCGTGTAAAATCACAACTGATATTCATTCAGCTGCATGTGGTAATACTGATTGCCGACCCCAACGTAGTTGCGAAAAGGATAAGCTGATAAAGATTACGAGAAGAGCATCGTACTTTTATACAGATAGTTCTCGTATTATTTAGTGTAATTTAGCTTCCCATGCCTTTGAAACTGCAGTCTCACTGTGGCCGTATGTTCATGTCCGACCTATCAATCGTTATTCTCTATATTAGATTTACTCCATTTATGTAATACTTACACTAACTCCCATTCATGATGATTAGGAGTAATTTCTAGTAACCCTCTGGAGGCTCGCGGGCAGTACAGGCTGTTTCGAGGCTCGTGCGGTGATTTCCGGCTACAGGAAATCTATTCCTTATCTCCGTCAACAAAGTTACGGGCCCCGTCCGAAAGTACTTCGGAGCGAAAAACAAGTATTAGGTTCATCTTTTCGGATAGGTAAAAACACATCTCAAGTAGGTACAACTGTCAAATTGTGTTGTCATTAATTCTTAGTTCGGGTTCCGAACGAAACATCCATCCGTAGGTGATACGGAGTTGGTAAGGCCCATAACGAAAGTCGAAACTACGAACTTCGTGTGCTTAGGGAGTAGATTTCCAGTTTACGATGATTTCAGTAAACGAATATTAACTTTCTCTCAGCGAGAACCAAGTTGATTTCAGAATGACTAGTACTGAACTTTATCTGTGAAGCTTTATAATTGTTTTTACAAAACCACATTCATACCAATATATTTGGTAACTAATATCGAACGCAGTATACGTATTGTGCAGTACCAATTAACTTGATATCTCCAGGCGTTCCAGAGAAAAAGTTCTTGACACACGGACATATCCTTTTTTTTACTTTTAAAAAAACAATATTTTACACCAAGAATGATGATAAAATTTAATAGAATAAAATTACATAGACATACATTTTAAAATTTTGTTTGATTCTACAATAACACATAGAGACACATTCAAAAATTTTCTACAATAATTTGTACCTACGACTATAAGATAAATTTTATAATATTGTTTTTTTTTACGACATTGTTATTTTGTTCCAAGTATCGATTTTATTTTTCATTCTTTTTATGTTTTTTTTTGGTTTGATTATAATTAAAGACTATCAATTTTATTTTTCATTCTTTTTATGTTTTTTTTGGTTTGATTATAATTAAAGACTACTATTAATGCGGACTCGATCCACATCATTGTACTACTAGTCCATTAACTCCTCTAACTAGTTCAGAGTAGATATACATCAATAGTGCAACGGCGGGCCGTGCAGTCGGGGTTACGAACTCCCTTTAACGATGGATTAATGCCACTTACATCTTAAAGGTGCGCTTTCACAGGCAACTTATTGCGCAATTATTAAATTCCAAGGGTCGCAAAATTGCAATTGCCTGTATAAACACACCTTAGCCTAGCCTACGACATCCTTAATTTTATATCAACTAACATCGAGATATTTAAAAATATTCTAATATATAGAAATAATAATATAATAGTATATGGTCTATTTTTCATACGACCCATATTACATTCGAAGCGTCAAAATTGGTAAAATTTATCAATGTTATTCGTAATTATTTTATTTATAAAACGCAATAAACGTTTCACATGGCACAGAAAAGTTAAGTGTTAGATAGAAAAGGAATGTTTTGAAACTAAAAGAGATTTAAGTGGCCATGTTTGTTTTCGGTTCTGCAATTTTGCCAGAATCTACGTAATATAAGTACCAGTGCGAAAATTTTAGGGACAGGCTTAGGTTTTATTACAAATGTACATATTGGCAATATCAACGCCATTCTATTCCTAATCAATCTTCACATTTGGAGGTTCCAAACAAGTAACAGAGAAAATTACTTCGAAAAAGACTTTAAAACACCTTGTGAAGTAAATAAATTGTAAGATTTTTAAAATACTAGTCTCAATTTAGATATGTTTGTTAACGTGTGACCGCGTCTTGAAAAAGAGTTACTCGTTGCTACCTTGTTTGAAACCAACAACTGTGCAGAAAGGCAGTCTTACCGCTCATATCTCCTCTAAACACACTGTCTAGACAAATGGAATAACATCGTTCAAAAATAAAGATGATCAATAGCGTCCTGTCCGTCTACATTTGTTGTACGGAACGTGCGTATCAAACACATTATTGAGATGGGGCCCAAGACCGCACGGACCACACTGCAGTGTGGCATATAAGCCTTAGTCAAAAAAAAGTATCCAATGCCGCTCAGGACAGTTTGGCCATACCACTGTTAAAACAATGACCGCCATTGTCTAGACAGTATTATCACAATGACCTACTTTATACTATAAATGCCAATATGTATATAATTTTAATAGGGCACAATAGAACAGCTTTCTTAAACGAAAACTGCTTTTCATATACAAGAAAAGTGTAGATATAGACTTAGGTTTGGTTAGGATCAGTTAAGAGCCTAGCTTTGTACAAATATTGTGTTTATTTTGTTACAGAACTATTATTCTAGTGCAAAAGGTTTGTAGAAATCAGATGTCAATGATTTAACTTTGAAATTTTAATTGTTAAGTTTAATATTCCAAAACAGTCTCAATTTTAAATTCGAAAGTAGTTTTGTATACATTATTATTATTATTTTTAAGTTCTAATAAACAAAGTTAGTAAATAGAAAAGATATATATTTGATGGCAACGAGCTTCTATTAGGATAAATGTTCCAGAATTAAACTGCCTCCTAGACTATGCATTATTTATTTATTCTCTAACTAATGCATAGTCTAGGAAACAGTCATGTAAACAGTACGTTGTATTTTCTATAATGTATAAAGCTAGGCTAAAGGACGGAAGTACAATAAGAAAGAAATAAGGTTACACTATTGGACTGAAGATTTCAGTTGTAATAATAAATATAATCTCATATAGCTAACAAAAAGCCTGGTAAGATTACGATAATCGTAATTCGGCCTAAAAAGCGGTTTTCAAATTAATTCACACAACCGCACAGTTAGAGTTTCTTCCTACCCCCAAGATTAATGTATAATATGAAAGAAACCACACAGAATTGTTTGGTTCTGCTTTCTCTTAAGTCTTATAAATCCCTCCCCAAATTTGTAAGATATAACATGAAATCGCAGCCTATAGCTTAGTTTCCTTAAATTCCCAAAAGTTATAAGGATTAGCATAGATCGCCATTTGCCGTTGCCTTTTTATCTCTCTCATCTCCAATTTCAGCTCTTTTTTATAGTGGTTAGGTCCGATCTGCGTGTTATTACAATACTGGCTATAAGTACTTTCATCATTGCTGTTGGCGACCCCAAATTTATGTTCAAGTACTCATAGATTAATAGTTTCTTGCGTCGAAGTCGTGGCGCGCTGAGGGCTGCCGTGACGGCTGCATCGACGGCTGCAGTGACGGCTGCACATATGCTGCATAGCATGCGAGCTGGCAGCACCACGAGCATCACCCGTTTCCACATCACGCCTCCTGTGATTTGGTGCCTGGTACCGTGTGTTTTTTTTTTTACAGCAGCAATAGCTGAAGATCTGTTGGTATGCGTCACCAAACACGATGCTGGTCATTCCGTAAAATAGACTGGTTATTAACGAGCGGCCGACACCTAACCATGCTAATCCGTAGAATATTGAGTCGCGGGTATAAGGGAAAAAGATGAGGACGTACATGTATGGAGCCCACGAGCAAATATAGATGTTGTACGCCACGAGGTGCAATGTGATCATCGTGACATTAAGATCATAAATGATGGTTGGTTTGAATCTGGGTTTGGAAATGTTGTACTCCTGAATGTAGTGAAATGACGTCAGTAAAGCCCACATTATCCAAAAGTAGGTGCAAATGTGCACGACCGTAAATGTCGTGGTTCGGAAATAAAAGTTGCCGAAGTGGCGCCGTTCACAGTAGTCGTAGTCTAATCCCCAGTAGGCTCCAACGTAACCCAAAAAGGCGCTGATTACAAACGTCAACATGGCGACAGACCCAATTATACTGTATTTGCGCATCCTGGTACCTGTGACTAGTTTACTATTAAGGGACACTCTGATGAAAACCTCACCGGCCACCATCTGTGAACACACGAACACTCATGTTTTTATTTAACATTAGAAATAAAAAGGAGGGTATACAACGAAATCAAACACAAGACAAACAACAAGCATTCGACAGCGAAGCGAGCAGAGTAAATTTTAGTACCACAACACGAATAAGTAAGTTTTCAGATGAAACTGTGCAGATCCGGCCCTGAGTATAGTAGACTAACTTCTGCCAAAGGCTTCGCCCGTGTGAAAGATAAGGTGTTTTATCATCCTGAATGAACATTATACCGGTATAAAAATTAGCATATGTGCTATTCCAGTCTATACTATCTCTATGCTAAATTTCATCCATATCCGATCTGGTGGGATTGAGTAACAAATATCCATCCATCCAAACATTCGCATTTATAATATTAGTAATATAAAACAACACAGCAACACACTTGAAAATAAAGCAATCGTTTAGCAAGCAACAGGCAGGCAAATGTTTCAGTTCGCATTGGTGCAGTGCAAAAGTGTCAGTTCATCAAACATTTTCAGTTACAAGTCATATAAAGACATCAAGGGCGTCAACGAATGCAAAATGTAAAACAGCCTTATCCCATTGAGCGTCTAATTACAGAGACAATGTAAAAACAATAGCTCACGCACACATGGTGTGCGAACGAGGCGTGGCAGAGACATGAAGACAATTTCAAGTTACTTACGGCATAAAAAATTGAGTAGCAATATGTTGAAGTCACCGTGAGGAACTGAGCGAATCGACAGGGAGGAACGATGTCCTCATGTCCAGACATGAAAACGACAGTTGCGGTCGGTATGGCACCACCGGTGATAAGCAAATCGGCCAAGCCCACGAAGGCGAGGTAGACATGTCCTGGGAGACAAGTAAAAATTATTTTATTAATTCACATAATAAATAGTATAAAACTTTGATCTCAAGTGGCCGTTTCATCTGCCGCACAGTACACATCGGATATGCCGCGTTTTTTAGAAATAATAATTGATTACTGCAAACATAACACAAATTACGTGACATATTTCCGACTTTTAGGCTGAAACCAGTAAACATTTGGAATTAAACTCGAATTTGACTTTTTATTAACTCCATATACTCAATTCTTAAACCGGTCCACTGTTTCAAGTAATTTCAAAAGCTTATACAAAATTTCCGTTCCGTAATTTCGGGCAGATATCTTCACTGGCTAAATCGACGGTAAAAGACCAACAAGAAGGAGATGAAATACAACTATTGCAGATCGCATTGGAGAGGAGTAAATAACTTAAGGCAGTGGCACTGGGAATTCGCAGAAAGAAGATCTTAAGAGCTTTCTACCGCTTTGGTGCCGTAAAACGGTTATTTTCCAAAGCATATCCCTTAGTAACGGCTTGGTTAAAAGGTTTGATAAAAATATATATACATTTTTGATTCATGTAAATTATTTTTGAAACAAGGTTTTTTCGCGTAACTAATAGTTTTGGTTTAAAAAAATTATTAACAACACGATAGTTTTCCGCAACTTTGGGATACTTCTCCAAAACGACTTGGATGTTTAAAAATATTTTTCACAACTACTGATGTCTCCCTTCGAGTTTTTAACGTACTTGTCCGCGTTAACATACACGTTCTCTTATATAAATTTATTATCTAGTTTCTATATAAATTTACGTTTACTTTAACGCGATCGAGTAAGAGTAAAAATCGGAATAAGGGCGGTTCCGCACTGATCCGTTCCGAATCCGAATCTTCAGTTCCGAGTTCTATCCGAATCAGAAATATTCTGTAGTATGGATCTAATGCGCAAACCTTCCTTAAATAGAATAGAATAGGTTTCTTCTAGGCAAGCGTGCTTCATCGTCGACCACATCATGGCTTACCATGAGAGATGGTGAGATAGTGGTCAAGCGCAAGCCTATCAACAGTAAAAATATAAAAAAGTAGTACTGCGACTACTTCGGATCGACGTTTCTCGAATTCGGATAGGATGCAGTGCGGAAGTGCCCTAAGTCCACTGATCTGATTTCTGTAGTTCACTGATGTTAGGCTACACAATCGCCGAGTGTAAAGCGGTGACAATTTAAAATTTCGCAGCAGCAGCAGAGTTTCAGCGGGATATTATTATTTATTTACTTATAGTGAAGTGGTGGCCCAGTGGCTAAGATCTCGCTTCTAATGCTTGAAGTCGTGAGTTCAAATGCCAACCAATTTGACTTTTTCAAAAGTTAATATTGGATTTCGCTGACTACGGTGGAGGAAAACATCATGAGGCAACCTGCCGCCTAATTTTGTTAATTCTTATGCCTTCTCATTATGAGAAGAGGCCTTTTTCCTGCATTGAGATGGATACAGACTGGTATTATTATATATTTTTGAGATTTTCGGGACCCAAAGGTCGTATGCCTTTCAAAGAACCGGGCCTTTGAAAGGCGTACCAGGGGCCGAAAACAATTCGCATTGGCCTTGTTAGACATGTAGCATGAAATGTGACACCTGTATTTTTTTTTTAAATACACAGGTGCCAAATAAACGTATAACGTCTTTATTTTTTTTAACTTACTAAGACGTTGAAGATCGGGGTGCTGAAAGAATGCCGAGATGAAATATCCGTTGATGGTCGAGCCGAAGCAGGAAGAGAACACCATTATAATCAGACGTACGAGTGTGTCCCACTCAGCGCTCAGGGTGAGCGGGGAGTAGACCCTCGTCCCGTTGATTCGTAACGGGAACGCTTCCCTGGGCATATCAGAACCCATTTTGACGGTACCTGGGGAAGAGAAAACCATATCACAATAAGTACATATTGAATTAAATTAAACCTTCAGGATTTATAGGCGTGTTACGTGATTGAATTTGATACGTTTTTATTTAATAATCAAATTTTATATTTATTAATATAATCGTGTATCTGATTGATTAAACTAGAGCTTGTATCTACTTTACTTTGATAGTATATATTGATTTTTTTTACATACTCATATATAGATGATGTCCTATATAGACTTCTACAATACTATACTTTTAGACGTGTCTTGTAATCGCAAAATTAGGAATGTAATAAAAATCTATGTATTCAAGATGAGTGGATCCCCCGTTTATAATTATGCCCGTAAGCACCAACTTCTTACTTGGACCAGCTACTGAATCAGATTACATCCGCGTAATATATCCGTTTTCTTGTAGAATATCTCGCACATTCATTTTTCCCTATAAAAGACTTCAACGCGCGTACAAGTTCAAAGGAGAATGCTCACGATGTATGGAATGCCGTACCATGATGCATAAAAATCAATCTTTCAATAATCAAAAGTTCTTTTTGAAAATAACCAAAAAACTTGGTCTATTTTGTTCGACAGTACAATTTTTGTTTAAATTAATGAAGAATCGGCTAATTATATTTTTTTCAGTGATCATGACACTTTCAAAAATCAAGATTAAGTTAGTCAAATCATGTTAAACGGAACGTCATTTATATGGAATAAAAATAATATCCCTATTTTATACTCAAGAATAAATTCCCAATTCAAAAATCAAATCCCCGACGCGTAATGTCGTAAAAAAATATGAAACTCATTACTATAAAATATTGGTCTTGATGCGTGTGACTTTTTGGTACCAC
Source organism: Orthosia gracilis (assembly GCA_947562075.1). NCBI lineage: Eukaryota > Metazoa > Arthropoda > Insecta > Lepidoptera > Noctuidae > Orthosia > Orthosia gracilis. The sequence continues at coordinate 8,425,163 of OX387268.1, forward strand.
TTTCGGTCATTCTACTTTAGAATTTAGCTTCAAATACTATTATTTAGTAAGATATTTTTACTAAGAGAATCTTGAGTTTCTATATATACATACATACATAAACTCACGACTTTTTTCCATGAGGGTAGACAAAAATTACGAACCGCCGCCTGCTACGATCCTTACATACTTCTTCTTCCTTATTTCTTAATATAATTCCTTATAATATGCACAGGAAAATTAATAATAATAATAAAGCCTTTATTTACTGATAAACTTAAACTACAATAACATCTTTTTTTTTAAATTATTATTTGGACTTAACATAATCAATTATTGCACTTCGGCGTCTTCATCCACCAGCGTGTCCCTTGCCGGATAGGCCTCCCCCAGGCTCCTCCACTTGTCACGGTCTCGTGTAGCTATGGCCCACAGGGCACCAGCTACCTCCACTATGTCATCGTCCCAGCGTTTGCTTTGTATACCTCTGCTTCTTATTGATCCGTCTCTGATTTACCATTCCGGCCTTAGACCACTTATTGCTTTTATCACGAAGCATATGACCAGCCTATCTCCATCTTAGTCTTTTTGTGTGGAAGGTAGCATCTTTTACTTTGTTAATCTGCCTCAGATCTTTAGTTCTTTTTTTGTCTTTTACTTTTAAAGTTCAAAAAGCTACGTTCCATGCTTCTTTGACAAGAAGTAGTTTTTTGAAGAACTTTACGAGTCACTGTCCATGTTTGACAGCCGTAGGTAAGACATGGAAGAATACAAGTATTAAAGAGCTTATATTTCGAAGTTATAGGATATTGTTCATTTTTCATTATTTCTTTGTGTGACCAGTATCTGTTCCATGTGCTAGTTATGCGTCTCTCTATCTCTTGTTCCATTGCCTTTCGAACGAAATAAGTTGTCCCAGGTAGATATACGGTTTCACATAATCTACAATTTTTACGTCGATACTGATAGTCTCTTCAATGCTGTTTGTAACCACCTTGGTCTTCTCTTTGTTAATTGATAATTCCACTTGAATACTTCCTTCTGCGAGCTCTTGCAATATCTTTTGTAGTGTGGAATGGTTATCTGATATTAAGACTAGGCCATCTGCAAATCGTAGATGGTTTCCTTACTCCTCTGAGGATCTGAAATTCATCTCCTAAAATTTAATCTGGGCAGTAGAATTTGTGTATTCATTTCTTATACTTCGAATATACTTCTGCTCCATTCCTTTGATGTTTTAAGGCTATTGTGGGCTAGAGAATCAAAGGCTTTACTGTAGTCTATGAACGCTAAATATATAGATTTGTTGTATTCTTGTGCCGCCGTGAGAGGCCGTGTTCTAGAGGAGTGTTCTACGGGTTGCTGTTCGTCGAGTTTCAGTGTTACTCTAAAAAGAATAATTTTCGAAAACACTTTGTATAGGTTCGACATTAAACTTATGGGTCTGTAGTTTCCTATTTCGTTCCTGTCACCTTTCTTGTGTATTAGAACTATTACAGACTTGGACTATTGGGCAGGAATGTTTTCGGTGGTTAAAATTTTATTGAAGAGGTTCCACATCTCTTGTAGGTTTTCTTTTGATATTACTTTCAGAGCTTCGTTAGTTAGTTAATCAGGGCCTGGCGCTTTACCATCTTTTTGCGAAGGGATTGCAAATTCTTTTCTGATTCCTTCCGTTTTTACTATGTGGCCGTTTATGCATTGTGTCCTTTTAATACTTCTTTCCCTTTTAAGATTGTGGCTTATTTCCAAGCTTATTTTTGTTATTTCGGCTCTTACACCTTTATCCTTTTTCCGTTTATAAAATTCTTTTCTTAGTTCAAGGAGCCTTTTTGATGTTTCACTTAACTTTTTTTCTGTCTGCTGTATTTTGATTTCCTTTTGAAAAGGCTTTGGTGAGCAATGAATCGTAAAGATATTGTATTTCGCTTGTCGCTTGATTGGCTTCCTGATTTGCTAATGTTTATTTGTAGGCCTCTCGACGTTCCTTTAAATTGTGTTCTTGTTTTAGGAGGATCTTTAACGTGCAGTGTAGCTCTCACCATTCTATGGTAAGTATTAAAGTTTAAGCCGTTGATTACATTTACGTCATGGAATGGTTTCGGATAAATTTTTGCTGTGTTTTTATCAATTCCATTTTTATATTTGAAGTCAGGTGAAGACTAAGTCCATTTGTACTTTGGATTCTTTTTAAAGAAGCTATTCATAAACCGTAGGTTGTTCTCCAGTGCTAAGTCTATCACTATCTGCCTATTATTATTACTCTTTCCCATACCAAACTTGACTATGAATATGTCCTCGTTAGGTTTCTGTGTTCCTATTTTCCCGTTAAAGTCGCCCTTAACTATTAAGTTTTTGTGTGTGTTTAGTTCGTGGTGGAGTTGTGTGTCTTTGTCTTGCTTCTTTGCCATCTCTGTCGGGTCGTATATTTGTATAATTGTCCATTTGTTTTTGTAACCCGGTAATTTTATGTTTAAGAGAGAGCAATTCTTTAGTTTTGCCTTTGTAATAGAAGATGAAGTCGTCATGCTCTTCTATGCTGCTTCCTATTTTGCGTACTTCGCTTAGACACAATATGTCCCATTTTATATTTTCCGAAGCTATTTTTAGTTCTTACAATTTTTCTATTGTTCTTAGTGGAAGTGTATTAAGTGTACACATGTAATTTTTTTGAGCCATTATAGTATCTAAAGTGTTGTTTGTGATTGTCATAGGTGTTTTATTTCTTAGGGGGTGGAGTCACCATGGTGACCGGCTGGCTTGGAAATATTTGCTTGTTATGTGTTGGAGCTAGCGTTAATTCCTAGTTGTCTTTTGATTCAGAAATCGACTGTGATCTTGCTCAATTCATTTCCTCAAACGCATTTCTATTGATTTTTTTTTTGGGAATTTTGCGTATAGTTGATTCTCCCGCTGTGTTTTGAATCGGTGAGGTAGAGGTCTCCCTTTTCTTTTTGTCCCGGTTTTGTTCACTTGTTTTTTCTCAATAAGTTTATCTTCTCTCAGGTAAGCGATATTACCTATTTTCCTTTCTTCTAGTAGTTTAGGCATCAATTCCTTTCTTTTCTCAAAAGTTTCCTTGCTGAAATCTTCGCTTGTGCTGATTCCTTTAAATAATGACTTTTTGTTCCTCAAAACCTCAACATTCCTCTAGTTAGTAGTAAAACTGACTAGAATTGGCCTAATTTTATATTTTTTTAGTCCTACCCTATTTTTCCTTATTGATTACGTGTTTGTCGATATTGATCATAATTTTTTCCTTAAAGAGAGATTTCACTATTTCGATGGGTAATATTTCGTTGGTTTCTTCTAATCCAAAAATGATCACGTTGTTCTTTTTCTTTTCTTTCTCCAAGTTCTTCATTTTATTTTGGAGTTATGCTACTTTTTTTTTTTTTAATTACTTTTTCTTTCTTCAAAGGTGCCAAACTCTCATCAATTAGCTGTCAAAGTTGTCAAGTGGTTTGTAAACAAACGCAAAATTTCGTTGGGATTCAAGTAAGGTTATAAAAAATTTCGAGAAAATCTTTATCATAGAACTCACGGCTGAATGTTTTGGATGTTTCTGGTGGTATATGTCTTCCTTATCCTCGCAGCAGTATAATGACGCTTCGAAGCAGGACAGGTGATAACTTTGAGCACAGTATTTCTGTTATTTACTACAATGCAAAATCCAGTACATCTGATCAGTAAGCACACCGCCAATTATACAGGACTACTAACCTAATAAATAAATGTGGTCTCATTTTCCCATGCAATTTAAATGAACATTACGAATGGCCTTTGGCAGTCTGTATTCCAATCTCTGAATTGAAATGCCAGCTAACCAGAATGTATTCTGATAGCAATTACTTAAGACGCTTTGATTGCCTCGCTTCCCGACCTGGGTGACCCAGTTAGCACACACAAACCGGTTTCCAAGGAAATAGGTCACGAAATTCAGATCACGAATGTTCATTTCACAACCAATATCTACAAGGAACTAGTCATACATTCAATACATGACCGCGGCAAAGTTTATTGCAACACATTGTATCTCGCGCGTCATCCAATAGGGCTATATACCTAGGGTATCCCGGGTGACCGAGCATTTTGCTCTATCGAGGATATCAACCTGATGTCTTATACAGGCTGAAATTTGAATGGTTGTTTCCCCGCGGCAGAACGATTTGTAGTACTATCGAAGAATAGAGTTATGAACTCGAAAACGTGATAACCACAGACATAAATCTAACTAGATAACTCAAGTCCCTCCATCTATATGAAAACCAAGCGTGCCATTTTTTCAAACACAATTATAAACTAATTTCCTTACCAATGAAAGAAAACATTTCCAAAGCCTCGGCCAACTGTTTCTGCACAGTTTTTACAGCTCAATTTGGCATAAAATGGCATTTTTCTTGATTTTTGTGGTTTTCCGGTGCCGATAATGCTAAATGAAAAGCTTAAATTACGATCATTGATCGTAATTTTACTCCGTTTTTTGACACGCGAAGTACATACAATAGCGTCATCTAGTTAGATTTATATCTGTGGTGAGAACCAATAGTAATTCCCGAGACGTAAATGGCCGGGTGGCCCGTCGGTCCGCCCGGCTCGCGCTGCTATTGATTCGTCGGTTAACTACAGCGGGTTAAAATTGGTTTGACGTTGCTTTCGAGTTTTGTTTTTCACAATTGTTAATCTGCCATTTCTTGATTCAAATGGTTATTTATTTTATAAATCGCTTGTTTTACCAAAACAAAATCATTTCGCTGCGGGAAAACAATCATTATAATTTTAGCGTGTATTTTTAATACAGTAATTACAGTCTTCCAAAGGAGGTACACTTCAATGGCTTACTATTAGGTACCAGACTACCAGGGAATAAGAAACGAGTGAGTACTGGTAATTTCGTTCGAAAGCTCACTTAATGGAAAATAGAGTGGTTCAAAGAATACAATTTATTTGTAAATAAATTGCGTCTTCTTTGAGAGCTACAAGTGTAGAAAAGTTGATTCAGGTAAGTACGGTGACGGCAGCACTAAGACAGACTTATAAAACGCCAAACAGTTTATTTTATTATTTTCAGGGAAAGGAAGTAAGTAGTTCTTAAAAGTACTTTTGAATATAAAACTACGAGTACTATAGAACCGATTTGTAAGTACAAAACCAACTGCTGATGTTGTTGCAAATAATAATGCAATATTATTCACTGCTTTTTTGAAATTTCATATTTACCGATGGAACAACTTTTATCTATTACAATTATAAACAACTCTGCGAAAACTCATTTTCGCAGTGTAAAAATTGCTGAAAGCTGTTTATGAAATCAAAGTCAGTCTGTATTTCAAAGCGATTTTGGGCAGATTCTATTGTTATTTTTTGGCATGCGCAAGCCCATATCTCGTAAATAACAAACACACGTAAATAACAAAAAATAAACAACCATTTTATTAATTTTCTAAAAATTGGTTATAAAAATGATGCGTTTGCAGTTGCCAAAAAGAACGCCGTAGATAAATTGAACAAAAAGAAAATCATAACATTTGCAACAAAATTTGTTTGAAACGTTCTAAGCTCTGCAAAACCAAGACCTACCCCAACCTTCCTTCCCTTGAATGAAAGAACCTCAACCACTTGTTGAATTCAATACTTTGAGCCTACGCGCTCCATCTGTAGGAATTTTGCAGAACAACAACCAACTGTAAGACTCATTCATAACTCTGTTACGCACAGACTCAGACCGTAACGTGATACTAAATAAGATAGAGGAATTACTTAATCAAACACATTCCTACAGTATAAAATATCAGAAAAATTAAATAATAAACCCTTTACTAATTCGTTTTTCTAGCAAAATAATACGATCAAAACTGTTAAAGTGGCGAATGCCGCCATTGATAAAATACTTTCAATGAATGGAAATAGTAACAGCGCTACGCGGCAGTATTCGGAACTAAACAGGTCATAGACATTAGATTTTATTTTTTTTTGACGGTAGGAAACAAACTTAGTATATATTTTCCAGTTTTTGTGCGAGGATGGATAAAGATAGACTATTCGTATGGAAGTTTCGGGAGAGGTTTTTTTATTAATAGTGGTGTGATTGCTGACCTTATTGGTTATTGCCTTTTCGTGTTAAGGATTGTGGTGAGGTCAAACCACAGTTCCTTTGATGAAACCGCACAATCAGACGTCAAAGCTATCAGACGACCTGGGTGACTTAATTAGTGACTCAATTAGCTTTTTCCAAACTGACTGAAAAAGCGGCATTACAAGAGGCATTAATTAAGTGCATTTCTTATGCAGGTATACGGACTTTCAACCCTACTTTAATGATCCTTTTATACAATTTTGACCTGCTTGGCAATGAATAGTTTATGCTGTGGTTATCTGTATATAGTTAAATATCATGCAATTTCTTGATTATTTTCTGTTTGTGAGTCTTAATGGAAATAATTTTAACATTAATTTTTTTAAAGAATTACGTATTTACCTTTTTTAAATTTACTGACACATTTATGAGCTGTGAAGCCTTTACCATATTGGTTCAGCTTTTTACACTGGCCTGTACAAACAGTCATAGTACATTTTTATTAAAAAATATTATAATGTCTTGGTCAGATTTCTGACTATTGAAAGACATAATAATAAATTGTATTTAATATACTGAACATTAGGTCATACGGCGAGGATCATATATAACGGAATAAACCGCTGAAAATCGCTGATAAAAATAGCCTAAAATAGGTTGTACAGATACTAGATCTAAAATAATTGCTCAAGCCAAAACTATTTTTAGCCTATGTTTGCGTAAAAAAAATGTCAATGTTAGTAAAAACAAGCTAATAAAAGCGTCTTAATAATACGGTTGTACGAATTAGATTGGTCTACAGTCATTTTGAGTATAGTAACGCCATCTAGTTGACGAAGCTGGTACGACATGTAACAGAGTGAACACAAAATGTAGGAATAGGAAAGAGACTTCGGTGTGACGTGTTTTGATTCATAATTTTAAAACATACCTATTATAAAAGTCTTTCAGTAATTTTTTAGTTAATAAGTAAATGTTAAGTTAGTAAATTACTAGTATTTTGCTGTTATTAGTTTGGAAAGGGAGGAAAACGCAATGTCGACGAGAAAATTTTATAAAATATGAAATGGTTGTTTAAAATTGAAATTAATAAAATTGGAATAAAATTTGAGCAAGATTTATTATCTACCTTTATTTTTTATAACTACCGTCAAAACGAGATAAAATCGTCAATCAATATGTTTGTTGTTTTTATTTAGTAAAGTAGATACAAGTGGCGCCGTTTTCTTTTAAAAAATGTACGAATGTAAGTTGAATTAATACGTGGGTTGTACTTACTTTTGCCCGAGCGGCTCCGTTTCTCACCTCTAATAGCCTCGGTGATGAAGAACAGCACAAAGGCTGCTATGAGAAGCTGTGGACAGAAAACAAAAAATAATATATTTGGCTTTTAAATTAACCGTAGGAATTATGAGGTAGGCACCTTATATTCTGTAATGATCAGGAAGTTAAGCCGAAACCACAAAAACTTTCAAAATTCTAATAAGTTGTAGAAATAAGGAATAACTATCACGATATGGTCGCATACTGTTCACTTCCAGGCAAAATTAACGCGTGCCGCGAAGAAAAAGTACCGCTCACCAGATTTATTAACCGTCCTATTCTAATAAATGTAAGGTTGTTATTCCTTTGCCTTTTCCCGATAATGCCGTATTATGTTTGTTTCCAATTTACTGTCCAGTTTTATGGGAGTTTGACGTTAGTTAGTGCGTCCAGATGGACGGCGTTAGTCGGAAACTACTGGCCCGAATAACAGTGTAAATAAATTTCAGCGTAATTAAGTTTGTCATGAAGATAAAAATTATGCCTTTGATATGACGACGACGACAGTAAAGGCTAAGCTGTTGGTTTTTTTTTATAATTTACTTTACATTTTATAGTTTGTTTCAATAACGAATGATCTCAAAGAATCATTGTTAATTGCTTGATGATCAGTCTGATTAATTTTGTATGGTTTGCCGAATATTGGCAAAGTGACTACAGTTTTCGGTTCAATTAGCAAAAAGAACAATAGTCCATCAATGGAAATAAATGCGTGGTAAACCCAGTATTATTCATTTGCATTATTTGTATTTGATTCACAGTAATGTGCGCACGGTTGGAGCAGTGGTTGAGCGGTCGCGGGTTCGATTCCCGCACGGAACAAATATTTGTATGACCTACAGATATTTGTTCCGGCTCTGGGTGTTTGTGTATGTGAGTTTATATGTTTGTAAACGCACTCACGATACAGGAAGACATTCCTAGTGTGGGGCAAAGTTCCTAAAAAAAAAACCATTTGCAAATATCCATCGGGTGACAATTTTAATGAATAGATGACATTAAAATAAATAACATTTATTTCTGCATGAAATTATACAGTTGGAACATTGTAATTAATTATTAAAGCTATTAAGAATATCCACAAGAATAAAAGTTGAGCAACTGCACCTGAGCTAGGCCGAGCCTGTATTTCAGGACGCAGTTCACTTTCCAGTATTCGGTCGAGTACTCGAGTATCTAGACGGCTTGAGCGTAACACCTGTTTTACAGGCTCGTTCGGTTTACCTAGTCCTCTTAGGCCGGGTTTCTCAACGCTAAATTAATGTGACAAATTGTCAAGCACGCGTTATCTGCTGTGATTGGTTGAATGAATCTTCAACAGCCAAGCACAGCAGATAAGCGGCGATTATTCGTCGATTACGTTAACAGCCCGATAATCGAGTGTTGAGAAGCCGGGGGATAGTCACAACTAACATACCTAAACAGGTGATCATCAGAACCGCCATTTCCCCCTCGGTTTAACTGAGTTTTCGCCAATTTAGACCAACTTGACGAGAACTTGCATCCCTCGAAAATGTCCCACGAAATTACTTGCATAATGAGTGTGCGTAAATGGAAATGACTATTTGAAATGATTTATGGAGTATGTTAATGCCGAACGAAAAGAGCACTTTGCACTGGCAAAAGCTGATATGCAATAATGCAACCTTGTAAATAAAATACGTATCTACAGTTAAGTATATAGCGGGGACTGCAGCCGTAGCTGCCATACTGAATTACTGACACCGCCGCGTCAAATTAACCACACTTTTAATCAATTTTGATCAAAGTTTAATAATATTGACATTAAAGTAGCCTAGGTATTGCATTTTGTTTGCTCCCGTTATGAGCTGAGCGCTTTACTTTTGATGAAATTGTTTTATTTTTGTAGGCAATGAAAATGCAGAATAATGTCAGCAGTTGAAACTTTTTTGTGGGTTTCTCCTTTTGGTAGAGGACTTATCCTTGTAATCTTTTCTCGCACTCTGCGTTAGGAGACGATAAATGCCAAACAGACCCAGTCTATCGTTCTCAAAAAAAAAATTATCTACTCCTTCGAAAAAAGTATCTTCACCAATAAAAGCGTTCAACAATTTTTGGCAATCGGTACGTAATTATTTAAAGAGAATTTGGCATACTCTTTTAGGGGGTCAAACCCTTTGCCTTGATGAATTCCCTTACGCGATTAGGCTGCAGGACCCACAGACATAAATCTTACTAGATGACGCGATTGTTTGTACTTCGCGTGCCAATAAACGGACTAAAGTTACGACAGATGATCGTAATCTGAGCTTTCATTTAGCATTACCGGCACCGGAAATCCACCGAAATCTTAAAAATTGCCTCTTTATGCCATATTGAGCTTTAAAGAATGTATAGAAAAAATTGGCCGAGGCATTGGAAATGTTTTCTTTCATTGGTAAGTAAATTTGTTTTTAAATTGTTTGTTTAAAAGTGGCACGCTTTTCATACAGATGGAGGGACTTGCGTTATCTATTTAAATTTATGTCTGTGGCAGGACCTCATGCACAGCAGTAAGGCTTGCGACCATGTAGACTTTCAAAGTTCGAATGTCTGTTCCCTCCTTTTTTGGGCATTTTATTTCGCTTAGTCAAATTTAGCCTTTGTTTGAAAAAGAAAAATTCCAGTCCTCACGCGAATGTCTTTGCTTAGCAGTTGTCAATCCGCCCGTTATTGTGTGAAACTTGATGATTGGATCGCATACGGGGAATTGGGCCAATTGAAATATTTGCAAAGTATGGCCACCTTCGTCTATGTTGCTTCTCTGTTTTATTTTCCTAAAATTGTGTTAAATTGAATATTAATAGTATAAAAATGGTGATGTTTTATTCTTATAATATTATTGAACGTGCACAAGTGAGGCAAGTAAAACACAGCGGTAGAATATGAGTTTGTAGGTACATGTTGTCGACAAAACTCCGTGGAAGCTTCCAATAAAGTTACCGCCACTTTACTGGTGCCTGACTAGGACATTGGACTAAAGAAACTAGAAGTTCTAAACGTGACACTGGCTAAATGCACAAACCGTGAAAGGCCATGAAAAAAAAAAACTTTTGGAGAATTTTCTTCCATTTGCCGTGGGATGTCAAGTCGGTGCATCTAATTAATAACGGAAATTGAACTTTGTGGTGGACCTCGAATATTTTAGACAGTTTTAATTTTAGAAACGTTTCCGTCACACGTTCGGTAGTTTGAAAGGTGGAAATGGGGATCATGAGGCAGTGGTGTCAGAGGTTGGGGCTTAAATGTAATTAAGACAGAAATAACTGCCGTAGGCTTTGGCAGTTTGACGGTTCGGTTCGGTTCTGTATTAGCTGTGTGAAAGCTTGGATGGATTTGTGTGTGGTTTTATGTTTGTTACTCAATCACGCTAGAACGAACGCTGAACGGCAGTCTAAAAGCGTGCGTGAATTCAGCAAGGCAAAGGGTTTAACCCGATAGACGGAAATCCACATTGCGTCTTTCAACTAGCATATTTTGAGGTGTAAAATCGAACCAGCTCGGCAAATTCGTTTTCTTAGCTCAGTCCCCAGTTACTTAGGATAATAACATTAAATTTCAAAGGTCATTTCAGGAAAAATCTATAAAGATACCACGATAATATCATCGTGTTCCGAAAAGGTGAAAATTACGACTATTAGAAACTTTCTGTTACGTATAACTTTGACAACTCATGCCCGTTCAAAAAATCTACCCTCTGCCCACCTCTTCAGGTTAAATAAGCTGCATGTTAGGTATTTTTGAAAAAGATCAATGAATGAAAAGGTTCATGATTTTTCCCGAACCCACTATATAGCCTTACCCATTTTGTATAACACACGTGTGGCATTACGTAGTCATGTAAAAGATTGCAAGATTTTATGCCTACCCTTTAATATAGGCGTGGTGATACTTCACTTATCTTTTAAAAAAAATGAATATCTGAAAGCACCCACATTTTTTCGTAAGTACCTACTACATTGCCTACCCCTACTGGTATAGCGGGTGCGATGTTTAAAAAAAAACAATATTTTACTTTACTGTACTTTGACTTTAGCCTAACTTAACCTCAGTTTCCCAGCTCAAAATTATCACAGAATTAATGTGACAAATTGTCAAGCACGCGTTATCTGCTGTGATTGGTTGAATGAATTTTCAACAGCCAATCACAGCAGATAACACGTGCTTGACCATTTGTCACATTAATTCTGTGATAATTTTGAGCTGGGAAACTGAGGGTTAGACTTTGGTGAAAAGAGTGTGGCGTTATAGTTCTCGCCAAATTTATTTGACACTCTGAAGTTGGCTACAATGGCAGCGTAGTAGTAAAAATCAAACAAAAACAGCACCGATCCGTGCTTTGCGCATCGAAAAGCTAACTTTAGGGCGGGCAAGAAGTTTTGCGAGAACTATACGCAATGTTTAAAGTCAAAGTAAAGTCAAGTTAATTTTTTTGAAATACTTAGCCGTAATTTTCGCGTAAAATTCCTTAAAAAAAAATCCCTGAATACTTTCAGATTGTTCCCGTAACTACCTACTACGCAGTGGTTTTGCAAACCCCTTCTGCATTAATGTAGGCGGGGATCAAAATTTTAAATTTCAACGATACATTTTGAAGAAACACTAAAAAAAGCAAAGAAAATCATTCCGTTTCCCAAAAGTTAAAAATTCGTAAGTACTCGTACGAGTATTTTAAAAGTAACCGTTCAAAAACCCAAACGTCAAAACAAGACTTACCGACCTAGACCTGTGTCTTCCTCTTTATGATGATAAGATGTTATAAAATTCAATAACTGATAATCATCAAGATTTTATTTCGAAACAACTACCCTCCCGCCCAACTCTACCGCTTTCTGTAACACAAGTGTGATGTTACGATGTTATTAAAAATCAATCACGACTTAAAGATTTTTGCCTTTACTCTACATTCTTGCCTACCCCTTTCTATAATACCAGCGAGATGATACTTTTCTTACATTTAAAAAAATCTATTTATTAAAGCTCCCAGATTTTTTCTACCTTTTTTCGTACCTATAACATTGCTTGCTCCTACTAAGCAGGCGCGGTGCGACGTTGACTCATTTTTTTTCTACTTTTTTTCTTAACTATAACATTGCCCACTCCTACAAAGAAAGCGAGGTGCGAAGTTGAGAAAAAAAAATCTGCCTTTTTTCGTGCCTATAACATTGCCTACTCCTACTAAGCAGGCGCGGTGCGACGTTGACATAATTGTTTTTCTAATTTTTTTCTTACCTATAACATTGCCTACTCCTATTAAGCAAGCGCGGTGAGATGTTGAGAAAAAAAAAATCTGCCTTTTTTCGTGCCTATAACATTGCCTACTCCTACTAAGCAGGCGCGGTGCGACGTTGACATAATTGTTTTTCTAATTTTTTTCTTACCTATAACATTGCCTACTCCTATTAAGCAAGCGCGGTGAGATGTTGAGAAAAAAAAAATCTGCCTTTTTTCGTGCCTATAACATTGCCTACTCCTATTAAACAGGCGCGGTGCGACGTTGAAAAAATTCTTTTTCTATCTTTTTTCGTACTTATAACATTGTCTACTCCTAATAAACAAGCGCGGTGCGGCGTTGAGAAAAAAAATCTGCCTTTTTTCATACCTATAACATTGTCTATTCCTACTAAACAGGCGCGGTGCGACGTTGACACATTTTTTTTCTACCTGTTTTCATACCTATAACATGGCCTACTTCTGCTAAGCAAGAGCGGTGCGACGTTGAGAAAAAACGTCTGCCTTTTTTCGTACCTATGATCGCTTATTCCTACATACCTACTCCTACATGCATACTCCTACATGGCTACTCCTACATCGCCTACTCCTACTAATCTGGCGCGGTGCGATGTTGATCAAGCCCTCAGGTCAAAAGGGCGTGGCACTACGCAATGTAAAAAAATCTATGGCGGAACACTTTAATTTTCTCCCAACTTATTAACACACGATTGCCTACCCGTTTGTAAAACACAAGCGAAAAACCTACCCTCAATTCTTTCAGATACTTCCCGTAAGTACCTGATTTACGGGAAATATCTGAAAGAATAATAACTTTTGCATGCACCTTCAGAAAATGCAGGCATCATGCAGTAAAAGTACCAAGAAATTTCTTAGCTTCATAATTTGTCTTCCAGTAAAAAGTTGGCAAAACACGTTCGGAAGAACGAAGAACTACGATTTATTATTTAAAGGTCAACGGTCATTTTCCAGAAAACTTAAAAAAAACCGACGAATATGACTATTGTCCTACAGTGCAGTTTTTAAAGAATCTGTTGCCCTGTATTCAAATTTCTCTGAAGCCAACAAAAGAGGCGAATCTTTAGCTACCTTTAGTTGCGGAAGAGGTATCCAAACAGCAAAGGAGCTTTTACGGAAAGCCGTCGGCACCTGATTTTACCTGAGTCGCCTCGCTAATTAAAGTATTTCAAATGTTTAGGGCCTTACTTTTTTAAGATCTCGCTGTTATTTTCCCCATAGGAAAAAATAGAGCCGATCTTCAAAAATCATGCCTTTGAAGTCCTTTCCTGTGAAATCAATCCATATGCGAGTAAGACATTTATTTCTGAAAACTTTAGAAAAATTGCTAAGCTTTGCCTGGATCCTTTAGGTGGAGCTGCATTGATGCCTAAGACTAGGCAGCTCAAGAAGCGCCCTAAGCCATGGTGATCGAAAGTCTTAAGTGAGTCGAATGCATTAAAAGCGCATTGTAATTTAAAAAAAATGATTTTTTATTCGCAATGAAAAATTGCAATCACAATGCACACACATGCAACTGTACTTATAGAACAAAGAAAATAGTTACGCGTGTTTGCGCACCCTTTATAAAGCCCGGGAAAGTCCTTGGTATAGCCTCCTAAAGTTGTTAGAGCTTTTAAGAATTACTACTACTCCGATACTTAGAACTTTTTGACACTTAACATGCTCTTTTAACTATCTTTTCAGGTCAAATAAGACTGATTTTGATTTTGTTATTGAATTAGTTTTACTTTGATGTTGCTGTCTTTTTTTTTTTAATTAGTTACGTAATTTTGAGTAAAACTTGCAATAAAGTTCTATTCAATTCGCGTCTCAACGCATAGCTTCGTTTCTACTCAATTCATATCCATTTCATTTTTGCCGTCAAGAGACGAATCAATGATAAATATAAATGGGAATTACAGTTAATTAGTCCAAGACTGTTATGGTTACAAAATATCCCATTCCAAAAATATCCCAAGAAACGCGCCCAAATTGTTAAAGTAACAATTGGCGCGTTATCCAAATGGGTTTGAAACTTTTGCTGAAATTAGTTCTAGTTTCAAAGATTCGATAAGGCACTCGGGAGGAGTTTTATCAACTGTTTAAATTTAATTATGCATTAATAACGCATTTATGTGAAGTGTTTGAGTCCTAAAGCCCTATATTAAAAAATAAATTATTATAAAAACAAAAAATCCGCATTTCAACCCGGATTATTATAAAATCAAAAAGCAGTCGCTAAAAATAATTAACTAAAAAGGGGAAAACATGTACTATTAGAATAGACATTTAATATTATGAGTTGCTGCCAGGGGTGGCAAACGAAGTTTTCGTAGGTTTCTCCATAATTTTAGTTTGTCTCTACCCGATACCCCCGATTTCCGTAAAAAAACTTACAACCAAAATGATGTTCTCCTTCTGCCTCCGCTTAAGGGCAGGTACCCTGACTTTTACCTCACTTGACTCAATAATAAATAAACAAATAGTGATTGCAGAAACGCAAAAAAAAAAAAAAAAAAAAATATTGTAGTTCATCATTTCTGAGATTCAAAACATGATATCGAAAACATCAGTCGATCAAAAATAAAAAAAGACTGAAAAGGACCCTAAGGCGGAGGCCACATACAAATGGCATCGGGCGAGGACATGGCGCGGAAATGGCTCGCACATGACGCAAAAATGACGTGGCGTAGGTGCAAGTTTAGAGCAGTCTGCTGTCCGGCTTCGACGTTTCAGCATGTCATCCTCAGAAGACGAAGACGCTCTTTCTCTCGTACAATTAATGAATATAAAGATGCTTATGCGATTTTGGGTGCACACTGTTTGGCAATCTGGACATCATTCCAGACTATTAAACAGCAATACGAATCTCTAGGCACTATCCTGATCGTTTTCTGACGTATATAAAATGTCTCCGCAATGTTTTCAATATCTATATATATAAAAGAAAGTCGTGTTAGTTACACTATTTATAACTCAAGAATGACTGGACCAATTTTACCGAGAAAATTCGAATAATTTCCGGAAAAACCCTAAAAACAGCCCTTTTCTTTTTCCCATACAAACGTTTTCTAACTAAACTGACATTTTCATGTGATCTGACGTCTGTCTGTCTTTAGGGTAGATAGGGTTGGGTAGGTAGGGTAGGGTAGGTAGGGTAGGGTAGGTAGGGTAGGGTAGGTAGGGTAGGGTAGGTAGGGTAGGGTAGGTAGGGCAGGTAGGGTAGGTAGGGTAGGGTAGGTAGGGTAGGTAGGGTAGGGTAGGTAGGTTAGGGTAGGTAGGGTAGGGTAGGTAGGGTAGGGTAGGTAGGGTAGGGTAGGTAGGGTAGGGTAGGTAGGTTAGTGTAGGTAGGGTAGGTAGGGTAGGGTAGGTGGGGTAGGGTAGGTAGGGTAGGGTAGGTAGGGTAGGGTTGGTAGGGTACGGTAGGTAGGGTAGGGTAGGTAGGGCAGGGTAGGTAGGGTAGGGTAGGTAGAGTAGGGTAGGTAGGGTAGGGTAGGTAGGGTAGGGTAGGTAGGGTAGGGTAGATAGGGTAGGGTAGGTAGGGTAGGGTAGGTAAGGTTGAGTAGGTAGGGTAGAGTTGTGTAGGTAGGCTAGGGTAGGTAGGGTAGGGTAGGGAAGGTAGGGTGTCATTTTCATAGTTTTTGGAGTCGTTAAATGCTAATATGGGGACAAAATGAAAATAAAAGATGGCGCTGACATAAATTTTTGAAACTTTCGTCATGCATGTCATTTTCATGGTGTTTGGGGTCGCTAAATGCTAATAAGGGGTTAAAATGAAATTCCAAGATGACGCCGACCGAAATTTTTGAAACTTTCACCATTGGTGTTTCAAAGTTTCGAAAATGACACCCATGACAAAAAAAAATATAAAAAAATTCGGTGGGCGCCATCTCGGCTTTTCATTTTGCCCCCATATTTGTAAAAAGCTTCCCCAAAAACCATGAAAATGACACCCATGACGAACATTTCGGCAATTTCGATCGGCGTCGTTTATTAACTTTTTAAAGGGTAAGTAGGGTAGGGTAGGTAGTGTAGGGTAGGCAGGGTAGGGTAGGTAGGGTAGGGTAGGTGGGGTACGGTAGGTAGGGTAGGGTAGGTGGGGTAAGGTAGGTAGGGTAGTGTAGGTAGGGTAGTGTAGGTGGGTTAGGGTAGGAAGGGTAGGTGGGGTAGGGTAGGTAGGGTAGGGTAGGTAGGGTAGGGTAGGTAAGGTAGAGTAGGTAGGGTAGAGTGGTGTAGGTAGGCTAGGGTAGGTAGGGTAGGGTAGGGTAGGTAGGGTGTCATTTTCATAGTTTTTGGAGTCGTTAAATGCTAATATGGGGACAAAATGAAAATAAAAGATGGCGCTGACATAAATTTTTGAAACTTTCGTCATGCATGTCATTTTCTTGGTGTTTGGGGTCGCTAAATGCTAATAAGGGGTTCAAATGAAATTCCAAGATGACGCCGACCGAAATTTTTGAAACTTTCACCATTGGTGTTTCAAAGTTTCGAAAATGACACCCATGACAAAAAAAAATATAAAAAAATTCGGTGGGCGCCATCTCGGCTTTTCATTTTGCCCCCATATTTGTAAAAAGCTACCCCAAAAACCATGAAAATGACACCCATGACGAACATTTCGGCAATTTCGATCGGCGTCGTTTATTAACTTTTTAAAGGGTAAGTAGGGTAGGGTAGGTAGTGTAGGGTAGGTAGGGTAGGGTAGGTAGGGTAGGGTAGGTGGGGTACGGTAGGTAGGGTAGGGTAGGTGGGGTAAGGTAGGTAGGGTAGTGTAGGTAGGGTAGGGTAGGTAGGGTAGGGTAGGTAGGGTAGGGTAGGTAGGGTAGGGTTAGGTAGGGTAGGGTAGGTAGGGTAGGGTAGGTAGGTTAGGGTAGGTAGGTTAGTGTAGGTGGGTTAGGGTAGGAAGGGTAGGTAGGGTAGGGTAGGTAGGGTAGGGTAGGTAGGTTAGGGTAGGTAGGGTAGGTAGGGTAGGGTAGGTAGGGTAGGGTAGGTGGGGTAGGGTAGGTAGGGTAGGGTAGGTAGGGTAGGGTAGGTGGGGTCGGGTAGGTAGGGTAGGGTATGTAGGGTAGGGTAGGTAGGGTAGGGTAGGTAGGGTAGGGTAGGTAGGGTAGGTAGGGTAGGTAGGGTAGGTAGGGTAGGTAGGGTAGGGTAGGTAGGGTAGGGTAGGTAGGTTAGTGTAGGTAGGGTAGGTGGGGTAGGGTAGGTTGGGTAGGGTAGGTAGTGTAGGGTTGGTAGGGTACGGTAGGTAGGGTAGGGTAGGTAGGGCAGGGCAGGTAGGGTAGGGTAGGTAGAGTAGGTTAGGTAGGGTAGGGTAGGTAGGGTAGGGTAGGTAGGGTAGGGTAGATAGGGTAGGGTAGGTAGGGTAGGGTAGGTAAGGTAGAGTAGGTAGGGTAGAGTAGTGTAGGTAGGCTAGGGTAGGTAGGGTAGGGTAGGGTAGGTAGGGTGTCATTTTCATAGTTTTTGGAGTCGTTAAATGCTAATATGGGGACAAAATGAAAATAAAAGATGGCGCTGACATAAATTTTTGAAACTTTCGTCATGCATGTCATTTTCTTGGTGTTTGGGGTCGCTAAATGCTAATAAGGGGTTCAAATGAAATTCCAAGATGACGCCGACCGAAATTTTTGAAACTTTCACCATTGGTGTTTCAAAGTTTCGAAAATGACACCCATGACAAAAAAAAATATAAAAAAATTCGGTGGGCGCCATCTCGGCTTTTCATTTTGCCCCCATATTTGTAAAAAGCTACCCCAAAAACCATGAAAATGACACCCATGACGAACATTTCGGCAATTTCGATCGGCGTCGTTTATTAACTTTTTAAAACAATATTAAAATAAACCTAAGTGGTGCGTTAAATACCTACTTCGCCGGAAAAAGCAAGCCTTAAAGCTGGAAAGTGCATAAAATAGTACTAAAGTCCTCCGAAAAACCATGAGACCGAAAAATTTATTTCAGGAAGACAAAGAAGTCATCACTAAAGATACGCACAAAAAATGTCAGAATAAGAAGACGTCTGCTGCTGACTGCTGGCTAAATATTAAAAAGGGGCTTCGAAACAACCACAAATTTCATCCAAAAAAAAAAAAACAACTAATACCTTACTTGGTGCAGCATATAAAAATCTCAGTCATTCTCCAACTTGTTTTAAAATTCTCTAATGCAAATCATACTTAGTTAAAAAAACCAAACAAACAATCTTAGTTTACTTACGTGTAAAGGCCGTACTCGCATGAACGCCACTTTGCTGGTTGCGAAACTAAGTTCGATAAACGAAAACTTTATTTAACTTTGAAAATCGTACTTCAAAGTGGTCGCAGAGGGGGGAACGAAGTTAATTTTCTTTTTTTAAAGCGCTCACGTAGTATGCGTACGTCAACAAAGATATGATTAAAGTTTAATTTGAATTCACTCAAAAAATTTAAAGGAAGTACTTTAATTCACCAAAGGCGGAACTACGGAAAACGCGCGTGATGCACTAGAAACTCATCCTACTTAAAAAGCAGTGAAAGTTGCGGGGAAGTGCATCGGTATTTATAGGCTGCTGTAGGGAGGGAGGTTGGTGCGGGGAGGAAGCTGCGCTGTAGGGGTAGTTGCCTCCCTCTGCGCAGCTCTTAGGGCGAACTTCGTGCAAACAATGGCGACAGACAGACGGATGACGACAGATAAAACGGACATAAAACAGACAGTTAATATGACGAAAGCCTTTGTCAATTATGTGATTTTTAAGAAGGGTGGTATACCGGCAAATAGTTTATTTACTTTTTAAAGTTTTCAGGCTACTTTCTCAGGACTTACCTACACAAAATTTATTTCTATTAGAATCAGGAAACGCAGAAAATCCACGTATTGTATTTCGCGGACTTAGGACCAGACGTAGAAACTTCACATACTTCTAGTTGCAGTAAAGTAACATAACGCCTGTGATCCTCTTGAAGCTTGGGCAGAACTGTACATATTTAGCCAGTTACGTTTAAATATGCCCAATAGAAATGCGTTTTATACTGATATAAGACAGGGATTTGACCAGGCTACTACTACTACGTATTAAGCAATAACTTATTGTTAAAGGTTCGATCATGCTCGAGCGTTGAGCTTACTAGTGTAAGCAGATACTAAACCCATGTTCGCTTACAACTTGCGACACTAAAGTTATGACACAAACTTTTAACTTCAATCCGTTCAATATCGCATTTAAAGTCGTCTCAATCTAAGAAGTCCGTTGACGTTTCTCATTTTACATGCCGCGATAACTTTCTACGTAAGAAATTGAAAAATCTAATTCATAATCCCAATTAATTACTATGTTACACATACACTATAACAACGAGTATCAGTCGCAAGCATCAAGTTTAATCATTATTAAGTATTTTTATAGCTGTCAAAACGGGCCTATTATTTTTTGAAAACTTTAGGGTGTTGATGAACGGTCAACATGAAAGAGATTACGAGGCAAACGAGACACTTAATTACGCTACAGAATAACGAAAACCATCTTACTTTACAATCAATATAGGTCGATTGTTGGACTTTTGAACTATTTTGAACCAACCTCAAAAAAGGAGGAGGTTCTCAATTCAGCTGTTTGTTTTTTTTGTATATTTGGCAGTTATGGACTGACTTAATAAAATCTTCGTTTGAAAGGATATACTCTGGAGGTGGTCCCATTGTCACCAAGTCAGGTCATCTGATGAGGGGATCCCATAGAAATCGAAGGAACTCCTCAGATATTATAGGCAGACATATAGCGATTTTGGTATTTTCGATAACATGGCAAGCATTTGCACTCAGAAAGTATCATTTGGTGGTGTGGAACTGATGAAGAAGACCACCGATGGCCACTGGAACTCCCCAATTAGACGTTCCTCCCCTAGAACCATCGAACTGATCTGATGATGAAGCCGGAAGTTAGGCACTGGAACTCCGTAATAAAACAATGTATCCTAGTCGTGTTTGGGCTTATTGGAATTGAAAACAGATGTACTCTGGGCTCTGGCTTTAAATGATTTTCATGTTAATATGCGGTACCGACACCAAAAAGAGTAAAATAAAAACTATTTAGCAAAAAAAATATACCGTCTTCTAAAGCAAAACACTACAAAGCGAAAAATAACTTTGTTTCCCGAAGTCGGTGTTGAAAAACGAAAAATAATGGGTACCAAAGACACCAACTTTGGTAAACGAAAGTTATTTTTCGCTTTTTAGTGTTGTGGTTTAGAAGTCGGTTAATTTTTTTGTTAAAAAGCTTTTCTTTTTCACACGCACATAGACAGGAACTGCAGAACGCTAACTGCTATGATCCTTATTACAGACTCCTTAACTTAAAAACCCGCTTGTCAGCTCCTCGCGGTCGCAAGTGAGACTACTGAGTGTGGCGTCCCGGGTTCGATTCCTAGGTCTGGTAAAGTGTTATTAGGAATTTCTCAGTGGCAACCTAGAGTTTGGAAGTTGGACCCCTATTCCTCGGAAAACCTTAAACTGTTGTGCCTGCACCTGATACCTCTTGTCGAATTTTTGCACATATTTGGTTGTTGAAAGTTGCGCGGTATCTTCTCGTCCAACTTACCACAGTGTCTCAAGATGAAAGTCTGTGACCAGTGTGTGTTGCCAGTTATGAGCTATCGCTCTGAGACGAGGTCGCTCACAATGGGCCTCATCAGAAAGCTAACAGTCACCCAAAGGGCAATGGAGAGGGCCATGCTCGGATATGTCCTTGCGTGGTCGAATCAGAGATGTAGTGATCCGCAAGAGAACCAGGTTGGTTACCGACACAGCCCGAAGAATTGCCAAACATAAAGGGCAGGGCACATTGCTCGCAGAAAGGATGGCCGATGGGACAGAAAATTTCTGCAATGGCGACCGTCAACCGGAAGACGTTGCGTTGGAAGGCCTCCCACCAGGTGGACCGATGACCTGGTGACAGTTGCGTGGATCCGCTGGATGCGGGACGCACGGGACCGGTCAATATGGCGAAGCTGATGATATGATTGGTTATTGAGACTGGCCGTTGGAGCCGACATTTGATCTGAAGGATTATTGCTCGTTGACAGCGATCAGCTTGCAACGGATCGGCTTAAATACAGACGTTCAGTTTCAGTGAAACTTCATATGGCATCAGGACGATATCAACTCCCTTTGGAACAAGCTATTTAATGGACCGCGTCATCTCTATGTCTTCGCGCTTACGGGCGGATAGCTACCCACGTCTCGCCTTCACCTAAGTCTCAGGAGCATACATTATTCACACACTATAATCTTTGTAGTGTGTGACACTTGTGCATATCCAAAGACTGAGTTGTCACTCAAACCCCACCTGAGAAGTACGGTTGGGTACTGCGTTCGTTTGACTGCGAGTTTCTACTTGCTATTGTAAGAACCAGACTCGCTAGGGTTTGTTCGCTTCTTCGCCGGCGTTCGTTCGCACGCTCGCTTGGTCTGTACCCGCACTTGAGTATTTTAGACGAATCTTCTAAAGGTGCGTCTACTTATGCTAGATATAGCCGTAATACGAGCTGATACAAAAATTTTTCGATATTGTAGCCTGGACAGTCTGTGACTGTGCTCCACTAACTGTCATTTTTTTTTTTTTTTTGGTTGGGAAATCATCCAATGACTTCTCCCGCTCTGGGTGAAGCGGAAGGGCGTGTCAGACTTTTACTGACTAAAACCCACCCGTGTTCCTTCGGTTGCTCGTGCCTGGGCCGCGGTAATCCACTAACTGTCCTGGTTTTTTGACCAACAGCAAAAGATTTGCATCCTGTTCTCTGTGCGATAGAGGTCCTATTTAGTGAAAGACTCGTCTTTGTCTGCCACGAACAGCGACCACACTGTAGAAAACAATATCATAGGATCCCGAGGACATTGTTGATGGCTCTTTGTAGGTTCGGGTTTGAGTCCTTTAAGCAAAGCAGCTTTGGAGTGCCTGCGAGGCTCGCAGCGTACAGGTTGTCCTCTAAGTCGCGGTCGCGATGTTAAGCCGCCCAACTATTGGGTAGTTTTTTTTTCTCTGAGATATTATGCAACTGATAAGCAGATATTCAGAGCTCTATAGATGATTTGAATTTAGATTTTGAATGCTTTTCGGAAAGGTGATCTCTAATTTTTAGGTTTAGATAATGGGGATGTGAACGCAAAGCTGAGCGCAGATGTCGCTGGCGGCGCAATGGCTGCTGTCAAATCATTTTTTTGTGTTTAAACCGGCCTACCATCGTTATTGATAATATGTATTGTCCCTGGAAACTTAAGGAATTGAAATACGAACTTAAAAAATGAGGAGCATGGATAACTGGCAAGGGAACAGACCTTATTAAGAGGCAGACTTTTATATAATAAAATATTTTTCATCGGTGATATGTTCTAGATTTGGCATTTTTTTTTTATTTGTAACGAGTTATTTCTTACTTCACTCATGGTAGGAAATTTTACAAAAAAATGAGAGAACATTACTTTAATGTCTTGGTAATCTTTACGTTTTAGGTTAGAAGTTTTATTTTATTTTTGGCAATCAAATCTTTTAAGCTTCTGAAGACCAAGCAAATAACATTCCTACTGTAGAACTTTATCAATACCAACTACACTATATCGCCGAAGATTACCAATCAACATAATCAGAGTTACTTTGACAGGTACATAACATAACCTATAAATATGTATAGCCTTTGCCCAGTTTTTTTTAAGTGTTGCATGTTTGGGCAACAAATGAACTCCGGGGTTGATACATCCTAGTACAGTACACAGACACATAATCCAAAAATTAAAATCTACTGAATGATAGGTTACAAAATGTATGGATTTGACAGCTTTCAATGGCCATAGCGACGATGCGCCACCTATCGTGAAAAAATGGCACTTCACATCCCCGGATGGAGACGGAGACGGGGTATAGATTACGAATACCTAATTAGGTAGGTACCTTTAAAGGTAAATATATAAATATGATGGTTCTATGAATAGAGTACAACCCCACTGGTCCCACGAACAGTGCTGGCCTAGTGGCCGTAAAGTACTTAATAGCCGCGACTTTCGATTACCGACGGTCGCGAGTTCGAACCCAGTCACAAATACGCACCTCAAATTCAATCTGTGTATGGTTCACAGCTCTCAGCTAGATTTGCATGCCTCCGATTCCGAAGTGGGAAATTATAATCAGTTGTAATTTTTTTTTTAAAGCATTCTTGCCGGTTTCTTGACGATGTTTTCCTAAATAAGTAAACAAATTACATAAAGTACTATTGTGCGATTACATGCCTTTGCCTGAGTTCGAGTAGAACTCACAAACTTTTGGGTACAATTACCTACCCACAGCTACACCAGAGACTTTGTATACTCACGATCCTATCATTATTAGATGAAAAATTTGTTCAGATAAAAAAACAAGTTTGAAGCTTTCAATTTACTTGTTTTTAACTTGAAGTTTGCGCTTGGTAGAGACTGGTGAACATGGTACATACATAATATATAGGTTTTTGCAGGTTTCAATAGTTAACGAAGCCGAAACTATTATAATATTAGTTTTTGGAATGACTAGCGACATCTAGTTTTTTTTCTGTAAAACAAAATGTGACAGTCAAAATGTTTGGGTTGCCAACTAAACAAAACATCGTACCAAATGGTATTTTTTATACTAGATATTGTCTAAATAAAAACATCATGAGGCAACAAGATGGACTTGTACTATTTGTTTGAAATCGCAAATCCATTGTAGTATTATAAGAGAAAAATAGTGAATTAGAATATACACCACACTATTACTATGTACACCATAAAAGTTACAGAAAGTATAGAAGAAGTAAACATTACACTGGGTGACACAATGGGCGGCCTTATCGCTAAAAGCGATCTTTTCAAGACAACCTTTGGATGGATTTTAAAAATGAAAGGAAAAACAGTACTACTTACCGTAGTCATTAGTTTTATTTAGAAAAACCTGTTGCTACCGATTAAAAAAGAAAGAGGTTCTCAAGTTATCTCGTAAATTATTTTTAGAACATAAATAATGCAGTTGGAGGTTATTCAATTAATATATTTTAGTAGTAAGATTGGTACTTAATGTTAGAAACATTAAACACGTACGTCAAGATTGCAGTGTTGCCAACTAAGCAGATATTCCACTAAACAAGGTGGTGGAGAAATATTGCTTTTAGTGGTCGGTGTGTTGAAGTTCGATACGTTTCACAATTCGTTTTGTTTATGTTATTATATTCTGTGCGTTTTTCGGCCGAAGATACACTCGTTCGTTCATTAGCCATCACCGTATTGTTATTAACATCGGTCATTGTCGGTAATGGTCGGTAACTCTTCGTTACGGTGCTCCCACACCGCTGTTAAAAATGTTTACAAGCATTAGTAATCATTTTTTAAACAAACATTTGATCACAATGATAGTGCTTCCACACTTTGTATTGTAATGTATTGTGAATTGTAATAATGTAATGTAAGTAGTAATGTTTGTAAGCATCAATGTAAGAGTACAAAAACATTTAACAATTCCTCATAGAATGTAACAATTCCTAACATTTGTTAGTAAATGTATTAGTGTAAGAAAATGATTGTAAACATTTTAACAGCGGTGTGAGAGCACTATTACTCGGTACCTCTGATCGCTTTGAGATCGTTGTCACTCCAATCCGTTATTCAACATTTCGGCATTGGATGCCAACATTATAGACTTACATCGTTGCTCAGCAAACTTTTTTTAAAAACACCCATCACTATTTAGCAATATGAATGAAATAATATTAAACAAGCAGAGGAGTAGAATGGAGATAATCTTTTGACTGCTATATTAAAAATGCAACAAATATGAAATTCCATTAATGTTAGAATATAATACAAATTGTGGTCGTTCGATAAACAGCACAAACGGACTGTGCTGTCAAATCGCTACGATAAATCAATGTCGTGTGTATCGGCTATTAGTGGTTTTGGAAATTGAATCTGGTGGAGAGTTAATTTAACTCAACTGTTGGCAACACCGCCACACCGTCAACACGACGTTGAAAGAATGAAGTTTGGCGAATTATGTTAAATTAATATTTGATTTTATTTCAAGTTCTTGCTGAATTATAAATTACAATGCCACCAAAAATAATTCGTCATACCGCTGAATACATTCGGGAGCATTCCTTGCACAGTTTTGAGTTGTAAACGTGTACATAATAATTTTTTCGTCGGTAAGTAATGGGGACGAGATTTTAAAAACGATTTGACCTTGGCATTATGTCAAGTGTAAAGCAGCGGTTGATTTGATTGAGTGTGTGCCGGAGGAACATCTTTGGCAACAGTTGTGGCAAACATCTAGCGTCCAATGGCACGTTTCCGTTTAGTATTGTAATCTGAGTGTTGACACCAATAATGTATTATTTATAATAGTGCTGAATACGATAACGGCCTGTATTTCAATATTTTTGTATTATTCGCGCTTCCAACAAGCCGCTTAATATTTTTTTTTTTATCGTTTTTACTAATTAAAAAAGGTTTGTTATTTTACTTAATTAGGAGCTTAAAGTCATGCCTTTTTAAGAAAAATATTTAATTATATTTCATTAGCTTATGGTATGGCTGGTAAAGGAGGTTTATTCTTCTTTCTCCTATAAATTGAAAATTCTTCCCTCTATATTATAACCTAATGTATGAAGTGCCCTTTGTTTTGTATTGTATGTAAATCATATCTTTAACTATTGTCATTGACCTACTTTTTAAAACTTGTGTTAATTGACATTATAACTACTTTCATTTGTTTTTAAAAAACATTGCTAACATATGGCCCTTATTTATTTATAAATATCTAGTTGAGGTTTATATTTTTTATTATTTACATGTTATAACTATTGATCTGGTGAAGATTGCGGGGATACGCTGCTTGCGGGATGCACGGGACTGGTCAAAGTGTCGACGCTTGGGGGAGGCCTATGTCCAGCACTGGACGTCTTTCGGCTGATATGATGATGATTATGATTATAACTATATGATCTACTTCCTACTCCATGCTCTAATTGCCTGTAATAAACAAACTATTTGTTCCTTTCCTTCCCTGTATGCCCAATTATCCCTAACAGTATAATCAGACATTGAAACTTTCGGGTTTCATAATTGAAAAACAATATATCACAGGAATAACGGGTTTCGGTCGTTGCAACATGGCCGAAACGTCGGGTTAAATTGGTAAATAAATAATTGAAATCATTGGTGTTAAATTCCCACGATATGTTGTTTTTCAATATAAACTGACTTAAAAACGCTTTAAACCAGTAGAATTCAACATTAAAATCGCAAAGCTTAATGTAGTTCAGGATTTTTTGTGTGTTGTATAGGCCTGTTAGTGTAGTTTTAATCCAAATTTACAATTTCGAAAAAGGTGTGCTTGCTGCGCATACAGAGCTGCGGTTTTGCTTGCGTATTGAATTTAATTTGTTGATTAATGCAGTTTATGACTTATAGAGAAAATGTGAAAACGTCTCAAAATTTTGCAGACATTCGTATGGTGCGCAGCCCAAGTTTTCTATAGTTGCAAATTTGGATTCACACTAAACTTATTGGTCCATACATAAATCAGAACTAAATCATGTTTTGCGATTTTAGACTTTTTAAGTGTCGATTTCCAGTGTGCTTCAAATGATTATATTTATTTTCAGGCAGCTCAGCACAATACTCATTAAAAATGGAAGGGGTCGTCACAAAAAATATAGCAAACGCACTCAGCACATTGACTATACTGTCATGTCTGTTCCTAAAAGTACCGCAGATTTGTTACATCAGGGAAAAGCAGTCTGCAGAAGGGATCTTTATTCAAGCGATGCTTATGGAAGTCTTCGGGTAAGTTCAATATTAAGCCTCTTTTGTCCCATGTATTCTAACTTGTCATTACTGGATGATGTGTGAACAAGATTAATTAACGTTTACAGACTTTCTGCTGTCTTTCCATAAGAGAGGCAAAAAAAATAGTGTTTTACTTTTTGGAGTTGGTTTTAAAACAAATTTTCATTGTATTATAAAAATTATGCTGGCAAAAATATATAGGAAATACCTATGTATATCCCTTTTTGTGGTAAAATATTTTGGATTTATAAAGTAGTGTGTTAAGTTGTGAATTTTACAAAACTAAACAGCCAAACAGTTGCACTTACAACCTTCTTCTATAGACACATCACATTCATATATTGAACTCTTTCATTGTTAACTGAAGAGAAAGAGTGTTATATAATTATATTATGGTTTTATTTAGTCTATTTTTACCAAACATGAGGTTAAATCACAAAAGATGAGGGCGGGCTTAGCAAAATAAATTAATTTGACATCAAATCAACCCACTTGTTTTTTTATAAATAGTATGCTGTTGCTGCTAAGTGATCTTAGTTAATTTGCGAGTGACGAGTTGTATATAATTATGAGTGTCATAATTATTGGTTGTGTTTTGTTTGACTAACTGTATAATTTTATTTAATATGCAAGCATATAAAAAGCTGTGAAGCTAGGGCAAACATTGCGGCCTTACATTACATAGAAATGGATTAAAATATTACAACCCACGATTTAGTGTGACCATCTCACACGTGTCTCTGCCACAAGTTATTTAAATTACTATGAGGCATTTAAGCCCTACTTTTGAACCGGCTTGACATGGATTTCGGTAGTTCTATTTGAGTGAAACGAGTAAAGGTTATCAAAACATTTAATAAATGTGTAGAAAAGTCATTTTTGTACAAAGAAAATATTTCCAAAAAAAATAGCCAGGGTGTTGGAGGAGAACCAACAGAACCCATTTTCAGCAGTTAGATGAATTTAAAGTTTGTTTAAGAAGTAAAATATCGCAACGTACGCAATTCAGATACTCGGACTGTTGAACTTCATATTCGATAAATGGTGTTGTGCATTTCGCGTCATTTATGAATGGCGGTGTTAAGATTTTCCGCGGAAGAATGACCATAAAAAAAAAATGTTAGGTAGTTAGGGTCTCTACAACCCGCCCCCCGCGCCCCCGTGCGGGTATACAGCGAACCAAGGGGTCAACTCTATGTCGAATCAACGATATATCTTCAAGGGCTATTTCAAGTGTGGCTAGAGTAAAAATAATAATTCGAGGCTAAAAAAATACGGTTTATGAGGTTTTAGGTCTCTCATCATACTACTAATGTTAATAATGACGTTGAAGTGTGTGCAATGTTGCTGCCGCTATTGTTCGTCTGAATAGCCTAGTGATAAACGTGGTGGCCTTCTACACTAAAGGTTGCGAGTTTGAGTCCCAGCTATGGATAGGTATTATTTTACCGACTTTCCAAAAAAAGAGAAGGTTCTATGTTCGATATTGTTTTATTTCTGTTTATGTTCACCGACATCTACGTCAATTTTGGACCGATTTTGAAAATTATTTTTGTGTTTGAATGAGAATGTTTCCAATTTGGTCCCATTTACATTTGGTGAAGATATGAAGTAGAACTTCGTAGATATACAATAGAACTCTTCTGACGGTAAATCTCTCGGGATTGCTGCAATCGCATGTCTGTTTATTGTTTATACCATTTCATAACATACATCACGCCAGTACGCTGTAAACGGGTTACGCGATGTGTACAGTTCACCTTGGTACACCCTCATTTCACCGGTTACGTTCAAGTTTCATGATATTCGGGTTATCTATTCTGGCATTATAGGTACCTTACTAAAGAACTTGCCTATCAGGTACAACTAAAATCTGAAAATAAATCTTTTTTTCAAAAAAATACTACAGATATCCAACCAACCAAAGACACCGACTTCCAAAAAGAAAGGAATTTTTCACTTCGTAGTGTTTTCAGTTGGAAGTCGGTAGTATTTTTATGAAAAAAGTTATTTTTATATTTTCGTTTCGGTGTGGTGTTCTGGAGTGCTACTAGATGGCGCGCAGCAAATCTGTCCTTACTTTTTTTGTATGAAGTCGCTATTTTTCTCCCTAGAGTAAATAGTATTCTGTGCAGTGGACGCTCGATCTAGGTTTTTTTTTTTTTTTTATTTGTTATAGGCTCGCGTTTGACCACTATCTCGCCTGATGTTAAGTGATGATGTAGTCGAAGGTGAAGCACGCTTGCCTAGAAGTAACCTATTCACTCTTGACTTGAAGACCCCTAGGTTGTAGCTATCAGGAAACAAAGACGCCGCCCGGCAGGGAATTCCACTCCTTAGCTGTACCTACGCACAATGAAAGTATTTTCGAAACGCTTTGTGCGTATGGGTGGGATATCAACCATATAACGATGGCGCATTGCCGTACGTCTTGTGGTCCGATGATGGAAAGGGCTAGGCGGAATCAAATTGGTAGGTAGAAAGATAAGTAAAGTAGGTAGGTCTAGGTAAGTAGGGCAGGTACAGGTAGATAGATAAGTAAGGTAAGTAGGAAGATAACGGGAGCGAAGCCGCAGGCACAGCTAGTATTTGACTAACTCTAACGCTAACCTCATAGTTAATTATACTATGACATGCGTTGAAACATCATAATCACACTTAAATCCACAAAGCCCTTCAGGTGAATACGAACGTTGAGATGTGTTGGAATAGTGACTGTTAGTGACAATTAACCATAGGCTTGTTATAAGATTCGAATACATGTGACATCCACCAACCTGCATTGGGCCCGCTCTGGATTACGGCCTATACCTTCTCACAGAGATGAGGCCTGTTTCCCAGCAGTGGGAACATTAAAAAGGCTGATAATGATGATGATTATAATAAGGTAACTTAAACAAAATGTTTAAGTTATCTCTTCTTCTTAGGGCTTGGCTATCAGTCTACTTAAAAAGTTTTTCTGCAATTGCTGATCAAAAACTTAATCAAAAGAAATATTTTAATCCAACTGCGCTTCTCTTCTTAATCTTGTAAGATCAGTGAATTTAGCACTATCTCTCCAAGATAATTAATTTTCATTCTTTACACCCCACAGACTCCGATAACTATTGTGTACTTAGCATTGAAGAGACTGATTATTGCAGAGTTTAATCACAATTTAGCGCTTATCTTGAGCACTAGACTGAAATACAATGTGTGAACTAGATTGTTTGTCTGACATTCTTTAGATATCATGTGATGTTCAAACTATTTTACAAATAATAGTCACTAAGCATACACGTAACTGTACCTATATGTGACGCACGGCACATAATGCATTCCTTTGTATACAAGTAGTAGGATAGTTTTCAATTATCTTGATATGACACATTTTAGTTTATGTAAAAGTGATTAATGAACAATTTTAAAGTATGTTAGTTTTACAAAACTAATCTAGTTAGATTTGGATTTATGAACAAGTATTGCTTTTAAAATTACATTTTATTAAACCATGAATTTTCCATTCATGAATACCGTCAGTTAGGGGTTTTAGTTACCTATTATTACAACTACTACTACTTAAGAGAAAATGCGGTCGCAGGCATCCTACTGCATATCCTAAGTAAAAAGTCATAATTTGAGGTTTTAGCTCTCGCCTATTTCCTCATATCAATAAATATTGTGATAAACAAATACAAAAGACGAGGCTTTCATGGGAGTTGATCCTCGGAGAGTGTGCGATAGAACTTCACAAAATGTTTCAGCCTAGCCCTCTCCATCATCGGACCACCAGACGTTCGGCAATGCGCCATCGGTACATGGTGGACATTCCCCTCATACGCACAAAGCGTTTTGCGAATACTTTCATTGTGCGTACAGCTAAACGGTGGAATTCCTTGCCGGAATCTTTGTTTCCTGATAGTTACAACCACAGACATAGATCTAAATAGATGACGCGATTGTATGTACTTCGCGTGCCAAAAAACGGAGTAAAGTTACGATCAATGATCGTAAGCTGTGCTTTTCATTTAGCACTATCGGCACCGGAAATCCACCGAAATCTAGAAAAATGCCTTTTTATGCCATATTGAGCTGTAAAGAATGTTTAGAAAAGTTGGCCGAGCCATTGGAAATGTATTCTATCCTGGGAAAGTAAATTTTGTTTTATATTGTCTGTGAAAAAGTGGCATGCTTGGATTTCATACGGATGGAGGGACTTGCGTTACCTATGTAGATTTATGTCTGTGGCTACAACCTAAGGGTCTTTAAGTCATAAATAGTTTACTTCTAAGCAAACGTGCTTTACCGTCGACCACATCATAGCTTAACATCAGGCGAAATAGTGGTCAAACGCGAGACAAACACAAAAAAATAAAAATATCCATTTAAACTTGCCGACACATAATGAGCATAGCATAGTCAGCTTATAATGTTCCCACTGCTGGGACACAAGGCTCCTGTAAGGGCACATAGTGAGCAAGCGTGGTGAATAATGCAAGTTCTTTCAATGCACTTCAAATTTGAACAAGAGGCCTTTGTCCTGTATCCTGTAGTGAGTCAGTTACAGGCTAGTATAGTTAGCAGTTATCGATATAGGTGCGTACATGTACTACGCACTAGATTTGGCAATCCAAACACCCAGTCTGTTTGACTGAACTGTACTGCAATCCGTATACCTTACTTCAAACTATGTTGAACGAAACGAGTGCGAGTAAAGCGCCATGAATTTCATGGCGTATACGACTTTTGATCGCGAGTAAACCAAACTCTATAAGCGATCTAGCACTGCATGTTTTATAAGTTTGATAAGACAGCATTAATAATGTTTAGCGCTGTAGCGCAGAAGCATGAGAATGTATGCCAATGTTAGCAGTTAACAATGTATTCCTCTCACTAGGTTGACCTGAAGCTCTTGACAAGTGACAATTTATCAACGAAAGTTATTGGTAAAATGTATGGGATTAATCCCTTACTTTCCAGTATTTCGACCATCACTAGAATGATATTTTGTCTAGAAACTCTTTGGAAGGTCGTAAATATCTGCTGGTTGTGAAAAGCCAAGAACCCACCGACGTAGCGTAGCTTGGAGATGGCCTGTATCCAGCAGTCGAATCTACATCGACTCGTGGCTGAAATTGACGATGATGATGGAAGGTGAAAAAAAATAAGTTAGTAAAAATTGTCGTTTTTGTATTTCAGATTTTCAATAATGACGCTATACAACTTCACAAACAACTATAGCATCATGACGTACCTGGAGTATCCAATAATATTGCTACAAGTCTACGTAATGTTCTACTACGTCTTAAAGTATAAGAAGATGTTGACTTGTTCGATAGTGCCTATAACTGCTGTTCTATACACATGTACGGTGATCGGATTTATGGTGGGCGCTTTCCCGAAGACCATTCTTTCGTACATGGTGGTGAGTACCTTTTTCTATTCATATTTTAAAGTTGGATGAATGGTATAAAAGACAAAGGAGTGAATGATAATGAGTCGATGGAGAGGAGAGAAAAGAAAATGGGACTAGGGCATGAGGAATAGAATAGAATATACTTTATTGAATACCAAAAATAAAGTAACACATCTCTTTTAGAAGAAATCTTATTTCTATGAGTACGTAGGCGGTCTTATCGCTGACAGCGATAAGACAACATTTGTATCTACGCTCATCAGCATTCGGGCTGTTGCGTGTCGGTTTCGTTCCGATCTTTTTGGTCGATGTTCGATACTTAAATAACAGCTGACTTTATTATATTAGACCTGTGAGAATTGATAACCTACAAAAATAAGTATTTGTTAACAACAAAGACTTATTTTTGCAGGCCATCCTCATTTGTAAAATTCATGAGTACTGCAGTTATGGCAAAATAATGTAACGGCTAGGTCTGCGCAGACCGCTAACTGATAGGTAGGTAGTTAGCTGGACAAATTAATACATATATTAAGTTAAATAGATTCCACAGCTAGGTCGCGGGTTATTAACTAAGGTCAATGTTCTGTTCCGAGCACTATCACACAGTATATAGGATAGGAAGGGTACCGTCCTTGGTAGCACGTGGCAGACGTAGGGACCTGTTCAGCACAGGCTCAGCAATAGGCCAGACGGCCCTCGTTTCTCCCACAGGAGTACCCGGCGACAGCTTGTCAGCACCGGCTCGCGTGGGGGTAGGCCGCAGGTAGGCAGGCCAAGACCTGAGCAGCGTGCGTAGGTAGCGTGCAGGTAGCTAGCAGCGTGCAGCAGTGACAAGGGGTCTAGCCCTCAGACCGTACGAAAAGCCCTGGAAGCACCATAGGGTGCGCATGTTAGATGCGGTGCAATTAGCAGCAAGCCGCATGCGATGTTCCAGTTTCTTCCCCTGTTTAAGCCAAGAAACTGTATGAGAAGCATTTCAGATGAAAGCTCAGCACATCGCAGAGGTTTACAGGTAAAGAATTTGCAAACATAGCAAGCACATTATTAGGCAGATACAAAATTAGGTTAATTATGAACACGCGAGCATTTAATAAACATAAAATCAACGTGATCACTTACAATAACACAGTGAGGTACTATACCACCTCGATGCAGTAGAAATAAATACATATTACAATCTCCTGTGCGCTGGACAACTCCTAGCCGCGCGCGCCAAAAATGACAGCGCGAAATCAGATACTACATAGGGGATGAAATCTATATAGGTTATCCAGCGCAGATAAACAGGTGTAATTACTTCACTAAAGTGGAACTCACCCTAGGTCGGGGTACACAGAGTCCTGAGAGTTAGGGAATAGCTCTCATCAGCTAAGCAAGCGGAAACGAAATGACCGAGCGATAGCGTCCCCGGAAAACCAGAGTTGTGCCGCGTTTTTAGTGTTGAGGTTAGGAACCTACTAATTGTGATATTTCAGCATCACTCGACTATTTTCAGTTGAGACCCTCACTACGCTACAATAAGTATTTTAAAGTAAGAAGCACGGAACTACGAAGATGACATTATATTTTGGGAACTTATTTAGATTTAGCAGGAAATTCAACCCATTAAAATCCAGATATGATAGATGCAATTTAACATCAGATATGGCAATCAGGGCCAGGCAAGTGATGCAGTGTCCGATGACTATTGTTGCAGGCGGAAAATTATACAAGCTGTCCTGTATTGGGAGCACGCAGCTTCACTTACGTGCATGCAACTAGACCGTTATCAACAACATCCATCGTGGCCTATTTTGAGTCGTGTGATAAGTGAGGCTATATATTTTGAAGAAACGGGAATGTTTTGGTAGCTGTCGTTCGGTTGCACTATTTCAATCTACCTGACATATTGCCAATTATGTTGTGGTATGCTTCCAGTCTAATAAGATTGATATTGATATTTTGAAGCGAAATAGTCTGCTGCAGTCTGGTTGCACTTTATCTCATATTTATAAAATATCGTAAGATGAATCGTGAACTTCAAGACAGTTTGCCTTGGAGGACTACTGCGGACACCCTCAGTCATGCCATAAAACATCTTGATTGTGTGCGCTAATCGCTCAGCGTGTTTAAGTTCCTTTGTGAGATGAAAAAACATGTTTCGTCTATAGTTCATGTAAACGGATGTTAGCAAAACATTTATAAGAAACTACAAGTTAAGATGCATTGTTTTAACTAAGGTAATTAACTCGGTCTAGACAGCACTAATTGTGAGCCGTTTATATTTGCTTAAGAATTGGGGGCATGTGTCATCCTGAGCAAAAGGCATTTACTTTTACAGCTTATCATTTATTTATTTACTAGCTTCTGTTTTCTTATCCCAAGGGACCGGGACCGGGATGAAAGTTAGCCTATGTGTTATTCCAGACTATAATTTATCTCTCTACCAAATTTCATCCAGATCTGTTCAGCAGTTTTAGCGTGATTGAGTAACAAATATGCACACATCCATCCAAACTTTCGCATTTATGATATTAGTAAGATTCGTTTATCCCTGCACTAGAACGCCTTGCCGCAATTATTCAAATTTAAAATAAATAAAGTAGTACCTATCTAACTTAAAAAAAAAGCTTTCTATCCAGGTTTCGTCACGATGTTTGTGTCCTTCACCGTTATCAGCGATGTCCTTGGACATCGCTAACTTAGAAAGTACATTTGAATTGATAAACTCATTATCTTTCATTGTTATTTATATATAATATCGGTTGTAATGACAACTCGTCACACTAGCTATCTCGTCGGTATCTCTAATAGGTCTCTTTCACTAATACGTCACTTTGTACATGTAATTAAATATTCATTGTATTCTGTTTTTAGTATTTGTTGGTATAGCGGCAACAGAAATACATCATCTGTGAAAATTTCAAATGTCTAGTTATCACGGTTCATGAGATACAGCCTGGTGACAGACAGACAGACAGATGGATCGTGGAGTCTTAGTAATAGGGTTCCGTTTTTACCCTTTGGGTACGGAACCCTAAAAATGAGCATGTTCTATAGTAAGGTCCCTAAAGGATTGTCAAAATACCCTTAATAACTCAATTTCGAAATCAAATATCGTATAGTCAGTTTATTTAATTGGGAAAATGATTTTATTTCTCTTTTTTTAGTTTTCGTACACAATCACTAAAAATAAGCATGTTCTATAGTAAGATACCTAAAGGATTGAAAAATACCCATAATAATTCAATTTCGAAAACAAATATCGTATAGATACGGTTTGAGTTTTCCAAGTGGGTCAAATCCGAAACTACTCGTATATGGAAACGTGAAGAGTCTCGGCGCCGATTTTGATGAAAACAAAAATTGTATCATTCCATTTTTGAAAAATTTATATTCTTCGCCAGGTCCCGGTGATTTTGAAAAAAAAAACACACGCTGTACTATTACACGATCCGATAGGGTCGCTCATAAGGATCAAATTTTGGGTAATGCTATTGCATTCTGATACAAAATTCGGATTCGCGATTAAAGAGCAATTATTGCGCAAAAATCGCTATCGTTTTGCTTTAGCAAGATACGTAATAAGCCTACGGGTCAGATTATGCCCACTGACCTTTATCAAACTCTTCAATGAGGAGGTTATGTAGGAAGTGTTTGGCACGCCTATTAGGACCCGATTGATGGGACTTCAATAAATAAGAAGAGTACAGTGAACTCTATAAGTATTTAATCAAGGTATTGATTAGCACATCTAAATCAAATCAACACGTTTTACAAATCAAAGCCGATTCTAAATTCATATGCACGTTAAAATCCAAACAGAACTATTTTCCTATAACTAGCTACAACCGCGGGGTGTGTAATTCAACAGCGAATAGGTTGCTTTTAGACAAGCTTGCTTCACCGTCGACCACATCATCACTTACCATCAGGTGAGATAATAAATAGTGGTCTAACGCGAGTCTATTGACAAAGTCCCTTCTGCAGGCAACCAACTACTTACTGAACACAAATACCGAATTACATTTACTACTCAAAATACCAGCACCCTTATCGGCAAAGATTATGAACAATCCACCAATCACATGGCGAGATGAAAGACGCGATGTGGATTTCCGTCTATGTGATTGGTCGATTGTTCATACTCTTTGCCTTGCCGAATTCATTACGCAACAAGGCTGCTGGAGTCTAGGAATAGAAATAGTTTCACCGAAATTTTTCCAATGAAATTCAACAATTTAATTAAAGATACAATGGGTGTGCAAACAACGTAGGCATTTCCAATCACAACGATTCGTTTAAGATGCATATGTTTAACGAATCATTATATAGTTCTTGTATGTACATATCTATTGTTTATGTATCATGGAACACATAATTTGTTTTGATCAAGTGCGTTGCGTTTCACACTTGGCTGAGCGAAGCGTGGGTACGGAAGGCATTCTATGAAATGTTTATGAATATGCTGCTGTATAATTTGTTTAAAAATAACTATATGCAGAATATTTTACGCCCGGTTTCTCAAAACTCTCGGGCTGTTAACGTAATCGACGAATAATCGCCGGTTATCTGCTGTGATTGGCTGTTGAAAATTCTTTAAACCAATCACAACAGATAACGCTTTCTTGACAATTTGTCACATTAATTTCGCGATAATTTAGGGTTGAAAAAAACCGGCCTTTGGGCTACTGCACTGACTCGGATAGTGGCTGTATATAAACACCAAAATCTCGATGTCACATTATCAACAAATACGCACGGTAGCACTCATGGAGATCGCCATGAGTTTGCTACCGTGCGTAGCAAAATCGAACGAGCGAACTGGACGTTTGCGGCGGTGCATAGACAATGTATGACTAGTGCGCCTTCAGGTTACCGAATCGGTCAAAAAACCGCTCCCGTCGCTCCGACCGACGCCGACGTTACGGCTCATGCAATCGAACCGGACGTTAGGATTTTTAACCGCACGGGTAGAATCGTGCGTGTGCCGCGCACGGACCCTTTGTATGAATTGACGCCTTCGGGTGCCCTGATCGGGGAACCGCGTCGGGGAAACCGATGAGAATACCTGATGTGTGTGGACAGCCTAACGGTAATTAACATAGGGTGACAGGTTATTCGACCTCCACACAACCCAGTACCTACGTAGACACCTACGCTCGTAAGCTGTTTAAGGTCAAATATGTAATTAATTTAAGATATTAATTAATTGTGTACTCGTTTGGTCTTAGTCCAAATATACTGGCGTTGTTTTCTACCATTTGTAACTTATTAAATTAGCTAGGTACACATATCTGCACATTATTGGAAAGAAGCCATCTTATCAATATCTTTTAAGTGTTGGTGACATTGATAAATGATTGTTGTATGATTCTTTATAATTTTAGTAAATATGGTATAGTTCTACATCGTTCACAAGGACAGTTCCGTATAAAGCAAACAAAAAAAAACTAATGGCCGTTTACACTATTACTAGGTCACATCTTAAGGCGATATGTACGCCCCAATGTTAACGCAATACTGGCCGTGCGCCCGTTCGGAGCCAAAATATCAATATTGAATCTCCTTTTGAACCGTTTTGTTTGCAAAATATTATTTGATTTACTTATGCTATTTCAGTTATGAAGAAATACCAGCCATCAATTTTTCTGTGTAAAAATATTTTTAAACATCCAAGTCGTTTTGGAGGAGTATCCAAACGCGAAAAGTATCGTGTTGCTAATTATTTTTTTAATGCAAAATTATTTGTAATACGAAAAAACCATGTTTAAAAAAATAATGTACGTGAAACAATAATAAATATATATTTTTTGCAAACCTTTTAACTTAGCCGTTACTAAGGAGTATGTTTTAAAAAGTTACCGTTTTACGGCACTAAAGCGGATGTAGGCCCTTACTTAACCGATTGTGTGTAGTAATTACCGAAATAATTAAAAAGCCGTTGTGTCTAGCGTGGATCCACGTTTTAGACACTCAGGGGTTAATGCCTCAATTTTCTTCTTCGTGTTGCTTGCTGGCAAGTCGTTCAAATTTGTTTGGCCCAAAACTCAGTCACTACCACGGATTCTCTCATTCTCACGGATCCTTGATGGCAGCGCATACATCACCCTGGCTGTATGCTTTGGGGCACAGAGGGTCAGGACAGGGAGTGGAGCTGCTGTTCTGTCGAGGTATCCCCATTTTGCGAGGTCGGAGTTACACCTTTCTGCTTTGGTTCTGAGGCGGTTTGGGGACTTCCGGAATGCCTAAATAAAAACACTCTGTTTTATTTTGAGTAGGTACTATACTATTTAGCGTTAATTTATGTGTGTGTTAACAACGGACATTAGGGGCCTACCTCAATTTGACGCCGTAGTAGCGAGGTCGTATTGCAAACAAATATAATGACGGCGTAAATCCATGCTAAACTCAGCTGACGTCCGCTTAACTAGGCAGTCAACAGTACATTTTTTTGGCAGTGCGACCTGGTTTTGCCGCAATGCAATTGCACCTCATAGAGGTGGAGTCCAACCCAAATCTGTTTGTTTAAACCTTTAGTTACATCTGCATTGCCATATCATCATTCACATACCAGTGAGTAGATAAAAAAAGCTCATAAAATGAAGGAAATAATTTTGCAGATACTATCAGCAGTATTAGCATCCCTTAAAGGGTAATTGAAGATAAATCCCATCTGTCAATGATTTGGCATTGCTCATGCTCACCTATCAATTACAAAAAAATATCCGCTGTATTTCTAAGTTCTGAAGACAACTTGAACGTACAGACGTTTTTTCACCTACATATTATTACTAAGGCTTAGCACGCATTGCGATTTTTATTCGCGCGACTTTTATGCGCGCGAATTTTTGTTCGCGTACTGAATTTAACTAACACGCACTGCGGATTAAATTCCGCGCGATTTTTGTCTCCTTCTACCTGTTCATAGCGTTCAAAACATTCGCGCGAATTTAATCCGCGTCGCGGTGCGGTGGATTCTGTGGCAAAACACGGTTTTCTTGCGGTATTATTTCCGCGCGATATTTTTTCCGCAATGCGTGCAGCTTCATACAATTCCATAGGTCGCAGAATGAGCGGCAAAAATTCGCGCGAATAAAAATCGCAGTACGTGCTAAGCCTAAGTGACAAGAAACATCGCACAAGATCGACTTGTCAATTGGACAGAGCGATAGGTTAATTGAGTCGATTGTGATGTTATGTCAATCTGCAGGCACAGTATCCATATCTGTTTATGTGTTTTGGACAAATTTGGACTTTACTAACACGTACACAACAAACAAATCCGTAATTACCGAAACATATAAAAAGCCATTGTGTCTCGCGTGGAATTTGGATCCGGCAGTCAAGAGTTTATCGGACTAGCTTGTACCCGCGATTTCGTCTGCGTAACATTAGTACGCAATAATATTGTAGGTCTGTGGGCCGCTTTACTTGAGAAATTATTGGTTCAATAAACAGACTTTATCCTATGTCGTTCCTAGGGTCTCAAACTATCTGCATACAATTCAATCTAAATCGGTTCAGCGGTTTAAGCGTGAAAAGGTAACATGCAGACAGAGTTACTTTAGCATTTACCTTTAATATTATTATGGATATGGATACTGTAAAGTTAAAAGTGGTTCTGCAAAGCTGAACATCGTCTCTCAAACCTGTTTGATAGTCTCTCTTATGGTTGCCCTAGTCGACGGCACGAACTATTTTGTGCGCGGGGTTGTTTGTGATGATCAGTAAGAAGCTAGTTCGCGTACGAATACACACTTGCAAATTTGTAGCGAAATGTATGATGATTTAGGACGAAAACGAGCGAGCGAAATTTTATAAATAGACCTTTGGGAATATGGGTATCATGAAAAAGCTACTAAATGTATCTATTCAAATTATTTGCATTTTTTTATTACTAATCTTTCCAGTTTAGTGACTGTTTTGCAATTTTTCTTCTTCTTATGGTATTTATTTGCGCCCAAAGATGCATTAAAATTAGTGTTGAAAGGAAACTTTCGACACTCATAACTTTCAAGTATATTTTTTTAAGTAGTTTTTTGTTTCCATACGGGACTAATTTGATGAGACAAATTGATATATTTTTTTATTTTGAACGTACACCGTCAAACAGTGGAGTAATTGCCAGACTACGTTCGAATGGAAGAATAATCGACTAGGGCAACCTTTTAAAGAGCCCGGCGGCGACGCGCCGTTTATAGCTAGTAGTCTAATTAAACGCTGAGCCTAGCTCACTTATCCATTCAGTAAAACCGTAAGTATTGTAGATTCACAACATCCCAATAGTTGGAGTATCTTAAATGTTCGTCAATTTGCTCTTAACATGATTAAAAGAAGCCACCGATGCACAGACAACTGCCACCTTCTATGATTCCTGATACAGAAAAAGAAGCGTGTTGGTATTGAGAAAATTAATAAAGTACGTGGATGATTTTGCGATCGTTCCACGTGTACTTATATAAATTATATTTATATATTGGAAATGCACAATATTTACATATGTTACTCTATTTTTGTTTTTTTTTTATTATCGGTAGCTAAGTGATGATGTGGTCGACGGTGTAGCATGCTTGCCTAGAAGTAAACTATTGACTCTTGACTTAAAGACTTCGAGGTTGTAGCTATCGGGAAACCCAGACTCCGGCAGGGAATGCCACTCCTTAGCTATACGCATAATGAAAGTATTTCCAAAACGTATAGTGCGTATGGGTAGGATGTCCACCGTGTACCGATGGCGCATCGCTGTACGTCTTGTAGTCCAATGATGAAAAGCAACCGACAAAATATCGCCAAGCTGACAACACGGTGACGATGTTCAAGGCTCTTGAGCTTTGACTCGACTAGTGCCTTATTGCCGATGAGCCTCTTGGCCAGTTTTTCGATCGGCTCTAGTGCATCAAGCTGGTATTTGGCAGATCCGTCCCAGAGATGAGAACAGAAATCTATATGGGCTTTTAAACATGTGTGCCAAATTTTATAGGTGTTTGTATGTATGTTTGTCCACGTACTTCTCCGAAACTACTTATCGGATCGTAATCATTCTTTTTTTAACTGGGTTAGGTATCTCACAACCAATTTCGATGAAACTTACCCTATTCCCAGTGTAAGTTTCATCGAAGTCGGTTCAGCAGTTTTCAAGATATGGTGCATACAACCGAACTCCTTGGCGACAAACAGCACGAATGTGTAAATTGAGTTACAAGGTGTATTTTGTCAATCCTTTAGATACCTTACTATCGAACTTGCTCACTTTTCAGTAATGGTGTACTAAAACTAAAAACATACTTCAAAAGCAAGACACTAATTACCTCCTTCTTTTTTTTGA
The DNA here is from genome assembly GCA_947562075.1 of Orthosia gracilis. Classification (NCBI taxonomy): domain Eukaryota; kingdom Metazoa; phylum Arthropoda; class Insecta; order Lepidoptera; family Noctuidae; genus Orthosia; species Orthosia gracilis. Next base: position 8,467,295 of record OX387268.1, read on the forward strand.
AGTCGGTAAAAATTGCAAAATAACTTTCGTTTCAGCAGCCGGTGTCTTTGCTACTTCTTTTTTTATCGTTTTTCGACACCGACTTCCATAACGAAAGTTATTTTTGCATTTTTTAGTGTTTTGCTTATAAAGTGGGTTTATTTTTTTGTAAAAATCTTTTCTCTCTTTTTAGTTTTAGTACACAACATCACTAAATTGCTTGTACGAAGGAGCGACTGGTAATTTGAAAATAACGAGAATTCCACTAAAGAGGTTGTTCGAGATGCCTGCAAACTGTCAATACTTACACGTGTTTGCTATTTCTGGATGCATTCAGTTTACCTGAGATCGTAGAAATACGAGTATGTCATTTTGTCCACCACACGGCCATGTCGTGTTCATTCATGAGTGCTATCAATCAATGTTTTTGTTGAACTGGTGAACTAGCTAGGCTGCCAAAGTCAGATTTTCTATGTGCTATGTAACGTATCTTTTCACACATAGGTAATTACGACTTTTTTTTACAATTTTGAATGTCTCTGAATCTTCTATATTTTATCATTCTTACCTGCGTAATTTTCCACCGTCAGATTTTAGTATTAGCCCACGCGGTCAGTGCAGGGCACACCAACACCTACTATCGCTCGATAGACGGAAACTAATTTAAATCGCATGTCAGCACTATTACTGTACCTACTTCAATTGCATAAATTACCTTTCGTTCCCGACTAGTTGTTCTCAATTGAGAGTTCGAATGTTCATGTCGATAGTCAACGTCTCGATTACAATATGCTAACGTTTTGTTAATAACGTGCACTTGTCTGCTGAAATTGGATACATTGTAGTATCCAATTTCAGCATCATCGAACAATTGTGAACACAATTTTCGTTGATCCCCATTTTTGACCCTGCCAATTGCTGCTATGATTCAAATTCAAATAGCCTTTATTTACAAACTTATAGGTAACTAATTTGACATATTTTTTGTACATAGGTATACCGTATCAGTTACGGTTAACAATTTGTTTTGTAAAATGCCATGATTAATAGGTACCTAATATTAACACGAATAATCTGTTGTTTCGATTACCAGTTGGGTCAAGATTTTTTTTTAGTTAATTATGTTTGCAGCTGTATCTACCAGTTGTTTTGTAACTAACTGAGTAAATACGCCTTTCCACAGAATGCTATTATTTTGAAACTCTGTCAAGAAAGTTTTCTCTATAGAGTTTGGAAATAAGTGCGTTTAAATATGTTTAGTTTAAATTAAGTTGTTTTCTGGAAATCGACAGTAAAATCTAACAAGAGTAACTCGCCCAGGCGATATCAAAATCACAGAAATATTTCCAGCATGAAATAAAACATCTCATGTCTCACGAAAGCGAAAGCCAATTGCACATGATCCTTAGACTTGATGGCACTGAACGAATGAGTTGATGCAGCTCTAAAACGAATGCCGGGACTCTGAATCGGCGACATCCTCAGGGAATTGTATCCGCAAACCCGCATCAACTCAATTCACGTGGTAATCATCATCCTCCAATTTTCAATTTGTCACCCGATTTTATTTGTTTATGATCTTTCATTTATTGTAACCTAATTACAAATGGCAATAAACTGGCCTTCAAAACGTAGTTCAACACTTTTGCAATTTCTCCTAAACTATAGCCGTCTTATTAATAAACGTGGACTAAGGTAAGATTATCTTTATTCCAAGGATTAGGTTGGTACTAACAAATTTCCGTATTAATAAACACGGAATAAGGAGAGATTATACTAATCTGACACTAGTCTCGGACTAAAAGTTAAACCATGGTGCTATCTAGTTTAAGGTCGGAATAAGAGTAGTGTAACTATGGCAACCACAATTTTTTTCCTTCGCCCTACTCGGGCAGGCTAAGGTCTTGGACCATACCGCCTCGTCTTCAGTGCATAATATCCTTCTTGAATTCTTTAGTATGCATTAGAATGCGGATGTAACAGATTCTAATGTTTTTTTCGAGTATTTGGCAGCAAATTGTATCGAGTCAGCCTTCAACTTAGCAGAGGTAGTCAATACTACAATAAAATTCTCCGCTCCACTATCCCGAGATTGCTTCTGTCAATGATTTCACATATTGTCCAGTTGCGTAGACAGTTGAGACACAAAATCACACCAATTTTATATCACAATATCCACTAGGAATCAATTTGCAAATAATTTTAACAACCGCTGAAATACGCTCAACTATTATTACATAGACTCTGAATTTTTATTTAGTTAATGTGAAACATTAAAAAAAATAAGTTCATTGGCAGCTGTTTAGCTTTAGACAACGAAATTACAAATCACGGATATTTGCAATACATAGGCAAGATCTATTTGTGGATGTAGATGCACAAGATGATGGCAATGTACTAGTGACACACACAATAAATAATAATATTAGAGGTTATGCGTCACGGGCAGCATTTATTAATGAAAATTATATATATATATATATATATATATAATATGTTATCATATTATATGTATTCATCATTATAAGTAATTTTTAAGTTTAAAGCTATTAAGATAATTTAAAATTCCCTCCTTCGCCTTTACTGTCAAATCTCTAAGGCAGATGTCATTTTTGCATTGACTGATATAAAAACTAACATGTTCTTCATTTGTAATTGCCAGCCACTCTGCACACCACTCAGCGGCTTCGCAAAGGTCACCTACATCTACGGCATCGTGAGCGAAGAGAATGCTGATGCCATATCGCTCACCACGTGGGTCATCTCCGTGGCTACTAACTTAGGTGAGAATATATTGCTCTTTAACGCATAAAAATCTATTCAAATGGAAAATTAACCTAAGGAGTATGTAGGGATCGTAGCAGGTGGCCTTTTGTAGTTTCTGCTTCCCAAATGAGAAAAAGGCGTATGTATTGTCTCCCTTTGCCGCATTTAGACTCATTCGTTCCATTGTGTGTATACTGTGATTTTTAATTTCGTAGACTAAACTGACATTTAGGGGTTGTCACTTTATCGTCACATAAAAATAGTGCCGTATCCTGACTATCCTGAGTGATCGAAAGTTAATCGTAAATCGAAATAGATCGAAAATGAAATTATTTCACGGCAAAAAAATAAATTTATTTAGAAACTAGCGGCCCTTATTTAGTTTCTACTCATTATCTCAGATTTCATTTTATCGAACGCATTTATTTTATTGTATTTATTCTATGTTTAAGAATACTGGTACATTTAAATATATTACGTTTATATTCATAAAACATTTATTTACACTAATTAGTAAATTTAAACTGAAGAGTCATATCACATCGATTCGATGAATCACTTATGATTGAGCCTTACCTACAACAAACACTATGCTCCGCGCTTGAACGTTTAAAAAAAATAAGGTCATTGGCAGCTGTCAGTTTAGTCTACGAAATTAAAAATCACAGTATAGTTTATGTATTAAAGTGGAACTAGACTGGCTACATCTACCTTATGTCGAAGGTGGAATGGGATAAACCACCAACAGTAGATCTTAAATAGCAGGAAACAACAACGCGGTTGAGAAACAGAAGGTGGGATGAGCTCTTCAAAGGATTGGCCCGCGATCGCAGTAATCCGGAATAAGTGGAACGAGGAACGGCCTTCTTTTGCTCCGTGGGACATTACAGGCTTTTAATAATAGTAACGTTATACCAACAAAGTACTTTTACCAACAGTTACTGCTCAATGAGTCTGGTTTTGTATCACTGGTTATGTCACTTATAGTCGTCAGTCGATAGATGGAGAACTCCATACGCACGATAACGCGCTTTCAATGCGAATGAGTGCGGATGCAGACTTCTCGCTGTAGTGAATGACGATTCTAACTGGCCGAAAGAGATAGTGATCCTCAAAATACTGGATACAACCGTACGAGTACGAGTCCGAAAATAAGGTCTGGCGCAAACACCTGCGGACCGTTTCTTTCCCATGTGACGTCAGTGTTGCACATCCATTGCGAGTCTTGCGATTCTCCCGTGCTGGAATTCGGTCTTCATATCATCATCATGACATCAAACAATTCTTTATCACAATATTAGTTACAAACCCGTTGCCTGTGAAATCGTTCATCATCATCATATCAGCCGAAAGACGTCCACTGCTGGACCTGGCCTTCCCAAGCGTCACCTCATTGACTCCGTTCGTTAAAATAAAATTTTGAAAATTGTCTTTTTGTTAAAGTATCTGCATCTGCATCATATATGCAGTGATTAAATAGCTGTTAATTTGAATTTACAAACACACAATTAAATTGTATTTATTTGTGTAAATGTAATAATACAAGGACCCCTACTAATTAGTTTTATTATTACTATTTCAGCACGCATATTCACCATCTACGTAGATTCAGAGGACATGAAGCTGATGCTGAACTTCTTGATATCAACGATCCTGAGTGCTGCGGTGTTGGGTACAGCCTTGTATTACAAGAATATATGTCGGCCAGATGACGGCAAACCACGACGCGCCCGAAAAGATGGCGTCGACATACACAGCCATTCCGATTAGGTTTGCTTATTTTTTGTTGTTAGAGCTTTCAGGGCCGTCTTAAATGCATTAGGCGCCGGGCCTCCTTGCAAGTAAAAAATGTCGTGTTATTTTTTTATGATTACGTAATAATAATTTTATAAATTATTTATTTATCAGGCCAAGATCCATGAATCAATACATAGTTATAAAATAATGATAATATCGGCTGATACTGTCCTACTGCCGGGCACAGGCCTCTTCTCTTACAGATTACTAAGCATAAATCAATGCTTGCTCTATTTCAGACTTATATTAACTGTAGAGTCTAATCGACCAATCACATAGACGGAAATCCACATCGCGTCTTTCGGCTCGCATGTGATTGGTCGTTTGTGATTCTTTGCCAGATTCACTTACGCAATATTACCGATTAAATCAATATGGACATTGATTGAGACAACTTAAAAAGATTGTACAATACATTCGCTTCTTGGTATTTTATGGAGAGCGAGTGAACGGTTGAACGAATTTTCAACAGCCAATCACAACAGATAACGCGTGCTTGACAATTTGCAACATTAATTCTGCGATAATTTTGAACTGAGAAACTCAGGGTAAATCTAAGATCTTGTCATGAGTATCCATTTTGTGCGAAAGACTATTAATACTATACGTAAGTTTCTACATATCTCCTCATTTCTATAAGGGGCTTGTACTCATTTTTTTTGTATATTCAAAGCATTGAGAGAAATTCCCCCGTTGAGATGCGTTCGTTAACTTTGAGACGTTCCTTAAAAACTATTGGCCGCTCGGTAGTGGACATAGGGACCAACGATATGCGTAAATTATGTTTCCTGCTAGCTAGCGCGAGCTCGTATACTTTTGTACAGTTTTTTCAAATGTTTACTTTAATTTTTTACATGTTAATATTGTTCAAGAGACATGTTTGATGGCTTAAATCGATTAATCTCAATAAGTACAAAACTGAAACACAAGAATTACCACGCTATCACATCTAGGTAAAGTCCCCGGCAGATAACAAAAAATTCAAAATCATTGATCCGACTTGTTCGAAAAGTATAATTACGTAACTTGAAAACATGTTTTTTTGTTTATGGAGATATTTTGATAATATTGATCTCAAATGAAAGGTATAAGCGTAGAACCATTGTATCTGTTTAAACCATATAAATCGGCTAACGCGTTTATGAGATATTAACTCATTACTGAATGCCAAGTAATAGGGTCAAGAACGCCCCTTACCGTGATACGTATGTATGATCGTGTTAGCGACACTCTCTTTAAAATTTGTTCGTATCTTTTTAAGGTTACGTACCCCAAGGGTAAAAACGGGACCCTATTACTAAGACTCCGCGATCCGTCTGTCTGTCTATCTGTCCGTCTGTCACCAGGCCGTATCTCATGAACCGTGATAGCTAGATAGTTGAAATTTTCACAGATGATGTATTTCTGTTGCCGCTATAACAACAAAAACTAAAATCAGAAAAATAAATATTTAAGTGGGGCTCCCATACAACAAACGTGATTTTTTTGTCTTTTTGTGGTAATGGTACGGAACCCTTCGTGCGCGAGTCCGACTCGCACTTGGCCGGGTTTTTATATATTGGAATACATTGGTAGACAGATGTTAACGACTTTTATTTTTTTGTTATCTGACGGTGGCTTTAGTGATCTACACTGAATTGAAGCAATCAAGCATTCCGATTTTGCGCAATGTGCCCTTTCCGGCGTGACCTTTGACCTTTGGACATTAATGCAGACTCAAACTCTTATCGGCGAACTGACTTTATAAGCAATAAAGTGACACCTCATTCAAGTCACTAAGGCTAATAATGATGGGAGTTACTGAAGCCAAACGATATATACCTTCTCGTTACGCTCCGACTTTCGGTTACACCTAACGATTTTAAAGATGTGTCTCATCAAAAAAATAACTTAAGCTCCGATTTAGCAAAGTGGAAAAGACAGTTGTAAACAACCAAAAAGGATTCCACAAGGAAAACGAAAAGGAATTCCTTTGAAAAATTTAGAAACGCGAACTCATCGGTGTTCTATTTCATCTTTGAAATTTTTTATTTAACTTGCAATGTGTTCGGGTCAAATCTTGCAACTGAATTTTAAAGCAATTATCCTCCACCGATTTATAGAAAATTTTGCATACACGTTTAGTTCGGATGACCATGCATGGTGAGCTAAGTGACCTCATTCTAAATCCAATATGGCGGACGGCCCAAGATGGCGGACTAGTTATTTTTTGTGCACTGCCATGATATGGGTATCAAATGAAAGGGTTTGCTGTGAAGAATACGAAAACGCAACTTTAAAAAAAAGCATCCACCATATTTCTACATTGCTCGGTGGAACGGCAGCCTTTTTAAGAAGACAGACACTCATAGTTTTAGTTAATAAAGGAACTCGTATGAAAGCGAAATAGTATAAGATTCGCATTTTTTTTTTTTCAATAAGTAACTCATATCAATTCTCATCAATCCTACTTATATAGTAACTAAGTAATAGTTATGTATTAAAAGATCGCTTTGCAATCCCGCTTGATTTTTAGCAATATTATTGATAAAGTCGCAATTGGAATAGTTAATGATCGTCGATAATTATGGCAGCTTTATACAATTTTAGATCGAAGTTGTTAAAGAAGGAATGTACAAAGTAGCGTTCTTAGATCGCTAAGAATTAACAAAACAATAAAATACTAATTTGATAGTGATAAATAGATTTTAGTTCAAGAAAAAAAATGCCATAATATAAATTATAAGTGTAATTTTTCACTCTGCTTGGCTTTAGAAAACACTGTCGAAAATACTCTGTTTCATTAATATTAAACTTTATAGACTTCTGGTCTAATAAGATGTTATTACGTAGGTGAATATATTTTTGTAACTCAGCGGCGTTCTAGAAATAAAGCTGATGATTAGAAAACTACTCGGATTGTGGTGTGTTTTCTGGCGAGATGTTATAGTTTACTGCTCGGTCTAAAAACTATGCACCTGGCGTTGTCACGACACTCTGTCATTGACTCCGGCAATTGGCACACGGCGAACGCGGGGTGCCGCGCGGGTAGGCGGGAAAGGGATCGCATTCCAGCGAGGTGCACAGTTATTTTAACCGTGTAGTACACTAAACATTGTCGCACATTGACTCATACTAACATTGCTTATAATACGTTATCATCGCGGAACCACGAAGCGTTGGCTTCGTGTATTTTAAATACTTTGAACATTTCGTAGATTGCACCAATTGAATATTATATTGGCTTTTAGAGACGCAAGGCTATTATTAACTTTTATATTTAATGGCAGTAGATTGCGCTACCACGTAGGTAGAATTAAATAATAAATAATCACATCTAATTTTAGAAAAAATAGTGTTACGTCCGTTCAACCTGTTACTTTACCTTTGACAGCTCAAAAATTAATGATTTAGTGTTGAAATAATGGGGTACCGATTCGATTTCTTATAACAATCGGCTTTAATTATGAATACATTTTAATCGATTTAACATACGGTAATTCATGATCTTATTCAAGTGAAGATTCCAGTTTATATTGCGAAGAATCCAACGATTCATCATAAACAAATCGCAACTATATTACTTGCATTTTTCTATATTTATATATCCAATATTACTTTTTTCAAAATTTAACCTTCATCGGAAGGACGAACCTCAATTGCAAATCTTATTTATAATTACATTATTTTTATGCAACAAATATGTATTCAATTTACAATGTGATATTTACTGCTACGTAAATTCGATATAACTGTGAATTTTAATTTACCGGAATAACGGAGCGAAAAAGCACGTCGTCGCTTCACTACTGTAAGCGTCCATGAAGTATTGCATTTTATTGTCTGTGATTGCCTGTTAATAATTATGAAATTTCATAGGCGTGCATCTGTCAAAAGTAAAATAATAGGCTGAACGGAGAGTAGCTGCATAATAAACGTAAAGAGAGAAAAATAACGGTCTATCTGAACATAGGGCAACACTCTCTAAGTAAAAGGCGTTTGGTTGCAACTGTGTGTAAATGAAATGTTTCTATGGGAATATCAGTAATGGCTCCTGTGTAATGTGTGCTCCTACGAATGAAGCAATAGGTTTCATCGAACAATGTTACATTGTCTTATTTAAGGTAATAATCGAAGCACACTACCTCCAATGCAAAATAATGAAGGAATTGATAGAATTGTAAACTCATCGCACAATATATTGCTTACCATGTATAATACTCACAACGGATCTTTGAGTCTCTGAATTGGCTGCAAGACCCTGCGCTGTAGCTATTTTTGTGTCAATGTTGACGGTGAAGATAGCATTGTATAACTGTCTCTTTCAGTCGCTTACGTTTGTCGCATCATCCTATCTCGCTTACTCTATCTAGTATACTCGATGAAAAACGAATTCTTGCGCAATAGTTGGCAGAGCCAACATCAGAGACATAAAAATCCACTGTGACTACTATACCTCATGTCCATTTAGTGATTTTAATTATGCTAGAATCTTCTTACCTCTTATGAAGAGTATAATATAATGCAGTTTTATGTAGATAAATTATTTAATTTTAATGAATTTATCTAATAAATAATAATTATTGTTATAGATTTATTTAGCTCGAATTTTATAGTTTATAATATCTAGTTATGACTTTATTCGCTGGTTGATAAAAAATAAGGCAAGGGGTTTAAAACGCAAGTGACCATTCACAAGTAATTGTTATATGGGGCGCGGTACCATCGACAGGTATTAATAGCATATTTTCTCTACTTCCAAACTATTGAACTAAACATTACTGTCGAATCTAATTGCAGTGTGGTTCCTACTGAACTAAAAACATACTATTCAATAGCTCTCGAAAGAGACCGCTTTCTTTTCTTACAGTACTAAGATTTTTAGTAAGACTGGAATATCTTATGAGACACAATAAAAATACAGAGTATAATGTTGGGACTTGCCATGCCATGTCTTGTCGAACCAGTGTATAATATATTCCTAATTACCGTCATAATATATTCCTGACACATTTGATATTAAAATTAAGATCGTAGTATAGTACTAGGTTATAAAACAATAGTAGTTTTACGTCTATGAGCACTATAAAATCTATCTTTATTCTAGTCATTGATGCAATTGGCTTTGAGAAATAAATTGTCAAATTATGTCAAAAACAATGTAATTTTAATCATGTTAACCGTTTTGTGGTATTTTTTTTTTGTACCATTTTGAATATTGTTAATATGTTATTTATTGAACGATTTAAATACTACTGACTCATTATAAAAAGTACTCAGACTTATATTGTGAAAAAAAAGTATTCGTAGCGCAAATCTATAAAAATCTCACCGTGCAAACTAAGGTAGAGTGAAGCTTGAAGTGAACTTTCATTCGATTTTGTTTGGATTCATTGACAGCTACAGACATAAATCTAAATAGATAACGCAAGTCCCTCCATCTGTATGAAAACCAAGCGTGCCACTTTTTCACAAACAATTTAAAAACAAATTTACTTACCAATGCAAGAAAACATTTCCAATGCCTCGGCCAACTTTTTCTGTATTCTTTACAGCTCAATAATAATATGGCATAAAAAGGCATTTTTCTAGATTTCAGTGGATATTCGGTGCCGATAATGCTAAATTAAAAGCTGAGCTTACGATCATTGATCGTAAATTTACTCCGTTTTTTGGCACGATATGTACATACAATCGCGTCATCTAGTTAGAATTATATCTGTGTTGATAGCTCACTTCACGATCATTTCGTGAGATGTTTACAGAATAGTTCGACTGCTGTGAAAATCTATTGGCGCTGTGGTGCGAATCTTATAATTTAAATGTTTGGCTGCTGTGATAAAATTCTATTTGAAATTATTGACATACAAGCAATCAAACGTAATACATTTTATCTACACTCATAACGTAATGTTCTTAATATAAATTCAAAAAATATTGTATAAGCACGTACTTTAAATTCGTGGATATGTAAAATTACAAAAAAAAACTACAGTGCAACATTTGCCATAGATTTTCAAACCAGTTGTTTGAAAATCTAATGAAATGTTGCTTCATTAAATAATTTTTAAATTTTTATAGCACACTTTTACTTTTTAATTTATTGGAGCTTATGGGTTTAAATGTAGAAAAGTAGTGTCATTGTCTATGGATGCGCGCGCTGTGCAGTCATGCGCAGTGACAATCTAAATTGCCCGCCATACCACATATTTTTTCCGTTTCCACTTTTGTTTAATTTCAACTGTATGAGTGAAGATAAAATAATGTATGCAACGGCATATAATTAAATATTAAACACTCGCGTGTTATTTGGCTTTGCCTCAAGTGATAAACCCACGCTCGTGTTTTAATAACCCCTATTATATGACCATTGCATAAACTACTATTTCATGTGTGATGTAATCACATTATACATGGGCCAATATCAAGTTACAATGTTTACTAACCACTGAAATCTCCTGACAGCTCAATCAGCTGACAGCAGGGAAGAAAAAAATATATTTTTAGTTTGCTCATAACTAATCTTCTAGTACTTATGACCTGGGACAATTTATGTTCTCAAACTATTTTTCATCTGTACTAACTTGGTTAAATCGATGTACAACAAACGCAACATTATAATAATACATCGAATTCTTTTTATTACTTTAAAACATTTGTTGTTGAGTAGACGGAGAGTTTAACATTTTCGGCCTGGTTACTGATAAGCAACATGCAGCGTGAAGTGGAACGTAACACCCTATTAAATAATAAAACTAAAATAAAATGATGCACAATTACTATGTATAATTTCTGGTTAATGCTCTTCTAAATTTCGAGTCATTGTCAGAAAACGACCAAGTGTTTGTCATCCAGGACGTCAAGACTGAAATTCGTTAGGGTTGGCAGTGACAGAAAGTTAAATATTCCCTGGGGATTGTAATCTTTTTTTTTTGATTACTTATTGACGATTTGTAATTATATTGTATAGATTTCTCAGAGAAATGGCGATTACAAATGAAAAATATGAAAAACTGATGGGATTTATAGGTAAAATCATTGTAATTTTGTAAGAATTTATCAATTTCATGGTGATATGTTGATAGCCTTAAAAATCAGGAATTTTTGTTGTTTGTAAACATTGTATCTTATAAGTGGCTCATGTATAGATGAATATGAAAGGTCGCTGTCATCGGTTGACGTTGATATGTTGTAATGTACGTAAAGATTGGGGGTCCTAATCGTGAATTGAAAAACTATTGCTATCGAAATTTAGTAAATGTTGGACAAAAATTGTAAAACCGATTCCAAAATTAATAAAACAAAAAATTATAGCAAATCAAAGGAGTCCTTCAAACCTTCCTCTAGGAATGGTGTGTCATTCTACACAAAGGAACTGTCCCGACGTACTGTACTGATTATTTGATTTATCTATCGATAACGATTGATTATTAGATGGTTATCTATCTATCGCCGGGGAACGGCACCGAACGCGATCGATTTACAAAATATAATCGGCATAATCAGATGAAAAACGCTAGTTATGTGGCACGGTTTCTTTCTATGGGATGAGGCATCTGCTAGTATTATATTATCTGTGCTCTAGGGTTCCCATGATAGCGCCACTTTTAATCGTTGCATTTTTTTATGAACACAAGTATTGCAAAACAGCTGTGACGCTTATACCTAACGTGTTTCAAGTTTGACTAATTCTATAATATTTCAAGCGCATAATATGTCGGCATTCCGTAAACTGTTAAAGATGTTCCAATATTGAGTAAAGTATTTTCCACTAAAGAGAAGACAAACTTTTGCTTTAATTTATCTTTTATATGTTTCCTGCAATCCTATGAAGTTGTCACTTTAAACTGTGATAACTACGGTTTGACTTGGAATTATAAGTTCAAATAAACTTTTATGGTGGTACGAGTAGTGCTAGGTCCATACATATATTTGTTTGAAATTCCGTGCCTTTTGAGACACAGAATATTGCGATATTACAGGGAAAACAAAGTTCAAAGAAACAAGTTAATAACTATTTAAAAAAAAGAATAATTTGGCTTAAATATGATGTTTATTTATACTTATTATTTGCAAATCAAACCGTAGTTGTCGCAATTTCAAGTAACACGTTACAAAAAACGGCAATTTCAATACCTAATATTTATTTTTAGTAGTTATTTTCTATAACTGAAATGCTATATCATAATTTAGAAACATAAAATTTATTTATTTTTTACAAAGTATTTGGTGCCATTTTCATTTTTATGTAACGAATTTGTATCATGTGAAATAGTGTAAGTGCCAAATAATGGTCCTAATCGCCGTCCAGCCTGTAATTTTACATTTGATAGCTCAAAAACTAATCATTTAGTGATGAACTGATGCGGTACCGATTCGATTTCTTATAACAATCGACTTTATCAATGATGAAATTTTAATCGATTTATCACATTGTTATTTTATTTTTGCTTTTTTGTATTGATTGAAAACAAATCAAATCAAATTTATTGCATCCATAATCCATCGCTTTATCGTTATAAAATCGCAAGTCTTTTACTTTTTACAAAATTTTACACTGCAATATTTATTGCTACTTAAATTCGAACGTTTTTTTTAAACAACGATTAAGCATGTCCCTTCACTACTGTAAGCGCCCATGAATTATTACATTTTATTGTCTATGGTTGCCTGTTAATAATTAGAAACTGCATAAGCGTGCATCTGTCAAATGTAAAATAGCAGGCTGGACGGAGGGTAGACGATTTAATTTATATTTGAGTTATGTCATTGAATATGTCATCACTGATCTTATTTCGAATAAATGATATAGAACAACACATTTTTTATTTCACTTTTTTATCAGGTTAATAAAAATTGCTGACTATAAAATAATGAAACCTGGTAACTGAAAGTTATATGATGGTCTACGAGTGTTTCAAATTTGGTTAAATGATGCACCTATATTGATGGGTTTTGCCTTATTGCGCAAGTAAATTCGGTAAGGCAAAGGGTTTGACCGCTATTAATCGACCAATCACATAGACGGAAGTCCACATCGTGTCTTTAATCTCGCATGCGATTGGCCGATCGATGGCGTTAAAACGCTTTGCCTTGAATTCGGCGAATTCACTTAAACAATTAGGCTGGGTAGACAACATGAACGACTAGAGTCGTACGCATCCAGAAAAACATGCCATTTCTGAAGGCTGACGAACGTCCGATTATTGTCCAGGTTTTCTACAGACCAGCGGCAGCGTCCCATGAGGCGCCTAAGACACCTTATGTGAAAATGACATAGCGATGCACGTTTATTTTCAAACTTGTAATGAAGAGACGAATCGCCATGGCAAGTGGCTACTAGGTACATGAGAAAGCTTCTCACAAGGACACAATTAGCAAGTTCCGCCTTCAGTTCTTCAGTCAACGCAAAAACTTCGCTATGTTCAAGAAAGGAGCCAGCTTAGCATAAAAATAAATAACAATGAATTAGCATCACAAGTGTTTATTAAAATATTTCTATGAAATTCACAACATCTATAGATGTACTCGCAACAGTATGCGCAGTAGCTGTTATAAAATCGCAAGAGCTATTTATTTAAAGCACAATACAATAATGGCAGATAATATCGCTGTAATATTTATGCCTTCACCCATGATATTTTACAATGCGGTATTTTACAATACCAACTGTATTGTGCCGATCTTTTATCGTGGTACGACTAGTCTCCTTTTATACCAGGGAGCGAACTAAGATATGTTTAAATATGCTACAACTGCGCCAGTTTGTTCACGACGCGACACACGACAAGACAAAATATGGTCACGATTCAGAGCTCCATGTATTTGTATGGACCGTTTGTTCAGTGCACAATACTGCACCACACGCGACACAATTTACAAACGGTTTTTCGGTCATGTCGTCGCGACATTTTTGTGATTGCGATTAAGCGGCTGTGCAACATAAGTCTAAGCTTGTTGACGACACGACACACCGCACCGCACGGCTCACGCGTGGTTCGTCACTCACGCTATAAAACAATAACATACAAGTACTAAACAATACAAGTGCACTGCAGTGTCGTTGCAGAATCGTGTCAAGTGAAAAAACGAACGAACGAAAGACCGTCTGCAGTATGTCGTGTGTTAAAAATCGCGACCGCAAATCGTGTTGTGCGGTGTCTCGTGAACAAACGACCTTCCAGTGCAGAAGAAAGCTGCACTATGCCTTGTTCCAAATAATTATGTTTTTAATAGCACATGTTACATGGCGGAATCATGGCTACTTCTTTGCACTTAAAACTAGGAACCATCGCAAGACACAATATCTAAAAAGCATAAATTTATTGAAATTTGATTTATTAAAATTTTAAAACTAACTAAACATTTTAAATAAGATCCCGTTAAATAAAATAACAACAATTAATAACAGTAGCGGCGTCAATAGTAGTAAAACAACAATTTATTATTTATATTCAGATGACAAACAAAATACACTTAACATTAAATAAACCTACTGAACTGTGTGTGTAACTGAACGAAAGTAATATAATATTATTCGAATAATTCTTAGTTCAAAACTATTCTACTTCAAAATCTTTATCAAAACTGCCAAGCAATTTAAAAAATCATGAAATTATTTAAATATTACATATTTTTATTCTTAAACACATAAATAATACTGTTAGTGCAAAACCATCAAATTATATACATAAAATAAAATAATGAACAAAATATGTACTGTGTACTTTAATTAGGAACTAAAGACTGTTAATACATCAAATATTATACATCTTCAGAGTTCAAAACTCTTGCTTATGCAAAAACTAATAGCCTAAGATCCGACTGCCAAAATCTGCATGTATTTTGTTTTTGATTAAACTTAATTTTCATGAATGATACTTGATAGTAGAATAGATTTCTGCAGGGTTGCCTGGAAATATCTAGCCGCAATTACATTAATTAAATCTAATTGAAAAAAAAAAGAAAGATTGCTCGCAGATCGGATGGGCGATGCGGCAGAAAAGTTTGCGTTGGAAGGCCTCCCACCTGGTGGACCGATGACCTGGTGAAGGTTTGACGGGATCCGCTTGATGCGGGACGCACGGGACCGGTCAATGTGGCGACGCTTGGGGATGCCTATGTCCAGCAGTGGACATCTTTCGGCTGATATGATGATGAAATAAAATTTATGTTTGATAGTTAATCCCAAATGTAAAAGATTTTAAAGTGAATCAAATGGTGTAAAAAATATAAACATAAGGTTGGCAGCTCACACCCATAAAGGGCGGGTAACTGAGAGCTAGATGATGTTGTATACGCACTCACGATCCAGGAGAAATGCCTAGACGAGGGCAAAAAAGAAAAACTAAGTTGCGGATAGATGCGACCAAGCAACCCTGCAGTAATCTATCCTACTATCAAGAAACACAAAATACCTGCAGATCTTGGCATTGGGATCTCATACTATAAAGCCAGTTGCAGAACAAGGGCTAAACCAAGTTTAAGCTTAGCTCGCACAGCTGAGGTAGATATTCATTCTTCTGTGCAGATCTATGTTAAAAGAGTAACACTTAGCTCTTGGTCTGCAATCGGAGTTACTATGAGTGGTGCACTAAGTGCGTTCACTCAATTCAAGGCTGTTCTCTCCACAGCAGAGCGAGAAAGCAAAGAAGAGAGCAGAGAAAAATCCATCATTCTTCTGCTTCATATATTACAAATAAATTATATGGTTTCGTTTAAAACTGTTACACAATTTTTACCTTGCTCACTGCTTAGCTAGCTCTCAGGCTCACGACAAAGGGTCATTCACATCGATGGCGATTGTCGAAATACCAAAACGTAAGACATTTAAGACCATGTCTAGACAAGCTACATTCTATCATCGAAAGCATGGCGATAGCAATTGGAATAAATATAAGTAAAAATATTTTAATGTACTAAAAAGAACGAAATGTAATATTGCATGTCAATACGCATCCTATAAGCCCAAACGGTGACGCAATCTTGTCTGTTTGAGGAGTTGCTATGGCCACCTTCCGGCTCCATCATGAGACCCCAGCTCCATAGTAGTCGGCACGTAACTTGCAAAGAATTACTAGATCGCACAAATCGTTTTTTAGGTCTCTTTGGTTAAAAAGCGGGACGAGCGGACCGTTTAGCATCGTTCCGAGCGCGCGATTGGTTGGTCAGTTGACACAAGACTGACCAATCGCGTCGTGTCCACGTTCCGTTCGTTCTATGTAGTGGTTGGTGGAACGTACCTGCACTACGTTAAGTTACATGCCGGGGACTAAACCACATAATTTCAATGCTTCCAAAGTAACATAAGCACGCCAAGTTTCAAGTTGGAAGTGCTTGGAAAATGGATAACTCGTTGCTGGACAACACCTACGAAAACAAGGTAATTTAATTATAAAGCTTGTAAAAAATGTCAAACGCTATCGAAATGTCACCTGATCAATCACTTAATTTTTTGGGATTTCGACCGTCGCCGACGTCGAATGCCTCTTGTCTAAGGCACCTTTAGGGCCTCTGGTGTATAACGGTGTGTTCTTTTAATAATAATATTTGTGCTTAATTAATAATAAGTTAAGCCAGACGGTTCCGGCGATGAGGAAGCAAGTGTTTTACACTACCAAGATATCACAATTAAAATCTAGCATGTAATCAGAATTCACATTTTCTCATACATTGTGAAAAGCATGTTTTACATACATTAATTTCACACTCAAACTAAGTACATCGCCTTTATCGTAGGTACGTTTACAAACATATAAACTCACATACACAAACAGACAGACTCGGAAAAATATCTGTAGGCTATACAAATATTTGTTCCGTGAGGCATCATGCAGTGCAGCAGCAACCGTGTCGTCAAAGATTAGTGAATTCTGAGTAAATGCTAAAACGATATTGTTTATAACTAATACCAGATTCTTTTTTATTTGGCCATCATTGACTTTCACCTTTTATTTTTTGGGAATGATTAACAAATTGCATTTTGTTTCGACTAACTTTTAGTAAACTAGCTTGTGACTGCGGCTTTGCCCGCGTGTAATGTATTACTATCTCAAGGGAACATTGTCTGGGCTATCGATATGCCAAGCATCCAAAACTGTTAAGCCATGAAAGAATAACAAACAAACTAATATTATATTCTCATTAATAATTTAAATTAGGATTGATATTAAGTCTCTAAAGTAGTACTCTATAAAATCTGTTTTAGACGTAGGAAACACATTTCACATAAAAAACCTGCAAGGCTACCTTGTTAGCATCGAAATTAAAAATCGCTAGGGTGATCACCGGGGTGGTTTTAGTGACGTAAAAGTCCCACGATCTTTGCCACCACCTGGTCTTTTCCCCAAAAGACCAGGCGCCTTTTGATGATTTCCCCTCCTTAACAAAAAAAAGGTACACTTGCCTACAAGCTCCAAGGTCAGCCTAAACATTTACATATATTAATTAACCTAGAGGCACTGAGTACTCATTACTTAAGCAAATTGGAGGACAACATTTATACTACTTATCATATTTGGCAAAATGATAAATGGTGTATATATATTATATTAGTACATAATTATTAACAGAGACAGAATATTTAATTTGCAGAAACAGATAGTTCATTACAACGCCGGCCCTGCAATTAATTGCGTAAGTGAGTTCGGCAGGGCAAAGAGTATGACTAATTCCCTTTAAATTTGTTCGGTATTGCCAAAAATTATTGGACGCTTTCATTGGTGAATATACTCATTTGGAAAGAGTCCAATAATTTTTCAACCTTTGCCCTGCCGAACTCACTTATCCAAATTATAGAACAATTGCCAGTGCAAAATAAAACTTTGATTGCGCCTTTGAGATGGGCGGGAGCAGTGTAAGTTATATTTTCAATTAAAGCTGTTTTTTTTTTAATATGGGCAATGTCATAAAACCGAAGTTGAATTTACGTGAAGTGAAAGCGTCGATCGAAGGGCGCTGAAAGACATCTTGCTATTTCCCTGATATAGGGCAAGGGCCGGCGCTGATCACATTATAAAAGTCT
Source organism: Orthosia gracilis (assembly GCA_947562075.1). Classification (NCBI taxonomy): domain Eukaryota; kingdom Metazoa; phylum Arthropoda; class Insecta; order Lepidoptera; family Noctuidae; genus Orthosia; species Orthosia gracilis. The sequence continues at coordinate 8,485,839 of OX387268.1, forward strand.
GTTACCTTGATAATTGATTATGAAAAAAATTCGTAATCATCATCAGCCTTCCTTAATGTTCCTACTGCTGGGACACACGCCTCCTCTCTGTGAGAAGGAAAGGGCCGTAATGGATCACGCAGACCCAGTGCGGGTTGGTGAATGTCACATTTTTTTAATTCTTGGTTCGGACATGCCGGTTGCCCGCTGTTTTCCTTCACCGTTTTGAAAGCAGTGGTGATGAAATAATTTACACAAAGTAAGCGCCTATCTGGGTTCGAACCCATAACTAACAACTTGTATGTCGCGGCCGTTTCCACTGGGCCACCACAGCTCTCTGGCAATAATTACCTTGGAAGAACAGTTCATAAGATAATACTTAGTTTATAGAAACCGATAAATAAATTTAATAAAAAGGCAGCTGCTAATGAACATACAAGTAAATTGTTTGGCAAAATTAAAGGCTTTTCAATGTCAGTTGCAGGATATAAAACCCTGTTCTGCGTACATTCTGTCTCCCCTTGTATTGGTAAGTTACATAAAGTTAAACGAACTGCCGTCCTATACCTGGAGTATCACTATCTGACAAAATCATATTTTAAGTTATAGACGATACACAAAAAAACCTCGATATAATAAAAATCGATGCCGTTTATCAACCATAAATATAATTCCCGGCATGTAAGTTGGCAAGAATCGTTAGATGCGCAGAAGTTGGTCCGAAGTTCTTCATCAAGAACTGATGAAGAACTTCGGAGATATACATGAGAACTCTTCAATAAATGACGGCAAATTTCTCGGGATTGCTGCAATCGCATGTCTGTTAATTGTTTACACCATTTCATAACATATCATCACGCCAGTACGCTCTAAACGGGTACGCAGATGTGTACAGTCCACCCTGGTACACTCTCATTCCACCGGTTATGTTCAAGTTACTACTACTTCATCTTCCATTAATCCCATTTTAATAAAGTACATTTAACAGTCCTCACTAGTGCTGCCTGTGGCGGATCTTTTGTAAATCTTCAGTGAGCAATCACATACATTTTTTGACACCGGAAACTCTCAAAAATTATGGTGCCCGGCACGTAAGTTGGCAAAGTTTTGGCGTAGTGGGGATAAGTTCGCGCATATTCCGCCAACTGACCAACCACCATGAACGTGAACGCGACACGATTGGTTAGTCGATCCTTATGTCAACTGACCAACAAATCGCGCGTTTGGAATGGTCCTAAACGTTCCCCGCGCCCCGCTTCACTATCAAAGATACCTCAAAACCAACTTTTGCGCATCTAACGATTCTTGCCAACTTAAGTGCCGGAGATTATATTTATGGTTGATAAATGGCATCGATTTTTATTATATCGAGTTTTTTTTTTTGTGTTTCGTCTATAACTTAAAATATGATTTTGTCAGATAGTGACACTCCAGGTAAAGGACGGCAGCATAAAAACATAAATACACCATGCGCACCACTTAATATATCAAAACCCAGTTTTGCGGATGGTTGTACGCTAAAAATATTGGAGTGTGTAATAATAGTGAATACGAAGTTTTATCCACATTTTCAGATACTTTCAGCCATTTTTTGAGCCAATTCTTCATTTCCTGGTTCGTTAGGTGGCTGCCATTAAGGCCTCTTATAAGACACGCATTTCTTAGTGTATCCATTGGGAGTTCATCTACTCCGCCTTCTCTGATGATAGCCTTGTCCATTTCCATAAGCAAGAATGCTCGGTACTTCAACTTGTTCCTTCTAAACACTGTTTTTCTTAATCCATGCATCTTTAGAAGGTGACCCTGAAATTTAAAATGTAAAATTATTAATTTTAGGTTTAATGGTGTAATTTAGTAAATTTATCTTATTACTAGCGACCCGTCTCGGCTCCGCCCGTGACAAATTACATACGAAAACCTTCCACGTTTCTCACTCTTTCTATAGGTGTAAACCGCATGAAAATCCGTTCAGTAGTTTTTGAGTTTTTCGCGTACAAACGCTACGGGGGACTTTATAATATGTAGTGATTTGAATGATTTCTTATTAATTGTAGTATTAACACATAACATTACATCACGCCTGTATTCAACGAAGGGTTGTGCGTAGGTGGACTTATATGTCCACATTTCACCAGTTATTTTTAAGTCCCTTGCAATATGAGGGTGAACTTATTCCCATCAACTGGGCACAAATCCAGACTCCAGATGGAAGAGCCCAAAAAATTATACCCTATCTGAGCATTGTAAATCTAGTCTCCAAGCTGCTACTGAGAAATTCCAGATGGAAAAAGCCACTTTTCCCGACCAAGGAATCGAACCCAGGGCGCCATGCTCAGCAGTAACGCTTGTGATCACTAGACCAACGAGGCGTTTTTTTTTGTTTGAAAGGTGACTTACTTCAGTGTTCTTACCTATGTTTGATGAAAATCGTTTCAGCCGTTCTAAAGTTATGGGCGTTTTACTGTTTGAATCGGGGTGTTTTCGCAAGATATCGTGACATAACTACGTGTTCAATCGATTGTCGAGCGAAGCGTGTCTACTACAGATAAAATTATGTACCATGAAATAAAAATGTATCGGGGTTTTATTAAATTTTACTTGTTGTTGAAGTAAGTTTTAATAATAATATTTGCAATGATAGGGAGATAAGAATCGCAGGTGGAGAAAAATGCAGCAGGCACACGATTTTTTTAAAATTTGCTCAGCGTAATCAGCCAATAATGTTCCCTCTACTAGTACACAGGCCTCCTCTTTGTGGGAAGGAGTGGGCTGTAATGCACCGCGCGGGCGCAGTGCGGGTTGGTGGATGCCACATGTCTTAATTTTTTTTGTTCTAGTATATGGCGGTAGCTTCACGATGATATCCTTCACCTTTTTGAGAGCAGTGATAATAACATAATCATAAATTTTTAATAGACAGCAAACAGGCAGCATGAATGAATTTCGAAATGCAGTTTAAAGTTACATCACAAACAACGCAAGCTGGAGGAAAATTCAAGAACATTTATAATGGATTGCAAATGCAACATAAACTAATATATAATATACGTAGTAATGGCACTTAGTGTCAATTTCACCAAAGAAACTAATCGCGATTAGTTCTCAGCGTTCCCAACCTATCAAAACGCTGTGTTTGCATAAACTGAGTTTAGTTTCGTAGTTCATTAGTGAAATCGGCCATTAATTCAAAATTAGATGTGGAAAAAACCCAAGTCTTGTGATATTATTATCAATAACAATGTGACCCAGAAGTTCATATTAATATAAAAACACAAATAAAGCCATTTTGAGTTTTATTTTCATATTGAATCATGTTCGCAGGTTATAGTAATTGCATCAACACAAGCAGAGCACCATCAACCAAGGCACTACATAAACAAAAGCTAATGACAATAATAAAAGGGATGTTTCCTGGTTAGAAAAATGATAATTCTATTTAGCCGTCAGTGAGATTACCACGTTTTTTTGCTTTACCAAAAAAATAAAAAAAAAATAAAAAAATAAAGCGCATCAAAGTTCAGGAGTGGGGGCTTGTTACGTCACTATGTCAGTATAAAGTGTACTAACGCCGTGATGTCACACGATATTTCAACGCACTGTGTCGTCGTAATTTTTAGATTACGTGGCAAGAGAAAAATACGTGTCCAATGTTTTTAAGTTATTTAAATGACGGATTAAATATTTTTTTTTTTGTCAACTATCCTATTGTACACCCAAATTTTACCACTTATGTTTAAATCACATGTAATAAGGGGTGATCATGTTGCCATCAACTGGAAAGAAATCCAGACTCCAGATGGAAAAACCCCAACAAAATTTTGCCCTACCTAGGCATTGAACCAGAACTTCATGCTCGGCAGTAGCGCTTGCTATCGATGCGCCTCTGTCTAACCCTTCAAGGAATACAGCGTGATGTTAAGCTAATAATTGTAAGGCAAATGAAACAGTAACATAACTGCCAACAATTTTAGAATTTGGATCTGGCCGTAGTTCTTTTTAATTTAGACCTAAATTATAATAATAAAACGTGAGCGTCCAAGCAAAATGGGTCCAGTATTAGGGTATTGAGTTGAGACTAGGTTCGATATTTAGAATATTCAATTGATAGTACAGAATAAAAAAATATTCAAAAACTGGCAATTTTTTTTTTATCATTCATTTAACTTGAAACTGTAAGTATTTGTATAAGAGCAAATTCACGAAACTGCGTATATCTCGGCAATTTAATCCGGAGAACTGGACCCGTTTTGCTTGAACGCCCACAAATATTGTGTATGGACGGACTTTTAAAACATATTTACAAGAAATAAAGAATTTACAGATAAGACTGATCAAGTTCCTAGTTAGCAAACAGGTTAAGATAAAGTGTAACAAAGAGTACGACACATTATTTTCCATTTGTAAAATCTTGCCAGTAGATTTGAAAGTTGAGTATTTGATAGGGTTAGAACACTATTATAGTGATAAGTTCAAGGTATTTTCTAAAAATAAGTATAACACAAGGAGTGTGTGAGAGAGAAGACTAGTACAACCAAAAATAAAAAACTATTACGGAAAAAGAACGTCAAAAAATTTGGTGCCAAAGGTATTCAATAAAATAGAATTATTAAGAAATAACTGTAACCTAAGCAAAGGTGTGTTAAAATCAAAACTAAAGAATTTGTTTCTTAATTGAAATTTGGTTTAGTTAATTGCTGTTTAGTTTAATAATTGTTTAGTAAATAGTTAAAGTTAATTTTAAGTCAAGTTTTTAATTTTTGTATGATAAACGAGCGCTTCTCGCCATCAAACTGTAAAGTTTGGCGAGTAAAAACTGTAAAAAAAAAACTTGTATTTTAAATATTATGATTAATAAAGATAAAAAAAAAAAATGATTTATTTCTTCCACAAAAGTGTCTTCTAAACTATTACATAATGATACAATATTATTTAATAAATCCTTAGCTAAATTAGTTCAATCTCTTTTTGTTAGACAGTCAAAGAAAGACAAACATTTATCATTTAGTCTGTCACAGCTGATGCTAATACAAACAAACAAGACTAACTATGCCAAAAAACATTAAACAAGTAGAATCAATGTTCTTCTGCAGTGTATCAATGAATTCAAAATTAAATATATTTTGACCAGAATTCAGCCACTTTAACATTTCAGAGTTAGTGTTGAGGATGACATAAAAAAAAAACATTTAGGCCAGGCACACCATAAACACACAAATATGAAAATTATTTGTTACATCCATGCAAATTGCAGAATTTAAACAAAAAGATAATTAATACTAACCGCATGTGCATAGGTCAAGCTGCTGAGCTGGTACGGTTCATTCACAAAGAGGTTCTTGCATGCTATAATATCTTCAGGCCTAGGATGCACTCCAGACCCTAATAACCCTAAAATTATTCTCCATTTATCCTTAAGTTCACCATCTGGAACAGAGTCTAGTTTTGCTTGCAGAGCACGGAACACAGGCTTGTTATTTCTCAAGCGTTCCATCAAATCTAGTGTCGAAAATTCTAATTTTTGTTGTATAGACCAGAAATGAGAACAAAGGAGTTTCCTGGGTTTTAAGAATCTGAAATACAAAATATACAATTAAAACTAAGACTTATTGTATAGCTCATGTTAGCAGTATAACACAAAGAGATTTAAACTGATGAACATAAGCTAAATTAAAAATTACAATCAAGGCATTGTTATTTGCAAGTTCAACTAACTTCCTTCTGTAATGTTTAGTCAATAATAGAATATACTTACGCTAATGGAAAAATTACATAGTTGCCAAACGGTATGGCTGACAATATAAGAACTGGTGCTATTCGCCACATATCTGATGGCATTTTTTGGAACAGTTCAATCTCTTGTCTGGTCATCTGACTGAAACCTTTATCTCTTGTGAGTCTTATTCGTAACGATATGTATGTCTTTAGATCCGTAAGAAATTCTTTAATTCCTACACTGAAAACTCTGTACATTTTCACTGCTGTAGGGAATCTATTTTCTAAGACTTTTGTGTAGTTCTTCACATAGTTCATATACCTCTCTATGACATATGTCCGCATCTTTTCTTTTTCGCTTCTTAGTACTTTTGTGTGTTTTAATCTGGTTACTGTCAGGCATCTGTAAGTTTAACATTACAACAATTATTATAAAAAACTAACTGATCCCCCATTTTCGCTCCCATTAACTGCCTCTCCTACCCTACCTAATAAAAACCTTCTACAAAGAATTAGAAAACTTTAAAAGAAAAGATGAGAAGATGTAATCGGTAAAGCCATTCTCAAGTTATAGTTTGACCAAGGGCAATAGGGATTCATTTTACAAGTTTTCATTTAACTTGCAATGTATGTATGTAAGTGTTCGGGTCAAATCTTGCAACTGCATTTTAAAGCAGTTATCCTCAACCAATTATGATGAAATTTTTTTATATATATAGTTGAAACCTTGTGTACATATATGATATTAGCATATACATTTTACAAAGTTTTGTTCTTAATTCTTTATTGTACACCAAAAACAACATTACATACAGTGTGATAATAAAGTACATGTACAAAGGCGAGCTTAACTCAATGTTGAGTTCTCTTACAGCAAACTCTAGGGTGACAGAGAAAGATGACATTATAGAGGGCAGGATCCAGTAAGTTCTGATTTACACTTTAAAATTATTCTACAAAAAGATGATGAAACATCATGACATAAATCTTATTACTTTCGAGACAGGAAATACTTAGGTTATGATGTGGTTACTTTAAGACACTTGTTGTTTTTACTGAAGGAAATTATTTATAGTATTGAGCCGTACCTTAGATAAACTTGTTAATTAATAAAATTAACAAGTCATTATTTTTATAGATTCTGTCACGAAACGAGAATATAGAATATATAACAGAAGGAGAAACAGTTAATTGTCGCAAACTCATACGGCCTTGCAAAATATAATACACGTTTCGTTCAGCGATCTACTAATAGATTCCCTTCTAACATAAGAAAAGTTAAAAATAAAGCAGTTTTGGCTTCAAAGCATGTTGTTTACGACGAATTGCGTATTTATACAGAAGAATCACTCACTTGTAATTATTTAATTGTTGATATTTCGTATTCAATATAAAACTGGAGCGATTTGTCTGAAGTAATATGTTCGACATAGCTATTACTCGTTGCAAAGGCATTATGTTTTTCCAATAAATAATTAAAATCCACACAGTTTTTTCGAATTCCCGTTTGTCTGTCAAGTCGATATCATCACAACACATTCAACTATAGTTAGAAACTGTCATTGTCAAAGTTAATTTACTTTTGATGGTCGTTTTTTTTTCGAATTTATGAGTTGGCTACTGAGGCCCTTAAGTCATTAGTTATTATACCAACTTAAAAAAAACAGGTTATCAATTCGTTACGTACAAAGTGGCGCAAAAGCTATCACCCGATGTTCTGTAGCTGTAATGATTTTTATGAAAAAACTTTGTTTTGATGTCTTTATTTTTTCCAATAAGTCGAGAAAATTATATCGGTATAGTGGCCGCCATCGGACCCAATTTTGGCATTTCCAACATTCCTGCCAGAACATCCGGCGGTAGGTATTTTCTTTAAGGGCTTCAAGAGTCTGAGGATTGTTTAAATATACCCATGATTTCAAAACAATATTATTTAAGTATTATTTAGCTAATGTAGAGATGTTTATAACTAAAGTTGTCAAAAAATAAAAGGCCCGTTTTGACAGCTACAAAAATACATAATAATAATTAAACTTGATGCTTGCGAATGATACTCGTTGTTATAGTTTAGGGGTAACATAGTAATTAATCAGATTATGAATTTGATTTTTCTATTTCTTACGTAGAAATTTATCGCGGCATGTAAAATAAGAAACGTCAACGGGCTTAGATTGTGACGACTTTAGTTGATAGAGACTTAAATATTATGTTACTAATGTTATTAATTGTTATCGACAATAACCTTTCTTATTGTATAGTAGTTTCCATTATCTCTCTTGCTTAGGGAACGCTGTAACGATAGTATGTACCTATTTTGCTTTTAGCGTTTTTTTAACTCATGATAGCACAAGTTTAAACCTTAGTGGTTTTTGGTTGCTATGTAATACAAATAATCATGTACTCTTTTGTATAATTGAAAAATTGCGGGTTGAAAACCCCCACAAAAAGGAGTCTGGGACGTTTAAATCTGGGTGATCTTGCTGGCCAGTGAAAATCGCCAACGATAAACAAGTGTAAACAGCCTACCACGCAGTAACGTTGAGTGGGTGTACTGGCTCTTCGAGGATGAAACACGGATTTTCGGTACTCCAGAAGTGATAATTTGACTTAATCACTTAACGTCACTCATGATGATTTTCGATGAAAAGTTATCATTGTCGTGGTTGGAACCAATCAAATTATTCCGCGTTCTTTAGGGGGTATAGTTTAGCGATTCATGGCTTGTTGACGTGTATTTTGTATCTATGCTTCGAAATCGGTTCAGAAGTTTTCAAGTTATGGAACAAAAAACTGAAATCCTCAGAGACAGCACAAGTGTGTAAATTAGGTTATTATGTATATATTGTCAATCCTTCTCGGTCACTCCCAGAACTCAAAAGAGAGAAATAAACATTATTCCCAATAAATAAAAAGAATTCAAAAGAAAAACACATGAAATTTCAAAAATACCTTTTGTTTTGGAACACGTAGTCAATACCTACTACAATATAATACTCAACTCCTCTTGCCCGTGAACACGCCTGTTTTAATGATTTCATCAATTGTCAATTTGCGTATACACTTGAACGCAGAAAAACTACATATCACAAAATCCACTATTAATTCAATTCGTAAATTATTAAAACAGCCGCAGAAATTCAATTGAAAAATCCAGCCAATATCCTTTGATTGCCGTCTCGCGTGTCATGACGTACCGTTTTGTTGATATTACGACGTCACGATTTTCGTTGAAAATATTTTATGCAACCAAAAATCAATTGTAGGTACTTAAATAACAACATTCTCAAAAAATAATAATATAAGTACATAAGTATCGCACCGCATGCAGTGCATGAGCACAGCGCACTGGAAAAGAAAACCTCGTTTGTTGTATGCGAGCCCGACTTAAATATTTATTTTATTCTGTTTTCAGTATTTGTTATTATAGCGGCAACAGAAATACATCATCAGTGAAAATTTCAATTGTCTACCTATCACAGTTCATGAGATACATCCTGGTGACAGACGGACAGACAGACGGATCGTGCAGTCTTAGTAATAGGGTACCGCTTTTGCCCTTTGGGTACAGAACCCTAAAAAAGGAAAGTAACAGAAAAACGATTCCTAACAGCCCCTCTTTGACTACTTGACCAGTGCACAGATTTAAAAATCACAAGAGCTTCCTGCGAACTACAAATCTATCTAAGACGGACCACCTAAGGAGAGGAGCAAACTGTGGAAAGAGACCTCTGCCCTGGTGGATACCGAAAAAATAAAACCCACCATGACTAAGTTGTTAAGCCCAAAGAGCACTTGCATATCGGTCGTAAATTGCAGTGCCCTATATGGAAAGTACTGGACCGATTGCATACCCAGGTACCTAGGCCGCTGGAAATATAATTTGACGAAGTGAAATTATAAATTGATGTAGTGAAATTATTTACCCACCCAGTACGAGTGCCCCAGATTATGCCCCATTTGCTGGAGTGCTCCAAGTGTCTGTTTACCTGCAGGACTTGATTGAGCCATCTCCTGGGCTGTAACAGTATAATTCAATTCAGTAGTACCGCGACATGAAAATAATAAGAAGAATGTGATACTTACCTACAAGTATATCTATATAGTTCACTATCCTGAAACTTTTATGCACTTTTATGCTTATAAAATTTGAAAATAGAAAAATAGCGGTTTTTGAACGCGAAATTTTGGTTGCCCAATTTCTTTTTCTTCCGAACCCATCGTATGGGTTATCAAAATAAAGGATTTGTAAAGGTCATTTCAAAAATATATAACACTTATATGTTTAAATGTACCTAATTCGAAAAGAAAATGTCAACTAAAAAGTTACAAATAAAAAATGTATTTCGAAAAATCAAAAAACGCGACTGAAGAAGCAGCATGACTTAAGAAACAAACTAAAAAAAGTTAAACAAGAAGAAAATCATGCTGTTCAGTCGGAGCCTTTGGTCAGCCAGTTCGCGAATATGTATCCTCCGACCGCACAGCATGATTTTCTTTTGAATTTTTTGAATTAACTTTGTTGAACAAAGAATTTAGAACAAGACGTTTCTGAACTATTTGTTCAAAAAAAGTTTACTAGAGGTTTTGGAATCTTGTTCTATAACTCTATAGTGATTGCAGCTATGTAACATTTTAATTATTGATTCACACTTTTATTGGTAGAATCGATTATATTATTGCTGTCGATTAAAACAGATTGCGTTGTGTCTGCGCATGTGTTTATGTTGGTGGATTACAAACATTCGTGTTCAACTAACAATATAAACCTAATAAAAAATGTAGAGGCATCTACATTTTTATTATGTTTATAAAAACAAGTAAAATTCAAAAACCCCCGACACATTTTTATTTCGTGCCACAAAATTTATTTAGTAGTAGAAAGGCTTCGATGGACAACCCATTGAATACGTAATTATGACACGATATCTTGCGAAAACATCCCGAATCAAACAATAAAACGCCCATAACTATTCAACGGCTGAACCGATTCTCATCAAACGAAGCTAAGAACACTCTCGATAAAGACACCTTTCGAAATCATTTTTGGTTCATCCTTTTAGGAGTTATGATGCCACAGACAGATAGATACACGAATACACAAAACACAGGTATACACGTAAATTTTACAACACCCGTCTTTTTCCGTCGGGGGATAAAAATAGAAGAATCGAAGATGTTTTACAAACCATACTTATTTTATCAAATTATCTGCCAGCCTAGCCTTTGCCCAACTTCTTCACAATCATCTTCGTAAGATGAAGCGTGAACGATCTCCACGCTTCCTCTTACGATGTTAATATGAGTAAATAGTGCAACTAGACTGCATGTCATTTGATGGCATCGTCACCTCACAATATCAATCTGCCTAGCGTTTTCTCAACCATGTTAGTGTCGGTTTTCAATATAACTAAATGCAGCTAAATACCATTATTTTATGTGAAGCGACTGCCTATCTGACCTTCATAACCCAGTAACTGGCTAACTCCATTCCTCTTGACCAAATGACTGTCAAGGATCTTCAAATAACAGCCGGGCAGTTCCAACGGCATAACGAGCTTTCTGAGGCTCGTTGGAAACTCTACCACCCCCATGATGGCCACCTTTTTAACGGACTGCCATTTTCTTATTAATCTTATAAAATACAGCTAGTATTCCACGCGACTTCGCTCCCGTCAACTGGCTTAGTACCTACCCATCTACCCTACCTACTATACCTTACCTACACTACATACATGATTGTTGCGTAACTTTAACCGCTTACGCACTTACGCAGCGTACGCAACGGACGCTCTCAAGAAGGAATATTTTTTCCCGTTTTTGAAACATTTTTCATTTATGCTCCGCTCCTATTGGCCGTAGCCTGCTTACTTATAGCATGTTAAATAGCCTATAACCTTCCTCGATACATGGACTATCCAATACATTAAATAAATTTTCAATTCTAACCAGTAGTTCCTTTTCCTACTACACACTTAAACATATCCTCCAACGCGTTGCTAATCAATTTCGGGAAATAATGTACCCTTGTCTAACCCCTCGACGCAATGAGATATGCTTAGTTTACCGGTCCTGACTTTGGATGACAATACAACGATGGATAACAATAGACATAATTCTAAAATTATTTAATACTTCATGCACACAAGTACAGAGGCGGACTTAATGCCTTAGGCATTTTCTACCAGTCGACCTTTGGGTGATGGAGAGATAAACAGTGGTAGGTGCAATAATGAAAGTTATGTGGATTCTTTAAAATATACATATCATAAACTATAAATACAATATAATCATACCATATATATTCAAAATAATAAACTAAATACATAAATATACTTAAACGTTAGTAGTAATAGATAAATAATTGAAAAACATTAGCGCTGTTACGATACTACTGCCAACTTCTTACGAATATGCTCGCGAACTTTAACTTTGAAGGTTAACCGGTTGGTTGTCATCCTGATTTCCTGGGGGAGCGCATTCCATAGAGAAATAGACTGAACGAAGAAAGAACGGTGAATGAAGTCAGTGCGGTGAGTGGGACATTGAAGAAGGCGGCTATGTGATGACCGTAGATTTTTACTGTGGTTGGCGCAAATGTATTGAAAGTAAGGGGCCAGGTAACTAGGGAAATTGGAAGAGACGAGAAATGAGAACAAGGTAGTTATTGCCCTTTGCTCACTGCGCTGGCGTATGGGCAACCCTCTTTAGAAGTGATCGATGCGCAGAGACATGATCATATTTACGCAAATTGAAAACAAATCGAATGCAGTAATTTAAAAGACGATCAAGTTTGTTGAGAAGATCTGCATTCAGGTCGTAAAAATTAACAAAAACCTTTAAACTAACACGTTACGACGTAATCTTTTAGTATTTAAGATTTTATTATAACTATGACACACCTCTGTGCGATGACAATTGTCAGTGATATTCTGCAAATTTTCGCAGGCGGGTTTTTTTTTTAATGCTTTATTACACCGTCATAAAACGATCCCTGCAAGGATCAAAGACTGGGAAATAAGGCTACGCATTAAACTGCAAAAACGGAATAATTATTATGATCGTCTTAAATCAAATTGACATTTTTTTCAATAATAATGTATTTAGGAAAAAAGTAACAACTACAGTGCTGACGACCCAATTAATTACATTCTAGAAATTTTAGTTCTCAAATTTTCATAAAATGTCGTATTGCAGGGCACTTCTGATTTATTATTAAAGAAAAATGATAACTCGTTGGATAGAAGACAAGAAGGTTTTCCAAACAATTAGTTTATTTATTTTAAAAGTATCATTGGGAATATAAGTATCTATGCTCACAGCGTAAGCATCTAGCACGACAATGATCTAATATTGCATTTTTTATTATTTTGATCATTGCTTTTGCTAAGCGTTTCGCATTTTAAAACTTTTGAATACCGGAAATGCTTCTCTAAAGAGTCTTCTTCAAATTGGAACAGTAATCCAAGTTATTTGTTGCGTAAATCTAGAAATAAATGCAATATTATAAGCACTGTTTGGTAGTTCCTTAATACAATGAAACGGACATTTCCCAAAAGATTTCACCATAACATCAAATTTAAGTATATTAATATACTATCAGGGGGGTGAACATAAGCTCTTAGAGTAAAGTTATATATGTAGAGTTTGCTTTTTACAGTCGAACTATGATAGTTTTGATACGGTAGGGTACGGGGGCAATTCATGTAACACTATAGCACAGTGTAAATTTAATCCGCACTAAATATTGTTTTGAAAATTGACGTTATCTAACTTTTCAATATCCTTAGGTGTAACTATATCGCAAAATTTCTTCAACAGATTTTCTTATTTATATAATTTATCGTCAGCCACACATCAAAATCAACGACTTTGAAGTTTTCGTACGTAACAAATTCATTTTTTCTTTGAAAATCTGAAAATAGATCCCTGTTTGTAGGGCTCGTATCTTAAACTTTTTAGACATAGTCTCGGTATTCTCTTAGTAAGCCTTTTGCCCTGGATATTGTTGCTTGAAAATCCGATTTGGACTCCTCCACTAGACTTCTTTAGAAAATCTAAGAACAGTCAACAAAGTATGTGTTTATCGTAGTATCGAAAACGATAAACACAAACTTTGTTGACTGATCTATACTTATAATTACTATTTATTAGTGCAAACTATATTGTATACTAATCTAACCCAACAACGTACGTTATTAAGATGTTATCAAAATTGGACTTTTAGCGCGGCAGACTTCGAAAGTTTTTGAACATTAATAACCAGAAAAAGTATATTAAAAAAATTGGAAAACCCGGCTGCTTAAAAGAAGCGAACTTAAACAAACATATTATATACATACATAGATTGATAAACACATTACCATCCTTCGGCAGTCATACAGAAAAAAGATGAACGGTGAACAGGTAAAACAAATTTGTTATTTAACTGTTACTTCTTAAAAACTCAGGTGTTTACATATCTATATCTACTGTGACGATTTGTTTTAGTAACTTATTGTGTTATCAAAAGATGAGACTGTTGCGCGGCCGGGATGGTGAATTGGTGAATGTTTATTTATTTCCCGGCGCATCCCAGCCAGTAATGCAGTCGCGAGAGTATCGCCGGCCTGAGCGCCCGCTGCGCTTCCCCTGCTGACAACGTTACACTACGACGAGTTGTGTGTATCAAAACTACCAGAGTACAAAACCGAACCCTGTGTTTGTTAGTTTTAAAACTGTTTCCTTATGGCAAAACCAGATCCTAATATACTATCGTTTATTGGTAAACAATTAAAATACAAGTGCTTGAAGGTTGACGTTGTTGCTGATCTGTGTATCCAAGCTTACTCAACTTTGGATATAGTTCAGGGAATCTCGTATTAGACGCTTTTAATGAAAATAGTGATTGCTCAAAACCACGTACGCAACGAACCCGCAGCATCCGCAAGGATTTGTATCGTATTTTCTTTTATTTAAAAGACTTTGGGTGCAAGGTAGGAGAAGAGGTACGGTACATAGATTTGATCGAGAGAGTGTGCTATGAGCGAAGATGATTTGCCCCGAAACCTTCCCCATGACCCCCAGCCTCCGGCACGACCTTTAAATGCTGCAGATCCCGAGAGACACGAAGCTGGTCCTCAACACCAAGATAACCCCGTAGTGCCGCCAGTAGAAAATAACCCTGTAGTGCAGCCAGTAGGAAATAACCCAGAAACTCTGCAAGCACAAGATAACGTTGCTGTGCAGCCCGCATCACTGTTAGTCAACCAGGAGCCGATAATGCAAGATCTTGCCGAAGAACTGGCGCAACAACAGGTGGTACATCGTGAGGAGGTGCCACGGTTTAATGGACAATTGCCCGATCTAGGACTCCAAGCTTTAACGGTAAATCCACCAATACGGATGCCTGGGGAAGAAATCAGGTATAATGCCACTGCTCCAAATCTTGGTGAGGAGGTACCCAGAGTTAACCCTCCCATTCAACTATTGGTCTCTAGCGACCAACAAAACCGAGATGACGCATGGGTATCATCGCTGCGTGTCGAAGTAGTTGGGCCTTCACAGCACGTGTACGCTCCTATCCTAGATGTGCCCAGCCCAGCAGAACCGCCTATTCAGGCTCCGCAAGCTTTGGATCAGCCTGATGTGGTTGCTCCTATCCCAATACAGGCTCCGGAAGCTTTGGATCAGCCTGATGTGGTTGCTCCTACCCCAATACAGGCTCCGGAGTCTCAGGTTACATCGAGGGCTGTTTCCCAGGGTCCAGAACGAGATCCCTCAATGGGGTCGAGTCAAGAAGACAACAGCTTGACCGACCCGAACGAAACAACAAGTTCCATGGATACTGATAGTTCATCGACGTCGTCTGATACCAGCGAAGATGACGATCTTCCTCTTGCATTATACCATCCCGTACCTAATAATGGGCCCAGGGGCCTTTTTACGAGGCCATTGGAGCAAGCACTGCAGCACCCGCCTGCTCCAACTAGACGGTTTGAAGGACGGCCCCCACGCTCGCGGCCGATTGAGATCCCGCCACCGACGCGAGCGCTGCCCCCTCGAGAAGAATGGACTGACGAGGAGTCGACCATCTCCGATACTGAGCCTACATGCTCAAAACGACGCCGGTCGATGGATCGACCTAAGTGAATGCATAATAAGGAACTGTAAATGTGTCAGTACCAAATATGTGTATGTGTATTAATATTAAATAAGTACCAAGTACTGGTACGTACTATATACAACTATTTCTAAGGATCTTCACTTAAATTGCAACTGGTTATAATTTTCAATGGTTACTTTATTACATTTATATAGTAATATTAACAGCCTGCTACTGCCCCACCCACAATAAGGCAAAAGTACTCCTGTCATACAGAAAGGCGAGTTTCAACTTATGTTAACTATGGACTTACCTAGGTTTCCTCATGATGTTTTCCTTCACCGATGTTAACGATAGATAAACTTAGACTGAATTTAAAAAGTCACCCTGATTTGAATCCACGACCTCAAACACGAAAGGCGAATTCTTAGCCACTGGGTCGCCACAACCAAATTACAACCAGCCTCATTTAACTGTCATTCAGTTTCCTTTGTATCAATTACTAAAGTTTTTGATAAAATAAAAAAGTCTTTTTGGATGATATATCGATCGATGTTATGTCAATTAAGAATATTAATATTTTTTTATGAAAGTTATACCTGTATATCTAATAAGTTAGAAAAATCCTATTTAAAGAAAGAAAAAAATTAAAAAAATATACATTTACTATTTCGAGCTTGTAAGAATAATATCAAAATTGTATTGTAATTATTATTTAGAAGCAAAGTTTGTGGACCACTTATCAAAATACTTAATTATTTATTTATTTTCTATAAAAGACTTTAAACTTGGTACCGACTCGGCACTGATTATATTTTTTTTAGATAAAAAAATAATTCCGCCATTTGGTGACCCCTGGGGCCCTGGTATAGATTAACTAACTGAAAGAAGGTCATAAAATGGCTTAGACTTAACACTTTGTACCGACCCGGATCTATTATGGGTATTTAGCCTATTTTACTATCCCAATTAATTTGAGTTTTACTTGTATATTATATTCCCAAATATTAGTTTTAGGCGTAGAATATATTTCAAAGATTTCAAAAACCGTGTATATTAAATTCGAAGAAAAAAATAAAAAAAAAAAACAAAAAAATAATAAAAATCATTACGAAAATTATAGGTATCCAAAAAAACAAAATGAAATAAAAAAGTAGTTAAAAAACATAGTTGTCAAAAAAAACATAATAATAAAAAAAATAAAAAAATGTAGTAATTAGCAATTGTAGTACCATGATCAAATTTAATATTGTCTTAATGTGTAGAATATTAAATGTTATCTTCATAAAAAAATATTAGGGCTTCATGTAGTGCCTAACTACATTTTTTGAAACTATATACATGTATTTCTGTGACCCAATTCGATTTAAGAAAATTGTTACCACACTGACACATTTGATGTTGATGTCTACGATCCTTTTAACTTTTTTAAATGTTGTCTCGTTGTATTGTGTACCTTTGTTAATAAATGTTATCTACATAATAATACATACTTTAACTGACCCTAACTACATCCGCTGGATGCGAGACGCACATGACCGCTCGATATTTGGGCAAGCCCTATGTCCAGCAGTGGACTTTTATCGGCTGAAATAATGACCGTACCTACTTACTTTCTCGAATTTTCATACAGCATCAGCATGAGCAGGTAAAGGTTTACTGCTAAACTTAAATAAGTATTCTCTAAAGAATATGCTGCTCGCTGTGGATACCTATGTACATTTCTTCAATTGGTGTAGGTAGGTTTTGTTTTTTACACGACTGCCGTAGTAGGGTAATGTGTTTATCAATCTATGTATGTATGTATGTTTGTTCCTATAGACCAAACGCGTTGGCAGATTTTAATTATTCTTACGTCAATCGATTCGTCCTTAACCTTGCGAGTTTCATTGGCTACATTAAAATTGGAAAATGGCGGTTCTTGGGCACCATAAATTGTGGGGGCTCCATTTTTTTTCTTTTTAAACCCATCGTGTGGGGTATCAAAACACACTAACATCTTGTTTTGGTCAGCCAGCTCGCGAATATATATCCTCCGACTACACAGCATGATTTTCTTCTTGTTTACGTCTTTTAAGTGAAAAGCGATGATTTGGTCGACGGTGGAGCTACTTTGACTGACGACGACGGGTTCGACGTTCCGAATTGGAAAGCTCTGCATATTAGGGTGTTAGAATATTGAGTCATGCTGTGCTGTTGTGCTCTGCTTACCTAAGCTACGCTAGTATTTTAAATCTATGCCTATTTGAGCTTTCTTATGCGATTCTTTTTCTACCTATTACAGCACTGATCTGCTCTTGCTGTGCTTTGCGATTGAGTACAGATTATTTCTTCATGTTAATTCTTCGAAAGGAGATCTTCACTAAATAATAACAGCCGCACTTATCGATCTTCAAGGTTAAGCTACACTTGCCGATGTCGGTCCATGGATTGGTGATAATCTTTACAAAGCGAGTTGCAAGCACGTTAAGCCGTTGGTCCCGACTGTGATTTGAAGATCTTTGACAGTCGTTACGGGTAGTCAGAAAGTTGAAATTTTACAGCAGTCTAGCCAAGAGGTATCATGTTACTCAGTTACTGGGTTGTGAAGGTCGGATAAGCCGTCGCTCCTGGTA
Source organism: Orthosia gracilis (assembly GCA_947562075.1). Classification (NCBI taxonomy): domain Eukaryota; kingdom Metazoa; phylum Arthropoda; class Insecta; order Lepidoptera; family Noctuidae; genus Orthosia; species Orthosia gracilis. The sequence goes on from OX387268.1 coordinate 8,504,226, forward strand.
CTCAGCTGGAACCGGTTAGACTGGAAGCCGATCCCAACATGATTGAAATAAAGCTAAGCAAATTGATTTATTTATAAGTCGAGAAATAAGACTGAGTCAGCAACATGTTTGTTAGTTTCACAACTGCTATAGGATTAGCTAATCAAAGTAAAATTACGCACAGCGCTGCAGAGCTTATTGTTGAATAGCACTTGGCCCGCGACTTCGTTCGCGTGATCCGTATTTTATTCGCACAGATCACTTTTTAGTTTCACTCCCTTAAATGTTGGATTTCCAAATATCCCTTCTTAGTGCTCCCCTACATCATAAAAAGAAGGGCTGTACAGTAAAAATCTTTAATACCCCCTAAATCGTCTTTGAGGAGTAGTTCTGAAGAACTAGTAATGGACAACCTTCACTGTTAACTTAGATTAGTATTTGTGCCAATTTTCAAATATATAAGCCCAACAAATTTCCACCTTTTCACCTCCTTTAGGATTTCCAAAAACCAATAAATACATGAATTCTTTTTATCAACCAAGAGCGTAAATGTCAAATTTCACGTGTCCAATTTACAAAATGTAGAAATGCCATACAAACTTTCAACCCGCCTTTTACCCCCTTAGGAGTGGAATATCGAAAACTTCGTTCTTAGTGCACACTTGCGTCACTTAAGAACTCTTCTTGGCAAATTTCATCTTAATACGTCAAGCAGTTTTCGATATTTCGTGAGGAATGAGTGAGTGACCTTTCGCTTTTATACGAGTATATACAGATTATTGTGACCTATCAAAGTTTAGGTATATTTTGCGAATAACAATTTTGCTTATGCTGCGTGAGGTAACTGGATGCGAGACGCTTATGACCGATTGATGAGGCTATACTTGGAGGAGGCCTATGTACAGAAGTGGACGTCTTTCGGCTGAAATGATGATGATAAGGCTAAGCATTAGCTGTCCTGTGTTCCTGCAGCACAGTCAGAAGGTGTTGCGCCACGAGAAAGATGGCGGGACGAGCTTGATAAATCTAACAACCAATCACCCGCACTAGCTCCGGTCCGAAACAGCTGGCAAACGTGGGCGAGGCCTTAACCCAATGGGATCTTGCCAAACAGTAATGCGTGTGAGATGGACAGAAGACCATTGGATGTAGCAGTAGTATTTCTCGTACTGTTTTAAACAATGAGTAACAATGGTAAACAGTAACCAAACACAGCTCAGCGCAGTGTGGCATATTTTGATTGTTTCCTCATTATAACATACGTGGAGAGGGTTCGATATATAGAGAACTGCGCATTAAAGCTTCTTATTGATTAGTTACTCCAAGTCATGCTATAACAAAATAATAAAAATAAAAAAGCCTTTTATTTCTACAGAAAATGATATTTTGCGAAGTTAGTTAGTTTTGTTAGTATCAAAAGAATTAGTTTATTATATTAATAGTTAGTAGTTACAATTATATAAAAAATGTTTTTGGTACGTTAATATTATAATGAAATTATTCTGTAAGAACCCCTATGCAGGTAAAGGCCTCCTCCAAATTGAGCCAGTTTTCTCTGGATAGCGCTGTTTGTATCCAGTTTGGACCCGCTGTGCGTTTAATTTCATCCTCCCATCTGTTGCAAGGTCTCCCTTTCCTTCTTTTGCCCACTGGTCCTCTCCATTCTGTCACTCTTTTTGTCCACCTTTGCAAGTCATGCTATACAGATGATTAGAGGATAAAATTTATGTTAAAAACAAAGTTTTATTAAAATCCTGCAGCTATCAACACGAAATTAGGTAGGTCATTTCAAGATGTGTTTTGAGTGTATCTTGAATAAACAAGATACAAAATAAATTGTGTTTAAGTTCTTCTTTGTGCCATATCAAGCTTCATCTTTTCCAGTCGGTAGTGATTTAACCCTTAGCCAGTTTGGGCCCAGTAGGTGGTCATGTTTATGGTGGCATCAATGGCGTCCACTACATATTATTGTGTGTTATTGTGCGTACATCTAAGGAGAGTGCATTTCTCTACCGGAGTCTGTATATCCTGATACTCGTAGCTACAACCTGGGAGTCTTCAACTCATGAGTGAATAGGTTACTTCTAGGCAAGCATGCCTCAACGTCGACCAAATCATCGCTTACCATCAGGTGAGATGCAATCAAACGCGAATCTACCAATAATAAAAAAAAGGTTCATTACGTCCTATAAAATGCAGGCCCACTTGCAGCACTCCAGCATGTGGGTCTTGCTCTGGATACCGCAACGCACTCACATTTGATATCAGACGGGCCTGCAAAACCCTATTTTGCCAATTTGTATTTGCAGCAGTCTACCTGGGTTCGCAACTAATTGGGTGCTTTCCATATAGGCCTCTGCAGGTCATGTCCAGGTGGCAGGTAATCGTGGCATTTCGAGAAGTTGGATGAAGTTCTTTCTGTTACTGCTTGGATGGTTTTTGTTCAGCGTAGAAAGCTCTTCTTCTTCTTCTCCCCGGGGCTTTGCGTTCGTAGAGGGGATGTAGGACATCGGACTCATGCTATTTTTTAAACCGCGCTTGCGACTTGCTACCTTCATACTACTGGCGTTGCAATACCAGCCAAAGGGTAGAAATAGTTGAGGCTCATCAGGTTCATGCTAGAGTTCTGTGTACGTACTTTTTAGGGTTCCGTATCGAAAGGGTAAACATGGGACCCTTTCACTAAGACTCCACTGTCTGTCTGTCTGTCACTAGGCTGCATCTCATGCACCGTGATGACTAGACAGTTGAAATTTTCACAGATGATGTATTTCTGTTGCCGATATATTAATAAATACTAAAAACAGAATAAAATAAATATTTTAGTTGGGCTCGCATACAACAAACGTGATTTGCCGTTTCTGCGATAATGGTGCGGAACCCTACGTGCGCGAGTCCGACTCGCACTTGGGCGGTTTCCCTTCCGTTGAAAATGTAGGTAGGTAAATTTTACATGGTTAATATGATCTGGTGAAAAAACATATTTATTTACATAAATAAAAATATATATATATAGCAAGCTCTTAGGTCAAGGTCAGTTTCATTATGGTGCGATGCAATTCGATTCTGATGATTTTTTATTAACTTGTTATAAATGGCTCAAAACTCAGCGTAACCAGTCTTTATTTATCACAGTTGTGTCTTTCTGTCTGTACTCTGTACTCTGCAGCTTCCTCAGTCAATTGCCTATTTAAATAAAGTCGTGGTTTTCACCTTGCAACCTTGAGAGCCTCAGCGGGTAAAATGTACGAATAAGTTTCAATTACTTGCTTAGCAGTTTTCAAGGCAAAAAAAAAATTCTACTTATAAGTTTAATTCTGTAATACAACCTGGGAATCTTTAAGTCAAGAGGGAATAGGTTTCTTATAGGTAAGCGTGCTACATCGGCGACAACGTCATCGCTTAGGTACCATTAGGTGAGATAGTGGTCAAGCGCGAGCCCATCAATAATAATACAAAAAAAAGAACAATTTCTTTAACTTTTAAAACTGTGGCACATCTTACAATCACACTTTATTGCCGCTGAATAACTCTTATATTTGATCCTTATAAGCGAATCACACAGAAACATACAGCGTGTATTTTTACCAACTTCAAAAAAAGAAGTAGTTAATGAATTCGACACGTATGTATGTAATATTGTTGGAACTGCACAATATTTACATTCTATGTGGGCTTCTAAACACGTGTGCCAAATTTCATAAGTGTGTATGTTTTTTCGTATGTTTTTATTAAAAAAAAACACGTTCAATTCCTGGCTAGGAATATTAATTGTGAAAATACCAATGATGCAGTTTGTTTTCATCAACATCGGGCTCGCATCCACTTTGAGTGTTTTTCGCTCTACCGTATTGTTTCAGATTTGGCCATCCTTGCCCACTTGGAGCTCCTGTATACTGCACAATGCTCAACGCTAGCAGTAAGCAGATTAAAAAGCCGAAGTACCTCGGCGAACTCCATATTAAGAAGTGGACTTCAAAATGAAGGAAGTAATTAATTCGACACGTATGTATGTAATATTGTTGGAATTGCACAATATTGACATATGTTACTCTATATGGGCTCCTAAACAGATTTCATAAGTGTACGTTTTTATGTATGTATGTTTCTCCACGCATTTCTCCGAAACTACTAATCGAATCGTGATCATTCTTTTTTATTGGATTAAGTATCTTTCAACTTAGGGAACAGTGCAAGTTTTATTAAATTCAGTTTAGGATTTTTTAAGATATGGAACATACAACCGAACTTCATAGCGACAAACAGCACGAATGTGTAAATTAACTCCTTAGTAACGGCTAGGTTAGGTAAAAGTTTTGCAAAAAATTATGTACATGAAACAATAATAAATATATATTTATTATTGTTTTTAATGATAATGATAAATGATTTATTTCTGTAAGTAGGTTTGTACAAACACTTTTACATGTCGATCATATTTTTAAAACTAGATGAAGTCGGCGTTTCCTATCTGACTACTCTGAGAAGAAAGGCCGAAACAAACTCAGAGGTCACAGTCTCTTTTAAAGTCCAGACAAAATCTTGGTTAGATCATGTGAAGACCATGTAGACTGACGTCTGAAATGGTCTTTTGAGGAAAGAACCAGCCAGATTGAGTGGGCCTGTCCATGTTTCATGTACATAATTTTTTAAACATGGTTTTTTCGTATAAGAAATACTTGTGCTTTAAAAAAATAATAAGCAACACGATGTTATTAGCAAAATTTTGGATAGTCCTCCAAAACGACTCGGATGTTTCAAAATATTTTTCACAGAAAAATTGATGGCTGGAATTTCTTCATAACTAAAAAGCATATGTAAACAAACAATATTTTGCAAACAAAACTGTTCAACAAGAGTTTCAATATTAATATTTTGGTTCTGAGCGGGCGCACGGCCAGTACTGCATTAACATTGGGGCGTATATATCGCCTTAAGATTTTCACGAAGAGTAAGAGTCAACAATTACCCCCCTATTAATAAATTCGGAGTAAAGCTACCATTAGGACCATTTAACTACATATTAACCATACCATGGGGTCCCAGCGCTAACAAAGAAAATTTGGTTCAAATAAATATCACTAGATGGCGCGATATGCATCCATTTGTGTGTAAAATTAAAACTTTCTAGAATTGATCATAGAAATGTTATCTTCTTGTTTAATCAACTCTCTTAAGCACACAATTATGGAATATTGGACTCTTAGTTAACATTTCAAAGATTGTTTGAACGGATCATTTAAAATAGAGTCCGATGACGCTGTTTTAAATTTCTGAGGCATCATACTCGATTATTTTAATTTGTATTGTTACACATTTTGGTACAATGAAACTGCAAAAACTTGAAAAATAATACTATAAACAAATCGTTACGGCATTAAAAAGAAAAAAATTGTCACGAATCGAGGAAACCCTTTTTACTTACAAGTCGCTGCTAACACCATCTATAGCCGTGGAACGGAAACTATAGCAATCGATGTTCTGATTAAAATAATTAGTTTAATCAGCCGAAAAACGCACGGTTTCTTTGTATGGGATGAGGTATCTGTATGTTAGTATTATATTATTTGTGACCGTAACCACATTTTTCGAGGTTTAAGCTTGCCGTAACTTTACTCCGAGTCTATTAGTAAGGAGCTTTGAGAGTTTGCGTTTGGGATGAGTTTGACTACGATTTGATTTACTAAAAGCTTTGGGTCACAGGTCTCCAAACTTTTTTTCAACGGGTTTTAGGAATACCTAACACGAGGTAAAATTTCAATAATGAAAAAGACTGTACCTATGTTCTTAGATATTTGTGGCTACCGAATACAAGTGGAAATTTGAATTTTTCCTACTCCTCCATTACTCTTTTCTGATTAATTTCGTTGCGGGATCCAAGACAGTTAAATTCATTCTCCGGGACTTCATCGAGCTTCATTGCCTCGGCGCTTTTCTGGTGGTCGCCACTGTTGATTCTGGCGACCACCAGAAAAGTGGACCAGCTTCACGCTTCAGGAGTTGCAGTGGTTTGGGAATAGTGCGGTGGGAATGTCCAAAAAAAAAAAAAAAAAGTTCACTGCAATGTCGTTGCAGAATCGTGTCTAGTGAACAATCGAACGGACGACAGACCTACTGCAGTGTGTCATGTGTAAAAATTGTGACCGTAAATCGTCTCGTGCGGTGCCTTGCGAACAAACGACCTTTTACACATATTAAGACCCACACACGATAAAAATATCATATAATATTAAGACTTTCACGAGTAGGAAGAATCAATAATTTTCAAAGACAAATAAAAAAAATTAAAAGAAGTATCATAATCATCATCATCAGCCTTTTTATGTTCCCACTGCTGGGACGCCTCCTCTGTACCTTAAAAAGAATAGGAACAGATGAAACCAAGGGCAGTACCAATCTTTTACTTCCAATAAAGACAGATAATTTACTGCACTGAAAATATAGGTATACGATATAAGACTTTTATTAAAGTAATACCTACATTTATTCACAGTAAACTACCAGAACTAACCAAGGTTCGCCCTAGTTTCTCATCAACCAAACACCAAATCCAAGAAAACACCCCTTCTCTCTCATTACTTAAAAGAAGGCCTTCAATAGCATCAAACACTACGAAATATTCAATTGTTTAGAAAATCAGGAAGCAGCTTCATGGATTAGCGCAAGCATTTTGGGGTGTCGAGTAGCTAGTGGAGGACAGGATAATGATCGTCAAACTCGATAGCAAACGTCACAAGATTGAAATTTCGGGTGTACTTCGAGCACTGGCTTCACGGTTCGCCAATAGCGATTCTGGGTATTGTATATTATATTATATAAGTATATTATCAATAAGTATATTATCATTTTCATCATTAATTATTTGCAGTAAAAGGAATGCCGAAAACTTTCCCGTGGCGCTACAGATTTAGGATGGCCGCACACCTACGTTATCCGTATACGTTTTTCGAATACGGAATACAGACTCGGAATTCCGTGAACCTAGCGCAGTTAGTTTTTCCCCTATTTAGAATTTTCACTGTCAATACGTTCAATGATAGCTTTGTGAACCCACAAATGTCTGTTATCATTATCATCTCATCAGAATAAAAGAAACTTCGGTATTGGGTGCATCCGTTCAACAGTCGGAGAATCTAAGAGAGTCCATTTTATCTAAAAAGAGCAAAGTTACAAGCACAGCCGGATTCATTATTTAATTTATGTGTGATGATCTGTCGGTACACGGATATTATTTTATACTGCTGTATGAGCAGTGCCAGCGGCTTCGCTCCCGTTAACTGATTGCCCACCCTAGCCTACTTACCTGCCTGCCTGCCTACCGAACCTACCTACCTACCATTTTTTTTTCTAGGGTCATCATTTTTCCGCGGAGAATCTTAGCACCACCATTCAGAAAATTACTTCAAATGCACAACGCCATCTATCGAATATCGAGTTTAACTGTCCGAGTATCTGAATTGCGTGTGTTGTGATAATTTTACTTCTTTAACACTTAAATTCATCTTACTTTTTATATAAAATATATGATATTATTATCATTGATTTATGATACAGTGAACCGATTGCGATGAAACAAAAACTAAGTAATAATTTAGGTTGCAATTTTTATGTATAAAAGTTATCTACATTGGTTTCGTACATTTTTTAAACAGATAAACAGTTAAACAGATAAACAGATAAACAGATGAACAGATGAACAGATGAACAGATGAACAGATGAACAGATGAACAGATGAACAGATGAACAGATGAACAGATGAACAGATGAACAGATGAACAGATGAACAGATGAACAGATGAACAGATGAACAGATAAACAGATAAACAGATAAACAGATAAACAGATAAACAGATAAACAGATAAACAGATAAACAGATAAACAGATAAACAGATAAACAGATAAACAGATAAACAGATAAACAGTTAAACAGATAAACAGATAAACAGATAAACAGATAAACAGATAAACAGATAAACAGATAAACAGATAAACAGATAAACAGATAAACAGATAAACAGATAAACAGATAAACAGATAAACAGATAAACAGATAAACAGATAAACAGATAAACAGATAAACAGATAAACAGATAAACAGATAAACAGATAAACAGATAAACAGATAAACAGATAAACAGATAAACAGATAAACAGATAAACAGATAAACAGATAAACAGATAAACAGATAAACAGATAAACAGATAAACAGATAAACAGATAAACAGATAAACAGATAAACAGATAAACAGATAAACAGATAAACAGATAAACAGATAAACAGATAAACAGATAAACAGATAAACAGATAAACAGATAAACAGATAAACAGATAAACAGATAAACAGATAAACAGATAAACAGATAAACAGATAAACAGATAAACAGATAAACAGATAAACAGATAAACAGATAAACAGATAAACAGATAAACAGATAAACAGATAAACAGATAAACAGATAAATAGATAAACAGATAAACAGATAAACAGATAAAAAGATAGACAGATAGACAGATAAACAGATAAACAGATAAACAGATAAACAGATAAACAGTTAAACAGATAAACAGATAAACAGATAAACAGATAAACAGATAAACAGATAAACAGATAAACAGTTAAACAGATAAACAGATAAACAGATAAACAGATAAACAGATAAACAGTTAAACAGTTAAACCGATAAACAGATACACAGATAAACAGGTAGACAGATATGTCGATGTATAATATTAAGTGGACTGATTCTTGCCGACCAGTGTTTACCAACAAAAGGTTGCTTACACTCCCATCCTTATACATTTTAGAAATTTGCAAATTTGTTAGAAAGTACCCATTGTTGTTTGAAAAGGATGAAAAAGCTTTTTTAAAAGAAAAGTAACACAAAAGCTACTGATAGTACCTCGAAATCGTCTAAAACTTTGCGACACGAACTGCTACAGTATGGCGGTTAAGCTATATAATCAGCTACCAGAAAAAATAAGAAAACTCAATGAATTAGAATTCAGTAGAACTTTATCTAATTGGCTATGTGACAGATGTTTTTATTCGATTAATGAGTATACTAATTTGAAATCCTTCTGACATTGTAATAATGTATTTGACATGTTTAGCTATATAATTATTAATATATTTTTTTATTTTGCATGTAACATTTGTATTTGGACTAAAGCTTAATTTTTATAATGCAAATTTTGGAATTTTATAATGTAAGGAGACTGCATTTTTTCTTTCTGACTGTAGTATAACTGTTGTGTGTAACTGCATGTCATTTAAAAATTTGCACGACTAGAAAGTCGAATATAGTGAAACCGTAATATGAAATTTTATGAAACTCTTACCATCTAAAATGTACCTATATTCTGGCAAATAAAGCATTCATTCATTCATTCATAGACTGTTAAACTGATAAACAGATACACAGATAAACAGATAGACAGATACACAGATACACAAATAGCCAGATAGACAGATAGACAGATAAGGTAAAATAAATTATAATATAAATAAATTAAAATTAATTATATTATAAGCTGCCAACACGCTGCTGTCTGCTTTAGACACGTGTCATTCTCTGAGCGATCACGTGATATTTCGATAGGGTTAGACCTTGGTCAGACATTACCATAAATTTTTGACGTTTTTTACGGCTAAAGATATTTATTTCTCAAAAGAATTAACAAATTCACTTATAGAGAAAACATAATACAGCACCATCAAATAATTCAATAATGCAGCTCCTTTGTGCTCTTCTATCTTTATACCTATTTTCTCTTTTAAGTGTTTTGTGTATGTCGCATCATGGCTGGCCGATAGATGCAAACCATCGGGAAGTCAGGATGTATTCCCTTAGGTTAAGACATCGTGTATGGGCAGGTCGGTGGGTACAGTCGCGCAAATGAAATAACATAAATTATTCGATACACTGGGTTTATTTAAATAGTTCACAGTTACAATCTTGCTCACTAATATTACTGATCGATACTGATTCTACAACGTCTTAGCTCTAGGGCGGTCAGTACTCAACTCTTATATTCTGTGTGCCCACCACACAGGTCGTTAGAGGAAGCGCGCCACAGCGTAGTTGTTCTTGATTTGCCGACAGGTGGCGTGCTCGTGATTTGTTTTGACGTCCGTACTATTGACTAAACCCGACATGTACATAAATAAATAAATAAATATAATAGGTTTAGAAAAATGTTATCTGCCAGTTAGCGTAGATAAAATATTAAAACAAGCATGCATCTTAAAAAAACATTACAATAATACTTCGACTTAATATACATAGTTTTAGCATAACAAGTACAAAATAAACAATCCAGAAGAACGTAAGTTACACACAACAAACAACACAAACAGTTTTGTGTGAAGAGGGTGTTAGGTATATATATATATACAATATTATAAATGTGAATGTAAGTTTGTTTGTTACGCTTTCACGCAAAAACTACTGAACCGATCATCATGAAACTTTGTTTCGAACGAGTTTGTAAAATATTTTTAATGGTTTCACTGCGAGCGAAGCCGCGGGTAAAAGCTAGTTTGTACATAAGTATGTATGTATATGATTTTTTTTTTCATTTTACAATATGTTGTATATCATTTTGTGTACAATAAAGAATTAAGGAAATGAGGGTAGGGTGCAATTTCGTAGTCGTTGCGTGTTTACTAAGGTCTATTTACAGAACAGGAGCGATTCATAAAATTGTTTTCAGTTAATATTTGTACATAATAAATATATATTCTGTTTATGTAGACTATCATTATTTATTTTTGATTAATCGAAAGATCGGAAAAGATCTTTTAATATACATTTTTTTAAAGTTTCTTGTAAATGTATGACAATTTGATTTCTTTTATGTGTTTAGGTAGTTTTTTATAGAAGTTGGTACCCTCATACATAATATTCCTCTCTCCATATTTAGTCCTAGGCCGGGTTAAGCAGATGTCATTAGCTTGTCTTGTTAACATTTTGTAAAGTTGTGCCCTTTTTGTAAATATTATCTGAGAATGTATATCTTTAGTTAGAATTTTTCTTACGAGTAGACATGTGTTGTGTATATTTGAAGAATATTCATAAGCTGTGTTTCTTTGTAGACTTTTTCAGTAGGAGTTAAATAGTTATACCTGAAGAGTGTTTTAATTATTTTATTTTGGGCAATTTGTAGTGTTTTTAGGTTTGATTTGGCAGCAATAGTTTTACAATCGCAATCGCCGCGCTTTCGATTATACGAGTAGAATGTCACTTGTCTAGGGCCAAAGATAGGCACTTAAGAATAAAAGTAATATTGATTAGGAGAACCCATTTACATACAGTATCAAACGTGAGCTAACAGACGCTAGTAATTTACTGGTGGTGTAGTAACGGTTTAAGTAAATGCAATGCACATAGAAGGCGATTCCCTATTTTACAGTAAACCCATAAGTTTTATTTTACGAGAGTGTAAGGTCGAGTATCTTGCATGTTCGAGCGTGCAAACGAAACCTAATGTTGACATGCTGAGTATTCTAACTGGAGCAAGCTAGAATTTTACCTCAGATTAATTAGAATTTTGATTGTAATAATATTTTTGGGTATGGGCCGAGAGGGGCAAAAAAAACTTGGTAGACGTGACAAATTTGTAACATGAAAATCATTATGTAATCAAATCTGCTTGAAACAAGACTACCTACCTTACAAAGAAAATAATGTTCCTTCTTATTTATATTATTCATTTTTGAAGGTCGTGTCCGTCCTGAAAAGCTTCTACGAATTCACTGACGAGCTGCTGAGCTGCTTCCATGCTACTCTGTCTTCTGCTCTTCTAAGGGCCACCGTGGTGAAGTGGTCACCGTGAGCCTTGTTATCGCCTTGATTTGATCTGTCCAGCAGCGTCTACGCGGAGCAGTTTTTTTCGTACATTTAAAAATAATTACATGGCCTGACGACATAGAAGCGTTTACGGGGGATTGCCCAGAGAAGGCGAAACACCGGGCGATTGGAATTCTATGGTGGAGATCTTAATCAGCCCAGCTGTGGAAAAAGCAAACTCTGTTTGCATATTAGCATCTTAGGTTAAAATAATAAGATATACAGTAGCTAGATACAGCAATAACAGTCCAAGAATATGTAGGCGGTATTTTTTTATTCTAAAACGTGAAGTGAACGTTGAAGTCAGAGTTGGGGACTATTGCTATCTCTTTCAGTTTTTCAGGGACCACAAGCCAAAATATATTGCTATGTTATGTGTTCTTGCTGTTACGCAATTTTCGGGCAGCTACGAAATAGAGAGGCGTGGCCTTTGTGTGATTGGTTGGCACGGTAACCTTGCGGCCTAAATTTAAAGGCGCTGAAAGCATCTTCACGTGGCTTGAGGTGTATGGTCTTAGCTAGAAGATAAAAAAAGGCACTGCTTACTAACTAACTCGGAAACAAGTTGTTAGAGCAAACGTTACAAAAGTATGGAGTGGAAATAGATCGTACTGAAGGTAGAATGGTTTCGTATAATATGGTATTCCCTGGCACTGATAAAAATCATCAAAGAGAAAACTAAGTATTATACAAAATGGAAGTTCAAGCTTAAGATTGCAGCCCAGAAGAAACTATTCAAAGTCTAGGGGCATCCTATTCATTTTTAAGGTATCAATGTTGAAGTCCCCGCATAGAACAACAGCTTTACTCGAGTTAATACAAGAAGTTTTCATAAGAAGTTCAAGTTTTTCATAGAAGATATTTAGATTGTTAATTTTCGGTGGCCTGTATATACAAATAACGATTAATTTTTGCCGGACTAATTCGATTCCGCAGCATTCAAAAGTGTTTGTTATTGGTGGCTTGAATAACACGCAGCTGATTTATAATTTGGAATATTTAATACGTTTTCATAATGAAATGTTCCGAAATGCAGACTACATCTATGTTTTTTTGTTTCTTAGATAATCCCTGAAGATGGACTGTAAGCAGGACAACCTGATTTAAAATACCAGCAATGTTTCGGTGCAAGATATTTATGCTGTTATAGGCGAAAAAAACAATTTGAGTGGGACGGCTCGTTTGTCTCATTAATATTACTGGATGGGCTTTTAGACCGATTAACATTTGAATCATTGTAGTCATTAGAAAGTTCATCTCTTAAAAGTCTTGAATTAGAAGTATTTACTGCCTCTAGGTCTAGGATGCAGTCTTGTAAATCCGAGATATTCCACATAAAGCCCCTGTTATTCAGGTGCCCATGTCGCTGGTTATACGTATCCCACGTGTATGGAAGATTTAAATTTGAGTCCAAGATAAACGCGTAATTGTAAGTCTCAACATCCATACAAATCAAATTATTAAAAGTATCTACTCGGCTGTTAAACATAGCATTGGCATTGTCGATGTACTTAAATGTAGGCAGACATATTATAAAGTTAGTATGATTTAGTGGTATTAAAATATCACGAATATAAGTTACAAATTATAGTTGTGAGTTTTCCTAAAATCCTCTTCGCCAATGAAGACAAAGCAATAATCTGCATGGGTGAAGTTTTGAACTTTTTGATGGATATTATTTAACAAATATTTTATGCCAAATTTAGGAGTACGATAATGACACGTATTATAGTTCTTTAAATGAGTTCTCTCACTCGTTGTATATAATCTGTTTGATGTTTCACTGCTCAGAACACATATGTTACAATTTACAAATGGGGGCGAAAGATGTGGTGCATTTACATTAATATCACTCTGTGAGGCGACGACGTTCTGAGAACTTACAGAACCAATATCTACTTGATATGCGCTGTGTGTAGTGTTCATACTTTATGATGTCTGCATTTGTGTTGTCTTTGTACAAACAGTTGTTTTCTTCTTCGGTGTTTGGGATTTGGTCTTAAGGGGACTACACGCTATTACTTTGTACGTTTTATTCCTTTCCACCAAATCAGCATTCAACTAATCTTACAAATATTATAAAAGTGAAAATTTTGATGGATATTTATGTTGATGTATGTTTGTGACTCAATCACGCCAGAACGGCTTAACGGATCTGGATCAAATTTGGCGCAAAGATAGATTATAATCTGGAATAGGCTTATCATCCCGGTTTAATGTTCCATTGGGATAAGAAAACGCTTTTCACGCGGGCGAAGCCGCTGATAGAAGCTACTAGAAAATAAAATATTCCTTCATGAACCACAGATATTTTCTCAGAGTTTAAGATACGAGCTTGGCAACTAGACACAAAAAATAACTGATCTAAGAACTTAATCCGATATTAATGAATAAGCTCATAATAGGATTATGAAAACAAACAAGAAAATGTACAAGGCAGAAAATATCTCGCAAAAATGCGAGAAAAACGATCCATTGCATTCATAAGCTTGAATAATGGAATTAAAAGGGTGGTGTGGTTGTCATGGGGTGCATAGGTTGCCTATGGTTACTGTGCCAATTGGGTGGCTACACCGGCTAGCGATAACGGAATTACATTAGGGGAGGTAGACAGTGTGTTTCAAATTGAAAAGGGATTAATAATGTCTAGTGCGGATGTTGCATACGAAATTAAAATACTTTCTTCATAAATAATTCAAAATCGCAATTGAAGGATGAGCCCAATTATGGGTTAAGCTCACCTTCGTACATAAGATGTTCTATTTTAGTTCTACCTGTCTAAGTTTTTGTGTACAATAAAAAAATAAGGTATGTAAGATTGATGAAGGACCTTTGTCTGATTCCACATGTACTGATTTCTCTAGCGAATCTAAATACTAATCAAACATAAGATATTCTGAAAGCTTACTTCGGTGAATATTGATTATGACTAAATGAAATAAATGGAACAAAAATAGAGCTTCGGCGAAACAAAAGAGGTGTTGAAATTGGGCGCGCGGATATCCAAATCCGTATCTTTTCTGGTCACAGTTTTATTATGGTTGGTAAGCAAAGACCCAATGTAAAAATATACACGGCTGTCTATTGATTATGAAACATTTTCGTCAGCTGGTTGTTTGTCATAACTTTTTTTATTTATTTACCTGAGCGACGAAGCAATAGTGAAACTCGCCCACGCGGGGTGCGCGTGGAATGGTTACGATTTTCTGTGCATTTTCTCTGTGAGCTTAGTCATAGTTTTTACTCACGCTCATTCACGTTAACGTAAACGTAAATTTGTATTGAAACTGGATAAGCACCGTCTGTTAACAGTTAGGAAAAACCCTCTTTTTAACCAACTTCAAAAAAAGGAGAAGGTTTTCTATTCGTCGGAATCTTTTCTTTTTTTTATGTATGTTCCCCGATTACTCAAAGACGCCTGGACCGATTTGGAAAATTCTTCTTTTGTTTGAAATGGTATACTACCTAATTGGTCCCATAGTCATAATTTCAGGATCTGATGATGGAATCCTGGAGAAATCGAGGGAACTCCTCAAATATTATAGGCATACATATAGCGATTTTGGTATTTTCATCAACAATGCAATCATTTGCACTCAGTCATTTGATGAAGTGGAACTGGTGAAGAAGACCACAGATGGCGAATGGAATTCCTTAAACATGACATAGGTATAAGATATCTCGAATAGTTAAACGACTATGACGAAGCTAATACTTATGAATACATAGTACTGATGAAAATGGTACCATCGAACTGATCTGATGATGAAACCGGCAGATAGTCACTGGAACTCCGAAAGAAAACAATGTATCCTATTCGTGTTTGGGCCTATTTAATCGTCATGAGATGTACTTTGACTGTATACTATATATATTTTTATGGCAATTGGAGGTACCTAACAAAACTAACAAAAGATAAATAAAAAACTTTTTAACCAAAAAACAAACCGACCTCAAAAAAAATACTGCAAAGCGAAAAATAACTTTCTTTTTCCGAATTCGGTGTCTTTGGTATCTATTGTTTTCCGTGTTTCCACCGTGTTAACACCGACTTCGGAAAAGAAAGTTATTTTTCGCTTTGCAGTATTTTTTTTGAGGTCGGTTTGTTTTTTGGTTAAAAAGTTTTTTATTTATCTTTTTTTAGTTTTGTTAGGTTATAAAAACGCTGCAAAGCGAAAAATAACTTTCTTTTCCGAAGTCGGTGTCTTTGGTATCTATTGTTTTCCGTGTTTCCACCGTGTTGACACCGACTTCGGAAAAGAAAGTTATTTTTCGCTTTGCAGCGTTTTTTTAGGTAGGTTTGTTTTTTTGTTAAAAGTTTTATTATTTGTATACAAATTGACATAAAAGATCGTTTACGTTATCACGATCGAGTGCGTTAAAAAACTCGGCATAAGCACTCTGGACAAGCTAGTATATTACTATACTAAAAAAAAACTGTCTGTATTAGATTAACAGCACTACCATAGCTACACGTGATTGCATAAATAAAAAAAATAAAATAGATTGTTGACAATCATTATCACTGAGAAGAATATTACTTTATCTCGAGCCCTTGAGCCTCTACATAAAATTAATTTATAATTTTATGAAAGACTAGCTGTCCCACGCGGCTTCGCTCCCGTCAACTGGCTACCTACCTACCCATTTGCCCTATCTACCCTACCGTACCTACACTTCGTACATGATTGTTGCGTAACGTTAACCGCTTAAACAACGCACGCAATGGAAGCTCTCAAAAAGGAATAATTATGCCCGTTTTTGCAACATTTTTCATTTATGCTCCGCTCCTATTGGTCGTAGCGTGATGTTATAGCCTATAACCTTTCTCGATAAATGGACTATCCAATACAAAAAGAATTTTCGATTCTAACCAGTAGTTCCTGTGATTAGCGCGTTCAAACAAACAAACAAACTCTTCTGCTTTATTATATTAGTATAGATTAAAATCTAAACTTTAATAAAATAATGGATTTAGCTCTTTGCATAACCGTCATATACAAAAATTTTCACTCTGGAAAGATGACCTGTTTTGAGATGTATCACTTTTCACATGACTACATACAACTTTGTAATATAATGTTAGAAAAAGTACTCGATGTTTACAACACCATCGACGTTTTTTCAAAAAAAAAAGAAAAATAATAAAAGTCGATGCAATTTTTGAATATGCAGTTACAGTGATGCAAAAATCGCAGAGCAAAATTCAAAATAACATGTTTGTAATCGTTGTATATTATATAACGTATCGCTACACTGATTGCCCGGCAGTGCACTTATCACTCGCCGGCCACTTATTCAATTCACATGCTTTTTAGTTCTATTAACGGCGTGGTTGGAGCTGCAGGCGCAGTTAGTAATAAAATACAGTATTGTCAATATTACAGTCAAGGTTATAACTTCCTTTTCTGTGTCGTAGGAAGCATCGCTGAGGCGCTAGACAAGTCATCTCATCCCATTAAAAGTGTAAAATCAAGTGTACTTATTTGACAGGAAGTGGT
Source organism: Orthosia gracilis (assembly GCA_947562075.1). Lineage (NCBI taxonomy): Eukaryota > Metazoa > Arthropoda > Insecta > Lepidoptera > Noctuidae > Orthosia > Orthosia gracilis. The sequence continues at coordinate 8,521,559 of OX387268.1, forward strand.
TTTTTTATAGATAGGCTCGCGCTTGACCACTATTTCACCTGATGAAGCTATGATGTGGTCAACGATGTAACACGCTTGCCCAGAAGTAACCTATTCACTCTTGACGTAAAGACCCCGAGGTTGTAGCTATCTGGAAACACAGACTCCGGCAGGGAATTCCACTCCTTAGCTGTACGCATAGTGAAAGTATTTCCAAAACGTTTAGTGCTTATGGGTGGGATGATGCGTTTTAAAGGTTTAACGATTCATATAAAAACCCAGTGAAATTATAAACATGTTGTTTTTATTTTTAATAATTACATTATCTGTCTTCTAAAATATGTACCAACAAAAATATTATTTAATATATTTATTTATATTAATTTTATGAAAAAGCAGGTAAGAAAAAGGTTAGAAATAAATCGTTTGAGTACTGATAGTTTTTCATTTATGTATATTATTTAAAAAAAAAACAGATCCGTATTACTTACAGTTTATTACAAAAACCATACAAATACAAAATAACACAATTTTAAAGGAAAAAATCATTTAAATAAATAAATAATTTTGAGTTTATATAATATTGATGAAATTTAATGCTTACTTTTGGTCAGAATTTCGTTGTATTATACTTTTAGAGAGAAAAACGTGTGCACTGTTCGGTCGTTTAAACAAACAAATTCTCACTTCTACCAATTCAAAACTAACCATACGCTATCTAGCGGGGATTTGATGAACAACGTTCTTTTGTCACTATTTATGAGAAAATAATTGCGATAGTAAACTTTTCTGTATATCTGACTTAATTTCGTAATGTTTTTGAGATTTTACACTTTTAATGCGAAGAAGCAAAGTGGCATTCGATGTTAGCGAAGCTGAGAGTTGAAACGTCAAAATGTAAGAAATTGATCACGTGATATCTCTAACCTCGGAGCCTCTAGACAAGTGACATTCTATCATCGAAAGCGTGGCGAAAGCGATTGTCAAAAAGGCAAAATTGTATAGGATTGACAAGAGATGTCGAAAAATCACGTGAACAATCCCAACGCAGACCGGGACGGGATGGCAAGGGATTTGAAATTTACCAATGAAATACACCATAGAAATACGACTTTAATTGCTATTACTAAAAATGATGCCGTAGCATTGAAAGGGATTTCATTGCACGGAATTGAAAGACGCGCTACGGGCTACCGCGGCGGGATGCTGTGATGTACTACGGTAGGCAACGGCATGCCGAGGGTGATCAAAGGGAAAGAGGGCGCTCGTTGTGCTTTGTCGTGCCGCGGCACGCCGTGGCATGCCGTGGCAAGGCGCTAGAATGCCGCGGTATCTAAGCGGCTCGTGTGCACTGGCTGACGGCAAAATCCCTTGCCATCACGTCCCGATCTGCGTTGGCCTTTACATTTTGACATTTCGACTATCGCCAACTCGACTGTCACTTGAGCCTCAGGAGTGGACTGCGGAGTCCACTAGATTCAGGAAGCACAGGAATAGTCAACGAGGTGACGTTTAGGGCAGGACATGGTGATGATCAAAGAAGTCCAGTAGATTTGGTGATACTATTGACATGTGCTTGAAGTCATTAATAAAAAAGAAATATATATTGCTTTCTTAGTATTTAGCAACGGACGCTTTCTTATTTGTTCGTACATTCAAACTCTTTGAAGTTGCGGAAGGTTTTAGATGCAAGGAAAATGTGTTTAACTAAATAACAACATTTTAAATTCGTTGTTTAATTAAGAAGTACTGCGTAACAAGCCAAAGTTCGTTTGTGTTACATTTGATAACTTTGAAACCTCGTTATGGTTTCCGCAATTCTACAGCCTGACTAAAACGCAAATAAATCCTAGACCATGACTTCTTAATTAGGCAGCTAGTGGGTGTTACGCACTCCGAAGTCCAGCCTTTCAATCCAAAGATCAATTCAATTATAACAAGCTGTTATTGTTCTGGACTAGGGGTCAGAAAAAGTGAATGAATAAATAACACTGGTTACGTACCACCGCCTGCGCAGATTGATAGATAGTTTGCAACTTTGTTGTCTGCAGTAGGTGTCTGTGGGATAGATAATAAATCACTGTCTCGAACAATCTGTAATGTAAAAATTCTGAAGAGTTTGTTTATTTGATCACCCTCGTTTGATAGCCCGATTCTTGAGGAAGGCCATATTAAAAAACACGCTATCCCCACTGAAGCCTAGAAAAGAAAAAAAACCGGCCACCGATTCGCGCACCGAGAGGGGAACCTCTCGGTGCGCGAATCGGTGGCCGGTTTTAGCTACAAAATTATTGTAGCTTTTATATGGAAATATAAAAGCTACAATAATTTTGTAACATTCTTGACTATGCTGGTGTCTGCTTCCTTGATGCGACTGAGGAACTTCTTGATAAGCTCGAGCGTTTGCAGAATTTGTGCATCCGCTTCATTTTTGGCCTCCGAAAGTACGACCATGTATCGGAATTTCGGAAGCGGTTGAAGTGGCTGCCTATTTGGCAGCGCCGAGATATCCACATTCTTTCTCTACTCTTTTCTGTTCTTCACAATCCTACCTCTCCTTCGTATCTTAAAGAACGCTTAGATTATCTTGTTCCTTGCCGTTCCTCATCGTCTCTTTTCCTTCGTTTTCCTCTCCACTCCTCAAGTCGTTAGGGTGGATCATTAACTGTTCGTGCTGTCCGCCTCTGAAATAATCTTTCTTATTGCATACGGTATAGCCCTTCACTAGAGATATTCAGGAGAAGAATTAAGGAACATTACCTGTCAACATGACGCATAAATATGTATGTATTTTAGATTTATGTATGTTTTATGTTAATGCATTATATATTTTACACGTATTTGTGTACCTAAGTGTATTTAGTTAGTAAGAATTCAAAATAAATGTTTTTTAGTATTTGTAATGCGCTTTTGTTGATCTCTCTATAACACTGGGGTTTACTGTCAGAGAACCCAATTAAGGGTTAAGGTCGCCTTTGTACATAAGTTTTCCTTTTGTATTTGAATATATTTATTTTGTTTGCAATAAAGAACATGAGATATGAGGCGATCGTAAACAATGAAATTTTACCGTTGGAAAACTGTTGTCCTCATACATCGACATAGGTCACGGACAGTTTACCAACTGCAAACAAGTTTTTTTTTATATATCTAAAAAAATAATATTTTCAGAATTTTTCTTTATTAGTTCTGTAAGACAAGGCTTCTTGCCAAATTTTATGATTCTAGTTCAATGGGCACTACACTTTAGGTTTTGGTTCCCTTGTATACGAGTATGCGACATACACGGCCGTATCTTTTGATTGCGTTGATTTAGAAGTTTGAATTTTTCACAGCTCCAAAAAATCGGAGAACTGAGTATATGATATTAATTTCAACTTGATACTACCAGATGTTCCAGAGCAAAAGACACACACAGAGAGACCGACATACAGACAGCGAAGTGATCCTATAGGGGTTTCAATTTTCCTTTGAGGAATGGAACCCTAAAAAATTCGGGTGAAATTGCGTAAATCAGCTTTTTCGTAGAATAATACTTAATATTAAGTAGATACTGTTACAAACTGTATTGAACATAAAAAGATGGCGGCGGAAGGGGGCAATCGTTAGTTGCTTTAACATTAGCTACAGGGAATATCTAACCGATGTTTGGTTATTTACACTGCCTCAAAACACGAACTTTCAATCCAATTTATAATTTTGAGAACAGAACTGAAGCAGAACCTTTCTGGAAATTAATGCTTTACAACGCTGAATGAGTCAAAATATTTCCATTGAAGTCAGTCTGCTTTCACTGCAAACGAAACCACATGCGGGCATTAGATCGAATTTGCTGTGCAAGCATAATTATTTTGGTTCCAAGAAGTAATAGAACTTGCATGAATTCCCTTTCTATGAGAAGCTTGTAGGTATTCGTTTTGAGGAATATTCAAAAGTAAACCTAAGATTTTGCATTGGGGCTGGCACAAGGCGAGCCAGACTTATGCATTTATAGGACATTGTGGTTTTCCGTGAAGGTTCTTTGGAAATACAGAAGTCAATTACTGGTTTGCATTCTTTGAAAATACAATCAATCAGAAGTCAATGACGTTTTTCTAAAATATATTTTCAGAGTGGAGCTCGGTTACATGCAACAGGCCTTCTCTTTTACAAATAACATAACGTTTCGCAGTGGTACCTATAGTACTATACCTGTATCGTTATTTTGCATTATGTTTTTAATTCCAGATATTAGGGGGCCAGCCTATTGACTATTACCCAGCGGAAATCCTAACTGCTGCTGAGAAATTCATTAGGGAAAAATCCTAAAAAACCACTTGCTGGACCCGAGAACCTGGACTTATTGCTAATAGTAGAACTTGCAACCATTAGAGTACTAGACAAACGAGGCACCCCCTTTACGTGAATCTAATAATAGCTAGCAAAATAGGGGGAGTATTGACCCTCTGCCCTTTTCAGTAAACAGGCGCTAAATTATTTATGTTTAATAATCAGTACACTGTAAATAAACTGTGTTAACTTGATCAGACAATTAGTTAACACACTTTTGTTATCCAAACATACAAATCGAACAAGGTCGTTATCCCCATTACGAGTATGAGCAGCAGAGGTCAACACTTGGCGTTCTCACGTACAGGGGCATTACACTAAAAGCAACAGTACTATTGTGTGGCGATGTCAATCACTACTAAATTATCACGTGAGCTTTAGTGAGTGGGGTTCATGTGGGCAGGTAATCATGGATAGGTAGCTGGTCTAACATGTTAGATAAACGTAGATAGAAGTAGTTTAACCAACTTTTCCAAAATAAATAGGAACTTAAATACATTTACGCCCCTATTAATAAAAGCGACTGTACTATGTCTATCCTAAGGCAAAAAGCCTCGAACAGTTATGCTGTTCACAAAGTAATAATAAAATTTATTGTTTATTTTTACCCGACAGCCAAAGGGGGGTAATATGTTTATCAGTCTATGGATGTATGTTTGTTCCTATGTGTCGTTCTAGAGACCAAACGCGTTGGCCGATTTCGATGATTCTTAAGTCAATCGATTCGTCTTAACCTCGTCACTGCCTACATTAAAATTGGAAAATAGAAAATTGGTCGCTTTTTTTTTAGTAGTTTTGTCTCTTCAGTTATACCTAGTTCCTTAAATAATCGTAATCAAAACAATACCTAACTTACAACAAAAGCAGAAAGAATTCAGATCAGAATTAATTTCATTTAACGCGTGCTCAAAACTTGCCTAACAATCAGATATGATTTAACTATCTACATATTCAACATTCAAACACTGATAGACACAACTACTGACGATGGTTACTCGCAAAATTGGACATGGATTAGTGAATAAATATTCAACAGTGAACCACTGCCAGTCAGAACTACAGTCGGTGATAACTTTTAGGAACTGACATGTACTGGACGCTAACAATGTTAAAAGCCAGTCGACGATGACTAGTGAAACGGACGCATGTGGATGGTAAGTTGATAACAGTCACGGACACTACAGTACCCCGCAATTTGACCGCTGAGTGGATTATCTCCCAGTCCTCTCGTCACAGCAGAGAATATTTTAACAAATTTACAAATGATCGTCACACTCGGAAGGGAATATTATAGACCAATTATGTTTTTTTTATTAGCTCGCGTTTGACCACTATCTCGCCTGATCTTAATTGTTGATGTGGTTGAAGGTGAAGCATGCTTGCCTAGAATTACTTATTCACTCTTGATTTAAAGACCCCTAGGTTGCAACTATCATCAAACAAAGACTCCGGTAGTAAATTCCACTCCTTAGCTGTACGCACAATGAAAGTATTCGAAAAACGCTTTGTGCGTATGTGTGGGCGCATTTAGTCGTGGCATACTACTGACTGATTACAATAAGTTTGATTCACTGTATAACGTTTTATGGCAGCATCGGTGGCGTTCATCAAGTCATCCATAGTGCAGGTGAACCTACCAATAATAATAAATAGGTTCATCATGTCCTAAAAAATGCAAGTGAATGTCCACTAGGAGCACTCCAGCATGTGGGTCATGCTCTGGGCAGTGGCACCGCACTCCATTTTGTATCAGACTCGTCTGTAGAACGGCAGAATCAGTATCTGGCAGAATCTTTATGCTTCTTAATTGATTTGGCGTAACACACTTGGCATAAAATTGTCTAAACGAATGTTTTAAGGCAAAAAAAAATTGAATTCATTATAGTTTGGCCGAAAGTTTATACGTCCGAATTTAAAATGGCATAGTTTTAAGATGGCAGAATTTTATTTGGCATAATTTCGTTTAGCATAACGTTTATTTAGAGCGGCGATTCTTTGGTACAATTTCACTTGGCATATTATGAAGAAGGCAGAATTTCATTTGGAATACTTAATTTTCTTAGGTATTTCTTCAGAATAGCATATTGTCTTAAAAATATTAGGTTGTGCGACAAAAGTTATTTATTTATTTATGTACACACAAAACACTTATAAGATAAAGTACATATAAAGATAGAATATCTTTACATGTACTTATATGTACTTACCAGGTGCTGTTTATTTTTAGACAAATTTCTTCCAGCAGACTGGAGAATTAGATAAGAAACATAGACACAGTGTGTATGTCATGGACCAGTGATTAATCAGGGCACTATGAATACTGATTTAAACTTCTACATTTATCTCATTGTCTGGTCATTATGAATATTGCTACGTAACGGTTGGGCAATTCGATAATAATGGTCAATGAAATTTGTCCAAGAGCGAGCGAAGCGAGCTCGGGAGCTAAGGGTACCCCGACACAGATAGGTTAGGTTCGAAGGAGATGAAGGGAGCGAGCAAAGCGAGCGAACTGAGCTCCCGTCATTTCCTTCATGTTAGGTTACATTAGACCCTATGGACAGAAATAGGAGCCCCACTGGCGGGGCTCCATCTACTTTGTTGTTTAAATAGTAATCGTACTTTCCTATTCTACATTAAAACCAATGTCAACATTAACATAATTTAAAAAAAGAAAACATTATCCTGGCCTGGTCAATAAATGATGGGCATTATTCAGAAAGCCCCGTCAATTTAATTATTTCATTATTTTTATCACATTGCCTACTCATATTGGGCATTTTTCAAATTGCCCGGGAATTATGAAAAATGCCATATTAATATAGAGGTCCATAATATGTATAAATGCAAGGAAGTTAGTGACAGAAACGAATCGCTGAAAAACCGACTCCACATAGTCTTGTCTGCCCTGCCCCCAGAGTGTAATTTAAGCGGCGCGCGAGCTGAGGTGCAAGTTTGGTTTGCTGGCCAGCTTCACAAGCCAGCCTCTGCGGAGGCGAGCGTTAAAACCATCTGCGATGATAATCTCGCGTGGGACCTGTAGCGTTACGTGTCGCTCAGATGGGCTTAGCCACACATAAGCCACGTTAATACAAATAAAGACAATTATAAACTAAAAAATGTGTATAAAATCAAGGTCCGGCTTCGCACGACGTGGGCAGCCAACCCCGGAACAGTCGGGCAGGCTGGTAGCAGTGTAGGCAGCAGATCGATTAGGCAGGCAGTACAACTGTCAGGAACTCTTCGTGGGCAGCAACCAGGGAACAGGTCGGGCAGGTAGGTATCAGTGTAGGCAGCAGGTCGATTAGGCAGGCACACGGAGTGATATGCAGTTACAGTATAACACGCACAATATAGTTAGTTGGAGCACCTTGTATTTTAGTGCTTAGCAATTATGCGACTCTTCGGTTTCAGACCAGATTCCAGACTCCCCAAGCCCTCGGCCTTTCCGTCTTTTATATCCACCACCTGTCCTTTTTCTTCTTTATTAGAATTTAAGTTGGTGACATCTTGTTGTCATACAAAAATGCAACTTGCCAGTATTCAAAACAGCCAGTAATATTCAATCCAAAACCTCTTCGATGAATTCTGAGAGCGTGTAAATTAATTTAAGTTATAAAATACAATATTTGAGCTAACATATTGATAAAAAGAATTTAAATTATATAAATCAAAAGTAATCTTCATAGGCTAAGCTAGTGAGAAACTCTATGACCGAAAATTTAAAAGGAAAAGTATTGACAGCTTGACAACCTGACGTAGGTGTCATAACATTGAAAAATATGATAATTATTTATTTTATTTTAGATATTTTATAAGAAAACGAATCGTTTTAGACCGATTCGCAGAATAGTAATGCACAAACCAACAAAAGGTATAATAGATGCGATGCGATGTAAAATGTTTTGGCATGGAATAATATGAATACAGTGTGAGTAAGTAAGTATTATGAGACCTAAGTGTGAATTAGGTGAGAACACTCCAGCTCACGCAGTGAAATAACTAAAATATGTGGTTTAGAATAGCGAAATACCACAGACCGCCGAAGCCCGCAGCGCCGGAGCCGTGACAGAAACCATGCCTGCTGCATGCTCGCTTGTATGCTTCATGCATGGTGTATGCTTGTTTGCATGCATCATGCTTGCTGCATGCATTGTGTATGCTTGTTTGCATATTTGTATGCTTCATATAGGGAAATAAAAACTAAAAAAAATATTGTGTTCAATTAATTTTATAATTATGCTAAAAAATGAATTTTCTTTTCTTTTCCTCGGCCAGAGAATCAGTTTTGCCATCCAACGTGGTATTGTTGCCAGCGTTCTGGGCACTTTTCACGTTGACAGCGATGTGGACGTTCTTTTTTCGCCCAATGACCCCTGCCCTTTTTATTAATTAGGATGCACGTATCCCAAAAGTAGGAACATCTTTGGTTGGCTGATTATTCTGCAACGATACAAGAACTTGTATATATATATAACTTTCTGCAAAATATGACATTACACATACAAATGTATTTATCTTCAATTTGAACCGAGAAAAGTGTATAGATCCTGATTTAACATAAACATTTTACTTTGATATTTTGCACAACTATTCATTTAGTTGGACCACATGTTGATAAATTAAAAAGATAATGTGTTTTGTATAGACAATATACATGTTACAAGTGTATAACTATTACCAACTTTGGTCCACATAATTGTTTGCCACTATCTATTCAATCGATAGCCTGTGGCCAGGTTACTGTCGACTTCTATTTATTTCAGTAGATAACATCTTAACTCATTTTTTATGAAGTAATGTGGTTTTGTAAATATGAACGGTTAACACTGGTACACTATTTTAGATCGTCGATAAAACAACCAATCCAAATAATAATAAGAGCATAACTTAATAATAGTAAAAGCGTTGCTTGGATGAGGTCTATGTCCAGCAGTGGACTTAATTCGACTGTAATGATGATGAAGATGAACTAAAACAAAATATAAATCATAGTAAATGCAAAAAAGAATTGACTCTCAGCACTAAACTGAAAGATCAAATGTGTCCAACGTAGGAGCACAACTGTGATTTAACTCTGGTGTATACGTCACTTGCACGAGGAATTCCCCCCCTCCAAACCAATGTCTAAAAAAATAAAAATAAGGTGGATTAATTGTAAGGAAGGAGTGTGGTTTTAGCCGGTAAGCACCCCAACGGCCGCCGTGCCCAAACGAGGACGCCTTCCAAATATCCTTTATCATATTATCGATTTGAGTTATTATGACAGTTCTTATATGAAGTGCAGTATGGAATCTATCTAAGGAAACTATTGGTATCTGCTGACAAATGAAACGAAGTGTAGCGCAGTACGCACCAGAAAGATTTTAAAAACAAAATAGTACCCCAGCTGAATATTGTTCAACATAGTCCTCAATATCAAGCAGTGCGGATATTTTACAGGTTGCCATTGGACATTAAAACCATAATTTAAAAGAGCTCATTTAAGTCTTGGCAATTGGACATTAAAACCATAATTTACAAGAGCTCATTTAAGTCAACACTCAAGGCGTTCCTATTGGACAAATGTCTGTATTCGATAGACGATGACATATCCACGTTTTAAATTTGAAATTGGTTGATGTGAAACTGGGAAATAATAATTATATAATAGCTTGTAATGTAATCGAAGTTTTTAACTGTATTGAATGTTTAAATTGTATTAGGAAAATTATTGTATCATGAATGTGTTAGTTTTATCATTTTAATTAATGTGATTTTATTTATTTATTTAGATTAAGAGTTCAAACACAATGTATATTGTTTACGAATAAATTGAATTGAATTGAAGTTAAATGAACTACAATTTCATCAGATTCTATAATCCGATGCAATTGTAGTTCATCTAATTTCTAACCAGTCTCGTGAGCTTACTCGCTGGATGCGGGACGCACGGGCCCGGTCAATGTGGCGACGTTTGGGGGAGGCCTATGTCCAGCAGTGGACGTCTTTCGACTGATATGATGATGATGATAGCTCGCTACTACTTAAGACAGACCATTTCTCAAAATACACGTCCAACTGCTTCCTTGACTTAGTTGTGATGTGCAGTATGTCACAAAAAAAGCATGTGGCAGTGTATAAAATGCTTGAAAACTTTATGTGTTGAGAAACAATGTTTCGAGAATTTTCATCTGCATGAGCCCAGTGTCCTCGTTTGAGGACGCCCTTTTTCCTAATTTCCAAAAAAAAAGTTATTTTTTCGTTGCGTTTTTTTAATTATTAGATGAGTATCTTACAATAACTATAGAAATTTCAAAAAATATAACCGTTGTTTTTATTCGGGCGTAAATGGGTTAAGTGAGTCCGGCACTGTCCAGACTTGTTCGTACACAGCTATGAATAGGCAAAAAATAATCTCAAGGACTCAGGATCCTTAGCATTTACGCGGTAAATAGGTTTTTGTTTACCACAATACTCATACCTTGCGAGAATTTCTTCTACAAAACGATGAGTACTGAAGAGTAACTAAAACTTTATCAATAGAACATGATTGTTACAGGAATGGTATTGTATATAAAATCTATTTGAGGAGAGATACTTTTGGTTGAATAAAATGTAAACCATTTTATAAAAACAATAAGGGATACCATTGTCTCGTTATCACACGAGACAATGGATACCATTATTCTCAACATGTCTAGGTAGGTGAAAATTTTACTAAAAGTACGTGGCGAAAACCCTCGACATTACGTGATATTAATTTTATTGTAATAATGTTTTTTAACTAAATTTTTAACTTTCCTGTGTAACCTTAAAGATCAACTATGTGCAATTTTCACACAAAATTATGTTAATCACACAAAATGTCCAAAATGTATTTATTGCGATCTCATTTTTATTTCAAAAGTTGTATTTTAAGTAAGGAATCCTGTCCTAATATAAGATTAAAAAAATCGGTTGTCTGTAAAGTCGGTTTACTGACGATAGTTGAACGTGACAACGTCATAAGAAAATACTGATGGAATGGTTGCATTTTATCGCCGCAATTATCGTTGCTATAAACAATTGACACCACATTCACTTTTCACTGCACTTCATACTTGACGAAAACATGTAAATGTATTATTGTATAGCAGCTGTCCACGTGGACGCATCGCTCACTCAAGTAGGAGAGAGACAGATCTCGAACGCTGCCGAACGCGGAGGCCGATTGTGCCTCTTTGTCGCTCGTTCCGCGCTCTCGCTTGCACTTCAAGCCTTAAATGGAACGCCTCAGAGAGCGAGGTAACGACGCATGAGTCATGTTTTTTCGTGCGTGCAGCCGGCTCCATCGAATTATAAGACGTTGTCACGTCAAAAAAGACATTAAAATATACAACCGTTTTTATTTTGTTGGGCTAATTTTGCCGGTGTGTGTAGTTATTGAATATAGTGACGTGAAATAACTCTTACGTCTAATGGAGAAAGCTAATTAGTCTTTATGATCGATATCGGACAGCGAACCAGGGGTTCTAATCCCCTAACTCCGTCAACGAATTTACGTATCCATACTTTTTGTATGAATACTTTAACTCCGGAACTTCGGAATGAACCCTACTCCGTAATAATTCGTTTTTTCGGACGGGTAAAAACTGCGTAGCAAAAAAATTCTAAATCTATGGTAAAAACACATCGGGGTTGGTACAACTGTCACATGTCATTGTCAATAGTTAGTAGTTTGAGACCCGAACGAATCGGACTTCGTGCTTATGGAGTAGACCCTGATAAATTTGTATTTCAATGTAGGAAATGGCTTTTATAGTAAGCAATAACAGTATCAGATGTCGTTATTCCCGTGCTTTAAGTTGTAGGGACAACTGCTGCGCTGAAGGACAAACAGCCATAAGCCAGATCAATACCTAATAGTACGAGATCCCACCACAAAAATCTGCAGTCATATTGTCTTTGGTTATACTTATTTTTTTATGAAAGATTGATTGAAGAATGGATTACAGTAGTGTTGCCTAAGCAAACAATAGAGACTATAAACACACTATAAATAAATATTTAAAAACCGTTTTCACTACTAAATATGATAATCACACTATCAGTGGTCAACGTAATCTTAACCTTCACGGCTATAATTTTTAAAAGGGAGACATGTGCTGTTGTACGCCAAAGTTCTCAGATGGTTGCATTAGCTCTTATGAGATGGAAACGAACTGTTTGACACACCTTGGGTTGCCAGAGAGTGTTCATAGAGGAAAGTTGTATGTAGGAACCAAAGGGCGGTAAAACAATGCTTCGACTATCTACTACGTACAGTAATAATGGCAGAAGGCATCTCGTTTCAGCGCATCGCGATTTATTACTGTGTAAGTGTTATATGTAGATAGTGGTCAAGGGCGAGCATAAACTAAAAAGAAAAAGAAGTGATGTAAGTTTTTCCACGGACATGACGAGATTAAATGACAAGAATTTTCGTTCTTGTGTCCATTGTGAAAAGTAAAATAAAAAAAAATGTTTAATTTATTCACGTCATGTTTATTCGCCCTGTAACGAGTAGTGAACTAGTGAGAAAGGGCTCAGCCATATGCCAAGCTACTATATTACGGTGCCGCGCTTTGGCAACTGTATATGCAAATCCAGCCTTTGGGATAAAACTTTTGGATAAAACCAAAAAAAATTATACATATAATTTTACCAGCCAGGATCATTGTTAAGTTGTTACTGAAAAATAAAAACCTAGGGTTTAAGAAGCGGCGTCCTCCTTTCTGCTTGAAAATATTTTCTAACTATCTGCAACTAAACCAATTGCAATCAGCTATCCGTTTGAAAATCATAATTATGGCAATTATTATTTCCAACTTTTATTCCAGTTACTTTCATCGTGACTGAAACTAATATACGCAATGTTTAACCTAAAAATGCAGTGTGGTTAGATTCTGTATAAGTTGGACTACTTAGTGCAGGTTACAGTGATCCAGTGAATAAGATACTTAGAAGGCAACACATCTCAGATTTAACTTTAATTTTATTTATAGAAAGTTTTACCTGAAGTGTACGCCTCAACAAAATCATGAAGTAGTGTTTGAATTTGACTCAGCTCAACAGGAATGTTGAGCTCAAACTTTACCCAACCATGCTCTGTTATCGTATATCATCTGTTTTGCAATAAGTGCGCTTTCATAATGATTCTCGTGTTCAATGTGGAAATAAAACTGTTTGTTTTGTTTTGTTTCGAACCACGGTTCATGTTAATTAATGTTGCAGGTAAAACTGGGTATTAATAGGTAAATAACAAAGATATAAATCTCACTAGATGATACGAATGAATCTACTTCACGTGTCAACAAGGGAAGTATTATATAAGTGAGGGCAAAGCTCCTACTTCTAGCTGTTTCATTCAGCGTCATCGGCACAGGAAATCAACCGAAATATAGTATATAATGCCTTAGTATTTGAGTAGTAAAACTCTACAAAAAAGTTGGCAGAAGCAATGGAAGCATTTTCTTTCATCGCTAGGTCTTATTTTGTGCATGGCAAAGTGGCACGCTTGGTTTTTGTCAGAAGAGACGTTTTGTTTTGCTTCGAGGCCTTTGACCGAGTGGTGCAATAAAACATAATAAGCTGCAAATGCCATTCTAACGGTCAGCAGATATGTATTTATGTGTTTTGATCAAACATGAAAGAATGAAGGCAAGTAGGTTGTACTCGTAAATGAAATGTAATATTATCAAGAGCCAATAAACTTAATCATGATTCAATGGCAAGATTCCTAATTTTTGAGTAAGAACTATCAAAACAAAGATATTTAATATCTGCTTTTACAACTCACCTTCCTACAAATTAAAGTTTAAGGGTGTTAAGGAAGAGTCAGCGTTTTGATCTTTGGCAAGGCTTTTGGCATAAATAGTGCATTAGATTGCTGTCCACCGTCATAATGTAACCGTGTGCAAGACGGTTCCACTGCGAAGTAATTAGTCAAATAAAATCAACCTGGAAGTATTGTTTTGAATATTAATCGGAAGTACATTCATCTCATTATATAATAAATTGACGTAATATCTGGAAGTTACATAAAATTTTCAATGTTCGCATTCATTTTCGTACCGTTCAACTAAATTCGTATTTTTTTCTTTTACTGATGCACTGCGCTCTTGAAGCCGGGTTTTTAGCTGCAGTATGGTCTGATTTCCTCAATTCTTAGTAAGTACCATTTTTCTTTCACTGTTATCATTTTATATTTTGTATGCTTAAACTGCGAAATTTTGCCGCTCAACTTTGACAGTTTGGTTTGTTATCTTTGTTTTCTGTGGAACCATCTGAGCTCAGCTTTGCGGATATTTATCTATTGAGACACAACGAAGCAGAGGGAGCAGCATCCGCTTTTACTGATTTAAATCAGTCTGCAGGTAGGCGATGCGATGACATGAAAATAGGTATAAGATTTTGATTTTCTTGTTATCAACTTTAATTGAAATACTTCAGAAATTAAGACATCCGCAAGAGAACCAAGGTTACCGACATAGCCCGAAGAATTGACAAACTTAAGTGGCAGTGGGCAGGGCACATTGCTCGAATAACGCATGGTCGTTGGGGCCGAAAAGTTCAGAGTGGCGACCGCGCTCTGGAAGACGGACCGTCGGAAGGCCTCCCTCTAGGTGGAGCGACGACATTTTCAAGGCTGCGGGCGTCCGGTGGATGCGAAACGCACAGGACTGATCAGTGTGGCGACGCTTGGGAGAGGCCTATGTCCTGCAGTGGACATCTAACTTATCGGATTTTAGATTAGATCTATAATATTTAGTAACAAAAGGAGGTTTGTAACAGAAGGAGCCAACATAATAATAGGACAATTGAAAATTTTGTGAATGTGAAAATCTCCCTCAAAATGAGGATAATAAATATCAACATTTTATAATGGACAACTAGTAGACAAAAATCTAAAAATAATAATTAATTCAATACTATACACCTATTTGTAGATAAGATATGGAAGTAATATTTTTATTTGTATTAAATTAGATAAAACATGTATTGGAGAGGACTATGCTCGGAGTTTCCTTGCGTGATCGTATCAGACATAAGGACATCTGCAGGAGGTCTAAAGTTACCGACATAGTCGGAACCGTACCGGATTTCACTGCGTTGGAAGGCCTTCTTCTAGGTGGACAGACCTAGTTAAGGGATCCACTGTATGCGAGACGCGCAGTTGACGTAGCGGCACTTGGGGAGAGATGTTCAGCAGTGGACGACTTTCGGCTGAAATAATGACTATGATGTGATACAGGTATATTACAGGTATTGCAGGTCACATACGAATGCTGTCAAACCTACTTCTCTCACACAAATAAAAAAGGCGGTTATGGGGACTGGCGATAGAAGTGAAAACATAAAACTTTGGTCTAACGCATGAGCTTTTCCCCTGCCAAAAATGTCTCAAGGCGGATAAAGACTATTAAAAAAAACTATCATCTAAGCTTTTCAAGATCACATAAGCAATTTACAAATCTTATAAAAACTGTCACCTTAAGTACAACTACAGTGTAGGTACAATGTACATCATCTACATCAGACAGATTTCGTTGCCAAGCTGCAAACAGCCTACAATGTGTAGCATAGAAAAATGTGCACAAAAGCTTGAGCGGAAGCTTGAAATCGTCACGCTTGTAGGGATTATATTTGTGTGAACTTTACAAAAAGAATCTATAATGTCCAATGCCTCTGTTCAATATTTACTCAGGCATAGAAAGTTCTGGATGTATTGTTGGCTGTTCGAGCTCACACGTAGATACCGTCAACAAAGGATTAACCTACTTGGGGTGTTTATGCACTACACGCCAGCTCCCGTGTCCGTGATTTGAATACCGAGTTTAAAATGTTTCGAACTATGACGGATAGAGTTCGGATGTACGTGTAAGCATCCCTACAAAAAGTACGTTACGGCTACTTCGGAACCGAAATTTAACGGACACGGATCGGATGTAGTGTATAACCGTCTTTAAGATATATTATGGAGGTACAACTGCTTTTCGACCCATATAGTGTGCCTGATAAGTACTAAGTCAAATCGACATTTCTGATTTTTGACCCATATAGTGTGCCTGATGAGTACTAAGTCAAATTAACACTTCTGTTTTGTGACCCATATAGTGTGCCTGATGAGTACTAAATCAAATTGACACTTCTGATTTTTTCCCAACAGGTTCTAGACAAAGTGACATTCTATCTGCGTTGATAAAAATTTCGACGTGTTTGAAATTGCTCAAGTGACATTATCGAGCCCATACATTTCATACTTATTTTTTATAGTCTATTGCATGGTTATTTGCAGTAGTTACGAGTATATACCAATTCGCAAATATAAATTGATCTACACTTCTTAGGTGTACGAATTCTCCTATATTATTTCAAGTAATTATATTATATTCCTGGGTAATGTTAAGTCCTTGGTTATAATGGCCATTTAAAGGATGAAGAATAATATTTTTTGTGATAGAACCGACGAACCTTCTTCCTGCGTAGGCGTGCTACGCGCCGTAGCCTTGTCGTAGCAATCTCGTAGCGACTTCGTAGCACGTCGTTCTTATCGCAGAAAATGCTCAGCTAATAATGATCTTATCGTACTAAGAATAGAATCGATATTTTGATGAGATCAAGACAAAGAAAATATGGTTCCAACTGTATGCAATACCAATTCAATGATGCCATAATTATATTAGAAGTTAATAAACCCACTGAAGAGCTTTTGTATCGTTGATTTCTTATTCATTGAAATATGCGTATTAATTATGTACTATGCGTATTAATACTGTTATATTACATTTATATTCATAAATCATTTAATTACACTATTTAGTAAAATTTCTGATATAAGGTCAAATCGATTAGATGATTCATTCATGATTGAGCCTTACCTACAACACTGTAACGGAACGTTCCAATGAATTAATGCTTCGTTCTTTTTTTGTTCGCGACTTTGAAAGCGCCGGGTACTTGAAGCGCGGGGGCCAATGTTCGCATAGAACTAATGATAAAAAGCAGTATAAAAACTAAAAAGACGTAAACAAGAAGAAAATCATGCTGTGCAGCCGGAGGATAAATAATTGCAAGCTGGCTGACCAAAACCAGATGTATCCTTTAACTACACAGCATGATTTTCGTCTTGTTTACATTTTTTTAGTTCGCTTCATAAGTAGTGGGGTTTTTAGATCTTAGTTTTTTTTTATATCTTTTTAGTAACCTTATTTTTCCAATTACGTACCTTTAAACATATAAATGTTATATATTTTTGAAATAATCTCTAACAACCCTTTATTTTGATTCCCCATGGCGATGGGTTTGGAGGAAAAAATTAATTGGGCCCCACAATGTGGCGTCTAAAATCTCCAATTTTAGTATAGCCAGTGACACCTGCAAGTTTAAGACGAATCGATTGACGTAAAAATCATCAATATCGGCCAACGCGTTTGGTCTCTAGAATGCCCTATAGGAACAAACATACATACATACATAGACTGATAAATACATTAACCTCCTTCGGCAGTCAACGTATCGCTTTGCCTCCAAGCACCCTAGCAGACACGAGCATTATTAATATATTTTATTTCTCGAATATACCTCGAGTTAGTTAGTTCTGATAAAAGTAGTAGGTCTTGTTAATACCGATTTAGGGTTCTACGGCATCGTTTTCCCCGGAAGAACGGGTGGAGAGCACAACATTATGCATTCAACATTAAAAAAAATAAGGTCATAGGCAGCTATCAATTAAGTCCATGAAATTAAAAATCACAATAATTGAAATCTTATTATTGCATACATTATGCTAATTGGAAAGACAATTGTTATATATTAACAGGGAATAGGGGCTTCAATTGTGTCTAGCTTACCTGAAACAAAGCTAGTAGGTAATTACCTATAATTAGCTACTAGTTTAATTTGCGTGCTTACCTGAAGCGGTGTGAGGGCCTACTCTCTCGCCAATAGAGGTAGATTATTGAATAAGTAAAGTTTATTTATGGGACTAAGAAGTCCGTATCCCATAAATAATCAATTATTTATAAGTCTCTTGCTGGACCATGTTTTATCATAAAAGGTTCATGTTAAATACGTTTGTTTTCAGTGAAACAATATCCAAGGTTTGTGTTTTACGATACAATCCCGTATCCATAAGAGGTCTGATTTAGTTACTTATTCGTGCATCAATTTAAAAAAAAAACTCAGGAAAGCTGAACTAAAACTGAAAAATAACAACTTAAAACTATCTGTTATTTCGACAAAGATTTGTATAACTATGTATAAGTAATTTCGAAAAAGATTGCGGGTAATTACTGTGTATATTTTAAGTTGGAAATAATCTTTGTTGATATTTCGATTCTTGATTCTAAGACATGCTCGAAAACTTTATTAATTTTGTATTGCTTCTTTGACGTCACATCGGATGGTTGGAAGAGCCTTTCCACTTACAAAACCATTAATCATGCTGAGTCTATTTCCAGACAGTTCAGTGACACTCCATAAAAGGCCATAAGTTAAAAGGACGTATGATTATATACTTTTACATACTTCAAATATTTTTTAATGTATTGTACCCGTGAATTATTCAAGTTGATTTACAAACAGAAATATAAAGCAAAAAGGCAAAATGAGACTTTCAATATATTGAAAACAAATATTTTCCGATCGAGCAATACCTGTTTACCTAGCGTTCAAAGCGGAATGATTTTCCGCAAAAATTACCTCTGACGTTTATTAATTGAAGCCAAAATTGAAATACCAACTGAATTCCCTTTGAGCAGTGATGCCGCTCTGTCGAAGTACGAGCAACAACCACAGTTGGTATTTATTAATTAACTCATACTAAAATTTCTCACCGAACTGAATATTATGCAGCTGAATTCAGCGGCTCATTTATACAATACCAATTTCTATAAAATCTCTCGGCGAGGAAAATCAAAATATAGTTTGTTTGTTTATTTCGACGGTATCTCTTTTCAAAGGCGAGTTTAAAGACGCTTCAAGCCTTACAAAATTCACATATCGTACTTACTGTCAAATGGTTCATCTGATCGATAGTTAGCTATTAAAAGCTATAAACTCTCCATGTGTAAATGAGCCATTTCAAATGCCAGTACGGTTTCAACTGAACAGATAAATTCATTGTTCAAGTCGAACGTCAACAATGTAAATTCACATTTCCTGGGCGTATTGTATCTGGCTGAATTATAACCCCTTTCAATCTGATGATTTTGAATGAGATATTACGTATTAATTAATCGAGAATTTTCTCTTGTGTTTGTTACATTGCACCGACCTTTTGTTTATTGCAGACTGTTGTTTTAGTATGAAATAAACAGTAGTCTACCCTACAGCGTACAATTTGTTGGCAGATCGATATCATCATTTCCTTTTTTTTTCTGAAATCCTTCTCAGTTCTTTGATTTTTTCTGTGCCAAAGATATCGTCAATCCAACCTTTTTGACGGCTCCAGTTTCTTAGGTACTATTCGGTCTAAGATTGACTCCAACGCCCTTCTCCAAGTCTAGCCAGATATCTTATCCAACTCCACTTGAGGCGCATCACCTTGACCCCGACATCTAGACAGTCTTGCGACTAAGTTTTTTTATTTTATTTTTTTATTTGTGATAGGCTCGCGTTTGACTACTGTCTCGCCTGATGTTAAGTGGTGATGTGGTTGACGGTGAAGCACGGTATTACGTAATTGGTCTAATAAGGTTATTGTTACATCATTATCTCAATTATTGGAACAAACTTGTGCCACTGGAGAAACACTCCCAAGTTTATGATTCCAGTTGACATTAGTTCACATCTCAAATAATTCGCAACATGTTTTAGTTAAAACTAATATCAGCACTTACAATCTAAGAATGGTAAGTAAGATATTGGAGCCTACTGCATTTTCTTCAAGTCTGTACTGCCTATGATTTCATTTGTCTCCTTGAATGACGGCAGCGTCGATGATCTTCGTCTTAGTACCGCACGTTGAAGTCCCAGCATTCTAGAATTGGTTCTTTAGTTACGTTGAGGAGGATGAGGGAGAGCTTGCTTTCTGTCTTGTTGACTATTCATTTTTCACTCTGTGTAAGAAGATTTGATAAAAACTCTTGATATGTACGCACATAATTTCGTGAATTCATAATTAAAACTGAAAGTTGTCTACAGTTGGAAATAATAGGCCTCTCCCAGCGGCGTTTCAACGACATGCGTCACGACATTGTGTTTATTAAATTAAAAGTCCATTTTCGGATCGTACATACTGCTCCATTTTTACTAAGTATCAAAACGCAATTTTTAACATGCAGAGATTATCTATCTATTAGCATTAAGGAACCTTTTTTATGCGACCGTTATGATGACGGCACGGTGCATTTATTAAAGCTTGAATTTTTGAGCTTTACTTCTGGTTTGTAAACCAGAAATCCCTTTTTACACGTATGACATTGAATATTTTTTTGTAGTTTTTTCTCATCTTTCCGCGTGGTTTATTTGGCACGCAGCGCTGGTCCAACTTGCTTCAAATTTTCGAAACTTCTAATTAGAAATGTTGATTTACTCGAACGCGGGTCAGTTAATCTAATGTAAGCTTTATCACCATGACAGAAGTGTCAAGTTAAGCTGCTGAATCGATCAATACAAACTGGCTGGATGGGAATTTTGTAGTTTCATATTTCGAGTTCGCGTGGAGCAATGAGGTTATAGTATTCAGTTCTCCATGTTTAATTGTTAGCGATGCCGTTGTTCGTAGTTCATAAACAAAAAAAAAATCACTTGTATTGTTTTCCCGATGGATGAAATCCTATTCAGGTTTATTGAAACTCATGCAGCGATACCTTGGCCATTTATTTTGAACTCAATTGGAATAAAAGCTTTATTTTTCACTATATAGTTGTGGTACATAATAGGCAAGTTCTATAGTAAAGTTAGGTATGTAATGGAAAAGTTCGCAAGTGAGGTATTATGGTATCATTTCAAAGGTTAGGCCAGAGTAGATTACCCAAAAACATGAAATTGAACATGACCGTTGAAAAGTGTACCAGGGGTGAACGGTACACATCTGCGTAGCCCTTTATAGCGTACCGCCGTGATATTATGTTATGAAATAGCAAAGACAATTTGATTGGCCGTCATTTATTGAAGAGTTCTGTTGTATATCTTCAAAGTTTTTCATCAGATCTTCACCAAATTTTAATAGGACCAATTCGGGAACATGTATCAAATAACAAACAGAATCATTAAAATCTATTCATAATTGACGGAGTAATCGCGTAACAAACATACAAAAAACATAACTACATTCGAATTGAGAACCTCCTTATTTTTTGAAGTCGGTTAAAAACTTAGACAAGAGGAATATCTGCTTTCGAAAGGGTTGGAATCAAACATATAACTGGGATTTCAACAATTTTTTTGGATTCCGTATCCGAATGGTCCAAGCGGAATCCTATTGCTGTCCCTCACGTGTCTGTCTGTCAGTATATTTTTAAAGTCGGTGTCCATAACGCAATAAATTGGCACCTATGAAAGACACCGACTTCCAAAAATAAAGTTATTTTTCATTTTGTAGTTTATTTATTCGGAAGTCGGTAGTATTTTTTTGTAAAAAGTTTATTTTTTATGTGTTCAGTTAAAGTTTTTTTTATTTTCTCTTTTTAGTTGGACCTACCTAATAGGTAAGTTGTTTAGTAAGGTACCTATAATGCCAGAATAGATTACCGAATATCATGAAACATGAACATAACCGGTGAAATGAGAGATCTGCGTACCCCTTAAGACATAACATCACGCCAGTACGATGTTATGTTATGAAATGGTATAAACAATAAACAGACATGCGATTGCAGCAACGCCGAGAGATTTTCCGTTTTATTGAAGAGTTCTGTTGTATATCTTCGAAGTTCTTCATCAGATCTTCACCAAATTAAAATGGGACCAATTTCTGAACTTACTCTTTTTAAAAAAAGTATTTTTAAAATCTGTCCGTAATTGTCGGAGATATCGGTGAACATCCATTAAAAAAAAAACATACATAATGTCGAACATAGAACCTCCTCCTTTTTGGGAAGTCGGTTAAAAAGGCCAACAGTTGTTACGCAGCCTAGTCGGAGGAAGTTTTTCCATTTTCCAATGGAGGTTGTGGGAGTTAGGTCTGCCGCGATACCATCAAACGATTACACTCGGACTCAATTAAAGCAGAGACGAGACGAGAAGAGAGGAGTATTGTGTAGTGTGTCGTTAAATATCGATCCATTTTTTTTTCCACCTGCCTTTTATCTGCTACGCTGAGTGTGAGTTTGTTAATCCTTACATTGAACGTTCGCCCCACGCTGCTCAACCTTGCTTTAGCTAGTACACATCTCTACTGGATTCACCCTAGCTGCTAAGCATCTCCTCACTGGTTGAATTTGGGCCTCAACTTTTGGGTCTCATAAACGGTTATTTTATTGTTGCCATCCCACAGCTCATTTGAAGTGCAGCGAATGTCCTTACCGTAGATAATTATATAATTTTAAATAATATTCCAGTTTTCTGACGCGATGTTACTATAATCGAATGGAACCGGGCTAGGCATGTGTGATTTTATTATAATACAATACAATTTTAGCAACAGGCATAGCCTTTATAGTGTTATGAGGTTGCGAGTGCTAAGAGTTATGCTCTACGCCTTATGGCATACGAGTAACTAAACATGCTACGTCTGATAATTACTGCAATGCCCGAGACCGTGTTTTCACCCGTTAAAATTATCCCAAAATAATAACGATGCATCTATCCAGATGCTCTAGAAGTGACATTTTATCATTAAAAGCGTAGCCGTAGCGTTTGGAAACATGTCAATAATGTTTGGGAATGCCAAGCGCTATCGAAATGCCACGTGACCAGTCCCTTAAATTTTGGCATTTTAGCCATCGCGGCATCGCCTTCGCTGGTAGAATAACACTTTGTATACAGCGTCTGATCATGGTCAATTCGTGTGCCAAGTTTAGTCCAAATCCATTTGACCGTTGAGGCTATCCAAATTCACATTATAATTATCTAAGTTTTAAGGCTTTCGTGATTATTATATTAGTAGGATAGGATAGCAGGACTACTATGTAAACAAAGAAAGGTAAGTTTGTTTCAACCTAGAAGACATTTGTTCGATGGTAAAACTTCACAAAGGAAATGATGGCGTGCTATTTGCATTTTGTGCCGTGGCTATGTTTCCCATTCATTATATCCGTATACCATCGATCAGAATCGTTTATAGAACAATACTTGCTCATTACAGCATTAAAACTGCATGAGTTTGAAGTCTATTTCTGAACTTTGTTGAAGGCCAAGAATACTACTATGTGTTTTTAGTAGCATTACAAAAAGTAATAAATGAAATATTAAATCACGAGTTTTCTGTATTTTTTTTATTTCTCATTAGCTAGCTTTTTTAGCCATTCTGCCAGCTAGACTTCATGCCAAGCAATGGAATGACCGAGCCTAGAAGATACGTCTTCCCTTCTGCTTTCAAGGCTAATTTATGATAGGAAACACAGACCCTGTCAATGCATACTGCGGCTGTGTGTTATATATGTATTATATGTCAAATACCGACAACCAAGTTACGTTTCGCAATTTTGAAGCTTATTTTTCATGTGTATTGTAGACCTGGGTCGTCCAGCGTAATTACAGAGAAAAACAATTAAACATACGCCTTATAAGGTCTCGCGTTGGCTGAGGGAGGCATCTTGTTTGACAACGATGACAACGCCACTGGTATTGCAGTATGTTGTTGTTTGCGGAGTGATATTGACGTCTTGCATCGAATTGTATTCAGAAGAAGCGTGCTTTGAAAGGTAATGTGGGTGTCACATTTTGGCTGTGGGGTGTGTATAGTTGAGTGAAGCGAGCCTAATAAGGATATCAACCTATTTCTAATTGAGGAGTACCTAGTACTTTTGATGACCCATGGTAAAAGGTGGTATAGGTGGGTTTAGACCAAAATATCATACATAATACCAAAGCAAAAGCCTCCTTTTTTAAATTATTATCAATTAATGTTTTCACAAACGTTTTGCCCGTACCCGTAAAAATTCTCATAAGAAAATAAACTTCCTTACAAAAATAAATCCCTTATTATAACCATTTTGGGGAGATTTTTTTATAAATCCTTACATTGCTACCTTCGTTAAATACGGCATTCTTAGTGCATTTCATGTTACTAGGTTCACTTTTTTAACATCGGTTTAGGCTATGCGTTGCCTTTTATGAAGGATTGAATTTAAGAATTTTATAAAGTAAATAGATTAACGAAAGAATGCTCTGTCTATCTTCTTGCACTTCTTTTACAGTCGACGGGAAAGTATTTATACATTTTGGGCCCAGTAGGTGGCTACCCTGTTTACAAAAAATATTTGGTAGAGTTTGGGAGTATAATTTACATTCGCTTTTTGGTCTAAACCAACCATATTGCAAAAGCATTTATAAATAGCGCAGGCGCAGCAGCGGTATATACTGGTTACTACGCAGCCGTGTAGCGTCTTCGGTGCTATGTATGATACTAATAGCTAGCAAGAATTTTAATCCTACAATTACGATAATTCTCTGGTACCTGAACTGCTATTTAAGGCGGTAATACACAGTTATGCCTGAAACTTGCAATAGTGTTAAACACCAATCTGAAGTTAGATATATGTATTTTTATGCAAGCTACTTGCACGTTTTAATGCAAGTTACAGGTATGAGCATTTTCGCCCTTAATTTTTGTTGTGTGTTCCGCATCAGGTATACGTTGGTTACCCGAAATGTGTAGGAGGTAAAGCTTCTTCTACACAGTTGGAACAACCGCCCGATCAAGGCGCCCTTGGTCGGGGCACCAACCAAAAGATATCGTGTAGAGTTGTAGACGGTGGTCGGCCAAAATTGAGTATACCTTCCAACAACCTTGGTTGGGAGGTAAGCGCTTGCGACCAAGGGCAAATAGAGGATGTTAAATCAGCGTCCATGTTCTTTCCTTTATTTTCGCTTCTACATAGAAGAGCTATAGCCATTATACATTTCAGATATTATGAAAGGCTATGAGACGCCATTTCTTGCTTTTATGACTGCCCATGAAAATAAAAATAATTTAAGATGTGTCAAACGCGCAACCGTGTAAAACGAACGCGCCAGTTGGTTGTCCCAACCAAGGACACCTTAGTCGGGCTGTGTAGAAGGAGTATAAAGCATCTTATGTGGAGGATTCCCACAGATCATTTATATTATGACCTTGGCGACATGCACGCCGGTTGGTGGCAACCGCGCACGTGCCACGTTTATTTGCTCAGTGAGGATTGGAAAATGAAACGCACATTTGGGCCCATTCATTAATTATATTTATTACGTTATAATTATGTTAATTAATTACGTTGTTTTATTTAGCAATCATTATATTCAGTATACTTTATTGTAAAATAAAAATAATAGGTAATATTTTTTTTGTTACATGTCGATTATATTTTTTCTTAAATATTATTCTGTAAAAATACATGTCATTTGAAACAGGTACAATGACGTTTTATTTAGAATGCTTATTCTCGCGTAATGGTAGGTTACACGATTATCATATGTAGGTTGATTTTGGCTCACTTTAATATTCGAAAGGTATAGAGGAGGGGAACTCCTAAGATATAATCGCGGTTTCGAACTGTGTGGCACTTTGCCCAGTAATTTAGAACAATCATTGTACGCTGTCTTTTACTGCAACTACCTCTTAGATACGCACTGACAAAATCATTTTTAAGCAAGATTGATATCAATCCAATCTTTAAGACGCACTAGCAATGGACCCCGGCCATATTTAATTGACTAGATCGTTAAAAAATTCACTACAACTGTGTTGCAGCCTTAATAAGGCTATATCGCAACTAGTTACATTAAACTTGATAGAAAAGGTACCTACTCCTCCTTGCGTCGTATTCCTTAGTATTGAGGGTCGTGACCTCCCTTCTGCATCACCTTTCCGTACGATCTTACTCCATCTGTTTCTGTCTCTGGCGGCTTGGAGGGCGTTGTAAACTGTAGAGTCAAGAGCGGTGCGGATCTGGTCAGACGTATTGGGCTGCGTCCACGAGGCCTTTTTCCATCTATCTTGCCAGTCACGACGCGCCTTTCGAGGTTGCTACCGTCTTTCCTTGCAATGTGGCCGAAGTATTCTAGAACTCTGCGCAGACACTCGGATGACAGCCGCGAGGAGATTTTAAGTTCTCGCAATATGAAGACGTAAGTCCGAAATACTGTCCATGGGATACGGAGCATCTTTCTCCAGCACCACATCTCAAAGGCGTCGATTCGTTTTGCGTCTGCAGCTTTCAGTGTCCAAGTCTCAGCGCCATACGAAAAGATCGAGAAAACCAAAATCCGTACCAATTTGGTTTTGATTTTTACGGCAATGTTACGATCTCTGCAGATTTTTCCAAGCTGAGACATGGCACTCTTCGCCATGGCAATTCTCTCATGAACCATCGTTCATAATGCTGGAACCCAGGTAGGTAAAGTTGTCTACTATTTCTAGGCCCAACGCGCCATTGAGGTACCTACTAGTAGCGCACATTCTAATGCAGTTTAGGTTGCATTGCCATTCGCTAAATAATAGTAAGTTGTCGCTTATTCTATCGATACAAAAATACGCACATTTTACAATTCATCAAAGCTTCATTGTGCTTAGTAAGCAACGGGAACACAATTTTTTGTGTTTAATTTATTTATATTTGTGTTTCAGTTGCTCACTATTTTAATACAATTAAATGCTGTGGCTTCATTCGTAACATGTGTATCTATTTCGATTCTCAACCCGCAAATATTAGTATTAAAAATATTTATGTTATGTTTACAGAAACGTTCATAAACTCTGAAATATTGTACCTTTAGCTGAGTGAACAGCATGGTATTTTTTTAAATTTCTGTTACTTCTTTGTTTCTTTTCTATAACTATGTTATTATTTTTTTTCGAATTTTTCAATATTTTTGTTATTTTGTTTTTTGTAATCTTTAAATTTTTTTTTTCTTACATGCTATTTGCTCAGCTAAAGTTCAACAACAAACTGTAACGTGATAAAATATTTGTAGACAAGACCAGTAGCTATAGTTCGAGTTTTGTTGGGTAATCGATGCCGATTCGTGCCACATTAACTAATTGCATTGACTTGCGATCAAGTGACAGTTACGTATTCACAACGGATAACGTACAAAACTCGTACTCGTAATCGTACTCGTAAATATACAGTTATTGTATTACAAAATACATACCTACGTGAGAGGTTAAGATGAATTGCAGCCAATCCGTCGTTCAAACTGAAGTTCACCGACGTTTTCGACCGTAATCGATAACGATTTGCTTTCAATATCTGTTGTTTTGTATTTTTTTGTTTCTTTTATAATTTTTTTGAAGGCTCAAGTTTTAGTAAATTTTTTATATTTTTTTTGTACTTTTATGTATTTTTCTTGACCATCTTTCGCAGGTTGATCAATTAATTGGCTACCATTAATCTTATCCCTCCAAAATCTGCGTCTTGTACTCAACTTTTCATCAGCTACCTACTTAGCACCCTTCAAACTCATGTATTCTCACTAGATCCGCGTACTTGTGTTATACTACTACGTAAATGATTTTTACAATCTAGCCTAAGGGTAAATATATAGAATTTAATTGGATTATAATACTAAAGAGTACATTTGAATCATTATTTAGTTTTCTAACATTGATTATACGTGTCTCCTTTGCTACTAACTATTAATAGACTTTGAATTTAGGCTATTTCATACTATTACAACGGTGGTCAAAATTTCAAACTATTTGTTTGGTATTAATTAAATATTTTAAAGGAGAAAAGTACTTAATACAACTAAGTACAATAGCTAAGTAGCACAGCCATTTGATGAAAATCGGTCTAACGATTTGAAAAAAAAAAAAAAACTTTATAGAAATTAAGTCATTATTATTAGATGTTCCTAGCACACATTTCTAACTGAAGTTAGATTTGTCATAGGGTCAAAACATTGTGGAATTAATATCGCAACAGTATCCTTTCGCTGGCGCAAGTCTACAACAAAAATTTTTATTGCCAAGCATTAAGCTAAAATAAAGTGAAGCTGATGTTAGGCACTTGTCCTACCACCGACGCTCAGCGAGCTAGAACTTAGATACAACACACTCTCTGCTCGTGCTGCTCGTCAGCTTGTACTAGATACAAGTTGGCGAGCAGCGAGAAGCAAGTGTGTAGTTCCGATAGTTTTACCGCTCGGCAATGACTGAGTGTTTTTGTGCGATGGGAAATTACTCGCACCACTCGCTGGGGCGGTCAGTCCTGCACGAGTGAGTTCTGACCAACAAGCTAGCATCCCCGAATGAGTATCGCTGAGAGCGTAATATTTCTGATAGCTCGTGCCGCTACGTCAAACAAGTGGTGAGAGAGCACTCGCCGGCCAGAACAACCAGTGATCAACTATTAATATATGTGTCTCTTTTATTGACACGGGATCTGAATCTATTGTTCGTTTCTTCAAGAAAATAGTTGATAGCTAATCGCTTCGTCGCCGGCGGTGGGACAAGTGCCTAATAAAGCTTGCTATATCGTGTCGCCTGCTTTTATTTCTTATGACCCTATATTCAGGTAAATCAAAACACTTTTTATAAACGCGTTTGACGCGTCTAGTGGCATGTATGTGAAATGGCTGGCAGGAAATTATGAAATAAACATTTTAAGATGTTAGTAAAAGTATTCATATCGGAGAATTTTGTTGTACAATCGGTCTATTTGAGATGTTCGATAGCTAATTCAGTTTGATCGTTTTTCCACCTGAGATCCGAGAAGGCACCAGCCGGACGTTATAGGATCGTACTAATAGAAAAACGATATAACTATTATTGAAACGGTAAGTATCTATTTTTAAATATTACTTTTCCTAAAACTATGGTTACATATTTCTTAAATTCGCTAGGGCATAAATTGTCAATCATGTATATATTTCTTCATCCTTAATCTTAAAATACTTAATCTAATTGATTAAATGCGATTAAATGTGGGCCCGGGATTTTTTCATGTATTTTTTACAAAATTGGCTAGAGTGCCATTGGTTATACTGCTACGTTAACCCGGCGACAGCACAGTGAAAAATTGTAACATCGAGTGCACGGTTGGGTCAGGATGACCCACTTTAAAACGAAAAGTCCCAATTTTTACTGCCATATTAAAAACTCTCTGCTATGATTAAAACAATTCATTACTAAATAACTGATTTTGAGGTATGAGGTACTTAAATTAACATAAAACATGTTTCTATTGAAAATCTACTAAAAATATATACAAATTAATACAAAAGACACCTTTTGAATTGTGGCTACAAAAATTAAAAAAATATAATTTTATAAAAAAAGACATAACCTAGTATTCATAATATTAAAACGAATTTGTATAAATAATATG
The DNA here is from genome assembly GCA_947562075.1 of Orthosia gracilis. NCBI lineage: Eukaryota > Metazoa > Arthropoda > Insecta > Lepidoptera > Noctuidae > Orthosia > Orthosia gracilis. The sequence continues at coordinate 8,551,285 of OX387268.1, forward strand.
TAACCACAAAAAAAAAATAGAATAAGAATAAAATACTTCTTACCTGCGACGCTTCTAATTTCGCTGTTTCTGCTATATTATCGCAAGGTTCGATAGGTAAAGACCGTCTAATTGCTTATGCGTCTCGAACACTCAATAAGGCTGAATGTAACTATAGAGTCACTTTTTGTATCATAAATAAATATAAAAAAAAAAAAATATAAAACTAAAAGGGAGTTTGTTAATGCCAGTTACTGAGAAAATACAGAAACGTCAGACAATATTTCTAGAAGTTTCTAGAAATATTGTCTGACGTTTCTGACGACACACACAGACCCAACTGTGCTCAACTCGCCGGGTTAAATCTAAGTATTGATATATTGAATTAAATCTAAGTTACCTTGAAACTGGAATATAATTCTATAGCTTTATGAAGCTACTAACCCTTTCTATTGTTTAATCTGGAATATAATATTACTCGATCAAATACGATTATATAATTTTAAATAATAATGTAACGTTTTGCTAAATAAACATAATGTTGAATTGATGGATGTTACATGTTACTATGGGAATCCCCCCCTTTGGCTTGCATGAAGTATGTTATCATATCTATTGGCAGAGGGAAAACGATAGTCGAATTCTTCTCCGCCGAAATTGTGTTCAGCGTCTGCAAGAATAGACTTTTGTTAAGAAAGTAGGTAAATAAAGTAAACTCTCTGGTTTTGTTTTTACTTTTAAAGTGCCCCTAAATGGTCTTATTTAAATAAATAATTTGAGTTCTTCTGTGCATACTAAAGTGACAGTATACTAATATGATACTATTAAAATTAAATTATGTATCAATATTTCAAAAAAATGTAAAGCTGATTGATTACTTTGAAAAAAATATGAAGACAACGATCTAAAGTAACATAAAAAATTGAGATTCATTGATTGGTGTACCAAATATGTCCAGTTCAGCGTAAGGATCAACTCAACCGTAGAATTATAAATTCGGATTTTATTACAAAAAGGTACATTTTAGTAATAAAGTAAATAAAGTTCTATATTGTATCGCAATTAAAAAAGTGTTGTGTTTCGTCTCGATGCGAATAGACACAAATTGCCCAGTGACACAGTGGTTTTCAATCAACCATCCAGTGAGATAGTGGACAAGCACGAGCCTATAGTGTAGAAAAAAAACCTAATCCCTTAAAGTAATAAAAAAGAATAGAAAGTTAGAAGTACAGAAATTGCATTTGGGATTCGAGTTGTCAATAAAACGGTACCTGTAGGTAACGGAGCTGGAGGGCCGCCGGGCTGTCGCCAATAACTTCAGAGGCTTCTCGTAGGGCTCTGGAGGCCTTTTGTTCTCCTTCGGCCGCGATCACTTTGGCACGGGCCTCTCTCGCAGCCTCTGCTTCTGCCGCCATTGCCCTCTGAAGCTGGACCGGCAGACGTACGTCTTTTCTGTTAGGATAAAATGTGTTGAAGTTTACCGCCGAAAATTATCTTCCTTGAGTTCATGAAGATTCTAAAAACATAAATAATTATCCTTTCTGCCCGAAGAGATTCTGACACGTGACATACCAGCTGAGTCGACGGCGTATTGCAAATTACTTCATGAAATTCAGTAATTTACATGAATTTTCAACCAAAAATTATTTTAAAATCTATTTTTAAACAGTAAATTTGTGAAAAATATCTTTATTTACATGTTAAGGTCGGTTAAACCACGTCAGTCTAGTGAAAATGTGTGCAAAATACGAATTACCATACCTTTTGAAACGGTTGACAACTTAGATTCGCTCAATGTGCATAAACAATCTTTTCGCTTGCTGAAAAGATGCAAAAGGGCAATATAACGATATAATAAATAACATAACCAAATATATATATATAATATATGTATATTTGCATGCATATTTGTGGGGGAAGGTTTACAGAGCGAAAATACATGGAATATCGTTAAGCATATTGTAATAGGAGGGTATACGATCAAGATATGTAAAACTAGGACAACCGTAGAAAAGACAGTACAAAACTATATTCTATGGCTAGTTAAAACTAGACAGTTCTCTATCTAGCCAGAAGCTAGTGTTAGTACATGAAGATGATATATCTCCAACAATATTTTCGTAATTTTTCATACAAAAGTTCATGAAAAAATACGACAAAATCTGCAAAAATATACTCAAAATTATGTTGCAAACTTGCATCATGACATTTCTTTGTTGTTGTTGTTGTTGTGTTTTTTGTGCTGTCCATTCAGTCAAGATTTAACATTAATCGTTTATATCTAACATTTCTTTTTTAATTTCGATTTCCTCGTTTCATTTAAATAAATGAGTGATTTTCAGAAATTGAAACTTATAAATTAGAACAAAGCCGTTTTTAGGCATAAAATACAATAAGAACTTATAATATGCTTTCTTGTAATCTTAATAGTGTTTTGGCAACAAAATTATTGGACCCGTGGCTTATTTCGCGCCGAATTTTCTATTACGTACGAGTATTCAAAAAAATTTATCGGATACATTTTATTATTGAAGTTTTTACGACAACTATCCCTTTGAGAAAAATGCAAGATGTTATGTTAAGTTACTGTTTACTCGATCCGAATTACGCTCCCAAAGACGACAGCTGAAGAAACTAAATTAACTCCTTAAGGTCTAAATTCATATCTCAACACGTTCCACTTAGATGCCCCGAGCTTTAATGGCCTCATCCAGGTACAGCTGTATGCTCGTTCAGGATCTCATGGCAATAACAACCTAAAATACAATACCGAAAGATCTAAACTCACATTTCGACGCGTTTCACCTTGATGCCCCAAGCTTCGGTGAACTCATCTAGGGATACTTGCAACCTCGCTCAGGATTTCATGTTAAAAACAACCTAAAGTTCAACTTAATAAGATCTAAACTTACATTTCAACGCGTTCTACTTTGATGCCCCAAGCTTCGGTGGCCTCATCCAAGGACAGTTGCATTGTGCCGGAGATAGTCTCACGTTCGCTCAAGATCTCGTGTAACGGTCGGGTTCCCATAGTATTGCGGAGTGTAGTCTGAGCTAGGAGTCTAGTGGAGTGATGAGCATTCTCTACGTTGGCGATGGAAATGGTTGCATTATGGACACGGTAGTAAACCACTGCGTCTACTGACACAGTTACGGAATCTTTTGTCAAAACCTGCAAGAGTTGAATTGGATAATGATTCTGACTAGAATAAGTTTTTTTTTCATATACTTTTTTTCATTACTATAGGGTTAAAGCTTTTCTTAGAAAGTAATAATAAAAAATGTAAGTTTTTATTTCAATAAAACAATTCAAAAAAACAGAAAGTGTAAATTAAAACGAAAAAATTAAAGTAATTTAGTTTTTTAACAGTACCTCTTGCGGCGGGATATCGTATGTTCGGGTTCGAAGATCTACGCGAGCATAGTTGTCGATACATGGCAAAATAAAGAATATCCCTAAAACAATACAACAGGAGTTATAATTCTACAAAGCACACACAAAAAAAAAGATTTCTTTGAAAATGCAAATAAATAATGTTCTACATTATTTATTTGCATTTTCAAAGAAATCTCTGAGAAGGCTTACCTGGTCCTTTGGCACCCCCAGATAACAAGCGTCCCAAACGAAAAATAACCGCCCTTTCATATTCCTGCACCACCTTTCAAAAAAGAAAAGAAAATACATTTATATGCGTTACTAAAATCGTGTGTAGAAAAATCCAAAATATGTCCAATTTGAATATATGCATATTTACGCTAGCAAAATCGACAGAAATTAAATAATTATTGAATTAATGAATTTATTATATTTTGCTAAACCGTTGACGCGATTGTGATGAAACTTTGGTGGCTAGTACTGCGTACGTGCGCAAAACTCCTGGCCAAAAAAATCTATACGTGGCATTGCAACGCATACCGGCAGCCGTATTGTGTAAGTGAATATGGCAACGCAAAGAGTTTGACCGCTATCCAATCGATCAAATCGACCAATCAAATGCGAGATGAATGACGCGATGTGTATTTCCGTCTGTGTGATTGGTCGATTTGGTCGATTGGAGAGCGGTCAAACTCTTTGCGTTGCCGTTTTCACATACACAATACGGCTGCGGGTACCGCTATTAAAATATAAATATTTTTCCGCAAAAAAAACGGCTATATACACCAAGTGAATGAAAATCGTTTTACATTGAAAAAAGTCAATACCGATTCTCACTAATGCTCACATTTTTCAACCTGGTGTTGATTCATTGCAGCGTGCGACGGCACAGCCAAAACCACGTAATAAGCACTAGCCACTTTTCATTTACAGCCTAAAAGTTAACTCATAGAATAGTGAATTTTCAGCTTTCAGAATATTGTGAATATTGTTACTATTAAAATTGAATCCTACTATTATAGTTATCAAAGCTTTTGATGAAACTTTACAGTAACATAGCTTATGTATCAGAAATATACATAGGCTATAATTTCTGAAGATATTGGGGATGGCTGTAGCCGATTGCTTAGCTGTTTCTTAACCTTGAAAGGCAGAGGCATAAGGCGTAGTATTGATTTTACATTGTAAAATCATGTATTTCAATTATGCCATCCAGCAGTAGATACTCGTACTTATAAATGTCAACATTTCCAGTTAATAATAGTTGCTGTTTTCGATTTATATACTGCGATGTGACGACTTAGAGCAACGTTTTACATGAGATTGATGAAATGTAAAATCAAGATTGTCACCATGATATTCCGTATATGACATCAAAATATTTTTATTCATATTGAATATTTTATTACCTGATATATTTTATTATAATAATAATAATAATCACATCACATCACATCATCAGCCTATTAATGTTCCCACTGCTGGGACACAGGCCTCCTCTCTGTGAGAGGGAATGGGCCTTAATACACCACGCGGGCCCAGTGCGGGTTGGTGGATGTCACATGTCTTCGAATTTTTGGTTCTAAGACATGCCGGTTTCCTCACGATGTTTTCCTTCACCGTTTTGAGAGCAGTGGTGATGAAATAATTTACACAAAGTAAAGCGCCTGCCTGGGCTCGAACCCACGACCTACAACTTGTAAGTCGCAGCCGATACCACTGGGCCACCATTGCTCAATAATAATAATACCAGCCTGTAACTGTCCCACTGCAGGGCTTAAGGCCTCTTTTCATACAGAGAAGGCACGAGCACTTATCACTACGCTTGCTCAATGCGGGTTGGCGTTTCTAGACTACATGTATGGCCACTCCTCACTATATTTCCTTCTCCGTTGTCCAAGATAGTAGTCCTTAGAAAGTACATAAGAATTGAAAAAAGTCTTATTGGTACTTGCCCAGATTTAAACCCTCGACCTCATTTTATTATCAACTTGAATTTATGATTATTGAGTGGACAGTATTATCATTAATTAAACAGTTTGTAAGTAGATTTTGACTAGAACTGTCTTGTAGCTTGAAACTAAACGACTTAAGTACAATTTCTACCCAACGGCACGCAACGCGTCGTATCGGAAAGGATACGAACGGATACGGCGACCGCCGATCGCGTCCGGCAGGATGTCGATATCGATGTCGATCGCATACGATCGGCTTCCGTCGCTTGCTTACGTATCCGTATCTGCGCCTGTATGTTCAATTCTGGTAGTGGTATGCTTTTGCACCAAACACCCGCTAACTCCTAGGTAGTTTGGTTCGGATCGGCTTCCACCATCTCTTTCAATTCATTTTTATTCACCTGGCGGTCTTCCACGTGGTTCATTCTTCAAATCAAAGTTTTCATCACGAAAGCTTTTAAACCAAAATCGCACGGTGCGTTCATTAACAGTCTCCAAAAGCAACATTGATGCGTTAGTTCCGCGTCAGAACTCGTATTCAAAAATCCCTCGAATTTTCGAAGTATCCATCTTTCTTGTCTAAGCTGAATAAAAAAACAACTGAAAGTCGATAATCAAATGTTGCACATTTTTTCACTCGAAAATCACAAACCATGAAGGTTCTATGTCAATTCGATGTACCTATTACAATAAAACGGCAATTTCGTACTTTAACCCCTATTATTTAGCCATGAGCTCCACGGCTTAGTCTGAGCATCTGAAATCAAAATTAATGTAACAAATTGTCAAGCAATGCAGCATTGCTGAGATCGGCTGTTGAAAATACATTCGACAAATCACAGCAGACAACGCGTGCTCGACAATTTGTCACATTAATTTTGCGATAATTTTGCTTTCAGAAACGTCGTTATTATTATAATTATTTCAGACCGGCGGAGCCTCGGGCGGTAGCTAGTAAACCATACACAAGTAGGTATTTTAAAATAAATGCAGGGTTTACATAATTTTGCTTTATCATATCTTTGACATCACTGACAATCGGGAAGGAAAATATCGTAAGGAAACCTGGATTAATAGTTATTATAAGTTTGAAATCACCAACACTCCTTGAACAAGCGTGGTGATCAATGCTCTTGCCTTCTCTGTAAGAGAAGAGGCCATAGCCCTACTGGGGGACAGTTACAGGCTGATACCATTACCTAATGATAACATTATTATTCATTTATCACTAAAAGGTAACAGTGAAGGAAAATATCGTGAGGATACCTGGACTTATATAGTTAACGTTAGTCTGAAATAGCCAAGTCAGAGGCCTGCGGGGTTCCCAGAAGCGGCTTAATTAACTCAGACACCAGAGGCGGCCACATCCTCACACAAAAAGAAAGAAAGAGACTAAAAGATAATGAAACCGGAAAATACGTTTTAATCAGGCTTTAAGCCGCACCTGATTTCTGCTTGAATAATCTTACTTGATCTGAATTTCGGCGCTTCGGTAAATCTTATATAGATACAGAAATATTTGTTGATATTGGTTCAAGTAAACATGAGATTTATGTGAAATTTATACCTAAACTCCATTTGAAATAACATTAGACACGTTTCCAAATCTTTTTACAGTCCGTTCAACCGATTTTGAGTTCTATCCCATAAACATAAGGATGACATAAAAAGCATAAACCTGTTACCAAAACCAACTGTTTACTACAGCTACCATTTGTCATATTACTAACGCCATAGAAGTCAAAATCGGTTGAACGGGCTGTAAAATGGACTAATTTAAACATCTAATGTTTTCGCAAATGGAGTATATGTCAACTGCATATTACTATCTCGTGTTTGTTAGGTAAAACTTTAATTGGCTATTCTTTTAAAGTCTTTCATTGCAAACCTATGTCAACTAAGAACTTTAAATTCTACTATTGCTACGATAAAGCTCATATTAAACGCACAAAATCGATGAAGACTATAATTGAAGAAACTATAACACTATCTGATATAAAAACGAAAAACAATGTATATGCAGATATTTTTTTTTTTTTATAAAAAGCTTTTTTCGTATTCTTCTCAGGAAACCCTTTCATTTGATACAAAGTGCACCAAAAATAACTAGCCCGCCATATTGGATTTAGAATGACGTCACTTAGCTAACCATGCATTGTAATCCAAACTAAACGTGTATGCAAAATTTCATCTTAATCGGTGGAGGATACTGCTTTAAAATTCAGTTGCAAGATTTGACCCGAACACACTTACATACATACCTACATATATACCTAGATACATATATTGCAAGTCAAAAAAAAGCTTGTAAAAATAGGCAGTCTTGAGGAAAGCCGTCAGAAGTGAAAACTTAAATCTTTCAACCTTATCTTGTCGGCGATTTCCTCATTTAATCCGATTGGGTACTTCATTTCATAGCCTGTAAAAGTGAGTATACTCCAGAGCATTTTCGACAGCATTACAAAATAATATAACGTTCTTACGAATGGTACAATACAGACTAATGCTCAGTTTCCTAAAGCATTTCCATGGAATGTAACATTATTGCGAATGTTCGACGCTGCGTTCGACGTAATTTTCACGGCGTGTGAGCATTTACCTGTAACTTTTCTTTATACCTTGCGTTCATTATTAACCTCACTTCATGTCACCCGCGCTCGTACCTTTGCTCGATAAAATGTTACACCAAAATGCTCGTTGGTTCTAAAAATCAGGTTGTAACAAAACATCAAGCGTCATGTTCGAAGTTTGGTTCGAGTAAATTTAAAAACAGCGAATGCTTTATGTTCTGTTATAAATAATTGCTCTAGTCTATACTCAGATCTAGATGGAAAAGCCACGAGTTTCTATCAAATCAATTTGTTTGATTACTTTTTACAGCAACGGCAGATAAATTTATTAGAAAACGTTATCGACGGTTTTTACTTCTTTTTTTTCATTTGAATATAGAACTTGATGGCCCGGTTTGAAAAAGTACTCGTAGTTTAATCTGTTAACGATTTCTTTACAGTGTTTCATAAAGTTGACTTTAAAACGAAGATTCGGAATGAAATGGAGAGAGATGAAATAAGACTTACTCTGAAAGACGATTCTAGTATTTAAAAAGATTTTAAGTCTTGTATAAGACAGTACATACCTATTTATGTACAGTTTTGTTTGTTGAATGACTTTTTGTCGTGTTAAAAAATCTATAAAAAGCACGACAGAAATGTATTGAAATGGGGATTATTTTTGCCATATTGAGGCTGCGATTAGATTGTGACATTTCTTAAACAAATAATCAAGGGTTTTGCCTCGCTTACATCAACTGTATGTAATGCATTGGAAGAATAGTCTTTTTTATTATCACTAACCTACTTCAAAAAAAGGAGGAGGTTCTCGATTCGTCGGATACTTCTTTTTATATATTTTGCCCAATTACTCAAAGACGCCTGGAACGGTTTGGAAAACTCTACTTTTGTTTAAAAGGGTATAATTTCCAGGTGGTCCCATGGTCATCAGGTCGAGATCTGATAGGGGGATCCTGGAAAAATCGAGAACACTCCTCAAATATTATAGGCATACATATAGCTATTTTGGTATTTTCATCAACAATGCAATCATTTGCACTCAAGAAGTATCATTTAGTGAAAAAGAGCTGATGAAGATGAACACAGATGACCACTTGAATTTCTTAATGCAAAGTATGTCACGGGTATAATATAAATCGAATTGTTAATCGACTATGAAATGCTTATCAATTTAATGGTACCTATGAAAATGTTGTGATCGAACTGATCTGATGATGAAGCCGGAAGGTAGACACTGGAACTCCGAAATAAAACAATGGATCCTAATCACGTTTGGGCCTATTGAAGTCGTCATGATATTAACTTTGGCTATTAATGATTTTCATGGTGTTTGGAGATACCTACTAATACTAAGAAGAGATAAATACAAAACTTTTTAACAAATAATTCAAACCGACTTCCAAAACAAAACACTACAAAGCGAAAAATAACTTCATTCCGAAGTTCGTGTCGAAAAACGGAAAAAAAAATGGTACCAAAGACACCGACTTCGGTAAAGAAAATTATTTTTCGCTTTGTAGTGTTTTGTTTTGGAAGTCGGTTTGAAAAGAAGGTGAAAAGAACAAGGTGAAGAAGGTGTTGAAAAGTTTTTTTTTCTATATCTAGTAGTAGTACTTAGACACGTAACAAAACAATAAGTTGGTGGTTAAGTTGGATGAAATCAATGCACCCAACATCCACCAACGTAAACTCGAACACATTGTTTTTATTCACCTAGTCCATATGAATTGGCAAACAAACCTATGTTATGCTCTGAAGTGTTCGGTCTAGGCTAAGCTTTCATGTATTACTCAACTGGGCACATATAGCTTTAAAATATGAAATGGTTTTGTTCGTGTTTGTAAATATTGATTGTTTTACTATGAATATGCAGTTTCACAGAGAGTTGTCTATTACAGTTCTCATGTCTATTTTTTCAAGGCCTTTTAACGGATTTGTTGAACGTGTTCCGTACGTGATGGATTGGATAGTAAAAAACCCAGCCGAGTGCGAGTCAGACTCGCGCACCAAGGGTTCCGTGCAAATAGCTATGTTTACCAACATCATTAAGTAATTTTTTTTTTTTTTTTAATTTTCCTATACATTTGTCGACTATTACTCGTAAACTTGTAAAGCCTACTTAGCTGCGTTGTTTTCCTTTTAATTTCGTTATATATAACAGTAGCCGTAATTTTTTTCACAAATCCAAAAGCAAACACTTGTTTCTAACAAATATTTGTAATTTAAAGCTTAAGCAAAACGGCAAACGCAAAATGGTTTTTGAATCGATAAATGGTTTTCACAAACCCGTAATATTTTTGAATGTCCTGTCCAACGATACCCCACACCATGGGACAGACGAGAGAAAAAAACACCTCCACATTACGTGTGTTCCTTGTTGACTACGGAACCCTAAAACAGTCTTTTAAAATATATCGTGACAATGAACCATTTTTTATGCTTATCACTCTTAATTCACATACCGTATGTGGAAAATCGATCGTCTGATGGGTTTTGTTTCCAAAAATAGTCTTTGCCGCCCTCTTACATACAATATTAGTAATTTGCTGCCTTATTGGAGAAAGTAAGTTTCCTATTATTGCTTCTCGCTTCTTGTTAATGAGACTTGTTAATTCACTTCAATCCACTTTTTTACCGACTTCGCAAAAAGGAGGAGGTTATCAATTTGACAGGATTTTGCTTTTTTTTTATGTTTGTTACCTTAGAACTTTTCATTGGGTGAACCGATTTTGATGATTCTTTTTTTATTTGAAAGCTGGTGCTTGTCATGTGGTCTCATTTAATTTTCCTCAATATTCATAATATCTGATGAAGAACGTTGGAGAAATACATCAGAAATCTTCAATAAATGACGGCAAATCACTCGGGATAGATCCAATCGCATGTCTGTTTATTGTTTATACCCTTTTCATAAAATAACATCACACTGGTACGCTCTAAAAGGGTACGCAGGTGTGAACAGTTCACCCTGGTATACTCTTATTGCACCGGTTTTGTGTAAGTTTCATATTATTTGGTTAATCTTTTCTAGCTTCAATTTGGGCACTATACGCGTAGGTGCCTAGCCTATAGAACTGGTCCATTATGTACCACAACTAAAAAGTGAAAAATAAAAAACGTTTTTACCTAAATAACAACCGAATTCCAAACAAAAACACTACACAGTAAAAAATAACTTCAATTTCGGAAGTCGTGTCAAAAAACGAAGAAACGAAAACCGAAACACCGACTGCCGAAATTGAAGTTATTTTTTACTTTGTAGTGTTTTTGTTTGGAAGTCGGTTGTAATTTTTGTTACTTTTATTATGCGTACAGCTAAGGAGTGGAATTCCCTGCCGGAGTCTCTGTTGCCCGACAGCTTCAATCTGAGGGTCTTTTAGTCAAGAGTGAATAGATTATTTCTAGACAAGCTTGTTTAACCGTCGATCACATCTTCGCTTACCATTGTGAGATAGTGGTCCAGCGCGAGCCGAAAGACAAAAAAAAAAAAAAAAAAATAGTTTGGCGAGTTTCGGAATTAATTGTTTGGCAGTACTTTTTCAGTTAGAGACTGTTGTTTTTGGCTTTTTTATTGGTGCGAGTGCTGCTGCCTAATTAAGCTTATTAACATCAAGTTGGACATACGAGTAGTTATTGTGAAAGTAACATTCGACTATCTGAAATGTATGATTTTACGTAACACAATTTTTTTATTCTTTCCTCTTTAGAGTTTACCTAATATCATCATTATTTCAAATTAAAGGTTTTACTATAGGTTTAATGTCGTGATTGATTTAACATTATATTTAGATTCTTATAGTTTTCCTCTGAACTGTTCTTCCCTTCCTTTGAACTGATCTTTCCTTTTTTATCATTAAGATATTTTAATAAGGGGAGTGAAGTTCCCATGTACAGATTATGTCTCACTTGCAGGACTGTCCCAATTCCCGAGATGACCTGTATAGCGCTTCTGTCGTAAACATTCTGTAATAAACATGGCCGTATACTGGGCCAAAATAATTTAATTGAAAGTACCGTCGAAACGAAACCAAGAAAAAGACTAAGGATAGGTTGTATTTACTAAAATAGTAATGTTGGCATAACTGGGCTACCCTCTAATTAATTAATATGTTTAGATAAATGGAGGTCAATATTTTCCCATTATTATTTTGAGGGTGTGGGTTTAAGCGTGGTTCACACAGACAGCGTATGGTGGTTATGGCCAAGCTGAAGTGGAAGCGAACCATTACGAAATAATAATTAAAATCAGTTTTTTTCCGAATTAAAACAACTCACTGATTTATGACAAACTAGCTGTATCCGCGGCTTCGCTCATGTGCTCCACCGGTTGTTAAATTTAGTAAAGTACTAGTCGATAAAAAATGAAAAACATATCCAAAAATTCGCTCAAACTAAAAAAAAAAGGTAACGTATCGGTCGGCTGCAGCGGTGCAACTTTCAGCAGCCCAACTATCAGCAGTTGTGCTTGCAACCTTTACCTTTTAAAAAGTATCGTATCGGTCGACTGCAGCGGTGCGACTTTCAGCAGCCCAACTATCAGCAGTTGTGCTTGCAACCTTTACCTTTCAAAAAGTATCGTATCGGTCGACTGCAGCGGTGCGACTTTTAGCAGCCCAATTATCAGTAGTTGTGCTTGCAATTAACCTTTACCTTTCAAAAAGTATCGTATCGGTCGACTGCAGCGGTGCGACTTTCAGCAGCCCAACTATCAGCAGTTGTGCTTGCAACCTTTACCTTTCAAAAAGTATCGTATCGGTCAACTGCAGCGGTGCGACTTTCAGCAGCCCAACTATCAGCAGTTGTGCTGGCAACCTTTACCTTTTAAAAAGTATCGTATCGGTCAACTGCAGCGGTGCAACTTTCAGCAGCCCAACTATCAGCCTTACAACCTTTACTTTTTAAATTGGATAGTTTGGGAATTTCCTTTTGACAAATTGAAATAATGTAATTGAAAGAATGCGGTGGGGTTGCCCAAAAAAAAAATACTAGATAGTCTTTTCGATAGAGTGGTTGCCGCTTGTTTTTTAAATACTTTCACTCCTACAGATATTGTAGTTTTGTTAGGATTAAGTTACGTTTTTATGTCGCGCTTAAGTTAAAAGTTCATTTGATTAAACTATTTTTCTACTTAATTATTTAACGGAATGAAGCTTCCTGCTTTTTCTTAATATTTTAAATGTAAACGTTTGTGAGTATTAACGCATGGGTATTTGTTAATCTTTCAATCAAAACTGCTCAACGGATATACATGCAATTCGAAACGCAGATAGTTTTATTTGTGATAGGTTTGCTCTTAACTCTAGTCTAGGTCATAGGTGACAGAGACAAAGTCGACGATGGAGTGAGCTTACCCAAAAGAAGCCTGTTCACTCTAACTTTTAAGAGATTCGGATTGAATGGGTTCGGAAACACAGACGCAGGTAGTGAGTTCCATTCATTCGCTGTGCGCATTATGAAGAATGTTTGGAAGCGGTTGGTGCGAATTAGTGGAATGGCAACAAGGCCAGATAGTTTATAACTTAGATTAACACATCATCATAAGCCTTTTTAATGTCCCCACTGCTGGGACCGAGACCTTGGCGTTAATCCACCACGCGGGCCCAGTGCGTGTTGGTGGATGACACATGTCTTCTATTTTTTTATTCTAGCACCGGATTCCTCATGATGTTTTGTTTCACCGTTTTTAGAGCAACGCTGATGAAATAACTAAGACAAAGTAAAGCGCCTGCCTGGGTTCGAACAAACGACCGACAGCACTTTAATTGGGGCTGTTACCACTGGGCTACCACTGCTCATGCAGCTAGTTAAATTAGATTTTATCAAAATATTTCGAGTAAAGTTTACAAACAGTCCTGGCTGCATCATAGTTCACCACTGTTTCGCTCGGTTTTTGAAAATTATGAAAACTATTCACTGATTTGATTTAACTCACATAAAAGTACCTATTTTGGTTTTTCACAGTTTGGTTATTAGGCAGTTTATTTCTCTCACACAAAATTCCACGATTGGAAAAAATATGATCAGCCGTTTTGTGTGTCTATTTTTAAAGGTACATAGGTAGTGTATTATACAAATGAATATAATAATAAGGACTAAAATGTTTATAAAAAGAGTAACAAATAAAATTAAATCAACGAAAAATAATTAAGTACAGCACATTCTAAGGCGTCCCATACACATACAATATTATTGCGCAATCAAATTTATGCTCTCTTTTCCTTCCGTTCAATAAAACCCCTAGGCCGAGTTTCTCATTTCTAAATTATCGCAGAATTAATGTGACAAATTGTCAAGCACGCGTTATCTGTTGTGATTGGTTGAATGAAATTTCAACAGCCAATCACAGCAGATAACGCGTTCTTGACTATTTGTCGCATTAATTCTGCCATAATTTTGAGATGAGAAACTCGGCTCTAGACGTTCAATTGTATTTTGCAATTGTCAATATAGCGCAATAATATTGTAGGTGTATGGGACGCTTAAGGATATATTTATTCAACCCCGATTTTAAAATCGATTTCATCCAACGATAACAGCTGTAATTCTCCACAAAAGCTCATCAAATATTTACGGCACTGCAATTTAATATAACCTTATTGATTAATTTTAGGCGACATCAAAATAATTTACTTGCCTCAATCTTTGGTGCACTCACTTGAAGAACAAAGGTAATCGCAATGGATCGGGAGAGGAGTGGAACAGAGACCCTACCAGGACTGAGCCTGCTACCTTCAGGCTCAGCCCTGGTAGGGCTCAAAAACTAGGTGCTTGGAGGAAACTTGAGGAAAAAAGGTTACGGCCGCCCGAGTGAAGTGACCTGCAGCGGGTCCGACTCAGCCCTGGTGGGCTCAAAAACCAATGAAAGTGTTTGAAGAAACTTGCGGATTATAGATGAAGGGGGATATTTCAAGGTGGTAAGGAGCAAGGCTTGGATCACGTCTGATCAGTAGGGACGACTGTAAATAACTGTGCCCAGGTTTGCAGCAAGCAAGCATAAGATTTAAATACCCCGCGCGCACCGCGTACCCTTCTTATGCACCCGCCTGCATCAGCCAATCAGAAGGCTCCATAGTGTGCCGTGGGCGGTAATTATTGGCTGACCTGCGCGTTCTATATTGGCTATATCTGGTTAAGACGTTAATTAGTGACGTCAGAGAAAGATCTGTTTAAAAGGCTTTCGAGGTACGAGACAATTTCTAAGCTTAACTAATTATTTATTATTTTAATAGTATCTCTGACTTGTTCTATAGCAATAAACATATAACCCTCCTTCGGCAGTCGAGTAAAAAAGCTAAGTTTTCCTAATAATGTTGTGTCGTTTCCCGGAAAGTTCGAAACTCGCGGACTCGTTACTATAGAGATTCATAACAATTTTTGTGGTAGATGTTTTGAAGATTATACATAAATAAACATATTTAGAAAATCGTAGCACTGCATTAATAATTAAACTATTATCGATCAACTTTCGAGGCTTTGTCTCACCGGACATATTCATATTGGCGTGGGGTTCAATCAACTTGTATGTGAGAACTAGGACACCTGATATGGATTGATCAAATATTCATAAAGATCCATTTAATAGTGGCCAAGGTTCTTGTATGTGGTACATTTTCTCCGAAGGCATATATCAAAAATAATTTTAATATTCATTTTTAACGGTCGGCCTTTTTTCGGCCTGTATTTAGATCTATATTTTTCGAGACTTAATGTTAAAGATTTGTTAGAAGTTTTGGTCATAATGTATGAAAAAATAATTGTTGGTAGTGTAGGATAGGATAGAGTAGGTAGGGTTAAGTTGGTAGGGTAGAGAAGGTAGAGTAGGGTTGGTAGGGTAGGTAGGTATGCAGGGTAGGATAGGGTAAGTAGAGTAAGTAGGCAGCTAGGCAAGTAGGTAGGTGGGTAGAGTATGGCAGATAGGCAGGTAGGGTAAGGTAGGAAGGTAGGTAGGTAGATAATATAGAGAGGTAGGTAGGGTAGGGTTCCTACCCTATTATATATAGGTAGGTAGGATAGAGTAGGATAGAGTAGGCTGTAGGCCAGTTGACTGGAGCAAAGCCGGTTGGGGCAGCTAGTATAAAATACTTTCAAGGATTATAAACTTTCGGTGGTTTAGATTAAAATAGAAATTACTATTAGAAACTCCTAGGAAATACAACATTTCAATCCAGTAACTGAGTGACCTGTATAGTGACTTCGGATTTTAGGTCACTGGGTTCTAACCAAGGTCGTTACTAATTAAAATGTCTTTTTTCTTCAGGACAATCTTACTTTTATTCCATATAAATTTATACCTTTTTATATTGAATCTTCGGAATAAATATACATGTGCTTGCCTGTTGAACCAAAATCAAGATATCGGAGCCTACACTTTCGCTAAGACGACACAGCCACGCGAGCAAAATATTAAATAGGTCACGTAAAAATAATATGAAATCTTAACACTGCAAAAGAAATAAAAACATTAAATTCAAAAAAAAGAATTCACTTACCTTGAAACAAATGAAGAGGGAAAACGGCATGGTCAGACAGACGAGAATCCATGACAGGACCACAAGAATCTTGCCGCATGTTTTGCTTTCGGTGTCCGAGTCGTTATTGACTGAAAACCATGAAAATATTTAGTACACTTTCCAAAACTTTGAATAAGAACAACTCCAAATAAATAAATTAAATATATCTAACAAATTGCTGGATTTAAATTGGATGTTGAAAGCTCACTGCTATTTGTAATAGTCGGATACAATTGCTGTCGACTGGACATTTCAATCATAATATAGAAAACATTTAGAACACGAAACCATGCGCTGCCGGCAAGCGTCTGATATTTACTGACCCTGCATGCTATCGGTGGCTTATTAAACATTCACGTGGGAACATAAACGTGGAAACTACTACCAGGCTTAATAAAATATTCTTAAATAAAATAATTGTGAAGGATGATGTACTTACCGGGCTCGGACACCACCATAGTTGTTGATTCTGAATAGCACGCCACTTTGATGAGATATTTTTTTACATAGCGTCTGAACTGAACGAGGACAACTAAAACACTGTTGAGGGAGGGAAAACGAAAACTGAAAGAAGTCGTAAGCGGAATAACTACGCAGGCTGGCTGCTACGGCTTTTATAGGGTCCATGGCCCTGCAGTGCACTTGCGCGGGTCATAAGTAATATGACATGTATGTACATTGATATCCTTCGCTTTTATTGGCCCACTGAAATATATACAATCCCAGAGGCACGGATTTCCAATTCCGAGACTCCTCCCTCGTGAAAACTCGAAAGGTTTAAGGTCATCTTTAGCTTTACTGACCATTAGTGAGTTCAAATTCTTAGTAGGGGACTACACTTTCTTCTACAACTAACAATAACTAAACAAACAGTTTGACAAATGTTTCTTCGAATAACTGTTAAATATTTCAACTGATTATGGCGACTTTCTGCGTCTAAATTAAACACGGAACGAATACGTTATTTGTCAGTAAAGTCAACAGTAAAAATGTATTTTTATACGACGGTAAAAAAGTACCAACTGAATGTCATTTAAAAGGAAATGGCGTGGCAAGGAATCAATTGTCCGCATTATACTATTTAAGTATGAATTTATAAATACATCGTCGTTATTTCGAATGACTGGCTAATATTAAAAGTTCAGCCATTTAATTGGAAGAAATAAATACAGAAGTAAGTCTCATTAACAAACTGTCGGTTTTCTAATTTCCCCTTGTTTTCACTAAGATAATAATCGAAAGATTGCAACAACACGGGAAAATACATTTCACTTACATATTTCTAGTGTTCATTAAAATTATCTCCTATGTAACCAGTCGTGAGTTTCATCCAAGTACATTTTAATAAGAAAACCATCGCAGATAAATTAATTTGATTCTCGGACATTCGAGACAGGACGACTTAAAAATCTGACTGAGCCGACGCCGACGGTTACCGCTCTTATCCTTAAGCCTTAAATCTATCCAATTATTGCAGGGTCTGTGGATATGAATAAAAAAAGGTTTATTAAAAAAGGTTTTATTAGTTAAAATAAAAAGTAATTTTATGAACACAAGATTTACAATTAGATGTATGCAAAGGTAATTGCATATTAATTTATTAGTGATAGATAACTTTGCTGAAATTGACGAAACTATGAAACGCTTCACAAAAGTATCAGAAATAATATAAGATCATCGTTCAAATGGATTGAATAAGAGTTGTATAAAAATATCTAATAGACTTGTTTACTCCAACAAAATTATCCATTTCCAATTTACTTCTAACCTAAATTAACGTAAGATTTAGAACTTTATTTGTACCAAATCTATTGGCAGTGAAATTAATTGGTAAACCAATTCACATGGCAATTCGTTACCGTAGATATTTCAAATGTTTCCCTTTATTAGTATTAAAGGCACTATTTTGTAGCATAAAATCTTTTAAACTATGATTTATCAGCTAATAGCGATCCGTAAGAGCGATCCGCCTCGGCTTTGCAGATAACAATTTATATACCTTACTTGTGTATCGCTGTTTATATTAGGTAGAATTCCGTATATAACGTTGCGTGGTTTAGAAGACGTTAATGGACAAACAGAAATGATGTAGAACGTCGCGGACGGCGACTATGTTTTATACTATTTACAGATATGTCTGATTATTCATACCTACATGGGCATTACAGTAAGTTAAAAAAGTAGGCTATTTCATTACATTAGTAAACCCAACTATTATGGAATAAAACAAGCGGTTTGACCCATATTAATTCTTCAGAGTAAAGTTATCTGACGATTGAAATATTATTTATCCAGGGCGAAATAATCAACAAGGATACCAAGGTTTTTACTCAATTGCCGAAGGACCCGTTACTGAAAAGATTTGAGCTGTTTTAGATTGAATGGGTTCAGACTGTTAGGGCTCTTTCAATTCACACGTTTCGTGTCGTACTGCGCATGACCAGTTTTTTTCGTACAGTTTAAACACACATGAAACCACGAAATATCAATTAAAAGAGCCCTGACACTGCTTTGTTCCGCAATATTACTTAAAGAATTCTAGACTACCTATTGGTTTGGTTTTTTCTGTTATTTTTTTATGGAAAGTGCACTTTTGACGCAGTCGGGTCTTTTATTAATTTCTTAAACCTTGAAGTTCAACCATGAATTTATTCAAGCTACCTTAACGCTCCTATACAATCAGTAGTGACAGAGTTCCAGTAAATATGACTTGGAAAAGTAAATGGTGTCAAGGTGTGAAAACGCGATAGTTTACTTGAAAAACACAAGTGACTCGAGCTTGGAATTGTGTGCACGGTGAGGGTAAAACGGACTTCTGTTTAATATGTTTTGCATTTGATGCATGGGAACGATTTTGTTTGGTACGCTCACCCCGTACAAAACCATATGCCAGGGAAAAATAATGTAGTGGTTATTTACATCAATACTTCAAATATCCTTTCTCTGCTTGCCGTTCCTCATCATATCTTCTCCTTCGTTTTCCTCCCCAATCATCAAGTTGTAACGGTGGATAATTTACTGTTCGTGCTGTCAGCCTCTGGAATAATCTCCCTCACTCCATACGGGATAGCCCTTCATTGGGAATTTTCAAGAAAAGAACAAGGGAACATTTCCTGTCAACATGACGCATAGATGATAATGTATGTATTTCTTCATTAAGGATTTTAGTAATATTATATAGTATGTATTATGTTTATGCATCGCGTGCTGTACACGTATTTGTTTTGTTTATATAGTTAGTAAGAATTAAAATGTTAAGTTTTATTGTGCACTTGAGTATGCTGTCCTCATTTAGTAAAAAATCTCTATGACACTGACGTTTGCTGTAATAGAACCCAATTATGGGTTAAGCTCGCCTTTGTACATAAGCTGTCCTACTGTATTTTGTAAATGTTTGTTTTGTATACAATAAAGAATAATAATAATAATCCTTTCCATCAAGTCATTCCTGGCTGTCCATCAATGTCCGTCAAAAACCATAGCTATCCGGGTGGCTAAATACTGGTCAAAAACAGTCTTCGAAATTATGGACGTGCCCAAAATTTTGTCAAATGATGTCTTTGAGTAGGTTTCATATTATCTTTGTGAAAATCAAGAATAACAGTGAAGTTTTCGTTGGCTTTCTGTAAAAGTAAGTGTATTTGCTTGCAATTTTTCGACGGGATTTGCTTGCAACTACGACTAACAACATTTTACCGGCGGGATTAGTTTTGATGTAACACCCTGCAGTGAGTGATATTGTTATTATTCTAAGGTGATACCCTTCATTTAACTGACAGTCTTTATAATTAAAAAAAAAAACTAAACTACTATTCTATTTTCGAACAGTGCAGAAATATCCTCGATCAATTAACTTCTAGTTTGATTATCTTATAAACTATAACTTACGGCAGTGTTTTCAGTGCTTTTCAAATAATGTTAGTAAGTTTTAAACTAAATTATTAGTACAGGGCTGTTGCACATAATTGAGGCAGAATCCTCTGTTACCCATATCGACTGGAGCTTCAATGTTGTCTGTGTGAAACCATAGCCGAAAAGGTTTTACTGTACCTGAGAAAAAAAATCTTATGTTAGAGATGAAATGAGAGAGAAGCTAGTCGACGTTATTCAAATTAGGAACGCAAAATTTTTTAATGTTTTTTTATTGTTTTTGATGAACGTCGCAATGGTGCCAGTATTCCGGTCCACGTGATCGGAATACGTGTCCGGATGACAACGATGTGGAGAAGTGTTTCGATGCCTAGGTGTACCTACCTTGTTTTTGTATACATATTTGTATGTAGTTAGGGTTTTTTTTTAGTTAGTATACTTTAGTTTAGTAAGTACATATACTGTTATACAAGTTGAATGAATAAACATATTTTCATAAATATTTTTTTTGACCTAGTAAGACAAATCGCTGACTTAAAATGTGAACTTTAGGATCTTATGACTTACATAACATATACCTAAATGAGTACAATATAAACTACGCATTTTATGATTATTGAAAATATTGCATATTAATAATGACAAGCTATAAATCCTGCTAAGAGCTCTGTGGTATAATATTGTCTAACAGAGAGTTGTAAACAAGCTTTTAAAAGTGTTTGAATGGACCTTATCAAAGTAGGTCATTAATATAATTATAAAACATTGTCCAGAATAGCTCACACAGATCTCTCACTCACTTTTGTGTGAATGTATGTATAAATAACTTAAATATTTAGTTCGATATTAAGAGTTTTAGAGCAAGACTTTTATATAAGACGTGTTTAATACGGAATACACTCAACCAAAGACAGGCCTTTGGTTGAGTGTATTCCGTAGTGTCAGCCAAGGCAGATGACATCCAAAGTGCTAAGTAGATACGTGGTAGACAATAGGTAGAGAGTCAGTATTTCAGGAAGGTGCATTAAAACTATCTTCTGTGAGTGGCAGTGCGCAGACCGTCCTAAAGTTTTTCTTTACTGACTAATTTGTGTCTCCTCGGCATGCGATTTTCTGGTGTTACGAGGGTAAAGGTATTTTAGGAATCTAAATCTGACTGTTACCGCCAAGCGAATTTCTGTGGAATTTTCACGACAGCTCGAGGTTCTATTTCCGCTTAAAGATTTTTTTTAATATAAAATACCAAATCATTATTTGGTAACTTAACAGCGTTTATAATTATAATAATCCATTTAATTGGGACAACACATACGGGACAAAGGACAACACATACGGGCCATGTCACCAGACAGACACCAGACGGCCGTATGACCTTAACCTAAATATATGTATTTTTATATATCAGAACATTTACAAAAAACAAATGGTGCACGCGAAGTGAAGATTATGTCACGCCTAACCTTTCACGAAAATGTCCATACGCCACACCTTTCGGCCAGAAATCTTTCTCCATGAAGGTGTCTCCACAAACGACTTGAAGTGGATCTTATGACACGACTCCCAACTTTTCTATCCTCCAGGTCAATTTAGTCTTGATATAGATAATCAGTCTTTGTGGAGAGATGAAGATGCAAAAGTATAGCTGCGTCGGCAGTGTTGCAGAACGCAGCAGCATATTTGGTTCCAGGGCATCACAGAACCCTCCCTGTCTGCCTGCATACGGTGAGTCGGTACACTGCTGCTCTTTGATGCCTTTTCGATTGTAGTTGCACTTTTGGCAAAAACGACTTGCTGTTGCTGCTCCTTTTGGATGGCAGATAATGCAGCGGCTGTTGAGCAAGCACGGCACACTAAGCAGGTGTTGTCAAGCTTACTTGTGACGTAGTCTTCACGACGGCCGACAAGTGCGGGGCCGGCCGGGCGCAGTACTGTACCGTTTGCAACGATGGCGACCGTTGACGTCCAATTTGATTGACTATGACAATTTCTACGCCTGATGTTCATCTTAGACGCGTACTCAGGTTATCAACTGTACAGTGTTGCGTACAGCTACCTCGGCACGTAACTCACTGATCGTGGTTTAAGTCCCATCCAGCTTGAACTTCATCTCGGTCAGGCTTGCCTTCAGAGTAACAATAATTATCCTTTAGCAACCTGGTGACATAGATGTGGTCAAAGGTGATGGGGGACAGTTTTAGCAGCTCCTTCGTCACGAAGGTCGTCCGGGTCGGTCGCCTTGAACACCCAAAACTTGTCACATTTTGTTTGTAGTTGTACATAATTTTGGAGGCGAGGCTATTGATGCTTGGAGACTCGCTTGCCCGAATTGTAATCTCCCCGACTACCCATCATCCCAGAGACAGTGGGATGAGCCGCTCTGCAGAGCAGTTCAGGAGCACCAAATTGCCACTTCTGCCACTCCTGCCGAGCGCGCTCGCCTGCTGGCTGTAGGTGAGTGGGAGTCGGGCCTCTGGCTTCACGCACTACCGTCGTCGAACATAGGCACCTTGTTTGACGACACTACTTTCCGCCTCGCTGCTTCCCTACGTCTTGGCGCTCCCTGTTGTATTCCTCATCGTTGTCACTGTGGCGAAGTTGTCAACAGCCTCGGTCACCACGGTCTTTCATGCAGCCGAAGTGCCGGTCGCATAGCGCGTCACGGAAATTTAAACGACATCATCCGACGTGCTCTCGTCACCGTCGGCGTTCCGGCCGTATTGGAACCCCATGGCCTGGCACGTGACGATGGCAAAAGACCGGACGGGATGTCTTTGTTTCCATGGAAGATGGGTAGGCCTTTAGTGTGGGACGCTACTTGTGTCGATACTCTTGCGCCATCCCATCTTCCTAGCTCGTCGTGCTGTGCTGGCGCTGCCGCTGCGGCTGCAGAGAACCTCAAGCGGCGGAAATATAATAACCTCATCGGTAGTTATATTTTCGAGCCGTTTGGGGTTGAAACTCTTGGTCCGTGGGGTCCGAGTGCTCATGCGTTGTTTAAAGATCTATCCAAACGCCTAGTTGACACTTCGCGTGACCCAAGGGCTGGCTTTTACCTTGGTCAAAGAATAAGCATTGCCATACAACGTGGCAATGCTGCCAGTCTTTTGGGTACATTACCAGTGGACAACGATGTGGAGGAGTTTTTCGACGCTATATTTTAGTTCAGTATATTTTTTGAGGTTTAGTTAGTGAGTATTTTTTGGTTTAAGTGTATATATTTGTAGTCAATATTTAATTAAGTATTTTATACACTGTATATACTTGTACCTATGTAAATAAAATCCCATTTTGGAGTGGTTGATTCGCACACCGGTAAATTAACTTCATGCGAATCGCCACAGAAAAATTAAATTTTTTAAAAGGGTCGATTTGCACTTTTCAGGCGAGTTAAATTCATGCGAATCGTCCAGAAGCCCGCTTATTCGCGTACCGATGATTTTAAATAATCATAAAAAATAATTAAATGTTTTCGAATATCTAAAATTCCTCTTTAAGAGAATATACCCCAAGGAATTAAAAAAAAAAGTTTGCTGCTCAACTATAGAGTTGATAAACAGCGTTATTGATATACCCTCATCAGTTATTATCAAATGAAAGGCTTTTTTTTAATTTCCAATCCAACCTTTTAGATGGCCTTTTAAAAAAAAATTATTGATTCTTTGTTTGCCTACATTTAATTACATCATCATCTTCCTGCCCTTATCACATGCATCTTAGGATCGGTGCAACAAGTTCTCCTCTTCCATACCGTCCTATACAAATGCCATAATAACATTTTTTTTATTTTAACTTCATATTTACTCGATTTAGCTAGGCAACCTAACATAATGGGTATATATTTCTTATACCGGATCTTAGACAATAATATATTGTGTTATTCACTTCTTTTTAATTTGTGTTAATAACTTCATGCCTGCAGGCTAACAGTTATTTTCTTTTGTTTTTCTCTTATGCCAGTTAGAACTGTAGTTTAACTTGTTTTGTGGCCGGCAATACAATACAGTACAATAAGAAAGCCATTTCTTTCTCGTGTCCTTAATCAGTACTGTTCCATGATTTAATTTTAATATTTTCACTGAAGCTCATTTCTTCAAAGATAGTAGACATTTTTTAAACAAACATTTGATCACATAGTTAAGAAAACATTTTCATGTTAGGTAATGTTAGTAAACAAAATTATTAATTATCAAATTGTAACAAATAAAAAAATTGTTATCATTTGTTTTTAACACTATACTTTTTTTTAGCCTTTGGAGAACCAGTTAGAGCAATTTTCTTTTATTTTGAACTCAATATAAAAGCTAATCAAATGAGCAAATTTTCTTCCATTTTCGTAGACACCTCGGAACGAAAATCCAAACAGCGAACCGATGTCATAGTTTTAAATGTTTGTAAAAAAAACCATCAGTGTAGGAGCACTCAAAACATCTAACAATTCTTAACAGAATGTAACAATTCCTAACATTTTTTTAGTGTTAGAAAATGTTTGTAAACATATTTAACAGCAGTGTGGGAGTACCATAAGGTTTATAGGTGTTTTGAAACATTGAGACTGAGATTAAATAGTGAATGTTTAAAATTTAGGCATCCCTTGATATAAAATATCTTACTCAGAACAGTAGCCGCTTGCATCGAAAGCTCCGCCGAAAAGGTTCCGCCGCAAATTCTGTCCGTACACAATGCTTGGGCCGGCTGAATTCGGCCAACGTTGGCGGCGCATGGCAACAGCAGCCAATCATTGGCACAATTGTTGGGGCCAGCTCCTGAGCCTATCATGGCATTGACTGGGCCATTGCTGTTGCCGCTTAAAGTGAAGGCACGGGAACGGTTGTTTACTGCAAAAAAACATTGGATGCAATAAAATAAATCACTATAAATAGAATTATCTAGGTAGGTACATTCGCTTGAATTGAATTATGTAAGTACCAGATTTTGTTCGGTCAGATGGATGAAAAAACTAACAAACTGTTAAATTACTGAAAAGTGCCCACTACATGAACTCGCTCTTTTTCTGTTATATTGCATTATTATCCAAAATGGCGTGTTTTATCAGTATTCATCACGATTCAAAGTTGTAACGCGTTAAAAAAAATTGTATTAAAAACTCTTCAGGCAATAAAATTTTCGAAATAGAGGAAATAAATAAATCAAGAACTAATAACAATCTAATATAGTAGTCTATTGAATATTAAAATACCCTACAAGTCAGCAAGGTAAACGGCAACATAAATAGTTAGTTAAAGATTTGCCCTTACAGAATTGTGTCATAATATCGAAATAAGTAAAAGCAAGTAGTATAAGTAAGTAGTATAAATAAATATCTTTTTTTTTTTACTTTTGATGGGTTTGCTCTTGACTCTAGTCTAGGTCAATGACAGAGACAGAGTCGACGATGGAGTGAGCTTACCCAGAAGAAGCCTGTTCACTCTAACTTTGAAGAGATTCGGGTTAAATGCGTTCGGAAACACAGCATGCATCTATACAGTGTTTTAAACCTTAAAAAAGTAAGTCATTATTTGATTTTAGATATAAGTAGATTTTTAATTTTCTTACAAAAACCAAAAAGGAAACTTTAACATTACTTTTTCATCTAAGTGTCATGATTCGACTGCAGATAGGATTTTACGTTTGAACTCTATGTTTATCTCTTTCTGACGACGGGGTCCTATTTATATTTCTGTGATCTTTTAACCTACTCAATGGTAGAAATAAAGATCCAAGTTTCATAGGTATAGGACCTAGTTGGTAGCTAAAGTGAAATATCGCCATGTTTTTATTTCTTCATAATGAGTATTATGACGTCTCTATTGGTAAAATCATTTTTTTTTTACTTTAACCTCGCGCTTGACCCCCATCTCACTTGTTGATAAGCGATAATGTGGTCGACGGTGAGACACGCTTGCCTAGAAATAACCTATTCTTGACTTAAAGACTCCTAGATTGTAGCTGTCGGGAAACACAGACTCCGGCAGGGAATTCCACTCCTTAGCTGTACGCATAATAAAAGTGTTTCCAAAACGTTTTGTGCGTATGGGTGGAATGTCCACCATGTACCGATGGTGCATCGCCGTAAGTCTGGTAGTCCGATGATAAAACGGGCTAGGTAGAGGTCATAGTCTAGGATTTGATTATTTTTTTATCTCAGGCAATTTCTCCAAAATATGATTATTTTCTGTAGTTGCAATTCTGATTCTATACCTAATGTTGAAAGCGCGTGAAAGGTAAAATTTACCAAGTGACATTTTGGGCGATATTGATTTTTAACTCTAGTCGGTCTAGACTAGAGCATAAAAGGTCGATAACCCAATATCTTCTTACGTTTTTCCATTGTTTTCTGTCACTTGCTACATCTGGTCAATACTTAAGTTAAGAGTTAAACCCGTCACGCTAATTCCTTGTTGTTGCTCCAAAACTTTGCCACACACAAGTAATTTCTCCTGTATCGTGTGTGTGTTTTCAAACATTCGACGGTGACTTCTGCGACTTGTATTACTACAATCTTTCTGCAATCATACACTTAACCTTTATTCTATTCTTTTTTTTCATCATCATCATCATCATTTCAGCCGAAAGACGTCCACTGCTGGACATAGGCCTCCCCCAGGCGTCGCCACATTGACCGATCCCGTGCGTCTCGCATCCAGCGCCTTCCCGCAACCTTAACCAGGTTCTTTTTTTTAATGGAGTTGTATTCTATGTATTGTAAGGTGATCCATAATCTACTTAGGGTAATTACCCTAAGTAAGTTCATACATTATTCAGTATTCGTTCGGACGGCTGCATTGATTTGTAAAGTTAATGTTACATAGCATTAATTGCCTTTGAATATGTATCAAACTGCCAAAGTGGACAGCTTATTGTCGATCAATTTAGTTAAAACGTGTGTGTAATATTACATATTTTTAAACAATACATTTTTGGAGGGTACTTTGCTACAACCTGATAAAGGCCACTGACCAGGATTAGACTAAGATATATAGTAGCTTACTATCGTATCGTGTAGTTTAAACATTTATTTTTCACGTGAGGTGGGGGGTGGAGCTCGTGGCTAAATAATTACAGCCGCACGGGTCGATCTTCAAGGTTAAGCAACGCTTGACGAGGTCGGTCCGTGGATGGGTGACCATTTTCAACATACCGAGTTTCCTCCGTGCCTCGGAAAGCACGTTAAGCCGTTGATCCCGGGAGTCATTTGAAGATCTTTGACAGTCGTTAAAGGTAATCAGAAGCTTGATATCTGACACCAGTCTTGCCAAGGGGTACTGTGTTACCCGGGTACTGGGTTGTGGAAGTCAGATAGGCAGCCGCTCCACGTAAAACACTAGTGCTCAGCTGAATCCGGTAAGACTGGACGCCGACCCCAATATAGTTGGAAAAAGGCTAGGCAGATTGATTGAGGAGGGGGTGGTGGACCAATCATTTTTGTGGTCATTTTCAATTTTAGGAGTACTGAGCATGTAGCCCAGGGTTCGAATCTCGGGTCGGGCTAAGTGCTATTGGGTTTTTCTATCTGGAATTTCTCAGTAACACCCTGGAGTCTGGCTTTCTGCCTGATTGACGGCTTTAAGCTCGTCCCTTATAACATTGGACTCAAACATATTTAATTGGTGAAATTTGGGTGCACTATTATAGTTGCGTTTCTGCCTAAACTTTCGAGGATTACAGAAGTGATTTACAGAAATGACTGCATATATGTAGGTGTTTATAGATTAACCTGTTTTCCCTCTTCAAACTCGTCGCAACAGTTTTAATCGCATTACTGGCAGGATGCAGCATAAACGGCTTACTTGCGGGAAGAAATTATGAACACCATGCAGCTTTGTATAGAGCCGAGTTAGCTGGCTAGTTTTAATTGGTTGGCGGTTAGTAAGATGTATCACACTAATATTAGATAGGCGAAAGTTTGTGTGTGTTTGTATGTTTGTTACTCTTTCACGCAAAAACTACTGAACGGATCTGGATGAAATTTGGCACAGAGGTAGATTATAGTCTGGAATAGCACATAGGATACTTTTAATCTTTTTTTAATTTTAATTTACATTCCCTTGGGATAATTTTCGACAAGCACACGGTCGAAGCCGCTGGCAGAAGCTAGTTCACTAATAAAACGCAACTTTGAAGTGAAAACTTCTTAAGACGACGTCAAACGCCACCGACCTTGAGGGAACAAAACGCGCACTCATTTCACACCCGCGCGATCCAAAATTTAGTAGATTTTTGGCTTTTCCTTATTATTTTATGACTTAAAAAAAGCCTCAGATCAAAATGTAGAAAATTAAATTGTGTTTGAGATGATATCGATTTCATTAAAATACGCCCACCGATTTTGGTGCGATTGTTGTTGTTTTTTTGTCCGTTTTAGACCATGTTGTACTAATAAAACGCAAAATTTTCTTAGATCAAATTATTATGAAAATGGTCTAATGAAATATATTTTTTTCAGCTACGCAGGGGTATCTGCGCCTTAAGTCGTATTTAGTGATTTTTGGTAAGGGCGTGGTGTCTCATACTGAAACGTCTCAAACTGTCCCGACATACTGTACTGATTATACTGATTATTTGATTTATCTAACGATATCGATTGATTATTAGATGGTGATCTATCTATCGCCGTGGAAAGGAACCGAACGCGATCGATTTACAAAAAAATAATCGGTGTAATCTGATGAAAAACACTAGTTACGTGTCACGGTTTCTTTGTATGGGATGAGTCATCTGTATGCTAGTATAATATTATCTGTGGTAAGGGCAAAACTTGTGGGTTCGCATCACCAACAAGCTGATGTGTTGCACCAGTAAAAGCTTCAAACTTTGGAATAGCTGAACGGCCTCTTTGTTATTAGCGGCCAGTTATTCCAAAGTTTTAACTTTTCACTTCTGTCGGCAGCCTATTTTATTATACATTCAAGCCGCAAACACATGTGAAGAGGAGGCATTACTTAATTTTAATTAAATGGATGGAGAGGGCTACCACAGAAAAGTTTGATCATTTATTAGAGACTGAAGATACCGTGAAGGTTAACTGAGGAGAATGGAGAAGAAAATCTGTAGCACCGACCCCAAATAATATGGAATTGAAGTAGTCAGGTAAGTAAGTAATGATTGATTTTTTATGTCTGGTTACAACAAAGAAAATTAAATCGTTTTATTCGGTAACTGAAAATTAAAGTTTGTATAAGAAAGACAATAACAAAAAGACAATTGGATTTAAATGACTCAATAGGTAAATCCTTCGACATTATTCGGTTGCATCTAATCTAAACTATGTAAGTGCTTTGCACACCTCTAAGCGACATTCCCGAAGGCACGACGCGATTCGATATAAATCACACAGAAAAGTGAAATTGCAAGTACCTTCATATGAACGCAGTGCATTGTAATTCAACCGCATTATATTTGATATTTTCTTAAAAAGTACGTGCGCAATATTGTCTATCGACGCAATTTAGATTGTAACGCGCCATCAGGCACGTCCCTAAGTCAAAAGTACGCTGTAGTAATTATAAAATGTTGAACAATATGTTGCAATGATTCAGTGAGCAATTCGTTGGAGTACCGTAATAATCAATAAATAAATTGGCACTACTATGCATGCTATTGTTTGTTTTTATGTTCATAAAAGCCTGGAAGAATTTATTAAATAATGAGAATTATTTCACATAAACAAAAGTGATTATGTCAGTGTTCTACTTCTGACTTCGAACATATACAATCTGCACATCATATCTTATGGGAGTGTATTTTTTGGCAGAATGAACGCAATTCTATGTTGAATTATGTACAGGCTGTATCAGGAGCTGTTTACTATACGGATCTTGTGGAATCTAGAAAATAAATCCGTGCGTTCAATCGTTTTTGCCATACCTATTATTTGAATCAAATATAACGGCTCACAATGTTAGGACCCATTTAATATTGTTGCTACTTTTTATCCCTGGTGCTAGGCAACTGGAATTATCCCAGTAATAAACGACACTTTTATGCCAATTGGTCTTGTTTGTTCTGTCTCCTGCTTGATATGAAGGGAAGTGGAAATTTGTATTTTTCCCTACTCCTCCATTATTTTTTTTCTGATTAATTTCGTTGCGGGATCCAAGACAGTTAAATTCATTCGCCGGGACTTCGTCGAGCTTGAGTGCAGGCGTATGGACACTCCAGTTTATGTGTCATATTCTGCACAGGGGCACCGTACTGACATTAGGTATTAAACGGGTCTTTATAACCTTATTTTGACAAATTGTGTTTACAGCGGACTATCTGGGTACACAATGAGGGCTGCCGCGTTTGAGTTTGCCGTTTGAGTTTGCCGCGTTTAAGTTTCACAGTTTTTTTGCATTTAACGTGATTTTAGTTACGGGATTTACCAACCACTGCTTTAATGGAGTTTTAAGTTTCGGAAAAAAATTCCCTACTTTTTTTCGAAACACGATTTTATATTTAATCACACTTCTACGGCATTAGAAATGATTTTAATTCATACTTTGCTTCCGTGCGCATAATAACAACGTTTAACAGCTATTTTTAAGGACTCTCGCCAGTAGTGCCAACTGGTGAGCACAAAAACGGAAGCCCACATTGATAAAACAAATCCTCATCTCTTTGATAAAGGCCATTGCGGTACATAAAAGAGGCCTCCCCGAGTGGCGTTAATCCTAATCGTACTGGGATTCCAAACGCCCGGTCCACTCTGGACGCAGAGTCTAGCTGACTAATCTTTTTACCACGATGATAAACTCAAAATGAGGATGCACTAGTACCAAGTGCAAATACTTGTAATTGGCACAAACGTGCTCACAGTTCAATAAGCATGATTAAGAAGTATTGGATTGGTCAATAGGATTTATATTCTGGCACCGGCCTCGGACATATAACTATATATACATACGATGGATTAATTATGTTTGGATATTGCCACTAAACAATAAAACAATTAATGTATTACTGTCCTTAGATTAATTCTGAAAATATAACGACATGTCTGGTTACAATATTTATAGGTACTCGAATATGGCTGTATTCCTCCTATTTATATTATATGTATGTTTATAGATTTTTTCAAGTGAGCGTGGATTCAACCCATATGGCATCGCGGCCTGCCTCAGTTGCGATGTCGCCTCTGTTGCCAAGCGGTACCGCAACCTATTTGTTGGCCGCTACGTCGTCGGCTTATCGGCAAAAGCT
The DNA here is from genome assembly GCA_947562075.1 of Orthosia gracilis. NCBI lineage: Eukaryota > Metazoa > Arthropoda > Insecta > Lepidoptera > Noctuidae > Orthosia > Orthosia gracilis. Next base: position 8,582,726 of record OX387268.1, read on the forward strand.
CTGACGAGCGGTCCCTCTTCGGGTTCCTCTTCGCTTCACCGTGGGTGACCAAGCCACGGCTACTGAGCCCCCCTGCCAATGCGGGAATACACCGGGAGAGGACACTATTTTTGCCTAGTAGGTCCATTTTGAAATATATCTCTATTATCTCTATTGTCTGTATTAGCTGGTTTATTATCTTTTAACTGTATTTTTTTAAACATGAGAAAGATGTTTCAATTTATTTTAACATTAAACAAGCTTGTTATAACCAACGGAAATCCAAATCAAGAAGCCACTCAATAAAACATACATAGTTGAAACAGACCTGCTCAATAATTACTGCTATTAAAGAAGACATGTCCAAGCACTTTGACCTACTTGGCCTTTCTATAACAAATCAATACATGTCCTACCAACGGTTTCCTTTGTTTGCTAAGATGTTTATGTCAACTTACACAAATTTTATGAGACGCACCCAAACATTATTACTTTAAAAACTTACTTACTGCCTCTTTTTCTCTCTTACTTATTAACTCCATTTTTATTTTTATTATTTTATAGTGATTTATTTGACACAATGTAAATGATTAATTCAAGTTGACTGGTTTTTAAAAAAACCTACACTTCGTCTTGGTTTCTGTGGATAGCGTGGCTTTGATTACTTGGACTGCCACGCACACTCGAACAGATGGGGGTATCACCGCGCACTAGCAGTACTTACTAAGACCTATTAGGATTCGTGGTGCCAAAAGTGTGTTGGTCCCACCATTTCACTGGTCACGTTGTGCGAATAAGTAGTAGTACACTTGGTTTATTTGGAAAAAAATGTCAGGGCTGCTTCTAGCAACAGCCACCGAAGTAGTTCTTTTGTCCGTGGATAGACAGAAGCTAGTTGTCCGACCAAATGCCGATTATTGGCTGAAGCCTATTAATCGATAATCATCGATAAAGAAAGATATAAATAATAATCGATAGGACTGGGTGTAACATAGGCTTCAACATCACCTTGGTTATGTCCATGTTTATCCTAAGACCCACTCTTACGGAAGCTCTAATGAGGTCATCGAGCATTGTAGTTAGACATTCCATGGTCTCAGCCATGACCACTATATCGTCGGCAAACTGATGATGAGTGATGTACTTGCCATTGTATAGACCGTTGTAATCATAATGATTTGCCTAGAACGCGAAAGCAACGTGTATTATTAGAAGCAACTAACTAAGCAGAGACAAAAATCTATGAAGACGAAATGTTTCTACAACTCGATGTGCCTTATAGGCTTCTTGTATTAAGGTAGCTTTTGTTTATAGACACAGTAAGGTTCTTACTGTTAAACCAATAGATTTAGATTTTTTTTGCTACGCAAAAAGATACACGAAGGGTGCGATCGAGAAAACCTAATCAAGTACTAAACGCCCAAGAGAAAAAGAGAGAGTGAATGAAGTACCAATATGTAATTTTTTTCGCGAGAAGGGGTCCATAGCGTCCCTTCTGTTTTACACAGCGGTGAATTTCTTGCATTTAAATAATAATCTTTAGATTTAAATTGATAATATTAGTTATGCAACTACGTTGGCTTATTTTGTGAGTGAATGTGACGTTACAAGACGAAATAACCCCAATAAATACATGTTTCATAGGTAAATACAATTTTGTCCTTGGATTGTTTTGAACCATATTTTGACAAATTTCTGCTAGTAATCGGCTCAGAAAAATATTCTTACAATAGTATATTGATTTCCATTGTTTAATAAAAGTATATTTCGTATATTTAAACAGAATTTGCTAAAATATAATGTAAAAGAGAAAATTGTTTGTTTACGCTAGGGCTTGACAAAGCGGTGACGTCAGGAGTATCGATAAAAACTTAATCTTTTTATAGTGACATCATGGCATGAATACAAACTTATTTAGTCAAGTTTTGTTTAAATAGATTTAAGTTAGGATTGAGAAGATGTGTTCATCTAAACTGTACTTTAAGTTGCATGTTTATTATATTAGCGTTTGTTTTTCAAAATGTTTCGGAGAGTTTTGATGTTTTATTACTTTGAGTAGGTTTAAGAATGTCATATTGTTTGCATTTATTAGGTTTACAGTGTCTTGAATACATGAGTGCTCTGCTCACCAGCAAATTGTTCTGTTGTGTAAATAATAATTTGTAATGTTTATGTACCTACAGATGCCCAAATAATTCTGTATTAAGAGAAAATGGATTCGAATTTTAAACAGAGATGGATGGTCTCTACAATATGTAGTAAACATTTCGTATTGAAATACCTACTGCATACTAAGAAAACATCGACGAATCCTAATGAAAGAATCTATACCTAATTTATTTGTGCCTGTAAGAATGACACTTCCTATCGTATGGTTAGTTAGTGGCTAACCTAGATAGTATTCTGTATAAGCAAGCATGTATTTTGCCCAGTTTTTATAACAGTTCAATATAAACAACAACGGCAGCAACCTTTTAATCTTATTTCTTATTGTGTTCACCAAGTATCGATATCGATACTGAACATGGACTTTTTAACAACACTTTTTTTATCTAACACATGGACAATTTCCCTCACACATAGATTTTATTTTTTTGGTTTCGCTTTTCATCTGACTCTATTGACTCTGTTTATCTTGTACATACTATATCTATGGTTAAACCATGTTTATTTTGTCTAAATTAATATAATTTAGTCATATCACTTACCAGTATCTGGGCAAACGGTATACTGTATACCGCAAAAGTTCCGTTCCATCCTGACACAAATTCCATAGTCTTGGTTGCTGAGCTGTAGGCCCGAAACTGGATCGTAATTGAATGAGCGCAGTTGACCTGATACTCCTGTGTAGTACTGCAGGCATCCTTCATCGGCTGTTATAAAAAAAAATAAGCTATCAAAACATTGTGAAGGTTGTGCAAATCCACCAATATGGGCTGTAAGATTATTGCTTTGATCGAGCTTTTGACCAGCAGGCATTATTGATGGAGATTCTATTTTTGAGTTTTATATAATAGTAAAAGCAGCACCCTTGGCCTAGACTAAAGACGGAAACGCTAGTGTCGTGGCGTGGCGTGACGCCTTCTGACGCAGTTGATTGGCTACAAAACTCTTTGTGTTATGACGTAGGCTAAAACAGAGTCGTTTCATTGGTGGATCCCGCGACATTTAGTAACACTTAAATGACGTGCATGCATGCAAAATGTTTTATTTGTTTTCAAAGTTGAAAATGTCAATGTTTCGAAGGTTTCCGAGATTCAAGCTTTAGTGTTAATAAAGCTTATATGATGCATTTTATGATACGGAAAGTTATATAACAAGAAAACTAAAGAATTAGGAATAAAATAAAAAAAAAAAAGGTTTAGCTCAATACAAAAAAAATAGAAATCGCAAATAATGTTTTAAATAGTAGCTGTATCAATAAAAGTTCTACTACATAAAATATTGCTATTCAGTAAAGGAATAAGCTCGCATGTCCTTTTTTCGAAATTGGTTACTTGATTTTTGAGTGACGCTAAATCTATGGAGCTTCATTTTCGTTCCACTGTGCGCCACGCCACGATACGTAAGTGTGGTTCCGCCTTAAGTTACACTTTATCAGCGACAGATAAAATTTTCTGCCACACCAGAATATCAACTGGCTCTAACATTTTGGATTTTAGTTTTTATCTATGGCTCATTGTTATAATGCACTAAACATGTTCACTACTATATTAATGGCCCACTACTATATTAACGAAAATGTATCTGGACCCATAATCCCAGATAAATTTTCATAAGTGTTCATCAGTCAAATTAATCAGACTAGCCTGAAATTGGTATAGTATATGTAAATGATATATATGTATAATGATATTATGTGGGTATGTTGGTAATATTATGTTAATCAAGATGGGTCATCAATCGTCATGAGTCAAAACAAGGTTGTGTTCAACGATAGCATGCAAGGAGTATCAATGGTTGAAAATATTTAAAATTGTTCGAGATTTCAAACCACAGTAGAAATGTTTTTAATACATTAATATTAATCCATTTATTTATTATACTTACATATTTTCATATTTAAATATTATTCAATAAAAAATAAAATAAAATAAATCATTTAAAAATACAAAAATAGTAGCCCACCGGTATCGGGAACAGGGTCCAAGCTACCTGTGGTCAGGGCTCTTGAAAAAGGAACCTCCTGACTATAAGCGCCGTGTCCAGGAGTACCGCTTTCTGGATCAAGCCCTTGATCCATCTGCCGAACGAGAACCTCCTCAGATGTTCGTCGAGGCTCTTGGCATTCCATTGGCCGTCACAACTATCGGAACAATAACTGCTGTATTCACATCCCACATGTCGACAACCTCGCGAGCCAGATCAAGATACTTACTTATCTTATCTCCCTCAGCCTTCACGAGATTCTCGTCATGAGGGACCGCTATATCAACAATCATTTCGCGACGCTCTAGTCGGTCTTTCACCACTATGTCAGGCTATTATTATTATTATTTCAATCTTTTCGTTTTTTAAACCCAGAACTCTTCAGATCCCAGTTGTGGGATTAAAGCCCGTATTACAGTCGAATTGACTTAAGCTCAACTGAAACTCAAAATTGGCAGTTGTGATTGGTTGTAGTTTGGCACATGATTCTTCGTTTTAGTCTGGCACTCTTAGCAGAGTTATCGTGGTCATGGGTGGGCGCATGATGACTCTTGTTATGCATCTCCTTCAGCTCTATTACGGACGATTGTGGGAACAATCGGTCATTGCAGCTTTGATGAAGTTTTTAATAAGATCCATCTGGTTGGAGGGCGAACTCAGGCTCTTTTGCCTTCCATTCTCTCTTGGATTACAATGCTGAAATATATGTACTCAATAGAGCATGATCACAGTCTCCCCAGACGTTACTAAAACTTTATATACAAAATGTATGGTATCTACCTAGGTATTGAGTATTTTTAGTATGTACTTTGAGCGGCCGACGGTCAATTACATAGCATTCAACGCGTAATTAGTAAATAAAATAGTCTCAGAGCTAAAAGCAAAAAAAAAAAACCAACCAATCACATTTGTCCATTTTGAATTGAGCTGCTCAATGCTTCTGGAATATCGGCCTCAGAATCCTTCGTCATTCCTTGCAGACGTCACACACAACCATGATGTTTCTTAAAGTTTTGTGCATAAAGTCAAGTGCATTACGTTACAAGAAAGCCGAAACATTTACAAGTTTTCTTTGAGTTGAATAGCAATTTTGAATTGAACTTCAAGTGCCTGTAAGCAAGCAATATTCTCACAAGACTAGCAATACGTACTCGTACATTGGTATGTTACTAATTCAATTATTTCTGTCAACCGCATAAGCTAATTGATTGTTAATAGGAGCTTGCTCGGTATAATAAACGTCTTTGCTGTCAACCAATCACCACAAAGGCATTATCAATTCTCCTGACGACGTCAGGTTTATGGTGATCTCAGGTATTGAGCTAAACCGCAATACAATTATCTCAGAAGGCCCCGGTCGTAATCTTTTCGCCATAGCTATAAGGTTATTTTTTTTTCAACTGGATGCTTTTTCACATATCCATACAACTGAAAACCTTACTTACGTACTGTATTGCTGATAGTAAAATTTTATAATCAGATTGCGAAAGTGAAGTGGAAAAGTGGAAGACGAATTTTTGAACCTTTTAACTTAAGATGTAAGGACATCTTAAGTTATAAGCTTCAAATTTTGTCAACTGGAACCTTTTTCACGTATCGATACAACTGGAAACCTTACTTACATATTGTATGGCTGATAGTGAAATAATGTTCTAGTCGGATTGCGAAAGTGAAGTGGAAAAGTGGCAGATGAAATTTTAGACTCACTCTTGGAAAATTTTTATGGTAAGACAAAATTAGATATACTGGCCGGACGAAGTTTGGTTTGTTACTTCTAAAGAATTTATAAGTATATAAATCAAATAAAACAATTTAGTTTATTATATTTTTCTTGAATTCATACTGTTAACTGTTAATTATTATCTATTAGTAATCAATTCGCTAAGTTATAAAGTTTTTTAATAGATTGTATTGAAATTGAATAAATCTTGGTAGAAAAATTGAATTAAAAAAAAAATGCTTTTTGATATTTAGAAAAGCATAGGAAGCTTTCTAGAAATTTAAATCTGTAGATTTTCCTTATGGGGTCTCAAAAAAATTTTAAAATTCATGTGTTGTTTTATACATAAATAAAAAAAACGTACAACACCTTAAAATGGAAATTGACATGGTTTATATTTATAAAATGCTGGCTTGGGTATACTCCTAAAATAAAAAAAAAATAATAATAGTAAATGCAGCTGCAAAGTCACATTTTAAAATAAAACAACAAGGCAAAACAAAAATGAAACTGTCTTCGGTATGAATGTTGGTGTTATCTTTCAATCTGCAAAAGTTTCGAGACTGAGTTAAGTGATTTGAGTGATATAGATTAGGTGCAGGAGACTGTCACTTCAGAAACGAATCCAGATAATTTCTGTTAAATAAGTTACCATCTCTGTATATCAAGATAAATGACCGTTGGTATTTAAAACCTGGTAAGTGGTTAAAAATAAATCGTTTGTCTTGGTATGGGCATGTGATGAGGAGGTATGCGCGGTATATAAACGCATGTGACCAATAAAGTGATGAATGTAAATTTGGATGAACGGAGAGAGAAAGGAAAGACGAAGAAACGGTAGATGACTGAAGAGAATGTGTGAAGAATGACTTGAATGAAAAGAGAGTGAATGATAGTAGATGGTTGGCGGAGGACAATATAAGAAGATTTAAGAAGTGTATTGGGTCAAACATTAAAAACAAATCTAGATATGTAAGAAGTATGTAATTTATCGTAGCGAGAAACAAATTCGAAGTCATTCAAGCTTCTCGACGGCTGCGATACCTGATTCAGGCGTCGCGGCTTTATATTGTGTCTGCTAATTATGACCACTGAAGGTTTAATGACGAATAAACGTCACATATTGTCATAGAGTGCCACTGTGTACTTTCGTATAGTTTTATATGTGAAAAAAATATTTATCAGTTTTATAATGTGTTCCTTATATTTCCGTCAAAATGTTGACGGGGAAATTTACGTGCTTACCGAACAGTTACAGAAAATAAACTGCCCTATTTTCTTACTACAAGCTAATAATAATAGCAAATATAGACGGAGCAATAATATAATAATTACCTTTATAAATAGAACTGCAAGGTATCTGGGTCACTTTGACCTTCCAAAGCCTTTCAAACGAAGTCCCACTAGTGACGAAAGTCAGCTTCACAGGATTTGTCATACCGACGCCAGCGTCTATGTACACTGTTAATAAAAAAAGCATTAATTAATGAAGAAGGAAATTCTGTTGATATTTGGTAGTATTAGTCTTGATGATAGAAAAAAAAATGTCTAGACGACCTCGATTGTGTAGCAGTGTCATGGTATGTCTGAATATAGTACATATCGTCAGAGTGCAGTACGTAAACTAATACAGTAACAGGAATTCAATGTTTTCCGGCATTTGATCGCATAGAATATTTAATATGTTTGATGAAAAATGACGAAGAGTTCTTTAAAAATAAAATTTGAACTGAAGCAGTCTGTGTGTGTAGTGTAAAATAATTTCAAAGTAACATGAATTCTATATGTATTGGATGTTATCGAAAAAATTGTATTGTATACATGTGATGCACGGGTGTTTATGAAAATGCCGGCAGGTACTAAAATATGAGGAGGCTCGTTTGTAAGCAGTAGCTGGATATTTTTAACCGACTTACCAAATAGGAGGAGGTTCTATGTTCGACTTCGTGTATGTTTTTTTTTATTTTATTTATGTTCACCGATATCTCCGTCAAATGTGGACCGATTTTGAAAATTCTTTTTTTGTTTGAAAGAGTATTTTTCGAAATTGGTCCCATTTTAATTTGGTGAAGATCTGATGAAGAACTCCTTAGATATACGACATAACTCTTCAATAAACAATAGCAAATCTTGCGGGATTGCTGCAATCGCATGTCTATTGATTATAACATTTCATAACATAACATCACGCCAATACGCTCTTAAGGCGTACGCAGATCTCTCATTTTACCGGTTAAGTTCAATTTTCATGATATTCGGGTTATCTATTCTGGCATTAAGGTAACTTGCTAAACAACTTGCCTATTAGGTAGGAGCAACTGAAAAGAGAAAAATAAAAAAAACTTTTATACAAAAAAATACCACCGACTTCCAAATAAACAAAAACTACAAAGTGAAAAATAACTTTATTTTTGGAAGTCGGTGTCCGTAACGCAAAAAATGGTACCTACGAAAGACTTTTTATTTGGATGTTGGTGGTATTTTTTTGTAAAAAGTTTTTTTTAAATATATAGGTACATTAGACGAAATCACAAATTGATGTTGATGCATGCAAATATTTTCTGTTCCATTCAGAAGTCGCTCTGCGTTCTCTTTGATTTGCAAGAAGCACTTTGACTATCCGGTTTGTAAAGCATTCATTAGAACTCCTTATTATGAAAATGTATATGGTTGCACCATGAATGCACTAATTAAATTCTATACAGACTGGATCCTACAGAAATTCAATGAACGCGACACGGTTGAATTATATTATGAATACTTCTTCTCCTCCAATCGGTCCCTCAATACTGAAAAACGTGGTCACTGGACCCCTGTAAGCGGGCAATCTGTCGCCCTCGATTCTAGTCGAAAGTTGCGATCACGACCTGTTGATATTTGCTTGAGAACGTAGCTCCTTTCACTTGGTCAGACCCTCGTGTTGGCGACCGGCCTCGTGCTCTCTTTCCTTCGGTATTGAAAACAATGGTCAGTTTTTCAAGACTGCTATCTACCCTTTGCGTTACATGGCCAAATGGGTCAGGATACGCTACATACACATACACTATGCTACATATACCACATACTGTAGATATTCGGATCTTGACATCGAATTGGGAAAGTACAGACACATTAGTACGTTTCGCTGCCCATGGTATTCGGAGCATTATGAATACACATTTCCTCGAAACAGTTGTATGGTAGGATTCAAAGGATATTCCATGAAATATTCATCAAAATGTCCAAGATAAACTACCGTAACCTACCTCTGTTTGTTATAATGATCAAATAATTTTGTTCTTAAAATTTTCAACAATTAGTATGATTCTATTTGAGTGGGAATAATAGTTCAGTGACACATATATGCGTGTGTAATTCCTTAGGTATTATAAAACGCAAAGTTTGGTCATAAGTGCACTTCAATTATAAGTATACCTTTTCGAGAGGTTCATGGGAGAAGAGTCCCCCCCCCCCCAATCATTTCATAAATAGGAGCCAAAATTCGAATCCAATTATTTACTTATTGACTTTCCAAAAAGGAGGAATTTCTATGTTCGGTTGTGTGTATTATTATTTTTTGTGTATGTACCCGATTTCTGCATCAATTGTGGGCCAATTTTGAAAATTCTTTGTTTGTTTGAAAGAGTAGGTTACCGAATTGGTCGCATTTAAATTCTGTGTAGAACTTCGGAGATATACAACAGAACTCTTCAATAAATGACGGCGTATCTCTCGTGATTGCTGCAATCGCTTGTCTGTTTATTGCTTGCACCATTTCATGACATAATATAATGTCGGTACGCTCTAAAGAGGTACGAAGATGTGTACAGTCCACCCTGGTACACTCATTTCACCGGTTATGTTCATGTTTCATGGTATTCGGGTATAAATTCTAGCATAACTTTGCGCATTATAGCATATTTTTCACTTGCGAACTTTCCCATTATGTACCACAACTAAAAACTGAAAATTTTTAAATCTTTTATAAAAAAAAGGCCAAGTGCGAGTCGGCAAATAAAATCACGTTTGGTGTATGGAGCCCCATTTAAATATTTATTTTAAACTGTTTTTAGTATTTGTAGTAGTTGTTACAGCGGCACCAGAAATACACCATCTGTGAAAATATCAACTGTCTAGCTATCACGGTTCATGAGATACAGCCTGGAGACAGACAGACAGACGGACCGCGGAGTCTTAGTAATAGGGTCCCGTTTTTACCATTTGCGTAGGTACGGAACCCTAAAAAAAGCCAACCGCCATGTAAATAAAACACTACAAAGTGAAAAATAACTCAAAGAACGAACAGCAAAAACAGAAACCCAGACTTCAGAAATAGAAGTTATCTTTCACTTTCATCATCATCTGATGATGAAAGTGAAAGATGAAGTTGTATTTTTAAAATGTTTTATGGGCTATAAAGTTTATTTATTTATTATTTTATTTATTTGTATATATATATATATATATATATATATATATATATGCGAAACTCAGAGAGACGTCCTTCGAAAACTGATCAAACACCTACTCGCGTCCATGATTGACCAGTTCGAAGTAACAACTCCGGGTGCCGGCACAAGTTACATAGAGGACATTACACAAACTGTCACCCTCTGGAATCCCGCCAAAGACCAGGAAAAAAGGTCCAACCGCTGAGAGATGCTAATAATAATCGTGATTGCCCGACACACGGAAGCAAACTTTAATATGTTTGCACGGGCTACTAGAGTTTTAAACAGACTCTTCCTCGGCTCCAACTGAAGCCTACTGTTTGGAACGACGAGTAATATCAACGATTCTAAGATTTGTGGATTGTTTTTTTACGAAAAACCATAAATACGTATTTGACCAGAGCAAGATTACGCCTTACTTCCAACCTATAGAACCCAACCATCCCTATTACAAGCAGAGTTGGGTACATAAGTGGGTAAAACGAGTAGACGCCAAATTGCCCCACATCTAGGTAACGTGTAAAGTTGTGTCACATTACCCTATACCTGTTACTCCTGCTTGCTGTTTCAGGTACCTCTATTTACTCATAGCCCATTTTACGTGCAACCGAGCTAGAGGAGATGCTATTACCTACTAACGATATTAATGTCGCGTGCACTGAGAGTTAAGGCCGTCAATTGTTTCGGTAGACAACAGGTGACAAGCTTGGTTTGAATGAATCTTGTTAACAGGGCCGTTTCTAGCAGCGCAGGAATAAGCTGTTCTTTGAACTTACAGATTTCATCTCAATATTATAGGCTTCGTAGAATTTGAGGCGTTTTATCTTAGTGTGGTCAGTGCAGAATATTATTTTCAATGCTTCTTGGAAACGTGAGTCTGAGTACTGGGAAATTACGCCACGGAGTTTTGTTGCAGTAGTATTTAGTAATATGTATCTGAGATGGATTTGGCTAAAATCAATACTAATATTATAAAGCTGAAGAGTTTGCTTGTTTGAACTCACTAATCTCAGGAACTACTTGTAAGAATTGAAAAATATTTTTGTGTTGGATAGTCCACTTATCGAAGAAGGTTATAGGCGAAAATGAAAAATGTTGCAAAAACGCGCAAAATTATTCCTTTTGAGAGCTCTGCGTAAGCTTCCGTTGCGTGCTCTGCGTAAACGGTTTAAATTACACAAATATCATGTATGATGGACTTGTTCCTCTTTAAAAATTCTAAAAAAAGTCCGCGACAGCATTAGTGTTAAGAAGGACTCGTATCTTTTGAGATTGACTCTCTATAAGCTTGTATTATAGTAAACAAATTTGTTCATTTGCGAAGGAGTTTTATCAACATCTATACTAATATTATAAAGCTGAAGATGTGTTTTCGTTTGTAGGGTAGATAGGTAGTGGTAGGTAGATTGATAGCCAGTTGACGGGAGCGAAGCCGCGGCGATTGGCTAGTATTTTTATTTTTATACAAAAAAATAAGTGACGTGTTAAATGCTTTAACAAAGAATAATAATATATGTATTGAAATATACTTACTATGACTGCCTTGGTTAACTCCACATATGGCTGGCACAGGATTGCCTCCTGACACAATGAACTGGTCTTGATTGCACACGTTGTTCATTTGCTCTGGTCCCGCGATCGTGAAGCGGTTGAAATCCAATCTACCAACAAGACACTTAATTTGAATTGTAAAAATGTAAATAATGTCGTTGCTTACCTATGAGACTTGTCAAATTTTTCATTGTATACAATGTGTCTAGACTTGTATTATTAAAACTTTAATGTCATAAATTACTCTTAATTTTATCGATAAAAACACCCAAAAAGTATGGACACATTGTTTAGCTAGAACAGACGGTAAAACATCTATCGGTTTTGTGAAGCAGCAAGTCGAAAATTAATAATATTCGACTTGCTATATATAGTGCTAAAGGCTACTCAAAAAATCTCAATACACAATATTCAAATTCCTACTCCATTCCATATTTGTTTAAGACAAGACAGGTTAATGTTATCTAAAAACTAAATCTGTCTAACATGCTCTTTGTTTTTTTTTAGTATACAAACAAGTTTAATTGAAACATTTAACATTAATATTATATAAAAATTTACGCAGTATAAAGTACTTAATTAACAATATAAATACACTTAAGTAAAAATACAATAAAACTACGAACGCGTATAAAAGGGCAGGGGCACAAAAAAATCGTCCACATCGCTGTCAACGTGAAAAGTGCCCAGAACGCTGGCAGCATTGCCACGTTGGATGGCAATGCTGATTCTCTGGCCAAGGAAAATCCCAGCCCTCTGGTCACGTGAAGATTCGACTAACCGTTTCGCTCTTTGTCAATAAACCTTTATTATTGTATTAACTGCCTGAAACTTGATTTTACAGTAAATCAAAGCTCTTTGACTACAATCGTCTCTTTGAATTCAAGAGCTAAACACGATGTTAATAAGCAGTCGTATATATTACCTGGAAAATTCCGTATCTTCCAAGGTATCTGACTCTCAATAACGATGTAGCTGCAGAGGCACGTAATTGCATGTATAGAATTCGCTTCAGTAGTTCCAGTAATAATACGGAGATTACACAACATGCGCTATGCTGTTACAGGATGAGTTATTTATTAAGATGGGAATTGTAGTGAGAAACAACATGAAACAGTGATGGAACCATAGTTTTTTTTGCAATAGAGTACATACAAACGGGCGGCAGCTGGTGGTGTAATCACCCGTCACCGCCGCCGCCGCCTATGGACATCTGCCTGTCGATTCTGTAACAAAACTCACTTAAAAACTTTATTGTGAAGGATGGCACGGTTGACATCTGTCGGGTATGTCACCGCCCGGGTGAACCAATCCGCCGCTTTATCTGGTCTAGCTAACGAAGAGTACTTGCATAGGCACAACCTTGTAGCCAAAAATTATCTATCAGCAACTTGCTCTGAATGGGTTCTCGATAATGGCAATATCACATTGTACTGGGATTGGTCCATCATCACTGACAGGACTATTATCGCTAATAAGCCTGATATCATGGTAGTGGACCGAATCGAGAGGCGTGCAATGATTGGTGACATAACTGTCCCGCATGATGGGATCCTCGTGAAAGCCGAGAAAGATAAGCAAATCAAGTATCTTGACTTGGCTCGCGAGATTGTCGACATGTGGGATGTGGACACAGCGATCATTGTACCGATAGTCGTGTCAGCCAATGGCTTAATAGCCACGAGTCTCGACCAACACCTTAGGAGGCTCTCGTTAGGCGGCTGGGTCAAGGGCCTGATCCAAAAACCAGTACTGCTGGATACGGCTCGTATATATATGGTTAGGAGGTTCCTCCCTCTGGAGTCTTGACCGCCGGTAGCTTGGACCCTGTTCCCGATACCGGTGGGCCTATATTTTTTATATTTTTAAAGTTCTTGTTTTTTTTAATTTATTTTATAAAAATATTTCAAAATTTAGATTATAAGAAACGAAATGAATAAAGGACATAACAATAAATTATTTTCAAGTTACATGGGACTGACATGAAAAAGACAAAGGACCATTGTTTAAGAAAGTTTTGAAAAATCTTCAATCTATTTAACGTCCCTAAATGCACTCAATTTATGTACAATTTCTGAAATTCTGGGACTGTCTGATGTTGATGATATTAAATCACAGAATTCTCTTCGAAATGATTTACTAGGAAGCAATTCGAAAATAAATTCTGTGATTTAATATCGTCAACAGTGTGATGTTGACGATAGAAACGTCACAGTTGTAGAGTCACAGAATTTCAGAATTTGCTATAAGTTTTGAAGCACCCTGTAGGACACATCTGTAGGACAAGTGTATCTAACACGTGACGTGAGGCGATGCAATATTGATACCTTTGCCGATAAAGTCATAAATGCGATATAATAATATGCAGGAGTATAGGCACATTGAAAGAAAAGTAGTTCAATTTAAGTAAGCCGCTTTTTCATCAAGGAACATAAGGCTTATCGAGAAAATGAGAAAAGGAATCCGTACAGTATATCAATCAATATGCCTAGGCTTTTCCCCTCTATGTTGGGTTCGGCTTCCAGTCTTACCGGATTAAGCTTTAGTACCAGTATTATAAATGGAGCGACTGCCTATCTGACCTCCACAACCCAGTAACTGGGTAACACGATACCTCGCAAGACTGGTGTAAAATGTCAGGCTTTTGACTACCCGTAACGTTTGTCAAAGATCTTTAAATAACAGCCGGGACCAACGGCTTAGCGTGCCTTTGAGGCACGGAAGAAACTCGCTTTGCAAAGATGTTCACCCATCCACGGGCAATAGGAATCCGTACAATGAAGGCAAGTATAAAATAATTTATTATGCAGCTGTATCACATGTCTCTGATAAGATTTATTGAATAAAACGAACTAGAAAACCAAACTGAGTTTTAAAATAATAATAATAGGCCGATTATGAAGGCGAAGACAATATGACGCCAATATTGTTGCTATTATTTTAATACTTTAGCGGAAGCGTGTGAGCAACCTTGACGATGGGCGATTTCGCACACTTTTTTTTCAAGAACATTTCAAGTGCAAATCGTTCGAATTGCATGACATTGCGTCCATATGAATTTAGGTAATAAATATGTAATAATAAATCGGTGCCTAACTAAATCGAATCGCACCGAGCCGTCAGGAAGGTCACTTAGGCCCAGTTTTTTGATCAGCAATTAACTCAACCAATAGTTAAATATGTGGTTAACCAGTGGTTTCAAAATTCAGTAAAATGCGTTTATTCTTCAGTTCTTAGGCTTTTTTTTTAGCGTGGAGAAATGTTCATGCATACTGCGTAACTACGGGGAGATAGCGCAGTTATGTGGGACTCCAACGCACTAAAACTCCACGGTGTCCTCCCATGCTGCTTATGGCGCGAACACGGGCACTCGTTAGAACTTACCGCGAACCCGCCGCGGCTTTTCGTCAACGGGCCATTCTCTCATACCCCCCATCATAGGCGCACCAGAACACATTGTGCGGCGAGGCCACCCCAGTAACCAAACCAGCACATGCTTGCTAGATGACCCCGTGTATGGCACCCTTGGTCCCCTTGGGTCAAGGCCAATGGCCTTACCATATACCATTTTTCGGCCGCAGAGGATAGGGAGAGCGGGCAACGATATACCGACACTCCTCCTCCCCTGCGGCCCCACCGCGTCCATCATCAGACGGAGCGACCCCGTCCAGGCCGCGGAAGGAAGGAAGAGCGGCGCACCGCAATACTGGCACTCCTCTCCCGCTGCAGTCTCCGCCTCATTTTCGATGTCGCGCAGGCAGCACCGCAACCTACATGTTGGCCGCTGCTACGTCGTCGGCTTATCAAAAGCCCTGACGAGCGGCCTCTCCTCGGGTTCTTCTTCGCTTCACCGTAGGTGACCAAGCCACGGTTACTGAGACTCCCTCCCCCCTGACTTGACAATGCGGGAACCCACCGGGAGGTTCGATTGTTAGCCTAAGAAACTGTCAAATAATAACTCTCCAACTTATGAGAGAAGGCTTCAATATGTTATTTCAATACCAATAAATTGGCATTGATCAAAAATTCCTTCCATAGACGAAGTTTAGTAAAGCATTCACCTCAATACAGCTATAAAATCAAAGTCAGTAAGGCAACTGTAGGCACCTGGAGTAATATGACTATCAACATTTTGCGACGCTCTCTAATGAACCACGAACGCGCCTACGCTGCGTAGGCGGGCGTAGCACCGTGCTACGAGAAATTCGTAGCATGATGCTAACCTGATTTTGCAGTGCAGCTATCTATTTTCCGCGTCTATCATACGTGACTGAGTTTTGATGAATAGTTTAGCATATAAATGTTATTAGAATACATGAAACTATCATTCTACGGCACACCTGAAGTTCGGAGGATCTGTTTTTTTCGAAGTGAAATCTTCTTTAGCTGGGTTGAGCTATTTTTGGTCGGGGAAAAACTTACGGGTTTGCGCAGTAGCCCGTTTATTATTAGCGCGCAGTTATTCCGAAGTTGTAACTTCGTTGTCAGCATTTCCCATGTAATCTTTTTTTTTTGCTCTATATGCTCGCGCTTGACCACTATCTCACCTGATGGTAAGCGATGATGTGGTCGAAGGTAAATCACGCTTCCCTAGAAAAAAACTTATTCACTCTTGACTTAAAGACCCCTAGATTGTAGTTGCCGGGAAACACAAGACTCCGGCAGGATATTCCACTCCCTACGCAATCTCTCTGTACGCATAATGAAAGTGTTCCCAAAACGTTTAATGCGTATGGGTGTGATGTCCACCACGTACCGATGGCGCATCACTCTACGTATGGTAGTCCGATGATGAAACGGTCTAGGTGGAATTAGATCATGCAATTCCTAAATAAAATCTTTTTTTGTTTAGAAAAGTGTGAGCGAGATAATCGGTTTGTTTAGAGTCTGGCCGTGATGGGGTATTTTTAAAGTCACCATCAATAGCTACTTACTGAAGTCATACAAGTGTACAAAATTAATTTACTCAGATTACGTTCCCAGGAAAAAAAGCCATTTAGTTGGTGGGTACTTAACCTTTTTTCTCCAACATTTTAACAGAGGATTTTTAGATCGCGTAATATCAATTAAATTTTCCCAGACATACTACGCTTGTTTGACCAAGTGGATTTTTTATATTTTTTCACTAGCGACCCGCTCCGGTTTCGCATTAAGTAAATAAACTTCGTTGTATTTTTCAAAAATTACCTTCCACAAACTTAGTCCTGACAATTACAAACACAATAAAAAGAATTCCTTAAGAGTTATTCACAGGTGCACAACACAGGTGTAACGGAAAGTTGCGATCATATTTAAAATACAACCGCCATGTATATAAACAGCTTTCCCCAATGAACTCAAAAGCCATATACAAAAAATTAAATAAAAAATATAGTGTGTGTAGCATGTCATAATTACGTGTTTCGTTAGATCGTTGATTGAAGCGTTTCTACTACCAGGTATATTATAAATAGTTTAAAAAGCATGAAATGAAAATTAAATAAAAAAATTGTAAAACCCCTGACACAAAAACCTCTATAAAACAAAAAATAAGCCTCGCACTCGCGTCGGGGAACCGCCAACGTTTACAACAGTTTATTTTATTTACTTAAACTACATATAATATACTAAATAGTAGATACGCTTCAATCAGCAATCTAAGGAAACACGTAATTAAGACATGATATCTTGCGAAAAACACCAGATCAAAAAAATAAATTCGGATGTCTTTCGAACGGGTCAATCGATTTTAATCAATCATAGCTAAGAACACTTTCGACGAAGTCACCTTTCAAACAAAATCAAAATTAATTCATTCATTTGGGACGTACGATGCCACAGACAGAAACACACACACAAACAAGTCAAACTTACAACACCACGTCGTTTTTGCGTCGGGAGTCAAAAAAAGAAAAAAAAAACTCTCACAGGAGTATGAAACAAAATGGTCCAAGTAACCAACAGCAAAATATGTGGTTTGTATTTCCTGACAGGGATTTTCAGCACTCCAATTGAGCCCCAGTTTTCAAATATAGTGGCAAACGTACCTAGGCAGTTTACAATTACTTACGCAACCAACAGCACTAAGGTTTCTTTCTGAAAGGGTTGCCTAAATACTCCTTTTCATTTTATAACTCATATCAAGTGAGTCCCATTTCTCAAATATAGAGGTGAATGTGTCTAATGAGAGATTATATTCTATGAGTTAAGACAAACCGTACCGTAACCAACAGCAACGGGTTTATATTTTCTGGAAGTGATTCTTAAGTTCTCCATTTCATGTTGAAGCGAATGTCAATTGTGTCCCAATTTTCAAATAAAGAGTCGAATGTGAGTAACCAACAGCAATGGGTTCATATTTTCTGGAAGGGCCACTAATGTTCTTCATTTTACGTTAAAGATGCTGCAGTCAAGTGTGTTCCAGTGTTGAAATATTAGTGTAAACCTACACTGACAATGTTCGATGAGGTAAGATAAACCAAACACAAACAGTGATGAGACTAATGTAAAAGTCAACGAAAATGGTAAATCGTTTCTGGATACACACTGAAAAAATAATTGTTACTATTAGGAACTAGCAAAAAAGTCAGAGTTTTGCTATTTGCTTATTCATCATCATCATCGCAACCTTCTCCAGGTCATCGGTCCACCTGGTGGGAGGCCTTCAAAGGAAACGTCTTCCGGATCGCGTTCGCCACTCCAGAACTTTTCTGCCCCATCGGCCATCCGTTCTGCGAGCAATGTGCCCTGCCCACTGCCACTTAAGTTTGGCTATTCTTCGGGCCCTCTCGGTTACTGTGGTTCTCTTGCAGATCTCTACATTTCTGATTCGATCACGCAAGGACACTCTGAGCATGGAGAGGTCCATTGCAATTTGGGTGACTGTAAGCTTTCTGATGAGGCCCATAGGAGCGACCACATCTTAGAGTCATAGGTCATAACTGGCAACACACGCTGGTCATAGACTTTCCCTGTTGAGACACTGTGGTAAGTTGGACGAGAAGATACCGCGCAACTTCCCAAACGCTGCGCAGCCTAGTCGGATTCGACGGTTGACCTCTTTCTCGAATTTTGTCCTACCCAACTGGATCGTTTGTCCCAGATAAACATAGTCGCCCACAACTTCGAGAATAGAGTCTCCGACCTTGATAGGATTGGGTGGTGGGCGGGTGGGGCTGATTTGCTTATTAGTTTTGTATTATTTTACTAAAGTACTAGCTGCCCGCCCCGGTATCGTCCTGGATAATATAGATTTTATGATTTTCTACTTGTTGATGATTCTGATTTCCTGGTAGTTCGAGAGTCTTTACCACAAACGATTACACCATCCCCGGATATACTTCTTTTATTTACGTTTCTTTTTTTCTGGTAGTTTGAGAGTCAACACTCAAGATTCCAATCCCGGTTTTTTATACTTCAGGGTTCTGGTCTCCTGGTCAGTAGTGGAAAATTTAACTAAGCTCCCAGACGGTCATAAAGTAGATCAAAATGACCATACAAATTTGCGTCCCTTGCAATCTTTTGATGAATTTCGAAAAATCGTTTCTTAAATGCAGTTACAGTA
The DNA here is from genome assembly GCA_947562075.1 of Orthosia gracilis. Taxonomy (NCBI): domain Eukaryota; kingdom Metazoa; phylum Arthropoda; class Insecta; order Lepidoptera; family Noctuidae; genus Orthosia; species Orthosia gracilis. The sequence goes on from OX387268.1 coordinate 8,602,098, forward strand.
TACAATCAAAATTTCAAATTTCTATCATTAGTGGTTTAGGCTGGGCGTTGATATGTCAGTCGGGACATTGCCTTTTATATATGAAGATAGATGGATAGATATTTTATAACTAAACTTGCTTAAAAATTACAAACTGTTCGGTGATGCCTTATGTATTAATTTTTTTATCTTATTTTTTTTTATATCTGCTTACCTTATTTGGCAGACATCGGGATGTGATTTAAGGACGGTCAGCTCACAGGATCCTGTACCATCGTACACGGAGGGGTAGCCCGAGTTTACGAAATATGTGCCGTTTTCTGATGTTGAGCTCCCGCATGACGTCATAACTGAAAAAATTAGAGCTTTTAATATTACTTGTCTTATGCCTCATGGTCTTTGCTACAGTAAAAGCTCGTTTTTCATAACTCAGTACTTCCAGGGATTAGTTACTACAAACAAACTTTAACCTTTTTAGAATAAATATTAGTTTTCATTTAACATATCATTTTTGGTACGGGCAAAACTTATGGGTTCGCTTCACGATATGCTAATGTGACGTGTTGTGCCAGTGGCAACACAAAACTTTTTATTATTTTCGTACAGTTATTTCAAAGTTTTAAGTTTTCACTTCAGTAAGCATTCTCCATGACTGACAATTTTATGGCATATTTTAATTTAACCTCGTGTTAGCAGCTAATAAAATTGTTAAAATACCAAAACGTTTGCTTATTTTGTCTAATAAGCAAAAAAATCTTAGCCCCAATTGCGCGAAAAACTGAAACAGAGTTAGTTGCTAACACGAGGTTAAATTAATATATAAAGCTCGCTAACGCCGTCTTACACTGGTTTAATTTCAAGAAAATACGGACATCGTATCGCAAAACTTTAACATCACCATGAGATTAAATATCTAGAAACTTAAATCGTGAAAATAAATGATGTTCTAGGATGATTCAAGGGCGTCAAACGTCGTTTAGCTCTCTTGATTTGTTATGCGAAATATTAAAATAACTCTTCTTCATAGACGAATAGAATTGACAGTTGTAATGTTGCAATGTTCAGTGTGTAGGTACTTACTTTGAGAAATATCGCATATATATAAAACTAGCTTTTACCCGCGGCTTCGCTCGCAGTGAAGCCATTTTTTTTTTTTAATAAAATGTATCCTATTTTACTTCCAATACCTCCAAGAATATATGTACAAAGTTTCATGATGATCGGTTCTGTAGTTTTTGCGTGAAAGCATAACAAACAAACTTACATTCACTTTTATAATATTAGTATTATAGTATGATGATTACAGTATGATAGTATGATGTCAATGTTACAGCAATTTTAGTTCAGATATAAAATGAAATGAATAGCGTCAATCTTATCACAGAACAGATAAAAGAGGTCTCCTCTCGAGGACGTATTTTATCTGTCCTGTGAATCTTGTTACGTCACTGATTCATAACGTATCGCAAGATGTGAATAATCTCGAACTGTCAAACGAAGAATGTGATTAATCTGTTGGAAGCTCAGAGGCTGTTTATAGACATAAATTAAAGAAAAATATATACTTATTTTAGCATAGTGTCGAGGTCGCAAGCACTAATATTAAGCATGAGGTCTTGGTTTCGATTACTGGGTCGGACAAGGTTTTATAGAGTTTTTCTATCTGGGATCTCCCAGTAGCATTTGACTGGTCGAGAGAATTGATTTCGCCACTTAATAATAGGCGAAATCAGGGTACACTATAGCTGAATCCCCGCCTATCCTTTTGGGATATAGAGTTATAGAATATTCTATCATCTTTAACACCATCATCAGCCTATTAATGTTCCCACTGCTGGGACACAGGCCTTCTCTCCGTGAGAGGTAATGGTCCGTAGTCCACCGCTGGCCCAGTGCTGGTAGATGGATGTATAATGTCTTCGAATGTTTTGTTCTAGAAAATTGAACATCGTGTTTCCTCACGATGTTTTCCTTCGCCGTTTTTGACAGCAGTGATGATGTAACAATTTACACAAAGTAAGGCGCCTGTCTGGGTTCGAATCCACGACCTACTACTAGTAAGTCTCGGCCAATACCATTGGGCCACAAAAATTTGCTATACATGCACAAAAACGCTTTGAAAAACGTATACATGAATAAAAAAGCTATTGTTCACCGAAACGGACCTTCCCAACGCTGTACATATTCATAAAAGATAAGGCCTTCAGCTGAAACAGTACATCCAAAGTAGGTGTGTTCTCTTTTCAGTAGGCGTGTCTTTCATGAACTAAAACAAAGAGGTGTGGCTTCGCTGAAAAGGTCAACGAGATGTATTTTAAATTAAGTAGATAGGAGACGAACGAAAACGTTCCAGGCTACAATCTGCAAGAAGTTATTTTATTTTGTACTAATAAAAGCTCATAGCACGATCGAAATAATAATTAAACTGCTAATTAGACTTTTACATCAACCGTATTATCTTTCCATTAGGTGAAATAATGGTCAAGCGCGAGCCCATAGACAGTAAAAAATACCGTATTATAAAAATACATCCGAGTTATAATCATGCACTGAGAGGGCTATAGGGTCCTAGACAAGTGACATTCTACCATCAAAAGCATGATGATAGCGATTGGAAAAATGTCAAACGCTATTGATATGTCACGTGGTCAAACCTTTATTTTACCATTTTGGCAATTCGACCATCATCGCCTTGTCTTGAGCCTCTAGACTCACTAAGGTCCAGTTTTTTTATTCGTAGTTAACTTAACCAATGGTTATATATTTATGCTAACCAATGGTTTCAAATATCCCTAAAATAAGATTTGACGTAACGACCTCAAGTGCTAGGCAGAGGTGCATCTAATGGTACAATCACATTTTTACTACATAAGTAAAAATGATAATGAATTGGAGCTTCGAGTATTTGTTTTAAAATGAATATTTGTAGTGAAGGTCGTTTTGTGGTGAATAATGGTAGATTATGCACCAAGGGGATAAAGAAGTGTCTTACGTCACGGGTGGCATATTGAACCCTGAGCGTAACTAGGGACTTTTTTTTAATGTAATCTATAGGCTCACGTTTGACCACTATCTCACCTGATGTTAAGCGATGATGTGGTCTGCGGTGAAACACGCTTGTCTAGAAAAAACCTATTCACTCTTCACTTAAATACCCCAAGGTTGTAGCTACAGGGAACAAAGACTCCGGAAGGGAGTTCTACTACTTAGCTGAGCGCACAATGAAAGTATTAGCAAAACGATTTGTGCTTATGGGAGGGATGTCTACCATGTACCGATGGTGCCTGGCCGTACGTCTTGTAGTCCGACGATGGAAAGGGCTAGGCGGAATCGAATTGTGCAGTTCCGTCGAAATGCAACCGATAAAAAACCGACAAGCTGGCAACTCGGCGACAATGTTCAAGGCTCTGGAGCTTTGACTCAACGAGAGCCTCATTGCCAATGAGCCTCTTGGCCCGTCTTTCGATCGACTCTAGTGCATCAAGCTGATATTTGGCAGATCCGTACCAGAGATGAGAACAGTACTCCATGCAAGAGTGAACTTGCGCTTGATACAACTTAAGCAGCTGTTCTGTCGTAAAGTACCGTCTCATCTTCGCAAGGATCCCCAACTTTTTGGCAGCCAGTTGAGCCTTTGCTTCAATGTGTGGGCCAATATTGAGTGTCGATGTCAACGTTACTCCAAGAAGCTCAAGATGGTCCGTTATCGGCTCGTTTATACCTCGGAAAGATGGAGCCGGGTAAAATTGGCTCTTTTTAGCGGAGAAAAGATACGCCTGTGTTTTTGCGGCATTGAACTTGACCAGATTAGCATCGCCCCATTCGGAGACTACCTCCAAGGACAAGCTCAAATGCTTCACCATAGCCTCACGAAGAGACAGAACCACAGACCCAGTAGCCTGTGCTTTGGACAAGTATCTCTCAGCAACAGTGCTGTCATCTGCATACCCAAAGGTAGGGTTTCAGCAGCTCATTTATGTGCAGCAAGAATAATGACGCTGAGAGTACCGATCCCTGAGGGACCCCGACATAAATATCCAATTGATCCGATGACCAACCATCTATAACTACTCCAATGGACCGATCCCCCGGGAAGTCTGCAATCCAATCACACAGACCACCGGGCAGACCGAATGAAGGAAGCTTACCAATAAGGTTCTCATGCCAGACCCTATCAAAAGCCTTTGAGATGTCGAGGGAGACGGCAAGCACTTCCCCGTGTCTCTCGATAGCCTCACTCCATATGTTATCACATCTATTCAAAAAGTGCTAGTTTATTCTTCATAAACAGGGACTTAAATAGCTTATTAATACTCAGGGACTAAAAGTGATTTGGAAATTGGATATTGATAGTAAATGTTTCAATCAGCGATGAATCACAAACCATACGGTCCAAAATAGGATGACATCGCCAATATCGATTACGACGAATTTATGAGGTGAATAACTGATGAGCGATTGTACTTCTATTTCGGACCGCACGGGAACATTGTATTGAACAAGTGTCAGGCTGGAAAACCGCGCGCGAGCCAAATTAAAAAATAAATCTACAACGGATGGTATTATTGCAATTGTTACGATGCACTTCCATAATTGTTCAAATATAAACATTAGCCTTAAATTTTTTCTATGTTATGTCTTATGGTTTCTAATTGTATGTATCTAAATAAATATACATAACATTCTTGTTCATTAGTTGCACTTACTTATTTTCTCATAGAGGGTTATAAAACATAGACTGTACACCTCGGAGCAACACTTTTTTAAGCTACTATTAATATAAAACAATTTACTATTCTTTTGTTGTTTCTTAGTTCGGGCTAAATTTGAAAAATATGCATGCTATAATTTTTTTTTTGTTTTTTATTTCCAAAACATGAAATTTATGATTCAAGTTAAACGACCCGCTAGTGTCCGATTGAGTGAAACTGGCTCTGGAAAAAAGTTGTTAGCAATTTACGATGTTCGCTTTAATTGAAATAATTACAACAAATACTACGTTACATTGTTGTATGCGAATATGATAGGCGCTAGCAAAATGCAGCTAAATTTAACAACCCACCTTAATTTTGCTAAATTACATTCTCGTACAATTGTAAAATGTTGGTGCTATTTTATAAAGTTCACTTATTTTTTGAAGTTAAACAACGATTTAGACTCCCTAATATCTAAAAGAATAACTCTTTTGTTATATAACATAATAACAAAACAGTTATTCGCTATTTTTCCCTTAACATATCTAACGTCGCATGATACTTTTCTCGATATTCATGTAGCAGATTCAAATTCAAATTCAAAATATTTCATTTTATTTAATTTTGCATACATTCTATATTTTTATTTCCTACCTGTACCTGATAGGTAGATTATATGCATATTAAACCCCATTTTTAACTAAATAAATTGTTTGACGTGTGTTGCTGTGTATCTGTGTGTCTGTCTGTGGATCGATGAACCGATTTTGATTTTGTTTTTTTTCTGTTTGGTAGATGGTTTTGTCAAGAGTGTTCTTAGCTATGTTTGAATAAAATCAGTTCAGCCGTTCAAAAGTTATGGGCGTTTTACTGTTTGAATCGGGAAGTTTTCGCAAGAAATCATGTCATAATTACGTGTTCATCAAATTTGCCGGAAAATTTCAAAATTGCCGATCAAAGCGTATCTTCTATGTACTAGAAAAATTATGTAGCATGAAATAAAAATTTGTCGGGGTTTCTTTAAATTTTGAAATTTTATTTGTAGATTCGTTAACTATTCCACGTAGCCCTATAATCCTACATGCAGCTTATCCTCATCAAAATCATCAAATACCTAACCAAAACTTACCATATTCCCATAACCGCCCTATTTCCTCGAAGCTATGAATTTGTATTCACAGTAACGTGGTTTTGAAACCTCATTAATGGAATATCCTGCACATATGGCGTAGCCATCCAATAGGAAATTGCTTACAGGTGAAATCAAAGGCTTGATTCTATACCGACAAATGCATAATAGTATGTATGGATGCTTTGTTCTGTCAGTAACAGAAGCAAACGCGTATTGACCGAGAATAGATATCATATTACTTCGATGTTTGGTATTGACGTATTGAATAGGTAGTCCGGTTTCCGAGATCGCTATATTATATAAATGTAATGTAGCTTTGTAGAATCTCGGCAACTGATGCTGATATTGTTAATTAAAGACCATTGTCAGTAGGCATGCATACTGACATCTATCAAAATATACATTGCCCAATTGAAGCCAGAATCAACAGTGGCGACCACCAGATAAGCGCCGAGTCAGTGAAACACGAAAGCCCTGTAAAAATTATTCGAAAAAAATGTGCTGTGAAAATACTTAACCGGGGTTAAGTAGTTTCTAGTTTTATCTACTGTTACACAATCAACCGTCGTTTTGATTATGAAGAGGACTTTTAAGTATTTATTACCATACAAATTCTTACTAAAATTTTTCATCACGATATGTATTTTGCCTAAATAAAGAACGAGTGGCAAAATAAATTGGAATAAGGGCAGAAGAACGACAATGATGTTAATGAAAATATACTTACAAATACAGCAGAGTCCAAAGCCGTTGGCGCAGTAGCCGTTGGCAGACCCGCCCCTTGCGGTACACTCGCGCGCAGTCATGCATGTACCGTTGTCACCAGAAGCTCCCGCGCACCCGCCATTCGGGAATGTCACCACAGTGAAGAGGGACAGAACTGGTAAACATATAGAATAAAATCAAATTTAAAATATGAACATGTTATGTGTATGTGTATGTAGAATAAAATCAAATTAAAAATATGTACATGTTATGTGTATGTAGATCGTATTCTATATTCACGTTTCCACCAGCATTCAGCTCGCATGCAAATTGCATTATATAGCAGGCTACCGACCGAAGAGTAATGTGATTAATCGCTCTATCGTGCCCCGCAATTTTATTAAAACGAGCATGCGAGTTTCTTACAACTGGAAATACGGTTTTACATAAGTCTATAGGTATTGCAAAAGACATGATGCTAACGTCCAAACTCAGCCTGGGCCCGTATTTCAGGAGGAATAGGCTCGTATTCATTCAAAACAAGCATGTATTTACAAAAAAAGATGGGAAAAGGAGGACTCTGGGGATGGCACACAGGCTGAATTAAATTTCCACTAGCAAGAATCCCGCATGCCCGTTTTATATTGCAACCATAATGTCCGTAAGCCCGAATATTTTTGTATCGATACTATTTATATAATATTATAAAGCTGAAGAGTTTGTTTGTTTGTTTGTATGAACGCGCTAATCTCAGGAACTACTGGCTGTAATTGAAAAAATATTTTTGTGTTGGATAGTCTATTTATCGAGGCAGGTTATAGGCTATATTACATCACGCTGCGCCCAAAAGGAGCGGAGCATAAATGAATAATGTTGCAAAAACGGGCAAAAATATTTCTTTTTGAGAGCTTCCGTTGCGTGCGCTGCGTAAGCGGTTAAACTTACTTAACATTCAAGTATGTAGGGTAGGCTAGGTAGGTAGCCAGTTGAAGGGAGCGAAGCCGCGTGGGACAGCTAGTACAACTATATGTAATTGTATAACTATGGTAATAAGGAGAAATAGTATTCTTAACTTTTACTTTCACTCAAACCAACAATCGCGTAGGTGAAAATGCAAAAACATATTAGATCTACATAATATATAGGTAATAAATTAAAGCATTTCAGCATACTACTAAAATTAAATTCTGCCGAGTGTAGAAATCACGAGCTTTAAGAGAGAATATTTCCCAACTTTATATATGTGGAAACCAACGAACTAGGTTGTAATTTTAATTAGTGGAACCCAGCTCCTCTTAAACAATCTCTTTGTCACGTTCAACTACGGAATGAAATCACTGATCTGTAATAATTCCAACTCATACTCGGTCAAAATTTCTCAGTACCAAGCTTTGCTCCACAAACGTCAATACAGCTAGAACTAGAAGCTTATCCGCATCCAGTTCCATTTTAGTAAAACGGAAGTGCTAACTTTACATTCAAGTTAATAGAGTATTGGGGAGGGACTGCACGGCTTGAGTTGGTCCCAAAACATTGCGGAGAGTCCCAATTAATACCTTGTTATTGACTTTCTAAGCTCGGTATTAGTGAGCGTCAACAGTATTACGATTTGATAGACGATGAAAGGATGGTATCAGTGAAGGCTTACGCTTGAGTATAACCCGTCGCCCGCACCATCCTGTCGCCACGTTTTTCACAGTGTTGTGACAAAAGTAATTGGCAATTAAATGCGCCATTACATTCGAATTTTGAATGGCGTCTGTGTGGTTTTGGATGCATTAAAATGAATATGGTGCACTCGTTATAAACATGAAGCAAGATTTTATCGGGCACTTTATGCTCAAGTTTTTTCATAAGTTCAGTTTTTCTGTACCTCATAATGTGAATACAAGGTACAACAATACAATACTATGATTGAAAAACATATATTCGATATAGAAATATTTAACAGAAAAAAAACAACGCAGAAAAATGCACAAAAATATTCTTAACATAATTTAAAATGAAAAGCGCGCTGTCGATGGAATAACAAATGTAAAAAGAAAAACAAAACTGGCAGTAAGTGGACCGACAGTTTGAAAAAACCGCTTTTGTTCCCTTCAAGCTAAACACAAGTGACGTGCAACCTTTTTTTTTTGAAACTGGTGGAAACATCTAAAAAAATTAAGGTAGGTCTATAATAATACGGCATGACTTATCATTTATTTAAAATCTTTCGGTGATAATAGTGATAATAGGTACTCATCAATATGAATAACTTGTAGGTACGACCTGCAAATTTTTTATATTCTTAGTTTATTTTTGAACCATGATTTAAACTTGTCCTAACCGATTCTGAATTCATGATTGAAAAATAATCTTCTCCAGGCTAAATTTTGCCAGTTAAGTGAATATTAATGTACTGAACAACCGCCATCTCAGTATTTATTACATTTCCCGATTTGACTGGACTTGATTCATATTGTACGGGTATTATACATAGTGCCTTGATGTATCATTTGGTTCATGATATATCCAATGCAAATATGTAGGCATTTTTCTGGATTTCCTTTGATGACCGATAAAAATATAGCTCTCACTTTTACTCCCTTTTATAACAGGCGAAGTACGTTCATTCGCGTCATCTATGTAGATAAAACTGTCTGTCGTATTTGTCCATTATCTACCTTTATTTAAATATGAGCAGCAAGCTTAATACTAACTTCTGCCAGCAGCTTCACCCGTTTGAAAGTCGGAAACTATTCCAAGAGTTTTCTTGGGATAATTTTTAACTTTTTTTTATTCCGAGAGATAATTTGTATGCCGAAAGTATGCTCATACTCACGAAACAAAAATGATTCTATATTCTAGTACAAGTCATGGTCTACAAAGAAAGAAAGAAATCTAGTTTATTTGGCACACACAGATACAAACAATGTATGTACAAATAAAAGGGAATTTAATTTTAAAACAATTACATACATAGTGTGCCCCGCGGCTGCGCCAAAAAGGTCCAGTTCAGACAACTAGGAGTTGCCTGATACTGGTTTTCAACTGAACCTTACGCTGAAGTTACTACTATTCGTTGTCTACACGTTAACAAGTTTCTTGCAAATCAGTCAAGCGCTTAAGACGTGAAAGTTAACAAACAGACATATAGACAGAGTTACTTTCGCTTTTATAATATGACTAGTTTCTTCCAGCGGTTTCGCTCGCGTGATTGTCGAAAATTATCCTAAGGGAACATACTGCCGATATAAAAAGTATCCTATGTGCTATTCGAGAAGATAATTTATATTTTTCCAAATTTTATCCAGACCCGTCCAGACGTTTGAGTGTGAAGAAGTAACAAACATACAAACACACACATTCGCAAACTTTCGACTATATAATATTAGTGTGATATAATATGGATTACTTACATCTACTCTCCTTTTGTCCTGGCGGCCAAAATCGCTGGTCCTTCGATATTTCCGGAATCTTTCCCTTTTGTCGAGCGAACGAAACGCCACGAAACCTTCCATTGGCCCTCCCTTCACTGGCTTCACAAACCCCGTATAACATCACAATTATCACCAAATAGCCTCTCATCGTTACCGTTTAATCACTGACAGAGGTATGGGACGGATATAAGGCTCTCATTCCTATATATATAATGTTGACGGCAGTAAACAATGGCGAATTTCACCTATTACACAGATGGTGACAATGGGTTACAGTGATAATTTTCTTTTGGCCAACGGCGTGGAACGCATCACCTTTGTTACATTTAATGACACCACTAACATAGGTAATCGTTTTGTAGTTTCGTTGACAGTACTAAGTTTATTGTTCGGCTAAATGTTAAAGTATTGCTAATATTTATTATAAGCTATGATGTGGGTAGTGATGAAAGTTTTGTGAATGTTTCATGTATGGCGTAAAATTGTGGCCCTTGATTTATTTTTTGTTGGCGATTCGCTTATCGCCTATGAAGTGGTAATAATGTCGAATTTGTTTCAAAATAAATTATTAAAAAATGTTATGATCAAAGGTAATTAAACAAAATTTAAATCTTAAATGCCTTCAATAACTTTTAGAAAATGCACTGCGTAAATGGCTGTATTTTGAAGCATGAAATTTCGCAAAAATGTCGGTTACATTGAAGGTAAACCGTAAAGAGGGGTTTTTGAAAAATCAACTCTGTAAAGATTAATTGGGGAAGACAGTTTGTATGGAAGTTCTACATTTTTGCAGATACGAAATCCCATCAGGCACTTGGCTTGTAAAACAAGATCTTTAAAAACATTTCTCATTTACTAGTAGGTAAAAGATGTCTAATAAATAAAAGCATCAACCAGCAGAGAGCGAAAATAAAAATTCAATCGAGATCGTGTAAACAGTTTCTATGTCATCTGCACTAAACCGCTGACGTCAGCGGATAATTAAAATAAAGTATCGTCGTATGGAGATGCCTACCGCACAAAGCTTCGAAGATTGCATTCGGGAAATGAAGAAAAGCAATAACATTCATATTCCACGAACTGTTTCTACTGACATACATTATAAGTACATTGGTTTACCTACTCATCTTAGGGTCCGTACAAAGTGACTTTCTTTCAGCGATGAAAATTAACAACAATGTATGGAATGGGGGCGTGCGTTTGAATTCGCCGCTAGAGGCGGTGGCGTGAGGTCTCCGATATGTCAAATTGCATAGTTTTTTGGCTTTTAGCGTGAGTTATTTTTTTTTATTGCTGTGAATATTTTCCAAATACAGGATTTACCAACCACTGCTTTAATAGAGTTATGTTTCGGGCTGCGGAAAACTGATTTTATATTTAATCGCACTTCTAGGGCATTCGAAATGATTTTATTTCCAACTTTGCTTCTTTACGCGTTTTATCAGCTATATTTATGGACCTTAGTCAACGTTCTAAGTTTAAACCGACGGTAATTAAATTATCCTCATTGACATGCGCTGCCGAAATGGCACGTCATCAATTATTCCAAACATTTTTGTCCTTTCAACAACAGTTTTCGCTGATATAGACTGAGGCCAAACGAAAGTAATTTTCTGAGTTGTGAGTCACGTAAAATGAGTCGCGGAGTTTACGTTCAACTGAAATTCGGCACCGGCGGACGGACGGACGTAATATTAGTTGCTATTCTACGTTTATACGGGGCGCTAACGATTGCCCCGCTCCCCTCCCTCACCTCGAGCGCAATTCGGTTGAAATAATGTGCTTGACAGACAACTCATTTTGCGTCGCCATGTGGCACAAACAGGACTTTAGTATGAACCCGAATGCAGCGTAAATTCCGAGACGCAGTTTACGCGACTCACAACTCACAAAATTCAATAGTTTGACCTCCCACTTAATGTCACTTTTTCTAGAGCCACAGGTTACCTTGTTTGACACTGGACAAACAAACATTGTTGCCCTACTTAATATTACCTTCGGTTTCAAACATGCAATCCCAATATTTAAAAAAGCTCTATAATTACATACATTTGGTTGCACTACTTAGTTGACCAAAGCTTAATAAGTGGACCCGTAACAAAATTGCTCTCGTCATGTTATTACACCCCTGCAGTGTTTTAATATTAAAGTCGTCCCTTATTTGCTTACCGTACGAATGAACGTATAAATTTGCGAAAATTTAATCAACCGTTGCATCGAGAGACAGTTTATAAGGTTCCAAACGACAGAAGGACCACCAATAATACCTACATGAAACAAATTGTAACTTTAAGGCTGTTCTTTGATAAGCAAAATAGCTAGGCAAATTTTAATTCAAAGGAAAATATCGACAGCCGTCAAAGCAGGCAAACTGAAAGAACAAACAATGCGCTCATCATATTTTTATTTCGTTCAACAAACAAAGTCTTTACATGAGTTTTAAAGGAAAATATCGAGAAGGTAATGACGTTTAGATAAGTGAACTCTAGAATTGACGTACTTGTTATGCTAAGCCCTTTCTCTGCTCACGATGGTCTTGATATTCTGTTCGTCTTTTTTTATTTTTTTGTTATCAAAAATATTTATTGAGTTGTATTACACCGTCACAAGTACGCACGTCATCATCGACTTATCTTTCCACTTTCTCAATGACTGGAACAGCCATATTTTTCATCGCCCTCACAAAGTCACCCAGATTATGGAGCCCAGACCGAAAATTCCAGACCAAAGTCTTCACACCGAAGACACCAGACCAAGTGCCCCAGACGGTGGAGTCCAGACCGAAGATCCCGGGACTGTTTCCGTCCGGGCAACTAATGATTTCACTAACGTCGAAGAGCTCAATCTCTGAGTTAAGGCGACGGAAGCGAGGAATGAGGCGAGGCGCTAAGTGATGTAGACCATATATATTTGGAACGAATAGACCAAATGAAAAAGCTATTGTAAGCATGGTTTGACAACTACGCCGGTAGGGATGACACAACGCGGCTTAATATGGACTGAATAGTATTGCAGTCAGTATTCTGAGCTGAGTTCTACAAGGGTGTTCTTAAAATATCCTTGTATGCGAAACTTCTTTGGCCCCTTTTAAAGGTATACAGGTGTATCCTTGTACACGTATATCCTATCTTCATGAAACTTAAAAACCTCAATCTATTGAAACCTAAACTTCACTCTTATAGCTTATTGCATCACCTAAAGATTTGCAATCTAACATAGAGTATTTCAAGTACAATTGAGACTTCATTGATAAGTTCATCACCCACGCCCATGCCAATGGAAATATCCAAGAATAAAACGCAAATTCTCTTTTGGGTACTAATTACCTGTCTATATTTATTGAAACGCAATTACCTTACCGATGGGTAAATTAATTGCTTTGCTTGCAAGAACATAATTTTATTTTCGTAGCTTCCAGGTAAAATTACTGAAATGCTATTATGGCTATTTCTGAAGGGTGAGCTTGGAAATTGCAGCGGCTGCAAGTACCGTGGGCAGATAAACGATGATGCAAGACTCAATTGGTACATACAAACAAACTATTTGCTACACAGGCTACTAAGATACGACTTTTTTAGGTAATGATGTGAATGTGCTAAGAGTGCCTTTTTAAGTTACTTTATCTCTGATTTTCTTCTTTATTTCGATAAACGGTAAAAATTTGATAGCTTAATGCTTCGCCACTTCCACGGAAACGTCCATGGTAGCTCATAGGCCACTTTCATGAAAGGTTTTGGGACATAAAGGGCAAGTAAGTAGATGAGACATAGTCTGCAATGCAATATCATATGAGTCCCCTTTGTTAGCACTCACCGCGCTGTTTTTTTTTTCTGACATTAAATACGTTTTATTTATTTATGACTTTGTATACGTTTTAATTTATGACATTATACACGTTATATTTATTTTAGTTATGACATACTTTCAAATTGTAAATTTAATTTAATTTATAATATTGTAATGTTTTAATTATTATTGTAATATTGTAATTATTATTATGCATGCCTAAATTGGTGGAATACGGTTGACTGCGCATTCACTTGACATCTGGAAGTGTAACTTTATGTACTGTGTTGAGCAATAAATGAATTTGAATTTGGACTTGCCACGGCTGTACGTCAACAAACCCTCCTCTGGGGAGTACCTCCCATCACCGGCGCACCAGAACACACTGTGCGCCGTGACCACCCCAAGGACCAAACTAGCACATGGGTGCCAGACACACTGTGTATGGCACCCTTGGTCCCCTTGTGACGGGTCAAGGTCAATGGCCCCGCCACCTACCATTTTTCGGCCGCAGGGGATAAGGAGAGCGACCAGCACCATACCGACACTTCTCCTCCCCAGCAGCCCCACCGCATTTGCCATCAGATGGTGGCAGCCCCGTCCAGGCCGCGGAAGGTAGGGAGAGAGGCGCAACACAATATCGGCACTCCTCTCTCGCTGCGGCCTCCAACCCTCAGCCGCGATATCGTATGGGTTTGGCAGGCCCCATACAACATCGCTCGCCTTACTTACGATGTCGCCGAGGCAGCACCGCAACCTACATGTTGGCCGCTACGTCGTAGGCTTATTGGCAAAAGCCTTGACGAGCGGCCTCTCAATGACAATGCGGAACTAGGGTGGGGGGGGGGGGGTCGAAATATCCCTACTATCTTAACCAAATTGGCGACATATTCTCCCTCTTGGTTTACAGTCTGTACATAAACTTATCATTTCAGATTTAAATACTAAACTGTGTGTGATTTTGCAAAATCACAATGAGTTTTATTTTCGTTATCATTTAAGTTCATTGTTGGGTTGCTGGGCTTTGTAGTTATCACTCTCATAAGTAATCCATAAGCTTAACATTATTAAAATGAATACTATCAATGTAATGGAAAGATGAACATATTTTGCCTGTACACCAAATAACTTTCTCGAATATACGTCGGTACCATGTGCATGCATAATCTTTCAGTCATTTTCAATTGAGCTAATATTGCCGTAAAAGTAATGAGATTCCAGCCTATTTCCATATCTCTGTAAGGTGGTATTTACGGTATCTTGAATATTGGAAGTACGGATTTTGTTGAGACATCACCAGGGCTCGCCGCCTTCCCTACATGACGGGTGACCGCGGTGGACCGCCTGCTCGGAGGAGGCGCTCGACCTGCGAGCGCGCACCGGCCAGTTCAGCTGATCAAACACTGCATCATTCGCCACCGCCCTGAGCGCGCGCTTCACCTTTCACCTTCAACCCAGTATTTTGATTGTCGATGACTGTCATCTTTACTTAAATATAACTGCAAAACACAAAGTCAGTGTTTTGTTCTATCACCACCAACGAATCACATTCTCTCCTATTTGTATTGTTCTGATCTTAGATTGACACTGCAAAGTTAGATTGACTGAAGAAGCACTGCGCAAAGAAAGTTTCACATTCTAGACAGACAATTTTTAGGATGCCTGAAAAAAAATGGGAGATGCGATAAGGCTGCCCTGCATCATTCGCCACCGTCCTGAGCGCGCGCTTCACCGTTCACCTTCAACCCAGTATTTTGATTGTCGATGACTGTCATCTTTACTTAAATATAACTGCAAAACACAAAGTCAGTGTTTTGTTCTATCACTACCAACGAATCACATTCTCTCCTATTTGTATTGGTCTGATCTTAGATTGATACTGCAAAGTTAGATTGACTGAAGAAGCACTGCGCAAAGAAAGTTTCACATTCTAGACAGACAATTTTTAGGATGCCTGAAAAAAAATGGGGGATGCGATAAGGCTGCCCTGCATCATTCGCCACCGTCCTGAGCGCGCGCTTCACCGTTCACCTTCAACCCAGTATTTTGATTGTCGATGACTGTCATCTTTACTTAAATATAACTGCAAAACACAAAGTCAGTGTTTTGTTCTATCACTACCAACGAATCACATTCTCTCCTATTTGTATTGGTCTGATCTTAGACTGACACTGCAAAGTTAGATTGACTGAAGAAGCACTGCGCAAAGAAAGTTTTACATTCTAGACAGACAATTTTTAGGTTGCCTGAAAAAAATGGGGGATGCGATAAGGCTGCCACTTGTGTGTTTCTTATTTTAATATTCTATGTAGGTATTATTTTGTCTTGGTGTACAAGTTTATATACCTAAATAAATATTTGCAGGCCATAGTCAATTTGTAAATTGATACGACTTATTTTTTCTTTAATATAAGGTATGTATTATATATGTTAATGCGGAAACTGCTAGAGTAAAGTATCTTATATCTGTATAGCTTTAAGAACAATACTTTTTTACAAACTTTTTGAAAAGATGCTATCAAATGAAAGATTACTAAAATTAACTTGATGTACGCAGTTTGTGTTGGGTAAAATGTCCATTTGGATCGAGGGCCCATTTTTTTAATCCTTGCAAAACGAAATAAGTCTGAAAGGGAAAATAGTAAAAATATATAAAATCTTAAAGCAAAGGGCCTAGATTTTTTAAACTTGTATTAAAACTGAAAGGATTAAATTTAAAAAAATCTATCTCTGGCTTAATAATTTTTACTTAGGGATTTTAAGAAATTCCTATATATGCAGTATTAGTTAGGCATTCTAGGGCCCTCAATTAATTAATGTCTTTATTGAAGATTCTGCAAAACATGAATTTATCTGCAGAAATACATAAATACGACTTTAATATATTTTACTAAGATACCTCTGTGAACTAGAAAGAAATAATGACACAAAATTCATTTGTTAAAAAGTAAATGATAGTCGATTTTTACTAAAACTGAATTGAGAGCCAAATATTTTCGGCTTTACTGACTAGGCTCAACCTCATTGATTAAATCAAATAACAAAGTTTTTTTTTTAAATGTGCAATCTATAAATGAATACTTTATGAGAAAATTAATTTTAGTTTTTTTATAGGAGACAAACTAGTTGTCTGAGGCAAAACATATTGGACATTGCGAAACTTTAAGGGTTCCAGTTTCTTTTCTAGGCCCATTGCTATATTTTTTTACAATTTTTAACTAATTTCCCCTTTAAGTCTTAATAGTTTCTATTCGTTTCGCAAGGATTTAAAAATGGGCCGTGAATGCAGATGCACATTAGTTTAAATAGTTAGTTCAATACAAAAGTTTCTTATGTATTATATTGTTGTCCGATAACTAACGAATAAATTAAACATACTTGTAAAAGAGGTCTTTGTATTTCCTAACACAACGACAAAAACAATGCTGACACAAAACATAAAACAAGAATTTCAAGTAACATTATTACGAGGTATAACATCCAGTCCAGTCTGTTAAAATGTCACCGTGAATTGGAATGTTAGTTTAAACTGTCATATCACCTGAAAAACAGAACAGAAAAAACGCTCTGTTTTTATACATAAAAAATACATACATCTGAAATTATTAAAAAAAAATCCATGATTCGTTAAACCTACTAAAAATATCAAATATAAATAAATTATTTTGTAAATACAATCATACCGAACTGCAAACCATGATGAAAATATCATTATCTCTCTTTGTTTAGAGGTACAGACTTTTTTGACGCAGGAACTATACTTTTTCCGATTTATAGCTTTTCTAGAACTTTCAAATCAGTTGGTGTGGCAGACTTTCTTAATCCATAACGGAAACTTTAACAAAATTGTGTACAGCACTTTTTCTTGCTAATTTTATTTTAATTACGTTTTTGAATGCTGCATATTATTTATTTAAAAATATAAAGGCAGTCGTCTAAGGTTTGCCGATAGCAGCAACGGTTAATATACCTGCCCTTATTAGCCAATCAAAAATTCTGCCTGTATTCGTATGAAAACACAATCGCGAGCAAAATATTCGCACTGCGTACCAAACTGAATAGAATACACGAAACCAAATATGAATATATGGTTTCAGGAAATCCCTATAGCATTGAACTAAAAATTCTGAAAATTTCTCAATCATGGGTAGTCCTTTGACACACATGTAAAACGATAATAAAAGACGTTTTTTTTGTTCGTTTGTACAAGAGGCTTTTAGTGGAAAAAGCTTTGACCAATCCCTTTTATATTGCAGGCAGCAGAGGCTTTCAATATCTTTTTTGAACAAAAATGGTGGTATGATGCAATATTGAAAAACAAAACTTCGGAAGAGAAAGTAGTTTTTCGCTTTGTAGTGTTTTGCTTTAGAAGCCGGTTGAATGATTTTGTTAAAAATATTTTTATTTTTCTCTTTTTGGTTTTGGTACCTCAAATTAACAAAAAATAATTGCCAAAGTACATCTCACGACGATTCCAGTAAGCCCAAACACGACTAGGACACATTTATTTATTTCGGTGTTCAAGTGCCTTCCATTTGCCATCATTATCAGATCAGTTCGATGGTGCCATTTTCATCAGTACCAATTATTTTCTTCATTATGGTCGATTAAATATTCAAGATATCTTATACCCGTGACATACTTATCATTAATCAGTTCCAATGACCCGCTGCGGTCTTCTTCAAGAGTAACACTTCACCAAATAATACTTTACGAGTGCGAATGCTTGCATTTTTGCTGAAAATACTAAAATCGCTGTATAAATCGCTATATAATCGATTTGTCCAGGATCGCATCATCAGATCCTGACTTGATGACCATGCGACTACGTGGGGAATTTTCCCTTTAAAATAAAAGAAGAACTTTCCAAATCGGTCAAATGCCTGTCTTTGAGTAATCGGGGCACATATATAAAAAGAAACCGACGAATTGAGAACCTCCTCCTTTTTTTGAAGTCGGTAAAAAATGTAGTTCCAAGAATGTTTGCGCGCTCTTTATACGCTGTTCACCCTACTCAAATCTCTCATCTTACTTCTCACTTTCTATGTTTAAGTTCTTCTCACGCTAGGAATCTACGTTCTTCCAACAATGTGGTCTTACTCTGTCCTTCTCATATTACTGATTTTGTTCATTCTTCCTTTCACATACAGTCTATTCTTCTTTGGAACGCGCTTCCTCTCGAAATCAGGACGGCCACCAGTAGGTACGCTATCAAGCAGAAGTTGCGATTTTATTATCAGTGGGGGGAGGGTCATCTCGATAACTTATTTCCATTCATGCAAAAATACGAACGAAAAGTAGACAGCAAAAGCAGAGAATTAACGTTTTTGAATACTACATTTCCCACTTTAAAATTTCTCTCAGCTGCAATCCGGGGTGTGGCTTAATATGTCTAGCAATCATGCTTATCAAGAAAGTGCAGTGTTTATTTCGGCTTTAGAGGTTTTACCGTGGTTTAATTCGTTTCAAAATGGAAACTGGGGAATACTGACTGGCTGCTGTTGGCTTACTGACCTAGATTACTGCGAATGGTATATTAATTTGTCATTTTTGAAGTGAAATCTTCTTTAGCCGCGTCGAGCTATTTTTGGCAGGGACATAACTTATCACGTTAACGACGTGCTAATGTGACAGCGTCATCGACATACGAATAAGACGTGTGACGGATGTGCGTCACCCGTCTGCTAAACAATAATACAGTTATTCCAAAGTTTTATTTTTTAAATTCTGTCGGCAGTCTCCGTAACAGTTCTTTTTTTAAATTGTTCTGTAGCTGGTATCCATCGCGTCGCTCCTGCAGAAGAAATAATTGTGATTGTTTGCTCTTGTGTGAAGTAATTGTTCGCGCAAGTGTAAGCAAAATGTCTAACTAAATTCCAGCTCCTTTACCAACCATCTGACTGATTTAAACTGTGTACATAATAATAATTCAATCGACAATGATCGCTGTGGCAATGATTCCCAAACTAACACAACCTAAATGACGATGTCTGGTGTAGGTAGCTTTTAATACACATTGATGACACGGTTGGCGTAGTGGTTGAGCGATCGGCTGCTGCGCTGCCTGTCGCGGGTTTGATTCCCGCACGGAACAAATATTTGTCTGGCCTACAGATAGTTGTACCGGATCGGGGTGTCTTGTGTATGTGAGTTAAAATGTTTGTAAGCGCTACCACGATACAGGAAGAATTTCCTAGTGTGGGCCAACGACAAACGGACGAAAAAAAAAATACTTTAGTCAAACTGAAAGAAAATGCTCGTAAACCGCAAACTCCGCAACCCGCTCCTCCAGCTCCTGCTGGAGCTGTGTCCGTCGGGCCAGGTCCAACTGGCGTTGGGCGCCAGCGAGACCCACGTCGTGGGTGTCTGCCGCTGTCACTGGCTTTTTGGCCTTCACTTTCTTCTTTGGCTCCTTTGCCGAACCCGAGGCCGAGGAGCCATCGCACCATCCTTTAGGAACGCCCGCTTCCGCGATCGAGAATCTGCCTCGATCTCCATCGAACTCACGTCCGACGCAATGGACTCACTATCGGAGTCCAACAATTCGAGAACATTCCCGCCGTAGAAGGCTCTACCCTCCTCCGACGCTGAAGCGTCCGGGTGGCCCTGAGAAGGGCCTTTTGGTTGGCCCTGAGAAGGGCCTTTGGGTTGGCCCTGAGAAGGGCCTTTGTGTTGGCCCTGAAAAGGGCCTTTTTTAAAACGCCCGCAGGCGTCCCGCGAGGGTTTGGACATATTCCAGCAATTTCGTAGTCAACAGGCAATTAAAATTCGCTACGAAAGCACAGCGCACTTTGGCCGTACCCAGTCTGCCACTCCGTTACGGTGGTCAGAACTGGGACGTTTCCAGGGAACACGACGAGGACGTAAGCGCTGTGGGGGGTTCCCCACTCTAACTACACCTGAAATAGCCCTTGAAGGTATTGTTGATTCGACGAATAGAGTTGACACCAGCGACAGCAGCAGCGGCCTATAGTTTTCGCCAAACTTCTTGGCCGCCCCGAAGTTGGCTACAATGGCTTTTTTTTATTTTTTATTATCAATAGGCTCGCGCTTGACCACTATAAATTTATTAATAAATTTATAAATACTAATAAATAATGATTTGAGAAATGATTACTTTAGTAGCATTATTTATAATAATTATTATAAATAATGCTACTTATAAATTTCATACAAAAACAGTATCTTTTCGTGCCATGCGAATCTTACCTGCCTACCTTCTTCTTGCTACCTACCTGTGTATGTACCTGCTATTTTTTTTTCTATTATCGTTCTTCCACGGAGAATCTTAACACCGCCATTCAGAAAATTAAGTCAAATGCACAACAATATCTATCGAATATGGAGTTAAATTGTCCGAGTATCTGAATTGCGTGTGTTGTGATATTTAACTTCTTGAACACTTTAAATACATCTAACTTTTGATACAGTGAACCGATTGCGATGAATTAAAAACTAAGTAATACTTCAAGTTACGCATAATTTTTATGTATACAAGTTATCTACATTTTACGTGATGCGTGCACAAATAACGGCCACATCATCGCTTACCATCAGATGAGATAGGCTTGCGCTTGACCACTATCGAAAAGATACTGTTTTTGTATGAAATTTATAAGTAGCATTATTTATAATAATTATTATAAATAATGGTACTAAAGTAATCATTTCTCAAATCATTATTTATTAGTATTTATAAATTTATTAATAAATTTATAGTGGTCAAGCGCGAGCCTATTGATAATAAAAAATAAAAAAAAGCCATTGTAGCCAACTTCGGGGCGGCCAAGAAGTTTGGCGAAAACTATAGGCCGCTGCTGCTGTCGCTGGTGTCAACTCTATTCGTCGAATCAACAATACCTTCAAGGGCTATTTCAGGTGTAGTTAGAGTGGGGAACCCCCCACAGCGCTTACGTCCTCGTCGTGTTCCCTGGAAACGTCCCAGTTCTGACCACCGTAACGGAGTGGCAGACTGGGTACGGCCAAAGTGCGCTGTGCTTTCGTAGCGAATTTTAATTGCCTGTTGACTACGAAATTGCTGGAATATGTCCAAACCCTCGCGGGACGCCTGCGGGCGTTTTAAAAAAGGCCCTTCTCAGGGCCAACACAAAGGCCCTTCTCAGGGCCAACCCAAAGGCCCTTCTCAGGGCCAACCAAAAGGCCCTTCTCAGGGCCACCCGGACGCTTCAGCGTCGGAGGAGGGTAGAGCCTTCTACGGCGGGAATGTTCTCGAATTGTTGGACTCCGAGGCCGAAGAGCCATCGGAACCATCCTTTAGGAACGCCCGCTTCCGCGATCGAGAATCTGCCTCGATCTCCATCGAACTCACGTCCGACGCAATGGACTCACTATCGGAGTCCAACAATTCGAGAACATTCCCGCCGTAGAAGGCTCTACCCTCCTCCGACGCTGAAGCGTCCGGGTGGCCCTGAGAAGGGCCTTTTGGTTGGCCCTGAGAAGGGCCTTTGGGTTGGCCCTGAGATGGGCCTTTGTGTTGGCCCTGAGAAGGGCCTTTTTTAAAACGCCCGCAGGCGTCCCGCGAGGGTTTGGACATATTCCAGCAATTTCGTAGTCAACAGGCAATTAAAATTCGCTACGAAAGCACAGCGCACTTTGGCCGTACCCAGTCTGCCACTCCGTTACGGTGGTCAGAACTGGGACGTTTCCAGGGAACACGACGAGGACGTAAGCGCTGTGGGGGGTTCCCCACTCTAACTACACCTGAAATAGCCCTTGAAGGTATTGTTGATTCGACGAATAGAGTTGACACCAGCGACAGCAGCAGCGGCCTATAGTTTTCGCCAAACTTCTTGGCCGCCCCGAAGTTGGCTACAATGGCTTTTTTTTATTTTTTATTATCAATAGGCTCGCGCTTGACCACTATAAATTTATTAATAAATTTATAAATACTAATAAATAATGATTTGAGAAATGATTACTTTAGTACCATTATTTATAATAATTATTATAAATAATGCTACTTATAAATTTCATACAAAAACAGTATCTTTTCGATAGTGGTCAAGCGCAAGCCTATCTCATCTGATGGTAAGCGATGATATGGCCGTTATTTGTGCACGCATCACGTAAAATGTAGATAACTTGTATACATAAAAATTATGCGTAACTTGAAGTATTACTTAGTTTTTAATTCATCGCAATCGGTTCACTGTATCAAAAGTTAGATGTATTTAAAGTGTTCAAGAAGTTAAATATCACAACACACGCAATTCAGATACTCGGACAATTTAACTCCATATTCGATAGATATTGTTGTGCATTTGACTTAATATTCTGAATGGCGGTGTTAAGATTCTCCGTGGAAGAACGATAATAGAAAAAAAAATAGCAGGTACATACACAGGTAGGTAGCAAGAAGAAGGTAGGCAGGTAAGATTCGCATGGCACGAAAAGATACTGTTTTTGTATGAAATTTATAAGTAGCATTATTTATAATAATTATTATAAATAATGCTACTAAAGTAATCATTTCTCAAATCATTATTTATTAGTATTTATAAATTTATTAATAAATTTATAGTGGTCAAGCGCGAGCCTATTGATAATAAAAAATAAAAAAAAAGCCATTGTAGCCAACTTCGGGGCGGCCAAGAAGTTTGGCGAAAACTATAGGCCGCTGCTGCTGTCGCTGGTGTCAACTCTATTCGTCGAATCAACAATACCTTCAAGGGCTATTTCAGGTGTAGTTAGAGTGGGGAACCCCCCACAGCGCTTACGTCCTCGTCGTGTTCCCTGGAAACGTCCCAGTTCTGACCACCGTAACGGAGTGGCAGACTGGGTACGGCCAAAGTGCGCTGTGCTTTCGTAGCGAATTTTAATTGCCTGTTGACTACGAAATTGCTGGAATATGTCCAAACCCTCGCGGGACGCCTGCGGGCGTTTTAAAAAAGGCCCTTCTCAGGGCCAACACAAAGGCCCTTCTCAGGGCCAACCCAAAGGCCCTTCTCAGGGCCAACCAAAAGGCCCTTCTCAGGGCCACCCGGACGCTTCAGCGTCGGAGGAGGGTAGAGCCTTCTACGGCGGGAATGTTCTCGAATTGTTGGACTCCGAGGCCGAGGAGCCATCGGAACCATCCTTTAGGAACGCCCGCTTCCGCGATCGAGAATCTGCCTCGATCTCCATCGAACTCACGTCCGACGCAATGGACTCACTATCGGAGTCCAACAATTCGAGGACATTCCCGCCGTAGAAGGCTCTACCCTCCTCCGACGCTGAAGCGTCCGGGTGGCCCTGAGAAGGGCCTTTTGGTTGGCCCTGAGAAGGGCCTTTGGGTTGGCCCTGAGATGGGCCTTTGTGTTGGCCCTGAGAAGGGCCTTTTTTAAAACGCCCGCAGGCGTCCCGCGAGGGTTTGGACATATTCCAGCAATTTCGTAGTCAACAGGCAATTAAAATTCGCTACGAAAGCACAGCGCACTTTGGCCGTTCCCAGTCTGCCACTCCGTTACGGTGGTCAGAACTGGGACGTTTCCAGGGAACACGACGAGGACGTAAGCGCTGTGGGGGGTTCCCCACTCTAACTACACCTGAAATAGCCCTTGAAGGTATTGTTGATTCGACGAATAGAGTTGACACCAGCGACAGCAGCAGCGGCCTATAGTTTTCGCCAAACTTCTTGGCCGCCCCGAAGTTGGCTACAATGGCTTTTTTTTATTTTTTATTATCAATAGGCTCGCGCTTGACCACTATAAATTTATTAATAAATTTATAAATACTAATAAATAATGATTTGAGAAATGATTACTTTAGTACCATTATTTATAATAATTATTATAAATAATGCTACTTATAAATTTCATACAAAAACAGTATCTTTTCGATAGTGGTCAAGCGCAAGCCTATCTCATCTGATGGTAAGCGATGATATGGCCGTTATTTGTGCACGCATCACGTAAAATGTAGATAACTTGTATACATAAAAATTATGCGTAACTTGAAGTATTACTTAGTTTTTAATTCATCGCAATCGGTTCACTGTATCAAAAGTTAGATGTATTTAAAGTGTTCAAGATGTTAAATATCACAACACACGCAATTCAGATACTCGGACAATTTAACTCCATATTCGATAGATATTGTTGTGCATTTGACTTAATTTTCTGAATGGCGGTGTTAAGATTCTCCGTGGAAGAACGATAATAGAAAAAAAAATAGCAGGTACATACACAGGTAGGTAGCAAGAAGAAGGTAGGCAGGTAAGATTCGCATGGCACGAAAAGATACTGTTTTTGTATGAAATTTATAAGTAGCATTATTTATAATAATTATTATAAATAATGCTACTAAAGTAATCATTTCTCAAATCATTATTTATTAGTATTTATAAATTTATTAATAAATTTATAGTGGTCAAGCGCGAGCCTATTGATAATAAAAAATAAAAAAAAGCCATTGTAGCCAACTTCGGGGCGGCCAAGAAGTTTGGCGAAAACTATAGGCCGCTGCTGCTGTCGCTGGTGTCAACTCTATTCGTCGAATCAACAATACCTTCAAGGGCTATTTCAGGTGTAGTTAGAGTGGGGAACCCCCCACAGCGCTTACGTCCTCGTCGTGTTCCCTGGAAACGTCCCAGTTCTGACCACCGTAACGGAGTGGCAGACTGGGTACGGCCAAAGTGCGCTGTGCTTTCGTAGCGAATTTTAATTGCCTGTTGACTACGAAATTGCTGGAATATGTCCAAACCCTCGCGGGACGCCTGCGGGCGTTTTAAAAAAGGCCCTTCTCAGGGCCAACACAAAGGCCCTTCTCAGGGCCAACCCAAAGGCCCTTCTCAGGGCCAACCAAAAGGCCCTTCTCAGGGCCACCCGGACGCTTCAGCGTCGGAGGAGGGTAGAGCCTTCTACGGCGGGAATGTTCTCGAATTGTTGGACTCCGATAGTGAGTCCATTGCGTCGGACGTGAGTTCGATGGAGATCGAGGCAGATTCTCGATCGCGGAAGCGGGCGTTCCTAAAGGATGGTTCCGATGGCTCCTCGGCCTCGGGTTCGGCAAAGGAGCCAACGAAGAAAGTGAAGGCCAAAAAGCCAGTGACAGCGGCGGACACCCACGACGTGGGTCTCGCTGGCGCCCAACGCCAGTTGGACCTGGCCCGACGGACACAGCTCCAGCAGGAGCTGGAGGAGCGGGTTGCGGCCAAAGAGGAGCGGGCGCGCGTCAACCGTGCCAAGTCCGGGTACGGTGCGTCCCGCGTCCTTTACGCCGACCACTCCCTGCTGGAGCTGGAGCGGATGGCCGAGGAGGACGAAGAGGGCATCGTGGAGGTCGCCTCCAAGTCCTCAAACCTGAAGGGGACGTTCCAAAAGTCCCTAAAATGCCGGGCCGCGAGCATGCGCAGCATCGTTGCGGAACTGGTGCAGCGGAAGGCTTCCGATGAAACGCGGCAACTGCAGGCGAAAGTTGATCGCCTGCAGTCGGAGGTCAGCCAGCTGCACTTTAAGCTGGCTGAAGCCACGGCCCGGCCAACACAAGCCGAGCCGAGACCTGCGGCAGAGGGCCCCGCCTCCTCCTTCAACCTTGAGGAAACTCTTCGTAAGGTTATGGTGGAGGAGAGGGCCTTCGTCAGAGCCTGCATAGCAGGCATCGAAGACCGGCTCCTGCCGGAGAAAAGCCTCCGACCGCCGCTTGTGGCGGACAAGAGGCAAGGCGAGCCGGGGCCGACCTCTCAGGAGGAGGATGCCTTCCTCCCTTCCACCACCCCGACCAACCAGCAGGGCTGGACGAGGGTCGTCGGCAAGGGGAAGGGCAAAGGCAAAAAGACGGCAGCGGTCGTCCCTGCCACCCCTCCCAGCCAGTCGCAGTCGACTGGCAAGGGAAAGGGGAAGGGGAAGGGGAAAAGATTCTCCCAGCCGTCCCCGCCACCACCCCTCCCAGCCAGTCGCAGTCGACTGGTAAGGGAAAGGGGAAGGGGAAGAGCTCCCCCCCAGCCGGCACCAAGAGGAACCTCGTTCCTCCCAAGACCGCAGCCGTCGTGGTGACGCTCACCGCGGAGGCTGCGGAGCGGGGCGAGACGTACGCGTCCGTCATGATGCGGGCGCGTACCAACGCCGATCCCACCAAACTGGGGATCGGCAAAGTCTCATGCCGTCGGACACAGGCGGGAGCTCGTATATTCGAGTTCCCAGGGGCGCAGGGCGGCAAGAACGCGGACCTCTTCGCAGCTAAGCTGCAGGAGGTCATCGCAGACGCGGCCAAGGTGGCCAGGCCGGTGAAGTCGGCGGCCATAGAGGTGACCAATCTGGACGATTCGGTCACCAAGGAGGAGGTGGTGGCGGCGGTCGCAGCCATAGGGGGCTGCGACGTCGCAGCGGTGCAAGGCCGGGGCATCAGGCCCGGCCGCGGCGGCATGGGCGCCATTCGCCTGGAGTGCCCAGTCGCCGCCGCCAAAGCCGTCCTCGATAAGGGACGGCTAGCCGTCGGCTTCAGCTCGGGTGTAGTCCGGGCACTTGCAGTACAGCCCCTGCGGTGCTTCAGGTGCTTCGCTATCGGACACACCCGGGCCCTCTGTCCGTCCAGTGTAGACAGGACGGACAGCTGCTACCGCTGCGGCAAGGAGGGCCATAAGGCCGCCTCCTGCAAGGCCGCCACGCCGCACTGCGCGGTTTGTGCAGCCAGTGGCCGCCCAGCAGGCCACATTATGAAGGGGAGGAATTGTAATCCTCCCCCCAAGAGGGGCAAAGTGCAGGCGACGACCCGGCCTGTCACTGCCACCGCCGTCCCAGAGGCTGAGACCACGGCGGCCGTGGAGGAGGGGGGTGCGATGTCCGACTAATGCAAAGGGTCGAACATCGCATCCTCCAGGCGAACACCAACCACTCCAGAGCGGCCCAGGATCTGCTGATGCAGACAGTAGCTGAGTGGTTGGTGGACGTGACGGTGGTCGCCGAGCCGTACTCGATACCTGGCCATTGGCTGGGTGATCGGGACGGCTTGGTGGCGTTGGTGTCGCGGCCTGCCACGGACTCCCCTCCCCTCTCGCTTTTAGAGAGGGGACCGGGATACGTGGCCGCCGCGTGGGGAGACATAGCCCTGGTTGGGGTCTATTTCTCCCCTAACCGCCCTCTAAGGGCCTTCGAGAATTTTCTCGAAGTCCTAACGGCAGTCTTCGGGAGGGCGGCACCGCGTCAGGTCGTCGTGTTGGGCGACCTGAACGCCAAGTCAGTGGCCTGGGGCAACCCGGCCACCTCTTGTAACGTCCGGGGACGCGCTGCCGAATTTTGGGCGGCGTCGTGCGGTGTGTCCCTCCTAAACAGGGGGGATGTTCACACGTGTGTGCGGCAGCGGGGAGGGTCAGTGGTTGACGTCTCGTTTGCCACCCCCGCGCTAGCCGCCCGCGTTGTGAACTGGCGGGTGGAGATGGTGGAGACCCTGTCGGATCACCGCTACGTGCGGTTCGACATCTCCACCCAAGGCCCGCGGGGGGGCATGGCCCGCTCAGGCCAATCTCCCTTCCCGCGGTGGGCTCTCACCCGCCTGGACCGGGAGGCAGCTCAGGAGGCGGCGTTCCTCCAGGACTGGCTCTCGCCCCCTCTGGAGGCCCTGGACGTCGACACCGCAGCGGTCCAGCTCCGAAGGTCCCTGACCGAGGTGTGCAACTCCAGCATGCCTCGGTCAAGCCGTCCGCCTCCCCGTCGCGCCGTCTATTGGTGGACGGAGGAGCTGGCGGGGCTCCGGGCCACTTGCGTGGCGGCCAGGAGGGCCTACACGCGGAGCCGGCGGCGCACAACCCATTCTCAGGTCGGGGGGGACCGCCTCTACGCCTCTTACCAAGAGGCAAAGACGGTCCTCAAGTCGGCGATGTGCGCCGCCAAGGACTCGGCGAGGGCCGAGATGCTGGAGGGTCTCGACAGGGATCCATATGGGAGACCGTACAAGGTGGCGCGGAACCAGTTGCGGCCCTATGGTCCCCCACTGTCGGACACCCTCGAGCCGGCGTTGCTGGATGGGGTGATCCGGTCACTGTTTCCGCGCTGGACCAACTTCACCCCACCAGTGATGGACCCCCCACGGGAGGCGGCTTCGCCGGAGGAGGAGATTCCCCCGGTGACGGCGGATGAGATTCGCGACGGGATTCTTCGCCTCCGCACGAAGAAGACGGCCCCTGGGCCGGACGGCGTCCCTGCACGGGTGGTGGCAATAGCTGCCGCCCAAATGGAGGACAGGTTTCGGGACCTCTTCAGCGCGTGCCTTACGGCTGGGAGGTTCCCGAAACTGTGGAGGGAGGGGCGGCTTTGCCTCCTCCGTAAAGAGGGACGCCCGGTGGACTCCCCCTCGGCATACCGGCCTATCGTTCTTCTTGATGAGGTCGGTAAAATGTTCGAGGGGATCGTCGCCGACCGGCTCAATAGCCTGCTGCGGGGGGTGGGGCCAGACTTGTCGGACGCCCAGTTCGGCTTTCGGCAGGGGCGTTCGACAGTCGACGCCTTGGCCCTTCTGAAGAGCCAAGTGCAGGAGGCGGTCGAGTCGGGGGGCGGAGTGTTGGCGGTGTCATTCGACATCGCGAACGCCTTCAACTCCGTGCCCCACTCGACGATATTGGAGGCACTCCGCTGTGTGTGCCCCAATACTTGCGGGACCTCCTGGCCATTTACTTGGAGGACCGAGCGGTCCTCCTTGTGGACAAAACGGCGACGGTCAGGAGGTACAGCGCGGAGTCCGGTGTTCCGCAGGGGTCGGTTCTAGGCCCTCCCCTGTGGAACATCGGTTTTGATTGGCTCCTGCGGGGCACCCTCCTCCAGGGCACGAGTGTCATATGTTACGCGGATGACACTCTCCTCGTTGCCCGGGGGAGGGACTTCAGAGAGGCGGCCTGTCTGGCCTCGGCTGGCGGATCCTTGGTCGCTGGGAGGATCCGCCGGCTTGGATTGAGGGTGGCGCTGAACAAGACCGAGGCCGTGTTCTTCCATGGACCTCGGCAGCGCTGCCCTCCTGACGCCCACATAGTCGTGGAGGGCGTCAAGATAGAGGTCGGGGCCCAGATGAAGTATTTGGGCCTCACGCTGGACAGCAGGTGGCGCTTCGGCCCACATTTCAGTGGGCTGTCGACGCGCCTGCTGAAGGCCGCCGATGCCCTGTCATGGCTTCTCCCAAACTTAGGGGGGCCCAAGGCGCGATGCCGGCGCCTTTATGCCGGCATTCTGCGGAGCATGGCCCTTTATGGGGCGCCTATCTGGGCGGACTCCCTCCACAGGAGGGAGAATCCATCCGCAGGCCCCAAAGGGCAATTGCACAACGGGTGGCGAGGGCCTACCGGTCGGTAGGCTTTGCGGCTGCGTGCGCTCTGGCGGGCACCCCTCCTTGGGAGTTAGAGGCTTGGGTACTCGCCAGTGTGTACGAATGGACGGCGCGGCGAAAGGCGCTCGGTGAGCGCCCCGCCACGGAGGAGCGGGAGGCCGTGCGGCGGGAGGGACGCAATCATCCTCCATTGGACGGAGGACCTCGCCACCGCCGCCTTTGGCCGTCGGACGCTGGACGCGCTCGGTCCAGTCCTGCGGGGCTGGCTCGAGCGGCCTCACGGTTTCCTCTCATTCCGTTTGGTGCAGGTGTTGTCCGGACATGGTTGTTTCGGAATGGACCTGCACCGGATCCGGAGGGAGGAAACCCCAGCGTGCCACCACTGCGGCGCGGCGGAGGACACGGGCAGGACCTCTCACTTCCCAGCGTGCTCAACTCCATGTTGGGGAGTGAGGAGGCCTGGGCGGCGGTTGCCTCCTTTTGCGAGGACGTGATGTCGCAAAAGGAGGCGGCGGAGCGGGCGCGGGAGGACGATCCTCTCGCGCCGCCGCACTGCAGGCGAAGAAGGGGTGGGAGAAGGCGGTTGTACGATCGTCTCCTCCCACCTCCTGTTGGTGACTAGCGGGCGACAGGCGCGGGGGCGCCTTCGCTCGCATTGCACATGTCACCACCCTCGGTGGGCGGGAACGGCCGAGCACTCGCGGTCGTTCCCGGGCCCCTCCACTGAGGGAGGGGCGTGAAGGCCCCGCTGTAAAGGCGGGCGGTCGTCGGCGGGGGACTGGACGTAAAGGCTCTGCCAGTTTCCCAGTCCCCCTCCAATTCAAGACGATGCGGGAGTGCCGCTGGGTTATTTTAGTGGGTATACCGGATTCTTTCCGGGGAGTCCCACATAACCCCCCATTCCCGCAATGGGTGGGTATGCGTAATGCATTTTTTCCCAGCGAGATCAAAAAAAAAAAAAAAAAAGGTGTTGTTAGAGTAAAAATTAAAATCGGCACTATGCACAAGACAAAAAAATACGTTCTATGAGGTATTAGGTATCTAGCAATGTCAATGATGACGTTGACGTGTGTGCAATGTGGTTCGTAAATTTGCCACCGCTACTGCCCGTCTGGATAGCCTTATAATAAACGCGGTGGCCTATTAGGCCCAAGGTTCCGGTTTCGAGTCCCAACTATGGACAGGTGTTTTTTTTTATGTTTACGTTGGGGTGTGGTGTTCTGGAGTGCTACTAGATAGCTCGTAGCAAAACTGTGTTTACTTTTTTGTATGAAGTCGATATTCTTCACCCTAGAGTAAATATAATTAATATAAATAATATTCTGTGCAGGTAGGTAAGTGTAAGTAGAGCAAGGTAGGCAGTTGACGGAAGCGAAGCCGCGGGCACAGCTAGTTTAGTATAAGATTCGAATTAATTTCTTACTTTGACCATTAAATACTGAGAAAAGTAAATTTTTAAGGGAACTTTCGAGCAAAGTCGACATTTTTGTATAATAACGTAACTTGAAAATATTTTTTTTTGTTTATGGAGATATATTCATTACTTAATCTTTAGTTACAGATATAGGCGTCAAACCAATATTTCTGTTTGAATTGTGCAAATCAGTCGACGTATTTAAGAGATATTTTCTGAAGAATTAGTGTAAGGAAAATTACCGAGTATATTGTTATTATTTTCGCGTTTTTGTTCTACACATTATTTGAGTGTTAGTATAAATATAGAATTTAATATTAGTATGGGATACGAGTATGTAAGTAATGGGAAATAACGGAAGAAAAAAACAACATCATGACAACACAAAACATCTGGTTTTGGTCAGCCAGATCGTGAATATGTATCCTCCAACTGCACAGCATGATTTCCATCTTGTTTACGTCTTTTTAGTTCGCTTTTTAAGCAGTCGGGTTTTAAGATTTTTTTATATAACGTTTTTTATTTATATCATAGGCCAAAAGAGTCTAAGAAATCACAAAATGTACACGAAGTATGTCAAAAAAGTCAAAGATCTTTCTAATAAATATTTTATCTCCGAAATGAAATGAAATATCAAAACAGGTACTTTTTAGAAAGCTTTATTATGGTTTAACCCATGAAAAAAAAATAACACTGACATGTCCATAACTACGGCAATAACACACTGTGCGCCAGGTCAAAAAATTATACACAAGACCCATTGTGCTGAAGCTCTATGGCTTTATCATGACAAATATTAACTTTAAAAATAAGTGATGAGACGGATATTATAATGCAAAACAGTACAAAATAAAAAAAACACGTAAAAAACTTAAAAATTACAGCATTTTATTCATAAACAATTGAAATAAAAGTACTTTCAACTTATATAACTTCTCAAACAATATTTTCATAAAAATAACTTAAAGCGTGAAATCTGAAAAAGTGTCAAGTGATTAATAAATTCTAAAAAGTACAGCCATCTGCTTTGACTTGACCCATTTTGTAACACTGAAACCTGTCTAGCCTGTTCCCGACTACGAATATGTTGGAAACGGCTTCCATTCCAACTCGATGCAGCTGGCTATCTTCTAATAATTCACATGGAGTGACTCCACAACCCAGCAACTCTATTTCACGGTACCCTTTGGCAAAACTGGTGTCAGATATTCTGGTTTTGACTATCTGTAATCACTGCCAAAGCAAACAGGGACCAACTGCATAACTTGCTTTCTGAGGAACGGAAGAGTATCTGTATGTGACGGATGGTTCTGGTCACCATCCACCATCCACTAACCGGCTCTAGAAATCGATGAAATCTACACCGTTGTAAAGTAATAACAACCGTGACGGAGACGGTGAGACCAACTTAATCCAGCGGATTGATATATTGTATAAGGGTTCTGCTGATCTATCGACTGTTTCTTTGATAAGTAGATAATGTTCAGCTAGTCCCTTTTTTAAGCTGAATAATATTGACAAAGTTTTTAGTCATCTGCCGAAGCTTCTAGTAGTAACATATTGATTATATACATTCAGATATTTACTGAATTCATTAGTAAAGACTTTTTGCTTTCTTTTTACAGCAAGTTGTAAGTTTAACACAACATTCAAACTTAAATCTAGTATAGATTTTTGCTTATCTACTCTAGTTTCTGTTTTCAGTTAATCGCAGATAATAATATATTCTGCGGCATTAACGATTGATGGTAACGTCTCTGTCGATGTACAAATGTTTTATTTTTTCATAATTTAGTTATTATTTGTTTTTCGCCTTTGACTCTCAATGACTTTATTTGACCTAGTACTTTAGTTTATAATGATTAAGTAAATAAGGATTAATTTACAAAGTAATTATAATCTTGCCATTATTTTAAATATTATCAACCTACGAATATCATATTCTGAGAGCTCCTGCTGTCTGTGTTATAAGAATATCCTAGTACAGGCATCGAAAATTATTATACCTATATAAGTTATCTAAGATTCATACTGTTCATTCATTCATTTCCGTTTCTTGGTTAAAAGTCTTTTTAGTATGTTACTAGCTTTCGCCTTCGCTCACATTACTAAACATTTTTCAATCAATTCTGGTTGTCGATATAGGGACATTATAAATGTAAATCTGAGCGAAACAAACAAAGTCACTTTTGCATTTATAATTATACTATTAGTTAGGATTAGTATTTAACACTTCCCCTTCCCCTGCTTCTTGTTCTTCTATGATCGAATCTAAGCACATTTCTAAATCTTCTAACATGACTTTGGCACTTTCTAATATAAACTTATGTGATTTTTCACTCATTTGAATCAAGCTAAATTCTTTTTTTGTTTGTAAAAAATAAGTCTGCATTGTTGCCACCAAAGTCTCATTTATTACAAAGATAGCTCGTTTGTTTTCGAAAAGTTTTGCAACAAATTCCAAATTTTTAATTTGATCTCTCTCAATGTTATTGCAAAAAAATATTAATAGTTCACGTGTGTCTGTTTCAGTCAATTTTATGAAAATTTCGTTGTAGCAACTTGTTGGCAAATTTAAAATATGTTCTAAATCAATTACTAAACGGGAAATAATATTTAGTGAATACACGATTACTTCAACCGTCAGCGCTATGTTCTCTGTAACGAAAATTGTAGCTGAAGGTTGATCTTTAAGTTTTAAGCAACTTATAGCTTTTTTGATAGTTTTCTCTCTAGATCTAACTGGTATTGACCCATAGAAGAAAGTTGACCAATAACGTTCTATTATAATACGTTGATAATTTATGTTACTTTTGTGGAATGTCGCTTGTGTCATTATCCGCCATCTTTTTATTAAGCTGAGATATTGAAGAATGATCGTGTAGACTGTCACTCTGATTTCCTCCACCTTAGCACACTGATGATCAATTATTTCATTTTTCAAAAACTTCTGTATGTCCGTATCGTCCACCTGGTTCGTGGCAAATATAAATTGCTTCAGAATATCTTTAGCTGATTTCTCCACATCTCTTTTAAATGAAAGTTTCGGACACTTTTTGACTTTCACTTCGAACTTGTTAAAATTTTTAATTCCAGTTTGCAATTTTATGAACAGCCTTTTCGATAGTTCCCCTAGTGACTCCCAGTTATCTGTAAACTTCATCACTTTAGTGTTGTTTTCGGCAATGAATACATTTCCAACAATGCCAGTGATTCCTCCTATTAAGTTGAACATTCTAAACTCAAATTCAAATAACTCATCCTCCATAGCGTGTGGCAGTGATGTTTTGATGTTTAAATACAGGTACTTTCTAAATTCCTCTGCGTAGTAAGTAAAGACTACTTTGCCTTGTTCTAATAGCAAGTCGAAAATTATTTGTTCATTGTTTTTAACGATAGCTCGTAAATCAGATTTAATTCTATAACATAGAATGTCGTAATCATTTACATAGTGTTGAAACACTTCATTCAAAATGAAATCCCATATAGATTTTATCTTATTTTCTCTAGTTTCTGTTTGCAGTAAATCGCAGATATACTGTACAGCGAAGTATTCAGTGAAAGTCATGTGTATGAAGTTCGGTATACCTTTTGCTACACTATGTATGAAACCAGATTTTTCCGTACCTTCTTGAATTTTGTTTATGGTCTCTTTAATTTCTCTCAGTTCTTCACCGCTAAAAATCTTGTCTACATTACGATGGAAAAAAGCGTAAGCACCTAATTTTTTATGTTTAGCAAGAAATTCAACTCGAACCTTTTCATATATGATTCTATTGTCAGGATTGCATAGATCAATTTTATTTTTCTCTTGAAAGCGTCTTTTAAATATTGTTTCTATGAATGAATCGTAAACCGTACAGGCATTGATATTTAAACTCCATTGGATAGGCATGATGCTTTCGTCTTTTATCCGAATTTGGAAGTATTCGGCAAACAAATAAAGTTGTAAAGGTGTGTCAAAACTAATCATAGATTGAGAGTACCAGTGCTTGTAATTATAGTTGACGTAAAGACTGTTACAGGTCTTAACAATAACCTCTGGACAGACTGTAATTTCTTCCCTTAAGTAATCTAGAAAATTAAAACAAACGGTAAGAAAAAGACTCTGATTATTCATTGTTGTGAGACCATTTAAAATAACATTGGCGGTCATAGATTCAATAAAACTGCATAAATTATTACACTGTTTTTTGGTCAGGTCTCTTATCACAATATTGGATTTCCAAAAATTCCGCAAATACATTTGTTGTTCTCGAATTAATATTTTTTTTATTTTTGACATGTTTCCGAATTCTTCCTTTAGCCTTGATATTACGTTGTTATAAGGTCTACTTGTGATCAACATTTTATGTTTCTGCGGGTAATTTCTGACTGTTCTAAGTAAAGTTAACACTTCATCCGTGTATGTCGGACAGATTTCATCGAATCCATCGAATATGAAAATGATTTCTTTTCTATTGTAATAATCTAAGAACATTTTAAGTTCGAAAGCAATCCACTGATCTCCTTTATAAGATTTTAGAGTCACTTCACCGTTTGATTCATCCAGTCCAATCGAAAAGATATTTTTTTTACTCTGCTTCTCAGTCAAAACTTCACAAAAAAACTTTAAAGTCTCCAAATAATCGATGTTCGTTTTATTTTCTTGCCACCTGCTAAATTTTTCAGACTGAATCAACAAATTGATTCTTATTATCCACACTG
Source organism: Orthosia gracilis (assembly GCA_947562075.1). NCBI lineage: Eukaryota > Metazoa > Arthropoda > Insecta > Lepidoptera > Noctuidae > Orthosia > Orthosia gracilis. The sequence goes on from OX387268.1 coordinate 8,638,185, forward strand.
TTGGGTTGAGTTCTTTCGTTTTCAGTGACAAATGAGTAAGAAAAGTTGACTTGCCCATACCGGGTGTAGCTGTCACTACTGCCACGTCGCCGGCTATATCATTTAGAGTTAGTATGTATCCATCTTCAGAACACGTATCAGAACTCGTATTAGAACATTTATCGGGTTCCAAGTTATTGACCGATAGTCGTCTGATGCGTCTGTCAACGTACAAATGTTTTACTTTATCGTAATTTGAATTACTGTTTGATTCGCCAAGAAAAACCAGCTCGTTGTTTATGATTTTATTTAAAACCTCTCCTTCAACAAAACCCATGGAATGTTTGTCTATGATCGAGTTTAAGCTTAATTCCACGTCTTGGAATATAACTTTGGCATTCTCTAAAATACTCTTTTGTGATTTTATACTCATCTGAATCAAGCTGCTTCTTTCATCGATTACTACATTATTTGTTTGTATGAAAAAAGATTGTATTGTTTCCACCAAAGTCTCCTTCACAACAAAGACTGTCCGTTTCTTTTCGAGTAGTTTTGCGACATCTTTTATTTTTTTAATCCAGTTTCTGTTTATGCTATTCCAAACAATAATGATTAGTTTATTTTCATTGGTTTTTGACAATTCTTTTGTGATGACTCTATGATCTTTTGCTGGTAGTTCTAAAATAAATTCTAAATTCAACACAAAATAGTCAATATTTTTTAATGATTGCACCATTTTTGCAACGGTAAGAGTGGTGCTCTCAGTTACAAAAATAGTAGCTGGGGGTTGATCTTCCAATTTTAAGCAAGTCAAGACTTTTTCGTTGAATGTGTAATCTAAATTGTTTTTTAAATTTATCATATAATTATGAGTAACGATCGACATAAGAGGTTTATTTAATATCCGTGCTAAAGCATATTCATAATGTTTGCTTTGTTTTGTTAGATAAGACGCCCTTTTTTGCAACCACCATGTTTGTATTAACTTGTGATATTGTTGAAAAACTGCATCAACTGTAACTCGGATGTTATCCACCTTTAGGCACTGATTATTTTCTATTTCCTCCTTTAAAAACTTTTCTACGCTCTCTTCATTTGCCTGATTCGTGAAAAATAGAAGTTTATTTAAGAAATCTTTCGCTAAATTCTCGTCATCTTCATTTCTTTTAAATGAAAGTTTCGGAAACTTAGTGACTTTCACATTAAACCTGTATTCCTGCAAATTTTCAGTTTCACTTTGCAATTTCATGAATAGCCTTTTAGAAAGTTCTCCTAGTGACTGCCAGTTATCTGTGAACTTCATCAGTTCTGTGTTTTCTTCGGAAACTAATATGTTACCAATAATACCAGCAAATCCTCCGTTAAGTTTCAGGAGTCCCTCTCCCAGAGAATCATCTAAAGTAACGATTTTATCGGTGCCCGATTTCGTGATCAATTTAGAGATGTTCAACTTCAGATGATCTAGTCTCCTATCGGTTTTACTCTTCCTAATTTTTATTGTTATATCTTGATTGCCAAATGCAGCAGAAACTTTAAATTGGCGTGATGTTAAAATTTCTTTCGCTGCCAAATCAATGTTGTTTTTGTCTATCTTTCTTTTTTTCAGTATCTCATTGTAAAGCGCTCTTTTGAATAAAATAACAAACTCTTCATCGCTTTCAAAGAACTCGTGCCGAAATATTGCAAGTCGGTGTTCGTTGACTTCGTGTAGAGATTGAATCTCTGAAAGTTCGATAGCTTTTAGAGCCACAAGGACATGATAGCGTAACATGACATCGTTCATAGGCAATATAGAATCGTCTTCTTTACACAGAAACTGACCCAAAAATTCGGCCATAACAGTGACTTGATCTTTTAACGTTTCTAAATCCTCATCATCATCGCAGTCAAATGAAAGTTTTGGAAACGATTTCACTTTCATATGAAACTTATAATCGTGCAAGTTCGGGATTACAGACTGCACTTCATAGTAAAGCCGTTTAGCTACATTTCCTAGGACATGGTTATCTGCGAATTTCATGTATTTAGGGTTTTCATCGGACACTAGAAGATTACCAATAGTGCTAGCTAAACCTGTATTTAAGTTCAAGAACTCTTTATCTATCGATTCATCTGTAACTAAGATGCTTTCTGTTGGTGACGCTTTGATCAAACCTACCAATTTATTTTTCATTTTTTCTATTACGGATGTAATGAAAACAGAAGGTTCGACTTTGTCTTCTTTGCCCCTTATTGTCAAATCTTTATTTCCAAAGGCAGCTGGTACTTTAAAAAGCCGCTTTTTTAACATAGTATTCGCTCCAAGTTCTATTGCTTCATTTACTTGTGACTGTAGAACATGAACCTTTTCAAGTTTTCGTTTCAAATCTTCAGACATCGATTCATTGACGAACTCTAATTTATATTTTTTGACATGAAAAATGACAACATTTCCAATCAGGCTGCTAAGCACCGTGATATCCAACGGTTTAGTAAATAATTTTGACAGTAAAGTATTTAGTTCCACTGCATTCAATTTCCGTTTCCTTAGCATTTCAATAAAGAGTGTATCTTTGAATATTATTATGAATGCATCGTTGTTGGTAAAGAAGTCGGTTTTAAAGCTTGCGACTCTATGTTCTTTTATTTCATTTTTATATTTGATCTCCGAAACGTCTAGCACTTTTTGTACCAAAATTACATGATACACTAATATCAGCTCGTCATTCATTGGCATAATAGGACCATCGTTATTTTTGTGTTCATGTTCTTCCTTATTATCTTTGACATTATCGGAAAGAAACTTTGCCAGTTGCACTGCAAGCGCAGCAAATTGTTCCTTCATGATAATTTCGCATAAAAACACAATATCTCCTTCCTTATGACATGGTTGTAAGCCTTCATCACCCGTACCTATCCAACTATTTAATTTATCAGCAAAATCGCTTTTAAACTCCTTAGAATTAAGTTCGGCTACGGCAGTGGTGTAAATTATGAAGACACATTCTAGTTCTTCAAAGTTTCCTTTAAACAAGACATCTTTGTTATCTGGTTGGAACAAGCGTCTTATGCTTAAGTAGCTAGAAAACCATTTAGCCATGTCTTGTTTACTGTTAAGCGGGAGATGAACGTTGTTGCCTTCTCTATGTTTCGCTTGTATGAACAATGCTACTGATTTATTTCCACCTTCAATCTTAACTGTGGCTCTAATGCAGATATCATCGAATGTTCCTATATCAGAAACATTGCTAGCTAAAGTAAAGTCTTTGATATCGTCGTCGAATTTAGTTCGATAAAGTATGAGACTGATTAATTTCGTCTCATACAGTTGTCCACGAATGCCGGAGGTTCCTTGACGTTTTTGGTACATCTTGTTTTGAAATATGGTTAAACTTCAATCAAACTGCTTAGCCTTTTTCGAACTGCGTTGTGATTGGCTTCGAATCGTAACAGATGCAGCAGTATATCAGTGTTCAATTTGGAGCGACAACGTATTTGACCTCCGTAACCCAGTCAGTAACTGGGTAACCCGATACTCCTTTGCAAGACGGGTTGTTGTGTTTTTCGAGACATGCAGGTGTCTTTGTATATAAAAGATATTATCCCGTCCATGGACTGACCTTTGCAAGCGTTGCTTTACCTTGAAGGTCTGGATTGATTCATATGGCGTAAAAGTTCAATTATTTCATTATATTTGCCTAGATAAATGGCTGAGGCTGACTGCTGCAACTGTGTTTTATAACAATCTACGTAATCTTTGAGTGGAGATACAAAAATGTAAGTACATGGGGTGCACCATGGACGAATAACCTTGCTGTCACCTTGCTGACTTACTGATATTTTTACCACGAGATGATCTATTAAAGATAACGTAAATTAGAACGCCCTCAAGCTAGGTGGTGCGACGATCTTCGCAGTGTGGCTAGCTCCAGCCGAATGAGACTTGCTCATGATCGAGTTAAATGACATGCGATTGGGGAGGCCTGTGTCCAGCAGTGGGTCGCTGTAGTCTGATGATAAAGTTAATGTGCTATCTCATTTCCTCGATTCGTGGCGATATGAAAATAGAAGCTTTGGCAAATACAGTATTGTCTCCAAACCATTTGTCTGTTTTGCTTTAACGGGTATATCGTGTCTTATCTTCGGAGAAATAAGTTTGTTCTTCTATAATTTTGAAGATCTGCAAAATAATATAATATACTTATGAAATATATAATATTTCATATGAAAGCGTATTCGGACCCGATGGGGAGAGCAAATACTCTTTAGAATCTGAAAATGAATATTCTACACTAAAGAATCTGCAGTATGCAATTAAATTATCGCCTGCAAAGTTTGGAGATTGGCAATGTTAAATGTTTTCGAACATTTATCATCATAAATAAATGATTTATATATATATATACTTTATGATTTAGAAACAGAATTTAAAGCCCTTCTATATATTATGCAATATACTTTAAAGAGTGAGCTTTCTTTGTGGGCGTGGATGGCCAAATCCGAAACTATGAAGAATATCGAAAAACACACAAATGATGCAGTCTTATTTGTCTTTGAAATCGGGCCCGAGACTTATTTGTCATCCACGATACTGTTTAATTTATGGTATTGCCTTATTTGATGCCGCTTAGCTTGCTTCATCATCGAAATACAAGACGCATAGTGATGAAAAGTAGATTAATACAAAAATATTGAACATGTATTTTGACTTTTGTCACGTAAACAAAAAATAACGACGATACAGTGCGTTGAAATTTCGCGTGAACTCATCACGCGAAATTTAACCATCAAAACACTAAACTACATTTTTAATCAAAAGTGACGTCACAAACCCCACTCCTGAACTTTGATGCGCTTTATTTATTAAATTGTATTTATTTAGTAAAGCAAAAAATACGGCCGAGTGTTCCAAGCCCCTTAAGGTATGATTCTACATGTACATCTCATACACACAAAAGATGTAGTATCTTTTTGTTGTTATTAGTGACACGTATACCATGAAAATGATACCCAAGATGAAAAATTGCAATTTGTAATTGGCGCTATTTCGTCCGTCGTGAATTCGCAATGTGGTAGCATCAGTAAGGGCTTAGAACGAAGAACGTTCTTTCGCTCAATAAGCCTTTTCCTAACATATCTAATTTGTCTAACAAGTGATTTGTTCGTTTACCTCGTGATACAGCTGTACAAAGAGTTGTTGTATATTTATATATATATTCTTATATATATATATACAGCTGTCAGTCGTTCGCAATTACAATAATGTGCAGTCCTCATAGAGTGAAACCGGGTTGAACTTCATGCACGGACTGTTCTGCGACGCTGCCGCCCGCGCTCCGACTTCTGAAAAATATAGGTAAATATGTCTTTAAAATTTTGGGACTGGACTTCAAAGTCACCTCGCGTGTGCAGAGGCATACAGAATTTCGCATCCAGCGGATTCCCGCAACGTTAACCCGGCCTGTTTAAATATTGCTAATTAAATGGGTACAATGGCTGATATCAAAAATGTTCTATTGTTAGTGTGACTTGTCATTTGTTATTGGACTAAACCGTTCACGGCGGTTTTCCTGTACTTATTATTGACCATGTTCAGCGGTTTACCAATAAGAGGCTAATTTATTTCTGATATACTCTTGCGTATTTTTTCCATCAGACGATGAAGGTATGCACAAACCGCAGACGAATTGGTTCTAGAGTTAAACCGGTATGTTCATAAATGTATTAATAAACTTATGCAAGCGGGCAGTAATGTTGATGAAGAATCGTCCTCTAGATCAAGGCAAGTATATTAATAACTAGCTAAAGAGAATACTTTAAGACCCACTTGCGCCTAAAACTTAACTCTTTGTTAGTTGCTAACACGGGATCAAATCACAAATATGTTATACATAACTGGTTGGGTTAACTACCTCGGAGTAATTATGATAACCCAAGGTCGGGCAAGCGGGCTTAAGTCAGTATAACTAACTAACTTAGGTCTTGTTCAATTTTATAGTTAATAATTCCGAATTTATGTTTGAAATATTTCATTAAATGAGAGAAGTACGGATATTGTTATTCACAAAGTTAAGAGTTGAAGTTATATTTTCGCAGATATTAATGCATAGTTCAATCTACCAAGCAAGGTGACATACGACGAAGAACGTAGTGGTGGCCCACTGGCCAATTACTCATACCTGCTGACCCCACAATTAAAGTTAAAAAACAACGAAGCCCAGTTCAACAACGAAGAACAGTTAAGAAAATACTTAATTTTTTTTTTAAAGTTGATCGATCGATCGATTCCCGCACGGAACAAATATTTGTACGGTTTAGAGATGGTTGTGCCTGGTCTGGCTGTTCGTGTATGTGGGTTTATATCTGTGTTTGTAAACACACCCACGAAACAGGAAAAAATCCTAGTGCATTTCCTGGGTAAAATTTTATTTGAAAAAAGAATCTTTGCCTAGAGCCGAATGTGAAATTAAATTAGCAAGTGGAACGTCACAGTGGATTATTCGGTTTAGGACAGATTCTGGTTCGGGCAGATTCTTGTTGCGGCTGATTCTTTTTTGACAGGTTCTTGATAAGACAGATATTTTACAGTCATCTACAGAAGTATTATGTATGGATTATATTTATACAAAAGTGTGCATATTTTCGGTGGCTATCTTTATAAAAATAAACATAATAAAACAAGAAAATCTATACTTAAGTAATATTACCGAACCAACGACAAAGATCCTTGACTGACGTAACGTGTGTCCAGAAGCTAGAAACCAGTCTTAAAGGTCAGACTGGTTGAAAATAGGTAAATATGCATCTTTAAAATTATGTAATTATCTATCCATACTAAACTAATATTATAAACGAGACATTAACTCTGTCTATCTGTCTGTCTGTATGTTACCTTTTCACTCTTAAACCGCTGAACTGATTTAGATGAAATTTGGTAAAGAGATATTTTGAGATCCTGGGTAGGACATAGGTTGCTTATTTTTGCATAAAACACTAAGCGAAATGGAGGTGGGTGTTAGTTTTGTATGAAGCTTCTTATTATGTCTTAAACCGTAGATTTAGATTAAATTTGGTATGGACATAGTTCGAGTCCCTGGGATAAACGAATTATATATAATAGTTACAACTGGAGGAAAAAAATATCGTTTTCATTAAGAAAGTCAATTGAAAAATAGTTCTTAAATTGCTAAATGACAAAATATTCGATCATTTCGAGGGCGACGCGCGACACCACATTTTTTTTTGTAAGATATTTGAACCAAGGTACTAAATGTTATATCACGTATATGGTGGTATCTTTTCTAGTTGAGGAGTCATGTCCAACTTCCAGTTCCATCATGAGATCAGCTTTAAAGTACCATATTATTTCAATGTTTCCAAAGTAACATAAGTTCGCTAAGTTTGAGCTTAATCGGAAGCAAGGAAATTCTTGAAAAAAAAATCATTACTATTTGCTGGACTTACACTGAAAGCAAGGTACGAGTAATATAAAGCTTGTATAAACTTACCTCAAAGATATTCCACAAGCGACGCACACTAGCTCGTTCAAAGTAGCATTTATTTTGCACCAAATTTTAACAATTTATTATGATTTAATATTTACACTTTGTTGGAAACCACTGTTCTTGTTCGGATTCAAGTGTGAAATAAAAATAATGAAGTAGACTTATTATTAAACCAGAATAAGGTAAACGAATAAAAACCACAAAGTGAATAAGCGGCGGCGCGCAGTTCTATTTTGTGCTTGTGACTACACGCCATTTATCTCTATATTTTGGTTACCGAATATTATTTTATATTTAAAACTGCGCGTGAACACCATATGTGCGGAACACATTGAGGCACGGACGCTCGGGTTTCAAGGACGTTTTGACGGGCAACGTCATAAACTATGGACAGTATATATTTTAAAAGGAACCGTTTGAAGAAACTCCCAAATTGCACTACCCGTGACCACTATTCGGTCTTTGATGTAATACTCTATACATTAGTGTAAAGGGTTTCTCACACAAAATTCAGTTAATTATAACAATTTAGTTTATATCCCCTTAGTTACGTTTTATCCTTCTAAACCACTTCCAAGTTATAAATTTATTACTGCGAATTCCAAAACAAAACAAAACATAATTTGGTATTCACTATTTGGTTCATTGGTTAACGCGTATGGCGGGGCATTGTCCCTCTTTCATCAAAAGAGCCGACTTTAACACTAAATCTAGGGCATCTTAGGAAAAACGAATTTTTTATCAGCGTAGGGTCATTTAGGTACAGTCACATGCTCATACCTATTTTGATAAGTAAAATCTAGACTAAATTTGACCCAAACTAACAATTTTTTTTTATACCATTATTTCGAATTTTTCTCAGCAAACCCTTTCATTCGATACCCATATCGTGGCAGTGCACAAAAAATAACTAGTCCACCATCTTGGGCCGTCTACCATATTGGATTAAGAATGATGTCACTTAGCTAACGATGTATTGTCATCCAAACTAAACGTATATGCAAAATTTCATCATAATCAGTGGCGGATAACTGCTTTAAAATTCAGTTGCAAGATTTGACCAGAACACACTTACATACATACATTGCAATTTTTGCATATACGTTTAGTTTGGATGACAATACGTTAAATAAAAATTGAAAAAAAACAGGGCAAGCTAAATAAAACCGTTTAAAAATAGATTTATGTGGCCAATATTATTTTATACTAACTGCAGTCCGTGCTTCTGCGCGCGTGGTATTAGTTCTTACCCCAATATTTTGGTAATGTTTTATTATTGAGGCATTTTGAGAATATTAATTTATCATCCACAACGTAGCTCTTGGCATAGAACCAGCTTCTGCCAGCACCTTCTCCTGTGTGAAAAGTATTTTGTCATCCCAAAGGAACATTATGGTTGTATACATGTATGCCCGAGACGATATCTGTTATCAGCGTAATGAAACCTTGAGGACTCTAGGTTCTCTGTGCTGTGGGCTATGTTGGACACGGGCCTTGATGAAATTGTCTACGCCTGTGTCTACCGCTCGCACAGCGGCGATCAGGAGACAACCAGGCCCACAGGGTATCTTAGTGAGGCGGCTGATACGGCACAGCAGTGGTACCCAGCCACCCGATTAGTGTTACTGGTGTCAGGGGGTTCAGTGCCCGCCACCAGGAGTGGCTTTTCCCTTACCAGTGCACTGATCATGCTGGGCGAGAGACGAGATAGCTTGCAAATTGAAAAGGGCTGCCAAGTCCCGCAAGAAGGTGATGCGTAGATCTTGGTTTGACTACATAAGCCGTATTGGGACCAAACTTGCTTCTTACCCAGTGGGTAGTATATAGCATTTTGGTCCCTGGCTAAGTCGGTTGAATCGCACCTTTGGGTATGCGGACGATAGCACTGTTGCTGACAGATACGTGTCCGACGCGCGCGCTACTAGAGCTCAGATCCAGGGTCTCTGGGAAGCCATGGTTGGGCGCCTGTCCTTGAACCCAATCTCCGAATGGGGCGATGACAATCTAGTCAGGTTCAATGCTGCTAAGACCCAGGCGTGTCTTTTTTTCGATAAAAGGATCCAATTCCAACTGGCTCCTTCTATCCGAGGTGTGACCATGCCGATAACTGACCATCTTGAGGTTCTTGGCATTACGTTGACATCAACGCTCAATTTTGGTCCGTTCATTGAGGTAAAAACTCAGCTGACTGCCAAAAAATTGGGGATTTTCGCGAAGGTGAGACGGTACTTCACGCTAGAACAGTTGCTCAACTTGTATCAAGCGCAAGTTAGATCATGCTGCTCTCATCTCTGGGACGGATCTGTCAAGTACAAGCTGGATGCTCTTGAGTCGGTCGAAAGACGGGCCAAGAGGCTCATCGGCAATGAAGTACTCGTCGAATTTAGGCTCCAGAACCTCAAACATCGGTGCCGAGTTGCCAGCTTGTCCGTTTTTTATCGATCACATTTCGGGAAAGTGTGCATTGGAATTGCATGAACTAATTCCTCCTAGCCCGTTCCATCATCGGGCTACAAGACGTACGGCGATGTGTCAACGGTACATGGTGGACATCCCACTCATACGCACCAAACGTTTTGGGAATACTTTTATTATGCGTACAGCAAAGGAGTGGAATTCCCTGCCGGAGTCTAAATTTAATTATTGCTACAACCTGGGAGTCTTCAAGTCAAGAGTGAATAGGTTTCTTCTAGGCATGCGTGCTTCATCGTCGACCACATCATCGCTTACCATGAGGTGAGATAGTGGTCAAGCGCAAGCCTATAAATATATATATTTGTATACCGGGATAAAAAGTAGTCTATATGCTATTCCAGACTATAATTTATCTCTTTCAAATTTCATCCAGATCCGTTTAGCCGTTCTGGCGTGATTGAGTAACAAACATAAATCTACCTACCCAAACTTATGTATTTATAATATTAGTAAGATAGTAGTATATAATATCTTCGTGCCAACTTAGATTATACTCAATTTTCAGATAGATATCGAGGCACCTCAAATTTCCGCCATTTCAAATGCATTAAATGAATGTACAGTCGGTAATAGCCGTTACCTGACTCACCCTGCCGTGAGCCGACCCTCTAAAGTTAGCCAATATTGAACCTACTGTCTAATTATCTTATCGAATTAGAACGACTTGTTCAAGATAGGCAAACATTATAGAATACAGTTCTGCAAATTTGATCTTTAACATGTAACTTTAGGATAGTTAAGCGTTTGAATACTGTTTTGTCACCATAAAGGACTGATTTCGGTTTTGCCACCATAAGGTTTAATTTCAACAATATTTTTTAAGTAAATTAGGCCAAGTAGTTGCATCACAACCACTAGAAATTATGTCAACATGATTGAGAATTCAAAACTAACACTTCACTTTTTGTTGCTTTATATTTCCAATATTCAATTATGTTTTTTGAATTCAAAATATTATTCATATTAAATTAAAATAGTTAATTTAAATTAAGTATTTAAATTATTATTTATATTTACTATTTAAATACAGATAACAGCAGAAATGAAAAACGCTAATGATTTTGATAACGTTAAATTAAAAAAAATGGAAGAAGACATTGTTTTTCGCAATTTAGTAAAGCAAGGTAAAAAATGTTCGCTTGAGTCACTACAATTGAGCGTAGACTGGTTTTTAGTTTTATTGTCACGGTTCATTTTTATTTTCCTACTAAGTGTAGTACCTTAGTAATATTTGACTACCAGTTTTATAAAAAATACGCATATTCAACTACCCACTTATTACAAGTTAGGAGAAAATATTATCAATTTAAAAATTTTATATTTGAAGAATGTGTCCGTGTATAGCTCTTTACAATAATTTAAGAAATACTAATTATTGAATAGATTCTAAACTGAAAGCAAAACAATGATATTGTCGACGTAGGATTTGAACTCATCTCAGCCTTATACACGCACCACGAGACCAGATAAACTTGAATATAATCGTTTAAATAATAGCAATGACAATAATTCTATTACAATACGCTGTATGTAGAGCATAAAAATCAAAATCGCACAACAAATAGTTATAAATATTCTAACGCTAACGTTTTGAAGATCAAATTTGCGTTTCTGTATTATTATTGTATTTGTTCATCGAGTAGCGCTAGTCTGATAAACTCATACAAATTAAATAATCCTTAATGTTACAGGTGGAGGTTTCAAATTCGTTGGTTTAGGGTGGTTCAGGTAACAGCTATTACTGAATGTTCGATTCGAATCGCTGACTGTTCCTTAGACGATTACGAATTATTCGTAATCATCTAAAAGTTTAAGTTGCGAACTGTTTCGAACTTCTTCAAAACAGTTCGCATTGAATTGTTCGTAAGTCGTCCATCCATCCTCTCCCCCATAAAACAACAATATAACAGTTCTATCCAAAAAATCTTCAAACAACTGACGCAGTACCCGGAACATATAGTTGCAGAACGCCAGCAGCTCAGCTTGAACTTCGTTATGCCAAACTCAACTTTAGTCTGGAAACATTAGCACCTGACATATTTAAAGAACACCAATAAGGTCTGTGTATGTCCTTCTAGGGCGAATCCACTCACGTCTGCCTCGTGAATCCTTATTGCTAATCATCTTTCATTCATCCACTGAACTTGGCATTATAAACCAACTAAGTACTTATATTTTTTTACATTATAAATATTACTTTCCATCTTATTGCAACACATTTACCTGTTTCAAAACAGAAAGTCTCAGCTCAAAACAAAACAAGGTTTTATATTAAAACGTTTTAGACATTTCTGAAATACAAACCGCTTGCATAAAGTTAGAGGAGGCCAGCAATATGACATGGTGTTGGTTGTGTGCATTCACACTGATGGTCCGATATTCGGCATTAAGTCCGTTTGTTCATTAACAGGCATCTTCATTGAGAAGCCCTACCGCCCTACCCTAGTTGGTCAGTGCCGTACGGCCACTCTCAGGCCAACTGTAACGCTACCCCCAGCTGCGTAAAGTGCCAGGCGGAACACGGTACCTTACCCCGTCCTAAAAAATGCGCCGAATGCACGGAGCCTCCCATGCCATCCTCGCAAATCCCTCATAGGCTGGCCCCTCAGAGCACCTCTTCGCAGAATCAATTGAACCATCAGAAATCCTTTCCAGCTCTGGCGGCTACTCAACCGAACTCAAAGACAATTCTAGCGCTGATGGACCTCAATATCCCAGCACCAGTTCCAAACACTGTCCCAGCGGTCTCGGCAAGCCCTGCAGACCCCAAGCCTGTGCAGAGCCGCGAGGCGGCGCCCACTACCACCGCGCCATGCACCACCCTCCATCGCTTCATCGCCAGGCGTAGCATCGCTGATGTTATAATCAGCGCCTACACCATTTGGATGACCGCCCAGATCTCTAAGATCAAGGTTACCAGTCGTCTCACTCCATCCACTTCTCGGGACCTTTTCAATAGGTACTCTTCCATCACAGAAGAACTAGACAGCCTCGTTTATAGGAACGTTCATGGGTACGCAATTGAGGACCAATTGTACCAAGCCCCGTTCCCTTAGGTAAGGTTTTTCAATGCCAATGGCATTACCTCCCAGCGTGATGAGATCACCAAGTTTCTTTGCGACCATCAGCTAGATATCTCCCTCATTCAGGATACATTTATAAGCCCCACCGCCGCGACCCCAAAATGTGACAATTATTGTTTAGTTCGCAAAGATCGGACGAGATATCGCGGTGGCGGCATTCTCATTTACTATAAAAAAGAGCTCCACTGCCTCCCAATCACACCACCCGAACCCTATTACCGTACCCCGTACTTCAAATACTCTGCCTGCCGGCTCGAAATGAGTGGTCATCAGTCGATCACCATCACCCCCGCCTATTGTTTCCCGCCCTTCGAGTGATACCACCGACAGTCTCAAAAAAGACCTCACTGTCGTCTTCCTCTTTGAGTGGCTTCTTTATCATAGCGAGGGACCTCAACGCCAACCATCCAGCCTGGAACAGTACTGTTACCAACCCTAGAGGTAGGTTGGCACTGGATCTATATAATGTCATATCGCTAATGAGTCCCACTCATTTTCCAGGCACATTTACGCATAAGCCTAGAATATCCGTTCTCGATATAGCGTTAATAAAGAATTTTAACCTCCGGTTGTATTCAATACAAACGTTAGACGAACTCGACTCCGAGCACCGTCCGGTGATTATGCATTTAGGCAGTCGCTCAGGCCTCCCCGACCCGGGACAGCCCCCTCCGAGCTCACATGCGCAATTTACAGCGGGCTGTAAGTGAACGTACTTCTGACCTGCGTTCTGCGAGCTGGGAGAAGATGCTAAGCGAGCTAGAGCCCACCCACCAAGCCTTCTGACATCTCCAGAGGTAATTTCGTTCTTTCACTGATGACTCGGCCATGTCTCCTCTCATTCGCCCCGATAAGAGTGTCGCTTTTGACAACTCTGAAAAACCTGAATGCCTGGCAGCCAGCCTAGAACAGATATGTTCGCCTAGCTCACAACCAGTACAACAAGCTCACCCCGAAAAGATGGATGCTGAAGACGAACACAGAGCTTCCCTCCCTCCCGTCGAAGACCATCGAGTCGAATATCATCAACGCTGCATTAAGCAATAATATCTTCCCACAATCAGTGAATTAGGCCACTGGAAAAGGCACCCCGAAACCGGATAATGATTGATGTATTCTACTCAAAAATAAATACGTCGCCCATCGACATAGTTTATTTTCTTGTTGATCTCGATAGACTTCTAAACGAGAGGAATACGAGTACATCATAGACCACTCTGAGTCTTCATGCATTTAAATTTATTTCGATGGCTGAAAATTATATTATTAAACATATGTTAAATCGAAAATGGAGTTTCAATATTGCCACACGTGAAATTATGGAGGATATCCAATGCAATAAACGAAGTTCAATACCATTTCAATACAGATTTCATAAGTGCTGAATCTAAGCAGTTTCAAATACAAGTATACAAAATACTTAAATTCAGCTAGATATATTTTTTACTTATATTGTAACCTGAACAATATTAATTTCGGATAGAATAAAAGTAATTTACATGAATCTTCATTTTCGCAATTTATTTTAAATCTAGATCGAATATATATCTCTCATATTTTTTTTTCACGCGTTCAAAGATTTCAATACGCGGGCAAAGTTTTAATTCTTGATGAAAAACTTCTCAAAGTCGAACAAGAAAAGTTTTCCCAGCACTATTTTAGCACAACTAAAATCTTTATTTACCTACTTATATAGGAGATTCTTAATGAAAGTTTAAAAAAAACCTAGCTGCATGAAAATTTACACTTACATGAAAATAAGTAAGTTTTCCAAACAAACAAAGGCTTTTCCGAGAAGTGTCTTTATCATTCAATTTTCAGCTGCGCAGCTGCGCGGCTGGTTGGCGAAAAATCAATAAATGAAAACCGGGGCGGCAAGCGCGTTTAAGAGACAGGTAGCGTCATCTTTTGCCAAACTTTATTACTAAACCAACTACTAAGACGTCCCATACAACTACAATTTAATTGAACACATGATTACTGTGCATTATGTTTTCATTGCACCGTGTAGGTTTAATATTGCACAATGTTTTTCAGTTCTCGTTTCGGGAAGGAAATCAGTCACATTCACCTTTGGATCGCGCATAAAAATGGCGAACAAAAATTTAGCGAACTATAACTAAAGGGATTTTTTAATTGAGTGCATCGAATTGTATAAAATGACCAGCATGGCTGCAGCCAAAATTCCTTCTGTATTTATTTCTGTTGCGAATGTCTTGTCTTTGTATTGAATTAATATTATTGAGCATTCGCTTCCAGACAGTATTGAATATTATTGTAGATTACGGCCCGCTTCCGCTGCCCTGGTTTGTCTTATTAACGCCGAGTTAGCAGCTAACCCGGCAAATAACGTTTGACATATTTGATATTTAAGCTCGTGTTGCTTAAATCTGAATAAATTTTTTGGCGCAAGTGACCCTAAAAATGTTGCAGGTGTATGGGACGCCTTAAGAAAATCAAATTGTATTGCGTATATGTGAAAGGGTTGGCATGGTATACCCTGACTCATTTAGATATCTCTCACACCACGTTTTGCCCCATATCATTAAAGCTGAAGAAATTATTTGTTTGTTTGTACGCGCTTATCTCAGGAACTACTGGTTGGAATTGAAAAATTATTTTTGTGCTGGATAGTACATTTATTGAGGAAGGTTATAAGCTATATAATATCACACTACGACCAAAAGGAACGCAGCATAAATAAAAAATGTTGCAAAAGCGGGCAAAATTATTCCTTTTTGAGAGCTTCCGTTGCGTGCGCTGCGTAAGCGGTTAAAGTTACGCAACAATCATGTGTGTAGGGTAGATAGGGTAAATGGGTAGGTAGCCAGTTGACGGGAGCGCAGCCGCGTGGGACAGCTAGTCTAAAATAAAATTTATATCTGAAACTCAAGATTTATTTTTGTATTACATTTGTCGCTGAACTGCTGTGAACAATGGACAGATGTATTCGTTTGTATGATACGTCCATGGTTTGCACTGCATGGCCCATCTCGATGAAAGTAGGCAAGAAGGTAAGGTGAACGCACTCCAACTGAATATAGGTTGTAGCGAGTTGGTAGAGAAGTAGTTTTGACAGTCAATTTGAATTCTGATTGCCGTGCTATTGTATGTTCAAGAACCACTTACACAATAGTTGAGGATATAATGAATGATACAGAATTGTATTTTTTTCTGGAAATCCATGAAACAAATAATTTTTCGCAGGAGAACCAAAGTTACCGACATAGCCCGGAGAATCGCCAAACTTAAGT
Organism: Orthosia gracilis; assembly: GCA_947562075.1. Lineage (NCBI taxonomy): Eukaryota > Metazoa > Arthropoda > Insecta > Lepidoptera > Noctuidae > Orthosia > Orthosia gracilis. The sequence continues at coordinate 8,654,460 of OX387268.1, forward strand.
GGCAGTAGGCAGGGCACATTGCTCGCAGAACGGCCGGCCGATTGGGCCGAAAAGTTCTGGAATGGCGACCGCGAACCGGAAGACGATACGTTGGAAGGCCTCGCAGTAGGTGGACCGATGACCTGGTTAAGGTTGCAGAAAGGCGCTGGATGCGAGACGCATGGGATCGGTCAATGTGACGACGCCTGGGGGAGGCCTATGTCCAGCAGTGGACGTCATTCGGCTGAAATGATGATGATGAATATTTTTTCTAGTAAATATGCCTCATTCTGCAAAGTACACATCTTCTAACTCTAAATCGAAACAATCAATGAAAATTGGTATTTGATTCTTGTAAACTCATTTTTTTATTCGTTTTATCCTTATTATAAACCTATTTACTATTTAGGAGTGGATAAAGGTTAAAAATAAACAACAACATAATTCTACTCAGAAAAGACTTTATTTCCAAAAAAATAACATCGAATATGTTGTTACATGATTGAGACTATGGCCTGGATGGCAACGATGACACGAGTCTCTTAGTATTCTATAGAACACGGATATTATTAGACATGACACCAATTTTTTTTATTCTATTTGATTATAATGCGATATTATACGACTGGGGATCTTAAATATCGGGTTATTCTATGTTTTTTTTGTCAGTTTACACCGCCAGTCCTCAGTTCCTTTTGGTGCGTTTAGCGGAGATGTGCAATCAGTGTTATATTACAAAAAATAAAATTTATTGGCCTTACTTCTCGATATCCTCGAGGTCAAAGTCTCATTTGACTGGCCTCGTAACTTATCCTACGTGCGTTTACGCATTCCAAGCTCTTAGCAACATTATCCAAAACATCTAACATGTTTTTAAAACACATTCGTCCAAAAATACTCATCTTTTTAGGCAATACCAACCTAGTCTCAATTGATGAAAAAAAAATAGGATTTAATAGCGATAGGATTAAGAAGATTTGGTATAAGAGGCACATAATCCTGAAAGAAAATAAATGGTTAAATCATTGTATATATTGTAGGGCAAGCATAGTGGATTTGCATGGCCATAATCTGTATATCTATGTAAACCAATTCCCGTTTTTCTCTAATTTTTACAAACTAAATGGGCTGTCATTATATTTTAAATATAAAAGCGTGTGTAAAGGGTGTAAATAAGTTTAAAAAAACATGATAACTAGGATGGTAAGACCACTAACCGTTCTTATAAAAGTTACGTACAAACACTACCGATAAATGTATATCAAATAATACATAAAAATATTTAGTTTAAAATTTTTCATACAATGTATGGTCGTTAAAAGTCGCAAACTTTTCTTTTCTTACTCAAATGTAATATAATATATAAGAGCTTTGCTCTCAAGTAAAGCTTGGACTTATATATAAAGTTGATCTTACTTCAGACCATTAAGTGCCAGTGGTTACTACTGAATTTATTATTTATGTTATGATTGCAAAAAATAATCTTCGTTACTGTTGCTAATTAAATGAATTTAGTGTTAATAAGTCGAAAAAAGATACATTGATTGTTACAATAGATATGTTAAGAAATTTTATTAATGTGTAACCACCCGCAAACAGTAAAGACGCCATCAAAGATATTCTTACGTTAGAAGTAACTATTTGCACGTGTATGTGTTTTAAATAAAAGCGGAATAAATTTAAACTATCTTAAATAAAATAAGAGACCAGCTCATTAATATAAACCAAAAATAATTATGATAATAATACCTAATTATGAAATTATGCGATATGAAAAATATAATCTCAAAGTAATGAACAATTCAATAAAAAATAAAGCAGTTTGTTAAAATTTATCTTTGTGATATATTAATTTTTCAACTGTATAGTTATAATATGTTAATATTTGGTATAAAAGACTAGATTTACCTACAAATAAAACTAAAATAACCTTTTTGAACAAGAATCTTACGAATCGAGTAGTATGTGGCTTTGAACATAATCGGTCAAGCGATCCTTTTGCACACATTTAGCATTTTACATCAGAATCTTCTTTCATAACGCTTCTTGAAATGTTCGAGAATAACCCCAAAAATACAGGTTGTATACAATAAAACACTGGAACCATTTAAAAATGTACTGCTATAAGAATATAACATTATTGGAGAAATATTAATTTCACACACCTATTTTTGTTTTTGGATATTTTATATTTTTCTAATATATCTATTGGGCAGTTTAACCCGAATCAGAATCATAAAAATACGTAATACTAAAATTAAATGATAAATATAGTTCTTAACTAACATTTATGATATTATCATGCTAAGTTACATCGAATAGGCTTTGGGCCATATCTTAGATATTAGATCTTTGTATACCATTACATCTGCCCGTAAAAAGATAGGCTGTGTGGGACAGTCGCTAGTCACTCAAAAAGAACTACACATAGGATAGACGTAGCATCTTAGGTCCTAAACATCTATGGTATAATTATAATTACTATAAGAAACAAAATTGCAGGTAGCCCTTAAAAAGAACTTTAAACTTTAAATGAAAGACCTTAAATAAAATTCATTTTAGAACGAAAAATATGAAAATTAATATACATAATCTCTTCTTCTTCGTTAGTGAGAAGAAGAGCATAGAATAATCGTAAATATCGAAATCAAAACACGAGAATAAATGAAAGAAAATAAATATAAAAAATATAATATATAAATGTCTTGGTATTCTAAGAAAAAGCAGGCATAAGAAAAAATATAAAATGAATAAGACTGTGCCACCAAATTTCAAGAAGCAAGTGATTAAGTATGTACCGATAAATAATCATGATGACAATAATAATATTTTATGTACTACTGACATTCATTCTTAGAATTAATATTTCAAACTACTACAATAAATTCGAGACGCTAATTCATTTTGATATAAATATAGCTAACATTAAGAATTTACTTCAAAATATGTTAAACATCAAAAGTAATATAATATTTAAGTACTAGAACCAAATAGAAGAAAAATATTAATTGAAAACGAGCAATATATCAGTAGAACAAAAATTAAGATTAAACACTGAAATACAGATCGTACTCAAAGATGCACTTAAAATAAGCAGTTAATTGATAAATCAGTAGTGATGGTCTCTGCTTGCCAGGTTGTCAGGTTTGTCGTGATGTTTAGCCACCTTTGTTGAACGAAGAGGCAGTTCGCAGCTTCTTGCGGATCCTGGGCGAGCTCCAACGGGGGATCACACGGGTGTCGCCGGGAGAAACGCCTTCATCCACATCATCAGCTTCGGTCTTGATTTCCATTTTCTGAAAATCAAGGTTTGAATTATTGCCAGTGGCCTAAGTAATATGATTTCTGTTGATACTTTTGGTTGGTACCAACAGTGGCTACTATGAAAATAAAAACAATCAGAAGAGGGATTTGTAGGTGAACGAAGTTTGTCGCCAAACCTAATAGGCAGTAGGTAAGACAAAATGCTTGCAGTATAGAGGTATGCAGAATATGGTGTAAATTCCCGTAACCACAATAGAAACGCAATACAGGATTTGATTTTAACTCGTAACTAGCTTCTGCCAGCGGCTTCACCAACTTGAAAAGTGTTTTATAATCTTAAAGGATTCCTAGTTTATTGAGATACAATACAGACTATAATCTATCTCTGTACCAAATTACAGATCCGTTCGGCCGTGATTGAATCACAAACATACGTCCATGCGTTAGTAGGATGTGGCGTCATAGATCATGTCACTACAGAATAAATTAAAGTTAGGACTGACATTTTTGAAATGTCGACCTTTTACCGGCTGGCTTAGAGTGGGTAGACCTCCTCAGGTAGATTAACGACCTGTTGGAGGTGCGAGAATCATTTGGATGTGAAAAGCACAGAACCGGTTATCATACCAATGTGTTTATGTTCAGTGGTTTTAATTTTTTGACTGAATCATATTACTGCCGTTTTCCTAAGTTATTTGGTGTCCTAAGTCATTTTCCTTACAATACAGGGAATCCTATTGTTGGGTCCAGGGAATTACTAAACATGTATTATTAGTTAACTATTGTACTGTGTAAAATTGAACGGAATGAAGTTTAATTTTATTTATTATTATTTTTATTTATTGCCCCCTGTCAACCATCACGCTATCACTGAATCCGTATTCTTTCATATAAGTCTTCACACAATCCATCAATCTTTTCAATGACTTCTCTCTCCATACCTTCACATTTATATTAAAAACTCTTTTAGTCACATGCATTTCATTTTTCTTTTTCCACATTTCATGTCCAAACCAAGACAAATGACATCCCTTGTCTAAAAAAATACATATATGCCCCAATTTCTGAATAATAATTTATAGTTGAGTATTTGTCAAATTATACTATCCCTGCCTGAAAAACTGTCAAAGTTTGGCTTTATACTAGGGTTTGACACGTCTTTCACTCCAAATACTTAATGCAAAAACCGTCCCTAACAATCGAAGAGAATAAAAAGTACCTGCACAATCAGACGAACAAGAGTATGTTGTTGTTCAAGAACCAGTGATATATCTCGCAGTTTGCGTTTTTGTTTCTCCAGTTCAGCAGTAATGTAATCCTCACTGCTCTCCAGTACCAAGTCGAGGCCAGCTGCAAATGATGTGCCAACAAAGACAAATACTTTAGGGATTTAGCTACTGGTATCTATATATATATAGCTAAGGTTTTATTTGCAAAGCATTACAAAGATATCGCGGTGTTAGAATACAATAACTAATAAACATAAAATGTTTTTTTTTAAGAAAACATTAATACCATCGATTAACAAATAAGGTGCCTACTGTCTAAGTGTATAATATCCGCAGGGTGTCTACTTTCTAATATCCAGTACTGGTGATGTTAATAGACAGTAGATACCTTTCTAATAAACAAAATGTAAAAATTATGATAATATCTATTTATTATTAATTGATTTAATTCTCAAAGTAAACTCGCCAATTTATCAAAATATATATATCGTATTATGTTTGGGAAAGCAAAATTTAATTAGCTCATGTCGCAGCAGTTACATTTATATGGATTCATTCGCATTAAATACATAATATATAAAATAAGTATCGATATTATTATTTTAAGTCAACATACTATCATCGGTGAAGGGGTTGCAGAACCACTTGCGCAGGATCAGGTCCAAGAATCCAAGCTTGCATTTCTTGTTGTTCGGGTACTCAATGAGTTCGTCTTTATCAACTTTCTCAAGAAGGATGGCCGGTAGTTTGCGTTCCAGTTCGGTGTGAAGTACGACCTGGAAATTAGAAAATGAATGATGAATCTAGTGATGTTTTCAGATACAATCAAAACAGATGTCATTCTACCAAGCAGCTTATTTAGAATGACTGACACTGAAAATGTAAAATTATTTAAAGCTACATCGAGGTTGTGATAATAAAGTGGTTTACACATAATGACAAACTGTGTTTGATTTTAGCAAATTGCAGTTTGAGTACAGTTTGGCTAACAGCATCGAATTTGCCAACCAATATTGCATTCGGAGTTCAGTTGGCACGAACACACAAAGTAGATGTTTGCTTTTGGGCCACCACTATGTACACAACATATAGAAATAGGGGGTTTCCATAAAAACACTAACAAATTAATTTAAAAAACCCGCCTGTACCCAGGCGTATAAGAATGATCATTTAAAAGTTTTTAATAACATAATCCTATTTTTAGGACAGTCAATAAGTCAAGTGGTTTTTGACATGACATTTCAGGACTTTAAAGAAATGACTTCTTTTGTTTGATATGTTTCTGAGTTTTTAGTGATTGTTTTAATTTTGCTATCCAGTTTACTACTACGGACATTGATTGATTGTTTCTCTGTTGCAATTGAATTCGTGTTGTTTTTAACGCAGATATTACGATGACACGCTAATCAAAAATCATTATCAGAATGTAATTTTTCGCATACTACTGATCTGATCTACCATGTTTAATTTTAAGTTGCGTTGCTCTACTCGGCAAAGTTAATTTGGATGTACATTGAAAAGATGTGAAATTAAAGAAAAATAACAATTAAAAACGGTTACTATATTATATAGCGGTTTTAACATAAAGTATACTAGTGCTGGCCCAGGCTCCATACATTTCTGGAGCATCCCCTTTTCATTTGGGAAGGCCTCGTCAAAAAATAAAAACATAATACACGAATTACCTGCATCGCTAATCTCTTCAACTGGGCATTCCTCCTCACACTCTCAATGTCTCCCACAGCCAAACCAATCAGGAGGTTCATCAGCAATATCGGCATCAGTACCATGAATATACCAAGTATAAAGAACGTGGGCATTGGGAACGGCAGCAATATATCGGTCTCAGATTTGTAATATGGCTGTACGTAGGTACCAACGAAGTCCAATTCTCCAAGCATCATAGCAAATGTTCTCATTAGAGACATCGGTATGCTATTAAACGACAAGTGGTGTCCCTGGAAAAAGTATAGGTGAGCACATTGTAACAAATTATTAGGAGGGTCTCGCAGAGCAAATGTCGCGTTGGCTTGAAATACATTATGGTGGTCTTCGGTCGCTTGAGTGAAGGTGAAAGCAAATGTTCCGTGCTATGAGAGTATTTTGTCGCGCTTTATGTGCTTTTTGCTTAAGTTAGTGGGAGTACAAATCGCATTATGTGAAATGTAAGTTGTTTTTCTTAGGTTCAGGGGTTTTCATGACGTCATGAACGCAAGCTGGGGAATTATAACCTTATGTAATGCAAGTAAGTAAAGGCGTGGATGGGCGATTCACATTTACAGGCTCACACCAAAAACCCTCAGTTAAAGATGCCAATACAGACACAAATCACATACACAAACATCCAGACTTGGCACAAGTATGTACTGTACAAACATTGATTCAGTTTGGGAATTGAAACCACAAAACCCTGTGCACAAAGGCGGACCAAATAGCGCTATGCTATTTGAACTCTCAAAAGTGCAAGTTACCACATTATATACACTTACCTGCGTTTATGTTAGTTTATTCGTACTGCGTCAGTTACTAACACTATTTTCTACTTTTAATTGTGCGATAGCGTTAGCAGTGGTAACTCTTTTTGAAATTATAGTATAAATCTTACCAAAAATCTACAAAAATAGCAATATACATAAATACCGTCTCGTCAGGACCCACTTTAGACAGGAGGATATAGAACGCCATTCCAAATGCGATGATCAGGATTGAAAACACCATCAAAACTTTAATCAGGGTCTGAAGTATTTCGAGGAACATGACAACGTAGATTCCAACTTGGTCGAATCGTTGGAGTAAGAGAAGCAGTTCAAACCATGACAGAAATACTGTTATTGAAGCGGCCGAGAACTGAAACACAATTCATTTAAATTTAATATAAATGATGTTGAAACACACTTAAGTTTAACAAATATTATTCGTTTAATCCATACATTACAAGGTTTTCCTCAAGGACTAAAAACTAAGGTTTACCTGAATTTCATCAAAACATTTAAAGAGTGTCGGTAAAACCATCAGGGTCGAACTTATATACAGCATCCAAGACACCAAGTTTGATGGATCAACCATGTAATGCCATTTCTGTTGCTTCATGTTGTATGCTTCGCGGATCAGACATATACAGTTGTACACCAAAATTGCTACTGTACTTGTATACATGGCGACTTTAGATTCAAAATCTGAAATTTGATTACCATAATATTAATCTTTTTATTATATACCGCATAATTATGTATAAAAATGTCTTGGTGACCCAGAGGCTAAAGACCTCTCATGTTTGAGGTCATGGGTTCAAAACTAGACAAGTACCAACGTGACTTTTTCAAATTCATATGTTCAGTTTATCTTGGACATTGTTGACAACGGTGAAGTGAAACATAGTGAGGAAACCTAGACTTATAGTTTATATAAATATGAAATCGGCAACCCGCATTAAGCAAGCAATGCACGTGCCTTCTCTGTATGAGAAGAGGCATTTGCCCTGCAGTGGGACAGTTACAAATCCTTATTATATTATTAGCACACCTCATAATAAGCAGAGGCCAAATATTTATAAAAACACTGTGCACTTCGGACTCTTTTATCGCAAAGGGCAATCTATTACAGACAACCTATGGATGGGCTGAATGAAAAAAGATGGCATTTTTGTATACAAATGATTATTATACATTTCTTAATCATACTAATATCTATAATAAATGTGAATGTAAGTTTGTTTGTTACGCTTTCACTACGCTTTCAAACTTTGTACATATATTCTTGGAGGTATTAGAAGTAACATACGATAATTTTTATTAAAAAAATAAATTAATGGCTTCACTGCGAGCGAAGCCGCGGGTAAAAGCTAGTTTATAATATAAATCCTTTACATATTATCTATATGCGTTACTTACCCGGAGTAAAAACAATGTTTTTCTCAGTTTTATTTTCTCGGTCAGCGCTAGCAGTGTCAGATAAGTTACAATTAGCAGCCTTTTTCACTGGAGAAGCAGCTTCGGAGTTCATCATCAGCAAATAAGTGTATACCGTTACAAATATCAAGAAAATGCAGTAGAAGAGAAGATTGGCCAGGTGGAAGTATTTGCCGTAGCTATGCCACTTCATCTGCAGATACTTTTGGCTCAGTGGATGAGCTAGAAGTTCGACTCTGCCGTGTGCAACCATAGCCTAGAATTATTTTTAGTACATCTTTAGATCATACATCGTCTTAGGGCTTATTTAAAAATGTATAATGATGAAGCTTCGATGATTTTGAGTCATTAATAATTTGTGAGAATTGTCTTACAGATTAAGGTAGTTGACTGAAAATTAGTTTGGTAGTCCGTCAAGTAGATTAATATAAAATATTGGACACGTATTTTTCTTTTGACACGTAAACATAAAGTGACGACGATACAATGAGTTGAAATATCGTATGACGTCACGGTGTACTACACTTCATACTGGCTAAATGACGTCACAATCTCCCACTTCTGAACTTCGATACACTTTATCTTTCACATTTTTTATTTATTTGATTAAGCAAATAGTTATAGCCCAATATTATCTAATAATCTCACTGCGGACACACACTCACCCAGGAAACATCCCTTTTGTTAGAAAATTCTAGCAGTGGCATTTGATAATATTTTTAAAGAAAAGTAGTTCTAGAAGACTTTGCTAAAATTTCTAGAGTTTCAATTATTAAAACAAATAAGTATTTATTTTGACCATCTTGAACATCTTAGCTCCATCATACGCAAGGCCCTTTCATGGTGATGCGATGCAATTTAAATTGATCGATAGTCAGTATCACGCGACTATTTTCTATGAAAATTTCAAGCGCAATTCGGTTGTAATGCGCTTGCATTGCGTCCGTGTATTATATATATATATAGCATATAGTACCTATCACTTATCGGTGTGATATTTATAAATCGAATTGCGTCGCGTCATCAGTAAAGGACCTAACTACGTCAAGAAAGTGTGCTTATATTTTGCGGTGAGTTTTAGATTTATTTACAAAAAAATAATAAAAAATAAGCGAAATGAATACAAAAAACCAACACCCGTACAAACAGTGTGGGTTAGTTAAAGCGTCGTGAGTTGCCGTGTATTTTAGAAAATGCCAGGAATTTAATGCTTTATGTAGTCTAATTTTTTGTATTAGTTTGCCTTTGTCATGATGTTATTTACATGTCCCTATCCTGTCCGTGTCCCTGTTTAATTGGATTTGAAACGAGTAGATAATCTACTAAGAACCTTTATTGATGGTTAGTATATAAAATATCTCTCTCAATAATTATTATGAAATATGAAATACATGCATATATTGTCTGTTTTCTTCTACTTCTACTTACATCTAGGACTTTAACGATACTTTATAATAGTAATATTTAAAATTTTCATTAACTACAAATTTTTTTACTTCTATAGAGTATAACAGGACCCCGAATTCTGAATTAATTATTTGAAGTCAAGTAGTTGTCAAATTCCTCTTTAGCCTGAATTTGGCATATAAGTAAGGTTCGACACGTTATTAACTCCAAATACTCAAATCAAAACCCTACTCCGTTATATTTTAACAGAAGACATTGCTACAGATACTCGTAAATGTCAACGTTAATGTGTAATTGTTGTATGTTTGTTTTAATTTTAATGTTTTTTTTTTTTGTATTGTTTTATCTTGGTTTACAATAAAGTATACATAAATAAATAAATGAATATTTATGAAATAACGAAACTAGAGCACCAAAATCCTGGCAAATAAATGTATAAAAGCTAGGCACCACTCTGCAAAGAGTTTTGACTCACGTTGATAACACACAACGGTTCTGGGCGATACTTGGGGTTATTAAGGGCCAGTCTTAGTGCGTCGACTTGAAGCTTCGACCGTTGGTAGAATTTGAAAGAATACTTAATCTGCGAGACAGCAAATGAAAGAAAAAAATGTATAGAATAAAATATAAATTTTATATGAAAACTTACATTTAGAGCAGGTAAAGGTATGTTCTGGGATTTGGGTACGTTCTCCGATTTCCGACGAACGTTATTGCCATCTTCTAACTTTAGTTGTGGACACAAGGCATCGAAGCTATATTTTATCTAAATAGGTTTCAAAAGGTTAGATTGACTGAACATTTGAAAAAAATCCAACGCTTTCTGACAATATGTTCTGAAATTTTAATTATTCTTACCTCTTGATAAACTAAATACATTTAGAAAATTACTTTTTCCTGTTATTAAATAATAAAATATGTAATCATACCATAATCATTTAATCTATAATTAAAAAGTTAAAGTTGACTAGTTATTATTTGTACTTTCCTTATTGTAAAACTGACTGTCTTACTTTATTGGGTAATCAACTCTTTTTACATCAAGCCCCATAATAATTTTATCTCCTCTATTTATTGGACCAAATCTGAAAATTAAGATAGCATTAACTGTCCAGTGTTAAAGAAAGATTAAAACTTACGTAAAAGCTCTTAGAATCCTTCTTGCAGTTGGCTTTAGTAATGCACTTATCTTGAACAGCTTCGAAGACCCGAGGCATGTACGCAATAAGAGCGAGTGTCACGCAAGGGTGGCGGTCAGAACGAAGAGCCATCACTTCCTTTGCCCTGAAACACAACGGCGATGGCAATGTTAAGAAGATCTCCATTATGGAATTTTCTGTAAGAAACAGCACAATGCTTTAACCATTCACTTTTGGGGACAATATCTTCTGAGACTCTAGATTGATATCATTTTATTCTAACACTCATAGCAATTCATTTTCGTCAACGTCATCTTGGATTTTGGTATTGACACCATATTCGTAATAGGCCACCCCAAAAACTATGCAAATAACACCCATGACGAAATGTTGGAAAAATAAATATGCGGAGGATAGGATGAAGCTACAACTCGTTCTGAATTTTTTTTTCGGTTTTTGAGCCTATCAGATATACTCGAAAACTTTTCATGCCTGTGATATAAGGCCTACTTCTATCACATAAAAATAACAAAAGTACGTACCGGTGCTCATGGGTGACCATAGCAAGAGCAGCCTCTGGGAACTTGTAATAAATGGCGTAGTCGATAGCACTCATGTCCAAGTTGTTGTAGCTGAGGCGGCATCCCATGGATAAGAGGAGAGCAATGGAGTTGGGCTTGTTTTCCATTGTAGCCAGGTGAAGTGGTGTGTTCTGAAATAGAGAGCAACATAAGAAGATTAAATTGTGGCTCTTGAACTCTTCAAAATATCAGGCAAGTTAACTATTGGCTCGAGAAAAAAAGTAAAAAGAAACCAAAAGAGCTCTAACACGTACCCCATCCTTATCAGACTGATCCAGCAGATGGGAGTGGACGGAATGCAGTAGTTCAATCGTCTGCGTATATCCTGACATAGCAGCCAGGTGCAAAGGGTTGCGGCCATTATGATCTCTATGCAGTAACGCCCCACGGTTCAGAAGAAGGTGCACGACTCTCGTGTGACCCTCACGAGAGGCGATGTGGAGAGGAGTCAGGCCCTCGCCGTCACTCTCGTTGATGATAAATGTGCCTTTGTCGGAGTCAAGCAGCTGGCAAGCGGTGTGGTAGCGACCGTATCTGGAGTCAGGTTAATTGAAAGTCAGAAATGTTCCTAAGATAAAATTGAGGTTAAGAAAAAGGTTCTGTAATTTGGTTTGTACCGTATATGTAGGACAACATACGGGAGAGAGAATATGCGTAGTGTTTACCACATCCGGAGTTTTCCAAGCGGGGTCAGTTTTTTTACGTACATCAAACCACGCTAACCTCGATCAGTTGAATCCTTGCGTATTCTCCTATTCATATACACCCGCAAGTTGTCTAAATGCTTTTTGTTTTTTTGCTTTTCTTTTGACTAAATGCTGACTGTCCATTGGGCGTAGTCCGTAGTCCTCAACAAATGGTTAAAAATGCTTACCAAATGGTTTAAAATTTCGGTAAAACATGTTTATTCAGCAATTGTTAGTTTAACAAATGTTCAAATAATTTTACATACTTTCACTATTTGTTAAGTTAGCAACTGATGCAAATACAGGATTTTACTGAAACCATTGGTTAGCAAATTTAAAACTAAGGATAAAAAAACTGAATCTTACATGCATTCGATCATTTGTACGCATGTGAGTGACCCAGGTAATAACTATGCAAAGAGATGAACTCGTTTTAAGAAACTTATAAGTGAAGATCTTTACCCAATGACAAACAATGAAAACACTTTTGTGAGGCATTATTAACATGCAAGTCTTGTAGATTTTCTGTAAACTAAGAATAAAGAACAATTATAAGAAGCATCTACTATTCCGTATTATATTTTCATTTGTATTGTTAAAATAATCGACCACACGTGCGTGTGGAACGATTCGTCAAAAATACTAAAAGATTCCTGTGATCACTAACATTCAAAGATGGGGGTTATTATAAAGCATTTCATGTTACGAAACCATATCGCCATCTATTTCGACGCCAGCGCCATCTAGTGAAGAGGGTTTGAACTATACGTACTAATTTTCTGGAGTAAAACAGGTTGAACGAGAAATTTAATATTTAAGTTGTAAGACCTATGCATATTTTTTATGAACACAATAACAATACTTGGTTTTGAATCTTGCAGTAGTTAGGTACATACTTTCATATACGTACGGACTTTCATTCTCGCGATATTTTATTCTGACAGTCTCAGAGTCCGCAAATGATTTTTTATGGTAGTTAAAAATAAAACAATTAGTAATACTTTGTTTTTTAACGACAAGCTTTTCCAGTGGCTTCCCACCCGTAGAACACCGTTTATTTTCTCATAATACATGTAGCCTATCGATGACACTCAGCGATACTGCATGATTATGTGTATTTAGATATCACTGCAATATTTTTTTGTACATAATCGGATCAGCATCTATTTCCAACAAATAATTGTATCTCCTTGCTTAACATAATTTTAGATTGATTTTATCACATACGTAAAAATGTTCATACGCTTGTGAGAAAATCAATCCGTGTGTTTCTGTGTATGTGACCCGGATAAGAACTATGCATGGTAATGTGTGATGTATAGTAAATGACCTTGTACTCATTGTAAGCAATAGGGATATTTCCTGGGCAGAAAAACGATAATTATATTTAGTCCGTCAGTGAGATTATAAAATAATATTGGACACGTATTCATTACTTTATCAAATAAATAAAATTACAAAAATAAAGCGCATCAAAATTCAGGAGGGGGGCTTGTGACGTCACTTTGTCAGTATAAAGTGTTATAGCACACCGTGAAGTCACACGATATTTCAACGCACTGTATCGTCGTAATTTGTCATGGCAAAAGAAAAACGACATTTACAATATTTTTAGGTAATCTAACTGACGGACTAATTAAAAATAACGTTAACGTTTTAGGGACACTTTTACTATGCGCACAGCTTAGGAGTGTAATTCTCTGCCGGAGTCTGTGTTTTCCGATAGCTACAATCTAGGGGTCTTTAAGTCAAGAGTGTGTTTTATCTAGGCAAGCGTGCTTCACCGTCGACCACATCATCGCTTACCATCAAATGAGATAGTGTTCAAGCGCGAACCTAATGATATTAAAAAAAAGAAAAACAGTTTATATTTTTTGTCAACGTCCCTCTTAGTAAGTAAAGCTCAAAACAGCTGAGGGTCTAGACAAATTATCATTCTATCATCGATGGCGAATGTCGAGATGCCAAAATATAAGAGATTGATCAAATTTCAATAGCACTTGGCAGTCTCATTTTTTTTTAAATATTTTATTAATGGTTATCGCGACCCTTTCATTACTGGAATGCCACTTGTCTAGAGCTTCCGATGTGAAAACTGACAGCACACATACCTAGCAGCAAAGTGCAGAGGACTCTCATTGTTATTGTTCTTCAAATTGATGCAAGCACCCAGTCTGATGAGGTTCTCCAGCGACCTGATGTGACCTTCACGACTAGCGTAGTGGAGAGGCGAGCAGCCCGCACTATCTTTCTCATTCAGAAGTTGCGCGAGGCTCTTGTCACAGCGGTTCTGTAATGTTAACTGTTTAGTGCAACATACGGTCATGAAATGGGATTAGTCAATGGCAATAGACATCACAAGCTTTGACATAAATTAATGTTAGGAAGAAAGAAACAGGTTTAGTTTGTTTGACAATTATATAGCATGCAAAATCATGTCCTTTGTCACTAATATATTAGCAGAGCGTAAAGAACAAGTATTTTGCATTTATAAACCACAACAGTAAAAATTTCAATGTATTTACAAAATGAGGCAAGCAAGTAAGTGGTCAAAATACTAAAAGACTAGTTACAATAACAATTAATAAATCTATTATGATGTAGAGAATCTACTATTATCCAGGGAGAATAGTAGGATATGCCTCGTAGCAGTTTTCGGAATTGTGAATTATTTCAAGATAATAAATCTCTAGAGAGTTATTTTATAGGTTAATCTGTTTTCGCCTTTTACAATCCCTACCATATTTTCCATTGTATTCCTTACACACATGTATTCTAGATCATTTTTAGTTTATCCTTGCTGCTCATATACAAGTCTGGAAAAAAGGCAATTCGAAGGGCAAGGTTTAACCATATTAGCAGAATCGCGAAGAAACTTGCGTCATACCGTGCAGGTAGCAAGGCGTTTTGGTCCCTGGCTAAGTTGGTTGAATCAAACTTCTGTTGCCCCTCATTACTACCACTGCTGAGGCCTGACGGGTCGCTGGCCCACTCCACTGAGGACAAGGCAAACTTGTTTGCCTCCCTCTTTGCGGCATCTTCGTGTCTGAATACTGATGGCGCGCCTCTTTCTGCTGTTGGTTGGGAGACGAATATGTCGAACATTCACATGGGATACCAGAAATTGTGCTTAAAACTTGTGCGCCTGAATTGTCTCCAATCTTGACACGCCTATATATAGCCTTTCGATAGTGACTGGAAAATTGCCGAAGGCTTCAAAGCAAGCTTAGGTTCAGCCCGTGCCCAAGAAGGGTAGTAGACCTGACCCGGCCATCCATCCAGACCCATCTCAATAATGTCCACACTCTGTAAGAGTCATCATCATCATCAACATCATTTCAGCCGAAAGACGTCCACTGCTGGACATAGGCCTCCCCCAGGCGTCGCCACATTGACCGATCCCGTGCGTCTCGCATCCAGCGCCTTCCCGCAACCTTAACCAGGTCATCGGAAGAGTATGGAACGAGATATCGGGTCTGTAAGAGTATGGAACGTGTATTGAATAGTAAGCTCCTGGCATACCCAGAAGACTACGATATACTTAATGACAGCCAATACGGCTGCCGCCGAAAGCAGTCAACTGGGGATTTTCTAGCGTATGCCATTCACATCTGGAGTGAGGCAAGGATACATAGCAATGTTGACAAGGATAAAGTATTAACGCTGGAGTCCCTCAGGGGTCGGTGCTCTCGGCAACGTTGTTCTTGTTGCACATTTATGACCTGCTATAACCCGGAACCTTTGGGTACGCAGACAGTTCTGTTGCTGAGAGATACGTATCCGGCGCACGGGCTACTGGGTCCAGATCCGGTCTCTTCAGGAGGCCATGGTTCGGCGCTTGAACCTGTCTTTGGAGGCAGTCTCCGAAAGGGACAATGCCAATCTAGTCAGTTTCAATGCTGCTTAGACCTCGGCGTGTCTTTTTCTGCAAAAAAGAGTCAATTCTACCCGGTTCCATCTTGCCGCGGTGTAACCGTGGCGATAACGGACCATCACGACCTTCTTGGTGTTACATAAATGATATCTCTTACATCTAATAATATATACCCTGTAATCTCTGATATTCAGAGCCGAAAGTTATAAAGCATTTCATGTAAAGAAACCATATCGCCATCTTTTTTGACGCCAACGCTATCTAGTGAAGAGGGGTTGAACTGTACGTCCCCATTTTCCGGCGGCAAACAAGTTGGACTTGAAGTTTAATACCAAAGTTCTACACCTATAAATATTTATTAATTTGCTTGATATTTGGATTTGCGGACGATTTTGTTGATGCACTATAACTTCTCCTTTGCTTCCCTTTTTATACGCGCTTGTACATTATTATATTTAGTTTGCATATTTGGTTCATAATACTTTACTTACCTACTTAAATTATGTTGGATTAATTGGGATAACATGATCAAAATAAAACAAGGAATACTAATACGAACCTTGCAAGTAGCTGCGAACTCCTCAAGCCTACCACCATTCATCACGACGAGGTGCAGAACATTGCGAGAGTTGATGTCCTTCAGCTCGATATCGGCACCGAGACGTATCTGGAAAGCGATTTGTGATTTATCATTATTATGAACAGATAAAATGCGGATACATTCATATATACTATTACATGTGCATTTGAACATAGCTTGCCTATATTCTCTTAAATGCAATGGTTCACTGACAGACAACGCACAGCCTACTTTGCTGGTTTTAAAATAAAATTTGGTCCATGATTTGGATATACTTATAGTCTAAGTGAGCACGAAGGAATAACTTCTGAAAATTCACCACATATAGCGGATAAATACAAGCAGCGAATTTCCAAACCTTCATCTTTTCAGCCGATATCTATACATCTATACTAATGTTATAAATGTGAATGTAAGTTTGTTTGTTACGCTTTCACGCAAAAACTACTGAACCGATCATCATGAAACTTTGTACATATATTCTTGGAGGTATTAGAAGTAACATACGAAACATTAAAAAAATAATAATAATAATAATTATGGCTTCACTGCGAGCGAAGCCGCGGGTAAAAGCTATTATAAGATATATAAGATAGAAAATACACGAGAGCAAAACTGGTAAACCGTTTTTTTGTACACAGCAAGACTTCGATATATATCTAAAAATACTTCTGAACAAGAAACGATTTATCACGCATGAAATAAATTAAAAGACCGCGCAATCATGTTGAAATGGAAAGGACCTTACGTACTGATGGCGGCATTTAAATTGCGTAGATAGGCGCTGTCGGTCGAACATCACGTAATTTATAAAAAAAAATCAAGAGCATTATGGTCGCAAAGGCACAATCAGAATTCTTATCGTGCCTTTCCAGACTACGTACAACAGAATTATCATGTTTTCTCTCACTAAACTGACTACGACCATTCAGCGTGTAATTTGCTCAAAGAAGGGGTTTTCGTACAGTGATCTTAGAGTCTGAGCAAGTAATAAAGGTTCTCTGTTAAATTAAGGTGACCCGGCAAACACTTTGTCCCATACAGCCTTTATACAATCGATGATGCGGGTTTGAAACAAACCATTTTCCGGCATTTATAAGCATTATCTCTAAAGGTTCGTGCAGATTACAAAGTTTTAATCTGTTAATGTGTTTATATGAGACTTATTTGTTGTTAAAATATTAAACAGTCATTAAGGTTAGAACAAGGGCTAAAAGGCTAAATGCCTGGTACACAATAGAAAGCTTTATTGATGCACCCATTTACCAGAACAAATTTAATACTTTACGAGCAATATTTTCTTATTACATTGAACAAATATTTTTGTTTGAGGGCTGTAATTAAAACTCGACCCACATCATCGTTAAAAGGAAAAGACATCCTTGCAATCTATCTTCGCAGATTCAATATAAACAGTGAACATTTGTACGTGCCAAACGCAACCAAATAAGGAAGCATGCAGACAGTAGACTGATTAACAACACAGCATTCTAGCCGGTGTCTAAAACATATTAAATATGCACATGTCAACAAATCGATATAGATTTGTCGTCAATGCAGAATTAATTGTTGGCCAAATGCCTATACTTCCACTTCACTATCTATTATCTGAACTGACAGTACCACTTAGCATGATACAACATCATTAGTCTGAGATCTCAACGCTAAACGTTGTGGATGAAAAGGTTTTTTGCGCTGAAGACGAAACAACTAAACTGTTGGCTATACAAATGGGCTGTCTGCGGACGCCTTAATGCTTACATACGACTGGTCGATACAAGACTCGCCTCTGTCTCATGAATGATAGTGCCAATTTGTCGTATGTCAGACTACCATGGACGACACTTCATCAGAGACAAATGTGCGCAGACTTATGGCAATTGCGTTGCAGCATCGAGACATTTGCAAATGTGTCCATATTTTAGTGACATCCTCTTCTCCAAAACATTAGTTCCTCCTCTCCACCAAATTCTTGTATAAAAAATTTATATAAACTTTAGAAACTTGATCAGAATTTCTCAGAGTCTTTTGAGACTGGCTCCGTTTTGTTAAATAACTTTGTGTAATTGAAGCTCAAAGAGAACAATTAGACGGAAGTGGGCTGCACCGTGTTGGAACTAAGCGAGTGTAACTTGTTTACTATTTCCAAGACAAACTGAGAGTGGCTTCTGTGTACCTAATTACGATTCTGCTACATTATCAAAGTATAGTTTGTTTAAACTTTTTGTCACTAAAGGTTGTTGACATCTTATTGGAATCAGTAATCACCTACTCTGAAATACGTGAACATTGGGTAGAAATAACTTAATTAGATACTCTTCATCTGTCTTCTTCCTGTCCACCTTCATCATCAACATCATAATTTCAGCCGATCGTCGTCCACTATTGACTACTGATTTCTTACGTCAGACTTTAAACTTATTTTTTTTTTTTGTATTTTACCTGATTATTATATTATATTAAGTTGTGGGTCTTTTAGTCTGTGCTAAATAAATGTGTTTTCTTTCTTTTCTTTTCTTTCCTTCTTACTGGACATAGGTTTCCTCCAAACATAGATAAATCGACCGATCCTATGTTTCATGCACCCACATCATCACATCACATCATCAGCCTATTAGTGTTCCCACTGCTGGGACACAGGCCTCCTCTCTGTGAGAGGGAATGGGCCGTAATCCACTACGCGGGCCCAGTGCGGGTTGGTGGATGTCACATGTCTTCGAATTTTTGGTTCTAGGACATGCCGGTTTCCTCACGATGTTTTCCTTCACCGTTTTGAGAGCAGGGCTGAAGAAATAATTTACACAAAGTAAAGCGCCTGCCTGGGCTCGAACCCACGACCTACAACTTGTAAGTCGCGGCCGATACCACTGGGCCACCACTTCTCTCATACCACTGGGCCACCACTGCTCTCATCATCATGTCATCATGCATTCAGTCATCACCATAACCACTTCATCAAAACATTATTAGAGATACTTACCAAAGTCTGCACAGTCCTCCAACCAGCTCTCGAAGCAGCCAGCAGCAATGGCGATCTGCGTTCTTTATCCAGAGGATTGATATCAGAACCCTCAGTTATGAGATAGTTCACGATATCAGGGTGATCGAACATCGCAGCGCAGTGGACCGGAGTCATCTTCTGGACGTCACATGACGTCAGGCAAGCGAGCTTCTCCGTCGGCTGCATTGTGAACATCAGCTTGACGATCTCAAGGGCACCCTGGCGATTATTAGGTAAATAGTGAAGAAAAGGCACAAAGCACAATCGTACTGAGTAAATAAGAAGGACATGGAGGGCCAACCTAAAGTAAATGGAAAACACGATCTCAAAGGAACAAGTAACAGAACCGCTCACGAAGTTCAAATAAAAAAAAGCTCTAGAAAAAACTCATGGAGAGAGAGAATGAGAGAAGTTTTCAGAGAAAACATACCTGAGCGCAAGCCAGGTGCACCGGTGTTGACAAATCATACTGCTGCGTAGATATCTTCGCTCCAGACTTAAGACAAAGCTCAACCGCCTTTATGTCTCCTCCGTGGACAGCCGAATGTAACGGCACATTCCCTTCATTGTCATACAAAGATATCATTGAATCCCTAGAACAGCCCTTGGATTCTCCCCACTGTAGGAACACTTCCATAGTTCTGGATGAGGCGTTCTTAGCTGCCTCGTGGATCGGGTAGTATCCGTTGTTGCAAGCTTTCTTGAGTTCAGCGCCTAAGTCTGTGATCTGTGTTGATTTAAACTAGCATAAATATATTGTTTTTTTTTTTAAATGAAAGATTAGAATTTGTTTTTAACAAAATATGGAAATAAAATTTTTGATTCAATTTGTCGAAATTTGGATGATTAAATTTCAGTTTATAATTAAGTATTGCTTTTTTGAAAGTGCTGTTGCCAAATGTTAATGGTTTTTTTTTGTTACGTCAATGATCATCATCAGCCCCTTAATATTCCCACTGCTGGGACACAGGCCTCCTCTGTATGAGAGGGCATATACTCGAACAGTTTCTGGCAAGATCTCAACCAAATCTATACGTTACCAATATTTTTGCGCAGATATCATGATCGTGAATCGCTGCAAAGTGGAGCGCAGTACGGCCGTGTTCACCTCCAAGCTCCACATTGAACTGATCCTTATACTTCGCGAAGGTTTGTAGTACCGAGACCTGTTGAAGAAAAAATTGTGATGTTCATTCAGAATACTCCTGGTTTAGCAGTTTCGCAGGCTTGTGTGCGTCCATAACTAATCATTTCATAGAGCAGATCAACGTAACAGTTAATCGTTGTTGCGCACATTGCACATAAAAAATAAATTAAAATTTAAAAAGTTAAATTAAAAAAAAATGGAATCCGCGACACATTTTTTATTTCATGCTACATAATTTATCTATTATTAGACACGCTTCGATCGACAATCAATTGAATACGTAATAATGACACGATATCTTGCCAAAACACCCCGATCCAAACAAAAAAACGCCCATAACTTTTGAACGGGTGATCCGATTCTCAACAAGCATAGCTAAGAACACTCTTGATAAAGTAAATGACTTACAAACAAAAAAAAACGAGGTCAAAATCGGTTCATCCGTTTAGGAGCAATGATGTCACATATATACAAACACACAGGTACACAAGTCAAACTTATAACACCCTTTTTCCGTCGGGGCTTAAAAATAGAATGTCACTTCACTTTTTATCTTCTAATGGTCAATATGCATCGAGGTAATGAAATATCCTGTTAATGAAGCTTCGATCTTTAGTACATTCGAGCAAAGGCTTTCGAGATTTGAGCTTGATCCTAATTAATCCAAGAGTTGAAGCAGAAGAAGTATTATATTATTGAAAATAATCTTACCCTGTTCAACTCGGTAGCCAGATGAAGCGCACCTTGGCTCTTGTCATTCAAGATGCTGGTATCGACACGACTGTAACAGAATAAATAAGAAATCTGGATCTATTTTCTCTGCGAGTTGGGATTTTTAGAAAAAAAACCGTAAAATCAATTCGTACAAGTCACAGATAATATAATATTAGCATACAGATGCCTCATCCCATGCAAAGAAACCGTGCCAACGTAACTAGCGTGTTTCATCTGATTTTACCGGTTGTATCGGTTCCGCTCCGATCCGTTCCACGGATATAGATGGTGATCTATCTATCGCCGTGGAACGGAATGGAACGCGATCGATTTACAAAAAATAATCAGTATAATCAGTATAGAACGTCGGCACGAGATACCACTGGTACAAGTACAGCCTCGAAAACACAGCAGTGTTTAATTACAAAAACAACTAACTGTATTTTTCTATAATCATAGTTTTGAGATAATATATATTGGTTATTTGCCAAATATGTCTAGAATATACAACTTCCCAAAAAACTATATTGTCTTATGGTGAAAAGAACATCAGTTTATTATTTTCTGTGATATTCCAAAGTAGTACTTCGCGAAAAACCGTAACCACGACTTTCTTTACAGAGACCGCGTAAGCTGATTTAAGTCATAATTTGTGTGTATTTAAAATACACATAAAAGTTTTCTAATAAACTTTCTATCTAACACTGAAAACATGGTGAAACATCATCCAATACATTTAAAGGTTAGTAGTTCCAAATGTCAGGCAGTGACAGTATGTGAAATTCAGAACTTAATAGCAGGCACTCCTGCTGCAGACAGTATGTCGCGTGGGCGCAAACGACGTTGATTTAAGGGCCTTCCACCGCTTTAGTGCCGTGAAACGATTCTTTCTAAAGCATACTACTTAGTCTTGACTGGGTTAAAAGGTTTGAAAAAAATAAAATATATATTTATTATTGATTTATGTAAATTATTTGTGAAGCAAGTTTTTTTTCGTGATATAATAGTTTTGCTTTAATATATTTTATAAAGGGTTTTTCAATACGGGCGGGTAGTTTTGAAATTAAATAAAACAAGCTGCAACAAAATTCTATTTTTATTTGAAAGGCCCACTTGTGCCATTAATCAAATGCTCGCCTCGGCTATTTACAGTAGCACGGATCCGAGTGATCCAATTTTCAATGACTCGTCTGCATAGAGCCGGCTGAATTTGAGCGATGGACTGTGCGTGTGTGTGTGAGATCACCTTCAGGGCTTCGGTTGATTGTGGTTTATTTGCATAAACCTGCGATTTCAAGAAACCCCACAAGAAAAGGTCTAGCGGGGTCAAAAGACCTTGGTGACCAATTCACAACCTAACCCTCAAATCGTTCATGCAGAAGTTTTATTATTTGAACGTGTTGTTCAATCTTTTAACTTGCCATGGAGAGTTGGCATAAGTAACTGAATAATAATCAAAAGATTTGGTAGATGTTACCAAAATAAAAAGGCCTCCACGGGCCGCCAAAATCTATCCGCGCCAGTTGAAAAACCCTTTATAATAATCTTCTCACAACCTGGATGTCGTCCTCCTCTTTGTGAGAGAGCCACACGAGCCCGGTTTCTAGAACATGTATATAGAACGATGTTTTCGGAGAAGCACCATTAAATAGAAGATCTATTTAAGACCAAATCACAATCAAGCAGACTACAAGGCAGCACCCAGTTTAAGAAGACCTTTCGTCTCTCAAAGCCACCTTTCCAGGTAAACAAACTATATCAGTTACGAATTGGAATGTCTCCTAAGCACATGCACATTTGTACAGTGCAGGATTCATAAAATCAAGAGATCTCTGATGTCAATCAAAGATGACGAATAAGACATCAAATTTTGAAGCATCACTATAATTTCATTTATTGAGGCTATAATTGTAGCTGCTGTTTTGACTGGTAAGTGTCGTAAAAACTAGAGATTCGTCCAAAAATGAACCCAATTCATTTATTACGACAGCCGAAATACATAGAACAATTAACTACGCCCTCGTGTGAAGTCAAATTCAATATAAATATTTTGTTGTAGGTACAAGACTTTCGTTTTTATTTTGCTTTCCGTCCAATTTTCCCGAAATATAGTTCGCTACAGGCACACGTGCATGTCATGTCATTTCCAATTTTATCATACTCGTGGTAAAGTCTATTTATAGTCGAGGAAATGTGGTAATTCAGATTCATGTGGTCTGGAGTATAATTTTTATATTTTATTAAGGCTGCACGCGAAAATTAGACGGCGGCGGCGTATGGCTGCGTTTTCACTTGCAAGCAACTTGCACGCAAGTTTGTTTACATTGCGGGCACCATATAACGGTTGATCACATTATACCTCGGTAAGTGGCCCCTTATCCGAGATAAATATGATGTGATTCGACATATTGACTAGATTGCAAACCTGACGAAGGTAATGAAATATAGAATACTGTACTAAACAAGATGAGTAAAGGTGATGTTAGAAATATTTATTTTTCTATGAACTGTTTCGATGTATCAAATGCATATCATGTTTATATGTATCATAAATAAACTTTGCATCCTATGACACAATTACTGATATAGATTTATCATGAATCTAATAATGTGATATATTTATTTTTCGTTGCCAAGAACCCATCCTGGAAAAACTATTACAATTTTTATCTAAACAATAGCTATCCCACGCGGCTTTGCTCCCGTCAACTGGCTACCTACCTACCTTACATACATGAATGTTGCGTAACTCTAACCGCTTACGCAGCGCACGCAACGAAAGCTCTCAAAAAGGAATAATTTTACCCGTTTTTGCAACATTTTTCATTTAGGCTCCACTCCTATTGGTCGTAGCGTGATGTTATAGAGCTTATAACCTTCCTCGATAAATGGACTATCCAAAACAAAAATAAATTTTCAATTCTAACCAGTAGTACCTGAGATTAACGCGTTCAAACAAACAAACAAACTCTTCAGCTATAACAAGCAACTTCAGCTTATAACATTAGTATAGATAATTGGTATCAATTTCGTAATAATTCAATTTTTTCAAAAAGTTTTTTAAAGAAATATACCAACTACCTGTTAGAGAAGGCCAAGTTTGAATGTTAGTAGTATGTTTAAAGTAAATATTTGCTGCTTACTGCTGTAGCAAGAATTCGAGAGCATCCAAAGCGACGTTTTCCACAGCCACGTGAAGAGGAGTGTTGCCGAAGTTGTCTTTAGCGTTCAAATCTGAAACAAATATTTTCTTATTAAATACTACTTATAAAATCAGCACGGTAGTTGATTCACTGACAATACATGGCTAAAATCATTTCATTCAATCTTCAAAAACAAAGCTGGCACACGTGGTACCATTGTTCATCCCGTCATTTTCTGTTCTCAATTTTTTTCCTATATGTGTGGTACCTGTTCCTACAAATTCCATCTATAAATACACACACTGGCAAAATTAGCGGAACAAACAAAAATGATCGTATAACTTTTTTTCACCTTTGCATGGTAGTTTTATTTTGTTTTATAATAAAACCAATTATTCCTTATTGACAAAACTCTTGAACGTCAACTCTCATGCGATTGTTTTCATTTTATTCGAACTTACATAATTTTGAGAGAATTTCTCTTATTGCCACTTTATGGTTTTGTTTTAAAATTTCGAAATTTTTCATTAGCGTACTGAGTTATTTGTTTTATTTTTAAGTTATAGATTTTTTTTTTAGTTTAAGAACTTCATTGTGCCCAACTGAATCTAAGCTGAGGCGGTCAGGGCTTTTTTTAGGGTTAAACTTACAGAATGATGTGCTGATTCATCGTTTGCCTGTTACAACCGTTTATTGCAGTTTACAATGATTTAGAGACACTAATGCTTTTGAGTGGAGATCAGTGCAAGGCAAAAAACCATGTACTTCTAACAGGAATATCGTTTCATTCAGTTTCGTGTTCGCAAAACCCGCATTTAAAGGTCGTTCAAGCCAAAAATATACTGGAGGAAATTCAAGGTGTAAGAGTAAGTGAGCTTATGGTACGAAAGAGGTTGAAAGAAGCTGGTTTTGGCTTTTAAGTACTCGCTGGAGGTCAAAAACTTGAGGAAACACAAAAGAAAATAATAAATTTCGCTCTGGAACAACGAATTTCGTCCACGGACTATTGCAGTAAAATATTGTATAGTGATGAGTATGGAATTAATTTAAATCGAGTTGACGAACTGTAATGAATGTGTTAACATGAACAAAAACAAAATTATCTGTCAATATTTTAACCTACAGTAGCATATGGTAGAAGACCAATAGTGGATACAGGTTGGATATGTTTGGGCGCTCGAACGGACTTGGTCGTGATAGATGGAAATAATCTTTTTGCAGATTGCTAAAGAAGACTTATTTAAGATTAAAATGTGATGCGATTTGCCAATTTATCTATGGTCACTTTTTATTGATCTCGGTTAATGCTCGACCGAATAACACTTTTTTAACCGCAGCCCCTCTTTATAATGTTAATATCGCAGTTTTGAAATCGTCAGCGAAGGCACCAGTTATGCATCCGATAGATCTTTCCTAGGACCTGCTAAAACAAAGATAAAAATTCATAAGCCCTACACCTGTCAATGTGGGTGAACTGCGAAACGTCATTGCATAGAAATGGTAGAGACTACCACAGGAAACAATGAATAAAATTATTTTCAACATATCAAGGCGGATGAAAACTTTAATAAGAACACATAGAGGAAACACTGATCAATCACAAATTTATAAAAAAAAAAATTTTTTAATTATTTTTTTTAAACTTTCCTTGATAACCTTCAAAAATCAACAATGTGCAGTTTTCCCATAAAATCATATTACTCCCAAAGATTGTACTAAATGCGATCCCATAATTATTTTTAAGTGAGGAAAAGTGTCTTAATATAAGTTTTAAAAAAAATCGTATTTAAAAAAAAACTGTATTTTTATTTTGTTCCGTTATTTTTGCCGGTGTGTGCAGTCAGTTTTGGCTGGTTAAATGTTTGCTGAAAACTTTTGCCAACACGAAATATTTTGCCGATATTTTTGACTGTTAAATTGAAAACGTTTTAAAACTAGTAAGTGACCCTGGCTCAAAATTGAAAAAACGCCGCTGTCAATCAAATATTGATTTTGAATGTTTTGGAAAAGTTTTTTGGTTAAATGTTAAATTGTTCGATGTAAACTTTTGACAGCATGTAGCATGTTACATCCAAGCATGCTACATTTCCCAATTGTTTTGACAGTTTAATTGAATACAAGTGAAAATAAACAACCTTTGCTTAACACTGAAAAAGCAACTCGAGACATTTTTCCAATATTTTTTTCAGTTTATTTGAACGCGTGTAAACTTGCTTAAAATAGAAAAATCTCACGAACGGATAATATCATTCGGTTGCCTGTTAAGAAATGTAAACACCCCACACGGCAGCAAATTAGCCACGAAGTCTTGATTGAGAAAACCTACATCCATCTATAATTTTGCACAATCACAGAAACTCACCAAAACAAAACGAAAGAAAAATGGTGAGTTACACTCTCGTTTCATTCTCTCGTTAGTCAGATCCAGGCTACAACTAAATGACGTCAACCGAGATTGGCACCCAGATCCTTACATCCGTCCGTCGAAGTGTAATTGAGTTTCTGCCAACATACCTACTATCCCTTTTGCGAAGTTCCTCCACGGTTACAAAAACAAAAAATATCCGTGATCTATTTCGCCTATGTTGGACATACTCCCCCAGCAGTACAATTTCAAGTTTGTAGTGTAATTAAACGCATTGAAGCGCATTTGTCATTGGAAAAGTTATAAACTGCGATTGAAATGGTCCTATGTCCTTGATACGTTCCTATCTGAGCGTATTTAATGATTCCCTTAATTGCTCCCAGTGGCTAGAGGCAAATAGTTTAAATGACCTCGATAGAACTTACATAGGTAATAGAGAACGCATCTGCAAATAATGAGATCCTGAGGTCAGTGTTATTGAGAAAATTCTCTTGTCTGGACACAGTAATATTTAAAAGGATCCAAGATCAAAAGAACTTACAGTAAATGAGTAATTAAATTGTGAATATAAAGAATCGAGCCGCACCTACATATATGTACCTATCGTGGTTACGTCAAAGAAAACGTAGCGACAAGGGTTTGACATATCCTGAGGTGCTTGAGGAGTGGAAAGGTATACCATGGCCATTACTACAATCCCAGAAGTACGGTCGAGGTCTCCAGCTACATCTTGGTTGCCAATTTCCACGCAAACCAGCCAGTAAAAGTAATAAAGAAGTGGGCGCTCTGAACCACGCTAGTGTTCCCTAGTCAAGCCGGAAATGAGTAACAAGAATTCTCGCGGGAGTTCGGATCCTTGCAATCAATTATCCATATCATTGTCAATAATCCCATTAAAGACAAAGGCTATCAAAGACAAACTCCATAGATGGGGGTTGTCGGATGGTTGGGATCATCAGTGCTTGTGTGGCGTCTCTCTGCAGTCCATGGCCAACCTTTCATCTTGTGCCACATGCCCTGTCGTCTGTTCACGTGAGTGCCTTGTGACTGCGTCAGCGGAGAGCGTTGCCATGGCTGAATACTGGCCCAGGTAAGGCATTTAACTAAAAAAGAGTCTGTTTGTCATCGACGCGCTAAGAAAAAGAGCCCTGTAAATGACTTTCTTGCACTGTTTGTAATATTCTTATAATCTTGAACTATATTGAGGCACAATATTGGTCCAAGATTTACCTCAACGTGTGTGCAATACCTATTCAATATTTTTTTATGCCGGCAGAAACTGGACTTGGGTAAATCGAGGTTAAAGGGAGGAACGTCGATAGTAGGTACTATATACTTAGTTTAGTAAGTTATTCAGATAATCCATAACGCATTGGTCCACCTTATTAAAGGGTGATATATAATAGGACTGATGGAAGGGTCCTAATACAAAGGGAATGTTATTGTTAAGTATGTAATTTGGGTTTTGAACTTTTTAGTGCTGACTTTTGAACAAAATCTTAAAAAATATCGTTTAAGTATCTTTTCTTACCAAACTCGTATTCACTAACACTACGTTACTAAAAGTATGACAAAATTAAAGTGCAAAGGAATAATAATAATCGAATTGGTACTGGAAAGTTATATTACTAAGAAACTTCAACTGAAAGTAATTCTAAGCCTTACTTTGTCATAGGTAGATCGCTGGCAGTATTGCCACGTAGGATAGCAATGCTGTTTCTCTGGCCGAAGGAAAGCCTTGTTAATATTAAATGGTCATATGAAACATTTTAGATTGTTGGCAATGACCACGTAACATTCCGGCAGCGTTACGTTTGTTAATCCCATACATTTTTAATCCTCGACGGAAAAAGAGGATCGTTATAAGTTTGACGTATGAACCTGTGTGTAAGTGTATTTATGTATTTGTGTACCATAACTCCAAAACGGATGAACCGATTCCGATTTCATTTTTAGGGTTCCGTACCACGAAAGAAAAATCAGAACCCGTTATAGGATCACTTTGTTGTCCTTCCGTCCGTCCGTTTGTCTGTCTGTCAAGACTCTTTTGCTCAGGAACGCGTGGTGAAATATACCGTGGCTGGCGGGAATACATTGATATCTCGACATACATGTTTTTTTTTTATTCGTTTAGACGCTTCCTACGCCTGTGTTTTTATAGGAAAAAATTGACAACCCGAAATATTCATAATTTTTTGAGATTTTACTTTCGGTAATAACAGAATATCTCAGTCTTGAGGGTTCACTGCTTAACAAAACGATATGTCAAACTAATGAATCCGGGTATATTCTGTTCACACATTGATATAACGTTTTATCAAGTTATGCTCGCTAACCAAAACAAACATTATTACTATACAAAACTTGATAACTCAACTTGTACATTTAACATTTTATTGTTTTAATCATTTATAAATTGATATAACGTTTTATCATGTTATGCCCGCTAACCAAAAGACACATTAGTGTTATACAAAACTTGATAGCTCAACTTGTACATTTAACATTTTATTGTTTTAATAATTTGTAAGTTAATATCATTACATATTATATTGTGTACAAACAATGTACAAACCTGCCAATCTTGAAACATGATAAATAATTAGTATGCAGGTATCAAGATACTTGTTGGCTTTACTTTATTAATATTCAACTGGTAAACCTCATTTCCAGATAGTACAATAATAAATACAATAAAGCATTTAGAGATATCTAGTAAGCATCTATCTAGGTAAGTATCTATCTAGGTAAGCATAGGAATCTGTAAAAAAATTTTTGCAAATAAATGTGTGATTTATAATTTCACTCGAAGCTTAAAAGGCCATTTATAGTCTTATTTTTACTTATGTTCTTCGCACAATTTATTTTTTGTGTCTAAATTAATAATAAGCCGTTATCAATATAGGTATTATATCATAAGTTCAAACACAATTGAACATTACCAGTTATCCAGTTATGGCCGACTGAAGACAGTTAAATTAATTATGATATCTATAGATATCACAATAGGTAATGTCTACATATTTGAACATTTTTGAATATATTTAGTTATTCAAATAAATCCGCAAATCCAAATTAGAGTATATTGAGATATCATGAAATCTTCATAAAAAATGATAAAATATATTTAGTTGATGCTATTAGACCATACTTTACGATTTCATACACTATGGTTTATAGTACAATGCGTAGGTAATAGATTATCTGTACCCCTTGATGAGATGCAGAGAAATAGAAATGGCGCGAAAAATGACATGTTATTGACATTTAATCGTGAAAATAGCGTCAACGTGCCGAAAGTGTATTTTACAAGTTTATGTTGTTCTGAGTATTTGGTTGAACGTTGGTTCCATTCATCAATAAACTTATTTGTGTGAGTTGTATAGTTCTTTACATGCAATGGAAGACAAGGATAATGTGAGTACCTTTTTATTCAGTAAATAGGACGTATTAAAATTATACGAAGAAAGAGGTATTTTATTGTTTTCTTAAACTATCTACGAAGTACGATTTTGTTTCAGAATCAGCTTGAGATTGAGAAGTTAATGCTTAGGAAGCGCAAGTTGATAGAACTTCGAGAAGAAATAAAGGTGAAATCATCTTTCAAGGCAATAAAAGTAAATGAAGAAGGTAAGATACCTATAACATTGTTTTGTTATTTAACTAGTGAACGCCCGCTTTATTTACGTTTTTCACTCTTAAGGAATTACCGCAAATCCTTTCTTAGTGCTTGCTTACACCCTTATTAAACCTAAGATTTTGCACGTGCATGCAAAACTGAATAGTTTAGGTACTTCTAACCATTTAAGCTGGGGGTTCTCTATAAATCATTTAGTAGTTATGTCAATCACCGAATTGTTCTAAGGCATTTTTGCTTGATACAATTGCATGTTTTACCATAGCTCATTAAGTTACCTATTTTGTGAGCTTGTGCCCAGAAGTCTGAATTTCGATTTCCTTGCTCTCGTTTGTCTACACATTTACCTACATGTTGTTTGTAACTGTTTAGATGTACTTTTTTTTGCTTTAGATGAATGCAGCCCATTCTCTATTGAGCAGCCTTCAATTTCTCCACCACCATTTTCGCCATTAACTCCTTTAACACTTAAACCAAAACAAAACAAATTACAGTGTAAGTGGTTTATTCGTTTTATTTTTTTATTCTTATTTAATTTGTCACTACATATTATACAATCAAGTCCTCCTCCGCGTCTGGCTGCCAGCTGTCTGTTCACGATAAACTCAAAACTACTGCACCGATTTTCATGCTGTTTTCACCAATGGATAGAGTGTTTACGAGGAAGATTTTAGTATATAATTTCTTAAAATTTTGTATGCATTGGCTAAAATATAACGATATTTGTTGGAGGTGTCGGAAAAAAATAAGCCGTCAGGGAGCTTTCAACAAAAACGCTGCGCCGCCGAAGTCGCTGGCGGAAGCTAGTTTGCTATAAAATAGTGATTGCTTACTGGAACTTTTGCCGTTTTGTTTTAGGTGAACCTACTTCTGACACACCTCGTACCGTTTCGCCACCATTGGCCTCATCTTCATCATTGAAGAATGGTGTTAATAATGTTGAGCCGACATCATCTCCTATTCCAGCAATGTCACCAGAAACCCAAATACTATTCAATGTATTAACTGAAGTAGACTTAGAAAGTGAAAATTTATCAGACACGATTAAGACTAGTGATATTTCAGTAAATGGAAGAAAAAGTTACTATGATGCGGCTAGTGACGACAGCGTCGAGAACCGCGACTTTACAGTGGATAACATGAAGCAACGCGTAGTGGATGAATCAGAAACTGACTGTGACTCGACGAACGAACTCGAACTCGATACAACATACTCGGAGAAACGAAGTATGACTTCTCAAATAATTAATATAGCTGATACTAGTACTGTTAATGAGATTACAATATCTACGTGCAACAGATTTGCAACCGAAACACAAAATATGACATCTCAAAGTATTACTATAGACAAAGAAAATGATAGCTTACCTTTAAATGAAAACCACACACAAAGCTTAGTTGTGAATTTGGATTCTCACACAGAAAACAGAAATGAAGTTGTGCAAACTATAACTTGTACACATACCAACGAAGAAGCTACTAATACAATAAAGAAAAATAAGGGCAGATCAAGAGAAGAAAGAAAAGAATGCAAAATATTAAGAAATACAGGAAAGAGCTATATTACAGAAAAGGGTAAGGTAGTCGCTGAGAGAAAAACTAAAGATTTAGGAGTATGTAGATAAAAAGGTGCTGAAAGATTCGCAGAGGCTGGAAGGAAACAGTGTTTTGAAGATTATTGGCAATTAGGACAGAGAGACAGAAGAGCAGCATTTATATCTAAATCAGTTACGATACTACCCAAAAAATCTCAAACAACTGGTTGTAAAGAAAAAAACAGGGATTGCTATTGTGTGTATAAACTCTTGATTTCTAACGAGGAGAGACCGATTTGCAAAGAGTGCTTTTGCAGAGTACTTGGTGAGACCAAGGGATTTGTAAATGTGATAGTCGAAAAGAAAAAACATTCCCCCACGGGCATCATAGACAGTGATCAGAGAGGTTGTAAGCCGCCAAAAAATAAAAAAATCCATGGAGGAAATGATGTCTGTCCGAGAACACATTTCCAGTTACCCGAGCTACGAAAGTCACTATTGCAGGAAATCCACTGGCAAGAAATACCATGCTACCGATTTATCGATTGCAAAAATGTATAGGGAATATAAAAAATCTACGTTAAATCCTGTTTCTTTGAAACTATATGCTAAATGCTACCATGGTGTCTTTTGAGGGTTGTTTAAATGAGAGATTTAGTCATTTAAACAACCCTCAAAAGACACCTGCAATACATGCGATGTCTTCAATGCCAAAATTAAAGTAGCAGACGTTAATCACAAAATAAATTTGATTGCTGAGTTAGCCGAACATCAATCTCGAGCTGAACAAGCTTATAGTGAAAAAAGGATTGACAAAGATATAGAAAAGAACGACTCTTCGATTAGGGCATTTACTTTTGATCTTCAACAATGCTTGCCAACGCCTTTTAACAACCTCGGTATCCTTTTATAAACGACAGCTTTGGTCCTTCAATTTAACTATCCATGACCTAGGAAGCAATGAGGCTACATGCTATGTGTGGGATGAGACAATAGGAGCCCGAGGAGCCAATCAAATTGGATCATGTTTGTGGCACTTTTGCAATAGATTGCCACCAAATGTGAAGGAGATAATTTTCTACTCAGATACTTGTAGCGGCCAAAATAAAAATAACATTGTTGCCATGATGTTTATGTACCTACTAAACAATCAGCCTACGCTGCAAACAATTCATCACAAATTTCTTATAACTGGACATACCCATATGGAGTGCGACTCTGATCACGCAATAATAGAAAAAACAAAGAAAAGGACAAAAATGAAGATTAATCACTTAAATGATTGGGTACAGCTAGTCAGAACATGCAAACTTCAAAATCCCTTTAAAGTAGTAGTAATGACTTTAAAAGACTTCTTGGATTTCTCAGAATTAAAATCCAAGAAAGGACCGTTTTCTATAAAGAAAAATGATGCTTCGAGACAAAAAAATTTATGGCAACCAATTAAATGGTTGCAATACAATAAAACGAGTTTCGGCATAATTCATTTTAAAGATAATCTTGATCGAGAATCCATTTTTAACACTGTAAATTTTAAGAAAAGAGGAAGATTGTGTACTGGTGAAAATTTTAGATTGAACCAAATTTCTAAAGACCCATTACCAATCAGTGCCGATAAGAAGAAAGATTTAATGGATCTTCTGGAGTTAATTGATGAAGTTTTCCATAATTTCTATAAACAGTTAAAAACAAATGATTGTAACCCTACTGATCCAGATATAGATGAGGACGATCCAGATCTAGAAGATAAAGAAGATTGCTAATGGCTAATTTATTATTATTTTGCTCATTTGCATATTAGACGTAGTGGTGGACCAAAGTGGAGCTTTTTTTTGCGTTTTTTGTGTTGCTGTTCTCTTTTTTTAAAAAATAGGTTCTCTATAATTAAACGTTTTTTATTCTTAAAACAATGTTTATTTTGAATGTGATTATAATTTTAAATACTTAAAATGTGTTTTCTTTAGTATACAGACAAATGATAAAAAATAACACCTTTTCCGTAAATATGACTACCAATTTTTTCCCTACTAAAGTGGTCAATACATTGATAACTCATTGGTGAACAAATTGATAAGTCTAATATTACAAAAATTAAAATAATTTAAGCGTATTTATTATCATAATTCGATAGATAGCATTACACTATCCCTAAGTCAAGTGAGATACATAAGTATTTAAGATAACACGATTTAACATAATAAGTCAAACTTTAAAATTGCGACCCTGTAAAAATGACATTTTGAACATGTCAACATATTCACGCCAGCCACGATTATATCAAATATTCAGGTCTACTGTCCCTTAAAGCTGTGAAAAAATCAAACTTCTAAGCCAATGCAATCAAAAGATACAGCCGTTTATGCCGCAAACTTTCGACACTCGCAAGGGAATCAAAGCCTACCGGGTACTTCCCGTGAACTCAGAATCTTGAAATTTGGTACGAAGCAACGTCTTATAGCATAGATAAAATAAAAATTGCGAAAACCTTTTAGTTACATCATATAATAAAAATGTTTTTAATAATTTTAAACTTACTACCCCTTTCCTCATGAACGCGTAGAGATTTTAAATTGAAATTCATATCAAATACTCATTTCTATAATACCTTTAAGCTGAGGTTTGTACGGAACCCTCGGTGCGCGAGTCCGATTCGCACTTAACCGGTTATTTTTTTTTGAAAGGTGACTTTATCGAAACTGTTCTTAGCTATGTTTGATGAAAATCCGTTCTGCCGTTCTAAAGATATGGACATTTTACTGTTTGAATCGGACTGTTTTCGCATGTCATAATTACGTGTTCAGTAGATTGTCAATCGAAGCGTGTCTACTACTCGTACTAGATAATAACAAGGTGTCGGCGGTTTTTTATTCTTTTTTCATTTTACTTTTTACTTTTGGATAGAATGTAACTTTTTTTCGGCCCTCGTGGTTTCTTTATGAATTATATTTGAAATGATGTTATTTCTTATTTTTAGAATACTTTTTGTGATAGCTTTCTGAAACGAAACTGAATGAAAAAAGGTCCATGTTTTCTTTAGTCTGACGTACTGAGACTTTGATTCTAAGAAAATTATATTTTGATTTACGGCGTCGTTTTCTGATGGAGTTCACACAGTACGCTGGTTTCTAATATGTGTATTTAGAAAAGTGTGTGATTGATACAAAACTGAAACCGGCATCTGTGAGAAGCAAAACTTCAAAGACATGTGTCATCCACCAACCCGCACTGAGCCCGGGCAGTGCCAAAAAACCACATATACCAATTACCAAACCAAACACATGTAAAGAACTCTTTTTTAAATTGCTTTTATGCTAGCGTTTGATAACTATCTCGCCTGATGCTAAGCGATGATAGTATGGTCGACGGTGAAGCAGTTGCCAATACAAGATGGCATAAAATAACCAGCTTCGTAACTATGAAGATCAAATGAAAATGTTGTTCTAAGTGAAAAATTTAAGTTCACTGGTGGTTCATAGTCTGTGGCATCATAACTCCTAAACGGATGAACCGATTTAGTTTCTTTTTTTGTTTGAAAGGTAACATTATCGGGAATGTACTTAGACAAGTTTGATGAAAAAATTTCAGTATCTACCCCTGGGGGAGACCTATGTCTAGCAGTGGACGTTTTTCGGCCGATATTATGATGATGATCTACCCCTGGGGGAGGCCTATGTCCAGCAGTGGACGTTTTTCGGCCGATATGATGATGATGATCTACCCCTGTGCCATTGCATGAAACCATACTAAAAAGCACAAACTTTGAAAGTCTTACATTACTCGCCACTATAAAAAAAGATTTTTCTTGCCTAAACAAGTCCTGCCCCAGCAATCAGATGGAAAACGATGATGAGGTCGACGATGAAACACGCTTGCCTAGAAGTACCTTTTCACTATTAATTTAAGCGGTCAGAGAGCTCCGACTGAATTTCCTTAGTAAAAAGTCATAATTCGAAGTTTGGCTCTCGCATATTTCTTCCTCCAGTATTGGAAAATTTAAAAGATATTCCATAAATTGAATAAAAAAGAAATATGTTATGATTCTATGTTTTCTTTTTTATAGATACCAAATTTGAACACTAGGCAGACTAGGATGACAGCGCAATTTTGACTATCTTTTGAGAGTTTTAGTGCTTCTAAAGATAATTTTTATCATCAAAAAAGAAAACATAGGGACTCAGTAAATATCTTTATACCATTCCCCCTCTAAAAAGCTTACTTTATTCACTGAAAACAGTTAATCAAAAAGCACTTTTAATCACTGTTTTGGTGTTTGAATTTAGAACACACCAATATATATTCTACCTCCATCTCAATGCTATATAACCTCTTTGCGCATAAAATACTCGATACAAACTTCTTGTGCAAAGAATATTCGAATTTCAAACTCCTTCATCGATTT
This sequence comes from Orthosia gracilis, assembly GCA_947562075.1. Taxonomy (NCBI): domain Eukaryota; kingdom Metazoa; phylum Arthropoda; class Insecta; order Lepidoptera; family Noctuidae; genus Orthosia; species Orthosia gracilis. The sequence goes on from OX387268.1 coordinate 8,691,048, forward strand.
AATTTTGAGTTTGTTTATATTTAGGATTTTAATAATTATTTTGATTTTGGTCTAGGATGTTTAATAAATACTTATTTGGATTGTAATTCTAGTATTAACTGCATTGGTGTTTAATTAATTATAATTATGTAACGTAACGGGCTCACTGGTGTCTGAAACACATCTAGCTCAGCTTAAATTTACATAAAATGTGAAACCCTGAGGTTTCTAATTTTTTGTAAATGTTGAATTTAATAAACCATTTATTTATATGTTATTACTCATTGTGCTTCCTTCTTAAATCTTTCTTTTTCTCGTAGTCATGGTATAAAATATAGTATGCAACTCTTGAATAAAACGGATTTATATCGAGGGCTATGAATCACTCGCGTCGCTCAGGATTCTAACACTTGAATCACTCGCTACGCTCGTGATTCAATAATTATGAATCACTCCCTTTCGGTCGTGATTCAGTTGTTAGGATCTTTCACTTGTTCGTGATTCATCTATGGCCCTCGCTTTAAATCCGTCCTTTATTCACTAGTTGCATAATATACTATTATTTTTCAGTTTATGGAATAACTTTTAAATTGATACAGAGGGAAATAAGCGAGAGCCAAACTTCGAATTATGACTTTTTACTTAGAATATTGAGTTAGATGTGTGCGACCGCATTTCCTCTTAATGTAGGTACAATTAAGGGTAAAAAGTGCAGTCACACTCTACCAAAACAGCAGCGGCAATATTTTTAGACAGAGTTTTTCAACTTTTTACGCTTTGTAGGTATAATCTTTACTTTAATTTCTATACAAAATATTAAACCGGTTGTGGATAATTTAAGGTCTACAAAAATTTGCCGGAAAATTTGGAGTGGAAGACTAAGCACTTTTGACTCTTGACTGTACATAAAGCATAGATGACAGATTTATGATGGCTTTTTCGCTGCCCTATATACATATCTAATTATTATAAAGAATACATCATACAAGGTAATAAATATTAACAAAAAAAAAACATAAACGGGGTCTATATGACTTCACCTAATATACAGGGAAGTTATCGGAAAACAAGCAAACCCAATAAAAAGTTTTTCACACAGCATTTACTAGATAATCACTATTTATTTGCCACTTCTTTACACTTTACATCATCTATAATATAAGATGTCGGGGTGGCCCAGTGACTAAGACCTCACCCCTCGTGCTTGTGGTCGTGGGTTTAAATCCGTACAAGTAAGTACCAATGTGACTTTTCAAATTAGTATGTACTTTCTATGTTTATCTTGGACATTAAAAGTAACGGTGAAGGTAAACATCGTGGGGAAACCTGTTAATCTAAGACTGGAATAGCCAAGTCAGAGGCCTGTGGGGTTCCCAGAGGCGGCTTAATTAACTCTGACACCAGAGGTGGCCACACCTCACACGAAAAGAAGAAGAAGATCCGCCTATAGAAGTCCAATGCTGGACAAAGGCCTCTCCAATCGCACCCCATTAGCTTCACACTACATGATTGAACTAGTTTGGTGTTCATTTGTTTCAGTTGAAGTCGGTAATTGGTTATCTATTGGAAACTAAAATATTCACCTGATCTGTGAGTAGAATATACAGTATTTATTGATTTTGACAGAAGTATTGGTTGACCTTTATTTAATCTTTAGTCACTATTTGGGTCACTGGAAAATGCATTTTATTTATAACTGATTATGGCCCAGTTTTTGACTTAGTTAACTCAAGTAATTAATACTTATTTTAAATCTGTAGGAAAGTCGTATTTGTACATCGAACATATTTCCAAAAACCTAGCCATGTTAAAGGATAACCAACAGAACCCATTTTTATATTTTTTGGATTATTTGTCTGTTTATCTGTGTGTCTGTTTAGTTGTGCACGTATCACGTAAAATATACGAAACCAATGTAGAGAACTTTTATTTTTAAAAATTGTGCGTAACTTGAAGTATTGCTTAGTTTTTGTTTCATCGCAATCGGTTCACTTTATCAAAAGTAAGATGAAATTAAACACACGCAATTCAGATACTCGGACAGTTGAACCCCATATTCGGTGGCGTTGTGCAATTGACGTCATTTTCTGAATGGCGATGTAAAAATTCTTCGCGAATGAATGATCTTAGAAGCAGAATTGGAAGATAGGTAGGAATACAAGTAGGCTAGGTAGGAAGGTAAGTAGGCTAGGGTAAGCAGTTGACGGTAGCGACGCCGCGGGCACAGCTAGTGGTCAAATATAGTAACCGATGGTTTCTGTGCTTGCAAATGCACTTTTTCGTAAATTATTTAATAGTCTAACAAATAGTTAAATAGGTTGGCGAGATAATTATTTTACCATTTGTTAAGCTAACAATTATGAAAAAGTGCATTTTACCGAAATCAACGGTCCGCTCTACGTATCAAAGAACTGGGCCTTTAGCCTGTGAGAAAACATATCCTATATATCCTTCTCCAGGTTTTAGACAGGCTTATAATATTATTTTCTTAAATATAATTTCGATCGGTTGGATGTGAAAACGTTACAAACAAAAAAGAAAATAAAAATAAACAAACAGTTACATTCGCATTTAATACATTACATATATATTAGGGAATTTTGTAATTGCCTACCTTAACTTACATTTCATGATTAGTTTCTCATCGTCCGTAGATCTGATTGCTTAGATACAAGATGTTTATTAGAGTTCAAAACATAACCGTAAAACGTGATTCTCAACCGGATATAATTTCAATTAACACTGATTTTAATTACACTTTAAAAGCTCCACTTGTAATTATATTTAAAGACAAAATAATTTTACAAGAAATTGTTTGTTAAATGAGCTTGATTCCTTAATAATGCAATCACGGCTACATTGTTTTGTTTGGGAAATAAGTAAAACAAACATAAGGAATAATTGACCTTAAAATCTTCACAATTACCTTTGAGTAAATTTATACGACGTTTCAAAGGAAATGATTTATTTTAAAGACGGTAATTAACTAAAAAACTAGAATTAAAACTCACCAGTACCTCCTTCGACGAGGAATCCCAGCACAGACGTATTATTTTGTCGCGTGAAACAATGTGACCCCGAACCACCTCTAATACCGAAACCTGCTAGACGAATGGACATCTCTACGACCGAATGCAATACTGTGGACATTTTAGCGGTGCTACATATTAAAGGCGCAACAAGTAAACGCGGCCGCGGAGCTTTGTAAAGTGCTGAGCGGCTTATTTCACCGGCCTAGGGTGCGTGCGGTGCGCCTGCGTTATTCCCGCGCTCGAAGGGTTGAGAAGACGGACGGTGGGTAAGCGCTTTAGCTCTGTGATGTAAGCAGAGAGATGTTATGTTTTAGTTTAGTTCACTAAAATTAAAAATAATTTTGTCCTGAAAATGTAATATAAATACTTACTTTTTGAGAAGCTGAATTTGATACGGGTATTTTAGGCAGTTTTGACATGTCGACTGTATTACGTAGGCTGTCGTAGTACTGAGATTGCTGGCCTGAGCCTCTTTAAAAAAAACCGGCCAAGTGCGAGTGCGCACGAAGGGTTCCGTACCAATATAGCAAAAACGTCAAAAATATCACGTTTGTTGTCGTTTGGAGACCCACTTAAATATTTATTTTATTCTGTTTTTAGTATTTGTTGGTAAAACAGAAACAGAAATTCATCCTCTGTGAAAATTTCAACTGCCTGTCTAGCTATCACGGTTCATGTGATACTGCCTGGTGACAGACAGACAGACGGATACTGGAGTCTTAGTAATAGAATCCCATATTTACCCTTTGAGTACGGAACCCTAAAAAATATGCTGTCATGGGGATTGACAACAAAAGTGGAAACTTAAAACTTTGGAATAATTGTGTTATTATTATGATTTGTCATATCAGCATGTCACTGACGAATTCATAAGTTTTACCAAAATCGGTCAACGCGGCATAAAAAGTTTTCACTTTAAAAAAACTTCTTAAAGCGATAGCGTAATGACAATATGTAAGTTCCTGCAAACGTGTTTCTGTTACAAGTTTTGGAGGCTAAGTTCTGAACACATTATACTGAAAGTCCAACGAGGTTAGGACAATGTTTACCAACTCGAGATCAAAAGGTGCTTACCATTCATGAAAATTAAAAGTTTATACCTACGTAGGGGAACGCTAAGTCCATAATTATTATTGTCTAATAGACCAAAAATATCGCCCAATGCATTTTGGCCCAGTTCCCAGTAGAAAAATCTTTGTGTTGTTTTATTTATATCAATCTTTTAATTCCATATTATGTATGAACTTTTACATTTCATACATAATATGGATACAGAATATAGCAGACTAGCTTCTGCCCGCGGTTTTGCCCACGTAAAAAGAGTTTTATCATCCCAAGGGAATACAAACTATTCAATGGCCTTCCCAAACTGGCTCCAAGCCGAATTTCATCTAAATCGGTTCTGTAGATCCAGAGATTACCTCTTACAACCCCACAAACTCACAAACTTTACCTCTTTATAAAATATTATAAAGAGGTAAAGTCTTTATAAAATCATTAAGCATCGTATTCTATTTTAATTGTCTATACTGTATTCGATTTATATCGAACGCGTGTAGTTTTTTGTTTAGCGGGGACTTCTGTAAAAGCCGCCTTAGGGCAGGCACGTTGTTGATTCAATACAAGTTAAAAGTAATTTCTGCTTATTATTTGAGCTCAATTAAAATAAAATACGATGCTTAATGATTTTGTTTCTAAATTCTCTATTTTTACAAGCTCTGTATATATTTGCTTTCGTGTGCGTGCAACTAGAAATCGACTTTTCAAGCACTTCCTGACATACGAATAAGCTGAAATTTGGCGGGTTTATTTAACTTTGGAAACACAGACATAAAATGATAATATGGAGCTAGCTTATGTGGGAGTTGGAAGGTAGCCATAGCAAATCCTCAACCAGTTAAGATAGCACCATCGTGTTTGGGCTCACAGGATATTATTCCATTAAAGCTTGTTACAAAAAGATTTTACTTTTAATAGCAGAAATACTGGATACATATTGTGACTAGCCAGGAATAATTAATGACTCCTGAGATACAAGACATAGTTTGGGTTCCAAAAATTTAATGTTTCTAACTTAGCGAACTTAGCCTAATCAATGCATTTTCTTCTGAAAACTCTCTCCTTTCATATTAAGCTTATGGATAAGGAAATAAAAACAAACAAGATGTTCTGGCGTAATAAAGAATCCTGAAAGAGGCTGTAGTCGGAGACATCAAGTATCGAGTTATTTACAGTTTGTAAAACCGCAAAACTTGTCTATGCGTTTGTGATCAAGCAATGAGGAACGATGGAGAAGAAGATTTTCATGTTTCCTATATCAGTGCGTTCTCGCTTAAAGGAGACCGCTGGAAAGATAGTCAAACGCAAAAAATACGGCTGAAGAACGTTCGGTCAACACTGAGAAAGAAACCAGATCTTGGAGACGCATCGTACGTAGTTGCAATCTAGAGTATTAAGAGAACGACGGAAACGAAATATGTTATTGTTTGCTATCAGATAAATGTTTTAAAAAATTTAAAACGAAGGAGACAGAGGGGAGGCAATATGGTCAGATGCGAGAAAGAAGGCTAACAGAGGCTATGGCGGTTGGTGGTGGAGGCAGAGATGTTCTGAGTAACAGAACAGTGAGAGAACGATGGAGATGTTTTATTTGGCTGATTATATACTTCCTCAAGGAGGCAATTTAAGAGTCGAAATAGCTTCCTTAAGTATTAACATAATAAACGACAACAGCCTTAGCGAAGTATGCAAGTAACTTTGGCTCCTCAAATACCACCCTCCAATGGACTGTGCTGAGCCTGAAGAAAAGCTCCCAACGGGCCATAAACTGCCAAGGCTCAACTGGAAATCTCTAAACCGGTTATGAATACAAGCAAAAAATCACTCCTCAGAAGATGCCTACCTGCACTATACGAGGCCAGCTTAGCGCTGGTTTCGCTGGCTACCGATGTGGCTGAGTACTGATCGAAGAAAATTAAAATTAAGAACATGGAATCCTAGACGCGAAGAAAAAGAGATGCCTTACCTCCACCATAGTTGTTGATGAAGTGCAGTATGTTAGTGTTGTTTCTGGCAGCAGCCTGGTGAGCTGCGGTACGACCTCTGCCGTCCTTCACTGCTAGCCGCGACGGCTCGCTGAGGTACAGGCGCATGAAGTCCTCGACATTGCCGCTCTCTGCTGCCTGTAGAAAGAAAGAAAAAATAAGATAAAACTGCTTTAAGTTCCTCTGTGACACACATGCTGGTTCCTTGAGATCATCGGAAAAACTAAAATTAAGTTATCGTATGCGTTCCACATCATCCTTCGACAAAACTTTCTAAGTTCAAGCATCTCGTTTGTGGGTTGCTTTACCTATTGAAGTAAGGCAAATTCAATCATTACCAACATAAAAAAATGGTAAAGGAGCATTTTCTTTCAATATACCTAATTGTTCTTTTTCTATCTCGGTCACATAATTGAAATTGATTAGTAATTATTTCGTATTGTATATTATTATATTTTTATGTTATTGAGTCTACGTTACATTATTTACGACGATTTTGTACACTGTTTATCCTCTCTCAATCAGTCCATCCACAGGTTGTCTGTAAGAAATTGCCCTGTACGATAGCCCGTTGTACACTTGTTTTCATCAATTTTTGGCCTTTATTTGTTAAGTGGTACACTGCAAAGTGAATATTTAAATAAATAAATGATAAGGTTATCAGCAGTCACCATGAAAAGTCTTGTTAGTCTTGTTCATGCTTTATGTTATCCCAGCCGGGAAAATTATTGATGATCTTGGCATGATACACGGGCTGGCATCCACAGAGATAAGAAGTAAGAGACTATTTAATACGAGACATGTGAGATTCCTTGACGTCAAATAAGTGTGATAAGTTCATAGATAGTGTTATATTTGCTGGGAATTAATAATTTCTTCCAGAGACTAGAAAAAGTTTGATTCGATGACATTGAAGGAGATGGTTGAAATTTCAAAATATAAGGAGTTGATCACGCTTGAATATCACACACATATTTGTTATAACTCTAATTGTTATCACAACGCTTTGGTTGTTAGATAGTCGCTTGTCCATAGCCCCAAGACGAAGCTATGTGTAGATATTGTGGACACTTTTTTTAACAGATGGAATAAATAGACTTCGCTTCCATTAAAGTATGAATATCCTTTCCCACTTGTTTTAAACTAGATTTAAAGCTCACGACTCCTCCACAATTCCAGTTAATAACGTAGTGAACGAATAAACATACACAAATTACTATAACCTTGAATGAATCACTTATTCCTGTTACATCGAATAAATAAACCATGTTATTATTACGATATTCGAAGCACAATGAATCTAGATATTTTTATAACTTCTCAGGTGTTACAGTTATGGAGCACAAGGCGTACATCAATGGTGAGCACTGTCATTATCCCAATACAGTTGTGCTCTAAACACGTGACCAACTGAAGGATCAGAATCAACAATCACATTTAATAGGCACTTTTCGATATTGTATTTTCGAACTCTATCGAGAATTCGAGATAAATAGCCGAACGCTACCACTGATTAACTCTTTTTGAAATATTTTATTTAAATTATTCCTTTTTGAGTACTTTCGTTGCGTGCGCTGCGTAAGTGGATAAAGTTACGCAAAATTCATGTTTGTAGGGTAGGTAGGGAAGGGTAGGTAGGTAGTCGGTTGATGGGAGCGAAGCCGCGTGGGACAGGTAGTATTAAATATAATAATAATAATTTTGAAATTAACTGATAATTTGTAGGCACACAATAATCGCGCTTTAACAGTACGTTGTATTAGTATGTAATGTGTTAGAAAAGTGACAAGACTACTCTTTATTAACTTCTATAATATCTAATACCTTTAAACGAGCAATGTTTTTATTCTTTATTGTACAACAAATTTATAACAAAAAGGATATACAAAGGCGAGCTTAACTCCAAATAGAATTTTCCTCCAGCAAACCTTTGACTGATACAGATCATAATAGGGGGCAGTAATCCAGTGTACAATACATATACATAAAGAGTAAGATTAAACTAGTTACACAATAATACATAAAAGACCTACCTACGTTTATAAAGACAAATACATATATATATATAATTAATTGCGTTGAAAGATAATGTTCCTTAATTTTTCCTAATTTCTTGTATATATATAATCTGAATCTCAGAAACGGCTTCAACGATTTTCATGAAATTTAGTATGCAAGGGATTTTCTATTTTCGCCCGAGTAGTGCTCGGTCGCCCAGGTACTTTTTACTAAACAATCAAAATCAATTAATATGTAACACAGTTCTAATCTCCCTACATTCATTGTATAATGAGACTGTCGACACTAATTTAGTGTGACAGTCACATCAAAAATTCTCTAGTACATATATTATAAGACATATGTATATGGTATGTAATAACTGCAGAACATTTCACTCCGCTATGTAAGCAAACGCGCGTAACGAAACCATATCGAGATCCCAACACCTCGTGGATTAGAGGACAACAGATATTCCCGGCGACCTTGCCTCTGGGCTGGTTCACTAGCGACCGGTCACAGAACTGTCGGTGGGAACGGGGATTTAGGAAAAGACGGTTGACCTAAGACGATACTTATACGATTTGTAATACGATGGTGAAAGTCTATCGCGTTACCTACTATTGTGAGAATGCGATTCCACCGCAAATGTACGAGGAAACTGACTACTGCTCTGATTGGTGGATAATAATTTAACTAACATGTATTCTTAAAATATCCTACAAATAGTTGCTTATTAGCCTGAACTAGTTTGAACCTGTGTTTAAGGCTATAAAATACTTAAAACTTAAAATAATAAAATTAATATATCTCATGCTTATAATGACAATATCCCGGTCGGTATGGCGACATTTGGTGAGGCCTATTATCAGCAGTGGACGTCTTTCGGCTCAAATGATGATGATGCTGAATAACGAGACAAAAAGTTTTATTTGGAGATTATGGATATCGCACGTGCCTCTCGCTAAGCATTACAATTTTTTGCCAGCTTGCACTATCCCTCTCCTGGGTAAAAACTTGACCCTACTTCTCCCATTTTTAGAAGACTGCGCGTCTTCCTTCCAGCTTGGATGTACTCTTTTGAGTTAACCCCACCATCCCCGCCGTGTCTGTCCCGATGCTACCTAGCATCATCATCGCTTACCATCAGGTGAGATAGTGATCAAGCGCGAGCCTATTTACAATAAAAAAAAAAGCACCCGGTGCTGTGCAAGCCCAAGATTTGACCAGCATACGATAGACAATGTCTTGCCTAGTCCCAATTGAGTTGAGAAACTTTTTGTGCCACGTCAACTATATTTTTGTTTTGTGGCACAGTATTGTCTAGTTTAACACCTAAAATACTTCGCTAGATTGCTCATCGTGAGATCTTGAGTTAAAAGTTATAGTCTACGCTCCGTATGTTTAGACAGGAAAATGAGCCTGCGTTTGAGTGCTAAAGACACTCGCCTAGAATAGTTCCTTTATGGTCAAAATGGGCAGTTCTTCCGGTGAGGAAAGCGCCTGTTTTCCGTGAGAACGTTACCCTAGCAAAAAAGGGTTTCTAGTGTGATATGAGTGGAACGTATAATTAGTGCGTAATCTGCTTTGAATGTGTCGAAAAAATAAAACGGAAAAAGAAACCGGCTCAACCCAAGATAGGAAGGTGTAAACCACAAATAAGAACGTTTAGTCAAAAATATATAGTGAAAATATTCAGCTTAGAATGTTACGCATTAAGTAGATTTAAACAAAAAAAAATAACATTTAAACAATGGCTGGTTATCAGACAAAATTTGAATTACTACAAAAATGCGACGGATTCATACACATCGATGACCTTTTTAATTTTGACGTGTTAAACCTAAGCTGTTGTCAGTACAGTCGCGTTCAAACGTTTGCTGGTATGATCTTTCTACTAATATTATAAAGGCAAATGTGTCCAAAAAAGACTGAATGTATTTTAATTAAATTTGGAATAAAGAAGATAGCTTTTGCCTTGGCACTACTTTTTCTAATGTACTTACCTAATCAAGTGCAAAGTCTTTTTTTTACTTCTTTTCTACCTCAGTGTACTCAGGCACAACACGATTCAACTGGTTCGTGAGTAAAGTTAAGGAGGTTATCGTTATGTATGAATTCGTCACTTTTTTGTAGTCATTCGAATTTGGTCGGTAAACCAGCCGTTGTTTGTTGTTGTATTTGTTGTTAATGTTTACTTGTTTGTTTAAATCTAATTAATGTGAATCATTCCAAGCCGAATATTTTCACTATATATGTTTGACTAAACGCGCTTATTTGTGATTCACACCTGCCTATCTTGAGTTGAGCCGGTTTCTTGTATTTTGCCGTCAAACTTATGACACCGTCGTTTTGACTTTTAGCAATATTATTCGATAACGCAAGCATGTATAGTTTTGAAACTTTTTATGGTTAATACAAGCGTCAGGACTGAATACAGTTTCAGCGAGCTTATACGTTTTCTCATTTAGGCACTGCAATTTTTTTTCGGGTTTTCAAAAAAGCGCGATTACTTGTTTTTTTTTTAATATTTTATAAAATCTAATTCCGGCACAAATAGGCACATATCAAGAGCTACTCGTGTATTTTTATTCTACAGGCGCACGTACAATGGTTTTAGAGATACACGATTCTGCAAAACGTTATTAGCAGGAAATGTAATATCTTGAAAACCTGATGACGCACCAATTATATTTTCGGCGCACATTTTTGCACAACTATATGCTCTCTGCCCATGCACAATATTTCTCAATCCCATCATTCGATTAGAATTTTCCTGCTGGAACAACATTACTTCAGCAGGAATCATTTTAACCGTTTTTTTCCAAAAACGACGACACGCACAATTTTTTTATGTGGTCCCACATTCACAACATATTACGCACTAATTATACGTTCCACTCATATCACTCTAGGAGCCACTTTCTTGCTGGAGTAACGTTCTCATTTTCCGTTCGTCTTATGACTTCTTTGTTTGACCTCGCCTCGAATGAGACTAGTGGACCCAAATTAAGATTCCTGAAAATTTTGCTTTGTCGCGTCGTCTATTTTCATGCTACTTGTATTAGGAACTGTTACATAACTTTAATTTTTCATCTTCATCTTTAAGTCTTGGTTCATCTTTAAGATCCAACCTCAAGCTCCTTCATTGAAAATTAGTTAATATGAAAATTAAGTCAAATGAAAGTTATATTAAAAGAGCATTTTACAAATTGAAATTTATATGAAATGAACGTTATACTAAATGTAATAAGAGCAAATGAAAGTTATATGAAATATAACATTAGATCACATGAAACTAGGCTATTTGTTTTACAGCATATGAAAATTATATAATGAGTGAACATTATTTAAAGTGATATTATACTTTCTGTTGCTACTCGTATACCATACATTACACACCCCGCGTAGACGCGGAAGGACGAGTGCATGTTTGCATGCTGCATGCTTGCTTGCGTGCTGCATGCATGGTGTATGTTTGTTTGCATGCTTCTTAAAGGGGAAAAATAAAATCTAACCATAAATTTTCTGTAATATTGTGATAGATGAGTCTTTAATTATTATGGATTTAAAATGTATGTATGCCAAAGATTCTAACTGAAAACATTCTGAGATATAACAGTTCTCCTTTTAATGACAATCGATATAAAATGTATGCCAAAGACGATTCTGACTGTGAAGTTGCAGCGATATGATTATGGTACTTTTTAATTATTATCGATACGTAATTTATGCCTAAAGATGATACTGACTTAAAAAAACATGAGTTTTGAATGTATGGTTAAAGAGTTTTTGCCAAACAATTTTCTGCGAAATGCAGTTTATGCTATCCGCTGTTATGCAAAATAATATTATGACATAAAAAGTTCTGCTGTAAAGGGTGGACCCATACATTATTTCAAGTTCATAATTCAGAAATCGTCGATTAGCAATGTTTGCCGAGGTTGGTCTGTGGATGGGTGACCATCCAATACATAACGAGACTCCTTCGAACCCCAAAAACCAAAGCACGTTAAGATGTTGGTACCAGCGTTACGGGAAGTCAAAAGCCAGGAAATCTCATACTAGTGCAATAGAATATCGTGTTCCACCGCCTACTTCATCGTCAGAACCCAGTTCAATAACTGGCGGTCAGTATTGGTATAAAGCTGTTTCGGTGAGATTGGAAGCCAACTCCGATATTGTTGAGAAAATGCTAGGCAATTTTTTTTAAGCTGATAAATACCTACTCAAAATTGCATCGCTGACATCGCTTTTCACAAAATATCAATTTTATTCGCAAAGACCATCTTTTTAACCGACTTTCCAAAAAGGAGAAGGTTCTATGTTCGACTTCATGATTGATTTTTTTGAGTTTTCACCGATATCTCCGTCCATTGTGGACCGATTTTGAAAATCTCTTTTATTTGATAGAATAAGTTCCGAAATTGGTCCCATTTTAATTTGGTGAAGATTTGATGAAGAACTTCGGAGATATACAACAGACCTCTTCAATAAATATCGGCAAATCTCTCGGGATTGCTGCAATCACATGTCGGTTTATTATTAATACCATTTCGTAACATAACATCACGCCAGTATGCTCTAAAGGGGTACGCAGATGTATACAATTCACCTTGGTACACTCTCATTTCACCGGTTATGTTCAAGTGTTTTAGTATTCGGGTAATCTATTCTGGCAATAGGTACAACAAAAAAGAGAAAAAAGAAATATTACCGACTTCCTACTAAAAACACTATAAAGTGAAAAATAGCTTTCTTTTTCGAAGTCCATAACGAAAAAAATTGGTACCTACCAAAGATTGAAAAAGAAAGTTTTTTTTCACTTTGTAGTGTTTTTAGTTGGAAGTCGGTAGTATTTTTTTGTAATAAAGTTTTTTTATTCGATTTCACTATTGTGCATTCATAATCACCTTAGCCAAGAATTCGACTTAAATCTCTTGATTTTCAGACATTATTTTTGATTAATAGAACGGTAAGAAAATATTACTTCCTTTTTAAACGATAAAATCCTAATCTAAAATTCGAGTTTTATACACAATAATATAATAAATTATTATCCTTTGAGCTAAATTTATGTATTTCAAAAGATATCGAATCTTTTCAATCGTGACCTTTAATTATTGAAAAATATGTATGTTTTACTGATAAAAGGTAACCCCTACTTTGCACGTTTTCTATCTTGGGTCTTCGCCAACCTCTTAACATAATCTAAAGAAAGAATCTTTTTCATTCATGAATCGCTGAATATGTAGCAATTTTAATTCTTAGGATAAAATTGCTGATAGTTCTACTGATCCGCAGAAGTTCATCGGAAATCTACATTATCCTAAGGCTCACCTGCGCCAAAGACTTAACTTAGAGTTAGTTGCAAACCCAAGGTTATCATCATCATCATCATTTCAGCCGAAAGACGTCCACTGCTGGACATTGGCTTCCCCCAGGCGTCACCACATTGACCGATCCCGTGCATCCAGCGTCTTCCCGCAACATTAACCAGGTCATCGGTCCACCTAGTGGAAGACCTTCCAACGTATCGTCTTCCGGTTCGCGGTCGCCACTCCAGAACTTTTCGGCCCCATCGGCCATCCGTTCTGCGAGCAATGTGCCCTGCCCACTGCCACTTAAGTTTGGCAATTCTTCGGGCTATGTCGTTAACTTTGGTTCTCCTGAGATATCATCATTTTCGACGTGATCAAGCAACAAAATTCCGATCATAGTCCTCTCCATTGCCCTTTGGGTGACTTAAAGCTTTCTGATAAGGCCCATTGTGAGCGACCACGTCTGGTTAAGTAACAGTTAAGACCACCCAAGGTAAAGTAGCAGTTAAAAATCATATATTATTGGCGGGGTTAGCTACTGATTCTGAGTTAGTAAGGGGTTACCTTACCATGGTGGCGCCAGAGGAGGGCCTAACCTTTCTAATATTATAATTGCGGAAGTCAGTCTGTCTATTTGTTCGTTTTAACCGCCTATCGGCTAAAAGTGCATATTTGGATAAACTTTGGTACACGGGCAGAAAAAGTCCTGCCTTTTTTATTTTTGCTTGTATACCTAATTTAAAGAAAAGAAAGACAGATAAAATATTAATTATTGTGTGTGACCCGCACAGGAGACACGAGATAAGCAAAACACAACAAATTAGATAAAAATAAATAACCCCGTGCGAGACCAAAAAGGCTCCTATCTCAGCATGTGCATCGATATTAAAAAGAAAATATTGCTGCGCTGATATTCTGATAGGGCCCACTATTGATGCCACGGGCACATTCACGGAAACGGAACACAATATATAAGGAATAAGATAGAATAAAACAAATAATAACAAAATAGTAAAAAAAAACAGACGGTGAGTCACAGTATGTTTGTGTAAAACGTGTAAAATAAATATATAAATAAAACACAATAAATATACGACCAAAAACCCGACGGCTCAGTGATCATTTTTCGAAACCGTAGACAAACGACAGAGCCCGCCAATCTATGGTCGGCGTTGGCTGTCAAAATGAAAAAAAAAAATAAAGATAAATAATGGTGAATTATGTAAGTAAATAAACAAAGTGAAAATATTGCTAGTATTCGATAAAACAGAGTGTTATGAATATTACTGTGTGGTATTGTGTTCAGTATAGTGTTCGCCAGAAATCTTAAAAACTAAGAACTAGGAACATGACAGTAGATAATATTAACTGCATGCAAACCCCAGGTAAGCATATCAGGTAGTTTAATTGCGCATGCGTACTGCGCTACCACTGGGAGTTACTGCTGTTATCTGGGACTCCAACCCACTAACTCCACGGTGTCCTTCTGTGCCGATTATGGCGAGAACACGGGCACGCGTAAGCACTTATCGGATCCTCCTCTGGGGAGTACCCCCCATTACCGGCGCACTTGAAGATATTACACGCCGTGATTACACAAGTGACTTAACCAGCACATAGCGCCAGCCGACCCCGTGCACAGATGAACCAAGGGTACCATGCACGGGGTCGTCTCAGTGCGGGTCAGGTCAGTGGCCCCGCCGCCTACCAATTTTTAGCCGCACGGGACAAGGAGAGCAATGCTATACCAATACTCTTCCTCCCCTGCAGCCCCACCGCGTCCGCCATCAGACAGTAGTGACCCCGTCCAGGCCGCGGAAGGTTAGAGAGAGCGGCGCGGGTCACCTCAATTGCGATGTCACCCAAGCGGCACCGCAACCTACTTTTTGGAATTTCTTTCACATTCTTCTCCACTGACGTTAGCGAATGTGCAACAAGATACATAATTTTTTTTTGTTCGTGTAATTCAAAAGTACTTGTAAGGTTTATTTAAAATAAAAATGTTTCGTTTTTTATTTTTATTGTGACATGTACACCTTTTTTTTCCAATTGTAATTTTAATTTATAATATTGTATTATATTAACATTTATCGTAATTATAATTCTGCATGCCTAAATTGGTGGGACACGGTTGACTGCGCATTGAACAACTGGAAGTATATTTTTATGTACTGTGTTGAATAATAAAAGAATTTGAATTTGAAAATTTTGATTTGTAAATCTCTCTCTATATACTCAATCATCTCAAAATACTCTTCCGACCTGCAAATCAAACCGAGAATCTCAAGCTTAGTAAAAGCGCGCCCAAGTAACCCAAAGAAGCAGCTTTTATTAACTAATACGCGTGGTACATATACATTTATCAAACTAGCTGCCGCCCACGGGTCCGCCCGCGTGGTATTAGTACTCCTCCCCAATATCCTTATAAATTATAGTCTATGTGTTATTCTGTTGTATAAGCTATATTTCTGTAAGGTTTCAGCAAAACCCGTTTACTAGTTTTTGCGTGAAAGAGTAAGAAAAATCCAGTCATCCGAATGATATTAGACAAATGACATTCTATCAACAAAAGCATCGCGATAGCTACTGTAAAAATGTATGGGATTGTCAAGAGCCATCGAAATTACAACCTCGGCCTGTATTTAATTTGGTACTTTTTGTATTTTTGATTTGCTTGTTTTACACTAGACGCTTTTACCATTTATTCCGGTCGGATCCCGTGATCCGATCCCCTGCTGTTACGTACACGTCACAGCTTTGAACATCGCTCTCACACATACGTATTTTTCCAACAAGAATGATGTAACCAAATACTTTGTAATTAAAACTGATGGAAAAGAGTGTCTATGGAGTTTCTTGTACATTCTTCTCCATAGAAACCACCGACGCTTGCGAATGTGCAACTAGAATCAAACTTTTTTTTGTTTGACAATTCTAAAGTACCTTTAAGGTTTATTTGAAATTAACTATTTAGATTTTGATATTGAAACGTGATAGATCAAGATCGATCCCTTTTTTCATTTTTTTATTGGTGGTTTTGTAAATCATCCAATGACTTCACCCGCTCTGGGTGAAGCGGAAGGGTGTGTCAGACTTTTACTGACTAAAACCCACCCGTGTTCCTTCAGTTGCTTGTGCCAGGGCCGCGGTAACTCTCTTTCAAATTTATCCGCGACCCAGACAGGCATTGGCTCTAGAGGACCCGTCAGATTTCCTGACACCTCTTTGAGGCGCGCGTGGAACACTACGCGCCGTCGACTCGGGCCTGGTCCTTATCGGACGGCGAGCTACCCATTACTCGCCGTCCGCAAGCCCGCGCCTACGGTGGCCGAGAGTCGGCTTGCGGCTCCCGACGCCCGGGGCGTCTCCTGCGGTGGCTAGGGGCGTGAGGGCGTCTCCGTTGCGTCTCCCACACGCGTTCTGCCTCCTCCTTTGCGAGCATTACTGCTTCGCAGAAGGAGGTGTCAGCTTCCCATGCCCTCTCGCTCCTTACCATGACCTGAACCAGGTTCAGACGCGAGAAGTCACCACCGCTGAAGGATCGATCTCTTACATTTGCCATTTCGACCACCGCTATCGCTGACATTTAATGATATTTGTCTAGGGCGTTTGGACAAACTTTGAGGAAAATCTGAATGTGATGAAAATAAACTAATCAGTCAAATGGAAGGCCGATTGCCCAGGGTGCACTATAATGTAAGTATCGAACCTCGTGTAGACTATTTTTATTGTAACCTTAGACAATGATTATGGCCAATTAGATTATGAAAGCTTTTCAAGGACAATATTGCGGTTTCGTTACTCCGACCATTAACCAATCGAGCACATTAAATTATTTTATAACTATAAAACTTAAACCTCTTTAGAAAATTACTTGACGTTACTGCACGGTAACATTTAATGCAAGTTTATTGTCCGTGGAAGCTCAGATTGCGATGTTTGTAGCGACCAAACATTGATATCTGATCTATCTGTATTAGAAGAGAAATCCCCACGTTTCTACTAGATTGCACGTTTTGATTTCTATGGAAGTATTAATACTATTATAATTACGCTGTTCCAACTAAACGTATTCCTCTTTCAACCCTTTATTTCGTTCTTATATGATGGAAGCATGAAGTATGACAGAAGTTGTTATGTCCTCTCACGTGTAGTTTGTAATTTTCCGGGCAATGATCTCATGTTTATTTAAAAAAGCTTTAATATTACAAAATTAACATTGACATTGGATTTATAATCATTATAAGTTACTAGCTTCTGCCCGCGGCCTAGCCCGCGTAAAAGTGTTTTATCATCCCAAGGGAATAAAAACTATCCAATGCCCTTCCCAGGGTCTCTATCTATATCAACTATCTCTATACCAAATTTCATCTAAATCGGTTCAGTAGATCCAGAGATTACCCCCTACAACCTCACAAACTTTACCTCTTTATAATATTATTATAGATAAATTATTCTGTTCACGAAGTTCTTCAAAGTTATATAACTAGGTAAATGTATGTCTTCATATTGTCTGGATTTTATTTGCTGTGGGTATCCCGGCTGTGGTGATTGTATGTACTGTTCAGAATATATCCTATGTGCTGGGCCCCTAATGTCGGTTACCTACACCCTGGATGATCTGAACAACGCCTTCAAAGCTGCAATAAACTTTGGTACTGTAGATTTCATGAACTAATAAAGTAGGTACTGTTGACAATGTTAATTCATGAACCACCATCAGCAAATTTTTCTATAGACATTCTAGTACGAATTTTGCTTAAATGTAATTAGCAACAAATTTACTGTAGATTTAATAAGACAGTGATAATTAGTTTACGCATCTTTCTGTGATTTCAATGACATACTCGTACCACTATTTTAATATTTACTTGACGTTTTATTGTTTATCATTTTTCTTTTAATTTAAAACTTCTATTAGGGAAGTAGTTCGTATATGTTTTTGAAATAGAATATTATTCTATACTTCTTTTTATATCCAGACATTGCTAAATGACAGTTAATTCCAGATTCAAAACATAGTTAATGCCTGATTTATCAAAAAAATACTTTAAAATTCAATTAAAATCTTTAGGTACCGTATCGCAATAAGCACAAAACTCAAAATTGAATGATCCTATGTCCGCATTGACAAAGTTTTATAAATTATATAAAATGTTTTAAGTGCGCCATGAGTGGTACAACAAGACAACTCTAATGTTTTGAAGGTGTCAAACGAATTATCGCCCAAATGGGTCATGAATCAACTTGCTTGATTTTTGTTATTTTACGAATAAACGTGATCTTTAAAATCGGATTTAGCTTGTGAATCTGCTACAGCTTCAATGCAGCTTTTTTACTTAGTACAAGCTTATTTGATGTCATACACGAATTATTGTTGGATATTTTTTTTTTGATTACTTTTTAAAAACGAGTCAATACATGGATTTTTACGACATTGACGTCCATAACTGGAAGTGAAGCCCAAAATAAATTCCAAATACTTTTAATTAAGATTTTGCGAATTTATTTAGTTCTTGATAAAGGTACCATTTCTTTTATTTTTTGCTTTCGGGGGAAACCTTCGAAAGGTACCTGGAACTTTAGAGAAAAGACCAAGGAGAGTGGGATTTTTACCTGACTTGAACCACCCCTGTAATCAACATCTGGAAATGGAAGAGGCCTCTTAAAAGACCAACCCTTAACCCCTTTTGTGCAACGCCTGTTAGGGCACATCCCTGGGGAGACCACGAGGCGTCTCCCCTGAGCCTCGCTATGCACTGCAGCACATGACCTCTGTGCTACCGTCTTACAAGAAGTCATATGCTGGCCGGATAGAGACCCCAACCTGGCCGCCCATGACCCCGGAGTCCCGCATGCCTGTGATGCAAACAAAAGTACCAAGGACATGTGTATCGTTAAAATATAACGCTAAATGAATACTTTACAAACTACAGCAAAGTACTAACCCTATAAGTGTCATTTTAGGTTGCTTGGCGCATGGCTGGCGAATATGTATGTACTTCATTTGATCGCTGCTGTAAACTTATATAATGTCAAAACTGTTACTGCTTCATGAGTAGCTAACTCCTAGCTCATAAAACTGTTACTCCTTCATGAGTATCTAACTCCTAGCTCTAAGAGCTAAACACTATCTGTCCTTGTCATTTTCATATTAATCATAAAGAGCGTTAGTGTTTAAACTATTATATATTAGTCTATGTAAAACTATGTCATTCCTCTAATGGCTGCTCAGCAATGATGACATTTATGTCATAACAGTGACGAAATGACAAATAAGAAAACTGTACAACAAAAAAAAAATGTTTAAAAAACTTTTTATTTTCCTCTTTTTATTTTGGTTACCATATGTTACCATGAAAATCATTTATCGCCAGAGGGGTGCTCATAACAATTCCAACAAGCCTATACGTGACTGGGATACATTGTTTTATTACGGAGTTCCGGTGCCTACTTTCCGGCTTCATCACCAGATCAGTTCATTGGTATTTATTTTATTTATATTTTACTTTATTATACACCAAGATAAAAACAATAATGCATACGGAAATCTTAAAATCAAAACAGACATTCAACAGGCGGCCTTATTGCGTGGTACCATTTTCATTATCACCATTTACTTTATCGCAGTCATTAAACTATTCAAGATATCTTATACCCAAAACATACTTATCATTGAGAAATTTAAGTGCTTGTCTGTGGTCTTCTTCATCAGTTCCACTTCACCAAATAATACTATCTGAATCCAAATGCTTGTAAAATTTATGAAAATACCGAAATCGCTATGTGTAAGCCTACGAGTATAAAATTTGAGGAATTCCCTTTATTTTCCCAGGATCCCATAATCCAATCCTGACCTGATGGCCATGGGACCATCTGGGAAATATACTCTGTCAAACAAAAGAAGATTTTTCCTAAACGGTCTAGGCATTTTGAGTAAACGGGGAAGAAACATTAAAAACAAAGATTCAGAAGAAGGGTTAAAAATAATAACACATATAATATCGACCAAATATCAACTCGATGCAATTAAGTCGATTAACAAACGGGCCAAGAAGCTTATCGGCAACGATGCACTGGTTGCCTCAAAGCCTTGAACATCGACGCCGAGTTGCCAGTCTGTCGGTTTTTTATCAGATATATTTCGGGGAGTGTGCGATGGATCTGCACAATTTGATTCCGCCTAGCCCTTTCCATCATCGGACAACAAGTCGTACAGCAATGCGCCACCGGTATGGTATAACGGTATGGAAGACTTGGGAAAAGCTACTGAATCCAGTCTGGTACAGGCTGGACCGTCAATCCTGTTTAACCAACCTGGCTGTCAATAGAATCTCTTTCTTCTTCTTTCCCTGGTCCCATTATCATGTTTTAAATTGTTCTGTCTTGGATAGTTTATTCTGGAAATTGGATTTGCTTGAGTTCTCTTTATACATTGGACTAGCAGGTCTTTAACACTATGAGTTAAACAGCTCTTCTAAATTGTCACTGTCTTCTAAACTATACTGTTTAAAATATTTCACGATATGACGAGTTCGTGGACTCTCCATGACCCGACTATTTTAAAAGGCAAACTGGCTTTTCAAGCTAAAAAATAATGAAGCTATGACACTTAATTGACAATATCTAGATATACATCGGACATCAAGTAATTGACTCACACGAAGAGCACTATTGAATGCGAATTGAAATAAAACAATCAAGCAAATAGTCTGCGAATGTTCCTACTTTGACGAATTACTTTTGTTTCTTTCTAGAGTGTTCTAAAAGTAGTATTAATTCTTACGTGTGTACGTGCTGGGTGTCTGACACACATATTTTGCTTCCATTACGTGTATCGTTTATCACGTCTTCGGCATTAAGAAAGCAAGCAAACATTCATTTAAGTGTCACCTTTCTGAAAGTTATTTATAAAGGTAGTCTTAATATACTTTCAGGGTCTGTCACTAGACACTTGTCTTCTACGTCATGAAAGACGTTTTTTGTTTGTTCATTCCTTTACTCAACAATCTAATTATTTTCGAATTGTTGATATTGTCTCACTTGATGAATTAATGTTGACGTAAACGAGACTCGATGTAGTCGTATTTTCGGGTCACACAACATTCATATTTGCGATATGCACACACATTTATCATGCATGAAGATTTTAATGCTAGTCAGCTAATATACTGTATACTACTAGAATAAACAGTGAACGTCCATAATTTGCATTGTGCTTATAAACCACAAATTATGAACTCGTAAAAAAGTGGTACTGTGTCAACGCGCGTGCGGTGCCAACGAATGTTGATACATTCAGTGTGCCTATTCCGAGTTTTTTAACGAACTCACTCGTGATAACGTAAACGGTTATCCAGTTTCAATACAAATTGACGTTTACGTTAACGCAATTGAGCGTGAGTAAAAACTCGCACTAAGGCTCTGAACAGTGCTACTAATATTTGATACTATTCAGTCTGCTAAAGAACGCAAAAAGCCATCTTGTTACACAAATACATATATAAAGTCACGTCTTTTTTCCCAGGGTAGGGAGAAACTACAGAACTGCATCTGCTATGATCCTTAAATACTCGTTTTGCCTCATTTATGTTCATACATCTAGTCATACACACACACCGGTTATGAGTTCTGCGCATCTGGCTTTTCTGAAGAATATCCATAAAATTCTTGTGTATCTAGGATGTCCCCTCACGGCGGCAGCGTTCCCACTTTCAACATTCTTGTTATTTTAGATTTAAGAGACGTTAAAATTAAATTTGAGAAAAGTTCAATATTAGCGACAAAGACATGTATGTTCATCAAAGTCGAGCTTGAGCCTCTAATGTTAGATAAAGATATTGAAAAGAACCAATTGCTAAATTGGCTATAAATCAATTGAGGACTTGAAAAATCAAAATACCAGATTCACTGCAGATGAAACTGCAGCAAAAACTACTCTTGGAGCTTTCAATGCCAAATCAAAGTAATGAATGGGCGATACACGTGAAGCCAATATTTTATTTAGCCTAAGAAGCATTTACTTGGCAATCGGCGTAGGTAGGCCCATATGTCGAAACTACATATCTTCACTCATTAATACAATCGGGTGTATATATAATTACATGAGGTATAGTGGGGTTATTTTTATCCTGCTATCCGTACCGGTCCATATAGGTACTGGCTCTCTAGAGCGTGTTTCTGAAAATACCAGTTTAATTTTATTATACCAGTGTAAGTTAAAACTATTGTTCACTGAACAATATTAGAGTAAGGTGGGTGGACCATGGAAGGCCATGCTCCTTCGAAGGCCAATTATGAAAAGTCGTAGTTATTGTTAACGTAATAAAACATGATGGCAAATTCCTTCTACTCATACTAACACCTATCGAAAACAAGGACACAGACGCGGCGGCAAGTCGCTCAAGCCGCTATTTTATCAATGAGGTCCCTCGCTTCGTTGAGTTCAGTCATCATTCATCAATTCATCCGAAAGACGTCCACTGCTTGACATAGACCTCCCCCAAGCATCACCACACTGATCGGTCCTGTGCGTTTCGCATCCATCGGACGCCCGCAACATTGACCAGGTCGTCGCTCCACTTAGAGGCAGACCTTCCAAAGTTTCGTCTTCCGGTACGCAGTTGCCACTCTAGAACTTTTAGCCCCAACGGCCATTCGTTCTGCGAGCAATGTGCCCTGTCCACTGCCACTTAAATTTGGCGATTCTTCGTGCTATGTCGGTAACCTTGGTTTTCTTGCGGATGTCTTCATTTCTGATTCGACTCACGTAAGGAAACTCCGAGCATAGCTCTCTCTATTACCCTTTGGGTGACCTAAGCCTTCTAATGAGGCCCATTTCGAGTGAACACACTGGTCGTCTTGAGATACTGTGGTTGGTGGCATTTAATGTTTTATTATAATAAAGAATCTTTTTATGTAGTTTAAATAAAAGCAGATAATTTGAGTGCTACAATATTAGTTTTAAATTAAACGACTGATTTACTGTATCAGCCTTGTATGGAGCCTTGGTCCTAGTAAGGCCATTTGGGCGGGTTTAATAAAATCTTCAATAAAAAAAAGTATTTTATATGTAACATAATAAAACAAAATGTTACTTAATAATTGGTTTGTTTCATTTATCCAGTAAATAAACGAAAAATAACTGTTTATTTGTTAGAGTGGCCTTCCATGGTCCACCCACCGTAGTACAAAATACAGTAGACAGGCAAGAGAAAGTACTCATAGTTTAAATGAACTAGGAAGGTTTCAGTGATCTTCAAAAAGTACTTTTATAGTTTACGCACTCTTTGTGGAAAACATGATGATCAACACTCTGTCACATACAATGACAATCTTTGATAGCTCCTATCATGATCATGTAGTTAAAATTTATGTCGATAAGTAAACATACAAAGAGAAAATGAAAAAGTTTGTGAAAGATTGAACTCGTAGCCTAATTCTGCACATCGGTTTAGGACAGTCGGTTAGATTAGTGATTTGTTTCGAGCTGTAAGCACACTTACCGAAAGACGGCAAAGGCAATTTAAAATCATGAACTACTTAATACTTTTGAAATTAGTTTGAAGTTGGGCACTTGATTCTAAAAGACGAAGCTGTAGTTTTACTCAACCATTTAAGTAATAATTTAAAATTGATTCAGTACTGAGTTAGGATTTCAAGTCTTAATTATGAATAACCGAATTGCTTAGTCATCAAGATTTTTGAATTGAAACCACCACGTTTTAAAATGTCTGGTTCTAGGACATGGCAATTTCCCCACAATGTTTTCTTTCACCGTTTTGAAAGCGGTAGCGATGAAACAAAGTAAACTACCAAGCAGACTTTGATCATATTCTTTAGGTTATAACATGGTTAAGGGTAAAACTAGTTTTGTGTATTGAAAAGTCCTAAACCTTAACATATTTATGGTCTAGCATGATGGAAGATAACGTTGGCCGAATTTGGACCGTGCCGAGAATCGGCCCAAGTACTTCGATAAAAAAGTTGTGATATCAATTTTAAATGTTGAGTATTGCACATGTCATCCGACCCAAGAGCATTCATAAGCTTATGGCTATTTCTCATAGGGGCAGGCAGAAACTACAGAACGACACTTTTTCCGATCGTTACATACTAATTTGCCTTCATTTGCCTACTTTCAAGCATCTAGTCAAAAACGCTTACTGGTTTTGTGTACTGCGCACCTGGTCTTTCTAAAGATCGTCACCAATAAGGTCCGATCCGAGTACATAATCTATTAAGAGCAACTTAACATTTATTATAATTATGAAAATCCTACACAACAAAGTAAAAATAAAAATAAATATGAGAAAACTGGTATCTTCACTGCTTTCTTCTTAATATTTCGAGCCAAAATTGTAATGTAGAAGTTCAGAACACGGAACTCTTATTGAAGAATTACTTTTTCAAGGTTTTTTCAGACAAAACTTCTTAACATCTGAGATTAGATTTTTGTAATATCGCTTCAATAGTGTGAGATTTTTAAAAGGATTGGCTCAACGTCATCTAAAGTCTGACTTCGCCGAAGGCTCTCATTTTCTTCTCTTATACCAATCCCCACGCCTTTGTCACCCTCTTATCTAGGTTTCAACCGTAATGGCAATAATGTTATCTATTTATCTCGCCGCCGGATGACCAACTCTAAACTTCATCTAATCCTTGGACGCCACTCGGATCGAGTATCGATTCAGTATCAAACAAAACAATAGGTACAGTAATCCAGTAAATCTTTGACAAAATACAATGAAAAGCTTACCTAGTCTTGCGTGTGTCTATTTCCGAGCACTAGATATTGGGAACTGCTGCAACTCTCTCATTTCTTACCATTTAATTTCCTCTTCCCAGCTCATTGCTTCATGGAATTGAAAAGTACCCCCTGTCAGACTTTTCATTTCATAGAACATGTGAGTGATGATGCACGCTATTGTAAACTCAATTATCACACTAATATTATAAAAGTGAAAGTTTGTGAGTGTGCGTGTTTGTATGTTTGTTACTCCTTTGCGCTAAAACGGCTGGACGAATCTGGATGAAGTTTGGCATAGAGTTAGATTATAGTCAGGAATAGCACATACTTTTTATCCTGGGAATATGTTCCCTCGGGATAATTTTCTACTGTCACGCGGGTGAAGCCGCTGGCAGAAGCTAGTTACATTATAAATTGCCAATATAGGAGTAATAATGAATGTACTGCCAACACTTTGTATAATTACTACTTTATTTAGTGCTCACACTAGCAACCATTTCAATTAATGACAGTCTGTTTAGAGAAGATAATGACAACCAAAACTAATATTTAGAAGTGGGCAAAGTGTCTTATATGTTTGTAAAAAGTGATCTTAGAAATCACTGATCCGGTTACGGAAATTATTCACTAAACGGGAATTATATCGCCTAGTGTCATTGAATTCTTTTTACTCCAAATCTTGTACGGTTGCTTGCTGTACAATAGGTAAAGTGAGCGAAGCCGAAGGAAAATGGTATATAAATATAATGTATATCTTTTAAGTCAACTTTTAAACATGGTAAGAGTTTTCCTTTTATTACTTTTCATCTTTATCTTAATATGTTAATAACTTTCTGTTTTTATTATAATTCGTTGAACAGATATTTAATTAAAAGAAGTCCTTATGCCCATTTTATTCTAATTTAGAAAGCAAATTATTTTCCTTTGATGAAATTCCTTTAATTCGGCAGTTTATATTTAGGGCAGCGGGACCGACCCATATCAACTTTTTCTTTTATTGAACATAACGGTTAAGAACAACCCTGACAAGCATTGGCGTGAAGATAGATTTGTCAAAGGAAGACACTCCCAAAAGATATCTTTTAATTGTAAAATATCTTGATATAGGTATAGAATATGACTTCTGCGGGCTAAAATCGTAAGTAGCTGGCTTCAAACCGTGTGGGAAAACTCCGGAAATTTCGGTCTATTACTCAAGTGTCATTTATGCTATTCATTTTGGTTTGGGGGGGTTTGCCGTAATCGCCACGCTTGGCAAAGGCTGGTGAAGGTTGCGGGGATCCGCTGGATACGAGACGCAAGGGGGCCATTCAATGTGGTGACGCTTGGGGAAGGCCTATGTTCAGCAGTGGACAACTAGAGCAGTTAACGTTTTTCCTGTGTTTTTTGGAAGCCTTGAGACGCTAGTTAAGTCGGTTAGTGAGTTAGATCGGCAGACAAGGTGAAAATTTATGAGCCAAAATTCACAGCCAGGGTTACAAGTTGTGTGGAACCTAAGGCGGGGGCAAAGTAACAAACATATCTATGAAACTCAATGCTAACGGTTAAGTTTCCAAAGGATCGAGACAAAGTGTCCATTCTATCCGCGATTGCGATCATCATAATGTTAAAATGTAGGAAGCACAGATAACGGGATGTGTGATGCCCGATCTCCCCAAGTGCCAAGTTCCACAAAGCTTATATTATTAAATAAAATTGTACGACTCTGTCATTACCGAAATCTAGAATGGTACAGTCGCCGAATCAATACTTACGTACGTATTGTTTAATTATATTTTTTGATTTATAGTTTTAAGGTTGAATACTGTTATATTATTGACCATACAAGTTGTGATTATTGAAGCTAGATATTTAATAGTTTTATACTTACTGAGCCAAATAATTGCTTGCTGGATGCGTCCAACACAACTTAAATTCTTCCCATAGACTACATTTATCCAAAAATAACCTGAATATATTCCTAACTCACCCCCTGGATACATCCCTAATACACCCTGGATATATCTCAAATCAATCTCAAAACACATAATACAAATTATATAGAGAAAAAAGTATCTTCAAAAATAAGGTTAATTTTAACTAGGTACTGATTTTATTTTATTCAAGCACTTTTGGAGACGTCAGTGCGAGTACTGGTCGAGTGTGAACATTACAAATAAATTCTTTTTACATTTTGGGGGCGTTGGGAATGAATGTATGAAAAATCATTTTGGGGAATTTGGAACTTGGGGAGATCGGGCATCACCCAACGTGATATCGTGACATTTCCATAGCGCTTGGCATTCCCATTGAACAATGCTCACTTCCCATACATTTAAAACCTGAAAATGAAGTTTATGTATGTATAGTATAATAAGTTGTAAGGTATAGTAAAATGCTACCTGTAAGTTTTTTTTAATATTTGATAGGCTCGCACTTGACCACTATCTCACCTGTTGGTAAGCGATGATGTGATCGACGGTGAAGCACGCTTGCCTAGAAGTACTTGTACTTGTCTTGACTTAAAGACTCCTAGATTGTAGCTATCGGGAAACACAGAATCCGGCAGGGAATTCCACTCCTTAGCTGTACGCATAAAAAAAGTGTTTCCAAAACGTTTTGTGCGTATGGGTGGGATGTGTCCACCATGTACCGATGGCACATCGGAGTACGTCTGTCAGTTTAGAAAAAAATAATATATAGTCATTTATACGCTACGAAGTGCAAAAAATATTAATGTTTAGGTTAGGATATGCCGTTACCAAATATAAAGAAATAATGGAATGGATTATTAACGCTCGCAGTTTAGTCTGAAATAGGAATACTTCGCTAGTTATGCTCTAAAACATTATCATATGACCAGCTCCATAGTATTAATTTGATAATTCCAAAGTTACATAAGTACGCCAAGTCTTAGCTTAATCGGATGCCAGCAAGTGTTTGAAAAATCGATTACACATACGAATGCAAGATAATATAGAGCTTGTAATAAATAGATAAGGGTTGTTAACCTACACAAAACCTTTGGCAAAGAGTTTATTTTACCCAATTACTATCAAAATACTGTGTAATATCCTAACCATGAGCGAATTTATATTTCATAAATATAAGCACCAACTCTATCCATAAAACATTAGGAGGATCAAAAATAAACCAACTTTAAATACAAACTCCTTTATGTTTCACGTAGACGTAAATATAAGTTTAATAACAAACTGCAAAATCTAATCTCAAAGGAGGCGTTGTTAGGGTTCCGTACCTAAAGGTTAAAAACCCTATTACTAAGAATCCACTGACCGTTTGTTTGTCACCAGTCTGTATCTCATCAAATATGATAGCTAGACAGTTAAAATTTTCACAGATGATGTATTTTTGTTGTCATTTAACAAAAAATACTGAAGAATTTAAGTGGGAAATAATACAACAAACGTGATATTAGTGCCGTTTTTTGCAATAATGGTACGTAACCCATAGTGCGCGAGGCCGACTCGCACTGGGCCGGTCTTTTTTCATTCAGATTTTTCATGCGACGCTAACGAATAACAAAGAGTTGCTCAGGAAACAGCATCATAATATAGAGCGAGGGATATAGCAGAAATATATGTATGTCGATGCGTGGGAAACATATCGTTAGTTTACAGTTGTGTACATGGATACTTTTTTAGGGTTCCGTACCCAAAGTGTAAAAACGGGACCCTATTACTAAGACTCCACGGTCTGTCTGTCTGTCTATCCGTCACCAGGCTGTATCTCATGAACCGTGATAGCTAGACAGTTGAAATTTTCACAGATGATGTATTTCTGTTGCTGCTATAATACTACTAAAACAGGATAAAATAAGTATATAAGTGGGGCTCCCATACAACAAATGTGTTTTTTGAGATAATGGTACGGAACCCTTCGTGCTCGAGTCCGACTCGCACTTGGCAAAACGCAAACGCAACAACGAAAGACTGCGCCGATGCCAATCGCAGAACTGTCAAACATTAAGAAAAAAAGACTAAGGATTGCCTCGATGGACCGCGAGTCGCCTGCTGATGCAACTAAACTTATTCCTCTGACAACCCTTTATTTCCTTCTAATACGATGGAAGCATAAAGTATGACAGAAGTCATTATGCTCTCTCACGTGAATTTTCAAATTTTCCAGGAAATGACCTCATGTATTTTGAAATTACAAAATTTTATAAAATTTGCATTGAAGTGGTATAAGTATATCTTTATACTTTATAAATTATTCCGTACTTAACAGCGACTATCTACCCTATTTGCAATTTGAGGGTGGTGTCACAAGGCTATCTCGCCTGGTATCAAGTGAGAATCAAAAAATTTTGATGCAAATGCCATAAAATAAACGATATTACCAAAAATAAACCAGTCTGTAAAGTTTCGATCTAAATTTAGTATTTCAGCATTCAAGCAATCTGCCTAGTCTTTTCCCAACTACATTGGGGTCGGCTTCCAGTCTTACCGGATTCAGCTGAGCACTAGTGCTTTACGTGGAGCGACTGCCTATCTGACCTCCACAACCCAGTAACTGGGCAACACGGTACCCCTTGGCAAGACTGGTGTCAGTTCTCAAGCTTCTGACTACCCGTAACGACTGTCAAAGATCTTCAAATGACAGCCGGGACCAACGGCTTAACGTGCTTGCCGAGGCACGGAGGAAACTCGGTATGTTGAAAATGGTCACCCATCCACGGACCGACCTCGTCAAGCGTTGCTTAACCTTGAAGATCGGCCCTTGCAGCTGTTATTATTTAGCCACGAGCTCCTCAACTCCTTAGTATTTCAGCATTATGCTTGTAAATTGTTTTTTTTTTTCAATACATTTTATTTGATTTCAGATATTTAATCATTGAGTTTATCTTTGACTAGACATTAGATAAACATTGAGACGCTTATTACACTTATTACACACACACACACTTATTATACTTTGTTTGTTTAGATGAAATCAGACGACAAAAATGTGTGATTTGCCCTTAAGAGTGAGCTCTTTCAAGGCAAATCACACGGTTTCTCACCTGGTTCCATCTAAATATCTGGATGAAAATCACAAAAAATCATCATCATTATCATATCAGCTGAAAGACGTCTACTGCTGGATAAAGGCCTCCCCCAGGCGTCACCACATTCCAACGTAACGTCATCCGGTTCGCGGTCGCCACTCCAGAGCCTTTCTGCCCCATCTGCCATCCGTTCTGCGAGCAATGTGCCCTGCCCACTGCCACTTAAGTTTGGCAATTCTTCGGGTTATGTCGGTAACCCTGGTTCTCTTAGGGATCTTTACATTTCTGATTCGATCATGCAAGGAAAAAACCGAGCATAGCCCTCTCCATTGCCCTTTGAGTGACTTTAAGCTTTCTGATGAGGCCCATTGTAAGCGACCACGTCTCACAGCCATATGTGATCTCTGGCAACATTGATCATAGACTTTCGTCTTGAGACACTGTGGTAAGTTGGATTCGCGCAACTTCGAGTGTAGTTTCTCCGATCTTGATAGGAGTGGGTGTTTTATGGTCACTCACCATAACCTTGGTTTTGTCCATGTTCATTTTAAGACCCATAATTTCGGAAGCTCTACTGAGGTCATCGAGCATTGTACTCAGGTTCGCCATGGTCTCAGGCATGACCACTATGTCGTCGGCAAACCGAAGGTAAGTGATTTACTCGCTATTAACGTTAATGCCTAGCCGCCTCCAGTACAGAACCTTGAATACATCCTCCAGCGCAGCAGTGTACAGTTTTGGAAAAAATATATATCAAGAAATAAGTATGTATCATCATGACCACTATTTAAACATCAAATTACCGGACATCTCGTCTTTACCTGTGTCCCTTAACCCAGCTATACTCAGTTTTCGATAACATTCGAAGTTTAAATAAGCCCATTATACAGCCCGTTCAACCGATTATGATTTCTATTACGTTGGCAATACGACTAATGGTAGCTGTAGTAAATAGTTGGTTTTGGTAACAAGTTTATGCTTTTTATGTCATCCTTATGTCTACGGGGTAGAACTCAAAAGCGGTTGAACGGACTGTATAAATATTTGGAAACATGTCTAATGTTATTTCAAATGGAGTTTTAAGAACTCGCAGGCCTACTGCTAAAACTATCTTATAAAGTCTGGTAATTGCCACACAAATAGTAATTCATAAACTTTTTACTACCTTTAAAATACTGGTATACTGGTAAACTGACCGCGACATGTGTCGATAAAAAAGAAAATTAATTTTGGCCCACAATCCAGTATATCTTTTCGTTGGAGCATTAATCGTGCTATATTTTTTTATGCACTTCAGTAATTTTACCTAATTATTTTAGTGAATGCAGCTGTTTGTATAGAACCCTCGGCGCGTGAGCCCGACTCGTACTTGGCCGTTTCTCATATAGTTTCATCTAAAAAACCTTGATGGAAATCACAAAATAAAAAAGAAATACCGCTATAAAAGTTGCCACTTATTTTTTGCTCAAATCGAATAACACTTTTTAATTTATAAACTAGTCATGAGGCTTTATCTTTGTTTCAATAGTAAAATGTTCTTTGGTTTGATACAAATCCAACAATCCTCAGTTTTTCAATTGAGTGTTTCGTCACAAGAATCACGAAACGAACGACATGATGCGCGGATCCGAATATTTCCTCTCTCTAACCGCGACTGTCTCATTCATATCTTGTGGACCGCCGCAAAGACTTTTGTCGTGTGATATAATAAATAATGTATTGATGAAAATCGTAAAGATAACGTCACCTTTAAACAAGTTTCAATCGAAGTTAGTAAATCATTACGTTACTAAATTATAATATAAATATTATTAATGTAAACAGAAGATCATTAATTATATTCTTTGTTTCAATAAAATTGAATATGGTAGTAAAACAAAAATACACTCGTGTGATTATATTATCACACTCGTGTTTTCAAACCTCTATTATATATTACTAGCTTTTACTTCTTCGGCTTCGCTCGCAGTGAAGATATTTTTTTTTTTAATAAAAAGGTTCCTATGTTACTTCTAATACCTCCAAGAATATATGTACAAAGTTTCATGATGACCGGTTCAGTAGTTTTTGCGTGAAAGCGTAACAAACAAACTTACATTCACATTTATAATATTCATAATGGTATAGATATAGATGGCCGTTGCATAAACGACTATATTGTTGTAGCTCCAAATTGGCTGCTTTTAAGATATTTTCATTACTTGTGCTATTAGATAATGCTTCTTGAAAAATTTTATGATTCTAGGTCAGTGGCAAGTACCCTTTAGATTTTGGTTCCTTGCTAGTTTCAAATATGCGCCACAAAAATCCGTATCTTTTGATTGCATTGGTTTAGAAATCTGATTTTTCACAGCTCCAAGAAATCGCAGACCTGATGTATCTAGTTGAAATTAATATCATATAACTTGATACCTACAGGCATCCTACAGAAACAGACAAACAACAAAGTAATTTGATATTTTCTTTTGAGGAAGAGAATCTTACGAAATGTATATCATCCATTTTTTCTAATTTAACTAGAATAAGTATTTTATGCATTGCTGAATCATAAATTGAATAATAATCCTGTTCACTTTATTCACACGAACAGTTGTACAAAAATAAACCACGTAACTCAAAAATCAAAATTTGAAGAAGTTAAGTGTTGCTCAATTAAACATTGCGCCTAATTTTGGCTGGCACTGTGGGATATTAAGTCGCTGGTAGACAACACCATCTAGAGAGCACGATGAATCACACGAGCTAAATACCAGAATAGAATTGAGCTTTATGTGTTATCTAAATGAGATCGAATGAGACAGAAAACCAGATCCGGATTATTATGTTAAATTAAATCATCCTAAGCCAAAAACGCCTGTCCAGATTCATGGGGGAATTCAAGGACTAGCTACGACTGATTGGTTTGCATAATGCTGTTGTAGCCGAAAATACAAATCATACACTAGCTTTACTCTTCAATTTAAAATGGATCTCTGAATTATGAACTGGCCACGTACGAGTCGGACTCACGCACTCAGCTGCATTCATTAAAATAATTAGGTAAAATTACTGAATTGCATTAAAAATGATAGCTTCGAACATTGCTCTAACAAAAAGATAAACTGGATTGCGGGGAAAAATTAACTTTGCTGTTGGTAAACTGTTGTTCCTATACATCGACATAGGTCGCAGTCAGTTTACCAACTGCAAATATTAACATTAACTGCAAATTTCAACTAAAAATTAACTTACCATTGAAAGAAAACATTTTCAATGCCTCGGCCAACTTTTTCTACACATTCTTTACAGATCAATTTGGCATAAAAAGGCATTTTTCTAGATTTCGGTGGATTTCCGGTGGCGATAATGCTAAATGAAAAGCTCGAATTACGATAATTGATCGTAACTTTACTCCGTTTTTGGCACGCGAAGTACATACAATCGCGTCATCTAGTTAGATTTATACGAGTATCTGTGGCAAATACCAATGTGACTTTTTCAAATTCATAATTATGTACTTTCTAAGTTTATTTCGGACATTGCTAACAACGGTGAAGGAAAACATCGTGAGGAAACCTGACTTATATTTAATATAAGTTTGAAATCGCCAACCCGTCTTGAGCAAAAGTGAGTTATAATGTTCGTGCCTTCTCTGTATGAGTACAGTTATTGGCTAGCATTATTATTTATGTTTAGTGTGCTATGTGACATAATTATTACTGTGCAATTGGAAAAAAAGTTTGCAGGCTCATTTATGTGCTTTTTGTACTAGAGTGTAATTTTTGTCAGGGTTTAAGAAATTGTATTAATTCAGTTGCGAACACTTTCTAAACATCTTGCGAACTTGTTTATCAATATTTGTAAGTTTAAGTATTTTATCTGAAAGTTGTAAAACGTTTAAGAATAACTATTTGTGTGGCAATTGTGGTTGTAAAATTGCCGGCCTTTGTAAGATGGTGTTGGCAGTAGGGCTGCGTGTATTTAAGCTGGGTAAAGGACACAGGTAAAGACAAGATGTCCAGTGGTACGACGTTTTATTAGTGGCTCCAAACGCGAATTGATGTAAGACAGATCTCTGTTCATCAATAAAGATCTAATCTTATCTTATAATCTATATATATAAAAATGAAACCCGTTTTCCGTTGTCACGGCATCACGCGTGAACTGCTGGACCGATTTCGCTAATTCTTTTTTGGTTGTGTTTGTTATTGTTAGGAGAAGGTTCTTATGAAAGAAAAATTAAAAAAAAAAAAAAAATTGTAGATAGGTAGGGTAGGTATGTAGTTAGGGTAGGTATGTAGGTAGGGTAGGGTAGGGTAGGGTAGGGTAGGGTAGGGTAGAGTAGGGTAGGGTAGGTAGGGTAGGGTAGGGTAGGTAGGGTAGGGTAGGGTACGTAGGGTAGGTAGGGTAGGGTAGGGTAGGGTAGGTAAGGTAGGGTGGATAAGGTAGGTTAGGTAAGGTAGGGTAGGTAAGGTAGGGTAGGTAAGGTAGGGTAGGTAAGGTAGGGTAGGTAAGGTAGGGTAGGGTAGGCAGTTGACAGGAGTGAAGCCGCGAGCACAGCTAGTACATTTATATAAATTCTTTGCCCTGTGATTTCATTTCCTGTATCTTAACTGTCCGATTTTACTTCTTGCCAAATTTCATCCTTCATCCATTCCCTTACGAATTTCAATTTATACGACATGCCCATCTGTTTTGATTGCCTTAATTCATGACTTTGATTATCACAGCTTCAAGGGATTCCGGACTTCAGTATGTTATATTAATTTCAACTTCATACCTACACGTATTTCTGACAAAAAGGTCTCGACAGACAGAATATAGATTTGATTTTGTTAGTATAAATTTATGGTTTTCAGACTTTTCTTTTACTTGGGCTTTATGACATTGCTTAGAAGGTACCCTATAGGTTTTGAGTCATTTACAATTTGTTAAATATGTGACATAAACGGCCGTATCATTTGATAACGTCGATTTAGAAGTTTGATTTTTACAGCACCAAGTGGTTGCAGATCTTCAGGCGTTCAAGAGAAAGAAGTTGGTTTACTCGGACAGACAGACAGGCTGACAGCAAAGTGAGCCTATAAAGGTTCCTTGTTTGCCTTATGGGGAACGACCCTAAAAACGAATAAGCTTTGTCGACATTGTCGACAAAGCTTATTCGTTTGTATATCGTGACATTGTCACCAGCGTAGCGTGGACTTGAATGTTGAAGTTAAGATAAGCATGGGAAAGAGAGATAAAAAAACAAGCACACGATAGGGAAGTCCATGAATGGGTGAAGTCAGGCTGTAGATGACAATGATGATGAGAATCTAAAGTTTAAATAAACTAAGTAAGTTACGGTATTCATAACATATGCTTGGTTTTAAAAAACGTTGTTGCATTCAGACCTCTTTACGCTCAAAGCCATGTAAAAATAAAAAATAAAAATGTCTGTTCAAATCCCCGTTAGACGAGGAGTGTCATAGAACTAATTACGCGTCCGTCTCCGTCTGCATTTCAATAAGGCAATGGAATAATCCGATGGTCGGAAGAATCTGTCAGTAGATCAATTCGAATCATTGTGAATCGGACGGGTCGACGTACGGAAAGGGAGACGAATTCACCCTTGATTTGTGCCAGTTAATATGTCGAATGGTGATTGATAAAGTTAATTTCAAAGACAATTGGTAAAGGCGAGCTCTTTGTCACGTAACAATTGGCTTTTGAGCAGGTACTAGTTCGATTTGAGTCATGTCATTGCTGTTTAAGACACATTACCTGTGCCCGCATTTCGCACCCGTCAAGGTCAATTACCAGTACCTGCATACCTACCTACTTAACCTACTTACCTACCTACTTAGTTATCTACCCTACTTACCTACCTGCTTACCCTACTTGCTTTGCTACCTACCCTACGTACACTTACCAATTCTTTTTCCATTTTTTTACCGAGACACAAAGCAAACCAATCTCTTGACCGTGTGACCTACTTAAATAATTTTATGTTACGAACGAAATTGACTCTGAAGACATTCGCATTCAGAGATAATTTTGATTGTTGTTGTTGTTGTCTTAATACATTCGTATAAGGCCCGATTTTACAATAGTCTGATAACCAGAGAGTTTGTACAGTACAAACTCTCTGCTGATAACTAACTGAGTAATTGAAATGGCGGTTTCATAGCTTTTGTATAGAAAATATGTCAAACGGCCATTTTCATTCCTCAGTTAAAAATAATAATATATAAGTTTAAAGAAGAAACGGCCCCAAAAATTAGTTATTTTAACTAACTAACGACCACCTAGAACAAAATATGCAATAAACCTCATGTATCACTAAAATCAGACACATTTGCAGTTCAAATCAGGAAAGTACCCGCGTGTGGTGACCATAAGCTCTTAGAGCAAGGTTATTTTGAGTGTGCATAAGGGACAGATGTATATGACTTGTATACATCTATCCCTTTTTACAGTCGTTTGATGAAATTTTTGACGAGTCATGGTTCGGGGGCAGGTAGCGATAGACGCCCTGCCAATCACAGCCATCATTATGGAGCATTGGATAAATAATATTTGTAAACGTTAAACCAATAGTCACTTTTCTGTTTCATTGCGCGGAGAGCAGATAAAACGTCGCCCTCCGACCCACCCACCAACTTACGAGATAATGGAACACAAGACATTGTGGCGTGAATTCTTTATAAACTTGAATGATCCTTCGTTTCCGTTCATTCAAAATTCAATGAGTGTCATGTTTTGTAACATTAAATTGTGTGATAGGCCTTAATATCTACATTCTGAATTTGAGATCATTCCTACTTGTACGGTATATTATTTGCCGGTTTTAACTTAGTATCAAAACAAAAAATGGATGTTAAGACAGACGATTGTAAAATTATAGGCCAAGGCTATAGACAAGCGACATTCTATTAAGGGCCTAAATCCGCTTTAGTGCCGTAAAACAGTAACTTTCTAAAGCATACTCCTTAGTAACGGCTAGGTTAAAAGGTTTGAAAAAATATATATTTACAATTGTATCATGTACATTATTTTTTAAACATGCTTTTTTCGTATAACAAATAGGTTTGTTTAAAAAAAAAAAAATTACAACAAGATATTTTTCGCAACTTTTGGATAATCCTCCAAAACGGCTTGGATGTTTAAAAATGACCTTGAGGAAACAAACCGCACATTCGTTTCACACTCGCGCGACCCAAAATTCAGTATTCTTTTTCTTTATTATTCGATGTCTAAAAAAAAGCCCTAGATCAAAATATAGAAAGGTAAATTGTCTTTGAGATAAGAATACGTCTGGTTGTTTTGGTGCGATTGCCGTTTTTTTGTCCGTGTTAGACATAATTGTATAAATTAGTAACACTATGTTAAACGAATAAAACTCAAAAAAAATAAAGATTAAATTATTAAGACAATGGTCTAATATAACATACATTTTTTGTAAAAAATTACAATTAACCATTCAGACGTGATTCTCATTTTAAAATCAGCTACTTAGGGGTATCTGCGCCTTAGCGATTGAAAACTGACAGAAATGTATAGGAACGCCAGGCGCTATTGAAATGTCACTCGATCATTTTGACATTTTAACCATCGCCATCACAGAAACTTTGCTACTGTCTCAGTATCCCCAAACTAAGTGACATTACATCAACGATAATAATTGACAAATTATATGATACTAGTTCTTCTAGCGGATTCACCCTAGTGATAGTCGTAAACTATCCCGGGAGAACATTTTCTCGGGATCAAAAGTATCCTATGTGCTATTCCTGACCATAATCTACCTCTGAGCCAAATTTCAACCAGATCCGTTCAGCCGATCTGGCGGTATTGAGTAACAAACATACACACATGCACTCATCCAAACTTTCGCATTTATAATATTAGTAAGATTGACAGACGCTACCGTCACGAAATATCAATATGGAAGTGTAATAGTATGGAATTGTCACAATCGTTATCGTTAATAGAAACTCACTTTGTCTAGCTAGAGCCTTAGAAGTGAACACTAACATAATCAACTTACATACAAAATTGTAAAAGTTAAAACTTTTTCTTGTTACAATGTTACCCACAATTTTAATGTTACAAGGCGTTACTATACTCAAGTTGAGACTTGATCCACAAGCTTAGCTGTAAACCGTGCACCAGTCGATAACAAAAGCATTAGTCTGTCTTCTTCTTCTTCAATCGATCCCTGAAGGATCGTGGTCACTGGACCCTTTTAAGCGGACAATCTGCCTCCATCGGCTTCGGTCTAAAGTTGCCATCACCATCTGCTGAAATTTGCTTGAAGATATAGCTTCATTTACTTGGCCTGACCATCGTTTTGGCGACCAGTCTCTTGCTCTCTTTTCTTCTGCATAGCAAACAATGACCAGCTTTTCAGGATGCTATCTCTCCTTCGCATTTTATGGCCAAAATAGAATAATAAAAAATAAAAAATGTATATATATACAATGTAGACTAACCGTAGACAATCGAGTCGTGATGTTGAGCGGTGGAGGCACAGATATATTTATGCGTTTGGCTGCCCATGGTATTCGGTGTGTCCGCTTCCAGCACCGAATTAATAATGTGTCTATCCATTTCTTCTGCTTGGATTGTAGTCAATTGTAGTCTAAGTACTATGAAATTAGGTTCGTTCTGTTTGTATAACATATTACAGTATTTACCTCCAAATATCCGTTTACCTGCACCCTAGATGACCTAATCGACAGCACCGACGGTAAAATGAACCTAGCCGCTGAGGCGGCTAGGTTCATTATGTGGCCAGGTTAAATTATTTTTTGGGAACAGGGTCCCAAACAGTATAATTAAAATTTACCGAAATACAAAAATAAAAAGAAGAAAAAAGCAATAATTGAGTTCAAGGCAAACGAAAAAGCAGCAAAATTAGAACTGTATTATTTACCTACATGTTGGTCTCAAAGGATCTGGATTCATTGTTAAGATCACATTTAATTTGGTTAACCACTATACCTTTAAGAAAGACACCGTCTTAAACCGTAATTTTAAGTGGTGACCTCCAACTCTACTCGATCTTGAATCATCAAATTGACATTAACTCGAGTAGCTTGTTATTTAATGCCATTAATCAAGGGTTTTGCAATTGGCACGTTTTCAGTTTTAAGGATATCCTCTCGATTCAGTCACCATGACAACGGAAAGGACCCTCGATTAGTGTCAATAAACAACAAGGTGGAGTGAAGTTGGAGCACGTGACTTGAAATATGGTGCAATCTTGTACACGATTCTTCACAAATCTTTATAATAGTTGCAGCGGCAGTGGGACGGTAACAGGCTGGCTGTTAATCTCCTGCTGCAGGGACAGTTCACGGTTTCACGTTTACTAACGATGTTTTCCTTTGCTAATCTCAGTGATGTCCATGATAAACTTAGTACATTATGAATTGAAAAAGTCACATTGGTATTTGCCCAGAATTCACGATCTCAAGTACTATCACTTGCAAAAGTCGATAAGAATTCTCAAAACGTATTAGTTTGACGTTTAGTTTGACTTACGACCTTCTATTTTCAAGTTTTCGCCAAGTAATGATTGAAATTCACAATTTCATCAACTTAGTATAAGTCAAGATGGCCCAGTGGTATAGAGCACACAGATTGAAGCGCAAATCAGTGTGCCGCAAGTTCAAATCCCACGCAATTGTTGACTTTTTGTAAGTTCTTACCCGATTGGAAGTTATGGATTAGCATTACATATATTAAATGATTCTTTAACTTGTTCACACATTTCTTAGAGTTAGAAAGGTAGATCACAAAAAAACTAAATAAAGAATTTGATTTCTGCGAGGTAGACATGAGTTTTAACTTGACCGAAATGAAATGTCATTTGGTTGTAGTTGTTGGTTAGTGAGAGCTATCATTGGGCTGCATAAAAGTGGTCTTAATAAAACACAAATATCTGAAGAAACTGGACTGAATGTGAGTATAATAGCTATTAATGAATTGTAACTTTATTAATTGGTTATTGGATTTATAAATGCAGTTTTATTTTAAAACTTTATTCAATAATTACGATTATTAACATTTTATATAATGAAAATGAAGTCAAGTAGGTATAGCTGCCTAATATATATTTTTTTTGTTTTAGAAAAATACTGTAAGTCTTTGGATAAAAAGATATGAGGAAGAAGGTAGCCTTGCTAGTCGAAAGAGAAGTGGGAGACCGAAGCTTATTAGCGAGGCGCAGCGACGACATATGGTGGACGTATACGAAACGAATGGTTTCGCACCAACGAGACATTTTGCGGAATTATATGACACCTCGATGGATACTGTTCGCCGTGCACTTCACGCTGAAGGCGTGCATCACAGAAAACCTGCTAAAAAGCCGTAATATCTGTGATTATTCGTTAACAAACACTGCCATATCTTTTAACTTGTGCCATGGCCTTATCTTAAGAATGCAGTGAACTCGCTATCAATTTTGTTGACAATAATCATGATTCTATTTTGTTTTTTATTCTTCTACCGGCACTGTTCTAACATAATAGTTCAATTTATTTTTCTCATCTAATTGACGATTATCTTGTGAGAACTAAAGTTCTTTTAACAGAAATTGAGGTTTAGTTTCAATCTTCTTTTCGTCAAGAAAATGAACAATTAAGCTATGACTTCAATACATTCAATAAGACGTTCTATAAAAATAAAATGTTTAAAAAGTCTAAATCTTATATCACTTTTCAATAAATAACTGGATATAAACAATTATATTTTATTTTATTAAAATTTTAATATCCTTTCATTGTAACGTTATTTATATTATGAATGGTCTAAGTGGGTATACTTCCAACAAACAATCTTACACGTAACACAGATAACGGTTACAAGATAACTTTTTTGTCTAGGTAACAATTCGACGTCACAATTCTCATAAATGTTTAATTTGTAAATATAAAGAATAAACATTTTTATTAAACACGTCTTTTTATTTCCACCTTACAACATCGAAAAGATGTAACAACTAAATAATTGTTCTTGTGGTTAATAGATCATATTCGTAATTTGCTACTATTTAGTGAAAAAAATGCAATGATATTTTTTCATAGAATTATAAAAAACAACTATATTAATATAGATTGGGAATTTTCAAAGTAAGATATAACCGCAACGGACCGACCATGATTTGAACTCGGGCTACGTTATTTGCGAATCCAACACTTAGTCCATACGGCTACCAGCACATGACATATTTGCGCGAATTTTATCGATGCAATGGTAAGAACAAGTCGCCTCTGTGACTGTGTGATGCGTATTCAATGGCACAGAAATATAATAATGATGTTTTTAAGCTCAGTGCGACGACAGTTCCTTAGTGTGTGTTATCTGTGGAATGTCATGTGTGTCATTGTCACGCGCACACATACGCACGGAAGTATCGTGCTCGCTCGGTTCGTAGCAATGTAATCTTTAGCGTTCTTATGGGCTTTTGCGGCCTCACTGTACGTATCACCCGTAAACGGCTGACCAGATTTTGATGAAACTTGGCATATGGGCATACTGAGCAGTGGTGGCCCAGTGGTAACGGCCGTGACTTACAAGTTATAGGTCGTGGGTCGAACCCAGGCAGGCGCTTTACTTTGTGTAAATGATGTCATCAACACTGCTCTCAAAACGGTGAAGGAAAACATTGTGAGGGAACCGGTAAGAACCAAAAATTAGAAGACATGTAACATCCACCAACCCGCCCAGGGCTCGCGTAGTGGCTCATGATTTCACTATATTTTTTTCCAAACTAGCCCCAAAAGACGATTTAAGGGGTTGTTAAAGTTTTTTGAAGAATCTTATTTCTTGGGTTAATAAATTTGAAACTTGAAATAAATACCAACCTAAATAAACAATAAAGGTTGTTTTTAATAAATTTTGGAAACGTCCCCCAGAACGGGAACGGGTATTAAAGATTTATTTAAAGATTTTTTTGTCATGGGTTGGCATAAATATCAACCTGAGTTAACAACAGAGGTCACACGGACATACATCTAAATTATGACTGTGGGTTGTCATTATAAGTTTTTTCTAAACTATCCCCAAAATACGATTTAGCGGGAGTTAAAATTTGCTGAGGATCTTACTGCAAAGGGTTTCGTTTTCGATGTAGGGGTCTAGGGCACGAAGAAGGAATTTTCAGAAATTCAACCTTTCATCATCATCATTATTTCAGACAAAAAACTTCCACTGCTGGACATAGGCCTTCCCCAAGCCAAACTGATCGGTCCTGTGCGTTTCGCATCCACCGGACTCCCACAGCCTTGACCAGATCGGATTTCCTACGCTTTCCAGTACCCGATCGCCACTCCAGAACCTTCGACCTTTAAGGCGAAGAAAATTGTGCAAATTTATTGTTTGAAAAAACTAATTCCTTAGGGATAAAGTAAATAATTAATATTGCCATAATATGTTTTAAAAAACTATCTCCCCAGATAGTGTTAAGGGGTGTTAATGTTTTTTGAGGCAACTTACTGCGCAAACTAACAAACATAAACTAAAAATAAAAAAGAGAAGAAAATAGTGAATAAATAACATATTTGGGTTGTTAAAAACTCGACACTCAATTGGGCAAGAACTACGTTTTAGGGGAGGAATTTATTTTGTGACGGTAACCTAAAATTTATTATTCTTAACTCAAATAGCGAATTTTCCCAAACTAATAAACCGTAGATATCTATGATACCCGATTTTTTTATTGATTTAACAATAGCTTATTTTTGGTTGCCTTCACTAATTGCGCAAGAAAGTCATCATTAGGATAAAATAACTCTTTTGCAAAAAAATACAACCGACATCCAAAACAAAACACTTCAAAGTAATAATAATAAGCTGACATTTATTGAAGAGTTCTGGCAAACGAAAGTAGACACTCGAATTATTTGCAAACTTTGTATATGGCAATGTTATACTAATGTCAACCTCAATTTTCCAAAACAAGATGGCGTGTGGTTTTGATTTGTTGGGGTCTTGATAATAGTATTTATTCAGTGAAAAATGGATGAAACAACTAAAATTGGATTACAGGAGATGTTGTTTAGCATGATGTCTAAATATAAAGAAAAACAACAGGAGAAATACGCCGAATTCAAACAAAAACAAGATTGTCTACGTGTGGTGTTTCATAAGTTAGTAGGACGCTAATAATTTGATACTTTGTTTTAATTTGTAATTACTTGTGATAAAAAAACTATTTCTCTATTATTATTCACATTTATAAGTTAAACACCTTCATAATAATGCATTATGGTTATTTATCATACCTTAATAAAAGTTGCATTGTAATTTTAACATTTTTTTTCTTTAACAGAAGATCTGGAAGATGTAGCAGGGGTTAATGAGATATTGAAAACTATTGAAAAAACTAACGGAAATAGAGCAGAAAGATAGGATAAGAACCCTGAATCATAACTGGGGTTAAATAGCTAGCAGAGGAGTGGAAGAAAATGACAGATCATGTCAAGCATGTTGAAAATAAATAATGAAAGGGACAGAATTACAGAAAATCATTTATATAGTTTCATTATAAATGTACGAAACAGTGATTCCAGCGACTCTAATGAATCTTTACACATGGAAGTCTTAGATTCAAACTTTGATTATGGTAGTAAGTTAACCAAAATTATTACAGAATACTGTTGCTTTTTTTATTCGGATTGATAGATACATAATATCTAAACTATTGCCTACCTAAAGTATCTATAGTTGTTTTATTCAGATGAAGTAAAATAAATAATTCTAAAGTATCAAATTTGGTTATACCAGGTAAATCATACTAGTTTTGGGGTTGCTATGCTGATATTTTTTAAATTTGCCGCGCTTTTTCGGTCTTTACTTTCGTTTGCCAGACTCTATATAAACATATATGACGGAGTTATGCCCGAACATATATAACAAAAAAATATAAACATCCGAATTGAGAACCACCTCCTTCTTTTGTGGGAACTCGGTTAAAATTACGAAATCACGCGAACGAAGTCGCGGGCGGTGAGCTATGTTGTTGCTGTTGTTGTTGTAGCCAAGCGATAACGCACGAGTATCCCCAAAATAAACAGCCTTTGGAAGCGTATGTTTATAATTTTACAGTTTTTGCATTTAGGTGATTTATTCTTTTCTTTTTAGGTGTTGTTGGAAATTTGTGATTGCGTTGGTTTCGTATTACATAGTGATTTTAAAAGTAAATTGTCAAAGTCACATTTTTGGTTTGTGTATGGTAGATAAGTAGGTACATATTTTAAGAAAAAGATGTAGGCATAATATACTTTACTACACGTGCGAAGCTGGAGTGGGTCGCTAGTAAAGCAATAAACAAGCTTATGTAACTTTATTGGCAATAAAAAATCTTATCACAAGATTGAGCTATGTATAAATAAATGTTATAAAATCAAAATATTGTGGCTTAATATAGTAGGCAAAGGAGAGTTCTGCTGATTCGAGACTTGAGTGATATTATGTTAGAATATTTACAAATTGCCTTCAGTTTTACAGGATGTACGTAAAAATAGGTTTGCTAAACATATTCGATATTCAAATTCAAAACGTCAGGTTACTGTTTTGTCTTCTGAAAAGTCAACTTAGTAATAATACCTCATAAGAAACATTTGTATGAATGGGATGTGTTCTAATGTATAATTTGTTTTGCTAAGTTGGTAACGTTTGATATGGGTACACGCAGCGCAATTTTTGAATTTTTACTGTTTTTTTT
Organism: Orthosia gracilis; assembly: GCA_947562075.1. Lineage (NCBI taxonomy): Eukaryota > Metazoa > Arthropoda > Insecta > Lepidoptera > Noctuidae > Orthosia > Orthosia gracilis. The sequence continues at coordinate 8,735,856 of OX387268.1, forward strand.
TATCATTTGCCTTTTCTTCTTTGTTACCTTGTGATTGTTGCTGTTTTGGTGTGTCTGTGTCGAAAACTTTCTGTTCTATTTATTTATTTAAACTTTATGTACAATGGTGATACTTAGGCGGACTTAATGCAGCAAGGCATTCTCTTCAAGTCAACCTTTTTGTTTAAAAGAACACAACAGTGGTACTTAAGTGTAAAAAAAATGAAAATACCGGCCAAGTGCGAGTCGGACTTGCTCACGAAGGGTTCCGTACCATTATCACAAAAAACGGCAAAAAAATCACTTTTGTTGTGTAGAGAGCCCTACTTAAATATTTATTTTATTCAGTTTATAGTATTTGTTATTATAACGGCAACAGAAATACATTATATGTGAAAATTTCAACTGTCTAGCTGTCACGGTTCATGAGATACAGTCTGGTGACAGATAGACAGACGGACAGTGGATTCTTAGGAACAGGGTCCCGTTGTTACTCTTTAGGCACGGAATCCTAAAAAAAATATGAAGAATTATTAAAATCAGATATTCATAAACTAACTAACTAATAAAATACATAAATAATAACTAAAACAATAGACTAGTAAATATTGTATTGAATACGAAATTCTATCCTAAGTTCCATAGCTAATGTAACTGTAAAGTTGCATTAAAATCAGTAGCATTTGCGTGAAAGATTAAAAAAACATCCATCTATCTATCTGTAACAGAAGTGGGAAGGATGCTACAAACAACGATTGATACATTGGTGACGCAGCCTAAAACAAAAATTAATTGATATAAATATAATTCCCAATTACTTATTCCACTTGCAACTCTTGTGTAAGGTACATACTCGTACCCTAAAATCTTAATGAAGTTTGTCGCACAAGCAGTAAATCAAATAAAAGCAAAACTATTGACAAAGCTCGTTGGCATGGCGATGAATAATTTGGCTTGTCGCAAACTACGGCAATAATGGTATATATATCTATAATAATATTATAAAGCTGGAGAGTTTGTTTGTTTGAACGTTTGAAAGCTTTAATCTCAGAAACAACTGGTTGGAATTGAAAAATTCTTTTTGTGTTGGATAGTCCATTTATCGAGGAAGGTTATAGGCTATATAACATCACGCTACGACCAATAAGAGCGGAGCACAAATGAAAAATGTTGCAAAAACGGGCAAAATTTTTCCTTTTTGAGAGCTTCCGTCGCGTGCGCTACGTGAGCGGTTAAAGTTTCGCAAAAATCATGTATTTAGTGTAGGTAGGGTAGGTGAGGTAGGGTAAATGGGTAAGTAGCCAGTTGACGGGAGCGAAGCCGCATGGAACAGCTAGTGCAAATATAAATGTGGTACCAGCCCTTTACAACGGTTCTGCCTTTATATTTGATTTATTAAATTTAGGATGTCCGTTGTTCAATAAGCATTAATTCTATCGTTTGCTGAAATCAATTTAGATTTGATTTTATTGTTCGGAGGGTTTCATAAAATAGAAAAGGTTTATTATATTTCCGATGAGGTGGACCGGTCAAATTAAATTTGCGGTTGGTGGTCCTGAGAATGAATACGCCAAACTATTATCTAACAGAACCCGAATGAGAGAGATCGCAGGGCGAGTTACAAAAACACCAGTGATTGGGTAAAATTCATAGTAACAACGACCGCACTGTCAAGAACGGAGCGAAGATGAAAATATTTATTTGAATTGAAAATCCCATCTCCTCACTGGAGCCGTGTGTAGGTTTAAAGCCCAATACTTATTACTTATAAGAGGCATGCATCCCAGCAATTGGAACTTTATACGCTGATTATGATGCAATTCTGCAATTGCAAAACTGAACAATAAAAAAAACACAAAGTTTTTGCATTATTAAGTATTAGTAACTCTTCTTGAACTAAAAAAATGTTTTTAAAGCGGTCGCGGTGAAAAGTTAGCTTTCCTATGGAGGAGAAGATAGTTTAAATCGCCATTTCTTTCCTTTTTCGTGTGAAGATGTGGACACAACTGGTTAGTTATGCCGCCTTTGGGAACGCCACAGGTCTGTGACTTGGCTATTTCAGACTTACATTAACTATAATTGTAAGTAATCGAGATGCGAGGTCTTAGCCACTGGGCCACCACGATATTTGTAAGTTCCTTTAGGTTTGTAAAATGCTTTTTGTGTAAGTGAAGTCTCAGACATAAACTAGTAAATTTATTAATAAAATCAACTAGAATATAATTTATGATGACTAAATAAATATTTACGATCCAATTTTCGCTAATTTAATTAAAACATAGTATAGTAGATATTCGGGCTGGCTGGCCTTTAAAAAACAATCCTAATTTCAATACTGAATTAGGTAGATATTGTAACCGTGTAGTGTTGTGGCTAAAATAAAAAAGCTGATGTCAAGAGTTTCAAAACGATTTAATTTATTTACCGACTAAATATCTTTTTTTGGTAAAATTGTTATTAGATTAGCCACAATAACATGTAATTTTTAGGGTTCCGTACCCAAAGGGTAAAAACGGGACCCTATTACTAAGACTCCGCGGTCCGTGTGTCTGTCTGTCACCAGGCTGTATTTCATGAACCGTGATAGTTAGACAGTTGAAATTTTCACAGATGATGTATTTCTGTTGCCGCTATAACAACAAACACTAAAAACAGAATAACATAAATATTTAAGTGGGACTCCCATACAACAAACTTGATTTTTTTGCCGTTTTTTGCGATAATGGTACGGAAAAGCTCGTGCGCGAGTTCCACTCGCACTTGACCGGTTCTTTAATGATATACAATGCATCCTGATTGGGTTGCTATTGGCGTGCGATATATAATCTTGGCGTATACCTAAACCACAGACTGCACGTGTAAAATGACCAGCACCAATAGGTCGTCTCAATGCGGAAAAGGGAGTCAATCTATCCTCCATTCACTATTCCCACTACAACCAGTTTGTGTAGTACCTATCTTTTTTTGCTAAATATTCAAGTTTAGTGCAAATCTTTTTTTGCTAAATATTCAAGTTTGATTGAACAATCATTGAATATAAAAGAGACATACCGTCGACACTTTTTAGTCATTCGATTAAAACTTTTCTGTCTGCTCTGAAACCAAATAAAAAGCTAGAAAGAATATGGACATAGGTCTTTGTTAAGCAAATTAATACAAGGCCCATGAGATAACGTGCTGGTTACAAAGAATTCTATCTTAAGGGGTATGACGCTAATCTAATTTAGGTTAATCGATGATTAGCTGAATAACACGCGTAAGTACATCACGCGGTTTAGTTTTGATTAAACTGTTGTTTTGTCTGTCAGCGAAGGATTGTGTCATCGACGTTACTACATAGCAGTTTATCGCATCGTTGTTTCCGACTCACAGATCATATTCTGTCATAATATTTTATAGATAATACGTTGTTTTCAAAATATAATTATGTCTACTCATGTTGTGAAAATTTATGTTTATTGTTTTATGTTACGTTGAAATATCTACATTTTGTAGGTTGCTGAAGAGTTTGTTTGTTTGAACGCGCTAATCTCAGGAACTACTGGTTGGAATTGAAATCTTCTTTTTGTGTTGAATAGTTTATTTATCGAGGAAGGTTATAGGCTATATAACATCATGCTACGACCAATAGGAGCGGATCATAAACGAAACATGTTGCAAAAACGTGCAGAATTATTCCTTTTAGAGAGTTTCCGCTGCGTGTGCTGCGTAAACGGTTTAAGTTATGCAACAATCATGTATGTAGGGTAAGTAGGGTAGATGGGTAGGTAGGTAGCCAGTTGACGGGAGCGAAGCCGCGTGGGACAGCCATCTACAATAAACTTTATAATTTTTACTTATACCAAAGACAAAGAGTACCACTAAAATCCCAATTTCAATCAATTAAGGTTATCTAAAATAGAAATATGTATCTAATATTATAATACGATAGACTTCGGCACCAGAAAGAAAAAATATTTTTCGGAACAAAGCCAAGCTTGGTTTGATTAAACCCTTTAATTTTAGAAGATGTGGCTTGACATTAATATGCCTTATTTTTTACCGCTGTAGCCCAATATACCAAAAGAATAATTATTTATTCAACTATCGGTTGACTACCGGAAAAAACTAAAAAACCAGCATGGTTTCCTCACGATGTTTTCCTACCCGCTTTGAGAGCGGTGGTGAGGCAATAATTTACACAAAGTAAAGCGCTTGACTGAGTTCGAACCCACGACCTACAACTTGTTAGTCATGGCCGCAACCACTGAGCCAACACTACTCCAAAGTCGATGGAACAAGACCACGTGGACGTTCACTAACTCGCTGGTGAGATCAGATCAGGGCTCACAATGACCACTATCCTGAGAAGAGCCGAAGACAGAGTGGCTTGAAATCAGCTCGTCAGTGACTCCGTCAAAGCTTGCCAAAAATATGAAGAAGTATTGTAAAACAGGGTGGTTCTATTACCATAACCATACCATAACAAACAAACCTTATTCAATGGGTGACCATAATACTAATATATCGCATTTCAACTCATAATCACTTTTTTCTCCACTATGTTGGGGTCGTCGAACCGAATGCAGAGACAGCCGATCTGACCTCTGGAGTTCAGCGTATTGTAAGACTGGTAGGCAGAGATACCGGTTATGTCGATTTAAATCATAACCCTCCTTTTAGCTTCACCGTAGTCGGATAAACAAGCAAGAAGTTTAATTAAAAACAGTAACCCCACTAAAGTTTTTTTAGCCTATGTTGCACGAGCTATAATAACGAATCGATTGACACCTTATTCATCAAAATCGCATGAATAGTTTAGGCGCTATGGAGGAACATACATAAATACAAACAAACACATTCATACGTATGTATGCCGACGATTTGAAATGTTATAGGGTTGTTACGACAAGGAACGATGAAACTCTTCTGCAAGGGGATATTGACAGGCTCTGCGAGTGATGTGAGAAGAACAACATGCAAGTTAGTATTTTTAAATGTTATCATATAAAATTTTCTTGTAAAAAACATAAATTTATTCTACATACATAATGAGGATCCAAATTTTAAGTAGTATCTGAAGTTAGAGATCTGGGCATCATTATCGACTCTGAAATGAAAATTCAAACACCCACCGAACCATAATTAATAAACGCAATAGAATGCTAGCAGTTTTTAAACCGTAATACAAGACAATTCAGTAATTTGGCAGCACTGAAAATTTTGTTCTCTGATTTAGTTCGTAGTCATAATATAGAATGCACATTCTACACATTGAATGAGTTCAAATAAAATTTATAACAAAAAAACCCGACTTCTTAAAAAGCGAACTAAAAAGACGTAAACAAGAAGAAAATCATGCTGTGCAGTCGGAGGATACATATTTGCGAGCTGGCTGACCAAAACCAGATGTATCTTCCGACTGCTCAGCATGATTTTCTTCTTATTAACGTCTTTTTAGTTCACTTTTTAAGCAGTCGGGATTTTTGTTTTTTTATTAACTTCTTTTATTTATTACCATTAGTTATTTTTTTTAGAATAAGGTACACTTAATTATATAAGTGTTATATATTTTTGAAATCAACTCTTGAAACCGTTTATTTTGATACCCCACAGCAAATTTTTTTTTTCTTCCATATGGGTGGAAGAAAAAAAAAATTGGTGCCCCACAATATGGCGTCCCAAATCCGCCATTTTTTGATTTTACAATTATAATGTAGCCAGTACACATGTACACTTACAGGGTTAAGACGAAACGATTTCCGAAAGAATCATTAAAATCAACCAACGCCTTTGGTCAACAAACATACATACATAGACTGATAAACACATTACCCTCTTTCGGCAGTCGGGTAAAAAGACTCTTATAAAGCAGGCATAAGAAATACAGTTAAAAACTATGAAGGTAGACTGAGTTATTTTAAAATGATATCTTTACACTAGCATCGATATTTCGCTGGTCTAATGTTCTTATTCCAAATATTAAATCAAGGAGTGGATTGCTCGCAGCTTCTATCATCAATTTAAAATAAATACGCCTCGGTCATCAGCAGTGATAGGAATAGGTAGTGCCTATTAGCCTAAACTTCGAAGAACAGAGACAAGAAGCGGAGACTTCCTTAGGACTAAATTATTTCCGGGACATCAGTCTCAAAATTTCGAGACAACACTTAAATACATTTTTAAAAATGTGTTATTTGGAACAATTATTTTAATATCAAGCACAATTTTAAACATACTTACTTTCATTAAGATGAAAGAAAAAAAGGCATTTGTATTTTCATTTGTGAACAAATATTTGTACATCATGTATAATGGTAGAATGTAAAGGGACCTCATTAATATTAAGATTTTTGATATTAAGACACTTTGTATACATACATTCTGGCAAATAAATGAATTATTTATTTATTTTAAATACTTTTTTTTAAATGATAAATTCTTTCTACTATAAAGAATGCTAAAATGATAAAAAAATACCGTTTTATTATTTTAAAGACAAAATGCCTTTTATTATACTTGAACTTTACAAATCTCATTAAATGTAGCGACGCCTAGAGTGAGCTAGAAAGAAGATATTTACTTCGAAACGTGTACGGCTTCTTATACAAATATTGTGATTCATTGTGTATCAACAAGTCATTTACAAAAAGTTCTCCAACAAAAAAAATCAGAAAGTTTTATGGTTGTAACGACTGTGTATGTTATTTATTATGATATATCTAGTCGCAAACTTTAGGTAAATATAGACGAATTACTTATTCCAAATAACACATTTTTTTAAATGTATTTAAGTGTTGTATCGAAATTCCGGGACAGATGTATCGGAAAAAAATTAGTCCTAAGGAAGTCTCCGTTTCTTGTCTCTGTTCTTCGAAGTTTAGGCTAATAGGCACTACCTATTCCTATCACTGGTCATCAGCAAGAATTCATAATTATATTCATTTTTTATATATCCTTTATTGTAGGTACACCAAAAAAAAAACATAGAAAAGGAAACTTCAAACAAAAATACATACAACGGGCGGCCTTATCGCATACCGCGATCTCTTCTAGACAACCTAGAATTATAGGCCTTTGGTTCCTGGTAGTCGCAAAACCAAGTATGGGAGTAATTAAAATCCCCCTAGTAAAAGTAAAGCCCCCCTTTCCTATATTCAAAGATAGATGTATCGACATTTTTTACGATTTTGACTTCGACATATTTTCAGGCAGCATTACTAAGATTAAGAGAGCTATGCTCAATAATATGTAATTCTTGCTCAATAATGTTTCTATTTAATTATTTTGTTTCTATGTGTGTGTGTTTTTTATTAAGTTTTAATTTGTTATTTAATTCAATCTTATCTGATTTAATTTAAAATTCAAGTTGATTCTAATTATAAAAGATCATTGATATTGATGATATTATTGTTATCCACCATTATGTTAATTATTATTGTGTAGTGAGATCTTAATAAAATGTTGTGCTTTCCTTAAATTTAGATGCATGCAGTGCTATTATATTTGTTAATGATAAGTATTATGAAAGCCCTTGTATTTATTTAGTTGTTTTGTCTAATTAATAAATAAATAGACTGCTAAAATCATAACCCTTCCTTTTGGCTTCGTCGTAGTCGGGTAAAAATAGGCCAGCCCTCGTGGTCACGTGAACCATCAACCAACCGTTTGGCGATGTCCTTGTCAGCTAATTGGTATAGCCAATTTTCAAGGATCACGAAGGTGCCACTTTGAATAAGTGCTGGTCTTAAGACCAATTTAGTGAATTGACCAGTAGCTTATAATTTGGACTATTTTTGGTAGACAAAGTTTAGAGACAGAAAGTGATATGTCTATCGAAGTCAGTATAATATATGTTGTCATCAACTTTATCATCTTTAAAATTGGAACGAATAATGCTATTAGTTTGTTTTCTTAGAGATCAACCACGGAAATAACTAATGAAAGGGATCTTTTCTTTATTTCGTATATTTCCTTTATAACTACAGGACATGTATATTTTAAAGAAAAGTTCCAGTACATGTTAATGAACCGTTTGAATGAATTGAATGAAATTCTCGAATAATTGTTAAAGTTGATAGGTACCTATTTGTATCTCATTTATTAATTCTATTTTGGAATAGTTTGAGCAGATGATACGGCTCCTAAGACTTATTATTATAGGCATGATACGTCTTATAATAAAACTGGTGGACAAGTTTAGCTAAGGTAAAACGAGATTATCCTTAAATTGGACTCCAGTTCAAATGTAGATTAGTCCTTTAGAATCAATCCATCGGCGCACGATCCCACAGAAAACATCCAAACATTTCCTTTTTAATGCTAATATTGGCATATAAGAAGCCAAAAATGTATGTTTATGAATAGCCTCATTAGTTTTAGTTCGGGAGAAAATGAAAATCAATCGATAAGGAATTTAGGGAATCGCAATTTCTTTGAATCTTTTCGTCAACAATGGAAAAAAAATTGTGTGGGGAAAGAAGATTGTGTAGAGAAAGAAGATTATGGTTATTTGAGTAATGATGCTACTAAATAAATAAAAGTGGAGGTCATTAAATACTTGAAGTTAGATTGTTGCAATATAAAAAGATACCCAAAAGTGATCTAAAATAATTTTGCAAAGACCCCGAGTAAAACGTAATTTTCCAAAAAACTAATTTATGATGTTGTATCAAAGGCAATGTTTTGTTGGAATCAAATTAAACAATTAATTGCGTCAGAGCGGTTCGTTTACCCATTTTAATGAGATGCTGTTTGAATTAAACTCTTTTTATTGAAATTAGCGAAAGTTTCGTATTTAGTTGGCGCCCAACTTGGGACAAGAAACGTTTTTGTGAATAAACATGATTTTCACGTAATTTTATAAAAATATTAACAAAAAAATGAATTAAAACACTTAATTTTAATTCACTCATCAAATGTTTGTATGTGGAATGCACTTTTATTTCAGCTTTTCATAAAAGAAGTTATCATATACGAAATTGCCGATTGCCAGCGTCTGCTTCGAAGTAAATCAGTACAGAATATTCATACTTTGTATAGTTCTTGAGCAATAGATTCAAATCAAGTATATTTTCTTGAAAGTAATTTTAAACGAAGATTTAAGTCAGTAATCAACGATTAATTGACACAAGGCGGCCAATTACTACAAAATCCGAAGTGACTTAATTATCCAACCTTATAATTAAGTTTGTGAACTACCACTGAACTGAATTTAAAATTAAGAAGTACCTACCTAAGCTCTCAATTCGTTGACCGGTAATTATCTACTAAATTATATTTAATTGTACAGCAATGTTCGAAACGAAATAGTTCCGTGATAATATGGTTTCTTATTTGGTTTAATTGGAATTAAGGCTTGAAAACGCTTATTTTCTTTTACAGATTCAGGCTTATAAAACACTTAAATTATAATCAAAAGTATGTCTACTTACTTGCAAAATTTCCTCAGCCGTAGCTTTGTTCACATTAATTAGACCAAGCATCTTGGACCAGTGCCTCGGCAGTTTGATGGCGCCACTTTTTAAATTCTGAAGGTTTTTCAACCGCGTCGATTGACTAAACGAACCCATCACTAACAAATTCAAACTTCACGCTCAATAAGTTTATTCAAGTTTATAAACACAATAAATAAAAATAAATAAATTAATTGAACTGAATTTAAAGTTATTTGTCAAAAAGCAACGGTTGGAGTAGCATGTTCGCGTACCAGAGAAGCGAGCGTCGTCGCCGGCTACATGACTCCTACTAAAAGCTTACCTCGGAGTTGCTCGTCTTATATAACGAAATAAGGTACCAGGAAAATTCTATAAGTCGCGAGGACTTTCTTTTTCTTTCTTTCGAACTGTTACCACATATTTGATTATAGTGTTAGCGTTTATATAAAATAGTGATGTGTCATTTAATTTTTAGATAAATATTAAACTGAAATACAGTGTGGTATTCAAACTTTTGGGCAAGCTTCAATTTGGGCCATACTATTACAACATTGATTAAAGTTTGTGCGATCTTTAAAAATTCTTAATTATTTTGTTTATTTTTTTGTGTGGTTTATTGCTAACAATACAAAGATAACAGATATTAGTGATTATCATGATGAATCATTTATAAACCTTTAAATTACTAGCTAAAATACAATGTTTCGGCAAACGAACTTTGTTTTGGCGCGTAGTACTATGAAGTTAAAAAACTACTTGACTCATTACGAATGGAATGAATTGGCGCTAATTATATGACTTTTTGTGGATTAATAGTTATTTAGTTTGCTATTTGGGGACTGCCTTGGACTTTTGACAATCATTATCGTTGTTAAGATGTCACTCTTTTAGACTTAACATAGTGGCATTCTTTGTGACACGGTTGGCGTACTGGTTGAGCGATCGGTTCTTCCAGATATGGGTGTCTTTTATAATCATCACCATTTCAGCCAAAATTCAGGCCCATGTCCACTGCTGGACATGGGCCTCCCCCAAGCGTCGCCACACTGATTGGCCCTATGCGTCTTGTATCCACTGGACTCCCGCAGCGGGAGGCAGCCTTGACCAGGTCGTCGCTCCACCTAGTGGAAGGCCTTCCATCGCAACGTCTTCCGGTTCGCAGTCGCCACTCCAGAACTTTTCGTCCCCAACGGCCATACGTTCTACGAGCAATGTTCCCTGCCCACTGCCACTTAAGTTTGGCAATTCTTCGGACTATGTCGGTAACCTTGGTTCTCTTATGGATCTCAACATTTCTGATTCGATCACTCAAGGAAACTTCAAGCATAGCTCTCTTCGTTGCCTTTTGGGTGTCTGTAAGCCTTCTGATGAGGCCCATTGTGAGCCCCAACACGTTTCGTTTCCATACGTCTTCACTGGCAACACACATTGGTCTAATACTTTCGTCTTGAGACACTGTGGTAAATTGGATGAGAAGATACCGCGCAATTTCCCCAACTCGTCTTGTGTACGTGAGTTAAAATGTATTGTTGCCTCACGATACAGGAAGAAATTCCTAATTTAGGGCAACGATATAAAAAAATCCTATCAATATCCTAGCGATAACGAATTTCAAAAGATCAAAAATGTTTGGGATTGACCACGTGGCATTTCACATAGCTATATTATGGATTTTACAACGATTGTTACCACTGGCTTTGTTTTCCAACGGCGATGCATAGGATGTCACTAGTTGGACTTTCTTATTTCTAATCTACACTGTCATCATATAATAAAAAAGTTAATAAAACTTTAATAACACCACCGCAGTATCTCTACGTTGACGTCATAGTGGGGCTTGCGCGCTTCAATGATCCCTAAGTTTGTGCCGGTAGATTCTGCTTTGCCGCAACATGCCTAGGGCCAGACTAAGTGAGATACAATCCGCAGAGCAGCTTTTTGGCGAGCTGATGGGCAGTGGCGACCCCAAGGACCTGATCTCCAGGGAGAAGTACTGTTCCTCATCTCTGGCTTGCCTTTATTGGCCGGTTGGAGTGAAAACTGACGGGTACCAGAGCTCTCACCTCTCTCTTGCCTTAATTGGCTGGGTTGTGCAAAGATTCGCAAGAGCAAACGTGCTCGGTGGAAGGAAGTTAACCCAGTAAGATGCTGGTAAGGATCTTGACCGTACTGCCGGGATTGTCCTGATAGCCGTGGTATACCTCTCCACTCCTCAAGCTCCTCCGTATATATGTTGCCCCCTTGGCGATACGTCATTAAAGTGCTAGCGATCTTTTATGGGGGCCCATTAATTGAGTGTGCAAGTCATCCCCTACCATTTTATAGCCGTTTAGTTCAACAGTGGTCGGGCAGGGGCCGGTAGTCTTCCTATAGTTTTGAGCAATCGATCCACTAAACCTTCAAAATCCATAGACCAATACATTTTTTCTCCATAATTTGCAATAGTCCTGCACCTACCGGGGATTGTCCTTGGGTGCAGTTGCGTAGTGCATACAGGGATAATCGTCGGTTGGTGTCACATGATACATGCCTAACGGGGCCTCTACGAGTTGGCTTCGGCTCCTCGCAAGCGAGATAAAAAAAAAGATATTTTTTATATTATATTAGATTTATAAATTAAATATATTTTTTTATTTTTTTGTATTTTTTTTTATAAATATCTAGACTATTAGGTTAAAAAAGTAAAGTTTGTAAGTTTGCGAGTTTGTTTGTAGGAAGTATGGAACTACTGAACCTATTTCGAAAATTCTTTCACCAATTCAATGATTTAATACTAGAAACAAATAGGACTATCATCATTTTTGTTGAAGAGTCAAAACACGTGCAGTGCTTTTAACGTAATATAACAATATTAGATTTCAATTCCAATACAATTTCAATTCATGTGCAATTTACTCTTAAATATAACAATTGTGCTTTGTTTTCTAATGGAAGTATTGCAATAAACTGTATGGATCAAGTGTTGCAATAAAGAAGCTTGTCTACGGTTATGGTGATGCAAATCTGTACACACTCTGGCTCTACAGGTTTGTTATGCCGTTGCACGAAGCTTTTGTAATCAAGGACATTCTCAGTTTGTCTTTGAGGTTACGTTACGGTTTATATCTCGAATAGTTTAAGGACACTGCGTCGACCTCCTTTCAGAGCCGTTGGTGGAACAGGAAAACAAAATGGTGGCGAACCGTTTGCAAAGTAATAGTGAAATGGCATGACGCTTTTAGCTGTTCGTAACAAAAATATCACTTTCAAAAGTGCTTTAGAAATATGTTCCTAATTTGCTGCATGTATGATCTAAGCAGATAGGTCAGCCTGAATTGTGGTAATAGCCTTGATGGTTCAGCGCAACAAACAGTAAAACAAAGGCTTGTTTTTTAGTAGACTCATGATGCAGCACAACCTCCAAAACATAAATTAACAATGTACCTTAATACAGACACATGTACTATTGGATACTGTTAGAACAATATTTGGTCCCCAACGGTGAGTTAATCCCCAAATTGTGCCGGGTTCAATGTGGTGTCACGAGAACAACCCTTGTTTTTTGCTTAATAAAGTAAAGAGATACCTACGACAGACAAGAATATCATGTCACTGACATGAAGCAACTTTTATGAAGACGTAAATTGAACGTGTCGGTAAACTTTTTAATACGGTGCCTGTTTTGTTTGGTGTATTGTTTTGAACTTGACTTATTAACAGAAGCTTACTATTTATTTAAATTTATTTTAAGCCCTGGTGTATGGCGCTAACCTGACGGCTCGCAACATCGCAATACTGCGTTAACCGCAAAGAGCGATGGCCGCCTTGCAGTCATCAGAGGATATCCCACGATCTCTTAAGAGGTGGCTCGCGTTACTGGCTGGATTCCCGCCCTCCTAGAGACGAAAACACTCGTGACACTACACCGGTGGCGCGTTGAACTGCATTTTGTGGGACAAGAGACTGGTGCAGTGACAAATTACGCTGTGCTGGTTGGAGCCCCCTCAGGTCTTGGTAGTGGAATGGCGGGACAGGCTTATACACCTTACTGCCGGCCTCGTTACAATCGAGGTGATGCGGTCGTTACTCGACCGTTGGCTCGGGAGGAAGTATGGCTACCTGGCGTTTCTGGTGACGCAGGTACTCTTGGGGCACGGTATCTCCGGGACATACTTGCGTCGAAAACAGGGAGCCGGACGTTCGGTGCCATCACTGCGTCCATTGTTCGGAGGATACGGTGCGGCATACGCTGGCTGAGTAAACCACATCAGAGGTGGCGTACAATGCCTTCGTTGGAAGTGGTGGGAAGCGACCTATAGCTGACTGTGGTTCGTTCAATGGTTGACAGTGTAGAGTCCTGGGACGCGGTGATTTTCTTCTGTGAGACTGTCATCTCGCAGAAGGGACTGTGGATAGGGAAGTGGAGTGTAACAGTGCTCTCTCGTTCCTCACTAGGCGTACCGGGCGTCGGTGGAGGGTAGATAACGCCTTCCTTCAGACAGCTAAAAGGGACCAGGGACGACGAGTTCCAGGATTTTCTTCACTCTCTCAGACAGGACTGCGGAAAGCGGGCCAACACTATTCAGGAGCAGTGAAAGTCACACACGTAGCCCTTGACACAAGTGTGTGAGAGAATACTGGGGTGGCTTTAGTCAGTATTTTTTAACATATCGTGCGTTGTGGACTCCCGCAAGTGAAGGAGTACACCAAATTGATACCTAAATACTCATTATGTAACATATATAGTGTAGATATATCTTTTTAGGGTTCCGTACCCAAAGGGTAAAAACGGGACCCTATTACTAAGACTCCGCGGTCCGTCTGTCTGTCTGTCCGTCTGTCACCAGGCTGTATCTTAAGAACCGTGATAGCTGGACAATTGACAATCTTCATAGATGATGTATTTCTGTTGGCGCTATAACAGCAAATACTAAAAACAGAATAAAATAAATATTTCAATGGGGCTCCCATACAAAAAGGTGTTGTTTTTTTTCAATAACCCTTCGTGCGCGAGTCCGACTCGCACTTGCCCGGTTTTTTGGCGATCATAATTACATAAAAAATAAAAATGCATTAAATATTGTGCTGGTTTACAATTAAGAATGATAGAGAGACATTGATCTATGGTTGCGAATGCACAGAGTGAGTACGTAAGAAAATCTTGCACAGTCCAAGTGCTTATGATACCAATGCGGCAAAGTTTTAAAATCGCAAACTTTTGCAAGCAATACTAACAACCCTTAGCTTTCCAGATTACCTTATATTTACCCAAGACAGAGACGTTAACTCTCACGTGTCTGTTTTGATTGCCGCGTGATCTGATTATACGAGAATTTTGATACAGGGTCAGGAACGCGTGAAACCAATTAAGCAAGTGCGGAACATGAAGCACACCTGAAGGATATTTTAACATGTTGACATGACATGAGTGAACAAAATCAATCTGAAATAATATTTTAAGGAGATACTATTGGAGGAAGTAAATGCTGTACCGATTACGTACAAAAATTATATCCAAATGCCCATGTAGTATTGCTGGGTGCCTTAGATCGGTTACTTGTATCGAGGGGCTCTAAACAAGTGACATTCTATCGTCGATAGCGTCACGATAGCGATTGGAAAAATGTCAAAAATGTATAGAAATGTCAAACACTATCGAAATGTCACGGCAAAAGCTCGTCATCAATAATCAAAGTAATACATAGTGAGTTTATTTTTTATTTTTCATATAAAATAAACTTCTACCACAGATAATATAACATTTCTTTTTCATTTTTGCTTTTCGCGGGTCTGCTGGCAGAAATTTCTTTAGAAATAAGCAGTGCTCTTGCACTCTATTGTCTTGATGTGTTGTCTTTATGTATTATACTGTGTGTGTACATTAATTATTAAATAAATAAATAATATAATACTAGCATACAAGTGCAAAGAAGCCGTGCCGACGTAACTAGCGTTTGCCGCCTGACTTCACGGATTATTTTTATCAGTACATCGATCGGGAACGAAAGATGGTGTTAGCAGCGATATTAAGACAAATCGTCACTATTTGTTTTAATATTTTTTTTGCACATTTTTACTGTTTTATAGTACCAAACTGTGTTACTATTTTTTTTTAATCGAGTGGAACGCCTCCGAAATTTAAAACCGCGCCATCTATTGGAATCAATTTTAAATGATCCGTTCAAATAATCATTGAAATGTGAATTAACAGCCCAATATTCCATTTTATTTTCCTTTATCAACTCTTGATTAAACTAGAACATAAGATCAATTACAAGTCCATGCATATCGCGCCGTCTAGTGATATTTATTTGAACCAAAGATTCGGAACCCCGCGATTCCTGCAGACTCGAGACAATCACAGTAACATATCGCGAAAATGCGAGATGAAAGTATGTTCCTAACTACTGCAAGTTTCGAAAGCATACAAATTAATAGAAAATTGCTAAATATTTTGTGGTTTTTATGCACATAAAAAATATACATAGGTAAGACCTATGCACCAACCTTGAAATGAAATTACTCGTTCTATCTGTTTACCATCGGAAAATGGGGACGGGTAGTTTAAACCCTCTTCACTAGATGGCAATGGCGACAAGATAGATGGCGATATGGTTTTGTTACTTGAAATGCTGTATAACCTCCACCTCTGAATTTCAGTGATCACAGTGTACTTAGATGTATAATATAGCACTTTTCTAAAATAAGCTCCTTTTTGGCATTTTTCGGGAAATCGTTCCACATTTGTGTGTGGGCGATTCTTTTAACTATATGAATGAAAATATATAGAATTGAAGATACTTCTTATTATTACATTACGAGTATATTTTTATTCTTTATTTGAAAAGATTCAGACGTTCACTTTTCTGGGCGATTAGAAAAATTATACACAAGAAACAGGGGTAAGCGGCTTTTACCAGAACTGAATTGTACTAGAATGTGGAAGTAGTACAAAGGGAAATATGGCAGGGAACGAAAAAGGCGAATGAACATTAACGAAAAAAGTAGCTCTCTAGAGATTTTTTCACAGTTTAATCATTTAATACTACACAATTTCGAAAACTGCTTCGAGGCATTTTCGTAAAGAAAATGAAGTTATGCAGTGTTGAATCAGAATTTATACAAAATTATTTCTAAAAAAGTCATTGCGAGCATCAAAGCAAAGTATGTCTTTTGCTAATCTCCATAAACTATCCAAACGTTTACGTAAATGAAAATGAAAGTGCGTTATATTTGTGAAGTAGATTTGAAAATTAAAACCTATTAAAACAGGTATTTTTTCCTTTCTTATTTGGATGAATTTGGGCTGGAGAACATGTGGTTTCAACAGGATGGAGCAGCGGAGTCATAACCGACATTCTGAGGGCTGCATTTCTGGGTTGCCCAATCTTACGTTTTGCCAGACCTCTTTGTGTGGGGTTTTTTGAAGACGAGTGTATGGCAACAAGCGTCAGACTCTTAAACTCCTCAAAAAGAAATGCCTTCAAAAAGGCAAGGACCTTTCGCTGAGCTAAGTTCTGGTTGAAACATGGTTACCGTAAATTGGGCACAAATGGTAATTGATTCTGGTGGCAGCCAATTACTTAAACTTCACGAATGAAAAAAAACATATAATCTTCAAAGCCAAAGAACATCAAGTGACAACTTTTGCGCCACCTGTTACATGAATTCAAGTATCGGAATCCATCATTTTGGGGATTCTACATGATCCCCTTGGCATAAGCAAGGTCAGTGCAAGATGGAAACGACGATACATACGAGTAGAATCCTCATGAAGCGTGGAAGCACTTTTTAGATCTCTGTGGAAACGAACCTACACCGGTTTTAGAGAAGAAAACCTTAAAATAAGAGACATACAAGTGGCTGCCTTATCGTTTATGTGTATGTATGTCGCAGCCATCTGGTTAAATTAGCCAGCTAATTGGACGTCTAGGCCGTTCATTAAATGGCTGAATGGCAACTAGCCAAGTTATTAATCGTAAAGTTTAACCAGATGGCTGAATGTTGTGTAGTCATATAGATAAATTGGATATTGAAAAAATTGTGATGATTGGTTAGTATAATAAACATTATCATCAAATTTCAATTTTATAGGTCAATGGGCAATTAAAAAATTCTTTGGAACAAAATTAAGTGCAAGGGTGGCTGCAGGTACGAAGGACTCCATCGTGTGGGGTCGGACAATGAGCTGCTGCGGCCTCATCCCACTAGCAAATAACAACGAGCCACCCCCACCACAACATCTCAAAATCAGAGTCTAAAAATGAAAAAAGGGATGCAGTAGAACGTGTATTTGTCTGAGAGCTGGGCTGAAATGCTTGGTACGTTTTTAAAGTTCATTAAATTTGCAACAACTTAAACCCAACCGCAGCTCTATAAATTGCATAGGGAATAAGCTATGGCCTTTCGAAAGTCCCGGTGCCGGTGCTATTTTGGCCGAAAATTGTCAATTTTTAGTTTTGCGCCCGTCCGGATCAATGTGGGAGCAAAACGGTCCGTCCTATAAGAAAAGTGATTATGAATAAAGTTATAGTATATTTAATTTCATTTCTTTAAAGCATAGAACGAAGTCTAAGATACTTGTAATTAACTCACAATCTCGAAAAGTGAACGAAAATTGATTTTTGTAGAATTGAGCCCTCTGAATACCTATTTGTGTGCATACTACCAAAGTGAAAGGCAGTAAATCATGCAAAATGGCATGTCATCTTAGCTTTTAGGCAAGTACTAGCCCCCTAGAATCCTTTCTAAAATTTTCATATTATGATTTTGAGAAGGTCATAGCTTGGTCTCTATGTGGTTTATAAAACTGCAGTTGGACTTAAATTGTTGCAAATTTTATGAACTTCAAAAAATACAATTAATAGGTGGTGGTGCGCAGAGAGCACACATCTTTCAAAGCTGCAAATTTGTGTTAACACTACCCTAACCGGCCCATACAATATACTAAAAACCCAGAACTAACCAAACTTTGCGATTTTAGCCTTTTTTAACCAACTGCAAGGGAAGGGTATGTATGGTATATTCTTTATTACATAATTCTTTCAAACAGATAGACGGATTTATTATAATTAATACATAGTTATAAACGTCTTGACTGCCCCAGTGTTCGAGACGATAACAAAAAAACAAAAGATGGCGTTTTTTGGTCTTTGGTATTGTGGAGGGATGTCAATTTTTTTTTTTCGTCCAAAACCATCGGGTAATCATTATCGCGTCAGCCGATAGACGTCCACTGTTGGACATAGGCCTGCCCCAGATAGGCGTCACCACATTGACCGGCGCCGTGCGCCTCGCATCGAGCGGATTCCGGCCACTCTCACCAGCTCATCTGTCCACCTGGTGGAAGGCCAGCGTCTGCCGGTTCGCGGTCGGCATTTCAAAACTTTTTGGCCCCATCGACCATCCGTTCTGCGAGCAATGTGCCCTGCCCACCGCCACTTATGTTTGGCAATTCTTCTGGCTATATCGCTAACCCTGGTTCTCTTGTGGATCTCAACATTTCTGTAGTCAAAGAAACTTCGAGTATAGCCCTATGATCCTCCATTGCCTTTTCTGAGACTGCAAGCTTTCTGATGATGCCCATGTCTCGTTCAGATATCACAAAAGAGTCATATTATGCAAATTTTATTTCAAAATCAATCCACAAACCGTTTGTCAAACCGTGTGCAGATTGTAAACAATCTATAAAAGGTTTACTAAAAACATAGTGTCAATACGAATTAGGCTTTTTATCCCGTAAACACGCACGGTGTTCGTGGGACGGGGCGTAAGAGTGAAACTGGGGGAAAATGTAGAAGGGTTTCCTTTATTATTTTTATGCTTATTATACAATTCATAACATTTCTGTAATCCCTTAGAGAACGATAATATTTTTCAATTGTTGTGAGACAGATCTACGTAATCAAGCTTTTGAAAAGAAAATGAGCATGGTAATCACAAACAATGATGAATCGGCTGAATGTTTTGTGTATTTTGTCATTACTTTATACATGGATTGTACTGGTCCCAGATCAGAGCCTTATTTTGAGTCGACGGGTACACGCGATGTGATTGCCGGTCTCGTCATGAAACTTGATAGTTTGGTGGATAATAAAACCGATTGTTTTGTTTGCGACATTTGTTACGGACACAATGTGATTCCTAAGAGGCGAGGTTCGAACGACACAAGAAGATCACACATCTCATAGACACTTGCCGGTGCGGCAAAATAGGGTTCCTGGATCTAGTGTAATTTATTACTTTGTACTTGCAAAAAGTCGCAGTAACTTTGTGTGAATATTATTGCCGAAAGTTTGGCGAGAAGTCCATATCAAAGGCTTTTTGTATATCAAAATGGATCATACCCAACTGCTGTCCCGTGCCGGTTCTGAATGTGTATAATCAACTAAGTTTATGTGATTGGTGATGGTAGGACGAACCACCTTGATGCCGTGCTAAACGTCTTCCAGGCGTATTTTAACTTGCGAGCTAATGTGTTTGACTGATTTTTTTTCTAGAATTTTGCCTAATACAGAGGAGGCAGCAATAAGTCAATAACATCTCGCGTGTTTTAATTAACTCTTTGGTACAGACGTGACTCTGGAAGACTTCCGGCATGTCGGATAGATACAGGAGCACTGGTGTTTCGAACACAGAAGCACAACGATTGAATTTATTGTTCGTTACCATCCCGGTTTTTCAGACAGTTCCTGCATTGGCAAAAATATCGGCTCTGGATAAAACGCGATTCAATAGTCCAAAAGTTAGGGGGTACTAAACATTTCAGTAGTGTCTGTCAAATCCATACATTTGGGACTTAACTTCGGTATTATTGATTGGATGTCACTTGGTCTAGGCATATTTTTTCACATTGTTCAGGCAAAGATGAAAGGCTTATAGGTATAGGAAGGTGAATTTATCATTACCCTGACAGTTGGAATGAACTATGTTGCCTAAACTAATTTGGCTAGAAGCCAACGCAATTAGTGTATGTACTCCCCGATGGTGAAAACGAGTGTCTGAAATACGCATAAAGATGTTTTTACATTGAAGCCGGGAAAAGAAAGATTTGCCTCTATCAGAAAACTTAGCCAGTATCAATCTGTTTAGCTTTTTACAAGCTTTTATTTAACTGACAATGTATGTATGTAAGTGTGTTCGGGTCAAATCTTGCAACTGAATTTTAAAGCAGTTATCTTTCACCAATTAAGTTGAAATTTTGTTCGTGGTCATGATTAGCAAAGTGACGTCATTCTAAATCCAATATGGCGGACGGCCCAAGATGGCGGACTAGTTATTTTTTGTGCACTGCCATGATATGAGTATCAAATGAAAGGGTTTTCTGAGAAGAAAATTAAAAAAGATTGTTTTTAAAAAAAAAAGATTTTTAACAATTAATTTATTACCAGCTATATTTGTGTCGGCTTCGAGTCCAACTGGATGAAGCTGTATGGAATATCAGGATATAACATTGAGTGATTGATCTGATCCCTGTAAACTGAGTAACACGATTCCTCTTGGCATGATTGGTGTAAAATTGACTGGTTTTAGACTACCCGCAATCATTGTCAAAGATGAACAAAAGGCAGTTGGGACCAACTGCTTAACGTGTTTTCCAGACACGGAGGAGTATTGGTATGTTAAGAATGATCCGTCCACGGATTGACATCGGCAAGCTTTGCTTAATCTTGAAAATCGACCCGAGTAGCTGTTATTATTTATCCACTAGCTACTACTTAGCCAGGAAATGTATACTATTACTATAAGCAATTGCTGTTTATGTTTTAGCCAAAAGATTTCTAAATCTATTACCTGTCCGGGAAAATGGAATATCTTCGAACTTGACCCGCCTTGTACGCTTCCTGGCGTGAGAGAAAACGGGTAAACCCTCCTTTTAATGCTGGAGGCCATACCCGGCTCATCACAGTCACACTTCGGCTTCTTCTGATTGATGGCGTTAGAACGAAACGTGCGAATTGTCACAACTCCCCACATATCCTCATTCTTAGAAAACATGACGGTCTTATATAGTGCATTTTAGATAGTCCTTGATAGTTATAAAGGATTTTGTACCCAATAATCTTAAACTCGGCTTCTCAAGATTCGTTGTATTGCCATTTCGAGTACCACTAAAGGCAAACCTTTGACTTGTTGCTGATCAAGTCATATACCACAAGTGTAGTCTTCACTTCAGTCGACGGTGTTCCATTGGGTTAGTCACTACAGAAGCCAAACTGTTTATTTCAGTTCATTTAACTGGTAGGATATTCCAGTTATGAAATTTTTTGAACACATTGTTAGATTCATAATCGATCAACTGTTTTACAGAACGGAGTGCTTTTGTAAAGCAGCTAGGGGTCCTGGTATAACAGCTAATTAAGGAAAATGGTGAAAGATAGATTCTTCTGCGACATATACCTATACAACCTCTCAAGATTTTTCGATAGTATATCGTAGCTTTAAGTAAGTCTAAAGTTGGTTCTTAAGTTTTGCGTCAAAATTTAATAAAATTTCGGTTTAAAAATGCACCTAAAAACGTTCCATGTCGAAAGCGCCCCTATGTGAATTATCAAGTCCAATATAAAGTTTTATTGAGCGGTACAACTGCGTTGCAATTTTTGTTCTTGAATTTGAGCTGACTTTCTAACTTATTGAAACGTTTAGTGAACTTTATTGCAATGGCTTAAGGTTCTAAGTCAAAATTAGGCAAAGAATAACTAATGATTTTGAAGAAAGCTGAAACTCTAGAGACCGTAACATGCTGCCTACGACAACGATTGCTGATAAGTCAAACATGTACAATTGAAAAGCCTAAACAATATGTGAACAAGCCAAAACATGTTGGCAGTACTGAATCGCTATTGCCGGTAGAATGTCACATTGACTATGTCCCAAGGGCAGGAGTTCTGATAAAGTATCTACGGACAGGCGGCAATAACAAAATTCTAACTGTGTCGATTTTCACATAGGTCCAATAGTTATCTATAATAACCAAAAAAGAATTGGACTACATCAGATTGTTTCACTTATGGCTGAATCGCGAAATCCGTTAAAAGAGGACTCACAAGCCAGGTGGGATGATGATCTTCGTAGGTAGGCTAGTAACAGCTATTTGGGAGTAATCGGGAATCGAATTCACTCGAAGAACAAAAGTCTCTCTCTCTAATCGCACCAACCATTAGGGTTCTATTTGTCATATCAACATTGTTCTTCGAAAAATGTTAGTAACTATCACATTTTCGCGGCGCACCTTTTTTTCTGTCTGCCTTCCTGGAAGCGTTTATGATGTGCTATAAGAAAAAGAAGAAGAGAAGGGACATTTCCTCTACAGTGGGACAATTGCATGCCGCATGCTGCCATTATTATTATTAGAAAAAGAAGCTTATGTGGCACTGGATAGCTTTATTATGCTGGAATTGAAACCTAGGAGTACTATTGCTATTGATAAACAGCACTTCTTGCACATTTCAGCAACAAACCGCACTTTTTGCATATTTTGTATTATTTTAACCTAAATATTTTTTTTTGATCAATTAATAAAGAGGCCCATGAATATTTGAGTTTGCATAGAATATTCACCAACTTCGTTGGTGGGATTATATAAGGCAGGAGGGGTTTTAGTCAGTTGGAACCTGAAACTATCCAGACTGACTCACTTTTTGAGTCAGTTTGGGTATTAGTCCGACCGGATTTACTCTCCTGCCAATAAAATAAAAACCTAGGAGTAGTTATATATTTTTCGAAGTAACGTAAAAATAATAAATATAAATCTTTTCATAGTCCCTTGACTTTGAAGACTTGATAATATTTCAAAGGTCCTTTTCAGTATTAACGTAGGGAGCCGTTTACCCACTTTTGAATATTCCCTTGGCAAGATGAAGATGTAAGCGTCAAGGCGAGATGAAGCCACTTAATGAATTCAATAGACACATTGGGAGACGAATGATTAATTAATCATATCCGCTTCGATAGTATCGTACCGACATTGTACCGAAAATATTTGCTGCCAAAAAGCGGTCTTAATTTTCGCTGATTTCCCGCATTTTCCGTAACAGTGTCGATGAATACCGCTGATAGCTCAGAAAATAAGACTGTCTACGAAAAAGAGCATAGTAAAGATTTCTCACTGGAATTATGTTCAGCTAAGCATTAGTGTCTTAGAAACAGTTACTTATTTTCCTGGGCTATAATTAAAACCATTATTCA
This sequence comes from Orthosia gracilis, assembly GCA_947562075.1. Classification (NCBI taxonomy): domain Eukaryota; kingdom Metazoa; phylum Arthropoda; class Insecta; order Lepidoptera; family Noctuidae; genus Orthosia; species Orthosia gracilis. Next base: position 8,759,417 of record OX387268.1, read on the forward strand.
AAATATACCCAGATGATAATAATTGTATAGGAGTAATTTCGTAGAAATTATACAAATCACTACATAACTTTTAGGTACTTTGACACCGCAAACAAGGTTATTAAACAATTTCAATAAAAAAAATCGCAAAACAAGTAATATTGTCACCCCTAACTCATTTATCAGATGCCATCTTAAATTCTAACGTTCGGATTCGTTGGGTATCCGCCAATCAAATGTAATGAAATTTATTTATTAGTATATTTTATTTTGAAGACGGTTTTCTATTATTAATAGGATATTATTGACAAAAATATTGACAGGACTGATGTAACCTTGCAGCAAGGTTCATTAATAACAACAAAATAAAATTGTAGTACGAATTTTTTGAAGAAGGAACTTCGTAAAATATCAACAAGTTCAACATACATCACAGAAACACAAGATAATCATGACCCATAACAACTTACCTACAAACAAGTAAACTTACCTACAGTTTCATGTAAGGTAGGCCTGCAAAACATATCCAGTCGGTAGGACTAGTACTTTTCAAAAGAAGAACGAATCCATTGGTATAAAATTGCTCACAGTAATAGGTAACGCAGAAAACCAAAGAATATAAGAATCATAGAAGCTTAATATAGTTCAGAACAAATTACAGTCAGTATACAATTATTGAGCTATTAAATCATAAACTAAAAGCTGCTAAATTATCCGTTTCAATTGCCATTACGCTCCTGACATTTTATTTTCTTTACAAATACTATTGTTTTTAGGTTACACAGCCAGCAATTTAAACTCCATTTGAAATAACATTAAACAAGTTTCCAAATCATTTTACAGTCCGTTCAACCGATTTTGAGTTCTATCCCGTAAACATCAGCATGGCATAAAAAGCATAAAACCTGTTGCCAAAACCAACTGTTTACTACAGCTACCATTTGTCGTATCACCAACGCAATAGAAGTCGAAATCGGGTGAATAGGCTGTAAAATGGGCTAATTTAAACGTCTAATATTATAGCCAATGGAGTATAGATGCAAGGAAAAAGATAAAGCTCCTTCACATTTCCCTAACCATTAAGTAAGTACACTCACCGCGTACAGCTTAGTCGGTGTCACGGGTATGTTAGGCACTGTATTAGCGCGTCTGAACAGCCACATTTTTACTCCATCCATATTCATCCACACACTAGTTGACAATGGCGGTTGGGATTACACGGACCAATGTTATCTTACATAATCGAGATACAACGATAGACCATTAACAGGTTAACGAGTTTAGTGATTATACCCGTGCAACTTTATCAAGGCAGGTGGTGGTCATGTTAGAGAAGCGGTAGCGGATTGGAGTGTGGTCTAATTTTTGCAAGGGAGTTTTTTGATTTTTTTTTCGTTTTTCGTTTAAATAAAACGTTGCCCCACACTAGGAATTTCTTCCTGTATCGTGGGTGCGTTTACAAACATATAAACTCACATACACATCACCCAGAGCCGGAACAACTATCTGTAGGGCATACAAATATTTGTTCCGAGCGGGAATCGAACCCGCGACACACAGCGCCGCAGTCAATCGCTCAACCACTGCGCCCATCGTGCGCCAAATATTACTGAAGTTCATAAACAATTAAAGCAAAGAACGATTGGGGAACAAAATTAACTTTGCCGTTGGAAAACTGTTGTCCCCTTACATCGACATAAGTCATGATCAGTTTACCAACTGCAAATATTAACATTAACTGCAAATTTCAACTAAAAATTAACTTACCATTGAAAGAAAACATTTTCAAAGCCTCGGCCAACTTTTTCTACACATTCTTTACAGATCAATTTGGCATAAAAAGGCATTTTTTTTTTCTTTAGATACTTTACGGGAATCGGATTTTTCTTTTACTTGTGCTATACGACATTGCTTCTTACCACATTGCATGATTCTAGGTCAACGGCAAGCCTGTAGGTTTTGATTCCTTTGCGAATGTCAAATATGCGTCATAACAGGCAATACTTTTTGACAGCGTTGATTTAGAAGTTAGATTTTTACAAAGCTTGAAGGGATTGTAATCTAAAGTTTTGACAAATTATATATTTTTTTACATACATAATTTACGGTTTTCAGATTTTTTTCTTTACTTGTACTATAATACATTGCTTCTTGTCAAATTTCATAATACCAGGTAAACGGGAAGTACCCTGAAGATTTTGATTAATTGTGATTCCTCAAATTTACGACATAAACGGCGCTATCTTTTGATTATTTTGATCTTCTGGATCAAAATAATCAAAAGATAGCGCCGTTTCACGTATGATTTTTCACTGCTGCAAGAGATTGCAGACTTGAGTATACAAAATTAATTTAAACTTTTCAGTTCCAGAGAAAAAGGTATTGACACCACGGACTGACAGACAACGAAGTGATCCTATAGGGGTTCCTTTTTCTTTTATTTGGAATGGAACCCTAAAAACATTAAAACGAATTAATGATAAAAGAACAAGAACATCATCCACCAATTTTAATGTTTTTACACTCGCCATCTTTAAAAAACTGCACTCAAAATTTCAAATATTAAACTATGTTGGTCGGACACTTTTTTCGTAAAGCTCCCATCCACCAAAAGCGCAATATGGAACTTCCAAAAACAATATGATACACACTTATGGATGACAGATGACAAATCAGAGCGACACTTGTTTTTTTTTTTCAGGCGGGAACTTGGGCTGCGTTCGTGTGTTTACAACCTCCATTCATATCTCACAGAGGTACCCAAAGACCCAGGCCCGTATTAATCTTATTGATAGGGACGGTTTGAATAGGAAGTCTTAAATGATGTACAGCTCTTAGAAAAATTTACTTTGTTGTTCATTTGAATTTATGAAAGTTACCCAGGGATTCGATTTTCAGTTTTCTGGTTAACTGACGACCTTTTCTACCTGTTACAAATCAGAACTACAATCTATTCAGAACTATGTTTCATTGAACCGTGGTAACTTCGTGTATTAATATACAAACAAAGAGTAAAGATTGTAGGGTGGTAATAACCATTACATGCCATTCTATTTATTTAAGTGGGTGTTAATATAAAAGCAGTCTGATTTATTTTATCATGAACACCAAATTAGTTTAGCCTAATTAGGTTAGTTTTAGCGTGAGCACTAAAGCATGGAATATAATTCACATGAATAGATTGGCGGTTTGACCTTAAGGGCCTACATCCGCTTTGGTGCCGTAAAACGGTAACTTTCTAAAGCATACTCCTTAGTAACGGCTAGGTTAAAAGGTTTGAAAAAAAATATATTTATTATTGTTTCATGTACATTATTCTTTAAACGTGATTTTTTCGTATAACAAATAGTTTTGCTTTAAAAAAATAATTAGCAACACGATATTTTTCGCAACTTTTGGATACTCCTCCAAAACGACTTGGATGTTTAAAAATATTTTTACACAGAAAAATTGATGGCTGGAATTTCTCCATAACTGAAATAGCATATGTAAATCAAATAATATTTTGCAAACAAAACTCTTCAAAAGGAGTTTCAATATTTAATTTTTTGACTCCGAGCGGGCCCACGGCCATTACTGCGTTAATATTGGGGCGTATATATCGCCTTAATAACAATTACTTTGCAATTCAGGTATTCTAAACATAGTCACATTATCAGGATTGCAAAGCCATTGCAAAAGGTCTAAAACTCAGTAAATCTTAAAGAAAGATTAGGATACTCGTAACATGTCGATCGTGGTCTGGGGAACTTGAAATGATTCTAATATGACAAGAAGATTAAACTATTGCAGGAAAACGTGCAGCCTCACAAATAGACCGCGTAACTTTTAAAGTAAGTGGCAGCTTAGGTACTCTTGCGTTGTTTCTTTGATGCAAAAATGAAAAATGTATGCGGCATCCACATCCAGTCGTTTTGGGAGTCAGTGTGCCTACAGCTAAGGAGTGGATTTCCCTGCCGGAGTCCGTGTTGCCTTTTATTCTGGGGGATTTTATGTCTTTCACTCCTATTCAAGCCTTATGATACACGACGATATTATGGTGAACCATTATCGCATAATATCATCATGTTTGATAATTACGGTCAAACGCGAGTCTCACGACCATAATATACCAACCAAGCGCACCAAACATCCTTCATAATACGCGCAGCGAATTAATGGAGCTCACTACCTGCGTCTGTGTTTCCGAACGCATTCAACCCGAATCTTTTCAAAGTTAGAGTGAACAGGCTTCTTCTGGGTAAGCTCACTCCAACGTCGACTCTATCTCTGTCACCTTTGACCTAGACTAGAGTCAAGAGCAAACCCAACACACATAAAAAAGTCCACTGAAATAATCGCAACCTAACTTGCTACGCTTTCCTACCGTGTCCGCTCCCTTATATCAACTTGGGTAACGAAGAGCGAAAGCGGACACTCTTACTTATTAGTGTACATGGCTTATGACTTTATATGACTGAATTGGCTACATTAGGTGATAACTTTTTTATGTTATTGCGTATATGCGTTGGTGTAGTAGTAGGTTTAATCGGAAAATGGATAACTCAATTTGCTGTTGCTCATGACAATGCTTCTTGGTTTAGTAATCTTAGAGCTTTGGATGCTCGAAAAACTTTTTTTACAAAAAAATACTACCAACTTCCAACTAAAAACACTACAAAGTGAAAAATAACTTTCTTTTTCGAAGTCGGTGTCTTTGATAGGTGCCAATTTTTTTCGTTATGGACACCGACTTCGAAAAAGAAAGTTATTTTTCACTTTGTAGTGTTTTTAGTTGGAAGTCGGTAGTATTTTTTTGTAAAAAAGTTTTTTTTTTTATCACTTTTTAGTTGTACCTGTTAAGCAACTTGCCTTTAGTAAGGTACTTATAATGCCAGAATAGATTACCCGAATAACATGAAACTTGAACATATCCGGTGAAATGAGAAATCTGCGTATCCTTGAGAGCGTACTGGCGTGATGTTATGTTATGAAATGGTATAAACAACAGACATGCGATTGCAGCAATTCCGAGAGATTTGACCTTATTTATTGACGAGTTCTGTTGTATATCTCGGCAGTTCTTTATCAGATCTTCACAGACTTAAAATGGAACCAATTTCGAAAAATACTCTATCAAACAAAAAAAGAATTTTCAAAATCGGTCCACAATTGACGCAAAAAAAAATACACACAAGAAGTCTAACATAGATCCTCCACCTTTTGGGAAAGTCGGTTAATAAAAAGTAGGTCGATTCTGGTTACTTCAGTGTTATGGTTTCATAACGTTGCTTGCGTTGTTTTCAAGCCTTAAAATTTTATAGGTTGTTGTCCCACCCCAACACCAGCTTGACTAAAATTTCTTTCCCAAAAATATTATCATGGCAGCAATATTCAATAAAATGTTGTCCTTGCACCAAGGGGTTATATCGATAGCATGTAGGACGCCCTTTGTCATTCCGGTTTTATAGCCCCATAGACGATGTTTTCATCTAGGTGGCGAATTTGACCTCTAAAGGAAAGTTGAAAAATATTCGGTATGTGTCATACAAATGTAATAACACATTTGTATGGGAATTACCGCCTACGATTTGGTCAAGTTTGTGGATCATTTACGTGAGATCGTGCAAAGGATCGAGGTCAGGGGAAGTTAACGTTCACGAGTCGAGGACTTTTCCTGGTTAAACGTGAACTAGTAAGCGTTTCACTGAGAGGGTACAGCTCTAAGAGATTTGTTTATAGATACTTACTGAGCACAGGTTTGCAGCAGGTGGCGTTTTCATTTTCTGCATTTCTATTTTACTATGAAACCAAACAATATTATTTGGTCCTAAATTTTTCCAAGTTACATGAACGTAATTGTACTGAACCGCCGTTTTTTTTCATAATTCAGAGATGATAACTTGGTGAAAATTGTATATGTTCGAGAGTACTTTCACTCTTGAAATATTGATTGAGCTGGTTTATCTCAGCATGTGATATAATTAAATATATAATTAAAAAAAAAAAAGAACAGTACCTCTATAAAATCAATTCTCACCGACCTGCTTTGTTTAACGCTAGCCATTTTGTTCACGCACGTTTGGTTCAGTACACACCCTATTAAAAAGGCCATCAACACTCATCCAATATGTTAGGGACAACAAACCGTTTAAAAGAGCAATGACCCTATATTAAGTCCTGGTTCGCAATTTATTCAAAAATATCGTGTCTTTCGCGAATTATCGATCATAGTGCAATCTCATAGAAGTGGTTTTTAGCAGGATGACAAAGATAACGGTATCTAAAGTGGTGAGCACTCCATTAGTCTGAATTAAGGGTGTCAGTGGTTTAATGAATCAAGTTTTCTTTGTAAAGTGTGGGAATATTGCTGCGTAGTGTGATATGATTTAGGTACACGTGGTCGAACCGTGTTAAAGTCGGTGCAGATACACTTCAAGATTCTCGAACAGTTTTCACTGATTTAGTAATTATAAACTATATGATAACTGACATAGAGTTTAAAATATTAACGTAATTTACTATGGCGTGTGCCAAATCGCCTCTCTATCACTTGCTACTTCATGCAAACCTCTTAGTTACTTTGTGATTGTTGAAGTGGTGTTGTGTCTGTGTTGATTAAAGATTTTCAATCCAATTTACAGTTTTCATTAAAATCAGTATCAAAATAAACTGCTCGAGCAGTGTGCAGTTGTATTTGCTCTAATCCTTATCATGGACTAGCACTTAGCCCGCGACTTCGTTCGCGTGATCCGTATTTTATCCTACAGATGACTTTTTGGTTTCAACCCCAGAGGTTGAATTTCCAAAAAGCACTTCTTAGTGCTACCCTACATCAAAAAAATCTTAAGCACCCCCTAAATCGTCTTTTAGGAGTATTTATGCTAATTGCCAGTTTTTCATTTCCTTAGGCATAGAATTTCCAAAAACCAATAAATACATGAATTGTTTTTATCAACCAAAAGCGTAAATCTTTAAATTCACGTGTCACATTTAAAAACGTAGAAATTACATACAAACTTTCAAGCAGCTTTTTACCCCTTTAGGGGTGGAATTTCCAAAAAACCTATAAATACATAAGTTCTGTTTATTAACCAACAGCGTAAATCTAAAATTTTACGTGTCCTACTTACAAACTGTAGAAATTTAATACAAACTTTTAACAACCTTTTTACCCCCTTACGGGTATAATTGCCAAAATCCTGTCTTAATGCGCACTTATGTTACTTGAGGAACCTCCCTGCCAAATTCGATCTTTATACGTCAAGCGATTTTCGAAAATTCGTGATGAGTGAGTGAGTGACCTTTCGCTTTTATATATTTAGATTGGAGACAGATAAAGATTGAATCCTTCAAGATATGAGCGATATCAAATGATACTCATATAATTTTCGAATAACCGCGATCACCAAATGTTTCTAGAATAAATCGGTTTCCTAGATCACATCTTGAAGATTGCATTTCAAGATTACTTACATCAAGATCTAGCGAAGCTTAGAGAAACGAGATTCCTAACAGCTGTTGTCTTTATTGGTTGAAGAGAAGTTTGTTAACCTCGCAACATACGGATTCCTTGGCAATCGTTTACGAAAGAATTTTATTATTAAAAACTTGCGCTTGCACTTGGTTTTGTGATGATTAAATTTATTTCTGTGAAGGGAGTTTCGAAATGGCAATTTCAAATTGTTTATCGCTTCATAAAGAGATTTGTCGACTTGAATATGGGGATACCAAGTTAAATAATTAAACTTGAATCGCAATTCTAAAAGTATGCAGCAATTAACAAAGGGGAGGATAAACGTTGATATTTTTTACAATTAGATATAGATGTTAGACAATAAGTTACCACTGTAAGGATAAGCGCATATATCGCATTTGGGAATCCTGATAGATGAGAAAAACAAAAAAAATATGGCACTAAACATAGTATGCACGCACTCTATTTCGCAAAACTTCGACTGCAGCCTACAAAAAAATGAACTTACCCTCAGGATCCTGAAAGGGCTCTCAGCCAGCAAGCAGACCTCCCCAGACGCCGTCTTATCAGGCTGAGCAGTCAGCATGATCTGCAACTCACCACCGGGGTCCACCTTCTCACGATTATGACGGTTCTGCCCAGTCAGGGTCCACACCCACTCCTGGAAGCAAATAATTTAAGGATTGTGTCAGTAGTCCAACTAAAGTTAGTTATTTTAAAACGAGCTGAAATAGATTTTTGTTTTTAAAAGATCTCTGAAACCGATACATATGCCTAGTCTTGTTGCACTTATATTGGTGTCGGCTTTTAGTCTAACAGGGTTCTGCTTAGTACCAGTGTTTTACAAGAAGCGACTACCTAACTGACCTCCACAACCCAGTAACTGGATAGCACGATACTCTTTGGCAAGACTGGTGTCAGTATTAGGCATTTTACTACCCGTAACGACTGTCAAAAATCTTCAAAATGACAGACACGGCTTGTAGTGCTCTCCGAGGCACGGATTAAACTCATTATGAAAAGATGGTCACCCATCCACTGACCGACTTCGGCAAGCGTTGCGTAACCTTTTAACTTAAACTTTTAAATAATAACTTATTTAGCCTTAGTTTCATCCGTTGTCGAATCGACGACAGTTAAGATAAAGTGCGAGCGCCATTTGATGACCCCTGACATTAAGCATTTGATGGTGCGATGATTGTTGTGTATTATGTAATAAGCCTGCAGCACCCAAAAAATAGTTCCCTCATAACTATAAAGCTTTTCTATTGTTGGTAGGCATAAGCTACTTATCATACGTTCAATTTCACGGTTTCTGTATTAAAAGACTTGGTATAAACATATCGGCGAAAAAGAAGCTATCAGTCTTTAAAAACAACATTGCCCAATGGTCAACTAATCATGCTTTCCCTGCTTTCATGCAGAAAATTCATCATTGTAGATGTTTGCGAGGCAGCTTTGCTCCTTTATGACGTGGTGACCGACCAAATTCCTAATATTACATTAACAATTTTGTAAAGTCAGTGTATGTAGCATCTGGTCATCAAAAGGGTAAGTACCTAAATTGGCACTTAGGGCATGGTCTGATCAGAACCAAGGTTAACCTACTAAATGTTGGTGTTGAACAGCTACAGATGCTTTATACAAGTGACATTCCATCATTGAAAGCATAACAATGGCGATTAGAAAAATTACAAATATATATATGGCATGTCAAACGCTATCGAAACGTCACGTGATCATTCCATACTAATATTTTAAATGCGAAATTAACTTTGTTTGTCTGTTACATTTTCACGCTTAAACCGCTGAGCCGATTTAGATGAAATTTGGTATAGAGATAGTTTGAGAACCTGGAAAGGATATAGGGTAGGTAGGTTCATCCCGGAAATCATCATTTAGGGGGTGGACAGGGGGGTAGAAGATTGTATGCATTTATAATTTCTCAAGGAAAGCGGCCCACACATGTGTAATATTATGACACGATATAAAAAATAGGCTATTCAAAGTACTAATGGTATGCAGACGAAGTCGCGGGCAACAGCTAGTACTTAATATTTTGGGATATCGACCATCGCCATCGCTGACATCCTGATGACAATAGTTAGTATTGGGCTGAACTACTACTTGATAAGAAAAAACTATTTTGCACTTACATTATAAAAATACAGCCTAACCTTCGATTTTGAATGTATGTAACCAAAAATGCGTCCAATAACACGAATAATTCACGTAACTTTGCCTTCACTATCACGACAAAATCGTGCTCGTCATGCATTGATCACGAGCGGACAGTATGGATGGATAAAGCGTAAAGGGATTAATATCCCATAAAAACCATAACATGATAATATAATTGACAGGAAGAAAGCTTCCTGGTTTAATAGCGTGCTAGATAAGCGGTGTTCTAGTAACACTAACTTGTTCTGTGTTCTTAGACAAGTGACATTCTAACGATTGTTAATAAGCTCACAACGTAAGATATGAGGGCTATCGCTTTTGAATTTGCCGCTAGGGGCCCAGGTGTATATAGGATTGGATAGGATTGATGGACCTCTTTTCCACACTTAGACTCGCATTTGATCCGTTGTAAGTGCAAAGCCTCTTCTCTGTGAGAGGGAATGGGCCGTAATCCACCATGCGGGCCCAGTGCATGGATGTCACATGTATTCGAATTTTCGTTTTACGTTGTTTTCCTTCGCCGTTTTTTGAGAGCAGTGGTGATGTAATAATTTACGCAAAGTAAACCGCCTGCCTGGGTTCGAAACCCACGATCTACAAATTTTTAGTCCCGCCCGTTATCACTGGGCCACCACTGCTCGTTATTTCTCTACTAGTTATTTTGGCTTTTAGTGCGAGTTTATTTACTACTTTTTACCCGACTAAGGCGAAGCGGTTATGTATTTGACCTGTATGTGTGTATGTATGAATGTTCATCTGTTCCCTCATAACTTCTAAACTACTTATCATAATTTGACAAATGAGTGGTCGTTGGAAACGTCTTGTTTATCCGCAGGTTATAGGCTATGTGACGTCACGTTAAATTGATTATGGCGCCCTCTACGGGGCACGTAGTCAAGAAAAAAAAATATTTTTACCCCAACTCATCATGTGTGATATCATTAAACAGGGATTTTAAAATGAAGGTAGGGTTTTGTACATCATACCATTTGCGAGGTTGTCGAGGTTGGACCTTCAAAGTCATGAAAACTATTTTTTTACCCGACTACGGTGCGCCGGCGCCGCATTATCTAGACACATGTAAAACAACAAACTATAAATAGAAAAAATGTGACGTGGCCCTGAAAATACTTCAAAATACTTAAAATAAAAAAATAAATTCAAAAACTAAAACCAGACTACTGTAAAATCACGCTCTCAAAAGTATGAAACAAGAAAATATTCTCTTCAGAAGTATTCACAGTGGCGTTCAGAGGATAACCGTTGTCGAATGCCACCTACCGTAACAAAACAATACCTTCTTCAATAAAAAAAGAGTCATCATTGACGGAGAAATCGCGTAACAAACATTCAAAAACATACAATCGAATTGAGAACCTTCTTTTTGGAGTCAGTGGAAAATATCGGTGTAATATACAACCGTGAGAAAACCCGAGTTCCTTGACCGCGTCGCTGAATGAACTTCTCTATAATGTTGGCATCTACAAAAAATCACCGAAATTATTTTCGTAGCTGTAAGTTTCGCCTATCTTGACCTAAAAGCTTTGCTAACCAGTTGATTTATAATTCATTTTCTTAGAGAAGATCTTTTTCTCTTTCATTGTATGAGAAAAGTCGAATTTTAGAGTACAGTTTGCATTAGCAGCGGGCTTTTGGATATTTCCTAAGTATTCTTTCCTCCTACCTACGTTTCCATTTGCTGAAAATTAATTTTTTCCATTAACGTTTTCTTAAATATGGTAATATAGTCGGATTCGCTTTGTTTCACGGGCACAAGGAAACCTTGACCCTCGGTCTTCATACTGCACTTAAACAATAAACTTCAAGTTTTAAAGTTATAACATCAAAGTTCTGGAAAAAGTAATAGTAGTTTCCACGTGCTTATAGATCGTGACGGCATTTTCTGTACTTGCAATTAATTTCGCAATAAAAACGCCTTTGTTGCCACCCCTGGTAACTTTTGATTGAAACCCCACTTAAACTTTCTTTAAAAAAAAACTTTTTTCTAGGGAAAAGCAACAGCATTTTTATGTTTGAGAATTCATATAAGTGACTCGATGGCTAGTGTTGCGACACGTTTGTACCAAGGCACTTTATCGAACGTATCTCCGACTAAAGTTAAAACAAAGTTGTGACATTTTTAAGATAGCGTAAATTTAAACCCGTTAATTAAGGTTACACTAGTCGATCGATATTCTTCCATACAAACGTAGTCTGTCGATTACTCCACTGTTTGACGATGTATGTTCGAAATAATAGATGATATCAATTAGTCTCATCATTATTTAACCCTGTATGGAAACAAAAAAGTAAATAAATAAAATATTTGAAAGTTATGAGCGTCGAAAGTTCCATATTTCATCACTAATTTTAACGCATTTTTGGTCGGCAATAAATACCATAAGAAGATGGAAAATGGCAAAACGGCCTCCATACAGGGATAGATTAGTAATTCAATAATGCAAATAACTTTGTTTTGAAAATATACATTTAGTCGTTTTTCCATGATATCTAGACTCCCAAAGGTCTGTATATAAAATTTCGCGCGCTCGTTTTCATCCCAAATCATCATCCATTTCGATACAAATTTGCAAAAGTGCTAATTCGTACGCGAACTAGCTTCTTACTGCTCATCACAGCATCTATCTATTTCGCACGTGTTGTCGGATGAGATAGCATGCATTTTAAGCTCGCGCACAAAATAGTTCGTGCCGTCGACAAGGAGAATCTTAAGTTTATTATAGTAGTGGTGTGAACGAGTCCTTGGATTTCAAACATAAAAACAAAGATTCCGCATGTCAACCGCGTCAACGCGTCGCTCTTATTTTGCTACACCTGAACGAAAAAAATGCATTGTTTTAGTATTTATTTGTGTAAAATTGATTTGTAATACTTAGAAATAAATGAATTCAAACCGCATTTTAGTAAAATATTGCATCGGTTTTACTTGTCGCAGCGCAGTCTTCGAGTATGTTAGTACCTAGTGATAGGGTTGTAAGTTCTAAAACCAACTCTAATTAAAGCTTTATACCATTCTTAACCAAAGCTGTATAAACGTGATATTAAATTCCACAAAATTTATATCAGTATATCGCATTGCCAAGGTTTCATATAACGTACCTAAAGTAAACAAATTAAACTTTTGCATATTAAATTTGAGGAAAATTTGTAGTCCCTTATGCGTCATACACTATGTTAATTCTCAAATACATATATTGCTTACGGCCCCAAGGGATTATGAGTAACCACCAGAATTTATAATAAATTAAGGGCCTTCCAACGCTTTAGTAAAACGTAAAACGGTAACTTTCTAAAACATACTCCTTAGCAACGGCTAGGTTAAAAGATTTGAAAAAAATACATATATGTTATTGAATCATGTACATTATTTTTGAAACAAGGTTATTTCGTTTAACTAATAGTTTTATTTTAAAAGAATAATTAGCAACACAGTATTTTTTCGCAAATTTTGGATACTCCTCCAAAATGACTTGGATGTTTAAAAATATTTTTACACAAAAAATTGATGGCCGGAATGTCTTCATAACTGACATAGCATATGTAAATTAAATAATATTTTGCAAACAAAACTGTCCAAAAGGAGGTTCAATATTGACATTTGGCATCGAGCGGACGCACAGCCAGTACTGCGTTTACATTGGGGCGTATTTATCGCCTTAAGCTTTTATTATAGTCCTATAATACCTCATTCTGGTAACAAGTACTGCCGACCTCGACTGGTTATTTAATAGGCGAGGTTGCTATGATAATATTAAGATAAGTAGTATTTGGCCCAATAGACCAATTTATGTTATGATCCTTGCATTTGATTCCAAAGATCAGATAATAATAGTTGCAATTCTATGAGTAATTTATTAATGTTAGACTATCTACACTGAAAAAGGTTAAACTCCGTTTTGTTGCTAGTAAGTATATCTCACTAACAGACAATACATATTTACAACAACAATACTACCAGTTTTCTAAGGGAGTTGTGCTATTTGATAATTGGTTTTGTATTATTGTAATAAACTTTAATTTTTAATAAATAAATTTTGCCGCAATTTAATGTTACAAAATTTGTTCGGTTTTACCTTTTTCAGAGAAAAAAAAAAAAAAATAGCATATAGTAAAAATGTGTTCTGTTGCATTTGTTAATAAACTAGTTTAGTTACCAAAGTTCTTTCAGTATATGTATTCCTGGAACTCTTTAGAATACGACTGAATATTTTTAAGGCAAGTGTGAAGTATGGTCGATCATGAGATCGGGTAAGAATGCAAGCCTATGCAAACAAACATACCTCAAACCGAGTGTGATGTATCGTCGACGCTGACAGCCGGGCAAAATTGTTTTGCTCATATTATAAAGAGATGAAATTACTTTCCCACGTTTATCTCGTTCCATAGCAACCGGATGCAGAGGCTCTAGACAAGAGTAATTCGATTACAGCAAAGGCGATGGTTGAAATGACAAAATTGAGTGAATTGATCACCTGACATTTCAACAGCGCTTGACATCCCCATAAATATTTGACGTTTTTCTAATTGCTTCGAAACGCTTTCATTAATAGAAGATTACTTGTCTAGAGATACTCAATGTATCAATTGAATAGTAATCTCAACTCAACCCAACATGTATATCAGATTGAAAGGAAATAAATAGGATATGAAAATGTCATAGTGATGAACACGGTGGATCTGAGAGAATTTTAGCAAGCACACTACGTTTATAACGACACTGAACTCAAAAATACCTAGTGCATTATTGGTCTACGGTCAAGTAAACTGATTCATGATCCATTCGCCCGAAAACATAATTAGTTTGAAAACTTCAAAACATTAACGTTTTTTTGTAATACCACTCATAGTTTTCGTAAAACGTTTTGAATAATATAAGAAACCTGTATCAATCCGGGCATAGTTTCGTGCAATTTTGCGCATTGTGGTCATTGCAATAGATTGTTCGTTTGATTTTGACAAAGCATATATTATAATTTGAATTTTTATCTGTCGTCCAATAAATACAGAAAAATATTTTATTTGAAAATCAAATACGAAGTATTTCGATTACTTAAGCTCATTTTTAAATTAAAAGAAAAGAGTCAAATAATAAAACTTCAACGAGAAAATTATTAAAATGGTTGCATGTCATTGAAAAGACAGCGAGACGGGTAAACTAATTCTCACTGTCTTATTAAATCGATAACAAATTTGTTGGAAAATAGATACTTAAGCAAAATTCGACTTCAAGAATATTAGAATGTCTGTAGTAAAATACGCTTAGGATGGGTCATGAATCAATCTTGTCGACTCTACCTAGCTGTACACATCTCTGTCAGAAAATAGGCATCCTATGCCACTTTACTACACACATATAACATCACGACTATATTACCCAAAGGGTTAGGTAGAAGTACACCCACAATTTCGGCAGTTAGGTTAAAGTACTTTTTAATAGGGTAGGGTCTATTGCCATCAACCCTGACAATAACTTAGACATCGGGCTGTTGCATAAAAATTTCACCTGCAAATACAAAAAATCCAAGAACACTCTGCCTGACCATTATCAAAACCAGGGCTTCATGCTTGTAGTAGGGCTTGCGAGCACTAGATCAACGACGTAATAACTTAATAGGGAAGTTGACAAACAATACCTATATAGTCAGTCAGTTATATAATCTAAAAATATTGGATACGTATTTTCTATTGTCACGTAAACAAAACAATTATGACGATACAGTGCGTTGAAATATCGTGCGACGTCACGGTGTGCTACACTATATACTGACAAAGTGACGTCACAAGTCTGTCCTGAACTTTGATGCGCCTTAATCTTCTTTTTCATTTGTCAATTTTTGTTTATTTGATAAAGCAAAAATTACGGGTACATTATTTGATAATCTCACTGACGGACTAACTAGAATTATCATTTTTCTACCCAAGACACATGTCTGTTAATCAAATCCTCAAATTAACTCTCAAGAGTCAATCGTAGAACCAAGACGCGCATATGCAAACACGAAAATGATACATTTGTTTTTCAATCACATTTCTACAGAGGAGGAAAGTTTTGCTGCAGCAGTAAAAGGTTACGTCAGAGATAGGTCAAACTTCTTTTTATTACTACTGCTAACTCCCCTGGGATTTAAAGCGAGACGTTACCCACTGTTACAACTAGTTTGTTACAAAGCAAACACGTGGCAACGTTTGTTGACCTCAAATAACCTGCTAGTAGGTTGAAACATGGGATTTAATTAAATCCATACTAATTTTATAAATTCGAAAGTAAATCTGTCTGTCTGTTGTAGGGTAGGTAGGGTAGGTAGGGTAGGTAGGGTAGGTAGGGTAGGTAGGGTAGGTAGGGTAGGTAGGGTAGGTAGGGTAGGTAGGGTAGGTAGGGTAGGTAGGGTAGGTAGGGTAGGTAGGGTAGGTAGGGTAGGTAGGGTAGGTAGGGTAGGTAGGGTAGGTAGGGTAGGTAGGGTAGGTAGGGTAGGTAGGGTATGTAGGGTAGGTAGGGTAGGTAGGGTAGGTAGGGTAGGTAGGGTAGGTAGGGTAGGTAGGGTAGGTAGGGTAGGTGGGGTAGGTAGGGTAGGTAGGGTAGGTTGGGTAGGTAGGGTAGGTAAGGTAGGTAGGGTAGGTAGGGTAGGTAGGGTAGGTAGGACAGGTAGGGTAGGTAGGGTAGGTAGGGTAGGTACGGTAGGTAGGGTAGGTAGGGTAGGTAGGGTAGGTAGAGTAGGTAGGGTAGGTAGGGTAGGTAGGGTAGGTAGGGTAGGTAGGGTAGGTAGGGTAGGTAGGGTAGGTAGGGTAGGTAGGGTAGGTAGGGTAGGTAGGGTAGGTAGGGTAGGTAGGGTAGGTAGGGTAGGTAGGGTAGGTAGGGTAGGTAGGGTAGGTAGGGTAGGTAGGGTAGGTATGGTAGGTAGGGTAGGTAGGGTAGGTAGGGTAGGTAGGGTAGGTAGGGTAGGTAGGGTAGGTAGGGTAGGTAGGGTAGGTAGGGTAGGTATGGTAGGCAGGGTAGGTAGGGTAGGTAGGGTAGTTAGGGTAGGTCGGGTAGGTAGGGTAGGTAGGATATGTAGGGTAGGTAGGGTAGGTAGGGTAGGTAGGGTAGGTAGGGTAGGTAAGGTAGGTAGGGTAGGTAGTGTAGGTAGGGTAGGTAGGGTAGGTAGTGTAGGTAGGGTAGGTAGGGTAGGTGGGGTAGGTAGGGTAGGTAGGGTAGGTAGGGTAGGTAGGGTAGGTAGGGTAGGTAGGGTAGGTAGGGTAGGTAGGGTAGGTAGGGTAGGTAGGGTAGGTAGGGTAGGTAGGGTAGGTAGGGTAGGTAGGGTAGGTAGGGTAGGTAGGGTAGGTAGGGTAGGTAGGGTAGGTAGGGTAGGTAGGGTAGGTAGGGTAGGTAGGGTAGGTAGGGTAGGTAGGGTAGGTAGGGTAGGTAGGGTAGTTAGGGTAGGTAGGGTAGGTAGGGTACGTAGGGTAGGTAGGGTAGGTAGGGTGGGTTGGGTAGGTAGGGTAGGTAGGGTAGGTAGGGTAGGTAGGGTAGGTAGGGTAGGTAGGGTAGGTAAGGTAGGTAGGGTAGGTAGGGTAGGTAGGGTAGGTAGGGTAGGTAGGGTAGGTAGGGTAGGTAGGGTAGGTAGGGTAGGTAGGGTAGGTAGTGTAGGTAGGGTATATAGGGTAGGTAGGGTAGGTAGGGTAGGTAGGGTAGGCAGGGTAGGTAGCGTAGGTAGGGTAGGTAGGGTAGGTAGGGTAGGTAGGGTAGGTAGGGTTGGTAGGGTAGGAAGGGTAGGTAGGGTAGGTAGGGTAGGTAGGGTAGGTAGCGTAGGTAGGGCAGGTAGGGTAGGTAGGGTACGTAGGGTAGGTAGGGTTGGTAGGGTAGGTAGGGTAGGTGTAGGGCAGGTAGGGTAGGTAGGGTAGGTGGGGTACGTAGGGCAGGTAGGGTAGGTAGGGAAGGTAGGGTAGGTATTTTTTTTTTTTTTTTAATACTAATCCTGCTAACAACGTTAGCGCCTAATCTGTGCAAATTCTTTCATTCCATTCCTCTTTCATGCTTCTCGTACTTTCATTCTTCATACCATGGTTCTTCTTGCATACTTCATCTTGTATACAGTGGGTGGGAATCCCACTTTGTTTAAATACTTAAAAGGCAACTTTATTTATTTAGTGAGGTCAAAAGACAAAAAGTGCTAAGTATACAAGATTTCAAAAACATAAACGCTGTTAATCACAGTAAAATATGCAAAAGGTGCTGCAGATCACAGATAAGCTACAGAATTTCTGTTTATCACAGGAAAAAATCACAATATAAATAATGCCTTACACCTAGGGATGAGAAGCACAACAGTGCTTTTCATCATACAGACAATCTGTTGTTGCTAGGTACTACCCCAGTGCACCGTTCGTCACTGCAGTTTTGTGCGTGGTATTCTATGCTTCTTACAAATATTCTTATAATACTAGTGAAGCATAGTGCCGCTTCAACTTCGGTTTCGTGCAATGACGGTGGAAGCCACATTAACACAGTACAACAGGAACTTTTCCCTGTGTTGCTTACTCATGAGCCCATGCAGGCTCTCCTTCGTCAGTCTCCTGTCCAGCTCACATTCGAGTTGGTAGCGTTCCCTGATAAATAACGGGCAATCTGCAAGTATGTGCTGGACAGTCTCTGCCACGCCTGGATCGCAGACGCACGATGGGCTCTCCTTACACTTGAAGCGATTCAAGTATTCAGAGAACCCGCCGTGCCCCGTCAAAACCTGCGTGAGAACGCCTGTGGGCCGCACCTGTTTTATAATACGGTAAGCCGCTATGGCATCCGGAAGAAACATTTTCGTCACAGAGGCTGTCTCGCCCGACACATATCTTCGGTTCCATTCATCAAGCGATTCCAAACGGATCTGTCGCTTGATAAATGACACCGGACATCGGTCGTAGTCCGGCTTCCTCCGTAACGACAACGCTGCCTTCTTTGCCAACTCGTCCGCTCGCTCATTCCCCGGCAGGCCCACGTGGGCCTTGATCCAGAACAAAGACACAGCTTTGCTCTGGCCCAGGGCTTGAGCCAAATTGGCGCGCGCGAACTGCCAGGGGATGGAGAGAGCCAGGGCTTGCAAGCGTCTGCAATGCTGACATTGAGTCACTGTACAAACCATAGCTCGTCTCTTGCCGCGTGAGGATCATGTCCGTCGCTTTGCAGATGGCCAGGAGTTCCGCCTGGTAGACTGTGCAGTACGCGGCTAAGCTAAGTTTGAGGTTCCGGACTTCGCCTTCACTATCCCAAATGGATAATGCGGCTCCGACCTTCCCCTCAATCTTGCTGCCGTCGGCGAAGATTCGCACCGCCTGCACATTGTTGCTGTCTAGCAACTGTTGGTCTGCCAGGCACATGAACTCCAAGGGCATTTGTGTAGCTGTATGAGGAGCTTCTGCAAACCTTACCGCACCTTCGATCTCCCTATCTCCTAGCACAAACCGGGATGACCCTCTTCTCGCTTCATACAGGGCGGCTGCCTCCTATATGCGCAGATCTAGAGGTAGTATTCCGGACAGTACCAGTGCCGAGTTCAGGGAGACGGTACGGTAAGATTTACAGATCTTCTGGACGAATCCTCGTTGGACCGAGTCTAGCTTCTTCCGTATTCCCAGCTTCTTTGTAGCGGGAGCCCAGGCTGCGGCTTTGTACGTTATTATGGGCTCAATCATAGCAGTGTAGATTGTGTGTATGATCTGTGCGTCCAATCCCCAACTCACTTTAGCGGCGCGGGACAGCTGCTTATAAATGTTAGCTGCCCTCCTGCAGACGTTCGCGGTGTGCTCGTTGAAGGTGAGCTTCTCGTCTATGGTTAGACCCAACAACTTCATCTTCCCAACCATACCAATGTCGACCCCGGCCATGCTCAGCCTTGGGGTATCATACTTGCGCTTGTTGGTTACGACCATCGCACAGGTTTTGTGCGGTGCGAACCTCAGCTTGTTTCTGACGCCCCAACTCTGAACACGGGCGAGGGCTGCATTGGCAGATGTAGAAACTTCGGTCGCTGAGTCCCCATCCAAAACCAAGACGATATCATCGGCGAACGCCTGCCCGAAGATACCGCGCTGCTCCAATTCCTGCAATAGTGGGTCTAGAATGAGATTCCACAGGATGGGACCACCTATTGACCCTTGAACACAGCCCTTGCTAGTCACTCGCGTGCATTCCTCCCCAGCGTAACGAACCTTGACTTTCCTACTGTCGAGGTAGCTGTCTAGCAGCCTTCTTATATTCACCGGGCACTTTTCCTCAGCCAGGGTAGGGTAGGTAGGGTAGGTAGGGTAGGTAGGGTAGGTAGGGTAGGTAGGGTAGGTAGGGTAGGTAGGGTAGGTAGGGTAGGTAGGGTAGGTAGGGTAGGTAGGGTAGGTAGGGTAGGTAGGGTAGGTGGGGTAGGAGTGGTAGGTGGGGTAGGTGGGGTCGGTGGGGTAGGTGGGGTAGGTAGGGTGGGTAGTTTAGGTAGGGTAGGTAGGGTAGGTAGGGTAGGTAGGGTAGGTAGGGTAGGTAGGGTAGGTAGGGTAGGTAGGTTAGGTAGGGTAGGTAGGGTAGGTAGGGTAGGTAGGGTAGGTAGGGTAGGTGGGGTAGGTGGGGTAGGTAGGGTAGGTTAAACTGTTGCGGGTAAGTAGTGGGAGCGAAGCCGCCGGGGACACCTAGTTCTTTATAAATGGCCTGCATTTTGCAAAGGATGGAATGGACTATACCAGTTCTTTCCTGAACAAAGATGCAGGTTAACTGCATCTTTTTGCCAAAATGACAAAGAAACAGAATTTTTTGACAAAGAAACATAACATGAAATCACTCGAAGAGTAGCTTTTATTACTCGAAGAGTTAGGGAGAGGTGCACCAGGAGCCCATTAACATCAACCGGGTTAAAATCTGGACACCTGGCTGGTACTAAGAGAGTCTAGATGGCAAAACCCAACAACACGTTGCATAGCCCAGCTATCGAACAGAGGAGCTCATGGTCAGCAGTAGCTCTTGTGATGACTACACCAACGAGCCAGTGAATGCCAGAAAAAGTGTTTGCATAATTTTTTTTAGAAGAATCAGGCCCCGCTTTTGCTAATTTTATTCTATTTTTTTTTACACACCTTACCGGATTTAAAGTTAAAGATAATTTATTTGTCAAACATGCGTTTACATACAAATCAGGCATTAAAGATCTTAAATACAAATAAAAAGTTCCTACATGTTTTGCCTGACCAGGCGTACAATTTTTTATTTTGTTCTATAACAGACAAATAATTAAATCAATAAAACAAAGATTAAAGAATATTTAATTTTATGAGAATAACAATATCATTTTAATAATAGTATAAACGTTCAAACATGTCAAAAGGTATCAAAAAGTCATTATGTTATAACTAATTGTTGCCCGCAACTTCATCTGCGTAGCATTAGTAATTCGAATAGCCTATTTTTAAATCACCCAATAATATTGTAGGTATAATATTGTAGATCCGTCTTACTTGAGAAATTTATGGATGATTTCCGGAATAAAAACTAGTCTCAAACTATCTTCATACCAAATTTCATCTGAATCAGCTCAGCGGTTAAAGCGTGAAAGGGTAACAGACAGACGGACAGAGTTACTTTCGCATTTATAATATTATTATAAGTATATTAGTATGGATAACACTTGTCTGTTAATGAATTTCGAATCTGATTTTTAAATTGATTTGTTGCTAGCTTTATAAGACTTCTGTTGTATATTTTCGGGACCACACAAAAAAAGCTTTTCCCAATGAGGGCAGTTTTTGCAGAGTGCAAACAAAGTTGGCTAATGTCACGTCAGTTGCACGGCAAAATGCCAGATAGTCGTGGAAAGTGTTGGTGGTTAGATCGTTATTGTTCTCGACGTGACCCACGACACCGCAAAGTGTGGTCAAGATTCAGAGCTCCATATATTTGTATGGACCGTTTGTTCATAGCACGACACCGCCACCACATGATTTTCATACGGTTGTCGATGCCGCTATGTCGTCGCGGTTTTATTGCGGTGACGATTTAGACTTAACACGCATTGCGATTTTTAATCGCGCGATTTTTTTGCGCCCATTCTGCGACCTATGGAATTGTATGAAGCTGCAAGCATTGCGGAAAAAAATCGCGCGAAAAAAAATCCGCAAGAAATCCGTGTTATGCCTCAGAATCCCCCGCACCGCGAATATTTTGAACCATATGAACAGGTAGGAGGCGACAAAAAACGCGCGGAATTTTATCCGCTGTGCGTGTTATTTAAATTGAGTACTCGGACAGAAATTTTCGCAAATAAAACTTCGCGCGAATTAATATCGCAATACGTGACGACACGACACACCGCACCGCGTGGTTTACGCGTTGTTCGTCACTCGCGCACTTATAAAACCATACAAGTGCACTGCAGTGTCGTTTCAGAATCGTGTCTAGTGAACAAACGAACGGACGACAGACCGTCTGCAGTGTGTGGTGTGTTAAAAATCGTGACAGCAAATCGTGTCGTGCGGTGCCTCGTGAACAAACGACCTTAGATTTTACAAGCGTGTTGATGTTATAGTATAACACCTAAGTGCTCCTAACTCTCTACTTATCCGTTGACAAAATGAAAACATGTACTTAAATAAAGGGTTTACATATTTTTACGAAATCCAATTACGCAAGTATCAAAGGATTCAGAAGTTAAAGCGATAAAGGCAAGCTTTTAACGTTAAATAAATGTTATAATGAAATAACTATACGATGTTTAAACGTGTTAGTTACGTTTATATTTAGGGTACATGACACTACACATAGTGGCTGTGGTAAATAAGTTTTTATTGCGGGGTTCCATATTTTTTGACACTTTTGAGGACTTCATAAAAACTATGGCACAAACCGTCAAGTGTTAAATCATCATCATCACACCGGCTATCGCTGAAAATCAGCGCTGTGGCTCTGTCTTGCACGCGAGTCCCAGCATTATGCTGAGCGATGACCGTTTTGCGTGTTTGTGACGCATATTCTGTATTTGTATTTTAAGTTTTCCTTGTTTTTTTTTATGGTATGCGTCGTGCCTGGCGCAAATAAACGTTTTTTCTTTCTTTCTTTCTTTTCTTTCTTTCATAGTCTCCAATGCACTCGTGGTTCCGTATAAAGAGCTACATTCACCAAAATAAATATGTTAATAACGTTCATTAACAATGAAAGCACCGAACATTGCTCAAGGAAGGGAAAAATTAACTTTGCCGTTCAAAATCTGTTGTCTCCATACATCAATGTACAAGTTTTTTACTTTTCCAAGTACATTTTATAAGTTGATCGACTATTACTCGTTAACATGTAAAGATTATTTAGTTGTAATAGTTTTCACGTATCCAAAAGCAACCATTAATCTGACAGGGGAGGGGTACACGGTACACCTGACGCTAACAGAAATTTGCCAATTCATTATAAGTTTTGTTTACATGCCATAACTGGTTTACTTTTGCTTTAAAAGTGCGACCATTCTGTACTATGAAACAATAATAAAACACCACCACTACCACCAAAACCACCACCACCCAACCACTCAATAATATCATTCACTCATTCGCAGAGAGATAACGCACAGCCATAGCCTCTTAATCTAGAAACTTAAATGTTACCCAAAGGTTCCTTATTTGACAATCGAGAGAACTAAGAAAGGATTATTTAAAAAACAACTGAAAAAGTTGTTAAAGATAAAAAACTTCGTAGACGTCTTTAATCAAAATTTAACTATGCTGAGGCACATTTGAGGTGATGAAGTCATGATTTTATCAAATGTCTCATTTTAGTATCTCAAGTGGCCAACTTAATTCCAAAAAAAATGTTAAACTGACTAACAAAACTATGACCACGTTTCCACCTGCAAGCATCTTGCGTGCAAGCGTGTGATTAACACATGCGGGACACGATCAAACGATTTATCAAGAATATGCAACTTGCATGCGAGTTGCTTGCAGGTGGAAACGCGGCGTTATACTATATTTAATTGACATGGCATCTTATACCAAGATATGTTTTCACAAAGGGATGCTTGAAATTTTCCTTTGTATTTAGATAATTCTACGTTTTATGGGTAAAGCTTGATATATTATAATCAGACAAAGGGCAAGGCTGCTGCCATTTCTCGTCCATAACATTAATGGATTGAAACTTTTCTAACAGGCAAATCCAATTACGTGGGTAGGCAGACATTAGGTACACTTTAGTCGACCTGAATTCAAAGACAGCAAGTATCTAAACTTTCCACCACTTGGGAGTGTCTTTAGTGATAAATAGTACACAGATCTAATGCTAAAACTTAATGTCACGTATCAAAAATTAGACAAGTCTCTTTGACATTACTAAGGGTACCAAACAAGTGTGGTTGATACACTAAATAGCCAAGCGTTTACCCTCCTTCGGCTTTCAAAGCAAGATTGAACAGGCATCTTCTGGGCATGGTCGTTCCATCATAGAACCCATCCGTCTCTTGACATCTAGTGAGATCGAAGTATAAAATAGAAAATGGATGCCAATGTTAGTGACGTCTTGACTAATTTTACGCGGTGTTTCGATTTTAAAGATAATATATATTTTTCTTATTAAAAATAGTTTTTTTGACGTGACAACGTCTTGTAATTCGATGGAGCCGGCTGCACGCACGAAGAAAAATGACTCATGCGGCGTTACCTCGCTCTGAGGCGTTCCATTTAAGGCTTGAAGTGCAAGCGAGAGCGCGGAACGAGCGACAAAGAGGCACAATCGGCCTCCGCGTTCGGCAGCGTTCGACATCTGTCTCCCTCCTACTTGAGTGAGCGATGCGTCAGCGTGGACAGCTGCTATACAATAATACATTTACATGTTTTCGTCAAGTATGAAGTGCATTGAAAAGTGAATTTGGTGTCAATTGTTTATAGCAACGATAATTGCGGCGATAAAATGCAACCATTCCATCAATATTTTCTTATGACGTTGTCAAGTTCAACTATCGTCAGTAAACCGACTTTACAGACAACCGATTTTAAACAATATTTTTAGCTTGCCGTGCATTGGCATCCAAACCAATCGTTTCATCTTAGTCGATTGAGGACAACTGCATTAAAATTCTACTCTAAGATTTGACCCGAATATACATATTTATAAAAAACTTGTAAAAACATATTTACAGCCAGTTTGCGAAAGCAGACTTTAGACTTTCAGTTTGTTAGAAATTTTATAAGACTTAAGAGAGACTGTTGCATACCAAGTAAACTATGGCTGTTGTGCAGTAGATGATAATAGAAGTATGTTTTTAAGATTAGCTGCTGAAAGTGTGGTAGAGTAATGGAATGTCAAAAATAGGAGAATAAAAAGGAATGAAAATCAGAACAATGAAACCACATACAGTGAAACGAAGTTAGGTCAAAAGGCTGTCCACACAAAAGGGTTGGATATCTATATAGGCATCAGAAAATCCATTAAAGAATAAAAGTTGTTGATCTCTAAAATATGAGAGCTTCAGTCTGAACATAATACATATTTAAATATTAAAGAGGCCATTTCAATCAAATATGAACGTTCACGATCAAGGTATGTTTTATAAATCTTATTACCGGAGCAACGTTTTAGTTGTTATCTAATCAATTATTATAATGATTCTTGAAGGAAACGTTAAGTAGTTATGAGAAAGAAAACAAGAATTTTCCATCGTTTGTTTTGTGCGCTAATAGGTACATTAAAGTGATGTGGATGTTAATAGGTAGGTTTTTAATAATGAATGCTCATAATTAATGGGATTTCCTATAAAGTGCTTTTACTGTCTCGCTAGTCTAGTGGTCGCAAAGCGCTACTGCTGAGCTCCTGGGATCGATTCCCAGGTTTTTCCATCTGGTGTATCTCAGTGGTTTACTGATGGTAAGCATAAAATATATTTTCATATTTTACATCGGCATAACAAAATTCGGCATAATATTATTAGGCATAAATGTTTTGCAGTAATGCTTATTGCCATTAATACTGTTGGCATAATAATAATGAAGCATAATTTCATAAAGCATCTCACTAATATTATAAATGCAAAAGTTTGTATGGATGTGTGTATATCTGTTATTCAATCACGCCATAACGGCTAAACGGATCTGGATGACATTTGGCACCGAGATAGATTACAGTCAGGAACAGCACTTAGGATACTTTTAATCCCGGGGATATGTTCCTGCTGGATAATTTAGAAATTCACGCGATCTAAGCCGCTGGCAGAAGCTAGTAATGTTACAAACGCATAATGATAATATTTACACATAATTTTTCTTCATCGTTTTTCTTTGGAATAAAACAAACATATTCGTAACTCATGTATGGCCCAAGGGCCACCCCGGCCGCACCTTAACCTTATCCAATTGAGTAATGATTAATAGACGAATAAATATTATTCCGTATTAAAAATGTATGCAATTCCAAATTATGCCAAATGACAGGTAAGCTAACTTTGCATTATGCTAAATTATTATTATGCTTCAGCATTATTATGCTAATAAAAGCTATGCGAAATCTCTATGCCAAACAAAATTATGCATCATAAAAATGTGTCAAGAGGAATGGAATCCCATTTCTCAGCAGCAGTTCGGAGTCTGAATTTGTGCCCTGTGGATGGCAATTTGCTAGTTCTCTTTTACTTGGGACTTAAATATAACTGACAAAATGCAGTTGTACCTTACCTTATCCTTTGGAGAATGGATGCGTGATTTTATGTTATGTTGTTTTTTTTATTTATTACATTGTTTTTTTTTATATGTATTTATTTATTTATTTATTTACTTATTTATGTACACACATAACACTAAAAAAGAGAAAAGAAGGATTACAGAAAAAAGAGCACAAAGGTACTGCTTATTTCAATAGAAATTTCTTCCAGCAGTCCTGCGACAGGAAAGTTGGATGATAGACGAAGACACAGTGTGTAGAAAGAAATAAGGAAACTTAAAATAGACTATTATTACTTAACTAATTATATACAGAGTACAAATTTACCTTAACTACATAAATAAAAGATAAAATACATGTATATATATATATAAATGTATGTATATGATATAATAAAATGTAAAATTACATGATGGTGGAAAGGTAATGGAATGGAAATGGATGGTAATGTATATTTATATAATGAAATTATTCATTAAAAATCTTGCGTAATCTTCTCAGCAAACCCCTTCATTCGATACCCATATCGTGGCAGTGCACAAAAAATAACTAGTCCGCCATCTTGGGCCGTCTACCATATTGGATTTAGAATGATGTCACTTAGCTAACGATGTATTGTTATTTAAACTAAACATTAATGCAAAAATTCATCTTAATCGGTGGAGGATAGCTGCTTCAAAAATCAGTTGCAAGATTTGACCCGAACACATTTACATACATACATAGTACATTGCAAGTTGTTCGCGACGAGGCGTCACATACCTTATATATTAGTTTAAGATATGTTTGTAATATATTTTTTTATTTTTTTTTCTTCGAGACCCTTATAAAACCCTAGTAAGTAAGCTGTATAGTTTTAGGAGAAAATAGGTTCTAAGTTGAAAAATCGACAGAATTTCCCCTCATCCCTCATTTTTCCTGGAGAATCTCTTCAGGGGATATAGTTGCGGACCTGGTTGAGGATTCATTGGATGGGCCACTTTAGGGTGCATCCAACCATATAGGTTATGCCCTGATTCCTTCTGGAATGGAGAGGGAGGTTCTGTTGATTTATAGTCTAAGTTTGTAATGAAAATTTTCGTTAATAAAAAACTGATTTGCATTCGAAATCAGGGTCCTCGTTACGGTAAAGTTGGGTGGAACGATAGTACGCATGCACGTCGATCGATTGAAATGTATTAGTTTATTCCACGCAACTTTGTGTTCTGAAGACCCTGCAAAAACATCGCAAATAGTCATGGAGAATCAAGTCTTTCATTTCCTGGATATCAAGCCTTCACCTAGCAGCCATCAATCAACCTCCCAGGCTTCAGAACTATTGAAAACTGAACTATAGGTACAGGGCGCCAACGCGCTTCGAGCAGGAGCCTTACAACCTCCAGATACCTACCTCAAACGATAACGTCCGTCCGGTACACAAGTTAAACAAAATTTTGTAAAAAAAGACAACAAGGGTATGTTACAAAGGCACACGTTTGTTCATCATTCTATTTTTGAAAAATAGCACTTATATTTTATTGGTCGTTGATATGTACCGTAAGTAAGTCTAACTGTATGAGGGTCGTTTGGTGTGTGCCCAAAATACAAATTCCATGACATTTTCATAAAATGTTTGCAAACAAATTCCTCTGGTACTATAAAAACTTATTTGTTTGCAGTTATAGCCAATTATACTTTTATTTTCTTTACTAAACGCGCCATGGCCGCCTTTTAATTCAATAAACACATTTTCATGGGACCCATGTTTTCGTAATGATTCAAATTAATCTAATAAGGACGGAATGCAAGCTTTTTACTAACTTGCAATATATGTAGGTATTTATGTATGTTCGGGTAAAATCTTGCAACTGAATTTTGATGAAATTTGATGATGAAATTTGCATACATGTTTGGTTGTTTAAGATAATGCACGGAAAGAAAAAAAAGTTTGCACAAAAAAAAATGGTTCAAATTATTTCAGTTCTCATTAATACTGTAATGGTGACTCAGTGACTATATAATACCTCAGCTCTTGTACCTGAGGACGTGGGTCCCTGGAAAGTACCAATGCCAGTGTACCTTTTTAACAGACTTTCCAAAAAGGAGGACGTTCTATGTTCGATTTCATGTTTGCCTTTTTTTTGTGTATGTTCACCGATATCTCCGTCATTTGTGGATCGAGTTTGAAAATTCTTATTTTGTTTGATAGAGTATGTTCCGAAATTGGTCTCATTTTAATTTGGTGAAGATCTGATGAAGAACTTCTGAGATATACATCAGAACTCTTCAATAAACGAAGGCAAATCACCCGGGATAGATGCAATCGCATGTCTGTTTATTGTTTATACCACTCATAACAGAACATCACGCCAGTACGCACTAAAGGGGTACGCAGATTTGTACAGTTCACCTTGGTACACTCTCATTTCACAGGTTATGTTCAAGTTTTGTGGTATACGGGTAATCTATTCTGGCATTATAAGTATCTTACTAAAGGCAAGTTTCATAATAGGTACAACTAAAAAGTGAAAAATAAAAAATCTTTTTTACAAAAAATACTACCGACTGCCAACTAAAAACACTACAATGTGAAAAATAACTTTCTTTTTCGAAGTCAGTGTCCATAACGAAAAAAATTGGTACCTACCAAAGACACCGACTTCGAAAAAGAAAGTTATTTTTCACTTTGTAGCGTTTTTAGTTTGGAAGTCGGTAATATTTTCTGTAAAAAAAGATTTTTTATTAATTGATATGTACAAAACCTGGACTTATAGTAAATATAAGTTTGAAATCGTCAACCCATCTTGTACAAGCGTAGTGATCAATGCTCGTGTCGTCTTTGAATGATAAGTAGCCTTTTCTCTGAAGAGAGTCAGTTACAGACTGGTATTATAATGCTTAATCTATTTATGGGTCATGGATACCTTTTCATACATTACATATTATTCTCATTTGTAATGAATACAATGCTACGTGGCAGAAAAAAAAACTGGCCAAGTGCCAGCCGGAGTTGCGCACGAAGGGTTACGTACCTTTATCGCAAAAAAACGGCAAAAGCATCATTTAAATAATTATTTCTTTCTGTTTTTAGTATTTGTTGTTATAGCAGCAACAGAAATACATCATCTGTGAAAATTTCAACTGTCTATCTGTCACGGTTCATAAGATACAACCTGGTGACAGACAGACAGACGGACAGTGGAGTCTTAGTAATAGGGTCCCGTTTTGACCCTTAACGTACGGAAACTTAAAAAGGAACAAAATATGTACATAAGTGAAGCTTTTTTAATAAATAATAAGTTTTTATTGTTCTATTAGTTAAGTAAACAAGCAACGTAGGTGTTAAAACACGATAGCGGGTGCAAAACAATTAATTAGCATGTATGAAGCTAAGTCCCTCGGTGTCCGAGCTATATGCATCGCTTTTACGATCATGACGAAGTAATGTCTGCTAATATGAATAATAGAAAGACTAAAGCAACGGGCATTTAACTATATTAATTTTAACGGGCAATTAACTTTAACTATATTAGAACAACGCGACACCAGAAGTATAAATTAATTTAAGAGCCAAAACACGGTTTTTCAGGAGAGCCAAAAAGCGTTACTTTTTTTATCCGTCTATAAATTTTTAATGTCTGCGCCAATTTTAATTGTGTCTAGAGCAACGTTTCTTAAAATTTCCTCTTACTTAATGCTATAAACGAAATATTTAGGCATGCCCAGTGGTTTAAAATATAGCATGACCCAAAGAAAAAAAACTTTTATACAAAAATTACAACCGAATTCCAAACAAAAACACTACAAAGTAAAAAATAACTTCAATTTCGGAAGTCGGTGTTCCTGTTTACGTTTCTTCGTTTTTTGACACCGACTTCCGAAATTGAAGTTATTTTTTACTTTGTAGTGTTTTTGTTTGGACGTCGGTTGTAATTTTTGTATAAAAGGTTTTTTAATATACACTACTCATTATATTTAGACACAAAGATATGTGGCCAGGTAAATACCCGGCACTTGGTGTTCCTGTTTACGTTTCTTCGTTTTTTGACACCGACTTCCGAAATTGAAGTTATTTTTTACTTTGTAGTGTTTTTGTTTGGAAGTCGGTTGTAATTTTTGTATTTTTTTTTTTATTTTTCACTTTTTAGTTGTGGTACATAATGTACCAGTTCTATAGGCTAGGTACCTACGCGTATAGTGCCCAAAGAGAAACCAGAATAGATGAACCCAATAACATGAAACTTAAACAAAACCGATGCAAAGAGAGTATACCAGGGTGAACTGTTCACACCTGCGTATCCCTTTAGAGCGTATCAGTGTGATGTTATGTTATGAAATGGTGTAAACAATAAACAGACATGCGATTGCATCTATCCCGAGTGTTTTACCGTCATTTATTGAAGAGTTCTGGCGATTTCTCCGAAGTTCTTCATCAGATCTTGATGAAAATTTAATGGGACCACATGACAAGAACCAGCTTGCAATTAAAAATAGAATCATCAAAATCGGTTCACCCAATAAAAAGTTCTGAGGTAACAAACATAAAAAAAAAATACAGTCGAATTGATAACCTCCTTCTTTTTGCGAAGTCGGTTAAAAACCAAACGTATTTTCTTAATTTGCTTTAAAAAAATACGTTTGGTTTTTTTTTCTTTTTCTTTAAATAATCTATTCAATTATTTAATAAAATAAGACTGTTTAAAAATTAAGACTGACAAAACGTTTTATTTTTATTCAATTGGTGATTATAATTACAAAGCCAATTAAACATAATTATAAAAAGTACAGTTTGTAAGACTGTTAATTAAGAGAGATCATAGAGTCAATTTAACGTAATTATTTTTAAATTGATAACTACAAGGTAATGTAAGATTGTTCATTAGAACACTGTTACTTTTTAGAACTTTTATACCTTACAAAAGAAAAAAAAATACGGTTTAGAGTGTTGATCGCGAGTAAAATAAACTCTTTAAGCGATCTAGCGCTGCATGTTTTGATAGTTGGATTACACAACATAAATAATGTTTAGCATTGTAGCGAACTTTAGTCCTAACTCACCAGCATTTGAACAAATGGTTTTCATGAATGTTCTTGTTTATTGTTATAATGTATGTCAATGACAAGGACGTAAGGAACTCACTATCTCTGTAAATTATGACAAATATGTTTAGTTTCCGCTTAACATGATAGATGGAGCCACTAGAAATAATGTAGTTAATAAGGAAACCATTTTATTACTAGAGAAAAATACGTCACAACTCGTAATGTTTGTTTTCAAGCTGACCTTAAAGAACTAAACGTCAAAATTGTTGAGATATTGTATACTTTCGAAACAAAACTAAATAAATATTAAAGTGAGGCAGCATTTTAGTGACCTCTTTAGTACTGTATTTCTCGTACTTACTTATGATAGCCAATAAAACTTCACTTGGAATAGTTGGCTCATGTAACTATAGTTACTTTATTTAGGCGCGTACCACACGTAGTTACTTATAACCATGATACAACTTTGTATTGTGTTTTTTTCCAGACTGTACAAAAACATAGCCTTTTACGACTGAAATGATATATCTAAATAATTTGTTTAATTAACTATTTTATAAACACAGACTTTGAACACGATCCTACCCTCTTTTGTGGTCTCTTTCTGCTTCTCTAGGATTGGCTGTAAGAGCACTCAACTATTAGTTAAGCACGCTTTTGTACATATTGTACTTTATTTTCAAATTGTATCAATTGTTGTTTTTTGAGTAGGTAGAGATGTGTTCTAACAGGCGTTGCACAGATTTGGTTGCGTGGTGGTCTGTTTAGAGGTCGCCGGGCACCTTCTTCGTGCTGATGGTGATCGAGGTGGAAGAAAAAATCCCACACTCTCTGGTCTTTTCCCTAAAAGCCCAGGCGACTTTTGAAGGTTGCGCTAACAAAAATAAAATGTACAATAAAAAACCTATTAAAAAAAAAGTGTTATATAGACTGGCTTTTACCACCGAGTTCACCCGTGTGAATGTCGAGAATTATTTCAAGGGCAAGTACACTCGGGATAAAAAGTATACTATGTATCCTTTTCCAAGGACTCGTCTATCTCTACATCAACTTATAATAATACGTTCATCGGTTTAGGAGAAAAAAAATCGAGAGATCAACAGAGTTACTTTCGCATTTATAATGGAGGGTAGCTAGTTATTTTCACATGCTGTGGACCTTTGTCTGCTGCTGCTTGCATCAGCAAATTATGACAAAGCATGACAGGCAAGTTAATTAATGTTCGACTAATGATTAGTGGCAGTCTCCACTGCCTCTTGGACAACATTCTTTTTTAAATAGAGCTGTGATCACAAGTTTATAATTAGGTTTAAAATTGTCAAGTTTTAGGAAGAGTATCGTTTTTTTATCGTATTATAATCTTCATGTAAAATGTTATTGAAATTATAATTCTTACTTGTGAAATGTACCTATAAGAACAGATTTGCTTTTTTTATTTTTATTTGTGACCTGTTGTTTAACTTGACATGATAATTTTTACATACATTGGATTGATTTGGAATTGAATTTTTTGTGACTTATACTCGTACAGTATAAACTTGACTATAATCTTATCTTTAGGCATGTATGGGATAAATTTAAAACTATATATTTTTCTATTGGCACATATTTTAAATGAATGTGACTTAATTTTCTAATAATTTAATTTACCTTCAAGTGTATCATAATAATTCTTTTTTTGTAATTTTAATTATGTAATGTTCGACACAATGTAAATTGCTTGAGAATAAATAAATGAAATTTATAAATAAATTTAAATTTTCATTTAAGTGAGGTCATTCGCAGCAAGTTTGATGCTTAAACTTAACGAGAAGGTTCCGGGAAGTACAGTTCCGGGAACGCTTCGGACATCCTCGGGGATGCATGTGAGTGTTTTTTACTGTTTCCTCGTTATTACAGTAATTTCGTAAAAACGTAACTGGCTGAAATGACAAACAAATTCTTTTAAGAGACATTGTGGGCTCCGTACGTGTTGTAGAGGCTTTATTTTGCGGGAACATCGCGTTTAATATGTAAACGGCAAACCAGCTGGCGAAAGAAATGCGTATTTATCGTGTTCCTACAAGCGTTTTACGAATAAACTACTTTTATGCGATACTTGAGCTTTTTGTAAAATTGGACGAATACTTTTGTAATCGGGCGAATTTTACAGGTGGTATACAAGCTACACTTATAACAGGTTCGCAACCAGGTTAAAAACCTTCTTAGTTGAAAAGGGTAACCCTTATCAACCAGCCTTATCATCATCATCATTTCAGCCGAAAGACGTCCACTGCTGGACATAGGCTAATATTAAGTACAAATGGCTAAGCCGCCATCTGTTACACAAAAATGTGTACCAGGTTAAGTATTTTGTACACAATCAATATGCCTAGCCTTTTCCCAACTATATTGGGGTCGGCATCCAGTCTTACCGGATTCAGCTTAGTATCAGTGTTTTACATGGAGCTACTGCCTATCTGACCTCCACAACCCAGTAACTGGGAAACACGGTACCGCTTGGCAAAACTGGTGTCCGATCTCAGGCTTCTGACTACCAGTAACGACTGTCAAAGATCTTCAAATGACAGCCGGGACCAACGGCTTAACGTGCTTTCCGAGGCACGGAGGAAACTCGGTATGTTGAAAATGGTCACCCATCCATGGGCCAACCTCGTCAAGCGTTGCTTAACCTTGAAGATCGATCCGTGCGGCTGTTATTATTTAGCCACGAGCTCCTCCTAGGTTAAGTAATTTGAACACCTGAGAGAAAAAACAAATTGTAGTGTGTGTTTGATTTCACAGACCTTTCTCTGTTGTGTTAAAATTATCATAGTTTCACCGTAAAAAAAGGATAATGCTATTTGTCTTATATAGCTCCGTCTCTTTCTTACAATAAAAGAACCATGAAATAAAGAAACCATGTTTGTATTATCAGGTTATATAAGGCCCCAGATAATTATTATAACAGAACTATTTTCTTAATGTCCCTCGGCTAACTTTGTGTTTCGTCAGTTGTTGGATTTATTTTAGTTGCTCTTTGCACTTGGTGCAGACCGGACGCCCCCAATCAACTTGGAAGTATTATGAAGTTGTTACAGCTCTATATAGTTCACACAGAAATCAAAACAAAAATAAAATACTTTGCTCTGAATTTAAATTATTATACACGATAAATCTAATAATTTATGGACATGGAAATTAGCATTCGCTTGTATTTGAAATGCGATGGTTGCAGAGGCACATTAAGAAAATAGTTGTACTGAACGAAGTTTTCTTTCACAGTATTAACAAGCTCCTGTCTTGAATATTACTTAACTACTTCTGAAAAGGATAAACCAATTTGCAATCTGGCATTAGAACTAAGCGAGGAACTTGTTGAAGATCCATAATAGGTGCAATAAAAGTGTGTTCCAAACTCTGTTTCCCAATAGCCATAAAAACTTTCGAGTTTTAGAATGAGTAGGGTAGTTTTCTAAGTGAACTAGCATCCATTTTCGATGGGATCTCTTCTTAACATCGGATGAAACAGTGGTCTAACATTAGTCTCTCAAAATTTTTATTTTATAGTTTTGTCGACTGGCTACCTACCACTTACTTACTTTACCTAGGTAGATAGGGTAGGTATCCTATTTATCTATCCTATCTACCCACCTACCTTACCTACCTTCTACCTATCAATCTACTCTCCTACCTACCCTACCCTACTCTACATACCCTACTTACCCTACCTACCTACCCACCTGCTCTACCCTACCCACCTACCTTCCAATTTGTTAAACTATTTATTTGATACTACAACACGAATGTAACCAACTTTTGTTTCTACCCGCGATCTAATTAAATTTTAGAACGCGAGAGAATATATCTTACTGTGATAGATATATTATCTCGCAGACTTTTTTGTAGATAATGAGTAATTTATAATTAATCATGTAGTACATAATTTTTATCTATCACCAATAGTTTTCTCGGCGCACGCTAAATAATGAATATTATAGGCAAAATTTTGCTAGTTTGGATTACATTATTCCAATTTTCATAAGGATCTTTAATCTTTTTGAAAATAAACTATGCCCTATAATACGCCGGCATAATGTAGCTTTTCATAGGTTTTTAAAATCGGTCCAGTAGTTTAGGAGCCACAGATGTAAATCTAACTAGATGACGCGATTGTATGTACTTCAGGTGTCAAAAAACAGAGTAAAATTACGATCAATGATCGTAATTTGAGCTTTTCATTAACATTATCGGCACTGGAAACCACCACCGAAATTTAGGAAAATGCTTTTTTATGCCATATTGAGCTGTAAAGGTTGTATAGAAAAAGTTGACCGAGGCATTGGAAACGTTTTCTTTCATTGGTAAGTAAATTTTATTTTTAAATTGTGTGTGAAAAAGTGTCACGCTTGGTTTTCAAACAGATGAAGGGAATTGCGTCATCTTGTAAGATTTATGTCTGTTTACTGAGTCTAATCGGTACAAAAACAAAGATTTCCTCTTTATAATATTATTTTAGTATAGATAGAGAGAGTTACATTATCTCTGAGGGCTTAACCGTGTTACCCGAAAAATGCACAGTTAATATGTATCAGCCTTGGGAGCAAAGCCGCGAAAATAGCACGTTATTCTTCTTACAAGCCTTTGCCCACTTTAAGTGGCTCTCCTAATCTCACGGCGCAAAGATGTGCTTACCAGGGTTGTCGGGATAAAAAGAACATTCATTCAATCATATTTTGTAACATAAGAGAGCAATCCAGTGGAAACTGTCCCGACTTACCAGTTGTAAGTTTGGTTCAAACCAAGCCAAGATGCATCATTGTTTGTATAATACATTTCATCACCACTGCTCTCAAAACGGCGAAGGAAAACATAGTGAGGAAACCGCCATGTTCTAGAACTAAAAATTCGAAGACGTGACATTTACTAATCCGCACTTGGCCCGCGTGGTGGATTACCGCCCTTCCCACTCGCAGAGAGGAGGCCTGTTTCCCATTAGTGGGAACATTAAAAGGCTGTTTATGTTGATGAGCCTTGAGAGCGGAGGTATGAAAAAAGCACGTCAGTCTTTATTTTTTTTTCGTTTAAGTCTATTCCCACTTTAAGCGAGGTCAAAAAGCACGTGTTTAATTCATACAGATTTTGTAACTTACAGCGAGTCCTCGCTTCCTCGGAGCGGTGCTGTTGGCGAAGTTATGCGTGATGCACTGCACCTGGGGCACGGCACCGTCAGGAGTGGCCAGAATAGCGGGTCCACGCACTGCGCACTGGGGGGGCGGACGAGCGGCTCCACCGCCTAGCAGCCACATGGTGCGCTTAACATTAGATACTGGAACAAAGAACATAGATATAAGATTATCTTCAAGTTCCTTAATGTTCAAAAGGGGTCGAAAAGTTTTTAAACCGTGCGTGGCCCGTTTTCAACACATCACACGCTGAATAAATTCACTGGTTATGTCACTTGGCTAAATACGTCCTAGATACCTAATATATACGCAGGAAGACTCAGCCAAGACTTTCAGATTGAGAAGCAAAATACATAATTTATAGCTTGTCAAGTTAGAATACTAAATAATTTGTAATAGAAGTCGAAGCGAATTAGTAATAGTCGAAGAGCCGACGAGTCCTTTAATGGTCCTTCGTTAATATGCCTTCTTGCTGAAAATATTAGCTGAAAAGAAGACAGTTTACTCTAAACTGGATATAATCGCCATATTCGGTGATAATGGTGTAATTTATGCCAGAACTATGTCCATCGGTGGATACCGAAAGATCAAAGTTTGCAGATTTCAGAAATGAAGATTTAGGGGATTTTGTCAGTTTTTAGGCACAATGCCAACTTTGAGCTTTTACTAAGAAATATTCTATCAAATAACGGTAAATTATTCATGGTACATTTTATCTACTTATCGTAAAAGATGCTGGCTGCTGGCAATTTAACTCAAATTAACTTTTGATTACTATTATAAAACTCACAGTGTCGCTAAGGTTGACTGCAAGACCCTGCACGGTTGCTATTTTTGTGTCAATGTTGAAGTAGCATTGCATAACTTCCTTTTTCACTCGCTTACGATTGTCGCATCGTCCTATCTAACCTACTCTAAGCATTATACTCGATGACAAACTGTTTCTTGCGCAATGGTTCGCAGAACCAACTTCAGAAACATAAAGATCCACAT
The DNA here is from genome assembly GCA_947562075.1 of Orthosia gracilis. Classification (NCBI taxonomy): domain Eukaryota; kingdom Metazoa; phylum Arthropoda; class Insecta; order Lepidoptera; family Noctuidae; genus Orthosia; species Orthosia gracilis. The sequence goes on from OX387268.1 coordinate 8,796,870, forward strand.
TGACTACTACACATCGTGAGTTTTAAGTAGTACTAGCTCTTGCCAGTGGCGACGTCCACATGAAAAGTGTTTTATCATCCCAAAGGAACATTAAACCGGTATAAAAAATAGCCTATGTGCTATTCCAGACTATAATCTATCCCATTGCCAAATTTCATTCAGAATCGTTCAGCCATTATGGGGTAATTGAGTAACAAACATACATCCTGATCCATCCAAACTTTCACATTCATAATATTAGTAAGATGAGATATCAAAATGTTGTGTATGTAGGTACATAAAAGAAGTCTAGGATGGAGACAAAACTTGATATCACTAGGGACGAAAACGTAACATGTTAATGTAATTTCAACCAAACGAAAAACAGTCTGAAACTTAGCCTACTAATATTAGATATTTACATTAACAAAATAATATTTGGCATAATATACATTCAGGCAAAAAAAACTTCTGACTTCGATACCGACAGCATTAACCCACGTAACCATCAAAAACAGAAACACGAGGCAAATCCCCTGACCACCATAAAACTACCGAAAATGACAACATAGTAACTAAAACGAACAATTAAAATAATTCACAATTCAAGGAACTATCGAATTTAAGGTCAACGATCCCAGCAAAAAGCAAACTCATATATCTGAACTTATATAAAGTATTAATTAATTGATGGGTACAGTACTACACGTTTACGACCGTATTCTGTAATACAGTCGTGCCTGAGCCAATTATAGGAATCCTGAGGACGAAATACACGCAACGTTTGTTTGTTTCTACAATGGTCATGTTAATCAATTAATAGCGCAATTTGACGTGGCTTATCAAGCATCGCTCATCGGGTAATGGTGCCGCGCCTTCAAGTCTGAGAAGGCTAGCGTAACTACAGGGTTGTCGATTACTGAACGCATTGGTAAAGTTGCAACCATTCCCTGAGATCGAAGACTCTTCATCATCGTTGACAACCCTTATTGGAAAGTGAGACCGCGGGTAGCTAAAGGTAGGATCAACTCAATATCTTATTAAGTCTATTACAAGAATAGTAAAGAGTTTCTTAGGAAAATAATAAGACTTATAGTGGAAAACTTTTCAAATCGAAAGTCACCAATTTCTGGCAGATGGCTTTTATATTTATTTTCAGTAGGCTTAACTCATAAGTTATTGGAAAGCCTAAATCAGAATTTATAGGTACCTTCCTTATAATTTAGTCCTTGACTCCTTATACCCAACCAGATTTAACCTGACCTTGGATAACAACATTAAACGATAAATATTTCGCAGAACCTGAAAACTAATCCGGCTTAATTTATTTACCAATTTCCTTCGAAGTATTGAAGAATAGAATTTTTTTTTGTTGAAAATTGCTATCTTAGTCTTTGTGTATTTGCTGTGTTTTGTGGTTGTTTTTAAAATAACTATATTTTCACACATCACATCATCACATCATCAGCCTATTAATGTTCCCACTGCTGGGACACAGGCCTCCTCTCTGTGAGAGGGAATGGGCCATAATCCACCACGCGGGCCCAGTGCGGGTTGGTGGATGTCACATATCTTCGAATTTTTGGTTCTAAGACATGCCGGTTTCCTCACGAGATGTTTTCCTTCACCGTTTTGAGAGCAGTGGTGATGAAATAATTTACACAAAGTAAAGCGCCTGCATGGGCTCGAACCCACGACCTACAACTTGTAAGTCGCAGCCAATACCACTGGGCCACCACTGTTCATGTATATGTGCATTTTCACAGATGCAAATAATCAAAGACAAAAATACCTTTAGTAACACAAAAAAAAATGGCTGCGAATTTCAATCTGTGAGAGGGTAAAATAATCTTCACAAAAATAATTTAACTGTTTTGGTTGGCGATCATACGCTAACAAACTTTCTTAATTAAGGTTCCCCTAGTCGACGGCACGAACAATTTTGTGCGCGAGGTTAAAATGCATGCTATCTAATCCGACAACACGTGCGATCGAGATAGATGCTGTGATGAGCAGTAAGAAGCTAGTTTGCGTACGAATTAGCACTTTTGCAAATTTTTATCGAAATGGATGATGATTTAGGACGAAAACGAGCGCGCGAAATTTTTTAAACAGACCTTTGGGAGTCTAGATATCATGAAAAAACGAATAAATGTATATTTTCAAAACAAAATTATTTGCATTGTTGAATTACTAATCTAACCCTGTATGGAGGCCATTTTGCAATTTTCCTTCTTCTTATTGTATTTATTTCCTCCCAAAGATGCGTTAAAATTAGTGTTGAAATGTGGAGCTTTCGACGCTCATAACTTTCAAATATTTTATTTTTTGACTTTTTTGTGTCCATACAGGGCTAGATAATGATGAGTCAAATTGATATCATTTTTTATTTTGAACGTACATCGTCAAACAGTTGAGTAATCGCTAGACTACGTTTGTATGGAAGAATAATCGACTAGTGTAACCTTAAGTATTTTTAGAATCACTCTTTAGGGAATTGGTTAACGTTGTTGACTTGGTGTGAACAGTTACAATGGTAGCGTTATAACGTTTCCTGGTAACGGTCCTTAGTGGTTGTGTACATTAAAAGGTTTAATAGGCCCGTAACCTTGTAAGTGAAGCCTTAGGGAATAACTCATACGAATTTTTGTCATACTGGATATTATTTCCTTCTTTATTTACTTTAACTGTTATACGGTGGCGCTTCTCAATCACATACATTGTGGACTTTTTGAAAATGGTTAATCGCTGATGGAATGTCTCTTTAAGGCATAATATTCGTAGCTATTTCAACCCATCGGCATGTCTGTCAGACCTACCCGCTTAGAATAACTGTAGTAGAAGTACGTCCTTAGAATGTCAGTATAGCGTATACATATGTTTGTTTAAGAAATTTCATAATGAAACAGTTAATTTAATTATGTACCACAAGTAGTATTAAATAGCAGAGGTTATTACATGCTGGTCCTGCTCCATAGGGCAATCTTTAGCGTAAACAAAATCAAATTTGTTAATTTATATTCCGATTCATAGTTATTGTATTTTTTTTTAAGAATTTGACTCACACACTGTTCCGTTGTTGTTGAATTAGGTATTTTACCTATGTTTGCAATATTTGTAAGTATGTGAGAACCATGTTCCTATTTATCAAATTAATAAATTTACCTGTTAATGCTTTTAATACTTTATACATGTACGTAGTATAATGTGTAGCGCTATTCTGGGTGCATCGTCCTCACATATATGAATTTAATAATGTATGTACTTATGTAAATATTGTAAAACACATTTTTTTTTTAAAGTGTAAGTATGGCGTTTCTTGTAGGTTCTTCTCCATAACAAGCTACTTTTCCGAATGCATCAGTTTTTATTACTTGTAAATTTTAATTTTATTTATTTGACGTTCAAAAGTGCCGCTTTTTGGCCTAGTTGAATAAATATATTTGACTTTGACTTTGAGGGATTTCAAAAATCTGGGCTTCACAGACCTACCAGGCACAAAGTGTCACTTTTTACCTCCATGCATGCCGAGGGTTACTACTAGATGTTAAGGCGATATATACGCCCCAATGTTAAAGCAGTACTGGCCGTGCGACCGCTCGAAGCCAAAATATCAATATTGAACCTCATTATTAACAGTTTTGTTTGCGAAATATTATTTGATTTACATATGCTATTTCAGTTATGAAGAAATTCCAGCCATCAATTTATCTGTGTAAAAATATTTTTAAACTTCCAAGTCGTTTTGGAGGAGTATCCAAAAGTTGCGAAAAATATCGTGTTACTAATAATTTTTTAAAGCAAATTATTTGTTATACGAAAAAAACATGTTTAAAAATAATGTACATGAAACAATAATAAATATATTTTTTTTTTCAAACCTTTGAACCTAGTTATTACTAAGGAGTATGCTTTAGAAAGTTACCATTTTACGGCACTAAAGCGGATGTAGGCCCTTAATAAGAGCTATCACTGTTGGACAATCTTAGACTGCCTGTAGAGCCCATTAAGACACAGCCGGCTCCATTTTATTCATCTACTTGAAACATTGATTATAATTTATTTCAGTCGCCGACCCATTTAGCTAGTTCTATTTTTGGAAGTAACAGCGATATTTTCCTAAATAGGTGCGAACACCAATAAATTTTTATGAATTCGTTTCGTCCATAACACCAAACTATTACTGTTTTCAGTATTAAATTGTAATCGTTACATAAAACTGTAAGTTATTCCCGAATGGTTCCAAGATTGTCACTGGAATATAAAGTGCTATAAAATCGATGTTAGTGTAATGGACGATGACTTGAGTATCAAAATAAAAAGCTGGAATTAACTTGAGTTCAATTTATGAGAAATCGGTGTATTGGTTGTGAAAGTGACATTTTGTCTAAGGGCAAATCATCAGAAAATTCGTCCCCAGGCAGAATCCTTTTGAAGTGAAGAATATACAACATAATACATTATATCACGTCTAAATACTTAGAAGTGGCAGATATATTCATACATTACGTCAGTTATCCCACATCGCAAATCTAGACTTCAGGCTGCTACTATGAAATTCGTGATGAAATACTTAATCAACATTTGAACCGACCCAGGAACAAACCTCTATGTTCAGCTAGAGGCAGTAAAAACAATCATGAAAGAGCTACAAGAAACATAAGCAAGCCCTGGAAACCAGTATAAATCTCGAAACCATGAATGTTAGTAAACCGCGCAATCACTACGCCAACCGTATGCCCATTTTACGCCCGAATTGTTTTATCTTGGTGTACAATAAATTATATATAAATGAAAAAATAATATCGAAGGATTACTTTATTTTTAAATTACCCAGGATGATACATTACCTCCAACCCCCGTGCCTAGAAAATCTTCTTGAGACATTGTTTTCGACTATATTTCGTAGATATTTACCAGTCGTTATGGGTATCCAGAAGGAGGCGCTCGTCGCTAAATAATAATAGCCGAACGGGTCAATATTCAAGGTAAAGCAACGCTTGCTGAGGTCGGTCCATGGATGGGTGATCATCTTTACATAGCGAATTTCATCAGTGCCTCAGCAAGCACGTTATGCCGTTGGTCCCGGCTGTCATTTGAAGATCTTTGACCGTCGTTACGGATAGTCAGAAGCCTGATATCTGACACCAGACTAGCCAAGAGGTATCGTGTTACCGATTTACTGGGTTGTGGAGGTCAGATAGGCAGTCAATATACCCAATAGTTTCAATATAGTTAGGAAAAGTCTGGGCAGATTGATTATGGGTATTCCGAAGCCCAAAATCTGAAAACCATGACGTCTTACTAAATGGTGTCGTGTTTTACCCAGTAACTGAAGAACGAAACTACTAGAAGTACTAGGCAACTACTTACACCAGTAGTACGACCCTTATTAGTTTGCAGGGTGAGTTTGTAGATAGAATAACACTTCAGAGAAGGTTAAACATTTTTGCGACCAAAAAAGTTATATTTCGTTTTACAGCTTCATTTTAGCTAAGTGTTTCAGTGGGTTGTCACTTTTATTAGTATCTTAGTATAGTTATAGAGGTGTAGTATAGTTGGTTTGAAAATAATTTTACGTGCACGTGTATGGATATGAACGTGAATGGACTACAATTTTGAAGACTGCATGGATGTAGGTGTACTATAGGTGCACAATTATAATCATTTTTTTTGTTTTGTAAATCTTCCAAGGACTTCTCCCGCTCTGGATGAAGCGGGACGGGTGTCAGACTTTTACTGGCTACCCACGTTCCTTCAATTGCTTGTGCCAGAGCCGTGGTATCTCTCTTTCTAATTTACCCAGGCAGTTTTGCTGACATCTCATTGAGGCGCGCGTGGAACACTACGAGCCGTCGCGTCGATTCGGGCCTGGTCCTTATAGGACAGCGAGCTACCCATTATTTGACGTCCGCAAGCCCACGCCTACAGTGGCCGTGAATCGGCTTGCGACTCCCGACGCCCAGGGCGTCTCCTGCAGTGGCTAGGGGCGTGAGGGCGCCTCCGTAGCGCAAACAGTCGGAGGATACATATTCGCGATCTGGCCGACCAAAACCAGATGTATCCTCCGACTGCACAGCCTGATTTTCTTCTTGTTTACGTCTTTTAGTTCGCTTTTTAAGCAGTCGGGTTTTAAGATTTTTTGAATTAACTTTTTTTTTTAATTTCGTAGACTAAAGTGACAGCTGCCAATGATCTTATTTTTTTAAACGTTGTAAGTGCGTTGCATAGTGTTGTAGGTAAGGCTGAATCATAAGTGTTTCATCCGTGACATGATACCTCAATTTAATTTTACTACTTGGTGTAAATTAATGTTTTATGAATATAAAAAGTATTTACTTAAATATAACAGTATTCATACACGTAGTACATAAGCTTTTATTTTGTTAAATATGAAATCAACAACAAAATAAATGCGATCGATAAAATGAATTCGGACATAAATGAGTAGAATCTAAGATCTTAATAAATGTATTTTTTTTTGCCGTGAAATAGTTCAATTTTTGATCCACTTCGATTTTCGAACAACTTTCGTTCACTCAGTATAGTCATTAGGATACGACACAATTTTTATGTAACGATAAATTGACAACCCCCCAAATGTCAGTTTAGTCTACGAAATTAAAAATCAGAATATATGTAAAACATGATACTGTTTAGTAAGACATATTTTCAGACTATGTGGCTTGAGATTACCCATGACAACTGATAAAAATCTACGAATGGCAGCCGAAACCAAAGGCATATGGTTACACTAGTCGATCATTCTTCCATACAAACGTAGTCTGGCAATTACTCCACTGTTTGACGATGTACATTCAAAATAAAAAATAATATGAATATGTCTCATCATTATCTAGCTCTGTATGGAAACAAAAAAGTAAAAAATTAATATATTTGAAAGTTATGAGTGTCGAAATTTCCATATTTAGACACTAATTTTAACGCATCTTTGGGCGGAAATAAATACCATAAGAAAAAGGTAAATTGCAAAACGATTAGTAAATCAACAATCCAAATAATTTTATTTTGGAAATATACATTTAATTATTTTTTCATGATATCTAGACTCCCAAAGCTCTGTTTATAAAATTTCACGCGCTCATTTTCGTCCTAAATCATCATCCACATCGATACAAATTTGCAAAAGTGCTAATCCGTACGCGAACTAGCTTCTTACTGCTTATCACAGCATCCATCTCTTTCTCACGTGTTGTCGGATGATATAGCATGAATTTTAACCTCGCGCACTAAACAGTTCGTGCCGTCGACTAGGGGAAACTTAAGGTGCTTTAATAGGCACGAGGCCTCAATGAAATGTCTACCTGGTGAATGAGAAAGAAAATAAGCATAACCGTCAAAGGTTTCGCTTCGACAATAACAGCTATTAAGATCAACGAATTCAGCTATCTACATGAATTGAATCCACACAATACCTACACTCATTCTTATACAAAAGCTATAAAGCAAGAATTGATTCACTATCGGATTTAACGTAATTCTGGCGTCCATCCAAACGGGATTCTCTCTTCATTGAATCCAAATTCTGCATTGTTGACGGCCGGATTGTTTTTCTTCGTAACTTTACCTGTTCAAATAGAAAGCAAACATTTTCTTATCTTGCGACTTGTCCCCGGTGAGGTGACACGCCCTTGTTGATAGTGAAACGTTTTACGTCAACTGTTGGGAAAATTTTGCAACCGTGTCATTCGTAATTTTCTTTGAAATCTTATATAGATCAGCGATATCTTGAAATTGCACGATGCACCGTAGAGTTGAAAATTCAATCACGTCCCGAAGTTCATTTTTCATCGACGTCTCAAAAATCGAGTTAATAATAATGAGGACATATTTAAGGGCAATGAATCAGCACTCTTTTAAAAAACGGAAAGGTGAATCTGAAAAACATTCTGCCAAAAACTTTTTGTGGTATCAATGCATGTAAAATTTATTACCTTCTACGTGAAAACAAACGTTCGGAAGATTTAAAGTCGTGGTTTTAATACTGATTTCAGTAAGAATGTGACTACTTATTATATAATTGTACTAAGTAGGAACTTCTTCTTACTTGCTAATAAATGCTACAACATCTAAACTGAAATACACGTAATTCGTTATTTTGATTATTTTTATGTAAATATTTGTCAGTTTGAAACTAATACCTACAATATGCTTACTTAAAACACTTGAATGAAATTACTCTCACAATAGCTACACTTAACTACAAAATCTTCGCCCATTCATCCGCAAACAGACCGTATAAAAGAAGCCAGTTGAAAATATTTTGTTTAATTTTCGCACATTTTCCGTAGAGAAGTTTTAAAGAAAATCAGTTATTTGCGAGTCGGACACGTACACTGAGGATCTCGAACATTCAGTTAAACTTGCCAAAACAATAAGGTAACGTTACTGAAGTTCACATACAATGAAAACACCGAACATTTTTATTGCATATATAAACCGTAAATTTGTAGCTATTTATTTACGGTTTGCAGATTTTGCCTTTACTTGTGCGATATGACATTGCTTCTTTCCAAATTTCATGATTCTAGGCCAACGGGAAGTGTCCTATAAGTTTTGATTCCCTTCCGAGTATCAAATATTACATTATTGGTCGTATCCTTTGATTGAGTTAATTTAGAAGTTAGATTTTTCACAGCCCCAGGAGATTGCAAATTTGAGTATATAGTATTAATTTCAACTTTATGACCACACGTATTCCAGAGAAAAACCTCGTTTCTTACGGACAGAAACAAATATTTATATCATGCATTTTTTTTCTAATTAAACCATAGTTAAGCCTAGTAGAAGTGTTTAATGCATTGCTGCATCGTTAATTGAATAATAAAACTGTTCAGTCTATACAAAAGAACAGTTTTCCAAAAATAATTCGCATAGCCGAAGAAACAATTGGTATTCGAAGTAGTTAAGTGTTGCTCAATTAAACATTGCACTTAACACATTGGCACTATGGGGTAGTAAGCCGCTGGTAGTCATGAATCTCCGGTAAGCAAACGATAGTGCGATTTAACTCAATCCCAATACCAACTAGAGAGTACGATGAAACACACTAGCGGAATACCAGAATTGAATTGACCCCTATGTGTTTTCTAAATGAGACTGAATGAGACAGGAATATCAGATCCGATTCATTATAATGTGAACTTGAATCACGCTAAATCAAAACCACCCGTCGATATTCAAAGGACTCTGTCTTTTTCTTCTTCTTTTCGAGTCGATTTTTCGAAAATTTCGAAAATTTTTGGGCCCAGTAGGTGGCCACCCCGATTGCGACGAGCATAAGGTCTTCCAAAGTGCAGGTGTATGGGCACTTGGGACACTCCAGCATGTGTGCCATATTTTGCAAACCTTGGGGCACCGCACTCACACTGGATAGCATACGGCTCTATAAAACCCCATCTTGCCAAATTGTGTTTGACTCTGACCTTTGAGTCTCTCTGTACCTTTGAGTATCACTTTCTTTGAAGTTATGACTGATAGTTTTGCATAATCCGGTTTTAGACAAAAATATAAAACATACACTTTAATGTTCTGTTTTAAATAGATCTTCTAATTAAAACCGGCCAAGTATGAGTCAGATTCACGCACCGAGGGTTTCCTACAAACAGCTACATTCAGCAAAATAATTAGGTAATATTATTTTGGTGGTAGCAGAACATTGTTCTAAAGAAAAGAAAAACTGGGTTGTGGGACAAAATTAACTTTGCCGGTGGAAAATTGTTGATCCCATACATCGTCATAGGACGCGGTCGGTTTACCAACTGCAATTAAGTTTTTAATAGGCTTGCGCTTTACCACTATCTCAACTAAGCGATGTGTTGTCGACAAATTTCCCGTTTTTGGATATTTACCTTTGCGGCTAAGACCTCGCCTCTCATACTTGAGGGGGGTTCATGGGTTCCAACCTGGACAAATACTGTGACTTTTTCAAATTCATAATTTTGTAATATAAGTTTTTAAGCTGACATGGTCACGATCATGGTCATAATTGTGTACTTTCTTAGTTTATTTTGGACATCGCTATATAAGTATGCGTGCATACATCAAACTTTTGAAAGAGTGAACCGATTGCGATGAAAAAAAAACTAATTAATACTTCAAGATACGCACAATTTTTGGTATAAAAATTATTTTCATTGGTTTCGTACATTTTACGTGATGAGTGCATAACTCAACAGACAAAAATTTCAGAAATGCCGGCAATGGGTTCTGCTAGCTTTTAACACCCTGGCTATATTTTTGGTAATATTTTCGATGAATAAAACGTCTTTTCTGCAGATTTATTATATGTATTGATAAGACCGGTTCCGTATGGTGTCGGACGTAAAGAATCTTACCATCCCATATCTTCCCGGGGGTGTCGTAAGAGGCGACTAAGAGATACATCAGAGAATAGGCAGCAGCGCTCTCTATGAACTTTAACAACAAACTGCGATCGCCAACTCGCCTGCCAAGCGTGGTGATTACGGCAAACCTCCCCAAATGAAAAGTACAAAGCAAAAACGGCCCCGAATACCCGGCAGCCCGTCTATTTTCGACCACGGTAGCGGTTGAGACGATGGCGTGTCAAAGGGTGCGACGAATCCCCGGAGTGGACCCAGCTATCCAAATAAACCCCGTCGACTGGACCTGGCAACTATAACACGCGAATATTTCGGACCGACGAGAAGATGGCTGAACTGGATAAATAATTGAGCAGGTTACGATGGAGTATTATAGGGTTATCTGAAGTCCGAAGAAAGGGCGAGGACTCGATAATCCTCAAATCTGGTAACCTGCTCTATTTCCCAGATGGTGACCGGAAGTCCCAGGGTTTCAAAACTAACTTCACCGTTGCCATGGGGAACTTAAGAACAACAAGGCACCAGATGATGACGGAATTACAGCCGAACTGAAGGCGGGTGGAAAACCAATACTTGAGGCCCTTCAGAAGCTGTTTGATTCCGTCATACTCGAGGGGAAAACGCCAGAGGCATGGTGTAGGGGTGTTGTAGTACTCTTCTTCAAGAAGGGTGCCAACTTTTTAGCCATGTCTACAAGCTATTTTCAATAGTCATCACGAATTGTCTCGCGCGCCGGTTTGACCATTTCCTGCCTCCCGAACAAGTCGGATTCCGTAGAGGCTTTATGACCGTAGACAACATACATACGCTGCGGCAGGTTATACAGAAGACTGAAGATTACAACCTGCCTCTCTGCTTAGCGTTTGTGGACTACGAGAAAACCTTCGATTCGATCGAGACTTGGGCTGTGCTGCAGTCTCTCCAACGGTGCCAAATCGACTACCGGTACATCGAAGCGTTGAAGTGTTTGTACAAAAACTCCACCATGTCAGTTCGACTTCAGGATCAGACCTCGGAGCCTATCTTTCTGCAGCGAGGTGTGAGACAGGGAGACGTCATATCTCCGAAACTGTTCACCGCTGCAATAGAGAATGTCCTCAAGGTTCTGGACTGGAGAGGGCTAGGCATCAACGTTAATGGCGAGAACATCACTCACCTTCGATTTGTCGACGATATAGTGGGAATGGCTGAGACCATGGAGGAACTCAGTACAATGCTCGATGACCTCAGTAGAGCTTTCGAAAGAGTGGGTCTTAAAATGAACATGGACAAAACCAAGGTGATGTTGAATGGCCATGTTACACCCACTCCTTTTATGGTCGGAGACTCTATGCTCAAAGTTGTAGATGACTATATCTACCAGGGACAAACGATCCAGTTGGATAGGGGAACTTCGAGAAAGAGGTCAACCGTCGAATCCGACTCGGTTGGGCAGCGTTCGGGAAGTTGCGCGGTATCTTCTCGTCCAACTTACCACAGTGTCTCAAGCCGAAAGTCTATGACCAGTGTGTGTTACCATTGATGACCAATGGCTCTGAGACGTGGTCGCTGACAATGGGTCTCATCAGAAAGCTTACGGTCACCCAAAAGGCAATGGAGAGGGCTCTGCTCGGAGTACCCTTGCGTGATCGAATCAGAAATGTAGAGATCCGCAAGAGTGCCAGGCCATTACCAATATAGCCCGAAGAATTGCCAAACTTAAGTGGCAGTGGGAAGGGCACATTGCTCGCAGAACGGATGGCCGATGGGACAGAAAAGTTCTGGAGTGGCGACCGCGAAACGCAGACGTTGCGCTGGAAGGCCTTCCACCAGGTGGACCGATGACCTGGTGAAGGTTGTGGGGATCCGCTGGATGCGAGACGCATGGGACCGGTCAATGTGGTGACGCTTGAGGGAGGCCTATGTCCAGCAGTGGACGTCTTTCGGCTGATATGATGATTGATAAGACTTCTTGCCAAACTTAATCCCTAATCCATTCGCTTACGAGTGTCAATAATGCGACAACAGACCATATGTTTTGATTGCTTTAACTAAGGAGTTTGATTTTTACAGCTCCAACGGATTGCACTCGTGAGTACCTATAAATGATATTAATTTCAACTTGATACTCCCACGCATTCCTGAGAAAAGGTTTTGACAGACGGAATATAGTTTTTTTAAGTAGGTACAAACTTACGGTTTTCGGACTTTTTCCTTTACGATAAGACATTGCTTCTTGCAAAATTTCATTACTCTAAGTCAACGGGAAGTACCCTACAGGTTTTGATTTCCTTGCGATTCGTCAAATTATCATCATAAACGGCCATATCTTTTGAGTGCGTATATTCACAGCTCCAAGTGGTTGCAGGTCAGAATATATAATATTAATTTCAACTAGATACCTTCAGGCGTTTCAGAGAAAAAGGTCGTGACATACGGACATACAGACAGACATACAACGAAGTGATCCTATAAAGGTTCCCTGTTTTTCTTTGAGGAAAGGAACCCTAATACTTAGTAGATATTTTGCCAAGAGTTTTTCGAAGGACAACTATGCTATCTATCAAAGATAATTTGGTTTTCTTCGACCATGAAAATATCTTAGATATAAATATAAGGTCATAAGAGGTTCGCCGCCAATGTATCATACTTGAAGTGGGTATCAATCAGTTTGCCTAGCCTTTTCCCATCTATTTAAGGGTAGGCTTCCAGATACAGCAGAATACCAGTATTTTATATGAACTCAAGACTGGTGCCAGATTTTCTAGTTTCTCACTACCTAACGACTGTATGACAAAAAGAAGAAAAAAAAAATTACAACCGACTTCCAAACAAAAACACTACAAAATGAAAAATAACTTAAATTACGGAAGTCGGTGTTCCTGGTTTCGTTTCTTCTTTTTTGACACCGACTTCCGAAATTGAAGTTATTTTTCACTTTGTAGTGTTTTTGTTTGGAAGTCGGTTGTAATGTTTGTAAAAATGTTTTTTATTTTTCACGTTTTAGTTGTGGTACATAATGGACCAGTTCTATAGCTACGCGTATAGTGCCCAAAGTGAAGCCAGAATAGATTAACCCAATAACATGAAACTTAAACAAAACCAGTGCAATGAGAGTATACCAGGGTGAACTGTTCACACCTGTGTACCCCTTTAGAGTGTACCAGTGTGATGTTATGTTATGAAATGGTGTAAACAGTAAACAATTAATATGCGATTGCATCGATCCCGACTGATTTTCCGTCATGTATTGAAGAGCTTTGATGTATTTCTCCGAAGTTCTTCATCAGATCTTGTTAAAGATCAAGCACCAGCTTTCAAATAAAAAAAGAATCACCAAGATCGGGTCACCCAATAAAAAGATCTGAGGTAACAAATATAAAAAAAATACAGTCGAATTGATAACCTCCTCCTTTTTGCGATGTCGGTTAAAAACGGAAACGAATGAAGATGCTTACAAGGTACGGAGTGTACGTAATGGATTATCACATACCCAGAAAATCGACCCGTGTTAATGTTAATATATTTATCCACGAGCTTTTTTTATTTTTCAACCGACTTCCCAAAAAGGAGGATGTTATCAATTCGATTGTTTTTTATGTATGTCACCTGAAAACTTTTTACAAGATGAACCGATTTTGATGATTATTTTTTTTATTTGAACGCTGGTGCTTCTCGTGTGGTCTCATTGAAATCTGATCAAGATCTGATAAAAAGAACTTCGGTGATATATAACATAACTCTTCAATAAAGAACGGCTAATCTCTCGGGATTGCTGCAATCGCAAGGTTGCTTATTTTTTACGCCATTTTATAACATAATATTACGCCAGCAGGTTCAGTAGTAAGGTAAATATAATGCAAAGTTATGCCTGAATAGATGACCCGAAGAACATAAAATTAACATAACCGGTGAAAAGAGAATTTATTTGTTCACCCTATGTACTGTACACATCTGCATACCCCTTCAGAGCTTACTGGCGTGATATTATGTTATGAAATCGTATAAAAAATAAACAGACATGCGATTGCAGCAATATCGAGAGATTTGTCGTCATTTATTGAAGAGTTCTGTTGTATATCTCCGTTCTTAATCAGATCTTTACCAAATTAAAATGTGACTAATTTGGGAAAACACTATTTCAAAACAAAAAAATTAGTTTTCAAAATCGGTCCACAATTGACGGAGAAATCGTTGAAAATAAACAAAAAAAAACAAGGCCGAAAATAGAATCTCCTCCTTTTTGGAAACTCGGTAAAAAAAAAACAAAAAAACCCGGCTGCTTAAGAAGATTTTTTTTAACGTCGAGTGACCGTGTTAAAATCTCTAGATTATTCAAACCACAGAGTGACGTCTGGGCGGAAATTTTATCCGAATTTCAAAGTTAGTGAGAGAATTCCATCAAGGTCCGACACCTCCACCAACCCTTTCATTCATTTGTAAGCGGTTGACCAGGACGTGGGTAAAAGTGGATCACTATGTTGCCCAATTTCTAACAGGACATGGTAACTTTAAAAGTAAATTATTTTCCTTCAAGCTTGTTGCCTCGCCTTTATGTCAATGTTCAACATCCGACTTCGAATATGTACAATCTGCACATCATATCTTATGGGAGTGTATTCTTTGGCAGAATGAACGCAATATTATGTTGTATAATGTACAGGATGCACCCAGAGTTATTTATTATACGGACCTTGTGGAAACTAGAACAAATTGCCGTGCGTTCAAGCGTTTTTGCCATACCAATTATTGCGATCAAATATAACAGCTTACAATGTTAGGACCCATTAATATAAATGATAATTTAATCCGTGGTGCTAGTCAACTGGGCTTATCCCAGTTGTAAACGACCCTTTGTGCCTATTGGCCTTGTTTATTCTGTCTCCTGCTGGATATGGAGGGAAGTGGAAATTATGTATTTTTTCCTTCTCCTCCGTTATTCTTTTCTGATTAATTTCGTTGCGGGATCCAAGACAGTTAAATTCATTCGCCGGGACTTTGACGAGCTTCATTGCCTCGGCGGTTTTCTGGTGGTCGCCACTGTTGATTCTGGCTTTCAGGATTTGCAGTGGTTGGAAATAGTGCGATGGGATTGTCCATAGTATAAAAGTTGTATCCATGTGTTGAGACTACACATGGATATAAATTTTATACGTAAACGGCTAGTAGCCCATGGTTAAGGGATGTCAATTAACTACAGATAAAATTTAGGACATAGTGTTAACTTCAATTCGCGGGAAAGCAGAACCTTTGGCTCTGTAGTTTATTTCTTTCTTTTTGTAACTGTTTAACCTCTACCTGTATTGAACAAAGTCTAGAATTACAAAATCTATATTAAAGTGAACGACGCCGCGGACTACAGCTTGTACAAAATAAATTCCTTAGAAAGGTAGCAAAAGCTGACGACGCTGAGGGTATAATTATAATGTTATGGTATATCTAAAGTAACCAAAATGCTTGTAAACCGAAAGGGTAGCTGGTAGGTCGTATTTCCCTTAGGACCAATGGCTTTTTGTCCGCAGTGTAGGAACCTTATACAGAGTTCCGAAACACCTCGGGTGCGGCAGCCACTGTTGCAGACGTCAAAATATGCAAAGAATCTATTAGGACGCACTCTCAATTTGAAACTTGATCAATGGTTTTTTGAACTTTTAAACCAGTCAACCTTTTTTTTGATGGTATTTATTTATTTTTCTGTATTTTCGGGCCCAGAATATTTTTTAGTTAAATTTAACATATTTTGTATTTAAATATCCGCAAAGGTCGAAACCTATTGCCTGTTGGTCGGCGTAGAAAGTTCAAGATCCGAAGCACGCGTTGCAGTTCGTCGCCGTCGATCCCGCTCTGAAATACTAGTGCGAGTACCAGGCGCTCAGATAATGCAAGAGGTGATTGTAATTATCTACTCTTCTCGCCACGGGTACAGCCTGCAATATTGATAAGTATTCCAACAGTCTGACCACCTGTTCTGTAGGTACGGAACGCCGAAACATGTTGGTAGACTGTGTTGCCATACATCAATCGAAATAATAGTACTACAACCAAATCATTCTGCATTTCACTCGCACACTGCTATGGAAATGGAAACTTGACGGTACCATTTTAATAGCGATTGTAATAAAGAAAGAAAGAAAAGTTTATTTGTAAGGACTAAGGAATAAGGACGATGACTTAACAATTCTATTTACATTTCCCAAAAAAATTGGACACTTATACAGTGCGTTAAAACTTTAAGTGACATCAAGCCTTGGTACATTTTTTACTTAGAAGTTACGCCACAAAACCCCCACTTCCGAATTTTGATGCGCTTTATCTTGGTGAATTTTTATTGATTAATTAGAGCAAAAAATATATGTCCATATTTTTGGATAATTTAACCGACGGACTAAATACTATAATTTGTATTTAGGGTTCCGTACCCATTATTACTAAGACTCCACTATACGTCTGTCTGTCATCATGAACCGTGATAGCACCGTGACGGGTGAAATTTTCACAGATGATGTATTTCTGTTGCCGCTATAACAACAAATACTTAAAACAGAACACACATGTGTTTTTTTTTGCGATATTGGTACGGAACCCTTCGTGCGCGAGTCGAACTCGCACTTGGCCGATTATTTTTTATGTACCTCGTCATCATCACTATCACCTACCAATAAAGTATAGTGTAACATTATTATGTGCATTTTGCATATCTATTATAATAATTCTGTGTCCGGAGAATTTGAAAAAAAAAAGTCCGTGTATCCGAAACTGGTATTCAGCGGTGTGCGGGCACGTTTATGTTAAAATGTCTCCGGTCATAGCTGAAGTTGCCATTCCGTCTTCTGTGTTACCTAAGTATAGGGTATCTACGAGCCAGCTATAATAGTCTGGTTAAACAACGGTAGCTGGTACTAATTAGGCACTGGAGAATTAATGTTCAGTCCAGTAAACATAAAAGCTAATAATAGTGATATTCATACTTACACACCATTTTATAAAGGCAGTGTGCCCTACTCTTGGGACAACTTATTCTTCTTAAAAATAAAATCATATCTAAACACGTTTAGATATGATTTTATTTTTAAAGAAATCTGTTTTAGCTATCAGGTTGGAAGCGGGCTACAAGTGTGGCCATTCTTTATTTGGTCAGTTTATCATATCAATATCTGTTGTAGTATTTAAACCTTGAAGTAAAAAGAGGGGTGTGAGTGTTTGAAGTGTGTCAGTGACCTGTGTATTTGTGTATCTGTTTGTGCCATCATAGCGCCTAAACGGATGAACCGATTTTGATATTGTTTTTTTTTTTTTTGTTTGAAAGGTGACATTATCAGGAGTCTTATTTATTTTATTATATTATATATTATTATGGTTCACCTCTAGGGCGCCATACCATTGAGTGCTAGTAGCTAGTAGTTTTTACACTTGACGCAAAAACAGGGGTATTATAAGTTTGACGTGTGTATCTGCGTGTTTGCATATTTGTGTATCATAGCTCCTAAATGGATGAACCAATTTTGATTCTAGTTTTTTGTTTGTAAGATGACTTTATCGAGAGTGTCCTTTGCTTTGTTTGATGAAAATCGGTTCCGCCC
Source organism: Orthosia gracilis (assembly GCA_947562075.1). Taxonomy (NCBI): domain Eukaryota; kingdom Metazoa; phylum Arthropoda; class Insecta; order Lepidoptera; family Noctuidae; genus Orthosia; species Orthosia gracilis. The sequence goes on from OX387268.1 coordinate 8,814,772, forward strand.
GCCGTTCAAAAGTTATGGGCGTTTTACTGTTTGAATTGCGGTATTTTCGCAAGATATCGTTTCATAATTACGTGTTCGATATATTGTTGATCGAAGCGTGCCTACTACTAGATAAATTATGTAGTTTAAAAAGAATGAACAAAAAAACATCTTATGTTCGTTCGTATCCGTATGGAATATTTTAAAATAAAAACAAACAAGGCGCGAATAATCACAGTTCTTATGGACATTTTAAAACACTTATATTTTATCCCGCGACAGTGAATAATTATTGAGCATCATAAGTTGTTTGCATGAAATTCTTAAAATATAATATAAGATAGATACTCGATATTTACAGCCGTATTTTTTACAAGTGAAGGAAAATCTAATAACTGAAGGTTTGATCGATGTGTTTACATCATGACTAGGAATTAATGTCATACCTACAATAAATGCAAATGTCTTAACAAGAAGCGACACTTCAAAACAAAAATAATAGTGAAATTGAATATGAACAGCGATCAAAGAGGTGGAAAGATCAAACATTATCAAAAATTCTTGTCGTGTACAGCTGCTTGTCACAGCACTCTTGAAATGATCTACTAATTAATGTCACTCTTATTAACATTATGCTGACTTTTGCTCGACTTTGTAGGTGTGTTTTTTTTTTAATTTAAATACAGTTCCACGATGTGCTTCTGAGAAAGTTTCTTTCTGTTGTGTTTTATTTGTATCTTCACAGGTTTTGGTTTTGCATCTTATTTGTAAAATAAGCAAATTTAACCTGACTGTGTAAAAAGTGACTTTAAGTGAAAATCTAGTAGTTTTAAATTAAATTCTGTAAGCTATATTGCGGCACACAGCGACTTTAATAGTCGGGACACGTTATTGAAAAGATATGAGTTGGTCTAGAATTTTCCTCCTTCGGCAGTCGGGTAAAAAGGCTGCATGTTATGATGATTGGGAGTTAATTGGTCAATGATGCCATAATGGTTGAACCAGCAAAAAAATTCTAAATCTATGGGTTGAACTGATTTTGACGTTTGGCAGACGGGTCATGGTCTTGACTTGGATTAGGACAATTTTTATCCACGACAGAACGGAGGTACACATCGCGTTTAGGGTTAGATTATGTGATTATGTTATTAAGTTTCTTATCTAATATCTGGGTTTAGCGGATGACAGCTACACGAAAAAGTATCCGACCGACAATTTTGCTTGCTATACCTAATACGTTGTTTCGTATAAGTTCGATATTTGAAATTTTGAGTGCATTTTTTTACAGATGGCCAGTATGTTTTGAAAAAGTTTTAATAGAGTGATGGATGAAATTCTCGTTCACATAAAGTTTATTTTAACATTTTTTATTTCTTAGTGCCTGTTATCTATGCAAATATTAAAAAGAGGTAAAGTTTGTGAGTTTGTGAGGTTGTAGAGGGTAATCTCTGGATCTACTGAACTGATTTTGAAAACTCTTTCACCAGTAGAAAGCTACATTGTTTCTAAGTGACATAGGCTATAATTTATTTTCAAAAAAGTAGAGATCCTTATCAAAATTGCAATAATGTCACCCAAAGTAGCAAATCATGTCTATAAATCACCACATCATCGCTTATCATCAGGTGAGATAGTAGTCAAGCGCGAGCCTATTTACAATAAAAAAAAAAAAAAAAAAATATCTTTGGCGTGCGCTGAGAAAACTATTGATGTTACATAAAAATTATGTACTACATGATTAAAGTATACTCATTATTACCTACAAATAAGTCGGTTCGATAATATATCTTACTATCATAGTTAAGTCACAATAGCAGCTTTTATGTTCTAAATTTTAACTAGATCGCCGGTAGAAACAAAAGTTGTTTATATTCATACTGTAGTATTAATTCTTATTCAAATAAATAGTTTAACAAATTGGTAGGTAGGTAGCGTAGGGTAGGGAAGGTGAGCTAGTGTAGGTAGGGTAGGTAGGTAGGGTAGGTATGGTAAGATGGTAGCCAGTTGACGGGAGCGAAGCGTCGGGGGTCAGCTAGTTGCGTATATAGCAAAGGGAATCACCGCCGGTCATGACGATCATGACGTCGGTCGTACATTAGTGTTTTGCCAGTTAATTAAGTAGGTAATCAAACTATTTTATTTTCTTTTTTAAACGCTTTACAGATTATACATTATAAAGTTAACAGTTCTCTCTTTAAAATTTTCCTTTTAGTTCGACACGAAAGGTAAATTTTCAGCACCTTTAAACGTGATGTTACATCCAGAGGACGGATTTTACAAACTTAACAGATTTTTGGTCTAATTTGACTACGTCGACATAATCCGACGTGGTGGCATAAACGTTAACGTAATTTACTTTAATCTTACTGAGTTCCACTGATGTGAGTTTGTTTAGAAAATTCAGGGATTTTTATTTTTAGGCCTCTATTAAATAAGGGTAATTAACTAGCTATGTCTGCCGCTGGATTGATGGACAAATATTACAGAGTACTGTTTTAAAAGCCATTTTTAGGGCTTTCATACATACTGCGATAACATGAATTGAACTCCGCAAATCGTTCGCAAATCTGAAAAGTCAACATTATCAGGAACATCACCTTTATAAGTCTTGAAAGATCGTAAATCTAACAAGTGGGTTTGCTCGTAGATATTTTATTATTATTGATAGGCAGGCTTTTGACCATTACCTCAACTGATAGTAAGCGATGATGTGATCGACAATGAAGCACGCTTGCAGAGAAGTAACCTATTCATTCATGTGTATATATATTTTCTTTTTACTTTTCATTTTGTAATTGTTCATCCATTTAGTTGAAACTGCCATGTTTTATCTCTGCACCACCCTAAAGTCAACTAGAAGCCTAACGCATTAAGTCCACCTTTGTACTTGTGCATAATGTTTTAATAAATAAACTTACTACTTTTCTCATGGCGGAAAACTATTCATTCTTGACTTAAAGATGCCTAGATTGTAGCTATCAAGAAACACAGAGTCCGGTAGAGAATTCCTGCTGGAATTTTATGAATTAAACTGCTCAAAACGTTCTCAAGTCTAGAAAGTCAACATTATTAGGGACCTACTCATCTTTTTGAAGTCCAGCAAGAATGTGAATCTAACAAGTGGATGTACTAGTAGATCTTAAAACGAACATAAATGAGAGACGGAAGGAAGAGGCTAAGTTTCATCATAATCATTATAATGTAAGGATAAATGTCCTTGCAGATATTCTGTCTCCCTTCCTGTATGTTCTATCTCATTTACATAATCTACTCCGGTAGCCACACGTTGCCCACATTTTATAATTATAATTGACATCTGAAACTTTGCCTTACCTAGTGGATTTATCACAACAACAGCTACCTACCTTGTGATTAGTTATTTTGCCCGGGATTACGACTCGACCCAAGTACCAAAGTGACTTTTCAAATTCATAATGTACTTTCTAAGTTTATCTAGGACTTTGCTGACAGCGGTGAAGGTAAGTATCGTGAGGAAACCTTGACATAAATTTAAATATAAGGGGGTTTGTGGATGTCACGTGTCATCGTATTTTTATTTCCAGATCGGCTGGCGGTTTTCTCACGATGTTTTCCTTTACCGTTTTTAGCGCAGTGGTGAAGAAATAATTTACACAAAGTAATGTGCCTGCCTTGGTTCGAAACCACGACCTACGACACGTTAGTTGGGGCAGTTACCACGGGGCAATCACTGCTCACTTACGATGACAATGCATTAAATAGTTCTTTCAACACACACATCATTCTTATATAATGAGAACAGCACACTCATATTCAGTCAGTTGTGTTTAAGCGCCATGTAGGTACTTGGGATAATGCCATCAATCGAGCACAAATCCAGACTCTGCACTGCTACTAAAAAAACAGATGTTTATCACCCAAAAACCATGAGATTTCCGACCTGGGAATCCCAGGAATCATCAAATCAAGAGTAAATAGGTTACTTCTAGGCAAGCGTGCTTCACTGTCGACCTCGTCATCACGTGAGATGTTAGCCAAACGCGAGTCGATCAAAAATAAAAATAAAATCCATATATCTAGACCAATGACGCAGTCTCCTTTCTCGACAGTCTTTGAAAAATGATGTAGAGATTACGATTGGTGACAATTTTGTTGCAGTAACACCTTATGAAAACAATTGTTATATTTCGGATTTGGACGTCATAGCACGAATTATGTATGAGAACAAAAACAACTAGTGAATTGGTTTTATATAAGGATTCATGGAAAATACCCTGCAGATAGTAATTGATTAATTACTCGATTTTTCTTGCTCGGGTGCACAAAATTGGTATTGAAGAGAGATACAATGGCTCTGTTGGGTTCCAAGATTATTAGGCTGAGTTTCAAATCACAAGGTTTCTTTTTATAGTACGGCAAGAAACTAAATACAGGATTCTATTCTATTCTCAAGATTCTGAATTGATAATTTGAAGTTAAGAAATCGTCAAGCTTTCATATTAAGCTCAAGATCGACAAATCAAACAAATGCTGAAAAAACGACCATCTGCGCCACTATTTTCTGACGTTCCAGAAGTGCACACGAAGGCTTATGTGAAATATGAAATTTTGAATTTGAGTTCTCATGCATAGCATTGGGCAAGTCCTGAACTTCAAATCTTGTCAATCCAGAAATCGTAAATTTAAATTGGAAGAGGTACTTTGTTAATGTGCTACCTCGTGTGTACCCAAGGACCAATGAACCTAACTCTAAATAGCGAAATAAACACAGAAACAAAGAATACACCATACATAAATGGCAGAGACGACGACGCAAGGCTTCGAACGTTGATTAAGCCATTCCATCACTAAATAACAACAACGAGAGAAATGTTTGGATACGGTATTTAGATACAGTTTTGTGTTCCTGCATACATTTTATGGAAAGTTATCCTTACAGTTATTCTGATACATTTTTGACAATAGACCACGGCCGAAAAAGCAGAAAATTTCGTTTGTTTAACTTTAGAAGAAAAATTAAGATGATTAAAACTATTATGAAAATTCTAGTAGTCTGGTCAAGTATTTTAATAAACTTTTATATGAGTTTTAAAACGAAATTTTTACAAAAGTGCTGTTTGTGTTCCAAAAACGCACTGCAGTCTATTTTTTAAGGAGAATAAATAAAGGTGTACTGAAACTAAAGTAATGGCAATTAGACAAAACGAATTATTTGATAGATCGACGATGATAAACTAAGTAGCTACTAAGATGACAAGATAAGTAGCTCTAGCAACCTCCACCGTTTTCATATACGAAAAAGAAGTTTTTATAGAAAAGCACGAACAAAATGGTTGTCACATTGGATCCCTCCCTTCGCACAACAACGACGAAGCGTGTACAACCACGTGGTTCTTTTGGGACTTCATAAATTAATTAAAAGCATAATATATATAATTTGGGTGGTTGGGAAATCGCCATTGTAGGGCTGGGTTAACGTTTTGTTTAGTTTAAGGTGAAAATTGTAATTAATTTGTTCGAATGTTATTTTACTGGGGTTAGAGGATTTAGTATTGTTTTCACATCGGGGAATAATAATATCAGGAGGTTGCAAGGAATATTTGGCAAGTAAACGGCAATACCAGTATTGCCGGGTGATTTTCATAGAATTGCCTGGTTATATCTGACGATTTTCTTCAGCAGATTAAGGGACGCCTCATGTCCAGATAAGTCGATCCCGAGTAATTGCAGACCGATTGGGATTGCCGATTGGGGCAGTTGCGAGGTGGAAGAAGATTTCTGGCGGTTTCTATGGGTAGTGAGAAACCTGAAAATCTGTCAACAGTCGTGCTAAGGTGTATTATGTTATCCAGTATCGGGATTATGTGCTGAGATAAGCAGTCACTGGTGATACTTCCCATATTTACCAAGATAATTGGCAAATATGGGAAGTATCGGTTTTTGTCTGATTATTGTTACAACAAAAAAACCGTCGAAGTGCGAGTGGGACCCGCGCACGAAGGATTCCGTACCGTTATCGCAAAAAAATATCACGTTTGTGGTATGTATATTGGTATGTGGTATGTATATAAGGTATGTATATACCACTTAAATATTTATTTTATTCCGTTTTTAGTATTTATTGTTATGGCGGCAACATAAATACATCATGTGTGAAAATTTCAACTGTCTAGCTATCACAGTTTATGAGACACAGCCTGGAGTCTTAGTAATAGGGTCCTTTTTTTACCCTTTGGGTACGGAACCCTAAATAGTATAAAACTCAACTTTTAAATCATGGTGAGGTCAATTAGGTTTCGATTCAAACTTTGGTAACTATAATTGTATACTAACAGTATATTGCTACTTGTATTTTAAGAGCAAATGTGGTTCACTTCATCCTACATAATATAATTGCCTTAGGCTCTTCAGACGCTTCTACCCAAAATATTGTAGTTACCAAAAAACTATTTAAGGAGAAAATTTTGAAAAAGCTTTATTGTGGAGTTTCGTAAAGTCACATTAAAAATTATATTTTCTGGGAACTACTCAACCATATTAAAATATGGCTGAGTTTCCTTTGATCTAAATATAATACAAACTCTTTCGCTAGTTTAGTTGTACTAAGGTAAGTAAGAAAATAGATATAGCAAATTGCGCAGCAAATATCAACGTGGAAAATATACAGATAAGCTACCTACTTACGTAACTTAACTCAACAAGTTTCTGTTGCATGTGACTTGGAGAGTTGGTAAACATCGCGATATTAGATATTACATACTCAAGACAAGTCTCTTTACAGAAATAGTTGGATCACACGTGACATCATCGTTCGCCCCTTAACAGATGAAAAAATAAATGCTTTTGTTGAATCAGTGTTCGAAGCAATCCTTGCAATTGACCATGTTTTGCTGAACTAGCGATACAATAGGGTCTCACTAAATAAGCCGCGCGCTCAGTGCATTATGGACAGCAAGCGGGTGCTATAATTTTCATAATTTTCTCATTTCAGGGATAGAGTAGCTTAAACGTTATCTTCTTAGCTCACAGCAATAAACCTTTAAAAGTTATTTGAGTGTTTAACTTAATAGCGTAGCTAATCCCATCAGGTCCCACTTAGGTCACGCTCCTACATTATGGTCCTTCGAGCCGGATCTTTTGATGCCACCATAGCCCACTCACGGTATGAAGACGAATTTAATTATACCTCATTATATTGTAAAAATCTATTCAGCTGTTTAGTCTACTCTCGAAAAATATAATCCTCCTTCTGGCACAGTCGGGTAAAAATACCCATCATTCAGCCGTCATCTCCGCATTCTGTGCATAAAACTTAATAATGATCACAATGATGCAAAAACCAATGACGGTTGAGTCAGCGTTCGTTAAGCGTTTTTTTTTCATTTGTTATGAGGCCAGCTTTTATTTGGACTAACCAGGATTCGGAAACTATTGTGAGGAAATGCAGACAATGCTTTGTAATTGTTAACCTGCGTAAGCATGTATGACGCTTGAAATGTCTTCCATGCATTTGTCCCACAATATTCTATGAATTTCGGCCATGGCGGCTAATCTAAGCGGAGACTAGAAATCGGTCCAGGAGAAATTATAGTGCGCAAGTATATCAAACATCAAACTGCAAAGTTAATTGCAAATGAAAGCTCTGTCAAAATGCAGTGTTGGGCATTTTATGGTTCGATTACAAATTAAAACCTAATGCATATGTTACGTTTCTGTAAAATTTTATCAAAATCCGATCAGTAATTTACTCATAATCTTGTACATTTGTAACAAAAAGAGCAAAATGAGACGCAAAAATAAGACGAAATGTTTAATTTCCTCGCCAATTAATAGTTGTATCACTTAACATCGCTCCAGATGCTGAGATAGGAGCCTTTCTAGCCTCGCACGGGTTTTTTTTTTAACTCGTGTCTCCTGTGCGGATCACAAATAAATATTTTTTCGTTTTTTTTCACTTTTATCTTTTCTCTAAACACAAAAGTTCATTTCATACTTACATTCAGTGAATTTTTGTTTGCACTAGGGTAAATTCATGATAAGTTAGTTTCTCTTTGCACTTTGGGAATAACATAAATGAATATTTTATTTATATATTCTGGTAGCCGATCACCTCAAAGACAAGCCCGATGCACTATACCCTACCACTGTAATTCCCAATAAGCAGAAGAAAAAGTGACGACCACCAGAAAAGAATTGAGGTAATAAATCTCAACGAGTCCTAGAGAAACGACTTCGACATTCTTGGATCACGCACTAAACAGAATAAAACAGCAGATAGCAGAGTAATTGCCACTTTCCTCCATATCGAACAGGAAAGAGAACACAGCTAGGCTTATACCCACAAAGTGACAAGAACAACAAGAATAAGCCTAGTTGAATCAGTCCTAGATTGTTAAACCGCCCGAGCCCAACTTAATAAAAGGCTTGTCGGACAACCATACAAAACTGCTCACCACCAAGCTTGTAATAATTTCGGTACTGTCCTCACCACAGCAACCAAAACCAGAAAAGAGAAACAAAAAGCTCGTCGAGATCCAGAGGGATGTATCGACTGTCTTGGCATACGCTACGAAATGAATCAGAAAAGACATACGCTTGCGTTTGCTTGTAAACTATTTTGACAACGATTCCGCACAATATTTTTTAACAACGTTAAGTCAGGATTGTTAAACTTACACTATTGAAATAACTTTCTACATTTTTATATTATTGACGGTCAGTACCTAATATTATTATTTATGATAAATCGTTCAGTCCTTCCTAAGGTTGTCTGTAAAAGATTGCCCTGTGCTATAGTACTTGTTTTTATAAACTTTTTGCCCTTGTTTATGATGAGTTATCCATAGTAAAATATATATAAATAACTCAAAATTATTATTATTATTCGAATATTATGCGTGAAAAAAAAAATTGTTAACTTACGTGATTCTTCTTCTTTCTCCGTACAAACATCTATAATATGAGAATTGGTCATATTGTAGTATTTTTTTAAATTACCCAGCCAGAAAAATGTTTACGGCTACAACTGTCCAGAGTCAGAATAATTCAAAACTAGTTCGACCGTTGATCCAAAACTAAGCATTGAGGGTCTTGGGGACTGGAGTGCGATTGAGCAATAACTAATGGTTGACAAGTATAATTAGTAGTATTGATACTGATAATCTACAGATAATTTTACAGATAATACAATCGCATTAGTCCATTCCAACTTACTAATCTGAAAATGAAATGAAACTGTTGATGCAATTAGGATATAAATTATCACTTTTCATGTCATTATAAATTTTGTAGGTGTAGTGGGAGAGCAGTCAGTGGCACAGTGGTAACGGCCACGACTTACAAGCAGGCGCTTACCCAGGTAGGCGTTTTACTTTGTGTAAATTATTTCATCACTACTGCTCTCAAAACGGTGAAGGAAAATATCGTGAGGAAATAATGTCTTCGAAGACATGTGATCTCCACCAAACCGCACTGGGACCGCGCGAGAGAAAGGGCCGTAATCCATACGGCCCTTTCTGTCTCAAAGAGAGGAGGCCTGCATCCACAACGGACCAAATGGAGTCTAAATGCGGCAAAGAGGGCCATCTACCCTATCCTACATATTTTACAAACTAGCAAGAGATAGCATTTTTGACAAAAAAAGCCAGAACAACTCATGGATCTAATTTCAAGCACACACTGATTATAAATATATTTTTCTAAATAAAAAAAATGTGTGCTCGGCTCAAATCTAGCAACTGAATTGTAAAGATGCATGGCTAACTAAGTGACGTCATTCTAAATCCAATATGGTAGACGGCCCAATTTTTAATATCAATTATTTTTTGTGCACTGCTATGGTATGGGTATCAAATGAAAGGGTTTGATGAGAAAAATACGAAAAAGATAGTTTAAAAATATTTGGGTAAAGATTATTGCGATCCCAGCCTAAATATAAAGTGCCACAAAGCAGTATGGTTTTTGCCCGGCGCTGACTGCTAATTGTTGAAAGACAATCTCAGCATTAGATGGCTCCATTACATCATGAATTCTGAAGATTTGTCATAAAAAGTAATTGCGAAATTCTTCACTATACGCGGGGACCAAAAATTGGCAGTATTTGCTGCACCAGCACCCACAACGAACCCTTCATCAAAATAGCTGTGTTAAACACCCGATTTCACACTACTGGGGGGTGACCATAAGCTCTTAGATTAAGGTTATTTGGAGTGTGTGTAAGTGACAGATGTATATGACTTGTATATATCTGTCACTTAAGCGATCTCAAAATAAACTTACAATAAGTGCTTATGGTAACCCCCCTGGGCTTAGTGCGAGTTTTAATAATGCCCGATCGCCTAACGTAAACTTCAATTTGTATAGAAACAAATGGATAAGTGCCATCTGGTGACTGGAATGGAAAACCACTTTTTTGTATGCAAATTGACATAAAAGGATTTTTACGTTAACGCGATCGAACACGAGTAAAAACTTGGAATAAGCCCACTGGTAAGACCTATCAGATGTTCCATAGTTAACAAAAACCCACAAGAAAGTCAGAGTAACATGATTCAAGCATCAAAAGTCCAGTATAAGGACCAAAACGCGCCATCTGAATATTTTTTTAAATATTTACTTTTGAACTTTAAACGAATTATCCCAGAAACATCAAAATTGACGTTTGTTTATGCTTAGATATCAATACGAATTGAAATAGATGAATACAATACAGTTTGATTTCAATCTATTTTAATCCGCAAAGTGTTAGATGTTTACCTGTTTGGCAACGCGATCATGACAGATATATCGTTCATGTTGATTCAAGTCTGGAAGGTCAACGGTTGATGTAATAAAAATAAAAAATATTTAGAGACCGCCATTATAAAGAACCCAATTTTCGCGACATAATCGATGTTTCAATATAAATTCTAAACTAAGTCATAACGTCTAGGAGAAAACAGGGACCCGTTAAAGGCGCATTATAAAACCTTTAAAATTTTATTTTTAATTTTTATTGAAGTTCTTTAGGCTGCCAGTGCAGCTTCTAATCTTTGAGTAAAGGTCTACTGTTTTGGTGCCCACCAGTTGGCGTCACTGGTCAAACTCGTACCTATTTTATCTGCCAGTACCTGGGCGACCAAGCTCTGCTATGGTCAAAATTGAGAAAGCTAGATCGATTTATCACCCCCGAAATCCACTGCATACTAAATTTCATGAAAATCGTTGGAGCCGTTTCCGAGATTCAGATTATATATATCCATACTAATACTTACTATTATTATAAATGCGAAAGTAACTGTCTGTATGTCTGTTACCTTTTCATGCTTAAACCGCTGAACCGTTTTAGATGAATGTTGGTATGGAGATAGTTTGAGAGCCGGGAAAGGACGTAGGCTACGATGTCAATAGGTAAGCGACGGGTCCCAAACTAGGCACACTTCACTTACATGAGAAATGATTAAAAATTTAAATTTACATTATTGATTTACGTACTTTTAGCAAAAAAAATATGATATACAAAAATATTCTAAGTGTAGGGTAATCGAAAACAATTACCATAGCCAGAACATAAAAATACACAGAGCGCACTCAACTAAAAGTGGCACGTAATGTACTTAGGTGCGCTCGCTTTTTTAATTTTATATTTTCGCGATATGTAATTTTAAATTTTTCTTAAATATTGACATGGATTTAGCATATTTAATGTTTTTTTAGTAGTTTATTATACAATGAAGCACCTTCGTACATCACATTTTTCACACAAAACGATATCAGTTTACTGGAATAATGCAGTAAAAACAGTGAATGTGTAGTGAAGGTGAGTAAGTGTGGAGTGTAACCGATAGAGTCTGTTTTGACAGTCTGTGTACTGTGTCCCTCACACAGTTAACTTAAACGACAAAGACAACTTTGTTCCCTCGTAATTCCGGTCCAACAACCATTTTTTTAATTAATATTTGGCCTCAGAGTACTTGCACGGAATGGTAAAAGTTTTACTAATGGTATTAAAAACGCGTTTGGGTAAGTACAGCGAAAACCAGGTCGCAAATAGGGTTTTAATTTTTCGAAGTTCGATTCTATCAGGCAATTTCCTACCCCTTTTACTACAGTTGGAGCGAGCTACCTTGTCCTTAACTAGCTTTAACATTGACCCTAGGATGAATAATTGTCGCACGCGTAATACCCCAGCCTCGCTGTACAGATCACCAGTGGAAAAGCGCTGCGGTTTTCCAGTAGCACCTTGAGGACAGCACGCTGAGCCCGTTCCAGCTCCAGCATCTACAACTTGGCGGCGCCACCCCAGACACCAATACTGCAGTACCGATTGAATCTGAAAGATGTACACCTGTGTGCAGATATTCTTAGGAGCACTGGCTCGTAATAGTTTCGCGACGCAAATGAATGTGCGAGTCTTTTTTGCGAGTGTTCTAATTTGTGCTTTGAAGGACAGATTCTGATCAATTATGACACCCAGGTATTTTGAGCTGTCGGCTCTGATGATATTGTTACAGCTACAGTTGGCATCTGGGCCGTGTACCGTTGTAGTAGCATTGCATTTTAGTGTTGTGTATTTTTAGTGTGTCTGCGTTTGGCCTACTTGATCGAGTGAGGTGGAAAGTCAAGAAGTTAGTCTTTTTTAGGTTTATCGTTTGGTAGATTCTGCTCGAGCTATGTTGTTATGACAGTCATTCCTTTCTCAGCCATGTTGAGGGCCACCACCCAAGTAGCTCCATGAAAAGTTATGGCAGTGACATTAGCGTAGCAGATGACTTCCAACTGTGCAATATTAAGTTTTAAAATGTCATCCATGTGTATATAATGAAGAGAGTGGATCCCAAAATGCTTCCCTGGGACACACCGAAGGCAATCGGTAGACTCCCACTAACAATTTCCCCGATTTTGACGAGTTGATCGGTGGTGATGGTCGGTGACCAGACAAGTAGCTCCTGAACCAATCCAAGGGCAGGCCTCTGACACCAAAGGTTTCAAGTTTTCTCACCAGTGTTGAAATTGAGACAGTGTCAAAGGCAAGGGAAACAAATCAAAAATGAAAAATAAAAAACTATTTTGCAAAACAACACTACCGACTTCCAAATAAAAACATTAGTGCAAAATAACTTTAACACTGGTGTTTCTAGATTTGTTTCTTCATTTGTCACCGACTTTCAAAAATTGCAAAATAGCATTCTGTCGTTGCACTTGGCCCTAATAACAGCAACCTATGTAGAAAACCATTACCTAAACATACAAATGACAGCAGTACCTAATTGTACATCACCATATACAATTTCTTTAGACGACCCTCTCCGTTTTGTGAAATACAATAATGTGAAAACATAACAGTGTTCTCGTAATATGTCTCGGAACGTGGAATACATAAAAAGGGCTCTCAAGACGCTATGCGGTCGTAATATAAGTACTCGTAGAGTATTGTTGCCTGCGTTCCGTCTGACTTGATGGTTTCAGCATGAACAATTGCGTCGGCAATTCGGTTCTAAAGACGTTTGAGTAATAAATCGATTACATAGGGTGAAATTTCCTAGGGACCGTGGATGGCCAAATCCGAAAGTATGACGAATAGCGAAAAATTCTCAAAGGAGCTGACCCGATTTTGAGAAAAAATAAAATTGATAATTGGATTTTTGAAAAACTAATATTCCTATGTGGCGACGCTTCGGGGAGATCTATGTCCAGCAGTGGACTTTCGGCTGATATGATGATGATGATGAATATTCCTAAGCAAAAGAAAACCAATTTGGAAAAATCGCAAAATAAATACATGCTATATTATTACACCGTCCGATAATGTTACTAATAAGGATTAAATTCCAGCAAGTAATGATATATGTAGCAGTGGTGGTCCAGTGGTAGCGACTTCCAAGTTGGTCGTGTGTTCGAACCCAGGTAGGAGTGTTACTTTATGTAAATTATTTCATCATCACTGCTCTCAAAACGGTAAAAAAAAACCGTTAGGAAGCCAGCATTTGTCCTTTTTTTTCTGGAACCAAAAAGTATGATATTGATGATGATACAAATTATAAAAAAACCTGTCTTAGGCCAGCATTGACTATAATAGACTATAATATTATGGTCTGAAGTGACTGTGAGCAGGCATTGCTCGTAGAACGGATGTTCGATGTGGGCGAAAAGTTCTGGAGTAGTGACCGCATACTGGAAGACGCTGCGTGCGCACGGTCAATGTGGTGACACTTAGGGGAGGCTTATGATCAGTAGTGGACCTATTTCAGCTGAATTGATGATGATGAGTATGGTCTTAAGGGGGTCTTATAGGTACAAAGCAAGTGACCTAAATGCACATTATGAAGATAAACGCAAACTCGTAAAATAAACAAACGCCTCTGATATAAAGCAAGCCGTAAGGATGAATGAAACGTTTCCTTCTACATGTACGTAAGTAACACCGCTCGCTTGCCGTGCCACGGACACATTACAACTGCGACTCGTATATTATCCAGACACGGACACGTTCAGCCACAAGCGGGTACACGTGCAAATATTTGACCCGATCGATGCGGGCACCGAATTTGCTAAATTCAAAATACACTCGGCATCACGGAAACCACAAGTTTGTCTCCTAATCTTAAACCATAGCAATTCAATGATAAGAGTAATATATGGTACATTATTTGAAAGACAATTTATTGAGCTCTCAGAAAAAGTTACAAATTTTTCAAAGTCGGGATGACGATTGATTTTCTTTTCATCTTGATGGGCTGTTTTATACCCTTCCAGAAGCTCTAGACAAGTGGCATTCGACATCAGCGATGGATATGGTCGGAATGCAAAATTGTAAGGCATTGATCACGTGACAACTCAAAAGAGATCGACATTTTCATACATTATTGACGTTTTTCAATCGCTTTCGCTACGCTTTCGTTGATAGAATGTCACTGGTCTTGGAGCTCATGGTAGTGCAATTAACCAGATACTATAATGAGTATTTTAAAAGATCAGTTATTTAACGGCTCGTGCTCTGAAGAATCTAACTTTTGTTATTTTAAGGATCATTAAACATAGTGTCAGGAGATAAATCAAAACTATACTGGGTTTAATGCATGTGATTATGGCAGGACAAGGCTTGAATCACAGATATAAATCTAACTGGATGACGCGATTGTATGTACTTCGCGTACCAATAAACAGAGTAAAGTTACGATCAATGATCGTAATCTGAGCTTTTCATTTAGCATTATCGGCACTAGAAATCCGCCGACATCTAGAAAAATGTCTTTTTATGCCATATTGAGCTGTAAAAAATGTATAGAAAAAGTCGGAAATGTTATCTTTCATTGGTAAGTAAATTTGTTTTTAAATTGTTTGTGAAAACTGGCACACTTGGTTTTCATACAGATGGAGGGACTTGCGTTATTTATTTAGATTGTGGCTTGAATGATATTTTCGGAAAAGTTTGATTTTTGTGACGCTGTGTTTAGTTACTAAGTTCAGTTTATAATATGTTTCGTACCGGCGAGAACTGTCAAAGAATATTTCACGATTGGGAGTAATAATAGCAGCGGCCAAAGGGCCTAGACAAATAGACATCCTATCAAATTCTATTTCAAATGGCATGGTCTTCCAAAACTTATGTGGATTTCGACATACGTTATTGCTAAAAGAATGTCAATTTATCAAGGCTCTGTTTGCTGGTAATTACCTGGCCGATATTACAAAGTAAGTTGAAATGATGACAACCCTGGGTACGCTAGATGAAGGATCGCCCCTTGTAGAAGCTATATTAACGCACCCGACTCCAACTGTCTGCCTGATGATACGTACTAATACGACATTTTACGATAAATTTTGCACAAAAAGGGAAAGAAATCTTAATCGCCATGTAAAAGAATCAATAATCAAAGATCGGTTTTCTGTCACTACTCTAAAACAAACATATAACAGATGTCATCTCAACCATCATGCTGAAACAATGAAGTGCCTAAATAGTTACTTTGTATTTAAGAAAACTTTAGTTATTAGAAAATAAAATTTAATAAAATGCTTATTAACAAATAGCAAAACTCTGTTTTGTAACCAGCAACCAAACCTTAGGTAACTATTACTAATGTACTTAGAGTAATTATACTGCACAGATAGAAGAAAAAAAGAAAGAAAGAAAAAGTGTATAATTGTCACAAAACGACATACAATATAAATATATGTTTATGCTATACCCTTAACAGTAGTATTAGTAGTACTTTAAGTGAGTTAGTAAAGACGAAAAAGAAATAAAATAATAATACCATTTACTACCTACATTTTGCATAAAACAGAAAAGAAATAGGGTGAAAAAGATGCCAGGCAGATGCACGTCGTGATTGTGGCAAAAAGGCTTCCACTCAGCATAATGCTGTGCCATGGGGTATCCACAGCACGGCGCTGATTTTCAGCGGTCGCCTAGGACGTGACGTACTGAAACAAAATTTGTTGTGTATGTAAAAATAGATACAAAGAACATAAAATAAATACAGTAAAATAAAAAAAAACACCCAAAATTATGATGTGAAGCACCCAAAATTATGGTGTGAGGTAGCATCTATATACTCTAACTAACCATATAAATATTCCAGTTTAAAGATGAACTTCATACTAATTACAGAAAAAAAACACTCCAAATTACTACAAAACAATCTCTAGGTGATATTTTTAATTTTCGGGACCATAATTTACAAAGTTCACCGAAGCGGCATGCCAAAATAAATGTTTTAATTAAGAATATTTCTTTTGGCACCTGGTATCTAGACCAATTTCGTTATTTTCACCTACGCTCGCCTAAATGGTGACGAAAATATTACGTGAGTACGAGACGATATATGTATATCACGTACGTGCGACGCAATAGACTGTCTACACATTGATGTGGGTTTTTTTGTATGACAATTTGTCGGCACTGCGGAAAATACATGTTTTATTATAGTTTTTATATTAAACTAGTTCACTCACACGCGGGGAACTTATCGTCGTGTGGAATTCCAATGTTTGTGATACAAAAGCATCACAAACATTTGTGTTTGATTTACCACATAGTTTAGTTTTATTATGCAAATAAATATTAAACGCTCAGCAATATAAGAGGCAAATTAATTGGAGCTTCATTTTCTTTGAACACAAATGGGTTAAGAAAATGGCATATATGTTTAATTTTATAAATATATTATTTAAAAAATATATGAAGAATTGACATATATGCAACATATGAAAGCGGCTGCTTTGGAAGGTTAACTACCGATAGCGTTCGTACTGGCTTTAACAAAAAATATGTTTGTACTTTTAGATAAGTTTTAAAACAAACAACCATTAAAGAGTTTGTTTTCATGACCATTATCCTTCTTTACGGAAAATTATGAGTAAACTTCACATATTCTAACAAAAAGTATCGTAATATTAAGTACATTTTGAAGTAAAATAGCAAAAGCAAATTCCATGTAATCATTTTATTACGTGGAACAAGTGGATTACATCAGGTTGTGTAATATGACACAATTTATAGGTTCCATCTATATAAGTATGCACATCCCTATTTGACTGTTCAATAATACTATCAATCACAAGACTTAATTTTGATTCAATCAAGAGACAGAATATTGCTGTGTGAGCAACGATATGAAAAAACTGGCCAAGTGCGTGTTGGTCTCGCGCACGAAGGTGTTCCGTGCCACTATCGCAAAAAACGGCAAAAAATTATATAATACGTTTGTTGTATGGAAGTCCCACTAAAATATTTATTTTATTCGGTTTTTATTTGTTGTTATAGCAGCAACATAAGTACATCATCTGTGAAATTTTCAATTGTCTAGCTATCACGGTTCAAGAGATACAGCCTGGTGACAGACGGACAGACAGACAGACAGTCGGATCGTGGAGTCTTAGTAATAAACTAAACTATTTTTTAATATTTTAGTTTATTACTAAGACTCCACGATATAATATTTTTTTTATTAAATTCACTAAAAAGGGAGTAAATGAAAAACGCGATGATTGACGGGGACAATGAAAAACGAAAACGTGTTGCTCCGACCCAAACAAACATGGGCAAGGGGCCGGAATATAATGACTGATGATCATGCCTGAATTAGTTGAAACTTAGATCATAATATGTGTTGAAAGCCTAACATGTTTGTTCAATAAGGCGATAGAATTTCTAATTTGTGTCGCACTTTACCAAAATAACAACTCAATCACAGCGCTAAAAGTATTTTTATCAAATAACATTTCTGTTCGTGTATTCATACGGTGGAGTAGATACATATATTGATTCTGATAAAACATTTTCCTATTATATATTCTCGGCAAGCATGTTTTATTTGTCTTCAGACCCTTATTTACAAGAACAGATGAGTCACAGACGAGAGCCACGACCTTATCTACGAACACATATGAAGGTTTTACTGAACTAACTTTTTTCACCGGTAATGCTTAGGTTTTCTATCAGCAATAACGATTGTAATAAACACATTACTCCGTGTTTGGTTTCACCATGACTGTGATCACCAAATAAAATTTCTGTAAAATGTCATTTAGTCTAGGCCTATCAGTATTGTAATGTTCCCCTCAACTTTAAGCCCGACATTTTTTTTTGCTGCAATATTTATTTAGTAGTAGACACGCTTCGATCAAAAATCTATTGAACACGTAATTATGACACGATTTTTTGCGAAAACACCCCGATTCAATCAATAAAAAGCCTATAACTTTTGTATGGTTGAACCGACTTTGATCAAAAATAACTAAGAACACTCTCGATAAAATCACCTTTTAAGCAAAAAAAAAATGAAATCAAAATCGGTTCATCCGTTTAGGAGCTGTGATGCCACAGACAGATACACAGGTACACAAACCCTCAGGTACACGCGTCAAACAAAACAGGCGTTAAAAAGGTACATCTCGAATGCGAAATAGGTATTTTTTTTTACGGCGGGATACCTTCAAAAAGAACCTGGAATTTAGGAGCAAAGACCGGGGAGTGTGGGATTTTTACCGGTGATCACCATCAGCACGTAGAAGGGACCCCGTGACCTCTCAAAAGACCACCACGGAACCCCCTCTGCGCACTGCCTGTTCGGGCACATCCCTAGGGAGATTAATAAAGTACCTCCACTGGTGAAATAGATACCTATTTAACCTCGTGTTATGGGCAATTTAGGACAGGCCTATCTCCAGCTGCGGATTGGCAAAAACTCTTGCTCAGATTTGATGATTTATGTCCTTAGAGCTCTAAATACGAGACACTTTATTCTGATCCAAATAAAATTTCCCAACAATAATATAAAACTTTCTCGTTTAATTAATTACAATTTAGAGAGAATTTAATTTATACAACAATATGTTAGAGATTTGACAAAAAAGATGTCCACAAACAAAAATAACAACAATTTATAACCTAGATAATTCTTTGAACAACAGTGTCAGCTTTTAAAATTGGGGCAAGTAAATAAGCCCAACATGGATTAAAAAAGCCCTACGAACAAACGTAACTCGCAATTAATGTATATTTACGTATATAAATGCCTACCTTTTTATATTCTACCATCATGGTCTTACCTACAGAACTCTGAAATTTGTCGGAATGACAGTAGTCTTTGACACATAACTTATCCTCCCCTCCTTATCCTTAACTTTCTTTGAGAGAGCTAATTTTTCAAACAATTTCAGTACTTTACAAGACTTGCTTGTGCCAGCGGCTTTGCTCGCGTTAAAAGTGTCTTATCATTCCAAGCAAACATTATACCGGGATGAAAAGTAGCCTAGATGCTACTCCAGACTATAATCTATGTCTGTGCCAAATTTCGTCCAGATCCTTTCAACCATTCGGGCGTGATTGAGTAGCAAACATACATCCGTCAAAACTTTCGCATTTATTATATTAGTAAGATTGTCTTTTCAAATTATGTACATAGACAAACAGTTCTACCTCTTGTCTATAGTTCAAAAAGATCCCATGTACTGTAAACTAACGATTTGTTTCCCACGCACCGACATACATATATTCCTGTTATATGTTTATTATGATGCTGTTTCCTGAACAACTCCTTGTCATTCGTTAGCGTCGCATGAAATCTGAATGAAAAACAACGCTCCCTTTGTTAGACTCAACAGTTTGTTATTATACTTCTAACTATTCACGTCTACGAGAAAAATAGCGGAGTTTGAAGTTAAAATCTTCTGGAGGAAAGACAATCAGTATTCTGCAAGATATTGTTTATTTTTGATCCTCCAAATGGTTTCTGGATGAAGTTGATGTTTATATTTATTTATGTTGAAGTTTGTTTTATTTATTTATGAAATGTAAATTCACTAATGGTTAGGATGTTACAAAGTATTTTGATAGTGCTTGGATAATAGATACTCTTTGTGGAAGATTTTCATAAGAGTGACGGAAGGCCAAAAAAACGATGAAATGTCTAGCTAGGGGATCAGAAGAAGATAATATGTTGCACCGACTCCAAATAAGTTGAGATATGAACAGGATAATTATAAGTATTCTGATAAAAAGCATCAGTGTTTTCTGGGACTTATAGTTACATTTAAAGTCAAATTGAAAAAACTTTTTTACAAAAAAATTCTACCGACTTCCAAAAAAGAAAACTATAAAGTGAAAAATAACTTTATTTTTCGGAGTCGATGTCTTTCGTATGTACCATTTTTTGCGTTACGGTCACCGACTTCCAAAAATAAAGTTATTTTTCACTTTTTAGTTGTACCTACCGAATCGGCAAGTTGTTTAATAAGTTACCTTAACGCCAGAATAGATTATAAAGGGAGAAATGAGAGATCTGCCTACCCCTCAAGAGCGTACTGGCGTGATGTTATGTTATGAAAATCCCGAGAGATTTCCCGTTATTTATTGAAGAGTTCTGTTGTATATTTTCGAAGTTCCTCATCAAATCTTCACCAAATTTAAATGGGACCAATTTCGAAACATACTCATTCATAGAAAAAAAGAATTTTCAAAATCGGTCCACAAAAACAAAAACATAGGTACATGAAGTCGAACATAGAACCTTCTCCTTTTTGGTAAGTCGGTCAAAAATATTGTACCCACCAAAGATTATTAGAGGAAGTCTTAATGAATCCAAACTGATAGTTAATTTTACAGGGGTGACTATTTCCAGCAGGAGAATTAGACGTGTCTGTTTTCTTTTCCTTATAAACATCATTTTCTTGTCCTTGTCTTTATTCGAGATCAACACAGCGCGATTTCTTGTTCCATTCTGTTTTGACAGCCGATACGCTGTCACTGATTTATTGGCCACCTTATGCCAGGAAGACTCTTACCAATTTTTCCCGACTACGGCGAAGCAAATAGGAGGGTTATGTTTTTAGCCGGTATGTGTGTATGTATGTATATCTGTTCCCTCAGAACTTCTAAACCAGTCATCATAATTTGACATAATATGAGGTTTCGTTGGAAGCGTCTTATTTGTCCGCTGGTTACATGTGACGTCACATTAAATTGAATATGGCTCCCTCTAGGGGACACGAAGTCAAGAAAGAAAAATGGTTTTCATCCCACCCTTTCATGTGTGGTATTATTTAACAGGGATTTTAAAATGAAGGTAGGGTATGGTGTACCATACCCTACCTTCATTTTAAAATCCCTGTGTGGAAGGTTTTTGCAGAGCGAAAAATATGGTGTACCATATTTTTCGCTCTGCAAAAACCTTGAACTCCAGTTAGCAGAATGTATTGTTTTGTTATGGTAGCTTGTACATGACAATATCAGAAGAGAATATTTTCTTGTGTCATACTTTTTTTGAGTGCGTGATTTTTCAGTAGTCGGGTTTTAGGTTTTGGACTTAGATTTTTTGCTACAGTATCTCCCCCACAAAGTCGCCACGTGTAGTGCCATTAAAATAAAAGAATACGCGAGCTATCAGCGTCACACATAAAACTAATCAACAGAACAAACAAGATATGGTACACATAGGTAAATAGTGTGAAATCACCAGCCGCCATAGGCTTGTTTTTACACTCACATATTTTAGAATCTGGGATTAGTCTGTTGTAAAATACTTTAATTTATTATAATGTATGTCACAATTAAATTAAATTATCTTTTATATTGTGAGTTTACTCAACATGTTTTCCGTAACAGTGTTAAGAGTAGTATTGATTAAATGATTAAATTCGAGCTGTAGACAATGTAGCGTCGTATACTTAAGATGAAAAAATCGAAGACATTTGATTTACCAATCGACGATTATAAGCCACTTCCTCCAGTAGAGAGGCGTCCTGTTTTTTTTCTTGGGAAAATAGGTTGATTATATTTATGCATATTCATTTTCAATCTTAAGGTTACACTAGTCGATCATTCTCCCATACAAACGTAGTCTGGCGATTACTCCACTGTGTGACACTGTACGATCAAAATAAAAAAATGATATCAATTTGTCTCATCATTATCTAGCCCTGTATGGAAAAAAAAAGTGCAAAATTGTCGGATGAGATAGTATGCATTTTAAATTTTATTTTATTCAAAATAGTTCGTGCTGTCGACTAGAGGAACCTTAATAAAAAGCTACCAAGGTCTAAATTTTGTCTATTTCGTTGAACTATATCCGAGACCGCTCCAGATTCGCTTGCTTATACCACAGTTATTTGAGTTGTTTTCTGGGTATTATTAGCACATGCAATTTTATGGTTTTTGCTACGGGTAACGCATCTCTGTTATGGTCACGGTGTACGGTGCGTTTAAAAGTCATAAAAGTGAAACCCACCTTCAGTTTTCTTCACAATGTTAGCGATTTTTTGTCCCACATGTCGCCTCGGCTTCATAATTCACCTTACTCTTTTCAAAGTATTTTTTTATAAATACTAGCTTTGCCCGCGGCTATATGTGCTCCCGTCAACAGCCGTCAACTGCGTATCATATTCTGCCGTACCTATTCCTCCTACCAATTTCTTTTCTAGGTTTTTTCTTCCGCGGGGAATCTTCACACCGCCATCCAGAAAATGACGTCAAATGCACAACGCCATTTACCTAATACGGAGTTCAACTGTCCGAGTATCTGAATTGCGTGTGTTGTGATATGTCACATCTTGAACACTTTAAATTCATTTCACTTTTGATATGGTAAACCGATTGCGATGAAACAAAAACTAAGTAAGGCAACGAACAAAAAGTTACGCAAAATTTTATTTATAAACTTTGGTTTCGGATGCGTGCACAAACAGACAAAAACTCCAAAAATGGTGGAAAAGGGTTTTGTTTTGCACTGGTACCTTAACAATTTTTTTTGGAAAAAATTTCGATGTACAAAAACAACTTACGTACAGATTTAATACAAGTATTGATGGTATTGATTAAACAGTAAATATTCAGTTACTTAATATATATATATTTTTTTTAATAATCTAAATAATTGAATAACTCTTCCCTTCCGTTGGTCAGCGTTCAGTGCATCGAATAATAAAAAGTAAATGTTAATGATTGTCTTTGGTGAATATAACGGTAGGGGAAACCCTGGACTAGGAAGTAATTTGTTTGATTATTTATTTAAATTTCCAACTATGTTATTTTAATTTCATAATCCTGCTTCATCATAAGACTGCCATGTTTACCATGATAAGGCCTAAACAGAAATGTAAATATTGATAGAAAAAACATCAGAGTTAAGATTTCGGATTGTTTATGACTTAATGATGCGGCAAAATTTCATAAAATATTAGGTACATTTAGAGGTGTTATAATATCTAAAAAAAGTGCGGTTGCTTAACTACTTAAAGAACCTAAGATACTGCTAGTCTATAATAGTTAAAAAAAAAACTAAAAAACACGCTTTAACAGAAAACCAAACTAAAAAGTAGAAAATAATTTTAATTAAGAACAGTGTGATAAACAAAAAAAAATACTGTAAAAAAGCGTGGTGCTTGATGTCAATTTTAATAATATTTTTTTTAAGTTATTTTGAAAATATCTTAAAAACCACCTCACGCTTTCTACATTTTTTTATTTTTTTGTTTATCGCACTGTTATTAATTAAAATTATTTTCTACTTTTTAGTTTGGTTTTCTATTAAAGCATGTTATTTAGTTTTTTTTTTAAACTATTATTTATAGGTATTTACTTTTTAGTCCTATCTCTAATCCTGATGATCCTGGTAAGGATAATGGGACAAACTATTTAAATTATTGCATTGTCATCGGTCCTTGATAAGTGTGCAAATTTTCAAATTAATCCGACGTTTTGAAGGGGGTGAAAACCACGTTCAAAGATTCCGTTACATTGATACATAGATACATTATTATATAGACATACCAAACTAGTAAAAACGTGTTAAAAATGAATTCCTATTTCTCCTGGTCACATTATAACTTGAGAACGGCTTCACCGAATTCACTAATTCTTTTATGTTGTGATTATTATTGTTAGGAAATTCTTAGATAGAAGAAAAGAAATAGTAAGTGGGGTAGGTAGGGTAGGTATGTAGGTAGGATAGATATGTAGGTAGAGTAGCTAAGGTGGTGTAGGATAAGTAGGTTAGGGTAGGTAGGGTAGGGTAGATATACTAGGGTAGATAGATAGGTAGGAGTTGACGGGAGCGAAGCCGCAGGTACAGCTAGTTATATTATGAATGTGAAAGTTTGTGAATACGGGTGGATGTTTGTTACAGTTTCACTCAAAACTGAACGGATTATGATTACAGTAATTGAACATTCAGGTTAAAATGTATAAAGATAATTACCCATGGGTGGAGCCACGGACAGAAGCTAGTAGCAAATACAAAGAGATAGCTGAGGTAGTTCTTGATACTCTCGACAAAGTAACATTCTTACAACCGGTTGTAGAAAAGTCAAGTATGAATGGAGTTGAGACGCTGACACGCACTGCCTAAATGTCTAGTGGTTAACCCCATTTTTTTTTACATTCGCTATCCGGTGACAAATAACAAGGTATGTGCAATGGCACTTCGTCTAGAGTGGTAATCAACATAACTTTTGTCTAGTCCATATTTATTTTTGCCTACATTTTGTTTGCAGAGTACCAAAAACATAAGCAATATTACCATTATAACCTTCCTTCATGAAAGACTTCTCTTCTTCTCATTCGTTGTCTTCATTTCTGAAGGTCGTGCCCGTCCTGAAAAGCTTTGATGGAGTCAACGACGAGCTGCTTCCAAGCCACCCTATCTTCAGCTCTTCTCAAAGCAGTCGTCACATTGAGCCCCGTAATGGCCCTGACCTGGTCAGACCAGCGAGTAGGTGAACGTCCGCGTGGTCTTTTTCCATCCACCTTTCCCACTACAACCAGTTTTTCCAGGTTGTCTGGCTGTCTCCGAGCGATGTGACCAAAGTAACTCAGGACTCGTTGGTAGCAGATCGTGGAGAGTCTGGTTTTGATGTTCAACTGCTCGAGAATGGACTTATTCGTGCGCTTGGCTGTCCATGGTATACGCAACATTCTTCTCCAGCACCACATCTCAAAAGCCTCTATCTTTTTCCGATCTACCGTGCGAATTGCCCAAGATTCCGAGCCGTAAAGAAATATCGAGAATACCAAAGTTCTCACGAGTCTCTTCTTTGTTTTATTGGAGACATTTCTGTTCTGCCATATCCTCGACATCTTGCTCATAGCAGCCTTGGCCATCTGCGTACGCCTCCGAATCTCCGCGTCGCAGCCTCCCTGATCACTGATTAAGGATCCCAGGTACACAAATTCACTCACAAACTCCAGATCCACAAGTTCTCCCGTGCGTGCGATTAGTCCAGCTCGGTCGATGATCATCACTTTGGTCTTTGATCTGTTAATCGACAATCCTACCATCTCGCTTTCACGCTCAACTCTCGCAAATAGTTCCGCGAGTTCGCGCTCTGAGGATGCAAACAAAGTAGTGTCATCTGCGTACCGGAGATTGCTGATTTTGTTGCCACCTACCGCGATGCCTCCCTCCCACTCTTCTAAAGCTCTCCTCATGATGTATTCGCCATATATGTTGAAAAGAAGAGGGGACAGTATACATCCTTGCCGCACTCCTTTTTCAGGCTTAAAAAGTCCCGACACCACATTATTGACTCTAACCATCGACCCTCCATCTTCGTACAGGTTTGCAATCAATGCTGTCAAGTGGGAGGGTACTCCCATTTCCTTGAGTATTCTCCACAAGCAGTCCCACCTCACACAATCAAACGCCTTGGAATAGTCTATAAAGCACAAGAGCATTGGAACATTAAACTCGCGGCTCTTCTCTATCATTTGCCTCATGTTCACAATTTGCTCTCTTGTGCCTCGACCCTTTACAAAACCAGCCTGCTCACTTGGTATTTGTCGTTGTAGGTAAGATTGGAGCCGTCCGTTAATTATGTAGAGCATTATCTTGCTAGCGTGGGATATGAGTGCGACCGTCCGGTAGTGCCCGCAATTCCTTGTTGACCCTTTCTTGTGCAGTGGTATCAAGAGAGACTCCTTCCAGTTCTTAGGCCATTTACCCGTTCTCCATAGCTGGTTACATAAATCCCGTAAAAGCCTAACACCTCTGTCTCCAAGACTTTTCAGCTCTTCGGCGAAGATGCTGTCTCCTCCAGCTGATTTATTAGGCTTCAGCTTTTTCAGCGCACTTTCCACTTCAGATTCTAGGATCTCTGGCTCTAAGAAAAGGTTCTCAAACTGGGTTACCGGCTCATCAGATCTCCCCGTATCCTTATATAGGGTTTCGCAGTACAATCGCCATCTCTCCGTGACCTGGTCTATTTCCGTCAGTAAGGTCCCCTGTTCATTTTCAATAGCCCAGGTCTTAGGCCTGAACTCTCGGGTAATACTCTTCAATTTCAGAAATAGATCTCTTGTATGCAGAGACTGCGCGTGTTCCTCGATATCCAGACATACTGAGTTTAGATATTGGTTGTAATCCCTGCGGCAAAAACGCTGAACCCTTGCTGATAGGAGCTGATATTGAGCTCGGTCAGTGTCGTCTCTGGCTGTCAGTAGGTGTTTCCTCTCCTTGATCGCCGTCCATGTGTCGTCAGTAATCCACGTCTTCTTTGGACGATCAGTGTCCTGACTTTTGACTTCTGACCGAGATTGGAGAATCATCTGTTTTACTCTAGTCCAGTCTGTGTCTACGTCAGCACTGGGATCCACCTCAAAATTTGCGGCTTTACTACTGAAATTTTCTTTAAAAGCGGAGAGTGTCGCCTGGAAGGGTCGATTTTGCTGCTTAACTGTGGTTCTCGGTAACTTCTTCAGTTTGATGGTCACTTCTGCCACCAAAAGCTTGTGATCACTTCCGCAGTCTGCACCAGGGTATGTCTTGGTGTTGGTTATGCAGGATCTCCATCGCTTTGCGACTGCAATATAGTCGATCTGATTTCTGAAGCGATCTCCTGGCATCACCCAAGTGTAGAGACGTCTTGGGTGGTTCTGGAAACAGGTGTTCATGATAGTTAGGGAATTCTCCGCGCAAAATTGCAGCCACATCTCACCTCTATCATTCCTATCTCCAAGACCATACTTTCCTACTACTTCTCTTAGGTGGTCCTCCCGATTTGTTGAACCGATCTTTGCGTTCAGGTCTCCCATCAAAAGAGTAATGTCTCTTCTGGGGCAGCTTTTAATAGTGTCCTCTAGCTGTCTATAAAAACCCTCGATCTCTGTTTCAGATGACTGAGAAGTCGGTGCATAAACTACGACCAGGTTCATGCGACATGGTTTTGTGTTTATTCGCATAGTCATTATCATTATCCGGTCACTTACTGGATTGTATCCGAGGACAGATTTGTTGATAAGTGGAGACACACTGACGCCCACTCCATTTTTACTTGCGCTCTCTGGTCCGGAAAAGTAAATGGTATGTCCAGAAGCGGTGGCATAGAAACCTGAGCCTCTCATGTGGGTTTCTGTAATCCCTAGAATATCCAGGTGGTAATACTTTTGCTCACTGCCTATGATCTCCACTTTCCCGGGTTGAAGCATGCCCCGGACATTCCATGTCCCAATCCTAATCCTCTTCCGCAGTTGTGGGCGGTTAGTTCGGGAAGATGCGTTGTTGTCACCAGTAGCATCCTGTACGCACTGAGCCTGATGAGTCACTACAGTGGAACCAGTAGCATACTTCACACCATGCGACCTGGAATCGACATGGCGCCGGGTGGTAGCCGGTTCGCATGCCATCGCTCTCTCTTTATTAGACATTTTCAGACAGGTTTCTTGGGAATATAATGCAGTGGTTTCCCATTGCCTTCTGCATCAGTCGTTTTTTGGGGCTATTTGGGCCCAAAGGCTGCTGACACCTCTTCTGCCTGGTTACCCAAGCAGGTGAGTGGTTATACCGCCACAGCTCGGTCGCCATTGCCTCGTTTGTTATCTAGCAGGGAGCACCACGACAGCTGGAAGGCTGTCGTCCCTGGTTGCTTGTATATACAAACTTCCAGAGCGTGCAGGTGAGGTTGACTGGGGCTGACTAGATGTTATTGTCATTCTCCCGTATCTCCCCTTCATTCTCCCGTATCTCCCCTACAACCCGTATCTACCCCATGAAAGACTAGCGATAAGATTTTAAAAGGTAGGTCCCATCGATAGTTATTAGCTAGTTCAGGGATGGCGAACCTATGGCACGCGTGCCTGTGGTGGCACACGACAAAGTATTTTGGGGACGCTATAATGAGGTTATTTAGGATCTAGGTAAATTTTGTTAATTAACAAAGTCAAATGAAGACAAAGACAATGAAGTGCCAGCAAAGTCAGAATTCTTTGGTGGCACTTCATTGTCGTACAAAAAAATATATAATTTAAATGGCATGTTTCCTAATAAAGGTTCGCCATCCCTGAGCTAGTTGAATCTATTTCCAAACTCGTGAACTATTATATTTTCTTCTCTGTCTAAAATATTGTAAATCTAGTTGCAGCGTAGCTGTTCTAAACAAATATAATTTAAAACTTTTTGATGTACGTAATTTATCTAGTAGTAGACACGCTTCGATCGACAATCCATTGAAACACGTAATTACACCACGATATCGTGCGAAAATACCCCGATTCGAACAGTAAAACACCCATAACTTTTGAACGCCTGTACCGATTTTCATCAAACATAGCTATGAACACTCTCGATAAAGTTATCTTTCAAACAAAAAACTCGAATCAAAATTGGTTCATCCATTTAGGAGCTATGATACACAAATATGCAAACACACAGATACACACATCAAACTTATAATTAATACACCTCTTTTTTCGTCAGTTGTTAAAAACTACTAGTTAATAGCTCTTAATGGTATGGCGCCATAAAGGTGAACTATAATAATATATCCTTTCACACATATTTCGGGAGGCGGCCAACCTCGATAAAGATTAGCCACGTACTCTCTGATCTATAACTCTCATAGTCCGATAGGAACGAGATGTGACACGACCGGTGAGAGATTAGTCACAAGATCAACAAGTTAAAGAGATTGCCCAAAGTACGGGGATGTCACTCCGACAATTGCCAATATGTTGGTCTTAGCAGCCAACAATTGGCAATTGATTCCTAAAGGATAAAATTAATAGAACTTTTCACGACCAGCTCTAGACAAGTGGCATTCGATGTCAGCGAATGCGATAGTCGAAATGTCAAAATTTATGACCCTCAGCACTTGCAATCACGAGACTAAAGGCTCAGTTTAACGAACAATAATAACAACACATCAGTTAAATTAAAATCAGTATTGTACAGTCAAGGGCCAAAAGTGCAGTCATACTCTCCCAAAACTCAAATGGCTAGTTTTTGTTGAAGATGGTAAATTATCCACAACTGATTTAATGTTTTGTATAGAAATTGAAATATAAATTATTATAAAAGTTGAAATTCTGCTACCAACAAAAAAATCGCCTTTTCTGTTTTGGTTGAGTGTGACTGCACTTTTGATCCTTATAGTACATATAAATAACCAGTAAATAATTATAGGACTGGATCTAATACTTGACTGAGTGTCACATGTTTAATGCATGTATCCGATTGTTTAACTTGCTACTGTCTGTGACGAAATACCTTTGTAGTACAATTAATAGTCCTGTCCAATCTCAAAGTCAAATGCAAAAGATAGGTGAGACTGTTTGATTTATTTATTTTTTATGCATCTGACATGTTATCTCTCCACCACTTTTAAGTAACAGAGATTTATAAAAGAACATCATTTAATTAAAATACAAGTTTTATTTATGTAATACTTGCGGCGGTGTACCCTCTATGAGTATATATTTATCTGGTTACATAAGAACCTCGTAGCGCAATAAATAATAAGGTCACCCTCTCCGTAGCATCGTCTACTTTATACTTTACTTAAAATTTACTTTGTAAAGTTGGGAGGACTTAGTGGTGAGTAACTTGATCGCGCTCTTCAGTAAAACTATGTAAGTAGCTTTTGTTGGGTGATTGTATGAAAGATATTATATGTATACTGATACATAGGTTCGTTTGTGCTACGTAGAGGTGATTTATTTAATTTTGCAAATTATATGGTGAATGATAACAAAGAATTGTTAAAAAAATATCGTTTAATATCTCTGACTGATGCTAACTTAATAATACTAACACAATAAACGAATAATTCGCTCCTTGTACATACTATTACTAAAGACCTACATAATTTGGTAAATTCGCCAGCATAACAGGCATCGTTCAAATTACACTACGCTCTAGTTAGTGTTGGTTTTACCGACTGTAATCAATGTTTTTGTATGAAAACTAACAACAGTTCAATTTAATTCGAAACTATCATTCGCTCGGCCTTGTATATTTTTATCAACACATTTTTTAGTACACGGGAGATCAAAGAATCCTTGACTCCTGATCAAATCTTCAGCATCATCAAACGTTTGTGGCATATCTCTTTGAGCTGTTTCTGGAAGAGTAAAACTAATTAAAGCACCAGCCAAACTAATAGTGCCAATAATAACCATAGGCAGCCAAGGTTTGTATATTTCAAGATATGCCACAAACGGTGATATTACAGTACCAACGTATCCGCAAATATGTGCAATGGACGTCCCAGAACCTCTTACTGCAGTTGGCAGCATTTCAGCGGTCCACTGCATAGCTGTGTTGCACGCCATGTTTACTGCAAATCTTGCTGCAACTGCACACAACACAGATGCTAGACCACTACCGACGAACGGTATCATAAAACTAAATATACCACTTAAGGCCATCGCAGCAATCATCATAGACTTTCTGCCCGTATAATCTAATAAGAAAGATAGAAGAACTAATGAAGGAAATTCTGTTAAAGATATCACAGTAAACGATAGATAGAAATCGAACTGTAACTGTCCTATGGTTCTGATCAGGGCGTCAAAAATAATCATTGAAAACATATATTCTAAACATGTGAAGATGAAAACCCTGCACAGCACTGGCCTTCTCAACATAGCAATCATATTTCCGGAATTTTTTTTACTATTCAATGTAGTATACTTAAATCCATCAATTAAACTTTGTGGAATCACCTTTTTATTCACACGAGCAATATTTAAAATTTTATTCACTGCTTCGTCAGTTCTTCCCTTTGACAATAACCATCTTGGACTCTCCGGGATGACAAAAGGAGCTATCAGAGATAACAACATGGGTATACTTGTAGCAAGTGCCACTTTTTGCCAGTGTCCGCAAGCCAATGAAATCCATGGCAACGCAATTGCTCCCATAGTGAAGAAAACGGCGAATGACAAATTAGTTAACCTTGTTCTGTATTTTGGTGCAACGTATTCTAATATCAGTAGGTAGGTCATCATCATGCAGTTGTCGTACGACATTCCCATGAAAAAGCGACAAATGGTAAATTCAGTGAAATTATTTACGAATATGGTGGCTACGCCTGCAATGGCTCCGATCATGTTGCTGCATACAGCGGCAGGTATTCTCCCAAAGCGATCAGCTATCCATCCTACCAGAAAACCACCTACGATGGATCCTACGAAGAACATCGATTGAGCAGTAGCTTGGTTGCTGTCTCTCTCGCACACCCACCCCATTTCACTTGCAATTGTTGCATATGCAAATTCTGTCTCATTAAATTCCCAACCATGCTGGCATGGCACCGTATTCCAAGTTTGATTTGATGTTATTCCTGTAGATATCACTTCGGTCCAGTTAGCTTCATACTGCTGACAACGAGAATATCCAAAAGGTGACTCTTTATCTATGGGTATGGCCAGACTTCTTCTTTCCAGAATAGTCAAATTCTGTAATTCTGGAATCATACACCAGTGGTTTGGAGACGTTTCCGTTATGAAGACTTGTGAGAAGTAGGCGAATGCACCAAACACGTAAAATGGGAATGTTGCAAGGAACAAGAATAATTGATAGCGGCCAAATTCACCAGCGGACGAGAGCAGTTCATCGTAGTCAACTTCTGCAGTTTTTTCATTTTCGTCTGTATGACATTTTTCACTGTAATTCTTCGCTTTTCCATCCATTTTCAATTTTTACACGAAAACGAATCGAAATTAAAAAAAACTTAAAAACGCACCCGTCCATAGAAATTATTCGGTAAACTGTGTTATATTATATTTTTAAACGTTCTTATAAAGAATCTTGTGAGATAATAGATAACGGTATAATTACTTTTTTATTTTACATTTTTATAGTTGCTTCAAAGTTATCTGTGTACTGATACGCAAGACGTAATTAAGATTAGGAAATACCAGTACGTGAGTATTGGAGTTTAGTGATGCAATTCCACCGCTGGATCTTTTGGAGTAAATTTTGAACGCAAAAACCCATGATTGCATCATTTTTAGCTTAACTACGGGTTTCTTCAAATAATTAACTATCATAACATGGATGATATCGTTCATCATTTATTGTTGACGTTGTTTTACTACGGAACTCAAAAAACTGTATGAACTGATTGTTTTTCAGTTTTCCAGCGGGACAAAATTGCGGTAGGCCCTGTCCCATAAATATAATCTACTGGCAATAAGCGAGCTCTGTTCGGATTTCACGCTGTAATTGAGCCTGTGACACTGTTCTCATAGCAAGTTTTTTTTTTTTTCAAAAACATAAAAAAAAAAAAAATCGAATGTTCTTTCATGAAAATCAAAACTAAAGGAAATATTTTGACACTTAAATGAAAATTAGTAAAAGAAAAAGTTTATCATACCAATTTCAGAATGTAACCAGGAACCCCGTGAGCACCTAAAAATTGAGTAATAGGAGGGGCCTAGTTTGAATAAAAAATATTATGGATCCTGAGAAAACTAGGACTTATATAGTTAATCTAAGTCTGAAATAGCCAAGTCAGAGAACTGTGGCAGTGGTGTCTCATCCCATACAATGAAACTGTCCCGACGTACTATACTGATTATTTTTTGTACATCAATCGCGTTCGGTCCCGTTCCATGTATCTATCGCCGTGGAACGGAACCGAACGCGATCGATTTACAAAAACTAATCGGTTTAATCAGATGAAAAACGCTAGTTACGTCGTCACGGTTTTTTTGTATGGGATGAGGCATCTGTATGCTAGTATGATATTATCTGTGACTGTGGGGTTCCCAGAGGCGGCTCTCTCACACCAGAGATGGTCAGGTCTTCACACGAAAGATGATTATGGATAATGAATGAGATCCGATATGAGACAAGACTTTAGTTCATACGGAAGGCCCACAAGCTTCAGAGGAATATAAATCCGTCATAAAACCTGCCCCTGCCGTATGGATTGGAATGCTGGATTATGAAAAAGTCAGCTTAAAAAAGATTGTAAGCAGCAAAAATGAGAATTTTGTGGTGAAGTGATGTAATTAAAGAGCTTATAGTGTGCAATGCCAGAAAAGTTCAAAAGAAATTGTTTGGTCTTGGTATGAGCATATAAGAAGGTGGACGGAAAGAAAAAGTGGTTAATATCTAATATTACAACTGCATACATAAGTTTGGTTTGTGTGAGGAATAATTCGAAAGTAGAAGGATTGGATAGTAGCGGTTGACATTAACGGTTGGTGTTGGCTTCTTTCTTATGTACCAGCGTGTTCATGAGAAATTAAAAGTGAACAAGTTGACAAACGCTGAGGTAACACATATTTTTGCCGAGAAATGGCGATCTTCCGTACTTATTTGGGAAATGCCGTCACTAGCTGTAACAAAAGTGCCTGGGTGCTTTATGAATGCATACACTTGCATCCAATAATGTTTTTTACAATCTATCTGATATATTTAGTTTACTCTTGAGCCGAAATGATTGGCAAATCAAAACTAATGAGCAGATGACCATAAAGATAATTCTCCGAAAATATGATGCTTCCAAAACAATGTTCACGCATTATTTTAAGCGAAAGCAACATGACTTGTATATAGTATAATTGATGGGATAATAAATAAAGGTGTAATGGCTCACGATAACATCAGTGACGACACGCTTTCCGATGATATTAATATGACAAAACGCAACTGTAAACTTCCTGTTATGTGGATTTAAAATTCATTTTCATTTACGGTTTAAAATTCTTTATTTCTCAAAAATTACATATCACTTAAGAAGAGAAATAAAATATAAAACAAAACTTAAGCAATTTAAAATACAGATGCGCGTAGACGGTAGGTATTGTAAAAAATAAGAAAATTACATTTCTGGTTAGTGGGTAATTTGAATTAACTTTATCATTCGTGTTAACTAATACGGGCGACAGATTTTAAGCAGATAAAAGGAACGGTTTACATGGAGTGAGTGCTATAATAATATTGGACTCGGAAAAAATTACTTTTTTGTGATGCCTTTGAAAATATGTTGTTTTAATAACTTTTTGAATAGAAATATTGACTTAGTATCTTTTATATGTTTGGGTAAAGTTGTAAATCTGTGCTCCTTGATACAAAATACACTTTTTACCGTAATTAGTTCGCGGTTTATATAGCTGTATATCATGTGCTCGCCTAGAGCTGCGGGTATATATTTGACTGTATGTTGTGATTTTATTTGTGTGTGTATGGTTTTGTTTTTTCGTATTAAAATACATGTGTTATTTTGGTAAATTTGTAAAATATTAAATAATTTTGTCTCATTATTAATTTTCTTATTTGCTTATTCTTTTACTACGGAAGCTAGTATTTCTGCTGGATTTGTTTCTACTTTTGGCTGTATTTTTTTATCTTCTGACTGCGTCAACGGAGTGCGTTGCCGTGGCTGAATACTGGTCCAGGTATTTAACTAAAAACAGTTCGTATGTCTTCGCCACGCTCCGAAGAACATCTTCTGCCTGATCATGGGTAATACAGTTGTATTGTCTTACACAAAAGGATAGAGTATTATATGACATGATATTTGAAGCAAAAGGAATATAAGGATCGAAGCAGGTGGCGTTCTGTAGATAATGTCATGTTTGTATGAGTACTTATATCAGAAAGTTTGAAATTGGCCCTGGTCTTGAAATTTTGTGTGGCAATCAGCTTTAATATAGAAAAATGATGCACAGAAAAGGGAAAAACGCCTAGAGGATACTCTTGAGTATTTATGGGGATGGCTATAAGAGTTGGGTAAGACCAAGGCAACGATGGATAGACGGACGATGGATGGACAGCGTAAAAGATGGTATGTATTTAAGGGTGCGCCTTCTAATCGATTAAAAGAAACGGATTGGAGATGAAGAAATTTATAATGATATCAAATAAATTAAGATATGGTCAAGATAATGATGATGAATACAATGTTTTAAGACTTTGATTAATGCTGAAGCATATATGGGCGGTAAATCTAAAAGTCACAGTTTTAGTCAGAATTGATATTTTTCTTCTTTTTACGTTAGTACTTTATCTTATTCATCAAAAGAAAGATATATAATTTTCTGATAACATTAAACCTCTTGTGCACTGAAGTGCGACATTAAATCAAGAACCGAACAAGCTTATTTGAGGGGTGGCTATGAATATTTCTTCGGTATGAAAATCTCATAGCTTCGACGGGTACTTGATTGTATGAATTCGTAAAGGCAGCAAAATTTGACGTATAGAGGGCAATGAATTTCATATAGTAGAAATTTCTTAAACAATTAATAAAATGTGATATCAACAAAGAATTAGTGGGCTCTTAATTTACACTTGAACAACTTATAAATACTCGTAAAAAGACTTACCGGGTTGTAGATGTCCGATAGGCAGTAACTTCATGTCATCATCAACATCAGCCTTTTAATATTCCCACAGCTGGGATATAGCCTCCTCTCTGTCAAAGAGGGAATGGGCCGTAATCCACCTCGCGGGTTGGTGGATGACTCATGTCTTCGAATTTTTTGTATTTTCTCACGATGTTTCCCTTCACCGTTTTTAGAGTAGTGGTGATAAAATAATTAACACAAAGTAAAGCGCCTGCCTGGGTTCGAGCTCATGATCTACGAAACGTAAGTAGCGTTTACTACTGGGCCAACAGTGCTCTCATCTGACCTTCTAACGTTTAGACGTTACCGCGTCATCACGATTCCGTCATTTTGGTTTAATGATTTGACCGTGGAATGAGCCGTGGATCGTCCGACCGCCTGGATCGTCACCTAAACCAGCATAAACCTCAGTTGCAAAGTAACCGAGCCGCGTTTTAGGGATGCAAGTTGTCTAATCTGTCAAATAGGTAATAATGTCAATATCGTAGCTACTTATCGTTCCGCCTCTTTAAAAACGAAAGAGAACTTTAATAACTTTATAAATAGTCTCGATGCCATTTACCGTGAACTATCGACTTGTCACATTTTTCTCGTAGGAGATATAAATATTGAAAAAACTAGCATTAAAACACTGGCATTCTGTTGCATCTGGATAGGCTTGAAGTCGAAGCCACTTTAACATAGTCGGAAAAAGGGCTGGGCAGATGATGATGATATTGAAAAAACGTCATAATATCAATTAAAACTGTTAAACTCAATCAAATCGACACTGTTTTAAAATCCACGTGAATCAGCGTAATTTCTGATCCGATACGGTGTTTTTGGAGGATATCTACACTCAGAATTGGTTTGATACTGGTTAAAGAAAATAATGTTTTATTTACCCATTGCTGATACAAGTATCTGCTTATATTATATGATGCTACAGCATCATTTTAGCAGTAAGACGTTCTAAGCGTCGCCCCGTCGAACAATCATGTGCTTCTCGCATCCAGTGGATTCTTGCAGCCTTCAGAGGAAAGGGCAGAGAGCACCGACTGAATTTCTTAAGTAAAAAGTCATAATTCGAGGTTTGGCTCTCGTC
Source organism: Orthosia gracilis (assembly GCA_947562075.1). Classification (NCBI taxonomy): domain Eukaryota; kingdom Metazoa; phylum Arthropoda; class Insecta; order Lepidoptera; family Noctuidae; genus Orthosia; species Orthosia gracilis. Next base: position 8,851,869 of record OX387268.1, read on the forward strand.
TATTTCCTTCTCCAGTATTGGGTCAGTTTGAAAAAATATCCATAAATTGAATAAAAAAGATATATTGTGCTTCTACGTTTTTCTTTTTATTAATAGTTGTCTAATTTGTACACTAGTACCTCTGCTGAAAGCGCAATTTTGAGCATCTTTTGAGGATTCAAGTGCTTCTAAAGATAAAGTATCACCAAAAATTAAAACATAGGGCACAATATATTTTTTTTTTTCAGTTTATGGAATTCCATTTAAATTGGTCCAATATTGGAGGAGGAAATAGGCGACAGCCAAACCTCGAATTGACTTTTTACTAAGGATATGCATTCGGATGTCAGCGACCGCCTTTCCTCTTAACTAGGTCATCGGTTCGTCTAGAGGGAGGCCTTCCAACGCTGCGTCATCCAGTACGCGCTCACTACTCCAGAACAACCTACAATGCTACATAACCATTGTAGCCGAAAGATGTCCATCGCTTGGAATATGCCTCTAAGCATCGACACGTTAAGAGATCCAGTGCTTCTCGTATCCAGCGGATACCCGCGGCGTTCGTAATTTTTTTGAATATTTTAATTAAATGGACATCACAGACTTACACATATGGCATTAAAAAAACTAGCCATTCATTTCCGTTATCACACTGTGGCACTTTGATAAGGAACAGCGAGTGGTTTTGTTGACTTAGTATAATGATTGATGATAAGGTGCTTTAGGTATGTTTCAAATTGTTCTTTCGCTGTATTGTAATATGATTTTGAAACAGGAATAAAGGGGTTATCATTAGTTCTTAGAACAAGGTTATATTAATTTTGCGTAAGGCACAAAGGTAAGGTGTGGTGTGGTGTAGTGTGGTTGGGGTTGCCATGTCAAAATCCTGGTTTCATTGTAAGAGAGAAAGAGCACTATCCCTTTTTTACATCCCCATTGACACGTTTTAGCACAATCACATTACCTTAAATTGAAAATGCAAAATAAAGTTTTTATATTTTCATTATCACCATTATCGTCCCATTATCCTAATTACCTGGGTGACCGAAATCTGCTCGTGCGAAAATAGAGAAAACATTATTTTTTTCGAGCAAACGAATTTGCCCAGTTATCAGACCAAGCTAGATCGATTGTTCGTTTCCAAAAATTCCTATATTGTAAATTTTATCGAAATCTTAAGAGCTCTTTTCGAGAATGTGATTACATAGATATATAGATATATACAAATATTGCTCGTTTAATAGTGTAACAGATGAGTGTCTGTTATACTATTAAACGAGCAATATTTGTATACTTTCCCTCGCAGAACGCCAGACATACACCCATCAGTTTATACCATTCGTCCGCAAACACGTCGCATTCAGGATTGGCAGTCGAGAGGGCATTGAGCATCTTCAAAGCACGACACCCTGGAGATTCAGCTTCAGCTACCGTTCTGGATGACGGTGGTGGGATCAGGTTGTGACGGCGACTCTGACGGTGCCAAACGCTGTTTGCTGGGCGCAAACAGTTGGCAGAAAAGGTCATGGTTGCTCAGGGCAGTCAATACGTCCGCTTAGAATCTTAAATGCTACCGCAAGCTGATCATAGCCTCTCCTCACTTCCAACGAGTTAAAATCCAAATGATAATTCGTTGGGTAAATATAAGGGAAAATCATTAAATGATAAGAAAAGAGAACGCTTACACAGATTTAGCCCGCTAAACACGTAATTATTAACGATATCAAAATAACACAGAATTTTACTGCTTAGTATCGGCCAGTAGTAAAATTCTGCGGTCTTATTCGTAAAACACATCCAAAATAGAAAATAATGGTATATTAGTTTGACGTTGCTCTGTGTAGTGATGTCAGACATTGATCGTGTATCTACTCCGCTAATTGACTGTGCCGATGATCCTATAGCTTGCTACAGCCATGAAAAACCTCCTACCTACGCACACAAATACAAGTAATGAAGGTTAACTGACGGCGTCCTGTTTCTTCTAACCAACAAAATGAAAATGCTGTAAAATTCCACTCCTTTTTACGAGCTTTTTAGCACTTTCTCCTGTCCGGCAGGCCTATTACGTTTCTTTTGCAAGAGCAAAACGATAGCGATTATTGCGCAATAATTGCTCTTCCATACAAAAGTTTTAGAGCTGTTGGCGGTTTTTTTTTTAAATAAGTGCTTTTGAAAAACAACGAGGGATTAGCAAACAATTGTGTAGGACCTACCATACCTACACTGCAGGTAATGCCGACTTTTATGACATAAAGCGTTTGATCGCTATCGTTTTGCTCTTGCAAAATATACGTAATAAGCCTGCCGGAGTCTGTAATCAAACCTTGTAAGTTCAATTTGATCTATTTTCTAGTGTGCGATTGAGCTGAAATTTTGAACACACGTTTGTTTTCCGTGACAATAGAATTTATAGTTTAAAAGCTTCTTTAAGTAAAACTATTTTTAGTAGACAATACTGCATTCTTGTTTGAAATTTAGAATTGCGAGTAATACCTTAGTTTTTCAGCAACTTCTGAAACTTAAGGCGTATATGTACAATGAAACGTTTTGCCGGGATAAACAGGAACCAAGGGCTTTCCGATTTATTTAAAAGATTCTTTTTTCAAATTCAAAATGATTCCTTAGTTGGCATTGGAAATAGGTTTCTCAAAATGTAATAAGAATGAACCTAAGTAGGTACCTATTGAGATCGATAGTACGTAAAACATAAAACGGGCGAAAAGCGAGAGTATATTCAATTATCTTTCCATAAGGATTGGAAAAGTAGTCGGCAATATAATATACCTATTGTAATAACATGATTTAATAATATAGGTATCATTCACTGATTTATTAAACTACAATATTTTTCTCTTATTTACCAATTATTCTAACACTTATTACACCATGATTCTATGCCGCAAAAAATATAAAACCGAATTCTTATTCAAACAGTTTATTTTACCGATGGATTCATGATTTATTAAAGCATGGGTGTAAGTTATACCAGTCCTTTAAAAACGTCGTCGTCACAAATCTATATAATAAAAAAAAAACGATAACGTTCCTAGTTTAAATAAAGATTAGTGTTACAAAACTGGATAGACCACTAAATTCTGACACTTCATTGACTATACCGCGGAGTACGTTGATTGTTTAAATTAAGAATATTAATTTACCTAATTATCAAAATAAACCTGCTATTTTTAACATTACATACGTATTTGACTTTCAACGAAATGACAAGGATATTAAACATTACTGAATAGTTACTAAAATAAACTTTAGGATTTAATTAGATCATTAAACTTGTTTGACTGTCTCCGAAAACCTCATACTTATTATATTTATTTCTTATCACAAGAAGAGGCTTAGTTCGCATGTTTAATTTTTTGTACAAAAATGTAAGATCAACATGTCAATAAGAATTTTATGTTCACTTCTTTATAACGCAAATATATTAGTGCCGCATAAAACACAGACATTGGTACGGAAAATATCATTAATTTATCAACGTAAATAGTTGAGCTGATTTTTATAGTAAAATCTCTCCATAGTATAATGGGCCACATTGGAAATGAATCAAAACATTATTCACGTTTATTCAAAGTATTCACAGATAAAATGTCAAAAACTTACCGCGAATGCGTGAAAACACAAATCATTAACTGGTGCGCGAAGGTTTAGTAACAGTTCTCTTTACAAACTTTTCTTTTTCTTTTTAAAGTTTTTAAAAAAGTTGCATGCGTTCGGATAAGCGACGGAGCGCGGCCGCGGTTATTATGGTCATCGCGGTGAGTGTGTAGCGATGGGCGGCCCACACCTCTCTTGCGTAGGCATGCGTGTTGCGCCCTTTCGGTGGACCAAACCTTTCAAAGGTTTCTTGATGGACGGAATCGGACAATTGTCTCAAAGTCAATGAAATGAGCATTTGAATACCTATTGTATTGTTATTATACGTAACAATTGTCTTACGGCACCGAAATTTTGCGGCATATTTATGTTTAAGACTATGAGCTTGTGTTTTTCTAGTTATGTAAAATTAGGTATCTAACCTGTATACTAAAAAAGTATGAATTTGTTATATTATTATGCCGTAACTACTTACTTACAACTACTTGTGTACTAATAAAATCTGAAAAACTTATTTCCTTAGCCATAGATATTATTTCGAGCACAGTTAACGAGTATAGATTTACTTACTGATAATAAAGCTTACTATTCTATTCATATTTTAATGGTATGCTACTTATACTTATATTGAATACAAATCTATTTGTTTCAGGAAAAATCTGTACAGCACCATCTTTGAGAAGTTCGCGAAACTTTTTAGCAAATTGCTCCGCGTACGACTTGTGATGTTTCTGACGTAAACTATGACGAAGGAAACAGTTATAATTAGATCAAGTTAAAATCTTCCGTCTTTGTTATGTTGTCTGCTACTGTCTTTTTCATCATCATTACCTTGGGAAAATAAAAGCCAGTTCTAAAATAGTTGACTTTTAATTACATGAAAAAGTACGACGTGATCATTTTATATAAACACTAGCCGTTGCCCGCGACTTTGTATGCGTAGCATTAGTACCGAAGTAGTATTCGAAAATAGCCATTTTTTTATATCACGCAAAAATATTGTAGGTTTTCATTACTAAGTTCCAGCCCCCATTTCTACTCCTTTAAGGGTGATTTCTGGGATGAAAACTATCCTATATCCGTCCGGGTCTTAAACTATCTCCATACCAAATTCCATATAAATCGGTTCAGCGGTTTAAGCGTGAAAAAGTAACAGACAGACAAACAGAGTTACTATAATATAAGTATGGATACGTCACGGAAAGACTACGTTTCGACAAGGTAAAATTTCAGCATCTTCTATCTTTAAAAAAAACTTTTTAGAAAAAAATACCACCGACTTCCAAATAAAACAAACATCAAAGAAAAAAATAACTTTATTTTTGGAAGTCGGTGTCTTTCATAAGTACCAATTAATTGCGTTATGGACACCGACTTCCAAAAATAAAGTGATTTTTTTCTTTGTAGTTTGTTTTATTTGGAAGTCAGTAGTATTTTTTTGTAAAAAGTTTTTTTTCATCTTTCACGTTTTAGTTGTACCTGCCTAATAGGCAAGTTGTTTAGTAAGGTACCTATAACACCAGAATAGATTATCCTAATATCATGAAACATGAACATAACCGGTGAAATGAGAGATCTGCGTATCCCATAAGAGCGTACTGGCGTGATGTTATGTTATGAAATAGTATAAACAATAAACAGACATGCGATTGCAGCAATCCCGAGAGATTCGCCGTTATTAATTGAAGAATTCTGTCGTATATCTTCGAAGTTCTTCATCAAACTTCACCAAATTAAAATGGGACCAATTCCGAAAAATACTCTTTCAAACAAAAAAAGAATTTTCGAAATCGGTCCACAATTGACGGAGATAGCGGTGAATAAAACATACATAATGTCGAACATAGAACCTCCACCTTTTTGGGAAGTCGATTAAAAAAAGGGCAGGTACCTCAACTGTTGTAGCTACAGGGAAACAGTGTTAGCCTGGAGTGCATCTATACGGTTTGATCTACGTTAATCGCTAAATTCGGTGTTTCACCAGTAAGACTTGGGAAATCTTAAGATTTACCTCAGAAACTGGTAAATCTTGAATAATTTGTAAAGCCAATGATATACTATGATAAGAAATGATGAGAACAATTAAGGTTGCCCTAGTCGACGACACTAACTTTTTGTGCGCGGGGTTAAAATGCATGTTATCTCATCCGACAACACGTGCAAAAGAGAAAGAAGCTAGTTCGCGTACGATTTAGCACTTTTGCAAGTTGGTAGCGAAATGGATGTTGATTTAGGACGAAAACGAACGTGCGCAATTTTATAAGCAGACCTTTCTAGATACGACAGACAAAGTCTAGATATCATGAAAAAACGACCAAATGTTTATTTTCAAAATAAAAATTATTTGCATTGTTGAACTTCTAATCTATCCCTATATGGTGGCTGTTTTGCAATTTTCCTTCTTCTTATGGTATTTATTTCCGCCCAAAGATGCGTTAAAACTAGTGTTGAAATATGGTACTTTCGACGCTCATAACTTTCAAATATTTTTTTTCCTTTTTGTTTCCATACAGGGCTAGATAATGATGAGACGAATTGATAACATTTTTTATTTTTAAAGTGCATCGTCAAACAGTGGACTAATCGCCAGAATACGTTTGTATGGAAGAATGATCGACTAGTGTAACCTTTAGGACAGATTGATTAGCTTAACCAAAGTAAGTAGGTATTACATTTGTTAGACGATTTTTTTTGACGAAGTCCACTAATTGAATCACAAGTACTTGTTTAATTTTTTTCTCACATACAATACGTAATATACAAATAATACCAGCCTATTGCCATCCCACCGTAGGGCAAAGGCCTCTTCTCAAACAGAGAACTAATGGGACATAATTAAAATAATATATAAGTACCAGTTGTCCCAAAGGACTAGTGGGTAACTTATAAGTCCAGCCTAATTTTGTACGTGAATTCATCAAGGCAAAGCGTTTGCACGCCATCAATCAACCTATCACATGCGAGATGAATGACGTGTGGTTGTTCGATTGATGGCGGTCATGTTTTCTTTCACCAATGTCAGCGATATCCAAGATAAACTTAAGAAGTACATAATATGATTTGAAAACAGTCACATTGGTACTTGCTGGGATTTGAACCCATAAACTCAAAATGTGAGAGGCATAGTCTTAGCCAATAGGCGACCACGACCTACTCGTACAGTATATAAAACTGACTTAAATTTGTTGAATTCGTGCACGGCTTCAAATTGACATTTGGAAAAAAAAGTTCCCCAAGAATCGCCACTTCGATCGGTCTTGTTTCTCGCAAATAATATCAAGATTAAATAATAGGTTTGCTAACGTATTATTCTTTTTTTATCCTTGATATTCTTTTTTATCTTTGATATTCTTCTATTCGGTCCTTTGAAAGGCGTATCGGGGGCCGAAACCAACTCGCAGAGACCTTGTTAGACATGTAGCATGCAATGTGACAACGAGCGATATTTTTTGTTGATTGTTTATAGTATTTTTTTTATTAATTCATAACTAACATTCGATTAAGTACCTATAATTTCAATTTTGGAGTATTTTTTTTGTTGATTTTTTGAACCATGAAATGTTCACAACATTTTCATGGTCTGAGTCAACCCTTATTTTTACGACAGGGGGATAGCAATCTGTTTCTTCTAAGCTCAGGTGACTTCTTCTCTTATCTAGAATTACAGTACTGCACCTACTAACTAGATTAAAAACCAAAATGCCTGTCTCACTTAACCGTGCAATGTACCTAGTCCTAAGTTTATGAATAAATATACTAAATTTAATTTATTAATTAATTATAAGGGCCACCCACGGCCAAATCCCGACTGGTACAGGACTATTACAGAATAGGAAAACAAAAAAAAAAATTGGGCTATGGGTTTGGGAGATTTCGTGGATCGATTACCTAAAACTATACAAGGCCAGCAGGCTGTAGGATGACTTGCACACTCAATTAATGGGCCCCCATAAAGTGTCACTAGCACTTAGGTGACGTAACGCCAAGGGACAACAAATCCGGAGGTGCTACAGGAGTGAAGAGGTATAACCACGGGTATCATCACAATCCCGGAAGTATGGTCAAGATCCCTACCAGCAACGTGCATCTGGACTGAGGGCCCATTTTTCAAATCCTTGCGTAACGAAATAAGACTTAAAGGGAAATTAGTTAAAAATAGTAAAAACTTAAAGCAATGCGCCTAAAATTTCTTAAACGTGAATTAAAACTGTTATGATGAAATTACTTGGGCCCTCAATCCAGACGCTTGCATAAACTGGCATACCCTAAATCTCAGAAAGTACTATCTCTGGGTTAATCATTTTAACTTAGGAATTTAGTTAAGAATTTCTTAAATATTTTAAGAAATTCCCAAATCTGTAAAATATGACATTACAGATTTATGGCGATATATGTATGGCCCTCAATCCTTTAATGTCTTTACCGAGGAATCTGCAAAACATGAATTTATCTGAAGAAATACATGAATAGGACTGTAATATACTTTGCTTAGATACCTCTGTGAATTAGTTAAAAAGAAATAATGACACAAAAGTGAATTGTTAAAAAGTAAATGAGAATCGAATTTCACTTAAACGTCTGAACTGAGAGCCCAATATTTTCGGCTTTATTGACTAGGCTCAACCTCATAGATTAAGTCAAATTAAACTAAGTTTTTTTACTATTTTTAACTAAAATGTCACATATCGTCCGTTCTTCTAAATGCAATACATTAAGAGAAAATTGATTTTTATTTTTTTATAGGAGAAAGTTTTGTAGTGTACACATGATTTTGTTACTTTTTGGACTGATCAGTATATATCCTCATATAAGCTATTTATTAAGCGACTAAAGTAAATATTTATGGTTTGAACTGTCGGAAGCGACTGTGTTTTTTGTGGTGCAATATTTTGAAGGAAACACAGTGCAATTGTCAGGCAAAGCTATTATTGCATGGGTCCTTTTTGGGCGAGGATAAGACAAATGAACGTCATTCTTGGTAATGTACCGTAACAAAGTAACTAATCGCATTATGTAATGGAGAATAATGTTAAATATTTTGTTTTTATTACACTAGGCACGTATTTTGATGTACACGCACAATCTGTAACTATAACGATGGTAATACTCTTCCAAGTTTTATCATCAATTTACCACTGATCAATGAAAAATAACTTTCTTTTTCGAAGTCGGTGTCCATAACGAAAAAATAGGTACTTGCCAAAGACTTCGAAAAAGAAAGTTATATTTCACTTTGTAGTGTTTTATTTGGAAGTCGGTAGTATTTTTTTGCAAAAAAGTTTTTTTTTAGTTGTACCTACCTAATAGGCAAGTTATTTAGTAAGTTACCTTAACGCCAGAATAGATTAGCCGAATATCATGAAATTTGAACGTAAAGGGTGAAATGAGAGAATTGCGTACCCCTCAAGAGCGTACTGGCGTGATGTTATGTTATGAAATGGTATAAACAATAAACAGACATGCGATTGCAGCAATCCCGAGAGATTTCCCGTTAGTTATTGAAGAGTTCTGTTGTATATCTTGGAAGTTTTTCATTAAATCTTCACCAAATTAAAATGGCACCAATTTCGAAACATAGTCTTTCATATAAAAAAAGAATTTTCAAAATCAGTCCACAATTGACGGAGATATCGGTGAATATACATAAAAAAAAAACATACATGAAGTCGAACATAGAACTTCCTCCTTTTTGGTAAGTCGGTTAAAAAGATAGATTGATCTTTGCGACAGCTGTCAGTATCAATTCAGTAACAATAGCGCTTGTGACAGGCTAACAATAACGTATACGTCAGTTTGACATACGTCGCAGACATCAAGCTATCTTTTATGAAGTATAAGTTACTTTTAGGAGTCTAATATAGTCTAGTCCCAATTGCCAAGAAATTGGAGTTTACGCGCAGCCGTAAACTCCAATTTCTTGTCTCTTCTGTTAATATGCACTTACTACCGCTAGATGCTACTCACATGGCTCCTCACTCTTCTCCTTCTCTATAAGATCTCATTCTAATTTCCGACCCTAACTAAGTAGGCACACATGGACAGCTTCCTTCTCCTTTTTCCTACCATGACCTCATTTATCTTTCCTACAATATTCGACCTCCTAAACGCAAGGCCAAATTTCTTTCTCTTCGTTCTTTTAAAAACATTGATTTGGAGCGTTTGAGAGCTGATGCGGGTGGTATTGACTGGTGTCCTGTATACGCCTGGGAGTATATGGACACTATGGTGTAAATATTCAGCAAGACAATGTTGGATTTATATGAGGCACACGTGCCCTTAAAAAAGGTGAGGGTCAAACATCTTCCTGCACCATGGCTATATCCAGCAATAAAAAACCAGATGGCTAAGCGAACAAAGCCAAGTGCCTGTACAGAAAGTGACTGACTAGGGAAAACTGGGACCTTTATAAAAGGATGCGAAGTCGCTGCAGTCATCTGTGTAGGAATGCGAAAAGGCACCACATTCCAACTCAATTAAAAACTTCAACCCAACAGTCTTTAAAAATTGCCATACTTGTGATGGCAATTTTTAAAGACTGTTAGTATTGGTTAAGCCTCTAGCAAGAGTTCTTCTGATAAGAATGAGCCTTAATGCACACTTTTCTAAGGCCCCATTACCCTCGATGACCATGTTAAATCTTCCACTCTCAACGATCTCTTTAATCTTCCTTCGCCAGCAAATACTTCTTTCTCTTGCCACCAAATTACTGAAAAAGACATTAAGAAATGTATCCTTTCCATATATAACATAATAGTAACAAATTGTTTGTAATTAAATTGATGTTACGATTATCAGACTATTTTTAGATTACATAATATAAGTGAAGTAAATAGTTTTCATAAATTTATATCGATTGTGTTTTATTCATCGAAATGAATTTGATTGATTTGCGTATTGCAACGTCTGTGGTGCTGCATATACTGTCCATAGAAACGATGACATATGATATGATTTTCCGTCCCAAAAAGTAACAAAATCATATCTACCCTACATAATTTTCTCCTACAAAAAATTAAAAATCAATTTTCTCTTAAAGTATTAGAATTAGAAGAACGGACGATATGTTACATTTTAGTTAAAAAATAGTAAAAAAACTTAGTTTAATTTGACTTAATCTATGAGGTTGAGCCTAGACAATAAAGCCGAAAATATTGGGCTCTCAGTTCAGACGTTATAGTAAAATTCGATACCCATTTACTTTTTAACAATTCACTTTTGTGTCATTATTTCTTTTTAACTAATTCACAGAGGTATCTAAGCAAAGTATGTTACAGTCCTATTCATGTACTTCTGCAGATAAATTCATTTTTTGCAGATTCCTCGGTAAAGACATTAAAGGATTGAGGGCCCTTGATATATCGCCATAAATCTGTAATGTCATATTCTACAGATTTGGGAATTTCTAAAAATATTTAAGAAATTCTTAACTAAATTCCTAAGTTAAAATGATTAAATCAGAGATAGTACTTTCTGAGATTTAGGGTATGCCAGTTTATGCAAGCGTCTGGATTGAGGGCCCAAGTAATTTAATCATAACAGTTTTAATTCACGTTTAAGAAATTTTAGACCCATTGCTTTAAGTTTTTACTATTTTTAACTAATTTCTCTTTAAGTCTTATTTCGTTACGCAAGGATTTGAAAAATGGGCCCTCAGTCCAGATGCACATCTACCAGCATCTTACTGGATTAACTTCCTTCCTCCGAGCATAGTAGCATAGTCGTATTAATTATTGTTACGCTTTCTTTGAAAAAATCGGGACCCTCCCGGTCCTTTAAAAGGCGTGCGAGGAGCTGAAGCCAACTAGTGAGGCCACGTTATGGTTAATAGGCCCCGTTGCTTATTATTAATTGATTTATGATTTAATTTGGCATTGCTAATTACGATTACAGTAAAACACTAGCATGATTTTAAAATGTTTTCAAATGCTTTTGACAAGTAATGTTTTAAATCATGTAAATAGTAGCAGTGTTTGAATCATGTATTCTTTTTTGTGAGATTTGTGGCATGTAAATTATTTCAATGAAACCATTCAAAAGGTTCTTTTGAATTGTCAAGCAAAATATGAAGCTAGTTTTACACTCACAAAGAGTCACTAGGTCTTTATGGAGAAGAATATGAAAGAAACTTCACGAACACTCTTTTCCATCATCAAAATTTATAAAATTACTAGTATTTCTTCATCATAGGTTTCTTCTAGGTAAGCGTGCTACATTATCGACCACATTATCGCTTACCATCAGATTTTTGTAAAATTACATCCAAACTAGCAAAGTTATCCTGAAACGCGTACTTTCTAGGCTATTTTGACTTATAAAGTTCCGATTATGGCATCAATACGAGTATTGGCTACTGCGCTTTTAACAGCATAAATAAATGCTGTTTTAACTTAAGTACATTAACTACTATAACTTTACCTTGTAACCGTTTATAGGAACATATTGTTTGGCTATTTTTAGCCTAAGACTTATAAAAGCATACCCCAAGAGTAATTGCACTTATGAGTACATACTCCGGTAACGTAGGCTTATAAGCACTTATAAGAGAACACCTTTGGGCTTTCATAAACTTATGACTCTTATAAGAGCCAATACCAGGAGTATATACACTGAGGAGATATATGCGCTTGCTTATAAGAGAACACCTACGGGCCGATTATAATCTATTGACTCTTATAAGAGCCAATACTAGAAGTATATATGTCATGGACCAAGTGATTAATCAGGGCAGTATGTAAAATGCCCGGGCCATTATGAATCTAATCAAGTCAAATCGGGCAATGTAATGAATACTGATTTAAACTTCTATATTTATCACATTGTGTTCATTATGAATACTGCTAAGTAACGGTTGGGCAATTCGATAATTGTGGTCAATGAATTATTTCAAGAACGAGCGAAGCGAGCTCGGAAGTTTAGGCACCCCGACACGGATAGTTTAGATTCGTAGGAGATGACGGGAGCTGAAGCAAGCAAAGCGCGCGAACTCAGTTCTCGTCATCTGCTTCATGTGTTACTTTAGACCCTGCAGTATTATTCATCATTGTAAATAGGATCGTAAAATTGAAATGTTACCTACGTATCGTTAATATCTACGTTCTCACTCTGTGCGCGGCAAGCGGGTCGTTGACTGCCCCAGCCCCAGTACCGCTGGCGGAAGAGGGAAGAGGCATACTAGAGACTAGGCAGCAGCGTTTTATGTGCACTTAATAACAAACTGCGATCAACAACCAACCTGCCAAGCGTGGCGATTATGGCAAAACTAATCCCCCTAAACCGATGAATAGCGCAAAAAAAATTGCCCCTAGCCTGTCTACCTTCGACTAAGGTAGCGGTCGAGGTTACGGCGTGGCAAAGGGTACAAAGAATCCCCGGACAGGATCCGCGTCTACCAGAATACAAACCGACGATTGGCCCTGGCAACATTTAACACGCGTACACTCCGAACCGACGAGAAGGTTATCAAACTCGAGGAAGAATTGAGTGGCTTACGATTGAGTATCATAGGGTTATCTGAAATCCGAAGAGAGGGGGAGAACTCCATAATCTTTGAATCCGGTAACCTGCTCTACTTCCGAGAGGGTGACCGACAGTCCCAGTGTGGTGTCGGGATTATCGTCCACAAGTTCCTTGTGGCCAACGTAGTGAGAATCGAGAGAGTGTCGACCAGGGTGGCGTACCTTAAACTCAGAATGTCCTCAAGGTATTCGCTGAAGATCATACCCCGGTCTACACCCCGACCTTGGCACACACGGCCGACGACGAAGGAAAGACCTTGTATGACGACATTTACAGAGCGTTGCATGGTCATAAAACTGTTTCATGGGGGACTTCAACGTGAAACTGGGTAAACGAGATGATAATGAATTGTGGGTGAGGCAATTTGGATTTTGCCGACGGAAGCACCGGGGTCACCTACTGGCCAGTTTTATGGTGAATGAGGGCCTCTATATGATGAACTCCTTCTTTAGTAAGCGTGAGCACTGAAGATCATACCCCGGTCTACACCCCGACCTTGGCACACACGGCCGACGACGAAGTAAAGACCTTGTATGACGACATTTACAGAGCGTTGCATGGTCATAAAACTGTTTCATGGGGGACTTCAACGTGAAACTGGGTAAACGAGATGATAATGAATTGCGGGTGAGGCAATTTGGATTTTGCCGACGGAAGCACCGGGGTCACCTACTGGCCAGTTTTATGGTGAATGAGGGCCTCTATATGATGAACTCCTTCTTTAGAAAGCGTGAGCACAGGAAGTGGACCCGGCAGAGCGCCGATGGCGCATTGCACTTCAGCAGCTCGATGTACCGGTAGTCGATTCGACAGCTTTGGAGAGACTGCAGTACAGCCCAAGTCACGATCAAATCGAAGGCTTTCTCTAAGTCCACAAACAGTTAGCAAAGAGGCAGGTTATACTCTTCGGTCTTCTGTATTACCTTCCGCAGCTTATGTATGTGGTCTTTTCGAAACCGGCTTGTTCAGGAGGCTAGAAATCGTCTTACCTGCGTGCGAGACGATCCTTGAAAACAACTAGTAAACATGGTTAAGAAGTGAGATGGGCCTATACTTCTTCAATTGGGTATTGTCGCCCTACTTGAAGATGAGTACCACCACACATCTGCACCATGCCCGTGGCAGTGGGCAGGGCATATTGCTGGCAAAACGGATGGCCGTTGGGGCCGAAAAGTTTTAGAGTGGCGACCGCGTACCGGAAGACGCAGCGTTGGAAAGGCTCCCTATAGGTGGAGCGACGACTTGGTCAAGGCTGCGAAAGTCCGGTGGATGCGAAACATCAGTGTGGCGACGCTTGGGGCAGACCTATGTCCAGCAGTGGACGTCTTTCGTCTGAAATGATTATATTAAACAATTCCTTAAATTTCATAGAGCTATTTTTTTGCAATTTATTTATTTATTTATATATACTTTATTGTACACCAAGATAAAAAACAATACATACAAAAACCTTAAAATAAACACAAACATACAACAGACGGCCTTATCGCGTTCTGCGATCTCTTCCAGGCAACCCAGAATGGAAAGAGATAGCCTGGACATGACATGGGGTTGCACTTGGTGCAATTTTAAAATTAAATAATAATTTAAAAACATAGTAAGCACAAAATATATACATAAATACATACATACATATAAATATACAGGCAAGAAAACAATACAGCTTCAACAAGTGTGTAGTGTTCCTTTACCAGTCTTTTAAAGGTCGGTAGTGATTGCGCGCTTTTAATTGTTAAATGCAATGCGTTCCATAGACGAGCGGACAGGACAGTGAAAGATTTGTCTAGGAAGATAGTGGAATGCATTGGCATTTTAAGTTTCATGTTATCCGATGACTTAAGAACTTTCGTGTGGGAGTCACATAAAAACTGAAATCGGCTTTTGAGGTAAAGAGGGTTAGACGGGCAAAATAGTATTTTATACAGGACGGAAAGAATATGAGCATTCCGGCGAAGGCGAATTGGCAACCACTTGAGTTTCTTGCGGAATTCAGAAACATGGTCATATCTGCGCAAACCAAATATGAACCTTATACAAAAAATTTGAAGTCGCTTAAGTTTATCAAGTTGTACTTCAGTGAGGTCAAAATAGCTGGCATCAGCATAATCAAGGATGGGTAGATGGAGAGATTGTGCAAGCGCAATCTTAGTAGCAGTCGGCAGAAAATTACGCAGTCTTCTCAGAGATCCAGCAGATGCGAATAGCTTGTGGCTAACTTCCTGTAACTGTGCAGTCCAAGAGAAGTTCCTGTCAATGAAAATCCCCAAGTTCTTCACCTTCTCGCTAACGGGTACAACAGAGTTGTCAAAACAAACTTGGGGGAGAGTCGTCCAGTCGATCCTTGAGACCAACCTTGAACTGCCCACCACCAAAACTTGCGTTTTTGTAGGGTTCACCGTAAGTCCATGCCTCTTGCTCCAGTCGCATATACGAGCCAGATCACTATTTATTTTTATTTATTTTATTTATTTATATACACTTTATTGTACACCATAATATACAAGAAAGAAAGAAACTTAATACTAAAACATACAATGGGCGGCCTTATCGCATTCCGCGATCTCTTCCAGGCAACCTGGAATGGACAGAGATTACCTGGACATGACATGGGGTTGTCAGTGGTGCGACAATTCTAACAATGAACACAATATAGAATAATACTAACAATACTATATACAATAATACTAACTAGAAACGCAAATACATATATATGCTAAATAATAGATACATAAATATATACATAATTAATATATAAGCAATGAAAATAAATGATGTACGACATTCATAGCACATTATGTCAAAAAACCAAGAGCACATCACAGCGATAAATAATGTTCTTTGATGAGTTTTTTAAATACAGGCAACGACTGAGCACGTTTTATTGGGTCAGGCAATGCATTCCATAGACGAGCAGCCTGGACAGTAAAAGATTTATCCATGAAAGTTGTGGAATGCATTGGCATTTTAAGTCGCAAGTTATCTGATGACCTTAGAGATTTCGTGTGGGAATCGCAGATAAACTGAAAACGATCCTTGAGGTAAAGAGGAGTGGAAGGAGTAAAAAGCACATTA
This sequence comes from Orthosia gracilis, assembly GCA_947562075.1. Lineage (NCBI taxonomy): Eukaryota > Metazoa > Arthropoda > Insecta > Lepidoptera > Noctuidae > Orthosia > Orthosia gracilis. The sequence continues at coordinate 8,868,051 of OX387268.1, forward strand.
AACAAAAGAGAAAGAATATGAGCATTCCGGCGAAGGCGAATTGGCAACCACTTGAGCTTTACGCGAAATTCGGCAACATGGTCATATTTGCGTAAACCAAATATGAACCTTATACAAAAATTTTGAAGCCGCTCAAGTTTATCGAGTTGTTCTTGAGTAAGGTCAAGATAGCTGGCATCAGCATAATCAAGGATGGGAAGAAGAAGAGATTGAGCAAGCGCAATCTTAGTGGCAGTGGGAAGAAAATTACGCAGTCTCCTCAAAGTTGCAGCAGATGAAAACAACTTGCGGCTGACTTCTTGCAGTTGAGCAGTCCAAGAGAAGTTCTTGTCGATGAATATCCCCAAGTTTCTAACTTTATCACTGAAGGGAATAACTGAATTTTCAAAAAGAACTTGGGGAAGACACGTCCAGTCGATCCTAGAAACCATTCTAGAACTGCCCACTACAATTACCTGCGTCTTTACAGGGTTGACCTTAAGCCCATACCTCCTGCTCCAATCGCAAATGCGAGCCAGATCAAGATTGATGGTAGCTATAGCCTCAGATAGCTTTCCGAGTGGAGCTCGCGAGTATAATTGCAGATCGTCTGCATAAAGATGGTAGGAAGAAATTAGTTCATTCGAGATTGAGTTTATGAAAACTGCGAAAAGTAAAGGAGATAAAACGCCACCCTGTGGTACCCCGGCAGAAGTACTACACCAGGAAGACAACTTCCCTCCGATGTTAATACGTTGCCGACGCCCGAACAGGTAACTACGAAACCAGTCAACCACCGTTGGAGATACATTAAGAGAGCATAGAATGCCAAGCAAAACATCGAAATCAACAGTATTAAAAGCATTACTGAAATCGAGCAATGCCAGGACCGTCAGATTACTGCTTTCCATAGCTGACCGAATATCATCCGTAATGTTGAGAAGAGCTGTGGAGGTGCTGTGACCAGGACGGAAGCCGGACTGGAAGGGATTGAGGAGATTATTTTTGGATAGGAAAGTGCTTATTTGATTATGGATTAACCGTTCTAGGACTTTGGACAGGAATGGTAAAACAGATATTGGACGGTATTCAGAAAAGGATGTGGGATTGGACTTTTTTGGTAAAGGAATTATCTGTGCATCTTTCCATGAGTATGGAAAGACACCGCTAGACGCAGAAAAGTTAAGGACGTGGCAAATGACAGGAAGGATAACGTCCAGCACCGGGAGTAACATTTTACGGCTGATACAGTCACTTCCTACTGCATTGGAAGTAATTGATAGTATGCTCTTCTTAACATCACATGCGGTGAATTGACTAAAAACAAATGGAGCATAACTGGGAGTCGGAAGAGATGAAAGATAATCCAATGTATTCAATTTTACTGTCCTATCGAAATTGGACGAAGCTGTGAAATGATTATTCAATGCATCGACATCTAAATCTTTAGGGATTGACTCTTCTCGCGTTTTACCGACCCCCAATGATCTTAGAAAATTCCAAACTTTGGATGCGTCTCCGTTTTGGACAGAGTTATGAATGTGTTGGCGATTAGCATTCCTACACACCTTGTTGCAGAGTTTGCGGATAGAGGCATATTTGTCCCTATTCGCATCAGTAGGCCGTCGCTTATATTTGGCCTTCGCCGCAACTTTTTTGTGCATTAACTTTTTGATCTCATCTGTCAGCCACGGCGCCGGCAAATGTCTAACTTTAATAGCTCGTACGGGTGCATGAACATCATAAAGCTCGATGAGTTTAGCAGTAAATATATTAACCTGCTCATCGACCGACGTGGAGGCAAACAGAGGAGACCAATCAATATTGCTGGCATCCTCGCAAAGTCTGTCAACGTTCATACCACCAAAATTGCGCTGCATGAGAATTTTGGCTTTAGCCTTAGGTGGACGAATTTTATAAGAAAGAAAAATCAGGTCATGATGCGAAAAGGCGTCGGCTGCACATTGGCCATGCTTAGCCACGCGATCAGGAGAGGAGACAAAAATCAAGTCAAGAAGCGAAGGAGTACAGTTTGGAAAATGGTGAGTAGCACATAGCGGCAGAATGGAAAGATTGCTAGAAGTTGCAACATTAGTCAGAGAAGAAGAGCGATGATCTTTTTTCAGGAGACAAGTGTTAAAATCACCCATGATTATGCTATGACTGTAAGAAGGGACCAGAAGTTCTAGGAGTTTTTCAAAAGATGCGAAGAAATTGATGCGTAAGGAGGGACAATAATAGACATTATATATTTATATATATATATTATATATTATATATATATATTTATCGTCAAGATAGCCTCAGATAGATTACCAAGAGTAATATTAGTCGCGTGAGTCGCGTGTAAATTTGATGATCATCTGCATACAGGTGGTAGGAAGAAATTAATTCGTTGGATATTGAGTTTATAAAAACTGCGAAAAGTAAGGGGGATAGAACGTCGCCCTGAGGTACCCCGGCAGAAGTATAACACCAAGAAGACAAGGTCTTCCCGATGAAAATACGTTGTCGGCGACCAAACAGGTAACTACGAAACCAGTCAACAACAAGCAAGAATGTACCAAGAGTGTCTTTTCAGTCATTTAAGCCATAATCACACAATGTAAATTATAATATTAGGTAGTCCAAGATACAAAAGTTTCGTAAAAAAAACAACAATTTGGCAACTGTGAATCTATTTATTACAATACACATAAAAATAAAAATAAATAACATAAATTATTTTAAAACATGTTAGGTTAGTAAGAGAAATCTATAAATTTTACCTATTATATCATGAAACTTATGTATATCGCTTAAAAAAGCCCGTAATTCTATTAATTATTAACAAAAAGAAATAACAAATACGCCGTGAACATTAGAACCTCCTTATTCACCGATTATATAGAATGTGTCGGCACCACGAGTTCGTCACGAGCTTTTCACTGAAAAAAAAAAACAATATTAGAATATAATTTCCAATCGTAAATCTCTATTTTAGGATAGAGGAATAGACAAAATTTTGTGCATTTAATATTGAGTATATATTTTTTAAATTAGTTTGCGTATGCGTACTACTACTATCATAGTATCATGGTCCATCATATTCTCCACTAGCTGTTGCCCACAACTTCGTCCACGTCAAAACTAAAAAAAAACATGGTGTTTATGGTTTTGGGCAAAACTCCTATTCTTTTTCTATGTGTAAGTTACTCCTATAACATAAGCTATATGCCAGTAAAAGTCCCGTCAAAACTGGTCCAGCCGTTTCAGAGATTGCCCGGAACATACACACAGACCGACAATATTTTTTATATACTTGCATACGCATTTAGTAAAAAGCTGTTATTTTGATATTAAAAACAGAAACTTCAGTTTTGTTACATATTATTTTATTTTTATAGAATTTATATGTAAAGAGATAAAGTCAACGACCAAGTCAAATCGTTTATTTTAATTAGGCCGTTTAGCGACACATTTGAATATCAATAGCCTTTTCCCAACTATATTGGGGTCGGCTTCCAGTCTTAACGGATTCAGCTGAGCACTAGTGTTTTACGTGGAGCGACCGCCTATTTGACCTCCACAACCCAGTAACTGGATAACACGGTACCCCTTGGGAAGACTGGTGTCAGATCTCAAGCTTCTGACTACCCGTAATGACTATCAAAGATCTTCAAATGACAGCCGGGACCAACGGCTTAACGTGGTGCTTTCCGAGGCATGGAGGAAACTCGATATGTTGAAAATGGTCACCCATCCACGGACCGACCTCGTCAAGCGTTGCTTAACCTTGAAGATCGACCCGTGCAGCTGTTACTATTTAGCCATGAGCTTCAGATGAATGTCAATTATCAAAGGAAAACATTTGCAAAGGGAGATTGTTATGGAGAAGAATGGACAAGAAACTGTCACACACTCTTTAAGATCGAAACGTAAGTCAGGTAAGTACTAAAATTACTCTATCTATACGGTTGTGGGGGTTGTACCCCGTATTGGCCTTAAAGTTGTATTACAAAAAACCCGGACATATTGTGTACTATATCTATAGGAATAGTAGGATGGTGTATCGACAGGAAAATAAAATAAAACACATGACTGGACACACATGTGGGTATTTGAGACGGAACTGCAATTCGAACTGAAAGCAATTTTTACCACTGTCGACTTTTTATGGCTTTACGGGATAGTTATGAAATACAGTAATGCTTTTCATTTTAACAATTCAACAACATAATTTGTGTGATTTTTGCTGTCAAGCAGATGATATTTTATTTATTTATCATGTTGTGGATTCAAAATTGTTAGGAGTGTCTTATAAAGTCAATCCATAGTCCAGAGGTCACCAATTACCCACTTTGATTTGGGGTTCGTTTAAGAAAATAATATGACTATCGCGGTCCGTAGGGTTTTAGCCAAATCCCCCCACTCTCATTCTTTACATAGTCATGTGTACCTAACTTTGTTGAAATTGAACTAATAAACTTATATTATGTAAATATAGATGCATTATCAAAGAAAGTATTGATGAGATGATTCGTCCGTTGGCGAATCGAAGGCAGTAAAAACAAAGCGAAGGATAAATGATTAAATTCAGTACTCAAATATCAATACAAGTAAATGTACTACCGTGTACTTTAGGCCCACAAAAAATATGTCGGCTGTCCGGATCCGGACCGCGGTCCGCTATTTGGTGATCCCTGCCTTAGTCAAAGCCTAACCTTTTCTAACTATATTGAGCTATGGCTCCCAGTATAAATGGATGTAAGTGAATTGGTATTCACTTACATCCGTTTATACTTTGAAGTGACTGCATGGCTAATCTCCACAACGCAACAACTGGGTAAAATGATGCTCTCTACAACTCGGAGACTCAAGATAGTATCAGATATTCTAGCTTCTCACTACCAGCAACGACTATCAAAGATGTACAAATTTCATGCGGAATCAACGGCTTAACCCTTTATAGGACGGCTCATTCAAGTGGCCAGTATACAGGACAATGATTTCAAGGTCGATATCTCATAGATTTTTATTTGTATTTTGAACCGTATGAACACAAACAACTGGCCAGCTTTCAAGTTCGCGCGATATAACACATTTGCGCCTTTTTTTCGTGGTAGCACGGTGGCCATCTTGAAAAAAGGCGCGAATTTAAATTAGGATAAATTATTTGTGAAGCATGGTATTTAAGTTTAAAAAATAGATTTGCTTTAAAAAATAACAACAAATAACATTAATAATTAACAACACGATATTTTTTCGCTTCTTTTGGATACTCCTCCAAAGCAACCGGGATGTTTAAAAGTATTCTTACACGGAAAAATTGATGGCTAGAATTGCCCTATAACTGAAATAACATTTATGTAAATCAAAGAATATTTTGTAAACAAAACTGTCCAAATGGAGGTTCAATATTGATATTCTGGCTCCGAGCGGGCGCACGGCCAGTACTGCGTTAACATTGGGTACTACTTACCGTTAAAAGGTCAACGAGAAGATGTGGTAGTTCGAAATACCAAACAAGTACGATTACAGCGACCACTATTATGGCTGTACACACAACCACTGAGTGTTCCTTTCGCCATTTATTAATATTAAACGTATTGGCTAGTGTCCTGCTCGATTCTTCTGCGCGGCTGTGAAATAAAAACTAAAATATTTAGATATATTATTACTGCAGCGCAACGTAAAGTGACGAGGTCTGTAATATGTCACAGGATTATTGCAAACTCAGTTTTTTTTTAATCGCCTTATTTAAAAAAAATACATTCTTCTCAACAAAGCACCAGACTGACATACATACGTACTGCTTAATAAAAAAGTCGATGAACAAACTTGAAATAAGCAAAAAAACATGACTAAGCAAAAAAACATGACTACCCTAGCGGTAGTGAATCAATTTAACTGTTTAAGTATGAATAACAACCCCCCCGGTGGGTGCCCGCATTGTCGAGGCGGGGGGGCTCAGTAGCCGGGGCTTGGTCACCAAGGGCTTGGTTTGGAGCGAAGAGGAACCCGAGGAGGGGCCGCTCGTCAACGCTTTTGGCAATTAAGCCGACGACGTAGCGGCCAACTAGTAGGTTGCGGTGCCGCTTGGTAACAGGCGTCATCGCAACTGAGGCGGGCCGCGATGTTTTACGGAGCGTCCCAGGTCCCATACGATATCGCGGCTGAGGGTTGGAGGCCGCGGCGGGAGAGGAGGAGGAGGCATTCGAGGTCTGCACTCAAATCTCTCTGCAGTCCACTACCACCTGGATGCTGAGAAACCAGCGCTGTTTTTCCTTACGGAGACGCAGATAGCGAGTCCGTCAGATGTGTCGTACTTATCTTACCCAGGGTTTACCCTGGAGCACAATTTTAAACCACACGCGGGTGTGTGTATGTACGCCCGTGACGACACTTGCTATCGGCGTCTCCGTAACCTTGAGGACCCCAGATTCTCAACGCTGTGGGCTCTAGTGGACACAGGTCTGGATAAAATTATCTACGCCTGTGTCTACCGTTCGCATAGCGGAGATCAGGAGACAACCAGGCTCACAGAGTACATCAGTGAAGCTGCTGACGCGGCACAGCAGCGGTACCCTTTCGCCCAATTAGTGTTACTGGGGGACTTTAATGCCCACCACCAGGAGTGGCTCTTCCCATACCAGTGCACTGACCATGCTGGGAGGGAGATGCGAAAGCTTTCGCTAGCGCTCAACCTTACCCAGCTGGTCCAGGGAGCAACGAGGGTACCGGTTGTTGACTCGCACACGGCCAATTGCTTGGACCTTCTGCTGACAACAGATCCAGACCGATACTCTGTGTCGATAACTTCACCTTTGGGTAGTTCCGACCACTGTCTGGTGAAGTCTGTGTCCGTCTACTCCCCGCCCGATCCCAGCCCAAGAGGCACCCGGCGGGTTTGGCGGTACAGGTCAGCAGATTGGGATGGCATGCGATCTTTCTTCGCATGCTATCCTTGGCAGCCTACTTGCTTTTCTTCGGCTGATCATTCGTCGTGCGCGGACGCCGTGACGGGTGTGTTGCGTCAGGGAATGGAGTACTACATTCCGTTCTCTGACGTAACAATGTCCAGCGTTGACCGGCCATGGTTTGGCGCCGAATGTCATCGCGCCGACGCCCTTAAACATGAGGCGTACCTGGCATGGGTCGACGCGCGATCGCGCGAAGCGAGTGACGTGGGTCAGAAGAAGAGGGCCTTTAACAGAGCTGCCAAGTCCTGCAAGTTGGTGTTGCGAAGGGCTCGGTTTGACCACATTAGCCGAATAGGGACCAAACTTGCTTCTTACCCAGCAGGTAGTAAAGTGTTTTGGTCCCTGGCTAAGTCAGTCGAATCGAACTTCTGCCGTCCCTCACTACCACCACTGCTGAAACCAGATGGGTCGCTGGCCCACTCCGCTGAGGAGAAGGCAAATTTATTTGCCTCTCTTTTTGCGGAATCTTCGCGTCTAAATTCTGGTGATTCGCGGCCCCCTCCTCCTTTTGTTGGATGCGAGACGAGTATGTCGGACATTCGCATCCACCAAAAGGACGTCCGTAGGGTGCTACGCAACCTCGACGTGAACAAGGCTAGCGGCCCTGACGGAATACCAGCTATAGTTCTTAGAACCTGTGCGCCTGAACTGTCTCCGATCTTGACACGCCTATTCCGCCTTTCATATGAGACTGGAAAAGTGCCGAATGCTTGGAAGCAAGCCAATGTACAGCCCGTGCCCAAGAAGGGCAGTCGAGCTGACCCGGCTAACTACCGACCCATCTCTGTTACGTCCATACTCTGTAAGAGTATGGAGCGTGTACTAAACACTAAGCTCCTGGCATACCTAGAAGCTAACGATATCCTTAGCGACCGCCAGTACGGTTTCCGCCGAAATCGGTCTACTGGGGATCTTCTAGCGTATACCATTCACATATGGAGTGAGGCCATCGAGAGGCACGGGGAAGCGCTTGCCGTTTCCCTCGACATCTCGAAGGCTTTCGATAGGGTCTGGCACGAAAGCCTTATCGGTAAGCTTCCTTCATTCGGTCTGCCCGGTGGTCTGTGTGATTGGATCGCAGACTTCTTGAGAGATCGGTCCATTCGAGTAGTTATTGATGGCTGCTCGTCGGACCAACTGGATATTAATGCCGGGGTCCCTCAGGGGTCGGTACTCTCAGCAACATTGTTCTTGTTGCACATTAACGATCTGCTTAAGCCCGGCACCTTTGGGTATGCAGACGACAGTACTGTTGCTGAGAGATAATTGTCCAACGCACGGGCTACCGGGCCACAGATCCAGTCTCTTCGTGAGGCCATGGTGGAGCGCTTGAATTTGTCCTTACAGGCAGTCTCCGAATGGGGTGATGCCAATCTGGTCAAGTTTAATGCTACTAAAACCCAGGCGTGTCTTTTTTCCGCTAAAAAGAGCCAATTTCACCCGGCTCCAACTTTTCGTGATGTAACCGTGCCAATAACGGACCATCTTGAGCTTCTTGGCGTTACGTTGACATCGACTCTCAATTTTGGGCCTTACATTGAGGCAAAGGCTCAGCTGGCTTCCAAAAAGTTGGGGATCCTTGCGAAGGTGAGAAAGTACTTCACGCCGGAACAGCTGCTCAACTTGTATCAAGCGCAAGTTCGATCGTGCATGGAGTACTGTTCTCACCTCTGGGACGGTTCTGCCAAATACCAGCTTGATGCACTAGAGTTGATCGAAAAGCGGGCCAAGAGACTTATCGGCAATGAGGCACTGGTCAAATCAAAGCTCCAGAGCCTTGAACATCGTCGCCGAGTTGCCAGCTTGTCGGTTTTTTATCGGTTACATTTCGGGGAGTGTGCGATGGAATTGCATGATTTAATTCCGCCCAGCCCGTTCCATCATCGGACAACCAGACGCACGGCGATGCGTCATCGGTACATGGTGGACATCCCACCCATACGCACAAAACGTTTTGGGGACACTTTTATTATGCGTACAGCTAAGGAGTGGAATTCCCTGCCGGAGTCTGTGTTTCCCGATAGCTACAATCTAGGGTCTTTAAGTCAAGAGTGAATAGGTTACTTCTAGGCAAGCGTGCTTCACCGTCGACCACATCATCGCTTACCATCAGGTGAGATAGTGGTCAAGCGCGAGCCTATATACAATAAAAAAAAAAAAAAAAAAAAAAGGAGTGCCGGTATTGCGATGCGCCGCTCTCCCTATCTTCCGCGGCCTGAACGGGGTCGCCACCGTCTGATGGCGGACGCGGTGAGGCCGCAGGGGAAGAAAAGTGTCGGTATTGCCGTTACAAGGGAACTTAGGGTACCATACACGGGGTCGTCTGGCGCCCATGTACTGGTTTGGTCCCTGGGGTGGTCACGGCGTACAGTGTGTTCTGGTGCGCCGGTGATGGGGGTACTCCCCAGAGGACGGTCCGGTGACGGACAGCCGCAGCTGGCTAGCGGTGAATGCTAACGCGTACCCGTGTTCCCGCCATAAGCGGCACAGGAGGACACCGTAGAGTTTTAGTGGGTTAGAGTCCCACATAACTGCGCTATCTCCCCGTGGTAGCGCAGTTTGCATGAGCATTACTCCACGCTAAAAATAAAAAAAAGGTATGAATAACAAACGTGTGGGGTTGATGTTCTATGATTTCTCCTCAACTATATGTTAACGTGTGTGTGGATGGAACTTAAAGATTTCAACTTGAATAGCGTAGGATATTGTTCCTTACCATGGTTCTGGCAGAGCAGTTGGTGGCTCCCTCCCAAGTCCCACCGGCATCAGTACGGCCTTCTCTTTCGGAAGCAGAGTCATCTCCAAATCTACCATTCCCTGTAATCGGAAATATTTTTGATATTAATACACAAGTCGAAGTAAATATTTTGTACCACCATTTTAAGAAAAAAATCACTTTTTTTGATCGTACCAATTTTTATCTGATATTTTTTCAAACCAAATATAAAAACAGTTTCGCGGTAACATTGTTCATAAGATTATTTATTAAAGCTGGAAAGACGAAAATATTATTTACAGCAGCCGAAGTCATGCCAGTATTCCGGTTGGTGTAGATGAGCGGCCACCAAGCTCTGACCTTCATAGTTGCGAAGAGGTTTATTTTCTTTTGTTTTTCCATTGCTGCCACATCACACTTACTAGGATTTTTCACTCCTCTGTACATTGAATTCAAGTTGAATGACGCTGATGCTGAAAATATAAATAAATAATGATTCCTATTTGACTAAATTAGATTGGGAGTTTTATTAAGGGCATTCGTATCCTTTTATTCAATGGTACGTATGGCAAAGACGTGAGATTCATCGAAGTTTGTTTCTAAAAAAACAACATTCTACGAGTAAATGCACAAAGTTTGCACGATGCACATTTGTATGTCAAAGGTCATTTCTAGTGGCTTTTAGAAATAATCGAGAAATGTAAGACGAGCTTCAATGTGTTGACTTTTTAACAATGCCTCCGGGCTTGTAGTAATAAAACTTTAAGGCCGCGAAATACACTTAATTTTATCGATAAAAACACTCCACATAAGGGGTTTACGTCCCACACGTTTTTATTGCATTTCCTAAAATTCTGCAAAACTTATGAGAAAAAAATGCGCAGGGGATATTTAAATTTATATATACAAAAGAAGAAACTGACTGACTGACTGATCGATTGCAAGTTCCACCCCAAAGGGGGTAAAAAGGGTGTTGAAAGTTTTTATGTAATGACTACAGTTTGTTAGTTGGACACGTGAAATTTTAGATTTACGCTTTTGGTTAATAGAAAGAATGAATGTATTTATTGGTTTTTGGAAATTCGACCACCTAGGGGGTAAAAATGGGGTTGAAAGTTTTTATGATATATTTACAGTTTGTAAATTGGACACTTGAAATTTAAAATTTACGCTCTTGGTTGATATGAAAAAGAATTCATGTATTTATTGGTTTTTGTAAATTCCCTCCCTAAGAGGATAAAAAGGGGGTTGATTGTTTGTATGTAATTTCTACAGTTTGTAAGTTGGACACATGAAATTTTAAATTTATGCTCTTGGTTGTTAAAAAGAATTCAAGTATTTTTTGGTTTTTGGAAATTCCTCCCCTAAGGGGGTAAAAAGGGGGTTGAAAGTTTGTATGTAATTTTTACAGTTTGTAAGTTGGACACGTGAAATTTTAGATTTAAGCTCTTTTTATTGATTTAACAATAGCTTATTTTTGGTCGCCTTCACTAAATACACATAATAAAGTCATCTGTACTTAGTTGAATAAAATACGAAATCATGCGAACAAAGTCACGGGCGGAGTGCTAGTTAACAATAAAATTAAAACTTATTGGTTTTGAGTTGTGATTTATATGTCAGTGTGTAAAACTCAAAGACTAAAACACTTAAAGGGCATGGGCATCCCTAACAAATTAGCAGAATTTTAGGAAATGAAATGAAAGCGTGTGAAACTATGTTTAAAGATTGACTTTTGTTTGTGGCTCAATACAAGAACATCTTACCTTTTGTGTGTTAGTTGTTTTTTTTTTTTAATTCCCTTAACTAATTTTTATTACTACAAGTAAGGACATATTTTAAAGGAGCTCAAGATACGAATGAACAAGAAATATTTATTATACAGGTATTATAGACGATTGACTGATGAGTCGATGGAGACTCAGAAGCAGCATGCAGTGTACAGCATGTCAGTGTAAAGTCATCGAAAAGGTCCAAAAATTCATCACAAAATTCTGGTTCTAGTGCTTCTAAAGATAATGTATCATATCCTATTAAATGGATTTCCTGTGGTGGTCTACCCACGGAATTACAACCAGATCAAAAATAATATTATTAAAATTGCGACTGATCTAACTCCGGTCCCTACAAGTTGCCGTTCCGTCGATCAATGAGAATGATTTCAAAGAAACTGTGACTCTGTTTGCGCAATTACTTATGCACTATAATATCTGGAGTCAATCATATATAGCTAGTCTCTAATAAGTGTTAGTGATATGAAAACGTGAATCATCAAAAGGACTAATTATACTATATTCTGACTATAGCAGTCACACTTCGGGCACTTTGGGCGCACGGTTGGCGCAATGGTTGAGCGATTGACTGCTGCGCTGCGTGTCGCGGGTTCGATTCCCGCACGGAACAAATATTTGTACGACCTACAGATAGTTGTTCCGGCTCTGGGTGTTTGTGTGTGTGAGGTTATTGAAACGCACCCACGATACAGGAAAAAAATCCTAGTGTGGGGCAACGCCATTAATAAAAAAAATAAAAAAAAAATACTTCGTTGACCAAAAGTTTGGTGCATTGGAAGGCATTTCCATAGTTAATTTCACTATCTGGTGGCAGGAAGATAGACACGTCCTGTCGCTTTCCGTCGGGTTTTATGTTGCACTGAATAAATTTTTTATGATTCTATTTAACAAAAACTGATTTTTATTTTTCCTTACCCAAGAAATCGTCTTGAGAAGCAGCATCACTGTCCAACACTTGTACAACGACTATTGGTGTCATATGTTCTTCTACCTCGGTGAATGGACCCTTTTCTTTTCTCACCAACTGTAAAAAGCGAAATATACAGTAAATGTATGGTATGTCTAATCAATGTTTAAGTATCAGCAAAAACATTGCACTGTTGGGAGTGCAATCAAGCAAATCAAGCCGAAGGTTCTGTCTGACAATTTTAGACGTTTGTCAGACGTAACAGGCAGTCAGAAAATTGTAATCTATCAAGCAGAAACTTGATTTCTGGGTTTTGAAGGTCAGGTAGACAGCCGCTCCATCACAACTTCTTAGGTTTAGCCGTAAATATAAATGGGCTTATACTTTTTTTTTGGAACAATCCTGCCACACTATTCCCAAATCACTGCAACTCCTGAAAGCCAGAATCAACAGTGGCGGCCACCATAAAAGCGCCGAGGCAATGAAGCTCGACGAAGTTCCGAAGAATGAATTTAACTTTTTTTGATCCCACAACGAAATTAACCAGAAAAGAATAACGGAGGAGTGAGAAAAATACAAATTTCCACTTCCTTCCATATCAAGCAGGAGATAGAACAAACAAAGCTTTAAAACAACCATACTAATAATAAAACCTGAACTTGTATAATAATAATAAAACCTGATTGTTTCTGTCCCACCGCAAGGCAAAGGCATCTTCTCAAACACAGAAGACACGAGCATTAATCGCCACACCACGCTTACTAATAACTGTAACTCAAGATGTTTTCCTTCAACAAGCTGCAGAGATTTCCAAGATAAATTTAGAAAATACATATAAATTGAAAAAATCTCTTTGGTAATTGCCCGGATTTAAAACCGTGGCCTCGAGAACGAAAGGCGAGTTCTTAGATGTCGGACCACGACGAGATTTTTGAAAGGCGAGGTCTTTAGCCGCACCATCACGCCATTTTAAGCTTGTGGCTTGTGTGGACTATCATTAAATTAATGTTGGTATCATTCGCTTTAAAATCCATTGCTTAGTTAGTAGAACTACGAAGAAGTTTCGTGAGCATGTGACGTGGGTGGGGTTGCGACACTATTTAGAGTTAATAAACATATTAAGATAGGAGGAGCTCGTGGCTAAATAATAACAGCCGCACTGGTCGATCATCAAGGTTTAGCAACGCTTGACGAGGTCGGTCCTTGGATGGGTGACCATTTCAACATACCGGGTTTCCTCCGTGCCTCGGAAAGCACGTTAAGCCGTTGGTCCCGCTTGTCATTTGAAGATCTTTGACAGTCGTTACGGGTAGTCAGAAACTTTGGATCTGACACCAGTCTTGCCAAGGGGTACCGTGTTACCCAGTTACTGGGTTGTGGAGGTCAGATAGGCAGTCGCTCTATTTAAAACACTGGTACTCAGCTGAATCCGGTAAGACTGGAAGCCGACCCCAATGTAGTTGGGAAAAGGCTAGGCAGATTGGATTGGAAACATATTAAGATAAGAACCTTTTTCTCGGCATGGTGGTATTGGAAGTGAAATACCATGCGCCAGTTGAATCTTCCTTCGCCAGTCGTGCTGCTGTAGTGAACATCCGTGTACTGCGCTTGTTCTACAGTGTCTATCCAGCTGAAAAAAATAAAGATAGTGGAAATGAATGTAAGATTGAGAAAAGATTAGCTTTAAAAACACTAATCCTCTTGTCCAGTATAGTGATTAAAAGTAGATTTTGCGATTTAAGTTATGCGGCTTGACCGCTCGACAGTTCGCCTAAAAAAAAATACAATCATCATATCAACTGAAAGACGTACTGCTGGACAAAGAAAATGCCCCTTAGCAGTGGTGTCTCATCCCATACAAAGAAACCGTGCCGACGTATGATACTGATTATTTTTCGTTCCACGGATATAGATGGTGATCTATTTATCGCCGTCGAACGGAACCTTTCTATAATTAATCATCAGTATAATCAGATGAAAAACGCTAGTTACGTCGGCACGGTTTCTTTGTATGGGATGTGGCATCTGTATGTTAGTATTATATTATCTGTGCCCCATAGTGTCGCTACGTATAGCCTTGCTTCTCGAGTCCAGCGGACACCCGCGACCGCTGCTGCAAAACGTCCCGTTCCCGTGTGTTTAGCTACCACTGCTCTAAGTGTACTTATCTGAAGTGACCCAGGTAAGTCACAGTTATAATCTTCCGCATTGCAGGCAAGGGAACAGAGCGATCCCCATGAGCTTCAGCAGCTGTGGCAGGAGACTATGGGACAGTGCGCAAGAGCACTGGTAGCTATAGGTAGGTATGGGTCTCGAATAAGCACTACATATCATAAAATAAAGTTCCCCGCCGCGTCTGTCTGTCTGTATGCAATAAACTCAAAAACTACTGAACTCATTTTCATGCGGTTTTCACCAATAGTCAGTGATTCATGAGGAAGGTTTAGCTGCTAATTTGATAAGAGTTTTGTGTAAATTGTTTGTAATATAAATGTTGAAAATGTCGGCAAAAGTTCAGCCGCCTGGAAGCTTTCATCGAAAACGCTGCCTCTTTGAGATATAACAAAACAATTATAGTGGAATTGTTCCTCTTTTATAGGTCTTCAGAAAAGTCCGAAACGACATAATTATGTCTATCTTTTAATGATGGCTTACTATACCCATTCTAACTTCTAAAATAATGGTCACGTACAATGCGGTAATTGGAAAGCTATTTAGACGGATACAGTATTATTACTTATCAACTTAAATACGTTAGTTACCTTAAACATTTCATGCATATTATGATAATAATGCTTTACACCATATAATTTAAATGAATATCTTAGGAATTATCGCAAATTAAAAAATAACGCGTGCGAAAATAAATTCAAGCGACAGAAAACTACGACGGAAAAAACATGTAGGCATAATATGCTCTAATACCCGTGCAAAGCTGGGGCACGTCACTAGTTTCATATAATTTAATAATTACGAAAGTGGCAATACAACCGGTGATTTCAATATTATTGACAATGGCCGAGGTCACAGTAACGGCGACACAAGGATTGCAATAAACATACTTGAATAGACAGTGTTTCACTTTACAATTCTATTGTTTACATTTTCTCGCGTTTGACCACATATATCACCTGATGGTAAGTAGTGATGTGTTTGTATGCATATCATTTATTTATTTATTTAAACTTCATGTACAATGGTGATACATAGGCGGACTTAATGCAGCAAGGCATTCTCTACCAGTCAACCTTTGGGTTAAAAAGGACACAACAGTGGTAGGAGTACAAAATAAAAAATAAAAAAGAACAATCATCATTCACTCATCATTTCAGAAGGAAAACTTCGTCATCGTTACATTGACCTGCCCTGTTTTTCGCATCCACCGAATTCTGGTGACCTTCACCAGCACCTTATTACTCAATACATGTTTTGTCACTATTCGAAGGAAATTCTAAATGCATTGTTAAAGATGTTCGAAAACTTGAAGCAATGAATAATGTTGAAATCTCAAAATTAACAGCATTGGTTACGAAACAACTCCGTAGTTTATTTACCGGGTTAATGTATGAAATATATCTCCAAAATACTTACGCTCTGACATAAATATCGGTGACCTTCTTTCCTTGGACGGTCTGCTTCAGGCCTCGCACATCCCACACGACGACGCGGAGCTCATACTCCTCCAGTTTCCTAGGAGTGATGTTAACTCCCGGCGGTATGTACACATCCGCATCCAGAGGGAAGATGTCCACCCACATTTGAAGTTTACCCTGAAAAGCGGAAAATAGATTCGTATTTTTTTGTACTTTATTATTAAGAAGGTTAACCAAACCAATTAATGACAGCAAGTCTAGTGTGGCAAAGAAAATACGGTAGCTCAGTGCGATTGCGAAGCTACCTACGTCCTAAACGATGCCTCACCTCTTATCTTGGTCTCTGTGCAACAATACCTGCACCCTGAAGGACCTTTGTGAGTGCTGCTGTTGACGTGGCTGAATTCTGGTCAAAACGTTTATAATTGAGGAATCATCGATACGACGAAGAAGAAGTAGAGAATAACAACAAAATTTTTAATAATGAATTACGATCTAGCCTAAAAGACTAATAAGCAATTAAACTCAAATTTAATATGTTACGTCATCGGTGATAGATTATGTTAAAACTAAGAATATTTTCCATTTGCACTTTTACACAAGTCCGTGGCACTTTCTTAGAGTCTGATATAATTTATAACAACACAATGTTCATGTAATATGTAGCACAACATTGTCACTATTATTCATTCACTTTGTACACTACACTAGTTCAAAAGTTTTAGTTCGTTTTAGCGTACGCACTAAGTCTGTATTGTCTAGCAGCTGGATAGCCTCAACATTCACGTGTCGATGAAGTTTGTGTTCGTGGGCTTCAGTAAATTTTTGGATGATGGTGGTGACGAATTCAATTTTAAGGTCACGGTGAAGATCGACATTACTTATGTACCAGGGTGCATTTACAGCATCCCTGAGTACTTTATTTTGGAATCGTTGAATTTGAGTTGCTTTGTTTAGTACAGCCCCAAAGTTGGATACCATACATCCAAATTACATCCAGTGTATGCTTGTATAGGGTTATTTTATGTATTGATAGACAGGATTTCTTTCCGAGTATCCAATACATACTTTTATAACGTTTATACCTTTAACAGTTGAATCTTTTATGCAATTTAGTGACAATTAACGGACCATATTATTGTAAATAGTTACCGCCGCCATCTGCGATATCAGGGGTACGATTTTAGAAAAATGGCAAAAAATATTTCTGGATGATTAATGCTGCTGTAGTATTTATTCATGGTTGTTACAAGCACTGATTAGTAACAATCTTTATGGTGTCTCACTCGAAAAGGTTAAAATTTGACAACTGTGGATTGATGGTTGTTACAAGCAAATAAAAATAGTATCAAGTTTTATGGTGTCTCACTCGAAAAGGTTAAAATTTGACAACTGTGGATTGATGGTTGTTACAAGCAATGAATAGTATCAATTTTTATGGTGTCTCACTCGAAAAGGTTAAAATTTGACAACTGTGGATTGATGGTTGTTACAAGCAATGAATAGTATCAATTTTTATGGTGTCTCACTCGAAAAGGTTAAAATTTGACAACTGTGGATTGATGGTTGTTACAAGCAATGAATAGTATCAATTTTTATGGTGTCTCACTCGAAAAGGTTAAAATTTGACAACTGTGGATTGATAGTTGTTACAAGTAATGAATAGTATCAATTTTTATGGTGTCTCACTCGAAAAGGTTAAAATTTGACAACTGTGGATTGATGGTTGTTACAAGCAATGAATAGTATCAATTTTTATGGTGTCTCACTCGAAAAGGTTAAAATTTGACAACTGTGGATTGATGGTTGTTACAAGCAATGAATAGTATCAATTTTTATGGTGTCTCACTCGAAAAGGTTAAAATTTGACAACTGTGGATTGATGGTTGTTACAAGCAATGAATAGTATCAATTTTTATGGTGTCTCACTCGAAAAGGTTAAAATTTGACAACTGTGGATTGATGGTTATTACAAGCACTGAATAGTAACAATCTTTATGGTGTCTTACTCGAAAATGTTAAATTTTGACATCTGTGGATTGCTCGTTGCAAATTAATAATACTCAATTTTTTGCTGGCCACTGTGATGGCTGCAACTTGAACTATAATAGATGTCTACAATTGTGCACAATTTTACCCAGGGTTACTTTTAACACCACTGAAGGTCCAACATTGAGAACCTGATACCAACACTATATAGGTTGTAGTAAAGCCTATCAAACCATAAGCTCTGCCAGCTCTACTCCTGTAGGTACTGAGTTAATAAATCTAAAGATTGTAAAGTGTTATCTTTGAAAAGCATGGGTTTTCAACCACTATCATGAAAACTTAACAAACTGAATAAATTACCTGTTCCAGACCGTTCTTCTCGGAATTCGTCAGAGCTCGAGTCTCCACATGTTCAGGCACTAAACGATACCCACATATCGGTAGAGTGTACCAACTCTGCAGTAGACTGAGGCAGATGTTCTCTTTACGATCAGCCGCTAGTCGGTAACTCCGAACTGTGGAAGAATAAGGGTTTTCTATGGTCATAAACATGTTGAGACTAGTCTGAACAGATGAAAATTCTGTCTAAGCCGCTAAAAAAAATAAAAATTAGCAATCTAAGTAGTATTTCGTAGTAAATAAGATAGTTAAAAGATTTCAGAAACGAAAGATACATAAGAAATACAAACAAACGACTCAGAAACTGTCTAAGGCCCACTTATACGAAAAACTCAGAGTTAGTTGCTAACATGAGGTTAAATTGACAATATTGTATGGATATACAGAATTGATATGACAGAGGGGCATTAAATTACACTACGTATACTATACGTGTTTAGTATTAATTCGATAAGGTATAAAAATCAAAAGCACTATATATGAGATTTTTTTTTTTCATACAGACTAAATAGCTTTTGTTTGCATTGCCATCTTTTAGCGAAAATATTTGTTTGTACTTGTGACTTGCGTCAGAGCGGCAACAACTCGTCGTAGGTTTTACTCACATTTATCGTTTTAAGGTGCATGACCTATGCGTATAGACATAATCAGCTGTTAGGAAAGATACATCGTGTTCAAACGGAGCAAAAACTTAAA
Source organism: Orthosia gracilis (assembly GCA_947562075.1). Lineage (NCBI taxonomy): Eukaryota > Metazoa > Arthropoda > Insecta > Lepidoptera > Noctuidae > Orthosia > Orthosia gracilis. The sequence goes on from OX387268.1 coordinate 8,887,085, forward strand.
AAAACATTTGCGACTAAACTACTGCTCCTATTTAATTGATTTTTGGTACAGAGCTTGAGAATGGTACCTAGTATAGGCAGTATCAAGGAAAGCCCCTCTGTCGTATCAACTTTGTATAAGTTTCATGCTTAAAGGTAATAAAAATAGCTCTACTAATATACAACATAATATGTCGAATTTTCTGCTGTAATGAAAACTAGAGAAAATGCGAAGTAGGTTATGATCGAATTAACAAGGCAAAGCGCTGTTGTTACTTCTACATAAATAAATTGTTCAAAGAACTTTGGTTCTTAGATAATAAATGTATAAAAAAGAAACGATCATTTACAAAACATTTAAGACACCAAACAGATCTCAGAGAAAACAAAAGAAATAAAATATTAGTTAAAATATATAAAATATGTACGAAAAAAAAACTTCTAAAAAGTTAATAATAAGCCTCGTGCGGCGTACGGCTCCTCGGCGGACCGCAAGAATTAACAGCTATAATTATTTATTATACAAAATATATACGCACGTTGTTATTTTCGTTTTGTAAATTATCTATTTTACGGCTTATTCTATATTTTTTCGAGGTTTTTAATTCGGTTTTCTTTTAATTTTATTTCATGATTTTTAAACTACATATTTATCCAATAGTAGACACGCTTCGAGTGACAATCGTACTGAAAAGCGTTATTAAGATACGATATATTGCGCAAAAAAAATCCGATTCCAAGAAAAATTGCACATAACTTTTGTGCGGCTTAACCGATTTTCATCTAACGTAGCTAAGAACACTTTTGACAAAGTCACCTTTTTTATAGAAAAGATTATGAAAATTGGTTCGTCCTTTAAGGAGATATGATGCAACAGGCAGACACACAGATACAGACGTCAAACTTATAAAACCTCTTTTTCCCGTCGGGATTTAAAAATACAAATAAACTATTCAGAAATACCTTTCCAAGTACATATGTATTTAAAATTGTTTATCCTGAAGGACGACGATACCAGCTCTGTTACTAAACGACCTATGCCCAATTTTCTATTATTAACGACAAAAATTGAGTTTCAGTGTAGATTTTCCTACTACTTCTTCATAAGTTATTAAAAACCCTATGGTGCATAAAAAATATGCTGTGGGTGTGATATGACCATTGCCCTTACACAATACATTTATAGACCGACTGTTTTAAGGTTCCATCCCAAAATGATAAAAAAGGAACTCTTAATTTAAAAACATTTTTTTAATGTGCAATCTATAGTAGTATTTTGTATGAAATAAGACAGTGACAGACAGATCTGTCTGAGATCTCACAAATCAACATGGATTACACATTACACAACATTAATGGAGTGACTGTCTCTCTTGTTTTGTCATGTTTACCGATTTTTATTTCAGGAATTACTAATCATCATCTTCAGCCTATAGCAGTTAATTTTTTTTTTTTGTGAGAATGAGGATTGAAATTTCAGGGTTCATTGGAAGGGCTTCATTAACTCAAAACAATGAGCAAACATATATTTTCATAATGTGCGAATAAATATGTGCAATCAATAGTAGGATTTGTACAAAATTCAACAGCAACCGGACCTAAGTCAATACGAAAGAATCATAAAAATTACAAAGCATTAAGTCAGAAATACTTATCTAAGAGTCCACGAATGTTGTGTCCTGATAAGTGATGAACGTAGCTCTGTTAAATAACCAACTACGCCGAATTTCTGCTACATTAATAACGAGAGAACATTCGACATAGGTAGTTAATTAAAAAAGCTTACAGGCTGCTGCTACTCTTTCAAAAGTTGATCAGAAAACATTAATGCGTGTAAAATCCTGGGCCCATTTTTAAGGTTCCGTGGCAAAGAGGTAAAAAGGAACCGTAATAAAAAAAAACAAATATCTAATCTATAGGCTTTTGTACTGGATAAAACAGCAAACAAAACAGATTCATAAAGAAAATTACCACAGACTTCCAACTAAAAACACTACAAAGTGAAAAATAACTTTCATTTTTGAAGTGTCTTTGGTAGGTACCATTTTTTTTTCATTATCGACACCGACTTCGAAAAAGAAAGTTATTTTTCACTTTCTAGTGTTTTTAGTTGGAAGTCGGTGGTAATTTTTTTGTAAAAAAGTTTTTTGTTTTTCACTTTTTAGTAGTACCTAATAGGCAAGTCTTATAATGCCAGAATAGATTACCCAAATAGCATGAAACTAGAACATAACCGGTGAAATGAGAGTGTACCAAGGTGAACTGAACACATCTGCGAACCTCTTTTGATCGTACTGGCATGACGTTATGTTATGAAATGGTATAAACAATAAACAGACATGCGATTGCAGCAATCACGAGAGATATTCCTTAATTTATTGGAGACTTCTTTCTGTTTTATATCTCCGAAGTTCTTCATCAGATCTTCACCAAATTAAAATGGGTCCAATTTCGGAACATACTTTATTTAACAAAAAAAGAATTTTCAAAATCTGTCCACAATTGGCAGAGACATCTGTGAAAACAACACAAAAAAACATGAAGTCGAACATAGAACCACCTCCTTTTTGGGAATTCGGTTAAAAATAAGTCATAAATATCTATCTAAATGTCTTTACTGTATCCTAAAGAGTGATGTATGCAGATCTGCTTATAAACAGCCTATGTGGAAGCTTACAAGTAGCTGTTACTTCTTCGAAACTTGTTCAAAAAACGATGATGCGTGTAAAATTGTGCTGTGGATTTCAGATGACCATTGTTCTTACACACTTCAATACAGATCGACCATTTTTAAATTTCCGTATCAAAATGGTAAAAATTACCCTTAATTAAAAAAACATACCTTTAATGTGCAAATTTGAAATTTGCAATCTATAATAATATGATGTAAGACAGCAAATCAGATCTCGGACTAGACGAAGGAAAAAATTAAAATTCAAATAAACAAGTTAGATATATCTGTTTAGGTGTGTATGTATGTTGTATGCTGAAGAGTGATAAATGGAGCGCTGTTAATAAATTGCCATTGTCTACATTCCTAATGTTAACTAGAGAAAATGGGGCGTAAGCGTTGATTTAACAAAAGCTACTAGCTAGCCAGAGGCTGCTGTTACTTCTTCGTATGTTCGTGCAAGACAATGTTGAGGATGTTAGTTGACCATTGTCCTTTCAAAGTACACTTAAACCAACCACTTTTATCGTTCCATACCAAATTAGTAAAAATGTACCCTATTTTTGATGCTGTATGTGGTGTGGTGTGTGACTGCCTGTCTGTTTGTGTATACAGATTCTTATTTCAGTTCTTGTAATTGTATTTTACAAATTACAAATCTACAAGTTTCTGATCAACAAAGAATACAAATTACAAATTTATCATGGTGGAAAACTGACAAATATTGTAAAATTGTACCTACAATTTTAAATATTTCTGTTGAATAAACATTTTCTCTTTACTGGAAACAATTAACATATTTGTAAGGAAAACTTTTTATTGAAAGCATGATCAAGACACGCGGCAGCGTGTCAAGCCAAGATTATTTGTTATATATTACACGAACCATTTGGAGCCAATTTTGGTTGGCAAATGAAATTTGGTTTATGTTAACCCCTTAGATTAACTAGAACCCAAAATTTCATAAATATAGCTCAAACGGTTATTGAGATATAAACGTCTAAAAATCTTTATTTTCATCTATGACTAATTGATAGATGAAAACCTAACCCACTTCCAGTTGGCTTAGTTCGAGTTTTGTCTCACGCTGGATTGCGTTAACGTAAACGTCAATTTGTATTGAAACTGGGTAAGAGCCGTCTGGGACAGTAAGGAGAAATCTCTTTTTTTGTTTACATTTTGACATAAGAGATCGTTTACTTTATCACGAGTACGGTGTCGGTATCGGAATAAGCACATTGAAGAACTAGAAAGTTGAAATCAGGCAGGGATCAATCAGGGATATAAAGCTGCCAAAAAATAATAGGCCCGTTTTGACATTTGATAAAGACCCTAGAATGTAACTTGGAACGAAACTGAAAGAAACAATATATAATAATTAATGACAAAAGATGTTTCTTAATAATAAATAAACTTTTTTGGCGCTTTCAATATTATGATGGAATATATTGCGAGTATTGTTTTTGCGCTTACTTTATAGTTTTTTTTTTTATTATTATTAATAGGCTCGCGTTTGACACCATCTCACCTGATGGTAAGCGATGATGTGGTCGACGAGTTGAGTTGCATGCAATTTCTAATTATTACGAAACGTCTTAAAAACAGTTACGTACTCAGCCTTTTTTTTAATAACTAGTATTGTAACCAATTAATTACAGAATTTCACCAGCTTCATTCGATTTAAATAGTTATTAAATATTGTGTAGTGATCTTTACTGAAAAGAATGAGCCTGGCTCTCAAAGCCGTAAATAAAATTTTGAATTGGCGACTTTTGTTTCTATAGAATGGCTTGTTTTTGACCAAGCGGCACCTGACTTAGCCTCCACGTGTGCACTGCGCAGTCTTTCGTTCGCCATCTTGTGAATTTGACTGTGCGCTCGTTTATGTTTGATATTTTTTTCTCAACTCGGCTATGCTTTTGCACTATTTCTGTTTACTATCATGACGACCTTAGCTCTTCTATTTTGGACATTGATTTAAAGATCGTGATTTGGATTCGTGTTTGTTGTTATATCGTACGAACAGCCAGTCACGCGAATTGATTGTGAAGTTATCCGAATACTTCGAACGCGAATCAGTTAATCGTGGATCTTTTTTGCCCGTAACGCAAGTGCAGGATCGCGTTGCAGCAGCACTTGGAATCGGCATAAAAACTATTCGAACTTTCTTGAAGGAAGGTATGGACCTTCCAGTACAGAAGAAAATGTATTACGTACGCCTAAAAAGAGGAAAAAAAGCAAGCCTTTAACAGGTATTGACAAATTTGACGCAGACGCTATTCGCAACCACGTGTATGCTTATTACACAAGAAATGAGTACTCTAGTACTAGTGTGAGTAAATTGCTGATATCACTATAAGAGTGTGGCCTAATTAGTGGCAGTTCCACGTCTTTAATAACAATTATGAAGCAAATTGGATTCAAATACAAGAAAACCGACAAGACGAAAATTATGATGGAACGATATGATTTAATTTTGCACACATTTTTGAGGACGATAAACAAAATTGAGACAGTGTCATATTTATCGATGAGACTTGGCAGAACTCGAATCATACCGTGCCGCAGTCGTGGACGGACAATACCAAGGCATCTTGCTTAAAAGTGTCATTAGGAAAAGGTGGACGCCCAATAATTTACAACGTTGGATCAGCCGGGGGAGGATTTGTGAATGATGCCTTATTCACATTCGAGTCTAAAAGTACAAAAGAATATCACGAAGAAATGGACGCAAATAAATTCACAGAATGGTTTACTAACTTGTTAACAAACCTCCCCGAATAATGCATAATCATTATGGACCATCATCATCTTACCATTCAGTTCAAATAGATAAAGCACATACTCAAGCAAAGAAAAAGGCTGATTTTGTGGCATGGCTACAAGGACAAGGCGTTGAAGCTAACATGAAATTATTGGAAACTGAATTGCTGGAACTAAAATATAAAATTGATGAATTGGCACGTGATAAGAACGCCGCCGTTCCATTGTCAGTACGATGCTATTGAGTTGATCTGGGCTCAAGTCAAAGGATACGCAGCTCGCCACATTACAAGGCCGCCATTCTCCACTAAAAAAATGATGACATTGCTGAAAGAAGCTTGTGCCAAAATTACTAAAGAAGACTGGGCAAAAGAAGTAGAAAAATCTCGAAAAAAAATAAAGGAAGATTTTAACAGAGACGTCAATATTGATAATGTGATTGAAAATGTAATAATTATATTTACAGGTGACGATAGCTCAACTGACGGTTTTGGCTCTAAAATAAAACTATTGACCGACGGCTTTTTTGCTTTATGCATTATTTGACATATTTTCAGATCATAGAAGTATCTTGTGGCATATATATTATTTTACCGAACTACATTTCGTCGATTTACAAAATAACTTTTTGCTTTTGGCCGAAGCCTCTTTTGAACTTTTTTCATTTGCCAAATGATTTATTTGCCATATTTTCACCACACCGAAACATAATTTTTCAGAACAATATTTGGTCACACATATATAACCGTTTACTTGATAGCATTTTCAATTTAAAATTGAAATAGTTTCATAAAAAGTCGACAATTTCTTTTTTTCATGTCGCTGTTTTAAATATTTGTATTTGCCCACTGTTTCTATCTCTCTAAGTAATTCAGTAAGGCGTATTAAGTGTTTTGCATTTTAGGAGTTAATTATTATGCGTATTTGATATGCGTGTAAAAATTATGTTTTAATGATCATTATGTGTAAATAAACTTATGCTGTAGAATGTTATGCTTAAACATTATTATGATTAGATAAATAATGCTTAAAAAAATATGCGTAAGCTGTTTTACGAAAGAAATGTTATGCGTAAATATAATTAGGGTAACCAAAAGTATGCCAAGTTATATTATGTCTTTAATATTATGCAAATGGATAGGGAACCCTGAAATAGAGTGTACAAACTTTCTAGGCGTTTGGTGAAATGAAAATATGGTAATTAAAACAGTGGTATAATGAATGTTCGGGAACATAATACTTAGAACAAATGTTATTTCGGCTAAGTGTAATTTCGATAAAAAGATTTTCGGCCAAATGAAACGTCGGAGTAACGAAAAAAAACAAATTGATAATAGGTCTACTGAGACAGTGGCAGACGTGACTTCGATGAAGAAAACAAAAACGAAACGATAATAGTTAAAAGTTTTAGGTGAAATGAAATTCGGTCAAATAATTTTCGAACTCATGATAGATAATAAATTCACCTGATGGTAAGCGATGATGTGGTCGATACATATCTTGCGCGCAGGTTTTATGATTTCCAGCTTCCCGAACAAGCCGGAAGCCGAAATGGCTTTAGCACCGTAGACCACATATTTTATGCTACGGCATGTTATACAGAAGACCGAAGAGTTATAACCTACCCCTTTGCTATACGTTTGTAGGCTACGAGAAAGCCTGCTATTCGATCGAGACTTGGGCTGTACTGCAGTCTCGCCAACGGTACCAAATCAACTACCGGTACATCGAGGTATTTAAGTATATGTACAAAAACGCTTCCATGTCAGTCCGACTTCAGAATCAGACCTTGAAATCTATCCTTCTGCAGCGAGGCGAGGTGTAAGAAAGGAGGAAGTCATATCTCCAAAACTGTTGACCACTGCACTGGAGGATATCTTCCAAGTTCTGGGCTGAAGAGGGCTAGGCATCAACGTCAATAGCTAGTACATCACACACCTTCGATTTGTCGACGATATAGTGGTCATGGCTGAAACTGTAGAAGACCGCAGTACAATGCCCGATGATTTCATTAGATCTTCGAAATAGTGGGTCTTAATGAATATGGACAAAACGAAGGTCATGTTTGATGCCCATGTTACACCCACTCCTATCAAGATCGGAGATTCTGCACTCGAAGTTGTGGACAATTATGTCTACCTGGGTCAAACGGTCCAGTTAGGTAAGAGAAACTTCCAAAAATAAGTCAACGATCGAATCCTACACGGCTGGGCAGCGTTCGGGAAGTGCAGCGGTATCTACTCGTCCAATGTACCACAAAGCCCCAAGACGAGAGTACTCGTATATGACCAGTGTGTGTTGTCAGTGAAGCCATATGGTACTGAGAAGTAGTCGCTCAAGTCAGTCGTATGTTTGGTAGTCTTTTGGAACAGGTAAGATATAATTATGTCAGACAAAACGAAAGAAATATAAATAAATAATTCATTTAAACCTGTCTAAATGTGTAGTCCCACTAAAATTAATGTGGCGGCACCAATTAAAGGTATCAAATTAATCGGCTTAATTAGTACAATTAAAAAATATTATTACTGAAATAAAACTAGCTTTTGCTCGCTGCTTTGCTTATGTTGCTTGCATTTTATACTCGACTTTGGTGAAGCTCAAAAGCTGCGCTTATAAAAAAACCCAAAATAATTTAAATTAAAATAAGTTTAAAAACTAAAACCCGATTACGGCAAATCGATAAAAGTAAGAAACAAGATAATATTCTGCAGCCGGAGGATACACATATTCGGGAACTGGCTGACCAAAACCATATGACGTATCCTCCGACTGCATAGCATGATTTTCTTCTTGTTTACATCTTTTTAGTTCGCTTTTGAAGCAGTCGGGTTAGTGATTTTTTGTATTTACTTTTTTTATTACAACTTTTTAGACATATTTTTTTCCGTTAACTTTTATACATATAAGTGCCACATAATTTTGTAATTACCTCTAAAAACACTTCATTTTGATACACCACACTTGAGACTTGGAAGAATAAAAAATGGGGTCCCACAATATGGGGCCCAAAATTCGTCATTTTACGTCACTTATTTTCAGACACTTAGATCGTTAAGACGTATCTTAAGATCGTTTAATAATTATAAAAATCTGTCTAGTGAATTAAAAGATACGAGGTAATTAGCTAGAATGATTGTTAAAGAACTATAAGTCGTTATTCATCATACACCGTTATTTAAAATGCAAAATGGTGAAAAAAACTTATAGATGATTTAAATGCCAAAACAACGATACCCCATTACACAAAGTTCAACGTTTAATTTTTTTATTTTACCATCCTTTGCATCGCACAGTCGGGTAAAAAGGTGTTACTAGGTCAAATGAAGCTGCATTGGAAGGGCTTTATTAACATATAATAATAAACAAAAATATATTGTTCCTAATGTGCAAACTATGAATGTGCAATGTATTAGTATTTTGTACTAAATAAGACAGCAAACAAAACAAAATCAACGATCTTAGACATAGCGAAAGAATCATAAAAAATACAGTGATATAAGTCAGACCTGTTGTGGCTTGAATTTTGTACCCTGGAGAATGATGAATGCAACTCTGTTAATCAGCAACTTACATCGAATTTTCTACTGCATTAAAAACAGAAAATTCGACAAAGGTACATAATTAACAAAGCTTACAGGCTGCTGCTAATTGTGAATAACTTGTTTAAAAATCAAATGATGCTCTGATGTTAGATAACTATTGTTCTCACACAATATATACAGAACCACCGTTTTTAATTTTCAAAATAGTAAAAAATAACGCGCCATTTTTATCTAATGCGCAAATTAGAAATGTATATAATGTTTGGTAGTCTTTTGGAACAGGTAAGATATAATTATGTCAGACAAAACGAAAGAAATATAAATAAATAATTCATTTAAACCTGTCTAAATGTGTTGTGTCCTGAATAGAGATGAATGCAGTTTTGTTAATCATCAACTTAAGTAGAAAAGTGCAAGCTAAACACCATCCTGCTTAAAAAAAATAAAATAAAAAAAATAGTTTATTAGATAACAAAATTGGACAACTTATTTGAGATTGAAGCGTCCTTTTAAGCAACAGATGCCTGTATTAGGAGACTCCGCTCCTTCATAAACAAAACGTTTCTATTAAACTATACTAATACGAGTAGGTACATAATCAAAAACAAGGTGATTTGAGTGAAAGTGTGTGTGTGTGTGAGTGTGTGTGCAGTATTTATGTTAGTATATCTGCTGAAGAAGTGATTCAGTCTCGCTGTAGGTAAGCTTTTTTATCCATTCCGTAAGTATTTTCTTGCATTCATAACTATTCTTAGGGTAGACGTTAATATGTTTATTAATAGCGTTATAAAGCTTAGCTTAGGTTGGCAATTAACAAAGCTTGGAGGCCGAAGTTGTGAAAAAGCGAAGGTGCGTGAAATATGATGCTTTGGATGACCATTGTTCTTACACAATACGTCTAGAAAGTGTGCAAATAGAAATAAGTCGACAAAATAGTAAATAACATAAGCAGTGATTCAATAGAAATAAGTTAACAAAATAGTTAATAAAATAAAGATAAGTAGTAAATAGAAATACAAAACTGTAATGCCAGTGAGTGATAAATAATAATAATAAAAAAACATATATGTATAGTATTTATACTCCATTTGCGATAACATTAGACGATTAAATTAGCCCATTTTACAGCCCGTTCAACCGATTTTGACTTCTATTGCGTTGGTGATACGACAAATGGTAGCTGTAGTAAACAGTTGGTTTTGGTAACAGGTTTATACTTTTTATGTCATCCTTATGTCTACGGGATAGAACTCGAAATCGGTAAAAAGATTTGGAAACATGTCTAATGTTATTTCAAATGGAGTTTAGTGAGGGATGAACTCATGTAGACTTAAGTTAGTTAAGTAAGCCTAGAAATAATGTCCGACGTAGGAGTCAAATAATTGTAATTTTATGAAAAAGAATCAAACAAATTAACACAGTAAAAAAGGCGCGGATGACTATATCCGCGGTAGAATATTAATTAATAAATAATAATGTTATTTCAAATGGAGTTTAGTGAGGGATGAACTCACGTAGACTTAAGTTAGTTAAGTAAGCCTAGAAATAATGTCCGATGTAGGAGTCAAATAATTGTAATTTTATGAAAAAGAATCAAACAAATTAACACAGTGAAAAAGGGCGCGGACGACTATATCCGCGGTATAACTTTCATTAATAAAAAATAAACTTCTAGATAATTAGTTATTGAAAAAGCTATGACGTATGAAAGATGATGCTGTAGATGATAGATAATCATTGTGCTTCATAATTATAGTTCTACTCTTACCATTGCTGTTGTTGTCTCTGTATTCAACACCGTTAACAACCACTGTAGAATTATCAGGGAATAGAGGCGGAGGTAAATGATTTTTCGAACAAAGTTCTTCGAGAATTACCGAAGGCTTTTGACAATCACGCCATTTATTATTACCAATCCTGGAAAAAAGTATCAAGTAATTCATAATGACACTACTCAATACTTTGGTGTCTTTGGTAATGATAATAGTATGGAAATGTTATTTGTAACAATCTCCACCTGAAGTGACCACTTATGGTTTTAAGAACACTCCAGGACTCGAAAAGCTTGTGTTTCACTGTTAGAGCCACTGAATTAGATATATACTCAAATAGGTACTTACTACAGATTATATGATTGCAGTTTAAAAAAAAAACATACAATATTAAGATGTGACACTGGATCCTGCACTAGAATACTCCTTGTCGCAGGATCCAGTCTCTATCGACAGATATGGTTGATAATTAAATTTAGATATCAAATGCAATTGTTTCAATCAACATTTATTTTTTGGTGTGTTGAAAGTTTGTATGAAATTTCTACAGTTTGTAAGTTGGGCACGTGAAATTTTAGATTAACGCTCTTGATTGATAAAAAGAACTCATGTATTTATTGTTTTTTGTAAATTCCATCCGTAAAGGAGTAAAAAGGGGGTCGAAAGTTTATATCAAATTTCTACAGTTTGTAACTTGGACACGTGAAATTTTTGCATTTACGCTCTTGATTTATGCTAAGAATTCAGATGTTTATTTGTTTTTTTGGAAATTCCACCCGTAAGGGGGTAAAAAGGGGGTTGAAATTTTATATGAAATTTCTACAGTTTTGAAGGTAAAACATCTGGTAAGTTTTTGGTTTACGCTCTTGGTTAGTAAAAAAACAATAACTTTTTTTAAATTTAGGCAAAATCCCTAAGGATGCGAAAAGGTGGGAATTTGTTGGGCTTATATATTTGAAACTTGGAATAAATACTAACCTAAGTAAATAGTAAAGGTTTTCATTATCAATTTCAAAACTACTCCTAAAAGACGATATAGCGGGTGTTACAGATTTTTGATAAAATAATTTGAGAGCGTTGAAAATGTGACTTCCCTCCAAGATTCGCCATTGAAAATAATAGCTGTGTCATCAGCGTAAGCGTATATTTGCGTGTTGTCCAATTTGAGTGAGCAGAGACCATCAAAGTACAGAAGAAACAAGGTGGGACCAAGGACACTGCCCTGGGGCACCCCATATGCCGTCTCCGCAAGGGTACTTGCGTAGTCACCCAGGCACACCTTCTGCTTGCATTCAATAAGACAGGAGGTGAACCATTTAAGGCAAGGCAATGTTTAATAATTAATAATTATGATATACGTGATATTGAATTAGGTGAAAGGACCGTTGGTGTTAACGTACAATTAAAAACACTTAAAATTTCACAAACATATATGTTGTTTTAAGACTTGTTTTCCTAAAGTGCTCGAGTATAAAAATCCTGTGTAGACGGAGGTGGTGCTGATGATAGAGTTGACAGACAAATATCATTAAAACCCCATATTATATTAGAAATCACAGATTGAAGATTTTTACTGACCTTTGTCTGGACATCACCTTTACCCGATTAACTACGCTATATGAACTAGCTAGACACAATATTGGCAGAATTTGAAATTGAAAAAAATTGAAATTCGAAACCATGAAATGGCCTGTATTGAAGGAATGTTTCAATAATCCCTAATTACTAACTTTTATTTTAGAGGGTAATTTTCTATTCTGTTGTTAAAAAACACTCCAAGATTCCTTGGAGTCACTGAATTAGATAATTATCTATTTAAATAGATACTTTACTACTACTTGCTACCAATAATTTCATTTCAACCGTTGATGTTAACGTACAATTAAACACATGTAAAAAACATAAAAGTGCTCGAGTATAAAATATATGCTGTGTTGATGAAAGCGGTGCCGATCAAAGTGGTGGCAGGCAAATTGTACGGTCTCATCACCGTACATTTTTCTGCATATTGGCAACCTACTTTAGACCAACGATGTACGTCATAATTTGACCGTATAAAACATCATAACAAAGCAACCAACGTTGATAGTGATCTAATAGCCGTGTTGCTATCCAAACCAAGAGAGAGAAATAGTCGCCTTCCACCTAAGTTATACTGTAGTTTACTTAACTCAAATATATTTAACTCGTGGATCTAACTGTGACGTGTTTCTCTCCAACCAACTAACGGTGAATCGGTGTACGGACTTACGACCCGTACACAAATATTAGAAAAATTACCTCTCTGACGTCAGAAATCACAGATATAATCATTTTTCTGACCTTTGTCAGAACACCACCTTTGTCCATCGAACTACGCTATATGAACTAACAAGACACAGTAGGAATTAAAATTGGGAATCATAAAGTGGCTTGTATTGGAGGAGATTGTCAGTATTAAATAATGATAAGATAATGAAGAAAAATTATAGAAATTTTAACTCACGTGGTATATTCAGTAGGTAAACCAACCCTTGCCCTGTGCTTGGAGTATATCCTGTCTTCCAAGTCAATAGTTGTGGACCCAATCAGTTCATCAGGAGGCATTGCATCGTAGTCATACAGAGAAACGGTCAGTAGATAGTCGTCTGGTAATGTACAACGGAATTCGTACGTTCTGAAATTAACATTTTGGTGAAAAATTTTGTAACTTGCAAGTAGGTTGACCTGTATCAACTCATCGCCGGGCAAGGGTCTTGCCCTGTGATTTGCAATTTAGAGCAAGTGTAGGCTGACCAAAATAATTGTCACTGTCTGAATCTGTCATAAAATGTGCTGATTCTAGATTTTTCTTTTAGGTAAGGCAAGTTTTGTCAAGTCAAGTCAAAGCAGTGGGAACATTAAAATGCTGATGATGACGGCAAGTCATATTGTTAGAAGTGATATTCAAGAGAATTACACTGTAGAAGTATTTATCAGAATAGGGAAACGCCGGGCAGTGTTTGCATGAAGGAGACCAATCTTCATGAGAAGAGTAACTACCTATCTGAGTCCTGATATGGAGACCACTTATCCTCCATAAGGTGAACCGAAGACTTGATGCGGGTCATGGGAATCCATTGGATAAGAAACACGTTGTATTGTTCAAGATGCCTTGGGCGTGGAAATTTCTAGCAGTGTATCTTTGGCTAAACTAAGCAATTGATTTCTACTTACTTTCCAAAAATAGGGTTCTGTGTGTTTTTCGCATGGTTTTCCCTATCTCCCAGGTGTTTACTGCCGCAGCTGATGGCCACGTAAGGATCCAGCTTGCCGGTGAATGCTTTGGGAATCAGGTTCACTCCTTTGACTATATAGACACGAACTAGAAACTTGGACGGCTCATTGTCAGGATAGTCGGCGAAGTATCTGGAAGTAAGATACTTAAGCTTTTTGGCCGCGGCTTCGCTCGTGTGAAAAGGTTTTCACTATCCCAAGGGAACATTATACCGGGCAAGTATCATAATTATTTGCTATTCCAAATACGTCACTTGCTTGCTTTTTCTCGGCCAAGTAGGTATTTAACGCGTCACTGTTACTGCGAAGCGCGGCAACACTCATCATTATCATGGCTTTTGGGGTCATTTATTACGAAAATAGACAAACATAAAAAAACGGGACTTTCGTCATGGGTGTCATTGCCATGGTTTTTGGGGAATTAAGAATACGGGGTCAAAATCAAGAGGGCGACGAAGGCTTCAGAAATTTACGGAAATATCCGTTGCGTATATCTAAATTTACAAACAAACTAACTTAAGATTTCCAATGTTACTATGATTGACAGACCGATATACATACGGAACCATGTACTTCGTTCCAAAACACAACAGCAGAAGTGAGCAACACATCCCAAAAACCATCAAAATGACACCCACTACAAAATCAGAAATTTCGGTGGGCGCCATCTTCGTTTTTTGTTTGGACGCCATATTTTTGACACACAATGCCCGGTATTTCGCCTTTCTGCTATAATCAAAATTGTATAAGAAGTGATATGAGTACTGCGAACGAACATAAACGCGTACAGTCAAGAGTCTGTAGCCCTTTCTATACAATGTGTTTTGTTACGAAATAAATGACTTATGACTTTTCATTGTCATCATCCACAGCTAAAATTCTTTAATTTATCTCTGTTTCTTTTTTTTAATATCTGTTGGCTCGCGCTTGACCACTATCTCATCGATTATTTGGTCGACAGTGAAGCACGTTTTCCTTGTAAAAACCTATTCATTCTTGACTTAAAGACACCTAGATTGTAGCTATAGGGAAACATAGACTCCGTCAGGGAATTCCACTGCTATTTAATCATTAACGCTAAAGAACAATATTGCAAAATATCCACTTTTGAAAAAGTCAAGATTAAGCTGCTTACGCACTGAAGAGCTTTTAGCATTAAGCCATCACAGCCTGTTTGAGCCTATAACAACGTTTCATCAATCTAAATCATGATCTATTAGCTTGATTATGGAACTACATCTCAAGCAATGCCTAATCTCTTATCGTGCGCTATATTCAACAACACAAGCACATTAAAGTAGGTACTTGCGAGGCAGACACGAACGCTGTTGACGTGACTGAATTCTAGTTGAGACTCATACGTATAATTGTATTTTTTTTATATTTTGTGTTTGAGAAGGGTTTGCTCTTGACTTGAGTCTGGGTCAAGGATGACAGAGACAAAGTCGACGATGGAGTGAGCTTACCGAGAAGAAACCTGTTCACTCTAACTTTGAAGAGATTCGGGTCGAATGCGTCCGGAAACCGACGCATGTAGTGAGTTCCACTCTTTTGCTGTGCGCATTGTTTGGAAGCGCTTGGTGCGGAATGATGGAATTGGAACTAGGTAAGGATGGTAACTTGCAGTGCGTCTAGATGTCTGATGGTAGATGTGGGCCGGTGGGATGAGGTCCTGAAGTTCTTATGTACATTTACCAAAGTACAATCTGTAGAAGACCGACAAACAGGCAAGACAGATGTAACCCGAAAAGTAGGAGACGGGTCGAAATGATTCCTTTTACCGGTAAAAAGACACGCCGGGAATTTGAAGTCATCGATAAGACTACAAGAAGAAAAGGAAGCTCACCCACGATTAAGTTCGACACCATTGCAGCTAACTGCAACAGTATCCTCGGGAGGAGGCCACCTGTATATAGCTATGCCAGCTTTTAAGAAGCCGCAGTAGAGTTGTTCATCCTTCTCAGGTATACCAGTCTTATTTCCACTGTACAACTTTAAGGTCGTACACCAGTCCTTGAACTTAGAAAACCCCGGTTGGGCTTCTAACTCACCTTCGTACACCTGGAACGAGTTTATTACAAGCATTAAATCAGTGTATGGATTGCAGGATTGTGAGAGGAGTGATATGAAAGAAAATGGATTTAGTGAAAGTGAGACAGTTAACAGAACGGAACGGGAGATTAAAACGAAATAAACGAACGAAGATGAATTTGGGCAAATCTCAAGCATTATTTTGTCAATGTGGTAAAGATGACCTGCTCGGTAAAGAAGCAACAATCTTTGGATTGGATTTTATCAATTAAGCTAGCTTGTATTGTTCCACTGCAAAGTAACAGACTTGAGGGAGTCTGTTGACTGAACACTCAAATGCTAAGACGGGCGGCGCGCCGTGTTCCGCACGCGCTTTCTTGAGTAATTGCGATACTAAGCGGCAGTGGGTGAGGGGGTCAACATAAATTCATGCGGGCTTATACCTGGCTTTGGAGCGCGATGAAATACACGAGCATTCCAGCGCAAAGGCTAAAGGTAGCTGCAGATAGTAATAAATAAGAAACAATAGTAAAATAAATACTATCGATAGAATAAAGTCTGACATAAATGAGCAGAGTCGGGGCCACTAGTTTCTTAAAAAATGTATTTACACATACATTACAGGGAATATTTAAATTTTCGATCTACTTCGATTTTCGATCAAGTTTCGATGATACGACACTAATTTTATGTAAGGATATAGTTGCAACCCCCCAAATGTCAGTTTAGTCTACGAAATTAAAAGTCAGAGTTTAAAGTTGAGATTGGACAGTGAAACGTTATATGACGACCTGTCAGGTATACTTGCAACATAGTTTTGAAACATAAAAAAAAACTTACGATGATTTTGTCGGAACTTGGTAAGTCTTCATTCGAGTCGCTCTGAAATAAAGAAAAAGTATTTAAGACTTACTTTACTTATTCCTTCTATTCTTCCGTCTTATGAGGATAACATAAATTTGATGATTTTATAAATTTAAGGAAAAGCTTTCAATTTAGAAAATATTGTTTTTTAGTTATTTATTCAAATTTGTCGTGGATCTAACGTACTAGTAAAATTTTAAACGTACCGCTTGAGTAGTAAAATATCTCGTCCACCAGTTTTTATTGTCAGAGCTTTCGAAAGAACTATTCTTCGCCAGTTTTGAATTCTTGTCTTTAGAGAACATTGGTAGAAGCACGGATTCTTCTTCCTCTGCTTCTTTAGACTGAAAGAGACGTTTCCATCGCGGCTTCTTAGTTTTTTGAAAGCTATTTAATGAGGTTTTACTACCTTTCGCTGACAATGATGGTGGAGAACCCTTTCGTATGTGTAGAACTTGATTAACTGCAATATTTTATGAACATTGATTAGATTTTATATATGTAGAAAGAATCAAGCTCCTTTCCTTTAAGATTAGTGCGTAGCTTAACTTGGTTATTTTTGTAGTTATTACAAATAATTCGACATGATATTTATTTCTTACTAGCTGTCCTATGCGGCTTCGCTCCCGTCTACTGGCTACCTACCTTCTTATCTACCGTAGTGTAGATGGGTAGGTTGATAGTAGGTAGTAGGGTAGGTACCCTACCCTATCTACCCTACCTACATACATGATTGTTACTCTAACTTAAACCGTTTACGCAGCGCACGCAACGGAAGCTCTCAAAAAGGAAAATTTTGCCCGTTTCTGCAACATTTTTTATTTATGCTCCGCTCCTATTGGTCTTAGCGTGATGTTATATAGCCTATAACCTTCCTCGATAAATGTACTATCCAACACAAAAACAATTTTAATGAAAAAAGAAAATCTTCAGCTTTATAATATTAGTATATATTAAAAATATATTCGACAAACAAAAACAAAACCAACCTTGGAAAAAATTATTTGCTGTTATAGACACACTCCTCAAAGACGCCTCTCTTTCTCTTTGCGGTAGCCACGTAACAATGTACTTATTCGGGTTCTTTACTATATTCGTGCCCAAGAACAGGGTCCTTCCAAAAGTGCTGCTATCATAAAG
This sequence comes from Orthosia gracilis, assembly GCA_947562075.1. NCBI lineage: Eukaryota > Metazoa > Arthropoda > Insecta > Lepidoptera > Noctuidae > Orthosia > Orthosia gracilis. The sequence continues at coordinate 8,905,104 of OX387268.1, forward strand.
TCTGATACTCAAAGGTGGAGAGTAGACCTCATTCAATGGAGCTTGGAAGACTTGCGAAGATCTGCCATTCGGGAAGTTGCAGTTGGATTTCTTGTCACATACGACGTCAGACTTTATCGTTAGCTCGTCTATTTCGAGGATCACACAGGGTTTCCTCGTAGTGGTGACGTCACGTAAACCCCACCAGTAGATATCTACCCTGAAAAGCGACAAAGTCTTGTGTTACCTAATCTTTCTAAACGGAGTCACGTTTAAGCGTAAATCAAGGGTCTTGTATTTATGTTGTGTAAAACTACGTCTATTTGAAGATGGACCGTATATTAACGATCATGTTTGCTAGGATGGAGGTGATTATTGAGACAATGGCGAAACGAGAAACGTGTGGGTTAAGGGCAGATGCCACGACGAGATGCAATTGCTATTTTCTTGATACCCTAAGGCACTTGTCCCACCGCCGATGATCAGCGAGTAGCGATTAAAGCTAGAAACTAAAAAACGAGTTGGTGAGCAGCGAGTAGCGAGTATGTAATTCCGATAGTTTTGTTGCTCGGCTATTAGCGTGTGTTATTGTGCGACGGGTGATTACTCGCACCACTCGCTCGCGGTGGCCACATTGTAGCTAGATTTTTGACCGCCAATAGAGTAAGCCAGCATCGCTGAGCTATTATCGCTGAACGAGTATAACTTTGATAGCTCTTGTCGCTGCGAAAAACTTGTGGTAATGGAGTATTCGCCTTCAGTGTGAACTGCTAGCGATCAACTATTATTATAATGTGACTCTTTTATTGTCACGGGATCTTAAATCTTCAGTACGTTTCTTCAGCGAGAAAATAGTCGTTAGCTAATCGCTTACTCGTTGGCGGTGGGACATTTACCTAACAATTTAACTAGAGCTCGATAAATATAATCAATTTATTTATAATAGAACATCAAAAACCAGTTGTTCACTAGTGAGAAACTGAGTGCACTTGATGATAAAATATTAATAAATTATTCATTAATTTTTTTTGTAAAAAAAACGTTTTTTGTATTCTTCTAAGCAAACCCTTTCATTTGATACCCATATCATGGCAGTGTACTAAATAACTAGTCCGCCATCATGCGCCATCCACCATATTGGATTAAGAATGACGTCACTTAGCCATCCATGCATTGTCATCCAAACTAAACGTGTATGCAAAATTTCATCTTGATCGGTGGAGGATAAATGCTTTAAAATTCAGTTGTAAGATTTGACACGAACACATACCTACATAAAAGCTTGTAAAAATAAACTCACTTATACGTAGCTGATTTGGGTATCAGGTTGAGTGGCAAAGATTCCACTTCCTCACATTCATGTTCCAAATCCTTGATCCCTGATGCAATGTATGTCGTTTCTACTGGACTGTACACTGTATTTCTCATTAAAATCTCTGGTATCTTCAAGAAAAGGAAAAGTATAATTAGTTTTCGATCAAGTACTTACAAAGAAACTCCACACATACTCTTTAGAAAAATAAAGTGTTTCACAATATTTACATACATACATTCATATACGTGAGGACGATGCACCCAAAACAGCAATACATACCATACTGCGTATAGGTACAAAGTATTAAAACATTAACAAGTGAATTCATTTATTTGCCAAACAGGAATATGGTTCTCACATACTTACGAATATTGCAAACATAGGTAAAATACCTAATTCAACAACAACGGAACAGTGTGTGAGTCAATTTCTTAAAACAAAAAAAAGGAATACAATAACTGAAAAAAAGAATACAATAATTGAAAAAAAAGGAATACAATGACGACACGGTTGGCGTGGTGCATGAGCGATGGCTGCTGCACTGCGTGTCGCGGGTTCGATTCCCGCACGAAAGAAATACTACAAATACCTACAGATAATTGTTATGGATCTGTGCGTATGTATGTGAGTTTAAATGTTCGTAAACGCACCCCCGATACAGGAAGACATTCCTAGTGAGGAGCAACGAGTTTAAAAAAAACTATGAATAGGTATATAAATTAACAAATTTAATTTTCTACGCTAATTAATGCTTTATGCAGCGGGACCAGCATGTTTCTAAGCATTTTTATCTTTACCAATATTAAAAAGAGGAAAGATTTTTTTGTCTGTTTGTGTGTTTGTACCGAATAGGCTCCGAAACAACTGGAACGATTTTTTAAATTCTTTCACCTATGGAAAGGTACATTATTCCCGAGTAACATAGGCTATAAATTATTTTCTTAAAAATTAGAGATCCTTATGAAAATTGCAATAATTTAACCCAAAGTAGCAAAATTTTGCCTATAAAATTCATTATTTGGTAGTGGCAAAGTTGGTGGGTATGTGGGTGGGTAGGTAGGATAGGTAGCAGGGGTAGATGGGAAGGTGATAGGTAGGTAGATAGCCAGTTGACGGGAGCGAAGCCGCGGAGATCAGCTAGTCTTGAATATAATCATCTTATTTGTAATATGCTTGTTTACAAAGTTGGGTCAATAAAAGTTTTAAATTTTCTTTCTAAAAGAAAGAAAATTTAAAACTAGGTTTTTATATATCACAAGGCATTTGTTATAGAATTTAACGCAGTACACCAAGAAAGATGTGTGTAAATTAGCTAATCAATAAGATGGTTGCTCTAACTTATCTTTATTTCTAGTATAACAATTGTGTCTAGCACTAACTTTACTAAAGAGATGTATACTTTCCCTTACCTCTACACTAATATTATAAAGAGGAAAGATTTTTATTTTTGTATGTAACGAATAAACTTAAAAACTACTGGACCAATTTCAACAATTCTTCCGTTGCGAAGCTACACTATCCTCGGGTGACATAGGCTATTTTTTATCCCTGTATTCTCACGGGAACGGGATCTACGTGGGTGAAACCACGAGGCTTCCGCAAATACATAATATTTTCATAAATAATTGTCAAGAAAATGTCATAATATTAATGTTTTTAAATGGTTCCTTAAGAGATTCTCGGTGATATAACATACGACAGATATGGCTTTGACAGCTCTCTTTTGCAATATAAATATGTGTTCAATGTCAGCCGTCCGACCACATAGCAAAATATCGTAAGCCATACTGCTGTGAAAGTAATTAAATAGGCCAAACGCGCCGTTTTTACATTATAATATGTTTATGCAATATACGTAATATAATATACGTTATAAATAAAATATACGTTCCCGCCAAAACTCCGTGATTATGTTTATTAAAACATAATCAGAGAGTTTTGGCGGGAACGTGATGGCGTCTATGTTGCAGCTCTGTTTTATTTACCTAGAATTGTGTTAAATTGAATATTAATAGTGTAAAAATGGTGGTGTTTTATTCTAATAATATTAGTGAACGTGCACGAGTGTGGGCAAGTAAAACACAGCGGTAGAATATGAGGTCCATGTTGTCGACAATAAAGTCAAAGAAACTAGAACTTCTAATCGTGACACTGGCTAAATGTACAAACCGTGCGAAGCCATATATATATATATATATTATATAAAATAGTATCACCAAATTTCAAGTTCATAGATAAAAGTTAAACAATTCTCCATAAGAATATGTGACGACGGACAGACAGACAGACGGACATGTGAGGATAGCAATAGGTACCCTTTGGGTACGGAACCTTAAAAAGTAGCAAATAGCTCTCAACGACATAGCTTTCTATCTCTGAATAAATTATAAAGAGGTAAAGTTTGTGAGTTGGTGATGTCGTGAGGTTGTAGGGGGTAATCTCTGGATCTACTGAACCGATTTTGAAAATTCTTTCACCAGTAGAAAGCTACATTATTCTTGAATAAAAGGCAATAATTTATTTTAAAAAAATAGAGATCCTTATGAAAATTGCAATAATATGTAGGAAAGTTTTGCCTATAAAAATACTAACACTAATAACTAACATAGTTTAGTCACAATACACAGCCTAGCCTAGCTTTTAACTTCAGCACATAATCTTTCATAATCTAGACAATAGAATCCAAGCACAAATATAACCAAACAAATTATACGGGCATTGAACCTGCTGAATGTAGTTGACGAATTATTTTACCATACTGAGCTACCTATTATTGTAGAAGTCTTATCTCTTCTCGTCCCTAAGAGTTTATAGTCCCGACCTTTCATTTCCTAGAATTTCATTCAACATTCATTCGCCACTTACGCCACTTGAATGAAATACTTTTCTACCTCAGTAGGAAGTGCGTGCTTCGCACAACAAGTGCTTCCAATAATGAACATCAGATTAGTCAGATCGTTTTAGAAACAAAAACGTCCTAAAGTGAGCAAAGATTTTTGGCATAGAGGCCTACTTGATGAGGCGGTGTGAGCTTATTTGGTGTATGTCTCCAGAATGCAGGAACAGAGATTGGCAAAGCGTATTTTCTATTCTGAACTCCTGGAAGGGAAGCGGAAGCGTGGTAGGTTCAAGGATGTTGAGATTAGGCATATGAAGACAGGCGAAATTGATCCCAAAATTTGGAAGAAGCATACACAAATTCGACCCCAGTGGAGACGTCGTGTACAGCGGCAGGTTTCTTTGCCCGACGACCACCAACAGTTACTACTTATCACGTTGTCAACGGTGTTCTGACATGTCCACATTGTGCTCGGACTTTCTTGACCAAAGGTGAATATGCAAGTCACATGAGGGCAAAAAGCAGAGCAGCAAATCTAAGCGCGCAACCACAATGAGGAGCCAAATAATGCGGACGCTGTGGCCGAAACCGGCTAGATGACATCATCAACACATCTGCAAGACACAGTGCTCATCATATCTGACTGAATGACTGGTTTCCCAGCAACACGTCGCTGTCTGTTTAGTCATAAGAACTTTATACAACTAGTATTCCCCTACTTTAAAGGCAGTGTCGCTAACACGATCAAAACAAACGTATCGCGGTAAGGGGCGTCCTTGACCCTTTCACTTGGAATTTAGTAATGAGTTAACATCTCGTAAGCGCGTGGACCGATTTACATGATTTAAATAAATGATAAAATGGTTCTACCAAAATTATCTAAATATCTCAATAAACAAAAAATCATGTTTTCAAGTTACGTAATTATACTTTTTGGTACAAATCAGATCAATGACTTTTATTTTTAGTAATCTGGCGGAGACTTTAGTACAAGTGTACCCCTCGGTAGGAGGAGACAAAAACGAGAAATAAATCTTGCATTGCAATGGTCAGTGCGCGTATAGCTAATGATGCTCTCCTTAGACACGTTGTAAGTCTGAAAACAATCTCCTCCTGAAGATAACACGGGAGGGTTTAAGAACACTCCAGGATTCAGAGAGCTTATGTTTCAACCGTATTGGGCTGATTGGAAATGTGCTGTGGTGTGTTTGTTGTGTAGTGGTTTGGTGTGATATCTTGTAGGGGTCTATGTATTGTGTGGTCATAATAAATATTTGGGACTAGTCAATACATTGTGAAGTTTCCCACCACTTAGTACAAGTATGCATGGAGGTTTTTGGGTTCTTACATTCATGAAGTTTTATTTTATGAAACGGATCACTTTGAACTGTCATAACTTTGGATTGATTTTGTATTATAATTCCAAATAAACCTTATATTCAAGCCATTCTGTTTTATAAATAAGTTATTTATTTGGAATTTCATTAAGTAGTTTCTTTGAAATAAATAATAAAAAAATCAACAATTTTAATTTAATTGATTTTGGCATAAAATACAATGTTATTTGTGTATGATTCTATTCAGTTGAATTTAAAGGAATTATCTTACAGCTAGGTTAATTAGAAATATGATGTATTCTGTTGGTGTCAATTTATTTTGCTAATATCCTACTAATATTACAAAAATACGAAAGTTTGTATGTTTTTTTTTCAATTACGCCACTGCTACAGAACGTTTACGAATGATATTTGGTATACTGCGATAGAACCGATAGACCATGGTTTGGATTAATTAATTTTTAACCGACTTACCAAAAAGGAGGAGGTTCTATGTTCGATTTCTTGTATGTTTTTTTTTTTTTTTTGTATGTTCACCGATATCTCCGTCAATTGTGGATCGATTTTGAAAATTCTTTTTTTGTTTGTTAGAGTATGTTTCGATATTGGTCCTATTTTAATTTGGTGAAGATCTGATGAAGAACTTCGGAGATATACAGCAGAACTCTTCAATAAATAAAGGCAAATCTCTCGGGATTGCTGCAACCGCATGTCTGTTTATTGTTTATACCATTTCATAACATAACATCACGCCAGTACGCTCTAAAGGGGTACACAGATGTGTACAGTTCACCTTGATACACTCTCATTTCACCGGTTATGATCAAGTTTCATGGCATTCGGATAATCTATTCTTGCATTATAAGTATCTCACTAAAGGCAAGTTGCTTAATAGATACAACTAAAAAGTGAAAAATTAAAAAACTTTTTTACAAAAAAGAATACTACCGACTTCCAACTAAAAACACTACAAAGTGAAAATAACTTTCTTTTTCAAAGTCGGTGTCTGTGGTAGGTACCATTTTTTTTGGTTATGGACACCGACTTTGAAAAAGAAAGTTATTTTTCACTTTGTAGTGTTTTTAGTTGGAAGTCGGTAGTATTTTTTTTTGTAAAAAAGATTTTTTATATATTTAATTTTTTATCCCGGTAGAACGTCCTCTTTGTGATTTTTTTAAAACTTCGATCCTCTCTACGTATTTCTCTTGTTTCGTGGGTGCGTTTACAAACATTTAAACGCACATACACAAACACTCAGATCCGAAATAATTATATGTATGAGACTCTGGTATTGCAGATGTCCATAGGTAAAGATAACCATATTTCATTAGATGGGCAGTTCTTTCAGTAACATAGACCCATGACAGGTTATTCTAAATCTAACACGTTATAGACAATGATGCAGTCCGAAAAGCACCAATAACTTTACTTTCCGAATATGAAGCCTCCTTGTATTCTATTCCCTATTCGAAAAAGCTTTCAGTGGTTTAAAAATAAAAAATTGATTCAACGTTACCGGACATAGTTGCACAGACATGAGTATTTGACCGGCGTATTCCTGTCCTTTATGAAGGTCGTACCATTGCAGCTTAGGAGCATACTCATAGTCCTCTTTATCATCCACCACGGGCTCGACTTCTAACCGCCCGATTAGCTCGCTTTTACCCTGACATGTTAAATAGAAAACTTAAATTTGTGCTTTGTTCTTTTGTTTTCACTCACGTTTGCCTTCGCCCATTTATCCTCTCAACATGGCCAAACCATCTAAGTATAAATTTTTTGCCATTACATCTTCTTTTAAACCACAACGTTGTCTTAAAACATCATTCCTCAATCTGTAATTAAAGTTTAAGAAATAAAATAAACAGGTAAATGCACGTACCATGTGTTCAGTGTCAAACACCTCAACCATGACTAGAGGTGGACTGGTTTGTATCCTGTCAGGAGTCGCAGATACCAGCTTGTGTACCTTCAGGACTTGGTTCCAAACTGGTGCCATTGTCTTCATGTGAACCTGTAATTGAAATAAGGCAAACAAAATTACACAAACCAAAGTGTGCAACTCCCTGCCAGCATCTGTGTTCTTCTCCCACCTATGAATGAAAGAAATCTACTGGGCTCGCTCAGCTCATCGTAGACTCATCTACCGCTTATCATCAGGCGAACTCTAGGTCGAAATGTGGCTCACCAGGCATTAAAAAAAAACTATAAGTAACATCATGCAAGCATATAAGTATATTCTTCCTCATATTTTGTCAGTTATGTTAAAATCACATGTACAACAAAAAACAAAAACCCGACTGCTTAAGTCGGAGGATACATATTCGCGAACTGGCTGACTCCCTTATCCTCCGACGGCACAGCATGTTTTTTTTCTTGTTTACAGCTTTTTAGTTCACTTCTTAAGCAGTCGGGTTTTTGTTTTTCAAATGAACTTTGTTATTTAAAACAATTAGTATATACTTTTGTAATCACCTCTTAAAATCTGTCGTGTGGTGTTTTTAAAATGAAGATTTTGAAATACCACACGACAGGTAGGCAAGAAAAAAAGAATTGGCACCCGCAAAATTTGGTGCCCAAAAACTGCCTAGTTTGTTTTTTTTTAACTTCAGTCATCTAAGAACATTTGAGCGGTCAAGACGTATCTAACGATGTGTTAATTATTTAAAGCCATCTGCCGAGATTTGATAGGTAATGAGGTGATAAATAATATTACATACATATACGATACGCGCGAAAAACATAATTTTTATTCATAATAATTATTCATATTCATATTCTTTATTGTACACAAAATAAACATATACAAATACAAAAGGAAAATATATGTTCAAAGGCGAGCTTAGTCCATAATTAGGTACTCTTGACAGCAAACCTCAATGTTACAGAGAGAATATTTATAGTTTTGTTTATTTTTTGGTCTTTTTTTTTGCTTTCCTTGCAGTTGAGCACCAATCCGACTTCGGATCGCTACTGAGAAATTCCAGAAACACAAACCAAACACCGTTTGCCCCGTCCTGTGAATTGCATTCAGGACCTCTTGTTCAGAGGTAGCGCTTACGACCAATAAACCAACGGTTAAATGATTATACAGTAATGGAGAAGAAACGAACGAGAGTGGTAAGGACTGAGCTCAGTAGAGTTCGCTAACAGGGTTTATCAGAAACGGTCTGGTCGTCCACTGAGAAAGTTTTAACACATGCTCAGCATTTCATACTGAATTTATAATTTGTGGAGATGATGGTGGGACGAACTGGACAGCTTTCACCAAATATAGAAGATTGAAGCGCGGGGTCGTACAAGGTGAAAGGAGTGGCCCTCTACTAGCCTCCCAAGGTCTTTGCCCAATAGTGGGACACAACAGGCTAGTAAAAAAACAAAATAACATGTAATTTGTAAAAAGTCCGGAAACTTGGGCGAAACACTTAATTTCTTATTATTTCGTTTATAATCCAAGAGTGGGGAAGGTATAAAAAACGGGCCAAGTTCGAGTCGGTCTCGTGCACTAAGGGTTCCGTACAAAGAGCTGCATTTACCAAAATAATTGAATCGCATTACTGAAGTTCATAAATTGTGAGAGCACCGAACATTGCTCTAACAATTAAATAAACAGAATTGAGGGTCAAAATTAATATTGCCGTTGGAAAACTGTAGTCCACATAAGTCGCGGACTTAAGTCGCCGCCAGTTAACCAACTACAAATAAGATAATAATCATTTTTTTTTGATGTCGGTACAAATTTACGATTCTCGGATTTTTTTGCCGATCTCGTGCCATAAGACATTGCTTCTTGCCAAATTTCATGATTCTAGGTCAACGGAAGTACCCTGTAAATTTTGATTCGCTTGCGAGTGTAAAATATGCGTCATTAACCGCTATATCTCTTGATTGATCTAGAAGTTTGAATTTTTCACAGCTGCAAGGGGTTGAAAACTTGAGGAAACGAAATTAATTTCAACTCGATACCTCGACGCGTTTTTGTGGAACAATTTAGGTATAATCAACTTCAAAATCTAATCTAATAATCAATTCTAATTTCTTATTTGATAATCAATGCTCAATATCTATTTAATAATGAATTTGGATTTATTTAATTTGGCAATTTATTCCAATACCTAATTTATCAATTGTAATACAATGATCAATTTAATCTCATGATTCAGGATAGTTCAATCTTGATTTTAAAGTAATATTTGAATGTTTAAACTGTATAATATTATCTTATTAAATGCAATCAAGGCACGTGAAAATTGATTCTATTATTATTTGTAATTTTACCAAGTCAATTAAGTGATTACTTTAAGGAAATGTAATGCATCTATGGAATGAATAAAGCAATTTTTATTTTTTATTTACTTCGACGCTTGGCCGAGATAAAGGGTCTTGATAGACAGACAGACGGACAACAAAGTGGTTCTATAAGGGTTCCGTTTTTTCCTTTTGAGGTACGGAACCCTAAAAAAGAAATCAAAAGAAAGAAAATAAAATATTCTTTAATTATGGCAAAATATATGTATTGCTCACCTTCGTTTCCTTGACAGCGTTCAGAGTATTTATCCTTACGAAAGGATGCACATAGTTAGTAAAATCAGCATTTGTGTTTAGTTTTGCTCTATATAGGAACACTCGACATTCCAGCATCTGGAAAGATTGAACACAATGGACTGTTACTTAACATAATTGCACAATCATAATGCATTTATTCATCTATTGAGATACAAGGATTTTTTTTCGCTTAAATGACATTGTCAGAGGGACGCTGTTGTAGGGTGCCATTTTGTAATGAAAAAACAGGCATAGGCATAGGGTTTTGACCACGCACGCGTCGAAAGATTTTATATACAATATACCTACACAGCATTATATTAAAGCCTCATGTATGTTTGGGTGATCGCTTGGCTATTTTATAAACTTTACTATGGATTTTGATGCAGTTTTAGGGCTTTTCCAATTTAGACGTTTGGTGCGGTCTTGCATCAAAAAGGCTAATTTGAAATAGTATATTTCGTGTCGAGCATATAAAGTCAAGATTTTAACACGAGCGATGTAGCTAATTTAAAGCTACATGCGAGAGTTAAAATAAAGCCTTTTTATGTGAGACACAAACGATTCTTTTACCACTTCCTGATGAGCTTACTTAATTAATTACAAATAAGTTCCAACATCAATTTATTAGAAACGTTCAGACTAAAAACCACAGACAATAAACGCGCGCTTTTTCAAGAGGTAACAGGTTCATTATCATTCTGCTGGATAGGGCGGTGGAATAAGCGCCGGCGTAGCGGCAGAATGCGACTACCAACAGTAGCCTATTCAATTAAGAAAAATGATTGCGTTGTACATAATGATATCAAAACTATACAAAAGTCATTTCGTAAATGTTATTATGTTTTTTTTATTTTATTTTATAATCTTGTGTCTAAATGTTCATATTCCGAAACGAATTTCTTAGGCAAAGGTAGTGGAAAAAATCCTTACACTAGATATTATTTAGAAAAAAATTATTACATAAGACTTATGTATAAAAAAATCAAACGGACCTCCAAACAAAACACTGCAAAGCGAAAAAATAATTTACTTTTGCGAAGTCGGTGTCTTGGTACCTATTGTTTGCCGTTTTTCGACACCGACTTCGGATTATAAAGTTGTTTTTCGCTTTACAGTGTTTTGTTTTGGAAGCCGATTAGATTTTTTGTTAAAAAGCTTTTATTTATATCCTTTTAGTTCTGGTACCTTCAATTACCATAAAAAAATTTTTAGCCAAAGTACATCTCATGCCGATTCCAATAAGCCCAAACACGACTAGTTAATAGTGTTTTATTTCGGTGTGCTTACATTCCGGCTTTATCATTAGATCACTTCGATGGTACCATTTTCATCTGTACCATTTATATGTAAGTATTTGCTTCATCGTAGTCAGTTAACTATTCAAGATATCTTATACCCGTGACATACTTAGCGTTTGAAGTTCCTGTGGCCATCTGTGGTCTTCCTCATCAGTTCCACTTCACCAAATGATATTTTTTGAGTGCATATGATTACATTGTTGATGAAAATACCAAAATCGCTCTATGTATGCCTATAATATTTGAGGAGTTTCCTCAATTTCTCCAGGATTCCATCATCAGATCCTGACCTGATGACCATGGAGCGACTGGGAAAGTATAACCTTCAAACAAAAGAAGAATTTTCTAAATCGTTCCAGGCAACTTTGAGTAATCAGGGAAAATACAGAAAAACAAAATCCGACAAAATGAGGACCTCCTTCTTTCTTTGTTTTCGATGTCCGTTAAAACGGTAGCTTTTGATGCCTGTCTGCATTGTCTGACTGTATAATGCAGTATGCACCATCATTTAGGCAAGGAGCATTTAAGCCGCAAAATGTATGTGTTAAATTTAAAGATACATAATGTTTATATAACACAGAAATGTAGATAATATTTTCGCCAAACACCTTTGCAAAATGTTTTTTTTTTTTATATCGCTTTTTGTGGCCGTCTGTTTTTGCATAGTTCTTATAAAATTCATATTATTTAGCCCAAATAGAGACCAGAATACTGTTTTTTTTTACATTTTGCCGGTGAATAAGTACATAGTATAAAAAAAAATCGCTTATCGTATCTGCATGTGTCCGGTTAGATTTTTTAAACTGTGCAGTGAGAAAATTCATGTGATAAAACTTGTATGTATATAGGTGATGTTTAATTGAGATATAGCACTGAAATCTAGATTAATTAACATCGCCAATGCACCCGGGTGAAGCAGGAGCGTGTCGCTAGTAGTTTGTAGTATAATTGTAGTCGTTTTCCGCTCGCATAGTTCTAATAAAATAAACAGTGTCTGTCTGTTTACGAAGATTTTACTACACAACGGATTTAAATGAATTTCAACATAATTATTTAAAGCATCTGTAACGAAAAGTTTATTTGTGTATAATACTTTAATAAAAAGAATAATACTTTATTTGCTCACGGTATTCCGTGGAGCATAAAATGGTAAAAAAAGAAATTTACAGGAACAGGTAGGTACAGGCAAAAAATGCGTCAAAAAACGGCCATTATAATACACAAAAAGAAAATAGATGTAGGATAAAATCGCACTGTTTTGACATGTCATCAAATCAATATATCGCCCCGGCCGCAGCGCCAGCAGTTCGCTAGTAAAGAAAGCAGGTATGTAATGCAGTACTCACCATCGTGGAAGTCTTCAGAGACATTTCGTAGTCATTGACCTTTAACTTGTATCCATTTGGCAGACAGCTCTCAAATGCAGGCATCTGCCGGTACAGTCCCATCCACAGAAGCAGTTCCACCTTGCCAGCAATACAGCAGCAACCACTCGCGAGAGAGTTCATGTGCTTCGGGCATTTTAATGGCTGAAATAATAAAAAAAAGGATTAGTTTTATGTTAAGGCAATTCTTATGGCTTTTTTTTTTTTTTACTTTTGATGGGTTTGCTCTTGACTCTAGTCTAGGTCAATGACAGAGAAAGAGTCGACGATGGAGTGAGCTTACCCAGAAGAAGCCTGTTCACTCTATGGCTTATGGAGTTGAGAAGTTGTTTACAATTTGTTTATTAAATTGTACATCGATTTTTACAGATGTTTACCAATGCTACGAGTATTAAGGCCAAGTTTTTTGATCCGTAGTTAACCATTGGTTCAATATGCGAACAAATGCAAAAAAATAATAATAATGAAAAAAAATAATAATGATGCAGTATTGCTGGAGACGGCTCATATAGTTAGGAGGTTCCTCGCTCTGGAGCCCTGACCGCCGGTAGCTGTACCCTGATCCCGATACCGGTGGGCCTCTATTTTTTATATTTTTATATGTTTTTTGTTTTTGTGTGTATTATAAAAATATTTAAAAATGTATTGAATAAGAAATTAGTTAAATAAAGGACATAATGATAAATAATAATATTTTTTTTAATAATAATAATAATGCTAATGCTTTTTTTTCTTATTCTTATTTTCAATTTTCGGTAAACCACGTTTATTCCTCAATTTGTAAGTCTAACAAATGGTCAAATATTTAATTTGCCAATTTATTTGACAATTTGTGAGGGTAACAATTGATGAAAGGGCATTTTACCAAAATTTTAAAACATTGGTTAGCATATACAGGGTGTCCCAGAAATCGACGTCAAGCCGTAAATGGGTGATAGACCAAGTTATAACAGTTCTCAGAAAAATACGAAAAAAAATCTATCTCATGTTTTTAAAAAATTATGTTCACTTTAAAAATTTACTAAAAAAATCAATCCCTGTAATGGTTCTTTAACTCCAAATGTTCAAACTGCCTTCCTTCGACGGCAATTATTGTAATAAAAAAAAAAAAAATCTGATAATTTTTTTTTTTTTTTTCTAAGATTAGAAAACTGGTCCTGACTTAAAGTAAAAAGGTTGAGTCACTATCATAACTTTGCTCTTAAATTACGTAACGTCTCTATCGAACTAGAAACGGAGTTTAGCAAAGCTTTAGGTAAGCTAAAGTCATTTTAAGGAAGTATGGACATTTTGTGTAAAAACCGAGGCTACTTACAAAAAAAAATTTGACGTATTATTGAAAACGTAATCTAGCAAGTGTTACACCATTTTTGAATCCTTATTAAATGCGCCAATTTTTCATGTTACTTGCCAAACTAGCGTAGTACATTTTTTTTTCAGTACAGTCACTTAAAGTTGGGCGAAACAGTAAATTTGAATAATTTGGTTTTGGAAAAGTTTAATTTTCTTCTAAGTAGGAGGAGTTGGCTTTAAATTTTAGGCAAAAATCTACACAAGCATTATTCAAGATTACATAATAATAAAAAAATTAGATAAATTATGGGATTTGTAGCAATTGGAGTTAAAGAACCATTACAGGGATTGATTTTTTTAGTGAATTTTTAAAGTGAACATAATTTTTTAAAAACATGAGATAGATTTTTTTTCGTATTTTTCTGAGAACTGTTATAACTTGGTCTATCACCCATTTACGGCTTCACGTCGATTTCTGGGACACCCTGTATAACCATTAGTTGAGTTAGAATGAGAGAGAAGAAGAATGAAATAGATATGTAAATCACACTAATATAATAACGCGAAAGTTTGTGAGTGTGTGTTTGTAGGTATGTTTTCTTACTTTTTCAATCTCAAAATACCGGAAATATTTAGATGAAATTTAGTATGGAGGTACCTAAAACCCTGGATTAACACAGGATACTTTATATCACGGGAATATGTTCCCCCGGGATAATTTTTGACTTTCACGCGGACGAAGCCGCTGGCAGAAGCTAGTAAAATTACAAATACATAAATAAAAACATTTGCAATGATGCCGCACGATTAAACTACCAAACTTTGTTGTATCACAACGTTTAAGAAAGAACCGTTACTGTCTTACAAAAATAAAAAAAATTCTCACAGACAAAATGTCTAGTGTGTGTGATACACAGAGAAGACCGTATGATTTCGGACTGACGAAAATAAAATTTATTTATGGGGCGGCTTGGTCAAACTCAATAGTGGGCTTGCCACGCCACCCGGTCCAACGGCCACTCGTGCTAGCCTTGAAACTCATAATTGCACTATCTTTTTGTTAAGTTAACCCTATGTATAGCATGTCAACCGCATTGAATTTAGCAAGGGGGCTACTTTTTGTTCCTTTGTTTGAAAATGGGCACGTAATACAATCGAACAATGTTAAACGATACTCTCTCTCCCTAAGAAACAAATGTGGTCAAATCTGGACCGCCAAACTGCGCTGTTACAGAAACCAGTTCCGCACAAAAGGAAACGATTATTAACGAGTTAATCCGTTGGTAATGGACGTTGATAATGTTGTGAAACTTTAAGCTCTTTTCAATTTTATTATATCCCTTCTTATTAAGTTCGCAGATCATCATCATCATTAAATCAGCCGAAAGACGTCCACTGCTGGATATAGGCCTCTCCGATACGTCGCCGCATTGATCGGTCCCGTGCGTCTAACATTCAGCGGATCCCCGCAATCTTCACCAGGTCATCGGTCCACCTGGTGGGAGGCCTTCCAAAGCAACGTCTACCGGTTCGCGGTACTCCAGAACCTTTTTTTTTCTAGTTCACACATATAATTGATTAATTATAGGTCAGACTGTAATTATATATTAATTGGGAACAAGCACATAAAATTATCTACGCAGTTGTCCGAGATTATTATTCTCCTTTATTCATCTACATTTTTATTTAATAGTTTTTTTTTAAGTATATGTTTAAAAAAAAGTAAACTTAAAAGCACTCAAAAAAAAAAAAATTGAGGCGAACCGGTGACGGGACCAGGGTCAAAGCTACCGACGGTCAGGGTTCCAGAAAGAGGATCCTCCAAACAATACGAGTTGTGTCTAGAAGTACTGCTTTCTGAATCAAGTCCATGATCCAGCCGCCTAATTCGCGCCTCCTAAGGTGTTTGTCGAAGCTCGTGGTTATTAAGCCATTGGCTGACACGACTTTCGATACAATGATCGCTGGCCAACATCCCACATGTCGACAACCTCGCGAGCCAAGTCAAGATACTTCATTTGCTTATATTTCTCGGCTTTCACGAGGTTCCCCTCATGTTATGTCAACAATCATTGTACGCCTTTCGATTCGGTCCACCACCACTATATCAGGCTTATTAGCCATAATAGTCCTGTCAGTGATGATGGACCAATCCCAGTACAACGGGATACTACCATTCTCGAGAACTGAGTCGGGCACATACCTATAGTACGGCATCTCCGACGCCATAAGAGTGTATTTCAGAGCAAATTTCTGATAGATAATCCTGGCTAATTATTGTTGCATAGGTATATGGAGCTCGCTTCGAATAAAAAAGAAAACATTCCGGTCAATAATCATGCAACTGTGCCTCTAGCTCTCGCTGGAACACCCATACCGATGTGCTCCGACTTACGGTACCTAGGGTCGTTTGTCCAAGAGGATGCCGAGGTAGACCGAGACGTTATGCACCGGATTAACTCGGGATGGATGAAATGGCGACAGGTCACTAGAACAACTTGCGAACCACTCAAGTTAAAGGCGAAAATTTACAAGTTCGTGATTAGACCTGTCGTATTGTATGGATAGAATGTTGGGCTGTGAAAAAGATGGATGAAAAGAGAATGCGAGACGTGACGAGAATGGATAAAGTGAGAAATGAGTGTATATTAGAGGAAGTTTGAAAGTGGCGCCAGTGACAGAAAAGTTGAAAGGAAACCGTTTGCCCTGGTATGGTCATCTGATGAGGAGGGATGAAACGCATGATACTAAAAGAGTTATTAATATATATATAGATGGATGGAGAGGGAGGGGACGGCCAAAGAAAAGATGGATGGATTGTGTGGGGAGTGATATGAAAGAAAAGGAACTCAGTGATAGCGTGACGGTGGACAGGATGGTATGGAAGAAGAAAACGTGTTGCGCCGACCACAAGTAACATGGGATAAGGGCAGGAAGATGATGAATCTTGCAATTGTAACTACTTGCAAACATAAAATACAGTTACATGATTGTTTTGATAAAACGTCGTTATAGTTCTGGGGATGCACAGGAAAACTCGGGAAAATTGTCCAATAGGACATACCGCACATAAAAAATATCAAAAATGAAGGTTAATATATTACAAAGGTACCGCTCCGCAGGGATGAGTTACCCTGTGTTGAATGTTATCGAGATAAATTGGTACCAATAATCATGAAATTGTATCTACTTAATAACACAAGATATAGTTACATGTACATGATTGTTTTAATCAGACATCATTGATCGTGTAGGAAAACTCAGGCAAAATTGCTAATGTTATTGGAAAATTCACCTTTACATTGGATCATATTGGAAATTTTTCAAAAGATATTAGTTTTACAAAGATTGAAAGAGTTTTCTTTGACAAATTTTCTTCGGAGGATTTTAAATTAAATAGTTTTTGTGGGCATAGATATCAAACCGGAACTTAAAATTTTCAACTGAACTCAAACCAAGTAACTGAAAAGTTCAATAATAATTCTTCAGCAGAGATTAATTGTAAACGAAATAAGGAACATTGGTTTATCATTTTCTTTTAGAAATTGTAACACAACACAATTATAAAAAACCATAACTTTAATGTATACTCCATTAGCGATAACATTAGATGTTTAAATTAGCCCATTTTACAGCCCGTTCAACCGATTTTGACTTCTATTGAGTTGGTAATACGACATATGGTAACTGTAGTGAACAGTTAGTTTTGGTAACAGGTTTATGCTTTTTATGTCATCCTTGTGTTAACGGGATAGAACTCAAAATTGGTTGAACGAACTGTTAAAGATTTGGAAACATGTCTAATGTTATTTATAATGGAGTTTAGGTGCTAAGGCTTTTCTGCCTAAACCTTCGCGAGGATAACAGACGTTATGCTACAATTTAAAACAACTGCTTAACTAATTGCGTACTTAAAAATGACTAAACCATCTACCCATACAATTTTGAAGAAAATCGATTGAATTTTATTTGGTTTAATATTTTGTTTCACCAAAAAAATGAATAAAGATAACATGAAGTAACTAAAGTTGCGAAAAGCAGGTTGGTTAAAACTGACTTACCGTTGTATTTATTACAACAAGTGATAATAATACACGGTACAGTAAGAAAATATATTTAACTATTTGCTCATACAAAACATAAGTAAAATAAAACAACGATAAATAGGTACAATTTAACAAATACGCCTGTCTTTTGTGGTATTGCGTCATCATCATTACAACCGTAAGATGTCTACTGATGAACAAAATAGGCCTCCCCTAGTGTCGCTAAGTTGCTACAACGCACAGACACCATGTGATATTTAATTATCAAAATTCAAGACTAGCAACATTCGAGTTAGCAGTTAAATAAAAAGAGATTGTCTGCATTACAGAAACGTAACGTAACGTATACTTATTGTGTTAGTAATGATTGGAAATAATAATATTATGATGTTAACGTACCTAAACGAGATCCAAACCGATGAGTTAACGGCACGTGCGCTGTCTAGCCAGCGTAGGGTTCGTACTAACACGAAACGTAGCTGTGCTGAGATTGCGAAGTTTGGCGGGGCCGCCCGAGTCTACCGGCGGCCGGCGGTCGGAGGGTGATTTCCGATCGGGACTATACTTATAAGCTTTAATTTATCTTGCCTTGTTAGTTAGTAAGTATGTATGAGTAAAATCTTGCAACTGAAATTTGACACAGTCATAATAAGTAAAAACTTTGCATACACGTTTGGTTTGGATGAAGAAGCACAGTACAACTAAAATATTGAATTAAACTTTATTTAAAAATTATTCATTACATTTTTTTTTTAAAACAAGCTTTTGTTCTTATACTTCTCAGCAAACCCTTTCATTTGATACCCATAATTATCATGGCAGTGCACAAAAAATAACTAGTCCGCCATCTTGGGCCGTCCGCCATCTTGGGAATAGAATGACGTCATTTAGCTAACCATGTATTGTCATCCAAACTAAACGTGTAGCCATAATTTCATCATAATCGGCGTAGGATAACTGCTTTAAAATTCAGTTGCAAGATTTTAACCGAGCACACATACACAGGCACGTACATTGCAAGTTAAATAAAAGCTTGTAAAACATATTTTTTTTTATAATTAAAAATTAATTCTTCTCGCGACCATGCGATCTAAGTCACTTTCAAGGCCTAAAATGTTAACACAACCACGCTAACTGGGTAACGTGACTTGAACAACGCGTGATTAACGTGATTTCACGTGTCAGAGTCGCTTCTTACCGACCATCATCGTCGTCATCATTTCAACCCTATTACGTCTTTATCTTAGCCGGCGACGTCATAAGCATAAGCATCCCATAAATTTCACCGTCGCTAACTGATCGCAATTACTTTTTTTCAAGCTAGAAATATGCAGTTTAGATCACGAATAACGTCAGTTTTATCGAAGAAATTTTTTTTCTGATTTAAGGTTTCCGATCCTCAAAAGGAAAAAGGAACCCTAAGCCCGCGGTTGCGCACTACATCCGATCCGTGTCCCTGAAATTTCGGTTCCGAAGTAGTTGTAGTACTTCTTGTAGGGAAGCTTACGCACTACATTTGAAATCTATCCGTCATAATCTGTCTTATTTCAGAACATTTTGAAATTGAAACTCAAATCACGGATTAGGGGTGTAGTGCATAACCGCCCTTAGAGGATCACTTGTATGTATGTCTATTTCTCTGTGATGTGTCAAGACTATTTCTCTGGAATACCTGGAAGTATCATATAAAATTAATATCATATAGGTCAGGGATGGCGAACCTTTATTAGAACACGTGCCATTAAATTATATATTTAAATTATAAATGTGCAAATGCCGTGCCGCCAAAAAATCTAGAATCGGTGATTTAAAAAAAACAATGCTACTTATTAACTCTTTATTTGCAACCCGAAATTCGTACAGCAATAATATTATTTACAGATTTATGTTTTGTCGATATAAAATTAGGAGTTCACGTCATGACTGCTCTTTTCAAATTATCTAGACGCTAAATAACCTTAAACTGGCGTGCCCGAAAAAAATTTTCGTGTGCCACCTCTAGCACGCGTGCCGTAGGTTCGCCATCCCTGATATAGGTAATCAGGCCTCCTTTCCGTTGGTGCTGTAAAAATTGTAATCTTTTAAACCTAACTATTTTAGAATGAAACCGGTGGCAGCTGTCCATTTATTAGGCAGCTACCCGCTACCCGAAATCGGTAATATACAATTTTCTTATCTATATTTATAAATTGAATCCCTATTTCCCCTGGTCACGGCATCACGCGTGAACGGCTGGACCGATTTCGCTAATTCTTTTTTTGTTGTGTTTGTTATTGTTAGGAGAAGGTTCTTATGAAAGAAAAATTAAAAAAGAAAAAGAATTGTAGATAGGTAGGCTAGGTATGTAGGTAGGGTAGGTATGTAGGTAGGATAGGTATGTAGGTAGGGTAGGCATGTAGGTAGGGTAGGTATGTAGGTAGGGTAGGTATGTAGGTAGGGTAGGTATGTAGGTAGGGTAGGTATGTAGGTAGGTTAGGTATGTATATAGGGTAGGTATGTAAGTAGGATAGGTGTGTAGGTAAGGTAGGTATTTAGGTACTTAGGGTAGTTATGTAGGTAGGGTAGGTATGTAGGTAGGGTAGGTAGGGTAGGTATATTGGTAGGGTAGGTAAAGTAGGTAAGGTAGGGTAGGGTAGGCAGTTGACGGGAGCGAAGCCGCGGGCACAGCTGGTGTTATAATAATTTCAGCCGAAAGACGTCCATTGCTGAATATAGGTCACCGGTTCACCTTGTGGGAGACCTTCCAAAGCTGTAATATAGTTTATAGATTAGAATAAAGGCTATCTCCTTCTTTCGTGTCGATTAACTCAACTGTAGTCTCAACCATTCAGATTTTGTCCGACTAGTACGTAGCTACTCGGACAGCTCTGTCATAAGCCACGATCAAATCTCGTAAGGTGCAGGTGAAGGGCGGACAAGGAGGTGGGCCATATCTTGCGAAGGGGCCCCACTGTGTTTCGGAGGGGTCTATTATATTCCATTTGGCCAGGTTGTTTTTACAGCGGCCAACCTGGGCTAAAGGCTATAATTTATAAAGATATATCGGGAAATATTCTATGTTATATTTTTATTTGACAAGCAAAGCCGATGTCGACTATAATCGGGAAATAATAATCCACGCGGACGGATTAGCGTAGTACTAAAAATTAGGTTAAAAAAGACTGAGAATTTGTCTTCATGTCGCTACTTATTGACTATTTTATTTCTAGTGCACGGTATACCAAAAAAACATAACATATACAGTTACCCACATTACATTAACACCCGGTTTCTAAAAACTCGATTATCGGGCTCTTAACGTAATTGACAAATAATCGCCGGTTATCTGCTGTGATTGGCTGTAGAAAATTCATTTAATCAAACACAGCATGTAACGCTTGCTTGACAATTAGTCACATTCATTTTGCGATAGGTTAGCGTTGAGAAACCCAGCGTTGGCATAAGTCCGTCTTATATAAACGGATTTCTAAAATTCTTTTTTGGTTCGAAAGAAACTTATTCTGAAATTGTCCCATTTATATTTGGTAAAGATCTGATAAACAACTTCGGAGATATACAAGAGAACTCTTCAATAAATGGCGGCAAATCTCTCGGGATTGCTGCAATTGTATTTTCGTTTATTGTTTACACCATTTGATAAAATACCTTCACGCCTGTATGCTCTAAACGGGTACGCAGATGTGTACAGTTCACCCTAGTACTCTCATTCCACCGGTTATGTTCAAGTTACATGTTATTCGGGTAATCTATTCTGGCATCACTGTGGACGTCATAGGCGCCTTACTATAGAACTTGACAATTATCGTCAGAGTAAATATACTACAATCCTAAGCTACAATCTGAACTGTATTGACTAATCACCGCATATTAAGACCACAGTTGAAAAATCATACATTTGCGAATCGCTTTCGAAATTTAGCGAGGCCGCCATCAAATTACATAATGTTTTCTAATGAGCCAATAGCGCGCAGCTTTCAAATAATTCGCGTACCTACGGTCCTCAAAAAATAAATCCAAAATTGTGATAAATTTTATTTTCATTAAGTACCTTCATTATTAGTTACTTACGTCTTTATGAAAAGTTCAGTTTATAGCTAGCAGTGGTGACTAGCTAACGCGACGGTGACGGTTGCAATAACTTTAAATGGTTTAGTCGGCTTTGCATTCTACATCTTAGTTTAAATGTAGTTTATTGAAGTGTTACGTGCAATCACATCTGTACCTTGGTCATCTCTAACATACCTTCATGACCATACCTTAGCTTGTCCAGGCCAACCATGTGCCGATGAGTGCTACCGGCTTCCGGCCTAATTTATTGGTAAGTTAACACTTATTTCAATAGTTTATAAAGTCATTGTTAATAAGTTCATGGTTTTGTATTTTTGGCCTACTTACCTTCGGCCGTCAAAATGTTGAAAGACACTACGAAAAAATAAAATACAAAAAACACGTTGCAGTAAAAACAATAAATAGAAATGAATACTTTCATCAATCCCCTCACTCACAAACACACTCAAAATTTGATTTCTCATGATTCATATTATTATTTCGCCTGCGTGGTTAATTGGTTTTCTCCAAATTAATGACTTGTTAAAGTTCAATGATCTATCCTTACATGAACATCAGGCGTGAAAAACTGTCTACAGTTTGAGCAAACTACTTAGAATCCCAGTTTATATCCTGATGTGACCCCAAAAATCAAGGTAATGTAAATGTACGAATTAAGGTGATTTTGATATGGGACAACCTCAATTTAACTGTAGTGTTAACTGTGTAGGAGCTCGTGGCTAAATAATAATAGCCGCACTGGTCGATCATCAAGGTTAAGCAACGCTTGACGAGGTCTGTCTGTGGATGGGTGACCATTTCAACATACCGAGTTTCCTCCGTGTCTCGGAAAGCACGTTAAGCCGTTGGTCCCGGCTGTTATTTGAAGATCTTTGACAGTCGTTACGGGTAGTCAGAAGCTTGAGATCTGACACCAGTCTTTCCATGGAGTACTGTGTTACCCAGTTACTGAGTTGTGGAGGTCACATAGGCAGTCGCTCCACGTAAAACACTAGTACTCAGCTGAATCCGGTATGACTGGAAGCCGACCCCAATATAGTTGGGCAAAGGCTAGGCAGATTGATTGACAACCTCAATTTAACTGAAAAAATTAGTCAGAAGCAAACAAAACGGATTCAAATCAACGTTACACATGATAGACCACATTTTAAAGAAACTTTTTCTTTTTTACTTCATACCGTTTTTGAGAGAAAAAAAAATCATATTACTAATTCTCACTGCGGGTAGTTAAAAAACAAAAACCTATTTATCTTAGTACAAGCATCTGCACGCGGCTTTACATGCGAGAAAAGTGTGTTTTTATCCCAAGGGAACATAATACCGGCATGAAAAGTATCCTATGTGCTAATCCATAATATGAACTATCTGTGTGCAAAAGTTAAAAGACAGAGAAGCTTTCCCTTTTATAATATTAATAGGATTGTAACTGGTGGAAAACCAAACACAGATAAATAGTCATGTACTGTACTGAGCTTTTAAAATACATGTTTTATGCAATCAACTTTATTTATTTTATTAACGCGTTTAATATTCCGTTTATTATTCAGTGCTAACGCGGTATTGCGGGTCTACTCCCTAACTCCGACAACGAAGTTACGGGCCCATCCGATAGTAAATACTCCGGCATTTCGGAGTGTACCCTACTCCGTAATGATTATTTTTTTCGGACGGGTAAAAACACATCGAGAGTAGGTACAACTGTCAAATCATTCATAAGTACTTCGAGTCACGAACGAATCATGCGTCCGTGTGTGATACGGAGTAGGAAACGCCCGAAGCCGAACGAGCGAAGGCTCAAATTACGAAATTGCTGCTTATGGAGAAAACCCCGTGGCCCGGCGCCCGCTCAGAGCCAGAATATCAACGTTGGACCGCCTTTTTGAGAGTTTTGTTTGCAAAATAATTTTGGTATTACATAAGCTATTTAGGTAAAGAAGAAATTCTAACCCAACCTTTCTGTCTAAAAATATTGTTTAACATGCAAGTAGTTTTGGAAGATTAGGCGAAAGTAGCAAAAAAATACATGTTGCTTTTTTTTAAACCACGTTATTAAAAAAAATCTGCCTAGCATTTTACCAACTACATTGAGGTCGGCTTCCAGTCTTACCGGATTCAGCTGAGCACTAGTGTTTTACGTGGAGCGACTGCCTATCTGAGCTCCACAACCCAGTAACCGGGTAACACGGTACCCATTGGCAAGACTGGTGCAGGTCTCAAGCTTCTGACTATCCGGAACGACTGTCAAAGATCTTCAAATGACAGCCGGGACCAACGGCTTAACGTGCTTTCCGAGGCACGGAGGAAACTCGTTATGTTGAAAATGGTCACCCATCCATGGACCGGCCTTGTCAAGCGTTGCTTAACCTTGAAGATAGACCCGTTTGGCTGTTATTATTTAGCTACGAGCTCCTCCAGGCAGCTTAAAGCAGGTTATTAGTTACACGAAAAAAATATGTTTACAAAATGATGTACATCAGTACCTACATGAATCAAAAATATACATTTTTTCAATCCTTTAAACCTAGTTTTCATCGAGGAGTATCCTTTATAAAGTAACCGTTTTACGACACTAATCAAAATTAAGCCTATAATCACAGTTATCAAACATCGCAAGCAAAAATATTGTATCAGGTGATATTGTAGTGTAGTTCACAATTAAACTAGGCATATAGATACATATATGTATATATACTAGCCAAAATCTGGATTAGGATAAACAATAGTTTTCATGTCGGTATAATGTTCCTTGGGATAATAAAACACTTTTGACGCGATTAAAGCCGCGGGTAGAAGCTAATAACTTCATATATTAAAAAAGCAAACCTTTAAGTACACGCTTTGTATCCGTCCACATTGCCTTCCATTCTGTTCAGGAATTACTGAGTACACGATGTCAGCTATCGATAGTTTGTAGAAAGCAACTCTTGATCCGCCATTGAGAAGCCACACCACTACGTCGGGCCAGCCTTCGGATGTCTAAAATATAAATGAAACAGGCTTTTTAATATGCACGCTAATCTTAAACATTTATTTCAAAAATATACATAGTTTAAGACAAGTAATAGTAATCAAATATAATAAGTAGCATATTATAATAGGTTTTCTCATTGCTAAACTTAATTAGGTCAGCAGGCAAGGGATGCCAAGAACAAACTCTTTTTTAACTGCCGACGGAAAAAGAGGACAAGTTTGATGTGTGTACCTGTGTGCTTGTGTATTTGTGTATCTGTCTATATCATCATAGCTCCTAAACGGATGGACAGATTCTTATTTAGTTTCTTTTTGTTTGAAAGGTG
Source organism: Orthosia gracilis (assembly GCA_947562075.1). Classification (NCBI taxonomy): domain Eukaryota; kingdom Metazoa; phylum Arthropoda; class Insecta; order Lepidoptera; family Noctuidae; genus Orthosia; species Orthosia gracilis. Next base: position 8,930,508 of record OX387268.1, read on the forward strand.
ACATCATCCGGACTGTTCTTAGCTATTTTTGATGAAAATCGGTTCAGCTGATCAAAAGATATGGGTGTTTTACTGTTTGAATCGGGGTATTTGCGCATTATATCGTGTCGGGGATTTTAATTTTTAATATTATACTTGTTTTAGATGAACTAAAAAAAACGTACGTTGTTATCCCTAAGGTAATCTTTTCTTTGCGACTATTTCCAATTCGTTGTTTTAGAACATAGTGAGATCATTTTAAAGACGACATTACGCCTGTATTCGAAGGAAAAGGCAGAGTTGCACCATACTATATTTCGCAATTAAGTCCCTTGTGCACGTGAGCTTATTGTCATTCACCTGGCATAAACTGAGATCCGGGCTGCTACTGAGAAATTCAACATTGAAAAAAACTTTTTAACAAATTTAATAACCTAAAGCATAAAACAAATTAATAACCTAAAGCACAAAACAAACAAATTATTAACCTAAAGCACAAAACAAACAAATCAATAACCGGAAGCATAAAACAAACAAATTAATAACCGAAAGCATGAAACAAACAAATCAATAACCGGTAGTTTAGAATGATTGTAGTTAGGTTAATCTTCTTGATTATTTGTTTGGCGCTGCTTCATAATGCTAGGATAAAGTGTTTTTTTTTTTGCTTTACAGCTCGTTATTTCTTCGGTTACATTTTTTGTTACAAAATTCTTTCAGTTTACTTAATTTCAACAGAAAGAGTTCACAACTGAAAATTCAGTTGGCAAATTACCAATAAATCCTTTAATACCTTTATGGGTGGAATTTATTATTCGAATTTGAATGGGGCCAACTTTGAGGTTATATATACTCTTTGCATTAAAAAACATTTTTTTTATTCGGACCACTCTATGAGAAGTTATGCGTATATACATAAAAAACCAAGTATACATTTCGAATTGAGAATCTCTCTTTTTCATTCGTCGAATAAAGAAAGATAGAAAGAAAAAGTGTTTATTTTAGAACCATTTTATCCGTTTAAAACATGTAAATCGATCGACGCGTTTATGAGATAGTAACTCATTATTGAATGCCAAGTGAAACGGTCAAGGACGCCCCTTACCGCGATACATTTGTTTTGATCGTGTTAGCGACACTGCCTTTACATTTTTTACGTATCGTATTGAAATATTGGAATACATTGGTAAACAGGTTTGAACGACTTATTTTTTTTGTTATCTGGCTCTCACTTTATTTTCATAAGTTGTCTTATTTCTAAACTTAATTTGGGTGGTCAGGTAAAGCGTGACAAGGGCGAGCAGCTACTGTTGGTGAATGGAACATAGTATCATCTTAAATAGCGGTAATTTTCTTTTTCAATCTATATAATCCAAGATGTTTAAATTAATTATTTGGTAATTTCTTCTGTTAATAGATGAGGTATTTTATCCTCTTAATATAACATCACGCCAGTATTGCGCGAAGATTTAGGCAGATGTGCACTTACCTACTGCACACCGACAATTCTTTTTGCACAATTAATTACACATGCCTGCAAATTTGAAGCCATGACGTCCTCTTTTAGATTTCACTGATCTAGATATGATTCGTTGATCTCGAATATGTAAATTATACATAATCACCCATCTCTAATAGTCGTTAAAAAACGGTGCTAACAAAACAATTCACAATAGTTGGATAACTTGTAACTGTTGAATGAATATGGCGTCGGATCATGCTTGATGACTAATGTTCTTACCTTCTCTGTGATGAAGAGGCCTTTGACAGTAAGAGGCTGATATTATTATAAATATGACGGTTTGGCATGATATTTTCTTTATCATAGCAGTCAAACTGCTAAATTAATTTCCAGGTTTAAAGTTATCTCTAATGCAAAATCAGCCTTTAAAAATATGTATCGACAGTACCTTATAAATAAGACTCTTCAAACTCTCAGCGATCATTTTGATGTCTGCCAGCATCACCTTGACGTCCTTCTTTGTGCAGTGCAACTCAGACTTAGAGAGAGACGTAATGAGGCTTATGGTTGAAGGATATCGCTGCGTTCTCTTTGTTATTTGCTGGTAGATTTTCTCCTAAACAATAATACAAAACTACAATTTTGGAATACAAACCTACGACTATCTTTTACAAATTTGAGGTACAATCTTACAACTTCGAGAAATATAATACTACTAACATAATCCTCTGCCAGCGGCTTCGCCCGCGTGCCGCGTGCCGCGTGAAAATTATCCCAAGGAAACATTTATTCCCGGGAAAAAGTATCTATCTTTTATGCTATTCCAGACTACAATCTATCTCTGTGCCAAATTTCATCTAGATCCGGTTAGTAGAGTTTGAATGAAAGAGTAACAAACACACTCACAAACTTTCGCCTTTTTAACAATAATTAGTGTGACTATTATATTATTATAAATGCGATGATGATTATGAGGATGGATGTTTGTTAAACTTTCAAGCAATAACTACGGAATGGTGTTTGATGGACTTTTACACTTTTACATGATGGGGCAGAAAAGTTCTGGGGTGGGGACCGCAAACCGGAAGACGTTGCGTTGGAAGGCGTCTCACTAGGTGGACCGGTGACCTGGTGACGGTTGCACGGATCCGCTGGATGCGGGACGCACGAGACCGGTCAATGTGGCGACACTTGGGGGAAACCCTATGTCCAGCAGTGGACGTTTTCCGGCTGATATGCCGATGATGATGATTAGAATAATACAAACATAGTCCATCTATATAAATATATTAATATATTTTTGACTTTAATATAGGCTCCCTTTTGGCCACTATCTCGCCTGATTGTAAGCCATGATGTGGTTGACGGTAAAGCATGCTTCCACTCCTTAGCTGTACGCACAATATTAGTATTCGCAATAATCTTTGTGCGTATAGATGGAAAGGGGTAGGCGGAATCAAATTGTGCAGTTCCATCGCTCACTCCCCAAAATGTAGCCGATTATTTGTTACTCTAGACGCTTTTACGTGCACGTCTTTTTGCATCGTTCTAACAAGAATGATGTAACCAAAAACTTGTAATTGAAACTGATGGAAAAGAGTGTCCGTGGAGTTTCTTGCAAATTCTTCTCCATTGAGATCTACTGACGCTTGCGAATTTGCAACTAGAGTCATATTTTAGTTTTTTTTTGTTTGACAATTCAAAAGTACCTCTAAGGTTTATTTGAAATAAACTATTTTGATTTTGATTTCGATTTTTGAATCAAAAAACACCACCACAAATAACCACGCACCAAAAATAACTATTCCGCCAACTTGGGCCGTCCGCCATATTGGATTTAGAATGACGTCACTTTGCTATGCTTTTTCATCCAAACTAAACGTGTATGCAAAATTTCTTCTTTATCAGTTGAGGATTACTGCTTTAAAATTCAGTTGCAAGATTTGACCCGATCCTGTGCCCGAACACACTTACATACATACATTGCAAATTAAATAAAAGCTTGTAAAAATAGAATTCCTTTTTCGAAATTAGTTATTTTTTTATTGATTAGCGTTATATTTTCATCGCATTTGAATCTTTTTCGTCATCATGGATATGTTAAGAATTCGATTAATTATGGAATATGAGTACTGTCATGGCAGCACCGTGGCACAAGCGGCACGCCACATCAACGACGTTTACGGAGCAAACACTACAAACGAACAAACCACCTGTTATCGGTTTGCCCGCTTCCGTTCTGGAAATGTCAACCTGAAAAATTAAATTCCTCGAAAACTTTAGTCAAAAATAACGAATTAAAGAAAAATAAACGATTGTGGTAGCTGATAATACTCCATCTACAGCTAAATTAGCAACGCTTTTGACGTAAGCATCAAAACAATATTGTTCCATTTGCGTCAAATTGGCAAGGTAAAAAAACTTGACAATTAGGAGCCCCACGAACTCAATGATCGCCAGCGTGAAGTACGCGTCGAGATGTGCTTTGCACTGCTCGCCAGGCACACAGTCGTAGGAATTTTAAACCACATTGTTAACTGCGACGAAAAATGGATTCTGTTTGACAATCGTAAGCGCTCAGCAAGTTGGTTGGATCCGAGTTCAGTACCTAAAGAATGCCCTAAATGAAAGACATACAAGAGGAAGTCTCAAAAACATTTCAACCAAATGAGATGCCAACGGCACATCGACCAGATCTGTGCGTCTCGCATCCAGCGGATTCCCGCAGAATAATAAGTCGAAATTCTAAACAAATTAAAAACGAACTTACAATCTCCTCCTTCTGCAAAGCCAGCTGTTTGGCATCCAGCTCTGTGCTGTACTTAACCATGGTGTTCTCAACACTACTGCTGGGGCAGGAGTACTGGATGATGTCCAGGAATTTGAGGATGTTTCCCGCAGCGTCATCAACAGCCCTGTTCATGTCGTCTGTCAGATCTCGTAGCGAATTGTACTCTGAGTTTTTAAGGCGACGTTCTACTTCGGCTAATGCTTGCTCCTGTAAAAGTTTTAAATGTTAGTAAATAATTCGACTTTTCAAATTTAAGCAGTAATATTAAAAAATAGCAAATATTATTGTAGCAGAAAAGTAAGTAATTTTGTATTCAAATTTATTTTAGAATTTTTTTATGTTCTTGTAAATAAATTGCAGCAATTAGAACTCGACACCCATTTAGATCTCAATTTTATTCTTTTGTCGGCGAAGTCAACAACTGTGCATATTTTTAGTATTGAACTTGGCTCCCTTTTTCACATTTATGTTTTTGATGGGATATCATTACTTTTTGTACAGAAGTTATTAGTAGGTTGGAAGGTTTATTCATAATAAAATTAATGCTAAATGGTTTTTGTTAATCTACCGTATTTTCCTACGTTTACGGGGTATATTGTCTTTTTGTGTTATCTATATATATAAAAGAAAGTCGTGTTAGTTACACTATTTATAACACAAGAACGGCTGAACCGATTTGGCTGAAAATTGGTGGGGAGGTAGCTTAGCACCAAGAGACGGACAAAGGATACTTTTTACCGTTATTTTTTCTTTTTTTTTTACATTTTTCATATGTTCGTCATTACGGTCGGCCAGATCTCTTTATTACTTTTACCATTATTAATTAGGGTAGGGTAGGTAGGGTAGGGTAGGTAGGGTAGCGTAGTTAGAGTAGGGTAGGTAGGGTAGGGTAGGTAGGCAGTTGACGGGAGCGAAGCCACGGGCACAGCTAGTTTTCTATATTTTCTTGTTCCTTTGAAATGTTCGAATGAATTGCCCATTCAGTATCCGGATGTTTCTTACGCGTTTTCTGTTTTTAGGGCGGTAAAACGTGCCCTGGCCCTGGCGGTTGTACTCTACAAAGTGCCTTGATTTGACTTGGATCTAAATTGATAGTATATACTCCATCTAAGGTTTTAACTCTGGAGAGTCCAACGTAAGGCTGCCCTTTACTAAATATAGAAAAGCCTATGTCGAGAAGATGTCAAGGCTAAGGCCTTTTGATTTTTGGATAGTAATAGCATATCCTAAGCAAATAGGGAATTGTTCCCTGTGATTCCCAGTGAACATATACATTAATTAATATCTGAAACTTGGTCTTGACTCCTTTTAGGTCGTAAATTAAATAATGCTTAAATTTTATTGGAATTTTATGTGCGCTATTGCTGTTGTGGACTTCCCAATGTACCTTCTCTAGTTTCCAATAGATTCGTTTACCAGTTCCTTACTGACATCTATGTTCCTTCGCAACGTTACACGTGCACCTATTTTTATCATGATGCAATTTCTAAGCCACCAGTTAGCGACGAACCATCGTCGTTCTTTTTGTGTACTTCGTTTGCTCGTTTTTTTAATTACCGTGGATCCATTTCGTCTATCGTATTTAATTTAATTCTGGTTGCTCCATATTTGCCAACATTGTAGTACTAAACTGGTTACTCATATTTTTAGTGGGAGATAAATATACTGTATCATCGGACAGCAATCTTAAATAAGATATGATTTCTTTAAGCCAGTCGTTTTGATTTTTAGCGGTTAATTTTAGGAGTCGATTAGATAAAGTGCAACTGTCGTGACTTAATATTACACCCACTCGTAAAAAAATCAACATTTCGCCAAAAAGTTGTCTCATATTTACAGTTGATTCCTCATAACAAAAATATTAAATAAGTAAATCGACTAAACTCTCAGTTACGAACTAAAAGTACTTAATACTAAAACTGACATGTTTGGTAAAAAATAGTTAAGGGTGGTATTTCACTTGTTATATATTCACGTGAAGACCTTAACAGCCACATAAAGACCGGCTGTCATCAAATTTGATTGCTGATTCTTACATTAAAGGAACTAAAAGTAAGTATTCTTAATAGTATCAATTAACTGAAAAATTATAAAAATATATTTGGAAAATTAGTTTCTGACTTATTCCTTTGTATACATCCAACTACCTATCTGGATGGCAAATTTGTCCTTTCTAGGTCAGTCAGTGATAAAAATGACGATTTTTGAACGTTAATATCTTGATAACCGTTTGAGCTATATTTATGAAATTTTAGTTTATAGTTCATCTTAGGGATTTTAATACATAAACTAAATTGCATGTGTTTATGTTAAATAGATTTTCAGTTATTAAGATGACAAAAGTGGTTCCAAATGGTTCGTGTAATGTTACACAGCTGCTGCGTCGCCAGTTCCTTTTTTGCTTGAACTTAGCTTGACACGCTGCCACGTGTCTAGATTTAAGTAATTATGCAAACACGGCCATCATTAAACGAGGCAAATGTGTACGCTATCTGGCTGAACTCTGGCCCATTTTAAATTTGGAATCATCGATGCGACGAAAAAAAAGAATTCGGCAGTAAGCAAGCTTTAAATTTTCGTAATTACTGAAACAACAGAAAAGCTATTGTGTCTCGCGTGGATAAACGTTTCTGGCACTCAAAAATAAATAAATAAATGGTAAATATTACTTCTGCCTACCTCTAAATGTTACTATAGGGATGATGTTATCTGTTTCTTTATGACAGGATAATGCAGAACATTCTATTTTGAGGAATCTTATTGAAAAATATTTAATGTAAAAATGCACACATGTCTAGACTGAACAGGTTTGTTTTTTAGATTATATTATGTCTAAATATTATACTTTCCATCAACTCTTGTAAATTAAAGAGATTTATAATGAAAAAAACTTGTCAGAAGTGGGATTCGAACCCACGCCCACAGAAGTGGACTGCGACCTGAACGCAGCGCCTTAGACCGCTCGGCCATCCTGACTTGTTATTTATATCGAAAACAGATAGGTCTATATCTGCACGATGTAGAACTATCCGATATTAAGTTATGTAACCACCCAAGGCCTACCTACGCACCTTGCACGTGTACCTTCGTAGCTTCGCTTACTAAGAAAATGTAGGTGAAATCAATCATCCTGTTCGACCACGGCTTCGCTAAAGATGAACTAAACATGACAGAAATGATCATCGCACGGCAGCTAACGCGACAAACCTCTCCGTGACGCTTAACTTCCACTGGATAAAGTTTATATTACACAAAAAAATAATTCGAAACCCATGCAATAGATACTCGTAATGTTTAAACGTGGAATAAATGTTGCAAATATAATCTTCAGCTCAAACGTACAGTTTTCGCGGTTTAAATTTTAAACAATCAATAAGCAGTTTATCATTATCGCAATCTCGTTTTTATCTTATAAGAACCTTAATTAATTTACTTGTTCGCCTACCTTTTTGCGGCATCTTCACGTCTGAACTCGGATAGCGCGCGGCTCCCTCCCTCTCCTGTTGGATGTGGGACGAGTATGTCGGACATTCGCATCCATCAGAGGGAGGTCTGTAAAGTACTGCGTAACCTCGACGTGAACAAAGCAATAGCCCCGGCGGGATACCGGCAATTTTACTAAAAACTTGTGCGCCTGAATTGTCTCCGATCCTGACACGCCCATACCGCCTTTCGCCTTCGAAAGCAAGCTAGCGTTCAGCCTGTGCCCAAGAAGGGTAGTCGAGCTGACCCGGCCAATTACAGACCCATCTCAATAAAATCCATCCTCTGTAAGAGTATGGAAAGTGTGCTGAACAACAAGCTCCTGGGAATGTGTGCTGAACAACAAGCTCCTGGCATACCTAGAAGAAAACGAAATCCTCAGTGACCGCCAATACGGATTTCTCCAAAGTCGGTCAAATGGGGATCTTCTAGCGTATGCCATTCACGTCTGGAGTGAGGCCATCGAGAGGCACGGGGAAGCGCTTGCTATCTCCCTTGACATCTCGAAGGCTTTCGACATGGTCTGGCATGAGAGCCTTATTGATAAGCTTATCCCCTTCGGTCTGCCTAATGCTCTTTGTGACTGGATTACTGACTTCCAGTGGGATCGGTCCATGCGAGTGGTTTTTGATGGCTGCTCGTCCGGTCAGTTAGGTATTAACGCCAGAGTCCCTTAAGAGTCGATGCTCTCGGCTACACTGTTTTTGCTGCTCATTAATGACCTAATACAACCCGGAACCTTTGGGTACACAGGCGACAGCACGATTGCTGAGAGATACGTGTCCGGCTACTGGACCTGAGATCCGGTCTCTCCGGAAAGCCATGGTTGAGCGCTTGAACCTGTCTTTAGAGGCAGTCTCCGAATGTGGCGCTGCCAATCTAGTCTGTTTCCATGCTGCTAAAACCCAGGCGTATCTTTTAACCAAAAAAGAAATATTGGTAGGTAGTGCAGCATTATCACGCTGCCTATTGATTCGGCTGAATAAAAACTATTCCGTTCGTGTAAGTCGACCTCATTTCTAATTTTTTCTTATTTCGGTTCAAACTTAGAAGTTTGATCATTCCATTGGATGACAGAGAAAATTTTTCTTGTGAATTGGCGACGTATCTACTTGGAAGTAACACGTTTAGTATTTTTTTTAAGAAAATTTCAAGTGCAAATCGTTGGATTTATATCGCATTGCGTCCATGCAAACCAATATGTTGCATTTAGTTCTGCAGCATTATTGGACATTTCTTTCTGAGAGTGTCAATTGTTCACCAGGAATTTAATTTGTTTCCGAGTTACCGGCGCATAAGGCCGTCTGTTACAAAGAACCGGTATGTATTTAAAACATTTTAAATTTTAACTGTTTGGAAGGTTCTGTTTTGAGTATTGTGGTGTTTATTTCCTTTTATTTTCTCACCATAGATTCGCTCAGAATCGGTTCTTGGAATATATAACAAGCTGTGGACTGATGTTCCGAGTTGTTTCAACACCGACTGAGTTCGGGAAGCGTGTGCTTGCGGGGGTGACTCCATAATATACGAGTGAAGACCCCGGGAGGACGTCGTGACATCGCTCCGCGTCAAGTGATCCCAAAATTTTGTTCCTATTCACTTTTTATAATTTGTAGCAATAGCGAAGTATTTATTGAATAGTTTTTTATATGTATCACCTATTCGTGTCAAAAGGTCGTGAAATGAACCGTTTTTAATTTTACATTTATGCACGGTTATATTTTAATCGCGCCTAGGGCCGGATAGCGGTTGCAACCCCTTCTCTCCTATAGGCATTATTTTCCAAAATTACAAATTTTATTCTAGACAATCCATTTCCCAACTTTACCGATAGTCTTCCTTTACGTCGCCATTCCTTTTTTCTTTGTATATTTTTTATGTTGAACAATGTTTGTTTTTATTTTATCTTTTATTCGTCAAAATTAAACGTGACACATGTAGTGACAATTTTTTTTTACGCTACAAATTGGCGCCCGAACAACTAAAGTAAGTGTTTTTACCTAATAACTTTGAAATTTAAATGATTCGACATAATTTATTTTTTTTGCTTTATTGAGGATGGTCACTCCCTCTGGGAGCTAATGATTCTTAAGCTTGTTTGTTTCAGGACGCTGATATTCTTTCATTCAAGAAAGGTATTCTAGGATTTATACCACCAGTACAGATCTGTGAAGCTGTTATTTTCCTTGACATATTTTTTTCATGAAATGTAATGTTTTTTAATGGAATTTAATTTTGTGAACTATAGTACACATAACCGTCTTTTATTTTATCCACTTATGGCAGCAAATATAACGATAGGTTTCCTGATTTTTACTCCTTATTTAGCCTAGATCTTTGTTTACTAGCTTGGCGTTCGCTGACTGCTGGTTGCTGGATTATTTTTGTCCAGCTGTTCATGCCGTGATTATTTTTCGCTAGGATTCAATCGTCCTTTGTCTGTTCTCTCATTCGTTATTAGGTCTATACTAGTTACATCATGTCAGAAGAGGAGTTCCCTATTGGTGAGACTCCACGTTGTGATAGTCCCATCATTTCGCGACCACCACCTTGTCCCATTCAGCCAAGAGCTTCTCGCGCTTCCTCACAAAGTGTTGTTCCTTCTCCAATAAGATCTGATGAACGCCCACAATTTACCAGGCAGTTCTCTCTTACTAAGTGGAAGATTGTTTTCGATGGAAAGACCTGCGTACGGGAATTTTTCACGAGTCTAGAAGAGTGCAGGGAGGCCGACAATTTGTCTGATGGTTACTTAGTTAGGCGATTCCATGAAGTCTTGTCAGGTGTCGCACTTCAATATTTTAGGTCAATCCGTCGTCCGGATCTTTCCTTCTTTGAGATCAAAGAAGCCTTTTTTAGGACATTCGGTACGACCGATTTTGAATTTAAGATAAGCCAGGAGGTCCGTAACCTCAAGCAGAGACCGGAACAGCTAATAAGAGAATTTATTATCGAGGTTTCTTACTTAAATGCTAAACTGAGCAAGCCTATTGAAGAATCGGAGTTGTTGCGGATCATCACTCACAACATGTTGCCAAAGTACACTCCTTGCTTGTCCATCCAAAAATTTCATGACATCGATAATTTAATCGAAGCTGTTACTCATTTCGAGTCCTTTCTAAAACCTCCAAAGGCGGTAGCCAGTTTCGATTGTGTTGCCGACCAGTCGACTTCTCAGGCTGTTAACTCACCAAAACCCAGGCCGAACAAAACTTCCCATCAACCAACAACTAGTAAGCCTCGGACTTGTCCTAGTTGTAGTCAGTCTCAGCTTTGCTTAAAATGTAACAAAGTTGGTCATTCTTACCGCTCTTGCCCAGAGATCACAGGCATGATTTGTTTTAAGTGTCGCACTCCTGGATTTATTACTAGAGAATGTCCGAAATGTAATCCAAAAAATGCATAGACCACTGGCGATACGCTTCTTTTCGTACAGTATCCCCAGTGTTTACTACAGATTCATTTGATAACCGACCGTTTATAGAGGTATTATTATGTGGTAGAGTTGTTAAAGCATTGCTTGACACTGGTGCTCAGATTTCGCTTGTTAACGATAATTTTATTCAGCAACTTGGTATTTCTTTGACATCAAAAGACGCTTGTCCCCGTGTTATATCGGCTAATAATTCACCGATTGATATTCTTGGTTCTGTACATCTTCCGGTTAAATTTAACGGTACAACTTTTATTCATGAGTTTTTAGTGGCAAGTTCGATGTCATCTTCTGTTATTTTAGGTATCGAATTTTGGAATAAATTCGGTTTGACGTCTATTTTTAGTCAGGCTTTCGATAAAAATATTGATGGTAATATGTTTATCCCTTCTGTTCAGCACTCTCCCCCTCAAGTTTCCTCTGTTAGTGAGGTTCGTTATATTCATCCTCGTAACATCCTATCGCCGGATCAAGAGTCTTGTCTTCAACAAGTTATTAAGGAGTATGAAGTTATCTCTTCGGAAAAAGTTGGTCTTGGAAAGACATCTTGGTTGTCCCATAAAATTAATACTACGGGATACCCTATCCGTCAAAGATATTATCCCTTATCCCCAGTCAAGTTGAAGATTCTCAATGAAGAGATTGACAAAATGTTAGATATGGGTGTTATTCGTCCTTCTCGTTCTCCATGGGCTAGTCCTGTGGTAATGGTGACAAAAAAGGATGGTTCTGTTCGGTTTTGTGTCGACAGTAGAAAACTGAATAGTGTGACAATCAGAGATTCTTATCCTCTTCCCCGTATTCACGATATCCTCGACAACCTTCGTGGTGCTAGATATATTAGCTCATTGGATTTTAGAAGTGCTTTCTGGCAAATTCCACTTGCTGATAGAGAAAGTTGTGAGAAAACAGCATTTATTGTCCCACAACGTGGTCTCTTTGAGTTTGTTAGGATGCCTTTTGGTCTAACGAACGCTGCTTCGGAGATGCAACGCCTTACTGATATGATCGTTAATTTCGAGTTTACTTCTACCAGTGACGACTGTATTTTTGGGTACGTCGACGACTTGATAATCGTATCTAAAGATTTCTTTGGTCATATGGCGCTGCTCAGGAAGGTGCTTGCTCGACTTAAAGAAGCAGGCTTATCTATAAATTTGAAAAAATGCGAGTTTTGCAAAAGCGAACTAAAATATTTGGGTTATATAGTTAATGAAAAGGGACTTCAAACCGATCCCGGCAAACTTGATGCTATTAAAGATTATCCTACTCCCACTTCAGCTAAGTCATTACGCGGTTTCATTGGTATGTGTTCCTATTATAGGCGTTTCGTTAAAGGGTTTTCTTCTATAATTGCTCCGCTTACTGCCCTTATCGGTAAGAGAAAGGGTAATGATCCAATAAGTTGGAATGATGCAGCCGATCAGGCTTTCACTAAGTTGAAACAAGCGCTAATCGATACGCCTGTTATGGCATGTCCTGATTTCTCCAAGCCGTTCATCCTGCAGTGTGATGCATCAGCTGTTGGTCTTGGTTCGGTACTGACACAAAAGATAGACGATGTTGAGCACCCAATCGCCTATTATTCGCGTTTATTCACTCGAACTGAACGCAATTATAGTACTACAGAACGTGAACTCTTGTCAGTTTTGGATTCAATTAAACATTTTCGATGTTATTTAGATGGGATGAAGTTTTCAGTCATAACAGACCATATGGCCCTTAAGTGGCTCCTCACTCTTAACAACCCATCTGGTCGTTTAGCTCGTTGGGCTACTATTATCTCCCAATATACTTTTGATATTGTGCATCGTAAAGGTTCGCAACATATAGTCCCCGATGTTCTATCCAGGATCTATGCTAATCCTGTGTCGTTTGACCAGGGTCCTGAACATACTAATGACCGTTGGTATAAGAAGGTGTATATAGGTGCTCGAGACACGCCACAAATGTTCCCAGCATACGCTATAAATAACGGTATCCTTATGAGACGCATGCCTGTTACTAGTCCTTTATCTTCTGAACCATGGCACGTGGTGTTACCAGCTGAAAAGGTTCCAGACGCTATTTGGGAAATTCACAATAGTTTTCCTTCGATACATCCCGGTGTTACTAAAACGTATCTAAAGCTTAGGGAGTTGTTCTACTGGCCAAATATGTTCCGTGACGTTACTTCGACGTTAAGTCAATGTGAGGTTTGTAAAGCCTATAAAATCTCGAACACGCAACCTCGCGGTCAGATGTGCTACCCTAAAGAGGTTTCCTTGCCCTTACAGATGATTTCTATCGATATAATTGGTCCGTTGCCCTGTGCTTATTATGGTTATAAATATATCCTTTCTATGGTAGATGTTTTTTCCAAATATGTTTGGCTAGTTTCTCTGAAAAGGATTGACGCTCTTTCTGTTATAAAAGCGTTAGAGTCTGAAATTTTCTTTAATTTTGGGGTTCCGCGTACTATTCTTTGCGACAACGCTACAGTTTTTCGTAGTAATCAATTCCTTAATTTTCTCAGATCTTTTCATATTCAATCACCTACTTTTACGCCATATTATACACCCCAAGCAAATACGGTTGAGCGATACAACCAAAGTGTTATTACGTGTTTAGGTATTTTGGTTGGTGAAAACCAAAGAAGTTGGGCTAAAATGTTACCTAAAGTTAAGCTTTACCTCAATTCTTGTGTTAATCTAGCTACTGGCTTTACGCCTAACTTTCTTATGTTTGGTAGAGAGGTCCTTATGGATAGCAGTCGTGTAGATAGTCAGACTCGAAGCTCTAATTTGGCAGACAGTCGGGCTCGTCATGCTTCAAACCTATCCTCTCTCAGCGAAGTTTATGCAAAGGTAGCTGATAATCTTTCTTTAGCTTTCCTCCGTAACTCTCGTGCATATAATTCTAATCGATCAGCTATCACTCTGAATATTGGTGATACTGTATGGAGAAAGAACTTTTCCAAGTCTTCTGGAAATGATTTTTTTTCTGGAAAGCTTGCTCCACGTTTTATTAAGTGCCGTGTAATAAGAGTCATTTCTAGGACCACATATTTGCTCCAGGATTGTGATTCAGTCCACTCCGGACAATATCATATCAAAGATATCTTAAAATAAATTTGATTGAATTCTCTTTGTTCCATTTTAACATTAACATTTGCTTTCTAAACCTTTTTCCTCTTTGGTTTATGGGAATATTTCTTTGCATAAGTTTTTGATTATGTTAAAAACTTCATGAATTATCTGTTAATAATGACATCTATTTATTTCTGTGTTGTGTCAACCTGTGTTCTCAGGTTATTTTATTTCTTTCAGTTTAACACAAATGGTGTGTCATTCTACATTTAATTTGAATTTAAACTTGAGTTTTCTGACTTGAGTTCTCTGATTTGAGTTTTTTTGTCTTGAATTCTTCTTTGACTTAATTGACTTAAGTTTTCTTTCTCAAACTTGTTTTTTTGTTTTTTGTCCAACTTGTCTTTCGTTTCTATAACTAAGGTTGGACTTTACGTGTTGACGTTATTTATTTTTTGGGGATCCCCGGGTTTTTTCTTATTGTTGTTAGGTAATAGTTAAGTCTTATGTTAAGTTAGGCTAGCTTTACTTAGATGTATAGTTCCCTGGTTGTTCTTCATAGTTGTTAGGATGTGGTAGTTGTTGGTGTTTGTCTCTAATTGAACAATATATATTTAGATTTATGAGTTTGTTATTTTCTTTCATATTCTCCATAGATGTAATCGAGATATCGCGAGTTGGCGCGGATAACGTTTAGATGTGGTGGCCACCGTGTTTATTCAGTATCTTTTGCACTTCGATATCGTTTGATTCAGAAATGATTCCTGCTGTTGTCATTGCCTGTTCCAGCTTTATCTTTCTTCTCACTCGTACTTTCGTCCTTTTTTTTCTTAGAAAGGGGGTATTGCAGCATTATCACGCTGCCTATTGATTCGGCTGAATAAAAACTATTCCGTTCGTGTAAGTCGACCTCATTTCTAATTTTTTCTTATTTCGGTTCAAACTTAGAAGTTTGATCATTCCATTGGATGACAGAGAAAATTTTTCTTGTGAATTGGCGACGTATCTACTTGGAAGTAACACGTTTAGTATTTTTTTTAAGAAAATTTCAAGTGCAAATCGTTGGATTTATATCGCATTGCGTCCATGCAAACCAATATGTTGCATTTAGTTCTGCAGCATTATTGGACATTTCTTTCTGAGAGTGTCAATTGTTCACCAGGAATTTAATTTGTTTCCGAGTTACCGGCGCATAAGGCCGTCTGTTACAAAGAACCGGTATGTATTTAAAACATTTTAAATTTTAACTGTTTGGAAGGTTCTGTTTTGAGTATTGTGGTGTTTATTTCCTTTTATTTTCTCACCATAGATTCGCTCAGAATCGGTTCTTGGAATATATAACAAGCTGTGGACTGATGTTCCGAGTTGTTTCAACACCGACTGAGTTCGGGAAGCGTGTGCTTGCGGGGGTGACTCCATAATATACGAGTGAAGACCCCGGGAGGACGTCGTGACATCGCTCCGCGTCAAGTGATCCCAAAATTTTGTTCCTATTCACTTTTTATAATTTGTAGCAATAGCGAAGTATTTATTGAATAGTTTTTTATATGTATCACCTATTCGTGTCAAAAGGTCGTGAAATGAACCGTTTTTAATTTTACATTTATGCACGGTTATATTTTAATCGCGCCTAGGGCCGGATAGCGGTTGCAACCCCTTCTCTCCTATAGGCATTATTTTCCAAAATTACAAATTTTATTCTAGACAATCCATTTCCCAACTTTACCGATAGTCTTCCTTTACGTCGCCATTCCTTTTTTCTTTGTATATTTTTTATGTTGAACAATGTTTGTTTTTATTTTATCTTTTATTCGTCAAAATTAAACGTGACACATGTAGTGACAATTTTTTTTTACGCTACAGTAGGTAGGATAGGTTTGTATGTAGAGTAGAGTAAAGTAGGTTTGGTAGGAATGTAGGGTAGGGTAGATAGGTATGTAGTGTAGGGTAGAGGAGTAGGGCAGGTAGGTTGGTAGGTAGGGTGGGTGGGTAGATAGGTATGGTGGGGTAGGTAGGTCGAGCAGGGTAGGTATGTAGGATACACAAAACAATATTTATGTTTGCTGGATTAAACTGATTGATTGCAGTTTCAACAATAAGTACATCAGCGTCATTGTCAACTTGCTTAACTAAAATATTCTCGTTAGTAGTTTTTAGCATTATAATGAACTGAGAATTATTATGAACATTCGATAAAAATTGTTGTTGGCTAGTTGGATCTGTCATATGTAGGTCAAAGAGAATATAAGGTGATGTTGTTCGGAAGCTAAGAGGAGCTCGTGGCTAATTGATAACAGCCGCGCGGGTCGATCTTCAAGGTTAAGCAACGCAAGACGAGGTCGGTCCGTGGATGGGTGACCATTTTCAACATACCGAGATTCCTCCGTGCCTCGGAAAGCACGATAAGCCGTTGGTCTCGGCTGTCATTTGAAGATCTTTGACAGTCGTTACGAGTAGTCAGATGCTTGAGTGAGATCTGACACCAGTCTTGCCAAGGGGTACCGTGTTACCCAATTACTGGGTTGTGGAGGTCAGATAGGCAGTCGCTCCACGTAAAACACACTAGTACTCAGCTGAATCCGGTATGACTGGAAGCCGACCCCAATATAGTTGGGAAAAGGCTAGGCAGATTGGTTGTTTGGAAGCTAAAAATTTTTTTTGGATCGTTTTAACCATTGAGAAATTACTCAGTTATAACTATTCTCAGCTCCAGCTAACTTTCGAATGGTTTTTCTCAGAAATGGTAAATCTTAGAGAAAAAGTATGAGGACAATTTAAGTAGATAATTACCTGATCTACAATTTAAGTCGAAGCTATTTTTATCGTAAAAATTACCGTTTGGCCAAAAAATCCAAAAAACCCATTTTTGCGACCTTTGACCTTGAATTTCTTTTTGCACACACGGTATCAATAAGGAGTTTTCAGGATTTAATTAGAGTAGTATCCCTTACGTGCCTGTAAATTTTCAGCTTGTTGTTAATTAATGGAAGTGTTTCCATCTCATTTCCATCGAACACTGTAGATATTTTATACATATACCGCCTTTGGGTTTAAGTTTACTCCGCAATTCTTAACCAGAGGAATTGTATCGTTAAATCACGCTTTTGTAAATAAAGGTAATCTTACCAAATCAATAACGATGCCGTGCACCATATTATTTCTATACATCCTGAACCTGAAGTCAGGGAGCCTGGTAGCCAGCTGCAGCACAGGAAAGCAATTCTCGAACTCAAGGTAACCGTGGACTGGACGAGTCTTGAACACGTCCAATGAACCAGTGTAGTACAGCTTTCTATTTTCTGGTTCAGAGAAGAAAATGTCAAAGAGCTTCTTGAGTTAAACATATGCACTGATTTATATTGGGCGTTTACCTATGAAATTGCCGTTTCCTGAAATAACCATTGTTATATGAAATCAAAGAAAACCAGTTTTAATTTTCATTATGACTTCTTCTGTCCGGGGTTCGATTGCCCTGGGTCGGGCAGAGTACTCCGAATCAGTTATCGGCCGAAGTATGCTCGGTTGTTGTCGGCTAAACTCGGCCGATCGAATCAAATGCATGTAAACGAAGGAGAGCGCGAACATTACTACAACCGCCATCATCCCATGACGCCCGAAAATGGCCGATCAACCGGTGAGTCCTAACTTGTTGGGATTTCTCGCCCGTTTGCCGGATACTACGTCGAAAGCGGTGTATTTAAAAAAACCGACCAAGTGCGAGTCGGATACGCTTACGAAGGGTTCCGTACCGTTATCGCAAAAAAAACTGAAAAAAGAATTACGTTTGTTGTTTGTTTGTTCACCTAAATATTTATTTTTACATATTCTGTTTTTAGTATTTGTTTTTATAGCGACAACAGAAATAAATCATCTCTGAAAATTTTATCTGTCTAGCTAACACGGTACATGAGATACAGCCTGGTGGCAGACAGACAGACGGACAGTGGAGTCTTAGTAATAGGGTCCCGTTTTCACCCTTTGGGTAAGAAACCCTAAAAATAGATATTGGAAATCTAATTCGGTGCATAAAATAAGCCACTGTGGGACAAACATTTACGGTCTGAAGTTGCACCGGCCAAGTGCGAGTCGGGCTCGCCCACGATAGGTTCTAGGTTCCGTACCATTATCGCAAAAAACGGAAAAAAATCAAGTTAGTTGCTAACACGAGGTAAAATACAAAATATGTCATGCTTAATTGGCTGGACTAGCTACTAAATCGGAAGCAAAGTAATTTGCAAAAAAGAATATCGTCCTTTAAACATAACATTCCTTATATATTTTAATTTAAAATTCCAAGTCAAAATCTAAAGTTATCACAGTTCAAAGTGGCCAGTATCACAATACGGCAATCTCATTGGAAAAGACACAATTTATACCTGAACATAGTACAGTGCAACAATTTTCTTAATGTCCCTCGATAATCATCGCATTTCCAAATACAAACGAATGCTAATTTCCCTGTCCATCAATTATTAAATTTATTGTATATAATAATTTGAATTCAGAACTAAGTACTTTACTGTTATTTTGTTTTGATTTCCCTGTGAAATATATATAACTGTAAAACTAGCAGGTTTAGCAGCTTTCCGCCCATTTATAAAATAAATTACAATCAGTTAAAAGGGTATTAACAAATTTATATACTGCCAAGTTGATTGAGAGCGTCCGGTCTGCACCAAGTGAAAAGCGCAACTGATAGAAATCCGACGACTGACGAAACATGAAATTTGCCGAGGGATATTAAGAAAATAGTTGTACTGTACTTATGTCAAAAAAAAAATATGTCGCTTATTTGACACCAGCTTTAGCGAGGATACAAAATAACCTATGTTGTATGGGTCTATCTTCGAGACAAGTTCATCCAAATCCTTTTAACTTTAAGATGTGAATGTTTAACCAAAACCTAAACATATTAAGACTACATAATTCGTATATTATTTAACAATTAGGAAAATATTCTTAAATACTTACTTATCTCCGTCATCATTGCGACAAATTCTGCAACAAAAACATGCAATTTGTATAAAAAGTTTTTAAGCAGCGAGGTTTGTGAACATTAATCAAATTTGAATTACTTAGGGCAGATTACAAAATGGCTAATAACACCCCTTTGATTCCAAAATAGTGTTGCTTGACTGTAGTTATCGGACAAAAATAGCGCGGCAATAGACACATACCTAACTCTGAGTTTGTCATAAATGCCAATATTAAGAAATATGATTTCAATGTCAGGTATCTATCATATTTTTAAGTAGACATTACACATTTAGGTAGGTATTTAATATCTAATGAGGTATTGATATTCAATGCGGCGGTATTCCTAAAAAACTATCCATTAAACTATGTATTGAATTTCTAATTAATAAGTAAGCAGATTATTATTTCATTAATATAATGTGAAGGTAACATTCCTTACAAATTATTCTAAGACATTGTCGTTGACATGATAACAAAAAAGATAAATTAACGTGATGATTAGCGACGACGTGGCGTACAAGTATAACGAATAACAACACAACAAACCAAACACTTGTGGAGAAAAGGCAATAAATATATCCTAGACATAATATATTACTACAGTACAAACATTTTCTTAATGTCCCTCGGCAAACTTCGTATTTCGTCAGTCGTCGGATTTCTATCAGTTGCCCTTTGTACTTGGTGCAGACAGGACGCTCTCAATCAACTTAGAAGTAACCAGAGTTGTTAATACTGTTTTAACATAATGTAATTGATTTAATAAATGGGCGGAAATCTGCTTAAGCTAGCTGTATATATTTCTCACGGAAATCAAAACAAAACAACAATAAAGTACTTAGCTCTGCATTCAAATTATTAACTATACTAATATTATAAATGTGAATGTAAGTTTGTTTGTTACACTTTCACGCAAAAACTACTGAACCGATCATCATGAAACTTTGTACATTTATTTTTGGACGTATAAGAAGTAACATAGGATTCCATTTAATAAAAAAAAAATGGCTTCACTGCGAGCGAAGCCGCGGATAAAAGTTAGTACACTATATAACTAATAATTGATAGGCATGGAAATTAGCATTGGTTTGTATTCGGCAATGCGATAATTGCTGAGGTACATTAAGAAATTAGTTGTACTGTACAATGTTATCTAATCTCGAAATACGAAGTAACGAAAGTTCAATTCCTAACTTTTATGGCTTTTCCTAAAGATCAACCTCAGGCAGATCAGACCAGTTAACTACGTATATATAAATGCAAAAATAATTACAAATGTAATGTATACTCAATTGCTGGCGAGTCAATAAAAAAAATTAAAAACCCGTACCCTCGTCACCTTGGTCATCAGTGGGTAGTTCTCCTGCAGTAATAGCAATACCGCACAGCTTTCCAGAAATACGTCTGTCCAACATAGAAACTTCAAGAATAGGACAAAAGATGCAGAAATCCTCCAGTAACCATAAATTTTCCTGTAAATTAATTTGACGAAAATTTATAAAAAGTCACGGGCCTTAGGATTAGTTTAAACATAGATTAGCAAATTCTAAATTCAAAAGGAAAAAAAGAAAAATGCTAAGAGTTTATTACGTCGTCATACATTCAACAGCATCGAGATTCTTTTTAATAGAATGGTGTAATTCTCCAACAAAGAAATAAAACTCTGCTAATTTGTATGTTTAATATAAACATATGGTAAGAAAATTATAAATAAAAAGCTTTTCGTGTTTAGGGAAAGGTAGTTTTTTTGTAGTCATAGAACTAATCTAGAAAATCCAAGCTTAGTATTAACTACTTGTTATTTTAGTTATTTTCATTGAATTCGAAAGAAAAAGCAAGGTGATTTTTACTGGGCAATTTTAGAGGTCACAAGTATAATATAAAATTAAAAAAAAACCAAGGCTCAATATCTCATGCTTTTTAAACTACATAATTTATCTAGTAGTAGACACGCTTCGATCGACAATCCATCGAAACACGTAAAATTATTAATGTAATAATCCGATATCTTGGGAAAATACCCCTCTTCAAAGACTAAAACGCGCATATCTTTTGAACGGCTGAACCGATTTTCATCAACCATAGTTAAGAACATTCTCGATCAAATCATCTTGCAAATAAAAAAAAACTAAATCAAAATCGCTTCATCCGTTTAGGAGCTACGATGCCACAGATAGACACACAAATACACAGATACAAAGCAAGACATGTCAAACTTAACACCCCTCTTTTTCCGTCAGGGATTAAAAATGATAAACCTCATCAACAATTAACATTTCACAATTTTGCCCAACTAGAACAGATATAAACAAGAAAGTATCAATTAATGAAGAGCATACCGGAACAAATCAGGTCATAATCAAGCTTATCCATAGGTATTAAGTAGGCTTAAAAGATAACCTTATACCATTAGACTCGCAGAGATAGCGAACCAACCAAATACACATAAATTATACTAGCAATATTGAAAGGACCTTCATTTTGTCCGACGTAAATGATATTAGCAATATTGAATGGATTGTCATCATGTCCGACGTTCTGCCGGCAGTCACCCCATTTTATAACGCAGTTAAAAGCATGTTCATATACAAGATGAGTTTTTCATGTGGGCGTGGATGTCCAAATCCGAAACTACAAAGAATTGCGAAAAACACTCAAAGGAGTCACGAAGCCAATTTTGGTGGTGAAAGATGAAACTGCATCATTAGAATTTAAAAAGATCAATATTCCTAGCCAGAATCGAACACGTTGATTTTGAAAAAAAAAAAAACATACGCTGTATTATTACATCTTCCGACAGTGTCGTTAATATCGATTAAATTCTGAGCAATAATGTCCGGCAAACTTGAGGTTTGACATAATTTTTAACTAATACTCTTATTTTTCTTATGTTATGCACCTACTTATCTAATCTAATACATTTAAACGAGTAATTCTTGTATATATATATATATATAGTCAGAATCTCGGCAATTTCGACAACGATTTTCATGAAATTTAGTATGCGGGGAGTTTAGGGGGTGATAAATCGATCTAGCTAGGTTTCGTTTTTAGAAAACGTCGTTTTCTCTATTTTCACCCGAGCAGAAGTCGGTCGCCTAGGTCCATAAATCAGAAGTGATAACCTGTTCAAAATGATGGTCATTATTTTAAATATCATCATGATTTGCATGATATGATCTTTGTAGATTTTCTAGTAAAAACGGTATCTATTCTTAAATGAGGCCTTACAATAAGTTTGACGTATGACATTATTTCCCAGAATTCAATCCTTATTAGCGACACTATCGTATGGTGTAGTATAATACAGCGAATGTTTTTTATTTATCCAAATCACCGTTTCGATTTCTGGCTGTGAGTATTAATTTTTTCGAAATTCTTATGATGCAGATTTAATTTTCATCAAAATCGACCTCGTGAATCCTTTGAGTGTTTTTCGCTTTTCCTCATAGTTTCGGATTTTGCCACCTCAACTCACCCTGTATTTTGAATAGGTAGACAAAAAGCTTTGTGTGGACGGCCCTAATTGGTTCACATGGCGAGCTGACACCAGTCGATGGTGTACAAGTATCTCCTGGCCCTAAAAACATGGCAGTGGAAGTAACTAGGGGATGTTATGGACTACATCTTACTGAATGCGGATATGGAAAGAATGGGAAAAACACCATTCATATTATTTATAAAACCGGTCAAGTGCGAGTCGGACCCGCACACGAAGGGTTCCGTATCATTATCGCAAAACAGCAAAAAATCTGCAAAAAAACATTTTTTATATGGGAGCCCACTTAAATACCTATTTTATTCTGTTTTTAGTATTTGTTGTTATAGCGGCAACAGAAGTAGATAATCTGTGAAAATTTCAACTGTCTAGCTATCACAGGTGACAGACAGACAGACGGATCGTGGAGTCTTAGTAATAGGGTCCCGTTTTTACCCTTTGGGTACGGAACTCTAAAAAGTTAAAAAAAAATACGTATTCAAAAACAGTTTGCAGGTTTCTCATCTCCCGGCGAATAATGCGATATATCTATAGTTGATACAATAAACCAACAAATAAGCAGAATGAAAAATTTATACCGTAAAAAGATAAAAATAAAGAAAACTTAAATACAAATATACAGCCCCAGTATTCAACGGCCATCGCTCAGCATAATGCTGGGACACGAGTGCGAGGCAGTCTCTGCGTTGGTTTCGAGAGATAGCCGGTTGGTACTGAACCAAGCCCCCTTCCATGACGAGTCAAAACTATCATGATTTGACTGTGGAAAAGGAACAGGTGTATACAATTCATGTACATTTGTACCATACGCACACTCAAAATAACTTTACTCTAAGAGCTTATGGTCACCCATCCGCCTCCCCGCCTGGTAGCGCCGGCAGTGGTTTCGGAGAAAAGACTTGAAACTACTTAAAAAAAATCTTTATGTACGAATTTTTGTAGGCAACAAAGCCAGTTGATGGACCTTGAGAAAGTTTTATTAAAGAGTGAGTGAAGCGAACTGAAAACTTCTACGAGTAGGTCCTCTGAACTCTCATACAGAAATAGGAAACACTTTTAGATTTATACAGACAAAATGTTGAAAACACGAGAACGTAGGCTTCATAAGCGAGAAACGCGAGCTCGAAGATATTTATCCCCTTCTTTAACATTTTAAAGGCTTTCTTTCACTATCTTTAGTTAGAGGGTCGGCCAATAGCCCTCACACTCTGCTCCACTATGCGTACGCCCATGCCAAACGGTACCTTTAAAAATACTGGTATGAACCGGTGAATGAAAGTGGTCATTGGTTGATACTGAAATTATACTTGTATTTTACACACATTGACGAAGATCTCTGAACAAACTGAACTGAAAAGAAAATGAAATATGTGACTTAAGGGCCTACAACCGCTTTAGTGCCGTACAACGGTAACTTTCTAAAGCATACTCCTTAGTAACGGCTAGGTTAAAATGTTTGAAAAAAGAAAATAGTTATTATGGTTTCATGTTCATTATTTGTGAAACATGCTTTTTCGTATAACAAATAGTTAAGCTTTAAAAAATAATTAACAACACCATTTTTTTTCGCTACTTTTGGATACTCCTCCTTAACGAATTAAAATATTTGTACACAGAAAATTTGATGGCTAGATTTTTCTTCAAACTAAAATAGCATTTGTAAATATAAGAATATTATGCGAAAAAAACTTTCCAAACGGACGTTCAATATTGATTTTCTGGTTCCGAACGGGCGCACAGCCAGTACTGAATTACCATTTGGGAATATTGGGCCTTAAATCAAACTAGCGAGCGTGATATTTGCAATACAATATTGCATAACTAGGTACCAGGGAGGTAGGTGGCAGGGAGATGCTTTTTCTAGGAATCGACGCATCGATCAACCTGCGCTGCGTCGCGCTGCGCCGCTGAGTCGCTGCGTCCCTGGGCGTAGCAAACCTCCACGGGATTTCAATTAAACGACTGACTATCACACCGAACCATAACATGACCTTATGCAAATATAATGCTCGGTGTTAGATCATTACCCTGTCAGTGACCAACTTAGAAGGTTAAGTCAGGAAAGTTCACGACACGCTTATTCAGAGTGCGCGAAAAGGCTAAACCTCATAACATTAACAAAATTATGAAAGTTTCTAAACTCGTTAATTATCGGTTACAGATAGATTTAGACTTCCAAATAAAAACACTACAAATTGAAAAATAACTTCAATTGCGGAAGTCGGTATTCCTGTTTTCGTTTCTTCGTTTTTTCACTTTTTAGCGGTACATAATGAACAAGTTCTATACCTATAATGCCCACAGTGATACCAGAATGGATTACCCGAATAACATGTTACTTGAACGTAACCAGTAGAATGCGAGTGTACCAGGGTGAACTGTACACATCTGCGTACCCGTTTAGAGCATACTGGCGTGATGGTATATTATGAAATGTTGTAAACAAACAAACAAACATGCGATTTCAGCAATCCCGATAGATATGCCGTTATTTATTGAAGAGTTCTGTTGTAGATCTCCGAAGCTTTTCATCAGATCTTTACCAAATTTAAATGGAACCATTTCAAAATAAACTTCTTTGGAACAAAAAATAATTTTGGGAATCCGTGTATATATGACAGAGTTACAACCGAGCAAAAAATAGTATAAACATCCGAATTGAGAACCTTTTTGGGAAGTCGTTTAAAGTCGGTCTTTTATTTTTATCTTTTTTGTTTTGGTACCTTATAATACCATGAAAATCGTTTTAGCCAGAGGGCTTCTCATAGCAATTCCTGCAAGCCTAAACACGAATGGGATACATAGTTTTATTACGGAGTTCTGGTGCCTACCTGCCGGTTTCATCACCAGAGCTGTTCGATGGCACAATTTTCGTCAGAACCATTTATTTAAATTTGCTACATCACAGTCATTTAAATTTTGGGGATATTATTATATCCAAAACTTACTTAATCTTGAGAAGTTTCGAATTATTGGCGGTCTTTTCTTTTAACGACTGAGTTAAATGTTAGACTGTACAACCGCTTGAACTACTTGTACTACTCACAAATTAATTATTTCGGAAAAATCATCAAACAACTTCTCTTCAATTCTCAACGAAACCCTCTCTCACATAGAAGAGTCTGTTTCTCAACGAAACAGGACTCTTCTATGTGAGAGAGGGACTGGGCCTTTATTCCACGCGGTGTCCAGTACGGGTTGGTGGATGTTACATGTCTTCGAATATTTGGCCGTAGGACATGCCGGTTTCCTCACGAGGCCGCCTGTCTAGGTTTGAACCCAAGACTTACGACATGTCGACATACGTTACCACTAGGCCACCACTGCTATTTGCATTGGGATAGACAAGAATAATACATTTAAAAGTAAAAAAAAAAAAGAGAAATTCCACCGCTGGAGGATCCAGAATCATTAATTGAATCCAAAATAAAAAAGAGTACCCCTTTTTTGTTAATTTTACTAGGGAAATATAGATCAAGTTGCTCATGAACACTTTGAATTGTTTGAGTGGCGGCTCGCAGTTCAATAGTGTTGACTACTCCTTAACCGGGCTTTCCTGTGGAGACTAAAGTATCGCCTCCAACCAGGACATTAAACACCTACTCTGTCTTATTTATTTCTACTGGCTCAGATGCGCAGACTGGCTCGAACTAGGGTCGGGGCGGGCTTGACGGGGACGTATAGAGACGACACAACGGGCCTCGGCGGCGAGGACGGAACGAAGGCGGTTTGTGCATCTGAATTGTGCTGGTCTCCCTAAGGCTCTCTTGGAGCAGGGTGGTGGCCTCATCGGGAGTGACTAGAGTATGCCTCGGTTGGCGAATTCGGTAGATGCGGCGAACCCTATCGTATCGGGTGCCCGATATGATTAGAGGATTGTGATGTTTGACCGCAGTGTCGAAGAAACGCTTGGTGAGCTGCTGAACTGCTGTTGAACTGCTGAATAGTGGAGATTCTAAGGTCAACATGAAGTTCCTGATTTCGGATGTAGAATGACTTGACGGAGGAATTCCCTTCTGCCGTGACTTTAAAGAAAAAAATCGGTTTTGGAGCGTCTGCATTCTGGGGAGGTGGCTTTGCGTGTGCAAAGACAGCGCAAGTATAGGTCATGATAAGCTCGAACAAGCAGGCAGGGCCTCGGCGGCGAGAATGGAACGAAGGCGGTATGTTCATGCGAATTGTGCTGGTGTCATTGGGCCTGACTAGAGTATGCTTCGGTCGGTGAATTAAGTCTGCCCATAGCGAAGGTGGCTCACGAACGGTTCGACTTTATGTGCTTGGCGAAGGTGAGATGGTTAACCAGGATAATACCTTGTTACTTGGCTTGATGCTCCCAAGGGATCATCTTGCCGTACATATTGATGGGATAGGGAACGCGGGGATTTTGCCGACTATCATGCCTCGTACACACACACAGCCTGGCTTTTGTCAGAGTTTACTTCGATTCGTTCTTTGGAGGTTGCGGGCGATGGCACTGGGCCTTTTACCGCCAGTGTAGAAAATGGCCGTGTCATCAGCAAATAATGCTAACTGGGCCTTTTTATTTATAGGGATATCGCTGGTCAATAGCTAATAATAATAGCTATAAAACTATGAAGGATAGCACTGAGCATTGAGGGACTCCTACTCGAATGGGGTGAGGGGAGCAAACGCTTTCACGACGTTCTCCCGACATCAAACTACGCTGGAAGCCAGCGTTTGTGTGTTCGACGATGCAATGGACTTGTTGGATGCACGTGTGTTCGTTTTGAAAGCCATATTGCTCGCGGGGGATAAGGCTCTTTTCCTCGACACAGTCTTTGAGACGCTTATAAGTAAAGCTCTCGTAGATGTTGCCTAGGACACTGAGCAAACTAATGGGGCAATATCTGGTGGGATCCGATATGGGTTAACCCTATTTCGGGATGCATATTACAGTGGGTTGTTCCCACGATTGTGAGAAGATAATATTGCTTAGTGTGCTATTGAAAGTTGCAGTCATTAGCATCATTATTTGGGAAGGGGCAAGTTTTTTGATGATCTCCTCTACTTCGTCCGGAGAGACGGGAGGTAGGGGTCATCAGGATTTTCGACGGATGGGAGGGATGCTCTACGGCGAACACTGTGAAGTTGTTCCAATACCGTATGAGTGCATGCGACGCGACTGAAGCGACGCCACCGCCAACGCGGATATTGTGGAAACTAGCAATAGCAACATCCCCCCAAACCCTCGCGATCTCGGGTGAGAGTTGGACGTCACTGCTTTTGAACCCCAAAACCACGCTCTTTTTAGTGCAACATAGGGCGTGGTAGCGCACAGTCGTAGTAGCGTATCACGGCTGCCGTGCGACCGATTACCGCGTTAGAGAAAGGACTTATTCTTGATCATTAGTGTTTTTTTTACCCATTGATTCATCATCGAGCGAAGCCAACCATCATCGGTGAGTTAGTTTTGAAATCTCTTCTTCTTTAAAAAAAAAGGATTATGTTACAGTGGCGTCCGTTCGGTAGTTTGTTCTATTTATATCTATTGTGAATCAAAGCTCAGGTCGGGATGCTCACGGAACAGAAACAGTGTTTATATTATTTAAAATCGGATAAAGTTTTCGTCTTAAAAATCGCAGCGTCACTAAGAACAATTGAAACTGCGCCCGCTTTTTAGATTAGCTATAGATTAAAGTACTCCGTGATCTTAGTGCACCTAAATTGCAAAATATGTACCAATGGCAACACTTTCCAGTGTGGCTGGGAAGTGTTGCCATGGGTACATATTTTGCCAGCATCATAAAAGTTGAAGGAATTATGACATCTTCATCATCAGCCTTTTAATGTACCCACTGCTGGAACACATTCCTCGTTTCTGTGAGAGAAGGATTGGGCCATAGTTGACCACGCGGGCCCAACGGGCTACGGGATTAGTTTGGTAATTTTTGGTTCTAGGACATAACGGTTTCTTCACGATGTTTTCTTCACCGTTTTATGAGTAGTGGAGATGAAAGCTAAGCGCCCGCCTGGGTTCGGACCCACGAACTACATCACGTAAGCCGAGGCCTTTATCATTGGGCCACCACTGCTCTAATTTTAAAATTTGTAAATCGAGAAATTATTATTCAAACGTCATCATCAATTTCCTTCTCTTAATCCAATTCCTTTGTTTCGGTGCAGCACGTCTTCGTCCATACATCCAAGTGCTTTTCGAGAGACCCGAAATAGTTAATCGGTGACAAAAAAGAAAAACGAAAAAATCAAATAGTTTATTTCAAATAAACCTTAGAGGTACTTTTGAATTGTCAAACAAAAAAAAGATGACTCTAGTTGCAAATTCGCAAGCGTCAGTATGTCTCAATTGAGAAGTATTTGCAAGAAACTCCACGGACACTCTTTTCCATCAGTTTTAATTATAATTTTTTGGTTACATCATTCTTGTTGAAAAATATACATGTATGTGAGAACAATGTAAAAAGGCGTGCACGTAAAAGCTTTTAGTACAACAAACTTTAAAAAAATAAATATTCAACAGGCCGAGGCAGAAAAGTTATGATCCCGCTGCCATTTCACCCACCTAGTTTTAATTTTACGCCAGTTCAAGTTGAAATATGTTCTTTAATTGCAATCTTCTTGCACAAGTAAGCTGTGAACACCGTCACCTCGGCGCACGTTGGAGCAGACAAAGAAGACAAAGCACGCCATCTTAGGCTAGGCGCACACGGAGCGCAATATGCCACATGTGGCCATTTGTCTACGCTGTAGCCTAGCCTATTAAATAGTCTTGTCCATATTGAGCTTCAATTGAAGGTTGGAAAACTAAAATTTCTCCTCGTAAAGTCCAGCAAAAAATAAGCCTTTTTAGTTCTTTCAATTTTCTTTACATTTGCCATCATAAAATGACTCCAATCCATTCCAGATCTCAGGTCCATCTTCAATAACGTACAGTGACACCTACATACACGTACTGGAACTAAAAGTATGCACCAGATGCTGTGAACATCATGCATCGTGCGAAAATAAATGCTCCGAAGTCGGTCTTAAAAGAAAAATCTTTTATGTGCGACATCAGAGCATCTATTTTCAGTAAAGTTACAACAGGCTTAAGCGAAGTTACTTTTATATTCAAAGGTTATTATCAATATAGAATTTTCCAGGTAGTCGACACATCTCACTTCTCCCCGTTTCGAATTGCATAACTTTTCATTAGAATAATTTATTATTAAATGAGGGATTATGAGATACGGGGTACTTAAATTATAACAAAACATGCTTTTAGTGAAAAACAACTAAAAAGGGCATACAAAAGACACCTTCTATCTTATAGTAAAAAAATGATAACAAAATATATATTTACTTATGAAAAAATAACCTAGTAATTATAATTTTAAATGAAATTTTGTTGTATGCACCATAAGATACAAAAAAATGTAAGTATAAAATAAAAAACACCTTCGAGCTGTTAATTTTAATGCGTATATTTTATCTTTTGCCTGGTCGTTTCACCGGTGTAGGCGCAATACGACTTAAAATAGTCGCAAAATTCAAAAGGGGAGTTACACAAACGTAAGTACAGAAACGCCACACAATATTCCTGGAACGTGCAAGTATTTCAAACTGTCGCCGGTCACACAGACTTACAGAGTTACTTCAGTTGGGATGAGCATAAATTTATAACTTCTTTCAAGTTGGACAGAAAACAGCTTTGAGTGATTGATTTCATTATTATTAAGCCTTCATTGCTGAAGAACTAAACACATTTATAATCGAATAGTATTAAAAACTTAAATCTAACACATCGGGTTTTCCGGTTAAGTGATCAGCGTTGCCTGTGACACATAGGCCTCTTCCAGCTGTTCCCACTCATTTCTGTCTCTAGATTTTCTAGACCAGGTAGAGCCTCCAATTTTTCTTATGTCGTCTAACCATCTCGCCTGTTTCCCCTTTTCCTTTTGCCATCGCGTGGTTGCCACTCTGTTATATTTTATTTTCCATTAACACTTACTATCCCTCGTCATGTGTCCTGTCCATCTCCACTCAATTCATGAAATGGTTCTTCAGATCATATTGAATTTAAAAAAAAAATATAGCGCAATGGTGGCCCGGTAATAAAGGCCGCGACTTACAAGTTGTTGGTCGTAGGACGGCGCTTTACATTGTGTAAATAAATTCAAATATTATCACCACTGATCCCAAAACGGTGAAGGAAAACATCGTGAGGAAACCTGCATAGCTTAGAACCAAAAATTCGAAGACATATGACATCCACCAACCTGCACTGGGCCCGCGTGATGGATTACGGCCCATTCCTTTTCGAGGAGGAGGATACATATTCGCGAGCTGGCTGACCAAAACCAGATGTATCTTCCGACTGCACAGCATGATTTTCTTTTTGTTAAAGTCTTTTTAGTTCGCTTTTAAGCAGTCGGATTTTTAGATTTTTTGAATTATCTTTTTTTATTTATAACTTTGTAATTATTTTTTTTAGAATTAGATACATTTAAACATATAACTGTTATATATTTTTGAAATCACCTCTTAAAATCCTTTATTTTGATATCCCACTCGATGGGGTAGAAAGAAAAAAAAAATTGGTCCCGCACAATATGGCGCCCAAAATCCGCCATTTTTCTATCTTCCAATTTTAATGTAGCCAGTGACACTCGCAGGGTTAAGACAAATCGATTGACGTAAGAACCAACAAAATCGGTCAATGCGTTTGGTCTCTAGAACGCCACAAAGGAACAAACATACATACATAGACTGATAAACACATTACCCTCCTTCGGCAGTCGGGTAAAAAGGCCGATGATGACGATGAAGATGAAAAAAAAGTCAACTGCATTGAAGATGGGAGAGTACTTATAACGTCGTCGGTCACATCATCTTGAACTTTATTGTGACCTTAGTTGCTTAGCCCTGTAAGCTGTAGCTTTAATATAGCAATTTATTTCATTGAAACAATATTTGAAAAATGGATTATTTCTGGCGATAACATAACATCACAATTCAGCTTTATCCTTAATCTTTTGCAATCTAACGCGGATGTTCGGCGCTCATTTTTCAGATTTTGAAACTTAGCATTGTAGTTTGTTGTTGTTTTGTTATTGTTTATTGTTTCCATTGTTTATTCCTAGAAAAAAAATACGCCACTAGTATTATTAGGATTGTCAGAGGTCTTTAACAAAAAGTTAACAACTTTGTTAACTTATAACTTATTTGCTAATAAAAGGAATTATCTTTTGTAGTTTATGAACACATAGTTACCTTATGTTTTAAGTGCAGCTTTTAGAAATTTTATGTTACCAACTCATCATGTCGACTGGCCTACACTACTGTAGGTTACTTTACGGTAAGTTCATGTCATGGTTATATGATGATTAACCCCTTGTATGCCGTAATTAAGGGCCTACATAATATGTGCTTTAATGCCGTAAAATGGTAACTTTCTAAAGCATACTCCTTAGTAACGGCTAGGTTAAAAGGTTTGAAAAAAATATATATGTATTATTGTTTCATGTAAGTACATTATTTTTTAAACATGTTTTTTTCATACAACAAAGAGTTTTGCTTTAAAAAAAAAATTAGCAACACGATATTTTTCGCAACTTTTGGATACTCCTCCAAAACGACTTGGATGTTTAAAAATATTTTAACACAGAAAAATTGATGGCTGGGATTTCTGCATAACTGACATAGCATATGTAAATCAAATAATATTTTGCAAACAAAACTGTTAAAAAGAGGTTCAATATTGATATTTTTGCATCGAGCGGGCGCACGGCCAGTACTGCGTTTATATTGGGGCGTATATATCGCCTTAAAGGGGTCAATCAATAGGTAGGGTGCGCTGAAGTTTCACTTTAAATATAACAAATTTTTATTTTATTCTTGGTTCTAATAGCCCTTTTTTGCCGTAGTGTATCACAACAAGCTGCGCTACGGCCAGGCCGTGGTGGAAGAAGCTGTTCAGTCGCTGACGTCAGCAGGCGACAATATCTTTTTCTTCTTCTTCTCTATATCGTGCACTCTTACTACAATTTATTCAGGTAAGGAAACAACACTGATGGTAGGCCTACATTGGCAAATCGGTCAGCGTTGCCGATAAATCATAATTATGATGGCAATTTTCATAAATTGCGATTTTAATTGCCAATGTAAGCTCATTTTGATATTTACCATAAAGGAGGAAGATCTATGTTCGACTTTATGTTTGTTGTTTTTTTGTGTATCTGCACCGATAACTCCGTCAATTGTGGACCGATTTTGAAAATTCTTTTTTGTTTGAAATAGCATATTCCGAAATTGGTCCCATTTTAATTTGGTGAAGATCTGATGAGGAACTTCGGAGATATACAACAGACCTCTTCAATAAATAACGGCAAATCGCTCGAAATTGCTGCAATCGCATGTCTGTTTATTGTTTATACCTTTTCGTAACATAACATCACGCCAGTACGCTCTAAAGGGGTACGCAGATGTGTACAGTTCACCTTGGTACACTCTCATTTCACTGGTTATGTTCAGTTTCATGATATTTGGATCTATTCTGGCAATAAAGGTACCTTACTTAACTACTTGCCTATTAGGTAGGTACAACTAAAAAGTGAAAAACAAAAATATAATACCGACTTCCAAATAAGAAAACTACAAAGTGAAAAATAACTTTATTTTGGAAGTCGGCGTTCATAACGCAAAAAACTGGTACCTATCAAAGACACCGACTTCCAAAAATACAGTTATTTTTCACTTTGTAGTTTTCTTATTTGGAAGTCGACAGAATTTTTTTGTAAAAAGGTTTTATTTTTTATGTAGACTTTATGCACAAAAGGTACAAAGGCGGTCTTTTTAAAATTACTAATTTATAAGATGAAGTCTCTTCAAAGCAGATATTCTACGTAAATAGGGCATTTTAGTCCAATTCTGCATAGCAGCTTTACAACGCAAAAAGTTAGGATATGAGAAATAAAACTATGTAAACAGAAATCAAACCTTTTATGGCTATAAATATAAAAAACCTTTTTTTATTCTTTTTTTTAAATGTTTTAAGCCAACCTTTAAGTAGGTACCTTCAAGTACATGTAACTTCAATTTGAAATTTTGGTAAGAATACGGCTAAGGAATATCAATTAAGAATTGATTCCTAATCTTTTTGGGATAAATACCTTTTTCTCAAAGAGATTAAAAACCAATTTCTTTTTACCGACTTCAAAAAAATTGGTGATCAAATCGACACGTAAGTATGTAATATTGTTGGAATTGCACAATATTCACATATGTTACTCTGTATGCGCTTCTAAAAACGTGTGCCAAATTTCATAAGGGTGTGTAAGTTTGTTCACGCATTTCAGATCATTTCAGCTTGATACCTGCACGCGTTCCTGAGAAAAAGGGTCTTGACGGACGGACGGACAACAAAGTGATCCTATATGGGTTCGGTTTTTTCCTTTCGAGGTACGGAACCCTAAAAAGAGGAAAATTAAACCGTTTCGCAAAAAGATAAACCGAGTTCAAAAGCAAAGGTCAATTTTTTTGTGAAAATGTTTTTTATGAAGAATTTTTAATCAATTTATTTATCATGGAACAATCAACTTGAACTATCTTTGTTACGTAAATTCTTTACATTTGTGAACTTTATAAAAATTTAAATCATCAATAAGTATTTACAGAAATAACCTTTCAGTATATAAACACCCACATCTCACGCTAAAAATAACTAAATTGTGGAGGCTTTTGAAAGAAGCTTCTTAAGGACGGGAGGAGCCATATGAGGCTCGTAAATCAATGTTCGACAAATTAAACCTTGAACGCGTGTAAGAGAGACAAACGAACAACAACAATGTACCAGGAAATTTGTACTAATATAAACAGGCTATTAAATCTAAAATTGCATACAAAGTTCATAAAGCGATGTAGTACTCGCAGCGTCCCGCTAGGTTCGCTGCGATCGCCGCCCCCCTTATTGGCTGCAGCTCGGACGCGCCTCTTCGTTACAGGGTAACCGGAAATGCGATATGCAAATTGGATTCACTTTTTAAATTATAATAGATTTTGATGATTTGTTTGATTGAACAATGCAATAAAATGAAAAAAAAATAAAAATCATAATTCAATTTCAATAATATAGGTAAACAAAGTGGAAAGTTGTTGAGCGTTGTTATGTCTACTGCCCTGCCACCCTATTGAAACTCGTCCGGGCCGAAGAAGCTATTGATTTATGTCCCTCCCGCGACGGGGATGTTAGGGTTGTCGCTCGGCAGTTTTCATTTATTATTAGCTTTTGCTCGTGGTTTTGTTCGTACAGGTACGTTTATGTTACAGTTTTTCAAAATGATTAATAATATCATAAAACTTTCTGACCGTGATAATGGCCCGATTTTCTTTGAGCAGGAGGTACTATTGATGAGGATGAGGCTCGCATTTGACCCGCTTTATCATCTTAATCTTAACTAATATTATGAGGGACTTTGAGCATTTTATTTTAAAAGATTGTAACGTTTTAGTGGTGTTTTAAATTTTTTACTTACCACAAATTTCGACACAATATATATTGTTATAAAATAAACGACTTATTCTTTATTTGAAAAAATCTTGCACAATTTGAAAGGCTATAAATAATTACGATCCAGGCAAAGCTGAGGCGGGCCAGTAGTAGTTAAAATAAAATAATTCAACTTTACCGGTAGCAAAGGCGATACAGGTTCCACCGTAGTGCTTCTGAGTCTTTGTTGATAGTAAGGTACAATGGTTCTCAAAGAAACAAGAATTGCCCCACGATGAAAGGGCCCATCTTCACCCGTTGTCGCCAAAGTACTCGACGTTGTCGTCCCGTACATGTGGAGAAGAGAAGGCCCAAATGTGGGGAGGAAACCTGGGTAGTTAAAGAAGTCGCATAAATCGTACATTGACAATGATTATAAAAGACTTAATATCACCCATTTTCTTTAGAAATCCGGTTTCATTCATCATACTTATCAGTTCATTGCTTTATCACTTTTAACAGAAACTTCACTAAGGCGAAACTATCCTGCCCTTAGACTATAACAAGATATGACGTGCAAATGATATTTAACCTTACGTCAGTAAAGCAATTACCAAGTCGATTTCTTCATATCCTAAAGGAAAGTAAAAATATATACCGTTTTCTCCATCGTGTGAAACCTGTCTTAGCTTCAAATTTGCGCTGGCCAGCACTCTGTTGAAGACTACATCTCCGGAACACACCTCTAAGCGAATTATATCGCTCATACTTGGGAACATTTCAACTATGGATATCTGCTCGCAGTAAGTTGGATGATTTGTACGGATCTGCACTGCTGTTTTGGCCTGCAAATTGATAATTTACCTTGCAAATCTGTGAAAATGTAAGCAATTTCTTCTCGGAGTGACTGTTCTTTATTTATTCTTGGCGTCGTCATCGTCAGTCTTAGCATTCCAATATTTCGATAAGATAAAGTTATTGAGACATTTTTCTATTTAAACACTAAGCATAACAAACAAGATAAAAATTATAGCAAAAGAATATAGGAATACTAGCTTTTACCCGTGGCTTCGCGCGCAGTGAAGCCATTATTATTATTATTTTTTTTAATTAAAGGTTATCCTATGTTACTTCTAATACCTCCAAGAATATATGTACAAAGTTTCATGATGATCGGTTCTGTAGATTTTACGTGAAGGCGTAACAAACAAACTTACATTCACTAGCTTTTACCCGCGGCTTCGCTCGCAGTGAAGCCATTTTTTTTTTAATTAAAATTGTCCTGTGTTACTTCTAATACCTCCAAGAATATATGTACAAAGTTTCATGATGATCGGTTCAGTAGTTTTTACGTGAAAGCGTAACAAACAAACTTACATTCACATTTATAATATTTATAGATAATAAGGATTATTGGTGTTGGACATAGATTTAATCTATCAATCAATCTGCTTTATTGGTATTCGGCTTCCAGTTCAATTGGATGTAACTGATTTTAAATGCAGTGGCTGCCTGTATGGCCTCCATAAAACTGGTTGCGGGCTGGTGGTGGTATTCAGATTTCCGACTATCGTAACGCCTACCACAAATGTACAATTGACAACCAGGACTAATGCCTTGGCGTTTTATCAAGACGTATTATTATGCGTCTTAGAATATAATTAACTAGCACATCGCCCGCGACTTCGTTTGCGTGATCCGTATTTTATCCTACAGATGAGTTTTTAATTTCACCTCCTTAAAGGTTGAGTTTCCAAAAATCCTTTCTTAGTGCTCCCCTACATCATAAAAAGAAGCCCTGTTCTGTAGTAAAATTCTTCATAAATCGTTGACACTCCCTAAATCGTCTTCAAGGAGTAGGTTTGAAAAATTAATAATGAAAATCTTTACTATTTACTTAGATTAGTATTAATGCCAAGTTTCATATATAAGCTCAACTCCTTAGGGGTGGAATTGCAAATTGAATTCTTTTTATCAACCGAGAGCATAAACCAAAATGTCATGTGTCCAATTTACAAGCTGTAAAAATTTTATACAAACTTTCAACCCTTTTTTATCCCATTTGGGATGGAATCTCAAAAAACCAATATACGTAAATTATTTTTATCAACCAAAAGCGCAAATCTAAAATACGAGCAAATCTACCTACCTACCCAACGATCCTACCCTACGTGCCCTACAACATGATTGTTGCGTAACTTAAACCATTTACGCAGCGCACGCAACGGAAGCTCTCAAAAATTATTTTACCCGTTTTTGCAACATTTTTCATTTATGCTCCGCCTTATTGGTCGTAGCATGATGTTATATAGCCTATAACCTTCCTTGATAAATGAACTAACCAACACAAAAAAAAAAAATTCAATACCAACCAGTAGTTCTTGAGATTAGCGCGTTCAAACAAACAAACTCTTTAGATTTATAATATTAGTATACATATAGAATATAGATAGATGGTCAACCATCCACGGACCAACATTGCATGCGTTAGTTAACCTTGAAGATTGACTGATCTGGCTGTTATTATTCAGCCATAAGCTCCTTCCCTTACATCTTTAATACAATCATGTTCATTGTTTCACATAGAACCTTAATATTTGAAAATTACCGTAAGTCCGCAAAAAGACACTCTGACGAAAGAACTGGGTTGTTTGCCACGCCTTTCGCCTTGTACGTGACCACTGAAGGGTAAATTGAATGCTCCATATATTGTGACGACATAGTTAGCTGGCTGTTGCTCCGATCCGGAGGGTAAGAGCAGATTGCTGAATAATAAAAATAAAAAGACCCGTTAATAAAACACCAAAATATACTCGTACCTTCAAGAAAGTAACAAAAATTGAAAAAAATAAGAATATCATAACTAGAATTATAAAGAAAGATCTCCAATTTTGTGAGTTTTGTTCAGACGTGTCATCTCTGGAACTACTAAACCTATTTGAAAAAATCTTTCACCATTTGTAAGGTACCGTACAGAAGGAACTATAAATTATTATGACCCAGAAAAAGTTGGAGCGGGCTCCTAGTAGGTACCATATTGAAATATTTTTAGTACTTTCATTAGTTCCACAAGACAGAGGAGAGAGTTCATATTGTCATCATCATATCAGCCTGTTAATTTCTTTCTGCTGGGACATAGGCCTCCTCTCTGTGAGAGGGAATGGGCAGTTATCCACCACGCGGGCCCAGTGTGGGTTGGTGGATGTCACATGTCTTCGAATTTTTGGTTCTAGGACATGCCGGTTTTCTCACGATATTTTCCTTCACCGTTTAATAATTTACACAAAGTAAAGCGCCTGCCTGGTTTCGAACCCATTACCTAAAACTTGTAAGATGCGGCCGATACCACTGGGCCTCCACTGCTCTCTACAGTACATATTGTAATGCGTTGAAACTAAACAGAGAAATGTGAAACTAATGTCAAAATTACTAATTTTATAGAAATTTCTTCTCATAAATAGGATGGCTACCCAGGGTGGGTAGCCATCCTATTTATGAGAAGAAATTTCTACGTCATAAATTCATTTTTAAAATATTAAACTTACTCTTCAACTCTCTCGTCGTTTATAAGTTCAGGCATAACTTGAATGTCTCCTCTGAATATGATTGAAATGTCCACCTTCAGAAAACCTACGGCTCCTGCAGTAGGGTTTCGTGGCAAACCTAATTGGGCCCATTTGTGGAAAACCTGATGATCTGAAAATAGAGGTTACTACTGATATTATTCTTAATATATTCAAGTAATTTTGAATACATTTAGTATCAAATTCACACAAAAAAACCTTTCACAAAGAAATCCAGTTTTTTTTTTTCTATTTCATTACCTAATTAAAAATTACTGAATTCAAACCAATTTGGTAGTCTAATCAAAAGGATATCTTAAACGATATTGCCTAACATTACATTTCACGAAATTATCGGTGTGGAAACCACGCGTTCATATTAGTGCCAACCCTACGTTTTACTCAAGCCCCCCAGACTAGACGCGCGAGGCAACCAGCCCGCCATTCGCAGTTTTCACTTGATCGTGTTCGGACGTCGAAAGCTCTTTTCACAGTAACCGGCAAAAAGTACCCGTCAGTGAATAAATAAAATCGTATAAACATACGTGTGGAAGGTTTTAAATTTAACCAAAGACCTGTCATCCAAAAACTTTTAAGCCGACGGCACACAATACCGGCTAGCCAGCGCCCTAAACTTGTGAAAAGACACTGAAGTGATTTTGTTTGTGTAGTGGATAAATAAACAAACATGCTTAGTGATCATAGACATTATATTTGTATTAATATGTATTGTTTGCGGGAATTCTGGATTGCGGTACGGGTCTTGATATTATTATGTCTTAAATCGCTCAAAGGCACTTTTAGCACATCCGTAAAACTTCCGGTTTAATTGTGTGCAAAATAATCTATGTCAAACAATTTTTTTTTTCCTTTTTTTAGGACTTCTGTGGCGGCAACCATCCAGACATGGACGGAGATTAATCCTTCTCTCGTTCCGCATTTTAAACTAAGGTAAGATTTATTCTTAAATATATAAAAATTAATTGATAGAAATACATTAATTTACGTCGCGTTCACCAACATTTGACCAGCTGACCTACTGAGACATAATAATATATACTTGTGTGTACAATGCATCATTATAATATTCTTAATGCAGAGCGTAAGTTTAAGATCTGTTTAAAGAGAGTAGGTAATCTCTAAATATCTTATCAGTTGATTAAATTGTGGTGAACACGGGCGGACCTAAGGGGCTGTTTCATCACAACCTAGTTTTTAACCGACTTCCCAAAAAGGAGGAGTTTCTATGTTCGACAAAGTATGTTTTATTTATATATATATATTTATTCCACAATTGACGGAGATATCGGTGAATATATATGTTCATCATATATCTCCGTCAATTGTGGACCGATTTTGGAAATTCTGATGAATAACTTCGAAGATATACAAAAGAACTGTTCAATAAATAACGACAAATCTCTCGGCATTGCTGCAATCGCATGTCTGTTTATTGTTTATACCATTTCATAACATAGAAGTACGCCAGTACGCTCTAAAGGGGTACGCAGATCTCTCGTTTCACCGGTTATATAGTCATCTATTCTGGCGTTATAGGTACCTTACTAAACAACTTGCCTATTAGGCAGTTACAACTAAAAAGTGATTCTTTTTACAAAAAAATACTACCGAATTCCAAATAAAACAAACTATAAAATGAAATTGCTACCTATGGAAAACTCCAACTTACAAAAATAAAGTTATTTTTCAATTTGTAGTTTGTTTTATTTGGACTTCCAAAAGTGAAGATTTTAAAGTTAAGTGCGGTAGTATTTTTTGCAAAAAGTTTTTTTCTATAAAATGCCTGGTAGATAATATCATAAGTCTTCCCTATAGGTAAGCTCCCTAGGCTCTTCTATCATGGGGGAGCTTCCAGACTTCTAATGGATACCAAAAAAAATGCAAAAAAAGATAAAACTCTGTTTGCTCTTCACTATTATGAACGACCCTTGTGCTCCCGATTATCTAAAAAGTTATTTCAAAGTGTTGGGCAGTTCTCACAGTTGTAACCTTCGAGCTTTTAAAAATCTACTCCTCCAAATTCCTTCACACCGCACCGGTTTTATGTCCAATTCATGCGCTGTCTCAACAATAAAGCTCTAGATCGCGCTACCCTTTAGCATTAAAAAGGCTGAAAGTAAAGTCTCTTTTAAAAGAAAATCTCTCATCTAGAGTCAGAAGTTTAGTCATAATAATTATTAACAGTTTTCTCGTTTTTTTTTTATTTTCATTGGTATTTATTAGTTTATTTTATTTGTATATGTGTATTATTAATATTTATGTATTAATTTATTTGCATATGTGTATTACTAATATTTTTGTACCCATTTCACAAAGTTGTCCTTTTTAACCAAATGGTTGACTGGTAGAGAATGCCTTGTGGCATTAAGTCCGCCTATGTACCACTATTGTACATGAAGTTTAAATAAATAAATAAAAAAATAGACACACGGTAGATAGCATCCTTTGTAACAAGATAAGAATTTCGATATTTTAAACAGACAAAAACCTACAGTTTAATATCGGAGATTTTGATATAACTACAGGTGGATTATTTAGATGGGACAGTAAGGGCTGGTAACATAATTGAGGCTGTTCTTAATTTTTTAAGTAATACCTAATTCCATTTACATAGTTTGCAAAAAAAAAACATGCAAGGCTGTATTGGTACCAGTATATTTGATGTTTGAGGGAAAAGGCTCACAGCAGCAGTGTAAAAACTGTAGCGCCAAATTATATGCATACATTTTAATCGAGTGGTAAAAGTGACGGATTAGCAAATTATGTGGACGTCCAAGCAGGATTTAAGAGGGAATAGGCTGTATGGATCGGCTCTTCTCCTTAGGATAACTAGCTGAAAAATATCTGGTAATGCACGAAAATTCTACTGCACTTTCGTTGACTTGGAGAAGGCTTATGGCAGTGTGTGAAAGGACTGACTGTGGTCGACACTATCTAGGTATGGTGTGGACTGGCGCTTGGTACGGGTAGCGAAATTTCTGAAAAGGGCTTTCATTGCTTATGTTAGGATTAATGGGGAATACACGGACTGGTTTTGCTTCTCAAGAGACAGGGCTGTGTAGCGTTACCGTGGCTGATCAGCGATTAAGGATAAATGAGTTGCCTGGCAAGTGATAATTTTAATTCTAGCATGAATGAGAACAAGACAAAGGTTATAATGTTTGAAAGAGAAAGAAGAAGTATTAAGAAGATGTATTATCCGTGATGTGAAAATTAATGATAAATTTGTGTGTGGAGCGAGTGAATGAGTTTATATATTTAGAAAACAAGTTCTCAAAAAATAAAGTGAATGGTGACCGGCCAGTAAATGTCCAAAAAAGCTCGACGCGCTGTTCACAACAGTGTGCTGGTACTTATGTAATTATAGATGTGAATGTCGAGTATCACAAAAATACATGAAACAGAATAAATGGTGCAGAAATACGTGGAAAATCGTGGAAGAACATACATGGATGAGGAGTTGCGAGTTGGCTTGGGCCCTGGCACGCCCTTTTCAAGATCCGAGACGCCAGAGTCCCGAGATTGTCGCGTGTAGTGTGGTGTCGTGCAATGAACAAACGGTCCATACAAATATATGGAGTTCTGAATCGTGACCACATTTTGCGGTGTCGTTTGTCGCGTCGTGAACAAACTGCCTTATTATGTAAGTTCAAAGAATAGCGCACGGTACGCTTTCCTTGCATTGTTTGCTTCATAAATATTCAAAAAGTCGTCTACTCGAATGCCGAAGTTGAA
Source organism: Orthosia gracilis (assembly GCA_947562075.1). Taxonomy (NCBI): domain Eukaryota; kingdom Metazoa; phylum Arthropoda; class Insecta; order Lepidoptera; family Noctuidae; genus Orthosia; species Orthosia gracilis. Next base: position 8,972,964 of record OX387268.1, read on the forward strand.
GTTATTTTTCACTTTGTAGTGTTTTTATTTGGAAGTTGGTTGTATTTTTTTAAAAACAATTTGTTTTAATTTTTTAATTATGGTACATAATGGACCAGGTCTATTAGGTGCCTATAATGGCCAAAGTTATGTCAGAATAGATTATCCCAATAACATGAAACTTAAATATAACCTGTGGAATGAGAGTATACAAGGGTGAACTGTAGACATCTATGTACCCCTTTAGAGCGTACCGGCGTGATGTTTTGTTATGAAATGGTGTAAACAATAAACAGATGTGATTGCAGCAATTCCGAGAGTTTTGCCGTCATTTATTGAAGAGTTGTATATCGCCGAAGTTCTACATTAGATCTTGATCTGGGACCACATGAGAAGCACCAGTTTCCAAATAAATAAAAACCGGCCAAGTGCGTGTCGGGCCACGCGCAGTAATAGGGTTCCATATTTATATAATAATGCGGACTAGGAAGAGGGCTTTTTGGTATTTTATGAACATTTCGAAGTTCCGAAGAAATTTTTTACTGCTCATTAAGCAATGAACTTGAAATTTTGTGATAATTTTTATTATTACGTATATTTTACTAACAAATACCAAAATGTTGATTAATCAGATTATTCTTTGAATATCCCACATTTTTCCACCAACTTGATTTTGCGGTTTGGTACGGAACTCTTAAATGTGCGAAGTTCGACACGCACTTGGCCGGTTTTAACTTAATACTCGTAGCTCCACTTCAAAATCATATTATAAAAAAAGTCTGTATGTCATTCAAAAAATATGTATTTTTTGTTTCAGATAAACCATGTAAATAAATATGGAAATATAAACAACACCGGATTTTGTTTACAATAGCCAAAATGCATTTAGAGACTACCGCAGGCACTTTAAACAGAAGTGGAATTGAATACATAGAACTTGATGCCCCAAGCACCGAAAATGAAGACTCCGACGACGAAGTTCTTGTAAATGGTTTCCATGACGATTTATCGTCGGATAATGACGATAATCAACCCCACAATGACTTCATGAACCCAGTTTATAATATAGAGGATCTAAATAACGAAAATCACGCAGATAATGATTCGATTAGTGGAAATGAAGAATTTGATGATGACCATTTTTATGATTGGAATTTTATTAACCGGGATAGGAATGCTCCTAACGAACCAAGTGACGATGATCAAGAAGAACTAGTAGCAGCACCAAGCAACGAGGAACAGGGGCAAGTAGAAGTCAACATTGATCAACCACATGCATCAAGCAACCCACAAGTGAGTGCATCAGGAAACTCTGGATATGAAGATTATGACAACTGCGTCCAACCAAGTACATCAAACAATACTGAAAATGTCTTGTCCAACGACCCACAAGCTGATACATCAGACAATTCTGATGATTCAGAACAAGGTGCATCAAGTAATCCTGAATTTTCAGAGGTGAGTAAAGATTCGTCTAGCACCCTCACCCCAAATCCATCTTGGCTTGATAGCAGTTATTCTGAGCAGATATTCATTTTATGCGAAGAGGATTTTATTGAATCTCCCGATACTTCTCACTCAACTCCTAATTTTGCTTCTTTCCATGATAGTTTCGAAACTATGGAATCACCAGTCGAACATATATTTAACTGCAACGGGCCAGGGCACTCTGATTACCCATCAGTTTACCCGTATACTTACTGTACTTGTGGCAACGCGGACTTCACTCAGACATCCGGCTACGTTTCCCCAGGTAGAGCATATTATGAAACCACACAAACAACAAACGGCACTTCAACCACACCAATTTCCTACCCTCATTCGTCATACTACGACGCCTCTGGAAACTCTGGCTATGCCACCTTGCAATTTATGCCACATTTCAGTTTTCTAGGCAACCCTAGGTATCCTAATTTTTTTCATAGTGACCCAAATAATCGTGGCTTCCCCAGCCCATATCCTATCATATATAATGTGCAAAACAGCCGAAGCTACCCATTACATAATTTAATGACCTACAACGCACAAGAAAATTATGGTTACGTAGTCCGCTATTCCACGAACTATGGCGGCCTAGACTACCATGGATTCTCTAGCTATATGCACACAAGTAATGTGTACTCAAACGTTTATCCAGGCTATGGGTATACAGTAAGTTATAGTAACGCCCCAATCTACCAACCCTATACAGGACTTCACAATGTCCCAAACAATATCGGCTACGTACCTTACTACACAAATTACCTATCCCCACAGTCAACTAACCATGACACCGGTGGTTTATACCGCGGATACTCAGGAGCCTCGACAAACTATAGTAACGCCCAAAACAATAATAATGTTACATACAATCAAGGCTACACTGGCCCTCAAACCATCCCAAACTATCGAGGCCACACAGGCCCTCATACCACCCCAAACTATAGAGGCTACACAGGCCCCCAACCAACAAATAATGCCGCCCCATACTATCAAGGCTATATAGGGCCTATTTCGACAAACTATCGGGCCAATGTCGCCCCAACACAACGTAACGACGAATATAACGCTAGATATATAAACCAGCAAGCGTCTAATTACGACGTCACTGAAAATATTGGGGATGGAACATCGCAATCAATCAACTTCGCTCCAGGCCCGCCAGCCAATGAGACCAATAACTCTCATGATTATGGGCCACTTAATGAGTTTGGTAACGAAATTCCCACTTCACTTGCTGAACTCTTACCAAGTCCAAACTCGTTGAACAATGGCGCCGTAGACTATTCCAACGCTCCATCTGCCAACTACTCTGCTCATGCGTACCAAGACACACAAAACGTGCCAGGAAACTTGCGGTCACAGTCGTTAGCGTATTTCAATCATGTGCCATCTGGTATACAGAATTCTAATACTTTAGCCTCGTATGGTACACACTATTATGGTTACAGAGCAGGTACAGTTGGCCATGGCACGCTAGGACCGCCTGCCTATTTTGCCCCAGACTCGATTAGTTATGGTGCCCCAGTCTATAGTGGATATGGTGCCGCAGGCTTTTATGGCTACACCGACCCAAGATATGGTTTTTATGGTAATATAGACTACAGCGCCCCAAACTTCACAGGCAACGGTACCCCAAATTTCACTGGAAACGGGGCCCTTAATAACACTGGCAACAGCGCCCCTATTTTCACAGGCAATAACACCTCAAACTTAACTAGCAACGGTACCCCAAACTTAACTGGCAACACCGCCCCAAACTTCATTGGCAACAGCGCCCTAAACTTCAGAAGCTTTAGTACCCCAAACAGCGTCCAAAACTCAATTAGCTACATCCGTCCAAACTCTATAGGATACGGTGCCTCAGATTTGGGTGATTCCGGTGACCGAGTCACGTCTAATTCTCAAACGAGAATTTCTCCAGCCCACGCTGACCCTTATTTTATAGGCACAGAAACCGATCTAAACACTATATTTGACACCAACGGCTATCTGATAGATAATAATGATATGGAAGAAGCTGTAATGCGCTTCTTATCTTCACCAAAGCGATACATTCCAGCAGTAAGGCTTCTCTCTGAAGCTGCGTCAAACCACGAGAATGTTCCTGCAGTTAGCCTTTTATCAGAAACTGCATCAGATGATGGGAATGTTTCCGCAGGATGGCTTGTACCTGAAGCTGTGTCAAACGATGAGAATGTTTCTGCAGTAAGCCTTTTATCAGAAGCTGCATCAAACGATGGGAATGTGTCCGCAGGACGGCTTGTATTTGAAGCTGCGTTAAATGATGAGAATGTATTCACAAGAAGGCTTTTATCTGAAGCTGCGTCAAACAATGGTAATGTTTCTGCAGGATGGCTTGTATCTGAAGCTGCGTCAAACGATGAGAATGTTCCTGCAGTAAGCCTTTTATCAGAAGCTGCATCAAACGATGGGCATGTTTCCGCAGGATGGCTTGTATCTGAAGCTGCGTTAAATGATGGGAACGTTTCCGCAGGAAGACTTCTATCTGAAGCTGCGTCAAACGATGGGGATGTTGCCGCAGAAAGGTTTCTATCTGAAGCTGCGTCCAACGATGGGGATATTGCCGCAGAAAGGCTTCTATCTGAAGCTGCGTCTAACAATGGGGACGATACTTTACCTAACTCTGAACATGGATTTCCTAACGAAGGAAGAGGAAGCCAAACTCTTACTAAACCAAGTTCAGTGACCCCATCGAGGTCCTCACCTTATTTTGTACAAACATGGGACGTCGATCGTGGCCGTGGCCGAGATCGTGGCCACGGTCGTGGCCGTGGTCGTGGCCGTGGTCGTGGTCGTGACCGTGGCCGTGGCCCTGGCCGTGGCTTTGGCCGTGGCCGTGGCCGTGGTCGCGGGCAAGGTTATGATTATTATTAAAAAAACAATCATTCCATCATCAATTACTCATTTTCAATCAATCAATCACCCAATTTTTTTTTTTTTAATTCATCTAGATTAGATGGAAACATTATTTATATTGAGTTTTAATTTTTCTCATCGAGACTATCTTTAACTGCGGGCTTGCCTTGTTTGACGATTTCGCTAAAAGCCTCGACAAGGCGTGGCTTTGTGTTTTTCAGGTTAGTGCGAAAAAAATATAGAATTTAGAAAATGAGAATTTCAATTTTTGTTAACTTTTTACAGTTTTCCTAAAAATAAAGCAATGTTTTTGTTGTTGTCCAAGACCTATTTAAAATATGATGTACCTGTAACTGATCTTGTATCGCCAAAGACTAAAATTAAAAAGACATACAATACGTTAGTTCCTAATATGAATTAAGTTTTAATAAAATATGTAAACCATATATTTAATTAATTAATAATAATTATTTAATTTTTTTTAACTATTCCCAATTTATTTCGTAATTTTCAACCACAAAGTATAGGGTCTTCAGAGGCCCTGCGTCCATGGTAATTAAAAATGTATGTCCACAGTGAAATTTTAAGGAAAAAGCGAGAAACTGATAGAAAATCAACTCTCGCTTCTCAATGGTTGAAAAAAAATCTTATAGTTAATTTAGACACACATCACGTCACCGTCACGTTCTGAATCTAAATAATTATCGTAGAAGTCATAGGATCCATAAACGTCAGTCCCGTCACATTCGGCCCGTCGCAGTATTTCATATACAATTAGAGATCGACCAGCGACGAATTTTAAATGTTCTGGCAATTTTTGCCAACGACTCTCTTTTACTCTGTATGATATGGTGCCTCAGATTGGGGTCGTTCCGGTGACCAAGTCACCTCTGATTCTCAAACGCAAAGCTCTCCAACCTACGCTGACCCCTATTTTGTAGGCACAGAAACCTAGCATAACACTATATTTGACAGTTACCTCCTTCCTTTTGGAGGTCGAGAAAGACTCCTTGTCTGAACGAGGCTTGGTCCTCAGTTTGTATTAGACTAGATTTTACATGTATTAATTGTTAGTATAGGAGACCTACAGGTCAATGCGTTATCGAAAAATTGACATAATAATTATGTAACTTCAATACTTGGTTCATTACCAAAATTAAAAAGAGCTTATGAAAGCTATATAGATATAATAGCCACAGGCTAACCATATGTAACCTTAAAAAATATATTATGATGTAATTTGTCTGTATACAATTCCTATATCAATGTTTCCGCCTTAAAGCGAATTAAATGTGATACTTAATTAAATTAAAAGTATAGACACCTCCATTGATTGGGATCCTCATAGTACTGATCATGCTGATGTATAATCTTATTATACCAGAACAAAGAGGTGACCAATTAATACAGGCGTGCGTACCAAAACTATGTGATGTTTTAAAAATATTGCGATTTTTTTTAATATAATTTGCGAATGTTTTATGATAATGTGGTTAATAATTAATGACTTTTGTTTTTTATCTTTTCTTTATGATATCGCACATCTTAATTTTATTGCTCAAAATGAATGTGAATTAATGGTTTTGTAGCACGGCAGAATGTTATCTTATTCATCGCATACGAAAATGTGGATAACTACGTAAAAATCGTTTACCTTTTTACCGGATTTGTATTTAAACCGTTTTGTTGTATAATCATAAGCGATACTGTTATAAGTATAACTGTGTGCTTTTTATCTTAACTATCATATGTGTTTTAAACTTAGATATAAATTTTTGGATATAACATAGATATTGTTATTAGATAGATCGGCACTTGTAAACAATGTTGAAAATATTGTGCAATAACATTGACAGTCGCACAAACTTTTGTTCAATGCTAATCCTAAACGGTCAAATACATTTCACTGTTCGTACTATTGCGCAGAAATATAGAAGGTGAAGGGGCTACTTTTTAATTTTATATAACCTTCTTATGGAGTGGAGGCTTGCGCACTCATGTTCTTCTCTCATTTACAAGCTACTAGGTAGCCTGTTGTTATTCTGACGTTCTATAACTAGAATATCACTATAAGGCATTTGGTCTATTTTGAGTTTTTATTATTTCTACTATCAGCAAAAGTTCTCTATCGATCTCTCTAAGCAATATTTTTCTACTATCAAAATATTCCGGATAAAAAAGCGACTCAAATTGCTATGTTTACAAGCCTATTTTTGATAAGTTTAAGTAATTGTTTTAACTAAAAATGTGCTTTTTCGAAAACACTTTATAGATGATAAACAACATCGATTTTTATTATTCCATCGTTTTTTGTTTTTCGTCTGTAAAAGTGTCTTAAAATATGATTTTGTCAGTTAGTGACACTTTATCTTCAGGACCCAGAACAAGACCAGAATACGCCCCAAGCATACTGGTACCTATTTGCATAACGATTGTAGTTTTATATTCAACTAAAACATGCAAAAAGATATTCTTAATTTTAGTCACTGTTACCTGTCTATGTAATAAATTTATCTATGGGTTTTAAAAGCGACTGTGTTCTTTTAATAAACTTCTTGATGTATTATGTTTATTGTTTTATTTACTATAGCTTTATTAAACCTCCGACGGAAACAGAAGGGTGGTCTAAGTTTGACGTATGTACCTATATGTTTGTATATCTGTCTGTGGCATCATAGCTCCTAAACGGATGACCAGATTTTATGATGATTTCGTTTCCGGTTATTTGGAAGATGACTTTATCGAGTGTGTTCTTAGCTACATTTGATGAAAATCGGTTCAGTCGTTCAAATGTTATGGGCGTTTTACTGTTTGAATCGGGATGTTTTCACAAGATATCGTTTCTTAGTTACGTGTTCAATAGATTGTCGATCGAAGATTGTAGCATGAAATAAAAATGCGATGCGGTTTTTGTTTTAATTTTACTTGTTCGCTAAAAGCTGCTGCCCGCAACTTATATTCGCATAGTAGTATCAGGAATGGTTATATTAATTTCAAGCGTAATTTAATTTCAATCTTTAACAATACAATCACACAAAATATCATCCTCAATGCCTTTGCGTAGTAAACTGAAATTCATCGTGTTGAATGGTGTGTTCGTGTGTTGTTCTGAACCCTATCTATTGATGGAAGATGAGTCTAGTTGCAGTCTTAATTCGAGATGTAAGTATTTTCAGACTACTATAACTTCGAGTAAGTATCATCGCCAATTTTTATCAGAAATAGTCTGAAGCCTCTACCTCTCATTGTAAAGTAAATGTACCAATGCCATTCAGTCGGTCGCTTCTGTATACATCACACCATGAAGATTTAGATGGAAAGAGCTTGAAGTGAGGTATCGTTCATACCGATGCAAGGGATTGACAGCTCACTTCGGGTTAACTTCACCTAAGCAAAATAGCACTACTGAGGCCATACCATGTCGTGTCCAAACTAATAGCTCTGTTCCTTTTTCACTGTCGCACCTTTCCGTTAAGAGAAAGAGAGTGACGGAGCTATACAGGTCAAATAACATTAACCCTATTTCACAACGTAATCATAGAATAGAATAGAAAAGAATATACTTTATTGTACATTAAAAAATGAAGTTACACATCTCTTTTACAATAATACTTAAAACTACGGGTACAAAGGCGGCCTTATCGCTGACAGCGATATCTACCAGACAACCTCAATTATAATGGTGCTATAAGATCTCTTAGAAGACAACCTCCACTATAATTATTATGAACTAGCTTCTGCGAGCGGCAACACCCTGCGTGAAATGTGTTTTATCATCCCAAGGGAACTTTATACCGGGATGAAAAAGCCCATGTGATATTCCACGCTACACTCTATATCTCTGTGCCAAATTTCATACAGACCCGTTCTGGCGTGATTGAGTAACAAAAATACATCAACACACCCATCCATCCAAACTTTTATAATATTAGTGAGATTTTAGCTGTGTGAATGGACACCATTATCAGATTATCGTAGTGATGGCCCAGTGGGTAAGACCTTGCCTCTCATGCTTGTGGTCGTGGGTTCGAAACCGGGCAAGTACCAATGTGACTTTTTCAAATTCATATGTACTATCCAAGTTTATCTTGGACATTGCTGACAACGGTGAAGGAAAACATCATGAGGAAACCTAGACTTATAGTGGGTTTATAAGATTGTGCTCCATTGGTGTAATTGCTGCAAGGCGTTCCAGTGCGAGGATAAACTAATATATAAATAAATCAGTGATGCTGTCGTGAAAAAAAAAGCATTTTCAGGCCGGACTTAAAATTGAAAATAAAGGACAGTACCTACCCAAAATAACCCCCGAAAATAAATGTTTGTCGATCTATCTGAAAGTAATATAAGTAAGTTATAATTAATTATAAACTCAGTATACGTGAGTTATAACTCTCCAAATGCATATGTTGATGAGTTCCTACTGAGTTTATTATTTTACTAGCTTTTACCCGCGGCTTCGCTCGCAGTGAACCCATTATTTTTAATAAAAGGTATCCTATGTTACTTCTAATACCTCCAAGAATATATGTACAAAGTTGCATGATGATCGGTTCAGTAGTTTTTGCGTGAAAGCGTAACAAACAAACTTACATTCACATTTATAATATTAGTATGATTATATATAGTAAGTATAGTATATAGTATAGTATAGTATTAATGATTAAGAGACCTGAATAAAGTCTGAGTAGTTTTCTTCTTTTGTTGCCTTCTAAGCAGAAGCAGTGTGAGCGAATATGTTATATACCTAGTAAAAGTTTTAAGATATTAACGAACAACATTTAGAGTAATTCTAAGTAAATAATAAAGGTTGACATTATGATTTTTGTAACTACCCTCAAAAGTCGATATAGTGTTGAGTTTGTTTTGCAGAATCTTATTTCTTGGGTTAATAAACTTGAAACTTATCACAAATACTAACCTAATTAAATAACAAATATTTTCGTTATTAGTTTTTCGAAACTATCACCAAAATACGGTTTAAATAAAAGCATAATACTGGTTGTTGAAGTTTGTATGGAAGAATCTTATTATTTGGGTTAATAAACTTGAAACTGAATATAAATAACAACCTAAGTAAACAATAAAGGTTGTCATTATCTGTTTTTCGAAACAACCCATAACGAGACTTAGGGGGTATTAAAGTTATTTTGAAGAATCTTCTATCTTGGATTAATAAACTTGAAACTTAACATAAATACCAACCTAAGTAACGTCTTCAACTGGAAAAAAAGACGTTATTTTAGTTTTTAGAAAAGGTAACCTAACATTTATTATTTTTAAGTCAAGTAACGAATTCTCCCAAACCAAAAAAAAAACTAGATATTGTCGAAGATGACCCATATTTTATTCATTTAATAATAGCTTTTTTTTGGTCATCTTCACTGACTGCACATAAGAAAGTCATCTGTAGAAAAAAATACGAAATCACGCGAACTTGTTTCCGATTCCTTTATAAATAAAGACTTGTCTGTTTCCCAAGGAAAGGTAATAGTCGTAGTCCCACCAAATAAAACCATTACTTAGTTTACTAATGAACTACGAACTGAAAATGATATCATTCCGTTGTTATTGTTTACACCAACACTAGATCAAACGACTGCATCTGCTGTTGACTTAAACTGCATGTGAAATTGTGATTTGTTAACAATCTACAAAACAAATATAATTTTGGTTTGTAGTTAACATTTAATTTCAACAACAAAGTTCTCCTTCAATTCTAGCGACGGGCATTAATTTCCCCGGTTGAGCTAGCTGGCTGGGAGTTCTATAGGTAGTAGTTGTGTATGTTGTAGACAGATAAAGAACAACCACCTCACGAAGGCGGATGAATCGTAACAAAATGACTCTTATTTCAACTTCATAAAAGTCACGTAACCCACCTTCGTTAAATAGAATAACTTTAAAACAGATGCTCTGAATTGAAATTGGAATACATTGCTCCAGAGTTAGCAAATCAGAGGTCCTTTTGACTCTCGCGTTGACATTATATCTCTAACTACGCGTAAAAATTACCAGACACAGTATGTACGTACCTCCACTCCATCAATTGAGGGTGGACCTACGTTTCTGATGTACTACATCACATTTCGATTCCGAAAAATCAATAGTTTTATAACACGAGGGTTGCGTGTTATGGAGGAGATGAATTTATGAGCAGGTAAGGATGTGTTGTCAACACAAAAACGTGGGTATGGGTATGTTTACTCGCCGTCAAGGATCTGATAGATATCGAGTAACCCCTGAGCAAGATTACCGGTATATTACGTCAGTTTCTCTAAGAAATCGTCACTTTAACTCTATACAACTGCAGCAGCGACTCCGTGAAGTTCGAGGATTGAGTTTGAGCGAATCTACTTTATAGAACAAGATTGGCGGCTCATAAACCATCTTATAGCACGAAATTGACGATAGACCACCGAAGCACGCGCCTTAACTTTACACGTGAACACTTAAATTGGTCATATCTTCAATGGAGCAAAGTAACAACGAAAGAAAGAAAGTGTATCGAAAAGAGGGAGAGTGTTTTGCAAAGTGCTGCATTGAAGAAAGAGTCAGTTACGGTGGCGGTTCATGAACGGTTTGGAGAGGCATAAGCGCCGATGGAAAAACAGAACTTGCTTTTGTATCTGGACCTCACTTACCGTCATTAAATGGGTCACGTTACATCGCAGAGTGTCTGCAATCTCATATGGTACCCTACCCAAATTTGATTGGCGATGAGTTCATTTTTATGCAGGACAATGCCAGAGCTTATACCGCAGGCATTGTAAATGAATACCTGAGAGACGTTCGTATTACGGCTATGGGCTGGCCATCGAGAAGCCCCGATATGAATGATCCCATACAACACCTATGGGATGAGTTGAAGAGACGAGTCAGAGCGAGAGATCCTGCTCCGGAGATGCTTGGCCAGCTTCAAACAGCAATACAAAAAGATTGGGATATCATCCCACAAAACAAGATTGTGATTCTCATCCGTTCCATGAGGAACCACATGGACGCAGCAACTAGAGCCCGGGGAGGAAAAACGAGATACTGAATAGAACATTTTATTAATTCTTGTTAGAGGTTTAAAACATGCCTTTTAAGCAAAACATGATACCTAAAGAAATGTAATTTTAATTTGAAACATTAGATTTATTCCGTTCTAATACCAACAACTAATACCAGTGGTATTTGTATCAATTCATACTTATTTTCTATTCCGAACGGATACCATTGTTTAAACTAATACCAATCAATTTTAAAGATATAAGGTACAGTCAGTAAAAATACTTTGTATGAGATAAGACCTCAAATTGAAAAAAATTTACTAAATCTCAGAAAATCAACTCTTAATTTATATTAGAATTTACGTCACATAGTTATTATTAGATAGGTACGTAATTATTTACGTCTAGGTACCTATCCAATAATAAATACGTCGGTAATTTATTCATAAAAACACGTTATTTTTAATCTAACAATTGTAAAATATGACAAAAAATACAACTTTTGCATAATCAAATACGCCATTCATCACCTACAATAGCAATGAATCAGCAAATGACGTTTTTTTTAATAGCGAGATCATAATCTGTACCCTTATTGCAACGATCTGAATTGTTTAATGAAACTGTTTTCGTATACTTTGTTGTCGTGACCAGATCCTTGAGTTTTTTTATCTAAAGCAATTGAATTTGCGAAAATAAAACAGAAATAAACATTGGTGTAAATTAAATTCGATAACTAACGTCCATACAGAAGAATTTGGTTAGGTTTGACTAAGCTGACTGTACCAAATTCAAGTTGTTAGTATTCGTTCGCACATTAAATTTAATTATTTAAAGATTGGTTTTCGTTCGGAATAGAAATTAAATATGAGATAAAACAAATACCAGTGGTATTAGTTGTTTTTATTAGAACGGAAAATAACTGCTATGTTTTTTTTTTTTAACGTGAATAATATACATAAAACTCATCCAAAACCAAACTTCAGAGGTGTTTCGATCTTTTTGATCAGAAGTGTCATATGACGAGCCTTAAGCTTAGTTCTTGCGACCAACATGATTAATGCGGAAAATTAACTTATTTTTATTTATTCATTTACACATATAATATTTTTTACAAGTAGAACCCAAGATAATAAATTATCAAACAATACGACACCCAGAGACACCCCCGAAAACTGATCACACACCTACTCGAGTCCATGATCGCGACCAGTCTCTAGTAACAGCTCCGGGTACCGGCACAAGTTACATAGAGGACAATACACTACCTGTCACCCTCTGGAATTCGGCCAGAGAGCAGGAAAAAATGTCCAACCGCTGAGAGATATTATAACTTACCTTCCTCTGACACGGAAAATAGAAAAGTGATCAAAAGTAGCTCGTAGTTAATGTGGAGGTTGCCTTCTTATGGCCAAGTCACAGCATGCGAACTGGCAGGCGTGCTTATGCAAATTAAATATTTAAACAGTTCGCCGCCAGGGTTTTCTATTTTATCAATGCAGATTGACCTAGTCTCTGTAGGGCGCTCTGAAACTTAGGTAGGTAACACAGTGTAGTGTACCTAAATATGATAATTGAAAAGATGGTGTAAATAAGCGGGATGTGGAATTGCCTTTTACCGATATACGCAAAAATTATAGTATATCTCTAACAATTACTATATGGCTATGCATCACAAATATTAATCTAACTAGATAACGCGATTGTATGTACTTCGCGTATCAAAAAACGGAGTAAAATTTCAATCAATGATCGTACTTTGAGATTTTCTTTTAGCATTATCGTACCGGAAAGCCACCGAAATCTAGAAAAATGCCTAATTAACTGTAAAGACTGTAAAGAAAAAGTTGGCCGTGGCATTGGAAATGTTTTCTTTCATTGGCAAGTATTTTTTTTTTTAATTGTGTGTGAAAAGTGGCACGCTTGGTTTTCATACAGTTGGAGGGACTTGCGTTTTTGCATACTCAAGCCGTTAGAGTCGATCTTCAAAGTAAAGCAATACTTGCCGAGGTCGATCAGTGAATGCATAACTTATTATCTTTACATACCAAGATGTCTTCGTGCCTTGGAAAGTACGTTAACCTTTTGGTACCGGTTGTCATGTATAGATCTTTTTCAGTCGTTACGCGTAGTCAGACTCCAGGTAAGTCAATCTTGCCAAGGGATATCGTGTTACCCAGTTACTGGGTTGTGGAGGTCAGGTGGGCAGCCGCTCCATGTAAATTCTGGTACTCAGCCGAATCCAGTTAGACTGTTAGCTGACCACATTATCGTTGGGAAAAGGCTAAGCAGACAGACTCAATCATATCAGTATCGAAATTTCAGGAATAATCTCCTACTTTTATGAAATAATATCTAATTGTAACCAAACCACGCAGTTACAAAATCATATTACATTTATTATGCAATATCAAGTCTTCAACTTGCCCCGGTTGTGGGAGCGAGACAGGACTAATCGATCGATATTGCAGGCCAGGCAAGGAAAGGGTCTATGAGGGCGCAGCAATCGCCATATTGTACAACAAACATACGTAGGGATATTACTACAGTACCTATATATTTTAGTGTATATCAAAGACAACTTAACTAACCAACGTATGACCTATAACCCAATAAAGCTACTCACCCTGCTGCTTACTGCTATTCCCCACTTTCATTTTCATGTGGGAATACTTTTTTTTAATTATAAACGATATGCTCGCGCTTGAGCACTATTTCGATGGTAAGCGATGATGTGATCGACGTTGAAGCACGTTTGCCTAGAAGTAACCAAGTCACTCTTGACACATTCTCCGGCAGGGAATTGCATTCTATAGCTATAAGCGAAATGAAAATATATTATAAGTGCACCCCTGCCTAACCCTTCAAAAAATGCAGGCGTGATGTAATATCAACTTTTTCTGGGTCTAGGATACGTTATTGTTACCTTACCAGTGACTCACACTGTGTGTGTAGTAGATACTCTTAGACTTGTAGTGACATAAATTTTAAAGAGTTTGCTGTTGATGGTTTGGAAATGTTGAGAGGATGATTAATAAAATGATTCATAAAAATATATTTTTTTAACAAGATTTTTTTGCATTCTTCTCAGCAAACTTTTTAATTTGATACCTATATCATGGCAGTGCACAAAAAATTACTAGTCCGCCATCATGGGCCGTTCGCCAACCATGCATTGTCATCCAAACTAAACATTTATGCAATATTTAATCTTAATTGGTGGAGGATAACTGCTTTAAAATTCAGTTGCAAGATTTGACTCGTATACACTTACATACATAAATACATTGCAAGTTAAATAAAAGCTTGTAAAAAGTGACAAAGAAAAGTTATTTACATGACCAACGTGAGTGGAAACGCCGGAGGGGTTGCCCTAGAAGAACGTACAATCGTACATGGATTTTATTGATGATGATCTCTGAAAGACCGGGTGCGCACTACATAAAATGCTATTTTCTACGAATTCAGTGTATCAAACTAAGTACAAAAATAACAGCTAGGTTTCGAAAATCGCAGCTGGTGGCGCTCAATATAATGCATGTTAAACATTTTACTGTATTTGCAAATGCATGCAACAGTAAGGGTAACGCCAAACGAACGTGATTTTTACCCGATTGCCGAAGGAGGGTAATGTGTTTATCAGTCTATGTATGTATGTATGTTCCTATGTGGCGTTCTAGAGATCAAACGCGTTGGCCGATTTTGATGATTCTTACGTTAATCGATTCGTCTTAACTCTGCTAGTGTCACTGGCTGCATTAAAATTGGATTTTGGGCGCCATATAGTGGAGGATAATTTTTTTTTTCTTCCAGACCTATCGTGTGGGGTATCAAAATAAAGGGTCATTTTCATAATTAAGTCCTCTTCGTGCAACACGGCGAGGCAAAGTGCGTTGTCTGCTGACTCACGCATTTTATTTCAACCGAATTGCGCTCGAGGTGAGGAAGGGCAACGAGTCAAGCGTCAGCGCCCCAAACAAACGTAGAACAGCAACTGAAATTACGTCCGTCCGTCTGGCAGTTACACTGAATTTCACTTGAACGTAAATTCCGCGACTCATTACGTGGCTCATAAGTCACAAAATACTTTCGATTGACCTCACACTTATGGGTTAAGGGTGAAAGGTCCTGGGGCAATTTAAAGTTACGTTATAACATTTAAAACTGAACTACTTTTTACCAAAAAGAACATGAGCAATGACCAGCGACCTTCCAAATGGCTGGACGAGATATCACACCAATAGGGTAGTTTACTGAAAATTAGTTTTTTGTCCGTCAGGTAGAGAAATAAAAATATTGGACACATATTTTTCTTTTGACACGTAAACATGAGGTGACGACGATATAATGCGTTGAAATATCGTGAAACGTCACGCCGCTTGTACACTTTATACTGCCTTAGTGACGTCATAAGCCACCACTCTTGAAGTTTGATGATTTATTCCGTTCTAATACCAACAAATAATATCACTGGTATTTGTTTCAACTCATATTTATTTTCTATTCTGAAAGGATACCACTTTTTAAATAATTAAATTGAATGTGCAAACGAATACCAACAACTTGAATTTGGCACAGTCAGCTAAGTCAAATCTAATCAAATTAAAGAAAAATGCCAATTTTTGGCCATGAAACGCCAAACAGTTTAATTTTGTTAAAAAACATCTAGTTTTATGTTTATTAATCGAAGGATAAATTTTTCAGTTTTTTTTCTAGTTTTGATGTTTTAGCAAAAAAAAATTACAGGTGGAGGCACTAAAATTAAATCAAAGTTGATTTTAGTCATATTTTATTATTGAACAAGACGTTTTTTTAGGATTTTAAAGATTTTTTTTCAAATTAGTCTTCTAATTACATACTAATAATTTTTACTGACTGTACCTTATAATCATTGAACTTGTTTTGGTATTAGTTTTAAAAATTGTATCCGTTCGGAATAGAAAATAAATATACATTATGTTGAGACAAATTAGTTTGTTGGTATTAGAACGGAATAAATCACTTTGATGCGCTTTAACTTTGTAATTTTGTTTTGATTTGGTAATGCAAAAAATACGTGGCCAATATTATTTGATAATTTCATTGACGGATTATATAGAATTAACATTTTTCTACCCAGGAATCATCCCTATTAGCGATTTTTACTAAGTGAAATTACAAGTACATTCACATGGACGCAATGCGATGCAAATCGACCGATTTGCACATGGAACTTTTTTAGAAACTACTTCTCGCCATCAAGAAGGTCCTTTTGTTCTATATCTCCGTTACCCGAACGTTCCTAAAAAAAGGAAGAATGTATTTATTTATTTTGACTTCATGCACATAAATAGGTACAATACAGCAAGAATAAAGTGAATCTCGACTTTGTTAAACGTCTCTTTGACCTCATTATTTTGTTGGGAAATTTTACGACAAAATATTTTATAGTACAGTTATCATACGCAGCCGTGATCTTTGACTAATCATTTTGACAGAATTGTGATATTACATTGCAACATTAATTCCCTTGGCATATCATAGGTTCACGGTGGCGGTAACAAAACCAGTATAAGTTGGCCTGGCATTTTCTTTAAACTCCCTTTGTATTTTTCTGGGCCAGCTATAGGTCAAAGTGTAATTAATGCAATCGACTGTACTTCATTTCGTGTTTTACATACTAGCTAGCAAATAGACGGCAGGGCGCAGCGTCGCGAGAGACAGGGAGCGAGGCGTTCATAATGGTAACAGGATAAAACTAAACTAATATCTATTATGAAGAAAAAAATATGTGTTTATAATAATTATTATTTTGTACAAATTTAATCTCTGGAAGAACTGAAGCGATTATGAACTACTATTTTTTCTCCATCCTATAAATCTGCTTTTTTGTCTATCTTTTGCTGCCCCACTGCTGGGCAACGGCCTCTCCCAAATTCATCCAGGTATTTTTTTCGTTCATTAATTAATACCTTTGAGGAACTGTGCACCTTTGGTAGCGCGCGTAGTGTTATAATTGGCATAGTTGTTTATAAGGAGGAAAAGTTCTCTAAAAAATGGAGGATTAATTCCTGTACTTACAGTTAGTACTTACGTTTTCACACGATTTCAGTTGAAAACATTACTCACGAGGTTGTGACCAAATAGCTCCAAGATCAATGGTTGATTCACCCATGAGGCGAGGAGGGGCGCAGCACCGGGGCTCCATTACCGCAAGCCAAATATTACGTTTTTACACGATTTCAGTTTAAAACATAGAAATATAAAATACAGGTGAAGTGGCAAGGGGGCGTGTCGGTGTCCGACGTGTCTGACTGTGCATGTCATAGACAAATGGCCGTCTCCGCGAACTAGTGCGCTTTCGACCGTGATCGTGAAAAATTATAAGAATGCCGTGTTGTTCAGTGGTTTCTTGTAAAAACCGAAGCCTAAACCGAAATTTTAAAAATCATGGAATCACTTGCCATATGTCAGTATAAATATTTTTCTATATTTGTCTTTAAATTAATGAAAAACAACATATCGTAAAATATTTCTTGGTTCTACTATGTTATTTTGTTTTCAAATATGACAACGACTGTACTATTTTTGCGTTAAATACGTTGCTTCTTAAACACTACCTAATTTTGTCGCTAAGTGACTGGACAAGCAATGTAAAAATCATAAAACGCATCGAGATATAAGTACTAACGTACTAGAGAAGACACCGTAAATTCCTACTTTGTCTCGTTCAACTGCGGCGATCGCGCCGCACCTCACTCAGTCGCTCTCTAGCTCTTTCGCGCCTAGTACTTCCGACAATAATAAATTAATTCATAGAAAAAATCGACGAAAAATGCCTTGATGTGTGTTGAGATATTGTACTAATAATTCAAGGAACACGGCAAAGTGCAAAGGAATTACTTTTCATCGGTAAGTAAACCAATTTCCTTGTTTTACACATTAAATAATTACCACGCGCCATATTGTATTGTTTGTCATAGACTAATCAAACAGAGTGCAATGTAGGTAGATTAGACTGACATTACGGTGAAAATATCGCATTCATTTTGCCAACCAAGTACACTGAATCATAGAATTCATTTGATTCGGGCTATAATTAATAAATATACTACTATTCGTTTAAAACATGAAGCAAAAACAGATCAAAGCGTTGATTATTCAACAAAAAGGCAAAAGATGACTAAACTCATATTATAGGGTAACTAAATAAAATATATCAAAAAAAAAAATTGTCTATTTATGAAATAAACCCTGTAGGTAAAATACCTACGTTGTCCATTCTGTAGTACTCCAGTCATAGTCTATAGGGAAGACATGTTGTTGCACTTTGTTGAAGAAAACGCGTAAGTGCCGTGATTTACATGGCGCTTAAGACCTTTTTGCCGACAATAGATACACTTCCGCAGCAAATCTAGCGCTGTGGTAAATTAGTTACGGTTTAGACGAATGGTTATTATTTTAGCGCTGTAGCGAACTAAAGATTCAAATTACGAAGAATAGGACAATTCAGTTATTTGACGTAGCTTCTCTAGTACGTTAGTACTTATATCTCGATGATAAAACGATACTTTATTAAGCGAACGCATCGCGTAGTACGGCCGCTGCTTCTTGCGACGAGTTAGTGATGTGCTTGTGCAGATCCACTAACGTATGCTATCGACAACAATGTCTATTATCGAATGATATATTGCTATTATAGTTTATTTTTCAAATTGTTAACCGTTTTAACCCGGTTGGAAGATCGATGTGAAATAATGTTTATTACTTATTTTGATTATTTTACAGCGTAGTTAAGAAACGCATAACCAACTTTTTGACAAAAAATGCAACCCCAATAATATCAAAGTGTCAAGTGCTGCACAAATACCTCCACTTTACAGGTCAGTGCTTAAACACCATAGCACTAGCAGAGTTCAACAATACCTCCTGTTTCAATACGCTATGAAAGCCTAAACCAAAGTAACCGGATTTTAGATTATTTGAATTTTTTGATTTACTTAATAATTTATATTTTTAGTTGCATATTTGTTTTGACTATAAAATTTTCTGGACATACCGTTTTTTATTTATTTTCAAGTACCCAAAAAAAATATTGTACAATAATAAATGGGCGAATCGACAACTTTCCGATTTAGTCAATCACTAGCGTGTATGTAAAATAAATTGCTTTTGCACAGCACAACGATAGTGCCGATGTTTTTGTAATAATTAATTAATAATTAGTACGGTGATTGGTAGATACACGCTGTGCTTGAAGGGATAAGGTTTATAATTTATTGTGTAATACGTTCTGATTTAAGAAATGCGGGTGTGTGCGCGACTGCGTATCTGTTGCCTTTACTGAACTGCATGTGTAGTAGTTGCCGTGTGGTAGGGGCAAACTGGAGAAACTGGTTTCCGATATATTTTCGTCTACCGGACATATCTCCTTGTTTATTATATCTATGGTTTAAAACATTACTTACGAGGTTGTGACCAAATAGCTCCAAGATCAATGGTTGATTCACCCATGAGGCGAGGAGGGGCGCAGCACCGGGGCTCCATCACCGCAAGCCAAATGCTCGATCTCTGTATGTCCCGAATATTGACGTACAACTCGAACATGAAGTACTGTAATAAAGAAGGTATGGTTAAATCGTTAAAAGCTATATTGGGAAGGGCTGGTTTGAGGTGCCCCAGGAAAATAGTACCTAGAAGAATTTTGGAGAGCCCTTTGCCCCAAAATCCAAGAGCAATGGGACAATGAAAACAATATTGGAAAGTTGCCTGGCAAGACTTAAGACACGTGCACGTGGATAAAAGGACCATGTCCCGAAGTGCCGTTGTAACTAAACAATGTTTATTATCAGCCTTATAATAATTTAGTCTATGCGTAATGAATCACGGAATAGCCGTGTCTCGCCTGCCTTGCCACCGAACGCAGTGCAACTGCATCCTAGTGTTTCACCGCGACCCGACCATGTTGGTGATAGGACGACGATGATGGGGCCGATCCGTGATTTCCTAATGCAATGCACGATTATGGAGCGCTTTGGAGTGAGCATTCCGGGAGTATCGCTGCACGCCGCTTGAGCTTAGACCTCATCTACCTCGTCTGCCCATGCATAAGAAAAATAGGGCGTTGGTGTGCGCTCTAGATTCGCAACTATCAAATTGTATTGACAACAGCAAATACCTTGCCGATACCCATTCGATCCTGTACTGTGCGACTGCAGTGTCATGTCGTGTAGCTAATGTCAAATTCCCAAAAAGTGACAGAGCTACACGACCAGCTGTACCAGTACCAATTTGGCAGTGCAGGATTGAGCGTGGTATCGGTGAGGATAGAGCACTCATAGATAAACTTCTCTCTTTCAGGGAGCGCAACACCCACTCTAGAGTTATTTGTTTTGTGAGGCGGTCGTTCTCGGGGACTGATATCGGTTCAGATCAGATTATCTGTCCCGCGTCATCAGAATATCGAGCGTATCGATTTCCTGGAGCAGAAGATCTATGCATGGGCAAACCGTATTCGTAGACACAAGCGGCGAGTGGAGCGATATACTCAGAATCGCACATTTCAGATCAACGAAAGGTGAACCCACGTTTCGTTGATCTGGGATTGGGAGCGACCCAACCAAGGTGTGACTGATGATACGCGCCTACCACATAATGACGCCATGTGTTCGTTATGGCGCAATATCTGGTCGGTGCGTGTCAATCACACAGAGGGTGACTGGACTGCGGACGAGCAAGCCGGTACCACAAATGGGGGCAATTACTGTCAGCCCCCAAGCCTAACTGGAAATCTCCAGGGCTGGACAGACTGCACAACTTTGGATTAAATGGTTCCAAAGATCGCGCGCTCGTTTGGCAACACAGTTCC
Organism: Orthosia gracilis; assembly: GCA_947562075.1. Lineage (NCBI taxonomy): Eukaryota > Metazoa > Arthropoda > Insecta > Lepidoptera > Noctuidae > Orthosia > Orthosia gracilis. The sequence goes on from OX387268.1 coordinate 8,994,144, forward strand.
AGTCTGCCTTAGAGCCAGGGTCGCTGCCCCAGTTCCTAACGACAGGAGTAAACCCACCTATTCCATAAATCAGGAGTATCGACGGTCTATGAAGTTCTTATATCCATTCTGAGAGATAAGATTAATCAACATATTGATACTAGTTCAATCCTGAATGCTTCTAGAATGGATGTAGGAACGGGTCTTGCGGTAGTTAGAAGCTGCTCGTTATAGACTTTGCCATTAGCCAACAGGTTCGCCGTTCCCGAAGGGATCTGGTGACATGTTGGATAGACTACAAGACCGCCTATGTTTCAGTTCCACATACATGGCTGATGAGGGTGCTGGAGTTGTATAAAATTGATGCAACCTTGCGCGCCTTCCTGATGTCTTGTTAAGGACAGTGGGGGACGGAACTGTTCAGGGTGTCCACTGGTTCAGAAGAACAGCAGCAAACCTATATAATGATCAAGCGTGTAATATTTCAGGGCGGTAGTCTGAGTCCGCTGTGGTTTTGTTTAGCCCTGAACCTTCTCAGTACACTGCTGGTTGGTTCGGGCCTGGGCTATCGGTTGAGAAGAGGAGGTCAGATTATATCACCCCTCCTTCACATGGATGATCTGAGGTTCTTTGCCCGCAATAAAATGCAACTGATGAAGCTACTGAAAGTAACAGAAACCTTCAGTAAAGCCAACAGGAAGAAATTTGGTGTTGACAAATGTGCAGTCATGCATGTAAAGCGAGGTGAGATTATGAAATCAGTGGGAATACAACTCTCGGATTCCATATACCTAAGATCCCTTGCCTCAACCGAAACTTACAAATATTTGGGTATGACGGAAACACTTGGAATCAATGCTACTGGCGTCAAACAGTCGTCGAAGGAAAGTTTCTTTGGCCGTCTTAAAAAGGTAAATTAGTCTTTTGTCAGGCAAGAACAAGGTGCGCGCCTTCAACGGCTGGGTCATGCCGTTCTTGGTGTTCTCTGCATACTCAAATGGCCTCAGACAGAACTTGACACCCTGGACAGGAGAGACCACACGCTGCTTGCCGCAAATCGTATGCATCACCAACGGTCATCGGTCATGAGTCTAACCTGCTCGCTATTACGATCAGAACGCTTTTGTGCTGGCCCGCATAACAAACTAAGAAAAAGCATAGCTTCCACATGACTACGTAGAAGCAGTTCACGTGTGCTTCTGCAAACATCTTTAACTAGCTGCGCTACCGGGGCAGCCCCAAAAACACCCTGAATGCCTTATTGGACTGGATGGGAAGTGGGCTGTATGTATAATGAGCCCAAAAAAACACGAAAAAAAGGAGCCCAGAACACAAAAAAAAATTGCGCTATACCTTCCAGGCACGCCTGAATCCCACAGATAAGCAGTCATGTCACTCCCACATATAGCGCCCTCCGCTCCCTGTCAAATCAACTTCATCTGTAGAGGCCACTGGTACATAACACAATTATTATTGGTCTATCCTTGACAGGAGGTACACTTTTTAATGTCACAAGAACCACTGACTTCGTGTATTTACCTCTTAACTATATTCCAGACTGTGTACGCATATTGTTCGCAAGCAGCTACGGGTTTCTAAGTCCACAGATTGATGCTCTAAGCAACACCGTGTCATCAACAGGTGAGTATACGTTAGTCAACATGGTCTTTAGATTTAGATAGCAATATATTTTAGTAAACCAATATTTTGCACAATTCATTTTGTCACGTGTTGACATATTCAAGCTTCATTATTAGCCTTTTGCATAACCCTCTTTATCTAGACAGCTGACTATTTTTTTTAGTTCAAAATGATCTCAAATATCTTGCCGTTCTGAGTGATTATGAAGATGATCAATGATGATGATTAATATTGTAAGTCAATTTAATCTAAAAACTAGATAGTGAGATTGAATTCCTCCATCCTCCATCGATCAAATCATAATTTATTATATTGGGCAATAAATACAGTATATCTTGTATTTAATAAGTATGAATCCTTTATAAAACCACATGCTGCTTGTAATATTTTATTAGTGGGTCAAAATATTCAAAAGATGTGAAAAGCGACATCTATCTACAAGTGTTCGAAGCTTGTAGACCACGATGCAATGGCGTGATGATGTGCGATGAGTAGAGTTGACGGCGCCGTGAGAATAGTTGACGCGATTGAGTACATAGCTGGCGCGATAGAGGGCGCGCGCGACGTGATTTGTGTTTATTCTGGATCCGATTGCTCATAATATTCATTACACACAAGTTTCGATTAAGTTCTTGTTGAATTACCGCTACCAACCGACTTACTTCTGAGTCAAGACTTGTGTTTAATCGAACAGTAGGTAATTACTTAATTAGAATGTTAATGCTAGCGTCTATAACATTTTACGAATGACTTAAGACTTGACTTTAGGCAAATTCTGTATGAACAAGGTATAAAAAAATTGGCAAAATGTAGGGAAGTGAAAAAAAAGCTGCTGCGCCGATCCCAAATAAATTGGTATCAGAAGGGTAAAAAAAGGGGCGGCCTTAACGGTTGCGGAATCCGAGCAGGCGGCAAATATTTGCTCAGGCCCTTGTCCTTTTAGCAATGTAGGTATGTGATAAAGTCATAAAAAATGTATATCTCGGCACTTATTATTATTAATACTTCGTTATGACATACTTAACCAACCAAATAATAATATAAATACATGGTGTCACATTGCCTGATACATGCCTAACGGGGCCTCTACGAGTTGGCTTCGGCTCCTCGCACGCCTTTCAAAGGACCGGGTGGGTCCCGAGATTTTCAAAGATCTAAATACTTAACCTTATTTAATACGTTATTTAATACTTAACCTTTAATATTATTGTAACTGTTTGCTAAAGATAAAATAATAAGTTAAAATTACAAGCATTTTGGTTTGTTGCGCGCAATTGCCCCGCTCGCCACCCCCTAAAGCCGCCACTGGATAGGAAGTTTCTCCTCCACGCAACCAACAACTTATACCTTATGAGAATTATTTTTAGTTACCGGCTGAACAGAAAAGACTTGTCGTCGCAGGGTATTTGATGGAGAATAATGAACGTGCGAGAAAGTAAGCAGCCAAGTTTAATGTACAGTCCGTCTATGTTGATAACATTCTATTACATAATGTCCGAAAAGCGGATAGTGATAACAAATACAAATAAAAAGTTCCAAACAAAAATCACTTTTTTTCAAACACTCTGATTCAGTCAGCGGGCGGAGGTTACCTATTTGAGTTCAATCTCAGATTTAATTCCACCGACCACCAACTGCACTAGACTGCTCGAAGTTAAAAGAGATCTTGACATATTTCTTTCTTATTATTATTTTTTAACATTTAAGCTTTTATTTTGTTTCCTCAAGAATAAAAAAAAGAAATTATAGTATGACTTCTTTGACAGTCTATCCGTCAAGTCCTTTTCCTATGGAATACCTGGCGGTATCAAGTTGAAATTATATGATACTAGCTGTCCCACGTGGCTTCGCTCCCGTCAACTGGATACCTAGCTACCCATTTACCCTACCGTACCTACACTACATACATGATTGTTGCGTAACTTTAACCGTTTACGCAGCGCACGCAACGGAAGCTCTCAGAAAGGAATAATTTTGCCCATTTTTGCTACATTTTTAATGTGTGCTCCGCTCCTATTGGTCGTAGCGTGATTTTATGTAGCCTATAACCTTCCTCAATAAATGGACTATCCAACACAAAAAGATTTTTCAATTCCAACCAGTAGTTCCTAAGATAAGCGCGTTCAAACAAACAAACTCTTCAGCTTTATAATATTAAGTATAGATAATCTGTACGCGTCATTCATAATCTATAAGTATGAATGACGCGATATGGATTTCCGTCTGTGTGATTGGTCGATTGGATGGCGGCCAAACTCTTTGCGTTACCGTATTCACTTAAGCAATACGGCTACCGCTTTCTTGTGTTGGTTTATGTCGGGTGAAAATGGACAGAACCCATACTACAAGTACCTCTCTCTATCTGTTACCTTTTCACGCTTACACCGCTGAAATGATTTAGATGGCGATAGTTTGGGACCCTGGCAAAGGATAGTTTTTTTTTTATCCTGGAAAGGAGGGTGGAAGTTAGTATGGTGCAAAGAAGTACTACGCGCAGACGAAGTCGCGGCTTAAGGTAGTTTTAATAGAATAAAGTACCTCTCTACCTGCCTGCAAAGTTCACGGGAACTTATTATCTTAAGTGGTGAAAGAGATACTATATTCATTTACTTTGGAAGTAGAAGGCGGTTGGACTAAAAAGTCTTGCTGGCCCATTGGCTACTTCACCTCTCGTGGTTGAGGTTGTGGGTTGTGGGCTCAAAATAGGGCAAGGACCAATGTTTGTGTAGACCAGAGTTTATCTTGGATATCTTAAAAAAAATATCGTGAGGAAACCCGCAAATAAAATTAAGTAATATAAGTTTGAAATCGCCAACCCATCTTGATCAAGCTTGCTTATCAAAGCTCGTGCCTTCTCTGTAAGGAAAGACGAATTTGCCCTGCAGTGGGACAGCTACATGGTATTATTATAACAGGCAGTTAGACACCTATCAGCAATCATGGCTGCGCAACTATCCATGATGGGCGACCACCGCGACGGCCGACACTCGCCTCATTACCTCTGCCTACCCTACAGAGTAAACAAGCGTAAATGGCTAATAACATAATTTCATACACACATTTTATTACACCGGTACTTATTTTTACGGTGACATTAACGTAATGAAGTTATTATGTGCACAGCGAAGCCTATTTGCTTTTTATTTTACCGACACCATGTTGCAATGATAAAATTACACACTTTTCAAGGGCAGTCGGGTAAAACCTGCGCTTGAGATAGATACAAATATACCTATGCAGTTAGAGGATTGTGGTACGTTCTTTACGAAGCTGCGCTCGCCGCGTCGCTCAAGCAAAGGTTAAAACACCCCAAATGGACCTTCAGGGCCGATTTGACCAATGAATTTAATCGGGATTAGTTTAATCAAACTCAATTTATGGAAATACAGCGGTCCGATTAGTAGTTTCTTAGTGATCTCAACCAATAAGAACGCTATATTTGCATAAAATAAGTTTAGTTGAACTAATCGCGATTAGTTTCATTGGTGAAATCGGCTCCTGTAGTATAATATACTGGATGTTTTTTTTATCAATAGTTACCGAAGTTTTTACAAACTTTAGGTATAAAGTCTCAACCAAAGAAATCAATGAAAAAAAGATCGGGTGAAATTTTGTATGCTGATAAATAATCACAGACATAAATCTAACTAGATGACGCGACTGTATGTACTTCGCGTGCCAAAAAACGGACAAAAATTAAGACAAATGATCGTAATCTGAGCTTTCATTTAGCATTATCTGCACCGGAAATCCACCGAGATCTAAAAAAATGCCTTTTTAAGCCGTATTGAGCTGTAAAGAATGTATAGAAAATTTGGCCAGGAATTGGTAATGTTTTCTTTCATTGGTTAAAGTAAATTTGTTTTTACACTGTTTGTGTAAAAGTGGCACGCTTGGTTTTTATACAGATGGAGGGACTTGCGTTATCTATTTAAGTGTATGCGTTCAATTTTGGCCCATACATTGAGGCAAAGGCTCAGCTGGCTGCCAAAAAACTGGGGATCTTAGCAAAGGTGAGAAGGTACTTCACGTCAGAACAGCTGCTCAGCTTGTATCAAGCGCAAGTTCGATCATGCATGGAGTACCTACTGTTCTCATCTCTGGGATGGATCTGCCAAATACCAGCTTGATGCACTAGAGTCGATCGAAAAGCGGGCCAAGAGGCTCATCGGCGATGAGGCACTGGTTAAGTCAAGGCTCCAGAGCCTTGAACACCGTCGCCGAGTTGCCAGCTTGTCGATTTTTTATCGGTTACATTTCGGGGAGTGTGCGATGGAATGAGGGTTTTTAAGAAAATTCACGCCACTAGTTGGCGCCACATTGGTGAGAGGTCTTTTACTTGGAAAATTTAACTTATGAAATCAACTTGCTTGACGTCAATTTGACTAATGTCAAAAAACATAAGCATTTGACAGCAGCTTGGACCTCACGTCTCAGTGATGCCACCTAGTGTACATGATTTCAGAATACCCTCATTGCATGATCTAATTCCGCCCAGCCCGTTTCATCATCGGACTACCAGACGTACGGCGATGCGCCATCGGTACATGGTGGACATCCCACCCATACGCACTAAACGTTTTGAGAATACTTCTATTATGCGTACAGCTAAGGAGTGGAATTCCCTGCGGGCGTCTGTGTTTCCCGATAGCTACAATCTGGCGGTCTTTAAGTCAAGAGTGAATAGGTTACTTCTAGGCAAGCGTGCTTCACCGTCGACCACATCATCGCTTACCATCAGGTGAGATAGTGGTCAAACGCGAGCCTATATAGTCTAAAAAAAAATGTATGTCTGTGTTCTATACTTTTTTTATTATTTACCTCGCCGTAATGTGGTTCCTCCATATTCCTTCTAATGCTAGTCCTTTGTTTCTTCTTTCCTAATACCACGATAACATAAGAGTTGAACGAGTGAGGGCTCATCCACTGTAGTTTGCGTGCCTCGAGAACATTTACTGATATCTGTAAAATGTAACATTTTTAATACACGTCGCCAAAATCTTCACGAAAAAAAACCAAGGCACATTTTTCTTTAAAAAAAGAATTGCCTTTCGAAACTGACAGCTGTTCCCATAAGCGGAAAAGTCGCTGCTTCATAAAAAGCCGCAGCGGTAAAGCGGCTGAAGTTACAATTGTCGGTGAGTTGGCCGGCCGACATGTGAAAAGCCAGCATTGTCTTCGACAAAAACGTAACAACCACCAATAAAGGACTACACGTGGTGTCGCCAGGTTTTGGTAAATCTTAGGACGGATTGCAATATTGAGTATTGAAAGATAAATGTCGTTTCTAGGCTGTAAAAGGGTTATAATAAGTCTAATTAACCTAAACACCTTACAGTTTCAGCAACTGATTGAAAAGTTACTTGGCAGTAAGCCATGTAATTAAGTGAATAGCAAATATTCACTTAATTACATGGCTTACTGCCAAGTTTGAACTGCTAACAAAATTGTAGCTATTACCAACAAAAGTAACAATCTCTCTTTTTCTATTTACAGAAAATAAATCAATTTATAAGCCTAGGCTTTTCCAAACTATGTGTGGTTCGGGTTCCAGTTTGACCGGATATACATCCGTATAGACTATGAACTGGGTAGCACGATGGCAAGACTAGTGTTCGTTTTTTTGGATCATAACTACTCGGAAATTTTAGTTCGAAAAATCTCAAAATGGTAAGATAAAGTCTACATCATCGATATATATGTACACGATTTGAAGATCCGAACAGTCACTCTTTTCGACTGAACTGTACTGCAATCCGTACACTTCACATTACACTAAGTTGAACGAAACGCGTTAGAACCATGAGCTTATGACGTTTTGATCGCGAGGAAACTAAACTCTTTAAGCCATCTAGCGCTGTTTTAATACTTTGATTAGAGAACAATTTAGCGCTGCAGCAAACCTTAGTTCTAACTCATTTGATCAAATGATTATCATGAATGTATGTCAATGGTCTAAAAGTACGAAAAATCCGAACATTTTCGCCAGACACATGGTCTCACTGACCTGTCGATAAATAATTTATAACGCGACCAGTACCTGAAAATATTGCGGCGTGGTTTCCGGGTTCCTATCGTTCTCGACCCTGTAAGTTGAATGCCTCGCTGGTTTTTGTCGAGTTCTCTTCTCTGGGGACTTTGTCCGCATTATGTGTTGGTAATAATGATTTGTTGTGCAGTTTGTAGCGATGCAATTAAAATGACGCGTGCTATTACTGACAGTTGCAGCGCTCGCACGGTAGTCTATTGTGGAGGCAGATGACGTTTTCTCGAAAGAAGATTTTGAGTTTGTCTATAGTTTTTGTATGAAGACGTTTATTAGATATTTAAGCGGTGTATAGACTAGAATTATGAACGAAAACGAATCAAAGGGCTGGTGGCGTTCTATAGTTTGTCCATTACTATTGGGAAAAGAGTTTACAGAGTGTTAAGGTGTGTACAGTTCTTAATTATCCTAACTTTTCCAAATGGCGTTAAAATAATTACCCATGTTAAAAGTTATCTCTAAGGGACTATCCAGATAGCGGCGACAAGAGAAATAGCGTCGATAGGCGATATTGCACACGTATCTTCTGAGAAAATTTCAAGAGCAAATCGGTCGAATAACATCGCATTGCGTCCATTATAATTTCAATATCGCATATCATTGTGATATAAATCGATTCACATCAGTCATCAGAAAGGTCGATAAGATCTAAGACTTTACATTAATATATAAATTTAATGAATCTGTAGAAAATTAGTTCTTTGTACATCGAAACTATTTCCAAAAAGAATAGCCAGGTTGTTAAAGGATAACCAACAGAACGGGTTTCTAACATTTTTGGAATTTTGGTCTGTTAGTCGGTTCAAGTCTGATTATTTGTTTGTCTGTTTATTTGTGCACGCATCACTTAGAATGTACGAAACCAATGTAGAAAATGTTAATACATAAAAATGTGCGTAACTTGAAGTATTACTTCGTTTTTGTTTCATCGCAATCGGTTCACTCTATCAAAAATTAGATGAATTTAAAATGTTCAAGAAGTAAAATATCCCAACACACGCAATTCAGATAATCGAATAGTTTAACTCCATATTCGATAGATGGAGCTGTGCATTTGACGCCATTTTCTGAATTGCGGTGTAAAGATTCGCCGCAGAAAAAGGACACTAGAAAAAAAATAGTAGGCGCGTAGGGTTGGTGGGAAGTTAAGCAGGGTAGGCAGTTGACAGGAGTAAAGCCGCAGACACAAATAGTTGGTAATAAAACGTACATGTCATCCCGTGACCTTGTACATCACATAAGCCAGTAACATCTACGTCCAAACTGGGCCTTGTCAACAAAGCGTTAGGTACACTAAAGAAACGTCGTTCATTTTCTGAATCCTAGACTTCATCATTTGTTTATATATAACTCTTTTATACTTATACAAAGTGATTAAATTCCTTTATGAATACATCAACGAAAATCCGGCCGTTTGATTTATAAACATCATTAGCGTCACTAAACTTCAAACTAGAACTTGTTAAAATATTTTCTATTCCACTATATGGATTTATAACAAGGGATCTTCGTTTTAATGATGTCTGCCAGCGATATAAAGCTGTCATCTACCTGTATTGTGTATCATTGATATTCGGAGAAAAATAACCCGCTCCAATAAACCATTTAGTATACAAATTAGTGTGAGAATGCGAATAGAAGCTTAGGCTACGGCATTAAGGTGGTATTTTTCTTTTTATCCGACTACTGAAGGAGGGTAATGTGTTTATCATTATATGTATGTATGTTTGTGCCTATGTGGCGTTCTAATGCGTTGATTTAGATGATTCTCACGTCAATAGAATCGTCATAACCTTGCGAGTGTCACTGGCTACATTAAAACCAAAGACCTTATACTTCTTACTACTAGACTGTGCACTATGGCGCAAAAACCGGTCCGCGTGAAAGGGCTCCCGTTGGTAGTGTGTCTCTGTCTAATCAGGTAACCATGACCAAACAGAACACGGGACAAATTGATTTTAAAAACGATAGTGTAAGTATCCCGACATATTTATGCTACCTTAATACGCTACCTAAACCTACCTAATTTATTGTAAATAAAAAAAATAGTACCTATGTATATTTTTTGGAATCTACAACATTTATCGTATGATGTCAGGCGTAAATAATTTCACCATCCCATGTTTTCCCGTGGGTGTCGTAAGAGGCGAGTATGGGAAAACCAAAGAATGAGCAGCAACGTTCTCTGTGCATTTGTAATAACCATACTGCGATCGCCAACCCGCCTGCAAAGCACTCCCCATGAATAGCACAAATAAAACACAGTATAATATAGTGCCTGGCAGCCTGCCTACCCTCGACTACGGTAGCGGTCGAGTTTACGGCATGGCAAGGGGTGCTAAGAATCCCGGACGAGATCCGGCTACCCCAACAAATACCGACGACTAGACCCGGCAACGTACAACACGCGCACACTCCGGTCCGACGAAAAGATCACCAAACTCGAAGAGGAATTGAGCAGTTTATGATGGAATATTATAGGGTTATCTGAAGTTCGAAGAGAGGGGGAGGACTCGATAATCCTCAAATCCCAAGTCTCCTCAAGTCTCGTTTTACAAGACCCATCGTATAGATAGGAACAAAAAGCTCTCTGATCCTACTCTCAAGCTCATGAAGGAGAGGCATGAGATGATCCTGCAGTCTACAGACGATGCTTTGAAATACCGGCAGCTAAATATACCTTTAAGGATCTCAATGATTTCACATATTGTCCAGTTGCGTCGACAGTTGTGAAACAAAATTATGCCAATTTTATTCCTCTAGGAATCAATTTGCAAATAATATTAACAGCCGCTGAATTTCACTCGAACAAAGCCTGCCAAAAACTCCGCAAACCACCATCTTACATTTAGTATTACCAGGCCCAAATATTTAAAAGTACTAGTCTAACTAAGTATTAATTAATTATTTTTTAAATACAACGAATTGATTAATTATAGGAACTGAAGAAATATTTAAATACGTTTCAAGTCTATGAATCGTTTGTTTGGGTATAAAATAAAAACAATTTTTTTTAAATTTTCTACCATTTCTACCAAACCCAATGATTATTTGAGCTTGCAAGAAGTCAGACAAGGACACACTACCAGCGGAAACCCTCTCGCCAGGACCGCTTTTGATTAGCTACCGCTTATAAGGAAATAGCTAACCTAGGTGGATGATGATAGATTTCATTTTAGCGAAACAAACATTTTTGGTACACAGTCTAGTAGTAAGAAATACGTATAAGGTCTTTGATTAAAACTGGCAAAAAATTGGAAAATAGAAAAATAGCGGTAATGGGCGCCATATTGTGTGGCCCCAATATTTATTATTCTTCCATCGTGTGGGGTATCAAAACACCTTTTTTTTGCTTATATGTTGTGTCCCACAAAACTGCACTACCACGGGTAGATAGCGCAGTTATGTGGGACACCAACCCACTAAAACTCCACGGTGTCTTGCTGTGCTGCATATGGCTGGAACACGGGCACGCGTTAGCACTCACCGCGAACCCGCCGCGGCTGTCCGTCACCGGACCCTCCTCTGGGGAATACCCCAGAGAATATCAAAATACCTAGTAACTAATTCGAAAAAACAAATATTTATAAAGATATAAATAAAAAGAAATCATTCAGTGCAGTCGGAGGATAAATATTCGCGAGCTAGCTGACCAAAACCAAATGTATCCTCCGACTGCAAAACATGTTTTTCTTCTTGTTTACGTCTTTCTAGTTCGCTTCTTAAGCAGTCGGGTTTTTTGATGCTTTGAATATTTTTATTTTATTATTTGGTACTTTTGCCTCAAGATTTGTTCCCGTGGTCAATCTTACAGGAACGGTGCAATATTAGAGACAAAATTAAAGAAAACTCAACGATAACGTACTCTCATCTATCAATAATTTATCAGTCTAGGAATAGCCGTACTTATTATTTCTACCAAACGTTTATATCTCTATAATAATTACATTCGAGGGCTATAATAAAGATACGTTGGTACCAATTATATTAATATTTACTAGTTTTTTTTTTTTTTTTAGTTTGTAGTTACTAGTTAGTTTGTATATTTACTAGTAGGTAAGTGTTTTGTTATCCCGATAGAATTTAGTAGGTACAGGGATAAAATTATCTACCCTTTCTCGATTCTGGTAAAACGTTGAGGGTCAGGCTAATGAGTTTAATTAAAAAACCGTGCAAGTGCGAGTCGGACTCGCGTACGAAAGGATCCGTACCGTAATCGCAAAAAAACGGCAAAAAAGTCACGTTTGTTGTATGGAAGCCTCACTCAAATTTTTGTTTTATTCTGTTTTTATTTTTTGTTATAGCGGCAACAGAAATACATCATCTGTGAATATTTCAACTGTCTAGCTATCACGGTTCATGAGATACACCCTGGAGACAGACAGACGGACCGCGGAGTCTTAGTGATGGGGTCCCGTTTTTACCCTTTGGGTACGAAACCCTAAAAATCATCCGAATATCACGTTTGTAATATTAGTTTGGATAAAATAGGATCGAAGTATTTGTTTTTAAAGAGACATTGGCTTACGTATTGTTTGTGTCCAGTAGTGGTCTGAAATATGCTAAATTTATTGAACAGTCGTGGAATTCGTAAACTGTTGTCTAGTAAGTACCTACAAACACGGCGAATAGAAAAGCAGGGTTGGGTGGGAACAGAACTTTGACTAGGATTTTAACTTTGATAACACTTTATTGTTTCAAACAAAATTTCGTTTATTTTAAATAATTATTTATTATATACCTACTAAAACTCTGCAAATAATTTTGAAATAACATAAAAATACGTAAAATACCATGCGTACGTCAATATAGTACTATAAATGCACATGCATTACAATAAATCAAAGAGTGCGATAATTGCTACGCGGTGACTCACATAAGAGAAAGGAATGGTTAACAGTCTTTACTTGTAAAGAAGTAATAAATGGTTAGATTTATAAAAGTCTAAGTAAAAGGAACTTAGTGATATTTTCTCATCGCGCTTCAACTTCAACAACAACAGCTCTGCAAGTGTACAACCTTGCAAGATGCATATTTATATATTGTATACGTATGTTACATTAGTATTTATTCTAATCCAAAATAGAAAGAAATAAAGAAGGAATAACATTTATTTGTTACCCGCACAGGAGACACGAGAAATGAGCAAAAACAAAAAATCTATATACATATAAATAAAATTGGAGTGTCTGTTTGTAATATTGAAATAACCGTTTTTTACTACATGTATATGAATACGGTACATACACCAAAATAACATTTTTTAGAATTTTTGTCTGTCTGTCTGTCTGTCTATTTGTTCCGGCTAATCTCTGAAATGGCTGGACCAATTTTGACGTGACTTTTATTGACAGGTAGCTGATGTAATAAGGAGTAACTTAGGCTACGTTTATTTCAGAAATTTGTTAGGCGGAACGAAGTTCGCCGGGTCAGCTAGTAAAAAATAAAATTCCATGCCAGCCCAAAAAGGATCCAATCTCAGCATGTGCAGCGATATCCAAAAAACAACCATTTCCATTTTCTAAGTTGACCGAACAGAATAGATTTTAAAATCGAAAGGTAAATCGATTATCGACAAACTCTGAGCATTTAATTTCAAATCAATAATAACCCTGAATAAATAAAATAAAATAAATCAAAATTTAAACTTTCCTACCACTACCGAGATCGAATTGCCGTATCTAATATCGAAGCGTTACTAATTAGTTTTATGCGTCCGCGCAGATCGATATTATGAGTACTCGGTTTTTTTTCTCATGTTTATTACTCATTTAGGCCAGAACGGCTAAACGGATCTGGAAGAAATTTGGTATAGTCTGGAATAGCGCATAGGCTACTTTGATCCCGGTAGCATGTTAGTATAATTGCCGACTATCATGCAGGTGACGCTGGCACAGTGCTGCCAACTTAGCGCTTTCATTGCCAGATCTAGCGCTTTTTTTGTTCTATGGCACGTTCTAGCGGCTAGCGCAAAATCGAACGCTTTTTTTATTCAATAGCTCATTCTAGGGCCTAGCGCAAAGTCTAGCGCTTTTTGAAACTTTGGACTTTCTTTTAAAATATATGAACTGCGCAAATTATCAACTTCTAAACGAGGTGTTGAGGAAAATTTCATCCACAGATAAATATAAATTGAAGTCCAAATCTGATCAAGACCAACAATTTTGGTAGAATCAGACGACGCCGATTTTTTTTTTTAATTCCCTTGTTTTATAAAATAATCACATTAACACGTTATTACATTATTTCATTTTTATTTAACAAGTACTATGATGTATGTAACTCTTTTATATGACATATTTTGATACAATAAAAAAAACGTTTATACATCCCTAGTCTCAAATAATTGGGCCTTTCGTTTGATTTTGGCGCCGAATTTTTTTTGTCAGCAACCTTTTAGCGCTTTCTATCGCTTTTTTAAAGAGCTAACAGCGCGTTTTTGCTTAGACGAGTTGGCAGCACTGTAGTGGCATAAGCTTGTACTACCCAAAATTAAATTATACTACACGCCAAAGGAAAATAAAAATAGGGCAGTTTTCCACCTGTTAAGGTCTAAGTATCCCAGTGGCTAAAACTTCGCCTCTCGGGCTTGAGATCGAGGGTTCAAATACTTGCTCAATGTGACATTTTTAATTCATATTAATAAGGTTTTTATTGATATCGCTGGCATCGGTGATGGAAAACATCAGGAGGAAACGCGAACACTTCTTGAGCAATCGTAGTGATTCATGCTCGTGCCTTGTTGTATGAGAAGTGGGCGTTCTCCGTTGTGGTAGTAGCGGTCCCGGAACATAGTTCCCAGCCCGCGGGTGCAGCACCGGGACTCGCAGCAGCGAACCCGTCGCTGGGTGGTCCACTGGACCCAGCTTCCTGCGTGCGCGAATTCTGAATCCGCGCACGCTATGTTTGGCTTATTGTATGTGACTGTAGGCGCGCCCCGGCGAGCGTTACTGAACGACTCGCCGCTTCTTCACGGCACCCTGGCGGTCCGCTCCCACCAGGTGGAACTTGTGGCGTACCACAAGAAGCCCAGCGAGAGTAACCAGGCGTCAGGAGTGCCGACTTTGACGAGCCTACAGTTTGGTAGTGAAAGCGACTAGCGACTACTAGCGCCGTTTATGTGTGTAGGAGCGGCAATGTATTGAGTTACACCGCTCATGGACCAATAGCGTGCGAGGCGATCGCAGCGCTATTCGGTGCAAGTGTACTAGCGAGTGTAGAGTAGTGATTGGCTGATTTCGACGTGAAGAGTGTCTATATTAACTTAGAACAATCTTCACGCCGGGGTGTCGTGTGGGTGGGTAGTATTATTGTTTGAGTATGCAACGTGTAAACTGATGTTGCATACTCAGGCGTCAAATCCGGGTATTGGATGAGATTGCAGCGTCTGTAATGAGGTCACGGGGGAGGCGCTTTTTGTCGGGCGGGCGCGCGTGCCATGGCGCGATGTCTTTGACATGGGGCCAGGCAGAAGCGTCGGCCCGCGCGAACAAATTTGTGGCGAGTCGCTCAATAAACCCGTCCAGGCTCTCTATACCGGAGTCCCGCAGGATTACGTCGTTCCTCACATAGCGAGGGGCGTCCATTATGCGACGTAGAATGAGGCTCTGTTGAGCGCGTAGCGAGTTCTTGGAAGACTCGCTAGTGAGGGCGTACCAAGCTGGGGCTGCATAGGTGAGTATTGAACGCAGGTAGGTCTTGTAAATGCCCAGCTTGGTACGGGCGGGGAGGCGGGACGTGAGCACTGGAAGGAGGAGGTTACGAGCGACCCTGCACTGCGCCGCCACCTTCGAGACGTGCAATCTCATCATGAGCCGACGGTCGATGGTCACGTAACACGCAGGCGATAAGACGGCGCCCTGTGGCACGCCCGCCATTATCGGGCGGGGGGCGGACAGCTCGCCCTCTACCACCACTCTGAACGTCCTGTGGGTCAAAAAATATTGTATTACTCTTACCACGCGACGGGGCGCGCTGAAAGTGGCCAGTTTGTGGACGAGTCCTTCGTGCCACACGCGGTCGAAGGCCTTTTCCATGTCCAGGAATACTGCAACCGCGTATTCCCTCCTGTTCATCGTTGACGACAGCAGGTGCAGCACCCTGGACAGCTGGAGCGTCGTACTGTGTTCCGCCCGAAACCCGAATTGTTCAGGGCGCGGAGAGATGTGAGGAGTGAGGTGTCGCAGCAGGAGGGACTCGAACACCTTAGAGATGGTAGGCAGGAGTGTGATCGGCCGATAGCTCCCCGGCTTCAGGACATTCTTGCCCGCCTTGGGCAGCATGATGAC
This sequence comes from Orthosia gracilis, assembly GCA_947562075.1. Taxonomy (NCBI): domain Eukaryota; kingdom Metazoa; phylum Arthropoda; class Insecta; order Lepidoptera; family Noctuidae; genus Orthosia; species Orthosia gracilis. The sequence goes on from OX387268.1 coordinate 9,010,098, forward strand.
GCGCCCCTCTTTCCACGAGGCCGGGAAGGAGCCCGTGCGGAGTATCCCGGTGAACAGGCGCGCGACCGCCGCGACCATACGGTGGGGCAGGTGGCGCAGCGCTGTGTTCGGGATATTGTCGGCACCTAAGGCCTTCCGGGGCCTCGTTCTCAAGATGGCGCGTCGGACTTTGCCAGGCGAGAAATGGATGGCATCTTCATCGGGAGCTATCGGCGTAGCGAAGTAGTCTCTAAGGTGCTGCTCGACCGCTGCGACATGCTCGTGCAGCGAGGTCGGGTTCGGACGGAATTGACGCTCCAGATGCTCGGCAAAGACCTCCGCTCGGTCTCCCGCGACATATTTGAGCGCCCCGTCAGTGCTTCTCAGTGGACGTACCGGAGCTGGGGTGTTCTTAAGCTGGCGGCACAACTTGTGGATGGAGGTCCAATCGCCCTCCGCGGCGTCGATATGTTCCTCCCAGCTCGCAGCTCTTAGAGCACTCAGCTCGGCCTTCACCTTTTCCGCGAGTTTATTGAGGGCAGTCTTTAGTGTAGGGCAGCGTGTTTGCTGCCACTGCTTGCGTAGTCGCCGCTTTTCGGTAATAAGCCGATGTATGCGCGCTGGCAGGGGCGGCTGCAGCATTCTCCCCTGCTGTTGCGTCATCGTTGCTGTTTCCAGTGCCTGTTGTACGCAAGCAGTGATCTCGTTGGCCAGTAGGTCAACGTCGGCGGCGGAGGTGATAGGCCGAGTTGGCGTGGTAGAGTCAATCTTTTTTGTGAATACTTCCCAGTCGATTCGTCGACGTGGCGCTTGAGGCTTCATTCGGGCATGTCTGACAATACAACAAGTACTGGGTGGTGATCGGACATCATCTCGTCCTCCAGTACCTGTTGTGTGACCTGGCAGTTTAGCCCACGGTGTACGACGATGTCTATTACGTCGGGCATGTGAAGTGGGTTGTCGGGCCAGTGGGTCGGCGTCTCGGGTCCAGACACCGTGTACCCGTGGGCCTCCGAGTCCGCGAAGAGTCGTCTCCCCTCGTCGTTGGTGTGAAAACTGTTCCACGCTGGGTGTTTTGCGTTGAAATCACCGGCGAGGATGGTCGGGTTTTCGGTGTTTTCCAGTAATTGCTTTAGCTCCGACAGGCTTGTAGAAAGCATATAATTCTATATCCTCGCCGGCCACATGCAGCTGTACGCCCAGCGCGTATGCCGTTTGTAGTGATGGGAGGGGAAGCTCCTGGTGGACGACTCTTCTCTTTACTAATATGGCCAGGCCACGGTAGGCGTGTCCAATTGCCGACCGCTCGTCCTTCCTATAAACGAGATATCCCGGGAACGTGCACCTATCTCCCGGTCCCAGGAAGGTCTCGCTTATTAGCGCCACGTCGACGTCTTGCTCCTGCAGGAGATGGCGGAGGAGTGCGACCTTGGGTCTAAGGCCGCGAGCGTTCCAGTGGATCACCCTTAACGACTTATCCATGGTAGAGCGTTAGCAACGCGGCTAAGCCGTCAAGGATGACCTGCTCTACGTCCTGGCCCTGCCTAATGGCCTTAATTATGTCCATTAGCAGCTGTATTGCGCAGGCAGTGAAATTCTTCTTCCTTTCTGTCGATTCAGAGCTCTCGTTTTGTGACCACTTTTAATTGGTCATCGTTGTTTGTCTAGAGCCGCCCGATTGGTCCGTGCAACTTTTGGTTCCAACTTTGGCCGTCAGGTGGCGCTGGCTGTTGGTTGCGGCGGCGCTAGTGCGTTCTTGGTTTGTGGTGATTTTATTTTCGTTATTTTTCATTGCCTGCGTTTCAACGTTATCGTGGGCAGGGGCGGCCTTTGGTGGTTTTTCCTGGGTCGCAGGGGGTTGGTGTGGCTTTCTGCTCTTCCCCCCCCTCTTCTTCTTCCTCCGCCCTGAGGAGGAGGCAGGATCTCCGCGCTGTGTGGGCCCGTTTGCTGCCGCCATCAGAGTCGTTGCCGTGTTCTGGGCCTCTTCCTCTGGCCTCCCTTCAGCCTGGGCCACCTTCTGTGGTCGGCGTGAGAGGTTTGTGATGCCAAGATGCGATATGCTGATAGCCAAGGCTGCGGAGCTCCTCCTCGATCTCCTGTGGGTCCGTGTCCGGCGGCAGCCCCCTAATAGCTACTTTGAGCTTTTTCTCCGCCTGGAGCGAGTAGGTAAACCAGCTGATGATTTCTTGCTTTTCCAGGGCAGTGAGGTACCTCTGCACCACCCTGTATTCGTCCTCGCTCTCAGGGGAGAATCTGACTCCCTGCCCAAAAGGGCGAGCGTTAGGTGGCCGCCCTAGTTTTGCGGCTAGGGCCCTGAAGTGCGTCGCCCAGTTGGGCAGCTTCTCTACTACCAGCGGCGGGTAGCGCGGGCGCTTCTTTTTGGCCGTATTTTCTCCAGCGGAGGCCTGAGTGGGGGCTGCGTCTGGGTTGGGGGCGTGTACGACGGGTTCACTTACCCCTGTGGTCCCTCTTCTTGGGGCTGTGGTGGCGGTGGACGACCCCGGCGATGGGGAGCGTCGTGAGGCCTCAGCGAATGTGGGCGATTTAGTGCCTTTACTATTGTTCGCCCGCGTGTACTGTGAGCTGGGACAGTAGCGCTTTGCTTCCTCTGCCAGCTCGTCAGAGCTCCTGCGCCTCCGTAGAGCCCTACCCCCCGCCTGGAAATTTGAATCCAAGTCCATAAACGGGTTTGGTGAGGTCGGAGTTTCAAGTTCTTCCAAGTCTGCCCTGCGCCCGTAGGATGCAAGCGAGGTGCTTGACCCACTTAAAGATGATTGGCCCGATCTTGGCGCGGGGGAATCGTATGCGGCGGTGCGGGTGCGCGGGGTGCGTTAGGATGCATATATTGTGGCTGCGTTTTGCTATTGCTAGCGCTCGCGGTAGTGCTACGCGGCTGCTGGGTGGAAGGTCGCGATGGGTGAGTGGTACCTGCATGGGCCATCGATGACCTTTGGTCGGTGTGAGTAGACGGAGAAACTTTAGAAAATTTACTCTCGGGCGTTTTGACGATATTTTTGCGGTCTGCGGGTACCGGCGTATTGGGGACAGGTCGGCACTTTGTGGGGGCACTGTACCTGTGTGATTGCGTCGTGGGTGAGGCTGGAGAGTCGGTGGCAGTCTGCCTACCTTGACCCCTTCCCTCGCTGACGCGGTGGCTGCTGCTGGCTCCTGACGGCAGCTCCGAGGTCATCATGAGCTCAAGGTTCGGGAGCGACGACGTCCTGTCGATAGACGGGCGATGTTGATGTCCATGGTGGCTGGGGGCGCCGCGACCCGGGGGGCCGCGGGCGCCAGGCGGTGACATCTTCTTCTACTTTCTTCTTTTCTTCCTTTTAGATGTGCTACAATGCATGAAAAACTATTCGGGCTAGTAGGCGGCTAGAAGTGGGCGTTGCCCTGCAGTAGGACAGTTATATAGCTTACTATATAACTCTATAGACTCTTAAGTCTGCGATGACCTGACCCAGCTTTTATAAAATGACGAAGTCAGATCGTCGCAGGCTCTTGGAATATTACAGGCTGGTACGATTATTAGTAGATTGTTTACCTAGGGAGCAAACAACTATTTTAAAGGCGAGAGTGTTTCTTTGAATCCTGAGTGCAGCGAGGGATTCAAAGTATATCACTCGAGCTTAAAACAGTGTTGCAGTTGGACAATATACTTTTTATCACCCTCTATGAGAAATTAAGTAAGTGCAACTTATGTACAAGAACTATATGTTTATTAATTTACATAAAATTAAGAACCATAAGACATAAAACAAAATAATTAGAGGCTAATGTTTATATTTGAACAATTATGGAAGTGCATCGTAACAATTTTATTACAGTTGTAGATTTATTTACAGCTTGGGAATTTGAAATAGTCTCAGAAAACGGTGTCTCAGGATGAAGTTTTTGAGAAACTTGAATATAATACTATCACTTGAGAAGATGCACTCATTTTTTATAATTCTAATATCTGAATTTGAAACAAATACGGACGAAGGCAGAATGATTTAATTTCGCGCGTTGTTTATTTCTCATCAACTTTTTTTTTAAATTTAGCGCGCTCGCAATGTTTAAGCCAGTCGCTTATTCAGTACATTGTTCCCGCATGGTTTGTGAGTCATCTCTTTGCTGATTGGAACATTTACTTACAATATCACATTCCAAATTCAAATCAATTTTATTCCCTAAGGGATTAATGAGCTATTTGGTCCCTGTTTAAGAGGAATAAACTAGGTCTTTTTGAATAGATATGATAAAAAAATATTATTAAGGTCTAATATTATGACACCAGAGATTTTTCTATGCGACCAATGGTAAAATCATTGGTGAGCATTTTTTTTAATGCCCGTGGCTCACAGAGTTTTGGCGGCATTTTTTCGAATGAAACTCAGAGGTTTCAGAGAATTATTCGCAAATTAATTAATTATGTAGTAATGAGGTTTTATGTCTTAAGTGTCTACGCAACTGGATGTGAGTTCATTGTAATAGTGAAATCTCGGTAAAATAGAGCTAGGAATTTTATATAAGTATTGACTACCTCAGTGGGGTTTAGCAGGAAGCTTCGATATATTGCTACCAAATTGGTACTCCAGAAACATAAAGAGTGTGTGTTGAAACGGCTGCATTAATAAAAAAAATACTCGACTAGCTACTCGATCAGAGCTTAGTATATCAAAACTAAATGATTTTTACAACCGCTACCATGTACCATGTTACATACTCTTTGCGCTGTACGCACGCAGACTCCTCGCTTGAAGCACGTTCCTAGCTTGTCAAAAAAGGCGAAAGCGGTCGTCCTCTCACAGAGAGGAGGCCTGTGTCCCAGCAGTGGGAACTTTAAAAGGCTGATGATGATATGCTTAGTTGTATGGAGAATGCAGAATTAGTATAATCTGTAGGACTATTGCTGTAAGAATCTGTGTTGCATGGCAGTTACTTTATGGAAAGGTCTATAAAAGAAACAAACGTTAATAAATTGTGATGTCAATATATTAAGTCATTTTCGTGTATAAATATGTTTTTCTAAGACTAAAGTCTACACACTAAATCTAAGACTTATTTTGAAAATCGACTACTTACAATTACAATAGTAATAAGCAACATAATATATATAATTTACAAGCTTTTTCGAAGCTTATGTCACCGGATAATTGTAAACACAGTAGGTTTATAATTAATCGCGTGAGTTTGTGAACCCTTGCTTCTCAATATGATGCTTTAATAATCTGCCAAGATATGTTGTATTTGAAATCGCAAGATGAATTACAAAATAAAGGTCGTTGCCGACTTATATTTTGTAATTCATCTTGCAAAATGTTTTTATTCTTAGTTTGAAATAATTTCAAATACAACATAATCTTGTTCTCGACACCGCTTCCACCCGGCAAAATAATATTTATTGAAATGTGAGCTTCAGGGCGTCCTCTGTAGACATACTTTACATTTACAACACAAATAAGCAGACAGCTCGCTCCTAAGCGAGCTTACCGCCATCGTTCCCCTCTACAGCTGACCGCTTACCGTATGCTTACCACGCGCTTAAAGCGGACGGTCAGCGCGCTGTACCATGTTACATACTCTTAATTGCTCTCATTAGCTTGTCAAAAAGGCGAAAGCGGTCGGCGCGTGGACACACAGTTGACTGTTAGCCGTAAGCGCGTGGACAGCTGGTTGCCTGCTAGCTGTCGGCGCGATGGTAGCGAGCAGTCATCTCCGTCTGAGGCGGTGTTGTGCGGGAGCGGTGTTGGAGTGGGTTCGTTTAAATGAGCTACGACGTTCACGGTGTTTGCAATAATCCAGTGACATATATATACATTTAATTTCTGAACACAAAAATCGGATGCAGGACTATATTATGACGTGTCGATGAAAAACGATGAAGAAAAATACTTACACACATTTTACTGTAATAAAGTCTATTGCCTAGTTTGAGGAAGGCCGGTGATTTCCATTCAACAGTAGGAACAAGTGAGCCAGAGAAACGATTGCGAATAAAAAAAAAAGTGGGTTAAAACACAAGACAATTTTTTTATAATTTTAATGTTAGAAGTATACTGAAATATGTAAGTATTATGTGCCAGGATAGCTACGTTATTATCTGAATCCTAAGGGTACAATTACAATTTGGCAGTGGAATAGGATCTACCGGCATTAGCCTGGCTTCTAAAATACACGTCTAAATAAGTACTAATATTTACATAGCTCTTAATAATTAAATATATGGAATATATTATTCTAGTGTAGTTAAAGTCTTAGTAATAATTATATGATTATCATAATTTACATCTTACATCTAATTCTTACTACACTTAACAGTTGAAAAAAATATATTTGATTCGTTATAGCTTCATTTCAAGGGTTTTACAGTTGTTGTAATTAGACTTTATATTCTTTATTACGAGTACACGAGCAATGAAGGGATTGTGAAGTTTTTGTTTATATGTTAATTAATTTAAAACGGTTTCTAACGGTCTTTGTGTGGATATAATGATGTACTTGTAGCTGTTATCGTACAAAACCTTAGATTGTAGAACTATTCAGAAATACATCGGTGTTTTTTTTTATTTTAAATGAAGTCGTAAACTTATCTCTAATACGGTTCTTACTACAATATCTTCGGTGGATACGAAATAATCGAGAATATTCGGCTTCGTAAATTTTCACTGAAGTACTTGTAGAGTCATCCCCGCCCTCTCTTTTCAAATCGTGACAAAACATACGTCTATTTATAGAAAATATTGATAAAAATTCGCTTCTGAATCTGAATATGGTAGTTTATTACTTTACTGACATTGCAGGGAATACAGTGCAGAACAAAGAAAAAACACGAGCCAAAAAAGTATTGCACCACATTGCACCACTTGTAAATTTTGGCTTTCCCTTAATTCGTTGAGTTTTGAGTATGCAGAACCTCGTGGATCTGCGTGTTCAAATCTCTAAAAATTCAGTAGCATTTACCTTTTCGTTTTTATAAACTGGTATTTCAGGCCGCAGGAACATTTCCCATCGCATCAATAGCTACAAGATATTTTCACGCTAGTTTTCTAGAAAGTACTTTCAATATGGTGCAAGGCTTTTCCTAATCAGCTTATTTAGAAGTATAGAACTGTAAAAACTACATAACTATATTAAATTCGATTATTCGTACAACTTAGAACTATTATTATTGTACTATAGTACATAGAATGAGTGACTGTACTCTGGACGTGGCTATCCCAGTAGAGACTAATTATGGGTTATTACGACGAATTAATGAACGTTGATTTTTAATTTCGTAGATTAAATTGACAGTTGCTAATGACCTTAATTTTTTAAGTGTTGCAAGCTTGGATCATGGTGTTGTAGGTAAGGCTAAATCATCATCGAATCGATGTGACATGACTCCTCAAATAAATTTTACTTTTTGGTGTAAATAATTGTTTTATGAATATAGATACAACATATTTCAATATAACAGTATTAATACACATAGTTCATAAACTTTTATTGTAATAAATAAGTAATCAACAATAAAATAAATGCGATCGATAGAATGAAGTCTGCAATGAATGAGTAGAAATTAAATAATGACCACTATTTTCTTAACAAATGTATTTTTTTGCCGTCAAATATTTCAATAAATCTACTTCGATTTTCGAACACTCAGGATACGACACTATTTTTACGTAACGATAAAGTGGCAACCCCGCAAATGTCAGTTTAGTATACGAAATAAAAAATCAGATTTATGTAGCATTAAACTAGTTACCGTGCTTTGACTAGTATCACTTTATTGGGTATCCGACTGACTACAATTTTATTGACTGAAAATACAACGTTATTCGCTTAATACCGTCTGCGGCACGACAGAGCTGTCTCGAAAAGTATACTTCACATTCAGTCCTGCCATCTGTGCCATAAAACATAAAATGCAGCCAAACTGACATATGCGCTGCCACAGAGAATGCCATGGAAGTAGTGAAAGGAGATGTTCCAGAAATGTATGGAGCCTGGGCTAGCACCATGTACACTATATGTAAATATCGCTATATTATACAGCAACCGTTTTTTATTGTTCATTTTCTTTAATTTCACTTCGTTTCAATGTATATTCAAATTAACTTGGTCAATGAGAGCAACAGAACATAAAATTAAACATGGTGGATAAGATCAGACTGTGTGAAAAATGTTATTTTGACAGTGACATATCATTGACGTGTATCGTAATATTCATTGGGCTCAACAGAGAAGCAATCAATCAATGTCCAAACTGGGTTGCAAATCAAAAACAGTCACTAAAATTTTCCGAAACACATCCAATTCAAAGCAAAGAAAGACTCCATCAAAGACGTCACTTCTTAAAACTGTCAAAGTCGTCAAACGTCATGTCAAACGCAACCGTCATGGCTGCCCTAAAAATGGGGTTATCTTATTACAAAATTTTTCAGATGATCATTTTTGTGTAATGTGTAGTATTTTTATGAAATTCCCCTATTTCTATCCTATTTACCTATGAAGTGTACAATTGTACATAGTGGTAGACCAAAATGAAAAATTCTCCTTTGGGCAAACAAAATTTTATGTTTTGTCGTGTTTGAGAAGAGTAAGACCATGCCACAAAGAACCATTCAGTCTTTTTTAAAACGGCGTAGATCGAAAGTTTTGCAAAAGAAAAGGCTTGGTCAATATCTGAAGGTTACCTACCTGCCGGGCGAGTACGGCCTACTGTGACAGGCTTGTGACACACATTTTTATCAAAGTTTGGGATCAAAATCCGTGACGCATTTTGCGTGACTCAAGCCTTTCACAGTGGCCGTGCTCGCCCGACTGGAGGTATATGAAAATGAGATATGAATTGTATCATGATAATTTACTGAAACCTAGGACAAAAACTAACAGCAACAAGTCGTCAAAACATAATCGTGCACAGCTGTCCTAAGGGTGACATAAGAGGCGACAATGGGTAATTTCTGTCAAGTTTTTTATTTATGATAGGTAATATCACCCCGAACAGATTGCTGTAACAAGCTACGGGGAAGGGTTTTGGCTTCGGAAACCATGGTAACATGAACCTATTAGGACATCTCAGTACCCTCCAAATTTGTTATCTTAATTAGGCCTCAGACGTCGCGAAAGTTTTGTTGCGGTTCGCGCGCGGCGACCGCGTGGTGTTCCTGTAAGATTTGACCCGAACACACTTATCTACATACATACATACATGTTATTAAAAAGCTTGCAAAAGCATAAGATTTAGGTGTCAAATTAGGAAACAAATATGGCGGATACTAAGATTTCGTTTTTGGGAAAATTCAATACTTATAATTGGATTAGAAACTGTTTATTTTTACCATATTTTTAGTAGATGTTTATTTATTTGGTTGATGCGAAATCTCATGATTTTGATAAATAAGTATCTGTTTTGTTTACCAAATAAGTCGTATAATGAACAATACACTGTTACACTATTCGTAGTCGGAATTGCGTCAAATATGTACTAATATGTATTTACAAAAAAAAAACTAATTTGAAATGATTTACATAGATAAAAATGATATTGAGAGCGTTCTAGTCACTATTTCTTAACATTTTTAATAGAAAAGTACTACAAAATATATATTAGGAACTATTTATATTACAATTAAGGGACCTTCCTGATGGAGCGATGTAATTTGAGTCGATAGGCGATGTCGTGCACAAATTTTAAGTGCTAATCGAACGAATGTAGATGTGAACGCAAAGCTTAGCAAAGATGTCGCTGGCGGCGCAGTTACGCGTTATAAATGTAAGTTTGTTTGTTACGCTTTCACGCAAAAACTAGTGAACCGATCGTCATGAAACTTTGTACATATATTCTTGGGAGGTATTAGAAGTAACATAGGATACTTTTTTTTTTCATTTTTTTTTTAATGGCTTCACTGCGAACGAAGCCGCGGGTAAAAGCTAGTAACCTATAAATATGTAAAGAATTTCCCAGTATTTTTTAGCGTTGTATCATTGGTTGTTTCATCCTGGCACACAAAGACACAAAGGCATATTTCGAGAAAATTGAATTTACTGAATGATAGTGTACAAAATGTATGGTCTTGACAGCTTTCAATAGCCATAGCGACGATGCGCCACCTATCGTGAAAAAAATGGTAGTTCGTATCTCCATTACATCGCATTGCATTGTCCCCATTACATTGCATCAAAAATCACCTACCTATCGGTGTGATATATCAATATCGAATCGCTTCGAGCCACAGATATAAATCTTGCTAGATGACGCGATTGTATGTACTTCGCGTGCCAAAAAACGGAGTAAAGTTACGATCAATGATCGTAATCTGAGCTTTTCATTTAGTATTATCGGCACCGGAAATCCACCGAAATCTAGAAAAATGCCTTCTTATGCCTTAATGAGCTGTAAAAATGTATAGAAAAAGTTTGCCGAGGCATTGGAAATGTTTTCTTTCATTGGTAAGTATTTTTTTTTTTATTTCTTGTGAAAAAGTTTCACGCTGGGTTTTCATACAGATGGAGGGAGTTGCGTTATCTAGTTAGATTTATGTCTGTGCTTCGAGCCATCAAGAAGGTTGCTAAGTAAATCTTCCTAAATTATTCGGTCTTAGAACCTAGTCCTCTAAATACATTATTAGTAAGAATGATAAGTATCTGTGTTTAACTCTCGACGGAAAAAGAGGGCTGTTATAAGTTCGACGTATTTATCTGTAGGTATGTTTGTGTATTTTTGTACCTGGTATTTCAAATGTTATGGGCGTTTTACTCTTTGAATCGGTATGTTTTCGCAAGATATCGACTCATAATTACGTGTTCGATAGATTACCGATTGAAATGTGTCTACTACTATGTAGATAAATTATGTAGTTTAAAAAGCACGAAATTAAAAAGTGTCGGGATTTTTTTATGTTGTCTAATTGCAAAATTAATTGAATGTATGTAGATAAAATGTTTTCATTATGCCTTAAGTACCACCGGGCTTTTGCAAACAATCAATCAATATTGTCTTCCTTTTTCCAACTTTATTGGGTTCGGTTTCCAGTCTAACTGGATTCAGCTGGATACCAGCATTTACATGGAGCGACTGCCTATCCGATCTGGTAAGACTGGCTTCAGATTTCAGGCTTCTGAATACCTGATACTGTCAAAATCTCTACAAACGACAGTCGATACCAAAGGCATAACGTGCGTACCGAGGCACAGAGGAATCAGGGATATTGAGGGCCGATTTTACCAATGAAACTAATCGCGATTAGTTCAACTAAACTGCAAATACAGCGTTCTGATTGGTTGAGACCGCTGAGAAACTACCAATCAGAACGCTGTATTTGTATAAACTGAGTTTAGTTGAAGAATTCGCGATTAGTTTCATTGGTGAAATCGGCCCTAAGAATGGTCACCCATGCACGGACCACACTCGCCGAGCGTTGTATAATCTCGCAGACCGACCCGTGTGGCTATACCTAACCCCCAACGAATAATTAGAGTTGTTATAAGTTTGTCGTTTGTACCTGTGTGTTTGTGTATTTTTTTAATTTGTGTATCTGTCTGTGTCATCATAGCTCCTAAACGGATAAACCGATTTAGTGCGTGGAAGGGTGACACAATCGGAAGTGTTTTCGGTTTAGCCTTTCAAAAGTTATGGGCTGTTTACTGTTTGAGTCGGCATATTTTCGCAAGATTTCGTGTCATAATTACGTGTTCGACAGATTGTTAATCGAAGCGTGTCTACTACTAGATAAATAATGTAGGGATTTTTTAATTTTTACTTCTTTTATTAACTGGTGTAAGATTATTTGCTTCTTCTTTTCAATAACTATAAACTACCCATCGAATTTGGATTGAATTTTTATGATTTCAAGTGTTCTGTTCACAATATATGTGTGTGTTTATAATCTTTTTTAGATACAAACAGAAAAAAATCCCAAACCCACCAGACCTTTACTTACATTACGGTATTTGCAATAATCCAGTGATAGTCACATAAAATCTCTTCATAGCTTATTAAGAAACTGTATTAACCTGAGTAAGAAGTAGCGACAATATTTTCCGATACTATCTTGAACACAGAAATACATAAATCTTTATAATAAAAAATAAAAAAATCATTCAGACGAATTGAGAATCTCCGACTTTTTTTGAAGTCTGTAAAAAAGGGCGATCCCTCTTAGAGTTCGTAATATCAATATCGTGAATGTTATTTTTGTAACCGTTACACGAATTAAAATTGTAAACACAACGTAGGAAGGTACCCATTAACTATTGTTTTGGTTATTTATATTAGGAATTCATGTTTTATGCCTGTAACAATAGACATTAAGATCTTTATTTGAGGTTTAGCCTTTTTTATTGTAGAAATAAAAATACAAAAAATTCATTCCATAGTCAAACGCTTCCTAAATAATATTATTTTTTTTTTCATTTTTATCTTATTCTTAACAGCCAGTCCTGATTATTCACTCTCCTTCAAGTATTGCATTCTTTCCCATTAAATTCAACTCAAGATCAAACGCTCTCTTACTAAATTAGACAGCTCCAAATGTTCCTGCCATTTTAAAATAATCTTTCTGCATGTGTCAATAGAGCTCACTGAAGCTCATTGGGTGTGGATGGGGGGTGTGGACCCTCATATCGTCCATCGGCTGCATAGGTTCTGATAGCAGCATGGAGCTTGGTCCGACGCTGGGCGGTGGCACTGATCCAGGGAGGATGGATCCGTTGGTGTGTCCAGGGCCGTTGCCTGACTCCTGGCGCATCATGTTACGACGCCATTTTGCGCGGGCGTTTTGGAACCATACCTAGGCAAGGAAACGAGTATTGATTAAGAAGGTCTCACTATAATGGACAGCGAGGTGACTAAACCTAGAATTCGTGCAATCAGAAACCCAGAACATTTTAAAATGTGATTCTCCTCAGTCCGTATTGTCTAGTGACTATTGGCTAGGATACCTGGCTCTTTCCCAGGAGGATCGGGTTTGATACCCGATACGGTAAACTATTTTTTTAGTTTAGGATTTCGTTTTCCCTTAACTACGTTGAAACTTAAATTATGATCAGTATGGGCACAGGCCGTCGTTCTATGAGAGAGAGTGGAGCTATAATCCACCACGCCGGGCCAGAGCAGGTTGCTAGTAAATTGAAACATTATGAAAATAGCACTTACTTGCAAAACTCGTTTCGACAGTCCCGTCTTCTGTGCCAATTGCTTCAAGTCCTTAGCGTCAGGGTTCTGATTAATCGCGAAGTAAGACTTCATGGTCCTAAGCTGATGATGCTTGAAGCTGGTGCGCATTCGCTTTGTGCGTTGTGTGTGACTTGACACGCTGCCCGGAGAGGCAACTGACGAGTCGTAGGCCAGTGACTCCATTGATGATGACAGGTCGCCACGGTGGAGTATTTCTGTAACAATTGAAAAACGTTAATTTTCTGATTGCCTTTCAAACTACCATTCCCTGTCACATCTTTTCCCAAATATGTCGTGAATACGACAACCTTTACTAAATCGATTGTCAATCTGACCGCCACCAGTTATTGGGCGATACGATACCCATAAGTAAAACCATTGTCGCATTATGTTTCCGTCCGTTAAAATGCCAGCGTCTCAATAGCTCAATACAATTCTAAGTATCTATAGAAATATAATAATGTCTGCCCGTACCTACTAAGTAGCCCAAACATCTCAATCTGAACCAGATAAAAATAACGACGTATCTAATCAAATAGCGAAACTTCCAATTTTTATGTGCAGCATCTCGAACCCACATCCTAAGTTTTTAGTTCAAATGAGAGGAAGCAGGGATTGTAGGCAACTGCGGTTACAATCGCCAGACCACGACAATGCCACCTTTTGCTAATAGAGGAAGCTAAGTTCCGGGGCCTGAGAAATCAAGCATGGAAATCTGTGATGTTGTTCAAAAGCCTGATCTGACAAGAAAAAGAAATCGGTAAAATGAAACACCATATCAGTGAAATACCAATATCAGTTAAGGATCCAACTTTATGGTATATAGGTACCTTTTTCTGGTGGTCAACTCCTGGTCCTTTTTGGAGTAATTCATCAACTCGTTCTACATGCCTACGGCCCATTTAGGACGACTTGCAGAAAATCAAAATAAATAACATTGTCATTCTGCAACTCGTCCCACGTTACTATCAAAATGAGAAAGGTACAATCAGCAGCAAAAGTGTTAGTTTGGAAATAAAAAATAAAATATTTTGTTATAAAATATTTAATCACCACAACATTGTAACATATAAAAAGAAAATATTAAATCATTACAAATTTGTCACCAATTAACACACGAGGTAATAATAAACATTATTTTTTTATTGAACGTATGCTTGCGCTTGACCACAATCTCACCTGATGGTAAGCGATGATGTGGTCGACGGTGTAGCACGCTTGCCTTGATGTAACCTATTCACTTTTGACTTAAAGACCCCGAGGTTGTAGCTACTCATAATATTGATAATACACGCAGAAACATCACTGGTCAAACATCAGATTTATTCTATCTTCATGATTTTCATAAGCCACCTAACCATTGTTTACTTACCTGATAATAACCGAAAGTTATACATGTCTACCATTTGTATTAATTTCGGATAACACTTGGACTTGTGCGTTTGCTTGTAAAATGAAACAATAAAGTGTTGTTCTAGAAAAATATTATTTATTAGGTACTGACTTTTTTATATTATGTAACCTATGAACAAAAGAGAAGAAAAAAACAAAAAATATTATTTCTTTTCTTACTAACTGTACCAAACGTTGATAAAATTTAAAGTTCGACCCAAAAACATACGTGGGACGAGTTGCAGAATGAAAATATTTTTTTTTGATTTTCTGCAAGTCGTCCTAAATGGGCCGTAGTCCTAAATGGGTAGTAGCATATAATAATATGATGATTTGATAAATTACTCTGTTTTTTAAGTGTCATACGAATTTAAAATTCGATTTTAAAAATGGAAGAATGGAATATTTGAAGGCGGCTGACAGGCCATAGGACCTAATAAAGAAGTAGTTAATTTACAACGAATAAATCCTAAAATCTTGCGAATTGGGCTATTATTTTTAATAATTCGATCACATTATGATCTACACAATGATGGGAACAAAACCAGTCAACACACACAAATATAAGGTGTAAACTGTTTATAAAATTCAAAACGTTATCGTAAGAGGCAGCTAGCCGCAACTTCAAAAACAAAGTAGATATCACTTCAAATATAAAGGCTGTCAACTTCAAGTTAATTCCACATTTTTAAACAAAAGTAAAGGAAC
This sequence comes from Orthosia gracilis, assembly GCA_947562075.1. Lineage (NCBI taxonomy): Eukaryota > Metazoa > Arthropoda > Insecta > Lepidoptera > Noctuidae > Orthosia > Orthosia gracilis. The sequence continues at coordinate 9,025,330 of OX387268.1, forward strand.
CCTCTATTAATTGATAAGCTAACCATCGTTAATACTCATTAGTAAGAGCGGAAATGGAAAGCAGCCGACATAGGCACCCAGCGACTTGTGCGTCAAAACAAATAACGTAGAATGATGTATGTCCCGATAATTGGGCCAGTTTTGATCTGATAGATAGTGCGGAATAAGTAGGGGGTTTCCACGTTTGTGGACGTGTGGATTTGTCATTATTATTTGGGCATTTTGAATATTATATTAGATTTGTTTTGAGTTTTTGTGTTGGAATTTTTAAGAAAATGTGTTTTGTTTTTAAAACTTCGTGTATTGTATTTGTTTAGAGTATGTGCCTATGATGGTATTTAGGATTTTACGATTGGGTTTCCCTTTTTAGAAAGTTGTAATAACAAAGAAGGGATAAAGATTTTTTGTTAACTGGCCTGAATTGTACCACTCCTGGACAAAGGCCTCTCCACATTCATTCAATTTATTTCGTTGTTGTGCTTCATCTCGCAAATTCTCGAGGAAAAGATAAAGATTAACTGAGTACAGTAAAGAATAAGTTACTAAGCAAACTGCAGAGAGGAAAAACCTCTCTCTCTCCGACTTCTTAAAAATTTTGCTGCGCTCTACATAATTTTTCTGTTTATTAATAGTTACCACCTATGTGTACATTATGGATTGCAATAAAGATCTGTAAACACTCTAGACAAGCATATTAATTCGGCGCACAATATAATTTTAATTAGAACAATGTGTAGTTTCTACAAAATTATGACACCTTCGTAAAACCCTAGACAAGTCCAAATAAAACTGTCCCAATTTAACTCCCTGTCCCGAATTAAAAACTTCACGCATACTGCCCCTAATAATAATGGGTCTTGGTAATAAAAAGTCAGTGGTTTTTATTAATATCTCGCTACAACACTTGGGTGGTTGGCTGCGTTATATGTAACGAAATCGCCGATGCGCAACTAGCTAATTATTAAATTTATAATTAAATATATTAGACGGTTTTGTGTGATTCAGGCTTGGGGTCAGACACTCGAGTCCATTTTTATGACGCCGTTTTTAAGTTTACGATGGTTGATACAAAAAACAATTAGGGTATAAAAAGAGTATTATCGCCTGTTGGCATTGGTGAAGCCGACTTAATTGCCGTGCTTAGCACTCGACGTGATGTGTTGAAATAGTCCATGATCTTCTTGTTTAAAGAACAGGGTAATTCATTGTATTATTTTTTTAAAGGTCATATGGCCTTCTAAATCTATATTCCTTATAAAATTTGAATTTGGAACCTTTGAATCAATTTCTAACTAAAGACCATTGAGGTTTTAACATGAATAACATTTCTAAAATGGAACATTAATAGTGACGTCAAAGTTTAAATACCTCGTCGACACAGCTTATTAATGAATCAAAAGCGAATGGACGTGCAATTAATAAGCCTACTGTAATCATAGATGCGTTAATTACAGTATCAAAGTTGTCAGCCTCTCCTCTTGCCGCCACCCAATGTAAATACATTTACAGGCTTTCAATGACGCAGTGACTAACCGGGCTAATATTTTTGGTGACGCTTTCAGTATCATGTAAAACGTATTAACCATTTTGGGCCATATTTATATAAATTCTCTGAGCTATTTAGTATTATTGATTAGCATATTCAGATTTAGTCAAATGCCACTGAATCTAACACCAATCTTGTCAAGAGGTATCATGTTACCCAGTTACTGGGTTGTGGAGGCAGTCGCTGCATATAAATAGATGGATCAGTTAGACGGAAAGAAAGACGCGGTAGATCAATTTTTATTCAAAATTTCTATACAAAATTTGAATATAGAATGTGCAAAACAGTGAATGATTTAAAAATACGCTTGAATATAATCTGGTTTGCGACCGATAACGAACTTACTGGCCTCCCAACATTTCTGAATAAATATTCCCACATTATATTATATTATATTCACGTTATCCCCGAGCCGAATGCCGGCGGTTAATGAGGGGATGTAACTTAAAACAACCCCTTTATATTCCATTATAATACATCAGTTTCGTTGTACAATTTGTTTTGTACGAAAACAACTTAATAATAATATTGCATTGGAGTATTTATTTTATCGGACGAGATTCAGTAAATCAGGAACCGCAGCAGATATGGCTGAATGGAGAGGAAGCGATTAATTAACATTTTAATTACATTAATGCATCAGTTTCAATCACGAAGTCAGCGGGTCCAAATTGGTTACAAAATGCCAAAGTCAGAGATCAGTGGGATTCTTTGGAGGAAGCCTTCACCCGAGGAGGGATTCCTAAACACCAAATTAATTGGTACTACTTATTATCTCATTAAAGAAGTATTATTAAAGTTAAAAATACATAATATAATAATACCTCTTTGTACAAAACATACAGATATACATATGTAGTAATATTTAGTATTCTAAAAAACCCGACTGTTTAAGAAGCGAACTAAAAAGACGTAAACAAGAAGAAAATCATGCTGTGCAGTCGGAGGATACATATTCGCGAGCTTGCTGAACAAAACCAGATGTATCCTCCGACTTCACAGCATGATTTTTTTCCTGTTTACGTCTTTTTAGTTCGCTTTTTAAGCAGTCGGGATTTTTGTTTTTTATAATTATAACTTTTTAGATATTTTTTTTTCTAATTAGTTACATTTAAATATATAAGTGTTATATATTTTTGAAATCATCTCTCATAATCCTTTATTTTGATATTACACACGATTGTATTATTATTTATCAGTTTCAATAAATTCTTCTGTACTATTTACTTTTTTGCTGGCGCTTTGTGATGGAAACTGCATAATTATTATGTATCAATCATTAAAATACGTGACGGTATTATACGTAAGGAAAGTAGAAACTGTATTTATGGTTAGTCTATAGCCTGAAGAAGTAGCTTAGAGTCTGGCCAATGAAAGTAGACACTCGAATTATTTGCAGACTTTTCATATGGCAATGTTAGACAAAATGTCAAATTCAATTTGTCAAAACAAGATGGCGTGTTGTTTATGACTCGTTGTGATCTTGTTGAGCATTTTTCTAACTCAAGAATGAATAAAACTATTAAAAGTGGAGTGAGGGAGGTGTTGTTTCGCATGATTTCTAAATTTGAAGAAAAACAACAGAAGAAAGACGCCGAATTCAAAGTGAAACAAGATTGTTTACGTGTGGTGTTGAATTTCTTAGGTTAGTACGACGCTCAGAAGTTGATACTTTGTTTGAAATCGCAATTAATATTTATCTTTTTACACAACTATTTCTCTATTTTAATCCACATTCAGTTTATATTACGTTAAATAGCTTTACAATAATGCAGTATAGTTATTTAACATACCTTAATATAAATGTTACATTGTAATTTTAACACTAATTTTCTTTTACAGAAAATCTGGAAGATGTAGCGGGGATTGATGAGATAGTGAAAACCATTGAAAAATTGACAAATTTGGAACAAAAAGACAGGATAAGAACCCAGAACCAGTACTTGGATGAAATAGCTTCAATCACAGGTAAGTTTTTATTAAGTAGGTAGGTACATAAGTTTTATAAAGATAACATATGGTAAACTGTGAACACCCAAGAGGACGCCGGCGTCCTCACACTTATTGTTCTTTTATTGTATCTCTAATTATGCTAGTCGATACATGATTTGTTATGGTAAATGCAGCACCTAATCGTTGTTTCGTCATTCTTTACAGAAGTGAGTGTCACAACATTAAAAAGAATAAAAAAGGAAGGTGCAGTAAATGAAGGTGTCTGGAATACCCCAGGAAAAAAACGGCCACACAAGCCCACAGTGTCCGACCTAGATAGTTTCGACATAGATGCTATTCGTAACAAAATTAACGAATTTTACATTGTTAGAAAACAAGTTCCTACATTAAGAACTCTGTTACTGGAATTAAGAGAAAGCATTGGATTTAATGGATGCAGGGAAACTCTTCGCCACTTATTATTGTCCAATGGCTATGAATTTAAGAAAAATAAGAATGAACGTTCATTGTTAATTGAACGTTATGACATATCTGCCTGGAGACATCGGTTTTTAAGAACCATAGCTTTGAAACGTAGAGAAGGAAAGTCAATAATTTATTTAGACGAGACCTATGTTCATAAAAACTACAAGCCCAAGAAGTCTTGGCAAGGTCCATCTACAAGTGGGGCGATTGAAAATGTTTCGACAGGAAAAAGGTACATAATTGTACATGCTGGATCGGAGAAAGGCCCTGTGCCAAACTCATTGTTAGTATTTAGCACTAAATCGAAAATGGCGGACTACCACCACGACATGAATGCATTAAACTTTAATAAATGGCTACGAGAAAAGCTTATACCCAATTTAAATGAGCCAAGTGTAATAGTTATGGATAACGCCAGTTACCATTCGGTCATTGTAAATAAAGCTCCTACATCACAAAATCGCAAAAATGACATAAGAGAATGGACATGAAGAATATCACACAAAAGCAGAGCTCCTATGTTTTGTAAAACGAAACACACCAGAACCAGTATATGAAGCTGATGAACTTCTGAAGCAGAATGGGCATGAGGTATTACGACTTCCCCCCTACCACTGTGACCTAAATGCCATTGAGCTGGTATGGAGTTTGGCTAAACGTAAAGTGGCAAGTAAAAATATTGGCCTGGCCGCAGTGGAGTTAGAGAGGGTTATAAAAGATTCGTTTGAAACCATAACTCCAGAGGAGTGGAAGAAAATGACTGATCATGTCATACATGTTGAAAATAAATATAAAGAAAGGGACAGAATTACAGAAAATAACTTAGAAAGTTTTATTATTAATGTAGGAAACAGTGATTCCAGTGACTCTAATGAATCTTTTCAAATGGAAGTTTTAGATTCAGATTTTGATTATGAAAGTGAATAAAACAAAATTATTATAGAATACTGTTTTTTTTTTTCAATCAGATCGCTACATAATACATAATGTCGTATTTTTTCGAAATGTCACGAATGTTTCTTTGAAGTTCCGAGATGTCAAATCATACTACATATAATGATTTTGGATCATTATATGTAGTATGATTTTACATCTCGAAACTTCAAAGAAACATTCGTGACATTTCGAAAAAATACGACATTATGTATTATGTAGCGATCTGATTGAAAAAAAAAAACAGTATTCTATAATAATTTTGTTTTATTCACTTTCATAATCAAAATCTGAATCTAAAACTTCCATTTGAAAAGATTCATTAGAGTCACTGGAATCACTGTTTCCTACATTAATAATAAAACTTTCTAAGTTATTTTCTGTAATTCTGTCCCTTTCTTTATATTTATTTTCAACATGTATGACATGATCAGTCATTTTCTTCCACTCCTCTGGAGTTATGGTTTCAAACGAATCTTTTATAACCCTCTCTAACTCCACTGCGGCCAGGCCAATATTTTTACTTGCCACTTTACGTTTAGCCAAACTCCATACCAGCTCAATGGCATTTAGGTCACAGTGGTAGGGGGGAAGTCGTAATACCTCATGCCCATTCTGCTTCAGAAGTTCATCAGCTTCATATACTGGTTCTGGTGTGTTTCGTTTTACAAAACATAGGAGCTCTGCTTTTGTGTGATATTCTTCATGTCCATTCTCTTATGTCATTTTTGCGATTTTGTGATGTAGGAGCTTTATTTACAATGACCGAATGGTAACTGGCGTTATCCATAACTATTACACTTGGCTCATTTAAATTGGGTATAAGCTTTTCTCGTAGCCATTTATTAAAGTTTAATGCATTCATGTCGTGGTGGTAGTCCGCCATTTTCGATTTAGTGCTAAATACTAACAATGAGTTTGGCACAGGGCCTTTCTCCGATCCAGCATGTACAATTATGTACCTTTTTCCTGTCGAAACATTTTCAATCGCCCCACTTGTAGATGGACCTTGCCAAGACTTCTTGGGCTTGTAGTTTTTATGAACATAGGTCTCGTCTAAATAAATTATTGACTTTCCTTCTCTACGTTTCAAAGCTATGGTTCTTAAAAACCGATGTCTCCAGGCAGATATGTCATAACGTTCAATTAACAATGAACGTTCATTCTTATTTTTCTTAAATTCATAGCCATTGGACAATAATAAGTGGCGAAGAGTTTCCCTGCATCCATTAAATCCAATGCTTTCTCTTAATTCCAGTAACAGAGTTCTTAATGTAGGAACTTGTTTTCTAACAATGTAAAATTCGTTAATTTTGTTACGAATAGCATCTATGTCGAAACTATCTAGGTCGGACACTGTGGGCTTGTGTGGCCGTTTTTTTCCTGGGGTATTCCAGACACCTTCATTTACTGCACCTTCCTTTTTTATTCTTTTTAATGTTGTGACACTCACTTCTGTAAAGAATGACGAAACAACGATTAGGTGCTGCATTTACCATAACAAATCATGTATCGACTAGCATAATTAGAGATACAATAAAAGAACAATAAGTGTGAGGACGCCGGCGTCCTCTTGGGTGTTCACAGTTTACCATATGTTATCTTTATAAAACTTATGTACCTACCTACTTAATAAAAACTTACCTGTGATTGAAGCTATTTCATCCAAGTACTGGTTCTGGGTTCTTATCCTGTCTTTTTGTTCCAAATTTGTCAATTTTTCAATGGTTTTCACTATCTCATCAATCCCCGCTACATCTTCCAGATTTTCTGTAAAAGAAAATTAGTGTTAAAATTACAATGTAACATTTATATTAAGGTATGTTAAATAACTATACTGCATTATTGTAAAGCTATTTAACGTAATATAAACTGAATGTGGATTAAAATAGAGAAATAGTTGTGTAAAAAGATAAATATTAATTGCGATTTCAAACAAAGTATCAACTTCTGAGCGTCGTACTAACCTAAGAAATTCAACACCACACGTAAACAATCTTGTTTCACTTTGAATTCGGCGTCTTTCTTCTGTTGTTTTTCTTCAAATTTAGAAATCATGCGAAACAACACCTCCCTCACTCCACTTTTAATAGTTTTATTCATTCTTGAGTTAGAAAAATGCTCAACAAGATCACAACGAGTCATAAACAACACGCCATCTTGTTTTGACAAATTGAATTTGACATTTTGTCTAACATTGCCATATGAAAAGTCTGCAAATAATTCGAGTGTCTACTTTCATTGGCCAGACTCTAAGCTACTTCTTCAGGCTATAGACTAACCATAAATACAGTTTCTACTTTCCTTACGTATAATACCGTCACGTATTTTAATGATTGATACATAATAAAATTTCAAATGGAAGTTTTAGATTCAGATTTTGATTATGAAAGTGAATAAAACAAAATTATTATAGAATACTGTTTTTTTTTTTCAATCAGATCGCTACATAATACATAATGTCGTATTTTTTCGAAATGTCACGAATGTTTCTTTGAAGTTCCGAGATGTCAAATCATACTACATATAATGATTTTGGATCATTATATGTAGTATGATTTTACATCTCGAAACTTCATTTTATTTTGGCTGATTAAAAATTAGATTTTACGCGGTTAGCGCTAGCCATTTCAATATTATCATTTTTACATAGCTTATACTTAACCACGGCTGGGCAAAGGCCTCCCCTGAATCCTTCTAGGAACTTGTATTTATAGCAATATAAATATCACAAACTTAGTGGGAGGTTTCTGTTGTTATGAGGTCGCCTAGGTAGGTTAGTCAACACAAACCTCCATAGTTCAGAATTTACGAGACGCTGAAGACCGGAATAAGTGAAGGAACATCGCGAGGGCTGCTTTGGCCAAAGAAAATGTAGAGTCATCAACCACGACCACTCTGTCAAGAGTGAATGACTAAGAGAGGTAGGTTAGTAGATGCTACTACCATATTGATTTATTTCGTAGAGAATATTTCCATTTTTGGACCTATCCACATGCAATCAAGCGGTAATGTACAAATAATACTATTTTTCAGCAAAAAAAAAAATATTATAAAGTATCAAATTAGGTTACTCCTGGTATGTCATACTAATTATTGGGTTGCTATACTGATATTTTTTAAATTTGCCGGGCTTTTTCAGTCTCTACTTTCGTTTGCCAGACTCTATCAACCTTCACGGAGGAAGCCTTTTAAGAGCTGGTTTTTGAATTGAGAACGTGGAGATAGGAACGTATCGAACCATATTTTAATGCCAAGGTTTGACAGGGTTTTCAGGTCAAAGAAAGAATTGACTAAACTAAACTTTAAATCCTAATCAAGATAAAACTGATATTTCCTTAAGTTCCAAGCTCGCCATGGAAATAAATGTGATTTCTTCCACAATAAACACACCGTACACACATAATGTTTTATTTTTATAGTCGAAATTAACATGTTACCGAATTTGAGAAAAAGAGGAGTACTACATTTTTTTTAAAGTCGGTAATAAAGCATCGAAGCTGTAAAAGCCTCGATATTAACGATAGGTAATAAAAAAAATAAAGAAGCTGCGAGTCAGTGTATGGTTTATTACACAGATAGGCGCCGCTCTTTGGGCTGTGGCACAAGTTAAAGGCTGTAGCGTCGATCTCGTAAATACCATAACGCTCCAACTCCTAACAATACTAGAAATAGTGGGACATACCGGCCAGTGTTACTATGGTTAATAAAATAGTCATATAATTATATATATATTTTTATACAATCTTTTTTCGTATTCTTCATGGCAGTGCACAAAAAATAACTAGTCCACCATCTTAGACCGTCCGCCATGTTGGATTTAGAATGGCGTCACTTAGCTTAACATGCATTGTCATCCAAACTAAACGTGTATGCAAAATTTTATCTTAATCGGTGGCGGATAACTGATTTAAAATTCAGTTGCAAGATTTGACCCGAACTCACTTACATACATACATTGCAAGTTAATTAATAACTTGTAAAAATGTCGCCATGTACAAAAAATATTACCACAGTTTAGTACCAGTTTTATACAAACTTCACTTGGAGGTTCTTAAATTTTTACTGCATATGAATTAATTGAGAATTTCGTCAAGTGATTTTTTCCAGGAAAGAAAACCACATCCGACGAAACAATTATTGCTGTATTTTTTCTAAGATACTCGTATTCGTGACTCTCCTGGAATTTGAGTGCATTTTAGATCTTATAATTTTTTTTAGTCAAATACGCATTTATATATTATGTAAGTTAATTATCTTATTAAATGGACCGTGGCAAAATATATAAAAGCAAGTTTTATTTAAGTATATATTAAGCGGCTTTTTGGAATTAAACTGATACGCTTTTTATTGAAAAGATTTGCACAATGCCGTACCTAGCAGTGCCGTAACCGCCGAAACGTCTTCTGATTGATCAACTTTATACCCGCTGGCTCTTATGACTTGCACCGAATACACAATAAAATTTCGGAGCTTGTAAAATGATACTGATTTGAAACGAAAGCTGCTATGCTGGTAGGTAGTCGTATATTTGTCGTAATCAAGTCAGGACCATCCGACACCTACATACATCTATGTAGACATCTATACAAAGATTTGTTGACGCATAATTTGGTAAGAATTGCTAAACCTGAGAAATTACTCTATTTAGTAACCGACTTCAAAAAGGAGGAGTGAGCGAACCCATGTTGACGTTTTTTTTATGTCTAGTGCTTCTCATGTGGCCCCATTTTAATTTGATCAAGATCTATAGTATATGAGTTATCCCCAATAATGCGCATTTGCATGGTAAAATAAGGTGCCAAAAATAAAAAAAAGAGAAAAGATAATTATTTATTTTTATAAAAAAATAACCTGACTTCTAAAACGAAATACTACAAAGCAAAAAATAAATTTCTTTTCGGAGATTCTTTCGGTGTCAAAAAGGAAAGCAAAAAGTTTTATAAATACTGTAATCCGACTGCGGTTTTTTTTTATCTTTGTTACCTGGGCCATCATCTACACCCACCATCCTGGCCTATTCATCAAAATCGGATGAATAGTTTAGGCACTACGGAGGAACATACGTAAATACAAACATAGACTGCTAAAATCATAACCTTTCCTTTTGGCTTCGCCGTAGTCGGGTAGAAATAGATACCAAAGACCGACTACCGAAATGAAATTTATGTTTTGCTTTTAGTGTTTCGTTTTGGAAGTCGGTTTAATTAGTTTTGTTAAAATGATTTCAATCTTTAAAAATCCTAAAGTTACGATTCTAGCGCTTGTTTGCCTAATATCGGTGACCATCTTTATGACTGCTCTGTAAAAATTTGTATTCTATCAGCGACAAGGGTTTTGAGTGCCAAAATATTTGTCAATCACAGTAAATTTTCGACTATTTGACAGTCGTTGTCACTATAGAATGTCACTTTTACTTGGCCCTCATTAGGATAATTATGCATTTACGTTTATGAAGGCCATATTTAAATTTATAAAAAATAACATGGTAGATCCAATCAAATGCGTAAAAATTGCCCACTAAAAGATTTTGTTGCTAACGAAGAAGGAAAAAAATGTCCAAACAAAGAAAATATTCAACTCATCATGGATGCTGATGGGGTTGCCTCGCTTCTGTAGTGCATCGGGGATGTTTGCAGATGCGCTTGTGGATTGTTTCTACACAACCATGCGCAAAAGGTGCGCATCCATGGTACGCAGGGTGTGGGGCAGCTCCAACAGTATCCTAAGTATGATTTCAAGTCGCCTAGACTGTGTTTTTGTGGGTCGCTGTTGTGCCATCTCACATGGTTTGTCGCAACGGTGATCCACGGTTATTTGTTGTTTTATTTTGTAGTGTCAATTTGTTAATATCTGTGTTAATGGATACTCGATTAAAGTGTAATTCGAACCCAATGAGGCTGATATCACCGAAATAGTTAGTCAATTAGTTTAGTATGTTTCTGCTATATTAGAAAACAAAAGTGAATTGAGTGGAAAACCCCACCGTTTACACAAAAAACTATTGAGATTGAGAGTTTTCTAGGAATCACATCCGCCGACTGAAGGTAAACGTAAATTCGCGGAAGCAACACGTTCAACTGAATGAGATCTAAATAAAAATAGTTGTACTAGGATTTTTTTATTTAATTTTTAGACGTAGTCACAGATACGTAGTATTTATTGCTTTTCGTTTAAGCATAGAAAAAAAAACCGCACTCGTTTACTGTAAAAGTTTTTTGTATTGTATGTTTTGTGAATATCTTTGTTTCTCAATCGTGCTTAAACTACTGGATGGATTTAAATGCAGTTTGTTACAATGCTCTGAATTAATGTATTCTTTTTTATTCTGTATCTTAAGACCTAAGGAGACGAGAAAATTCTGGCTGTCCATTAAATCCATACAACTTGCTCCAAAAATTCAACGATGAATCTATACTAGATAATATTAGAAAGAAGTAAAACTGTTTGTATGTTTTGGGAAGAACTGACCTTATTACCTAAAATACTCTTTCACGCTATATTTTCGCTGAGTGTGACTTCTTTTTGACTCGAAAAAATGCCCGGTTTCTGTAAAATAATCCACGGAAACGAGGCTGCGTAAAAAGCAGTATTTATTTAATAAATAAAACCCTTTCGGCATGAGCACACTCAGCACAATTTTTATTGTACTTTTTTATTATTCTTCTCTTTTAACTTTGTGATTGTAGCTATTGTGTTGATTTTATGCCGAACAATCGCTTTGTTTTTCTATAAATCGGTATAAAAAGTTCTTCCAAATCCAACAGACTGTCTCGAATGCGTATCACGCTTGACCACTTTCAAAGACAGGTGATGGAATCATGTTAATGTTTTTTTTCTCTGTGGTCAGAGGTTGTTTAAAGTATTGTTTATTGTTAATTGTTTTAATCGGAAGGAGAGTCCGTTTATTAAATTTTTTGTGCCATTAGTTTTAATTAGGGAATATAAATTATATTATACTGATAGAAGGGTATATAAATTATGAGTTTTATTCGGCTTTGATGGCATTCTATTTGTGAATACTGTAATAGTTATTATTTGCTTATTGACTTGAATTTATTCATTTCAACCGGCTTCAAAGGCTTCAATTCGACTGTATGTTTTTTTATGTTTTCTACGCGATTGCTCCGCCAATTATGAACCGATTTTGATGATTATTCTTTTATTTGGAAGCTGGTGCTTCTCATATGATCCATTTTATATTTGATAAAGACCTGATGTTTTTAAGTTATCCTTAAAAATGCGTATTTTCATCGTAATAAAAGACACCAAAAATAGAGAAAGATTAGAGTTTACAATAAAAAAAAATACCGACATCCAAAAAAAAACATCACAAAGCGAAAAATGACTTTCTTTTTAGAAGTCGGTGACAAAAACTAAAAAAAATTAGTATCAAAGACACCGACTGCCGAAATTAAAGTTATTTTCGCTTTGTAGTGTTTTGTTACGGAAGTCGGTTAAATTTTTATTGTTTATTTATTTTCACTTTCTTTTAAAAACAATCAATTTGGCCGCTTTCTAATTTTATTATCCATTGTAGTAATTGAATTCCGTATTTATATTATATTAGCTTTGCATAAGAATCAGTATTTAACCGACAATCTTTTTCAATAGACACATTGTCTACAAATTCAGTGTGTCCACAACTTGCTTGAGTTATATAGGTCAAACTGAATACGATATTTCAGAACAATGTATGACGTACCTATTGATAGATTTGCGACCTTCATCGATCTTACGGTCTTGCACCTTGTTAGATGAAGTCGCTGGCGATCAGGTGTAGTTGATGAACTTGCATGGCCATTGAGTATTGTCAGCCATCAAATCTGTTATGTATTTGGTACAATTGCGAAAGCCAAGTTTGTGGTCCAAGTTCAAAACCTAACTTTTCATTTTACACGAGTTTGGAAACATTTTGTACAGTTTTATAGTACAATGTAGATTTTTAGGAGTAATATAGGTACAAGCTTCTTTTTTTATTAAACTAAAACTAATCTTACGAATCGCAAATGAAATTGTTTAGAACAACAACGTTACTAATTGCCTTTGCATAAACTGAACCGGGATACGTCATCTGAGCACGATGAATTACCTAACTATAGAATTATTTGCGATCTCCATCGTTGAAGCCTCTTGCGTAAGTGAATTCGGCCAGGCTAAAGGTTTTGACCCCAACCAATCGACCAATCACATGCGAGATGAAAGACGCGATGTAGAGATCCGTCTATGCGATTGTTCGATTGACACTTTGCCTTGCCGAATTCACTTATGCAATTAGTCTGCAGTTGTAGTAGATGAACTGAGGGACTTGACTTGCTTCCATTGAATCTTGTTGGGAGTCAAAGCTGTTTATGTACTAGAATGATGAATGATGTTCGTGGTCCAAGTTTAAAACAAAATTTTTGATTTTACGCATTTTTTAAAGCATTATGTACAGTTTTCATAGTCTATTACAGAGTTTTGGAGTAATCTCTAAACTTTTCCTAGTTCATAAATAGTAGTTTATACAACGGTCTTATGATAGGGTTACTGAAGCACGAGTGTGAGTTTATCACACGAGGCAAAACCGATTGTGATAATAGTACCACATCAGTGTTTAAATACCTAATTATATGCCGTTGCATAATCTATTTGTCTTCACTCATACAGTGGAAATAAAACAATAGTGGAAATGGAAAATATGTTGTATGGCGAGCAAATAAGATTCTCATTGCGCATAACTACGCAGCGCGCGCATCCATAGACAATGACACAAATTTTCTAGAATAAGTCAATTTAAATAAAAGTAATAACGTGCTTTAAATATTGAAAAAATATTTTATGAAGCAGTTGTTTGAAAATCGAAGGAAAATGTTGCACTGTGTGGTTTTTTTTTATTTTTATTTTACCTATCCACGGAAAAAAAAAGGTTGTGTTTATACAAAATTTTTGAATTTATATTCGGAACATTACGTTGGGAGTGTAAATAAAATATGTTTACAAGTAGATTTACGTATTTTACGTATCGCAAATAAAATTGCTTTCAAATTCAACGTATCGATTAATTTGCTTGAGTTAAACTAAATTTGAATACGTCATCTGAGAACAATGAACAACCCAGCTATAGACTTATTTACGACCTACATCAGTGTCATCAGTTCATCCCTTGTTAGATGAAGTGAAGTGGCTGGCAATCAGGTGTAGTTGATGAATTGAGAGGCTTGGCTTGCATGATCATTAAGTCTTGTTATGAATCAAAGTTGTTATACCTATGTACAGTGACAAAAATTTCCGTCGTCTAATTTAAAGCCTAGTTTCTGGTTTTTAATCGTGTATTGTTTCACTTGCGTACTCGTAATAGAGATTTACTTTTTCCAAGCAATTCAAATCCGTAAAAAATATTTTCAGGCTTTTGTTAAGGTCACTGCGAACACTCGGCAATCGTCAACATTCGTTAGCACGAATATCTACTTTTATATGCTGTATTGTTTTGTATTAACCCTCCCGCGCCAGTGTTAAAACATTCCTCATGTAAAAAAAAAAATGTTTATTGTCTTCACACCCTAAGCCAACCTATTTAATAACACATCTTTTATAATATCGACAAAAAACAAAGGACCGCTGTTTGCTCCTTGACCGCAAACGGCAACCTTAAAATACATAAAAAAAATATGCCAAAAGACTATGATCCCTAACTTGATTGGCATGAAGTTGCTTTTTAGTTTGCTAACAGTTCTTTAAATTTCGCCCCTTGAGCATAGATAAAAATCAATATGTCATTTTAAAAGATGCCTATAGATTTTTTCACCGAATTTTGTTAATTAAAAACATTTTATTAGTCTATTCGTTGGTGGCACACGTTTGAGCATCTGCTTTTTTTGTTAAATCGTTTGATATTTGTATGTTCTGATTAGTGGCGGTGATCTGTTAAATAACTGATCTAGATTTGTAGGTCAGATGTAGGTTTGTAGATTCTGGCGGTTGTTCCATGAATGATTCAGTTTTATACGTAAAGTCTTAGTTTTATTTACAGAAAATTACTGTGTTAAATTTAATTACCAGGTTCAAGACAAACCTTCTTCATTTTATCAATTAAAAAATTCTTAGTTTATGTTTTCAAAACTAAGAAGTGGTTGGTATAAAAAAAAAATTAAGTATCTCAGATTAATAAAAACCGCCCAATTGCGAGTCAGACTCGTTCACAAAAGGCTCCGTACCATTATCGCAAAAACGGCAAAAAAATCACGTTTGTTGTATGTCCCGCTTAAATATTTATTTTATTTTCTTTTTAGTATTTGTTTTTATAGCGGCAACAGAAATACATCATCTGTGAAAATTTCAACTGTCTTGTTATCACGGTTCATGAGATACAGGCTGGTGACAGACAGACAGGCAGACAGACGTACAGTAGAGTTTTAGTAATAGGTTCCCGTTTCTACCTTTTGGGTACGGAACCCTAAGAAGTATCACGGTCTCCATATACATAATTATAATAAAAACTGCATTCCAAGTACAACTGAAAAATGTAATCAATAATGCGCGGCCAGCGCACCTTTCACTAGTCCAAAAATTAGTCAGTCGTGGTTTGTTGGCAATAGTCGCCCCATTCATACATTCTTTATAGATGAAAGGCAACACAGAATGAACTAAGCTCGATTTCGAAGGAGTGTGCAAAGATTCCAATTTTACATAGAGCGAATGCCTAACCTCGGCAACCCAGTAACTGGGTAATACGATACTGGTCGGACTGGTGTCAGATTGCCTGACTTCTAACTATCCGTAACGACTGTCAAAGATGTACTTACAAATCACAACCGAGGCCAACGGCTTAACGTGCTTTCCAAGGCACGGAGAAATTTTGGTATGTCAAGATGGTCAGCCATCCACGGCCATTATTTAGCCACGAGCTAATCTATGAAAAAACCTCATTCATGTGTGACACCCAAGCGCTATCATCTAAACCCACAATGCTAATTTTAGCCCACTATTTTGCATAAATCCAGCGAGCGCCGAGATATTCTCGATCGATTCTTCGATTATCGATAAGGCACGTCACTACTTCGAGGGCCCTCGTAGTTCTCATTATCGGCGTCACGCGCGCTACTCGAATGGCGCTGTTGTGCCAACATGGCTGCCGTTTCGGCGGGAAAACTGAGTGTGAGTGCGTGTGAATGTATCAAGATATAGCGGCAATTACAATTTGTTAGGGTGCAAGCTGAAATGATGAAAAAAATTACTGAAAGTCGACGGTAGATTTGTATATCTTCCTAAATTTTAGAATAGTATCAGACGGATAATGTTAAGTAGGAATAGAAATAAAAGCAATCAAAAGTGAACGAGTGAGTGAACTTGTCTGGTTTCTCTCCTCCTGGTTTCCTTCGGTTTCCAACTTGAGGGGTTTGTCGATTTTTGTAGTGATTGATTTTCTTTTAGACTCACTTGTTAAGGCAAACTTAGTAAGTTTATTGTGTGCTGTTTTGTAAGAATGGTTATTTTACCTATAAGATAAAAAAATAATTGAACGAATTGGAAATAAGTAATTTATTGCAAAATATAAGGATAACAACAGACCTGCAGACATTTTGCTATAGCGCTAATAAAAAAAAGAAGTAGAAGTTAGACTTCATAAAGTTCAAAGAAGAACGAATTTTTTTGACATTAAAATGCATTACGATTTACATGCTTTTGTGGGCGCCATGTTTAATTTTAACAATGTTTGTTGGTGAATATTCCTTTAAACCCTAATTGGAAGCACAAACATAGCTTTACTGTATAAAACAAATAAATTGAAAAATATGGCTGGATAGATAGTTTTTTTTTTCTAATATAGTAGCGCTTTACGTTTAGAATAGAAAATATACGATAAGAAATAAACAAAAAAAACTTGTCAATTGTTAACAAGTGGTAGTGCTCTCTGACAAGCGTGACACACTTCACTATTTTTCGGTCCGACAGGAGCATGTTACTGTGCGCTAGTTTTTATGGAGTGAAGTATCGTCTCTTATTGTTTTTTTTATATTGTTTTTTAGGGCAGTAGGTAGACTTTTTTAAGACCTAAGTCAAAAGTAGTTTTTACAGTTACCATTTCTATCCCTAGTGCCCTTTTCAATTTAATTATGAACCTGCAAACAAGAATTTTAGATATAATATCTATCACAAGTTCAAGACACTGACAAAAATAATTTGATTTAGCGAACTTTTTCTTACTAGTAACAAACCCGCAGACTTATTACGTACCTTGCAAGAGCAAAACAATAGCGATTTTTGCGCAATAATTGCTCTTCAATACAGAAGTTTTTGAGATTTTGACGTTTTTTTTTTAAATTTGTGCATTTGACAACAGCGAGCGATTACCAATCGATTGTGTAGGACCTTTCATACGAACACTGTAGGTAATTGCAACTTTTATGACATAAATTGATTGCTGATTGCTCTTACTAACGTAATAAGCCTGCCAGTCATGGATTACTTTATTAAAGTTTATATTCTAATAATTAAAGTTTGCTTAAACAAAACGTTAATATTGTATTTTTTTTACAAAATTATAATTTTGTGCATTTTACAAAACTAGTTTTGTTGCTAATATTTTTTCTGTGTATGAGCAGAGTTTCAAAGTTAAGTAAAATGGGGCAGAAAAAATCACCATTCCCTTAAAATTTTACGTAACAATCACATTATTTTTGTTATACTTCCTGGAGTTGTTTAGGTCTAGAATTACAAGAAAAAACAAGTTCCTACTTCTTGATTTAGTTGCAACATCTCGAAGGCATTACACCGTCTTACATCAAGTCTTACGTTTGCGACAATGTCTGAAGAAAACAGTGTCTAGTAACATTATTCAACACTAAAATAACTACGTTTGTCCCGAGCCCCATTCAACCTTACGCCATTATTAATCGGGTCGACAAGTCAACACAACCTGAATTCACCTCAATGAGTGCCTCGCATTTCGACGTTATAAAGAATAATCCAAACCGACCCTGGCAGACGACCCAACCCACGTAAACATTCACTTCTCCCTCTAACTTACAGAAAAACAACGGGGAAGAAAAGGACAGAGACAGTTTTGACAGTGCGTCTTCTATTCATTAGTCGTGATTATGCCACGGGATGAATTGACATCTGGGACATCGGGGTAGGCGCTCGGATTTCCCTGCTGAGGTTTCTGCTAAAATTTTGAACGCGCGAATTCTATGAAATATGTATAGCGTCTGGGGTCGAATCGTCTGTGTCTCGACGCGAATATATAGATATATATATTATATTTTCTTACAAGTAACGCTGAGTTCAAAGGGAAACGCGGGGGAGATTTTCAAAGCTTTTTAAGTCGACTTAGATATAATTAAAGTCAGCAAGTTTTTTAATTACACGATAGAAATTTAATTCGCATTTGATACCATTCGCTGGGCTGAGGGGAAGTAATGATCTTGAACTCACCTAGGGCGGTACTGGCCATCCTCATAGTCTGCACTTGCATGTCATCTGGGGAGCCATGGGCGAGCTTCCTCTTACGTGGGCGTCCTTTCGGCGTCGGTGCTCCGTTGTAGTACTGTGGCGAATCACCTTCACTATGTAGATCTTGACACCTGGTAACAATAATTCACATTATGTTTCGATTTAAATATGAATGTATTCAAAGTGGAATTTTGATTGATTTTTCTCGGATTTGCATTTGAAGAATTTGTATCACAAATTCTTCGTGCCTATTAGAAGCGGGACTGAGATAATTGGCGAAATATTGGGCAGAGCGCTTTGGAGGGTTAAGTCGATAGACACGATAATAAATAAATTTAGATATTCTGTTTCTTTTTTGGAATCAGGTTTTAATCATAAAAATAGACTTTTATTTCTTTCTTATGTTATTTATGGGAGCAAACATAATACTCAAGTTATTTTAGTGCTTACCATTTCTATTTACGTAGTCAACGTTTGTAAATTCCGTTTGAATGACATTCCAAATCCAATAAATTAAACAAAATGTTCTATGCAACAAATACAATACTGCCAACATTTACAATTCATCGTATTCCTCAGTTAATTCTAGGAATTGCAGCCATTTCGTTCACTGCTTTATTCCAGTCACTGACAGCATAAATACCTCCATTAAACGAGAAAGGATTAATCTTTATCGGCATTGTCATTGTTAAACACTTTTCTATAGGTAATGAATTGTTAAAATTTGATGAAATGGTATTTATTACAACAATTTTTGACGCCATATTTTGAATAGTTTTGATTAAAATTTTGTTAGTTAGCAGTTTTTGATTGATTCAGTGTAGTTGATAATATATTTTATACACTGTGTACATTTTATTTACATATCTATGTAAATAAATCATTTTTTATGAAATAATTTACTGTCTTTCAGTTTTATCGGATCCCGATGTAAAAACTAGTGATCCTAAGCTTTAAATACAGGCCTTGAGACCCTAAACCCTTGCTAAGACCAGTATGACTCCATGTCAAGAAAATGTCAAAAAGCCTTGCCACAAAATACCTAAAAAAAATAAAAAGAGACGTCTACCTGTAGACGGTAGTCAGTAGTCGAATCTTTAACATACTCATGCACATGAAAAAAGATAATTGCAAAAAAGCAAAAAAAAAACGAACAGCTCATATCATCACCACAGTAGTTGTCAAGCCAGATGTTGTCATCAACGTACCGGAACCACGTCACCATCATACCTTACTTATATAAAATAAAACTACCCACGTATAGATCCTAGTCCAATCTTCATCATAGTAGTCATCAAGGAAGACGCTGATCTATTTCCAGCTTACCTTAGATAAATGAAAAGAAAACCAACTTATTGTACACAAGTCATACCTTGAGTTGACGAGGTCTTAGCTCGCATCACGTCCTCCATAAAGCATTGTTTACCGGTTGAATGCTGTAATTACCGAAATAATTAAAAGCCATTGTGTCTCGCGTGGATCCTCGTTTCAGGCATTCAAAGGGTTAATAAGTCATGATGGTCTAGACCTATGTAGAAGGAAAATTAAAAGCACCCACCTATAGACGCTCGCATAAGACAGGTGGTGACGTAATGAGAACGATTGTAGACGAGGCCGTCTCTCATCCCGATGACATCTCCCTTGAACAACTGCATGCCACAAGCCACACAAGTGAAGCAATCGGAATGATAGACGAGATCCCGTGTTCGCATTACGAGCTCATTGGCCTTGATCCCGACAACCCATCAAATTGGCATGACCTACAATTATAATTTAAAAGCAGGTAGAATCTCAACTGTTCACCTTCATGCACTGGTACCTTTCTTCATTATAGAAGCCAAAGTAGACGCTGTTATCGCCGTGACGGGATCACTTCACCATCAAACTATACCATTAGTAAAAAGAAGAAATATACCCACCTGTAAACCTTCATATCTTTATCTCAATAATAATTTTGACGAGGCCGACTCTCATGCCAAAGAAGTCACTCTTGGACAAATGCGTGCAACAAGCCAAACAGGTGAAGCAATTGACATGGTAGACGAGATCCCGTGCTTGCATCACGAGTTCATTGGCCTTGATCCCGACCCATCAAATCGGCATGATAATTCACAACATAAAATTCTGATAAAGAGACTCACTCACTTGGTCATTTACATGTAGTACTGTTCTTCATCTCATAAGGTTTCAAAACAGACGCTGACATTGTCTTGATGACATCATATCCTAGATAAGCTTAAAGAGAATACAGAAAAGCACCCACCTATAGACGCTCATATCTTCATCACAATAATCATCAAGGCAGGCGCTGTCGTAATGAGGACGACAGTAGACGAGCCCGTCTCTCATCCCGAAGACATCCCCCTTGGACAACTGCGTGCCACAAGCCACACAGGTGAAGCAAGTGAGATGGTAGACGAGGTCCCGAGCTCGCATCACGAGCTCATTGGCCGTGATCCCGTTCCCGCAGCGAGCACAACGCTTAACGCAGAAGAGTCTGGAACAAGGAGACTTGTATTTGCTCTGTGGCTCAGTAATAGAACTATTGAACGCTTTTAAGGAAGCCTTCTGAGCAAAGCAGTTGAGGCGTCACTGATGAGGCGGCAGTAAACTTGCGAAGTATCTCAAGACTTTAAAGGTGAACTTCCGAGCAAAGTGTCTCTGACTCGCGTCAGAGCCATTGCGCCTATGATGTCGGAGCGCTTTACTTGGTAGTGTACCTTTAACAGGTCACTCTCGCCTGATGACAAGCAATGGATTAAGTTCTACGATAGGACGGGTGATTATTTAATGTACTGCCGACAAACTGTTTTACAGTTTGGCAGAATGTATGAATGTAATAGTGTTAACAGATTTCCCAAAAAAGGAGGAGGTTCTCAATTCGGATGTTTATATATATATTATGTTATTATTATATTGTTTATTATATATTTTATGTATGTTTGGGCATACCTAACTCCGTCATATATAAACGGATTTGAAAATTTAGTTTTTGTTCGAAAGAAGTATATTCCGAAATGGTCCCATTTAAATTTGGTAATGATCTGATGAAGAACTTCGGAGATATACTGAACTCTTCAATACTCGACGGCAAATCTCTCGGGATTGCTGCAATCGCATGTCTGTTTATTGCTAACACCATTTCGTATCATACCGTCACGCCAGTATGCTCTAAACGGGTACGCAGATGTGTACAGTTCACCCTGGTACACTCGCATTCCACTGGTTATATTCAAGTAACATGTTATTCGGATAATCTATTCTGGCATCACTATGGCAATTATAGATCACTTACTATAGAACCACTAAAAATTACAAAAAAAAATCAACTGCTTTTCAAATAAAACACTACAAAGTGAAAAATAACTTCAATTTCAGAAGTTATTTTTCGCTTTGTAGTGTTTTATTTGGAAAGCAGTTCAATTTTTTGTAAAAAAAACTTAAATTGGATAAATAAAAATAATTTAAAATACGTTTGTTGAATGTAATAAAATTAACGTATAATGTGTCCAGTATAAAGTACAATATAACATAGAGATACAGGCGTCAGCATTATGTATGTTTATACCTAATGCTGACGCCTGCTACGTAATATTTTTGTATGGCCCGACACTATGGAATAGAGGAGAAAGAAAAAAAAACATCTCCACTTTACGTGTACAGGAGGTAAACCAACACAAAAGAATCTTCGTATTATTTTACCACTTTATCGCCATGATTAATATGACATGCCAAATTATAGCTTTCTAGTAGCTGCGGACGGATGGACGGACAGACGGACATGGCGAAACTATAAGGGTTCTTTGTTGACTACGGAACCCTAAAAAGCAGAATAGAAACCTAGGCAGGTGGTATCCTGCAGTTTTATTCTAAAAAGCCTTTCCTTTCAGTCCATCCATTTTTTCTTGAAATGACAATTAATTCAAAATGTAACATAAATTTATCATTCATTTTAAAATGGAATTTAATTAATACGTAGACTAAAGAACAATTAATTTGCCCATTACAATCACAAATGAATCCCTCTGCAACTGTAGATTAACGGACGGTCGACGGACGAACAGCCAGCGGAAATCGTTCATGAAAGCTCTTCATTCAATTTTATTTGACTGAATAAACTTCAATTGCATCGGTTACGAAATTATACTAGTTCAATAGTTTACCTAGTATTATCCCTCAGAGTTTCAGAAATCAGCTTTGATTTTATCGGTAGTACCTAACGATGTTCGTTGTACCGATGCCATTCATCTAAGCGACCTGAGACTCTCGATGTCAGCGAAGGCGATAATCAAGCGATATTGAAAAATCGCGTGATTTTTCAATGTCGCTTGTCAAATCCATACAATTTTGCCTTTTTGACAATAGCTACGCTTTCGAGGACAGAATGTCACTTGCCTAGGGCCTCAGATGGTTCGACGCGATTCGATTTATTTCAAACAATTGTTCACATGGACGCAATGAGATGCAATTCGACTGATATGCACTTGATGTTTTTCTTCGAAAATATCCAACTAATATCGCCTGTCGTCGCACCATCAGAAAAGGTACCATTCATCAGATTCGGACGAGAGATGTTCTTCGGGATTATTCCGCATGGACAAATTGACCCCAGCCCAAATCCCATAATTACAATTAATGGAACAATAACCAACCTTAGACAACTTAACATTAATCTGAAAAGCCTCTTTCGTCCGTATCAGACTAATGGTATCTATACGAACGAATGATATAGGTACTACTGAGAATCTTAAAGCTAATCCATCAATTGATTTAAGACTAGGTAACTGAATTCTAAGTGGTAATAAACTTCCAAGTAAAATACTGAACTCTAATAATTACGTCATCAATTCAATTGAAATTTGAATTGATGACGTAACTTTAAGATTCTCAGTAGTACCTATATCATTCGTTCGTATAGATACCATTCGTCTGATACGGACGAAAGAGGGTTTTCAGGATTTTTCCACATCGACAAATTGACCTCAGAACCATGACCCGTAGTAACAAACAATGGGTCAATAACCAACCTTTGACAACTTACCATTAGACACCTTCTTCGATAATCAATCAATCGTTATCATTGGTAGTGACGGGCCCCATGTAAACAATTATAGCATATGTCCGCTTCTAACGAGGGGCGGCTAGAGAGCCAAATTATACCGCGAGATTGACATTATTTTGACAGTTTGCGTTTGGTTTCGTTCTTAAATTTAGAAGGTGTATTGAGTGCAGTTTTCTACCACACTTGCACTTGGTTTTGTTCTTGCTGCACAGATTAAATGCAAGTCAAGAGATACGGTTGGTTGTTCAATTTATTCAAGCTTTTACAACACCTCAGGCGCGTTTTAAGATTTGTCACACTGTCCATATAGCGTGGAGCGGAGAAATGAAGTGCGGAGCCAACCAATCGAAATGCATAAGAACTCCGCTCCGCTTTAGTGGACAGGGATTTGAAACATAGTTTCAAAATTCGTATATATTTACGCGGAGCGGGGCTGCGGAGATGAGAAACAGAGCAGTGAGGCGGAACGGAGAAGCGGAGTGGGGAACCGGAGAGGAGAAACGAGTGCAACCGAGCTCCGTGTATGAAAAAACACAGTTCGCTACTCCACTCCGCTACTCCGCTAAACTACTCCGTTCCGCATTTCTTTTTATCTCCGCTCAGCTACCTAGCTTCAGGTCTATGGGCAAATACAGTCCGCAATTCTACTCCGCATCTCCGCTCCGGTGCCACGCTCCGCTCAAGTGGACAGGCAGCCTAATTGTGCGAAAATTGTTCAGTTCTAGAAACTCGGCCTGAATTACTTTCGTAATGCCTTTAAATCCTTTCCAAACGTTTCAATAAGAGTGGAGAATCTATTCTGCATCTTTAAGTACAGCCTTATCAAGCTCTTATGCTTTTGCCATTGAATCGACGTAGTTTAATTTACTAGTCAATAGTCTGAAAACTGTTCGATTGATGGAAAAAGCCGGAAAATGAAATATGAAAACCGGCGTTTTTTTATTTATTTAAAACTTCGTACACAAAGTTACAATGGCGAATTTAATGCCTTAGGCATTCTCTACCAGTCAACCAAGGGTGGTAAAGACACAACATTGCAGGTGCATTGTTTAAAACGTCGAAAGTAAAAAAAATAAGTTAAGTTATAAGTTGCTTAAAATACACATTCATACATGCAATGCTCTCAAAACGGTGAAGAAAAGCAACATGTCCTACAACTAAAAATTCGAAGAAATGTGATATCCACCAACCCGCAATGTGCCCGCGTGTTGGATTAAAGCCCACTCCTTTTCACAGAGAGGAGGCCTGTGTCCCAGCAGTGGGAACATTAAAAAAGGCTGATTATGTTGATGACATATATACATGTTTGCGGTGTTCACTATCCCCATTAGAGTTTGTCAAGCGTACCTATGATTCCGTTAGGGTTCCGTACCCAAAGGGTAAAAACGGGATCCTAATACTAAGACTCCACGGTCCTGTCACCAGGCTGTATCTCATGAACCGTGATAGCTAGACAATTGAATTTTCACACAAGAAATATAATATAAAAATATAAACAGAATAAAATAACTAATAAATAAAATAGCTCCCCTACAACAAACGTGATTTTTTGCCGTTTTTTGCGATAATGGTAGGGAACCCTTCGTGCGCGAGTCCGACTCGGTTTTTTTCTTTTTTAAATCTATCTTCATGACCAAACAAGCATGTCTGGTCAATACGATCGATGATTTGAGTAAATACGATTCAATTCATTCACGCTAGTAGTTTTTCAAATAATACGAATGTATAATTTTGTGCAAATGTTAGATTTGATATATTTTATGTTTTTTGCTTTTGCCTGTTTCACGTATTTATTTAATGCTAGCACGAGCACCCAATAAGCTTATTGGGCTTTTTGGCGTTAAAACGTTTAAATAAATATTTATTTTAATATCTGAACAGGTACTGACACTAAATTGGTTACCAGCTTATTTATGAAAAAGGTGACTCATAAAAGTTTGCCCATCAGTACGACATGAACGATTTTGCATGAAACCAATTGGATTTAAAAGCACTAAAAAATATTTCAACGAAGTAATTAATCAGGATTTTTTTTAAAACAAAAATCACCACATCAAACCAATAACTCAAGCCAAATTCGGAGTAGTCAACGCTAACGAGCGACAAAATTTAAACAATGAACGTAAACATTTTCGTTTAAGTTACAATTCTGTTGACGCAATGGTTACAAAAACACGTCGTGGACAGGTGTGCGAACAGCCGAGTGTGCCGGGACTTTGAGTGACGGTCTGCCTGGCTTCCTAATTGCTAACGTATCGTGTAAGGACTGACAACGGATTGGTAAAGGCTGACCACGTGTCGCGTCGTGAAACTTGTAATTATAGAATTATCATAATTGATTAAGCTTCGCGAATAGTTTTTGTTTTAATATCGATGGTTATGGCGATAAGGTGTTGGGTGCTTGTTTTCTGTTGATTTTTATGTTAGAATTTGTTGTATTATTGTAGATGTGTCTTATTTTTAACCCGCTTTTATTAGCTTGGTTTGTACCTATGTATCTATGTAACGGAATCTTTGAACGTGATTTTCACCCCCTTTAAAACGTCGGATTAATTTGAAACTTTGCACACTTATCAAGGACCGATGACAATGTAAAAATTTAGTTTGTCTCATTATCCTTACCAGGATCTTCAGGATTAGCGATTAAACTAAAAAGTAAAAATTAACAATAGTTAAAAAAAAACACGCTTTTAATAGAAAACCAAACAAAAAGTACTAAACTAATTTTAATTAAATTTAAAATAAGAAAAGTTAGGAAGAAAAAAAAATATACAAAAATAGCGCGGGGTGCTTGATGTCAATTGACAGATATTTGTAAAAAAGTCAGTTAGAAAATATCGTAAAAAGCAACCCAAGATTAAAAGAAATATTTTTTTTGTTTTTCTGTCTATTCTTAATATAAATGTATTCCATTCTTTATACCATTCCTCCTCTAAAACGCTTATTTTATTCACTGAAAACAGTGAATAAAAAGCACTTTTAATCACTGTTTTGGTGTTTGAATTTAGAACACACCAATATATATTCTACCTCCATCTCAATGCTATACAACCTCCTTGCGCATAAAATACTCGATGCAAACTTCTTGTGCAAAGAATATTCGACTTTCAAACTCCTTCGTCGATTTAATTTTGAGTTTGTTTATATTTAGGATTTTAATAATGATTTTGATTTTGGTCTGGGTTACTAAGTAAATACTTATTTGGATTGTAATTCTAATATTAATTGCATTGGTGTTTAACTAATTATTATTATATAATGTAACGGAGGTGGTCATTGGTGTCTGAAACACACCTAGCTCAGCTTAAATTTACAAAAAATGCAAAACCCTGAGATGTCTCATTTTTTGTAATTTTTTAAGGTAATTAACCATTTATTTATTTATTATTCCTTGTGATTTTTGCTTAAATCTTTCTTTTTCTCGTAGTCATGGTATAAAATATAATATGCAACTCTTGAATAAAACGGATTTATATCGAGGGCCATGAATCACTCGCGTCGCTCAGGATTCTACAACTTGAATCATGATGAATAACTCAATCAGTCATCATGAATCACTCCCTACGGTCGTGATTCAGTTGTTAGAATCCTTCACTTGTTCGTGATTTATCTATGGCCCTCGCTTTAAATCCATCATTTATTCACTAGTTGCATAATAAACTATTTTTCTACTTATTGTTTAGTATTCTTTTTAAGCGTGTTTTTTTAGTTCTTCTTAACTATTTATAGGTGCTCTTTTGCCTAACCCTTCGGTTAATACAGGAGACATGTTACCTATATTTGTATGAACGAAGGAAAGAATAAGTTGAGAAATTTAAATTAAAAAAAAAACCTGAAAACATCGCATTACTCAAATGCGAAAAAAATACATGATTTTTTATATTACGTTATAGCCATAAAATCTGTATTAGTAACACTGGTTAACTGGGTGAATTTTTTGTTGCAAATAACTTAACCCTGCAAACTGAATTTTCAAATGGCACACAAATTTACCTTTAAAACCGATATGGAAATCGAACAAAAACGTGCAGCCTTTTACCTTCACTCGAAATTCGAGGACTTACCGCTTCCTGTTAAAATACAAAAAAAAAATGATAATACCGTCAGTGTTCTAAAATAGCAAAAACAGCGCACAGCTTTTCGCAAAAGCACAGAGAATTTTCCCAAAAAAAAATAAAAAGGTCGCTTCGCAAGCTTTACAGAGCCAACTACGATCTATACCTACCAAAAAAATGCAACGTCAACTTGAAAAAACCCTTCTTAATTTAAGAAGCTTGGTTTAGATACATGATAGGCGAGGAAAAAAATTATCATCGAAACAATATTTATAGAACTGTAAAGATTCAGGTCCGTGTCGAGTTGAAATAAGTTTCCGTTTTTTAGGTAGCTCCAGTCAACCGTAAATGTGTGTACAAAAATTCTTTGATATTTCAATTTGTTGATGCATCAATCTAACCGCTGCTCGTCGTCAGTTTTATGGGTGGAATTGAATCTGTGTAATTTTTACGTGTCTATGTGAGAATAAATCGAAATTTCATTGCTTTTTGTAGTAGGTTGGCCGATATGATGGATTTTGAAATATAAATAATATGTTAGTAATTTTTGTAAACGCTGTTTTGAACTGTCTTTCCTTACCGACTTAATTTTAAGTAATGCTTTTTAATTACTTAATTCAATTCATAATTTTCGTTTCTACATTGTTTCCTTCAACGCTGCATTGTCTTCTACCGAAGTCAGAAGTGCGCTTCTTTCCATCTAAACTTACCTGTAATAGTCTTCCTTGCAGTAGATGTTGCCATCTCGTGAAAAGCAGGTGAGTTCTGTGTCCAGGGGCAGTCGACATTCACAGCAGCGGAGGCAGGAGCCGTGCCACTGTCTGTCCACTGCTAGCAGGTAGTATCTGGTGAAGGAAGATTCCGTCTAAACTCCATTTGAAATAACATTAGATATGTTTCCAAATCTTTTTACAGTCCGTTCAACCGATTTTGAGTTCTATACAGTAAACATAAGAATGACAAAAAAGCATAAACCTGTTACCAAAACCAACTGTTTACTACAGCTACCATTTGTCGTATTACTAACGCATTAGAAGTCAAAATCGGTTGAACGGACTGTAAAATGGGCTAATTTTAACGTCTAATGTTATCGCAAATGGAGTATAAATATATTCAGGTTTAGATTCAGCTGTTGTAGTGATAGGGATCTTGCAGATACAAGCGCTGCTATCAAGGCACTTAATAAATCCAAGTCTTTTGATTCGGCAATCTACTCGTAGTGAAAGAACTCGTATGTGTAAGTAAGTACTACTACCTAATTCAAAATGTGCAGGTGTAAAATCCCACCCATCAAATTATCTTAAAATTATATTCGTGATTTAATTCAAAAGATTGGGAACGTCACATCTGCAGCCATATTGCGTAAGAGCGCAAAGAGTTTGACCGCTATCCAATCGACATGCGAGATGATTGACGCGATGTGGATTTCCGTCTTGTGTGATTGGCCGATTTGGTCGATTGGATAGCAGTCAAACTCCTTGCGCACTTGCTGAACTTCAAAATTCAAGGACGAATCCTTGATCTAGCCCTCACCTGTCTTGTATTCTCCCCCCGCACCCCGCACACTCATCGGGGGCCGCGGGAGAGTCTTCAGAACTTTCTCGTTCCTTCAACATGCCTTCCTGCTCCGTTCTGCACGCAGAACTGTACTCTGAATCTCAAATAACTAGGTTTAATTCCCCCTGTACAGTTGTCTCAGCATTGCCGTTTGGAACAGCCATAATAGCTATGTTTGAGTCCAGTTTTTGCTCTGTTGGATCAAAACGGGATTCTTCGGGATCTGTCAACAAAAAGATAAGTTGATTCGTTTGTTTTGGTCCGGCTACATTTATAAGAGAAAACCATAAAACTATGAAAGGTTATATATTTAATAATATTTTATTTCTAAGGGCCGTATAAGCACCTTGACTAAATTCGCTATTATGCGAACCCCTTCCCCTTTAGACACCCATTGTTGATTTCACATCCCTGTTACAAGTAGATCATCATCGAGCTGCCCTAAATAATGAAATAATAACAACAATAACTGCAAACACAGGCATATTGTCTGCGAAAATAATAATCCATAAAAATTCTATCTAGTTACTAATAAATTAGTCACAATCTGTTAAAACGTTTGACTGTGATTGTTTTGAATCCCTTGCTTGGATAGGAAAATCCAGTACCTATTCATCCTTCTACTTTTATTCCAATTTATTTGGGATCGGCGCACCGTGTTTTATTACTTCATTCATCTCTTTTCGCCATGAACTCAATAACCTGCCATGTCATTCTTCAGTCATCCATTATTAGATCTTCCTCTACCCTCATAACCATCTATATACACTTTCTAAATTCTGCTCACGACACGTTCCTCATTCCTCAGAATCACTGTCTATACCGAACCTACATTGTATAACTATTTTATATCCACGTCCAATTTATCCATAGCTACTGTAAAATATGGTCTATATCCCCCTCACTAGACTACAATGGGGTTAAACTGGGGAAAATTGAAAGCTGATGCAATCCACTTGCGGAATATCCACAAGAATTGCTCGATAGTGCCGAGAAACTGTAACCGACATTCATATCGCTGCCGCTGCATGAACAGGGCAAGGAATATTGTTGAGTTATCTGTGGCACTTTATTGATGAAATAAGAAGCGGCAAATGAATTGAGAAGGAGTTTAACAACTGTTGTAGTGAAAAGTGGATTAAGATATATTAAGTTTTTTTATGTCGTTTATTCATCTATTTTCTTATTACATTACATTTTTAAGTATCAAGTAACAGGGTCCAACTTATCGGCGTTTAGGGCTCCAGAAAAGCTAACCTCTTAACAATACGAGCCGTGTCCAGAAGTACTGCTTTCTGAATCAATGCCTTGACTCAGCCATCTAATGAGAGACTCCTAAGGTGTTGGTCGAGGCTCGTAGTTATTAAGCCATTGGCTGACTCGACACGACAATCGGTACAATGATCGCTGAATCCGCATCCCACATGTCGACAATCTCGTGAACTAGGTCAAGATAATTGATTTGCTTATCTTTGTCATGCGGGAAGGTTACGTCAACAATTCTAGCACTTCTCTCGATTCGGTCCACCACCACAATACCAGGCTTATTGGCTACAATAGTCCTGTCATTGATGATGGACCGTACCTAGAACAATGTGATATTGCCATTTTCGAGAACTGGGTCGGGCACATACCTACAGTAGGGTATCTCCGATGCCACAAGAGTGTATTTCAGAGCAAGTTGCTGATGGGTAATCCTGGCTACAAGGTTATTTACTTATTAAAACATTGATGCACACACACACACACATATACAGACAAGAAAAAGAAACAGAAATATAGGTACATAAGTGATGCTTATTTCCAATGAAATCTTTTCCAGCATACCTGCGAAAGGAAAGATGATAAAAAGAGATGTAGACATCGTGTGTAGAAGGGAAAAATAATTACATAAAACAATTCAGAGCTAAATAATAAACAATAATTAGACACAAATAAAATATACTGTCATAACAACTAACCTAACTACTAATATATGTATATTAAAATGTATGTGACATATATATGAAGGTTGTGTCTATGCAAATACTCTATTTAATTTTTTTATTATGAACATCACACAAATAATTTGGTAGTCCTAATTGTTTATCCATCGTTATCTTAACAAATATGTTGAGAAACATTCAAGTGAACACGCCTAACAAACATACAAAACCATATCTCAAACATCCTTGTCTATTTCTGAACCTGGAACCTCAAGAAATTGCTACGAGAACGTCTCGACTACATAGGCACATTCTTAATGT
Organism: Orthosia gracilis; assembly: GCA_947562075.1. Taxonomy (NCBI): domain Eukaryota; kingdom Metazoa; phylum Arthropoda; class Insecta; order Lepidoptera; family Noctuidae; genus Orthosia; species Orthosia gracilis. The sequence continues at coordinate 9,056,581 of OX387268.1, forward strand.
ATTAAATCAAACATGGGTTCACCATCTCGCTCATACATTTAAATATATTTTACCTAAATAAACATCGAAGGCTCTTTTCCATATCATTATTCGGTTGCACAAATAAGTATACATATACAATGGGTTCCTATGGGTTCCTTTCCAAGAGACAATGGAGAGAATTCTTTTTATTTTCATTCGTGATCCGAGTCCGACTGTCGTCGCATAATTTTGAATATATGCATTGGTATTAGCTTTGTTTATATACATTTGTACTGTTAGAAACAGCAGTAGAATCTATGTAAGTTTTTTTACTAAAATAATTTTCTCTGAAATTTGGTATGGTAATGTATTTTCTATATGTATTTGGCAGGCTTATTATGTAAAAAACAGCAATCAGCAATCATCGCGCCATCAAACGTTTTATATCATAAAAGTCGGCACCTACAGTGTAAGTATGGTAGCTCCTACACAATCGTTTGCTAATCGCTCACTTTTTGTCAAATGCGCTTATTAAAAAAAACCGCCAAAACCTTGAAAACTTCAGTATTGAAGAGCAATTATTGCGCAAAAATCGCTATCGTTTTACTCATGCAAGATACGTAGTAAGCCTGCCGGTTGCTGTACCCATACGTTAGCAAAAAATCAGTATGAATTCGTGACGGGTGCAGGTCTTTTATAGAACGAACACATTGATTAAATATATATATAAATAAAGAAGATATATATATGCTATCTTTCTCCTGCTTTATGCCAAATTATTTGGTGTCAGATAATATTTGCTCTTGTGCGTTTGTTGTCCTGTCTTTTTTCATAATACAATACAATATTGATATATCTTCTTAAGTAGTTTAGAAAAAGAATGTCCTTGTGCAGGCTTTTGCAGATGCTGGTTAGTCTCAAATATCAACGTTTCGTATGCAACCCCTGAAAATCACAGTACGATACATCATTAAATTTTTCGCTCAGTAGAAACTCGACCTATGAATGTTGCATATATTTTTTCTAAAAGCGTTCAAGATTTCCATGCAGCCCACGCGGTCTAAAGATTCTCTTGTTACGGACTGTTACCGTCTCTCGTCTACCAACATTATAAAGTTTAATATTAAACATCTCCTTGCAATTTCTTGCAGACAGAACCTGTTTTTATGTAGGTATGTACATATATTTTGCGATCAGATACTACGACTCGAAATAAACCTGCCTTTATACAACATATTGACGATATTATAAACAGCGTACTTTTATAAGACATTCGTACTACCGTTACCGGGAAACAATTAGAGGAAAAACTAACTCACTATTTTTGGGATACACGTGTACATCTTAACCTACTACGTATATTTTACAATAAGAGCCAACGAATATAGATACTTTGAAGGTACTTCACGCCGGAACAGCTCCTCAATTTGTATCAAGCGCAAGTTTGATCATACATGAAGTACTGTTCTCATCTTTGGGACGGATCTGCCAAATACCAGCTTGACGCTCTGGAGTCGATCAAAAAGCGGGCCAAGAGACTCTTCGGTGTTGAGACACTGGTGAAGTCAAAGCTCCAGAGCTTTGAACAGTTGCCAGCTTCTCAGTTTTTATCGGAAACATTTCGGGGAGTGTGCGTTGAAATTGTACAATCAATTTCCACCTAGCCCGTTTCATCATCGGACTACCAGACGTACGGCGATGCACCATCGGTACATTGTGGACATCCCACCCATTCGCACAAAACGTTTTGGAAACACTTTTATTATGCGTACAGCTATGGAGTGGAATTTTCTGGTGGAGTCTGTGTTTCCCGATATCTACAATCTAGGAGTCTTTAAGTCAATAGTGAATAGGTTATTTCTAGGCAAGCGTGTCTCACCGTCGACTACATCATTGCTTACCAACACCTGAGATTGTGCTCAATAAAATTATTTAATGAATCCATATTATTTCCCAAAACAAAAATAGAAAAAAGCTCTAAATGGTAATTTATTTTTGAATTAACTATTATTTTGATTTGATTTAATGAAAAGTTATGAATGTTTTGTTTACTTACCGTAAAACTAATCCTACTGCTTACAAAAACGGTTTAACTGGTACAGTAAAAAATATGTATTTTATATTTTGTGTGAATTATATACTGTACTAGCTCCTGCCCGCAGCAGCATAAATTATAGCATGTGTTATTCTGATACATTCTGAGCTATATTTTTGTAAAATTTCATCAAAATCTATTCTGTAGCTTTTGCGTGAAAGAGTAACACACATCCATCCATCCATCCATCCCCACAAACATACACGTTAGAATAGTAATAGAATAGGATTATTTTTTTAAATTACATCAATATTTTTTTAAGTAACGTGAATATTAAGGGAAAATTCATTAAAAAAAAATTGTATTGATTTTTATTCAGGAAAAAACCAAGTGTATTTATTATATTTTAAAAATAAACTGCGGGCAACTTGATAACACCCAAAATATTAAGGTAATGTTCGAATTTGTGAAAAATTCTTACTTTTAAAGCGTTATTTTTTGAAGATTACAATTTTGGGAGCTGTTTTCGTGTTGTTTTATTAAAATCTTTGATATTTTAAGCGATGTAAGTGCTTACTCAAGATCGGCAGCTCGTGCTCCGCCCCGCCTACTGGCGTACACGCAAGTACAGTCGATGACAAAAACTTTACAAAATTATAAATATTTTGTTTGTATTTTCTTTGCATGTTTTATATTGTGACATGACTAAGTTATTTATGCGTTGCCACAAGATGAAGGGACATTGCTAAGTTCCTGATAAGCTATTTATTATTAAATAGATAAATGCTGATAGGTTATGTGAGAGTTGACTGTTGTAGCTAAGGCTGGCAGGTAAATAGTTCTGGCGGAATTTAAACACATGCGCATTTAGAAGCATTTATAATTTTTATTTGATTAGGCGTGCGACTGTAAAGAGTTTTTAAAGGAGACCATTCAATCATATTTCATAAAATACAAACCAGATATGACCATTTGATTGCAATGATCAGGTAGGTACACCTGTTACCTAATAACAATAAAAACGAAAGGTCGCAGCACATGAGTACTTAAAGATTTCTTCACTCATGTGGGCGCAGGCGCAACATTAATGGTAAACCCAAAATTTTATCAGACGTCATTTATTAAAAAAGGAGACGAATTTTGTTTACATCTGTACCTACCTAAGAAACCGAATTACAGTGATAAACATCAAGTATATTTTAAGGCGATATATACGCCCCAATGTAAACGCAGTACTGGCCGTGCGCCCGCTCGATGCCAAAATATCTATAGGTATTAAACCTCCTTTTGGGCAGTTTTATTTGCAAAATATTATTTGATTTACTTATGCTATGTCTGTTACGAAGAAATTCCAGCCATCAATTTTTCTGTGTAAAAATATTTTCAACATCCAAGTCGTTTTGGAGGAGTATCCAAAAGTTGCGAAAAATATCGTGTTGCTAGTTATTTTTTTTAAAGCAAACTATTTGTTATACGAAAAAACAATGTTTAAAAAATAATTTACATGAAACAATAATAAATAATATTTTTTCAATCCTTTTAACTTCGCCGTTACTAAGGAGTATGCTTTAGAAAGTTACCGTTTTACGGCACTAAAGAAGGAAACAATTGTATAACCATTCATAAAAGGTTTTACATTGTATTGAGTTATTTTTTTATTATTTACACACCATGATATCAAGGTTATTGATATCATTGTGTGTATGTAAGAGCTTGGTATCGTCATTTACCTTATTTTTTTACTGGGTGAAACCTTGAAAAGGCACCCGGACTTTTGTGAAAAGAACAGAATGTGGGATTTTTACCTCATAAAACCACCCCGGTGATCACTAGCACATGGAGGGGTCCATATGCTGAAGTCCCCGTCACCTTTTAAAAGGCCATCCGGGGTCCCCGGATCCCCCTCTGTACCTACCTAATAAAATTACAACATATTCTACATCACCCATTAAGGGCCTGCATACGCTTTAGTGCCGTAAAACGGTAATTTTCTAAAGCATACTCCTTAGTAACGGCTAGGTTAAAAGGTTTGAATAAAATATTTATTAATTATTGTTTCATGTACATTATTTTTAAACATGGTTTTTTCGTATAACAAATAGTTTTGCTTTAAAAAATAAGTAGCATTACGACTTGGATGTTTAAAAATATTTTTACATAGAAAAATTGATGGCTGGAATTTCTTATAACTGACATAGCATATTATGTAAATCAAATAATATTTAGCAAACAAAACTGTTCAAAAGGAGGTTCAATATTGATATTTTTGTATCGAGCGGGCGCACTGCCAGTACCTACTGCGTTTACGTTGGGGCGTATATATCTCCTTAATTACACGAAGGGTACGACAGAGGTGTTCTTGAAGTACATCCATACTTCGTCAATTAAGTTTAAGTTTCATCCATGTAAAGGGAGCAAACCTATTGCCTAGCACAATTTCAGACCACGGACTGCTAATGATATACCCAATAGTATCTTTTATCCTACCCGGCATTCGAACCTAGGTCTTTATGCTAGCAGTAGTATTTGTGACTGCGAGACCAACGAGGCACTCATTGTTTTAAATGTTTATTATTTGTAAAATGCATAAGGCCCACTTACACCAAACACTTAAGGCGGAAACCTCTCAGTAGCTGATTTTAAAATGAGAATCACTTCTAAATGGCTGGTCATAATTTATTGAAAAAATATATGTTACATCAGACCACTTTCTTAATCATTTGATCTACGTAACTTTTGAGTTTTGTTTGTATAACATAGTGTAATTAAGTTGTAAAGTTATGTCTAATACGGACCAAAAAACGACAATCGCAACAAAAACGCCGGGCGTATTTTGATGAAATTTTCACAATTTCAAAGACAATTCAGTTATCTACATTTTGATCTGAGGCTTTTTTTTAAGATATACAATAATAATAAAAATACAAAAATCTACCGAACTTTGGGTCGCGCAGGTGTGAAACGAGGGTGTGTCTCGTTCCTTCAAGGTCGTTGGCGACTGTCGCCGCCTTAATAGCCGGTCACCACGGCGCGTTGCGTCAGCAATGCGTCGACTTATCGCTTGCGCTGCGTCGTTTTCCATACTAATAACCATAGTATCCACATGGTGCGGTGCGTCGACTCAACGCACACACGACTGACGGCAGCCCCCGAGACGAAGTGGGAGGGGTGTACCTCCTCATTGCAACGCAGCGACGGACGATGGAGCGGCGCAGCGCTCAGTTGTGTGTGCGTTGATAAGGCGGAGATATACGCAAGCTCATTTCGTTTTTTCAAGTATTTTTGGATACTGGTTAAAGATATATTATTTTCAAAATGAAATTTACATTTCACTTTTACGGAACCAATTATTAAAAACTAGGGTAAACTTATCAATGAAACTGGCCGCAACTGTGCGTCGCCACTGCGACGACGGAGCCTTACGACTGCGTCGTCTTCGTTGCGTCGACACAACGCAACGCTATGCGCCTTTTGGACCGGCTCTAACTCGGAGTAAGTTGCAAACACGAGGTTCAATAACAAATATGCCATTCATTTATTACCCGTATTAGCTACTAACTCGGAGTTAGTAAGATAACCCAGGATGGCGAAATAAGTAATTTTTTAAATACATACATTTCAAATCTCCTTAGCGCTATCCCTGACAACATCGGTGTCATCGGTGTTAAACTATCTAGAACAATGCCTCAGAGCAGCTAATAATCAAGCCTACTAGTAAAATACTGCCGACAAACTAAACTATCAATTAGCCAAGTCTATGCAATTAGCAAGCCGTTTCATTTGCTCTAAAACAATAAAATTGCCTATCGGCTAGTCGGTCAGCCTTAATTGATGCAAATAAAACTTAGCCTTACGTCACAGTATAAATATGGACGAACAGTACGGAAACTACCTACAAACGGTCGATATGGCACACTCACATAAACATGCGCATCGACGAGACCTCTAAGCGGCCCGCACTACTGACAGCATCCGCGAAAACTGCTTAGAGGTCTCGTCGATGCGCATGTTTGTGTGAGTGTGCAGTTTCGAACGTTTGTAATTACTTTCCGTACTGTTTGTCCATGTTTATACTGTGCTTACGTGTTTTTATTTTCACTTACGTAGATACGATTTTAGGCTGTTCACAGATGTTTGAATAACAATGTTCTATTAGCAAGACTTAATGAAAAAAATGATTATGATAATCATTTTTTCCTTCCCATGTCCCTTGCAACACGTTTTGTTCTTCCATACCGTCCTGTCAACCATCGCGACACCACTGACTATTTTATTATACATTACTACTTTTCGCACAGTACATTAAAACGCCATGAATATTAATAGATAAGGCAGACTTGAGTAGAGACGTGAGTGGGCGCCCTAAAAGTATAATTACGGATCTTATTGGATATTATATGTCCTTCAGACAAGTCAGGTGCGCAGTTACTCATACCATGTTCTTATAATATCATTAGAAGAAGCAAAATAAGTTTGTAAGGATCGGCTCAGATAGCGTTTTGTAATTTTTGCTAACCCTCATGGAAAAAAAGCGTGAGGGTTATTCAAAAAAAAAGAATGTTTAAGTTATTTTTTTGAACAAAAATTTAAAGCCACTTCGATAACAAAACACTTTTCTTTTCGTTTCGTTTATGACACTGACTTCGAAAAAGTTATTTTTCGCTTTTTAGTCATTTGTATTGGAAATCGGTTTAGTTTGTAAAGAATAACTGAAAAACTACTCGTCCATTCTTGATCAAATTTTAATGGAACCACATGAAAAGCACCAGCTTTCGAAATCGGTTCATAATTGGCTAACAAAACGCGTAATAAACATTGAGAACCTCCTTCTTTTTAGAATCGGTTGAAAGTCGATAGCAAAACGAAAGCCAACACTGTCATTGCAAGTGTGTTGCAATAAAAAAAATCTTCTCGTTGTCCGTCTATGATTGGTACAGCTATTGTGCTTGCGGACTTGTTTTAGTGGTACATTTGAAATTTTCGTTTATTTCATCCATTACATCAACAATTAACAAAAACTGCAATTCTGTTGTTTGTCTGTTATTGTTGTTCAGCGGCCTCCCACTCAAAGAGAAATTTCTTGGGACTGTACTTAAAATAATTTAGACTTTTTGCTTACTACATCGAAACTAGTTTTGTATTATTTTATTAAATTTTTGTTTTCTAATTTTTTTTTTATTATTTGTGTCCCATTTGTAAACACCTAATTGGTTCCGTATCTGAGTATCTCGATAACTTCTGAATTTTATAATAAAATAAAAATAACGTAGATAAGGCTATCTACACTCTTGCACCACTACGCCGATAAAACTGCGATAAAACAATATTTTTACATTCTAAAACTACAATAATTTCAACCAGGAAACGGCTGGAACAGTAAAAATAATCAGTAGTAGCGTTATAACTGAAATCGTTAAATTAATCTAACTCGGTGCTTTATCGTTAACGACTCTGTTGGTTAAGAGTAACGATTGTGTCCGAAAACTCATTAAAAGTTCAATGATTTCGTCTTTATTAAAATTTTATTTTATTCGCCCTAATATAGTCTATAGTCTCGCGCTTGACCACTATCTCACCTGATGGTAAACGATGACGAGGTCGACGGTGAAGCACGCTTGCCTAGAAGTAACCAATTCACTCTTGACTTAAAGACCCCTATACTCCATTTGCAATAACATTAGATGTTTAAATTAGCCCATTTTACAGTCCGTTCAACCGATTTTGACTTCTTTTGCGTTAGTGATACGACAAATGGTAGCTGTAGTAAACAGTTGGTTTTGGTAACAGGTTTATGCTTTTTATGTCATCCTTATGTTTGCGTGATAGAACTCAAAATCGGTTGAACGGACTGTAAAAAGATTTGGAAAAATGTCTAATGTTATTTCAAATGGAGTTTAGGTTGAAGCTATCGGGAAAACAGACTCCGAGTAGTCTTCTTTTTTGGATTAGTCCGCCACACTATTCCCAGCTACTGCCAGAATCAACTGCGGTGACCACCACAAAAGCGCCGAGTCAATAAAACTAGATGAGTCCCGGTGAAACAATATAGTAGTCACAGCGGATCTTTGTGTCTCTGAAATTGGCTTTGCAAACCATTGCGCAAGAAACAGTTTGTCATCGCGTATAATCCCAGACATAAATCTAAATAGATAACGCAAATCCCTCCATCTGTATGAAAACCAAGCGGGCCACTTTTCCAAAAACAAATTTACTTGCCAATGACAGAAAACATTTCCAATGCCTCGGCCAACTTTTTCTATACATTCTTTACAGCTCAATATGGCTTAAAGAGGCATTTTTCTAGATTTCAGTGGATAACCGGTGGCGATAGTGCTAAATGAAAATCTCAGATTACGATCATTTATCGTAACTTTAATCCGTTTTTGGCACGCGAATTACATAAAATCGCGTCATCTAGTTAGATTTATGTCTGTGAGTATACTGCATAGAGTAAGTAAGACAGGACGATGCGACAAACGTAAGCGAGTGAAAGAGGCAGTTATACAATGCTATATACACAAATAGCTACAGCGCAGGGTCTTGCAGCCAACTTCAGAGACACAAAGATCCGCTGTGAGTATTGTAACTGTATTGAGTCTCGCAACGAAAATAATCAGGGAAAAAACAGCGGAGGAGGTACTATTTTATTAATAATTTCTTCCCACGTGTAATCTACTGAACGGTCAGGTATACTTATCGTGGGTACAACTAAGGAGTGGAATTTCTCGAAGTAGCTATAAACTGGAGATCTATTGGGTAGACTTATTTCTAGGCACGCGCCCTCTGTATTCTACCACACCATCGCTTAACATCAGTTAAAAGCAAGCATATAAAAAAAAACCAACCAGGACCTCTGTGTTTATATTATTATCATAAATATATAAGTTCTAGTTACAATATTTTGGGCATTATAGTAAAGTAGGTATCTACCTATTTTTCTGGTGCCTATCATTTACCTAAAAAGAGACATTATAACAGTTTTGAAGAGTGACGAAATAATTACTAAATGCAGCTTTAATTAAAAAAGAAAAACAATTTAGCAGTGCCATAAAAAGTACCCATAATCTGGCTCCAGCTTTTCGAACGAAAATTATCGTAACAGTAAAATGAATTTTCGCAAACCGATCGCATCACTTGCGACGCGTCGATAATTTATTTGCTTGCTCCCAGTTTAATATTAAGGATTTTATTGTGTTGAGTATTTTTATATTATTTACTAGCTGTGCCCGCGGCTTCACTCCCGTCAACTGACTACCTACCCTACTTAAATTTCTGCCTACCCAACCTACATAACAATTTTTGTTCTAGGGTTATTCTTTCGTGGAGAATCTTGACACCGCCGCGCGCCGTTCAGAAAATGCCTTCAAATGTCCCTCCTGCCGTAATTCAGTCGGCGTTCTCTGCCCATATTTCCTCTTAAGTCAAAAGTGAATAGGTTACTTCTAGGCAAGCGTCGGACACATCAGCGCTTACCATCAGGTGAGATAGTGGTCAAGCGCGAGCCTTTAGTCATCATCATCAATACATATAATAAATGTGTAGAAAAGTCATTTCAATACATCGAAAATATTTAAGAAATAAAAACGGCCAAGTGCGAGTCGGACTCGCGCACGAAATATTCCGTACCATTTTCGCAAAAAACGGCAAGAAAATGGGAGCCCCACTTAATTATTTATTTTAATTCTGTTTTTAATATTTGTTGTCATAGCGGCAACAGAAATACTTCATCTGTAAGAATTTCAACTTTCTAGCTATCACGGCTCATGAGATACAGCCTGGTTACAGACGGACACACAGACACAGACATACAGACAGACGGACCGCGGAGTCCTAGTAATAGGGTCCCGTATTTACCCTTTAGATACGGAACGTTATAAAAGAGACTTAAAAAGTAATTGCTCCATCTTTATAAACATGAGCGCATTCCTCCAGGTGTAAATACTTTATATTTCATATTTAAACACACTTTTTGTAATTTTATCTTCGTCCGCGTGATTGTCGAAACTTATCCCAAGCGAACATATTCTCGCAATAAAAATTCCAGTGCCAAATTTCATCCAGGTATGTTCAATAGTTTTTGCGTGAAAAAGTAACAAACATACAAACACGCTCACAAACTTTCGCCTTTATAATATTAGTGTGATGTGACTATAACCTGCGGTTATGGTAAATAGAGAAAACGACGTTTTCTAAAAATGCAACCTAGCTAGATCGATTGATTGCCCCCGAAACCTTCTGCATACTAAATTTCATGAAAATCGTTGGAGCCGTTTCCGAGATTCAGATTATATATATATACAAGAATTGTTTGTTTAAAGGTATTAGACAATACCAGCCTGTAATTTTCCCACTGCAGGGATAAAGCCTCATCTCATACAAAGAAGGCATTCGCTTTAATCACCACACTTGTTCAAAAGTTGAAATAATAATAAAAAACCGGCGAAGTGCGAGTCGGACTCACGCACGAAGGCTTCTGTACCATTATCGCAAAAAAACGCGTTTGTTGTATCGGAGCTCCAATTAAATATTTATTTTATTCCGTTTATAGTATTTGTTGTTATAACGGCAACAGAATTACATCATCTGTAAAAAATTCAACTGTCTAGCTATCACGGTTCATGAGATACAGCTTGGTGACACAGACAGATGGGCGGACCGCGGAGTCTTAGTAATAGGGTCCCGTTTTTACCATTTGGGTACGGAACCCTAAAAACGATTTGTTTACCTATTGCGATTTAAAAATCTGTGTGGTAAAGCCATCCAACACCGATTAAGAACTTTGAACTGTGTCTGATAAATTCTGTGTTCAAAATAAAAACATACAAACTTTTGATAAAAACCGAAAATGTTGAGGTTTTTAACCGTTTTGAGTTGAGACAGTTTTACTACGCGAATTTCATATATAATTCTGATTGTTTTTAAATACAGGATTAAGTAACATTTTATTAAATAATATTTTTAATACTAAAGTTTGCTTTTGGGATTTACAAATCGTTATCAAAAAATAATGAGTGGTTAACCACATCGTTGGCAGTGAGATACCTACGTATCTACATGTATTTTGTTAGTTTGTTTTTTCAATCGCACCGTTTTTATCAGTAGGTTTATTTTTGGCTAGGCCCATTATTGCGAGTCGGACTCGCGGCCAAGTGCGAGTCGGACTCGCGCATGAAGGGTTCCGTATCATAATCACAAAAAACGGCAAAAATATCATGTTTGTTGTATTGGAGCCCCACTTAAATATTTATTTTATTCTATTTTTAGTATTTGTTGTTATAGCGGCAACAGAAATACGTCATCTGTGAAAATTTTAACTCTCTTGCTATCACGGTGCATGAGAGACAGCCTGGTGACAAACGGACAGACAGACAGACAGACGGACCGCGGAGTCAAAGTAATAGGGTCCCGTTTTTACCCTTTGGGTACGGAACCCTAAAAAAAATATTGAAACAGTAGCTGTTTCGTTCAGAATCTCGAAAAAACAGTGCAAATGATTGTGAATTCACCCAAGTAAATGGTGCACTACCGAATTTGTAATGATATCGATATGCAGAAGATTATAAAAAAGATGAGTGAATTGCAAAAAATATCCGACATTGATAGCGCAATATCAAAAATGTCTGCTTTTAATTTCATGCGAATTAGGCAAAATGAATCTAACAGAATTTTCTTATTGATACTGTAATAAAGGTCACAGAAAAAAACTCAATCCGCAAAGTCAATAAAATTTCCAAGCACAGCACCCTTTCATTCAAACACCTCTAGAATAATGAATCACTATCCCGTAACGTAGATACTGTCGACAAAGAAATAAATAAACAAACTAGTACTTACAGATAAACAAACAGTAGTATACAACACTGATAATGAATCGTCAATTAATGTAACACCTCGAAAAGACAGCAAACTTATTACATTAAAAACAAAACTTTATCAAAATCACAGGCCGGTTTTATCACGCAATATTTTTAACGTACTTAAATCGAACGCAAAAATTCAAAATTTGAATTTTAAACCCGACCATTCGACCCTCGCCGATAGGGTACGTAACACGTTCGGTAACTTCAATAGTTTTCGCGCGAATGAGGGGTTTTGAAAATCCGCCCTCCTTAGTTTGGGCGGCACTCCCGGCACTCCCCGAATACACCCCATATTTGTTACCAAGATATCCCTCGGGAGGTCTTGTATTCAATTTGCAGACTAGACGCTTGCCGTGAATATTTTGCTGTAGAGGTATATTTATTTTTATGTTAGCTTGGACTTTATTATTTTTGTTTTTTTTTTATGTTACATAACATAAAAACCGAAGAAAATAATGACTTGCTGCGATTACACAAAACTTATTAGTAAGAAATCGCTTTTAAAAGGTAACGCTAAAAAAAAAAATAAGCATTACTATTATGTACAAAATCCTAGAAATTGGTAGGTAAGGTCCACAAAAAATGCAAGATAGATCAAAATATTGGAGACTATTTAAGACATAGTGACAAAAGAAAAATTAAGTCTAAAAGAAAACTCAGACTACGACAAATAAAATACTTTCAATAATATAACAATATTAATATAATGATGGCCCAGTGGCTAAGACTTCGACCCTTTTGAAATTTCGATGTACTTTCGAAGTTTATCTTGGACATAGTAGGCAAAAGTGAAGAAAAACATCGTGAGGAAACGTGGACTTTTAATAGCTAATGTAAGTCTGAAATAGCCAAGACAGAGGCCTGTCGGGTTCCCAGAGGCGGCCTGACACCAGAGATGGCCACATCCTCACACGAAAAGATAATCTCTGTCTAGACGGCACTAACTTCACAAAGTATTAAGATCATAATAATTTTATTGCTGAACGGCACTACATAGCTATGTATCTCACGATACAATACAACTTTGTCTTATAGTTCTGTAGCCAATTTAAGTGTAAATACGATTAATACAAAAACTTGATCTTAAAATACCTGGGTAGTAAGCAACAATTATTGAAAATACGAGCACGCCAAGCTTCTGTCGAAATCAATTGTGATCGTTGCGAATAATACCAATAAACAATATACTAGAGGCCGCGTACTGTGAAGACAAATTTTTTGAGAATCACCAACGCGTATTAAATTTCGTAGAACCCGTTTAGCTTATTGAATTGACATGCACAACCGAAATTACACGTAATCAATCTCAACCAATTTAGCATTTCGATGATTGGTTACGTCTCTTTGTTTAAAGACCACAAGCAGTATTATTTATACACGTGAGGCGATGAGGTATTTGTGAGGCGATGGTTGGAGATATACTTTGAATGATTTGCTTCATATATATTGTAAGCAGTAAGGCGTATTAGCAATAATAATAGAAGGGATAAAGGCTCCCTCAGATATGCGCAACGCGAAAGAGTTGAGACCATTCTCTCTATAGAAAATGTTCTCCAAGCTCAATTTCTATAAAAAAGGGTCGTTGCTTCGTTACTGCCTTGTCGCGTAGTCTCCGGGTACGGGAACCTTACCTAAGGGCGGTTACGTCATTTGAGTTCCGAGTTAAAAATGTTCTGAATTATGACACATTATGACGGATAGATTTCGGATGTAGTGCGTAAGCTTCCCTACAAGAAGTACTACGGCTGCTTCGAAACTGAATTTTCACGGACACGGGTCGGATGTAGTGCGCAATCGCCCTAACATTGGTGTAGCTGCATACAAAGCTCTATTCAAGCGACATTATGCGTTGCGATAGCGTCACGTAAAATGTCAAAAATGTATAGGATCGAAAAGCGACAGACACACAGACACACATATTTTGTCATTTTAGAAACTTGATACACTGAGACAAACGCCCAAGTGTACAAACGCTACTAAACCTGTAAACTTTCTTGAGTCTTAAGGCTCTTTGAGTTTAGTCGTTTTGTGTCGAACTGCTGCGGCGCCGCCGCAGCGATGCGGATGTCGTATGTGCTCCACCAGTTGAATTTTTCTCTAAAATTTATACATCAAGAGCGCAGTGCGGTGCCGGTGCCGCGCACGCACTACTGCAGGACGAGTATGTGTGCATAAAATGTATGGAAAAAATCAACTGGTCTTGCGCAGTAAGACATTCACACCGCTGCGGCGCCGCAGCAGTACGACACAAAACGTCTAAATTGAAAGAGCCCTAAGACTCAAGAACGTTTACAATTTCACAGAGAAACAACATCGAACATCGAGTTTCGTATTCATCGTAAGTTTTCGTTTAGTCTGTGAAGCTGAAAGTTTAAAACCAATCTAAACTTCACTATAATTAGGAGAACTTCAGGTTTAACCTAAAATAAGTGGTTTATAATTGCCGAGTTTTTGTAATAATTATGTGAGATTAATTAGTTTCTTGACTTTAGTTTAACTGCTTTTCTAATGCATGGTTCCTACCATTTAGAAATCTAGACTTAAGAATATTTTAAATAAAACAAAATAATTGCGAATTCCTAAATCCTATAAACTTGGAAATTTAAGAGTATTTTAAAGCCAAGAGGAATGGTCACAACTAACTAATAGAAACAAGATTCCAATTTATATACGACAAGAACACAGTCAAGCAATAAATTGTTATTGTTAATTTGTCTTTTGTCTCTGAATATTTCAAAATACAACTTGCAGCAGAAAAAGGTTTATCAGAATCTATCCTACAAGAACTCAGTCGAGAAATAAATTGTTATTGTTAAATTTTTGTTTTGTCTCTGAGTATTCAAAATAGAACTTGCAGCAGAATTGTGTTTATCAGAAACTCACTTGCATCTCATAAAATGACCGTCTACCTACTTTGTTTGTACTAGATAATTTCAGCTTTATTAAAGTTTCAATTTACTGGAAAATGTTATCAAAAGTTGATGCCTTTATTTAAAAAAAATATTTTGTTAGCCAGAGAAAGAAAGCAAGAAAACGCATTCTGTAAGCAATGGTCGAAACGCCAAAATTTCAGGGTTTGATCACGTGACATTTTGATAGCGCTTGCATGGCAATCCCATACATTTTTGACGTTTATTCTATTGCTATTTCGTAGTTTTCGTTGCCAGATAGTCACTTGTTTAAAGCAGAATTTTATATATTTTCACGTATACTTCAATTAATAAGTTTAAGCACCTACATATGAACATTATAATATTAAGTACCTATTTTATTTAACCACGCCCGTGAGTCACTAGCAGGGTCCCAATTGAAAATTAGTGCTAGGTGTCTGACGCCGATCAAATGTTGAGTTGGTAACCTTTTCGGTATCCTTGCCCGGCACAATTCTTGAAACTTGATAATACTTTTTTACTATTCTTCCCTATTACTTTGGGATTGTTGCTGTTTTGTTGTGTCTGTTTTGAGTAAATGTAATGTATTCTTATTAATATAAACAAGTGTAATCGGACCTTCAAAAACTTACCTACCATCTTACTAATTATTATTTCAGTTTCAGCGTAGTTTCGCGATTTCTTTTGGTAATTAAAACTTCGCGCTATGTTCTTTCTTCATAAAATAAAATTTCCATCAACCCGGTTGACGCCTAAAACCAACTTGGCATTATTAATTCTTACTTGTTACTTGGTTTGTTTGTGCTTTCACACAAGTTGCCACGAACTCGAACTCGAACGATGTTTTCTAGTGTGGGGCAACGTGGAATTTTAATTCAATTGCTATGGAAATGTATTGCCCGCCAGTTGCCTTCATGTATTTTACTACTGCAACAAGAGCAATACTTTTTCAAAACTCTAAAAACTGAAAGAAAATATCGGGTAGAAATCGTAATATCGTAGAACCAATATGTACTATAAAAATGGGTAATAGTATGGTGTAAAAATGGGTTGTAATCTACGATTCCTTTGCGAACGGCCAAGGAATCGTAGATTACGACCCATTTTTAATCAGAGAGATAAATCTTAACTGATTCCTATTTATGGGAACATTATAAGTAGTTCATGGAGATACGAAAAAAAATAAAAAAGGACGATGTTATCATTTTCACATCCCATGAGTCCCGATGATGTCAATCTGGTTGCAAACCAAGAGTTACGGCAAGTTGCTTTATGTTAAATTCGTATGATATCTGAGATAATTTTTTATACTTGTATGAAGACCGTAAACTATTCAAACAAAGCGCAGTAAAAAAGCGAGCTAAACTAGCTAATCTAAGTCCCATGCTTATTTATAAAAACCTCTGCACTGTTTATCAAAAATATGCAAAGCAGATTCTAAATTAAAATTCTCTATTATATAATTTAGCATCAGCTTATCAATTGCTGAATACTTTAGAGATTTTCATAAACAAGCGTGCTAGTCTGTAATTGGCTATTGGAACCCATGAACATTGAGTATGATCAAGAGTATTAATGCTAGATATTAAACCGATATTTACATTTCCCTGGTTATTGTATGAGTAGATGTAATCCCCGTTTAGCGAATTGGAAGCGAACGCTCGCGTGCAACGCTGAAATGTACGCTGTCTATTCAATACAGGTTTTGCGGTTCATTACAGCTTCAGGCTTTCATTAATGTTATGCGTAAACAGCTTTTGTGATTGATATCGTCTTGACAAGTATTATATTCGTAATCTACAAAAGATAGTAAACTGGAGTAACGGAGTAACACACATTTATTGCGAATGCCTTTCATTTTGACAATAGGGATGTTTCTTGGGTAGCCGAATGATAATTCTATTTAGTCCGTCAGTGACATTATCAAATAATATTGGACACGTACTTTTTGCTTTACCAAATCAATAAAAAATACAAAATCAAAGCGCATCAAACTTCAGGAGTGGGATTGAAACGTCACTAGGGCTGTATAAAGTATACAAGCGCTGTGATGTTTGATAATATTTATATCTTCGTCAGTTTATGTTTACGTTTTAAAAGAAAAAATACGTGTCCATTTTTTTTATTAATCTACCTGGCGGAGAAAAATCATTTTTTTTTGTAAATTACCCTATTCAACAATATTCATTGAGGTATATTGTCGAGTAGACAAATTTTTCAAACATATTTTGAAATAAAGGAAATGAAATTCTGATACTCAAATAAAACTGTATCGAAACGAAAGCCATCAGTCGAAACTAATTTATGAACTGTCAGAAAAAACATCAAAGAGTTCTCTCACAAGTTGTACCATTTTATTAAGTCAAACGTGTGCCAATTAATAAAAATAATTAAAAAACAAAAGCGGACCTTCGCATGAACAATTCTCGGTCGTTTCATAAATCGACGATCGTACACATGTATCACTGACACTAATATTTGCTGCATCCTTCTTTTAAAAATATTTACACGTGACGAAGTACGATGTGATTGCATAGACTCGCCCAGCGATTATCTTACCGCACGTGTTAAGTATTTTAACACTGGTTAGAAACAAAATACGGATAGGCGATTCTCTCGAACTGTTATTTTAAATCTCGAATTTGAATGACGCTGTCAGTTTTGAAAGATCTTGCAAACTCTAGCCTTCGACTAAATACCAATATTTGTACTATGACTCTGACTATATTCAGTATCGTAGATCCTGCATGAGCCAACTATTTTATCTTCTTTCGATAATCGCCTATTCGAGGTGAGACTTTCCTCGTGTAACTGACCCGTTGGTTAATTACATCGAGGATCGCGACATTGCGCGACAGGCTTTGCCGAACAAGTCCATTCATACGTTTGATGTTACTACATACTACAAAACAACTAGCAACTTGACTAGCAATTGACTAGCTATTGGTACACTATTAAGGCTCAAGCTCGCACTTAGCAAGCAATTAAGTTTAACTGTAATTTTTACTGTGCATTTTTGCTATGTAGTGATGGTTATTACTAATTAGTAATTGTTGCAATAAATATTTTCGGTTCGACGCATGGCTGCAAAGCAAAACATTGAAGGAATTGTATTTAAAATTTTTTAACTGCTAATTTACACGTTATCGCTTAAGAATTTAATTTTCGGGTTCATTTGAAGTCTTAGATGAACTTTTTATTATTGAAATTATGATGACATGAAAAAATGATCATTATGAGGTAAAACGAGAAAAATATGACAACCTATCCGACTCGAAGGACCACGGAATGTTCCAAAATTAAATAAGAAGCCTTCATTTCATATTTATATGAACACAGTTTTTATTTTTATTTGTTTGCCAACCCTGATCTTTACTACAATAACAAATTGCCCTCCAATGCGTTAAATCAGCTGGTGTAATGATCGACGGCGGTCGTCCGTCTATGAATGACGTAATGGTCAGATAAATCTATTGTCAGAGGAGGGCGATGTTCTATGAGGTGTGACTAGCGTGGGCCATTATGGGAAAGCAGTGGGCATGGTGGTTATAGAGACAGAAGACACTAAATATGAATGGATAACTTTTACAAGCTTGTATTGAACTTGCCTTGTTGTTTAGTTATGTGTCGGTCAAATCTTGTAAACTGAATTTCGAAACAGTTATCCGCGACATTCAGTTCCATTGGCAGATTCGATTCAGATTCCATTCAGTTCCGGATTGTGTTAGCAGCGACTTGCAGATAAAAGTGTTTTCTCGGTTCGTGACAATTTTAAAATACTTGATTTATAGTATTTTTTTTGCGCGTTTTTACAGTTGCATTGTACCAAATTGTGTTACATTACAAATTTAAATAATCGAGTGACATGCCTCTGATATTGAAAACCGCGCCATCTATTGGGCTTAATTTTTAGATGATCCGTTCACATAATCTTTGAAATGTGAATCAAGTGCCCAATATTCTTCAATGTTGTGCTTAGGAGAGTTGATTAAAAAAGAACATACTATTTTCATGATAAATTCTAGAAAATGTTAATTTTACACACAATTCAATTACAAATCGATGGTTATCGCGCCATCTGGTGACAATTATTTGAACCAAAATTTCTTTGTTAGCGATGGGACTCCGTGGTTTAGAACAAGACCGATCGATGTAGCGACACTTGGGAGCGGCCTATGTTCAATAGTAAGCATCTTTTATCTAAAATGATACTGGCGGTGGTGGTGATGAAGGTAGTATACCTCACCTCGCAAACCTAAAGTAATTATTCATATTTGCTTAAATAGTTTGCAGTTATTTGTTTATTATATGTTTGTTTGCAGTAATCTCTGGGAGTCCTGATTTAAATTACGATATTTATGTCACTGGTAGAAAACCTAAACTATCTATATTGAGAAAAAACTTTTATAAATCTAATTATTCAATCATAAATTATCAATACCAAAATGTAGACGATAATAATACACTAAAACGAAAAAGCATTTAATGTTTTTGTAAACGTAAACAATCAGGTAGGTAGGTGTTCTAAATATATAATACCAATAGTCTTCAATCAACCAAAATATTTACCTAACCTAACCTAACAAACAATATTATAAATACCTATAGCGAAAATATGCATCATCACTAGATATTAGATTAAATATAATATACAATTTCCGCTGAAAACGAACGAATATGCAAATGCATATAATCCGGTCTCTAGAAATTATCATGCCTACTACAAATTATGTTGGACTAACCCAAAAACCCTTGGGTAATTTGGAATATAATGTGTTAACTATATTTCTCTAATTTTATCCTCAAGGTTTAGGTAAAGGTAAATGTAGGTAAATTACCTACCTACAAACACGATTGGTTGTAGGCCGGTGAAGGCAGATAGTGAAAAGGAAAACTTTGCCATTAATGCAAATCAATAATAATAATGTTATATGTATAATGTTTATGTGTGCGTCGAAGGCTTAATCCAAAACGTCTTGTAATAAAATTGTTATTTCATGGACTGGACAATACAACCGCACTATTCCCAAACCACTGCTACTCCTGAAAGCCAGTATCAACAGTGACGACCACCAGAAAAGCGCCGAGGAAATGAAGCTCGACGAAGTCCCGGAGAACGAATTTAACTGTCTTGGATCCCGCAATGAAATTAATCAGAAAAGAATAGTGGAGGAGAAGGAAAAAAAACCAAATTTCCACTTCCCTCCATATCAAGCAGGAGACAGAACAAACAAGACCAATAGGCACAAAGGGTCGTTTACAGTTGCCTAGCACCACGGATAAAAATTAGCTTTAAAATTAATGGGTTCTAACACTGTGAGCAATTCCATAATTTCCATCCATATTTGATTCCAATAATAGGTATGGCAAAAACGCTTGAACGCACGGAAATTATTTCATGGACTCTTTGCAAATGCATCCTGTATACGACTGCTTCTATAATAGTATGAACAACCATCTCACGAAGGCCGATGAATCGTAATAAAATCACCCGCCTTCGTGATATAGAACAACTTATACCAGGTTTTTTCTGTCCTACTGCAGGACAAGACCTCTTCTCATACAGAGAAGACGCGAGCATTAACCACCACGCTCGCTCAATGATCAACTGCTTCTTTACCTACCTATAAGTTTTCATTATGATCAGCACTCCAATAATGTACCACACATTCTATTATTTTGGTGACCATCCAAAAATTTTGAAGGAAATTCGTACTGAAGAAAGATCGTCAAAAATGCATTGAATTTTGTTAAATGCTCAATAGAAAAGGTTTGCCTTTACATGTTACGCAATTACCCCATTATTTTTATGACGTGAGTGATGAATTTCACAAATGTTTAACAGTTAGAACATTCCTATTGTTATATATCTTGCTATTTTTACAATTCTGCACGTCCAAAAAAAATTAACATTGTCTACAGCCTTATGAAATATGTTTTCAAAAAGAAGCCAACTCATTTAACCCCATATAGGTATTCGAAAACTAAATAAAAATAGATGTAAACATAATTCTCGCAATACAGATAAAAGGTAATTAAAGTTAGTTCTAAAGTAAAAGTATGCTGCAAATATAAGCGACGCGTATTTCACAGAATTTCACTATGCACAGTCTGTACTGTTGTGAATGTACATTTATTTGTAAGCAAGTTTACACAACAGTTCAGACTATTTTACACGGCTTTCCTAGAAGGAAGCTTCAAGTGTCTGAGCTATGTCTGCGGCACTTACCCTTGATTTTTGAATTAGGAATTGGAAGCATAGTGTTTGTCAAACTTTACACAAATGAATGAAATTTTGTTAAAAAAAATAGGTAGTGCAAGTTAAAAAAAAATGTTTTTGTTTATTATGAAAGCAATAATTAAAAACAAATTTTAAACAAAGATTAAAAAAAAGTTTTCGCTACATATTTTTATTAAATTATTTTTGTGTAAGTTTGTCCTTATATTATTAAAAGGCTTGTGTGTGAAAATATAGTTTACCTTATATTTTTTAGAACAGAATGTGAACACTTCACAATGAGATTAATGTTATTGCACTAGTGAAATAAAATAATAAAGCTGCCAAAAATTAATTGCACGAATTTTTGTGCCTATTTTTTTTTGATGATATCCCATTTTTCGTATAGGGAATTCGGTCCTAGTATACTTCAAAATTTTCATTCAATAATGTGTAAGTTTTACTTTTCAGCCTGAAGAGTTTTAAAAAGTTCAAAGTTACAAGAAAACTTTTTGCCAACATCAATAAAATAATAATAATTTACTAAAACAGTGCCATGTAATTTATTTCGAAAAAGTAAGAAAGTCCACTTGTTCCAACGTTACCACATCATACGTCAAAATCAATTCAATTTCAAATTTACCTCCTATTTCGCGGCGACCTGGCAACGTCGCGAAAGGTACGCTGTCAGCGAGCGCGCAAGCATTTAACTGTTCGTACATGTAACGCGCAACTGTCGGGCGGCCGACATCTGAGGGGCGCTATGCGACGTTGCCACGCCTCCGAATACTAACCCACCAATGACACGTGCGCACGCTCCGAATGTGATTTGAATTCCAAACTTTTGTACTGTATTAGCGTCTCTTTCATTTTTAGATTAATCGCGTAGGTATGAGTGGGATGAACAATTTGAGTTCGGGAGCCCTGTTCGATATTTCGTTTTGGCCACAGTTTGAAAGTGGCTTATCTTATACGATTAGATATCGTATTTTGAGCTTAATTTTTTGATGAATACGGGACATTGCAACTGGTTGCGTCTTAAAAGTTTAAGTAAGTTATTGAATAAAGCGTAACACAAGTAAAGTTACTGTAAATACAGCTACGGTTTGCGATGGAGGATCGATTATTTAAAAAAACAGGAGCCTTCAAGACGTCGCCCGCCGTATTTAGGCTCGTTCGAAGGAAAAATTTTGTTTGTTAATGGATAATTTCTTATTTAGGTAATATCTTGTAGGTAAGACTCTCACGAAGTGATTATTTTTCAAACTGCTTTTATCTTTGGTAAAATATTTTGCAATGAGCTTCTGATAAAAATATTTTATCATTTGAAGCGTTATAATATTTGCGAATTCTAAAATTATTATAATAATACCTACACTCACCATTAACTATTTAACCACACCTCAATAATTGAAAAGTGATCACAGTAATATTAAAATCTTGTTATATTGTTTTTTTACTTATAATCTGCTTCATTGTTTATATTATCATTAATGTTACATTTAACCCTTATTCAAATAAAGGTATATATATTACCACATCGTGTTTTTTTAAATAATGCACTCTAACTTTTAATACGGTAACACTAAAGGTATAAATATCACATATTTATAATCTATAATAATTTGTTTATCTATTTTATTTCATTTGACAACCTCTCAACGTCATTTGTCACTGTAAGGTAATGTCAAAGTTGACTCAACGGTTTTGTTGTGAAAAAAGTCGAGTTTTTGGCGGGTGTTTTCAGAAATTTTAAAAGTTTGTTCAAGAAAAAATCTGGTAAGTACTTTTTCGACGCAAATTCCAAAACTATAACATATTTTGACTAATCTCACGTGTTAGCAGCATTTGCAATTGACTAATTCATATAATTTAGATGTTTCAAATATGTGGTAAATATCTTACCCTTGTCCGATCCCACTTTGAAAAATATCAGATTATCTATATAAAAATCGGTTGTCTTTTTGTATATTTTTTTTGGACTGCAAAAAGCTAAATAAATATTTTGAGAAGTTCATATAAAGTTCTTACGTAACGTGTCAATTAATACTTTGTTTATTTCAGATATTCAATATGATTAGATTGTAAGAACACCATTAATATAAGCAATACTATAAGATAGGTAATATGCAATACTTACTAATAAAAAAATATTAAAAAAATAAAATGTTTCATTTCCAAAATATAAAATAAATATTATAAGTAGAACCAAGAGGAAGTCACTAGTCAAGAAACGAAAATTAAACCGTAACGGACAATGGTAACAATTTTACCACCAACATCAAAAATTTTGTAGTCATGAACGGATAATGGTAAATTATTTACCACCAGAAAAACTACCCCATCCCCTATTCTTTTTTAAATTTTGTTTTAAAATATGAAATCAGTGACCCTCAATTACCTAAAATACAATGCAACCTTAAAAAAAAAATGCATACCGGCTCGCGTTTGTTTAAGGGTTAAACTACATGGCTAGATTTAAATTTAAATTAATAAGTTCCCAACAATTTAAATTAAAAAAAAAACAGTTATTAGGTACTATACTTACTAGGTATTTAAAAACAAAATTTTTCACCCACGATGACAACTTAAACTCTAATATAGCTTACAAAACTTTAAAAAATAAATTTTCAATATAACAAAGGCTCTCCATACACACATACACACACCTACCTATAGGTACCTACACAAAAAATATAATACACAAACACCTCCAAAATGGCTCACAAAACAATTCAAAATTTAATTTTCAAAAAAAGAATAACGCTGTTCCATACTCACATCTACATAAACAAGAGAAAACTACCCAGTACACACCCACCTACCTATCACATGTCGAAAACTACTCAAAGCGCAGTTAGTGTAACTGTAGCCGCCCGCTTTGAATTCTCTCCGTTCGCTGTTTGACTCTGAAGTCGTCACAATTTACCTCTGCATCCGATAGAGGGCGAAACTGGACACATCTCGCCATTTTCCAGACTGAAAAGAAATCCATAGTTACTAAATATGTTGGCGATGTTGAGTACTTAGTGTTGTCATCTCCCATAATTTGGACAGAATAGGTATATGTACTATGCCATAATCGAATTAACCCACGTTTTGTTTTTTTTTCACTGTACATTATAACTATGATATCGACAACTGCTACCTAAATGGGACTTAAAAACAAGCGATATGTACTGTTGGTGTGCACCAACAGTACATATCGCTTGTTTGCTCCACCTAACTCCTCGAGGAATACATAAGTGTGATATTATCTTACGTTTAGGGATTCCAGAAATTTATTAACATATATACAATTGAATATTCTAAAATAAAAACAAACCTATATACAAATACAAAAGGGAGACGGAAAAGAGCTCATTGTGCATCAAAAAATTCGTCCACATCGATGTCGTTTTGGTTCTATGTTGCAAATAAACATTCACAAAGGACCAAAATATTGTAACTGGTAATTTTGTCAATTAAAAGTAAATGCCAATTAGAAACAGATAAGTATCTAAAGTTAATGCTGGCATTTACGAATCAAACGTTTCAGAACTTTTGAGAAGGGATCGACCCCTCACGAAGTCACGAATCCTTGACAACGGCCTTGCGTACAATTCCAAATTTACTTCAAGCGTAACCCATCTACGCATTCCGCTTCCTACTCGTATTTTAATATCAGCCAGTTATCCAAAAAACACATAAAAAATTACGGTCCTCGTAAACACTGTGGAATTATTTTTATGTATTTTTGACTAATCTTATCAAAATGGTATAAAATTTTACGAGGATTATTTTGGGTTTAAGGGTGGGTGCCCAAGAGGGGGAGTCGCGTGCACGGGTCGACGCTCAAGCCCGCGGGCAGCCGTGTGTAGTACGGCTCGGGTTAAAGTGCCTATAGATGTCTGTGTAGATAGGTATTTTATGTTATGTCTACGGCTGAGTGCGGAAGTTCGGTTCTCGATTTTTATTCACTATATTTTCAAATTTTTTGTGGCTATTTTTAACAAGCAAAAATTAAAATTTGTCTAGACGATGCGTTTTGATAAGATTTACGAGGCGAATGTAAAATAATTTTTATAATCAAAGTAGGTAGTACCTAACATTGACAAAACATAAAATTATGGATTTTGACTGGTTGTGAAGGTAGTCCTAATGTCAATGTGTAAGATAACATGTTCTGCTTCAACCAGTACCTTAATAACAATTACTAGATATGATTGGTCACTAAATAGAAGCATTTTATTATATTAATAGCGTCTATCATCAGCCAGCGGCTTCGCCCGCGGAGTGGCGAAAATTATCCCTAGGGAACGTATTCCCGCGATAAAATGTATCCTATGGGCTATTTCTGAGTAGGAATATAGACTCACTAAGATGCAGTTAGCCAACGTGGTTTGCTGAAAATTATCCCTATAGGGAACGTATTCCCGCGATAAAATGTATCCTATGGGCTATTTCTGAGTAGAAATATAGACTCACTAAGATGCAGTTAGCCAACGTGGCTTGCTGAAAATTATCCCTAGGGAACGTATTCCCGCGATAAAATGTATCCTATGGACTATTTCTGAGTAGGAATATAGACTCACTAAGATGCAGTTAGCCAACGTGGCTTGCTGAAAATTATCCCTAGGCAACGTATTCCCGCGATAAAATGTATCCTATGTGCTATTTCTGAGTAGGAATATAGACTCACTAAGATGCAGTTAGCCAACGTGGCTTGCTGAAAATTATCCCTAGGGAACGTATTCCCGCGATAAAATTTATCCTATGTGCTATTTCTGAGTAGGAATATAGACTCACTAAGATGCAGTTAGCCAACGTGGCTTGCTGAAAATTATCCCTAGGGAACGTATTCCCGCGATAAAATTTATCCTATGTGCTATTTCTGAGTAGGAATATAGACTCACTAAGATGCACTGAACCAACGTGGCTTGCTGAAAGAATCACAATCGGGGATATACTTAACCTTATCTAGGGATTGAACATCCACTTAGCGCTTTACGTGTTACTGTACGTTTTTAAGCAACCAATCGTGTTCCATTTGATAATCAAGCCAAAAACTATACAAGGAATAGTTCTTTCTAATTGGACCAAGGAACCAAGGTTACCGACTTAGCCCCAAAAATTGCCAAACCTAAGTGGCAGTGGGCTGGGCACATAGCTCGCAGAACGGATGGCCGTTGGGGCCGAATAGTTCTGGAGTGGCGACCGCGTACCGGAAGACGCAGCGTTAGAAGACCTCCCTCTTGGTGGAGCGACGACCTGGGCAAGGCTGCGGGAGTCCGGAAGTTGAGAAACGCACACGAACCATCAGTTTGGTGACGTTTGGGGGAGGTCTATGTCCAGCAGTGGACGTCTTTCGGCTTAAATGATGATGATGAAGGACCTTCCACATAGCACTGTGTCAGCCAATTCGCAACACATTTTCTTTTGAAGTAACTAAAGAACAATGTGTATGACAGGGGCTGAAGCTACCTATATAGCTACGGGAGAACTTAGTATACAGTTAGATATATCACTTCTTTTACTAACTGTTATCAAGAACTCGGCTTCTCGACTCAGGTTTCACAATTATCTTTTGGATGGGATAGCTCCTTTACTCTTTTTAAAACTTTAAGTTTTGGCTTCTTTTTTTAAAATGCCTAACATGGTGTGAGGGTCTAAAGAAATGGCACTCTATTAGGAACAACGATGATCAAAAAGACAAAAATGTATGGGGTTGACAAGCGCTATCGATATGTATCAGAAGACCTAGACAAGTGACATTCTATCATCGAAAGCGTGTAGATAGCGGTTGTCAAAAAGACAATATTGTATGGGTTTGACGAGCGATATCGAAAAATCACGTGATCAATCCCTTACATTTTGACTTTTCGACTATCGCCAAAACTGACATCGAATGATACTTGTCTAAGCTCCATTTGAAATAACATGAGACATGTTTCTAAATTTTTTTACAGCCCGTTCAACCGTTTTTGAGTTCTATCCCGTAAACATAAGGATGACACAAAAAGCGTAAACCTGTTACCAAAACCAACTGTTTACTACAGCTACCATTTGTCATATTACCAACTCAATAGAAGTCAAAATCGGTTGAACGGGATGTAAAATGGGCTAATTTAAACGTCTAATGTTACTGCAAATGGAGTATAGGGCCTCTGATCAAATCAACCGACAATAGCTATCACTAGAATGTCATTTTGTTTGGGCCCCCTTTTCCTTCCTCTCTTTTCTAATCCCCCAGTCAGAATACACCACATTTCACATTTTTCTCCTTTTCCTCGGCCGCCCAATGCAGTCCGTGTAAAAAATACAATTCCGAAATACTTCCAAAAACAAAAAAACACTGGAACACATCCTCCGTTTATTCAATACGGTCTGTCTATAAAATCGAGCAATTTAATGACACGTTCTCACTTTGGGCAAGCTAGGGTGCGTGAGGGCGTTTGCACCTGTTCGACAGTTATTGGACAGGCCTGCAGGCATAGGGTTGCCGAAATATGAATTATTAATTAAAATATTATTTACGGCATTGACGTCAGCAGCAGACAACCACTGGTAAGTGGTTTTATTCATTATCGTGTAAGTAGATGAGGATGATAATTATTATACAGAAAATTTTGATATGTACGTTTGTAAAGGATAAACTCTAGAAACACTGATTCGTTTATGAAAATAGTGTCATTGATAGAATACTACATTATCGCTAAGGGTCATTGGATAGTTTTGTTCTGGAAAAATGCAATGTTTCGATGCGATGGAAGTTAATTAGTTGAAAAAAGGAAAAGTTAGTGTTGAATAAAAGCACTAATCCACGTGTTTCTTACCAGGGTAAAAAAAAAACTCATATTTTGTTACTGAACCTCTAAAATAGCATATAACGAGTTCACTGGAAGACCATTAAAAATATACTGTTGCTCAGATTTTGAGACGAGAAAATTTTCTTGTGTCAAAAACTCAGCAATAGTGTAATTTGAGTAAATTTCCGGAACAGGATGAAGAATTGCAGATATATTCTGAAAGAAATATAAAATTTTCTGTCTTTACAGTATTAGTGCAAAAGTCTACACGAAAAGATGGAGTCCCTTTAAAAATGAAAGAGATATGTTTTCAAAGGAGAAGAAGAAGAAGCTTTGTAAGCTTCTTCATTCGTGTTCCAAAGTTTTAAAGGACAGTTCAAATTACTTTTTAATGCCATTTTAATTGTTTCCATGAAGTCCCATACAGATAAAGCTTGTATAGTACATTTACTAATGAAGAAACTTAAGTACTCCAGCACTATAATAGCGTGGTTTACTTGCATTCATTGCTTTTAAAGTTCAAAAATTCGTCTACTCGACAGCGTAAAATACGCAATGAATACTGTTGAATTGACAAAAATGAAAAAGATTGCGATCGATATAATGAAATTATATGTTAAATATTTGGGCTCTTTAACTCGCATTTTGTATCGGACTTACTGCCAGCCCTATATCGTCATAATTGAAAAACGAAACTTTTCCCAATCCAAAATGTTAGCACTGCGATTGGTTTTAAAGAATCTGGTCTATCACTACTTCAATTGGTATAATCTTAACTAATATAATAAATGCGAATGTGAGGTTGTTTGATTGTTTGTTATGCTTAAACCGCTGAACCAATTTTGGTAAGAGATAGCTTGAAAGCTAGAAAGAGTTTTGAGCCTGGATGTGAATTCCCCTGGGATAGCCGCTGGAAGAAGCTACTTACTTATTAGCTGCGTATTACTAATCTTACTATATATAACACCCATATTATAAAGGCGAAAGTTTGTGAGTGTGTGTGTGTTTGTATGTTTGTTACTCAATGACGCCAGAACGGCTGAACGGATCTGCATGAAAATGTGCTGGTATAATGTTCCCTTGAGATGACAAACCTCTTTTTACGCGGGCGAAACCGCTGGCAGAAGCTAGTATTTACCCGACTGCCGAAGGAGGATTTAAACAAGAAGAAAATCATGCTGTGTGTCGGAGGTTACATCTGGTTTTGGTCAGCCAACTCGCGAATATGTATCCTCCGACTGCAAAGCATGATTTCTTCTTGTTTACGTCTTTTTTATATTTTGGACATCGCAACGGACTTTGTATTGTTCTCACGAATAGAACGATAAACGGGAAAGGTTTATATATATATATTTAATTAGTTTGTCCTGTGCAGACCCGGGACGGGTCGCTAGGACCTTATAAATGAAAATTCAACATTTCCCAAGATTTCTATTCAAAAAATTTCGCAATATCGAGCAACACGAGCTAGAACAATGGAACATCAAGACTGTAAAGGGTACAGTTCTCATTTCACTAAGAGCATTTTAGAGCGCGCTAGAAAATTAGAACATCCTAAATCGAATGAGCTAAGCCGTCATCATTATAATAAAGATTTAATTTTCTTAAGCCCACTTGCACGAAAAACTTATATCAGAGTAAGTTGCTAACAAGAAGTTAAATTAACATTTTGCCATTTTTATCAACTATTTACGACCTTACCAATAATAATTTAGGGATAGACTCTAAATTCTTATTATTTTACAAATATTTGGTAACAATATAGCCCCGTATATGTTACGACAATAACTACGCCACTGAAATTAAATAGTTTTAACAAGGCGACTTTATCAGCATCCGATTCACATTTTACAAATTCAATTAATTCAATTTCGATTGGATTGGTAACAAAATTCGCTATGGTGTGATAGTCGGATTATGCACGCATTGCTTGCGTGTATTACAAGTCCCCATGATTGAATGGATTTAAGACGACGACTGTCGCCAACGACGTTGAGAAAACAATATGCGCACTCGTTTCACACCCGCGTTACCTAAAACTCATTAGTTTTGTGTACTTTACTTATTATTCTGTGACTTAAAAAAACCTCTTATCAAAGTTTAGATAGTTAAATTGTCATTGAGATGGTAACAATTTCATTAAAATACGCCCGGCGGTTTTGGAGCGATTCGCGTTTTTTTTACCGTGTTAGACATAACTTTACAAATTCGTTACACTATGTTATAGGTATAGTACTCAAAATTTTCTTGGATAAATTTATTAAGAAAATTGTCTAATGTAACACATATTTTTTCCAAAAAAATACGACTAGCCGTTTAGACGTGATTCTCATTTTAAAATCAGCTATAGGGGGTATCTGCACCCCAACCTGATGAAATTAAAATCCGATTATCAAAAATTTTAAAGTTTTTCGTCGTGGTAGTAACTAATTATTCACTTGTAGCGATCACCTTTGCTCAGTATTTATATTAAAAGCCAGCTTTTTTTATTTTTTTTTTATTTTTTATAGGGTCGCGTTTGATCACTATCTCGCCTGATGTTAAGTGATGATGTGGTCGAAGGTGAAGCACGCTTGCCTAGAAGTAGCTTTGATATAAAACCTCGTGATGTAATTAAGGTAGGTAGGTACTAGTTTCAAGTCTAGTTTTCGCATTTCAGTAATTTATTTTCATCACAACTCCGAAACGAAATTCTAAGTACCAATAATTTCGCTATAGAGCATAAAATCGTACTTAACGTTCTTCATGTTTATTAATTTTTAATAAAGGGAAAGTACCTACACATAAAAAAGGCGCTGCTTGTTTCTAGAGAAATTTCTTCCAGCAGACCTACAACAGGAGAATCAGATAAGAAACATAGACAAAGTGTGTATAAGTTCAAAGTAAAAGACTATTAAACTAAACTAATAAAAATAGAATAAATACAATTACAATAAGTGCCTAAATATAATTATTACACTTATATATATATTTTATATAGCTATATGTAGTTATATAATATAATATAATCGCACTAATATTTTAAAAGCGTTAGTTTTGTGAGTGTGCGTGTGTGTTTGTATGTTTGTTAATTCTTCACGTTCAAACGGCTGGACGGATCTGGATGAAATTTGGCACAGGTATAGCTTATAGTCAGGACATGGGATACTTTTGATCCCGGGAATATGTTCCCTCGTGATAATTCTCGTCTATCACGCGGGCGAAGTCGCTGGCAGAAGCTAGTTATATATATTGATAAAAAAAAACATAATTATCTTTGTTTTCTATCTCTAATAATCATGTTAGTTTCATGTTCAGAAGAGCTACCTCCTTGTAACACAATACCTAATAATAAAGTCTAAGTACCTGTATAACATGCCCTTTACGTATCTTCAGACTTAACTTAGTGTGGAGTTTTTACACAGAAGTGTTCGAGTTTCCAATGAATTCGATCAAAAGATACCTCTAATTGATGTGACGTTAAGCACTTTGTTTGTATAAAAAATTAAATGTTAGAAGCAGGTGTCGTCGGCACCACTACAAGAAACGTCTGTATGATTTGATTAATATCACAAATTATATTAGTATACATGGCTTTGCGGAACCTATTTATTATTTTCTTGTTTTTATTAAGTCCCGCCTTAGGGGTACCCCATTTATGTCTGTTTTTAGTGCAGACCTGTGTCATAATTTCATGTATACGGAATTATCTGGGACAGGATGGTGTTCAGTGCATTAGATATTATTTCTAACTGACTTACCAAAAAGGATTAAGTCCTATATTCGACTTTATGTTAGTTTTTTTAATGTATTTTCACCGATATTTCCGTCAATTGTGGACCGATTTTGAAAATACTTTTTTTGTGTGTAAGACTATGTTTCGAAATTGGACCCATTTTAATTTGATTCTTCTTGACTTCGAAGATATACAACAGAATTTCTTAATAAATAAGGCAAATCTCTCGGAAGATATACAACAGAATTCTTCAATAAATAACGGCAAATCTCGCGGGATTGCTGCAATCGCATGTCTGTTTATTGTTTATACCATTTCATATAATAACATCACGCCGGTACGCTCTGAAGGGGTACGCAGATGTGTACAGTTCACCTTTTTACACTCTCATTTCACCCGTTATTTTCAGTTTCATTATGTTCGGGTAATCTTTTCTAGCATTATAGGTACCTTACTAAACTATTTACTTATTAGTTAGGTACTTACAAAAAAAAAGTGAAAAAAAAAAAAATCTTTTATACAAAACAATACTACCGACATCCAAATATGAAAACTACAAAGTAAAAATAAATTTATTTTTGGAAGTCGGTGTCCATAACGCAAAAAAATGGTACCTACCAAAGCCACCGACTTCTAAAAATAAAGTTATTTTTCAGTTTGTCATTTTCTTATTTGGAAGTCGGTAGAGTTTGTTTTTTGTAAAACGTTTTTTTTTTACTTTTCACCCTTTTTAAGTCAGCCTTTGGTTATTAATTAGACACCTTCTGAACATCGCGTTAAAGTTCTAGAAGTAGCTTATTAACAGAATTTTAAATGAATGGAAGTTAATGGCTTTCTAGAACTTTGCCTGGTCTTACAATGTGTCTAACACTACGAGACCAGAGTTCAGATTTAGTTCGTCATACATTTAGGTACATTTATCTGGGACGCATGTTCAAGAAAACTTTATTTTACAAGGTATTTCGTTTCCTTTGACGGCAAAAGTATAATATCCTGCGTCTCATAGTAGATATCCTAGTTTTTCCAGGGGCCACCAAATGGCGGACCGCGCCGACCTATTTTGTGTAGATCTTAAGTAAATTTATAGCCTGCATCAACTTTTGTCCAAATTTCGGACGGATAGTTCAAAGCAAAAAATTACACTTCACATTCATATTTGAAGATTGTTTTTTTTCGAATAAGTCTTAGAGGTACTTTCGAATATACAAACAAAAAAAAAATATGACTCTAGTTGCAAATTCGCAAGCGTCAGTAGATCTCAACGGAGAAGAATATGCAAGAAACTCTACGGACACTCTTTTCCATCAGTTTCAATTACAAGTTTTTGGTTGCATCATTCTTGTTGAAAAAAAATACATATATGTGAGAACGATGCAAAAAGACGTGCTCGTAAAAGCGTCTAGAGTAACAAAAATTTTAACAAAAAAATGCAATAACAGGCCGAGACAGCTAAGTTATGACCAATCCCAACTGATGGCGCCCGTTCACGAACATGACGCATGGATCGGCACCACTCACCAACCATCTTTAAGGGAACCGAATGATCCAACACATGTACCACCATCAGAGAGAAATTAAAGAGAGCATGACAAACTCAACTGCCAAGGCACAAAGAAGTCAACGAACGGCACATAGGTACAGTCATTGTAGATCTACAGTCGGAACATAATACTCACACATGTGCAGTTATATAATACTATAAGAAATTGCGTTTATACAGTACAAATATATTCATACAGTCTTCAGCAGATCCAACAATACTTCAAAACTTTTCTGCCCATCACTAATTATTTTTGCGCGCTAGTGGCTGCGGAGCAGGACCAGCATTTAGCCAAGCATTTTTATCAGCGATGTAATCCCCCAACTTAAAATATGCTTGCCTGCATAGTGTGTGTTTTATACAAGTTTTAAATTTCGTCTCATTCAGTTCTAGAATGTGGGGAGGTATTTCATTGTAATATTTTATACAGTACCTCATAAAAGATGATGCTACTTTAGCCAGCCTGAAACCTGGTTGAATTAATTGGTTACACAATTGGTTGGTGAAAAATGTGGAAATGAAATGAAAAATTTGGTGAAACAATTTTAACAAAAGTAAATGCACGTGTCGATGCAAAGACCGGGGTTGGGTTGTTGGCCAAACCTTACGGACCGCGAAGGGCATATAATTTTTAAGGAGCTGACCCCAAATGAAAGTAATTGGTGACCCCTGTCCTATACCATTAGAATGGACTATAAATCCAATTTTCTCTGAGCTTGCTTGCTTGAAAAATTTCAAAATTGCCTTCTTCTCTCACAGGGAGGTGGCCTGTCTGTAAGCAGCGTAAGGCTAATCTATATACTTATGTAATATTATAAAGCAGAAGAGTTTTTTTGTTTGAACGCGCTAATCTCAGGAATACTGGTTGGAATTGAAAAATTCTTTTTGTGTTGGATAGACCATTTATCGAGGAAGGTTATAGGCTATATAACATCACGCTACGACCAATAGGAGCGGAGTATAAATGAAAAATGTTGCAAGAACGGGGAAAAATATTCCTTTTTGAGACCTTTCGTTGCGTGCGCTGCGTAAGCGGTTAAAGTTACGCAACATTCATGTATGTAGGATAGGTAGCTAGTTGACGGGAGTGAAACCGCGTGGGACAGCTAGTCTTAACTAATATTAAAAAGAGAGCACGAATCTTGAGAGTTTTTTTCTACGTGTAGTGTAATCTGGAACCACCACTCCTATTTGAAAAAATCTTTCACTATTTGAAAGATACATTATTCCAGATGGTTAAAGACTTTAAAATATTATGATCCAGGCAAAGCCGGGGCGGGCCACTAGTACTATAATACTTTTATTGTCTCCGTTGTCCTTTTTAAGTTGATAACTATAGGTTAGCATAGCCTTAAACTATAGAAGCCAATTCGATATATCTTAATAGTATTAAACTAACTGACCTTATATTAATAGTATTATTAACGTACCAATAAAAAATGCAACGTTAGTAACTTCGATATGAATTATGACTGCACGTCTATTGTTTTTATAATGTAGTACTCGCGTAGCTACGATAACACTTTCTAATTAAAATTTATATCGACCAGTAGTACTCTTAATAAAAAGTGAGAAAAGTGTGTTTGTTGCACGGAATACATACATTTAACATAATGTTGCTTTGTTTTGTTTCTGTGGTAATGCGAGACGGTTTTTTTGTAGTAGTGTATGAACATGGTTAGAACAAGGAATATGACAGCCGCTTAGGCACAAGGCGTCGAGATGTCTCCTTGGCCATTGATAGAGAGGGAATTGTCAAAAAAACAGATAAACCTAGCGAGTCAGTCAGTGTTACAGTTTAATGTAATTTTTATTGTGTAACCAAAATTAATTTAAGCTTTATTACAGAAATATTTCAACTTTACTCGGTTATGCCCCTAAAGTTAAAGGGGAAAATCTACAAGTCCGTGATTAGACCTGTCGTACTGTATGGATCAGAATGTTGGGCTGTGAAAAAGATGGATGAAAAGAGATTGCATGTAGCAGAGATGAAAATGTTGAGATGGATGTGTGGAGTGACGAGAATGGATAAAGTGAGAAATGAGTATATTAGAGGAAGTTTGAAAGTGGCGTCAGTGACAGAAAAGTTGAAAGGAAACCGTTTGTCCTGGTATGGTCATATGATGAGGAGGGATGAAACG
The DNA here is from genome assembly GCA_947562075.1 of Orthosia gracilis. Taxonomy (NCBI): domain Eukaryota; kingdom Metazoa; phylum Arthropoda; class Insecta; order Lepidoptera; family Noctuidae; genus Orthosia; species Orthosia gracilis. The sequence goes on from OX387268.1 coordinate 9,091,729, forward strand.
CATGTTACTAAAAGAGTTATGAATATAAATGTAGATGGATGGAGAGGGAGGGGACGGCCAAAGAAAAGATGGATGGACTGTGTGAGGAGTGATATGAAAGAAAAGGGAGTCAGTGATAGCGTGACGGTGGACAGGATGGTATGGAAGAAGAAAACGTGTTGCGCCGACCCCAAGTAACATGGGACAAGGGCAGGAAGAAGAAGAAGAAGAAGATATTAAATCAGTTGTGGATAATATAACTTCTTCTACAAAAACAAGCCATTTGAGTGTTAGGAGAGTAAGACTATACTTTTGACCCTTGACTGTACATTAAGGGTCTGCCACCGCTTTAATGCCGTAAAACGGTTACTTTCTATAGCATATTCCTAAGTAATGGCTTGGTTAAAAGGTTTGAAAAAAATATACATTTATTATTGACTCATGTACATTATTTTTTAAACAAGATTTTTTCGTGTAACTCATAGATTTACTTAAAAAAAATTATGAACTACACAATATTTTTCCGCAACTTTTGGATACTCCTCCAATACGACTTGGGATGTTTAAAAATATTTGAACACAGAAAAAATTTCGGCTGCAATTTCTTCATAACTGAAATAGCATGTAAATCAAATAATATTTTGCAAACAAAACTGTTCAAAAGGAGGTTCAATATTGATATTTTGGCATCGAGCGGGCGCGCGGCCAGTACTGCGTTTACATTGGGGCGTATATAGGTATTGCCTTAATTTAATTTTGTATTTACGCCATCAGCGGAGTGACGCTTGCCGTTGCGATTCGCGGTACTTGTTGATGCATTTTTTACATCGTTAAAGGGTGTGTGTCTTTCTAGGGCGTCCCCTCCCGGTATTTCCATTCACGACTGCCTTGAAATACCTTTCGTTAGTCACCTTTCATTCATCCTCTCAACCTGGTCAAACCATCTTAACATACTCTTTTCAATTTTAGTCACTACATCTTCTTTTAAATAACAACGTTGTCTTATTACATCGTTCCTCAATCAATCATTTAAAGTTACACCACACATATTTTCAGGAAAGCGTTTCTGCTGCATTAATCCTACTTTCATGTCTTTTTTGCCATTCCCAAACTTCACTTCCATACACAAGTGTAGGCATCAGCTCGCTGTTGTGAACGGCGAGTCGAGCCTCCGAAGACATCGACTGGCTGGTCACTGGTGCTTCAGAAAGGCCAGGTGCGCAGTACTCATAATCGGCGTGCATGTAAGACTAGAACGTGAACGTGCGTATGAACGTGAGTGAAGTAATAGAAGTATGTAAGGATCGTAGCAGATGGCGTTCTGTGGCCGATACCTCTCGAAGAAAAAGAAGGAGTCGGGGAGGCAACCGCCCCGATACCTAAAACTCCGAAAGGCGGGCCTGCATCATAAGCTGGCAGGACTCTGGGGTCGCGGGCGCTCAGACTGGGGGTTCTATCCACCCATCAAGTGACTCCAGGAAAGACGGCGGCACGGTGATCATATGCAGCCATGCACAGCGAGAGGGCGGCTCAGGGGAGGCGCTTTATCAGTCTCCCTAGGGATGTGCCCTTACAAGCGTTGCACAGAGGGGGTTCCGGTTTGGTCTTTTAAGAGGTGACGGGGCCCCGTCCATGTGCTGATGGTGATCACCGGGGTGATTTTAGTGAGGTAAAAATCCCACACTCCCTGGTTTTTCCCCAAAAATCCAGGCGACTTTTGAAGGTTTCCCCCTATAACAAAAAAAAGGCGTTCTGTAGTTTCTGCCTACCCTCATCCAGGGCAAAAGGTGTGAGTTTATGTATGTATGTATGTATGATAAGGGAGAAATTAAGACAAAAGTCACTATGGATTAATTGAGGCTAGGAGAAGGAACGATGGATGAATTTTGTTGACTATTAATAATTAATAATGGCATAATTATATATGTAAACTACCTTTTTTGTCGCGGCTTCGCTCCTGCGGCCCAGCCCGCTGGACCTGTTAATTTTCCGGAGTAAAAAGAAGCCTATGGTATTCCGGAATATTGTAGCTTTCCATAGATGGATGAATCTTTTAAATCGGTTTAATAGTTTTTAAGTTTCTCCGTTACAAACAAATCTTTCCTCTTTATAATATTTTTATTATTAATGTAGATTTGTTAACCACAAATAAATTGGGTTGGTTGCCCACTGCATTGGTGTATTAACGTTTTTAGTAGATCTTTTAAAGACGGTATCTACTTTATAGGTGGGTTTAAGTATTCTTTTTTAAAGTATTCCTAGAAAAAAAAAGAATCCTTTTTTTTTAATATTTCATATTGTTTGACGACGCAGATTATTGCAATTGACCACTTATTGATAGAAACACAGTTAACCAATTAGTATTATTGCAAAAAGATTTGTTACTTCTTCCCTTTGATTTCCTGGAATTGTAATTCCAGGAAATCGAATGGGAATTATGTCAATACTCTGTTCTCTTAGTAAAGCTTATTCGTTTTGTTTTTCTTTGATCTAAATGGAGCATTTTATATTGATGATAGTTGCACCATTATCGTTAATCCGCCTCATTTAGCTAGAATATTGCCCGTTTGTAGCAATAATATCTCACATATTTTTTTAGTTCTACGTACTTTGATGAGAGATTCTTGGAAGACAAAGGTGTCTTCCTTTCTTATTGCTACTATGAACATGAAGTTTGGTCTTTTGTAACATATTGTCTATGTTTCTGGGTTATTCTGGGTGGACACTGATGTTATTTTTGTCAGTTATATCATGTTTTATAAATGCTGTATAATTAAATTATTCTTAGTACTTTCGATGAGAGCTTCAATCTTATCACATTCAAATCATCTCCAGTTTATTCTTGACCTGTCATGTAAGCCTAGTCTGTTTTCAACTTGGGATACAATTTCTTATGCCGTAAACGTTTTGTTGATGACAACAACTACAACTTGATGTAGCTTGATTTTTTTTGAATGAGTGATTTTTAAGATCCAAATCTCGGCAACAGAATCTTCAAAAGTGCACCTCACTTGACTAACATTAGTACTTAACTATTTAGGTACCAACTTCTTAAGTCTTGCCTTATAAGCAGTCCTTAACAGCTGCAATCTTTTTTAGCCGACTGCCGAAGGAGGGTAATGTGTTTATCAGTCTATGTATGTATGTTTGTTCCTATGTGGCGTTCTAGAGATCAAACGCGTTGGCCGATTTAGATGATTCTTACGTCAATCAATTCACACTCGCAGTGTTACGACAAGTAACACTGCGAGTGTGACTGGCTACATTAAAATTGGAAAATGGAAAAATGGCGGATTTTGGGCGCCATAATTGTGGGGGCCCAAATATTTTTTTCTTCCAAACCCATCGTGTGGGGTATCAAAATAAAGGGTTTTAAGAGGTGATTACAAAAATATATAACACTTATATGTTTAAATATACCTAATTATAAAAAAAAAATAACTAAAAGGTTGTAATTAAAAAACATAGAGGAGGATACCTCTGGTTTTGGTCAGCCAGCTCGCGCATATGTATCCTCCGACTGCACAGCATGATTTTTTTCTTGTTTACGTCTTTTTAGTTCGGTTTTCAAGCAGTCGGGTTTTTGTTTTTTTTTTTTGGCACAAATAGAAATTAAAAACCTAAGCCCATCCGTGGCACAAAGCTAGCAACAAGCACATAAAGAGTACCGCGATCACTAGAACCGATAACATATCAGTCGCTTCCGTCGATACGTGCACAAAAAAGTGTACACCGATAAACTTTAACACCTACTGAAGGGCAAATGTATTAATTATTGTGTATTTAGTTTTAATGAGAATTGTGTGCGACACACTGCGTTAGGGCTCGCGTTTATTGATTAAAGTTCTGTTAATTTTGTATAAATTAGCGCGGTCTATCAATATCTGTAGTGGACTGGTGGAGGGTCAGTTTGTTTTAGCGATATTCTTATCAACCTTAAGGTCTATATTAAAAGTCCTTTAAATGGCAACTAAGTTCTACACTTCAACCAATTCTGTTGCCATGTCAATGGAAGCCCTCGATTTAAGTCAATATCTGCCAATTTGATAAAGTAGAAATAAATTTTCTAAAATATAGGCGTAAACTTACCTACATCTAACTAAACATTAGTATGTTCATAGAACGGGTAAGGACTGGATTTAATTTCGTAAATGGTCGCCGATCGCTACTTTGTCGAGGTAAATTCGGTAACTACATAGGTTGACATTTGAATTTTTTGTCATACTCGAAATTTATATTATTTTGTGACAATATTTTGGTATTTTTGTTTATGCAATATTTATTTTTTTTTTTTTTTGTTTATGTGTGTTTTACTAACAATAGTACAAAGGTGTTTCTACTAACAAATAATGAATCATGTTGTTCGATTAGTAAATAAATTAAATTAAATTAAAATAGTTAAATGATATTCTGTAAATAAATACCAGGGAAACTTACCTTAGCTTCCTTGGTAAGATTTTCACCTGTCAATCAAATTCATTTCAAGCTTACTGCCCTTTACTTTTCAAAGTTAGATGTTTACAGAATAGACCGGCTGTATACTTATACATTTGCAGTTTTCGGTGTAAAGTTTAACTGCAATGAATTCGTCCTAAAACCCTTTATACCATTGAACGATAAAAGAGGCAGAGGTACCTAATACGTGTGACTCTCCTCCAGTTTACTACAATTACTTGTCTTTCTAAACTTTAATCCTAACATAAATTATGTAAGCTTTCATCGTGACTATTCCATACCACGAGGGAAACATGGCGAAAACCTGGCATCGTGATTATTCCTTTCCACGAGGGAAATATGAAGAAAACCTGGCATCGTGACTATTCCATACCACGAGGGAAAAATGGAGAAAACCTGGCATCGTGACTATTCCTTACCACGAGGGAAATATGAAGAAAACCTGGCATCGTGACTATTCCATACCACGAGGGAAAAATGGAGAAAACCTGGCATCGTGACTATTCCATACCACGAGGGAAAAATGGAGAAAACCTGGCATCGTGACTATTCCATATCACGAGGGAAAAATGGAGAAAACCTGGCATCGTGACTATTCCATACCACGGGGGAAAAATGGAGAAAACCTGGCAACGTGACTATTCCACACCACGAGGGAAAAATGGAGAAAACCTGGCATCGTGACTATTCCATACCACGAGGGAAAAAGGGGGAAAACCTGGCAACGTGACTATTCCACACCACGTGGAAAAAATGGAGAAAACCAGGCATCGTGACTATTCCATACCACGAGGGAAAAATGGAGAAAACCTGGCATCGTGACTATTCCATACCACGAGGGAAAAATGGAGAAAACCTGGCAACGTGACTATTCCACACCACGAGGGAAAAATGGAGAAAACCTGGCATCGTGACTATTCCATACCACGAGGGAAAAATGGAGAAAACCTGGCATCGTGACTATTCCATACCACGAGGGAAAAACGGTTAAAACCTGGCATCGTGACTATTCCATACCACGAGGGAAAAATGGAGAAAACCTGGCAACGTGACTATTCCACATCACGTGAGAAAAATGGAGAAAACCTGGCATCGTGACTATTCCATACCACGAGGGAAAAATGGAGAAAACCTGGCAACGTGACTATTCCACACCACGAGGGAAAAATGGAGAAAACCTAGCATCGGGACTATTCCATACCACGAGGGAAAAATGGAGAAAAACTGGCATCGTGGCTATTCCATACCACGAGGGAAAAATGGAGAAAACCTGGCATCGTGACTATTCCACACCACGAGGGAAAAATGGAGAAAACCTGGCATCGTGACTATTCCATACCACGAGGGAAAAATGGAGAAAACCTGGCAACGTGACTATTCCACTCCACGAGGGAAAAATGGAGAAAACCTGGCATCGTGACTATTCCATACCACGAGGGAAAAATGGAGAAAACCTGGCAACGTGACTATTCCACACCACGAGGGAAAAATGGAGAAAACCTAGCATCGTGACTATTCCATACCACGAGGGAAAAATGGAGAAAACCTGGCATCGTGACTATTCCATACCACGAGGGAAAAATAGAGAAAACCTGGCAACGGATGCGTTCATAGCTCGATCGCTCGTTGCCAATTAAAATTAGTATACAAAAATAGGTCTGGTCACTGAAGCGTGACTGTTAACGTACAATTCATGACCAAATTACAGTTTCTTTGAAGCGGTTGTGTGCACATTAATGCTGCCTGTGGGCACTCATTTTCGTCTGCCGTAGAAGCGCGATTAAATATAAAATCGAGTATGGCGCAGTTTTAGGCAGACCTTTTTTTAAAAAAAAAAATGGATGATAAAAATTTCTGAAATATAAAACTTTATTAGAGCAGTGGTTGATAAAACAAGTTCCTTTCCTAATCTGCCATATTTGGAAAATATTCACAACAGTAAAAAAGCAGTAAATAAAGCACTAAAAACCAAAAATCTATGAAATTTGACATTTTGTACACCTCCCTCTACACCAGCGTCGCTTAATTAAAACGCGGTAGCCTCCGAAACCTGAACTTGGTTATTTGTCAATTTCTACTCTAGCCTGAACAGTTGTCAAAGTTTGGAATAAAAGTAGGGTTTGACACATTCTTAACTCTAAATACTGCATTCAGAAGTCTGTCCTAAGCATTTACGAAGGAGCAAAAAACAGTACAAAACACAGAAGATATAGCAAGACGAAGAAGAATTTAATGGAAATCGCGACGCTCTGCGCACAATAATTAAAATCTACTTAAAACTAGTATGTTTATATAATTGCCAGCCCTGTTCACTTGACTCACATTTTGTACCCGGAATGAAATATTGATAAACATTTTTTTCAATTCCCCGAAATTAAAGACGTTTCTGATCACAGAATTATTTAAGTCAACACGACTCAGTTCTCAGAAATGCATTTTCCATTAATTCACATTGAATAACCGTGGGTTATCGAAACTGTAACCTTAACAATGTTCATTTTTAACCGACTTAAGACAATCCGTATATTTTTGTTTTTTGTAGTTTAGTTTACAGAGCATCAAAATAATAATTTCACCTATAGTATATAATTGCAGATGTCTAAAAATTGCTACAGCCTTCAATAATATGTTTTTTATTTATGAAATTTTATTATAAATATTAAATAATACACTTATTTATTATTTTATTTTAGTTTAATAATATAGTTTTTAGTCTGAACATAATATAAAACTTTAAGTAAAGCCAGCATTTTTTATATTTTTAAAAATATATTTGAAATAGATATGTCAATTTTAATTTCAAAATCGTTTTGGAGGACTAAAGAAGAAGCAAAAAATATCGTGTTGTTCGTTATTTAAAATTAGAACTGGTGTAACGGAGAAACACCTCAATACATTTGTGTACAGAATTATATATATAAAGCTGTTAAAGACCTCCTCCGCAAATCATAGCTAAACACGCCAACTTATACTATCAAAGTCCACGTTCATAAGCTACTAAACAGGAAATCTTTTCTGCCTTCAGTGTTGTAGGGTAAAAATATCAAACCACATACACCTACGTCTTATTATGTAGTACGTTTCAATAAAATCGCTTCACAAAAAGGATAAAAATAACCCCTCATCAAAAAACACGACAAAAATTCGCTTCAATATTTCTTAGACTGTCAAAGTTCACGTTCATAAAGTCCACACCGCCGAATGACCCTTCGTTCATTCAGTGCCATGGGTTAAAATACCGACCACTGTGTTATCTTGTTACGAATACTATACATATGTTTCTATATAAATAAACTATCGCACGGATGAAAAATCATGACATTTGAAAACGGCTCGACTGATATGGCTGTTTTAATTTTGTCAAAATTTTGATGTAACATCTTTTTGCCGGCAATTCAGGTACCAATAATTTGAGACCTTTGTTTGCCCAACGACTACACTGCATGTGGCTGACTTAATTCCTCAAGTCCCATTTGAACCTTGCAGTCTTCTGAACTACGTCAATAATATCTGTGTCACATTGATATTTTGCAAGACAAGTACGAGAATGTAAATCGTGATCTGTAGCGCAGAAACCAAAACCTAAGGAGAATAGGCTAAAATAGGCTAAAATAGGCCTCATTTCCATGATCGACTTTATAAAAAACACGATAAAAATTCTCTAAAATTAGGTATTTTAGAGAATTTTTATCGTGTTTTTTTACAGAATTATATATATAAAGCTGTTAAAGACCTCCTCCGCAAATCATAGCTAAACACGCCAACTTATACCATCAAAGTCCACGTTCATAAGCTACTAAACAGGAAATCTTTTCTGCCTTCAGTGTTGTAGGGTAAAAATATCGAACCACATACACCTACGTCATATTATGTAGTACGTTTCAATAAAATCGCTTCACAAAAAGGATAAAAATAACCCCTCATCAAAAAACACGACAAAAATTCGCTTCAATATTTCCTATACTATCAAAGTACACGTTCATAAAGTACTGAGTATGTGACCTTTCGTTCATTTAGTCATTCAGTAGCGTAGGGTAAAAATACCAAACGCTGGGTGACGTACACCCGACACGTGGCGCGCCAACCACTTAGCTGCGCCTAATGACCGCTTGCAGACGAATGATGGGAGCGCCATAGAGGGAAGGAAAATGCGACGAGGCGTGTAGGTAGAATAGGAGGTGGGAGTTATTGTATTGTATGGTATTGGTAGGTATGATTTGTAAAGTCGACTAAGCAAGAAAATATTCTCTACGTTTTATTACCGTCGGTGCAGAGGTGGTACCGTGGCACTGTTGCGAGTTACCTCTTCTTTGGAATCGTACACAATGGTTACTACATACGTACATATATATTTGCACGCCTTCTTCATGATCCAACCTACTGTTTTAAAATCCTACGAGGAAAATCCATAACGTCCTCTTTTTTTTATTGTCAATAGGCTCGCGCTTGACCACTATCTCACCTGATGGTAAGCAATGATGTGGTCGATGCTGAAGCACGCTTGCCTAGAAGTAACCTATACATTCTTGACTTAAAAAAAAATTGACTTAAAAATCTCCAACCAATAACAACGAAGCTATCAACAACCCGTTCAACAGTACCTGCCTCGCAATTTACTCGTGCCTATTTTCCTAAACCTACCGTCTGCAGAAGCAGCACACCAAACCGGAATACAAAATAGCTTCCAGCACCTTCCTCACAGAGACACAACGGAGCTATCCACAAAAGTACTACGGTAGCAGACGGCAGGTTCACTGCCTCAATCGAGGGCTGCACCACGGTTCGGTGAGGCGCGACGGGCGTCCGATGTCGTCCGCCCAGCACCCCAGTCCAATTAACATTGCACTCCTGCTATTCCGATTTTTAAAGATGCGGAACTAATTTTACTTCAATAGTTTTGTATGCCGTGACGTGTTTGGATACGCAAATCTATGAAATGATAAGGGTAAATGAACGGTAATAGAAATCTTTGGAAAAGTGGTTTTATTTTTATATTCTATAGTCTCGTGCTTGACCACTATCTCACCTGATGGCAAGCGATGATGTGGTCGACGGTGAAACCCTTTTGCCTAGAAATAACCTATTCACTCTTGACAAAAAGATCCCAAGATTGTAGCTGTCAAGCAACACAGACTGCGGCAAGAAATTCCACTCCTTAGCTGTACGCATAATAAAAATGTGCCCAAAACGTTTTGTGCGTATGGGTGGGATGTCCACCATGTACTTACCGATGGCGCATCGCCGTACGTCTGGTATTCCATTGATGAAACTGGCTGGGCGGAATTAGATCGTTCAATTCTCACACAGTCCCCGAAATGTAACCGACAAGCCGGCGACGATGTTCAAAGCTCTGGAGCCTCATTGCCGAAGAGCTTCTTGACCCGCTTTTCGATCGACTCTAGTGTATCAAGTATAGTATTTGGCAGATCCGTCCCAGAGATGAAAACAGTACTCCATGCATGATCGAACTTGCCCTTGATACAAATTGAGGAACTGTTCCGGCGTGAAGTACCTTCCTTTGGTTGCAGATCTAAAGACAATACACAGGGCTAAGATCTTAATGTATTTGCTTAGTACTAAATGGAAGGTAGATAGGGCTACGGTCGGAGCTTATCTAATTCATCGAAACTGAGGAGATTAAGTACAATAAAACTAAAATATATAAACGTGACGCCTGAATTGCAATCTACGCTCACCAAGGAATACGTTTTTCCATAAAAAGACCAACAGTCCGCAACTTGCCTAACAATCCGTCTAACTTTTTTCAACTACGTTGGGGTCGGCTCCAGTCCAGTCTGATCGGATTTGCCGAGTACCAATATTACCCAGTAGCTGGGTGACACGATATCCTTTGACAAAATTGGTGAGTGTAAAATTTTCCTGGCTTCTGAATATCCGTAACTGTTGCCAAAGATTTGCATATGACAGCCGGAACGTATGACTTAATGCTTGCAGAGGCACGAAGGAATACACTGGTCACCCATCGACTCACAAACCTCGGCAAGGGTTAATTAACTTTGAAGATCGAACTTTACGGCTTCTATTGTTTAGCGACGATCTTGCCTAACTAAGTAAATATTAAGTAAGAGTATGATACAATCGTTAAAAATTACACTATATTGCTGTCTTGATGCATGCATTAATTATAAATGGGGTATTTTTTTTTGTCGCAGCGATAATTTAACGCTCTTCCCTAGAAGTTCAAGGATAAAATATTGCACATAAAGACAGGAATTGCAACGCACGCCTCAACGCGGTATCGCGGTATCATTGACAGTTACATGCATTCTATAAGGCCTTTTACATAGACCAATTAACTACTTCGCACTCCTGAACTCCTGGTATTTCAAAATATTAGAACGGATAAAACCAACCACCGTGTTACCGACAAAATAATGCCTTTTTGTACTATCGCGGATATAGGTGTTAAATTGTTTTTTTTTTTTTGTACAAACGGCATACGCCGTGTTTTTGTTTTTATCTAGAGTTTAATGTTTAACATTTAATTTAAAATTAGAACGAATATAAAGCTCATTAGTATTGCAAGTAAATTGTTATTGTATAGAACGTTTTGCGATAACACAGGACTTTACTGAGTGTGTTTGCGTGTTATTGTAAATGATTTAGGAGGGAATAGGCCGTAATCCACTTCGCGGGTCCGGTCTGGGTTGGTAGGGAAGTGTCTACGAATGTTTGGTTCTAATACATGCCAGCTTCCTCACGATGTTTTTCTTTTACCGTTTTGAGATCAGTTGTGATGAAATAATGTTCAAAATAAAGCGCCTGGCTGGGTCCGACATGACCTACAACTTGTACCTAAGTCACAGCCGTTGCCACTGAGCTACCACTGCTCTCTTACCACTAGGTCACCACTGCTCTCAAAAGTCTCTCGTTTGTTATTAATAATAATGTCTGTACTGGCAGTCTACTAAGAATAGTTTTACGTTTACTATGATATTTTTATATGCAATGTATATATTGTCGACTTTTTATATTAGCCGCTATTTGTTTTATCGATAATAAGACAAACAGCTAAGCATCGATAACAACCGTACACCAAAAATTCAAAACACTAAACATAGCACTAAGCATATATTTATATTGTATGTCGTTTTGTGACAATTAAATACTTTTTCTTTCTTTCTTTCTTTCTTCTTTCATAACAACAAACTTCTCTCAACAAAGAAACGTTTAAAAAAATATCACACACAACATAACACAATCCCGAAACAATTCATAAAACCCTACAAACAATAACTCGCAAACACGACATTCGGAATTCCCGAACATTTTTAATCACAATATGCAACGAGCATGAAGCACAGTGTTCACAAATAAAAAACAGAGGAGCACACAATAATAAAATCGAAGCATTTAATTAAATCCCTAACACTTGTCCGTGTGAAATTACTCGCTCGGTGAAAAAAGACTACACAGTGTCCTCTCGCATTGGCGACGACAGATTTATAATAATTAGAAACGATACATACTGATCTCGGGGATGGCTGGCATATCCCGCTGATCATTATTATTATGTTAATTATTTCGTTGTTTTGCAATATTATGGGTAGGTATGATCGAGACTGCTTTTTCCTGTTGATTCAAGTTATGAGGAGCTTTTTATAGATCTTGGAGTTTTTTTTTTTAATATTTGAGAGGACCTCTAAGGTTTGTTTGATTCGTCACCATATCAATTTGAGCCGTGCAGTATTCTTTGTATGAAACTCCCTTCTGCAACGCACACTATTTAGATTTTTATTCGTTTTTTGTACTATTTCTGCGCGTTTTTTTTCCGCAGTGCGTGCAGCTTCATACAGATCCATAAGTCGCAGAATGGGCGACAAAATTCGCATACGCGCGAATATAAATCGTAGTGCGTGTCAAATAAAGCCTATTCGGAATCGTAACTTAATCGCCTCGTCTCAGGACCCTCACCAACTGTCATGCGGTGCGTGGTCAACTTGCAGTTCCCACGCTTACGGCTCGTCGTCCCCGTGCTTACGGCTAGTCTTCTGATCTGGTGCCAGCCAGGTCAACCGGCGTTCGGCGAGCCATAAGCACGGCATCGCCTAGCCGTAACTGAGTCGACGTACCCGTGCTGCTGATCCGCATTAGTTACGTACTTACGTAAGGTTGACGTCTCTTTGACGGCGAGGCGAAAGGCGATACGGTTACGATCCCTTTCCGAGTTGATAAGCGTGCTATGACCTTAGAGGTCATCACAAATATTTAAAAAAAAAACTCCAAGATCTATAAAAAGCTCCTCATAACTTGAATCAACAGGAAAAAACAGTCTCGATCATACCTTTAATGGTATTGGTTGTAAGTACTATTTTCTTATTTGGGTCTGGGCATTTCAGAATAATATTAAACGTCATTATACCTCAAAATCATTCTGCTTATCTTCTTCTTCAAGTCGATGATTCCATATTCAACGCTTAATTTATATGTTGCGCTTGACAGATTACAGCCACGTCAACAGCTGGCCTCGCAAAGGTCTCTCATGGTGCATGTATTTATGTACAAGGAGCAAGACAAGAGAAGGGACATCGTTTGTGGTGTGGTTCCACAGTTGCAATGTGGCTATAGCGGTCCACTTGGCTTTGTAGCCTATTGCCGGCTATAATTATCTGGTTTTTGATAATTGTTACACGTGGGCAAGCTAAGCTACTTGACATTACTCCTGACGCGACGTCAGGGTCATATTTACGATAACGCCTACGCGGAAACTACGAGGCTACTACGAGACACCAACGTTTATCTTTAACCTGCCCCTGTACGTAGAATTAGGCAACCAGTCTTATTTAAAACAACATTTTGAACGTTAAATTCCTCGCCCGTATGTCTCACACATCCTAAAATAGTCACCATAGCTTTCATCTCATTATGCAGTGACAATTATATTTCTGTTGACAGATGCCGTCAATTCTGCCCCCTAATTCAAAGGCATAAGGTTTAAAATATGATCTCGGTAATATTGTATACAGATTTCGTACAAAGTTTGTTGTATCGTTATCCTTGTTTCTTGCGTGGTAAGCAGATATGGTAGATCTTTGTATTTGTCACACATAATGATATAATGTTACTTGTTTTCGTGACGAAGGATTAATGAGGATACAGAAGTCCTTACTGTCGTGTGTTTCTTTACATAGTCTATGATTTAGAAGGCCCAAAGGTATGATATAGAAAGTATTGCCCAGAGACCAATCAGAGTTCTTTGAAACAGGACACTGGTTTAAAGGCACTGCGTGTTTTAAGCATGATTTACACCTGACAACACCCGCCGGAATACATCGGCACATTTTGCAATAATAGCGTATACAAAATTAGACATGCTAACAAAATAAGTTTTATATACATACGATTTAGTGGTTGTTCTAACCGGCAGCGGTAGGATGGACTTGGAATTAATCTCCTTATTTGGTCGGCCTGAGGTTTCCGTATAGAGAACTTGTCACTTCCCAAGCTCCCTGTTCCATCAGAATTCGTTTTCAAATGCTCAGTCACTGCAGCCGATCCCTGCGTAACGTCGTGAAAATACACGCTATATGATGACATAAGTCAATATATCGCATTGTCACTTGTCACCAACATGTGGACAATGAGTTTTCTTAGAAATTTTTAATCGCAGATAGGCGCAGTGCGACAGTAATATGCTCATGCAGATCGCATCGTTGACGCATTGTCGCATCTGCAATAGCCTTGAATAGTCAGATCTAAATGATCCTGAAGGGATGACTCCTTATCATTACGACTAAACACTGAGGAACACAATGACGTAGGTAGAGTACAAACTATCCTTTCCTCCAGACGCATTAACGATTTTGTATCAAATGAATAACGAGGCTTTGATGACCGACTCAAATGATGATTTGGATGGCCACGCAGCTTTGTAAGCTTTTGCGATTTTTATCATTGTTCCATTTTCTAGGACAATGCTAGGCGCCGCTATAAAAGAGGAATGAATGAGGTATCATTAGACTGCACTAATACCAAAGGTACGTTTTTTAACGTTATTATTTTTTGGTATTCCACTGTTGAGCTAAGATGTAACAAGACAGCTGGACGATGGATAATCACACTTGATGGAATCAATTTAAGTCACAAAATAGTATATGTTTGTGGTCTATGGGTCGGTTTCTGAACACACTACTTTAATGCCAAAGTTTGACAGGTTTTCAGGCAAGAGTAGATTTTAACAAATACTCAACTTTAAATTCTTAATTTAGAGAAAGCACTGCAAATTAATTTCTATATCGTAGTGTAAATCTTAAACAATACTGTAACTATATAAGCAATAAAATACAATGGAACGACAGAGTATAACCAATCAGATTTGAAGACATATTAAAACTGAAATAATTGCCACTTAGTTTTAGTACCGATACCAAATACGAGTACTAGCGATTGCAATGGTCCTGGCAACCATACCAACCGGTTGCAGTCGCTAATTTCACGCTGCAAAACAACGGGCAACTGCTGTTATATCTACACGGTTGTTTGTTTTATAAAGATTCGTAGAATTTAAAAATTATTGATTTCTCATCTACATTATAAATCCTTGAGATAGAAAAAACCGTAATCATTATACTGTTTCCACAGAAATACTTGCAGACCAACACAACCTAAACTACACCAACGTATGCGTAGTACTACTAACAAGCTACCTTATTGGAAAATCTACACAAAGTACAATCGATACCAGTCAATAAAATATAGTACCAGGCGAACAGCATTGCAAAGGAGTACGAAAAACTCAGTACAAATAGCAGATCTTCTTTAGACACTCCCCAATCAACCGCTTTCATCACGGAAGTCGCCCTTGCGGAGGCATTACGTGCTACAAAAACAAGACGCTCAGCCTTAGCAGGGCGGGTTTTTTACCTCAATAGCATCTCATGAAATTAATATCAATTGTGGGCCGAGCCTTATATAGGAGCGCAAAACCGACTGGTCGAGATGAAACCGGAATGGAACCGCTTCGATATGGTGTTGCTATGGTGGAAAATTTTACGTGGTAGCTGTGTAATTTTGGTTTTGTAATTATTTGACTACGATACGGCTGCGGTAGTGAAAGTATTTACTTCAATCAAACTATTCTGTCTCCCCCAAAGGGGGAAGTACAGTAATCAACGTAAGTTTTTTCAATAATCCATAATTTTGTAAGCATAGGAGTTTCTCAGTTTGTAAGAATATTATTTGGACCGTTGGTGCTCTGTTCAAAAGTATGTGTGTGATGATTTATGACTCCTAAAATACGTGGATGTGTTTATTTTCTGTATTCTCCATTCGTAAATGGAGTGTAACAGAAAATTTAACTTACCCAGGATGTCTACTGAGACTATTTACTGGAAGTAAATATGCATAAACATTCAAAGTTTGTATTAACTCGTTGTTAACTACAGTACAAATGTAGTAGGTATTATTTCCTACATTTTATTCGATGTGTTGGAATCCTGTGAGAGAAATCCAAGGCGATTACCTCTTCAATTATAGCAACACTGAATAGGAGTAAAGCAGAATAAGGCAGGTGATATTAATTATGATAGAGACTGTTAATTTAGTTATCTACTAGTATTTTAATTCAGTCACCTACGAACATTCAATAGCTAAGATGAGGTTACAGAAGCAGCTTTATAAGATATAAAAAAGGCAGCCTACTCAGCGGCCTGCATAAGGCGAGATGGGGGACCAGTTCCATAGAAATAGTTCAATTAATACTTCGATGCGTATTGTATTAATAAATATTATGATATTCATGAACTTTTTAGTTTTGTGTATGAATTAAGTGTAACTTAAGAGTTCTATTGGATGTTTGATGAGTGAATGAGATGATGATGGCTTTCGTTAACGATCTTTAATTGCTAAGTAGTTATACTTCAGGTAAAACTTTTAAGAAGTTATTTAATGTTAAATGTATTAGGAACAGTTAATGAATTGAGTCCATTTAAGGAACTTACATTTCCTTTTGTAGAACTCAAAGGAACGCCCGTTAAAACCGTACTATTAATATCAAGGATTTTTTTAAATATAGAAAATTCTTCGTTACATATCGCCAAATATCTAACCGTCCAATTATTTGTTTTGCACAGTAGTCAGCTCATAGTGTATATTTACTGACACAGTTTTGACATGAACAGGTGACAAGGCAATCGGGCACGCGACTCAAGATGGAAGGTGAGCTATGGTCTATGGACTGAGGCTGCATGAACACTAAAGATCTTTTCCATCTTAGAATCCTCTCTGTGGATATTGCAACCGATTTTAGCGCTGAAACTGCCTTCATTAATAAACAAAAGTTACCGACAGTACACTCCAATCTTCTTGGCCGCTCTGAAGTTGGCTGTCCGACGTGCATGGCAAGGTGCACTGCTGTTTTTGTATGAGATTTAAGGCGATATATAAGCCCCAATGTCAACGCAGTACTAGCCAGAAAATATCAATATTGAATCTCCTTTTGAACCGTTTTGTTTGCAAAATATTATTTGATTTACTTATGCTATTTCAGTTATGAAGAAATTCCAGCCATCAATTTTTCTGTGTAAAAACATTTTTAAACATCCAAGTCGTTTTGGAGGAGTAACCAGAAGTTGCGAAAAATATATTGTTGCTAATTATTTTTTAAAGCAAAACTATTTGTTATACGAAAAAACCATGTTTAAAAAATAATGTACATGATACAATAATAAATATATTTTTTTTTCAAACCTTTTAACCTAGCCGTTACTAAGGAGTATGCTTTAGAAAGTTACCATTTTACGACACTAAGGCGGATGTAGACCCTTAATACTGCGCAGCCATTGTTGCTTACTTCAGAGCGCCAAGATGATTGGGGAGTACTGCACCTCCTTTATTATTAATAAAAGATTATTAATATAAAATACTTTTCCCGTAATAACATTGTTATAATTGCTCGACGTCATTTAATCCTGCCAATACGTATAAATAAGGAAAATGTTTTTTGTTTACTACCACTGTTTCTACAGCTCGAGTTCGACATGTTGTCGATGTTACATTGTTCTCTTTAATGTTTCATAGCAAACTTTGGAATACAAGCTTGTCCAGTTTTTAACATACTTTTATTAGCTTGGTATGTATTTATCTATGACCGATGACAATGCAATATTTTTAATAATTTGTCCCATTATCCTTACCAGGACCTGAAGGTCCGATACAATCATCCGATACAAAAAATCGCTAATCCTGAAGGATTAGCGATTTTTTGTATCGGATACCCGGTATTGTCTTTGTGCCAAGTACTAAGGCGCGTGTGCGTGTAAGACATACGCATGGCTTAATTTTTTGTTACATCCGAAGACACGGTAGTGCCTTGCGGCAAATACACGTATTAAATAACTGTTCCGGAGATGGAGCCTGAGAAAAGGCTACCACATCCAGGGAAGGAAGTAGGTACGCTGATTACCCACTCCCATCACAGATTGTATATTGTCGTTTAAAAAAAATAAGACACTATTTAGTTTAAAATTGCACTAAAAAGTAAAAAAATAAATAATATTTAAAAATAAGTATTAATAGAAAACCAAAATAAAAAGTCGAATTCACACTATACTTAATTTAAACAAATTTAAACTAAGAATAGTGTGATTAACAAAAGAAAATATTTTAAACTAAAAAAAACGTAGGGTGCTTGATTTTAACTGTTATATTATTTCATTTACAGATAATATAAGAAGAGTAATTTTAAAATATGTTAAAAAGCAGCCCACCCCGTTTTTTATAATAAAATGCATTTTGTTAATCACATTATTCTTATTTAATATATGTATATTGAAAATTATTTTCTACTTTTAATTAGGTTTTCTGTTAAAGGGAGCTTTTAATTTTTTTAAGTATTATTTTAATTCATAATTTAATATTTTGGAATAATCCAACATTTATCACTCACTTATCGCATATTTGCTATATGTAATCACGAGAAAAGATAGTGTTATGTTCTTCTTTGCTTTTCTTTTATAGTTCTACAGGCGCATCGCGACTCGCGACAATGAGACAATGATGCGACCACGTGGCTCTTTGTCATAGAAAGTATTTTCTATGAAAAAGAGCCGTTGTGTCTTTCATCTTATCAGAATATCAGACACCAGTCTATGACCTGCCAAAAGCTCTGAAAGTTAAAAATGATTTTACAAGATAACATTTGAAATACCGTTTTTGGAACCCTATCCATAACCAACAAGCCTTATAGTTTCGCCATGTCCGTCCGTCTGTTTGCAGCTTAGCTTAGTACTAGAAAGCTATAATTTGGCAAGGAAAAACCAATAAAAAAAAATCGCCATTTGTCGCCATATAAATCATGGCGACAACGTGGTAAAATAAAATCATGAAAAAATTGATTTTAGGGATATCGTTGCCTATCCAACGATATCCCTAAAAACAATTTTTTCATGATTTTATGAAAATATTCGGGTCTGTGAAAACCATTTCATCGATTCTGGGATCCTTTAGCTTAAAATTAAGTTTTAAATAACTATTTTTTGTTACAGTCAAGTGCTCCTAGCCAGCTAAATGGTTACTTGTGGATATGTGAAAAATGCACGGCAGTAGTATATATACCTAACGAAATTAAAAGGGAAACTATTAACAGCTAAGTAGGCTTTACAAGTTTACCAGTAATAGTCGACCAACTTATAAAAAAAATATATTGAAAAAATAAAATAAAATATTTTCTTAAGTGCAATGTTCGGTGCTTTCATTGCATAAAAACTTCAGTATTGTATACCTCGTTAGGTTGCGGTTTCGAACCCAGACAGGTGCTTTACTTTTTGTGTAAATTATTTCATCACCACTAATCTCAAGAAGGTGAAAGAAACCATCATGAAGAAACCGGCATGTCCTAAAAAGAACCAAAAATTCGAAGACATGTGACCTCCACCAACCCGCACGTGCGTGGTGGATTAAGGCTCAATCTCTCTCACAGAGAGTAGGCCTGTGTCCCAGCAGTGCGAAGTTAAAAAGGCTGATGATGATGATGAGTGATTGTTACCTACTTATTTTGGTAAATACAGCTGTTTGTACGGAACCGTCGGTGCGCGAGTCCGACTCGCTTTTTGCCGGTTTTTATAAGTACACACATACACCCATTACGCAACTGACTGTAATTTAACGAATGGTAAGGCAGATCCACTTTTTGCAAGCCAGTTGTGCTAAGTTTCATGTAATGGGGGCAAACCTCTTGCCAAAAACTCAGATATTCTAGATGGAAATGACTTGGAAATCAAACCACATTTATGCAGCGCTTGTGGTTTAAATAACTGTTAGGATGGTAAGGATTTTTTAACTCGTTTATAAACATTGTTTTAATAATAATAAACTTTTTAACAAAAAAAAAACCGACTTGCAAATAAAACACTGCGAAGCGAAAAATAACTTTTTTTCCGAAGTCGGTGTCTTTGATACCTCTTGTGTGCCGTGTTTCGATACCGACTTCGGAAAAAAAGTTATTTTTCGCTTTGCACTGTTTTATTTGGAAGTCAGTTTGTTTTTTGTTAAAAAGTTTTTATTTATCTCTTTTTAGTTTTGTACCTCCAATTGCCATAAAATTCACATATAGCCAAAGTACATCTCATGACGATTCCAATGAGCCCAAACACGAATAGGATACATTGTTTTATTTCGGAGCTCCAGTGACTACCTGACGGTTTCATCATCAGATCAGTTCGATGGTACCATTTTCATCAGTACTATGTATTTATAAGTATTTGCTTCATCACAGTCGTTTAACTATTCGAGATATATTATACCCATGACATATTTAGTATTAAGGAGTTCCATTGGCCATCTGTAGTCTTCTTCGCCAGTTCCACTTAACCAAATGATACTTTCTGAGTACAAATGATTGCATTGGTGATGAAAATACCAAAATCGCTATATGTATGCCTATAATATTTGAGGCGTTCCCTCGATTTCTACAAGATCCCATCATCAGATCCTGACCTGGTGACTATGAAACCAACTGGGAAGTATAAACTTTCAAACAAAAGAACAATTTTCCAAATCGGTCCAGGCGTTTTTGAGTAATCGGGGAACATACATAAAGATAAGATAAGATAAGATATATTTATTTTGTAAAACATGAGTACAGTATGAAGGTCTTATATTAATATGAGGTGGATACATGAAAAAAAAAAGAAAAGAAAAGATTCCGACGAATTGATAACCTCCTCCTTTTTTTGAAGTCGGTTAAAAAGAATTTTAATAGAATGGACGCAATTTAATACACAGTTCTGAATTAAACCAGATAAAAGTGATTTTGCTTGATTAACAGTATTGACTCTGGTATTATCTTGCAAGCTGGCAACTGTTGTATATACAGTTTTAGGAAGTGAATTTGAATTCTATAGATTTCCTAGGAATTGTATGCAATTCCTGGTTTTCATTGATTTCCTATAACATATACGTAACATAGATATCGTGTCCAACTATAATATTTCCTTCTACAAAATACTATATATTCCAAATAAGATATACAGGAATTACTCAATGGACCACGTACTAAGTAATTAGTCTCATATAATTTCGATAAAGAAATAAGGCGACGACGTCAACAATTAATTTATATAATTACTAGCTTGTGCCCGTGGCTTTGCCCGCGTAAATATACATTTTGTCAAACAATTCTGGTTGTTGATCTATTTCTTTATGAATCTGGTCTCCTAGTACTTTGTAACTAAGCAAATCTGACTACCAGATTAGAATTTTCATTTTTTTTAAAACACTCCTCCCATATCTTCCCCTTCAAGTTATATGAAAAAATTGTATAATAATAATTAACAAAAAAGTAATTTTAAATTAATTAATTTTAAGTCATTTACAGTAATCGTAATGGATAGCATTTCAATATTTTATCAGAATGTGAGGGGTATGAAAACGAAGTCACATGAAATTCTTATGTCAATTTTAAATTCAGACTATGATATTATTTGTTTGACTGAAACCTGGTTAGATGACTCGTTATCATCCTCAGAACACTTTGATCAGTGATATACTGTTGTAAGGCGCGATCGTAGTGCTCAGTTTATGAAATTATACTTAAAAAAATATGGTGGTGGAATTCTCATAGCTGTAAGTAATAAATTTAACTTTGTTCATAAAACTGATTGGCAAACTCCTGTGGAAGATGTGTGGTTGTGTATAAGTTCAGGTAGTGTCTGTATGAACTTGTGCGTAGTTTATTTACCGTCCTATTTGCCCAAATATATCTTTGAACAATTT
The DNA here is from genome assembly GCA_947562075.1 of Orthosia gracilis. Taxonomy (NCBI): domain Eukaryota; kingdom Metazoa; phylum Arthropoda; class Insecta; order Lepidoptera; family Noctuidae; genus Orthosia; species Orthosia gracilis. The sequence continues at coordinate 9,113,395 of OX387268.1, forward strand.
TTGACCCGAGCTGAGGAAATTTGTTTAAACTTTATAGATAACACTACATTGATTATTGGTGACTTTAACCTTCCTAATGTCAGATGGGCGCATTGTAACGATCCCTTTCTAGGAGTTAGTGACCCTAAATCGTTAGCATTGAGAAACTTTCTAAGTATTACTGGCTGCATTCAAAAGAATGTTGTCAGTAATAATAATAATAATACCTTGGACCTCGTTTTAGTGGATGGGAATACCAGCCTCTCTGTCGCCTCTGCTCCCCCTATTAGTAAACCCGATTCACATCATCCACCTCTGGAGTTAACTCTTGATAAGTCATTTCATTCAAATTTAAGTCATAATACATCTCAGACTAAATATATATTTGCAAAAACGGATTATGAAGCATGTGTTCGTGATCTACGCATGGTTAATTGGCAGGAGTATTGTCATTTGGGCTGTAATGAGTTTGTTCAGAAGTTCTATAATATATTATGGGAAATTATTGATAAATATACTCCGAAGGGCAAACCTAAAAATAACTGCTATCCCGCTTGGTTCACAACTTCGTTGATCAAAGTTATTAAGGAAAAACATAAATGTAGAATTCGTTTCAAAAAGTTCAAAAATCCTCGAGACAATGACACTTTCGTTTGCCTGCGCACGCGTGTTAAGAAAGCATTAGAGATCTGTTTTAAGGAATATATAGAAAAAATTTAAAATGATTTGAAGACAAATGTTAAAGCTTTCTGGCGGTACACTAAATCTAAAAAATCTTACCGGGGTATCCCTGACCAAGTTCACTGGGGTGACCGTGTCGGTGAAGGTGGAAGTGGGGTGGTGGACCTATTTGCAGAATATTTTTCTTCCGTGTATGCGGATATTCAATCCTCTCATAGCTTGTCTCCAGGAGTATCCTGGTCTAATTTCAGTATTTCCTCTGTTAACATTACCGAGAATGACGTTAGGGATAGTATAAAAAAATTGGACATGAATAAAGGAGCTGGTCCCGATGGACTTCCTCCTGTATTTATCCGTCTCTGTGTGGATGCTCTTACTGAACCACTGCAATTAATATATAATAAATCCCTTAAAGAAGGTACCTTTCCTGATTTATGGAAAATTTCACATATCATCCCCATACATAAATCTGGTGCTATGAATGACGTGACTAACTATAGACCAATATCTATTTTATCACAATTTGCGAAGATATTTGAAGGTCTCATATATGCTGGAGTTTATTCTCACCTACGTCATGTGCTTAGTGATAGACAACATGGTTTCATGTCCAACCGTTCCACTATGACTAATTTGCTTGTCTACACTTCTTTTATAGCTGACACTTTTGAGGCGAGGGGTCGTGTGGACGCTATTTACACGGATTTTGCAAAGGCATTTGATCGCGTGGATCATTCAATTCTTACTTTAAAACTGGAACATGCTGGTATTCATGGTTCTTTGTTGCGATGGTTCGAAAGTTACTTAATTAATCGTTCTCAGCTTGTTGCGTTGGCGGGCTATGACTCTGTACCATTTATTCCTAGTTCTGGTGTGCCACAGGGTTTAAAATTGGGCCCCTTACTCTTTTTAGTATTTATTAATGACCTTTTAGATAAAATGAAATGTAACTGTTTAGCATATGCTGACGATTTAAAATTATATTATGGAATATCGGACCTTAATGATTGTTTAAAACTTCAAAATGATTTAAATGTCCTTCAAAATTGGTGTTTGAACAATAGAATGACGCTAAATGTCAAAAAATGTCATACAACATTCACCAATAAGATAAATTATGATAAATTTGATTATCATATAGAAGGAACTGTACTTAACAGAGTATCTGTCATACGTGACCTGGGTGTACTCTTTGACACTTCGTTAACTTTCCGCGATCATATAGATAACATAGTGACCAAGGCTAAGAAGATGCTTGGATTTATTTTCCGAATGTCCAAACCATTTCGTAAAAGCACCAGTATTATTTTACTTTTTAATGCACTGGTAAGAAGCTCACTGGAGTACTGTTCCACAATTTGGACTCCATATTAATCTACCTATGATGACAATGTTGAATCTATTCAGGCTCGTTTTGTTAGGTATCTGTGTTCAAAGATAGGCATTCGAAGATCTGTTCCTGATTACGATGGCAGACTCAAGCACTTTGGGTTGTTAAGCTTGAAGGAAAGGCGAATTCATTCAGATTTACTTATTCTTTATAAAATTGTAAATGGTCTTCTTGACGTCCAGTTGATTGAATGTTTTAAGTTCCGGTTTGACTAGCGTAGTAAGCGATATCATTGTCTTTTCGAAATTCCAACCTCTACTTTAAACACCACATTTAATTGCCCTCTAAATCATATGGCGAGGCTATATAATGAAAGGTCTATCGTGACTGATGATGATGACCCCATCGATAGTTTCTTCATGAAGTTCACATCATACAGACGCTCCCTACTTAAACAATGTGAATAGTGTCCATCTCTATATTATAATAGGTAATATCTAAATATTAGTTGCTTAGTTGTTTATGTATAAGTCTTCAAGTTAACGGTTTTATATTTAATGTCATGCACACCTGTAATTTGTACAATTGCCTGTGCATTAAATTGTTTGTTTTTTTTTTCAGTTTTGCATAACATTGGGTGATTGTATTGTTGGAGTGCTTATTTTTAATAAATAATAAATAAATAAATATGCAAAAAAAAAGCCCATAACCGTTTCCAGAGTCCCATCAGCCTCTGTACCAAAATTCACCAAAATCGGTTCAAAGATTTAGGCGTGAAGAAGGCGTAGCAAACACCCAAACAAAGTAATTGTCGCTTTATAAATGATGCTAGGTATTTTCTGCTTTACACGTGTCAAATTCGATCGTTAAGGTCACAAGCAGGAAGTGTGAAGTAAACTTATACGCAAAATATTTGAGTAAGAATAACATATAAATATAACATATTTTCGGCTCACTGTAGTTATAATGTACGCTGATTATATATTTTTATTTTTAGCAGTAGAAATCGACACTTATAAAGGCTAAAATCGCATAGCATGATTTAGTTCTATTGTATTGGTATCTATGTTGAATGGACCAATTAGGATGTGTGGATCCAAATTTGCTACTTCAAAAAACGTGTGCTCGCTGCGCATCACACGAAATACTGCGAAATTTTGGCAGTTTTATGCGTTTTTCGGCAAAGAATGTTCCGAACTATTTAAAATGTTATTAATGTTGCAATAATTTAAGCTCAACCGCAGCTCTATAAATACTATAACTGACCCATACATCATACTAAAATTCAGAACTACTTCTAATGTAGCCCACATTCATCTGTCCTCGTAGACTACTAGGTAAATGAATGAATTAAAAATACAATTATCGTTATATCATAGAATCTAGACAAAGTTATGTTGTACCAGCGATAAAGATAACGTTACATGATGAATCCCAAGCACAGACATAAATCTCAATAGATAGCGCAAGTCCTTCCATCTGTATCAAAACCAAGCGTGCCACTTTTTCACAAACAATTTAATAACAAATTTACTTACCAATCAAAGAAAACATTTCCAATGCCTCGGCCAACTTTTCCTATACATTCTTTACAGCTCAATATGGCATAAAATTGCATTTTTTCTAGATTTCGGCGGATTTCCAGTGCCGATAATGCTAAATGAAAAGCTCAGATTACGATCATTTGTCGTAACTTTAGTCCGTTTTTTGGCACGCGAAGTACTTACAATCAAGTCATCTAGTTAGATTTATGTCCCAAACATTTTGACAATAGTTAAGCTAAATATTCAAACATATAAAATAAAATTTAAAAAACCCCGACATATTTTTATTTCATGTCACATAATTTATCTAGTCCTTAAACTTAAGGGCCTACATACGCTCTAGTGTCGTAAAACGGTAACTTTCTAAAGCATACTCCTTAGTAACGGCTGGGTTAAAAGATTTGAAAAAAAAATATTTTTATTATTGTTTCATGTATTTTTAAACATGGTTTTTTCGTGTAGCAAATAGTTTTGCTTTAAAAAAATAATTACGATATTTTTCGCAACTTTTGGATGCTCCTCCAAAACGACTTGGATGTTTAAAAATATTTTTACACGGAAAAATTGATGGCTAGAATTTCTTCATAACTGACATAGCATATGTAATCAAATAATATTTTGCAAACAAAACTGTTCAAAAGGAGGTTCAATATTGATATTTTGGCGTCGAGCGGGCGCACGGCCAGTACTGCGTTTACATTGGGGCGTATATATAGCCTTAACTTAACTTTGTATAGATGCGAGAAATACAAGACCAGACAATGTGGCGACGCTTAAGGGTGACTGTTGTCCAGCTGTGGCCTTGCTGCCTCTACTACCGGTGAGCATGAAGCTTTCGTTCTATTCTTGTTAAAGGGCTGTTCATCAGTGTAATATATCTGCTTTGTAAACATATCTTTATTCTAAAGCAGTTATCTATACTAGTGGTTCTGTGAGCTGTAGACCTCACGAGTCTGTCATTTTACCCGACTGCCGAAGGAGGGTAATGTGTTTATCAGTCTATGTATGTATGTTCCTATGAGGCTTTCTAGAGACCAAACGCGTTGGCCGATTTTGATTGATTCTAACGTTAATCGATTCGTCTTAACCCTGCGAGTGTCACTGGCTACATTAAAATTGAAAATAGATAAATGGCGGATTTTGGGCGCCATATTGTGGGGGACCAATATTTTTTTTTCTTTCAACCCCATCGAGTGGGGTATCAAATTAAAGGATTTTAAAAGGTGATTTCAAAAATATATTACACTTGTATGTTTAAATGTATCTAATTCAAAAAAAAATAACTACGAAGTTATAAATAAAAAAAAAGATAATTTAAGAATCAAAAAAACGACTGCTTGAAAAGCGAAATAAAAAGACGTAAACAAGAAGAAAATCATGCTGTGCAGTCGGAGGATACATCTGGTTTTGTTCAGCCAGCTCGTGAATATGTATTCCTCTTTTTAGTTCGCTTTTAAGCAGTCGGCTTTTTTTAATATTCGACAAAAAAACAAAAAAAAATAATTCATGATTTTTTTTGTTTTTTTGTCGATCAACCTTTTCGAAATTTTTCAGAATCGACAAAAAATACCATATAATTATCGAACCTGCTCACAAAATTTCACGAGAAGTAGAGGAAAACAGCCCAAGCTAAAACGGAGACGCTTCCTCTCGCGTTGCGCTCGCTCGGTCAATTAAACTACTGTCTAATACTATCTTTAAATCTATTTTTTAAGTAAGCGTAATCGTGACAATAAGTGATATATTTTAGCAGATATATTACCATATGTCGTGGTGGCCCAGTTACCTCGCCTCTCGTGCTTGAGGTCGTGGGTTAAATCTGGGCAAGTACCAATGTGGCTTTTTCAAATTCGTTTGTACTTTCTAAGTTTATCTTGGATTTCACAGGCAACGGTGAAGGAAAACATCGTGAGGAAACCTGGACTTTAAGTGTGAAATACCCACGTCAGAGGCTTGTGGGGTACCCAGAGGCGGCTGAATTAACTCTGACAAAAAATAAAGAATGAAGTCACAATATGATTTTTGTCTTTCTCGTAGTTGTCATCATCAAATCACTATATCATAGATAGGTGCCGGCAGGACTACTTTGCATGAGCACCCAGCCTCAAATAGGATAGATTTTAGCTCATTTGGACTCTGATTGGAATTTGTTGAATTACGCAGAAAAAAAAAGAAACGAAGAAGTAGAACATTTTATGACCTCATCCCGGTTTTTAATGTATTTTTTTGAAAGCCCTGGCTTTTAAGTGCAAAGGCACCCCCATGCACCCCCCCGGCGACCAAGATATTGGAGAAATTAAATTTAAATGACCAATATGTTCCCGTACCGTACGTACTTAGCCAGTACCAACCGTGGTACCAATTCTCTGGTTCTACCTAAGGTTCCCGAAGTGATTATTAAGACGTTGCAGTAACATGAAACAGCAATTAATGAAGTGTTCAAGTGTAAATGGGTACCAACTGAAACTAAGGCATCGTATGGCTGCAATCTGCTGAAGACAAATTGGAGAGACACTAGTATTGAGAAGAGACGTAAAGGTTAGGTATGTATATTCATTTATCTATTGTGAATAGCATCAATTAAAAATACAACTAGTAGGTGATTTACACAAATCTTTTTACTACTTATGACTCACATAGGCAACTAACGAAGAACTTGTAGGCTTCCTTTAAATCTGATGACTTTTAAGTATTGTAAGTCTTGTCCTAGCATAACATAGGGTCGAACCTGATGCCATCAATGAGGGCACGTTTTAAGTTATGTTCTAATTAATATATAATAGAATTTATAAAGCAATAGAAACTAAATATGAACAGTATCCTAGTTATCTTGCAAAATATAGTCATTGATCCACATTAGAGAATTGTCTCTTCTGTACCAACTTAGGTTACTTAGTTCTATCCTCTGACAATTAGATCAATTTGCGGCCAAGTCCACCCTAGCCATGCAGTTTGACCGTCACATAATTGCGCCAAACACATCTCCCTAAACTCCTGCTTCCCTAGTACCTCATGATTGATGACTTCGCTGTCCTGTTATTTCAGTAACCCCAGTCAGTCATCGGTCGTTAATAATCTCAGGTGTGGAGAGGTACCCGGGTACCGTGTAGAGTTACAAAGGGGACGGCGGATCAAAGAGCGCGGTTCGATTCCAGACGACGACCATACTGCGCTATTTTGGGTCTTGAGTCATTTGGGGTTTGCGATGTATCAAGTTGAGTTTAGGTGTGCAATTATAGTTCTGTCTAAATTGATCTTGGAACCCACTGATACCGTTGAAGGAAAACATTATGAACCAAGTTAACTTAATTCGCAAATCACAACGTGTTGGTTAATGCTTGAAGCTTCTCTGTATTTGATGAGGATTTCACCCACATTTATTTTTACCCGACTGCCGAAGGAGGGTAATATGTTTATCAGTCTATGTGTGTATGTATCTTTGTTTCTATTTGGCGTCCTATAGACCAAACGCGTTGGCCGATTTTGATGGTTCTTACGTCAATCGATTCGTCTTAACCCTGTGAGTGTCACTTGCTACATTAAAATAGGAAAATGGCGGATATTGGGTGCCATATTGTGGGGGCCCAATTTTTTTTTCTTCCATACCAATCGTGTGGGGTATCAAAATAAAGGGTTTTAAGAGGTTCAAAAATATATAACACTTATATGTATAAATGTTCCTAATTCGAAAAAAAATAACTGAAAAGTTATAAATAAAAAAAGTTAATTCAAAAAAATTTAATCTTTAAAGTTTACATCTTTTAAGTTCGCTTTTCAAGCAGTCGGGTTTTTGATTTTTTGAATTAACTTTTTACACTGTACTTTGGTGGTTTCCATGAATTACAAATATTTAATTGTCAAAATTCGCTAGCTCTGGCATTCGTGTAAGCAATTTCAGAAATCCGTTCCGCAATAAATATGCTCATTCCAAAAATACTGTATGCTCGACACTTAAAAATACAGTGCGTTAAAATGATCTACGGATGCGCCCTTGATGCAGCTGAAATGTAAGGAGGATAAATTTTTGTGTAAATATTGATATGTGTACTTAATTGGCGTTCACTGGCTACATTACATGTTTTATTCATGTTTAAATTTTCGCCAATGAAATCGGTTTTAAGCTGTAAAATTCATCCACGTCTGTACTCACCTTTTCATTAAGCAAGTATTTAATTTATGAGTGTTATTGCAAGCTACTTTTTAGTACAGTATTAGTATTAAAACACAATTTAATTTAAATATCTTACCTAGAGCCCTGTAGATTAAATAGGTACAGTCAAGGTCAAAAGTGCAGTCTTACTCTACCAAAACTCAAATGGCTAGTTTTTGTAGAAAAAATTAAACTATCTACAACAGAATTAATTTGTTATAAAGACATTAAAGTACAGATTATACCTACGAACCGTGAACACTTGAAATGTCTCTGTTCGATTCTTATTATCGAATTGAGGGTAGTTGGTAAACCATCACTAAACTCGCCTTCGACCTACGTCGCGGTTCTATATATCCGTGGCGTGTAGTACGAATTAGAGCCCTGAGCTGGATGAACGTTTCTTCCTCTCTTGTTGTGATCGTGTCTCAAGCTAAACGTTTTAGCATCTGTAGTATTTGTGGACTCACTACCGTGTGGTGTGCGATCTTCAAGACCTTTGAACCCAGAGTACGTCTAGACTGCCTATCTGTGAAGTGCCGTGCACGCTGCAGGTCTTCTGCTGACCCGGGAGTTGAGACGAGGTAGGTGGTGTTCAATTGCCTTCTTGGAGATAGTAGGAACGAACGATTTCCACCCACAAATACTTTACATACACATTCTTAGGTTCATTAGCCGCCAGCAAATATTTTCTTAAAAAAGGTTGGTCAAAAACCGAACAGTCTCTGTCTAAAGAAAAATTGCTGCTGCCGTTTTGGGAGAGTGTGACTGCACATTTGACCCTTAACTGTACATCGGTTTTTACAAGCCCTACCTTGTTAGTTTGTATGTGTGGCCCGAATTCTTGCAACTGAATTTTTAAATAGATAGCTATTGAATATTTTTTATTTTTTAGCAACTGAATTTTTAAATTGATAGCCCTAACCTTTTGAGATGAATGTAAATAAAATACATGTGTGTTTTCTATGACAATGCACGGTAAGCTAAAAAGCTTTTATAAAACAAAAAACCGGCCAAGTGCGAGTCGGACTCGCGCACGTATGGTTCCGTACTTAATAAATTGCGGCTTACGATTTATGACATATTAAAAAAAAAACTACTCACTAGATCTTGTTCTAACCAATTTTCGGTGGAAGTTTACATGTTAATGTACATCACATTTTTTTATTTTATTTATTATTCTCTTATTTTAGAAATCACAGGGGGGAGACACACATTTTACTTCTCGCGTAACCTCTCGTCTCTCGCGCAAACTATTCAGTGTAGAAAAAAAAAAATATTAAAAACCTGAATATAATTTTGAAGACCTATCCATAGAAACCCCACACGTATGCGTTTTATGAAAAAAAAGAATTGAGTTTCTGTTCCAAGTATGGAGAACCCCCAAAATTTATTGTTTTTTTTTCTATTTTTGTGTGAAAATCTTAATGCGGTTCCCAAAATACATTTACTTAACAAGTTTCAACATTCATAGTTCTTATAGTTTCGGAAAAAAGTGGCTGTGATGATACGGACGGACAGACAGACAGACATGACGAATCCGTAAGGGTTTCGTTTTTTGCCATTTGGCTACGGAACCCTAAAACTATGGATTTTTTTTTGGCCCCATTTTCTCAGTTACTTTGAAGAACCTCCACATGACTTAGTCACAAAGAAAATCCCTCGATTAATGATAATAAATATCAGGCTTATTATTAGGCTATTTGATTATTCGACTTGGAGGAAATAACTTGGAAAATAGAGATAAAACTTCTTTTAATATTGGTTTCTTTAACTTATAATATTTGCATAATATATTTCACGATTAGTTAGTCAAACGAATTGTAAGTAAATAAAGTCTTCAATAAACACAAGAATATGAGCATCTTTCATAACGTGATGGAGAAAATAAATAAGGAACCATTCGCATTTCATTTTATGACGTAATTATTCATAAATTTCAGAAAGAAGATCTGATGTCGTAAAATAATATCAGCCGGTATTGACTTGTCGTTAATCCTTAGATTCCTTTCCAGAAGGCGCGATGCAATTTCAATTTCGATAGGCGATATCGCGGATGTATTTTCTAAGATAATTTCAAGTGCTTATCGGTCGAATTGCATCGCATTGCGTCCATGAGAACTTACTTACTAAGTAGTAGAAATTTTTGTAAAAATCGCTTATCGGTGTCTCGGGGTCTCAGCGCTAACAAAGAAAATTTGGTTCAAATAAATGTCACTCGATGGCGCGGTATGCATCGTTGATGGCGAGATATGTTATTGAATTGTGTGTAAAATTAACATTTTCTAGAATGAATCATAGAAATTGTATGTTCTTGTTTAATCAACTTTACTAAGCACAAAATTATGGAATATTGGGCTCTTAATTCACATTTCAGAGATTATTTGAACGGATCATTTAAAATTGATTCCAATAGATGGCGCCGTTTTAAATTTCTGAGGCATGCCCCTTGATTTTTGTAATTTATATTGTAGCACATTTTGGTACAATGAAACTGTAAAAACATGCAAAAAAATACTATAAAACAAGTCGCCAATGTATTTAAAGAAAAAATGTCACGAACCGAGAAAAAATTGCAAGTCACTGCTAACACCATCTACAGTCGTGGAACGGAACCGAAAGTTATTAAATTAAAAAAATCATCCGACGAAAAACGCTAGTTACGTCGGCACGGTTTATTTGTAAGGGATGTGATATCAGTACGCTAGTATTATATTATCTGTGTCGGTGTGATATAAATTGAATCGCGTCAGCCATCAGGGAGATCGATTACAGCACCAATAACAGCACAACAAAAGTAGTCAATCAAAGTTCAACAAAAGTTCGACAATAACTCACAATAACGTAGTTATTGTGAGTTATTGTGTTTTCGTAGTACGTTAGTTTTCGTAGTTCCAGAGATGCTAATAATCTGTGGTTGACCATCCTATGCACGATGCAGTTTTTTGACATTAATGGTATTAAAAATTGACACCACCATGGGATCAGACCTCTACCCAACTAACTCCTACAATACGTTTTGTGTTTGTTTTCAGTTCTTTTCTGTTTCTATTTTTAACCGTCTTACCAAAAAGGAGGAGGTTCTATGTTCGACTTCGTGTATGTTTTTTTTCCATCAATTGTGGACCGATTTAAAAAATTCTTTTTTTGTTTGACAGAATATGTTTCGAGTTTGGTCCCATTTTAATTTGGTGAAGATCTGATGAAGAACTTCGAAGATATACGACAGAACTCTTCAATAAATAACGGCAAACCTCTCGGGATTGCTGCAATCGCATGTCTGTTTATTGATTATATCATTTCATAACATAGCATCACGCCAGTACGTTCTTAAGGGGTACGCAGATATCTCATTTCACCGGTTATGTTCAAGTTTCATGATACTGGGGTTATCTATTCTTTCGTTAAGGTAACTTACTAAACAACTTGTCTATTAGGTAGGTACAACTAAAAAGTGAAAAATAAAAACTTTTTTACAAAAAAAATACTAATATTAGAAAACTACAAAGTGAAAAATAACTTTATTTTTGGAAGTCGGTGTCCATAACGCAGTAAAATGGTACCTACGAAAGACACCGACTGCCAAAAATATTTTTTTTTTCACTTTGTAGTTTTCTTATTTCGGTAATATTTTTTTGTAAAAAAGTTTTTTTACTAGAGTGTTTGGTCCGACTCCCAGGCAAAGACATTCCATCGTATTAGTATTTGAGCTTTGTCGATGCCTATGCAAAAAATAATGCCTAGAGCTCAAAGTTTTTGCTTCACCATAATATGTCCCTTGCGCCAATTGAAGTAAGAGTATCGTTGATTTTTAGTATGACAATTTCGATAAGAGCAGTGGTGGTCCAGTGGTAGCGGCCGCGACTTAAAAGTTGTAGGTCGTGAGTTCGAACCCAGGCAGACGCTTGATTTTGAGTAAATTATTTCATCACCACTGCTCTCAAAACGGTGAAGGAAAACATCGTGAGGAAACCGGCATGTCCTAGAACCAAAAATTCGAAGACATGTGACATCCACCAAACCGCAGTGGGCCTTCGTGGCTGATTACGGCCCATTCCCTCTCACAGAGAAGAGGCCTGTGTCCCAGCAGTGGGATTATTAAAAAGGCTGATGATGATGATGAATCTCGATAAATCGATAAATCGTGGCATTATGTTGAGAACAAGGATTACTTTCGAACGTATTGAAAATATGTATCAAAAGCAATTCATTCATTTAAACCTTTCGGTAATTATAGTTCGTAAATCCCGAAAACCACGAAATGACGAAGTAACTTAAATTACAAAAATTATCTGCCAGGTGTTTTAAACCTTTTGTCAGAATCCACGAACACCGGCAAAAAACCGTCCAAAGTCTTTCAACGCACTTACGACAACGGCTAACTCCTCGACTATTCATGACCGGCTTGCGTCAGTCTCTACGCCCCTTAATTAGCATCGCATTAGCACCTCCACACTAACTAAATATAAAACAAAATGCAACAATAACATCTTTTGTATAAAACACAGGTGCTAGGAAATCGTTCACACTTGGGTCTACTTAAGTTTTTCTCGAGAAGGTTGCTCCTGTGAAGTGTTAAAATGTAACAATAACGCGATTGTTGTCCAGCCAATTTGTTTGGACGCAAGGTTACTTGAAATGTGTTCAAATTAGCTAGATATAATATGTGTTACAAAGATCTTCAGTTTGTGGCTAATGGTTCTCAATAGCAAAGATAAATTATAATAGCATACAGATGCCGCATCCGAAACCATGCCGACGTATCTAGCGTTTTTTGTGTGATTAAACCGATAATTTTTGTCCATCAATCACGTTCGATTCCGTTCCACGGTGATAGGTGGTGTTAGCAGCTACTTGCAAGTAAAGGGGTTTACTCGGTTCGTGATATTTTTTCTTTAAATACAGCTAAGGTTTGTTTTATAGATGTTTTTACAGTTTCTTTGCACCAAAATGTGTTACAATGAAAATTTAAACAATCGACTGGAATGCTTCAGAAATTTAAAACCGCGCCATCTATTGGCATCAATTTTAAAATGATCCTTTTAAATAATTTTTTGAAATGTGAGTAAAGAGCCCAATATTCCATAATTTTGTGCTTAGGAGAGTTGATTAAACAAGAACATACAATTTTTATGTTGAATTCCAAAAAATATAATTTTACACACATTCAATAACAGATCGGTGCATATCGCGCCATCTAATGAGATTTATTTGGACCAAATTTTCTTTCTTAGTGCCGGGAACCCGTGTAAATAGTCACTAAAATCACGACAAGACTTGTCTAAAGCCTATTTATTCTTCGTTGCTGAATCTGTCTCCTTAATTTAGATAGTTTTAATTCCATCAAACACTTGTCTATTTAATTAAATATTTCTTTGTTATGCCTGTTGTTCATGGGGTGGGGACCTGGTGATCTGTAATATAGGTTAACACCTATAACAGAGACAAGCTCTGAAAGACTGGGAAATGTTCCCTTCTAAATTGAATTTATAAGTTTATTTGTTCCATAAGATCATGTTTTTGTGAGGAGAAATAAATATTATAATTATGATTATGAATGAGACTTTCCTAGTTTCTAGACAAATTAGTACGATTCTATCAGCGATGAAGTCTCGTGACTTTTGTCATTTTTAGGGTACCGTACCCAAAGGGTAAAAACGGGACCCTATTACTAATACTCCATTGTCCGTCTGTCTGTCTGTCACCAGGCTGTAACTCATGCACCGTGACAGCTAGACAGTTGAAATTTGGACAGATGATGTATTTCTGTTGCCGCTATAACAACAAATTCTAAAAAGAGAATAAAATAAATATTTAAGCTGGGCTTTCATTCAACAAACGTGATTTTTTTGCCGTTTTTCGCGATAATGGCTCGGAAACCTTCGTGCGCGAGTCCAACTTGCATACTCTGTAGTTGCTCTCATTTCGTTCCATACTCAAAATTATCAATGCTACACAGCGAGAAAGTTTTACTAATCTGGTCTTTATCTCCAAATTGCTCTCCACTTGCAAAATCTACATTTTGCAGTATAAAATAATTACTACCGATTCGGAAGTCAGTATTGCAAAATAATGAAACAAGAGGTTGGTACCAAAGACACCGACGAGAGGAACGAAAGTTATTTATGCATTTTTTTATTTTGGCAGTCGGTTTATTTTTTTGTGAAGGTTAAATTATTATTTTTTAATTTTATTTTACTGTTTCATGCACCCGATTGATCAGGGATATCAACGACCGAAATTTAACGGTGTATTTGCACCGTCAAGCACGCTAGAATGAATATTACCCCTTCTAGCGAAAAATACATTTTGCGATGTCAGTATTGGTATTCTAGATTATTATCTTTACGAACACCAATAAAGTTGGCTAACGAGTGGTCAATAAAAGGTGTAAATCGACTAAGAAATAGTAGATATTCAACTATAGTTTGGTAATTAAGTTGTTCGGCATTTAATGCTTAGTGTAAACTGAAGGGATACTTAAGTATCCAGGTACTGTCAAGTTGAGAGATGTTCTTTTGAAGTTCAAGGTTTGACTATTAAGCTGATTATTTAGTGCTTTCAAACTGTTACCTACCTATATGTTCTAGTTTAGAGGCATACATAATCAGTTTCTTTTGAATAACAATAATTCCATAAAAAAATGGTTTTATTGTAAAATATTCCATATTTTACAATAATTCCATCTTCCAGAATTTTATTGACAGAATATATTTATTGGTTTGAGAAGCATAAAAAATTGCTTATTTTTTCAGATAATACTTTCGAAGAAATGGTAAAGTATCTAAAGTTTCCATACAAATTCTATAGACAATGCCTCGGCCAACTTTTTCTATACATACTTTACAACTCAATATGGCATAAAAAGGCATTTTGCCAGATTTTTGTGGATTTCCGGTGCCGATAATGCTAAACAAAATCTTAGATTACGATCATTTTTCGTAACTTTAGTCCGTTTCTTGGCACGCGAAGTACATACATACGGGTCAACTAGTTAGATTTATGTCTGTACATCGTTCCCATTCGTCCGTTATCTCAATGTATAAGAAGCCATAATTGGCTATCAGTACATCAAAGTGCTCTGAACGGTTGTAAAATGCAATGCAGCCTCATATAATTTAATGTGAATTGTTCGAACGACACTCTTGTGTATTACTAAATGTTCGATGCGACTTGTGGCATTGTGCTCCTGCAAAAACTGATGGCCGATGGACCAGTACGAGGATTGCTTGTTACATTCGCACGAGGAATTTTCATTATACATTTCACGACACGACACATTACATACTTACAGACCATAGGCCTTAGGCATCCACTACATGCCTCAAGTATTCATACTTCGACCAATAAAAATGTAATTGTATTATCATAAAATCGCCGATCATTCACGTTGCATGTCATACAAGGCAATGAGTAAAATCAAAAAACGTCCAAACAAAAAATGACAAGCACATATTTACGTGAATAATAAAGCACACTATATACGTTTACGACGACGGCGCCTGCCCTGTAATCAACTATTTATTACTGTTAACTCAATCAAACGGTTACATGTCAGTATTCCGTGAGAACAGAGAAGCAACCTTCCAAGAAACTTTGACTATTAATATCTGAAATAAAGACCAAATCCTACTTTTATTGGACTATTGGGGTGTTATATTTTTTCTGCTACTCAGAATAATAGAGGTTCGAGTGTGTAATAAATGTTTATTTTTTATAAGATTGTGGCGGTATAGTTTGAGTCTTAGTTTTACGGTAGCGAGAGGCAAAATGTGGTCCGTTGAAGAGGTTCTGTAGGTACAAACACCTTTAGGTTGTTTTGCTTGTTGTCACATATGAAATGTTTTTTGCCATTGACTTATGAAAGTCTAAAGGCTTCTCAAAATTATGAAAAGTAATATTATTTAGCGATAACTCCAAATGATTTTTATAGATAACTATATCATACTAATATGTATAATGCGAAAGTATGGATGGATGTATGTATGTTTGTTACTAAATCACGCCAGAACGGCTGAACGGATCTGGATGAAATTTCGCACAGGGGTAGATTATAGTCAGGAAAAGCACTTAGGATAACTTTTATATCGGGAATATGTCCCTTCGGGCTCATTTTCGACTTTCACGCGAGCGAAGCTGCTGGCAGAAGCTAGTTTACAATATATTTTCGTAATTAACTCTAGAAAAGTTAGGCCTAATTTATTTATCGTATCTAGTGTCTAGTAAGTAAAAAATATCACAAAATTAACAAATCACACAAAATATTAAACTTCCACCAATCAAACGAGTGACGGAACCCTATTTCTAGAACAGCTCCAAAGTGTTATGTTAGGACTATACTTAAAATACAACGAGCGTACAATCCTAAACACAACAATGACATGGTCTGTTTTTTTGGTCAATTTTGCAAAACCCGTACCTGTATAATTGTCTACAACATATTTTATTGAAATTAGGATTGAGTATAATAACAGTGCCGAATATTTTGCTACTGTTTGAAATTTTGCTCGTCCTAGCAAAAAGTGAGCGTGAAGATATAATAACTACAAGTATTAAAGTGTATTATTTTACGGCCAACGACAGCTTTGATCACGGTTAGGTCGGGTCTAAAAATTCGTTGTTTCCAGCTAGACCCTGATTTTATGATGTTTTTTTAAGAAAAAAACATGATGGCAACTCAATTCGTGGTCATTCCTGCATGAACCTTAAGGCCAACTTGGGCCACTTTTGGCTAATATGAAGATAGGTACTTACTGGTGAAGATTTTTTGTTGGCTTACTGTAAGTAAGTACAGAGAACCACAATATCTTCACATTTAACTCCTGTAAAGACAAAATAAGAGATAGTAAAAGAATCTTTTCACTATTGATCTTCTTCTTGATCGCGTTCTTCATTATTGAAGATCGTGTCCCTGAAAGGCCTTCGTGGCATTATGCACGATGTTCTTTGACTCCATTCGGTTCTCAGCTTCTCTCAGGGCGGTTGTAATAGAGACTCCACTGAGGGGGGTTAACTGGTCTGACCAGTGGTTAGGTGATCGGCCGCTAGTTTATTTCTCATCCACCTTGCCCACTACCACCAACTTTTCTAGATTGTATGGTTCCCGACGAGCAATGTGACCAAATTAGCTGGAAATCCTTCGTTAGCAGAACGTGGCTAGTCTGTCTTTTATGCCTAGTTGATCAAGGATGGATTTGTTCGTTCTCTTGGCAGTCCATGGTATGCGGCGCATTCTTCGCCATCACCCCTTCTTAAAAGCTTCTATCTATTCTTCGTTCTATTACCTAAATCGTCCACGACTGCGTTCCGTAAAGGAATATCGTGAAAACCAGTGTCCGGGCTAGTCTCATCTTAGTGACGGGATCCTGCCGTTTTGCCGAAAAGATTTTGCCAAATTTTCATTACCCAAACAAATTTTAGCAACCTTTTTTTATACCAATGTAATATTTGGAATAATTTTAGTACGCACATTTTCATTTGGTCAAATGTTTACTTGGCAGATTGTTACCAAGGATAATGTCATTAAGGTTTTTGGTCTTTAATCAAATGATTTATTACAGCAAACAATATTTAGACAATAAACGTTTAGTCAAATGAATTGTTATGACAAAAAATATAAAGGCAAAAATGGTTAGGTTAGGTTAGGTTAAAACTGTGACCACCTACGCACGAGCCGAGCGAGCGTAGCGAGCGGTGCCGCGGCAGCGGCCGGCGAGTGCCAGAAACGACTAGATTATATAGAAAAAAATATGGAAAAAAGAGATTATTTTTAGGAGGCTATCGAGAGAAATAATATAATTATAATAACATTATTATTACCTGTTTAATTTTTGTCATTGGCTACGCAATCGACTAAACAGAAATGGTAAGTTTAAAACTGACGACACCAAATATTTGGCTTATTTAATTTTGCGTAAAATATGTTATACCAACTGAAATATTTGACTAGATAAAAAATGGTAAAAGTACTAGTTGGTGAACAAGTTATTGTTCAAACGTTCACTTGCCAAACATAGGTTTTCGTAACAATTATTTGTAAAGAGATTGTTTGGTAAGTAATAATTTGGCAAATGAAGTTATGCGAAAATTTGTTTGGGAAGTAATAATTTGGCAATTTCTTTTCGGTAAAACAAGGGAGACCCCTTAGTGACATTGGAGACTCTGTCCTGCCAAAATACGTGTCAGCTTACTCATCACAGCTTTGGCCATTTGAGTCCTTCTCCTGATATCTCTTTTTATTCCTCCCTGGTCAGTAAGTAGCAATCCGAGGTATATAACCTCGCTGACAAATTCTAGATCCGCGAGTCCTCTTGTTCTAGAGAGTTGACCACTATTGGATACCGGCACAAAAATAAAACCACGAAAGAAAAAATATTGAAAAGAATAAACAATTCCTGTGCTTATATGAATCCTAGTTTGATCGAACGCGTCCATAGCAAAAGTAGAAGTAATATACAAATGCATATACACGAACATGAAAGCGCAGTTGCTCTGAAAAACAAAATACTACGAACTTTGTTTGTAGGTAATAGTTTTTAATTTTATATATTTTTATTGTATTTTTTTATGTTTTTCAATATGTAAATGTTATAAATCTGTTTTTGATTAATTGTAATGTAATTTTTTTGTTGTTATTATTATTGTAAACAAACAAAAAATTTTGGATGAATAACCTTTAGGTATTGTGTTAGCCTGTAAGTAATTGTTGCACATAAAAATGTATTATTATGCAAGTAAAATTTTAAATGTTTTGTGTAAACAATTGTTGGCTAACCTAATTAAATAAATAGTAAGAGCACTGAGCTAAAGGCGTTTTTGTTTGTCAATAATCAACTATCTAAAATAGACCTTTTTGTTCGAAATAAGGACGCAAATGCAATCAGATGGATTCCCGTTTGATTTCATAAGGTTTGGTTAAATTGAGTATTACTATTACTCGTCTATCTTACCTATGATTAATACGATGGGAATTAATTACTGTATTGATATCAATAGGGATGGCAAGGATAAATTAAAGAATACATTCAATTTTTAAAACTGTTTTTAATGTCAAAGAAATGAAAATAAAATAATAAATTTATATATTTTTATAATATGATGTGAAATAGTAATCACCTCTGCTACAAGCCCTTTTAACCGACTTCAAAAAAGGAGAAGGTTCTCAATTTGTCGGCTTTTTTTATTTTCCACGATTACTCAAAGACGCCTGGACCGATTTGGGAAATTCTTCTTATGTTTGAAAGGGTATACTTTCTAGTTGATTCCATAGTCATCAGGCCTGGAGCTGATGATGGAATCTTGGAGAAATCGAGGGAGCTCTTCAAATATTATAGGCATACATACAGCGATTTTTGGTATTTTCATCAACAATGCAATTATTTGCACTCAGAAAGTATCATTTGGTGAAGTGGAACTGGTGAAGAAGACCACAGATGGCCAATAGAACTCATTAATGCTAAGTATGTCACGGATATTAGATAACTTGAATAGTTAAACAACTATGTGAAGCAAATACTTATAAATAAATAATACTGATGCAAATGGTACCGTCGAACTGATGATGATGATTAAGCCGGCAGGTAGGCACTGGAACTCCGAAATACTCGTAAAACAATGTATCCTAGACGTGTATGGGCTTATTGGAATCTTCATGAGATGTACTTTGGCTATATATGATTTGTATGGCAATTGGAGGTATCTATCAAAACTAAAAAGAAATAAATAAAAAAACAAACCGACTTCCAAAAAAAACACTGCGAAGTGAAAAATAACTTTCTTTTCCGAAGTCGGTGTCGAAACACGTAAATAATAGGTACCAAAGACACCGACATTTAAACACCAAATATGGCCTTCAATTCATACAGACACGGTCAACTATGTCAAAAACCCTAAAACAAAAACTGCCAAACGCCGTGCCATTCCTTGCAACCCTGTAAAGAATTAACGAAATTGCATGTGTAGTTCATTAATACACGAGTGCGTTCTGTCTCGCAAACCCATATTCCTTCTGTACTACGTATATATGTGAGGGGGTATTTGTGTCCCATCGACTGTCGTGAACTTGACCTCGATCTGCCCGTATTATTCACACTTCCGTTTATTTACGTTTTGTTCAATTGTTTCGGACTTATGTGTTGTACTTTTTAATGATACGAGTATTATATATTATGTCACAGATTCAGATAGAATACGTCTTCTGTTGCCATGGGGATCTGAAAGGGTTTCAGGTTGTTTTTTTTTATGTTTGGGGCATTTAGGTAATTATGTTAATTCTTAATATGGTAAACAACTCTATTTTTGTGAAGTTAATAATTGCTAAGATTGCTGTTAAATAAAGCTTTATTTGTACTAAAATAAACACACTCTGAGTATATTTTGAGAGGTGTGACTTGGGTAAGGAAGTTATGTTATTTTGACAAAACAACTGTTCGGGTCAAAGCACACTTGAGAAAGAGTCCAAGTGATAATGCATACAATATTTACCTTTATTTCCACTGAGTTGTTAATTCATTTCTATTTCGATGAAAAGACGATCGCATTGGAAAATTCAAAGATCAAATGCGCGTAGACAGGGGTCAATAATTATGTCAATAAGCTATCAGCCTGTCAAGTATTACTCATGAAAATTTTGTTTTTTCAATGTATGATTGATTGTTAACACCCATATACTAGTATATCCAATATCATTTAAAAGAACACAGCTTTTTTACATGATTTTGGTTGTTCTAAAGAATTTTTTAACTTGCCATTGACCTATGAACTTCAAATTTGGTTATAATTTTTATTATTACGTACATTTTACTAACACACCAATATATCGTTTTTTTTTTTTTTTTTTACTATTACAACCAACTTGATTTTGCGGTTTGGTACGGAACCCTAAATTTGCAAAGCTTTTCTTTATTTGATCATATATCAATTATTCTCATTGATCATATATTATAATAAAAAATTGATACCCTTTTTGTGAGGAAAAAAAAGAGCCAATTCCACTTGGCTCCAACTTTCCGAGATGCGACCGTGCCAATAACTGACCATCTTGAGCTTCTTGGCATTACGTTGACATCGACTCTCAATTTTGGCCCATTTATTGAAGCAAAGGCTCAGCTGGCTGCCAAAAAGCTGGGGATACTTGCAAAGGTGAGAAGGTACTTCACGCCAGAACAACTGCTCAGCTTGTACCAAGCGCAAGTTCGATCATGCATGGAGTAGGTACTGTTCTCATCTCTGGGACGGATCTGCCAAATACCAGCTTGATGCACTAGAGTCGAACGAAAAGCGGGCCAGGAGGCTCATCGGCGATGAGGCACTGGTGAAGTCAAAGCTCCAGAGCCTTGAACACCGTCGCCGAATTGCCAACTTGTCGATTTTCATCATCGGACTACCAGACGTACGGCGATGCGCCATCGGTACATGGTAGACATCCTATACGCACTAAACGTTTTGAACATACTTTTACTATGTGTACAGCTAAGGAGTGGAATTCCCTGCCGGAGTCTGTGTTTCCCGATAGCTACAATCTAGGGGTCTTTAAGTCAAGAGTGAATAGGTCACTTCTAGGCAAGCGTGCTCCACCGTCGACCACATAATCGCTTACCATCAGGTGAGATAGTGGTCAAGCGCGAGCCTATAACTAATAAAAAAAAGGAGCTCGTGGAAAAATAATAACACCCGCACGGGTCGATCTTCAAGGTTAAATAAGGCTTAATGAGGTCTTTGGATATAAGAGACAGAGATTTCTTCGTGACTGCTGCTATCACACATCTTAGACAGTGGCTACAGATAGTCAGAAGCCAGGAAATCTGACACAAGTCTTGCCAAAGCATTATGGTATTACCCAGTTACTGAATGGTGGAGGTCATCCTATTAATGTTCCTTTTACTGGGATAGAGGCCTCTTCTCTGTGAGGTAGTGAATGGGCCTTAAAACCACCACGCAGGACCAGTGCGGGTTGGTGGATGTCACAACATTTGAACACAACAGCCGGTTTCCTCATGATGTTTTCCTTCACCGTTTTGAGAGCAGTGGTGATAAAATAATAGTTACTCAAGGCGCTTTGCCAGTCTGGGTTTGGAACCACGACCTTCGACACGTATGTCGGAGCCGGTACCACTGGGCCACCACTGCAGGTGTAGCCCTATATTTTAAAAAAATATCTGCATCAGTTTATACTGGAAGCTTCCAACATATTTGACAAAAAGGCTGGGCAGATTGACTCTTGTTTTTAGCCGACTGCCGAAGGAGAGTAATGTGTTTATCAAGTATGTATGTACGTTAGTTGCTATGTGGTGTTATAGAGACCAAACGCGTTGGCCAATTTTGATAATTCTTATCTCAATCGATTCGTCTTAATCTTGCGAATGTCACTGACTACATTAAAATGGGAAAATCAAAAAATGGCGCCTATTGGGGGGCACGTTGTGGGGCTCTATTTTTTTTTCTTCCACAGTCATCGTGTGTGTTATCAAAATAAATGTTTTTAAGAGGTGATTTCAAAAATATTTAACACTTAAATGTTTAAATGTACCTAACTCGAAAAAAAAAACTAAAATGTTATAAATAAAAAAGATAATTAAAAAAATAAAAGAAGCCCGACTGCTTAAAAAGCGAACTAAAAAGACGTAAACAAGAAGAAAATCATACTATGCATTCGGAGGATACATCTGGTTTGGGTCAGCCAGATCGCGAAAATGTATCCTCCGACTGCACAGCATGAATTTCTTCTTGTTTACGTCTTTTTAGTACGCTTCATGAGGAGTCGGAATTTTTGGTTTCTTGAATTTTTGACGATATTAAAGCAATCAACATAATATTTTATCACATACAAAAAAACAAACATTGTTAGCATCATAAAGTTCGCAAAAAAAAGAGATTGCATTGAAACAGCGAATGCGTTTAACGTCCACAAGTCGTTCATCAGGCTAAACACACACCGTCGGGTCCCAGGTTCGATTCCAATAGTTATGCAAATAGCGAGTTGGAATGTAATGAGTGGCCGGCAGTTATTTAGACCTGCGTCGTAAGTCAAACTCTGCTTCGGAATTGAAGCTCGGACTGAGAAATCTTTAGAGGTAACATTTGTAATTATTTTCTTGTCTATATTCCTTTTTTTTCTTTTATAGGTTCCGTACTCAAAGGGTGAAAACGGGACCTTATTACTAAGACTCCACTGTCCATCTGTTTGTCTGTCTGCCAACAGGCTTTATCTCATAAACCGTGATGCTAAACCGTTGAAATTTTCACAGATGATGTATTTCTATTGCCGCTATAACAACATAATAAAATCAATATTTAAGTGGGGCTCCCATACAACAAACGTGATTTTTGCCGTTTTGTTGCGATAATGTTACGGAACCCTTCGTGCGCGAGTCCGACTCGCACTTGGCCAGTTCTTTTTTTAAGAAGTCAGTAAATAAATAAAGTTGAATATATCAAGTATCGAGTATTTCAATTGCCCGTTTTGTTGTCGTTTATAAAGTGTCGTTTAAGTATAAGCAAAAATGATATTTAGATACGAATGTACAAAATCTTTTCGATTAAATATTTCTTTTCTAAATTGGTTAGAGAGTTAAATATATTTGTTTTTGCATTCGACCGAAACGAAAATGTAATTTAATAACTTCTATATTCACCGTTATTCATTGATACTACATGTTCCATCAACTATAATTTTTAAGAAAGTTGATGATGGATTTGATGTGGACTTTCTTGTCCGTTCTGTGGAGTTTCTTGTCCGTTCTGTGGCGTTTTTTGTCTGTTATAATGGGCATTCTTATCCATTCTTGTGTAGTTTCTTGTCCGGTCTTCTCCATAACAAATTGCTTTTCCGAATGGACGGTAGAGTCAATTATTATTATTATAAAATTACATTTTTGACGTTTAAAATGGCGCTTAGGGGCCTAATTGAAATAAATAACTTTTACTTTTTTTTACATTCCAGGAATTCTTATTGCACTGGTTTTCAAGTTCATATACTATAGACTGAACTAGCGTGATCAATTAAGAGCGATACATTACCCGATATTACTCTCACGTGCAGCTATATCGAATTATTTCAGCTTCAGTGCTTTCAGTTTATTTCAGATTCAAAGCTTTTTATTATATTTATTTATCAATAGGCTCGCGTTTTACCACTATCTCGCCTGATGGTCAGCGATGATGTGGTCGACGGGGAAGCACGTTTGCCTAGAATGTTTTTTTATCTTTGGTCGTCTCGCAGTTCAGTCGAAGTGATTGGTTGCTGCTTAACCGGACTTTCCCTGTGGAGACTACACTAGAGCCTCCAGCCAGACAAAAACTTAACCTAAGGGACCACGCTGAGGACTATCCTCTAAGGGATACGAACCTCGGCTCAGGGCGTCGCTGCAGGGACAACTAGGGCTGGATCATGATTAAGTGATTCTACCATCCGTTCGAAAACTACCTACGTGGAGAAGAACAGATAAGGTTGCCTAAAAGTAACCTATTCAATATATATATACTCTCGACTTAAAGACTCCAAAGTTGTGTAACTATCAGGAAACAAAGACTCCGGCAAGGAATTGCACTCCTTTTTGAGTTTAAGCTTTGAACCTGAAATAATTTGTTTTCAAAGAATTTAGATCAATAAAATGGACTTTTTTTTCTTAGCCGTGAGGTACTCAATTTGCTAGAGCATACCACATTTTGTTATTTCTGAATACTTTGCGTATGTCATATGTTTTGCAATTTTGCACTTATTTTTGAATCAAATAAGTACGTATAATAATTGCAACATGAACGACGTAATCGACATTTTGTAACTTTTTATTGACAAGAGTTCCTGTGGGGTTTTGAGTTTGACATGTCGATCGAAACGAAACTTATTTTGTTAAATATTGATAAATAACTAATTAAGACAGAATTTCGTCGCTAAGGGAAATAAAAGTGAGCCTACCAAGAGTTCTATGAATTATAGTATTAGTACCTATTATTAAATTCCTTGTAGCCCTTAGAATAAGTTTCAAATAGGATCGAAATTCAGATTTAAAATCTGCACTATAATTTACAATAACAGATAAAGTTATCGTAAAACGTGAATTGAAACTTTTTAATCGTAGTGTTAATTTTAGTGTAGTATTAATAAAGATCATGTAGTTATTATTTCGTTCAATGAATCATGGAATTTAGCCAACCGTGTATGTGTCTAGCTGTTTTGTAAATTGATTTCATTCGGTATTTGTTTAGAACCTCTAGCATGGTTGGTATTTTATTTGATTTTACGCAATGATAGTCATTTTATAATAATCCTGCACGAGACTAATGCGTGATACACTATTCCAATTCAGACCTGATAACACAAGAGTTTTGTGTTATCAGGTGGTTACAGCCAACTTTCAAGTTCTTCAAGAAAGGGTACATTTTTCAAAAAAAATTGCAAATATTTATTGGTCACAAGTCGACTCCATGCCCGCCTCCGTGCTCCCAGCTCACACCTCTACAACCACGAAATTAATAACACGTTGTTTTTTTATTCGAACCTCACTCTTGCACTTATTATTATTTAAACTGTATTTCGAAACTTTATTTATTGTTATTTATATAACATATGTTGATCATTTTTCAATGTTTCTACACAATTAACACTTCATTTTCAATGTTAATCATTTTTTTCGATGTCGGTATTGTTTTGTTTTTAGTATTTATGCCCGGAGAGTTGGACATCGGGCGATAAATTATTTCGTATGCATGTTAACAATGCACAAATGGGTTTTGGTATGGACGACAAATATATGAGTTGTTGACGGCCTTCGATGTTTCGGTTGTCAGGCTGATTGGGCCGACTTTTTTGTTGTTGTCTCGTGACGACAGAAAGATGTTAGCGGAGGATTTCGATAGGTGATCTGATTGGTGGATTTGTTTTGCTTTCATTGATATATACGGGCTTATTTATAAAACTTTTTCACCATTATTAGCAGATTCTAAATTCAAATTCAATTCTTAATTTAAACTTTCTAGTAGAGTATGCGGGAATCCGGTGGACGCGAGACGAACAGGACAGATGAGTGTGGTCACGACTACGAGTACGCCTGGGGGAGGCCTATGTCCAGCAGTGGACGTCTTTCGCCTGGAATGATTGTGATGATGTTGAATTTGAATTTAGAATTTACTTAGTATTTAAACTAATACTATGATAAAAAAAAGTTTTTTTTATATAAAAGCTCCTAGTGTCTACGGTAGACACCATTCGGAGACTAGGGCTTGACTGTAAATACTTTTAATAAATCATGATCAAATCCTAACACACGGTAGAAGAAACAAAGGAAAATAGGAAGCAGGTTTAGGAAAAAAAAAAAAAAAAAAAAATTATAATTTTATTTTTTTTTTTAAATTTATTTTTGAAATGGTGTTATTTGAATTTTATAAGATTTATTTTATAATTTTTATTAAAATATTATTAAAAAAAAAATTGTCGCAGCTTTAGCTTTATCATTACTACCAAAAGAACAGACAGTTAATACACTCTGCCTTGTCGATTTGAATCTCCCTTAGGCTAAAATTAAATCAGATAAATTAATTGTTCAAAATTCGTCATGATTGCCTTTCTAACCTTCAAAATAAGCAGTCCCATGATACCTTAGTTTTTTTTCATGGAAAAAATCAGTTGCTCCTCCGTCCATTCGCCATGGAGTTTTACCATCACCAGTTCCCCACAAGCTTTTATGACTGAACAATTATGGGTTCTCTTTTTTCTTCGACTACCCCGTTTTATGATCGGTTAGAAACGGGACGACCCGAGCCGCTGTAAACTCTGATTGTTTGCTTTTAATTGCTTTACTGCTATGCCGGCCGTTTTTGTTTGATTTTGATTTATTTTTTTATTTTTGTAAGTAGTGTTGTTGTAGTGTACATAGTCAGTGGTGCGTTCGTGACGTCATTATTTAGGAGTGTATGTTTGTGTTTGATGTGGTATGTAATCACGCGATGTTTTGGTTTGTTTAATTAATGTAAATGAGAGCGAGTCTAATCTAGATAAAAATACTACTTGCGAGAATAATCTAGATAAAAATAAAAAAACCCGACTGCTTAAGAAGCGAACTAAAAAGACGTAAACATGAAGAAAATCATGCTGTGCAGTCGGAGGATACATCTAGATTTGAGCAGCCAGCTCGCGAATGTATCCTCCGACTAGTTCGCTTCACTTATTAGTTCGCTTCTTAAGCAGTCGGGTTTTTGTTTTTTTATTTTATTTATAACTTTTTAGTTAACATTAATTTTTCGGATTTGGTACTTTTAAATACATATATGAGATATATATTTTTGAAAACCCTTTATTTTGATAACCCACACGATGGGTTTGGAAGAAAAAAAAGATGCAGGCCTCACTATATGGCGCCCAAAAACCGCAATATTTTTTCCAATTTTAATGTAGCCATACTACCATATAGAGCTATACTAACATTATAAAGCTGAAGATTTTGTTTGCTTGTGGGTTAAGCAGGGTAGGTAGATAGATAGCCAGTGGACGGGAGCCAAGCCGCGGGGGTCAGCTAGGAATAATATAAAAAGGCAATACAGCGTGAAATTTATGTTAGCAATAAGCGACTGCCTCTTAAGTCATTTGTTTTAATCAGTTTCTGCCATGCAATGGAACACACACAGCCAGAATGAGGAAGGGAAGGATGAGGATCACCACGTTCCACTTCGGTTTTCTGTGTTTCATGTAGGGATCTTTTTTTAAATTATAGGCTCGCGCTTGACCACTATCTCACCTGATGGTAAGCGATGTTGTGGTCGACGGTGAAGCACGCTTGCCTAGAAGTAACCTATTCACTCTTGACGTTGTTTGTCTTTTATAATATATTTGTTTCATCATCATCACTTAGCCTAAAGGTGAACGCGCACCTATCCGCGCCGCAGTCATAGAATTTTATAAATCTTTTATGAAATCGTATAAAGCCTCGCGCACCTATCCGCGCCGCACGACCTGAAGAAAAACAAACACACAAAACGCTGTAGGTTTACGGATTCCACCAGCGCATACGAATGAACGTCATCAGATTCGGCGCGTTCGATGCTTGCGGCGAGTGCGATGCGGGCGCGCGGAGACGTCATCCATATCCGTATAGAAAATATTATTCAAGATGTACAGAACTGGATACGATGCTTGCTGCGCGTTCGGCGCGTTCGGCTCGTACGGCGCGTACGGGACGTTCGGCGCGGATTGCGCGGGGCCTTCAGAAAATGCGATGACTGCAGCGCTTGCGGCTTCTGCGGCATGAATAGGTGCGCGTTCATCTTTAACCAGCTCATATGTCCACCTATTTGTTTGGCCCAAGTTGGGTATGATTAAAACTCTTAAAGGCCTTAGAAAACAGGTGCGATGCGACAGTGCGAAAACCTTTTTTTAAAGGAAAAGATCGAAATAAAAATGTTCTAGTAAAACGCCTTGGCTCATTGTCGCATAGTGGCTAACTGCAGCAGCTTTAATTTTATGATCAATCCCTTGTTCATATAATAGTAAAAGTACATTTCATCAGTTATATATTAAGTCCCATGTAATACGGGCGAGCATATTGTCATCAACAGGGTACAAGGTTCAGGCTTCGAATCAGGCGCGGATACAAGGTACAACGGGGGCAATTGCCTCCCCCCGGGCCTAGACCATACTGGTAGTATTTATTTATTAGTTTATCCTCGCACTGGAACGCCTTGCAGCAATTACACCAATGGAGCACAATCTTATAAATTCACTATAAGTCTAGGTTTCCTCACGATGTTTTCTTTAACCGTTGTCAGCAATGTCCAAGATAAACTTGGAAAGTACATATGAATTTGAAAAAGTCATATTAGTACTTGCCCGGATTCGAACCCACGACCTCAAGCACGAGAGGCGAGGTCTTAGCCACTGGGCCATCACGACGATAGTTTGAATGGTCAACAGAAAATCTATCTAGATCAGAGGCGGTGTGCTAAAAATTTCGACTGATATTCTCATCATGTTGATGCTTTTGAAGAATAGTCAAAACCTGAGCTGTATCATCTACCAAAGAAGTCCTGAAATTTTCGTGAAACAGTATTTAAAACCATAGTGGTTTTCAAGCTTAAATTTTATCAAAATTTCTGCTGGGAAACTAAACCAAGGAGGTTATTAATACGACCCGAAATGTAGGTACTGCATTTTTCCATGACTCCCCACTTAGAGAGCCAATGGCCCCCCTCCCCTCCCCACCCTGAAGGAAATTCTGGATCCGCGCCTGCTTCAGACAGCTAATGAAAACATTCTATACCAAAAATGCCAATCACTCATTGCCCGATCTGGGAATAGTACCTAGAACCTCATGTTCAGCATTAGCGTTTGCAACCTCTAGAACAACAAGACAGTCAATATAATAAGTATCTTCATAAATAATTTGGAAATATTTCTACTCTATTACCTATAGGTACCTACTTCCTAAGGTTCCCAATAGATATGCAAACTGTTTTCTCCATCGTATAGAACAACAATCTCACGAAGGCGGATGAATCATAACAAAATGACTCTTATTTCCACGTCATAGAAGTTACGTAACCCGCCTTCATGAGACAACTATAATAGTAATTAGGCAATTGCCTGCAATGGGCCGATGCGCAGGTTTACAGCCCATCGCAGGCACAGCGAAAATTAGAAATTCTCGTTTGAAACGTCTTATTAACTTTTGTGGGCTGCCTGTTACACCGTAGCACGTAAAATATCATACAAGTTAAATAAATGTAACCATTTTATTAAAAGTAGGTTTTAATCATGTAGATGCATGATCTCTCATAAATAAACCAGAGATTTGGACCAATTGCAGCCTTTCAACCATGTGGTATCCGGAAAAAGCCCGGCGACATCGCTTTAAATCCAGGCAGATGATAAGCTTTATGCCTATCCACAATAGCCGTAAGCCGGGCAGAATAATAAATATAAAGTTAGTAGAAACAAAAATAAAAAAACCTTTTTACTAAAAAACCCGAAAAAAAACCGACCGTAAAAAAATCGACTTTCAATTAAGATAAAAATTATTTAATTTTTGGAAGTTGGTGTTCCTGTTTTTGTTTCTCAGCGTTTTTTGACACCGACTTCCGAAATTATAATTGTTTTTAACTTAGAAGTGTATTTTTTGGTAGTCAGTGTTTTTTTAGTAAAAACGTTTTCATTTTTCACTTTTTGGTTGTGGAACGCAAAATGAGCAAGTTTTTAACTGAACGGAATTTCATAAAACTTGAACATAACCAGTGAAATGAGAATGTACCAGGGTGTACTGAAATTAATATAGTACCGCGGCCCTGGCTCAAGCAACTGAAGGAACACGGGCGGCTGACCCTCCCGCTTCACCCAAAGCGGAAGAAGTCATTGGATGATTCCTGAAATCAATGAAAAAAAGCCTGCTATCGCAGCAATCCCGAGACATTCGTCATAGTTATTAAAGAGTTCTGTTGTCTATCTCCGAAGTTCTTCACCAAATTTAAATGGAACCAAATTAGAAGCACCAGCTTTCAAACAAAAACGAATAATTAAATTCGGTTTTAAAAACTCTTTACTACGTACGAGTTTTGAGGTGACACATATAAAAAAGCAATCGAATTTAGAGCCTCCTTCTTTTTAATTCGGTTATAAAGTGACTTATGTGTACCCTACGACGTTATCCACGTCTTAATTAAACAATTTTACCAATTGCCCACGACTGAGGCTGAAAGTAACATATTTTACTGCTACATTTTTTTAACGCTTATTAAAAAGTAATAAGCGTTAAAAAAAATGTAGCAGTAAAATTAAAAAAAAATAATGATAATCAAAAATAATTAAATTCATAACATTCATAAAATTCCAAAATCATGAAATGGAAGATTCACACATTCGAGGTCCATCGGGTTTGAAAAATTCGTCTGCGTAATATGATAACTGAAATTGTTATAACCGAAGTCGTGTAAAAGTCATTGCTATTATTGTGTGTACGGATTTATATAACACACAAAACAAATAAATATATACTGTATGTGTTCTGCAGCTTCAGAAAATAAGTCAGAAAATTTTATTCGTGCAATGAAGCATTTATACTGGAAACCGTACAAAAATATAGGTTTGCATTGCAATTACTCCAAATATTTGTAATGCTTAAAAGAGAGGCACGGTCGAGAGAATCAATTGCAAGGAAATAATTGATTGGTCTGTTTATTTTCCACTAGCTCCTGCCAGCGGCTTCGTCCGCGTGAAATTTGGAAATCATCCCGCGAGATAAAAATTATCAGAATACTTTTTGCGTAAAAAGACATAGGAGTCCTTCTTCAAGGTCTAATCTATAGCTATGCTAATTGATCAAAATTGGTTCAGTGGTTCAGGCATGAAAACGAAACATACAGACAGAGTTACTTTCGCATTTATAAGTATGCATTGAAGCTGCAATGACTTCCCAGAATACAAAAACTTAATCGTTCGTTTTTTTTCTTCAAACGTTCCAGTTTTTACCGGACAAATAAATATGCAATTCCTGTGAATATTTTAATGCTTTAAATACATGATATTTTAGTGCTATATTTTTTTAATATCTAGGTTTATTTCCAAGAGAGCTGCAAGAGTTCCTAGAATATGAACACGGAAACACCCGATTTTGTTTATAGAATGCTTAAATTCTTACCATACAAATTAATAAGTTTTCAATCCAGTCAAAATGTTTCTTTCTTTTCTTTTCGATTTGCGAGTTAGCTAGACGGTGCGCGAGGAGCGGAGCCTTCATTGTCCCAGTCTGCGTTAGCGAACCTATGATGGAAAACGGCTTGAGGATCTAAGTATTATAACGAGACTAAGTAGGTAATCTTTATTCAGGAAAGTAAATTGATTCACTTATTCCGACGACGAAGCCGGTACCGGTTCTAAGGTTATTCCTTTGGCACCGTTTGGCACCGGCACTCACTCGGTCATTTAATTATTATTTATTTATTTTATTATTAAAAATACAGAGTAGACAAATAAGCTACACACACTCCCGCGAAACTGCACATACAGTATAGTTCCCCGGTTCCCCCGGAATATTTTATTCATTCGGTTGGTTGGATCATTTGGCACATTTTGAATTGAACAGTTTATAGGTCATTTTATTCATATGATTTAAATTTCGTTATAAAAATAAATACGACTAAAACAGAGCTAAAGTTGGCAGAAGAATGTCTAATAAAATAGATAATAATAAAAGCGTGGTAAAATCAAAATTCACAATTTATGGTGCCAGTCAATCCATATTAAACTCTAACTTCATAGAAATAAGAGCGCACCGTAATGTACTATAGCGACACGACACACCGAATGAACGAGTGCGAACCCGCGCTCCGCGGCTCCGGCGCTCTCGCGTAATCTTTTGGTACCTACCGCGGTGCCGGTAAGGATTGTGAATTGTGAGAAATAAATAAGGTATACGTATCCGCGTTCGGAACCGGCACCTTTGTATCAGTATCTCCGCAGCTGCCCACCGCTTAACATAATGTTCAAGGCTTACGAGTGAGGAATGTGTGCGCAAACAACTAAATTCTACTCACTTCATATCCTCGCACCACTCAGATATACCTAAACACCTTCGTATTGCCTACCTACCTTGATATTCTCTTGATACATGATAATTTCTGGTGGAAAAGCACCCTAAAACCTTTTCCTACAAGTCGAGAAATTCAATTGGTATTACATATTTTTTTATTTTTGTATAGTTTATTTTCATTAAAGCTCCAATATGAAATCTTAATCGTTCTCTATTATCTCCCACAACATCCTTTACAACTTTATTTTATAAT
Source organism: Orthosia gracilis (assembly GCA_947562075.1). NCBI lineage: Eukaryota > Metazoa > Arthropoda > Insecta > Lepidoptera > Noctuidae > Orthosia > Orthosia gracilis. The sequence continues at coordinate 9,145,841 of OX387268.1, forward strand.
AAATAAATAATTCATAAAAATATCTCTTTTGAAACAAGCTTTTTTTGAGCTGACATAGTCACAATCATTAGAATTAATATTTGTTTCCGGTATACAGATATGTCAGCTCATAAACAACAGCCACCCGCAAAGACTTTAGTTCTCGTGATCATGGCGCTTGTAACGGTGCCGAAATATCGAGCTCTCAACCGAAACCTAAATATACATGGTTAATATCGCGAAACAAATATTAATTCTAAGCTTTTTTGTATTATTCTCAGCAAATCCTTTCATTTTGATACCCATATCATGCCAGAGCACAAAAAATAACTAGTCCGCCATCTTGGGCCGTCCGCCATGTTGGATTAAGAATGACGTCACTTAACTAACCATGTATCGTCATCCAAACTAAACGTGCATGCAAAATTTCTTCTTAATCTGTGGAGGATAACTGCTTTAAAATTCAGTTGCAAGATTTGACCCCAACACTGTTACATACTCGTACATACATACATTGCAAGTAAAAAAAAAACCTTGTATAATGAAATAGTTTACGGGACAGAGAAATGATTTTTTACCATTTTCGACAGCAATTCCCAGTTAAAACTACAGTGAGGTTGAAACTAAATCTACCTGTTAGTGCTTGTAATACTTTATACCTTGTAGTACAGTAGTGTTGTACTGGGTGCATCGTCATCACATATATGAAATAATGTTTGTTTGTAAATATTGTAAAACACTTTTTTTTTAAGAGTTAGTGTGGAGTTTCTTGCCCGTTCTTCTCCATATTAATCTACCTTTGCGAATGGACAGTAGAATCAATTATTATTAGTTATAAATTTAATTCTTTGACGTTCAAAAGTTGCGCTTAGTGGCCTAATTGTAATAAAGAATTTGACTTCTGAATTATTTGTCTTACTAATAAATAGACAAATAATTCATAGCCTCTAGACAAATTGATAATGATTCTATTATAATTGAAATGATTTTATTATAGTATCCTCCTGCGGTATAGATGGTCGAAAAGTAAAAAAATGTGTAAAATCTGTTTTTAATCTCGGAAACAAAATTGACACATGCAACATACCTCAAGGGGCCCAATAAGCCTTAAAAGAAAAAAATGACGTTTGCGTCAAATTTGCATCTGAAATTTAAAAAAAAATAGACTATAATCGATTGACCCAGGTGACATTTTTGGTAGCGCATGTCAATCCAGTAAATATTTAGACAAACGTTTTAATTGACGATTGAGATTAGAGAAATATGTACATGACACTGCCATGGTCCGGTTCGGTCCGGTCCTGTCCGATTAACTACCCAATGACGTGACGGCGCGCTGACGCGACTACGCTCCCGTCAGGTGATCCTCGTCCCGCGCGCACATTCTACAACCCTACATTACATCCCCCGCGCCCGCGACCCATTGGAGTGTCACGTACGAATTACCCAAGCTATTGTTGCAGTACCCTCCAGTTAGAACCTTACTTCCTTTTTAAACTAAACAAGAGCCTTAAACATCGATGCCGAGTTGCCAGCCTGTCAGTTTTTATCGGTTACATTTCGGGGAGTGTGCGTTGGAATTTGCATGAACTGATTCCTCCTAGCCCTTGCCATCATCGGACTACAAGAGTTACGGCGATGCGTTATCGGTACATGGTGGACATCCCACCCATACGCACGTAAACGCAACACGCAACGTTTTTGGAATACTTTCATTACGCGCACAGCAAAAGAGTGGAATTCCCTGCCGGAGTCTGTATTTCCTGATAGCTACAACCTGGGAGCCTTTAAGTCAAGAGTGAATAAGTTTCTTCTACGCAAGCGTGCTTCATCGTCGATCACAACATGGTTTACCATCAGGTCAGATAATGGTCAAGCGCAAACCTATCATCACCATCATTAGCAGCCTATAACAGTCCACTGCTGGACATAGGCCTCTCCAATTGCACGCCATTTGGTTCGATTTTCGGCAACTGTCATCCAGCTGCTACCAGCCATCCCGCGAAGACCGTCGCTCCACCTAGCCTGAGGGCGTCCTACCTTACGTTTACCAGTTCGCGGTCTTCACTCAAGAACCTAAAACCTAGAGCCTATTATATTATATATATATTTATTTATATAAATAAGTAAAAAAAATTTGCTTGTAACACGACCGTGCATTCGTTTCGCCGTCTGTATTCGCCACGGTGTAAGCCTCATCCAGTTTTATATTAACTGGAGATATAATTTATGATTTATGAGACAACAGCAGTGTTAAACGTTGATTGTTTAATTATATCGGCTGCTAAATAAACTGTGGGTCGATTCCATTTCGAAATGCAAATAAGGAAATATTCGCTTAGGATTATGGGAGGACGTTTTATTGTTTGTGGTGTTCGCACAGGTGAAGTTTCTGGATGAAAAATGGGTTCTTTGAAAGAGAAGTTGTACTTTCTTGTTATTAAATCTGTTGGAAATACGTAGAAGGTATTACTATGCAGTAGTGTTTTGAGTCGTCGTTAATTTGTCTTGTCTTTGTTAGAAATATCAGGAGGAAATTAACTTTATGAGAATTTATTTGGCAAAATTCCCATTGCCGTACCACGCCATACCCAAATGCGGCTGCGTATTTTGTTGTGCCATATTTTAATTATTGGTAAATATGTTTATATTTTAAAACTTTGCTCCGAATTAAGAAAATCTATTGTATCGTGCGTGCGTTTACAAACATGTAAAAACACACACAAACAGGCACTCTCGGTACAAATCTGTGTTCTGTGTGGGAAATAATCCCGATTAGCGTTGAAAATAACATGTTAAATACATGTATTTTTCAATAAAATACAGAAACTTTCCTTGCGAATCTTCGGTTGAATCTTTCGCAAGTTTATGTTTTTGACGTGTATTTACGGTATATTTTTCGCATTAGTATATTATAATAAGATGGTAAATGTTTAATGTGTTGTGTCAATTAATATGAGTAAGCATGATGTTTTCCCTTTGATCGTTAAATGTTATAGTAATTTAGGCAATGGTCATATAATAGGGGTTATGAAAACACGAGCGTGGGTTTATCGACGAGCGAAGACGAATGTGATAATAATAACACGCGAGTATTTTAATACCCAATTATATGCCGTTGCATACACTATTTTATCTTCACTCATACAGTTGAAATAAAACGAAAATGGAAACGGAAAATATATGGTATGGCGGGCAATTTAGATTCTCATGGCGCATGACTGCGCAGCGCGCGCATCCATAGACTATGACACTACTTTTTTACATTAAGTCAATGAGCCCATAAGCTCCAATAAATTAAAAAGTAAAAGTGTGCTATAAAAATTAAAAATTTATTTTATGATGCAGTTGTATGAAAATCGAAGGAAAATGTTGCACTGTAATAGATTTTTTTTTAATTTTGCCTATCCACAAATATAAGGTACGCGTTTATAAAATATTTTTTTAAATTCATATTTGGTACATTACGTTGTGAGTGTAGATAAAAAATATTACAGTATAAAACAAGTATTATACGTGTATGATTGTATTGAATTCGAAAACTACATGTAGTTTATAGGAAAGATCCAGTTTCGAAAAAACAAAATGTATCTTTCGCTATTTTCAACGCTTATCCCGATCCAATCGACAATCTGTCACGCAGCGCAGCAGCCAACCGCTAAACCATTGCATCAACTAAATACCCCAAAGTTTTTATCTTTTCTAATTAGCTATTACTAATAATAGTTAAAATCTTTAAGTACTTATAAAATTATCTACTTCGCTCGATAACACATTTCAAAAAAGCGACCACTGAGACCCGACGCTCAAGATGCGCATTCAAAAATCATAAATTCTTAATTACAATTATTACCAAACCAAAAAACGGCAGTAAACGGTCTAGAGTTAATAGCGCTGACTGTACCTGTTAATCAGAGTTTTAATCTATAATAATTAACTGTTAAAAAATAACTGCCAGACGTCCGATTGGATGAAAGAATACGAGACGAATATGTTTGACGCAATAACAGGCGCCGAAAAAAAATACCATATAAGAATAATAGCATTTTATTGTTGGTGAAGTAATTAAAAACCGCATCTCATGCCCGTATCGATTTCGGCGTGGCAAACAAATGAAGTTTAATTGTCTTTAGATGCAAAATACGAGTCGTATTCTGTTTAATTTTGTTGCAATTGACTTTCTTATCGGTGTGTTTAAGGCGATATATAAGCCCCAATCTAAACGCAGTACTGGCCGTGCGCCCGCTCGAAGCCAAAATATCAATATTGAACCTCCTTTTGAACAGTTTTATTTGCAAAATATTATTAGATTTATATGTGCTATGTCAGTTATGAAGAAATTCCAGCCATCAATTTTTCTGTGTAAAAATATTTTTAAACATCCAAGTCGTTTTGGTGGAGTATCCAAAAGTTGCGAAATATATCGTGTTGCTAATTATTTTTAAGCAAAACTATTTGTTATACGAAAAAACCATGCTTAAAAAATAACAAACATGAAACAATAATAAATATATATATTTTTTAAATCTTTTAACCTAGCCGTTACTAAGGAGTATGCTTTACAAAGTTACCGTTTTACTGCACTAAAGCATATGTAGGCCCTTAAGCATCTTGGTGAAAAACGTGCAAGTGCAGAATCTTTATACGTTCTTAGTAACAGAATTAGGTATGTTGCTTGAACTTTCATTATAATCAAGTCAATTTAAGAAGACTGATGACGTTTCTCATTTTACATGCCGCGATAACTTTGTACGTAAAAAATATTGTTTAAAATTTTATGAAAAAAGAAATTATACTTATTAATTACTATGTTACCCACACACTATAACAACGAGTATCATTTGTGAGCATCAAGTTTAATTATTATTAAGTATTTTTTTACCTGTCAAATCCGACATCTGAGACCATCGCGACTATAAGTGGCTCGCAATTGGAATTATACAGAGTGACTTTAGTTCATTGGCAAATATACTATCTGTATAATGATTGAAAATATGACATCGAGCCTGTTTTCTCCAAAGGATGGGCAGGCCTGTAGTAGTATTTAAAATAGTCGTCAATAAAAAACTTAAATCATGAAATGAATTCTAACTAAATTCGCATAGATAGCTAGAGATTAAGGGGAGAGCAGATATTTTTCACGATTTCGCATTTTATATACATCCCCATAGTGAAGGTTGCTATCCTCTATTGTTTTTCCAAGTGTGGACTATTACCTATGCCCGATTTATTAATTGTATTGAGAAAAATATATACCTCATTAGGGATTACTCTAATTAAGAACCTAAGTATCGTAAATACTCTGATTGTTATGCTGACTTTTATTGATGATTCTGGAGTATCGCAACTGCTGGTTGATTAGAGCACATTAATGATACAGAGATAACTATTCCAGATTCAAATAATATAATTATCCCTGAAGCTACAATAATTTATCGAATCCGAAACTGATGAACGATAAATAACCCATGTTTACAGGACTATAATATCTAGTTTATATTTTGATTGTTGATGTTTAGTACTCTTATATTATGCAAACAATACAAATCGTTTCTGGGATCCTGGTACAGCACACGAGGCATATTGAAATAACAATGAATGACAGGTAATATCTCCCATATATGACTTTCTGCCCCGAGGTGCTACGACCTTCAGGCCCCGTGAGTTATAACCAACTAGTTTATGGACACCTAGTAAGTACCGTTATTTGTATTGTTAGATGAGAATTGATGTCAGTTAGAACATACAGTTTTTAATTATCTACGAATAGTTGTTTCGTAGATAGAAATAATTGTAGATACAGTTGATGTTAAATAAGAGCCATTTTTTAAAATCTCTGCCTAAATTATTTAATAAGCCTTGAATCTTATAATTTCAGAGATTTATTCTATTCTGATATCAACAAACAACAACAACAACACTCTTAATTTAACAAATCACTTTTAATCTACCTGAGCTGACTGTACCAAACTGAAGTTGTTAGTATTCGTTCGCACGTCAAATTAAATTATTTAAAGAACGGTATTCGTTCGGAATAGAAAATAAATATGAGATGAAACAAATACCAGTGGTATTAGTTGTTGATATTAGAAAGGAATAAATCAATTCAGTATTATCTTAGAACCACAAGAAATAGAAGGCACAGACTCAACCGAGAATTCTGGTGAATAATTTGAATAATAGATTGATTAATCTGCATAGCCTTTTCAAACGGCTTGTGTTTAAACACCGCCCAAAAAAGTACCTATTTTACTACCAAAAAAATTCTAAACGGTTACCAAAATGGATAAATGGTCACCAAATAACGTTTCCTAAAATATTATGAAATAAATCCATTTTTTCGTATTATTGACTGCCAAAAAAATATATGGACGCCTTTAAAATACACTTTAGACCAAATATTATATATTGTCACTACTTAGATGTTACCAATTATGTAATACCATGACTTCTAATTTGGTCATTTTTGTCATTTTTGAGGTTCAAGGTTCAAGTACGATTAGTACTCTGGCAACATAGTCGACGGAGCCCCGCTGCGCGGGGCTCCTATTTCCGTCCGCAGGGTCTAAAGTAACCTAACACGAACGAGATGACGGGAGCCGAGTTCGCTCGCTTTGCTCGCTCACTTCAGCTCCCGTCATCTCGTTCGAACCTAACCTGTCCGTGTCGGGGTGCCCTAAGCTCCTGAGCTCGCTTCGCTCGCTCTTGGACTAATTCGTTAAAAACACGAATACACCCGGTATATTAATCTTTGAGTTGGATAGAATTTGGTGACCGTTGATCCATTTTAGGAACCAAAAATAATATTTGTGCGAGGTTTGCGATTTTTCTGATTTTATTTTATTTATTTTGGATCATAATATTATATACTTTAGGGCCCTTTTAATAAAGTCAATTGACTTTTTTTGGAGTTGTTTATTTTATTTGGTGCCTAAGCTTAGAGTCTTAAAAATATTTTTGATGACCGTCTAAATTATACCCTTTTCAAACTATGTTGGGGTAGGCTAAAATTATTCTTCTGAATAACTCAGTGCAAATAAAACCGCATCATCATGGAGACTCCGATCCTTTCGGATTATCATCCGAAATCATCCTTTATCATCAGATAAAAAACTACTTCTAAAAAAAAAATCTTATAACAAATTAGTTTCCAGCCATTTCAAGTACTTAAGATACCGATGCCATCGAACTGTGTGTACCTACACAAATATGTACGTTCACTGCGATTGATTCCAAACATAAATGCGATACCGTGCATAAACATACCGAGTGGAATAAATTCTGCGTATTTATGTCGCGTTCCTCCTAGCCGCGCATCCCTATCAATTCTAACAAGATTCATGTGTAATTTTTGTTGTAGAATTATTGTCAACGTTTCTAGTAAAAACCTGTTGCCACTAAAGTCATTAAAATACTTAATTTTAATGACTTTAGTTTTCAAACTGAGTTAAATTAATTTGGTTATAAAGGTTTGTATTTTTTAGAATATAGAGTTGATATTTAAGCACCTATTTGATTATCAATTTTCGGTGGGCTTTAAGGATATTTCTACAAGTGAATCTGGTATCTAGGAAGTGCACAATAAGAAAGGCTAGAAAAACAGGCAGGCAGGCAGCAGGCTTGCCAGGCTAGAAAAACATTTAACTCCAAAATAAAGGAGAAGTTCTGAAATTACTATAAAACTATCGAAATCAAAGTCAAAGTCAAATGTAGATATTTATTTCGACTCGGCCATTCAGCGGCACTTTCGAACGTTAACCATTAAAATTTACAAGTAATAAAAATTGATTCTACCGTGCATTCGGAAAAGTAGCTTGTTATGGAGAAGAATTTTTTGCAATATTAGAGTACATACATTAATGTATTCATATACGTGAGGACGATGCACCTAGCACTACTATACTATATATAATTATTACAAGCACTAACAGGTAAATTCCTTCACTTGAAAAATAGGAACATGGTTCTCACATACTTTACAAATATTGCAAAAATAGGTAAATTATCTAATTCAAAAACAGCGGAACAGTTATTTTTTTTAAACAAAATAAAATAAAGCGTTACTATAATTATGAATATAATATAAATCAACCAGTTTGACTTTGTCTATACTAAAGATGGCCCTATGGAGCAGGACCAGCATGTTTCCAAGCATTCTTGTATTGAATATAATCATCTAATTTGTAATATGCTTGTTTACAAAGTGTGCTTTTAACTATTGTTTTAAATTTTTTATTTGTTATTATTTTTTGTTGTTTACTATTTGTTTTAACTTGTGTATAATTAAACTCGAAATACTCAAGAAATACTCTAACTAATGTCACAGATAATAAAATACTAGCAATAGTATGTACTCTGTTACTACCTACTACTGGTAAATAACTTAAGAAATCTAAATCGAAACCAACAAAAATCTGGTAAAAAAACATAACACCCACAATTCACATCTTGTTTGAGGTTTCCAACACAAGCATGTTAAACATTATTCTGACTTCAAACTGAATCGAACCCGCTGACTTCCTATTGCAATCAATCAAAATTGTGCCTCAAAAAACACCGAGAGCGACCCTCAACCAAACTAATGAATTATAGACTGACAAACCAGAAAATACTACTGTTTATCAATCCTATGTACTTTATCACTATGAAGATAAAGTTCAAAATCAAATGTGAAGGATTATTTATACTTTCAAGTTAGGTTGGTTTCCATTGCTTCTTCGGAAAGTAACTAAATCCTCGATTTACCGTTTAGGCGCTTAATGGTGTATGTTTTTTTATTCAGAATGCGAATGTATCATAAATTATGACATATAACACCCATTTTTGAAGGAACGGGCGGCAACGATATGTCACCCTGTCCTCTACCAATACAACTCACTTTAAAGTCGAAATGTCGTCGAATTAATATCAACCTCTTACTGTCCCACTGCACTTTTCATACAAAGAAGGCACGACGCACCACACTGGCTCAATACGGGTTGGTGACTTCATACTTAAGGGTATACATACGCTTTAGTGCCGTAAAATGGTAACTTTCTAAAGCATACTCCTTAGTAACGCCTAGGTTAAAGGATTTGAAAAAAAAAAATATTGTTTCATGTACTTAATTTTTTAAACATGTTTTTTTCGTATGACAAATTGTTATGCTTTAAAAAAATAATTAGCAACACGATATTTTTGTTACTTTTGGATACTCCTCCAAAACGGCTTGAATTTAAAAAAATATTTTTGCAAAGAAAAATTGATGACTGGAATTTCTTCATAACTGACATAGCATATGTAAATCAAATAATACTTTGCAAACAAAACTGTTCAAAAGGAGGTTCAATATTGATATTTTGCCATCGAGCGGGCGCACGGCCGAGTACTGCGTTTACATTGCGGCGTATATATCGCCTTAAATTAAGTCTAGGTTTCCTCACGACGTATTTCTTCACCGTTGTCAGCGATGTCCAAGATAAACTTAGAAAGTACTATGAATTTGAAAAAATCAAGCACTAAAGCAAGAGAGGCAAGGCCCAATGCATTGGGCCACCAAGACACAAGTTCATATTAGAATAACCCTACCATTTCTTAGCCGTGTAATACAACACTCGTCAGACAGGGGCCAATAGTCATTCTATAGTTTTAGGCATTCGATCCATTATACTTCCCAAACCCACAGCCCAATAACTTTGTCTCAGTATTAAACACTAGCTATCCCACGCGGCTTCGCTCCCGTCAACTAGCTAACTACCTACCCATTTACCCTACCTACACTACGTACATGATTGTTGCATAACTTTAACCGCTTACGCAGCGCACGCAACGGAAGCTCTCAAAAAGGAAAAATTTTTCCCGCTTTTGTAACATTTTTCATTTATGCGCCGCTCCTATTGGTCGTAGCGTGATGTTTTATAGCCTATAACCTTCTTTAATAAATGGACTATCCAACACAAAAGTATTTTTTCAATTCCGAGCAGTAGTTTCTGAGATTAGCGCATTCAAACAAACAAACTCTTCAGTTTTATAATATTAATATAGTATAGTTAGTTCTGCACCAATCGGGGCTTTTCCTTGGGTGCACTTAAGTAGGGCATATAAGGACAGTCGTCGTTTGATGCTTTGATGTCACATATTATCATAATACATATCTAACAAAGGCCTTTGGCTTCGGCCTCTGGCACGCTTTTCAAAGGTCCGGAACCCCAGAGTCCCGAGATTGTCAAACACATATAAAATAATAATAGTGTCGAAGAATAAGGCCTTATTAAAAATAATAAAACAATATCGATACGCCCCATAAAACGTGTGAAAATGAAAGCATTTGGTAGTATCGATAAAATGAAAAGTGCATATCGAAGCATTTTTTCTTTTTGCCGATAGGTATGTATAAGTGTTTGCTTTCGTTTATGAGATTTCTTGTTTTATAGAATTGGTATTTTTACTTGTTATTCATACCAAGGGAAAAAGTAATTAAATGGGAAATATTTTTAATAGGAAACTATTGTTCAAAACTGAAGAGTTACATTTCTATGACTTTTGTAGAACAGCCATTATTTTAATTACATACTTACTATATTAACCTCCAGAGACACTGAGTGTGCGATGTCTAATATCATTGTATCTTCCAAACCGATGAACTGATTTTTTTTTTTAGAAACTTGTTCCATTTAGAATGTTCTTAACTATGATTCAGAAAAATTTGTTCAGCCGTTTGAAGACTTATTTTCTAATTGATGGTGTTAGAATGATACTTTAATACAAGTACTAATAAGCCATAATTATTATCCAAATTTATTATTCTACTTACTTTTTCTACTTTTTCTTTATTATTTCAGCCATCTCAGTAGGTAAAATCTACAAAAATAAAAATGAATTATCTTTTAACTCCTGTATGTTTTACTCGAAAGCGAGATCATTCAATCTCACTGTCTCATCCCTGTCGTGACAGTGACACTTGGTACCGCGTTCGGGTAGTCCTTTGTAATAGGAGACGTCGCACGAGGCGCCGGCCGAGACGGCACTCATGCACAACGCATAAAAACACTGCACATCCTTTGAATAACATCTCATCGGATGAAATATTTTACGAGTTTGCGGGATAAGAATTTTGTAAATACACAGCCGAAATTCTATTCTAAAAATGTAATTATAAATATAAATTCTAAAAATAAATATTTGGAGAAGCTAGGGGCTAAAGACATAGAGACATTCTTGTGCTACCTAACTATTGCCATAAAAATACAAGCCTTTACATTTAAAAACTTGGTTCCTTATCGCGGGTGTACCCTATTTCTGCGAAGTTCATTACCGTGATGTACGTTACTGCGACAGTTTACTATCGCGATGTTCGTTGTTGCGAAAGTTCTTTACTGCGATGTACGTTACTGCGAAAGTTTACCATTGCGAAGTACGTTATCATGAAAGTTCTTTACTGCGATGTAGGTTACTGCGCAAATTTACCATTGCGACGTACGTTGTCGCGAAATTTCTTTACTCAACTCAACAGTCGCGCTTACTGCCGCGACACCAAATGGGGTACTTCAGAATTAATTGCAAGAACGTCTACACGTCTACGCTTTTAAATGGACCAATAGGTTACTAGCTTCATTACACAAAGACTACACGTGCATTAATATTTCGATTTATAACCTTTTGGTTTTTATATTGTTTCATTCTAAAGTGTCATTAGAACTGGGAAAAGTATAAAGAAGGAAAGGAACCAGGAATATAATAATAATGTACCTATAATAAAAAAAAAACGTTCAGAATATTACAAGTTTATCTTTATATGTACTTACATTGTACAGTAATATTCAATCTCAATAATTCCAAGCTAATATTTATCATAGTTTCACACATTTAAATTGTTTGCATTAGTAAAGTTTGAACGCTTCACTACAGTTTTTTTTTTACTTTATCTCAAACAAAACAAAAATTTGGTTAGTTTCTAAAACTTTTAATTGTTTCTTTATAGGTGTTTCTGAGTTTATATTAGATACTCCTTTCACGATTATGTAATAGTTGGTATTGGAACTGCTAGTAAAATAGTAGTTTATGCAATGGTCATATAATAGGGGTTATTAAAACACGAGCGTGGGTTTATCACATGAGGCGAAGCCGAAAGTGATAATAATAACACGCGAGTGTTTTAATACCTTATTATATGCCGTTGCATACACTATTTTATCTTCACTCATACAGTTGATATAAAACAAAAGTGGAAACTGAAAAAATATTTGGTAAGGCGGGCAATTTAGATACTAATTGCGAATGACTGTGCAGCGCGCGCCTCCAAAGACAATGACACTTCTTTTCTACATTAAGTCATAAGCGTCAATAAATTTAAAAGTAAAAGTGTGCTATAAAAATTAAAAAGTTATTTTATGATGCAGTTGTTTGAAAATCCAAGGAAAATGATGCACCGTAACGTCTTTTTTTTAAATTTTACCTATCCACGAATATATAGTACGTGTTTATACAATATTTTTTTAATTCATAATTGGAACATTACGTTGTGAGTGTAGATAAATATTATTATTTGTTTGCTTACTTAGGCCCAGTACTCATGCGTTTTTTTCTGTAAGAATTCTGTCTTTTATTTCGAGACTCGGGTGTGTTGAAACCTAGTTGAAGTTGTTCTAGTAGTTGTTTCTTTGAAGGTGTTTCTGAGTTTGAACTAGAACAAGGGAGACGAGCTCGGAGGAAAAGAGCTCATTGTGCATCAAAAAATTCGTCCACACGATGTGAAACTTATGCTAACTGAAATTTTCTCCAAACCGAGCGCTAACGGTCAGTGCGGCGAATACATCAAGTCCTACATCCGATACAAGGGCACAATTTAATAGATTCCTAAAAACAACAACCTTTGATAGTTCTACAGTGTATGCCTCTTTTTAGATCTATTATATTATTGAAAGTCCATGTTATTTTAATAATAAATCTTGAATGTCAAAACAAGTCCTTGAAGAAGGCTTTGTGCTCCTACACAAGGGATTAATCTATTTCCCTTTGACTTAAGTACCTTTTTTTAAAAGAAATTGTATTTGAATATTGTAAGAAAATTATTTTCTTTAGGGTTTCATTTTCTATTGTATTATATTTTGTAAGATACTCCTACAACAGTAAGTTTCTCTCTAGTAGTTGAAAATTAATTCTATTTCCCTTTAACTGAAAGGCTTTTAACTATGACATATATAGATTTATATATATATCATAGTTAAAGGTTTATATATATATATCCTTAATCATCATACTAATATTATAAATGTGAATGTAAGTTTGTTTGTTACGCTTTCACGCAAAAACTACTGAACCGATCATCATGAAACTTTGTGCATATATTCTTGGAGGTATTAAAAGTACCATAGGACAAATTTATTAAAAAAAAAAATTGGCTTCACTGCGAGCAAAGCCGCGGGTAAAAGCTAGTTATATACATTTTTATTATATTTGTATCAAGCCTGTCGTGGTAGTGACATTGTGATATTATTCTATCTTAACGTAACATTGTACTCCTTCAGTTTTAGGTCAACGCACCTAAGGTTATTTTTGGGTCAATTATGGAAGCGAGATTCCTTCAACTATCACTGCATGGAATTTCTCAAAGGCCACAATTCAAGAGTGTCTAACATCTATGTTCTTATCAAGCTCTCTTGTAGCTGGATCAAAGCCAGGTATCGAAAGCATTTCATCTCGATTCAGTCCAAAAATAATCAAGTCCACATTGAACTGGAATTGAGCAGTCAGCACTGATAAGTCTCTTGAACGACAAGGTGAACCAACAACAAAGTTATAAACAAGGATTACTTAAATAAGTAAAAGTAGTTAAGGGTCAAATTTTCTTTCTTTCTTTCAAAATCTCTAAACAAAGCGCTTGAACATCCCAGACATCTTAAACCTTTTCGTGATTGTAAAAAACCGGTGACTTAATATCTATTTTAATTCAACATCCAAAGTAACATTAGAAGTGCAAATTTCAGTGAAATAAATACCTGTAAAAGAGAAATAATTCATATTATTTGCCACAGACATAAATCTAACTAGATAACCCAAGTGCCTCCATCTGGAAGGAAATGTTTTCATTATTTCGACCAAGTTTTTGTGTAGAGTTACACAAAAACTTGGTCTACAGCTCAATACGGCACAATTAGGTAAATTTCTTGATACCGGTTGATGTCCGGTGCAAAACAAACACAAGAACGAAGTGTATTCACCTTAATAGAGACAATAAGACAAGTGCTATTCGACACATTCTTAGTAAAGACAATGTTATAGTTTAGATTATAATTAAGTTATTTATTAGTCTATTTATAAGGCTAGATTGTGATAAAATTAGGGTCCATTCTATTGATGAATACTAGGACGAAAAATAAAAATATCGGCCAAGATTTTTGTAGAGTTATACAGCTCAATACGGCACGATTAGGCATATTTCTAGATTTGGGTTGATGTCCGGTGCTGATAACGCCAAATGAAACAGCGTCAAAGGAAGAGTATCTCTCCCTTTTCACACTCGAATGAATTCGCGTCATCTAGTAAGATTTAAAAGTCTGTGTTCTTAGCAGTGATATTAAAATAATTCAGTGCAATTTTGTACAATTTTGTATGGTACTGAAACTCGGGATCAAACAACTCGTGACGAGATGGGCTCTTAAAACATGAAATAATCTCTTTTGGGCCTTGTTTCATATTTTATTCTCGTTGCATTTATGATGTCAGTATTAATTATTATAATGATGTTGCTTTTGTGTTTCACAGATCAGTGGTTGGAATAGACTTTGCCAATACCAAAAGCGAAGTTTCATCCTACAAAGAGATACAGATTGTGGTGAATTATTTCAGTGAAATCTCTCACAGTATACTACACATCAGAAACAGAAACACAGTTGCACTTTTTGGCAAAGAGCTTCGTCACAAACATCTCTTCTAGCAAGTCTCGTACCTAACAAGGTCATGGCGTGCAATGTGATCTGGTGATACGGTGATGGGGGTACCCCCAGAGGAGAACCCGGTGACGGATAGCCGCGGCAGAATCGCGGTGAATGTTAACGCGTACCCATGTTCCCGCCATAAGCGGCACAGGAGGACACCGTGGAGTTTTAGTGGGTTTATATAAGTGGCGACTTCTAGTAACGAGGCATGTGACGGTAACGAAACGGCCAAGCCAAATATTTTAACTAAGGTGTAGAGTTTGTGACGATAGGACTTCAGTTAGGGCGTGTAGAGTTAGAAGCTTGGCTTTATATGAGATCTAATAAGTTTTTGACAGTGTGAGCGTATGGTCTCGTATTCGCAACATTTTACATAAAAATGTTTTTGGTGGGCTCTTTGTTGCACTTTCATGCAAAAGCTACTGAACGGACTTTGATAAAATTTTACAGAAATATAGCTGATACATCAGAATAACACATAGGCTATAACGCGGGCGGACCAGCGGGCGGCAGCTACGCCTGTATAATAATTTTGAAATTATATATTCGAATAACTCCTTACAGTAATGATATGCACTAAATAAAATTCTGTCTAAGTCTTTTTCACTCAAAATAATCGCTTGTTGAATTAATACTCAAGTTCTTGAGACAACTGACATCATAACACTAACACGGCCAGAACAATAAACTTCAAAATGGCTTGTTGGCATTCATGAGAAATAAAACGATGGCAATCATAATAACATAATTTTATTTCTGAGCTTAACAAAATACAATATAATAAAATATAATTTTTATTTCATATTACAAGTTTTACGCTTTTGTTGTGTGGATAATTGAGAAATACTTATAATAGGTGTATCCAACTCCATAATTATACGCTATTTCTTCGTCTGTGCTAATGAAAACGTGAAGTGAAAACAAATATAAATTATTTATTATTGGCATAAAATACGGTGAAGCGTAAAGTTGATGATTTTCCTGTAGTTAAAGCATATTTCTTATCTAGTTATTGAAAATTACTCGGTTGAAAAAAGTGTTTCTCCGACAGCGCCGTGTCGAGTCACTTGATCTATAAAGTGCGATATCCTCGCGCGACTGCGACGCTAGACCGAGATGTGCGACCGAGCCACTCTCGAGTCGCAGTGTCCGACTCTTGACCGAGACATGTATCGCACACAAACTCACCTCGATTTTAGTCGTTAACATCAGTTATATTGTTATAAATTATTAATTAACGTTGCAATGGAACGCCAAGTTTTCAAATTACTATTACATGAAGAAGAATACGATGATATGATATAATATTATTATTATTTAAAAAAAGATTTAGAGATTATATATAAGTAGGTGCCAAAAAGTATCGTTTTCAATATGGGTATCGATAAATGGTTTTTTAACAGTTTCATCATCATATGCCTAGCCTTTTCCCAACTACTTTGGGGTCGGCTTCCAATCTAACCGGATTCAGCTGGGTACCAGTTTTTTACGTGGAGAGACTGCCTATCTGACCTTCACAACCCAGTAACTGGGTAACATGATAACTCTTGGCTAGGCTATGGTGACAGATATCAGGCTTCTGACTACCCGTCCTGACTGTCAAAGAGCTTCAAATGACAGTCAAGACCAACGCCTTAACGTGCTTTCCGAGGCTTCCGAGACAGAAGAAACTCGCTATGTAAAGATGGTCATGGATGGATGGTCGGTTCTTTAACAATTTAATGACAATAATTATGTTGGTATTTATGGTATGGTCTTTCAAGCGAGATCGCGACGCCGCTCGTCAATGAGCGTGACAAGCTAGTGGTCTAGTGGTCTTAGGTCGCACGTCGTGGTCTCGCCCGCGAACTCACTCCTATACAAAGCCTAAGAACAAGTAGTGCCGCGCATCTCCTGCCTCGGTCACGCGGCTAAAACGTACTTTTATGTAATCTAGTTCCTTTAAAGATTATGGAAACCTAACTCAACCATGATGTGCAGTTACCGTATTTTTAATAAATTTGTCATTCTAATCTTGGGCGCTACAGAACGACATCTGCTACGATCCGTACATATTCGTGTTGCTTCATTTATGTTCAAACATTTAGTTACAGACGCACGCCGGTGATGAGTACTATTCGCCTTGCCTTTCTGAAGAATATCGCTATTAAGATCTGTACCAAAAAAATCCTGTTCATTACCTACTGCAGCATTATCACGCTGCCTATTGATTCGGCTGAATAAAAACTATTCCGTTCGTGTAAGTCGACCTCATTTCTAATTTTTTCTTATTTCGGTTCAAACTTAGAAGTTTGATCATTCCATTGGATGACAGAGAAAATTTTTCTGGTGAATTGGCGACGTATCTACTTGGAAGTAACACGTTTAGTATTTTTTTTAAGAAAATTTCAAGTGCAAATCGTTGGATTTATATCGCATTACGTCCATGCAAACCAATATGTTGCATTTAGTTCTGCAGCATTATTGGACATTTCTTTCTGAGAGTGTCAATTGTTCACCAGGAATTTAATTTGTTTCCGAGTTACCGGCGCATAAGGCCGTCTGTTGCAAAGAACCGGTATGTATTTAAAACATTTTAAATTTTAACTGTTTGGAAGGTTCTGTTTTGAGTATTGTGGTGTTTATTTCCTTTTATTTTCTCACCATAGATTCGCTCAGAATCGGTTCTTGGAATATATAACAAGCTGTGGACTGATGTTCCGAGTTATTTCAACACCGACTGAGTTCGGGAAGCGTGTGCTTGCGGGGGTGACTCCATAATATACGAGTGAAGACCCCGGGAGGACGTCGTGACATCGCTCCGCGTCAAGTGATCCCAAAATTTTGTTCCTATTCACTTTTTATAATTTGTAGCAATAGCGAAGTATTTATTGAATAGTTTTTTATATGTATCACCTATTCGTGTCAAAAGGTCGTGAAATGAACCGTTTTTAATTTTACATTTATGCACGGTTATATTTTAATCGCGCCTAGGGCCGGATAGCGGTTGCAACCCCTTCTCTCCTATAGGCATTATTTTCCAAAATTACAAATTTTATTCTAGACAATCCATTTCCCAACTTTACCGATAGTCTTCCTTTACGTCGCCATTCCTTTTTTCTTTGTATATTTTTTATGTTGAACAATGTTTGTTTTTATTTTATCTTTTATTCGTCAAAATTAAACGTGACACATGTAGTGACAATTTTTTTTTTTTACGCTACAAATTGGCGTCCCTAATTTTGACGAATAAAAGATAAAATAAAAACAAACATTGTTCAACATAAAAAATATACAAAGAAAAAAGGAATGGCGACGTAAAGGAAGACTATCGGTAAAGTTGGGAAATGGATTGTCTAGAATAAAATTTGTAATTTTGGAAAATAATGCCTATAGGAGAGAAGGGGTTGCAACCGCTATCCGGCCCTAGGCGCGATTAAAATATAACCGTGCATAAATGTAAAATTAAAAACGGTTCATTTCACGACCTTTTGACACGAATAGGTGATACATATAAAAAACTATTCAATAAATACTTCGCTATTGCTACAAATTATAAAAAGTGAATAGGAACAAAATTTTGGGATCACTTGACGCGGAGCGATGTCACGACGTCCTCCCGGGGTCTTCACTCGTATATTATGGAGTCACCCCCGCAAGCACACGCTTCCCGAACTCAGTCGGTGTTGAAATAACTCGGAACATCAGTCCACAGCTTGTTATATATTCCAAGAACCGATTCTGAGCGAATCTATGGTGAGAAAATAAAAAGAAATAAACACCACAATACTCAAAACAGAACCTTCCAAACAGTTAAAATTTAAAATGTTTTAAATACATACCGGTTCTTTGCAACAGACGGCCTTATGCGCCGGTAACTCGGAAACAAATTAAATTCCTGGTGAACAATTGACACTCTCAGAAAGAAATGTCCAATAATGCTGCAGAACTAAATGCAACATATTGGTTTGCATGGACGTAATGCGATATAAATCCAACGATTTGCACTTGAAATTTTCTTAAAAAAAATACTAAACGTGTTACTTCCAAGTAGATACGTCGCCAATTCACCAGAAAAATTTTCTCTGTCATCCAATGGAATGATCAAACTTCTAAGTTTGAACCGAAATAAGAAAAAATTAGAAATGAGGTCGACTTACACGAACGGAATAGTTTTTATTCAGCCGAATCAATAGGCAGCGTGATAATGCTGCAATACCCCCTTTCTAAGAAAAAAAAGGACGAAAGTACGAGTGAGAAGAAAGATAAAGCTGGAACAGGCAATGACAACAGCAGGAATCATTTCTGAATCAAACGATATCGAAGTGCAAAAGATACTGAATAAACACGGTGGCCACCACATCTAAACGTTATCCGCGCGAACTCGCGATATCTCGATTACATCTATGGAGAATATGAAAGAAAATAACAAACTCATAAATCTAAATATATATTGTTCAATTAGAGACAAACACCAACAACTACCACATCCTACCAACTATGAAGAACAACCAGGGAACTATACATCTAAGTAAAGCTAGCCTAACTTAACATAAGACTTAACTATTACCTAACAACAATAAGAAAAAACCCGGGGATCCCCAAAAAATAAATAACGTCAACACGTAAAGTCCAACCTTAGTTATAGAAACGAAAGACAAGTTGGACAAAAAACAAAAAAACAAGTTTGAGAAAGAAAACTTAAGTCAATTAAGTCAAAGAAGAATTCAAGACAAAAAAACTCAAATCAGAGAACTCAAGTCAGAAAACTCAAGTTTAAATTCAAATTAAATGTAGAATGACACACCATTTGTGTTAAACTAAAAGAAATAAAATAACCTGAGAACACAGGTTGACACAACACAGAAATAAATAGATGTCATTATTAACAGATAATTCATGAAGTTTTTAACATAATCAAAAACTTATGCAAAGAAATATTCCCATAAACCAAAGAGGAAAAAGGTTTAGAAAGCAAATGTTAATGTTAAAATGGAACAAAGAGAATTCAATCAAATTTATTTTAAGATATCTTTGATATGATATTGTCCGGAGTGGACTGAATCACAATCCTGGAGCAAATATGTGGTCCTAGAAATGACTCTTATTACACGGCACTTAATAAAACGTGGAGCAAGCTTTCCAGAAAAAAATCATTTCCAGAAGACTTGGAAAAGTTCTTTCTCCATACAGTATCACCAATATTCAGAGTGATAGCTGATCGATTAGAATTATATGCACGAGAGTTACGGAGGAAAGCTAAAGAAAGATTATCAGCTACCTTTGCATAAACTTCGCTGAGAGAGGATAGGTTTGAAGCATGACGAGCCCGACTGTCTGCCAAATTAGAGCTTCGAGTCTGACTATCTACACGACTGCTATCCATAAGGACCTCTCTACCAAACATAAGAAAGTTAGGCGTAAAGCCAGTAGCTAGATTAACACAAGAATTGAGGTAAAGCTTAACTTTAGGTAACATTTTAGCCCAACTTCTTTGGTTTTCACCAACCAAAATACCTAAACACGTAATAACACTTTGGTTGTATCGCTCAACCGTATTTGCTTGGGGTGTATAATATGGCGTAAAAGTAGGTGATTGAATATGAAAAGATCTGAGAAAATTAAGGAATTGATTACTACGAAAAACTGTAGCGTTGTCGCAAAGAATAGTACGCGGAACCCCAAAATTAAAGAAAATTTCAGACTCTAACGCTTTTATAACAGAAAGAGCGTCAATCCTTTTCAGAGAAACTAGCCAAACATATTTGGAAAAAACATCTACCATAGAAAGGATATATTTATAACCATAATAAGCACAGGGCAACGGACCAATTATATCGATAGAAATCATCTGTAAGGGCAAGGAAACCTCTTTAGGGTAGCACATCTGACCGCGAGGTTGCGTGTTCGAGATTTTATAGGCTTTACAAACCTCACATTGACTTAACGTCGAAGTAACGTCACGGAACATATTTGGCCAGTAGAACAACTCCCTAAGCTTTAGATACGTTTTAGTAACACCGGGATGTATCGAAGGAAAACTATTGTGAATTTCCCAAATAGCGTCTGGAACCTTTTCAGCTGGTAACACCACGTGCCATGGTTCAGAAGATAAAGGACTAGTAACAGGCATGCGTCTCATAAGGATACCGTTATTTATAGCGTATGCTGGGAACATTTGTGGCGTGTCTCGAGCACCTATATACACCTTCTTATACCAACGGTCATTAGTATGTTCAGGACCCTGGTCAAACGACACAGGATTAGCATAGATCCTGGATAGAACATCGGGGACTATATGTTGCGAACCTTTACGATGCACAATATCAAAAGTATATTGGGAGATAATAGTAGCCCAACGAGCTAAACGACCAGATGGGTTGTTAAGAGTGAGGAGCCACTTAAGGGCCATATGGTCTGTTATGACTGAAAACTTCATCCCATCTAAATAACATCGAAAATGTTTAATTGAATCCAAAACTGACAAGAGTTCACGTTCTGTAGTACTATAATTGCGTTCAGTTTGAGTGAATAAACGCGAATAATAGGCGATTGGGTGCTCAACATCGTCTATCTTTTGTGTCAGTACCGAACCAAGACCAACAGCTGATGCATCACACTGCAGGATGAACGGCTTGGAGAAATCAGGACATGCCATAACAGGCGTATCGATTAGCGCTTGTTTCAACTTAGTGAAAGCCTGATCGGCTGCATCATTCCAACTTATTGGATCATTACCCTTTCTCTTACCGATAAGGGCAGTAAGCGGAGCAATTATAGAAGAAAACCCTTTAACGAAACGCCTATAATAGGAACACATACCAATGAAACCGCGTAATGACTTAGCTGAAGTGGGAGTAGGATAATCTTTAATAGCATCAAGTTTGCCGGGATCGGTTTGAAGTCCCTTTTCATTAACTATATAACCCAAATATTTTAGTTCGCTTTTGCAAAACTCGCATTTTTTCAAATTTATAGATAAGCCTGCTTCTTTAAGTCGAGCAAGCACCTTCCTGAGCAGCGCCATATGACCAAAGAAATCTTTAGATACGATTATCAAGTCGTCGACGTACCCAAAAATACAGTCGTCACTGGTAGAAGTAAACTCGAAATTAACGATCATATCAGTAAGGCGTTGCATCTCCGAAGCAGCGTTCGTTAGACCAAAAGGCATCCTAACAAACTCAAAGAGACCACGTTGTGGGACAATAAATGCTGTTTTCTCACAACTTTCTCTATCAGCAAGTGGAATTTGCCAGAAAGCACTTCTAAAATCCAATGAGCTAATATATCTAGCACCACGAAGGTTGTCGAGGATATCGTGAATACGGGGAAGAGGATAAGAATCTCTGATTGTCACACTATTCAGTTTTCTACTGTCGACACAAAACCGAACAGAACCATCCTTTTTTGTCACCATTACCACAGGACTAGCCCATGGAGAACGAGAAGGACGAATAACACCCATATCTAACATTTTGTCAATCTCTTCATTGAGAATCTTCAACTTGACTGGGGATAAGGGATAATATCTTTGACGGATAGGGTATCCCGTAGTATTAATTTTATGGGACAACCAAGATGTCTTTCCAAGACCAACTTTTTCCGAAGAGATAACTTCATACTCCTTAATAACTTGTTGAAGACAAGACTCTTGATCCGGCGATAGGATGTTACGAGGATGAATATAACGAACCTCACTAACAGAGGAAACTTGAGGGGGAGAGTGCTGAACAGAAGGGATAAACATATTACCATCAATATTTTTATCGAAAGCCTGACTAAAAATAGACGTCAAACCGAATTTATTCCAAAATTCGATACCTAAAATAACAGAAGATGACATCGAACTTGCCACTAAAAACTCATGAATAAAAGTTGTACCGTTAAATTTAACTGGAAGATGTACAGAACCAAGAATATCAATCGGTGAATTATTAGCCGATATAACACGGGGACAAGCGTCTTTTGATGTCAAAGAAATACCAAGTTGCTGAATAAAATTATCGTTAACAAGCGAAATCTGAGCACCAGTGTCAAGCAATGCTTTAACAACTCTACCACATAATAATACCTCTATAAACGGTCGGTTATCAAATGAATCTGTAGTGAACACTGGGGATACTGTACGAAAAGAAGCGTATCGCCAGTGGTCTATGCATTTTTTGGATTACATTTCGGACATTCTCTAGTAATAAATCCAGGAGTGCGACACTTAAAACAAATCATGCCTGTGATCTCTGGGCAAGAGCGGTAAGAATGACCAACTTTGTTACATTTTAAGCAAAGCTGAGACTGACTACAACTAGGACAAGTCCGAGGCTTACTAGTTGTTGGTTGATGGGAAGTTTTGTTCGGCCTGGGTTTTGGTGAGTTAACAGCCTGAGAAGTCGACTGGTCGGCAACACAATCGAAACTGGCTACCGCCTTTGGAGGTTTTAGAAAGGACTCGAAATGAGTAACAGCTTCGATTAAATTATCGATGTCATGAAATTTTTGGATGGACAAGCAAGGAGTGTACTTTGGCAACATGTTGTGAGTGATGATCCGCAACAACTCCGATTCTTCAATAGGCTTGCTCAGTTTAGCATTTAAGTAAGAAACCTCGATAATAAATTCTCTTATTAGCTGTTCCGGTCTCTGCTTGAGGTTACGGACCTCCTGGCTTATCTTAAATTCAAAATCGGTCGTACCGAATGTCCTAAAAAAGGCTTCTTTGATCTCAAAGAAGGAAAGATCCGGACGACGGATTGACCTAAAATATTGAAGTGCGACACCTGACAAGACTTCATGGAATCGCCTAACTAAGTAACCATCAGACAAATTGTCGGCCTCCCTGCACTCTTCTAGACTCGTGAAAAATTCCCGTACGCAGGTCTTTCCATCGAAAACAATCTTCCACTTAGTAAGAGAGAACTGCCTGGTAAATTGTGGGCGTTCATCAGATCTTATTGGAGAAGGAACAACACTTTGTGAGGAAGCGCGAGAAGCTCTTGGCTGAATGGGACAAGGTGGTGGTCGCGAAATGATGGGACTATCACAACGTGGAGTCTCACCAATAGGGAACTCCTCTTCTGACATGATGTAACTAGTTTTTACCTAATAACTTTGAAATCTAAATGATTCGACATAATTTATTTATTTTTTTGCTTTATTGAGGATGGTCACTCCCTCTGGGAGCTAATGATTCTTAAGCTTATTTGTTTCAGGACGCTGATATTCTTCCATTCAAGAAAGGTATTCTAGGATTTATACCACCAGTACAGATCTGTGAAGCTGTGCGCCAATTTGTAGCGTAAAAAAAAATTGTCACTACATGTGTCACGTTTAATTTTGACGAATAAAAGATAAAATAAAAACAAACATTGTTCAACATAAAAAATATACAAAGAAAAAAAAAATTGGCGACGTATCTACTTGGAAGTAACACGTTTAGTATTTTTTTTAAGAAAATTTCAAGTGCAAATCGTTGGATTTATATCGCATTGCGTCCATGCAAACCAATATGTAGCATTTAGTTCTGCAGCATTATTGGACATTTCTTTCTGAGAGTGCCAATTGTTCACCAGGAATTTAATTTGTTTCCGAGTTACCGGCGCATAAGGCCGTCTGTTACAAAGAACCGATTCGCTCAGAATCGGTTCTTGGAATATATAACAAGCTGTGGACTGATGTTCCGAGTTGTTTCAACACCGACTGAGCGTTCATCAGATCTTATTGGAGAAGGAACAACACTTTGTGAGGAAGCGCGAGAAGCTCTTGGCTGAATGGGACAAGGTGGTGGTCGCGAAATGATGGGACTATCACAACGTGGAGTCTCATCATTTCGCGACCACCACCTTGTCCCATTCAGCCAAGAGCTTCTCGCGCTTCCTCACAAAGTGTTGTTCCTTCTCCAATAAGATCTGATGAACGCCCACAATTTACCAGGCAGTTCTCTCTTACTAAGTGGAAGATTGTTTTCGATGGAAAGACCTGCGTACGGGAATTTTTCACGAGTCTAGAAGAGTGCAGGGAGGCCGGTCTCTGCTTGAGGTTACGGACCTCCTGGCTTATCTTAAATTCAAAATCGGTCGTACCGAATGTCCTAAAAAAGGCTTCTTTGATCTCAAAGAAGGAAAGATCCGGACGACGGATTGACCTAAAATATTGAAGTGCGACACCTGACAAGACTTCATGGAATCGCCTAACTAAGTAACCATCAGACAAATTGTCGGCCTCCCTGCACTCTTCTAGACTCGTGAAAAATTCCCGTACGCAGGTCTTTCCATCGAAAACAATCTTCCACTTAGTAAGAGAGAACTGCCTGGTAAATTGTGGGCGTTCATCAGATCTTATTGGAGAAGGAACAACACTTTGTGAGGAAGCGCGAGAAGCTCTTGGCTGAATGGGACAAGGTGGTGGTCGCGAAATGATGGGACTATCACAACGTGGAGTCTCACCAATAGGGAACTCCTTTGTCTGTTCTTTCATTCGTTATTAGGTCTATACTAGTTACATCATGTCAGAAGAGGAGTTCCCTATTGGTGAGACTCCACGTTGTGATAGTCCCATCATTTCGCGACCACCACCTTGTCCCATTCAGCCAAGAGCTTCTCGCGCTTCCTCACAAAGTGTTGTTCCTTCTCCAATAAGATCTGATGAACGCCCACAATTTACCAGGCAGTTCTCTCTTACTAAGTGGAAGATTGTTTTCGATGGAAAGACCTGCGTACGGGAATTTTTCACGAGTCTAGAAGAGTGCAGGGAGGCCGACAATTTGTCTGATGGTTACTTAGTTAGGCGATTCCATGAAGTCTTGTCAGGTGTCGCACTTCAATATTTTAGGTCAATCCGTCGTCCGGATCTTTCCTTCTTTGAGATCAAAGAAGCCTTTTTTAGGACATTCGGTACGACCGATTTTGAATTTAAGATAAGCCAGGAGGTCCGTAACCTCAAGCAGAGACCGGCCTCCCTGCACTCTTCTAGACTCGTGAAAAATTCCCGTACGCAGGTCTTTCCATCGAAAACAATCTTCCACTTAGTAAGAGAGAACTGCCTGGTAAATTGTGGGCGTTCATCAGATCTTATTGGAGAAGGAACAACACTTTGTGAGGAAGCGCGAGAAGCTCTTGGCTGAATGGGACAAGGTGGTGGTCGCGAAATGATGAGACTCCACGTTGTGATAGTCCCATCATTTCGCTGACGACTGTTTAATTTGTAGCGTAAAAAAAAAATTGTCACTACATGTGTCACGTTTAATTTTGACGAATAAAAGATAAAATAAAAACAAACATTGTTCAACATAAAAAATATACAAAGAAAAAAAAATTGGCGACGTATCTACTTGGAAGTAACACGTTTAGTATTTTTTTTAAGAAAATTTCAAGTGCAAATCGTTGGATTTATATCGCATTGCGTCCATGCAAACCAATATGTTGCATTTAGTTCTGCAGCATTATTGGACATTTCTTTCTGAGAGTGTCAATTGTTCACCAGGAATTTAATTTGTTTCCGAGTTACCGGCGCATAAGGCCGTCTGTTGCAAAGAACCGGTATGCATTTAAAACATTTTAAATTTTAACTGTTTGGAAGGTTCTGTTTTGAGTATTGTGGTGTTTATTTCCTTTTATTTTCTCACCATAGATTCGCTCAGAATCGGTTCTTGGAATATATAACAAGCTGTGGACTGATGTTCCGAGTTATTTCAACACCGACTGAGTTCGGGAAGCGTGTGCTTGCGGGGGTGACTCCATAATATACGAGTGAAGACCCCGGGAGGACGTCGTGACATCGCTCCGCGTCAAGTGATCCCAAAATTTTGTTCCTATTCACTTTTTATAATTTGTAGCAATAGCGAAGTATTTATTGAATAGTTTTTTATATGTATCACCTATTCGTGTCAAAAGGTCGTGAAATGAACCGTTTTTAATTTTACATTTATGCACGGTTATATTTTAATCGCGCCTAGGGCCGGATAGCGGTTGCAACCCCTTCTCTCCTATAGGCATTATTTTCCAAAATTACAAATTTTATTCTAGACAATCCATTTCCCAACTTTACCGATAGTCTTCCTTTACGTCGCCATTCCTTTTTTCTTTGTATATTTTTTATGTTGAACAATGTTTGTTTTTATTTTATCTTTTATTCGTCAAAATTAAACGTGACACATGTAGTGACAATTTTTTTTTTTACGCTACAAATTTGGCATTTTTTGGATTACATTTCGGACATTCTCTAGTAATAAATCCAGGAGCAAATATGTGGTCCTAGAAATGACTCTTATTACACGGCACTTAATAAAACGTGGAGCGATGTCACGACGTCCTCCCGGGGTCTTCACTCGTATATTATGGAGTCACCCCCGCAAGCACACGCTTCCCGAACTCAGTCGGTGTTGAAATAACTCGGAACATCAGTCCACAGCTTGTTATATATTCCAAGAACCGATTCTGAGCGAATCTATGGTGAGAAAATAAAAGGAAATAAACACCACAATACTCAAAACAGAACCTTCCAAACAGTTAAAATTTAAAATGTTTTAAATGCATACCGGTTCTTTGCAACAGACGGCCTTATGCGCCGGTAACTCGGAAACAAATTAAATTCCTGGTGAACAATTGACACTCTCAGAAAGAAATGTCCAATAATGCTGCAGAACTAAATGCAACATATTGGTTTGCATGGACGCAATGCGATATAAATCCAACGATTTGCACTTGAAATTTTCTTAAAAAAAATACTTTACGTGTTGACGTTATTTATTTTTTGGGGATCCCCGGGTTTTTTCTTATTGTTGTTAGGTAATAGTTAAGTCTTATGTTAAGTTAGGCTAGCTTTACTTAGATGTATATTTTTTGTGTTGAACAATGTTTGTTTTTATTTTATCTTTTATTCGTCAAAATTAAACGTGACACATGTAGTGACAATATTTTTTTTTACGCTACAAATTGTGGCTCTCCGGCGGGGAATCGAAGGAAAACTATTGTGAATTTCCCAAATAGCGTCTGGAACCTTTTCAGCTGGTAACAAACAAATGGATATACTGTTGGGACTAGAAGACTAACAAAGTCATTCTCTGAAGTAGGAGGTGACAGATTAGCTGGGCGTGATTCACCAAGTGATATCGCCACTACAGTGGAAAGGTAAAAATATGTCAAGTTACTGAACTTACACCATTACCTTGTTACGTATTTGGATATAAACGAATCAAATACGTAACAAGGTAATGGTGTAAGTTCAGTAACTTGACATATTTTTACCTTTCCACTGTAGTGGCGATATCACTTGGTGAATCACGCCCAGCTAATCTGTCACCTCCTACTTCAGAGAATGACTTTGTTAGTCTTCTAGTCCCAACAGTATATCCATTTGTTTGTTACCAGCTGAAAAGGTTCCAGACGCTATTTGGGAAATTCACAATAGTTTTCCTTCGATTCCCCGCCGGAGAGCCACAATTTGTAGCGTAAAAAAAAATATTGTCACTACATGTGTCACGTTTAATTTTGACGAATAAAAGATAAAATAAAAACAAACATTGTTCAACACAAAAAATATACATCTAAGTAAAGCTAGCCTAACTTAACATAAGACTTAACTATTACCTAACAACAATAAGAAAAAACCCGGGGATCCCCAAAAAATAAATAACGTCAACACGTAAAGTATTTTTTTTAAGAAAATTTCAAGTGCAAATCGTTGGATTTATATCGCATTGCGTCCATGCAAACCAATATGTTGCATTTAGTTCTGCAGCATTATTGGACATTTCTTTCTGAGAGTGTCAATTGTTCACCAGGAATTTAATTTGTTTCCGAGTTACCGGCGCATAAGGCCGTCTGTTGCAAAGAACCGGTATGCATTTAAAACATTTTAAATTTTAACTGTTTGGAAGGTTCTGTTTTGAGTATTGTGGTGTTTATTTCCTTTTATTTTCTCACCATAGATTCGCTCAGAATCGGTTCTTGGAATATATAACAAGCTGTGGACTGATGTTCCGAGTTATTTCAACACCGACTGAGTTCGGGAAGCGTGTGCTTGCGGGGGTGACTCCATAATATACGAGTGAAGACCCCGGGAGGACGTCGTGACATCGCTCCACGTTTTATTAAGTGCCGTGTAATAAGAGTCATTTCTAGGACCACATATTTGCTCCTGGATTTATTACTAGAGAATGTCCGAAATGTAATCCAAAAAATGCCAAATTTGTAGCGTAAAAAAAAAAATTGTCACTACATGTGTCACGTTTAATTTTGACGAATAAAAGATAAAATAAAAACAAACATTGTTCAACATAAAAAATATACAAAGAAAAAAGGAATGGCGACGTAAAGGAAGACTATCGGTAAAGTTGGGAAATGGATTGTCTAGAATAAAATTTGTAATTTTGGAAAATAATGCCTATAGGAGAGAAGGGGTTGCAACCGCTATCCGGCCCTAGGCGCGATTAAAATATAACCGTGCATAAATGTAAAATTAAAAACGGTTCATTTCACGACCTTTTGACACGAATAGGTGATACATATAAAAAACTATTCAATAAATACTTCGCTATTGCTACAAATTATAAAAAGTGAATAGGAACAAAATTTTGGGATCACTTGACGCGGAGCGATGTCACGACGTCCTCCCGGGGTCTTCACTCGTATATTATGGAGTCACCCCCGCAAGCACACGCTTCCCGAACTCAGTCGGTGTTGAAATAACTCGGAACATCAGTCCACAGCTTGTTATATATTCCAAGAACCGATTCTGAGCGAATCTATGGTGAGAAAATAAAAGGAAATAAACACCACAATACTCAAAACAGAACCTTCCAAACAGTTAAAATTTAAAATGTTTTAAATGCATACCGGTTCTTTGCAACAGACGGCCTTATGCGCCGGTAACTCGGAAACAAATTAAATTCCTGGTGAACAATTGACACTCTCAGAAAGAAATGTCCAATAATGCTGCAGAACTAAATGCAACATATTGGTTTGCATGGACGCAATGCGATATAAATCCAACGATTTGCACTTGAAATTTTCTTAAAAAAAATACTAAACGTGTTACTTCCAAGTAGATACGTCGCCAATTTTTTTTTCTTTGTATATTTTTTATGTTGAACAATGTTTGTTTTTATTTTATCTTTTATTCGTCAAAATTAAACGTGACACATGTAGTGACAATTTTTTTTTTACGCTACAAATTAAACAGTCGTCAGCGAAATGATGGGACTATCACAACGTGGAGTCTCATCATTTCGCGACCACCACCTTGTCCCATTCAGCCAAGAGCTTCTCGCGCTTCCTCACAAAGTGTTGTTCCTTCTCCAATAAGATCTGATGAACGCCCACAATTTACCAGGCAGTTCTCTCTTACTAAGTGGAAGATTGTTTTCGATGGAAAGACCTGCGTACGGGAATTTTTCACGAGTCTAGAAGAGTGCAGGGAGGCCGGTCTCTGCTTGAGGTTACGGACCTCCTGGCTTATCTTAAATTCAAAATCGGTCGTACCGAATGTCCTAAAAAAGGCTTCTTTGATCTCAAAGAAGGAAAGATCCGGACGACGGATTGACCTAAAATATTGAAGTGCGACACCTGACAAGACTTCATGGAATCGCCTAACTAAGTAACCATCAGACAAATTGTCGGCCTCCCTGCACTCTTCTAGACTCGTGAAAAATTCCCGTACGCAGGTCTTTCCATCGAAAACAATCTTCCACTTAGTAAGAGAGAACTGCCTGGTAAATTGTGGGCGTTCATCAGATCTTATTGGAGAAGGAACAACACTTTGTGAGGAAGCGCGAGAAGCTCTTGGCTGAATGGGACAAGGTGGTGGTCGCGAAATGATGGGACTATCACAACGTGGAGTCTCACCAATAGGGAACTCCTCTTCTGACATGATGTAACTAGTATAGACCTAATAACGAATGAAAGAACAGACAAAGGAGTTCCCTATTGGTGAGACTCCACGTTGTGATAGTCCCATCATTTCGCGACCACCACCTTGTCCCATTCAGCCAAGAGCTTCTCGCGCTTCCTCACAAAGTGTTGTTCCTTCTCCAATAAGATCTGATGAACGCCCACAATTTACCAGGCAGTTCTCTCTTACTAAGTGGAAGATTGTTTTCGATGGAAAGACCTGCGTACGGGAATTTTTCACGAGTCTAGAAGAGTGCAGGGAGGCCGACAATTTGTCTGATGGTTACTTAGTTAGGCGATTCCATGAAGTCTTGTCAGGTGTCGCACTTCAATATTTTAGGTCAATCCGTCGTCCGGATCTTTCCTTCTTTGAGATCAAAGAAGCCTTTTTTAGGACATTCGGTACGACCGATTTTGAATTTAAGATAAGCCAGGAGGTCCGTAACCTCAAGCAGAGACCGGCCTCCCTGCACTCTTCTAGACTCGTGAAAAATTCCCGTACGCAGGTCTTTCCATCGAAAACAATCTTCCACTTAGTAAGAGAGAACTGCCTGGTAAATTGTGGGCGTTCATCAGATCTTATTGGAGAAGGAACAACACTTTGTGAGGAAGCGCGAGAAGCTCTTGGCTGAATGGGACAAGGTGGTGGTCGCGAAATGATGAGACTCCACGTTGTGATAGTCCCATCATTTCGCGACCACCACCTTGTCCCATTCAGCCAAGAGCTTCTCGCGCTTCCTCACAAAGTGTTGTTCCTTCTCCAATAAGATCTGATGAACGCTCAGTCGGTGTTGAAACAACTCGGAACATCAGTCCACAGCTTGTTATATATTCCAAGAACCGATTCTGAGCGAATCGGTTCTTTGTAACAGACGGCCTTATGCGCCGGTAACTCGGAAACAAATTAAATTCCTGGTGAACAATTGGCACTCTCAGAAAGAAATGTCCAATAATGCTGCAGAACTAAATGCTACATATTGGTTTGCATGGACGCAATGCGATATAAATCCAACGATTTGCACTTGAAATTTTCTTAAAAAAAATACTAAACGTGTTACTTCCAAGTAGATACGTCGCCAATTTTTTTTTTCTTTGTATATTTTTTATGTTGAACAATGTTTGTTTTTATTTTATCTTTTATTCGTCAAAATTAAACGTGACACATGTAGTGACAATTTTTTTTTACGCTACAAATTGGCGCACAGCTTCACAGATCTGTACTGGTGGTATAAATCCTAGAATACCTTTCTTGAATGGAAGAATATCAGCGTCCTGAAACAAATAAGCTTAAGAATCATTAGCTCCCAGAGGGAGTGACCATCCTCAATAAAGCAAAAAAATAAATAAATTATGTCGAATCATTTAGATTTCAAAGTTATTAGGTAAAAACTAGTTACATCATGTCAGAAGAGGAGTTCCCTATTGGTGAGACTCCACGTTGTGATAGTCCCATCATTTCGCGACCACCACCTTGTCCCATTCAGCCAAGAGCTTCTCGCGCTTCCTCACAAAGTGTTGTTCCTTCTCCAATAAGATCTGATGAACGCCCACAATTTACCAGGCAGTTCTCTCTTACTAAGTGGAAGATTGTTTTCGATGGAAAGACCTGCGTACGGGAATTTTTCACGAGTCTAGAAGAGTGCAGGGAGGCCGACAATTTGTCTGATGGTTACTTAGTTAGGCGATTCCATGAAGTCTTGTCAGGTGTCGCACTTCAATATTTTAGGTCAATCCGTCGTCCGGATCTTTCCTTCTTTGAGATCAAAGAAGCCTTTTTTAGGACATTCGGTACGACCGATTTTGAATTTAAGATAAGCCAGGAGGTCCGTAACCTCAAGCAGAGACCGGAACAGCTAATAAGAGAATTTATTATCGAGGTTTCTTACTTAAATGCTAAACTGAGCAAGCCTATTGAAGAATCGGAGTTGTTGCGGATCATCACTCACAACATGTTGCCAAAGTACACTCCTTGCTTGTCCATCCAAAAATTTCATGACATCGATAATTTAATCGAAGCTGTTACTCATTTCGAGTCCTTTCTAAAACCTCCAAAGGCGGTAGCCAGTTTCGATTGTGTTGCCGACCAGTCGACTTCTCAGGCTGTTAACTCACCAAAACCCAGGCCGAACAAAACTTCCCATCAACCAACAACTAGTAAGCCTCGGACTTGTCCTAGTTGTAGTCAGTCTCAGCTTTGCTTAAAATGTAACAAAGTTGGTCATTCTTACCGCTCTTGCCCAGAGATCACAGGCATGATTTGTTTTAAGTGTCGCACTCCTGGATTTATTACTAGAGAATGTCCGAAATGTAATCCAAAAAATGCATAGACCACTGGCGATACGCTTCTTTTCGTACAGTATCCCCAGTGTTCACTACAGATTCATTTGATAACCGACCGTTTATAGAGGTATTATTATGTGGTAGAGTTGTTAAAGCATTGCTTGACACTGGTGCTCAGATTTCGCTTGTTAACGATAATTTTATTCAGCAACTTGGTATTTCTTTGACATCAAAAGACGCTTGTCCCCGTGTTATATCGGCTAATAATTCACCGATTGATATTCTTGGTTCTGTACATCTTCCAGTTAAATTTAACGGTACAACTTTTATTCATGAGTTTTTAGTGGCAAGTTCGATGTCATCTTCTGTTATTTTAGGTATCGAATTTTGGAATAAATTCGGTTTGACGTCTATTTTTAGTCAGGCTTTCGATAAAAATATTGATGGTAATATGTTTATCCCTTCTGTTCAGCACTC
Source organism: Orthosia gracilis (assembly GCA_947562075.1). Lineage (NCBI taxonomy): Eukaryota > Metazoa > Arthropoda > Insecta > Lepidoptera > Noctuidae > Orthosia > Orthosia gracilis. Next base: position 9,179,355 of record OX387268.1, read on the forward strand.
TCCCCCTCAAGTTTCCTCTGTTAGTGAGGTTCGTTATATTCATCCTCGTAACATCCTATCGCCGGATCAAGAGTCTTGTCTTCAACAAGTTATTAAGGAGTATGAAGTTATCTCTTCGGAAAAAGTTGGTCTTGGAAAGACATCTTGGTTGTCCCATAAAATTAATACTACGGGATACCCTATCCGTCAAAGATATTATCCCTTATCCCCAGTCAAGTTGAAGATTCTCAATGAAGAGATTGACAAAATGTTAGATATGGGTGTTATTCGTCCTTCTCGTTCTCCATGGGCTAGTCCTGTGGTAATGGTGACAAAAAAGGATGGTTCTGTTCGGTTTTGTGTCGACAGTAGAAAACTGAATAGTGTGACAATCAGAGATTCTTATCCTCTTCCCCGTATTCACGATATCCTCGACAACCTTCGTGGTGCTAGATATATTAGCTCATTGGATTTTAGAAGTGCTTTCTGGCAAATTCCACTTGCTGATAGAGAAAGTTGTGAGAAAACAGCATTTATTGTCCCACAACGTGGTCTCTTTGAGTTTGTTAGGATGCCTTTTGGTCTAACGAACGCTGCTTCGGAGATGCAACGCCTTACTGATATGATCGTTAATTTCGAGTTTACTTCTACCAGTGACGACTGTATTTTTGGGTACGTCGACGACTTGATAATCGTATCTAAAGATTTCTTTGGTCATATGGCGCTGCTCAGGAAGGTGCTTGCTCGACTTAAAGAAGCAGGCTTATCTATAAATTTGAAAAAATGCGAGTTTTGCAAAAGCGAACTAAAATATTTGGGTTATATAGTTAATGAAAAGGGACTTCAAACCGATCCCGGCAAACTTGATGCTATTAAAGATTATCCTACTCCCACTTCAGCTAAGTCATTACGCGGTTTCATTGGTATGTGTTCCTATTATAGGCGTTTCGTTAAAGGGTTTTCTTCTATAATTGCTCCGCTTACTGCCCTTATCGGTAAGAGAAAGGGTAATGATCCAATAAGTTGGAATGATGCAGCCGATCAGGCTTTCACTAAGTTGAAACAAGCGCTAATCGATACGCCTGTTATGGCATGTCCTGATTTCTCCAAGCCGTTCATCCTGCAGTGTGATGCATCAGCTGTTGGTCTTGGTTCGGTACTGACACAAAAGATAGACGATGTTGAGCACCCAATCGCCTATTATTCGCGTTTATTCACTCAAACTGAACGCAATTATAGTACTACAGAACGTGAACTCTTGTCAGTTTTGGATTCAATTAAACATTTTCGATGTTATTTAGATGGGATGAAGTTTTCAGTCATAACAGACCATATGGCCCTTAAGTGGCTCCTCACTCTTAACAACCCATCTGGTCGTTTAGCTCGTTGGGCTACTATTATCTCCCAATATACTTTTGATATTGTGCATCGTAAAGGTTCGCAACATATAGTCCCCGATGTTCTATCCAGGATCTATGCTAATCCTGTGTCGTTTGACCAGGGTCCTGAACATACTAATGACCGTTGGTATAAGAAGGTGTATATAGGTGCTCGAGACACGCCACAAATGTTCCCAGCATACGCTATAAATAACGGTATCCTTATGAGACGCATGCCTGTTACTAGTCCTTTATCTTCTGAACCATGGCACGTGGTGTTACCAGCTGAAAAGGTTCCAGACGCTATTTGGGAAATTCACAATAGTTTTCCTTCGATACATCCCGGTGTTACTAAAACGTATCTAAAGCTTAGGGAGTTGTTCTACTGGCCAAATATGTTCCGTGACGTTACTTCGACGTTAAGTCAATGTGAGGTTTGTAAAGCCTATAAAATCTCGAACACGCAACCTCGCGGTCAGATGTGCTACCCTAAAGAGGTTTCCTTGCCCTTACAGATGATTTCTATCGATATAATTGGTCCGTTGCCCTGTGCTTATTATGGTTATAAATATATCCTTTCTATGGTAGATGTTTTTTCCAAATATGTTTGGCTAGTTTCTCTGAAAAGGATTGACGCTCTTTCTGTTATAAAAGCGTTAGAGTCTGAAATTTTCTTTAATTTTGGGGTTCCGCGTACTATTCTTTGCGACAACGCTACAGTTTTTCGTAGTAATCAATTCCTTAATTTTCTCAGATCTTTTCATATTCAATCACCTACTTTTACGCCATATTATACACCCCAAGCAAATACGGTTGAGCGATACAACCAAAGTGTTATTACGTGTTTAGGTATTTTGGTTGGTGAAAACCAAAGAAGTTGGGCTAAAATGTTACCTAAAGTTAAGCTTTACCTCAATTCTTGTGTTAATCTAGCTACTGGCTTTACGCCTAACTTTCTTATGTTTGGTAGAGAGGTCCTTATGGATAGCAGTCGTGTAGATAGTCAGACTCGAAGCTCTAATTTGGCAGACAGTCGGGCTCGTCATGCTTCAAACCTATCCTCTCTCAGCGAAGTTTATGCAAAGGTAGCTGATAATCTTTCTTTAGCTTTCCTCCGTAACTCTCGTGCATATAATTCTAATCGATCAGCTATCACTCTGAATATTGGTGATACTGTATGGAGAAAGAACTTTTCCAAGTCTTCTGGAAATGATTTTTTTCTGGAAAGCTTGCTCCACGTTTTATTAAGTGCCGTGTAATAAGAGTCATTTCTAGGACCACATATTTGCTCCAGGATTGTGATTCAGTCCACTCCGGACAATATCATATCAAAGATATCTTAAAATAAATTTGATTGAATTCTCTTTGTTCCATTTTAACATTAACATTTGCTTTCTAAACCTTTTTCCTCTTTGGTTTATGGGAATATTTCTTTGCATAAGTTTTTGATTATGTTAAAAACTTCATGAATTATCTGTTAATAATGACATCTATTTATTTCTGTGTTGTGTCAACCTGTGTTCTCAGGTTATTTTATTTCTTTTAGTTTAACACAAATGGTGTGTCATTCTACATTTAATTTGAATTTAAACTTGAGTTTTCTGACTTGAGTTCTCTGATTTGAGTTTTTTTGTCTTGAATTCTTCTTTGACTTAATTGACTTAAGTTTTCTTTCTCAAACTTGTTTTTTTGTTTTTTGTCCAACTTGTCTTTCGTTTCTATAACTAAGGTTGGACTTTACGTGTTGACGTTATTTATTTTTTGGGGATCCCCGGGTTTTTTCTTATTGTTGTTAGGTAATAGTTAAGTCTTATGTTAAGTTAGGCTAGCTTTACTTAGATGTATAGTTCCCTGGTTGTTCTTCATAGTTGGTAGGATGTGGTAGTTGTTGGTGTTTGTCTCTAATTGAACAATATATATTTAGATTTATGAGTTTGTTATTTTCTTTCATATTCTCCATAGATGTAATCGAGATATCGCGAGTTCGCGCGGATAACGTTTAGATGTGGTGGCCACCGTGTTTATTCAGTATCTTTTGCACTTCGATATCGTTTGATTCAGAAATGATTCCTGCTGTTGTCATTGCCTGTTCCAGCTTTATCTTTCTTCTCACTCGTACTTTCGTCCTTTTTTTTCTTAGAAAGGGGGTATTGCAGCATTATCACGCTGCCTATTGATTCGGCTGAATAAAAACTATTCCGTTCGTGTAAGTCGACCTCATTTCTAATTTTTTCTTATTTCGGTTCAAACTTAGAAGTTTGATCATTCCATTGGATGACAGAGAAAATTTTTCTGGTGAATTGGCGACGTATCTACTTGGAAGTAACACGTTTAGTATTTTTTTTAAGAAAATTTCAAGTGCAAATCGTTGGATTTATATCGCATTACGTCCATGCAAACCAATATGTTGCATTTAGTTCTGCAGCATTATTGGACATTTCTTTCTGAGAGTGTCAATTGTTCACCAGGAATTTAATTTGTTTCCGAGTTACCGGCGCATAAGGCCGTCTGTTGCAAAGAACCGGTATGTATTTAAAACATTTTAAATTTTAACTGTTTGGAAGGTTCTGTTTTGAGTATTGTGGTGTTTATTTCCTTTTATTTTCTCACCATAGATTCGCTCAGAATCGGTTCTTGGAATATATAACAAGCTGTGGACTGATGTTCCGAGTTATTTCAACACCGACTGAGTTCGGGAAGCGTGTGCTTGCGGGGGTGACTCCATAATATACGAGTGAAGACCCCGGGAGGACGTCGTGACATCGCTCCGCGTCAAGTGATCCCAAAATTTTGTTCCTATTCACTTTTTATAATTTGTAGCAATAGCGAAGTATTTATTGAATAGTTTTTTATATGTATCACCTATTCGTGTCAAAAGGTCGTGAAATGAACCGTTTTTAATTTTACATTTATGCACGGTTATATTTTAATCGCGCCTAGGGCCGGATAGCGGTTGCAACCCCTTCTCTCCTATAGGCATTATTTTCCAAAATTACAAATTTTATTCTAGACAATCCATTTCCCAACTTTACCGATAGTCTTCCTTTACGTCGCCATTCCTTTTTTCTTTGTATATTTTTTATGTTGAACAATGTTTGTTTTTATTTTATCTTTTATTCGTCAAAATTAAACGTGACACATGTAGTGACAATTTTTTTTTTTTACGCTACACTACCTTTTATATTATAGCTGTAAAAAGATTGAGACTTGAGTTTTAAATATTTCTTGTAGTACATGAAATGGCTTTCTGTTCGCGCACTGATTCCATTGCTAATTTTAGTCTACACCAGTGAATCAGTGTCACATTGATTCTTACTGCAAGAAAAAGGCCTCGCTTCATAGAAAAGGCGACATTTCATTTGTTTTTAATCAAACTAGAATTGATATCTTTTTTAACTGACTTCCCAAAAAGGAGGAAGTTATATGTTCGACATTATGTAAGTTTTTTTTTTTTCACCGATATCTCCGTCAATTGTGGACCGATTTTGAAATTCTTTTTTTGAAATTGGTCCCACTTTAATTTGGTGAAGATCTGATGAAGAACTTCGAAGATATACAACAGAACTCTTCAATTAATAACGGCAAATCTCTCGGGATTGCTGCAATCTCATGTCTGTTTATTGTTCATACCATTTCATAACATAACATCACGCCAGTACGCTCTTAAGAGGTACGCAGATCTCTCATTTCACCGGTCATGTTCACGTTTAATGATATTCGGGTAATCTACTCTTGCGTTATAGGTAACCTTACTAAACAACTTGCTTATTATGTAAGCACAACTAAAAAGTGAAAAATAAAAAAAACTGTTTTACAAAAAAATATTACCGACTTCCAAATAAAAAAACTACAAAGTGAAAAATAACTTTATTTTTGGAAGTTGGTGTCCATAACGCAATAAATTGGTACCTATGAAAGACACCGACATTTCTTTTATATTTCACTTTGTTGTTTTTTTATTTGGAAGTCGGCAATATTTTTTTGGCAAAAGTTTTTTTTATTTCTCATTCAATCCACTCGTGTTGCGGTTACTACGCACTACATATTAACCGAATTATTATTTTTCTGAATTATAGCGGAGAGAGTTCGGATGATTTTAATGCGTAAGCTTCCCTACAAGAAGTACTACTTCTGAAACGAAATTTCTCGGATTCGGATCGGATGCAGTACGTAACAGGCTTAGGGAACCTTCCTGATCTCTGATGCCGCAACATCAAAACATCGCGCACGTTTTTTATAAGTAAATTTCAAGTGCTTTTCGGTCGAATTTCGTCTTGTGATGGTCCTTGCAATTTCGCTTAAAAACGCTTACAGTGATATAAGTCGAATCGCATCTAGCCATCAATAAGGTTATTTTATTTATTTAGTTCCTTAAACCTAAAAAACTCGCAGGCATCCTTCTAACAAGGTGTCTAGACAAAATCTAGTTTGAATGGAACCACAAAAAATGCCCAGAAGCTACCTGTCTTCAAAATCTAAGTCGTCATGCATACGTGAATCGCTCAATCAAGAGGTAACACGTTAACTTTTATTATTTAGAGGAATGTCTGCTTATAGTCTGTATGGTCGTCAAACCGCGGTGAGTTGGCACTATCTTTGATACTCGAAGGTGGTCCAAGTGTAAAGCGGAGAATTCAACTGATTTTATCGTTTCTGCTGGGTCGCCTATGGATGCAAGGTCTGTTTATTGTGACTATCGCAGACATACAGACGCGAGTCCATCTAGTGAATTCCCGCTTATGACGACAAGCCCACCACAAATTTTATAACACAGCAACAGAGTGAATGTCACTGGCAGAAGTTACAAAGTTCACATCCCTCAAATAACAAACAAACAATTCAAACAAAACAATTAATTAATTCTGCAAACAATTTTGTCTAGCAGGCTATTAATGTCTTAATAACACAATTCATTGAATATGCAGCAATAAAAACTAACTAAAAGAAAGACTGAAACAAAATGAAGTATCTCAATGTTTAGAGCAAAATAAGTAAGAAAGTGCTTCTGTAAAATAAATCGCTCCCGCTCATGAACTAACCCGCAAACTAAACTGTTGCAACAAAAAGTATCTATACAGTCGCAATCATCAATAATGATTATCACCGAATCTGTAGTCGGCCATGACACGGGAAGTGACGTACGCGCCGGTGTTGCCCGCTAATGATACTAAATTATCAAATTAAATAGTCGATTTTCTCTTATAAATAATTGGGGCGGTTACCAAATAGGTCGAATCCGTAATTTGATTTAAATTATTTGTTCGGGTTATCAGGGTTAGTTTTCGCAACAAAAGTTTTTTGGCAGTGGGTAAATGCAGTGGCTTATTGCCACACGAGTCTATCGATAAGGTTACCAAGAATCCGTGAATGTTTGAGCAGCCATTTGCATGGCTTCTGAACACCGCAACGATAGTTACATGAAGATGTTTAAAAAGCTGGCGAAACCAACTTCTGCGTGCTTAGCATACCTCTCGTGGAACATCATATGAAATATTGGTATTCGGACTAAAGCCGATGTAACTCAATCCGAAGAATCCATACAAAAATATTTTCAGAATACCCCAATATAGTTGGAAAAAGGTGAAGTAGGTAGGCATCGAAAATATCGAAGTGCGATATTCACATGAAAAATATTTCAATACGTCAATGCTAACTATGGTATCCGAGGTATGCTTTTCATGACAAAAATCTCGATTGCGGCTCATAGAAAGTAAAATTTAAACAACTCTCGACACATTTTTATTTCATGCTACATACTCGTAATGTATCTAGTAGTGGACACGTTTCGATCGACAATCTATTGAACACGGAGTAATTTCACAAGATATCGTGTCATAATTATATGACACGATATCTTGCGAAAACACCCCTATTCAAACAGTAAAACGACCATAACTTTAGAATGGCTGAACACTCTCGATAAAATCACCTTTCAAAACAAACTAAATCGAAATCGATTCATCCGTTTAGGAGCTATGATGCCACAGACAGATACACAAACACACAGGTACACACGTCATACTTAGTACCCCTCTTTTTCCGTTGGGGATTAAAACCAACAGATAAATCTATCATTCACACGGTTATCCTTATGTCATCATTATGCCTGTAACAGATTCAATCCAACAAACCATCCACATTACGCGATTTACCACAATCACGGAGCTCACTACAACCAGGTTGTGTGCTCCGTGATCACAATGTAGGACGCTATTGGGATAAAATCTCTTGTTCTCGTCCAATCCCACAAGTAGATTTTGATTTGATAATGAATTCAAGCAAAGCTCACAAATACAGATATGGTCGGGATTTTCATCACCGTGAATTCACGTAAGCACTGAATTTGTGCCCAATTGGAACTGGCATTAGATTGATGAAGTTCTGCAATGAAATGAATGAAAGACACAGAACTTTAAGAGCGAACTCCAATCAAACTTAGTGCTGTTCTATTTTGTGTACATCTTACCGTGAAAACATTTTTTTCAATAAAATAAAAGGTGTACCTGTTTTTGTTTCTTCTTTTATTGACACCGACTTCGGAAAATGAAATATTTTTTTCACTTAAATATTTTTGAAATATTGAAATATTTTTATTTGTGTTTTATTTGTGATGTTGAGTTTTTTTTTTGAATTTTTTTTTTATTTTTCCTTTTAATGCATAAAGTTATAGCAGAATAGATTACCCGATTAACATGAAACTTGAACATTGCTATGAAATGGTGTAAACAATAAACAGACAAGCGATTGCAGCAATCCCGAGAGATTTTCCATCATTTATTGAAGAGTTCTGTTGTATAAATTCTTCGTTAGATCTTCACCAATTTAAATTGAACCAATTCGGAAACGTACTCACAAACAAAAAAAGTAATTTTCTAAATCGGTCCACAATTGTATGGCGAAATCGGTGAACAAACAGAAAAAAAGAACAAACATATATTTTTTTTAGAAAGTCGATTAATAATTTAGGTGAAGTGAATATGAAATGAGTTTACTACATTTTGTAATCACAACTCACCTCTTCTTAGTTTTCACAGTAAGAGTTTTACAGAACAGTACAACAGATAGGAAAAAAAATGCAATATCAAACTAGCTTAGTTGGTGAACTACAGTTACTGTTGTTCTCACCGACCAACGGACGTCAAACAAAGTTGAACAAACAAACAAAACCCATGACCTGTTCGTACTGTTTCTATAGGATATGTGAAGAAACAATACACCTGATCTTCATTATGAGATTTGGTAGTTATACGGCGGGTTCTGACGCATCACGCATGATGACAAGGAGGCAGGGTAAAGTGGTAAGCGGTAACGTTTCAATCACTACCATATTGCTGACTCATTGTCGAGACTATGGCTTGGATGTGTTGAGACTGGATAAGAACTTACGAATAATATTTTACAGGTATTGGAGCCTGGTATGAGGTTTTGATACATTCCAGCGGGTTTTTAAAACCGGATTAATATTTTTAATCGCTTTTTTGGCCAGTAAATTATTTATGTCATCATGACGTCAATACTTTTTACAGTAAGTTTCTATCTTTCAGTTCTTTATTACTGGTATTTAAAAAACGTATATCATGAAAGGTAAATTTGGAAAGAGTTAAAACATTTTTTTAATGGCGTCTCGCAGTTCAACCAAGTGATTATTACTGCTTAACCGGACTTTCCCTGTGGAGACTAAACTAGACCCTCCAGCCAGGCACAAAAACTTAAACTAAGAGACCACGCTTAGGGCTATCCCCTATGGGATACGATCCTCGGCTCAGGGCATCGCTGGGGGGATCGCACAACTAGGGCTGGATCTTGATTAAGAGATCCTACCATCTGTTCGGAAAATACCTACGTGGAGAAGAAAGGACAAGTTCAAAAAGTTGAATATAGAAAAAGTAATCGTATTCACAAAATACTTCGAATAGGTATAAAGTATTTTGTAAATAAGATTACTTTTTCAATTCATGTAGACTGGATAAATTGTCAAAATACCCGATTATTATCGGGTATAATAATAATAAATAAGATTACCAACCTGTTAATGGCCCAGAGCAGGGCAATATAAACCAGGCTTCTTCTCATACATTGGGTATGGTTGAAAGTATTTTGAAAACTTATCCAGCGTTAACACATCTTGAATCCATAGCCGTCACATTCTGCCATCGTTTGATAAATGAGCGACCGTCTACGCGCTGTAGAGCCGACGCGTCTTCATTTGTGATATTCAATCGGATTTGTATCTCACAGCTCTGAATGACGCAGTTAATGAGTTGAAGTCGGCAGCTAAGTTACTAAGTGAGTTCTATGTAAAAACTCTTAAATTATCTGTAGTTCTAATTTGGCGAGATTCTTGTTCTAGATTTCATTTGCCACGGACTTTCATCAGCATTATGCCAATTCATTTGGTGAGGTCTTAAAACTTTCCTAAGTTCTGATTTGGCGAAAAAGTCAGAATTAGTTTGGCATACTCATATGTTTCTAAAAATCTACTTTGATACGCAGTAACGGTGGCTTCATGACGTAATAAGAGCAATTCTACCTTATTCTCTAAGACTCATGATTATCGTCTGTAATGATAAAATAGCTTAACTATAGCAAAACTTTGTTTTATTTTTACAAATTCATATGTTTCGGTTAGGCTTGCGCCAAAAGCCAACCTGAATTTTCTGTCTCAGAATTCCCTTATATTATTTTCTCCAACTACTAATACACTCTCCAAGCACATAACTTGGACCACGCACCAAATAATTGTTATGACCTGAACAAGGAGCAATCACTGGCCATTCTGAACAGCTCCAACAGATCTTTGTTCCTGTAACACTAGTAGTCTAACACCGCAGCACCTATTGTGCTCAACCCTGCACAATAGCGAGCGTGATGTGTAACTTTAGCGTGTCTCATCTTTGATTGGAGATGGAATGCTATCTATTTATGAAGTATGAAGATGGAAAGCCCAATTCTTTTTTGTGTATGACCTTTAGTTTAAACCCCCGACGGAAAAAGAGGGGTGTTATAATATTGACGTCTTAGCGTGTTTGTGTTTGTGTATCTGTCTGTGGCATCATAGCTCCTAAACGGATAAACCGATTTTGATTTACTTTTTCTTGTTTGAAATGTGACTTTATTGAGAGAGTTCTTAGCTATGTGTGATGAAAATCGGTACGAGTACATACCGTTCAAAAGTTTTGCGCATGTTACTGTTTGAATCGGGGTATTTTCGCAAGATATCGTGTCATAATTACATTTTCGATAAATTATCGATCGAGAAGTGTCACAAGACATCTTGCGAAAACAATCCTATTCAAACAGTAAAACGGCCATAACTTTAGAACGGTTTTATGAAGAGTGTTCTTAGCTATGTTTGATGAAAATCGTTTTAGCCGATCAAGAGTTATGCGCATTTTATTCATTGAATCCGTGTTTCGATGGATTGACGATCAAAGCATGTGAGACAAATAATGTAGTTTAAAGAAGTATTTTTGTCGTGGTTTTTTAAAGTTTTATGTTTTACTTATTAGTCGATGATAATGACACCCTCTTATCCCCAGTTTATCTGTGTCATGTGAAGTATGGCAAAGAGGTTTTACCAGGAATTGTTGTCGAACGGCGCTTTTAGTGGCTGTGTCTAAGGGCAACTTCCAGAAAATTATAATATTTTACCTGCACTATATTTTGTTTCGAAAGATTTTGTCTGAAATCTTTTTATTATTATTTTCTCAAATCATGAAGGTTTATACTCTCTATCAATTAAGCCGAGCCGTTACTTTGCGTCTGTTGAACTAAAATTCAACTTACCACTCCACGAAAATCCAAAACCTGCTGCCGATGCTTCCTCCACTTGGTGCAGCCCAAAGTGAACTTAACATAATAGCACTTCAGAACTAAAATCCTATGAAGCTGATACAATTAATTTGGCCTTCTACACTGGTGATCATTTTGGCGATTGCCAACAAGCACCTCATGCCCATAGATTTTGAGGGCTCGAGTTAGCTTTCCGTGTAGCTAAGTAACACTTGCGAGCGATGGGCTTGTGTCCCAGAGCTGAGGGTACCAATGCATCGGTATTGTGGTTTATAGATTTATATTTTGATGGCTAATAAACACCGTCTGGTTTCCCACCCCTGAACACTGAGCCTAACCGCTTCGCCCCTGGATTGGCAAAAAATGTACCTATTGGATTTTATCTTAGCAAATCGTCGACAGAAATCGGCAGCCTTATTACGAATCTTTTGCAAGAGCAAAACGCTTTATGTCATAAAAGTCGGCATTACCTGCAGTGTAGGTATGGTAGGTCTAAAACAATCGTTTGCTAATGGCTCGCTGTTTGTCAAAAGCACTTATTTAAAAAAAAAATGTCAACAAAACTAAAACTTCTGTATGGAAGAGCAATTATTGCGCAAAAATCGCTATCGTTTTGCTCTTGCAAAAGATACGTAATTAGCCTGCTGGAGTCTGAATTAGAGCTCGGTTACTAATAATCGGCTCGCAGTCTTAATACAGATTGCCTCAGAGAAGTGATTTACTACTATTAAAAAAAAACGCTTTTAGAAGTCCTATTTTTAACTCCTAATCCTCTTTCATGCCTGCGCGCCAACAACATTGACGGAATAAAATATACGAGATTCTTCTTTTTTTGTATTTTTTATAAAAAAATATATCAGCCAGAGCGTTACTAAAATAGAATCAAATTATTTACTAAAATAATGTTTCCATTAATATAATCCGCTTAGCAAAAAATACGCTGGCGGAACGACTAGCAAAATAAATTGTAGGTAAAATTTTAACAAAACCAAATTTTTTTTTCAGTAGTTTCCAATGATCCCTTTTACTCCCGATCCCTTCCCAAACTTTTGTTGATCATAGCTTCAAAAATTAAGGCTGCTTCCAAAATCATATTAATGTTTACCTGAAGCTGGTATATTTTAATGAAGTAAGTAAATAAGTCAACCAATTGTTCATTTATAAAGATTTCGAACGATGGTCACAGACATAAATCTAACTAGATAACGCAAGTCCCTCCATCTATATGAAACCAAGCGTGCCACTTATTCACAGACAATTTAAGAACAATTTAACTTAGCAATGAGAGTAAATATTTGCTTTGCTTCGGCCAACTATTTTCTGTGTGCTTACTACGAGTTTTTTTAACGTACCCACGTAAACGATCTCTTATGTCAGAATGTATACAAAAAAAAGTATCTCTCTACCACCACCAGACGGCGCTTATCCAGTTTCAATACAAATTGATGTTTACTTTAACGCAATTGAGCGTGAGTAAAAACTCGCACTAAGGCCTCTATACAGTTTGTACAGCTCAATATGACTATTCTGAATTTCGGTGGATGTCTGATGCCGATAATGCTAAATGTAACAGCTTAATGTACAATTATTTTTCGTAGTTTTACTCCCTTTTTTGACACGCGGAGTACATACAATCGCGTCATCTAGTTAGACTTAAATCTGTGACGATGGTGATCGCATAATTTTAACGATTTCTAATTATCAGACAACTTTTTTTTCTCTAGACATTGTTGCCCACTGCTGGGCAAAGGCCTCCCCTAAGTCAATCCAGATATCTTTGCCCGCGCCGTCTCGAAACACCTCTTTCTGCGTCGGCCTTGAGGGCGATTTGCACATCTTTAAGGGACCCTTTTTTAATGGATGATAGCCAATGCAATGATAGCCAATGGACCGATGACCTGGTGAAGGCTGTGGAAATCATCTGGACAAAATAGTATAAGATCGGTTGATGCAAGTCCGGGCGATGTGGCCAAGTTTACAGGAGGTAGTTATGCTTGCAGGACATGAATCCAACAATCAACGACTACCCGCTAGGATGTTGAGTGCTAAGCTCTCATTCCTCATCGTGATCATCCTCCCAGCCGAAAAACTGCCACTGCTGTACATAGGCGTCAGCACAGGCGTCGCGCATCCACCGGATGCCCGCTTAACCAGCAGCCTTTTTGCGTAAGCGAATTTGGCAAGGCAAAGGACAAAGACTATGTACTATCGACCAAACACATAGACGGAAATCCACATCGCGTCTTTCATCTCGCATGTGATTGGTCAATTGTACTATAACGGTAATTGCCCTTTGCCTTGCTGAATCCACTTACGCAATAAGGCTCAGTCAGGATAAGTAGGCTAACCAGACATTTATTACGCCTGAACAGGAACAACCTGCGCCTGGTGACGGGGACCATCACGGGACACTGCTTGCTAAACAAACTGTTACACACAGAAGGCATAACGGACAGTCGTCTTTGCAGGGCGTGCATGGATGCTGAGAAACTGTCACGCACGTACTCTTTGATTGCACAGGCGTCACCACAGATTAGAAAACAAACCTTCGGGACACCCAGTTTTTACACGATGTTCTGAGCAAACCAGAAGCTTTAATTAACTTCTAGGTGGGCTGGTTAGAATAACCACCAAACGGCCGCCATGGCCCACGCACAATGGTCCATCTGAAGGAGTAAGTGCGGAAAACAAATCCTTTAACATAGAAAATAAGGCCGCAGGTTATCGGTCCACCTACAGGGAGGCTTTCCAACGCTTCGTTTTTCGGTTCGCTGTAATCGCTAACCATTGTGCAACTGTGCCTATATGTATATTCTTTGCCCACATCCAACATTACAATGGAGTAACGTTCTAGTACCTAAGCTGAAAACTCGTAATTATAAAGGATACGGTCCAGATTTGCCACGCCTTAGGAACCGTGCACGCCTGTTACAACACGGCGAATCACAAGCAGTCACGGTAACCGTAATAAATTGTGAATCCGATTATTTTCAGCGTAAAAAAAATAGAATTTAAGTTGTGCACCTAATCGAATCTTTAATCGAAAGAAGCGACCTTGTAATTGTAGCAAAAGCTAAGATTGTTATAGGTAGCACTTTCAATAATTGTGAAAATTATTTAGTCTCGTATATTAATTTGATTGAATATGCCAAAAAATAAATTCAATTAAATTCATATTCTCATACGCCCCAAAGTATAATTTGACTCCAACATCTAGTTAAAGTTGTGACAATAATAGTAAAAGTATTTTACGTCTTACACAACTTCAGTCACTTCAGCAAAATTGTTATTCCTTACTGCCCACCAAGCCAGCTAACTTTATTTAAAAAAAAATAAAAAATGCTTGCCACTGACGCCACTAGACAATTTATTATTTAACTAGCTTCTGCCAGCTGTTTCGCCCGCGTGAAAAGTTTTTTCATATCCAAATGGAATATTATATCGGGATGAAAAGTAGCATATGTGTTATTACAGACTGTAATCTATCTCTATGCCAAATTTCCTCTAGATACGTTCAGCCGTTCTGGCGTGATTGAGTCATAGGTTCTGCTTTAGTGCGAATTGAAGATACACGCTGTCATAAATTGTATCTACAGTAAATTGACACTCCTTAAGGACCTTCCACCGCTTGAGTGCCACACGATATTATTTCGCAACTTTTGGATACTCCTTCAGAAAGACTTAAAACAAATTTTACACAGTAAAATTGATGGCTAGAATTTATTCATAACTGAAATAGCATTTATGTAAATGAAAGAATATTTTGCGAACAAAACTGTCCAAAAGGAGCTTCAATATTGATATTGTGGCTTCGATTTATGGCCAGTACTGCGTTAACATTGCGGAATATGTACGCCTTAATTATCCCGTTAATCATGGGTACAACATTTTAGGACGCTGCTATATATTATATTGTATGTCTTTTTATTTGGTGCTAAAACATACACATTCTGGGCCCTGGACATAGGCAAACATCAGCAGCTACATGTAGGTGGCCGTGGGTAAAGCATGGCTTTTCCAAATACACCCCTGCTACCCTTGAGCTTTGTTAATAGTAATAGCAAAACTATGTTTGATTGGAAACTGTAGTCTTTTGAATATTTTTCGCTTTCTCCTTTTCTCAGACCTGTTAATATATTGGCACCTATTATATTTTGGCCTTATTGTGTAATATAAAGGCTCATCCCATTACATAATCTAAATAAATACGCAGATCTCAATCATTTGTTATCAAAAACGTGCCTACAAAATTTCAACCAAATTGGAAGCCGCAATAAAACGTTTCGTACAAAGTTCAGCTTGCTGCATTTTTATTTGTATGTAGTTTATTGTACACCAAGATAAGAACATTACATACGGATACCTTAAAATAAACACAAACATATATTTAAAAAAAAACCTGGACAATATGAAAAAAAAAACTGCAATTTTAAAATTAAATAATAAGTCACAAACATAGGAAGCACAAAATACTGAAATATATACATAAATATACACATACATATAAATATACAGGCAAGAAAACAATACAGCTCCAACAAGAATAAGATCACAGTGACAGGTAGTGCTCCTTTACCCGTCTTTTTTAAGATCGGTAGTGACTGCGCGCGTTTAATTGTCACAGGCATTCCATAGACTAGCGGCCTGGACAGTAAAAGATTTGTCTAGGAAGATAATGGAATGCATTGGCATTTTAAGTTTCATGTTATCCGATGACCTAAGAACTTTCGTGTGGGAATCACATAAAAACTGAAATCGGATCATTTACCCCCTTAAAATTCGAATTTAGAAAAATCCTTTCTTAACATTTACTATCTTTATACTACCACCTGCCAAAATTCAGCTTCATGAAGAAAATTTGAACATCTTATCTTTACAATCTCAACACCATTTTAGGGGTAATTAAAAAAAAACAATACACTATAGGTAATTATTTTATTTAATACGGAAATATTTTCGTAAAGTTTGAAGCGAATCGATTGCCATAATAAGGAGTTACATACAAAACTAATCCCTTCCGTTTTATGCTTAAAGAAATAGGCTAAGTCCTTCTCATGGTATCAAACTATCTCCATACTAAATTTCATCCAAATCGGTTTATAATAAGAAGTTGCAAAGTTTCATACAAAACTAATTCCACATCGCCTATTTCTTGCCCTTAATTTTTTATGCAAGTAGTCTATGTCCTTCTCAGGATCTCAAACTACCTCCGTACTAAATTCCATCAAAATCGGTTCATCTGTTTAAGCTCTATTAGGAATTTTCATACAAAACAATGGGAAGCGATATAAATTCGTTGTATATAAAGTTATAAACTTAAAAACCCGACTGCGGATAAAAACCACGATATATATCCAGAACACTTTCTTTTTAAGCCCCGACGGAAAAAGAGGGGTGTTATAAGTTTGACGTGTTTCTGTGTGTCTATGTATCTGTATATTTATGTGTCTGCTGTGGCATCATAGCTCCTAAACGTATGAACCGATTTTGATTTAGTTTTTTTTTGTTTGAGAGAAGCGAAGCTAAGAACACTGTCGACAAAGCCAGGGTGGCTTTGTCGACAGTGTTCTTAGCTTTGTTTGATTAAAATCGGTTACGCCGTTCAAAAGTTATTCGCTGTTTACTTTGTGTATCTAGTTTTTATTTACGTCTCGATAGATTTTTTATTGAAGTCTACTACTATATGTACTTTAAAAAAAATGAAATTTAAAATTTAAAAATCCTCCGACACAAAAACCTCTAAAACACATAAAAATAAACTTTGGGAACCGCGTAAATAAAATAAACTGCTGTACACGTTGGCGGTTCCCCGACGCGAGTACATTATATAGACTGCTAAAATCATAACCCTTCGCCGGCTTTGCCTCAGCCGGACAATAATTAAAGTCCGAATAATTTGTTCAATTGAAAAAGCACACCTATTTAATAAAAAAATGCGTTGTTTGTTATTGCCCAGTAGTCAAACTGCCCTCGGGGAACGGCGCGGCGCCGCAAATAAAATAATGAGATTATATTGCTGCATGATAATTTAATTATCGGTTACACGTGCGATAAGGGAAAAATATGTTATGTCTTTTCTTGGTTTTCAATGGCTAGGACTATTTTTTATAGTGATAGGAGAGTTTAATGGGAATGCGTTTCATGTAATACCTTTACTAACTAACTTATTTTAACTGCCTCGTTGGTCTAGCGATCGCAATTGCGACTGCTAAGCATGAAGTCTTTTGTTCGATTTGCAGGTTTGGCAAAAAGTAGTATTTATTTATCAATTATGGACGACTTACAGCTGAAACAAACATAATAAAAAATAGTATGTGAGACTGACGGCCAATTAAAAGTCATCAATTCGAAGAACAGTTAAGAAAAAAGAAAGAGTATGAACAACTCAACTCAACTATCAAAAAAAAGATGCCGCGAATTGAGAACCCTATACTTTTTTTAAAGTCGTTTAAAAAAAAGAATAAAAAGACAGTATAACATTCAAGCTTAAACTAAATTCACATCATATTCAACACAAGAATAAAAAACTGAACAAACAAAATCTTAATTTAAAAAGCTCAAGCACTTTTTGGCCTCCTCGGTCACAAAGTACACTTGTTATGAAAGTAACTAAATCATGCCATTTCGTGGTATTCCGCTGTGCAGATCCACATCCGTTTAGTCTACTTACGTTTTACAACACTATACAAACCACACCTTCATATCTTTTGAAATCCCATCCACCAGCAAGACATATACGTGCTACCATCAGCCAGTTCAATTTACATCGAAGGACAAGCGAAGCTCTTCGGTATCGTCATCAACTCATGTGACTCATTTTCATGTATTCTTTGATACTCTTAGCATCTGAAAAGCATGCTTTTAGTTATCTCTGATTGTTTTAAAATTCCACAACTCTGACATTTTCATCTGAATTGACATCTGTCTGTCCAACGGGCATACCACGTCTTCCTGCCCGTCCTGTTGCCTGGTTATTTGCCTAAGTCAAGCAACCCACGTCGTGCAAACCCGGCCTTTAGTTTTTATTTACTATATCCTTTTCCTTAGTTTTCATTTAAAATTACTCTTAATTTTATTAACGTTACAGTTTACACATGTCATTAATGTTATAGACTGTACAACATGATGTGTCATGTTAAATTTTGGTAAGACTGATTTGACTGATGGTCGGTCTGGAAAGACCGAACCTGGTGGAAAGTAGCTTAGGTTCTAGACTGTAATCTGTCTCTGTGCCAAATTTCATCAAGATCCGTTCAGTCGTTCTGGCGTGATTGAATAACAAACATACATTCATTCATCGATCCATCCAAACTTTCTCATCTATAATATAAGTGTGATAAATAAGATGACAGTCGTGTTTTGCGCGTCTTTAGACTTCGTCTAAAGCTTCATTACATCTTTGCTTTTTGAAGATCCAGTTGCTATTCTATTAAGAACATAATTAACTACCTTAACGTTACATACCGCGAAGTAGTTTTAAGAAAACTGGCACACGTAAAGTTTCAATGAATTATTTTGTACCAAATGTAGAATATATGCAGAGAACAATATAAGTACGTTGGACTTATTCCACATTTGGCACCTATCAATATTTTTCGCAGGTACCGTAAGTGGAATGATTTATTATTTAAAATTTTATTCCATTACATTTACCATTTACATTTGGCACCTACGGATCGGTAGGTACTAGTGCTGGGACATTTATTTTTCTTAGGACGCTAAAATAAAAAACGCGATTAAAATCAGTAGAGAGTTTAATAACATGATAAAAATATAACTTCCTCTTTTTCTTTCTAGGGTTCCGTACCCAAAGGGTAAAAAAGGGGTCCCTATTACTAAGACTCCGCGATCCGTCTGCCGGTCTGTCACCAGGCTGTATCTCATGAACCTTGATAGCTAGACCGTTGAAATTTTCACAGATGATGTATTTATGTTGCTGCTATAACAACAAACAGAAACAGAATAAAATAAATGGATATGCCCCACATATCCATTTATTCCATATTCCATTTATCCCATACAACAAACGTGATTTTTTTGCCGTTTTTTGCGATAATGATACGGAACCCTTTGTGCGCAAGTCTGACTCGCACTTGGTCGGTTTTTTAGTTAGATGTTGAACTTTAAAGGCATTTATATCCAAACTGCCAGTAGGCCAGAATCATGAATTAACTCAGGTGCCGTTAAAACCGGTGCCCAATGTGGAATACGTCGTACGTACGTTGTAGCAAGTGTTTTCATGATCTCATCGCATGCCGTAAAAGCCTCAACATAGAAAAAAAGGCAATTCTACACTAGTCCTGGCTCCTTGAAGAACGCCCTATAATAATCATAATTTCCTTTAAAACACAAGGCGTAATAATATCTTACGTCTGTTTATTCCCAACGATGAGTCGCATTTTTCTATGCACACAACTGAACTGATCATTTTGTAACATAATTATATTGTTCAGAAGTTTTTTCTCAACTACAAATTATGAACGAATAGAATTATTTCGAGGACCGTATGATTGTAGGCTGGGTGGTGACTGTGCAAGTTTGGGGGGTTATTCTCGTGATGTATAAATGTCGACGATTATACAACGTGCGTTTTAGTAAGAATAATTTTGTTGCTCACGAGTTTGGTAATAGGGATTAGAAAGACGATCTTATCCCTATTACCAAACAATGTAGCCAGTTATTTTAATAAAAAAAAAACATTAGAGAAATTCTAACGCTACCAGAATACTTCCTTGGCTTTTTGAGTTTGTAATGAACGCCTGTTTGAAAATACACGCAAATTTTTGCCAACCTTTAACGTTATTATGACAGATTTTCGAATTTTAATAGTTGTATTCGGCAATCCTATCATGTTACGTTAAAGCAATGCAAAAAATATGCAGAATTAGTGAAAATTAATGTTTCAACTTACCAAAGGGCTTAACGATCGCAGATTTTTTTCCAATTACATTTAAAATCAAGGCTGCAGGAATCTGCTGGATGCGAGACCCACAGGACCGAACTATGTGGCGACACATGAGAAAGGACTACGCCCAGCAGAGGAAGTCTTTCGGCTAAAATGATGACGTTGACGATAATTTAAAAACAAAAAAGTGCGGATAATCTATTCTTAGTTACGACTATGACTGTAAAAATACAAACATTGGTAACGAGAATCTTAATCTTGAAAAAAATTAACGCTTCTAACCCTACTTTCAGAATAGCCGCCCGGAGTAGCCGCGCAAAGGCGCGGTTGTCAGTGCGTGACGTCATCGACAGGTGGCAGACAGCACTTGTATACCTCACTCACATGACGACCGAATTCGGTACTTTTTGACAGAACGCCACTTCAAAATTTTTTTTTAAAAGATCCCGCCACCGAAACTGGATAGAGGGCTTTATAGAAACTGTTTATGTTTGGAATGTACTTAGGAAGGTTGTACGGATTGTTGCTTTGTTAAATGGGTCGCTTTGTCTAATGCCGAATGTGAGTTTAACGTTTAATTCAGGTCTAGTTTGGAGTTAGATCAAATTTACTTGAGAAAAAATGTTTTTTTAAATGTTGCTATCAAAATAACTGTATAAATACCTACACATGTTATCTTTGTGTCAAATAAATATATTTATACCATTCCCCCTCTAAAAAGCTTATTTTATTCACTGAAAACAGTGAATAAAAAGCACTTGTAATCACTGTTTTGGTGTTTGAATTTAGAACACACCAATACATAATTCTACCTCCATCTCAATGCAATACAACCTCCTTGCGCATAAAATACTCGAAACTCGCAAACTTCTTGTGCAAAGAATATTCGATTTTCAAACTCCTTCGTCGATTTAATTTTGAGTTTGTTTATTTGTAGGCTTTTAATAATGATGTTGATTTTGGTCTAGGATTTTTAGTGAATACTTATTTGGATTGTAATTCTAATATTAATTGCATTGGTGCTTAATTAATTATAATTATGTAACGTAAAGGAGGTGGTCACTGGCGTCTGAAACACACCTAGCTCAGCTTAAATTTACAAAAAATGTGGAGCCCTGAGGTTTCTCATTTTTTGTAAATTTTGAAGGTAATTAACCATTTATTTATTTATACCTTGTGCTTTTTGCTTAAATCCTTCTTTTTCTCGTAGTCATGGTATAAAGTATAGTATGCAACTCTTGAATAAAACGGATTTATATCGAGTACCATGAATCACTCGCGTCGCTCAGAATTCTAATACTTGAATCACTCGCTATGCTCGTGATTCAGTTTTTAGAATCCTTCACTTGTTCGTGATTCATCAATGGCCCTCGCTTTAAATCCGTCCTTTATTCACTAGTTGCATAATATACAATTTTTTAATTGGTAGTGTAGGTACTAGTTGGTCTAGTGATCTGATACCGATGAGCTGGTGATGGTCCTGGGTTCAATTTCCGGGTTGAGCAGTGTTGTTGAGTAGCCGTACGGAATCTGGACTGTCCGGTTTAAGGCAATAGACTCGCCATCTCTTTTAATTTCGTTACGGGATCCAAGACAGTTAAATGCATTATCCGGGACTTCGTCGAGCTTCATTGCCTCAACGCTTTTCTGGTGGTCCGCACTGTTGATTCTGGCTTTCAGGAGTTGCAGTGGTTTGGGAATATTGCGGTGGGATTGTCCCATCCTTTGCTTGGGACTTAAACAAGAAAAAATAAAAATTTCCAAAACCTCCGACAATTTTATTTTATTTCATACTTTTTAAACTACTTACTTAATTTAACTAGTAGTAGACACGCTTCGATCGATAATCTATCGGACACGTAATTCTGACACGATATCTTGCAAAAATACCCCGATTCAAACAGTAACACGCCCATACCTTTTGAATGGCTGAACCGATTTTCATCAAACATAGCTAAGAACACGCCCGATAATATCACCTTTCAGAAAACTAGGTAAATCAAAATCGGTTCATCCGTTTAGGAGGTATGATGGCACAGACAGATACACAAACACAAAGATATACAAGTCGAACTTATAAAACCCCTCTTTTTTGGCGGAGTTTAATAACACTAACATTAAAGTCGATCATTCGATACCTTCATTCGTCCCACAAGACCCTTACTATAAATAATATCATAATATTCGTGCTGATGATGATCCCTCTAGAACGGAAGCCTTGAGTCTAAGTATGGAGGACCACGACTTTAAATGACATCGCATGTTTCGAAATAATTTCTGCGAATGTTATTAAGCTCAATTTAAATCCTCTTGGTTCTTTAGATGACAGACATCAGGACGTATCAGGACTAATGTTTTTAGCGGAATAGCACTGCATTTTTTTCATCGCTAGCTGATAAAAAATCCAAAATGTTCTATTGAACTGTTGACCTCGATGGGTAGCTTTGGAACGAATATTCAGAAACTAGCCGTTAAAGCCTCCAGCTGAAAAAGCTCGATTTATAGTCTTTCAGTGCAGTCTGTTATTCCGAAAAATACTATTTCGAAAACCAAAGTTCAACAGTGATACGAAGCATTTTCAGCTACATCGAAAAAAAAATCCATTGTGTCAATAATTCCTCTTTTGTGTATCGTGCCCACTAGGAAGCTGTCAACATTTTGTTGAATCTGCAATGGGGCTACCGCGATTGAATTTACCGCTAGGGGCGCTGGTATAAAATGAGGTCTTCAAAATGTCCAACGTCATAGTTTTTTAGGTGCCGGCGCGAGTTTATTGACTACTTTTTAACCGACTTACCAAAAAGGAGGATCTATGTTCGACTTCGTGTATGTTTTTTTTTTTACTGTTGGGAATATATTCCAAATATGGCAAATTAAGATAGGTACGGGATTTCCCAAACACTGCTTTAGTAGAGTTTACATTTCGCCAAATTGTAAAGCTTTAATTTGAAAACTGTGTAAAATAAATAAAAAAATAAAAATAGCTGACAGTGTTTACAGACTAACCAAACTACACAAACACGTAGCTCGATTCAATAAAGAAGTAATACCCATTAAACAAATTATTTTATTCTGCTAGAATAAGACGGAGAAACTCAACATGAATGCCAGTATCTTTCAATATAAACAATATTGTATTTTGCACAACAAACATAATCAATAAAATAATCGTAAGAATGATTATAATAATTGTGAAGAGAATATAATTATCTTTGCTATGGAACTAGCTACAATCTAGGGGTCTTTAAGTCAAGAGTGAATAGGTTACTTCTAGGCAAGCGTGCTTCACCGTCGACCACATCATCGCTTACCATCAGGTGAGATAGTGGTCAAGCGCGAGCCTATATACAATAAAAAAAAAAGAGAACTGTGATTTGGTATACTCGTCACAATCCTTAATTTCCTTAATAATATTTATCTGGGCGATCGAGCTCTGCTCGGGTGAAAATAGAGGAAACGACGTTTTCTAAAAATGAAACCTAGCTAGATCGTAAATTTCATGAAAATCTTTGGAGCCGTTTCCGAGATATAGATTATATACATATACATATAAACAAGAATTGCTCGTTTAAAGGTATTAGATGATAGATGATAAGTTACAGACACATAATTAGTACACCTGTCACTTCGTCAACACGACAGTATTTCTCCACAATGCTTTTAACTTCAAAGCTATGGCCGCTTGTTACTGTAACAACATCAAAAAAATTTAACGTTACGCACCCTCACCCAGCGTGCGCGCTCTCTTAACTTTTTGCTTTTGATTGAAAATTTAGATACACTAGACATTTTATTTTACAAAACATTTGCTCCTTATCATACGCAAATGCTTCCAAAGCTTTTTGTGTTTATCGCAACTATTGGGAACTTTGGGAGCAAAAGGGTAACAGGTGCGATTTTTTGTCGTGGGGTGATCGCCCCGTCTGTGTGCAGCGTAGTCAAGCATCACTTGATTTCGGGATTAACATCGTGAGTCGTGACACCCCTCTGAACGCTGACATCCATAAAATGTCCGGATAATTGGATGGATACATTCATTTTGGTGGAAAATTTAATTGTAATAATTCTGCAGCGAAAATTGTTTTGTTGAGTAAAATGTAAGCGGGATTTAATTTAGAGTTTGTGTGTTTTTTATGTAATTGTTTTTCATTAGTTCATTGAGTAAATACATACTTTTAATTATGTCTAACACCTATCTTGAATAATCATTTATATCTAGTTGTTTAAAGGTATGCCTAAAATTCATTTATAAGGTATAATGCAATTGATGTCACCACCATCATCATAAGCGTTTTTAATGTTCCCACTGTTGGTACACAGGCCTCCTCTCTGTGAGAGGTAATTGGCTGTAATCGACCAGGCTTAGTAGGCGTTTCGGCCGATGAGTTTCTTCCGATCCGGTCGAAATAGGAATTTCATTATTATTAATATTTCGGACGAATCCTTTTTAGAGGCACAGTAATGTCGGAAACATAAAATCAGTAGAGAGTTTAATAACATGATGAAAATAAAACTTCCTCTTTTGCTATTTTAATTAGATGTTGAACATTATAAGAATGTATACCCAAACTACCAGGAGACCAGAATCATGAAGAAGTCTTAATATTTGCGGAGCTGGAAACATTACCGGTAAAGACTAACTTATGCACCAGGAGATTATATTCATGAGGAAGTTTTACCAAGGCTGGAATCATGAGATGTAAAAAGTGTAAGGGGAGATTTTAGATGCCGACCTTCTGGTACTCCGTTAGTCTCTGCCGCTTATGATTTTCGGCCCGCAAATACTTCATCATGGTTCTGGCCTCCTGGTAGTTTGGGTATAAAGGTTCGACATGTAACTATTATATTGTACATGTAAGTTATATGTACATGTAAGTTATATTTTATCATATTATTAAACTCTCTACTGATTTCAATATTTAAAATAATTTAAACCTAAATTATTCCACTTATGCTACCTGCGAAAAATATCGATAGGTGCCTTATGTAGAATGCCTCAGGTGCCATTTTGTTCGCTTTTTATTTGATATATACGAGTAACACTGAATATTGTGATTTGTGATATTTACTATTGATTGTTGCAATGATATATTAAGCTTTACTTAAATAATATAACCCTACCTAAGGTTTTTCATTCTGACTGTACAAAATTTGCTTAAAAAATTATAGTTCGAAAGACTACACAAAAATATTAATAATAATGAAATTCCTGTTTCGACCGATCGGACGAAACAGCGGCGGCCCCAGTGCGAGTTGGTGGAAGTCACATGTATTCGATTTTTTGGTTCTAGGACTTGCCTGTTTCCTCACGATGTTTTCCTTCACCGTTTTGAGAACAGTAGTGATGAAATTATTTACACAAAGTAAAGCGCCTGCCGGGGTTTGAACCCACGACCTACAATTTACGAGTCGCGGCCGATACCACTAGGCCACCACTGTACTAGTCACAAGAGTAGAAATATTCAATTGTATATATTATTTGAATTATAAATAAATTTAATTTGTACATATTATTTAGTTATGCGGATTTCGGTATTCTGATTCACCGTTACTAAGGAGTATGCTTTAGAAAATTACCGTTTTTCGGCACTAAAGCGCATGTAGGTCTTGTGCCAAGTTGATCAATATTTTTTTTTAAATAATTCTAGAGAGAGAAGCTGTATTAAATACCACTGACCTGCCAGAAACACGGCTGGTTTATTTTGCAATGTCAATCAGGATTTGGTTGTACGTATAAAATATGTGTGAGCTTCATTCCTCATGAAAGAGTTTTGTAGTTTATACTTTTCAAGCGGGAGTTGAGTGAACTTCACCGTATAAAACTGACTGCTTATGACCTCGGCAGGCTTATTACGTATATTTTGCTAGAGCAAAACGATAGCGATCAATCGCTTTATGTGTTTAAAGTCGGAATTACCTGCAGTGTAGGTCCTACACTATTGTTTGCTAATCGATCGTTATTTGTCAAAAGCAATTATTTAAAAAAAAACCGCCAACAACTCTAAAACTTCTGTACGGAAGAGCAATTATTGCGCAAAAATCGCTATTGTTTTCCTTTTGCAAAAGAGACGCAATAAGCCTGCGGGTGTGGGTTAGAATTACGCTTAGCGCGCATTTACAGCTTCCACGTAGAATTTTCGATGTTTTCTGTAAAAATCTGATGTTTCAGCACTAATGGAAATTAAGATTGATACTAAAATAACCCCGGAAGCGCTCACCCTTTCAATCACATTATATCGCCGATATCCAATTAATTTATTAAAATTCTTATACAATTGGTCCATAATTAAGTTTGAAGAATTCACCTGTTCAACATGTATGTTGAAGAATTAAAAAAAAAACAAAGAGCTTTATTGGGTGTTATTAAACTATCCTGTAGCTATGCGTTTGGCTCTTACCTACTGCAATTCATTCATACCGGTTACTAATCGTTAAACAAAAGTACCAATATTGTGAATTCCTGCATTGTAAAGCCATATCCGACACCACTTATAAAGCCACACAATAAAAAAAAATATTGCCCATTCAGACCCAGGTGTTGTCAATCAGTTAATCACTTAATCGGCGATTCTACTTTATAACAAGTAAATGCGTTCCAGTGGAAGTGTCGAACAAACAGACAATCAAATTGCGCTGAGCGTTAACGACAGTGAACAACGGAAACTGGTCGTAAAATTAAATAACATCAGTAGCGAGCCAGCGAACCCAAATTGATCAGGTTAACCGCGAGTTGTGAAATGTAGACAGTGGTTCCGTAACGAACAACAAAAAAAAACACAGCTGTCAAATTTGCAAACAAAGTATTTCTTTTTTTTACTTTTGTAAGTGGTTTCATTGGTCTTCGTCATTCACGGTTTCATTATTTAAATAAATTAAAAAAAAAAACAATGAAATCGAAAACTGACAGCTGTCAAATTTTGAAAAATGCCTTTTATTTTATTGTACTTGTTTTTAATATTTCCTTATATGTTTTGTATTGAAGAAAATTGGTCAGTGTAGGCCCATTCTACAATACCAGAAACATTTCGACGCCTATATGGATTGCATCGTCATCTAGTTTGATTACGTAAAATTAAATTACCTTCCGCCTTCCAATTGATACTCTTAAACCTTGCGTTTCATAGAAACAGCTTAATCATTAGGTCTTGTTAAAGAACAAAACTTAAGCATTTCTTTGTAAAGAAAAAATATTTAAACTAAGAATTGCTGGCCAGGCACCACGACATTCACGGACATAATAACTGTTCAAAAAATCAAAAAAGGAATTCCAACCAAATACAATAATAAAATTGCACATAAAAAAAATAACCCGCAACCGCGAAATGTGTTACAAGACCCCAACAATAAAATTAAAAAAAAATAGCGTATCATTTTCATAATGAACAACCCGTTCGATGGTTTGTTCCCTAGCACAAGTAAATTGAAATCACGATAATTATCATATCGGCCGACGAAAGCCATAAAATTAAAGCAAGGGTTACATTCACCGGACGGAACGATGTAAGTACGCGGTACGCGCGTAGCAAGTTGTCGCGCAATGGCTTCATTAGTGCCAAATTGCTTCGTGTGTAGCGAGCCTTAATGTGAGTCTGTTATTGTTTCATTGTTGTAGTTGCCTGTTATTTTTTTAAGGTCTTGTGCCATCTGGTGAATGGAACTGGTTTTTTGTTTTATTTTAGTAGATTTCTGAAATTTATTTAATAAAAAGCCGGCCAAACGCGAGTCGGACAAAGGGTTCCGTACCATTATCGCAAAAACGACAAATAAATCACAGTTGTAGTTATGGGAGCCCACTTAAATATTTATGTTATTGTGTTTTTGATATTTTTGTTATAGCGGCAGAGATGATGTATCATCTGTGAAAATTTCAACTGTCTAGCTATCACGGTTCATGATATACAGCCTGGTGACAGACAGACAGACAGACAGACGGACAGGGAGTCTTAGTAATAAGGTCCCGTTTTTACCCTTTAGGTACAGAACCCTAAAAATTACAAAAGTTACTTTTGATTGCAGTCATCCCTAAAGGGAATTTTTTACATAGGTATTATTATTTGAAACTGTATCAAAAGTGCAAAGGTCAGATAATCCACGTCAAGTCCACACCCCAACTATAAAAAAACGTACGGACAGCAAATCACCAGTAGAAAAAAATAACCATAAAAATATCTGACAAAATACTTTCCGTCTGATTTGAGATAATGATGCATCAAACGGTCCATAGGGTGGGACATATGTCTCTCATCGGCCCTCTCCACCCTTTGCCAATTATTCGAGGGTGAAACGGGGAGTGCATTGATAAAATCACTGTTAATGACCAGTTTGGGATTGGATTGGAGTGACCGACTTAATTTTTTTTTAATTGTATGACTGTTGATTAAAACCTATTTTTGGTATTTCCATTTTGCTTTGATGTAGAAATATGTTACAGTATAGTGACAGTTTTTTGATAGTGATAACGTTGAGATAGGTTTAGCATTCGTACCAATATTATAAATTCGAAAGTAACCGTGTCTTTGTCTGTCTCATTTCACATCTAAACCGCTGAACCAATTTTGATGAATTTGGTATAGAGATAGATTGGACCATTGAAAGGACAAAGAATACTTTTTATTTTAGGAATGCGTTTCTATGGGTTAATTGCATCGATATAATGTACTACGCACGATATAATGTAAGTCAATGGTTAATTGTCGACTTTCACGCGTTTGAAGTCGCTGGTGGAAGCTAGTATTTTATGATACTCACAATGTTTCATGCTTGCAATGTCACTGGCAGAAGCGTATACTTTTATCATCATCATCTTCCTGCCCTTGTCCCATGTTACTTGTGGTCGGCGCAACACGTTTTCTTCTTCCATACCATCCTGTCCCCCGTCACGCTATCACTGACTCCCTTTTCTTTCATATCACTCCTCACACTTTCCATCCATCTTTTCTTTGGCCGTCCCCTCCCTCTCCATCCATCCACATTTATATTCATAACTCTTTTAGTAACATGCGTTTCATCCCTCCTCATCAGATGACCATACCAGGAAGAACGGTTTCCTTTCAACTTTTCTTTCACTGGCGCCACTTTCAAACTTCCTCTAATATACTCACTTCTCACTTTATCCATTCTCGTCATTCCGCACATCCATCTCAACATTCTCATCTTTCCTACACGCAATCTCTTTTCATCCATCTTTTTCACAGCCCAACATTCTGATCCATAATGCGTATACTTTTATAATGCTGATAAAAAGAGCTAGACTTCAGACAAAGTTACAATCTATCGAAGATGTCGATTGTCAAATGAAGTGAATGCTTCATCATCACCATCATTTCAGCCGGCAGACGTCCACTGCTAGACATAGACCTTCCCCAAGCGTCGCCACACTGATCGCTACTGTGGCTTTCGCATTCACTGGAGTCCCGCGGTCTTCACCAGGTCATCGCTCCACCTAGAGGAAGGCCTTCCAACGCTACGACTACCGGTGCGCAGTCGCCACTGTAGAACTTTTCGGCCCCAACGGCCATACGTTATGACAATGAGTGTTTCATCATCATCTTTTCAGCCAAAAGACGTCCACTGCTGGACATAGCTTCCCCCAGCCTCGCCACACTGATCGTTCCCGTCCATCCACCGTCCTCCCTCATCCTTGACCAGGTCGTCGCTCCATCTAGTGAGTGTTTATCCGAATGAAATATTGGTAGCGCTTGTCACTTCCATAAAAATTATTTTTTTCGTTTTTTAATACTTTTTCCTTACGGAACAGGCTAAGGTCTGAGACCATGCTGCCTAGTCAACAGTTAGTATTTTTCTTGAATTCTTTAGTATGCATTAGAATGCGGATCTAACAGATTCTAATGATTTTTGGAGCTTTCCAACAAATTGTATCGAGTCAACCTGCCCAGTAAGCTTTGCGGAGATAGTCAATACTACAATAAAATTCGCCGCTCCACTATCCCGAGATGACTTCTGTCAATGATTTCACATATTGTCTATTTGCGTAGACAGATGAGACACAAAACTACACCAATTTTATATCACAACTAGCTGACCCGGCGAACTTCGATCCGCCTAATAAATTTCTAAAATAAAAGAATTTTTCTAAAATAAACGTAGCCTAAGTTACTCCTTATTACATCAGCTACCTGCCAATAAAAGTCCCGTCAAAATTGGTCCAGCCATTTCAGAGATTAGCCGGAACAAACAGACAGACAGACAAACAGACAAAAATTGTAAAAAAAAATATTTTGGCGTATGTACCGCATATATATTCATATATGTAGATGTAGTAAAAAACGGTTATTTCAATATTACAAACAGACACTCCAATTTGATTTATATGTATAGATGTATAGATAACCACTAGGAATCAATCTGCTAATAATATTAACAGCCGCTGAACTTCACCCGAAAAAATCCCGTCAAAAACACACTTCCATAAAGCTTTGATTTATCGTCAATCGTTGCCCGTGATCGCTTAGAATGTCAATTAGTCTTGACTCTCTCTATATCTCATTTGAACTTGACACAAATTCTCTACTAGCCTTTTGTATGATACCCGAGTTAATTAAGATCCAGAGCTTCAGTCGGCAATCCTACTCATCGTACTACGCTTAAACGGCTTGTCTAATCAGGGAAGCCGTTCCGGATATCTCCGATCCCTTCTCTTGAAAACCGTTTAATGAGCCACTTCATGGACATTGCAGTTTTAGGCATTAAACGCCGATAGTAAAGTTTGTTATTATTGTGCAAAACCTTATGAAGTGTTTTAAATAAAATGAAATATCTATCTCTTCTCTAAATACTATAAAACAAAGTCGCCGTCGCAGCCCGATTTTCTGACATAATATTTTTACAATAGTGATGGTTATACCTAGATGTTTTTATGAGGCATAATACCTACTAATTTTAGACTTTTCAATTAATTATAACTATTTCAGGAACATTTAAAAACACTTTATTTGTAAATAAAACTGAAACAAAATGTAGAAAATAATTTCATTCGTACGTACCTAATCAAAATCGGTTATTTCTAACAATCGGTACCTATTCTAACCCTCAAACTGCGAACGTTAACGATAACAGGCCATCCGTCATAATTACAACTTATTGTTTCCTAACAAAAAAAAACACAAATAGTTCTCGAGTTAACAATAGACAAACAACAAACCCTTCTCTTTAATATTTTAACGTCACTAAAAACACTTGCAAATAACAAATATGTTTATTTGAGAGGGTTAAGTCAAATGCGAAGAGCGGTTTCAATTTAGTTCCAACACCATTTTTTTTATCTTGTATTTTTTTTAGTTTAAGATGTATATCAAAACAATAGGTACCGGCAATAAAAGTAATTGCCTGATGGTTAGATAAATTTGACAAATCAACCTTACCACTAAATTAGAAAAATGTAAAATTTTATCAGCTTAGGGTAATATAGTAAACATCGCACATACTGATTTCGTGCAAATTTCAATAAAAACTTAAATGTTTACTAGCAGAAATGTTCTATTTCATCCTGCAACGCAAACTTTTCTCAAAAGCCAATTCACAACTGACGTATATACTCGTACAAACAGCCAACGGCCAACTTGTAATAGATATAACATTCAACAAAAATAATTTCACCCGCTTTCCGCTCTTAATTCAGACACAGACTACCAAAGCGAATCGTGGGCTTTGTAAAAAAAGCAAATATGTGGGGTGTTATCAACAGGGGTTGGTGGGCAAATATAATAAAATATTATCAATTACACGCTACTACTGTGTCGGCATTATTACTGGCTTGTTTGTTTGTTCAGATATCACTATTTATTCTATAAACTTTGAGGATTATGATGGTTATCTTAATAGAGAGATCGGACCGTGATAATTTTATTCTGGTATTGCTGTATTGTCCCTCTCCATGCTCTGTATGGCCGTATCTAACTCGACTGTGATGAACAGACTGATTGTTTTAAATCTATACGAATATTATAAAGAGGAAAGATTTTTTGTTTGTTTGTACCGAATAGACTCCGAAACTACTGGCCCGATTTTTTTTTTTTTCACCTATGAAAAGCTACATTATGCCCAAGTAACATAGGCTATAAATTATTTTCAAAAAACTTAGAGATCCTTATGAAAATTGCAATAATTTAACCCAAAGTAGCAAAATTTTGCCTATAAAATTCATTATTTGGTAGTGGCAAGGTTGGTGGGTATGTAGGTGGGTAGGTAGGTAAGATGGGTAGGTAAGGTAGATAGGTAGGTGATAGGTAGGTAGATAGCCAGTTGACGAGAGCGAAGCCGCGGGGGTCAGCTAGTACTATATAAACATAAGAAGATGTTTTGATATACTTAGTAATTATTCAAAAATTGTTGACGCTATTGTCGATTATTTACGTTTTTTTAGTAAAGTGATTGTTAATAGATAACTGATATACAAGACTGAATAAAGTATTTAATATTCTTGTTGTGCATCGTTTTAATTGATATATAAGACTGATTTATGTGATTTATCATGTTTACTGTTGATTGTTGTAATTTTTATAATAAACTTCATCTTTGCCAACAATTCTCTAACTTTTACTTAAATAATATAACCCTATGTAAGATTGTTTATTCTATTTAAGCTATTTCTCTCAAAAACGGTGAAGGAAAACATCGTGAGGACACCGGCATGTCCTAGAACCAAAAATTCGAAGACAAGTGACAACCGCCAACCCATGCTGGCCCCGCGTGGTGTATTACGGCCCATCCCCTCTCACAGAGAGGAGGTCTGTGTCCCAGCAGTGGGAACATCAATACGCTGATGATGACGATGAGGTTACACTTTGCCAATTAGAGGAGTTTTCTAGAATTTGTGAAAATTTACGAACGACACCTCCAACTTTAAATTTGGTACTGCTAATGTATAGGTAAAACTTTCGTTGTTGTTCATTATGAACTATAAACTTTACTACTTGGTGTTGTCTTATTTTGGGGAAATGCAAGACGAAGAATAAAATATACAAAAGGTTTTACTTAAAGGCTCTCTTCCAGCGGCTTCAACGACAGTGACGCGGCTGCACTGAAATTTGCGGAAATAAGGTACAAAGTGTAATCCACGCTTGGGTCAAACCATTACGCCACTGCCACGGCCGCTGCATCCGAAGTGTTATGACTAGAAAGCGTAAGCGACGCGTATTATACGGCGATAAAGTTCGCTTAAACACGCTTAAAAAAGATGCTGTGTGCCAAGTTACATCCAAATCCATTCAGCCATTTTGGCGTGACAGACAATTTTTTTTTTATCTTGTATAGGCTCGCGCTTGACCACAAGTTAGAGTTATTTTCGCATTATACATAACTAAGCATTATAAATAGTATGGATTCGCATTTCTTGCCAAAATGCAGGGAATAGCAGATATTTTTTGTGCTTAAAAGTTGTTCACAATCATGAGTACTTTCAAACTTTTAAAGTTACCCTATCCATGCAGATAAAAAAAGAAAATATCTAGACATATAAAACTGTCTATGGACGCTGCACTCCTCAAGTACATACCTAACTCTTTTTTGTACGTTGTTGTCACAAAAGACCACTCCAATACAATAGAGGAAAATTTATGTAAAGTGACCTCTCATTATGAAGTACGGCCGCTAACATCTTACACTAACAAGATACTGGCTGGCTAGCAAAATAAAATAATATTCTTTTTGCGTTCTACTGTCCTGTAGAACTGTCGTAGTCCGTAGTACTGTCGGCAGCCAAAGTCGCTTTAGTGTCTAGATGATCTAAAAAAGCATAGCATATGGCAAAGTGCATTAGGGTATAAGCACACTCGGACAGATTCGAAATGAAGCGATACGTCAGTCTAAATTTTCGCATTTCATCGAATGCACGCGAAAACTTCTACACGCATCGTTTCCACTCGACTATACATTATTAGCGATCAATAAGCTATGTACCTTTTTAGACCGAACACGCGTCGTTTTGCTTCGGCTCTGTCTAAATCTTTGAATCTCAGTACCAAAACTTGTGTTTCACCCCTTTTTATGGACACCAACTTAATGAACCGTACAAATCGTGTAAAATTGAAATTGCCAAGGGATTTCTTAGGTTTACCGTATCTACATAAGCAATCGCATTGGAAGAGTCTGCGGTCGGATGGGATAAACTCTAAAACGTATTATTTTTTAATTTACTGAAAGTATCAAGCCACTACTTTCTACTTTAGAAAGAATACACCCATGAAAAAATAATACGTTTAGCATCATTAGATTCTTTTAGGATATCTATGCGCGAGCTGGCTGACCAAAACCAGATGCATCCTCCGACTGCACAGCATGATTTTCTTCTTGTCTACGTCTTTTTAGTTCGCTTTTTAAGCAGTCGAGTTTTCTGTTAATTTTTTTTTTTGATTTACAATTTATTAGTTATTTTTTTTTAGAATTATGCACATTTAAACATATTATAAGTGTTATATATTTTTGTAATCACCTCTTAAAACTCTTTATTTTGAAACGAGCCAGATACACTCGCAGGGTTAAGACGAATCGATTGACGTAAGAGTCATCAAAATCGGCCAACACATTTGGTCTCTAGAACGCCACATAGGAACAAACATACGTACATAGACTGATAAAATAATAAAAATTGCTCTTATTTAACAACGCACGTATTAAAAGCAGTTGATGAATTGAGTTTAATAACAGAGTACAAAAAATGTTGTTTTTCTGTTGTGACAGTATTATAAGGTTTTCAAAAGAGATAAGCTGGTGACGAATTCTCAGAAAGTTATTTTAGTTTCTCTACCCCTGTGTTGATGGAAAATACTTTTCGGCAATTGTAAGGTCGTTGTAAATTGCTTGAGAGATACGCGTATATCCAGCAATGATTATGAAATTATTTATTTCGTCTTTTATCGATTGCAAATTCTTGTAGTGGCATCTAAATTTTCGAAAATCATCTGCTAAGGCTTTCCCAACTTGGTCCGAGTAGGCTGCCAGTGTATCTAGGAATCATAGATTCAGAATATCATGTGACTAACACCAAAACATAATTAATTTCGCGCTCATTATCTCTAATAACATGGGCAGTGCGTGCTACTATCACTGCAATTTTCTAGTTACAGATTCAATTGTAATCGTAAAATAGAGGTCTATTTGGTACAAATATTGGGCAATGGCGTTTTGGCCTCGATATTGTAGAACAAATTTCCTTGCGGTTTCAGACAGTTTGATCAAGAATTTGTGAAGAAAAGGTCCACCAATGAGAACACTTTATTTTCCTACACAGGCTTAGCGCAGCTCTGGAGGAAAAGGACTAGCAGAGGTATTACGTAGTACATACAAAACAGCACGATATGTATGCGAGGGTTGCAGGCGAGAAGTGTGTGCGAGAAATATGTAAGTACTGCTACTAATCCTCGCACCGCTCAGTTACACACCGTTTCACAGCTTCACTTTAAGTCTAAGATCCCAGTGCTCAAATCTACAAGCAATTGTTTTGTTTTTTGATAAAACTTATTTTTTAAGAATGGATGATGCATGAATGAAGGATGGGATTCTACGTACTACCCATTCTCAAAAAATAAGTTATATATATAAATATACATATTTTTATTTTTATTTAAATGTACTTTACCCCACACTAGGAATTTCTTCGTGTATCGAGGATGCGTTTACAAACATTTAAACTCACATACACAAGACACCCAGATCCGGAACAACTATCTGTAGGCCATACAAATATTTGTTCGCTGCGAGAGTCGAACCCGCGACTCGCAGCGCAGCAGCCGATCATATCACCTATTTACTGTGACGTCAATGTTACCTATTTGCTTGTCTGACAATATCTAGCCGTTCTATATACGCATCTTCTTACCACACAAGGTCCTCACACAGCTTTGTTTGAATCAATCACGCGTTTTCACACCACAGCTACGCGTCTTCGCACCAAATAAGCTACCATGCACTTCTCTGGTGGAAAATAACCCTGCAAAATCACCCTGTCTAAGGCACATTAAAAAACCGTGGACTGATGACCTGGTGAAGGTTGCGGGGTACCGCTGGATGCCGGACGCACGGGACCGGTCAATGTGGCGACGCTTAGGGGAGCCCTATGTCCAGCAGTGGACATCTTTCGGCTGATGAAGATGATGATGACTACAAATCAGTTCACAAAGTATGACTTTATTCACAAAGATCGTGAAGACATGATATACGAGACGATTTCAAGGTTACGTACTAATGTGAAGAGAGCTCACATGGAGACCTGTCAGAGGATGTAATGGACACAGAAGCGATGCAATAACGGTAATAAAAAAAAAATGAATGGAAATAAGAAACCAGTTACCTTACTACCCACACAAAATTACTTATTTTTCTTATTATTTTCCATTTCTGCTACTAAATACAAAGAAGAATCAAGCGGAAATATATTATCTTTGTACACCATATTTTTATCGTTACGAGTGGCCGAATATCGGAGCAGCCCAACCCTTCTGCTGATGCCCCGGAGCCGATAACAGAGCTCCGACGTACAAAATGTTCTGTTGTATCTAATTCCAAAAAAAGTTTTACAAAAAGAGGACACGTCTTGCCGATGGGGCCACTAAACAGAAAGTGTAGGGAAGTGTACTGGCACAAAAAAAAAATAACCCAAAAATTAGACAGAGATTAGAGAACACCAATTTTTTTTTAAATCCACATACACTCTTTTTTTAATATGTTCTGGAGGGCACCACCAGCCAGTGGTTAAATCTTCGCCACTCACGTCACCTTTTCAATTTATATATGCTTTCTATGTTTATCTTGGACATTGCTGATATCGGTAAAGGAAAACATCATCGTTAGGAAACCTGGATAAGTCTGAAATTGCCTTACCAGCTTTGATCAAGCGTAGTGATTGCCTTCTCTGTAAAAGAATGGGCATTTGCCTTGTAGAGGGACAGTAATAAGCAATTTTTTTTCATCAATAAAGTTGAGAAAGTCAATAAAATCATGCTAATGATGTTATTTCACATCTTCAACTCAATTAACTGGTTTTATACGATTATGGTTATTATGAGAATAACAATAAACCCAGATTGAATAGCTAAGTCTACATAAACACAATCTTGTATTAACGACAAAAAGTAACATGCTTTTAAATTAACATCAAGGGTATTAAGATTTTCATACACGCAACTTGAGAATTTTCTACATCAGAGTAACTTGTAAACGGTAAGCATTTCAGTTAAGTTAATTAAAGTATCGGATTTTAGATAATGAGACAAGCAAATGATTACTTTTCGTTTGGTCAGGTCACAAGTGACGAGCAAAATTACTGAAAACGAAATTACCTATGTACTTTTTAATATCAGACATCTTTACTAATATTATAAATGTGAATGTAAGTTTATTTGTTACGCTTTCACGCAAAAACTACTGAACCGATCATCATGAAACTTTGTACATATATTCTTGGAGGTATTAGAAGTAACATAGATAGGATCATTTTTTTTTTAATGGCTTCCCTTCGTGCGAAGCCGCGGGTAAAAGCTAATATTGTAATAAAACCGATTTTTTATTTTTTGCTGTAATAATAACCCCCACTAATAACTCTAAAGTTATGGTCGGTACTGCCCACCTAGCCGGATTCAGATTCATATAGTCTAGCGATTTTGTACGGTTTTGACCGTAAAACGATGTGACATGGTTTTGGTCGTGAGCACTCGTACTACCGCAGAAGATGAATTTAAAAATAAAAAATCCAACTAATATTATAAAGGCGAAAGTTTGTGAGTGTATGTGTGTGTGTTTGTATGTTTGTTACTTCTACACGCTCAAACTCTGGATGACATTAAGCACAGAGATAGATTATAGTCTGCAATAGCACATATTATACTATTTATCCCGGGAATTTGTTCCCTTGGGATAATTTTCGACATTCACGCGGGCGAAGCCGCTGGCAGAAGCTATTCATTTGATAAAAGAAAATATTCTTTATTTTAAAAAAGGAATCACACTACAAAAAGTTTCATAATCCGCTGTCTTCATAGCCACAGACTCACAAATTCACAGGCCAAATGACAATCGATCACACACCCTAAACCTTTGGATTAAGAGTTTTGACAGAACATGACTAAAGCGAAGACAGTGCAGGTGACCGAGTTTTGATTAATCGACTATAAGAATCGGATCAGAATCGACTTTCTCGAGAACTCGTCGTATTTATCACTTGCGATGATAGGGTTAAGTACTTGAATGTATGGTTTAGAGTGGTAAGAAATTGATACCTTTTTTTTCTAAAAGTGTTTGCTCCTGATATTTTTTATGAAGAATTTAAATCTGAGAATATACACTTAAAAGTTGATGGCGACAAGTTAATTAAACACCGCACTCTGAGCTGTGGCCTCGTACATTGCAAGGCTGGAGGCCGGACGAAGCTAGACGGAATCGCAACAGATCAAGAATAGGCGGGAACTGGCGAGGTAAAATACAAAACCGAGAGAAATAGAAGAAATGGCGGTACAGTCTAGACCATAGGTCTAGACTAAAAAAGCAATAAAACAATTGAAAATTTATAACTTTCTTATGTAATCGTTCATGCTTCAATTCATAAACTTAATTTTTAAAATTCATAATTCATAAAACCTATTAAATTAGCATTTCCATCAAACAAACTTCAAGACTGCGGTCTAGTGAAAAACTCAACAAGTATATATTATTATTATTCACCCACTCCAAATACGAATCAAAGCGCTCCAAATTCGTTCACACCGCTCTCTTCCCGTAATTGAGCGAACTATTATTCCTCTTTGCACTCAAACCTATCGGATAACAAAACATTTTTTTTATTTTCGTTTTTTCTATTTTTGAATCTCGAATTTGCACGCACAGGGCTGGTCAAACAACGCGGCCGCGTGCGGCTCTCATTACGGCCGCGGAGGGCCCACGCGTCTGCCACGCTCCCGTTCTCATTACCCACCATCCTCCCAACATTATTGTTTCCGCCACGTGGCTATTATAGCGGTTTTAGCTTTTTTACTCGAGTAATCGGATCGCAAGGGATTACTCGATCCCGTCTGATATGTGATTCGATCAACATAAACATGCTATTTAAAGGTTTTAGAGGTTAATAGCCGTGTTAATGGTCACCGTTTTTGATAGTATGTTTTTGTTTGTCCAGTTATTGTACTGGTAATCGGTTATTTGTTTGCGATTTGTATTATGTGGTCGAGAGTGTGAAAACTGTCGCGTATTAATATTTAGTTTAGTCATTATTTAAACATTCACGCTTAAGGTTAGTTAGATGAAATTTTGGACATCAGGGGGGTGACCATACGGTCTTAGAGTAAGGTTATTTTGATATCGCGTAAGTGACAGATGTATACAAGTCATATAAATCTGTCACCCCCCAGGTTTAGATAGATGACATTTTGAACATCAATATCCTCGCCATAAATACAACCATAAATTTAATTTAAAACAAACTTTAATGTTAAATGCCAAGTAGATTATAGTTAACATCATTCCTAAGCCTTACTATAAAAGTTGTTTCATAATTCCGAAATAATAAAAATATATTTTATTAATACCAACGATCCTATCAAAAGGTTAAACAAGGGCTTAAAATATTTTTTCT
This sequence comes from Orthosia gracilis, assembly GCA_947562075.1. Classification (NCBI taxonomy): domain Eukaryota; kingdom Metazoa; phylum Arthropoda; class Insecta; order Lepidoptera; family Noctuidae; genus Orthosia; species Orthosia gracilis. Next base: position 9,218,989 of record OX387268.1, read on the forward strand.
CAAAATCATAAAAAATACTTACAGCAAAAAAGTATTTACTGTACTGATACAGTATAAAAAACATGGTGCATCTTATATTGGAATTCATCCTCGTTATCCAGATAAACTTGGTCCACTCGCTTGAAAAACGGCAAGTTCCATTTTTTCTTTGCAATTTTTTTTCTCTTGTGTTATTAAATCAGTGAAAATATCTGCAGTACAGTTCTCAGGGTTCAGGTTTGTTACGCAGTTCAGAAGCCAAAAAATTAATTAATATTATAAATACGAAAGTTTGGATGGATGGATGTTTGTTTGTTACTCAATCACGCCAGAAAGGGTGAACGGATCTGGATAAAATTTGATACAGACATAGACTTTATTCTGGAATAGCACATGCCTTCCTTACATCCCGGTATTATGTTCTGTTGGGATAAATAAATACTTATAACGCGGGCGAAGCCGCTAGTAAAGTAAAAAAATGGAAAATGCAAAATCTATTTTAATCTTTATTTCTAAAAACAAACTGTTGTTTTTTCTTTTGGAATATTCTAAGAGAAAAAAACTGTAGTAATGTTTTTTACCCGAGTTCATTTTATTCGTAAACAAGACCAATAGGTACCCAGAAGCATTGCTTATTGAAATTCATTTCATACGCAGAAATAAATCCACGATAGAAAGCCTTAAAGCGATTTTAAGGTTTTTTTTTTAATATAAGTTTTTAAGCTGACACGGTCACAATCATTAGAATTAATATTTGTTTCGGGATATTTACCATATATATTTAGATTTTGGTCAAGCAACAAACACAAACAAACAAAACACACACACACACATCACACTCAATTACACACACACACACACACACACACACCGACACACACACATATCGAGCTTTCAACCAAAATCTAATCTAATAAATTAAATTCTGTGTAATTTTGTTTAGTCTTTATTTATTTATATTGATAGAATTACAGTATTTTATTTATTAATATTGATAGACTCGCGTTTGAACACTAATCTCACCTGATGGTAAGCGATGATGTGGTCGACGGTGAAGCGCGCTTGCTATTATTAAATTAACCAATTCACTCTTGACTTAAAGACAGTAGTTAAATTTAAAGCTGTTAAATATGTACAAAATGTATTTATTAACCTAAAAAATATAAGCCCTCAACCATTGGGACCCGACTCAAACACTTGTCTGTAACCTTTTCACGTGTTTTCACGCTGAACATATTTAGATGCAATATGATCATGACCTTTAGGTCACAGCCATAAGATGCCTTAGAATAATTTAATACTTTTTTTATATCTATTTTATATTTATTTCCAGTATTTAAATTACATCCATCACTTGTTTTATTAAACCATCTTACTGAGATATACTCGTATTTATCAAAAATAAATGACTTACTATATTCATCCAAACGACGTAAATACCAATTGCTGAAATAGTATTATCACTACGTACATACTACCAACTACAACTATTTCTAAACATACGCTCCATAACAAATAAGGATTCCCATTCTCTGAATTTATTCGAATAAAAAATATGAAGAAAAACGTCTCAGAACATGGATGCGCTTGTTAAAATCTCGTACGATAAGAACTTTCACAATAACACTCGTCGACTTGTTAGTATAAAAATCCAAGATTTATTTGAGAAAATTGTATATATTTTAACAAGTATTAATGTCATATTCCGAGCTCCGTACATTTCGATATTTATTCGAGAATTTTATTCGACAGACGCAGGCTTATTCGAAGAAGTTTCCGATGTAATATGGCGAATCTTTTTTATAAGCTTTTTATTCACTTGCAAAGTATTTATGTGTGATGTTCGGGTCAAATGTTGCAACTGAATTTTAAAACAGCCGATTAAGATAAAATTTCATTTTTCGCATACGCGTTCGGTTTGAATAAAAATGCATGGTAAGCTAAAAAACTTGTTAAAAAATATATTTTTATTGGAAGTAAATATAGTAACACCAAATGTCTGCGTTTATGGAAAGTATTCTAACAAGACAAACAAACTTAAGTGCAATTATCGTTGCTTGTTTTATTCTGTAAAGAAACATGATGATAGTGACTCATATTTCAATGTTCATAAATTGAATTTGATCATTGAAGTAGTTTGTGTTTCAATGTGTATTGTATAATAACAATGTTTTTTACAATGATTAAGATTCAAGACGTTCAAGCCTGATATTAATAAAATCTTGATTTTGGCAGTTTGTTTTTTTTTATCGAATAACATAATCGCCATAAAATAGCACTGTTATCAAATTAATCATAAACTCAGGATAGCAAAAATCTAAGATTCCTTAACAAAGTACCTAATCTTCTGTCAGCGACATTTTTTTTTAAAAGTCCAATATATCCAATTTACTAACCAATATATTATTCACACTAAGCGTATCAACCAAAGTTTTTCATTTAAAAACGGGTTACAAAAACGCATTTTAGTAACAAAAAAAAACAGCTATTATTTTTCGCTACCCCTAAACATTTTTACTTCCTCTATTTTCGAGTATATTAAGGGCCCCATGGGGCGTTATTCGAGACTAGTACACGGTCATTAGCAAAGCCTGTCGGATTCTCCCGATTCGGCTCTCTTGGAGGACTTAGCAACGCGTGCCAGGCGCGTGCCCCACCCTCAACCTTATTTGCTCATACCTGATTTGTTCGAGTTTATTCGAACGGATTTTTATGCGAACTTTTTGATATTTATACAACTTTGTTTGTGTTTGTGGTACAGTTTTCGTGCCCTGATTTGTATTGTGTGCGTAATCTTTTAATCCGTCGTGGTTGTTTTTATTTGGCGGGGTATCGGCTGAGAGAGTTTTATTAAAATTCTTTCAGTATTAATGCCATATTCAGATGATAATCCCACTATATTACAGGCTACGCAAGTTTTATTAAAATAAAATTTATTAAATTTGACTAATTCACAGTTGAATATTATATAACACGCGAAACACACGATTCTGTCTCCCGGCCCTAGTAAAAAAACGACTCATTGAATTTTAATTTAATAAACTCGAATAAAAACTATATAATCATTACTTCAAACGTAAGTCAGTAGCGAGTAGAGAGGTGAACAATAGACATCGATGGGGAAGCGATGCCACCTGCGAGATTCATAATAACTACCCTACTTTATTTTATAATCTCATTGAGTTCGCTACTATGGGTACAGGTGTTGTATTCAAACCTATTTGTTGACTATTCATTATTATTAACTAGCTTCTCCCGTGGCTTCCCCACGTGAATTCGGCAATTATCTCAAGGTATACCGACCTTCGTACTCGTATAAAGTATCTTATGACGTAATCCAGAACATTGTCTCATCACGCATGTACCAAGTTTCATCCAAATATGTATATACATTCAGATGTCAAGATGTGAAAATCACACCGACCAAAATTCACTTACACCACTTTTCTGAATTGAATGAGTTTCGGCAAAAATATTTAGGCCCAGTATTCCAAGTCATTTGTAGGACTTTCATAACATCGGAAATAAACTCTCAAGTAATATTAAAGAACTAGCTGTGCCCGCGGCTTCACTCCCGTCAACTACCTACCCTACCCTACCTTACCTACCCATTGCTACCTATACACCAATAATTTTTCTCAACTTAATTTTTCACTCATAAGAACCTTCTCCTAACAATAACAAACTAGCGAAATCGGTCCAGCCGTTTACGCCTGATGACGTAACCAAGGGAAATATGGATTTATTTATGTATATAGATAACTTTAGCTGACTTTCAATTTTATGACCCTGTCAAATTTCAGGTCATGACTACCCATGACTTGGAATATAATCGTAACTTATTTGAAAATCGAGAAAATTCATGTCGTTTGGAAATGTAACAGTTAATTTAAAACACAGCGCATTCAATTGATTCTTCACTGGTTTGATATTTCATGCTGTGGTTTCTGGCAAAGTATTTGCAAAAATTCAGTTGCACGCCAAATTTAAATGGTAAGAGCGAGGAAATTTCGTGATAGGTTCTACAGAAAATATTGAATTTCTTCATCGTTTTTACATTGAGTGCCTACGAATCTATCGAGACAATAAAAGAAAATCTTCAGAAAAAAATTCGAGCATTTTTCAGAAAAGCACTACGGTGTTCTTTGCGAAAACCAATAACTTCTAGTAGAGGACGCTGTTCGGACTGAGAAGGTCGTTGAGAAACATGAATATTGAGAAAAAACTCAGTTTTTATCTTCAAGAAACTGTGAGTCCTTACTAGGAACCTAGGCACTTGATTCTGGTAAGCAGAGCGAACATTATGGAATTTAATAACTATATGTGTAGGTAACAAAACAAAGGAGAGAGAGAGGGAAAGAATAAAAAGAAAAATTCGCCCACATCGATGTCAATGGGAAATGTGCCCAGAACGCAGCATTGCCACGTTGCAATGCTGATTCTCTGGCCGAAGAAAAGGTCAGCTCTCTGGTCACGCGAAGAGTCGACTAACCGTTTACTTATGTCTGGAAACATACGATGAGCACTCGGACCCCATGGACCTAATGTTTCAACCCCAAACGACTTAAACATCACCAAAATGTTAGAGAGGTAGCTCAGGGAGCTAATAAAATACTTTTATATCATCTGTTACAGCAACAATGTGCCTTTAGGCGGCTTCTCTAGAATTGAGAATCCAAGTTTAACAAAATCATCTTCACTTATTTTATATATGTTCGAATTTCAATTACCTTCCAAAACTAAGTAGTTGTCTATTACTAATCTTATTATAGGCAAGGAGTTTGCTTTTAAATAGGTGCACAGTCCTCACATTAACTGACAATAAGGTTGTTATATTTGCGCCGTTTGAGGTTTTCCGCACCAGCAGCAGCCGCCCCAGCACAGCCCGCCATGCTAAGAAGATGGGATGGCGCAAGGTTATCGACACATGTTGCATCCCACACCAAAGGCCCAACCAACTTCTAAGGCATTGTTATTGGTTGCATAGCAAGGCAATATCGATCATAGACAATTTTAATTTCGGAAGCGGAAATATAACCTTACTACTATCCTGAATCGAAATCTATCGTGATCGTCAACATTTTTTTACTATTGAATAAGGATACAAATGCTATGGTTAGGGTTCACGAATAAATATTAAAAAAAGGAGAATGATCGTTCTCGCCATGCTGAAACTTAAATACATGCAAAAAATAACTTTATGTGAAGTACCTTTTTGGAACTTACGTTGGTCTTGTGTTCGAAAGCGCGACTGCGGTCGGACAAAGTTGTGTTGGATTTTGCCAGAAGTACTGGGCAATGCCTAAGGGATTTGGAAGTTAGTGGTATGATAATGATGGTCCTACATCTATTCTCTTCCTGGTTGTATTGTTACTGAGAGTGTAAGGACATACTAGTGCACTAAAAACCTGCAAATTTGACTAATCTTCGTTAAAATTGGCCACCGTGGCTGAGATTCGATCAAGAGCATTATTATTAAACATTATTTACTGATTGAATTCACAAACTCCGTACAGATTTATATCCATAGTTGATATCCATCCTCCTTTAGTGTGAATTTCGATGCAGAATATTAATGCGAGCAACTAATACTATGTATTTACTAATGAGGGTAAATTGATCCACATTTCATCACCAACGTAGCCTTTGTCAAATTAGGCACGTTGCTACCACTGCCAGTATGAAATTGAGTAGATTTCATGCTATTAAATCTATTTGATTCGCACTGCTCTCAATGGCAAATGTTCTGATTGAGTAATTCGTATCGATACCTTGTCTAATTTTTTTATAGGTTACTCGTAGTTACCAATTATGTTTTTACCATAGGTCACGAAATTGATGCTCTGGTAGGCAGCAACTAGAACAGCTATTACTTACAATATTTGTGTCCGCGCTATAGTCCGCGAATAAGTTTCAGGTAGGTACCAACCTAGGTTTCACAAAGCATAAGTCTGTCACTGACACGCTTGGTTTGTATGAAATTTTTATTTCATTTAACATATTTATTTTTATTTTTTATAGGCTCGCGCTTGACCACTATCTCACCTGATGGTAAGCAATAATGTGGTCGACGGTGGAGCACGCTTGCCTAGAAGTTATATATTTTGTCTATTAGTAGACACGCTACGAACGAAAATCTATTGAACAGGTAATTATGACACGATATCTTGCGGAAACACCCAGATTCAAACAGTAAAACGCCCATAACTTTTGAACGGCTGAACCGATTTTCACCAAACAGCTAAGAACATTCTGGATAAAATCACCTTTCAAATGGAAAAAACTAAATCAAAATCGGTTCATCCGTTTAGGAGCTATGATGTCACAGACAGATACACATTTACCCAAATACACAAACATACAGGTATACACATCAAACTTATAATGAGGGGTATTATAAGTTTGATGTGTACTATTTTTCCGTCGGGGTTAAAAACATACCGTACCTACTTACAAAAAAAAATGAAATACTTAAATACTAAATACTTTGTTTTCACGACATTTATTACGCTATGTCCGTTTTCACTAAGATTAGGCAATACCTAAATGACTACGATGTCTGGTTTTTAAATTGCGCCAAAATGCCAAGTATTAAATATCCAAAGGCGCACGTTTATTAAGGAAATCATCATGCATGTTGTGATAATGGGCACAAAGCTCAACAATTGTCACCCAAGAGCTTATGATTTTAACTGAAAACAGGAACAAAGCAAAATGGATGGCGTATTAAAAATCCAGTTCTTTTCATATCTTTTATTTTGTGGCACCTCTCTTCCGAAACTATTGAACAATGAACTATGACCCGTGCCACGGGAAAAATACACAATGAATAACCTTACAATACTTTCGAAAAACCATTTCCCAAGAACGGCGCCCTTTGTTCTAATAAAACTGGGCAAGAGTAAGTCGGTAACCGATAGCGGAGGGTTCTGTACTGATTATTTATTATTATGGTTATTATGCATGTATAAATAATTTATACCGTTTAGGTCTCAGAATAAAAATATCTTAAGTTTCATTAATTGTTGATGCAAGTAAGAATGTATGAATATTGTTCTTCACCCCAATTATGAATTTAAAGATGTTATGGAAATTATTAAAACAACTAATTGAAAGATTTATTTTTTGTAAACTTATCGACGCTCACTTTTACATATGGGGTGCAATAAAGATAAGGTATTTAATATACTTGTAAGAAAAAGAAAAAAAAAAAAGTCTTTTTCAAAATAAGCTTTTTTGTATTTTTTCTAAGCAAACCTTTTCATTTGATACCCATAGCATAGCTGTGCACAAAATATAACTAGTCCACCATCTTGGGCCGTCCGCCATATTGAATTTAGAATGACATCATCACCATATTATATTGTCTTCCATATTAAACGTGTATAAAAAATTCCATCTTAATCGGTGGATAACAACTGCTTTAAAATTCAGTTGCAAGTTTTGACCCGAACACAGTATACATATATACTTAGGTTACATACATACATTGAAAATTAAATAAAAGCTTTTAATAAAAAGAAAGGAAGTTATTTTATTTGCACCTAATATTATGAAGCAAAAGTCTCACAGCAGCGTTACATAGCATTGATAGCCTACGAGAAAATAAAACGTGCGACAGACATTCAAACACGGTAACCATCCCTGGTTCAACTACGGACCCCTAAAAAGGACGATACGTGAGTTTAGGTTTGTATTTTGACCCTAACAATGGTGCGGGAGAGGGCACTAGGGCGCGCCACGTGGCCTGGTGAAACTATTGTCTTGCCCGTCATTTGAATATAAACTCTATGACAGTGTAAATAAAAGTCTATTCTAGTTTGTGTGCTCTAATATACCTTGCGGTGATGTTGAAACGAATATACGGATGGGTTTTGAGTTCGTCCACGGGGCTCTTTAGTGGCATAGTTTTTTTTTAAAACTATATTCACGATTACATTTTACAAACACAACTTTCAATGGAAGAGTGTGTGTGCGTACCTATCTCAAATAAATTTGCTAGCAAATGATGATAATAACTTAGCTTAGACTGAAGAAAAAAATACTAATTAACCACTAAGAAGACCCACCAGATCCTGTATCAAAATCAACCCCTTGTGAAATCAACTTAATTGTGAATATATATTGTGATTTTGACAGTCTCGGGATTCTGGGGTCCCGGTCCTTTGAAAAGCGTGCGAGGGGCCGAAGCCAACTCACAGAGGCCTTGTTAGGCATGTATCAGGAAATGTGACACCAACCGACGATTATCCCTGTATGCACTGCGCAAGTGCACCCAAGGGCACTCCCCGGTTGGTGCAGGACTATTGCAAAATATGGAGAAAAAATGTATTGGGTTATGGGTTTGGTATATAATTATTAATATGACAGCAGGAGTATTAGCATAACGAAAATCTGTCTTCAGTGCAAGCCACGAATCTAGTCCCGTATGTTTCAAAAATTTTGCACCCCATATACATCGTAGAGCCTAGCAACGTGTTGCAATGCGGGGTTACGGTGTACCCCAGTCGATGGCTTATAATTACACCCCGTATAACTGACGCGCGCCATTGATTTGGCGTAAATTTCTCATTAATTTGTATGTACTAGTTTCACGCTGATTTTAGGGATGGGAAAATAGGAGTCGTTGAATGGGGCGCTGACAATTTGAGTATATCGTGATTTTTAAGTATTATTTTTAAGCATACTTACTTTTTTATGTTGTGTATGAGAGACTGGGGTCATTTGGTACAACGGGAGACTTGGTATATAAAAATTATAAAGCCTCTAAACATTTTAGGTTGATTTGAAAAAACAAACCTAACTCTCATTTTGATTAGTTCTACTTCTCCGGCTTTATTACTTAAGTAGTAAAGCCGGAGAAGTAAAAAAAAAATATAATAATTTTAAAACAATTTCAGCTGCTATGTGGTTTATTTTTTATTTTTATGAACCTCGTCTCCCGTAGGATCAAATCCGTCCAGTTTCCATAATCTATGTTGAAGACTCAAAGTTTGAAAAATCGCGCAAAGCTATAAAATATGCTCTGTTAACGAGGTTTTATAGTTTGTTAAAATCGTGATGCATACTGAAACTGTATTTCGACTGACATCATTATGATATTCGAATTCCATAACCATTTTGCAAGATCAATCCAAAAATATTTAAAAAAAAGCAAAAAATACAGTACTCATCACCACACCATTCATTTATTATCGAACCGAATAAAGCGACGAAAAGGTCACCAAAAAAAAACGAAAAAAAAGACTAACAAGAAAGTGACAAAAAGCCGTGTTCGAGATGACAACGTCATCGGGGCGATCTCGCTGGACGATCAATTATGTATGATTCATTGCGCCTGCGCAGGCTCGGTGTGTCACCAGCCCAGCCCGCTCCAAAATATTATGATTTTAAGATTTTATCGATGTTTCCAATAAATAAATCTGTTGCGACATTGTTTCTACGTTGTGGGTATTTGAGAAAAAAATAATAAGTTAAAACATGCAGCGTTTAACTCTGATCAGTCATTGTTTAATGACTGGAACGAAGATTTCACAGTCACCCAAATGTGTGCAGATTTGCTTATCCATTGGCTAAATTATGATGAGAGAAACTGACGACATGAAAAGGTATGCAAGTGTGACCGACTGATTATCCTATCGATTTCCGCCAAAAAGTATCACACATCAATAACCACATCAGCCGAAAGACGTCCACTGCTGGACATATTAATGCTACGCACCTTTCAAGTAATACTTTCAAAAACAACCTAGGTATCCATCGCCATTCAGAAACAGTCTGTTCCACAGACAAGACTCTGACTAGATAGCGCTCGTCCCTCCATCTGTATGAAAATCAAGCGTGCCATTTTTTCACAAACAATTTAAAAACAAATTTACTTACTAATAATGAATGAAAACATTTCCAATGCCTCGGCAACTTTTTCTATACATTCTTTACAGCTCACTATGGCATAAAAAGGCATTTTACTAGATTTCGGTGGATTTCTAGTGCCGATAATGCTAAATGAAACGCTCAGATTACGATCATTGGTCGTAACTTTACTGCGTTTTTTGGCACGCGATGTACATACAATCGCGTCATCTAGTTAGATTTATATCTGTGGTCTGTCCCCTGAAATATAAATGGCGTATTTATCAATGCATTGCAGTTGAAACAGTTCATTCAAGCACAGGATCAGTGGAACAACTGAGTTCCACAAAATGGCTTCAAACTGACACAGTGTAGCATAATCCCTGTATCCACAGGTTCTCGCTGAACGGACACGAGTATTCCCGGTATCTGTTACGTATTCAGTGAGTATTAGTTGCGTATTCAAATGTGTAACGAACATCAGATTCAAAGTCGTGATTTCCCGGGCAATGTTTGGAGCTCTAAGTTGTTAGGCGTTGAACTTCTCAGACAGATACGAATTTCTGGACATTTTATACTATGATTGTATTTGATTAGAAAAATCGTATTATATATAATGTTAAAAAAAAACAATATGAAAACTATTCTAAGAGCACAACTTAGTGACTTATTTCCATCTAAAACATTTTAAGGTTATAAAGTTGCGCAGGAAGGAGATATCATGAATTAAGTGAAAGGTCCCCGATTTTAGCCTGAAAACTTTCCAATATTTTAGTAAAACTTTAATTATTACTTATTTGCCTTCCCCTCACCTACCCACTTATCCTCAGAATCCAATATTTGCAATTGTCTGCACACAAGTTAAAATAAAAACTTGCATTGTCACAAGAAACAAACTGTGCAAAATTTCACCACAACCGACTCCGGGAAGTGAAGTTGCAAGATTTAATTACATACACACGACACTGGTTCAGGTGACACTAAATCATCATCATTATCACCATACCAGTCGAAAGACGTCCACTGCTGGACATAGGCCTCCCCCAAGTGTCACCACATTGACCGATACCGTGCATCCACATCCAGCGGATTCACGCAACCTTCACCAGGTCTTCGGTCCACCTGGTGGGATGCCTTCCAACGCAAAGTCTTCCAGTTCGCGGTCGCCACTCCTGAAATTTTCTGTCACTAAGGCCATCCGTTCTGTGAGTGAATTAAGTTAAGTTAATAAGTTTGGGTGATGTCAGTAACCCTGGTTCTCTACATCTTTGATTCAATCACGCAAGGATACTCCGAGCATAGCCCTCTCCATTGCCGTTTCAGTGACTGTAAGCTTTCTGATGAGGTCCATTGGACACTAAATAAAAACTTGTTTTCCTCAGACGAGCTAAGCTTAAACTTACTTAGCTTTGGTCTGCATCCGGCTAAAGGACCATCAAAACCATCTCTATACCTCCCACAGTAGATTGTCTTTCTTCAAATATGACAGTTCTCGAAAAAGAAATGTAATCGTAGTCTGTCGAGGCATTTCCTAACACTTCGTAGATAACGATCGTCTCCGAGTCAATGAGCATTCATCACATTTTTTGTCAAGCAGCGCCATCTACCTAACTCGTCAATGAATCGGAAACCGATCAATAATGACGTCTCTTTTACCGTTAAATTTAAAGTTAGTAAAACCTGTTCCCAAGAAGATAAGGTTAATTTTACAATGTTCTTTGATTTTTTAAAGATACGGTTTTGTTTGGAAATATTTGAGATGTCATATCTATGATAAAACAATGGGACCAATCTAAAGTGACGATCGTGAATGACTTTAGTGTCATTTTTAGGAGAAACATCTTTGAAAAAAATTATCCGGAGTACCCTTTTGCGGGGTAAGCAGATTTTTTTATAGAAATGGTCCAAACTTTGTTGTTTCTTTTTTATTACCCGGCTACGGCGAAGTCAAAATGAAGGGTTATGATTTTATCAGTCTATGTATGCTTGTATTTACGTATATTCCTCCGCAGCGCCTAAACTATTCATCCGATTTTGATGAATAAGGAGCCAATCGATTCGTTATTATAGCCCGTACATAAAGGCAAAAATAACAAAAGCCGTATTCGGGTTACAGTTTTTAAACTTTTTATTGTTTAGAACTAGCTCCTGTCCGCGACTTCGCCCGCGTAAGAAGTATTTTATTACCTTAATGGACCATAATAATAATGATTTTATCGGGGTAGCCTTTTATTATTCCAGAATATAATCTATCTCTGTGCCAAATTTCAACCAGATACGTTCAGCCGTTCTGGCGTGATTAAGTTACAAACGTCCGTCCATCCAAACTTTCGCATTTATAATTGTTTGCAATTCCCCGCAACTTCTTTCCCTTGGACTATTTCACAGTACAGTCAGCTAACCTATGACACACAGCTACAATGTATAGTTTTCTATCATTGATTTGACTGAATTTTACCAATATATTTTACAAGCTTTTATTTAACTTGCAATCTATGTATGTACCTATGTACTTAAGTTTGTTCGGGACAAATCTTGCATACACGTTTGGATGACACTTATAAGTGACGTCATTCTAAATCCAATATGGCAGACGGACCAGTGATTTTTGTGCACTGCCATATCAAATGAAAGGGTTAGCTAAGTAGAATACGAAACAAGCTTGTTTAAAAAAAAAGAATTATATAAATAATTTTATTGTATAATATTTTACCGGTGTATCTTTTTTTGCTCTTTCTCTGAACCGGGTCGAGGAATTCTAGTATCCATCAATAAACATGTTAATTAATACCTCGTTAAGAACAAATATTTACGTGTTCCTAGGAAAAAATACTAAGACTTTGCCACCAGCTTCGTCTGCGTGGAAATTGGAAATTATTGCAGTGAAATATATCTATTATTAGTGTGAGAGGTACACTTTATACTTAGTACCGTGTGCCAAGTTTCATCGAGATCCGTTCAGCCGTTGAGGAGCTATTGATCAACAAGCATCCAAACATACCCACAAACTTTCAAATTTATATCATAAAATATGATTTAAGAAAAGGCTAGCAAACAAAACCTCTATGAGAATACGAACCTTAATTATCATCAACCATAACAGAAATCTCTTTATAATATTTCTTCAAATGATCAAAGCCACCGTGGGTAGGCAGGGCAATGAAGGCGCCTATGACAAAAACTTGCCGTAGAAATAGGTCGTAACATCTGACTTCCCTTCCGGGGCTAAATGGGCCGAGACGGGGCAAAAACTAGTTTGCGGTGAGGCCGGGCCGGAGGTCTTTTACCGACTTAGGAAGAAAAGGTTCTGTGTTAAAAAAAAAATTAGTCATTCTCGTCATGATATCGGTGTTTAAACTATTTTGTATTTCCAACTAGAAATTATTCAACGTTTGATGACAATGATTTAGGTTTGTACTGCTGCGGTTGCTAAATTAATGTACGTCGTGTTCTAAATTTCGCATTTTGGTGACCCAATCAAATTTTAAAGGGTTATACCGAGCGGTGTTTACTTTATACACCCACTTCTTTTTGGCCTGCTAAGACTGTATAACCCCGCTTTTCGAATATCTGTCGAATATTAATTATACCTCATGTTACCTCACTTTTATGACAGTCTTCTTAGGAATCTAATCTAGTCAGCATGTTATGTCCCACTATTAAGTAAAAGCCAACACAGTAAAGGCCAGCCTCACAGTTGCCTTACTAGACAAGGAACTTAATTGATGTAAAAGCTCCAATCGCGTTGCATCCAATTGCCCCTACCTGAGAACTCCAGTTCGGATAGCTGGATTATCATAAAGATCAGCTCACACTTTAGGATAGAAATTATATTTTTATTTACCCTACATCTTTATAAATTCCTAGCTGACCCCCGCGGCTTCGCTCCCGTCTTGTGGCTATCTACCTACCTATCCTACCTACAAACCCACCATCCTTGCCACTACCAAATAATGAATTTTATAGGCTAAATTTTGCTACTTTGGTTTACATTATTGCAATTTTCATAAGGATCTCTATTTTTTTAAATAATTTATAGTCTATGTTACTCGGAAATAATGTACCTATCTATAAGTGAAAGAATTTTTAAAATCGTCCCAGTAGTTTCGGAGCCTATTCGGTACAAACAAACGAAAAAATTCTTTCCTCTTCATAGTATACTAGCTTTTACCCGCGGCTTCGCTCGCAGTGAAGCCATATTTTTTTTTTGTTAAAATGTATCCTATATTACTTCTAATACCTCCAAGAATATATGTAAAAAGTTTCATAATGATCTGTTCAGTAGTTTTTGCGCGAAAGCGTAACAAACAAACTAACATTCACATTTATAATATTACTAGCTTTTACCCGCGGATTCGCTCGCAGTGAAGCCATAATTTTATTTTTTAATTAAATGGTGTCCTATGTTACTTCTAATACCTGCAAGAATATAAGTACAAAGTTTCATGATGATCGGTTCAGTAGTTTTTGCGTGAAAGCGTAACAAACAAACTTACATTCACATTTATAATATTAGTAAGGATTTTATTGGTATTGGTATAGATAGCCTACGCGTAATGAGCTATATTACTGAAAGTTTCCTCAAAATCCGTTCAGTTGTTTTTGATTGAAAGAGTAATTAACATCCGGATGGATGTTTGTGACCGCGAAAGTTTGTGAGGGTGGATATCATTATAGTAAAACGATATACTTAAAAATAAGTTACATATTTTACTGAGAGCATTTGTATCCTCACCGTGGCATTTAAAATTGAATTTTATTCGTATTCTCTCGCTGAACTGGATACCTTTTCGTGTATTGAATTAACTTCTATCTTGCAAGTTTGCAATGCTATTTTAGAAAGTACTCTCAGCGTCCAATCCCGTCGTGTCTCGGTATGAGCTGACCTTTTTAGTAGAACTCGACGACAACCGAGGTATATATTACCTTGCTTATAGTTCCTAACGATTTTATAAATCAACCTGAAAATCGACATGAAAATAGAACTGAAAAGCCAGATTGTAAAACGATCATCTAAAGAGGATTTTGTTCATAGTAAGGTCTTCAGATACTGATTGGCTTGTTATCTTGACCTATGCTTGGCATAGTTAAGCTAATTGGAAGTTATTAATCCATCTTGCCTTTGAAAGTCTCATTCGTCTAGGGAATTTATTCAGAACCTGCCATTCTCGTTGCTATGCTTTGATCGACTTTAGTTTGCAATTCTTTGTTGTTGAACTGTTCTGTTAGTAACCACTTTCGTATTTAGGTATTTTACCTATGTTTGCAATATTTGTAAGTATGTGAGAACCATGTTCCTATTTATCAAATGAATGAATTAACCTGTTAATGCTTTTAAAACTTTATACCTGGACGTTGTATAGTATGTAGTGCTATTCTGGGTGCATCGTCCTCTATAAATCATGTAAATATTGTAAAACACTTATTTTTTTTAAAGTACATGTATGGAGTTTCTTGTCCGTTCTTCTCCATAACAAGCTACTTTTCCGAATGGATGGTAGAATCAATTGTTATTACTTGTAAAATTATAATTGTTGTCGTTCAAAAATGCCGCTTAGTGGTCTAGTTGAAATAAATATATGTATTTGACTTTGAACATTTTTTCTAGAGATATTTTTTATTAATTTTGTCGGGAAGAACGCTTAAACTATCTTACTAATATAAATGGGTATCATACAAGGCAGAAATCATGTGGGATTCCACGGTTTTAGAAAAATAACAGCTTTGTTCTACTTTCTCTCATTCCTATATCATTCTCCAGTGCATGGAGAAAGAAAGGTCAAGGACAGAGACGCCTAGGAACAAGCTGGTAGAAGGCTATAGCCGAGGTGATTGATTTTTGGTTTGGTACTATCTGATGATTGGAAATAAATGAGTTTATTAACAATATCAGTATCTTAATCATGTCTTCCATGATGTTCGTGTTTTCAAACATTGTCTTGCCATTAACTTAATTTATTTGGGTTCGGCTCAATATTTCTGCTCCATACTCCTATATCAGTCATAATCTCAGTAGAAATAGTTACCTATGGCTCAAATCAAATCAAAATATTTTTTAGGTACTTTTGAATTGTCAAACAAAATATGAATCTAGTTGCATATTATCAAAGGTCTGTCTCCATACAGACTACTCTACTACTCTATGCAGAAGAACGTGCTTAACTCCTCGGATACTCTCTTCCTTTAAGTTTTAATTACAAGGTATCATGGTTCATCAAGTTCACGATGGATGGACTGTGTTAGCGACCGTCCTGCTGTAGCCAAGTTGACAATCTACAATCGATAACACTGGTAGAAAACGAGTCAATATATGGGCATGACACATATGAATGTTACATCACGTGGCCTTACCAAGAGAAAACGTTAACGATTGTAGTGAGAGATTTGATACGAAACGTTTGTAACTTGGCTAGGGGGGCTGAAGGCTCGACGCGATTTTATTTATATCACACCGAAGAGCGCTTTTTACTAAGCGAAATTGCAGATACGTTCATATGGACGCAATGCAATGCAATTCGATCGATTTTCACTTGAAATTTTCTTATAGAATACATTCGTGATATCGCAATAGAAATATAAATTGCTACGCGACATCAGGTAGGTAGGTCGTTTAGCCCCACTTGCACGAAAAGTGTAACTCAAAGTTACACTTTATAAATATAGTCTCTAAATATTATGTTTGGCCCAGAATTCTGCCACGGCAATACCAACGGCTGTTAGTAAATAACAATACCTAACCAATATCACTTACAGCTCACATCCAAAATATCTCGGCATTACTCTGGAGTTAGTTGATAGCACGAGATTAAATTGACAATTTTGTTTGACAAACTGTCACTTTAATCTCGTATTAGCAACTAACTCTGCGTTAAATTTTTCGTGCAAGTGAGCCTAAGAGATTTCTTTGGTTTCTTCTTATCCATACGCATACTCATAAAAGACTTTATCTTTATTATTAAACATTTATATTAACACCATCGTTCGTAGCTCTGCTCTCAAGATGTCTGTACCAAATGTGTGACACCCCAAAGCTTAAAATTGCACGCCACATTACATTCGGCCATGATTTATTGAGGAGCCACAAAAACTAACTAAATGAGGGCGCTGCGGTTTCATCTCACACATTTGAGGATTAGTTTGTTGGTCTTTAGAGACTATTGAACTTGGTTTTAAAATATAATATATTTAAGGTCATAATATGACCCTGGGCTTTGATATTATGTCATTAGTGTGGCAAAAATTCAGATTGTTCTGATCAGATACTACTTATGTTTTTTATTATATGTTTAATCTATCAGTAATTAGCGCAGCTCTCACAGAGAGGAAGCCTGTGTCCCAGTAGTGGGAACATTAAAAAGTCTGATGATGATAATGATGGAGAATTAGCGCAGTACCTATCAGTCCTATCACCTATTCACTTGGTGTAGATATTCTTTTTTTACAAAAATACCCATTTATTCTACATAGGTTTAGGCAAGTCTTAATTACAGTGCATGCATTTGCCAGTCATGTGACCCAATCTGCTTTTTTCAGAATTTTTTGGGGTCGGCGTAATATCTCCAAAAAAAAATTTATTCTGTTATAAACAATAAGTAAGCCATTATATTTTTTATGAGTATTTTGTGTGTAGTTACTTATTTTATTTACACATACAAAAGGGGTGTTCTCTGGGTAAAAACATGATAATTCCGTCCGTCGTAATATAATCCGTCAGACAGTTTTTGAAATAATATTGGACCCGTTTTTATGCTTTATCAAATAAATAAAAAATGACAAAGAAAAAGGGCATCACAGTTCAGGAGTTGTGACGTCACTTTGACAGTATAAAGTGTAGCACACCGTGACGTCACACGATATTTCAACGCACTGTATCGTCGTATTTTCAAAGTAAAAATATGTGTCCATTATTTTTAGGTAATCTATAACTTACGGACCAAATAGATACTTCTTGTCAACTATTGAATATTCTAAAACAAAACCTGTATACAAAGAGGAAAGGGAAAAAGGCTCATTGCCCATCTAAATATTCGTCCACATCAATTTCAATGGGAAATTTGCCCAGAACGATGACAGCATTGCCACATTGGATGGCAATGCTCATTCTCTGGCCGAAGAAAAAGGCCAAAGAATCACACGCAGGTTAAGAGTCGACGAGCTTTGTGCTAATGTCTCGAAAATCATGATGATTCTGATATTCTCTATTAGTCGCCATCAGGGTCTCATAATATTATAGATACTGTCCAATCAATCTGTTAAGCGTATTCTCAACCATATTGTGATCAGTTCCCAGTCAAACAGAATGAAAGAGAATTTTACATGTAGTGACTGCCTCTCCAACCTCCACAATCCAGTAACTGAATAAAACAATATCCCTTGGCAAGACTAGTGTCAGATTTTCACACTACCGTAACGACTGTTAGATCAAGATGGAGTCCCCATCATCTTTTCAGCCGAAAGACGTCCACTGCTGAACATATAGGCCTCATCCAAGTGGCGCCTCATTGAGCGGTCCCGGGCGTCTTGCATCTAGCGGATGCCCGCAATTTTCGCATTTTCAGTCCACCTTGGAGAAGGGGTAGGCCTTCCAAAGCTACGTCGCCACTTCAGAGCTTTTCGGCCATATCAAGCATCCGTTCTAAGAGCAATGTGTCTGCTAGATTGACTATTGTTATATAATGTATGGTCACCCATCTTCAGATCGACCTTGGCATGCGCTTATTAACCTTGAAGATCGACATATTATATTATTATTCAGCCACGAACTTCTCCTCCCTAGGGCCGCCAAGGGATAATTAATGTAGTTATTATCCAATTACATATAACAATGGCTTACTTTAGTGAGGCTTTGTAACTCGATATATTAATTATGTCAATCATTTTGGGCATGCAGAGATTTGACTATGATTGAGGACTAATTAATTGCAGTCATGTAAATTTAGGACTAAGGGCTCGTTCACACAGAACATCCGTATTTCCAGGATTGTTTTAACGGATCCGTTGTTACTGGAGTGATGTTCATACAGTATTTTAATACTGTTGTGTATGTGAACTCGCCCATACAATTACCTACGATATTGCCAAATAAAAACGTATTTGAAAATGTGGATCTGTAAAACGGACAGCTGTACCTATATTATGTTGACGAATCGATATTTTTTACTGGATCTGGAATACTGTCATGTGTGTGAAGTCGCTCGTACAACTACATACGTCAGCGCCGAATGAAAACGTATAAGATAAAGCGGACCTGTAAAACGGATTCCTATGTGAACGAGCACTTAGATTCATAGGCATAGTGATGGTTCATTGTGGTTTAAAAAAATGGCCCTTCATTGCAATGCCTATCCGTCATAAACTGTCATAAATCAGAACATTTTGAACTCGGAAATCAAATCACGGATACGGATCGGATGTAGTACGTTGCGGAAGGGCCAGATTTTTGATCCTTAGTTAACTCAACCAATGGTTAATTATGTGATGGTAACCAATGATCTCAAAGATCGGAGGGTATATCATGGTGGAACTCTGCCTAACCGTTCGGGGAATACAGTGATGTTATTTGTGTAGCTATCGTAAAAAAACAGCCGAAAATGCCAATCAATATATTACCGTCAGTTCATTGCCTCTGATAAGTAAACAAAAACGAAACCCGTCATCATTAGCCAAGTAATTGCGATCATTCGTATTGTTATCGCGTCATAAAATTCAAGTGTGTAAAACTCGTTCGATTAAAACAAAGGGCTTTGACGTTTTTAAGACATTACACCTTTTAATTTAAACAAATAAACAAACGCACAAACATTATGTCTGGTTGTACTCCTCACAGAACTGTTAAAAGAGTGCCCTTGTCCAAAACGTATGCAAGATTTCTGGTGAGTAAGACATGGTTGCATTCGCGGAGAGTCTGGTTGAGATCGGAAGAGTTGAAGGTTGACACAAATAAAGAAAAAGTATTCCCAGCAGGTACTTGAATTTTACCGTCTATTCCTAATTTTCATAATTAACTTCAAGTACCTGGAGTGGGGACGTGGAGAGTTTGACTCATACCGTAATTTTTTTCGGAACATTTCTGGAAACCTACCTCTTAAGTTCAGACCAGTCCAGCACTATACTTACTGTTACTTTTATACTTATATAGCTGATCTAAAAGAAAACTTTTTTTACTTTTGACATACGATGTGCAGCAGATGAATCATTCTGAACCAGTTCCGTATGAAAACCTAGGCCTTTCGGAATATTCATCGGTCAAGAATTCCAAAACGCCGAGGCATTGGCAAGAAATTTTTCCAGCACATCCGCCTATGTACTTATTCCATACATAATGTACTTATATAAGACCAGTTGCTTTTCTCAGAACTTAAAAACAATGCCGAGAACCCGAAAACGAATCCCGTTATGCGGTTCTATTTTTGTCTTTATCTGTTTCTTGGGGGTGCATATAGCGGTGTCTCTGTCCCCCTTGAATGGAAGTCGCAGACAGCAGGACCAGTTTTTGCATCGAAGGCTCCTGTAGAAATCATCATGGAGTCACATTTTGCTATACAAAGGTATAATAGTTGTGTGAATACATCGAATGGCTATCGGTTTGTAGCGTCTTTCTCGGTCCAACTTATACATTTACAGAAGGCCTTCTGGACATTGCGAAGCTTTGACTCAGGTTGTTGGCACCAGAATAATTAAATACGAATAGCCTTCGTTTATGATGATGTTTATCGAATTGATTTTTATCCTCCTGCTAGAAAAAAAAGACTAGATTAACTTTTGAGCCGTTTCTGCCGGAAAAACAGCAATGGACGATGTCAATCTTTCTTACTTACTGTACTCATCATGTCTTGCGACTTCAAATATGTTTTAGCATGCTCACTCACCTTTCCAACGCAAACGTCCTTGATGAACAGCACACAATTCCAACGATACCACAGGACATTAAACTTTACAAAATGAACTGCATTCCTGATTCTAAGTACCAATGGAATTAGCATGCTATTTCCAACAGCTTTTTATATGCCAAACGTGATTGCAAGTAGTGCTAGAGCCCACGGACTAATTGTTACTGCCCCATCAAGAATCAAAGGCTTAATTTTATGCATGTACACATTTGCATAAAGCAGCAGGTGTGATCAAGGTTTTACACTTAATCCATGTTGAACTAAAAAGTCAATCCTTAGCGCCAACACTATTAATGTTGAGTCAACAGAATGCATTGTTGGAACTCCCCTTGTTTGAATAAGCTACCGATTTGCTTTCGCCTGTTTCGATAAGCACATAATTCGTGTTTACTGATCATAGTAATGATTTGTAATGGGTGAATATACAATTGTTAATTCTAGAGCCACTGATGTGCTTATTGAATTAACGCTGAGCACTAATTTTCTTACATATTCAGAAGATATTGTATTGGAGACTGAATAGCAGTGTATGTGTATGTTTGCAATTTTGGAGTAGTCGACTTTTTAAATCTTTTTTGTTACTTTGGATGATCATAATTATCAGGTATTACTTAGTAATTATATCATTTTCTTGCTTAAGTATACTCATATTGCAAAGGTAAGGGTTTTCATGCCCATAGATACCTAGACAATAAGAGAGTTTCGATAGCAGTAAGTATTTATTTGTTTTATTAACTCGGAATAATATTGTTTACTGGTAAAAATGTATTTACTTAATCCTGTACATTTTTTTTCTGAATAATCGGTTATTGTATAATATTTAGGGCGCACGGATGGCGCAGTGGTTGAGCGATTGCCTGCTGCGCTGCGTGTCGCGGGTTCGATTCCCGCACGGAACAAATATTTGCATGAACTACAGATAGTTGTTCCGCCTCTGGGTGTTGTGTATGTGAGTTTATATGTTTGTATACGCATCCACGATACAGGAAGAAATTCCTAGTGCGGGCAAAGTTTAAAAAAAAAAAATACTGCTAAATAACCAGACCAAGAATAGTAGGCACATTTCACAGTCAGCTAACTATCTTCACTTATAAAATACTGAACAATGCAATTTTCTTGGGACATTAATTCAGTAGCAAAAAAAAGCAACAGATCACCAAATTTAAAAGTACTGAATAACTTTTGTTTAACTTATAACTTATCTTGGGACCACAAGACATTCTTTTATGCTTACAATCTGTTCACATCATCGAAACCTATGATTTTTTATGCTGCTTTTATCCATACTAATTTTAATGTCAATGTGTGTCCGTCTGTTACTTTTTCAAGTCTAACTTATGAGCAGATTTTGATTACGAAGAGATTACAACTTGGATTACTTTAATAATAAAGTAATCCAGGTTGTAATCTCTCCGTATCCGTATGTGTAGTTGAGGATCTTATAGCTAACAATAATGTTAGCTATAAGATCCTCAACTACACATTTAGAACAAGGGCTATTTTCCATCCCGGTTTTAACTTTCCATGGAATAATAAAATGCTCTTCACGCGGAAGAATCAGTAGCTGTTTATCAAATTTTGTCGTGTATCTGGTGCTCGAATAAAGACTGCGCCGTAACATACAGGCTGTCTTTACAGAGTAGCAAGAGGTGCAGAACAGACACCGCATCTCATTGACAAATTATTTGATCTTCCTAATAAGGACCTTACCCAAACCTTCTCATATATAAGGAAGCAGTTTTACGCGTAAAAAGATATTCTCCGTACTGATAAAACTTGGAATTTTTAAAAGAGGCATCCGAAGGGACCACCCAACCGCCCCAGCTGCGGTTTATTTATTGTTTTAATTAAAACAGCATAACTCAGGACAGCGCGCGCCTCTCTGACAGCCAGTAACTCTAAAGGAAGCTTCTGGGCGATTCTTTGTGACAACCTGACTGCGAACGTACGAGGAATCTAGGATAGATTATAATTTATGATAGGGGAATAGTGGGGTTAGTTATGTTTCTGTTATTCGATTGATTGGCTCGGCTCCGGTGGAACAAGAACATAAAAAAACTTTTACCAAAAAAATAAAACCGACTTCCAAAGCAAAACACTACAAAGCGAAAAAATTATTTGTTTTACGAAGTCGGTAACTTTGGTGCCAATTTTTTTTCGTTTTACGACACTGACTTCTGAAAACAAAGTTATTTTTCGCATTGTAGTGTTTTGGTTTAGAAGTCGGTTTTTTAAGTTATTTATTTTTCTCATATTACCATAAAAATCAATAATAGCCAGATTACATCTCATTTTGGTTCCAATAAGCCCAAACACGATTAGGATAAATGGAGATCGGAGTTCCAGGCCTACCTTCACGCTTCATCATCAGATCAATTCGAATGAATTATTTTCATCGGCCCAATCCTTCTCACACAGAGTGGAGGCCCGTGTCCCAACAGTAGGAACGTCCCATCGGTACCTACCATTTATTTATTCGCTTAGAATTGCTATGTCTACTCTTATCTATAATAGTAGAGGAGTGCCGTCGATTTCTATAGAATTCCGTCATCAGATTCTGGCTTGGTGTCAATGGACTACCTTGAGAATATACACAAAATTAATTTTGCAAATCCGTCTCTATACAAAACAGAAACCACCGGATTGATTGCCACCTTCTTTTTGGGACCTCAGTTAAAAATAATGCCTCACATTATATGCAAGACAAAGAAAAATATAAGCTGTCGTTATTCCAAGAGTTTCTATCAAATTTCTTTATTGTAATTTGAAAGGGTATCTTGGCGAGGTATTAGAAGTTACCAAGTCACTAACTGTAGCCGTGCAGTTAATTGTTGTTGGCACAATAGCGGATCATCTAATAATTTTGATTGGAGGCGTAGACTTCTCAGAAAATAAATCCCAAGTCTTGCTTGTGTGTAGAATAGATAGATGTTTTAATCATATTTGAGAAGGTACTCTCACATCGATATTTTATAAAAGCATTTAGTTTTTAAATCCCACAACAAAGAAAGTTGATTTTATTCTGTAATTTCTCTAGTATTGTAATGTATGTTGTGAATACGGCACTCTTCGGTAAATATGAATATTGCGTAGAAGTAACTCGGTAAATAAGGTAAATATACCTTAGGCTTGGGAGGGACTTTTGCGTTTCTCTTAGTTCTGTTATGTTACATGTACAGAAATACAAACAAGAACTGCTTCTGCCCAATGATCTCAATACTCAACAAAAAAATTGCATCTCCCATACAAATTTTGGTCAGCAGACAACATTTTTTTTATGAATAATTCCTTTTTTAATCGACTTCAAAAAGGAAGAGGTCTCTTATTTTTTAGTAGGTGAACCGATTTTGATGATTTATTTGAAAGCTGGTGCTTCTCATGTGATTCCATTTAAATTTCTTGTAGGTTTGATAAAGAACTTCGGAGGTATACAACATTTTTTTTAATAAACAACGGCAAATCTTTCGTGATTGCTGGAATCGCATGTCTCTTTAATGTTTACGCCATTTCGTAACATAACATCACGCCGCTATGCTAAAGGGGAACGCATATGTTCCCCTGGTACACTCTCATTTCACGGGTTATGTTCAATCGGTTGTTTCATTTTATTCGGGTAATCTTCTCTGCCATAACTTTGTGCATTATAGGTACCTTACTATAGAACTTGCTCATTAGGTACCACAACAAAAAAGTAAAAATTTTAAAAATACTTTTTTACAAAAAAATACAACCGACAAAAAAAACACTACAAAGTGAAAAATAACTTCAATGTCGGAAGTCGGTGTCAAAAAACGAAGAAACAAAAACAGGAACACCGACTTCCGAAATTGTAGTTCTTTAATTGGAAGTCGATTGTATGTTTTTGTTAAAAAAAAGTTTATTTTTTGCGATTTTCCTCTGACATCCTTGAAGAAAGTCGTTAATTAACATGGTCAGTAGCAGTTCTAAAAAAAATATCGTGTCTTTCATCTTTCTTTTTTCATCTTTTTCTTCTTACACCCTGTGAAAGTACGCATTATTTGAGTGTTTGTTTGTAAACGCACCCACGATAAAGCAAAAAATCCTAGGGAGGGGCAAAGTTGTTTTAAAAAATATATAAAAAAATTGAGTAACTATGCGAAGTTCACGTTTTCCCATATCATGACAGTATGTTTTGAAAAGATTACTGATAGCATTGTAACATAATACCATAAATAAAATAATTTCATAATATGAAATAAAACAAAAAAAGATACAGTTGAATAATTTTTATTTAACAGATTTTTATAACTTTTAGTCACAGATTTTTGAAAACTCAAAATTATTGCCGAACGTGGGTAGTCGAATAATTTGTGTGTATTATTATTTAATACAAAATTTAGATCATTATTATTGTTACTACTTTCAACTTTAATCAAAGAACAAATATCTTGTCTATATATTATGTATATTATTTTATTATAATGTAATTTAAATCTATATAAAAGGAACTAACAGTGCATTTCATTTAGCCGGAATATTATTTAATGCTTAGAACTACTTAAAAGACAGTAGGAATAATTATGAAAAATTTTGAAACAAAATATTAAACTGCAAATTATCGAAGATTTAAAATAATATTTTGCCGGCAAATTAATTTTCTATGACTAATCTAGCCTAGGTAATACACCTATGGAACATACCTCACATTTAGTTTACGTACCTAACTACAAACTACATCTTAAACTAAAATTAAATATGAATTGTCAATAAATAAATAGTATATATTATTTAAAGGTTCAAAGAACCGAATTACAGAACCATAGTTTAAAAAAATAATAACAGAAAACCAAAATCCGTTAGTCAACAAAGTCGGTTTTCTAACAGTTTATTACTTAATATACACTTACTTATTTTTACAACAATTTGAAAATGACAGTCAGTTTAGTTACATGCGATTATTATCTATTGATAAACACAGATCTACGGTATCATAATGTATTTATGTCGCAAAAAAGTCTTTTATCATTCCAAGCTATAAAGTACATCAAAATAATAAAACGATGAATAGACTACAGACTATGGATAATTTTATTTATTTACAATGCTCATTTAAGGTTATAATAATTTATATTTTTTTTTATTTATTTACATTAACAAAGTAAAGTAATTTTACAATATTTCAATCTAAACTCAATTCGAAATATAGGTATCGTAGTCATTTACTTGGACACTGCACATGAATCGATTTAAAATTCAATGCTGAAAATATAAATGCGAGTAGCAATCATCATTTATAATTTATGTACTTATATTATGAATATTTTGACTCGGAGCCAATATGCTAAAACACAGAAAAGTAGAGCATTTTCATTTGCAATGCAATAAAGATATTGGAATGCAATTATTTTTTTCTTAATTCATTATGGGACAATGCAAAGTATGGATGCAACGGTGTGTATGAACATATCAGTTACATTCAGAGATTCAATAAAATTGCACTTCAAAGAATTTACTTCACAACAGCAAATACAGAAAATGTAATTGCGAGTACACTACAAAATTTTATGATAATTTGAAATCTTAACAAAGTATTACAACCTTCCTGTCACAAATTCTGAACAACTGAACTGAAAATTCACTGCCGAAATTCTTCTAACTTTAGTTTTCCGTATGATGCCGATTTTCTAGCTGTTCTTAATTTGATCACTTTTCACGCACTACACTTTCACTGTACTGTTATTTTTTACATCAACTGACATTTGCATCCTTCACATTTTTTAAATTTATTTTTAGAAGGCTGTTCGTCAACCTGTTAATCGACTACTAATTTGATTTCTTTAACAGGCATTTGTTAAACTTGTGTGTCAGGCTCTTGGTCATTGGTCCTCTAATGATTGATTCCGATCATGATCATGATCTAATAGTCGTTTGTGGGAGAATGGAAGTTCTATCTCGTCAGGCTGTTGAGGATCGGGATTATTGCTGTTTTTGGACTTTGTGAACCCAAGGGCTTTGGAGATTGTGTCTCGTCAGGGTCTTGAGGTCCGAAATTTTGAGCATTATGTGACTGTGGACTTTGTGAGTATAAGGGCTGTGGAGACTGTGTGTTGTTGGAAGATTTTCGGGAGTTTGTCTATTAAATGGCCGAGGAATATGTGCATTAATTGATTGTTGAATTTGTGCATGACTAGGCTTTGACCACTAAATGGACGTGGGCTTTGTACAGTAATGGGCTGTTTGATTTCTTTATAACCAGGTTGTTGAGAAGTTTGTTTGTGTATATTCAATGGCTGTGGGCTGCCATAAAGAGACTCAAGAGTGATAAATGATGAACAATCTCTTGGAGGGTACGTCTAGAAAAAGAACGCGTAGGTAATGAACACGGCATGGGTCCAATAGCAATGTTTTAATATGAAAGACCCTTCAAATAATATATCAAAATCTTTGGGTGTTGTGGTTAGGAATCTTTAGGCC
The DNA here is from genome assembly GCA_947562075.1 of Orthosia gracilis. Lineage (NCBI taxonomy): Eukaryota > Metazoa > Arthropoda > Insecta > Lepidoptera > Noctuidae > Orthosia > Orthosia gracilis. The sequence continues at coordinate 9,246,144 of OX387268.1, forward strand.
GGGATTTAAATGTGGAAGGTTTGTCCAAAACCTGTGAACAGCAATCTTTGCCCAATATTTGCCTATGGTGGGACCCTTTTTTGTTGTCGATAGTTGAGCCCAACACTACCATAAAGAATGAGTTGAAAGCCGCACAGGAACATGTGCATTAATTGATTGTTGAATTTGTGCATGACTAGGCTTTGACCACTAAATGGACGTGGGCTTTGTACAGTAATGGGCTGTTTGATTTCTTTATAACCAGGTTGTTGAGAAGTTTGTTTGTGTATATTCAATGGCTGTGGGCTGCCATAAAGAGACTCAAGAGTGATAAATGATGAACAATCTCTTGGAGGGTACGTCTAGAAAAAGAACGCGTAGGTAATGAACACGGCATGGGTCCAATAGCAATGTTTTAATATAAAAGACCCTTCAAATAATATATCAAAATCTTTGGGTGTTGTGGTTAGGAATCTTTAGGCCGGGATTTAAATGTGGAAGGTTTGTCCAAAACCTGTGAACAGCAATCTTTGCCCAATATTTGCCTATGGTGGGACCCTTTTTTCCATGATCTGGTTTTAGTGTTTTTTTACCAGAATTTGGCTGTAATATTCTTTGTCCTAAGTCTGGCAAACTTGGATGTTGGACTCTTGGCCCAAAATCTGGATGAAGCAATTGTTGTCCGTAATCTTGCAATGAGAATGTTTCTTTGATTACTACTATGATGCAGGGAAGCTTGGTTATACGTATTACTAGGCTATTGGGAGATCCTGCCCATAATTAGACATTGACAATCTTTGTTCATAATTAATTGATTGTCCATGAGCTGATTCGATGGCGAGAAGTTGCTTCCTTGGATTACCACCACGATGCAGGCAAGCTTGGAACCCGGGGAATAAGAATTTTGGTCCAGGGGCCTATAATTATTAGGAGTTGACAATCTTTGTTCAAAATTATTAGATTGTTTAGGAGCTGGTTCGATAGAGCTAAATTTTGTAGTTTGCCTGTAAGAAAGGGATTCAATACCCACCTCAAAAACAGGCGGTTATGTGCGTTATTGAGGTGTTGGAATCTCTGCCTATGTGTGTTTTGGCCATGAGTTGTTGGCAGTAGGTGTGTTTGATTATACTCTAGTTACACTAAAGCCAGTAATGCCTGTTCCAAAACAGGTCGTCCAAGATGATAGTTGGGAGAAAATTTATCGTGGAATGTTGTTCCATACACAGGTTGCTCACGAGTAGGTTTTAGATTTTGCCCACGAGCAGGCGGTTGATGTTCAGCATATTGCCCAATAGCAGACTATTGGGCACTTCTATTATCTTTAGATCATGATCACCCAGTTGAAAAGACCAAGGAACGAGATGTTCGTAAACTTACTCAAAATTAAACTTTTGTGCAATTGCCGCAACATCATGCTCCTGAGAAGTTAGCTGTTGCAGTCGATGAACAGGTTGACGAGACCTTACAGTGGTATAATATTGTCCATTATATTAATTAACATAATCCTGTGCGGTACGAGGCAGATGGCAAACGCCACCGCAAAGTCTGGCCCGGTCCACTATGGGAATTAAGGACTAGGAGGGCGCACATAAAGCGCGTAAAGACCGCTAGGCGCAGTCCATAGAGTTGGGGCTGGGAGGGCCACCCATCACGCTGTAGGGCGGGCTGTGTGGCGGCAGTGACTGGATTGAGCCCATAGGCCCGTGATACATGTCCATCTCCAGCGACGCGTCGGGCGAACACTTGTCTGACATCTTGTTCTCTTGCTTGGTTACCATCCGCCTCCACTTTGCTCGGGCGTTCTGGAACCACACCTGCGAACAAAAATATAACCGTTGGTGTGTGCACATACGACAAATAACGCCAGCGAGCGCAAAGCTTCGTAAAATAAATAACGCAAAAAAAAACACGGAGCGCGTTCCAAATTTTCTGGCGGACCTGGCTTCCGCCCGACCGCATTGCACGCGGAAGCTGGATTCCTGCCTTTCCCGTTTTTGTGGCACGTGATTGCGTTCTTGCCCGCCGTTGAGCGTTCCGAAGTGCAGATTTTATCTGTAATTAGCGAGCTGGCTGGCTGGTGCGTGACCGTCGCAGGCGAAACATTCCAAAGCGTTGTTCTTCGCGCTAAAGTGGTCACTGTGGAAAAGCTACCGAAGCACGGACTATGTCGGTCATATTTATAAACCTAGACGATTTGACCGACTTTATCCGTACTTGTATTGCGTTCGCGTTGAAGATTCAGTACGGTCGGCGCAAGAGCGCGAATCTCGCGACCAATCACGCACGGCCGCGCCAAGGCCCCGCCCCCCGCGTCATGGCGGCCGATGTTGCCTTACGCCAAATTTAGATGCCCGTTTCTTTCTTGGCCCTGAAGTGGCATTCGGCTGGCGATTGTACGGAAATTGTCGAAAAGTTCAATAACTTTGGAGGCGCCCAGTTATGTATCACTGGTATAAGTAGATACAAGTTGGATACAGTTATCTGAGGAAAATAATTACGACTTCGTTATGAGAATGCGAGACCTAAGAAGTGTGTGTTGCCTACAGGCGTTTAATTTATAATTTCAGTGTTTTATTTATAAAAGAACCTGCATAACGCACGACAGGGACACTGTGAGTTGAAAATCCTATCAAGTCGAATAATATATATTACAGACCATACACTCTATGAAGGTAACCATATGAAGTATCATTAAAAAATATTCATAAATACGATACAAAACATGGACAAACAAACACGGCATTAAAAATGAAATATCTTCATATATTTATGTTGCATAAAAACGAACTAGGTACATAATATATCGAAGTAAATTCAGTAAGTAAATAAAAAAACGACATTTTTATATTTATTACGCGAGTGCTTGTAACTAATCGTTCAGTCCGCCCGAGTGCGTGCTGCCACTCGACTAATGATATTATTGAGAATTAAAAAATCAATTAGTCGATTACACTAGTCCTTAATGTTACGTTCTAACATGTAACGCTTTTCACTTATTTTTTTATATTTAAAAAAAAAATACATTTATAGGCTCGCGTTTGACCACTATCTCAGCAGGTAAACTATGATGAGGTCCATACAGGAGCACACTTAAATAGAAGTATTCTATTCACTCTTGATATTAAGACTCCAGGTTAAACAATCTTACTGAAATCTAAAACTCCGAGAGTTTCACATACTTTTATACTTCAATTTGATCTGTAAATAAGGTAGTGCATTTTATTATAATAGGCGATTAATTATCGTCTGTTATAATGAAATTCCCTACCTTATTTACAGATCAAATTGAAGTTTGATTTAAATCACTGATGGTTGAGATATTGACAAAAAGCCAACAAATACATAAGTTAAAATAGAAATGCAATTTAAATTGCCATTTAACACAATTGTAATAATGATAAATTTAATTCAAGTTGTATCAGTGTTGATATATTCAATTTATTGGCTACATTAGCTAACTATGAATATTTTAATAATATTCTTCATATAAGGCAAAGGAATGATAAAGATGCTACCTAAAAAGAAAAAAAAATATCGTCGCCGACTTTAAATTCCGAATAAATCGACTAATAATACTTAGGCGATAGTTGAGCCCAACACTACCATAAAGAATGAGTTGAAAGCCGCACAGGATTGATGACTGCGCCGTGTCACGAAGAGATACAGCCATATAGGTGGTCTCGAGACAATATGCTCTGGTACCAATGACAATGTTCGTGCTTGTATCATTCACTCTGTCATCTGTTTCAACTACTGGAAATCTGTTAGTAATAAATTGTGAACGTAGCTAGCTTATAATGTTGATGTAAGTAACTTCGTTGCAAATGTTTTGATTATGTAGTAGCTAAAATGTATGGCACAAGCAAGTTACTAACTTGAACTTTTGAAACATGGTGGCATGCAAAATTTTCAACGTACTTTTAAAAGCTTATTAATTAAGATACCTTAGTTATCGGTTCGTTACCTAGTTTTATTTCTGCCATTTGATCGCATTTCCAGTAAGAAATAAACTATATTGTACAAAAAAAATATCTCGTTTCAGAAGTAGTTTCTTTCCCATAATTTTCTTTAATTAGGAAAGATGCTTAAAAATGAAAAAAATGTTTGTTGTAAAATGATCTGTACTATTGATTGGATATCATTACTTTACAGAATTAATTAAATAGCTAACATAATATTTTAAGTAAATATTTAGCTAATTATTAAATTAGTGCCAAACAATGTAAGTTTTTATTATTATAATAATATTTTCATTATTAGTCTTCCCCAGTACATAAACTAATTTACCCATCATTAGTATGCCAGATGAGAAAATGCATGCAGAGAAAACAAAATAAAGAGAAGTATTACGCAAAAATAACACAATACGATCATACGAGAAGATAACAGAATAGTGACTAGTAAAACGTAGTACAATCTGTATCACGTACGTACTCGAGGCAAAGGCCAAAAACACCACGCTATTCTCGCTCACATTTCGAATAAATAAGCACTACCTCGGACACATCATTAGTTATACCGTCACGCACAACCGCCGACCGAAAATAACTTCTACCTACCAAAACATACGACTCAATACGCTTTACCCACCGACGTTTTAAGACAATTGAAAATATTCATGCGAGTAATTTTTCAGCGGTCGAGTGTTAACGATATATTTTTTTATTTATGCACGTATTTATTTCTTTTTCGAAATGACTGAATGATATATGTTTAATGAAAAATTGAATTGTCAGATTTTTGAGATATATTGATGTCAAGAACGAGATTGAGTTGTATTCTGCGTGAATAATCCGATGTTGTTACTTTATAATTTACGAGATCGCAAACATTTTCTCAGTTCATTTATTTATTTATTTTGTATTAAGAAACGATGCACTTGAAGTGATATAATTTGTCTGTAGGAGTGATGCCAAAAGTGGGTGTTGAAGAAGCGAGGTTCGCTACGCTTCTTTGTTTTTGCTACAAGATCTAGGGCGTAGACTTTCAAGACTCTTAAGAAATCTTCACAAAATAAGCTTGTTTTTATAACTTGTAGATATTTTAAGCCCTCTTCGCGACTTTTTACGTCGATACTCGAGACCAAGGACTCGATAGGTTATTTTTCTGACGTTACACAATTTCTACAATCCAGTTAAGAGCGTACTAACAAATCGTCACTAAACGCTAGGGCTACAACAGCAGAACTATTTGTCACGCAGATACGATCTGCGTCTGTACGGTAGCTGACGGCAGACATTGACTGAATGATCTTGAACAGTATTTATATCTGCCGTTTGTACGTCGAGTCCATTTGTGAACACCGGTCTGATGCGTCTGACGAGATGTTAAATAATATAACATTCGAATGCATTAAATGTTTCAGTAAGATGCCCTGAGATTAGTTCATTGAAGTTTTGAAAGGCAGTTTTCCTAGAAATTACATGAAATGTGCAAAAGAAGCTGAAGGCTCAGGCTTCTCAGGGCTGAAACTCTAGTTACATTTGAGGGTGTCCTTTAATCAATCTGCTTTGCCTTTTGAAGCCATTCCAGCAGAATACCAAAATTTTTTCAACACGAAACTCTATGACCAGTGTGTGTTGCCAGTCATGACTTATGGCTCTGAGACGTGGTCGCTCACAATGGACCTCATCAGAAAGCTAACAGTCACCCAAAGGGCAATAGAGAGGGCTATGCTCGGAGTTTCCTTGCGAGATCGAATCAGAAATGTAAAGATCCAAAAGAGAACAAGGGTTACCGACACAGCCCGAAGAATTGCTAAAATTAAATGACAGTGGGCAGGGCTGATAGGGGCGGAAACATTCTGGATTGGTGACTGCGACCCGGAAGAAGTTGCGTTGGAAAGCCTCCCACTAGGTGGACCGATGACCTGGTGAAGGTTGCGGGGATCCGCTGGACACGAGACGCATTGGACCAGTCAATGTGGCGACTCTTTGAGGAGGCCTTTTCCAGCAGTGGACGTCTTTAGGCTGATATAATGATGATTTAGTGTTACCTGACCCAGTGTTTGTGTGTATATAAGTGAAGCTTGCAACTTCACTTCCCGGCGATGATGATGACCAGTACTTTACATGGAGCAACTTCCACAACCAAGTACTGGATAACATGATATCCCTTAACAAGACATTCCTTCAATTCAGAACTTAGGGCTACTAGTGCAGCAGTTTAGATAAACTTCCATAAATTAATTAACACAACACTACCAACACTGTTAATCAAACTACTCCTAAAATTGAACACTGAGTTCGTGTTCACATGACGCTGCATTATCGCAATTTAAGCAGATACAACTGTTCTTTTTTTATGATTTGTATTCTTTATTCAAATGAACAACTGCCACAATCTACCCCATTGGTGTTCTGACGTCTCATTTTGCGTCACGGCCCATTACTCTAACCACTGCGCAATGACACCAGCGCTTGCAAATTACCCCCTCGCACCCAGCTAGAACAAATGAGACAAAATTGAGCGTATTAAGTATGGGTTTACACGACACTGCGGTTCAGTGGACAAGGAAATTAGCCATTTCTATGGACTTTATTTTTACCTCTATATATTTACAGGTTGTACGCAGTTTTTTACGACCGTTTCCTAATTCATACTCTTGAGTGTTTCTTCTTCTTTATGAGTGATCTTACTCATTGTCCCTTCAAACGTAATTTGAAATTGTTATCCATCTTTTGTATTTGACATCATTATACATTAAAAAAATCATTGACAATAAGACAAACAGTCAATAAAAAAATCATAAAGTGCAGTTTAAACAATGACATTAAGTAATATGTGCCATTAACGCTGAAGTTTAACTAACTTTTGTAGGAAAGGTTTCTAGGAATGTTTTCAGTTTTTGTTGGATATTCAAGAGAAAATCTTCTTTGTACCAGTACATTAATTGTGTTCATTAAAAGGATTTTCTAATTTGTACTATCCCTCACTACATTTGCAGGACCTCATTACAGTGGCGGTTGCCCAGTCTGATCCCAAACTAAACATGATTGATGACATGCATTTCATGCCCCGACACTAAACAGGTAATTGAATGGCACACTCAAATTAAGTCATTTTGTCACTCCACGGTATAATAGAACGATTATATTAAATATGCTGTAATATTAATGTTCGCAATATGTTTTGCGAATTTGTCTGTGATGCCAGATGCGAATACTCTACTAACGATAATTGTAAAACATTCGTGACCATTTTAATGGATAACTGTAAATGAGCACCAGTTGTTTATTGCCGCTTACACTGTAAAAATAGCTTTAGGTATGTTAACTTGGTGTTTGTAAATACCAATTGCTAATTTGGCTCAATGGATTAGTTGAGCGAAGGAAAAACGTTGAAGTTCAATAAGTTCACGCTCGCATTCGCTATTAGAACCCAAACCACAGTCGAGAGAACTCTTATTATCCACAAAAGTGTTAATTTCCAATTTAAGAACCATTGTTCAATTAAGAAATGTGTAAAAATCTCTAATAGCACCGTGAATAACACTTCAGTGTAACAAATATTTAAAAACCATTAAAACGTGTTAATTAAACATGAAAGGCGTAATTACAAAGAGTGTTCATTAAAGTCCAATACAAATATGAAAGTGGCAAACAAATTGGTTGAAAATCTAACCAGCAGTGTCGGCAAACCAAATTGGTTATAATTTCTGAAAACGAACCGTAGAAAAACAAATATCGTAGTTGCCTATATACAGAAGCAATATAGATAATTTCGTAAATTGATACCCAGTTTAATTATATTCCTGCCTCTTGGTAAATAAAATACCGCATAAGGACCTCTAATAAATGTCTGAACGATCAAAGAGAACAGCGTTCCGCGTATGTAAATAAAAACTGTAGAAATGTGATTAATAGTCCCGTTTTCCTTAAATAAATAATATTTGAATAAATTAAGTAGGGAGAGCCACGTCCGCTCTGTGCGACTTCGCGCGACCAAATGACAAATGGACGTCTTTTGAACGTACAGCGGAAATTATCTGCCCAACGGAGCGTCGCTGAGCGCGCCTGTACTAATTACTAGACTGTTTGATTTGATCTTATTTATCTGTGGAATTTTTTACTTTAATGCTATGTTATAAAGTTTAAAGTTGAATGTGGGATTTTGCTTATTATTGACACAAAATGTACTTAGAAAGTAAAATTATACGCGGTCGAACGTCAAGGTGTGACCATCCGATACTAATTGCGAGGGTTGGGACCCATCGCCTTTGCCCGGAATATTTGTGTGCCGTTAAGAGGCATCTTTATAGTGTTCGAAATCATGGCATGAAAACGTTTTAAAAATAGCACAGCATAATTAATTTTTGTGAGATCGAGAAGAAGCGACGCTATACATCACTTGATGTTTTGCTTTTTTATTTCTTCATTGAGTGTTGAATATAACGTCTTTGGTGTGCAATTCACAAAGAGAAATATTATTCAGGTTAAGAATATTATTTTAATACAAAATTATTATTGAGATAAGCTAAAACAGCTAATTATTTGTTATTGAATTACACGAGCCCGATTAAAAAACAAGAGGCGTGCAAAACTTAGCAAATACTAACGAGGAAGGAAAACATTCCAATATTTATTTTAGATTAAATCGGGTCTGCAATTTATAAATAACTTGTTAAAAAGGTCTTAATAATTAAAACTTAAAAACGTCACACTTAGCACCAGCAGTACAACCGCGCACAAAGCCCGTTAAAAATAAAATTAACCAATAAGGTCTTATTGGAAATCGACTAATTAATCGAATGAGATAAATTTAATAGTCGATTAAACACAGTAGCTATGTGAATTGATCGCACAATAAAGTGAACAGGGAAAGGCACTTTTTCAGTCGACTAATTACGTCTGAGCTACTTGAACAGTTGAACTCGAGTCATTTTTCAGAATGAAAAAGAAAAAAAAGAGAGTGGAGTGACAAATCACGTAATTGCGGACGCAAGGAGAGATATATGGCGTGGTTTGTTCTAAATGCGCCCGCGCGGGTTCGGGTGACACCACGTCTATATATTACAGGGGCGCCCGAAGCAATTAGAAGGCGGGCGACGGGACGGCACCTGTTGTGAATACCCATTTGAAAAATATTTTTCAACTAAATTCATGGAATACTGAAAAGTGCAAACATTTCAGCTTTCATTCCAACGTACATTTTAACAGATTCCATTTAATTTTATAGTGAACATCGAAACTTCCTGAATGTAAAAATAAATGAAAATTTATTCAGGCTACATTAAGAAGACGCAATACATTCTAATGATGTTTGCAGTTCCATAAAAGTCGAACAAAGAAGTCATATATCGCTCGCTATGTGAAACCATTTAAATATTTTCCAGTCGCGGTACTTTCAGTTGAAGTAATTGAATGTATTGCCGGCAAAGATCACAAGAAGATATCCACAACAAAAATCCTGAAGACGAAATCAATTGAATTGATTGACACATGTTCGTACTACGTTTTGCATACAAGCACTTCAAGAACTGTGCTTTCATCATAAAGTTTACAAATCGGAAGCCATTCATAGAGACTTTTCAAAGACTACGTTTAGAACGCCATACTCTTTAGGCTGATACCTCAAGTGCGCGGCAGCGACGCGGCAAACGCCACACGTACATAGAAAGCGGAACAAGTGAGGTGCAACTCTCCAATCCACTGCATCTCTCCTCCAAAGGTAGACTCGAATACCAGCCTTTGAGTTCTTTGCAAACTTTAATTGCACCACACTCTTATAAACATAGTAATAAGGTTCAAATTCGTCATCAAAAGCAATTAGTCTCGTAATTCTCGTAAATAACTTGAGAGGTGAGAGACATAAATCTTTTGGTTTCAGCCCCTCGACTCGTGTTTTATTTAGGGATAGCTGAAAATGCTTAGCTTTTTATGCTGCGGTATTGCGGCATCGACGGCGGTTTTTATGTGTTTATTGGTGCCTATAATTCTTTGATGCCGTTTCTTGTGATTGAATTGAGTTGTAAAGACCTTTGGGGTACGTCAATTAAACAAGTGAGTGAATAAGCCTCTCGAAATGGCGGTATAATAAAACTAATGTGACCTACTCTAGTATTTTAAACGGATAATTGGAAATTAAATTTGTGTGAGAAGAAAAGGAACAGAGTGGAGTATATGGGCAAAGGAAAAAATTGAAAACCGAAGCTATCGAATAAAACAAAAAAGATCAAAAGCGATAATATCAAAATTTAAAAAGGTAAAACAAAACAGTTGTCCGCAGCAGCGTACAGCCAAAAGTGCGACGAGGCACAAAAACGAATAAGATATTATCTTCACAATATGGCGACGACGAGTCGAAAGCTTTTTGCCTGGAAAGAAAAAAATCTCGATCAATATTCGAGGGGAAGGGGGGCCTTTCGCATAATTGGTTGACTGGATATATTTATGCTGCTGATATCGGAATCGGGCCGGCCACGATAAAGACAGGTTGCTATATACAGGCTGCGAGTAACAAAACATTTGGGAGCCCTTACTATTTTTATGGAAGTCCAAACAAGGGTCATGTAATTTACGTTTTGGTCTCACTTTGCTCGAACTTCGCCCGTGTGGTTGTCCTTATTGGTCGTGTGTATATAGGAGTCGACCCACTCGATTCCAATAAAAACAGATGATAATCCATAGTTGGTAAGGTAGATAAAAGTCCTTGTCCCGGAACATACTTCTATTGTAAATATGCCATTTGCAACACCTCATTTGACTAATTAATACCTGCCTGTTCTCCACTAGTTCATACATCAATCCATTGGCAGATGCCTAATTAGCTTAGCGTTTAAAAGCCTATGCCCAGAAACCTACCAATCTAGTAATTGACAGCTTCTGTATACGCTTTACTGAGGGAACCTGCTTCTGGGCACTAGTAATATACTCCAATAACAACAATATAACAGTATTGATCAGCACAGTTGTTTAAAATCGTATTATGATTTTGAATGGATTCCGTCTTTGCCCAAGATATTTTCGATTACATTTAAGTAATGCTTGAAGAAAAGAACGGCACACATCTCTCTCTCTTTACTTTTGTGGCTCAGCAGTAGGTGAAATCAGGCTACAGAAAATTATGATGTGATGAAATAACAAGTCATGAAGTTCAAGTTTTAACAAATCAAACCGACTAAGTAAGTATAAATTCTGATTGGACCTTGTATGAACTACAAGAATGATTCTAGAGAAAAAGAAAGCTGAAATGAACAAATCAAGAACTCATAAATGATACAAGCTGGAAGAGAATTCAAACTTTTCACTGAACTTACAAATAGACAAAAACATATTAAATGCTTTGAAAAGGATAAAGAAAGCATAAGATAGAAAAAGCTAATTAATAGCTTGTGACTAGAAAAGTTACAAATCTATGAAAAAGAAACGAAGACAATTTCTGCAACGGTTCACAAAACACGACAGTACAGAAAGTTATAAAAACTGCAAAAAAATTGTGTACTGAATGTTCAATGATTGCGATCTACAAAAAATATTCCTATTTTCAGCAGACAAATTTGTAGTTGATCATTTTCCTATGAACTCAAAAGGAAATTATTTTTACTTTATGAAAACTGAAAATGTATTCAAAGTTTTACGGCTTTTTGGAATTTTGATATAATAACTGTTGACCGATTTACGAAAATGTCCACGACAACGCTTTTCGTAGCAATTTAATTTGGTCGTTTACATCGTTTTCCGCATTTTTCTCGAATGTTACTCGTACTCGTAATCCTGTTTTGAATTGGAATATTAAGTTTTCCCTACATTTATAAAGCTATAGTTTGTGACCTAACAATATAATACTAAAGCATACATCATCTAATTTGTATATTCATACCATCTATCAAAAACCATACAACACAAAGACAACGATATTCAACGGAACATTTAGAGCCGAAATTCGCTTGACATGGCTCCAAACATACGCAAACAACCGCATATTGGTTCAAGCTCTCACGTGAACTGAAATCGTTGGGCCAAGGAAATATTTGTCTTGGCTCTGCATATTCACTATATCCGTAATTATTGAACCGTTGCAAGCGTGGTATTGGCTAGACTGGGCAAATATTGGCAGTCTGGATCCAAAAGCGGGAGAATATTTTCAGAGTTTTTATCCAAGAAGTATTAGCTAGGCTGCCAATATTTTTGTGGCTTTTGAACTGTGATTGATACTATATCTATTTATCTATACAAATATTATAAAGCTGAAGATTTTGTTTGTTTATTTGAACGCGCTAATCTCAGGAACTGCTGGTTGGAATTGAAAAAATCCATTCTCATTTGTGTTGGATAGTCCATTTAATGGGGAAGGTTATAGGCTATATAACATCACGCTACGACCAATAGGAGCGGAGCATACATGAAAAATGTTGCAAAAACGGGCAAATAATATTCCTTTTTGATAGCTTCCGTTGCGTGCGCTACGGAAGCGGTTAAAGTTACGCAACTCTCATGTATGTAGGGTAGGTCGGATAGAGTAGGTATGTAGCCAGTTGACGGGAGCGAAGCCGCGTGGGACAGCTAGTATTAACTATAGGTCCGTTGCCCGGCATTTAACTCACGAGCTCAAACACGAGAGACGTGGTCTTAGCCACTGGGCCACCTCAATATTTTGATTCTAAGTCTTATTATTTTATGAATGAGCTATTACTAAAACTATATCTACGAGACTGAGTGCAGAACATTTAATTTCAGACTTCATTTCAGCTCTGTGCATCTCACGAATACCAACTAAAAGAAAGTGGAGCTCAAACTTCCATTCAAACTCATATCTAGGTACACTGAACTTTACCTTTGTAATAATCTAGTTCTCCTGATTCGGTATTTAAATGAACTTTAGCAATCCAGTTTCCACCTACGCTTTTAACTTGAAACCAAATTGTTTGTAACATTCTAACCTTTCAGACATATCTGTAAGCTAAGCTAGTCAGCTCAACTAACCTTGTGTTATCTCTTGTTATCCATCCACTTTCATTAACATTCATTCATCATTTGTACAGACAGGGCTCATTGCACGAACTAAAAGTTTTCTATTGAACTTGCAGGATATATGAAGCAGTTGTTTACACGTGATGACTACCTTTCGCCTAGCATATTGACGTAACTTTGTTTTTGTCGTCTTCTACAAATTATACTTTGGAGAGTGTAGGCGAGAGCGCCACGATCTATCTCCGTTTCAGTTCAGGGCTACCAGATGCTGGTATTGCTGACACCGCCTTCCGCACTTGGTTGATATCCCCCAACTAGTTGTGCTTTTCTCTTCATCCCCACATTTTTTATGCACACAGGTAACGTGTGGAACTCTCTGCGTCTGCCTTTTCTACAATCTATATCTTTCAAATCTAAAGTAAACAGGTATCGTAAGGTCACAATCGAATCATCGAAACCTCATCCATCACTTGACATCAGGTGAGATCGAGGTCAATTATAGCTGGTACATCATTAAACAAATCTGCCTCCTACATCCTGGTAAGAAAACGGGGCCTAAACCTAACACTACAATATTCTAGATTGGCAAAACAGTCCAGATATTTTTAGATTTTTTAAGAAAACAAAACCTCAAAATCGAATCTCAATTGTTAGTCTATGACGTCACACACGCGCGCACGTGTTACTCAAGAAATTTTCAAGTTACCCAAGTAATTAGGAGAACAAAGGGTAGCGCTCACCCGAGCCCTACATTAAAGTGCCGCGTACAGCAAACAAATTAAACGCAATATACAGTGTTAACTGTGAAGACGCACCGAAGTGTGTGCTTCTACTTATAATCTTCGTTCAAAGACTGCGGCAGCCACAGCATTTTTGTGTACTTAAACGGGAATAAACTTCGATCGGTCTCTTAGTTTCGTTCAACCAAGCATACTCCACGTATATTTTCCCCACAACAACTTAAATAAATATTGTCTACGTGTATTTATTTTGTACTATCTCATTCATGCACTCAATGGTTGCAGCTTTTATCGGCATTGCAACTCCACTCTGAAAGTACTGGTAATTATTTCGTATAGAGCAAAAAGTTGATAAATATTAAAGAAAATTAAGTGCTAGGACAATACCTACAGGCTGTTTACATTTGGAAAGCTGGCAATTACTCACAAAAGTGCAATTTATTAAAAAAAATAATATCATTAAATATCTCTTCGGTCGATTTGATCATTCAATGGACAACTTTGTACCTTTCACTTCCATTCGCTAGTTTGAAGTTCGGTTTCACAAAATTCCTGACTTACCTGCGGACTCTGATTACGGCGGTTAATAATAACGCCACAATTACTACCAAGAGAAGTGCAATTTTGAGCTTGCTACACGCCATTTCTGCGAAACCAATCACGTTGACATCCTTGTCATGTGTTGACCACGGACATCTCATTTCAAAAGTTTTTTTCCTATAGATAATCACTTATCCCAAAGCCATTGTCCTGCCGAAGAACAACACAGTGGGAAAAATATATTTCGATTACCTTACCTTCGCTTCAACTGTAAAAAACAAATTCAATTAGAAAATATGGCTCAGTACTGACTTATTTAAAAATTTTAGAAACGTACCTGCAACATTATCAGTTTATAAATTAAAACAACTCGGTTATACCACTCGTCAGCCGTCAAAACGAGTGATGATAAAAAACGAATAAATAAAATTCAACTTTATAAAACATTCGCAATGCAATATGTTGATAAGTCGATAGTGAGCAAAGCGACGCGGTATCGCGACTACATTAAATTCGCATTAGCTTCCAACTACCGGTTTGTTTAAGACTTATTTTATGCGTTTGACACACTTGAGTTCTGGTTTGAGTCACTGCTGTATTGTAACTCAATGCTAGCACCTCTACTTATGTACGGAACGCGTACCTCGTCAGTTTGACGTTTTACCAAGATTATAATCATTTTTGTGTGCCAATTAAACTTTTGGAAATTACATTTTCTCACCGTCAATGGATTTAACGACATTTAAATGGTCTTTAAAATATTTTTGGAAGCTGTTGCCAGCATTAAAACTAACGATTTTCATAATGCCCCACCATACATAGCTGTATCATTTAATTTCATTAAAATATGTTGATTACTCCCAAAATCGTTATGTTATTCACGCCTATAGGTCCCATCTGTCAGATTTTAGTGAAGTTTAAGTACTTAATTTTAATAAACGAACGATTAAAGTTTAGCGTTTAAGACTAATGGCAACTTTAAACAGCTTTTGTACATTGATTTATAATAATTAAATTCAAAAGCGTTTTTTGTGTCTGCACCTCATTTCAATCATTATAATTTATTTGTTTACTCCCCAGATTACCGTTAAAATGTTTTCAAACACAGAAGTTTACCCTCAGTTACCATAAAAATAAAATTATTAAAAATTAAATTAAAATATTATACCTAGGGGGTGACCATAAGCTCTTAGAGTAAGGTTATTTTGATATCGCGTAAGTGACAGATGTATACAAGTCATATAAATCTGTCCCTTACACACACTCAAAATAAACTTACTCTAAGAGCTTATGGTCACCCCCTGAACTTAAACAACCAGAGATTTTTAAGGAAGCTACACCCGATCTCGAAACGGTAATAAGTGTAGAATTGAACATTCCGAGGCACGAATCTTATCCTCAGTAATATTGCTTGTAATCACAATCCAGCATATTCTAACGTCTTGATCACTATGCTAATGAGGCGGCTACCTACGCGTGAAATAACACCTCTCGATTTGTTATGTACCGAATATAAAATCGATACTATATTTTTCGATACTATCGATTTCACGTCCGACACTGAATTCTTTTTAGAAAAGCTACTAATGGATTATTTTAATCTAAGATTTAGTTTTATTTTATATCGTGCCTACCTTAGTTTGTTTTTGAATGAATAAGGTTGTTTATTTATTTTGTATTTCTGGTTGTCTTATGCCATGTTGACAGATCAAGTGTTCAAAAGCATAAAAATAAAATCTTCGATGATTATTCATGTTTTTGAAAACGGAATTCACAAGACAGTTTAGAATACTGAGATAGAAACTTCATATTACCTGCAGGACCCGCTTGGGTAGTCCGGTCTTCTGGCTGAGCTGTTTGAGGTCCTTGGCGTCCGGGTTGTGATTGATCGCGAAGTAGGACTTCATGGTGCGTAGCTGATGATGCTTGAAGCTGGTGCGCATGCGCTTGGTGCGCGACGACGAGCCCAGCCCGGCTCCGCCGCGGAAGCCCATCTCCAGATACTCAGGGTTCAGATCTGATTGGGCAACGACAGTTACACTGCTAAATGCTGAATTTTTTGTACAAACATTATTTTGTGGGATACAAAAAAAGGTAATGAACGAAAGTATAAAAAGTGGGAAAAATCTATTCGATAATAATTTTATTTTCCAATTATTGAGTTGGGATTACAAAATAAATGAATCATCGATAGTTAAAATGGTTACAGTAATATTCAAACAAAGAACCGTTACACCGAACAAGGATAATGTTAGTACACCAAAATTTATAGCATTAGCAGTAATCACAACAATTATTAAAAAACAAAAAACGAACAACATTAAAGTCGCAAATGCATCGCAGAATTCGCAATAAACAAAATTGCATCTACTTAAGTATCGCGAAAAAAAACCCGATCGACAACTATCAATTTACCAAATTATCGTAATTTGTTTTATATCTGCACATTGCATGATAATGCCAATATTTACATGTTTATATTTAATTATGTTAATTGTTATTGTCTGTATTACGGTCGTAAACGGCTATAAAGATAATAATGTATGTAAAAATATATAAAATATTTACATTTCATAGGCCTTTTTGCGAGAGTTTACGCGTTCAGGACGGGATCCTTATTTGAATTGACTACGTTAATGACAACTATGAGATGTCCTGGATTCTTCGATAATTTTAGCCGCAAAACAGGCAAATTGATCATATTATTATTTTTTTGTAGAATTACGCGTAAATCGCCCGAATTGTTTGTTTTTCATCGAATTGACCTTTTCCTAGTTATCAATAAAAGAGTAGGTCATGAAATAAGGAATCATAATATTATTTGATATTCTGGCTCCAATAATGTCGTATGTGTCGCTCTAGTGAATTCTTAAAAAACCTTAATACATTATCTCGGGATCCTTAAGACAAATACGATTATCACAAAAGTACTGCGAAGTACAATTCCATTAACTGTTACAGTAACGTGTCTAATAGGAAATAAGTAGGAAAATAGAACGAAACGTTCCGTTGAACATATTCCAAGTTCCATTGGCGGCAAATATCAAACAGTAGACGTAAAAAGCAAAGAATCGCCAATCATTAGCGTATCGTGCGCTAGTCCACCATGCTATGACGCAAATCTAGGACGTTTCTAATTTGGAAAATAATATAAGTAACATTCTTTGGTTCTAGCTCTGTTACAGCTTTTGATAGTAGCCGTACAAATGAGTTTTCAGTGACATTTAGTGTGTCTCCAGTTTGTGAAAGAAAAAACAAATAGTAAAGTACTATTTCTACACCAGAGCCAGCATCTAAATCCGAGTATAGAAATTGAAATCGAAAACGTCCAACAGGTTCAACAAAAACGCAAATGCGAAATTTCAAAAAAATTCAAATCTCGAACTCCAAAGTTCTGAATTTGAATTCGCGCGGTCTTTCAAGTCCGAAACGGGTCCATACGAAATCCGCACGCATGGCAGGCCTACGGTCATAAATCGATCGTAACACGCACGCCGCATTGTTTTCCGTTACAATACGAAGCGTGACGTCCCCGTGACGGAGCCGGCGACTTCGTTTTAACGACCGATAAATGCTGCTAATAAATAAACCGAAACTTACTGCGATGTTTACAGAAACGCTTTGAGATTTGCGACTAAGGGTATCGGACAGCGACTGGAAACCAGACTATCGTGATTTTCGAATAATAACAACGGCATTTCGACGAACGATACTGAAAATCGTAGTGATTGATTGGGAATAACTTAAGTGTGCGCTAACAACACGTTGTTAGTTTTCGAATAATCTTATCCGAGCGAGTTACAATTGAATACGTTTTCGAACGTGTTTCAGCATCGGCGATTGATACAATTTGTTTTTCGTGAAGTTTGATACCGAAGTGACAAGTGACAATTAGTCAAGAATTTCTGTTTACACTACGAAGAACGGTTGCGTAATAACTGTGGAGTATACCACTGTTAAATGTTTAAATGGACTCCGGTATTGATCTTACAATAAATATCCCATTTATTTTAATCTTAGTTCACCAAAATTACCCTGCCTGGAAAAAAAATCCTGTTACTCTTTAAAAATAATAGAGTTACTTTCAAAAAGGAGACTAGTATGTCTACTTTTTTTAATGTAGCTAAAGCTTTCAATCGGATAATATTATTGTCAGAAACACAGAAATAATTGTTTAAATCAACCCATCAAAAACATAAATGTAAGTCCAAAAGTCAAGTTCAATATTAAGAATATGCTTGGTTGTTGACTTTGCCGACAAAAGAGTTGAGATCTAAATAGGTGCCAAGTTCTGTAGATAATCCTGAAATTTACTTATAAGCACACACAACATTTTAAAATAAATTTTAAACACAATATCTTGTTTTTTCTGCTATAAAAATATTTGCTATTTAAAAATATAACTTTAATTTGAACAGTCGAATTAATTACACAAAGCAAACAACTTAGGATAAACTGAAGCTCATGATTTGAATTGGCTGGTTTTCAAAAATGCTATTACCGTTTTAATGTTTTCTCTTTGGTTCGAAGCCCTTGCAGTACAGGTACAGCCCAAGTCTTGATTGAATCGAAGGCTTTCTCGTAGCCAACAAAAGCTAAGCAGAGGGGCAGGTTATACTCTTCGGTCTTCTGTATAAGCTGCCGCAGCATATGTATGTGGTCTACGGTGCTAAAGCCTTTTCGGAATCCGGATTTTTCGGGCAGCTGGAAATCGTCAAACCTGTGCGCGAGACGATTCGTGATGACTCTTGAAAATAATTTGTAGACATGGCTAAGAAGTCAGATGGGACTATAATTCTTCAGTCCGGCATTGTAGCCTTTCTTGAAGAAGAGTACTATCACAACCCTGCAACATGCCTGTGGCGTTTTCTCCTCGAGTATGATAGAATCCAACTGATTCTGAAGGGCCTTAAGTACTTGTTTCCCACCCGCCTTCAGGAGTTTGGCCGTGATTCTGTCATCACCGACATCACACAACGCCTTGTTGTTTTTAAGCTGCTCCAGAACCATCCTAATCTCGTTCAAGCTGAAGTCCAGAATGTCTTCGATGCCTATAGTGTCGGGACAATCTAATTCTTGGGTCATTTGCTAGATTTGCAACGGGTTTACTGGTTGACTTGTACAAATGCCCATAGAACCTCTCGATCTTGGCGGATACGATTCTGTCATCGACGGTCTTCAGTTTCATGAGCTGGCTCTGCCCATAAGTAAGATCCATTTCAAAGGAACCCTTTCCACTCAATAGCCTCTTTAATACGCTTGGTATTAAAGCGTCGCTTTTCAAGGACTAAGAGATTCGTCTATTGATTTGCATGCATCGTCTGAAGAGTTATTTGTCAAATTTGTACAACGGTTCTAGAAGAACTTAAACCCGACCGTATGGACAGTTTCCACGAGCCCATCGTTGGAATCGTCCACGGATCTCCCTAGGCGTTCAAAACGATTCTGGAGTTCGAGCTGAAAGCTTTCGGGCTTTTGGATTTGAATCTGTGATAGTCGGAGCGTAGACATCTTCTGTCGAGACCTTTCCAGCTTATTATTTAAATGCAATATGGCATTTACCATGCAGTGATCAATCCGGGTTTTCACCGCGTTGGAAACAACATGATGAAGTTGCTCTCATTTTTTGTTGCACCATCGGGGTTCGGGCCAGTTCCACTTCCTGTGCTCACGCTTTCTGAAGAAGGAGTTCATCATATAGAGGGCCTAATTTTCCAAAAACTGGGCAGTGGTTGACCCGGGTGGTTCCGACGTCCAACTCTAAATTGCCCCACCTGCATTTCATCGTCGGCTCGTTTGCCCAGTTTCGCGTTGAAGTCCCCCATGACCACGGTGAAGTGAGTTTTTACACCATGCATAGCTCTAGAAATATCCTCATACATGGTCTCTACTTCATCGTCGGGGTGTGCCGGAAATCGGGGCGCACACCTGTACGACTTTCAGCGAATATCTTGAGTATATAACGAATATAAGGCCGTATGCCATGGTCGACACACTCTCAATCTTAACCACGTTATTGACGAAGGACTAATGGACGTTAAACCCGACATCGCCCTGGGGCTGCTGGTAACCACCTCGGAAATAGAGCAGTATACCAGATTTGAGATTTATCGAGTCCTAACCCTCTGTTCGGACTTCAGATAGCCCTACATGCTCAATCCTTCCTTTAGTTCGGTGATCTTCTCGTCGGTCCGGAGTGTATGCGTGTTGTAGTGCGTGCGAGGACCAGTCGTTGTTTTTTATTTGGGTAGCCGGCTCTGGTCTGGGGAATTTTAGCACCCCTTGCCATGCCGTATAGCCGAGGGTAGACAGGCTGCCGGGCACTAGGGGCCATTTCTTAGTTTTGCTATTCATTTTTGAGGGGTTTTGCCATAATCGCCACATTTTACAGATGGATTGCCGACCGTAGCACAACTATATTGTTGCAATGCACAGAGATCGCTGCTGCTTATTTCCTGGTAAGATTCATCAAACCGGTTAAAATCATAACAGTCTTTTTCTAACAGCTTCACCATAGTCGGGTTAAAAGCGAAATTTAATAATAGAAAGTATTCTCCTGTTAAAAGAAAAAGTTTTTGCTATTATAATTTTATTCTCATTAAATTAAATTCGAAAGGCGCGCTAGGTGTTAATAAAAATCGATTGCTTTGAAAATATTTCAAATCGTAAAATCACCGCTTTTTTCTTTGTATACACACAATTACCTATTTGGAGACCAATATTCAACTTTCTAGGTCATCTGGAAGTGGCTTAGGTTTTTACCTATCCATTAGTCATTGACAAAAATAACGATTTTGAGACATTAATATCTCAACAACCGTTTGAACTAAATTTATGAAATTTTGGGTTCTAGTTATGCCAAGGGGTTTTAATACATAAACCCAATTTCGTGTGTTTATGTTAAATAGATTGTGAGTTATGAAGGGGACAAAAGTGGCTCCAAATGAGTCGTGTAATATAACACACATCTGCTGCGTCGCCATTTCCTTCTTTGCTTGAACTTGGCTTGACACGCTACCGCGTGTCTAGTTACGAAATTGTGTTTTTGTAAACTTTATTTTTTTAAAGATTTTTGGAAACTCTGATAAATAACTAGTACCTACATACATAACTACACCCTAGTCAACTTTTATAATAAAACCTTTTTTGCCTTCGTCATATTTCAACTAGACTAAATCAATGAGTAGGTATTAACGAAAATTGAAAAAATAAATCTCAATATTTTTATAAAAATACACCATAACTTTAACATTTTTTCCAACAAAAATTAAATTACAAGAAGCATTTAAGCTTAAAAATATTTTTTACTAAGTAATTTAATTACTTGAGCATGAAGCGAAGCACGTTTCGAGTAATACCACTCAATATTGTAATTCTAAGAGAATTGCTCATACAATCGCTGTAACGCTCCGAGTGCTACTGACGGGAATTGGTTTGGTTCAGGCGGTATCACGGGGTTATTTGTTTTTTAGGCTGACGGTTATCATCAGCAAATAACCCGGTTGAAAAACATGACTACCTATTGTCATTTACACTCAAACATCACTTAAGTTCACACTTTAGTACGTATTCTACATTCAAAATTGACTATTTATTTACTTGTTCTTTTAACTGCAAGTGTGCGTTCAAAAGTCGGAACAATTAGCGTGTAAGTAATTATGCGGGGGCCCGTTGGCGCGATATAATGGCCGCGACCGATACGTAAAACGAACCGCATTTTCGAACGTACCGCAGAGAATGCTCGATTTCTTAAAAATTAAATGCAAACTGTTATGGCTCTGGAGTCAAAATAATCTCCTTCGATGTCCAAATAAAATTATTTTTTTACGAAGCCTTGTTATGTGGCAGATATTTTAATTTTCCTTTTGGTTACAAAACCAGCACAGAGGAAAGATACCTAAACGGAGCCAAGATTCCATTGACTCAAAACAAATGTTTATAAAAACATTTAGAAGCGAAGTATTCTTGCCAAAACAGGAACCAAAATCATGACTAAATTTAAATTTCAATACACATAAGAACACACAATTCACACTGATCGTGCGATGCGCGGCGTTGACGCCCGTCCTGTGTTTGTTCGACATGATTTACTCCGCAACCACTGATAACTGCTACCAATAACCTGAGACCTCTCAAAAACTATGTCAACACCCCCCTTCGCCATAAATATGGGTTAATAAGGAAGGCAGGGAAGGTCAAAGTATGCTAGTTGGTTGAACGCAGCCTGAGGCGTTCGTGCTCCAACTTGATGATACGGTCTCCGCAAACAGAAAGTGAGACATGCGATTTTTTTTACGTCTTCAGATGTTAGGGAAACGGTATTATAATTTAAGAACAAAATCTATGCGTGGGATCTTCAGACTTGGGAATGAGATAATTAAAGCGTTGGCTTTCGAACTGAGTGACGTAAGGCAACTTTACATCGGGGATCATTCATAATTCGAAGGCGTTGTGACATTCACATTATTTCGCCCTCGTGTATTTACCTACCTTTCATCATCATCATCATCATCAGCCTATTAATATGTTCCCACTGCTGGGACACAGGCCTCCTCTCCTCTCTCCTCCCTTTATCTTTGCCCATTTATTTATTAAAACTGTATGCACCAGTACAAAGGCGGACTTAATACCTTAGGCATTTTCTACCACTTGACCTTAAGGTAAGTAGTAATCACCAGTTATTCAAAACAAAAGTGTCAGCGGCATCTTTCAAAGCTTCGTGTTGGCGTGTCAAGCTCGAACATGAACAGCAATGTGTCGGGTTAACAATTTGTGCACAAATAATGACGGTTTCATAACCAATCAAACACCACCACTATAATAACCAAAGCAATTTTTAAACCCGAAATATTGTTGGCAATTGCATCCAAAACGACTCACTCATAACACCAAAATAATGGTAAAACTAGAAATAATATAAAAAATAAATTCACCGACGCTGCAATAACTGTAGCGAACACACAAAAAATTCACGCACGAATTAAAACAATAACGATCTCGACACATAAATCTGACCAATCACAAAACGAATCTAGTGATGTACCTTCTGACACGTCAACTATCGATAAACATCGACACAAAACGTCGCGTCTTAAAAGAAGACGTTATTAATAGATTGAGACACAAAATTGTGAAGATAACGCGTGGGCCGAAAAAATCCTAAAAAAAACACCGGGTGGGTTATAAAAAGAATTGTGATATCATAAATCGTACGTACCATTCATGTTTTTAAGGCCGAAAGGAAAAAAAAGGAGATTTCCTTAACGATAACACTTCGTCCGGTGGCCACATTTTTTGTAATAGCAAAAACGAAACGCAGAAGTGGTTGACCGCGGTAATAATGGTAATAGGTATGTTTCTTTATGACAGAATCATTGTTTTTATTAATTTGACTCTGTAGTTATGAAATTGAATAATAAGTTGTGGATTATAAAAATCATTATTATTGTTTTATTTTTTAAATTCTAGTCACCGCTGGTTAAGACCACAAGTTAGTATATTTTAATGTTGGAATCGGAATTGCTTGGGGAGCTGAATTCACAGAGTTACGTAACCTTTGGAACTAATTTGCATTTTTCTGCATCTAATTAGCATTTTATATCCTGAGTCGGAAACTGGTTTGTGAGTTTTAAATAGAGTGAGAAATACTTAGGTGTTGCTTTCGGCAATGAATGTAGATGTAAGGTATACGGTGCCCATTTGAGCATTTAACAAATTCAACTAGTTGTCTTGAAGGACGATACAAAGTAACTACAATATAGACTGATATATCAAATCCACTAAAGCGACGAAAATAACGATAAAAATCACAAATAAAAATTGGCACCGATACATTCCGTATACCAATAATTACCTAACAGATAAACGATTCGGTAAATATACTCACAAATACACCATACTATAAGCCTTACATAACTGACCTTAAAACCTTAAGACTGGCCCTACATCGAGAAAGTCTATACGGAGATAGGAATCTTGTTCACTTAAAGATTTTTTTCGAGTCGTCGACGCGATTAAAAATGTAAAATTATTAAATTCGTCGGCATTATGTGTCGTATCGCATAACCTGGCGACGGGGGGTGCTACCGGGGACACTATATCATGCAACAGAGCAAGTCTCATGTTATTAGTACTTAAAACGTTGGATTTATATCGAAACGATAGATATCAAACGAGCACATTGATACCACGACGAAATATTAAAATGTTTATGAGTTAGTGAGGAGCGCGTTTTAGAAATTTATTTGTTTTTCATTTGTGTCGTTAAGTTTTTACATAATTTTATACGTGGGAGTTATGTAATAATCGTGTGTAACTGAAATTAACCAAGAATATTATTTACGTCAAATTTTTTACGAGTCTCTTTTCGAAATTAGTGAAGGCGAGTTTCCTGAAGTTTTTAAAGCTTTATAATACATGCCTACGTCAAACATTGTCAAAATTATAATGGCAGATTTAAAAACAGGACATATATATTTGTAAAAAAAGACATAAAAGAATGGCTAATTTGTGAATCATTAATAATTTTATGACTTAATTTTATTGTGAAGTTTTATTCATAGCACTAATAAAATTCCATCGACAAAAAATCATCGCTTCACTATAGAACATGGCACCCTACGGGCTAAACAAAAATTTTATGAGCACATTGCTTTTAATGTATCCACGAATGTATTTTTATACGTAGGCATAAATTAACGAAATAAAATTGTTTAATAAAATGAAAATAGAAAAAATATAAGTGAGTGACCGCAATGTGGTAAAACAAAAAAAAAGTTCGCATCCCGTTTTTTTTCTATAAAACAATAAAATAAAGCAAACATTATGAATGAGTTTTTTTTAACAAATATACAGTCTGTACGTTAAATGTGTACTTTTTGTGTCATAAAAAGTTTGATTATTTAATTATGCACAACTTAGCGGCAGTTTTGTGAATTATAATGATATGTGGACGTCTGTATATTTTAGAGATGAGAAACCGGTATTTTTTTTAAATATCAATATTTTTTACAGTTCACGCTCGCTTTCTTTATTAGGTGAGTCAAGTGAGGATAATTAGTGAATGAGTTTGTGGCACGTGTAAGCCGTACTAGGTGTGTGTACCTATTTTACTGTTTAATCATTTCCTGATACACATTAAGAAAAGAAAAATTATGAAAAGTAACCGATTAGATTCAAATCTAAGCAAAATAATAATAAGCTCTTTGTAATCTAGACAAGCCTTAGGCCTTAGAAGTAATTGACGATGAGCAACAATGGTTGTTACTTTAATATACCGACGTCCCCTAAACTTCGTACTACTATACCACTTCATACATACTATGAAACGTATGAAGACATACCCAGGTAATGAAATATAGTAACTAACAAACTTCTCTACTATTCACCAACAATCGATTGCCACAATAGAAGCCACTCAACAAAAAGGCCTAACAACTTGCATTCACCTTTAAAATAAAACAAAAAACTTCAACTCCTCGAACATCTTAGTTTTATACCGAAAATTTCTTAATTCGTCCCTGTGTCCCGGCAATAAATTACCGGTTCAATAATGTTGGTCTTGCCACCGATACAGATGTCCCCGGGGCGATAGCGGCAGGAACAAAATGGACATGGATATCACATTAGGCCAGTGACGGTATACATCATGATGAAAGGTGGTTTTAACCTCTCCATATCCGCGCTCGGATATAGATATTGAAGGTAGCTTCGAGCATTCATACTAATGGTACTGATATTTTTGTTTTTAAGTTTGATTTTAATAAAATATTAAGCAAATTTCTCCTCAAGACGACGGTTTTAATCTTAACTTAGATTTTTTCTTTGAATTTAATGACAGGTAACTTAGTGTTGTGCTGAGCAGTGGAATGACAGGCCGATAACCACTGCTTATAAATGTCGCTACAAATCAACTGATGAAAAATTTAAATATTGAAGTATGTCCAACATGAACAATTGTGTACCGAAACCATGAAGATAACAAGTAAAATACGAACAAAGACACAGTAGTAACCGTTAAATCAAATAACAAATATATTTATATTTACCTTAATCGATTACGGTACACAAATAAATATCGATAAAACCGATTATAAACGGTTAAAGCCGAATTATAATATAATATTTTATTTACATTTTGAATCACTTTTAACATGCCTTTTGCATCCAGGCAAGAAATTGAAATAGGCGAAAGGCTTTCAACACAATATTAGCGTGAAGATTTTAAATAAACTCCGAACGTTCGGAGCGTGAATATAAATAGTAATAAAACATAATAATGTTCCAACAGTATAAATATTGCCGCTGAACAATAAAATTGGATTCATGCTGATCTGGAATTGAAAGAAAAACATAGTTTAATGGGAGTTTCGTAGGACATGAGGCTCGCAGCCTGTCACCTCATGAAACATGATATTTAAGCAGCGCGTAACTATAAATCCATTATAGTTACGCACGACTGAAAACTGTAAAAATACAATAGCCAGTGGTAAAGTTTTATTTGCGTGCCACAATAATATAATAAAAGATTTAAAAATTTATACAAAAAGTTTTGCGCGTCGCAAAGCTTTCTGCTTGCTATAATAAATCTTAATTGAGTGAATGCGTTTGCGTAGGCCCAGCGTCGGACTCCTGACACGTTCTACCTACTATAATGACATACAACGGAATATACCACGAGCCTATTATAAACATATTCATTGTTTATTTAAATGTGCAATAAAATATGATTGTGTCCTTTCAACGCCGAACGGTTTCAATACAATATTTATACATTTAAATCAGATTTTGTTACACTTAGAACTTGCAAATAATACATTCTATTTGTTTTAATGTCACTATTATATTTGATAAAGTGCATTTCAATTGGATTGCTCCTTTCACTGTAGATTGAATTGTTTATTTGTTATTTTATTGCTATATAGAGTTACAGCTTTAAAGTTGGTGCAACTTTAGCTTTTTGCTTCAACACTTTCATATAACTGAATCTATCTAGGCAATGTTACAGAAATAAATTGCTGAGCAAATACACATCAACTTCTGAAGTCTTATATAAAGTGTTTCTGTTCTTTATTGACTGCATAATAAAACGAATTCAATGTTACTGTTTCATTTTCCATCAGAGTACATTAGACATCTATAAAAGCACAAATAAGCACATACTATGAAGCCAACACCTCGTACAGAAGCCATAACAATCGCCAAGAAACTTTTCCTTTTCTAAAATGGAAACCGACCAAACAAACGATCCCGAACTGTCTTTTGTCACGATTAAAAAAAAATAAAGTCACCTCCAAAAGCCGTTTTGTTTCGAGAAATAAAAAATGTAAAAAGTATTTGAACCAACTACCGGCGGTGCTGGAACGCGCCCACCCTATCAACGATCGTGGACGCTACTCGAAATGTCCGATACTTAAAAAAATAAAATAAGAAATGTCACATATTTTGGCGGGAAATAAATCACGGAAGGGACGCTATACAAAATTTATGGCGGTATAACACGGTGCACTCGGTAGAAAAGTTAAGACAAAAGACGAAAAAAGGTGTACATCTTTGATCTGAATGCATGGGTTCCGCAGTCTAACAAAAATAAAGATTTTCTACGAAGCTTTCAGTGAGAATCAACTTTACTTTTTTTTACACAATTTATGTTAAAAAATATTGTGATGTCATTGCCATTACCTAGGTAATACTATTATGTTTTAAACTTCAAACTTCCACTTCAATAATTCTGCGAATGAATCATTCGAAATAAAATTAAAGGTAATCGTATATTTACGGGGCAGACAGAATTTTCGGTATAATTTTTAATAATATTCTGATCAGAAACCATTTCCAGTAATATCAGCTTAAGCCAGATCCATTGCTCATTTTATTCGGAAACACTCGATACACTCCCAGTAATTAATATAATAATCTACATTTAATCGAAGCAGTTATATCGAAAAACATTTTTATTATTTATGGTTAATGGAATTTAATTAATTCGAAGCAGTTTAATAGAAAAATATTTTTCTTTATGGTTCCTGATTTTTTTTTATGAGGTTTTCAACTCTCAAAGTAACCTGGCTTGCAACCTCTTAGTTGACAAGGAACTCTAAAAAGGTGACACCACATGAAGCCAAGCAGATGGGTCCGTATTACCGCTCCCGTTACCGAAGTAGGAAACGAATGTTTTTTTCACCGGTCGCCCGTTAACGCTTTATTTATTGTCACTACTCTCGGATATTTAGGGAAGGTTACCGTAATTATATGACATATTTATCTACGAAGTCCGTTTTTGGTAGGTTGTTAAATAAATTGCTTTATATTTATCTGTTTTGTGTGGTGCCGGCTGATTATCTGGGTACGCTGAAAGACCTGAATTTTAGACATCTGATAAATTTATTATTCAATTATCTATTAACAAATTTACTAAGGACATGGTTTTGACAAACTTGCAGCAAAGCGAGATGAAATTGCTTTTATTAATAAAACTTTGGCTTGTGGTTTATTATAAAAAGTGCGTCGCAAATTAGACCGAAGAGTTTCTTAAGTGGAAATACGGTCGCAGACATCCAACTGAATTTCCTAAGTAAAAAGTCATAATTCGAGTTTTGGCTCTCGCCTATTTCCTCCTCCAATATTGAACCAATTTAAAAGATATTTCATAAACTGAAAAAGAAAGATATATACTGTGGTCCTGTATTTTCCAAAGACCTTACACGTATTTCTTACTACTAGACTGTGTACAAAAAATTTATGTTTCGCTAAAATGAAATCTATTGTCATACACCTAGTTTAGCTATTTCCTTAGAAGCGGTAGCTAACCAAAAGCGGTCCTAGCGAGAGGGTTACCGCTTGTAGTGTGTCCTTGTCTGACGTCTTGCCAGCTCAACTAATCATTGGGTTTAGTAGAAATGGTCGAGAATGTTATATTTTTATTTTTTATGTTATACCAAAACGAACGATTCATAGACTTTGAAACGTATTTCAATATTTTTACAGTTCCTATAATTAATCAATTCGTTGTATTTAAAAAATAATTCATTAATACTGAGTAAAAGTAGTACTTTTAAATGTTTGGGTCTGGTAATACTAAATGTAAGATGGTGGTTTGCGGAGTTTTTGGCAGGCTTTGTTCGATTGATATTCAGCGGCTGTTAATAAATATTATTTTCAAATTGATTCATAGTGGAATAAAATTGGTATAGTTTTGTTTCTCAGCTGTCTACGCAACTGGACCAAATGTGGAATTATTGACCTCCTTTGAGGTATATTTAGCTGCCGGTATTTCAAAGCATCACCTGGAAACTGCAGAATCATCTCACGCCTCTCCTTCATGAGTTTGAGAGTAGGATCAGAGAGCTTTTTGTTCCTATCTATACGATGGGTCTTGAAGAACGAGACTTGAGATTTAAGGATTATCGAGATCGTAAACTGCTCAATTCCTCTTCGAGTTCGATGATCTTTTCGTCGGTCCGGAGTGTGCGCGTGTTGTACGTTGCCAGGTCCAGTCGTCGGTATTTGTTGGGTTAGCCGGATCTCGTCCGGGATTCTTAGCAGCCCTTGCCATACCGTATTCTCGACCGCTACCGTTGTCGACGGTAGGCAGGCTGCTGGACACTCGAGGCTATGTTTTATTTGTGCTATTCATGGGGAGTGCTTTGCAGGCGGGTTGGCGATCGCAGTATTGTTGTTACAAATGCACTGAGAACGCTGCTGCCCATTCTCTGATTTTTACCTTAGTCGCCTCTTACGACACCCACGGGAAAACATAGGATGGTAAAATTCTTGACGCCCGACACCATACGGTAAGTGATGTAGATTCCAAAAATATACCCACAATTTTGTTTTTTTTACAATAAATTAGGTTGGTTTAGGTAGCGTGGTTAGGTAGCATAAATATATCAGGAAACTTACACTATCGTTTTTACAATCAATTTGTCCCGTGTTCTGTTTGGTCATGGTTACCTCATTAGAAAGAGACACACTACCAACGGGAGACCTCTCGCGCGGACCGGTTTTTGCGCCATAGTGCACAGTCTAGTAAGAAGTATAAGGTCTTTGGTATTTTCCTTTTTTCGAAGTTGTCAAATATGTTCACTAGGTCTCTATTGACAGCGCAATTTTGAGCATCTTTTGAGGGTTCTAGTACTTCTAAAGATAATGTATCATCAAAAATCTTTTTATTTCAGTTTATGGAATATCTTTTAAATTAGTCCAACATTGAAGGAGGAAATAAGCGAGAGCCAAACCTCGAATTAAGACTTTTTACTTAGGCAATTCAGTCGGATGTCTACAACCGCATTTCCTCATAAACTACGCTTGCTAAAAATCTGTTAATTTTGTAAATAAACGTGCAAGTATATCAATTAATCCTCTCTTTGGTTTCAATGTTATGTCCTTCTTGTATTCAATAAGGTTACCGTATATATTATTACGTGGGGCTCCCTGTGCTTATAACATAAGGGGCTGCCGACGGATTGGCAAACCGTTGGCTGCGCACTCAGTATGCGCAGTGGGCACTTCTAACTTTCTAAAAGCCTATTCAAATGACAGATCAATAAATCCGGAACCAAATATCATGGTTATCGTGTGTGATTGGTTGATCAAACATTTAACTTATAATTATAGCAGTTAACGTGATGTCTAACTGTGGATTTAGCGACTAAAGTTCTTGTTAATCCTGTTCTATTTTGATTGAACTTCCAATTAATCATTTCCATAGGATTTACCCGCTTTCATGTTGATGCGAGTAAGTAATTTTTTGTTAAATAATTATAAGCCGTCTTAGTCTTGTACTCCTAGTTAAACGCTCAAGGCCAATCTACGTTAAGAAACTACTTAGATAATTCAAGGAATCGATTGTCTCACGATTATGACTAAATATAAACCTATCTGTGTATAATACCTAAATATCTGGGTTTAAAACCGCCCGGTTGAGGATACGGATTAAGAAACTTAAAAGAGTGAATCATTTCAATACAATATTATAGGTACTGGCTGGATTATTTCCGAGCAGAAATTCGGTAGTATCGTGTAATTCTTTTTTTATATAAATAACTACGTCGTCGAAGAAGTTAGTTTTATTAAAACATTTTTCTAAATAATACGGCTACTGTATGAAGATATTTTGTATGAGTTTTCAGCTTACATCTAACATAAGCAAGTTATTGTTTGAGCTAGAAGTTAAGCGTAAACACTGAACTTTCAACGCTTTTTCCTCCCTATTCTTTCTTTTAGGAATCAAGTACGCTGTTCCGGATTTTATGGAGAACAGTGCCCGGATTTGATTCAAACCGAAACTGTTGGAAAATTAAATCTTTGGTGCAGCGAATAAACTTTTCATGCCCACTTCTGATGTAATTTAAAGTAAAAATATACAGGTAAATAATTATAAAAATACAATGGTAGGCTTTTTTAGTTTGATAGTCTGTATTCTAGTCTACCATTATATATAGGATTTCTATAACTATCTTACCGAGCGATCATAGCTATCGATCGGTAACTCATAGAAATCGGATGTTGAAACTAATCCCGCATAGACCTGTTCGCGTTTCTTATGTGTGTTCGCTACTACAGATCGTTGATAGCATTCGTTGCGTGGGTGTGTCGAGTTTAGTCGCCTCCTTCGGTGTCAATACGGTGGAGACACCGCCGCTTATAATGCGCGACGACGAATTTATTACTTACAGGGACCTTACTTGAGGGAGCCGACACGGGGTTGCGATTGGCGTACTGGCAAGAATATGGGGTAACGTTGACTAGTATTAGAGATATCGGAGTTAGTTAGTACGAGTAGAGTGATGCATTGATTTTTTTTTTTGTATTAATCTTATACATAAGATCTTCAATGTAGGCCAACAAAATATACTGATCAAGTGAAAAACTTGTCGTCCGCTAAATTATATACGGTCGTAAGGGCCGAAACTGCGTTAAGCGGCAGCCCGCGACGGGCACCCGTCGCATGTTTACGCTCGTAGACACGGATTAATCATGTACGCAGTGTTGCTAGTTAAATTTTAACGGTGTACATATAGAGGTGTGTCGATGGATCACTTAATATTATATTAGAAAGCAAAATTACGACTAGCAAAAAACTGCAACTGTTGCAAATGGCGAGACCCGCGCATGGATGCCCGCGTGGGTCTCCGCGACGAAACACTTTTGTATGGACCCGCGCGGGCGTCTGTTTACAGAGTTTCAGCCCTTAGGGACGCGCTAGACAGAGACTGGAGACAGACCATCCGCTCTAGATGCAACCCTGATGCTGACCACGATCCTCAAACCTACCGACCGACCGACCAAGAGAAACAAGTGCTTCAATACCTATGCACTTACTCCGTTTGCAGACTAAGAGCTTAGTCAAGTTAGTTAGCTAAGCTAAGCTAAGTTTGAGCTTAGTGCACATACCAGGGTTGGGCACTAATTGAAATACAAATGTTACGTAGTTGGTATTTGTAATTCAATTACTTCTTAAAAATGCAATTTGTAATTGGTATTTGAAATACCTCACTCTAAGGTAGTATTTTGAAACCTGGTTTCAAAATACAAACTGAAACCTGGCGTTCCGCAGAAAATAGCGTTGAATAGCTTTCGTAAGCAAAATGGCGACCGCGTATGTCAAATTGTAAAGTCTCTTGTCAATTGTCATTTTTATTTCAAACGGTTATTTTCACGAATCTTCTGGGTATTAATTAATTTTATTAGTATGAATGTCACGGTGGATGATCGCCTGTATTTTGTAATTTGTATGTTGTATTTTATATTTCAAATACACGACTTACAAATATTTTGTATATCGTATTTCAAATACATGCGAGATAGTATTTTGTAATTTGTATTTTAACTAAAGCAAAGCATGTATTTTAGTCAGCTCTGCGCATAGCTATATATTTCTTCATACTTGTTACATACACCAGTACAAAAAATTACCTTAGCTATGCACACTAAGCTTAAAGTATCTAAGCTCTTGGTCTGCAACCGCCTTTAATTTTTAGGGTTCCGTACCCAAAGTATAAAAACCCTATTACTAAGACTCCACAGTCCGTCTGTCTTTCTGTCTGTCCACCAGGCTGTATCTCATAAACCGTGATAGGCAGACAGTTGAAATTTTCAAGATGATGTATTTCTGTTGCCGCTATAACAACAAATACTAAAAACAAAATAAAATAAAGATATAAGTGGGCCATTTTTTACGATAATGGTACGGAACCATTCGTGCGCGAGTCCGACTCACACTTGGCCGGTTTTTCTAGTTGACGTTGATATTTTTATTTGTAAATACGTTTTTATATCGTGATACTTTGTCAGTGTCAATCAATCATCTCGGAATTAATTCTTAGAACATAAATGACATCAGCTAATGATTTACGTCTAGACCTCACGGTGAAGACATAATAAATGAGCTTGTAAGCATATATTTACTGAGCCACTAGAGTTTAATATAAAAACGTCTATGAACGGTCATTGACCTAGTTTGTAAACAGTGTTGTCTTTCAAAAACGTACTCAATTTGACCTGTACAAAAACTTATTTTATCAAATAGTCATAACCACAGATGATCATTTAATGTTCATATATTATAGGAATGTAAAACAAATGTTTTGTAAACCAATCCTGTAGTTTACATAACAGTGAATTTGTATGCATCATTTAATAAATGACTAAACATCTCATCGTAATGACCCGGATTCAAAGCTCTAAACTTCGAACTTTTTAATAAGAGGCTGAATGAAAATGAGAAGAGATGAAAATTATGCTTCAGTCATTTACTCAATAATTAATTATATTTTTTTTATTATTCTTTCTAGTATATTAAATACTACGACTTATCCGCAATCTCAAGCACAAGAGGTCTTAAGCACAGGACCAACACGACATTTATATTAGAGTCAAAGAAGTTGGACGTAAGTCCCTTCCTACACTCAAACTCTTCAGATTAATAATACTTTACTGCAACAAAGCTCGAATTTAACATTGCTTGAGGGAAAATTGACTTGTGTAACGTTAGCATTTTCGCTCGAATTTCCCTACATTAGAGATTTGTCGCCAAAATGTGTTTGCTCCTTGAAATTGACTGTTTTATCGGCCTTTTGAAACATCAAGACTGTAAACAGTTGCATAAACGTTTGCGCCAACGCCGCCAATCCAACATTGGTGCACTACGCTAAAGCGCCAACGTTCCAACGTCCTGTGCCGTCACGTCTTAGTACGTGCCTATTCTATGTCCCTATTCTGGTCCGGCTGGGTGCCTTGAGAACTACGATCGGATAAGACTCGCTCGCCGAGAAGCTGCGGCGATCGAACGATAGTGTTTTAGAATTGTTTATAGTAAACGTCTTATGTTTTCGGAATAACGATGAAATTTTAATTGGTTTACTGTCGAAGCGTCAAAGTATGAGTGGTGGAATATGGCCACTGACTCTCTTTTGTTTGTGACAGTTGTTAGATTACCCTCAGCGTAGTAAACGCTAGTGCCCATATTGAAGGCAATAATTAATAATACGATAATAATATGTCACCGCCCGGGTGAATCGATCCGCCACATTATCTCTGGTTGTTCTCGGTTAGCTAACTTGCATAGGCACAACCTTGTAGCCAGGATTATCCATCAGCAACTTGCTCTGAAATACACTCTTGTGGCATCGGAGGTACCGTACTACAGGTGCCCGACCCAGTTTTCGAAAATGGCAATATCACATTATACTGGGACCGGTCCATCATCACTGTCAGGACCATTGTAGCCAATAAGCCTGATATTGTGGTGGTGGACCGTATCGAGAGGCGTGCAATGATTGTTGACATTACCGTCCCGCATGACGCGAACCTCGTGAAAGCCGAGAAAGATAAACAAATCATGAATCTTGACTTGGACTCGCGAGGTTGTCGACATATGGGATGTGGACTCAGCGATCATTGTACCGATAGTCGTGTCAGGCAATACCTTAATAGCCACGAGCCTCGACTAACACCTTAGGGGCTCTCGTTAAGCGGCTAGGTCTAGGGGCCTGATCCAGAAAGCAGTACTGCTGGACACGGCTCGTATTGTACTGCCGGTAGCTTGGACCCTGTTCCCGACACCGGTGGGCCTCTATTTTTAAATGTTTTTTAAATTTGTTTTTTATTTAAGAAAAATTTAAAAATGTAAACATTAAGAAAATAAATTAAATAAAGGAAATAATAATTTGATAATAATTAAAATTACTATAATAATAAAAAGAAAGTCTAGGCGTCGAAAACGCTAGTGCCCGGTTGGTGCTCCCGATTACATTGGACTCGAAATGTGGCTGTACTTAATATAGGTGCACCTCTACCTTACTCTGCGGGAAGGGTTATGTTATGCTGTGTTAAAAAACGCATTAATATTGTGGAATTTGTTCCTAGAAGTTATTATGAATATCTAAGTGGGGTTCCCATTCAACAAACGTGATTTTTTTGCCGTTTTTTTGCGATAATGGTACGGAACTCTTCGTGCGCGGGTCCGACTCGCACTTGCCCGTTTTTTTACTATTTCTGTCTTTGTGCAACTATGGGTTCTTTTTAGTTGTTTCTTTTAGACTACATTGACTGCCTACATCATTGGGTTAATTTTTATTAGCAAGGGAAAATAGTATTTACGAATTTTACACGAGAATTTAACTCTATTTATTCCACTCGATATTTACCGTCGAAAACTATTAATTAAATATTTATAGCATACCTCGTCACTCGATTTAAAGCTTTACAAGTTGATATTAGTGATCGAAGCGTTACATTTACAAATAAATATTATTCAACCAATTATTTATCGGCAATTACCCAAAAACAAAGGAACTCCAGTTTTGCATCGAAATAAAATTGCATAAATTGGTTCATTTCGCGTGGAAATGAAAATTTACAAATAGTATGTGACACAAAGTGTTCTTTTCAAGAACTGATTAATTGTTATAAATGATGATAATTTACTGCTCCGTTACTCGCATTGTATCTATGAAAATTGTGAATTCGTTAGGAGATAAAATTAAGTGGACAAAATATATAATTATATAAACAAATGGCTTGCCGACTACAAGCTCGATACCGAAAATTATGAATGAAAATATAGTACAAAATGGATGATTGTTGCGCAAGAATTGCCCAAGATTTTCGTCGTTCCTTATCTGAGCTTGAGCGCAAACCATGTCGAAATATTCTCGTCCGTAATTTTGAGCAATGTGCTTCATACGTGGCGTGGTGATATACCAGCAAGGCACACGTGCCACGCCGTGGGACCCGCCTTTCACCACCTTACGCAAACCTACGTTCCCATATAATTGATACCGTCGTCCGACAACTTCAGAACTGGTCGCAAAAAACTTCACTGGCTCTGGAAAATGGCCGGACGCAGTAAAAAGAGGCTTTACTAAAGTCGGACACTATAACTATTTAAAATATCCAATACAGTGTCATATAATTTATTGGTGTCTCCGTACGGCAGCATTGTAAGCGGTAATCGCTTAATCTTGAGTGGACAGGTGCCGACTAGCTCCTATTAGGCAAATTGTGTACCTTATATGTAGAGATAAAATTAAAAAACGTACCTATATTGAAAGTCGCGATCGTACTGCTTTTTTCGAGACAGCATATTTTCGAGCTTCGGCACTCCGGTTGGGCGATGCTCAACATCGGTATTTTGCACATGTTCAATGTTATTTTAAAAGGCAATGAATTATGCTAGCTGCCAATTAATTTTTTATATATAGGTCATCAGCCAATTACGATCGTCATACTGCAACGTTCTTAGTACTTACTTGTTTCTGAAACAGTAATGTTTATTGTTTTAAGTAAAGGTTGATTGTTTACTTTGGAGTGTAATTCGGTGTTGATACGGCTGGTTTGTCTAATTAATAATACATTGAATTACGTTATTAACAATGGTGGTTTCATTTGAAATGTCTTTTCTGTTGTGGTGCTATAAGGGGTGAATATATGGACCACTAAGATTGTGATTTGTTATTTCGTAGACTAAGCTGTTGGATGATAAATGGCCTATTTTTTAATGTTGCAAGCGCCGAGCATAGTGTTTTAGGTAAGGCTCAATCATAAGTAATTCATCGAAACGATGTGACATATATTTTAATGTTTTATGAAAATAAACGTAATATACTTAAATATAAATACACATAGTATATAAACTTTTATTGTATTAAATAAGAAATAAACAATAAAATAATTGCGATGGATAGAATGAAGTGTGACATAAATGAGAGAAATTAATTAAGAAAGTATTTTATTATGCAATTTTTGCCCTGATTTGTTGATCTTCTTCGATTTTCGATCAACTTACGATCACTCAGGATACGACACTATTTTTAGATAATAATAATAACTAGTGTCATTTTTCATTCTACATGTCTAACAAGGCCTCTGCGAGTTGGTTTTGGCCCCTGGTACGCCTTTCAAAGGTCCTTCCTTGAGTCGCGTGAATCTCAAAAAATAATAATAAAGTAATTAATTAAAACATTTTTAATTATTAATAGTAAAATAATAATAATAACTTATAACAATTAAGTGGCAACCCCCTAAATGTCAGTTTGGTCTACGAAATAAAAAATCAAATATACTTTTTAATTTCCGATTTGATATAATCGCTTATAAATAACCTATCCCCGATATCACTGTTCCTAAATGGAGTCATTAAATATTGCGATTATGATTTGGTACATATTTAACGTAGAAAGTATGAATAAGTCGTTTAATAAATGTAAAAACTTTGCAACTATATAGATACTGAACAATGCCGACTTGAGTATTTTATATGAGGCTAGCATGTCGTTCTTTTTACGAACTCTTTATAGCAGAATCAGCCATAACCATAAACGAAATATACTTAGTTTTAATTTTCACCTTCTCTTATTATACCAAACTTCTTATACTCGTTTTCGCAACTCAAATAAGTACCATTTTACCAATCTTAAGTTTTCTACAGAATTTACAATGAACACAGAGTTGTGTAGAACATATTTTAATGTAAACAAAAAGAGGATGGGACGATTAGCAATAACAGAATAAGACCATTTGCTGATATTCCATGGGCCCTCTTCTAAACAATTGTAACAATATGACACCACAAGATTACCATAATAATAAGCGACAAATTCATAACAAAAAATTAGAGGCCCACCCCCATCCGACACAAGATTAATGTGTGTACATAAACCGGGAATCGAACCTCGTATTTCGGTGTTTCGTTTCGTGGGGTGACACCCCTCGACAGATATATTTCAGTAAAATATATAATTACCCTCCCGAGTTACTAGTGAAAGTTATAATTTTTAATAAGGTTAACTAAAAATCCAGAATTGTTTTGTCTAGTTAAAAATTAAGGTTGCATTGTCATTAAGTCTGTAGAGAATTAAGTTCTTCTTGAACGGTACGGGTACATAGATATCATCTCATTATTTAAATAAGTAAAAAAAAAAATGACGGGACTAACATGTCTACATGCGTGCTACAGACTCTAATTATTACCGTAACTGACCCAAACAAGATCATCGTAAAGGTCTTCAAGGGTTCAGTACCATTATCACAAAAAACCGCAAAAAAATCCCGTTTGTTGTATGGGAGTTCCACTTAAATATGTATCTTATTCCGTTTTTAGTTTTTGTTGTTATAGCGGCAACAGAAATACATCATCTGTGAAAATTACAACTGTCTAGCTATCACGGTTCATGAAGTACAGCCTGGTGACAGACAGACAGGCGGACAATGGAGTCTTAATAATAGGGTTCCGTTTTTACCCTTTGGGTACGGAACCTTGAAAATTCATCGAGTTACCGAAGTTATCGATCATAACTTCAAGAAAAAGTAATTATATACCTACATAATATAAGGTAAACCGAATTTCCCACATAGTTCATAAGCGAACAATGCACCAAAAAGTTTGCTTTCTTCTGCATGACAATGGTTACTGTAACCAGGTTATTTAGATGCATGTTACACATTCGAGGTTAATATAGTAAGATCACGCGAACTTGCCTGTTATTTACCGACAATAGGTGAGAAAAAATCCCTCACTAACTCGCCACTCACTGGCTGCTGAGTTAGTATTTTTTTTCCGGATTTACACAAAAAGTCTGGAGTGTGTCTATCTATCTCAATATATTATTCGTCCATATGTCTGTATTCAATAAGACGAAAAATTCTCATTCTCATTCTGAAAATTTGAAGCTTTGAGCTCCGCAAAAAAATACAAATGCACGGCTTGATCCATTCAAGCCTTTCATTAAGTTTTGGCTATTAAAAGCCTTAGGGTTGTTGGCAATAAGCTTCATTACGTCCGCTGAAAGTCATGTGAACGTCCTTAAAACAAAATTCAATCAGGTTCATAAAAATTAAGTTTTCAAAACATAAATATTCCCACGGGTTCACGAGCGAAATCCCCATTCCTGGTAAAAATATCCTCTAGGCCCTTGAATGTCGACAGTACTAGTGCAAATCCTAAGAGGATCGCTCGGTTCATTGAAATTGCCAGAGTATGATGAACTTGGTGCACGCAAACTGCCCGAACGCACGTGAGAAACAGGTTCCGACGCTATTTTAGATCATTAGGCGAGATTTTAGAACACCAACAAACAAAATTGGCATACATTTCGACGTGTAGGGAGTCGTTTGTTTTTCAAAAGAGGTTTTTGATGGATTTCATGTTTTTTTGGCGTGTTTACAGTATTCATAAAAGCCAAACCTTGTAATTCAGTAATTCTAGTATTCTAGAATTGAGAATTCGAAGTTAAGAATATGTCAAACCCTACTTTAATTTTCAGGCTTAATAGTACATTTACCTTGCAATAAGTTCATCATTTATATGCATGTCTGATTTGAGACAAACCTTTTAATTTTTCTAAAAATGGTTACGATAAAAGTAAGTTTAAATTAATTTAATATAGTCTATTGACTGTCGGTTGTTTTATAACGCGAGGCAATTTAGGCAACATTTTAGAGAACATCAACAAAAAATATGACTTAAAGTTTTTTCAACGTCAATGAATTTGAATGAAAAGGCTTTTTCATATATATTTGTCGTGTTTCCGGTATTCGGTGATTCTTAATTGTTTTTATGACGCACCGCCATTATTATTAGAAAATTATATGGTTAATCATCTTATGCATAACTTAAACCTACATCTTAACAGAAGATATAAACTTCAACAGAAACGTCACATGTTAATAACCTCTACAACACTAAGGACAATATTATTGCTTAATCAAGGACATAAATATTATTTTATCGAAGTCAACACAAGATTTTTTCGAACTAATAAACGAATCCGTTTCCTATTAAATCGGTAAATCCCCAATCACGTTATGTCTTAGTTTTTAGGAAACAAACTAGGGGTTGAATACCGATCATAAGCTTTGTTCGAAACCAATAAAGGATTCGTCCTTTTTTTTGTTATTTTGATGCAACACTGTGTCAACTCGCTGTCATCGATATTGACAGTTTTTGGTTGGGTTGAAGTTGGGAACACTGGTAAAATTGTCATTGATATCGCGAGACGTAAAACGTTGTTCTTGATTTAATTTTGTTGAAATTGGTATATAACCAACCAATCGTTATCCGAAATCACGTTCGCGATCCGCGAGTAGTACTGTGATTCGGCCGTGCATTTGTTTGTGTATATATTTCGAGCGCAGCGAAATAGTTTTGTCGGGAACGTGTCTAGCTGGACCACGTCGGTTATCCCAAACTATTATATATATTTTCTCCCTATACCCCTAGACCGGACACGGGATTGAACGAGACCAGGGGACCACCACGGAGACAAATGTGAGTTGTAGCTGTAAGTTGTGTATGCTTGTATCACTTTCCACCTTTATGGAAATCGGTATCCCAAAAAGCAAACCCCTAGTTACCGCTGCCGCGTATCGCGGTTTCGCGGGTATATATTGTAAGATTCAAGAGTCGCAGCATTGCTCATGGGCCCCAGTGTTCCCTCTTGGCTTGTGATCTGCAGGCCTGTATTCAACAGGCTTCATAGAAACTAAAGAAAAATCTAATACAAAATCTTGTACTTCTTAACTTAGAAGTCTGGTTTTATCCTTCTCTGCAAGTTTTACGCAACAGTTTTTGAACTGCGGCAAACAATTCTTTGTAAGGCAGGTTCATCATCTGCCTAGCCTTTTTTCTCAATTATGTTGGGGTCGGCTCCCAGTCTAACCGGATTTAGCTGAGTACCAGTGTTTTACATAGAGTGACTGCCTATCTGACCTCCACAACCCAGTAACTGGGTAA
This sequence comes from Orthosia gracilis, assembly GCA_947562075.1. Classification (NCBI taxonomy): domain Eukaryota; kingdom Metazoa; phylum Arthropoda; class Insecta; order Lepidoptera; family Noctuidae; genus Orthosia; species Orthosia gracilis. Next base: position 9,287,546 of record OX387268.1, read on the forward strand.
CATGATACCTTTTGGCTAGACTGGTGTCAGATCTCACACTTCTGACTACACGTAACGACTGTAAAAGATCGTCAAATGACAGCCGGGACCAACGGCTTCACGTGCTTTCCGAGGAACGGCAGAAACTTTCTATTTAAAGATGGTCATCCATCCACGAAACGACCGCGGCAAGCGTTGCTTAACTTTGAAGATCGAGCCGTGCGGCTGTAACTATTCAGCCATGAGCTGACAAATGTCTTCGATTTTTTGGTTAAAATTAAATTTAAATCTTTAGTTCCTTTACTGTTTTGAGAGCAGTGGTGATGAAATAATTTCCACAAAGTAAAGCGCCTGCCTGGATTCGAACCCACGACCTACAAATTGTAAGTTGCGGCCATTACCGTTGGGCAACCACTGCTCTTCTTTATAAGGCAACGTATTATAAAATATAGAAACTTGATCTACGGTCAGCAAGTTCGGAGAAAATTTCCTATAAAAAAGGGTCACCGCGTTGTCGCACCGAGCCTGACTGTAGTAGCCTTTAACCACTCAAAGAATCGTGTAATTAAATTATCTCGATATCTCAATCAAACACTTGACCGTTTAGAATTCTGCTTACCCCGCTTATGAAATAAGCCGTGACGATAATGTTGCTATACAGTAGCCGTTCAAGCGCATAAATGGGTAATTTTTATGGGTATAATTAATAACTATGCAAGTACGTAATGAAAGCAAAAACGCGTACGGTTCCTGTGTTGAGGCAATCATATTTTGCTGCCTTTATAACAGCTCTATTGTTTCGAACAGGTATGAGCAGAATTTCAGGTCGTAAGGTGTAAATAAACTTGTGTTGAAAAGTAAGCTGTGTCTGGGTGCATTATGTTTAGAAGTTTTAGAAGCGTAAGCGTGTCGGCTTACTGCATTGTGCTCTGCAAGGTGCTATGAAGAAAGTGTTATGGATAGTAACCGATTTATGTTTTTGTTGGTGTTGATAAAAAAAAACAGAAATTTTGTAAGAAGTTTTTGTGGTGAGTCCCATGACAGAACTCCTTTGTCTAAAAATTATCACTTGAATTTGAAGATTTTTTTAGAAAATCCTCCTGTTTTGTTAAACATCGATTACTACCGAAAAGTTAAGATTTATTTCTTTAGTCCCTCGGCGTGCACGCAACGTACTAATTTCAAATCTGAGAAAGAGTTCTCGTCGCTCGACCGAACTGGCCCGATAAGGACAGGTTCTACATATCGACAAAAAAATAAAAAATCAACAAACACACGGGAAGTCACTCCAATAATCTGGCGATGGTAAGTGCGGTTTTGACTTTAATGTGTTAATAAAATTGTTAACGTTTTGTCGGCAAAACGAGGGCCGATGTTCGATGTAAGCCGACGAAATGGCAACATGCGATGACGATTTAAAATTATTAAAATGTTTATAAGTTCGCTGTAAGAATTCGCTTTGCGCATTATTGTGACACTCACCAAGGTTGGCCGCCATTATTTCTTGATCCTTGGGTTTCTTCTTGCGGGGACGGCCTTTCTGCCGGGGTGGGGGCGCTGTGGATCCGTTAAACAACGGGCCTCTAGGAACATCATTATCTACCCGAGGGAACTCTGGGGAGGGGTATGGAGGGTAGTGGGACCCTGGGGCAGGGCCTGCGTATGGCACAAGCGCCATCTGAGGGGGTCCTGGCACAGCCATGTGCGGGCCGTTGTACTCGGGCATCGTCTCGTAATGTAATCTGCGAAAGGAAAGTTTTGTTAGCTTGGGCTCGAGGTGACTGGTTAACTCAGAGTTTAGAATCGTTAGAGAGCTTTATAACAGCTTTTAGTGCTTTTAATCATTGAATGTTAGAATATTCTCTTTCATTTAGACAGCGATTCGAACTTTATCATCAATCATTCTGTGCAGTGTTCCCGTCTAAATGTGTACTTAGTGCAGATTACACTTTGAAGGCGTTTGTTATTCGTTTGTATTCCCGTCAGCTAATTATTCAGCTATAATTTCTCTTCGAATCATAAATGATCAAGGTATGTAAATGAAATAAGTAAAAGTTATGAACCAGATGCATGTCGCTAAAAGTAGGAGCAAGTTGTTAACCATCATCAAGGAGAAAACCATGATGTAGTCACGACCTCCGGCATTGGGGAAACGATACGAGGTGGAGAAGGACCTTTATAAGTAAAATACTACAAACCTGCAATAGACTGCTGAATCTCTGATGCCGAAAGTATCGCCTTTATTGAGTGGGGTGCTGCATAGAGCACATGAAAAGCAGTGCACGTGGAACACGAGGTCCCGGGCGCGCATCACCAGTTCCGAGGCTGAGATAGGGGTCTGGCACCGAGCGCAGCGTTTTGTCCCGTATAATCTGTGGAAGAGAAGAGAATTTTAGTTATTTCGAAAGCGTATTATTAGCTTAATTGTACGGTGTATCTGTACAAAGTCAGACATACCACTACCGGACAAAAAATCAGGCATATATAACCTAGAGATGAGTGGCAAGTAAACATCTTTTGATTTTCCTAATAGAGACTCCTTTGATTCGGTACACGGTGTGACGCTTAAACCTAATAATCTAATAATTTTTACGAGAATATTTCTTCAGTATCAGAAGATACCGCGAACCGTAAGACGTTGCGTTGAAAGGCCTCCCACCAGGTGGACCGATGACCTGGTGAAGGTTGTGGGGATCCGCTGGTCAATATGGCGACGCTTGGGGTAGGCCTATGTGCAGCAGTGGATGTCTTTCGGCTCATATGATGATGATCAGAAGATATAAATATTCTTGTATTCTTGATAACAATATCAGTACTGGTGTCACATCTACTTGATAATATGTACTCGTATCACTGGCATTATCGCACATCATTGTTGAACATCACAATCATTTTATCAAAAGTGTCTCATTACGAAGAAAACTTATAAAAGCTTATAGATCCTGCATTCTACTAGAAAAATGAAGAGAAATATTGCAAGTCGATGCAATTATTGTCTCATGGAAGTGCATATGAGGCGAAACTTCAGTCAACTTCATTTTATAAATAGTTATAAAATATTCATTAAAATTATTTTCTGAGGATTTCCTCTAATTGGCAAAAAGCTTATCCCAATGAGTAGTGGGGAGGCAGCAGTTTTTATGCTTGTTACGTGTATCATATTAAATAGTTATAGTTAAAATATGATATTTAACTTCACGACGGCACAACCTTCAGAAACGAAGAAATTGAATAAGAAGAAGAATTAGGTACCACTCATTTAGAAAACGTTGAAATGCTCGTTATAAGTATAAATTAAATGGTTATAGTTAAGATGTAATATTTTCTTAACTTCACGACGGCACGACCTCCAGAAAGGCAGATATATAAAGGAATAGATTAAACAATTATAACTAGCGAAGAAACAATATTTTCTTAACTGGTTATCCCAAATTTGGAAGAAGTTAAGGAGAAAAAAATGTAAGTAGGTTTTAAGCCCATAGTCTATCTAACTTTATCAAAAAAGCCGTAGCAAAATATTTTATACGGTATCATGATTTCGTACCAACACGAGTTCAAGCAAACTCGTGTCAAATCACAAGCGAGCAATTAATTGGTGTTATCAGTGTGCTAATTAAAAATAAAAGTTTTATAGCTTTTTGCCACGAACGTTCATTGTCTACTTAGGCCCCAGGGTCGATCGTAAACGCCGTTAACATAAATTCACAAGTTATGCTAAATTTTATTAAAAATAATTAAAGAATCTTCGTGTTATTGTCTTAGAAATAATAGGTTCCCCTACTGAAAAATAATGCTGAATATAATAATAACAAAACAAAAGATCTTGCGACAATGCCTCAGTAGATACTTGAAGGCAAAATCAATTTTAAAAATCTTATCCTAAAAGAGGAGGCCCAAAATGTGTGAATCAAAAACCCAGAAATTGACACAAACTAACTGAATGCGAATCGATTGTCCTAACCTAAGTCGCAGACCTAAATCCTTGTGGTATCGGAGCTATAGGCTGACAAAGTATGCATGAAAAATTATTATCAACTAAGGCTTTTCATAATGCTAGTACCAAAATCAGTAATACCGCCAACTGTACGAGTATTAACAATCGATAGCTTCTATTATATCATCGTCGCTGTGTCATTGTCTTTTAAGTGTCGGTACAGTCGCCAGCATAACTGATTTTGGTACTAGTGTTAAGAATATTCTTAATAGATAATGTTTTACAAGCTTTATTTTTTTATCTTTTTATTATTAACTTGCAATCTATCAATGTATGTATGTGTGTTTGGGTCAATTCTTGCAACTGAATGTTAAAGCAGTTGTCCTCAACGATATTTTTATATTTTTTTTTATATCAACGATAATATTTTTATTTTTATTTTAGGATGAAATTTGGGTAGACGTTTGGTTTGGATAGCAATGCACAGTACGCTAAAATGCCATGTCAAAAAAATATTAGGTAAAAAATATTTCATTTATAATTTGTCAGCCTATAGCGCCGATACCCCATGGATTTGGAGTATGTCACTTAGGTAAGGTTATTTCGCTCGTTCTAAGCAATCGATACAGTTCATTTTTATCGAGTTCTGGTGCAATTGTGATACCAAACATTTTTTCTAGTTTGTACCTTTTAAGATTTCAACTGACACTCGAAGATCCCTACTAGTGGCAAAGTCGAACGCCACCGATAGTAAAGAGCAATAACTTAAAATAAATAAAAATCACGAGATATACTCCTAAATAAAATAAACATAAACTATGATTTATTTATGGGAGTCAATGACCTCATCACCTGTGACTCCGGCGCTAACGCCACAGGCTTTAAGAGATGGTTTTTTCGAGCCAAATTAAGGTTTACACACACCCACGCATATTCGCACTTCTTGCGTATGTGTGCTGTATTCTATATTTGGCGGGTACTAAACAATCTGTATAGCTAACTAACAATTGACATCAAAAATGAAAGTAGTTTAACATTTCAGATATTGGACCCCTAAAAATTACAATCATCAGGTTAAGATAAACCTTTTGATAAAATATGGAAAAAAAATATCATTTAAATTGAAACTTAGCTTACTCCTTCTAGCTACTTCATATTCAAATAGAAAATATTCTAAAAGGAATAATATTGTGTTTCTTTAGGAATTAAGTACCAATCAGTAATAGTGTTGTCATGTGTTGACTAAGTTTCGTTGCTGACCGTTCCATCCTGTCATGGATTGCATAATTTGTAATGCCACTTGAAATCTTTGCTTTCATATCATGATTATTTTGAAAATGTCTGTGAACAGAGCTTAGACCTGCAAAATAGTGTTCTTCCTCAATTTTTTATTTAGAGCTACAAAATAGCGGGCTTCCTCAATTTTTTACTCCCACTTTACATTTCGGGAACAACAAAGTTTATAACAAATAAATCTAGGTTAATAATGTAAATCCTCTGACAATAATCAGGATAATCCGGTATTACCAATATTCGATGATATAATAAAATGTGCGAACAATACCTGTCCGTGTCTACTGGCATTTTCATTCATACTCCAAATTTGTTACGGTTAATTATTCATAAATATAGGTTTTATAACAAAATCCCAATTAGTAAATGGTTTTTGTTACGGCAAATTCGGTAGCGTACTCGACCATATTTACGTGAGATCACTCACGTAAATATGGTCGAGTACGCTACCGAGCTAGTCCATATTTGATGAACCACAGACCAAATATGTTTATCGGTTGTAAAGTAATTTCAGTGGGTAAATTTTTTTTTTTTCAGTGTGTGTAAGTAGAGTTGAGTAAATTATACCTGCGCTGTAAGTAAGGAGTAAAAAATAAAGAAAAAGAATTATAGTAGCAGATAATTTCTAAACTAACAGCAATTCGTTTGAAGAACTTTAAAAAAATTCGTTATCTCCGTTCGGTGTCCAAAAATAAATGTCATTCTGTGCTGACCGGGCGAGGTCTTTGGTTTTAAAATGATAATTAAATGCATCCGCCGGTCTCAAGATCGAGATAGCGGGTTGTGGTCCGGAGTGAGACATCCCGGTGTGGTCCCATCCCTATCTAGATCGGACTCTTAGCTGCTTTAAATAAGACGTTAAGGAAATGCCGCCTAAACTTTAGAAATTTTTTAGATACTTAACTGTGTATCGTCAGAAATCTCTGTTAATGACCCTTTTTAATTGCTTTGAGTTCATGGTTTGAAACTTGGGATGTCAATAGTACCTTCACAAACGCGCTTTCTGCTACTCACTGCCACTTCGATGTCTAATAAAGACTGCTCTACTTCATTGTGCCCTTTTATATACTCTGAAAAGGTTAGACACTTCAAAAAGGTTTTTATTCAGGCTATAGATAGCATCAACTCTATTTATATTTAAACTCGAGCATAGCACTGCTATTCGATCTATTATAATATAGAAAATAAAAATATTTTCACAGAAATACGACAACTCATTACCTTAACCAAAGAAATAAATAAAACTGCACTTCAAAACGATTTAATTGTTTGTTCAAGAGAATTCGTTTTCAGCCATTTTATTGACGAGTAGAGTATTTTTAGAATATTTTATTTGATAGTATAAATACCCTATTAAGGTTTTAAAAATATGGTGATTTTATTATAGTCCTCCTGAACTTTTTACGCTTGCATTATTAAATAAGCTTTTTTCAGGAATCGCCGTAAATATCTACTACACCTATATAAAATAAAACAAATACTCATCCTTTTACCGTGTATTCTTTGATTTAAAAAAAAAAACTATTTGTCGCCCGCGACTTAGCCCGCGTCAAATCAGACAGTGAAAGTCCCGTCAAAATCGGTCTAGTCGTTTCAGAGATAACCAAGAACAGACAAACAAAAATCTTAAAAATTGCGTAACTATTTATTATTAGTACCGTATATACTTCCACATGCATTCAATAAAACATTGTTATTTTGATGTTACATACAGACACTTCAGTTTTATTTATTTGCATAGATACAGGTAGAATAGATAACCAAAATAGAAACCGTGTTCCGTGTTTTGATGAATGATATATTTTGTCATTTCTTTAAAAAACGTTGCGCCACACTAGGAATTTCTTCCTGTATCGTGGGTGCATTTACAAACATATAAACTCACATACACAACACCCAGAGCCGGAACAACTATGTGCAGGTCATACAAATATTTGTTCCGTGCGGGAATCGAACCCGCGATACGCATCGCAACAGTCAATCGCTCAACCACTGCGCCAACCGTACGCCGTAATGTTATATTTTTTACTATAGCGAGTTTGAAGTCGTAATCTGTAGAACTGTGAAATTTACAATAAGTACTTGGGCGACCTAGCTCTTCTCGGATGAAAATAGAGAATACAACGATTTCCAAAAGATTTGAGATTCAGATTATATATATATGTTACGGCTAATACCCGAAGTGCGGCTACACCTAGTATTAGCCGGAGCTTAGGGCACCCCGACACGGACAGGTTAGGTTCGAACGAGATGACGGGAGCTGAAGTGAGCGAGCAAAGCGAGCGAACTCAGCTCCCGTCATCTCGTTCGTGTTAGGTTACTTTAGACCCTGCGGACGGAAATAGGAGCCCCGCGCAGCGGGGCTCCGTCGACTATGTTGCGTGGCTACACCTAGTTCTAACCGGCTAAAACTAGGTGTAGCCGCACTAATACTAGGTGTAGCCGCACTTCGGGTATTAGCTGTAACATATACAAGAACTGCTTTAAAGGTTTTAGATTAACATCACGCCTGGTTCCCCGAAGTTTTAGGCAGAGATGTTCCTACATATACAAAGTACGGGCCGAGCCTGTTACCATCTACCAGGTACAAACTCAAGACTCCTGGCTCCTACTGAGTAATGCCAGATGAAAAACCCAATAACAATTTGCTCAACCCGAGAATTGAACCCAGAACCTCACGCTCAGCAGAAGCGGCGGCTAGACCAACGAGACAGATACAATAACTAAATGTACAGCAAATTACGAGTTGGGTCGGGCCCTGTCACCAGACTATGGTTTTTTTTAGCCGAATATTAGCCATCATCATCAGCCTTGTAATGTCCTCACTGCTAGGGCACATGCCTCCGCTCTGTGAGAGGAAATGGGCCATAATCCACCACGCGGACCCTGTAAGGTTGGTGGATGTCACATGTCTTCGAATTTTTGGTTCCAGGACATGCCGGTTTCCTCACGATGTTTTCCTTCACCGTTTTGAGAGCAGTGGTGAGGAAATAATTTACAAAAGTAAAGCGTCTGCCTGGGTTCGAACTCACGATCTACAACTTGTAAGTTGCGGCTGCTACCACTGGGCCACCACTGCTCTCAAATAGTAGTAGTTCGTCATAATAACGAGTGGGTTGACACCTTATTCATCAAATCGGATGAATAGTTAAGACGCTACGGAGGAACATACCTTAATACAAACATACACAGACTGCTAAAATCATAACCTCCTCTTGGTTTCGCCGTAGACGGGTAAAAAATACGTAAGTTAAGCTATTTTCCCGCAAACGAAAAGGATGAAGCCCGATAATTTTAATTCTTAGTTCACAACATTCTTTTGTGCAAATACCTTGGAAGCACGTCTAGGCAGAATGTGGGTATGCTATGATAGCGGGCTGGAATCTAACTGTACTTGAATTATAATTACGGCTGAACATTCCAGTTTAGTAAAAAGTTATAAAGAAAAGACGTTAACTTAAGTAGTGAGTTACAGAACTGTTTTATTTGAGGAAACTTTTAAAGTTACGAAGAAGAAAAATCCTTTTTAACAAAAAAAATATCTTACGAAATAACGAACAGAAAAGCAAAAAATAAAAAAGACGGTAGCGAAACGGCCAAGCCACAAATTTTGAGGTGTAGAGTTTGTGAAGTTAGGCCGTGTAGAGTTAGAAGCTTCGCTCTACATAATATTTGGTTGCTTATGACAATATTTTTTTTATTTTGTTCATTTTTTTAAATCCCCTAATTTAAAGGGTGGGGGTGATTTAACAAGGAGTCCCTATATCAATTTTCAGACCTCTCTAGCATCAAAATTTGCAGCAGTCTCATACAAACTTCCGACCCCTAGTTTAAGGGGTTCGGAGGTAAAAGTTTCAAGATTTATAATTTATTGTTTGATATGACGTACCAAATTTCAGGTTTCTAGGACTTCAGGAAGTACCCTTAGAATTTTGATGATCATTAGTGAGTGAATGTGTGAGTCTGTGACGAAATCGTTTTTTTTTAGATATCAATCAAATCTAAAGTACATGAGCTATGCAATTGAAACATATTGACATCATATCCCGAGAATTTTATTTGTCTGGTATAATTGGAACCCAAATTATGAGGGTTCAAAAAAACGACGAAGCGCTTTGAGAAAAGGTATGTTGCCCTTGCGTTTCGCTTTGCTCCTCTTGGCGGGGGCACTACCGTGCCCCCAGATTGATATTGATAAGGCTGAAATTCAGACTGCTATGCTATTAAGAGTTAATAATGACTATTAATGATCCCTCACTTAACCCGAGCCGAGGACACAGTATCAATCCAGCTTAAAACTACCTGACCTCACGAAACAATAGGAAAAGCATAAACATATTCTGTGCTCGCTGTTGGGACTCAGACCTCTCTGTGAGAGGGAATAGGCCATAATATACCACGCATAAAACAATTTGTTGTTACTTTATAAGTACTCATAGTTCTGACGGTCGATCTGCCTACCCCACGGACACAGTCAAATTAGGTGTCCATGCACGTAGCAGAGAATTTAGAACAATCATCCCCTTTAGTAAATTAAGTGTGCGTCATGCATTGCGTATCACTCTCGGGCACAGCGCTCCCGAAAAGATTTGTTTTTTTTTTTTATTTTTACAAATGCTAAGCGTTCGTTCTTTGTTATCCCTCACTGTTATAGGAAATTGGGCAAAGACCTCAATTCCTACCATGTATCTACCCTTTTCTGTACTACCTCTCGAAACGTTCTTTTAAAACAGAACAATCTCTTAATTTAAAGTCGTCGCAATCGCAGGAAACTTATCAATTTCTTTTGAAAAGATATTTTTTAACCGACTTACCAAAAACGAGGAGGTTCTATGTTCGACTTCGAGTATGTTTTTTTTTTATTTTCTTGTCGTGCTATGTAATGTGCAACGATTTGGAATATTTAATAATATTCTATTGAGAGTGTCTTTAGACAACGTTTTTTTTTTAAATATTCGAAATATAAAAAAATCAAATGACTAAAAGTCTTTATAGACTCGCAGGGAAAGGATTTTCGCATACGTTTTCAGCAAAAACGAGTACGTTGAATAGTAACCGTTCTGGATACATAAATACTTTTTCGATATTGAAAACAGAGCACCATTCTGTCCAGCCCCTAACGCGGCAACTAACACCATACCTTACTCAGCATTGAAATGAAGCTATCGAGGGTTCGTGGGTGTGAGTCACGAGTCACGAGCGATCCAATCTTGACCACACAGGTCCCCGCAACGTGGACCAAGATTCCCGGCCTGCGAAACCATTGTTTTACTCACCTACAAAATATTTTTATCCTGCCTCATTTTTGTTTCCCTCCAATTATTTTTCCAACCAAGTATCAATCTTAAAAAAAACTCCCAAAAAAGAAAAAAAAGTAAACTGTGTCCTAAATTTTGTCGAGATGACCCTCAACGAACGAAAATACTGAACGTCCGATTTTATTTTTGGATATAATTCGATTATTATAAAAAAGTCACGTTGCACAGGAAAAAGGTACGTGGCCAACTTAATCTCGCAGGCAGTAATTAATAGCTGCATTTTATTAAATTAAAGCCGGAAAAAATTTCACCGATTCGTATGAATTTTTTCGGAAAATTTCTTACCTATGAAATTTTATGGCTTACACAGGTAAAGTAATTTCGATAAATAACAATTTTTAAAACAGCTGAACTGATGAAGACTTTTAACTAATTTGTAAAAAAAATTGTTAAATAAAAGAAACCTTGAAGATTTAAACCACGTCAACTAACAAAGCTTTTAAATAAATATCAGAAAATATAACATAAATCGTTAAGTACTTACATGAGAAGTATTTTTATAACGAATAATAAATAATATCAATTTCTAAGATCCTCACACAACAATATTAAAAGAAATTTACAACTGTAGAAGCATGTTCACAACTCGATTAATAAAAAAAAATCTGAAAACACATGCCACTTATAAATCGTCCACATGTGAGTTATACACGATCATAAGTTTCACAGTCACCGAGCGATTCACAAATGTAGTATGAATAGTATAAAAACGAAAATATGTCGGAGACTGTTTGTGTTTCCTGAAACTTTGGTACCGGAAACATATCGATACCGAAAAAGTATCGATACTTTTTCACAACACTAGAAAAGCTTATCCAAATCTAAGGCAGTTGTCACACTGGATGCGTTCTGCGTCCTGCGGTCCGGTCACTTGAATATGTTGCGGGCGACTTGAATATGTTCCGGTCACTTGGATATGTTGATGTTAATTGGTGCGGGAAGTGCTATCAATTATGTTATTTTCAATACTGATACTTAACCAATTTTATATTTTGAGTCAAAACTCGATACTAAGTATCAAATCAAAACAAATATCGCATACTATTTATTACACTTTTCCTTGATAAGTACCGGTTACCTTATCAGGCGACAATTTTTTTTTTTTTTTTTTTTTTATCTACGGGGAAAATCATCTTATGACAAATCCCGCTCTTGGGTGGAGCGGGAGATAGTGTCAGACTTGTACTGACTAAAAACCCCGCGCCGTTCCTTCTAGCCTTCATACCGGGGCTCTAGCTTCCTTTCGGATAACCCCGAACCCCGGTAGGCTTCGACCCAGCTGGGCCCCTCTCTTTGCTGACAACTCCTTGAGGCGCGCGGGAACAGTGCGCGCCGTCGACGCCTTGGCTCGGTCCGGGTAGTTACCGGACGATCGGACAGCGAGCTACCCATGACTCGCTGTCCACGAGGCCGCGTCTACGGTGGCTGGATATCGGGATTGGGATCCCGGCGGCGGCGGCGAGGGCGCCGTTGCCTGATGCGGTCGGCCTCCTCCTTTGCAAGCATTACTGCTTCGCAGAAGGAGGCGACCGCCTGCCACTCCTCCTCGCTCCGGACCATGGCCTGAACCAAGGCCCGGCGCGAGAGGTCTCCGCCGCCGATCGCCCCCACGAGGGCACGGCGGTGCTCCGCCCAAGCATGGCGACTAATTTGATAAAAAATCTGTTTAATTTAATTTTACCTGATATATTTTCAATAATTAGAATTAGACCGTAAAATTGCGGTATATCGTAGCAGAATTATTGATACGATTCATGTATCGATACTGCTGTCATATCTACTAGGTGAGTATCGATACTATATTATTCGCCACTACGTGGTAGAAAGATTGATGGTCCTAGTGCGTGTATTACTGAAATAAATCTGTAGTGTTTGTGAATGGTTTACTCCTGTCTCTTTTCATTTGTTACTTTTTCTTTGCTCGTAATCCACTATTGCAACGTGTCGCGCCTTTGATTAATTTGTAAAAGGAATTCGATGCTCTAATTAAATTTAATAAATGCACCTATCCGTGAATCTCAAAAATCCGAAAAACCATTTCTTTTTTGTTTCACCTGTCTAGTTAAATAATGAAAATATTGCTCTGGGCGACGACCTGGCGAGCCATTGCATTATTTTTTTTACGAAAATCATCCCAAACAGATCCAGTGATAAGCCTGTTGTGTTTCATTACTGAATTGAAAACTTCGTGATTTTCCGTAAAATTCAGTGTCGGAGTCACAAAGAAAAAATGCGACGATTTGACATAAAAGTATCGTCGATATCAAACGTGCTTTTTCTTAACGTAATGATAGTAAAGTCAGGCAGTTGAATGTAGGATGAACTTAATAAATCGCCAATATGCAGAAAAAGTGGGCACAATAGGATGCCCAGAATATGACCTATATTCAATTTCTGACTAAAGCATATGTGTCTTTCCTAAAAACCTAGCCCGAGAAAATTTCTACGAACATTAATAGACACGTATTGGATTAAAAGCACTGTGTACTGAAGCACACTGACCGACATATATACGTTGCCTGTCAAAATAATGGATGTAGAGACAGCTATAGCGGCATTAGCCAATATAGAGAAAAACAGAGGGTAAAAACCGGCCAAGTGCGAGTAGGACTCGCGCACGAAGGGTTCCGTACCATTATAGCAAGAAACGGCAAAAAAATCACGTTTGTTGTGTGGGAGCCCCACTTAAATATTTATTTTATTCTGTTTTTATAGCGGCAACAGAAATACATCATCTGTGAAAATTTCAACTGTCTAGCTATCACGGTTCATGAGATACAGCCTGGTGACAGACAGACGGACCGCGGAGTCTTAGTAATGGGGTCCCGTTTTTACGGAACCCTAATAGATTTTGTCGGACGTCAAGTTATAGCCATGATAGAAGGTCTGGTCTGCATTTCCCCAAAAAATTCCGAGGAGTTGTGCTTTGTCCATCTCTTTGAGTAATAGAGACTTTATTATATCATCTAATGGACTCCATCTACAGGTAGTCAGAAGCTTGAAATCTGACACCAGTCTTGCCAAAAGGGTACCGTGTTACCAAGTTACTGGGTTGTGGAGGTCAGATAGGCAGTCGCTCCACGTAAAACACTAGTGCTCAGCTGAATCCGGTAAAACTGGAAGCCGACCCCAATATAGTTGGGAAAAGGCTAGGCAAGAGAGAGAGAGGACTCCATCTTTAACATCCACTGCTATTGACAAAGGCAGCCTTTCTCAGTAAGATAACAATCTAAGCCTCGGTTTCTAATAGACCTAAGTTGAGTGTCGGTACGGATAATGTGTGCTATGGGTATCAAGATGTCCTTTGAGCGTGTGTATCGTTGAAGATCAAATGCTTGTTCTATACATCGCTTAACCCCATTTTTATTTCCAAAAAACCCGACCCATTTTTATTTCATGCTTTTTAAACTACGGAATTTATCTAGTAGTAGATATGCTTCGATCAAAAATAATTCGAACACGTAATTATAACACGATGTCTTGCAAAGAACCCCTGCCATTCAAACAGTAAACAGCCCATAACTTTTGAATGGTTCAACCGATTTTCATCAAACATAGCTAAGAACACTCTCGATTAAGCCACCTTTCAAACAAAAAACTAAATCAAAAACTGATATTGATTTCGTTTTTTATTTCAAAGACAGAAACACAAATACACACGTCAAACTTATAAGTATAACACCACTATTTTTCCGATAAGGTTAAAAAAGGACGCAAAGATTACATAATGAGGGACCGATTGAAGAAGAAGAAGATGTACCATAGATTACACCGTTCTTCGAGTAACACAAATGTGAAGGCAAGTTATTCTCTGTTTGGTTTATCTAGCTGAGTACCGAGTGTATTTTATCTAGCTGAGTGTACCAGATAGCAGTGAAAATGACTAAAGGCAAGTAATTCATAGTAACGCAGTGGAGAACCGTCACCGTAACGTTTATCTGTAATCGTGCACCAGCGTGAATGTAAGCTTTGTTCGCTTGTTAATTAGATGTTCAACAAATTACTTAGTGTTTGTCTTGGCTTACAGTGTATTCACCCCGTTAGGTTCTTTTTTAAATTCACCTATATTGTCCCACTGCTGTGCAATTAAGTTTTATCTAAAATCTTTGGATTGGGCAAAGTTTAAGCACTGTACCTATTGTAAGAAACATATTTTATGCTCCTATTCAAACTATATCCCATTTGCTAGACTATTCCAAATGTATCCCTTTACATGCACCCTGAATGACTTGAATATCACCTACGACGCTACAATGGACACAAACAGTGATTGTATTGTAGCGCGACAGGAAAAGAAGAAGAAATTAAAATAAAATAAAAATCGTCGATGACATGGATGGCGCAATGGTTAAGCGATAAGAGATTGGCTGCTGCGCTGAATATCTATACTTAATATTACAAAGCTGAAGAGTTTGTTTGTTTGTTTGAACGCGCTAATCTCAGGAACTACTGGTTAGAATTGCAAAAAATCTTTTAGTGTTGGATAGTCCATTTATCGAGGAAGGTTAAAAAGGTTTAAGGCTATATAACATCACGCTACGACCAATAAGAGCGGAGCATAAATTAATAATGTTGCAAAAACGGGCAAAATTA
Organism: Orthosia gracilis; assembly: GCA_947562075.1. Taxonomy (NCBI): domain Eukaryota; kingdom Metazoa; phylum Arthropoda; class Insecta; order Lepidoptera; family Noctuidae; genus Orthosia; species Orthosia gracilis. Next base: position 9,302,663 of record OX387268.1, read on the forward strand.
TTCCTTTTTGAGAGCTTTCGTTGCCTGCGTAAGCGGTTAAAGTTACGCAACATTCATGTGTGTAGGGTAGGTAGGTAGCCAGTTAGCCGCGAAGAGCGAAGCCGCGTGGTACAGCTACTGATCTAATATAGCGAGCAATATTTGTATATATATATATATATTTGTAAAACGTTCTCAAAACGGCTCTAGAACAATTTCGATAAAATTTTCAATATAGAGGTTTTCGGTGGCGAAATATCGATCTAGCTAGGTCTCATATCTAGGAAAATACGTTGATTAAAAAAATGGTTTTTCTATTTTCACCGGAGCAGAGCTCGGTCACCCAAGTATTAATTGAGTTATGTCACCTCAATATGTAAATTAATTAGGTTTTAATCGTTAAGTACCTTGACTGAATTTTATACCATGGACAGCCAAACGCACAAATTTGTATATTCATTCCCAACTCGATGTCAGGACCAAATTGTTTACAGTATGCGTACAGCGTATTTTGACCTATTTCGGCCACATAATGCGTAGAGGAGATAGAACCCTAGAAAAGTTGGTGATTGTTGGCAATACCAAAGGGAAAAGAGCTCTAGAAACTACATAGTGAAAAATTACTTTTTTTTTGAAAGTCGGAGTCCATAACGCAAAAATTGGTACCTACCAAAGACACCGACTGCCGAAAAGAAAGTTATTTTTTATTTGCAAGTCGGTAGTTTTTTTTTGTAAAAAGATCTTTTTTTGGACACTTAAGTTCTTATATCCCAGTAAAATATCCTACCCACAGTGTGTGTGTGATTTTATCTCACAAGGAGTTTAAATATCGAAAGTCTCAACCTATCAAATGATCCCATAATGATTTAAGTACTTATATCCCAGTAAAATATCCTACCCACAGTGTGTGTGTGTGATTTTATCTCACAAGGAGTTTAAATATCGAAAGTCTCAACCTATCAAATGATCCCATAATGATTTCTTTAACAATCTAATGTTCGGTTTACTCACACTAGGTGGCATTTAAAGGAAGCTGAAGAACACCATATGGTCTTAGTCAGTAAGAGTCTGACAGACGCAGAGTCTTGGAAATCCATGAGGATTTCCAAGATACAAAAATACATAATGAAAGTCATGAATGAGAACAGTGGTGCAGTGGTGCACAGCCCGGACTTACGTGTACGCAGGTCCCAGGCAGGCGCTTTACTTTGTGTAAATTATTTCATCACCACTGCTCTAAAAACGGTGAAGGAAAACATCGCAGGAAACCGGCATGTCCTAGAACCAAAAAATCGAAGACATGTGACATCCGCCGACCCGCACTGGGCCCGCGTAGTGGATTAAGGCCCATTCCCTATCTCCAGAGGCCGTGTGGCAGCAGTGGGAACATTAATAAACTGATGATGATAATGATGAATGAATGCCACCGTTGAATTACAAACTCACGGCTCAGCGTCTTTAGTTGTAAATCGACTAATCAATCTGCCTACCAATACGCATGTAGGTAGGTACTCCGTTACAAAGAGTACTTCAAACTTTTTATCGCTTATCGTGTAACAATTTTCATTTGTATTGTGCATGTTTATGTTGAAACAAAAGCTTACGACCCAGAATTACTTGTCCACAACCTTAAAAACTCACAAAATACTTGCACAAAAAGAATACGGAGCCCCAACACAATACCTCCCGTTTCGGTCGCCGCGTTAGCCTAACAAGCATCGCATTAAATATTTGGTATCCGAAACCCTTTATCGGCATTTGGTCGGTCCCCGGCACGCTAGAAACGAGCCGATTCTTCACGCCGTCAACAACAATGGAGCGCGGCAAGCTTTATTTGTGAATAATATGCTACGCCAAACGAATATGACACGGCAATTCGCTCGACGATAATGTCGATAGAAAGAGAGCAGTGGTGGCCCAGTGGTAACGGCCGCGACTTACAAGCTGTAGGTCGTGGTTTCGCACCCAGGCAGGCGCTTTACTTTGTGTAAATTATTGCATCATCACTGCTCTGAAAACGGTGAAGGAAAACATCGCGAGGAAACCGGCATGTCTTAGAAACAAAAATTCCAAGACATATGACGTCCACCAATATGCACTGGGCCCGCGTGGTGGATTACGGCCCATTCCCTCTCACAGAGAGTAGGCCTGCACGCACAACGGACCAAATGCGAGTCTACCTAGTACCGTAGTTCTATCGACCAGAAGTCGCCTACGTCCGACATTGTGATAGGTAGCTACCATTCGCTGATAAAAATGACTTGACCGACATCTGTGAAAAATCCGGGAGCGCGCCCTGTAGTGAACCGCACTACTGAAGCGTCGAGCGAAGACTGAAGTGAAAAAATCCCTTTATTATATCTAGTAGTGTCTGTAGTGGCTACATAGCGACTACAGTCACAGGACGTAAGCACTGATTTTTATTACTGTTTCCTGGATGTGTCTTTGTGAAAAGGTCCTATTGTAATACATCCCACGTAACCGAACCACGTTTAAACCACGTTTGATTATAATAATATTACAGTATTCCAAATAGAACAAGCTGAAATTGAGGGATGATTTCGATTGTAGATATTTAGTGGGTTACTTTTTTTTAGTTTGGGATGCTTTAAATGTAATAGTAATATGCTTATCTTAACATTTCCAAAACTCAAAAGAAAATTATTTGTAGATTTCCATTTAAATAATTGAGTTTACCTGAATTTTTGGGTTTTGGAAATGGCACGAAGACTTGACTTTTTTTTATTGGTTTTCTACGTCAAATGAATTAGCAAGTCATATGCTCGTACAAATATTACACGTGTCTTGGGGTTTTTCATGAAAGTATTCCTGAAAACTGGTACACAAGGGATATCATTGAGCTCCTTGAGTTCTAAGTTGAGCTACAAGATACCGACACATATATGCACATATCCAGACATATGCATTCATGTGTCGTAGACCTGTCTAATCTGTGTACTTCTGTCATCATCACATCACTTCAGATATTAACCAACACAGCTTTTATGATTTGCCCATTACAAGTGAGGTCTTGTGTGAAACTCTTAGTTTGATTCGAAGATTCTTGTTAAGAATAATGTAATAAGTCGAGGCCCTTTTTATGATAGCTGATATTATTTTTATATCCGTAGGTAGACTATTTACAAATCGATCCCGGTCGATTTGGCGACAATGATTCTGTAGACTTCTCACCGTGATGACTTCGATGAAGTGAGGTCGAAATGAACGTAATTCCGACCGATAAGCTAGGGTCCTTGGTCCACAGACTAGTGCAGTAAAATATTGTTTAGTGATGAGTATGGAATTACTAGTAATTTAAATTGAGTTGACGAACTTTAATAAAGTGTAAATATGAACAAAAACAATATAAAAAGTCATTTTTGTAACCTACAGTAGCATATGGAACTCATAAATGCTAACGTTTTGGTGAGTGACGATTTGTGACTAGTTATTCTCACTTCATTTTCACTTCACCCAACTGTTCAAGTTGAGATTTTTACAGAATAACACTACAGTAGTTGAAGTCTTTCGGCAGAAATGATGATCATGAAGTGAGTAAGTGACTTTTTTATGATAAATAAACATATTTGTTTGTTTCTTTGAAATTTTAGTAGAAAAATCTCATAAATGCCTACGTTTTGGTGACTGACAATTTGTGACGGGTTATTCGTTTGGACACCTTAACATCAATAACAATTATGAAGACGTCTAGGTACTCAAGACAAGAATCCTTGTAAGAAATCCACGATGAAGTGTCATACCCGTTGACATCATACTCGTTGTCATACATATTGTCATACAGGTTGTCATACACGTTGTCATCATACACGTTGTCATACTCGTTGCCAAACACCGGCTATCATTTGTAGATCTTCGACAGTCGTTACGGATAATCAGAAAATCTGACACCAGTCTTACCAAGGACAACTGTTATACCCAGTTACTGAGTTGTGTAGGTCAGAAAGGTAGTCGCACCATGTAAAATACTGCTACTCACTTGTATCTTGTTAGAATAGATGTTGACCCCATCTTAGTTAAGATAAATCTAGACTTTTTGAAAAATCATGTGTCGGTGGATAAGTCCTTCCGAACATGGATTTGCATCTGACCTAAATGCCTCAAAGAAATAAACTGATCATACACCGCGTTTTCGTTCGACCTAGCCATATAGATTCGTAATAATGGTCACGTTTGACCCAAATTGATAGTGAATTTGAAGTTCGTGTTCATGAATTCTGGGACGTTCGGTTAACGCCGGGTATAGACCAAACGATCGAACGCTAAAAAGTGAGAATAGCCGGTGGACACCGCTCGCTTGCTCGTTTTCTGCCTACGGCTAAGGCGAGCGAGTATGCGGTGATCATAGGCGATTACCATTTGCTCGCTTCATCATCAATATCAGCCTTTTAATGTCCCCACTGCTGGAACATAGACCTCCTGCAGTGCAGGTCAGTGAATGTCACGAGTCTTCGATATTTTGGTTCTAGGACATGCCGGTTTCTTCACGATGTTTTCCTTCACCGTTTTGAGAACAGTGGTGATGAAATAATTTACACAAAGTAAAGCGCCTGCCTGGGTTCAAAACCACGACCTACAACTTGTAAGTCGCAGCCGTTACCACTGGGCCACCACTGCTCTTCGTTCGCTAGGTCTGTACCAACGTAATTTGTCAAACAACAAAGTGTATTTGCACTTTTCTATCTCGATGCAGATTAAGGGATTGAATTTGATTGGACCCGGATTATGTAGCACTCATCTCGCTAGTGCATCATGCGTAGTCACGCCTCATCATCGGACACTCGGATGAATAGATTTTCAGAGGAATGCACTGAAAATAATAATTGGGACTTGCGAACATTTTTCTTACCAGCAACAAAACAGTCTTGCTATTTGCTGATTAGTTTTGTATTATTCTGTTAAACTTTATTTTTGTATAACTAATGTTTTCCTAAAATTAAATTTACAAAACTTGGACAAGTTTAGACCGAAAAAGTTGAGTTAAAGTTTTAGCAAACTATTTATTAAAAAATAAACTTTAATAAAATAATGCAAATCTAGTTTTATACCTGTAAAAAAAAGTTCGCAGGTGCCATTTTTTTTAATCAAGCCCATCTTGAGCAAGCTTCGTGAACAATGCTCATTACTTTCTGTAAAGTGGAACCACACTAATGCCGGAAACACACTTACGTGTCGTGGCGTGGCGTGGCTCGCGATCCACCAATCAAACGACTCCGTTCCAGCCTACATCATAAATTCATAACACAACGAGTTTTGTATCCAATCAACTGCGTGAAAAGGCACCGCGCCACGACACAGATGTGGGTTTCCGTCTTTGCGTGTCGTGGCGTGGCGTAGCGCGTGATCCACCAATCAAACGCCTCTGTTTCAGCCCACGCCAAATACAACGAGTTCTGCAGCCAATCAACTGCGTCAGAAGGCGCCACGCCACGCCACGAGACGTAAGTGTGTTTCTGTCTTAAGAGAAAACTTCTTTGCTCTGCAGTGTGACAGTAACTGGCTCATATTATTATAAGTATAGTATGTTTGGCGTTATTTTATGCCTTCATCATCAAAATCGATACATATAATAAATCTGTAGAAAAGTCGTCTTTGTACATCTAAAATGTTTCCCTAAAAATAGTCAGGGTGTTAAAGGATAACCAACAGAACCCATTTCCAGCAATTTGTCTGTTTAGTTGTGCACGCATCACGTAACATTTACGAAACCATTGTAGATAACTTTTATACATAAAAATTGTGCGTAACTTGAAATATTACTTGGTTTTGTTTGATCGAAATCGGTTCACCCTGTCAAAAGTTAGATGAATGTAAAGTGTTCAAGAACTAAAATCAGATTCAGATACTCGGACAGTTGTACTCTATATTCGAAAGATGGCGTTGTGCATTTGACGTCATTTTCTGAATGGCGGTGTTAACATTTGCCGCGGCAAATTATTCTAGAAAAAGAATTAGTAGGTCGATAGGGCAGGTAGCAAGGTAAGTAGGTTAGGGTAGGTAAGCAGGGTAGCTAGGTAGGTAGTTAAGTAGGGTAGGTACTAGACAGTTGACGGCGCGGGCACAGCTAGTTTATGAAATAAAATGCTGACAGATATGTATGCGTATTTTAGACATACAAATATAAATGTAATATGGTGTCACATTTCCTGATACATGCCTAACAAGACCTCTGCGAGTTGGTTTCGGCCCCTCGCACGCCTTTCAAAGGACCGGCAGCCTTATTGAGTAATGAATTCGGAAAGAGCAGAGGGTAAAGAGTATGAAAAATTGACCAATCACATTGACGGAAAGGCATGTCGCGTCTTTCATCTCGCGATTTTTCATACTCTTTGCCCTTTACTCTTCCCGAATTCATTACGCAGTAAGACTGCGGTACCCCAGGGTCCCGAGATTGTCATTGTCATAATGTAATATTATGTACATAAATATCCTTTTTCCTAATGACCTTTTACAAGTTGCATGATAATACAAAAATGTCATATCTGTGTTGTTTCGTATCTAAATTCAAGTCCCCTTTCCACCTGTACACTGTGGTCAAACGTGAGAGGTCAAAGATTAAAACATGTAGTAAGGACACATTGTTTATCGCTGGTTTAAGAAAAAATATATCTTGGCTTGTTGCCACCCGTCAGTGGATTCGCAAGTACGTAACTTTATTACTTGTAAAGTCTTGTGAAAATAGGACGTAGTAAACAATGCACCTAAGTATTTTTTACATTTTTCTGTATGAAGTCGACAGTTTATTAAAACACGTGGAAGTAGGCGATACAAGGCCACGTTGTAATTATTTAAAAAAAACTTATTTTTGTCAAGCATAGCAATGGCAGTCATTGCCCTTAATGAATCTTGAAAGGACTCGAATACAATTCTGTATTTTATCATTACAATAAACTGCTGATGAACAGATGTTAATTGTGGACCGTCCTAAGGGCGGTTACATCGTCCTACGGGACGCACTGCATCCGATCCGAATCCGAGAAATTTTTGAAGAAGCCGTAGTAGTATTTCTTGTAGGGAAGCTTACGCACTACATCCGAACTCTATCCGCCATCATTCATACACATCGCCATCAACATTTTAAATTCGGATAAAACTCGGAACTCAAATCAAACTCTCAAACTTGCATTGGATGTAGTGCGTAACCGCCCTAAGTCTTTATTTCCGTTTTTGACATAAAAAATGTCAATAAATTTATATGCGTCAATGACCGCTACACCTATAGTAGACTGCCCAATATATGAATAAGAGGGGTTTTAAACCTAAAATAACATCGTTTGCGAGAATATTGCGTTATGGTTATAGTTTACAGCGCAAACAGAATCTTCTACTTCTTCCACCTCGCCACTTCCGGTTACTCGGGGTCGGCTTTCCTGGTCATGAATAAATAAAGTGATTGAGGAAATAAAAGCCTGTGTGTTGATTCTTACCAATCACGAAAAAAATACTATTCATAAAAAAAAAACATCACATCACTGGTTTATGGTAAAGTATTGATAAGAAAACTATTTTGATTCCATAAAAAAATTCTTGGCTTCAGTAGAAAAGCTACCACATAAAATCTTTTTCACAAAAAATTCTTCTCAAACTGTTTAACAGAAACAGAAATTTCTTTGATAACTTGTTGCCTGTTGAAACCTGCCATATCTATTATTTTTTCGTGCCTGCCAGCCTTTAAGGATTCGCTTTTATAACGTTGCTGAAGAATTAATTTCGTGATTTGAATTTAGAATATCATGAAACTGTAACTGTCATTCTTTATTTGAATCAAGATTCGTTTACATTAAGCGTCATTTTTATACCAGAAGAAAAATAAAATTGTAAAATTTCCTGTGTCGCGGCGACAGTTACGTCGCGCGCTGGAGCCGTTGTGTTCGGAAGTGACCCTTAATGATGAAGTAAGCGAATACACAAATGAATGCTGTTTTTAAGTAACTTCAAAACCGAGTTGGTTCTTAATTCGACTGCATGTATATTTTTTTTTTAATTATGTAGTACTTAATCAATTTTATTTGACGTACAACCAACGCAGTAGGTCCATCCTGTAAGGAGTATACCTCTATTTCAGAGGCGTTATAAAAATGGTATAATATTGATAGTTTCCTTTAGTCCTTGGCGGTCTGCCGAAACCCATCCGTCACGCGTCAGTGGTCACATCTGGACCGTAAGCAGAAATACGACGTTTTGGCGTCAACTCTAAATGCGGTATCTTTGTAGTAAACTAGCAACACGTTTATTATAGTGAACTAGCCTGTTCTTATAGCTTCGCTTGTCGCGGCCTGTTCCTCGAGAACATGCGTTTTTTGGGGATAAAAAGTAGTCTACGTCACGCTGTATGACGCTTGCGAATGTGCAACTAGCTTCATATTCGTTTTCTTTTTGTTGACAATTCAATAGTACTTTTAAATGTTTTAGTTGAAATAATAATATTTTGAGTTTGAGTGGTAGTGTAACTTTTTATCAGTGAAATAATGTATTACCTTTGTAATATTAGTTAGGTTGAGAGACTAGAGTGCACCAGTACATTTTTTATGTTTATTTTTGCATTGCTAAATCGCAGCGCTTTGATGGTCCTAATGTCCTACGGTCTTTATTTCTCTTGTTTTTGTTTACAGTAAAATGTCGATTGTTAAATAACTTCTTTGTGAAAATATTTTTATTTCACTATTTTTCGTTTTAGTATATCACTAGAAAGTGAGCAAGATGTCTAAGGATTGACAAAATAACCATAATAACTTAATTTCATTCGTGCTATTTGACGGTAAGGAGATCGGTTGTATGTTCCGTATATTAAAAATAGGGGCACAATATATATCTTTATTTTTCAGTTTGTGGAATATCTTTTAAATTGGTCCAATATTGGAGGAGGCAACAGGCGAGAGCTAAACCTCGGACTCGGATTATGACTTTTTACTTAGGAAATTCAGTCGGATGTCTGCGACTGCATTTCCTCTTAAGGCGTACATACGCTTTAGTGCCGTAAAACGGTAACTTTCTAAAACATACTCCTATAGTGACGGCTAGGTTAAAAGGTTTGAAAAAAATATATATTTATTATTGTTTCATGTACATTATTCTTTAAACATGATTTTTTCGTATAACAAATAGTTTTGCTTTAAAAAAATAATTATCAACACGATATTTTTCGCAACTTTTGGATACTCCTCCAAAACGACTTGGATGTTTAAAAATATTTTTACATAGAAAATTGATGGCTGGAATTTCTTGAAAACTGAAATAGCATATGTAAATCAAATAATATTTTGCAAACAAAACTGTTCAAAAGGAGGTTCAATAATGATATTTTGGCTCCGAGCGGGCGCACGGCCAGTACTGCGTTAACATTGGGCGTATCGCCTTAAGAGCAAGGTAAAGTTAATCTCATTTCAGACCAGCAAACTGCAAAACATGACCTATTTCTAGCTCCATTAGAAACAGTAGCAAGAAGGCAGCTTATTATGTCAAATGCGACCTTCCCTTTAAACTTTAAGGGTACGTCCAGTTTTCAGCACCTGTCATCTTTGGAAATACCTTAAAATGCCAGCGGACGTACTTAATGGTGCGCAATTTGAGTGTTGCGACATAAAATATGATATGTGATCAACATTTGTTACCGTCGTTAAGGACCATCACGGTAGTATCATAGAGGGTGGGCAGAGTTCAAAGTGGGTGAAGAAATATTGCAGAGAAGAGCTATTATAACAGTCATTTTAACGAAGATTGTATTAGCCATAGAAGCTTGATGGGGTATGGTTTTTAAGGCGGACGCAATCAATCGATAGTTGATCAAAAAGCCATCTGGATTCAAAGCTCGACGAACCTAGGAAGGGGCTAGCTTTTTCCTGTATCGGGAATGTCTATACCTATCTATTATCTAGGTGTCGTGTTGCTTCGCCTACAACATATTCAGTCCACGTTCATACGCGACTATCTATTCTCAACTACAAAGCCGTAAAAAAACACAAACAACCTTTTGACTCTCAACCTCAGCCAGTGATGCGACACTTGAACTTCTACTCACACCAAATAAATACACAAACACACGTCCCAAATACCGGCGACAAATGTGCAACAAAACTGTCGCTGTGAGATTGATAGGGCGTCGCCGATAGATGGCGGTGTCGTTAATTAGCCTCGGGTAGCTCGCCGCGCCGTCCCGGTGTCGCGCGTCAATCGTCCGCGACGCAGACGCCACCCTACCGATGCAACTCGATTTCTCTTTGAAATATTTTTACGGTTCAGTAAACTAGTTGGAATCGAGATGGCGCTTGGGCCTTGAAATCTGAGGTCGTGTTTAGCTACCTGCGCTGCGTCTGGACAATTACGGGGTAGTTCTGCCGCCTAATATGAATAGTTTAATATTTTGATAAACGTGGGCTTCTCCAGAATTATTGTTAAAAATTATTTGGTGATTGAAATGTGTAAAGTGGATTTTGTACGGACCTGTGCGTGAAAAAATATTTTTTTATGTTTATTTTGAAAATGTTTAAAAATATTTTTTTATTTTATTTTAATCATACATGTTCATGAAAGCTAGTATTATTGTTTAACAAACCATGCTACTTCTAACCCTATCATACTAATATCAAGAATAATGGCTTTACGGGCTGGCTGAACGGATTAAGATGAAACTTGGCACACGGATAGACCGATATGACAAACGACATTTATTAGCCCAATTTTTTCATTACATTTTAACAAAAATCGTAATTATTACCACTATCATATTTTTTTAATTCACTTCGAGATCGTAACGTCAATAGTTTACATACTCATAGTAAGGGCGTTTGCCGACGGATTTATTTTTAAACTCATAACTTTAGTTACACGAGTAAAGCTAAATTAGAAGGGATTGATGGCACACAGATTTACCTGAGTCTAGCAGACATCTTTTGATACTAAGAATTTAATATCAAATGTTATTTTCAAGTGGTTTCGACTAACTTAAATAATTTCCATCGATTATTCGAATTTGAAAGTGATTAGTCACATTACTATTTTTATTTATTTATTATATTCTATATTGGACACCACAAAAATAAATGTACAGAACAACAATTACAAAATCTAGTGTACAATGGGCGGTCTTATCGCACAGAGCAATATTTCACAAGTATCAAAAAACATGTGAAATTTCAAAAATGATTTTTAATACTCACTGAGAATAAATTGGGAATAGCTTATTTCTTACTAGAAACCAAATTAGTTTTCGCGAGATATTGAGGTACTTACAGAGTTCAGAGTTTTTGATTTGCGTCTCATCACTAAGCTCATCCTACGCTCATTCTACTATCCTTGCCATAACTAAGGAAAAAAAATAATGAAGTCATGGGGACTGTCGACAGAAGTGAAAACTTAAAACTTTGGAAAAACACAGTTATGCCGTCACACGTCACATTAACAATGACGCTGTTATATGAACATGTCGCTGATGTGAATCCATAAGTTTTGACCCCAACAAAAATCACTCAACGTAGTTGAAAAAATTTTAACTTCAGAAAATCTCCACCCATTCATACATGAATCTCCAAGCACGAAGTATAGGTCAAATTAATCGCACTTTCGCAACAAAAAGTCCCATGTCATTGCATACGAATTATACCTAATAAGTCTTGTATTACCGTCGCCGTGCAAATGTCAGAAGTTATCGCAACACGTACCGAGATGCTTGTCTGTCACCCACTATTCATTTTAAAGACACATCATACGTCCACAAACGATCATTATGAGCAAAAATGTGATGCACAAAAATAAAATACGACTTTTCGTTGTTTAGTTTATTTTTGTTGAGATTCAAAAGAAAGTCGTCAGCGAATCCTTTTAAATGGAAAATAGAAATAAAAAACATTTTTGTAGTGTTTGAATTGTCATACTACAGAGATCGGAACAACTAAAGATTTTCTAACAAGTTGTAATGAAGTTTTTGCAGAATTTACATTAGTTACTAGAAGACTATTTTTGCGACTAGTTTTTTTTTTATTATTTTAGAAGTATTATCAGAGCAGGACAATTTACAAGGTTAACCTACTTGTTAGTATGAAATGTTATTTGTTCGGTCAAATCTAAAAACTTTTTAATTTTATAGATTAAGATTAATAAATTCACTTATAATACCTATAAGTACAATTTGTTATCTCAGATACCAGGGCCTGCAGTCTCGACTTAGATAGCGACACCGTCGCAAAGTAACGATCGTTAAATATTAACGAAAAAAATCGCTTGCCGTAACGACGCTATCGATAAATGCAAGTCTCGACAGCCGAGATAGCGAGCAAAATCGGTCACAATCTTGACTTTGCGATGTCGGTACGCTAACGAAGTTCGTATTCATAGTGCGCTGATTTTATTGTAAAATAATGGCAGTTGAAAAAAATCCTTGTATTATAGGGAAAATTGTTGGACAAGATATGATCAAATAACTATTATTCTTTGAAAATTGTACAGAAGATAGGTAAATCTTACCATGTTAACACTTATTTGCATTGAAACGTGTAAGTAGCTTATACTGTTTTTAAGAATACGCTTAACAAAGAAGAAAATAGTTCGCTTCCTTGCAACACAGACGTTGAACATGGGAAACAAACTGTCAATGTCAAGTTTGTTTGTAAACAAGATGCGACAATAAGATAGAATTGGAATTGAAAAAACTGGAAAAGAACCGTATTACTATGGTGGAAAACAGTGACACAGGCGCATGCCCTAGCCCGAGTGCCAGCAGCGTGAGTGTCAGGTAATTACAACCGACAACAATTTTCGATTACTATTTTTGATACTAAATTGAATACTTTGCGTATGTCCGAAGTAGTTTGTGTTTACTCAATGAATATCTTAAATGTTTTAGGCGTACTTCGGGGCAGATTGATGCGCTTTTGGCGACTTTAGAAGCCCAACCATATCTACACACGGACAAATTTTGAAACAGGCTGGAAGAAGGTTGCCGAGGAGCTAACAAACTCCCAAACGGATCCATCAAGTTGCCCGATCAGTGCATGATGTCAAATCTCAAGTTGGTTTTGAAATGTAAGTACAAGCCTCGTCAGTTTTGTTTATATTTAGTGGAATACATTAGGTATCCTAATTACAGGTTTGGAGATACTTAAAAAGCCACGCCTGCATAAAGGTGGAAAAATATAAAAAGAAATCATTCAATCTGGCAACCTAGGCGGCTTCACTGCTCTTTTGACTGAGGCGGTGAGACGCAATAACATCCTTAATTAGTGTAGATTACACATTTGACACTGACTGCCCGGACGCTATGCCATTTCCTTTTTTATTATTAGAATCACTAGCACGCTAGAGCATTAAGAGGCATTTTTAGTAAATCTAACTTTTTTTACAGTTGCTGGCAGCTGCAACTCAAGTGCAAGCAGACGCTGCCAAGATGCAGGCTGAGGTATCCAAGGTACAAGCCGAGGCATGGGTGCTATTTGCGTAGACTGCAAATAAAATAGCTGATGCTTTTATAAATAAAAATAAAAAATGATATAATATGTTTTTTATTTAAATCACAGAGGGTCAATAAAATAAAATTATGTAAAACTAGTATTAATGAGTCTTCTTATGCGCTCTGCAACAACTAGACCAGTGCACGATACAAGTCCTGTATAACAAAAACAAGATTTTAGGATTATTCATACAATGGTGTTACATAAGTCGGATTTGATGCTATAAGCCATTGTGTATCATCTTTGGGTCAAATAAATGGAGATGCCAATGAAATAGGTATAAAGATCTGGGGAAAATTATATCTACTGCAAATATAATATAATAAAAATACCTTAAAATAAATCATTTGATTAGGTACCTGTAACTTGGTGGCCTCTGGTTCATGTAATTTATATTTTATATATGTGTTTTCATGCATTGGTGGGAAAGACACCGAAAAACAGACTTCAGCACACCAAAGCATCTTTCAACAACTTTCCTGGCTGAACAATGAACATTTGTGTATTGATACTCCGGTGTCCCTAAGCGTTGATTTTTTAAAGGAGTCATCAACCATGGTTCCAGAGGATATCCATCATCACCTTAAAGATAAAACATAGAATGTACTTTCAGCAGTCTAATGGGCAACCTGTTCCAGACAGATTATAATGAACATTTATTATTAGTTACCAAGCAGCCATGTACGGTGGTCCCCATTGACAAAATATTTACATGTGTTCATTCTATGGCTCCAATCACATCAGGGAATGGCTGTGGAGCATTTCTAAACTTTTCTTTAACTGCACACTGTTCTTCTTGGGTCATGGGAAATTTGACATATCTTCATAAAAGGTTTTCATTGATAGCCAAAGTTACAGTATGTATTACTCGGCTTACTGACTTTTGGCTTATGCTGCAGTACCACTGCATGCCAATCGGTAGTTGGTAGCACCCACTTGACTACTAAGAAGAAAATTATAATCATAAACATCTTGGATATTAGGAAAAATAAATAGAAATGTTATTGGCACGGTAGCTACCCAACACAAAGACACTCACTTGAGACTCCACAGAAAGTCCGTAAGGCCCTCGTCTTTGCATAGATGGGCGAAGTTCACCAACGACCTCATGAAACATGTCCTTGTTTATTTCGGTAAAGATAGAGAAATTGGTTATCTTCAAGTCCAAAGGATTTTCACCTTCACGCCGGTTTCGTGCATTTTTCCGCCGCATTATCATATCGAGTCTGTGTTCGAGCACGACCAAAGCCCACGCTAAATACTATACAGCCAAATTACTCTAATTATTATATATTTATTGTTTTTGTAACCTCTAAAACCAATGATAACGATCGTAACGAAAACTTAGCGGGCTGTCAAAAATGCTCGCTAGGAAAGTCGATAGCATACCGATAAATCGTTAACTTAGCGACAATATTCGTTAAGTTTGCGATGACAATCGATAGCTTTGACAGTCGAGACTACCAAAAATCGTTATCTGCCGATCGTTAGGACTTACCGACCGATCGGTAGGAGTTAGCGATCGCTAACTATGTAGAGACTGCAGGCCCAGGTTGCTACAAAGCCCGCATAACCGTGGGGTAGATTCATTAATGAATCAAAATTAGAACAATATATTTACACAAATTATTTCCTACCGCCACGTCGGTTGGTAGAAAACGTGAAATTAACATAAAACACAAAATATTTTGAATAATATTATAATTAATTGTATTCGAACACATCGATCACAGTAACTGGATTATATTTCCTGTTTCCCCAAGAGTTTCGTAATAGGCAGCCGGGAGTTACGTATGTAACACGTTTCTGTAATATTACCACTTTTTCCTTCTTGAGATAACGGGATACGGGGCTGCTGGCTGTGACTGTGACACACATTGACTAATTATGTACACGCCTACGGGCCGCGTATATCCGTGGCTATTGTTAACAATGCCGTCTTGTTAGATTAAACGTCTACTATTTAGCTTCCCGGGATAAAAAGGTTCCTAAAAGCTATTCTTGACTATAATCTATCTTTGTGCAAAATTTCATCTAGATCCGTTCAGCCGTTCTGGCATTAAGAAGTAAACACAAACACACTCACAAACTTTCGCCTTTTTAATATTAGTGTGAATAAACAAGAAACAATGGCCACGGACATGGCCGCGACCACAAAAATAAACTGTCCAGCAAATTGTTACTTGAAGTACGCGCCAGCCATTAATCGTCACTTCACACCGAACCTCACAGCTACCTAAACCACTCAATCTAAAAAATACCCGCGCACTATACAATTAAACTATCATCACCACAACGTACACTGCAGTGCAATTTACCAGCACACCCGTTTACACACTCGGACAGTTTACTTAATAGCCGTTTGTAATGTGTACAGTTTTTTTGCACGCACGTGGCAGCTTTTTCCGCGTGATGTCAGCAAATGATTCGGAAAATCTATTGTATGATGATTTCAAAATGTTATTGCTGTTAATGTGGCTGTATTAACTTTTTGTTCAATATATATTGTGTGAGCTTTCGAATAATTTCATTCAACAACAGGAATTGGCCATTGTGGTCTAATATAGCATGTATTACCGCGCAATGATCTTTAAGTGGATCTGAATGGTGTCAACGAACTTAGTGTCGTTACCTTGCACTTTGCTCGCAAAAAAATAGTGCAAATTACATGCACTAGTAACGGTCTGTTAGAGCATAACTATTTCAGAAAACCTTTTCTCGGTTAAATCAAGTTAAAAGCTAAAAAAGTTGTATTTTTTGTAGTCGCAGTCGGTTCAACGTTGGAATAATTCCGAGTTGAGATAAAAAGTGTAATATGTTTAATGTCACATCTCTAGCATTTTCACACGGAATGATCGAGCGTCTTGAAACAATCTCGGGACGGGCGCGCGACTATCGCTTGTCTAAAATTTATCTCGAGACGTCAAGTTACGTGTGAGTTGGGACGATTAGAGATCCAAATATGGCGGACATTAGCTGAAACCACTCTGACGTGAATAGAATATTGCTTGATACTCGCTTCACATTGATTTATCATGTATTATAACGACTAAGTTTTGTTTGAATTTTAGAGTTCCGTAAATTTAGTATTTCCGTAAACTTTACCTTATACGAAATTACGAAATAATATTCAACTTTCCTCATCCGTGTAGGACATGCGTTAACCAAAACATTTAAAACAACTACTAAATGAATAACGAGCAAGTTATATAGGTAAACAATCAATATTTTTTGTAAAATACAATTAATTAAAATTTTAGCATTTTTTTTATTTACTTAGATAAATGTCATCATCGTTTATCTGAATCAATAAAAAAGTACAGTACACAAAATTATATCTGAGATCCAGATGCGCCTGTTCTTGGCTAAATGACGAAACGTTTTACCAGTGTCAACAAATATTTAGCATGAAAGTAGGTATACTAGGTAACAAAAACATAAAAAATGACTTTTATTGACAATCGAAGAAATGTCGCAATCAAGATAAAACTCTAATACTTATCTCTACGTCTAATGTGAAAGTTTTTATGGATTTATAATGTCAATCACATATTGACATCGGCAGGCTTATTACCCATCTTGCAAGGGCAAAACGATAGTGATATTCGCCCAATATTTGCTTTTCAATACAGAAGTTTTAGAGACTACAGCGTTTTTTTTTTTTTTGAAATTTTTGCCTTTGACAAAAAGCGAGCGATTAGCACAGGATTTTGTCCGGCCTACCATACCTACACTGTAGGGAATTCTGACTTTTATGACATAAAGCGTTTGATCGTGCGATGATATTCAAAATAAGAATGCTTGGAAACATGCTGGTCCTGATCCATAGAGCAATCTTTAGTGTAGACAATGTCAAACTGGTTGATTTGTATTATATTCATAATTATAGCAACGCCTTATTTAATATTTATCTACTATTTTTGTTTTTTATAAAACATATGTTTCGCACACTGTTCCGTTGTTGTTGATTTAGATAATTTATTTATGTTTGCAATATTTGTTAGTATGTGAGAACCATGTTCCTATTTTTCAAGTGGAGGAACTTACGTGTTAGTGCTTGTAATACTTATATGTAGTATAATAGTGCTAGGTGCATCGTCCTCAAGTATATGATTTTATTAATGTTGTAAAAGCATTTTTTTTTAAAGAGTAAGTCTGGAGTTTCGTGTGCGTTCTTCTCCATAACAAGCTACTTTTCCGAATGCACGGTAGAATCAATTTTTAGTACTTGTTAATTTTAATTGTTAACTTTCGAAAGTGCCGCTTAATGGCCTAGTCGAAATAAATACATTTGACTTTGACTTTGATTTTGATGATTGCTGATTGCTGTTTCTTACGTAATAAGAGTGCCGCAGAGTGGATTTGAACGTTAGGCTTATTAAAATTCATAAATCGAGGTTTAGGTCTCGCCTATTTCCTCCTCCAGTTTTGGACAAATTAAAAGATATTCCTTAAATTGAATAAAAAAGATATATGTTGTGCTTCTATGTTTTTCTTTTTTTATTTATAATTGATAAATTTGTACACTACGCCTCTGTTGACAGCGAAATAATTTTTCTTTTTCAGTTTATTGAATATCTTTTAAATTGATCGAATATTGGAGGAGGAAATAGGCGAGAGCCGAACATCGAATTATGACTTTTTACTTAGGAAATTCAGTCGGATGTCTGCGACCGCATTTCCTCTTGTGAGTAGTGGTGTTCCAGTGTTAACGACCCCGGCTTACCTGTAAAGTCCTGGGTTCAAATCTAGGCAGGCACTTTACTTTACCTAAAGGAAAACATCGAAACCGACATGTCCTAGAACCTAAACATCGAAGACTTGTGACATCCACCAACCCATACCGGGCCCGCGAGGTGGATTAAGGCCCAGACTTATAGATAAAAGGTCTGAGTCAAAGCAATAGGAACGTTAAAAGATTTAGCATTTTATGTAACAAACTATGATAGAATGTCATTTTGTGAGTGTAATTTCTTTTGTAAAAAAGATGTGTTAATAACTATTTTGGTGTACAATAAAATATGTTTTATTTGTCTCTAAAGGCTCCGTGCTATTAAAAATTATTATGATATTTGTAATCTAAATAAACATTACGTTACTGCGCGGTTATAGCTACTAAACAAATAAAAGTGACAGAAAGTTCCACACCGCGGCAAACTGACAAAAAGCTCCACACCGCGGCAACTTAACAGAAAGCTTCACACCGCCGCAAACTGAAAAATGCTCCACAGCGCGGCAAACTGACAAAAAGCTCCACACCGCGGCAACTTAACAGAAAGCTTCACACCGCCGCAAATTGAAAAAATGATCTATACCGCGGCAAACTGACAAAAAGCTTCATACCGCGGCAAACTGACAGAAAGCTCCGCACCGCGGCAAACTGACAAAATGCTCCATACCGCGGCAAACTGACAAAATTTCCACACCGCCGCAAACTGATAAAAGCTCATCTAAACTATTTGATAATAACATAAAGTTTTATAAACGTCTTGATGGCCGTCACCGAAAAGTTTTCAATTAACACGAATATAAAATACACTCGAGTTTAATTTGTTTACTTCGGCCAGCAATAAAAGTAATAAACAAGATGTTTTAAGTGTGGCTTTAGCGGATCTTGTTATCTTAGAAAGGGTTAAGAGTTACTTAAATTAATTTAATACTATACAGGACGGTTTACGTAAGGAATTAATGTAACGGAAACGTGTGATCATATTTTAAAATCTGTTTCTGCTCATGTAAATGAACAAGTTTCTCCATAGAAGTCAAAGAAATTCCCAAAAAAAAATGGATATCCCATGTAAAGTTGTCGTCAGCTCACCAAAATTTTGCAGATATTTTTTTAAAATATTGTGGCATCTTCCCGTTACACCCCGTATGTACTCCAGCATAGCCTAGGGTTTAAAATTGATATCGAAAATTGTTTAATTGCGAATTGGCATTGCCTACCCAGACATTTAATGCGAAAATAAATGCTCTACAGTAATAGTTTGAGGTGCAAGTGCAACACATTATTGTAAGGTTTTAAACAAGCTTGCGAGTTCCACTAAAGGACTAACTCACCTCACCTCACATCACTCATCGTCACTAAGAAACAAATGTAATAAAATGAAAATACCGTATCGTTTATTTTGATTTAGGTGTCTATTCTGTCTATCAACATAAATATTTATAACGAAAGGAACTCGAAGCTACACATTCTCACATATTTCGGTAGCACACTTACACGTTAAGATAACATAGACATTAAAAACTTTCTTCAAACCACTAAAACATCCGAATGTCAATCAACATTCGAAAAACAAATTTTATAATAGGTATCGACTAAGATATGGATATACAACGTTTCGATACAATTTCATGTTCGATTCGGATTTGTCATTTCGATTTTACAGTGTCTATTAAAATTATCTATATATCGGGTTTTATTCGTCGGTCGGTTGCCTACCGTTTTGAGTTTATTACACGATAAAAAGTTCCGTGGGAACTTTATTAAGTATATGCCTAATAACGATTTTAGAACCTAACTAATGGAACGAGATTTTTATTTGATTTCGACAAAAAATAATAATAAATCAAACGGTGACATGCCGGAGTGGATTGGCCGAGTTTTTGAGTTTTAATGGCATTATATAGGAACGTTATTTGATAGATATATTATGTTGTAAGTCAATAAAATCAATGTTTTATTTGTTTATTTAAGTAACTGTATCGTGAATGCATCGTCATGCTCCGTTTCCTTCGAGCAGGATTTTAAGCAGTTTTAACAAGCTATGTTGAATCTCGAGATAATTAGATTATATAAACATTCATTACAATTAATTACATGATATGTATTTTTTATTTTAACCAAAGAAAATGATAATTTTTCACCAACTTGACTAAAACTGTAATTACATACCTAGCTGTATAAAATACACATTCATAAAAACTTCACTGGGTTGGACTCAGCTTGCGGTCTGCAAGCATGAGACTACGCCGTTGCGATGGTAAAAGGGGTAGGTTACACGCGCGGTTCACACACCCCTACTACGGAAACGAGAATCGTCTAAAACTCAAAACTATCGTATTACAGAAATCGTAACAAATCGTCGTAGTGCGGGGCGCAGCAGGCGGTGTGTAGTGTTTGTTTGCAAATAAACACCCGGCCGATCCCCGGGGCGCGTGGACAAAGGTTGGGCAACCCCGGTTGCACAATACCAACCAGCGGGTAGCCTACGACGTGTAGCGCACGCCGTGGTTTCTCATGTGAAATAGGAAATAATTATTTTTTTAGACTGTGATATCCGAGGGACGAAAGGTAAGTTTGTGTAGTAATTATCAAGCATCAGATATAAACATTACGAAATATAAAAAAGTTAAATTACAACTTGTGAGCAAAGGTTGCGTGTTTCCGAGAATTTTTGCTGTTTCCTTAATTAAACAGAAGTTTATGGAATTCAATTGACGTTAAAATTAATATATCTAATGCACTTATAAACATTGGCGTGGCTTATACGTAGCTTCTTGGCTACCCAGCGCCTCCACCAAAATTTACGAGGGGGTAGCCAGGAAGCTACGTATTAAAACGCAGAAATTACTTTTACCTCACATATTTTCGCAACATGCCTGCCCTGACGCTGCTACTCTAGAGTTTACAATCAAAGCCTAGCATAAACT
Organism: Orthosia gracilis; assembly: GCA_947562075.1. Classification (NCBI taxonomy): domain Eukaryota; kingdom Metazoa; phylum Arthropoda; class Insecta; order Lepidoptera; family Noctuidae; genus Orthosia; species Orthosia gracilis. The sequence goes on from OX387268.1 coordinate 9,323,758, forward strand.
CTTCATTTATTTTTATAAATTCGAATATCAATTCCCTTTCAAAACATAGTTTTCTGTTGCCAGTTTTGTTATAGGCAAGGAGTTTCCCTTTACATAGGCAGAATCCTCACAGTACACACCAATTATAAAAAAAAATCCTCTTTCTACGAAGACAATACATTTGTTGAAGTATGTATTTTCTCACATAACACTTAATTTGAATAAAGAACAAGGTAAAATCAATGAATCACACTTAGATAATTAGTTGCAGAGAATAATTTCATTCCTAGTAGAAGTAATCTAAAAACTATTTTTTAGCTTGACAACAGAAATATTAATTAGTAAATATAGGAATATTAATTACAAATAAAATAACTAAAAAGCTCTAACACAATTGATCATAAAGACTTTTAGGTACTCGATCACAAGAAGGACGTCTATTTGCGAAACTGCCAAAGACTGAATATCTGATATATAAAACAAAAAACATGAACAAAACAATAAGTATACTAAAAATAAACAACAATAGAATAACAAAACAACACTCATTGACTGAAACAACAACTTGACTTCAACATTTCATTCGCCCACTCGAAATAATCGGAATAAAACACTCACGTTTTATTTATACAACAGTCAGGACCTACCCTTTATAACAGAAAAAAAATAAAGAAAAAACATCTTCAAGTGTATGACAACTCTATTCAAGCGATTATAACAATTCGACTAAACAATAGTGATGGGACAAGGACCACGGTACACTGGGTTGTCGATTGTTAAGCTTAGTCGATATTAGTGTTTCGCGATGCGCGAAATCGCATTATTTTGCTAGTTTCGCTTGTACATTGTCGGGCATCATTGTGGTTGCTTGTGGGGAATTTATAATTTTTATTTGAATAAAAAACGTGTTGGGGTGCCGGTAGATGTAAACGGGCTTTTAATGTTGTTTAGTTTATTATTTTAAAGTTAAGTTTTGAAGTCTTACGTATAATGTTATTAAGTATTAAATTTTTGTTCAATGCGGCAGTTTTCTGCGAGTATTTGTGAGAAACTATGCATTTATGCATTATCGAACAATACAATGTTAAAATAATCGAGTTTTCCGAAATTGAATTATCTCTAGAATTCCTAATTTAAAAAATAACTAAGATTCCTTTATCTATTGCAGCAATATCTGCAGCCATTCTCAAACAAACGTCTACCAACCAATTATTAGCTACACTGAATAATAATTTACCAAAACATGCAAACGGAACAATTCTACATCCAACGGTCTCACCACACTATAATATAGTCGTCACCACCACAAAGGCAAGCACACAATATAATTGTCATCATTCATTTGTCAACATCCCTTACAATGCGGGGATGCAACCGACCTTATTACAATGCCATACGACTGACTTATGGCGATCATAGAAAAAATACAGCTTCCGCTTATGGCATCTGCCACAAACAATACGTTTATAGGTCAAATGTTTTCGTAAACAGAGATTGTTCGGGCTCTATCGTGTAGTTTTCGGTTGCCGAGTTTCTAAAGACCCATTTCTTATTCTGTTTCTTGCATAGCTTTTGCATCGTGACGTAATCCGAATACGGGTCATTTGTAGAACATCTCTATTCATAATAACATAGACAAAGTTGCTAGTTGCTTTCCATTTGCACGATAAAGATGTTTTATCTGTAGTGCTAATTTAGTCAATTTGTTAGCACTGTCTTTAGTTTGCACACTTAAATTAATAATGGTCTGTCAATATAACGTGTGTTGAAAATTGAAACTGAAGACGTAAAACCATTTTCATTTTTATAATACATATAGAGAACAATTCACTGATAGTATTTCATTAAGCATAATGAGCAGTCGAACATGATATCGTACAATTAATTGCCGAACATCATTTATTTGGGCATTGCAGTAAAATTCGAATCTTTACATTTACCGGCATTTAAATTTTCACAGAATTTATTAAAATAAATCTTAATTTTCATGTACTATTTTATCGTTTCGCTATAACAGATATAAGCTGATGAAAACAAACGTATTATTGCAATGTGATTGTTTTTCAAACAGGCTCCATGACCGATAATACTTAAGTGATCAATGTGAAAGCAAATAACAGTACAGCTTTTTAAAAGATTAAGGATGTTACCTGAAAGCATCTACAACTTGTATTCTTTAGAAAATAATCAACTGATAAAGTACTACTTTGTTCTTTGGTCTACCCACGAACATTAGCGCAGTGCAATCAAATATCAGCAAAGAATGTACAGATCAACAGTTTCAACTTTGATACTTTATTGTAAACAAGACGAAACCAATAAACAAATGAATTACTTTTCTAGATTCTACATTCCCACTGTAGTGCTATTCCATGTAAACCTCACCGTGATGACTTAGGTGCAGTGAGCTCGAAGTGAGTTGTCATCGACTAGCATCAGTTGACAGTTAGCCGGAATGAAAGCTCACTTCACCTTAGAAGATTTCTACAGAATAGACCCGCTGTACCTCTGCACCCAACACTACCACAGAGTAGACACGTTCTTAGTGAAGAAGTAAGCAGTTTGATGCGAATGGCGCATAGTGATAACTGTTTGATAAACGTGATGATAAAGTAGCATTGTTTTACGTGTAACGGCCTCAGAGTTTATCACGGAGAGGTGACTAACGCGGCTGTTTCTGATGTTTGGCCGATAAAGACGCGGAGCTAGGGCGAATGGATGTGCTAGTGGGTGTATCTCGAGGTGATTGTATGTATGTGTACGAGACTTCGCCTACGTGGGAACTGTTGTTACAGAGGGGGCTCAAGGTTGGTGACAGAATTGGAGTTGGTTGATGTTAACAGTGGTACAGCTGAAGATTAGACAGGACAAGTTAATAAGAAGAGCTATTTTGTAAAATCTCTCTTTCCCTTATCCTATACTATTAAACGAGCAATATTTGTATATACATTTATATGTATTGTTATCACGTTCTCGAAAAATTTGCTATATAGGGGTTTTGGGGGCAAAAAATCGATTTAGCTAAGTCTAAGTATCTGGACAAAAACGTTTTCTCAAAAAAATAACTGTTTTCTCTATTTTCACCCGAGCAGAGCTCGGTCGCCCGGTACTACAAATTTATTCGAACTCAGTACAACATGTCGCTTCTTGTAACATTTTCTGTCTAATTCATAGCAAATATTATATGAAAATGATCCGCCATACATTTTCATTAAGTTAGCTACATTCATTGCACTCAATCTTTTAATGGAAACAATATATCAGCGACACTTTATTTACGCCATCAACTTGCTTGAAATTGCCATTCAAAATACGTGTCCTTTTCCATGACTGGCCATTATTTTGTCACCAGATCGTCATAATTGTACCCAACCTGGCCGCCAATCGGCTCATAGAATTTGGGAGTGATAATTGAAAATTTTCTGCCAATCGACACCGGGCCCGGGTTGCACGCAGTGACGCAAATAATTCGGTGTCCACCAATTAAAAGGTTGCATCGTCGAAACATGAAAATCCCGTAAAGTTTTCGTTTGCATAAATTGTATTCTCTGTCTGCTTTGTGACTTGTATTCTTTATGCTATGTATTGAGGCGGAGTGAGATGTTCATTAATACAGTATGGTTCGGGGTTAACTGATTATTATTAGTGTTTTGTTTAATTTTTTTTTTTACACTACATTACATGTTCTGTCATGACTTCTTAGTCTTGTTATATTCGAGTATCAGTTATACGAATTAGCAGAAAATTTCGATCACATTTAGAAAAAGTTAGGCTGCATGTAAATCATTGTTGTTTCATGAAAGATTTAATAAAAAAAAATGCAACTAGGGAAAACACAGAGATTTCCTCTCTATGTAATTACATTTTCCTATCATTGTTCTGCGAAAAACTTGTGCCTAGTTAGTAACAATAAGTACAGGAACAGTTTTAAAAGGCATTTAAATTAATAATGCTATCATGTGTACAGGACAATTTTATTATTAGAAATGAAGTCTTGCAATTCTTTATGAAACAGTACTTCGTGTTTTCCCACATCACGGGAAACTATAATAAAGTCTTAATTTTGTTTGTCCTACTGCTATCTTACTAATATTATAAATGCGAAAGTTTGTTTTGATGGATGTATGTTTGTTACTCAATAACGCCAAAACCGCTGAATGGATCTGGATGAAATTTGGCACAGAGATAGATTACAGTCCTTACCTACACTACTTTTTATCCCGGGATAATGTTCCCTTGGGATGAAAAAATACTTGCACGCGGGCGAAGCCGCTGGCAGAAGCTAGTAGAAATATATTTACATGAAAACAAAAACTCCAAATCTCAGGAGTACCACCAAGAGTATTAAGATGACACATTCATAAATAGGAGCTTTTCATAATCGCAATAAGTTATGGGTTTATGTAGTGTGCAGTTTATTCATTCATATGTAGTTGGCTGATTTGTATTCTTCAAGGTTTGAACACAAGGAAGGAACTCGTGGCTAAATAATAACAGCCGCACGGATCGAACTTCAAGGTTAAGCAATGCTTGGTGGTCTACGAGGTCGGTCCGTGGATGGGTGACCATTTTCAACATACCGAGTTTCCTCCGTGCCTCGGAAAGCACGTTAAGCCGTTGGTCCCGGCTATCATTTGAAGATCTTTGACAGTCGTTACGGGTAGTCAGTAGCCTGAGATCTGACATCAGTCTTGCCAAGGGGTACCGTGTTACCCAGTTACTGGATTGTGGAGGTCAGATAGGCAGTCGCTCCATGTTAAACACTGGTACTCAGCTGAATCCGGTAAGACTGGAAGCCGACCCCAATATAGTTGGGAAAAGGCTGGGCAGAAGAAGAAGGTTTGAACACAAGATGTGGTCGACGATGAAGCACGCTTGCGTAGATGAAATATGTCCACTCTTGACTTAAAGACCACTGAAGCCTATATCAAGAGATTTGATTACAAGCGACCCTATAGATTAGGTGTGAATTTCAACTCTAGAAACCAGATTTTCGCCAAACTATACAAGCCGTATCCAGTCAAAAATATCTTGGTACGTCTCACGCACACAAGTAATGCAAGCCACACAAAGTCTGTGCACTTTGACCGATAACTTATCGCGCGAGGTTGCCCCTACATAGCTGTTAGGTAAATGTAAATACCTACATATGTTCTAGTCAATCGATCTATTGACTACAACTACTTCTCTTGGCTTTATGTATGGTGACACGTTTTAGCGAAGAACGAGCACATAGCATGGGGAAGGCCTCTGATACAATAGACAGTATAGGAAAATAGGAAGGTAAACAAACAAATTGATGAAAGAAAATAAAACTATACAGGCCGTAGACAAAATTATATTCTAGCAATAACAATAGTCAAAATTACAAAACGTATGGAATTGACATGCACTTCTGAAAAATCACGTGTGGTCTTGGTCAATCCAGCGTTATGGGTTTTCGCAATCATTTTCGCTGATAGAATCTCACTTTGCCCAGGCCCCCAGATTCTTCATACTAATATTATAAATGTGAATGTAAGTTTGTTTGTTACGCTTTCACGCAAAAACTACTGAACCGATCATCATGAAACTTTGTACATATATTCTTGGAGGTATTAGAAGTAACATAGGATACTTTTTGTATTTTTTTTTTTAATGGCTTCACTGCGAGCGAAGCCGCGGGTAAAAGCTAGTAGTAAATATAGCTTTAGTGTTTACTTGTCACATGACTATGCGAAAATTTTAATTACTTGAACATTACGAGGGAGCAGTGTTAGCCCAGTGGTAACAGCCGCGACTTACAAGTTGTGGTCGAGAGTTTGAACCTAGGCAGGCGCTTTACTTTGTGCAGTGGTGTCTCATCGCATACAAAGAAACCGTGCCGACGTACTTTACTGATTATACTGATTATTTTTTGTACATCGATCGCGTTCGATTCCTTTCCACGGATGTAGATGGTGATCTATTTATCGCTGTGGAACGGAACCGAACGCGATCGATTTACAAAATACAAAATGAAAAACGCTAGTTACGTCGGCTCGGTTTCTTTGTATGTGATGAGGCATCTGTGTGCTAGTATTATATTATCTGTGCTTTGTGTAAATTATTTCATCAACACTGCTCTCATAACGGTGAAGGAAAACATCGTGAGGAAGCCGGCATATCCTAAAACCATAAATTCAAAAACATGTGACATCCACCAAACCGCACTAGGCCCGCGTGTTGGATTACGGCTCGTTCCCTCTCACAGAACAGGCTTGTGTCCCAGCAGTGGGAAAATTAAAAATTCTTATGATGATAGACACTATAAATTATTCGGATGAGTAGTCTATAACATGATATGGCTATTAATTAATTTGTTGCTAAAGGCCTTAGTTATAAACATCACTAATATTCTAAGGAATTGATTGTAGAACTCTAAAAAGCCCTAGCTTTTCCAACGGCTTTGTCTCCGAGGCCTGTACACAGGAACCGTGTATTTATCCGGGATAAAAAATAGCACTAAGCGTAAGCAGCGGTAACTATGGTCCATCAGTTTGTTTCCAAATTATGCCCCGTGTACTGCCAAAAAAGTACCTACATCGCCCAAAAAGTTAGTAGTAATAAAAGGTTACAAGTGAGCAGGTGGATGCTCCTATCTCGTCAACATCTCAGTTCCTAAACGACACCCACTGGAAGATATGACATATTTGTCATTCATAAATGTTAATTTCGGCAGTTTAAATTCTCTGACCGTAAATATTTGCTTATCGTGGAGTACAATCTTAATCTTTTCATCCAGTTGTGACCCCCCGGCACTTCGTTCTGTGAACGCTGCGTACTCCATGACATACTAACTACTAATTTCTATCTGATTGGAATGTATGAGTAACGAGATAATGTTTGGAGCTTGCAGCATCCCCTTGTTCTAGCAAAATAGAACATGCTTCGAATAAAGAGGCTTCGCCTACAATGCTCACCAAGTGTGTCGTTGGAAATCGGTCCTGCAACCACTTTGCTACCCCATCACCCGTTGATGTTGGCTCTGCCAATTTTTTTTATCGGCCTCCATGACCATTTAATTATCCCTTCGTTTACATAGTGTAGTAATGGTGGAATAAAAATGATGTGACACGGAACTTAGCAAAGCTTACTTTTTTGACCCTCAGGACCGAAGTATTAGGGTTAAAGTATCTATTACTAAGCGGTAAAATTGTTCATTTATATTTTGAACAAAGGTAAATTTGTAATCGGTTCAGTGTTGAACCGATTACAAATGTTTTTTTTAACTGATTAAAAGAAAACTATAAGTAATCGCTACAAGAAATTGTAGTGACGTAAAACTCGAATCGCCTCAGAGTGACGATATTTTCAATAATTACTTTACAGATTACTCGCAATTCGGCAGAAAATTGTATTTTATGTATAACTTTCATTTTATCTGTTGAATTCCCCGTTTTGTGTAATCTTTTTAATGTTTTGTTAGTAGTACAGCCATGCACGTGGTCGATCTGTCATCAACAATATTGACTCTTATCAAAGTCGCCTGTTCAAAGACTCAAAACTTAATCACGCGCACTGTTTGTATTGATTTTACCAATGTTTGTGTAAACATTGACTGTTTTTACTAAAGACCTTTCTGCCTATTCACACGTCTACAACTCATGCGCGGGCAGGGCGATAAGCAGCTGATATACATTCTATATTTGGCCGATCTTAAAATAGTTAACCTAACAAGTTATCATTGTTGCACTTCTGCTGATCGCCAGAATACCCGACTCTGTGGTCTTCTAATGGAGTCTGGCCCTTTTGACACACTTAAAGTTGTGCGCAAATTGTTATCCTCTAAACTGTACTCGAATAACTGATGCGAGTACAAAAGTAAGGCTGAGTTCTGGCTACGCTTTTCGCACATGGACTTACAACATAAAGATTCGACTACATTGAGCAGATTTAATTGCTATGATGGTGAAAATGGGATCTGATCGATTAGGTTTCATCAAAAACAAATACAAGAAACAGCGAAAAAGATGACAAAAACCTGTCAAAAGTTGCATCACACTCAGATCATCGTCTGTTCACTTTGTTCAATTCACTTCTGCCTATAACCAGATAATGTTAACTAGAAGCACTTTACCAAATACAACAATCACAGCTGGTCCTATAGACACCGATCTCATCAACGTTGGCCAACACATTTGTGGTAGCGCAGTCGAGCTCTTTCGAGTTCCAGCACCAGCAGTGTGAACATCGCCTATCCGACCGATAAGTTCTCGAGGCCCGCTGACCCGGACGCGAACGATAACTTCGTCTGCGCGGCGCGTGAAAACACTGTTTATGTTTACTGCTACGCTCGTGCCCGATTCCGGATATTGTGATCGGGTGGCACGCGAGCGTGTGGATCACCTTAATACCTTTCGTCTTAGATGATTTAGCGCTTAGCGTTCCTAATCTTAATTTTTACTTTGCTCGGCTGTATTGGTTTATTCAGGTAGGTCCAGAATCACACGTGACCTGTGGATATCAATGAACTCTTTACTTTAATATACTTCTGATGCTCCCTAATGCAGCATTTAAGTCTGTATACTGAATAAAACTGGATAGAATAATTTATACAATCACTAGATTTAACCCGCGGCTTCGCTCGCAGGGAAGCCAAAAAAAATTTTTTTTTAATAGAAATTATCCTATGTTACTTCTAATACCTCCAAGAATATATGTACAAAGTTTCATGATGATCGGTTCAGTAGTTTTTGCGTGAAAGCGTAACAAACAAACTTACATTCAAATTTATAATATTAGTATGAAGTATGATAGTATATAGTATAGATGTGAAAATTAACATTGAACTTTACACTCTCATACCATTCGCATACTAGAAGTATTCTAGAAGTTTTTAGTTAAGATAAGGATGTAATTTGTGGAGATGAACAAACGTTTTTACTATTATTATTATTCGGTTATCACAATTAACTCCCAGTGCGTAGTTTTACCTATCCATATCGATACCGTATCCAGGTTTTCCTAAAACATTTCGTCTTAGATGTCTTAGAGCTTAACGTTCCTAACCTTACTTTGTACTTCACGCGGTTGTTGCAGTTCATTCATGTCTAGAGCCACACGTGTAGTGGTGGGGGCTGTGAAATCCTTATTTTCCCTACTGCTGCTTTCATTTGCAGCACTCAAATCTAACGTTGCAAACTGAATGCAACAATTTGTACCTATAGATTAAATTAAAACTGGACCCAAAAGTATACCCTGTGTCAAACTAGGACTATTTCTTTATCTAAATTACTCCTAATGCGCAGTTTACCCATACAATAGTAATACTGTATCTAGATTTTCTTAGTAGTGTGGTAAATGTGAAATATTGTGCCTAATATCATTTGATAGAGTCACACGTGTATATCGTTGGAGCTCGTGAAAACGAATTTAGATTTGCCTGCAATAAAAAGATTATCTTATAATGCGCATTTAAAACTACTATTGGTGTCAATAGTGTACTAAAAACGATATACTTATCGCGTTTCTTCTACCATCATTCTTCTACCCTTAACTTATGACCATTATTTTTGCTCAACGAAATACTATGTTCAGGCAATACTAAATTTAACTGGGTTTCTTTATTTCCTATGCATACTCATTTATCAAATATTCAAGGCAAGCAACATTCCAAGACCCGTTTCACATAAAACAAAGCTTTCTATAAAATAAATTAACTATTCTTTTATTTATGCAACAGAATATTGGAGATATAAATAAAAATGCATATCTACTGTTTATGCAGATTGTAAATGCTGGAGGAATTTATTGGGGTCTTATTGCGGGTCTTATAAAGCTTGTGACCTCTGGACCGAGTCCCTTCGGGCACTGTGAACTGATAACCAGTAATCATCAGTAATAACTGCTTTAAATTTATAGGATTTTTTTAGAGTTTTCTCTTCTTTGAGGTTGTCATACTGGTCATCGATGACATCGATATTATGATCATTAGGTGCAAATACATTGAATCATAATCTTACAATTGTTTTTTTTATGCAATCCAATACTTAAGTAATTTTCTATGTCTCCTTCCTCTCCTGTAGGTTCGCCGAAATATGATCAGGTAAACAACCCTAAATTTGATACTGATAAAATTTACTTGGTTTTCGGCCATCAAATACATGGAACCTAATTCTTCACCTAGCTTTACGGAACATCGTATTCAAGTATGGTCTCCGTCTTAGACCAAGGCTGCAGTTGAATTGGTATGATCTCCTTCTAGGCTGCAGTTGAATTAGTATGATCTCCATCTTAGACCAAGGCTGCAGTTGAATTGGTATGATCTCCGTCTTAGACCAAGGCTGCAGATGAATTGGTATGATCTCCGTCTTAGACCAAGGCCCAATTGAATTGGTATGGTCTCCGTCTTAGACCAAGGCTGCAGTTGAATTGCCCTGAATATCTGGGTTGTCTCTTGTTTCAAATATGATCACAACTTTCGCCTACTACTGAACTTAAAACTCTTTTCTTGTGCCGTTCCCGACAAGAACGACATGTATCAAATCTCGAGGAAATCCACATTAATCAATGAAAGTTCACAAACCACTTTACATACTTGTATATACTGCATCAGTACACTTATATTATTTCACTTAGCATCTTGTTCCCTGTATGAGAAACCAACCGGAAAGATAAGTAATCGTTGTTTTCGGGCGAAACATTGGCATGTAACAGAGTTATGAAACGCCAATGTATATCATATCCGCTTTACATATCACTTGCCGAAAACAAAGCATTTCATATTCCGTTATGCTGAGACATCACAGCATGCAGTTGTAGTCTTGTTTATCACTGAGAGCTGTGCTTATAACTGAGCTATGTTTTGTACAAAGCCATATAAACTAAAGTTGATAAAGACCAAGAGATAAACTGGTCTAGACAGGTAGACATAGTTAAGGTGTCTTTAACAGAATCATAAAATGCCTCAGCCAAGTCTTAATCGCAAGTATCAACTGTACAACAAACATTATTATAAATAAGAAATTACTTTATAATTACTGATCTGAAATGCCGCGTTAAGATAAGTATTACATGCGATTATAATGACTGGATAGGCCGATTATCACTTCGCTTACACGTTTATTACTGAGAACGTTTTAGTGTTGAGTATTACTTAGTAAATATCGTCGGTTTGAAAACATATTCGTTTTGCAATGTAAGTACAGATAGGTACACGGGTCGTTCACATGACGCCTACATTTTAATGATGGCGGAATATGAAAAATGTTGGACGGTTGTGGAAAATTATTACAATAAATATGTATGGGAGCTTTTTAGTAAAGACCGCCATTTTCCTACTTTTACATGTTCTTTGCCCTTGCTTCAGTGATTTATGATAAATACAGTTTAGCTATCGAGGATTAAGTTCATGAAGATATGCTTATTGAATATTACAAAGGATTATATACCTTCATTGATGAAAGATAATAATATGACACAAATTCACAAGCGAACCCATTTGAAGTTTCGTTTTATTTTACAAAAAAGGCACATATATCGCGCATCGTATCATCCGTATAGCTTCACTTCTGCTTTCCGTACACCGCGGCATAACATCGGACCGTCGCAAGAGCCTCTGTGTGAACTAAAACACAATGCTGCCCCGCTCCCATACGATAGCAATCGTGAATTAACCCAGTGGAGCGATTCTTGATGCCGCGCTTTAGAAATGGATTAAGTTTAGCGTTAGCTAGATAAAGGCTAAAACTTCGCGCCATGTCATTCACGAGTTCGTGCTAAAATACTGGCTTTGTCCCAGCCGCTCGCACTGCAGTTAAAGTCTGCGAGATTTGCATATACGCAAGATAGTACAGTTCTTAGCTTAGTTGTGTAAAAGTTTGAACATGTTTGGTGAAAAGATGGGTATTTGGAGGCTGGACAATTTGACCTACGTATTTCTATAAACAAATAGCCCAGATTACTTTGGTAGGATAGGATAGGTGGACCCCTTTTGTGCACTTAGACTCCCATTTGATCCGTTGTGCGTACAGGCTTCCTCTCTGTGAGAGGGAATGGACCGTAATCCACCATGCGGGCCCAGTGTTGGTTGGTGGATGTTGGTTGTGAAATGTCTTCGAATTGTTGGTTCTAAGGCATGCCGGTTACCTCATGATGTTTTCCTTCACAGTTTTGAGAGCAGTGGTGATGAAATAATTTACACAACGTACAGCGCCTGCCTGGGTTTGAAAACACGACCTGTAACTACAAAGTCGCGGTCGTTACCACTGGGGCACCACTGCTCAAATTGCATTGACATATGTTCACTGAAGAAGATGGTATTGTTGTTTTAAAATTGCACGTGTACTCGTATAAAAGGTATTATTAGCTATCATAGAAACATTATATAACAGGTTTTAATAATAAAAAACCATGGCATTTTAAAAGGCGTATTCCCATGAGATTCCATGGCTTGGGTTAGCTATGTCATAGCTATGTAGAGGAAAACCATGAAAATAATTAAAATGCGTCAGTTAGACTAAGAAGATAATTATAATAACAAAGCCAGTAACTTCTCACTAGACCATTACTTATAAAAATCCGTTTCCCCCATTACCTTCGACTCTGAGATCTACAAAAAGCTATTATAATAGGCATACACATACCACACAGTCAATGTATTACCGAATACCATAAATAAGTAGGATGCACAAACTTACAGACATAACTCTTGGACCTGGATGTCTAAAATCACTTCTTTATCAGACCGTATCTTCATAAACTTGACAAATATATTTGCACCCAAAATAGAGACTAAACAACTTTAAGACTTTGGGAATACAGTTGAAAATGGGGTAGCAAATAGTTGTTGGGATGTATTAAAAGAATTAAAATGATTTTCCCGCCGGAAGCTCGCGTGACGTCACGGTGTGCGCACGCGCTGGTCGGCGGATTAGCGCGATCAAACTCCTTTGGAACACGCGAACAGTAATTGATTTTTTTTCCGATGTCCAAGGGTGGGAACGCTATAGATACCTGGAAGTTAGGGCGTAATTACACCCTTCAACGTGGTCGTTGAAAAGTCTAATGAAATACTGACCGGGCCATGATTAGGATTATAAATGACGTAACACTGGGTGCACATAACACCTATTCTTTCATTCTATGTGACGGTAAGTGAATATTACCTCCCTCTAAAAAGTTTATGATAAAAAACTGAGCGTGCATTTTAATTTATGAACTATCCTTATCCGATTTAAACCGCTGGAATGGTATTTACCCCTAATCGATACGATCTTTTTGCCGACAAAACATTCAAAGAGGAAAACCTGAAAAAAATACCGGATATAAGTTACAAAAATCACAAAAACAATCCAAAATAATGTCATTATTGTAGCCAACAGTTATGCTAAAATTATAAAAGCATCATCATTCTCTTGTCCCGGTCTCCATCATTTTTGGGTTCTTCTTCAATACGTCTCTATAAGAGCCTGTCCACACAGCGCGTTGCGTCAGCGTTGTGTCGGCTTAGCGCTGTCGCTGCGTCGTTTTACATAGTAATAACGTAAAACTGTACGTAAAGGCCGATGACGTTTCTCATTTTACATACCGCGATAACTTTGTACGAAAGTTTACGAATAATGAAATTCATAATCCTAATTAAATACTATGTTATCCATACACTATAACAACGAGTATCAATCGTAAGCATCAACTTAAACTTATATAACGTATTTTTATAGCTGTCAAACCGGACTTCTTAGATTGTGACGATTTTAATAGTGTACACACGGTGCACCGCGACGACTAACTACTGCCCCAAGACGAAGCGAGAGGGGTGTACTCATTGCGACGCCGGAACGACAGCGCTCAGTTGTTTGTGTGTTGATAATATCGAGGACAAAGACGCAAGCTCATTTCGATCAAAATGCTTGCCGCAACTGTGCGTCGCCGCTGCAACGACGGAACGTTACGGAGCATGCATCAAAATATTTGCGTTGCGACGACGCAACGCAACACAATGCGCCGTGTGGATTGGCTCTTAGTCGTCATCTCAGTCGTCACTGCCTTTCTACACATAATTATAATCTTCCACATAGCCTAATCCTTCCTTCCTTTCGGGATCGTTCTTTTGGGATCCTATGCCAGCTGGGGCAGAGAGTATCCACAGAAGTCAGTCCTTTGGTATCCCCCTATTCTATTTAGCCATCAGCTGACCACACGCTTAAGTAAATATTTCCTCTTTCCCTTTAAATTACAAAATAATTATCAGAAAGCATCTGTAAATGTTTACTTAGAAATCTGCTAAATCTAAAACCAGACGAGTGTTCGTCACGTTCCTACTCAGTGTTCATATCTCTTACATACAATGTAGAACATTGTTTATATTTGTTCTCGATAACGTAATGGCTGGTAAAAATTTAATTTAACCGACTATCAAAAGTAGATCGTCGACGTACGATGTGTTGTTGTTGCTTATCTTTGCTAACGAGTATTCAGGGATTCAAATTTTAAGGACGAACATATTTTTTGAGGACTAAATTATCATAGCCTTTTCTCTAGGGTCATGTCCAATTTTGAGTATAAGAATGTCCACCTTAATACCGAATTTCAATTTGAAAGATTTTCATGGTAAAGGTTTAGAACTTGCGGGTTAAGTGATTTCCTTATAGGGAAAAAGGCTTAGGCATTCCAAACAGTGGCTGGTCTCTCAAGCTGGTCTCATCCCATACAAAGAAACTGTCCCGACGTACTGTACTGATTATACTGATTTTTTTATTTAATCTTTCGATATCGATTGATCATTAGGTGGTGATCTATCTATCGCCGTGGAACGGAACCGAACGCGATCGATTTATATAAAATTATCGGTATAATCAGATGAAAAACGCTAGTTACGTGGCACGGTTTCTTTGTATGGGATGAGGCATCTGTATGCTAGTATGTGTGCTCAAGCATAGATCTCTAGAGTTATTCCTAAGGTCTAATTTCATCGCACACTAGTCCTGCAACGACAGTCTCTCAGTTGACTAATGGTTGACTAATGAGCAGCTAATTTAATATGTTTCTCTTGTCATTCCAAACACAGCATGGTAAAAAAATAAAATGTACTTCTTCGTATTACAGCAATAACTTTCCGAAACCTCTCACACAAATATAAACTTTAACACAATTAGACAAATTCGAAATTCGTTTGCGCATCAAGAAACTCCAACGCATATAATATCAACTTGATGAAGCCACTGTATTTTCCCATGGATAGCCGAAAAACCATAAAAATATATCTAAATTTCATAAACACGGAGATTTTGGTGATAAAACACCATGGGAGCCGGTTATTATCCATAAAAGGCAAATGTTATTTGACCGTTATCTTTTTGATAAAGATATTCCGAATCAATGTTTGTTACTCGATCTAACTTAGGTTTAACTTTAACATTCCTCTACCGACTTCGCTGAAAAAAAAACTTGCATTTTTCAACTGGAACTTGTTTAACGATATCCTACCGCTGACAGTAAGTTCACAGAGAGAAAGACGTGCACGCGCAAACGAAGAACTTTAACTTCAGATATAATATTGTATTTTTTTTTCTGTAAAAGCCATATGGCTTACATTCGTTTCAGAGATAGATTTCATTTTAAATCTTTTGGGAGCTACATAACAAGACGTCACGGGACACGACCAAACAATGCCAGAGAATACCAGTTAGAAGATTAGTTATTTCAGAGGTGCTAACGAACAACTGGCTGGCTAACTATAACTGGCTGTTGACGATTTCAGACTTCGAAGCGAGGGTGATGATCAATGCTCGTACCTTTTCTGTATAAGAAGAGGCATCAGTATTGCATTGGCATATGCAGGCAGACATAATTTTCTTCATTAATAACATGATTAGAGAAAAATAACTATTCAAAAGTGGAAGCAGGAAGTGCATCAGCAATAAGCAAAATTCCTCACAATGACAATAATTGCAATTGCCATATTAAAAACAACAATACAAGCCAATTGGTTACAGCAGACAGCATCGTCAGAACATAATGCTATGCTCATTCATCATATTATTATGAGAATAATCAGGTATTCAGTGAGATTGCATAATGCTCGTACGTAAACGAAGGAACTAAATAATAATGTGGGCGGTACCGCTCCACACTGCGCTGGTTAAAACGGTCTTTTTAATTAACATAATCTTGGATTTCATTAACCTCTCAAACTCGTGTCTTGGTTTGAATGAGTTTGAAATCGTCATCAACATGAAGAAGATTATGACTGGCTTAATTCACGAAATTCGTTGGTCTATTAAAGGCTAACATAAATTCTTAAGTATGTGGTCCTGCAGCGGCCTTAGTTCGGTACCCAGAGTTCCAGATTAAAATTAAGAGTAAGATTCTTTCAGCAATAATTATTGTCCAAAAGCAAAAAATGTATAGGATTGAAATTTCACGAGGTCAACTCCAAAGATTTTGCCATTTTGAACATCGTGGTCGTTGACAGATTGTTATTTTGTCGAGCCTCTGGTTGAAGGAAGATCTACACTGCAAGTAATGATTTTTATATGTTGTAAATTCTCAGTATCAGTCACAGATTTAGATTTGTGCATGATTTAATGGCAATGGCTTGCCCAATAATAATATGTGGTAAATATCGGATTACCGAAAAGAAAAAGTGCAATTTAAATATACACCTTTAATAAGAATAACACACCTTTAATAATTGCGTTGCGTCAGATTAAAATAATAAAAACAAGTTATTGGATAAGCATATTTCATAATTTATTCTTCTTCTTCTTCTTTCTTTCTTTCTTTTGATAACAAAAGACAGCTAACCACAACTAAATTAATGTGATTTCCTAAGCAAGTCGGTGTTTTACAAGAACCTTATTTTTCATTAAAAAAACAAGTTATATGTTATGTTATTTTGATTTGATATATGTTATTTTCATAAATTCAACAAAACAAAGCAATTTTTTGCTTTTTCACCGCGGCTTCACTCCCTTTGCGTATACCGTAGGAACCATTAAGTTCATCTGGATTAAAAGTCTATGGCACTTAGAGATAGTGCGACTTTCTAAGTAGGTGAACAAATTTTCATAATCGGATTAATACCTACTTCTAGATATAACCTTCAATCTTCAACACCTTCAAACAAACAATTATTCCTCTTTAAAACGATAGTTACAAATTAATAAAACACATCCTTCAATCAGATGACCACTGCTCCTATCTCAATTTACTCAGACACGAGCGTGAAGAAATCACGTAACGACGAAAAACTATCAATTTACAAGATACACGTCGAGATTATATGCAAATTAGAGATACAATCGCTACCAGTGACAGTATCAGTTACGGTATAATTAGCTATCGGTATCATTATGAATATACGAGTAATATACGTACCAACAGTGAAAACCTTCCGAGTGATTCATCAGGACTTTCAGCCAGTCTG
This sequence comes from Orthosia gracilis, assembly GCA_947562075.1. Classification (NCBI taxonomy): domain Eukaryota; kingdom Metazoa; phylum Arthropoda; class Insecta; order Lepidoptera; family Noctuidae; genus Orthosia; species Orthosia gracilis. The sequence continues at coordinate 9,341,126 of OX387268.1, forward strand.
TTTCATAGCATATCACAGTGGAAACTTAGGCGGATGCTTGAAGTAAACTTTCATTGCACTTTCAATGGACGGATTGACAACTACTTCACTTCATCTAAGCTTTCACGGTGAGAATCAGAATAGCACTAATGGACATCTTCAGAACAAAGACTGTCTGTACAAAGGTAAGGTAGGCAGACTGAAAGATAGACAAAATAAAGAAGGCATAAATGTATTCTATAAACTAAAACAAAGATTGCACGAATTGAGAACCTCCTAATTTTTCTTTAAGTCTGTTATAAAAAGTAAAAATAAAACCACAGCTAAAAGATAAAACCATAACAGTTCCTGAAACGTCCATATTAGATGCTGCAATTTCATTCCATTGAACTGCGTAAATATAAAAAAAAATAAAAAAAAATTGGAAACATTCAAATGATACATTATTTTAGACCATTCAGGCATTTTCACGGCAATCATTAATAAATTAGAAAACAGGAAATTGCCAAAACATTAGTTTGCATGGAATTGAAGTTGGCACACAAATTCTGCACTCTCAAGTGAAACAAAACTGCTCCATACAAACTAGATTCCACGTATCGTTGCGACCCACACATCTAGTTCCACAAGTTTGTGGGGAACCTGATATTAAGTACAAATTCTCTAACTGATATTGTATTTACACTATAAGCAGCATAACTATCTTGATTTAACCGCAAATTGAATAACACACTGCTGTTAAGTTTGATGTGAATACTCTCGGATTTATATGTTTCGAATAGATTAATAGGTAGTAAGTACAGAGCTTTTGAATACCTACGTGACACGATATTTTGCACTAGAAGCATGAATTTTTCTGACTAGAATATTGATTCGCCTTCGTTAAGCAAATCATTTCAATGTTTTGGAAATGTCCTGTTAATATATTATTCGAAGCCTCCAAGACTCATGATTCATGAACCTACATTGCATCCAATGATCGGAATTACGAAAAACGTCACCTAAGCCACAGATAATATAATACTAGCATACAGATGCCTCATCCCATACAAAGAAACCGCGCCGACGTAACTAGCGTTTTTCATCTTATTATAACGATTATTATTTTGTAAATCGATCGCGTTCGGTGCCATTCCACAGCGATAGATAGATCACCATCTATAACTGTGGAACGGAACGGAACGGAACCGAACGCGATCGATGTACAAAAAATAATCAGTGTAATCAGTATAGAACGTCGGCACGGTTTCTTTGTATGGGATGAGACATAACTGTCTATACAGGAAAGTTACAAACCTTAATTATGAGATAATTGTATTCAATTTTCGGCGACACTAAAAGCTTTTTTGGCCAACTCTAGCGGGGTGTTAGTATGGAAGCTTTCATACAAACATTTTCATATAAAATGTATTTTAGTATTGACCACTATAGACTATTAAATATTCGCAAAGCGTTGCGTCGTCATAAGTGGTGAATACTAACACAAACAATACTGCAACAGATGACAAATGCTAGTTTCCATTCCTTTATTATTTATTAACGGAATCGATCGCCATTGGCATATGTTTACTAGCAATACGCTATCGATTTTTAGTTTATAAATTCAAGGTTTTTCATACTATGTTTCTCTTTAAGGTTCCCCTAATCGACGGCACGAACTGTGATCAGCAGTAAGAAGCTAGATCGTGTACGAATTAGCACTTTTCAAATTTGTATCGAAATGGATGATGATTTAGGACGAAAACGAGCGCGCGAAATTTTATAAACAGACCTTTGGGTATCATGAAAAAACTACTAAATGTATATTTTCAAAATAAAATTATTTGCATTGATGAATTACTAATCTATCCCTATATGGAGGCCGTTTTGCAATTTTCCTTCTTCTTATGGAATTTATATCCGCTCAAAGATGCGTTATAATTAGTGTTGAAATATTGAACTTTCGATGCTCATAAATTTCAAATATTTTAATTTTTTACTGTTTTGTTTCCATACAAGGCTAGATAATGATGTTACAAATAGATATCACTTTTTATTTAGAACGTACATCGTCAAACAGTGGAGTAATCGCCATACTACGTTTGTATGGAAGAATGATCGACTAGTTTAAAAAAAAAACTATCCAAAAGGAGGTCCAATATTGATATTCTGGCACCGAGCGGGCGCACGGCCAGTATCTCGTTAGCATTGGGCAATATATACGCCTTAACATAAACATAAGCCAATTGTTGGAAGAGCATAAGAACAAAGACACCTACTAGACTACGTGATATTCATTTATCAATAACGATTGCCAAACTGTGTCTAAAGGATTGGACCAGAAAAATGTAAAATATACACAAAATTTTGTATATGATTACAAACTCTATCTAAATGCCTCATATTTTGGGACTTCGATCATCGCCATCGCTAACAGAGTGATACTTTGAATAGAGCCTCAGATGACACATCAGTAGGCAAAACATATCAATCTGTATGAGATACATAGATTTTGCACATATTATCAATCGTTATAATGGGTGATTCATCTGGACGTACTTTTATCAAAACAAAAAAAAAAAAAAAAATATTTTATATTTATCGGGTTGTCTTTATTATCATACAAAACAACCATTCTATGCATTTATTTTTTCAAGATTATTTCTTTCGAATGTTGTCCGTAACTGCATTTAAAATAGTCCATTCTGCAGATACAACTATCGAAGACGCGTCCGCGCATTTCGCTTGTTATTTCGCGAATAACGCGAGTAATGTTTACTTTCAGTTGGTCAATCGAAACGGGCTTATCCATATAGACTTTGGACTTTACATAGCCCCAAAGGAAAAACGGGTGTGATTTCACAGGATCTAGGCGGCACACCGTCCAAAGCGCGAAATTAACTGTTCACCAAATTGTTCTCGCAATTAAGCCATGGTTTCACGTGCTGTATAGCAAAGGGTTTTTTTTTTACCGAATGTTTGGAAATTGCGGGACAACTATTCCGTTATCAAAGCACGATAATGGTCGCCAATACCACTCGAAAATCTCGGACCAGTCTTCGATAATTAGAACTGTAGAATTAACATGTTAACCGCAGTTACAGACAAACATTTGAAAGAAATAATCTTTAAAAAATAAATGCATAGAATGTTTGTTTTGTATGATAATAAAGATAAAACGATAAATTTGCTCTATTTTAGTTTTTAAAAATTACCTCAAAATGAATCATCCATTAGATGGTAATAGCAAGTGGCAAGAACCTCGACTCGTCAGCGTTAAGATGAACGTAACACCATTACAATAGCCGCGTGATTCCCACATTCATCCGAGATTATATTAAACATTATACGTTTTATTATAAAAATTGTACGCAATCCAGTTTAGTTAGTAACTGTACTAGTTTTTTTAACGGTACATAGTCGGGCCATATGTGGGCGCCTCCACCGATGTACGGGCGATCAAGGCCAACCGGTGGGCAGTTTAGAAAAAAATAATTTATTTCATTGACTTTCATATTATGTGATGTGTTCCAACTTGAGACGTATTTGTTTTAAGTGTTGTTGAGTTTGTTTCTAGTATTTTATTTTTGTTATTATCAGTCGAAGTGTTTTCTGTCTTGTCTGGTATCGATTTGAAATCTTGCTAACTATTTACTAAATTTTTGACTAATGTAATTTACGAATCTCCAAAACGTAGGCTGAAATTAATTAATAACTGCGGTGCCACTAAGAGGCTGGCACTTTATTTGCCAGTAATAATGAGAAAATAAGCTTCAAATTCTTGACTTCCCATTATTTACAAGACTAACTTAAGTACGACTTACTCAATTTAAACCCTTCAGACTTAATTAACGATGGTACTTCAGTAGAAGTAGTTAACCCAGTAAAAGATATTTGTTATCATAAAATCGGGCTAGATGCTCAGTTAATTCAATGCACAATCCGTGTGCGTAAATATCGTTGATTGAACGATAGCTGAAGCTGATTTTTTTATTGATTTACACTGCAGTTATAGCCTCTGATGGCTGTTACAGAAGGATATCTGTAAACACGGCGGTTACATGTAAGGAGGGTAAAACATAAAGACATTAAGCCCACAAACCTTCTATTTAACTTCGCAGTCAGTTTGAAATTCGAACAGCCGACTTCACCCGATCGCCGGCGACATCGGGCCAATCAAAAGCGCCGATGCACTCGGCCGCAATAAAACCACTCTAATATATGCGTACGCGTCGCGTTGAAGACTTTTATTAGCAATTTAACAAGTGTCGTGGACGAACCACGATTTGATTTATGTACACATAATGCACGTTTTACGTTTATTGTTTCTTGTATATCAAGTTTGGGTGCCGATATGTTATTTGAGAATTCGAGGCTGGCCGGAATTTGTGATGGTTTTGGACCGCTTTTGAACGAGTTTCATGGGCCAAAGAGAGGAAGAAAGACACACCATTTTCTTGTCATCATCCCAATGTATTTGAGGTGGATATAATATTTTTCTTCTTTTAAATTTCTCTATTTGTAGTCACCCTAATAAGTAGGGAGACATAGGTATATACAGTGATAATTTTGGTACTGATCTCTATCATGATCCAGATGTCGCCCGGATATTATTAGATGCTGTATAGATAGCTATTTATACTCCTTGCTTATAAAGCTTAAGTTACACAATTCGTTTAAATGGCTGAGTAATATCACCCATGGATGAGGTCCCTTGTCCTTGTGATAAGCAAAAACTTCATATCAACGAAATCAATATCACAGATTTTTGACAACTCGAATACTCTTTTAGCCGCGGTCGGTCAACGCGTCGGACCTAATCAAAACTGTCACGACGGAATGAAAACATATCAACGAGCTTGTCGGTTCGTATTGAAGGCGACGAGCGGTTGATGTCAATACCGATTACACTTTGTATCGATGCACGCGATCAAAACTGTCATCGAACATTTAATCGATTTGAAATCAATAAGGTTATGGTTTTGGCACCTCACTCCGTTCTCTTGTTTTGAATTTGGAATTCTTGCGGCCATCGTCATCGACCATTTTGGAATCTCAAAATGAATTTTATGATTTGTTACGATTTAGTCAAATAAATCTTCATAAAATCGGTCGAGACATGTATCATTGGCATTGTAGCAGAACGCAATACATATGCCTATCTAATAAATTCCGACAAAACGACAGCCAGTAGCCGAAAATCCCTGAACAAACAAAAACAGAAGCCTATTGGCTTGAACATTACAACATAAAAATGTAAGCTCTTCCTCAATAGTTTATTTATGTAAATGTCCACTATCTGATAGAATAACTTTATTATATCGTAATATGTCATAATCTAGTCATCGCTGAAAGTATCAGAGTATCAGTTACAAGGCGGAACATCATAATAACTCTCATACTTTATGACGTGAACAATGACGTCAGCTTGTACGTTGTCGTGAATTATCGACGATAATTTGAACAGTAAAAAGTGAATATATTAGGGATATAAAAAAGAAACTTGGCTAATATCGGGCGTGGGAATGGTGTGAAGGACGAGCGAAGAGCGAGAAGATAGGAAAACGCTATAGGCTACGGAGAAAAGAGAGGACGGTCTCAGTGGCCTAAAAGCTTTTAAATTATGCAATAGAGAAAAGATTCGGACCGTCTACAAACTTCTATGAAGCACTTAAGATATTCAGGCAGTTTGAAGATAAAGTTAACAAACTTTTAATTCTAAACTGTACCAATGATTGTATTAGACACGAAGAGATACAATATATCAAGCTAACACATGAATTAAGTATATCACAAAGACACGTGAGAAGCGAAACAGTTTCCCATACTGATTTGGAAACAAAATTATCGTCCCACGCAGGTTAATACGACGGTGGATTAACTTAAAACTATAAAGTCAAGAGCTAGCTTGCAAAACGATTTTTGATCCTCTATGCCATAATTTAAACAATAATCTTTTGTTAGAAAAGCACACAAACACAATCATACTTTTGCACTTTTTCGATTATCATTATTCAACAGAATTTCCAATAGAGTTTTGCATACACTCGGGCTTATAATACAACAACAAGTACGCGTTGAAAACACTAAGTTACCAAACAGAGCTTTGATTAAATATTTCACACAAACTCCGACACAATCAAGTCCCAAGCACGACCCGTTACATGCGACAGCCTGCTCTCTCCATCCCGCTACCCGCCATCACTTGCGCCACACCGACATCCCGCCGAGATAGACGGTACGTGTTCTAAGTAAACGGTCAGATAACACGAGGTGACTTGTGGAGCCCAGCCCGCGCCCGTAGGACGTAGGATGTAAAACGTACATCAGATAGAACAACTCGTAGGTGATGTACGCGTGACGACTGATGACCCGTTAACGCTACCAACCGGTGACTCACTTACGAACGGTCAGGTATTTCGAAAATGTGGAAAGTAGGAATGGGTGCCTAGTTCGAAAGGGTATGAAAGCTTTTTACTGTGGTAATAAACTATTGTTGTATTTGTGAAAGATTATTTTTTATTAGACGAATCAAATATATCGATATCCCTATAGATCTAAGCTATACTACATTCCATTTCATTTAGTTTTCCATGGGGGAAGTATGGTACTTCTTTTGAATCATTTATGTTCATACAACTTTAATGAAGGGAGGATAAACTTCTATCTACATACCTAATACGAAATCTTTTGATAACTCTTGTCTTTCAAACGCCATAAGACCCTCCCATCTATTTATTTAATTATAGATGACGACACGATTGGCGCATTGGTGGAGCGATCGGCTGATGCAGTGCGTGTCGTACGGTGGTGCGGCCTGTGGTGAGTTTTAATGCTTGTAAACGCCCTCACGATACAGGAAGATATTCCTAGTGTGGGGCAACGATCATTAATATATATATATATATAAGTAATTAAGGTAACTAAACTAAACAAAATTGTTGTAACTTTTGAATACAGTCAACTTGATGAAAGCGAAGTTATCCGTATTAAATCATGATTGCCTTGAAACTGCCGAGTTATTTATAATGAATACACAATAGAGAATTCCACTCCTTAAAAGTGTTCAATGAAATAATCCTACTTATAGTCTTGGGGTAATTAAAAACATGAATTGTAATTGGAGTACGCATTGAGAACCTAGTCTTGACACACAGTATAAAAAAATTGTTTAAAGACAGAGCAGATTCCGAATGAGATGGCGAGGTAAACTGGACTCTTTTGATAAAGACTGGCCCTTAGCAGCCCTTAACAGACAAATATAGAAGATTAAGGAAGATTTTCCTTTGCAGCAATAAAAATGGGTTTAGAGTTAGACAGAAATAGAACACTTACTACGATCTTACGTCATCAGCTTATAAACTCCTTTGCATAATTTACACAGGCAAATACTACAAAACGACATGGCCTTTCAATCTCACCAGATGCACTTACTCGAAACGATGGAACTGTTGGTTTTAACGATTCACTTCAAGTACTAATCGCTCTGACGACGGTCTTAGGCGGTAAATCTTAGGGTCGTAACAGTTAACACAGTTTTGGTTAGGTACGTTGGATGTGAAGGTAGGTCATGTGAAAAGAACCCATTAAAACTGAAGAATGTAGAAACATTCCTTTGGGTAAATCAAACTGGATCGTTGGTGCAGAAATATGAAAAGTATCCGTTGATAATTTTCATATTTCTACTAAATTCTATATGGCATATACTTACTTCCTACCTAAATAATTCCTTACAAAACTCTTAAAGAAAAGCGCAAAGTAAACTGTAATGCTTGCAGATCTGCAACCAACAAATGCACCAACCGTATTAACAAAAAACACTTATCCAAAGATGTAGTCATCGACTTTAAAATCTAGACACGCTTAAGAAACCAACAAAACTGAGAACTTTTTAATTCAAATGAAAAAATTAGAAAAGTTCAAGATACAAAAACAGCTTTTGAAAGTGTCAAAGTCGCAGAATTCAACACATTTCGACATATAGGTATACTGGTTTTCTGCGATGAGCCCACACTAGACGAATACTTTAATGGTGTCAGTATGAATAGTGCTAAAATTTACGAGTTCCCGGCGTTCATTGGAAACCGATGAATGGCGTGCCTTGAGGCTTCTTTTAGGCTGTAACCTTTATGGCGACCGAGTCCTGCTAAATGACGATTGAATGGGAATTATTCAGTTTGGCTTAGTCATATCTGCAGCTCTATGATACACTGGTTTTTCATTGAAAGCGGAGATTAAGGATATCTTCAAAATTGTCCTAAATGCTTTCCCTTGTTCGGGTTTTGTTAAAATAAACTTTAAATAACCTTTGTTATTAATTTTGAGTCAGGGAACAAATGTTTCCTTTGTCAGATTGGTAACGAGAAGAGTGTTGTTAGAATATACTAAGTACCTAAGTAGATATCTATGTCGCAAGTTGCATCATAAGCTTTTGAATTATATGTCTACAAAACATTTAATGATAAAGAAGGAAAGCCTTTATTGCCATACATAGAAGAATACATACTAAATAAAGGTTGGGCCTACCACCCCACACATAAATAACGCCTCGCGAATACAGTAACATATCTACGCAAATCATAGGCATCCTGACTTCGAGGGTCCATACAAATGTGCCAAATAGGGCCTGGATATACCTCACCGCTGAAAGTCAACTACTACGTAAGGCTAAATTATTTAGAAGAACATAGAAGTTTTGTTCAGTAGAAGACATTACGTGGGAAATGGTCGAAGTTAATACATGTCGGCTATTTGCCCGATGCTTGGCTCCTTGCCTATCCAAGTTCAAGAGCACCTACTTAAACCATGTTAAAATTATAATACATTTAAAATCCAAACGGCTTCTGATTATGTAAACTGCCACAAATTATACATAATATTCGGCACCAACATTTAAAACTCTTTCTTAATCCGCTGATAGCGATCTAAACCTTTAGACCAGAAAATTATCTTAAAACTTCAATTAGAATTTAATTTCTTCATAAGTTTATTAATTTTAACAAAATTATAATGTTACTTGTGCTAATATACGCCGTTCTAACATTACAATGGCGGGGAATAAATAGGTTAACTAACTTAAGACAGTAAACTTACTATTTTATCGTCTATCATAGGCATATTTCAATTAATAATAAATTCTGTCAGAGAAATAATTAAAATACATAACGCATATTGACACTTACTGGAATCGATTCGGGTAACTTAAGCAGTATTCTATAAATATTGCAATAAAGGTATGGTTTCAGTGAGACGGGAGAAGCGGAGGTGAGCGAGCGAACATGTAGTCGCTTTATTTAATCGTAAAAGTATCTAATTATTTCACTAATTTCTTAATGCCAGGTAATTCCACCTACGCTTTCCTTTACTAGCTATTTTTATATCAAACATTTTTTAAACATAGAGCAAGGACGAGGGTATACACTTGTTAACAAATTCGCTGTCGCTAAGCGACGGAAGGAGTGAGAGAGACTGCATGAGTGATTCGACGAAGAACATAGCCAAATGATTGGCAAGCTGAAAAGGCAGACTCTTGAACTGCAACAGTGTTGGAACACTTTGTAAATTATTGACCCATATGTCTATGTAAGTTTGGTTTATGTCAGTAGAAGTCTGAGATATCATAACAATAGCGCATTCTGTTTGAACTGTGGGTATCCAAGAGGATTCCCAACGAAACTAACATTAAATAGTAATCCTCCAACCAGATAGAGCAGCGATCTTTTGCAGGGTTCTTGGATGAATGGCAGAGGATCGAGTTCTAATAACGTACGAATGGTTGAATCTTTTTCAGCAATGAGTTACTAAAAATTATTACGATCATGTGGTATTTGTCTGAATTCCATAAAAGATACAAAATTATTATTTTTTATATATATAAAATAAAAGTTACTTCACAACTTGCCAAAATTACCTGTATGCGCTACGGTCATCGTAAGTTAATTTAAGATCACAATATCACCAAAGTTATCCCAATAATTTACTTCTGTAAATCGCTCACACAGTGACCCTACCACCTCCAGATACAAAAGCATTACTTACATGAAACTACACTACTTGAAACATAATCATACACTCATAAATCGACGCAAAAATAGTTATAATTAAAACAGCTTAACAAAACTGAAGCATTTTCGTTTTTAATTACGCTTTTGTAATCGCTGAAACTGACACTATGTCATGTTTTCCACAATTAATATTTCCAGGGTTCCCTGATCAGACTTGCGAGAAATCCGCATGATTTTCCACGTAGGCAAATCGATTTAACTGTTCACGGAATGGCAGCAGTATTCCCGAACTATTCAACGTACGGTGATGTAACTGAACGATTCAAGATCGTGTTTCAAAGCAAATACTGTCCGTTTCTGAGCTATACAATTCGGATTTCCCTGTGGATATAGTAGACTTGGGCAATTGACTTTGTGTATTGACTTCGATTATTGACTGGAACTTAGTTGCTTTGGTATTAATCTGTTTAATAAGAGGTTAACTTTGTGACATTGCTTGATGCAGGTAATTGGACAAATATTATACGTGAGTTACTAATTGAAAAAAAGTCAGTTTGGTCAAAGGAATCACTGGTAAATCTAGGTGTTTGGAACGTAGGATGAGTTGATAACTAACAAAAGCAATAAAAAAACTGGACATGCATTGCAACTTGAGTAAATAACTAAGCCAAATTTTACTTTTGCCACTTCTTTTCAATTATAAATTTTCGAAATAAAACAGTAATCTTTAAGAATAATCAGTAATATTAACAGGTGGGCTAAATCCTTTGGACTCTTACTAAACCCAACCAAATCTCAAGCGCTCATTGTTGGTGGTAGATACATGCTCAACCTTTTAAATCACCAAGCCCTCCCACCAGTACTTTATGATTCAGTGCCCATATGTTATTCGAAAAGCGTGAAAAACCTAGGCGTCTATATGGATACTAACCTCTCTTGGGAGGTTCATGTTGCTGATGTAAGTAAGACGGTCTTCTACTCTTTTCAGTCGCTTAAACGTCTCCAAAAATTCTTACCATTTCACACTAAGGTTACTCTTGCTCAATCTCTTCTTCTACCGCTCATAGACTATGCAGATGTCTGTTTTCTAGATGCAACGGAGGTACTCCTAAATAAACTCGAGCGACTGCAGAACTTGTGCATCCGCTTTATTTTTGGCCTCCGTAAATACGATCACGTGTCGGAGTTTCGGACTAAATTGAAGTGGCTGCCGATTCGGCGTCGTCGAGATACCCATATCCTATCTCTTCTCTATACTATCCTACACAATCCTAATTCTCCTCAATATCTTCGTGAACGCTTTGAGTACTTTGTCCCGAAGGGTAAATCCTGTCGCACTTCCACTTCTCTTCTCCTTCGTACCCCACGTCACACTTCCAGCCGCTATGATGGCTCCTTCTCTGTTACTGCAGTGCGTCTCTGGAATTCTCTACCACATTCCCTACGCGACAGCCCTTCTCTAAATGTCTTCAAGAGGAAAATCAAGGATCATTTTCTTTCGGAATGACATAATATTAGTATATGTATATAGGTGTATGTATATATATATATTTTGTGCTTATTTATGTATAATTGATATTAATATATTTATGATTTATTTTATATTATTCTAAAATTGTACACTGGACTACTTCTCTTCTTCCTTTTGTAAACATTCTCTATCACTCTAAGGTTTGCTGGTAGAAAACTCTTCTTAGAGTTAAGCTCGCCTTTGTACATCAACTTTATGATCAATCAAGTTGTATATGTATTTCTTTTTTGTGTACAATAAAGAATTAAGAAGTAATCTTTAAGAATACGGATCCTCCAGAATGCAACAAAAATCCCATTCGTATTAATACCACTTGCGATGTGAACTCTCATTCATAATTTGCAATGTTGATATAATTATGGCGGCCATAATTATCGTTACGTACGAGATGCATTGCTGTCTCAATAACAAGCTGAGGGAGCACTGTTCTTGACGCACCCGCAATGTATACTAAATTAAAACAACAGTCGTAAATTTTACCCAAGTGACAGTTACATGTGTTGTTTTCATAAATGTTTCTTTTGATCATAACTTTAGAACTTTGGTACTGTTTATTTGAGATTTTATTTGAGCGAAATTGCCCTCGAGGATTTTTAAATATCTTTAAGAGTAGTGTTATTTTATAACTTAAAATTGGTGATGCTTGGGCACACAATTATGAATGCCGTGGAGAAATTAATCAAAGCTGAGGAGCATGATGACTCAGGATTTCGCTTTAAGACTGAGCCCCTTAGACAAAGTCACTAAAGAGACTGAAGAGTTCGTTAACACTATTACTAAAGCTTGTGATTTCGATGGAAGCGTTCTCCACTGGAGACAGTGACTTTGTTTAGGGATTAGTATGTGGTCAACTAACAACAAAGGACTAACCTGAAATAATCATTCTTGCAGAATATATTGCTATCCCTAGCGTAGCACCGTTGTTCCGAATCGAGAGGCATCTTGCACTCGCAGCATTTTAGGCATGGAGTATGCCAGCGGCGTTCTAGCGCCAAAAGGTAGTATCGGTCGGTGATCCGGCCGCCACAGCCGGCACAAGCGTCTTCGGGGGGTGGTTGGGGCGTTTCGTCCGGGGGCTCTCGCTTACGACACGAGGTACAGTCGCGCGGCGAACCGGGGGACGCCGCCGGAGCGACAGGGGACAGGTCACCGCCCCCCTCGTACGCCGATGTTAGGTATCTCTCGCTTTGTTGCTGAAACAAGGATTCTTATGAAAAGGAGTCCGCACATTTCAAGTTCAGACGAGAGGTTTACCCGGTTGGAGACATTCTGGGCAAAGAAAGTTACATCCAGAATACGTTTCTCAGATTTATGAATCTATAATATATTTATAAATACCTGCTACCAAAAAGAAAAGTCTTCGAGATAAAAATTATCCCAAGTTCTTATCCAAGACATGGTCTACCCTTTTGTTAAGTTTCATCTAGATTCATTCAAAAGGTAAACAGACAGAGTTTCTTTCGCGTTTATAATATAAGAATAGATTACGATCTTTCATATTTTAAAACATATTAATAAACATAGTCATATTATTATTTTCTTTAAGATTTCTCATTACTTTTAGCGCGCTTGTAAACTAAAACTTTAGTTGAGAGTACTTACATAATGCTAGAATCCAATAAAAAAAAACCGGCCAAGTTCGAGTCTGACTCGCGCACATAGGGTTCCTTATAAAGAGCTGGATTCAAAAATATATAGATTAAAATATATAGGTAACATTACTAACGTTCATAAACAATTAAAGCACCGAACATTGTTCTAACGAAGGGACAAAAATATCTTTGCCGTTCGAAAACTGTTGTTATTATTTTCGAATAGAAAATTTTACTTTTCCAAGTACATTAATTTGGTCGACTATTCCTCGTAAACTTATAAAGTGTACTTAGCCGTGAGCTTTGATAATTTTCCTTTTAATTTCATTATATATAATATATACTACTATACTACTGCCGTGATTTTCACACATATCTAAAAGCAATCATTTAGCTGGCAGGGGCTGGACATGACTCTTACAAAAAGTAGTCATTTATTGCTTAATTTTACGCAAACGGATCCCTGAAACGAAAAATGGATTTCACAGATCCGTAATATTTTTAAATAGCCTTTCCAAAGATACCATGGGATAGACGAGAAAAAAAAATCCCCACTTTACGTGCAATTTTTTTTCATGATTTTATTTTACCACTTTGTCGGCGTGATTAATATGTAAATCCATGCCAAATTATAGCTTTCTGGTACTAAGAATCTCTAAGCTAAGCTGCGGACGGACGGACGGACAGAAGGACAGACGTACACAGCGAAACTATAAGGTTCCTTAATGACTACGGAACCCTAAAAAATCAAACATAACATATTACTTAAAGGTAATATCGATTGGCTACTACAAATACTAAGTAATAATGAGAAAAACATTCGAATTTGCACAAGTGACCAAACACTCGGACAAGTGGGTTTGATTTTTTTGTATAATCAAGATAAAGAAAATATCCAAAATAATGATCGCTAATGAAACTCTGTCTCTGCCCGCAGCGATGTCTGAACCCGACTTGACCCTACTTTGTGTCTGAAGGCGGGATTATGTTTTCCTCCTAGCAAAAAACTGTTCATTAGCTTATTCCTTTGTACTTTCTTAATTAAGGGCCTTCCACCGCTTTAGTGCCGTAAACCTGTCACTTTTTAAAGCATATGCCTTAGAAACGGCTAGGTTAAAAGGTGTGAAAAAATAATATATTTATTATTGATTTGTGTACATTATTTGTGAAACATGGTTTTTTCGTGTAACTCATAGTTCTGCTTTAAAAAAATAATTAACAAAACGATATTTTTTCGATACTTTTGAATACTCCTCCAAAACGACTTGGATTTAAAAAATATTTTTAACACAGAAAAAATGATGGCTAGAATTACTTCGTAACTGAAATAGCATATTGAAATCAAAGAATATTTTGCAAACAAAACTGTCTGAAAAAAGGTTCAATATTGATGTTCTGGCTCCAAGCGGGTGCATGGCCAGTACTGCGTTAACATTCGAGGAATATATAACATCACGACATTGTAGATAGAAGTGCTCGTGGTTAAATAGTAACAGGCGCACGGTTCGATCTTCAAGTCAAAGAACCGCTTGACGAGGTCGGTCCGTGGATGGGTGGCCGCCTTTACTAGCGAGACTCCTCCGTGCGTCAGAAAACCCGTTAGACTGTAGGTCCCGGCTGAAATTTGTAGATCACTGACAGTCATTACGGATAATAAGAAGCCAGGTAATCTGACAACAGTCTTCCCTAAGAGTATCGTGTTACCCATTTACAATGCAACTATTTTCTTAATGTCCCTTGGCAAACATCGTGTTTCGTCAGTCGTAGGCTTTCTATCAGTTGCCTTTTGCACTCGGTGAAGACCGGACGCTTTCAATTTACTAGGAAGTATATAGAGTTGTTAATATTATTTTAACTTAATATAAATTATATTTAAAATGGTAGGAAAGCTGCTGCGGTTATAAAGGAAAATAGTTTTACATCTCTATATAGTTTCTCACAGGGAATTCAAAACAAAACAAAAAATAAAGTACTTAGTTCTGAATTCAAATTATCATACAAGATAAATGTAATAATAGATGGACTTGGAAATTAGCATTCGTTTGTATTCGGAAATATGATGATTGCCGAGGGACTTTAAGAAAATTGTTGTACTGTACTGGGTTGTGGAGGTCAGATAGGCAGTCACAGCATCCGGTTAGACTGGTAGCCGACCACAATGTAGCAGAGAAAAGCTAGGCAGATTGATTCATATTCTAGAAAGAATCAATTCATCTAAAAATAGCTTTTTCAAGAAGGAAACACTACTAATCGTCCCACGCAATTTGCAAAGAATCGGTTCAATAGGTGAATAAAAATAGATGTTTTATTTTTAACCACCGACGGAAAATGAGGGACGTTATAAGTTTGACGTGTGTACATGTGTGTTTGTGTATCTGTCTGTGGCATCATAGCTCCTAAACGGATCAACAGATTTTGATTTAGTTTTTTTTTGTTTGAAAGGAGACATTATCGGGAGTGTTCTTAGCTATGTTTAATGAAAATAGGTTCTGCCGTTCAAAATTATGAGCATTTTACTGTTTGAATCGGTGTATTTTCGCAAGATATCGTGTTCGATAGATTGTTGATCGCGTGTCTACTAGTTGATAAATTATGTAGTTTAAGAAGTATGGAATAAAAAAATATTGTTGGGATTTTGGAAATTTTTAATTTTACTCGCTATGTTTACCTACCCGCCTCCAATCAAAGGGGATCAAGAAAACGATCTCTATAACGAGTTTTAGACCCGGAATGGTGGTAGTTTTAAGTTGCGGAAGACGGTACAAAATAGGCCTCGTCGCCTTGTTACGAGTTAAATACTTCTTATTTATTAATGCCCTCAAATTAAACTAATAAATTAACATTTCAAATGTAGTGGAATATTATTCTGTTAATCTGCAATTCATGAGATTGCTGTCATTTACTGGTCTTATTTTGCATCAATATTTTTGATGACATTCCCTGTTCTAATTTGCAAACGATGATTTGTTTAGACAAAAGTGTAAATGTTTCTCACATAAAGTCCAAGTCACGAGAAGCTATAAATTTTGTAAATAAAAAACTTCTACTAAGTTATGTAGTGACAATTCAATCAACAGCAAATAATACCAAATTCAATCAACTCAAAGTAACATACGTGTAATACGAAACTAATGAGCAATTTCACTTGGTCGGGTTATATTTTAGCGATATAAAGCGCTGTCGTCTAATGTTTTGTGGTACTTGAATGTCCATGAGTTAGACGCGTTGATTTGTTGGTCTTAAAAGCGCTACTGCTGACCACGAGGTCCTGAGTTCGATTTGCAGGTCGAGCAAAGTAATATTGAGTTTCTCCATCTTGAATATCTCGGCAGCCTGGAGTCTGGTTTTGTGCCCGGTTGATGGCCTACACATACATGGAACTTGAAAAATAACTGGCTTGTATAGGAATTACGAACCGCTTGTAAAAATTCGTATTTTTGGGATATTTTATTTTTTATTGGTAGTTAATATGATAGATAATACCTTTTTATATTCTTAGATTTTTATAACTTAGGACGTAAAAGTTACAACCAGTTTTGTTTTTTAAGGTTATGTGCCTATGAAGATTGTTACATGTACTTACGTAAATGTTACATATTGTTACATAATGTGTAAAGTAAATGTTGTAAATTGTTTGTTGCCATCTTTGTAGGGTTTTACTTACCACTAAGTAGGTAGATTGAGATGAGGATCTTACCTACTCAGGGCATTAGGAGATACCTATGTAACAACATTTTGATAAGATGAGTTTGATTATATTTATTGTAATTTCTATTTCTAAATAATTAATTATCATTTCAATATTTGTGTAATTTTACATAAAGCAACTTCTAAAAACATAAAGCTGCGTTTAGTGTACGATTTTATTCGTAATTTTTTTTTTTTTTTCTTTTATTTTAATGAATCCGAAGTTGTATACATAGTAAACTTATATAAAAATAAATGGCTTAGTTGTCTTAATAAGTGGTACAAATTCTATAACCGAACAACAAAAAAAGTATGCGGTGCAAAATCTGCCGTTCACCTTTGGGTGCTGTATGTATTATAAGTAAAAGCCTAACCGTTTGGGATACAGGCGCGAAGTTATATAATGTTCCTTACATAGGGGAGTTGGGTAAATACCTTCGAATGAATACAATCGTGTTTACGAATATACGTCATAATTATTTACGATTCAAGTATTTATGTAATAAGTATAGGTATTACCTAGCTATATACCTATTAACTAGATCCTTATGTTGATATCTAGTAAACATCGCCTAGTAGCTTCGAGCTAGAAATTCAAGGTCCGTGATAAGTGTAGGTTCAAATATAAATATTAAACAGACTATCAGATACATATTTCATCATAACATAATTATAATCATTAATAACACTTGCGTATTGTGATCCGAACACGAGGAATATGCTAACGTTTTCTACTAAGAATTACATTTCCAATGGAATCTTCATACTTTTTGCTTGTCGGCCGTCAATAGGATTCGGCTAACGAATAGTCTTACTATCAAAAAAGTGATATTAATACCCCTGCGTAGCTGATTTTAAAATGAGAATCATTTCTAAACGGCTAGGCGTATTTTTTTTGGAAAAATATATTTTACATAATACCATTTTCTGAATAATTTGATTTGTAAACATTTCGAGTTGTATTCGTATAACATATTTTATTTTTATTCATTTGTGAAGTTATGTCTAACACGGATATAAAAACGAAAATCGCACCAAAACCAAATTGAAATGAAATTTTCACCATCTCAAAGACAGTTTCATTATCTACGGTTGAGCTAAGATTTTTCTTTAAATTTGTATAATAATAATAAAAAAACAAAAAAAAACTACTGAGTATTGGGCCGCGCGGGTGTGAAACGAGTGCGCGTTTTGTTCCATCAAGGTCGTTGGCGACTGCTGTGTTGTGGCTAGTCTACACTGAGATTGCCCGTCCAATATTATCCAAAAATCAATTATCCGATCCTTGAGAAATCATGTCCAGAAAATAAATAGTCCACAGACCTCATAATAAAAACTTAAGGGCCTCCTACCGCCTTATTGCCGTAAAACGGTTACTCTCTAAAGCATACGCCTTAGTAACGGCTAGGTTAAAAGGTTTGAAAAAAAAAAGAATATTATTGGTTCATGTACATTATTTTTGAAACAAGGATTTTCGTGTAACTGTAACTGTAAATAGTTTTGCTTTAAAAAAATATTAACAACACGATATTTTTTCGCAACTTTTAGATACTCCTCAAAAACGACTTGGAAGTTTAAAATTTTTTTTACAAAAAAAAATTTATGGCTCAAATTTCTTCATAACTGAAATAGCATATGTAAATCAAATAATATTTTGCAAACAAAGCTGTTCAAAAGGAGGTATATACCGCCTTAAAAGCGTAAAATATATTTCATGCACGTTCAATACCAGCTATACAAAGCATACATCCACACGCATTTAGTCCGCCATCTTCCGTTCTATAGTTCCTTACATGAATAATTTTTATTACAGATACCTATTCGAAAATTCAATTCTTGATGTAGAACTCGTTCAAGTAAAAGTAATTGACGACGTGGCTGATATCTGGCCAAATCACAATATTTAATTGGGAATTTTCTTTATGACGAAGAAGCGACGGGAATCTGGTGGATGTGAGATGCACGGGACCGGGACCTATGTCTTTCGGCTCAAATGATAATGATACGACGAAGAAGTAGTTTATAAGTAAGAAAGTTGAAGTTTTTCCTTTGTTTTTTTTTTATCTTTGACTAAATAAACGTTTTTCTACCTTTGTTTCTTTTTTTCACATCTAAAAGAATCTTCTCTCTTAGACCAGTGCATCTTTAAACAAGACAGTTAAAAATAGACGAGAAGCCATCAAAACAGTTTCCATACGACTAATTCATGTAAATGCTAATCTTATGAACATAACAGTTGCTATAATTGTGTCCATATATTAAACAAGCAGTTATATTTGTGCTTAATTCTGAAATTGTATCTAGCTACACTTTTATGTAGGTACTACTTAATACAGTGAATGTGTAAGATTAAACATGAAGCACTAAAATTGAATACATTGACTGCCCAGTTGGTGTAGTGGTTACAAGCGCAACTGCTGAGTATGAGGTCGTGGGTTAGATTCTCGGTTCGGTTGTGTTGGATTTTTTCATCTGAAATATTTCAGTACCAGGCTGGAGTCTGCATATGTATTCGGTTGAAGACAATAGGCTCGCCTTACAATGTGACTTAAACATAAGTGCCTGGGCGACCGAGTTCCGCTCGGGTGAAAATAGAGAAAACGACGTTTTCTAAAAATAAAACCCAGCTAGATTGGTTTATAGCTCCCGAAACCCCCTGCATACTAAATTTCATGAAAATCGTTGGAGCCGTTTCCGAGATTCAGATTATATATACAAGAATTGCTCGATTAAAGCTATTAAGATCGATAGATTAGCGAAATTTGGGTACGCCACGAGAGCAGAGGTGGCCCTCTGGTATTGACTACGACTTACAAGTTGTAGGTCGTGAGCTCGAACCCATGCAGGCGCTTTACCGTGTGTAAATTATTTCATTACCGCTGCTCTCAAAAACCTCCATCGAATCGGACATTCGAAGACATGTGACATCCACCAACTCGCACTGGGCCCGCGTGTTTGATTACGGCCCATTCCCTCTTACAGAGAGGAGGCCTGTGTCCCAACAGTGGGCAAATTAATAGGCTAATTATGGGTGTACTACAGCCATAGGTACTCTGCCCGACCCTTCAGGGTGATATTATGAATTGAATAAGTAATCTCATTTATATAGGTCGTGTAACTGTGTTCAAAGTTCGTTACTTGTATAATAATAAAGTGTTTTGTTTAACTCACAATGAAGCCCTTGAACTGAAGGTTGTTACCCTAGATATCGGATCCTTCCCACCTCTTTGCCGCCTGAAATGGGTTACACCCACGCCTTTGAGTTTGGACGCAGAAACGTAATTAACCGAGTTATAAATGTCATAATATATTTTTCACTAACATTTATTTTAGGAACAAATTCACTGAAGTTCACGATAGTAGGGTAGTTTGTAAAGCTAATATTTAATACACGAACGGGCACTAAAAGCAAGCGTGAGGGTGGTGGTAAATTTGTTACAAGAAATCAAACTTGGCCAAATATTTAATCTAAATGGCGAGAAAAACTTGAAGGCGTTATGAAAAAAAAGGAAAAAGTTACTGTAGTGTAAATCTACCGCCTCAAACAAAACAGCAGTAGGTACGTATACTCGGCATTTCAGTGTAGCGAATGTGGAACGTGTATTTGAAAAAACTTTTTATTTTTGCAGATCGTTAGTATCAAAGCAATGCTCATAATCCATTGCTAATTTTACAGAGAGAATTACAGTTGCGAGGTCCTGTGGCGTCTAAAACTTATTCGGGAAAGTGTAGTGCAGGAAAGGAGACTCAGTATCCATACCTTCTCCAATAGAAATTCGGGTCGGCTAAATGTACTTTGGTGGACGTGCTACATAATAATTGTATTAAGGTTCCCGCAGACAGGCATGACAGTATGACAACGATTTTGCATATAAATTACTTTGTATTAACACTGTACGTAGAAACATTTCTACGTAAACCGGTTGTCGCATCGTTCTTGCATCGGGGTCAAATTATCGCGTGATTTCTGTCTGCGGAAGTCTTAGCGACTTTCCTGATGATTCGACGCGATTCGACGTACAATTTTTATGAAACTAAATTCTAATTTTCTTAAAAAATACTTGTAAAAAGCTAAGAGTCTGGCAGATTACTTACAGTCTCCACACAGTGGAGATCGGAAGTGTGGGTGTGGCAAGGGCGCTTCACTATGTTTTGTCTAACAATGAAGGTTGATCAGTTATTCCAAATTCCTACATTCAATTAAGCAGTTCAATTAGCCCTACTAAGTATATATAGATATAAAAGTAATCTAGATAGTCGTTTGCTCACAATCCGATAGTTTGGATTTGTTAAACAATCACGCCAGAACGGCTGAACGGATCTGGGTGAAATTTGTCACAGAGATAGAATATAGTCTGGGATAGCACATAGGCGTAATAAATAAGTACTAATTCTACGCGGGCGGCAGCTAGTAACATAGTATAAATTGCTTTTTTTTAAATAATGATTAATTTTCAAACAGAAGGGTCTATGTTTACTATCCTCTGTAAAATATTATTATACAGATTATAAGACTGTCGTAGAGCAAAAATAAGAATCATTTCACGATGTTTTACTAAGAAGTGACGAAAAAATGTATTCATGAATGATTTTCGCACGTCTAGACGAGTGTAATCTACAGGTCAGCGGGATCAGTGAGGTGAGGTCATTGCTTGTCTTATCAGACTTATCACCGAGATTTAGAGCTAGGCCGGTTATTGTCTGCCGACGTTATGTAACGTAAATATTGATTGTGTACTGCGTAGATCGTACTTGTGTTATTTATTTTAAAATTACTTCATTGTGTCGCTTGTGAGGGATACGCTTTTAAATATATTCGGATCGGCTTAGCTGTGCCCGCGGCATCTCTCCCATTAACTGCCTACCTACCCTTCCTAAACTACCTTTTTTTTTCTAGGGTAATTCTTCCGCGGTGAATCATAACACCGCAATTCAGAAAATGACGGCAAATGCACAATGCCATCTATCGAATATGGAGCTCAACTGTCCGAGTTATATTTGAATAGAATTGCGTGTGTTGTGATATTTCACTTCTTTCATCTAACTTTTGATAGCGTGAACCGATTGCTATGAAACAAAAACTAAGTAGTACTTCAAGTTACGAACAATTTTTATGTATAAATGTTATCTAAATTGGTTTCGTACATTTTACGAGATGCGTGCACAAATGAACAGATAAATAGACGAAAATTCCAAAAGTGCTGGCAATGAGTTCTGTTGGTTAACAACCTGAGATTTTATTTTTTAAATATTTTCGATGTACCAAACCAACTCTTTTACAGATTTATTATATGTATTGATAATTGTGTGGATGGGGAGTCGAAAAATAAACACTTAAGGAAAAATGGATTAATGGTCACTCTGCAATCTTTCCCATTGCATAAGTATTCAACAAAAGTAACTATAATTTATTATAAATGTATAAAAGAGAAAGTATGTATGTATGTATGTTCCTTATAGACTCCGAAACGGCTGGACCGATTATAATGAAATTTTCAGAGAATCTTTAGATTGACCCAGCGCATAATCCTGTAAAGTGTTAAAGTTTGGTGGCGATCGGAGGCATTTTTTTTTACGTTAAACGCGGGCGAAACCGCTTGCAGAAGCTAATTTATTGTATAAAAAAAGTAAAAATACCAGCAAAATCACACCAAATAAAAGCTTACTTAATAAGTCTGTCGCACAACCAAACTTTACAAAAATCCGGTGCAACACAGCTGAAACCGGTTCACTGCAAAACTAGTTACTTACAAATAAAAAAACATAACTTCGACCATCTCCTTACCCAAGTCAGGTAAAATAAATTATTATTTATAGTTAAAAACTAATTTACGCCAACAGGTTATTTAGCAGCAAGATTAGTTAAATAAATATTAGATAAGAATTACTGCTAACAAAAAATGTGGAAATGATCGTCCAACCGTGATATTATTTATATTTTAAATAGTCTAGTTTATTTGCTGAATATAATGAAATTATAATTAGATTTAGCTTTTGCTTGACTTTCATAGAAATCGATAGAGGATGAATCTTATATCACTGTTCAATCAAATATACAGGAATAAATAATATTTGAATTAATAAATAATAATAATTAATTTAATTAATTATTCATTATAATTTTTTACAAATGATATTTGAATCAATTTATTAATTTAATACTTACAATTTTTTTAAAGAGAGATGAGGTCCTTGTGCATATAAACGGTGTTATGGAATAATTTCTTTTGGACGGAGGAAATTAGCGAAGCAATAGTTTGTTTTACGAAAAAAAAAACCTTCATTCGACTTCGGCTTCGCCCGCTTGAAAATTGTCTTATTATCTCGAGGGAACATTATACTGGGATAAAAATTCTATGTGCTATTCCAGCCTATAATCTATCTCTACAAATTTCGTCCAGTCCCGTTCAACCGTTCTGGCGTGATTGAGAAACAAAGGATGTTTGTTATCCATCCATCCAAACTTTTGCATTTATAATTTTATCATCAATAACTCTTAATCGTTTAGTATTTTGGAGATAAATTGTATCTATTAGGCATATAGACGTTATTTATTTAGTTAAAATTCACAACAGAGGACAATTTTGTGTTTCCATGTTCGGTTATATTTGGTAATATAAAACTTGCTAATCTTTTTCCTCATTCGATTCGACTAAGTCAAAATAGTAATAATACGCATCCAGTCGGGGTTTATAGTACTCTTATCTAAATTTTGTTCACATTGTGGGTAGACAAACAAATTTATTAAGCCTCGTTTCAGAAGCAAAAGAGAACATAAAACTTGAACTTTGTCAACTTACTCATTACTTTTTAAACTACATATTTCTGAGGGCACACGTAACTTTACATACACAATGACCATAAGGCCTGGTAGGTATCTCATTGTAAATTGCCGACGGTAAACGAAAATAAACACACTATTGGAAAGAAAGACACTTGTACAACATGAATTATTTTGATCAAAACAAAATGACAAAATATATTTTAAAAGAGCCGTGTCAAAAGAAATGGGCTAGTTTTCTTTGCGTAGTACGCAGATCAACCGTCAAAGTTTCATAAAAATCGCTCTAGCCGTTCTAAAGTAATTCGCTTACATACATTCGGTAATTGGTTTTTATTTAGATATAGTTGCAGCTATATAGCACAATATGTATTTGACTCAGTGTACATAGTCTGCCAATCATTTCACGAAACATGAACTTGGGCTAAGCTCTCCTGTTCTGCATTAATATTCTCTCATGAATGTTTCACTGAAAACGGTGGGAAATTGTATCAAATTGTTCGCCAAATAATCGAAGCTAATATGTTTAGGCTTTGCAGTAGCCAGTATTTGATAGAAAGAGCTGCTACAATTATTAAAGTATATATTCCTTCTAGTAAATTATCGGCTAATTAGACTAGCGTTCAAAAACCAATTATGATATGGCCCAAATTGTGCAGGGGTAATTGAGACAATTTTACTATCACAAATTGTACCTAAAATTCACCAGCGAAAACCACAGAAGTGTTATCTTTTAAAAATGAATATTAAAGCTATTGTAACAAATCTTTTCCACATTTATACCATAAAATTTTGCTGTATTTCGGACGACAACTGCTGAATATTATTCAATTCATTATCAAAGCTTTTAAAACCATTTAAAATGGAACGATTAAACTTTATCTTAAATGAACGAATGTTTTTTTTTTTATATATATATTTATTTTTTCATTTGTAACTGATAATGGAATATTTAATTTTAATTGTTTCGGGAACGAGTTACCCACACAATGCACAGCACAATGCACAATGAACAGTTAATAAAATAGTAGTGATTTTATTCAGACAATCCTCAGATTTCTGAACTAAGAATTTGAAGTTGAATAAATATTTGTCAATATTTACTTTAGCCTGAGAACCTGTCAACTTTTGGCATTAAATCATTTTAATGCACTAGCATTTTGTCTGAGTGTAATCACTTCTATTTTGTTGAGTGTGTGCATTATAATGTTAACAAAAATAACACCTTCTCTGCTGATATTAAGATAGAAATATTATAATTATGTGACTGCGGAACATTCATTTCGTTAGGAATAATGTCAAAATTCGACATTCTTTAGGCCTTTTTCGCGCCAGTATAATGGTCGTGGAACACATCAAGCTTGGACACAAAAGCTCTTTAGAAGTATATTTATATTTCTTGACAAGTTATACATTTTATACGCGTTAAAAACAACTGTCTGCAAGTGATATCCGTTTGGAAAATTGATGTAATTGTATAACAATCTTTAATAACTTCAATAGTTTAGTTATAAAAGTATTATAATTATGTTAATACATGTTCAAATCGATTGCAACTTTATACACTCACGTAACTGGATTAACCCCAACACCAATTAAAGGTAATAATAGGTACTGAATCTTTGTAATTTAAAAATTAAGCAGACTACGGTCTTAAACTTCTAATCGCGTTTTATAAGACGCCAGGAACCGCTAATTCAATATTATTTTTGTGGAATTGCAGCCTGAGTCTCTTTAACCTTACCTCGTTGTTTAATTCTTCGTTTCTCTTATAAGAACTAATTCTCATTTTTGCTTTAACTATCCCTCAAAGGGTGTCCCTCTTTTCTTACATTTCTCTGGATTTGCAGTCGTATCTCACCAGTTCTCGGTAGTTTTGGGATAACTTATATAGTTGAAGCTATATTACTGCATAATATTGTTATGCTCGCAACTGTTGAGCATTTGGCCCTTCCGGCTTCGATTTCTTGGCCAGGCAAAATGTTGTTAGGTTTCCAAGGAATTTCTCAGTAGCCGCCCAGAGTCAGAGCCTGGACTTAGAGCCCGGTGGAAATAGGTCCACAACATTTTACATGTGATAGAAGTCACGGGGTATAACAACAGGTGCTCTTCTGCCTAGCCCTCCGGAGACTACAGGCGTGAAATCTGATCTGTCCACGTTTTCACTAGTGTCCTTCTTCAAAGTCGTCTATTTCTTAAGTCTTTTGCGCTTCCGTGTGTGAAATCGAAAATACTCAACAGCAGTACTCTTTTAAAGTAACCATAGTGCCACTAGCATTATCTGGGTAAAAGCCTCTTTTTAACATAATAATAAGTTTAAACTTCGATCTTATCTATCTTTATTTCAAGTTTAATAGACTCATAAAACGTTACACCAGATAAACCAGTTATTTGTACAATTAGCACTAGATCTTACTTCAAATATAGCCAGGTATTTATCTACTCTTCTGTAAAAACCGAAACTATTCGGCTATCTAGATACGTATAGAACAAGGACTAGTATCTCGGTATATTCAATTGACAGTTAAAATGTCAGTGAAGCGATGAGCTAGATAGCTGACCTTTGACTGGCGTTGACCCCATCGATCTATAAGCTGGGTACAATAGACCTACAAATAGCTCGTCTGGTCTTGAGACAGTAAGCTAGAACATTGGTTTGGGATGTATGATTTACAGTTTGATACTGCGATTTGAAGAGGGTTGATCTATTTGTTCAAAATGATAAGTAAGTTTTAGATTTTTGGTGCCACAAAAGGCAATAGAGAGCTATTGAAGACCTTTACCTAGCAGTGGAAAATACCACGTTGGAAGAAATATTAAAATATACCAAATATGATGATAATAATAATATATTAAATATCACCTATAGAGGATAAAAATATATATAAAATACTGACATTAATACGATGAAAAGTATGAAAGAAGAAGACGTGTTCAGCCAATCCCAAATTAATTAGGAGAAGGACAAGAGAACGTTTATGATGATGATAAAATATATTCAGAAACTCAAATTAAACTACTACTACAGCATACAACCTACAAGCTGTACAGCAGCAACAATAATATTGCAACTTACCTATCTTTTATCCGGTGCAACTACGCAAGTCAAGCTGCGCCGGCGCAGGCCATTTAGATGCCCAATCTTTTGTTTTGACATTTCAATATTTGGGGAATCCTCAGCGGTAGTTATCATTAAGACAAACTATGTCAGGATACTGAGAATTTATTTGCCTTATCGTCTTTATAAATGTAAGATATCCTGGTAAATAAATTTATTATGATTATTTTCTTTACTTATTATTTTGTTTCGTTTAATTTAAATTTAAATATTTCTTCGTGTATTATTTTTTATAACGCAGATATTTAACATTTTAACCGCAGTTAGCAACTAAAATATTCGTTTATATTTGTTGCAAACTGCGGTTAAAAGGTTTAATAAATTTAGTTACTATAAATGGGTAAAATGGTAAGCAAAGAGTGTGGTTAACTACAAATCTACCTACACCTCTCAATACAGCGAATATGCCACAATCTTTTTCCGGGTATAAAAGTATTTCGGATTAATAATTACGGGATGCAGATACTAGCCGGCATTTTTTAAGACTTGATTTTCCTTAAAATGACCTAAATCCTACTGGCAATAATATAAAAAAAATGTTAGTTGGGTATGATACCTATATATTTTATTTATAATTGACGTGTAAAAGTTTTTTGGTTTATATATTTCAGAATAATTGATTTTATGTGTTATTTTACCTATTAAACTATATAAAGAATATGAATAAATAAGAAAAATAATAAATAAGTTGATACTGCAGTCTCAATTGAATTTTTTACAGAGTTTTGTAATACTGAAGTCGAATAAATATTTATGCTTTAATAAATACCAAAACATCATTGTCACTAAGAACAGATGTAGTGCGTTTGCGCAACATTCAGTAACCATGCGCATGCGCAAGCCTCAAATTATTTTGATATATAAGCTATATAATTTACTTATTCTGTTACATTATTGACTGAAATAGTGAAGTATATGTCTCACTGAGAAAGCGGTGCCATCACATAACAGACAGAAAATTAATGCCGTCATGAAAATATTTGATGTTTGTTTTATCATACCTACGTATTTGTTTTATCATATGTATTTGTTTTTGCATCCCTACTAATATGATCAACTTTTTTAGTTTAATGAAACTTCAGTTTCTAATAAAATTGAATGATAATCAAAGGAAATTAAAAAAAAAAATACGTTGTAAGATACACAGTCGTAATATATTTATTACACTGTTCAAGGAAGGCTTGCGCAGGCGCATGTAGATTAAGAACTACGCTTAAAGAACAAGAGATCATGATAACCATTTTTAATGCCGAAATAAATAAAATAAATGCAAATAAAACGTTATATGATAGTTTATTCATAATAACTAAAGGTTCATGGTGGATTCTTGGTATAATGGAATATTGCTTCTATAGACGCGTGTAGGCCAACAACTACGCTTACGCCAACAAGCCGTAAATGTTATAACAGAATAATTTTTAAAGCAGTTATTTTCATTATGAATATTCTTTTAATAGGCACCTATGTAAATTTGTATGCGTAAAACTGTAGTAATAATATAATTATTATAGTATGTAGAGGTATTGCAGAAGCCAATGTCAACATTCTTCAACTTAAAACTTGTTCTAAGTTTAACTTTGATAATATCATAGTATATATCTATAAACATACCTACAGGTATTGTGAAGGCTGTTTTGTTATGTTACAAAGATACCAAAACATACTTAGAGTAGATTCACATTTATTAGTTTTCATAAAATTATATGTATATGCCGTATAGGTAGGTTATTTGTAGAATATGTTAAGATTGGACAATCTATTTGTCTTTAAAGAACTATAATTTCCCCAGTAACAATAACATAGGAATATACTCCACAAATCGTATTCAAATACAAATTATAAGTAATTAGATGGAACTATATAGTTAATAAAAAACATAATACAATGTATTAGCTGGGGTATAGTTATAACAAACTTTATCCAACGCTTTTGTGCTTCGGATAATTGTGTATGTTGTCAATTAAATACAAGGTTTACAAAACATGTTCTGTTTTCAAATTGGAAGTGGCATTATTAAAAGTAAACAGATGAGAAGTGAGAAAAGTAATAAAGTGTATATAAAATTTGTGAACTCACGTAATAACTGAGCAACTATTTAAATCTATCTATAAAAAAAATTAAAACTTGTAAGTAGATAATAAACAAAACTTAAGAAAAAAAAAACAAAAAGTTTCCAATAAAACAGACTCGTACTTACCCAGTGCATCGTTCCCCTCTCCTCGTATACTCCCATCTGGGGTTCAATTTTTTCGTTTGCTATTTTCGAATGTATGGGCCTCTGCCCCACAACACTGCCAGCACTCACTCGCGAGACATGCGTGCGATCTTTGTCGCTGCCGATGCGCAACTAACTCAAGCATTTTGCCCCTCCAGGGAAGGTGGGCCGCCGATCACCGCCCAAAGCAACGCCCCTCCCCACCAAGATTAACTTTTTTTCAAATCTGTTTACGAATTTTTTTCTACCGTTTAAAGCATTTCGGCGCAATAAATGCTTGCAATTTTTTCTTTCGGTTATTTGTACCGAAAAATTTTATAGCTACGTTCATATAATAAAATTATCATATTGTTTGGATAGTTCTATGGTCGATGATTTTATACTTTTTTTTAAAATGCATTAGTTATTTTTATCGCAAGTGTTGGAAGGTGAATGAGAGTCTCTAACAGTAGCTAAATAATTATTTTAGTGTCGTACATTAAAATGTTGTGTTTAAAATCAGTCCGTGACTTTTAATTGCCATAAAAATGATAGCAATCAACAGTTTTATAAATAATAATTTGTTAAAAATACGATAAAAATGATTATGTATCATAAAACCTAACGGAAATTTTCTTAAACATTTGACTTGTAAAACTTGTAACAAGAAACACTGTATTTTCAGAGTTGATAGGATTTATCTTTGAGGAGAAACTGTTTGGTAGGTATAAATAAAAACCAAAATCAAATACCGCACATTAATTTTTTTATTGTTATTATTATTTGAATTAAGGATTACCTTATAAAAGAAAAACTGCTTTTACATCGACGACGACCGAGTATATAGGTATTTAATAATAGAAAAAATCGTAACAAAATCAAAAAATATAGTTAAACTATGTTCTTTGTAAGTTAAATACTACACATCCATAATAATCCCAAAAATCTAAGATTACTAAAAAGCAGAAATGCACTTTATTCATTCCGATTGCACACCGTACGTCCTGTAACAAAAAAAAAATATTACTACGTAATTTTTGTCTAGATGATTTGTTAATGTGCAGCTTGTAATGAATTAAATTAACTGAATACAACGCTGTAGGCGTTGTATTGAATAGTTAGATTGTCCCAGTTACAATGTCAAAGCAGCGCCATCTGTGATTTGAGACTGAATTTAATACACATTCATAAGTTAAGCAGGTCTTGTTTAGATGGCTCGCCTCATGAAACAGGGCAGTATAGAAGTTAAGCATATTGGGAGAAATAGAAAACGATAAAATGGCGTCAAAACTCAAAAGGAATTCCTGATAAAAATAAAAATTCCTTTTGTAAACTCTATCACTTTAAGGTTTGCTGGTAGAAAACTCTACTTTGAGTTAAGCTTGCCTTTGTACATCAACTTTATAATAAATCACTCTATGTTGTACGTATGTCATTTTTGTGTACGATAAAGAATTAAGAAAGATACTCTACGATTATATTTAAGGGTCAATTCCAGTCATTCCCAACAATTAAAGGATTCATGATTGAAAAAATAAAATGTGATCTAGTAAAGCTTGACAAGAACTCGGCTACAAATTCTAAAAACGAAATCAGGTCATAGTCATACCTGTGCAAAAAGTACCCACCTAACATTATTATTTTGGTTTTTGTTCAAAATTGGCTCGCACTTGACCACTGTCTCACCTGATGGTAAGCGATGAAGCGCATTGCCGTACGTCATGTACTCTGATGGAAAGGGCTAGGCGGAATCTAATTATGCAGTTGCATCGCACACTCTCCGAAATGTCACCGTTAAAAACCGACAAGCTGGCAACTCGACGACGATGTTCATGTCTCTGGAGCTTTGAATTGACCAGTGCATCATTGCCGATGAGCTTCTTGGCCCGCTTTTCAATTAACTCTATTGCATCAAGCAAGAACAGTACGCCATGCAAGATCGAACTTGCGCTTGATACAGCTGTTAGATGAGCAGCTGTTCCGGTGTGAAGTACCTTCTCACCTTTGCAAGGATCCCCAATTTTTTCAGCAGCTAAGCAAATTGGAGCGGGGTGAAATTGGCTCTATTTAGCGGAAAAACACACGTCCGGGTTTTAGCATCATTAAACCGGACCGGATTGGCATCGCCCCATCCGGAGACTGCCTGCAAGGACAAGTTCAAACGCTCCACCATGGGCTCACGGAAAGACTGGATCTGCAGCCCGGTAGCCCGTCCGTTAGACAAGAATCTCTCAGCAACAGTGCTGTCGTCTGCATACCCAAAGATTTTAACATATCGTTAATGTGCAGCAAGAATAATGTTGCTCAGAGTATCGACCCCTGAGGGACCCCGTCATTAATATCCAATTAATAACCTGAGACCCATAACTACACAGTAGATAAATATATAGTATCTGGCCAGTTTAAGATCAAAAATCAAGTACAAGCTGCAGCTGCTGTAAAGCGTTTAGGAATCCATAATTATAGAATTAGATTCCTATCCGATAGTCTGGCTGTGCTCAAAGCCTTGACAAACAAACAAACCAACAGCAAATTAATCTTTGAATGCCACCTTGCCCTGGAGAGTATATCGGAATCTAACCGTATCACCATCCATTGGATCAAGGGACATAAGTGTGTCATTAGGCAATGATGCCGCAGATGAACTCGCAAGGAGAGGATCCGAGAAGATAGTGCTAGGCCCGTAACCACTTCTTCTCCTCTCTTTCTCGCAATACGTGCGTGGATCCGCCAAAGATCAATGGAACAGCACAATAACAGATGGTCACGGGCAACAGACTGTAGGCAGTCAAAATCGGCCTTACCGAATGTAAACCCGCGATTAACCAAAAAACTCCTTAGCCTAAGTAGAAATAGCATTAGAATAATCATAAGGACAATTACGGGCCACGCCCCTCTTAACAAATATCTTTATAACATAGGCGCCACAGAAAGGCCGCTTTCACGTCATCCTGGACTGCAAGCTGTGGCTTCCCAACGAAGAAATCCTGGGAGCAGTGAGGTCGCTCCGCGAAGCTTGTGAAGGCCCCAGGCAGATTCTATGCTTTTGGACGGAACTAGACTGGCTACTTTAGCCAGAACCTCCACGCACAACGAACCATGATCAAGTCATAAGAAGTAGGTATTGTTATATTGCTTACCAAGTTTCAACAGCACAGTTCTTATAGTTTCGGAAAAAGTAGCTGTGACATACGGACGGGCAGACAGACAGACATGACGAATCCATAAGGATTCCGTTTTTTGCCATTTGGCTACGGAACCCTAAAAAAGCACCGTACAAAGAGGAGACCGCAAATATAAGAACAACTGTAAGTATACTATATTCTATCGCATTCACTAGCACGTTTAATACAGTAGATATTAGTGTTTGTCTCCTTTTAGTGTCGCTTTTTTATTTCATCTATTTTAAAATCACAGCGGGGCCAAATAAGTTTTTAACCGACTTACCAAAAAGGAGGAGGTTCTATGTTCGACTTCATGAATGTTTTTTTTCTTTTTTTGTGTATGTTCACCGATATCTCCGTCAGTTGTGGACCGATTTTGAAATTTTGTTTGTTTGTTAGAGTATGTTTCGAAATTGGTCCCATTTTAATTTGGTGAAGATCTGATGAAGAACTTCGGCGATATACAGCGGAACTCTTCAATAAATGACGGCAAATCTCTCGGGATTGCTGCAACTGCATGTCTGTTTATTGTTTATACCATTTCATAACATAGCATCACGCCATTACGCTCTAAAGGGGTACGCAGATGTGTACAGTTCACCTTGATGCACTCTCATTTCACCGGTTATGATCAAGTTTCATGGCATTCGGATAATCTATTCTGGCATTATAAGTACCTCACTAAAGGCAAGTTGCTTAATAGGTACAACTAAAAAGTGAAAAATAAAAAATCTTTTTTACAAAAAATATACTACCGACTTCCAACTAAAAACACTACAAAGTGAAAAATAACTTTCTTTTTCGAAGTCGGTGTCCATAACGAAAAAAATTGGTACCCACCAAAGACACCGACTTCGAAAAAGAAAGTTATTTTTCACTTTGTAGTGTTTTTAGTTGGAAGTCGGTAGTATTTTTTTTTTGTAAAAAAGATTTTTTCTTTTCAAAAACTCAATGAAAGAAAGGTTAGAGAAAAAGAATAGAATTTGTAAGATGAAATATTTTAAAACAATCGTTCGTGAGTAAAGTCAGCGATATATTGGAAAACGATACAATCCAATTCCAAGAACGATTTCCCGTAGTGTTACAAATGTCGAAAACTAGAATACTACAGGCTGGACTCGAATTTCACCCTCCCGGCATATATCTCGATTCTCGCGTGAGTGCATCGTATCGTAACGTAACGTTGCGGCCATCCGAGGCGACGATGCGACTGCCCAGTATATTGAGACACATGGATTTTTCATTTTAGCACATCCCTGTGTCTGTGTGCAAAACTTTTTCACATTTATGATTAAATTCTAATCATAATTTAATCTTAGAATTAATACTTGTTTCGGGATATTTACCATGTATATAAAAAAACTTTAGTTCTCGTGATCATGGCGCTTGTAACGTTGCCGAAATATCGAGCTCTCAATCAACCTCTAATGATTGTGACCATGTCAGCTTAAAAACTTATATAATTTAATCTGCCAGGAATAGCGGTGGATACAGTGGCATATTTATTTTGTAGTCGAAGGTGAAGCACGCTTGCCTAGCATTGACCTATGACTTTATGTAAATATAAGTAACTTCATGACCTTAATGCCTGCACATGGAGGAAATATGGTTACAATCCCTTCAAAGTCGCTATTTGGCAAAGTTCCTAATTGCTGCAAAAGCTTTTGAGCCTTAATCCTTAAAGTGCAATAAACCTTCCTATTCCTCTTCGCCTCTTAATTTTTGAGAATTACTCATTGCGATAAGCACTAATCAAATTTAGTACATTGTTAAATTTCTGTCAATTGTTTGAACATGCGTAAGTGAGAGAATGATTTTTCAGATAAGTTCAGCCTTAAATGAATTAACCGCTTATTAAAACCTGAATACGGAGTAAAGTTATAACCGCATTATTTATTATGGAAGAAATCTCCGTACTCCAATTGCGTAACACAATTTACATCTCAAAAGGATTTTGTAGATAATCTCTAATTTCTTCTTGATTTTTTGTATACTCGTTAACGTAAAAACGTAATGTTGTTGAACCGAATTGAGGCATTTTATTTGATTGCAATGAGACTTCGAAACACTTAGTTACCGCCTTAATATTATTGCACTGCTGGATTCTCAATTCTCGGTAGATCCCGAGTTGAAATTTCAACAGTACGCATTTGCACAAATGTAACCGTTATTTTAGATGTTCCATAGTGTTTAAAAACATCCCTAGTGTTTAGTGTTTGTGTGGAAAATCGAGAATTTGTGATACAAGGCCAGCCTCAGTCTGCTTTGTTCCCCCAATGCAGCTAAAAGACCTCCTTTTTTACTAAAAAGCTGGTACTTTTCAACACACTCGAAAACTGGCTCCTGGTAAAAGTGGTAGGGGTTCACCGCGATTTAAGTTTCGAAATGCACTCGCTATTTCGCACGCGTGCAGAAAATGGTTCCCCACTGGTCAGCGTTCAGCCGACACGAATTTCGAACAAGACGTATAAAAAACATCTGCGGGCCATTTCTCACAATAATTTGTTACTAAAGATTATCAATCAATCAATCTGTCTAGCCTTTACCCAATTTTTTGTGGGGTTAGCTTCCAGTTTTACCGGATTCAGCCGAGACTTCCACAACCCAGTGAATGGGTACTAAAGATTAATCTTATGAAATTTTATGTTTCTTTTCGAGTACACGTGGACATTTAGTCATTGCAGTCTCTCAGTTCCAAAACAGCCTCGCCCTTGGGTCAGGCTTATATTCCGCCTCGGCTACAATTACAGCGATTTTAAATGGATACAATTTCTTCAGTTTTGAAACGGTCGAAGAAAAAGACGACGGTGAAAGAGTCGTCTTATACTGTATAAGGCAACAATATTTTTTTAAGACCATCATCACCAGCCCTAATCCACCACGCAGGCCCAGTGCGGGTTGGCGGATGTCACGTTCCTCACGATGTTTTCTTTCACCGTTTTGAGAGAAGTGGTGATAAAATAATTTACGCCTGGCTGGACTCGGATCCACGCCCTAGAACTTGTAAGTCGCAGCCATTACCACTGGGCCACCACTGCTCTCTGCTTTTTTTTAGATGTGTCTATATTATTATAATCAATAACTTGAATTAAAAAGTTTTACCATCCCAAATGCTGACTTTAGGCCTGGTGGTACTGTACGGGTAGAAGGCTTCGTTTGTCGCAGTCGCATTTTCAGCGAATGGTTGGAGCCAACATTGGGCCTGGGCAGAGCACAGGAGAGTGCGTTTCGCGTGATCTTCGCACGGCAGTTTATCTGTCTTGTAGTGTAGCCAACCATACCACTCGGAAGTTATCTGAAAGTATTTACACAAACCCTTAAAAAAAACCCTTTATGACTAAAATAGGGGATCAATTAGATTTGGTGATTGAGTTTGAATGTGGTAAAGCAAGTGACATTTGAGATGACGATGAATAGAGCTGTAAGACGAGAAGGTATACTGCATCGAGCCCAAAAAATTGGCGAAAAAAAAGATGAAAATCATGCTGTGTAGTCGGAGGATACATATTTATTTATTTATTTATTTAAACTTCATGTACAATAGTGGTACATAGGCGGACTTAATGCCACAAGGCATTCTCTACCAGTCAACCATTGGGTTAAAAAGGACAACTTTGTGGAATGGGTACAAAAATATTAGTAATACACATATACAAATAAATTAATACATAAATATTAATAATACCCATATACAAATAAAATAAACTAATAAATACCAATAAAAATAAAAAATAAAAAACGATAAACCTGTTATTAATTATTATGACTAAACTTCTGACTCTAGATGAGAGCTATTTAGTCTGACTCAAATAGAGGTCACGAACTCTTCTTTTAAAAGAGACTTTGCTTTCAGCCTTTTTAATGCTAAAGGGTAGCGCGTTCCAGAGCTTTATTGTTGAGACAGCGTATGAATTGGACATAAAACCGGTGCGGTGTGAAGGAATTTGGAGGAGTAGATTTTTAGAAGCTCGAAGGTTACGACTGTGAGAACTGCCCAACACTTTGAAATAACTTTTTAGATAATCGGGAGCACAAGGATCGTTCATAATAGTGAAGAGCAAACAGAGAGATCTGAGGGACCTCCTGAGGCGGATAGGCAGCCATTTAAGCTGAGAACGGTAGGAAGAAATGTGATCGTATTTACGAAGGCCAAAAACAAAGCGAATACAATTGTTGAGAAGACGATCCAATTTATTTAGAAGTTCTTGGGATAAATCAGGATAACAAACATCAGCATAGTCGATAATGGGAAGCACAAGTGACTGGACCAAAGTGATTTTGGTGCTGGATGGGAGGAAATGCTTGAATCTATAGAGAGACCGCAGCGAGAACGCGACTTTCTGGCTCACCTGAGCCACGTGTTTATCCCAACTAAAACTGTTGTCGATGTACAGACCTAAATCCTTTACATAAGGTGAAAGAGAAATGATGGAGTTCTCGTACATCAGTGGCATAAGTTGGCCAGTGTTCACACTTCTCAAATAGTACGAACTACCAATGAGGATGGCCTGACATTTCTCGACGTTAACAGAAACCCCAAATTTGCCAGACCACTCACTGATAGCTCGAAGATAAGCATTGAGTAATGAAATGCAATTGTCAAGGTTGGCAATGTCTGATTGAGCATAAAGTTGCAAGTCATCAGCGTACAGATGGTAAGAACATTTGAGGATAACAGTAATGGAGTTTATAAATAAAGAGAATAAAAGAGGAGAGAGTATACCGCCTTGTGGAACACCAGTTACCAAGTCGCACCAGTCAGAGCAATCCTGATCAGCACGCACAGCCTGCTGGCGACCACGAAGATATGATGAAAACCAATCACGTGACAACGAGGAGACCCCAATTTGAGACAGTATGGCCAAGAGAATGTCGTGATCAACGGTGTTACATATTCGCAAGCTGGATGACCAAAACCAAATGTATCATTCGACTGCACAGCATGATTTTCATCTTGTTTAAGTCTTTTAGTTCGCTTCTTAAAAAGAAGGGCTTTTTCATTTTTTGAATTAACTTTTTTCTATCCATAATTTTTTTAAACCCTTTATTTAAGGACCCAACACGAAGGGTTTGAAAGACAAAAAATTGGGCCTCCACAATATGGTGCCCAAAATCGGCAATTTTTTTTTTTTTCAATTTGAGTGTAGTCAAATCGATTGACATAAGAATCGTCAAAATCCGCCTACGCATTTTGGCTCTAGAACGCCAAATAGGAACAAAGATACATAGCCTGATAAACACATTACCCTCCTTCGGTATTCGAGTATAAAAACAAGAGATCGAGGAGTCGTTCGTGCACTCATCCATCCATATGGCCTAAGCATCCACGTCAGTAGAGCACTTGTCTCAACCACAAGCTGAATGAATCCTCTACTAGTTACGGCAGCCACTCTTGATCACAGCTCTTGCTACATGAGGATTCGTTTCATTAAACTATTGATAGATATGTG
The DNA here is from genome assembly GCA_947562075.1 of Orthosia gracilis. NCBI lineage: Eukaryota > Metazoa > Arthropoda > Insecta > Lepidoptera > Noctuidae > Orthosia > Orthosia gracilis. Next base: position 9,378,605 of record OX387268.1, read on the forward strand.
TTCGAGAGCCGGGTCGAGCAAGGATTCATTCGGTTCTTTCTGGAACTTCCCAGTAGCATAGCAGCCCGGGGCCTAGGTTTCTACCCGTTCAACGACTGTACGGATTGCGATGAATCTTGGCACACAGGCAAACCAAGTGCTGGCTTATGATATCTACTTTTTTATCAGGAGATTAAGTTTACTTGGAATAATTTTGGTTATTCATAAAAAACAGCTGACAGAAGCTAGTGAAATAAACTATAACTAATTGCTCACTCTGTCAAGAGTGAACCTTTAAGGTTCACGCTCAAGTAGCAGCAAGAAGTTACTAAAAAGATGAATCCATCAGATAATAAGTATTAAGAGAAAATATTTTAATAAATCAATTCTTGACCACGAAAGGTACTGAATGTAATATCACTTGTCAAATCACACCCAATGAGCTTAAAAGCGATGGTGCTATATTGTCTGGTTCAAGAGGTGCTATGGCTACCTTCTAGCTCCATCATGACCATACAATATTATTTCACTGTTTCCAAAGTTACAAAAGTAGGCCAAGTTTCAGCATAATTGGATGCTAGAAAGTGCTTAAACATGGATTACAAGCTGCCGGACATATACGAAAGCAAGATACTCGAATTTACTTACTTTTTGATTTAAAAAGTAAACAAATTTGTTTTGTAGACGCATGGAGGGGACGAATCGCCAGAGGCGGAGATTTCCTATAACGCCTGCCTGCTCAACATAGCAATAATGATTACCTATGGGACTTTTTGCATCGGCATTGGCATGCGCCGGTGCTACTTTTACGTTTATTTAAATATATAAATAATAAAATAGGCTTGCTATTCACCACTTTTTCACTAGAGTCACATACATGCCTATGAATAATAATGGCAAAAAATATGCTTTTTCTGTTGTTCTTTCTCTTGAAGAGATAGGCACTTTACGCGTTTTTATTTTTGTTTGTGCTCTTATCCAACAAGGAGTAGTTACCTACCTACTACCTACCTATCACGGTAGCGGTAGATCGGTTCACTCAGGGATGTTTAGAAGTTTCCACCCTAAGGTTGAATTTCACTTGCCCGACATAAAACAATAAGGGCTTTGTATCTCCGTATAGTTTGAATTGAACTTTAGACTGAAAACGCACTGGTAGGCGGCATGCTTAGCGCCTAAGCCTAGCGAGTTGCCAGGCGAGTAGCAAAAAAGAAACAACATTCTAAAAAGTACAGAAACCGGGCGCACTCACTTGACACCTAGCCCTTCGTTGCCACAGTAGAAATTGCAAAGGCGCTAATCAAGCAGCCTGCCAATACATTTTTGGCCTTAGAGAAGTTTCAATTAAGGCGATTTATGCGCCCCAATGTTAACGTAGTAATGTCCGTGCGCCCGCTACGAGCCAAAATATCAATATTGAATCTCCTTTTGAACAGTTTTGGTTGCAAAATATTATTTGATTTACATATGCTATTTTCAGTTATGAAGAAATTCCCGCCATAATTTTTTCTGTGTAAAAATATTTTTAAACATCCAAGTCGTTTTGACGGAGTATCCAAAACTTGCGATAAAATATTGTGATGTTAATTATTTTATAAGCAAAACTATTAGTTACACGAAAAAACCTTGTTTGTATATGAATCAATAACAAATATATATTTTTATCAAACCTTTTAACCTAGCCGATACTAAGAAGTATGCTTAAGAAAGTAACCGTTTTACGGTACTAAAGCGGTGGAATGCCCAAGTGAGAATTGTTGTGTAAACATTTATTATTTCTGACTTTACCTACATACGAATAAAAGTAGACTATCAAATTACTCACACATCACACAGCGAAGAGCATTACTGCCCTTACCCACACTAATCCAGGGCCCGATCTAGCAATTTCGTCGCTCCGGGCATAAACAATATTTGTCGCCCTTGGCGCCCTTTCAAATGACGCCTTTTATGGAGGTAAATGTTTCTGGATGTTAACTATTGAAAAAAAAAATGCGGTTTTTGACCGTCGGATTTTGAGCGAAGAGAAAACGAAGTGAGCTCGAAAATTTCACCTAATAATTTTTGGAACATTATGTAGGTATGTTAAGTTATTTAACGGTAGGTTGGTGGTTGACAACAAAAACAAATAATATTCGCAAGCGAGAGAAGCGAGCTTGATAATTTTAGCACCACACCACGAATAAGTTAGGTTTTCTAATGAAACGAAAAGGGTTGTTAGTGCAATTTGTCCGCATCCCATTTATGCCGCTCTGGCCATATGGCCGGCTGGCCCCCCTCCTTAGAGCCGGCCCTGCTCTAGTCAAAGATAAAAAAAATCTACCTCTGCCCGCTGCTTAAATTGCCATGAATTGCTGGTAATCATACCAGCGATGTGATGAGTAATATCGTCCTCTTATACCAAAATGCAGTATCCGGTCGGGCCTCGACAATATACACATACTGGCAAAATTAGCGGAATAAGTAAAAATGATAAAGTGAATCTTTTTTTTCCTTTGCATAGGTAGTAGTTTTTATTTTGTTATGTAATAAAACCAATTGTCACAGTAATATTATAAAGACGAAAGTTTTTGAGTGTGTGTGTATGTGTGTTTGTATGGTTGTTACTTCTTCACTCTCAAACGGCTGGACAGATCAGGATGAAATTCGGTACAGGGATAGATTATAGTCTGGATTAGCACATAAGATACTTTTTATCCCGGGAATATGTTCCCTTGGGATAATTTTCGCCATAGACGCAAGCGAAGCCGCTGGCAGATGCTAGATATTAATAAAACAATTGAACGTCATCTCTCATGCGATTGTTTTAAATTTACTCGAACTTGCATCATTTTGAGAGAATTTCTGTTATGCCACTTTATTATTTGTTTTAAAATTTCGTTTTTTTTTTCATTAACATACTGCGTTATTTATTTATTTAAACTTTTAGATCTTTTTTTAATTTTAGATCTTCATTGTGCGCACCTGAACCCAAGCAGAGAGGATTACTTGAGATTAGAAGAAATGATTAAACCTACAGAATGATGTGCTGATTCATCGTTTGCCTGTTTCAACCATTTATTGCAGTTTCCAATGATTTAGAGAGACAACACTCGTGTGAGGACATCAGTAGAAGGCAAAAACCAGTTACTTCTAACAGGAATATTGTTTCATTCAGTTTCGCGTTCACTAAAATCTGCATTTAAAGGCCTTTCAATCCAAAAATGACCTGAAGTAATTTCGAGGTGCCAGAGTAAGTGAGCTTATGGTACGAAGGAGGTTTTTTTTTTTTTTTTTACAAATTATACTACCGCGGACCAGTTGTCCGCGCCCTTTTTTACTTTATATTTTTAATTACGTAGGTACGAAGGAGGTTAAAAGAAGCTGGTTTTGGCTTTTAAGAAAAACCATATGAAAAGAATAATTTTTGCTCGGGAACATAGACTTAGGTCTACGGACTAGTGCAGTAAAATATTATTTAGTGATGAATATGGAATTAATTTAAATGGAGTTAACGAACCGTAATGAATGTGTAAACATGAACAAAAACAAAATAATCAGTCAATCTTATAACCTACAGAATCATTATAGTAGAATACAAATATTGGATTCAGGCTGGATATGTTTGGGAGCTTGTACGGACTTGGTCGTGATAAATGGAAAGAATCATATTGCTATAGAAGAGTTATTTAAGATTAAAATGTGGTGCCACTTTATCTATTGTCACTTCGTATTGATCCAGGTCAATGCACGGCCGAATCACACTTTTCTAACTCCAGCCCCTTTTAATAATATCTATTTTTGGAATCGTCAGCGAGGTCAACAGATATGCATTCGATAGAACTTACCTAGGACCTGCTAAAACGAAGATAAAAATCATAATCCTTACACCTGTCAATGTGGGTGAACAGCGAAACGTCATTGTATAGAAATGGAAGAGATGCCACAGGAAACAATGAATTAAATTATTCGCCACATGTCTAGGCGGATGAAAAACTTTAATAAGAGCACGTGAAGAAAACACTGACAAACACCAACAAATGGTTTCAAATTATTATTTTTTTAACTTTCCTTGATAAACTTTAAAAATCAACAATTTGTACTTTTACTATAAAATCATTTTACTCATAAAAATGTACTAAATGCAATGTCGTATTTATTTTAAATGGTGTATTTTTAAGTAATGAAAAGTGTCAATAAAATGTAAATATTTTTTTATTAAAAAAAATCTTGTAAAAAAACTACATTTTTATTTTGTTCCGCTAATTTTGCCGGTGTGTGTAGGTACCGCCAACCGTCAAAGTAAAACACAAAAATCGTACTTATACCTAATCTCATACTATTACCAGTTTTCCATAACTGCGGTTGACTTTAGCTCGAAACTTTACCTTATCGAGGCCTGCAGCATCAGCTTCAATTCTTTCAAGTAACTAGGACTTATATGCTCAAGAGATTGATTGGGTTTCGGACAAAAAAAATATAAAGAAGACATCTAACTTAAACATAACATAACGTAATGAAATGTATCGAAATCTGGCTTTACCTACCATTTGTGCACATCGTCTGCCTAAACTATCCGTGATGTAAAGGAGACATCTATGTACGCATAAGAATAGTACCTACGAAGCTCGTTGGCTACGTACGATGAATGCATATTCTCTGAGATGACTGCGCTGCGGCCATCGCGCTAGCATAGATGGCGGTAAATCTGGAACTTCTAGTGATATATTTTACGTGACGGAATGAGTAAAGCACTGCTGAAAAGCGACGATAGTATTCGCATTACGTGTAATTTATTTATTTAGGACCTCCGAAGAAAGATGTACACAACAAAAAAAAGTAATTATCATCAAAATAAAGTAGTGGCTTTAGTGTGTAGAAGTGACAAATATACTTATTAATTCCCTTCGACTAGACAATGTCCTATTCTGGCAATGTTTCAGCATATCTTTGTAACTAAATGATCTGTATTGCCGAGATGATAAAGAAAGCGTCGTTGAACACTCTCTAAGCGTTTGAAGTATACATCTCAATGTGGTTTCCAAATGTCTGAACTATATGCCAAAACCGGGCGAACAAGAGTGTTAAAGAATTTTATTTTTGTTGAAGATCGTTTAAACTCTTTGCAATTCATTATGGGTAACTAATCCTAATATATTGAAAGCTCTTGACACAATGTTTAAGACATGGACATACAATTTGAGTGCACAGTCGAGCTGAATTCCAAGGTCACGGATAACACTTAATTTCTTTAATTCGAATCCATTAATACAATATTAGTTAGGTTGTGCGCGTGGATTGGATATAGTTGCATTAGCTAGTATTTAACAACACATTTATTTTCTTTAAATACTTCTTTACGCACTAACGAAGGTCGCACTTGAAGGTTGATGACTTCTTGTAGCAAATGAGTGTACTGATATTTCTGAATTCAGATTAGGCAAAAGTAAAATACAAAAGCTTCGTGGTGGTAGATCTAGATTTTATATAACCTTGTTAGGCCGTGTTGGGCAATTCAGTAATTTGTTATTTGATATATCACAAGTGACTAAAATTGAGATAGGCCTATAGTTGGAAACGATGTGCTATATTCCAGACAACAGGCACTACCATAGCTTTTTCCATTTATGTGGAAAAATGCCTATTTATAAGGATCTATTAAAATATTATTTGAAGAGGTTCGACTAAGGTTTTAGAATAGCGTTTTATAAAGACTGAAGGGATACCGTAACTGCCAGCACCCTTAGTTTCAACTTATCCTTTTAAGCTTCTATAAATTTCTTTATTTATGGTGGTGATCTCTGGTGCGTTTCCTAACCAGATTTCGTAGGCATCTGAAAAATTATCCGCCAGAATAGTGACAGCGTGCTAGAAATCGGTTTAGTAAAGCTAAGCCGGCAGGAACGGATCCTGCCGCCTCAGCGCTACACGCTTCACGCGCTCTAGTGACTAGTGGCTACAGCAGCCGCAATTTTCGCGCAAGCTCTATATCGAAATCGTCCTGCCTACTTCGAAGCCTGGTTCAAAAGAGAGGAACGCTTCTCCTACAGGCTCATTCAGGTACTGAACGGGCACGGTTGCTTCGGTAAGTACCTGAAAAGGATTGGGCGAGAGACCATGGCATATTGCCATCACAGCGAACTCTGCACAGCAAACTCCCAAGGAGTGCCCTGTCCGTGGGACTCAAGAGCTGCAGGTCTTGGTCGGGCGAGACCTGTCTTTGCCAGCAGTTGTGAGGGCCATGCCGGCAGAGACAGAAAACTGGAGGGAAGTCCAGAAGGAGGCCGTCGATCGGGATCGCGAGAGAACCAATCCCGCTCGGAGAAAAAGGCATCTGGGAAGCAACTGCCCCGATGCCTAAAACGCCGAAACCCCGCCTGTATCACAAGCAGGTGGCACTCCGGTGTCGCGGGCGCTCAGATTGGGGACCTTGTCCGCTCACCAAGTGTCTCGGGGGAGATACGGTGGCACACCTAAGCTCAGGGGAGGCGCTCTTTCAGTCTCCTCAGAGATGTGCCTTAACAGGCGTTGCAGAGAGGGGTTTCGGGGATGATCTGTTGAGATGTCACGGGATGGTTGAGGGTTCTATGTGCTGATGGTGATCACCGGGTTTTAGTGAGATAAAAATCCCACCAAAAAAGTGCAATTTATCACAGTCAGAATACAGAAGTGCAAAAATAAATCATAAAAAATAATATCACAGGGAATCTAACAAAAATAAATGAAGCCTTACATTTAGGGATGAGAAGCACAAAAGTGCTTTTCACCATAGACAATTTGTTTTCTTAGGTACTACCCCAGTGCACCGTTTGTCATTGCCGTTCTGTGCGGCGCTATTTCTATGCTTCTTACAAAATATTATAATAATACTGATGATGCATAGAGCCGCTTCAGCTTCAGTTTCGTACAATGACTGTGGAGGCCACGTTTACAAAGTACACTAGAAACTTTTCCCTGTGTTGCTTAGTCATGAGCCCAGGCAGGCTCTCCTTCGTCAGTCTCCTGTCCAGCTCACATTCGAGTTGGTAGCGTTCCCTGATAAATAACGGGCACTCTACATGTATGTGCTGGACAGTCTTTGCCACGCCTGGATCGCAGACGCACGATGGGCTCTCAATATTAGACACATGAAATTTTAGATTTACGCGCTTTTACAAATTGGTAGATAATGTAGGGTAGATAGGGTAGGTGGTAGGTAGATAGGTAGGTTAGGTTAGGGGTAGGTAGGGTAGCGTAAGTAGGATATGTAGGATAGGGTAGGGTAGGTAGGTAAGGTATGTGAGTAGATAGGTAGGTATGTATCGAAGTGTATGTACAAAGGTCTATGGTAGTAGATAGATAACCAGTACACGGGCGCGAAGCCGCGGGGTTCAGCTGGTATGTATATATAAGTATTTACATAAATGCAGCTTTTTACATGCTTTATATTACCTAGCTTCCATAAGTGTTCGGCAACTAGAAATCCAAATTCTTGAACTTTAGCTTAAACTTGGCGTAGCTACATTTATGTAACATTGGAAACATTGAAATAATATGGTACTACCAACGCCTCAACCAGCCAAGATAGCACCATCGTGTTTGGACTCATGGGATGTGTAATGTGTAATGTGTGCCAAGTAATTTTACTATTTTTCATTTAGTATATACCTTCACTAAGAATAGCTTGTTTAAAAATAAAAATAAACTTAATACTTATTTAATGCCTGTATCTAATCAGTATTTAATTTAACTTACGTGAGTTGCATCATAATCCCATCTGTATTTGATGTGGTGCTCCACCCAACGGCTGCGGCCTATCATGTAGTTATTATTCATATAGTATTTGTTACCATTGCGATCACAACCGACGTACATTCCGTCCTGTTGACGCAATAATGGATATTTAAAGATAACCCCTCTTTCGCAAGTTGGATATTTCTATTGGCCGATTAAAGCTACAAAAGAAACCATTGACTAACAGAGAGATGGTGTGTTCCGTATGGTGTCGGACGTAAAGAAAATGTAATGGACACACCAGAGAATGGGCAGCATCGTTCTCTGTGCACTTTAACAACAAACTGCGATCGCCAACTCGCCTGCCAAGCGTGGCGATTAAGGCAAACCCCCCAAACTAAAATGAAACGCACAAGAAAAAATCCGCCCCGTGTGCCCAGCAGCCCGTCTACCCTCGACTAAGGTGGCGGTCGAGGCGATGGCGCGGCAAGGGGTGCGAAGAATCCCCGGAGTGGACCCGGCTAGCCCAGTAAACACCGACGACCGAACCTGGTAACGTATAACACGCGCACACTCCGGACCGACGAGAAGATAGCTAACCGAACTTGAGGAAGAATTGAGCAGGTTACGATGGAGTATTATAGGATTGTCTGAAGTTCGAAGAGAGGGGTAGGACTCGATAATCCTTAAAGCAGATAACCTGCGCTATTTCCGAGAGAGTGACCGGCAGTCTCAGGGTGGTGTCAGGTTTGTCGTCCACAGGTTCCTTGTGAACGACGTGGTGAAGATCGAAAATGTGTCGACCTGGGTGGCGTACCTTATACTCAGAATATCCTCGAGATATTCGCTGAAGGTCATACAGGTCTATGCCCCGACCTTGGCACACCCCGACGATTAGCTAGAGACCATGTATGAGGATATCTCTAAAGTCATGCATGGTTTCAAAACTTACTTCACAGTTGTCATGGAGGACTGGTGGACATAGAGGTGTGAGACAGGGAGACGTTATATCGCCGAAACTGTTCACCGCTGCGCTGCAGGATGTCTTCAAGGTTCTGGACTGGAGAGGGCTAGGCTTCTACGTCAATCGCGAATACACCACTCACCTTCGGTTTGCCGACGATATAGTGGTCATGGCTGAGACCATGGAGGACCTCAGTACAATGCTCGATGACCACAGTAGAGCTTCCGAAAGAGTGGGTCTTAGGTTGAGCATGGATAAAACCAAAGTGACGTTGAATGCCCATGTTACACCCACTCCTATCAAGCACGGAGACTCTACACTCAAAGTTAAGGGCGACTATGTCTACTTGGGACAAACGATCCAATTGGGTAGGCCAACTTCGAGGAAGCGGTCAATCGTCGAATCCGACTCGGCCGGGCAGCGTTCGGGAATTTGCGCGATATCTTCTCGTATAACTTACCATAGTGTCTAAAGACAAAAGTCTATGACCAGTGTGAGTTGCCTGTGATGACATATGGCTCTCAGACGTGGTCTCTCACAATGAGCCTCATCAGAAAGCGTACAGTCACCCAAAGAGCAATGGAGAGGGCTAAGCTCAAAGATTCCTTGCGTGATAGAATCAGAAGTGTAGAGATCCGAAAGAGAACCAGGGTTAAAGACATAGCCCGAAGAATTGCCAAAATTAAGTGGCAGTGGGCAGGGCACATTTCTCGCAGAACGGATGGCCGATGGGCCAGAAAGGTTCTAGAGTGGCAACCGCGATATGATGAAGGTTGCGGGGCTCCGCTGGATGCGGGACGCAAGGGACCGATCAATGTGGCGACGCTTGGGGAAGCCTATGTCCAGCAGTGGACTTAATTCCCCCCGGTGAGTTCCCGGGAGGCTTAGTAGCCGTGGCTTGGACACCCACGGTGAACCGAAGAGGAACCCGAGGAGTGGCCGCTCGTCAGGGCTTTTGCCGATAAGCCGACGACGTAGCGACCCACAATTATGTTGCGGTGCCGCTTGGGCGGCATAGCGAAATAGCGTTGCACGCTCCCACTATACCCTGCGGCCGGAAAGTGGTAAGTGGGGCGTGTCTGGGGGGTGTGGTGGGGGACCCGGCACAGGGAGGCCGAGGGCGCCATGAACGGAGTGGTCTGGCGACCATGTGCTGGGTTGGTTCTTGGAATGATCGCGGCGTGCAACGAGTTCTGGTGCGCCAGTGATGGGGGTTACTGCCCAAAGGAGGGTCAGGTGACGGACAGACGGGGCGGGTTCGCGGATAATTGCCTACGCGTGCCCGTGTGCCTGCCATAAGCGGCATAAGAGGACACCGTGGAGTTTAAGGGAGTTGGAGTCCCACATAACTGCGCTATCTCCCCGTGATAGCGCAGTATGCATGAGCATTCCACAAATTAAAAAGAAATCTTAACCCGCGGCAACGCTTAGGAAGCGTGTACTTGAAAATTTCAGGAGGTGTAACTAGTCGCAGCATGGAATCTGGATTCATGCCCAATTGACAACACTAGGCTCGTCCCCTACTTATATCTACTTGCCCTTGTCCCATGATTACTTGGGGTTGGAGCAACACGTATTCTTCTTCCATGCCTGTCCATCCTCACGCTATCACTAAACGTAGCTGGTAATCTGGGTGTTTCTATGGCTTCACGACTGCCTAAACCTTTGGGAAAGGTTTGATGTTATTTTACATATTTTAGATACCGTACTAGTTTTCTGCGGCTTCGTTATCGTAGCCTTTTCTCAGGAACCGTGCATTTCGCTGGGATAGTAGCTTATTAGTGCATTATCTATCAGCGAAACAAACCGCTAACAGTTTTTTTTATGTACCTATCTGAGATTTCCTTCTAAAAACACAAAAATAATTTCCCCTCTTGTGTGATAATATTAATTTAGACCAAGACTTACTTTCAAGGTATCGAATCTCCACAATTTGTAGTTAGATTTGAAAAAACCACCATTTTGCCGGATAATTCTTAACATTCGACGCCATTTGTCCAATGGAATGAGCATTTTATGGATCACGAACTGAAGATTCTTCTCCAATTATTATTGTTATAAATATAATTATTTTTATATTTTTGTTTGCGCCATATTGTCAATGAACCACAGATAAACTTATATACAATGAACTCTCTAGTATATAATAGTATTCTATGGAAAGTCTATGCAATGATGAACTATACAGTAACGTCAAATAGACAGGATAATGATAGTTCTCAATACAAAAACGTTAAGTTGGTAGGAACCTTTTTGATTTTAGAGACGAGATAAAAACACATTCATTCTTTGCAGTTAGGCCTTGTTCTTTTCCAGTCGATGGTGCTATAACCGTAACAGTGTACCCACTTGGTTGCCACGTTTATAGCAGCATCAGTGGCATACATTAAGTCTTCTAAAGTGCAATTGTATCGGCACTTGGAGAATTCATAACAAATGGACTCACATTTTGTGTCAGACGGGTCTATAAAACCTCATTTTGCCAATTTGTATTTGCAGCAGCTTACCTGGGTGCAAAGCTTTCCATATAGGCCACTCCAGCTGTGTTCAGGTGCATTAGGGTGAAAGGGGGGAATACAATAAATATTAAAACACGAAGAAAGCAACATAATAATTTATTATTAATCACTTGTTTCACATACAGATTCACAGCCTCATCCAGAAATAAGAACGAACAATAAACGATAAACGACAGATCTCTTGCAAACTGTGACACGAACTTCAAATGTAGGTAGGTCCCACAACAATAAAATGTCGCAAGATACAGTAATTTAAAAGTTTATTAATATTATTAATCGGTTTTCTGATAAAGTATCGGATTTATAAACTTCTAAGACTAAGTTAATAGCAAAATATTGAAAAATACCATTTACCCGATAATTATGGAGTTCAGATAGAGGACATTCTCGTATTATTCAGGAATGATCGCATTATTATCTCAATCTTGACAAAAATACTTCTTACTTGAAATCCAATATTTTGGTCAAGTTTAAAACATTTTTCATTAAACATTATCAAAAACGAGGATAGGTCTATAACGCACATTTCGGGATGCTAAACAATAAGAGTAGGACATTACAAAATCGAGACTTGGGCGCTTGCTTAAAAGTTAGAACATAAAGATAGTCCAAGTACGGATAAATTGGAACGAACATATGGATGTATGTAAAATAGTCCTATACTTCCTGTATGCAAACTAAATGCGTAAAATATAAATTCATAAAGCCTCCACCTCCACACGTTTGATGTTTACCACAAACAGTGGCGAACAGAAAACACGTGCCGAACACTGACCACAATCACCCAACAGAAACACGGCATCCACAGGCTAGGCGAACATGCTCGTATATTCCGGTTCGGCAAACATGGCGGACAACGAGCTTGTTGTGGCAGCGATTACTTTCGGTTTAACCTCCGACCAATCAGACATTTTTCCTTACAATTTAGCTTGGGATACACAAAATGTCACGACTCGTAAATTAACTCCGTCCGCCGTCCGCAAGCTCGCGCGTACCTACTACTGAACTGAACAAGCGTCTGGATACACACATGTTCGTGTTTGCTGTTTGCCTTTGTTCGCCGAGTGTCTGGAAGCGGCATTAAATCTGTAGCAAAGTCTTTCATCTGGCAATTCAACAGTATTCACTGCGTGTTTTACGCTGTTGAGTAGACGGATTTTTAAACAAATGAAACATTGAATGATATTACCGCGCGTGAGGGCATCCTTTGGCCTATCAAAAACGTCACGCATTTAGGCTGCAGATCTATCCATTACTCGGTACCGATGAGATTCGTACTTACCCTGACCTATAAGCAAGCACCCTCAAAAAGAAAAGTTACCTTCGCAAGACACCTTTATCAGATTTGAAATTAGATTTGAACCAACAGAATAAGCTTTATGAACTCTCACTGTAATTATCTTGCCTCCTGTGAGGGTCACAAATAAATACTTCTTTCATCATTTTCTTTCTGACAGGTAAAGTTCGCGCGTAAAGTAAGTGACGTACATAATTACAAAACTTCATAAATAATATTATGTATACTTTTGAACAAGTTAAATAAAGCCATTTGAATGGGAAGACAATCTCAAGTACGAAGTTAACTTAATTGTAGTATTGAAGGATGATAGCTGGGATGGAACGTAAAAAAATATTATATCATTGCTTAGTACCCAACCACGGCAAACAGCCGGCAAGGAATTCACTTACACAATTAGACTAGGCAGATATGCTCCGATAAGAAAAATTAATTCAATAATTCGAACAATATTCTTGTTCTTCTTCGAGTTGCTGACATTAAAGCCATTTAGAAATGACCTACGTAACTTTTGTCCCAGTTAACAGCCGACAAAATACAGGACATTTTTTTTAAAATAAGATTTCAAGGCAATAAGCATTAATATTGGCTTCCCAATTTTCTGTTACACGACTTTGAACCTTGCAACCCTATTCTAAAGTCCCTACTACACTAAACAGTAAATAAAAATAATTTGTACCGACAAAAATCTCAGAACTCCGAATGGCACATAAATAACTCAATATATGAAAAAACAAAAAAACACTTAAGTACTTTAAGTAATTAATTAAGTATAATCTGAAATTGTATAATTTAATTTAAGAAAATCACATTTATACCAGTGTAGAAGAAAAAAATACAATTATGATCGAAATAACGTAATTGTTACCCTTAAGGTCTATACTACTCAAAAATACAATGCCTAATGAAAAAAATGGTTAAGTAACTATAGCACATTCTAATAAGGCGCAATTCCTTAATATTAATCCAGTAAAATGTTTTATTTTCAAAATCATTGGATTAACTTCTGAAAATCCGTTTCTCTGAGGACAATCACGGCGGTTCAAAAGCTGGAAATGGATATTTACAACTAAGTATGATGTTAAACGTGTGGATTTTTAGAAATATAGTGTAGTTCCGAAGAAAATCATGATTTCTACTGGATATACTAAGGAGCGCTATTCAAAACTAAACGTAGTACCTACTACATACACCAATCAATATTACGAACAACATGTAGAAGCATAAATAACGTATCTAACATATACAGACAACATTAACTACAAAATTACTTTCATTGTACCGCAATGTAAACAACTTTAAAAAGTTAAACTTTTTGAAATGAACGCACTAAGAGTTTGCAAAGAAAGTGTAATACTGTGTAGGGGTAACACTTTTTCTTATATATTATATTAATATATATTTTCTTATTGCGTTGTTTTGTCGTTGAAACACATATGTTACAAGTTACGCTATTCTATCTTTAGTGATAATACGCTGAATTTAAGAATATATTTTTTTAATTTAAATTAGAATATTTATATTTGTACGCTCCTCGATGTATCGTCAACGTTGCTGAAATAGAGCATGCTGTGCAAAGCGCGTGTTCACAGTAGACTTATTTCATATTTGAATCAATGTACCTCGCATATGGAGCAATGAAACAAAACCAGATCGACTCTGTACTGTGCTAGAGCAGTGTTTCTAAACCTGTGATCTAAACCGCGAGGATATGTATAGCAATCCTCACAGACCCCTGGGGGTCCGCGAGGATATGTATAGGAATCCTCAGTCTCCACGCTTTCAGGTTTTCGTTTTGGAATTTTTAGACAGAAACCCACAAAAAAGAAATATACACAAATATAAACCCTTGCAAGACAGATGTTACTGATATCACTGGCTTGATATCGGCACATGAAAACCAATTAATAAAAATATCCTGGCTTCAGCTTTGAAACATAATTTCTAATACACTTTAAATTAAAAAAGATTATAAAGAACTATCCGAAGAAACACCGAAACATTTAAGTACTGCTTTTCTCAACCACATACCTATGAGTAAAGGCATTCTTTGCTCTGTCATATGCTAAAAACAAATACTGAAACAGATTACAAGTGGAATCCGATTTGAGATTACAATATAGTATCAACCCAAATATTACTAATATATTTGTAAAAAAGCCAACCTTCACATTAACGTTTTTTTTTTATGAAAAAGGTTTTTTTGTATTTATATTACTTAATGAAATAACTGGACCGAAATTTGCTTTTCTTAAATTTTATTAATAGGTTCCTTGAAATTGTGCTTGATTGCCTAGGGGTCCGTGGACTGAAAAAGGTTTGGAAACGCTACAGTAATCTTCATGCCATCTACTTGCTCCATTCTCTGTCCCTCTCTTTGAATTGTTCTATCTCGGAAGAGGCACTTATCTCGCTTACTGGCTGGATATTCATTTTCGATGTTATTATGAAACCTACTGATAATATCGAATAATTTTTACATATGCATATGTACATTTAAATTATAATAAACAACAACAAATTTAAAATTAAATTATTGTAATTATTATCACTGCAATTATTATTAAACTAAATTACTTTATTTGATGTTCAATTAACATGTGATTTATGAAACTGTTTCGAAATCTATCTACTTATCCATACTTCAATACAAATATTATAAAATCAAAACCTTCGTCTGTTACCTTTTCTCGATTAAACAAATCGCTGAACCGATTTAGCTCAAATATGTTTGGAGATAGTTTGATACAGTCGTTCTATCTCACGACGGCGGATTGCTTTTAGTTGTGTGTGAAGATGCACATGCACATTGCTTCTGTGTGCGTAAGTTTAGGAGCGCTCAGTCGCGGTAATGCATTATCGCCTGACCGATTAGTTTCTCAGCGGTCTCAACCAATCAGGACGCTATATTTGCATAACCTGAGTTTAGTTTGAACTAATCGCGATTCTTATAAATAAATGGTACTGATGAAAACAGTACCATCGAAGTGATCTGATGCTGAAGCCGCAAGGTAGGCACTGGAACTCCGAAATAACACAATGTATCCTAGTCGTGTTTGGGCTTATTGGAATCGTCATGAGATGTACTTTGGCTATAAATGATTTTCATGGTGATTCAAGGTACCAAAACTAAAAGTGAAAAATGAAATAACTTTTATACAAGAAAATCAAACCTACTTCCAAAACAAAACACTACGAAGCGAAAAATAACTTTCTTAACCGAAGTCGGTGTCGAGAAACGAAAAACAATAGTACCAAAGACACCGACTTTGCAAAAGAAAGCTATTTGTAACCGACTTCAAAAAAGGAGGATGTTTCTCAATTCGACCGTATATACATTATTTTTTCGCTTTGTAGCGTTTTGTTTTGGAAGTCGGTTTGATTTTAACAATCAATAACAGACTATTGTTTACAAATAGTCACTATTTTCACATACAACTGAGGCTCAAATCACACTGAGACAGAGTCGAAGCGGTTTTCTAAAAATATACATAGCATATTGATCCCAATATCCACAACGTAACGCACGCATTTCTGTCCAAATAAAAAAAAAACGATCGCATTCAAAAATTCGAAAATCGAACGCGCGCGAATTTTTTTTGTGACCGACTCTGCTTCAATATGCTTTAACCCGAATAATTTAATGTTACTATGACAAAACAACGCACTATATACACATATGTTATATACATATATGTTTTCTATCTCTAGCGTACGTGACTTACACCTATGTATTGGTAAATATAATATATTTCAGTAACTCCACTAATACTTTCTATGAGATATAAGTCAAAGTTTCTCATAATATTATTAACATTACAATCGTCATCACTTATGGGTATTGTGTAAATACTTTTAAATTAAAACTGACTATGCAGTTTTATAAGAGTATTATTTTAGATGGAATAAATAAATAATAAAGAAGAATCAATCGGGTGGCACAGTGTTTCTCCGTGCCTTATCAAACCTCGGATTAAAGGCCGAGCGCTTAAATGAGTCGGTGCCAGAGGTAATTGCGCAGTGTAGCCGGGCGAGCACGGCCACGCATTTTATCACGGTTTTTGCTTTCAAACTGTGATAAAATCTGTGACTCAAGCCCGTCACAATAGGCCGTGCTCGCCCGCTTGTAGTTGTCAGCTATGTCAACCTGCACGAGATACGTAGGCCAACTAAAGTTTTTCTAACGATAGCGGCAAAAACAATAATTACCTATAAATAGGTAGGTATTGACCAATGTCAAATGTATTAACAAAAATATCGAGGATTTAAATAGTAAGATTCGCCCAAAAGCGTCAAAAGATGGTCGCGTTTATGACATTTGAATAACTCGTCTCGCTCAAACATACTGAAAATCTTTGATATCTACCGTTGCTTGCGGGATGGTTGTCTTTTCAATATGGGCCATTTTAACGGTATTTTCTTGCGATCTTAGTAAAGTCAGAAAACAAAATGGAATAAAAAGAATGTGAAAATAAATTACAAATTGGGAAATTTATGATGTGATTTGAGACTTTTACTTGTTTGCCTGTCAGCAACACAGCTCCGACACCGTCTCAGTTAAACTTGCCTACACCAAATACGCCGGAAAACACCACGTCACCCATCGTAATAATATCAGACTAATATAAAACGTGATAATATCTAAAAAAAACAATTATATACGTCAAAGTAAGTTTGTATAACAATTCAAATGCGTACATTACGCTTTTTGAAATCGAAAGTTAACACTGCTAAACTCATGATCGATTATATCTCGTTGCATGGCATCCTAATAACTTTCGCCTAATACTATTTAAGTAAATATCGCACATTTTTATAGCAAATTTTCGTGCAGATTAACCCTCAGTTTCCCAGCTCAAAATTATCGCAGAATTATTGTGACAAATTGTCAAGATTGCGTTATCTGCTGTGTTTGGTTGAATGAATTTTCAACAGCCAATCAAAGCAGATAACGCGTGCTTGACAATTTGTCACATTAATTCTGCGATAATTTTGAGCTGGGAAACTGAGGGTAAGACGTCACATTACATCTTTGTAAACGCTCACTTAAACATATTTTAAGAAAGAATCTAAACGTCATCCATAGACTGCAGTGTTAAAGAAACATCAATAATTATTCTTGCTGGTTTTTAATTTGGTACATATTTTCTAAATACTGCTGGCCATTTCTTCATTGCATTAATACCGACTATAGTGCATTTCTTAACATTCAACACAGTTATGGTCCCCGCACACGGGGCCACCGGCCACGACCACAAAACGCCACGACCAGCATATTTCCTGTAGTTTTCATACATTTTGTATGGACTCGCCGCACACGGTTGACGCCGGTGGCCGCCACACGCTACACACTTCTAGCTTCTCGTGGCGGCGTTTGTGGCTGTCGCATGTGGCCCGTGTGCGGCGACACTTAATGTTCGGCATCTATTTTATTCCGCTGGGGGCATACAAGAAGGTAGGTACGTAAAGCAAGATGCACTAGTAGTACTTTGGCATCAGCCGAAAGACGTCCACTGCTGGACATAGGGCTCCCCCACGTCACCACACTGATCGGTCCTATCCTGTACTCTTATGCCTGTATTTTGGCATATATTATTGTTTTGATTATTTCACTCCTCCGAGCCTCGGGAAGTACGTTGATCTATTTGTCTGCGCTATCATCTGTAGATCTATTATAATCGTTGTAGATAGACAATGTCCAGGAAATCTGACATCAGTATCCAAGGAGTATCGTGGCACTCAGTTACTGGGTTGTGGAGACCAGATAGGCAGTCGGTCGATGTAAAATACTGATACTCAGGTCCATCCGGTTAGATTGGAAGCTGACCTAAATATAAACAGGGGGACAATAAATTGGACCACTCCTATTTTTATGATTTAATCATTAATTACAGTCTGTTTAGACCTTAATTAATGATTAAGTTATTAAATAAATATTCATTAAAAATCTTTTTTAAAACAAGCTTTTTTCGTATTTTTCTCAGCAAACTCTTTCACTTGATATCATGGCAGGGCACAAAAAATAACTAGTCCTCCATCTTGGGCCGTCCACCATATTGAATTAAGAATGATGTCACTTAGCTTACCATTTTTGGCATTGTATATTATAAATTGGCAAAATGAAACTCTTTGCGTTACCGAGTGAGGTACACAACCAGGGTGATGACGGATTCGTATAATGATGTAGATAACAATTTTTAATTATTGATTTTCAGTAAACGTATTAGGCACTTAATCAGACACAAAATGAGGTCAGAATTACGACGGTTACTTTATTTGTTAAAACTTTATTATTGCTTAACATACTAATTGTACTTTATCTGTTATACGTTGTTCAAATACAACTGCAACATTTCCTGCCAACTACTTTTCGTATTTTAAAACTTTCGACATATTATAAAGACAACATCAAGAAAAACACTTTCTATAAAAAATATCTGATAATAAGTATTACTATTTAATTTGGCTAGTTTGAATTATCACAGGCCTTGTGCCTCTTTCGTTCGTGTGCCCCCAGCGGAATTACATAAACGGTAATAAATATTACAAGGAATGTAGACTGTTTTTCGACAAATGTTGATAGTAACAAAGTTAATCTAATGCAGAGCATAAAGATTACGATCGAAATGATTATCTAGTACGAAAACATAACTGTGAGAAACGATCAAATTTCCTGTCCGAGATTAGGATTACAGAGGGTGAAAACCACTATAATTGATACATACCGTTATTAAATATTAAATATTCTCAAAACTCTGCTAATATAAATGACTTCTCTTGCAATTTAGGAATCAACTCAGGTATGACACTAAGTCTTCATCACAACTTCATACAAGATCCGGTTCAAATACTATTTACCGGATGAATTACACTATTAAATGGAAAAATCTATTATTACTTTGTAATAATATTTCTATAAATTGTATATGTCTATGGATAATATTGTTATACTATTATGTATATTTTGGCACTATGATTATGGAAGATTAAATTGATGTTGAATACTGGTTTAGTAAATTCTAAACTAGGCACGGGAATCATAAATCTTTAGACTTACGGAGTCGTGGCGCTTACTCTTAATTTCTTCCTTTTTTGATTTATTTCTTTTATTACAATCACATATTGCTTTTTGAACTTTATTATGTTGTCCATAGATGCGAGTATTCTCCAAAGCGAGAGTAAGAACCCCGACGTCAATTTATTGCAACTGTAGTGACTTTGAAGCCTATATTGGCAACTATGTATTATCTGATTATTGCATTTATATAGAAAGTTCAACTCATCTTTGCGCGCGACGCTATGTGTTTGGGTAAGCATGTGTGGGTGGTTGTTTGCTCGGACGACGACTGCCGAGTCACTGCCACACATATGCATTATTATAACGACAAGCGCACGCACACATGGCGCCGCGCGCACAGATAAGTTGAACTATCTATACTACATTATTATCGCATGTTTGAGGTTTAGTCACTAGAAGGCTTGTATTTCGTATGTGAGGATAGAAAAATCAAGCCACGGCCAGCGAGATGTTACGAAATAACGCGTAATGTTGTACCCTGGGCACAAACTACTGATGTGTGCACAAAAACCGACACTAGTTAGGATCGCTAGCAAGTGCTTGAAAGTCCTCACAAGTTAAGCCAAAGGCATTACACACACTTTTGAACTTATAGAGATCGGGCCGGATCAAGCAGGTATAGGGCCGTTTATTACAAGATTAAATTTGCTTTTGTCTTTCCCTCAGCCTAATTTCGTAAGTGAATTCGACAGGGCAAAGGGTATGATTCCATGAAAGAGTATGTCCCTTTCAATAATTAGGTTTTGCCAAAATTATTGGGCGGTTTCTAAAAAAGTACCTTCATTAATGAAAGCGTCCAATAATGTTTGGCAATACCTAATAATTTAACGGGAATTTGTCATACTATTGGAAGGAATCATAAGGGTAAGGATATGAAACCTTTGCCAAATCGAATTCTTTTAGGCATTAGGGTTTGTGTGTATATAAAAAACGCTCACAAGTTAAATATGACCTGAAATTTTAGACACGTTTGCTTTTGTGACAATGCAACGTTTTGCTTGTTAACCAATTTTCAAGACAAGATGGACGTGGCAGTGCATACTAACCTCCCAGTCACTGATACCTCAACTTACTTACAAGTTATTATAATCCGAGAAAAACAAAATTATAGTAAAAGGTAACTCTTGACTACACAATTGTTACTATTATATTGTTTCTCCATAGTTAGTGTATAATGATAAATAGTCTTTAGTTAACATTTTAAGTACTTAAACATCTTGGCAACTACATTGGAAGATCTTGGTCTAAGTTATCGTAATCAACAACAATTTGAACGTTATTTTCTATAAGAGTATAGTTTCGTTGCATAATGTGCGTCAATATATTAGTTTTTTAGAATTATGGTGAATATAAGAATAATTAATAATATTACTAGAAAACGGTTCTCAATTCAATTTGCGTTTCTATACAAACGTCTTTTTATCTAATAAAAAAAAAAAAAAAAAAAATTGTTTATTGACACAAAAATTACAACAATGGTACCAACTTAAGTATGGACAGTCTTAGGATGTTTGTAACAATATATGTGTACTGATACTGAGTCCCAAACTAGGCCAGGAGCCTGTATCTTGGGAGACAGTGTTCAGTCGCAGCAAAAGGTACACAAAACTGTTTGTACATAAGGTTGCTGATTATTAAGTTAATTACGCTATAAATTTTAAATTTGCGTTAGTATATGTGAGTATGTGGTTGATAGTGTATCGTGGTATGTGTTTGTGTCTGTGTGTGTGAGGGAGTGTATGTGTTTGTGTATGAGTGGATAAATTGAATTAGTAATTAGTTATTGGTTTAGTTAGTAGTTATTATTGTTTTTATTTTATATAAGATAGCTAAGAAGGTCTTCGGTTGTTTGATAGTCAAGTAGTTGAAGCCATTCAGTAATTTTCGATTTAACTTTGCGTCTACATAATGAAATGATGTTAAGTTTCTTGTTTAAATCGTTGTATAGTTTAGCGCTTATGCTACGTGTTTGCCTTTTTGCGAAAGAGGTTCTACAAACCACACGAGGGCATACAGATGATAAACTGCGTTTATTGGAGTTTGGGGTTGGCACATCTCGATGCTTTTTGAGAACAGCATTCAAGATGAACAACTGACGAACTGTTAGGACCTTGCAGTTTGAATAAAGGCTCACAGTCGGGTATCTGTAAGGTTTCCTGATCATTACCTTTAGGACGGCTCGTTGAGCCCTTTCCAATTTAATAAGGTGTGTTTTAGCAGCTCCACCCCAGACTGTGATGCAGTATTGTATTACAGACTGGCATAGAGACAGATAGACTAGTTTTAGCTTGTCATGTGTTAGGGCATCTCGTAGGGATTTAAAGACGTGTATCAATCGCCTCACTCTTGTTGTGACTAAATCTATCTGTTTATTCCATTTCAGTCTGTGGTCAATCTGTACGCCCAAGTATTTTACCTCTTCAACCCGCGTAAGTTCAAGACAGTCACATTCGTTGCAATTAGAACAAGTGTGAGCTTTAATATAGAAGTTTTCGGCAGGGTCGGTAATTTTGCTGAGGGAAAATGCGATATAGTTGGTCTTTGTTAGATTAAGTGTTAGTAGGTTATTTTTTAGCCAGTTCATAACTCTGGATAGTGAGTATTCGGCACGCTCCTTAACAGTTTGCCAATTTGGACCCCAAACAAGGATAGCAGTATCATCTGCGTAGGTAAAGATGTTAGTATACGGTAATTGGAGTGAGCAGAGATCGTTTATGTATAGGAGGAATAGTGTGGGGCCTAAAACACTACCCTGGGGCACACCGTAGCTCACTGTTACTTCATCACTAATATAGCTCTCAATTTTGACTCGTTGTCTCCTATTTGTGAGGTAGTCTTTAAACATTTTATGGGCTAAACCTCTTACTCCTAGCTTTTGTAGTTTCTCCAGTAGGGTAGGGACAAATACCGTATCGAATGCCTTTGAGAGGTCTAAAAAGATGCATAAGCATCTATTTTTTGCATCTAAGTTGTCAACAACGGTATTTGTCAAATCAGTTACAGCGTCTTCTGTGGATAAACCAGGGCGAAAGCCATATTGATTTGGCGCTAATATACTAAATTTTTTTAGAAACGATTTCAGCGCTCGATTCAGTATTTTCTCTAAGATCTTAGATAAGGCTGAGAGTACTGAAATAGGGCGATAATTGTTAAGGCAATCCCTTTCACCATTTTTAAAAATAGGATGTATAAGCGATTTCTTAAAGACTTCTGGGAAAACGCCGCTACTTATGGCAAGATTACAAATATGAGTTATTATAGGTGTTAGTACCTGGCAATTTAGTCGGAGGACTTGAGAGGGAATATTATCCCACCCTGTAGCGCTGTCAGAACGAAGTTCCAAGATTAATGCTTCTATATCGGCGTTTGTAACTTCCATGATGACCAATGAATCGGATGGGCTGTTTTGTTCGAGTTCTTGTGGAGAGGTGGTTTTTATATGAATGTTGGCGGTGTTACAAATTTTCTCAGCTAAATTCTTACCGATCTCTTTAAAGTAGGTACAGACATGGTTAGTAGACATTTTCGGGTTGTCAGATAATTTCAATAATTCTTTTGCACTATTTTTGGTCTTCTGAGTGTTTGTTATATCCCTAATGGCTTTCCACAGGGCTTTTGGGTCATTACCGGCATTTTGAATTTGGGATTTTTTATAATCAAGCTTTAATTTACAAAGGAGGTTGTTGCAGAAGTTACGGTATCGCGTATAAGTTAGTTTTAGGATCATATTATTAGGTGCTTTTTTGGACTTTGAGTGGAGTCTATCGCGGTTTCTAATGCATTTTAGGAGACCCGGTGACATCCAAGGTTTTAGAACTCGTTTACTTCTGGAGACTGTTAATGTCCTAGTGTGTTTCGCAATTGTGTCTGAGAGGAGTGTGACAAGCATATTAGATGCAACGTTTGCGTCGGTAACTGCTAGAATTTCAGAGAAGTTGGTGTTTTCTAAATCCGTTTTGATACTATCATAGCACGTACATGTTCTAGTGTTATGGTGTCGATTGTGACAGATGTTTTTATTAAGACATAAAGTAATGGGCTGATGGTCGGTTATGTGGGATTCCAAAATGAGTGTTGTAGAAGGAAATTCTGATTTAATGAAAAAGTGGTCGAGGCACGAATTAGCTCTAGTAGGCTGAGAATGCGAGGGAAACAAGCCATGTGAGGCATTAAGCGTTAGGTATTCTTCACGAAATGGATCAGTTGAGGTCTTGCTTATGTCGATATTAAGGTCCCCTACCAAAATAATGTTTTGAGTTTTTAAATTGGCATATACGTCATTTAGGCTGTTAATAAAGTTATTAAATTTTTCTTTGGTAGATGAAGAAGGGGATCGATATATGGCTACCACACTGATACTACGATCTAATTGACAAACGAGACAGTTTCCTTCCTTGAATATTGGTTCGTTTACTTTACACGTTAGATCTAATTTGGTATAGATGATGATGCCATCATTCTGGTTTTGA
This sequence comes from Orthosia gracilis, assembly GCA_947562075.1. Taxonomy (NCBI): domain Eukaryota; kingdom Metazoa; phylum Arthropoda; class Insecta; order Lepidoptera; family Noctuidae; genus Orthosia; species Orthosia gracilis. Next base: position 9,402,603 of record OX387268.1, read on the forward strand.
TTTAGTCTGGTATAATGACCCGTAAATCCTGCAAGGATAGGTAAATTATTAGATTTTTTAAGCCAGCATTCCGTAAGTATTATTATGTCTAAATTAATGTTCATGTCGGATATTAACATGCAGAGTTGGTCAAAATTTTTAGTTATACTTCTAATATTTAAATGAAGTAGTGTAATGCCTCCTCTAGTATTAATAAACAGTTTACAGTCTTTCGGGAGACAGTTGTAAGACGTCGTTACCTCCAACGAGTCCAGGTCAGTATTAACGTTATTTATGTTAGCCATTTATAAGTTAGAGAAACCCAAAATCTTAGCGACCTACGAAGTGATCTCTTTGTAGAAGATAGTGGAAACATGATGAAAAGCCGACTGCAAATGTGGATAGCATAAGAGTATAAAAAGTATTGTGTGTTTTTCTGTACATAGTGTGTGTGTGTTGAATGTAAGTGTAGAGATTTAATTGTAATTACATTTGAGAGGTATTTGTGTGCATTAGTAAAATAACATCCATGCATTAATATATGGAAACAGTATATAAGTTTAGACAAATAAAAGCGTATGCTAGTGATTGGCAAAGATTCTAAAGCTAGTCACTGTTTTGGTTTCAGGGCCAACAGAGATTTTTCAGAGGAAATTAGTATTTGCTTTTCACCATGAGATTTTCGAACGAAGATGTTGCCGTTAGAGGTCCAGCAAAACTGGTAGCCATGCTGCTTAGCAAATTCACGAGACTGGTAGAACAATTTTTTCAAACTTGCCGGGAGATGATCGGCTATATAAACTGCCTGCCTCTTACCGGCGATGTTTAGTTGTTCCGTGTTCAGTTTTTCCTCCACAGTTTTTTTGCTGTTATTATAGTCCCGCACGGCTGATATGATTTTTTGCTTCATTTGGACCGATTGAAACTCTGCGACAATGGGTCGTGTCAGTCCTGGTTTGCCGGGTATGCGGTAAATGTCACGAAGTTGAGCTGGTGTGATTCCTGAACCAACAACCTGACCAATGGCACAGATTGTATTTGTGAGGTTCGCACTGGTCTCCTTTTCGATGAGCGGAATGTTTCTTATTTCAATGCATGAAGATCTTGACTTGAGTTGCAGATCCTGTACTTTATTTTCCAGATCTTCAATGCATTTCCGTTGTTCTAAACGCTCCTTTTGTAAGTTTTCTAGTCCCATCCTAATTTCTTCATATTGATTGTTTATGAAAGCCATAGATTGAACAATTCCGTCATTCGAGGTCTGCAATTTACTCGTTTGTGACTTTAATTCACGGATATCTGTAGAAATTTTTGTGATAAGAGAGTTTTGTTTATCACATATTTCGTTTAGCTTCGCATCTAACTCAGTTTTAAAATTATTCAGCATGCCCATAATTTCATCTTTGAGATCTAGATTATGCGTTCTTGGTGGCAAATCAGATCGGAGGCGTTTATGTCTAGTCGTATTTACGTAGGAAACCTCACTAAGTAGATTTAAATCGGTATCCGATTTCGCGTGCTCAATAGTAGAGGAAGCAGGATTTGACGGAGTGCGTTGCAACGACATATCGAGGAAGAATATTTAAAAGAGGGTAAACTTTACCGTGCTACGAAAATTAGATATAAGTAAATCCTTACTCAACGTAGCGAAGGCGCAGGAACAATAAATGTAGGTTGTGACGTAGCTTGAGTGCGGAGTTCGTAGCAGATATATTCGGTGCGTATCACGTAGCAGATGTCAGTGCACAGCTCGTAGCAGTTGCCGTAGGCGCGTAGCTCGTAGCCGATCCGCTGGCGTCCTTGTTCGTAGTGGTTTTTGTTTTGACGCGATACGTCACTCGTTCCGTGGCGCAGTGGTTTAGAGCGCGGTCTCCCACACAGACACTGCCCGGTTCAAATCACGTCGAATCAAAGTTCGTGTTTTTTCAACTAATTGAGTTAAAACTGACGAAATTAGCACTATCTCTGTCTAGGACCGCCCACTGGGAGGGAACAACAGGTATAAAGTCTATAGGAGTAACAAGGAATCAAACTGTTAGCGTGGGAGCCAATCAGAAAAAATATCACTAGGGCCAGCAACACGCGTCCGATCACCACCAGTGTTGCGACTGAACTCCAAGGCTATCTAGCAAAAATCTAGCATTTCGAATGAAAATTATTAAATTAAAGATTCAGAAAATTAAAATTATTATTTATGAATAATCTATTCTTTATAAACAAAGTATTCTAGCAACAATCTATCAAAATCCTCTTTAATAAATGTAAAATAAGAATCTTAAGTGTTTTCCGTTACTATTTTGCACAATATTCTGTAAAAATTGAAACTCATATTATATTGTTTAAATATACGTTTTCATTCTAGAAATATCAGACCCATCTTTAATAAGTACGTTTGTGAAAGTTTCAGAAACTTAATAAGTAAAACTAAATAAATGTTCTAATGCTACATAAAATCAATCCATAATGTTGCAATTTCGATAAAAATCGATGTTGACTAGGATTTAAGTCAAATCGACGATATAATAGTCGATTTTTAGAAATTAACAATATTAATTATGATGCAATGGCCCCAGACCTAGATTTGCCGGGAAGACATCTATTCGAACAGAACGCAATCGATTCGAATTTCCAATCGACATTAAATATATTTCTTATGCATAAAAATACCATACATCCTTTGAATTGGTTCATTTAAACGTTAAGAAGATAAATGTTTCTCAACTAGTATTTAGTACAACCTGCTTTAAGAATGGCTATTGCACAATACTACTAAATACAATCTTTGAATACAAATGTTAAATCTACTTGGTGTTTCTATTTTAATATCACTGTAAAATCACTTCAGATATTGTTTCAATGCTCATCGAAGATTTGAAAAACTGGAATTAATTTTGAATGATATTCCTGCCAAAGTTGCTTACGCTAATTCTTATTCAATATCTGAATGATTTATTTGAATGTACAATATATTTAGACTCATAAAAAACCAAATGATATGAGGAACATTTGAATGTCACGAATGTGATAAGATTAATATTTTAGAATATATTGTATTTTAGTGCTTGTTTATGTCGCCTATATCTATGTTTGAGTAGATCCGTAAGTACCTGCCGGTGGCCTGTAGTCGGCGGGTAGGGCCATCACTTGTTTCTTTGAAAATGCGTACTTCCTTATTCCAATGTTCTTCTGAGTATTTTCTCGGCGACAGCCCTCACTGGAAAAATAGTATGGCTATATATTATTATTTAATTCAGTCAGTGAAACTTATAATCGGGAAATCTCTGAACCAATTGTGGGCCCAGGTTGGGATCATCAGAGACAACCTTGTGTAATGAGGTTTCGTTACCAATCCCAAACACGGTGGAAGTGTGGAGTCATTTCACAGTATATGCACGACCTCGTTCCCTACCCATGATGCACAATCACCTGCACCTTCCACGACTTGAACGTGGCCAACGATAGAGCTATCCAGGTGGTCACACATTGGTTGGGCAATTTGAGTCGACTCGACACGTTTAGAAGATTGTTTATTTGAAAGATTTCTATCTAGAAAGTTACTTTGTACCGTTAATTTTTTTTGACAATCAAACATATTATTATTTATTTTTGGAATCATCGATATGACTTAAAAGAAGAAGAACGTGCTACGAAGCACAGATAATATAATACTAGAATACAGATGCCTCATCCCATACAAAGAAACCGCGCCGATGTAACTGGCGTCTTATTAAACCGATGAACTGAGTGAAGATATTTAAACGATCGAGTGGAATGCCTGACATTTAAAACCGTGCCATCTATTGGCATCAATTTTAAATGATCCGTTCAAATAATCTTTGAAATGTGAATTAAGATCCCAATTTTCCATAATTTCGTGCTTAGGAGAGTTGTTTAAACAAGGACATATAATTTTTATGTTCAACTGCAGAAATTTTTAATTTTACACACAATTCAATAACAAATCGGTGCATGTCGCACCATCTAGTGAGATTTTTTTTTTCTTAGGACTGGGGCCCCGTGTACGAAGGAACCAAAGAACATCCACACCAACAAAGCCAGCCATATACAGAACCGTGCCTGAGGAGCTCGTGGCTAAATAATAACAGCAACGCTTGCCGAGTTTGGTCCGTAGATGGGTAACCATCTTAACATCCCAAGACTCCTACGTGTATCGGAAAGTCCCGACTGTCAGTTGTACATCTCTGACAGTCGTTACGGGTAGTCAGAAGCCAGTAAATCTGACACCAGTCTTGCCAAGGGATATCGTGAAAATAGTTACCTGTAACTTAGTAGAGATTCTTCATTTACAAAATTTATAGCTTCTCGCGACGGGGACTTCAGTTGGGAAAATGCAGATTGATTGACTCATAACCGTCCCAGTATTCGGGTGATAAGGTCTGTAATAATAGAATCTTACCTTCTCATAATACTGAGTGCTTTCTTCATCTCATGTTCAGCTAGATGGTACTCGGACGCGAGTATAGAACATTGTTCTAACGTCACCGACATGCCCGTCCTGTCCTTGGCACTTTTACATGATGTGAACCTAACACCTGAAATTTTATTTTAGTTTTAGACCGGTTGTATTTGATTCGAGTTTTATTAGTGTGTTTCTTAAAGCCTAGAGAAAAGATAAGACAAAAAAGTATATTTAAAAATGCCGAAGTTGTATGCGTTTTAAAATCTACGACAAACAGAGACAACACACTACCTGCATCTGACGTCAAACACAAGTTTAACTCTGTCATAGTGATTTCGCGTCAAATGGTACAAACGACTTTTTGCGCCACAAGAAGCGTATCTTCTTCTTTTAGCATTTTCCACCGATTTTATGTATTTTTCAGAAATCATTTTATTGCATTAGAATCTTCAAAATATGTATTCATTCAAAGACATGTTTGACCAGGGGATTTATTTATACTGAACTAGAACTTCGCCCGCGACTTCGTTCGCGTGATTTCGTTTATCCTATAAATGACTCTTACGTGCAGTTAGTGAATACGACCAAAAAGAAGCTATTGTTAAATCGATAAAAAATGGGGTATCGTAGATATACAGGATTTATTGTTGACTTAAAGAATAATAAATTTTAGGTTACCGCCACAAAGTGAAACAAAAAATAAAAAAAGAGACGAAAGAGTGAGTATCATATTTGGGTTGTTCAAAAATTGACCCTCGAGGGACAAAATGGGGTTATTAAGTTTTTAGGAGAGTTTTGTACAAACCAAATATGTTATTCACTCTTTTCTTCTCTTTTTTTTATGTTAGTAAGATTCCGCAGTAAGATTCCTAGAAAAACTTTAAAACCCCTCAACCATATCGGGGGGTAGTTTTAAAAAACGTTTTATTCAAAATTCGATTAAATAGTTTATCTCCAAGGAATAAGATTTTTCATACAAACAAATTTTGCCCCTTTTCACCCCCTTAAAGGTTGAACTTCCGAAAATTCTGCTTAGTGCTCCCCTAGAACCCTACGTCAAAAACAAAAACCTGTCCAGTAAGATTCTTAGTTTGGGTTGAGTTTCGAAAAACTTTAATGACAACCTTTATTGTTTGCATAGGTTCAATTTTATGTTAAGTTTCAAGTTTATTAACCCAAAAAATATGATTATTTAAAAAAAAAACTAAAATACCTCATAAATCATCTTTTAGGGATAGTATATAAAAACTAATAATGACAACCTTTATTGTTAATTTAGGTTGGATTTATGTCAAATTTCAAGTTTAGTAGCCCTAGCAATTAGATTATTCAAACAAAATTTAGGGGGGTGCTAAATTTTGTTTGAAGAATCTTATTTAAATGATCTTTTATCTTATTTAAATGATCATTATTAGTTTTTCGAAACTACCCCCGTTTCGAAAAACTAATAATGACAACCTTTATAATTTACTTAAATTGCTATTTGTACCAAGTATCTAGAATGTTGGCCAAAGGAATTAGATTTTTCATACAAACTTTCAACCCTCTTTTTACCCCCTTAGGGGTGGAATTTCCAAACATCCTTTCTTATTGCTCACTTACGTCATATGAGGAACCTCCTTGCCAAATTTCATGCTTTTAGGCTTAGCAGTTTTGGCTGTGCGTTGATCGATCAGTCAGTCAGTCAGTTTCTTCTTTTATATCATAGAGATTTATAAAGGTGATCTAAGGAATTAGTAGCGACGATATTTACCGATTCAATCACAGTGGCCACAGCTATACAATTGCTAATAAGGGCCCAGACTAGACGACTATTCCAAGCGCATTATCTGCGTTGTTATATTTCAGAATGTAACACTAATAGAAAATACGCATGCAAAAAGTGGTTCGACCCGTTTATCGATAAAAATACTACAATGGAATACTAATAGTGATAATGAATCAAAGTTGATCGACAAATAAACCAGATAAAACAATTTAAAGAAATATATCTGTGTATACGAAAACGCAGTTTTCGTCGCCATGATATCTGACGTCAGATGGCGCGTCGGACTTCTCGTTCTAATCCTTAACTTTACGCGTTATAACTTCGTCTCAGCTCAAGACTTTTGAAAAAACTTTCACATTTTGTTTACTCTACTTAAAAAAATATGTAATTTAGCAAATAGTAAAATTACATGCATATTCCTTATCGTGGAAGCATTATATTTCCGGATTTTTGATTTATTTATTTTTAGTTTATCCTCCTATTGGAACGCCATAAAACAATTACACCATCGGAGTACTTCATCCGCTGCTTTTATTCATCCTGTGCGTGGTGGAGTGCTATATACGCGTATACGTCGACATTTGTTTTAAAAGGCGACGTCTGAATGGTAACTAAAAGTTATCAAAGCTTACCATTCATAAGTCTGGTTGCTAGTGAAGCCAAATGTAGCACTTCAACGTTTTTGGGCACCTTCTTGTGCACACATATCCTCAGGTTCTCCATCACTTCCTCGAGAGGCTTGGTTCTTGATGATGCTGTAATTGAACACATATAATATGCTTTAACTATCTTCTGAAGTTCTATCTGCTAGAACTACAATTATGTCTAATTGATGTATGGACAATTTAAGGCGTGATAAGGTCCTTAAGCTAATCACAATCCAGCTGGGCGAGCACGGCCTCTGTGATAAGCTTGAGTCACGCATTTTATCACGGTTTTTGCTCCCAAACTGTAATAAAAATTTGTGACTCAAGCCTGTCACAGTAAGCCGTGCTCGCCCGCCAGGAATTAATTCTGTGACAGTTCTATCTTTGGTTTCCTTTAAATTCTGAAAGGTGCTAGTGGAAACGCAAAATGAATTGGCAAGAGGGTGATGCATATCCTTTGAAGGGGCTCCATACTGGCACTGAGTCTGGAAAGAGCTGTAACCAGCTTATTTCTACAGTACCCGCGTTAGTTTATGACATTTTCAGATTGGTCACTGCATTTCGTATCCAGAAGACTGCGATGGAGTCCTGTACAGTGTGGAGGGGTGGTATGTCTATTCGTATTTGACAAGAGTAATATTAGACAGTAGAGATTAAGTTTTACGAACAAACAGTTTTAGCTCTTTATAATATTAGTTAAGTGTTACCTCTGCTAGCCGCCATATGGTCTGAAGGGAATATCTTGTTGTACTTGTGGTAGTACTTGTTAAGGCGGTCCAAGTTGTCGCTGTTGGAATGGTACTGCGGCGTCGTTTCGCCCAACGCTTCAGCAAGGGTCGCCTTTTCATTGACGCCGATGTTGAAGAATACAGCAGTTATTGTGAATGATAGATGCTGAAACAAAGTAAATGACATGTGTGATATCAATCTTTTGTTATATTATGAAACAGTAATCTAATTGGCAACTTAAAAAAGAAAACATCGTGAGGAAACCGGCATGTTCTAGAACCAAAAATTCGAAGACATGTGACATCTACCAATCCGCATTGGCCCGCGTGGAGGATTATAGCCTATTCCCTCTCTATGAGAGGAGGTCTGTGCCCAGCAGTGGGGACATTAAAAGGCTGATGATGATGATGATAAACATAATTACTCTAAAATGTTACCATTGTTGGGAAAAATGGCACAAGGGAGGGGAGGGGGCTGTATCCATGCCACAGCCCAGTTTGGGTTGCTAGATATCAAATGGCATCGATTGCTTAGTTCTGGAACATGCCGGTTTCTTCACAATGTCTTCTTTGACCTTATCGAAATTCCCTTCTAGAATAGCTAATGATAAATATTTGTTAAATCATTTCTAATCCTCCACCAAATTGTGGTAATTCGAAAGTGGTTTACAACAACGGTATTTGATAGTCGCACCAAACTGTATCTCGAACATACGATGCAAACTCCGAATAAAACTTTTCCAGACCCTGTAATCGAACCCGGGATCTCATGTTCAGTAGTAGCGTTTGCGACTACCAGAACGACGATGCAGGTAATCAGAATTGAATTCAAATAAAAACAAAACTTACTTCTTTAGATGCAAACTTCGTGTAAAGTGAATCCGAAATAGGAATGTAGACGGTAAGTGCTCCGCGAGTGCCTGCGACGTGTGGCACTGCTGTGTTGCTGAAAACGTTGGAAAAGTTCATAAGAATTGACAGATTACATCATCATCATACCATCTTAGATCCACACCCACCACCTCTGTTGGAATAGAATAAAATAATAAAAAAATAGCCTTAGATTACAATACTAAAACAATTTTTTCCACTACCTTGTCTATTATGTAACACATTGTCTAAGAAATTCGTTTCGAAATATGAACATTTAGACACAAGATTATAAACTAATAATTAAAATAACAAAATTACATAATAACTGTTACGAAATGACTTTTGTATGGCGTTTTGATATCATTATGTAACTACAACGTAATTATTTTTCTTTACTGACTAGGCTACTGTTGGTAGACGCATTCTGCCGCTACGGCAGCGCTTTTTCCACCGCCCCATCCGGCAGAATGGTACTGAACCTGTTACCTCTCGAAAAAGCGCGCGTTGATTATGTGTATTTAGTCTGTGGTTTTTAGTCTGAAGAACGTTTCTAATAAATTGTTGATGGAACTTATTTGTATTTAATTAAGTAAGCTCATCAGGTAGAGGAAAAGGAATCATTCGTACCTCGCATAAAAAGGCTTTATTTTAACACTCGCATGTAGCTATTGGCTACATCACTCGTGTTAAAATCTCGACTATTTATGCTCGACACGAAATGTACTAGTATTTTATCAGCTTTTGCCCATAGTTTTGCTCAAGTGGCCTGTCCAGCAGGAACAATACATATTTTCAAATCGAAAAGCCTACGATACTCAGCGATAGTAGAATTTCGGTAATCAAGTGGTAAACATAAGCTCTTAGAGCAAGGTTATTTCTAGTGTGCGTAAGGGATAGATGTTTATGAGTTGTATACATCTGTCCTTTTTCTCTCTGTTTTGACGGTACGGGGTCAGATCAGTACTTATAGAAATTACTACTAACTTTTACAAACATATAAACTTCTCAACATACAATTTACTTTTCCTTTTAGAGTTAATGGTATTTCTTTATTCATAACTTTTGCCCTAGCAGATAGCCATTTTATGATTGCTGGGGTACGCTGCTATCGGCATCAGTGGTATTCATTACACCTTCAAAAATGCAGTTATAGTTCTCGCCAAACTTCTTGGCCGCCCTGAAGTTGGCTAGTGCCAATGGCCAATGGCTGGGCAGAAGTAAATCTCATACAAAAAGCCAACTTCAGGGCGGCCAAGAAGTTGGCGAGCACTAAATAAAAGCACTTGAGACATAGGCTTGTGAGGATAGGCGGAGACACTTGAGGCTAGTGAGACTTGTTCAGTACTGGCGCAGTTCATCTGACATTTCCAACTCAAAGTTTAAATCAGGAAATGTCTTATTACTGAGATGGCTTAAATTGTGAATGCCTACCTTAATTAAATGATACAAGCTATGTATATAATAAAGCCCAGCCGTGATGATAAAATATCTACTTATTGATATATCTTATCATATTGATACTCATAGGTGATGAACGATGACGAAATAAGGTTAACATTGTTCACTTGTGAAAAAGAGATGATCTGGAACCATGACTGGTTTAAGTCACCACAGAGCGGCTCTTACGTCATAGCAAACTTACCTATGCCCAACTTTAGTGAGCGTAAACACGACAGTCTGTAGATCTTCGACGGCGACCACCATATCGCCCCACATAGCCTTCTCAGTGGAGTACAGACTCAGCAAGCCTTCGAACCCGCACAGGGGTCCTAAGCCCGAACTGAGTAACTTGGCGATGACGTCACCAGGCATTGAACATAGCCAGCACAGTAAGCCGGCTGTCACTGTTGATAACTGAAATAAAATAACTGACTTGTAAAAAGAAAGAAGCTGGGTGAGAACTGCCAAGACTCAAGATAATTGGCGTACCATTGGAGAGGCTTATGCCCGACAGTGGAGTACTGTAGGCTGAAGATGAAGACAAACATTAATTAACCGTAGCTTAATTTATGCAACAAATAAAATGATGCATCTCTTTTAAATCAGCAACATGTATACTCTAATACACAAGCCATTTGTTTTATACAAGTGTTCAATTTCAGTTATTAGCCTAAAGCCTTGAAATTTGGCCTAAAGATTTCCTCATAATGTAGAGACTGAATGTAATGTCTACCTTTCTTAAACAATGCCTCACATATGGATGCCACTTCTTCCAGCTTAAGTTCCAATGTAGTGTAGTATCTAGAATATCTCTCTGAGCTCTCTCTAATTTTAGAAAGTATGTTTTGCAGGCGCTACCCCAAACTGATAAACAATACAGGAGAAGAGACTGTCAGAGTGAGTAAAAGACCATCATAAGTGTTTCCGAGTCAGCCGAACCACGGCGTTTCTTAAAGATGGAAATGAGTTTGCGCATTCGGGTGATCAGATTATCTAGATGATTATACCAGTTCAGATTCTTGTCAATTTGCACGCCCAAGTATTTAATACAAGATGTGGTTGCAGAGAGGGACAGGTACAGCAAGTTTCTAGATAAGGTATGAGCTTTAATAGTAGACGTTATACTTGGCTGTGTCTTATTACTTAGAAAAAATTAAACAAGCTTTGTTTTTTCCGCATTTAAGGTTAACATTTTTTTGATAAACCAATTCATGACAAAGTCCAGCGCCATCTGGGCATATTTTTCTGTTTAAGTCCAATCATTTCCATGTAAAATAAGGGTTGTATCATCAGCGAAGGTAAATATGGAGCGGTTTGTTAAAGGAAGTGAACACAGATCGTTAATGTAAATGAGAAACAAGATTGGGCCTAGAATGCTCCCTTGTAGGACGCCGTTTTCTATTCTAGCTTTATCGCTTATTACCTCTTCCTATTTAACATGTTGGCTTTTCCTACAAATAAAAAAAAATTAAGTTCAGGACCACGAATTCCTATGCGTTCCAGTTTTGATAGAAGTATGGGCGCAGAGACGGTGTCATAAGCTTTCGCAATATCTAGAAATATACACAGACACCGCTGCTTCTTGTCCATGAGCTGATTCACTTTTTCTGAGAATGTAATAACCGCATCCTCTGTTGCAATTCCAGCTCTAAAACCATATTGGTTTTCGCAGAGATGTTTATAAGCATTCAGATATTTAAGCAAACGGTTGTTTATTTATTTATTAGGCTCACCAACAATTGTTAACACTAAGAATATTACAGTAATCATTCACTTAAAACTAGAAGAGTGTCACAATTTTTTACAGGTAAGCACCACATATGTTGTTCAATATCTTCTCCAGAATGGTATGGTTGGTAAAATACATATGGGTCTATATTTTTTGATACTGCCTCTGTCCCCTCCCTTATGAATAGGGTGAACTAGAGCTATTTTGAAAGTGTCTGGGAAAACACCAGTATATATCGCAAGATTGCAGATATGGGTAACACCCATAGAGAATTAAAATTTTGCGCGTTAACTTTAATATGTGTCCAGAAATACCGTCAACTCCAGCTATATAACTTGATATCAGATTTATTATAAGTTGCTCTACTTTCGAGTTCCGCTTTCTAGGACACACATTGAGTTAGAAGTTGAATCTGAACTTGAAGAGTGAGGTGGCACATTCTGAAGCTAGGTATGCCTAGATTAACAAAGTAATTGTTGACTCTTTTTGCAGATGCAAGTGTGTCAGGTTCGAGGTGCATAAGTTCATTCAGCGGTGAGGGAGTAGATTTTGAATGTGTAATGTATTTAATGGGATCCCAAGTTGCTTTGGAATTGTTTTTCTTTTCATAAATTCTGTCTTCTCCTAATTTATCTTCAATCTCCGTAATCAAGATTTACAGAAGTTGCGATAGCGAGAATACGTTATTATAAGGATAGAGGTGTCTGGTTGTGCTTTGAGAGTTAGATGCATTTTATCCCTGTTTCTAATACAGCGTAGTAAGCCAGGAGTGATCCAGGGCATGATGTGACGGTTTTTTCGTGTGACTTTGGAGAAGCGAGTGTGTTTGTCAATAATTTATTTATTAGTTTATGCTTGCACCGGAATGCTTTGCAGCAATTATACCAATGGAGAAAATCTTATTACAAAAACTCACTATAAGCCCAGGTTTCCTCACGATGTTTGCCTTCACCGTTGTCTGCAATGTCCAAGATAAACTTAGAAAGTACCGTACCAGTTAGAAGCTCGGATTCGAATCTACAACTGCAAGCACGAGAGGTGAGTTCTTAGCCACTGAATCACCACGACACAGTCAGTAAAGTCATTAAGGTGTCCACTGCTTCATTAGCGTCATTAGAAAAAAGGAATGAGGAGAAATCGGTACTCTCAGTATACTTTTGGATGTTTGAAATGTCAACAACTTTAACAGTGCAGGTGGGTTTGGGCTTAGGTGCATCCAGGTTGACACTCAATAATAAAGGTAAATGGTCGGTAATAGGTGAGTCTATCACAATTGATGTACCTACGCGCGCGGAAAAACGTGTGAAGGTTTGGAAGATTCGTGTGATCATGACGCTTGTAACAGTGCCGAAATATCAAGCTCACAACCAAAATCGAAATATATATGGTAAATATCGCCGAACAAATATTAATTCTAATGGATGTTCCTAGTTGTTTGGTTTTAGGCGAATATGTTCTAAACGGTTATTTACTCTTGGAGGATATAAGTGCGCCGGTAATAAACCATGGGAGGCAGTAAAAGTGAGGTAGTCGTGCGAATGTCTGTAATTGTAGTTAGGTTTGATATCAATTTTGATATCACCGACTAAGGCAAATCGAAATTTTGTTAGGGGTTTTAAAATGGAATCCAGACTGTTTAAATAACTATCAATATGGATGTACGAAGGCGATCTATACAGGACTAAGATGCCAAGATTATTGTCAACTTTGCAAAGAAGACAGTTTGCGTCATTTATATCAGGTTTAGAGACAGTGCAGTGCAATGAAGACTTAGTATTGTAGAGGTTTTCCACATAAGACGACCAACCTGTTCGGCCGCTGACACCTAAAGCTGGCAGCTTATATTTATTTTAAGTTTGGAAGGAAATCGAATACAGAATATTTGAAATATATCGAACGCGTGTAGTTTTTTGTCTAGCTGGGACTTCGGTAAAAGCCGCCTGAGGGCAGGCACGTTGTTGATTCAATACAAGTTAAAAGTAATTTCTGCTTATTATTTGAGCTCCCTGAGCTACACCCTCACATATTGGTGGAGGTGAGTTATCACATCATTTCTGTTAGGAATAAGAGGCCGCCTTGTTACTTTTTCGGAGGTTTTGTGCAAGGAGGTTCAAGCATGACGGCGTTGACTTGTTAATGCATGTGCACTTGTTAGCTGAAGTTAGAGTGAATATCGGAGAATCCGGTAATTCGTTTGCCATGACTTGAGCCTTCCCCTTGTAAGGAAAGGACTTCAGATTAATTCCTCCGTTAGGTAAAGGTGTTAGGTAAGAGTGATTTTCCTTCCAAAGTTGAGAATAGCTGCGCTTCACATGATTCTGCGCATCTATTCGTAGGGGCGTAGCTCATGTAGAGGTTTTCCACATAAGACGACCAACCTGTTCGGCCGCTGACACCTAAAGCTGGCAGCTTATATTTATTTTAAGTTTGGAAGGAAATCGAATACAGAATATTTGAAATATATCGAACGCGTGTAGTTTTTTGTCTAGCTGGGACTTCGGTAAAAGCCGCCTGAGGGCAGGCACGTTGTTGATTCAATACAAGTTAAAAGTAATTTCTGCTTATTATTTGAGCTCCCTGAGCTACGCCCTCACAGTATACATAAACACCCCATCATTCTGGTTTTTTGTATTTTTTTGTGAAATGTACATTATAACCATTCATATTGGACATTCATCTTAGTCTGCATTCTGTCAGTATTTTGATATCAAAATCAGTTTTAAGAAGATGTAAGAAAATAAAATTGACAAATTTTTTGTTTAAACTGTGAATGTTGAGTTTGAAGTATGGATAAGTGCCTTTGAGACTTCGGTATATTTGGTATACATTCGCTTAACGGTAATGTATAAGATTTTGATACTTGGTACTCATTCAATTCTATTTCAAGGGCATTAACGTGGCTAGCCAAAGTAAATAATAATTTCTAAAATAAAAGAGGTTCACAAATTTAACTATATATGGGCATATGAGGCACCTGTAACTGTATCAGGTACTGCTCCCGTAAAGAAGAGTTCAGTGTCGACGAAAATAGAAAAAGTATAAAAATCAGCTATAAAAATTATGATGTAGGAGTGAATATAAAACGTTAGGTTTGGTGTTGTTGGCGTGGATATGTTTGTGATGGACGATATAGTGAATGTTTATGGATGGAGAGTGATTGTAGTGAGGGTTATTTGCATGTGCATGATGATTGTAATGGTGAATAGTTCTTAAAACATAAGTAAAACAAATGTTGTTAAAATTCTTTAACATGAGGTGACAACTTATAATAAGGTAAGTTATGATACCTATATAAAAAAACAATGATAAATGGCAGTTAAATAGTCATTGGTTAGTTCGTGCTAAATCCCGTAGCGTCTGCTCGGATTTGACCGGTATTGGTTTGGGTCCCTCTTCTTTCCGCAACAGTATGTTACCATTGGCCGTCCAACAAAACTTATACTCCTTGAGTTATGCAAATTCTCGTGCAGCAAAATATTATTTTCCAGAGCTAGCTGGGAGGTACTCATGTATCTGTTGGTGGTCGCAGAGAACACCTATGTTCTTCATACTGAGACGAGACTCTTTCGGTTGCTTGTTGTTAAAGCAGCGCACCGAGCATATTCTTTGCCTCCACCGTGGTAAATTCGGCAACAACCGGCCGGGGCGGCACCTGGTTTGCCAGGTAATCGGTAAACATCGCGGATATCATTATTTTTCAGTGGCATGTTTATTTATTTATTTATTATATGCTTTATTGTACACCTTAAAATACAATTATAAGAAGAAACTAAAAATTAATACATATACAATTGGCGGCCTTATCGCAATCCGCGATCTCTTCCAGGCAACCTGGTATGGACAGTAATAGTCTGGACATGAAGTGGGGTTGTCGTCGGAGTGACAATATTTTTTTCAAAATACTATATTATAATAGATACACAGATAAATATATATGCTATGTAATATATACATAAATACATACATACTAAGTATAATGGCAATAAAAATAAATTATGAATGACTCTATTGATAACCACAATCACAGTGTCAGCTTGAAATCAACACGCTAAGACGAAGACAGCGACAGGTAATGTTCCTTTACAAGTCTTTTTGAACACAGGCAATGATTGAGCACGTTTGATTGGATCTGGCAAAGCATTCCACAGACGAGTAGCCTGGACAGTAAAGACAAATCCTTCGCAGATTCATTTTCTTTGAGCGGGACATTGCGAACCTCTACGCAAGAAGAACGTGATAATTGTTGCAAGTCTTCGATTTTCATCTCAGAATTTCGCATACAATCCCTGTATAATTGTTTATCTTTTTGTAATAAATCAATTTGTTTCATCAAGTCGTCTTACTGTTTATTGATGAAGATATACCGTCTTCTCCTTTTCATTGTTAGCTTTTTGTATGGCTAAGTTTTGCGATTCAAAGTCGGCTACCTCCGTGATTAAATGATAATTTAGCGAGGGATGAGCTTTATTCTTGTGAAGACTTTATGAAATTGGCTTGCTGCTGCCATCGTTGTATTGAGCAAATACAAAATATCCCGCTTGAAGTCCTGCAATTCGCTGCCAGACGAAAAAACTTGTCGCGGACGCTTATAACGCGAAGTGATATTGACAATTTCATAAGGCCTTTATGCAGCTGCCTGATGGATGTCGGAATCAGACATTGACTGAACCTACTGATAGACGCGGGAGTAGCTGGAAAAGTCAGCTTCAAGCGAGACATTACGACGTGCCAACCGAAATCCAACCTTAGTGCAGAGGAAATAAGCAGCAAGAGGCAATCTCAGATACTCCCGTAGCGGCGCAGCGCGTAGTCGATGCGCAGGCTTGTAGGTTAGTTGCAGTCACGCGGCACGTTGTAGCACTCACGATGACATCAGCGCGTAGCATTGCTTACACACGGGGACCGCAACTTCGCTACTAGTTCGGTTGTCACTGGACGAGAGCGCGCGACTGCCAATGCCACAGACATACATTCATTCATTCATTTCACAGAGTTCATATCCAACGTGATCGAAAGTAAATCAAAGCGTCACAATTTTGGATGATACGACTTCAATACATTTGACTCTAAGACCGCTCATTATTAGGCGGAGTCAGTGCATAAGATCACCAAAGGTGAAATGTAAAAGGGAATAAAAAATTCCAAACAAAACCCAATCAGATGAGGACACACAAAGTCAATGAATCACTGGGGAACACAGTTACTGTACCCGCACTGCGTTGCGACTCGCGATAGAATCATATGTATGTATGTTTCTATGTATGTAATAATCTTTATTACCTCATATATTTCAAACAGCTAGACAAATTTAAAAAAAATTAACAGTTGTAGATAGGTCTTGACCGCCCAAGTGTTCTTAGATAAAAAAAGAAACATGGCGGATTTTGGACGCCACATTGTGGGGGTTCCAATTTTATTTTTCTTCCTAATCCATCAAGTGGGGTCACAAAATGAAGAGTTTTTTGAGAAGATTATAAAAATATATACCACTTATATGTTAAAAAGACATTCGAAACAATAATTATAACTAAAAAGTTGTAAATAAAAAAAGTTAATAAAATCAACCGACTGCTTTAGCGAACTAAAAAAATATAAACAAGAAGAAAATCATGCTGTACAGTCGGAGGATATTTGTAGTTTTGGTAAGCCAGCTCGCGAATATGTATCCTCCGACTGCACAGAATGATTTCTTCCTGTATATATTTTTTTTAGTCCGCTTAAGCAGTGGGTTCTTTGATTTTACTAACTTTTTTTGGATAACTGATATAAAGTCGAATTTAGTATTCCAATAGCTTTCGCTAGGTCAGCTAACCACTCTGACGTCCCAATGGCCACGCACGAGCATAAAAGCTGAATCTAAAATGGAAATCTTTCTCGTACGGTACCAAGTCAAACCACAGTCACGTTCAAAGTGACCCACGTATTAAAAACCGCAATAGTATAGGATTACTTGTAATATACGTACCGCTTGAGAGAAGCAAGTGTCCCTTCTCGTCTGTAAGGCAGCGTGTTCACGAGCCCAGTGCGGCGACTCGCATCGAAGTCGCAGTGCAGCGTGGGACACTCGCATCCATCTCGCCGCATCGTCTGCACTCGACCTTACGCCGTCCATGAGTCCTTTAATTGTGTCTAAGTCTTCGTCTGATGAAGCTGGAATTTATATCTTTATATTAACAATAAGCAGGCCACCTTCACTCGACCATACTTACAGCGATTAATGCCTACAATTTCGCACGGTCGCCTGTAAACGTTCGCGCGCAGAGCTCGCGTATTTCTGGGACTCCCCAGAAATGCGCGTGATTCCGTGATTGGTCGGCGCAAGGGTCTTAGTTCGAGCATCCTCGCGAGAAACGAGCCGCCCATCAACCAAACTGTCACGGATATTGATCTCAAAATTGTGTGCTTGATCTCGGAGAGTGAAATATCTGTTACGTAGTAACTTCTCTAATCTGTGCAATAGGCTCGCTTTTGACCACTACTCACCTGGTGGCCAGCGACGATGTGGTCGACGACGAAGCATGAAATTATTTGAAGAGTTCTGGCTTCTGAAGGATGATTGTTTCTAAGTACAAATGATCATCTGATTAGCCGTTTGCCAACTATGTTGGGCTCAACTGCCAGCAAACATTCTAATTGTTCTTGCCCGTGCGTCTTATTCAAAGTAAACATGAGCCTTCTACTTTCAAAATGTTTTACAATGCACTACTACGGACATTGTTTCTTAAACACTCATCGGCAGTAAATGCGGCCCAAATTTGAAAAGCGAATTGTTTTGACAATAAATCCATTCTATGGGATTTTGTGCGCTGTATGAGAGTTTGATTTATTAGTCCAGCTGCTTGAGGAGGTTAAGTGAATAATTGCCGTTCAATATCTATCAGTGCCCTAGGGATCCAATAATAATAACGGGTTCAGGATGGTGCTAACTCGTTTCTGCAATCCATCAGTTATGTTCGCACAAGCTCATTTCTAAGGCCATAGTAGGAAGGTACGATTCACCTTTATTACGTGATGTTGCTCGGAGATGCATAAGGAGTAGGGTTGCCTTCTCTAAAATCCACCAACCAGGACAAGGAGCGTGAATACCCCGGATATTGGCGCTTACAACCCGGACATTTCACAGATTTTATTTTAATGACTTTTTTAAAGTAAATGTAGTATCACATATTTTTTTTTCCAAAAAATTACAACCTACATCCAATTAAAGAACACTACAAAAAGTGAAAAAATATTTAAATTTTAGAAAGTGTTGTTTATGGTTTTGTTTCTTTGTTTTTGACACTGACTTCCAAAATTTGAAGTTTTTTTTCGAAACGATTGAAATTATTTTTCACTTTGTAGTATTTTAAAGCCGTAGCCGGTTGTATTTATTGTAATAAGTTTTTATTTTAACTTTTTAGGGTTCCGTACCAAAGGGTAAAAACGGGACCTTATTATTCACATGAACCGTAATAGCTAGACAGTTGAAATTTTCACAGATGATGTATTTCTGATGCCGCTATAAAAACAAATACTAAAAACAGAATAAAATAAAAAATATTTGAGTGGTGCTCCCATACAACAAAAGAGACTCGATTTTTGTGATAATGTTACGGAACCCTTCTTGCGCGAGTCCGACTCGCAATTGGCCGGTTTTTTTTGTTGTGGCATCACTTCTTACTAATATTATAAACGCGCAAGTTTGAATGTATGTTTGTTACTCAATCACGCCAGAACAGCTGAACGGATCTAGATGTAATTTGGCACAGAGATGGATTTTAGTCAGGAATAGCACATAGGCTATTTTTTTATCCCGATATAATATTTCCTTGGCACGATAAAACAGTTTTGACGCGGGCGAAGCCGCTGGCAGAAATTAGTGTACAATAAACAGACATGTAATCCCGGGTGATTTGCTGTAATTTTTGAAGTGTTCCGTTGAAATTCTCCGAATTTATTCATCAGATCTACAATTAGATTATCAGTTGAATTTTCTAAGTCGGTCTACAATAGACAGAAAAATCGTTGAAAAATTGGCGTTGGTGATTTGAAGACTTAAAACCCGGACTAAAAATAAAACTCCGCCCGGACGCTCCCCGGACGCCTTCTAAACTAGGACAAATCAGGGGAAACCCGGACGGATGGCAACCACCTTGTTGCAAAATAAGTACCTAGATAATAAGTTCACTAATGTATGTGGATATAAGTTTTCCATCTCGTTTACTAATCCATAAGGACGTTGCTTTAAAAATATGTCATCACCCATACAAATTTTGATCAGCTGACGACAACTTCGTATGGCAAATCCAATATTTTTTTACTTCCATGGAAAAAGTTGTTCACACCCATGGGCAGAAGAAGTGTGCTGCTTTTGTAAGACGACTCAAATGCCGCGGTGTATAAGGTTTTTTTAAATTACTTTTTTTAAATCACTCCATCTAGCAAAGATCGGCTTCCTAGTCGAAAGTCAAACCGTTCCTAGTTCAATGTCTAACCGGATGCTGGACACCAGTATCTTACATGGAGCAACTTCTCATGTGACCTCAACAATCTAGTAATTTGGTGACATGGTATCCCTTGGCAAGACTGGTGTCAGACAGGTTTTTGTCTATGTTTTCCACTCGGACCTGCTTGTTAATCATCAAATCTAGAGGTAAATTATTTACTTGAACCACCTAAAGAAGCTACTTGGCACATAAACTCATTAAAAATGCCCATAGAATAATTTTTGTTTATCAATAAAAGTCGCTTTTAGTGCTTGGACATTTCCTGCCTATCACGCTTGAAGAAATAAAAATTGTGTTAACCTACCATTACTCTCAACAATCTTGTTCAGCTCTTTAACAAGAGATGTGAGCGAGTCTTCTACTATAATCCCAACATTTCTTAGAAAGGCCAGGTTGCTCTCTCTCGTCGCTTGGTCCAGTTGTCCAACAGCGGGCAACGTGCCAGACTCCCGTCTTGATTCTGATCCCTAAAACCAAGGATTAATATAATAAGTAGACAATCATTTATTCACAAATTCTAAGATAAGGAGCTGAATATCTGAATTAAGAATTTGGAGTCAAACGCAAAAGTCTGACAGGTTTTTAGACAACAGCAGAGTTTGACATATAACTTTAAATTCTTCATTCAGAAATTGGAGTATAGTTTAGATTCATGGTTAAAAGTTTCTCTCTTTTGCTTGAGATGATCGAAAGGAATCAAATAACTATAAAAGAGCTGAAAGGAAGACTTATTTCCGAATGATATCATTTTCTTACAATTACAACCACGAGTTTTTATGTATTTCTAATTTTATAGTACACAATCTAGAGTAGGTATATAGAATTAGCAATATTATAAAAGATAGATTTAATTCAGAGATGAGTTTGATGAAATTATAGTATATGTCTATCTAGTAATTGTATGACTAAGTTGTCAGGAGAAAGAAAACTGTGAAAACATGTGCAAATCTTTGGCGTGTAACAGAACCAAATACAAATATATGACAACATCTTCGTTCAAAAACTGATACGGAGTTATACATGACTAAAAACACTATCCCTTTTTAGAATTCGTACGAAAATACTTATGCTGTCGGATTAGAATTTTGGGCTATGAAAAAGACGGATGAAAAGAGATTGCATATAGCACAGATGAGAACGTTGAGATCACAGACATAAATCTAACTAGATGATGCGATTGTATGTAGTTCTCGCGTGCCAAAAAACGGAGTAATGTTACGATCAATGATCGTAATCTAGCTTTTCATTTAGCATTATCGGCACCGGATATCCACTGAAATCTAGAAAAATGCCTTTTTATGCCATATTGAGCTGTAAATAATGTAAAGAAAAAGTTTGCCGAGTGGTGAGTAAATTTGTTTTTAAATTGTTTGTGAAAAAGTGGCACGCTTGGTTTTCATACCGATGGAGGGACTTGCGTTATCTAGTTAGATTTATGTCTGTGGATGAGATGGATGTGCGAAGTGATGAGAGTGGATAAAGTGAGAAATGGGTATGTTAGAGGAACTTTGAAAGTAGTGCCAGTGGCATAAAAGTTGAAAGGGAATAATGAGGAGGGATGAAACATATTTTACTAAAAGATTTATGAATATAAATATGAGTGGATGGAGAGGGAGGAGAAAGCCATAGAAAATATGGATGAACTTGGTGAATAATGATATTTTAAGGGACTCAGTGATAGATTGTCGGTTGACAGTACGGTATGTAAGAAGAAAACGCGTATTGCGCCGACCACAAGTAACTTGGGATAAGGGAAGGAAGATAATGACGACTTATGCTGTTGGCTGTCGCTGCTGCTTGTCGCCGGTTACGAACGAATTCACACTTTAAACTTCGCTATCACCGTACCATAATACATTCTTAACGTAAGGATAATGGTAGATATCTATCGCTTATATTGTGGCACAGCGAAATTTCGCAAATTCTTCGCACCCGGTGTTCCTAATATTAGGATTTCGCTGTGCGGAACGATAAAGGACTACCTTTGAAAAAACACACACCACAACATCACAGGGCTAAGATACGCACGCATAGTCAGATTTGCTTTGCATGAAAATGGAAGCAGGACTGTCAAGTGCGACCTGCAACCACGGTAGGAACGGATATATTGCTAGCAAACAAATAAAACGCGCAGCTAACGTGTCAAAAACATGAACATTGGCCAGTCCCAAGTAGCAGAGGACAGTCGATAACATTACTAAGGCGCTTAACTTACATAAACATGTCAAATCATGTTCAATACAATCATAACTATGTCCTTTAGCATCAGTCACAAAAAGAAAAACGAAAAATCATTATAGGAGCACTTTTAAATATAGTATACAATATATATTGTTTAACCTCTACTACGCATCAGCATTTCAAACTCATAACAGTATTATATTTCAAGCGAGCTCACTACTATTATTGATAGTATTAAATTCAATTTTTGATGCGTAGTAGAGGTTAAACAATATATGTATATTGTTTAACCTCTACTACGCATCAGCATTTCAAACTCATAACAGTATTATATTTCAAGCAAGCTCACTACTATTATTGATAGTATTAAGCTTAGATATCGTTACTTAAAGCTTAATTAAAAGCTTGTTTTATATTTTACTAGCGACCCGAACCAGCTTTGCACGTGACAAATTATTTACCAAAACACCTTCCTCGTTTCTCACTCTTTATATTGGTAAAAACCGTATCAAATGCCATTGCGTGGTTTAGAAGAAGTTAGCGGAGAATCAGAAATGACGTCGACAGACGCGGACAGCGTGAAAAGGTAACAGGTAAACAGACAGACAGAGTTACTTTCGCATTTATAATATTAAATTATATAGATTATCTATGTGTTATTCTGATGTATAAGCTATATAACTGTGAAGTTTAATTAAAATCCGTTCCTTAGTTTTCAAGTAAAAGAGTAACAAACATCCATCCATCCATCCTCACAAACTTTCGCGTTTATAATAAACCAACTTTTATCCGCGGCTTCGCTCGCAGTGAAGCCACTATTTCTTTTTTTTTTTAAATAATATATCCTATGTTATTTTTTGCGTGAAAGCATAACAAACAAACTTATATTCACATTTATAATATTAGTAAGGATGTTGTAACAGAAATAATAGCAAACGCAGAACCACCGCTGCGCAGCACAAGTAAGCTTTATATTCCACAGAATTAATAAATAGCCATTGTACCAGTTGCGAACATCATATTCCAAAACTGATGAAGAACTTCGCAAATAGCGAGACCTAGCAAACATAAGTATAACTAATTAGAAAATTGTGGAGAAATAAACAATGGCACGAAAGAAACGCCAACCAGGTGCCTTATTAAGTAATCATAACGGTTTAATACTGCACATAAACACTGTTCATAGTACAGTGCCAGAAATTTATCATTTGTCGTGATTTTTACCACACAGACATGCGCAAAGCAGAGCAATAATTAATATTAATTACTATGAATTATAACCCATCGCCTTATCAGAGAATAAATAGGTCGCTTATAAGCTTTTAAAAAAACAGTCGCTAATAAACTGTCAAATAAAGTAAAATATCTATGTGCAGTTTTTGCGGGGAACATACGGAACACCGACCACAACCGGCATGGAGCACCTTCTGTGCGCATGCGATGCACTGGTTAGTAATGAGTCTCCTAGGGATATATCCAAGACCAGAAGGCTATATACTCGCATCTCCTAGTCTCGTTGTTAAACTCATGGTTTTCAACGAGATTGGGTAGGAGTAGGTTATCTAGGGAACTGCAAAAGATCCGTATGGGTCGAAGTGTCAGAGTTATTTCTCGACCCTTCTACAAGAAAAGATACGCTATCGATCGTATTTTCATATTCAGGACACATTTACGGTTATGTTTAGGGCTAAAAAACAAACACACAAATGTAGCAGAAACTGTCGCATTGGCTAGGCATAGCATAATAATTTTTTTATCAACAAATAAACGCGTATGTTAGAGAAATAAAACAAAATGGACTATAGGAGTGAAACACCGAACCGATCCAAACATGTCAGCATACAGCGCATAGCACACAAACAAGGTAATCGCAGAACATCAAATACAATTGTGCAAACAACATAGTACAAAATAAAAAGAAACATTATCAAACCCACCTTTCGCTTATCATTCCTCAGTCCATCAACCAAACATCGATACGAGACTTGCTCCAAAGACGCAGAACTTTTGAAGTCATGCCTCAAGCTGCCGTGTCTCTTGCTGTAATCAAACGAAAGGCTTTGTCCCTCCATTTTCGGCTTCGACAATCTCACGGACCGAAACGAATGATTCAACCCTCCCCTATCTCGATCTTCGATCTCATTCTTGAAGTAATCGTTGTGGAACTGTAGTTCTGTTTCTAGAACCTTCTTTCGAGGGTAATTGGAGATGTTGGGAACGCTTGAGGAGAGGGTGGGCGTGTCTGTTGTGGGTGACGTCTCTTTTGAGCTGGAACTTGAAGAGGCGTCCAATGTATCGCAGTCGGAATTTGTGTCGAACATACTTAGTTGTTCTGTTAGCCGCATTATAGTGGTCATCGTCTGGAAATAGTTTTTGATTATGTATTAGTTTTATTTCTTGATAAGAGGTTACATTTTCAGTAACCTATTAACCAGTAGTTTTATGTAGTTTCTTGTGCATTCTTCTCCATAACAAGCTACTTTTCCTAATGCACGGTAGTTTTTTTTTTATTATTTATTTATATTTAATTAAAACGATACAGACACCAATTACATTAATTAACTTAAAAATCGTGAAACATAACACTTTTGGCAACTGTGTCACATAAGATAATTAAATAATTCACATATTCAATAAACATAGCACAGTGGAATGGACATTGTATCAATAATTATATTAAAATATAATGTAATCAATAATTAACAAATTATTATTTTTATTACTGGTACATTTTAATTTTGTTTGACGTTCAAAAGTGCCGCTTATTGGTCTAGTAGTATAAATATATTTGACTTTGACTTGGAGTATTTCATAACGTTCATGAATAGATTTTCCATCACTTGGCAAGGGGCAGGCATAAGATCATATCTACGTTTGACTAGAATTTTGTAATTATTAACAACCATTCATCATTCACTATTGAGACTCAAGTCCCTCTGTAAGAGGATCGGCCAGCGCAAAATAGTATATTATGCAACTAGTGAATAAAGGACGGTTTTAAAGCGAGGGCCATAGATGAATCACGAACAAGTGAAGGATTCTAACAACTGAATCACGACCGTAGGGAGTGATTTATGATGATTGAATCACGAGCATAGCGAGTGATTCAAGTGTTAGAATCCTGAGCGTCGTGAGTGATTCATGGCCCTCGATATAAATCCGTTTTATTCAAGAGTTGCATACTATATTTTATACCATGACTACGAGAAAAAGAAGGATTTAAGCCAATAGCACAAGGAATAATAATAAATAAATAAAAGGTTTATTACCTTAAAAATTTATAAAAAATGAGAAACCTCAGGGATTCACACTTTTTGTAAATTGAAGCTGAGCTAGGTAACAGCACCTGTGTTTCAGGGGCAAGTGACCACCTCCGTACATACGTTACATAATTATAATTAATGAAATACCAATGCAATTAATATTAATTTCTTAATAACAATTAACACATTTAATAGAACAAAATCCTAAATATAAACAAACTCAAAAATAAATCGACGAAGGAGTTTGAAATTCGAATATTCTTTGCACAAGAAGTTTGTATCGAGTATTTTATGCGTAAGTAGGTTGTATTGCATTGAGATGGAGCTCAAATATATATTGGTGTGTTCTAAATTCAAACACCAAAACAGTGATTGAAAGTGCTTTTTATTCACTGTTTTCAGTGAATAAAATAAGCTTTTTAGAGGGGGAATGGTATAAATAATATCATACTGCGATTAACGATGCGATGTCCTAGCGTAGACCTTTAGTAGTAGTTTTTGCAACGGTTATATAATAGGGATTATGAAAACACTCGTGTTTTAATACCTAATTATATGCCATTGCATACACTATTTTATCTTCACTTATACAGTTGAAATAAAACAAAAGTGGAAACGGAAAAATATGTTGTATGGCAGGAAATTTAGATTCTTATTGCCCATGACTGCGTAGCGCGGGCATCCATAGACAATGACACTATTTTTCTACATAAGTCAAAGAATTAATTAAAAAGTAAAAGTGTGCTATAAAAATTAAAAAGTTATTTAATGAAGCAGTTGTTTGAAAATCGAAGGAAAAAGTTGTACTGGTTTTTTTTAATTTTACCTATCCACGAAATAAAAGTATGTGTTTATACAATATTTTTTTAATTCATATTTGAAACATAACGTTGTGAGTGTAGACAATAGTAGATTGTTGCATCGAGCGCAAAGTGAGTTATTAATGCATGAGTGTTATGTTGGTGCCCGAGCGCATGCGAGGTCACTAAATAAACACGAGTGCATTAATTACTCACTTTAGCGAGGTGCGTAATCTACTTTTCTTTCAACTACCAATCATCCTACCGTGATAAAATATATCTACTTAAAATAAAAACTCAAGTTAATGAAAAATATTTAACCCGCGGCTTTTGCGGCAAAAGGTTATTAACAATTTAATTTGCAGCTGTATTGCTAAATATGAGTATCAAAGTTTTGCAATGGTACAAAATGCGCGCCATTTGTTTTTTTTTCATCATATCGATTTTATTCAGCCGATTTTCATTTTCAGCCAGTATCATTTTGATCTTATGCATATATTTTATATTAAACTTAATGGGAGACTTAAAACCTTTGTGGTAAATTTATAACTAAATAAAGGTGCAATAATTAAAAACTGTGCAACAATGAGATTTCATATAACATTTCTGCGCGGTTTTGGGTCTAAGCAAAAAACTACGTCCTATGTGATCAGTTTTGAAGTGATTAATGATAACATTACTACGTGGTTGAAAGAAAAATTACTTACCAGCCTGTTATTGACCCATTACGAGGGCTGCACTAAAAGTATCGGGAATGGAATATTTCCACTGTTCCTGTCATATTAAAATCTTTTTAATTGTAAACTCCTTGGTTTTAAAAATCGAATCCCATTTATTTATTTAAATAAAGATTCTCGGTCTTGTCACAAGGTTTTGTCAAACTTGTTTAGTCGTTGAGAAAATGGAATTGACTCGAGAAAATTCAAGAGCGATGATTTATTATGACTTTCGAAGTGGTTTAACACAAAAACAGTGTGTTGACCGGATGATTTCTGCATTTGGTGATGAAGCCCCATCCAAAACCATAATTTATCGCTGGTTTGCTGAATTTCAACGTGGACGTGTCAAGCTTAGTGATGATCCCCGTCAAGGTCGTCGAAAAACTGCAGTCACCCAAGAAAACGTTGATGCTGTGCGTAATCTGATTGAGGAAGATCGACATGTGACATACCGCGAAATTCAGGCAACTTCAGACATTGGCATGAGTCAAATACAAATAATCTTGCTTGAACAATTAGGTTAAAGTTTTTTTCCCGATGGATACCGCATTCGCTCTGTCAAGAGCTTAAAGCGGCTCGCGTTACTTGGTGTGTCAGAACTCTCGAAAGATTCCACGCAGGTTCCTCAAATGCTGTATACAACATCGTATCAGGTGACGAATCCTGGATATACGCGTACGAACCCGAAACAAAAAACCAGTCACGAGTTTGGGTGTTCGAAAATGAGTTAAAGCCAACAAAAATTGTTCGTTCACGGAGTGTTGCAAAAAAAATGGTGGCCACGTTTGTTTCCAAAACCGGCCATGTTGCGACTATTCCTCTTGAGGGACAAAGAACGGTTAATGCAGAATGGTATGCTAGCATTTGTTTGCCACAGGTCGTTTCTGAACTCCGTAAAGAGAACTGCAACCGCCGCATCATCCTCCATCACGACAATGCGAGTTCTCACACCGCGCACAGAACAAAAGAGTTTTTAGAGCAAGAAAACATAGAATTATTACACCACCCGCCGTACAGCCCCGACCTAAGCCCTAATGATTTCTATACTTTCCCTAATATAAAGAATAAATTGCGTAGTCAGAGATTTTCATTACCTGAAGAAGCTGGAAGCGTGGACGCATACAAAACGGCCATTTTGGAGACCCCAACTTCCGAATGGAATGGTTGCTTCAATGATTGGTTCCATCGTATGGAAAAATGTGTCAAATTTCGCGGAGAATACTTCGAAAAGCAATAAATACATTTTTAAATAGTAATGTTGTGTCACTTCCTTGATTCCCCAAATTTTTAGTGCCGCCCTCGTATAATACTTAAAAAATAAATGAGTGTACTACATTGTCGTGGCTGCATTGCTTCCTAGCTTCCCAATTTTCACCTTGCAAAGCATTGTCCCATATTTTATCCTATTTTCATGTATGTAAAATAAATGGATCTTCGTAGTTATGCAATAAATAACAACTAAACATAGGGCATTGTCCGTCTTACCATTGTTTATATTGTTAGTTTGTGTAATTATCTTATTGATAAACAATTATTCGAAAAAGAAGCATAGATAGCAGTCAAATTAATAAACCATCTATATGCGATAGCTGAACAGGCAGTTTTAATATTTTATCCTCTTTGATACTCTTTCGGTTGCAATACATAAAGAACTTGCTTGACGATATTACCAAAGTGCTCGGCGGCACTAGAAGCTAACCCAACAATCAATTAATCATTTCAACCGACAGTCGTCTATTGCCGAACAAGACACCCCAAGCGTCGCACCCTTAGCCTGTTCTGTGCTTTTCACATCCGCCAGCAGCCTTACTGCGTAATGAATTCAGCAAGACAAAGTACGAAAGTAGAGGATGAAAAATCGACTAATCACATGCGAGATGAAAGACGCGATGTGGATTTCCATATATATGATTGGTCGATTTTTCATACTCTTTACCCTTTGTCTTGCCGAATGCATTACGCAATAAGGCTGCAGGCCATCGGTCCATTATGTGAGAGGCCATTCCATGATGTGGGTATCTTCTCGACGCCAACATGCTGCATATAACGTCGGGAATGTGTTCCCATAACTTGATTGCGAGTATTATCCGAGATTCTGAAATCAAATATAATTAAAACGGTTTATAACCTATTGATAATAACCTGTTGATCAGTTTCTTCGCTGCAGTTATTCTTCGGCCAGCCGATGAAAGACAGCGATTCTTCGACCAAAGCCGGTTCCCACTGTGCGAGTATGCTCTTTACTTTACTTTTGATTCCTGAAATTGAAATAAATAATAGTTAGAACACTGATCTCAAATTCAGAAGGAAAAATATATTGGGGTATTTTATTTTAGTGCCCACTGGCTGCAGGAATAAAATGAGGTGCAATAAATTCCATTTCACCCGAACAACATGTAAACCTACAGGTTACATGTTACATCTCATGATACCTCATGATACCTGAAACCGCCATGAGATAATAATCCACTTGCAATCAATAAGAAAGAAAGAAATAGAATTTATTCCGCCAGAAAAGACCCACAAATTTAACAAATATTTAATCATATAATAACAATCTTACACCAGTAAACTTCAACTCAAACGATTGCGTACCCAGGTAGGCCGCTGCAAAGCGAAGCAAAATGGTGTTTTATAGACTCGTCTGACACGCAATGTGAGTGCGGTGTCCCTGTGCAGAATATGACACACATGCAGGAGTGCCCCAAGTGCCCACACACTTGCATTTTGGAGGACCAAATGAACGCCACTGACGCTATTGGTGTGGCTGCCTACTTGTCCCAAAATATCTAAAGAGTTTTCCATCTATTCGAAAAGAAGAACCGCTAAACATAAAAATAAGAGAAACTAATAAAAAAGCTCAGATATGTCAGCAGCTATAGTGCGAGGATGTGAAAGCTAGGTTAACAATGTGACCTTTTCCACTTATGCTAAGCTGATTAGCTCCCATTCATAGCATGTAACCTTCCATAAAAAAAGAAAACATATCTTTTAAACCCATTTTCACCCATGTTATGTTTTATGTGGACCAATGAATATGACAGGTGGATATCAAGCATCCATAACAACTTAACAAAGCACATCTCAGGTGAAAAAGCAGCGATAAGGCCAGCTACTCTATTGTTGTGGTCACATCATAGACAAAGACATTGACACGAACACTGACATCTAGATTTGACATTTGATAACGGCATCTGAAAGTGACAGCTGAGACTGGCATCTGACACTGACAGCTGATACTGACAGACCATTGTCTTACAACTGGCATGACAACAACAACTACAAACAACAAAATTTAAAAACAACAACACATTATTATAAAATTGTTTTGACTTAGCACATCCTACTTCCTACTACTATTATAAAAGTGAAAGTTTGTGGATGCATGGATGTTTGATATCTTTCACGCAAATACTTCTGCATGAAACTTAACAGAAATATGGCTTATACATAAGAATTACACATAGACTATAATTTATAAAGATAAGATTACTAATACCACGCGAGCAGAGCCGCGGACGGCAGCTAGTAATACAATAAAACTAAGCTGTGCGTTGCATTCGGGTAAGAATATAAGTTTCACGATAAACTTGGACTACTAACTAAACATTTGTGATTCAATATTTGTATAGTATTAATAAGACAGAATCTAATAATCTATGCCAATATTATAAAGCGGAAGATTTTTTTGTTTGTTTGCTTCTACCGAAAAGGCTCCGAAACTACTGGACCGATTTAAAAAATCTTTCACCAATAGAAAGCTACATTATTCCTGAGTGACATAGCCTATTTTTTAATCCCGAAAACGGGTCTTGTAGGGTGGTCCGCCGGAGCGAAACTCGGGGAACCGCTAGTTAAATATAAAACAGTTTTTATCTCTGTACACTCAAAATTGAAAGGCTAATATAATAAGTTACATAAAGAGTAGAGTGCTATGGCCCAAACACTATGTGTGAACGAGTCAGTAATCTACAAATCTCCCGGAGAACCAAGTTAACCGGCAGAGCCTGCAGAACTGTCGATCTTACGTGGCAAGAAGATGTAGCAATGGTAAGCTTCCCACAAGATGCGACTGACGACCTGATGAAGATCACGGAAACCCGCGGAAAGAAGCACATGACCAGTTGATATAGCGACATTTGAGTAAGTACAATACCCATTTTCTAGCAGTAATCGTCTTTCGGATTATTGATGAAGAATAATAAATATAAAAAGCAAAAGGAGTATGTAAGGATCGTAGCAGTCCATCCTGCAGTTTCTGCCTACAGGCATGGGAACGTTTGTATGAATGACTAGCTGACCCGCCGAACTTCGTTCCGCCTAACAAATTTCTAAAATAAACGTAGCCTAAGTTACTCCTTATTACATCAGCTACCTGCCAATAAAAGTCCCATCAAAATCGGTCCAGCCATTTCAGAGATTAGCTGGCACAAACCGACAGACAGACAAAAATTGTAAAAAATGTTATTTTGGTGTATGTACCGTATATATATTCATATACATGTAGTAAAAAACGGTTATTTCAATATTACAAACAGACACTTCAATTTTATTTATATGTATAGATGACTCATAATACTACTTCAAACTGACCTTCAACAACAGCAGCGACCCCTGCATACTGCTTCGCCTGCATCAACATGACAATCTTCTCCATGTCATCGGAGACTTCCTCTCGGAGCCTCCTCACCGCCACCAAGTTATCGTAGTCAGTTTGTATCTTGTTCGTGATGGAATTCAACTCAGCTTTTGTGCTGTTTATGTCTTTCACTTGCTGGACCAACCTGGAAATGGGTAAAGTAGAATATAGTTTTGTATATTAACATTAACAAAAAGAAAGCGAATATATTTAATTATTTATCAAAAAAGAATCTCTTTAGTAAACAAAAGTGATTATTCAATTATTAATCAAAAGGGCCTCGGCTCAAGATCGGGTGGTAACTTTGCCCCCTGGACACGAACTGTAATGGCCAATCTGAAAATCCCTAAACTGATTGCGGACCCAGATTGGCCGCTATAGAAACAACCTGGTCTAATGAAGTATCATAGACCCATCCAAAACACAGTGCCAGTTTGAAGCCCTTTAGCAAAATATGTCCAACGTCCTTGTCTGCCCTTCATGCCCGACCACATGCACCTTTCAGGATTTGGACGTTGCGAATGACAGAGCTGTCCGAGTAGCTGCATACTGGTCGGACAAAATCCGAATGGTTGAGACTATCATCATCATGTCAGCCGAAACCCATCCACTGCTGGCTATAGGCCCCCCCCAAGGGACGCATCACGGGACCAGCGGATCCCCGCAACCTTCACCAGGTCTTCGGTCCACCTGGTGGGAGGCCTTCCAACGCAATGACTTCCGATTCACGGTCACCACTCCAGAACTTTTCTGCCCAATCGGCCATCCGTTCTGCGAGCAATGTGCCCTACCCACTGCCACTTAAGATTGGCAATTCTTCGGGCTATAGTGAGACTATAGTTTGAGTTAATCGACATGAAAGAAGAAGATTCGGTATTACCGCCTAACGCTGGCATTCAATTGCAGCTGACTGCATAAAACTAGTCTGTATTCCTTCACATGCTTGAACTTAACTTGAAATCATTTGTATAATCTATGACAGTTGTTACGTGCAGTAAGAACCCGGAACGTCTTACAACCAGTTTTGCAGGTAATATTGAATAACACAGTTAAGAAGTCAGATTGGCAATCGCTCGTCGTTTTTCATCTATGTAAAATGCTGGTACGTCGCTGCGTAAGATTAGATAGGTAGCCGACCCCCAATGTCTATGAAATGGGGAAAGTGTTTCTAAATAGCTGCCACCGTCTTTAAGTGAAGAGTGATTAGGTTACTGCTAGGCATGCTTCACCGTCGGCCACATCATCGCTTACCATCGGTGAGATAGTGATCAAGTGCAAGCCTATCCATATTTAAAATAGCTAAGCGGATGATGAAGAGTCTGTATTCCCCAATGAAGTAGTAAAAGATGTAAAGTAACTTAGCCAGCGGATTCGCTGGCGTGAAAGCTGTTAAAGCGTTGTTTGAACCAAACATCTAAACATTTAATCATCCTAAACCGCAGTATTTCACATTTATAAAATTAGTAGGATATATAAAAGTATAATACTACTTTATGTATGACACGTTAGCCAAACCACCCAGGATATAGCTGTAAGCCCATCCTGGGTTTTTTGCCAGAAAAAAAGAGAATATCGTTTATAACTTATTAAAAAAAGATCTCTTCAGAAAACAAAAAAACATTATTGAACCAAAAAGGTCTCGGCTCAGTATCAGGTGGTATTCTACCACCTGATACTACGGACACGAACTGCAGTCGCCAATCTGGAAATCACTAAGCCGATTAGGGACCCTGTGTTGTAGAAACAAACTGGCCATGATGGACTTACTGCTAAGTAATAAAATTGTCCTGATGAAAAAACCTAAAATCAAGAACTCAGCAGTTGCACTTGCGAACGAAAAGATCCCTGTTTCAAAATAAAAATGTATAAAAAGAACTGATATTCTATAGAATCACATTCATCCTAACAAAACAAAAGGATCGTGCGTCAGACATAAGATCTACACAAGTTGTTACACAACATAATCCAATATACGAACCATATTCGTCACAAACTTGAATGATGCGAACAATAGCACATTCATTTTTACCACTTGACATATGACGTGAATGTTAATGTCTCGCGTATATTATGTTAATCTGTGTGCGTAATGGCCTTGGTTGTATTGTTTGTTATTGCGACCCCTTTTTGTGGGGCAATCTACATGAGTACTCTCCATCGGAAAATATAAAGGAGAGTTATGCTGAACTCTTGCCGACTAAAACACCAGAGTTCCTACCATACCTAGAGGCCCGGGATATAATTAAATTCGCGTGCACCTCAGACTGTGCTTTTGCAACCTAAAAAATGTCTCTAAACGTAAATTTATTTTTCTTCCAACTATGCTTTAATTTCATCACAATCACACTAAAAACTCAGTACAAAGCGAGTCTTTAATGCTCTAGAGCAATAAAAATGTAT
Organism: Orthosia gracilis; assembly: GCA_947562075.1. Classification (NCBI taxonomy): domain Eukaryota; kingdom Metazoa; phylum Arthropoda; class Insecta; order Lepidoptera; family Noctuidae; genus Orthosia; species Orthosia gracilis. The sequence continues at coordinate 9,436,675 of OX387268.1, forward strand.
GAAATTTCATTATTGCACAGTTTATTTTTTAATCGCACCAAAAGATGCCAATCTCAATGGATTAGCTCTATTCAGCCAGCCGATATCAATACTTTTTTTTTACGTACGTATTATTCGTTTCTATCCTACTTGTTCCAAATTTAAAAAATGATTGCTGCTAACTCTGATTTAAAAATGAAAGAAATTTAAAAAAGTGATTTGTGGGGAACTTTGTTAATTTTGCTTGACAATATTTTTGGAAACGATAAAGTGTGATACTATCTGATTTTGAGTGCTTCGGCTTCGAATTAAAATGGAATCATCTAGCGACACATTAACTCCGGAAAACATTCTAAATGAAGCCGACAGTGTTATAGAAATATAAATTTGCCCCACAAAACTCTTAACCTTACGTTTAATAATTGCTCAAGTATAACTTTTAATTTCAATAATTAAACTTCTATTTTAACTGTTTGATATGAGTTTCTTTTATCTACTATTCCTATAGGTAATAGTTGAAAGAAAAGCAGATTATGCACCTCGCCTTAAGTAATTTATATTGCCCTCGTGCCTGTTAGATTAGAGCCCTCGCTAACGCTCGGGCTCTAAATCAGGCACTCAGTGCAATAATAAATTACTTCGTGCTTGATGCAATAATCTACTATTATCTAGAAGTGAATACAGACATGCTGTCTTGGAATAAATGGATTCTCTAGACTAAAGATTTTGGTGATTCTGTACCCTGTGTATTATTGTTTCTACGAAATTGCTTTATATGTTATGGTGTATCAAATAAATAAATACTTATAGGACGATTCAACCTTAATGGTGGCTCGGAACGCAAGATGAGTCTCTGCGCAGTGGGAAGCGCCACGGTTAAGCTTGAATCAAATTGTACCTGATCAAGCCACCAGTGCGCTCGGCCTTATGTGTGTGCGCAGCGAAGGCGCCAGCAGTCACAATGTCGTGAAAACCGGTCTTGTTCAGCGTGTCATTGTGTACCCACATGCGCTGCAGGTGAAGGTTTATCGGAGCAAACTCTAAGCTTGCGTCGTCTGTAATGTGCAGAAATTGAAGCGATTACATAAAGAACTTGCTTGACGATATGATTAATGCGTCTGGTAATACTGGAAGCTGACCCCAATAATTATTCATGAATTTCTGTCGAAAAACATCCAATGCCGAATAAGGCTCCTCCAAGCATCACCACGAAAGCTAGTTCTGTGCTTGCCGCGTCCACGTTTTGCGATGCCTTTCCATACTGCGCCTTTTCTACGCCAGCATAGTTGAGAAAATGCAAGGACATGATGCATTCAGTGTGATTTCTTTTTAATAAATAAATGTTTGCATTTTAAGGTGCAGAGCTGCGCATGCTACTTACTTGTGTGTGAACGAGGAAGATCAGAACGAAAAGAGTGACTTTGCCAAACCGGCATTAGCATTGTCCCTTAAAAATAAACGTCTTACCCTTCCGACAGCTTGCTTTAAAGTGTTGGCCGTCCATATTGACCATTCGCCGCCGCGAGTGACAGTAGTGCTTCAGTAAGGACACGTGTGTGCTGACCAACTCCAACTGTCTGGACTGCCACTGACCACAGATCTCGCCCACTGACAGAAGCTCCTCTAACAACTCTTTTTCTCTCTGGATATAGATATCTCTGGAAAATATTTAAACCATAGATATAGTATGTACAAGATAGACTGAGTCAGATGAAAAGCGAAACCAAAAAATAAAATCTATGTGTGAGGGAAATTGTCCATGTGTTAGTTAAAAAAGTGTTGTTAAAAAGTCCATGTTCAGTATCGATATCGATACTTGGTGAACACAATAAGAAACACGATTAGAGGGTTGTTGCCGTTGTTGGTTATATTGAACTGTAATAAGAACTGGGCAAAATACATGCTTTGCTTTTATTAAAATACAAATTAAAAAATACTATTTAGGTTGGCCACTAACTAACCATACGATAGGAAGTGTCATTCTTACAGGCACAAATAAATTAGGTATAGATTATTTAATTAGGAGTCGCCTATGTTTTCTTTGTATGCAGTAGGTATTTCAATACGAAATGTTTACTACATATTGTGGAATTTTTATTTGGTCACCATCCATCTCTGTTTAAAATTCGAATCCATTTTTCCCTCAATACAGAATTATTTGGGAATCTGTATGTACATAAATATTACTAATTATTATTTACACAATAGAAAAATTTGGTGGTGAGCAGAGACTGATGTATTCAAGACACTGTAAAACTAATAAATGCAAACAATATAATGACATTCTTAAACTTACTCAAAGTAACAAAACATCAAAACTCTCCGAAACATTTTGGAAAACAATGGTTAATACAATAAACATGCAACTTAAAGTACAGTTAAAATGAACACATCTTCTCAATCCTAACTTAAGTTTATTTTAACAAAACTTGACTAAATAAGTTTGTATTCATGCCATGATGTCACTATAAAACGATTAAGTTTTTATCCGTACTCATGACGTCACCGCTTTGTCAAGCCCTAGCGTAAACAAAAAATTTTCTCTTTTACATTAAATTTTAGCAAATTCTGTTTAAAAATACGAAATATACTTTTATAAAACAATGGAATTCAATTTACTATTGTAAGAATATTTTTCTGAGCCGATTACTAGCAGAAATTTGTCAAAATATCGTTCGAAACAATCCAAGGATAAAATTGTATTTACCTATGAAACGTGTATTTATTGGGGTTATTTCGTCTTGTAACGTAACATTCACTCACAGAACAAGCCACCATAGTTGCATAATTAATATTATCAATTTAAATCTAAAGATTATTATTTAAATGCAAGAAATTCCCCGCGGTGTAAAACAGATGGGACGCTATGGACTATTTCTCGCGAAAAAAATGACATATTGGTACTTCATTCACCCTCTCTTTTTCTCTTGGGCGGTTAGTACTTGATTAGGATTTCTCACTCGCACGCTTCGTTTATCTTTTTGCGTAGCAAAATAATTCTAAATCTATGATTTAAACAATCTATTACTGTTAGATCGTTTGAAATCTTCAAAATAAAACTCTTGCAGACATAGTTTAATAATGCAAAGGTTCAAATGACTTCTTTTTTAATTCAAACTCAAAATTCACATTCTGTACTTTCCAGAGCAACCACAAGTCTGTCTGTCGAAATATAAAATGCGCTTATCCTTTATTCACACGGCTTTAGGCGAGACAGCATGCGTTTTAGCCGCGCTCACGAACGATTACGTGCTGTCGTCGACTAGCTTCACCATAAGAATACGCATCTTTTTCTATTCGTATCCACCAACTCAAACTTTGTCTCAACTATTTAAATTTGGCCGACTATGATAATGTTTTTACCTGGACAGCTCTGTCATTCGCCACGTTCAATTCCCGAAAGGTATATACTCAATCTAGATTACGCATAAATTGTCAAACAAATAACGAATACTCACAACAATTGCACAGGCATAGTGAAGCACAACTTCGGTTCCGCCATAATTTCATGGACAGTGATATCACCGCCGAGTCCCGAATGGAACCTATACGTGACTTGGTGGCTGTTCACGAAGTTCTGCTTCAGAAGACTTCCGTAAGACGGAAACTTTAGCTTCAAACCTAGTCGAGGAGGTAGCGACTGTGACCGACGATGGCACAGGACTTTTTGCGGGATGTCTATACTGTTTCTGTCGTTCGTATGGCTGGGGCTGGTGCCGATGTAGGAAGGTTCAAGACTCCAGCCGTTTATTGTCACGAAGCCGACTGTCTTCTGGTCCTGGGAAATGAGTGCTACGCGCATTCTTTGTGCTTCCTGTGGGTTAAAAATAACATATAAACACATGGTATGTAATTTTAGGAATCTTGAACTTCATTCATACGTTGACAGACAACGCAAAGCTTTAACTGCTGGGCCTACAATCATGGATTTCAAAATGAATCCCTCACATAATAAAGCTGAACACTAAGGATGGGTGCCCGATAAGACACTGCTTGTTTAAGGAGAATCTTGAGAATGATATAAACTCTTATTCAGTTAAGTTTATTATTACTGTGAACTGTTTCCCTAATGCACAAACTCGGACGTTTATTTGGTGTTAGCTCAATACGTTTTTTTTGTCTTATTCCTAACAACGTTTATCACAAGATGACTATATTTCGTTTCTACCTAGTCATTTTACCAAAAAATCATAATGATTTTCTTTGGTATTTACGTATTTAGTTTGCATAAATATAATGGTACAGAGCGGGGTCACCAATTACTTTCATTGGAGGTCATTTTTTTTAAATAATATGGCCTTCGCAGTCCGTAAGGTTTAAAGCCACCTACTATCAAGGATACATGAATATATTTTAATATTTTTACCCAATAATAATGTCATGTGCATAATGTCATTTTCACCTTGAACTATCCGTCCGAAGTTTGGACTAAAGTCAGGCTATTGTTATTAAATCTTGGACATGTTTATCGGTAAGTCTACTCCGTAATTTATTTTATCACCGCAGCGACTGACGATCTCGCGCAGTAAAAATAAAACGCGGAGAAAATGATTATATAACGTTCTCACATAACTCAAGTAATTAATATTGTACTGTATACTTGAGGTCCACACAAAATAGGTCGGCGGTCTGGATCCGGACCACGGTCCGCCATTTGGTGACCCCTGGTAAAGTGTGAATGTGGATGCTAAAAGATTAGAGGAAGACCAATTAAAGTGTAGATGAACTGTGCGAAAGATATGTCTAGAAAGCTGTGACTAATGAGATGATAACTTACAGAGAAGTATGGAAGAAGAAAACATGTTCTGCCGGTCCCAAATAAATTGGGTAAGAGATTGATCTCACCTGTATAGTACTGAGCAGCATGGACGTATATCCCATGGGCACAGTGGTCTCGGAGACCCGCTCCCTGACGTCATAGACCACGATGCGTACCAAAGCCGACCCCGTGAGGCCGTCACTAGCGCGGAACAGAATGGTCTTGGAGAAGGATGGGTTGCTGCATGTCTGTGGAAAAATATCATTTACACACCACTATTTAAAATGATTTAATCTTTACAATGAGTCCGCTTTTACCCTCAGTTTCCCAGCTCAAAATTATCGCAGAATTAATGTGACAAATTGTCAAGCACGCGTTATATACGCGGTATTGGCTGTTGAAAATTCATTCAACCAATCACAGCAGATAACGCGTGCTTGACAATTTGTCACATTTATTCTGCGATAATTTTGAGCTGGCAAACTGAGGGTTAACCTCGATCGTGCCGGATGAAAAGCCACTGATGAGGGTACCCAGAAGATGTGGTAGCAGCATAGATGATAGCATAGATGATGTTCTGGTTTGGCTGTGTGAATAACGAATGTGGAAGATCAGCGCTTAATACGACTATTCGAGATATGACCAAGTGCAAATGGCAGCCTGCTATTACTATCCCAAATACAGAACGTGCAGTAAAAGTACAGTACGAAAGTGAAGACCGACATTGTTGTGAAAAAAAATCTTTTTTACAAAAAAAATACTACCGACTTCCAACTAAAAACACTACAAAGTGAAAAATAACTTTCTTTTTCGAAGTCGGTGTCTTTGGTAGGTACCAATTTTTTTCGTTATGGACACCGACTTCGAAAAAGAAAGTTATTTTTCACTTTGTAGTGTTTTTAGTTGGAAGTCGGTAGTATTTTTTTTGTAAAAAAGATTTTTTATTTTTCACTTTTTAGTTGTACCTATTAAGCAACTTGCTTTAGTGAGGTAGTAATGCCAGAATAGATTAACTGAATGCCATGAAACTTGATCATAACCTGTGAAATGAAAGTGTTTCAAGGTGAACTGTACACATCTGTGTACCCCTTTAGAGCGTACTGGCGTGATGTTATGTTATGAAATGATATAAACAATAAAAAGACATGCGGTTGCAGCAATCCCGAGAGATTTGCCTTCATTTATTGAAGAGTTCTGCTGTATATCTCCGAAGTTCTTCATCAGATCTTCACCAAATTAAAATGGGACCAATTTCGAAACATACTCTAAAAATCAAAAAAAGAATTTTCAAAATCGGTCCACAATTGACGGAGATATCGGTGAACATACACAAAAAAAAAAAAAAAAAAAAAAAAAACAAACATGAAGTCGAACATAGAACCTCCTCCTTTTTGGGAAGTCGGTTAAAAAGGTACAGCTATGCGTCCTGTATACTCTGTAATATATCTCTTTTACAAACACTGGAGCAATTATGGCTTCAAAATGTCATTGTAAGCCCAATTAGGTCTCCAAAACCGTTATCTTCGTTAGGTAACGAGAAATCTAAGCGGACAAAAACACAACGAAATGTCACGGGATTAATGTCGCTGCTTTTTATTCAAATAATATAGCTCTTTTGTAACATTAACGTGCTAAATATAATGTTCTTACATTATATTTAGCACGTTAATGCGGAGATAACATGCGGGAGCCGCATATCACCGCTAAGATTTGTATCTAGCCTCTTGGACAAAATTCTCCCCCATATCCTACCAGGCATTCTTTCCCTGAGCCACCTCGAAATAGCCCTTGCTACCGCAAAACGCTGCTAGGCGCTTACTGGCGTCTAGGTTGTCTCGCTACATCTTTCTTTGGGGCCTCAGCGGCGCCGTTCATCCTCACGCACGCAATTTATTTATTTATTATATACTTTTTTGTACACCATAAAAAACATACAGGACAAGCGTTCACAACAGAATCAATTATTGATACTTGTAAATTTTAACTTTTAATTGTTTGACGTTCAAAAGTGCCGCTTATTGGCCTAGTTGAATAAATATATTTGACTTTGACAATAACAAGTGTACAACGGGCGGTCTTATCGCACTAGGCAATCTCTTATAGACAACCTTTGGATGGACTGAACGATAGGAGAAGAATTTAAGACTGTCAATGTACAAGCTATCATAAATAATATACTACTTAGACATAATAACATAAAATACAAACATACAATATTACAAAATATACTAATCAAATATAACAGAGAAAGAACAAGAATAAAAATTATAGTGAAAGGTAATGATCCTCCACCATTTTCTTAAACGTTGGCAGTGTTTGAGCACGTCTTATTTCAATAGGCAATGCATTCCACAACCGAGATGCTTGAATCGTGAAAGATTTGTCAAAGAAGGAAGTGGAATGCATACGAATACTTAATTTTAGTTTTGTTTTTATTTTTCTTTTTTTTTTGTGGACACTATTGCCCTGCATTCGTCTTGCTTATAAACTTTAAAAAAATGTAAGAAGCAGGCCACAAAGAAATAGTATGTATTGCCACAGGAACTGACATGCCTATAAATTATGCTTAAACTAAAATCCTAACGATCCGTATGCGACATGCCTTACGCAAATTAAGAAATCTTTCTTTCTATAGTATGAGTAGTACAGTAATCCTCAATCTTCAGGACGTACCGCTGATATTTTAGAATGAGATTATACTAAAGCCATTTGTAACCTGCAACTTCAGTCCGACCAAAAAAATTGGGTATTACTGTATTTAAATTGAAGTAACTAACCTCAACAATTTCGGTAGCTCCGTATCGAACACAGACTCCTTTATCGAATTTGACGTAAATGACGATGAGAGGTGACGGAGGCTTCCCGTGTGTGTCACAGAGGAGATTGTCACAGGACAGTGCCAACTCGCATAGCGGCACTTCGTTCATATCTGCGGCATAATAATGCTGTTGTTAGGAACCGTGAGCTATGTTGTCAAGCCTAATGAAAAGGATTCTACACACAATCCGCTGACACGGCGACTTGGTGTCGGCGGCATTCTTTCCCTTAGCGAATCTATAGCAAATATACTCAATTCGCTTGACCCAAAATTCTGCCACGGCAACACCATTCGCTGACGCAGCCATAAGGTCCTCACATGCACAGGTGACAGAGCAAGAGCCGCAAGACGAAAGGTGGGCCATGGTCTGCGGAGAGACGCCACACAAACACTGAACATTGGAGCCTTACGAGAAGCCCATCCTGCCACCTGTGCCACCTGAGCCACCTGTGGAGCCCATCGACAGAATTGATGTGCAGAATCCTAGAGACGATACTGAGATAAATCCTGCCCAACTACTGGCTTTTTCTATCCTTTCTCGAGTGAAGTAAGGTATAATACAATCATTAGGCGCTTTCCTCACCGGGTTTGTCCGTTTTCGTTTATGTACCAAACTTCTCGGGCGCCTTCCTACCTGGCTCGTTTCGGTACAGATTCTTTACAGAGCGCATACACGTACTGAAAATCTGTACATATTTGGGACAAAACAATAACGCACCGATCCGTTGAGGAAGGCACTTTAGTCTTGACTCGGGCATCTTACGTGACACAGAAATGACTTATTATATTTAATCACTCGGATCGGATCCGTTCTGTAGATTTAAATTTAGAATAAAAAATAATCAAGACTTCGAACGACTAACTTAATGTAGCATTTCCAAAAAAAAAAATGTTTTTGGAATTTTATTTATAGTGTCTTAAAAGTTAAGTAGGTACAGTTCACAGAGTACACAACGCTAATCGAAAGTCGAATAAGTATCGATTGGATGTTAACTATCTGAGATTATGAATTCAAGTATAAATTTAGTTTCGAATTCTAAATAGAAAACATAATATGCCATCAAAACTTACCAGTCACAATTCCTTTCTGCAGTCTATAAGTAGCTATATCTAGGTTGGGCCTGATTTTATTCAGTCTTTCCCTGAGCGCGTCCGCCTGCGCCTGTATATTATCGTAGGGCGCCAATTCGATAGCTTTCAACCACAGCGTCCGTTCCGACTCGTGGAACGTGGCCATTTTGTAACAAACGCCGTTCTCCCATGCTAGAAAAAAATACAGAATAACTTTGAAGATTGATTTCTTTTCAACTCATACGGAAGGAATTTCAAAAGTGTTGGTGTTGTATCCGTGTCGAATGTTTTTTATTCTATTCAATAAATATGTCATGGACCAAGTCATTAATTAGTGCACTATGTTTAATACCCGGACATTATGAATCTGAAGTCAAGTCAAATAGGGCAATGTAATGAATACTGATTTAAACTTCTATATTTATCACATTACACACAGAATATTGCTAAGTAAAGGTTGCACAATTCGATAATTATGGTTACTTTAGACACTGCAGACAGAAATAGGAGCCCCGCGCACTTTGTTGCTTAATTAGTAATAGTACTTACCTATTCTATATATTACTATATATTACCTGGACCAATATGTGATGGGCATTATTCAAAAAGCCCGGCCAATTTAATTATTTCAATAGATTTTAACATATGTCCTACTTATTTTGGGCATTTTCCAAATTTTCTGGGCATTATGAATAATGCCGTATTAATCACTTGGTCCATAACATATACAATACTATTATTTGCCTGCGACTTTGATTCCGTAGCCTCATCAGAAACAATATTTCTCATAGGAACCTTGTATTTTGCCGGGATAAAAAGTAGCCGAATATGACCAGAGTGTCAGGCGTTGGCATGTGAATTACTTAATCGGATTAGTACTTCCAGAGATTACCTTTTACAAATAAAAAAGTTAATAAAATCAAAAACCCTGAGTGATTAAGAAGCAAACTAAAAAGATGTAAACAAGAAGAAAATCAGTGCAGGATACATATACGAGCTGACTGACCAAAACCATAATGTTTTTTTTTATATTAACTTTTTAGTAATTATTTATTTCTCTAATTACTTTTAAACATATAAGTGGGATGTATTTTTGCAATCACCTCTAAAAACCCTATATTTTGGTACCCCACTCGATGGGTTTGGCACAAAAAAAAAGTTGGGTCTCCCACAATATGGCGCCCAAAACCGCCATGTTTGTTTTTTTTTTTAACGTAACTTATCTAAGAACACATAGCGGTCAAGACCCATCTATGGATGTCTCAATTACATCAATCCGACTAGTGGTTTGAAAGATATGAATATGAGGTAATAAAGAATATTACATACATGCAAACATACTTACATACAATATACGTGCGAAAAACATAACCCTTTCCCTAAAGTCGGGTAACAAGCGAACTATTTTACTTGTCCATAAGAAGTACGTTTTATTTCTAAAGTGTACAATTGTGACAGGCTACACCTAGCTACTATTAGATACGTAGATATTTTTGTAAACAGATAAAGCAGATGTTATTCGCTGAGTCAAGGCTGCGTGGCGATGCAGCTATGGTAAAGCGGCGTTCACACAACATTACAATTTCTGTTACACCCTCGGGACATAAAATAGATCAATCGATAAACAAGTGAACAGATCAACTTACTTATTTGAAAAGGCCAGTGTCCATTCTCGTCTTGAGGTTGTATTTTTATATGATGATGTCCTAACACTATAACTCCCATGGGTTCATACCATGGTTCTGGTCCTTTCAAGTAGAACAGTAGATTACCTCGGAGACGAAACCACCGCACAGAGCAACCTGGAACAGAATTAACATATTTTTAGCATTTCAAGAGTGCGTCGATCGTCGTAATTTAAACTTTATAGCCATGCTCATAAAACTTACAATACGGACGATCCTGTTTTTTAATGGCTGTAGTACGAGTATTATACCGCAGAAGCATATAAGTTTAACGGCAGCTGACATTCAAGCAGAGTTCACAATCGAACATGTAATGGTAATCGGGTGAAGTGGAGATATCTCATTGCAAGGGAGCGGATGTCGAACTGCAGCCTAGATTACGTCCTATATACCTTCTGTGCCCCAAAACCTGCAGCCATAGCGGTCTTCACGCTGCTACCGGTGACACCGTGGAAATGGCGAAGAATTTGAATTAAAATGCAGCTATGTAATGTACCATCGAAACAAAGTAGAAACTCATTCTATGCATGAAGCTATAATAGATACAGTCCCCAGAATCGTTATCTATAGGTAAATAAACAGTATTCTTTGATAAAGGCATATCGAATCAAGCTAATCCTTTCATAGCAAAGAACTATGCTCTATTAAATTGTATTGTACCAGCTCGTTAATAGAATAACATAATATGTATATATATATAAATGCGGGTAATTGACGTAAAGATAAGAATACATAAATAATTAATTACCTACTCATGTATCACATATTGTTTAACTAAACACTTTTATTATTTACAACAATGATTTGTACTCTTAGCGTAGCTACGTAGGTACATTTACAAAAGGAAAAAAATGTGTTTTTTATTCCTTCAACAAATCCTGCCTTGATAATATATTTTGTTATTTAAACGTGTTCTAAAACACGTGCCTGCAGCCAAGGACGCCGACTCTCGCTCGTCTATCGCCGAAAAAAATATTTATGACATCATGTAATATATATTGAAATCAATGAGTCTGTATGTGCTTATGATTTTGGTTTGCAAAAAGATTTCTTTGGTTCTAAATTATCTATTTATATAAAAATGAAGCCCTATTTCTCCTGGTCACGCTATAATTCGAGAAAGGCTTTACCGATTCCACTAATACTTTATTTGTCGTGTTTTTTATTGTTAGGAGAAGGTTCTTATTATAGAAAAAAAAAGTTAATAAAATCAAAAACCCGACTACAAAGATGTAAACAAGAAGAATAATATATCATGCTGTGCAGTCGGAGGACACATATTCGCGGGTTGGCTGACCAAAACTATAAATATCCTCCGTCTTCACAGCATGATTTTCTTCTTGTTTAAATATTTGCAGGAACCCCAGAGGTTTTTTTTAACTTAGACCAGAAAACTCGACAATTAAGTGTAGTGGATTATTGTGTATTGTTTCTTTGCTGGTTAAAATTTTGAATGCTGTGAATTTAGGCATCTAGAGACGATTAGATACTTCTGTCTTTCTTTTTCTTTGTATTCAGGCAACAAAACTGGATAACACATATTTTATTGCTATGCTAATAATTTCTATAAGTGAACTTCAGTTCCTAACACATTCACAGCTAGAAAAATGTACTGGTTGACAAAATACTACGATTGTAAATGCTATATTTATTGAACAGGACCGAAAAAGCACGTATAGCATAAATACTCATTAATGAAAAGTACTATTTTACAATAAAATAAAATTCTCGTGTCACAGTTTTCGTTGCCATACTCTTCCGAAACGGCTTGACCGATTTTGATTAAATTTTTTGTGCTTATCCGGTATCTATGAGAATCGGCCAACATCTATTTTTCATACCCCTAGGGTAGGGTAGGGTAGGGTAGGGTAGGGTAGGGTAGGGTAGGGTAGGTAGGGTAGGGTAGGGTAGGTAGGGTAGGGTAGGTAGGGTAGGGTAGGGTAGGTAGGGTAGGGTAGGTAGGGTAGGGTAGGGTAGGGTAGGGTAGGTAGGGTAGGGTAGGGTAGGGTAGGGAGGGTAGGTAGGGTAGGGAGGGTAGGTAGGGTAGGGTAGGGTAGGGTAGGTAGGGTAGGTAGGGTAGGTAGGGTAGGTAGGGTAGGTAGGGTAGGTAGGGTAGGGTAGGTAGTGTAGGTAGGTAAGTAGCCAATTGACGGGAGCGAAGCACCGGGGGTCAGCTAGTTTTACAATAAATTTTAACTCAACTAGGGACTGACACAGTGACAGGATTAACACGCGTTCACACAGCACTCAATGCGGTTGCACTGATTGGCACTGATTCATAAAATCACCGACGCAAAGGGAATGAAGTTTCGAATAAATTCATTCCTTACTTTAAGATCGATTTATGTACATCCCACTGCCCTCATTAATTAAATTATGCTGCGAAATTTTAAAATCCGTAAACGGCTAGAGACTGATGATGAGAGTCGTGGACACTAGTTTGACTTAAAGAAACATAATTTTGTTTCTTCTTAATTATAACACATTGTTGTAATTAGGTTTAAATACTATAATATAGAATAGTGGAAAAGAAAATTAAAGAATAAACTTCAAGTTTTTTGAAATTTGGTTGCCCAAATACAAAATTTGATGCATGGACATGGCGGGGGACTGACATTATGAGGTCAATAGTAAGGATTTAAAAAGTTCAATATATTATTATTTTATAATATATAATAAATTGTGGGTGTAAATAAAACACATATTTATCTATTATTACATATTTCAATAATAAAATAAAACTGAATTATACCATTGAAAAGTGCTGCGAACATGAAATTGCCCGATTTTTGTAGAAACATCCATTTACAAGACTTGTGAATGGAAGCATTGGGAGGGGACGCCCTAGAAAGACGTACATAGACCTTATTGGAGATGTTCTTCAGAAAGGCCAGGTGCACAATACTCATAACCAGCATGTTTGTATGACTAGATGTATGAATGTGAGTGTAGCAAAAAAAGTAAAGATCGTAGGAGTTGGCGTTCTGTAGTTTCTGTCTACCCCCATGGGAAAAACTCGTAAGTTTATGTATGTATATATGTAATAATTATAATATTATAAAGAGCAAAGATTTGATTGCTTCTAACTTTGTTTGTTTGTAATGGACTAACTCAATGACTGATTAACCAATTTAAAAATTCTTTCTACTCTGGAATTATGTTACTTACATGGATAGTAACATTATTTCAGAGTGACATGGGCTATTTTTTATATATATAATCCTGTGGGTCCTAATTAGTGAATAAAAGAGATTTTAAAATCAGAGAGGTTTCAAACACTAAGTACTTTCTTTATTAACCTAACTTAAAATCTCTACCTATTTCAGAAATTACCATCACAGTAGAAGGACAATGGAATATTTTTGTAAAAACTCCCATTTATTTAGGTCCACTTATATCAATGAAAGTTTAAATCAAACAAGATGCCAGTAGAAGAATCACAAATTTCAGGTATAGGATTAGGTCAATGAAAGAGATACCCTTGGCTTAAAACAATTTTTACAACAACTGCACCAACCAATATTGGTAACAAAACTAGGTACAATAAAAATCTTAGATGGTGACAGAGATAAGTGTTAATGCCTAACAAAAGATTTAATAACAAAACCTGACATCAAGCTTTTCAAAACTGGATTTACTTTTGCCTTTTTCCAATTTCATTTTAAACAAGAAACAAGTTATAAATATACTTTACTTCAAAAGTGAATTGTTTGATACCTATTAAAGTGTACAACAGGAATCAAGATCGACATGGCAGTTGTTTATCCCCTGATTTAAAACAGAAACTACTGGTACAGTGTGCCAACAACTTTTTTTTTCAATTCTATAGTAAATCATAACAGAATTTTAATAGTTTTCACTGTTCCATGATGATAGATTTATTAAGCAGAGAAGATTATTCTCTAGAAAATCTGTCGGCAAATATTTAAATGCAAATAAATATTTAAATGCAAGATAACTCACCTTCAGCTCTCCTGAAGAAACCATCCTGCCTCTCTTTGAGCACTAACACTCCTTCTCGATCGAAATTCTGAGACGTCTGAGATGCTAGTGCAGCCAATTCTTGTTTATTATATCTCATATTTACGAAATTAGTACAAAAATATCATTCTAAACGTATTTTTAGGGTGTTGTTTTTCAAATCACTAACAATGCAAAGCGAATACAGGTTTCTACTTATATTCCTTAAAGGTCACAAGTGAAGGCCCTAGCGCCAGCTGATGTTCGGGAAGAATATATTTTACGGGTAATTTTACGGCATGTTGTTAATAATTAGAACATTTTTGTCAATACGGTCAAGTTACTGCAATTTTTTGTCTCCTGAATTGACAATTTGACTTTACACTTACATACAGATTGACAAAAAATGTTCCCAGCTAAAGAAAAACTTGTAACCACATTTTTTGTACTGGTACGTTTATCTCAGTTTTCGTCCTATAGCAGCAAAAATGAAAATCTAATTTAATATAATTGATCAAAGTGGTTCATTGTAGTTTAATAGGATCAAAATTTTATTATAATGTAGAATCGGTAGTCACCGGCGACTCACTGGCGATTTTAAAATATTTTTAAAATAGTGTGTATTGTGGTCGTTGTGGATGTAGCAATAGGAAACCTTACCCGTAGCTGAACCTATAGATGGCGCCACTTTATCAAAGTGTAAATATCGTAAGCTGTCCAGTGGCTGACTAAGCCCGAGTTTCTCACCTCTAAACTATCGCAGAATTAATGTGACAAATTGTCAAGCACGCGTTATCTGCTGTAATTGTTTCAATGAATTTTCAACAGCCAATCACTAGACTAGACAAACACACAAAAATGTTAATGTGCTTGACAATTTGTCACATTAATTCTGCGATAATTTAGCGTTGAGAAACTCGGCCTAAGGCCCAGTTTTTTTGTCAGTAGTTAACCAATGGTTCAATATGTGGTCATTAAATATGAAATTTGCGTTTTGTAAGTGAGGAACATAAAGACGTTTTTTTTTTTCAATATAATATATTTATTTAATCAAAGTATGTACCATTGCTATTTATGCAGTTTTGCCATCTCATAGGTAGTTCATTGATCCCTTTACTAAAAAAAACCATTCGGACGGGAATCAATAAAATCTTTGAAGGCGCTTTGGACTGCCCCATCGGAGTTGATTTTTTCCCTTGCAAGAAGTTATCCAAATTTCGAAAAAAATGGTAATCTGTTGGAGCAAGGTCCGGAGAATACGGTGGATGTCTTAGACATTCCAATTGAAGCTCCTCTAATTTGGTAGCCGTCTGTTGTACAGTGTGTGGTCTAGCGTTGCCTTGAAGCAGCAGTGGCCTAGAGCGATTGTCCAGCCTCGGCTGTTTAGCATCTAACTTTTCCATCATGGTTTGCAGTTGCTGACAATGGACATCCGCCGTAATCGTCTGGCCTGATTTAAGAAAGCTGTAGTAAACGACACCGGCACTAGTCCACCAAAAGCTCACAAGTAATTTGTTTTGAGTCAATTTTCACTTGGGGCAGGATTTGGCTGGTTCGCGAGGGTTCAGCCATTGCGATGAGCGTTTCCGATTATTGTACAGGATCCACTTTTCATCATAGGTGATTCGATTTAAAATCCCTTGATTATTGTGCTGGTTGAGTAATGTAATGTAGCAGTCGACGCGCCTTTTTCGGTTTGCTGCACTCAATTCATGAGGTACCCACCTTTCAAGCTTTTTCACCTTCCCAATTTGCTTCAAGTGGATTAAAACAGTTTTACCACTAACACTGCAGCCTGCAACTAACTCGGACGTGGTTTGCGATGGATCCGCTTCCACAATAGCCTTCAATTCTTCATTATCAAATTTGGTCTCCGGCCATCCACGGGGCTTGTTCTGCAGGTTTAAATTTCCAGAACGAAAACGTTGGAACCAAAAACGCACTGTGTTTTCTTTATCGACACCGTCACCATACACATCATTAATCCTTTGAGCCGTTTCTGTAACACTGGTGCCACGATGGAACTCGTACTCGTAAATAACGCGATATTTCAAGTTTTCTATTTTGTAAACTGACTGGCGCAAAGAACAAACCAAAAGAGGATAAAACAAATGATTTACGGTTTTCCAAACACAAAAGCTTGAGTAAATAGCTGTATAAATTTAAAATTGGAATTCCAAACCAATGAGGAGATATATATGATCAAAGTGGCCTTTACGACAAAACGCCAATTTCATAGATAAGGACCTAATACTAACCAGTGGTTTAAAGTTTCGGTAAAATGCCCTTTTTCATCAATTGTTAGCCTCACAAAAACTGGTAGACAGGTACCTAAGTGGTCCCTCACTTAAAAAAATCCCTCTACATAAACTACACCTACAGCCCTGGCAAATCTACGGAAAGAGATCTGTGTCGGGACTTTCTTCGACATAGAGGGAGCCTTCGACAAGACATTTGAGTCCATACGCATTACTGCAAACGAAAATAGCATCAATGACACCATATGCAACTGGATTGACTATATGCTGAGAAGCAGAATAATCAGATAGGAACTAATGGGAGACAGATTTAGCGCAAAAACAATAATAGGATGTCCGCAAGGTGGAGTGCTCTGTGGTGAGTGGCTTTTGGACAGCTACCTCGATGGTAGGAAGGTCAAGGTTCGGTATGCCGGTGAGGAATGCACTCGAGAGACTAGCAAGGGCTGCGTTCAGGGGTCGATCGGAGGGCCAATCCTGTGGAACCTCGTTCTCGACCCACTACTGCAGGACCTAGAGCAGCGTGGACTTTTCGCGCAGGCGTTCGCGGATGACATCGTCTTGGTCGTGGATGGGGACACGGCGACTGAAGTCTCGAGATCTGCCAATGCAGCCCTCGCCCATGTTCATGATTGGGGCGTCCGAAATAAGCTGAGGTTTGCACCGCACAAAACCTGTGCGATGACCATAACCAACAAGCTTAAGTACGACACTCCAATACTGAGCATGGCCGGGGTCGACATCGGTATGGTCAAGAAAATGAAGTTGCTGGGTCTAACCATAGACGAAAAGCTCACTTTTAATGAGCATGCCGCGAACGTCTGCAAGAGGGCAGCTGACATATACAAGCAGCTGTCCCGAGCCGCAAAGGCGAGTTGGGGACTGAACACACAGGTCATTCACACAATATACACAGCAACGATTGAGCCCATAGTTACATACGCAGCCGCCGCCTGGGCACCCGCTGCGAAAAAGTTGGGGATACGGAAGAGGTTAGGCTCGGTTCAACGAGGATTCGCTCAGAAGCTCTGCAAATCTTACCGCACTGTCTCATTGAACTCGGCACTGGCATTGTCCGGGATACTACCTCTAGACCTGCGCATACAGGAGGCAGCCGCCCTGTATGAAGCGAGGAGAGGGTCATCCCGGTTTCTGCCAGGAGACAGGGAGATCGAGAGTGCGGTGAGGTTTGCGGAAGCTCCTCATCCGGCTACGCAAATGCCCCTGGAATTCATATGCCTGGCAGACCAAGAGTTACTAGACAGTAACAATGTGCAGACGGTGCGAATATTCACCGACGGCAGCAAGATTGAGGGAAAGGTCGGAGCCGCATTATCCATTTGGGATAATGTAGGCGAAGTCCGGAACCTCAAGCTTAGCCTTGCCGCGTACTGCACAGTCTACCAGGCGGAACTCCTGGCCATTTGCAAGGCCACTGAAGTGATCCTCAAGCGGCAAGAGGCGAGCTATGGTTTGTACAGCGACTCAATGTCCGCATTGCAGACGCTTGCAAACCATGGCTCTCTCCATCCCCTAGCGGTTCGCGCGCGCGCCAGCCTGGTTCACGCCCTGGGCCAGAGCAAAGCTGTGACTTTGTTCTGGATCAAGGCCCACGCGGGCCTGCCGGGGAATGAGCGAGCGGACGAGTTGGCTAAGGAGGCAGCATTGTCGTTACGGAGGAGGCCGGACTACGACCAATGTCCGGTATCATTTATCAAGCGACTGATCCGTTTGGAATCGCTTGATGAATGGAATCGAAGATATGTGTCGGGCGAGACCGCTTCCGTGACGAAAATGTTTCTTCCGGATGCGATAGCTGCCTTCCGTATTGTACAACAGGTGCGGCCCGAAGGCGTCCTCACGCAAGTTTTGACGGGGCACGGTGGGTTCTCTGAATACTTGAATCGCTTCAAGTGTAAGGAGAGTCCATCGTGCGTCTGCGATCCAGGCGTGGCAGAGACTGTCCAGCACATACTTGTAGAGTGCCCGTTATTTATCAGGGAACGCTACCGACTAGAATGTGAGCTGGACAGGAAAATAACGAGGGAGAGCCTGCATGGGCTCATGAACAAGAAATTTAGGGAAAAGTTCTTAATCTACTGTATTAGAGTAGCCACTGCGGTTATACATCGAAATAAAACCTGAAGCGCACTGTGCTTCATTAATATTTTGTGTGATATTTAAATGCAAGCACAGAATGCAGCCAGGACATGTATAGCCGACAGTATTTTGAGTAGTACCTAAGTTTGTAAGTTGTGTAATTATTGTGATATTTTTGACTGACTGCACTTTTTTGTTTTCATATCCCTAATTGCTATATACCTGTTTCTCTGTGATACTAGCATTTTTTGCACAATCTATTGATAAGTAGCACTTTTTGCACAACCATATTTTTTAAATAGCATATCTTGTAAATTGTGATAAAAATATTTTGTAAGATTTTTATTTCTGAGATGAACAGACTCATGTATACTTTTGTATTTTTTTTTAATTTATTTCTGTGATGAAAAATAAAAACATGCCCGTAGTTAGTAAAATGAACCCACACAGAATACATGAGGATGAATGCAAGATGAACTATGGTATGAAGGATAAAAGTGCGAGAGGCATGTATGAGGAATAGTATGAATGTGTTTGCAATAAATAGGCACCAATTATGTTGGTGGGGATTAGTATTAAGATAAAAAAAAAAAAAAAAAAAAAAAAAAAGAGTGGTGGAGTGTAGCTTGGTAGTAGACTAGCTACTTACCAAACATTGAGTTAACCGGACCATTCTATACAGTAGGCTCAGATGACATAGCTATAATGGTTAATAGTAAATTCCCAAACATAGTCTCTGGATTATTACAACAGGCATTGAGGATGACAGAGGAATGTTGCACAAAGAACCACCTCTCTATCAATCCAAGCCAAGCAGTCATTATTCTATTCACGAGGAAGAGAAAACTAGGTAACCTAGTAGAACTCTCCCTCAATGGAATAAAGCTGCCCTGGTCCACCGAAGTTAAATATCTGGGTGCAATGCTTGGAAAACTCATGTGGAAAATATTACGACAAAGGCTCTACGAGTGTTCGGCATGTGTCTTTCCACCTACGGTAAAACTTGGGGGTTACAGCCCAAAGTGATACGATGGCTGTACCGGGTGGTAATACCTATTATCACATACGGCGGCATGGTGTGATGGCCAAGAACCAAACTTGCCTCGTGCAAAGCGCCACACACCAGGTTAAAAATTACAGTGTGTCTCGGAATCACGGGTGCTTTCAGGATAACACCTACGGCAGCGATTGAGAGATACCTCAATATCCCTCCTCTGCATATGATGGTTGAATTTAAGGCAAGGAAGATTACATCGTCGTGCTGTTGCTGGACTATGGGATGCCTCTAAGCCAAAGAGTAATCATACAAAGATCGATGGAAATGAAGACCTGGATCGGGTAACAAGCATGACATCCGATAAAATGCAAACTATGTTTGTAGTTAAAAGGTCTTTCAAGGTCCAAATCCCAACAAAAGATGATTGGACGATGGGACTCGATCCAACAGAACACGATAGTCGATAGTAGGCGTATATTGATGGATACAAAATGGAATCAGGTACAGGTGCGGAAATATACGCAAAAGGTTACAAATATATCAAAAGCATAGAGAAGATGGCAACTGTATTCCATGCAGAAACATATGCCATAATAACCTTTGCTCAAGAGAATATAGATACGGGAACCAGAGGTAAATCCATATATATTCTTAGTGACAGTCAGGCTGCAATTAAAGCCATGGTATCCTACAAAGTGGACTCCAGACTTATTCTGGATGCTATCCAAACCTTACACAGGCTTGGGAAGCATAACAGGGTAAGACTGATGTGGGTCCCTGGGCACAAAGGAATTCATGGTAACGAAGTGGCTGATGAACTGGCAAGAAAGGGCTCAGCAAATGATTTTGTGGGTCGAGAACCATGTGTAAGCATTTCGACTTGTCTCGTAAAAACCAGATTTAAGGAGTTTGCAGATCACAGACAACGAACACACTGGCTGTCTAATACCGGCCTGCAACACTCCAATAAATTCTGGACTCTACGTTCAAAGCACCGGAATGCATTTGTAATATGAGTAGAGGGCAAATCCGCTACCTGCTTGAGGCCTTTACTGGGCACTTTGGAACCAACGACATGCTCATGAAGATGGGTCTAACCGCGACACCCATGTGCAGGTTGTGTGGGAAACATACGGAACGCATGCAGTACCTTCTGTGCACAAGCGACGCACTGGCTGGTAAGCGAATGAGTCTCCTAGGGGTTAGATATCCAAAACCAAGAGACTATAGGCTCATATCTCCTAGTCTCATTGTAAAACTCATGAAAAGAGATTTTATATTTTTTTTTTTATTGTAAGAAAAATAAACTATCTTCTGCCCGTAGCTTTGCCAGAGTAAAAAGTGTTTTACTATCCCAAGGGATCACACTACCGACATGAAATTTTTTTTATGTCCTTTATAGAATCTTAAACTATCTCCATACCAAATTTCATCTAAATCGGTTCAGCCTTTAACACTTATGTTATTATAAGTATAAATGATGCCATTTTGTACTTTCTTTTGGCTGCCAAATTTTTATCTACGATTCTTGCTTGCTTGATGCGGTCACAGCAATCGGTCTGTGGGACCGACGCGACGCGAGTATAGAAGTCACAGTACGATTTTCTGTGATTTTGTACTGAAATTAAAATGTTATGTATGAATATTATTAGGCTTCTTCATGATAATTATATTTAAGTTTCAAAACTTTGTACTAAAGAAGAAATAAATATTTTTGGGTGCCTTTTTTTAAACTCTAACGAAAATAATGCTATTTTTCCAATCAAATCAGGATATTAATTAGTTTGAAAAACGGATTACATGATATGTTTTCTTGAAAAATATAAAATTGCGGTCAAACTTTCGGTTTGTGAGATCGTGCGCGAGCATATGTGCTACAAAATTTGGCGCGAGTGTTAAACCCCTTCTACACAGTCGGATGGTTGTTCCGATCAAGGTGCCCTTGATTAGTGTGGTTATTTCGACTGTGTAGAAGGGGTATTAACGCACAATCGCGCATCTATTTTTTTAAATGTCGCTACTCGCTAGCAACAATCGCTGGCGACTAAAGTTACTGCGTGTGGGCAGCTCATTATTTTCTGTTTATTTTAATTCATATTTTGTAAGATGTGAATCTGTTCATAATGAATAATATTAGAACTAAGTCTGCCCTCATTTAGCTTTAATACCATTAGTAGTGACCATATTTTATAGCAAGCTTTAACTTTACAAATCTATTCCTGTCAAGTGAATGGGATCTTGGAGTGTCACGTGACTTTTCCGTCATAGACAAATTGTCTTTTACACTTCCACGCTCGCTTCCACGCCCGGCGGCAGCTTGTGTCCTCAGAAAATTTTCTTATATAAATATATATTTTATAATTTAACGAAAGTTACTTCAAGATGGATACTAGAAAGCTTACGGAAATATTACGTGGAACCATCGATGTGAATCAGAGGCAGGCGGCTGAAGAACAGCTTGCACAGGTGAGTGATAAATTCGCATCCATCAACCACATGCTCGGGAATTTTATAATGCGACCAAATTGCATAGCTCGAATAAGGTTATGTGGATCTATTGTGTGAGAGGTATTCTCTATTTAGCCGACTAATGGCATGCCGCGCTGGTATGGCAGGCAGCACCATGTTTTAACTGAACTCTTGCATTATTTTGTTTTATTTGTTGAAAATTCTCGGCATGTGTTATTATAGGTCAATCTTTATCTGGACAACATATTTGGACGCATTTTAAGTAAATGCGGTTGATTTACTACGATAAAAAGTTCTAACCAAACTTGATCAGCTCGTGTAAAGTCATTAGTTACTATAAATAGATCCCTTACAATTGAAATTTTCGTCGGTTTTGGCGTGTTTTGCTCGCTGCTTTCAGAATCTGTAATGAACAAGCTTCTTTTCTGAGGGTAAAGGAGATTAAAATATTTGAAACTTTATTGAACTGTCTGTTGCTCAGTCCAATGATTCAAGGACATGCCAAGTTTGGAATAGTTTTCCCGCTTTAATTACAGAATAATGCAAGATTTAGTATAAGAACACTTGCTTTACACAAAGCAAGTACCAGGTACCCGAAAACTGACAACAATAGAGACCTTTTTTTCATTATTAACTCAGGATGTGCACTGCTTACTAGCACTTCTTGAAGGAGACTAATAATTAAAAAAAATACTTGATACTAACCCATGAGTTCATACAATTTGCAAAATATTCTAAAGGCTTTTTAGGAATGGCACTCAAGATCTAAAACGAAGAGCTCACAGCACAAACAATTCCAAAAAGGCCCACCTTATTGAATGTGTATACACAATAAACATTGAATAAGCATGTAGCTCACAAACTATCATTAAAAAGCTGTTTTTATTGTCATTATTAACATACATATTTGCTCTTAGGTAGTTGTAACAGGAACTTTACATTCATTTGTAATACCAAGTTTAATTGAAGTTGTTATAAAAGGTTTTGAAAGTAACGAGAGGCAATAATAACAATATTTGTACAAATACGTATAATTCATCCAATACGAATACAGAAGAAATATGATACATATGAATACAACAGAAGTATGCGAGCATTGCAATAAGATCTCTATTGTACACACATTGTTTCCAGTAGTTAGATGCAACGGCATACAATAAAATGTATCTTGTATTGTATTGAATCTAACACCAGTGTGCATTTACATCAGGACTGAAAATTTTCTGTTCAGATTTAAAATTCTGGTATTGAAGATTATCTGTAGACAGTCAAAATGTTGCTTTCAATTTTTTTATTGTAAATGAAGCACAACATAGAGAGAAATGGTAGGAATGGAGAAAACTATTTGCCCAGAAGTGGGACAATTAGGTTAGTGAAAATAAATTTTAGCCAAGTCCCATTCTGATAAAAATTTAATTTTTAATTCACTCCAAAACCTTTCTGCCCCTACGGCTATCTGTTGTGCGAGCAGTGCGCCCTGCCCACTGCCACTTAAATTTGGCAATTCTTTGGGCTATGTCGGTAGCCCTGGTTCTCTTGCGGATCTCTACATTTCTGATTTAATCGTGTAAATCAAATTCTTTCTTTGGATTATCAGCCGCTGCTGCTGCAGAGTTCAAAATAATTTTCATAGGCCTGAGTTATGAAGAATATTGTATGCCTATAAAAAAAGTTGAAACATACTTTTTGTTATCTTGTAATGAGTAAGTAGAATGATTGGCAGGCATGAGTTATTTCTCTTTGGGAACATTTGTATGAATAGTAAAGTACCTCACTACAAATTATGTAAATCAGACGCACTGGGTGCCAGTGCCTTTGACAGCTTACAAATTATAAAAATATGGCACTGTTATTTAAAAAAGTATAGTTCCACTGGTACATCCTTATTTTGGCCAATATTACAATGTTGTATGTTATTTCTATCCTCACATTTAGCTGACAATATAAATTCATAAAAATATGCAAACATCATAATTCATTGTAAAGTGCCATCATTGTAATTATATAATGTTGGGTCTCTTGAGTCTGCTGACAAAATGTAGTATGGAATAAGCGGCAAATTTGTTGTGCTGTCTCTCTAGTTTGGATTTCTGCCATGGTTGTAGATACTCAAAAAAATTTGACATTTCAGATTCATAAAATCATTGGCTTTGCACCATCGCTGCTGCAAGTGGTTATGCTAAATGATGTTCCCATACCAGTGCGACAAGCGGGTGCAGTGTACCTCAAGAACCTTGTCACTTCCGGATGGCAGGAGAAGGAGCCTGAAGAGGGTGAGCCCCTCCCTTTCAGCATTCATGAACAAGACCGAGCCATGATCAGAGACATCATTGTAGATGCTGTTGTGCAAGCACCTGATATAATAAGAGTACAGCTGTGTGTCTGTTTGAAGACCATCATTAAACATGACTTCCCAACACGCTGGACACAAATCGTGGATAAGATCCACATATACCTTCAAAACCCCGAACCTAATAGCTGGATGGGTGCTCTACTGTGTCTGTACCAGCTGATAAAGAACTATGAGTACCATATTGCTGAGAAGAGAGTGCCATTAATAGAAGCAATGAACCTGCTTCTTCCAATGATGTACAATTTGATTGTGAACCTCCACGCTGATCCTTCTGCAGAATCTGTTCTGATTCAAAAGCAAATTTTGAAGTGTTTCTATGGCCTCATTAAGGTAATAATCAAATATTTTTACTTAGGATACTTGTGTTATAACATATAATGAATTATTTACAGGAAGTTTAAACATAATATCTTTTTCAGTACATTTTGCCGCTAGACCTGATTACGAAGGATCTTTTCACGAAGTGGATGGAGGTGCTGCGCAGAGTGATGGAAGCACCTGTGCCTGAAACCACTCTGCAAGTGGACGAAGACGAACGTATGGAGCTGCCATGGTGGAAGTGCAAGAAGTGGGCAGTCCACACCTTGTACAGACTTTTTGAGCGGTAAGTTAACTTTATTTATCTATTACTTATCGGCCCCTATATTAGCGTTTTGTTTCCTTGTATGTGTTAGTTCTCTGTGGCTGACAAATATGTTCCACAAAAGAAATTAATAAAATTTACGGCTCGGTTGGCACAGTGGCTAAGCAATTGGCTGCTGCGCTGTTTGTGGTGAGTCCGATTTCCGAGCGGAACTTTATATTTGTATTACCTACCTTAGTGCGGGTTTTTAATCCGCTCAATCACGTTAACGTAAACGTCAATTTCTATTGAAACTGGTTACGCGCCGTATTGTGACGGTATTTGCGTACATTTAGACATAGAGACATATTGTTTACGTTATCAAGAGTGAGTACGTTAAAAAACTCGGCATAAGCACACAGATAGTTGTTCTGGGTCTGGTAAGCCAGTTCAAATGTTTGTAAATGCACCACGGCATCGGAATCATTCCAAGAGTGGAAAAAAATATTTTAATAAATAAAAATTCCAAAATTAAAATAGTCTATGTCTAGACATTCATCTGTATTTCAAAGGTTTCAACTTAATATCTCATAACATGTTCCAATAATATCTCTTTGAATAGTAAAATTAAATAGAACAACTTAATATCTAAAGAACTTCTAAAGAACTTCTCTTTCAATAACATTATTAAATATTATTTAAATATCTTCTATGAAAGTAAGCTCCATTGATGAAATCGAACCATGCCAAGTTACGTTCCGGTTACTGTAATTGACTTGTCTGTTTACATTTCTATAAAAAAATAAACTGACTTTATTGACTTAAATAGAAAAACACTAAAAAAATTCAAAATTATCATTATTAAAATCTTTGCTTCCTCCTCCAGATTTTATCGTTTTGCGACACCGTCGATTTTTTTTTGTGAATATGTATTTGTTTTTATGTTTTGATACACCAGAAAGTTCAATAGTAAGGTACCTACCTAAAGGATTGACAAAACATCCATAGTAACTCAATTAACTCATTCGTGCTATTGTCACTAAGGAGTTTGGTTGTATTGTCCATATCTTGAAAACTGCTGAACCGATTTTGCACTATTCCCTAAGTTGGGAGATACTTAATCCAATATAATGATCACGATCCGATCACTAGTTTCGGAGTATTGCGTGGACAAATATACATACATACAAACCTCTTATATTTGGCGCTCATTTTAAGAAGCCTACAATGAGTAAAATATTATGTGAATATTGTGCAATTCCAACAATCTCACTAATACTTTATATTATAAATGCGAAAGTGCGAATGTGTATATTATTTTTAAATTTGTTACTCAATTATGTCAAAATGGCTGAACGGATTTGGTTGAAATTTGGCACAGATATAGATTATAGTCCGGATTAGCATATAAGCTATGTCAACACTACGGCTTTTCATCCCGGTATAATGTTCCTTTGGGATAAAAAAAAACACTATTCACGCGTTTAAAGCCGCTGGTAGAAGATAGTATTATATACAAACGTATTTATCGAATAAACCTTTTCTTTAAGTCGGTATTGAAATACGAATAGTATGTTACAAGCAATAGATAACAGGGGTAATAAATTGCAGTTCTAATAAGGATGTGCATGGTCAGGATCTGCAGTAGCTCAAACAGGCACAGTGCTGCCAACTCTTCTAAGCAAAAACGCGCTGTTAGCTCTTTAAAAAAGCGCTAAATGGTCGCTTTATTCGGCGCCAAATTTAAACATTATTTTGTTTATAGTTATAAGGGTACATCCATTTTTGTTATTATCGTCTCACTGCACAACTCGTAAAACTGACTCAGAATAACTACGGAAAGTACGGAATTACCGTGGAACAATAGAACGTGAAACGAAGATAGCTACAAATTACAAAATGATTACCGAGGAATCAGTGCGGCCAACTCATAGACTAAGATACCAACAGAATCATAGCAGCATTTAATTGTAGTTAGTTAGTTTTTAAAATATTAATGATTCTATCCTTGTTATGCACATCACAGAATAAATATTAGTAGATATGCTTAGCATAATAAAATTTAAAAAAGCGCAAAATTTTAGCGCTAGGCGCTAGAACGCGCTATTGAACAAAAAAAGCGCTAGATCTGACGCTGAAAGCGCTAAATCGGCAGCACTGCACAGGCGCGAGCGTTGCCAGCTATACTCGATTGAGTACTATTCATCTCCCCAGATAAACAGGAAACGAGATCATCTGCATTGACTGACACTGACAGTTAGTGTATTAGTTAAGTTGAACTTCTTTGAGAGTTGATTGTGGGTGCTTTAGCGACCTAGCTGATGGCTCGACGCGATTCGATTTACATCATTACCGATAAGCGGTTTTTACTTAGTGCAATTGCAAGTACAATGCAATGCAATGTAATTCGACCGATTTGCACTTGGAACTTTTCTTAGAAACTACATGCCTACATCGCCTATCGTGGCTCCAGGAAATCGGCATTCCTAAGTTACTGCAACTAAGCTACTTTAATAAACTAAATAACAATTTTATTAAACTAAAATTCTAAACTAATATTATAAATATTAGATGATGCGCAAAGCACGGATCGGTGCTGTTTTTGTATGAGATTTATTACTGCTCCTGCTCTGGGGACAACCTAGAAAGACATACATAGACCTTATAGGTGATGTTCTTCAGAAAGCCTAGGTGCGCTGTACTCATAACCGGCGTGTGTGTATGACTAGATGTATGAATGTGAGTGAAGCTAAAGAAGTATGTAAGGATCGTAGCAGGTGGCGTTCTGTAGTTTCTGCCACCCCCATGGGACAAAAGGCGTGAGTTTATGTATGTATGTATATATTTATTACTGCGCAGCCATTGTAGCTAACTTCAGGGAGGCCAAGAAGTTTGGCCAGAGCTATATGTTGGTAATAGGGTACTTTTACCCCTAATTATATACAGGTCGACCGTTAATAATATATACATTAGGTCAACTGAGCGGTTATAACATAGCACAATATTATGTTTCATCTTATGCATCAAAACGCAGCCTTAGAATGCAAATGACCTATTTCTAAATTTAGCTATGAACTGACATTAAAAAGCCTTCTTTAAAACCCAGTTTTAAAAAGAGCCCGAATTATGAATAAGAAAGGGGCAGCCAATACATATTGGTTACTTTAGCACAAAGCAGTACAGTCAATACTATACTTTTAACCCGACTGCCGAAGGAGGCAGTCTATCTATGTATGTATGTATGTTTGTTCCTATGTGGCGTTCTAGAGAGCAAACGCGTTGGCCGATTTTGATGATTCTTACGTCAATCGCTTCGTCTTAACCCTGCGAGTGTCACTGGCTACATTAAAATTGGAAAATAGTAATATGGCGGATTTTGGGCGCCATATTGTGGGGCCCTAATCTTTTTTTCTTCCTAACCCATCGTGTGGGGTATCAAAATAAAGGGTGTTAAAGGTGATTACAAAAATACATAACACTTATATGTTTAAATGTACGTAATTCTAAAAAAAAATAACTAAAAAGTAGTAAATAAAAAAAAAAAAATAACAAAAACTCGACCGCTTAAGAAGCGAACTAAAAAGACGTAAACAAGAAGAAAATCATGCTGTGCAGTCGGTGGATACATTCACGAGCTGGCTGACCAAAACCAGATGTATCCTCCGACTGCAAATCATGATTTGATTTTATTTTTTAAACGTTTGCTCATTGCCCACAAATTGCATTTTTTGATTAAGGTCACTTTAATTCTAAGAGTGCGGCAATATCACCAATATTACGTTCCACACCACTAATATAGTGTGAAATAGAAAGGGATAGGTAGTTTAAACTGCCATGAATATTTTATTAGTGAGCACCTATGCATTTCCTACGTCCTTAGTAAATCTGACCTTGACATAGACAGAAATCGATAGATATTATCGATTCCACCGTAGGAAACAAATAGTAGTTATTTGATAAATGTTTTTACACTAACTAATAACCCAGAACCACAACTTAAACAATGCTGGCAATTAAAAAGTTTTGTGGTTTTCATAAGCCTGTTTATCATACTATTGAATTATTCTTTAGTAATATATTCCGCATAATTGCTTTCATGACCATAACCTTCGAAAACAGATGGTTTGTTTAAGTATTAAGTATTATCTTGCCAATGTTGGTAAAATCATGGTACATATTTTTAAATCGTGATTAAACACAAATCTTGACATTTGGAATTCAAAAGTTAACTATATTGAAAATACTTTTTCCAACAATAACATTAGGCCTAAATTGATGATGAATGGTGCAGAAAGGCTGGATCTATTGCGCTTCATTTTTTTTTGTAATGTTCGCTTTGTTGGTTTAAAAGAAAAAAATATAGGGAAATTTAAAAAACTTTACCCTAACCCAAATGGGTCTGGGTAAGATTAATCTCAACTTTGTACAGTAGACAAGATTTAAAACTGACCCGTTTAGAAATATTGGGCTATGGGTTTGGTAGGTTTAGTGGATCGATTGCTTAAAACTATAGGAGGACTACTGGCCCCTGCCTGACCACTATTGAACTACACGGCTATAAAATGGCAGGGGGTGACTGAATTAAAGGGGTCGCGAGCAGTTTGGTGACGTAGCGCGAAGGGGGCAACATATCCGGAGGTGCTTGAGTAGTGGAGAGGTATACCGCGGCTATCAGGGCAATTCCGGAGGTACGGTCAAGATCCCTACCATCATCTTACTGGGTTAAATTCCTTCCTCCGAGCGCCTTTGCTCTTGCGAATCTCCACTCAAGCCAGCCAATTAAGGCAAGAGAGAGGTGGGAGCTCCGGTCTCCGTCAGTTTTCACTTCTTCCGGCCAATAAAGGCAAGCCAGAGATGGGGAACAAGGCTTCTCCCTGGAGATCAGGTCCGTGGGCCGCTACAAAGCTGCCCTGTGGATTGTATCTCTCTTAGTTTGGCCTCTCACCCTAGGCATGTAGCGGCAAAGCTGAATTTACCGCCACAAACCTAGGGATCATTGAAGCGCGCAAGCTCCACCACGACGTCAACGTTGAGATACTGCGGTGGGGTTATTATATTATATTACATATCGTGTCCAAATTAAAGCAGGAACCACACTTACGTGGCGTGGCGTGGCGCGAGATCCACCAATCAATTGACAGTTCCAGCCTACATTATAATGCAACGTGTTTTGTAGCCAATCAACTGAAGGCGCCACGCCACGTAAGTGTGGTTCCGCCTTAAAACCTCCGTGTCAGATAAGCTTGCTGCACGATAATGAAAAAATATTTTATGACGATACCAAAATGTCAAGTATGAAATGGCATCAAAGGTCTAAAAATCGTAAGGCGCATAAATTTACTTCTGCTAACAATGTCCGAACAATGAATAAAACTGAGAAATCATAAAAATGCTCAGGAGCAAGGCCGTGGCATACGGGAAATCTCGCGAGGATTAAATGTTTCACGAAACACCGTGAGAACATGGATAAGACGGCACCATGAAGAAGGCAGCCTTGAAGATAGACGGCGATATAATCATGGTGTTCGTCGAATATCGTACGCGCAAGGAACGGAGTTGCTACGACACTACGATGAACATCTTTTTACTGTCACCCGATATTTTGCGGCACGTTTTGATGTAACTTTACAAACAAAACGGGACAATTTACACAGCACTGGATTGCATTTTCGATACCATGATAAGAGAGATAGCCCTAACGGAAACCCTTACACAAGCAGGATTAAATTTTGCTCGTCAATATAAAGTTAGGACCTTGAATGGAGTAACGTGGTATTTTTAGACGAGAAATGTTTTAAGTCTTCAGAGCTTGGTCGCATAACTTTGTGGCGCTATAATAACGCGTGTTTTGATTTGCGATTCGGGTGAATTTCTGCAAATATGTAGTAATGGATGGGAGCCGGAGGTGTAGGCGAGCTCGTCCAGATTTCTCCTCGCGCGAATGCAAGCACCTATGACAGTTAATAGAAGAAAACATGACACATACGGGTATTTGATACTAAAAAATGGGCAATTTTTTGTTTTCAGTTTTCTTTTAGACCATATTATTATTTCGTAGAATAGTATAATACGTAATGGCGGCCCGGCCATCTCAATGCGCCAGAGTTAGCGTTTGATCAGTAGCGTCAGTCGGCACATAACTATTGTTTAAGTTGCACGTGCTGTTCTCGGCGCATTAAAAAAATGAGGCTTTATACGGTGATATAACAAAGTAATTAAGGGTTATTGACAAGTATTGATGATGGATCCTGGTGATGGAGGTATTTAGCTTATTTTGTACATTGTTTTACTAATGTTTATATATTTTGAATCTTTTTCAAGGCTTAATTTAGAAACAGTATGAATTATAAAAAGAAATATCTATCTATCTCAATAAATGAGTAACTTACTTATATTTCCGGGCTAGTCCGATTAGAAAAAGTTATAGAATCGTAATCAGATATATTCTGGCAAATTAAATAAGAACAAAGATGCGGAAACAAATCGTTATTTTTAATGAATTTTTTCGTCAAGTTATATCTTTCCAGCATAAGCCCTTTGCCAAGAAAAAACATTCAACCCCTGGGATTTGGAGTAATTGGACATGAAAGCGGAGGTATTCTGGATGAGGAAAATTCGGCAAATGTTGAATATAGTGATTAAAAATAGATTTTGTATTATATGCTTTTATTAAAATGTATGTCTGTATTATTTTGTGTTTTATTTAATGTTAATCGACTTTGATAACAATTTTGCTGAGAAAAGTTAAAAAAATATTTTTGGCCATATTTTAGTATCAAATTAAAAACAAAGTATGTGCGATGGTGCGGGCAGTTAGCATAATTTTTTTTAACTTTTCAACTACTTTCGTACTAAAGAGTCTTGAAACAAATAGAACAAAATTGACTTCTTTGTAAAATGAAATGGAGCCGGAGTTGTTGTCACTGTCTAATAAAATTGATAACAAGTTGGTTTCTAGGGAAATATAAGCACAAGCAAAATTCTACCTAAATGTAATGTCTGTAGAAGAATTAGCTTGTGTTGGTCTGTTTTTAATCTTGTCAAAAGTACATAAGCTGTCCATTGTATTTGTATCCTTATTTATGTGTTTGTGTATGATAAATAATAAGAAAAGTAAGTAAGTAAGTTCACCTAGTCTCAGTTCAATATTTATTTGTCAACAGTTATGGCAGCCCAGTGAACACCCGCGAGGAGTATGTGCAGTTCGCTGAATGGTATCTCACTACCTTCACCGGCGGAATCTTGGACGTCCTCCTAAGCGTACTGGATCAATACAGAAACAAGATATACGTCTCGCCCAGAGTTCTGCAGCAGAGCATCAGCTATATTGACCAATGGTGAGATATTTTATATTGTACCAGACGTATTATGCATATGACTTGAGTCTTACCGATTACTAGCGACTTGGGACAACACAAAGATTCTGTCAAAAGGTACATATTTTTTTCTTCTTCCCCAGCGTGAGCCACGCTCATTCATGGAAGCTCCTGAAACCTCACATGTTCGCCATCATTCAAGACGTGCTATTCCCACTCATGTCGTACTCCGAAAACGATGAAGAACTGTGGGAAACGGATCCTCACGAATATATACGTATCAAATTTGGTAAGTAAAAACCTTAAATAACCTAATCTTGCTAAAACTCACACGAAACAAATTTACCAGGATCGATTTTGCTTGCTTACAGTCTGCCAACTCCAGTTGGAATACTATCGTAATGTTACTTTAGTTGTAATCACATTTTTATTTGTAATGTATGTTTGTAACCGTTTTATGAAGCCCGTTGTTTAGTACACGGCTTAAATAATCAAGTCTCGCTACATTATTACCCGGATAGAGTATTTGACTGGCCATTTATAACTTCTTATATACTATTTTTACTGTTGTTAATCTTTTTTTAACTTTCAAGAAATCTAAAAATAAAATCTGTCAAATAACCTATACACTTTGAATGCTTATATGTATTTTGATAATCAATGTGTCATGTGCTATTATTAACACTAACACTTAAGACTAATCATTGT
The DNA here is from genome assembly GCA_947562075.1 of Orthosia gracilis. Taxonomy (NCBI): domain Eukaryota; kingdom Metazoa; phylum Arthropoda; class Insecta; order Lepidoptera; family Noctuidae; genus Orthosia; species Orthosia gracilis. Next base: position 9,469,710 of record OX387268.1, read on the forward strand.
ACCAAAGGGGTCTATGATTAAAAGTAACAGTGCAGAAGCAGCTCCCCATTTTAAAATTTCGTGATTTGTGACTTAGGTACTTTCTCTACATAAAAATTTAAGCCATTGCATATTCCATACCCTTTTCTAGTAGTGATGTTTTGGAGGGCTGACTTGACAATGTATTTTATGAATGTGTTGTTGTTTCATTAATTTATTTAAGTAGAATGATATGTGTCTAGTACTCGGTTTCTGGGGACCCACAAAGATAAACTCAATAACTTTTTTTTGACTTGACAAACCATAACTGAATATTTTACCTCGATAACGAACTAATAGCTCTATCTCTCTCTATTAACTCCGGTAATCGTAATACCCCAGAAACCGTCCATGGGATCGTTTATTGTAGAATGATTACATAACAACTTAAACAGACAAAGTCACATTTTTCATTTATTGATGTATAATTATATTTTTTAGATATCTTTGAAGACTTTGTGTCCCCCGTGACGGCTGCTCAGACGCTGCTTGTGTCGTGTTGCAAAAAGCGCAAGGACATGTTAGGACGCACCATGCACTTGTGCATGCAGGTGCTCACGAGCCAGAACGGCGAGTACGGCCCGAGGCAGCGCGACGGCGCCTTACACATGGTCGGCACACTCAACGACATTCTTATCAAGAAGAAATTCTACAAAGAAGAGATCGACTCTCTGCTCAGCCAATACGTGTTCCCTGAGTTCCAAAGCCCCCTCGGGTACATGCGCGCCAGGGCTTGTTGGACACTCCACTGCTTCGCCAGCGTACGCTTTAAGAACGACCAGCTTCTGCTTGAAGCTGTCCGCTTGACAGTCACAGCGCTACTCAACGACGCGGAACTGCCCGTCAAAGTTGAAGCCGCCATTGCCATTCAAATGCTTTTATCTTCACAAGAAAAAGTGCATCAGTACTTGGAGCCACAAGTGAAGCCCGTTACGACTGAATTGCTCAAAGTAATTCGCGAGACAGAGAATGATAATATAGCGAACGTGCTGCAGAAGATTGTACCCTTGTACACTGAGCAGCTTATGCATATGGCGTATGAGATTACCGATCATCTTGCGACTACTTTCAGTAAAGTAATTGAGACAGATTCGGGAACTGATGAGAAGGCAATCACAGCAATGGGTCTGCTCAACACAATGGAGACTGTCCTAAACGTGATGGAGGATAACCCAGAGATCATGGCGCAGTTAGAGAAGACAGTGCTGCGCGTCGTCGGGCATATACTGCATCACAATATCATTGGTAAGAAGTGTATTTATTCAATTGTCAATCTATCAATGCAACTGGCTTTCTTGTCTATATACAATTGTACAATTCCTTTCATGTTCCAATACGAATGCTTCTATATAGAACACTGAATGAATTCAAATATATCTCCATCACTGAATTTTAATACGAAAATCAATCCTTGTCTGTTATAGCAGACATCACAAGAATATGAAATTCGAACTAAATATTTATGGCTACTGTTATTAGCATCATATTAGGATCCGTATGAATGGAAATAAACTATATATTTATGGCTACTGTTATTAGCATCATATTAGGATCCGTATGAATGGAAATAAAGATTTTATTTAAATTATTATCTGTATGCCAACAACAATAGTTTTTTTTTATTTGTTGCCCCACATTAGGAATTTCTTATGTATTGTGGGTGCGTTTACAAATATTTAAACTCTATAAACAAAAACAACCAGACCAGCCGACTAATTACATAAGTGAATTCGGCAAGGCAAAGAGTTTGACCGCCATCAATCGACCAATCAAATAGACGAAAATCCACATCGCGTCTTTCATCTCGGAGGTCACTGGTCTATTGATGTCTTCGAAACCCTTTGTCTTGCCGTATTCACTTACGCAATTATGCTACAGGAACAACTTATTATAATGTATGCTAATTAAACCGTCTGCTGTAATTGTGACAACACAAGTTGTATAGCTGTGTAAGTTGTGTAGCTCATTAGGCAAAAACGAATAGAATTCTGCTATAATGGTTAATTGACACCTCTGTGGACATTATCTGTGGGCTCATGAGATGAGTAGTTTCCAACTCAGTTGCATTTGAGGCTTGTTTTTTTTTTACAGAATACTATGAGGAAGCGATGACACTGCTCTGCAATTTGACAGCCAAAACCATATCTGAGGACATGTGGAAGGTTCTCGAGATGCTGTACCAAGTGTTTGAGAAGGAAGGCTACGACTACTTCACAGATATGATGCCCGTCCTGCACAACTACATCACTGTGGACACTAACGCCTTCCTGTCCAATGAGCATCACATCCTTGCTATGTTCAACATGGCTAAAGCTGTAAGTATTATTTTTCATGTTGTAACATGCCACGTATTTCTAGTAGAAATTCCATCTCCCATGAAATAAAAGTGTTTTTTGCTGAAATGCGAATTGGCCCACATACCTGACATGTTAATCTTCAATTTCGGATAGTTAATAAGATATAATGTACAATCTACTCGATGGGCGTGGCTCATCCGCTCGCATGACGTAATTTGTACGACAGTAAATAGAAATACCCATCATAGAAAATTTACACACACAACATAACATCTCGCCCTCGGTTTCCCGCTCGCGGTTTCCCCATAAGATTGGGCAAAGTTAGGTGCACTTATTATATAGTACACATACAAACAATTTATTTCAAGAAAACTCGACTATTCGAGTTTCCACGACTTTTTATAGCAGTTTTGCGATTTTTACCATAAACACGTGCACAGCTTGCTGATAGCGAAAGCGATTACGATTTTTGTTATTACTTTTATGCGTCTGATAACATTTGATCCGCTTATTATGTTGTTAAAATGACTGTTGCACTCATTTGAAAAAAAATCATTTCATCATTAGAAAAAAGGTCCATTATTAGATTTCCCTGGAAAGTTATTTGACACATTAATATTAGTAAATGGAAGGTAAAACAATAAATTCTATTTTTTAAATTATTATTTAAAACAAGACCCTCACCTTACAAGGCTTTTTTCTATTCTTGCACAATTACACGTTTTGTAATTGCTCAATGTTTTTATTTTAAGCACACCGCTTATGCATACTTGATTAATTTTGAGAATTTTTACAATTGTGCGCTTGTATTGCTAAAGGCAGTGACTGCAGAGTGCAGAAGCTGAGTGCAGGGGTGGCCTTGTGGTATTGGCCGCGACTTTAAGTTTGACTCTCTGCTCAGCCAATACATATAACTTCCGACTTATAAGTTGTCGTGGGTTCAAACCCAGGAAGGCGCTTTACTTTGTGTAAATTATTTCACCATCACTGCTCTCAAAACGGCGAAGGAAAACATCGTGAGGATACCGCATGTCCTAGAAAGCAAAATTCGAATACATGTGACATCCACCAACCCGCATTGGGCCCGCGTGGAGTATTACGGCCCATTCCCTCTCACAGAGAGGAGGCCTGTGTCCCAGCAGTGGGAACATTAAAAAGGCCGATGATGATTACTGAAGGTGGACTTTGTTTAATTGAGAGTAAACGACGAACAAAGATTCGAGGAAAGGCCTAAGCTTTCACTTGCATTTCTGCTAGTCCCCTGAGCATAAGACAGCGTGAAGTACACGTGCTGATGAAAATGTCATACATTTGCGGATCGCGAATGTTTTGTGTTAATGAATTCGGTGTCTAATTTTATTGGAAAGCGGCCAAGCCTAGTATTAACGCTATTATCTGGATTTGTGCTTTCCGTTGTTATCAATAAAGTTCATATTTAGTTGCACAAGTATCAAAAGTCACTTCATTTCTGATAGCGCAAATTATACTCTTGCTAGTGAAGTCGAAAGTGCAAGATTGCTTGAGTATCTAGTTAGAGTTATGCAGAACAGACACGCATTTCTTAAGTTGTTTTATTGCGAGACAAATATGATCTCAGACGGTGGTTAAACTCTACAGAAGCGGTTTTCTCGTAACGATAAATTGAAACCATTGTACAATATTTTTCATCCACATTTTTAGTGTTGGAGTAAGCGCGATAAAATCCTTCAGTCATGTAGTCTCATTCAAATACAATTTTAGTACCATGTCTCATGCTTTTCTTAAACGAAATTTATAAAATATTTCTGAGAAACAGTTCTCGAAATTTTATAAGGTAGCTGTATTTCCATTTACAAACCTAATATTTCTTCGCTTGAATAATACATTAGATGCATTCGGCAGCCGTAACGGGGGCTGTTTATATTTAACTGCATCGATCGTATTTGTATGAGGACCCTTTAAGGTTACACTAGTCGATCACTCTTCCATACAACCGTAGTCCGACGATTACTCTACTGTTTGACGATGTCCGTTCAAAATAAAAAATCATATCAATTTGTCTCATCATTATCTAGCCCTGTATATAAAGTTCCATATTTCAACATTAATTTTAATGCATCTTTGGGCGGAAATAAATACCATAAGAAGAAGGAATATTGCATAACGGCCACCATACAGGGATATATTAGTAGTTCAACGTTGCAAATAATTTAATTTTGTAAATATACATTTAGTCGTTTTTTCATGATATCTAGACTCCCAAAGGTCTGTTTATAAAATTTCGCGCGCTTGTTTTCGTTCTAAATTATCATCCATTTCGCTATAAACTTACAAAAGTGCTTATTCGTACGCGAAGTAGCTTCTTACTGCTCATCACAGCATCTATCTCTTTCGCACGTGTTGTCGGACGAGATAGCATGCATTTTAACCCCGCGCACAAAATATTTCGTGCCGTCGACTAGGGCAACCTTAAGCCTTGACCTTAGTTTATTGACTGGTGTGGAACGTTACCGCTTATGTACGGAAACAGACATGACACGCTTATCTTAGAATAAAATGACTGGAAGGCAGGTTTAACTGTCTACTTGTCTGTAAAAATATCTAATTTCAATCTATCAAAGCCATCAATATTCTAATTTTGATCCGATTATGAAGCTTCTTAGGTTTCAGTGGTCTTAACAGATTTTAACTGAAATTCTTTGAAACGACTTGAGTGAGAGAAAGGAATAAGATTTTTAAAAACGCATTCATCAAATCGTCACGTTATATTTGATCTCACGTTTAAACGAGATTTTATATAACGTTTAAATTTTACCCATTGTTACCTCATGAACAAACATTTTGATTTATAAACTTGTACTTTATTCCCAAAGAGAGCTGTGCGCATATCAATAACTTCGAATAACATGAAATCCTCTAAAGACCCGACTGGTTTTTTGTTTCTTTATTTATCATTGCTGAGCGATTCCTTGGTACCATAGCACCTTTGGTACCAGTAAGAAAACAAGCATGATCAAAAGCAGTTACACGAATACTAATTAAAGTAACATTAGCCTAATGGTCGTGAATTCTAAATGCTTATTAATTTGAAATAGACTGTGCGCTATGCGTTTGCTGGATACATTTTGACGTATTGTCTCATCTGCTGGCGTCACACATTTATGATTGCTTAAGTTAGTCGAGCATTAATATTACTCATCGAGTTAAAAAAAAGGACTGTCTCAGGGGCATGCGTGACTGCAGAAAACATTTTAAGGCTGCCTGTCCACTTGGCGCGGAGCGGCAAAAAGAGGAGCGGAACCAACCAATCGAGTTGCATAAAAACCCTACTCGCGCATTGGAGCGGAGTTTTTATGTAATTCGATTCGTTGGTTCCTATCTTCTCCGCTCCTTCCCAAGAAGACAGGCAGCCTAAACCGAAAGATTACTTTAAAACTCGATTGGCCATACTTATCAATATACCATAGTTATCTAACTAGATTCGATGTAATTTCAATTTCAGAAATTACATCAAATTTAGTTAGATCACTTCATTGTTCACCAGTTATAATTGATTATGAAGTAGTAATAGACACAAACCATGTTTACCATCAGGTACTAAACTCCGACGCTGAAGATGAGTCTGAAATCTACGCAGCGAAACTTCTCGAGGTCATAGTTCTGCAGTGCTCAGGCAGGATTGACAACTGTCTGCCTTCCTTCGTAGAACTGGTTCTGAACAGGCTCACCAGGAAGGTCAAGACTTCCGAGCTTAGGACTATGTTGCTGCAGGTGAGAATCTTGATAGAAACACTAAGCAAATCATACGTAATACGAGTAATATAAACTTTTCGAGGCTGTGAACAATTTAGACATACCCGCAGGCTTATTGCGTAAGAAACAGCAATCATCGCGCGATCAAACGTTTTGTGTCATAAAAGTCGGCATCACCTACAGTGTAGGTAGGTTCTACACAATCGTTTGCTGATCGCTCGCTTATTTAAAAAAAAAGACTGCAATTGAATTATTGAAGAGCAATTTTTGCGCAAAAATCGCTATCGTTTTGCTCTTGCAAGATACGTTATAAGCCTGCCGACCGACCAGTAATTAGGTGGACCGATGTCCTGGTGTAGGTTGCGGGGAATCCGCTTGACGCGAGACGCACGGGACTGCTCAATGTTTTGACACATCGGCGAGGCCTAAGTTCAGCAGTGGACTTCTTTCGGCTGAAATGATGATGATGAATTAGTAACTTGTCAGCTTGTTGCTAGCAGCATTGCAACATATTCTGTTGCCATTTACATTTTTCCAGCAAAACAGAAATAGGGTGCTCAATGCAAATTGTTTGCCTTGAACCTAACCTAGTAAAAAATATCGGTCAGGTGCAGTTCGGGCACGTGCACCGAGGGTTCCGTACAAAGAATTACATTCACCAACATAATTAGGTAACTAGGTCAACGGGCATTACCATAGAGTACTTCTGGTTGACCTAGAATTGTCAATTTATGTTAAAAGCAAGGTCTTACAGCACAAGTAAAGGGAAAATTACGAAAAATTAAAAAAGATAAAAATTTTTGGTACTTACAAGTTTTCGCGAAAATCTAAATTTGCCTATATATTTTTATCATGTTGACTTAAGACCTTGATATACCTAATAGGGACTATAGACCTCAGTATCTGGTATAAATTTCAACTTGCTAGGTCCACCCGTTCCTGAGAAAATCGGTGGTGGACAGACAGACAAGAAAAGTGTTCTTATTAGGGTTTCTTTTTTAACTTTTGAGGTACGGAAACCTATAAATGAGATTTTTAGCTGCACCTGTTAATAAAATGTTTATTTTAATCTGCAGGTTCTCATAGCAATCCTGTATTGCAATCCGCACCTGCTGTTCACGATCCTGGACAAGCTGCAGGAGTCAGTGCCAAATGCCTCTATCACACAGCACTTCATCAAGCAGTGGATACACGACACTGACTGCTTCATGGGGTAATTGATACCTTTATGCTTAATTATATCTTTGTTGCTACGGAAGATCACTGACTCCTCAAGTCTCAGTATCATATACGTAGTGTGGGAGAGAGAAAAATTGCCTATATTTTTGAGCCTTTTATATTTTTAATTCTAATCTATATTATAGGGGATTATCATAGCTTGATTCTTTTGTAAACGAGAAGGGGGCTGTAGTTGCAATATGAAAACTTATTTTTTTATTTTTTACAGATTTTTTTTACAGATACTAGTCAAATTACAATATATAGTACAGAATCACAATAATAAAACAATTTTCCCTTCCAGACTTCACGATAGAAAACTGTGCGTCCTGGGTATTTGCACACTATTGGAGATGGGCCCACAAAGGCCGAACCTGGAAGATATTGTGCAAAAGCTCTTGCCTTCCTGCCTGGCGCTTTTTGATGGACTGAAGCGAGCTTACGAGGCCAGGGCTGAGGCCGATGAGGAGACGTCCTCTGAAGAAGATGAAGAAGAAGATGATGAAGGTACGTCTGTTGTATTAATTTTTCGCCAGTGGTGCTGAAATTTAAAGACAGTCAACAAAGTAAAAAAAGACTTCCTCATAAAGAATCATTGTCATGGTTATTTGTTTCATTTGACTCTGTAACGTTTCATTTTTACATTATGCCAATTCAAAGTCTTAAAAGGACACCATAAACATTTCAGAAGTTTTATCAAGCGATGAAGACGATTTAGAAGAAATGAACAATGAATACCTCGAAAACTTAGCGCGGATGGCTGTCAAGAACAGCGCACAACAAGGCGTCAATCTCACAGCCAAGATCGAGGACTATGAAGAGAGTGATGATGTGAGTCCACTAGTTAGTATAAACTTGCTTTCCGCAGTGTTTTGACGTCAAGATTTTTCGGGCGTTGGAGAAGCTGGGTGACTTAACTATACTGAGATAAGGATAGCAGCGTTTTCCGGTAAGATATACACTACGACACAACTTAGATGTCTTCTTCCTCGGTAGTGATCGGTTTTAAGCATTTTGTCATTGCTACATATGAGTTGTGTCCTACTGTACCTTGTTAAGGTTAGGAATCAAAGAGCTTATGGTGTGATGCCAGTAACCAAAGTAGTATACAGAGAAACAAGGACAAAAATGTGAGTATATTGTATTTCACTACTTCTATAAATCCCTAATTCAAATTGCTTTATAATTTACTAGTGACCCGCCCGTGACAAATTATACACAAAAATCTTCCTCGTTTCTCACTCTTTCTATTGGTGAAAACTGCATGAAAATCCGTCCAGTAATTTTTGAGTTTATCGCGTACAAACGCGGCGGGGCACTTTATTTTATAATATGGATTGATTTAGTGCAAGATTTGTTCCTGAGACGAAGTCTTAAAGAAATAGTGAAGATAGGAGAATCCAAATACATAAGCTGGTGTTAACAAAAAACACAATGTTGAAATAATGTTGTTATTTTTACTCGACTACGGCGAAGCCAAAAGGAGGGTTATGATTTTAAACCGTTTTATTATTAATTTGATGATATTTTTCGCGTATAGATTACTTGCAGAAATCCTGGTTATTACTATATTATTTCAACGTGTGTATCGATCTCCAATATTTTTCATGTGTTATCTGTAAATTTAAACTAATTAAATACACAATACAAATACAAATTAAAGACACATTCCCAATGTGTCTAACATGCTTACCGCAAACTAATATATAGTTATTAATGTAACACTAACTTTTGGTGTGGGGGTTGTAGTGATTAGATTTATATTTATATCGCCGTCAATGTAGTTTTAGGTAACCTCGATAGAAATATTTGGTTTTGGAACATAAATTGTTGTCAGCCAAATCTTGAATGGCTGGGAACTAATAACGGTAAATCAGTCGCCATCTTCCCGTTCAGAAGTAATAATTGAGTGTCCCACAACAGAAAAACCCAAAAACCTCTGCATTGTCTGGGTCCTGGCAGAGTCAACCGTGGGGAAGTTATGTAAGATTTATATTATTGAGACACAAGTATCTAGCGTTCATACCATATAATTATTATCATTTTTGTTGTACCGTAAAGGTCGGGTATTAGTCTCATGTACAAGGTGCAAGTTCACTAATCCAGCATTAGTGTTCTAAGGAACAATGTAAAAGTAAATGTTGGGAGTCTCGACATCAATTTTATTGTTGGTAGACCATTTGGTTAAAAAATAACAAATCATTTTTAGTACATTATTTTGGTGATTGAATTATGGCCAATAAGTTGATTCTAGTAACCTTGTAGCTTAGATATAGTTTAATGTTACAATAGGAATGATTACTAGGAAAAAATTTTACTGTATTTAGTTTGTCAATTAGACTATTAAAAAATATTGGACAAGTATCTTTTGCTTTCTCAAACCAATATAATTGCTTTGATAAGGTGCATCAAATCAGGCTGACCATTCAGGATTGTGACGTCATTTCTGAGTAAAACGTACCACACTACGGCGTGTCGTCACGCAAAATTACAACGCACAGTATCGTCTTCTTTGTATGTTTACATGACAAAAGTAAAATATGTACTTACCCAATTTTTTTTAATACATCTAACGGACAAATATATAAATTTTATTCATCATGTCTAATGATCTGTTCTGTTCTCAGGATGACGATGATTATGACGCAGAGGACACAGCGATAGAATGTTACACCACTCCTCTTGATGAGAAAGATTGCGTCGTCGACGAATATATTAAATTCAAGAGCACACTTCACGGTATGTATTCTGCACTGGATTATTTTTTTATGCCATGTTTGCCTTGCCTTGCCTAAAGAACAATTATTCGAGCTGATTATCAATTTACTAATGTCTTTCAAAGTAATTCTTCATTTGTGTGCTAGTTTAGGCGGGCTGCACACGTTGTATTGGTCGAACACAGATCTGATCCGATTAATATTGTATTATACTCAATATTGTCGTCTATCTGCTTTATTGATTGCCGACCCAAACAAGTGTGTAGCCATGCCTTACACATTATAAATATAAACGGACACGCTCGCTAAGTAATTTTTATCTATTAATTTTTCTATGAAAACTGTTCAAAAACGAATAATAAAAATGCGGCTATTATTTGAAATCAGTAGCAATACAAAAATTATAATAATAATATCGATGATTACACACAGCTCTTGCGACGAGCGAACCGGCGCTGTACCACGCACTGACGAGCACACTAAACGAAGCGCAACAGAAACAGTTGAACGCTGTCTTCGTGCTCGCCGACCAACGCAAAGCGCAGCAGGACAGCAAGCGCATCGAACAGAGTGGAGGTATGTTGCACGAGCGATACAAGCTAAAGGGTCAGTTCACTTATAGACGCGTCGCGACGGGGAGACTTGAAGATGCCACTTAAGCTCCAGCTTACCGGGGGATAAATTTGTACCTTTGTGTCTAGTAAATAATGTTCTTTATACCATTCCCCCTCTAAAAAGCTTATTTTATTCACTGAAAACAGTGAATAAAAAGCACTTTTAATCACTGTTTTGGCGTTTGAATTTAGAACACACCAATATTATATTTGACCTCCATCTCAATGCAATACAACCTACTTGCGCATAAAATACTCGATACAAACTTTTTGTGCAAACAAAGAATATTCGAATTTCAAACTCCTTCGTCGATTTAATTTTGAGTTTGTTTATATTTAGGATTTTGATAATGATTTTATTTTGGTCTAGGATGTTTAGTGAAAACTTATTTGCATTGTCATTCTAATATTAATTGCATTGGTGTTTAATTAATTATAATTATGTAACTTAACGGAGATGGTCACTGGCCCCTGAAACACAGGTGCTGTTTAGGTAACTCAAACTCAAAGGCTCAGCTTCAATTTACAAAAAATGTGAAACCCTAAGGTTTCTCATTTTCTGTAAATTTTGAAGGTAATAAACCATTTAATTATTTAAGTATGATTATTCCTTGTGCTTTTGGCTTAAATCCTTCTTTTTCTCGAAGTCATGGTATAAAATATAGTATGCAACTCTTGAATAAAACGGATTTATATCGAGGGCCATGAATCACTCGCGTCGTTCAGGATTCTAACACTTGAATCACTCGCTATGCTCGTGATTCAATCATCATGAATCACTCCCTGCGGTCGTGATTCAGTTGTTAGAATCCTTCACTTGTTCGTGATTCATCTATGGCCCTCGCTTTAAAACCGTCCTTTATTCACTAGTTGCATAATATACTATTCTATATTGTTCCCTTCGCGTTGTGTCTCGGAGTGAGCTGACTCAGAGGTGAAAATAGTGAAAAAAAATCTAATGTGCAAAACTACGAGTCTTACCTACTACTAATATTTCTCTTCCAGGCTACATGTTCACCGTGCCAGCGCAAGTGCCAACCAAATTCAAGTTCGGATCGTAATTTGTGTTTAGCAATTCTCATTAACATTTATCACACTTGTCGAATATATTCTCCGATTTGACGCTTATTTACGTTAAATTCAAATCTAATATATCGGCTATAAATTGTTCGTTATACGTTTTAGCATAGCAGTTAAGCTTAACAAAACAGCTTGGCACTGCAACGCCGTTGTCTTAAATAAAAATATTGCCAGGTAACGCGCGTAGGTGGCAAGCCAGGGCTTAAATTCCCAGTGAGGCTTTAGACTAGTGCAAAACGGCTCCTACGCCTTTGTAGTATTTCTAGCCGGCAACCAGATAAAAAGGAGCATATATTACAAGTGTGTCTGTCTTTGAATGCACATTCACCAAATGTGACAGGTTCTAGTAAATGTTTGAAAAGTTACAGAGTGAGTGAAATAGGATTACAGTCAATTTGGAAGGCCTGATAGTTAAAATAGATTATGACATTGTAAATATTCAATATTATTGGATACTGATATTGTGCTTCATACATTAATTATTGCAATTTAAATTTAGTTGTATTTGTTATTAATTATAGCAAACTAGATCATTTGAAGGTTATCAGTTATTACCACTTCCATATCTAATTTCTGTCTCATCGATTGAGTACTTAAAATGACAATTGTTACTCTGATGATTAAAAATAGTACTTTTCATTAACAATTTAACCTCGATGGTTTTCCACTTCTGGTTATTGTTTACGGTGCCCTAAGGCTTGGTATGCCTTCAAATAAGGAATATTCCTTTTTATATATGGCCAAAAAGACAATTTACCGTGTAATAACTATTATACACAAGTTAATAACGACGCGTGATATTTATTACTTGCAACCCTATTTTCAGTCTGTATGTTTCTATGTGGCGTTCTTGAGACTAAACGCGTAGGCCGATTTTGATGATTCTTATTACCTCTTGTCATTTTATTGACTCTTAAGCGCTGTCCACACATTTCCGGGTTCCACGGAGAAAATCGGTTACGTACAATTTGTACGAACTTGTTCACACATCTCACTATCAGGGGCATCCGTATCGTCTGTATCCCGGAACGCACGGACGCCGGACGCCCTGACAGTGCTATATGATTTTAATCTCCGTGGACGACATTTTGTGCAAGAGCAAGCGCAACATGAACACAGAAATGTTAATGGAACTTATACGACAGAATAATATACTACGATATTTCTAATCCACATTATTTGAATCGGGTTGTGTGCGTATCAGCCACCGAAACAGATTACACCGATACCGATTTCCCTGATATGTGTTAACTCGGGTGACGGATGGCTCGTCCCTGACGGGAACACTGCAACGAACAACTCGGAACTCGAATAGCCCTGACCCGGAAATGTGTGGACAGCGCTTTATGTCGTGAAACAGATTGGAATAAAATTAAATTATGAAGTAACAATATCAGTATTCTTAGAAGGTGGAAGGTTATATCTCAAAAGTTGGCGTCTCGGTCGACGATCCAAACATTGTTGTTTACACTGCAGTTATTAATATTATAGTAAATATGATGATAATCAGGATCAGGTTGTATCTCTGACTTATGTTACATAACACCAAACTCTTTCCGTAGTTATTTGGGTTCCGTATCTTAGTGCTAGTTAAATACAAGTCATATGACTTTTTTGAAATATGTACACGATAAACTGTAGTTGTATAATGTGTATACGTACAACAAAATTATTATGTCAACTTCAAATTAATATAAGTAGGTGTTTTTTTTCTGTACAGGCATTGATAGGGGCAGTCAAAAGTATAAAAAGTACATATCATTACTGATATATATTGTATTTAATTTTTTTTATAGATCTTAAAATATAAAGATTTCTGTAACTGTGTAGCAGTTATCCCCAATCTATTCGGCTGCTCTGAATTTGGCTACAATGGCTGCACAGTAGTAAATCTCATAAAAACAGAAACACGCCGTAGGTACCTTGGGCATCAGAAAGTCTAATGTCAGCCCCGCCAATAAGATTGGGGAGTACTGTAACTTGAAAATTGGGACTTTGTGCCTTAATAAATATATTTTTATTATTGTTCCATTTATTCACTTATTATTATGAATTAATTATATGATTACATCTTGCTTGCTTGTCGTTTCATTAGGACAAACACATACCTCATTAAAACCTTAGAATGTTTAGCTAGAAGGTACGGAACCCTGACAGGTTGCCTTAGCATTTATTCTAAATCTTTTTATTATAACCGAACATACATATTAATAAGTAGATATTGACAATCTTATAAGACACAGAACCAAAGTAATGTCCGGCCGTGATTACGTACATTATGAGCCGTAAAAGTTATTTAACCGACTTCAAAACTTCTTAATGATTGACAACAAAAAACAGTTACCTTTAATTTGGAGTGATTGACAACATTTTTCGGTATTATTATTAGCCCGCCCTTGACCCAAATAGTATAACGGAACACCAATAATGATTATATTACATATTTCCGATGCCTTTATACGTGAGTTATAGGTTTCTTCTTTGATAAACAACCACAGAAGGAGTAAGTTGAAACTTGTCTTTGTCCAGCCGTAGAATTGAAATTATAATGACGTTGAAATGAATCAGCTTAATGATTTGGCCCGTTGATAAGGAGGATTGGTTAGTTTATGCATCAACGAAACTTGTATATCAATTGAAAATATTTTGACGTCGAATGTACCTCAGATTAGAAATTAGATAAATGTTGTTGCCAATCAAAATAGACTATTCGGCCTTTAGACTCCGCATGGCAGACGATAGATTTCTGTTAATACATTTGACTTATAACAAAAATAACTTTCGAGGATAATAAAACAGACGAAAAATAAAAAGACATGTCTTAAAAACTAAGCTTCCTCATGACTTAGACGAAACTTAGTTAATAATGCTCTCTGGCTAGTTGGCAGTATCACTTTGAAGACAAATATCTAACATTTGCTGTCTACAGACTTAATTATCCGATACCTGAATATGATAGAAGGACCAATTATTGCCATAATTAAGCAATTAATAAATAAAATTATGGTAAGTCTTTCGAGAATGTTGTTGATCACCCCATCAGTTTCAATTTGTTGAAAACCCTATTACGGTGCTTGTTATGCTTTTAATTTCTATTATTAAAACAATCATATTACTATGAAATTAAATGATTTCATCTCAATTCTATTTTGTGACTGTCGTTATTTTAATTTTTTTTGTTTCAAATAAAAATTTGTGGTTTTAAATAAAACTTAGTTTAGGCGTCACTCTCCCACAGATTACTTATGAACAATAATCACTTAGGTCTACAGACACATTTAGTTACTCTGTACTGTAGAAATTAGTGATTATCTTATGTAATTTGAGACGAGAAAATAAATGATCATATTATTATGTTGTAATGTAACAGTAAATAATTTAAAAAAAAATGTTCGTAAGGATAATAAAAAGATAAAGTGTTTGTCATTTAAAATTTGGAGATAAATAGGTACTCCATCTCCAAGCTATTGCAAAACAAATGTATAGTACAAACATTTTCTTAATGTCGCTCGGCAAAATTCGTGTTTTGTCAGTCGTCGGTTGCCCTTTGCACTTGTCTCTCCCGAACGCAAAATATGCGCTTGATCGTGTAGTTGCGGATACCAGACCGTTGTAACCTTTAACCGAAAGGTCTCAATTAACATGGAAGTATAGAGTTGTTAATACTCTATTAACATAATGTGATTTATTTTAAAAATGGGAGGAAAGCTGCTTAAGCAGCTATTTGTACAGCTCTATATATTTCACACGGAAATCAAAACATAACAACAACAAAGTACTTAGTTCTGAATTCAAATTATTATACAAGGTAAATCTAATAATTGATGGAAATGCGATGATTGCTGGGGGACATTAAGAAATTTTTTGTACTGTAAGTGTTTATTTAAATACAAAGACTTGACTGGTAAGAGAACACTGCAACTATTATGGCTATATGTGATATTAAAAAATCCAGTATCAATCATGAAAAGAGATTGCATTCTAATTCATTAGAACTAAATTCATTATTACAACACATTCAACTATTACATTTGGTTTGAAGACAATTATGTTAACGTTTTCTTACTGGCGCCATTTTTTATTGTTTTTTTTATGCACCTAGTATAAAATACAGATTATTGTAATGTTTAATGCATATAGAATATGCATAATCTTAAACTGGCAGTTATCGTTCAGTCGTAATTGTATTAAGTTTTAGAAATTTATTGTGTAGTTGGCAAGAATTTTGTTATTTCTGTTTGCAATTAGCTGTAAAGTCAAATGATTTCTTGCTTTAAGGTAAATGAGCTAATACACGACGGCATGGAGTAAAATATCTCGATGATGGTTCGTCCTATCGGCACATATGACACTACAATCATTTTGTGGTGTTACCATGGGTTTGGTTGACATGGATCTTTGTAAGTTATAATAGAATAACATTTGCATTCTTGACGCTAATTGTACTCAGAAATTTTGTTATAAATGCTTATCGTCAATAGATGTTAATCAAATTATAACACCAAAACAATCATTTCAATGATATGTATCGTAAATAAATTGTACGTGTACTGTAAAAGTATATTTAGGTTAAATGAAATTTTTCATTGTCAAAGATTGGAGTATTGGTGCACATGAACAGTTTGTTTTGTTACCTTTTGAATTTGTTATTTATTGGAAATGGCAACATTTCATGTTGATTTTATGAGTACGTACTTGTAAATGAGATGAGAACTTTTATACTTGTTTGTTCTTCTGGGTAGAGGTGCGATAAGACTGTTCCGACGATACTGGTTATTTACGTAGCTGATTGAACATTGCTGGAGTGACGTCAGCGACTGATTGCCGCGCAGAACACCTAGGCGACCTCTCCCTCGTCTGTATTAGGCCTCGAAGTCGTCTAACATAGTGGTGTGGTCAAATAATGTGATTGGTTAGAGATTAGATTGTAAGGCGAAGACTACAGATGTGGGCCAAGCTCGTATATTTTTTATGAATTAGCCTTAACTTTGAGTCGAAATTGATAAAGCCTTCAGATCTAACACTTTTTTAATATATTTATTTCTTTTCTTTTATTCTGAATCTACACCCAGAAACATGTAAATTTGTTTGTTGATTATGCCTGATAATATGTTCGATCTCATAAGAAACATAATTATACTCATACATTTTCCCAAGTAATAAAGTAAAAATGGCATGGACGAAGTGTTCGGATGTTGGTGTACTCCTCCTCTAGCAATGAGTGATACATCATAAGCATGGTCTATTCCATATTATTAACATTTAGTACTAACATACCTTATTTCCATCTACATTCTGATATCGGTTATTGCTATTTGTCACTCACTGCTAGAGGTGCTATGGAGGAGAATCCTGCTCATGATGAGGTGCAGGATAAAATTGTTTTTCTATGAAGTGTATTTTGTATTTGTGATAATGTTATTTTCACAGTACCGAAAAGAGAAGTACTATGTTGTATTATGTAGATGCACACATACTTCACGGTTGTTAGTGTATTCTAAACGGTCGGTTAGAGTACCAATCGGCGTAACACTACGTGAATATAATATTAAGCGTTAAGTACTAAACCGCATGATGTCTAATAAATGTATGGTTAATTTTAATTAATAACTGTCATCACTGAATTGTCTGTGTGATTTATATTATTCTGTATCGCAGCTTAGATGTATACACGATTATAAATAATCTGTATTTTCTATAAATTCGTCTTTTATTTCTTGTACCTGTCTACCTGCCAAACGCGTCTTAAAGGTCAGCAATATAGCAAGCGAAATTTACGCGGCAAAATGTGCCACGAAATACCTACTTATGGCGCGATATGCCTGCAATGGTTATTAACCAATTTTGAAAAAAGGAGGTGATTTTGAGACCTATCCAAAGCTAACAAAAAAGTAATAACTTTACAGCAATGAATCGCCATAATTAACATATTAAAATAACATGGAATTAAACTTTTCCAAACAAGTGAGTAGCATTCTCTGGAAGCGAATAGCTATCGACCATTTTCTAGCTGAAGAAACTGACAAAAGATTTAGATCCCGTGTCAATAAAAGTGATGGCCGTCACTACCGCCGCCGAACCCTAACGCCAATCGCTTCCATAGTTGGTAAATAATTACTACTCAATTGGTACCAATTAGTACTCGAGAAACAAAATTGGTACCGTAGTAGTTTTCGCGAAAATCGACTTTGAAGGGCTCTTTTCAACAGGACCACCATGAGCGCCGAAAAACGGGGCATGCTACAGCTATTCTAAGTATACAAATAATTACTACCCTTTTCTGTGATTCAGTTCGTAAAAATGTATGAATGATTTATTTACTGAGAAATCAACGATAACTTTCGCGTGCCCATTCAGCAGGACCACAACTTTGAATGCTGATTCTAAGTTTGAGGAGCTTGTCGTTTCCCCAAACCTACATAGAAAATAACTACCCTGCATGATAAGATTAGTACCCGAAATTCAAACTAGTACTTCAGTAGATTACGGGATATACCATGCCATTGGTGGGGTGGTGGTAGTCACGGTGTTAAATTTTCATTTTAAGATTTCCCTATAAGAAAACTGATTTCTTCCCAAATTTACATAAAAATTACTGCTCCTAAAGAAGATAAAGCGACCAAAAATTCACGTTTCTAACACCCGTTTCCCAGCACTCGATTATCGGGCTGTTAACGTGGTTGTGATGACAACTCGTCACACTAGCTATCTCGTCGCTATCTCTAATAGGACTCTTTCATTACTATTAGGTCCTTACCTATGAAATTGCCGTTTTGTCGTACTGGTCACTGATCTCAAATATCTCCTCTTTGGTTTGGAATTACAATTTTAAATTTATACAGCTATTTACTCATGCTTTTGTGTTTGGAAAACTGTAATTCATTTGTTTTTTCCTCTTTTAGTTTTTCTTTGCGCCAGTCAGTTTACAAAATGGAAAACTTGAAATATTGCGTTATTTACGAGTACGAGTGCCATCGTGGCACCAATGCTGTAGAAACGGCTCGAAGGATTATTGATGTGTATGGCGACGGTGTCGCAAAAGAAAACACATTGCGTTTTTGGTTCCAACGTTTTCGTTCTGGAAATTTCGACCTGCAGAACAAGCCCCGTGGATGGCCGGAGACCAAAGTTGATAATGAAGAATTGAAGGCTATTGTGGAAGCGGATCCATCGCAAACCACGTCCGAGTTAGCTGCAGGCTGCGGTGTTAGTGATAAAACTGTTTTAATCCACTTGAAGCAAATTGGGAAGGTGAAATAGGGGTGGCGAAAACTATGATAGGGTTTGAATTATAAAAATATGTAAATTAGATCAAAGTTGATAAACAAGATTTAAAAAAAATGTTTATCACAAAATTTTAAACTTAATTAAGTGATAAAAACTTGACACAATCAATCTGCCTAGCCTTTTCCCAACTATATTGGAGTCGGCTTCCAGTCTTACCGGATTCAGCTGAGCACTAGTGTTTTACGTGGAGCGACTGCCTATCTGATCTCCACAACCCAGTAACTTGGTAACACGGTACCCCTTGGCAAGACTGGTGTGAGATCTCAAGCTTCTGACTACCCGTAACGACTGTCAAAGATCTTCAAACGACAGTCGGGGCCGACGGCTTAACGTGCTATCTGAGGCACGTAGGAAATTAGCTATGTCGGAAATGGTCACCCATCCACGGACCGCCCTCGTCTAGCGTTGCTTAACCTTGAACATCGATCCATGCGGCTGTTATTATTTAGCCACGAGCTCCTCTATGATAAAAACTTGACACAATTATCAAAAATATTTATTTTGTATGTAAAACAAAAACAAAACCTGTTACTGACCTGGGCATCGAACCTTTCTCACGCGCAATAATATTGACTATACTCTGTACTTAGTACTCACCAAGGTCAGTTTCTGGATATGTTTGTGTTTAACTTGAAGCGGCCGGGGTGGTGACCCTGCCAGGGTAAACAGCTCTTACCAAGGTCATTCTGGATGAGTGACCACTTTTTTTGGTCTGCTTGTTTTTGGATAGGTGACCCCGCCAGGGTAAGCAACACTTACCACGGTGAGTATGTGGATGGATGACCACTTCTTTTTGTCCGCTTGTTTTTGGATAGTTGACCCCGCCAGGGTAAGCAATACTTTCCATGGTCACTATTTGGATGGGTGACCACTTTTTGTTGTCCGCTTGTTTTTGGATAGTTGACCCCGCCTGGGTAAGCAATACTTTCCATGGTCAGTGTTTGGATGGGTGACCACTCTTTTGGTCCGCTTGTTTTTGGATAGGTACCCCGCCTGGGTAAGCAACACTAACCAAGGTCTGTCTTTGGATGAGTGAACATCACCACAAAAATATTGGTCACCCATCCTAAAGTCATCCCGTTAGATTAAACAACATCTACCAAGATCGCCCATCCAAAAAAAGTGATCACTCATCCCAAGATTGACCTTGGCAAGTTGCTTAACCTGTGTGTCACCTATACAAAAATCATCTTTGGTAAGGTTCGCTTAACTGCCTTTACCAACCCAGCCGCTCAACCCAGCCGCCTCGGAAAAAATAATATTTATAGCTGATTACGTTCTTTCATATTAGTGAATGAAGTAAATTATTATTTTTAGATGATGCAGTTTTGGGAAATCCATTGACAACTGAGGGTTCTCGCCAAACTTCTTGGCCGCACTGAAGTTGGCTACAATGGCTGCGCAGTAGTAAATGCCAAGAAGTTTGGCGAGGACCATAATTTGTGACAAATTGTCAGCAGATTTGAGATGTGACATCGTCTTCAGCGTATAACCCGACCAAATTAAGTTCTCAATGGTATTGAGCTGTTTAGGAGATACTCGTGCACATACAATTTATGGGTGTCGGAATAGTAAATTTTATACAAACTGTGTACCTAGTGTAGTGTAATCGCTACGAGACGCTTTGCTTCATAGACCAGGGCCGAAGCCTTTGAAAATGGTAAAGAGTGACAAAAAATGATAGTAGGATAAAACCCATTGGAAAAGGAAGAGAATATAATAAAAAAATTAATTTAATTTAACTTTTTTTCAAAATTCAGACAATATACAGTACATTTCTTGTTAGTAAAAAATCCTTATAAAACTAGTGTTAGTAAAAGGTACATTCCAAAAAATATTGCGAAATTGGACGAGAAATTGAATAAAAACAAATTGTCAATTGATTAAGTTTAAAGTTTTAAATAATCAGAAATGTATAAATTCAAAATAAAAATGTCAAAAATACAAAGATTTTAAATATCAAGAGAATATAAATGTACCTTTTACTAACACTAGTTTTTAGTGTTAGTAAAAGGTACATTCCAAAAAATATTGCGAAATTGGACGAGAAATTGAATAAAAACAAATTGTCAATTGATTAAGTTTAAAGTTTTAAATAATCAGAAATGTATAAATTCAAAATAAAAATGTCAAAAATACAAAGATTTTAAATATCAAGAGAAAGATGTTTATTCAATTATCTCAATTAAAATTTACATGTAATACTTAGGTAATTAACAATAACTACCTATATATACACTTAAATAAAAATAAAAAAAAACTACGAACACGTATAAAAGGGCAGGGGTATAAGGCGGCATAGGGCGTCAAAATATTCGCCCTATGACCCTTGAATGTCAAGAAGATATTAAATAGTCAAAAATAATAAATCTTCAAAAATAATGCAAATAAAATTAAATCAAATGACAATAAAATTCAATGAAGACCGTTACCAATTCTTTCGCTACTTCTTCTCGACATGTAACTTAATACAATGACACAATAATGGGCAGCCTGCTCGGCTAGCCACAACGCTAACAATGCTGTTGCCATTGCCGCGGACACGATTTAGCAGCGATACGGCTCTCTGGCAGCAGGAGGATGGCATGAAAGCCATCGACACGTGCGTCCGCAAACATGCCCGAGCAACCTAAATGCGTTGTTAAACTGAACGCGCAGGGCGTTGATTGTCTTCTGCGTATATTTAACCCATAGACTGCACGTATAAAACGACTGGCAAAACGCCCTAAACAAAGCTACTTCTACTGCCTTGATGCAGTGTGCAAATCTACGAGCCAACATATTGCATCGGACAGCCAACGACCGGCGCGGCGTTCCCTCTCAATGTCATCGTGGTCTGAGAGGTCATCCGAGACCCAGTGACCCAGGTACCTGAATCTTGAAACTCTGGCTAATGACACACCATCTATGAAGACGGGTATGGAACGTGTAAGACCTTATGACCAACGGACTGAAAAACCAAGGGTTCACTCTTCTTTACATTATACCTGAGCCCATGAGAACCAGCATAATCCACAGATATAGCGAGCAGTTTCCGAACAGCGCTTATGGAGGAACCAGCAGAACCATATCGTCCGCGTAACTGATGTTTTTGATGAATTTTCCTTCTATAGAACATCCGACATTGGCACCGACTGGCAAAAATGAAAGGAAAAAAAAATACGGGCGATTTGAGGTCGGGCAGTGCAATGGGGTGAGTTTTAAGGGTAGAAAATGGTTTATCTCGATTTTCGGCAAAACTAGAATTCCTGTGGAAAGAAGTTTAATGGAAAAGTTATAGGTAATAAAAATAGTAAATGTTTCAAAGTTTAAAGCGTGTTTTAAAATGGAAAGCAACATGGCTATGTCAATTCTTGTGCGGGAACGGAAGGAACACATTCCTTGTCGACCCTCTGACTAGAGGGTACCGACGGTACGTGATGTACGAGCCGAAGGGCGCGCCGAAGCCCGCGGACTGCATGCCACTGCGACTATGAGTTCTGCAGTGGCCTGGTAGTGAAACGATAATTGGTGTGTCTACACCAATTGTCGTTTCACTACCAGGCCAATGTTGCTGTGCGACAGACTGGAGGACTGGGCAGTCCTGCCAAGACTGGTGACAAGCTAATCATAAAAATAAACCTTTTTGCTGACAAGAGATTATGCATCATGAAACAAAACTGGTATGTAATGGCCGCATCTTCTTAATTATTCTTTGGAATGTCGCTTTTTTCTGGTATTTCAGACCCTTTTGTTCCATAATTTTGATGGTCTGTTTCCTTGTCCGAAGATATCAGTTGACCGCTGGTGTATCTGCAGTTCGGGCTTCGGGATTCCGAACATCTTTCAACGGTTTTCGTACATATTTTATACAATAAAACACGACCATTAGCATTGAACGTGAAAACTCGACAACTACGAAAAAATTACTACTGACGTCATTTACGTATAAGGTCTTTGCGTCCTTTAGTCAACAACATTTAAATATTTGAATTCCAAAAATATGGAATATTCTGTTCTGCCAAGAACTTATATGAGTTTGAAAGATCAAACGTCATTCCAACACAACCTCTCAATCAAATGCACATGCTTATATCTACACGAACACCTTGCATATCCTAAAGTTTCAACATATTTCTACTGTATATTATACGTTTCAACATGTATGTACTACTAGTACCCTGTTTATTATAAACTTCTGCATAATTTCACAAACACCTAACTGCCTTTAAATAACATCATAAATATTAACATAAGTTCTCACTTACTTCAAAAACATTCTAAAAACACAAGGACAACAACATTTCAACCATCTTATATCTCCGACTCGATTCATCTGAACACCAATCTATCATCAGTATCAATAAAAAACTCATCATAATATTTTATTACACTACCACTTTAAG
The DNA here is from genome assembly GCA_947562075.1 of Orthosia gracilis. Classification (NCBI taxonomy): domain Eukaryota; kingdom Metazoa; phylum Arthropoda; class Insecta; order Lepidoptera; family Noctuidae; genus Orthosia; species Orthosia gracilis. Next base: position 9,493,058 of record OX387268.1, read on the forward strand.
CAGCACATCATCCAATATGAAATACCTCAAAATCTACGAGATTATAAACATTTCTACTACTCTCGATTCATCTGAACACCAATCTATCGTCAGTATCAATAAAACTCATAATCATAATATTTTGTTATACTGCCACTCGAATCAGCACATCATATATGTAATATTAAATACTTCAAAAATCTACCTGACTAAAACCATTTCTTTAATATTCTGTATCTCCTACTCGACCCCATCACTCTTCTTTAAATAACATTCTAAACATAACAATACAATAACCAAGCAAAAGAAAAATAACTAGGTATACTAACAAGATACGGAGTTATCAAAATAAAGTTCAGATATAAAAACTTAAGGTTCCGACATACCTACTTTATGAAAAACGTGTAGAGTTTAAGAAAAGTTAAGTTTAGTTGAGTTTCTTGTTGACTAATAATGATTAATTTACCAACATTAATTATGTTCACACTGCCTTAAATGTATAATCATTTGGCAACCCCTTTAATATTCTGTTGAAAACAGACAAGTTAAACCAAAACTTTTATTGATATTAATTATTTACTGATATCTGGTTTACATTACAACTGAAATATAATTTCTTTATCATAGACAATTACACATCCTATAAAAAACTTACATACTAAACTCTTTTGCAAATAAAACGATTATTATATTATAATTACGATTTGAGTTAATTAAATGAAATTCGTTTGACGTAATTCGTTTGACGTACCTGTATTATAATCGTTTTTTAATAATTCTCGATGAATTCTTTAAAACAGATTTACACGACCCAACAATAAGAAGTGGTCGGCAATAAAGACAAGAAGATTCTTTTACTTTTTCAATAAAGTTACAGCTTGAATCCTTCTGGGCATGCTTTCCACGATGTTAATAACGTTTTGAGGAATACGTTCTCACTCTTCTGCAATGACTCTTTTTAGCTCCCTGATGCTGGAGCATAGAAAAAAATTTACTCTAGCGAGTGCTGGAGCAAGTTGCACTGATCTTACCCCGTCTCTTTTGAACATCCCAGACATGCTGAATTGGATTGAGGTCAGGACTTCGAGCTGGCCAATCTAAACAACGGATCCCAATTTCTTGCATGTATGCTTCCACGTCGCCAGAACGGTGCGGGCGAGCATTGTCGACCATAAAAATGTAATCTTCCGCAAGTGCAGTCAATGCGGGTTGTGCATATGGAATAAAGACTTAAAACTTCGAGCACAAAGCGGACATGTCAGAAGTCAGACCACCGTTGATAACGCGATAAGTAGTAGCTGTTAGTGTTAGTTTTAAGGAATGGAGGAGGTAGCTTTAAGAGTATAATATAATATTGTTAGAGCGATTGACCGAACAACTGAACCCTGTTGCCAAGATATGTTTGTTTACTAAATAGGCCACTAGTTTTGGCATATATTATGATCCAAGTACACGCTGGGGAAAACAGTAGCATAGTTTTGTTCTGGGAAGAAAAGTATTTACATCTTCCTGTCATTTTCCTAGGTTACAATGTCGGCGCAACACCATAGGCTCTAGAGAAATTGGCATTCTATCACCGATGGCGATGGTCGTAATGCCAGAATATACGGAATTGATCACGCGAAATTTCGATAGCGCTTGGCATACCCATACTAACTGATGCTCCTGTACTACACGAAGAACTAACACACCTTTTTGCCCCGGTCAATTATAGACGTAGTAGGAGACACAGATTGTTCGCCGCTACCGTACAGTCTCCCATCCCTCGTTCACTCTTCGCGCTCAGCGCTCTCTTGGATGCTAAGCCCGATTGTGAAGTGTTCTCGGACGAATGGAAGAAGTTCTTGTGTCTGGAGTATTGTGAGATGAGCGTATGACTGCCGTGTTTTTTTACTATAAATATTATTGTTGTTGTCTGTACGAGCTATTTATGAGAGGACAAATAATAGTGCCGAATTCTACGCTTCAAAGAATATCAGCTTTTTTGACGTCAAGGGGAAGCACGTTCCAGAGGTTTGTTGTTGAGACAGTGTAAGATTTAGATAGAAATCCAGTGCGGTGAAAAGGAATATGGAGAAGTATATTTTTCGAAGTTAGGTAGGTTAGGATCGAAGGTTAGGATCCAAATATGGCAGATTAAGATAGGTACGGGCTTTATCAACAGCTGTTTTAAAAGAGTTATGTTTCCGAAAATGTAATTCTCCTTTTTTTTCGAAAAAAGGGACTGCGCTTAACTGATTTTATATTTAATCACACTTCTACGGCATTAGAAATGATTTTAATTCAATCTTTGCTTCCGTGCGCGTTATAACAACGTTTAATAGCTATATGTATGGACCTTTGTCAATGTTCTGAACTAATTAACGTTAGTTAAAACTTTCAACTCAATAATATTGCCTATAAATCAAATACCTATCACGTCTGTTTATCCCGAAGCGGAAGGCAGGAAGGAAGGAATTCAGTAACATTTTGTCGGCATGTATAGTTGTCTTGACGTCTCATGTCACACTCAAATCCAGTTTAACAGCTGTTAAAACTGAGGATTAAGGATTAATGGAAAAGCCCATTAACCTTCAACAGAGAACTGCCTATTTAAGTTTCTTACAAACCATAACATCGTGTTTAACTGCTCGCTTTAAGTCTTTTTTATATTTATTACTTAAATATGAAACACCATTTCACGTAAATGAAACTATAAAGGCAAAGAAAGCATTTAACCTTAGAAAGTAAGTCGTATTCAAAATGTCATCTGATTCGTGGTAGAAATTGAAATATGTGAAACACTATTTGAAGAAAGAAAAAGGCAAATTCGTTTTGTTTCTTTCTTCAAATTGGCTATTATAGCGTGTGCTAGAAAACAGGTAGTTAGTTAGTGTTTGTTTTATTGATAAACAAAACATGCGCGTCAACCATTAAGTGCACCTGGAGTGAAAGTCAGTTTACCTCGGTGTCATCCAAGCCTTTGATGTAGGTATCGTCGCTAGGAATAATTGCCGCACGATCATATAAAGTACATTCTTAGAACACGGTATTGCAAACATCCAGTGTATGTCTTCACGTCTTCACCTTCTCTCCATGTGGTCAGCCAGATCCGTTCTTTTTCCCTGGTAATCAAAGACAAGAATTTCATTACTTGGTAAAAATATTAGTCAAGCAGAGAAGGGTATCAACTTAGCAAGGCAGGGGCACAGATACTATAATACTAGCTTATAGATGCCTCAACCCATGCAAAGAAACCATGCCGACGTAACTAGCGTTTTTCGTCTGATGAAACTGACTATTTTTCTAAGAACTTCGATCGCGATTGTTTCCGTTCCACGGATATAGATGGTGTTAGCAGCGACTTGCAAGTAAAAGGTTTACTCGGTTCGTGAATACTTTTTTTTAATACAGCTACGATTTATTTTATAGTATTTTTTTGCACTTTTTTTACAGTTTCGTTGTACCAAAATGTGTAACAAAATAAATTAAAAAAATCGAGTGGATGCCTCAGAAATTTAAAACCGCGCCATCTATTGGAATCAATTTTAAATGAGCCATTCACATAATCTTTGAAATGTGAATTGTGAGCCCAATGTTCCTTAATTTTGTACTTAGGAGAGTTAATTAAACAAGACCATACATTTTTTATGATCGTCTCTGGAAAATCTTAATATTTCACAAAACTCAAAAACAAGTCGAAGTTTATCACGCCATCTAGTGCATTTTATTTGAACCAATTTATTTTTCTTCGCGTTGGGTGCCCATGGCGAGGAAACTTAGCACGTCTCAGTCAAAAATAGTTCCACTGTTCCAAAGAGATATTGCTATTTGTCTTATCTAGCTTAGTTTCTCTCTCACAATCGGAACATAATACTTTTAACACGTCACGGTAAGGACCATGAATGCTCAAGCTGACTGACGAAATGGACATTGCGCATCTTAGTATGGAAACCATACCCATCGCGTACACAAACGAAATATAGCAGAATGTATTGATATATATGGCTCTGATTTACTATGGAATTACTCAACTTAAAGTGAGTCATAGGAGGAGCTCGTGGCTAAATAATAACAGCCGCACGGGTCGATCTTCAAGGTTAAGCAACGCTTGACGAGGTCGGTCCGTGGATGGGTGACCATTTTCAACATACCGAGTTTTGTACGTGCCTCGGAAAGCACGTTAAGCCGTTAGTCCCGGCTGTCATTTGAAGATTTTTGACAGTCGTTACGGGTAGTCAGAAGCTTTAGATCTCACACCAGTCTTGCCAAGGGGTACCGTGTTACCCAGTTACTGGGTTGTTGAGGACAGATAGGCAGTCGCTCCACGTAAAATACTAATGCTAAGCTGAATCCGGTAAGACTGGAAGCCGAGCCCAATATAGTTGGGAAAAATTCTAGGCAGATTGAATGTGAGTCACAGGAAGATAGAAAAATATATTTAAAAATATCGTATACAGGAGTTTTTCAAGTGGGCCAAATCCGAAACTATGAATAAAAGTTAAAAACAGTGAAAGGAGTCTCGGGACTCTTTTGATGAGTACTAAAACTGCATTATTGAATTTTCAAAAACTCAATATTCTTAGGCAGGAATCGAAACCGTTGATTTTGAAAAAAATATATATGCTGATTATTTATTACACGATCCGATAGTGTCGCTAATAATCAAATTCTGAAAAGTAATGATACACGGCAAACTTAAGAAAATACCTCATTTTAACAAAATGTCCAGTAAATCAAAAAGTAAAAAAAATAAGTCCTCTGAAATCATTTGATTTTTTTTAACGACTCAGGACATTTGTCTCCGTCGATTTTGAATCAAATACATATGTATAAGAAAATATCTCCAAACTTATTAGGAATTGAAGTTTCAAATAAACAATTGCGTTGCTCTGAAAACAAAGTTTTTATTTTAGTACTTACAAACCCACTATAATTATTACAAGTTAAGCTTGAATCACACTATACTACCTGACAACAAAGAAACGACATTTAAAGTCTAATATTTAAATAATTAATTTCTTTTTCGGCTTTTTACAATAACATATTAGATAAAAAAATCTTTTTTACAAAAAAAATACTACCGATTTCCAACTAAAAACACTACAAAGTGAAAAATAACTTTCTTTTTCGAAGTCGGTGTCTTTGGTAGGTACCAATTTTTTTCGTTATGGACACCGACTTCGAAAAAGAAAGTTATTTTTCACTTAGTAGTGTTTTTAGTTGGAAGTCGGTAGTATTTTTTTTGTAAAAAAGATTTTTTTATTTTTCACTTTTTAGTTGTACCTAATAAGAAACTTGCCTTCAGTGAGGTACTTATAATGCCAGAATAGATTATCCGAATGCCATGAAACTTGATCATAACCGGTGGAATGAGAGTGTATCAAGGTGAACTGTACACATCTGCGTACCCCTTTAGGGCGTACTGGCGTGATGTTATGTTATGAAATGGTATAAACAATAAACAGACATGCGGTTGCAGCAATCCCGAGAGATATGCCGTTATTTATTGAAGAGTTCTGCTGTATATCTCCGAAGTTCTTCATCAGATCTTCACCAAATTAAAATGGAACCAATTTCAAAACCAACTCTAACAAACAAAAAAATAATTTTCAAAATCGGTCCACAATTGACGGAGATACAGGGGAAAAAAAAAAAAACATACATGAAGTCGAACATAGAACCTCCTCCTTTTTGGTAAGTCGGTTAAAAATATTGAATATGTCCAATCACGGTGACTTCTGTCAACTCCAAACATAAGCTGCTTTTCCAACCGTGTTGGCTGTTAGCGCCATCTATCGAGTACCTGCATAAGTACATTGCCATTGTTTTACCTGCAGATGGGCGTTGTACAAATTGAAGAAACATACAAGCTTCTTTACATAGTATATGCAACGGAAAGTCACATTATTCTCTTTAGTTTAAAACTATTTTGTTTAATGCTCGCCACTCACACCAAAATCCTTTTTATGACAATATAACACCTAAAAACTGACTTTCAGGAGTGCTACTAGATGGCGCGCATCAAATCTGTCCTTACTTTTTTGTACCCTAGAGTACCTAAATAGTATTCAGTGCAGTGAACGCTCGATCTAGGTAGGTAGCTAGGTAAGTAAGGTAGGTAGGTATAGGTTAGTAGGGTAGGTACAGGTAGGTAGGTACGTAGGTAAGTAGGGTAGGGTAGGCAGTTAACGGGAGCGAAGCCGCGGGCACAGCTAGTACTGTAATAAAATTGCAATTGAAAGTTATAGACCAACATATTTTCTAGTTATAGGTACTGCAGACATTTTACTAGTACATGAGGAACCCACGCATCTGGTGTTTTTCCACATTCTATAGTAAAAAAACAATCTCTGAACTTACATCTACCTTCATTGTTCCAAACAAATAAATGCGAGTAAGCACGGTAGAAATTTCGACTATCTAGGTAGGAATACTTTATCTATATCCACTTATAATAAATCTGGTAAAACACGGTGTGTAGTGTTGTCCATTGTAATTTTAATCATTTTTCCAGTTTGTTTTTCTGTCCGTCTCAGTAATAAACATCAAACACATCGAAATTTGACATCAAAACCCATACACACACAGGAAATGGTAAATCTATCTTAAAGCCAAGGTGGCTGCAGTTACTATCTAGTCAAGGATATACCGAGGAACTCTGGTGATACAAAATTCAACTATCAGATCACCCTGCAAACGATGTCTAACTTATTGACTTGTCCACAAATTTTCCAATGACTTCTCTCGCTCTGGGTGAAGCGAGAGGGCGTGTCAGACTTTTACTGACTAAAACCCACCCTTGTTCCTTCAGTTACTTAAGCCAGGTCCGCGGTAACACTCTTTCAAATTTATCGACGACCCAGACAGGCATCGGCTCTAGCGGACCCCGTCAGTTTTGATGACATCTACATCTTTGACGAGCGCGTGGCACCCTATGCGCCGTCGACTCGGGCCTGGTCCTTATCGGAGGGCGAGCTGTCCATTACTCGACATCTACAAGCTCGCGCCTACGGCCGAGAATCAGCTTGCTCCTGCGGTGGCTAGGAGCGTGAGGGTTTCGCACGCGTTGCGACCTGACCTAGCCTAAGCTGCAATTTGTATGCTCTCAACCTCGTGCTCTTGACAAACCTCGGCCATAACGATTGATAAAAAGTCCAAAATGTATTGACATGTGCTAGGTACCACGTGCATCACGTAACCTATGTCGTGTCTATGTGTGTTGAAATGCCAAAAAGAGACCTTCCTTTCAAATATCTTAGCAACATTGAATTATGTGATGAGCAACGGATTACAAACACTGAAAACTTCCGATAGAATACCGTCCTGACATCCACGCGGACAGATTCACGGGCACAGCTAGTATAGGAATAAAATTGCCCACAGATTACAAGTTTGAACTGTATAACAAACTAACAAGATTCAAAATTACAAAACGGGATAAGCAAAATTGTTCACGTTTATTATGTTTTATTACAGAAATCTTTGCTTTTAATTACGTCGAGTAAAGCGGCTAATAACAGGAATAGTTTTCACTGAGTATAGTAAACGAATGTATGTAATATATTTAAGATAATGCATGCGTAAGAACATAGAACTTATCTACGTATGAACTATGAAGACAAAGAGATTTACAATGTTTACGTTTTGAAATGTGAAATGTGCATGCGGTGCATTCTCCTGTAGTTGTAAACTTGTTTCTGTTGATCTATTGAGTTTTTACACATTTATTTTGTTTCTTCTTCGAGTACTGCGCTTTTATTTTGAATGGAGAATTAAACAATTCATTAAACTATTCTATTTTCACATCTTGAAAATGCGCGTCCAGTTGCGTTATATCTCGCGTTGACATGCGATTGAAAAGTAAGCTACCAATATCTGTGACTTTAAGCAAATTTTCGTCTACCTCGATGGCTATTGTAATTAGCAATTAATAAATTAAATCAATACTATTCAATAGTAATAACTATTTAGTAATAATACTATTCTGTTAAAAATCTATCACGAAATTTAGACGATGTGAATGGGAAGTGAAGGGGCTATGGTCTACGGAAAGACGCCGCCGCATAGACACAATATCGGTAACGGCTCAGAACCCATTGAGAAGCTTTTAAGGCCATGTTTTTTTTGTTGGTTTGCGTTTGATTACTATAAGTGATGTTGTGGTCAACGGCGGTGAACCACGCTTACCTAGAAGTAACCCATTCGCTCTCGACTGATAGATCTCTAGGTGGTGTAGGTATTAAAAAACACAGAACCGGCAGGGAATTCCACTCCTTAATTGTACTGTGCTTATGGAATTCCACTCCTTAATTTTACTTTAAAAAAATAACTGAAAACACGAAATTTTCTCGCTACTCTTGGATAGTCCTGCAAAACGACTTGGATGTTTAAAAAATGATGGCCAGAATTTCTTCATAACTGAAATGCCATATGTAAATTAAAGAATATATTGCAAACAAAACTGTCCAAAAGGAGGTTCAATATTGATATTCTGGTTTCGAGAGGCTGCACGGTCAGTACTACTGCGTTAGCATTGGGAAATATATACGCCTTAACGGTCAATCTGCTTAGCCTTTTTCCAACCATGTTGAGGTTCACTTGCAGTCTAACAAGACACTGCTACCTGCCTGACCGCCACAACCCAGTCACTGGATAACACGATACCGCTTGGCAAGACTGGTGTCAGAATTTAAGGGCTTCTGTCTACTGTAACGATCTTCAAATGACTGCCGGTACCAACGAGGGTACGAGGCACGGAGCTAAGGCACAAGCCTCCTATGAGAGAAAATGGGCAAATGGAATGTACCACGCGGCCCCGTGCGTATTGAAATATATCACATTTCTCTTGGAATTATGCTATGCTCTCAGATTAGCTAATCTGAGGCTATGATATGCACAGACCGACCTCGGCAACTATTGCTTAATCTTTAAGATCGAACCGTGCAGCTGTTATTACTGCTATATATTTAAAAATAAACTATCTATCTTCCTTTCTTTGAATGAATAGAAAATAAATTGTTTCAACTAATGGACAAAATAATTTTAATTAAATACTGTTTCAATTATCTAATACTCACTTTTAGCAAGCCTTTTATCTGACTGCAAGGAAATGGTTATCTTTTGTAGCGCGTATCTTGTGTGTATGTATGCCTATGTATGCAAGGTTTGTATGTATTACATAATTAAGACATCGTTAGACAGATCTTGACCGCCCAAGTGTTCTTAGATAAGGAACGTTAAAAAAATTACAAATATGGCGGCTTTGAGGCGCCATATTGTGGAGGACCAATTTAAACCCATCGAGTGGGGCATCAAAAAGGGTTTTTAGTAGTGATAACAAAATAAACATATAAGATATACCACTTATATATTTAAAGGAAATTCGCAAGAAATAGATAGCTAAAAAGTTGTATGTACTTAAATAAAAAAAAGTTAATAAAATAAAAAAACCCGACTGCATTCATGGTTATAGGTAATTATTCATACAATCTATCATTCTTTTCTTTAGAATACAATAAAATGTCAACAATAACCATTGTTTGCACCTAACGAAGTATAAGTTTCAACCTCTTTCGTGATTCGTGACATATCGCTTATCCTGTGAGTTTGTGCTTCTCAATTTATTTGGTTTTATTTAGCGTTCTGAGAAATTGTGTGTGGTCGCCACACCGCTTTAGAGTTAAAAAGATAATATGTCATTTCAGAGTTTAATAAGATTTTGAAGTGGGCTGTGACTCTGTAGTTTGTTTATGTCACATATTTTCATGGTATATGGAATAGTTCGGATCCGAAAACGTTATATGCTGTAAAGTCCTTTCTTAAATTTGAGCAATACAACTGTGAAAGTGATTTTTTTATTGGTATGCTCGCGTTTAACCACTGTTTAACCTGATGGTACACGATGATGTGGTCAATGTTGGATAGCGCTTGCCTTGCTTGGCCCATGGACTGATGCGTGGTCAGCGTTCTTAAATCATTGTTCTCTTCTCCCTTAAAATGATTAAGACTTAATCTTTTCCCACTAGTTCTAGGTCACCACAAAAATAAATCATAATTACTTATAAAAACTTCCCGATAATTTAATACAAAATTCAGAAGAAAAGTTACAAAAACATATTTATTTACAAAGGAAGTTGGATCATGTTAAAAAGACAAGATATTTTTTAAGAAGTTACATATATTTAGATCATAAATCTAGGAGAAAATCTCATTAATCATTGCTAGTTTTATTGGCAAGCTTTAGATTATTTTTGTCGATGGCCTGAAATTAGGTCATCGTGAATTTTACTCTAATAATTTAGAAATCTGACAACGGACCTAGAGAAAGGACGTTCAGTGGTCTGTTAATAGTACATTACGATATTAGTGCGTTATAACCAATACGCTCGTATATCGTACGACGTTTTTTAACACATTTGCGAGGAAACAGAAAAAAAAACATTTTATATTTTGTTCATTTCTAATTATTGAAACAGTTAGTGAAATTACAATTATTAAAATGATACGTAGTTGTAGTTGGTTTTTTAATTATGTTTTTATCATTATTATTACTATTCATAATGTCATTGTTTTGTGTTAGGGTAAATGTTGCAGACGACGAAACTTCTTGAAAGGCGGCAGAAGAGCATTGTAATTCGTCATTAGTTGTAAATTAAAAAATATCCTCAGTAGAAATAGAGGGGCGCGGCTCAGGGCAAAACTTCTTCGTTTGTGGCTCCAAATTTATTGCCTGAGTTATTTTGGCACTTATATTTGCTTTGTTTTGGATGGAATCTTCTACATAAGAACTGCTAACTAACTTCTGCTACTGCGTTAGAACGCCACCCGCCATGCCGCTTTAAAGTCAATATATCAGCTCCCGAATCAGCAAGTAATGTAGCTGACGTTCTTCTGAAACTGTGCCCTGTATAACAATCAGCGTCCGGCAATCCTAAAAACTTGGCGACTTTCTTTGGCATGGCACCGAATTTATTTATGCCAATAGGTTGCGCAGTACATTTACCTTTTTGGTAATTCTGAAAGAAATGATTATTTTTGCCTTAGTCGTACGCAGAGCTTCATATTTTTTGACCACGTCATAAAATGGGCCGTTGATAATAAGAGATCGGGGTATTTTGTTTTTAGTGTTTGGGATTTTAATTAAAAGCATTTTGCCTTGAGTTTCAATGTCATTTGTGGTAATATTGTGAAGCTCTTGCCGTCTACATGCACCATTAATACCAAATATTAACGCAACCTGAAAAGAAATAAAAATGTGTAAGATAAGGTATAGGTACTTAGCTTACAGATGATCGTTAAAAAATATGTAAAAGAGTATGTACAGTAGGTAGATCAATACATAAAATAAGGAGGCAAACTGACCTTAGTTGCCAGGTACTGGCTATCTGGAGCATCTCTTAGAAACTTTTCGACGTCATTTGATGACAGTACCTTAGATTTTTTCTTTATAAAACCATCAGAGCGTCTCTTTAAAAATGCAATGAGATTTGAATATAAATTAATATCGACACCATTTTTCATCTTGAGGGTACTTTTCAGCATCGAATATGTTGTCCACAACGAGCTAGGCTTATATTTACTAGCTAGTTAATTAAAATACGCCAAAACTACATTTTCGGAAAATGACTTGGCATTTTTCATGTTTTTCCACTTCAAAAAATTTTCATACGTGGTTATGTATCTGTCTTTGGATATTGACGGCAGCAAGCTGTCGCATGCGGTTCGCGCTTCTGTTAGTATATCCGGTGGAGTTGAAGTAATATATGGCTCTTCTTCATTATTGAAAGTTGTCATATTTAAATTTTCACAATACAAGTACAAAGAAAATAAAATTTGAGAAAAATGGCGCGAGGAATATTTTCTGCCGTAGCTGCGTGAAAATGTTGGCAAAGACGTTAGAGCATGCAGCCAAGTTTTGAAATTACCTAATAAACTGTTTTATTTTTATTTTAAATAAACTGAATCTGTAAATGCACACTGTTACTTTCCCGCCATTTTAACAGCGCGCTAGCGCTGCCTACTGACTGGCGCCGCGCAGTGATTAGTTCGAAATTTGAATAGCAACAGCGCGCGAAATGGCAAATAATACTGTTATGGAATTTATATGGACTATAACTTAACTATTTGCTTTGGTAACACACGCGTTTTTTATGACCCGCTTTACATATTTAAAACCGGTGGAATTACATCAGCTTTACGAGCAACGGTGTTAAAAAATTATTAACATTATAAAGTCAAGGAGTTAGAAGAGAGCTTCGTAGTTTGGACCCACTAAACTAGGTGTCATTCAGAAGCACCTGTGGTGGTGCAAAGTAATTGAGGTGGCATACAAACGTATGTCAGAATTTCATCATTATGCGGATGACAATTCGTTAGACATCTGGGAACATTGTAAGGTCTCGTCTCATACAATACAAAGGTGACAGCGTCCATAACACCAGCATAGGCAGCGATATGACACAGACCATTGCTGAAAAATAGTACTCTCCTTTAATATTATATTGTTCTTGGTGTCCCTACGTACGCTTCAGAATAACAATATTGCACAGTTCAACTGAATTCAAAGGCATATAATTGTTACTGGCCTATTTGTTATTAATAGATAATTAAACCATACGTTCAATGATCTTCACTAATTTTATTTTAATCATAAAAATTTGTTTTAATTTTTGACGCTCAAAATTTAACTGCAGCTTTTTATACACGATTGTATATATATAAGTATTAAATTTTTTAGTTTATAATTTTGGATTCTTCTTACCATTTATTTTATAATTACGTAATTACGTCCGAATTCTTCATCAAAATTATTACCAGCAAGATTGTAAATTTTTGTTTGACATATCTCTGTAATAGTATCACAAATTGGTGAAATTTCAAGAAGATGAAAACCGGTTGGTAATTATAGGCTTGTGTGTCACAGAAAACTTTAAAACTACCTACCAAACTGATCCAGTCTATCTGTCCTACTCAGCGAAGCATATCAAAGTGCCCAAAGTTTCGGGAAATTCATGAAAGTCGAATCCAGAAACCGCAAAGCGTTTCTCGGAACATTATCGTTTACAAAGAACAAAATTGGAACATCAGATCAGTAAATTACTGACAACAGAAACTGACTATGGCGTCTTATTCTTAGTCCGCCTTCAGTCCCTCAGTCTTGGGTTCAAGACACCAGGTTGCACCTGTGAAAACCGATCATAGAAAGTTGGATGGCAGCAAGGTGTTGGCGGATACCCACGGGAAGCCGATCCGACCCCATTTCGGCCGAGGCAACAACCCGCTCCGAACTCAAGTCTTTGACACTTCTACTGTGAGTAGGCCATTTATTTTCGTAATGTACTTTCGACAGAAATAAATCTAACAGTTCCTATAGCGATTGTTTGGTTCAAGCTCCCGTTTGGTGTTCTGTAAACCAAATTTAAATAGAAGACACGTATATGAACGTAGGTTTGCTTCAGTACATAGTGCGAAGTAACATAGTGAGACTAAGCGTTCGGCAAAAGAAATTGTATCCACTATCTAGACTAATTTTCCACTGGCACATTTAAACTGTTCACTTTGTGCAAAGTGACTCGGTATGTTACCCGCCATTTTAAAATGAATTACGGCTTATATATTCAATTTATTGTGTAAATATTCCATTTTGTACGGCAAAGTGTTTTTTGTCTCGGCTGACGTAAAGAATTTGAGCGATGCATGAATTATTTGTTTTTTTTTCACATCAAATCTGTTCAACGAAAGTAAATCTTTTAATTAGTTTATATAAAAGTATAGTAAAGTATAGTATAGTTCTTAATTTAGTTTTATTAAAAGTATTTTTAGTTTTGGTTAACATTGATTGAAACATGTATGCCTATATTGTTGGTTGGAAAAAGCAAATCATCATATAAATGTCTCAATTTCGCAAATCTATACTAATATTATAAAGCTGAAGAGTTTGTTTGCTTGCGTGTTCGTTTGAACGCGCTAATCTCAGGAACTACTGGTTGGAATTGCAAAATTCTTTTTGTGTTGGGTAATCCATTTATCTTGGAAGGTTATAGGCTATATAACAGCACGCTACGACCAATAGGAGCAGAGCATAAATGAAAAATTTTGCAAAAACGGGCAAATTTATTCCTTTTTGAGAGCTTCCGTTCCGTAAACGGTTTAAGTAACGTAACAATCATGTATGTAGGGTAGCTGGGGTAGATGGGTTGGTATGTAGCCAGTTGACGGGATAGAAGCCGTGTGGGGCAGCTAGTTAGTAAATACACTGGCTTTCAGAACTTAGTACCACACTTAGTTTGGAAATAAAAAACGTTATACACAATTTCATTAACTTTCTATGAAATTATAGTTATTAGTAACGTTTTTAATTCACAGGCAAAATCGTCAACAACATTTGAGTATGTCTTACGCGATACCATTTTATTAACTGGTATCGCCTCCTCGGGCTCTGATTCCAGCTTCGAGCCGGTTTGTGAAACTGAAGACGAGAATTCGGAAGTAATGTTGGGGCATATCTTTTGTTAAGATAAAAACTTTACTTATGCATAATAAACTATCATTTCAAAGGAAGTTGATGAAATTTTCTATAAAAGGTTTTTTTATTTCAAAACTCTGACTTCTATACTTTAGGAGAAATTGCAATTACAAAAGTGGGGTGGGTATTAAAAATTTTGAAGACCAGTGTATTTTTAATATAAAACTAGCTGATCCGGCGAACTTCGTTCCGCCTAACAAGTTTCTAAAATAAAAGATTTTTTCTAAAATAAACGTAGCCTAAGTTACTCCTTATTACATCAGTTACCTGCCAATAAAAGTCCCTCCAAAATCGGTCCAGCCATTTCAGAGATTAGCCGGAACAAACAGACAGACAGACAGAAATTGTAAAAGCTGTTATTTTGGTGTATGTACCGTATATATATTTATATACATGTAGTAAAAAAACGGTTATTTCAATATTACAAACAGACACTCCAATTATATTTATATGTAGTATATGTATAGATGAGAAGCCTTCGTTGTAAAATGAGTCGTTATCCGATAGTATCCCAATAAAGATATATTTTCCCATGCTGTTACTTTATTTCTCTTGTAAAGACAAGATTTAAGTTCAGTCGTTGTTCTGCAGACATACCCAACAACTCGCCAACAAGTTTTTTGTGTGTAAAGTGACAGATTAAATTGACTGCTGCACTGACCACGTACTGCCACTTTTTATGAAGCTAAAGTCGTTCTATAGTGGTTCTCAGAGCGAAGTCTTACCGTGAGAGTCAATGAATTGAAAAACTATTAATTATAATGGAGTATCAGTTTCTATTTTTATTTGTATGTAGGTAGTACTGACTACTGGATCGATTAACTTATTGACTAGTATTAATATGTGTATGCAAAAGAACAAATGCTTTTATTTGTCGAGTCTACCGTAATAAAAAGATTTAAAAAACGTTCCTTAAAGTATACTGAACGGAGAGGAATTTTTTTACTCAAAAATATTATTGCGCCTAATAGTACCTATTAGTACATAGTAGTAGCTAGTATTTATTGACTTGGAAAAAGTCGTGGGACAAACTCGTTTGGGTCTCAAACATTCTACGCACCATATTTTTGGACAATATTGAACTATTCAAGCAATAGGGTAGTTGACAAAAAATATCTATTTAGTCCGTCAGATAGATAACCTAAAAGTATTGGACACGTATTTTCTTTTGCCACGTAAACAAAAAGTTACGACGATACAGTGCGTTGAAATATCGTGCGACGTCACGGTGTGCTAGGTTATACTGACAAAGTAACGTCACAAGCCTGCTGACTCCTGAACTAGGATGCGCTTTATCACTGTCCATTTTTATTTATTTGATAAATCAAACAATACGGGTCCTATATTATTTGATAATATCAAATAATATTGGAGCCGAAATCAAGACAGACTACATAGAATTATCATTTTCTTTACTATCATTCTTCAAAGACTTAAATTCTTAACTGCATCACTATGATATCTGACAAACAAACACAAGAAAAGTAGATACTTATTTGTAATCCGTAAACACCTACAATCTTTCACGGCAAATAAGATCTCACGGACGTAGATCAAGCAGACAACAGGTCGCCGTAATGTTCTTAGGACAAAAATAGCACTACCCTCACATTGCTGTTAAAATATTATGTAATTACAGTCGCGCTCCGCAGGCCAGCATTTGTTCAAGATCTATGGCTATTGTCCCGACTTAGGGCTTTATTACTGGCCAGACATTTTCTGCATTACTTAATCAGTATGCTCTTATTAGGTTCTGAAACGGTGTACGAATATTATACGTCTTATAATGGTGCTGATAACTTTTAGATTCGAATTTTAAAATTGTTAAAACTGATCCTGTGATATATTTGATACTTGCTCTTGACCGCGAATTCGTATGCGTAGCATTAGTTCTTTGAATAGCCTATTTTTTATATTGTGCCATAATATTATAGGTGTGTGGGCCGCTTTACTTGAGAAATTATTGGTACACCATACAAACTTCTACCTGTCCACCCCCTAAAGTATGATTTTGGGATAACATTCTATCCTATGTCCTTCCCAGGCACTCAAACTGTCTCCATACCGAGTTTCATATAAATCGGTTGAGCAGCTTAAGCGTGAAAGGTAAAAGACAGACAGACAATTTCTTTCACTTTATAATATTAGTATGGATATATCCATTGATGCATGAAAAAACTTGCTGGCAACATTTTCGACGTCTCCCATGTTCTTTTTTTGAGAAAACTTGATGATCATACCTATATAATTTTCATAGATAGAACAGTTCGATCACAAAAGAGTAGGTATACTTAGTATACCTATTACTTATTTTCGCGTACAAAATCACCTCCTACGATTATCAAATATTGAAGGAAGGTATACAAAAATAATAGTATACCACAACAAGACACAGATAATAATTAACATACGGAATGGAAGCTTACTTTTGTTTAATAATACATAATCATACAGACATCTTCGTTAGTTTACTGTCTCATAATGGAGGTCGGACAAGATATATGTATTGTTGTCATTATAGTCGTACTAATAACATTTCGACAAATTTACGAACGTATAATAAGCGAAATATGACTGGGGGCTAACCCGTATGAATTCACCGCTAGAGGAGCTGATTTGGCGTGAGGTCTCCGATATATCAAATTTCAAAGTTTTTGGCTTTTAGCGCAAGTTTTTTACATTTTTTTTATTATTGTGAATATTTTCCTAATATGGCAGATTACGATTATGTACAGGATTTACCAACCACGCTTAAATAGAATTTTGTGTTTTAGCAAATGTTATTCTTCTTATTTTCGAAAAAAAAGGGGCTGCACGGAACTGATATTACATTTAATCGCACTTCTTCTGCGTTAGAAATAATTATAATTCAAATTTTGCTTCCGTGCGCGTTATAACAACGTTTAACAGCTACATTTATGGACCTTATTCAACGTTCCAAGTTTAAACTGACGTTAATTATTTCATCCTCATTGAACTCGCCCGTGTTCTATACAAAAGTATTGATATCTATCAAGGTAGCTTTGGCTGTCAAGATGGTAGTTGGCTATTAACTGTGTATCAATGTATGTGGTAGGTAAGGGAAGGGTTTCATTAATAAAATCACAGAAAGACAAGACTAGGTATTTATTTACTACAACACAATAATTATTTAGGTAGGTACTTAGACATTTGTCGGTAGGTGCTTAATAAATATGGCATGTATATATTAAGTAGCAAACCATTGTGACTTGAAAAATTAAAATTCATGATTTAATGACGTCACACATACTTAAATTCTAACAAACGTAATATCTGTGAGTGAACAGATAAAATACACAAATTGTGATTGAACTTTTTAAACGAATAAATGTCTGCCTTCTAGGGCCCGACATGTATTTACATAGCTCGGAGGTGATCTTTTGGCTTGTTCAATTTCAATATATTATACAATTCAATCTACACCCGGAAGCCCAGATAGGCACCCGTTTATAATTTGGAAAAGACTAGGCGAATCATATGTGCTATTCCTGACTATAATCTGTATCTGCCAAATTTCATCCAGATCAGTTCAGCCGTTCTGGCGTGATTGAGTAATAAACATACACACATCCAAACTATCGCATTTATAATATAAAGTAAAATATTAAGTTAAGCTAAGGTCAGTCTTAGGGGTAAATCATAGGTGCACCATTTGTAGAGTTTTCACTGCTTTTCTCTTCTTTAACTTTGAGATCGTTGCTGTTGTGTTGTGTTTAGTCGTATAATTCTTTTTTTTCATATTTTATTCTACCTACTCCATAGAAAAACATATGTTTACTAAAAGATTTAGATATTAATAGATTGTAACTCCAAAACAGCCGCCTTGCCAGGTTTTACCGCGATACAGACCTGTCATTTTACGCTGAATAGTGCTTGTGCTTTCCGCACTCACCTACATCTGTCATAATTAGCAAAACAATAGTGAAACAATGGCGTCACGCGTCACATTCAGGCGTCGTGATAGTTGAGGCGTTAATTATAATGCAGACAATCAATCAGTTCATTATTCTTTATTGCCAGACTCGCGTTTGACCACTATCTCACCCTACCTACCTGATGGTAAGCGATGATGCGATGAAGCGATGATGTGGTCGACGGTGAAGCAGTTTTGACTTAAATACCCACAGGTTCTAGCTATCAGGAAATATAGATTCAGACTGGAAATTCCAGTCTTTAGCTGTACGTACTCGTACAATTAAAGTATTCTCAAAGCGTTTAGTGCGTATGGTTGGCAGCCTGTTAATTGTGTAACTGGGTTTGATCGCCATCAATTGACCAATCACATAAACGGAAATCCATATCGCATCTTTCATCTCGCATGTGATAAGCCGATTGATGGCGTCAAAACGCTTCGCCTTGCCGAATTCACTTACGCAATTAGGCTGGGTCCACCATGTACTGATGGCGCATCGCCGTACCGCCGTACTTCGTTTAGACATTATGTTTATTATCAGACTAGCTGTCTCACGCGGCTTCGCTCCCGTCAACTGGCTACCTATCTACCCATTAACTCTACCTATCCTGCTATACCTACACTACATATATGATTAACCGCTTACGCAGCGCACGCAACGGAAGCTCTCAAAAAGGAATACTTTTTTCCGGTTTTTGTAACATTTTTGATTTATGCTCCGGTCCTATTGGTCGTAGCGTTATGTTATAAAGCCTATAACCTTCCTCGATAAATGGACTATCCAACACAAAAATATTTTTTCAATACCAACCAGTAGTTCCTGAGATTAGCGTGTTCAAACAAACAAACTCTTCAGTTTTATAATATTAGTATAGATAAATTATAGATTAAATTCAAAGTTATTTATTGACACGATATTACTAAGACACGATATTAGTAATATCGTGTCAATAAATTTAAAAATAATATGCAGATCTGAGTCTCGTGGTGTTAAAGAAAACACATTTATTTCACACAGCACACACAAACAAAAAAAGTAACAGTCTTAAAAATAACACAGATTGTTCCTCATGGATACTACAAAAAGGCCCATTTTAGCAATGTTTCCAGACTCTGAACTTCACAATTCAATCAATTAATTTTAGTTTTTTGTTAATGTATGTATTTACATGTCATGTATATATAAATAGTTAAATTACGTACAATAATGTGCAGAGTTTTGAAAAAAAGCCCTGCACTTGGAATTATTCCTGTATCATCGCCTGTAATCCTATATCTTAAAGCCATACAAAGATTTGTTTCAGGCGAGAATTAACGAGCCACCATTAACCATTCTTCATTTAAAAAAAGTAAATAAAGACATAAAACCTTCCTGAATCATCATAATCCTATAAAAAATATGTAAAGAAAGATGATACATAGTTTATTGTTGAAATTTGTAAAAAGATATATAATGGCAAGGCCAATGACCGTTATTCCCATGCTAAATGAAACCACTCTAGTAGATTGCATTTATTCATATTTTTCTCGACACTTATCATAAACTAGCACCACGTGGCTTAGCTCCCGTCAACTGGCTACGTACTTACCCATCTAGTCTACTTACGATAGCCTACCTACACTATATGGGAAAATCGCGTATGTTTCGTCTCAAAACTCCGTATCTCAGTTATTTCAAAACTAAATGATCTGTAATTTTGCACACATATACGTGAAAGTATAAAGGTTTAATAAAAAAAATAACAATTTTGAAAATTATGTTTATTATTTTATTTAAAAAATAAAACTTAAAAAATACATGCATTTATAAGAAAAAATACTTTTTTTTTGTAATTTACTTACATAACATAGAATTTAATATCATTGTATAAACAGCGTCTAACGGGAAAAATATAATGTACAAAATTCAACAAGCTCCTTCAGATTTTCGTTGACAGCAAGAAGGGACTTGGCTTCACCGAAAAGTTCTTTCGATAGTGTTTCTGAAGTATTTCTCAAACTTGATTTATATGGATCAGAAGTGTACAATAAGGTATGGAACACGTCTGTATTGGTAGCCGCTCTTGAACACTTTCTAGAATGATGAAGTCTAAACTTTTTGTAATCCTTGTTGCGGGATTCTTGAGCGTCTTCGGACAATTGTCCGATATGTAAAATAGCATAGTACTCAATGATTTTTTCTCCGCGAATAAGTATTTTATGTACGGAGGAAGGCATATAATACCAATTATAAATATTTACGTACAGTTGGGCGGTACTATATGCGTATTCACCGAACTTTTTTGAATCAATAGCCATTCCAGATGACATAGTTTGTAGTATAATGTACATCCGTTTTATAAGTCCTACGTCTACACCTGTAATGTCTGCAGAGCAAGAGTAATTCTGAAAAAATCTCCGAGCTGTGTTTCCGTCATTACTATTTCCAGTGCCTTGTCGAGGTTTATCGATATGCAGTCCCATTTCCTCCCTAAACCGCTTTTGTACCAGTTTTTTCTTTTCGTCTTTGTTTTTTTTTATTTTTTGGTGTAGTGGCTGATCACTTTTGGAAAGACAAGTTATAGGAAATGTGTAAAATCATCTCCATACTTCTAATCCAAGCGTGTAGTGTTGACAGTCCATATTGAAATGAACTTTCATTCACATCTCAGGTCCTAACGGCCTCTAAGTTATTCATTTGCCGAGGAGTAGCACCACAAATTGTACAAGAAGCGCTCGAAGGAGTTTCAGTTAAAACTTGTGCTACTTTACCATCAATCATGGTTAAAAAAAGGTTATGAGAAATTTCATTCACCATTCTTATTTATCACGGAAGGAGACAGGTTTTTAATTTGATTTTTGATATTAGCCACAACAGACGCGGTTTTTTCAGGAGTTTCTTTGGCAAATTCTATCAATATAGGTCTGCAATATCTTACGGATGAGCAAGTTTCATTTTTCCAAATAACAATATTAGTTGTCTCATCTATGAGTTTAATGGGTACAAGTGAAGCAATAAAAAGGTTTGCATCTGATATGAAATCGCTTTCTTCGGGCAAAACTTGCTTGTATTCACTTTGTCCTGATGACCCGTCACAACCCCATTTGCAGAATAGTTTCAACTGTCTTAAACCGTTTTTGTAAACTGAACCAATTAGTAATATACGTGCCACAGTATGATCCAATAAGTCCTGCAGATTGACTTTTGCACTTATGTTAGTAATGGTTATGCTCGAATCTGGTGGGTTTCACATCTTCTTCGCTTCGGCTAAAGTTGGATAAGAAGGAAACACTGAGCAGTTTTTGTCCGCCAAACAAATTCGAAGTTTCCCATACTGTTCTTTGTTAAGGTCTAAGTCAATAAATATCCGTAGTGCTTCTTCCTTTGTAAAAGGTGTAACGTCTTCAGGGTTCTCAGTTATGAATTTAAGAAACTTTTTCTTATCATTTTTTGACGCAGTTCGTATAATATTAACAATTGTGGCCTCCTCCGACTCACCCATAGACCGCAACTCCTGAGCATATGCATTGAGCACACAGTCCAATCCGTACTCTTGTATTAATTCCATGTTTTTTCGTTTCTTTGTTTTTTCTGAAGATGCTTCGTATGGTTTCGATGGTCTGCCACCTGCACTGCTTCCAGACGTATTAGAGTCATTAACTGTGACTCGACACTCCAGTGGAACACGAAATTCACCATTTAACCAGTCGACGTTCTTACTTTCAAAGCGTTCTTTTTTCCGGGATGCCTTTCTCCAGCGTTCGTTACATTTAGATACCAAGTTTCTTTGAATGTAGGAGACCACAGTAGCCATATCCTCTGGTGACAAATTGAAATTTTCTTGCAAGTAGTCATCTATATTATTCCCATTTATCAACAAATTGCATAACTCTCGTTTACTACAAACAAATTCACCCATTATTTTCAAATCAGATAACTTCTGTGAATATTTGAAAATAGGTATGTTTTTTTAAAGCAACTGAATTTCTGACGAACAACTGTGGATGTTTCAGGGTTCGCCTTTCTTTTATAGGCCAATGACCATTTTATCAATTTGACCTTAATAGATAACAGATGATATGTGAGAAGTAAAAAGATATTGGAAAAAAATAATTTATTTATCTCGCGATAATATGTTTTGGCACCGTGTCAGAAAAGGCGCAAGTTTGCGCAACTTTTTTTTTTCTCCTTGTGTAAACTAATGTATAAAGATCGTAATACAACAAATATCTCGACATCGGCCAACAGCGGCAACGGGTAACAGTCTCGTTAATAGAAAAAGTAACCCGAAAATTATACCATCTTAAACTATATTGGTTAATTTTATTTTTATTTATTTATTATACATACTATTATTTAAGAAACGTTATGAGGAGATTATAAGCATTTCAAAAATGTATAATACTTGTACATTTATATCAAAAACTTTCGAGTAATGTGGCGTTGAATTGTAGTAATGTATTGTGCCAAAATCACATCATTGAACATGAGTTAGCTTTGATGCCTTTTTATATACATTATGGTTAGCAAAAATAATTAAAAAAATATAGAAAATAAAGCTTATTTATAAGACTAAATTAATTAATTAGTTTTACTCCATAACAACGACTTTCACGTGAAACGGTTTTGAGACGGCCTTGTATGGGGCTTTCCCATAGTGCTACGCAGCGCACGTAACGGAAGCTCTCAAAAGGGAATATTTTTCACCCGTTTTTGCATCATTTTTCATTTATGCTCCGCTCCTATTGATCGTAGCGTGATGTTATATAGCATATAATTTTCCTCGATAAATTGGCAATCCAAACCAAAAATAATTTTTCAATTCCAACCAGTAGTTCCTGAGATTAGCGCGTTCAAACAATCAAACAAACTCTTCAGCTTTATAATATTATATTATATAGTATAGATAAGATTGTGTTCTTACGCAAAAGTATTTTTTATGGACAGGCCCGTCACACTATTCTTAATTACTGCAACTCCTGAAAGCCAGAATCAACAGTGCCAACCAAGGCGCAGTCAATGAAGCTCGAGAAATCTCAGAGATACGATTATTTTTAGTAAAGGTGTGAAGTAGCAAAGGCGAATCTGTTACTAATTTTTCTTTGTATCCCCAGTACACTCAAAGCATCTTCTCGGTTCAAAATGTAAACATCAGCCATGAGTAACTAACTTCCGTGTTGTTTAACCCCATCTAATCCAGTAATAGAATCTTAAACTTATTGAGACCAAAACAATAAAAATAAAAACTAGACGTTTACGGAAAGTATGGATAGACTAGTTAAATCTTGCTCCAGTTAGATTAATTAGCATGTAGTAGTTACATTAGATTTCGATTGCACGCTCGAACATGCAAGATACACCTTACACTCTCGTAAAATAAAACTTATGGGATTACTGTAAAATAGGGAATCGCCATCTATGTGCTGCATTTATTAAAACCGTTACTACACCACCAGTAAATTACGAGCGTTTGTAACTCACGTTTGATACTTTATGTAAATGGATTCTCCTAATCAATATTACTTTTATTCTTAAGTACCTATCTTTGGCCATAGACAAATGACATTCTATCATCGAAAGCGTGGCGATAGCGATTGAATAAACGTCAAAAATGTCTAACCAAGGTCTAACCCTTCCGAAATGTCACGTGATCGCTGATGGAATGACACTTGTCTAAAGCTTCAGAGTCAAAGTGAAATTCCATCAACGGAAACATCCGAAATTTATGAAATGGACATGCGCTACCGAATTGACATGTGGTCAATTACAATGAGGGCTATCGCGTAAGAATTTGCCGCTAGGGGCGCTGGTTCGTGAGACTAAGAAAGATACAATCCGCAGGGCGGCTTTGTGGCGAGCTGGTGGACAGTGGCGACCCCAAGGACCTGATCTCCTGGGAGAAGTGTTGTCCCTCGATTCTGGCTTGCCTTTATTGGCCTGTCGGTGTGAACACCGACGAGGAACAGAGCTCTCAACTTTCTCTTGCCTTAATCGGCTGGCTTTAGTAGAGATTCGCAAGAGCAAATCTGATCGGAGGGAGGAAGTTAACCCAGTAAGATGCTGGTAGGGATATTGACCGTATAAGCATCCCACTATATGTTGCCCCCTTGGCGCTACGTCACTAAAGTGCTTGCGACAGTTTTTGGTGTGGTGGGGGGGGGCATTAATTGAGTGTGAAAGTCCCCTACCAATTTATAGGCGTGTAGGTCAACAGTGGTCAGGCAGGGGCCAATATTCCATCTATAGTTATAGGTAATCGATCCACGAAACCTCCCAAACGCATAGCCCAATGTGTTTTGTCTCGATATTCTGCAATAATCCTGAACCAGCCGGCGATTGTCCTTGGGTGCTCAATAGCGCATACAGGGATAGTTGACAGTTGGTGTCACAATTCATCCTAAATGCCTAACAAGGCTTTGAGAGTTGGTTTCGGCCCCTGGTACGCCTTTCAAGGCCCGAGAATCTCAAAGATATAAATAAAAACAAAATATTTTTTACTATTTTATTTAATATTCAATAATGACAATGTTCAGGTATTGATACATGCAACACTTAATCAGATGCTTTTGGTCACCTACCTACTTATAATCCCTTTGGGTATAACACCCACCACAAGATGAAATGAGATTGTCTAATTTTATTCACAGACCATGATTCTTTTTGTATCTGAAGTTTGCACCATATGACATCAAATCGTTTGTTACTAGTATAATAAATTATGGTATAATACTAAAAGAACGATTAATTTAATTGCAGAATTCAGTCGAGTTGTATACATCCCCGCTAATCGAGTTGTATACACCCCGCTAATGGAAGAGAGCTGATGTCTTGGCAACATGTCTTTTAGAAACTATGTCAGTATTATATAATAATATCTACTATGCGTCTTACGATTGGAACAACTGAGTGGAATATGCAATCTATATATATTCATCTACAAAGTTCTTAATTAAAATATAAAAAAGCACAAGGCGCAATTTTGTATGGAGCACAGCATTCTTAATTCTAGATTGTACTCCAGTGTACGTTACCCCAACAGGAAAGTGGCTCCTAGAGTGATACCTTTGGTACGTATAATTAGTGCGTACTCCAAGTTTTTAAGCTGACATGGTCACAATCATTAGAATTAACAATGATACCCAAAAATCAGCCGTAGCAGAACATCTTCTCCAATCAGGGCCAAACCTGTGAATGTGCGCGTTTTTGAAAAGCGATTACTTGCAAATTATAAATATTTTTTATGTGGCGCATATTCACAGCAGATTACGCTCTAGTTATACGTTCCACTCATATCACTCTAGGAGCCACTTTCCTGTTGCGGTAACGTACACTGTACTCCAAAACAATAC
Source organism: Orthosia gracilis (assembly GCA_947562075.1). NCBI lineage: Eukaryota > Metazoa > Arthropoda > Insecta > Lepidoptera > Noctuidae > Orthosia > Orthosia gracilis. Next base: position 9,518,806 of record OX387268.1, read on the forward strand.
ATTTACACAAAGCACACCAAAAACCAACATTTTATTCAAAGGAACAGTCAAGGGTCAAAAGTGCAGTCATACTCTCCCAAAACTGAAATGGCTAGTTTTTATAGAGGAAGTTAAATTATCCACAACTAATTTAATATTTTGTATAGAAATTAAAGTATTACTAACTGACCCCGGGGGCTTCGCTCCCGTCAATTGGCTCTACCCAACCCTACCTACCCTACACTACCTACTCAACCCTACCTATCCAACCCTACCTACCCTACCCTACCTAATCATGTAGTACATATTTTTTATCATCAATAGTTTTCTCAACGCACGCCAAAGAATGAATTTTATATGCAACATTTTGCTACTTTGGCTTACAAAGTAGCAAAATGTCTCTTCTGTTTTGGTAGAGTATGAGTGCACTTTTGACCCTTATAGTACCATGGTAATAAAATTGATAAACTCTATGACATTGATTAGACGTTAATTAGCAGACACAATAGAAATTACCATTATCTTTTGCCGAATTAGAGTTAATTTTAGACACTTTAGGAGTGAAATTTATTTATTTATTAAAAAACTCGTGTTTTTTTACGTCTCCCATAATAGTTAAAAACATTTCTTTGAATAAAGCCGCGTTATCTTCCTCACCACTCTGCATTTTAATCATGACGTCTAACAGATCGTGGAGCTTCTGTACTAAAATATTCCGTTCTTTTACTAGTTGTTGAATCCGGTCTTTTAGTTCTTGAATCTGCCACAAAAAAAAAGGTTTAAAATATATAGTCAAACTAAAGTCTGCTCAGATATTCAAAAACACCGATAAAGCAGACTTAAGAAAATACAGAAACGTTACAAAAAGCTAAAATGTTTCACTTATCTTGGACATCACAGTCAATGGTGAGCGAAAACATCGTGAGGAATCTAGACTTATGTAGTTAATGTAAGTCTGAAATAGCCAAGTCAGAGGCCTGTGGGGTTCCAGAGGCGGCATAATTAACACTGACACCAGAGGTGGCCACATCCTCACACGAAAATAAGAAGATTACCTGATGAATGAATACTACTTACCTCCGTTTGAGCGCGTGCACAAACTGTAAAGTAAAAAAAATACATAAATTTCTTAATCTAAAAAACAACTACCCACATTGAACTGATAGTAACTGCTTAGTGATAATTTTCTTTTTAATTCAGTTAAATTTAATTTTAAAACTTTTTGTTTATTTAAATACCTGTAAAAATGTCAAGCAATAAAAATAATATGTAGAAGCATTTCCATAATAAAAAACAAAAATGGGGGTATATACTCATATTAGCAAATAAGCTATGTTCTTATACTTAAGTAATTGTAATAAACTATAGATATGAAAAGAAATAAACATAATACAAACCTTTTCATGGCCACATTGTTGGAAAACAATTTGTTTATCAGTTGACAATACGTGGCGCCTGTGTCTGCGTTCTTCAGCAGATTGTATAATAAGCCGTTGACCCACGCCAACACTTCTTGTCGTGAACCTGTGTTTTTCGCCATTTTAAGTACTCTAAAATGAACAACAAACATTATAGAAAGCAATAAGACCGTCTTAAAATCGATAGCAATGCATTTCAAGTTGGAAATCCCACCTAAAAACAGATAGGAAATTGTTGTTTTACAAAGTTGTAAGGTTTATTTGAACATACATTTCCAAGTCAAATCGTATTCATCATAAGTAGTGACACGTTTAAAAACCAGCCAAGAGCGTGTCAAGCCACGTGCAGTAATAGGGTTCCGTAGTTGCATAATAATTCGGACTAAGAAGAGGGGTTTTGTTGTTATAAGAACATTAAAACGGTTTCAGCGGCTCACAACGTCTAAAAACGGCATTTGTACAAAATGTTTACTGATCCAAGAACTTTTTATAAGTTGGTCGACTATTACTCTTAACTTGTAAAGCCTACTTAGCTGTGATAGTTTACCTTTTAATTTCGTTATATATACTATTGCCGTGACTTTTTTCACGGAGCCAAAAGCAACCATTTTGCTGGCAGGGTAGTGGACACTTGACTCGTAACGAAAATTTGCAATTTAAAGCTTAACTTTACGGAAAAAGATCACTGAATCGAAAAATGGTTATAACAGACCCGTAATATTTTTGAATGGCCTATCCAACGATACCCCACACCATGGGACAGACGAGAAAATAAAATACAAGAATACTTTAAGTCTGTAGGAGGTACCAGAACATTTTTTTTTACGATTGTATTTTACCACTTTGTCGGAATTATTAATGTATATCTATAGCAAATTATAGCTTTCCAGTATTAAGAGCCTCTGAGCTAAGCTGCGGACGGACAGACGGACATAGCGAAACTATAAGGATTCCTTGTTGACTTCGGAACCCTAAAAACCATCAATTTCCCTAGTTGTATCAAAACACTCACCTGGTATTTCCCGCTCACAAATTCTAAATCGGTTAAAGATAATGATGATGAACTATTGTGTCTGCTAATTAAGCCTAAGTGCTAGCGTCCTCTTCCTGCAAAGGATATGGTTGTAATGACTTGTAATAATATGGCAGAAACCGAGACGATTCATTAGGCTGGCCGCATACATATGTTTTCCGCGTACGATTTCCGAACACGGAATACAGACTCGGAATTCCGTGAACCTAGCGCAGACGTCAGTTTTTTTCTGTTTGGAATTTTCACGAACGCACGGGCTGGCATTCGATACGTGCGTTCGGAAAGTGTTCCGTTAAAAAAAAAACACAGCAAAGTATTTATTAGCGTACGATGCAGTCGGGTCTCCGAATACGGAAAACGAATTCGGAAATTGAACGCGAAAACGTACGTATGCGGCTAGCCTTGGCTGACCCGAATGCATCAAACACTAATAAAATACTGCCGAACACGTCCGTTTTTTTCGAACGGATCTCATTCCGTAAGTACGTACGTTGTTGGTTATTTACTGTGTATCAGAGTTTCAGTTTCAATGTATGTGGTGCGTAAGGTAAGGGTTTTTACGAATAAAAGCTCAGAAAGACAAGACTAAGTATTTAATTGTAGAAATGTGGGATTTGCAGGGCAAGTAAAATGCTGAACAGTTTACTATTTGTTTATTATTACTTTCGCAACACGACACAATAAAAATCATCATATAACATTTAGTTACATCCTCTCGTCTTCGCTCTCAAACTCCAACAATCACTCCACTGACATTTCACCTTCCGCCTCTTTCTCGCACTCTCATTCTTTCTCTCTCACCCACATTGCATTCCATTCCTCATAGATTTACACTATAAACACGCATCCTACATTCGGCCATCCTGCTCCCATATCTGTCCCCAGATATGCATATTCTCCACACATGCCACTCTTCCACACCTCTTTCACATAGCAGCTAAACACCCTCACTGGCATAACTTTCCAAATTCACCGTACCTTAACTTAAATAATACACTTAATACCAAACCCCTTATGCTCTAAACTTAACGCATTCGTGAGGACACTGAGCATTGCTATTTAATACAGCTAAACAATACACATAAATGACAACACCTTCTAAACAAAAAGTAAAATAAACAACAAACAAACAAAACCTTCATTCATCTTTACCTGGCCATTTTTTCATGTTATCTGCTGAACTAGATGTTCTCTTCGGCCCTTCCGTGGTATCATACAACTTCTCAACATCCTATCTGTCATTTCGCTTGACCTTAGTAATCCGATAGGGTCCAAGGAACTTAGGCTTCACTTTTAGACCTGGGCCAAACTGTGTTCTCTTGATTGCTACTAAGTCATCTAGCTCATATGATAAACTAGGCTTTCTCTTCTCATTATAAGTCTTTTTATTCTCATCTTGTACTTTTTGAATTTGCTGCTTGGCTTTCAGTCTCAAGTTCTCTCTATTTTCATCATAACTGCTGATAACTTCTTGTTGTAATAAGGTAACTATATCAATATCTTCTTTACATCTCATTTTTGTTCCAACCAGTAATTGGAATGGATTGGTGTCTATAGATATCTGGTAGGTACTATTAAGGGCTCTTTGGACACGACTCACATGCTTGTACCATAGAGATGTATCCTCTATACACAGCTTGGTTAACATAGGTATTAATATGTGGTATACCCTCTCTACTTATCCATTTCCCCGAGGCACCCTGGTGGTAATCTTGACATGCTGGATATCTTCTTCTTTACAATACTCTTCAAATTCCCCACTGGTGAAAGCTGTACCTCTGTCTGTTATGATCCTGGTAGGGATACCAAAAACCTGCTAATGAAATCTTAATTTATTCAACACTTCTGCACTTGTTGTGGACTTAGTAGGAAAAAGCCATGTAAACTTAGTAAACGCATCAATCATGGTAAGTATATAATTGTATTGTTTTCTTGTTTCAGTAAATGGTCCTATATGATCTAAATGCAATGTATGCAGGGGTATTCCTTCTTTATTTAATGGGTTCAAATAACCCTCCTGTTTTCCTTATTTTGTTGTTGCTAATTAACAGGGTATACAACTTAAAACTACTTCCTCTATTCTTTTATCCATGTTTCTTATGTAATAATCTTTTCCTAGCGCTTCTTTCATTTTTCTTAATGAAAAGTGACCGTTTAGGTGTACTCTCTTTAATATTTCTTTCTCCAAAATCTTTGGAACTACTAATCGTTTCTGCTCACTTTTATACAAAATGCCATTATCAATCCAGAAATCATGATATTGACCATCTTTCAAAATCAACTGCCTAATGGCATTGAGTTCTTCATGTGTTTCCTGTCCGAGTCTTATCTCTTCTTGCAGGCTTACCACAGCAACAAATGGGTTTCTGCTGAGAGCATCCGCATGCTGCATCATACTGCCAGCTCGGTGTTCAATCTTGTAGTCATACTCATCTAGCATGAATGCCCATCTAGCCACTTTTGCCGTCAAATCCTTCTTCTTTAATGTCTGTTCAAAAGCTTTACAGTCAGTAACGATTTTAAAAGAAATTCCATATAAATAGTGTCTAAACTTCCTGACAGCTGCCACAACAGCAAGCGCTTCCAGCTCGTAGCTCGAGTATTTACTTTCAGCATCAGTCGTCTTATGACTCATTTAATGCACCGGAAGCAGATCTCCATCTGGATGCAATTGTAGTAATATTGCGGCCAAACCATGACTGGACGCATCGGTGTGCAACTCCGTTGGTAAGTTGGGGTTGTAGATTTTCAATACTGGATCACTTGTCAGCTTTTCCTTCAATGTTTTGAAAGCACATTATTGTTCGTCTTCAAATTTAAATGGAACATCCTTTCTTAACAAATTTGTGAATGGTCTAGCTATCTTAGCATAATCCTTGATATATTTCCTGAAATAAGATGTTAGGCCAATGAAACTCATAATTTGTTTAACATTTTTAGGTTCAGGGTACCTTGCAACGGCTTGCACCTTTTCTGGGCTTGGTCTTACTTCGCCATTCTTGATCCAAAGACCCAGATATTCAATCTCACGGCTAATCAATTTCACCTTTTTCCAATTAACTTCAAGTCCATATTGTGAGGCTACTTCTAACACCTGAGTAAGTCTCTCTAATGCTTGAATTTCCGTCTCAGCCGGAATTACAATGTCATCAATAAATATTGCCATAATTCTTTTTGCTATGAGCTCTCTGAAAATAATTGATACAAATCTCATAAAATATTTAGGCGTTAGGGATAGACCAAACGGTGCACGCAGAAATTCAAATTGCCCATGATGACTAATGAACGATGTATATTGCTCTGACTCCTTGCTTAACCTAAGATGGAAAAATGCGTTTTTAAGGTCCAACACGCTAAATATTTTTGCATCTCTCAAATTATCAATCAAGTCATCAATGATTGGCAACGGGAATTCATCTTTGACAATGTTCTTATTTAGTAACCGGTAATCCACACAAATTCGAGTAGTCCCATCTTTCTTTTTCACAAGTACCAAAGGACTCGAGTACTCGGAAAAACTCACTTGTTTTATTCCATTTTGCAACCATTCATCTATAATACCTAGCTGCTCTACTACCTTTTGCTCCATGTGTGATATCCTCCGTGGTCGCTGGGCTGTTGGCACATCGTCTTTCAACACTATCTTCATCTCGATTGGAGCTTCTCTCGTCTGAAAAGGCTTGTACTCTTCAATCAGCCTCTCAACTTCCGTCTTTATGCTGGGATTAGAAATATGACCTGTAACATCCACATCTCTCACACAACAATTCACCCTAGACAACCATTCGTCATCTTGTGACAAAAACAACACAGCGCCCTCACACAAAAAATCTTGACCAATAATATGTTTGTAGGGCATGGACCCTTTAGATACTATATGAAATATTACATCAGCATAACTCTTGTTGTCTATTTATAAACATAACATAATCTTTCCGCACGATCTTACTTTCGAAAATCCAAGTCTGGCTAACATCGTATTATCATTACTACATGGCACATTTAACTCGTTCCACAGGTCGTCACGGATTTGATTAACGTCACTGCCCGTATCTACCAACACACTTATTATTTTGTCACTTATTTTTATAGATTTCATCGCCTTATTGAGCCGGTCACTCGGTTTGTTTATAATCTGCATGACATCTTGAAACAATGTTCATGGCCGCCCGATCCGTCTTCGGGTGCCGTCGTCATCCCGAACAAAGCCGAACATGTAGCCGAATGTTTCTTCGTACCGGCGGCAGCGGCATCGAACTGCTTTACCAATGGGCGCACCTGCGGTGTCTCCTGATTGGTCGATCCAGCTCAAAGACCTTATACTTCATCCAGCTGCTCTTGGCTAACCGACGTTGCTGTTCCGACCGAACTTCCGCCACTTCCTACTGCGCTCGGATTTGTACATTTAGGACTAATATGGCCGAATTGGTTACACTTGAAACATTTTAACCCGTTTCGGCATGCACTTGCTTTATGGTTTTTCTCCCCACAGTTGTAGCATGACTGGCCAGTTCCTGGTGCAGAAGCTCGTTTTGCAGGTCGTTCGGCGTTCTGTCTAGCAACTTTTTTCTTTATATTTTCATACAACGATAACTTTTCTTTCAACTGGGTAGGTGTTAGCGCCATAAAGAATAGCTTTATTGTTTTCCAGATATTGAATTTTGTCAATTACGTACTGTATGGCGATGTAGTCGGGAAACTTGGCCCGCTTCCCCATTTCTTTCATAATTAGCATATACTGATAATAGGATTCGTCTCTACGCTTCTTACGTGCAACCATCATCTCGTGCATTTCTTTGGTGTTCACGGCATCCGGGAATTCCTTCAGCACGGCTGCCTTCAGTTCTTCGTAGGTTTTGTGTACTTTTTCCGTCTTCAGCCACAGCCCTGCTGTTCCCGTCAAAGACCTACGAGCAATGATGAGCCGTTGATTTGCAGACCATTAAAATATCTCCGCGTTGTCATCGAGATCTTGAGCCCATTTTGTGGATGCATAGGTATGGTCTTCACCACTGAATTGAGTCACTTCAAACATGTTGGAAAATGCGTCTTTACAGTCTTTATTTTCAGCCATCGTCTTTCGTCTTTGTAATACATCTTTCGTCTTGATAACGCGTCATTCTTCCGTCTTTGTTACGGCAAATTTTTCACCGTGTTTGTACGTGTCACGATCGTCTTTTTTTTTCAAGTTTTTTCTTCAAACCAAATGCCCGCAATCCCGGACGAGCCCCCAAAATGTAGAAATGTGGGCTTTGCGGGACAAGTAAAATGCTGAACAGTTTACTATTGGTTTATTATTACTTTCGCAACACGGCACAATAAAAATCTTCATATAACATTTAGGTACATCCTCTCGTCTTCGCTCTCAAACTCCAACAATCACTCCACTGACATTTCACCTTCCGCCTCTTTCTCGCACTCTCATTCTTTCTCTCTCACCCACATTGCATTCCATTCCTCATAGATTTACACTATAAACACGCATCCTACAATTAAATAAAGTTTATCAATTAATTCATATTACCACCTGTTCGCTAAACAAGTTCTCGTGGAGAAGAAGGGCAACAAACTCCTCGGAAGCTCTTTCATAGTATTTATCGATACCTTTTACAAAAGCATAAAGTATTTACAATATTAGAATAGAATCAAAATAACAAGGAAAAGGCAAAGAACATAGACTAACCCTTAAAACCATCTAGCATATTATATGATAGGGGTTAAAGTATGGAATTGCCGTTTCATTGTAATAGGTACTTCGAATTGACATAGAACCTTCATGGTTTGAGATTTTTGAGTGAAACTTTTTTCACATGATACCTATGAAGTTCTTCTTTTAAAAAATGTGCAACATTCGATTATCGACTTTCAGTTGTTTTTTTTATTCAGCGTATATAATGATGGATGCTTCGAAAATTCTAGTGATTTTTGAATACGAGTCCAACGCGGAACTAACGCGGCAGAAACAGCTCGCAATATCATTGTTGCATTTGGAGAGGGGACTGCTAATGAACTCATTCGTGATGGAAACTTTGATTTGAAGAACGAACCACATGGAAGACCGCCCACACAGGTGAATAACAATGAATTCAAAGAGATGGTGGAAGCAGATCCGAGCCAAACTACCCAGGCATTACCAACAATATTGACTCATTTGCGACAATTCAATAAAATAAAAAAATGTGTGCCTTTTGATTTGACTGATCTGCAGAAAGAAACACGTGTTCAAACTTGTGTTGCCTTGTTGAATCGATACAGAAATGAAGGAATATTGGATCGAATTGAGACACGTGATGAAAAGTGGATTCTTTACGATAACCACAATGTTTAGTATTAGTATTAATACTAATAACCCTGTGGACAGCCAAATTGACCATAGCTTAATTGCTATTAATTCTTTTGTGAACTGTACGAAGGAGGTTCCATGTATCACTATGGAAAATTCTTTTGTAACTCCAGATAGTAGTTTAAACTAATTCATAGGACAACAGAGAGTACCAGTAACACCATAGTTATACCAAGTAATAACGAGGTATTTTCTTGCTTTCAAAAAGTTAAAAGCCAAAAAGGGGCTCAGCAGCATGTCTTGAAGTTATTTCATCAAAATATTCAGGGTATCTCTTCCAAATTATTAGAAATTGAAATGTTTTTAGAAAAAACAATGTTTGATGTCGTATGTTTTACTGAACATTGGTTGAAAGATTACCAAATGCTACTTAGTTATGAAAATTATAGTGTAGGCAGTTGTTTTAACCGTAAATCTATGCTGCGGGGTGGTTCCCTGATCTTAATAAAAAAATGCTTAAAATTTAAACAACGTAATGATATAGTTAGCTTGTCAAATGAACATTGCATTGAACTGTCCTGTGTTGAGCTAGATGAGCATGTTGTAGTGTGCATGTACAGACCCCCTGACCCTCAAAACTTAAGTTTATTTGAAGCAACAATGGAGGATATTCTAACAAAACTTGCAGGCAGTAACAAATCCATAATTGTTTGTGGGGATTTTAATATCAATATTTTAGAAAATAATTCAAATAGCTGCAGATTTTTAAGCCTTTTTAAATCATTTAATCTGTCTAATGTTTTTACAGAACCAACTAGAGTAACTCCAACCTCTGCAACTTGTATTGATAATATTTTCTGTGATTGTGATTATTTAGATAAAGCCATAGTAAATTATCTTCCGTCTGATCATAGTGGACAAACGGTGTCTTTTAAGTCTAAAGCAATTTTGGAAAAAGCTCAAATTCAATTTAGGCCAATTACACTTAGCAAATTAACAAAATTTAATAGTAACATACAAAATAAGTTAAATGTTCTGGGCCATAGTATTGATGATGCCAATAAATTTTATAATAATTTCTTTTCAGTAATACTCAATGAATTTAATAAAAGTTTTGAAAACAAGTCAAAAAGTGTTTTCCCTAAGTTTGTATTTAGTGACTGGGCGACTAAAGGTATAAGGATAAGTAGGGAAAAACTATATGAACTATATGGCCTTAAACAATTTTTTAACTCTGAAAGCTTTAACAAGTATGTAAATAAATATTCTAAACTCTTTAGAAAAATTTGCAAAGTAGCGAAGGCCCTTTTCATTAGCACAAAAATCAAATCGGCAGACAATAAAATAAAGACCGTTTGGAAAGTTATTAATAGTGAAACGGGTAGAAATAAGGTACGAAACACGGATTTTTTATTGGAGACTTCACATGGTCCCATAAATTCTAACATAGAAGTAGCCCAAGAGTTTGTGAATTTTTTCACCAACGTACCTCTTAAGACAACGGAAGCTTTAAATTCCTCGCCGAAGGCCTCAATTGCTTTATTGAAAGAAAACGTGCCAGGCTGTTCGGCTGAATTTCAATTCAAACATATAAACCCTATGACAGTCCTAAAGGCTTTCCGGCAAATAAAAATAAAATTAACCGAGGACCTATGGGGAATGTCTGTTAAAGTTTGTACATCTATGATCGAGACCGTAGCACCATACTTGGCTTTAATTTTTAATTTGTGTGTGGACCAAGGAGTCTTTCCAGATGTAATGAAATTCAGTAAAGTTATACCTTTTTTTAAATCCGGCGACCATAATGACACCAATAATTATAGACCTGTTTCCGTGTTGCCGGTTTTCAGTAAGGTCTTTGAAAAAGTTATGCTTAGTCAAATGCTTATTCATTTTAACAGTAATAAAATCTTACACGAACAGCAGTATGGTTTCACCAAAGGACGTTGTACAACTGATGCTGGTGTCTCCTTATTAAAACACATATTTGCAGCGTGGGAGGAAGCCCAAGATGCTATTGGAATCTTCTGTGACCTCTCAAAGGCTTTTGATTGTGTTAATCATGAAACCTAATGTATGTCCGGAAAAATATTCATCTTTTTACTAAAATAAGTGATAGGCACAATTTTAATACTAGAAATAAGGACAAGTTAGATCAACCTCGATTCAGGGTAGCTAAAGTAGCTAGCTCTTTTATGGGGTACTGTGTAAAATTTTATAATGAAATTCCACTAGAAATTCTCCAATTAAACGAGTCAAAATTTAAAACATGCATAAAACGCACACTATGTAGACAAGCATATTATAAATTGGAAGATTATCTCCTTGATAAAAATGCTTGGCTAAATGCCGGTCCTGCTCCACAGCCACATACATTTGTAGCTACAAATTAGTTTATATTGGAAGAGATGCTGCTGCCCTTTTCGTATTGTTGTTTTCAGTGTTTTATTTTTATTTCATTTTGTTTATTTCAATAGGACTTAGGATTCTTTACATGTTATATTTAGAAATAATAGCATTGTATAATGTAGAAGCACTTTTTCTTTTTTTTCAAATTTGTGAATGTGAAGTACCATGGAGCATTTTTATTACAGTCCGTCAAATCTAAGAAGTCCGATGACGTTTCTCATTTAACTTGCCGTGATAACTTTGTATGAAAGTTTACGAATAATCAAATTCATAATCCTAATTAATTACTATGCTGCCTATACACTATAACAACGAGTATCATTCGTAAGCATCAACTTAAGTTTATACAACGTATTTTTATAGCTGTCAAACGGTACTTCTTAGATTTGACGGACTGTAGGTTACAACTTTTTATTTTTTTTATTTTGACATTGCGAGCATGGCAGTTGAGAGTTTGTCATGCTCACTCAAATGTCTCGCTGTTGGTGGCGCGTGTTATTGGGTCATTCGGTTCCCTTCAAAATGGTTGAGCTGAGTGGGGTTGATGCACGCGTCATGCTCGTGAACGGGTGCCGTCAGATGGGACTGGTCATCTCTTAGCTGCCAGTAGCATAAATCAGTTCCTATCTTTTAATATTTTTTTTATTATTATCTACATTGTGCTCACATAATGGAAGCAACAAGAAGTATGTAACCAAACATTATATGTAATATGATATGATTTAAAAGAGTGTCCATGGAGTTTCTTGCACGTTCTTCTCCATAGAGATCTACTCCTTGGAACGTGCAACTTAGCTTCACTTGTTAGTTTGACTGACCGACATTTTGACAATTCAAAAGTGCCTGTAATTGGTCTATTTGAAATAAACGTTTTTGATTTGATTTTGATTTGATTTGAACCGTAAGCGAAAAATGCAATGGCTGACCCCAGGTCAAACGCCGCAGTGAAACAGCCCCGACTCATGAATCGATCTTCACCATTATTGCTTCATGATAACGCGAGACCTCATACAGCACGAGAAACCTTTTTAACTTTACAGGAACTTCAATTAGAAACCATTCGTCACTCTCCGTATTCGCCAGACCTTGCTCCTTACCTGTTAACCTGTTTATCTGTTAATTAGCTTATCTGTTTATCAGTTCATCTGTTTATCTATTTATCTGTTTGTCTGTTCATTTGTGCACGCAAAACGTAAAATGTACGAAACCAATGTAGATAACTTTTATACATAAAAACTGCAAGTATTACTAAGTTTTTGTTTCATCGCAATCGGTTCATTGTATCAAAAGTTAAAAGAATTTACAGTATTCGAATACTCGGACATTTGAACTCGATATTCGATAGATGGCGTTATGCATTTGAAGTAATTTTCTGAATGGTGGTGCTAAGATTCTCCGCGAAAGAATGATGACCCTAGAAAAAAAATGGTAGGTTGGTAGGTAATGAAGGTAGGCAGGTAAGTAGCCTAGGGTGGGCAATCAGTTCATCGACATGCCGACAGATCATCACACGTAAATTAAATAATTTATCCGGATGTACTTGTAACTTTGTTCGTTTTAGATAGAATGGACTAGATTCTCAGACTGTTTAACGGATGCACCCAATACCGACGTTTCGTTTTATTCTGATGAGATGATAATGATAACAGAAATGCAATCATAATTAAATCGTCGTTCTCCATCGCCGTGGGTTCACAAAGCTATCACTGAACGTACGAGTATTGGCAGTGAAAATTCTAAAGAGGGGAAAAACTAACGTCAGCGCCAGATTCACGGAATTCCGAGTCTGTATTCCGTATTCTAAAAACGTATACGGAAAACGTACGTGTGCGGCCAGCCTAAATCTATAGCGCCGCATGAAAGTTTTCGGCATACCCTTTTCTGCAAATAATCATGGGCCTTATTTATAAAAATTCGACGGTATTTAGCAATTTCCAAGCAGATTTTTAATTTATTACGGGCTTCTGTTGGATGGGAGAAGATTATGGGATCGGTTAATGTGGCGACGCTTGGGGGAGGCATATGTTCAGCAGTGGACGACTTTCAACTGAAATGATTACAATGTTCAAAGAGAAGGCCAATTGAAATTTCACATTCGCCTCGTAATGCCGAAATACTAGGTAAGACATTTGGTTTTTTTTTGAGTATTGCGTGGAGATGGGATTCTACCCGATAAATACCCGGTAAATTAATGATTGTTGTATAAATGTAAATTAAGTATTGTTTCGATCTTGTGACGTTTGTTATCGAGTTTGACGACTATTATCCTGCCCTCCACTAGTTACTCGACACCCCAAAATGCTTGCGCTCATCCATGAAGCTGCGGTATTTTTTGTGCATCAAGAATTCGGCGATTCGTATCTTTCAGAGATTTCTAACTGTGCCAAATTAAGTAGTGTACCGTCTGTCCAGGATAAGCTGAGCTTAGACCCCAATCTATAACGGACTTGCATGCTATCCTTCCTTATCTTGAACATCCTAGAGGCAGCATCTAAATTTGGCTTTTATATTTGGAAAGTGCCTACCATTAATTTCTCCTCTTGTTAAATAAATAAATTATTTACGTTCTTTGACGACTGTCCTTAACTTTTTTAGTGCCTTTCCCATATTTGAAATAAAAATCAATTTCATATTCAATCATGAGCATAGCTTTTGTTTTAAATATTAGGTCTTTAACTATGAAATTACTATTATATAAAACAGGTAACAGTAACTGTTATATATATTCGAAGTAAAATATTGGTACTGCCCTTTGGTTTCATCTGTTCCTTGGCCTATCTTTTTTAAGGTAGAGAGGAGGCGTCCCAGGCGAGCAGTGGGAACAATAAAAAGCTGATGATGAAGATAAATTTTAATAATAATTATAAATCTTTGAGGATTATTCATTTGTCCTACTCGTGAAAGTCTTATTATTATATCGTCACCAAAAAGGCAAAAGTACTAAAGCGCTATTTTAGCTAAAATGAGTTTTATATATGGTTGCATAAGTTATTCTCTACACATTGGTCTTGGTCTCGTAACAATTTGAGCATTATTTAAGAAGTTACTGGCGCTTTAGCAGTGGCATTTTTCTCTTTTATCAATTTGTATCTTTCACATACTTAAAGGAATTTACATGTTTTTTATTTTTATTGTCAGTTGTCTTTTTTTTCCTAACTGCCATCTGCCTGTCGACCCTTGATTAGAAACCTAAAATGCGTAAATCGGTTAATTGCTGTTGTATAAGTATTTATTACTTTCCGAAAATTGTAATGAATGGGTCGCTTAGTAAATTTGACTTAAGTGAAAAAAACGTACTGCTTAATATCCCGCCTACCACACTAAAATAATACAAATTCGTAAGCGTAGTCGCAGCAGCGTCACGGAAATATATCCCCCGAGGGTGTCGCACATCGTAAGTCCTATATACATATACCAGGAATCTGGGGATCTGCTAAAGACATATGAACAACTATTCAACAGTGACCCCTTCTCAGCTGAAACCGTTGAAGCTGGTGAAAAACTGCTGTCAATTATAAGCGAAAAGCGCCAGAAAAATGGATGGATACGGCAACTGGTATTGACATGATACGTAACAGCAAAAAGACATGTACCACTATCCATAAACTCACCAGCGGAACCACCACTACCTCATACGCCCAGTGCGGTGACGGGTTATCAAGTTGCCCACCAACTCCTCTTGATCGTCTGAACAGAGTCCCCAAAATGAGTAATATACTATCACCCAGCAGTGAATCTGTGTGAGACCCATTCCAGCTAGCAGACATCGTCCTATCCATCCAAAGGCTGAGCTCTGGCAAGGTCTCCGTAGTGGACGACATTTCAGTTGAACAGATTAAGCACCTCGGAGTAGTACGTCATGGTTGTTGCAACTCTTCAACCGTTGTTGGGAGTCGATGAATATACCTCGACTTTGGAAGAAATCTAAGGTTATTTTTATTCCCAAACCTGGAAAATCACATGACGGTCCTAAAACTTTCGCCCTATATCACTTCTCTGTCACACGTACAAACTGTCCGAAATACTACTGCTAGCTCGCCTCAAAGGTGTCGCCGATCCGAAATGTATGCTGGAGCTAGCTGGAGTTAGACCTGGAATGTCTTGCTGTGGTCAGATCCTGATCCTCACGTAACACAACGAGGATTGGTTCGAGACTAAGAAAGTGCAGTATTCGAGGACTTGTCGGCAGCTTACGACACCTAACCTAACAGAGGACCCAAAGTTTACTCGAATTCTTAAAGCCATCAAAAATACAATCGTGCGCCTTCGTAACAGACAAGCGGGCCGAACACTCAACATCTCGTAGCAAGGGGTGCTGATCACCCATAGTCCCCACCGAAAATATCATGGCATCGCTTTGGATAGGTCAACTTTTAGAAAAGTTGCGAGAATTTTAGGCAGAAAGTACACGCTAGAAACAAACTGCTTCGTCGTCTTACATCTGAGCAACCAGATGGGGAGCGTCTCTCCAGGTCCTGCGAACGCTTGGAATGGCGCAATGCTTTGCCGCTGGCTAATATGCCTGCCCAGTGTGGAGCAACTCCTCCCACTCCTACTTTGTGGAGAAAGCAGAGAATGAGACATGCCAGATTCGTACTTGTTGCCTTAAACCAACCCCGGTGCGAATGTTGTACACATCGGCGTTGCGCTCCTGGAAATTCGTAGGACTGTGGGAAGCCGCACGGCAAGGACTAAGCAAGAGGGTGACTTACGCCATCCAATGTACAACTACAGCTCGGTTCCCCGTAGGTTAAAAAGTCGAAAGAGTTTCCTTGACAGCGACAACTCGTTGCCGTTGGATGGTAGTGTCAGCTCGGAGAGGTGCAATCTTTGGCGGGAGAAGTTAAAACCCCTGACCACTTCATCGAGCCTTCAGCGAGAGATCTAGCTGGAAGGTTTGTTATCGGCACGATAAGAAGAAGAGACTTCACTATACTACACTAGAACTACTACAATAACCACAAAAAAAAAGAATTTTTATTCGGGACGGAGACAAATCCAACAAATGAAAGATCATCAGAATCAGCCCAGAGTTATAAATAGTGTAACTAGCCCGAATTAGATTATTACAGTTGATAGAGTAGTAATATGCCAAAAAATTGTTTTAGATCTTTACACTTAATTATTACGTAATAATGACTAAGACTTATTTGTCTGTAATGCATGTTAGTCGTTTTGGCCTTAATAAAGTTCAATTGATGTAAGTGAATTGTGTCTATGCTTTACTGTACCTGAATATTTTTTATGAAGATAAGTATTTTTGTCTTACGTAATGGTCAGGGCATTAATACTAAAGCGACACTATCTTCGGTAGTACAGTAATAATAGGCAGTATTTTAACTTTAAAACATAGATGTAATAAAAAATTATAGCAATTATTTTTTGTCTTCAGGGTATATAAATTGGAATACTAGAAAAATATATGTGATTTCGTATAAAAATAAAGTTTAAATCGCTCTCGTGTAAAAAGCACTTTTTGAGTTTAAATATTTTTGCCTTTCTAGTGACGATATGGTATTTTTGTAGTGTTTGGGTCTAAATATGTGTATTATGTATAACGGTGTATATCTATCATTGTTACATATACCTCGGCTTTTAGTTATGAAACCCATTATTTCTATCTTTTTCTTCAACCATACTACAGACAGATAATTTTTGTTTTGATTAAAATTAAATGAAATAAATCTAAAATGAAATAAAATTATCAAAAACGTAATGTTATTTTCAAATGTAGTGAAAAATCAGTATTTTTAATGTATAAGACTATCCCAAAATTCATCAATATCTCATGTTCCTAAATGTGAAACAGTATTGCAACAAATAAATAAATTATTTATTGGCACAATGCTGGGTTAATTTAAAATGTGTGGCCCAGGCCTGTCAGTGTTGCGAGATGGCCACTAGCTACGAGGAACCATCATAACGACTTCTTCCAGCACCACAGGTGGTGATGGAGATGCGACTCCTTTTTCTCCGCCGATCACACGAACACCTCGACCACGTTGCGAAGCTCGTGGAACCATCATCAAAACTGTGTCAGAAATTACACAATATAGGGATTTGGCAGCATCATTGTTGTCCACATTTGGCGTCATTCGTTTTTGCTAAATCCCTAGAACATCTGCTGTGTTCTCGTTCTTACGATCAAACCATCACCGAGGTAGTCGGCAAATAATTCAAAAAGTTTTCTTGTGAGTCCAAAGCAGTCTTTTCTAAAGTGGTCCATCTGGACCTACAGGAATCTATGACACAGAAAAACTATGATTGAGGGTGCATGAGACGTACGGATAACATTAAAGCAGGCCGGTATTTCTGTAACAGTTTTTTGTTAGATACTGAAGGTAAAGAGATGGAACTTGTCCCCACTCGTAACCAGCAAGTTTATCTTAACTTCAGGGTTTTGGTTTCCGCACTTAGTCTTTAGGGTGGATCAATGGTCCACCCTGTGATGACCGCCACTGCTCACAAGCCATGGTGGCCATCACTCCAACCAGTCCACCTGTTTGGTAGAACCAAATGTGATTTTGTAGGAAAGGGCCGGTTCGACCTTAGGATCGGCCGGCGTAGGCTCGGGTAGCAACAATATCTAAGAACATAGGTACAGATTTTTAATTATTGAAATTTTACATCGCGTTAGGTATTCCTAAGACCCGTTGAAAAAAGTTTGGGGATCTGTGGTAAAACAAATCGTAGTCAAACTCATCCCAAACTCAAACTCTCAAACCCTCTTATTAATAGACTCGGAGTAAAGTTACGGCAAACTTAAACCTCGAAAAATGTAGATATGGTCACAGATAATATAATACTAGCATTCAGATGCCTCATCCCATAAAAAGAAACCGTGCCGATGTAATTAGCGTTTTTCGACTGATCAAACTGATTATTTTTATCAGAAAATCCATCGCGTTCGGTTCCGTTGCACGGCTATAGATGGTGTTAGCAGCGACTTGCAAGTAAAAGGGTTTCCCCGATTCGTGACAATTTTTCTTTGAGTACAGTGTCGATATGTTTCATAGTATTTTTTGCACGTTTTTACAGTTTCATTGTACCAAAATATGTTTCAATACAAATAAAAAAAATCGAGTATGTATGATGCCTCAGAAATTTAAAACCGCGCCATCGGACTCAATTTTAAATGATCCGTTCAAATAATCTTTGAAATGTGAATAAAGAGTATAAATATTCCATAATTTTGTGCTGAGAAGAGTTGATTAAACAAGAACATAAAATTTTATGATCAATTCTAGAAAATGTTAATTTTACACAGAAATGTATGCATATCGCGCATTCTAGTGATATTTATTTGAGCCTTTCATGCCTCTCGCACTTTTATCCTTCATACTATAGTTCATCTTGCATTCATCTTCATGTATTCTGTGTTGGTTCATTTAATTAGCTATGCATGCTGATGATGCATGATGGGCATGTTTTTATTTATTCAACACAGTGAAAATATAAAAATACAAAAAATATACATGAAGTTCTGTAATAAAATACGTTATTAAAAATACGTTATTACGAAAAATGCTTAAAAAGTACTATTTATAACAAGTTGTGCAAAAAGTGCAATATTATTTATCACAGAGGAAATTACAAATAAGGATAGGAAAACACAATAGTGCAGTCTGTCATAAAATATTACAAAAAATTACGCATCTATAAACTTCGGTACTAACTAAAAATACTGCCGGCTACACATGCCCTGGCTGCATTCTCTTCATTCATGCTTACATTTCAATATCACACAAAACATTAATGAAGCACAGTGCGCTTCAGGTATTATTCCTGTGTATAACCGCAGTAGCTACTCTAATGCAGTATTCTATGAACTTTTCCCTAAATTTCTTGTCCATGAGCCCATGCAGGCTCTCCCTCGTTATTTTCCTGTCCAGCTCGCATTCCAGTAGGTAGCGTTATCTGATAAATAACGGGCACTCTAAAAGTATATGCTGGACAGTCTCTGCCAAGCCTGGATCGCAGACGCACGATGGGCTCTCCTTACACTTGAAACGATTCAAGTATTTAGAGAACCCACTCAAAACTCACATGCCCCGTCAAAACTTGAGTGACGCCTTCGCGCCGCATCTGTTGTACGATACGGAAAGCCGCTATTGCATCCGGCAGAAACATTTTCGTCACAGAAGCGATGTCGCCCGACATATAATATCTTCGATTCCATTCATCAAGCGATTCCAAACGGATCTGCCGCTTGATAAATGAAACCGGACATTGGTCGTAGTACGGCTTCCTCCGTGACGACAATGCCTTAGCCAGCTCGTCCGCTCGCTCATTCCCCGGCAGGCCCACGTAGGCCTTGATCCAGAACCATGGTTTGCAAGCGTCTGCAATGAAAGAAAGAAAGAAAGAAAAATGAGTTTATTGGCATTACAAAACAAAAACACCTTAAAATTAAACAAAATATTTTATATATATATTAGCAACTCCTGGTCTGCCAGGCACATGAAGACCACGGGCATTTGTGTAGCTGGATACGGGGCTTCTTTAAACCTTACCGCACTCACGATCTCCCTGTCTCCTGGCACAAACCGGGATGACCCTCTCCTCGCTTCATACAGGGCGGCTGCTTCGTGTATGCGCAGGTCTAGAGGTAGTATCCCAGCAGAATTATATATTGATAAATTATAATTATAACCACACAAACAGATTTCGTAAAGCTAGTGGAAACAGGCGCAACTGCTGAGTCCTGGGTTCGATTCCTGTGTCGGGCAAAGAATTATTAGATTTTCCATCTAGAATTCCTTATAGATATATTTGCATAGATTTGTGTCCGGTTGAAGCCAATAGACTCCCCCTATTTATGTTTAAGACGTGGGATTTAAACATAAATAGCAAAACGAGTGGAGCACCTCTATCCAACCCTAAATTAAGTAAGTACCAAAATATACTTTAAGTTTTTTTTTTTTTGTTTTTTTTGCATTTTCCTTTATTTGTGCTGTGTCGAAAACCCATTTGGTAGTTCCCGTTGACCTATCTCACGATCACGAATCACGAAATTTGGCAAAAATAAGGTCTTTCAGCGCAAAAAAAGGTTTTTTTAAAAAAAGTGCCAACTTAAGGTAAATTTTGGTACTTACAAGTTTTTGCGAAAATCTAACGTTACGCAATGTATCCGAAACCTGTCCATCTGCGGATGGAACTCTGATCTCGGATCTGGATAAAGATCGGATGCAGTGCGTAAACACGCCCTCAGGTCGAACTCTTCGGCGATTGACTTGGCCAGCGACAGCTGAACATCCAAAATGACGAATATGTCTTCCTTGTTATCTTGTTTGTTTAACGTCGTGTAGCCTTACTCAGTCCAACACATGACCGGCCTTTGACTGGTTGGTGGTATCGCTGTGCTGAACGTCAGATACACATACCTACACGTTTTATATTTTTTTCGTAAATGTCTGTACGGAGTATGAGGTCAAGAATTATTGTAATTGCTGGGCGGATACCAATTAAAGATTTATTATATGTTTTCAAAAAACACACACACGCGACATTTGGTGAAAACCTATGTCCAGCAGGGGACGTTTTTCGCCCGAAATTATGATGATAAAAAAGTTCTAAACAAAAAATTGGTTGTTTGTAAAGTAGGTTTACGATCGAGATATTTACGTGATAACGTCAAACATTCAACGAAAACTTAACCGCACGAGAAAATCTCCATTCGTTTGTATGCCGCTAGAGTGAGAGAGACGGAAGATCGGTCCACTCACTCGAACGCTATGCCAGCCTCCGCTCGTGAGGATTCCGCGTGACAAGTTTCACGGAATGACTGGCAGCGCTCGAGATGAGACGGGAGATCGGTCCGTCTCTCTCTCGTTATACCTGCGATAGCGCTCGTGAGGTTTTGGTGTTACACAAGTTTCTGAACATGTCACCCGACTAAAACGATTTTAAAGACGTTATCACGTCAAAAACAAATTACTGAGTTAGACAGGTATGTCCTTACTCATTTAGAAATTTTCTCAAAATCCACACTAATAAGCTGTTTTTAAATTCCACACTGTAGCCACCGATTAAACAGTTTCAAGCACTTACACTGAATAACGAAGGGCACAATAAAATCCTATATCATATATAATCTTCATAAATGTGTACACAAACACGCATTCCCTTTGCTATTTAAAAAACGATGAAAGGAATTAATTTATAATGTGATAATGTTGCACGAAGAAAATGGGTCTAAGTTTTGTTAGGGCCCACAACGATGATTACACCGCTCTGTGCGTGAGGTGCGAATAAAATGCAACACGTTTGTTTTGATAATGACCAGAAACAGTCCACACTATTAAATAAAGATGATAATAACATAAATGTTTTCAATTTCAGTATGATACGCCGTCGTATGGTCGGAGTCGATTCACCGGACGGAGTTCATTGAGTGCCGCCGCGGAACGGCCGACAACAGTTACAGCGAAGTACCTTAATACAACACCATCTTACAAGTCGTCGAGCATCCCTATCTTATGCCCTGAACGCTCGGCTAAGGAAGAAACTCCGATCTCAGCCATTGCTAACCGATATGCAAATTATAGTAAAACGGAAAAAACACCCTCGAAATACGATGCTTATAACGCGACTAAGACAGAAAAACCAATGACAAAATATGATACGTACAATACAAATAAGACAGAAAACCCTGTAAATGATAAATATGACGCTTACAATTCTATTAAATCAGAGAAACCTGAAATGAAATATGATACTTATAATACTGGTAAAACTGACAAGCCTATTTCTAAATACGATGCATACTGCACGACTAAAACTGATAAACCGGCCTCAAAATATGATACATATAGTACAAGTAAAACAGAAAAACCCACATCAAAATATGAAAAGAAAGACTATTCAAAACTTACCGTGCCATCAATTACTACGAATAAAAGTAGAGACGTAAGTCCCGTTTCGACATCGAAATACAGTCTGACCCGACCTTCTCGGCACTTGAGCCCCGAGAGGAGAACAACGAAAACGTTCAAAGATAAAAGCCGAGATCCTAGTCCAGGGGATCACGACAAAGACATTCCAAGTAAAACTGATAAGTCTACAGGCTACAATAGCCTGTCGAGTTACAAGTTATACCCACGAACTGCAAATTGTACACGACCTGCGTCAAGAGCAGAAGCTAAACCAGAAATTACAGTTAACAGATATGCTATAGCAAATAGACTGTCCACCAATTATTTAAGAAGTCCTCCCACTGTGAAAAGAACATCGGTATCCCCAGTCAACCACACTGAATCCATTAAGACTGAATCGGATAAATGTGTATCACAACCTGCCATTGTAGAAGAATTACAACCCCAAAATGAAACAGTTAACGAAAGTAGCGAAATTTTGAATTCAAAATTCCATCAGAAGAAAATGGGATTGAAACAGTTACTATAATAACTCGTCATACTTCGCCTACCTCACCTGGTTCTTCTGCATACGTTCGAAGTAGAAGGGCGGATATGGCAAAAACTATAGAAAAATCAATAACCAGATCCAAAAAAAGGCCTGAAATGATAATAATAAGGAAATTCAATCTGATAGATTAGATGATTCAACCGATCAAGTAGATTCGGTAACACGGCAAGAACAAGCGTGACAAACTGGTCTTATTATACACCAAACTCTAGCAGCATACAGGATATGCTGGTAGATATTCTACGCAATATTCAAATTTAAGAGACAGTTCAGGTAGTAATTCCTATTCCCCCATTGAAAGGTCAGGTAGAAGTCAGAGTACAGAACCGGATAGACGAGAAACCTCTAGTTGTAACTCCTTTTCTGAAAATAATAATGTAGATACCAACTTATCCAACAATGTTGCTAAACCAGAGCAAGAAGTCATGGCTTCAGAACAAATTAAAGGCGATGATACATCAGAAATCGTAATAAATGTAGCAATAGAAGTTTGCACCATATGACATCAAATCGTTTGTTACTAGTATAAAAAACATTTTTTTCAAAAAATACCAAATAAGAAAACTACAAAGTGAAAAATAACTTTATTTTTGGAAGTCGGTGGCTTTCGTAGGTACCTTTTTTGCGTTATGGACACCGACTTTCACTTTGTAGTTTTCTTCTTTGGAAGTCGGTTTTTTGTAAAAAAAGTTTTTTTATTTTTCACTTTTTACTTTTATCTACCTAATAGGCAAGTTCTTTAAGTTGGGTTCCCTCTATCTGGCAGAATCTTGGTGCTCAGAAATTTATTTGGTATAACTCACTTGGCATGATCTTCTTTAAACTAATATTCTTAAGGCATAAAAATTATAAAATATAATTATTGTTTTGCCGAATCTTTATATGTCCGATTATACAATGGCATAATATTAATATGGCATAATTTTATTGTGTATAACTACTTTTGTCAAAGTTAAAATTTCGCATAATTTCGTTTAGCATAACGTTCATTTAAAGCGACTATTATTTGGTATAATTTCACTTGGCATACCATGGAGATGGCAGAATTTCATTTCGAATAATTTTATTTGTCATATTTCTAAAAGAATGCATTTTTAACCCTAAAATTAAAATATTGTCAAAAAAAGACAATATGTTGAGCTTCAAAAGTTAGTGACAGAAACGAATCGCTGCAACACCGACTCCACGTAGTCTTGTCTGCCCTACGAGCTGAGGAGCAGGTGGTTTTAACGCCCGCCGCCGCGGCTGAGGCGCCGGCCAGCAAGCCGAAGCTGCGGTGGTGAGCGTTGAGACCATCAGCGACGATAAGCTCGTGTGGGACCGCCGGAGCCCCGCAGCGCCGGAGCCGTGACAGAAACCATGCCTGCTGCATGTTGCATGCTTGCTTGCATGCATGGTGTATGCTTGTTTGCATGCTGCGTGCTTGCTTGCATGCATGGTGTTTGTTTGTTTGCATACTGCATGCTTGCTGCATGTATGATGTATTTTTGCTTGCATGCTGAATGATTGCTGCAGGTTTCCATGCTGCATGCATGGTGTATGCTTGTTTGCATGCTGCATGCTTGCTTCATGTGTGAGGTATGCTTGCTTGCATGCTGCATGCATGGTGTTCTGTGTGTGGTGGTGGTGTTCTGAAATGTGATAGATAAGTGGATATGAAATGTATGCCAAAAGATGATTCTAATTGTAAACTTTCTGAGATATGATAGTTCTGCCTTTTAATGACTATCGATAAGAAATGTATGCCAAAAGACGATTCTCTGTCTGTGAAGTTTCTGCGATATGATGGTTATACTTTTTAATTATTATGGATATGAAATTTATGCCTAAAGATGATACTAACAAAATTATGAGTTTTGATTGTATGATAAATGAGTGAATGCCAAACGATTTTATGCGAAATGAGGTTTATGCTATCCACTGTTATGAGAAATAATATTATGACATAAAAAGTTCTGCTATAAAGGGGTGACCCGTTTAAGTTACCTTTACGCCAGAATAGATAACCCGAATATCATGCAACTTGAACATAACTGGTGAAATGAGAGATCTGCGTACCCCTTAAGAGCGTACTGGCGTGATGTTATGTAATGAAATGGTATAATCAATTAACTGACATGCGATTGCAGCAATCCCGAGAGATTTACCGTTATTTATTGAAGAGTTTTGTCGTATATCTTCGAAGTTCTTTATCAGATATTTACCAAATTAAAATGGGACCACACATGGATTTCGAAACACACACTTTCAAACAAAAAAAGAATTTTCAAAATCGGTCGACAATTGACGGAGATATCCGTGAACATACAAACAAAAAATCAAACAAGAAGTCGAACATAGAACCTTCTCCTTTTTGGTAAGTCGGTTAATAATAAATTGTGGTATAATACTAAAACAATGATTAATTTAATTGCAGAATTCAGTCGAGTTGTATTCATGCTACACCCCGCTAATGAAAGATAGCTGATGTCTTGGCAACCTTCACGATCAGAAGGTCTAAGTATCGTGTGCTACAACTCTTTGCAGATGCTGTGTACCTAGTACTGACTAATAAGTACATCTATTACAAGATAATTCGTCAGTTGAAGGAGCATACGAGTACATGTATAGCTAAATTTGATAAAAGCAGGGTTAACATAGTGATGGACTAATGCAAGAAATTTGTTCGCCGAAAAGCAAAAAACTGTCCAGAATTTTTTGAGAAAGAATTAGATGAAAAAAATAGAAAAAACTTACAAATGCAGGGCCATTTAAGCGCCTTATACCTTAATAATATTTAAGAGGCTACTAGCTTTTTAACCCAGTTATTTTTTTTTATCAAATAAACTTAAAATAGTTTACAAATGACTTTTACTTTCTATCATTTGCGTACACATTTTAAAAATGAATTTTTGCTATAAAGATGTTCTGCTATACAGACCATCTGAAAGTTGGACGTTTTGCTACATGGACATTTTGCTACATGGATATTTTGCTACATGGACATTTTGCTACATGGACATTTTGCTACAAGGACATTTTGCTAATTAGACTTACTGCTGATAAATGATAAATGATTTATTTCTGTAAGTAGGTTTGTACAAACACTTTTACATGTCGATCATATTTTTAAAACTAGATGAAGTCGGCGTTTCCTATCTGACTACTCTGAGAAGAAAGGCCGAAACAAACTCAGAGGTCACAGTCTCTTTTAAAGTCCAGACAAAATCTTGGTTAGATCATGTGAAGACCATGTAGACTGAAGTCTGAAATGGTCTTTTGAGGAAAGAACCAGCCAGATTGAGTGGACCTGTCCAGTCAGTGCACGCATTTGTCAATAACCGTGCAGCTCAACTCAGAAATTAAGGAGCTCAACGATTCGACGAACAATACCAAAGAAAGGACATTCGGGTAGGCCGCACAAACTACTCAAACTGCCAGACCATGATTAAGACTAACTTAGATAAATTAAAATTAAAAACAAACAAAAAGTATGATCCACATAGTCTTCACATTCACAACAATTAAGAAAAAAAAAAAAGAACTTAAAATAAAATAATATAATACTTTAAAAAGTAAATATTCTTGTCATTGCAAGAAAACAAAAAAAGAAAAAAAAATCAAAATTCATGGTGCAAAATATAAAAAAAATCAAAATTAATTGGAGCAGCTCAATCTCAAGCCTGTTTGTCCTCAACGTAATCTTTAATTGTATAAAACGCTTTCTGGCACAACTTACGTTTAATGAATGTTTTGAATTTACTAAGACTTAGATCTTGTACGTGGCTTGGAAGCTTATTATAAAAGCGCACACACTGACATCTAAACGAGCCACCTATTTTCGTGAGCCTTGTTGCAGGTACTACAAATTTGTGTTTGTTCCTAGTATTTATGTTATGGATATCACTGTATTTTTTAAACAATTTTATATTTTTAGGGCATATAAAAGATTTTATTTTTAGGGCATATAAAAGATTTTCATAAATATACTGAGAAGGCACAGTCATTACATTAATCCTCTTAAATTTATCTCTGAGAGAGTGTCTCGGGCTTAATTTATAAATTGATCGAACAGCTCTTTTCTGCAAAACAAAGATAGTCTGGATGTCGGCGATGCTCATTAGACGTTTCGCGCTGTTGTACATTTAGCTACTTAGACCTTCTGATCACATGAGCCCTTGGCAACATGTATTTTAGTAAGTAGGTATTTTATACGAGTATCTACTATGCGCCTTACGACTGGAAGAACTGAGTGGAATATGCAATCTATGTATATTCATCTACAAAGTTCTTAATTAAGAGATAGAAAAGCACAAGGCGCAATTTTGTATGGAGCACAGCATTCTTAATTCTTGATTGTACTCCAGTGCACGTTGCCCCAACAGGAAAATGGCTCCTAGAGTGATATGATTGGAACGTATAATTAGTGCGTAATCTGTTGTGAATGTGCGCCACATAAAAAAAATTGTGCAGATCGTCCTTTTAAAAAAAATTGGTAAAAACGATTCCTGCTAGAGTAACGCTGTTCCAGTAGGCAAATTCTAAACGAATGATTGGGAGTTAGAAATGTTGTGAATGGGCAGAGAGCTTATAGTAATAAAAATATAGTTGGTGCGTCATCAGGTTTTCAAGATATTGCATTTGCTACTGGAGTAACATTTTGCAGAATGGTGTATCTCTAAAACCATTATATGTGCGCCTGTAGAATAAACATACACGAGTAGCTCATGATATGTGCTTATTTGTGCCGGAATTAGTTTAAAGAAAATATTTACAATTTGCAAGTAATCGCTTTTCAAAAACGACGACACGCTTATTTTTTTTTTGTGGCGCACATTCACAGCAGACACTAATTATACAACGTTCCAATCATATCACTCTAGGAGCAAGACGAGCAAATTCACGATTAACCAGGTGGCGGTTAAAGTTAAGCGAATATGAATTTACCGTCATCTATAAAAAGGGCAAACACAACACCTTTTCAACTCACACGCACTTTCTCGCGTCGAGATCTACAACGAGGTAGTTAGTTCAATGATTGCAAACGCAACTGACAGACCACCATCCCTAGCCGACTCCAACATCCTGACAGCACATACCTCTGAGGAAAACCCTATTCTTGAAATACCCATCACCGACGAACCACTTAACAAATTTCACCGACAGTTATGCTTAACCGTTGTAGGCGACTTTTAAAGAAGGACTATGGCAACCAAGACATTTGACAACCACACTCGAACATCCGTCCAGCTATCTGAATCCAACCTGGAGGAAGATCTAATTAACGCCATTAACTTTTAAAAATATTTTAAAAAGTTCTTCCATGAAATTGGTATTGGCAAAAAAGGAACTTGTAAACTTAAAGGAATACCTGAGGCAGCAGGAAATTATTCGTCACTACCACGAAGGCAAGACCAACCACCGTGGTAACAATGAATGCTTAAATATTATTATTTAGATCTGTTAAATATTATTTATTGGCCTAAGATGCAAGAGCATATAACAAAATTCATAAATGACTGCACAATATGTGGGCAAGCAAAGTACGATAGGAGCCCCATTAAGCAGAAGTTCAATATAGTGCACCCAGCCACCAGACCGTTCGAAATAATACATATGGATAGTTTTTCAGCACAGAATGAAAAATATGTAACATTCATAGCCTTCTCAAAGTATGGTCAATCATACCCCCTTCGAGATGGGATTGCAGTTAGTATCATACAAGCTTTACTAACTTTCAGCACGCATCATGGCCTACCACTAACTATTATTACAGATTGAATTCACCAACCAGATGTTCTCCGAGTTCTGCAAGGTTCATGAAATAATCCATTACCAAACACTCGCTTAACGCTAACGATAACATAAAACGCTTTCATTCCACTGTACTGGAACATCTTCGTATTTTGAAACTAAAACACAAAGATGAGCCAGTTGTACATCTGATGCCATATGCTATCATAGAACACAATAGCTCGATCCGTTCTTTCACACGATGCAAATCATACGACCTTATAATAGGACACACTGACCTACGAGACCCGACTGACATAGATCTGACCGGACACCTATTGCAACAGTATACAGAAACACATAGAGAACGTATGCAAAAAGTATACGAACTAATCAATGAGACGTCTCTTGCCAATCGAACGACGCTTATAGAGAGTCGTAATAAAGCCCGTGAGGATGAGGTCGGCTATGAACCTGACCAACAAATATTCATCTGTAATCCCTCCGCTAGTAGATTTAAACTAGCACCCAGACACAGCCAAGATACCGTCCTAGCTAATTAACCTATCCACATTTATACCTCCAAGATAAAGGGACCTATTGCCAAATCTAAACCAAAGATCGTCCCTGAAACTGCGAAATTGTTGCAGGATACCCCTGATGCTCCTAGCTACTTAGCCTAATATGGGCGCAGGAGATCAATCTAGAACGACTTGAGAACCTGGACTACTGCCCTTCAAACTAGGGCCCATGAAACTCATTACTCATTATCATAAATTCCTGCAGAACATCGAACTAGCAGACATAGACAACAATATTAAAGAAATACGAATTCAACTTATTAAATCCACAGACAGACTAGACAATTACACTCGCACTCTATACGAGCTCCAAACGGACAGCTTGAATGCGAAATTAAATAAAGCCTCATCTCATCTACAAAGCCTAAAGCCCAATCGATTCAAGATAAGTTTAATAGATGGTCTTGGATCCGTTATAAAGGGCATTACAGGAAACCTGGGCCATACAACGTGGGGCAATATAAATATAAAAAATATATACAGATTCTATCAAGTACGATAACGCCCTTAAAGTCCTCGATGATAATCAGCAACAGCTAGCTATTGAGCAAAATCATCATATAAGCCTTAGCAAAGGTTTGATGAATGAGCATACAAAAATTATTACAAAATTAGTAGAAAACCAAGTACAATTAAATAACAGTCTGCATATTTTACTTGATGCCGATAAGTAAAAACAACACAAACTGATAAAATTTGCAAAGTTTTCACAAGTAATGCAAATAATTAGAAATAACAAAGATCGTCAATTAAGCCAAATGCCCGAAGGTAGCTACAGGGTATCTGCAAAGAAAAACTCAACCACCAAATGAGAACCCATCCAGACTGCATCTGCGATATCATTGGAAGTCAAACATCACACAAATCATGCAACACGATTACTATCAGCCTGACGAAGCCAGCAATGGAAAAGTTAGATGACCGTCGCTACGCTCTCGTGTTCCCGAAACCAACACAAGTCCAGTTAATCTGCGAACAGGAAGAATCCATAATACCCTAACCGGAAGCTTCCTAGCCACTATTTCACATAACTGCAAGCTACGAACAGATGAGTTTACCATCGGCAACATCATCGACCACATTAGTGGTCTATGAGGATAAGCAGCGTGCCAGAAGACATCGAAGTATCAACCACGCAACCCCTTCAAATAAGTGCTATTAACTTGAAGAAGCTGCACGATATTCAAGATAGATTAGACTCACAGAAGCCAATCCACATTGATCAACACAACTTGGCCATTTACCATACGACAATCCCATTTTATGGTACACTACTGGCCTTGCTTGTACTAGGAGCAATACTATCATACCGAATCCACATCCGCCGGAAGAAGCAGATGAAAAACCCAGATAAAGCCATGTACGCAGAGCCGGAAACATCTGAAACCCGCCGGAACCGGAACCGTGTAATAACAAGTACGACTACTCACAAATTACCAATATAGTACATTACTTTGTTTCTTGAAGTGTATGGAGGCGAGAGGTGCGCGCGCGCCCACTTTTCGCTGTTTCTTCCTTTCAAACAAACGCTGGATTCCGCGCACATCTGCGTCTCATTTGTTATGGTTTTAATTAACTTTTTACTATTGAAGTACTCGCACACTGTTCCGTTGTTGTTGAATTAGGTATGCAATATTTGTAAGTATTTGAGAACCATGTTCCTATTTATCAAATTAATGAATTTACCTGTTAATGCTTTTAATACTTTATACCTGTACGTAGTATAGTGTGTAGTGCTATTCTGGGTGCATCGTCCTCACATATATGAATTTATTAATGGATGTACTATGTAAATATTGTAAAACGATATTTTTTATTTAAAAGAGTAATTATGGAGTTTCTTTTGCGTTCTTCTCCATACCAAACTACTTTTCCGAATGCACGGTAGAATACATTTTTATTACTTATAAATTTTAATTTTTTTATTCTTTGACGTTCAAAAATACAGCTTTTTGGCCTAGTTGAATAAATATATTTGACTTTGACTTTGACATAACATAACAGAAACTGGCGTGAGCCAGTACGCTCTAAAGGGGTACGCAGACGTATACAGTTCACCGTGGTACACTCTCATTTCACCAGTTATGTTCAAGTTTCATGATATTCGGGTAATCTAGTCTGGCATTATAGGTACCACACAGGAACCATTACAGGAAGTCGTGGATCTTAATCTGACGTTTGAAAATGCTTGTCTCACGAATTTATATGGACGTAAGTTCAATTCACTAAAGCGACATACTGGTAGGTAATAAAACACCAATTTATTTTGAAACAGTTTAAAGTAACTTTTTATTTAAAGCCACATAAATGGGTTTTGTAAATAAATCAGCTATTGAAGTTCTCTCCCTCTTCTAGTCGAGAGGGTCCTTATTAGATAGGAGTGTGTGCAGGGATCTTGCACTTGCGCAGTAGGTAAAACGCTGAGAGAATCAATAATCTCCATTGGAAACGGGTGCGCCTTAACCGGTCCTCGTTTCCGAAATCCGTTGGCATCATTCCGGTTTTATCAAAACCAATGAAGACTGAAGGTAAGTGGACTTAACCCTTTGTTGCAGGTAAAAAATAGTTCGCATACGGTCGCGGTACACGTGTTCTGCTGTCTTTTGTGCTAACCCCTTAGAGCTCCCCCATTTTGATGGCGAATTCGGTCTCGAGGTCAATTCCTGAATAAGTAGGTGACAGGCGCATCTTTTTATTACGTTCGATGCCGCCCCAGACATCGCGTCTACATAGAGGTAGGGTTGATATTGAATTTCATTCGTGCCCCAATACTTTCTTTGTGGGTTGGGTAAATTGATTTTTCATGACATGTATGGTATTTTTTTTTTATTAAGTAGTGTCTACTCGAATACCTATGTGTTATGTTTCGGTGTGAAGACCATTATGCAGTTTGTTTTTCTATTAGATGACTTCTGTCCTAATGTAGGACAAATTTCATTTTAGATATTTCATAAGGTAATTCTAGCCCGTGGCAAAATTCTAACTGCCACACGGGTCGATTTTCAAGGTAAAAGCAATGCTTGCCGAGGTTGATCCGTGGACGGGTGCCTATCTATTCCCTACATACCGAAACTCTCCGTGCCTCGGGTACACGTTCAGCCTTTCTTACAAGCACTCATTTGTAAATATTTGACAGTCGTAATGGGAAGCCAGAACATTTGATACCCACAGACATAAATCTAACTAGATAACGCAAGTCCCTCCATCTGTATGGAAACCAAGCGTGCCACTTTTTCACAAACAATTTAAAAATAAATATACTTACCAATGAAAGAAAACATTTCTAATGCCTCGGCCAAATTTTTCTATACATTCTTTACAGCTCAATATGGCATAAAAAGGCATTTTTCTATATTTCGGTGGATTTCCGGTGCCGATAATGCTAAATGAAAAGCTCAGGTTACGATCATTGATCGTAACTTTACTTCGTTTTTTGGCACGCGAAGTATATACAATCGCGTCATCCAGTTAGATTTATATCTGTGCTGATACCAGTCTTACCGAGATGTATAGTTATCGCCAAACTTCTCTTGGCCGTCCTGAAGTTGGCTTTCCGATGCGCAAGCCACGGATCGGTGCTGTTTTTACCCGATTGCAAGGAAAGGGTTATGATTTTCGAGCGTATCTTGTATGTGATATTCTTTACTGCCTCATATCTTGCCAACCGCTAGACGGATTTATTTAATTAAGACATCGTTAGATACGTCTTCACCGCCCAAATGTTAGGCCCAAACAAAAAAGGCGGATTTTGGGCGCCATATTGTGGGAGTCTCAATTTTTTTTCTATGATAGGAACCCTTCGAGTAGCATATCAAAATGAAGGTTTATAAGAGGTGGTTACAAAAATAATTATAACAAAAAAATATTCGATAAAAGATATGATAACTAAAAAGTTGTAAGTAAAAAAAGTGAATTTCAAATCAAAAACCCGACTGCTTAAGAAGCGAGCTAAAATGATGTAAACAAGTTGAAAATCATGCTGTGCAGTCGTAGAATCAGGTGTTCAACCAGCTCGCGAATACGTATACTCCGACAGCTTATCATGAATTTCTCCTTGCTAACATCTTTTTAGTTCGCTTCTTAAGAGGAAATACGGTCGAAGACATCTGACTGATTTGGATTTAAAGTCATAATTCGAGATTTGGCTCTCGCCTGTTTTCGCCTCTAATATTGGACCAATTAAAAAGATATTCCATAAACTGAAAAAGAAAGATATATGTTGTGCCCATATGTATTCCTTTTTCATTTATAGTTGTCAAATTTGTGCACTAGGCCTCTGTTGACAGCGCAATTTTGAGAAAGATGAAGCTTCTAGTGCTTCTAAAGATAATGTATCAATAAAATATCTTTCTTTTTCAGTTTATGGAATATCTTTTAAATTGGTTCAATATTGGATGACGAAATAAGCTTAAGCCAAACCTCGAATTATGACTTATTACATAAGAAATTCAGTTGGATGTCTGCGACCGCATTTCCTCTTAAGCAGTCGGGTTTGGTCGGTTGATTTTTAAATAAACTTTTTTTTTGTATGAGATTTACTACTCGCAGCCATTGTCAACTTCAAGGCAGCCAAGAAGTTTGGCGAGAACCATAACGTGCTACTGCTATCCAGTTATTGGTTGTCGAGGCAGATAGGCAGGCGGTCCATATATTCAGTTCCATCCAGTTATACTGGAGAACGAATCCACCATGGTTGGGAAAAGGCTTGGCAGATTCATTTTGATTAGTCGTCATTCGCATGTTATGTGAAAGGTTTCACCATTTTTAAGGTTCCGTACACGAAGGGTCAAAACGGAATCCTATTGCGGTCACTCACGTGTCTATCCGTCTGTCTGTCCATCGTCTGTCACACAGGTTTTACAGCCAAGCGATTGGAGCTACAGTCTTCAAATTTTCACAGTATAAACATCTTGTTGACCCAAAGCCATACAAATTGTCAAAATATTATTTTAAAATGTTTTTAAGGGGGGCTCACATACAGAAAAAGGGGGCGTGAAAAAGAAATGTTCAACTGCCCCATCGAGTTTAGAACTCGTTGAGTAGATAAATACTGTAAATTCTGTTTTAAAAAATATTGTAAAATAAAATGAATGAGAAGCCACCAAAGTCAGCTTGTTTTCCAAAATTTTGTTCCGAAGAACTTTTTACTTCCCATTGGCCAATGAACTTAAATTTTGGTGATATTGTTTATTATTCATCATCATCATCATTTCAGCCAAAAAATGTCCACTACTGGACAACAGAATTCAATGAAAAGTTGACGTTCAAAATTGGCGCTTAATGGCCTCGTTGAAATAAATGTTTTTGACTTTGACTTTGACTTGCGGATGTCGTCTTCATTTCTGATCCGATCACGCAAGGCAACGGCGAGCATAGGTCTCTCCATTGCCCTTTGGGCGACTTTCGGCCTACTTTAAGCCATGTTTACTATTTCGTATTTTTTACTAATAAATACCAATATGTTGATATATCAGATATATTTTTTGAAATTCTCTCATTTTTCCTATTACAACCAACTTGGTTTTGCGGTTTGGTACGGAACCCTAAATGTGCGAAGTCCGACTCGCACTTGGCCAGTTTTGAAATGACTTGCCAAAACAGAGAAGGATCTAAGTTCGGATGAATGTATTTTTTTTTCTTTGTGTTTTCACCGATTTCTTCGTCAATTAATGTGGACCGAAAAAAACTTTTTTCTTTTGAATTATTTGTTCCCGAATTGGTACCATTCAAATTTGGTGATGTTCTGATAAAGAACTTCGGAGATACCTATAAAACAGAACTCTCATAAATGACGGCTAATCTTACCTGTTTATTGTTTACACCATTTTATAACATAACATCGCGCCAGTACGCTCTGAAAGTAGTACAAAACTAGTGGCTTCTACCTCTTATAGAAACCACTAATTTTGTACTATTTTCATAGCTTCTGACGGGTACACAGAAGTGTACGGGTCATCCTAGTACTCTCATTCCTCTGGTTATGTTCATGTTTCATGTTATTCGGGTAATCTATTCTGGCATCACTTTGGGCAATATCAGTACCCTGTAGATCTTATTCATTATGTACCACAACTAAAAAGTGAAATATACAATGCTTTTTACAAAAAAAATACATCCATCTTTCATAAAAAACACTAAAAGTGAAAAATTACTTCAGTTTCGGCAGTCAGTGTTCCTGTTTTCGATTCTTAGTTTTTTGACACCTACTTCCGAAAAGTTATTTTTCGAAGCCGGTTTTCCTATAAAAAAATCCATAAAAGTAACCAAGTACATAGTAAGATAGGTACCGCTTTTTTCTTTGTTCCTTTTTCTCATTAAATCAATCATTTTCACTTTCAAAGACGACTAGCCCACAAATTTACGTTCATGTCTTCTTGTACCTGTAAGTTTATATTCATTCGTTTTAAAATCGAAAGTTTTTTAACAATGACGTCATGGATCACATTACCTTAGTAGTTATTTGTCCGCAGTGTTTTCTACTATTACAAACTGTCATCATGCCATGTCATTGATGTATTCAGGAACCTAAATCCTAAATGTAATCTTCGTAGCGTTTATTGTCCGACTGCAGGGCCTTGGCATTCCTTTTTTGTACACCATTTTGTTTTCTGCTAGTGTTGGTCCTTTCAGTAGGAATCTACATTTCTTTTTTATAAACTCTTTTATATTCTACAACAAATCTTTTTTATATTTTTAACAATGCAGTTCTATTCGCTTACTTATAATGGTAAAGGGAAGGGCGACGTTTCATTTTATTGTATAGGATCTATTCATAAAAATATCGGTTGACATTGTTTGCTAACAGGAAATATACCAAGACACATTCAGACGGACCATATCATTTTTTAAATTATATTATGCTTTCCGGTCATTTCGGCTTTGTGGCAGACATGTGTGATGGCTAGTCCCCTCACCCTTATTTATCCTTGAACCAAAACACTGTATATAAAGATCCCTTTTTAATAATATTCACGCTCACATAGATTATTAAAGCAAATCTGTGTGAGTATGTGTAAAATCAGCGCGACAAGGGTCAGTTTAGCCGTAAACACAGAGGAAACATCACACAGATCACGCGCTTTTAACTCTCTCAGCATAGTTATAAAATAGTGAGTCATTACTTTTAATACTTATTACTCATCCTCTCCGTTTATAGTTCCCGAGATGACCGGGCCCGATCAGCAGGCCAGCCAGCTGACACCTGTGGGTGTAGTTCTGGGCGGCGACCAGGCCCGTATCGAGGTGAAGGAGTACAAGCGTGGCTACTTCAGTATCGTGGTGGCCATGATCCTCGCCAAGGCCCGGCGTGAGTGCGACTCCACCGACGACATTACCGCGGCCGTCGCTAACTGGCACCTCAGCGCCCAGCACCCAGCAGGAGTCGCCAACCTAAACAACCCATCCCCGTTCTAAGTGCCAGTAGTCTAAACGTGCCAGTCTTGTATCCCGAGTGTCCCGTGATCCTGTTCTTTTCTGTAATCATCTAACTATACCTCCTTAATATCATCTCAAATGTAGCCAGATTTATTTTATAACCGACTTCAAAAAAAGAATCGTGTCATTAAATTCAAATGTAATTCAAAACATTGTAAGTTAAGGATTATTTCTAATGGTAATTTGGCGGGGTTTTACTATCTCGGTGGTAGAGAATAATGGAAGGATAATATCAGTAAAGCCTCAACGAGGTTGAAGTTTTTAAACTGTGATGCCAAACATTTAATTTAGATAAGTAGTTATGTACCAATTATTGTGAAAAAAATTATGAAGAAAGTAACTGATTTTGGATCTATTTTGGATATACCTACTTTTGGAAACATGAAATGTTTTGTTTTTGTATTAAATTTGGATAGTTAATGGTGATTATCTTGCGCGTGTAACTGAAATCTTTCAAGATATCCTCTCTTGTGTGTTAATGTGCAATAAATTTCATGGCAAAAATAATGTGTTGTGTTGTTTACTTTTAACACCATTGATTTGTGCCGGCCGTGTAGGCGAGCACAAGCTGGCTGGTAGGGTTCACCTTGTAATGAAGGAGTGGAAAACACTAGGTTTGTAAATACGAGTAGTCTGTCTATTCTGTAAACGTCATACCGTGCAAATTAAGGGCCTACATACGCTTTAGTGCCGTAAAACGGTAACTTTCTAAAGCATACTCCTTAGTAACGGCTAGGTTAAAAGGTTAAAAAAAGATATATATTTATTATTGTTTCATGTTTCACATTATTTTTTAAACATGGTTTTTTCGTATAACAAATAGTTTTGCTATAAAAAAATAATTAGCAACACGATATTTTTCACAACTCTTGGATACTCTTCCAAAAAGACTTGGATGTTTAAAAATGTTTTACACAAAAAAATTGATGGCTGGAATATCTTTGTAACTTATATAGCATATGTAAATCAAATAATATTTTGCAAACAAAACTGTTCAAAAGGAGGTTCAATATTGATATTTTGGCATCGAGCGAGCGCACGGCCAGTACTGTATAAATTGGGACGTATATATCGCCTTAAGGTGAAGTGAGTGAATGGTCCTTACGCTTGCTGGGGATTGACGACTCGCTTCACCAAAATTTTCACGAGAGCTTTTTACTGAATAGACCGGGTGATCATAAAATATAGTGTAAGGTATTTAGGTAGGTGCCTGCAACAGTGCTACCCAATCAAAACTTATTGTTACATAACGTGTAGGTACTGAACAACAAGTCTATTCTGTAAACAGTGAAAAATGTCAATTCACCTTGATTGACAGATCACTTCATATTCATTTGACCTAAGATTACACGGTGAGATTTTCCAGAATAACACTACAGATTCGATTGTTTGTTGAAGCTAGCGTGCGACGCCACAACGCGAAGCATATTCAACCAATCGATTTTTAAATGTGGTAGCAAGTTTCATAACTATGTCTAAATACCTATTGTAGTAATTATTTTATAGGAGCAACTAGCTTCTGCCAGCGGCCGCGCCCGCTATAAAGACGAAAAATATCCCGAGGAAACATATTATCGGGATAAAAAGCATCCTATGTGCTATTTTTGACTATAATCTATCACTGTGCCAAATATCATTCAGATCCGTTCAGCCGTTCTGGCGTGAAGAAGTAACAAACATACACACTAACAAACTTTCGCCTGTATAATATTATATTAGTGTGATAGTAATAACCCGTAATTTTAAAGAACCTTGTCGTAAATACTTCTAATTTGCTTACATTCTAACAAATTTTAGAAATTGATTGGCGCCGAGATGATATTGCAGATTAAATTTGAACGTTTTTTAAGTATGGGAATTGACCTTTTGATCATCAACGGATTACAGTTCAGGGGGATGACCATAAGCTCTTAGAGTAAGGTTATTTTGAGTGTGTGTAAGGGACAGATTTATATGACTTATATACATCTGTCACTTACGCAATATCAAAATAACCATACACTAAGAGCTTATGGTCAACCCCCAGGCCAGGGATAGTCTTAGATGCAGGAAGATCGTCAGAAGTTTACTCAAGCAGTTGAGTGTGAGCAAACGACTTGAAAGAGGAGGAATTATCTTAATATTATTAAGTCTTGCAACAACTTTGTTAATTGTATATCTGTCGAATCTATGCCTGAATTGGGCTGAATCAATCACATTTTAATGTTGTGTACTTACCATTACAATCCTAATCCTTAATATTATGTTTTCTTTGTTCCACTGGTGGGCAAAGGCTTCCTCAAGTCCTATGTTTACAAAACATCTAATTCATATTATAATCTCTGTAATGTTTACGCCCTGTTGCTTAGCTAAACAGTTCAGTTATAATTAATGTAGAATTGTCAATTAAGTTAAGATTTCATCACAGAACTATCTGAAATGTTGAGCCAACTAACTTCAGAAAGAGAAGTGTGAAAGGTTAGAAACCTAACGCTAAATAAATATTTTAATATAGACTTCTTCGTCTGTGTGTGAGTCGCACTTTGTTTCAAGGAAACTAGCGGGCTGAAAAGGGTCCTATTTCAGTTCATGATGTAGTAGGTACCAGTGTTAGTTTCGGCGTCATTGGTTGACAGTCTTCTAAACATGAATTTCATAATTAGAATATTAGTTGGAAGTATATGATAGAAAAGAATTATATCAGCCTATGGTTCCCACTTCAGGAAAAAGACCTCTTTCTTTTCTACAAAGAAACTTCTACTTCTCACTACAAAGAAAACCGGTAAAAATTAAGTTTCAGTTTTTGCACCTCCATTTTGTACCGGTACCCGAATCTCGACAATGAAGCTGAAATTAAAAACTGCAGAAAATAGTAAATTGCGTGTCGATATCAAATATTATGTTTGTCTTAGAATTCAGCAACGGTAACACCATTCGGTGATGCAGTTATAAGGTTTTCGCACCTACAGGTGACAGGGCTGCTGTGCACTCCGAGAGTTGGGTCATGGTCTGCGGAGAGATGCCGCTCAAGCACTGAAGACTAGTGAGTGCGGAGTCATAGTTAACTGTAAGTAATCACAAGAAGAACATTGTGATAACTAAATCGGCCAGGAGCGAGTCAGCCTCACACACTTGCAACTTGTGGGTATCATTCCACAAAATTATTAGGTAAAAAGCTATTGTCGCATTGCATCGATATAGTTTGCGGTTAGTTTACCAACCGAATAAGTTTATTATAATTTTATTTTAAATTAGCCTTCACCTCCTACTGCTGGTAAATGGCCGTTCCTTTATCCTGAGAAGAAGATTAATATTTGATAAAACAATCAAATGATAATTTCTTTAATTTCATATAATTTTCAAACGTTTTGGGAATATTTTTATTATGCGTACAGCTAAAGAGTGGGATTCCCTGCCGGAGTCTGTATTTCCTGATAATTACAACCTGGGAGTCTTTAAATCAAAAGTGAATACATTTCTTCTTGGCAAACGTGCTAATTATAGCTTACCATCAGGTGAGATAGTGGTCAAGTGCAAGCCTATAAAAAAAACATTAGTGTAATAACAAATTTTTTTTTTGGTGGGCTTGTACACCTACCAATAGTTAAAAGTTTTAATGTACATTTTCTATATAATTTATTTGATCTTATCAACTTAAAAAAACTTATTTAACTTTACCTGTCCGTTTTGGATCCGTCTTGAAAGATTTAAATTATTTTCCTTGGCTATGAAGATAGCGGTGGAGAGAAGCGGTGATCCAGTGGTGGCGGCCCCGACTTACGTGACGTAAGTCGTGGGTACAAACCCAGGCAGGCGATTACTTTATGTAAATTATTTCATCACCACTGCTCTAAAAACGGTGAAGGAAAACATCGTGAGGAAACCGGCATGTCCAAGACGCAAAATTCGAAGACATGTGACATCTACCAATTCGCACTAGGCCCGCGTGGTGGATTAACATCCATTCTCTCTCTCACAGTGAGAAGGACTGTGTCTCAGCTGTGGGCACATAAATAGGCTGATGATGGTAAAGCTAGCACAGAAGCGAAGCTAGGAAAAGCAAACTTATAAGCTTAAGTAAGCTTAAACAAGCATAAAAATCAGCTCAAAAGAAATAACTAAGCATGCGTGGTTTAAGGGTCAAGAACCCACCAATCCAAAAGCCGCCATGCTAGCAAGCAATCAGGCATCGAACCAGTAGTGCTATTCTGTAACTGTGTGTCTCATGTTGATAACTTACGTCACCTTAGTTTTCCTTGTCTATTCAAGTCAGATCCACCTATGAACATTATATTAAAAACTAGATCAATTGTTAGAAGGCATACAAATATATTGTTTCACAAAATAAAAATATAATTAAATTATTGATTATAATATGTATATTTAATGATTAGTACCTGGGCGACCGAGCTCTGCTCGGGTGAAAATGGAGAAAATTACGTTTTCTAATAATGTAATCTAGCTAAACCGATTTACCGCCCCCGAAACACCTTGCTCAAAAATTTCATGAAAATCGTTGGAGCCGTTTCCGAGATTCAGATTATATATACATACATATATGCAAAAACTGCTCGTTTAAAGGTATTAATTAGAAATAGAATGTACTAATGTGATATGTTTGTTATATAAAATGAAAACTAGGTGAAAGTAGGTATATAAAAGTGCTTTTAGATCAAGTTAAATTTTATCATTTGATAGTTAAGATTGTTTTTAATAATATACTTATTTTTTTTTAAGTTTTCATAGCTTACATACATAAATAGTTACATAATATTAATATACTTTCGCACAAACTACAGTAAAATACAAAAACACAAATTATTTGCACTCGTGCGTATATGCCTCGTGCCTTATCAGCCCGCACGTTTGTGCACACCCTTAGTCCGCTAGCGGAGAT
This sequence comes from Orthosia gracilis, assembly GCA_947562075.1. Classification (NCBI taxonomy): domain Eukaryota; kingdom Metazoa; phylum Arthropoda; class Insecta; order Lepidoptera; family Noctuidae; genus Orthosia; species Orthosia gracilis. The sequence goes on from OX387268.1 coordinate 9,559,955, forward strand.
CCGCAAAGACAATGTGCGCAGTACGCGCAAACGTGCGCGCGCATTCGCTAGGACCTACATCCTAACACAAAACAAACACTACAGTGTTTCACGTGTCGACTCCTTGTTTGTGCGTTCTTAATTAACATTTACTATTAATATTACCGTATGGCACCTCGGGCTGGCCCAAATATCGTACGTTAATGAGTACAGTAATCACGCAGGGAATAAACGAGTAAACGGCAATGATGGAGGTTTTACAACCCAGTGCAGAAGAAAATAATAACAAGGATCTAGAGGATAAGGACAAGGATCAAGTATCTATAAACGCATTACAGAAGCTTGAGGACTTTACAGTCGCGTCTACAGAAGAGGTAACAGAGTTGGATACGGCATATTGGCCATTGTTATTAAAGAATTTTGCACGTCTCAATATCAAAACTAACCACTACTCATCGCTTCCATTCGGTCACTCGCCTCAGAAGCGTCCAATCGCGGAGTATGTACAGACAGGCTACATCAACGTCGACAAACCTAGCAATCCGTGCTCCCACGAGGTGGTTTCATGGATAAAACGCATATTAAAAGTCGAGAAAACTAGTCACACCGGCACTTTGGATCAAAAAATGACAGGTTGTTTGATCGTGTGCATTGAACGCGCGACGAGGATCGTCAAATCTCAGCAAAGTGCGGCTAAAGAGTATATCACAGTGTTCAGCTTAAATTCAGCCGTCGAAAATATCCAAAAAGTTACTCAAAGTCTTGCAAAGATGTGCGGGCCGCAGTTCCATCGTCCCCCCCTCATTTCATTAGACAAACTTCAACTTCGAGTCCGTTCTGTGCATGAAAGCAAACTGCTTGACTTTGACAGTAAACGCAACATCGGTGTATTCTGGGTCAACTGTGAAGCCGGTACATACATCCGTACCCTGTGCGTACACTTAGGATTAATGCTTGGAGTAGGCGGACAGATGGTTGAGGTCAGAAGAGTTCGCTGCGGCATCCAGGGAGAAAAAGACGGCATGGTGACCATGCATGATATCTTAGACGCGCAATGGACATATGAAAATGAAAAAGATGAGACATACCTTCGACGAGTGATCAGACCTTTGGAATGTTTATTAGTAGCCCACAAGAGAATAATCATTAAAGATATGGCTGTCAACGCTATCTGCTACGGAGCCAAAGTCCTAATACCTGGTATTCTGAGGTACGAAGATGGTATCGAAATAGGTCAAGAAATAGTCATAGTCACAACAAAAGGAGAAGCAGTTGCATTAGCCATCGCATTAATGACAACGTCAACCATTGCGTCTTGTGATCACGGACTAGTAGCTAAGCTGAAAAGAGTTATCATGGAAAGAGACACATACCCGAGAATGTGGGGCATAGGACCAAAGGCATCGCATAAGAAACAACTGATTTCAGAAGGAAAATTAGACAAGTTTGGCAAACCGAATGAGAATACGCCATCTCAATGGCTGAATAGCTACGTAGATTTATCAGTTAAGCTTAAGAATGAGAATGGAGATGGCAATGCCGATGAGGTTGGGCGGAAGAGGACGGCTAGCACGGCTAATGCTATATATAATAATGATGACCCGACTAACTCCATAGAAGTTAAGTCTGAGAAAAAGAAGAAGAAAAAGAAACGGGAATGTGACCCGACTAACTCTGTAGAAGTTAAGTCTGAGAACAAGAAGAAAAAGAAACGAGACAGTAGAGCTCCTGAGGCTGAATCCGAAGACGGCTCTCCAGCAATATTATACACATCAGTACGCCAAGAAAAGAAGAATAAGAAAAATTAGGACGTCTTGTTGTCGGTCTAGAGCAGACGAATAACAAAATTCTGTACTATAAACTAAAATATAGGCAACTTAAGAATTTTAAATAAATAATCTGCACTACATACAATAAATGTATTTTAAAACATAACCTGAGTATTGTATATAACCTTTTACTTTGATATTAATAATATGTTTAAATTTGCGTTTGTTCTATTTTTGTATTTTATTCTTTATTTTTTTCTTTCCTTATTAAGACAAAACTCTTTCCTAAAAATATGTAACTACAGAGATTAGAATTGAAGTTAGGAAAAAAACCTTATGGAACACCTAGGTTACGATATATGTATGTATACTCACTTAACAAACTGCATTTTTAATAATTTCAAAATATAATGTAAAGAATTGAAATAAATTAATTTTTCTCTTTGGTCAAGTGAACTTGATAATAGTACTAGCTGCCACCAGTGGCTCCGCTTAAGTGATATTAGTGCTTCTCCCAATACCTTTTTTAATTATAGCCTTTATGTTGTACTAATTATAGCTATATTTCCGTAAAGTTTCATCAAAATCCGTTCAGTAGTTTGTGTGTGAAAGAATAACAAACATCCATCCACTGTCACAAACATTCACGTTTATAATACAGTAGTAAGAATAAGATTTTCGCAAGATATCGTGTCATAATTACGTGTTCGATATATTATCGATCGAAGCGAACTGCATAATTTATCATAAATACTACTAGATAAATTATGCAGTTTAAAATGCATGAAAATCTGTCGTGAGTTCGAACCCAAGCAGGTGTTTTACTTTGTAAAAATTATTTCATCACCACTGCTTTCGAAACGGTGAAAGACAGCATCGTGAGCAAAACCGCCCTGTCCTGGAATCAAAAATTCGAACATGTGACCCGCTCTGGGCCCGCGTGATGGAATACGGCCCATTCTCTCTCACAGAGTGGAGGCCTGTGTCCCAGCAATGGGATCATTAGAAGGCTGATGATGATGATGATGATTTGTCTTTACATAGCAATTGATAAGAAATATGCCATCATAATATAAGATACGTTTATCTACACTAATAGTATAAAGAGGAAAGATTTGATTGTTTGTAATGGATTAACTCAAAAACTACTTAAACCGATTTAAAAATTTCTTTCATTTTTGAAAAGCTATATTATTCCGAAGTTGAATGGGCTTTTTTATCTCGAAAATGGATCCTTTGGGGCTTTTAGGGAATCGAAGCCGTGGAAAAAGTTTGTTACTTATAAAGATATAAATAAGTCACAAATTATTGTAACTAGTTATAAACACATACAAACAAGTGTGAGTCGGCCTCGTGCACCGAGGCTTCCGTACAAACAGGTACATTCACCAAAATAATTAGGTAACATTACTGAAATTCATAAACAATGTAAGAGCGAGCAAGCATATAGATTATAAAAAAAAGTACCGAACATTACTGTAAAAGTTATCTTTTAGTTTCTATTGAACAAAATTAAATTTGCCATCATATTAACATCGACATAGGTCACAATCTCTTTACCAACTGCAAATAAGTAAATAACCTTTTTTTTTATTTATGTACATTCCCTTCACTTTTGCAATAAGACATTGCTTCTTGCCAAAATGCATGATTCTACTCGGTCAACGAGAAATACCCTGTACATTTTGGTACCCTTGCGAGTGTCAAAATATTTATTTATGAAGACCTTACGCACAAGTGCAAAAGCGGACTCAAGCCTTAGGTATTTTCTATAAGTCGACCTTAAATTGGTGCTGAGGTGGAGATAGAAACAATAATAATGCCTTTATAAAGCAGCTGTGCCAGTCAGACAGATAAAGTCATTTCGGTGAAGGAAGACACCGCGAGGTAACCGACATGTCCTAAAACCAAAAATTCGAAGAAATGTGACATCCACAACCCGCACTGGGCCCGCGTGGTGGATTACCAGCAGTGGAAAAATTAAACATTTTGGTACGGAACCCTAAACGCACCCCTATTTCGGAACGCATAACTAACCTAACCCAACTGCTTCCACCTCAATCTGAGTGCACCAATCAGAAAGCAGGAATTGGGGAAAGGGTTCAAGAATCTAGAAGGTTCTACACAGCGAGGAAAATACCAGTCACGCGTCTGTCCTCAATTGTTCTGACCTAACAATCCGATCGCAAATCTATGCTCAAGATAACCCCAACCGCCAACGACCTTGAACGAGTAAAAAAGACACGCGATTCATTCACGCGCGACCCAAAGTAAAATAGCGCGTTATACTTAACGTTACAAATTAATTAGACTACTATTAATATTAATTATATTTTATTATATTATTTATCTACTATTAACTTGATAGTCATGAAATCAAAATAATTTAATCTAGACGCAATTAGCTAAAAAGAATTAGTCAAATTGCATTACATTAGAAACACAAATATTACAAATCATCCATGTCCAATTTTCATCTGTTTCTCAATTTTGTTATTACTAACAAACTTTGAGAATACAAAGCATTATCGAAACGTTACAGCTTAGTGCACTTATAACTTAATTAACAACGAAAGGCTTCTGCAAAAATTAAAACGCCGCGCAAGCTTCTTAGAAACGTCGAACCACTTCATACGTAAAATGATGAATTTGTGTCCTTTTCTTACTGGACAGACCGGATAATAAATTTGTATCGTTGTTTTTCGTGGGAGAGAAACAACAACATAGCCTAACCTAACCTAACTGCACTTGCGCAGTGCAGGGCTCCGTCAATCAATAAATAATTTCAGTTCTCTGCAGTGATAAACGTTGTCGGTAACCCCTTGTGTCTGCTCATAGAACGTCTCGCTTCAGGAGACCTTAGCCGAGTGTACCTGTTGAGTTAGCGTAGGATTAACAGCAAGCTTATAGTGTGTGTAAGAAGAGTAGTAGTCGCCCGTTCCGTGAGTGATAACTTGTTGGTAGGACAAAGACCTTGAGTATCGTTATCTGTTTCGCCATTTTTTGTTGGCTGAAAAATTTCATCTTTTTTCAATATTGAGGTCAACTGTTCACAGACAATGAACAGCGACGACGTGAACGACCGCAAGCTGAAGTTGAGCAACATCATCAAGAAGATAACTGATAGCCAGCTGATGAAGATCAGGGAGGCTGATAACGACACCTGCCGCCAGGAGATCAAGTTCGCAATGAATCCCCAGGAGAGGGACAATGGTCAGTTATAACCTTTATTTTACATTAAGGCCGGTATTCTATATGCTCGTGCTCATACTCAACCCAACTCAAACTAAAAATGGGCGGTTATGATTGATTGGGTTGTTTTTTGACGTTAACTTGCTCAAGTTCAAGATCCTAGACGCTCGAAACTTTACCTTTAACTCCTTTAACTCTTTGCACACAAAATCAGTAATATTGAGTACTGTCAGCAGTAACTGTTAAACTACTAAACATATACGTTAAAATACTCGTACTTGCTAACTTATTCTTTAATTTTTATTCAATAACTACCAAATATTTTGAGTAGAAAAAAATCAGTAACGTCTGAAGCGTCTGGGCTCTTGCTCTATTGAATACAAATATTTAGGTCAAGCTGAAGAATAATATGCCAAACTCGAGAGTTTGAGTCGAGAATGATGATCTGGAATATGGGCCTAAGCGTCGTAAAATGTCATATTTTTATAAAAAGGTTCACAATTATTTTCATTATTTTGAACCTTTTCATTTTCACTCTTATAGTATTTGAATAATGATGAAAAATATCCATATACCGCATACACACAGCGTAAATCTCGCATTAGTCGAAAGCAAGCTACATTGCTACGCCGTAGCTGCGCCTCTACGCCGTAGACCACCCATCCATTATCAATACATTATAATTTCTTTCTTTTTTTGTTATAGTTGTTAAGACTCACATAGATCGAGAACATTATGGAAAGTTAGCTGTTACTGTAGATTAGTCACGTCTTTTTTTTTATTGTCAATAGGCTCGCGCTTGACCACTATCTCACCTGATGGTAAGCGATGATGTGGTCGACGTTTACAAAAACATCAAAATGAGTCTTTGAAGGTGTTTTATTTTAGATAAAAAAAACAAGTTGTGGACGAACAAAAATTAGCCAATGACTTTGTATAATCCAGGTAAAAATACACTATCAAAATCAGTTCACTACATTAAAAAAAAACGAGTTAAGGCAGATAATTTGTTTTTTTTTTGTATGTGCAATTTACATGGATTTTTTTAAATATTGATTAGAATAAGGTTTTGAGGATCTCGTGGCTAAATAATAACAGTCGAAGGGGTCAATTTTCAGATTATACCGAGAGTTCTCCGTGCCTTGGAAAGCACGTTAAGTCGTTGGTACCGGTTGTTGTTTGAAATCAGAAATCTGACACCAGTCTTGCCAAGGGATATCGTTTGACCCAGTTGGGTTGTGGAGGTCGGATATGCAGTCACTCCATGTAAAATACAAATATCCGGTTAGACTGGAAACTGACATAGTTGGAAAAAGGCTAAACAGATTGATGGGTTGTTCAGGATAAGGTTTTCTATATTGTAAGTAGTCACTGCCAGATAAAATAAAAAGTCGTTAAGACCTGTCTACCAATGTATTCCAATATTTCAAAACGATACGAGAAAAATGTAAAGACAGTATCGCTATCACGACCAAAACAAACGTATCGCAGTAAGGGGCGTCCTTGACCCTTTCACTTGGCATGTTCAGTCGTATTTATTTAAGAAGGTACTTACTCGTACTAGTATAATGCAACTCATAAACCAATTTTTAACCTTTATTCGACAAATATTTTCAGTATTGAGTTAATATCACTTATACACGTGGACCGATTTACAAGATTTAATTGGATAAATGTCTTTAAAATTAGATATCTTTAATATATCTTTTAAAATATCACCAAATACAAAATCATGTTTTCAAGTTACGTATTTATACTTTTTGGTACAAGTCGGATCAATTACTTTTATTTTTTTGTTATGTCGCGACGGCTTTAGTTAGCAACTCTATTCTATCCCTACTTCATACTTTTCTATCCTGTTAATATTATAAACCTGTAATCCTGTATGTTTAGATTTCGGCAATCAATCACACTTTAATGGCTGAACGGATTTGGACAGTAAAAGCTAACATGAATATGGACATACAATTGCTATCATCCATTACTAATAGTTAAAATAAACTGATTTCAGAGATGAAAAAGGCGATGTCCATCAAGATGGTGAACAAGAAGGAGCAGGGCATGAATGAGTTCGCAGCCCCAGTGAGGGGCTTCAACGCTGAGACTGGACCCGGTGCGCACGAGGTTCCTGAGAACCTACCAGTGGGCCCCGGTGTCACAATGTAGCTCTCACAACTGCTGGAGCAATGGCACGGCCTCTCCAAACCCAGACCAATCGTGTCCGAGCTTAAAATTAATACGTAAGTTTTAACATGTATCTAAGCTAGATCCCTATAAGGCCGCAATGCTGGCCGCAGGTGGCCAAGTAGACAGTTTGACGGACTGTCGTGCCAAACTATCGTCTTGGTTGGAACTTTTTTGGCCAAAAGGGTTCGACTGATGCTCTGCATCCACTAATGCAGGCGCATGCGTATCACAATCACTCTTAATGATAAGAAACTCTTAACTATTTAGCACAGGAATAGCAACTACATATGTAGCAAAAACCTTAATACAGAATTTTGCTAATTTATACTTGCTAACCAGTTCAGAGATTTTTATGAATAAGTGTCTGTTGTTTTGTATTATTATAATTTCGTAGGCCTACTATGCAGCATTTTTTGTTTTCATGTGTAATTTGGGTTTTATGTACTTCTTATTTTGTTATGTGCAATACCGAATGAGCACTTGCGATATTTTGTTAAAGTATGCGCTCATGCGCTGGCGAAACGTGAGTGTACTAATAGGTGCTCTGTCCATCCCTTCGGGGAATACAGGCGTGATGTTATGTTATCACACTAATATTGTATAGGCGAAAGTTTGTGAGTGTGTGTTTGTATGTTTGTTTCTTCTTCACGCTCAAACGGCTGGACGGATCTTTTTTTATCCTGGGAATATGTTCCCTTGGGATAATTTTCGACACTAAAGCGGGCAAAGCCGCTTGCAAAAGCTAGTGCGTTTATAAAATTAGTAATTATTAGCTGCGGCTCCGCCTGCTTGGTATTGTTACTTCGACCAATATCTTTATAAATTATCGCCTGTGTGTTATTATGATGTATGAGTTATATTTCTGTGAAGTTTTATCTAAATCCGTTCTGTAGTTTTTGCGTGAAAGAGTAACAAACATCCATCGATCCTCACAAACTTTCTCTTTTTTACTAGCTTCTGCCAGCGGCTTCGCTCGCGTGTAATTCGAAAATTATTCTGAGGGAACATATTCCCGGCATAAAATATCTGACTTTAATCTATCTCTGTGTCAAATTTCATCAAGATCCATATGATACGATATGTCGCGCTTAATTAAGTAGGTGAAATGTTTGTACTGCGTATCATTACATTCTACTCTCTAATAAAAACGATGATGATACAATTGCCACATAAAGATAAAATAAATCATAGGACTTTGATCCATGGATTATTATCAATAGGCTAGCATTTTCTTTGATTTTATCGCCATTTCGTCCCTACTCAGACATTAAAAAAATTGTTTTCTAATTTTCAGGGTAGACTAAAAGCACCGGGACACAGGAAGAATTTAAGAAAAATCTTACATGTACCAACATTACTGAGGTGTGGTACTCTCAATTCTTTATTGTTAAATAAATTCCTGAGTCCGTAGACAAGTGGCATTATATCATCGAAGCCGTGGCGATAGCGATTGGAACATGTCAAAAATGTATGAGAATGTATGAGAATGCACTATCGTAATGTCACGTGATCAATCCCTTATGTTTTGGCATTTCGAAAACCGCCATCACTGACGTCGAATGACACTTGTCCAGAGCCTTGTCGATAGACGACTTCCTTAAGGTGAACGCGCACTTGACGCAGTCATCGAATTTCATAAATCTTTACATGAAATCGTATGCAGCCTCGCGCACCTATCCGCGCCGCACGACCCGCTTTTCAGCAAAATGCTGTAGGTATACGGATTCCCGAGAGCAGTGGTGGCTTAATGGTATTGGTCGCGACTTAAAAGTTGCATGTCGTGGGTTCGAACCCAGGCAGGCGTTTTACTTTGTGTAAGTTATTTCATCACCACTGCTCACAAACCGGTGAAGGAAAACATCGTGAGGAAACCGGCACGTCTTAAAATTCAAAGACATGTGACATCCACCAACCCGCACTGGGCCCGCATGGTGGATTACAGCCCAGTCCCAATCACAAAGAGGAGGCCTTTGTCCCAGCAGAGGGAACATTAATAGGCTGATGATGCTGATGCTGATACGGATTCCACAAGCGCGTGCGGATGACGTCATCAGATTCGGCGCGTTCGATGCTTGCGGCGAGTGCGATGCGGGCGCGCGGAGTCGTCATCCGTATCCGTATAGAAAATATTGTTCAAGATGTACAGAAGTGGATACATTGCCTGCGGCGCGTACGGCGCGGATTGTGCGGAGCCTTGAGAAAATGCGATGACTGCAGCGCGTGCGGCTCCTGCGGCGCGGATAGGTGCGCGTTCACCTTTATATCTACATTACACGTTTGGAGCTCACGTATTGTCCATGCTCTATGTATTTAGTCATTTAACGGTATATGGTCCGGTTCATCCTAATCGAATTATGTGTAAACTTTGAGACTGTGTGTATTTTTTTGAAGTAGTTGTTATATAGGTGTTAAATGTCCAACGTACCTTAAAGTACGTACTCGTTGTATTTGTTTGCTACGTCGTTTCATATTAGAAAGGTTTTCATTCATACGATGCGGGCCTAAGCTGTGATCGTTTGTCTGTATCCTAGGTTAAACATGTGTTTAAGTGTTATTGTGATATTCTGTGAATGTCATAAGTTAGTACGGTACACACTCTTGCATTCGCTTTTAGTGTCCTGTGAGTTTCTTTGTTCTAATTTTGAATACTACAAGTGGATAGCCTAAAAGTTAAATCAATTGCACGTAGTTGTCGCGTTTTTGAACAGTTTCGCATCATATTCGTCTAATAACAGTAAATATAAATGATATTAATTACGCGTATAAGTAATGGTAGCATTTTGTAACCCCTAATCCATTGCGCGGTTTATTAGCAGACAAAATGGGTAGACAAAAGTTTAAGCAATAACGGCGAGCAAAAGACGCGGCTTGGGTCAAGCCGATAGGCCTTATTTATTAAAAGTGTTTATCCATATGATTAGTGTGAGCACTGCCACTACTATGACGTATTATTGCCATCATAAATCCTTTGTGAAATAGAGATCCTGCTACTCTTCCTCTACCATACCCATCGAGGGAAATCAACGCGGTGCAACGTTCACACTTGATTCAAATTTTCTATGAAGTATTTGAATTTAAAATCAGATAATTATCTGGATGTTGAAAAATTGTTTTCGATTTACAATAACAACATAGTTGAGGTAGATAGAGGCTTTTGGACGATAAAGTTAAAAGGCAAAACCGATAAAATGGGTCATTCCCAAAGTACTCCATTCTTTTTTTTTTAAAAGATAAGAATCTCATACTTTAATTCCCAAGTTACTCCAAGGAATTATTATTATTTAAAAATACTTATTAATCTGCTCCATAGGTATCTGGAATTATTCTCAAAGTACTTCACCGATTATTCGTTATCAATTCTCAAACTGCTCCATGTAGATGTACCTATAATTTTTTTTTTAATAAAAGACATACAATATAATTCAAAAATCATTTTGAGTGTCCATATATTTATTTACAGTCAGTCACAACAATTCTTAAAAGAAAGATTAAAGTTTAGCATTTTGTTATAACGTCAATGCATATTTACATTTTTTTAATATTTTAAGTTTGGCTTAATTGCCAGATATCATTTTAGATTTTTTATTATTTGTTTTCATGTTTGTTAGACTTCTCAATCCAGAGCTCCTCTTTTTTGATTTTTTCAGTTGATTTTTGAATATTTTTAATTGATGAATTTAAAAAATTATAAGACTCAAAATTATTGTTGAATTATGTTATAGTCTTTTATTTTGAAGAACCTATAAAGAAATGTTTAAATTTCTTTATAGGTTCTTCAAAATATATTAGCAAAGCTTTTGAGCCTGACTGTGCGTCAGCTACCCTTTTATAGTAATGCGGTACATATTTAAATACACTTTTTGATTAAAATGGGTTAGAGTACTTTGATAACATTTTAATATTATTATGGAGTAGAATGAAACCTTATTAATAATATTATATTTTTCATGGAGTAGTTCGGGAACCGTGTTTGAGTACTTTGGGAATAACCCATCAAAACGGGTATTAAAACGTCTTACGAGATTCACGCAAGTTTAAAATAAAAGGGTGCAAAAATTTATTCCTTTACTAAAAACAATTATTTTGTTGATCATTCCAGCTACAGTATCAAAATGAATAATGATTGCATAAATAAATAACTATCTAACAAAAAGAACGGATGACATTTTGAAATTATATAAGAATTCATTCAAATAACTTTGTTAGTAGATAGGAGGTCCTTATCACAAACATCTTAGTGATTTTTTAAAATAATTCTGTATTATTAACTAGACAGCTGTACAGTCAAATTATAATCAGTAGTATAGGTATGAGGGGTATGTGTAACTATAGTAATTCGTGTCACAACAACGATTATTAATTCTAAAAACATTTTTAAATCCTAACTGCCACAAGCGATCTATTCTAAACCTTGGAGCAACGGTCCTAAATATTTACCAAGATGTTTTGACTTTTTGAAGCATTGTATTAAAGGGGTTTTATTCATGTTCTCATTAGGAATTATCAAGCATATCACCCAATCTCATCATTTATGTATTAGCACTATTATGTTTTACTAAAAAGGCACCTAATATTTGTAAGGTCTGTTTCACAGTCTCCAAATAAGCATTTAATATCACAACTGAGAATATTATCTACCAGATAACGTAACTGTAAGTCATCCAGAACTTGTGAATGAGACCGCATACAAAACAAACATAGATATTGGAAATACAAATATAAGACTGTGTCAAGAAATGTCTTACTGTTTTTTTTAAATAATATTCCAATAAAGTTGCTATTATTATTGTGGATATGCATTGGCGAAATGTTCCAATTTGGGCATAATTTAATTGTAAATAAAATTGTGCCCGAATTGGAACATTGGACTTACAATTGTTATTAATCAATGACATTCTTTCACGCATTTCCCTATATTAGATTTAATTACACCGTATAAGTTGAACCCAATTGTTTATTACAAATACCTTCTGTTTTTTACCTACTTTTTAATAACAGCAATTCTATGTACTATATTTTATAGCTATAACTATGCGACATATAATTAAAAATAGTAGAATTAAGAAGTACTATGAAAAGACAAACTTTTTAAGGGTGCTTGCTATTTTTATTTGCTCTCCTGCACTTTAGATAAATATATCTAGTCTAAGCAGTATTAATGTGCTAAATGATTGTGTGAATGTCGTGTGTTTATTTAAACCCGAGCTCCTAATAAAGGTCATAGCTGTTTGGTTTAATAAAATCCCACGAATTTTAAAAATTCTGTTAAGATATTCTTGTACCTGTCCATTTACTATATTTAAGGATGCCTATATTATTGTTATGTATTTTATGTATAAACAAAACAATGACATTTTGAGTCACTTTTTTTATACAGTTGACTTTTATTTCACTACATAACCAATTTTAGGCATTTTGATTAATTTCACTTTGTATAGTGATCCGTTAACCTAAAATCCCACAAACCACCTAAACTTAGAACTCTAAAACTCATGCAACTAACTACGCCATTGGTGAATTTATTCGCCAATGGCCTAGTTAGTTGTATGAGCGAGTTCACACACACAACAGTTTTAAATAAATACTGATCCGTTTTGTTTGAAAGTTGTTAAGTTGGCGGTTCACTGACTAAATTTGGTGTGAACACTCCAGTAGCGACGCATCCGTTAAAACCGATCCTGGAATTACGCGTACCTAATTCTGTGAGAACTTACCCTCATAAGGTTAGGGTCAAGACTACCTATGATCATAGTTTTATTGTTACAAAGGTGATGTTTGGAACAATATAGAAGTAGGTACATTATTACTATTATGAGACACAACAATCATGGATTGTTGAACAACAATGAAATAATAGACTTTACTAAATATTAATAGATCGATATTTATATTTAGACTCCACACTTGGTTAACCGGTAGTGAAAGCCTAAGGCATTAACCCCGAGTTTCTCAGCTCAAAATGATCGCAGAATTAATGTGACAAATGGTCAAGCACGCGTTATCTGCTGTGATTGGTTGAATTAATTTTCAACAGCCAATCACAGCAGATAACGCGTGCTTGACAATTTCTGCGGTAATTTTGAACTGGGAAAATCGAGGTAAGTCCGCTTTTGTATTTATTTTGGTGCATGATGTCAAAAAAACTGCCCGTAAAATATTTCTTGTTGAGACAGTTATTACGGTCATTGTACTAATGAATACAATAATTTCAACTAAAGAAATCATAAATCATTTATTTTGCAATGAATGTGGGTACAAAATATGATGTAAGCATTATAAAAGCAGTTCCAACAGACTCTACCTTAAAGCATGCAAAAGTAAAACATATTTATGTCTACTCAATTATACAACCAAATAAACAATAAAAAAAAAACAAAAAAGTACAATTATGTACAAAAAAACTACATAAACTAAACATGAAAAAACAACAATGTCAATTTTATTTCATTGAAACAAGTTTCTCACATCAGGACTTCAAGTAAATGATACACCGGCAGCGAACTGGTAACTAATTTTAATCAATTTTGTTAGTATGTTGCGTAGCTATAGTCAATTCTTTTAGACAACTCTCTTAGGTATAAAAAGTGATAACGCATATAATAAAAATGAATATTGGTAGTGAAGCGAAGGCATATTTACGCCTGTATATAAGTTGATCGACTATATTCTTGGAAATAGATTTAGAACTAATTTTTTAGCACTCAAAGAAGCTTTTGGTAGTCATCTACTGGACAAGTTATGATAATAAGCATGATAATAAGTGTTAAATAAGTACAGAACAAAAAAGTATGGTACGTATAAAGAAGTGAACGAAAGCGGTGGTCATCTGAATAAATATTAAAGGTCAAAAATCCCGGGCGAAATCGAAGTCCACAGGTAAAATAGGTCACGCAGATATGTCAAGTAGCGGCCATCAATCAATTTATAGAAATTCGGGAGACGAATTTCGCACTATCTCGGTACAGCGACGATGAACAGCACTCAAATTGAGCTACTTCAGAGTATGGCGTACGCGTGTTTTTCTTGCATTCATTGCTTCGTATTTTAAAAAAATCATCTACTCGATAGCGTGAAACACGCAATGAATATTGTTGTGTTGTCAAAATGAAAAAGATCGTGGGTGGTTCGAGCTGTCAAAATTTTGTTATGCAATAAGTGTGCTGAGATGTGTAACTATTTTGGTTAAAATATATTCTATTCTATTGTTAAGCTTGTTCGGGGACGCGAAACTATTTCCAAATACCAGTTGAGCTGACCTAAACCAGCTAGGTAAGTAACTTTATAATTGATTATTTCAGCTAGACAACGTTAGTGTCCAGTTTATTGATCAACATTTCGGGACTTAGTTTGGATGCTAATAGCTATCATTATAAATATTATTTTTTTCAAATATGAAGCTTTAGAATTAGAAACAGCGATCGATAGTAATTTAGTTAGAGAGTAAATTTAAAAAAAAAGGTTCCATCCTGTGTCTTTGACGACTAATCCAGTGACCTACTTTCTGTATAAGTTAGGAATTTTTGTGCTATTAGTCAAAAATTTCATCACTAAAGTCCTCGTCACAAGAAGCTATAAATTTTGTAAATAAAGAACTTCTAATAAGTTAGCGACAATTCAATCAACAACAAATAAACTCAAATTCAATCAATGCAAAGTAACATACGTGAAATACGGAAACTAACGAGCAATTTCAGTTGGTTGGGTTATATTTTAGCGATATAAGGCGATGTCGTCTGATGTTTTGTGGTACTAGAGCGCGTCTAACTCGGTAACGTTATGGGGATTTTAGTGAATTACACCTAGACAGAATTTACTCAAAATATGTATTCACTTTCTTGAGCCACAGGTAAATAGCAATCATTTGTAACAATTAAATTGCTCAAAACAGTTGGCTTACCTTCGCTTGACCAAGACTAGTTGCATTGTCTCTAGTATTGTTACAATGCAGTAGTACAATTAATAATCAATCAGCAGAGTCGGTAAAGTAACTGACTGCCCGCACATGTGGACGCTCTTAGCGGTTAATTTTAAAAACTTTTGCCTTCTTGTTACAGCCATGGACAGCGCTCAGCCGCATATCCAAGATTGTGTCCCGGGCGACTACTGCGTCTTCTGCCCATGCTTAGAATGTAGGAAGTTTTTTGCATACAAAAAACCCATCACACCCGACAAAGCGATTGAAACGAGATCATATAAGTACAGCGACATGGCTTTCGTGAACTCCATGCGCGCCAAATTCGCCAAGCGCGAGGAAGAGCGCGAGGAGAGGCTCAAGGCCGAACGCGAGAAACCCACCAAAAAGAATGCACCGAAAAAAGAAAAAAATGTTTCGGCAAAGACCATCAAAAAGCGCAGGAAGGGACCACGGTATCTAACTTGCGTGAAGTATCGCCGAAGTTAAATTAAATTTAATTGACGAATCCAAAAAATGTGACATATCCCTTCTAATATTATTGGTTCATGGGGTTTTCCTCTCATTAGGTACTACTGCATTAGATTTCCATATATGATTTTCGCTTGTTAGATGTGTCATATACGTACAGTAGATGTAGAAGCTATACTATGAACGTAGATAAAACATAAATTTGAAAGTTAGTGTTTGTGATTGTGGTATTCCATTACCCAAGTTATTTTTGTTTCCTTACATCTTTGTGTTAATAATAATACCAGCCAGTAGATGTGCCACTGCAGGGCAAACACCTCTTCTTAGTCAGAGGAGGCACGAGCGTTGAGCACCACGCTTGCTCAAGGTGGGTTGATAATTTCAAACTTATATTTACTTTTTTATGAGATACTGTGTATGTACCTATTCATATAGTTATTAAGCTCTTTACTTTGTTATAACTTACCGTCAAACGGATAGGATATGGTTAGTTTCGGTGAAAAGCTTTAATAAAACTTTTTAGGTCCAAATTAAAAATATTACATTTATAGAAACTAATAAGTGCGTAGCTAGAACATTACATAAGTTTATTACAAGTTTTAGCTACGTAATTCAGTTAGTAACCGAGCTTATTTTTTATATAAAAAAAGTATTTAAACAATTTAATTTTAAGGCCATTTTTTTCTCTACTTACTAAAAAAATAAAGAGTTAAGGTTTTGTAAAAAAAGGACGGAACTAATTATTTTGATTATATTTCTTTGATTTTATTTATTAAGATTCTATGTCGTGTGTTTACCTATATTTGTGCGTATTAAATGTTCTTAAAAAAATATGAATTTATCTTATTTCATGTATCCAATTTTGATAACCTATTCTTGTAATATCCTACTTTTAATCAGAATGATAATTGTATGATATTGCCTCTTTGTCGTTCATTCACACTGCTTATTTCAGGCACTACAGGCGTTATTGACTTGATTGGAAAGGTTCTAATAATTGCAAATACAAGAGCATTTTGTAAACATTTTTATTGTGAGTGAAAAGAGATCATATAGACTGTTAAAATTTTAAAGTGAGATGACATAATTACTAGAACAAGTGGGTCTATACATTTTTTATAAACTAAATTACCAGCAAAGGACAGAATTGAGTGGAAATGGTAGAGGGAGATCTTTGTGCGGCAGTGTTAAGAGCAAATTGCTTACCGTCTAGACTAAAAGAAAAAATATATTCAGTGTAAAGCCTGTTCTATACCATACAAGTTTCTGGAACGTTCTCGAGAAATCTATATATATAAAACTAAAAAAAATGTTTCTATCAATGCCCGTTACTGAGTTTGAAACCATGCAACCGAATTCATTACAAAGGCAATAATGTGATAATGGGTTTAGACCACAAAAAAAAAAACAAAAGAAAAGTTTACTTTTTTATCCTAAAAATAAACAAGGGACGTTACCTTCAATTGAGTGCAATTGCCGACCATTTCCCTTCACAGTTCACTTTTCCAACAAATAAACAAAATGTATTCCTCTTTAGGGTTCCGTAGTCAACAAGGAAACATAATAAGGGTTTCACCATATCCGTCTGTCCACCCGCAGCTTAGCCAAGAGAGGCTTAGTACTAGAAAGATGTAGTTTGGCATGGATATATTAATCACGCCGAGAAAGTGGTTAACAAATACCATGAAATGTTTTTTTGACTTTTTTCCTGTATACGTAAAGTGGGGATGCTTTTTTTCTCGTCTATCCCATGTTGTGGGGTGTCATTGGATAGGCCATTCCAAAATATTACGTATCTGTGAAAACCATTTTCGATTCAGGGATCAGTTTGCATAAAATTAAGCTTTAAATTGCTAATTTTTGTTTGAGTCAAGTGTAAGGGACATTTGACTCAAACAAAAATGCCAGCTAAATGTTTGCTTTTCGATATGTGAAAATATTCACGGCAGTATAGCGAAAATCAAAGGTAACTATAATTGCTAAGTAGGCTTTACAAGTTAACGAGTAATAGTCGACCAACTTATAAAATGTACTTGGTATAGGAAAAAAAATGTATATTGATGTATGGGGACAACAGTTTTCGAACGACAAAGTTAATTTTGTCCCTTCGTTAATAATTTTTGGTGATTTCATTATTTATGAACGTTAACGTAATGTTATCTATTTATTTTGGTGAATGTAGCTGATTATACGGAACCTTCTGTGCGCGAGTCAGACTTGCAGTTGGCCGGTTTTTTTAGCTTAGTAGCAAACGCCGGGTATCCTACCTTTTATCTAGTAATTCATAAATTGCAATATGCCATAAATACCTATATTTATCTGGGCAGTCAGCCATGTAAGTATGTGGTAGTCTTTTTACAGCCCAGATAAGAAATGGACGCCTTAAGACATACCGAAAATGCCTGGCAGAGTACCAGTTAATTCAGCGAGCAAAATCATGGATATTCTTCCCATACTGATCTAAGGATCCTAGCAGCCTAATTGCTCAAGTGAGTTTGGCATGAAAGAGTCTGACAAATAGTATTTGTCAGACTCTTTCATGTGGTTAAACCATTTGCCTTGCCGAATTCACTTACGCAATAAGGCTGCACAGACTTGATCATGCACAAATATTAAAAATACCAAGCTCAAGGTTTGCTATGGTGGAGCGCAGTTTTATATAATGCCATGTATTTCCATACATGGCATTGTGTATATGTTGTGTAAACATAGATCTCTGAGGTCACTCAAAAACCTGGGACTGGGTCGGCCACGTCTGGCCATGTGCCGAATGAGCTGTGGGCCTACATTACCACAATGTGGAGCCTACTCAGAAGACTTTGCGGCAGATCCCGTAGAACATCGATAGCTACCGAGGTTTAAAAGAAAATCACACTGTTCCTGTAGATTGTCCTAAGTTTTTTTTCACATTATATATTTTTTTTTAATGATTTCTATTTTTATTTTCTAATGATACATCTTTATTATTTTTATCGTTTTTTGTTATTATTTATTTCTTAATGATTTTGATTATTAACTTTGGATTTTGATTTGAATTTTGTCTTTAGGATTTTTATTTTATTTTAATTTTCAATTATTTTGACATTGTATTTAATTTTTTTTTATGACTTAGACTTTGATTTTTGAGCTTATGATTTTGATTATTGACTTTATTTTTGACTTTATGACATTTATTTTTTTATTATTTTCATTTTGTATTTTATGATCTCAATGATTTTGATTATTTATATTTTGACTTTATAATTTTGATTATTGACATTATGATTTTGAATCTGGATATATTTTTCTTTTTTGTTTCATTATAGGTACTATTTTGATTTTTGTACTGATTTTGACCTGTATTTAAAATTGTTACCTGTATTTCTTTAATGAATTATGTATTGAATTGTGACTATGTGGTTATTTGGGGGCGGCAATGTTATCATTATAAGTGCTATGTACGCCGTACTTGTCATGTGCATTTTTTCTGTAATTGTTCATTTCTTTTTCTGTCGATGTGTAAATCATGTGAAGTGGCTGCGCTATTTTAAATAAATAAATAGAGATGGGACGAACTGTACAAAATGAACGACCGGTGGTCCACGTTAACACTGAATCGAAATCTCTGGATGTCATGGTAAGACGTAAAATTGTATAGGTAACTAATGGCCTGCCCCGGTTTTGTCTTGGTTATAATAATGTACAGCTTATACCCACTTAGAATAAAGTTAACCTTTCAAATAGTGAAAGATTTTTCAGATAGGAGTAGCGGTTCCAGAGATTAACATACACGTCTGAACAAACTCACAAAGTTCGGGCTTTCTCTTAATAATATTATAGTTAAGAAGTAAATATTAAAATAAATCACTTGGGTTATTCTTGATAAGACAATCAATCTGCCTAACCTTAAGCCAACTACGTTCAGTTTGGTTTCCAGCTTAACAAGATGAAGCTGAGTACCAGAATTTTACGAATACCAACTGCATATCTGAACTAGGAAACCCAGTTACTGGGTAGTACGATACCCTATAGTATGACTGGTTGATAGACTTTTCCTGAGATACAAGTATCTTTTTAGTTAATTCAGGAGCCAGCTCAACCTGATTCTGATCACCTTTTGTACAAATATTTAGTGTATAATTAAGCTTGTGTTACTATTTTGTACAATAAACTTATTTTATCTACTTCGGTTTCGTTTACAGCGAATTACAAAATTGACAGCGGTTTCATTATGATACCCATAACGACATCGGGTTGCATTATGCGAATCGTCATAAATTCTAAAACACACATAGAGCAACACAGGCCACCGGCGATTCGCCGGTGGCCTGTGTTGCTCTATGAAAACACAAGCAAAGACATTCTGAACATACAACCTATATACCTATAATTTTACGTCGAAATCGAGGCAATGTAAATGATGCTTTTAAAAATGGAACAATTTTAGAACAAAAGTATCGTATACTATTTGGCTCTTGCGGCTACAAGATCTTTGCCTTCTTTGTCTTGGTGGCCCAGTGGCTACGACCTCGCCTCTCTTGCTAGAGGTCGTAGGTTCGAATCCGGGCAAGTACCAATGTGTATTTTTCAATTCATATGTACTTTCTAAGTTAAACTTGGACATCTTTGACAACGGTGAAGGAAAACACCGTGAGGAAACCTGGACTTATAGTGAGTTTATTATAAGATTGTGCTCCATTGGTTTAATTGCTGCAAGGCGTTCCAGTGCGAGGATAAACTAATAAATAAATAAATAAAGACCTAATAAAGGCTAAATAAAAAATAAATTAAAATTAAACGAAGTTAACATTAATGTACCGCAATGCATGTCTCCGGGCCCATCTACAAGTTCAGCCTGTAATTCTGCAATTCCTGTTTATTTTAATAATTGTACAATACGAAATCTACATATAAATAACCAATAGTCAGTGAATAGTTTATTTGTCTATTTCTGTGTTTTATTCCTTTCTTCGTAGATAAAATCTTGTATGGAACTGTACGTTATTGGTCTTTTAATAACTCGTGCCCAACTATTTCGGCACGCGCTACGCTTGTACCGAAAAATGGCATTCGTATTAAAAGACCGTCCATAACGTAACAGTTGCATAAATAGCTATTATTATTTATTTATTTTACTTCAAAGATCTACATTAGACTGATCCCTAAAACCCCGGTTTTGTTCGGCGTTTTCCCAGGATTGAGACAGGATAACAAAATACAAGGCATCATTCTGAAAAGCATTCAGTTTGTAGTTCAAAGCATTGTATGTCATCAAAATGGCTTCCATCTCAATTTCTATTGCGTCGTACTCGTATCACACGAAATATTGATCGGTTCGTCCACCACCCCAAGTTGCGACTAGTGACGCTATCCCCACCAAAAAGCAGACCAATCAAAGCCCATTTCACTGTATTTTCCCCCATATTTGTATAAAAATGATCTCTAACCATGTAGCAATAAGGCTGTTGTCACAGGTAAAATAACCGAACGGTCCATAGATAGGGGTAGAACATTATCCCGTCCCAGACTAAAAAAATGTTTGAAGACGTTTCAACCCTTTGTTTTGAAAATCGTTCAGTGATGCAAGGTAATTGTCTGAAAAAATCTCACTACTTTTTACATTCATCATTCTACAGACATGATCTATCTATACTTAATATTATAAAGAGGTAAAGTTTGTGAGGGTGTAGGGGCTAATCTACTCAACCGATTTAGATGGTAGTAACAGGACTGTAGTAACAGGCTGATAATATTATTTTCTCACTACAAAGCAAAGGCCTCTTCTCAAACAGAAAAGGCACGAGCCTTAATCACCATGCCTGCTCAAGGCGAGTTGGCGATTTCAAATTTGTATACCAGGTTTCCATCGTGAGGAAGCCTGGGCTTTTTTTTTCCTACACCGATCTCAGTGATATCCAACATAAAGCCCTAAATCCTCCAGTGCTAGATGTGAGGTCTTAGTTACTGGCACCACCATTATATTACCACCATTATTAGGTGTTAATAGTAGGAAAAGTGAGAATATTTGAAACCATTCGTTAGCATACCATTGGATGACTACGTATCAAAAATCTGTGCCTAAAAATCTTGTATATAAATATATACATATATATATGTATATCGTTTTCACTATTTTCTACCGAGCATAGCTCGGACGCCCATGTACTAATTATTTATTTAGGTAATCTCTGTTCATTTCAGTTGCCTGGAGGAGATCGCGGAATGGGACAGGGCCCGGGGATAAAAAAAATATGCTATGTCCGAATCCAGGACATGGTCTAAACGCGAGCAAAGTTTCATCCAAAACAGACATACAGTGACTCTGTCTGTGTCTTGCATTTATAATATTAGTATGGTAATATTGCATTTTTAATATTAGTCTTTCATTTAAAATATTAGCATTTATAATATGTCTTGGTGTTCAATAAAGTACACTCAGAAAAATCGCAGTTCTCCGAAAATAGCATTCAAGCCTATCCAGCCATGTCGTGTCGATCCTAAGTGAATTGACACATTTGGCGCAGGCGTTAAGCTACACTTGACTGCTAAATATATCGAAATTATTTATAACACAACATATTAACATAATAAAAATATTTCAAATTGCTGTCTTTTATCCATGAGTTCAAGACGTATGTAGTCTGGGTACGACGGGGCCCCATTAACATTATTTAAGTATGAGGCTTTAACAACACTTAACCGTCATTGGGTTGATAAAACAGGCGGTCATACGGTAAGTGAAATCAGAAATATTTATTTGTGATACATAGGTACAGTGGTTGGTCATGGTTTATGTAAGAGTGCGCTAAGTGGTTACCATTATGTAAATTTGCTTTGCGTTCCCAGAGTGTTAAGCAAAATAACTAGAATTTTAACCTTATTAGCATTCTGGGCAGTAATTACCATTGTCAAAAAGTCCGAAATGGAAGTTACGTTGTTAATTCCCTATAGGTATTTTGTATGTCGCCTTCTCTAGAGCCTCAGGTTCGTAACCATATCAGATACACAGCCGAAATATCTCATATCTGTAACAGTACCAGCATCCATACCCTTTAAGCATTGTGTCCCTCATAACGGTGCCTTGCTCTCAAGAAATAAGCCACCACCTGCAACAAAACAAAAAGATTGAACTCACTAATTTACTTAAGGCGCAGATACCTATCAGTAGCTGCTTTTAAAATGAGAATCATGTCTAAACGGCTAGTTGAATTTTTTTGGAATAATACATGTTACATAAGACTATTTTTTCAATAATTTGATCCGTGAACGTTTTAAGTTTTATTCGTATAAAATAGTTTAATTAATTTGAAAAGTTAGGTCTAACACGGACAAAATGCGACAATCGCACCAAAGCCGCTGGAAGTATTTTAATTAAATGTTCATCGGTTAAAAGACAATTTAATTATTTACATTTTGATCTAAGACTTATTATTCTATGACTTTTTTGAGTCATAGAATAATAAGAAAAGTACAAAAAAAAACAAAAAAAAACAGGAAATGGGGTCGCGCGGGTGTGAAAAGTGTGCGCGTTTTGTGCCCTCAAGGTCACTGGTGATTGCCGTCATCTTAAGAGGAAATGCGGTCGCAGACATCCGACTGAATTTCTTAAATATGAAGTCATAACTCGAGGTTTGTCTCTCGCCAATTGCTGTTCCAATATTGGACTAATTTAAAAGATATTCCATAAACTGATAATACTGTGCTATATTTTTCTTTTTCATGTATAGTTGTCAAATTTGTACACTAGGCTTCTGTTGACAGCACAATTTTGAACATCTTTTGAGATAATGTGTCATCAACAAGGAAACCATAAGTTTACAGTATATATATTTTTTTTCAGTTTATGGAATATCTTTTAAAATGGTCCAATATTGGAGGAGGAAATAGGCGAGAGCCAAATCTCGAATTATGAGTGTTTACTTAGCAAATTTTGTTGGATGTCTTCGACCGAATTTCCTCTTAAAGCACTTAAACGAAACACCTATTTACAAGACTTAATTTAATTTCTTAATTTGTTTCTCGTGATAATTTAATTTAAAAACAGATAAAATATGTCCGTGTTTGTAGTAATAAAACTTAAAGGCCAAAATAATCAGTTAATTTTATATAATTTATTATTTATTTATTCGTTTATAAAATAAACTCATAAACCTCTCATGTGGTATGTTATTATTACTACAAACCCGGTCATATTGTATAAAACCTGTTTTTATAAATGCTCCAAATGTAACCGTTACAATTAAATTCATAACTATTCTGAATCTCTATTTAATTTTACAAAAAATCACCTATTAAACATAGGCGCCTCAGAGAGCTAATTCTGTAACTAGTCGTAGCTTCCCACTGTGCCCAAATCCTCGGCAATGTAAGGGCCTACATACGCTTTAGTGCCGTAAAACGGTTACTTACTGAAGCATACTCCTTAGTAACAGATAGGTTAAAAGTTTAGAAAAAAATATATATTTATTATTGTTTCATGTACATTATTTTTTAAACATGGTTTTTTCGTATAACAAATAGTTTTGCTTTAAAAAAATAATTAGCAACACGATATTTTTCGCAACTTTTGGATACTTCTCCAAATCGACTCAGATGTTTAAAAAGTATTTTTACACAGAAAAATTGATGTCTGGAATTTCTTCATAACTGACATAGCATATGTAATTCAAATAATATTTTGCCAACAAAACTGTTCAAAAGGAGGTTCAATATTGATATTTTGGCATCGAGCGGGCGCACGGCCGGTACTGCGTTTACATTGGGGCGTATATATCGCCTCTGCAAAGCCAGTGAATCCCCTTGAAAGCTTCTGTGAGAGTATTAGCTTTAAAGCCTAGGTATAACATACCACGTACCAAACACTATATACCGAATTAAAATAGTTTGCATGTACATATACATTAGAGAAATTCCATTTAATATATTTATGTTATAGGCAATGTGTACAATGCAGGCATTCTATACAATACCTAGGAAATGTATAGAATGCCGGGGTCGTTCAGGAAATGTATGAAATGATGTTCAATGTTTAAACTATTTTACACTTTACCTAGGAAATGTATAAAATACCTAGGCATTGTATAGAATGCCAGTTGAAGCACAGGCAATGTATGTAATCGATTTTTCTTCTCTATGATTTAGTTAGATAGGTACTGATCTTTTAAAAGCTAATCCTAATTTCAATTTCCATTAGCAGACAGCGATAAGACATGTGTTCTATTGGTTTGTATGCCTAAGTACATACGAGTTTTTGCGTAGAGAGCGTTTCTCACATAGCAGTTGCCTTCGGATAAACCAATAATCACGCGGAGTTTTCTTGTCTAACGTTTTCGCTGTACTTATTTCCTCCAACAATTGTGTGTAACGTAAATCATCAATAAACACTCGATTCTTTGTAGAAGCCGATTCTCTTTTAGCACGCAGTTCTGAGTAAAACCTTTCTTTCATTAGTAAGTACCGCTGATCTGTAGCCATTTTCCATTAAATAATCACACACACAATCAATGATCACACTCAATTATTCAGTTTAGAACCAATGCGTAAACTAAAAAAATACGTCTGCATTGAACAAAGGAGTGCTGCGTACTAACACAACGAACTAGTTGAAACTTGTACGGGCTAGTCCCGCACGCTGCACACACTTGTCTCCTTCTCGTGGTCGTTCATTATACACATTGCCTGATGCGCTTTGGGCATTTTATACAATACCTAGGCTATTTATGAAATGAATCGTATTATATACATTGCCTGAACGTTTTAGGCAATATATATAAAGCCTAGGCATTCTATACAATGCCGGATTATACACATTGCCTATAACATTTATACATTATTATCTTGTGTGGCTTAAATTTAAATATTTTTGTTTAAGCCCTATGCAATGGGATGAGCCAGACATTGCCGTTAAGTGGGCCCAGAACTCGGGATGCTACTAGCAAAAAACTGATGAATAACAAAGTAACTGCCAGACTCACGAGTCGAACCTCAAACACGGCATGATACGGTCAACAATCGCTCTTCTACTAAGGTAATCATTAACGAAACCCACTGAATTAAAAAGATGTAGGCATAAAACTATTGGCTTGCGAGACACTATTGTTTTATTTTAGTCTATGACTGTTTAATGTCCAATCATGCCAAACTAGATGTCGCCATCGTCGAAAACGTACTTTGTTAATACGTAGCATTTTGATTTCATATTTTGTAAATATTTAAGCTTTTTGAAGAAGATTTTATTGAGGAAGTTTTCACAAGTGAAAAGCTACACTTTTCAGCCTAGGGCTTTCACGTTTTTGCTCTGGCAACTGATTTTTTTCTGCATTCATAAACTTTATAGGTCCTGAAATAGGGTGTATTTTTTATTGCCTGAATACTTTCCAAACATTGCGCTGTTTGAGAAAGTGGTAGTATTGCCAGTGTAAAATTGCGATGCGCTTTACAGTCCAGGAATAAATCAATGTTCGCAATTGCGAGGCATCGCTGTCGAAATCACCGGTAGATCTTTGCTGATTGCTATTTTCAAGATAAATTCTTAAAATGGCTGAAAAACAAGTTAAAATGGCAAGGCGAAGCAAGAGAAAGATTAAAGGTTAGTCAACATTCGTTACTTTATCTCATGTTACCAATTAGCCTGCTCTATATTTCCGTGAATTTTATTTTGTCCAAGCTGTCTAATAGGCTGAGTTAATTGGTATCGTGATTTGAATAATTAGAATAAAGTTTATTTGTTTCTTGTTGCAAAATTACCTTAAAGATATAACATAATTATCTTATCTGTAATTATTTTAACAATTGGTGTGTATGAACGGTGGTCCCCAAACTAGGTATCTTGGGGACCTAATTAGAATTTTACAAGTAAGTCTGTTTGTTGGTGTGGCAGCGCGAAGAAAGCGATCGATACATATGTCGTGTTCAATGTTTTGCGATTCGCGAGTACAATTTATTTGTTTTGAACACAAAGCATACCTAGTAAGAATTCATTTGTTTCACAGTGTTCTGCCAAGGCCCATTTTCCTTAAAATTTTCTTTTTTCATAAAAGCGATTGGCCATTCATTTGTTTTAGTGCTTAAGTTTTCTGTGTTTTATGAATGCTTGTTGCTCATCACAATAGCTTTTTTTATCAAAATGGCGTCTAGACGCACATTAACTATTTTCGTGCCATTTTTATCTAAACTGAACTAAATATTTTATAGATAGTTAAATTATATTTAGATATTTGATTATAGAATTTGAAACAGTAATGAAAGTACAGTAAAGAATTTTAAATAATAATTTATTTAATTATTGGGTTTATAAAATGCTCCTTAAAACAGTTTTAAAATTCACTGAACTCACTTACTCAAGCATAACATGGATTCGGATTTATTCCCTACGAAAGTGTATAGATTAACTTCTCATTTAAAGGTTATATAGGTATTAGGTAAATACTAAATAATTAGGGTTCATGATAACGCTTTTTGTTTTCATAGGCTAGTCAGAGTATATTCTACGTCCTATGTCAGTTCCCCAAACGTTTGTTACTAACATGAAATCTTCTCACTTTCCAGTGGACATGGAGGCAAGTGATATGCCGTTGGCGCAAGACGCGGGAGAAAAAAGCTGCGAGAGGAAGGTGTCGGTAGCGGTGGTGACCGGAACTTACGTCCGTGCAACACACACCATACAACTTGCAGCGCACTGCGATGAAACTGATATAGTTCTTCCACCAAAGTCTGAAAAGCTATCGGAGAATTTGCCTATGGCGCCTCCAAAGACAAAAAAGCTGAAAAATTTCGGTGATATAAAACAACTCAAAGGACCACAGGATCCTGAAGATCCACAAGACCCTAATGAACTACAGGGATCTAAGAAACCAGAGGAATCTAAGGAAACTCAAAACCCAAAGGAACCTGAGGACCCTAAGGAACCTCTAGACCCTGAGGTACCAAACAATCCAAAAGCTGACAAAGATGACGACGATGACAAAGATAAGAACGGTAAAGGGTATTGCAAAAAGGATTCTATAAATGAAGAAAATGAAACAGAAGATGACGAAGATGACGAAGGTGAAAAGGATAAGAACGAGAAAGGGAAAGGCAAGAAGGAGCCTAAAAATGAAGAAAATGAAACAGTAGATGACGTTAATGAAAAAGATAAGAACGGAAAACTGATAGGTAAGACGGAGTCTAAAAATGAAGAAAATGAAACTGAAGATGACGACGATGAAAAGGATGAAAACGAGAAATGGAAAGGCAGGAAAGAGTCTAAAAATGAAACAAAAGAGGAGTTGGAACAGAAAATGAAAGAGAAACTGTTAAAAGAAATCGAAAAACGAAAAGAAAAAAAACTGTTGCATGAGTTTGAAAAAACAATGGAACTGAGAGAACGCCGAACTGTTGCAAGGGAAAAACAAATTGTAATAGAAAAATATGGTTTAATGAAAGCAAGAGCCCGTATGGAACTTAGCGATCGCGAGGAACGTACAAAACAAAAGGTAGCAAAAATAAAAGCAGCTCGTGAGGAACAGAAAAAACGAATGGAGCTGAAAGCGCGCAGGGACCTTCGCAAGCACCGGGAGGATAGGCAGGAGAAGGTAGAGGCTAAGGCAACGGCATCAGAGGAGCCACAAGAAAAACGAACAAAAAGAAGCAAGTCTTAAATACATAACATTATTATGTAACTATGTTTGTAACTGTCGTCTATGCATTTTTGTATGTGTGTTGTTTGTATAAGATCCTTTTCAAACTTTACTTTTGTCTGCTCGCTGAGCATCTCTGGAGATGGTCAGCAATTTCTGAAAAGGAGCTCTTAATGTATACTTATATTCAATTATTGTCGATGTAATTTGTGTGATAAGATAAAGAAAAAATATACTGGATCAGTACCTGATTTGTAATAATAATGTCTTAAAAGATAGCTTCACTATATAATTATGTACATTTCATGAATGACCAGTAAACTTGCCTCTGTACCTACTTATATCTTAAAGAATCCTATTTTACATTATTTCTTACTTTTACCTAAGTATTTTTTTGTATATGAATTCTATTTTCGGCAAACTATTTGGATGGATATAGTAATTATTTAACATTAGACCTATTTAGTTATTAAGGTTTTTATTAAATAAACAGGGTAAAATTAATAAAACAAAAAACGCAATTTTATATGAGATAAGTTTGATACTTTTAAAGTAAAAGTGTTTTAGTTTTTTCAAGTATTTTTTAATAATTAAATCTGGTAATTAATAATATGCCTAACCTTATACCTAAGCCATATGTGTAATATTCTTTCTAATAAATGGTAATAAAAGATCATGGTTTTATTAAGAATTGATACCTGAATCCTGGATTCTGAAGACTAAAAAGAATACGGTGGGTATAATGCTTTTTCTGAAATAAAATATTGGTATATTTGATCTGGTGAGATGTATTACCAGATCTGATCAAGTCACATCACATCTTATCTGCTCAGTACCAAACTAGAAGTCGGTAAAAATAGAAATGAGGCGCAACACCGAGATAAATGGAAGGTATGGGTGAGGCCTTTGCCCAGAAGTGGGGCAATGCAGGCCAGGGCAAAATGCGGCTAAAACTAAACCAGAAGCCTAGCCAGAAGTATTTGTATCGTAGTCTTTTATTAACAGACAGAAGATGGAGCTGGTTGAAATTAAAATAATTACTTAACCGGTGGTGTGCCGTGATTACCAAAACAATGAAAAAGCCAGGTCAGCGTGGATATTATATTATTAGCGTGTTATTTCGCGTGGAGCCACGATTTAGGCACTCAAGAGGTTATCTTTGAAAACGACACTGAATTAAGATTTAGAAAAAAAAACAGCTTTGTTTGGAGCTATTTGAATATAATTGTCTGAATACCTTTTTGAATCTTGAACTCTCACTGTTACGGTACGCATACAGAAACCAAAGATTTCTCAGGCTGTAGGGAGACATACTCGTATGTTTACTTGCAGGTAGGTGTGTCCTGAGCTAGGTAAACAAAGAGCTGAATTGCACTTGCGCACAAACTATGAGCAATCAATAAAGAATTTCGAAACGTAGTCTGGGTGCTGTTGCGGCCAGCTTACTTGGTTACTAGAAAAAGCCCTCGCTATTGTGAAGTGATTTATTTTAATAGCCTACCTGTTGAATCTACATTACAGTCACCGCGCTTTGTAAGTATAAGTTATTTGTTTTCATCCATACAACATCTCGCCGGCGACTTGTTTTGTTTATGATATTCTTACTGAGCCGCTATTATTTTCAAATATTTTTGATGAGTTTACTGCTGTGGTGATCGCGGCATGTTTTAATTATTTGAATCTTAGTGATAATTTTAATACTTTTCTTGTTTTAGGCGGCTATAATATTCTTTTGAAGTCATTTCTGTGTGAATTTATAAATATATATTAATATGATAAATTTATTTGTACCAGTTTATAGTCAGGGAAATTATAAAATTAACAACACTAATCACCATACTTGTCTAAACTAGTTAAAATAGACTTTTCATATAAATACAAAATAAAATTTTTGTTTTACAATTATACAAAAAAATACTTTTATATTATATATAATATATTCCATTTTTCAATTGTTAGTCTTATTAACATTTACCATATTTTAATTCCAGAAATGTCTACAGCAGCTGCACTTCAGCACCAGGTCAACGTGACCAGATGCATTCGCACCGAGGAATACGTTATGAAGTACAACAAGGATGCTCTCAAGGACCCTAGCTTCAGTTTCCGGAGTGACATCATCACCACCTCGCTGTACTGTGCCTGTAAGGACTGTATCAAGTTCCGCTGCTACGGAAAGCCGATCATGTGTATTGACCCGTACCTTATGGACATGAGGCACACTCACTGGATCTACCAGGGTCTTGTGACTGCTAGCAAGACGGCTAGCACTCGCGTGGACACGACCGCCTCAATGCCTGTTGCTAGTACCAGCAATGAGAAAACCGAACAGAAAGGGGAGTCTTAAGCTGTATTTTTCTCACCAGTACCGTAGTTTTTTACTGGGCTCTATTATTTACACATTCCTATTTACTAAAACTACAATGGGTTACTATTCTTGCCGTATGGGTTTAATATGTCTGATTAATTGAAGCAATATTACGTGTAGGTATTGTTAAGTGGTTTAACTTGTTTTTATTTTGAGGTATTTGATATCCTAGTTTAATTAATTTTAATTATTTATTCAGAAGAGAAAACGATATGTGTGTAACATCTAGTAAGACTGACATAAGAAGAGCAGTATGTTTTAATTACTTACACTTTTAATAGACTTATATTTTTATTATTGTACGTACGAATTTGATTGGAGAGAAGAAGAATGTAACTGGAGAGCATAGTAAGACTCAGTTTTAATATGGTTTAGCTCAGGGCCAGCCAGCAGTATAAGATAATGTATGTGTTGATTGATAATGATGAGTTGAATGTAAGATTTAATGTGAAGTGATATGATCTCGTATGATGGTGCTATTTTTGGTCTTAATCTTTAAGTGATACTGAACGCTCTGAATTAGGTCTCCAGAAAAGCCTTTCTTTAGTACTTATTTTTATAAGTTACATGCTTTTTATAAAGACTTGCCAAGACAACTTGAGGGTACTTATTATTCGGGTATTTAACATTAATTTTGTAAGTTAATATGTTAGTTACAGTCTTACAGGAAACTTGTAACTTAACAATAATGTAGCAGTTTTAATATTTTTTAAGTATATTTGTATACAATTAAGAAGCTTATAAACGCTTCGAAATCTTTTTATCTTGATGTATTTTAACATTTTGAATATTATGACTTTTCTAGGTGTTATATTTCGTGATGACAATATATAATAATGTCATTCTTGAGGGCCAGCACGGCTTACTGTGATAGGCTTGAGTCACACATTTTTATCACAGTTTGGGAGCAGAAACCGTGATAAAATGCGTGACTCAAGCTTCTCACAGAGGTCGTGCTCGCCCTGTTGTAATGGTAATAAACGTTTATCGATATATGTTGTTGTTTTTGTTGTGTATTTCTAAAGGATTACTTACCAAAGAATTTCAATCATTTAAAATGTTAATTATAACAATGGCTTTAGCTGGAACCTACCATCTAGTTACTATATTAGTAGATAGTTGAGTAGTAAGAGATTGTTAATGTAATTTGGAGGAAAACTTCAACATATTAATGAATTCTTTTCTGTTATTTAAAGACTAGCTGTCCCCCGCGGCTTCGCTCCTATCAACTGGCTTTCTATCTACCCACCTACCCTACACTAACAACCTACCCTACACTACCTACCTACCCATCTACCATACCTACCTACCTACCCAACCCTACCAACCCCACCCTACCGTACCCTACCTACTCTACCCTACATACCCTAAATACATGATTGTTGCGTAACTTTAACCATTTACGCAGTGCATGCAACGGAAGCTCCAAAAAAGGAATAACTTTGCCCGTTTTTGCAACATTTTCAATTTTTGCTTCGCTCCTATTGGTCGTAGTGTTATAAACGCTACGACCAATAGGAACGAAGCAAAAACGAACGTTATATAACCTATAACCTTCCTCGATAAATGGACTATCCAACACAAAAATAATGTTTCAATTCCTACCAGTAGTTCCTGAGATTAGCGCGTTCAAACAAACAAACAAACTCTTCAGCTTTACAATATTAGTATAGATTTTTATTTAATATTTGAGATAAACAATAATTGAACTGCAATCTGTAAGTACAGTTTTGTTGCTACGGGCATGTTGTTTTTTGTCAAATGTTTAGGCCTTCCCGATTTTTTTTTTTTTAAATACAAGATGTTCTTGTCATCATCATCATATCAGCTGCAAGACGTTCACTGCTGGACATAGGCCTCCCTCAAGCGTCGCCACATTGACCGGTACAAAACTTAGGTAAGTGCTGACCAATGTTCGGTGTAAAAACTTATACTCTTTCCACTGCTAATTCCTGAAGCTATTTAAGAATTT
This sequence comes from Orthosia gracilis, assembly GCA_947562075.1. NCBI lineage: Eukaryota > Metazoa > Arthropoda > Insecta > Lepidoptera > Noctuidae > Orthosia > Orthosia gracilis. Next base: position 9,592,401 of record OX387268.1, read on the forward strand.
CCAAAATGAACCATGATTTTGAATCAAAACCTAAAAATGAGTAAACCAAATACGTGACGAATGATGATGTGGCTAGAAATGGGATTACTTCTGAGATGAGGGCTAACAGAGAAGTAAGGAACCAGATATGTTGTAGTGACCCCAATTAAATTAAGACAAGGGAAGATAATGATGACTCATCATCTGCCTGCCCTTATCCACTTAACACGTTTTATTCTCCCATAAACTAAATATTTTGGAAATATTTTTATAATGCGTACAACTAAAGAGTGGGCTTCTCTGCCGGAGTCTGTTTTTCCCGAAAGCTACAATTTAGGGGGTTTGAAGTCAAGAGTAAATAGGTTACTTCTACACAATCGTGTTTCACCGTCGACCACATCATCGCTTACCATCAGTTGAGATATTGTGCGCGCGCCTATTTAAAATAAAATCCCTTTCTTTCAAATCACTGCTCACACAGTCCATCCATCTATTTTTTGGCCTTCTTTTCCCTCTCCATCCATCCATTACATTTATATTCATAACTCTTTTAGTAACATGCGTTTCATCCCTCCTCATCACTTGTACATACCAGGACAGATGGTTTCCTTTCACTTTTCTGCCACTGGCGCCACTTTCAAACTTCCTCTAATATACTCATTTCTCACTTTATCCATTCTCATCACCCTGCACATTAAAGTCAAAGTCAAAAATCGACTAGGCCGCTAAACGGCACTTTTGAACACCAAAAATTAAAATTTATAAGTAATAATAATTGCTTCTACCGTCCATCCGGAAAAGTACCTTGTAATGGAGAAGAACGGATAAGAAACTCCACAAGAAGAACGGACAAGACGGTTCTATTTATAATTGTATTTTAAGGTGTACTCATACAATAAAGCATACATCTGATAACACCTTAATTTAGTTACTATTAGACCCCAGGGGTCTAATAGTGTCTTGGCTGACGACTTGTTTTTATAAAATAAATAAGTAAATAATAATACAATAAACCGGGAACCTATGCTTATTTACTGTCCCGCATGACGGGAACCTCGTGAAAGCCGAGAAACATAAGCAAATCAAGTATCTTGACTTGGCTCGCGAGGTTGTCGACATGTGGGATGTGGACACAGCGATCATTGTACCGATAGTTGTGTCAGCCAATGGCTTAATTGCCACGAGCCTCGACCAACATCTTAGGAGGCTCTCGTTAGGCGGCTGGGTCAAGGGCCTGATCCAGAAAGCAGTATTGCTGGACACGGCTCGTATTGTTAGGAGGTTCCTCTCTCTGGAGCCCTGACCGCCGGTAGCTTGGACCCTGTTCCCGATACCGGTGGGCCTCTATTTTTTATATTTTTTAATGATTTTTGTTTTAATATGTTTTATAAAAATATTTAAAAATGTATTGAATAAGAAACTAGTTAAATAAAGGACATACTAAAAAAAAAAATAACACCCATCTCAACATTCTCAGGCAAAATAAGGAAAATTAAAAAATCTGTTGATATAAATTGTTTGTTATGTTACTGTCCTTAAAATATAGAATGAACAAAATGACTAAATTATTTCCTATAAAAGAAGAAGCCTTTACAAACTATTTTATTGTTGAGAAGTACTCGTATTGTCGTGAGATCTATTGTCTTCTTATGGCAACAAAGATATCTCAAACCTCACAAATACAAGAATGACCCTTGTTTTGTATGTACATTCTATACCATTTGTTTAGTTAGGACTTATGATATAATATGGTGTTTAGTTGCATTTGATTGGTTTTAAAGCTGATCTTTGGGTAAGGCGGATTGATGATAATATGTCCACTGCTGGACATAGATCACCCAAAGCATCGCCACACTGATCTGTCCTGTGCGTTTCGCATCAATCGGACTTGAGAATGATAAGATCACGGATAATGATAAGAAGTTATTATTCATGGCCTTTATGAAAAGTGACTTGAAACTTGGTAACTATTTCCTTTCTCTTGAATTTTATGCAAAATACAAACTTGAGCGTTTGTTTTTTTGTTTGTGTTAGATAATTTGAGCTGAGGACTGCTGAGGCAGATGATGATAAACTGAGTTATTGTGTAGTGGTACTGTGTGATGTGGAGGATTTGTCAATAAAACATGACTATAGTAACAAAAAGTGGCAAAAGATGACAATTTTCAAATATTGTCTTACTTGTTCTATCTTTAATACGTAGAATAAATAGACTTGTGACAGTTTAGTATGAAAAACCAGTCGAACATTCTAATTTCATTCATAGAATAAAACTGACTGACTTGGTTGGTAGGTTCGAGTGGCTAAGAAAAAAATAAACTTTTGAATTCAAACACATTTATTTAACTCACATTGAAATTCATTGGAACAAACAAAAGAGAACATCATAACATACAAAAAGTACTAAATAGTAAAAAATTACATTTATCTGGATAAAAACACATATCATTACAAAAAGTTTTTACTTGGAAAGACCGAAGACACAGTACAACATACAAAAGGTAGGTACCCAAAAGCATACCTAGATTTTTAGTAAAAATATTAAATTTATCTTGATTTAAACACACATTATTACAAAAAGCACACACATCAAATGTATAAAAGTAGAAGAATAATTTAACAAAACAACATTCGCAAAGTATCTGCAAAGTAGCTGTTCCAGATATATTTTTTTTTGTAAAATAATCACATTTATCCAAATTTTAACTCACATTATCACAATTATTTGAGCACACTATATACAGGTGTGAAAAAATTAGACCATTGTAACAAAATAACAAGTAACACAAAGTATCGAAGAGCATATTTTTTTAGTAAATTAATTACATTTATCTGAATTTAATTTCACATTATTACAATTATTTATTTTACGGAAATATAAACAAAGGAGCACACCGCAGGTATAAAAGTAGAATAATAATGTAACAAAATAAAAACATAAATACAAGGGATTGTAGATTCATGGTTGAGGGGGTCGGGTACAGTTTTTAAGAATCAGTAGTAACATTAGTGTATTCACCCACGTATTCCACAATTTTGGAAGTAACAACAGCACCGATAAGTATGTCGATACCCCAAAGTAATAACCCTACCCCCGCAACAATACCAATAATTTCCAAATCCTCGGGATTTTCGTGAAAATACTCAAAAATCTTGTCAATAATGTACACCATTATGATGTATGTATACAGTTTTGATACAAAACAGTAAGGATATGTAACAATTGCCTTTGGCAATCAATTCAAAAAGTACAGTAATAGTACGCTTAAAATTTTGGTCATAGGTAATAAATAGATGAGAAGGTTCCACAGTAAAATCTCCACAGTAAGTCAAGAAGCACAGTTATAAAGTACACGATAACACTTAAAGCACACGTCACACATTGAGGACACTGGTAGTGAAGAGCAGTCCCTTCTGATTTTCAGAAGAGTCACGAAAATTGCCTTGAAATTTGTTGATGCTTTGTCTTTCCTGACCCCTTTGAGCCTGGATTCTGCCACAGGCAGCACCGCCGCCGGTCGTATTATGTCTCAAACAGCCAATTTAAGAGGAAGGACCAGTCGTACTCCTCAAAGATCGTATAGGAATAGATGTTTTCCAAAAGATTCGGTTCTTTGGCGTTTCCCAGCAACAACTTGGGCAGTGGTGACGCCACGATAAAACTCCCCAATTTTTTGGGGTTTCTAGTGTTCTTCGTACACACCCCAGTTGACGAATGACGCACCGGTTATTGTGGATTGATCGGACGCGGATAGATACTAGTTATGTTTATGTTAAAAAAGTAATGATTTTGTATCGTTACTAATAGAACAACAAATCACGAGCCTCGGCCGTGTGCCACGATGCCACTTTGGCACTGGAGTCGGACAGTGATTGGTGTTCCCGAATCACGTATTGTTTTGTACATTCTAGAAGCTTATTCCGGAAGCAATATTGCCATTACATGTCCTGCGTAACGCAAGAAAATGGCAACCTGTTTAATGAAGTTAGGGTTCGCGCGCCCTAAATTCACTTCAATTTAAGGCCGCTCCAAACATATTGCAAAATTTTACATTCACTTGTTTGTTAACGATAGTTGTAAATGAAATTATCAGCTAGTCTTATGACAGTGAAAATATCGGATTTCTATTAACGACAGAACTCCTCAAAATAAGTCTCAACCGTCTTGTATTCGATAGAAGTACCTAGTTCCAATTTTATTACTGCTATTAAATGAATAAATTATTACCCTAAAAATTTACGCTTCTTCTTTGTAACAATCTTAGTTAATACGTTAATCCTATTGTCTTTAAATCGAGATTGAAAAAGAAAGACCAACATCTCGGTACCGAATATATATATATATATATTTTTTTTTTTTCTATAAACAGATTTGCATGTTCAGTTTAAGATAGCGCTTCGAACAAAGAAAATACGGATTCGGTTCAATCTCAGTACTTTAATCTTAGTTCCCTATTTCGCCACCCTTCCTTGAAAAATTGGTATAAAATAGAGAGTAGCAAGTTTATTTTTATGCGCAGTTTGAACCCGAATCGACATGACTTGTTTCTCTTACAAGAGAGATGAATATGTCTTATGTTGAATAGTATAATTTATCTCTGTGCCAAATTTCGTCCAGATCCGTTTAGCCGTTCTGGCGTGAAGAAGTATCAAACACACACTCACAAACATTCGCCTTTAAAATATTAATAATGTGATAGAATAAAATATGACAAATATAGTTAGGCCATAAAAATCTACTAAACAGAGGTTTTCGAAATATGCTTGGAAAATGTTTTTATATTATTAATTGTGTGATAATTATAAAAAAATGTTTTTTATTTATGTTTAGTAATATTCATTTAATCCCTTCGGTAAGTATACCTACCTCACCCTGTCATCCCCATTTTTAACCGACTTACCAAAAAGGAGGAGGTTCTATGTTCGACTTTAGTTTGTTTTTGTTCACTGATTTCTCCGTCAATTGTGGATCGATTTTGAAAATACTACAGACTGTTCAAAAATCATTTCCATTTTATTGGCTTTTAAATGAGTCATGAATACGGCGGGTTAGAATCACAAGAGACACACCGACTGTATGAAGCTTCACTGACCCCAAATAAAATTAAGGTTAAGGGCAGGAGGGTTCGGGAAACCAACCATGAATATTTGAATAATTCAGAGGTTGACAAGGTCAAGGGTCAAGGTCAAGGTTTAGGTTGAGTAATCGTGTGATGCGTTTGTAAGTACTCGTAGCTCAATTAAATTAAAGAAAAACGGGTATTCACAGGCAGACAACGAAGTGGCCATAAAAGAGTACCTTTTGAGCGTAACCCTAAAAAATAACCGAAGAGCTTAAAGACTACAAATAGACAGATATTAATAATATAATTACATAGTTCAATGTTTGAACACTTTACAAGTCCCACAACAATTTTAATTATTAGTACAACTACTATTTTGGGAGAATTTAATGCTTCGCAACACTGCCTCTCGGGTCTCGATCAATAATCCCTATCTGTTCACTTTGGAGGGAAGCTGCTGGGTGGGAACGGTCCAGATATTTGTTTGTGTGCCACTACTTAAACAAAATCTTATTCTTGGTCAGATTTGTAATCACGCGTCTCGGCCACTTGTGGCTAGGTAAGTGAAATCAGGAATTCCTTAGAATTAAGCCAACTTGTGATTTTTTTATTATAACCAACGTAAATAAAGAACTCTCTCGCTTATTTAACTCACTTTAAAATATAAATACATCAAAAGAAATAATAATCGAATCTGGGCCACCTGTTTCGGAAGGTACATTTTAAAAATAAGTAGACAATTTATAATTTTAAATGATAATCGCTGTTTAATACAATATGGTTGTTTATTATACACTGTAATTCACGGATTTTAGTACGAGTAATTTGCTATTGGATACTATTTCATGTTGGTGGAATAGCGAGAAGTACGAGGGGAGGTCTAAAAGTTCGCGGAATGTTTTCCTTAAAATAAATCGACTTTTTAGGGTTTCGTAGTCAAAAAGGATCCCTTATGGTTTCGCCACGTCCGTCTGTCTGTCCGTCCGTCCACAGCTGTCAGAGACTCTTAGTTCTAGAAAGCTATAATTTGGCAAAATCGAAAATTGATGTTAGGTACAGTACATTTTTTTATTATCAATGGGCTCCCGCTTGACCACTATCTCACCTAATGGTAAGCGATGATGTATTCACTCTTGACTTAAAGACCCCTATATTGTAGCTATCGGGAAACACAGACTCTGGCAGGGAATACCACTCCTTAGCTACGCATAATAAAAGTGTCCCCAAAATGTTTTGTGCGTATAGGTGGGATGTCCACCATGTACCGATGGCGCATCGCCGTGCGTCTGGTTGTCCGATGATGGAACGGGCCGGGCGAAATTATCATGCAATTCCATCGCACACTCCCCGAAAAGTAACTGATAAAAAACCGACAAGCTGGCAACTCGGCGACGATGTTCAAGGCTCTGTAGCTTTGATTTGACCAGTGCCTCATTGCCGATAAGTCTCTTATTGTGACACGTATTGTGTCTGGTTTTTAGCAAGATATCGTGTCATAATTACGTGCTCGATACATTGTCGATCGAAGTGTGTCTACACAATTTATATAGTTTAAAAAGCATGAAATAAAAATGTGTCAGGTTTTTTTTACATTTTTGAATGTTATGTTTTAACAATGTTTTTTTACGGAATTTCAGGATGAACCTCGCTCAAGCAAAAGTCAGGCAGTTGGCCTTGCAGATGAAATCCATGATCCCAGCGGATTCGAGCAAATGGCTCGAAGATTTGAAGGCGAGATTGGCAATGAAAGACAGGGATAATATTCGCATGGTGGTTGTGGTCCGGGAGAACAAAGGTGTCGATGAGGATCCTTATGAAGTCGTGTCTGTTTTCCCAATTAAGGAAGGAGATGAGCAGAAGAAGGAAGCCGTCAAGGAGTTGCGCTTCTAGACCGTTCTTGATTCATTCGTGTACCTTGTCTCACTATCTCTGACATCTCTGTCTAACAACAATAAAAACATCATGGGAACTATCAATTCGTACATTTTTATGGGTTTTTTAAAGAATTTGTGTAATTCCACGAAAAAAAAACCGTTTATATTCAAGATTATTTTCTAAAGATATGCTCGCACACCGCTGTTAAAAAATCTATACAAACATTTTCCTAACATTTGTTAGTAAATGTATTCATTAGTATTAACAGCCCGTGTGGGCACACCAATCGATCGACCAATCACATAGACGGCAATCCACATCGCGTTTTTCATATCGCATGTGATTGATCGATTGATGGAGTCAAAACACTTTGCGTTGTCGAATTCATTTTAGCAATAAGGCTGCAGTACCTGCCTAGGTCTACCTGCTACCTTCCTTCAACTAGTTGTCTTTGAACGCTGTGGGCAACCTACATTGTTTATTTATTTAGACTACATGCTCAAAAGGTACAAATGCGGACTTAATGCCTCAGGCATTCTCTACCAGTCAAACCAGAGTGGTGGAGAGATAACATTGCAGGTGCATTGTGTAATAATAAAGATTAAATCAGTTATTGTATAACATACTAAAATAGGTAAAATACACATACATATAAATTGAAAATAATATATACTTATATAAATACATATATGTTTACCTACGTTAAAATGTTGAAAGAGAGCTAGTAGAATGTACTTATTTATTTATTTATTGTAATTACTATCTTCACTTACAGTTTGACCCAACACATGCACAGAGTCAATAATTATATATTACTTAGGCAGGTACTGCCAACAGACCCTTGTCAATTGAAACTTTTTGTCCTAATCGGTAACTTCCTACGTGCATTCTATTATTTGCAATTCAACATTTTAGTTGGCCTACACTATTTACCTACAATGCTGAAAGAAAAGGAAGATTGAGATGTAGAGTCCTGAATTCTATTCACCGGACGTCTACCAAAATCTAGAAAAAAGCCTAATTATACCATTTTGAGCTGTAAAAACTGTACAGAAAAAAATTGGCCCAGACAATGGAAATATTTTCTTTCATTGGAAAGTAAAGTTCGTAAATTGTATGTGAAAACGTGGCACGCTTGGTTTTCATATAGATGGAGGGACTTGCCTTATCTAGTTAGTTTTATGTCTGTGGGTAGTAACGTTTTCCACCAACCGCGCGGACCAAGGATGTGTCTCGTACGAATTTACCATCTAAAGTTGCAAACTAAGAGATAAGCAAAGCCTCTACCAACTTGATTTTTTTCCAAGTTTGGAAGATTTTTAAGAGCAGTGCCACACTGTCCTGTTTTTATTTGGTTGGCACACTAAGTTGAACTACGCCCCCGCCGCGAGTGGCGGCCGAGCGAGCACAGGACCTCTGGTGAATTCTCTCCTGCGGTAGCTATATCTAACGTCCCGAGCCCTTAAGGAAGAAGTCAGGTAAGTCGAATCAGGGAGCATCATAAGAATTCAAAATCAGTAAAAAAAAAACAATATCTCGTGTTTGACCTTTAAGTACGGACTTCAATGAACGATTTTTTTTTCTAATTTGAGAAGCTAAGTGGTTAAGCGATTAGGCGTGATTAGAAGAGTTGAATGTCGCCATTTTTGAGTGTAAATAATCTTCTTGTTCACTTATGTAACGCGTGTGAGGTACCCCTTCTTCCGTGAATAAGATGGCGTATGTCTGCCTGCCGAATATATGGTGACAAAGATATTGATGAAACAGTAAATTAACTTAAATATAATAAAAGGAAAATCTTTGAAATATTATAAAAAATAGATAAAGGAGTGAATAACTCCTTCCCTTATTGAAACAAACAACACTTAACAGTGAAATAGTAGCTATATTCTTTAATTAAAATAACTGATTGATTATATTATGAGATGTATTTAGAAGAGCTCTCCTAAGCAAGCCTTTTGTATTTCTAAATTCAGTTACTTCAAATATGTTTTTTTTGTGATTCCAGGATGAAACCAGCTCAACCAGTAGTAAAAAAAATCACGTTAGAGGACTTGGAGAAAATATTTAAAGCTCAGAAAACAAGCCTCTCGGGGGAGAGGACAAGGATGTTTCGGGCGATGGCGGTCAGAATTGACCGTGATGGAACTATCAAGGGTCCCACACCCGTCAATGTCTTTTACAGTTCTGACGATCTTGCAGATGACGGACAGAAGCATGCTAAAACCAATGGCAACTGAGCTTCGTTGGTGCCCCTATTCTATGTACCGTATTTTGTAGCTGATCTTTACCGTCTTTTTCTGCTTCTTTCTTACAATTGTGTCATGAAGAATGGACCACAATAACAACAGAATAGAAATGATTAGTGTCAGCTATTCATACATTTTTAATGATACAACCTGTATACCTATTTCTTGTTGCATATCATAGAAAGACGGTTTATGTTTTGATATTTGAAATAGACTACTCTTAATTAATTGTGTAAAGATTATTTTACCATTTTGAAAGTTTATACAGTATATTTTTATTACAAAATGTCCCTTGAAATTAGTAGAAATGATAATGCACACTCTTTCATACTTCAAATATATTGTACCTAGTAGTTTGTAGAATGGGAATTAAATAATAATAATAATTGGCTTGTGTTTAATTTTGTATATTTGCTGTGAGATCACATGGTACTCAAAAGATGCCAATAGGTACCTTTTGACTGTGGGATCTTACAGATTCAGATCAGTAAGACACCAGTTGCCTTTCAACACTGTAGGTAGCTTACACTATTTACCTAAACTGTTGAATAGCAACTAATAGAATGTAACTGTGTGTCTAACTGGTCTAAAATCAGTTAGGCCAAAATAAAACAGTCAAAAGGTATCAACAGACAGGGATCTCTTGGCACCTTTTAAAAGCCAATGTTAAAATAATCATAGTAAGATGAATTAATTATAAAATCCAGGACTGAATTATGCCTAAACTAACTTCTGCAGTCTTTATATTTTCATAAGCTACAGCTGTAAAATAGGCACCTTCATAAGAATAAAAATATATTTAGGTGCTATTTATTACATAAATAAGTAGCTATTAGAACCGAGACAAGATAAATACGTTAATATATTGTCTCTCATCGGTCGATAAAAACACCTACCAATCTATAGAAAAAATAATAGTGTACAACCGACTCTTTGGTATAGAGATGGCATAATTAACTTTTTTATTTCTTTTGACTACTCGTGCTAATTAGATGTAATAAAATATTGGTAACTAAATAGAGTCTTTGGTATAGAGATGGCATAATTAACTATTTTATTTCTTTTGACTACTCGTGCTAATGTAGATGTAATAACATATTGGTAACTATATAGAATCTTTGCTATAGAGATGGCATAATTAACTATTTTATTTCTTTTGACTACTCGTGCTAATGTCATGACCATCATTTTATGCATCTACATTATTTTTATCATAAAACAAATAATAATCGGTTTTTTTATATCATATAAATAATCCTAACTTTTCAAATGATTCCCACCCAAAACATTTCTATGTAAAATGTTGCCAAGATGAGACCATATGGCTCGCACTGTCAAAAAGTTATCAGATCTCATGTAGAGCCAAGCTTCTAACTCTACCCTAACGCCACAAGCCCTAACTTCACAAACTCTACACCTTAGTCAGAATATGTGGCTTGGCCGTTTTGCTACCGTCACATATCTTACTAGAAGTCGCCACTTATAGATATCTCATATTTCATATGCGCAACTCCTCGTCGCCATCTTTCGTTACTACAAGAACTATTGTAAAACAGAAAAATAATGAACAGTGAATACATTTTTCACCTAACGCCCATGAAAACTTCTTTGGTCAATTTAGGCGGTGTCGCAAACAAAGATAGATTCAGGATATTTTCAAAATGTAGTACACCACTTAGTTCCTAGTTTCGCCACCTGCGTAGATAAGTTGGCATCAACATAGAGTTTTATATGGTCTAACACACAGAAACTTAAAAAAAAAATATAAATCAGTTATTCCCCGACTTCGCCTCCGACAACTCGTCTTCAGTATGCAAATCCGACTCTAAGCTGTAATCAGAGACAGAGGAGGCAAAAACAGTTATTAAAATGTAATGGCGTAAAATATACTTATAAATGTTATTTGAGTTTTTGCCAGAGAGTTAAAATGGTTTTTTTTTGGTGTCTAGCTTTTTTTAGTTAAATACTTTACTTATGTATAACAAACTATAATTTCCAAGAGAGTTGATGAAATTTTCTATCGTCGTAGAGGTCCATGAAACTGCTCCGTCAACTTATTTTGTATAACTTGCTATCTGAGATTAAGATTCATTTCTGTCTTTCCGCTTTTTGAAATCGGAGGTCTCACATTTCATAGATACATATGGATAAATAGATACACGTGGAGTTGTATACAGCCGGACAAAAAGACTACTTCCCTGGCACAAATAAATAAAGCCCAATCAAGCTAGATACCTGAAGTTCTTTGAAGTTAATATTATAATACAATGTAATAACAAGCACAAATAACGTTACCTAAATGACATTATGATTTATGAACTGAACTTAAAAAAGCAGAACTAAACTTTGTCTTGGAACTTTGAGTTTAGTGAGCAAGCTCCAATTCCAATTTTGACTTAAAAAAACCTGTTGATTGTAACTTGGGGATCGGAACGCGTGAGGAGAAAAGATTTTATTCATCTTCCTGACCTGACCTACATTATTCTGCCACCGCTATCACAATTTATGTGGGGTCGGCGAATTATGTCTTAACTTGAAGTTAACGCCTAGGGCCTATGCCTTAAACAACTGTATCGTCGGCGTCGTATCATTCGTATTAAAAAAATATGTTCTCAACGAGTATGATTTTTTACTAGTTTGGAAGATTTTTACGTGCACTGCCACACTGTTAACGTTATTTAGTTAGGAAACGGTTGCAGCTGCTCTGGGCTTCGAAGCTCCGCCTCCCGATCAATATCTGTCTTTTCTCGAGCGGCAGCCATGGCGACGGACGAAGAATTTACTACTACAACAGTTTCATTCGGCGGACGAGTCATTGCAGTTGTGGAGAAGTAAGTGGAATCTGGGCATTATCCCTGATATTAATAAGAATTCGAAATGAGTACAATTTAAAGAATATCTCATTTTCGTAATTCCTCCCTATGACGAACCATTTTTACCCGACTACCGAAGTAGGGTAATGTGTTTATCAGTCTATGTATGTATGTATGCTTGTTCCTATGTGGCGTTCTAGAGACCAAACGCGTTGGCCGATTTTGACGATTATTGCGTCAATCGATTCGTCTTAACCCTGCGAGTATCACTGTCTGCTTATTTTTAAGTTAGAGTACCTTAGTAGCAAAGTAGTTTGACGTGATTAAAAGAGTTAAGTGTCTCGAAATATCCTGTATTTTTATTGTATACAGTCGCATAGATATCGCGAATATAATGGGAACAACGACTTCAATTAGCTCGAATATAATCTTTTACTGATAAAGTGTAAGACAATATTATTGAAATACGTATTATTTCGGTAGAAATAACTAACTGATTATTATGAGACGCAATACAGCCCTGTCTAGGATGAGCTCACCTATTCCCGAGCTAAACTGTTTTTATTATTATTTCAGTTACTTTAACCGTAAATTTGTATGTAATTCCAGGACCAGATCTGTTTCGGCGGAACTCAACAAAGAAAACGTATGCGAACCGCAGGAAAATGAATTGGCGGCGGCGAGGACTTGCATGCAACACGTGACAGCCGAAGCAACCCACACTGGTAGTGGCCCCACGCGCATCAGGGTCTTTTGTCAGCCAGAAAATAGATCCAACGATGGAAAGAAGCAGGCTAAAGCCAACGGCATCTGAGCATCGTTGGTGTCCTACGCACCGCGCTTTGGTTCATTAATTTACCGTATTCTGTCTATCTTTCTTCCTTCAATTGTGTCATGAAGAATGGACCACATTAACAACCGAATTTACACTTATCAGTGTCGGTCATTCGTCCATTTCTAATGGCGCATTGTATATCTTTCTGGTTGCATACCAAGTCAAAGGCGCTCCAATGAATGTTACTAAATTGAAAGTGTGTAAACTATGGTTCTGGTTCATCTTAATCAAGGTTTTGGCAACTATGTATGTTCAGCTAGGCAAAAAAGATGTTTTGAAATTCAAAAGAAGAACTCATTAATCCTAATATTTTATACGTATTTAGATTTTGTAAAGATTTATTGTTTTTTATACAAGGATGTCTTTGAAATGATTATGCACACTTTTCACATAGTAGTGTAGTATGGGAATAAAATTATAAAAACATATCCGAGTTCTAATTCATTTTACCTACCTTAATTCACTGTAACCACTTCACCGTAACCAATTCACCGTAATTCACTGTTCGATTCTGGTACTTAAAGTGTGCCAAGAGGTTCCCGTTGGCGCTTTTTAAGTCTGGATCTAAGTAGTACCTACTACCTATCTATATTCTACTTGTTTTATTTCAACATTGAAGGAGGCCATTGCTGTGCACAATGTTTAAAGGAAAAAAAATAGTATAGGGCGAAGAAAAGAAGATTATCAGTCACCTAATCAATTTCACAAAAATGAAAAACTACTTTCACTCATACTGGAAGTAGGAAGCTTATCTACAGTACAGAGTTAAGTGAGCTTTTTAAAAATAAGTTGAAAGCTCACTTACAATAACCATGTACTGTTGGAACTTACAAAGCTCGTCAGACATTTATGGGGTATCCACTAAACACTATAAATTATATTATTGTACTTAAACAAACGTTCCATGCTACATTTAATACTTAACCAAATCTAGACCTTCGACGCTGGTTCCTACTTATTTAATGAATATCTTGCCATCGCAATATTGGCAGGAGCTTATTAGTTTAATAGCACACTGTGAGGTTGATAACAGTATTGATCTATAAAAGGATTATATTTATAGCCATCTCTATAGGACGTAAGCAGTGTCCTTAGTCGGGATTCGTTTGTCCTACCTGGCGAGACGGCTAGATTGAGTCTCTACATTAGTACATCATTACTCCTCCACACAGCACGTAGGAGCTGAGAATATTTCCACATGACCTAGTCTGTGGAACAAGGAATTTAATTTGCACTTGCGCACAAATAGTTAGTGCATAGCTTTCAATCAATAAATTATTTTCAAACGTCTTAATTCGGGCGGAGCTGCGCTCAGCTTTTGTGGGAAATTGTGACATTTGTAGAAGTGTATCAAGAAGCAACCTGTTGAGCGAACACTAAGCACAGGCGAACGTCACGTAAGTACAGCCTTTTATCGTAACTTATCCCACCGATGACATCCAAGAATACGTTTGCAACAGTGTTAGACAATACTATCTCCTTTCAGGCAGTATTCAGGTTTCAAATCCTTGAAATGAGGGAAAAAGTTACTGAAGTGGTTGGTTGACACTTTAGCCCAATATTGTTGTATATGTATTCATCTGTCAATGTTATGCTTAAAATGTGACGGATTAGTTTCACGTTTACATAATAAGATGTAGATGGGTAGAACATTTCCTAAGCACAGGGAATATAGAGAAGGGACTAGATATGAATTACATGGCCCGTATTAGTTTATTTAACAGCACTTCTTCAACTTAGGTTCTGTTGGTAGATTTATCAAAATAAATATGCCTCAAGCTCAGAGTATTAGTTTCGTTTTTAGGTTTTATTGATTGAATCAGTTAATTAGGGTTTGAATTAGGTATCCTCAGAAGAAAGTTATTAAAAATATAATTATGTAAGATATCTATATACATAAACATATTGCTGGGGAAAACTATAAGTAGGTTTTAATAAGTTATAGTCCAAAAGGAATAAAAGAAAAAAAGAAAATATTCCGTGAACTTTTGGAGCTATCGCTGTGCATTGCCTGGGAAATAGGTAAAATTCAGCGTTCAACCGATTCACTGTCCACATAAAAAAAAACAGTAGTTAAAACAATCACAAGTGCTGTATGCGCGTCATGGCACTGTAACCTGTTAGGGCTCCATGTAATGTGCTCATGTATGTAATCTTTCAATAATGTACTAAGTTTATTATTATTAAAACACAATGATATCTTGAATGTGTGCATGTGTTTTCAAGATAACTACTTATTACAAATTAGTTTAATAAAATAACCGAGTATCCTCTTAATATTAGGAACTTACATACCTATTAATGTACGCTGTGTGCTAGTAAATAGTAGCAAAACCTAAAATTACCTCCTGAAGTACTTTTACAGCAAAAATTACCTATGAAATTGTGCCGATCTACAGTACTGGCCATATCAAATCAAAATATTTTATGTTTGGCTAAGAATTCTAATTTCAAATTGAATTTATTTTAAAAACATGGAATTCTTTTAACAAAATTTTAATTTGTATATTTATTAGCGTTATGTTTTAATCGCATTTGAATCTTTTTTGTCATCATGGATGCGTAAAAAATTCTAGTTATTATGGAATATGAGTACCATCGTGGCAGCAATGTGGCACAAGCGGCACGCAACATCAACGACGTTTACGGAGCGAACACTACAAACAAACGCACCACCTGTTACTGGTTTGCCCGCTTCCGTTCTGGAAATTTCGACGTTACTTTTACCCTGGATTTAGTACGCTTTGGTTTTCTTGAAAAGATATAACTTTTTGTTTGACTGACTCCATGACAAATAAAAAGTGTATGTACAAGTTTCTTAATGAATTTGAGATCTTTGCGAGCCTACAGTACATTCCTATTGTAAAATAACTGCTTCTAAAAACAAGACATTTTAATTAATTAGGCTTTTTTAAGAACATTTAATAAACTTTGAATAAAAAAACAACACACAATAAAACACTCAATCTAACTTCTTCTAAATATATATAGGCGAAAGCGCATCACGAAATATCGAAAACCGCTTGACTTATAAAGATTAAATTTGACAGAATGGTTTCTAAGTAACGCAAGTGAGCACTGAGAAAGGATTTTTGGAAATGCCAAATTGGGTAAAAAGGGTGGTGAAAGTTTGTATGAAAAATCTAATTCTTTCGGCTAATATTCTTGAAACTTGGCACATATACCAACCTAAGTAAACAATAAAAGTTGTCACGTTTTTCGAAATTACGATTCAGCGGTAATTAAAGTTTGCTAATATTACACTTATCAATAAGGTAACCGACCGAAAAATATAATAAAATAGGAAAAAAATATGCATTTTCTCTAGATATTAGACATAATATGCAATGGGGTAGATATGCAATGTCATATGCATATAAACCGGTCTCTTATAATTTTATTTTTTATTATGTAAAACTTGTGACGACGTTTATTATACAAATAGTGTGTAGCTGCTTTCTGAATTGGGTACCTGCAGCCGAATTACGCAAGTGAATTCGGCAAGACGAAGGGTTTGACTGCTATTAAATCGACCAATCACATATGAGATGAATGATGCGATATGGATTTCCGTTTGTGTGATTGGTCGCGATTGGTAGTGGTCAAACCCCTTACTTTGCCGTATTCACTTACGCAATAGTCTTATTGCTGGACAACAAGCCCAGGCAAAACAGTAATACAGACATACGGTTTCCAATTATGTTTACAAACGATCATATTGAATTTGTACAAAAATCACGATTTATTTGGATTCACCTTTTAAAACATTAAAAACATGATTTACCAACTTCGAACTAAATAATTTCAGGGTATGTGCAAGTCTTAAATGTACACAATATTTGTCGATTACCTGCTTTTCCGTATGGACCCACGTAACATTTACAAATCGAGTTACAAAATATTAGCTTTATTATAATCATTTAAAATAAGATAAGATAAAAGGCGGGTAGTAGTAGTTACGTGTAAAGATCACGCATACACCGTCCGATCAAGCGATGACGGCTCGAGGTAAGCGAGCTATCGTCATGATGCATCATGAGGGAAAAAGTGTTTGAGCAGGTCAGTACTTAATCTACATCCGACTGTTTCGGTGTGATGGGATTTTTTATATAATATATAATTTTTACACAAGATTTTTAAAACTAACTCTTTTAAGATGCCTCCTTAAATTGATTGTGTAATGTTTTTAAGTTGTGGTCCAAAAAGATGTATTACAATATAATTTTAAAGCTTTGTTCTGGATAGTTTGAAGTTTATTATATTTGGTTTTAGACTAGACAGTAGATTTTTAAGTTAGACAAGGTCTAACCAAAATGTAATAAATATGCGATTCAGTTGAGGGAACTGAGAACAGATTGCGATTTAAATCAATTTATTAAAAAAAAAATTTTTTTAATAAATTAAATACAATTTTTTATTTACCAAATATTTTTTGTAAATTTTTGACATTCGCTGCCGCTTTATGGCCTAATTGAAATATGTAAATGATTTGAGTTTGGAGCTCTTGCGTATGTATTATTCAGGGTTATTATAAAGAGACTTATCTAAAATGATGTCTAATGTTTTTAACCGAAACACGGCAAGTAATTTGTAAACCATAAATTTTAACAAGTTTAGTGGATATTCTTAGTTTTCTGGTAAATAGTTTGACGTCAGTTTTCGTTAAAAGCTTCATTTTCTAGGTTTTAAAATATGGCTGAATAGATCCAGTGAATATTGTAGCTGGCCAGTTATTATGTCATCGTCTTTGTCTGTCGATGAAGACTTAGGGACCCAGCAGATGTTTTATTCTTCTGTAGAAAATTTTAATACAGAATCTGCTAATAAGTTGCTACAGTTCGGAGTATTTTTACTACGAGGTTTTGCTAAATATGATCTATAAGATTTTTTTTTTTTTATTGTAAATAGGCTCGCGCTTGACCACTATCTCACCTGATGGTAAGCGATGATGTGGTCGACGGTGAAGCACGCTTGCCTAGAAGTAACCTATTCACTCTTGACTTAAAGACCCCTAGATTGTAGCTATCGGGAAACACAGACTCCGGCAGGGAATTCCACTCCTTAGCTGTACGCATAATAAAAGTGTCCCCAAAACGTTTTGTGCGTATGGGTGGGATGTCCACCATGTACCGATGACGCATCGCCGTGCGTCTGGTTGTCCGATGATGGAACGGGCTGGGCGGAATTAAATCATGCAATTCCATCGCACACTCCTCGAAATGTAACCGATAAAAAACCGACAAGCTGGCAACTCGGCGACGATGTTCAAGGCTCTGGAGCTTTGATTTGACCAGTGCCTCATTGCCGATAAGTCTCTTGGCCCGCTTTTCGGTCAACTCTAGTGCACCAAGCTGGTATTTGGCAGAACCGTCCCAGAGGTGAGAACAGTACTCCATGCACGCTCGAACTTGCGCTTGATACAAGTTGAGGAGCTGTTCCGGCGTGAATTACTTTCTCACCTTCGCAAGGTTCCCCAACTTTTTGGAAGCCAGCTGAGCCTTTGCCTCAATGTAAGGCCCAAAATTGAGAGTCGATGTCAACGTAACGCCAAGAAGCTCAAGATGGTCCGTTATTGACACGGTTACATCACGAAAGTTGGAGCTAGGTGAAATTGGCTCTTTTTAGCGGAAAAAAGACACGCCTGGGTTTTAGTAGCATTAAACTTGACCAGATTGGCATCACCCCATTCGGAGACTGCCTGCAAGGACAAGTTCAAGCGCTCCACCATGGCCTCACGAAGAGACCGGATCTGTGGCCCGGTAGCCCGTGCGTTGGACAAGTATCTCTCAGCAACAGTGCTGTCGTCTGCATACCCAAAGGTACCGGGTTTAAGCAGATCGTTAATGTGCAACAAGAACAATGTTGCTGAGAGTACCGACCCCTGAGGGACCCCGGCATTAATATCCAATTGGTCCGACGAGCAGCCATCAATAACTACTCGAATGGACCGATCTTTCAAGAAGTCTGCGATCCAATCACACAGACCACCGGGCAGACCGATTGAAGGAAGCTTACCGATAAGGCTTTCACGCCAGACCCTATCGAAAGCCTTCGAGATGTCGAGGGAAACAGCAAGCGCTTCCCCGTGCCTCTCGATGGCCTCACTCCATATGTGAATGGCATACGCTAGAAGATCCCCAGTAGACCGATTTCGGCGGAAGCCGTACTGGCGGTCGCTAAGGATATCGTTACCTTCTAGGTATGCCAGGAGCTTAGTGTTTAGTACACGCTCCATACTCTTACAGAGTATGGACGTTACAGAGATGGGTCGGTAGTTAGCCGGGTCAGCTCGACTGCCCTTCTTGGGCACGGGCTGTACATTGGCTTGCTTCCAAGCATTCGGCACTTTTCCAGTCTCATATGAAAGGCGGAATAGGCGTGTCAAGATCGGAGACAGTTCAGGCGCACAGGTTCTAAGAACTATAGCTGGTATTCCGTCAGGGCCGCTAGCCTTGTTCACGTCGAGGTTGCACAGCACCCTACGGACGTCCTTTTTGGTGGATGCGAATGTCCGACATACTCGTCTCGCATCCAACAAAAGGAGGAGGGGGCCGCGAATCACCAGAATTTAGACGCGAAGATTCCGCAAAAAGAGAGGCAAATAAATTTGCCTTCTCCTCAGCGGAGTGGGCCAGCGACCCATCTGGTTTCAGCAGTGGTGGTAGTGAGGGACGGCAGAAGTTCGATTCGACTGACTTAGCCAGGGACCAAAACGCTTTACTACCTGCTGGGTAAGAAGCAAGTTTGGTTCCTATTCGGCTAATGTGGTCAAACCGAGTCCTTCGCAACACCAACTTGCAGGACTTGGCAGCTCTGTTAAAGGCCCTCTTCTTCTGGCCCACGTCACTCGCTTTGCGCGATCGCGCGTCGACCCATGCCAGGTACGCCTCATGTTTAAGGGCGTCGGCGCGATGACATTCGGCGCCAAACCATGGCTGGTCAACGCTGGACATTGTTACGTCAGAGAACTCCATTCCCTGACGCAACACACCCGTCACGGCGTCCGCGCACGACGAAGGATCAGCCGAAGAAAAGTAAGTAGGCTGCCAAGGATAGCATGCGAAGAAAGATCGCATGCCATCCCAATCTGCTGACCTCTACCGCCAAACCCGCCGGTTGCCTCTTGGGCTGGGATCGGGCGGGGAGTAGACGGACACAGACTTTACCAGAAAGGTGAAGCTATCGACACAGAGTATCGGTCTGGATCTGTTGTCAGCAGAAGGTCCAAGCAATTGGCCGTGTGCGAGTCAACATCCGGTACCCTCGTTGCTCCCTGGACCAGCTGGGTAAGGTTGAGCGCAAGCGAAAGCTTTCGCATCTCCCTCCCAGCATGATCAGTACACTGGTATGGGTAGAGCCACTCCTGGTGGTGGGCATTAAAGTCTCCCAGTAACACTAATTGGGCGGCAGGGTACCGCTGCTGTGCCGCATCAGCAGCCTCACTGATGTACTCTGTGAGCCTGGTTGTCTCCTGATCTCCGCTGTGCGAACGGTAGACACAGGCGTAGATAATTTTATCCAGACCTGTGTCCACTAGAGCCCACAGCGTTGAGAATCTGGGATCCTCAAGGTTACGGAGACGCCGATAGCAAGTGTCGTCACGGGCGTACATACACACACCCGCGCGTGGTCTAAAATTGTGCTCCAGGGTAAACCCTGAGTAAGATAAGTACGACACATCTGACGGACTTGCTATCTGCGTCTCCGTAAGGAAAAACAGCGCTGGTTTCTCAGCCTCCAGGTGGTAGTGGACTGCAGAGAGATTTGAGTGCAGACCTCGAATGTTGCTGAGGTGCACTTTGCGTGGGGGAGGGGGTGCAGCCGCTGTTTAAGACCATTTTTCTTTTTCCTTCTCATATATTTATTGGAGTGAATGGAGGTAAGGAGAAGGAAGTGAGACGAGGTTCCACGCTGCTAACCTACAGACACGCACTGAAAAAGACGCTATCATTGGGGCACTAGTCCGGAGATTGCGGGGACGCCCGAGCCCCCCCCGGAATGTCCATCGGGCCCTCCCCATCTGGTCGCCAACCAGCACGATGGTGCATTGCGGGATTTTTCGACAGTTGGCGGGGCAGCCTTTCGTGTGTGGCTGGCACACTACTTGGGCCCCCAACTACCTGCGGTCGGCCAGCGGCGCACCGTGCCTCGGATCCCGCTACCCTCCGCGACTAGTCTCCCGATACGTCCATAACAGCGCGCGTCAGGCTGGTCAGCCTGCAGTGGAACGGCTGTCTCGACCCAACTCCTCTAGTGGCTACACCGAGCATCGTATCGGAACACGGCTAGGCCGCTTGGCGATACGTCTTTGCCCGGTGGGTGGTCGCAAGCCTTCGGCCGAAGCCTACCACTAGATGTCACCTGATTTGTACCACCCGGGGACCACGTGTAGGGAATCAAAGGGTACACTCCTACGGACGTGGGTGACTCGGCCACCCAAAGATACAGACTATAGAGGGATCGGAATAAATTTCCTTGAGTGGAGCCTAGAGAGATGGTTTTATTCAAGTGTGGTAATGTCGTATCTAACTATGTAGTGTGTCTGAGTGCATGTGAATGGCTGAACACAATTGGAATAAACATGATTATTGCCTTAACTTAAGCTGAACGCATAATTAGATTATCTTTACAAAACAATTACAAATCACAGGCAACAGCTAGCAATTAAGTATTTCAGCTTTGTTTGACCTGTATTTTTTTTAACAGTATCTTTGTTTCTAATTACAGAAATGAGCAAATGCGAAGAAGCAGGCGGAAAAATGCGGACCACTGAATTTGATACAAAACACAAGAAAAAAAAGAATACACTATACGAAAAAGACTTCGATTACCAAAATGACATCGTCACTACCTCACAATACTGCTTCTGCCGAGATTGCCTCAAATACTGCAACTACAGGAAACCTGTCCAATGCATAGACCCATTCCTTATGGACATGAAGCACACCTACTGGATCTACCATGGCCTGGTGATGGCCAGCAAAACTGACCGAGCTATCAGTATACCAGTTCCTGATAATACCCATGACAAATCGCAGGGAAAAGAACAAATCGCTACAGGAAATTAGTTAAATATTGTATGTTAAGATATGATCAGATCGCTGGCGTACAAATACATGTTCAAGGAATTTAGATTTTGTGATTGCGGTGATCAGAGGACGCACCGGTGTGAACTTATATGATCATAATTAACAACTGAACATCACTATGCACGCCAAAACGCCAAACTCCGGCTCTCTTCCCGTATCCTTTATGAATGATAGTTAGGTATGTGCCATAACTTAATTGTTAGAACTTCGCACTTTTAAGCCTAAGGGTAATAATATTCTACATGTGACGTTGTTTTTTACATGTACCAATCTATGGCTAAGACTGAAAAGTCGACTTTTTACCGACTTCGAAAACGAGGAATTTGTCCTTCGTTTTTATTTTGTATATTGTCTAAAATTTCCACATAAATAGATTTACATGTTTATTTATAGAAGGGAATACTGTATTTTAGTCCCACCTTCATATTTGGTCACGTATTCATTTTTAGGGTTCCGTAGCCAACAAAGAACCCTTATAGTTTCGCCATGTCCGTCCGTCCGTCCTTCCACAGCTTAGCTTCTGAGCTAAGCTACTACTGCTACTAGTGCTGACTATTAACACTACAAAGCTATAATTTGGCATGGATATACATATTAATCACGCCGACAAAATGGTAAAATAAAATAATGTTTCTTTTTTTAACTTTCCTCTTTTACACTAATGTTCCTTTTTCTTGTTTTTCTCATGGTGTGGGTTATCTTTGGATAGGCCATTTAAAAATATTACGGGTTTGTGAAAACTATTTTTCGATTCAGGGATCCGTTTGCGTAAAATGAAGCTTTAAATGGTAAATTTTTGTTAGGGTCAAATGTCCCTGCCAGCGATATGGTTGCTATTGGATATGTGTAAAAATTCATCGCAGTAGTATATATAACAATTAAAAGGAAAATTATCACAGTTAATAAACTTATAAAGCCTACTGCTTTATAAGTTCACAAGTAATAATTATCGACCAACTTATAAAATGTACTTGGAAAAGTAAATTTTTTATATATGTGTTGTGATTGAATATGCGGACAACAGTATTCGAAAGTTAATTTTGTCCCTTCATTAGAGCAATGTTCGGAGCTTTCATTGTTTATGATGTTATTCATATACTTTAGTAATGCTACCTATTTATTTTGGTGAATGTAACTGTTTATACGGAACCGTCTGTGCGCGAGTCAGAGTCGAACTTGGTGGGTTTTTTTTAATTTATATAGACTAGCTGTACCTGCATTATTTGTGTCTGTATTAAAATGTGTGTGTTAATCTAGATTTTTGAGGCAGGAATCTTCGCGGTTGCACGCAGTACAATCCACCAAAGTTTTATCACAATCTGATCAATGGCTCAGAAACGCCGAAATATTAGCAGTCGCCTTTTATTTTTTTAATCAACCTATATTATCCCACTGTTGGACAAAATTATATATTTATTTATATTAGATTAACTTAATACAGGGATGAATCATTGAAACTGAAAACGAAAAGGGAGAAAATAATATCCTCATGAACTAGTCACCAAAGAATTGTTGGAATAAATATTATTATTATATCGTTCCTATTAATTAAGCAAAATATCAAAGCTTTGGAACTGGTAATTAAATTATACTTGTAACTAAGTTCCTATTTTATATATTTATTACGTACTTATTTTTTTTATTCACTTGTCATAAGAACCACCCAATAGTCATCATTGATTGTTTGCTATTTTGACGCTACTGTTAATTGCTAAAACGATAAGACCTCTTTTATGCTGATGTTACTTTCATAAAAGAGGTCTTATCAATGTCTATACTCCATTTGCGATAACATTAGACGTTAAAATTAGCCCATTTTACAGCCCATTCAACCGATTTTGACTTCTATTGCGTTGGTGATACGACAAATGGTGCCTGTAGTAAACAGTTGGTTTTGGTAACAGGTTTATGCTTTTTATATCATCCTTATGTTTACGGGATAGAACTCAAAATCGGTTGAACGGACTGTAAAAAGATTTGGAAACGTGTCTAATGTTATTTCAAATGGAGTTTAGTCCCTAGTTAAATATTTTTGTGTGTGTTTTTAAACGTTACTGTACCTTTTTAATCGTTGATGTTTATAACCTTATAGGGTAGGTTTTATGTTTACTTAATTATTGTATTCTATGTCCTTTGATGTGGTGATAAATGTTAAGTATCTAGTTTTGGTTTCATTTTGTTTCCCCGAAAATGGTAGACGCAAAGGATTTGTTGTTGTTGCGGCACTTGGCCTTGGCCTATGTTTAGCAGTGGACGTTTTTAGGCTTAAATGATGATGTTGAGGGCTAGTGTCTAAATAATAATGGCCCTTAGATCGGCCGAAGATTACACTTGTCAAGTTCGGATAGATGGTTGTCAAGACTACAGTTCTTTCTGAGTCATGAATGTACCATTACTTTCCACGTTGCCACAAAAACCATTTGTAGATCTTCGAAATACTCGTTACTATATTTATTCGTAGGCATGTACCCATTAATTGTAAAAGTTACACTAGTACTCTGGCACCCACGAGATGCGTGGTCTTAGCGACTAAGCCACCGCGACATTCGCTATTTAGTAACAACATTGAAAGAAGGCGTCCAGCAGAATCTGAAGATGGTAGAACGAGCAAGAGAGAACAAACGACCAGCGGACCTCATTAGGCCTTGATTGAAGCAAGCTGCAAGCTGCTTGAAGAGGCATGTGCACCGTAATGATACGAGTATGATAAGGTTGACAGTGAACGAGGCACTATCCGGGAGTCTGTATTCCCAAAGTGGTTTATTCAGTTACTTGTTGTGAAGGTCAGACAGACAGTCGCTCCATGTAATGAAATGGTGTTTAGCTGCATCCAGTTAGATTGGCAGCCAACCCAAACATTGTTGGAAAAAGCAAACATTTGCTGATGTACTTAAGGTGCACTTCTGCCTTACCCTTCGCGGAATACAGTCTTGATGATATGTGTACCTACTACTTATCTTATAGGTATTCCTTTCTCTTTGCTATTTTAAGGAACAATATA
Organism: Orthosia gracilis; assembly: GCA_947562075.1. Taxonomy (NCBI): domain Eukaryota; kingdom Metazoa; phylum Arthropoda; class Insecta; order Lepidoptera; family Noctuidae; genus Orthosia; species Orthosia gracilis. Next base: position 9,617,305 of record OX387268.1, read on the forward strand.
AAGGTCGAGCTTAATTATAAATTATTGGTACAAATATAATAAATCTTTAGTAGATCTGAAGCATTAGTGAATACAGCAAAGGTTTTTGCAAATACCTTTTTGTTTTTCAATGCCAGCTTTAATTAGAAGACTTCTAAGAGTTTATAAAAGTTTTTAAGTCAATGGTGATCTTTGAAAAATAGAAGTAATCTGTTCTGCTCTGTCTATGTTAGACATAAAGTTACAGATTCATAAACCTCACCACCTTTTGATATTTTCCATTTAGCTGGAAAACCTTGCTTTAGCAAAGATTTGAAAAACGAAGATGTTTACGCAAACTTTTGCTGTATTCATTATTGATTTAGATCCAACTACTAATGTTTTATTATAATAATTGTAATAAATACCGAAGCTCATACAGCAAAAAATGCAAAATTATATTGACAGTGTGGTTTAGTGGGCACATGATAATGGTGTTTTAATTATTATTAGCAAAACTAAGTGCATGCTCATCCACTCGCCTTATCATATAAATAAGCTATCTGGCGGTAGAAGTGAATGGTCCTTCTTACGTAGGTCTTCACAACAACGAGCAACACTGTCATACGCATGTTTAGAAACAGTTACTTCTCATAAGCATCTAGGATTAGCCATATTATTATATAGCACATTGACATGAAATCTGCATATTGACTGCGTTTGTAAGCTACGCTCCATTTTGGGTAAACAAAAAACCTGCTGTGCGCCCACTGGGAGCCAAAATTTCAATATTGAACCTCCTTTTGAACAGTTTTGTTTACAAAATATTATTTTATTTTCATATGCTATTTCAGTTATGAAGAAATTCCAGCTATCAATTTTCTGTGTAAAAATATTTTAAACATCCAACTCGTTTTGGAGGAGTATCCAAAAGTTGCGAAAAAACATCGTGTTGTTAATTATTTTTTTAAAGCAAAGCTATTAAACATTGTTTCCAAAATAATGTACATATCAAACATTTTTTTATTTTTCAATCCTTTTAACCTAGTCGTTACTAAGGAGTACGCTTTAGAAAGTAACCGTTTTACGGCACTAAAGCGGTGGAAGGCCCTTAAACATGTGGTCAACAGGAGAGTACTCTTTACATTCTATTATGCACTAGCGGAGTCAATAGTTGATTACGGGCTGGGTGGTTAACGTCTTACTTTCTCCACACAATAAAATATATAGACAAAAAAACTAAAGATAGCCTTAATAAAAACTAGAATATGTTTTTCAACATTTTTAAGATGCTCACAGTTCATGAAAAAATAAAGTTAAACATTTGTAATGGCTATCTTTAATAAAGTTAAACAGTCGTGGAACGTGACCGTTTGTCTTTAACTTGTTTATCTAATCAAAAGCTACTTGCTGTCCCCAACCTAAGGTCACTAACTATTATGGAAAACGCACGAGAAAGTATGGAACGACGATGTTGATGAATGAACTGCCTCAGAGTTGGTGTCGTGTATTAAATCCAAAAACCAGCTTAAGAAAATTCTATAAAAATATGATCTACAGGCATGTTTTGTAACAAGACTCGCATTTTGACACCTTTGACAGTGCAATTGGATCATGAGTGCAGAATGTGGGATTGTCTGATCCCGTAGGAATTTTTATAAATTGTTTATTTCGATTTAGGAACCTAATTAGCATAATTGTTGAAGTTGTTGTTTAAACATAATCATCATCAATCAATACTTATAATAAATCTGTAGAAAAGTCGTTTTTGTACATCCAAAATATTTACAAAAAAAATTGCCAAGGTGTTAAAGGATAACCAACAGAACCCATTGCCAGCATTTTTGTCCGTTTATTTGTTTGTGCACGCAACACGTAAAATGTACGAAACCAATGTAAGTAACTTTTATACATAAAAATTGTACATAACTTGAAATATTACTTAGTTTTTGTTACATCGCAATCGGTTCACTTTTTCAAAAGTACGATGAATTTCAAGTGTCCAAGAAGTAAAATATCAAAACACACACGCAATTCAGATACTCGGACTGTTAAACTCCATATTTGATAGATGGCATTGCGCATTTGACGTCATTTTCTGAATGGCGGTGTTAAGATTTTCCGCGGAAGAATGACCATTGAAAAAAAAATTTTTGGTAGGTATGTTGTGCCTACAACCCCCCCGCCGCACCACGCAGCACGTAGACGCAGCAAACGCTCGATCTAGGAAGGTAGCAAGGTAAGTAGAAGTCTAGGTAAGTAAGGTGTTGGTAGGTAAGTAGTGTAGGCAGCTAACGGGAGCGAAGCCGCGGGCACAGCTAGTTTGTAATATATTGTGACACGAAAAAACTGAGGCAAACTGTTTTATAGTTTGGCAGAATGTATGAATGTAATAGGGTAAAGAGATTTTGAACAAATAAATAAATGACGGCAAATTTCTCGGTGTTGCTGCAATCACATGTCTGTTTACAATCAATTACGCCATTTCAAACTTAACACCACTCCGGTAGGCTCTAAAGATATACGCAGATGAAGTTCAAGATTCAAGTTTCAAGTTATTCTGGTAATAAGTTCTATTCTGGCATAACTTTGGGCTTTATAGATACCTAACATAGAACTTGCTACTAGGCACCGAAACTCAAAAGTGAAAATTAAAAACAAAATACAAAAAGATATAACTGACTTCCTGTGTTTCTATTTGGAAGCCGGTTGTATTTCTATATAATTTTTTTTAAGGAATTAATGCCGCCAGTCGTTAGTTGAATAAAATCAAAGAACTATATTCAATACAATACAAAAAAATGTGACATGAATAATTATCGCCCCATAACATTGATACCCATCATGTCAAAAATCTATGAAAAGTGCATGTATCAGAGAATAGTCGATTACTGCGCAAAGTACAATATTATAAAAAAAGAACAATTTGGGTTTCAGAAACACAAGTCCACATCTCTTGCCATCTTTTCACTTCTGAAAGCGGTATTGACTAATATCAACAACAAACAGCTAACAACAGGGCTATTCTTTGATTTGTCTAAGGCCTTTGACCTCGTTTCACATGAAGGACTATTAAAAAAACTTGAGGCTATTGGTATTAGAGGACTGCCACTACAATGGATATCGTCGTATTTAACTAGCAGACAACAGAAAGTTACTGTTACTATACTAAATGAAAGTAGGAACATGACAGAATATTCGTCTGAATATAGAAATATAAAACGGGGCGTCCCCCAGGGTAGCATATTGGGCCCTATCTTATTCCTACTCTATATAAATGACATAGTTAATGTAACTGATCATCAATGCTTTCTTTTTGCCGATGACATTTCCATAATCGTTACTACCGATAAAAAATATAAATCAATTAAGGATCATGAAATGGACATAAATAATACAATAGATAATCTAATTAACTGGCTAAATAATAATAATTTATCAATTAATCTAAATAAATCAGTATATATACAATTTAATCAATCTTATAATAATACATTTAATTTTAAAATGGATATTCCGAAAATTACACAAGTGACAAAAACTAAATTTCTAGGAGTAGTAATTGACGAACACTTAGACTGGAAAGCACAGGTAGATACTGTATGCAATAAAATAAATAAGTTTGTGTATGCTTTGAGACAAATAAAACAAGTGACTAATATAAAAACGGCTGTGATGACATACCGCGCATATGTGGAGTCCTCACTTCGATATGGACTAATTATGTGGGGAAATGGTACTGATCGTAATAGAGCATTTGTTGCCCAAAAGAAATGTCTAAGAGCTGTATACGAGATTCCATCGGACGAATCATGTCAACCAATATTTAAGGAACTTGGTTTGCTACCGTTGCCTTCATTATATATATATGAAGCATGTATGTTTGTTCGGAAGCACTTGGAATTATTTAGAACAGCAGAAGAACTATTTACAAGCTCTCGAAGTCGACGTGACCAATATAGGCTTGTGCTGGAAGAGCTACCTAGATCAGCAAAATATAATAAAAATTGTTTGGCTATGTGTATACGACTGTATAATAAATTACCAGGTGTTTTTAGAACATTAAATTGTAAGCTATTCAAAATGCAACTGTATGATTGGCTCAATAATAATAATTATTACAGTATTAATGACTTTTTAAAGTGAATTTCTAATAATTGTTGTAATATTAATGACTTTTTAAAATGAATTTTTAATAATTGTTATAGTATTAGTGACCTAAAATGAATTTTTAATGTAATTAATTTCAATTTTGACATAATATTTTAGTGAATAAGTTTGCACGCTTAGTTTTAAGCAAAACATGTTTGATCTATCTATTTTCAATAACACCTTTTATACCATGTTTTAAGCAAATAAAATATCTTTATCTTTATCTTTATCTTTACAAATTCAAAAAACCGACTTAAATGGTACGTCATAAAGAAAAAAAAAGTAAAAACTCTTTTTTACAAAAAAAATACTACCGACTTCCAACTAAAAACACTACAAAGCGAAAAATAACTTTCTTTTTCGAAGTCGGTGTCTTTGGTAGGTACCAATTTTTTTCGTTATGGACACCGACTGTAAAAAAGATTTTTTATTTTTCACTTTTTAGTTGTACCTGTTAAGCAACTTGCCTTTAGTGAGGTACTTATAATGCCAGAATAGATTATTATCCGAATGCAATGAAACTTGATCATAACCGGTGAAATGAGAGTGTATCAAGGTGAACTGCACACATCTGCGTACCCCTTTAGAGCGTACTGGCGTGATGTTATGTTATGAAATGGTATAAACAATAAACAGTCATGCGGTTGCAACAATCCCGAGAGATTTGCCGTCATTTATTGAAGAGTTCTGCTGTATATCTCCGAAGTTCTTCATCAAATCTTCACCAAATTATAATGGGACCAATTTCGAAACATACTCTAACAAACAAAAAAAGAATTTTCAAAATCGGTCCACAATTGACGGAGATATCGGTGAACATACACAAAAAAAAAAAAGATTTAAAAAAAAACATGCAAGAAGTCGAACATAGAACCTCCTCCTTTTTGGTAAGTCGGTTAAAAACGAATCCCCTCAATCGTACGAAACTTCAGCCTCAAATTTACAATATATGTAACGTAGTTGTACCTATATGTATAAGCAATTTGTGTAACGCTCTACAATGTACCCTAGCTGGAAATACTCGTATCGCGACGTGTATAAGGGTTGCTAGCTTCCAAAGCTTCGTTCTAAAACTTCACAACAACTTGAGTCAATTACTGATAAAACACTACTCTTCTGCAGTTACAGTCACGTAAGAACGAAGCCATCATTGCATAAATCATAATATTCAGGTGTTATTCACTGTTAATTAATTTATTGTAGCAACGTTGAACTGGCGTGGGGTGGCACCATAAAACCTCAGTTGTTACGATAAAATGCCCTTTGCTTAGTCTAACTTAGCAAATGATTCTGAATGAATATGTGATACCCAGACGGTCCCCTTTTTAGCTACGGCCAGTACTGCCGCTAATACGTGCCTGCAACAACTATATTTGCAAGTGTGATCCGAGGCCTACCATAGAGACAAGTTAAGATGCCCCTCTTGCCGCGGAATCGTATCCCTTTTGTATACCCTTTGCGTGTTCGTACAATGGTGCATGGTGGTGCGAACATGTTTCGTGGGACGACTACAAGACGTTTAGTAGAAGCGAGGAGTTATGAACGGAACTATCAGGAGCCAAAGAAAAGGTTCGAGATGAATCCCAGAGGTATGTTTTGGAAATCTTGCTCCTTATTAAAATGCTGTATGCGTACCTATATTATATCAATTTTTTAATGCTGTTTCTATAATTATTGCTCCTATCTTCCTAACTAACTTCTTAGTTTAAGAATAATTTAATCCGATTTGGATCTTATAAGTTTTTTTAAGACTTGTTTCTGTACTATTAACCGGTGATCTTGAAAATGTATTTCCAATTCAGAAAAAAATCAGCACAATTTTAAATAAGTTCAAAATGCTTAACTACCCAATATTCAAATATTTATAACGTTTTTGGAGACTTTATGATGCAATCTAGAGTGAACGTTTCTGATCGAATTATTTATAGCCTACGGTTCAATTAAAAAGTTATCATAAGGCTCTATTCACAAGGCGAACAAAATTTTGATTGATTATTTCTAGAAATTTATTTTGTTGATTTTCGAGTAATTTTAGCATCAAAAACATGATTATTGAAAATCTTAAGTAATTGAACAGCATATAAAGGGAAGATAATTTTAAGTGATTGCTGTGTAAACCCAATATTTTTTTGCTTAAATTTTTAAATGGTGTTATAAATCTTGAAATTGGAAGCGAATTGAAAATAGTCAGCATTATTTCATTTTATGTAGCATTTGCATCTTACAATCTAAAAATCTGCATTGCAATAAGTTTACCATTGTGGACGAGTGAAAATGTGCACTTGCGCAATCGTGCCTTGCCTTGCATGATCAATAACTTTCATTCTATGAGGCCGTCGGCACGCTCGGAGCTCTCTGTGTCGAGATATCCTCCTGGTCGTTGAGCTTTCAGTAAATCGACATTTATTGCTCTATTAAATAGTGCGTGGGTGCCAATCGGCAGGTAAGTCTGAATATGTCAAACAACTAGGGCCACTCAATGTGAAGACTCCTTGAACATCGCTAGCGGTATCAGCGAGTATCGATCGGTTCTCGTACTCCCGAAAAGTGCTTGTTCCATCTGTGATTTCACTTGATTCCGCCTTGGCCCTACTTAATAACATAATTTTTATGTCGCAATTTGCATATATTTAGTTTATTTTTATCTTTTAAGGCGGCGTCCTGCGTATTGATTGATTTTTGTCCTACTGCGTAATAAGATGTCATTTAAACGGAAGGCTGAAGGCAAGTGCTAGATTATAAGTGCTGGCGACCAGTAAGCTTTCACTACATTATCCTAGACAAAGCGACCACACATTAGCGACATTACTAATACTTCATTTTAAATTTACCTAAATACCTTCTCATAATGTGTTTTCTATTCTTCCTCCATTTTGCTCGCTCTATAAAAACATGATAAATAATCTCAATCCACAGTGGCTTAGGTTGATCATGGTCAGACCGTCAAGCAGTCAGGCAGTCATCACACACGTAACTGTTTCATATACAATGAAAAATATGGAACGGATGTATACCATTTACCTTGTTTCAATTGCAGACATGAGTTCCCTCAACGCTTCAAGCATCGCTAAGTGCCAGCAATGGCGCAAAGATCTTTTAATGAAACCATCCGACCCCATACCGATGCCAAATCATGAGATCTTCAAAGAGCCGGCAATGCAGAAGTACGCCGCCCAACATGGGCTCAGCCTGCAAGGCCAACATGGCCATCACGGTCACTCAGGCCAGCATGGCCACTCAGGCCAGCACAGCCACACAGGCCAGCAGGTCCATGCAGGCCAACAGGGCCACCCAGGGCAACAGAGCCACCTAGGCCAACAGGGCCTCCCATGCCAACAGATCCATCCGGGCTTGGCGGTCCAGCCGGGGCAGCCTGGAGGACCAGGTCAACATCAGATGCTGGCGAGTGCCGCCACCGTATGCTGCGATCAAGTGAATTGCGATCGCTACAAAATAGAACAACTGCCCGAACAATATTTCCAGGAACCAGGTAACTATTTTACCTGCGTCTTAATTGAGCACAAGATTACACACGTGTTTGAATAGATTATATTTACGTTTCAGCTACACCATTCACGCTGATGACCCCACCTGATGGCCATGACACGCAGGGAAGTCAGGATCCGTCGGCGCCTCCTGCCGAGCAGTACATGTACTGCCCGTGCGGCCTGAGTCGTGGTCAGCTGGTCACCATCTGCTGCACCGGAAAGGACTGCGACAACTCTACTAAGATCGACGAAATGCCACTGGCTCTCCCGGCCCCGGTCCCGAACTCGGTCCAGGAAGGGCCCCCGGAGGAGAAGCGCGCCAAGACTACTTTCAACCAATTCAAATTCTAAATTGCATTTTCTCTCTCGGTGTTGTGAACATGTAAACCCCAATCCCCTTTGTCTTAAATTCACAAAAACTAATTTTATTTAAAAAAATCAAGTTCTTGTTGATAGATAGCCAATTTTGCACACCGTTTTTGTACACTTTAAAATTAAAATTGTTACAGTTTACCTTAGGGTTGGAACAAAAACACAAATGGCCATGTTGGAATTTAGATGAAGCCTTTTATTGAGGTTTTCACAAACTTTAGAAGTTGGCTCATAACTTTTTATAAAAAAAAATCTATCAAATATTTCAGGGTTCACTTGTTAGAAACAATTGAAAATGCTTCCAAGCAGGTTGATTTTAATATCATACATTCTACATGATTCAAACGCAATTTGGTCATGGCATGAATTCCTTTGATGTTGAGTAATGGATGTTGTGACGTGTTGATGTTCTCTGACCGTATATACAAGAGTCAGATTAGTGTAAGATGATTGTAGTATTGATTTGGATTGATGTGTAATGTGTTGAAGTGACGGATAGGAATCATAACATCTCGAGATTAATAAAATATGTAACAATAACAAAGAGAAGGGTATAATGCCGCCACTAGCCAGCAATGGAGCTGAAAGGCTTTACATTATTTTAATCTTTTTCACAATTAACCTACGAATCTCTTGTAAGCTATTTTGAATTGTATTTTCAAGTGTTTAATTTAGGTTTCGTTTAATTTATCATATCATTGTTATACTTAAAAAGGAACAAATTTATTTTTACTCTTCTATAAAGGTATTTTTCTTAGAAATTTTACTCAATGTTGGAATTACTATTATGTATGACTTACTACCTATCTACAAATGTATACGTATAATATACAAAAATGGTATTAATAAAGTGATTAAAAACCCTATCATGTTAATTGACCCGAAGTTAAAGATTCAGATTGAAAGAAACCGACCAGCAGTATCTGTACATATACAGTATTTTCTTAATATCCTTCGGCAAACTTCGTGTTTCGTCAGTCGTCGGATTTCTATCGGTTTACCCTTTATACTTGGTGCAGACCGTACGCTCTCAATCAACTTGGCAGTCTTATAGAAATCCGACGACTGACGAAAAACAAAGTTTGCCGAGGGACATTAACAAAATGGTTGTAATGTACATAACTACTAACAAAAACAAAAGATTTCTTTGATTCTATTATAGTCTAGTCTAATCTGACAGTGTAGTCTATATATTTTCCTAAGATAAGAATAATTATTCTATTGGTAAAATCAAGAGTAAGTGTAACCATGAACATCATTTCAAAGTCAAAACAATTTAAAGAAACCGAAAAGCTGCAACCAATTACACGATTTTGCCCTTTCTCTACAGCCTACATATACAAACATCACAGATCACATATATAGAAATATTGATTACCACTTCAGTAAGTACAAGGGGTGGCGTGGTGCCAATCAATAAAGCTGCGACCAAGCTTTGGTTTCAACACTAAACATCTGTCTAAATATTCATCTGAACTACTACTAAAATACGACATAACAAAATATTCATTTCCTCCTTACCCTCGATCAATTCTCATAAGGATGAAAATGACAGCAATATTTCTTTGTTTTGATTTACGACATACATTGCTCCATCCACGTACAAATCGTTCATCAAAGTAGTCGACCATCTAGCAGTGTTTTTCAAAGATTGGCCAATAATTGATCAAGCAAGGGCGTTTTGTGTAGTACTTCCTTTTCATTCATGGACCGTATATTTTAAAGCGGGTTCGATTCCCGCACGGAACTAATATTTGTATGGCCTACAGATATTTCCGTATGTGTGAGTGTTTTAAATGTTTATAAATGCACCCACAATTAAATAGAAAATCTTAGTGAAACATGTTTAAAAAATATTATATCCTGTTTACAAAAAAATATTTATAGCGGTTTCTTGACTAAAGGATACAGCTCGTTGCTATGAAGGATACATAAATCTGTACAAAAATCCAATAAGGGTTATTTATAAAAGGAACATCCAGAATGTTAGCACAAAAAACAATTCCGTTGAATCAGATTTCATACTAGACAAAATTTAACTAAAGGGGTCAGTTTAAAAGCGAGTGCCAACCACATGTGGACCATCCAGTTGTGCTTGGCAACGGTTATTTTGAACAAATAACTCTTTATTCTACCTTTATTATTTCTTTCATACTAAATACACTAGGGTCGAATACTCTCTTGTACGCCAATTATAGCAATCTGCCTGAACCAGTTTAGCAGATGTTATGTCTGGCTTATTACATGAGAACGAAAGGAGTAAATTTATTATTAAACTACTCAGACACCATCAATTGAAAGTCTATGAATAATTATAATGAAAATATAGTTAGAAAAAGTTAACAGTAAATTTATAGTAATTCATTTTTAGGATTCCGTAACCAAAGGGTAAAAACGAGACCCTATTACTAAGACTCCACGATACATCTGTCTGTCTGTCCGTCTGTCACCAGGCTGTATCTCATGAACCGTGAAAGCTAGACAGTTGAAAATTTCACAGATGTATTTCTGTTGCCGCTATAACAACAAATACCAAAAGCAGAATAAAATAAATATTTAAGTGGGGCTTCCATACAACAAACGTGATTTTTTTGCCGTTTTTTCGATAATGGTACGGAACCTTTAGTGCGCGAGGCCGACTCGCACTTGGCCAGTTTTTATTACAAGTTCAACAGGGCAAGTTCACATTTGCCCAAAACCTGGAAACCAGGAATGCGAGGAATAAATGAGGCCTTTATCCTGCAGTGAGATAATACAGGCTAATACATTTTTTTTTGTTAATAGGCTCGCGCTTGACCACTATCTCACCTGATGGTAAGCTATGATGTGGTCGACGGTGAAGCGCATATTCATCATTTCAGCTAAAAGACTTCCTCTGCTGGACATAGGCCTTCCCCAAGCGTCGCTACACTGTTTCGCATCCACCGGATTCCTACTGCCTTGACACATTGCTCACAGAACGGTGGTCTATGGGGCCGAAAAGTTCTGGAGTGGCGACCGCGTACCGGAAGACATAGCGTTGGCAGGCCTCTCTCTAGGTGGAGGGATGACCTGGCTAATAAATACTTAAATCAAAGAACAATGGCAGGTGCCCATACATTGTTTTAGCTGAGATTAAGTTCCTACGTCATTAAATGAAAAATATCTGCTTTAACTCAGGGTGATGTTCTGAATTATTTTGTGCAAGATTTATTGTTCGAGAATGTCGAAAATAATAGATATTCAGTCATAAACTTTTGTGGGTTATGTCTGGGTAACCCTTAATTATGTGTTTAATGGGTAATATTATTCAATTTCGTGAAAGTAAAAGGGCAATATCGCATTAATATTTCCCTTACCTAGTTATTTCAGCGTGAACATCTACACTTAGACATAAAATATATTGTTAACTCGTTAACTGCAATAAATACAATAAAGACATTATTACTTAATATAGTTACTACTTGTTGCTTAGTAGATAAAATATATAATGGCAACACTAAGCAAAAGAAATTAACTAAAAAATCTAATAACTTTTTAATTATTACGTTTTTTTTATCCGTTTTGAACCAGCCCAATTATACTTTAAAAACGTACACAATTAATAGATTTCTTTCTAACTTACTTCTAGATGCTCAAATTTAAGTCAGCTAAGATTTCGCCATTGTCCTTGCGAAAGGGATTCGACGATTACTTTTATTGATTTTAGTTTTGCCTAGCATTATTTAAAGATATGCCTGTTTCTCTATTTGAGTAAAAATAAATTAGATAGGTACATGATCTAATTTATTTTTACCGCGAATATAGAAAAGTATTACAAAGTCTAGTCCTTATAGTAGATTGCTTAACAATATTAGTTTTTAAGAATGACATCTACAACAATAGTGATAGTCAATTCAATCCTTTCAGACTCATCGTCTTCTGCCTGCCCTTGTACCATGCTACTCAGGATCGGCGCAACAAGTTTTTCTTCCATATCTTCCTGTCCCCCGCCACGCTATCACTGACTCCCTTTTCCTTCATTCACTCCTCACACATTCCATCCATCTTTTCTTTGGCCGTCCCCTCGCTCTCCGTCCATTTCAGATTATAAAGATTATTTTCAAAATTTTCATTTTCGTGCCGTAGCAAATGCCCGCTAGCCAAGTTTGTGAAAAAGAAAATTGGTTTCCGTACACACGCCACATTCATTTCGTCCATCTACAGTAGAATTATGTTACACAGACACATTCACTCACACACTCACACAATCTCAGCAAAACGGTACCACTTCCGCGTATTCGATGCTAGGAAACCGGAAATTAATCGCGTTGTTCGGATATCTATCCAAAATGGCCTAATAACTCAGTGAGTTTTGCCACAAATTGAAATTTTCTTTTCTTCAATAATTTTCAGGGTATTTTTACTAATAAGTCAATCATTTATAAAACTATAAAAATACAAGTATACCGATGTAATAATATCTGGCAATGAAAACTTTTGTCATCCATTGCTGCATAAGTATACAAACTATTGAACCCGCAGTGTAAATCAAGTCAGTTAAAAAGAAAATAAGACAATGCATTCACACTAACACCTATTTACAGTGTAGTGATTGTAGGGAATATGTGTGTGGTAGAAACCTACGTGATTCACATACCACACGAACATCAAATCAGTGCTATTGGTCGAACAGAAAATTGTACAACCAATCACAGGAAACGACGGAAGCCTCTAGAACCCGAATATGGATCCTGTAAGCCGGAAAATATCCTGTTTGCATACACTTTAGTAAAAAATTGAAAATTTTGTCATCAAAAATATATTTTGAAGGTATTTTATTTCAGATAGAATTGTCATTTATGTGAATACTTAATTAAAAATGCTAAAAAAATTTGCGTCAGGATGTAATGCTTTCACCTTTGCCAACCTGACAACAAAAACTTTAGACATCCATTACTGTATCTGTATGAGAAATGCGGAAACCTGCAACCAAAGTTTAAAAAAGAAGCTTTAAAACTTCAATGTACATCGAAAGCTTTTAGGGCGGGGTTTGTAGGGGATGCTTATAGCGCCACCGAAAGCTTAGTGTTAGTGCATAGCTGGGAGACTTGTGTGTGTGTGCAGGCTATAGGGGAGCTCCATGGTCCCCGGTCCTTTCGATCCAGAGCAGCGGAGCTGAGCAGTCGCCTCCAGTTCAACTTTGCGAAATAGTATTGATTTGCTAATAAACTCAGTGATAGCATTAGCTGGTGCTTGCACCATCACAGGTAAGTGCGAAAATAGGAAAATTAGGGTTTTTCCCGGATGTTCCAGTTTTGCGGCTTCGCCAACATCCCATTCCTATGTAGGGTCTCGTAGGCGTTACAATATATAGTCGCGTTTTATCTCTTTGTTTGCAAGTGAAGTGTTAGAATTTTCGACTCATTGTAAAATATAGAGAAAAGCCGGTATTTTTGCCCTAAATTCGCCATTTTTCGTGAGGTTATGAGACATTTTGCATTGGGGAGGTCCTTTAATCTATACTCCACCGTTATGTGTTTATGTCCTTTTAACCGGTTAATCTTGCAAGAGTTACGTTTTTCCTCATTTTCAAATCACGGCAAATCAACAAGTCCGGAAAATTTTGGGCATTACACAAAATGGCGTCGGCCTTCTGCCCTTGACCGACGCCATTACGAGTGATCATTCAATGATTCTTATTGTATCGTCATCGTGTTTCAGGCATGAGTAAGCCGTTAGAGCCGCCGCCACCGGCCCAGGCGACCCACTACTTCACCGTGGAGAACATGCAGAAGTTGGCGGAGGAGATGTTGAACGACCCGGAGTTAGGCTGCCTCAGCCGCGTGGTGCCGCCCTTCAACGGCGAGGGGGAGAGCAGCGGGCCGCCGCCGCCGCCTCCCGAGCCGATGCCGGATCAGCCGCGCTACGACTTCGATTACATCATTATGTCAATCTAAGTCCACTTGTGGCAGTACTTCGGTACTTAGATGTAGCGGTAGTGTTTTTGATGTATATTCTCTTCTTAGATTTTTGATGTAGGCCCGTCAAAGCATATTATAATAGTGTTTAAGATCGCGCGCAGTCTTAAGATGATTGAGCGGATTACTTTTTATTTACCCCACACACACGTAAGGATTAAGATTTTTCTTCTATTAACATTGTACCTTAGACTAAGATGAGGACTTGTACGTGACGTTCGTTCAGGCATATTTAACATCTATATAACAATATGTAAGCATTTTTATCATAGTTATGTAAGTTGATTACTGCTTATTGATTTAATGGTGTCTATTTAATGGCGTAGATTTATGAATGCACAAGATGTTAGGAGGAGATAGGGAGTTAATTGCGAATACTTTGCACCAATTATAATGATGAGGAAGATGTAAGGGAGATTCAAAGCTAGATGTAAGATGATTCAAGATGATGGAAGGACGGTGTAACTTGCGAGTACTTGACAGTGATTAAAACTGATCAAGAAGATGTCGGGGGGACGGTGTGATTTGCGAGGATACTAATTAAGTAATTCATTATAGCCGATATACACGTTTATAGATGTAATCATTTATTCTATTTCTAGGGTAAGTTTACTAAAATAATGTAAAACAAGCGTCAGCACGCGGAGGCACACATATTTGGCAATCTAATATGGATTTTAAAACTGAAATCATAATAATTATAATTCATGCATATCTCGATGTATTAAAAATTCAAAAAACCAAACTTGTCTTTTAATCCCATTCCATATTCAAGATGGTTGCCAGTCAGCAGCTGAGTTAATTTAGCATAGATCGCTTAGCAGAGGTAACACAAGTAGATATAAACAATAATCTCTGCTGTGAGAGCTAAGTGAACCGTAGATAACTCAACTAATGGCTAAAAAGACTTACCAATGGTTTTAAATTTCGATCAAATACGGTTTTTCCTCAATTGTTAATTTGGTCAAATAATGTGAGGAATGAATTATTTGACCGGCTAAAAATTGATGAGAAATTGCAATTCAGCGATTTTTGAAATAATTGGTATACTTTTAACTATTAGTTAAGTTAATTATTATGGATCAAAATAGTGCTTTGACACACAGTTTCAAGGTAATATGATAAAATTGTCCAATAGAAGACAATTTTACAATATTTCCATTAATTCAAATGTTGAAGAAATAAATGAATATCGACATTCGTTTTATAAAATTGTCTTACACCGACCAATCTAAAAAGAGTGTAGCATTTCTACGCATTCCCGAAGAAAGCTAAGGAATACCATAGCTCTGCTGGATATTTATCAAAAACAGCATAATTGAGGTAGTTCAAAATGAATCAAATCGTAGTTCTAGACTCTAGAGCTAGCTCTTGGCTTATTTATTTGCTACCATGCCCAGCAGTGAGTATATATATATGTAGCCTTTTCCCAACTGTTGGGGTCCGCTTCCAGTCTAACCGGATTCAGCTGAGTATGGATGAGCTGAGCATGGAGCGACTGCCTATCTGACCTCCACAACCCAGTAACTGGGTAACACGATACCCCGTTTCTTGAAATAAAAAGAAGATTCACAGCATTATTGTATAATGGCAAATCAACCGTCAATTGATGGTCACAAAGGAGGAGGTAGAAAGGGAGCGAGAGGATACAATTTTCCTTCCTATTCAGCAGACACACCGGGCACCGAAAATCGCGACATGATGACCGGCTGCCACAAGGCTTGACCCGTGGGCGATAATCTTAAGAAGTTTGGCGCAACAACTGACCGCGCCGTGTTCCGCGCTTACCTCCCGAGAGGAGTGTCGACCATTTTTAGACACAGAAGGTGACGGGGTCCGCATCAGGTCATGCGAGCCAATACCTGGCCGGGGAAGTGTGATAAATCGCGCTAGCACCCCAAATCAAAGCAATCAAGCCCAGATCAAAGTTATGAGTCTGATAGATCTTTCCGCCCGCTCCACGGCAGAGAACTGCCATAGGAATAGACTTCGACCGATTCATAACTTAAAACTGGAAACTAATCATGATGGATATATTCAAATGTTTATTACCTATATCATTTGTATTTTAATTTTTTATTGTATTTTAAAGTTAACAGTTTCAAGAGAATATTGCATAAAATTATTTCTTTTAAATCTTATATTTGTGTGGTATGACTGTATCATTCTTATTCTTTTGTTTATAGAACGTTTTGCTTTCGCCTTTTTGATAATAGGACGATCTGCTCAAATATCGTTTTGCGAATAGAACATTTTGAGACAGAGTCATTACAACATTCTTAATTTTGTTTTTTGTAAGTTAAATCGACTAAAATCCCATTCCCAAATCTAGTAAATAGGGAGCTTTCAGTCATATGGTTGTTCTTTTCTGGCATACCTGAAGTTTAGTATGTGAGAAAAGATAGGGTCGATAAAAGTGTTTTATAAATGGGCGGTCTTTCAGTTAATAATATAAGGGCATCCCACATTCAGTGAAGTTATTGGCGTCGCCACTGTCGCCAGTATACAACCAACGTAGCTTGTGGAATAAATTGTTTAGTGCCGTTTATCGCTTGAGAAAAAAATACGCGGTAGGCCTTTCTTGTTTGAAATTCTCTAGCTTTAAAATTATTTCTCGGTCAACAATGATTAGCGAAATAAGAGAGAACATGATCTTTGAGTTATTAACATTTGGAACCGTCGGTTAATTGCCAATTTAACAGGTAGTTTAATATTAAGTAGAAACTTAATACAAATACTGTGTGAAAACTTCCTTCTACACCAAGTGCTAAAAAAAATTAACTGTCAAGGTCCTGAAACCAGTTTTATGCTAATATAATTTGTGTTATAGTATTCCTACTGAAGTGTAAAAGTACAACTCCAGAGAGTTGACCCGCTGGATACGAGACGCACGGGACCGATCACTGTGGCGACGCTAGGGAGAGACAGTTGACGTCTTTTGCAGCTGATAATTATGATGATGATGATTCCTTACTTAATTTTGCACAACAATTTCCTAAAGATTTACGTTGGACCAACATCTCTCTATACATCGTAGGCCTATGGCAAGGATTTTGAACTATGTTTGCATTTTATGAAGCGTTAGGTTGTTTTGCCGCATAAGATTTCATCAAAGACTCTTCTCACATCATTTCTTCTATTGTAATACAATACATAAATCCCGCTGAGAAAACTTCACTAGGATTTATTTCGCAGATAAACCTTTACTCATAGTTATTTCCTTGGGCTTATGTTTGTATAATTTAGATACCTAAATAATGGAAAATCTTATAAAAAAGGTAACTATAAATCTAGACAACAAACCACTATGAAAATATTGGTATTGTTTTGGCGCAACTTACACCACTAAGTACATTGAAAAATAATAACTTTGCTTGTTGTGGGTATAACTAAAAGGCTCGTTACTCGACTAATTTCGCTACCCTACTCCGAACCAAGCTTTGGGGACGAAATAAATCAATAAACGCCCTGAAATATTCTACTTCAGGGAGCCACCGGACCGATCGTCTGCACATCGGCTGCTGGGAATTCCTGTTTCCTTCTTAAGACAGGCTTCGAGGATAGCACTGATAAGTAAGTGCATGAACGCTTAAGTATTAAGTATTTAGTGGATTTAACAATCAATTGCTGCAATTTTATGAAAGCGAAAGGTTTCCGGTTCTTGTTTCGGGCCCGCTTACGGCTTTGGACCGCTATGTGATAGAGACATTGGATTAAATGTTTCAAACAATAAATCAGAATTAAACGGCAACCAAATCAAAGGTTCAATAAAATAAAATCTACAACTTTTAGTGTAGCCATTTAAAACGCCATTACGCCATTACGTTTGGACCATCCCTCCAATTTGTCGAGTCTTCCATTGAGTCTGTTTAACTTCTTTATACTTTCAAACCTTTTTTTCTAAACGAGTTGGTTCCCTTGGCCTGGGATGTTAAATTATGGTTTGATGTTTCACCTACTAATTATTTGTAATAATTCTTATTTCAGAAATGAAACCAGAAGCTGAGAAGCCTCAGGCACGAGACACGCAAATGCAGCGCAAGAGACACCAGCAGTACAACGCTATGATGAATATAAAGAGATTGATAAAGGTCCTGGGGACAATGTCAGAGAACATTACAGTCTCTGCGAAGTTCAACGACTTGCGTCCAGGGGGCAGTAATAAGAATGAATTTCAGCTTGATTATGAACCTTTTTCTAACGGAAACTGCGACGAAGAGATCCCATCTGACTCTGACTCAGAATCCGACTCGGATTCTGACTCTGACGGCGACGAGAGCGACATATTCCTGCAAACAATTCAGAAATTCTGTAATCAACACAACGTACCAAACTAACGTACTACGTAACGTACAATACGTTGATTCTTATTCTTCTAGTTTGAGCTGTGTTTTTGTGTACTTATTTTTTATTAAGTTCCTGTCTGTGGTCAGCTGTTTTAGTATTGTTTACTCGGTGTACTTGTTAATTAAGAGTTCTTTCTCAGAGCACTAGATAATCTTAATCCTAAGCTCATGCGTGCACGATGCCTAACGGCTCATTTTACATAATGTATTTTTCTTTTAATGCTCTATTTTCTAATTACGTAAGTTGTGTGTTATTTCTAAGTGTCAATTTAATCAATATATACTCGAATGTTTATCTTTTCATAAATAATTATAATCCATGCATAAAAGCGAATAAACTTTAGACAAATGTATCTTATTTTCACTTTGATTAACCCAGAATCCCGAATAGATACACTGGTGTGTAGAGCTGATCTTGAAGGTGAAAATAGACGAGGCTTCCTACTAGAAACTCCAGAGCAGGCTGCACCTATGGTTTTTGGTCTAAGTGAATATAGTTAAAAGCTAGAGAGAGAGAAACAGTTATGGGCACTACTAGTTGTTTGTGGGTAAATTGTTCAGAAGGCTACGAAGCTTGTGAATGGGATATCTTTATCTGGCTATGTTCATGGTTAAGTATACTTTACTAAGTAAGTAAACTTAGAAGCCAGCTTATCTCAGCTAGTCCTTCCTAATCCCACTCCTAATCATATCTAAGTATCTAGGATCTTGATGAATAGGAATTCTTTACGCTGTGAAACCATAGTTACTGCACTAAGTAAGTATGCTTGAAGGCCAGATTGTCCTAATTAGATCTCTCTAGTCCTAATACTCATCACCGTGGATCTTTCTAGTGAATAGAAAGGATAAGGATCTACAGCAGGCTTATCTATGATATCTGCATTAAGGAAATTTATATTAATAGAAGTGTGATTGTGTGAGTTAGGCCTAGAGGCAGTCTTGGCTTTAAAAACATGAAGAATATAATTTATTAATAGAATTCTGAATATCAGATCAAGACCTTTCTTTTATTACTGTTTCTTCTCTTTATGCATTATGGATCTTGATGAGAATTTTGAACAATTTGGGATTGTGTATAAGGAAATTTTAGCTTACCAACTCTGTAATCAATATCTATGATTACTGCACTTAGTATTTTTGGATGGGTGACCATTTTCAACATACCGAGTTTCCTCCGTTCCTCGGAAATCACGTTAAACCGTTGGTCCCGGCTGTCATTTGAAGATCTTTTACAGTCGTTACGGGTAGTCAGAAGCTTGAGATCTGACACCAGTCTTGCCAAGGGGTACCGTGTTTCCCAGTTACTGGGTTGTGGAGGTCAGATAAGCAGTCGCTACACATAAAACACTAGTGCTCAGCTGAATCCGGTAAGACTGGAAGCCGCCCCAATATAGTTGGGAAAAGGCTAGGCAGATTTTCCTGCACTTAGTATTTTCATTTCAATAAAAACTCAACATTAAAACCTTGCAAACTTTGATAAAATTTCAATATCCTGGTAAAGAGTAACGCCATCTATTAAATCGTTTAAACCAAAGTTGTATGGGTATCATAAACACTTAAATGAGCTGATGCAGATTCTATAATTTTGTGCTCTTAATGGATCATTTTGTAGCTAGATGGCACTAAATCTCACCTCCACAGACCTTCTGTTATCCTGGTACAAGTAACTGAATTTAAAGTTTCAAGCAACATAGCAACATGTCGACGCAATATTAACGCAGCATTGACGTAAAATTATCATTTTCTTCGCGTTTGGATCTTTGATACTAGTGTATCAGAACCTGAGAAGAGATTGGTCGTCGGAAGCCGACGAATATGCTCTATAATATATTACGAATGACGTAGTTTTGTGAGATTTAAGGGTGGGTTCAGTTATCACATTCAGTCACGCTCGCTTATAAAAGGCGCACTATACTAGCTTATCAACGCCATCATCCATCCGCCTTTAGTTGGCCAATCAGTTCTTAAGTTACGGTTGTCGGCGAACGTGAGTAGATGAAATAGGTAGCCGAGTACCTACTAGAGACGATATAAACATTAAAAAAGCTAAAGTTTTATGTTGATTTATGGTTTGAACATGGAATTAGAAAGTATTTATTGGTTTTGGTTTATTGCAAAGTTAATAAGAGGTTCCGTTTTTGTGCTCGCTACTTGGCATCACTGCTGCGTTAAAACAATGTTACTTTCAGGTTGTTTTAACGCGCACGGAAGCAAAGTTCGAATTAAAATCGTTTCTAATGCCGTAGAAGTGCGATTAAATATAAAATTCATTAGGTATGCTGCAGTTTCGCGCAGCCCTTTTTTTCGTAATAAAAGCAGGAAAAAAAAATCCGAAACATACAACTCTATTAAAGCAGTGGTTGTTAAAACCCGTACCTGTCTTAGTCTGCCATTTTTGGAAAATATTCGCTATAATAAAAAAGTAGTAAATATTAAAAAAAAATATTGAACTCTTTCGAAAAGAGTATCTTCCCCAATTTAGAGTCCAAAAATGTTTGGCAAAACCGATTTTTTTTCCTAAAAGGGAATTTGTCATACTCTTTCATGGACTCATACCCTTTGCCCTACCGAACTCACTTACGTGATTAAACTGCTGTGTACAGCGATTTTTTTTTAATATAAAATCTTTCCGTGTATTGCCGAGTGATCCCCTCAATAAACAGTAATATATCGGAGGTTACGGTTCAACGCCGTAGTCTGAACTTTACTTATCCTGGAGATAGTCCGCAGAATAGGATAGGATAGAGGGACCCCTTTTCCGCAGTTAGACTCCTATTTGGTCCGTTGCGCGTGCAGGCCTCCTCCCTGTGAGAAAGAATGGGCCGTAATCCACCACGCCAGCCCAGTGCGGGATGGTGGATGTCACATATCTTCAAATTTTTGGTTCTAAGACATGCCTGTTTCCTCACGATGTTTTCCGTCACCGTTTTGAGAGCAGTGGTGATGAAATAATTTACACAAAGAATAGCGCCTGCCTGGGTTCGAAACCACGACCTACAACTTGTCCGCGGCCGTTATCCCTGGGCCATCACTGCTCTTTATACTATCCTCAAATGTTTTATTGGTGGCCAAACATTGGTGTTAGTGACTACCATTACTAGAAGCACAAGGAAAGATTTGAATATATTTATACTGTTATCATTTAGATTTATTCGGCGATTTAAAATTGGCACGTAATAATGTATAGGTGTTCGAGTAAATAGAGTACAAAAACAACTTCGCGGATATATAAATAGGTGTAGAAAACTGCACTTGCGCACAAGGGGCCCGTAGACCGGTCGATAATAGCAAAACGTCTAGTGTTTGTGGCGAACACCTCTCTCGTCGGAAGAACAGTATTTCGACCAATATTGGTGACGTTTTAAACTCAGTTTATCACCCAATTAAGGTAAGTGATGTGAAGTGTCTATTCAACAATCGTTTTAACAGCCCCAACGCCATTTCGTCGTAGAAGTGGTAGCGGAAGCAAAATGCGTAGTTATTGACAAACATATTTTTTGTTGATATTTTTGTATGTTGTTTTCGTTAATATTTGAGCATTTTCTTGTGTTATTTAGATAAGTTTCAGTTAGTTTAGTTATTCATGGTAATTGGAACTCTTATTAAAAATATAACTCTAAGTTGCCGATCTAGTGCGTCAATGTTTAGATTAAGATTTTTATTATAGTGTGTGATTTTTTGTAAATTATATTCATTAGGTACAGTCAACGGCTGGAGAATAAGGGTCAGCTTATACTGGTTTTCTTACCACCGACGAGCAACCTACCATACTAGCTGACTCAAATGTTGTCTTATCCAAATTTATACAAAAATCTTATAGAGAATAAACTCAGTCTTTTCCGATTTTTTAAACTATTCAGGTGGTACTTCCAATTTTTCTTTTTTTGAAAAAATATTCTTATTCCTTTTTTGAATGGGTCACAACAACAAAAACAACAAAAATCGGTCCAGCCATTCTCAAATGATGCACCTAATGATATTCTGGCCAAGGTTAAGATACAATGTTTATTAATAAAGCACTAATAGCTCCTGACAGCTCCATCAACTGAGCAGGGCTAAATTTTATTTTTTATTTTTAGGTTTGCTCTAATCTAATCTTCTAGTATATTAATTAAAGAAATTAATTATATATTTATTATCTTATTATTGTATAATTATAACCTGGGATATTTTATATTCTCAAAATATCTTTCATCTGTACTAACTCAGCAAAATCGATGTACTACAAACGCAACATTTTATATCGAATTCGTTTTATTACCTCAAAACATTTGTTATTGAGTAGAGGGAGAGTTTAATATATTCCAAGTTACGTAACACCCTTTTCAATAATAAAACTAAAATTGACCCAAAAAAACAAACAGGGCGAGCAAAAGAAAACGGTTTAAAAATGTTACCCCAATAATGTTTTCCAAGTGAATACATGAGGAATTTATTAATATCAACGAAACTGCCTATACCTACGTTGGAATTTGCTCCTAGTGTAAGGACGCAGCCGAATATTAGTATTCTACAAAGAGTGACTACTATCTTACCACCATGATCTTGTATCAGAGTGATTTGGTAATAAATAATAAACTAATATATTCCTTGTATAAAATTACAGGAGGAGAAAGCTGTTGGCATGATGGGCGAACCGTCGACGTCGACGTTGGCTTCGACGTCGACGTCGGCGTCAGCGTTGGCATCGGCATCGGCGGCAGTACCGATCCCGGACGCGTCGGACCATCGCCATCCCCACGAGCACCGGCACTGCACGCCTCGCTCGCAGCTGATCTGCATCAGAATAGCATCCGGCGAAGACCCTGAGTACGTGGTCAACCTTGATGATCGTCGCCCTGTAATCGTCGCAGCCATGAGAGACGTCGAAGAAGAACGCCACGACACAGCTCTACGCTGCCTGCAGGACCGCACCGTCAGCACGGCCGCCGCCGAGGGTACCAACCATTCACTCTAATTGAATATCAATGTTTTCTCATATCAATGTTCTATCGTGTCTGTCGGTGTCCTCTCTATTTGTCTAGTTGAATACTGGTATAGTCTGCCAATGATGACTGAATTTATTTTAATTATTTAAATAAGGCAAGCCAATAATTTATTTACAAGTTCAGATAAATTATAATTCCATGGTCGTGTGTAAATAAATTAGTTACAGGCATGCACATTGTTTTCAGATTATGCCAAGTTACATTAAACAGGTACACTGTCCACATAGCAGACACAATAATTAAACTACCACGTGAATCATATATAATTCATTGGACAGGGAAGAGGTTAAATGATATATAAAATAAAATTATTTACATAATAATAAAATCAGGAGTAACATTAAATTGAAATTGAATTAGAATTAAAATATACAAATAAATTTAAATTAAACTTTAAATAATATAAAACAAAATTATTAATATAATAATAAAATCAGGTGTAATATTAAATTGAAATTGAATAAGAATTAAAATTTACAAATAAATTTAAATTAAACTTTAAATAAAAATTACAAATACCTAAGTTAAAATTAAACTAAACTAGAAATAAAATACAGTTAAATGACAAACTAAACTTGTGCAGGCAGGTAGGTGAAGCTACGGATCAATCAGTATAACTTTTACTAAAATTGAGTCAGTGGGTCAAAGAAGATGAATTTGTATATATTATCATTTTTAGAGCAGATCTTGTTGTGTGTGCTCTGCAACCTATCCAAAGGAGTAGGTAGATCGCCCGAGATTGGTGCGAGAACTTCTATGGACGAATGTTCTGCCTGCCCGCCCTCGCTGACCTTAAGGTTACACTAGTCGATCATTCTTCCATACAAACGTAGTCTGGCGATTACTCCACTGTTTGACCATGTACGTTCTAAATAAAAAATGATATCAATTTGTCTCATCATTATCTAGCCCTGTATGGAAACAAAAAAGTAAAAAGAAATATATTTAAAAGTTATGAGCGTCAAAAGTTCCATATTTCAACCCTAATTTTAACGCATCTTTGGGGGAAATAAATACCATAAGAAAAAGGAAAATTGCAAAACGGCCTCCATACAGGGATAGATTAGTAATTCAACAATGTAAATAATGTTATTTTGAAAATAATTATACATTTAGTCGTTTTTTCATGATATCTATAGACTCCCAATCGTCTGTTTATAAAATTTCGCGCGCTCGTTTTTGTCCTAAATCAACAACCATTTCGATAGAAATTTGAAGAAGTGCCAATTCGTACGCGAACTAGCCTCTTACTACTCATCAAAGCACCTATCTCTTTCGCACGTTTTGTCAACTAAGATAGCATGCATTTTAACCTCGCGCACAGAATAGTTCGTGTCTTCGACTAGGGAACCTTAATGCCCCGAATTAGAACCGATTCATATTAAAAAATTAATGTTTACGTATCATTACGAAACCTTTAAGACAGGGGTCACCAAATGGTGGTCCGCGGTCCGGATCCCGACCACCGACCTATTTTGTGTGGATCATAAGTAAACAGTACAATATTCAATAATTTATCGTCACATCAAAATCATCATTCATGTTATATTTACATTTATCTAAGTTAATTATTAGTAAATGATAACAGCCACATCGGTCGATCTTCGAGGTTAGGCAATGCTAGACGAGGTCAGTCCGTGGATGGGTGACCATTTCAACATACCGAGTTTCATCCGTGCGTCGGAAAGCACGCTAAGCCGTTGGTCCCGGCTTTCAATAGAAGATCTTTGACAGTTGTTACGAGTAGTCAGAAGCTTGAGATCTGACACCAGTCAAGCCAAGGGGAACCGTGTTACTCAGTTACTGGGTTGTGGAGGTCAGATAGGCAGTCGCTCTATTTAAAACACTGGTACGCATCTGAATCCGGTTAGACTGGAAGCCGACCCCAACATAGTTGGGAAAAGGCTAATATTATTATAATTCATACAAACTTTATTTACAGCCGAATTCATAAAGTAGGCCAAAGTCCATATTCAAAAGCAGTCGATTCTGGATAATTTCAAGTCCATCTCTCTGGTCTTTAAACAACGTTGGAGTTCAACCATCTCTGGTAAGCGTTGATCCTGACGAACAAGTCAGGAGCTCCACGGGCGCAGGGGAAGCCACGATACCGAACTAGTAACTTTATTATAATTATTTCAATTTTACGAGACACTAAAAGCCCGCGGGTAGGCTTTAAACCTACCTTTAAACGAACCGTGACATAAATATATTTTTATAAAACGGACCCCAAATTAAAATAATTGGTGACCCCTGCTTAAGGCGTTTACGTCTATGTCTCGTCTGACTAAAGTTCTCATTTGTCTAGTCTGCTTATGATTACGAGTACCCTACTTCTTATATTAATAAAATTAATGTTTACGTATCATTACGACTTTATCTTGTCTGGCTATAGTTCTCATTTGTCAAGTTTTTGTGTGTGTATTCACATGTCTACGTTTAGTTATATTTAGCCTATGATAGCCGAATTAGAATCGTGTCATATTAAACGTTACAAATACCAACTAATATCTATGATTTCCTATCAATACGATATCTATAGGTATTTTTGTGTCTGTCTTGTTCTTTTTGTAATTTTCTTTCGTCTTGTTCAATACTGGCCTACAATGAACTAACTGAATTAAATCATTGTCTATATTTTCGTATCAATAGGAATACTTTATATGTTTACGTGTTTGTCGCGATGTTGGTTCTTATAATCTGTTTATGATTACCCAATTAGAATCTAGTCTTAAACGCTACAAATGGCGACTAATTTCTATGCTTTCGCATCATTTAGGTGTTTACGTCATCTGATTACTGTGTTTCGCATTTCTCTATTTCAATATTGACGTAATCTACCACGCTACAAAAGCCGAATAATGTATATGCTCGCGTATCAATGCGAAACGTTAAGTACACTTATCGTTACATAAAAATAGTGTCGTATCCTGACTATCCTGAGTGATCGAAAGTTGATCGAAAATCGAAGTGGATCGAAAATGGAACTATATCACGGCTAAAAAAATACATTTGTTAAGAAACTAGCAGCCCTTAATTAGTTTTTACTCAATTATATCAGACTTCATTTTATCGACCGCATTTATTTTATTGTTGAATCCATATTTAACAAAATAAAAGTGTATGTACTATGTGTATGAATATTGTTATATTTAAATATATTACGTTTATATTCATAAAACATTAATTTACACCAATTTGTAAAAATAAATTGAGGAGTCATGTCACACCGATTCGATGAATCACTTATGATTGAGCCTTACCTACAACACTATGCTCCGCGCTTGCAACATTTTAAAAAAATTTGCTCATTGGCAGCTGTCAGTTTAGTCGACGAAATTAAAAATCAGAGTACAGTGATCTGCCTTCTCCTTATTGTATCTCTCTTTAGTATAATCGTATACGTATCTATGTACCGTAACATATCCATTTTAAACGCAACAAAAGCCGACTTGAAATTTACACGCCAATGTCAAAAAACTCAATTAATACAAAATAAAGCTACGTCAATTTTTAGACAGTCCATATTATCATTAAGTGACACTACGTTTTCGTAATTCGATGGTACTATTTATGCCTGCATTTTTTTTGTGTTTTTCATTTAATATTATAGGCAATTGTCACAAAGTAACTCACTACACACAATCCAAACGATGATAAAAAAATCCATTTTTGGTCAATACTTAAAGTTTCGAAAATATTTATTTTTGAAAGTTATATTTTGTATTTTCGTAGAAAAAATTAAATATTGTTATCAAAAAGAGAAGAATATAAACGTGTGGGTAAGCTCCAATGAAATTGGGGAGAATAAATATATTTTGGTATAAAAGTACTGAGAACGGAGATCAAGTTATTTATAGGGAATTATATTCGTGTTTATGATCACATTGATCACATACAATTAGTATCACTTCTGCTCCTCGAGACGGAGGTTGTTTACAGAATTCTTATCAGCTATCAGTGACAAGGAGATAATATCAGGTACGTTTTAAGA
The DNA here is from genome assembly GCA_947562075.1 of Orthosia gracilis. Taxonomy (NCBI): domain Eukaryota; kingdom Metazoa; phylum Arthropoda; class Insecta; order Lepidoptera; family Noctuidae; genus Orthosia; species Orthosia gracilis. Next base: position 9,644,542 of record OX387268.1, read on the forward strand.
TCTATAATGACTTTCTGGGTGATAGGCGCTAAGCCATATGGCTTAGCGCCTATCACCCAGAAATGTATGTATTTAACCCCTATTTATCTACGTAAGTGTTATATCTAACCATTCAAGCTATTGAATTTACAATGGAAAAGATGAGCACTAAACGTTTAAGGAAGTAATAAAAAGTTGGCGCCAATTTTAATAAAACAAACACAGTCGCCTTCACTTTTCTTAATTCGCGTAGATTTTTTATCGTAAGTATATGTAGATAGTCCAAATCATAATTATTAAAACTGTGTTGAAGGCAAGGTAAACAAAACAAAGCTATCAATGATTTTAAAAAGACACAAAAATTAACCCTTATATTAAAACACACGCAGGCTCCAAAACATATACAACAACTACTAATTATATTATTTGTAAATATCTATTTTATAAGTATATTGAATACTCTTAAAATTATTCAGTGTAAAAGCTATTAATATTCTATCTATTAACTTCTTAATGTGTGTACTATTTTAGTTTTGAATTAAATGTGGATGGTGTCTCATGATGGTGTTTTAATGCTGCCCCCACCACGGCGCACCATAATGTTCCAATCTACTTGCATCCATTTTTTTTTATAATTACATATAATTACCTAAATAGGAATAAAAATACGTAGGTACACAAATATACACATAAATCTTATAAAAAATATAATACTTATTTTTTGATATTTACATAATTTCATTAACTACATCACAACTGTTAAAAAAGTGACGTATCATACGGTAAATCAATTTCCACCGTTCGCAAGGCTTTTGAGAAAATAAATAAATAAAATACTTACATAATAGAAGAAGTTACGGCACTTATATAATAATATGTTACGTAGATATTTATATACATATTTTTGTATGTTAAAGACACCAGCACTTTGCGCCCACAATTGTGATAATGCACCACTGGTAGGAAATCGTTGGGGTGCTTCCGAGTAAGCAGGTTCAGTAAGCCCCTTTGTGCGCAGTCGTGAGAATTATTTGGGACATGTATTGATTACTGAGAGTGCCCCAAGAATTCCCAAACTTCTGCAGCTCATCGAAAAAATAATGCCACCAGAAGAATTCACCTAGGAACCACTGAAAATATTTTATTTATTTGTTTAACTGCAGCTGCAAGACAGCTCTACTCACAGGTGCTCTAGGCAAGACCTGGAACTACTCTGATGGGCATTACTAGACCTAACTTATGACATTATAGATTTCGACTTAGGTTGGGCCAAATCTAAGTCGAAATCTATAATGTCAAACATTGACAAGTCAAAAATCTACAATAATGCAAGAATGATCATTATTCTTGAATAGATCAATTCTACAAGAGAGAAAGAGAGAGTTATCTGAGAGAAAGGGAGCGAGAAAGATAATTTTCTATCATGCGTGGAGCTAGGGGACATAGTTGTGATGTATTGATTAACTTGTAGCTCTACCGACGTTCACTGTTTTTTTTCGGCAGCTGGAAATCCTGGCACAGTGCGCAACTTTAGGTCACTACTGTCAAGGTTACTGGTGACCTAAATTTCAAGTCTTAACTTCGAATGTTTGTTTCGGTAGAGACCTGAGTAGGATGGGACGTTAAGTTACGAGTATTACCACTATACTCCATTTGTTTAGGTAGTTAACTAAAGGTAAACAATCTTGATATGTCTTTTTATATAAAATAAATCGTATAAAAGACCAACAAATTTTATTTAAATTTAGTTACTTACCTAACATCGGTTTAAGTAAATACCTAATTGTAAACATTTTTAGATTCAATTTTTAGACATTTTTTTAGATAAAAGACATGTTAAGATTGTTTACATTTAGTTAACTACCTAAACAAATGGAGTATAGTAGGTTTGATATAACAGTGATCTATGAGTCTGCTTGACTCGGGATCAAGAATAATCATAGATCCGTGTTATTCCGAAAAAGAAAAACATTTGAACAGTTATATAAACTGCTTAGTTTAATACTGCCATGTTCCAGAAGGCAATCCAAAACTAATTCATGTTACAAATACTTAATCAGAATACTGTAAAGTTTAACTAATGACATTTTACACCTTCAGACCATAGATCTATTGTGTTAATTTATTTTGTATAGACCATTATTCTGTATTGTAAATTACATAGTATCTGTAATTACTAGGTACACTTGGAGGGGAATGTATGGAATCTTCGGTTGCGCTGCACTGTGCAATGGTACTTACACTGATGGAACATCTGCGGGAACAACGTAATAATATAATTTTTCTCTTTATTTCCTTCGGGATGCATGGTAGTATTTGAAAAACTTGGTGACCAGGGTCACTGTTTACGTTTATATCCGTTTAAAAGTCTACTTGTAAAATTATATTGCCTTGAAATGTCGGCTCTAAACGAAGGAGAGAAAAGTAAGTTAAACGCCGACAAGGGCTTTTTATAAGTTAACGAGTGGAATGGAGCAATTAGTGGAACAACTTAGTGTCATACCCAGATATTGATTCGTTTACTTTGGCAATATAAATTTAAATTGGTTCTAAATAGTAATAAACATGGAAATTTTAAGTGAAAAAAATTGTAGTCTAAGAAAAGTCATTTGCTGTACTATGTCTGTTCCATCAACAATTTTTTGCACATAATTTCTTTATGATTTTTCACGCAGTACAGCTATTTATTTTTATTCTAGTGAAAAATTGTCTGTCAGATATTATATTTCATAGATTTTCCTGGGCTGTAAAATTTTATTAAAGGTTGAATTCTAGAAAAAAAAATTGCCATCTTATTATTTAGATTAATTGCTAGCCTAGTTCATAATGGACGCTAGAGGGAGCTGTTTCGTTCCTTAATCATTATGTCAACTCTTATAAGACCACAAATGTAATTAGAGGCGGAGGGTATTCGGTAGTAAATTGTTTGCCAGCTTAGCAATGTCGCTATGAAATCATGCGTAGGTAGATGTAATTAATTAACTACGCGCATTCATTGTTATGCACTGTCTAGGATCACATCTTCGATGCCTACCGTATGTAAATCATGATATTTTGTTTTTAACCGATTTCCCAAAAAGGAGGAGGTTTCTCAATTCGACCGTATATATATAGATTTTTTATGAATGTTCGCGGATAACTTCGTCGTTTATGAACCGATTTTAATTATTCTTTTTTGTTGGAAAGGAGATATACCAAGCTGGTACCATGATAAAGAAACGAGGATCTGATGATGGGATCCTAGAGAAATCGAGGAAACTACTCAAATATTTTAGGCATAGTGCAATCATTTGCACTCAGAAAGTATCATTTGGTGAAATGGAACTGATGAAAAAGACTATACGATTTACTCCGAAATAAAACAATGTATCCTAGTCGTCTTTGGGCTTATTGGAATCGTCGTGAGATGTTATTTAGCTATAAATGATTTTCATGTTAATTGTAGGTACCTACCAAAATTAAAAAGAGGAAAATAAAAAGCTTTTTAACCAAAAATCAAACTGACTTCCAAAACAAAACACTACAAAGCGAAAAATAATATGGCTTCCTCCGAAATCGGTCAACTGGGGATCTTCTAGCGTATGCCATTCACATCTGGAGTGATCGAGAGACACGGGGAAGCGCTAGCCGTCTCCCTCGAAATCTGGAAGGCTTTCGACAGGGTCTGGCAAGAAAGCTTCATTGGTAAGCTTCCTTCGTTCGGTCTGCCTAGTGGTCTGTGTGATTGGATAACGGACTTCCTGAGGGATCGAGTCATCCGAATGGCTATATGCCCATCTCACTTCTTAGCCTTGTCTCTAAGTTATAAGCCAGATCGACTACCGGTACATTCAGGTGTTGAAGTATTTGTACAAAAATTCCACCATGTCAGTCCGTCTTCAGGATTAGACCTCTAAACTAACCCTTCTCCAGCGTGGCGTGAGACAGGAAGACGGCATTCCTTCGAAACTATTCACTGCTGCGCTGGAGGATGTCTTCAAGGTTCTAGATTGGAGGGGGCTCGGCATCAATGTATATAGTGGATAAATCACTCACCTTCGTTTGCCGATGACATAGTGGTCATGGCTGAGACCATGGAGAGCCTCAGTACAATGCTCGATGACCTCAGTAGAGCTTTCGACAGAGTGGGCCTTAAAATGAACATGGACAAAACCAAAGTCATGGTTAGTGCCCATGTAACACCCACTCCTATCAAGGTCGGAGACTATAGACTCGAAGTTGTAGATGATTATGTCCATCTGGGACAAACGGTCCAGTTGGGTAGGTCTAAATTCGAGAAAGAGGTCAACCGACGAATCCGACTCGGCTGGGCGGCATTCGGGCAGTTGCGTGGTATCTTCTAGTCCAATTTACCGTAGTGTCTCAAAAGTCTATGACCAGTGTGTGTTGCCAGTGATCACCTTAGGGGACAGAGACGTGGTCGTTCACAATAGGCATTATCAGAAAGCTTAAAGTCACTCAAACGGCAATGGAGAGGGCTATGCTCGGCGTTTCCTTGCGTGCTCACGTCAGAAATGAGGACATCCGCAGGAGAACCAAAGTTACCGACATAGCCCGAAGAATTGCACAATTTAAATGGAAGTGGGCAGGGAATATTGCTCGCAGAACGGATGGCCGATGGGGTAGAAAACTTCTGGAATGGCGACGGCGAACCGGAAGACGATACGTTGGAAGGCGTCCCACTAGGTGGGCCGATGACCTTGTTAAGGTTGCGGGAAGGCGCTGGATGCGAGATGCACGGGATCGGTCAATGTGGTGACGGCTGGGGAAGGTCTAAGTCCAGCCGTGGACGTCTTTGGGTATGCAGAAGGAAATACGTGTCCGGCGCATGGGCTACTGGGTCCCAGGTTCGGTCTGTCCTGGAGGCCATAGTTGAACGCTTCAACCTGTCCTTGAATGCGTTGTCCGAATGGGGTGAAGCCAATCTGGTCAGTTTCAATGCTGCTAAGACCCAGGCGTATTTTTTTTTCGCTTATTTAACTAATTCCATACGGCTCCTATTTTCCGTGGTGTAACCGTGCTGTTAACGGATCATCTCGAAGTTCTTGTTATTACGTTGACATCGACCCTCAACTTCGGTCCATTCATTGTGGCGAAAGCTCAGTCAGCTGCAAAAATGTTGGGGATTCTTGCAAAGGTGAAACGGCACTTCACGCCTGAACAGCTACTCAACTTATATCAAGCGCAAGTTCGGTCATGCATGTAGTAATGCTCTCATCTCTGGGATGGATCTGCCAAACACCAGGTTGATGCACTTGAGTCGATTGACAGACGGGTCAAAAGGCTTATTGGCAACGATGCACTGGTCGAGTCAAAGCTCCAGAGCCTCGAACATCGACGCCGAGTTGCCAGCCTGTTGGTATTTTATCGGTTACATTTCGTGGAGTGTGTGTTAAAACGTCGCCTAGTCCTTTCCATCATCGGACTACAAGACGTCCGGTCATTCACCATCTGTACATGGTGGACATCCCTCCCAAACGCACAAAGCGTTTTGCTAATACTTTCATTGTGCGCACAGCTAAGGACTGGAACTCCCTTCCGGAGTTTTTGTTCCCTGCTAGCTACAACCTTGGGGTCTTTAAGTCAAGAGTGACAAGGTTTCTTTTAGGCAAAAGTGCTTCACCGATGATGTGGTCTACCACATCATCGCTTAACATCAGGCGAGATAGTGGTCAAACGCGAGACTATAGATTATATTAAATAAAGAATGTTTTCAGAAACCAAAGATAATTCAGCAATACAATTAATTTTCTTGTATTAAACGTAGGTTCACGATTGTAGAGTACAGTATAGTATTGACTAAAATAAAAGCCGTACCTTTCGATCTCTACAGCGGTACCGCTGAAGGCGGCAGTAGGGATCGAAAGGTATCCATCGATAATTTTAGGATCAATGTTCGAAAGAATACAACTCTGGAGTAGAGGTGCAGAAAAATGAATGCAGACTTAACAGACAAGCTCACATTTCTTAGTGGTTAGGTTAGGTAGAAGCTTTGTGATATTACCTCTTTTATAGATTTTTTTTTTTATATTCTTTGAGTTTTAAATATTTTATTTTTCTTCCTTGCACGTTGCATGAGTCTCTATCTGTTGTATGTAGATATATTTTGTAATATTTTAGTCTCGCTTGCTTATTAGTAGCCTAACATATATAGGGAATAAATAACCGCCCATCTGCGAAGGCCATAGAAATAGTCCCAGTAATTTGTCTGCGGGAGTCTTTCAACAACACCTCGAGGAAAGAAACTAAACGCAACGTCATAACGGTTTGTTTCTTAATTGCTCTATCGTGATTGGTGCATGTTACCAATGCACCGCCTCTTACAAGTGACGTCACACGTAATCCTTTGTTCATTCGACTACGCCGCGCGGGCTATCAGCGCTGGCGCCGCCGCGTTTTGCTTCTCCGGAACATTCTCGCAAGAAGGCGGAGCGTGCATAGCTCTTATGAAAAGGATCACGCAATCTGACTGCTCTTGTAGGAGGTGCCCAAGATCCGTAAGCGGAGTGTATAAGTAGTGGGTTGATGGCATTGTACCGCTGTAACTTATATTCACAACCTAATGGATTATAATTATTACTTATATGAATAATGAGTTGACTGCCTTCATCATAATTATAATTTCAGACGAAAGCCCGTCAGAGGCTGTGCTTGACTCGCCGGCGATTTTGCTCGACTCGTCGGACGGCGACCTTGACGCGCTGGACGAGTTTGACATGTCGGACGGCGAGCTTGACGCGCTAGACACCGAACTTGACGCGCTGAACGCCGAACTTGACGGGCCGGAGATCGAACTTGACGCACCGGAGTTCGAGATTGACCTGATGGCGTGTCAGCCACCGCCAGATCCACAGCTGCCGTGCGAGCTCCACCCAGGGCCGTGCAAGCGCCGACAGAGGCCGAGCCTGCGTCATCGGCTGCCGTGCGACCGTCGCATGGCCGCCCGGATCCGAGCTGCTCGGGCTCCTCGCAAATAATTCTAACTGATTCCCGCAGCCTACTCGATGTCACTTCAGAACCTTCCTGTCCCACCCAGCCCTATCAGCCAGTCTAGCTGCCTTAACAAGCTTAGAGGCAGCATTCATTAATCATCCTTTCTCTCTATTACCTGTCTCTCGTTATTGTCTACCGGTTATGTTTATACAATTCGAGAATCAGTTAAATCTCCAAAGTGTCCTGAAATAAAAAATTTGGCAAATAAATATCAACTTTCTTCTCTAACACCTGTTGTTCTTTGGCAATAAGTACCCATCGCGAGTCACATTTTCACCTCAAAATTGTCGGGAGCCGCACGGGGTGAAACACGAGGGGGAAGAAAACCGATCCAAATATTCGCCCTCGCAACCGCCTACTAAGATTTGACAACAAATTAAACACGGTTAAATACCGTAAGACACAGTATCGTGAACATTGGCGCAACACCCTACAGACACAGCAACAGAGGGAACTCGGGAACATATTGTATCGCGATTTTGTTTGTATGGCCAAACTTAATTTTTTCAGTGATACATTTTCCGCTGATTACTAATTGATTTATGGGTGTAAATAAAACGTTCCTAAATATTATTTTAACTTAGTAGTAAAATACATGTTATAATAATGGAAAGAGTGCTCTAAAAAATTAAAACTTTGTCACAAAAAATAAACCGACCACTAAAGCAAAAAATTTAAAAAATAACTTTCCTTTATGAAGTCGGTGTCTTTGATACCTCTTGTTTTATTATCGTTTTACAACACCGAATGTCGAAGTGAAAGTTATTTTTGCACTTTTTGTGTTTTGCTTTAGAAGTTGGTTTATTTATTGGAGAAAAGTTTTTATATATTTATTATTTTTTTAATTTTAGTACCCTATCACTTGATCATCATCATCTTTCTGCCCTTGTCCCATGTTACTTGGGGTCGACGCATCACGTTTTCTTCTTCCATACCATCCTGTCCCCCGTCACGCTATCACTGACTCCCTTTTCTTTCATATCACTCCTCACACAGTCCATCCATCTTTTCTTTGGCCGTCCCCTCCCTCTCCATCCATCCACACACACACACACACACATCAGATGACCATACCAGAACAAACGGTTTCCTTTCAACTTTTCTGCCACTGGCGCTACTTTCAAACTTCTTCTAATATACTCATTTCTTACTTTATCCATTCTCGTCACTCCGCATCCATCTTTTTCACAGCCCAACAGTCTGATCCATACAGTAAGACAGGTCTAATCACGAACTTGTAGATTTTCCCCTTTAACTTTAGGGGCATCCGTAGGTCGCAAGTTGTTCCAGTGACCTGTCGCTATTTCATCCATCCCGAGTTGATCCGGTGCGTTACGTCTCGGTCTACTTCGCCATCCCCTTGGACAAGCGACCCTAGGTACCGGAGTCGGAGCACATCGGTATTGGTGTTTCAGCGAGAGCTAGAGGCACAGAACTGGGGAGACCGCCAACCCTATCACTTGATCGTTAACAATTAAAATTTACAAGTAATACAAATTGATTCTATCGTGCATTCGGAAAAGTAGCTTGTTACGGAGAAGAACGCACAAGAAACTCTATACTTACTCATTAAAAAAATAAGTGTTTTACAATACTAAAGTACATACATTAGTAAATTCATATACATGAGAACGATGCACCTAGCACTACTATACTATATATAGGTATGAAGTATTACAAGCAAAAACAGGTAAATTCCTTCACTTGATAAATAGGAACACGCTTATCACATACTTACAAATATTGCAAACAAAGGTAAATTACCAAATTCAACAATAACGGAACGGTGTGCGAGTCAATTTTTTAAACAAAAAGGGTAGAAAAGTAATGCGTTACTATACTATATATACTGCTAAGGATTGTATGTTCCAATTATATTGAAAAGTTCAGCAGGAACCGATTTTGATGAAACTTGCAATGTGCCCTAAGTTGGGAGATACTTAATCCAATAAAAAAAGAATGATCATGATCCGATAAGTAGTTTCGGATAAATGAGTGGACAAACATACATACATACACATGAAATTTGGCACAAGTGTTTTAGAAAGCCATACAGAGTTACATATTATGTGAAAATTGTGCAATATAATATACATATGTTGTGTCGAATTGATTAACTACTTTTTTTGAAGTTGGTAAAAAATAATTACTGCTTGACATAATCTCCATTACCTAAACGACAGCAACTTATTAGCATATTCCGAATACAAATTCTCTGTAGAAAATGTTAATTTAGAATCCGCTGGTATGTTGGTAAGTAAATAGTCTAGAGGGGAATAATTTTTGAATAGTAAATATTGTCTATTGGAGTGATTTGAGAAATAAAAAACAAGTCACTACATTTTAATATTTATTGATGTCAAAGCCGATAAATTTGACTACAGGCAAATACATTCCGGCAACGCTATTTGTTGCACGGACAGAAACACATAAAAGAAAAATAACGTTGATCGATCCGGTGTAGGACATTGCATGATATGGTAAGTGGCCTGTACTTAATGCCAAGCCCCATTGTACATTTCCAAATGTTCCTGTAGCAACCCCCGAGCGAAGACTTCGATGGCTCCCAACGAATCGCGGATATGCTCTAGGATGTTGAACGACTTGCTATCACACGCCATTGTGAAGAGCTGTGGGCGGTGCCCCTCAACTTTTTACACCTGTAATAAACAAGAAGCTAAATGTTAATTAATCGTTCGCTGGGATCACTTGGGAAAAAGGATGGAATGTATTAACTTCACAGGAGACCCTACACAAGAAATCGGCACAAAGACAGATATAGATAGGTATGAAATGCTACGAGTTTCTCCTCTCCTCACAAGAAGCACTAATTCTAAGTTACATCATACCTGAATTTTCCGATTGAATAGGCAGTGCATAGTTATAAATCCTTTGTTTTAGAAAGCGGGCTTATTCGGGATTGGGGGCGCTCTGCGTTTTCGCAAAGATATTCTTAACAGCTTTAGAGTCATTTCTATTCACAACTTCGCTAACACTAGCCTATATTACCTAAATAAAGGGCACATTTTAATAACTGTTCTGCAATATCATAAGTCGCATACATTGAAATGCTGCATTCATGAAAATGCTGGTTAATGTAAACAAAAGTTCCAAGAGTTATTGCACAACAATGAATTTAGTTCTATTAAAGTTATGATTTACAGATGTCTACTTACAAAAATGTTTTCCTTGGGCAGCGCAGCAATCCGACGATAATCGTGACCTGACAACCTAATGGCGCCCAACACGGGTCTACCGATCGATGCACCCTGCAATTGTATCAAATATTGGCCATGCTGAATGGCGGAATGGCGTCCATACAATATGTCCGGACCTGTAGTAATAAAACTTTAAGCCTTAAAATACACATTGTAAACTTGAAACAATAATATAAATAAAAAATCTAAAGGCCAAAAAAAATCTGTCGTTTTAAAAGCCAACGACTTAAGATCACTAAAGACGATTATAATGTGTTTACCCGGGTTTAGATCGCGTTTACCTGACGGTTTGCCGGCATCATTTTTCGTAATGCTTTTCAGATTTCTATTTTATAAAGTTGTTTTCAACTATTGTAACAGTAATTTCGAACCATAGACAAACAAAGTTTTTTCCAAAAGACAACGTTTCACCTGTAAAAAATTAAACAAACATTATGCTAAAAAACGGTTCTAATATAATAGAATGGTCAATAATTGTATATTTTAGAATATATCTAGGAAAAATATTCTGACTAATACTCAGTCATTTACATGTAGGTCTCCTGATAATATTCTGGACTTCTGGTTTGTTGTCTTATTGAGTTGGTTCTCAATTGTAGTTATTTTTTTAATAAATGGGGTCAGATAAGATTTGTCATAAACAATTTAATAATTACAATAGTACTTTTTACTACTGTGATGTATATACTTATCAATGTTTCTAAAAGGAAACAATAAAATGATCGCAAAATCGATTGCACAAACGATATTCATATTTTTTTATACTGGCAACAAAATTGGCACTAATGTCATGTCAATGTCATCGTTGGCATTCGCTTCGTTTGGCTCTGATCTCGATTTCAAATATACCCAATAGACAATGGTAGAAAAAAATATAGGTGGTAATCACCTATATTTTTCTCTACCATTGTCCTGTCAGTAAATTTTAGTAGTATAATTATAAACAAAATACTCGTAACGCAATAATCGTAAGCCCAACTTTCTAGGAACTTTCGCCCGGATCTTTTGTATATTTTTATACTTTTTACTTATTTTTATATAGGTTAACTGTCCATACTAAGATAAGCCTCATTTTCACAGGATTAATCATGGGTTAACTATAATGATGCAATTATTAAGTACAAATATAGATGCAATCTCATAATTTATAGCAAATAGAAAATATGTGTGTATACGTATTTCGCACATATGTGCGAAGTGTACTATATTTATCATAAAATAAATATAGTACACTTCTTAATCCAATATATACGCCTGTGTCTATACCTTTAGTTTTTTTTTTTTTTTTAATGTTATGGCCTGGTTGCTAAGACCTTTAAGCCAACTATACCTTTAGGAAAAGTGAAGGGTGTTGCCATATCAACAGTAATAAGAGTTGATCTGTGCCATGATTTCTTTAAAGAAAGTATATAAAAAAAATAACGAAAGTATTTGCTACAGCTTCTTGTAGGATAGGTTTATTCTAGCAAAGCACTCATTTGATTTTTTGTTGCAAAGATCCAATATAAAACATGTGATTAATGGGTTTAAGTAAATATAGAAAATATATATTAATGGGTTTAATTAAATATAAATTGAACTCTATGAAGTAATTACTCCCTGACACGTACATCACCCCTACATAAAAATCTCTGACTGATTAACAACTGATTAGCAGATTTGCAATTCAAATTCTTTAAAGTAAATTTTAGTTTCCAATCTGTTAGTAAGTTGCTAATTATACTCCATTTAAATAATATTAGGAATTTCCGCAACTCTTTTTACAGTCCGTTCAACCGATTTTGAATTCTATCCCGTAAATTTAAGGATAGCATAAAAAGCATAAACCTGTTACCAAAACTAACTGTTGCCATTTGTCATATCATCAAAGCAATAGAAGTCAAAATCGATTGAAAGGGCTGTAAAATAGGATTATTTAAATATCTAATGTTATCTCAAATGGAGTATAGGTCAGATTTATTTTTATAAATAAAGTTGGGAGTAATTATTTGATAGAAAACATTATGATCTTTGGTGAGTTTTGAGAAATAAAAACAAGTAACTACATTTTCATTATTTATTATTGTCAAAGCCGATAAATTTGACTACAGGCAAATACACTCCGACAACGCTATTCGTTGCACCGACAGAAACACATAAAAAAAAACTAACGTAGACCGATCCGATTTGTAGGACATTGTGTGATATGGTTAATATCCTGTACTTAATACCACGCTCCATTGTACAGGCCCAGTTTGACCTGTTGGAAAAAACGTTCGAGTTCTTCGTAATTATCCCACGGGTCGCGAAAGCACACCAGGATGTTGGACGACTTGTCGAATGACGCCATCTTGAAGAGCTGCTGTGACATTTTAATTTGTTCCACCTGTAATTAAGCAGCAAGCTGTGAAAATAAATCGTTGGCTAGGGGAAAAGAATGGAATGTCTTGACTTCGCAAGAGACCCTACACTTTAAATTGGAACAAATGCAGATATATATAGGTATGAAAGGTATATGCTATGTCCTGTATTTTCCGATGGAATTGGCAGTGTATAGTTATTTAAAAGTCCTTTGTGATAGGGATCGGGTATACTCAGGGTAGGTCTCTGGGTTTTCACAAAAATAATATTAAAAGCTTTAAAGAGTCACTTCTAGTAACTACTTAGCTAACGCTAGCCTATACAGTACACCTAAACTATTCTGTAATATCACAAGTCGCATACATTGAAAGGAAAAGTCATGAAAATCAGGTAATTATGAAAACATTGAATTCGAAAAGTTGTTACACAACAATGAATCAAGTGCTATTAAAAACAGGATTTACAGAGTTCTACTTACAAAGAGATTTCCTTAATCAGCGCGGGTAGTCAATAGCAATCGCCATCTACGACCTAATGGCGCCCAAAATGGGACCACCGATCGATGCACTCATTAATGTATCAAATGTTGGCCAAACTGATTGATGATGGTACCCTATGACGATAGCGTCTGGATAATAGAACGATCAACACTAATAAAAATCGTAAATCTAAAAATAATATCTCTATCGTTTTAAAATCTAATGACTTACGATAACTAGAAGAGATTATAATTTGTTTATCCGGTATAGAGCGTGTCTGCGTGTTATGTAACGGGATAAGTTTTTAAATTTGCCCGCGTCACGCTTCCAGTCGACCCCGCCCTCTAGTACACCCATGCCGATTCACTACCAAAATAAGTACTTCTTTAATTTAACATAATACGTAATAATGAATGTTATTTAATCACACTTTTAATGCTTCTTAGATTTTATTTCGCTATTTCTATGTATAAAGTAGTTTTAAACTATTGTAACAGTAAGTTCAATCGATGGTCATATTTTATTTAGTTGGAACTTAAGATTACAACTTACTTATTAAAAGTTCTATAAATATCTTAGCGTGTTTTAAATAGTTCTGCCTCATTAGAATTATCAACTTTTGTGTATTTTAAAATATATGTAAAAATATGCTGACTAATATAGGAAACCTGATAATATTCTGGACTTCCGCTTTTTGCTAGTCCTTGGTTCTTAATTAATTTTGTTTATTAAGCATGGTCTACACACACTCTTATCTCAGTCAATTATCAAAAATACCTCATATAAACTATAAAAGGAGTAATTGAATGAGTTAATTATAATTACGCTGTTGAGGCAAGATTGGCTGGCCAATGTCATTATAATATTCAAATATAAAAAAGCCATGGGGTGTCTTGCACACTAAATTATGGGTTCCCGAAACGGTCGTTGGAACTAGTTTAGTAGCGACAAGGATCAAAATGAATAGAAAGATTAGAATAACCCAGAGTAAAAGGGAATAATAGTAAAAAAATACAGTCACATTTGAAACTAAATCAAAACAAATGAAACTTTTTACAAATCACATTCTATCAACGATGACATGCTGATAGCTATTGTCAACAGATACAAATTCCCAAAACTCCTTACAACCTTTTTATTTTATTTTTATCACTGTACCTATGTGTCGTTCGTTGACTTCTGTGTGCCCTGGCAGTTGAATGTGTCATGTTCTCTCTAATTTCTCTGTGATGATGGCACATGTGCTGAATCATTCGGTTCCCTTCATGATGGTTGAGCTAAGTGGTGCCGAACCATGCGTCATGTTCGTGAACGGGCACCATCAGTTGGGATTGGTCATAACTTAGCTGCCTCGGCCTGTTATTGCATTTTTTTGTTACTCTAGACGCTTTTTCATGCACGTCTTTTTGCATCGTTCTCACATATATGTATTTTTTTCAACAAGAATGATGTAACCAAAAACTTGTAATTGAGACTGATGGAAAATAGTAGTAGACGGAGTGTTCGTGGAGTTTCTTGCAAATTCTTCTCCATTGAGATCTACTGGCGCTTGCAAATTTGCAACTGGAGTCATATTTTAATTTTTTTTTGTTTGACAATTCAAAAGAACTTCTAAGGTTTATTTGAAATAAACTATTTTGATTTTGATTTCATACTTTTTAAACTACATAATTTATTCAGTAGTAGACATGCTTCGAACAAAATCTATCCAACACGTAATTATGACACGATATGTTGCGAAAATACCCCGATTCAAACAGTAAAACGTCCATAACTTGTGAACAGATTTTCATTAAACGTTAAAATAGCTGAGAAGACTCTCGATAAAGTCACCTTTCAAGCAAAAGAACCTAAATTAAAATCGGTTTCGGTATAGGAGCTACGATGCCACAGACAGATACAGGAATATACAATCACACAGGTACACACGTCAAACTGATAACACCCCTCTTTTTCCGTCGAGGGATAAAAATATGTTAGATTTATAAGGGTTATCGAAATTTCAAATGATCAGTCCACTTACATTTAGTCATCTCGACAATTGCTATCCTCTGAGACGATAGTGAACTGTAAGGTAATCCCATGGGTAAGGCCAAGAACTGTTTCGATTAAATTAATTTACCTTTTAATTCGAAGTGTCGTGGTGGCCCTGTGGTTAAAACCTCTCTTGTTTTCCTTGAGGTCCGGACAAGTATCTATGTGACTTTTTCGAATTCATATGTACTTTCTAAATTTATCTTGGACATCACATACAACGGTAATGGAAAACATCGAGAGAAAACCCGGATTTATAGTTAACTACCTTTTACCCGCGGCTTCGCTCGCAGTGAAGACATTAAAGTCTTTTTTTTTGTAATAAGTTTCCTATGTTACTTCTAATACCTCCAAGAATATATGTACAAAGTTTCATGATGATCGGTTCAGTAGTCTTTGCGTGAAAGCGTAACATTTACAGTATTAAGTATGATGTAAGTCTGAAATCGCCAAACCGCATTGAGCAAGCGTGGTGATCAATGTTCGTGCCTTCTCTGTTTGAGAAGAGGCCTTTGCTCTGTAGTGTGACAGTTACAGGCTGGTATTACTATTTATTTTGCATTATACCTTATAATTTATCCAAAATATTATTAGAATCTGCTTATCAGTTGCTAAAAATCTCTGAGTTTTTTATAAATTTGTGTGAATATGTGGCCCAATGTTTGTAAGATTGGACAGAAATTGTGACTTTGTTAATACAAAGTCACAATTTTTGTTCAAGATATCCAATATCTCTTCTCTTAGCTTCTCGGATCTCTTCTCTTAGCT
This sequence comes from Orthosia gracilis, assembly GCA_947562075.1. Taxonomy (NCBI): domain Eukaryota; kingdom Metazoa; phylum Arthropoda; class Insecta; order Lepidoptera; family Noctuidae; genus Orthosia; species Orthosia gracilis. The sequence continues at coordinate 9,660,353 of OX387268.1, forward strand.
CTTAGTGAGATGAGAGGAGAGATGGCCAGATGAGAGCTGTGTGATGTGAATGTTGTGTGTTTAACTTGAATAAATCTACTTTAACGTGAATGCAGAGATGTCAAACTCTGCTTTTGTGCTTAGGAAGAGTGTGTTAGTTCATACCAGAAATTAATCATGGGGATTGAAGAATTAGGTTTACTAATGATAAGCATAAAATGTATAGGTATAATTTACATTGGTATAACGAAATTCAGCATAAAGATTATTACGCATAATATTATTAGGCATAAATGTTTTACCATAATATTTATTGCCATAAATACTGTTGGCATAATAAAAATGAAGCATAATTTTATAAACGCATCATGACATTTACTATATAACTCATATATAAACAAACATGTTCGCGGCTCAAGGATAGCCCATGGGCCGCACCTTAACTTAATCCAATAGAGTAATTTCCACTTTATAATAAATAATGTAAGTAAATAACACCTAGTTTTTATGCAACTTCAAATCATGCCAAAACAAATAAGACCAAATGATCGTTATGCTAACCTTTGCATTATACTAAAGTATTATTAAGCCACAAACAATATTATGTCTTAATTTTTTATACCAAGAGCGAGATTCCCGAAGAATTAAAACAAACATTACAATTTTTAATACATGTATTCGAGAATCAAAATTCACAAAAGCATTTCTTCTAGAAGATCTTTCATTTAATAAATTAAGTATATAAAAAAATTACAAGAGCATTGAGAAGGTTCACGGAAGTTTGTTCAATGTCCTCGTTTTCTCTTGTATACTGAATTTCTGCAGACAACACTTATCTAGTATCGGAGCACCCTAGTGGTGCAACGATACTACGAAAACGCGCGTTCGCGGTGTTCCCTGATTGCGCTTAGTTAGCACGATCGGGTTCACGGTCCGCGAGGCCGAACTGTCCCATCATAACGCGGCGGGGGCCACGGAACCCAAGGCGACGCAGCTGGCGAGCGTCTTCGTAATTAAAGACCGACGCCCCGTCCAGCTTGGCCAGGAAGCGAAGAGCAGAGTCGAGATCGGAAGACATCTTCACAGCCGAGAGCACCCGCTTTATTTCAAAACTGGAATCAGTATTAAAAGAAATATTAATATCAAATAAGAATAAGCTTTGAAGACAGGGAAGTCAACGTAGTCAGTTATACTGTTTGAACGTCAGACGTGGTCCTGCCGCCTTCTAAGAATATTTGGGGATAGCTCACGAGGTTATTAATTAAAAACCCCCAAAAAATCCGATCGCTGAAATAGGTTACTAATCGTCTGTCAAATTTAGAACCTGGAAACAATACTTGAGCTACCGCGCTCCTAAATATAGAACTAAGATCGCACCTGATGGAATGTTCATATAACAATTATTTTGAGATTTAATAAACTAAGTATATCAAAATCTTCTAAAAGTTATTTTTATCTACCTCTGTGGATGAAACTAGCAATACAGACTCATACCCTCACATGATAGTCACGACAAAGGAAACCAATAAAATTTCATGAAAAACAATCGTATGACATCACTAAGACTCGGGGCAATGAATAAAAATAATCGTACTTACCGATAAGCCCCGCGGGTACAGCCTCCGCAATACACCAGCCCGCACGGAGATCGACGTTGGAGTGCCGCCCTCGCACTATCGACCACATATTGTTGCACCCCGATTTGCGCAATGCAGATTTTGTTGGGATATCTAGTCTAGAAATAAGATCGTTTAACAATCGACTAAAGTTGTCAAATCTCCGCTTAAAAATTATTGTATTTTTTTAAGCTTTTAATTAATTAAGTTTATTTAAGAAGAGACGTATTATTTCAAATCAACTAAGCGACTATTATAACTTAAACTTTTTTATTCAATAAGATATTTATTTCTGTTAGTTTGATACGGTTGGATTAAAAGTTTTAAATAAATGCCAGTAGATGTTATATTTCGATTTGAACTCGTAGAACATTAAAAAATAAATGATTTCAGCAGACATGCGGTTGTTGCAGTCTATTTGTTAACATTTGGGTGTTGGGGTGCATTTGGATACACTAAGAGGGCCTATGTCTAGTGTATTCCAACGCACCTGAGAAGTAGAAATAAAAGGCGGCGTCCAAATCAAAAAGGGTCCCTTTTTAAATTTTTATTATTAATATTTATTTAGACGCAGTTACTGGAAGCTTAAAAGGTTACGTTTAAAGTAGCGATTAAAGAACTTGCAAACATTTTAATGATCCGTCTCGACCCTTGGTGATTTTAGTCGATTTATTCAATCAAAAATTATAAAAAGGTAAAATTATTTATTTTATTTCGTTTATTTGTCAGTAAAACGTAATCTCAGGAAGTGGCGATGCGACACGAAAATTATTTCACCGATTTCTATCGGTGAAATAATTTCCGAGTAGCTTTCTTGCTACACTATCGCTGAGTGTCATACTCCTAGGCAACTTTTTATCGCTAATAAAATTAATTCGGAAAAAAAGATAAGTAACTAAAAAATTTAAAAAAAGTTATAACACTTACATGTTTAAAAGTAATTCGTTAAAAAAGATAACTTAAAAAAAATGTACAAGTCAAAAATCATTCTGCATTCAGCAGTCGGACGATACATACTTACGTTTTGGTCAGTCGGCTCGCGATTATGTACCCTTCGACTGCCCAGCGTGATTTTCCTCTTGTTTAGTATATTAATTCTAAACTAGCCGTCTGTTCATTGCCGGTCCCCTTAAAGCAATAGAAGCTTTGTATAAATTATCTCATAAAGTTCGACGGTTGAAAAACTTATAAACAACGCCGTAGCAACTCTACGGCGTAACACTGCTACGGCGTAGCATCTCATTTCGATGTTAAGTGCTCACTAACAATGAACAAACTTTCGTATAATAATGATGCCCCTTTCTTTTCAGTGTTCCTGATCAAATCTAAGTTAAAGTTAGCAAAAAGACTATTTAGGTTCTCAAAATCATAAAGGTAAAATTGTTTCATTGTTAGAAAGTGGCGAACCATGGATACCGTAATAGCGAGAAAATGTCAGGCTTGCCTTATGTTGAACATTTTTTTATGTGGCAGTGGACAGGGCACGTATACAACCTACGATTACGAATACTACGCACTGTAGCAGCTTTATGTCGTAACAGTTAACAACGGCGTAGCAGTTCTACATCGAAGCATTTCTACGGCGTAGCAACGCTGTGTCGTAGCACCTTATGTCGACATTATTATGTAGGCACTAATTAACATGATCCATCCAAACTCCTAGCAATGGCTGCACTGACGCTTGGTGAATTGCATGACTAATAATTAACACTGATTCAAGCTACACAAACTAAATAAAACCTTGCTATTCTGCTTGAACTTCTCTTTGTCCTTTGCGAGGCAGAACAGGTCAGCAGTACTCGTAATTTCATTTATAAAAACCGTAACCTCTCCTAAAATCAAAAGGGTCAGTTAAACGAATCTATACTTATATTATAAAGCTGAAGAGTTTGGTTGTTTGTTTGTTTGAACGCGCTAATCTCAGGAACTACTGGTTGGAATTGAAAATTCTTTTTGTGTTGGATTTTCCATTTATCGGGGAAGGTTATAGGCTATATAACATCACGCTACGACCAAAAGGAGCGGAGCATAAATGAAAAATGTTGCAAAAACGGGAAAAAATATTCCTTTTTGAGAGCTTCCGTTGCGTGCGCTGCGTAGTGTAGGTAGGGTATGGCAGGTGATTTGTGTCGCCCAATATCTACTACTATTCATTTATTTTGGATTACATCCGTGATATAATTATGTTGTCGCCACCTTGACGACGGTTGTCGTCGGTGGACATGGATCATATCTTATTATTTCACGGTCTGTGCCTAACTGCTCAGTGATGTAGGTGCAAAGTGTTAGTAATAATATTCAGTTCCACTTCACAACATTTATTATCACTTCACAGACATTTAAACATTAAGACACAATACATACAGACATTACTGAGATTCAGCCATTTTTTTTTTCATTGTTATGTATCCAGTTATTTAATTTTGTTGTCATGCCAGAATGTATAAATAAATCGTTATTTTGCCAATAAGTATTACATTATGAATTAATTAACATCGTATATAATTTTGTAATTTCCGATTCTGTTTTTAATACTGTTTTAAAAAATATAAAAGCTTCTAATTTCTATCTGAACTCAGAAGAATAGCCGTCCCAGGAAGATGACAAAGAGTATTGTAGAGATGAGTACCGAGCAGTAAAGAACGGCAGGCAAACAGATTTCAGATAGGGTCCAGGTGGAGAATATGCTGCGTAGAAGAGAAAGCCCTCGCGGCTCTCGACGCAGTCGCGCCTGGCGCGGGTCGTAGCCCTCCCCAATCTGGAGCCGGACCAGATAGTACGGCTCTCGTGGAGGATCTAAGACGATCGGCTCGAATTCATTTGCCCTGAAGCGGTTCAAACGAGACAACGATTCCCCGTCTGAAGTCATCTTGAGAACTGTAACACAAAAGATAAATATTAAAGAACCATTCGCTAATTTACTGGAAAGGGGGCACACATGGAGATAGTATACAATAATAAACTACGTCACTGAAGAAACCTGTTGAAAACTGTTTGTTTTGTTTAGGTTATGACGTTAGACTGACATTAGTAACGTGTTTTCCTAAGTTTTTGAGGGAAAACATGGAAAGAATTTCTTATGATTATGTAATATAATTATAGCTAGCCGTAGGCGTATTCAGCCTACAGTTAATTACTACCTAAACCTCCCAAATCATCTACTTAATGCGTAAATAAAGTTTCAATGTGCAGCAAAATTTTAAAATCGTATAAAATTCAACTTACCAGGTAAATTATTTAGCAATCACGGAGACCTATAAATCAGGCCATCCGTGTCCGTGAGGTGATTCATGGAAGTCCTGGATGTATTGATTGACAAGTCCTCTAACCTGTTGCATTTTCAGCTATGTCAACACTGACTGGCATACTCGATTAAAATAAACTAAATTGTAGTAAAATATGCTTTTGGTTAACTGATTTAAGTGGATTTAATGCATATATTATATTCTTGATACACAAATGTCCGTCCAAAAAACTAAGAAATCGACTAAAGCTCTGCTAGAATAGATCGTTTTAAAGACTGAAGAGGTGATCTCATCATCATCCATCACGAGAAGCGGTTGTGGCCGCATATTCGCGAGATATTCTTAAAAGGCATTGCAATAGCTTTTGTTAAAGGCCCAGATTGCAGAAAGCTTGCGCCGGTAGGTGCTAGGCTTCTACGGGTGCAAAATTGATGCAAATGGGTCACAGTTTAACGTCCTATGGGGAATAACAATCGTAAATACAGCACTTATATTACTAATACCTTTGAGGCTAGATGATTTTAATATGGTATTTATTATAATATTTATTAGTCTATTGTTTAAGAAAATATTTATGTATTTTATTAGTTAGATAGTTTAATAATATCAGATTTTAATAATTGTTCTTTTTTGTTTTTTATTTTGTACTCCTACCACTGTTGTGTCCTTTTTAACCCAAAGGTTGGCTGGTAGAGAATGCCTTGCTGCATTAGGTCCGCCTATGTATCACCATTGTACATGAAGTTTAAATAAATAATTTTGCAAAGACATGTGTTCGGGTTGATCATTCAATTATTTTTATTTACAAGCTTTTATTAATTTGCAGTGTATATATGCAGTGTATGTTCGGGTCAAATCTTGCAACTGTATTTTAAAGCAGTTATCTTCCACCGTTAAGATGAAATTATGCATATACGTTTAGTTTGGATGACAATGCATGGTTAGCTAAGTGACGTCATTCTAAATCCAATATGGCGGACGGCCCAAGATGGAGGACTAGTTATTTTTTGTGCACTGCCATGATATGGGTATGAAATGAAAGGGTTTGCTGAGAAGAATACGAAAAAAGCTTGTTTTAAAAAAATAATTTTATAATAAAATTAAAACATGCTGGAATTCATAGTTGTCGCGATGGTTAAAAGTTATCTAAGTAACCGTTCTCAGCTTGTTACTGTAGTGGGCTGTGAATCTGTACCATTTACTAAAAGTTCAGGTATCCCACAAGGGACTAAATTGGGCCCTCTACTCTTTTTATATTCATTAATGACCTGCTGGATATAAGCTGTGATTGCTTGGCCTATGCGGCAGATTTAAAAAAAAGGAAAATATCAGATTTAAACGATTGCATGAAATTAATCAGATTCAGACTAATCTTAATGTTCTTCAGCAACGGTGTTTTGATAATATGGTTTCGCTTAATGTTAAAAAATGGCAATACATTTACGAATAAAATAAACTATATTAATTGAATTTAAATGAAAGATTGAGGAATGATGTAATAAGACAACGTTGTGATTTAAAAGAAGATGTAGTGACTAAAATCGAAAAGAGTATGCTAAGATGGTTTGGCCATGTTGAGAGGATAAATGAAAGGCGACTTACGAAAGTTATAGAACCAAGGCAGATGTGAATGGAAACGCCGGGAGGGGACGCCCTAGAAAGACATACATAGACCTTATTGGTGAGGTTCGTAGGTGAAGGATCGTCTGTGATGGTGGAAGGTGATATTCTGTAGTGTCTGCCTACCTCCATGAAAGATGGAATCTATCTTGGCAGAGTTACTGTCATTCAAGTTGAATGAGGAGTCCTTTTTTATGTATCTCTATCTTTTTGCGATCATTTTGATAGTATCTAATACCTGTAATCGAGGAATTCTTGTATATATATAAACATAATCTCAATCTCGGATACGGCTTCAACGATATTCATAAAATTTTGTATGCAGGACCTTTCGAGGGTGAGAAATCGATCTAGCTAGGTTTAATTTTTAGAAAACATCGTTTTCTCTATATTCACCGGCGCAGAGCTCGGTCGCCCAGGTACTGGTTTCTAAAGCTAAACAAAATGCTTGGTTTTATCATTCGTATGTCCAAGCCGTATCGTAATCACAGCAGCTTTATTCTGCTTTATAATGCATTGGTTAGGATCTCCCTTGAGTATTGTTCCACTATATTGTCTCCCTATTATTATTTTTTTTTTTTTTTTTTTATTGATTATAGGCTTGCGCTTGACCACTATCTCACCTGATGGTAAGCGATGATGTGGTCGACGATGAAGCACGCTTGCCTAGAAGAAACCTATTCACTCTTGACTTGAAGACTCCCAGGTTGTAGCTATCAGGAAATACAGACTCCAGCAGGGAATTCCACTCCTTTGCTGTACGCATAATGAAAGTATTCCCAAAACGTTTGGTGCGTATGGGTGGGATGTCCACCATGTACCGATGACGCATCGCCGTACGTCTCGTAGTCCTATGATGGAACGGGCTAGGAGGAATTAGTTCATGCAATTCCACCGCACACTCCCCGAAATGTAACCGATAAAAAACCGACAGGCTGGCAACTCGGCGCCGATGTTCGAGGTTCTGGAGCCTAGATTCGACCAGTACTTCATTGCCGATGAGCCTCTTGGCCCGTCTTTCGATCGACTCAAGTGCATCCAGCTGGTACCTGGCAGATCCGTCCCAGAGATGAGAGCAGTACTCGTATTAGTCAACTTATGTAGATAGTGTGGAATCCGTTCCTGTTTTGTTCGGTATTTGTGCATGAAAGATTGCACCCAAAAAGCTATTCCGGAATACAATGACAGAATGATTCATTTTAAATTGATAAGTTTAAAAGAAAGGTGAAACAATTCAAACTTACAAATTCTTAAAAAAAAATATAAATGGCTACGTCGATGTTTACCTTTGATGTTTTTCAATTAAGTTCAGAACATACATACACAAAGTACGTAAGTGGCTGCGCTGTTTTGTGCTTTTAAGTACCAAACTTAACTCAAATATTGTGATATTCTTTTTACCCAGTAGGGTAAAAAGAATTATCCATTATTATCATTATTTTATTATTATATTTTTTTATTTTTATCATTATCCTCCCGCAGTAGCGGGAGGATAATGTTTTCGAGCGTATGTATGTAAGTATGTATGTATGTCAGTATGTCCATTTCTGTAGCACTTGCTCTAGAGCTCAAACCGCTCGACGGATTATGACATTTGAGGTATCGTTGGATTCGTCTCAATTGTGGGAGTGACATTGGCTATATAATTTTTAAACATGGCGCCCCATCCCCTAAAAAGGATGGTGATACAATTATGTTTTTCACTGTCGTAACAATATGAGTATCAAATAAAAGCTACTAAATAGACTATTACAAAAATATATATCCTAACACTTTTATTTATGTTACTTTTTTGGTACAAATTAAAGATAAGCATAACTTTGATAGCAAAATATGTTTATCTTTTACCACATAACTTAATTGGAGAACTCATTCATTAATAAAACTAAAAAGTCTGAAATAAAACAAATTATAAAAAAAAAACAAAACACCCGACTGCTATATGTGATAATAATTTGTTGTTTGTTGTAGTCTGAAGTTTTTAATTTATATATAATACAATAGCATACACACCTGTTATCTGTATAATTGCTATGTAACTCGGGAATTTAAATTATTCTTTTTTAATGTTTTTAGCAGTTGTACTGTGGATGTGCAGAATAAACAAAGTTTGATACTTTAACGTATCATTTTACGATAGAGCGAAAATAAAAATATTCCAAAAACACATTCATTGTATGAGGACCCCATTAAGTTTTAACAGATATGTTATATTTGGAGAAAATTTCAATTCTCTACTTTTTACAGTTCCAAAGTTGCACTGTGTCAGACAAAGGGACGGATGAACGGACGGACAGCGGAGCCTTAGTAATAGGATTTCGGTCAACACCGACAGTTTCGGAACCCTAAAAAGTACACTCACATTAAATTCAATCAAAGATGCATTACATATCTATGTTGAGACTACTTCTGTAGAAGTCTTCATTAGTCAAACTTGGAACTAGCTGGATCTAGCTTAGTCTATAAATAATATTTATGTTGCAGTAGTGTTTGTTACTCTTCTAAGAATTTTAAATATTGAAGCAGGAGTCTACGACGACAGCGCTTGTCTATACATTTCTGATACATATTAATATTATTCTTTAAACGAAAAAATAAAGAGGCCCAACATATGAGGATGTACAGGCGACCACCCCGGCAGGTCTTTTCTATTATATATTTTTACGAGCTTTCCGCCCGCAGCTTCGCCTGCGTGGACCACACGATTTTGGTTGTTAAGTTATTTGCATCCCGCCAGAGGGATATTGCAAATTATTTTCCAAACATAGCTTTCCACCTGTGTCTTTGTTTGCGTAGACTACAAAATTTGCTCAACTTTATTATTTTATCGAATTATAAAAATGACATGTAAATTGATATAAAATGAGCATATACTGAACAGCCGTCGTGTTCTTGTAGCTAGAGCGTTGGACTTTCATTCTGGAGGTCTCGTGGGATCGATTTCCACGGGAAGGTACAAATGACGAACGACCACTTTTCTTTAATTTTCTGAATCCTACTACCGACACGGTAGGAAAATAAAGGAGGATTAATTTTCGGAGCTTTGCCTGGCTCTTTAAATATTTTGCTGAGACCATTTTAAAAACAAGGGTATGTATTACTCGTATTTTTATGTACAAAAAAATAACCGTAATAAATTTTGGATACTATCCCTAACTTTAAACATTGCAATTAATTTGGGTAAAGGTAATCATATTTTTACGGACGTTTTTCTGAAAAGTCAAAGACTATGTGGTATAAATGAATACGTAACATTTTACATTAAACAAGACAAACATCAAAGAAAACCGCTACAAAATAAGAAATAACATAGTACACGTTAATGAACTATTACTAACCCAGACTTTAATATATTTTGTAACATTTACCAGTTCGAGCTCTCCACTCAAGAACACGTTTATCCCTACGGGTTCTTTTGTTACCATTTTAACCTATTACAAATACGGTGTTACCTACGCCGTTGCTGTTAGTTTGTACACATATTCTGCGCTATACTAATCATTTTTAACCTCAAGTGTAGATGGGTAGGACATCTGGGTAGATAAAAATAAGGCCCCCCAATAAAGCATGGGATTGACATTTCGCATGAGCAAGATGAGACACTTATCCCATACAAAATATATGCAGTTTGTAAAACAGTTTGTGCAGTTTGAGTTTGGAGGTCGGTTTAAATATCCACAAATCACACATACGTGACATAAGTATCTCGAAGGGTAGGGCAGAGTGAAAACATCCGCTGATAAATAAAATGCAAAACACAGAAAGATTTACGACATTTATTTAAAACCTCCAGTATTCTAATCTACTATTTAAAAATGAAATTTATAATGACACTGAGAAAAAATAGGCACCGATTCACAAGCGCAGAGCCGTCATTAAAATTATTTTAGTTCAATTTAACAGTAAGTAAATTGTGCTACCACGATACAAATAGATCGCTTTTAGAAAAAAAATAACATAGCAGTTGAAGCAGTAAAAACACTCTAAATAATAAAAAAAAAGCAGATTCGATGTATTTTTGAATTTGTACAATAGTCTTGCCAAAACAAAACAAAACTTTTTTAGGCTTTACTTTTTGTAATCTGTTCCTGATACAGATCATGAATATAAACAATTTAATTAACCTGTTAGCAAAAACACAATCGCTTCAACCAAAATATGATTAGTACTGGATGTTTAAGTGTACTTAGAAATTACGTAGGATGAAATTAATAGCTTCTATAATGAGATATAGGTAAGAATACGTTCTAATATCAAGAAGTCTGGAAGTGTAACTGTTATACGTCCGGACTTGGAAGCCGGTATCATTTCCAGATTCCGGCTCGTCGTCACTCTCTTCATCATCAGTGTCCTCATCCAGGTCAATGTAATACTCTGCTTCCCATGTTCTGTAGCAGTGAAGTCGGCAGGTCGTAAGAGGATCGATAGTCATCTTGGCAACCTGTAAAGAGTAACTCGGTTTATGTTAGAAAATCATTCGCTGCAATGCTTGGCTGGCAGCGGTCTTAGCATCATATGAGTAGTACACAAAAAATCTCTTCGCCAGGGGCATACTAAGGCTGCCTAGTTCTTAAATACGTCAAATTACAGCTAGTCTACAATGTTAGCAAATTTATATCCTGGGGCACAGGCATGAGAGAGGGACAAATTATGTACAGTACCTGGGCGACCGAGCTCTACTCGGGTGAAAATAGAGAAAACGACGTTTTCTATAAATGAAACCTAGCTAGGTCGATTTATTGCCCCCGTAACTGCATACTAAATTTCATGAAAATCGTTAGAGCCATTGCCGAGATTCAGGTTATTTATATATATGTATAAAAGAATTGCTTGTTTAAAGGTTTGATTCTAGAACTACAGTTTCGTTACGATGTCTGCCTTCCTTCACCGTTTTGAGAGCAGTTGTGTTTAAATAAATTGAACAAAGGAAAACCTTAATTTCAAAATCTTTATTATTATTTTGATTGAGTTGTTGACAATTTGTTGAGAATATTATATTAATTTTATTGGTATTGAGCAATGTTATTGTAGCTTTAAGTATGATTATGTTTTAATTTAATGAATATAACTTTAACCATATAGATTTGGTTTGAAAATGATTTAATTATTATTGTCTAAAGCGCCTATCTGGGTTCAAGCCCGTGACCTACAAATGGACTAGTGAGGCTGACAACGGCACAATCTCCTATTAACTATAAAACACTGCTCCATAACATTAATATAAATAAAAAACCGTCACTAACTCAGAGACTGACTCAGGCTGTTAAGATTGTTATTAGTGAGAGAGAGAGCATAAGAGAGTGCCTTACTTACCAAGAAATATCCTTTGGATACCACAGCAATTAATTTATTCCTAAACAGAATCTTAGCAGATGATGCTATTGAGATAGATACCTGCCTCAATTTCATTGATCCATGCTTCATCTCGCCTGTTGCATTTTTTAACATATGACAACACATGAATAATATTAAACTTGTATAATTTAAAGTGCTGAAAAAATGTTTACAGGGCCTTTAGGGCATTCAATACATAGGCATCTCATTTATAAGAACAATAATAATTCTTATAAATGAGAAGCCTAGGTCATTGCAAAAATTAAGTAATCGACTAAAACAATCAAGGTCTGTTGCTTAGTTGCTTATTGTTTTGAAGTTTTTAGTTTCAAACAATCTTGTCTCGACCAAAAGAAGAACTTACCTGTAGATTACTGACTATATAGATTTTCCTGTGAATATTTATCCCGTATCATTTCACTTTTGGTAAAAATAGTCAGTGTTGCACAAGCGATCTTCCTGATGAGGAGACGCAACTACACGACAACGGTCGGATATCGTATACACGTATTTGTTTAAGAAAATGTTTGAAAAACTGTAATAGCTTCTTGATGCAGAAACATGGTGCGACGATATCATTCAAAAATCGCCTCTATATGATATGTTATTACAAATGTTTATACATTTTCATGACAAGCGATATCACTGCAAATGGACGGAGCCGCGCAACCGCTCGATTCTGATGCAACTTGTTAGCGACTCCCTATTCTGTAAACCGACGAGCGATTTCAGTTGTTCAACTATCTCTGTAACATCAGCGACATCCTTTTACGTATCAATGAAAACTATAATTAAATTAATATCTGTTGTGTATTTAGCTTGTATTGTAAGAGAGAGATTATATTAGAAGAAAATATATGCACAAACGATGCCAGGATAGTATGATGGGACATCCAGGGCGATAAATTTGGTGTAGGAAAACCGACGAGACCTGTACAGTTGGAGAAAATGTGGAAAGGGGAAGAGAAGAGGACTATAATAAGGATTACTAAGAACATGATTTGATATCTAATCAATTGTCAGTACACGAATTGAGTAGAGGTCGACGTTGATATTTGTGCTCACCAATTTGAATGTTCGCTAAACATAACCCCTCTACGTTTGAAATGTTGCTAAGAGATGCTAGAGTTATTGCTTGTTTGTAGGGCTTGCCTTTTAGATTCACGGTTTGAGCAAGATTCTTATTGATAAAGCCAAGAGAGCTTCCGGTATCGAGTAGAGCATCCATACGTAAGTTATTTAATGTGATTTTGATATTCGCTTTTTGCAGGCTTGTTAGAGCAGCAGCAAAAATTGTCGACGGGTGAGGGCCAGGGGCTTCAGATTGAAAGTTATCGTCGTTCGTACTAATAGCGTTTGCGTCGCGTTCTTTTTGTCCGATGCTAGCAGCGTTTCTAGCAGGACATTTGAGTCTTCGGTAGATATTAGCGCCGCAGAAAAAGCATCGACAGCTACGAGTATTTTGTATAGGGCGGCCGGTAGCTGCCATTGCTCCGCTGCGGTGCCGCATTGACGTTTCTTGAGTTTCAGGGACTGCATTGACAGGAGCCAACGACGTAGAAGGACAAGGCGCTGTTAATAGTTGCATGGTATTTTACTAACACTAACTACTACTATACAGCCAATTCCGAGGTTTCACCGAGAGTCATAGTGGCTTTCTCTAAAGGGCTTTGTTTAATTTTTTTGATACGATATTCCAGCAATACATATAACGTGCACTGTTTCATTCTGGTGCCTATCGGCAGTTACATCCTTAAAGAGGCAGTCAAGAGTGATTATATTAAGAGCTCTCGAGTATTCCACCAACGATTCGCCAGACTGTTGTTTTCTGGTATTCAAGCGGTCCCTCGGCAATCATCGCATTTCCGAATACAAACGAATGCTAATTTCCATGTACATCAATTATTACATTTATCGTGTATAATAATTTGAATTCAGAACTAAGTGCTTTATTGTTGTTTTGTTTTGATTTCCGTGTGAAATATATAGAGCTGCAAAAATAGCAGCTTTAGCTGTCCTCCCATCTATACATATAAATAAAATTGGAGTGTCTGTTTGTGATATTGAAATAACCGTTTTTTACTACATGTATATGAATATATATACGGTACATACACCAAAATGTCATTTTTTTTTTATTTTTGTCTGTCTGTCTGTTTGTTCCGGCTAATCTCTGAAATGGTTGGACCGATTTTGACGGGACTTTTATTGGCAGGTAGCTGATGTAATAAGGAGTAACTTAGGCTACGTTTATTTTAGAAAATAAATTTGTTAGGCGGAACGAAGTTCTACGGGTCAGCTAGTTTTTTAAATAAATTACATTATGTTAAAAGAATATGAACAACTCTATATATTTCCAAGTTGATTGAGAGCGTCCGATCAGCACCAAGTGCAAAAGGCAACTGATAGAAATCCGACGACTGACGAAACTGGACGAAACACGAAGTTTGCCGAGGGACATTAAGAAAATGTTTGTACTGTTAATGCGTCATCGAACGTATCGCAGGCGGTGGTATAGTTAAATATCGATGGCACTATACGGTTGATAAGAAGTTTATACCTGAGTGCATCGTCTGCCGAGGCAGCTTCTAAAGCGATAAAGTTCTCTAACGAATATTTCCAGTGAGCCCGCGGTCCGAGAGGTCCGAGCCAGCCATGGAAGATTTCTATTTCAAAACTTTTCGGCCGTAGGTACCGTGACATCGACGAATTTTTTTCTTTTTAGGTATCAGGCATATTAGACACGCAGAAACATAAAATTAATTTTGAATAAATTGATACCTATATGCTAAAGACAGAACCAAATGGAATATTGACTTTATTCAACATTAAAATACAGCATGAGACAATAACAGACAGTGACAAACATAGAATATGATAATTTCTCATAAAATCTTTTAAGTGAGCAAGGAGTTTTAATCATACATGATAGACATAGTTAAAGCGGCCGAGATATTATGGCATTTACCGATACTTTATGGAATTACACAGATACATTAATTTTATAATTAGATAAGACTAGGTTAAGGTTTTACAATCATCAATGTTATGATGTTATGGCAAGTGCCGAGATGCCGAGATGTTGTGGCATCAGATGACATAGGTTTATTATAATTAGGTGTAATAAGCTATGATTAAGATTATTTAAATAGGGGCCGAGATTTTATGGCATTTACCGAGATGTTATGGCATTACACAGACACATTAATATTATATTTAGATAAGACTAGGTTAAGGTTTTACAACCATCATTGTTATGATGTTATGGCAAGTGCCGAGATGCCGAGATGTTGTGGCATCAGATGACATAGGTTTATTATAATTAGGTATAATAAGCTAAGATTAAGATTATTTAAATAGGGGCCGAGATTTTATGGCATTTACCGAGACGTTATGACATTGCACAGACACATTAATATTATATTTAGATGAGACTGGGTTAAGGTTTTACAACCATCATTGTTATGATGTTATGGCAAGTGCCGAGATGCCGAGATGTTGTGGCATCAGATGACATAGGTTAATTAATAATTAAGTATAATAAGCTAAGATTAAGATTATTTTAATATTTAAATAGGGGCCGAGATTTTATGGCATTTACCGAGACGTTATGGCATTACACAGACACATTAAAATTATATTTAGATAAGGACTAGGTTAAAGTTTTACAACCATCATTGTTATGATGTTATGGCAAGTGCCGAGATGCCGAGATGTTGTGGCATCAGATGAAATAGGTTTATTAATAATTAGGTATAATAAGCTAAGATTAAGATTATTTATATATTTAAATAGGGGCCGAGATTTTATGGCATTTATCGAGACGTTATGACATTACACAGACACATTAATATTATATTTAGATGAGACTTGGTTAAGGTTTTACAACCATCATTGTTATGATGTTATGGCAAGTGCCGAGATGCCGAGATGTTGTGGCATCAGATGACATAGGTTAATTAATAAATAGGTATTATTATACCTAATTAGCTAAGTTTAAGGTTATTAAAATATTTAAATAGGGGCCGAGATTTTATGGCATTTACCGAGACGTTATGGCATTACACAGACACAATATCATTATAATTATATCAGATTAGGTTATGGTTTTACTACCATCAATGTTATGATGTTATGGCAAGTGCCGAGATGCCGAGATGTTGTGGCATCAGATGACATAGGTTTATTAATAATTAGGTATACTAAGCTAAGATTAAGGTTATTCAAATACTTATAAAGGGGCCGAGATGTTATTATGGCATTACACAGACAGACACTTTAATAATAATTAGATAAGATTAGTTTATAAGTTAGGTTAGGTATACCTTATCTTCAATTTTGTGATATTATGGCAAGTGCCAAGATGCCGAGATGTTGTAGCATCAGATGACATAGGTGTATTCATAATTTGCCGTAATAACTAACCTAAGATTAAGGATTTTCAAATATTTATAAAGAAGCCGAGACATTATGGCAAGTGCCGAGATATTATGGCATTACAATACAGTCAAATTAATAGTTACATAAGATTAGTTTAAAAGTTAGGTTAGTTACAAACTTCAATGTTATGATGTTATGACAACAGCCGAGATGCCGAGATGTTATGGCATCAGATGACATTTAATAGTTTGAAGTAATAATAAGTGGCGATTATGGCATTAATTAGGGTAAGTTAGACTAAGGGTCGCCAAGATGGTATGGAAGACTTATACTTAAAAACAAGATGAGAGGCCTAAATATTTAATACCAAAATTCATATCCTAAAAGTTATTAGTAAAATAAAGTTTTCTCTGGTGTAATTTATAAATCAAAAATTGTCAAGAACTTTTTTTCGATACTCATATATGTACCATTACTAATAAAGTTACAAAATTATTTTTTTACAGCGGAAAGTATCAAAGTAATGTTTTGTAATAAAATATGATAAAAAATAAAAGTAGAGAAAATTTAGTTTTTATAAAACTTAATGAAAGTACTGTAAAAATATTTAATTAACTAAATTTGAATGGTCAAAAAATCAAAATTATCAAAATATAATAACACTGTTCTTTGTGTTTTATATGTGCATAAAACCCTTTACAATGTAAATTATTGAGATATAAGTGTTGCAGTAGCTTTGAAAATATAACGTTTTGTGATGCGACGCTACCAATATGTTTAGACCTATCGCATTACAGCTATATAAACCCACTTTAAAAAGTATATCCAACCAGTCAAAGGTGGTGTAGGAGAGCTGTTAGTTTGCATAAGCTAGATAAGTCTAAACAAATTAATGTCATATTATTATACAACCAGGTCTTATTGAGGTTCTCATAAATAAAATGAAAAAAAAATGAAGTCCTTCGGTATTTCAGAAAGTCCATTATTCGATTGCCGGGATCGTAGGGAAAGCGATGTCTGAGGGTCAATGGTGAAAATGATGTGAAAATAATGGGGAGGTGTTAAGGGTCCTTTTCTGTAGTGAAGACATGCCGACGGTAGCATAGGCTAGACCACGGATCTTTGAGGAGCATGCCCGTCTGGGTATTGATGTTCTTATCTCGGGCTTCGGGGGGCCGGTTACAACTTGAGGCTGTCGCCTTCTCCTCCATGCCTGGAATAAAAAAAAAGTAGCCTTACAATCACATCCTCTCAACTTGTTCTACCGGAGCTTGTCGTTATGATAGCGTTAAATACTTTTTAATATACGAGTAAACACAATACATGACACTCAATCTCAAATAATGGTAAGTAGTGATGTGGTTGACTATAGACGCTTGCCTCGAAACATCCTAACTCTTGACTTAAATAACCACAGGTCAGGAAACACGGACTCTGGCAGGATATAAAAATCCTTGTGTTGGAAGGATATTACTGTCTTCCCTATTCACAAAACGCCCTAGTGGTCTTATTTATATGTAGAGCGGTTTTTCCATTCGTACCAGCAAAGTTCCGGGGTTCATTGGGTAATTTATAGGCAAGGTGATAGACGAACTAGATGGCTATCGATTTAACGCTTTGCATGTAATTTACATTAAATTCACAGAAGACACGGTTGGCTTAGTGGTTGAGCGATCGGCAGATAGTTGTTCCGGATCTGGGAGTCTTTAATGTTTGTAAACGCATCCACGATACAGGGAAAAATTCATAGAGTGGGGCGACGATTCAAAAAAAGAATTAAAATACACTGTTAAGAGACCGACTGATAAACAAAGCACAGCATAAATCGCAGCCCAGCATAAATGTTTACATTTTTTTTTGAGAACCCTTCCTCCAATTCAATATACTCACTTAGTCGTCATGATCGCTCGATTAATGACAATAAATAACAAGCTAAGTGTGCCTATCAACTTGATTGTGCCCGTTGGAGAAAATTACTTAGATTATATAAGTATAGATTCACAACAAAGGATTTTCAGCCTATCATCAGGTAGCAAAGTCGCGGTGGTGGCGCATGGCGTATCAAAATCTCACGCGAGCAAATGTTATAGCTAAAAACCCCATTAGCGCAATCGCATACTTAAAAACTTAGAACCCGGGCAATAGCTGCGGCTACAAGATGGCGCCCATCAATATCGATCCATCCCTCTCCCCTTCCCGACCGCACCCCTTAGAAAACCACGGCCTAAACTCTTTCGTTTCAAATAACACTTGCCATTAAGAACAACAAATTAATAGGAATGACCTCGCGATTATCACCTCAAGAGACAATACACTCAAGAGAAAACACAGTAAATACACAATACACATATATCTACTTACCTGCCGACATAAGTTGACACCATTGGAACATGCAGCCGAATTTAGAGATAGTGAACGTGACTCCTACGTAACACCTGACTTCACGCGATACCTATTTGAAAAACGATAAAATCTCACAATTCCTCCTACTCAACATCACTTGACGTCACTGGAACACCCTCCCGACCGCAGGCTTGACTAGACTAATCACAGACAGTGAACCGTCTTTACGCGACGCCATGCTTCAGCCGATACCTAAGACAAGATGCAACTTACCACCGAACACCTTTCGAGGTTCGCCCTCTTCTTCCAGGATACTTGTCTGGTCTTTGGCAGGAAAAGTTGGAAGTGGCTGCCGCAGCGCCGGACGTGACCGTTCGTTGCAGGAGCCGCCAGAAAAGGGACATGCGACGGCCGCGAAAGCTGCACGGCTGGGGTAACGAGCTTCTGCGCAAGTGCAGTTTTTAATTAGGTTAAACATAGACTCGCCCGTTGTGAAAGTTTCACACTGTACCGCACGATACCGGACGCCGGGAATTTAGCCGGATGCAGTAAAACTATATTTTTGTTTTTCAAAAGCAGTAGATATAGTGAAACATTTTAGTTTAAATATATATGAGTGCGCGAGTCCGATTCGATCTTTCCCTCTTTATGGAAGGGATCACATTCACGTTACCGTTTGACCTCTATTTATTTGGCTGAAATATTTTATCGATTCCGCGTTGGTCTTAAACTTGACACGCTCGGGTTGAAGTAATCGATGGGCATTCCAAGTAATATAGCCGATCGATGCGCGATAGCGAGGTACTATGGTGCAAAGCCCTGACTTATTACATGAATACAATTGTTTTTTTAAGAAAACTTAAGTATTATTCTTTAAGGTTGCCCTAGACGATCATTCTTCCATGCAAACGTAGTCTGACGATTATTCCACTGTTTGAAGGTGTACGTTCAAAATAAAAAAATATATCAATTTGTTTCATCATTATCCAGCACTGTATGGAAACAAAAAAGTATATTTGAAAGTTATTAGCGTCGAAAGTTCCATATTTCAACACTAATTTTAACGCATCTTTGGGCGCAAATAAATACCATAAGAAGAAGGAAAATTGCAAAACAGTCACCATACAGGGATAGATTAAAAGTTAAACAATGCAAATAATTTTATTATGAACAGATACATTTAGTGGTTTTTTTCATGATATGCATATTCCCAATGGTCTGTTTATAAAATTTGCAAAAGTGTGTATTCGTACGCGAACTAGTTTCTTATTGCTCATCACAGCGTCTATCTCTTTCGCACGTGTTGTCGGATGAGATAGCATGCATTTTAACCTCGCGCACAAAATTGTTCGTGCCGTCGACTAGGGCAACCTTAAAGCTCTCCATGAAAACTTAGGTGAAGTGAGCTGTCAATCTTTTTTCTTAAAAAATCTCACCGTCCGTATAAACTCAGGTGAATTGATCTAGCTAAAGTTCACTTCATTAAACTTTACGTTTTCACGTCACGATCGCGTTTGACCTGTATTTATTTGCCAGAGAATTTCCTATCGATTCTACGTTGGCCTTGAACTTGACGCGCTTGGGGTACAAGTAATCAATGCGCACCCTAACGAATACGCTCGATCGACGCGCGATGATAACGTGTACTATGACGCGAAGCCTTGAGCGTTTATTTAATTGAACTTAGTATATGAACGCATGTGTTTCTTAAGAAAACCGAAATGTTATTTTGTAAAAGCACACCGTGAAAATGTAGGTGAAGAGAGCTGTCAATCCTAGTGCTATTCTTAAACATCTCATTGTGTGAGCTCAGGTGAAGTGAGTTTGTCAAAGTTCACTTCACCTAACTTTATGTTTTTACGTCACATTCGCGTTTGACCTCATTTTATTTGGATAAGAGTTTCCTATCGATCCCGCGTTGGCCTTGAACTTAACGTGATTAGGGGTTGAAGTAATCGGTGCACACCCCAGTAAAAATGGCCGATCGATGCAGGTACAATGACGTGAAGCTCTTGGCGCTTTTTTATTTAATTTACAACGTGGACACTTGTGTTTCTTAAGGCGTATATTATATTCCCCAATGTTAACGCAGTACTGGCCGTGCGCCCACTCGGAGCCAGAATATCAATATTGAACCTACTTTTGGACAGTTTTGTTTGCAAAATATTCTTTGATTTACATATTCTATTTCAGTTATGAAGATTCTCTTCATCAATTTTTCTGTGTACCTAATAATATTTTAAAACATCCAAGTCGTTTTGGAGGAGTATCCAAAAGTAGCGAAAAAATATCGTGTAGTTATCTTTTTTTGTAAAGAAAATTAAACAGAAAGCTATTAGTTACACGAAAAAACCATTTTTAAAATCTATGTACGTGAATCAATTATAAATATATATTTATTTATTTTTCAAGCCTTTTATAACCTAACCGTTACTAAGGAGTATGCTTTAGAAAGTAACCGTTTTACGGTACTAAAGCGGTAGAAGGCCCTTAATACTGTAAAAGCACAACATGAAAACCTTGCTGAGGTGAGCTTTCAATCCTAGAACAGCTCTTTAAAAATCTCACCTTTTTAATTCAGATGAAGTGAGCTTGCTAGTTTGGTTTAAGTTTTCATGGTACTATTTTTATAGAACAGACTGTTACTTCACCTTACAATAGCCGTGAGATTTCATTAGTACGAGTATAAATCGGTTGTTTGACTTCATGGAGTTCAAAATGTAATTCATTCATATGAGACCCACGATGAGGGTGGTAGCGACGCCGACGGTGACTTAGTCATAAAATGACACGGTCTTGAACTTGACCCACTTTGCGCACCTCCTAGGGGAAGCAGCAATCGATGCGCGCACTTGGCAAGCTAAACCGGTCGATGCCAGCGGCGCACAACGTCCCCTAAGCACATCGTTTTATTTATTCCTCTTCATGGCGTCAATGACCTCACTGATTCACAAAATCTGTTACCCAAAAGACTCACCACTTCCATCCTGGGTGGCAGCGTAAAGGTGAATTTGATTGCCGATTATGGGACAAGTGCACAAGATAGGTGGTAAAAACGTAGTAATCGACAAAACTCATTCTAATCCTGCTGCCGTTTTATCAATATAAAGATCTATCAGTAGACTCGCGTGACCGCGTTTGACCCCAATTGTTTGGGTTCTGTTGGCTATAAAACTTCCTTAGCCTTGACCCTGACCTGCCGCCGGCATGACCCTGTTCAGGAGAACGATGCGGGCCGCAATAAAGGGGCACAACGACCCTGAACAGCCATACATCTTCAAAATAAACGGTTATGTTTTGAGTGTCCTACACACTCCAGGGCACTTTGCACGTTTGGAGAAGTGCTCACTTACCAACTGGTTAAACTTAATATCACCAACCACCAACGTTTTTTTTAACCACGGAACAAAAGGCTGCGCCAAATAGGCGCATCCCGGTTTAGTATAAGTACCAGACAACCAGTGCCTGACGCTGGTTTTCAACTCGTCTTGAGGTGGCAGGAACGTAAATGAACTGGAATAGTGCTAGTAGTAATTCTTGCCTGCATCCTTTAACTAGCTGCATAGAAATGACGGTCGTTGAATTTAAGAATCATAAAAAGTGCATTATCTGCGTAAGGCCAGAAGATCTACTCAAAAAAATTAAGAACCATTCCAAATCCTAACAGTAGAGTAAACAAAAACCCTTAATTTTGATAACTATTAACTGGAGCTCACATAGGCAGTCGCTCTATGTAAAACATTTGTGTTCTGCTGCATCCGTTAAGACTTGTTGCGCCATCTACATAGCCGCGAGTGAACTACCAATCCGACTTGTCCACAAGGAGGATGAGGAACTTTAAACCTTCTATCTCTGACTTTAAAGACTAGCAGCTGACTCAACATAGTCACGAAAAGCTGGGTAGGTAGATGTCGCTTGCTTAGCTCGCTCCCTCTAGCCGCAGTCTAGTCCTACCTACGAAACTAAACTGTAGGGTTACAACACGGACAGGTTAGCCTCGCGTCCCGAGCTCGCTTCGCTTTCCCCTGGGCAGATGAACTTTCGGTATTTCTTTAGTCGTATTTCTGAATTAAAATATTTTAAACATAGAACAACAAAACTCTTTGGCAATTTATAAACATTTCGAGGAGCTCGCGGCTTGGCTGAATCACAACAGCCGTAAGGGTTGATCTTCAAGGTTAAATTATACGCTAATACGCTTGCTGAGGTTGATCTGCGGATGGGTGACCATTCCTTATATGATGAGACTCACATTAACATTATCAGCGGGATATTAAACATGGTAATGTTTACTGTTTGTTGCGAGTTTCCTATATTTCGGTGCTGTTGCAAGCACCATGATCACGGATAAACTGAAGTTATTGCGGGTGGGTGTTTATGAGGAGACAAAACGGTCCACCCTCCCAGTCGGTCTTCTGGTATGTTAGTGTTAGTGACCATGACAGCTTAAAAACTTATATGTTGAGACTCTTCCGTGCTTCAGAAAGCACGTTAAGCTTTTGGCCACGCCTGTCATTTGTAGATCTATAGCAGTCGTGACGGGTAATAGTCAGAACCCTCAAATCTGACACCAGTCTGCTCAAAGGGTAAAGCATTGCCCAGTTACTAAGTCGTGGAGGTCATATAGGCAGACACCCTATCTAAAACACTGGTGTTCGGCTCAAGCCGGAAAGACTTGTTGTGTCATCCAGATACACTACCACATGCGAACAAAAAAATACAAATCCGACCTGTCAATAAGAAGGATGAGGAACTTTAAACCAACTCTGACTTTACAGACTAGATATATTGTATGGAAGCCGACCCAAACATAGTCGGGGAAAGGCTAGGCAGAAGCGTACGTATTTCGTTGAAAACATAAGAGAACTGCGTGATTGAATATTTTTCTGAAGAAACCCAACACGACGGGTTCAGTTCGCTTGTTTTGCTCGTTTCCTTTAGCCGCAGTCTAGTCCCTTCTACAACACGAACAAGTTAGGCTAGCTTCCCGAGCTCGCTTTGCTTGCTCTAGGGTGGATAAAGGTGTTCAGAAAACGTCGATATTTCGGACTTTCGAGGAGCTCGCATCTAAATAATAACAGCCATACAGGTCGATCTTGAAGCAAAGCGTTTTGAGACTTTTGATACACCATTGCTGCGTATGATGCATGACTGCATGAGGCTCTGTCACACTTATAATTTATTGCAAGTTATGCCTTGTTGAGTATCTTAAGACGGAACTCTATGACCATTGTTAAAAGTAATTTAACATATTGCAAAAGTATAAAACTCGATATGTAGCAGATATTTCAGCGGTGGGAGTCAGACTGTCGGAGATCCAGTTTAGATGATTTTAGTATCAGAAGGCTATAACCTAACTGTCAATGCCAGCGACCACACAGCCCAATGCAAACCTCGTAAATTGGCTGTGTAATGGATCCACGAGACTTCTCTATACATGGCAACAAAATATTGGTAACTTACGCTGCACCAGCGCACGCAATGACCACTTCATCATAAGGCTGTTTTAAAATACCGATATTTTATTGCTCTTGAGATCTGTCAGGGGCTTCAAACGAAATGAGGTGGTAAAAATATAAGCATACTTTTCTTCGCAGATAAATTTAGAAATAAATCTAATATGAAATTTTTGACTTAACTTAGCTAAAGAAGCCACTTATAGAAACCATTATTATTAAAATAATAGACACAAAAAATAGCTTTAGTTCGTTCACAAGTTAGAGTAGGTTTTAGGTCTTGGTCCACATGTTTTATTGCTGGTTACTGAATTATTATTATTATCAATTACCCCAATATTCTGCGCCCCGAATATGATAAATATTCTTTTTACCACTAATACGCATGTAAAATCCTTAACAACAACGAAGATTGCGAGTTTGCGAGAGCGAGCAAAGCGAGCTCGGAAAATGTAGCACTGGGATCTTTATTTATAAGATAAGAAGTTATCAGACAGCAGATTAGCAAGTAAACCTCGCCTTTGTACATAAGCTGTCCTACTGTATTTGTTGTTGTATGTTTTTTGTACAATAAAGAATATAAAAGAGTACCTAGAGATCGTCTCAGGAAAATATGGCACAGTTAAGGGCGGCATGTGCCGTCCATCGCTGTATACAATAATGACACTTCTGTAACTGAAAATGGGCAAATTCCCAAATTCCCAAAACGGGGACACTGGGACGGAGTAGCTCAAGGCCAAACATACGTAATGGCCAATTCCTACGTAGATATTCATGTAGGTACCTGCCCATTGTGATGAATCAGAATGACCTACGAGAAAGCTAATAATGCCCATAAAACTGGCCCGGTGAGCCGTTCATCCCAAACGAAAACATGAAATAAGTAGAAACGAAAGTTCTGGAACAAAGTTAAGTGTAAAAGGTCCCTTTAGCATGCAGCCTTGCGGGACGTATGAGCGGGGTCCGGGGTAGTTGGTCGGTGAATATTGGAAACTCCGCACTGTTGAGGGATGTATTGATCGGTCTGTTAGCCACTATACCTACCACTTACCTATTATTCCTAATCTAGGTACCTATAAGCTTACCTTTTTGTACCTGTGTACCTAGCTTTAGAATTGACATAACATTAAAGACCACCAAATGATAAATGATAAATGATTTTATTTCTGTAAGTAGGTTTGTACAAACAGTTTTACATGTCGATCTTATTTTTAAAACTAGATGAAGTCGGCGTTTCCTATCTGACTACTCTGAGAAGAAAGGCCGAAACAAACTCAAAGGTCACAGTCTCTTTTAAAGTCCAGACAAAATCTTTGTTAGATCATGTGAAGACCATGTAGACTGAAGTCTGAAATGGTCTTTTGAGGAAAGAACCAGCCAGATTGAGTGGACCTGTCCAGTCAGTGCACGCATTTGTCAATAACCGTGCAGCTCAACTCAGAATTTAAGGAGCTCAACGATTCGACGAACAATACCAAAGAAAGGACATTCGGGTAGGCCGCATAAACTACTCAAACTGCCAGACCATGATTAAAACTAACTTGGATAAATTAAAATTAAAAACAAACAAAAATTGAATCCTCATAGTCTTCACATTCACAACAATTAAAATAAACTTAAAATAAAATAATATAATACTATAAAAAGTAAATGTTCTTGTCATTGCAAGAAAACAAAAAAAAACAAAATTCACGGTGAAAATATATTTAAAAAAAAAACAAATTAATTGGAGCAGCTCAATCCCAAGCCTGTTTGTCCTCAACGTAATTTTTTATTGTATAAAACGCTTTTTGGCACAACTTACGTTTAATGAATGTTTTAAATTTATTAACACTTAGATCTTGTACGTGGCTTGGAAGCTTATTATAAAAGTGTACACATTGACATCTAAACGAGCCACCTATTTTCTTGAGCCTTGTTGCAGGTACTACAAATTTGTGTTTGTTTCTAGTATTTATGTTATGGATATCACTGTATTTTTTAAACAATTTTATATTTTTATGGGCATATAATAGATTTTCATAAATATACGGAGAAGGCACTGTCATTACATTAATCTCCTTAAATTTCTCTCTGAGAGAGTGTCTCGGGCTTAATTTATAAAACGATCGAACAGCTCTTTTCTGCAAAATAGAGATAGTCTGGATATCGGCGGCATTTCCCCACAACAGAATACCGTACGACATTACACTATGAAAATAGCTAAAATATACTAAACGGGCTGTCTCTATGTCGGTTAAATTACGAATTTTCCTAACAGCATATGCTGCGGAGCTTAGCTTTTTCGACAATTTATCTATATGTGGGCCCCACTGAAGTTTAGCATCCAAAGTTAAGCCTAAGAATACTGTGCTATTTTCAGGATTCAATTCTACGCCCTTTACCAACACATCAGTTTTCACCTGCCTAACGTGAGGTAGGGTAAACTTAATACATTTGATTTTTTTCCATTAAGTAGTAAATTATTAACATTGAACCAGTGAACTACTTTTGAGATCGCACTATTTACATCGTCAGTAACCAGCTGCTGACGTTTAAGTTTAAACAAAAGTGAAGTATCATCTGCAAACAACACTATATCATGGTTATCCTTTATGAGGTAAGGCAAATCATTAATATAGATAAGAAACAAGAAAGAACCAAGAATCGAGCCCTGCGGGACGCCCATCATTACTATAGATCCGGGAGATCTTTTTCCATTAACGTCAACGCTCTGAATCCTATCACTCAAGTGAGAAGTTCCAGAGCGCTGTTCCGGATTCCGTAGTGGCGGAGTTTCCTGATTAGCGTATCATGAAGAACACAATCTAATGCCTTGGACAAATCACAAAAGATTCCCAAGGCATCGCACTTATCTTCCCAAGCATTATAAATATGTCCTAAAAGCTCAACACCGGCATCAGAAGTTGAACGACCCCTTGTAAAACCGAACTGTTTGCTATGTAATAATTTATGTTTATTAAAAAATCTTTGCAATTGCTCTAAAATTAATTTCTCAAATATTTTACTAAACGTAGGAAGTACTGAAATAGGTCTATAATTTGTAGGGTCTGATTTGTACTACCTGATTTAAACAATGGTATTATTTTACTATTTTTCATAAGGTCAGGAAACTCCCCACAGTCGATACAATTATTAAAGATAATAGCTAAACTAGGTGCGACAATATCAATAATAGACTTAGCAACTTTGACAGAATGACCCCACAGATCTGCAGTCTTTTTAACATTTAAAGTGTGAAAGGTTTTAATTATGTCTCTACAAGTAATATGTTCAAAAAGAAATTCCGAATCGCAAACTTTAACATTTTCTTTTAGCAAAGACTCAGCAACAGAAGGTGATGAGTTTAGGGATTTAGTAGTTGAAATGGGAATATCTAAAAGGAAATTTTCAAAAGCCACTGCGACTTGTGAGTCTGATTTTATGATGTTGTTATTAATAGACAGGCTGTAGTCAATATTTTGGTTACCAGATCTGCCCGTTTCACTATTAATAATATTCCAAGTCGTTTTAATAACGTTACTACTATTTTTAATCTTCGAACTCAAATAACGCGACTCGGCCAAACAACAAACTTTTTTAAATAATTTTGAATAATTTCTAACATATAAATTAAATTCAGCAGTGTTAACAAAAGTCCTTTCATTGTACAACTCATAAAGCCGTTTCCTACTTTTATGAATACCAATGGTAGCCCAATCACTGAATGATGCATTACCATTAACCGAGATAGTCTTGGGAATAAAGGTTGAATTAAATTGTTTACAGTACATATTAAAAAAAATCATTGTATAGATGATTTGGATCGGCATGAATTGTTAAAATTGGTAATTTATTAATGAGTTTAACTTTAAACGCTGCCAAGCGACTTGCAGTTTTGGGGTTAACAGTGATATCCTTTTTAGCCACTTTGTTATTTTGGTTTGGTATAGTAATCCTCTGCCCGCAATGATCAGAATCTAGTAAATTTATAATTTCTTTGTAGACTAGCATAACATTAGTATAAATATTATCTAAACATGTGGCACTAGTAGGGGTTATTCTTGTGGGCTCCAAAAATAGGTTTACAAGGTTGTCGGACTGAAACAGACTTATTATTTTACTACAATAACCTGAGTTTTCTAATAAATTGACATTAAAATCCCCACAAGTGATAACGGATTTATTCGAGTTACAAATCTTGTGTAACACTTCATCCATTACCTTCTACCAGTCATACAATCCTGAAGGGGGTCTGTATACACCTAATACAATAAACTGCTCCAATTCTATACAAGCTATTTCGACTGTCCGCTCAACAGATAGGCTCACAATATCCTTACGGTCTTTAAATTTAAGCTGGTTACTTACTAAAATCAATGAGCCACCATGTATAGCATTAACTCTGCTGAATGAACTACCAACCTGGTGATTATTAAAATTGAACAATAACTGGTGGCTTTTAAGCCAATGTTCTGTAATACAAAGAATATCAATACTGTTAAAATTCATAAATAATTCTACTTCTAAATCTTTGTTCATAAATACTTGAATATTTTGATGCACCAGGTTAATACTATTTACTGATTTTAAACTTGTATGTGATTGTATTTTGCAATTTTCATTCTGTAAACTTTTGCAAGAGGTTGTATCTATTGTCTTAATTTCTAATTTAAATTATTATCAATATCAATTTCTGAGACCAAATTATTGGCTGAATTAAATAACATGTCTTGGCATTGCTCAATAGAAGCAAGTTGTTTAGCCAAATTCTTGGCTGTTAGAAAAATAACATGATAGCGACACAGCTATCTGTCGTTTACAATACTTTGAAAGAAAGTATATATCCATGAAAAATCTATCTTTTGTTAAACAAAAGTGGTTACCAACATAATTGTTAGTGCCAATTAAATGGAATAAATTATTACTATATGTTAAATTATGTAATGTCCTATTCAATTCATATCTAAGATTGTTTTCTACCTGTGGCAAACTTTGGCTGTAAGGGAATGTAAACATCACAATTTTTTTAAACTAAGGTCGCACAATGATCTATAATGTTGGAGTAATTCTCCTTTGTTCACGTTACCCCTATTACCAATAAATATTAACAATGTAGTTTCCTGGTTATAATTGCATTTTATAACTTTTTTCATTATGTCAAATAAAGAACAACCAGGCATACAATAGTTCATTATTGAGTGTCCTGGATATTTATTTGTCAACAAGTGGCCTAGATCCTTTCCAATTTCATCACAAAATAATACTATTTCTGTATTTACACTCTTTTTAGGCAAACAGTTAGTAATTTCTAATGGCAAACTGGCACTAGACCGCGGTATGGTGACATCACATATTGTCAATTAATGGTCCGGTGTGGGTACAATAGATGGTGGTTGACAAGGATCACATTTGTTGGTTTATTAGCTTACCAGCTCATTCATTGCCAATA
Source organism: Orthosia gracilis (assembly GCA_947562075.1). Taxonomy (NCBI): domain Eukaryota; kingdom Metazoa; phylum Arthropoda; class Insecta; order Lepidoptera; family Noctuidae; genus Orthosia; species Orthosia gracilis. The sequence continues at coordinate 9,689,757 of OX387268.1, forward strand.
CATATTCCCTCATTTGGTTTTCAGAGGCTGTATTTTTGATGGTCATAGAAGTAAGTTTCTCTTGAAGTTGGTCAAGTTCATACTGCTAGTCTTCTGTGTCAGTTTGGTATTTCCTAGTACTTTTTTCTAAGTTAAATGAATACATATCTAATTGTTTAAGTAAATGCAACCTTTCTCTATTGAGTTTTACATTTTTGATGAAGAACCTTTGTTTTTTGATCATTTTCTTAGTTTTGACTATGTATTTGTTAATTATTATGATTTTTTTTATTTTATTTTTACTAGTAACTACCCTCAATGATTTCATTGATTTTGAATCGTCATGACCTGTTAAATCTATTGTATAAGAAGGGTTTATTGCTGTAACCATTGATGGGGCAACAGATTTACGAAAATCAGTGGCGGCCCTAGGACAGTGCGAGCGTTGCGAACGTACCCATCAGGGGGCGCCGAAATCAAACAATTAAAAAAAATATTTTGTATGTAAATAGATTTTAACAAAAAAACTAAAATGACTTCCAAAATAAAACACAACAAAGCGAAAAATAACTTTCTTTTCGGAAGTCGGTGTCTTTAGTATCAATTTTTTTTCGATTTTGACACCGACTTGCGAAAAGAAAGTTATTTTTCCCTTTGTAGTGTTTTGTATTGGAAGTCTGTTTAGTATTTTTGTTTCAATCTATTTACAATCAAAATCATTTATAGCCAGAGGGCTTCTCATAACAATTCCAACGAGCCTAATCACGACTGGGATACTTTGTTTTATTACGGAGTTCCGGTGCCTGCCTTCCGGCTTCATCACCAGAGCAGTTCAATATGGTATCATTTTCATTAGAAACATTTATTTAAATTTGCTTCACCATGGTCATTAACTATTCGAGATAATTATCTTAAACCCAAAAAATAGGTACATAGCATTGAGAAGTTTCAATAGCAATATGAGGTCTTCTTCATCAGTTCTATTTCACCAAATCATACTTTCAGAATGCAAATGCTTGCCATGTTGATGAAAATACCAAAATCGCTATATGTAGTCCAAAATCGGTATATGCCTAAAAAATTTGAGGAGTTCCTTCGATTCCCATGGGATCCCCGTCATCATCATCATCCTCGATGGTGTACAATATCAAACAAAAAAAAGCATTTTTTAAATCGGTCCATAATTGACGGAGTAGGTCGGTTAAAATATAAAAAAATAAACACAGCTGAAAATAGAACGTCTTCCTTTGGAAAATCGGTTAAGAAAGGTCCATCCATTGGAGGCCCCATCCGATGAATTTGCCACGGGCCTCAAACGGTATAGTTAGGCTACTGGGAGGGTCGTTACCTACTTTAAGATCTCGCCCGACCTAAAAATATTGTTGCTAGGGCCGCAATTGCGAATGATAACAAGATACTTATCTAGGCTATGGTATGGTGAGGCTATGGTGGAGCGGACAGATTTGACCAGCCATGTCTCCCAGTGGGGTGATGACAATCTGGTCTCCTTTAACGCCACCAAAACACAGGCGTGTCTTTTTACCGCTAAAAGGAGTATTTTCGATTAAACGCCTACTTATCGGGATGCGTCTGTTCCTGTGACTGATCGGCTCGTTCTCCTAGACATGGAGTTGACATCCAGTCTCAACTTCGGCGCCTCCATTGAGTACCAAGCCCAAATTGCGGCCAAAAAACTGGGCATCCTAAATAGAGTGGAGCGATACTATACGCCTGGACAGCTTTTAACCCTATACAAAGCGCAAGTCCGATCCTGCATGGAGTATTGCAGCCACCTTTGGGATGGCTCAGCTAAGTATCAGCTTGCCGCTCTTGACTCGGTGGAACGCAGAGCCAAGAGGCTCATCGGCGACGTTAAACTGGTGGATGCCAAGCTGCACAGCTTGGCTCATCGCTGCAAGGTTGCCTGCTTGTCGGTCTTCTACAGACTGTACTTCGGTGAGTGTGCTCAAGAACTCCAAGATCTCATCCCACCAGCCCCCTTCTACCATCGGACATCTAAACGCACTGCAAGTTACCATCCTTACCTTGTTGCCATTCCACCAATTCGCACCAAGCGCTTCCAAACATCCTTCATAATGCGCACAGCGAATAATTGGTACTCACTACCTGCGTCTGTGTTTCCGAACGCATTCAACCCGAATCTCTTCAAAGTTAGAGTGAACAGGTTTCTTCTGGGTAAGCTCACTCCATCGTCGACTCTGTGTCTGTCACCTCAAAGAAAAATCTTAATCTATTATTTAGGTACTTAAGGTTAAAACGGGCTGGTATCCGCAACTCCACGACCAAGCGCGTATTTTGCGTACGGAAAATACGCTTAGGTAGGTACCTACGTAATATGAATATCATCACTTGTCTCGGTACCTATTGTGTCCCTGGTGTGGGTCTGTGCAAGTAAGACAGGCGGTCGTCTCATTTAGGTAAAATACTGGTATCCATCTCAAACCAATTTCTCTGAAAACAAACCCAGAAATAATTGATAAAAATTAAGTAGGCAGATTGATTGCCCATGGATTGTCCTGATCCCAGTGTAAAGAAATCATGTATTCTTGTCTTAGTAGGAGAACCTACCTCTCTCCCTTTCCTTAATATCTTTCAACAAATATTCAATCACTGTTGCTGAGAGATACTTGTCCCACGCAAGGGCTACTGGGCCGCAGGTCCGTCTCTCCGTGAGGCCATGGTGGAGCGCTTGAGCTTGTCCTTGGAGAGAGTCACCGATTGGGGCGATGTCAATCTGATCAAATTCAATGCCGCTAAAACCTTATTTTCTGCGCTAAAGAGCCAATTTTACCCACGCCATCTTGCCGAGGTGTAACCAAATCTTCCACATCTTTACAAGATAAGTATCCTTTAGTTCTAGGGCCTAGCAAGTCCCAGCAAGCCTATTGCCAACTCCCACCGGGCAATTCAATCCTATCTTAGGGTAATAAAAAACTTTTTTACAAAAAAATACTCTTTCGTAGGTACAATTTTTTGCGTTACGGACAACAACCGACTTCCAAATAAGAAAACTACAAAGTGAAAAATAACTTTATTTTTGGAAGTCGGTACTTCCAAAAATAAAGTTATTTTTCACTTTGTAGTTTTCATAGAAATATGTAGTTTTCTTATTTGGAAGTCGGTAGTATTTTTTTGTAAAGAAGTTTTTTATTTTTCACTTTTTAGTTGTACCTACCTAATAGGCAAGTTGTTTAGTAAGTTACCTTAACGCCAGAATAGATTAACCGAATATCATGAAACTTGAACATAAAGGGTGAAATGAGAGATCTGCGTACCTCTTAAGAGCGTACTGGCGTGATGTTATGTTATGAATCGGTATAAACAATAAACAGACATGCGATTGCAGCAATCCCGAGAGATTTCCCGTTATTTATTGAAGTTCTTCATCAAATCTTCACCAAATTAAAATGGGTCCAATTTGGAAACATACTCTTTCATACAAAAAAAGAATTTTCAAAATCGGTCCACAATTGACGGAGATATCGGCGAACATAAATGAAAAAAAAAAAAACATATATGAAGTCGAACATAGACCCTCCTCCTTTTTGGTAAGTCGGTTAAAAATTGAGAAATTCTTAATTGAAAAGGATATCTCCAAACCATCCAATTTGCAAGCACGACTGCTGATGTGACATGATTAGCTGTCTCATTTTTTTATCGAATGATTTGTAGGTACATTATTACATTTAACAGCCGGTGGAACATGTGAGCGAAGCCGTGGGCACAGCTAGTCCTAAATATATGACCTCTAGAAACCTATGAGTCATATTTTATGATAATGTATAGGTATAGACTTATAAATCATATCGTCTTTGATAAAAGATTATTGACATTTTTGGTTCGATAGGGTCATAGAAACAGAAGCAGGACGGAGCTATACACGACAAATAGCTCTGTGCCTTTTTCACTGTCGCACCATAATACTAAAACGGGCTGGTATCCGCAACTCAGGAAGACCACCAGATACGAATCTAGTGGTCATATATTTAGGAATATATCTTCCACGTACAGACAGCGACCAGTTACATTTTATTATATGTATAGATAAGAGTTAAGATCCTATGTATGATCCTAGATATGTGATAGTGTAATACCCCCATTAGTCAGAATTAAAAAAACATGTTACAAAAAAAATATCCTTTAATACCACAAATTCCAACAGTATAACACCATGTAAATAAATAATCTTGATAATACCAGCACCAATACAAAATTCTCTTAAAAATATAATGTGTGAGAAATAAACAGAATGTCTCTTTTTAATAACAATATGCCTAAGATAAATGCTTCAATAAATGTAATAAAGTTAAATAAAACAGATCGAATTATGTCCCTGTGGACTGGTTACTATAATTATATTTTAGACTCAACATTCATTTGCTGTGTCATTTGATCAGTCTCTTCGAACACCATTACAAACATATTAAAAGCAAGTCAAGCAATTCCTATATTTTTGACATACATATTTGTATCTCTGATACAATAAAAACTATGTTTATCTCTCTAATACTCTCTATCGGCTCTAAACAACACGATAGATAAGCTATGTTGCCATTTAGGATCACAACTTACTCAAATGTTACTGAGCTAAGGAGAACCAACGCTTTTTTATGGAGGAACACTGACAATAGTAGTAGCGGGACTCTCTTTTCAAACCTTACGAGTCTTATTGGTATGTTGTGCATGGTAGTTCTAATATAGCCGGCCTAGCTCTGCTCAAAAGCTCAGAAGCTTCCTGGGGGCTTCACTGGCAAAAAGTAGCAGTAGTAATATTTTATTCTGCTATCGGATTTATTACTTTGATAACATAATAATAAATGATGCTTGTATTTCTGAGGGGATAGGCAGAGATATATCTATAATATCTAGTAATCATCTTCATAATTTCAGCCAAAAGACGTCCACTGCTGGATATTAGCTTTTTGCGGTTCGGTCACTCCCGCAGCCTTGACCATGTCATTGCTCCACCTAGAGTGAGGCCTTCCAACTCTGCATCTTTAAGTATGAGGTTGCCACTCTAGAACTTTTCAGCTCCAACGGCCATCCGTTGGAGAGCTATGTGCCCTGCCCACTGCCACTTAAGCCAAATCTACTAGTGTCTCTATAAACAATGAACCTTGCCTTTGTTTCAAATTACATTGAGCTGCAAGATAATATACTTAAACAAAAGATACTAGATACAATACAGGAGATAATACATGTTGTACTTATGCATCATACAATGATAGCAAACACATACTGTATATGATACATATAATGTAAGCTTTTCAAGTCCTATCTACTTTGATTTTAAAACATTCAGCCATGGTTAGCCTTAAGAACCGCTAAATGCATTTCTGTCTTTTAGATTTATTTTATTAGAAATCACTAAATCACTTGTATGTTTATTATTGTCATATATATACATTCAATCAAAGCTTCACAAACTAAACAACATAAACCCACACCCGTTTACTTAATAAATTAAATTAAATTGCTATACTTCTGAAATAATCATAACGGTTACGTCGCTGATCCTGTAGCTGCCCAATTTTAGAGGCGGTGTCGCAATCACGACACACGCCACAGAATGTACTTGTGACCACATGAAATGGGCTGCGATAATACAAATTGGGGTCTTCTAGCTTTTTATTCTTTTTATGGCAGCGGACATGCAGAAACACCTCCAATATCATGAGAATAACACAGAAGAGGCCAGGGAATATCATCAGTGAGGGTATCAGCAGCAAACGGTGGCTGATTTGGTTAGAACCAGCAATAATATTTGCTTTTAATGACTGGAATTTCCTTGTCTTGCTCATGTAGCCGCGAGGAAACTTCATGTACTTGGCTTCGGGTTCCTGTGCAACAATAGGTTTTCTTATATTTACAACGGGTGGCGATGTATTTTCAAGAAGTGGTTCTCCCGTCTCATCGTTTATATCATATGTAACAATTTCCCCAGTTTCATCGTCGTAGCAGAACCTCCGCACAGTACCTCTGTTTGTTGTATTCATGTCTGTAAATAGAGCACGCTGAATTTAATATTCAATTTCATTAAAATATTCATGGAATAGATAGGATAACAAAAATCAATGGTAAATTTAAGTATATACTAAGTTTCACTTACTTTGTTGTCTTTAACTGTTTCAGACAGCGTTATAAAGTGATTTCAACCTATTAAATATCTATTAAAGATCGAATATAATTAAAATCTAAATTCTAAAAACAACAATTATTGACAATTTTGACAATGATTCATTTGTTGTCAACGGAGGAAGCATAGACTAAGAATGCTATATTTGACGGGAACCACAGATATTTTTTTTATTTTTTTTATATTAGTTCCTTACGAAATAGGCTAAGGTCTGAGACCATGCTGCCTAGTCATCAGTATTTTTCTCTTCTTGAATTCTTTAGTATGCATTAGAATGCGATGTAACAGATTCTAATGCTTTTTTGGAGTATTTGGCAGCAAATTGTATCGAATCAGCCTTCTCTCCTAAAGCTTACTGCTTTGCAGAGGTAGTCAATACTACAATAAAATTCTCCGCTCCACTATCCCGAGATCGCTTCTGTAAATGATTTCACATATTGTCCAGTTGCATAGACAGTTGAGACACAAAACTACACCAATTTTATATCACAATATCCACTAGGAATCAATTTGCAAATTATATGAACAGCCGCTGAACTACTCGAAAAAATCCCGCCAAAAAACTCCGGAACAACAGATATCAATATCGCCTATAGTGATGTGGTGATCGTGGCTACGTTTTAGTCGATTCACTAGTCGTGATAACTGAATTAATGAAAATGGCAATACTTTTCACTTCTGGCATTAAAGCATGTCCTGTGCCAAATTCACAAACAACGCTCAAAAGAAGTTCAAGTTCTGCAAGTTCTTCATGGGTTGAATCAGAAGTAATGTCACGTTTATTATTTGCTGTGAAATCCTTTTATTAATTTTGTGTCCCTGTGAGTTGTGCGCCAAGTTTTGAAAAAAGGAGTTTCTCTATTACTTCACGTAATAGTTGCTTCGAGCGGCGGATCTCCACGTAGAAAAACACAATTTTCATTTGAGAGGTACTGTCCTTAAATGTTTGGTAAAATTTTCTTATTTTGTTTTATAGCATTGTAAATATTCAGTAAATATAACCTCAAAAGACTCCGTTAGTCAATCTTGGTCTGTTTTCTCATAGAATCTGTTGCGTGCGTAATTTGGGTACACTTTTCCAGAAATTTTGTTGTTGCTAAGTTCAGTAAAATACAAAACATTCTGCTTTCTCTTATGTTTTCCTCATGCATTATTTCTACACAATGTGTTATGCTAGTATAAGCTGCAACAAGGTAAGAATATAATAATTATGTTGACAATGTCCTAACAGAACAGGTGCACCTCAAAAGCTAATTGCAACAGTTATTAATATACCAATCTTCCTAACATTCTTTTCTCCTACCGCTTTCAACAAATATGTTGCGAACAGAACATACAAAAGGGCCACAAATAATAGGAGATTGAGTGTCTGAATGATTTATCTTAAGCACGGTCAAGCTATGAAACGAACTACCAAACATGACTAAATTCTATTTTCACACAACAGATGCCAAATGTGCTGTAGTATAACTAAAATGCCGTTATCCGACATCTGGTTCATTGTTAACTTTAGTGAGAAAATAAAATATCTATCGATCTGTGTATGCGAATTTCTAAAACTATTCAAGGTATTAAAAATTCGCATACACAGATTGATTAAACGAAGGGGATTTATAGGAGGTACCTCCTGTACACGTAAAGTGGGAATGCTTTTATATCTCGTCAATCCCATGCTGTGGGGCATCGTTAGATAGGCCATTCAAAAATATTGCAGGTCTGCGAAAAGCATTTTCACATTCAGGGACCTTAAAATTAAGCTTTAAATTGCTAATTTTTAACCATCTTCAAAAAATGGAGCAGGTTCTCAATTTGTTGGCATTTTTTTTTATATAATATTTTACCCCATTACTCAAAGTATTATTCAGAAAGTATTTTTTGGTGAAGTTGAACTGATGAAGAAGTTCCCAGATGGCCACTGCAAATCCTATTTCACTAGTATGGTAGGGGTAATAGTTAAGGGACTATGATGAAGCAAATACATATAAATAAATACGACTGATGAAAATGGTACCATCGTACTGATCTGATGATGGAACCAGAAGGTTGGCACAGGAACTCCGTTATTAAACAATGTATCCTAGTCATGTTTTGGCTTATTGGAATTGTCATGACATGTATTCTGGTTATAAATGATTTTCATGAAAGTATGAAGTATAATACCAAAACTCAAAAGAGAATATAAAAAATTATTACAAATAAAAATAACCGACAAAGCAAAACAATACAAAGCCAAAAACAATAGGTACCAAAGACTACTAGAAGACTAGATTAAACTTTTAACAAAATAATTAAACCTATTTTGTTAAAAGTTTTTTTTGTTAGATTCAAGTGTCCGGGGGGGACACTTGAATCTGCCAGCCTGCCAGCTAAATGGATAGGTACCAAAGACAACGACTGTCGAAAAGGAAGCAATATTTCGCTTTGTAGTGTTTTGCTTTGAAATTCTGTTTTATTAGTAGTAGTATTTATAAAAAGAATTTAAAAAAAATAAATTGTTAGAGCAATGTTCGGTGTTTGTTCCTAATTATGTTGGTGAATGTACCTGTTTGTACAGAACCCTCGGTGCGCGAGTCTTACTCGCACTTGGCTGTTATTTTATAAATAATGCTGAATGTGTCATATTTTCTGCTGCATGCAATATTCACTTAATCTATTGATGTTCAAAATGCACTTACATTTGGGTGTGCTAATGTTATCTGACTTGCTATTTGCGAAGGATTCTATATTGTTGTGTTTAGTTTTTATCAGGCTCTTCAGATTGAGCAATTTGATTTAGCAGCTATTAGCTAACCTAATTGTTATAATGTTGTCTTATTTTTGTTCCGTCTGCAGGGCTACATACAAAGCATAAAAATATATTTATAAGAAATGAAACAAAGGGATTTTAGGGATTTTTCTAAGACTATCTTAGGATGTTGGTCTAATCTAAGTAGCCTAAATTGTTATACAGTGCAGGGCAAAAGCATCCCTTTTCCTTTTCTACAGATTCCTAACAATATTATTTGCTTGCGCAGACAGAGTTCGCTAGTTGCAATACCTATCACACTATACAAAAAGGAAAACCATCAACAAATAGCATTGAACGAAAAACTAGACTACAGTCCTTTGTGCCTTAAACTTTAAGAGCCATATTAGCACTCATAATGCTAAGCTAGCATTGCAATTGTCATATAATCTATGTTATGATTTCCTTTACATTATGTAAAATATTGAATTGCTGTAATGCTAAATATAGATCCTGAAACACTTTCTTTAGAATGCACCAAAGCCTACCTTATTATTTGGTAATACATTTTAAACAGTTTTGTGGCTTACAGCATATTTAATGCACCTAACTCATCCAGTTATTCTTTGAAATGTCATAATGTACACAATAACAACCTTGGATTTCTGGGCATTTTCTGTTTTACTTTTTGGTGGTATACAGGGTGAGTTCTCTAAGTGGGTATAGTTGGCCAAATAGTTATTTATGAGGAATGCCGAAAAACACTCAAAAAAGCCTCAAGCCCGATTTTTATGAATACTAAAATTGCATCTTTGGATATTTGAAAAATAAGTAAACTTAGCTAGGAATCGAATACCAACCGATAGTGTCGCTAATAATAATCAAATTCTGGAAAGTAATGACATACGGCAAATTTAAGGAAAGATCTCATTTTTGAGAATTTACTAATTTTATTTATCTTACGGAGTAGGTATATAAAAAATCTAAAACTACTAATGATCTATGGCGAATATCATAAATAGAATCAAAATTATTGGAATATATATTCCTATTTTCTATAATTGTTATTAATTTCTGGCAACGAATATTGATTATTCAAAAATCAAATAATGCACTTTTAGTTTTGATCAAAATTAGGCCCGAAACTCCGTTGACTGTTTTTCTCACTTCTGTATCCAACAGCACGCATGCGCGTAAATATATTTACGCGTAGGCGCCTAGTCGATAATGCGTTCTTTACAAATAAAATAAGCTGTTGCATACATCAGAAAATGTTTGTAGGAAATAAACTTAAAAAAATATAACTTCCCGTCGATAAGCCGGTTCTGTAAGCAAATCGGTTTCGTCATTTCTGCATTAGTGCTTATTATGTTTGTGTAGTGCTAAAATCTGCATCCAGAGCTTGCGATACAGCCAACAGGAGCGTAATTCAAATAAATGACGTCTTCTTTCAATATACGACCACTCTCAATCTCAATCTTCCTACAAATTGTACTGATTATGACTAATGACCGCTACTGTATAAATTTTATAATGGAAAGAGTCTTCTTATTCTAACATAACATTACGCCTGTAACCTCCGAAGGATTCGGCAGAGGTACGTAGATTAATAGTAAAGTAATTGTTCATAATAATGGTTAAATTTTTGGCGTGAGGCATGAGTTTATATTTGTATGGTTTTGTGTTCGGAGGTACTTGTTGCTAGCGAAACTGCACAAAACATGTGTTGCCAATGTGCAACAAGTGGCGAAGTTTTTATTTAGACTACATTGGATTGTTGATATTGGAATCAATTTCTTCAATTCAATTGATGTGAATTTGTTTTGCTAGCACTTGGTCGCACTATTGCTTGCTGAACGATTTAAATCTTTGCTTACTGAGCGATTGCCTTCTATATTATGAGTACCTAGCCTGTTAGAACCTCACACAAAAGAAATCAGAATGATAAAAATAAACCATGTTAAACTATGTCCATTTCCTTAATCACTTAAGGTATTTTGATGAAACTTTGTATACAGCAAATCTTTGTGTGAAAGTTTCTGTGGAATATTCTGGAGTCCTTAAAAGCACCAATGGGACAAAACTACAAAACAACAATCTTTATTCGGGGAATCTTTACTGTATAATGATTTATTTGGCAAGCATTTTAACAATGATTACAAAAATGTTGTTTTCCCTTTGAAATTTTACTACCAAAACGGGTCGGTCTTGGCTGTCCCTCTGTCACAAGGATCTAAAGGCTAAACCATTGAAGCTAATCTTCATATTTGCAATTGTTTTTTGTATTATCTTACTATATTTGGCTATAACCAAAAAACCTATAAAATCGGGCCAAGTGCGAGTCGGATTCGCGCACAAGTGTTTCGTACCATTATCGCAAAAAAACGGCAAAAAAATCACGTTTTATGTGTTGTATGGGAGCCCCACTTAAATACTTATTTTATTCTGTTTTTAGTATTTGTTGTTAAAGCGGCAACAGAAATACATTATCTGTAAAAATTTCAACTGTCTAGCTGTCACGGTTCTTGAGATACAGCCTGATGACAGACAGACGGACCGCGGAGTCTTAGTAATAGGGTCCCGTTTTTACCCTTACCCCCTTGACCCATACGGAGTTGATGCATACTATACACAACCTCAAAACATTCCTGAAAGCAAACAATACTAGTATTAAGTATGTGACAAGATTTCAAACGTGAGGACCTCTCCGCACGTGGCTTACACTCATAATTTCATCTGTAGAATTAAGCTCAAGAGCAGTGGTGTCCCGAAGATTACAAAAAATTGAAAAATCTTTAGCTCCAATTGTGTGTCGCAAGAATTAATCATATTTTTCTATGCATTTCAGATAGAGCCTGAAAACTAGCAACAACTTCAGTGAAAATGGGGAAAGAGTAAGTGCAACATTATACCTAGATACTTACAAATAGTTTAATTCATTTTAAATTACTTTAAAAAAGAAATGGTTGAAATATAAATTATACCAATTGCTAGTAGAATAGATTACTGCTGCAGGGATGCTTGGCAATATCTAGCCACAATTATTATTATATTTAATAAAAAAAATTGTGTTTAATGTTTGTTAATAAACCCCAGATATACAATGTGTCCGGGGTGTTTTTATCGATAAAATGAGGTGTATTTTACGGACTTCAATTTTTATTACTACAGGTCCGGACTGATTGTATATGTTTTTTAAGTGGATAAAAAATAATAATATAGAAAACTATCGGACGCCTCGCGGTTTCATCCGCTTAGTTCCCGTTCCCGTGGGAATACAGGGTTAAAAGTAGCCTATGTCACCCGGGGCTAGTGTAGCTTTCCAACGGTGAAAGAATTTTTGGGATCGGTCCAGTAGTTTCGCAGTCTATAACGAACATACCAACATACTTTCTCTTGTATATATATATGTAAATAGATAAGAAATAAATATTTATCATTTTTCAATTTGCTGAAAACCTTAGATTACTGGCTCTCAGTCTGTCAGCAATCATTTTTTAAAATTCTAGTATCAAGTCACATTCATTAAAAATAAGTTTTTTTAAAATGAATTAAAAAACATAGATCTTAGCGATTCTGTCTTCTTTTGTGCTTTTTGTCTCTTGAAGCCACTTTTTTATATTCCTTTGATTGAACACCATCTATCAAAAACTTAAGTTATAAAAACTCTTTTGTAAACCATCTTTGTTTTCTGCTTGTTTTCTTATCTTCATTTTCTTGACAAACATTTGACATTTGTAACTAAGCATTGTAAATAGTAGTGTTATTGTTTTTTTTTTTGTATAAAAAGAAAGTGCTAAAAAAATATGCTTGTCTTAGATTTAAACAAATCGCCACCTCGCAACTATGAGCAGACCAACAATTACCATTGATATTTCCATTGAACTCAATAATACCCCTAAAGGAGATGCAAGGTTAAACTTTTCATAGGTTACGAGCAAAATGTACTAAAATTTTGTGACTGAATACAAAAAAGGGAGCTGTTTCATATTCAATTAGAAATGTTTCCTGTGTTGGAAATGTATAATCTTACAATAAAGGCAATAAATATCGAGATAATTAATAATTTAGTAGCATTCGTATTTAAAATTGAGTACACAGAGATCACCAAGTTGGTTCTCACAAAGCACTATTGGGTCACCACTTGCTAACATAAATAATTTCTTAATAAGCCAGCTTTTTATGAATGATAAATCAAATTATCATCTAATTTAGAATAAATAAGGCAGTTATTTCAGCCGATTAAGACGCTAGCTCCATTCATCGTTCCCTAAAACAAGTTGTAACCTAGAATTCGTTCTAACCTTGCTGAACCTTAGCTGATGTTTTGGTGTAACGTTGCAGAGTTGTTCGATATATTGTGAATGGAAAAGACTTGGAAGCAACACAGAATAAAGATATAGTAAGTATATACAAGTTTCTTTTGTTAACAGAAAAAAAGCGGACGTGGAGAAATCCACAAATGGCGACAGTGTGGAAGACGAAACCAAGAAGAAAAAGAAAAGCAAGAAGCACAAGAAACATAAACGAGTCGTAGAGGATGCTGTAGAAAAGACGATTAAAAAGAAAAAGAAAGTCAAGAAAGAAAAACATAAGAGTCCCAAAGAAGAAAGTGAGACATCTTTGTCAGATGTAGAGGAGCTGATTAAGAAGTCTACTCGGCAGCGACCACCCGTAGAGGTCAAACGACCGCCCGCGGAGGTCAAACGGCTACCTGCGGAGGTCAAACGACCATCCGTGGAGGTCAAACGACCACCCGCGGAGGTCAAACGACCACCCCCTGAGATCAAAAGAATACCCGTTATAGTGCCCAAACAAAAAAATGGCGATGCGCCTACCAAAACTCATACTAAAACTACCTTTACTAGGACAGTTAAAAAACAAGAAACTTTAGAGATTTTATCTTCTAACTCCGAGACTGAAAACTACCAAGAGGACTGCGCTAGTCCTGAACTGACGCTGATAGAAGATGACCTGAATCTGGAGGACCTCATGAAGCAAAAAGAGTTACTTCAAGCTCGTCTATACGCCTATAGCTCTGAAAAGAGCGATGATGAAACAAAAGAAGGCAAATCCAGTGACGTTATTTGTATTAACGACGATACTAGGTCACCGATTCTGAAGAAACGGAAAAAAGATAAGGATCATGATCATAAAAGGAGCAGTAAACATAAGTCGAGTAAAGACTGCTCCACTGAAAGAGACAAACATAAGACTAAGAGGCAAGAAGAGGACTTGAGGGAGATAATTAATAGGGAAAGTAGAAAAGAAATGGAACGTCGATTAGAAGAAAGGGAGAGTAGAGACAAAAAGGACAAGGAACGTCGAAAGCTAGAAGAGAAGGAACGGGAAAAAAGGCGGGAGCGAGATCGAGAAATCAGAGAACGGGAAAGAGAACGCGAAAGAGAAAAAGAACGTCGATCGATAGAAATGAGGAAACGAGGCGGGGAAAGAGAGCTCTTGAGGATCACTCGTAGGTCGCGGGACCGGTCGCCTCAGCCAAATCGCCGCGACCATAGGCTCGGGGATCGAGAGCGAAGATCTCGCGACCGAATGGACAGGCGCGACAAATTCTCGCGATCAGATTTCCGGTCTAGCAAGGTAAAGGATAAAAAACATAATTGTAACTCTGGAAGCTGAACATAGATATGAACGTTATTATTGTTTAATTATATACTTTTTATCGTCTAATTATTTACTTCCACGTAATTACAATTTGATGTCGAGGCTTGAAATTTCTTCTTTCTAAAACTAATGTTTATTGAGGTCACAGATAGCTTAGGAGTTGATATTGCATCCACCCACAAGACCGTGAATATTCAATGTTATTGTTTCGTTTTTCCAGCACACTTCAAACGAGGTAGCACAGATCGTGCCAAGCTCTAGCGATGAAGAACTCAACATATCCATTAATACTGATGACGACGAGGAAACAGAGGAGCAGATCATTGAAAGACGGCGCAAGCAAAGAGAACAGCTTATGAAGGTATGTTCTGGGGGATACACGTAAGGTAGCACGCGGCAATGAAGTCATACTTCAACCAATTAGAACCTAGAGAGTTATATTGGTGATTGCAATTATTATTATTCGGAAGACTAGTCGTTTTGGCGATGCTTAGGGTAGACCTACGTCCAGCAGTAAATGTTTTCCGTCTGAATGATGATGACTCAGACTGAAAGACTCTCAGAGTCTTTTTCTGTCTTATTGTAGCTGTTTAGCGACCCGTTTTCTTATGTTTTATAACAACTAAACTTGAAATTAGACTCTTGATAAGTAACAGTTTCCCTGCCGGAGTCTGTATTTCCTGATAGCTACAACCTGGGAGTCTTCAAGTCAAGAGTGAATAGGTTTCTTCTAGGCAAGCGTGCTTCATCGTCGACCACATCATCGCTTACCATCAGGTGAGATAGTGGTCAAGCGCAAGCCTATAATCAATAAAAAAAAAAAAAACAAAAAAAAAACAATTTTGGAACCCTAAATTCATTGCGGTACGAGATACGGTTCAAACAAGACCAGGACAAATGTTCGATAAATATGGTGGCCTAAAGTGGCTCATTGCCGAGATATTTGGCGGTAAATATTATAAATGAGTAGTTTTCATACTAATATCTCGGCGACATGGCACAATAGGGTAACATGTTTCTGTACATTTGTTGTTTGTTTAAATGCCTTCAAAAGAAAATAGTCTACACTAATTGGGTGCCTGAAGGTGGATGGCGTCGCCGAAAAAGAGGTGACGAGCTGACCTAGACGCCTACTGCAGGAGTTAGTTCGAGATGTTTGGAAGGATTTGGAGGAGGCCTTTGCCCATATAAAAAACATGTCCTCGACCACCGTACCAGTTTAAATGCAGCAAGCATCTATCAAAATGGCTAGGCCAGCACTCATAAAAAAATGTTCTAACCGTTTTATCTAAGATTCTAAATTCAAGAATAAATTGACAACTATCTACTATCGATATTAATTCGGTATCATCTAGAAAATGCAGAGTCCGTGTGAAGGCCCCATTGTAAGTATGCTGACAGTAGAGACGGCAAACAACGTGAGTTTTTGATAATACGCATTACCGTTGTTTAAAAAGTCATGTATATCATAGAGCGAATTACTTAAAGTATTACTTGCTCACTTTGAAATCACGACCTTTCCAGTAACTATATTTTTTCAAGCTATGTAATAAATCATATGATTATTAGGATATTTTTTATTCTTATTGTTTATTGCACACAAAACATAAATGAAGATACAAATATAATCGACAGCTTATGTACAAAGGCGAGCTTAACCCATGATTGGGTTCTCTAACAAACCTCACTTGTTAACGGAAATTTGCGCACGAAGACAGTGCATCCAAGTGCACAACAAAATTCCAAGTTCAAAAACATTTAATTTACTTAATAAACTAAAAAGATATGTGTACACATAATTCATACTATATTACTATATAATTCATAACTAAAATCTTACATTTATAAATACATATTTATGCGTAATGTTGATAGGAAATGTTCCATTATTCTTCTCTTGAAAACCTCGCAACGAAACGGTATCCCGTATATAGAGTGTGGAAGAGTATTCCAGAGGCGGACAGCACGAACAGTAAATGATCCACTGTAACGTCTTGAGGAGTGGGGAGGAAAACAAACGAGAAGATATTGAAAGGAACGGCAAGTTTTCCTATCGGAACAAGATACTCAAAGCGCTCTCGAAGATACGAAGGAGAGTTAGGATTGTGAAGAACAGAAAAGAGTAAAGATAGAGTATGGATATCTCGGCGCTGTCGATTAGGCAGCCACTTCTCCGAAATTTCGATGCAACGTCGAACTTTCGAAGGCCAAAAATTAAGCGTATGCACAAATTCTGCAGACGTTCGATAAGCATCAGGGCATTCCACAGTGGCATCAAAAAAGCAGACATCAGCATAGTCAAGAAAAGGAAGAAGGAGAGACTGAGCAAGAGTAACTTTTTTTGGAATAGCCAGGAACTTCTGGAGACGTTTCAGAGACCGAAACGAGCAAAACATTGTGAATATTCCAAGATAGGTTGTGTGCAGTCCAGGAAAACCTCTAAGTTTTTAACTTTTTTTAAATAGGCTATAGCAACGGCATCATACAAAACAGGTTTGTGATTTTGCTGGGTTCATCAAAAGTTCAAACCTAGCCCATTGACAGATATTTTCAAGATCACTATTGATGGAATCGATAGTTCCAGTCAGCTTTTCAAATTTAAAATGGCGATAAAGCTGCAGGTCGTCTACATAAAGAAGACAGTGTGAAGATAAGACCTTAGTGATAGCGTTTATAAAAACCGAGAAAAGAAGAGGGGGAAGGATGCTACCCTGAGGAACGCCCGCAGCTTGATCGCACCAGTCAAAGGATACCTCTGAACAAACCGACTGCGAGCGACCCCGAAGATAAGTTTTAAACCACGTTACCACAGAAGGAGATACATTAAGAGAGGATAGGATACCTCAGAGGATGTCAGAATAAACCGAATTAAAAGCACTGCTAAAGTCCACTAGAATCAAAATTGTAAAGAGCCTGTTATCCATAGCCAATCGGATGTCGTTTATAGAGATTGTTTAAAGTGGAGGCTTGCACGTTGTCGTCATGAGTGACTTGTGATTTCGAGAGTGTATGTATAGCTTTAAGGTCAATATCAGGCGTGCTGTCATCAACAGGTGTACCGATACCAAGGGTTTTGAGAAATTGCTATCCTTGAGCTGTGTTGAAATTTTGAACAGAGTTGTGGATTTGGCGTTTTAGCATCTCTACACATAAGACCGCACTAATTGCGCAGCTTCTTCAGTTCTCTTCAGTGGGATCCCTTTTGTACCGCCTTTTAGCCTTATCCCTTCTCGACATTGCACGTGCACATGCTTCACTCTGACCTTTTTAAGCGGAGCATGCTCATCAAAGAGTTCCAGCACTATCTTAATAAACTCGGCAACCTTACTGTCCAGGTCATTGCTATCGTAAACAGGAGACCAATCAATATTGCCCGCGTCTTCTTTTAAGCAATTCAGGTCAATGTTCTTGAAACTGCGAAATAAGAGAAATTACGATTTATTATTTTCGAATTTTATAAGAAAGAAAAATTAGATAATGCGAAGAGAAGGAGGCAGCAAGTTGTAGTGAGTGACTACTTTGCTTGAACGGGCAATCATAATAAGGTCTAGGATTGAGGAGTCACAGTGAGGAGCATGATGAGTGATGTCAAGCTGAAGAATAAGCATTTTGGAAAAAGAGGCCAGAGACTGGAGTTTCGACATTTGTGAAATTTTGTTAAGTAATCGTATTTTTCTCCGACTTCTAGTCGTACAAATAATGGTTTATCGTTCCACACCGCCTAACAGGTAATTTATTTACCAGTAGAAAAAAGTACTCGTAGAAACATTCACAATCAGAAGTTCGTGTTAATAGTTGTAGTTTTCTTTAGTAGTATTGTATTTCTTACCACTAGCTGTATTTTATTTAATAAAAATATTATCTTCAAGTTTTAGCCCGTGGATTGGTCCTCTTGGAAGTGGTAAAAAAGCATCTTAAACTCGAAGATGTCCGTGACACATTGGGACCTTTATAAGTATTTAAATAAGGCTGTTTGTGGGCAAACAACGTGTATTGAGCGTATGAAGCGTAACAATCTACCTACAATATATAACGCACTCAATAAATTTGCCATCAAACACCTATTTAACCCACACTTCTTATTTATTTTCCTGATTCCATATTGTGGTAACCCGCAAGAGCTTTGTTATAACTGAAAATTTAGGGGTTTTTAAACTCTTCAAAAAGGAGAAGTTACCCTGAAAAAGAAAAGAAAGAAAAAACTTCGAGTCACAGTATCTTAAACAAGTAAAATTTAAAAACCCCCGACTCATTTTTATTTCATGCTACATAATTTATCTAGCAGTAGACACGCTTCGATCGACAATCTAACGCCCATAACTATTTAACGGCTCATCTGATTTTCATTAAACATAGCTAAGAACACTCTCGATAAAGTCACCTTTCAAACAAAAAATACAAAATCGGTTCATCTGTGTAGAAGCTATGAGGCCACAGATAGATACACAAACACACAGGTACACACGTCAAACTTATAACACTCCTCTCTTTCCGTCGGGGTTAAACACTGTTAAGATAACAGACGACGTCACGGCACTGTACCTTTGATATATATGGCAAAACTGTAATTACCTTAATAAAACGATTTTCTTTTTCGTTTCAAAGCAGTACGGCAGCGACTGCGAGAACGCTCCTACAGATGCCAAAAACAAGGCTAAATCAAGTACAATGAGTTCCGGTTCTTGTACACCAGAGATCCCAAAATCATGTAAAGATACGACTGAAAGCAAATTCGCCGATGAAGCTAGTATGCATGAGCGTTCCAGTGTGGTAATAAAGAATAGTCAAGATGAACTGACCGTATGTTTGTATCGATATTTGTAGGAGTTGTTTTATGTAGTCAGTAGAACAATAAATTAGGACATTTTAGGGACCACGGGGGCACGCAATATCTCTATTCGCCGTTATTATACTAAGTTGGCAGTATAATCACACTAGGTATTTAATAAATAGGTCGCGTTAGTAAGATTATACTAAGTTCCAAAACGAAGGTCCATGACGTGTGTTAGAAGACTGCCCAGCAGAAATAGGACTGGGCTGCATATGTCTGCCGCATGCCGAAAGAGCGGTGGGCCCACAAAACATACTATTAAGGATGGAAGAATTTCTTAGGATAAATAAAACTTATTATGTCAACATTGTCTCCACAACAAATGTCTGCACCAGATCCAAAATTTGGCATAAGCAAATAACTACATAGTAATTATTTTCGTAATTTACTCCATTAATATAGTTTTCTTTTCTTTTTGCAGCGGCTCGGCAGCGACAAAGCACCCGCTAAAGTCGAAGACACACAAATTAAGTCACCCCCTCCAAGGACAGACGCGAAATTGGAGTCTAAACCCAACAAATTTGGTTCTGATACTCCAGAGGTCAGAATGTCTAGTAGTAAAGATGCAGATTATACTGACTCCAAAGACAAGAAAGATTCCAAAGTCAAAGATAAGGATAAGTTGGAAAAGGGTTCCAGTGAACTAGTAAAGAATGTCCAAAATGAACCTCAGTCGGAACTCAAGTTGGAAAAGTCAATCAAGAGCGGGGAATGGGACATGTTTGCTGATCAGGACTTTGGCAGTGTTGACGTAAGTGTTACTCCAATTTGTTTATCATATTCATAATAAGCACTACTTACCTACTACTTGCAAACTACTACTTACTAAAATGCCTTTCAGTTATTGAGGTCGAAGGGGCAATGAGCCGGCCACATTAGCCCTAGATGTGATGACGGGGTAAACGTGTTTTTCAGTATGAACCGCGAATCGGCAAGCGTAAGGAGGGACACCCTCAGTCTGAGTGGAGCAACTGGATGAGAGTTCCCGAGAACTGGGATAACTGGCGTGCGATTGGAGAAGCACATAGACTCTCCAATCGCAATGGACTGCTTCAGGCTGATTATGTCAGTTGTTCCAAAAATTCTGTTGATTACAATAGTATTCAAAGAAAATCACAGCTGATTGGCTGCCGCGCTGCATGGCGTGGGTTCGATGCCCGCACGGAACACATATTTGTACGGCCTACAGATCGATTTTGAGGGTATTGACTGTTTGTGTATGAGTGTTTAAATGTTTGTAAATGCACTCACGAAATTTCTAGGATGAGATAAAAAATATACCGCTGATAGGTAAACATTATCTAACTGGAATTGTTTGATTTTGACTTGAGTCAAAAGTTATGGTCTAATAGTAATATTTCTTTAACTTAGACGCCGACTGCAGGAAAACCGAAGAGCAAAAATGCTGTAGACAATCCATCGTTGACTGACAATTGGGATGACGCGGAAGGATATTATAGGTATGTCATTAATGATTCACTATTGTTGTTCTTTGAAGCGAACTTATCAATAATATATCAATAATAGAACTTTCCTTAATAGCTCTTAGGAGGAACTCGAGCAAAATTTACGTCGCATTCATCTAAGTATATTATAAAAGCGACCCGCCCAGACTTCGCACGTGGAGTGGAGCATTTTATGCCTACATGATTTTTCTGTCGTTGGGTACCGTCATCGGTGTTAAACACGCGCTTGAATTTATTTTCGCGCGCGTTAGTTTTTATTTAGCGATTTATGGTTTAAAGGATTATCATAATGTGCATGAAATGCTTAACGAACGTCAACAACGAACCCTTATAACTTCGCCATGTCCGTCTATCCGTCCGTCCGCAGCTTAGCTCATAATCCCCTAGGACTATAAACATATAATTTGACATTGATATACATATTAATCACGCCTAAAAAGTGGTAAAATATTATAAGAAAGATATAGTAAGCTATCATTAAAATATAGACATATATGCCATCGCGGAGTTTTTCACTTCCACCATACATTGTTTTGTTATACTTCAAAGGGATTAGGCAGAGATTTTGATGGAAGCTAAAGGTAATGTAAATTATGGCCCGCTCCCACTCTCAGAGAGGAGGCCTCGACCCAGCATTGGGAACGTTAAATAGCTGAATATGCTATGCTGTACCATAGACGTTTTATTGTACATAAAGTATATATTGACATTATATTGACATTTTCTTTTTTTGCTTGGGACATCATCCAATGACTTCTCCCGCGGGTGAAGCGGCAGGGCGTGTCAGAACTTTACTCACTAAAACCCACCGGAGTTCCTTCAGTTGCTTGTGCCAGGGCCGCGGTAACTCTCTTTCAAATTTATCCGCGACCCAGACAGGCTTCGGCCCGTATTGACTCCTCTACAATAACGATTGTAATCGCCTTTTTGTCACATTTGCTGATACAGCTGATGTATACTCTAGACTGATGTTATAAAGAGAGGGTTTAGTGAGTTTCTGCATTTATGGAAGGTAATCTTTGAAACCCCTGCACCTATTTGAAAAATTATTTCTCAATCTGAATGGTACATTATTCCAGATGCACAAAGCTACAAATTTGTTCAACCCGGGTAAAGCATGGCCAGCCCGCTAGTATAATCATGACAAATTATTCATGTACAAAGCGGTTTGTAAGGATTGTAGTGTCTGCCGCTAGTTTCTGCCTACCCCGATGGCAAAGAGCGTGAGTTTATGTATGTAAATTGTGCACAGCATAGCGATCATGATGTTGCGTTACAATTTGCATTTATTCTATCGCACAAACAAATTAAATTTGTTTTAAGGGTTCCGTTCCTCAAAAGGAATAAAAGGAACCCTTATAAGATCACTTCGTTGTCTGTCTGTCCGTGTGTCAAGACCTTTTTCTCTGGAATGCCTGGCGATTTAAAGTTGAAATAAATATGATATTCTGAAGTCTGGAATACCCTACCAACCCTTGCAGCTATGAAAAAATCTAATTTCAAAATCAACTCGATCAAAAGATATTGCCGTTTATGTCACACGATTTTATTATATGTATAGATGTTTGAGGAATCGTAAGGGAATCAAAAATTAAGGGTAGAATCATGAAATTTGGCAAGAAGCAATGTCTTACAGATCAAGTAAAGTAAACAATCTGAAAACAGCTATATCGAAACACATGTATGGCGCGAGCCTATAGACAATAAAAAAATACCAGCCAAGTGCGAGTCGGACTCGCGCACGAAGGGTTCCGTAGCATTACAGCAAAATACGACAAAAAAATCACGTTTGTTGTATTGGAACCCCACTTAAATATTTATTTTATTCTGTTTTTATTGTTATAGCGGCAACAGAAATACATCATCTGTGAAAATTTCAATTGTCTAGCTATCACGGTTCATGAGATAAAGCCTGGTGACAGACGGACAGACAGAAAGACAGACGGACCGCGAAGTCTTAGTAATAGGTTCCGGTTTTAACTTTGGCTACGGAACCTTAAAAAAACATTTACTGAAATAAAAAAAAAAACAAAAAGATTTCTAACTTATTTGCAGTTGGTGACCGCGACCTATATTGATGTATGGAGACAACAATTTACGAACTGCAAGGTTAATTTAGTCGCTTCGTTAGAGCAATGTTCGGTTCAATCATTGTTTATGAACGTCATTAATGTTATTTATTTTGGTGAATGTAGGTGTTTAAACGAAAGCCGCGGTGCGCGGGTCCGACTCGCACTTAACTGATTTTTTTATTAGAAACTAGCTGACTCTATATAGTCTCTATTGTGATCGTAGAATTTCAAATAGAGGTTATTCGGGGCGCAGACAAATCCAACAAATCAAAGATCTAGAAAATAGGTCCAGCCGTTCTTGAGTTATAAATTGTTTTATATGTATATATTCATTGTAATCAGAGCAACGTACGTAACCGCCCTAATTTTCTCCTTTTCCCACAGAGTACGCATCGGTGAAATGCTCGACAACCGATACACAGTGTACGGGTACACTGGGCAGGGCGTGTTCTCGAACGTCGTGCGAGCCAGGGACCAGGCCCGCAACAACAGCGACGTGGCAGTCAAAATCATTAGGAACAATGAGATCATGTGAGTAAAAAATTGTACTTTATGAAACTGTTGCATAATAAGGGGTATTAAAACATGAGTGTGTGTTTAAAAACCGAGCAGCTGTAGGCGAGGATTTTAAAAGTATCACACAAATGTTTTAATACCTAGTTATACAGTTTCATACACTACTTTACCTACACTCATATTTTGGGATTGAACCTACTAAATAAAATAAAAGAGAAAAATTCAGTACAGCAAAACGTATGAATGGTGCCAAACCCAGCACATCACCGCATTAACCGCGCATGCGCTAAAGCGGGCGTTGCCACAGACAAGTAAAAAATGGAGTCAAAACTTTTTATAATAGGTACTATGAAAAAACATTCTTCTCCCGCAGTCGGGGAAAAATGGCGCGACCCGCATAAGCTTTCCATTACAAAAAATAATTGATGGAAATTCCTTGGTGATATTAACTTCTTGGATTTGCCGTGTATCGTAATAGAAAAAAATGTTTTATAGCATTATTTTGTTGCAGAAAAAATGTTATATTAAGATCATATTTTTAAATTTCGGTATTGTGTTTTTTAAAGTATGTCAATATAAACTCGTTTTGAAGTTTACAATTCGAATATTACGATATGAGAGTAGATATTTTTTTATTATGCGCAGGCGAAACGCACATTACATTCATTACATACTAGAAAGTCAAAATCCTAGTCCAAATTATACACACTACACTGTACACTACTTTTTTCTTCCTTGTGGGTGTGTGGTGGAGATCGATCATGTGTGAGGAGAGATCGCGTGAAACGTCGCGTGCGATAACAGTAATGTGGCCTTATCCTATGGAATGCATCTTTGCCTCTGGGATCGCTGCATTCTTTGATCCATTGATGAGTTATTTTATTGTGATAAACAACCTGGTTTAGGTATTGATGACGCTCGTATAGTCCAGAATTTTCTGTAGTTGTTCAGTGCTATCAGGGTGGCTATATTGTCCGAGAGTATACAAATTGTGTGGGACTTAACTTCCCTGGTTATATGGTGGGAAATGCCTAAGCACTGACTGAAACATTGTGGACCCCTGATGGTGTGTCTGTGTGACTGTTGGGATCCTCCGAACCGTACCCGTGCTAGTACCCGATTTGGATCCATCAGTGAAGGCCCGCAGATTCGCGGGCGGGGCAAAGGTCCTCGCGATGATAATCCACATGAAGTTGAATTTTGTATTTTTTATCGTAGTTAAATTGTTTAAGTACCCAGTGGCTTGTGCTATGGGGAGTGTATTGCTGAATCCCTGAAGCAGAGCAGTGTGTTGTGTTTTTTTCTTACCACAGAGATTTACTGTTTTAAGACGTACATTCGATTAATAAAAAATAAGTTAGAAAAACTAAAACCCGACTTAAAAAATATTCTCATCTGCAATTGTTATGTACAAACTATTCCGTAGAGGATAACCATGGTCGTATGCCACTGAAATTGAGGTGGTAAGGTAGGCCTGCATCCTGCATCTATACTACCAAGCAAAGCATGTCGATGTGCAACCTTGTAAGCATAAATACAAACCACTCCCTCTGCCTGAGTACACAAATGTACAAGTACAGTAACTACCAAAAGACTTTCACTATCCTATAAGACATACACTAACAACAAATCTATAGACAATAACCTATTCCTCTTTCCACAGGCACAAGACTGGTCTTCGCGAATTAGAGATCCTGAAGCGCCTTAACGACGCTGACCCCGAGGACAAGTTCCATTGCCTTCGCCTGTTCCGTCATTTCTTCCACAAAAGACACTTGTGTATGGTCATGGAACCTCTTTCTATGAACCTACGAGAGGTCCTCAAGAAATACGGCAAGAACAGCGGAATACATATCAAGGCCGTCAGAAGTTATACGCAGCAGATGTTGCTAGCGCTTAAACTGTTGAAGAAGACTGGGATCTTACATGCAGGTAAGGAAAACTACAAATCAAAATCGTTTTGTAGTAGGCCATGTTGTGAAGGATTCATACATGAAAGTACTACAGTTAATTTTTTATTTTCGCCGAGCAGCGTTACTATGTTTCGCCAAAAAGCGTTGCTATGATTCGGTTTGGAGGGTTAACGTGCCGTTGTGATTACAGGAGCTTTAGACATTTAACCGTTGTCCCTTGAATGGCAAAACATCTGCTGTGCCTTAGCCATGTCTTACTAGCTAAGGCACTTACGAAGTGTTATATTATTACGAGGAAAAGTTATACCGGGATAAAAACTTATGTGCTATTCCAGACTGTAGTCTATCTCTGTGCTAACTTTCATCCAGATCCTTCCATCCATCCAAACTTTCGCTTTTACAATATTAGTTAGAAGTAAGATGAGAGCCATAAGACGCCGTGACCACTTACCAGCAGGTAGACCGTCAGTGCCGGCTGGTGCCCGGCACGTAAGTTGGCAAGGTTTTGGCGTAGTGGGGGTAAGTACGCGCATATTCCGCGAACTGACCAATCACCATATAGTGCGAAAGGAACGTGGACGCGACACGATTGGTCAGTCGATATTTGTGTCAACTGACCAACCAATCGCGCGCTCGGAACGAACCTAAAGGTTTCACTACCACAGATACCTAAAAAAACTTCTGCGCATATAACGACTCTTGGCAACTTACGTGCCGGTGTTTATACCGCAGCCGTATTTCGTAAGTGAATACGGCAACGCAAAGAGTTTGACCGCTATCCAATCGACCAATCACACAGAAGGAAATCCACATCGCGTCATTCATCTCGAATGTGATTTTATGTGATACTAGCTGTCCCACGCGGCTTCGCTCCCGTCAACTGGCTACCTACCTACCCATATATCTTACATACTAAGCTCTCAAAAAGGAATAATATTGCCCGTTTTTACAACATCTTTCATTTATGCTCCGCTCCTATTGGTCGTAGCGTTATGTTATATAGCCTACTAGCTTTTACCCGCGGCTTAGCTCGCAGCGAAGCCATTTTTTTTAATATATATATAAAAAGTATCCTATGTTACTTCTTATACCTCCAAGAATATATACAAAGTTTCATGATGATCGGTTCAGTAGTTTTAGCGTGAAAGCATAAAAACAAACTTACATTCACATGTATAATATAGTCTATAACCTTCCTCGATAAATGGATTATCCAACACAAAAATAATTTTTCAATTCCAACCAGTAGTTCCTGAGATTAGCGCGTTCAAACAAACAAACAAACTCTTCAGCTTTATTATATTAAGTATAGATTACGCAATACGGCTGCCAATAATTTCTTCGTATGGTTTTTAATAATTCATTTATCAATATTTCGTCTCTCATTCCAGACATAAAACCTGATAACATACTCGTAAATGAGAACAAATTGATGCTGAAACTCTGCGACTTTGGCGCGGCAGGTCACGTGAGCGACAACGAAATTACTCCGTACCTCGTCTCAAGGTTCTACAGATCTCCAGAAATCATTCTAGGAGTCACTTACGACCACGGTATAGACATGTGGTCCACAGCATGCACCATCTACGAACTTTCTACAGGAAAAATCATGTTCAGTGGAAAATCAAATAATGAAATGTTAAAATATTTTATGGATCTTAAGGGGAAGATACCGAACAAGATCATAAAGAAAGGCTTCTTTAAGGAGCAGCATTTTGATTCTAATTGTAACTTCATGTATCATGAACTGGATAAGATTACTGAAAGGGTAAGTTTTTATTGTATGTATACTAGCTGTTCCCGCGGCTTCGCTCCCGTCATCTGCCTACCCTACCCTACTTACCTACCTACCGATTTTTTTTCTAGGATCATTCAAAAAATTACGTCAAATGCACGATGACTATCGAATATGGGGTACAACTGTTCGAGTATCTGAACTGCATGTGTTGTGATATTTTACTCCTTGAAAACTTTAAATTCATCAAATTTATGATAGAGTGAACCGTTTGCGATGAAAAAAAAACTAAGTTATAAAGTTACGCACAATTTTTATTTATGAAAGTCATCCAAATTAGTTTCGTACATTTTAAGTGATGCGTGCACAACTCAACAGACAAAAATGCCAAAAATGCTGGAAATGGGTTCTGTTGGTTATCCTTTAACACCTTGGCTTTTATTTTGGAAATATTTACGATGTACAACAACGACTTTTCTACAGATATATGTATTGATACTTACTGAGATTATATTGTTCTATAAATCTTGAAGAAGGACGCAACTATGTAGTTATTTGAATTTACCGGCGAAGCCTGAAGATCATTGACACGCGCAAGCCCCACCACGACAATGTGGAGACTATCGGTGAAGATAGTTCTTCTGACTGCCCATTGTCATGTCCATTTTACTTGGGATCGTTGGAAAATGGTTTCCTCTGCAGATCCTACTGTGTTAGGTGTCACTTGTCACTTTATCGTTTGTTCAGCCAGACACACACATCAGCCACGACAACGTCACGTCGCCGATCAGTTACTGCAGTGCGATTCTGTAAACAAATCACCGTGAAACTAGGTGAAGTGAGACTTCAATCCATACAACCAAGGTGGGATGACACTCCACATAAGTTATCACGGTAAGGTATTGACAGAGTAGACCCGCTGATAGTAATGAATCACTGAGACGGGCCGGTGATGACTTGTGGAGCCGGAGTACTACGAATTCTACAAACTATATTTTATGACGTAACTGACCGATGACGTGACTGGTATGTATGTGTGTACTTATCTCTAAAAATATAATGAATATGGTTAAAACAACCGGCCAAGTGCGAGTCGGACTCGCGCACGCTGGGTTCCGTACCATTATCGCGAAATAACGACAATAAAATCACGTTTGTTGTATAGGAGCCACACTTAAATATTTACTCTATTCTGTCTTTAGTATCTGTTGTTACAGTATCAACAGAAATACATCATCTGTGAAAATTTCATCTGACTAGCTATCACGGTTCATGAGATACAAAACTGGTGACAGACAGACAGCGGAGTCTTAGTAATAGGGTCCCGTTTTTACTCTTTGGGTACGGAACCTAAAAACTAATTGTCTATCTCTTGTTACAGGAAAAGGTTGTAATAATTTCAAGTATCAAGCCGACGCGAGACCTGCAGGCCGAGCTGGCGCCGCCGCACCACCGCATCGCCGCTCCCGAAGCTAAGAAGATCACACAGCTGAAAGATCTTCTCGAGCGCATGCTTATGCTCGACCCCGCCAAGAGGGCCTCCGTCAACCACTGCCTCGCACACCCTTTTATACAAGACAGAATATAACGGTATCCACGACCTGTCCCGGCCCACCGGGGTAGGTCCCACAAACGTAAATACAGACAACGCGAGCAGGACAACGACGAATAGAATACAGATAAGTTAGTAAAGTTTTGAGGGAAGTGTATGAATTGTAGCATGCGCGCATAAGTTCCGTGAACAATATAATTGATTCCAATTTGATGTGTACAGCGAAATTTTTTAAAAACCCACTTGAGTTACAGAATAGTTTGCATAAATTGAAAAAAATAGCAAGCAACGAAGCAAGTTCAAATCAAATCTAAATGTTTTCAATTTGAAAGCGTGTGGTGATTTTTTTTATTATGAATTGCTGAAATACTCACATAAGTTACAGAACAGGTTGCATAAACTAGTATAATTATATTTTACAACAATAAATAGAGAAGCAAGTTTTTGAACACTGATGCTTTTTTTTTTAATTTCAAATCTGAAATCTAAATGTTTTTGCGAGGTGAGGCCCTTTACTGATGGCGGGACTCAATTCAATAGGCGATATCGCACACGTATTTTCTCAGCAAAATTTAAGTGCGTAACGGTGGGATTGCGTCGCATTGCGTCCATATGAACATACTTGCAATTACGCTTAATAAAAATCGCTTACAGGTGTGTTATAAGTTGGGTAATTGACAAAAAATATCTATTTAGTCCGTCAGATAGATAACCTTAAAATATTGGACACGATTTTTTTTCTTTAGCCACGTAAACAAAAAAGCTGGCCTAGTGGGAGTCGGACTCGCGCACGATGGGTTCCGTAACATTATCGCAAAAAACGGCGAAAATATCACGTTTGTTGAATGTAAGCCCCACATAAATATTTATTTTATTCTGTTTTAGTATTTGTTGTTAAAGCGGCAACAGAAATACATTATCTGTGAGAATTCCAACTGTCTAGCTATCACGGTTCATGAGATACAGCCTGGTGACAGACAGAGGGACAGACGGACAGTAGAGTCTTAGTAACAGGGTCCCGTTTTTACCATTTGGGTACTGAACCCTAAAAAACGACGATACAGTGCGTTGAAATATCGTGTGATGTCACGATGTGCTACACTTTATACTGACAACGTGATGTCACAACTCCCACACACACACACTATACGTCACAGCATAACTTTGATGCGTTTTAGTTTCATATTTTTTTATTTATTTGATAAAGCAAAAAATACGGGTCCAATATTATTTGATAATCTCTCTGACAGACTAAATATAATTATCATTTTTCTATCCCTATCGAATTTCATTGCACCATCAGGAAAGGGTTTCGAGCTTACCCCAGTAAGGTTATGTTAAAGCGTATAGTAAAGACATGCGCCTTCCTTTATTTAGCTTAATCTGACTTGGATGGATTCTATTTTCTCAGTTAGAATTACAATAAATTGTAGAACCTTATCTGTAAACTTTAACAAAAACGAACATTGCCTTGCTGAATGAGCGGTATTTTACTTAATTTTTTTTGTGTAATTATAACTGTCACTTCCGATTCGTCACTATATACCTCGTATCAAAAACTTCCTATTTAGGTGCTAGGTGGTACCACTGACTGAAGAGTGTGGTTTTCTTTTAATATTATTTCTAAAGGATCATTTTCCGATACACTAGGAAACGGATAATATTCTAAAAACAGTAGTCAATTTTACTCTTGCTAAGTTAAACCACCTAGCGATAGTGTTTGATACATCCCAACTAGCCGTTTGTAAATAGTTATACCTGTTATTATTAAATGGTTATCATACAGTTCTGAGTTCTATCGTTTCGAGAAATTAAAATAGGAACGGGTCAAACCACTGTTGTAACTAAGTACTAATGTATTTACTAATACTACTACTTCTTAGTAGGTACAACTTTGTTGCAAATCCTAGCATGTTATGATTAAATTATTTAGGTAACAGTTGTTATTTTATTTCTTCTTTATCTTTTACACTGAACGAGGCAAAGAAAATATTGTTGACTTTGTACAGTTAAAGTTAATAATTATACTTATTCCAACTGTGAAATTGAGTTTTTTTTTGGTCATGATATATCTACCTCTCAACGACTTTTGGTCGACTTCAACTGGCTTGCATATAGACTCAAGTCTTTTCTCGCTTATCAGACCTTAGAAAACTGAGATATTTAAGTGGCTGAGCGTAGTTTGCGCTGTAAAACTACCTATTTATACACCAATCCACATGCCCATCACTCCCACAGAATAGGTACACAATACAATGACTTAAAGAGCGGCGTGCGGAAATTAGAATGTAAGATTTGTGAAACGGAACTGTGCATATCTTGTGGCTGAATAATGCTCCCATCGTTGTGTTGCATATTAAGATAAGTAGGTATTATAGTGGGTACAAGCACAATAAAAAAGATTCCTATGTGTGAAAATAATAGTTGATAAGCAATTATGTATAAAATATTAGTTTATCATCATCCTCAGTATAAAAGCAACTTTCTGTAGATTCCGTCTGCCCCTATGGCTCATAAAAAAACGTTTATAAGACGGTCTTGTGGAGTATTGTTATCACGTATAAATTATCACGTAGGTGCATTGCGATGCAACGCATTATGATAATCTGTTACACCGTCTAATTTAAATGCATTATTAATTTAATTTGATTCATAGGATATAGCGCTAAGTAAAATCCATTGCGCGCGTATATAAATTCAAGCGTGGGTCTCACACCGATGACGGGACTCGCTTCGCCACGGTATTTAATCGACGTAGCAAGCTGATGCGACCCTACGACAGAAAAAAACTTTTTACAAAAAAATACTACCGACTTATTTAAGTCTTATTTGGAAGTAGGTAGTATTTTTTTGTAAAAAGTTTTTTATTTTTCACTTTTTAGTTGTACCTACCTAATAGGCAAGTTGTTTAGTAAGTTACCTTAACGCCAGAGTAGATTAGCCGATTATCATGAAACTTGAACATAGAGGGTGAAATGAGAGATATGCGCACCTCTCAAGAGCATACTGGCGTAATGTTACGTTATGAAATGGTATAAACAATAAATAGACATGCGATTGCATCAATCCCGAGAGATTTCTCGTTATTTATTGAAGAGTTCTGTTGTATATCTTCGAAGTTCTTCATCAGATCGTCACCAAATTAAAATGGGACAATTTCGAAACATAAGTACTCGTTCGAACAAAAAAAGACTTTCAAAATCGGTCCACAATTGACGGAGATATCGGTGAACATACAAAAAAAAACATACACGAAGTCGAACATAGAACCTCCTCCTTTTTGGTAAGTCGGTTAAAAAGACATGTAGGCATAACCAGAGATTTAGAATTTTTTTGCTACGCAAAAAGATACACGAAGGGTGCGAGCGAGAAAACCTAATCAAGTACTAAACGCCCAAAAGAAAAAGAGAGAGTGAATGAAGTACCAATACCTATGTCATTTTTTTCGCGAGAAGGGGTCCATAGCGTCCCTTCTGTTTTACACAGCGGTGAATTTCTCGCATTTAAATAATAATCTTTATATTTAAATTGATAATATTAATTATGCAACTATGTTGGCTTATTCTGTGAGTGAATGTGACGTTACAAGACGAAATAACCCCAATAAATACATGTTTCATAGGTAAATACAATTTTGTCCTTGGATTGTTTCGAACCATATTTTGACAAATTTCTGCTAGTAATCGGCTCAGAAAAATATTCTTACAATAGTATATTGATTTCCATTGTTTTATATAAGTATATTTAAACAGAATTTGCTAAAATATAATGTACCTAAAAGAGAAAATTGCTTGTTTACGCTAGGGCTTAACAAAGCGGTGACGTCAGGAGTATCGATAAAAACTTAATCTTTTTATAGTGACATCATGGCATGAATACAAACTTATTTAGTCAAGTTTTGTTTAAATAGATTTAAGTTAGGATTGAGAAGATGTGTTCATCTAAACTGTACTTTAAGTCGCATGTTTATTATATTAGCCTTTGTTTTTCAAAATGTTTCGGAGAGTTTTGATGTTTTATTACTTTGAGTAGGTTTAGGAATGTCATATTGTTTGCCTTTATTATTTTTACAGTGTCTTGAATACATGAGTGCTCTGCTCACCAGCAAATTGTTCTGTTGTGTAAATATTAATTTGTAATGTTTATATACCTACAGATGCCCAAATAATTCTGTATTAAGAGAAAAATGGATTCGAATTTTAAACAGAGATCTCTACAATATGTAGTAAACATTTCGTATTGAAATACCTACTGCATACTAAGAAAACATCGACGAATCCTAATGAAAGAATCTATACCTAATTTATTTGTGCCTGTAAGAATGACACTTCCTATCGTATGGTTAGTTAGTGGCTAACCTAGATAGTATTCTGTAATTTGTATTTTAATAAAAGCAAGCATGTATTTTGCCCAGTTTTTATAACAGTTCAATATAAACAACAACGGCAACAACCCTTTAATCTTGTTTCTTATTGTGTTCACCAAGTATCGATATCGATACTGAACATGGACTTTTTAACAACACTTTTTTAACTAACACATGGACAATTTCCCTCACACATAGATTTTATTTTTTTGGTTTCGCTTTTCATCTGACTCGGCATAACATGCTCTACAACCCGTGCGAAGCCGGGGCGGGTCACTAGTAATATAAATAGAAATACTAGCTACAGTTGGATTTTCTTATTATTAATAAATCTATAAATATTTTTACTGCGGGGGTATGGAATAAAAATAATAGGAACAGAGTGTTAATTGGTCGGGGAATATTATCAGGGAGTAAGTGATAAAGGGGAACCGTTATACGAGGACAGGAAAAAATCAAGTACGCCAGAGTTTCCTGCGCTGACTACGCTAGATCGCATTCCCACAAAGAATTGTCTCTCACGTAGTCACGTAGACTTTGGCCAAAAAGAGATGAGAGCAAACAAATCCAAGTCGGAGTCGAATTATAACGGAGGTAGGTAGCTAGTTTATTTGAAAAAAAAAACATTTGTACGCAATGTACTTATTGGTGGATAGAGCCATTAAATTTTACTTCAGTGAACGAGTCTTTTGCTAATGGGTATTTCAACACTTCATCATCGAGACAACGCAAATCCCAGGGGCAACAAGATGAACGTGATTCGATCTTATTCCGATTAAGCGACATTCCTGGTATAAATATATTTTTTGTTAGTTTTTATTTAAAATTTCGGATGGACAAATAATATAAGTAGTGAAATGGTACTCAGTATTATATGATATAAGTTTAGGCCAATAATGTGATCGTAGTATTATAAATAATACTAGAAACGAAGATGATACTAGCGAAGCGTGTTGTACCATCACGTGGCGTGTTGTACCATCACGTGGCGTGTTGTATATGTGCACGATTCGCATCGGGTGTCTACACGTCACGTCGCGTCGGGTTTTAGTAGTATGTTTTCACCTTAAAACATTACAAAATATTGAGATAAAATAAAATATGTGTTAAATCAATTAAAAGTCAATTGTTGTCTGAAATCGAATCGGTGACACAATAAGACATCACTGAATGATAAGTTTTTGGCCTGTCAAATGTTAATTTACAATGTAAAAGGCTGGACGGAATAAAGGACTTTTTACTATGTAATCTAATAGAAAAAGTGTTAACCTGGCTTCAACTCAATGAAATAAAATTATTAGAAATTCTGAATTCTAAGATTTACTACAAAGTACAAAACGTGATACTGGGGTTCACCAAATCTGGGTGGCAACACTACTAAATATTTAATTTTGTTTGACATTAATTGACATTGTCAAAAGAAAATAAAATAATATTAATTTTACGCTTTTGTTGCTAGTTTGAAATCAATTAATAAATAAATAACTATATTTTAGGAACATAATTTAAAACCTCCGTTATAATTTCATAAACTAAGTAAGTACTCCGTTGTTTATCAATAAATCTATATTTATAGGTTATGTATGTAATTATCAGCTCCTATTCTGAATTAACAACATATAAAGCTTATCATACGTTTGTACAGCTCCAAATTGTTTAAAGCAAGTAGATTTTTACTATTAGTTGGAATAAGGCCCATAAAAAGGATGATTCTCTCAGTTTCACTCAAGTTCAGTTAACAATTATTATTGCTTTTATTTTACAGAATGTCGTCACTGGACCATGTTTTACGAGTCCGTAGGCTCTACAAGCTGATATTCCGAGTACACCGTGCTCTCCCGCCAGAACTTCGGATCATGGGCGACAACTATGCTAGGGATGAATTCAAAAGGCACAAGAAATGCAATCCTGAGGAAGCTAAGATATTTCTAACAGAATGGACAGTGTGTGGTCTTGATTATTCACTCATAAACATATTTATTGTATGTAGAGGTGTGACTAATATATTCGTAATAGGTACAGCTATCATAATACAAGCCACGTATATTCATATTAGGTTATGCGAATTTAGAATAATAGGTTACCAGGTATTAGTCAAATAATAGGGTCGCGTAATAGCGAGGCAACTGATCGCGGCGATTGAAGATAGCGCCGATTCTGATTATTTTACATAGGCGATTAACTTTAAAAATACGCCAACATAATCAACGTTGACAGTCCTAAGCCTGTTTAAAGTATGAAGGAAAATTTAATCACCGTTTCACTTCTTTCATAGTCATATGTGAATAATAAACGTGTAGAATCTCGTATTTCATATTAATTATTATGGAGACTATTACCGATATTACGCAGATATGCATATTAGATTGAGTAGCTGTAATGAATCCGTTCACTAATATTTGACTAATATCCAGTAATAGGTATGGTATCCTAATATGCGTTAACTAATATATTCAATAATAGGATTACCTAAAAATGACCCTAATATAACATCTCTAATTGTATGTAATAAAAACTAAGGCAGGCCGTGTAGCCTTGTAATAAAGCAATTATGCAGTTGCGTTGAGGATTTATACAAACATAGCGCTCTCCCTCAAGACCACGTCTCCTTGCCGTCTCAGAGGGAATAAGGCAAGGTAGGCCTGCGTCTACAAAGCCAAAGCAAGCAAGCGAATGAGCGAGCAAAGCGAGGCCTGTTGCTGGACAGAAAGCATAAGTTTATGAACGCATGACTCTCCCCTTTTAGAGAGCTTAGGTGTATAGTACTTGAATAAAGTGCTTGTTTGACAAGATATTCGAATTTAAACAGAGCAAAAAGAATATATGTCAGAATCATACTCAATGGTGTTCTGTAGTATCGATGTTTTCTATTTCACATAGACAGGTTGACCTTCGGTTAGGTGTGTTTATGCACATAATTTCTGCGTGCATAAGAACAGTCCCTGGGAACAGGACGTGGGAACAGTCCCTGTTTGTTTATGTTTACCTTACTTAGAGCAAATTTTTAATAATTTGTAAATTATATGTTTGTTAGATGCCATACATACTTATAGAATTAATAACCTTCCTTTATTTTTGAAGTTGATTAATAAACAATAAAAATTACTACTGACATAAAATGACTAGGTTTTTTAATGTTGCATATTTTTACAGTTTATATTCTTATTTTAAGCATTTTCCATGCATATTTAGATATTTTTATGTTGCATATAATCTGGTATTTACGTATGAACTTTAGTTACTAATAATGAGCCATGTTTCATTTTTTATTATAGGATTATGCAATAACGCTAGCGAAGCAGATGAAACCATTACAACAAGTGAAGAAGAAGAATGTTGGTGAATACTTAAACCCGCAGCTTTTGGATCACATGACAGATGAACAGATAGTCCAGTTGTACGAGCTACACAAAGCTGCCACAGAATCTACAGATCAAGATATGCATATGTCAGGAGATAAGAAATAATCTCTTCTCTCTTACTTGAGTACCTGTAATTGCACCTATACTGTTTATGGGTTGTGCTAATTTTTAAATATTAATGCTAGATATAACTGTATGATGGTGCATTTTAGCATGATTGACAGATTATACCATTCTTCATTTCTTCAAATCAGAAATATTCCTATATCGAAATTTCATTGTGATCATCAACATTTTTCACAGTTGAACCATGATTGTTTTGACACACCAGGGTACCCGGTACCGTACCGCAGGTTCTAAATTGAGTATTTCGAATAAAGAACATGTCAAACCCTACTTTTAATCTATGGCCCCTTAGATCCTTGTTTTATGGGTTTTTAAGATAAATTAGTGATTGATAAATACTCAACCATTATTTTTCGTAATTCCGGTGCATTGATTGTTGTAAAGTTGCTACAAAGAAAATATTCGACCTCTTTTGGCGAAATGTAGTTGTACTTTGCTAACTGGAAAAAATGTTATTAGAGTGGTCACTCATCTTTTGATATGTCATCCTCCATTCCTAGTGCTTGTGCACATTGAATATAGCTTTGTTATGCATATGCATAATTATTGAGAGTAGGACGACCAATGTAATCTATATTTGAAGAGAAAACTTTGTAAGTAACCTTTTTAAGCATATTGTGCACACAGAGTGAAGTCTGGTATGACTAACAACTTGAGGAGCCTTAATCATTTGAAATTTTGTTCATCCCAAGTAAAGTGAAATTTAGTCTCTTTGTTACCTCTATAAAGTTTGTAATTAGAGTTTGCCGTATTTTCTGTGATTTTCTTTTTGATGTAAATAGTATTATTTAGTAAAGAATTTGTATTATTTCTAAGTAGGCAATAAGTAGAAACAAGAGTTAATAGATCAATAAAATGTTTGTTATTTATCCTGTAGTTTTATTATAAATATAATCGTGACAATCTAAGAAATCCGATGAAGTTTCTCATTTTACATGCCGCGATAACTTTGTATGAACGTCTACGTAAGTCAAATTTATAATCCTAATTAACTACTCTTTTACCCATACCCTGTAACAACGAGTTTCGTTCGCAAGCATCAAGTTTAATTTATACAAAGTATTTTTATAGCTGTCAAATCCGACTTCCTATGGCGCGTTTACATAAGGCCGGCCACCGTATACGGCGACCAACTTCGGTTGAACCGGATCGGTTAAACGAATTGGCGCGTTTACATAAGGCCGGCCACCAAATACGGCGACCGTATTCAGTCGAACCGTGAACACTCGTGTTGAAAGCATCATCATGGACAGAAATACTATGTTACCTACGACAAGGAACAAAAATGAACTAAGGAAAAAAACAAACAATACTTGATGCGTGCGCCGTCCGCGCTCTTCGATTGAACAATGTGTGGTGCGTTAAACGTTTCAACAAGTCAGCCCTGTTCGGTCACCGAAAACGGTCTACGGCCGAATACGGCTAACCGAAACCTGTTTACGCTAGTCGGTTACCGAATACGGCTAACCGAAAACATGTTTACACTAGTCGGCGACTGAATACGGGCTATAACCGAATCGGTCATAAAGACCTAATGTAAATGAGCCATTAGATTGTAGATAAGCAAGTTGTCGTTGTCATCATCATCCTGCTGCCTTTATCCTCGTAAACTATACTCAAAACTTACTTCCCTTCACGTGCCACCTTGCCTCAAGTGCAACACATTATTTACTATAGGTACTCGTAGTTATCAGAAAAAAAGCGAGGAAAATTTTGAAACAACAATGTGTGAGATACAAAACAAAAAGAATCTCTCCGGCGGGGAATCGAACCCCGGTCTCCCGCGTGACAGGCGGGGATACTTACCACTATACTACCGAAGATGTGTTTAACGTAATCGAATTTTGCAATTGCTTAAAAACAAGCAAATAAACCGACTTCCAAAACAAAACACTAAAAATAACATTATTTTCTTTTCAACCTTTGGTACCTATTTTTTTTCGTTTTTGACACCGACTTCCGCAAAGAAAGTTATTTTTCGTTTTGTAGTGTTTAGTTTTAGAAGCCGGTTTAATTTTTTTGTTAAAATGTTTTCATTTTTCTCTTTTTAATTTTGGTAGGTAGACCTACATTAAATTAACCATGAAAATCATTTATAGCCAGAGGGCTTTTCATTACAATTCCAACAAGCCGAAACACGACTGGGATTCTTTGTTTTAGTACGGAATTCCGGTTCATACCTTCCGGTTTTGTCACCAGATCAGTTCGATGGTACCATTTTCATTAAAACCATTTATTTAAATTTGCTTCATAGCAGTCATTTAACTACTCGAGATATCTCAAACCCAAAACATACTTAATATTAAAAGTTCCAATGGCCATCTGTGGTCTTTTTCATCAGTTCTACGTGTGACTCAGGTTGGCTGGACAAATCTTCAAAATAGCTTGCATTTAACTAGGTCAATAGGTCACTTTATGTGACGGCTAAACACCCTTACCAAACTTACCCCTACTTATACCCCTAACCCTTACTTGCCAAATAATACTTTCTGAATGCAAATGCTTACCATATTGATGAAAATACCAAAATCGCTATAATATGCCTATATATGCGTGAACAACAGAAATAATCCCAAGGCAACATACAACATCATCATATCAGCCTAAAGACGTCCACTGTTGGATATAGGCCTCCCTCAAGCGTCCGCTGCGTTCCGCATCCAGCGGATCCCAGGGAACATAAATACGGTATAAACAAATAAATAAAAGAAAAATCACAGACAGACAGAGTAATTTTCTCATTTACAATATTAGTATGAATTTAAAGTGTAGGTATACCCACCAACCACCACCCAGTGGTAACGGCTCCGACTTAGGTACGTACGTCGTAGGACGTGGTTTCGAACCCAGGACAAAGAGGATTGCGCTACTAAAATCAAGGAAAGTAATATGAATGTGTCACCTTGTGACTCTGGGGCCGTCACTCGCTTCGCCATGCGGCAAAAATGGTAAGTACGAATTTAGTTTTTTCATAATGTCTTTTCTCCTCACGCCACCACGATTGTAAGTAGGTAACAATTACAAAAATTATTACAGAGTTTCAAATTTCCTGTAACCTTTTTCCAAATTCACAGATAAAATTTTCTCTACAGCTAAGTATTAAAAAAAAACTACTGAATAGGTTTTAAACCAATAATTTTTATTCGAAAAACAAGATATATTTCACATACAAAACAAACAATGCCATCAATGACGCTTCAGTTTTTGTGATTCAAATACGCTAAAGTACCGAGTCGGTGGATTTACAATTCTATTTGGTATTTACAACTAAACATAAAAAAGATTATTATATTAATTATTATTTTGAATCAAGCGAGATCGTTGCAGTAATATTTGTGCCTATTAAAAGCACGCTTTTCGTCAGACAAATATACCTATGAGCTGGCAATAATGGAATACTTAAAAAAAAAAATATCCGATGAATTTTCTAACTATCCATTGACCTATGAACTTCTAATTTGGTGATAATGTTTATTGTTACGTATATTTTACTAACAAATACCAATATATTGATAAATCAGTTTTTTTTTAATTCCTTATAGTCTATTACTACCAACATAATTTTGCGGTCTGGTACAGAACCCTAAATGTGAGAAAAGTCGTTTTTGAACATAGAAATTTTCTCCAAAAAAAATAGCCCGGTTGGTACAGAATAACCATCAGAACCCATTACCCGCATTTTTTTTATTTTTTGTCTGTTTAGTTGTACTTACACGTAAATGTACGAAACATATTATGTAGAAAACTTATAAAAAAAAAATTGTGCGCACCTTGAAGTATTACTTAGCTTTTGTTTCATCGCAATCGGTTCACTTTATTAAAAGTTAGATGAATTTAAAGTGTTCAGGATGTAGGTAAAATATGACAACACACGGATTTCAGATACTCTGTCAGTTGAAAATTCTTCGCGAAAGAATGACCCTAGAAAAAAATTAGGAAGGATTAGGGAGGATAGGTCAGTAGGATAGGGTAGGTAAGTAGGGTAGGTTAGACAGTTGGCGGGAGCGAAGCCGCGGGCACAGCTAGTGTAAAATAATAGTTAAACATAATTTCACACACATTTTTTCTTTCTTTCTTTCTATAGTACCTACTCCCACATTTCGCCAGCTATGTTTAAGACTCATGTTATAGGGAATAGCCTATTGGCCGGGCACAAAGGCAGACTCTGGGCTGCTACTGAGTAATTCCAGGGGGTTGACCATAAGCTCCTAGAGCAAGCTTATTTTGAGTATGCGTAGGGATAGATGTAATTGACGTGTATACATCTATCCCTTTTTCACATTCGAACTATGATAGTTTTGACACGTCAGGGTACGGGGGCATATGATAAAACCGGCCAAGTGCGTGTCGGACTTCACACATTTAGGATTCTGTATAGTTCCGTCTGTACCATAGGGCACACGGGCACGCACGTGCCCTCGGCCTCGACTCATTGGGGCCCCAAATTTCATGATATAAAAAAAGGAAAAAATAATAATAATAAGCTGTCCGCATAATTAACGTAGATAGGCGAATATTCTATGCATTACATATTACCAAACTTCTTGTTTGGTAGGATTATTATATTATCATGACAACATGCACTTCAAACACTAGAGGCCTCGCGCAAAATCGTTTTTCGTAGAACGACAGGACAGGAAGATTAACTTTATATGCTGAAAGCACGAAGCTTAATAATTTTAATACGGGGCCCTACTACCTGCAGCCGTTTTTCATTTATCCGGGGCTCTATTCCTCACACTCGGTGTGCCCAGGGGCCCCGCGAGGAGCCTGCAAGGGGCGCAGGGGGCATGGGTTAAGACGGTCCTGGTTCTGTACCAAAGAAAAAATACTGATTTATCAATATAAATGGCTACTTGTTAGTAAAGTATACGTAATAATAAACATTATCACCAAATTTCAAGTTCATAGGTCAATGAGAAGTTAGAAAAAAAGCCGGATCAAAATTTTGTGACAGACAAATGGACACGTGAGTGACAGCAATTACGACTCCGTATGGCCCCTTCGCAGGCGTGCCAAGCGCAAATTGTGAAATCTATACATAATGGGGGCTAATTTAAGATAGGTTCCATTATTTTCCAGACCATAACATATATCGGCTACATATCAGTAGAATTTTTTATCCTACACTAAAGGTCAGAGGCGTCAGAAATACAATGCTAGTGACAGTTTAAAAAAAAACATGTTTCTTTTTAAGCTAGCTTTTTAGCTTAAAGTGAATTGTCGTCCAAACGAAACGTGTAAACAAAATTTCATAATAATCGGTTGAGGTTAACTGCTTTAAAATTCAGTTGCAAGTTTTGACCCCCACATACTAACAAGGCAAGTTAAATCAAAGCTTAAGTATTTTATACAACCAACTCTAGAACACAAAGATTTTTAAACTATTATTTAACTAGAATAACAATTAAATGCAATGAGTATTTTTATTGTTGAGATAAACTTAATATTATGACATGTGCCTACCTTTGTAGCTTAAGTCTAGAGAAGAGTTACAAACTGTTAGTAACAGCTTTTGAAAATTTATTCCAGGCACAGAAAGTTTGCCGATGACGTCATGATGTCACTCTGACGTTCGACGAACAAACGAGGAGAACGCGGGGCGCCGAGTGAGTTGACGGGAGGTATAGTCATCGGCAAACTTTCTGCTTCCGGCTACTAAATTCATATTACTTGTATAGAAAATG
This sequence comes from Orthosia gracilis, assembly GCA_947562075.1. Classification (NCBI taxonomy): domain Eukaryota; kingdom Metazoa; phylum Arthropoda; class Insecta; order Lepidoptera; family Noctuidae; genus Orthosia; species Orthosia gracilis. The sequence goes on from OX387268.1 coordinate 9,731,869, forward strand.
AGGTTAATATACCTAAGTACATATCTATACATATTTGTGACACTATTACATCATTTCGTCAAAATATACATTGCACAGGATCTAAATAAATCATAAAATTAACAAAGTTTATAAATTAAATAAATCAAAAACCTTTTAGAACTCTCACGACACGTAACTGACTAACAAAAATCTTTATACACTTATTTTTTTTTCAAAATGGTATCACAACCGTGAAGTGAGCTAGTTATTAATGTTCCATTTACTATAAAATTATATAAAAGTCATACTATTTGTATCTAAACTTCGTGTTTTAGTAATACAAACTAAGAGGTATTTGGCGGAATTGCCACAACACTGGTTATTTAAATACATCCAAAAAGATATCTTAAGTAGGTATAACAAATAGTTCTATTTCTATGAAAAAATCATATGAAAATAATTCTCTCATATTTTGTCCATTCAGTCCTCATTTCGTGAATTCATTACCTCTTGTTGCACACTGTGGGTCTTTCCACATAAAAATTAACCACAAAACACTGCTTGCACCTTAGCACATGAATACATTTTTCAGCCACTGTGAAAAAAATATTGTTAAATTAGTACTTAAAATATAACATAACATCGTCATCATCGTTTCAGCCGAAAATATGATGACATATTGATCATCTAATCGCAGTACTGGCCGTGCGCCCGCTCGATGCCAAAATATCAATATTGAACCTCCTTTTGAACAGTTTTGTTTGCAAAATATTATTTGATTTACATATGCTTTGTCAGTTATGAAGAAATTCTAGCCATAATTTTTTTTGTGTAAAAATTCTTTTAAACATCCAAGTCGTTTTGGAGGAGTATCCAAAAGTTGCGAAAAATATCGTGTTGCTAATTTTTTTTTTTTATGCAAAACTATTTGTTATACGAAAAAAAAGCATGTTTTAAAAATAATGTACATGAAAGAATAATAAATATATATTTTTTTCAAACCTTTTAACCTGGCCGTTACTAAGGAGTATGCTTTAGAAAGTTACCGTTTTACGGCACTAAAGCGGATGTAGGCCCATAATAGATTAAGCGTTTGCAAATTATGTAAACAAAATAATATTTTATCTTCAGTAACTTGTTCTAAGGCCCGATTTTTCAATAATCTGATAACTGAGCAATAAAAATGGCGGTTTGAGAGCTTTTTTATAAAAAATATGTCAATACACCATTTTTACTCCTCAGTTAAAAGTTATCAGAGTATTGAAAAATCAGCCCTAAAATTATTAAAAAAGGTTATTATCACACAGATTTCCAGTTTTCTAATAAAATGATTTAAAATATTTATAGTATCAGCCCAGGGCCCGCTTTAAGCAATTTCGTCACTCCGGGCATAGACAATATTTGCCGCCCTTGACGCTCTTTAAAATGACGCCTTATGAGGAGGCAAATGTCTAAAGATATATTGAGAAACAATGTGGTTTTTAACCGTCGGATCGGATAAAGCCGTTTTTTTGACAACTTCGAGGGAAGTGAAAACGATGTGAGCTCGAAAATTTCAACTAAGAATGTTTGCAACATTATTAATATTAAGTTATTTAACGGTGGATTTACAACAAGAACCAATAACATTAGACAGCGAAGCGAGCTTGAAAATTTAAGCACCCCACACGAATAAGTTAGGTTTTCTGATGAAATAAATGAAACGGGCTGTACGGCTTTGTGTAGTTTGGCCACCTCTCATTTAAGCCACTCTGAATATTTGCCCGGCTCGCCCTCCCCCCCTAGATCCGGCCCTGGTATCAGCTTTCTAAATAGTATTAGAACAAGCACTGAGAGTGCTGTTTGTCAAAGTCTATCAAAATAATTTGCAAGCAAATCGCTGACAACACTTGGCGCAAATAAAGTCTTTTGAAGTCAGACGCGGTCACTAAGTTATTATACCAGAAGAAATGTCGACTGAAGCTTAGCTTATATCTGAAATATCGAGCTCTGGGGTACCTTGAGTGAATGTGTCGATTTCAGACATTGTCTCTCATTCCCTAAGAATACACAAGATGGGATAATTTCTCACTCAATTCTGTGGCGGAGCGGTTACGGTCTACTATAGCAAGATCCCAGAAGTTACTAAGTTATTTCTACCCATAAATTGTGGGCTCCTCTCGACGTGGCGACCAGCTCAGACTTATATTTAGTAATTAGACGTCAAATAAAATCTATTAAATATTTGTCAATATTCTGTAAATCATTCATAAAAATAGCAGTACAGTGAGCTATTTTTTAGCTCACACATTTCATTTTGAAAAATTTCGGTTATATCTGGGGCAAATTGGATCTCGAACCAAGTATTGAAATGGTAACCGATATGATGAGCATTTCTAAAAAGGCTTACCTCTGTTAGGTTCATTTGAACACCTTCCGTTCGAAGACTGTTGCTTTTGTGAAAGATTTCTGAAAAAAGTCGTCATTTTTATTAAGAAAACTTAAGGTCCATAACGGATAATTTTTGAATAGGTATTTTACAATTCGTTTGACTAATAGTCGTCCTTATCCCAATTTATTTGGGGTCGAGATAGCATAACATCTTCATCAGTCTTACATCCACAATAGTCTCTCCCTTTCTAGTTCAATATCATTCTTCAAACAATTCATCTAATGCTACTGTTGTCCTATTCTACAAAAACATTCACATTCGTGCTCAAAACTTTATTCATGAAATTTTCCTCATTCTTCCGCACAAAGACAACCAATTTAGATACACCTCGATTTTTACCATCTATTTGTATTAGGAAAAAAACTAATGCTTACCAAACGCCCGATGCAGATGCATCACAGCGGAAACGAAGTCACCGAATCTGAGCATGCCATCCTTCCTCATGTACCTCAGGACAAGGAGGTTCATTACTTTCTCTGGAACTATAAACCCGACGTCACGGAGCGCGTCGCGGAACCTCTCCGCTCTGAGAACGCCCATCTTTTCTCTAGCGTGTGTCCTGAATACAAGCTGCCAGTGTTTTAAACTGCACATCAAATCTTTGAAATCTGTTAACGAAATACGTCCAGTGCCCTTTTTCTGTGGTTTATGTTAAGGAAACGTTGAACGTCGAACACTAGGAATAGCCTCGTTGGCAGGACAAGATATTGTTAGGTGTAGAAAAGGGTAGAGTTTTTTTCAAATAAAATACCAAAGCCTCTACAAATAAGATCATACTGTGTGCAATAATTGTGCATCAATAATATAATAGTTGTTATTAACGCTTTGATGACGTAAAATTCAGTCTGACGGATGAGGCGGATGTTGTTTCCGGCCATTTATAATACACTAGCAGTCGCCCGCAGTCCGCCTGCGTGGAGTTAGTACTTGCCCCAATATCTTTACAAATTATAGCATAAGTATTATTCTGATGTGTAAGCAAAATTACTGTAAAGTTTCATCGAAATCCGTCCCATAGTTTTTGCATGGAAGAGTAACAAACATCCATCCATCCTCACAAACTTTCGCATTTATAATAGGAATAGTAGGATTTGTAAACTGATCATCATTTCCCTAAACTGTTCCCAACTAAGTTAGAGTCGACGTCTAATCTAAACTGCAGTCTAAAATATTGCTGAAATAAAAAGGCATTAACAATATTGAAAAGGATACATCCAAAGACAAAACAATTTGTCTACACGTGTCTATTGAGGCGCAACTCTTGATGTAATCATTTGGCAGACAAGCGTCGAGTAATTCTTGCAGTTCAAACGGGTCTATAGTCTTATGTTCGTCGGCTAGCTGAAGAAACACTGCTTCGTATTGCGCGAAGCTATTCACTTCCACTACTGGAGGTGCCTTCACTAATGCAGTTTTCGTCATTTTCGGCGGATTGTCTAACACTTTCATCTTGATTGGCTTGTTTGAGAATATTCTTAGCGTGAAGTTGGCTTCGTCGCGTGGCTCAAATGTTGTAGGCATTATTATGAAGGCGCTCGCTTCTAGTGGAGATCTGGAAAATTGTAGCGGTATAATTTTAGTGTGTGTTTGTATCAATTGAGATATTATTATGGTGTCAGTTGTTTACTGGATTTCATTATTATCAAGAATAGTTTAGTCCTGGAATCCACGGTTTTAGAGAGTACATTAGGGTTTCATTTCTGTAGATTCTGTTTCAGGTTTCAGCAACTGACATTTTTGTATTCGGATCTATATCGGGCAATGATAAGTTCTTCAAAAAACTAATATTCCTTTCAGTTAAAAACAGTAGTGTTAAGATAAACTTTTTAATAGCACATACCTGTGTGTGACTTGCCGACTATTAGTGTATTGCGAATTAATGGTACTCTTCACTTTCCTGAAGAACAGGGCTTTCGCAGTCTCATTTAGTGGTGAAGGTATTTTGTATATGCTGAAGCCAATGACTTTGGGTTCCATAATGCAGTGCTGGTTTAGAGATATGATCACAGTGTCCGGTTCTGTCAGTACTATTTGTACTTGTGGGTTTGTGTGGAAGAAGTCTGTAAATAGAGAAAAGAGAAGGTTAACGCGATCATGCTATTAGCTGTAGCTGTACAGTTGGTTAAAAAGAAAGTACTGCGCTGATATTCTGTAAAACCTCACCGAGATGACTTAGATGAAGGGACCTCGAAGTGACCTGTTAATCCCTAGCATCGGTTGGAATGTCAGCTCTCTTCGCCTAAGTCATCACGGTGAGATGTCTATAGAATACCGGCTGGTTACTGTCTGTCTATATCATCCCACCAATGGGCAAAAGACACTCCTCATAACATCCAGCTTGTTAGTTCAATAATGGTAATGCTGTTTTAAGGAGAACGATCACTAATAGTTCTCCTTAAAACAGAACAACCATTATTATATAATAACCATTATCAGCCTGGAAACCATGCTAATGCATGCATGGATGCATGGGTGGTCGTTTCCAGGCTAATGATTCTAGTTTATTAACAGCCCGATTCTCTTCTCCCTCTCTCTTTAAAAAAACTTTGCCCCACACTAGGAATTTCTTTCTGTATCGTGGGTGCGTTTACAAACATATAAACTCACATACACAACACCCAGAGTCGGAACAACTATCTGTAGGTCATACAAATATTTGTTCCGTGCGGGAATCGAACCCGCGACACGCAGCGCAGCAATCAATAGCTCAACTACTGCGCCAACCGTGCGCCCAAGCACAGAACACACACACATGTACATACAAACAACCTGTTTTGTGCATTTTCACAGAACAGTTTGAAGTTTTACGTAGTGGTAAAACTTCAAACTGTTCTGTATTCTGTTCTGTGCGTACCAGGTCATACCTAGTGATATGGTAAATCTTAGGTTTTATGGGCACACCCTAGGATTAGCCATGGTTCATACTTGTATAGTAATTAATAAATGGCTAGCCTGTACTATCTCGCAGGCTATCTACATTACCTGCCGTTGTTCCTGGTTCTGCAAGAGTGGACCTATTTCAATTGGCTGCTTTTTCATGAAAGCTATATACGCAGGATGACTTACGATTAACATTGGGCTTATGCAGTAGATACCACTAAAATTACTCACGCACGTAATTCCGGCATCCACCAGCAGAGACACCTCTCTTCCAGCCAGCTTGGTGCATTTTCATTTGCCATTTGAGCTTATCAGCTAAGAAAGGTTCTGCTCTACAGGTCTCCGAGTCCAAGTGAACTACTTCTATGCGAGTGAAGACGCGTTGGAACTCGGCGAAGAGCATCCAGATGCCTTTAGGCGTTGAGATGAAGCGGTCGCGTTCTTGTTGCGGTATTGTGTGCCAGCTGTCGAGAATTGTAAGCTTGTTTTGAGTATTATTATACCACCCGCTCAGGTTAATGTGAGACTGCGTCCGTTTAGAGTGCTATATCTACAAATTATGTACTAGGTTTTCGTACGCTTAAACAATTAATTTAAAATCTACAGTGTTGTGGAAGAGAGGAGAGCAGCCTAATTTATTTTTTGTATTTGTTGCTTGAATAACAGTTCACAAAAATAGTTACTTTAAAGACTCAATCAATCTGCCAAGCATTTTTCTCACTATGTTGTCCAGTTAGACTAGAAATCGATCCGATTTCTAGTCTAACTGGATGCTGCTGCATTTTAGAATGTGACCTCCATCCACAACAAGTTAACCCTTTTGACTTCTGACTACCAGTAATGATTGTCAAAGATTAACAATTGATAGCCGGGACCAAGGGCTTACATGGAAGGATCTCGGAATATAATGTACTAGCTGTTGCCCGCGGCTTCGCTCCCGTGGACCACCCCACACGACTCGTTTTCGGATTAAAAAATGCCTATGTCACTCAGGAATAATGTATCTTTATAATGGTGAAAGATTTTTAAAATCGGACCAGTAGTTTCGGAGCCTATTCGATACAAACAAACAAACAAACCAAAAAATCTTTCCTCTTTATAATATTGGTATACCTAGATCATCGCTTATCTGCGACCCAACTTCTGCAAGTTTTGCTTTACCTTGGTGATTGTACCGTGCATATTTTAGTATTTATGAGCCCTCCATATTTATTGGAGTTAGAAAATGGAATCGCAATAACTTACTTAAGATACTTACGATTCTGGATTTAAAACAATGTAGGGTACAGGAACTTCTCCAATGCCGAGTGGTCTACGTATTCGGACGACGTGTACTGGGCCTTTTGTGCTTTCCACCTGGAATTTTGAGAAGCAACAATTAATGTAGGTAGATAAAAAAAGAGTCTGGATTTCTCCGTACAATAACCTATTGTCAATCATATTATTTCTCTATCATCTGTGAAAATTTTTGCATGTAGGTAATAGAGATGAGAATGTTGAGATAGACTTGTGGATAAACCAGAATGTAACAAGTGAGTTTAGGTGAGACATGCATTTCACATTAATAATGGTGACACTAGAATAAAAGGTGTAAGGAAACCATTTGCTTTGGTATGCCCATGTTATGAGGAGGGATAAACGATCTCTTATGCCATTTTGTATAAAAAAAGAGATTTCCCCTTAATGTCAGCAGGACACTTATCCAGTTTCAATACAAATGGAGGTTTACGTTAACGCGAATGAGCGCGAATATAAACTCACACTAAGCCCACAGGACACGGTTTAGAGATGGGGGCTTGATTGTGAGCAGTAAAAGTATCAGGGCGAAACTAGAATTCCTTTCACAACAAAAATAAAATCGATTAAGATTTTCTGACGTCGTCAAATTTTTATGATGCTCTTATTTGGGAAAAGCCCTTCTTAGTATTCAAAAGTTGGTTTACCTGTTCCACATTCAAGACAACATAATTCATTTCTGTTTGAAGCTCAGGAATTTTGTCTTCAGGTGCCTGAAAAAGTAATTTGATATGTAAATTTTTGCTGCATAGCCCAGCATTTTTATGTTTAAATCTATTTTGGTATCTATGTATTTTTATTATCTTTATATTGTGTTTTGTAGACTAACTCAAAAACATATTTGAATAACAACACTGTGCTTGTTTCATTAAGGCCCTGCGCAGACGGCACACTTTTTGTGCGATCGAGTCTGCGGCGCACAAAAAGTCTGCATGGCGCGCATAAAGTCGGTCGCGGATTTTTCACAGACTCAACGCACACGACGCACAAGCACATCTTCGATCATTTTGTCGGCAGAGTTGTAGGGACGTAGTCGCTATGGAAAACGTGCAGAGATCGCGAAGTATTATTTTGTACATGAAGTACAGAAAAAGAAGAAGAAATAGAGAATTTTGGGTACATCCTATACTTTCGGAAAGATTACTGAAGGGACAGTTCCATACTAAACATTCAATTCTGAAACAACATCCGGCAAAGTTTTTCAAATTTTAATAAATGTCTGTTACTACATTTGATGAGTTGCTATTTATTTTGAGACCTGCTTTGACTCATTCAGACGACGTCCACCCCTAGCAAATGCAGATTGCCGACTAAAGTGTGCGCCGTCTGCGTTAGCGCGCGTTGAAGCAAACGTTCAATTTTTTTCACACACTTTTTGTGGGAGCGGCGCGCCGCGGCGCGGTTCGGTCTGCCCGAATTACACGGATTTTTTGTGCGCCGGACTTTTTGCGCGTTGTATGCGTTACTGCATATAATTGCATAGGTTCTATTTTCACAGACTAAAAAGTGCGTCACGGATAGTCTGTCGTCTGCGCAGGGCCTAAGAGAAAACCTTCTCACAGACGTGACTTGTTATTATTGAAAATAAGCTGCCCCAGGACATTCCACATACAAAAACAGTAACACACTGAACAACCATCTGTTGGTCATAGTAATATTTTGTTTTGGGGAATCAATATCGCCAAATTATAGCACAAAAAGCTAATCGCTCAGCTGACGTGCCAATCACATTGGGTAAATACATGGCTCAGAACCAAAATGTTCACAAAATGTCCATGAACCAATTGAATTTAGCATTCGCATTTGCATACAATACGCCTGCTTAGGAAGTGGTTGATTACCTTTGATGTGGTTATATTTGGCGTGATTGGCTATGCTCTTTGATGGACTAACTTCGTGTATGATGATAAAACTTACAGCAGCCACATGGTGAGCGGTAACAAGGCTTGTGCTCTTTAACAAGTTCCTCAGCGTTTCGGCATCAGCCAGTTCCGCCATCTGTAGTGACTCGGTGATGCCCCCCGTGAGGTCTGCAAGCCCATCGAGCAAACTCCCGTACTTTAGAGCTTCATAGGACCCGTGCAATCTGTAAATTGTGAAGTATAGCATTAAACTTAATTTAAAATATTGCATAGTTTTCAAAAGTATGTAACAACATAACAGGGATGTTAAGGAGCTCCGTAACCGTAACTGAAATTATCCAATATCCGAAATGAAAATATTCCGTAACAGTAACCAAATCATCTAACATAAAAGTTTCGCCTATTATATCCGCCCCTATGGCGGTGTCTAATGAGACATGTTATGACAGGTTTTGCTGCCCGGCCGAGCCAACACACTAGCCGCACTTCACTTCCACGTTTGTTTATTATAAAAATTTAATACTTATCCGTAACCAAAACTATCCGAAACTACCAGATAATCCAGAATAAAATTATTTCTATATCCGTATCCAGATCCGAATCATATCCATCCAGGGATGTTGGAACATAACTTTCGTTACTTTTCTTCTGCATCATAGTAATACACCCAACATTTAATAAAATTGGTAGATTCTAATCATTGAACGAGAGGGTTAAATAATTCAATTACATGTAAAAATATTTTCAATATCATCATAACTAATTGAATGAATTTGATCGTAAAAGGCTATCTCTATTTATTAGTTTTTATTTTTTATTTTTAGCTTTATGAGAAGTTCCATGATTAATTAATAAACTTTACCTAACTATGTTTTAAAAAAGGTGCTCTGAGGTCAGAGGTGTAGCTTCTTTTTGCTACTGTTAAAAGCTGTTTTTTTCCGGAAGCAACTAAATTAATCATAGCAAATTATACATGGTTATTAGCAAATTGGTGTTCCACTATTTGATTTCTTTTCTAACAGGTAGGACCGGTTATTTGCTAATATTAAAATACACCGTAATTTGTTTATTTGTGAGAAAGTTTGTTTTCTAAAGCAAAACAACAAAATGGCCAAACCGAATAAAACCATTTATAAAACAATTGACTTGCGAAGACGGTGGGTCGTACCTATGTTCTTGTTATCTTTTGAGTTGACGGGCCACGTCCCTGGTAAAATTTACATTGTAAAGCCTAAACTACTCAAAATTGAGTAAAAATATTCGTAACGAAATCTCTGGCCGGTTGGTTTTTCTAGTGATAGTACTTTTAACCTAACTACCGCAGGAGGATTATGTTTTTCGAGCGTATGTAGTTAAACGGCTTGACGGATTATGACATACTAGCTTCTGCCAGCGGCTTCGCCCGCGTGATAGTCGAAAATTATCCCAAGGGAACATATTCCCGGGTTAAAAGTATCCTATGTGCTATTCCAGACTATAATCTATCTCTGTACCAAATTTCATCCAGATCCGCCTAGCCGTTTGTGCGTGAAGAAGTAACAAACATATAAACACACACACTCACAAACTTTCGCCTTTATAATATTAGTGTGATGTTGGATTCATCTCAATTGTGGGTGCGACATAGGCAATGATATATATAATTTTTAAAGATGCCCCCCTCCCCCTCGATCCCCTCCTTTACTTTACATCATAACTTTGATAATTGTTAGCAAAATAAATAAGTGAAACATTCACATACGAAAAAAACCGACTGCTAAAAAGAAATACTGTGTAGTAGGTAATCTAGAATGCACCATAATAATTACCTACTGGTATATTGTTTTGTGACAAATTTATTCAAGGCAATAATGAAATATATTAAAATAGACATTAAAATATTATGAGGTGTTCTTTCGGAAGTTGACAACTTCTACAGCCAACTGTACGCATAGCATGCATCTCGGCTTGATCTCGAAAATGAGGATTCTAGAGCCACTTCAACCCGCCTTTTTACAGATTACCTGCCTGAGGTAAGCCAAGACGAAATCGAGGCGGCTCTCATACAGCTTAAAAATGGGAAAGCTCCGGGCGATAACGGGATTAATTATAACCGGGCTCCTGAAAGCGGGAGGACGCCCGGTATTGAAAGAGCTTGGGGAGCTCTTTAACTCTGTCATGTTCTCTGGCAGAACTCCAGTAGCATGGGAGAGGAGCGTGGTCGTTCTTTTCTTAAAAAAAGGTGACCAGACTCTTTTGAAGAATTAAAACTTTGTTTGTCACCGCTGGCTGCACCTCATAATATTTAATGTCTATTTTAATATATTTCATTATTTCCTTGAATAAATATGTCACAACACAATATAATTATTATAATGCATTCTAGGTTACTTTACAGAATTTAATAAATTATATCTAGTACTTGTTTTTTCCTTTTCCGTTAATTATTTTAGCTGAATCCGGTAAGACTGGAAGCCGACCCCAACAATAATTGGGAAAAAGGCTAGGTAGATGATGTTAATTATTTTAGCGGGTTTTTTGTTTTTGTAATAAGTTGTTAATGAACAAGAGCGTCAAGTCAATGGTCGACTTCTAAATTGCTCGACATGGCGCGTGGCGCGTGTTTCTTACAGAAACTTGATGGGCTTGATAAGTAACATTTTCTGATAAAAATTTATTCAACTGAGAGCAGAGGTCCATAAACTTTTTTGTTTTCATGTTTGGTTTCGAATAGTTCTGATTGACCCTTGCAATGAATGGTACCCACCACTCATTGCAATTTGGTAACAAGGGTCTGATGATGGAGAGCAGGAATTTTAATAGTGGCTCTCTTGGTTGGTTGCTAGCAGAAGCTCAGCTACCAGCATCAGATAGCTGTCTTAGGGTACCTACTTACCATTTATTTTTATTTGTCTATCTATAATGCTATTACATATAATAAAATATGCAACTGATCGCTGTCTGTTTATCTATTTGTCTGTGTGTTTGTGAGCGCTAATCTTAGAAATCGTTTAACCGATTAGAGTGTGATTTTCACTAGGAGAACAGCACCATTAAGTAAAATGTCTTAACAACTGTTACAATACGATATTTATTTAAATTAATTATATTATTAAAAGGCATAAGTAGTAACTCCACGCGGACGAAGCAGTGGGCAGCTAGTAATGAATATGTATAGTCTTGGTTAGGTAGGTTTCTACTTTAAAGTAGTTGGAGGGGTACCTTCTCTATGCCTTACTAAACTTGACTTGATCAAAAAATTTTGTCGCAATGGGTTTATTCATCTTTGTCGCAATATCTCTAAATAACAATTCCAAACGTCGCGTAGTGGCATCCTTATTTACCTACAAGCTTGTATAACATTTAATGAAGTATATCCATGTGGGTGTAACATCCATGTGACTTACTTCGCATAAGCCTTTTCCAGAAGCGCTGGCCACATCTGTTCAGTGTGGTTGCTCTGGAGGAATGCCAGCTTGCCATTCACCGTTGGTAAGCGGTCGTCTACGAGCACCTCCAGCCATTGTCCACACCACCATAGCCGAAACCTGCGAGTGCAAATGATTTTGTTTAAGTCATCTTACTCATTATCACCGTTTCAGCCGAAAAACGTCCACTGCTGGATAAAGGCATCCCCCAAGCGCCGTTACGCTCATCGGTCTCGCTTTCACCGGCTTCCCACAGCCTTGACCAGAGCATCGGTCCACCTAGACGAGGCTTTCCTACGTTCCGTCTTCCTGTTCGCGGTCGCCACTCCAGAACTTTTCGGCCCCATCGACCATCCGTTCTGCGAGCAATGTTGCCTGCCCACTGCCACGCTATGTCGGTGACCTTGTTGCATGTCTTAAAAATTGACCCTGTAAGCAAGTTGGAAATTCGACGCGGACACTGAAGAGGAACTTATAGGTATTGAAATATGTACTAGAGAATAAATCTTCAAATATCGATTGATAGTTACCTGAACACGCCAGCATACGCTTCATCAACCCTTTGGTCTGCAGGCACAACTCGGTAGAAAAGACCCTTTGTGAGGTACAGTACTCCAAGGCAGGAAACCATCCATTTGTCTCCTGGAACCAAAAACGGTGCTCAACATAATTATAACGATAGATTATCTTGGTAAACACATGTTGTTATCATCCGGTCATTTTGAGTATGGCTGGAAGTTTGTTACTCTTTCACACAAGAACTACTGAACGGATTTGAATGCAATTTGGGACATAGATAGTTTAAAACCTGGATTAACATTTATCATACTTTTTATCCATTTATTATGTTCCTATAGGATAAATACAACTTTCACGCAGGCGGAGCTAGGGGTGGCAGGTAGTAAAATTTTATGCAAATCTATCTTACAGAAAAAACATCAAGTGTACATTTTGCATATTGGCAAACTAAAATTGCATAGCAACTCTATCACTCAGCAGGAAATATCGACAAATGTTTTGTAACATGACATTTTACAACAATCGCATTGCATTACAGTGGTTCATGTTCCTGCTAACCCAATAAACGAATACCGTTAAGCAAATATCGTTCGCTAGCAGCCTAGATCTATACAACGTAGGCGGCGAGTTACCTAGCATTACGCTAGCCATTCAAAGCATGCGCCGGAGCAAGTAGGCCGTGAGAATGAACAACGGTGTTTGTTATGTAATTATGCACTTCCCAGTTCCCGGTCGACGCTGTGTAATTCAGTTACTTTCTTCTCCTTCCCAGTATTTTGAAAGATGACCTACGATTTATAACTGGCGAAATGTGGATTTACTTTATATGCATCTCTGCCTAACAATTCAGAGAAAACAGGCGTGTTGTTGTGTTTATGTATAATATTATTATATAATTCATTTATTTTAAGACATAAGTTGTCCAAAATATTACATTCATAAAAATGATACTGAATAATTATAAAAATATTGACCTATTCCAAATTCAAATTTCCAAATTAAAATTATCTTTTATTATTAAGTACATTTTCTGTGAAGAGGTATCTGTAACGTTTAAAATATCTTGCCCATTTTTTATAGGATTTTAACAGACAATATTCACTACACGCAAGCGATTGCCGATAGGCCTATGGGTGTGGTGACACTTGACGGAGGCCTATTCTAGCAGTGATACAGAGCAGATGATGTTGATCATGAAGCGAGTGCCAGGCGGCCCCCACACCCCAGCTGATTTAGCAGGAACGGGAACAAAGCGTATCGAGAGATGTGAGCATAATATTAGCTAACTTTTTACCCGACTGCAAGGAAAGGGTTATGTTTATCGCGCGTATCTTGTGTATGTATGTATGTATGTTTGTTTGTGATATTCTTTATTACATCATTTCATTAAAACCACTAGACGGATTTAGATAATTAAGACATCGTTAGATACGTCTCGACCGCCCCAGTTTACTTAGATAGGCGAAGTTTAAAAAAAAAACAAACATGGCGGGTTTTGGGCGCCATATTTTGCGGGACCCAATTATTTTTTTCTTCCAAACCCATCAAGGGAGATATCCAAATGAAGGGTTTTAAGAGGTGATTACAAAGACCACTTATATGTTTATTTAAAAAAATATAGCTATAAAGTTGTAAATAAAAGAAGTCTTAAGAAGCAAACTAAAAAGCTGTAAACAGGAACAAATTATGCCGTACAGTCGGAGGACCAGGGGGTCAGCCAGCTTGCGAATATGTATCCCCCGACTACACACCATGACTTTCTGGTTGACAGCTTTTTGAATGAACTTTTTTAATTTTCTGATTAGCTATACGATTATTTTAGCATGGTTAGTTGGTCAACTTTTAACTTCTTCATTAACAGACCCATACTAACTGTTATGAATAATACCCATCAGAACGATTCAAATGAGGAAACACGATGTAGCTCAAGAAATGGATTAGAAATAATTTCTATAAACTTTGCTTGAAGGAATACCTACTCAAGATATTTAACTAAAAAAGAAAAATATACTTAAGATGTCAAAAACAGAAACTGGGATAATATACTGTATATTATGTTACAGTGAAAGTCCGAACTACGGAAAAACCTAGGATTAACCGAGTATCTCTGGTAAAAGTCACAAGGTGAACTATCTACCGCGAACCAGTTATTTGGTATTGTTATTCATTTAACTTATTTTAGAATTATCTAGAACCTTTCAATTATTTCGCATGCTACTTTTTTGTAAACATACTTACACAATTACAGACACACACATATGTACAAAGTCGTACTACAATTCACTTCCACACACTCTCTAATCACAAATTATACATAATATACAATATATACTCAGTACTAGCAACACCGTAAGGGGCTTTCTTGTTAGACGCTATCGTTCTACAAGCTACATATTTTATTATACTGTTATTACTAAGAATTATTTTAATTTAATAATTTATAATTTATATCTAGTAATGACATTAATTCAATTTAATAATTATGATGAGTGATAGTTTAAAAACACTGACTGACATAGACAACATCAAAATTGCACGATCAGTTGAATGTGACCCTTCTAACCTTACCAAGCACATAAAGATAAATATGAACGATTTCACTATATTTTCCCAAAATATAAGGAGCATTTATTGTAATTTTGAAAATTTCATAGCAAGTGTATCCACTTTTTCATTTGAAACAGACGTCATAATACTTACTGAGTGTAGATTAAGTGACGAAAAACTTATCCCACAACTTAAACATAAACAAACTTCCCATATTACTATTATTACAACACGACACTTAAATCAAAATGATGGGGTAGTTATCTATGTAAAAAACTCTCTTTTTCCCAAAGTTAAGGAAATGAATTTAGTCCAGGCATCATGCCTACGATTGGACATTCTTAATAGTATTGTTTTGTGTATTTACCGTTCCCCATCGCATAAAAATAGTGAGAGTTTTATAGAATCACTCAGTAAAGAACTCAATGTTCTGGGCAAGCAGAAAAGTATTATTATAGCGGGTGACATAAATATTAATATTAAACACAAAGATTCAGAACAATCCTATAAGCGTAAAAATAGAGTTAGCTATCTTACTATGCTATCAACTCATGGCATACTACCTGGCCATACACTTCCCACGCGAGGAATAAACTGCTTGGATCATTTTATGCTCAGGATTAACAATAACAAGAAAACAGCTTTTGTTGGTGTATTACATACTACAATTACTGACCACTATACAACACTCTTATCTATAGCTAAAATAAAAACTAAACAAGTTGCACCAAAAACTAAAACTAGTCTAAATTTTGAAGGGGCTCTTAAACATATACAGGAAAATAAAATAGGAGAACTACTCTTTTGCAATGATCCCATAGAACTTATTAATATTTTTATACAGATACTAACTAATTCTATAAATAATAATACTATCACTACAACAATTCCTAATAAAAAACGAATAATTAAGCCATGGATTACCCAAGGTATATTAAAATGTATTAATAATCGAAATAAAATGCAAAAATCACTTAAAAGGGATCC
Source organism: Orthosia gracilis (assembly GCA_947562075.1). Classification (NCBI taxonomy): domain Eukaryota; kingdom Metazoa; phylum Arthropoda; class Insecta; order Lepidoptera; family Noctuidae; genus Orthosia; species Orthosia gracilis. The sequence goes on from OX387268.1 coordinate 9,747,759, forward strand.
TAACAATGACATTTTAAAAATCACATTTAATAGGTATAGAAATTACTGCAATAACCTCATAAAAAATTTGAAAAGGAAATATCAAAAGGAATTATTAACCAACTCAGTACCAACAGTAAATTACTCTGGAAAAATATAAAAAATGTCACCTATTCTCATAAAACTAAAACAGAGAATACGGAATTATTAAACATAATGCCATCACCTACCGAATCAGTTAATCATGTTAATATCTTTTTCGTTAACATTGGAAACCAACTGGCCCAGCAAATGCTTGTAAATGCTTGTAAATGCATAGCTAAATGGTTAAAAATGAATTTACTTACCTTGAATACAGGAAAAACTAATTTTGTGTGTTTCAGTGTTAGCGCACGAACTGAACCGACGGAGGATTTTAAAATTAAAATACATGATTGTGAGGACTTCAAAATTAAATTGCCCACAAATAAATAAAGTAAGACAAACTAAATATTTAGGGATAATAGTAGACCAGAGATTATCCTGGTATCCCCATATTGAACAAGTTGCTAGCAGAGTTAGAAAACTGTGCTGGCTATTTAGTACACTGAGACATATTGTGCCAAAAAACATAATTAGTAATAATAACACTCCTAGGAATCTCCTCAATGAGATATACGTCGCTTTGGCTCAGTCTGTCTTAGTGTACTGTATTCCTAACTGGGGAGGGTCAGCAAAAACGAAATTCATAGAAGTAGAGCGTGCACAACGTACCCTCATAAAAACTATGTATTTTAAGAAAATTGGATACGCCACAGATAGTCTTTATAAATTAAGTCAATTACTCTCAGTAAGAAAACTATACATTGTTCAAACTATATTAAAAAAACACAAAGCCCTACCGTACGATACATCTAAATTAGCAAAACGAAGAAAACATGATATTGCAGAAGTCCCCCAAACAAAAACTTTGGTTGCCTCCATGCAATTTAATAAACGGTCAGATCGATTGTATAATAGGATAAATAAAGAAATATGTATATATAAAAAACAATATTATGAATGCAAAAAAAGTATAGTGAAATGGATCGAACCACTTACTTATGAGGAAACGGAAGAACTCCTGAAAGTAACCACATAACCTATACTCTCACACACAGGAAACACACAACACACACATACACACGCAAGCACACACACACACACACACACAAACTGTACTTATGTCAATCTTGTCTGTATACTTACCGATGTCTAAGTTATTATTTTGTTATGGAAGAGCGTCTTCTAATACAGGCATTGTATGCTTAAAAGAAGGCTCCAATCACAAACTAATTGTTGTAAACTTGTTAAAGAAAATAAACAATTTTAAATTTGAAGTCCGTAATGATAATTGCTAATTGTTTACTAATGGAACAGCTGGTATTATTATTATATTAGCTTCCGCCAGCGGCTTCGCCCGCGTTAATGTCGAAAATTATCCCAAGGGAACATATTCCCGGGTTAAAAAGTATCATATGTGCTATTCCTGACTATAATCTATCCTGTGTAAAATTTCATCCAGATCTGTCCAGCCGTTTGAGCGTGAAGAAGTTACAAATATACAAACACGCCCAAACTTTCGCCTCTATAATATTAGTGTGATTCAGTTTATGTATTGTATGTGAGATAAAAATTAAACAAATAGATTGTGATTTGAATAATCGACTTTGTCGAATGTTAAATCACCTAGCAAACATAATACTTTGTTGAAGCTAATCAATCAGCCCTTAATTGTTCTCAGTGACGGTTGACAGGGGAAAATCGAAGAAGCAGCAGTAAGCTTTCATGAATAAATCTGCCTAGGCTATTTTTAATGTTGGGGTCAGAGTCCAGTCTGACCGGATACAACTGAATACACACATATACACGGAGTGATAACCTATCAGATCCCTTGGCTAGGATTTTCAGGCTTTTGATACCTCTCACGACTGTCAAAGATCAACAAAATATATGCAGAAGTGTCGTTTGTATATTGTCTTTTTAGTTTGCTTCTTAAGCAGCCGAATCTTTATATTTATTGAATTAAGTAACATTTTTTCATGTGAAATAGTAGGAAATGTAATGTTATTGAAATATTGTTAGGTTTATGTGAATCCCAAACCAAGGTAGGTATCTAACTATGGACTAGATTGAACTTGTGTAGTACAAGTTCAATCCAAAGGCACATTACGGAACTCTATAAGCTCCAATGGGTCCATAAGGGTGGTTACGAGTTCAAATTCAAATTCAATTCTGTAGGTATCTAACTATATAGCTTGCTGACTATTAAGTTTTAGTTGTGACATACCACAACTCAAGTGAGAAAAATTAAAAACAAATTATTTTACAAAAGATAAGAAGACGAATGTATTTTTTACAGTAAAAAGTTTTTTTCGGTCATGTTCGCAGTGCACAATACCTTCACCTTTGTTTTGCGCGTAGCTTTATTAACTTACCTAATTTGCCAGGTATTACATCAAACACTTCGTTTCTGTCGTGAATGAACGACGGGTTCGGGTATATTTCCTGTAAACAAAAACGTCCAGTATCAATATCAACGTTCAATACAAAAACAGAGATATCTTATCATAATACTTTTGACCAAGGCTGTATGTTTAGTCTTAACATTAACAATGTTGCGGTGGCCCAGTGACTAAAGACCTCGCCTCTCGCCTCTCGCGCGGGTTGTTCTTTGGCCTTTGTGTAATGGACATGTACACAAAGCAAATCAGATAGGTTTGCAGGGCACACCAACATAGATATTGGTGTGCATACAATCAACGAATGTATTATTTCACCTATTTATTATTGTTTGCTTCACACTATATGAAGCAAAGATTAATAAGTATAAATTTAATTATGTAATTAACTGGTCCAGTGGCTTAGTTGTATAAGCATTCGCCTGGTAAATCATATGTCTTAGGATCGAGTGTCGCCGCCACCAACTTTTTGGCTTATTATAATTTTTTTTAATTTTGTTGAACTTTTATTTTTGTAATTGACTTGATAATAAGAATATTATTCGAAAAAAAATATTAGGAAGTAAAAATTAAACAACTTGTAATAAGAAATCAACAATATTTACTGACTATTTTTTTTTAATTATAAAGTTTTGTGCATGACAAATATTCTAAGTCGGACAAAAATTAAAATCATTTTTCATAATCAAGTTGATAATTTATTTATTAGTGATATGAATAAACATGTTAGGAAGATATATATTAAGATACAGGTATCCTAAATTGTAATCTCACTAACAATAACATCACTTACATAGAATAAATTTAAGTACCCTCTGATAATTTTATTAATAGCCGATTGGTGTCTTCACTATCTATTACTTGTTGCAATCGTGTCCTCATGCCAGCAACCATATGCCAACATAAATCAGTTCTACGAAACGATTCCATTTCGAGGTAACGACATCATCTAAATTCGATTTAGACCTGACGTCAAATGAATCTTAGTTTAGCACCATATGACCCCATAGGTTTTCAATGGGGTTCAGATCTGGACTTTTTGATGGCCATTCAGTCACAGTAAAATTTTCTTGGACGTTTAACCAACTTTGTACAAGTAGCGCGCGATGCACAGCGTAGTTATCACGCCCAAAGTAAATGTGCTTTTGTCCCAACAGGCGAGGATCAATGCTTCCTGAATCTGCATCTCGATGGACTCACAATTGCACAGTTCTTCTCTGTGAACAGTAATAAAAGATTGTCACAAAAATCAACAATCAATAACATGTGTATTATTTAAACATGTTAAACTTCTAAACATAAAAATAACATTTTGTTACTCACCGATATCATTAAACGCCTCACAATTTCACTAATTGAAACGTTTTACTCATGCAAAACAATTATTTCAGCTCTTAAATTAAAAGTTTAGTTAAGTGATTCAAAATGATTCACAAATAAAAGCACTTCTCAAAACACGCAGGGTATAATGTCTAAAAACGAAACGAAAGCCCGATAGTCAATAGCATTATGACGATTTATTTAAACTACTAACCTAAATATGATTTGTCATTTTAAGAGGGTAGACAATTAATATATTCCAACTTAAATATAAAGAAGACTTGCTAATAGTTTAGAAATTAATTGAAGAAACAAATGTAAAATATTTTATTAAAACATACAAAAACATTAGCGTCGGCAGTCGGATTCGATCTTACAGCGCCAGGGCGTAATATATTATATACCTACGGTATATACCTACGGTATATAATATATTATGCACCACGGAGACGATTGATATGTTAGCTAAATTTATGCTTCATATTCCTAGCAACATTAAATTGACAAGAAATTGCAAGTGTATGCGTGGACAACGGATTATTGAGAAGCAAACACTAATAAATAGGCGAAGTAATACACCCGTTGATTCTACGCACTCGAAACATACAAAAACAAAACCCTGCAAACCTATCTGATTTGCTTTGTGTACATTGTATCAGTATGCGTATGCTAGGGAGGGCTCAGTATTGTCTGAGCACACAGAACTAAGTGCTCATAACATCAACATAGAGGTCCGTTTTACAGATTACGTTTTCATTCGGCGCTGACGTATATAGTTGTATGAGTGAGTTCGCATACACAACAGTATTCAAATGCTGATCCGTTTTGTTTGAAAGTTGGAGGTACACTGACCAAACGTGGTGTGGATGTTACTCCCTGTAGCGACGGATCCCTTAAAACGGTAATGGAAATACGGTATGAACCTGAAAAATATGCGGATCGGATAAACAGACAGGATGAAATTATAATGGTTTAGTTTTTGTCATTTTTGTACGTAACCCTACAAATGTGTCACAAATGGAATGTATTAAAAGTAAGAGGTATGTTGTTGCGTTGTGTGTGGGTAGCTGGTGACCTTGCCACCCACCTGCGGACAAGGTGCTCATCTTGGCAGTTCATTGATATCTTTAACTGTTGGGCGGATTACAAAATTAGCACTATTCCTTTTGAAGTCGCGAATTACGAAACTATACGTCATTTCTTTTCATACATACCTACATAAATTTCCTTTGTCGTTGCGATGGCATTTATTTATAATTTTGACGATGTTTTTTCTCGCATTGTCTCTGTGGATGAAACGTGGATCCAACTGTATGATCCAGAGTCAAAACAAAAGTCAATGCAGTGGATTGACGAGGGGGAAAAGCCGCCGCGGAAATTCAAAGTAAAAAGATCGGCATCCAAGCTCACGGCCACTGTTTTTTGGGACTGTGAGGGGATTCTGAAGGGGATTTCTAAAAAAAAACCAATATAATTTATTTTAATAATATAATAATTGCGACAAGTGGTTGTCGGAAAAAGTGGAGGCAAACTGGCGAAAGGAGTCCTGTTTTTGAAACAAAATGTGCACACTGCGCGAGTTGCAAGGCGTGCCTTGCGAGAGACAGAATTTAAACCAGCCGCCGCCGTACAGTCTAGACCCCCAACGATTATTTTCTGTTTTCAATTCGAAAAATGATCTCCGTGACGAAGAAATTAAGGCAGCGGTAGAAGAGCATTTGAACGGGATAAATGGAGAATTTTATTTCACTGTGTTAAAAGCGTTTTATGACAGATGCAAGAAATGTATTGTAGTCTACAGACTACATAATGAAAACTAAGAGACTACATATTTTTTTTGTGGAATTATTTCTGCATTTTTTGTTTTTAGCTTTTTGGCTCAAAACCCCGGCTACACTGCAGCACACTTTTTTTTTACGTCAGAATGACCTGCAGAACCATACCACAAAGTTGGGTACGGTATGAATCTACTTTCAGAACTAGTTCGTTGAAATCGTATCTGTAATCGTATTTGTTTAACTCTGTTCTAGCCTGAAAACCTGTTAAACAAGACATGTTCTTTATTTCAAACTAGCTTCTGTCAGCGGCTTCGCCAGCGTGAAAAGTTTTGTATCATCCAAAGGGAACATTATACCTGGATAAAAATCCTATGTGCTATTCAAGACTATAATCTATCTCTGTTCCAAATTTCATCCAGACCTGTTCAGCTGTTCGAACAATTCGCTGTTTGTTGTGATTGATTACCAAACATAAATCCACATATCATCGTCCATTCAAAATTTCTCATTTGTAATATTAGTAAGATTCTCAATCTAGAACCGGGTCCTATGCCTCATCCGCTTCGTTTATTTACGAAAACCCTACCAAATCAAAACTACCTATATCATATCTCGGATTACTCTTAGTTTCTACGCACCAAGCCATTTAAAAGCATGTATTATAAATCCTAACGGGTATATCGATATAATCGCGTGCTTTCAATGCGAGATTTTTTATCATGCTGACGTCATCATTATTGTACTCTTTCGTATAACATTTAAGTAATACGCATGGTATTATGTTTGTAATAGGTTTTCGGTGTTACGACCTCGTGACGTCATATAAGATAGTCAATCAAACGGTGATAGGTGAAGGTTTAAACCGTATTCGTTTCTTCAGTAGTATCTCAGTAGGATGTTAGGATAGATAGGATAGTACCTCTTTTCCGCACTTAGACTCGCATTTGGGCCGTTCTGCGTGCAGGCTACTCTCTGTGAGAGGGAATGGGCCGTAATCTATCACGCGGGCCTAGTGCAGGCTGGTGAATGTCACATGTCTTCGATTTTTTGGTTCTAAGACATGCCGGTTTCCTCACGATGTTTTCCTTCACCGTTTTGAGAGCAGTGGTGATGAAATAATTTACACAAAGTAAAGCGCCTGCCTGGGTTCGAACGCACGAGCTACAACTTGTAAGTCGCGGCCATAACCACTGGGCCACCACTGCTCTCAAGTATCTCAGTAGGAGGTTGTAAAGATTGCAGATTTGTGTTATGGTTATTGATAGTTGTTACATAAAAAAACCTTTGAATAAAATCGTGTTTTGATTTCTAGAATAGATGATGGTTTAGCAGTCGAAGACGAAATAAGCGTTCCAGATCCTGATCATTTCCTCTGCCGCATCATTGCCTAGTGATGCGTTATCCATTGTAGAGTTACAACATTGCGGTAGATAACCGCGACACGTTCCAGCGCACTGTGGCACTCTTGTATGAGTTTCGAGATAATATGGCTTCTCTCTAAGGACTGGAGAGCCGAGGCATGCGCTTGTGAGAAGCCATGACTTTCCTTGCTTCTACGGCAAGGGCTGCTTGGATGATGGCGATGATGCTCACGCATTCCGCCTGTTAGACGGTGTTGAGATTAACCAGCGGTCTGGATATTTTGATATTTAAGTCGTCGGGCTTGAGTAGTCACTGGATTTTTCTTTTTATCTATATAGCTTCACTTTGAAAGCGGTGTATTTTCGTAGCCTTATCGCTAGGTGACGCTATCATAGGTTGAAGCTTGATAGTGTCTTGTTTTATTCGTCAGTGTTTGATTTTCGATTCTTTTCCTAGGTTGCCCGATATATTAAGCCTGAAGGCTGCTAAAGCCGCTTCCTCTTGCAGTATAGAGGTGATAGCCCCCCCCATTGCCTGCAAGACCGCAGTAGGTGCAGTTCGCCACGGCTGAAAGTTGCTGTAGTTTTTATAGGTCCTGTTGTGCTGTGCTCAAGTCAGTCCTGTTGTGCTGGGCCACCCAACTAGAGAGCCATATGTGATGGTTGATCGGATGACTGTGGTTTATAGCCAGTAAGTGTCGCTTTTTATCGGTTACATTTCGAGGATTGTGCGTTGAAATTGCATGAACGGATTCCTCCTCCCGTTCCATCATCGGACTACAAGACGTACGGTGATGCGTCGTCGGTACATGTTGGACATCACACCTATACGCACCAAACGTTTTGGGAATACTTTATTAATGCTTAGGAATGCTTTGCCTGAATTTGTATTTCATGATAGCTACAACCTGGGAGTCTTTAAGTCAAGAGTGAATAGGTTTCTCCTAGGCAAGCATGCTTCATCGTCGACCACATTATCGCTAACCTTCAGGTGATATAGTAATCAAGCATAAAAAAACCGTCCCAGTGCGAGTCGGACTCGCGCAGGAAGGGTTCCGTACCATTATCGCAAAAAACGGCAAAAAATCATGTTTGTTGTATGGGAGCCCCAATTAAATATTTGTTTTATTCTGTTTTTAGTATTTGTTGTTATAGCGGCAACAGAAATACATCACCTGTGAAAATTTCAACCGTCTAGCTATCACGTTTCATGAGATACAGCTTGGTGACAGACAGATAGATAGACGGACAGTGGAGTCTTAGTAATATAGTCCCGTTCGGTACCCAAAGGGTAAACCTTTTGGTACGGAACCCCAAAAAAAGTGTGTTCCTCACATAAGTATCGGTACGTATTCACTGCATTCTTGAACAGGGAAATATCAGTCCATACTCTATGCTTGTGTGCGCTTTGAATAAGTGACAAAATAGTTAACCATTACGAAACTACCGACACGATCTGACTGTTTATAGTGTCCAGTTTGCAATAGGGTATTAAATTGAACGCCCACTTGGATAAGTGGCGAACAGTCGTCACTTGTTACACAACTTAGGTATATATATAATAATAGTTGTGTCTGCACCTCCACTCGAGTTGAGAAAATTTAAGGATTTAAAAGAACATCAAATTCATAACTAATAATATAAAGTAACTGTTGCCCGCGACTTCGTCCGCATCGAACTCGTAACAACAACAAAAAACATTAGATTTTACGGAAATATAATCTTTTTTCTAAAATAAAAGTTGCCTAATTTACGCCTTATAAAACCAGATGTCTGCCCGTGAAAGTCCCGTCAAAATGGTGCAGCCGTTTCGGAGATTACCAGGAACAAACAGATGGAAAATAATTAGAAATTGTTTTTTCGTTCTAAGTATCGTATATTTTTCATATCCATTTACTAAAAAAAAAATATTTTTATATAAGAAACAGACACTTCAATTTTATTTATTTGTATAGAATATGCACTTGGGAGCAAAACTATCACACAGGCACCATATTTTGAACTGAAATCGCGGATATAATCTTTACATCTATACATATAAATAAAATTGGAGTGTCTGTTTTTAACATTGAAATAACCGTTTTTTACTACATGTATATGAATATATATGTTACGGCTAATACCCGAAGTGCGGCTACACCTAGTATTAGCCGGCCGGTTGGTGCTTAGGGCACCTCGACACGGACAGGTTAGGTTCGAACGAGCTCAGCTCCTGTCATCTCGTTCGTGTTAGGTTACTTTAGACCCTGCGGACGGAAATAGGAGCCCCGTCGGCTCCGTCGACTATGTTGCGTGGCTACATCTAGTTCTAACCGGCTAAAACTAGGTGTAGCCTAGTTCTAACCGGCTAAAACTAGGTGTAGCCGCACTTCGGGTATTAGCCGTAACATATACACGGTACATACACCGAAATAACATTTTTAGAATTTTTGTCTGTCTGTCTGTCTGTTCTGGCTAATCTCTGAAATGGCTGGACCGATTTTGACGGGACTTTTATTGGCAGCTAGCTGATGTAATAAGGAGTAACTTAGGCTACGTTTATTTTAGAAAAATTCTTTTATTTTAGAAATTTCTTAGGCGGAACGAAGTTCGCCGGGTTAGCTAGTAGAAAATAAAGTTAGTATTTAAATAATATTGAATGCGTTTTGAAGAACGGTAAGTTCTTGTTAGAAACACATAAAAACGAGTGTATTAAGTCGGAATATTGGACAGATTCCGACGCTTTATACGAAACTACTCTCATAAATATCGTGAGCATAATGGGTAGATCTTTGCTGATTTTGCATTCTTGTGATATCAAATGATTACAAGTGAAGGTACTTATCGTTAGACACTGAATATTGCAAAGTTTCCAAGTTATATAAATATGCCAGAAAGTGCTTGAAAAATGGATTATTAGTTAATAGAAATCTTGTAAAAATAAACACATACCTTCGAACGCTTCCACTCGAAGTGAAAAGGGGGAGTCTGGTAGTAAAACACCGAGGACTGATTAGCAGGGAAGTCAGGGTCCTCCCAGAGCTCCGCCTTTTCCAGGCACGTCTGCTTGATGCGCTCATAATCCGTCATCCTGGGGAGCAAGGAAAGTTCATTTAGTGATGTCGTATTTTACAGGGTGTCCAGTAAATAGCACGACATACTGCAGGGGGTGATAGCTAGGTTCACTACCTATCAATACAACACAATATTATGTTCAGCAAAATCTTACGGATTTACAGTTTTACAAAATTGTTAAATCTCTACCTTGAAACAGATTTTTAAGCATCTCGTAATGAAAAAATCCTTTTCTAGTACTTTTTTTTACATCAAATTATTCGTGAATAGTTACTTTACTCATTGAAAAGTCTTTTTTCTATCAAAGACAAGAATGTTTTCAAGAAATACTATTTTTTGTTTAAATTTGCACAGAACTATTTTTTTGTAAAACTGTAAATCCGTAAAATTTTGCTGAACATATATTGTGTTGTATTGATAGGTAGTGACCCAAGCTATCACCCCCTGCAGTATGTCGTGCTATTTACTGGACACCCTGTATATATATTATGTTACTACTGTGGATCTTGACAAAGTTTGCAGGGTTGTCGCAACATTGACGTCCATAAAAATAATTTTGGTCCCTCGTATCGTGGAGGATCCGAATCTGCCTCATGTATGTTCTGCGACTTTTCACAGTTTTAGAGTTATGATATTTTTTCTGCATTTTTGAGAATTTTTGAACTGACCAACCTAAAAAAAGTCTGAAAAGATTTAGAAGACTGTCAAGATTTTTTTGCTACTGAATCTTCATGGTTAGTACGTTTATGCATAAACTCACAGTCAGCTTCGTAAATGTAATAACGGTTATAAAAATTTTGCCCTAAAGTGAAAAATTTAAGTTCGTTGCATAATGACTAAATTTTCAACTTTAAATTAGAACCCAAACTTAAGTAGGCCACAAAAATGCGCAGGACTAAAATTAAGATTTAATTGACCGACCGTAACGGATATAAAATCAATATACAAATGCACATAATCCGATGTCTAGTGATATGTGTATTTTTGTATAGATACACTGGAACTGGGTAAAAAAACTAAAACAATTATGAGGGATAATTTTTTAATCCTTTTTTATGTATATTGATTGTTACACGGGACTACTGTAGATACATCAAAGTAAATTTTTTATCCGCACAAAATATTGAGTTTATTCAGTGCACATTTTTTTTCAGGATCTTTGCTCGTAACTTCGGTTATTGTTTTTCGGTCCATTCAATTTGATAGCTGTTAGGGCATTTTCTACAACTTGCATGAATTTGACAGCAAATGCTATTTACATCTTAAGAATTATTTCTAGGACTCCTAGACTGTGTGTGGTTCGATATGCACTGTAGAAGTGTTTAATTTATTTGCTTTAAGTCAGATCGGAACTAAATATGACTGCTTCACCGACACACCGAAGAAATAGAGCGTGGTAAATATATGTTGAACTAGAAGGCAACCTTGACATAGTAAGCAGATTGATTGATGTTGCAATCTGAAATCTTCAATTTAATTAGAATTGGAAGTCACTCATAAATTTGAGAAACATTCACTCCCCAATATTTTCGAAGCTTAGGGCATCCTCCATTTTAGAGTTCCGTGATGTCTTAAGTATTCAAGTTTTCAGCAGCCATAAGTCTCTTTTTTGTCCACTACTGGTCTATACCCTCACAATATTACTCTCTGTAAAAATACACAAAGTGAATGTGTCGCCAATATCTGACTCTTGTCACATTCTCAAAGTTTATATCTATGTGCAGAAGGGCGCATTCATAAGAGGACTACTACTGGCCGCACCATCGCTTTATCTCTCTCTCACATTTCACACATACCTGGATAGTAAACGCTCAACCCATTCTCAATGGTTATGATAATCCAATTAGTACAAAAACGTTATTTTTAACGGTAACACCATCATTCCATCAATCATAACCAAGCCGGTTACCCAAAATCGTATCTTCAGCAACCATAACAAAACGTCACGTGGTTACCTTAACCGTGAGCGTAACCCGTAACCGCAGGTTTCTCTCATTCCGTTGGAAATCGCAGCTTATTGTTTGTGTCTACAATAGAAAATGAATTTTAAATAACTTTAGAACTCAATGGGATTCCACTTTTTATAATGCACTTTCGCAATGTGAATATGTAAGATCGCAGTTGGGGGCCATATTCATTGTGAGACAAGGTAACTTGATGTAAATAATGTAGGTGTTGAGCAAATGACTGTGATGCTCGCTTTCGTTAGATAAAAGCACACTGGTTTCGCTAAGTGCCATAGTAAGTTTACACACATTTAGATTACACCCTTACTGTGTAATCTAAATGTAAATGTTGACGTTGTCAACGTTGTTCTGTTTAACCCAAAGGTTTACTGGTAGAGAATGCCTTGTGGCACTAAGTTCGTCTATGTACCACTATGAAGTTGAAATAAATAAATGTAAGTAAAAACGTATATAAATCACGATACAAATAAACATAGAAAAAAATAATGCAATATATTGATAACGAGCGCGTTGATGTCTTTTTCACGGGGGTGACCATAAGCTCTTAGAGTAAGGTTATTTTGAGTGTGCGTAAGGGACAGATGCACATCTACCCCTACATCATCATCATACATCTGTCCCTTTTTTACAATCAAACTATGATAGTATTGACATGTCAGGGTACGGCGTCAGTTCACTATTCTTTTATACATTTCCACTATCGAGAAATTGACTTATTATATACAGGATAACGTTAATTAACCCCCGACGGAAAAAAGGGGTATTACAAGTTTGACGTGTGTACCTGAGTATTTGTGTATTTGTTTATCTGTCTGTGGCATCATATCTCATTAACGGATGACCCGATTTTGATTTAGTTTTTTCATCGGTTCAGCCGTTCAAAAGCTATGGGTATATTATTGTTTGGAACGGGATGTTTTCGCAAGATATTGTGACATAATTACAAGTTCAAAAGATTATCGATCGAATTATTTGGCATATGGTAAAAATGTGCTGAGGGTTTCTTTAATTTTACTTGTGTATGTAAACATCATCATTCCAGTCGAAAGGATTCCTCTGCTGGACATGGACCTCAATCAAGTGTCACCACACGGATAGAGCCTGTGCATCCCACATCTAGCAGATTCCAGCACCCTTAACTACTTAGGCCATCGGGATCCACCTAGAGGAACGCCTTCCAAAGCTGCGTGTTCCAGTACGCGGTCGCCACTCAATCGACCATCCGTTCTGCGAACAATGAGCCTGATCAGATCAGATCTGCCCACTGCCACTTAAATTCGGCAATTCTTCGGCCTATGTTGGTAGACCTAGTTCTCTCGCGGTTTTCTTTTTTTATTCGATCACACAAGGATTAAACATACTGAGAATAATCTACCCTGACAACTCTAGACGAGTTTCTTAATGACGAATCTCTTTAACTGTATAATTCTGACATAAAACTTTATTTTTTCCTTTCATATCTTAGTCTTATTTATTTTCAAATTGAATGGACTTTAAATTTTGACATGAAATGACATTGATTATGAATAATAAAATTTAACTTCCATACATATTTCACCGCAAAAACTATGTTATGCACTTAAATATATATTTAAAAAAAATCTTAATATATTCAGGATCTCTTGGGGAGTGGTGACGGCGACGGACATTTTTTTTTTTTTTTAGCATTCCGGACTCCAAATGAAAGTAGATGGTGACCCCTGGCTTTAGCTTTAGAGTCAGTGTTATTGCATTTTGCTCTCGTGTCTATCACTGGCCGTTTTTATCACAAACTTGGAAATACACAGATGCCCAAAAAAAAAAACAAAGTAATCGTACGTTAAAACAGCAGTCAAAATCATCATTTCAGCCGAAAGATATCCTCAGCTGGACATAGGCCTCCCCCAAAGGTCCCAACATCGATCGATCCTGCGCGTCTCGCAACTTGCGGACTCCCGCATCCTTAAACAGGTCATCGGTCCACCTAGAGGGAGGCCTTCCAATGCTGCTTCTTCCGGTGCAAAAAACATAAGCAGTGCACTTTTATAATCGTTACGAATCATACTCCATAAAATGGATGGACTATCAACATTTCTAGTACCGTTGAAAAGTTTAATTGAGCGAAAAGTTTTCATGCCCATCTCGGTGATAGATGTTTCGACCTGAATAGCGCGCCAGCCAGCGGAGCGGCTGACTTCTTAAGGCGCAGATATATGAGTTAAACTGATTTAAAAATAAACATCACATCTCAACAGCCAGTTGTATTTTCATCTTCTTCATTGTCCATCCTTCTTCTCAGTTTTGCTGGAGACGGGTCTTCTTGTACGTCTGCGTTAGCTCTGTTCTGGTTTATCTTAGTCGTCAGGTTTTCTCACAGGACCTCTTTCTGGATGCTTGACCACCAGGTGGTGGGCGGTTGTCCTCTTCTTCGCTGCCGATCGAGGATATTTTAGGCCTTTTGATAGGGTTGTCATCTCCATTTCTCAGGATGAGGCAGCTTTTTTTTTTTTTTTTTATTTCTGCGCAGTCGGATTTCTTCGACCTTTACGCCAATCGGTGCTACCTGAATGATTCCCAGACATACTCGTTTCGCACTTTGTCTTCGTCTTCCTGCCCATCTGAGCATTTTCACCTCATTTGTATGCAGTTGATGTTCAAGAGCTTTCTTGAAGGCACTCTACTCCGTAAGTCATGGTTGGCCGTACTAACGTTTTTTTTACTTTTCCCTTTACTTGGATGTGCATTTCGCGGTTACTAAGAATACCCGACATCAATCTTCGTTTAAGCCAGGCGGTTTTGATGCGGTGCTTTACATTCTGCTCCACATTTGCGTCAGAGGTAAGCACAAAACAAAGATATTTGAAATTTTCCACTTTTGGTAGTGGAAGTGTACTAGACCAATTTTTAAATTGATCTGTGAAAAATTAAATTATACTTGCATAACATAGTGTAAACTTATGAAAAATAACCACCCTGAAAAAAGTTACAATCGCACCAAAACCCCTGGGTGTATTTATATGAAATTTTGCACTATGTCAAAGACAGTATAGATATCGCATTTAAGTCTACGGCTTTTTATTTTGAAGACAAAGTGTTATATGGAAAGTTGTATTTTCGACTGAAGGGTTGCGCGGGTGTGAAGCGAGTTTGCGTTTTGTTCCCTCAAGGTTATTGTCAACTGTTATCTTCAAGAACCTCGTTCCCGCAACGGCTTATCACAAGATTTTTGATCTAAGTTTTAATGATATGACAGCCATACATTTTTGTACATACATCAATCTCTCTGCCTCTCTTTTTCCCAACTACGAGTATTTTGGATTCGGTTGTCAGTCTTACCGTATGCAGCTGAGTATATTTTAAATGGAGCGTCTGCCTTTCTGACCTATACAACCCAAAAATCCTGACAAAGTTATTCAAGGAAGCGCCAAAATGCGCCCTTATAGGTCAATTAGACACACAGGTACATGATAAGCAAGTATAATAGAAATTTCCCTTCATATCCCGGTTGGCAGTGTGTTAGCAAATCCTTTGGCCGCAGGTGTCATTGGATGGCGTTAAATGCTTTCCATCAGGTGTGCAGCTGTCTTATTTGTTAATCATTAAAATAACGAGGATGCTCGTCACATTATGCATTACGAATGTTCTTTGTGGCGTATCTGAAATGTTCATTCCGTTAATAACACGATAAGTGTACCATTAAAAGTCTTGATCTGCATGTACTTACATACAGTATTTCGCTATAAAACATTCAATAGTTAGCATTAATTGATCTTGACAGAAAAAGCGTGCAAGGACAAACTAAATTGACTTTCAGTTACCAACCACTACATTGGCGTTCGAATTAGTCACACTCACAATCTACTCAATAAAAATTTTGAACTTATTGACGGATAAAGCACAGCAAACGCAGCTGGGTCTAACGTCTAGCTAAAAACATGAAATTATCTTGTTAGGTATTTAAGTACTGCATATTCAGCAGCATATTCATTCATTATGATCTCAGCCAAAAGACGTTAGAGCTAGACACTTCCTGCTGCAAGCATTGCCTTAGGGCTCCGTCGTGTTTGGTTCGACGTTGGAGGTGTGTTTAATATTTATATATTATTAGCTGTCCCACGCGGCTTCGCTCCCGTCAACGGGCTATCTTATCTATACTTACCTACCCATCTACCCTACCTACTTTACCTACCCTACATACATGATTGTTGCGTAACTTTAACCGTTTACGCAGCGCAAGCAACGGAAGCTCTCAAAAAGGAACAATTTTGCCCATTTTTGCAATATTTTTCATTTATACTCCGCTCCTATTGGTCGTAGCGTGATGTTATATAGCCTATAACCTTCCACTATAAATGGACTATCCAACACAAAAATAATTTTCAATTCCAACCAGTAATTGCTGAGATTAGCGCGTTCAAACAAACCAACAAACTCTTCAGCTTTATAATATTAGTATAATATTAGTATACATTATAGATTAAATTCAAAGTAAGTTGCACTTTATCTCGCCCACAGGTTGTCTTTTATTTTAATATATACATTGTTACGTAAAAAACTTACAATTTATGCAGTTAATATAAAAATGTTAAGCAATTAACAGAAACACTGACTACGATCAACTGCACATGTTGCAGCTCAACACGCTTGTAAATATCAATTAGGTAATATAGTGACATTCATAAATATTGAAGAATTACTTCAAGTCAGGGCAAGTACTACTAATGTGACTTTTTCAATTCATACTAAGTACATTCTAAATATATCTTAGATATCGCTGACAACGGCGATGGAAAACATCGTGACGAAACCTGGACTTATAGGTACAGACTGAAAATATTAAAATAAACCGCCTTGAGCTTGCGTGGTAAAATGGCTGTGCCTTTTTGTATGAGATGAGGCGTTCGGGCTGCAGCGAGACACAGTCTAAGGTTATTATATAATTATTGTTCAATTAATTACAATCACAGTGTTGCAAGTAGTAGTAGGGTAACTTTGACAAAGTTCTGGCAGCCTATTCTCGGCAATATCAACGTTGGGACAGTTACTACGGGTAGTTGCGCCGAGTCTTGCGTAATATGTGTGTCAATAATGCAGTATAAAATATTGCTTTTGGTGAAAGTGAGTTAAATAATTTGTAACACTTAATGAACGGATAAATGGGTTTAATATGAAATTAATCTTGGATTTATTGAAAGCCATTTGATGGAGTCAGCCTTTCAAATTGGTTTACTCTACTAGCGATTGGAGTACGGTCTTGCTTTCTTTGTCTTCATACCAGAAGTGTGGTAAGATGCATGCATTGTCTTCATACCAGTGCAGCGTTATTATCTTTTTGGATATCGCTATTCGCTGCACATGCTGAGATAGGAGCCTTTTCGGTCCCTCACGGGGCTTTTTTGGTATTGTTGAATTTTTTGTTTTGCTACCTACCCACATTACCTGCCGTGCCCTACCTCACCTACCCTATCCTACCTACCCTACCCTTCTTACCTTCCCTACCTACCCTACCTATGTATATACCTAACTAGCGATATCGGTAAAGCCGTTCTCAAGTAACAGCATGTGTTTCTGTTTGGGTAAGTTTACACGATGTTTCCTGTCCTATATCTGGCTATCTTATCTATACTTACCTACCCATCTACCCTACCTACTCTACTTACCCTACATACATCTCAAGGCACGGCCCAAGGTTTGCTTTTGTACCGTCCTTTCTTCTGTCAATTTTGCAATTGTTAAATTTATTAGAGTGTAGGCAGTTCACTAAATGAACGAACATTCATTCTTGTACAAATGACTGTGTTAAATCGTGACTGTAATATGTCGTTTTTATATATTATCGTTTTTGTTGTTACACTGATTAACTATTACATAATTGATACAAAAACAGCCACATACCTTGATTATTGTATGACGTGCAGATGGCATTCAACCTTAAGCTGTTACAGGAATCTACTGCTGGGTATAGGCCTCTTAAATCGCACAACATAAATCTTGATTCGATTCCCGGCGTCCTAGGTACTTTACATGTGCCAATTCACGGTCTCCACTCAAGTACAAGTGAACATGTGTACTTCAACACCCCTCTTAATTAAAGTCAACTTTAACATTACCAAACAGCAAAAAATTAAGGAACATTTCGTCAAATAAAAGTCAACTGTGGGTAACGGATTGCTCACCGTACCTGACGTCTTGACGACAGGGCACTGACCTTCGCTACTTTACTACTGCGTTCTTCAAACCCAATATTTTATTCTGAACGTGCCTCCTAAATACCGGCGTTGATTTGTTGGTACCGCTCGAAGTTCTACTTACCTTATAACCATTACGATTTCGGTTTGAAAACAATGATAATTTTACTGAACGTGATTTTTATGTAAAATAGGTATTTTGTGCCGAATAATTTATATTTCCAGAGAGTTTAACGGATTGGCATTCTGTACACAAGTACTGTAGATACCCAAAATACAACAGCGAAGCCATTCGTTCTGTGATTGATCGCATATGTTGAACAGTTACGTTTGATGCTGTAGCTAGAGTTAACCAAGGGGTTTCGTAAAGGGCGAGAGGTGTGAAGGCATAGCACTTGCTCTTTACGAAATGAACCCATCACGATCAAGCCCAAATTTAGCGCAGACCATCGTAATAATCAAACAGAAACTTCGCGATGGTAGAACTGGCCTCATCTCTCTCTGACCCGTGTAAGAAACACACTACGGAATCTACAATCAACCCTCCAGAGCCAATCACTATCTGCTAAAACCATCACTCAAGAAAGAATATGTATGTATACGTCTATATGAAAAGATAAAGATGGATGCCCGTTCCATAGCGGGATCATTGAAAATATTACCAAGCGTTACGCATGGAACAGCACCATTCAGCTGAGCCATTTTTAAAGAACCGGATGTTCCAACAAACATTCCCCATCAGTGAAGCTAGACCACCAAACAATCACCAGCAACCAACTAGCAATTAGCAACCAACAACCAGCAACTAGTTCCTCACAGAACTAGATATTCACAACAGTATTCATAAAATTATCATATTATTATTGACGGAAGCGCAGATTTTCTTGGGTGTTTAGCTAAACATAATGAAAGTAAAGAAAACCGCGCGTTGGTGCGTCCGGCGCGGTGGCAGCGCCGCCGACCCAGTTGTTCAACTCTCCACCGCATTGATGTGTGCAACATTTGTGTGGGGTAAGTACAGGCGGTAGCGGGTGGACTCGAAGGTTTGTGTTTATGAACTAGAGGTTTTAGACAAAGTGTCATTTTACCAGCGATGGCTTTAGTTGAAATGTCAAAATGAAAAGGGTTGATCACGTGACATTTCGATAGCGCTTGTCAATCCCATACATTTTTGATATTTTACCAATCGCTATGGCGTCGCTTTCTATAATAGAATTTTACTTGTTTAGGGCATCAGGGTTCTATTTGCGATACTTATACACAAAATTCTAAAAAGTTTTGAAAATTCTCTCTCGCTCTTGGTAGGTCTCTTATGTCTGAGGATCGTGGTCAGCATCAGGGCATCTGGAGCGGATGATCTGCCTCCACCGGTTTCTGTCCAGCGCTGCCCTTACTACCGTGTAGAATTTTGAAGGACGAGTCTTTCACTTTATCGGTCCATCTTGTTGGTTCCAAATTCTCGTCGTCTCTGCGCATTCTATAGCCGAAATATGTAAGAAGGCGTTGGCATATGGTGGCAAGCGTACAAGCGAGTTTTTAGTCGGAGCTGGGTCTGGATCGATGCATCGGCGCGTTTCGCAGTCCGAGGTACCCAGCATTCGTCTCCAGCAATACACCTCGAATGCATCAATCCTTTGGAAGGATTGAAAGCTCAGTTCATGTTCACTTCACCCAAATTTTCACCGTGGGATGTTAACAGAATCGCACGAGTATTTCTATATAGGCCATCTAAAGAGGAATAGAGCGCCGCATTATACGTGTAATTTTTTTTAATCGACTTTCCAAAAAGGAGGTTCTATGTTCGACATTATGTTTGTTTTTGTTTGTGTATTTTCACCGATTTCTCCGTCAATTGGGGCCTGATTTTGAAAATTCTTTTCTCTGAAGATCTGATGAAGAATTTCGGAGATGTACAACAGAACTCTTCAATAAATGACGGGCAATCTCTCGGGATTGCTGCAATCGCATGTCTGTTTATTGTGAATAAAATCTCATAACATAATATCACGCCAGTACGCTCTAAAGGGGTACTCAGATGTGTACAGTTCACCTTGGTACACTCTCATTTCACCGGTTATTTTCAAGTTTCATGATATTCGGGTGAACAACTAAAAAGCAAAATAAAAAAAAAACTTTTATATCTTTTTGTAGTGTTTTTATTTGGAAGTCGCTAGTATTTTTTTGTAAAAAAGTTTTTGTTGTTAGTGGTCGTAGCATGTAAGTGATATTTTCTAGGATATAAGCAATCAAATAGGATAGCAAATCCTAATGAATGAATGTTCGAAAGTTGAACTGAACTAAGTGAAAGGCTTGCTATTAAAGAAGGATTTTATGAACAAACACGTCTGTGTTGAAAGTCATCCGCTGTCATCTGTCACACGCACCACAGACAAACAGACTACCGGATGTTAGCAACCACGTGAAACGTCACCATTCATATACGATGTGAACTGTTACACTATTGTTTTTACGACTTTTCATTGTCAAGGGGCGTTTATATTTATCGCGCTTTATTTTTATCGCATCACGAAAGCAAACTTGCTGAGTATATTTCTGTACTAGTTTCTGCCAGTGGTTTCGCCCGCGTGAAGTGTTTTGTTATTGCAAGGGAACATATTACAATCAATCTGCCTAGCCTTTTCCCAAATATATTGGGGTCGGCTTCCATTCTTACCGGATTCAGCTGAGCACTAGTGTTTTACGTGGAGCGACTGCCTATCTGACCTCCACAACCCAGTAACTGGGTAACACGGTACCCCTTGGCAAGACTGGTGTCAGATCTCAAGCTTCTGACTACCCTTAACGACTGTCAAAGATCTTCAAATGACAGCCGGGACCAACGGCTTAACGTGCTTGCCGAGCCATGGAGGAAACTCGGTATGTTGAAAATGGTCACCCATCCACGGACCGACCTCGTCAAGCGTTGCTTAACCTTGAAGAGCATATTACAAGGGAACATATTACAAGGGTAAATATCCTATGTCCAAATCCATGACTTGGTCTACCCGTTTAATCCTGCCAAGTTAAATCCAAATCAGTTCAATCATAGAGGCCTGCAGATCAAAAACAGAGTTATTTTCACATGCATAATATTACTAGCTGTTGCCCGCGACTTTGTCTGCACAGCATTAGTATTTCGAATAGCCTATTTCTTTATTACGCGCCATAATATTGTAGTTATGTGGGCTGCCTTACTCGAGAAATTAGTTTACCATGCAAATTTCCACCCTCTTAAGGATGATTTCCGGCATAAAAACTATTGTTTGTCCTTCCCAGAGTCTCAAACTATCTCTATACCAAATTTCATCTGAATCGGTTCGGTGGTTCAGTGGCGTGAAAAGGGAACAGATATATAGACAGACAGAGTTACTTTCGCATTTATAATATTAGTATGGATATTTCGGCAGTTCCCGGGTGAAAAGTATTATTTTATCTAAAGGCAACATTATACCGGAGAATTCCTAATCCAGGTCCGCTCAGCCGTTAAGGCGTGAAAGCGTAACAAACAAAAAACAAACTCACATTCGCTTTTATAATATTAGTTAGGAAGTATGGCTTTGATGAACCTTTTATGGTTGGCTGAATATATTCTGTCTTTGACCTATCAAGTTCTAGGTCGCTGGTTGCCAGTTCGTCGGTTGCCAGTTCGTCTATTACGGTTTGCTGTTATGTTTCTAATAGAGAATAATATATCAAACTAATGAACCACTTGTAAATATGGCTTGTTAGATATAACGGTGTTTTTATCTTTCTTCATGGTTTGCTATTATGATAGTTTGGAATTGATTTTAACTTCTTCTGTTGTTGTTTCAACGTGTATGTGTTTATTGGTGCGATCAATTAAGTAGGTATGTATCAGACTTAGATCTGTCTTAGCATATAATTATTTCGTATTCGTTTCGCTAGATTTAGTAGAGCAAGTACTCAAGTGTCTATGCCCGGTGCGAAATGTTATCGGTATTGTCTAATTACCCGGTTGATGGCATTAGGCTCATCCAATATTACATGGGACTTTCTGATAACTGGGGACATCTGAGTCTACCTCTACCTAATTCTTTGGGCGTGAAGTTATGTTATTTTATATATTTCTTGGTGATTTTTCTTCCATTCGCCCTTTATACCCGTCTGCAAGGAAAGGGTTATATTTCCGCGCGTATCTTGTATGTATGTATGTAATATTCTTTATAACCTCGTATTTTTCAAACCACTTGACGGATTTTTATAATTAAGACATCGTTAGATAGGTCTTCGTCGCCCAAGTGTTCTTAGATAAGTGCCGTTAAAAAAAGGAACATGGCGACTTTTGGGCGCCATATTGTGGGGGCTGCATTTTTTTTTATTTTAATCCCATCGAGTGGGGTATTTAAATGAACGGTTTTTAGATGTGATTATATACCACTTATATTTTTAAAAGTCATTCGAAAAAATAAATGAATACTAAAAAATGTGTAAATAGAAAAGTAAATAAAATCAATAAACCCTACTGCAAAGATGTAAACAAGAAGAAAATCATTCTGTGCAGTCGGAGGATATTTATTGTTTTGGTCAGCCAGCTCGCAAATATGTATTCTCCGACTGCACAGCATGATTCTCTTCTTGTTTACATCTTTGCAGTCGGGTTTATTGATTTTATTAACTTTTTGTTTAGGTATTATCGTTGTATTATTTTCTTAATATCCAAAACATATGTACTTTTCTTTGATCTACTACACTATACGTATATGCACACGGGTGTCTATATGTTTTTTCAACTTTCGGAGGCATGCTTAAAGATTTATTTCTTTAGAAATAAGCATGATCTTTGTTCTTATTTTTATGGTCCTTCTTCTCGTCGGTTTATAATATGATTTTATATGTGTACATTAATTGTAAAACGAATAACAAGATTGGCAAATAAATAGCATCCTCAACAAATCTATTCTGTTAAACGACTTCAAAAAAAGGAGGAGGTTCTCAAGTCGGTTGTATTTTGTGTTATCCGATTGAATTATTACAATTAGGTGGCTTTAAATTTCGAAGCGTGTAAAACCACTCATAAAGTGACCAAATGATTGCTTGCTGCTTTAATCTGAATCATTTGAAAGTATTGCGATTAGATCTAAATGTCGGCGATAGTCAAGGACTGAGCTAAAAATATTCGTAAGATAATCTTTCAATACAATTAGCCTTGTATAATTTGCCTGGTTGGTATAGTGATCCCAAGCGTTACTGCTGAGCATAAGGATTCGATTCCTGGGTCGGGCTAAGTGTTATTGGGTTTTATGACCTAGCTAGAATGTACTGTGGAGAAAAGGTGGAGTGAGAGGAAGAGAGCTGGAGCTGTATCCTCTTGCTTCACTTTTGTTGCATTTACACTGTAGTTTAGTCCAAGCGCTAACAAAGAAAATTTTGGTCAAATAAATGTCAATAGATGGCGCCATATGTGTCAATTTGTTATTGAATTGTGTGTAAAATTAACATTTTCTAGAATTGATCACAAAATTGTATGTTTTTTACAACCAACTCTCCTAAGCACACAATTATGGAATATTCACATTTCAAAGGTTATTTGAACACATCATTTAAAATTTATTCCAATAGATGGCGCGGTTTTAAAATTCTGAGACATTCCACCCGATTTTTAAATTTGTATTGTAATCATTTTGGTACAATATTTTTTACTTATGTATGTATGTATATTTATGATTTATATTATATCATTCTAAAATTATACACTGGACTACTTTTCTTCTTCCTTTTGTAAACTCTCTCTATCACTCTAAGGTTTGCTGGTAGAAAACTCTTCTTTGAGTTAAGCTCGCCTTTGTACATCAACTTTATGATCACTCTATGTTGTATGTGCCATTTTTGTGTACAATAAAGAATTATAGAATTACAATGAAATTGTAAAAACGTGGTAAAACACTATAAAACAAATCGTCACTGTATTTAAAGAAAAATAGTCACGAACCGAGAAAACCCTTTTACTTGCAAGTTGCTGCTAACACCATACTTAAAAAAGTAATCATCTTAAACAGACGAAAAACGCTAGTTACATCGGCACGGTTTCTTTGTATGGGATGAGGCATCTGTATGCTAGTATTATATTATCTGTGATACAGGTAAATTTTCAAGAGAGCGTGGATGGCCAAATTCGAAACTATAAGGAATAGCGAAAAACACTCAAAGGAGTCACGAGACCGATTTTGATAAAAACTGCATATTGAGGAGAGATTTTGGCATTTTCAGCTTTGGCCTTAGATAGAGTTCTAAAGATATTTTATAATCATAAACATAAATACTTACAGCGTACCAATACCAACGATTATTATCCTTATCTTTGCTGAACTGCATCTAGTAACATTCTCTCGCGAAAGCGAAAGAAGTCAAATACTATCGTAATGTCACGTGATCAATCCCTTACGTTTTGACATGTCAACCATAGCCGATGCTGATAATATGACACTTTTCTCGAGCCTCTGAACAATAAAACAAAAGACGAGATGAATGATTCAATCTTCTTTCCACAACTCGAATTAATGACAAGGTGTTAATACCAAACAATTACCAATTTTTTTCATTCATTAAATTTTTCAATTCCTTCTTAAATTTTAATAAATATGGGCGAAATACGAACTTTTGTAATTGAATCTCTGGATTTAGTGTGTGATAATTAGAATTTACTGTCTTTTGTTTTAAATTGATATTTTCAAATTAACATGACGTCAGGGACAGTATCGATTGGCATATAGAAAACCTAACAATCGAAAGAAAATCACATTACGAAAAATGGTTGAAAAGTGCACTTGATTGGGGCCAATGCCTCCTGGCTAAAAGTAGAAGCACGGATTGGCGAAAAGTGTAAACATTGGATGTTTACACTTTTCGCCAATCCGTGCTTCTACTTTTAAGATTTCCTACAAATAGTTTTAGTTAGATTATCTACTTAAATGGTGAGCCAAGGTAAAACATGTCTTAGGTCGTGATTTCTTTAGGCAAGGTGTTAAACTAAGTGTGTAGCCCTAAATTCTCTTTGGCTAGTAGTAATAAGTGCACGTGCTGCAACGTCTCTTCTGTCCGTCTTGTGTGAAAGAAACCAGAAGATTCCCCACAAAAACGCATTGATTTTCCATCTTCATACATCTGTAGTAAGACGGCCACAGTTGCCAGCCAAAATAAGGAAATTCAGAATCCTTGTAAGGAGTCCAGGGTATTTGTAAACGCCTAGCACTTAAGGGGCCACTATAAAACGTCTCTGTCATATTTCTCCTCATAATCTATCTGTCACTTCTTCCACTCTCTCGTGTCATCCGCCACGCTATAATTATTTATCTTATCTTTATATAGATAAGATAACATAATTATCTTTCTCTTCTATTCTTTTCTTTAGCGTTGATGCCCCAATGTTAACGCGACACTGGCCGTGCGAACGCTCGTTACCAGAATATCGATAATTATTGGACCTCCTATTTGATAGTTTTGTTTGCAAAATATTTTTTGATTTACATATCATAATGTATGTTAAGAAGTAATTCTAACCATCAATTTTTTTGCGTAAAAATATTTTTAAACATCCAAGTTGTTTTGTAGGAAGAAGGGATAAGCAAAAGAATCGAAAAAATATCGTGTTGTTTGTTATTTTTTTAAAGCAAAAGTATTAGTCAATCGGAGAAACCATGTTTCACAAATAATGAACATGAATCAATAATAAATATATATTTTATCGAACCTTTTAACTTAGTCGTTATGAAGGAGAATGCTTTAGAAAGTAACCGTTTTATGACACTAAAGCGGAGTAAGGGCCTTAACTCGGTCGATGTTAAACTTTTCCCAATCCATATTATTTATTGGCTTTCAACCGATACCTATAGGGCACTTCCGGTTGACTTAGAATTGTCAATTTTGATTAGAACATGTTGTATATTCCACATTATACATATTCTTTGAAATCATTATTACTACAGCGTGAACAAATCGGATGATCGTTGTTGATTATAAATTCTAGATTATATTGCGAATAGATAATATCAAATACAATAAATCCCATCAAAACTCGATGTTTTAAAATACCAGTGCCTTATTGAGAAGAAAGAGTTTACAATAATCCGATGACATACATATATGATATAAACATCAGATTGAACCACACTATATTATTATTGTAATACGTAATTTCTTTCATCACTCTTGACAAGTTCCGGTTTTAAGTTATAGATATTCTGCTGAGAGACCGCGCAGACTTATTGCTCAAGAACCAAAACCAACCCACCAAAAAAATATCTTCTGGTTCTGCCCAAATTATATTGACTTGATCTAATTTAATTGAGTCTGGTACGTCTTGTTGTAGAATACAATCACATCCACACCCATAAATCCAATTCCTCTTGTAGTGTTGCCAAAGTTGGCACTGGCCTTAACATTTGTAACCAATACATATTAAACGCCTTATAAGTGAAAATAATGCTAATCCACCCACTGTAACGCCTTCGTTTTAAGCCATTGTTATTTTAATTAAATTGTAAATATCACAATTTCACTTTGCTATTTTGGACCTTGGGCCTTCCAATGACCAATCCAGAAACACAATGCTTAAAAGAAAGATTGGCGCTTGCAGTTTGTTGCTCTTATTAGATAATACTCTTGATCTTATCTCTAGGATTCTATTTTTAAGATCTTACTAGTTTTTTGAAAATGAGCTCCCGAAATCAAAAAGACAACATGTCCAAAAATACGACGGGTAATTAGAAATATTTTAAGTTTTGATTTTAGGAACTCGATTTATGTTGACACCAATATTTGGGAAACTGATTTACTACCAGAGATGCATATTTATTTCGTAACTCTTTCTAAAAAGCTATTACTTACTTCCTGCCTACTTGTTTATTAGAACTAATAAATCAGAAAGCGTGTTTAAGTGTTTATTACTCAATCGCTTCGAAACGCCTCAACAGATACCGGTGAAACTTGCACCGAAGATGAATCATGATCTGGACTTAACACTCTATTTTAGGATACTAACTAACACACGCGACTCTCACGCACACTAAGCGTTTTTATCCCGACAACGATTCTGGTTGGCCGATAACATCGGTTTCGCTAAGGAAGCTGCATTAACAAGCTTGTTTGTTTAAGGTTATTTATATCTGTTTATTTTTAGAAATTAGTACACAGTTACAGTAGGACATACTTTATATATGAATACTATACCTTATTAAAGCAACTTAACAACCAAATCATCCATGTCCATTAAACCAGTTCCATTCACTAAAAAATACTGCACTATGACGTCACATCAAAGATCAACCTCCAACGACCACATCCTCACATAAGCACCAATTTTAAAAGCATCAAAAACAATTTTTCACGTACAAACGGTACCCGATTAAGAAATAGCTCTTACAATGTACATAAGTAAATATAGCGAACTTTAAAATCCAGTAGTTGACTAACTCGGTCGGCCCGTAAAAGTGGTTTATTACTGAACCGGTTTACGTTTTAACGCAACTTTAAGCAGTTGTACTTAAGCTTTACTTTTGAGTGGTGTAGGAAATAGTTTCTGTTATAAAGATTGAAGTAAAATGAGTAAGTTACCAACCTGGATGGAACATGAATATGATCACAACACTAAGATTCACTCGCGCGCACTCAAGATGGAGTCAGTCGCGGTACTGGCGGTCGGTCCTCCCCGCTCGCGCAGCCTTCCCCGTACGGCGACCGGCGCCGGCGTACCTGCACTAAGACTGCGCGTGAGTGGAAAAGATAGCGGGTGTCACAACTTTACGAGCGGATGACTTAACAGCGGACTACCCGAGTCACCCAATAACCCTTTATTTCTATTATCACGATGTTTTGTTTATCATGCCTTGATTGTTCGTTGCTTTTTTCCGCCAAACAATAACAATAGTGCGTAGACACAATATCGGTGTTTACTTTAAGCCCGAACGTCAAGCTGATGTTGATAAACAGGTGTCCCATTGAGTCCTATGTCCATTATTATTTATCTCTCCATGTTTAGTCCAATAAGTGCCATAAATATACAGAAGCTGTAGAATTGTTCTTTTTACCGTCATTCAACTAAAGTTGTCACTACATGTTCTTTAGTTTGGAAGAATATTATTTTTAAAGGAATACGCAGAAGGATGTTTTTCTACAGGATGAAAAAATTGAGATATTGGATTACTTTTTATTTATTTTAGATTACTAATTATTATTGGACTTAGAGCAATCTTTTTAAAGAATTAAGATAAATGGTGGATCTACTTAAGTAACTGCTTCGTTGGTGCAGTGGTCGCAACCACTACTGCTGAGCATGATGTTCTGGGTTCGAGACCCGCGTCGGTTGTTGGGTCTGCCGTCCAGAATTTTTCATTATCTGCCGGTAGTCTTATTACGTATGAAACAGCAATCAGCAATAATTGCGCAGCGATCGCGCAGTTATCGCGCGATCGATCGCTATATGTCATACACATCGGGATTATGCAACCGATTATTTGCCAATCGCTCGCTGTTTGTCAAATGCAATTAAAAAGAAAAAAATCCGCCAAAGTCTCTAGAACTGCTTAGCAATTTGGGAGCGGTTGGCAATTGACCGACCGACAACAAAAAAAAAAGAAATTACAATTTCACAGCAAAACTTGCTCGCCATAATCACGATCACCTTGGCTTAAATAATTGTTCCATATTGGCAGCACTGTCGAAAAATTGCTATAGTGTGGCTATGGCTGATACATAATTCGCGATTGAAGAGCAATTATTGCGCTATCATTTTGCTTTTGCAAGATAATCAGCCTGCCCCTATGGAACTTAAACTTACTGTTCCTATGGAACTTAAACTAGCGAATTGTAGGTGCACCTACGCCTAACCTTTCGACGAATACAGCCGTGGTTTTATGCAATGTTTAGATGGTGGGTCCGTATACATATATTATAACGAGAAGACAAGTATCTAAAATAATATCAATATTTTTAGGAACAACTTACACCGTTTTACATTCATCAATTTAATAGTGGCAGTACAAAATCCATTGAATGACATTGTTATCTTATCACATTAGTGCTTGCAAATGTCAATACCCGCGAAACACCATTTATGTTCGATCTATAAAAATGAACTTGCATTTTATATTAAGCTTTTCATCTTTTTACATGCCAACATATCTACAAGTTGGTACAAGTATGTAATTATAGTAATTAATTAAGCACGAATGTGACCTTTCTGAAGAACATAAACATTTTGCTCTATTATTGTTGTACAAAATGGCACATGTCGAAAAAGTGATGGAATGAGAGCGCAAAAAGATAGAAATTCAAGTTATGTTATTAATCTCACTTTTCGTCTTTATGGACAAAAGAAAGTGATATTAAAGTAGACAAAACCAGATTTAAAGTGCGTGAAATGACTTTAAAAATATGAATGTTTAGAAAATCTTATTATACTACTTGTATATTGTGTAACTCGTGTGTTATTGCCAGTTCAAAGGCTACAAGCCACCACGACGCTTTCTCTCACACCCCTTATCAATTTTACTATAGTTCTGTGAAATACCTGTGTAGCTGTAATCGCGTAGGCGTAGCATACTTATATCCGTGTCTCTATAATTGGGCTTTATTCAATCATCATTATGTAGGTTAAGGTTTTATTGCTCACCAGTTGGCGTCACTATTGACTGAGGTTCATTAATAAAACTATTAAACGTTGTTATAACGCGCACGAAAGAAAAGTTTGAACTAATATTCATTTCTAATGCCGTAAAATTGCGATTAAATATAAAAATCGAGTGTGTAGCAGTTTTGCGCAGCCCCTTTGTACGATCAAACCCGTACATATCAATTGCTTTATTTTTATGCTGACATCGACGCGCAGCGAATGAATAATAATCACACATTTGAGTAAGCGTTTAGTAGTTACATAGCATCTTTGTTAGGTAGACCAAAAAACTCATTTGCCGCGCCTCGATCATCTATCCTTTCCCGTCTACCTTACCCGTGTAGTTTTGGTCCTTCGAGTCGGATATTTTTCGAAAAAAAGGATGAAAACATTTTCCGAAACATAAAATTCTATTAAAGCAGTGGTTGGTAAAATCCGTACATATCTTAATCTGCCGTATTTGGAAAGTATTCACAACAATAAAAAAAATGTAAATAAACTCACACTAAAAATTTATAAAGTGTGACATTTTGAAGACCTCAGTTTACACCAGCGCCCTTAGCGGAAATTTCAAACGCGGTAGACTCCATTGTCTTTTTATTTTTTATCTTTATAACGTGCTATAAGTTTTCTAAACCTTCAAAAGGGGTTGTTTAGCAAAGAGTTTGAGATGTTTTACAGTATATAGCTACATATTTACCGTTTGCCTCATCTAAGGTCCCAATGAATAAATCTATGATCTGATCACAAAATTACGAGTTCATGATCAAAGACCTCTCGAAACTACTCTTTGGCTCTATCGTCACAAGTTTACAACCTGATGTACATTTAAGTTACACCGAAG
Source organism: Orthosia gracilis (assembly GCA_947562075.1). Lineage (NCBI taxonomy): Eukaryota > Metazoa > Arthropoda > Insecta > Lepidoptera > Noctuidae > Orthosia > Orthosia gracilis. The sequence continues at coordinate 9,778,335 of OX387268.1, forward strand.
ACGCTAGCTTCTAATAACTAGCAACCCTCCTCTACATTACAGTGTTTTACAACTTGATATAACATCCATTTTTTTATTATTAACTTTTTTATATGATGTATGAATGGAGTGGAAGAGGTATGCCAAAGAAAAGAGTATGAATTGTGAGAGGAATGAAACGAAAGAAAAGGGAGTCAGTGATAGCGTGACAATCATCGATATATGTGTACTACGCACTAGATTTGGCGATCCGAACACTCACTCTGTTCGACCGAACTGTACTGCAATCCGTACACTTCACTTTAATGTATGTATAACGAAACGCATAAGTACCATGAATTTCTTGGCGCTTATGGTGTTTTGATCTAGTGTATGTTTTAATAGTTCGATTATACAACATAAATATTCTAGCGCTGCAGCGAACTTTTTTTCTAAATCATAAACATCTGAAGATGTTTTTTCATGAATATTCTTGTCTACCGGTAGAATCTATGTCAATGATGACAGTTGACAGGACGGAATGGAAGAAGTAAACATGTTACACGAGTTTTGGTGGGAACGTGATGGGGTCTGTAATGCTTCTCTGTTTTATTTTCCTAAAATTGTGTTAAATTGAATATTTATAGTGTAAAAATTGTAGTTTTTTATTCTAATAATATTAGTGAACGTGCACAAGTAAAACACAGCGGTAGAACATGAGTTTGTACATGTTGTCGACAAAACTCCGTAGAAGCTTACAATAAAGTTACCGCCATTTTATTGGGGCCTAACTAGGACATTGGACTAAAATCTAAAGAAACTAGAACTATTATTCTAAACGTAACACTGGCTAAATGCACAAACCGTGCGAAGCCAATACATAAAAAAAAAAACATGTTACACCACGGGCGTTGAATTGGACAAGGGTAGGTAGATTGAGACTCCTAAACCTTCGGATTTAAGTTATCAAAAACATGCTGAAAACCGCCTATAAATCCGTGTGGCCACGCTTGTCGTTTCAAAGACCAACACGACTACACAGACAAAAAAAGCGTATTTCTCGGATAAATAATAATTTATAGAGACAACCTTTTGGCAACAAAGCAGAACACTAATTTTAAAACTTTAAATTTTAAAATCTTAATAACTTGCGGAATCATTTAGCTATGTAAAAACCATTCTTAATTGCTATGATGAAGAAATATCGATTCAACATAAAATGCAAACGATTTTGGACATTAATGGAAAGCAATATAGTATCTTTTAGATATTGGATTGTGCAGTTTATTTGCTTTCATTGTGTCACCTTTGAACTATACCTAGTATTGAAAAATCTCGACATAACCGGACATGCCTAATTAATGCGTCAATATCTTTAGAAACAGATGATGTCAGATTTTTTTTTCTTTTAGACAATTTTTTAAGAAACCTGTTGCCTAGTGTTATACCTATCACGCCTATGGTTTTCAAACTTAGCCACATGAATTTGATTGTAGACATAAGATACATAATATTAATTTCTAGGATGACTTTGGAGGAGCTCGTGATTAAACAATAAAAGCCGCACGACAGGCATATTATAGATCTTGCAGGAGCAAAACGCTATACAGAAGTTTTAGTTTTCAGCTTTTTTTTTTTAAACAAATGCATTTGACAAACAGCAAGAAATTAGCAAACGATTGGTAGGACCTACCATATCTACACTGTAGGTAATGCCGACACAACGGCTGTAAAGCAGACGCAACTTCCTGAAAAAGGTGGTTCGTTTCAGGAGACCCGGCTGACACCCGCTGCTCTGTGGCAGAATACTTTTATCCCACCAACACATTATTTACCTCCAAGCGAGCATCTTCCCGCAGGATCTAACTCTCCGTGGTCTATATTGAAGTCCCTGAACCGCCTCAGAAACCAGGTAGGAAGTTATAACTCTATCCTCGCAAAATGGGGTCATCTCGACGGAACAGCGGCAGGGTGTGCACATGGTGCTGAGTCGCAAACTATGCTCCACCTCCTGTCCTTTCCTCTGTGCCCCAAAACATGCAACCAGTGTGATCTATGTGCTGCCACAGATGACGTCTTGGAGGTGACTACGTTTTGGTTCAAAAAAATTTGGAAGACTGTCGTGCCAGTGGCAAAAATATAGACAAGAATATCCATGGCGAGTAAAGGGTAGCTCGCCGTCGGATAAGGACCAGGCCCGAGTCGACGGTGCGTAGTGATCCACGCGCGCCTCAAAGAGATGTCAGCAAAATTAACGGGGTCCGCTAGGGCTGATGCCTGTCTGGGGCGCGGATAAATTTGAAAAAGAGTTACCGCGGCCCTGGCTCAAGCAACTGAAGGAACACGGGTGGTTTTTAGTCAGTAAAAGTCTGACACGCCCTCCCGCTTCACCCAGAGCGGGAGAAGTTTATACTACGGCTACTTCGAAACCAAAATTTCACGGACACGGATCGGATGTAGGGCGTAACCCCCTATAATACAATCCTGTATTCATTCATCTTTTCAGTCGTCAACTTCCAGGAGTGTTGACCGAATAGTGACCTATTTGTCATTATTGTGATCAAAACTGATCTGACAATTTCTTTTTTTACTCTTTTAATTTTTCTCTTATTAGTTTTGGTACTCGTGGGTACCCCATATCACCATGAAAATCATGGGTTTACTGCTTGATTTTGAATGTCATATGCCCGATGGCTAATTGCCCGAAGTCATCAGATCGAACGTCCGAATTGTCAAAATTCCATAGCATCGATGTACGACAATTTCGAATGGCCATTAGATCGAGCATTCGTTTCGCCCAAAAGCCAATGCAACGATAGCCCTATCCATCGAATGTCTATTGGCTCGACGTGCCAGTAAGTCAGATTGCTTAAATTCGTGACAATTCCAATGACATAATGTTTTATGAGCCACGGATATAATGTTTTATTACAGAGTTTCGGTGCTTATAACCTTCCGGCTTCATAATCAGATCAGTTCGATGTTACAATTTTCATCAGATGAGAACCATTTATTTAAATTTGCTTCAACACAGACGCTTAATTATTTGATATATCTTATACCCATGACATACTTATCATTGAGGAGTTCCAGTGGCGATCCGTGGTCTTCTTCATCAGTTCCTCTTCACCAAATAATACTTTCTGAGTGCAAATGCTTGCCATGTTGAAAATTGATATATAATACAGGAGAAGAGAGAGGAGGAGAGGGAGGAGGATGTAAGAGATTGCCTAGTGCGATGAGACCGCCCATTGTACACTTGTTTTTTTTATGTTTGTCCTGTATGTTTTTGTGGTGTACAATAAAGTATATAATAATAATAACCGCCCTGACCGCCGGTAGCTTGGACCCTGTTCCCGATACCGGTGGGCCTCTATTTTTTATATTTTTAAATGTTTTTTGTATGTCTTATAAAAATATTTAAAAATGTATTTAATAAGAAATCAGCTAAATAAAGGACATAATAATAATTTGAGGAGTTTCCTCGATTACCATGGAATCCTCTCAATCGGCTTTTCACTTGACAGCAATGGGACTACCTCGACAGTATACCCTTTCAAACAAAAAAAATACTTTTCAAATTGGTCAACAATTTACGGAGAAATCGGTGAATATACACAAAAATAAATATATTTAAAGTCGAACAAAGAACCTCCTCCTTTTTTGGTTTTTGAAGGTCCTAGACAAGTGACCTACTATCATCGAAAGCGTGGCGATAGCGATTGTCAAAAAGGCACAGCTGTATGGGATTGACAAGCGATATCGAATAATCACGTGATCAATTCCTTTTATTTTGACATTTCGACTATATTTCGCTGACACCGAATGCCACTTTTCTAAAGCCTCTGCTAACAACAGCAAAATAAGTTGAGTTTTTAATATTTCGTGCAAACTTTTACTAGATTCTGATGAATCAAATCTCTCACTGCTGGACCGAAAGTTCTATCACACCCATGTTGGTCTTTATCCAGAGGTGCCGACTTCTAGAAAATCCATGGGTACTCACTTTTCCTCATTTTTGATGACTCGTTTAAAAAAACTGCCAAAGTGCGAGAAAAAAAATGCATATTGACCGTCGCGGCGATTACTACTTCTTACTTATATTGTAAGTGGATGGATGCTTGTTATTTAATCACGGCAGAAAGGATCTGGATGAAATTTGGCTTTAGAGATATAAAAATTGATAAAGTGAAATGAAATAACACATAGAATTTATCACCCGGTAGTATGTTCCCGATGAATGAATTATTAAACGGTGATTTGCCAAGAAAACCTGAATTTTATGCCAGAACGAGCGAATGGGTTAGAAAATTGTAGCATTGTGCTTACGTAGAATAGATTGTGAAATGCAAGAGTGAGCTCAAAACTGTAGCACCCCGTATTAAGTTCGATTTTCTTTTTATTATTCATACAGATATTGCCGCCCACAATGTGGACCGTTAACCTGGTTAGGGTTGCGGATTCCGGTGGATGGCCGACACGGCGCCACATGCGGAGGCCTATATTCAGCAGTGGAAGTCTTTCGGTGGAAGTGATGAAGATGACTGATAATGCATTGGTAGCTATATCAGGTCATATCAAGTGTATCAGGATCGAGAAAATATAGGCTTTGTGCCCTTCGTGTTCGTAATAATTAAATACGTAAAGACTCTATTACTGAATTAAGCAAAGAGCCATATAAGGTACAAGAATAATTAGTCGCTTTGTTGATTGCATTCTACTGGCTTGTTCAATCTACATACACAAGGTACATAGACTTATGAAGACTTGTTTCCAAATAGAGCTCTTGTGACGTAAAGGACTAGATTTTATTACTTAAGAATATTTACTTTACTTACTTTAGTTATATTTAGGTCTCTAACACATAAACACGATACGACGTCGCGTCGTGTTACGATGTGATATCGTTTTGACTTAATGTCCCTATTTTTCTTAGAAATTTTGCTTAGAACCTCAACAAATATTCACACCTGAATATCACCCTGAACCAAATGTGGTTGAAAGGAAATATAGGGACCTGAAGGCAAAAAGTTGCCTTCAGGTCCCTACCTTGTCGTAGCACGACGCGACGTCGTATCATATTTATGTGTAAGATGCCTAGGTGCAGGTGGCTGGTTCAGGACCTTTTGTCATAAATATTACATCACGCCTGTAGTTCTCGAAGGGTAGGTAGACGTGTAGTACACATCCACATTGCGCCGGTTATATTTAAGTTTGATTTAATAGTTGGTGATCTTATTGCCGGTTGATGGCAATAAGATCACCAACTATCCTATCAAACAACAAAGCTCCAAATTTAGATGACTAAACACAATATTACTAAGCTTAATCCGGGAATCGAACCCAGCTCTCTTAAACTCGGCATTAGCGCTAGCTACCACTACAACGAACAAGGTCTAGACAAGTGTCAAGTTGTCGGCACAAATTCGACAAGTGTCAAGTTTTCGGACGCGGCTGACGGACGCTACTGATAGCCCTGACTGATAGATGTGCACAGACAAAAACATTCAGCGGGCCAGATGTCTATCGGACGTCCGAACGCCCAAGGTTACGTCCGCGACTTACGTCCGATAGTTTGCACAATTAATTGTACACTCATTACACAGATATTCTGTCGCGGCCGTCTGTCGCATCCGTCAGCCGCGTCCGATAATTTTGATGGCGATGGTCGAAATGCCATTATGTACGGGAGTGAAGATCTGACATTTCTTATTATAGAATTTGACATTCCCATACATTTTTGACGTTTTTCTAAACGCTATCTGGTCGCTTTCGATGATAGGATACAATGTCACTTGTCTAGGGCCTCTGGCAGTATTTGTTGGTTTCATTACAAGTGTAGAATTGTCTAATTGTAGCCCAGGAAGATTTCTTAAGCCAGATAGTTAATACGTTTTTTCTTGCGTATGTTTTTATCTTTATACTAGAAAAACCGTCAGCGATAGAGCTCTGACAAGTTCATCTTACTATACTAGTCCTACTAGAAGTATTATAAAACTCATTAAAGTTGTCCTCAACTGTCGCGATACCTTATAAGGCGTCTGTTTAATTGTTTTACTATTGTCTCTGCAATTACGGCAGATGGTTGAATTGAATGTAAGTTAATCACACCTCAATGAATAGATTTGTATGCAATTTAGAGCATGATGAAAGAAGATGACCATTTATAGGTAACATTTCCGTAATGTATATTCTAAATATCATACGGGCGAAGCCGCTGGCAAAATGTAGTGAAGAAAAATTAAAGTCACAAATACTTTGTGAATATTTTATTACATCTATAACGATAATGAATCAGAAATTAACTAGTTTATAACGAGTACAATACAATAATTACAATAAAATAAACAAACACGCTTGAAATAGTTGAGAAAAAGTGCTGTCGAATGTATTAATTATTTATTATTTGCAAAAACCATATCTATTACATTCAGACTTAATTGACATTACAAAAGGAACACATGATATAAAAAGTTCACGATGTATGCGTGACCATTGTTAGAAAACTTGGCTACCACACTACCGGCCAACTTTTTATAATAATAGGTAAACGTGATCCATAAAAATTTACAGAGAATTAGATGATCGTCACATTCTATTATAACATCGAAAAATTGTGTTACTATTAAGATCCATAAAATCGCAAAAACCACAAAAGATAGTTATGTAGTTAGAGGCTATTTACATCAGTTATTTACATAGATACACTAGACAAATTGGGACATACAGCAGTCGTAACAATTCACAGAAGATCGCTTCACACACCAACACCATTGAACACACCCTCTTAGTGACAGTTACATTCAAATAAGATCACTTTATGTGAGTGAAACATGAATAATCAGTTGGTACATATTATATATAACGCATATGGCCTCGGTGTCTACTGCGATTAAGTCTTATTTATCTTAAACTACAAGATATTTATAAGAATGATAGACACTAAGAAAGATTGAAAACAATTTCCTTTTTTTCATAAACTTTTTTTTTTTTTTTTAATGAGTTGGCTTATTTGATGAAATTCACATATAAAAAAGAAAAATATAGAAAAAGAAAAGAATCACATCAGAAAAGATTCTTATTATTTTTAAAGATACATGGGAGATCATCCAAAATTTAATAAAATTTGACTCTTATTTGATGAAATTGACATAAATAAAGCATAACATCAGAAAAGAATCTTATTATTTTTAAAAATACATGGGAGATCATCCAATATTTAAATTCTTAGAGTATTTGAGATAACTTATTCATATTGGCTATCCCACAGTGAAATACGTTAGACAAAAGTAGGAGTTATTTAAATTACATAAGATATGTTTGTAATGTATTGACGATACGAGACGCTAATGTGATTACCATCACAAAGTATATAAGAAACTTTGACTAAAAGACATCTTTGCAATAACTTCATACTCATTTTATACCCAACGGTTATTTTTTTACGGGAAAGTGCTTTCTGCTCGTTAATCGTTTTTATTGTACCTAATCTAATGGTCTACGAGTCATAACATATAAAATTGCACCATAGCCAGATAGGAAATGCAGAAATAGAAATGCAGTGTTTTTCTACTATCAGCGTAGAAAACACATTTCTGAGCATCAAGAATTACTTATGAAGACATCAATTAGATAGGGTTAAATGAATATTTTCGTGTCTTTAAATATTATTTACACGGTGCATTCTAAGAGTTACATGAGCTAACAATGATACTTTAATTTATTACTGGAATAAAAGAAAAATCATCATTAATTACTGACTAATGAGTGTGCAGTTGGCGAATTCTTCCTACTAGATACGTAAGTGCTTGAGATGTTTGGGTAAGCACTATAAACCGAAACCACTAACTGCCTCTAAAACCCTGTGAATTTAAAGACCCGTTACCATCTGCAAGCAACTCGCATGCTAGTTGTGTACGATCGACCGATTGATCTTATTTAAAACTCGGGAGCCCGCAATGTACTTGACCTAAAATTTTGTTTTAACATCATCGATATCATGCCATATCTCAGTGGCTTCGGTCTATAGTACCCAACAGTGCTATAGTAGGTATAATCGAATGAAAGTCTACGTGCAGTATTATATCGAACGATGAACATTTTTTGTCACAATTGTAGCACTGATTCTTTTTAATAAACATTTCTAATCTAAACACTGGGATTCTTTAAATATATGAGATTCAATTTAGTGTCAGGTATATCAGGATCTTTAATACTGCCTTGAATTATAGATATAGCTTAAATAACTGCATATTCTTCAATCTGAAACAAAAAGTTTTTAAATTACAGACAGCAAGATGATTTTGGACGTTATATAGTGGCAACATTGTTGTGGTGGCCAAAGACTTAGATCTCGCCTCTCGTCCTTGAGGGCGTGTATTCATACCCGTGCATGTACCAATGTGGCTTTTTCAATTCATGTAAGCTTTCGAAGTGATCTTGATTATGGCTGATATCGACTAGAAGGAAGCCAGTGACAGAGCTGTCCAGGTGGCCACATTCGGGTTAGACAAAATTTGAATCTAAGAAAGAAAGAAGAGAAGAAAAAGCTGACATCGATGAAGGATAACACCGCGAAAAAATCTGGACTAATATTAAAATTTAAGTTGGAAGTCGCCAACCTGACATGAGCAAGCGTGGTGTTTATTGCTCGTGCTTTTTCGGTAGAGGGTTTTGCCCTTGCAGTGGGTAGTTATCATTATCAGCCTTTAACATTCCCACTGCTGGGAGAGAGAGCATGGCCAATAATCCAGCACGCGGGCCCAGTGCCTCACGATGTTTTCCTCCACCGTTTTTAGAGCAGTGGAACAGTAGCAGGTTGGTATTATATATATAGTGGCAACGTCCTGACGGTTCACCTTGTAACGTGAAGATCATCACCGCCGACATCCACCAATGCTTTGCCATCTAAGACGACCTAGTAAAATACTTGAAAAGTTGAGTCTTGGCATCACAGCGGGTTAACCCTACAGAGGGTTCTTTCATAATATGAAAATCAAAGTGATATGATTTTTTTGTGGTATGCACATCATTATCATTATCTTGTCCTTATTCTAAAACATTTGTGGTCATCGCAACATTTTTTCTTGTTCCATACTTCTCTGTAACTCGTCAACTCAGTAATCACACCGTTTTTAACACAGATATAAATCTAACTAGATGACGCGATTGTATGTACTTCGCGTGCCAAAAAACCGAGTAAAATTACGATCAATGATCGTAATTTGAGCTTTTCATTTAGCATTATTGGCACCGGAAATTCACCGAAATCTAGAAAAATGGTTTCTTTTTGCCATATTGAGCTGTAAAGACTGTACAGAAAAAGTTGGTAGAGGCTTTGGAAATGTTTTCTTTCATTGGTAAGTAAATTTGTTTTTAAGTTGTGAGTGAAAAAGTGGCACGCTTGGTTTTCATACAGATGGAGGGACTTACGTTATCTAGTTAGATTGATGTCTGTGGTTTTTAACCTTCAAGCGGGCGCGTGCTTATTTGAAACGGCAGCGGTCTCACGTAACCTAAAGGACCTACGGATTTTTCAGGGATTTGAAAATTGATTAATCAAAAAAAAAACCTATTTATATTGAAATTTTTAGCTATCTTTGTGCAAAAAATAGTTCGTTTAAATTAAAAACAAAATCTTACACTTGAACAACTTTCTTTGGATCAGGATCCAATTTCGCAATGTTTTTTTTCAATCTATTGTTGAAATCAAATAATAAGCATCAAAGTGTGTATGATGAACTTAAATTTAGTTTTCTCCAAAATCATTCTTCTCTTTAAGGTAAAATTAAGTGAAGGAGGGCGCGTGTAGTTTTGTTCAAAAAAGGTATTTATCGCGGCGAAAAAGAGAATGGAGAGGTTTTCGTGTTTATTGAAGTAATTATAGGCTACTGGAATACCAAAAACTTGCGACTGGAAATCTCGATAGTATGATAAACGAAAATGTATCGAATGCGGTCGGTTTGACGCTGCGCGACCGCTTGAAGGTTAAACGTTAAACATATTATATAAGCTTATAAACTAACAAATCATGAAATACATACCGCGAATAATCTCTCTCGTCATGACTGGTTTTTATCTAGAGTCCTGTTCACTGTAAATAAAAAATTAAATTTATAAATTTTTATTACCTACCCACTACACTTCTCTAGTCTCTAGCCAGAACAGCACAGCAGTGGGTAATCGAATTGCCAATCAGATGTATAGAGAATGTCCGTCTGACTTCGTTTCTGTACTAAACAAAAGGAGCGTTCGTGACAAGTAAGATTGTTGAAAATGTAAATAAGGCATCACCCCGCGATCTACTCGTAGATTGCCCTATTGAACCTACCAGTCACGTCCTTGCATAACGAACATATTCGTAGCAATTAATGATTTGTATCACATTGCCGTCGCTTCGTTAATTGAACTCTTCATATTTTACTAGCTGTTGCCCGCGACTACGTCCGTGCCAGACCCGTAAAACTACAAAAATGGTTTATATTTTTTTTACGCAGATCCCTAAATTCTTTTTCTAAAACAAAATTTGCCTAAGTTACTTCTTTTGACATCTTACATCAGCTATCTGCCAATGAAAATCAGTCCAGCTGTTTTGGAGATTTTCCGAAACAAACAGATAGAAAAACAAATAAATAAATAAAAAAAATATGTTAAAAGTACCGTATATATTTTTTCATATGCTTTTAGTAAAAATCTGTTATTTTGGCATTAGAAACAGACACTTCAACTTTATTTAATTGTATGGATGTATATATAGATCATAGGGTATTTACAAATTGGTACACTTACCTATATACTTAACAATAAAGTGTCTATGGACATAAAGGTAGAATTGCTGTCAAAGGGAAAACTTAATTTCCCAAGCCAATAAAGTCCAAAGCGACGGTTATTGATATATAACCCAAAGGCGTTGAAAATTACGACAAGTTTTAACAATAACTTATATTTCACCTTTTCAGCAGCATTGGAAAAATAATACAACATCGCACAGCAATGAATAGAGACAATTCCTTTCATTTCGCATGACAATTATGTTGTAATTACATTTTGATCCTCATAAAGATAATGCAGTTGAACGCCAGAATGCGGCAGCTAATCCGCCGTAGCGTGACGTCCGATCAGATTTGTTAACACATTGGCCGCACAGCTTGGCTTCCTAGTTCATATACTTAGAAATTAATGTTTTCACCATTTTTCCTAGGCGAACCGACCTACCGAGACGCGAAGTTCATTCATTATTTTTTTTCATGTTCATAAACAAATGAAAGATCAAACAAATGGATCTCATGTTACTGTCATCGATGATTTAAGGCCGCTGCATACGTATAACGTATGCACAGACGGGACGATGACGCCGACGTGGCGTCCCTTGGCAATTGGTATGAAAAACACGTTTCGTCCGGAATAAAATACGTATCCAGCGACCTTTAACTATTTAATTTTCATCCTCACAGATGCTGCATTATCTCTTTCATATATCAGTTTATATGTTACAATAGCAGAGCATTCTTTAATATAGTTGCTAAGCATATCATAGCTTATAATTAGTTAAGTAACTTACGGTTCTTCCTGTCAGATATCCGGTTCCTCCTGCGCTCTCGAGCGACCGGTTTGCGTTTCAATGTAGCTGATCTCACCAGGCTCTCTAATATCTCATCATCCGCTGATAAGTCTCCACTAAAAATTTAATATAAATAAGCATAGAGATAGAATCACAGAGTAACAGAGAAGAATAGTAAAAAAAATAACTATCAAGGTTTAAAAATGGCGCTGAGCGTCCCCACACTGACAGAGTTACCAATTCAGTATTTGTTGGGTTTTAGTACAATTACAGTTTATTTATGTAGGTACAATTACAGTAAAATTATGTTCCTTTTTCCTGGCTCAAGGTTGAAACGAGATCGTTGAAGCTATAATGGGACGTGCCTAAAATATTAGTTTAAACTGGTTCAATAAGTTCTATAAGTAGTCAACCGATATTTCGAAATAAAGTTTTAGCTCCGGCAGGTGCGTAGGTTGATAGCGATAAACATATTTCTTTGCTTCGATACACGAGTAGTCGAACTAATTAAGTTAGCTCGGATGGCTATATAGACCGATCGTGTCGTTTTAACGCGTAAGAAGTAAAAACCGTTCTCTCACTTGACTAGATATCTTCTGCTGTTTGGTTGACTCTTCCTCCTACCATCCGTAAGGCTATCAGTGTCAGGATCGGTCTTCAACAATTCCTTCAAAGCATTATCTGCGGTGTGGTCACCATTTTTGTGTGAATAATTGCCCACCTGAAACAATAAAGAACCTCTTAAACTTTGAACCTTATTCAAGTGTAAAATTGATTACTTTTCCTTTGTTTCATTGACCACGATGGTATAATCTGTTACTTGACTTACATCACTAATCATTTTGCCTCTAGTCTTGTTTCTCTCTCTGTGATTGGCTTTCTTCTCGAGCTGTTGCAGCACCCTTTCCCTGGTAGTTCTATACTCCAGAGAAAACTCTGCTATGACCTTCAAGAACTCTGCAGGTTTGGTCTTGTGAATGTCGCAAGGTGGGACGCCCAGGAACAATAAGAACTTGTTAAATCTGTAACAAGCAAAAGCCTCGTTGTTCTCTCTATCTGAAGTTTATCGCAAGTCATCGATTCTTTATTCGCTAGGGGCCAAATTCGCATTGCTCTGTACACTTAATTTTTATCACAACTGCATAGGCATTGTTTGCTATTCATATATTAAAAGTTAAAAAACAAATAAATTTATCTAAGAATTTAGTTAGCATTAAATTCTATTATAGCATTTAGGAATACATGATCTATTTAATTAAAGTTTCCAAGACCAAAAAGATTTGCTTCATTATTCAAGCTTATTACCTGCTCATCACCCTCTTTTTGATGACTGAGAGTAAGATGATCCTCTCGGCTGCATCAGTGAGGAACTCGTTGATCTTTGTCTTAAATATCTGCGAGCCGTCGTGCTTAGCTACGCGCTTCATGTGGTCCCAGGACGCCTTGCAGTCAGACTCAAGCTTTTGGAGATTGGCTGAAAGGACGTCGAAGTCTACCTTAGAGGCTCGGATAACGGGACCAACCTGAAAGATCATAATGTTGTAAAACTAGGCATTCAAAGCAACAGGTGTTATTTTCATATTAGTTACTTGATTAATAGTTTACTTTTGTATTACTTTTTTTTATGGTTTTTACAGAAGCACGGCCTTGTTCTTACTAAATTGTAAGTTTGAGGCATTCAAGAGATTATTTCGCCCATCACCAGCAAGTTAAATATACATTTTCAACATACAAACTGTGTACTTACTTCACTGAAAAAGTCGGAGCTATCCGGAAACTTCTCAATGATCATTTCGCAGATATGGTACAACAAGGGATGCTTGTGCACGGTGTCTTTGACTTCCACGACCTTGGACAAGTACTCGAGCCGGAATCCTTTGGCGTAGTTACCATTCAGATAGTTTCCAACCGTTCTCAACGTAGAGAGGATTACTTTGAAGGTCCTGTTCACCTTCAACAATTCTATACCTTGCTTCAGGTCCATCAGTGGTTCGGCGATTTCTTTCTGCAAGTTTCAGAAGATTTATTTTAAATGTTCAGGTATTAATATTCATAAGTCTTAACAAGAAATGCATCGGTCTTACCTCTAAATTGTCAAAATCCAATTTGAATACCCAAAGTTTAAGTCGGGATGAGAGTTCGTTTATAGAAGCCAAGGTGAGTAGAAACTGCTCGGCACTGCCCAGAGGCAAGTCCGGATTTGCGTACTGAAAATGGGCAGAATTAATATTAGAACTTCGAGCCTTCCAAGAGAAGAGATACATCCAGCCTCGTTTTACTTTCTGAGTGGACTTTATCTTGAAGATTTTTATTACATACCTGTGCCTCTTGAATTTTAACTTTTTCTTCCTCCGTAGGTAACATAGTTAGGAGTTTTTCAATGCCCTCTCTCCCAATGACAGTGGCATCCATTTTCATAATAGCTGCCTTTATAGTCTGGGGTGTGGGTAATTTTTTCATTGCTATATTGATAGCATTAGATCTTTTAGCATCTAAAATAAGGTTTCTCTTTGGTTCCATTAATTTCTGTAAATGAAAAGTGGAAAGTTAACAACAGAACGCATATGGTTACATTTAAAAGTTTTTAATCGTAGTTTCAAAGTATATTTTTAATGGTTCTTGTACCAGAATAATTATGGTAAGGCAATGCTCCAAAAAACCGTACTTACTTCCTGAAGGTGTCCGAAGGTGTAAGTGTTTGTGTGATTTGCATGAAAAAAAAAGAAAATGAATCTAATTAGTTAAAAATAATACAGTTTACAATAAGCCGCAAGTTTCTAGAGCTTAAAAAATCTCATATACCCTTAATACCTACTATTAGTATAGTGGAAAATTGTTTTTAATCGAGATTAAGCAGAAGAATCAGAACATAGATTAGACCGGTTGTTGATACAATTACTCTAGGCCTAACCAAGCCTAACATTATTTTTAATATTATTTAAAAGTTATAAAGAAAACAACAACTCACTTTGATAATCAAGTCATTTGTCCTGGACTCAAACAGGTGCTCCAACATAGCAGTGTCTACGCTGACGTTAGGCAGGTCATCCCATATAAACCCTCCAACTTTCGGCCTAATTGCCACTGGTGTTGGGTTCTCTTGTATCTCCCTCCAGAACAGCTTCACAGTCTTCTTATTCTTCTTTATAGTGGAGCTGTCAGAATCATTCGACATCTTAGCAGAAAGAGCAGGTTTGGGTGGAGCAGGTACGTTGTTTTTATTCATCATTGGGAAACAGCCAGGCAGAGGGGGAGGTATTCCCATTGGTGGAAACATTGTAGGAGGCGGTGGTGGTGGACCGCTCGCGGCGTTGACTGCAGGCGGAGACATATCATCTTCGGAGTCGTCGCGCAGCTCCGAAAAGTCAAGGTCGCACAAATGAAATTCTCTGTGCAGACACCCCTTCCTCAGTTCTTCCCAATGTAAGTCGTTCTCCGATACTTTTATTTCGTGCACTTTAGGTGATTTCTCTATTGTTGGACTCTTAATAATTTCTGTAAAGTAAAACAAAATAAATAGTTAAATTTTTTGTAAAACTTCAGTCAATTATGTCATTGCATAAGTAAGGAAAGTTTGTTACCTTTTGATTGAGATTTAGCTAATTCTTCTTTGGCCTTTGACACAATTCCTGCCATATCAGATACCCTTATAGGTTTATCCTCGGTGGTAGCGCTGACTGGGCTGGTCAGCCTTTGTGCCAGATCTTTGATGCTGTGTTCTCTATTTAGAAGTATGCCCCGATCATCTTTCACCTCAGGGACGGGATCAGTCTGTTTTTGCCGCATCACGGTAATCGCATCAACAGCGTTCACACTATGGCCTAGAGTTCCATTTTGGATCCTCTGTTTCAGACCTGATGTGTATCTTTGGTTTCCTGTCAATAGTTATTTTTTGCATTAAATATTAAATCAATCGTAAATTAATATGAAATCATAAATCACAAAAATTACGAGCAAAACAGAAGCAGAACAAAGCGGGTGACAAAAGAATTAGTAGTGGGTTAGTTCAAAGCACAAACCATTCTTTAAAACGTCTCCTAAGTTAAAATTCTTCGTTGTCCTATTGACATATTTTTCATCTTCTTGCTGATGTCCGTTGACTCCATTTGTTAAGCTTGAACCATTGACGTTGCCATTGACACCTGAGTAGCTCTTATTATTCGTGTATGTACCATTGGTATAGTTCCCAATCATAGAAGTGTAATTCCCATTGGTATTTGTGTAATTCCCAATAAGGTTCGGAAAGCTCACATTATTGCTTGTAAAACTTCCATTCATGCTTGTAAAACTTCCATTCAAACTTGAGAAGCTTCCGTTTGGGCTCGTAAAACTACCATTTGTACTTGTTATACTGCCATTGGGTGTAGAAAAACTTCCATTTGTGCTTGGTAAACTTGTGAAACTCCCATTTGGACTCGTGAAGCTTCCATTAGTGTTGGGGAATAGTCCATTGTAGATGTCACTGGAATGGTTCAACATCTCCTGTTGCTGGATGATATGGTGTGCTTGCCTCGCGTACCGGTCTCGTCGTCTTCTCAAAGCTGAGCTCAGTTCCTTGTTCTCCTTGTTATGGTCAGTGATTGAAGGTAAGAATTGAGCGCGATGGTTATTCGTTATTTTCGTTAGGCTGTCTGTTTCAGTATGAGTGATGACTGGTTTTGCTGTCGTTAGTGAAAAACGGCATAAAATAAAGACACCTTGATTAAATGAATGTTGTTTAAAATGCACTTGACCTTTGGTCTAGTAAATGTTCGAAAACTTTACTGTAGTTTACTTTAAGATGGCTTGAATAGGAAACTATCTATCAAATTGTGGATTTTAAACAACAATGCTAATTAAAACTTGGCAACAAAATCATCAGGCTCAAAAAGAAATCTTTAATAGATGAATGAACTAATTGGAATGTGATAGAAAAAGTCTTAGTATATTTGAGGTATGAACTGACATACCATGCAGAAAACGATGTAATTGTATGGGTAAAAATAATTAAAGCACACTGAGAAATCTTAAAACACGAAAATGCTTTTAGCGGCATACCTTTTTCTTTGCATTGTTGTTTTTTGGATTTTCTTCTGTCATCAGTACCAAGATTAATGCTTCTGCATCGAATTGCAGTGATCACCGAGTCGTCTAACTGTCTGAAATCATATATTTTATGGTATTAGTGGGAATTGCAAAAGTAAAAGTTTGGTCGTTTTTAGGGTTCCGCACCTCGAAAGGAAAAACGGAACCCTTATAGGATCACTTTGCTGTCCGTCCGTCTGTCTGTCTGTCTGTCTGTCTGTCAAGACCCTTTTTCTCAGGAACGCGTGAAGGTATCAAGCTGAAATTTATATCAAATACTCGTACTTAGGTCTACTGTCTCTTAAAGCTGTGAAAAAATCAAACTTCTACGCCAACGCAATCAAAATCTACAGAGTACTTCCCGTGAACTCAGAATCTTGAAATTTGGTACGAAGCAACGTTTTATAGCATAGATAAAGGAATAATTGCGAAAACCGTTAATTTTTAGTTACATCATAAAAAAAATATTTTTAATACTACTTACTACCCCTTTCCTCATGAACGCGTAGAGGTATTAAATTGAAATTCATATCAAATACTCAGGTCTATAATACCTTTAAGCTGAGGTTTGTACGGAACCCTCGGTGCGTGAGTCCGACTCGGCCTTGGTCGGTTTTTTAAACGATTTAGGTTTATAGATCCGTAATGTAGGCTGTACCGACAATACAAGTTCTGACTGTTAAAGAAACTGTGGAATAAGGTTCCTACATAAGTAAAATAGATATTTATGTTTTCAAAAACTTACTTGAGTGCCGTTCCAGTCTCATCACCATCCTCATACAGCAAAACTGCTTCGAATATCTGCAGCTGCCTCAGCAGATCCAAGTCTGTCCCTTGCTTTGACATATACAGTTGGATGATGTCATCTATCCCTTGATCCTGCAGGGCATCAACTTGGTCATAATAAGTGTCTCTATCAGGAACGTTATTCAGACACCTATTTATCAAAGTCGTAGCGTAAATCAGCAGTTCCGTGTCGGAGGCATCAAAGTCTTGCAAGATCTTCATGATATTGTACCAAGGCTGTCGGCCATTGGACCCGTCGACGGAGACAATGGCGTCGATGAAGAGTAGACAGTTCTTGTCTGTGTATTCGACGAAGACCAGAAGAAGTTTGAGAGCGGTTTTGACCACATGGCGGAATTTGCTGGCGATTAGAGAGTATAGCCATTGGACGCAGCGTTTGTGAGCCATCACACCGTGCATACCGTCGACGTATAGGAGGATCTGAAAGTGAGAGTAGACCGATTAGTTACAATCAATCAATTTGCCTTATTATCAATGGGTATTTCACTTCTACGATTGGGAACTTTACTAATGGTACATACACGAATAATAAGAGCTACTCGCCTAGTTTTGCCCTAACTATGTTTGGGTCGGCTACCAGTACCTACCAGTGTTTTACATGGCTAAGTATTGGTCGAAGAAAATTTAAATTTAGAAAAAGACATCATCGACACGAGGAAGAAGACTATACTCATGGTACATACACGAATAATAAGAACAACTCGGGTGCCTAGTTTTTCCCTATGTTTGAGTCGGCTACCAGTACCTACCAGTGTTTTACATGACATGGCATAGTGGAAGAAAATTTAAAATTATAAAAGAAATCATCGAAAAGAGGAAGAAGACATGGAGCGATTTGTAACACGCACGATACCGTTTGACAAGACCGGTGTCAGATTTGTAATACAATACCGCTTGGCAAGACTTGTGTCAGATTTGTTACACGCACAATACCGCTTCGCAAGACTGGTGTCAAATTTGTAACACGCACGATACCGCATGGCAAGATTGGTGTCAGATTTGTAACACGCTCAATACCGCTTGGCAAGACTGGTGTCAGATTTGTAACACGCACGATACCGTTTGGCAAGACTGGTGTCAGATTTGTAACACGCACGATACCGTTTGGCAAGACTGATGTCAGATTTTCTGGTTTCTGACTACCCGTAATGGTTCTCAACATCTACAAATGACAGCCGGGCTTAACGTCGGTTTGTAAGGGATTGTCCCATCCACAGATCGATCCGTGCGGCTATTATAACTTATCACGATCGCCTTAGCTTAATTAACTACAACTAGAACGAAGAAAATGAAAAAAGCGCCTTAAAATTAAATAAAGAAGTGATTCAGTTCAAACTGTTTAAACGAGGTAGTCCACGAAGCGCACCCAAAAGAAGCCCACCCAGAGGAAGCCCACCCAAAGTAGTCCATCTTGCGCACCCGTAGGTGGGCTTCAAATAAAAAATTAAAATAATTAATTTCCTATTCCACGAAGCACACCTACGAATATTACTCACATAGTGCGGGGACTAAGAAATAAAAATGTCGATAGAAGAAAATATTTATTATTTAAAAGACGCAACTTAAATTTCTAACATCATTCAGTTTCATTATACTTAATAATGTGACACAAAATTTGTCATTTTTGTAATCTTACTATTTAAAATCACAGATTGTTTCTTTCTTTATGACGGGCCTGTTGGTCTAGTGGTTAGTGACCCTGACTGCTAAGCCGGAGGTCGTGGGTTCGATTCCCACTCAGGACAAACTTTGTGTGATGAGCATGATTGTTTGTTCTGTGTCTGGGTGTAGTTTATCTATAATATATGTGTGTATTTATAAATTATATAAGTATGTATATCAGTTGTCTGGTTACCATAACCTAGCTCTGCTTAGCTTGGGATCAGATGGCCGTGTGTGAGTTGGATATTTATTATTATTTATTCTATCTATCCAAAAAATAATTATTTTTGAATTTTTTTTCTATTATTTTCCTTTTTGTGCTCTTAATAAAATCACAGATTGTTTCAAAATTATGCAATAAAAACTTGGACAAATATCAAAAACATAGTAAATATTGTTTTACATAGAGATCTATGTTGAAGATTTCTTATAGCTACCTGTTTAGTGAATAATAAAAATACTCTACTTTAACATAAAAAATCACAGATTGTTTCATAATTGCAATAAAAACTTGGACAAATATCAAAAACATAGTAAATATTGTTTTACATAGAGATATATAGTTTTCTTATAGCTACATGTTTAGTGAATAATAAAAATACTCTACTTTAACATAAAAAATCACAGATTGTTTCATAATTGCAATAAAAACTTGGACAAATATCAAAAACATAGTAAATATTGTTTTACATAGAGATCTATGTTGAAGTTTTCTTATAGCTACCTGTTTGGTGAATAATAAAAATACTCTACTTAAACATAAAAAATCACAGATTGTTTCATAATTGCAATAAAAACTTGGACAAATATCAAAAACATAGTAAATATTGTTTTACATAGAGATATATAGTTTTCTTATAGCTACATGTTTAGTGAATAATAAAAATACTCTACTTTAACATAAAAAATCACAGATTGTTTCATAATTGCAATAAAAACTTGGACAAATATCAAAAACATTGTAAATATAGTTTTCTATAGAGATATATGTTGATGTTTTCTTATACTTTAGTTTTGTGTAAAATCACAGACTGTTTAAATCACAAATCACAAAAATTCTTAAATAATCTGGAAGAAATGGGCAATTGAGTATATGCACTTATCAATTAAATAAATCACTATTAATCAGAATCTTAAAGAGGCCTTTGCCCAGCAGTGGGACATCAAATAGGCTAGTAAAAAAAAAAAAAATCAGAATCTTAATTTCTCTAGACAGTGTCCAACTGAAATTAAGCCATTTTTATAATCTTTTATTGTGTTTTCGATTATATTATTTTTTATTTCAGCATGTTTTTGATGATTTGAATAACCCATTTTTACTCTAATTTCGGCATAATTATTGCAATTTTTTTGGAAGCAATCTAAAAGTTTTGCCAGATTTATGGCTCTATTTTTATTGAAAATTTTATTTATTTCAGAGTAATGAGACTCTGTAAAATTATTAGTTTTATTTTTTACGTTATAACACGACCATTTGTCATGCCATAACTTATGTTCGAGCCACTGAGTTACAATGTAATCGTTAAATCTAGAAATACTTTCTCCTTGAGGACATTCGCTCATGATGTAGAGCCAGGCCTCATCCAAGTCTTCCAGCGGTAAATGTGGCAAAACCGTACATAAGGCAACATGTTTTCTATGTATGCTATTCTTATTTAAACCTAAGTCCCTAGATTTTCTTTTTATTGCTTTTTTAAAATGAAAATAGCATCCCATTATCTGTGCGTTAGGAAATACTGCTGTAAAACTCCTGACGGCAGCTTCCTCAAAATCGCTTGTGAAAACATTGACTTGCATTTTGGGTATTGTTGTTTTTAATAATTGAAATAAGATTTTATAGGTCGATTTTTTTTTGTTATGTAATAAAGCATAGGCTAAAGGTTTAACGATATTTTCAAGCGCACCGTGGATGCTATAAATTTGAAGAAATGGTTTAGGCGCGCATTTAAAAGTTCCGTCGCAGTATATATGATCGCAGCTTTCAAGTTCCTGTCTACTCTTCTGTGTAGCAAATAAAAGTATTCTCGTTTTTCCGTCGTTATAGTCAGCAAGTACAAAATCTTGAAACGGTTGAGGTACCTGGATATCAAATAAATACTTCTCTCAATTCATTTGTACTAAAATAAATAATAATATGAATACATAGGATGTGCACATATTGAAGATAGTAAGGTAAAACAAATAACTTTCTTTGAAACCCCCGTGACTTTCTTTCTTTCACAAAATAAAAGCAGCTAGTTTAGATAGTTACTCCATAAATCGTTCAATATCTGCGACTCAAAAACTGGTCACTACACTAACAAAACAAAATTCTTTTCAAAGTTAAATCAAATATTATTATCAACCTTATCCCATTAAAATAGAGTTGAAAATGGCATGCACACATTTCTTTGCTATGATATTAGCAAACTCTTACATGAGGTTTATTTTATTACAATAACGTTCAAATAAAAAAAAATACATAATTTCATGTCTCAATATTTTCATAATATTCTAAGGAAATATGAACTCTACTTACTTGTACATCTATAGGTGACTTCGCAAACAATCTATTTACACCGAGAGATTTGTTTCTCTTATTGTAGAGGCCAGACTTAACATTTTTATATTGTGGCATATCACTGACTAAATTCAATCCTCGGTCCAATGTATCATTAAGTTTTTGCTTGTAGATTGTAGGAATAGGCTCCATGGTGGAAACTACTTGCTGCTCGAGTTCATGCATTGCTTCTTTAATTTGGGTCTCCAAAACGTTTGAGGCACATTTATGTTCCTTTATTTTAACAACTTCTTCCATGCTACTTAATGTGAGTAAGCCATTACACCCTTTTTTAATACACCGCCACAAGGCATTGCCGTTTTTATAAATTTTGTGTTTACTATATTGTTTGTTATTATACACTAACACTTGTGTCCCCTTCCGGCCAAGTACGTAATTAATAGATGGGTTAAAATTTCTACTACTTGGACCTGCCATCGGCTCCATTATTTTGTTTAAATAAATTGCACAAAAATTAGAAAAAATAACAATAACAAGACCGGCGCACAATTGCATACACTCAGCCCGTGACGTCGCGATAGTGTAATGAGAACTAAGCATGTAAACAAGTTCCGGAAACGCTCGGCTAAATTCGGGTTGGCTCGGGAATTCAGTGGCGGGCGCACGCGTTGACTATATTAGCGCATCATGTATACGTCTTACCTTTGGGATTTATATATGAACATTATGAAAATTACAAGTATTGTATCACATTATTATTCATTTTAAATAATAGATATTTTCTTCTATCGATATTTTTATTTCTTAGTCCCCGCACTATGCGAGTAATATTCGTAGGTGTGCTTCGTGGAATAGGAAATTAATTATTTTAATTTTTTATTTGAAGCCCACCTACGGGTGCGCAAGATGGACTACTTTGGGTGGGCTTCCTCTGGGTGGGCTTCTTTTGGGTGCGCTTCGTGGACTACCTCGTTTAAACTCTAAATCATCTCAGAAATATGTAAACAACACTGAATTAGACATAATATTAGATGAGCAATGAATGCTGCCTAGGTATCCAGTGCTCTCACCTATGTAAGGCAACCCCCACTACTTGAAGACAGGGTCGTAAAACGTGTAACTAAAATACTAGTCTTTAAAAGTCAGTAAAAGTCTGACTCGCCCTCCCGCTTCACGAAAAGAGAAGCGAAGACGAGAAGTCATTGGACGATTTCCCACACAAAAAAAGTTATTCCGTGCAGTTACCTATGTAAACATTGTTTAATTAATCTTTACAAATAAATGTTCTATATTCCTCTGATTACTACGAGTAATTCTACATTCATGTAACTCCATTCATTATACATTTTTATATCATCAAAGTTTTAAGAAAACATGACCCAGATCATCGTACAATTTTATTATACTAGGGTAAAGTATTTCTGGATGTTTGTTATTTCGTGCCTAAACGCATATTTGGCATAGAAAAGTTCATGGATGACCAATCTTCGGATTTAGCACGCACCCTACTTCCAGGGTACGAAAGAATGAGAAGAGACTTTAATAAAGCTCTATCTTAGCTTAACAAAAAAACTTTAGAAATTGAATGAAAATGATAAAAACGACAAATTCATTTGGTGTCCAAATGAATTTGTCTCAGTCAACATTGGCCAGGTATACATATATGTATAGGACTTATTGCGGGCGTGAATGTTCTTCAAAAAGACCAGGTGAGTAGTACTTACACAAATACGAAGCAAAAGATGTTGTTGGGATCGTTCCAGGTTGCGTTCTGTTGTTTCTGAATACACCCGTGGGAAAAGGCGCATTACTAGAATGCAGTGACATACCGAAATGCGTAGATTTGATCAGTCTCTAGACAGGTGGGATTCGATGTTAGCGAATGAGAAAGTCGAAATGTCAAATTGTAAGGGAATATACCTATATAATATCCCTTTTTGACAATGACTATCGCTTCTATGATAGAATTTCACTTAAATTGTCTAGAGCCTCAGATGCCCGAATTATTTAAAGTTTAAAGATTTGGTTCTTACCTGTCCCAGAGCTCGAAGTATGTAGTCCAGATAGTTGTGGTCCGCCATATTCCCGACTTGCATAAGGCAGTCCAAGCCTTTGTTGGCGACGAACTCATGCACAAGGTCTTTATCGGACTGCAGGATCTGTTTGAGGGTGAACAGCGCCCTACGGAGCTCACGGCCTTGAGAGTGAAGTAATCTCTCTGTGGAATTTAAAAAGAAAAACCGTCAACAATTTTAGGGATACTTTACCGGCTCGTTATCTACTTGGTTATAGACATGAGGGGCAGTATTTGTATGTCAATGACAACATGCTCCGGTAACTAATCCGAATGTCAAGCTGTGACTATGGTAACACCCCACCAGTATTGCCCGTTGTCGATACGCGTATTTTTAGTGAGGTAGGTAATTAATATTTATTAGAGGGTATTTTATATTATTAATTCGAAATTTAATTTTAATAATATTTAGAAATGTTTTGACTTTGTAGTGAACGTCTACGATGTTGTAATGGTCGTGTAATAATCGAAGCGCCTTTCAATTTTTAACCGACTTACCAAAAAGGAGGAGGTTCTATGTTCGATTTTATGTTTTATTTTTTGTTTATGTTTACCGATATCACCGTCACTTGTGGACCGATCTTGAATATTCTTTTTTTTTGTTTGAAAGAGTATGTTCCGAAAATAGTGGGACTATTTTTAATTTGGTGAAGATGTGATGAAGAAGTTCGGAGATATACAACAGAACTCTTCAAAAACTAACGGCAAATCTCTCGGGATTGCTGTAATCGCATGTCTGTTTATTGTTTATACCCTTCATAACATAACATCACGCCAGTACGCTCCAAAGGGTTACGCAGATGTGTACAGTTCACCTTGATACACTCTCATTTCACCGGTTATGTTCAGTTGCATGATATTCGCGTAATCTTTTCTGGTATTATAGGTACCTTACTTAACTACTTGCCTATTATGTACGTACAACTAAAAAGTGTAAAATAAAAAGACATTTTCGCAAAAAAAAAACTACCGACTTCCAAATAAGAAAACTACAAAGTGGAAAATAACTTTATTTTTAGAAGTCGGTGTCCATAACGCAAAAAATTGGTACCTACCAAAGACACCAACATTCAAAAATTTAGGAAAATATATTTTGAAGCCAAAAATGGCTTCGTATGCATTAATCACAAAGTATACCTGTGCCAATTTTGGCTTCGTATGCAATCAATCTATATGCGAAACTCTCTGAAGCAGTTCCTTTTTTACCCGACTATGGCAAAGCCAAAAGAAAGAATTATGATTTTAGCAGTCTATGTATATATGTTTGTTTTTACGTATGTTCCTCCGCAGCGCCTAAACTATTCATCCTGTTTTGATGAATAATTTGTTAATCCATTCGTTATTATGACCCGGGTAAAATAGAAAATAAAAACATCGTAATCGGGTTACACTTTTTGCTTATTCATTAAACCATAAAAAACATTGCATTTCTTGCATTTTGTGTATGAAAGAAATACGCAATTATTCTGACACAGTTGTCGTTGCTCATTGTGTATTGGAAACGGACGGATTCCAAGGGCAGTTTTTGAAATTTTGGTGGTATTTTTCTGGATTTTTTTGGGGCTGGAGATCCAATTCGAACTGCAGGCGTCCCTACTCTACTTGATGTTGAAGTGGTTTGAGTTGGAGTACATGTGCCCATAAAGACCAATACATTATTGTAACTGGTAGATGGACTAGTGTTGTGAAAATCACAATACCAATAAACTGATAAATATTTGCCTGACTAATCTTAGCTGGTTTATTGACATTCACTTGACCTGACTTCATATTTTACTGTTCTGCTATAATAAAAAAACTCAGCAGGCGTATCTAATTCTTCGATAAATTCCGGAAAATTAGTATTCCTAATAAACAAAAAAATATTTTCATCGTGTTATGCATTTTATCACATTTCTACTCAACTTTTTGTTTATACGCCTTTTTAGACTTTGCATTTGAAGTTCCTCGGCTTGTTTGTGGTTCTTGAGAACTGAATCTTCACTGTCAGAAGACTGTGTATCAGTTTCCGGTATGATTACTGATCGTTTGGGGCGTTTAGATGAGCGCAAGGTGAAAGTGAAAGGTTGTCATCATCAGAGTCTGAATTGGAATCATCGTTACTGTGAGACCCATCACCAGGAGTGGACTTCAGTTTAGATAAACCATAAAATCGTGAAAGAAGCGTGACTGAAAAGAAAAATTGCTTGCGGAGCCATTCGTATTCACAGCGTAAATGGCCCCCGCATTTAAGGACCTACATGCGCTTTAGTGTCGTAAAACGGTAACTTTCTAAAGCATACTCCTTAGTACTTAGCTAGGTTAAAAAGTTTGAAAAAAAAAAAAAATATTATTGTTTCATGTACATTATTTTTTAAACATGGTTGTTTCGTATAACAAATAGTTTTGCTTTAAAAAAATAATTAGCATCTCGATATTTTTCGCATATGTAAATCAAATAATATTTTGCAAACAAAACTGTTCAAAAGGAGGTTCAATATTGAAATTTTGGCATCGAGCGGTCGCACTTCTAGTACTGCGTTTATATTGGGGCGTATATATCGCCTTAAGTCTGCAGCACCACATCATATTTAATGTATAAATTATTTAATGTATATATTAGTACTTGTACTCTTTTCAGTTAATTATTTTTTAGCTGTCGGGTTTTATGTTTTTTATAATATTTTTTTTAATTTAAATATTTGGTCAGTAAGAAAAATCTGCTATTGTTTTTCAATAAGTACCTATTAATATTGCTGCAGATATATTTAATTTCCTGTGAATTTTAAGGTTGCGTTGCACACGTTACTTGCAGACCAACTTTAGTCATTTTTTTCCGACCACTATGAACAACTTCATTATATATCTAATATTTGCCGAAAGTGGCAATGTACACGGGAAAGTTTAGACAGCCTAATAAAACTAGACATACTAACTTACCAATGATGGCGTGAACGCGCACGGACAACTGGGTGCGTAGGACCAAGGCATTCTTGCGACTGAAACAAAAATACATGGAATTATGTATGTGTAAACACTTTACATATTTTTTACCGTCCATCGAACTGATCT
The DNA here is from genome assembly GCA_947562075.1 of Orthosia gracilis. Taxonomy (NCBI): domain Eukaryota; kingdom Metazoa; phylum Arthropoda; class Insecta; order Lepidoptera; family Noctuidae; genus Orthosia; species Orthosia gracilis. Next base: position 9,805,011 of record OX387268.1, read on the forward strand.
GATACGAATAATGAAACTGGCAGGTTGGCACTGGAACTGCGTTATAAAACAATGTATCCTAGTCGTGGTTGGGCTTATTGGAATTGCCATGAGATGTACTCTGGCTTGAAATGATTTTCATGGTAATATTCACAACCAAAAGTAACAAGTGAAAAACTAAAAATAATAAAAAAATTAACCGACTTCCAAAGCAAAACACTACAACGCGAAAAATAACTTTGTTTGCCGAAGTCGGTATTGAAAAACGAAAAACAATAGGTACCATGGACCATAAGCTCTTAGAGCAAGGTTATCTTGAGTGTACAGGACAGATGACACGGAGGACAGATGACACGGATGACAGGGGACAGATTGATAACCTCCTCCTTTTTTGAAGTCGGTTGATAAATTATAGAAAACATCGTGAGGAAAACGGCATGTATTAGAACCAAAATCGTTATATAATATGTTTGGTTATAATATTTGGGAAGTTCTCTAGATTTCCATTGGAACAAAAGAAGATTTTTTGCAAATTGGTATTGAGTAATTGGGTAACAAATATATAAAAAAACAAGATTCCGACGAATTGAATACCTCCTGCTTTTTTGAAGTCGGTTATGCCACGAGCGCGTAGTAGTGGGAGCGGCGCCAAGTCAACGGTCAAAATAAGGGTTTTAGGGTCTAATGATGGGTCGCGGATAAATTTGAAAGAGAATTACCGCGGCCCTGGCACAAGCAACTGAAGGAACACGGGTGGGTTTTATTCAGTAAAAGTCTGAAACGCCCTTCCGCTTCACCCAGAGCGGGAGAAGTCATTGGATGATTCCCAAACCAAAAAAAAAAAAAAAGTGTCTAATGATATGAGACATTCAATGTAAAAAAAAATAAGTCTCTGGTATACCAGATATTCAAGTCTGAAGTAGGCAGTGGTGGCTATTTACGAGTCCACTGTGTATCTCTGGCCGATGGTGCCGAAAAGTTCTGGAATGGGGACCGCGAACCGGAAGACGATACGTTGGAAGGCCTCCCACTAGGTGGACTGATGATCTGGTTAAGGTTGCGAGAAGGCGCTGGATGCGAGACGCACGGGATCGGCCAATGTGGCGACGCCTGGGAGAGGCCTATGTCCAGCAGTGGCCGTCTTTCGGCTGAAATGATGTTGATGATGATGATGGGTAATCTCAACTGTTTGGTTCAATTTCTTCTCCATTCTATAAGAGATTAGCTGACCCCCGCGGCTTCACTCCCTTCAACTGGCTACCTACCATCTACCTACCCTACCTACCTACCAATTTTTAAAACTATTTAATTGATTAAGAATTAATACTACAATACGAATGTAACCAAATTTTTGTTTCTACTAGCGATCTAATTAAATTTTAGAACACAAAAGCCGCTATTGTGACTTAACTAAGATAGTAAGATATATTCTAAAGGAGTACTATAATCATGTAGTAAATACTTTTTATGTATCAATAGTTTAGTCAGCACACGCCAAATAATGAATTTTATAGGCAACATTAGGTACTTTGGGTTACACTATTGCAATTTTTATAAGGATCTCAATTCTTTTTAAATAAATTATTGTCTATTTTACTCGGGCATAAACTTTGCCATAGGTGAAAGAATTTTAAATCGGTCCAGTAGTATCGGAGCCTGTTCGGTACAAACAAACAAACAAAAAAATCTTTTCTCTTTAAAACATTGGTATAGATATACCAATTCCCTCATATTTGCACGAAAACTTTAATCCCTGAATAACATTGCAGGACGCTATTTGCAAGTGAATGTGCAAAGGATTTTTAAAAGAGTGTATCTACATACAAATGTGCACAAAGGGACGCCGTTAACAAAAGAGACATTTAAAAATGAAAATATTAGTTTTATCGGAACAAACAAGATATGGTGTGTGGAATATTTTATTCGCATGAAATAGCTGGAAAGAATTAATACATCTATATATTCTTAATAATACCAGTGGTATCTCATCCCATACAAAGAAACCGTGCCGAAGTACTGTACTGATTATACTGATTATTTTTTGTAAATCGATCGCGTTCGGTTCCGTTCCACGGATATAGATGGTGATCTATCGCCGTGGAACGGAACCGAACGCGATCGATTTTCAAAACATAATGGGTATAAACAGATGAAAAACGCTAGTTACGTCGGCACGGTTTCTTTGTATGGGATGAGGCATCTGTATGCTAGTATTGTATTATCTGTGCTAGTACACAAGAATAACAGGTAATAGATCTGACGTGGCAGAGATGTCAGTATTCTATTGATAGTTGCCTGAAAGCTATCCTTTGCTTAATTGGGAAGGTACTACACACCCACCTATGCATAAGCCCGTGGCTTTCGGGATGATGCACTAGTAAGCTTTGTCCACAGCCCAACTTAATGAGTCCGAGTCCAGTTCGCAATCACTTTGAAGTGTGTGGTTTATTGATATTTTAAAATAAGTGTCTATTTGAAAACTGTAATAAGCTAATGTTTCTTATGACTTCTAATAAACCACGAAACAGAATACATTAATCAATTTATTATAAACTAGCGAAACTCCTTAATCACTCCTTTCCAGCCGAGATCTCTTTATTATGCATATATTTGTATTACTCATTATGTACACTAAACTTGTGATAACCCCAAGAAAATCTATTGCGTAGTTTAGAAAAACATCGCGAGTCCAACAAAAGACAAGAAAATGGCTTGAATACATACTGCATTAGAAATAAAGAAAAAAAAACTGTGTAACGTATTTTTTACATGAATTAAATAACACTTATATAAAAAATAACACAACTGGTGAAAGCTGTATATATACTACTGACAATCCCACCGCACTATTTCCAAACCACTGCAACTCCTGAAATCCAGAATCAACAGTGGCGACCACAACCGAATGAATTTAACTGTCTTGGAACCCGCAACGAAATTAATCAGAAAAAAAGTAATGGAGGAGTAGGAAATATACAAATTTCCACTTCCCTCCATATCAAGCAGGAGACAGAACAAACAAGACCAATAGGCACAAAGGGTCGTAGGGTCATTTACAACTGGGATAAGCCCAGTTGCCTAACACCACGGATAAAAAGTATCATACTACTTTCAGCACCCCGCGCTGCTTAGGGGTCTCGTCGGTGCGTTTGCGTGAGTGTGCCGTTTCGAGTGATTGTAGGTAATTTTCGTACTGTTCGTCCATATTTATACTGTGCCTGTATTCTCCTAAGGATGTTAGACTCCTAAACGTCTCGCACTATTGACAGCACCGCGGACGCTGCTTAGGGGTCTCGTCGGTGCGCATGTTTGCGTGAGTGTGCCGTTTCAAGCGTTTGTAGGTAGTTTCCATACTGCTTGTATAATTATACTGTGATACTCATTATACTGTGAGAAACATGTGAGAAATAATATAAATATGTAGGTCCTTAAACTAAACATTCTCAATAATGATAACCAAACAGAAATCAATTTAATTACAAGACAGCAGTCTTATGGCAACAATGGCAAATGGAGCAAAATTAAGTGAATTGGAATAACATGTCCAGGGAAAAGTACCTAGTTACCTAGTTATAATTTTTCGCTTAGCTGCTTCGGTAAGCAATACCTATCAAGAACTACCGATACTTTGAAATTGCAATGAAAATGTACCCTGTTTCGTTACACAGATCTACAATGTTGTGAATGAGAAATTGAAAATTTTAACACAATTCTATAACCATAATCATCCGACAACTTATTCATAACAAATCTCAGGACGGTTTATCACTTGGTTTACAGGTGATCAACTAAATTTTTTATAGAGAATAGAATACATTTTATTGTAAACCAATTAATAAACAAACTTTTCTAACTAATAATTGATAATTTTTATTAACCATTGTGTCTAAATTGAACTTGGCAAAAAATATCCTGTAAATGCCACAAATTTTAAGCAAACTAAGTTAAAGGTTACGACTCACAATTCGTTGAGTTCATCAAGGATGTCTTCGTCTTCGTCTTCATCCTGAGACATGTCCAAATCCAGGCCGAACTCAAAATTCAGTTTTATAAGACCATCGTCTTCATCTGCGATGCCAGAATCTAATGATGCTTGTCTTATTTTTCTGCTCGGTACTGATCGTTGCACGTAATGTGCATTTCCCTCGACCAAGTCGGATCGTGTGAAGTTTCGCGTGTCATCTTCCATTTTTCCCCCACAAATTGTATACAGGCTGTTCTGATTGTGAAATTTGAGTTTGTCAACTTTGCCTAAGTTCGAGATTAAGTGCGTTGAAGAAGATTCTAATGATTCTTTGCACTTGCACTTTTAAAAAGAGTTGTCATTTTCAAGATTTTATGAAAATGCAACTAACAAAAAGTGCAGAGATTATTGAACACGTATATTTAAAAAAAAAATCCACTGAATTTGTTTTAAATCGAACGCGACATTCGAATATTTATTTTTAATCGCGGTATCGAGATTTTTTAGGTCAGCATGATGTGGGAGTTGCGTCTCCCATCGCTCCCTGCAGTGGACTGAGGGCTTGCGCCGTTGATAATATAATCTGCCCGAGACGCGTAGATAGGATAGACTACATGGGAAACACGGATGCAGTGTCCGGCAATTTTCAATTGTTACACGATTCCACTTCAGGATCCTGTTCCTACTTCCTGATTTAAGATATTCTAGTTGTCTGATCTGTGATTTTCTGGCTAATTTGTGTCTTTGAGCTGATTATCCGAATTTATATTGTTTCTCTTTTCAAAACATGATCTTTTTCCTCATTGTTGAACAGTGACCTACTTTTTATCATGTTCGAAAATAGGTACTAAACAAAATCCGAAGATATATGTCTTCTGTAGTCCTATCAGCGCATAAAGTTAGTTAGATTTTCTCCGTTTGTAGTTACCGCAGCCTGTGTATTAGTTTTCGCTGTGTAAGTTCATTGTTTAAACGGAGACTAGGTTTTTGTTAACGTTCGACTTCATCGCGATTGAAACAGAATCGAAAAAACTTAACAGAACAAAACATGGTCGGTTTCGCTCGCTGCTAATAATAATATTACCCATACTTTCTACCGTGACGATATAAAGTGACATGTTACGATGACGAGAAACTAATAAACCTTACAAATCTTTGGGTTATATAACATGACTTAATTAATAATATGCTGGTAAATAAAACTAAGATAAACGTGAGAGAAGCAACAAGTGTTCATGGATGTCACGTGAATTTTCTGCCAACCCGAACGAACAATTTTAAATAAAGAATTAGGTAATTCGGAAAATGAACAAATGATCAGTATCAAGATCTCGTTCATATAAAACCGCGAATCTACGCGTTTACCCGGTTACAAGTGTAACAGTAACCCAAATTAATCTACATGTGTCGAATCCGGTACTGATCTATTTTTGTTTCCATGGAAACTGGTGCGACGACCTATGGTAGTCGCTAGATAGGTCCTTACTGATTTGAAATATAAGCTTAACAAGAGATAATAAAATAAAACTGGACACTTCTAGTCATATCTATAAAATATTTTAATAGAGGCAAGCCACTTGAAGTACGATCAATTTTTTTTTAAATATCACATAGGTACTTGCCTTTTTCCATCTGTGACGAGTTAAAGAATACCTACCAAAACACCCTCAGACATCACAGATCCACCGAACTCAAACAGGATACCTAGCAGAAAAAAACGCAACGAAATTCATCTATTCATTTGGGAGATGCGAAGCCCACGCCTTGGACCAACGACTTTTTTATGTACTTCTCGCGTTCAATCAGAATGATTAGCTACTGCTTTACTGGACGATCCTGTGGAGACTAAACTAGAGCCTCCAGTCAGTCACCAAAAGCTAAAACTAAGCCACCACGCTGAGGGCTACCCCTATGAGGTCGAACCTCGATATGGGCGTCGCTGGGGGGACAACTAGGGCTGGGCTGGCCTTATTCATAAATACAGATTTCAGACACAACGATAATATCTTACGTTTCAGTGTCGGGGGTAAAGAACTGTGTGTAACACAGGAGGCTTATGTGAATCGTAAAATCTATGTGGACATATAAACGTTTACTGGATTATCATAGTTTGCGATGGACGTTGTCTAGTGAGGGGCAAATTAAAATAATATATCGATTTATCTTCAATCATAAAATATCGATAAATTTGTCAGAAGCCAGTATTTACTAATAAGTATGCCCAAAATTATAAATATATTTATATGTATAAGCTCGTCCCCTTTTACATAAGGTTTAAACATAAGTGGCGAAAAGTGGGTGTACTATAATAGTCGTAATTTGGCGACTATCGCTCTAGAAGATCGCCGCGGGTACCTAAAAGATTTTTTGTGTTTTTTACAGAAAATGAAGTTTTATTTTGAACTAATTTTTTTTTAGTGTTCTTCATTTTGTTATACTACAGATTAAAAAAATGTTTTTGTAGGATTGAAGAAAAATACCGCTATCTTTTTTTTAAAGATTGTTAAAAAAGATTCATAATCAGTAAATGTATAGTAAACTGTAAAAATGGGTTTATCTTATTCATGATACCCTAGTTTGAAAACAATATTTTCGTTTTACGAGTAGTATGGTTGTAGTCAAAGCAAAGTTTAAAAAAAATCTTGCTTCACGTTAGGAATTACTCCTGTATTGTTGAATGTGCATTTAAAAACATTTAAGCTTACATCGCAAACAGTCAGACCTCTATTTTTAGGCCATTTGAATTTGATACCTGCGAACCCGCGAACCCGCGACACGTAGCACTTCGCAGCTGAGCCATTGCGTAAACCGTGCCGTCATGCCGACGATAGATATCGATAATTTTATGAAAAAATATCGATATTTCTAAATATCAATTTATATTGGCCAGGCCTAACGTATCAGAGTTTTTAATTTAATTACAGTGATAGACATTCCATGAAGTTGTTGCAGTCAGAAGTGTACTGTAGGCCAGTGGTATGTGCTATCACAATACTGTTTTAGCCAGAAATACTAATTGGTAATACTAATTGGTAATGGATTTTGATACTGCCTATTTCCGAACAATCACCATTGTTGTCAAGTTGTCAGCGGTCAGTAAGATATTTACCTTCAGTGTCTCTAATGAAACTGTAATAAATTGTTATTTTGTATATCAATACTGTGGCAGCACACAGAGATAACTGTCGGTCTATTCGGTAAAAAAATCACCGTGAAACCGTGGGTGGAGTGAGTTTGAATTGAACTGAAATGCCAAGTTGACTGGATCGATTAACAGCTCGCTCCGTGTTCAATTCTTCTAAGTTTTCACGGTGAGATTTAACAGACCAAACCAGCTTCACTATTTTAAAACACCTATCTTGTACTTGTGTACACAAATAATCATAGTAATTTTGAATTGATTTGAAAATTATCGCAAAATTAATGTAAACTACTGCGATTAGGCGACTGAATTGTCAACAGTCTTTGACACTATTCAAGCACGGTGTGCACTGGCGCTTAGTACGGGCTCTGAAATCTCTTTACAAGGATTCCTTGGTTGTGATAGGATTAATGAGGACTGGATTTGTATATCAAGGTGTGTTAGATAGGGCTTTGTGTTATCTACGTGGCTGTTCAACTTGCAAACGAATAATTGTTTGATAGATTTGAAAGAGCGTGCATGTGGGTTGTGCAGATGATCAAGTTCTATTTGCATCGTCAGCAGAACAGTTGCATGACATGGTGACTGTGGTGAATTAATTATTTAAGATTAAAGCGAAAGACGAGGGCGTTTGAAAGAGAAGAGGACGTATCTTTGTGAAATATGAAAATAAATTATAAGACTGTGGAGCAAGTGAATGAGTTTGTATATTAGGGAAGCAAGCCGGTGGGTGGCTCAGTTGTATCGGCCGTGATTTACAAATTGTTGGTAGTGGGTTCGAGCCCCGGCAGGTGCTTTACTTTGTGTAATTATTTCATCACCACTGCTCTCAGAACGGTGAAGGAAAACATCGTGAGAAAACCGGCATGTCTTAGAACCAAAGAAGACTTGCGACATCCACCAACCCGCACTGGGCCCGCGTGGTGGATTACGGCCCGTTCCCTCTCACAGAGACGCCTATGTTCCAGCAGTGAGAACATTAATATGCTGATGTTGATAATTATGGAAGTTTGTTTACAAGGTATGGAAAACTTTAAGCAGATGTGGAAAGGAGAGCCAAAGCAGGAAATAAAGTGAATACAGGTGATTGTGACCAGCCAAATGATGCCCAAAAAGGCTCGACTCGCTCTTCATAATAATGTGAAGGTAATGGCACTTATGTATGGTAGTGAATGTTGAGTGTAGCAAAAGCGACATGAAAGTAGAAGAAATTAGTAACGATCTGTAGTTTCTGCCTACCTCTACAGGAAAAAGGTGTCAGTTTATGTAAAGGTATGTGTAATTTTGACAAATTTTATTCACGAAAATACGGTTTAGTTGCACTGTCGAAATAACATTACCGCCGTTTAGTTCCTGCAAGCGGTTGAAATCCATAATTGAATTGTGTTAGGTATATGTCAAAGTAAATTTGAAGTGGCGACTAAAATGTTCATGGAACTTCAGTTTTTTAGGTATCTATGTTTGTCCCGTAATATGTAGGCATCACACTGCCCTTAAGAGATTGTTGATGAATACAAAGAAAAGTTGCAATTAATATAAAAAGCGTTTAATAGCGCATCCTAATACCGCGTTGGCGTATGCTTCTGGAAAAAAACTGTCCAAGAGCGAGTCGGCTTCGTACATTGGGGTTATGTTAATTCTTAGTAGGTATTTCATAACACAATGCAGTAAGCAGAATTAATGTGATTTTCTTACTGAAAGTCATACATGGCATCTAAAGTAACCTCTCTGCTAATGAAAAGCTTAGTGAGTCAAACACACTTTTGTACCTAGTTGACAAAAATATTATTCTACACATCTATAATTTCTACAAGTAAAGGCCTAGCTTGCAAATTTTTATGATTCTATGCTTAAGAGAAGTAACCTATAGGTTTTATTAATTGACTTGGATTCGTAATTCTTGTAGTAGGCTTAAGTAAAATCCTTAAGTATCCCTTCAGGCTGCTGAAGGGACGGGAGTTACGGATTTTACTTATAGGTATTTTATGATATTCATTTCATCTTTAAACTACCCCGCACCCTTAAAAAGATTATTTACAGACAGACAACAAAGTCGTGATATTATAAGGTCCCTTTTGAGGACTCCCAAATAGTCTCTTAGTACCGTAGTATTGTGATAAATTAATTAGTGATCTGAGACGCTTAATTGATTATATCTGAGCTTTTAACAGATTGCTAGCTAAACGAGAAAAGCATATTCTTTCTTTTAATTTGAAAGTAGATAATTAACCATATCCGTCCTTAGAGATAAAATAAAGTATTATTTTATCAATATTTTTGAACTAAAATAATGTCACATCGCAATGAGCCCAAATAAAATGCGGGTCTTATCTGTTTGAGGAGTTGCTACGGCTCCATCATGAGACTGGCTTCCTAGAAGGTGCCATATTATTTCAGTGTTTCCAGAGTTACATAAGTACGCCAAGCTTCAGGTTAGTCGAATTCCATGAAGTGTAGGAAAAACGTATTACTGGTTGCGGGACAGACATACGAAAGCAAGGTAATTTAAATCAAAAAGCCATCGGGCTATTAGAACGTTAGCTGCAAACCATTTGTCATCATCGTTTAGGCAGATTTGCAGACCCCCTGCATTTGCAGTTGCATGTCAATCATTGTATAATTGTATAAATCATCATTCAGGATATAGGAACCAATCCACTCGAACAAAATAAAATGTTATGCCTTTTTAATTTTATGCCGTTTTATACTTTTATGCCGCCGTTCAACTTTCGATCCAAGTATCATTATTATATGAATGTGTTATAAAAGTTTATTAGTCAGGCGAGTTTAGGAATACCTTTAGGTTGACGTCATCCTTACAAAGAGGTGTAAACAATTTAATATGCATATATTTGGGGGCCTTGTTACTTTTCGTTAAGGAAATAATCCTTACAGAAGGATAAAAGTAAATGATAAGTTTTAATGTTATATGAAACATTCTACAATATTCTTTCTTTAAAAGTACCTTGTACATAGATATAATTTCTTTAGGATAGTTTTTCAATATAGCGGTCATTGACATTTGATCGATTATAAACCTTGAGGCAGATCTAGACAAAAACAGTATATTCTGTCGTTATCAAAACAAGTTTTTTACTATTATTTTGATGAATATCTAAACTGTTTTGTTGCACACCATATATTTGCTTTAACAGAGCGAAAGTCTGACAGTTTGGTCTTGTTTTAAAAACGGGCTGTTAACGTGCACCTATTCAACATAACATGTGTCGGATTAAAATCTTGTCAAGCATGCTAAGATAACTCTGCAAGATCTCGTGCGTGATGCACTTGTTGAACGCTTGAGGATCATATCCTAATGGATGCTAGTCTAGCTCTGTATTAAGTCATATGAGAACTGAAGGGGAGCAGTGCCGGAACGAAGCAATGAACGACGGTGAGGGACCAATGACGCATATTCATTGGGACCCTAATAAATCATGTTACATAATAAATATATGCTGTTATGAATAATCTGGTTAAAATATACTTGATTCAATTAGTGTCGATACTTGCACTAGTCTAAACATAAGTATTAATGGATATTTGAACCAGACACCTTATAGGTACATACATATAAGCATCAAAGTCTTAGACCTGATACAGACAATTTGCACTGGACCCAGATGGTGTATTATGGACCATTTCGTGTCACAGAGAGGAAGCCCGAGCCGATTTACACGAGAATATTCCGGACATTATATTATGTTCGAAACACAAGATGTAGGAAATTAAAAGATTCAAACAAGTCACTTTTAAGGAGCCTGACGCAGTTGGTAGCTTTACAGCTTGTGAAACAGGCATTTTGTTGCTAATAATCTTTCTTCATAAATTGGATTGCACGACAGTATAGATAGAAGCAGGAGATTTGTTACAGTTAGCACCTAACTGTAGAAGAATGTCTTAGTTTTGATTGGTATGACTCTTAAAGAAAGTATTTTTTACAAACTAATTGTGAGTCACAGAACTGCAGCGTGTCACGGGTTATAAGTCAGAAGGGTAACTCTAACTGACAATGTTAAAAAATGTGATTTTGTAGTTCGTTTAAAGTCATATTTAGTTGATATCGTTTGCTACAGTAGCAACACACGGGCAACCCACTTGATAGTAAATGGTAACCACCGCCTTTGGAAATCTTCAATACCAGGGGTACCACAGATGCGTTGCCAATTCTTTCAGAAGAAGACCAGCTCCTACCATTTTTATTTGAATCTGTCGACTTTTAAGCTCAATGAAAAGGTCTGGGTACATCCTTAATCCTAAGTGGATACCAATATTTATCTTCTTGAAGAAATCGACCTACTTACGTCAGTCTGAAGGATCCGATATGCTTGCACATATAGTACTTTGTGTTTTATTACGCTGCAGTCATCGTCATCATCATCAGTACAGCCGAAAGATGTCCACTGCTAAACATAGACCTCCCAAAAGTGTCATCACATCGACCAGTCCTATGCATCTCGCATCCTGTAGATTCCCGCAAACTTAACTAAGGCATCAGCCCAACTAGTGGGGGGCTGTATTATTATAACATAACTAGCTTCTGCATGCGACTTCGCCCGCGTGAAAAGTGCTTTTTATCCCAAGGGAACATTATACTGGGATGCAATGATTATCTCTGTGGGAAATTTTATCCAAATCCGCTTAGGCGTTCTGGCGTGATTGAGTAACAAACATACATCCACACTTCCACACACATATTCATCCAACCTTTCACATTTATAATTGTAAGATGATAAAAAAAACTATATACCTGTCTTGAAGACCTTCGAGCTCTTCATCCTGTTCTCCGAGCGTGGAGTCCAGGTCCAGGTATGGCCCATAGTCGCCATCTTTGAACACCTGTAGCGTCGCATCATCCAACTGAAACAAACATAGGGTCCTTTAATATATCTAGGTATTTCAAGAATTATATATTTGAATACTTTGGCGCACTTTCTACTAATACCTAAAATATTTTTTACAAATATAATTAAAATAAAATCATAATAAAAAAAATTAAATACTTTAAACGAGTTGAATAAGGAATTTACTATAACAGAAATAAAATGTATATCTATTATAATAAATTCTGTATGCTTCTATTAATTTTGTATTTACAATTTTAATTAAAACATAATCCTTATAAATAAAAAAAAAACTTTAAACAAGTTGAGTATAGAATTTATGATAATAAAAATAAAATTAATTTCTTGTATAATAAATTCTATACATTATATATGGGTCTCTGGTCAGATCAAATCAGGGCGATAACAGGATCATTGTGACCACTGCCCTGAAAAGAGCTGAAGACAGAGTGGCTTGAAAGCAGCTCGTCAGCCGTCAAAGCTTTTCAAGGCAGACCAGCCTTCGGCAATGAAGACAACGAATAAGAAGAAGAGGATGGCCATCTTGCACAAAAACTTAATGTGTTTAACGCCGGACGTATTTTAAACATCATTTAGTTTCTTCCATCTTCAAAAGGTTGACAGGATAAGAACGATGTTTTAATTCGTTTATCGCTAAATGCATTAGGATCAGTGATGTGTGGTGCAAAGTGACCTAAGCCTTTGAAGGATTTAATATATATTTCAAGTATATGCTCTGACCCCAAGTAATATGGGACAAGGGCGGGAAGATGATGAGTAGGTAATAGCTGCTACAACACATACAAATCTACTGCAAACTGCTCAAAATAAGTGATAAAAAACATTATTTGATGATAACTATTTAACATAAACTCTTTGCAAAGAAAATAAACTAATGAACATTAAATAAATATACATTTATATGTTTATAACACATGCGTATTGATTAAAAAAATATTAAATACAAATATATACCTACACTAACTAGCTGACCTTCCGGGCTTCGCTCCCGTCAATTGGCTACCTACCTACCCTACTCTACCTACCATACCCTATCTAACCCACACTACCTACACCCTACCCTACCTACCATTCCCTACCTACCCAGCCCTACCCTACCTAATCATGTAGTACATATTTTTTATGTACCATTAATGGTTTTCTCAGCGCACGCCAAAGAATGAATTATATTATGCAATGCAATTTTCATATGATTCTCTAATTTTTATGGTAATAATGGCTTCCACATAAAAGGTAGATATATGCTGTCAAGGACTTTTATTTAGAACTATTTAAGACAAACATTCCTACGCTACATTATATTTGTGTATCCTCAATGGTTTAGGCAGCGCACGCGAAGATAGCTCTCAGAGGGCAGATTTTTTTCCGACTTACTTGATATTTATCGTTATATTATGACCCAATTACAAAAAATCATTATAAGTTGTAGCCTATGTGTTATTCGGATGTATAACCTATATTACTGTGAAGTTTCATCCAAATCCGTTTAGTAGTTTTTGCGTGAAAGAGTAACAAACATACATCCATCCTTACAAACTTTCGCATTTTTAATATTAGTATGAAGTATGATATGAAGTTTGATATTATGATAATAAAATAATATATAATATTATAATATAATATATAATAGGAAGGAATAGGATAGGATTAGTAGGATAGGAAGTAGGCCATTAACTTAACGAAAAGTTAAATATACACAAAATGAAAATGAGACGTGAGCAAGACTTTCTACAATTATATATACCCAACTTGCTCAAGCTTTGGAAGAAAATTTATTAAAAGTAGTAGATATGCTAGTAATAAATTATCTGTGGTTATGACCAAATGCTCCAAATTATTTAATACATTACCAAAGTAAGTCAAGGAAATCCAAATCCATGGCTACTTTTAAAAAAGCTATTCATACACTTAAGATTAAATCTCGCGTTTCTTTCACGCCAACAACGAGCATGAACTTCATGGTTTTGAGCCAGAGCCATAACCACAATTCTCATACCCAGTTATGCTTGTATGTGATTTACGGAAACTTGTTTACTTTGTTATTTTGAACCAGGTGTTCTAAACCACAGATAATATAATAATACAGTACAGATACCCAATCCCATACAAAGAAATCTCACCTCCTTAAATCGGGCTATTTTTCTTTCTCCATATTTTTACCAGGCGGCAGCACCAGTGACTCATTAATAGCCAAAAACTGCAGTTTTTTTTAGCGCCATCTAGTAGTTTGCCTAGATACTAAATAGCATCGATAAATATGGCAATTTGACTGAGCGAGGAAGCACATCATGTGCTGAGTGAGAGTCGTTATTTGCCAGTTGTCCTTGAACACTTACTTCGTGTTCGTAGTAATCTAAACTAATATTATCTGAATTTTTAATCTACTTACCCACAAAATTAAATTATTCTAATGTCTAGTTTCTACCATACGCCAAACGTGACAAGTGACAAAGTGTACCTAATGTTCCCTTGGGTTAATCAAACGCAGTTGATGCGGGCGAGCCACGGTCAGGAACCCGCCATTTCATAATAATGAGAATACAAATATTTGAAACCTCAATTTTTTTTTTAAGTATCAATAGGCTCGCGCTTGACCACTATCTCACCTGGTAAGCGATGATGTGGTCGACGGTGAAGCAAGCTTGCCTAGAAGTAACCCATTCACTCTTGATATATATATATATGTATATAATATATATATTCTCATCTTACTTTGTTACGTTACACGCCAGATCTGCTGAACCAATTCTGGTAAATATTTGTACAGAGATGGATTGAAACTTGAAGAAGGACTTAGAAATATTTTTTTTATCGCGGATGAACCTATCTAAGTTCCCTTCGGATAATGTTCGACTATCATGCAAGCGAAGACGCTGACAGAAACTAGTATGTTATATATTTTTAAAGTATATATTGTGCTGATAGATCGACGTAAGGTTAAGTGACGTTAAATCAGATTATCGGATGGGGCATCCGGTCCGTGTATCGGACAACCGTTTCGAACAGGGTTGCCGAGGTCAGGTGGCCAGTTCGTTAAAATTCTGACATCGAGGCGGGTCTGGTACCCAGCCTGTTAAACTAAAATAATGCAAGATATTTACGGTATATTTTTACATGGTACAAATCCGTTCAGCCGTTTTTTAGGTAATTGAAACTCAAACATACAATCTTTCGCAATTAAAATATTAATAGAAAGACAGAATTTCTAAAAAAAAATGCCCTATTGTACGAGTATATATATAATAAGTACAACTTGCCTCCCCTGTTGTGGAATAGAGGCGTCATGTTTGTTTCAGATATTTATATCAACGCCATCTATACAGAGTGTTATGCACTATACTCAAACTGTCTCCCACTTCTATTACACCCAGTCACTCGCCTAGCCCATAGATGGCATTGAATACAGATGTTTACATTCAATTAAAAACTTGACTCGTCAATTTCAATCAAACCCTTACCTTTTTGATAAAAACTGCATGGTTATTTGCAAAGTCCATACCTTTGAGTATCAGTTTTTAAGTGATTTTTATTGAAATAAGTTACCTTAGTAAGTAGTTCAATTACCAAACTACTACATTGTTGTATTTAGAAATTTATATTAGGAACGTTCTATGCTTTACAGGGATTAACAAATTATATTTTAACGAGGTAGCAACTACTTCAATTTAATTTTGATAAGAACCGTGTTAGCGGGAACACAGTATAACGATTTAGAAAATCTCTGTTTGTTTTATGAATAAAAGTTCTGCTGAATTATGAAAACTATACACGTTCATGAATAAATATATCTGGAAAAAACGTAGTACCTACCCATAATGTTATAGGATTTAAGAAGTTACGCAATTCTTGTAGGTCAATTAGAAGTCTACTTTTTCAGGCAAAACAATGATTAGAAGAAGAGTATGGTTTAAAGACTAAGGGTCGATTCTACCAATGAAACTAAACGCGATTAGTTCAACTAAACTCAGTTTATGCGAATACAGCGTTCTGATTGGTACTTTCTCAGCGGTCTTAACCAATCAGAAGGGAAAAAAACATCCCCACTTTACGTGTACAGGAGACAAACTAAAAAAAATGTTTTTCATGGTTTTATTTTACCACTTTGTCGGGATGATTCATATATATATCCATGCCAAATTTGGTTTAGTTTCTGAGCTAAGTTACGGACAGACGGACGGACAGACGGATATGGCGAAAGTATTAGATTTCCTTGTTGACTACGGAACCCTGAAAAAGTATAGGTATGCGGTATCCGATTTTAAACTAATCTCGGTGACTAAGTCAAACTCAGGCGATTGATGAATATGTTATATCGAAAAACAAAATAGACCCAGTAAACTTAAGTATATTATGCCTATTATCTATACATATAAATAAAACTGGAGTGTTTGTTTGTAATATTGAAATAACCGTTTTTTACTACATGTATATGAATATATATACGGTACATACACCAAAATAACATTTTTTTTTTAATTTTTGTCTGTCTGTCTGTTTGTTCCGGCTAATCTCTGAAATGGCTGGACCTATTTTGACGGGACTTTTATTGGCAGATAGCTAATGTAATAAGGAGTAACATAGGCTACGTTTATTTTAGAAAAATTCTTGTATTTTAGATATTTGTTAGCTGATTTTTAATATGAACGATATAAAAACAATATTTATGGTTCGCTATTGTATACCGATCTAACATTTGGAACTCTGTGACCTATTTTGTTTCGAGGCCAGTTTTGTTCTGTTTTTATGGTTTTCTTTTCTTTATTTCATGAGTAAGTCGCGAATTGTTGGCGTTACGCGCATTTGATTCGCTCGGTTTACGCGTGATTACACAAAAACATGTAATTTCATTGAATCTGTGTCTAATACCACGGAACGTTCTAATTCTGGGGAAAATTGTGAACAAGACTAACCGACTTATGTCAGATCAGCATGAACGATTTGAAAATAGATAGATCCAGTATACGAACAACAAAAACGAAAAATCACAGCTCGAAGCAATCGAAGCTAAGTAATATTTTCTTTAAAAAATATAATCAAAATTTAAAAATTATAAACAAATGGAAATAATAAAGAATTATATAGGTACATTTGATCCGGTTCGCGGATAAAATTGAACTAAAACAAAAAATCTAAAAACTCCACTGCTTGAAAAGGGAACTAAAAAGACGTAAACAAGAAGGAAATCATGCTGTGCAGTCGCGGATATATTTCGCGATCTGGCTGATCAAAACCAGATGTATCCTCCGACTGCACAGCATGATTTTCTTCTTGATTACGTCTTTTTAGTTCCCTTTTCAAGCAGTCGGGTTTTTAGATTTTTTTAATTAACCTTTTTTATTCACAACATTTTAGTGTTTTTTTTAGAATTACGTTCATTTAAACATATAAGTGTTATATATCACCTCTTAAAACTCTTTATTTTGATACACACGATAGGTTTGGATGAAAAAATAAATTTGGTCCCCCACAATATGGCGCCTAGAATCCGCCATTTTTCTATTTTCCAATTTTAATGCAGCCAGTGACACTCGCAGGGTTAAGACGAAGCGATTGATCTAATAATCATCAAAACCGGCCAACGCGTTTGTTCTCTAGAACGCCACATAGGAACAAACATACATACATACATAGACTGATAAACACATGACCCTCCTTCGGCAGTCGGGTAAAAAGAGTTACCGCGGCCATGGCTCAAGCAACTGAAGGAACACGGATGGGTTTTAGTCAGTAAAGTCTGAGTTTAGAAGCCTTCCCGCTACGCCCAGAGCGGGACAAGTCATTGGATGATTTCCCATCCAAAAAAAAAAAGTTACGTTTGATCTGCAGTTTCATATTCAGTTCAGTTCCAAATCTGTTTCTTCTTCATAAAGGTACTAAGATCTAACGCAATTAGTTTGATGTTGATATTTATAATATTTATCAATCATTGCTAATTAGTTTATCAGATTAATTACTGTCAGTACCTAACGTTTGTCAGATATTCATAAATCTATGTATATATATGTATATGTCTACAATCTAAAGAATAGGAAAATCCCGGCAGTACAAAAAAAACAAGCTTAGGTTAGGTTAAAACTGGCTGGTATCCGCAACTCCACGATCAAGCGAGTATCTTGCGTGAAAAAAAAATAACTATCATTTTCAATTCTTTCTTAGCATTTTCGGGATTCAGAATGAAATATTGCTTCATTTCCGTAAGGTTTTCCGGGAAATGTGTATAATATTATTAAAATTTTCTTTACTAAGGCATCAAGTCCTACCCTTCCAATTCAGATAAATGTTTAAAATCCTTGAAATTCAAACCAAAGCTTAATTTTCTACGATTGAACAAATTCATTGTGACACTACCTTTATCTTTTTGTTTAACGGAGGAAACCTCCCAAAAGCGCCTGAACTTTTGGGGAAAAGACCAAGGAGTGTGGGATTTTTATCCCGCTAAAGCGCTGTCGGCACATTTGCGGGTTCCCGTTCCTGACGGAACACGGCAGGAATCGGTTACAAACGTTTTGTACAAAACTTGTTCACACATCTCCGGTATTTGTATCAGGGGGATACGAATCGTTCATACAAGAAAGAGAGATCTTTTATTTGTCCGAAACAGGAGTATACACACACAAAGCATGCAAGATGTTAATTACATTGCAGAAAGGATCACAGTCATGTTTTACCTTAACGGCGTACAAATATGTATAACAATAACATTAATTATAACTATTAAATATCATGCAAGTAAAAAATAATTAAATTTAAATATAATGTAGTTAAGCTTGAACATAAATTAAATTACAAATTTTATGTAAGTGTTCCGTCAAGGACGGAACCCGCAAATGTGTAAACAGCGCTGTAAGCTACCCCGATGATTAGAAATGACATATTAAAAGTCCACTTCAAGGTCCCTTCTGTGCAAAGCCTGTAATATCTCCGTACACAACCTTTACCTACACAAATAAATAAGATATATTCGCAAACGTTGATTTTCAATGTCGATAGTCGAATCTATATTTAACAAATCTAATTTTAGTCTGAAATAAACACAAATTGACATATTAATATCGATCGATTCCTAGATATCGTGTTAACAGACATCTGGAACTCCACACTGTGTTATTTGGCAGTCATCCAAGTCGTACCTACCTGTTGGTAGGTGTTAGAAACCCGAATGGACTGTAGAAATAATCCGAATGTGATAAAAATGTACTAAACTTCTTAACAGCCACGCGTAACGCAACAAGTCTACAGGAATACGTTTTTATATTATAAATGTAAAAATATTTTGTTAATCAGTCACGTTCTAACGGCTGAATGGTTTAAGAAATAATGACGAGATAAAAGTGTTTTCAGCACTAATGTGTCTCATTGCATAATGACATAAAATACAGTATGAATAAAAATAAAACCTATTTTTAATTTCCAATTTTTTATTCATCATAATTATACTATCGCTGCAATGTTTTTCAATGTTTGCGCTTTAGTGTATCGAGCGAAAATTGTGTGGATCGTCGTTCGTCGATCAAAAGCTTCGTAGTCCTTTCGTTTTTCGTGAAAATAATCAGTCGCACTAACGTACATTGAGCTAATGTGTTGTCGCACCACTGATGATCGACATATCGTACTGTCACCCTTACATTTGTCGCGTATTTGTTTATCGCAATTTTGCTGCGGAGTCGTCAGGTAGACCATACCCTAGATTAGGACATAGGATAATCAACACTTTCTTTTTTTTTTCTTTTTTATTAACCGTACGTTCCTTTGGCATAAATCCCAACTTTTAAGTCGGCGAAGCCGCCTGCAGAAGCTGGTAATCTTTAAAAGCTGAAGAAGGTTCTACTGCTGCTCTGTGCCTATCAGCTTAAAGGTACAGACACTTCAAAAAATTCAACTTACACTCCAAGTCGTCAACGCATCGGCAAATTATAGTGGAATGAAAACAATAATTTGTAAAGTTGACTTTGTCTGCATTATGAATTTATAGCGGTTTACAAGGGCAACACGAAAATGCCACCGAGTAGCATGGAATTAGTGCAAGAAGATGATGATGTTAACTATGTTGCCATATAGGTGACGGTAATTTAATTAACTCTCTACAATCACCATCGCCTTGCAGTATGTTTGTAAAGGATAAGGAATCAACAGCATTCTGCTGTAACTATACATACATATTCCTATACTTGAGTCATCAAACCGTATGGAAATCGTTTGTTACGGTGTGGCACATGTGCATGTGATGCGGAGGAATGAGGAACATGTTGCCAGGAAAGTTATATGAGTAGACTAAGACCATAGAAGCGATGGGTATGAAAGATAATACTTCTAGAAAAAGCTAACTATTAAGATGACGAACGAATATATGAGAGAAACTGACGAAACTGACGAACGACTATATTGACTTGTGTGTGCCCTGGCAGTTGAGTGTATCATGTTTTCTCTAATGTCTCTCTGGTGTTGGCACATGTGTTGGATCATTCAATTCCCTTCATGGTATTTGAGCTGAGTGGTGCCAATCTATGCGTCATGTTCGTGAACGGGCGCCATCAGTCGGGATTGGTAATAACTTAGCTGCCTCGGCCTGTTTTTAATTACGTACTGTATTTTTGAAATATTGTTGTTTTTCACTAGACGCTTTTACGTGCTCGTCTTTTTACATCGTTCTCACATATATGTATTTTTACAACATGTTGATGTAACCAAATAATCAAGTAATTAAATCTGATGGAAAGAGTGTCCGTGGAGTTTCTAGCTTATTATTCTCCATAGAGACCTACAGACGCTTGCAAATGTGCAACTATATTCATATTTTGTTTGACAATTCAAAAGTACATATCTAAGGTTTAGTTGAAATAAAAATATTTGGAATTTTGGTTTTGAAAAAGAAAAGCTGCGACTACTCAAAATTTTGGGATAAGGGTCGAGAGTGATAAATGTGAATGTATGGAGAGGGACGGCTAAATAAAGATGGGTGGACTGTGTGAGGAGTGATATTAAAGAAAAGGCAGTCAGTGATAGCGTGGCGGAGAATAGGACGGTATGGAAGAAGAAAATGTGTTGCGCCGACCTTAAGTAACGATGATGGTAAGATATTATTTTATGAGAAAGAAACCAACAAGTACATGTATCATGTGTTCATAGATACATATTTACCAAAAATAAAACAATTGGAAAACTACTAGCATATTTAAGCTATGGCAAAACCATATACAAAATTAATTTGCATTTAGTTATCGTAAGCAGACCGGTCGGACGAAAAAATGATAAGAGCCGTTATATTATCTAACAGGCCATAGCTAAATATAATGCGCAGTATTATAAAATTAAGATTTTAAACGCAAATTATATACAATAATGTACCTATAGTGATTAACAAAATCACATTGACGTCAATCCTTAAATATGTACCTACTTGCAAGAGGATTGTTGAAACTGATAAGTGCTCGAATGGTTCTTGAGGATATATTAAAAATACAAAGTGACTGAAGCTAAATGGTAATTTTGGATGGTATTAGAATATAATAGTGATTTGTGGTCAAATAATTTTTTCAATTCTGTATTATCTGAAATTAGTGGCGCTTCATATTCCCGCATAACGTGTACCATGAAACAAGAAAGAAAACTAGTCTTTGTTTTTAATTCTCCCTCAAGAATATATCACTGGTTTGTCCCTGATGTCTCAACATCAATAAGCGCTGTGACTCAGTTTGTAGTAAGACCATTTTAATTTATTTTATGAATAAGTTCCTTTGCATATTCAAAGCGGTATTCCCCAGTTATTCGGTAGCGGAATGCAGTAGTTTCGTCTAAGGAAAACGGATGCATATTGTTGTCCAACGAAAAGGAGAAATGAGTCCTCCTAACTGGTAATCATCAGCATATAAGAAAAGGCTTTAAGAACTCTGCTGATTGGAAAAACGAAGCCACGCAATTGGCACACCGTTTTTGAGACTCAACGTTCAACCCAAAGGCATCAACCATTTGGTAAAATGAGGCATCAAAGACCAGCCCTAGACCTAGTACCAACCTGCGGCGGATTTCTGGTTAGAATATTATATATCCCAGTTAGCTACTGAATTCCAGGAGTTTGAACTCAGTAGCTAATTGTAGTACATAGTCTCTCATAGGTGTTGTTACTGGTAGATTTACACCTCTGGTGACCTGGGCAATGTTAATGGAATCTCTTTGGGCATAGTCAAGAACTAAGAAGATGTAGTAGAAGGCTATAACAACGATTGATTCGAAAAAATAGCGGATTATAAACTTACAGTTCGTATTACGTTTGAAAAAAGGACGAAGAGTCCATTGTCCGGAATGTAAGTGGGTGCTGGAGTGATATCTTATCTCGCCAAGGTCACAAACAGTAGCAAAAGCACTTGCGGCGTTGTTCGTTTACGAGGTCATGACCACCCACGAGTGTGGGCTACTAGTCACTGCCATTCACATGTCATTCGAGAACGTACAATGCTCTGACGTCCTGTAGGTAAGTCGGACTTAATTTTTGACGAATACTTGAAATCATCTATATTATGAAGATCTATTTGGCACCCTAAACACAAGTTAAATCTTAAATTGGGTGCCAGAGTTCATTGTAAACACTCTTTGCCCTAGATCTAACGCAACATGTTTTCATGTACAGATGAAGTAAATAAAAAAAAACTTATAAAAAAAAAATCTTATCTGCATATTTCGCCTTATTGTATCTAAAATCATGTCATAATTTAAGCGCTAAAAAATGATATATATACTCGTACAATAAAAGTTCCGCCTTTTGTATAAGTAAATTATTATTTTTTAAATATATCACCCACCTACTATATATCTCGTGATTATTAATTAAAATCATGTATGTTATACTAACCTTTTGCCTGAATCAGTACGATGTCGATGATTAAAATTATAGCTTAGCATGATAAAAGTAACTAATATAGACACCAATAATCCACTTATCAGTACATTTCTCCCGGGCCAGGTCATCGTGAAAGAACCGACTTTGATTTATATCAGTTTATTAATACCTACGTTATGAGGAGATAGCGTTGCACTTATATGAAATTGCTATCTATTATGGATATATTAAAGTTATTGGCTATATATTGCTAACGAATTGGCAAATAATATGAACTGTTTGATGAAAAAGGAATGAAGAAAATAAAAGTGTCACCAATATATTTAGTGGTCTTCTCTATTTCAGAAACGTCCAGCAGAATGGCAAAATATAAAAGCAAAGATATAGAAATAAGCTGCAAATGATCCGAGCCTACTCGACCCACATTTGACGCATCGTATGTTCCCAGTGCAACATCTCACGCACGTTCACAGATCGTTTCCTGGAACACGCAGTCCGCATTATTTTTGGCAGATCTAGTAATGCGATGACACACATATTATGTCACAACAGAGGAAGTAAGGTCAGAGGGATCAGAGGGACAAGTCTGAGTGAATTTGGCTTGGACTTTTGCTCTATTATTTTCGGTATTGTGAAAATTTTCCTCTTTCTAGTGGTCTTTTCTAGAATGACTCCTTTTAATATTAATACAAGGATTTAAATATAGCGTTTATAAACTCATCATTTTATTATTTTAATAAAACTGTTCAGTCATTACCTTCGGAGTGTATATAATATTACCTCTGTTTAACCTTTTCCGTTTATAACCCAGCACTTCTCCAAAGCAATTTACATATTTACACCTTTTTAAATGCAATATTGAAATGAAAGCAAACGTTTCAAGGATATTGTGGAATCTTTACAATGCTCTCCGCAGAATTTTCTCAGGTACCTATCGTTTGTGTTCATATATACAAAGATAAAATTTTACGTACATCTGGACATGATTAATAAACTTTCGACGAACACAACGAGGAAAAGAAAGATTAAACTAGTGAGTAATATAAAGTCATAAAGTGTGATTTAGATAACTATAGTTATTTTTGCGCGAATTTCGAGAAGTGGGGAGTAAAGCAAACCAATGAAGATGGACTGTATTTCCTGACGTGACGGACATTAAAGGTTTGCTGGAATGGTGCTAAAAAATTAAAGAAACTTCTCTTTAGTCTGAACATGAGATAATATGCGCCGACAAATATTTAAGTGGGCATTATAAGTATGATACTTTACCACTTCTTTACCGCACACAAAATAATTATAGTAATTTTAATTGATCAATTTTCTGTGCTGCCGTTCTTTGGTCTACACATCCTGTGACTTACGTCAGTTAGTAAGTATACTTGGTTAGACTGTAATTTTGCTAATCTGTGTAATTGAGAATGCGCTGTGAACGAGTTCGGACAGATGTTATGACAATGGAAACTGGTTCTAAACCGGGACTGGGTCTAAAGGTAATGAATATTTCACTTCAGATTTAAGTGCTAGCTCTTATGGGCTAGTTGTGTTTAAGTGGATGTTTTCACTCCGTGCAGGCACTTATTTCTTACTTTTTACTGCGAACCAATACTGGCTTTTCTATGTTTTAGAGAATTTTAAAATATAGAACAGCCAGTAGCCAGTGACTTACTTCTTTTCGGAGTTGTGGTTTAAAATGAGGTGGGTTAAAACAACCAGTACGGAAATTACCACAGGTAATAAGTCTATTATGAAAGTCATGATGCAACGATGCAACAGACTACAGTTTTTATTCACGCTAGAAAATTGACGCTAGTGTAATTACCGTAAAATGTGACTAAGTTATGACATCACATCACACGTGGATAGACGACAATCTAGCGTCGGTCTGTCTGCTACAAGCGTCAACGAGCTAGGCGTGAAGATTATGAACATTTCGTATTTGATCAACCATTCATCGTAACGCATGTAAATCTCTTCAGTTTCAGATAATATCAACTAGTTCCAGCTATATATCCGTGGGTGGTATCTAAGTCACCTCTGACATCTCTGAATCAATTCGTTGGAATATAACACGGGGTGGTCTATTACTATCCATGACCTATAGAATGCCGTCGAAACAAGCAACTACGAGTATCTACAGTAATAAGCGGCATTATGTCATAGCAACACCTGAGCGAGGTAGCGAGAGAATTTGGAACGTATAATTTTAGCCAAATACCGCGATGAGTAACACAGGTATTAGTAATAGTGTTTACTTCCATCACATTTATAACGCACTGGACTATTATTAGGCTGGCTCTTTGGTGTATTGTGTGCATGGAAAGTGCTTCCCTATCGATTTCCTTCTGACCGCAGCTGGCCTTTCAACTAATGAATTTTAAAGGATCTTTCGTGTGTCGAACCAATTTCGAATGCTTTTAATATTCCTACGGCTCTTGGAGTAATAATGCACTAACGTGTAACTGTTTCACCTACTTATATCTTCTCTAACATTTTTGACGTTCTTCGTTAATACTTAATAGTCGCCGTGGTCGATGTCTTGTTACGAATGCAGCAGTGGAAGTTGATGTGTGTTGTGCATTTATTTCATATTTTCTGTTTCATGATAAAAAGTTTATACTTGCCACCTCTTTATCATATTAGTGTATACCATTATTTGTATCACAGCTCATATCCAATATATTCAATTTAGGAGCATACACGGTAGTCTTATCGCTTACTTGATCGCTTGTCTTATTTATCGCATAGCATACCATACCTATATGAATGCAATGATACACAAAAGTGAATTGTTTTTATTTTCTATCAAAACAAAGACTCTATGTCTAATCTAAAAACAAAATAACAGTGTTGTATTATTTTATGACAAATTAACTATTATCATTGTCCTTAGTGATTGTCACCTATTTTCTTTTAAATCAGTCATTTGAAGATAACAAGCGATTATCAGTGACTGATTTTATTGTCAATATTTACGTGTTGGTGCGGTGCGTGAGCGCGAGCAGGCGAAATAATCGGCGATTGTTTTTTTAATTAACGAAGGAGGTCGTACATGCGTATTATTGCAAGTAATAGTAATAAAACTGTTTACGGTATTTAAAAAGTAGTTAAATTGTTATGTAACAGGTAACACTCACCCGGTGTGGGGCCTGCAGCAAGCGATGTACAGCGGCTATTTGATAGGACAGGGGTATGGTGGTGTTGAAGGTGTGATAGAGCGGCCGCGGGGGCTCCCGCACATTGTACTCCATAAAAGGATCCAGGTCGTCCAGATACTGAACCCGGCACACGAACGAATCCGTTCCGATATCTCTCATTGTTCCGTTTACCCTGTTGTCATTCACTTTTAGCAGTTCAATCATGTTGACATGCACTTACTTATAAGATCACAGTTTTAATCACATTTTACACTCAAACGAACCTGTTGTAAAAAAGAGTAATTTAGTATGATACTTCAATTTAAACAAGAAATAGTTTTTGGAGCCGGTGTTTGATTTTAAATGTTTTCGTGCAGGTTTGTCTCTTCCAGTGTAAGAAATCGCGGGCGCGCGGCACTGCACTGGCGGTGTGTTTGGCGCTGCGAGGCTCACGCTCGTCTGATGGTAGTGCCACGATAAGCGCGCCAGATGTTTTGATTAAGTTTTTTCAACAGCACGAGTAAGGATGTGGTTTGGTCCGTTTGTTGCAAACGCTAACGAAGTTCATTCTCTTTCTGAAAGGCACCGTTATTGTGAAATGACAGGTAAAAAAACTGAAGTATGTTCTCCGATGCTAGCGAGTGCATAAACATTTTCACGTCAAGGTTTCTCGAGATTATAAACAAAGTTATGTAAATATAAATACGAAACGGATTCTATTTTACAACGTTACTGTTTGAAGGAGTAATGGAAAACAAAGAAGCTGTACAATTTCATACTTCGTTACACTACATGAGAATGCAAATAGATTTTGTTTCATTTCTACCAACAATCGCCTATGCACTTAAGATTTACGATGTCTTTCTTTTTGCATATCCATTGATTCCAATTGAGTTTATAAGACACCACTTCTTCTTTTTATGTCAACTATCATATTGAGCAGGATATGTAGATATGATATGAATGTGGATATACAGTAAGCTGTTTTTTTATGCCCGATGGTCCGGTCATATCATACTAAGATGTAACTTTTTAAAAAAGGTACTGAAAAACGTCTTATTGGAGCTAAGACAGAAATGTTGGCTTCCCCAAGGAGATAAACCGAGGAAGAAACAAAAATCTCGACCCCAACAGGACATAGTAATGGAACCAATGCGAATAAATATACTAATAAAAAAACTAATCTCCAGTATTGCCAAGGTAAAGACAACTTTTCCAATGATTCTTGACATTAGATTTTCAATGTGAAGTCCTCATAATAACACCAATATTGACACGAGGTCATGTTCTCGACTATGACCAGTGTCGTACGAAGTATTATACAAATTGATATCAATTCAATTCACATTCGAATGATTGCATTGACTATATCTGAATGAAACATCCATCTTTATTTAGAAAAGTTGGACCCTAATTATTGGAATTGAATTGTCAATGTTCGCTTTTCGTTAACTCATTAATTAAACTCTTTTAACAAGTTCTCTTTAATAAGTATATTATTTTTGAGATCGTGGGTATGATCTTGAAAATCTACTTGTTGTTCTATATGTTAGGATTCGAAAAAAGACAAGAAGATTTCACATTTTAAACAGCGTTCTTAATTGTAAACGTATTAACATTCATCTAAATAGTTATGAAACTATAGCAGAGATAGAGTATTGACTCGTCCCTATAAAATTATTATTCATATATGAAAACTACACGGTACCGAAGAAACAAAAGGCTCTACGAATGTTAAATAAGAAGAACGAAATAAAAATATGGGATGCGATGAGGTTCTGAATATTATAAGAGATATATAAACATAGATACTTCCAAATATTGAGAGTAAGTTCATTATACGGATAGATCCTTCAATTCTCAAGATAAGTGAAGTCACTTCTCAAGATAGGGAAGAGGAAAGCGTAAGAACACCAATAGAAAGTCTCGTCATAGATGATGGCATCTTCATTATGCTGATGGTGCTAACACTTACAAAGGAGAAAAGGGAAATCCTATTAGCATAGGCTTTTCCTATACGTAACGTTTTACTGTTAGGCAGTTTAAAAGACCTAATGGTAGAATTCATTAGATCTTTAATTGTAATCACCAATGTCACTATAAGTTGAAACATCGATATTCCATTAAAACCTGTTATTCAATTTTATGGATATACCTATTGATAGTAATAAAGTGACGTTATTGGTCGCTTAGAAAATCTTACGTCTATCAAATAACGTCATATATTTTTTGTATTACACAGTGATTGAAAAATTTATTGCATCATTTGCAGAAATAATACCGTTTATTTCCTGTTCTAAAGATTGCATTTTAATGAGAAATTAATTAAATAATGCCATTTAAGAATATCTCATAAATGGTTACCAATCTTGTTGATACTTCGTCCTTTGTAGG
This sequence comes from Orthosia gracilis, assembly GCA_947562075.1. Taxonomy (NCBI): domain Eukaryota; kingdom Metazoa; phylum Arthropoda; class Insecta; order Lepidoptera; family Noctuidae; genus Orthosia; species Orthosia gracilis. Next base: position 9,833,323 of record OX387268.1, read on the forward strand.
CATGTTAAACACTTGGTTCTCAACGAAAGCTATGTTCAGGTGATCGTTGCCCAAAATCGGGGCGTGATCATGACCGTGAACGGTCATTGTGCGTGCCTACTACCAGTCTTGTTACGTCACTCGGTCGCCAGAACTTGACTATATAAATTTTGACAGGTTTGTTGCCTTCGCTTCGTTTTAAGAGGACAGAAAAACCAAATTAATAGGTACCCCCATTAAATAGCTTCCAATTTATCGGTAATGTCTAGACATTTATTAGACTTCATAATATCGGTTGGCTTTAGAAATTGCTCAGTAAATATTGAGGGTCGAATTACATAACTTCCTAATAAATGACAGTTGTCTACCATTCCCTACTGTGTAATTTGTTATATCCTGCCTTTCAAGTAGTTATATTACCTATGTCATTAGTCCTTTACTCATCCTTCATTAGTCTGGCTCCTTTTTCACTATCAAAGTATCAAGACAGAAAGTGTCTGAGTCAACTTATTTAGCTTCACAAAACTGTTTTACATTATTTCTTAAGAAAAATGCTCTAAGTATCTGTTCCCAAACTTTTTGTTCGGGAAATTGTTTCACGTGAGGTCAATGATCCCGGCGCACGCGCCGCTCGCTCTGTTTCTACGATTCATCACGCCTGTGATTGGGGACTCAAATAAAAAAAATATATACTACTGATTCCGGATAGAATCGTTGCGTAATAGTGCGCTGGAAGGCCACATCTGTTTGAATTTCTACTAAGGTCTTATCATCTTTCTTGATTCTTGCCTAGCACTTAGCACTTTATTCATGTTTATTGGCTATATAGGTATATGAGCATTTCTCATAGATAACGACAAAAAATCCTTGAATCATGCGAACTGATTTGCAATGCATCTCCTGAATCCTCTTGTTTGCTGGAATAGAACTGCTAACATTCCAATACGTGTGGCAATGTGTAGTAACCGACTACCTGGACCAGAAAATGTATTAATCTAGGCATATGATTAATCTAGGTATATGATTTTTTATGTTAGTGAAAGATTAGTGTAATTTAATCCGCAATATCTCATCTACATAATGGGTTCCGTATTCCGGGACAGTTGAAAAATGCAAGCCTTTGATGAGACCATTATTTGAGTGCTTCAGGAAGTCGGAGAAATTCCTTGGATATTTATAATATGTGTCCAGTGACATAATCGAGAAGTGGTTTATGTATGATTTTCTATGATTCTAGCTCTTGTTGAGGAATATTTTGAACATTTCTCATGCCATCATGACAAAAGTCGGTGTCTTTCATAGGTACCAATTTATTGCGTTATGGACACCGACTTCCAAAAATAAAGTTATTTTTTACTTTGGAGTGTTTTTATATGGAAGTCGGTAGTATTTTTTTGTAAAAAGTTTTTTTTACTAACAAGCTACCCCTGATATTTAAATTAAGAATTTGAAGTTGAGTATTTCTTCATACCTACTTTATTCTGGAAATCTGTCACAGAAACTTTGGCACAAAAGTAGGCTTTGATTAATTCAGTAACCGGCAGTCAGAATTATAAAACTGAGATCTCCGATCCTGCATCTTTTAGCCCGCCATAAAGGCATGCAATTTAAAAACATCCAATAAATATTTGTTAAAAAAATTACCCTGACCGTCCAAGGCTTGTCGTGTCCCTTTCTCTTTTATTAACCATTTCGTGTTCAATGATATTAATTATAATATTTGTACGATGCGCAGTGACCATCGGCAGTGTCGTGATGCCGTGTGACCTGGGACATGAACTTACTGCCCGAAGTCGTGATCGGGTTACCACTGTTACCAAGTATCATTTGCTTAAGGCTCCAACTATATTATCGTCTGCTGTTTTTGTGTCGAGATCTGTGAGACACGTTCTTGTATACGTATTTTTACTTGCTCTTTTCATCTCATGATTTTGCTTGGTGATTTTCTGAAGGTTACAGATTTTTACTTAGCGAGCACATTCAAACTAAATAGCGAGTAAACCAAACGGTACATTCAAGTAAGTACGTATGTGTAGATGAACATTAATTCTTCCTTTCATTTCATTTATTGCATCGTGGTCTACCTTAATTTTCTTTCAAGCTTTTTATTTAAAAATATAATGTCTGGTTAACCGAGCCGCGATGGACTTGTGGTCAGCTAGTAGGAAGGCTTACTCTCTTTACTTGTGATTTAAGTAATCTTAACTTCATTGCAGTTTTTATTTCGCGACCCATTTAGTGTGTCGTGTGGGAACCATGATCATTAAAATAAAATTGTAAATATTTTATGACCATGTTTATTTTTAAATATAATTGTCACTACAGAAGAGCTCATGGTATTCTCCAATAATGCTTTGAATAGTTGGCAATCGCAGGAATACGTTGCCAGCCACTGCGGTTTTCCCAGAAAGATGCATATCACGGACTACGGAGACCGTATTTCTATCAAATCGGCATTTTGAAGTGACAGGTATCGGTTATTTACATTTGATAAATATTTCAACCACAGAACAGGCTGGGTAACCGGTGTTTATACAAAAAAAAACCAAGACGGTGTTGATAAACTTTGATGTCAAGTTTACAAACAAACATCGGCCCAACACAATCATAAACGTTAACAAATCAATATAAATCATGTTTAGCACCTATTCTTGCATTTAAAAGCTAGATTTGACAGGTGGCATTACTTTGACAAGCGCTACAAGCCGTCATTAGGCGGTATTCTATTCTAATTTCGAAGCGGTTACGTAACGTGCGCGTGGGCTGGGACGAATGTAGGTAACAGTTGAGCAATACGCGAAAATGTGGACACTGGGCCGATGCGACTGTTATTGTTCTAATAGCTTTATATCATCGGTATTGGTATCATCTATCTCCTTTATTCAGATTTTACAAGTAGGCTAAGCTGTCTTGCTGTCTTGTTCTATAGAAAAGCGAGCGACAAGGAAGAGCTTTTGTGCTTTTATGGAGTAGGAGGGCCTCTTTATGATGAACTTCTTCTTTAGAAAGCGTGAACACAGGAAGTGGACCTGAAGCCAGAATCAACAGTGGCGACCACCAGAAAAGCGCCGAGGCAATGAAGCTCGACGAAGTCCCGTAGAATGGATTTAACTGTCTTTGATCCCACAACAAAATTAATCAAAAAAGAATAATGGAGGAGTAGGACAAAAATACAAATTTCCACTTCCCTCCATATCAAGCAGGAGACAGATCTGTTTAGCGTTTGTGGAAACGAGAAAGCCTTCGATTCGATCGAGACTTGGGCTGTAATGCAGTCTCTCCAATGGTGCCAGATCGAATACCGGTACATTTAGGAGTTGAAGTGTTTGTACAAAGAGAGGTCGGAGACTCTATACTCGAAGTTGAGGACGACTATGTCTACCTGGGACAAACGATCCAGTTGGGTACGGCCAACTTTGAGAAAGAGATCCATCGTCAAATCCCACTCAGCTGGGCAGCGTTCGGGCAGTTGCGCGTTATCCTCTCGTCCAACTTACCACAGAGTTTATAGACGAAAGTCTATGACCAGTGCGTGTTGCCAGTGATCAGTGATGCCTATGGGACCGAGACGTGGTCGCTCACAATGGGCCTTATCAGAAAGCTTAAAGTCACCCAAAAGGCAATAGAGAGGACTATGCTCGGAGTTTCCTTGCATGATCACGTCAGAAATGAGGATATCCGCAGGAGAACCAAAGTTACCGACATAGCCCGAGAATTGCGAAACTTAAATGGCAGTGGGCAGGGCACATTGCTCGCAGAACGGATGGCCGATGGGACGGAAAAGTTCTGGAATGGCGACTGCGAACCGGAAGACGATGCGTTGGAAGGCCTCCCACTAGGTGGACCGATGACCTGGTTAAAGTTGCGGGAAGGCGCTGGATGCGAGACGCACGGGATCGGTCAATGTGGCGACCTATGTCCAGCAGTGGACTTCTTTCGGCTGAAATGATGATGATGATGACTTAGTTTGACTATCTCGACCAGTAAGATTTTTTCAGAAGTGCAACCTAATTCTCTAGCAACATTATCATCGTCTAGTCTTATTGGGATTGAAACCTCATTGTTCTACAAAGATTAGATATCTCTTAATTATAATATTGGCTAATTTCACAACCTTTATACTAAAGAATGCAAGTTGGGATTCTATTTAAGAAAGTGAAAGGTCAGCTTTGAGTAAGCGTCTGTAATTATAAAATGAGACCACATTTAATAACGAGGTGTGAACTATTAGGAAGTGCTCGAATTATGTGGAGCGACTCTTGATTTTAACGATGAGGAATAGTACTGTTTTGTTAAAGAAGATTACGTTTTTCGCAAGTTAGGGACTCACATTCCACAACGTCGTGATATAGCTACTTTCTACATCAATTCTGTTGAAATTCGTGTCATGCTGAGGATGACGACGTCTCGTTCAGTGACGTTCATTAATTGAAACAGAAAACAAAAAAAAACTTACAGGAATACCCTTCAAAAAAGAAAAATAGGTATCGAAGTGAACAAACTATAAAACATCATTAGATGACATCATGACATTCTTTCTTACGAAATGAACTGAAGACAATAACCAGCTGCAGCGAACTCACATAAAATTAATATTTAAATCGAAATAACAAAGAAGAGAAACTAGACAACTAGATTCGTATAATTAATAAATTCAGTAAACGAAGAAGCGTGCTGGATCGTTCAACCTATACTGAATAACTTATTGGGTCTATTTTGCATATTATATAGAAGCAAGTTTATGTCGTAATCGATATGGAATCAACTGAATCTCAATCACGGCATCGTGATCTTAACCATATTGTATTTGGCTTTGTGCGCAGCAACCACTAGTGTCGTTCGATATAAACGGATTTTTCTATAGCACAAATTCTAACAACATGTTATTTTCCGTAACCATCTCCTTAATAATTATGTTGGTCGTCATTAGAGTCTTCCCCATCAGAGAAAGCTAACAAAATTAGCAACAGTTTTAGTCTTTATCCGTCTTTGCAATTTGTTTCATAGTAGACAAAATGGACATCTAAAATTGCTAACAATAATATAATAAAACCTGCATATCCATTTTCGACTATTTTTATGTAATTCGCACTATCGATATTCCTGTGCAATCCATCGAAAAGGAGTTGGTAACTGAATTTAATGTGTACCTATTATTGAAGTCTTTGGGCATTTTATTGTTTAAGGAACTAATCAAACCGAAATTTTTCAGAAGTCACTTAACACTCATTGTCGACTTCATAAAATTGTGATTATCTTTTAGAGCAAAATGATTGCGATTATTACCCAACTCAACGCTTTTCATTAATATTCGGGTCATCGGGTGTCATGAAATATTATATTACAATTCCTTGCTACTCTTCCATTACATTTTGGCTCCTATCTTTCAAATCTTACTTCTTGTAAGTCTGTCATTTATATATTATTTGTATATTACAAAGAATTCGGATTTAAATTCACTCAAGGTATACCATGAATTGAATTCTTCTTTTCAAATCGATGGTAATTTAACTTTTAGACTGTGTGGTCTGCCTGTGGCCACGCTTAAAACGCCATCTTGATGACTTAAATTAGGACATAAGATAGATTTTATGACAGTAATATGACCCCCACGCGTGAAAATACTTTTCACCTGCACAAAGTCTTGGGCAGAAGCTAGTATCAAATATTGCACAACACATGCAGTGGTAACATTTCTATTGTCAAATCACGTTCACGATCAGCGTGTGCTTTGTACGCACGTTATTTTAAAACAGACAGTCGATTTCGTACATTATTATTCAACATAGGACAGTTAACAATTAGTATGAAATACCTGCACGTTTTGTTATTCCAACTTCGCTGTTACATTTTGATAGAAAGATACAGGAAGGCAAAGTAAAACAAGTAGTTTAAATAGTTACGGACAATGAACTGTGAGCGTTAAAACATAATATAATTGTTATAGTAGTTAGGAAGTATGAAATCATCGTAAGTGAACTTACACTTGATAATAAATAATAGGCTGTTATAATAAATGTGATCGCCGAAGGTCTAGAAAATTTATGGACCGAAGAACTTAAAAAGACGACTGGAACAGGTTGAGTGCAAAAGGCTGGGGAAAAGCCAACAGTGGGCTGTGTTCGTCTGTAAGTAGAAACCCGAGGCTCTTGACAAATTGTCATTTGATATGCCAAAAGTTATTGGTCACGTGACATTTCAATATCGCTTGACATTTTTGTACTATTTGACATTCAAAACATTATCGCGACGCTTTTGTTCACATAATTTCACTTGTCTAGAGGTTCTGATAAGTAAGTATACGTACCATATTCACCATAAATGCCAACCGTCAAATTAAAAGAGAGTTTACTCAACTAACTTGAAAGCACAATTGTTTGTCATAATTAAGTTTTATTTAGATTAAAAGAATTAATAGTTACAAAAAGTTCTCTTCAAATACTATCGGATCGTTAATTATAACCAAAAAGTCCTTTTAACTTGACATTGGCATTGGGACGTACGAGTTGCTTATGAACTCAATAAGGCTGAGATCACACCGGAGTATTTTACTCAGAAAGCACTTGATCACTTACTGACTAGATATTTTATCCTTCTAATCACCAAAGATATACAAAATTAGCTGAGACTGCTTGAGACTTGCATTCATTGAAACCAGCTGCTGATAAAATTATTGAATTATCTATACATTAGTATTTAAAAGACGTTTTTCACCGATCGTTCAACAAAGAGTATTCACACACGATGCTCATAAGTAAGTGTTGCTATTTCGAATATTAACAGTAGATGATCGTGTGTTCGAACCCTCACGGTAAGTAATTAACACAAAACATGTGAGTCGTCTCGTGAGAACATACCACTTGACAGACAGGTGTAAATTGTATGGCAAACCGGCGTTCTTAGCCAGTATATGTACCTTGTTAATAAACTCTATGAACGCGAAAATATTTCACGGCATAATAATTATCACGAGTAAATCCTGTATTTTTTTTGCTTAATTTGTTTACGGGTCTCAAGATAGTTCCCTGGGGAACTCCGCGTTTCGTCACTTTGAGTTTTTTGTTTAAGGACATGTTTTGTCCTGGAATGCCATTCCATAATAGGCAGCACTAATTATAATATATCGTAGTACGAGTCTAGCAAGAGTCTAGTTTATCAACTGTATTTTATTTATAGTTTCTTCCGATGATGTGAACTTGTTGGGTGTTATTGAAGGCTTTATTGAAATCCATAGACATACAACTAGCTTTCTACTTTGCCAGGTAATATATATCAGCTCCTACAATTGGCATCACCAAACGTCGATGGCGCAATGTTCGCGTGATCAGAATATCTACACGACTTTCTGCTTACAACAGACGACCATACTTCCGGTATACCGCCTATGACGTCACTGGCTATTTTAGGCAGTGATGCAGTTAGCTTCAACCAATGGTTACATCAGAAACTATATGGAGATGTCATCATTGCTATTAAGTGTTAAGATGTTACTTAATCTATACAAAAACTCCAAATATTTTTTGCATAACAGTGATTTGCGGTCTTAGTTTATATACAAATATTCTTTTATCAACTGTATGACATGTGTTAATGGCTTGTTCTAGGAAACCATCTATATTCTAACGTCTTCTGTAGTGGTTTGCAAAGGTGCGCTAAAAGTCGTGGGGCCATTAGCGAATGCATGACCAGTTCCTTCATTTTGTTTGGACAGTTTTACATATAACACCACTGTTTTTCAAATACTTCCAACTATCACATGAGATTTACTCATACTCAACTAGTACACACAGTGTTCTAGTTTTTTGCAGTGTACTGTAATGTGGGTAATGCAATTTACCACACCGCAGGTGAACGTCAGCTGAAAATACTGAAGCCCAATAAAAACACAAACATATCTGGTACACATAACTGACACTTTTATTGAACAACCAAATTATAAGACGAATTAATTTTGTTATAAAAAATATACCGTTTGATTTCGTACCGTTGAAATATAAAGTCAAAAAGATCATTAAAATTATCGACTGTCATTAATGTTGGTTGAATAGCTTTTAATATAAGAGCCAAAACCTAATATGAATTCATTGTATATCTCGGTAATGTTCCGTATTATCAAAAGAGTTTGGTCTAAACCGTCCCAATATCTAAAAATAGCATCTAGAAATCTTAAAGCAAAAAGCACCTGACATTATGACGACGGACATGTTCCTGAGGATTGATCAAAATCAGTTTTTATCACTCTTGCCAAAAAGCCGAATGCAAATAGATGATGTTAAAATAGGAGTAGAAGTATATGTAAAGAATTCGTCTACTTCTCACAATCCTCGGGACCGCATAAGAGCAAAATTTGATTTGTATAACATAATTTGAACATAGTCAGTTTGATTGCCAAGCCACAAAATGATGAAAACAAAAGGAATTACAGAAGTTTTGCTGTGCAAAACGAAATGCAAGGTCCATAATAATCTTAACATAGCCAGGGTCATCGCTTCCTCTCAATATAGTTAAATCTTTGCAGTTTATCGTTTACTAATTGGATGGACATAAAATCGATTCATTATGCGATTTACGCAGACAATTGCACTTCTGGTTGAATTAATCTGATCGTATCGATTCAAGGACTATAAAAGTCGAGATATAGCTAATTGAACTGTAAATGTTAACAATAATATTGATTAAGAAAATAGAAGGCTAGGTCGAACTAAATATGGCGACCATCTCTTAAATACTTTTTGAAATAAAAAACGTATCGAAATGGATGCATAATAATAGACTTAAGATAAACTACAGGATATATATAACAAAAATAATACGTATAGCGTAAACAATATATTGATATGTATAAGTCTATGGTGTAAATTTATGTTTAACGTTTCCTTAAGCTTTCCTTTATTTATATAGCACGTATTCCTACTATATACAGTATCCCTACTATCTAACATGACGAGAGACGGTTCACGTGGTACGTTGCTAAAGCTAACGTCTGATAAAAGTAAACACAACAAAGAGGATTCCGTTAACGTCACTATTCCACGTGTGGCATTTTACTTACTAACGAGATTGGCCGTGACTTCGCGCAGGGCCACAAGAGATAGGCGACAGCGATTGTGTATTGAACCATCAAACATGGGTTGATATATGACTGTCATTATATAATTTTCCTTTACTTAATGAATGCTTTTGATTTGGTTTTAAAAACAAATCTCATGCATTCCGTCTTTTACCAGGGACATCGCGTTTAATCTTTGGATTCAACTTTTCAAATATATTAAAATCCTGGCCAGTGTTTCCTTCTCCATGCTTTGCAAAACACAAAATGACAGAAGTCGCGAACAGAAGTACCTACAGTGTTTCCCAATCTTTTTGACTGCTCTGAACTTAGGCTTTCCGATGCGCATGGCATGGCGCTGTATGAGACTTACTATTGCGCAGCCATTGTAGCCAACATCAAACCAGCCAAAAAGATTACTGTAGTTTTGAATAAAGTGTAGTAATCTAATCGCTCAAGTGTAATTACTTATCCCACAAAAATTACCTAACCAAGGTCGTAGGTCAATGCGTAAGCCGCGAGCTGTACGAAATGTAAAGCCAGACAAACGGGAATGTTATGTTGAGCAGCTAACGCGCGCAGTGATTGCTATCGATTTTTATATCGATTCTATCTTGATGCGAGCTTTTGACGATTCGAATTTTATTTTTTAATGTAGGTAGGATTTTTTAGATATCTCAAATAGATTGTGGTGTTTCATTACCGTCTATTAAACTATCTGAATAAATTGTTTGGACAAGAGATTTCCAATCTAGACGCTCTTACTACAGCTAGGTCACAAGTCGTAACTCGGCATTTCCCCGTACATTTATGTTACGTTTCTAGACATCACAGTCTAAGTCCCGTACAATGACACGTTTTACACGCCGCGACCCCCGGGTTATTCTTCATTTCGCAGAATATGCTAAAAACAACTCCATACCGGTTTGCCTTAGAACAACGGATCATGGGAATTATTAACAATAGTGCAGCAGTACATCAATTACGATTATGTATGATATCATCGTTCGATTTTATTGATTAAGTAAATAGTCAGTGAGTGCCGTTCCTTTTTTAAACGTATTGATATTTTTTTTTTTAAATCGATCATCTCTGGTTACGGCACATTAACTGATTTTGATTATTCTCAATACTCGGTAATAATCGTGATCCTGTTATAGTCTTAATATATCCCCAAAAATTTGTGAATAAACAGAAAGCGTGCGGAAACACTCACGATACTCGTACTCAATCGTGATGTTAATATTCTTCGCACCGCTATGAGCTAATAACTAAAAAACCTTGATGTGTTAATGCTTAAAGATTATCTCATTACAAGCTGTAATCTCTGGATTATGAATGAATTCCAATTGGAAGCAAAGTGTCAGATGTAGTCGTCAGGTGCCACTTCCTACAGTTTTTGTAGTTTCGTTGTTAAACCTGAGTTTTTTTTTATCTACGATCCTTTCCTTTTGTTCCTTGTCAGACCTAGATGAATCCAGCAACGTTTTAAAATTACGTTATTTGAATTAAGAGCATATAACCATTCACTTTTCTGTATATATTATAGAAGTTTGGAATCTATGTGATTCCTAAAATAAAATTATTTAAAAGTCAACAACCCGACTGCATAAGAAGCAAACTAAAAAGCTGCAAACAAGAAAAAAACAGTTGGAGTGCTGTGCAGTTGGAGGATACATATTCGTGAGCTGGCTGACTCCATGATTCTCCGACTGCACACCATGATTGTTTTTTGTTTGCAGCTTTTTAGTTCGCTTCTTATGCAGTCGTGTTAGTCTTGATATTTAAATAAAATTATTTACTACTTTTCGTTATAATTTTTTTTTTCGAATTTCTTCTAAACATTTAAGTGATATATATTTTTGTGATCATCTCTCAAATCCCTTCATTTTGATACCTCACTTACAGGTTTGAAAGAGAAAAAGAATTTGGACCCGCACAATATGGCACCCAAAAGCTGCCATGTTTGTTTTTTTTTGCACTTAGCTTATCTAAGAACACTTGGGCGGTCAAGACGTATCTAACGATGTCTTAATTATACGAATCCGTGTAGCGGTTTGAAAGATGTGAGGTAATAAAGAATATAACATACACACGAGATACTCGGCAAAAATATAACCCTTGCCTTGCAATCGGGTAAAAATACATGCATCTATAGCAGGGCTTGATCAGGGCGATTACAGAACTCACGGTGACCACTTCCTTGAGACGAGTCGAAGGATGAGTGACTTGGAAGCAGCCCATCATTGACTGTCAAAGCTTTCTAAGACGGGCCAGACTTTCAGCAACGAATAAGAAGAAGGCTATTGAAAGTCCAAATGTGACAATGCTTGCGAATTTATAGTAATGGTAAAATAATACATAATAGAGTTAGTGACATCAATTGTTAATTACCTACGTGGCTCTAGTGATCAGATACTTCTTTTATACCGTATTCTTTGATAAGTTATGAATCGGTATTTGAACGTTGCAACACCGGGTAGGTTCCGCATGAACGATTTTATGTATACGTTTATTTAGTAAATACTGTGTAGCCGTCTCGAAAATTGCTGAACCGATTTCGGTAAATTGAATTGTCCTTGGGTTTGATTAGTCTTCCGCGTGTTTAGGCGACTTCAAAAAGGAAGAGGTTCTATTTTGGTCTGCATATTTTTTATATTTTCAACGAAATCTTGAACGTTCATTTTGACCGTTTTTGATAATTCTTTTTTGTAAGTGACTCTGCCTGTCTGCCTCTGCATCAGCCCTGCCGGTTATTTGCCTACATATATTGCATTATAAACTTAATTCGGCAGTCGTTTTCTTTGGTTTTCGAAACCGACTTCTAAAATTAAAGTTATATGTTTTGTAATTCGTACCGTTTGCGAGGTTGAAAATCGGTTGTATTCATTCAATGTTTATTTTTGGTGTTTCATCTCAGATGCTGTTTTTTATTTAACTATCTGTTTTGTAAGAAAACTATGCTCTAAACAGTATGGTATTTTAACATCCGTTGATTATAATATTGAGTACATTGTGTGCATACCGACCTCGTTGTTCTTACTTCTATTATAATTTTGCAGTATATTACCAATGTAAAATTTTGTAAAAGTTACTGAACCAAGGAGATAGGCATCTGAAGGTAACGCGAATTCTTTAACGCTACGATTGCAGATGTACTGTGCATATTAATTAAAATAAAACGGTATATGATGCAACTTGTGCTGTTTTTGTTATTACTAAATGTAACTACGGCATTGTGCCGTAAATATTAGTCTGGTTACGTTTTGATTTATTACAGCTTGCCTAATGATTATTATCTACTCTGTTTTTTTATTTAACATCAATTTAATTAATACTGATCATTATAAATGTTGGATATTGAGGGTATATTGCGATAGAAAGGTATATAAAAATTAAAGCAAATGTAATTTTTTTTTCTTTTTGTTCGCGTTTGACTTCTATCTCACCTGATGCATAAGCGATGATATTGTGATCAACGGTGAAACACGTTTGCCATTTCAGTTGTAAAAGAGTCATATTTGTGATTTTATTAGAAATAAAAACTATATAACACTCCGATATTTTATTAAAGTGTATTATTTATCGAAGGATTTACCTGACAGCCAAAAAATCACTTTCACTGTGCGTACAGCTAAGGAGTCGAATTTTCTGCCGGAGTCTGTTTTTTCTGATATCTTTAAGCGAGGGTCTTTAAGTCAAGAGTGAATAGGTTACTTGTGCTTCACCGTCGACCACATCATCTCTTACCTGAGATACCTAGTGCTCTAAAGCGAGGCTATTAAAAAGAAAATTATTGTGTTCAATTTTAAACTCAATTATTTTAATATATTCACTAAACATTTTGAATTCGGTTTGACCACACAAGGGAATGCGGTTATTTATAAGAATAATAATCAACCAAATGTGTTTAGTCGTTCAATTTCTAAATTTTGATGCACTCTTACGGCATGGAACTAAAAAAAAACATACATATATTTTACATAGTTTTGTAATTATGAAACTTATTTAATTCCCAATCGACAGAATTTCATGAGAGGATACAAACTTCACGTGGGTCCATCACTTCGGCTCTGTCGTTCATCGTCCAGATCATCTTGCATAAGATTAACACTGACAAAGAGGAACAGAAAATGGAGGTAGGTACCTACTTTATATTTTTAAATACCTACTGCTTTTTTGTCCTGTAATATAAGTGACTGCTTTTTTCTCTAATATGGCTTTAAATTAGCAGGCAATTATGCCAGTGCGTGGGTGGGAAATATTAAACCCCACGCCACATTTTGTACCCTTACCGAACTGTACGGTTGCGGCTCAAGCGTCCTTTGCTGCTCGCATCGTTACCGTGGGCATTTCCCGTGACCATACCTTTGTAAAAAAAAAACTTTAGAATGTTGAGACAGTGCCTTGTCAGTAAACCGATTATTACGCATCACAATACTAACCCTCTTTCTTTGAACTTGGAGATTCCTTCTTCAACCTTCATGTAAGGTAATAAAGTTTAAACTTGACTGGCAAGTTACTTCAAGATTTTAACAGGAAAAATGTTTCATTCAGGAACCCATTGACAGGTTGTAATCAGAGGACGGCGTAAAGCTACCGTATTTTATGAGCTATTATGGAATTATTGACTTTATTGTTAGTATGTTAAGTTGATATTGGTATGACAAGGTGCCTGCAAGCTGCTGTACTTATTTTGAAAAGTGGCCGTTTCGAAGGTAGGAATCTTTTCTACTCGAGTGATACAGTAAATGAGATGCTCAATATTATGCGAGTTAACAGTTTCTTAAGAAAGTAGGATTTAGAACAAATATTTGAAATTAGATGTATGAACTTGGCGTTCTCTACTTTCTGTCTACCTCATGGAAAAATGCGTGAATTTGTGTATATATATTTGATATTATGCTTTTCTTGGCGGTATTTTTAAGGTATTAAAAACAGATAATTCCTTCAGAAAAGGAGGTGCCAAACTCGGCAAGAACCACTCACATTTCTGTTTTTATTATAGCATAGACTCGAACTGATAAAAACAAATTCATCACTCAACTCACTTTTATTAAATTGGGTCACGGTGTCCCTACAAATTGGTTGATTGTCAACCAATTAACCAAATCCCTGCGATCCGTCAGTTTGTTGTACAAAAATAACCCACAAGTCACTAGGTTAATATGTAGGAACTAAAAAACTCGTATATCTAACACGAGGACGAACATAATGATGAGTGACAACCCTGACTGTTTTAATTGATACAGCAGTCGCAAAAAATCTGTTACAATGACTATGTTATTACGATGACAATTATTAAAGGGCTGTTATGTTTTTATTGTTGAGCGTGGGTTCGACTAAAAGCAGAGATGAATGATCACAATAATATATGTATTGTAGTTTACATAATTATAATGGGTAGGCATTATGCTGATACTAACACAACTTCCATATTCTTGAATGAACCACTGGGCTCACGAAGAATTTTTATTTTTAATTTGACTTTTGCAAATCTCTGTGTAATCCCAACAACTTTTGATACGAGTACATATGTACATAAATTCACGCCTTTTGCCCATGGAGTAGTAATTTATACTGTTCAAGTTGATAGCTAATATTATTTTCATTTTCAATCGAAAAATGATGGCCTGCTATGTGACGTGAGCTCTAAGTAGAGAAATGAGTACCTTTTGAATAAAAACTCCCTCGGTTATATTGAAAAAATGGAGGAGCATCTTGGTATTTAGAAATATCCCCAAGCCGCTATACTACAGCTAGTGCCGATACAGAAAAAACAAACAAAGAAAATCTTGTTAGGAACGTGCTTCCAAATTTAACAAAAACTAGAGAATTTCATCCAAAAAATGTTTTTGATGTATTTGTACTAGTAAGGCAACTTGTTATGAAACAGCTTTAGTAAATAAATAATGCTGGACACGCAGAGTTCCCTAGTTCGCTTCTGACTTTTGTCGTGAGTGACATTACAAACGCAAATGACACGGACCGAGTATATTCAGACTGGGAACAAATATGGCCACCATAGTCTAAAGGGTCACGAAAACGGGAGAATATAAAATTCAAATATTCCTTATTCGTGCCTCTGAGTTGTCTCATAAATCTTTTTCATAAGAATCGTGACCAGAACAAGTCAAAATATATTTCACACTTGATTTTGGATGAAACGAATTTAGTAACTCGGAAAACCAAGTTGTATACGGAAGTTTTCGCGTTTTAGGAGTAGTCGAAAAAAGTTGTAAATTGCAATATTGTGATGTGTATCGCATATTTGTGATGCGTTTACGTCATGTCTATAAAACTGTGCTATGAGGAGGATAAACTCGATTAAATTGACCTTGACTAATTAATGAGATATCTTACTGGAATGGAAAACCCAAAATACTGATAATGGAACTTAGTCCATGTACCATTATTTTTATAATCTGGGGATAAATCTGTTGATTTGCATTTAGAGTAAAGGTGCTTTCCCTTTAGGGATCTGCCTGAGCTTATTCATATCTTCATGTTATGTCAATAATACTCTATGAAATTTTATTAGTTCATGCGTGAGTCATGTACTTTTCTCTATTGTGTCACTCAGTGTCATCCAAAGTTCTATTGACTTAGAGATAATGCTCTACCCATAGAGGCAGACAAATAGCTAGGCTGCTAGGTCTATCATTCCTGACCTACAAAATCATAACCACAAAAATATAATTGCATCCAGTTACGATGCAGCTTAGTATTGAATCGTTTATGAATGGTCTGTCTGTCACAGTCCACTTAACCTAGACCCGGTTGCAGTGTTTTGTGACAACGTCCTACATTCGATCATTATGTGATGATTGTATGTAATAGACGTAATACATTTGTGATACGCTATTGTATACATAATATTATGTCTTCCTATCATCGGGTAGCTCTGTAATGGAATACTGCAATAGATAATGAGTAGTTGTTTTAACTGTTAAACAATAGCATCTAGTTAAAACCCTTTAATGCCGTTTGTTCTTTGTTTCGTTTATGGATTTTGTTTGCTTAAATTGCATTGCAAAGACAAAGTCAAATGTTTTTATTTCGACTAGGCCATTAACGGCACTTTCGAACGTTAAAATTAAAATTAACAAGTAATAAAAATTAATTCTACCGTGCATTCGGAAAAGTAGATTGTTATGGAGAAGAACGCATAAGAAACTCCATAATTACTCTTAAAAAAATAAGCTTTTACAATGTTAAAGTACATACATTGCATTGCATTTTTGTGGACTTGTTTGTTTACCCTGGTTTTCTACCACCATTTTATATTATCAATGTATTCTTTGTTTATTCTAGAGGATTTGAGCTTTGGGCAACATCATCATTGTCTTGCTCCTACAAAAAATCTTTTACTCCGCCTGTGTGGATTCTCGTCCCAATATAGTTAGCATGACGCCCACAGAACTTCGAGTGTTATTTTCCCACGTTTGCCTATTTATGCATAGGAATCCGAGAATGTGTTTCCTGTCTCCTTCTTTAATACAAAGTGTAAGAGGGATAGCAAACTTTGTGTATATTTGGGACGTGGCCCGCTTTTGTATGCGTGGTCACTCCCCTAGGACTCACTGCGCATTTTATGACCTGGCGATATCAGTATGATGTGGTCAACATTTTAATATACCTGTTATGTCAAAACATTGTTCATTCATTCATAAACGATTCATATTGCATGGGTATAAGATATTTCTTGTAGTGTACGGAATAATGAAACTTTTGTACCTTTCTTATTTTCTTCTGTCTTCATGAATATTAGAAATAAATTCTATATATAGTTTTGCAAATAGTTTCGTCGATTTGTTGGGCTAGAAGACTTTTTGGAAACTCTCGCTTACTAAGACGGCATGGTTGAGTCCAAATTATGGTCTTCTGATCAGTTTTTACTGTCCACAAATATATACTACAATAACTCAAACGCTATCTTATAAAAAATGAGTTAAACCGATAATAATTGATCCCCTATTCAGGCAGAACAAAATCAATGACAGTGCAACTACACATTAGATTACAAAGATCTTAAAAACACGACGGGACTACATGAATAAGAATATGACACACTTTGTGCTCATGAATAATACCATCGGATACGAAGAACCATTGAAATGCATCAGGGCAATGCCGTTTATCGGCTGCTTATCATATACCGATCCCTACTTACTTGGCAACATTGACCGTGTGAAATTGAACAGGTGCAACTCGATTTTACTCCTGGTAACATTATCCGTAAACTCTTCGCATTCGGTATTCAAATAGTTCCCATCATCAAGAGCATTCAAGGCAAATTAGAATGAGTTTACCAGGTTCATTTGTTTCACAGTATAATTTTTATAATGAAAGGGCGCTTTAGCAAAATGCTGGAATTAAATCGATTTTGTATTGCGAAGGAGGCAACCCGCGTACCTTATGCATATTATGCATGCCAGCTGGATATCGTATAGAAAGTCGTAAAATTCGTTGTTTCCTATATTTTACGAGTATGAACAAACAAAAAACCAAACAAAAAAAAACCTAAATAAAATAAGATAAATCTAAGTCCTTATCAACAAAAGCATTTACCTAGTAATATTTACGACATAATCTTTTTAGTTTTCAAAAAAACGGCCATCAATTCCTCAAATATTTTGAGTCTTCTCAGGGAACTAGTGTAAATAGATATTTCTAGATATATCCTAATACGCAAAAACAAATAGTTTTCAGACTCAAGAAACAAATAAGTAAACGAGATAAGAATTTAGGCAAATATGACAGTGACATCATTGGCAAAACGCAACAAAAACATGTATCTGCTGCCCCACTGTAGTGAGCGGATCGTAGTTGAGAAATCTAGCGAGCGTTTTTATCATTAAAATCGTTGTACCTATATCCTGCGCAGTAATGGGACATCATCTTTTTACCCGACTGCCTAAGGAGGGTAACGTTTTTATCAGTCTATGTATGTATGTTTGTTCCTAGGTGGCGTTCTAGAGACCAAACGCGTCGGCCGATTTTGATGATTCATACGTCAATCGATTCTTCTTAACCCTGCGAGTGTCACTGCCTGCATTAAAATTGGATAATAGAAAAATGGCGGATTTTGGGCGCCATATTGTGGGGGACCAATTTTCTTTTTTCTTCCAGACCTTTCGTGTGTGGTATCAAAATAAAGGATTTTAAGAGGTGATTTCAAAAATATACAACACTTATATGTCTAAATGTAACTAATTCTAAAATCAAAAAATAACTAAAATTTTGTAAGGAAAAAACATATATTAAATATCTAAAAGCCCGACTGCTTAAAAAGCGAACTAAAAAGTCGTAAACAAGAAGAAAATCATGACGTGCAGTCGAAGGATGCATCTGGTTACGGTCAGCCAGATCGCGAATATGTATCCTCTCTGAGGAAACTGGCACGTCCTAGAACCTAATATTCGAAAACATGTGACATCCACGAATCCGCACTGGGCCCGCGTGGTGGGTTACGGCCCATTCCTACTCTCACAGAGAAGAGGGCTGTGTCTCAACAGTGGGAACATTAAAGGCTGATAATGGTGATGATGAAGTCTGAAATCGCCAACCCACCTTGAGCAAGCGTGGGGATTAATTCTTCTGACTTCTCTGCATGAGGTGAGGCCTTTGCCCTGCAGTGGGGCAGTAACAGTCTTGTATTCTATTATTATATGATGCATAAATAAACAAGTTTTTAGTAATTAAGAAAGTTTTCATCAGGACAAATTAAGGGCTTACATCCGCTTTAGTGCCGTAAAACGGTAACTTTCTAAAGCATACCTACTCCTTAATAACGGTTAGGTTAAAAGGTTTGAAAAAAAAATATATTTATTATTGTTTAATTTTTTAAACATGGTTATTTCGTATAACAAATAGTTTTGCTTTAAAAAAATAATTAGCAACATGATATTTTTCGCAGCTTTTGTATACTCGTCCAAAACGCCTTGGATGTTTCAAAATATTTTTACACAAAAAGATTGATAGTTGGAATTTCTTCATTACTGAAATAGCATATGTAAATCAAATAATATTTTGCAAAACAAAACTGTTCAAAAGGAGGTTCAATATTGATATTTGGCTCCGAGCGGGCGCACGGCCAGTACTGCGTTAACATTGGTTCGTATATATGGCCTTAAGTAATTTTTAAATAACACAGCGCTAAGAATCTACTAAGTATCCACTCTTCTATCCTTCTTTTCTGTACGATAATAATGTATTTTATAATTAGTTATTTGCTTGTCTTAAGAACCGGTGCCTAAGAAGATTTATTGTTATTGCATAAATATCTCATTGTCGGCACACTGTTTTAGTTTTAGTCGTTATAATTAACAGTTACTTTTTCAATTTGCATAAAATCTAGAACAAATTTCAGATAGACTGAACTGGATTATTTTAGACTACATTAAGTTGATTAATTACTTGAGACACGGTGCATCACTAAATAGGTGGTTGTGTGCTTATTATAATAACACGATTATTTTTAAGCCAGGATGGCTTAGCCACAAGCACCAACAAAACAAGAATCTTATTGAAACATTATTAGAATAATATTGGGTTTAGAGATCTAAATAAACAGTGGATGATAGTGTTAAAGATAAAAATAAATAAAGGGTATGACTATTGAGATGACTACAGGACGAGATGAATATAGAAGATTGGAAGAAAAAGAAACCAAACAAATTGGTATAAAGGCATTATAATGGCCACGTTACATTATATTGATTAAAAATAAAGTAATAATCGAATTCTGACAAGTTATATTCAGACTAGAACAAAAAAAGATCTATGTTTTTATACGAGTTTAACGTTCATTACGTTATATTTGATCTTCTGATCAATTGAGTTATAAGTTGACATCACGATTGACGAAACCACGGCTAACATAATGTCAGCTGATTATTCTATTTCCATCGCTGAAATCATCAACAAATTAACAACTGAACGACACCGAATATGAATTAACCAACATTGTCGTTTCTTGTTTGTATAACATTTAACATCTTCTTATTAGTACTGCTCTTGAATTATTTATACACATTTTTAATCACAATAATCAAATCACCAGAGTACTTTACTATAAAAGCAACACAAAAGCAATGTTTAGTGTTGCACGCCTGTATGGTCCGGTGACGGCAAAACTGTTGGTAAATAAAAATCATACAATTTTACACTTTTCATAGTGATTGAATTAAGTCCAAAATTGCGTGAGCATATAATCATTAATCTCCAACAAGATTATCATTTTTATCCCAAATATTTGCGGCCTACAATCAAGTTACTCGCTTTATTACCAACTAGCTGTCCCACGCGGCTTTACTCCCGTCAACTGGCTACCTACCTAGTAGGGTAAATGGTACCCCACCTACTTACCCTATCTACATTACATATATGATTTTTGCGTAACTTTAACCGCTTACGAAGCGCACGCAATCGAAGCTCTCAAAAAGGAATAATTTTGCAAGTTTTTATTTATGCTCCGCTCCTATTGGTCGTAGCGAGATGTTATATAGCCTATAACCTTCCTCAATAAATGGACTATCCAGCACAAAAAGATTTTTTCAATTCCAACCAGTAGTGCCTGAAATTAGTGCGTTCCAACAAATAAACTCTTTAGCTTCATAATATTAAGTGTAGTATAGATAAGTCGATTTTTAATAGCAGTTATTTCGTTAGACCATTACTTAGCAGAAACCAGGGGGATGACCATAAGCTCTTAGAGTAAGATTATTTTGAGATCGCGTAAGTGACAGATGTATACAAGTCATATACATCTGTCACTTACACACACTCAAAATAACCTTACTCTAAGAGCTTATGGTCACCCCCCTGTCCAGTCTTCTTTGTTGATTAATCGCTTTGATGTTTGCCATGTCAAAGTTATAATCTTCATCGTTGATTACAATATTTATAAAACTCAATCGTCAAATTGAGAAGACGTGTAAGCAGTTGATTTAGTTTCAAAGTCACCATTTCATTTCCATTGGTTGTAGTTTTAGTGATGACGTCAGTAGTTAACCATCTTTTGTTTTTGATGCCGACTTCGACTATTAGGTATCGAAATATCTTGTCGTTATCAGTGTTTCGTATCTTGAGAGCAAATAAACGATTGAAGATACTCAAAGTATTTGAAAGTAGACATAAATCTTTACGACTTTTCGTTTGCATATCTAGAATTAAGTGTTTTGAAATAAGTGTTAGAGAAAGCATATTAGAATATTCAATAATAATTATTTAGTTGCAATGCATATAAATAACAGATGCATTACCCATGGGTTGAAATCTAATCCGTGGAAGATAAAGAACAAACACGCACTTAAAAAAAGAAAAAAATTATCGTTAGAAGCTGTAAGGCTTGCATCAAAAAAATGCGAGAACCTAACAGGCTAACAATGTTCACCCGATTACACTACCGCAGCGCGTCAGGAATCGATATTATTCGATATAAAATTTTAAGTCGCAATACCGAGGGGTCAACGCCTTTCCGTCCGACTGTCTTGACCGTTCACATCTGAAACTCTATTATATTATACCTACGTAATAAAATCACAAGCTTGGAATCTAAGCAAAAGTTAAACTTCGAATGTATCAGCTTAATATAGCTCGACGCTCAATATTAAAAATCGATTAAGAATTATTTCGACGCTAGTTTGACTGTCGTTGGAGGCGAGCTGGCCATTGTCCAGTATCGTACTTTCATGGTTATAAAATATCTCGGTATTGCACTTCCAAATATGGGTACAGGCTTTTCGTGAAGTTTATCTCTATAGATTGCTATATTCCTTCCATTTTTACGAACAAGAAAAAATAATGGTCCAAAAACGGAGCACTGGGAGACTCCCCCCAGTGCTCCATTCTTGGCCCATTCTTTTTGTAGATACAATGCGATTACACTGTATCTACTAAACCGTAAAAGATCCGTGGGTGTCTCTAAATCATTGATGTAACTATAAGAAGTTTCATAGAGGCGTTCCTGTTTCCATAGTAGTTGTCAGATTAATGTTTAATTAATTACGCAAACTAGTAACATTGTTACTTTTTCAATTCACGCAAAGCATTGCGGTTTTTTTCACAGACGTTATGTATATGACCTGAAAGTTAATAAAACCTAAAACCTTATTAAACCAAACTGTACTGAACTGAACTTCGGTATGAACTAATAATTATGCTCATTAAAAATATTTTCGGTTGTATTAAAATTAGTCTCAAATATTTTTCTTAAGGTTGGCAGCACTGCGATTTGGGTTCATAATTAATAGGATCCAACGTGTTACTCTATTCAAACGATGTATTTTATTATTTTTATTAGATCAGCAACCAAATTTTCTAACTGAATTCGCCAAGGCAAAGCGATTTGATGCCATCAATCGACCAATCACATGCGCGATTAAAGACTCGATGTGGATTTCCGTCTATGTGATTGGTCGATTGATGGCTATCAAACCCTTTGCCTTGTCGAATTCAATTAGGCTACTATCTATTACTAAAAATAATTGCTAAAGTAGTAGCTAAAATATTATTAATGAACTTTGCAACGTTTACAGAATTACCCAATAGATCAGCAATCATTTTAACATTCAAGATGTAAAATATTTTCAATAATTTTATTACAAGTGCATATTGAATTAATTTTGAAATCGTAAACTTTGGCATTTTCTGCTGCACCAGTGCACTATGTAACTAATGAGTTCGAGATTAATTTGTTGACATGCAAATCTTTAGAAATAAGTTTTTAGTCTAAAAGTCGCGAGTACTATTGAGCGAGATTTGATTATATTGTCTTCAATCACAAGGCCGTAGACACTAAATCGGTTACTTCATATTTCAGTTGCACTATGTATAATAACAATTATAAGCTGAACAACCATCCATAGCCAGGTAACCAGATAAAAATCTGAATATGTACTTAGATTATAAGTCATAAATCACAATGGTTTGATAATTAAAACTTAAATCATTCAACACGAAAGCGATATATATGTTCATTACAACAGTAGAAGTCGTGGGTAAAAGTTTGTTATAAAATAAGATAATGTACAGTGTTATAGCCTTTAGCCTCATAAATCTAACAATCGTTCACTTTCTTTTAGACGAGAATAAATTGGTATTGATAGAAACGTTACATTCATATTTACCAGTGGTCGAATAATGTTAATATATAGTATTTTTATTATGTCAATGTACTTACAAAAAGCCAATTTTATCTATAACTAGCTTTTACCCGCGGCTTCGCTCGCAGTGAAACCATTAAAAAAAATATTTTTAATAAAAAGTATCCTATGTTACTTCTAATACCTCCAAGAATATATGTACAAAGTTTCATGATGATCGGTTCAGAAGTTTTTGCGTGAAAGCGTAACAAACAAACTTACATTCACATTTATAATATTAAGTACTAGCTTTTAGCCGCGGCTTCGCTCGCAATGAAGAATTTTTTTTTTTTTAATTAAATCTGTCCTATGTTACTTCTAATACCTCCAAGAATATATGTACAAAGTTTCATGATGATCGGTTCTGTAGATTTTGCGTGAAAGCGTAACAAACAAACTTACATTCACATTTATAATATAGGATAGTATATATATATTCATCGTCTTTTTTGTCCGAGCGTTTGTACCAACAATGTATATTTGAACCAAAACAACTTTTAGAGTGAACTCTATAATTAACCAAAGTTAGTTTCGGCCTTGTTCCTAAAAACTGCGTTACAACTGCTACTTATTAATTACTCGACTATTAAACGATTCGACTAATACTAAGTAATAGTACGCCACTAGAAATACTGGTTGTAGCAATATTTAAAACGCAGTTTAAATTAAAATAAGAATTAAACTGGCTCGCTTCTATCTATCAGATCATTCGTCCTTTGTACTTTCCACGGCGGCGAGTGAAACCATCTTAACCAGGGCTTTCTAATCTTTTGTTAATTCATTAGGAAAGCTCGTGTCATATTTTAATTGCTAAGCGGATTGTTCCAATCGTCTTGTATGGGGATATCATACTAACATCGTGAGGAGGAAAGTTGTTACTTAGTTTGTTGATCAACATTGGCAATTCGGTGTTCTTTCGGTTATAGTTGAAAAGTCACATAGTATTGAATAAAATTAACAAATTAATAGCCCAGTCGATAGCGGTTGCTTATAAAACGTCGTAAATATCGGTGTAATGTCCTCTGAACATTGTTCCTAGTAACCGGTTGATGCGAAACCTGTCCGTTTTGGGCCCGGTCAGGTTCCGGTACAGCGAAAAAAGTAAACCTCCATTAATTTTCAACAAAAGATGCACTGCGATGTCATTGGTGAAAAGTTATGGTCTCGAGTGTTAGGAACTGTCCTTTTTATTTTCAAATATAGAACTTGATGGTGCTTTAGCTGTTCATAATAATTCAACACATTTAAGTAGTATTCTAGTTGCCCGCGCCCGTAATCTTGTCCATTCTATTTTTGGGCTTGTACATTGAAACTGGTACTTTGGGATTGTAAATCCAAAGGAAAAAAAACTAGATATCTAGAATATTCAGAGCTCAAACTGGTTCACTATAAAGCCTCCCACATGGACTTGGCAGGCTTAAAAAAATGTAGAAAAAAAAACAAGTTTGTTTTTCATCTTAAGCTTTGCTTTAAATATTAGGGCGGTCTGTTTTTCTCAGACCCATGAAATACCCAGAAACATCTTATATTTTTTTACCAGCAAGTAACACCTGCTTTTTTAAAGAAAAAAGTTTTATTGTCTAATGGAATTTCCCCTCACTTCCAAATATAAAATATGTTATCCTTTGTTCGAAGGTGTAAAAGCAATAAACCTCTTATCGGGTTCCAAGGACCGGAATTGACCGGACGTTTTAAAAAACTGAATAGAGTGAACAATATTCTTCCTATGTACAGACAAAAGGGTGTCTGTTTAGTTGTTTACCTGGGTATATTGGTAATAGCTTTTTCGGGTTTCACAAAATATTGGAGTGTCTTAAAAGGGATTTCGAAATAGTTGCACTAAGGACTTAATTGTTTCTCTAGCTAGACTTAATTCCAAAATTCGATATGTGTCAAGGTTCACACCAGAGGTTATACATGTGTCATTCGATGTCAGCGATGGCGACGATGATCGAAAAAAACGTACAAGAAAGTAAACGTAAGGGATTGATCACGTCACACGTGGCAATACGATAGCGTTTGACATTCCCATACATTTTTGTCATTTTGCCAATCGCTATCGCCAGGTTTTCGATGGTAGAATGTCACTTGTCTAGGGCCTCTAGACGGTCATCTTCAGCGTCAGCAGATGTCGTCTATATTGTTTTTACCAGAGACTCTGGACAAGTGACTATCATCGAAGCATCCTGATAGCGATTGGAAAAACGCCACAAATGTATGGGATTGCCAAGTTCTATCGAAATGAAAGTGATCAATCACTTGAATTTTGGTATTTTGACCATCGTCAACGTTAGTGGTAAGACACTTCGTCTTGAGCACACGGCTTTCGATACTCCTGATAAAATTTCCAGAGTAAGACAGAGTTTTATACAAGACTAGCTGCCGCCCGCGGCTTCACCCGTGTTTTGTTAATACTTCTCCCAATATATTTATGAATTATAGCCTATGTGTTATTCTGATGTATAAGATATATTTCTATAAAGTTTTATCAAAATTCGTGCAGTCGTTTTTGGGTGAACGAGTAACAAACATACATCCATCCATCTATTCTCACAAACTTTCAAGTTTATAATCACGTTTGTAATAGTAAGATAAGATAAGATTAAGGATTGTAGACTGCCGAGCCCTGGCGGATAAAATGGGAGCAAAAATAATTCCCCTTTATGTAGATCGTGGTTACGAATCCATACCGTGATCTAATTTTTTCCGTGCTGCCATCTAGGAAACGAGGGCTAAAACTTTCGATTTCCATAGATAATTTAGATATAGATTTTAATGAGTGGTGGGAATGTAGATTTGAAAGGGTTGTACCTTGCGCTTAGACACAATCATATAAACTATTTTAAGCTGCTAACTATTTTATAAACTATTTTACACACGAAAACATACTACGCTAGCCGATTTACCGAGATTAGCCCAACTTTAAGCGAAGTAATCATTCAAAAAATAAGTATAATTAAATAAATACGTTTTTTAGGTAACCATCTTCTGGCCGCGGCTTCACCCGAGATATAAGATAAGATTGCATTGGGTTGAGGGAATATTATAGCGGAATGAAAATATTCCTATGTACTAATGCAGGTTCTGTCCTATCCACAATCCAAGTTTTATCCAAATCCGTAGCCGTTAAAGCATGAAAGCGTGAGGCTAGTCTAGACAGACGGACTGCATTTCAACTGCACCCCGACTACAAATTAGCAGTTTGAATGCAGTTAGTACGACTGCAATAAAACTGCAAAACAACCGTGCAGTCCGATTGCAGTCGGTGTGCAGTTGGAACTGAGCCTTATAAAAGAAGCTCACATTCATATATATAATATCAGTTGTAATTTTGTAAATGAGAGACGAGAGTTTGGGGGAGGTCTATGTTCAGCAGTGGACGTCTTTCGGCTTAATGATGATGATGAAATAGACATGGTTGTTAAATACTTTAAATGAAACAAAACGATGAGTATTTTCGAAGGACGAATGAAAGATAGTTTTCCTTGTTTGAAAATCGAATTTACATGCCGGAGTTTATTTTGACTTTAGAGATTTTTTTCAAAATGGTCAAAATAATTCTGTTAATAATAAATATTATAGTTAGTAGTGTTATTTTTATACACTGGCAGCTCAAAGTCTATCTCCTTTCGTACAAACCATACAAAGGATGCCTGGAAGAGATCAACATGTGCTATAAGACAATCTATTATAATCTTTTTTGTTATGTTGTTTGTTCTGTGTTTTAATATATTGCGTGTATAAACCAAACCAATTTAATAAAACTACACAATAAATATTAAAAAGTAAAAGTGCGAATTTTGTGAGTTTGTGATTGTTAGGGGATTCTTCAGAAGTATTGCATCTATTTTATTTGAATTTCTTCCTAAAGTTTAGATGATATGGTAGTCAGGGTTAAAGACTTTGTAGTAAAACGAGCAAAGCTCAATCTACGTTCTGTCTTCAATGTTTTCCGTGATATATTCCTACTTTTTTCCTTTTAAATAACTCCAGCTTCGTTAAAAGCTTTGGCAGAGTTTCTCTACTTTACTACGTACGTTGATCAATACAATATTATATCAACAAAATAGCAATAACTAAAATACAGAAGGTGTAATCAATACTAGTATCAATACAACAAGATGACAATCAAACTATTACTCGTTCAAAAAAGTTTTATGTTAAAAAAACGTCAAAGAATAAAACCAAATAGTATAGTAATACAACTTAAAATAACATACATAAACAATAGCAAAATATTTTACCACGATGTACAGTACGAAAGCTCGTGCATAAAAAGGAAAAAAAGTTTCAAAAACCGGCTCCACATTGAAAAGTTTGCGCGTAATTTTTACGAGAAAATATATTAGGTCTAGACACTACCTTAGGAGATCAGAAAACAGTGTCTGTATCACAATATTCACAGCATTGTTTTATTTCCAAGTTTTAGGGTGCGAAGGCACTGTCCGTACACCCGAGTAGATACCGGTACCGAGTCATAAGTATTACTGAAGAGCTTGTGAGACAACTTGCCACAGCAGCTCAGGTACAATTTTCACGTCATTATTAACCGGTAAGGCTGAACAGGTCGGTATTGTAGTAGTGCTGTGCGGACGTAGCCACCTACTAGACATGGTAAGGTTGTATCGAAAAGAACATTGTTTCACATCGTCCGGCGTGGAAGAAAGAGATGAAAAGTGAATGACTGAGCCTTCGCATAGAGTAGGTAACTTTGTTTACGCGTAGAGGAGCCACTAATCAAAACAATAACTATAAATATTTGTAATTTAAGTTGGATATTCTTTTTTTTTTAGTACAATGTGACATTGGTTTATATAGGGAAATTATATTTTATGTTGTTATAAAAGAACAAAAAAAAAATTAGAAATAATTCTAGATTTTTTTACTAATTTCTAGAAAAAGCTTTGGCTAAGGCTTTAAATTCGACTTGAAAACCAAGAAATCTAATCGAAGGTACCTCAAGAGGTGGGTCTTGCCTGACTCTTTTTGACAGCGCCTTGCTCTATAGTCTTGACCTTTTTGTAAAGAAAGGTTATTATACCTACTTGCTAATGTCAGGTTATGAATGTGTTATTTAGGATTTGGATTACTTTAGGAGATCTCTTAGAATTGTTTGGTTTGGCAATTTACCTGCGCCGTAAAATTTTATTTTCAAACAGTCAAACAGTACATAGCAAGTTTCTTTTTTATTCTTTTATCAACAATTACATTGAGTTGGGCATATGAGGGGCAGTACCGTATGGTGTATGTAATTATTATTATGTTACATTGTTATAAGTACGAAATAATATTTACTATCGTCATATGACGCATTGCCCTGGTGATGTAATGCATTATTTATTATTTTTACTAATAACTTTGTTTAAATCGATTATTAAAATAGTATTCTTTCATTCTCATCCCCGTCTACAAATTCCAACTCTTTGACACTGACGTCACCATTGTAAAATGTCAGCAACGCGCACCATATTGCCGTCTCTCTCTGGCGCCGAGATCCCATACGGGACCGTTTCAAGGATACAGTGCACTCCTCAGTTCACTGCTCCCGCTCTTGCCTCAAAGCCTTACTCTGCGCATGAGTGTCCGACCATTTTTTTTTACTTCCCGAACTCGTATAAATATTTAACTTAGCACTTTTTTTACTAATGTATTTTTGACTTATATTAATGTTGATTAGAAAAATTTAATTTGAAATCATTTAAGATACAAGAAAAAAAAGTTAATGCATATATTTGTCATTATAATGTTATGTTATGTTTGCTTAATCATCTCAATAAATTACATCAACCAAAAAATCGTAATACTTTATTGAAACTAGGATAGGTAAATATTAATTACGGTAAGATCTTAAGCTCGAGAAGCAAGTCAGTATCCATTAGACCGGTAACCGACTTTGCTCGGCTCACACTTCTTTTTTTATTAACTTGGGCAAGTTTTTGTACAGCCAGCTGACGTTATTAGTGGCGACCGCAATTTATTTTAATGGCCTGTGTAAATATTTGCCCCTATTCATTTAAAAATAAGAGTGCCCTCTATGAATGAAAGTTAGAGCTTACTTTAAAAAAGTATGTTTAAAAATGTTTTCCTTTTTACTGTTTTTAATGTTCCTTTTATTGTATGCGTAAATAAACAAACGTAACATTTATTTTCATAACTAAAAAAAAAGTGAGGCGCTGAAAATCTAGTCTTTTTACAGTGTAGGAATAACAAGGTGATTAAAAACCGCTGGATAGCCTCTGATGTAGGTAATCAAACAATTTGTTGTCGTTTATAACCAGCAAATTGCGTGTTTTTAGGTTTCGCACTCTGAGAGACCCAACATAATAGCAGCTTGAAAGAGACGAGACTTTAGTCGTATTTTGAAAGTATTTTATAACTTCGCAAGCATAAAAAGTCAAGAGCTTCGAAGGCAGTGTTTTCTTATTCATCATAATTTTCATCAATTTTACTGGTCACTATTTTTTGCTAGAATTTATCAGTGGCGTCACCTGTGTGGATCGGTGCACACGAACCTATTTACTACCGGACTAAAACGTATCCTACATATTTCCTATTACAGGTCAAACCGAGCGTGATTGATTAACAAACAACAAGATTTAAAAAACAAAAGAAACAAAAAAAAAGTAAAGTAAATCAAAAACTGACACTAGTCTTCCCAAGGGGTACTTGTTACTCAGTCGCTGGATTGGGTAAAGGTTAGATCGATTGATTGAACAGGTCTTAACAGGAAAATAGCCATTTGAATATTTTCAAAAATTTAAGGGCTCTTATACCTACATAAAACCACAATGACGCAAACGACGCAGTTATTACTAGCATTTGTATTGAAACTGGATAAGCGCTGGTAACTTGAGATTTTGAGCCCTTACGTTTACGGTACCTAAATTATTTGTGTTCCGTATAAAATATTTCGAGTGAACTTTGAAACATGTAAGCTTTTTTTTTTTTTAAATTACCACCATACTTGTTAATTATGGTTCTTATAACTTTGCAACCACTGATTCAATTTACTTTATCCGATTAGACCAGGTCGGGTTTCACTGCATATTTCACATGTTCATTTTGTTGCACATTTTATGCGCCTGCTATTATTCCAATTGAGTTTTATTAAAATAATATCCATGGTACATTGGAACATCTAATACCACAAGCATTTAACATTGCTAAAACCCGCTGACTGTCCAATTAAGTTTACCAAGGCAAGATCATTTTTTATATATACAGGGTCAGATTTGTTAGTCAGGGTTCTATTAACATCCTAGCTTTTTTGGACCGTCTTATGCTTGCCTAAGATGTACCTATAACTACTCTGTATGATTGTGCCCACCAATAGTACTTAGAGCTACTCAACCGGCTTTCGGAGATTTAAGAAGTGCGTGCATGGCATATTAATTATGAAGATAAAGGACAATTTGTGTAAGTATAGAAGAAGAAATGAAAAGACAGAAAACCGTAGCCATAAATATATATAATAAATATTGTATTGACTTATAAAATAATTATATAGGCTTCACAGTACTGTCAACCTGTAGAAATCGTACCGATACGAAAGAAAAAGTAATATGGTAATAAAGCATCCTGAATAAGGATTTGCCAATCCATGATTCATGGAGGCTATGGCTAGAAAACTCGTGTCTGGTGCGTCCCGCTAGGTATGTCATTAGTTATAATATAAGGCAGCTATTAACGGAAGAACAATAGCCTTAAGAGTTTACGAGCAAACGATCCGGATTGAGTCATCTGTGTCTAGGTTGAATTCTTGAAATTGCGAGATTTAAACCTTTGACCGATAAACTTATTTGCTGAAACATTGTTTTTGTCTGCACCTAGCTTGGATTTTAAAAACAATATTTCTAATGTTTAAGTCGTAATCATAAAAAAATATTTTAAATTCACTAAGTGTGAGCCTTTTATCTTCACGGTCCACAGCCCTCCAAAAGGAATCTACTTAAATGTCGGTGTTTTTTGACAAATAAACTTGACGAAATGAACTACACTTACTTGATCCTCGTCCCGGTAATCGATGATATTGCTTCTGAAAAAGAAAAAATATTTTGTTAGGTCTTTTTTCAGTATTTTTCAATGTCAAGGCGGGTTTGCACATGTCGGAATACATAATTTAGTAATTATATTGTATTATTTATTCCATTTAAAGCTTTTTTAGTAGATAGTGTCATAAAGGACCAACGAGCGGACGGATGAGAACTGACCTTTTATGTGTCTAACAATCAATGAACTTGTAGGCCGATTATTGTACCTACTCTTTTTTTTTTTTTTTTTATTGTAAATAGGCTTGCGCTTGACCACTATCTCACCTGATGGTAAGCGATGATGTGGTCGACGGTGAAGCACGCTTGCCTAGAAGTAACCTATTCACTCTTGACTTAAAGACCCCTAGATTGTAGCTATCGGGAAACACACTCAAAAACAAAATCTTTTTTAAGCGATGAAACACTTGACAAATAAGAGTTATTTTGACATATTGTGACTGAGCTTAGGATCAGACTTTACACATTCGAGTCACCTCCGAATAAGTGCAGCGAATTCAACAACCTGAGGCAGTAACCTTACAATGAAAACTGCCAAGTAACCTTTATGATAATGTAAAAAAAAAAGTATTTGTTTGTTTCAGATTGTACTGGACTACATTGTGACTGTAGACTGATTTTACATGTATAGGGTCTTCAAGTACAATATTCTTGCTGTACTTTATACCGAAGCCGGAAAAAAATCATTTAGGTAATAATTTGCTCGTGCCTTGTAAAGTTGAAACATATAGATCCTATTTCTTATTACTTAACCAACAATTTTACATCTTAAACTAAATGGGAGCTATTTTATTAAAACAAGTAACTGTTTATAAAGATTTTTTCCAAAAACAGACGAAATAGTGCCCTTAAAAGTACACAAGCCCTCCATTATATTAAAAATGTTATCCTTAAAATATTTGGCAAATTAATATTAGATTTTGCTAACGAGTTTGCCTGTCGAAAATTATCCCATAGAAACATATTACCGGGATAATAATTATCCTAGATTCTCATTCTATCTATATATCATATTACTGGTACTATAATTATCTCTTTTACCGACACACAAATAATAAATTAATGTATTTATTTTTCTATGCTTATTAATACCTATGTATTTAAAAAGATACGCATGTAAAACGCTAACTTTTTTATCGTTACCGAGGCCACGGCATAAACATATTGTTTTTTTTTTGTAATCTATTGGCTCGCGTTTGACCACTCTTTCATCAAAGTACAGAAATATCATCATTTAAATGTAATAAAATACCTTACCTGGAACGAATCTTCTTAATAACAGGCCGCTGCGCCGTACTGTCATGGATTCTGACTTGCGTTGGATCTATTTCTTCACACGCATCGTCGTCAAATGGAAGCTGTCCGGTCCTCCTAGCCAGTATTGAGTCCATAAATGGACTGTATATTTGACCAGATGTACCGAGAATATCGTCTATATCAGTATAACGAGATATGTACTTGTTCACGCCTTTCTGATAAGAATTTGTTGAAGGTCGCCTAAATTGACGGTTATTTTCGTAAGGTGATGAACGGCCTCTATAGTCTTCATGTTCTTTTGGCGTTTCCAAGCCCTCAGGACTTCTCCTAGCCCCTAAAGGCTCATCGTCAGGTAAATGTAAAGGGAACGGCGGGATGTGGGCTGCAGGAACATAAACTTGGACTTCTGAATCTGAGGAGTCACTTTCTTCTGGCGGTGGAGGCGTAGGCAACTTTTCAATACCTTCTGGAATGTTCTTGTCGCTTGCCAGCCACCAAGGTCGTTCACCAGACTCTATGTGCCGTATTCTCCTCAATGGGAAACTGCGTTCTGAACCTGATTTGCTAAGCATTAAGCTTTGTTCCGGTTTATTGCTATTTGTTGAGTTTTCATTACTCGTGACCCACCAATCTTTTTGCTCTCCAGATTCAATATGACGCACTTTGAAAAAGTTGAATTTTTCACTTTTTTCACTGTCACTGGACAACTTTCTAGGTGGGCTAAGTCGTTCTATACCTTCTGGAATATTTGCGCAACTGTCTAGCCACCACGGTTTTTCGTCATCAGCGAATTTACATTTCTTAATAAGTTTATTTGAATCATAGTTGTCTGACGAGTTGCCACGTGTCGTTTGACTTTCATGTTTACTTTCGCTACTAGATTCAAGCCACCACGCCTTTTCTCCTGGTTCAACATGTTTTATCTTACAAGGAATATTCTTTTCTGACGGAGACTTTTGATTTTCACTATTTTGTAAACTACTTTTTTTCTCTGATTCAGAATCTAACCACCATGCTCTTTCTCCAGATTCTATGGGCCTTATTGCTTTGAGCTTTACTAGATTGTCTTCATTAGATGCTATTATATTTGTGGTATCAATTTTTCCTTTACTTGATCTATCACATTCTGTGGTAATATTTGAAACATCTTTTCCTGTTGATTCTGAAGTGGAATTTTCTAACCAACGACTATTATCGCTACTTTCTTGGTGCCTTATTTTGAATAGATTAGTAACAGGTGCCAGCGCTCGTATCAAGAATGATTTAGCCTCTTCAGTACCAGTTTCATTCTTTTGTGGAGATACAGGTGAGGGTTGTTTGCCGGACCGGTCAGTTGGAATTGATAATTCTTCAGCAGAAGTTCTAGAAACCTCATTTGTTTTAGACTTAGAACCAGTTTCATCTTCGCTGATAGAAGACTGTGTCGATAAAGTAATACTCGATTCTGGGCTGGCACTCTCTCGTGACTTGGAATGTTTCAATTTTGAAAGTCCATTTTGCAAATTACTATTTGACGATGTTTTTTGTAAACTATTTGTTGCAGATCCCTTTTCACTTACATCACTTCCTTGATCTGAATCAGTAGAGCTTACTGATTTACTTCTCCTTTTGATAACCTTTTTTTTGGAACCTGTATCTGAAGATGAGTCCGTACTTGTTTTCTTCACCTTTATTTTTTTTATTTTTGTAGTCCCCTCTGTTTTCGGTGCTTGTGGTGGTAACTGACTATTTGTTATTGTGATTTCAGGCGAAACTAGTTCAGTAGATGCTACTGGACTTTTAGCTCTTTTTAATTTAAGATTGACATTTATTATGATTTCTGATGTATCATCGCCTTTAATTTGTTCTGAAGCCATGACTTCTTGCTCTGGTTTAGCAACATTGTTGGATGAGTTGGTATCTACATTATTATTTTCAGAAAAGGAGTTACAACTAGATGTTTCTCGTCTATCCGGTTCTGTACTCTGACTTCTACCTGACCTTTCAATGGGGGAATAGGAATTACTACCTGAACTTTCTCTTAAATTTGAATATTGCGTAGAATATCTACCAGCATATCCTGTATAGCTGCTAGAGTTTGGTGTATAATAAGACCAGTTTGTCACGCTTGTTCTTGCCGTGTTACCGAATCTACTTGATCGTGTTGAATCATCTAATCTATCAGATTGAATTTCCTTATCCACCATTTCAGGCCTTTTTTTGGATCTGGTTATTGATTTTTCTATAGTTTTTGCCATATCCGCCCTTCTACTTCGAACGTATGCAGAAGAACCAGGTGGGGTAGGCGAAGTATGACGAGTTATTATAGTAACTGTTTCAATCTCATTTTCTTCTGATGGAATTTCATTTGAATTCAAAATTTCGCTACTTTCGTTAACTGTTTCATTTTGGGGTTGTAATTCTTCTACAATGGCAGGTTGTGATACACATTTATCCGATTCAGTCTTAATGGATTCAGTGTGGTTGACTGGGGATACCGATGTTCTTTTCACAGTGGGAGGACTTCTTAAATAATTGGTGGACAGTCTATTTGCTATAGCATATCTGTTAACTGTAATTTCTGGTTTAGCTTCTGCTCTTGACGAAGGTCGTGTATAATTTGCAGTTCGTGGGTATAACTTGTAACTCGACAGGCTATTGTAGCCTGTAGACTTATCAGTCTTACTTGGAATGTCTTTTTCGTGATCCCCTGGACTAGGATCTCGGCTTTTATCTTTGAACGTTTTCGTTGTTCTCCTCTCGGGGCTCAAGTGCCGAGAAGGTCGGGTCAGACTGTATTTCGATGTCGAAACGGGACTTACGTCTCTACTTTTATTCGTAGTAATTGATGGCACGGTAAGTTTTGAATAGTCTTTCTTTTCATATTTTGATGTGGGTTTTTCTGTTTTACTTGTACTATATGTATCATATTTTGAGGCCGGTTTATCAGTTTTAGTCGTGCAGTATGCATCGTATTTAGAAATAGGCTTGTCAGTTTTACCAGTATTATAAGTATCATATTTCATTGCAGGTTTCTCTGATTTAATAGAATTGTAAGCGTCATATTTAGTTACAGGTTTTTCTGTCTTATTTGTATTGTACGTATCATATTTTGTCATTGGTTTTTCTGTCTTAGTCGCGTTATAAGCATCGTATTTCGAAGGTGTTTTTTCTGTTTTACTATAATTCGCATATCGGTTAGCAATGGCTGAGATCGGAGTTTCTTCCTTAGCCGAGCGTTCAGGGCATAAGATAGGGATGCTCGACGACTTGTAAGATGGTGTTGTATTAAGGTACTTCGCTGTAACTGTTGTCGGCCGTTCCGCGGCGGCACTCGATGAACTCCGTCCGGTGTCTCGACTCCGACCATACGACGGCGTATCATACTGAAATTGAAAACATTTATGTTATTATCATCTTTATTTAATAGTGTGGACTGTTCCTGGTCATTATCAAAACAAACGTGTTGCATTTTATTGTATACCTCGAGATGTTCGTGTGATAGGCGGAGGAAAAGGATTAGGATCTCCACCACCATCTGTGGTGCAAGAGGAAGGTGTCGTGGTGGTTCCTCGTTGTCGTGGCCATTTCGCAACACTGATAGGCCTGGGCCACACATTTTAAATTATCCCAGTATTGTGCCAATAAATAATTTATTTATTTGTTGCAATACTGTTTCACATTTAAGAACATGAGGAATTGATGAATTTAGGGATAGTCTTATGTACATCGAAAATACTGATTATCCACTACATTTGAAAATAAAATTATGTTTTTGATAATTTTGTTCCATTGTAGCTTTATTTCATTTAATTTCAATCATTATGCTTCTCGAATGACGGTGATTGTAAATCTGGCTAACAAAAATGATCCGTCTGTAGCATGGTTGAAGAAAAGATAGAAATAATGGGTTTCATAACTAAAAGCTGTAGGTATATGTAACAATGACAGATAAACACCGTTATACACAATACACATATTTAGACCCAAATACTATAAAAATACCATATCGTCACTAGAAAGGCAAAAATATTAAAACTCAAAAAGTGCATTTTACAGGAGAGCCATTTGAACTTTATTTTTATACGAAATCATATATTTTTTTCTACTATTCCAATTTAAATACCCTGAAGACAAAAAATAATTGATATTTTTTTTATTACATCTATGTTTTAAAGTTAAAATATTGCCTATTATTACTGTACTACCGAAGATAGTGTCGCTTTAGTATAAATGCTCTGACCATTACGTAAGACAAAAATACTTACCTTCATAAAAATATTCAGGTACAGTAAAACATAGACACAATTCACTTACATCCATTGAACTTTATTAAGGCCAAAACGACTAGCATGCATTACAGACAAATAAGTCTTAGCCATTATTACTTATACGTAATAATTAAGTGTAAAGATCTAAAACATTTTTTGGCATATTACTACTCTATCAACTGTAATAATCTAAATTTTAATAAATTAAACAAAGTCGGGCTAGTTACACTATTTATAACTCTGGACTGATTCTGATGATCTTTCATTTGTTGGATTTGTCTCCGTCCCGAAAAAAAAATCATTTTTTGTTGTTATTGTAGTAGTTCTAGTGTAGTATAATGAAGTCTCTTCTTCTTAGCATGCCGATAATAAGCCTTCCAGCTAGATCTCTTGCCTGGCCCAGTATTCGGCCTCGGCAACGCCGTCCGCTGACGCAGCCATATGGTCCTTACGAGAACAGGCAACCGGAGCATGATAAAAGGTGCTCCATGGATTACAGAGAAACGCCGCACAAATACCCAAGATCGATCAGACCTGTGGAGATTGTCTTTAATGCGGCCGACCTGATCGCGGAGTCTGTTTAAACCCTTCCACGGCAACGTAGTACCCAGGCAAAAGGCTCGCCGAAGGCTCGATGAAGTGGTCAGGGGTTTGAACTTCTTCCGCCAAAGTTTGCACCTCACCGAGCTGACACTGCCATCCAACGGCAACGAGTTTTCACAGCCAAGGAAACCCTTTCGACTCTTTAGCTTACGGGGAACCGAGCTGTAGTTGTACATTGGATGGCGTGAGTCACCCTCTTGCTTAGTCTTTGCCGTGCGGTTTCCCATAGTCCTAAGAATTTCCGGGGGCGCAACGCCGATGTGTGGGTACAACATTCGTACCGGGGTTGGTTTAAGGCAACTAGTACGAATCTGGCATGTCTCATTCTCTGCTGTATCCACAAAGTAGAAGTGGGCGGAGCTGGTCCAAACTGGGCAGGCATATTCGCCAGCGGCACAGCATAGCGCCATTCCAAGTGTTCGCAGGACCTGGGTAGATGCTTCCCATCTGGTAGATGTAAGCTGACGAAGCAGTTTGCTTCTAGCGTGTGCTTTCTGCCTAAAATTCTCGCAACTTTTCTTAAAGTTTTCCAAAGTGATGCCGTGATATTTTCGGTTTGGGAATAAAAATAACCTTAGATTTCCTACAAAGTCGAGGTATTTATTTAGACTTCATGCAAAAAAGGTACAAAGGCGGACTTAATGCCTTAGCCATTCTCTACCAGTCAACCATGGGTGGTGACGAGATAACATGGCAGGTGCATTGCTTAAACAATTTAAAAACAAAATGTTGTTATTAACATACTAAGATAGGTAAAATAAACGTACATGTATATAGAATATAATATATATTTATATATATATTTATGAATACGAGGTATGTTCATCCACTCCAAACAACGGTTGAAGAGTTGCAACAACCATGACATACTACTCCGAGGTGCTTAATCTGTTCGACTGAAATGTCGTTCACTACGGAGACCTTGCCAGAGCTCAGCCTTTGGATGGCTGGGACGATATCTGTTAGCTGGAATGGGTCTCACACAGATTCACTGCTGGGTGATAGTATGTTACTCTTGTGATATTTAAAAAATACTATTAGTGTGAAAAACTGTATAAAAATAAGTGCATCGATAAAACATGAAACAATAACTGAGTGGCAGTGTTTTCAACGAGTTTTATGCACAAACTATGAAGTTAAGTGGAGTTAGTGAATCTTGATTTCGCCCCAAAAACATTCTCAACAAAAACAATAACAAAGTGTCAATCTGGAAGAAACAACTACTAATACCACAATAAAACATTCTGTGATCCAATAATTACCTATTATCAAGTGCAAAAAATAAAATAAAAAACAATAACAACAAAGGAAAAGTGCAAAAGTGACTCACTTTGAATTTGAACTTCAACCGTTCTAACGTCGACGAAAAAAAAATACGATTTTGAACCTTAACATTATAATTCGACTAAGAAATTTTGTAAGCCGCAACTACTCAACAAATTCGCACAATTATAATATGTACAGATGGCCTAGTAGTGTGTGCAGTCTACTTTTGGTCAAATAACACTGCGTTGTTCAAGTGGTCGCAGGTTCAAATCTCAGTACCGACACTACCACTTTTAGAGAGTTTCAAAAAGTATTTATAATTTCTAAAAACTTTAGAAACGAAATGTCTTCAAGCAATAGCCGTAAATTATCACAACTAGTAATATGCCATAAATGTAAGAAGAAGGTAGGCATTAAAAATACGGCACTCTGTTCTGCCTGTGATAACAGATACGAACTTGATTGCGATGGTTATCCAGAGCACACATATCGGCTCATGGACACAGAAGCAAAACAGAAATGGAGGTGTAAAATGTGTATCAAAACCAAAAAGTATGCTAAAACCGACTATACATCAGGCATCACATTCAGGAATAAGAAAACTGGTTTGAAGACGCCATCTCCTAAGGAACGGGTACCAAATATAGAATCAAACAGCACAACGATATCTGACTCCCAGATACTTACTGACGGAGAAACGTCTGACGAATCATTTATAACACCCAATGGATTACTATCAAGGAGTGTTGACACAACTCTTAATGATAATATATTCTCTACCTCTGAAATGAAAGAAACGGTCGATCAACTCACTCTTAAACTGCAAAGTACGGAAAACGAACTGGAGAATGTATTGTTAGAAAACACCGATCTACATAAGCACATTGACAAATTATCTGCGGAAATCAACACTCTAAAATCCCTGTGCCAATCTTCTTCCTTATTTCGCAAACCGGGTTCAAGTACAAAGAAACAGAGACAAGATCAATCCCAGCAAAACAATTTAAATTCTTTGCCATCCTCTCCATCGTCAAACTCACTGAAAACTGAAGCCAATGACCTTGTACTTCGCCTAGAACGAGAAATATCTGTATTACAAAAGAAATTACAGATCGCAGAGCAGGAGATTGCATTACTGACAGAGCGTATTCATTCCTGTGAAAATGTGCAACTACAAAACTGCGAAACTACGGCACACGTGAGTAATTTTGCTAATGAAAACGAAACAGGCGTATCACATAAAAATAAACTTTATATTATCAGCAGCAATTGCACAAGGGGGAATCTGCCCTTAATCGAAGAAGTATTCTCCAAAAACTTTGAGTATTGTCATTATTTAGTACCTAACGTCACTTCAAAAGATTTCTTAAAGACTATTCAACATAAATTAAAAGACTTCTCTATATACGACTACTGCCTGATCTTCATTGGAGAAAAGGATCTACAAAATGGTGAATACGCAAATGTACTATACAATCTAAACTGCTCGCTGAAAGATATAACCCATACTAATATTGTTATCTGCACCCCGATCTACGTAAAAGGTGCTTTGATACATAACTACAAAG
This sequence comes from Orthosia gracilis, assembly GCA_947562075.1. NCBI lineage: Eukaryota > Metazoa > Arthropoda > Insecta > Lepidoptera > Noctuidae > Orthosia > Orthosia gracilis. The sequence continues at coordinate 9,873,490 of OX387268.1, forward strand.
TGGAGCTATTCAATAACCTCCTCTTATCAGACATAAGAAACAACGAATACGCATATTTCTTCGATAGCAATGCTACCCTATCGCATGAAATGTTTTCCTACAATACGGGGAAAATAAATAAAAACGGTTGGAGAAACATATTTGACCAGATTATGTCCAGGATAAAACTTGACTACAAAGTGTTCGGCTCACAAGAAGTTTTGCTAATCACACAAAATTATCCGATGAACTCTCCTAATATAGATTCCTCAGAAAACAATGATTTTTTTCGTATATAACTATTTAAACATCCTTCATCAGAATATTGCTGGGTTATTAAATAAATCTGATATGCTTAGTGTACACATTCAAGATCAGAAAAGAGACATAGATATCATCTGTATCACAGAACATTTTATTATGGCCGGACATGAAAAATTATTGAATATTACCAACTACAAATTAGGAGCAATTTATGCAAGACGATCGCAGAAACGAGGAGGGGCATGTATTCTGATTAAAAATGGTCTGGAGTATAAAGAAATTCCGGATATTTCGCATCATTCTATAGCTAATGTCATTGAATGCTGTGGCATAGAAGTAACAAACCATAATCTAATTATAATATGCATCTATAGGCCACCAAAGTTTAATAACTTAAATGTATTTTATGATAAATTTGAGATTATTTTGAAACAATTATGTACCAACTCCAATAAGAAAATAGTCATATGTGGGGATTTCAACATAGACACGTTAAAAAGAAATAACTTGGCTCTAGACTTTGAACACTTTCTATTGGGCTACAATCTTAAATTAGAATTTCAACAACCCACCAGGCTCGCCAGCAATACTTGCTTAGACAATTTTGCACGCAGCTCTCAATTAAAGTGTTCATCAGAAGTAGTGGACTTTGCATTGTCTGACCACACTGCTCAAATTTTAGAAGTTAAAGTGATGAAATCATATAGAATAAATTCTTGGAGGGTAAAAAAACGAGATCTATCAAATGAAAATATGATTAAGTTTAAATGTTACCTCAAGTGCCTTTCCTTTTTTGAAATTTACCAAACAAATAATGCTAATGAAGCATACGATTATTTTTTAGAACAGTTCCGCTGGCTGTACGATCTCTGCTTTCCATACAAATTGGTAAAAGTTAGGTCAAATAAAACCATTAAATGGGTCTCACGTGGCATCCGAGTGTGCAGTAGAAAACAAAGATATTTATTATGGAAATACAGACGCGAACCATCAATCAGTAATAAAATTACGTTTAGAAACTACTCACGCAGATTTCGGCAAATTATTAAATTAACGCAAAAAGCGCAAAATAATTATTTTATTAACACCTCAAGCAACAAATCTAAAGCATCTTGGCAGGTTATCAATAATAAACACCGAATTACCGAACCGATTGCCCAAATTAGAATTCAGGATAAGACCATTACTGATCCGACAGAAATTGCCAACGCTTTTAATGATTTTTTCATCGACCAAACCCAAAAAAATGTGACTATTACGCCCGACTCTAAGAATTTGACAAGTAACCCAAACTCAATATTTATGCAACCAGTATTACCGCAAGATGTTATAAGAGCAATAAAATTATTAAAAAATAAAAACAGCACTGGATATGATGGAATATCAACAAAAGTCGTAAAATTCGTATCGTTTGAGATCGCCTCACATTTAAGTCATATACTAAATATATGTATTAGTTCTGGTACATTTCCGGACAGCTTAAAAACAGTTATAGTGAAACCCCTTTTCAAAAAAAAAGATAAGAAAGATCTCGCTAATTATAGGCCAATTGCTTTAATACCAATTTTATCAAAGGTTATGGAAAGGATTCTCTATGACTCGATAAATAACTTTCTATCTAAATATGACATTTTATGTGCAGAACAAAAGGGTTTCCGAAAGAACAAAGGCATAAATGTGGCCGTTTATGATCTGATAAATGTAATCATGCAAAATGTTGACAAAAAAGTACCCGTTTGTGCAATTCTGACGGACATGACGAGGGCATTTGATTGTGTCGATCACGAAATCTTGGTAAATAAATTACATGCCACAGGAATTAGAGGAAATGTACTTAATCTTTTAAAATCCTATCTCAGTAATCGTAAGCAACATACAGAGATCACTAAAATATGCCTGAAAACTAAGAGAGAGAAAAAATATCTATCTAAAGTTAGAATTATCAAGTATGGTGTACCACAGGGCAGTGTGTTAGGTCCATTATTATTTTTACTGTACATTAATGACTTACCACGACACATTAAATATCCCATGGTTCTTTTCGCTGACGATAGCACTGCTTTGATTAAATGCCTTGACAGAAATTCATATAAAGAGAACATAAATAATACATTAACAGATATTATACTTTGGCTAGAACATAATAATTTAATAATTAATATTCAAAAAACAAATGTTATGCATTTTTATCAACGAATTCCACCAGAAATCTTAAATCTTTATTATAATGATCAAAAAGTTGAAGAGGTAACTGCTGCTAAATTCCTCGGCATAATGATAGATAGTCAACTAACATGGAAGCCACAAGCAGAAGAAGTGTGCAAAAAACTAAGTATAGCTGCATATGTTCTTTTTAACCTGTCTAAAAAAGTGAGCACGGCCACGAGATTGGTTGCATACCATGGGTTAGTTGCGTCGATTTTGAGATTCGGCATAATATTTTGGGGAAATTGTAGCATGAGAGAACAGGTGTTCAAGGCTCAAAAACGATGTCTAAGAGCAATGTGCAATTTAACAGTAACAGATAGCTGTGTACATATGTTTAAGTCCCTAAAATTACTTACATTCCCATCTCTTTATATTTTTGAAATTGCTGTTTTCGTCAAGTCAAATATGCATCTTTTTAATAAGGCAACTGATAATAGAAATAGGCCAATAAGAAAGCAATATGAAAACATGCTGAATGTGAGTAGTTATGACACCGCCTTATTAAGGAAAAGTGTGTTATATATGGGTCCGACAATATTTAATAAAATACCCGATAGAATAAAAACACAGACTGTTCCAGTTTTCAAGAAGCAGTTGACAGATTTGTTGATAAAAAAATGTTATTATTCGATAGGTGATTTTTTGAATGATACATTTTAATTTAATATTACAATTGTGTACCTATTATAATAAAACATTTTTAATTATATTCAATTGTACTGAAAAATACATATTTGCCTAAGATGCTATTGACTCTGACCTGAATACTGAATGTTATTGATTTTCACTGTCATTTTTCGTAGGTTCTTTTTATTTGTGAATTTAATTAATCATCTATTTTATCAATATGTTTGAATTATGCTTGTAGTGTTGTGGTTGTATTGTTTAATTGAATTTATTAGTTTTATATTACTTTTTGCATGCCTTAGTTAAGGTAGAAAGTATATGGTTCCCCTAATATTGTAACATCTGTGATTGTACCTACTTTCTGTGCAAATAAACGATTCTATTCTATTCTATTCTATACTCATTTTGGGGACTCTGCTCAGACGATCAAGAGGAGTTGGTGGGCAACTTGATAACCCGTCACCGCACTGGGCGTATGAGGTAGTGGTGGTTCCGCTGGTGAGTTTATGGATAGTGGTACATGTCTTTTTGCTGTTACGTATCATGTCAATACCAGTTGCCGTATCCATCCATTTTTCTGGCGCTTTTCGCTTATAATTGACAGCAGTTTTTCACCAGCTTCAACGGTTTCTGCTGAGAAGGGGTCACTGTTGAATAGTTGTTCATATGTCTTTAGCAGATCCCCAGATTCCTGGTATATGTATATAGGACTTACGATGTGCGACACCCTCGGGGGATATATTTCCGTGACGCTGCTGCGACTACGCTTACGAATTTGTATTATTTTAGTGTGGTAGGCGGGATATTAAGCAGTACGTTTTTTTCAATTAAGTCAAATTTACTAAGCGACCCATTCATTACAATTTTCGGAAAGTAATTAATACTTATACAACAGCAATTAACCGATTTACGCATTCACATCAAGGGTCGACAGGCAGATGGCAGTTAGGAAAAAAAACAACTGACAATAAAAATAAAAAACATGTAAATTCCTTTAAGTATGTGAAAGATACAAATTGAGAAAAGAGAAAAATGTCACTGCTAAAGCGCCAGTAACTTAGGACTTATACGAAATTGCTAAATACCGTCGAATTTTTATAAATAAGGCCCATGATTATTTGCAGAAAAGGGTATGCCGAAAACTTTCATGCGGCGCTATAGATTTAGGCTGGCCGCACACGTACGTTTTCCGTATACGTTTTTAGAATACGAAATACAGATTCGGAATTCCGTGAACCTGGCGCTGGCGTTAGTTTTTCCCCTATTTAGAATTTTCACTGCCAATACTCGTACGTTCAGTGATAGCTTTGTGAACCCACGGCGATGGAGAACGACGATTTAATTATGATTGCATTTCTGTTATCATTATCATCTCATCAGAATAAAACGAAACGTCGGTATTGGGTGCATCCGTTAAACAGTCAGAGAATCTAGTCCATTCTACCTAAAAAGAACAAAGTTACAAGCACATCCGGATAAATTATTTAATTTACGTGTGTTGATCTGTCGGTACACCGATATGCTGGTGATAGCTGTGCCCGCGGCTTCACTCCCGTTAACTGATTGCCCACCCTAGGCTACTTACCTGCCTACCTACACTACCTACCAACCTACCATTTTTTTCTAGGGTCATCATTCTTTCGCGGAGAATCTTAGCACCACCATTCAGAAAATTACTTCAAATGCATAACGCCATCTATCGAATATCGAGTTCAAATGTCCGAGTATTCGAATACTTTGAATTCTTTTAACTTTTGATACAGTGAACCGATTGCGATGAAACAAAAACTTAATAATACTTTAAGTTCCAGTTTTTATGTATAAAAGTTATCTACATTGGTTTCGTACATTTTACGTTATGCGTGCACAAATAATATACATAGATAAACAGATGAACTGATAAACAGATAAGCTAATTAGCAGATAAACAGGTTAACAGGTAAGGAGCAAGGTCTGGCGAATACGGAGAGTGACGAACGGTTTCTAATTGAAGTTCCTGTAAAGTTAAAAAGGTTACTCGTGCTGTATGAGGTCTCGCGTTATCATGAAGCAATAATAGTGAAGATCGATTCATGAGTCGGGGATGTTTCACTGCGGCGTTTGACCTGGGGTCAGCCATTGCATTTTTCGCTTTCGGTTATCGTAAAGAATCCACTTTTCATCACGTGTCACAATTCGATCCAATATTCCTTCATTTCTGTATCGATTCAACAAGGCAACACAAGTTACAACACGCGTTTCTTTCTGCAGATCAGTCAAATCAGGCACACATTTTTTTATTTTATTGAATTGTCGCAAATGAGTCAATATTGTTGGTAAGGTAACGTTAAACCATGCCGCTAATGCCTGGGTAGTTTGGCTCGGATCTGCTTCCACCATCTCTTTGAATTCATTGTTATTCACCTGTGTGGGCGGTCTTCCATGTGGTTCGTTCTTCAAATCAAAGTTTCCATCACGAAAGAGTTCATTAGCAGTCCCCTCTCCAAATGCAACAATGATATTGCGAGCTGTTTCTGCCGCGTTAGTTCCGCGTCGGAACTCGTATTCAAAAAATACTAGAATTTTCGAAGCATCCATCATTCTTGTATACGCTGAATAAAATAAACAACTGAAAGTCGATAATCGAATGTTGCACATTTTTTTAAAGAAGAACTTCATAGGTATCATGTGAAAAAAGTTTACCTCAAAAATCTCAAATCTATGTCAATTCGAAGTACCTATTACAATGAAACTCCATACTTTAACCCCTATTATATAATATGCTAGATGGTTTTAAGGGTTAGTCTATGTTCTTTGCCTTATCCTTGTTATTTTGATTCTATTCTAATATTGTAAATACTTTATGCTGTTGTAAAAGGTATCGATAAATACTATGAAAGAGCTTACGAGGAGTTTGTTGCCCTTCTTCTCCACGAGAACTTGTTCAGCGAACGTATGGTAATATGAATTAATTGATAAACTTTATTTAATTGTAGGATGCGTGTTTATAGTGTAAATCTATGAGGAATGGAATGCAATGTGGGTGAGAGAGAAAGAATGAGAGTGCGAGAAAGAGGCGGAAGGTGAAATGTCAGTGGAGTGATTGTTGGAGTTTGAGAGCGAAGACGAGAGGATGTACCTAAATGTTATATGAAGATTTTTATTGTGTCGTGTTGCGAAAGTAATAATAAACCAATAGTAAACTGTTCAGCATTTTACTTGCCCCGCAAATCCCACATTTCTACAATTAAATACTTAGTCTTGTCTTTCTGAGCTTTTATTCGTAAAAACCCTTACCTTACGCACCACATACATTGAAACTGAAACTCTGATACACAGTAAATAACCAACAACGTACGTACGTACGGAATGAGATCCGTTCGAAAAAAAACGGACGTGTTCGGCAGTATTTTATTAGCGTTTGATGCATTCGGGTCAGCCAAGGCTAGCGCATACGTACGTTTTCGCGTTCAATTTCCGAATTCGTTTTCCGTATTCGGAGACCCGACTGCATCGTACGCTAATAAAATACTTTGAGTTGTTTTTTTTTTTTAACGGAACACTTTCCGAACGTACGTATCGAATGCCAGCCCGTGCGTTCGTGAAAATTCCAAACAGGAAAAAATTGACGTCTGCGCTAGGTTCACGGAATTCCGAGTCTGTATTCCGTGTTCGGAAATCGTACGCGGCAAACATATGTATGCGGCCAGCCTAATTTCATTTCATTTATTCATAAAACAATTTACATTGTGTTGAATTTATACACAAGCAATTCACATGCAAATACAAAGAACTATAATTTATTAATTAATATTTCAAGTTAAATTCAAGAAAAGTACTAAAACAGATTTATATTAATGTCCATAAGTTTTAAAAATAATGTCCAACAGTTATAAAACTTAATATTAACAGAACAGGATTAAAATATAATGTCAAACAGATTCAAATATAATGTCAAACAGTTATAAAAAAATAAATAAAAATGTCAAAAGATTCTAAATTCTATAATGTCAAACAGTTATAAAAATAATGTCAAAAGATTCTAAATTCTATAATGTCAAACAGTTATAAAAATAATGTCAAAAGATTCTAAATTATACAAAGTTAAAAGAGAAAAACAAATGTAAATCATTTATTATTGTTTGACCTTAGTTCCGATATATTATACAGACATTTTTCTAATAAAAAAGCTTTTAACCTTGTTTTAAACAAGTGGGTGTTATAAATCAGGATCTTTATCTCAGAAGGCAACGCATTAAATATCTCTACAGCTTGGTACTTTGAACAATGCTCTACTATATTAAATTTTGGTGATATTAGCTGCTTAAAAACTTTTCTCCGCGTGCTCTCTCTAATCTCACGTTCTACCTGTGATTCAAACTCATGTACATACTTAGCAAAGTGAGTTAAGAGGACCAATATATATAGGCTAGGTACTGTTAATATGCCCAACTTTTTAAAGTAATGAATCGTCTCGGCCTCTGCCATATTATTACAAGTCATAACAACCATATCTTTTGCAGGAAGAGGACGCTAGCACTTAGGCTTAATTAGCAGACACTAGTTAATCATCATTATCTTTAACCGATTTAGAATTTGTGAGCGGGCAAATACCAGGTGAGTGTTTTGATACAACTAGGGAAATTGATGGTTTTTAGGGTTCCGAAGTCAACAAGGAATCCTTATAGTTTCGCTATGTCCGTCTGTCCGTCCGCAGCTTAGCTCAGAGGCTCTTAATACTGGAAAGCTATAATTTGCTATAGATATACATTAATTATTCCGACAAAGTGGTAAAATACAATCGTAAAAAAAATGTTCTGGTACCTCCTATAGACGTAAAGTATTCTTGTATTTTATTTTCTCGTCTGCTCCATGGTGTGGGGTATCGTTGGAAAGGCCATTCAATAATATTACGGGTCAAAGGGAAAAATATAACCAATTTTCGATTCAGTGACCCTTTTCCGTAAAATTAAGCTTTAAATTGCATATTTCGTTACGAGTCAAGTGTCCACTACCCTGCCAGCAAAATGGTTGCTTTTGGCTCCGTGAAAAAATTCACGGCAATAGTATATATAACGAAATTAAAAGGTAAACTATCACAGCTAAGTAGACTTTACAAGTTAAGAGTAATAGTCGACCAACTTATAAAAAGTTCTTGGATCAGCAAACATTTTGTACAAATGCCGTTTTTAGACGTTGTGAGCCGCTGAAACCGTTTTAATGTTCTTGTAACAACAAAAACCCTCTTCTTAGTCCGAATTATTATGCAAAATCGGAACCCTATTTCTGCACGTGGCTTGACACGCTCTTGGCCGGTTTTTAAACGACCGGTTTTTTCTTGGCCGGTTGTCACTACTTATGATGAATACGATTTGACTTGGAAATGTATGTTCAAATAAACCTTACAACTTTGTAAAACAACAATTTCCTATCTGTTTTCAGGTGGGATTTTCAACTTGAAATGCATTGCTATCGATTTTAAGACGGTCTTATTGCTTTCTATAATGTTTGTTGTTCATTTTAGAGTACTTAAAATGGCGAAAAACACAGGTTCACGACAAGAAATGTTGGCGTGGGTCAACGGCTTATTACAGTGTAATATACAAGCGGTTGAAGATCTTTGCACAGGCGCCGCGTATTGTCAACTGATAAACAAATTGTTTCCCAACACTGTGCCCATGAAAAAAGTTAAGTTTAATACAAAAAGGGAAAGCGACTATGTTGAGAACTTTAAAATACTGGAATCCTTATTAAACAAAAAAGGAGTGAATAAAGTAGGTACTCATTTTTCACATCATCATCATCATTTCAGCCGAAAGACGTCCACTGCTGGACATAGGTCTCCCTCAGGCGTCGCCACATTGACTTGTCCCCTTGCATCTCGCATCCAGCGCCTTCCCGCAACCTTAACCAGGTCAACGACCAATTTTTTTTTTGTTGTTTGATAAAAAGCCACAGAAAAAAGGTTGGCCACCCAATGACTTTTCCCGCTCTGGGTGAAGCGGGAGGGCGTGTCAGACTTTTACTGACTAAAACCCAGCCGTGTTCCTTTAATTGCTTGAGTAAATCTTTTTCAAATTTATCCGCGACCCAGACAGGGTCATCGGTCCACCTAGTGGGAGGCCTTCCGACGAATCGTCTTCCGGTTCGCGGTCGCCATTCCAGAACTTTTCGGCCCCATCGCCCATCCGTTCTGCGAGCAATGTGCCCTGCCCACTGCCAATCAAGTTTCGCAATTCTTCGGGCTATGTCGGTAACTTTGGTTCTCTTACGGATATCCTCATTTCTGATGCGATCACGCAAGGAAACTCCGAGCGTAGCCCTCTCCATTGCCCTTTGGGTGACTTTAAGCTTTCTGATAAGGCCCATTGCGAGCGACCACGTCTCGGTCCCATACGTGATCACTGGCACACACACATTGCTCATAGACTTTTGTCTACTAACACAAACTAAAAATATTATTCTATTCATTAATTTATAAGCAAAGTATACGTAATAGTAAGTGTTGTTCATTTCGTTTTGTTATCCTTTTTTGAGCTAAATCTATCTGAAAGCACTTTACGCGGATTGTGTTTTCAAGTTTTATCATCTGCACATGTCTTGGTTAATGGTGTTAGCGGTACCTTTCGTAGCATTGGGATTATTTTTTTTTAGTTTACCTTATTTTTTTCTTTTGTAGGTATTACCCATTGATAGACTAATAAAAGGAAGATTCAAAGATAATTTAGAATTTATAAGATGGTTCAAAAACTTTTACGAATTAGAAATGAACAAAAAGGGTATCAAGTCGCAGGACACCGCAGCCTCAAATCAACACTTATCCATAGCCACAGCAGGTAGAACCCAATCCCAATCAATTATTTGATTTTCTATAAAGACATTGATTTGTATTGTTGCATATATTACAAAAGAGTATACCTTCTTATATTTTAAATAAATATTGAAAGTCTTTTCTTATTACATGAGTAAATTGATGCTCCTCGATTGTCTGGAATAAATATTAATTAGATATTGTCTATTCATGCTTATTATCTATGCACTTTTTTTCTTATCTTAATACGAGGCAACCTATCATATCATTGCTTGTTTTTTTTAAGATCTGTTTCGTGTGTTTGTTTTGCAAACATATAATCTCATATTAATCATAATATTTTCTGTAGGCCCTTCAGATGGTGGTTCGATGAGAGACGAGACAATTAATAACCTTCTACAAGAGAAAGAAGATCAACCATGTTGCGGTTTGTATTATGTTTATTTCTTTTCATATCTATAGTTTATTACAATTACTTAAGTATAAGAACATAGCTTATTTGCTAATATGAGTATATACCCCCATTTTTGTTTTTTATTATGGAAATGCTTCTACATATTATTTTTATTGCTCGACATTTTTACAGGTGTTTAAATAAACAAAAAGTTTTAAAATTAAATTTAACTGAATTATAAAGAAAATTGTCACTAAGCAGGTACTATCAGTTCAATGTGGGTAGTTGTTTTTTAGATTAAGAAATTTATGTATTTTTTTTACTTTACAGTTTGTGCACGCGCTCAAACGGAGGTAAGTAGTATTCATTCATCAGGTAATCTTCTTATTTTCGTGTGAGGATGTGGCCACCTCTGGTGTCAGTGTTAATGATAAATGAAACATTTTAGCTTTTTGTAACGTTTCTGTATTTTCTTAAGTCTGCTTTATCGGTGTTTTTGAGTATCTGAGGAGACTTTAGTTTGACTATATATTTTAAACCTTTTTTTTTTTTGTGGCAGATTCAAGAACTAAAAGACCAGATTCAACAACTAGTAAAAGAACGGAATATTTTAGTACAGAAGCTCCACGATCTGTTAGACGTCATGATTAAAATGCAGAGTAGTGAGGAAGATAACGCGGCTTTATTCAAAGAAATATTTTTAACTATTATGGGAGACGTAAGAAAACACGGGTTTCTTAATAAATAAATAAATTTCACTCCCAAGGTGTCTAAAATTAACTCTAATTCGGCAAAAGATAATGGTAATTTCTATTGTGTCTGCTAATTAACGTCTAATCAATGTCATAGAGTTTATCAATTTTATTACCATGGTACTATAAGGGTCAAAAGTGCACTCATACTCTACCAAAACAGAAGAGAAATTTTGCTACTTTGTAAGCCAAAGTAGCAAAATGTTGCATATAAAATTCATTCTTTGGCGTGCGTTGAGAAAACTATTGATGATAAAAAATATGTACTACATGATTAGGTAGGGTAGGGTAGGTAGGGTTGGATAGGTAGGGTTGAGTAGGTAGAATAGAATAGAATAGAATAGAATAGAATAGAATACTCTTTATTATGTACACCATAAAAGTTACAGAAAGTATAGAAGAAGTAAACATTACACTGGGTGACACAATGGGCGGCCTTATCGCTAAAAGCGATCTTTTCAAGACAACCTTTGGATGGATTTTAAAAATGAAAGGAAAAACAGTACTGTAGGTAGTCTTGGGTGTACTATTTATATATAAATAAATACATATACATATATATATATTTTTTTATTTATTCGTATATTCTACCGCGGACATAGACGTCCGCGCCCTTTTTTACAGTATTAATTTGTTTAATAAATTTTCATAATATTACAGTTATTGGACTCCTACGTCGGACATTATTTCTAGTCTTACTTAACTAACTTAAGTCTACGTGAGTTCATCTTTCATTAAATACTATAGGTTTCTTTTTTTTTTTTTTTTACGCACTGGCATTACAATTTTATATTTCTATTTTCTACTTATCTTCATATTATTTACTATTTTGTCTACTTATTTCTATTTGTACACTTTCGGGGGAGATGCATGGCAGTGCGAGCAGACCAGTCCCGGCCGACGGTTCCCGTTTTAGAACCCCGTCGTTAGGACGTTAAGCTGAGTATGACTGACTCGTTCCACCATGCAGCTTTACATGTATATTTTCATTACAGGATTTAGACAGGATGATGGTTTGGGTTTGGGGAGGTGTTTGGGTTAGAGTTGTTGGATAGAATTTGTTAGGTGGCGTTTTGGTGATGTCTGCTGACCAGGGACTTCACTAGCGTGAGCAAGGCCTCTATGACGACTACGTCTCGATGCTGCATGGCCGTCTTAAGATTGTAGTTGACGACCGTTTTAGTTGGCGCATCCATCGCCCTCTTAGCAAAGCGGCCTGTGGCGTCATCGGCGTCGTCGGTGTAATAGACGCAACTAACTGTATGTCTGGACACCGCCACTACCGCGTGGGAGATGCTGTCGTGGACCTGAAGCCTTCTGGACTTGGTGTTGATGATGATGACACTTTCGTAGGTCAACCCCTGAGCCTCGTGTATGGTTAGCAGGCGCGACCCTTTGCCGGATCCAAATCCCTGGCTCGCAAGAGAAGCTTTCTCCCCCTGCGTATGAACCAGGAACAGGGTGTTTTGGGCAGTGCTCGGTATTTGCGCCCCTGTGTAACCTTTCACCTTCAGGGAGTGGACCCGCGACAGCGACGACTTGGAGGAGTATATACCGGGGTATATCTCACTCAGTACAAACGCCACGTCCATTGGATTGCGGTGTGTGCAGAGAAACTCCCGGGTGATGCCAGCCACCAGGTCTGGACGGGTATACCTAAGCTCGAAAAGGTTCTCTCTGTCCAAAAATGGAAGCTGGTTAACGTCTCCGACGAGAACAAGCTCGCTTGCTCCAGACAACTTTACTGTCATGACTATGGCCCCAAAGTGGTTCATAAGAGCCTCGTCTACCGTAAGATGGTAGCATTTGTCTTGACTCTTGAAACCGTTTGCTAGGATTGAGGCCATAGTGCGCACCTTGGTCTTTGCTCCGTCTCCTAAGCGGCGCGCAAGCTTTTCCCTAAGATCTTTGGCAGCTTCTGTTGTCGTGGTGGCTATCACGTCCCTGTCCTCGTCGAAGTGCTTTACCAGCCAGGTTGTCTTACCGCAACCCGGAACTCCGTTAATCCATCTGATATTGGGTACCGCCCAGCTTTCCTGCGATGCCGGGATATCTGAGGTTCCCCAAATGGACTGTGCCATTTCCAGGATCTTATCATCCGGCATGATTTTGGTACATTTGGCGGTAACCACTATCGGATCGTCATTTGGCACGCTGAACTTGAGTTTGCCTGAGCGCTCCGTCTCCTCCTTGTCCAGGGCCACAAAACCACTCCTCGCGCTGTAGGCTGCCATATACGACCCCGTCATTTCCCCTTTGATGACTTGGCATGTGACGTTGTCGTACACCGCTGCCCCTGCTTCCTCGAGCAGTACCCTTAACAGACCCTCTGTGTCTCTCTGGTAGCTCTGCAGGATCTTCCTGCATGTCGTAAGATTGACCTCTCTGGTCGCTCTTACAATTGCTACGTACTCGAGGAACGCGCTCTTTACGTGGTCCGTGGTAGCCGACTTTAGTGCGAGGGTCGGCGGGCTGACTTGCCCTTTGTCGGCTCGTGTTGGCTTAGGCTTTTGCTGGGTTGGTTCCTTTGGTGTTTTTCTGAAGAACCTCTCCAGTGCTGTCCCCTGCTTGTGAGATGGTGATGCGTGGCTAGTGCTTGGGAGCAGTGCACTGAGGAAAGTGCCGAACGGTTTCAGGCGACTCCTCGACCGAGCCCTGTCCTCCGGGTTTGTGGTGTTCCGATCCGCTTTGAGTGGTGGGGCTTGTTGTGGGGCTCGTCGCGCTGGCTGTTGGTTGTCTGGGGGCTTTGAGGAAACTCAGGGTTTCACCTCTGTCCTCATAGACAACGACCTCATGATGTTCTGAAGCCTTTAGACAGCCAAAGCGGTCTGCGACGTCTCCTCTCTCTCTTCCCACCACCATTGCGTCCACGCTTATGATTCGGGCCGCGGATGACATGTAGACCTGCCTCCCCAATCTTCTGAAGCAATGAGCTTGCCTGACCAAATGGAGTAACCTCCCCCCACTCTAGCAATGCGATTGTTTTCCCTTTAAATCGCATTACACGACATCGGTGAGTGGCCACTTCCACTTGAGGTAGTGCAGCATACTTGCTGCCTTTTATGCTCGTTTTGGTGGTGCTTCCGTTAATCAGAGCGGCAATACCCGGTGAAAGGTGTATTCGGGCCGCAGCTCGACTTGAGCCTATGCAGAAGCCTATGCCCAACCTCTCCTGATCCCTGTTCATGAACAGAGCGACGCCTCGCAGTCGGATGCCAGGGACTCCGTCTTCTCCGCATGCCAGGAATTGTGTAGAAGTCATGCTAGAGACTGGTTGTAGGCTGGCTGTTACTGAATCCGCTGCTGCTACCGTTGGTAATGGCCGTTGGTTAGAGTGTGTGTGTGTGTAACTTGTGCTTCAGTCAATGGTGTGCTTGTTGTTGCTTGTGTAGTTGTTGTTTGTGTGGTTGTAGTAATTGTTTGTATGGTTGTGGTTGTTATTGTGGTTGTGTGTGTTCGAGTGTGTGGTCGACTTCGCAAGGTTACGTCCGTTTTGTTGGCCCTTGCTGCGATTGTGGCGACTTTACTCGCGAATGCCAAGAATGGAATCCTAGTAGCTGGTCTCCCTGTGATGGTATGGAGTGTGGACTGGCTAAGCTGGGTTTCGAATTTTACTTCGAGCTCCATTTTGTCTTGGCTAAACCTTGGGCATTCGAAAAGCAGGTGCCAGACTGTCTCTTCGCAGCTCGTGTCACAGACGCACGAGGGACTATCTTTGAGGTGGAAGCGGTGGAGATATGCTGAGAATCCTCCGTGGCCTGTAAGGATTTGTACATGGACCGGTGTGAGCACTGCGTCTCTGAGTGTCCTTTTTGCCGCTAGGACGTCTGGAAAGAAAACTTTCGTGACCGATCCTGTACTCGAGAACTCGTACCGCGCTTGCCACTTCCTTATAGTCCCCTCCCGTATCTTCCTCCTCACGAACGATACGGGGACCCTGCTGTAGTCAGATGTGAGTTTTGTTAGGGCTGCCTCCTTGGCCAGCTCATCCGCTCTCTCATTCCCGGCAGTTCCCACATGGGCCTTAAGCCAGAAGAGCCTCACTTCTCTGCCCTCCTCTCTGATTTCACCGACGCTTCTCTTGATTTGGAGTGCCAGGTGGTGAGTGACAGACGGTCTCCTCAGCAGGTGCAGTGACGATTTCGAATCACTAAAGATGCTTACGGAGGCCGCCTTGGATTCTCTTGCCATCCTGACAGCTCTGAAGAGAGCGTACATTTCCGATTGGAAGACGGTGTTGTGAGGCTCCAAGCCGAAGGTGCTGAACTTTGACTCCGTCCCATTTTCCCACCAAGTTAGGGCAGCTCCGACTTTCCCCTCTATTTTGCTGCCATCGGTGTATATCTGGGGGCCGAATGCTTGGTGAGTTTCCAGGGTTTCGGGAGTCAAATTCTGTAGGCATTCAAAATCGGTTGTTGTGAGTTGCGCTGGGTGGGGATTTTTGGAATGGTGCACGTTGCGCTCCAGCTCACGGCCCAGCGGTATGAACTCTTGGGAATGTCCCTTTTTGATCTTGAAAAGGGTTGCCGCCTCGATTACTCGGAGGTCTAGGGGGAGTTGACCTGACAGGATAAGTGCCGATGTCAGAGAGACCGTGCGGTATGCTTTGCAGATTTTTTGCGCGAATCCTCTCTGCAGTGAGTCAAACTTTTTCCTTGTCATCAGTTTCTCAGCTGCGGGGGCCCACGCACTCGCTGCATACATCACGATGGGCTCTATCACCGACACGTATATCGTCCTGATTATATCTCCGTTGAGACCCCAAGTCACCCTCGCCGCACATGCCAACTGATTATAGATGTCTGCGGCCTTTTTACAAGTCGCAGACACGTGCGCATTGAAGGTGAGTTTGGAGTCTATCGTGAGACCTAACAGCTTCACCTCTTCAACCAGGCTAAGCCGCGTGCCCGACATGTGAAGTACCGGAACGTCGTACTTTCGCTTTCTCGTTAACACCATCGCATTGGTCTTGTGCGCGGCGAAATGTAGCTTATTTAGGTCGCCCCATTCCGATACCTTTGCTAGCGTGCTGTTAGCTGATTGTTGCAGGGGACCGGCTGTGAAGTCAGAGAAAACCAGAACAACGTCGTCCACGAAGGCTTGGCAGTATACCCCCATACTAGCCATTTTGTGTAGAAGTGAGTCTAGGATAAGGTTCCAAAACGTCGGTCCGGCAATTGAGCCCTGGACGCATCCTTTCGTGGTTCCCTTCTCGCTAGTCGCTCTGGCGTAGTTGACCCTGATGTTCCGGTCTTCGAGGTATGAGGCGACGAGAGCGTAGATATTTGCTGGACAATTCTTGGCTACCATCTGCTTCTTGAGTGCGGGCCACCACGCGTTGTCTAATGCTCCCTCAGTGTCCAGTGATATCAAAAGCACGATCTTTTTGGCTTTGATTTCGGCTCGTAAGTGGCCCACTAGAGCATAGAGGGCATCCTCGGTTCCGCGCTGTGGCATGAAGCCATATTGGTTTGTGTGTAGTGTTGGGAGGAAGTGCCACTGTAGTCGGCCCACTAAAAGTTTCTCGAAAATTTTTCCTAGGACCGAGAGCAGACCTATTGGCCTGTACGACTTGGGGCTGGTATAGTCGTCCTTTCCTGGCTTGCGGAGAATGCAAACGTGGGCGACCTTCCACTGCTTCGGGAAGTGTGACAGCGACAAACACTTGTTTGCTATCGCTAAGAACACCTCCCTATTGCAATTTATTGCCGCTGTGCAGATGTCTGCTGTTAATCCGTCGGGACCGGGGGCTTTTTTCGGATTTTGGTTCTGGAGAACCATTTCCAGCTCCGCGGTCGTGAAGGGTGGATCGTCTGCAGACAGACCTTGGGGATTCTTCTCCTCCGCTAGCCTCCTTAGCGAAGTGTGGTAGGGCTGTTCGGCATCCGTTGAGTCGTCGGGGTAGAAGGTTTTTGCCAGAAGATCCGCAGATTACTCTGGACTGAGCGTCTCGCCTGCGGTGTTTCTCAGGAGCGCGTCGTCCTGTCTTCTGGCTGTCTTCTTTATTACCCTGTAGATGCCGTCCCACATGCTCTCTCGGTCCTGCTTCGTGCAGAACTCCTTCCAGTTGGCTGTGGCTGCTTCCGTTGCTGCTGTCGTGTAAGTTTGTTTGGCCAGCACGTACTCTTGGATGGTGAAGTGTCTCCGGCTTGCGGCTGCGTTCCGGATCCTCCTCTTCTTCGCCATGGCGTCTTTTTTGAGACGGTCTAGAGAAGGGGTCCACCATGGGGGCTTGGCGTTGTGTTTGGGCGACCCAAGTTTTGGAATCGCTTCCTCGCATGAGCGGTGGATGTTCTGAATATAGCTTGAAATGATTGTTTCCAGATCCTCTGGGTTCGATGCGTTTGAGACTCTGACTTGGGTGATGTCACTGTCTGCTAGGCTGGTCTTAAAGTGGGTGTTGAAGTCGGACCACTTGGCCTTCCTGGTGTTGTAGATGCGCGTCGAAATCGGCCTTAAGGGTTCCAGGGGCTTTTCTAGGCGCATCGAGAAGGTTATAGCGTTGTGGTCTGAAGTTGTTAGACTTCTTTCTACCCGCCACTCCTCGACCTTACCCAGTAGCGACGAACTGCAAGCTGTCACGTCGACGATGCTTGTGCACCACCTGTCATTTCTGTATGTCTCGAACGTTGGTGTTTGGCCCGTATTTAGGATGTGGAGATCCCGCTCATTGAGGAAAGAACTGTACGCCGCCCCGCGATGGTTTTCGGAAACACTTCCCCACCAATGACTCCAGGCATTTACGTCTCCTCCCACCACGATGTTGTTTGTGTTCAATTTGTGTGTCTTGTATTGTGTTTCGGACAGGTAGGGTTCGATGTCCTGGTCACCCTCGAAATAGACCGATAAAACTCCAAAGCTGAGCTGACCCACCTTTAGCAAGACAGCAGCAACGTTCTCGGTCACAAGCTGGGGGTCGTGGATGACCTCCAGGTTGCCACCGAACACAACAATCGCTACCTTAACTGGCTTTTGGCGGTTTAGGCTGCACTGGATGACTTGTGTGCCAGGGTTTTGTATCATCACACCTGTTCTTCCTACGTAGGGCTCTTGAACAAGTGCTACAGAAATTCCCCTTGCCTGGGCTGCCAAGTGGAGTTCTTCTGTGGCGAGATTTGCTTGGATGAACCGCAATCTAGCTGTCGGTCTTGAGGCGATTTCGGGGGTGACTGGTTGGTTTCGTGGTGGGTTTTCGTTGCCCTTAGCAATAGGTACGCGCGATCTGGCTATGCCGTCCCACTTTTTGCGTTCCTGGCAGTCTTCGCTGAACGCTGTGTGTGCCAGGTCGCTGCCCGTCCCGTGTGCTACCTTGCAGTTTGCGCATGTAGGTTGTTTGCCGTCCGCTCGAGTGAGGCAGTCCCTGATATTGTGCGGTCCACTGCAGTAGCTGCAGACTTCTTTTGCAGCCCTGCATATGGACTTATTGTGTCCATACGCAAGGCACTTTGTGCACTGAACTAGTGGGGACTGGTCCTCAATCGAGCATCGCTTGATGCCCACATGAACTTTCTGGTCTGAAGTGTAGGATTTCCAGAGCTCCGGAGACAGCTCAAGAACGGGGTGGCACTCGTGGGGGTTTCTCGCGCGCTTCCTGTAGCGCATCTTGATGGTCCGTCCCTCCACAGCGACGTTTTGCAAAAGGTGTTGGTTCTGCGCTAAAAGGAGATCGACTATCTCCCCGTCGCTGTAGCTGGACAGCACACCCTTGATGCAGACTAAGGGATTTTGCGGTTTCGGCTCCTGGACCTTGAGCCCTGAGTTCGACTGGACTTGGTCTTTGATCTTTTTCAAATCCATCTTACTGGCGCACCTTAGGACCACTTTCTGGTTGCGCGCTTTCCGCACGGTGTCGACCCGGGCTCCGGTTGACTTGAGGTCCAGGGCGGTCCTGATCCTCTCGATTACGTTGTCCCCAGTGTGCTTGGGGTCCGTCGACGAGACGATCAGGGTGTGGTTGGGTTGTGTGGGTGGTTTTGGGGACTTTGGTGTACTGGCGACCTGGGCAAAGGTTTTGGGGCCCTGTTGTTGTGTTTGCGATTTATCCGCTTTGCCCAGGTCTGCCACTCCTTTCTGTATAGTTTGGAGCGTCTTCTTTACCTCCCCGACTGCGAGCTCCGTTTCCAGATTTAGCGCTGGAAGCGCCTGGATTTGCGGCTCTTTGTCGCGCAGTACACGGAGGTCCGCCGAGACGAGCTCCAACCTATCCGATATAGGTTTGAGGTGTTCGGTAATGTTTATGGGTGTGTGTGGTGGTGGGGGGGAGGCCAGAGGCCTGCTGGTGATGGTCTGTAGCTTCGCGGTTAAATTCGTCATCTTCTCCTCGAAAGCCGCTGTCGTGAGTAGGCCTGTATCGCGGCCACTCGGGTCCGTCTCTGTGTTACTTGGCCGGTTGAGGTCCTCTTTGAGCTTGTCCAGAGATTTCCGGAGGACGTCCAGATTTGTGTCGAGGCGTGATAGGCCCGCCCCCATAGTGTCCCACTTGGGATCCCCTGGGGTCCTTGCACTTTCTTGCCTCGTCCTCTCGTGCTCCTTTTGGTTTTTTAGGCTTGCCATTGCGACCTCGCCTTTCAACTCCTTTATTCCGTTTAAGGCGTCAAGAGTCTCGTGGCCGAGCCATTCCCGGATCCCTTTCGCCTCTTTTTTCGTTTCCGAGATGTCAGTCCGCATTAGGATGAGCTCCTTATTCACAGCCGCAAGTTCCCGATTGTGACCTCTCTCGACACGCACAAGCTCTTGTGCGTGTCGAGAGCGCTCCTTCTCGAGATTGTACTTGTGGCGTGCTCGGGAGTCCGCCAATAACAATGACACCTCGTAAAGGCCCTGCAGGCACTCATGGGCCGTGATCTTGCACTCGCGCTTCATTTTTCCGGCGGCTTCCAAGGCGTCCTTTCCCTTCTGGAGAAGTTCATTTGCCTCTCTCGTGGCCAAATCCATCTCCACTCCTGTGCCCCTTCCCGGTGTCCTGTAGAGGAGGCTCGTCGGCCTGGCTCACTGTGGAGGCCACCGAGCTTTCCTCGTCCGAGATGATCTGGCGGGCGGGAGATATGCCACACTGCTCCCAGTTGATAATGATCTCGGAGACCCTGGGGCTATCTTTCGGAGTGTGAGTCTCAGGCGCCAACGGCAGGGGCGGTGTCCTGCCTGTCACATCCGACTCCGACGCCGCCTTCGCCGCCCGCGGCTTTTGTGATGGACGTGCCAACTGTTCCGAGACCACTGACTTGGCTGTGTTTTTAAGGATGCTAATGACTGGACTGTACATATTTGTCTATATAATATATATACATATATATTATATAGACAAATATATACAGTAATAAGTAAGGAACAAAAACAGAGAAATCAAGAAAAACAACTATTAAAGAGAGAGGTAGTGATTCTTTACCATAGTTTTAAAAATGGGCAGAGATTGAGCACGCCTTATTGACACGGGCAAAGCATTCCACAACCGCACCGCTTGAACCGTAAAAGATTTGTCATAAAAGCTGGTGGAATGCATCGGCATCTCTAGTCTCAAGTTTTCCGATGACCTCAGATATCTATTATGTGTGTCATGAAGGAACTTGAAACGTTCTTTGAGATAAGAGGGGGTTGTAGGATTGTATAGAATACTGTAAAGAAGAAATAAAATATGAGAATCCCGGCGAAGACGTATGGGAAGCCACTTGAGCTTTGTCCGAAATTCAGAAATGTGATCATATTTGCGCAGGCCAAATATAAATCTTATGCAAAGGTTTTGAAGACGCTCAAGTTTAACTAGTTGTGCCTGGGTGAGATCGAGATAACTGACATCAGCATAGTCAGGGATAGGAAGCAGAAGGGACTGTGCCAGCGCAATTTTAGTGGCAGTGGGAAGAAAGTTTCGCAATCGTCTAAGGGACCTGGCAGATGCAAAAATTTTGCGGCTTACGTCCTGAAGCTGCGGACCCCAAGACAGATATTTGTCGATCCAAACCCCAAGGTACTTAACCTTCTCACATATTGGAATAGTAGTTCCGTTAAATTGTACCAGAGGAAGTTATGTCCAATTTACTTTTGGAATCATCCCAGAGCTGCCAACAACTATGACCTGAGTCTTCGACGGATTTACCTGAAGCCCATTCGCCTTACTCCATTCACAAATTGTAGCCAAATCCTTATTTATTGCAATAATTGCATCAGCTAACTCTGTAAGGGCAGCTTGTTTGTAGATTTGCAAATCGTCTGCATAAAGATGGTAGGAGGAGAGAAGTTTTTTGGAGATAGCATTTATAAATATTGCGAAGAGTAAAGGAGATAAAACGCCACCCTGAGGTACACCGGCAGTTGTATAACACCAAGAAGAGTTAGATTGTTCTATGCATATACGTTGCCGGCGGCCATACAGGTAACTACGAAACCAGTCAATCGCCGTTGGAGATATGTTAAGCGAGCGAAGTATGCCAAGCAGGATATCGAAATCAACAGTATTAAATGCATTACTAAAATCTAGCAAGCAAAGAACCGTCAAATGTCCTCGTTCCATGCCTAGCCGTATGTCATCCGTAACGTTCACTAAGGCAGTAGCTGTGCTGTGACCAGGACGAAATCCGGATTGAAAAGGATTCAACAAATTATTCTTACAAAGAAAAGCACTAAGCTGATTGTGGACAAGGCGTTCAAGGACTTTGGAGAGGAAAGGCAAGATGGAGATAGGACGGTATTCGGAAAAGGAAATAGGATTCGCCTTTTTGGGTAGAGGAGTGATTTTGGCCTCTTTCCAAGCTGATGGAAAGACCCCATGGGATATTGAATAGTTAAGGATATAGCAAAGGACAGGAAGGATTTCGTCGAGGACAGGGAGTATCATTTTTCGACTGACACAATCACTGCCAACTGCGTTAGAGGTAATTGACACTATGCTCTTCTTAACATCACAATCAGAGAATTGACCAAAAATAAATGGGGAATGATCCGGAGTTGGAAGGTTTGAAAGATGGATCAAAGTAGTTGCTTTCAGGGTCCCATTACATGAGGACGAAGACGAGAAGTACTGATTTAGTTGATCAAGATCAAGGTCTTTAGGAACTGATTCTTGGCGAGATTGCCCAACTCCTATGGATTTAAGAAATTTCCAGACTTTAGCTGGGTCTCCATTTTCAACCGAGGTGTGGATATGGCGTCTTTGGGCGTCCCTACACACCTTATTGCAGCGATTACGTGCGTCCAAAAGTTTCTCCCGGTTCGGCGACGAGGGACGACATTTAAATTTAGTTTTGGTAACCGCTTTTCTATGGATTAACTTTTTAATGTCGCCTGTTAGCCATGGCGCCGGAAGATGTTTAATTTTTATTGCACGTATGGGAGCGTGAACATCATACAGCCGCAAAAGGTTGTCCGTCAACACGTTCACTTTGTCATCCATTGACTCAAGGCTGACCAGGGGTTCCCAGTCAATGTTGCTGGCATCACCTCGGAGATCATCTGTATTCATTCCACCAAAATTGCGCTGCAGGAGGATTTTAGGTTTTGGCTTAGGAGGTCGAACTTTGTATGAGAGGAAAATGAGGTCATGATAGGAAAACATGTCAGCAGGACACTGGCCGTGCTTGCCGACATGTTGTAAAGAGGAAACAATTACAAGGTCTAAGAGTGACGGGTTACAATTTGGAAAATGGTGTGTGGAACTTAACGGAAGTAAGGATAGGTTCAAAGATTGAAGGATTGATTGAAGAGAAGAGGAGCGGGAATCATTCTTCAATAAGCAAGTATTGAAGTCCCCCATAATGATGGTATGACTGTAAAAAGGCAACAGGTTTTCAAGGATGGTTTCAAAAGAAGAGAAGAAATTTATTCGAGATGAAGGGCTGTAATAAACGCCTAGAAGGATTTTTGTTAGATTCAGGGTGACTTCTAAAAAGAGATGCTCGCTGGGGGGACATAACCCTCGTTGGGGTCTATTTCTCCCCAAACCGCCCTCTCTCGGACTTTGAGGACTTCCTCGAGGTCCTCACCGCAGTCGTAGGAAGGGCGGCGCCGCGCCAGGTCGCCGTAATGGGCGACCTGAACGCCAAGTCGGAGGCTTGGGGCAACCCGGCTGCCTCGTGCAACGTCCGGGGACGCGCCGCCGAATTTTGTCGGCCTCGTGCGGCGTGTCTCTCCTCAACAGGGGGGCGGTCCACACGTGTGTGCGGCAACGGGGTGGGTCGGTGGTAGACGTGTCGTTTGCCACCCCTGCCCTAGCCGCCTACGTCGTGAACTGGCGGGTGGAGACGGTGGAGACTTTGTCGGACCACCGATATGTGCGGTTCGACATCTCCACCGGCCCCCGGGGGAGGACGGCCCGCTCTGGCCAATCTCCCTTCCCGCGGTGGGCTCTCACCCGTCTGGACCGGGAGGCAGCCAAGGAGGCGGCCTTTCTCCAGGACTGGCTCTCGCCCCCTGTCGAGCCTGTCCTGGACGTGGACGCCGCAGCGGTCCAGCTCCGCGGCTCTCTGACCGAGGTGTGCAACGCCAGCATGCCTCGGTCCCGCCGTCCGCCTCCCCGTCGCGTCGTTTATTGGTGGACGGAGGAGCTGGCGGGGCTCCGGGCCTTTATGCGGAGCCGGCGGCGTACTACCCGATCTCAGGCCGGGGAGGACCGCCTCTACGCCTCTTACGTGGAGGTAAAGGCGGTCCTCAAGTCGGCGATGTGCGCCGCCAAGGACTCGGCGAGGGCCGAGATGCTGGAGGGCCTCGATAGGGATCCGTTTGGGAGGCCATATAAGGCGGCGCGCAACCAACTGTGCCCCTTTGGCCCCCCACTAACGGAGACTCTGGAGCCGGCGTTGCTGGATGGGGTGGTCCGGTCCCTGTTTCCGCGCAGGGCCGACTTCACCCCACCAACCATGAACCCCCCACGGGGGGGGGTAGCTTCGCCGGAGGAGGAGGTCCCTCCAGTATCGGCGGAGGAACTTCGCGCGGGGGTTCTGTCACTCCGCGCGAAGAAGGCGGCCCCTGGGCCAGATGCCGTCCCCGCACGGGTGGTGGCCATCGCGGCGTCCCTCATGGAGGACAGGTTTCGGGACCTCTTCAGCGCGTGCCTGACGGCTGGGAGGTTCCCGAAACAGTGGAAGGAGGGGCAGTTATGCCTCCTCCGGAAGGGGGGACGCCCGGTGGACTCCCCCTCGGCTTGCCGACCCATCGTTCTGCTCGATGAGGTCGGTAAATTGTTCGAGAGGATCATCGCCACCCGGCTAAACAGCCTTTTGCGGGAGGTAGGGCCGGACTTGTCGGACGCCCAGTTCGGTTTTCGACGGGGGCGTTCGACGGTCGACGCGTTGGCCCTACTCAGGGGCCAGGTGCAGGAGGCGGTGGAGTCGGGGGGCGGAGTGTTGGCGGTGTCATTCGACATAGCCAACGCCTTCAACTCCGTTCCCCACTCGACGATATTGGAGGCACTCCGATACCACGGAGTGCCCCAATATCTGCGGGCGATCCTGGCCAGCTACCTGGAGGACCGAGAGGTCCTCCTCGTGGATAAGACGGCCAGGATCAGGCGTTACGGCGCGGAGTGCGGTGTTCCACAGGGGTCGGTTCTAGGCCCTCCCCTGTGGAACATTGGGTATGATTGGCTCCTGCGGGGAGCCCTCCTCCAGGGCACGAGTGTCATCTGCTACGCGGTTGACACTCTCCTCACTGCCCGGGGGAGGAGCTTTGGGGAGGCGGCCTGTTTGGCCTCGGCGGGCGGATCCTTGGTCGCAGAGAGGACCCGCCGCCTGGGATTGAAGGTGGCGCTGAGCAAGACCGAGGGCGTGTTCTTCCACGGGCCTCGGCAGCGCTGCCCTCCAGATGCCCACATAGTCGTGGAGGGCGTCCGAATAGCGGTGAAGGCCCAGATGAAATATCTGGGCCTAGTGCTGGACAGCAGGTGGCGCTTCGGCCCGCACTTCAGCGGGCTGTCGACGCGCCTGCTGAAAGCCGCGGACGCCCTCTCATGGCTCCTCCCCAACCTCGGGGGGCCGAGTGGACGGTGCCGGCGACTGTATGCCGGCATCCTGCGCAGCATGGCCCTGTATGGGGCGCCCATCTGGGCGGACTGCAACGCGGAATGCAACCGCCATCCACAGGCCACAAAGGGCCATTGCACAGCGGGTGGCGAGAGCCTACCGCTCAGTGGGCTTCTCGGCGGCGTGCGCTCTGGCGGGCACCCCTCCCTGGGAGTTGGAGGCATGGGTGCTCGCCAGAGTGTACGAGTGGACGGCGCGGCATAGGGCGCAGGGAGAACGCCCCGCCGCAGAAGAGCGGGAGGCCGTGCGGCGGGAGGCGAGGGACGCCATCGTCCTCTATTGGGCGGAGGACCTCGCCACCGCCGCCTTTGGACGCCGGACGCTGGACGCCCTCGGGCCAGTCTTGCAGGGCTGGCTCGAGCGGCCACATGGTTTCCTCTCGTTCCGTTTGGTGCAGGTGTTGTCCGGACATGGTTGTTTCGGAACGCACCTGCACCGGATCCGGAGGGAGGAAACCCCAGCGTGCCACCACTGCGGCGCGGCAGAGGACACGGCGCAGCACACCCTCGAGGTGTGCCCAGCTTGGGCTGAGCTGCGCCGTGCCCTGATCAATGTGATCGGACAGGACCTGTCGCTTCCCAGCGTGGTCAACTCCATGCTGGGGAGTGAGGACGCCTGGGCGGCGGCGGGTGCGCCCGCTCCGCCGCCTCCTTTTGCGACATCATAACCTCGCAAAAGGAGGCGGCGGAGCGGGCGCGGGAGGACGATCCTCTCGCGCCGCCGCACCGCAGGCGAAGAAGGGGTGGGAGAAGGCGGTTGTACGATCGTCTCCTCCCACCTCCTGGTGGTGACTAGCGGGCGACAGGCGCGGGGGCGCCTTCGCTCGCATTGCACGAGTCACCACCCTTGTCGGGTGGGAACAGCCGAGCACTCGCAGTCGTTCCCGGGCCCCTCAACTGAGGGAGGGGCGTGAAGGCCCCGCTGTAAAGGCGGGCGGTCGTCGGCGGGGGACTGGACGTAAAGGCTCTGCCAGTTTCCCAGTCCTCCTCCACTTCAAGACGATGCGGGAGTGCCGCTGGGTTATTTTAGTGGGTATACCGGACTCACTCCGGGGAGTCCCACAAAGCCCCCCATTCCCCCAATGGGTGAGTATGCGTAATGCATTTTTCCCAGCGAGATCAAAAAAAAAAAAAAAAAGGTAGGGTTGGATAGGTAGGGTTGAGTAGGTAGTGTAGGGTAGGTAGGGTTGGGTAGGGCCAATTGACGGGAGCGAAGCCTCCGGGGTCAGTTAGTAATACTTTAATTTCTGTACAAAATATTAAATTAGTTGTGGATAATTTAACTTCCTCTATAAAAACTAGCCATTTCAGTTTTGGGAGTATGACTGCACTTTTGACCCTTGACCGTACCTTTGAATAAAATGTTGGTTTTTGGTGTGCTTTGTGTAAATGTATTGTTTTGGAGTACAGTGTACGTTACCGCAACAGGAAAGTGGCTCCTAGAGTGATATGAGTGGAACGTATAACTAGAGCGTAATCTGCTGTGAATATGCGCCACATAAAAAATATTTATAATTTGCAAGTAATCGCTTTTCAAAAACGCGCACATTCACAGGTTTGGCCCTGATTGGAGAAGATGTTCTGCTATGGCTGATTTTTGGGTATCGTTGTTAATTCTAATGATTGTGACCATGTCAGCTTAAAAACTTGGAGGACGCACTAATTATACGTTCCAATCGTATCACTCTAGGAGCCACTTTCCTGTTGGGGTAACGTACACTGGAGTACAATCTAGAATTAAGAATGCTGTGCTCCATACAAAATTGCGCCTTGTGCTTTTTTATCTCTTAATTAAGAACTTTGTAGATGAATACATATAGATTGCATATTCCACTCAGTTGTTCCAGTCGTAAGGCGCATAGTAGATATTATTATATAATACTTACATAGTTTCTAAAAGACATGTTGCCAAGACATCAGCTCTCTTCCATTAGCGGGGTGTAGCATGTATATAACTCGACTGAATTCTGCAATTAAATGAATCATTCTTTTAGTAGTATACCATAATTTATTATACTAGTAACAAACGATTTGATGTCATATGGTGCAAACTTCAGATACAAAAAGAATCATGGTCTGTGAATAAAATTAGACAACCTCATTTCATCTTGTGGTGGGTGTTGTACCCAAAGGGATTATAAGTAGGTAGGTGACCAAAAGTATCTGATTAAGTGTTGCATGTATTAATACCTAAACATTGTCATTATTGACCGCACTATTGAATAAAATTGTAGAAATTATTTTGTTTTTATTTATATCTTTGAGATTCTCGGGCCTTGAAAGGCGTACCGGGAGCCGAAACCAACTCTCAGGGGAATTGTTAGGCATTTACGATGAATTGTGACACCAACTGGCAACTATCCCTGTATGCGCTATTGAGCACCCAAGGACAATCGCCGGCTGGTTCAGGATTATTGCAGAATATCGGGACAAAACACATTGGGCTATGCGTTTGGGAGGTTTCGTGGATCGATTACCTATAACTATAGATGGAATATTGGCCCCTGCCTGACCACTGTTGACCTACACGCCTGTAAATTGGTAGGGGACTTTCACACTCAATTAATGCCCCCCCCCACACTAAAAACTGTCGCAAGCACTTTAGTGACGTAGCGCCAAGGGGGCAACATATAGTGGGATGCTTATACGGTCAATATCCCTACCAGCATCTTACTGGGTTAACTTCCTCCCTCCGAGCAGATTTGCTCTTGGGAATCTCCACTAAAGCCAGCCGATTAAGGCAAGAGAAAGTAGAGAGCTCTGTTCCTCGTCGGTGTTCACACCGACAGGCCAATAAAGGCAAGCCAGAATCGAGGGACAACACTTCTCTCAGGAGATCAGGTCCTTGGGGTCGCCACTGTCCACCAGCTCGCCACAAAGCCGCCCTGCGGATTGTATCTTTCTTAGTCTAAGTCTTTCCTAGTCTCACCTAACCAGCGCCCCTAGCGGCAAATTCTTACGCGATAGCCCTCATTGTAATTGACCACATGTCAGTTCGGTAGCGCATGTCCATTTCATAAATTTCGGATGTTTTCGTTGATGGAATTTCACTTTGACTCTGAAGCTTTAGACAAGTGTCATTCCCTCAGCGATCACGTGACATTTCGGTAGGGTTAGACATTTTTGACGTTTATTCAATCGCTATCGCCACGCTTTCGATGATAGAATGTAATTTGTCTATGGCCAAAGATACTTAAGAATAAAAGTAATATTGATTAGGAGAATCCATTTCACAGCTCGTAATTTACTGGTGGTGTAGTAACGGTTTCAATAAATGCAATGCACATAGATGGCGATTCCCTATTTTACAGTAATCCCATAAGTTTTATTTTACGAGAGTGTAAGGTGTATCTTGCATGTTCGAGCGTGCAATTGAAATCTAATGTAACT
The DNA here is from genome assembly GCA_947562075.1 of Orthosia gracilis. Taxonomy (NCBI): domain Eukaryota; kingdom Metazoa; phylum Arthropoda; class Insecta; order Lepidoptera; family Noctuidae; genus Orthosia; species Orthosia gracilis. The sequence continues at coordinate 9,901,899 of OX387268.1, forward strand.
ACTACATGCTAATTAATCTAACTGGAGCAAGATTTAACTAGTCTATCCATACTTTCCGTAAACGTCTAGTTTTGATTTTTATTTTTTTGGTCTCAATAAGTTTAAGATTCTATTACTGGATTAGATGGGGTTAAACAACACGGAATTTTACTATGATTTGAAACATACTTATTTAGTAACATAGAATTACTGTCTTAATCCAAATATTTTAGTAAATTCAAAAATAGATCGATATAAGTACTTATATATAGGTATTTAAAAATGATTTACGTATAAGGTACCAACTGATTGAAACGAAGATATATTTTTAGTTTCAAGTTTCCTATAAATAGTCAACGTCTCTTTAGTGAGGACAGAACAAAACGTCACCGGTGTGCCCACGCGCCACGCAGCCACGTGTACACGTCGAAACAATAAGAATAAGACCACATCGGGATCTTTTGCGCAAACGCCCGTCGCACCGAACAACAGACCCATTCTACACACGACTACGTAAGAAATACCAGTTTCTTTTTAGTTTCAAAATAGAAACGTTTTTAGTTTCCGGACTGACCTATATCGATTGAGTCAATGAACAAAAGATGGATGGTCAAGTTCCTAGCGCTTTCCTCGAACGATTGTGTACTTTATCCTTTCGGTAAGAAAGTTTAGATTTGTTTGTGAATACTTCCTAATTATTCCGATCCATGTTTCGCCTCTGGTGTACTAAGATATAGATCACATAGACAGATGTAACGATTAGACTTGTTGTTATTTACGTACCTAATTGTAGTGTGTTGCTACAGAACTGTAATTATACCGGTAGTGAATATTAAACGCGTATTTTTGATTTCAAGAATACCGATGATAATAATAATATACTGTAGGTATATTTTTCGGTTTTTCAGTTTTTGTATGAGGTTACTCCGTTTTTGTTTGCATGGTTTTCTTATTTTTTTATTTTTAAATTGATTACACAGAAAAAGCTGCACCGCAGGTTCCAAAGTCACTTCTTGGAAACATGAGACTAGGTACAATGGACGAAAGACGATAATATAAACCCGATGCATTATTTATTACTACATACGTACATTTATTCTTAGTTTCATATTCCGCCATTGGGTAGGAGCATCGTAATCGTTCGTTCGACTGTACAAACATGCAAATCGCTTTAAAACACGCGGAAATTAAATTTTACGTATTTTAAGTCTCATGGCGATTGTCCAAACTATTTTTTATTATTTGTATTATCTCCAGACTTCAATCACAGAGGAAGTTGCCGAGCAATTTGTTTTTCAGTCATTACTTTTTTATTTATCACTGTGTAGCTTCTGCCAGCGGCTTCACCCGCGTTAAAGTCAATTGTTTTCCCGCAGGAAAGTATACCTGGATAAAAATTAAAGTATAGTAGGCATGTCTCAATCTAAGATACCGTCTACCTGTGTGTCAAGTTTTATCCAAGTCTGTTCTGTCTAGCAGCAGCATCCATCTCATGATGCTGCTATTTTTTTTTAGAATTTAGATATTATCGCCTTCGAAATATTTAGTCTAAACAGTAAATGCATTGTAAACTATCATAGTTCGACTGTGAAATAGGGACAGAGCTATTGGTCTTGTATAGTTCCGTCCCTCTCTTACCACTGTAAGAGAGGGACGGAACTATACGTGTCATCGTCATGCTAGGGCCCGAGTTCTTCTTAGAGGAGTTTTTTCGAAATAACGTAACATTAAACAAAGGTGCTTCGATGTATCATCGTCGTAGAAAAGTTTTATCGGGGCATAGTTCGGAGTAATGGCATTCGAACAACTTAGTGTAGGACGCCAACGTTTAGTTAGAAAACACTTTCCCTGACCAATTTCTCTACACAAAGTACTTAATCTTAATTACTTAATCGTAAACTCCAAGACACAAATCAATCAAAGATTCATACTAAGAAGTGGCTATGACTGTCTGTTTATCACCTTTTGACGTCTTAACGGCTGAATGGTTTAAACAAAAAACCAGTAGACCGTTCCTGGATGGAATAAAAAATGTTCCCTTGGGATAATTGCCGATTTTCACGCAAGTAAAACCGCTGACAAAAGCTAGTGAACAATAAAATAAGTCTCTCGAACATTTTACGAGTTTTCTTCACCACGGAACCCGGTATTATTGTAAAATATTCCGACTTAAACTGTACAAACGATGGTAATATCCTTGTGAAATCAGAAATTACTTGAATGCTATTGAAAATATTTACGTAGGCAGAACTTAGTCATGGCTGATGTTTACAGTTTGAACCGAGAAGTTGCTTTGAGTGTACTGGGGATACAAAGAAAAATTAGTAACAGTTTCGCCTTTGCTACTTCACACCTTTACTAAAAATAATCGTATGTCTGAGATTTCTCGAGCTTCATTGACTGCGTCTTGGTTGGCACTGTTGATACTGGCTTTCAGGAGTTGCAGTAATTAAGAATATTGTGACGGGCCTGTCCATTAAAAAATACTTTTGCGTGAGAACACAATCTTATCTATACTATATAATATAATATTATAAAGCTGAAGAGTTTGTTTGTTTGTTTGAACACACTAATCTCAGCAACTACTGGTTGGAATTGAAAAATTCTTTTGTGTTGGATTGTCAATTTATCGAGGTAGATAATAGGCTATATAACATCACGCTACAACCTATAGGAGCGGAGCATAAATGAAAAATGTTGCAAAAACGGGAAAAAAATATTCCCTTTTGAGAGCTTCCGTTACGTGCGCTGCGTAGTGTAGGTAGGGTATGGTAAGTAGAGTAGATGGGTAAGTACGTAGCCAGTTGACGGGAGCTAAGCCACGTGGTGCTAGTTTATGATAAGTGTCGAGAAAAATATGAATAAATGCAATCTACTAGAGTGGTTTCATTTAGCATGGGAATGAAAAAATGGGCCTTTTTGTAGTAGCCATGACGAATAATCTGTGTTATTTTTAAGACTGTTACTTTTTATGTTTGTGTGTGCTGTGTGAAATAAATGTTTTTTCTTCAACACCACGAGACTATGAGAGTGGTACCTACAGATCTGCATATTATTTTTAAATTTATTGTCACGATATTAGTATCTATACTAATATTATAAAGCTGAAGAGTTTGTTTGTTTGTTTGAACACGTTAAGCTCAGGAACTACTGGTTGGTATTGAAAAATTATTTTTGTGTTGGATAGTCCATTTATCGAGAAAGGTTAAAGGCTATATAACTTAACGCTACGACCAATAGGACCGGAGCATAAATCAAAAATGTTACAAAAACCGGCAGAAAAGTATTCCTTTTTGAGAGCTTCCGTTGCGTGCGCTGCGTAAGCGGTTAATCATATATGTAGTGTAGGTATAGTAGGGTAGGTAGGTAGCCAGTTGACGGGAGCGAAGCCGCGTGAGACAGCTAGTCTGATAATAAACATAATGTCCAAACGAAGTACAGCGGGAACGACGATGCGCCATCAGTACATGGTGGACCCAGCCTAATTGCGTAAGTGAATTCGGCAAGGCGAAGCGTTTTGACGCCATCAATCGGCCTATCACATGCGAGATGAAAGATGCGATATGGATTTCCGTTTATGTGATTGGTCAATTGATGGCGGTCAAACCCAGTTACACAATTAACAGGCTGCTGTTACCAACCATACGCACTAAACGCTTTGAGAATACTTTAATTGTACGAGTACGTACAGCTAAAGACTGGAATTTCCAGTCTGAATCTATATTTCCTGATAGCTACAACCTGTGGGTATTTAAGTCAAAAGTGAATAGGTTACTTCTAGTCAAGCGTGCTTCACTGTCGACCACATCATCGCTTACCATCAGGTAGGTAGTGTGAGATAGTGGTCAAACGCGAGTCTGGCAATAAATAATAATGAACTGATTGATTGTCTACATTATAATTGATTACTTTCTGGGAAGTAAGTAAACAATTAAGTTGCCGGGGAACTTAATTGTATAGATTTAAGATAATTAACACATTTTATTTTATTTTTTTATTTTTATTATGTCGGGCCCTAGAAGGCAGACATTTATTCGTTTAAAAAGTTCAATCACAATTTGTGTATTTTATGTGTTCACTCACAGATATTACGTTTGTTAGAATTTAAGTATGTGTGACGTCATTAAATCATGAATTTTAATTTTTCAGGTCTCAATGGTTTGCTATTTAATACATATATGCCATATTTATTAAGCACCTACCGACAAATGTCTAAGTACCTACCTAAATAATTATTGTGTTGTAGCCTTATTTAAATAAATACCTAGTCTTGTCTTTCTGTGATTTTATTCATGAAACCCTTCCCTTACCCACCACATACATTGATACACAGTTAATAACCAACTACCAACTTGACAGCCAAAGCTACATTGATAGATATCAATACTTTTGTATAGAACACGGGCGAGTTCAATGAGGATGAAATAATTAACGTCAGTTTAAACTTGGAACGTTGAATAGGGTACAGAAATGTAGCTATTAAACGTTGTTATAACGCGCACGGAAGCAAAGTTTGAATTATAATCATTTCTAACGCAGAAGAAGTGCGATTAAATATAATATCAGTTCCGTGCAGCCCCTTTTTTTTCGAAAATAAGAAGAATATCATTTGCCGAAACACAAACCTCTATTAAAGCGTGGTTGGTAAATCCTGTACATAATCGTAATCTGCCATATAAGGAAAATATTCACAATAATAAAAAATGTAAATAAACTTGCGCTAAAAGCCAAAAACTATGAAATTTGATATATCGGAGACCTCACGCCAAATCAGCTCCTCTAGCGGTGAATTCATACGCGGTAGCCCCCAGTCGTGCGAATCATCCAATAACCCCTTATTCCGCATTATACGTTCGTAAATTTGTCGAAATGTTATTAGTACGACTATAGTGACAAATATACATATATCTTGTCCGACCTCCATTTGGGGACAGTAAACCAACGAAGATGTCTTAAGCTTCCATTCCGTATGTTAATTATTATCTGTGTCTTGTTGTGGTATACTATTATTTTTGTATACCTTCCTTCAATATTTGATACTCGTAGGAGGTCATTTTGTACGCGAAAATAAGTAATAGGTATACCTACTCTTTTGTGATCGAACTGTTCTATCTATGAAAATTATATAGGTATGATCATCAAGTTTTCTCAAAAAAAGAACACGGGAGACGTCCAAAATGTTGCCAGCAAGGGCATGGAGACAGTTTGAGACAGTTTGACAGTTTGGTATGGAGACAGTTTGACAGTTTGAATGTCCTTCGACATAGGATAGAATGTTATCCCAAAATCATACTTTAGGGGGTGGACAGTTAGAAGTTTGTATGGTGTACCAATAATTTCTCAAGTAAGGCGGCCCAGACACCTATAATATTATGGCGCAATATAAAAAATAGGCTATTCAAAGAACTAATGCTGCGCATACGAATTCGCGGTCAAGAGCAAGTATATTAAATATATCACAGGATCAGTTTTAACAATTTTAAAATTCGAATCTCAAAGTTATAAGAAAGTACCTCCAGCGAAAAAAAACAGCATCCCATTATAAGACGTATAATATTCGTACACCGTTTCAGAACCTAATAAGAGCATACTGATTAAGTAATGCAGAAAATGTCTGGCCAGTAATAAAGCCCTAAGTCGGGACAATAGCCATAGATCTTGAACAAATGCTGGCCTGCGGAGCGCGACTGTAATTACATAATATTTTAACAGCAATGTGAGGGTAGTGCTATTTTTGTCCTAAGAACATTACGGCGACCTGTTGTCTGCTTGATCTACGTCCGTGAGATCTTATTTGCCGTGAAACATTGTAGGTGTTTACGGATTACAAATAAGTATCTACTTTTCTTGTGTTTGTTGGTCAGATATCATAGTGATGCAGTTAAGAATTTAATTCTTTAAAGCATGATAGTAAAGAAAATGATAATTCTATGTAGTCTGTCTTGATTTCGGCTCCAATATTATTTATTATCAAATAATATAGGACCCGTATTGTTTGATTTATCAAATAAATAAAAATGGACAATGATAAAGCGCATCCTAGTTCAGGAGTCAGCAGGCTTATGACGTTACTTTGTCAGTATAACCTAGCACACCGTGACGTCGCACGATATTTCAACGCACTGTATCGTCGTAATTTTTTGTTTACGTGGCAAAAGAAAATACGTGTCCAATACTTTTAGGTTATCTAACTAACGGACTAAATAGATATTTTTGTCAACTACCCTATTGCTTGAATAGTTCAATATTGTCATAAAAAAATATGGTGCGTAGAATGTTTGAGACCCAAACGAGTTTGTCCCACGACTTTTTCCAAGTCAATAAATACTAGCTACTACTATGTACTAATAGGTACTATTAGGTGCAATAATATTTTTGAGTAAAAAAAAATCCTCTCCGTTCAGTATACTTTAAGGAACGTTTTTTTAATCTTTTTATTACGGTAGACTCGAGAAATAAAAACATTTGTTCTTTTGCATACACATATTAATACTAGTCAATAAGTTAATCGATCCAGTAGTCAGTACTACATAAAAAAAAATAGAAACTGATACTCCAATATAATTAATAGGTTTTCAATTCATTGACTCTCACGGTAAGACTTCGCTCTGAGAACCACTATAGAACGACTTTAGCTTCATAAAAAGTGGCAGTACGTGGTCAGTGCAGCAGTCAATTTAATCTGTCACTTTACACACAAAAAACTTGTTGGCGAGTTGTTGGGTATGTCTGCAGAACAACGTCTGAACTTAAATCTTGTCTTTAAAAGAGAAATAAAGTAACAGCATGGGAAAATATATCTTTATTGGGATACTATCGGATAACGACTCATTTTACAACGAAGGCTTCTCATCTATACATATACTACATATAAATATAATTGGAGTGTCTGTTTGTAATATTGAAATAACCGTTTTTTTACTACATGTATATGAATATATATACGGTACATACACCAAAATAACATTTTTTACAATTTTTGTCTGTCTGTCTGTCTGTCTGTTTGTTCCGGCTAATCTCTGAAATGGCTGGACCGATTTTGGAGGGACTTTTATTGGCAGGTAGCTGATGTAATAAGGAGTAACTTAGGCTACGTTTATTTTAGAAAAAATCTTTTATTTTAGAAATTTGTTAGGCGGAACGAAGTTCGCCGGGTCAGCTAGTTTTATATTAAAAATACACTGGTCTTCAAAATTTTTAATACCCACCACACTTTTGTAATTGCAATTTCTCCTAAAGTATAGAAGTCAGAGTTTTGAAATAAAAAAACCTTTTATAGAAAATTTCATCAACTTCCTTTGAAATGATAGTTTATTATGCATAAGTAAAGTTTTTATCTTAACAAAATATATGCCCCAACATTACTTCCGAATTCTCGTCTTCAGTTTCACAAACCGGCTCGAAGCTGGAATCAGAGCCCGAGGAGGCAATACCAGTTAATAAAATGGTATCGCGTAAGACATACTCAAATGTTGTTGACGATTTTGCCTGTGAATTAAAAACGTTACTAATAACTATAATTTCATAGAAAGTCAATAAAATTGTGTATAACGTTTTTTATTTCCAAACTAAGTATGGTACTAAGTTCTGAAAGCCAGTGTATTTACTAACTAGCTGTCCCACGCGGCTTCGCTCTCGTCAACTGGCTACATACCTACCCATCTACCCTACCTACCCTACATACATGATTGTTACGTTACTTAAACCGTTTACGCAGCGCACGCAACGGAAGCTCTCAAAAAGGAATAAATTTGCCCATTTTTGCAACATTTTTCATTTATGCTCCGCTCCTATTGGTCGTAGCGTGCTGTTATATAGCCTATAACCTTCCTAGATAAATGGATTACCCAACACAAAAAGAATTTTTCAATTCCAACCAGTAGTTCCTGAGATTAGCGCGTTCAAACGAACAGGCAAGCAAACAAACTCTTCAGCTTTATAATATTAGTATAGATTTGCGAAATTAAGACATTTATAATGATGACTTGCTTTTTCCAACCAACAATATAGGCATACATGTTTCAATCAATGTTAACCAAAACTAAAAATACTTTTAATAAAACTAAATTAAGAACTTTGCCTTTTATATAAACTAATTAAAAGATTTACTTTCGTTGAACAGATTTGATGTGAAAACAAAATAAGCCGTAATTTATTTTAAAATGGCGACTAACATACCGAGTCACTTTGCACAAAGTGAACAGTTTAAATGTGCCAGTGGAAAATTAGTCTAGATAGCGGATACAATTTCTTTTGCCGAACGCTAAGTCTCACTATGTTACTTCGCACTATGTACTGACGCAAACCTACGTTCATATACGTGTCTTCTATTTAAATTCGGTTTACAGAACACCAAACGGGAGCTTGAACCAAACAATCGCTATAGGAACTGTTAGATTTATTTCTGTCGAAAGTACATTACGAAAATAAATGGCCTACTACACAGTAGAAGTGTCAAAGACTTGGGTTCGGAGCGGGTTGTTGCCTCGGCCGAAATGGGGTCGGATCGGCTTCCCGTGGGTATCCGCCAACACCTTGCTGCCATCCAACTTTCTATGATCGGTTTTCACAGGTGCAACCTGGTGTCTTGTACCCAAGACTGAGGGACTGTAGGCAACTAAGAATAAGACGCCATAGTCAGTTTCTGTTGTGAAATTTACTGATCTGATGTTCCAATTTTGTTCTTTGTAAACGATAATGTTCCGAGAAACGCTTTGCGGTTTTTGGATTCGACTTTCATGAATTTCCCGAAACTTTGGGCACTTTGATATGCTTCGCTGAGTGGGACAGATAGACTGCATCAGTTTGGTAGGTAGTTTTAACGTTTTCTGTGACACACAAACCTATAATTACCAACTGGTTTTCATCTTCTTGAGATTTCACCAATTTGTGAAACTATAACAGACATATGTCAAACAAAAATTTACAATCTTGCTGGTAATAATTTTGATGAAGAATTCGGACGTAATTACGTAATTATAAAATAAATGGTAAGAAGAATCCAAAATTATAAACTAAAAAATTAAATACTTATATATATACAATAGTGTATAAAAAGCTGCAGTTAAATTTTGAGCGTCAAAAATTAAAACATTTTTTTTATTAAAATAAAATTAGTGAAGATCATGAACGTATGATTTAATTATCTATTAACAACAAATAGGCCAGTAACAATTATATGCCTTTTAATTCAGTTGAACTGTGCAGTATTGTTGTTCTGATGATAGGAAGCGTACAAAGGGACACCAAGAACAATGTAGTATTAAAGGAGAGTACTATTTTTCAGCAATGGTCTGTGTCATAACGCTGCCTATGCTGGTGTTATGGACGCTGTCACCTTTGTATTGTGTGCGACGAGACCTTACAATGTTCCCAGATATCTAACGAATTGTCTTCCGCATAATGATGAAATTCTGACATACGTTTGTATGCCACCTCAATTACTTTGCACCTCCACAGGTGCTTCTGAATGACACCTAGTTTAGTGGGTCCAAACTACGAAGCTCTTTTCTACCTCCTTGAATTTATAATGTTAATCATTTTAACTGACCACTGAAAGTCCTTTCTCTAGGTCCGTTGTCAGATTTCTAAATTATTAGAGAAAAATTCACGATGACCTAATTTCAGGCCATCGACAAAAATAATCTAAAGCTTTCCAATAAAACTAGCAATGATTAATGAGATTTTCTCCTAGATTTATGATCTAAATATATGTAACTTCATATAAAATATCTTGTCTTTTTAACATGATCCAACTTCCTTTGTAAATAAATATGTTTTTGTAACTTTTCTTCTGAATTTTGTATTAAATTCTCGGCAAGTTTTTATGAGTAATTATGATTTATTTTTGTGTTGACCTAGAACTAGTGGGAAAAGATTAAGTCTCTATCATTTTAAGGGAGAGGAGAACAATGTTTTAAGAATAAGATTACGCCAACGTCTAGTTCTCGTATGGATCCTGCTACCGCGGTTGTTTCGGGGTCTGCGGGCAGTAATAAGACCGACCTTGCAAACTTTGCTTGATGATTACCACTACCGAGAGGACCCTTAACAAGATGCTTGGTCACGCACGCTGACCACGCATCAGTCCATGGACCAAGCAAGGCAAGCGCTATCCAACATTGACCACATCATCGTGTACCATCAGGTTATACAGTGGTTAAACGCGAGCATACCAATAAAGAAAACCACTTTCATAGATGTATTGCTCAATTTCAAGAAAGGACGTTACAGCATATAACGTTCTTCGGATCCAATCTACTCCATATACCACTTCAAAATCTTATAAAACTCTGAAATGACATATTATCGTTTTAACTCTAAAGCAGTGTGGCGACCACACACAATTTCTCAGAACGCTAAATAAAACCAAATAAATTGAGAAGCACAAACTCACACGATACGCGATATGTCACGAATCACGAAAGAGGTTGAAACTTATACTTCGTTAGGTGCAAACAGTGGTTATTGTTGACATTTTATTCTATTCTAAAGAAAAGAAAGATAGATTGTATGAATAATGACCTATAACCATGAAAGTTTTGTTTTTAGAATTTTGGAATCATCATCTACTTCAGGTTTGTGAAGATTTCGATGACCATGTTACAGCGACCCCTAGCTATTCTTTGTAAAACTGTTCTTTGTGCCCATTATATATTTCAAATTCTAAATCACATAGCGAACGAGTGCAAAACAATTTGGTCAATTGCTTGCACAACTGTAACTAACAGGGTGTGACCGTATCGTCTTCGTATCACAATAACCTAAATCCTAGCGCATATTAACATTCTTCAAAGTACCTACCTAAAACAATTGTATAATAGTATTCGAAGTAAGATAAGATCTGCATGACAGTTTCTTGGGGCCTAGATAAGTATAACAATGTCAAAAAATTCGAAATGCATGGCTCTGACATGTGCTATCAAAATGACACCAAACATTTTGGAATTAAGTCATTTTTCCTCGCAAAAGGTCGTATACAAATTGTATTACATTGCGGGCTACCCAGGTATAATGTGACAATCGCTCCATCATGCCCCGCAATGTAATCAAACTGGCATGCAGGTGAAAACGCGGCCTTGCGATAATCGCTATCGCTGATTGAAAAGCAAAAGCTAAAACCATGCAAACAATTTCGGACTTAATGTGTTTTTTGATCCGTAGTTAACTCAACCAATGGTTAAATATGCTAACAATGGTTTCAAATTTCGGTAAATGCGTATTTTCATGTGATGATCAAAAAAGTGGGCCCAAGACAACGCTATCAAAGTCGGCGAAAGAAGTGATTTGAAAAAAAAAAACTAGATTTTAATCCCATTCCAAAAGGCACTAATGTCGACCTGTGGTCAGACCAGCGACTTTTTTGAAGTAGGTTAGGAAAAGTAGGTGTTTTGTTAAAACCCAGGCAGGCACGTTAGTTTGGGTAAATTATTTCATCAGTACTACTCGCAAAACGGTGAGGGCAATATTGCCAGGCAACCGGCATGTCGTGGGACCAACAATTCAAAGGTATCTGACATCCACCAACTGTGCTCGCTTGCTGGATTAATCCTCTCTGTGAAAGGAAATGCCCTCTCAAAGAGTAGAGTATTGTCCCAGAAGTGGAAAAACTATTGGCTGATTATACTATGTTGATAGAAATCATTACCTATTATCAGACAAGTCTTAGAAAAACGCCATTCCATTGGAATTTCTTTTAATTATTATTTTGTGCATACAGCAATTAAAATAGTCTGTGCAGCACCAGACTAAAATAAATGAATGGCAGAGAAAAATGAGTTGGTACGTAAGAATGGGCGATGATTTGAAGTGATGAAACCGCGTACAGTCACGCTTTGGAAACAAGCCACGTGGTAGTGTTTACAAGGTGACCACTGACTGTTGACTCATGTAACTAGGTGGGTAGAATAAAAATTGATGGCGGCTTGGGACACGCTGCGAGTCGCTGCGCAGTACAAATTCGTGTGACAGCGGGACTGAGGGGTGGGGTACTACGCAGAAAAAAGTGGACTTCACAGACGTCATTAAGTTTGAATCGAACTATACCGATTTAGTTTTGGATTTCGTTTATTAACCGAAGATATTAAGAAATATTTTTACATTTGATTCAGTGTCAAAATGAGGTAGTCGTTTTTAAACTTTCTTTGCTTTTGTTATCTACATAAATTATTCTTTAATAATATTAATTTGCGGTATTTATTTTACTCAATATTTATGTTTTCCAAATCTCTATCAAATCCATTATAACAGGCCCTTAAGTTGGTGATGTTAAGACAAATAAATAACATCAAGCCATAAACTTTGAGATAATTATAGTAAACACAGACTACTACAAATTTTACCGTCAAATTAATGTCTGCTGAGTCAGATTAGTTTGTTGTTCCTATGGCCGTCATAATAATAGTCTGCCATTTCGTAAAATCTTTTGTCTATCTATACATCTTCTATTTCAATACAAATAAATAAAATTGAAGTGTCTGTTGTGTAATGTCAAAATTACAGCTTTTTAAAGGTATATTTTTAAGAAAGTATATTGTTCTGTTCTCGCTTATCTCCAAAACGGCTGGACCAATTTTGCCGGAACATTCACTGGCAGATAGACGATGTTATGAGGAGTAACTAAGGCTAATTTTAATTTGGAAAAAGAATTATGGATCCGCGTAAAAAATAAGCCCTTGTTTTTGTCAGTGTTACCATTTTGACGGAGACGAAGTCTCGAGAAAAGCTAGTACGTAATAAAAGCTTGTAGTGTGGATGAAAGCCAGTAAATTATGCCAAAAATAAATCGTTCTAAAGATAGTGGGCATATCTTAAGAGGTGAAATGTATTCGGTCCATTACCCGAGTGGCCGATAAACACGAACAATAATAATTACAGGAGCAGTGGTGGCCCAGTGGTAACGGCCGCGACTTACAAGTGTACGTCGAGGATTCGAACCCAGGCAGGGGCTTTACTTTGTGTAATTATTTCATCACCACTGCACTCAAAACGGTGAAGGAAAACATCGTGAGGAAACCGGCATGTCCTAGAACCAACATTTCGAAGACATGTGACATCCACCAACCCGCACTGGGCCCGCGTGGTGGTTTGCAGTACATTCCCTCTCTCAGACAGGAAACCTGTGTCCCAGCAGTGGGGACATTAAAATGCTGATGATGACGATGATGAATAATTACATGGAAACCCCCCTAATTACCGTGATTCTCTGAAAAGTTTCTATATTTCATGATTAATCAACCTGCCTAGCGTTTTCCCGACTTTATTGGGGTCAGCTTCCAATCTAACCGGATTCAGCTGGATATTTTTTTACATGGGGCGGCAGTCTCAGGTTAAGGCTTCTGACTACCCGTTATGACTATCAAAGATCTACAAATTATAACGGCTTAACTTGCTGTCTGAGGCACAGAGGAGACTTGGTATAACAAGTATGGTCATCCATCCACGGACCGACCTCGTCAATTGTTGCTTAACCTCGAATATCGCCGTACGGCTGTAATTATTTAGCCACAAACTCCAATGTGAATGAATCGTGAACAGTTATATGAAAACCGGGCCAAGTTTGATGATTCGGGCTAACTCAGACTGGAGCTGTTCCAGCTTTCTTATGAAGAAACAAGAATATGTGGGCAATCTATATCAATGGAAAGTAATCTCTGTCTGTCTGTTTATTTGTTACTTTTACAGCCTAGACTGCTGAGCCTGTGAGTGGGTTGGACCTTGGATAAGGGTATAAATTATTTAGGTAATACCTGAGATAATTACCGATATTCACGCGGTTAAAGCCGTTGGCAGTAGCCAGTAAAAAAAAGCATTGAGACTTCAATAATCCTTGTTCTACATAAAGTCTGTGGATTACTCATGAACAGTTAACCTATTCTAGGCAAAAATAAACAAAACTTGAATCATTCGTTCGCTTTAATCGCTTTTAAGCGCAAAGAGCTATGTTCCCACTTCTTAAGACCTTACATAGGTACATAAAATCACGCTTACATTAGATACAGAAACAGGATAAACGCTGTTACAATTAGTACGAAAGCTAAAGCACTAATTGGAAACACGTTTGGGTTAGATACGGTGCGCTAGATTGGATAAAATGTTATAAGTAACTAGTGCTGGGCTCCTGCCACATCGTTGGTATCATTACAACACCTCTAGAGGTATCGGTTTTCAGACAGGCAGATAATACCCGATACATTTGGATCTGTCTTTTTGCTGATAGATTAACGGAGGTTTAATGAGATTCAGTAATCTGTAGTTTAAGGGGACGCTTCCACGTATGTGTTTTAAAAATACGCCTAATCATTGACAAGTATTTAAATTAAAAAAATATGATGGTGTGTCTATGTTGGTGTGAATGGGAAGGTGTATCTTTTTAGACGAGCTATGTGACAAAGAGTGACATTTGAGATAGAAGCGGAAAATGCAAAATGGAAACCTTTAAAATTATCGAATTGACAGATTGTCACCTGTTGCCTATCAATTTGATTAATAAGGCCCTTGGCGTTCTGCACCTATAGTGGCTGCAGCACGGAATTATAGTATTGGCAACTGATTAATTGAGTAGTCTAATTGAAATAAATGCCTACGCTTTTCTTTTTCGCATCTGTGCGGTGGTTTTCAAGACATGATCCACTTGTAGAAGTGCCCCGAATGCCCATACACCTAGACTATTATTGACTTTATGAACCCCACTGAAGTGGCTATTAACGTGGTCACATAATGAGCCTAAACTATTTAAACCGACCCATAAGGAAGAAGTCCTTAATGAAAACCAAAGACGATCAGAATTCGTTCCAGTCGTTCTTATTTCAATAAAGCTTGAACACCAACAAAAATCACGTACACTATAAAACAATTCGCAACGCGCACATGCATCGATTTACACTGTATAGACATTCACACACGCACAGCTTGTCAACATAATTTTATCACTACGTACGACCGTTGCGAGGGTACAGTTCTTGACTGCAGCCCAAAATAACCACAGCTAACATTTCGATGCGATGGGATATCCTGACAAATTATTTTTATATATCCCAGTTTGTCTCTATATCCGTTAGGGATGGGCCCTTTTTCTAATTGTTCGTTGTAGGGGACTATTTTTGGTTAAATATGGTATTTGTGTTTTAGATGTGCGTGAATTGCGTGACATTTTAGTTCTATGGATTGGTACGAATTTATTAAGTCTTTGATAATTCGCGATTTCATTTGAATTAATTTAGATGTGGTTATTTGTTAGTTAAACTGTACAAATACATGTTTCTATTTTGGAACGTAATATTTTGTTTTGTAAAATTCATTTTAGGTCCAACAAGCGGCATATCAAAAGCAGACCATAATAGTAACATAATAATATGTAAGTACATGTACGTTCAAAAATGTGACTTTTCACAACAGTAGCCAGGTCACACAGAGATAAACAAATGGTTACTGTGATACCCGCCTACGATGGTACGTGTACTGATTGAGACTCGAGGAAAAAAATACTGGCACTACAGAATTTTACTTCTACAAAGTGAGAAAAATAGGCTAAGTAGGTACACAGAAAAGTGGATATTGTATGTAAGTCAATATCCACAATTAGGAAGTGTTGGAAATAAAAAGTGGCTTGGTCAATGACGTAAGCGAAAAATGGGCACATTTTTAAAGGAACGTGTCCTGATTGAGAGACGTGAAAAAATACTGGCACTTCAGAATTTCTAGTTCTACAAAGTGATAAAAATAGGCTAAGTACTGAGAAAAGAGGATATTGTACGTAAGTCAATATCCGCAATCAGGAAGTGTTATGAATAAAAATATGGCTAGGTCGTTGACGTTAGCGAAAGATGGGAACTTTTTTCAGGAATGAATTCTATTTTCATGCTGAAGATACAATGGAATTGAATGGTAAAAATGAAATGGGCTTTTAATAGGTTTCTGTTTCTAACGATTTGGATTAATGGTGAAAGTGTGAGTTTTAGAAATAACGGCTGGTTTCAGATATACATATAAGGCAACATTTTGAAATTCCATGAAAATGAAATACTATGAAATTAGTTCGAGAAATAATATCTAATTCTAAAACATGGGTATTGTGGCTGACGCTACGTTGTAAATCGAAATAACATTGAGGTTTCATGTTGACCAAATTGCACAAAATATTAAAAATAAAACAATTTTTTTAAGTTTTCTTCCAGGTATCAATCAATTCGAACAGAAATTGGAAAAAAATTGGTAAGAGCCCTGAAATATTAATCGTTTTTTCCGTTTTACAAATACAGCTATATCTAGAATATCCCATTATTTTACCTGCTACTGAACGAAAGGTGGAAGGCAAGAAATAAATAAAATCAAAAAAGCCGACTGCTTGCTGAAACGAGCTAAAAAGATATAAAACAATAATAATATAATGCTGTGCAGTCGGAGGATATATAAGCACGAGCTAGCTGACCAAAATGTATCCTTCGACGGCACAGCATGATTTTCTTCTTGTTTACATGTTTTTAGTTCGCTTCCTATGCAGTCGGGTTTTTTTATTTTGTTAAATTTATTTATTTAAGTACATACAACTTTTTAGTTATCTATTTCTTTCGAATTTCCTTTAAAAATATAAGTGGTATATATATAATTTTTTTATCACCACTAAAAACACTTTTTGATGCCCCACTCGATGGGTTTAGATTGGGTCCTCCACAATATGGCGCCCCAAAGCAGCCATATATTTTTTTTTAACGTCCCTTATCTAAGAACACTTGGGCGGTCAAGATCTGTCTAACGATGTCTTAATTATATAATACATACAAACATTGCATACATTTACATAGTATATAATACATAATTAACAATAACTACCTATATATACACTTAAATAAAGATAAAATACGACGAACACGTATAAAAGGGCAGGGGTCATAGGGCGTCAAAAAATTCGTCCACATCGCTGTCAACGTGAAAAGTGCCCAGAACGTTGGCAGCATTGCCACGTTGGATGGCAATGCTGATTCTCTGGCCAAGGAAAAGCCCAGCCCTCTGGTCACGTGAATAGTCGACTAACCGCTTGCTTACATAGACATACATACACACAAGATACGCGCTACAAAAGATAACCATTTCCTTGCAGTCAGATAAAAGGCTTGCTAAAAGTGAGTATTAGTTAATTGAAACAATATTTAATAAAAAGTATTTTGTCCATTAGTTGAAACAATTTATTGTCTATTCATTCAAAGAAAGGAAGATAAATAGTTTATTTTTAAATATATAGCAGTAATAACAGCTGCACGGTTCGATCTTAAAGATTAAGCAATAGTTGCCGAGGTCGGTCTGTGCATATCATAGCCTCAGATTAGCTAATCTGGGAATATAGCATAATTCGAAAAGAAATGTGATATCTTTCAAACCGCACGGGGCCGCGTGGTACATTCCATTGGCCCATTTTCTCTCATAGGAGGCTTGTGCCTTGGCCCCGTCCCTCGTACCCTCGTTGGTACCGGCTGTCATTTGAAGATCTTTGAAGATCGTTAAAGTCAGAAGCCCTTAAATTCTGACACCAGTCTTGCCAAGCGGAATCGTGTTATCCAGTGACTGGGTTGTGGCGGTAAGGCAGGCAGCAGTGTCTTGTTAGTCTGCAAGTGAACCCCAACATGGTTGGAAAAAGGCTAAGCAGTTTGACCGTTAAGGCGTATATATTTCCCAATTTTAACACAGTAGTACTGACCGTGCAGCCTCTCGGAACCAGAATATTAATATTGAACCTCCTTTTGGACAGTTTTGTTTGCAATATATTCTTTAATTTACATATGGCATTTCAGTTATGAAGAAATTCTGGCCATCATTTTTTAAACATCCAAGTCGTTTTGCAGGACTATTCAAGAGTAGCGAGAAAATTTCGTGTTTTCAGTTATTTTTTTAATGCAAAATTATTAGTTACACGAAAAAATCATGTTTCACAAATAATGTACATGAATCAATATTTATTTATTGTCTAACCTTTTAACTTAGCCGTTACTAAGAAAGAAAGAAATAAAAAGTATTTTATTGCCACAAAACGACATACAAACATTACATTACAAAAACAAGAACAGTGGTAGTAGATTTTATGACTTAAAACAATTATTTTCTCAAAAGATGACATTGATCAATATTGATCAATTAAGAGAAAAGAAAAAAAAAATACATGAAGCCGACTGGCGTAGAATTTTGTAACAGTTTTAGCAAAAGGGTAGTTGTAGAAAAATGTGCACACGAACTAAGAGTAAGACATCGTTTGCGCATCGTCACTGCGGGTAGGTGTGCATAAGCTGAGGGATACAATACATGTTTATTAAGGCCCATGACATAGTGATGATTACTTGAGTTTATTTATGTATTAATCTTTTATTTTTATAAATATATTAAAGCAGTTAGTAGGTGGTGTCAAATATGTATGTAACGATATTTATTTTACGTAATGTTGTTAATAAATGTATTTATTTTAACATTATTTTATGTAGATTAAAACATAGTGCATCTATGTATATATTTTGGTTATATGTGTGTTAGGTAGTGTGTAGGGTTTTTATATGTTATAAGTACTATAATAATGTACTTATGTGTATTACATTCATATATGACTAATTATTTTGTAAAATATATATCGAATTGTATGTGTCTTATAATGTTAATTAGTAATGGGTACATTGGGTACCTCTTAACTTAGTATTAAGTTCTTATTAATGAAAAATCTATTAAAATGTGGCTTTTAATAATTTTCAAGAGTAAACAGAGATTTTGCTTCTTTTATACATGTATGATTTTCGTTGGAAATTTTGGCCCCATCATATAGAACACTCTTTTTTCCCTAGTTCATTCTATGCATTCTTAGACAAAAGTAACTGGCCTGCTTTGTCATAAGTTTATGATACCTAACATATTTTTCTAATAAAAATGCATGTATTATATTTATTTGTTTGGATCAGATTGAAGTTTTGTTTCTTTAGAAATTTTGACCCGACTTTCCAAAAAGGAGGAGGTTTCTCAATTCGACGTATATATATATTTTATGTATGTTCGCGGATAGCTTCGTCATTTATGAACCGATTTTGATGATTCTTTTTTTGTTGAAAATAAAATATCCCAAGAGTGGTACCATTATAAGGAAACTAGGATCTGATGATGGCATCCCAGAGAAATCGAAGGAACTCTTCTAATATTATAGCCATACATATAGCGGGTAGGTTTTTTATCAACAATGCAATCATTACTCAGAAAGTGTCATTTGGTGAAATGGAACTGATGAAAAAGACCACAGATGGCCATTGGAACACCTTGATGCTAAGTATGTCACGGGTATAAGATATATCGAATTGCTAACCGACTATGATGAAGCAAATACTTATAAATAAATGGTACCGATGAAAAAGGTAACATCGAACTGATCTGATGCTGAAGCCGAAAAGTAGGCACTGGAATTCCGAAATATAACAATGGATCCTAGTACCATCGCAAATATGCCTCGCTCACACGCCTTGGGCATATATGGCTTTTCGTATGGAAGAATAGATCATTTAGACTACTTTTATTTTAGAACAAGATTGAGGGTTTCCCAAACTGCTCTTTTAATTTTTAACTAACCGACTTTCCAAAAAGGAGGAAGTTTCTCAATTCGACCGTATATATATATATATTTATGTGGGTTCGCGGATAACTTCGTCGTTTATGAACCGATTTTGATGATTATTTTTTTGTTGGAAAGGAAATAGCTCAAGGATGGTACCATGATAAGGAAACCGGGATCTGATGATGAAATCCTAGAGAAATCGTGAAAACTTCCCAAATATTATATGCATATATAAAGCGATTTCGGTATTTTCATCATTTGCACTCAGAAAGTATCATTGATGAATTGGAACTGATGAAGAAGACCACAATGACCACTGGCACTCCGAAATAAAAACAATGTATCCTAGTCATGTTAGGGCTTATTGGAATCGTCATGAGATTTACTTTGGCTGTAAATGATTTTCATGGTATTTGGAGGTACCTACCAAAAGTAAAAAGAGATAAATAAAAAACTTTTTAACAAAAAAATAAAACCGACTTCTAAAACAAAACACTACAAAGCGAAAAATAACTTTAAAAACGGAAAACAGTAGGTACCAAAGACACCGAATTCGTAAAAGAAAGTTATTTTTCGCTTTGTAGTATTTTGTTTTGGAAGTCGGTTTGATTTTTTGTTAAAAAGTTTTTTCTTAGTTGGTGTTAGATAATCCTAAGAAATAATGTTTTAATCATTCTAGTTTGAGCAACTTGCAGTTTTTGCAAGTTAGATTTAGTTGCTGAATCCCATACCTCTACTAAATAATCTATACGAGACTTGACCAAGGAGTTATATATCGTGAATCGAACATGTCTCGGGAGAAATTTCACTATACCTTTTAGCGCGCCTGTTAATGAATTTATTTTATTGCGGCCTTATTCTGACTGTCAAGAACAAGGCCTAAATATTTTTCATTGCTAACTTTATCTATTTTTCACCGTAAATAGTAAGAGGACGACGTTTTTTTTTTTTTGTTTTTGCAGAGAAAATAATGTATTTAGTTTTCGAGGCATTAATAGTTAGTAAATTTTACTGTAATCAGGTGTGTAACAGATGTAGATCATGCTGGCCTTGGTTAATTACTGTTTCCAATGAGCTACCAGAATAAAACAGGCTAGTATCGTATATTAAAAGTAAGCAAAATAACCGATTAACGTTTATAGTAGGGTAGATGTTAAAAATGTTAGTGGAGATTGTGTATAGTATATACTCGTGTGTAGTGACTTGTTTGTTAAGGTCTATGGCACAGTGCGTTTGAATAAGCGGAATTGATCAGTTTTATGCATTGTTTTAGGATTTCACAAAAAAATGGTGCTTTTCGTAGGGAGCAAGCGGGTGTAAGTTATCTAGTTTAGGGTTAGTTTTCGTAGTGCTAGTAAAAATACAAATTTATCCATATCATTCCATTAATAAAGGATCCTTCAAGATGTTCCACTTCAATTGTTTCTTAAAGGTTGATAAGCTTTTAGCCTCTTTTGTGTCTATTAGTAATTTATTATATTTCTGGGCTGCTTCTAATAATAGTAATAATTATAATTTTATTCTGGTAGTTAATTCTAGGCGGTTTCAAAGGGATATTATTTGCCTGTCTAGTATTAAGTTTCTGGTGTTTGTTATTAAATGTTACTTGTGAGTAAATACCCTTTGTTATATTTTTGTATTTATAGCTTTGTGATAAATTCATTAAGTAGTCCAGTTTCCTTATAAATTTTTATGGTCGGTGTTAGGTAATCATATTGAAATAATGTTTTAATTAGTTTATTTTGTGATCTCTGTAGCTTATTTAAGTTGCTTTCAGCTGCTGATCCCCATACTTCAATTAGGTAATCCAGATGAGGCTTGACCAAAGAGTTATAGATTGGCAAGCATTGCAATAGGCACCTGATAGGGACAGCAGTTCCCTTTGAAATTTTTCGAATATGTGGCTTCCATGTAAGTCCTCTGTCAAGAGTTTATTTTGTTTTTTATTTCACCATTAATTGTTGTTTGCATATTGCAAACTAAATTCTAAAGGATAGTGTTATTAGTTCTTAAATTACCTATGTTAGAAAAGTAAAAAAGAGAATAAAAATAATGCGGGTATAAATAAAAGCAAATGCATGTCGTGGTTGTGCCAAGAAAGGTTCCGCTTTGCATAATGCTGTGCCATGGGGGACCCACGGCACAGCGCTGATTTTCAAAAGTCGCCTAGGACGTGACGTACGGAAACCAAGGTCTGTAGCGCTTGTAAAGATAGATACAAAAAAAAACTATAAAATAAATACAGTAAGATATTTAAAACAAACTACTAAAAAATATGAATTAAAAGAATTAGTATAAGAAACACCGAGAATATGCTTAAACAGCACAAGATTGATAAAACATAAAGTGCGGGTATTACTAACACACGCAAAAACACAATAAGTATGTTTTAGAAAGGAACCGTTTTGTGGCACTAAAGCGGTGGCAGTAAAAAATAAATATACCTACGCTACTAGCTTCTGCTAGCGGCTTCGCCTGCGTGAAAACGGTTTTCTTATCCCAAAGGAACATAATACCGGGATAAAAATGCCTATGTGCTATTCCAGACTATAAATCTATTCCTGTGTCAAATTTCATCCGGATCCGTTCAGCCGTTCTGGCGTGATTGAGTAACAAACATACATCCATCCATCAAAATCATCGCTTTTATAGTAATTATAGTAAAGTATGATATAGGTAGGTATTGTAGTGATTGTGTGTGCAGCGTGAATGTGCGCAAAACAATTGCATAAATTGCAGATGAGTAGGTTGGTGGTGGCGTAAAAAATTAGAACTATATGATTCACATACACACTTTGTCTTTTGTGACAGCAGCATTACAAAATTGTGTTCGATGTTGAATTTTGTGATGTAATTTTTATTTCTTTTCTGAACGACGTCAAACATTGCCAAGTGGGCCTTTCAATCAAATTAATAAATAACAAGATACCGTCCGCTTCGTACAAAAGATGATCTAGGCAGTATTGTTGTAGAATCTATAAAATTATCTTCCATGCATTTTTAAGTCCTTTGTTAGATATATATATATCCTATATAGGTATACATCCACCTTTAAAAAAATGCAGGTATCGTTTCCTACAAGAAAGTTTGATTAAAACCGAACAAAAGGAGTTTGTATACCTACGACTCCTAAATCTATAAAAAAGCCGTAGGTACAGTAATCGAGCTTCACCTTGACCGAGTATTTTGGTAGCGGTATTATTCTGTTGTTCATTTACGCGGACGTTCGCGAAATATTCCATGAAACCCGAAAACAGCGGCGAATACAGCGTATTTAGCAATGTTTTCTAAACATAAGCACAGTACAATTAAGGAGTGGAATTCCATAAGCACAGTACAATTAAGGAGTGGAATTCCCTGCCGGATCTGTGTTTTTTAATACCTACACCACCTAGAGATCTATCAGTCGAGAGCGAATGGGTTACTTCTAGGTAAGCGTGGTTCACCGCCGTTGACCACAACATCACTTATAGTAATCAAACGCAAACCAACAAAAAAACATGGCCTTAAAAGCTTTTCAATGGGTTCTGAGACATTACCGATATTGTGTCTATGCGGCGGCGTCTTTCCGTAGACCATAGCCTCTCCACTTCCCATTCATGTCGTCTAAATTTCGTGATAGATTTTAACAGAATAGTATTATTACTAAATAGTTATTTCTATTGAATAGTATTGATTTAATTTATTAATTACTTATTACAATAGCCATCGAGGTAAACGAAAATTTGCTTAAAGTTACAGGTACCTTACTTTTCAATCGCATGTCAACGCGAGATATAACGCAACTGGACGCGTATTTTCAAGATGTGAGAACATAGAACTACGGACTTACGTCTGAAATAAAGAATATGAATTTGAACAGCTATTAGTTTAAGGAATTGTTTAATTTTCCATTCAAATTAAAAGCGCAGTACTCGAAGAAGAAACAAAATAAATGTGTAAAAACTCAATAGATCAACAGAAACAAGTTTACAACTACAGGAGAATGCACCGCATGCACATTTCACATTTCAAAACGTAAACATTATAAATCTCTTTGTCTTCATACGTAGATAAGTTCTATGTTCTTACGCATGCATTATCTTAAATATATTACAAACATTCGTTTACTCGACTCAGTTAAAACTATTCCTGTTATTAGCCGCTTTACTCGACGTAATTAAAAGCAAAGATTTCTGTAATAAAACATTGTCAACGTGAGCAATTTTGCTTATCCCGTTTTATAATTTTGAACCTTGTTAGTTTGTCATACAGTTCAAACTTGTATTCTGTGGGCAATTTTATTCCTAGACTAGCTGTGCCCGTGAATCTGTCCGCGATCGGAAGTTTTGAGTGTTTGTAATCCGTTGCTCATCACATAATTCAGTGTTGCTAAGAAATTTTAAAGGAAGGTCTCTTTTTGGCATTTCAACACACATAGATACGACGTACATAGGGTACGTGATGCACGTGATGTATCGGTACTGTAGAGGTTTTCCACCTAGGACGAGTAACCTGTTCGGCCGCTGACACCTAAAGCTGGCAACTTATATTTATTTTAAGTTTGGAAGGAAATCGAATACAGAATATTTAGAAATAAATCGAACGCGTGTAGTTTTTTGTTTAGCTGCGACTTCTGTGAGAGCCGACCTACGGGCGGCACGTTTGGATAAATATACGTCGTAGAAGTCGAATAGTATTTTCTTCAGCCCCTGGCTGCGACCCCCTTTTACAGTACCTAGCACATGTCAATACATTTTGGACTTTTTATCGATCGTTATGGCTGAGGTTTGTTAAGAGCCCGAGGTTGAGAGCATACAAATTGCAGCTTAGGCTAGGTCAAGTCGCAACGCATGCGAAGACGCCCTCACGCTCCTAGCCACCGCAGGAACATGCCGATTCCCGGCCACCGTAGGCGCGTGCTTGCGGACGGCCAGTAATGGGCAGGTCACCCGGTCCGATAAGCCCACGCGCTCCTCAAAGATGTAGATGTCAGCAAATCTGACGGGGTCCGCTAGAGCCGATGTCTGTCTGGGTCGTGGATAAATTTGAAAGAGTGTTACGGCGGGCCTGGCTTAAGCAATTGAAGGAACACGGATGGGTTTTAGTCAGCAAAAGTCTGACACGCCCTCTCGCTACACTCAGAGCGAGAGAAGTCATTGGAAAATTTCACAAACAAAAAAAAACTTAATCAAGGCACAAAGTGGACAAGTCAATAAGGTAGACATCGTTTGCAGGGTGATCTGATAGTTGAATTTTGTATCACCAGAGTTCCTCGGTATATCCTTGACTAGGTAGTAACTGCAGCTACCTTGGCTTTAAGATGGATTTACCATTTCCTGTGTGTGTATGGGTTTTGATGTCAAATTTCTTGGATTCGTAACCAACTGAGACCAACGGCTTAACGTGTTTTCATAGGGGGTGTTATGGACAGTCATTGAGAGGACCGAACTCGGTAAACTTTTTTAACGTTGAAGATCGTGCGGCTTTATTACTGAGACGGACAGAAAAACAAACTGGACAATGATTAAAATTACAGTGTACAACACTACACACTGTGTTTTACCAGATTTATTATAAGTTGATATAGATAAAGTATTTTTACCTAGATAGTCGAAATTTCTACCGTGCTTACTCGCATTTATTTGTTTGGAACAATGAAGGTAGATGTAAGTTTAGAGATTGTTTTTTTACTATAGAATGTGGAAAAACACCAGATGCGTGGGTTCCTCATGTACTAGTAAAATGTCTGCAGTACCTATAACTAGAAAATATGTTGGTCTATAACTTTCAATTGCAATTTTATTATAGTACTAGCTATGCCCGCGGCTTCGCTCCCGTTAACTGCCTCCCCTACCCTACTTACCTACGTACCTACCTACCTGTACCTACCCTACTAACCTATACCTACCTACCTTACTTACCTAGCTACCTACCTAGATCGAGCATTCACTGCACTGAATACTATTTAGGTACTCTAGGGTACAAAAAAGTAAGGACAGATTTGCTGCGCGCCATCTAGTAGCACTCCTGAAAGTCGGTTTTTAGGTGTTATTTTGTCAAAAAAAGGATTTTGGGCATAATCTGACCCGCTTTGCGAAGAGTGGCGGGCATTAAACAAAATAGTTTTAAACTAAAGAGAATAATGTGACCTTCCATTGCAAATACTATGTAAAGAAACTTTTATGTTTCTTTAATTTGTACAACGGCCATCTGCAGGTAAAACAATGGCAATGTACTTATGCAGGTACTCGATAGATGGCGCTAGCAGCCAACAAGGTTGGAAAAGCAGCTTATGTTTGGAGTTGACCGAAGTCACCGTGATTGGACATATTATTCAATATTTTTATCTAATATGTTATTGTAAAAAGCCGAAAAAGGAATTAATTATTTAAATATTAGACTTTAAATGTCGTTTCTTTGTTTTCAGGTAGTATAGTGTGATTCAAGCTTAACTTGTAATAATTATAGTGGGTTTGTAAGTACTAAAATAAAAACTTTGTTTTCAGAGCAACGCAAATGTATATTTGAAACTTCAATTCCTAATAAGTTTGGAGATATTTTCTTATACATATGTATTTGATTCAAAATCGATGGAGACAAATGTGCTGAGTCGTTAAAAAAAAATCAAAATCAAATGATTTCAGAGGACTTAATTTTTTTACATTTTGATTTACTGGACATTTTGTTAAAATGAGGTATTTCCTTAAGTTTGCCGTGTATCATTACTTTTCAGAATTTGATTATTAGCGATACTATCGGATCGTGTAATAAATAATCAGCGTATATATTTTTACAAAAACAACGGTTTTGATTCCTGCCTAAGAATATTGAGTTTTCTAAAATTCAATAATGCAGTTTTACTACTCATCAAAAGATTCCCGAGACTCCTTTCACTGTTTTTAACTTTTATTCATAGTTTCGGATTTGGCCCACTTGAAAAACTCCTGTATACGATATTTTTAAATATATTTTTCTATCTTCCTGTGACTCACATTCAATCTGCCTAGCCTTTTTCCCATCTATATTGGGCTCGGCTTCCAGTCTTACCGGATTTAGCTTAGCATTAGTATTTTACATGGAGCGACTGCCTTTCTGTCCTCAACAACCCAATAACTGGGTAACACGATACCCCTTGGCAAGACTGGTATCAGATCTAAAGCTTCTGACTACCCGTAACGACTGTCAAAGATATTCAAATGACAGCCGGGAACAACGGCTTAACGTGCTTTCCGAGGCACGTAGGAAACTCGGTATGTTGAAAATGGTCACCCATCCACGGACCGACCTCGTCAAGCATTTCTTAACCTTGAAGATCGACCCGTGCGGTTGTTATTATTTAGCCACGAGCTCCTCCTGTGACTCACATTAAGATGAGTAATTCCATAGTAAATCAGAGCCATAAATATCAATACATTCTGCTATATTTCGTTTGTGTACGCCATGGGTATGGTTTCCATACTAAGATGCCCAATGTCCTTTCGTCAGTCAGCTTGAGCATTCAGGGGCCTTACTGTGACGTGTTAAAAGTATTATGGTTCGATTGTGAGAGAGAAACTAAGCTAGATAACACAAATAGCACTGTCCCTTTGGAACAGTGAACTATTTTTGACACGTGCTAAGTTACCTCGCCATGGGCACCCAAAGCGAAGAAAAATAAATTGGTTCAAATAAAATGCACTAGATGGCGTGATAAACTTCGGCTTGTTATTGAGTTTTGTGAAATATTAAGATTTACCAGAGGCGATCAAAAAAAAATGTATGGTCTTGTTTAAATAAATCTCAAAGTACAAAATTAAGGAATATTGGGCTCACAATTTACATTTCAAAGATTATGTGACTGGCTCATTTAAAATTGATTCCAATAGATGGCACGGTTTTAAATTTCTGATGCATCCACTCGATTTTTTTAATTTATTTTGTTACACATTTTGGTACAACGAAACTGTAAAAAACGTGCAAAAAATACTATAAAACAAATCGTAGCTGTATTTAAAAAAAGTATTCACGAACCGAGTAAAACCTTTTACTTGCAAGTCGCTGCTAACAC
Organism: Orthosia gracilis; assembly: GCA_947562075.1. NCBI lineage: Eukaryota > Metazoa > Arthropoda > Insecta > Lepidoptera > Noctuidae > Orthosia > Orthosia gracilis. Next base: position 9,929,480 of record OX387268.1, read on the forward strand.
CATCTATATCCGTGGAACGGAAACAATCGCGATCGAAGTTCTTAGAAAAATAGTCAGTTTAATCAGACGAAAAACGCTAGTTACGTCGGCATGGTTTCTTTGCATGGGTTGAGGCATCTGTATGCTAGTATTATAGTATCTGTGGCCCTGCCTTGCTAAGCTGATACCCTTCTCTGCTTGACTAATATTTTACCAAGTAATGAACTTCTTGTCTTCTAATACCAGGGAAAAAGAACGGATCTGGCTGACCACAGGAGAGTAGGTGAAGACGTGAAGACATACACTGGATGTTTGCAATACCGTTTTCTAAGAATGTACTTATGTGATCGTGCGGCAATTATTCCTAGCGGCGATACATCAAAGGCTTGGATGACACCGAGGTAAACTGACTTTCACTCCAGGTGCACTTAATGGTTGACGCGCATGTTTTGTTTATCAATAAAACAAACACTAACTAACTACCTGTTTTCTAGCACATGCTATAATAGCCAATTTGAAGAACGATGCAAAACGAATTTTCCTTTTTTTCGTCAAATAGTGTTTCACATATTTCAATTTCAACCTCGAGTCGGATGAAATTTTGAATACGACTTATTTTCTAAGATAACATGCTTTCTTTGCCTTTGCAGTTTCATTTACGTGGAGTGGTGTTTCATATTTAAGTAATAAATATAAAAAAAGACTTAAAGCGAGCAGTTAACCACGATGTTATGGTTTGTAAGAAAACTTATATTAGCAGTTCTCTGTTGAAGGTTAATGGGCTTTTCCATTAAATTCTTAATCCTCAGTTTTTAACGGTTGTTAAACTGGATTTGAGTGTGACATGAGACGTCAAGTCAACCATCCCGAATTAACCCGTTAACCCGAATCTCTTCAAAGTTAGAGTGAACAGGCTTCTTCTGGGTAAGCTCACTCCATCGTCGACTCTGTCTTTGTCATTGACTTAGACTAGAGTCAAGAGCAAACCCATCAAAAGTAAAAAAAAAAAAAAAAACTATACATGCCGACAAAATGTTACTGATTTGCAATTCCTTCCTTCCTGCCTTCCGCTTCGGGATAAACAGGTGTGATATTTGATTTATAGGCAATATTATTGAGTTGAAAGTTTTAACTAACGTTAATTAGTTCAGAACATTGACAAAGGTCCATACATATAGCTATTAAACGTTGTTATAACGCGCACGGAAGCAAAGATTGAATTAAAATCATTTCTAATGCCGTAGAAGTGTGATTAAATAAAAAAACAGTTAAGCGCAGCCCCTTTTTTCGAAAAAAAGGAGAATTACATTTTCAAAAAAACATAAAAGTATTTTAAAACAGCTGTTGATAAAGCCTGTACCTATCTTAATCTGCCATATTTGGATCCTAACCTTCGAGCTTCCAAAAATATACTTCTCCATATTCCTTTTCACCGCACTGGATTTCTATCTTACACTGTCTCAACTATAAACCTCTGGAACGTGCTTCCCCTTGACGTCAAAAAAGCTGATATTCTTTGAAGCGTAGAATTCGGCACTATAATTAGTCCTCTCACAAATAGCTCGTACAGACAACAATAATAATATTTATAGTAAAAAAACACGGCAGTCATACGCTCATCTCACAATACTCCAGACACAAGAACTTCTTCCATTCGTCCGAGAACACTTCACAATCGGGCTTAGCATCCAAGAGAGCGCTGAGCGCGAAGAGTGAACGAGGGATGGGAGACTGTACGGTACCGGCGAACAATCTGTGTCTCCTACTACGTCTATAATTGACCGGGGCAAAAAGGTGTAATAGTTCTTCGTGAAGTTCAGGAGCATCAGTTAGTATGGGTATGCCAATGGCTATCGAAATTTCGCGTGATGAATTCCGTATATTCTGGCATTACGACCATCGCTATCGGTGATAGAATGCCAATTTCTCTAGAGCCTATGGTGTTGCGCCGACATTGTAACCTAGGAAAATGGCAAGAAGATGAAATAAAAGTTCATTCTAGACGTCAAACATTAAATACTTTTCTTCCCAGAACAAAACTATGCTACTATTTTCCCCAGCGTGTATTTGGATCATAATAGATGCCAAAACTAGTGGCCTATTTAGTAAACAAACATATCTTGGCAACAGGGTTCAGTTGTTCGGTCAATCGCTCTAACAATATTATATTATACTCACAAAACTACCTCCTCCATTCCTTAAAACTAACACTAACAGCTACTACTTATGACGTTATCAACGGTGGTCTGACTTCTGACATGTCCGCTTTGTGCTCGAACTTTTTCGACCAAAGGTGCATCAAGTCACATATAACAGAGAAGCACAACTAAGCTCGCAACCACAATGAGGACCCACAGAATTCGATCTCTGTGGTTGAAACCGACTAGATGGCATCACCATCTTCATTATATTATACTCAAAACATTATACTTATATATTTACAATATTATATTATACTAACAATATTAATGAAATAATGTTAGAGCGAAAGTTGAAGTTCCAGGTTATACAAAAAAGAATTAAGAAAAGTATTGGGGGGAACAACATTTGTCACTTACTAGCAGGGGATCCGAAACTCCTCTCCTTGAGGGTCTCTGGGCTGGAGCTAGGAAAATCACCGGGTGAGAGGCCGAGTGGACAATCTTTTCCAAAAACTAAACATTTGTACTCACTTTATTATTATATTATACTCTCAATATTATAATTATAATCAAAATATTTAGAAAAGTGCTCGTGGCTGTATATTAACAGCTACATAGGTCGGTGTTAAAATGTTTAGAAATCTTACAACTTATTTAAATCAATAAGTACTGTACGCGCATGGAATTAAACTAAACAACCTGCTCAGTAATAGTGTTATTATTTTTATTTTTTTGTGTTTTACTTTTTCCATTTAACGTTTTACATATAGCCAAACCGACTGAGTATTTTTATTACTAGTTTAGACTAGTTGTTATGATTATTGAAATAATCTGTATACGAGGAAGCCTGAATGTAAAAGTTTTGAATATAAATGTAGATAACCTTAAGAATAGGGGAAGACCAAATAATCGCTGGGTGGAAGATTTGAAAGACGATATACTCTAGAATGGTGCTTACATAATAGCGGTAGGACTATGACAAATAGTGACGCATGGAAAAAGTAAAAGGAATGAAGGGAGGCCTAAGCCCTACAGTGGGCCAATACAGGCTTCTAATGATAATTGAAGAAGAAGAAAAGTTGCGGCAACCCCCGATAAATAAGGATCAGAGCAAGAGGATGATGGTGAAGATAATGATATCATCAAAAACATAACACGTAAAAAACACAAGTCTCGCGGCGCAGTTCTTCTACCGCAAAAAGCAGTGAGATCGAATGTAAAACAAAACGGATAATTTATTTAGTAGGTACCTTATTAATTAGGTTACAAACAAACACATTAACCGACTTGGTTTCACTTTTACACAAGGGGTCGACATTATTGTGTTATTCTAACGTAAAACCAAGTCGGTTTTTGCGGTAGAAGAACTGCACCGCGAGACTTGTGTAAGATTAGTAACTTGCTAACCCAGTTGGAAATATGTTGGAACGAAGAATCTTTCACAACCACCAAATGAACACAACAAACATACCAAACCAATTGAGTAAACTAACCAGCACATACATAGTTTCATATCTCCGAAGTTGAGTAAGAGCAGTAGCAATACGCTGAAGATCCAACTTACGATAAGCCTCGTAAATTCTACGGATCATTGCAAAAAAAAAAACCAAACACAGTTGAACATAGAATCTGCTCTTTTTTGAAAAGCCGTTTAGTAAGAACCCGTCCTATCCGTAATATATACTTATATAATGGCTGCCTGTTGCTTTGTCACGCTATAATACTTTAAATTTGGAAATTTTTGGCATACGGACAAACAATGACCGGGGACAATATGATACTTTTATTCCATGTACTATTTTCTTTTGTGATAATTTTCGGCTTCCACATGACCGAAGCCACAGGCAAAAGTTGATATAATAATAAAATTAATGTGCGCAAACTTGACACAGATTGTGAGGCAATTTTTAACGTAACAATGTACGGAGGAAATAGCAAGAGGAAGCGGGCGATCGTATTTTGTTTATTAACCTTAAAATTGACGGTGTTGAGTAATTAATTTGTAAAAACAATGTTAGATATGTTTTGAAGTTATTTACCACCCGGATTCGCTTAGATCAATTTAAAATGATAACGGTATAACATGATGACACGCATGTTACTAAAAGAGTTATGAGTATAAATGTGGATGGATGGAGAAGGAGGAAAAGGCCGAAGATAAGATGAATGGACTGTGTGAGGAGTGATACGAAAGAAAAGGGAGTCTGTGTGACGGTTGACTGGACGGTATGGATGAAGAAAACGTGTTGCGCCGATACCAAGCAGCATGGGACAAGGACAGGACTATGATGATGATGCTGAACGGTCTTGCTACATACCTATGCATACGAGTAGATAATTTAATCATTGATCCAAGGCAAAGCTTTCATTTAAAGATAGTATAGATTCTTCACTTATCTCCATCAAAGCCTACACTTCTGCAAAAGATACATCGCATTGAGTAGAAATGTTATAAGTGAATTGAAAACGGTCGATTCTGAGAATTTGAATCATATCTATAGGGATCGTATAAATATTGCCACCGCTTTGATAACAATGAAAACTCTTTTCGATGATGCGATTTGTCACTCTGTTTAGAACATCGCGCGGAGGGAATCTAGCTATCTATAAATCAGATTTGCTATCTATCCATTTCTCCTTTGAGCAGAAACGTTTTTCTATGCAATCCAGCTCTTTTAACACGCTTTTATTAGCTTGGAATGTATAGTATCTAATCTATCTAATAACGAAATATTTGAACGTGATTTACACCCCTTGACGTCGGATTAATTTGAAACTTTGCACACTTATCAAGGACCGTAAAAAATAAAGGGTGCTTGATTTCAATTTTTATAATATTTTATTGACAGATACTGATAAAAGTACTTAGAGTAATTTTGACAATATCTTAAAAAGCATCGCACGGTTAGTTATAATATTTTTTTTTTATTAATCTCTCTAATCTTAATTTAAATTAACTGAAGATTTGTATCTAGTTTTTAGTTTGGTTTTCTATGAAAGCGTGTTTTTTTATATTATCTGTGTCATCTATCCACTGTTATTAGAGTAACGACCTAAAAGTATAATTATCTAACATTGTTAAACAGATAAGAAGAATGCAAACACAAGTTTGTTGCGCTGAAACCATAGATATCTAGAACTGTGCCGTAGTGTTGCAACCACATCTATGTTTATTTATATAAAAACCGACTGGCGTTGTCATAGTTCATCTCTACTGGCAAGAAATTTGAGTTCACGATCCATTCGAAAATAGAATCAATCAGACTACCTGGTTATAAATAATGCACATATGTTTTATCTATATTGTAGCTAGTTGTAAAGACAACTATGTTCAACTACATATTTTGAACATCGAAAACATTCCAAGTTCATTCAACTTTTTTTTTTGCTGTGTGTTTTAGCTATCCATTAACTTATTTATTTTTGTCTATGTCATATAATTCTTTAGACTTGTCAATTTTCTTGTAATTTTACATAAACTCATGAATTAAAAAATCTTCTTTGAGTTAAGCTCGCCTTTGTACCTACATCAACTTTATAATCACTCTTGTTGTATGTCATTTTTGTGTACAACAAAGAACTAAAAAAGTTGATTTAAATAATATTACGATTAGTTTCTTTTACATTGTCTGAAATTATGATATTTACTCGAAATATTTGTTTATATTCTAATTGCTACTTTTTAAATATCACTGGTTGTACTGATTTCCATCATCAGTATTTCAGCAGAAAAATATTCATTGTTGAACATTGGCCAAAGGACTGTTTGTGAGCATAATTTTATTATTATTGATTTATTATACCAAAACTGCGAAGGTTTATGTATGTTGCCTAGCTATTGAGAGATTTCCATACGGGTAAGGTATATTGTACCTTTAACGTTTCGAATACATTGTAGATTTACTAAATATGAGGGATAGGAGTAAATAAGAGGCTTATTAACGCATAATAGGATTATTTTTAAATATTTTGTATTATTATATAACGCTTCTAAGGGCTGCAACCGACTAACAATGTCTATTCCTCTTTTAAAATACTTTTTACTCTCTTTCCAGCCTGAAATTATTGCCTGAATTTATTTTACATTTGACAGCTTCAAAACTGATCATTTAGTGATGAACTAATGTGGTACCAATTCGATTTCAATAATCGACTTCATCAATGAAGAAATGTTAATCGTTTGAACACATTGTTATGCACATTTTGTGCAATCGGGAATTGATAATTAAAGTTAGTGAGCATTCAAGAGATGAGTCTAGTTTATATAGAGAAGAACACAACGATTCATCATACTAAAATCTAGTATTTCAGTTATTTTACTTGCTGTTTATTTTTTTCAAAATTTTACCTTCACAGGTTTTCACTGTAATATTAACTGCTACGTAAATTTTATTTACCTGTGAATTTTATTTTATCGGAATAACACGTCCGAATAAGCAAGTCGCTTCACTACTGTAAGCGTTATTGAAGTATTGCATTTTATTGTCTATGGTTGCCTGATAATAATTATGAAACTTCGCGTGCATCTGTCAAATGTAAAATAACAGGCTGGACGCAGAGTATTGTTTATCAGCCAAAATTATAAAAAAAAAACCTAAATTGAGGTTTGAATTATGAGTCTGTTAATCAGAGTTTAACCTAGACATTGTCACAAAGTTGTTACAAATTAGCCCCTCTAAAGTCACTCTTACACTCAAAGTGCCATTGAATCCTTAAACCTCAAAAAAAGACGAATGCTTTACAGTTACTGCTAGAAACCATTTCAGTTGAAAAGATCGATCATGCCGGATATGTTAGGTTCATGTCATGCTAAAAGCACTAATATTGTTTTATATCGGAGTGTCACAATGAATCACTATAATACACTCGCTACTGATAATATTAAACGGCTCTGCAAATCGCTTTTATCAGAAAGCTTTTAATACCTCAATCACTGGACCAGGAAACAAAACAACCCATTTACAGCTGAAATAATACAGTATTTGGCAGATGCAATTATCATGATTAAACAGTTGTCTAAGCAATGGACGGTGTATTTTATATTACTCGCAAAATGGTATGTTGTAATGAACACCATACAATAATTATTATTCAAACAATATTTCAATTAAAGTGAAGATGAATTGAATTTTTTACTAGACACTGTTTACAAGCTATTTTATAAAATATATAACTTCCAAAGTGTACAAAAAAATTGACTGTTATCAAACTAAATTCTAAAATATCCTTTATGGTTCAAACAAAATGCTGTGATTTATCTTGTTATAATATTCTGTACACAGTAGAGTCAAACTATAAAACATTTCAGTGTGAATGGAAAATAATAGAAGATAAATAAGATACCTCTAAGCTACATTATTTAATGGAGCTCCAGTCCACTCCTCCAATCGACTGAGTGTCATCATAAGGCTACATTTCCACCTGCAACCAGCTCGCATGTAAATTGCATTAAATTGCGGGCTACGAGGTATAATATGAAGAGAAGAGAAGACGAAAAGAAAGAGAAGGTAAAGAAATTTTCATAATCATCACATAATTGATTTGTTGGTTTCGGTTTCTCAATTATATTGTTTATGTATGTTTGTATCTAACCTTCAGTTTCCCAGCTCAAAATTATCGCAGGATTAATGTGACAAATTGTCAAGCACGCGTTATCTACTGTTATTGGCTGTTGAGAATTCATCCAACCAATCACAGCAGATAACGCGTGCTTGACAATTTGTCACATTAATTCTGCGATAATTTTGAGCTGGAAAACTGAGGGTAAGTAATTTTCTTTATTTATCCTATCATTTAGTTGCTCCTGCCTTATTTTATCTCTGCACCACCTTAAGGTCGACTGGTAGAAACTGCCTAAGGCATTAAGTCCGCCTTTGTACTTGTGCATAAAGTTTTATAAATTAATAAATAAATATGATCATGCCCGACCGTGCCCGCAATGCAATTAAAGTAGCATGCGAGTTGCTTACAGCTGGAAACGCGACCTTACAACGAAAAATACCTTCGAATAATGTCAATAAATAATAATTTATAACTGTCAAATTCTTGACTCGCGTACAAGAAAATGACATCGAAAATAGGTGTTAGTACTCGACTCACGATAGTGCTTAAACGAATTAACAAGAGTTGGCTGTACTCGTAAATTTTACCGGCTTGAATTACTTATGTATAAATTAAAACTGTGTCAAAATATTTATAGATTTAATTAGTTCACTGTGCCATGTGCATTGGGGAGGACTTTTGATTTAACACGGGATCAAGATAGGTGTCTAGTTTATTAATGGTAAATAAATAATTTAAAAAAAAACTAGTGATTCTTTCTACAGAACAAGATAACGATAGGAAATAAATGTTACATTCATTAAGTCATAGGATAATATAGGTTTATATTTAGTTTAATTTTTAGTTTAGTATAATATTTAGTTTACGTTTACGATTCGTTAGAATTTCAACACTTTTGCTTATTTTCAACACACTGAATATTGACCCGAAAAAAAATAATACACGCATGTTTGTATGTACACACATCATGTATATTGTGCGTATGCGTGTATTGACGGAAGCTAAATAAAAAGAGCAATAAAGAAAAACTACACGAGGGAAATAAAAGAGTACCGAACATCGAAATACGAGTACCGTAGAGGAGACACGTGACACCTCTCATTTATCACACAATACCGACTCACTTTATCAGCATTAAATTGTAACGTCAAGTTATTCTCGTGCGACGCCTGTTTATCTAAAAAGTGTTGCAATGCTTATACAAAATGCCGTTTTGGTTAATTACATATCCAGTCCGCACGACATGCATCGAATATACTTTGGTACTAAAATAAAATTCATCTTAAATAAACGCGGATACGGCTAAAAACACTTTTGTGCGATTTTGGTTGCTCGGGTTTTGATAAAAAGAGATATTTTAGTTTAAAATGCAGTGAGCTCTGACCTGTATTGTTGTGGCGTGGAGGTGCGCGTGCGCTGCTGGGCGGGCGGCCGACGACTGGGCGGGCGGCGTCTGGTGACTCGCTGCCCCGACCGGGGCCGACTCACACCGCGCGAGACGTAGGCGATACGACTTCGACACTTTAAATTGCAGCGCACTCGTTAGCCGCGCCGCGTTGCAAATCTTCCTATATCATTTTCGATTTTTTGTTTGTGTGAGAACAATATCACACATGCGTACCTCACTGCGCTTTTTGAATCGTAATGTACGCCTGCGTATAAATTCCCTTTCACCTAGAGATACTAAAAACCTATAAAAAAACAAAACAAATTTAAGTGAGGTCAAATAATTATTACGTATTTACCTAGCTATATAAATAAAAATGAAATTCAAGAGCGATTTGTTTTTTTTTAATATTATGTTAATGTAATTCGATAAATAGAGAAAGTATTTTTTATGGATATTTTATACCTATGAACTCAGTTGGACAAGACATCGTCTTTCCTGTACTGAGTTGGGACCATCCCAACCCTGTACAATAAATCAATGCAATTATTTGCTTGCCGTGAAAGTATTGACTTTTTAAATCGCATTGTATAAATTCCTCATACTTCTGAAAATCAAGAATTTTATGGCATACTTTTTCACCTGGACATGGCTATTAGACTATCATATGGCTGACAATAAAGTAGTGAAACTCAACTAGTTAGATGGTGTTAGCTCTAGGCTTTGATGGTTAAGCCCTCTCCAACTACAATGTAGGGTTCGGATTTCAGTTAAGCAATTTGCCCTGCATACTATGAGTGTGTCTCTGTACTCCATAACACAATAACCAAAACCAAATCAAACGGCGATGGGCTATCGGTACATGGTGGACATCCCACCCATACGCACTAAACGTTTTGAGAATACTTTTATTATGCGTACAGCTAAGGAGTGGAATTCCCTGCCGGAGTCTGTGTTTCCCGATAGCTACAACCTGTGGGTATTTAAGTCAAGAGTGAATAGGTTACTTCTGGGCAAGCGTGCTCCACCGTCGACCACATCATCGCTTACCATCAGGTGAGATAGTGGTCAAGCGCGAGCTAGTATCAAATAAAAAAATATATATTTGCATAATACATGTTAAAGAGGTGTTACAGGTATAAAAGGTGCATTGTATTATAACCAAATGAGGTGTGCAAATTATATATCAGGTACTAGTCGCAACAAAAATTAAAAAATGGGTTACATTAAAAAATAGAAATGCCAAATAAAAACAATGTCCAATTAAAAAAATATCTAAACTAAAAAATGTCAAATCAAATTATCAAATGATCAAATTATTTTACACAAGTCAAATCAAACTTCAATAATCATTATATTTGTAGTAAAATTTATAATATATTTGTAGAAAAAAATCTGTCTTGTTGGTCTAGGGGTTGCAAGCGCTACCACTGAGCATGAATGAGGTCCTGGGTTCGATTTCAGGTCAGGCAAAGTATTATTGGGTTTTCCATTTGGCATTTCTCACTAGCGTTTGGATTTGAGTCCGGTTAAATAAAGTTTCGAGTAGTTCACTCCTTCCATTATATGAGACCAAAGCATACTCCTAAATATTAATCAACTATGTTAACTCTAAAATTATATTTTATAAACTCTACAAAAAACATAAAAGTGTACAAAAAAAAGTAGACGTAAAAGTTTTACAGTCTATAACCACCTTTCCTTGTACTGTGTCTATGTTTCTTATCCAACTCTCCCGTCGCAGGTCTACTGAAGGAAATTTCTCTAGAAATAAGCAGCACCTTTGTGTTCTTCTATCTTTGTATGTATTTTCTCTTTTAAGTGTTTTTTTGTGTACATAAATAAATACATAAAATTAAAATTATATTTATATCATAAGAACAATCATTTTTAAGTTGTATGTATCATACTTAATATTATAAATATGAATGTTAGTTTGTTTGTTACGCTTTCACGCAAAAACTACTGAACCGATCATCATGAAACTTTGTACATATATTCTTGGAGGTATTAGAAGTAACATCGGATAAGTTTTATTAAAAAAACAAAAAAATATGAAAGATGAAAAATGACGGGTGCGAAGCCCCGGGGGTCAGCTAATAACCTATATTATGGTTTATCACACTAATATTACAAAAGGCGAAAATTTGTAAGTGTGTGTGTGTTTGTTTATTTATTACTTATTTACGCTCAAAAGACTGGACGGATCTGGATGAAATTTGGCACAGAGACAGATTATAGTCTAGCATAGCACATGGGATACTATTTATCCCGGGAATATGTTCCCTTAGGATCTTTTTCGAAATTCACGCGGGCCGAGCCGCTGGCAGAAGCTAGCGAAGCTAGTGTGATTGTTGTTATCTGACTAGAGACAAAACCTATTTTTTTTATACAAATGACAAAATCTGACACTGAAAATAACTTAAACTATCGAAAACATTCAAAATAAAAATAATGAAATATTGAGTTATTAAACAGCTGACTAATTTAGGTAAAGACTCACAAATATGGATGTCATGAGTTTTAGGTAGGGCATTTTATTGCTTATAGAGTCAGTAGTCAGCGGCGCAGCCCTTCGAGGAATACAGGTTGGATGTTACTTTATGTCTGGTGAGGGTGGTGGGACTCTGCTGGATGCGAGACGCACGGAGCGGTCAATGTGGTGAGACTTGGGGAAGTTCTGTGTTCAGCAGTGGACGTCTTTCGGCTGAAATGATGATGATGGTTATGTTATGTAAGAAAAAAACCCTTGGTCAAAATCTCCAACGATTCTAACGTCGTTTCGAAAGGTTCGATATGAACAGGAAACCGAATAGCTGTCAACATTCAATAATAGTTAGTGGTCATCAAGTACATGGCATTGTTGGGGTTCCATACCATTCACAAACAAAGCAATCTTTCTGATGTAACAGTCGTGTAGAACACAATAATTTTCGATTTGAGGTGGTGCAATGCAGGCACAAGAGACATTTCAGCTTTGTCTTCGGGATAACAATGCACCTGAAGTTAATTATAGATTGCAGTGTACCATAATGCCAACGGAACATATTACTACCATAACTAAACAAAATGGTACTGCAATAAAGTGAGAGAAATACCCTGCGAGAGTAACTAACGTGGTCAAACATTCCGTTAGCTCGATTTGCCTTATCCAGTAATTAATGTCTACTTTCCAATCAGTGAAAATGTAAATTACGCGTAAAGCTTTCTACTTTGATAACTTTAACCCGTTAGTGGTTGTGGCATCTTTGGTAACATTATGTAGGCTTGCGTTCATTGTCCCTGTAGAAAGAATGACGCACAGGAGACACGAGAAATAAGCAAAAATTTAACAACAATAATAAAAATAAAACCCCGTACGAGACCAAAAAGACTCCTATCTCAGCACGTGCAGCGATATCCAAATAGGAAATAACGCTGCGCTGATATTCTGATGAGGCTCACTGTTGATGCCACGGACACACTTACGGTAACGAAAAATACTTTAAAAATAAAATAGAATATATAAATAACAAACAAAATAGTATAAACACAGAAGGTGGATATGATTATCACAAAAAAAGAAACCATTTATGGGCTCGCGCTTGATCAACAGTTGGTAAGCTATGATGTGGTCGACGATGAAGCACGCTTGTCTAGAAGAAACCTATTAACTCTTGACTTAAAGACTACAAAGTTGTTGCTCTCAGGAAATACAGACTCCGGCAGGGAATTCCACTCCTTTGCTGTACACAGTAAAAAAATAAAAAAAAAGTATAGTAAAAAATATAGTAAAAGTATTCCCAAAACGTTTGGTGCTATGGGTAGCATGTCCACCATGTACCGATGACACATCGCCGTACGCCTTGTAGTCTAATGATGGAACGGGCTGGGCGGAATTTATTCATGAAATTCCAACGCAAACTCTCCGAAATGTAACCGATAAGGCTGGCAACTCGGCGCCGTTGTTCAAGGCTCTGGAGCCTAGACTCGACCAGTATCTCATTGCCGATGAGCCTCTTGGCACGTTTTTCGATCGACTCAAATGCATCAAACGTTTTGGGAAGCAGCTGGTATTTGGCAGATCCGTCCCAGAAATGAGAGCAGTACTCCATGCATGATCAAACTTGTGCTTGAAACAAATTGAACAACTGTCCTGGCGTGTATAGATTATTTGTTATATACTGCTTCGTTGGTTTAGTGGTTGCAAGCACTACTGTTGAGCATGGGGTAAAGGGTTCGATTCCCAGTATGGACAAAGTATTGTTGGGTTTACCCATCTCGAATTTCTCAGTAGCAGCCCAGAGTCTGAACTTGGACCCACTTGAAGAGAATAGCTCGCCCCCAAAGATTGGTCACTGAGGCCACCTTGAATAAAATTTATTTTACAAAACTAAATCACTAGTTTGATGGCATTACCTGCTTAATATTGTCGAAGACATGAAAACATCTACTAGTAAACTGTCACACCACAGAATCAATAAAATCTTGGCAATCTTTCATGAAAAGCTCCCGGTTCAACAATCTTATTATTTCAGACAGAAGCTGTCAACATAAGTTTGATAACATTATGGTTTTACTACAGCGAATAACAATCACCTTTGTCGTAATCTTTCGAACAGAATGCTGGTTATCTGACGGCAGTGTCATAGACCCTCTGTCAGGATACCATCAAATCTGTAAACCATTAACAACTTTAAATGGGACGTAAAAATAACTGACGATTGCATGTACTATAGGTGCACCTCTACACATACTTGTGATGTTATGTTTATATATTCCTATTTACCTACAGATAACAGTTATTTTGTTAACAGGTATAGCGTATTTAACAATATCGAGGACTTTTAAAACTCATTACGAAATAGGTAGGTAGTACAAATGAGGACTGAATGTTAAAAAAAAAAAATATTCTCTAGACCAGTATTTCTTAATCTGTGGTCAGCGGACCCCTGTGAGTCCACAGTCTCATCTATGGAACATTTAACAATATTAAATAAATGCGTGATTTCAAGGCATTCTCTTTGTTAAGTTTTTGAGAGTATGTAAAAAATGCTTATAAGGAAATATCAGAAGAAGCACTGCAACATTTACTGCATTGCTCAACCACATACTCTGTAAAAAGGCATTCTCTGCTCTTGTATATACTAAAAAAATACAGAAACAGATTACAAGTGGAATTCGATTTGAGATTACAATTTAGTAGTTACGAAGGTCATATGTCATATACACAAGCGCTCTTATTTTGTCTTCATTACATTAGTTTTTGTATCAGCATACGCACTACTGTTGATACTCCAGGAACAGGTCTGAAATAAGACCTAGTAAGACCAAGTACAGGTATTCCGTGTATTCCTGCTCTTTTTTTAGGATTGTCGGCGTCCGTGACCTCGCGGGTAAAGTGAGAATGATCGGAGTGAGAATGAGCGGTCTTGTTAAACTATACCCCGATCTAATTTTTTCTGTGCTGCCATCTACGGAACGAGAGCTCAAACTTTTTGCCACTTCTGTTTGATACAGAAAATGTTATAGTGTTAAAACCTTACTGTAGTCGACTCGATTTCCAAATTTAGATTTTAATTATTAATGTGCGGTGGGAGCTAAACAACTATGAAATTAGGCTGTGCCATGCCCTTAGAGAATCTTGCAAGGAATTTTTTGAAAACAACCGTATAAATTATTATTTTTTATTCGAATGTGCCGATCATGACGACTTAGTGAAGCGATTGTTTAAATAACACAAAGGGTAAGGAGGTTCTGTAAGACTAATACATATTTTTCCACAAGTGTTAGTTTGTAAAGTTTTTTTTGATGACTATTGGCCTAAAAACTATGTAAGCAAGATACTAGGTTTTATTTTAGGAAAAACCGGCCAAGTGCATATCGGACATCGCACAGTTAGGGTTCCGTACCAAAGACAAAAATCAGATTTATGAATATGTTGGTATTTTTTAGTAAAATTTACGTTAATATGTCGATGGGAAGTTTAAAAGTTCTTCGGAACAAAACTGTGTGACAGACGACGTACCGTCAGACAGACAGACGGACACGTGTGTGACAGCAATAAGGCTCCGATTGACCCACCCTAAAAACAAACATAATTTCAAACATTTCGAAGACGAATTTGAGAATGTTGGTAACTGCACTGTTGACCCATGACTGTACAAGGTCTACGATCTGTGATCATGTACACTAAGTAAGCTCTCAGAAAAGGTTTTCAAACATCATCTATCATATGATTGTTGATCTGAAAATTACTTACATTTTTATAAATATAATAAAAATGTATCATGAAACAAGCAACATATATCAGTGGTTCTGCGTAGGATTATTATTATGTCAATGAGGATTTAAAAGTATAATACTTATTATATTGGTACCTGAGTACGTATAGGTACATAGCTAGTTTATAAGTATTGGTACGTTGTAGTTAATGATATTGTGTTGTGTTATCATTGGTCTTGTATTTTTAACCGACTAAGCAAAAAGGAGGAGGTTCTATGTTCGACTTAATGTTTGTTTTTTTTTTTTTTGTGTATTTTCACCGATATCTCCGTCAGTTGTGGACCGATTTTGAAAATTTTTTTGTTTGAAAGAGTATGTTTCGAAATTGGTCCCATTTTAATTTGGTGTAGATCTGATTAAGAACTTCGAAGATATACGACAGAACTCTTCAATAAATAACGGCAAATCTCTCGGGATTGCTGCAATCGCATGTCTGTTTATTGTTTATACCATTTCATAACATAACATCACGCTAGTACGCTTTTAAGGGGTACGCAGATCTCTCATTTCACCGGTAATGTTCAAGTTTCATGATATTCGGGTTATCTATTCTGGCGTTAAGGTAACTTACTAGACAAATTGCCTATTAGGTAAGTACAACTAAAAAGTGAAAATAAAAACGTTTTTACAAAAAAAAACCACCGACTTCCACAAAACTACAAAGTGAAAAATAACTTTATTTTTGGAAGTCGGTGTCCATAACGCAAAAAATATGGTACCTACGAAAGACACCGACTTCCAAAAATAAAGTTATTTTTCACTTTGTAGTTTTGTGGAAGTCGGTGGATTTTTTTTTATAAAAAAGTTTTTATTTTTCACTTTTTAGTTGTTTACAAGCTTATACTTATGATTCCTTGTTAGTTATCTCCAACGGATTGAGCTGAAACGTTGTATATGTTATGGACCAAGTGACTAAAACGGCATTATTAATAACTAGCTGTCCCACGCGGCTTCGCTCCCGTCAATTGGCTACCTATCTATCCATTTACCTTACCTAGCCTACCCTACCTACATACATGATTTTTGCGAAACTATAACCGCTTACGCAGCGCACGCAACGGAACCTCTCAAAAAGGAATGATTTTGCCCGTTTTTGCAATATTTTTCTTTTGTACTCCTCTCCTATTGGTCGTAGCGTGATATTATTTAGCCTTCCTCAATAAATGGACTATCCAACACAAAAAGAAATTTTCAATTCCAACCAGCAGTTCCTGAGATTATCGCGTTCAAACAAACAAACTCTTCAGCTTTATAATATTAGTATAGATGTACAGAGAATTTGAAAAATGGCCAATATAAGTAGGCAATTTGCTAAACACTATTGAAATAATTAAATTGACCGGGCTTTCTGAATAGTGACTATCATTTATTGAGCCGCGAGCATACGGTGGAGGTCTGCCCCGCTTGGGCGGAGCACCGCCGTGTCCTCTTGGAGGAAATCAGCGGTGGCGACCTCTCGCGTCCGGCCCTGGTTCAGGCTATGGTACGGAGCGAGAGGGCATGGGAAGCTGTCACCTCCTTCTGCGAAGCAGTAATGCTCGCAAAGGAGGAGGCAGAACGCGTGAGGGAGACGCAACGGAGACGCCCTCACGCCCCTAGCCACCGCAGGAGACGCCCTGGGCGTCGGGAATCGCAAGCCGATTCCCGGCCACCGTAGGCGCGGGCTTGCGGACGGCGAGTAATGGGTAGCTCGCCGTCTGATAAGGACCAGGCCCGAGTCGACGGCGCGTAGTGTTCCACGCGCGCCTCAAAGAGATGTCAGCACAACTGACGGGGTCCGCTAGGGCCGATGCCTGTCTGGGTCGCGGATAAATTTGAAAAAGAGTTACCGCAGCCCTGGCACAAGCAACTGAAGGCACACGGGTGGGTTTTAGTCAGTAAAAGTCTGACACGCCCTTCCGCTTCACCCAGAGCGGAAGAAGTCATTGGATGATTTCCCACCAAAAAAAAAAAAAAAGGATAATAAAAATACGTGTTTTATTAGATTATTTTAATGTTGACATTGATTTTAATATAGAATTAGTATGGTAGGTAATTACGATTACTATTTAAGCAAATGATGAGATGACATGAGCTGAAGTAAGCGAGTAACGACGGAACCACACTTACGTGGCGTGGCGTGTCGTGTCGTCTTCCGACGCAGTTGATTGGCTACAAAACTCGTTGCGGTATGACATAGGCTGGAACAGAGTCGTTTGATTGGTAGATACCGCGCCACGCCACGCCACGACACGTAAGTGTGTTTTCCACTTTACTTGGGCTTCGAACTTAACTCATAAGTAAATAGCGATACCGCATACAAATATTATGTTATTAAATAAATAATATAATATTTGTAAGCTTGTTTATTTTAAATATTATATTATTTCAACGAATAACACCCCATGTTATTCGTTTTAGAACTTTTCAACCCCATCGACAATCCGTTCTACGAGCAATGTGCTCTGCCCACTGCCACTTCAGTTTAGTAATTCTGCGTGCTATGACCACTGGTTCTCTTGTGGATACCTATCTTCATTGCCTATTCGATCATGCAAGGCAACTCCGAGCATATCCCTTTCCAAATTCGACAAAAATTTGTTTAAATTCGGATTAGTGAAGTGTTTTATTAATTGTCACCACCACCATTAATTTATTTGTCAGAGTGGATATTTAAATAGAGTATCATGTTGTTTTCGTATTAGCTGCAGCGAGAATCACTTTCTGTAAAAATGCTGCAGCAAAATCATAGTTTTACAATATTGTGAAAAATGTGTTATATATTTTTTAATCTCTTGTAAATCAAACTTTTGTTATCGAACTGGCCGAAATAAAAACCCAGGTTACTTTTGAAGTTTTATTGCTTTTTTTGTTTCTTTAACATAAATAGCATTTATTTTTAATTAATAAAAGTTACAGTTACAAACGTACAATATGCATTGCACCATTAATAAATAATAATATAAAATAATTCTTTTATTTTAAACTACTGCACCTAAATTACGGTACATAACGACATTGTATCTATAGCGCCGGTGACCTTATATTAGAAAAATATTGAAAAAAAAAGCTTAAAGTTTTTGGTTCCTTTATTTGGTTGAATTAGCGTTACATTAAAAAAACGTCCGTTGGGACGAGCGGTCGGCGTTTGGCCGGAGTAGTGCGGAGACACGGCAACGTTAGGGCGAGCCGTAGCGCCGAGCGCCCGTCCCTACTCGCCGCCAGCCGCAGAGGGCGCCATCGAGCGGTCACGCTGCGCCGGCGCCCTCTACCGCTTGTACATCACTTAACGAACGACTAGGTTTATTATACCCGACCGGAATTGCGCCCCGATATCGACTGATGGAGAGAAATGCTGGTGTGGTGGGGCTTTGAGTAGGGCGCTCACATACGCTCTGAGCTGATGGCACGGGACTCCTGCACCAGGTAAACCTGGGAGCCGGGCACGGTGGAGGTGGTCACAAAGGTGCGGTGCTTGGCGCGGATCAGGGACAGATTGCTCTCAGCGCAGTCGGCGCGGTCTTCGGCGGCTTCCAGCTCGCGTTGGAATCGTCGTACCCTGGTCACGCTCTGCTGGGACATACCCTCCTGTTGGCAGAAGAAACGATTGGTTATAATTAAAGATTAAGTTGATGATAAGCATTGAGAATAATAGGACTAAAATAATCTTGCAAGATTCGAGGAGACATTTTCGTTTGAACAAAGACAAGAATGAGTAACTTGTGTAAGTACTCCAACCTTTTTGCGGGAGCAGAATACTCGTTGCTCAGAAAGTAATAAGGTTGTGGAGGGGCCGAGAAATAACTCGGACACTTCGACGCATTGAGATCTGTTGTGGTAAGTAATAAGGTTACTCGACATATTTTATGGAAAGTATCGTACCTGTTCCGTCAGTTGCCTCTTGTAGATGTTGACTTTCTGGGAGGTCTTTTCAAGAGAGTCCTGCAGCAGGACGATGTTCTTCTGGTCCTCTTCGCACTGGATCATGACCTCCTTGAGCTGACGCTCCTTCTTGCGGAGGATCTTGATGGTTTCAGCGTGCCTCCTCTTTTCCTCATCGATTTCCAGTTCCATGTCCTTGATACGGGCCTCAAGTTTGCTGATGATGCGCTTGCCACCGACGATGGCATTGGCCTCGACCTCTTCAAGGCGGACAGAGATGTTCTAGAAAGAGAAATTAAGAGATTGATAAGCTATTGGTCCACATAAGTATAGTATTGTTTTGGTGGCATTCAAGCTTCTTTTAATTTTTGACTGGTGGTGTGTGGTTAGCCAGTCTACTTAGTGTCAAATAGGCGTGACGTACCTTAACTTCGATCTCGAGAGACTTCTTGACAGTTTCGATCTTGACAATTCTTTCCTGCTCTTCGTGCAAGTGCTCAACGGTGTGTTTCAATTCAGTCTGAAAAAATAAGTTGAGAATTTAAGTGCTTAAATTTAAATCTGGTACAATGTTTAACATGTGCCTTTGCGATTTTGGTGCTATAGTTGCTCCTATTCGTGATTTTATTCTGAAGAAATAATACCTAATTAGGCGTAAATTATTCATATACGTAAACAAGGCATGTTATTAAAGTGAAAATAACAGATATTTGCTCATACACTCTAAGGTTGTTAAACCTCGACCTCCGGAACCTAATGCTTTTCTGCCAAACTAAAAATGATAGACACAAAAATCAGAACCAACCTGGACGCGCTGGTATCTCTCGTCAGCGATGCGCAGCTCCTTGGTGATCTCGTCATAATCAGCAGCGACGGCACCGAGCTCCTGCTCAATCTTAGCCTTGCTGCTAGACAGGTTGACATTGATCACGGTCAGCTCATTGATGCGGGTCACCGCCTCCTCATACGACTGTTCGACGGTGCGCTTGGCGCGTAGGGCCTGGGTGAACATTTTTTTATAAGAAACTGTAAGCTATTTTTAAACTTGGAATGATTTTGCCAATACATGATTCATTATTGGCAACTGATGCCAATTACATAACGATACAAAGTAATTGGTGCGTGCGACAAAGATTGCTATGTTGCAATTCTTTGATTATCGACAATCTACAGCAAACAGGTGTAGTGAGAGAGATCGCTTGACGTCACCAAAAACTGTCTTATGTGATTCATTTCATTTGACCTTTGGCTTCCAATTTTGGACAAAACGTATTCAAGTTTAATCAATGATTTTTTTATATATTTTTTTTCTTGTAAGGTTTTCGTACTGACCTGCTCGTAGTTGCCACGGATCTCCTCGACCTCGCCGGTGAGGGACTGTATCCTGCGCTGGGCGACGCCGTACTGATCGAGCGTCACCTGGAGCTGCCTCTGGACCTCGTCGTAGTGGGTCTGGATCTCGGTGAGCTAAAAATTGAAAAGTATCATGTATACAGTGAATGAAAAAAATATTAAAAACGGGCCAGGCGGTAACTTATGACTTTTTAATTGGGGCCTACATTAGAAGCAGAAAAACTTAAAATATTATTCTGAAGGACTGATTTTACCAACAGAAACCTAAGCAGTTGAATTGTACATTTAACGCCGCTTATTATTTCTAAATGGATATATTTATATCTTAGGTTCTAAATAGTCCTGAATGGTATGTTCTTACAAAAATACTGTGCTAGAATTACCTGCAGAGACTGCTTCTTAACGATCTTCTGGAGATCGATGTTGGTCTTGTTGGCAACATCAAGAGAAAGTTCAAGCTCGGTGATCTGGATCTGCAGCTTCTTCTTGATGCGCATGACCTCAGACTTCAGCTTGGTCTCAGCTTCAACCACGCGAGCGTTCAACTGCTCGATCTCGATGCTGGTCTGCTTGCTGTTGACAATAGAAAACAAATTCAAACACTGAACTCACTTTAATAGTCACTAATGACCACTAGTTATTTAAAAGCCACGTCACCTCGAGTCGATCATTAAGCATGAACTAAGTTCATCAAATTGTTTAATCGTTTTTTTAAGTTCGTTTAAAGGTTGCAAATATGAATCATCTACATGGAGCTCGGTCGGCATTTCTCTAACCCTCACGATGCACGTAGATGGCGAAGTTTCTCGTATAGCTTTGTGTATAGTCTCCGTCATCTTTTCGGATATATGACTTGCCGCAGCACCCGAAATACTAGATGCTGCTACTGCCTTTGATAACACGTCCTGGGTTATGGCGGACAAGTTTTTGTCAATTTCGCTCCTTTTGCCGCGATACTCAATTCTAGTGGGTCTTTCTTCGGTAACGATTCTTCTACTCTGATATGCCGATCTAGTCGGTCTATCTTCAGCAACATTCCTTCTACTTTCCTCTAAAAGTGTTTGAGCGATTGCTTTAGCCGATTTTCCTCTATACAATTTGGCTTTTCCTCTTAGTTCTGCACCTACATTCACTTCTTTTTCGTATAAATCCAGCTCCTTATTTATTTCGTTTATCCTCTGTTTTTGCCTTTCGATCTTATACTTTCCCCTCTCCACTTTCTTCTTCATAGTTTTTGAAGTTAAACTTTCAGTTCCAATATGTTTTACTACATTTGCCGCATCTGCAGTAGCGATCACTGAGAAAGGGGAACGTTTTGCAATACTGAAAGTGTTGAGATCCCTTTTGGCTTGATCTGCGGCCTCATGCGAAAGTCTCTTAACGTCCTCTTCGGAGTAGGTACGTATCGGCTTATCAAACCTGTATTTATCTAACCCTCGTTCGTTGTTCCATGGCAGGTGTGGGGGCTTGGAGGCGACGCCTTGGTCTTTAGCACTGATATAGTCAATCATCGGTTGATAAAAGTTAATACCGTAGCCATAATTATCCTCGTATATAGCGGTAGGTGGTCTGTTCCACTTATTGTAGTTAGGCACTTTAACCGGCGGCATGATGAAAGATATACGAGTTGCGAAGATTCGCTACGATTGAGACGTGGTCTACCCAACGTGCGGCGTCCGGGGCCGAGGTTGCGTAATTGGGGGCGCGAGAAAATGAACATCGTCTTTTGTACATTTTCAGTAGTACTTATTGCCAAAACTCGTATGTGATCACCGGTAATAAGCACCAATCAGACGCGCGGTTATATATAAATGAAATTCGTGCCAATTATTCGAAATAAATTTACTTAATGCATTACAGCATTTCGTTCGAATGGACGGTGTCGGAAGTGCGTTGTATACATTTAGATGCCATTAATTGTAGATGGCTTAACCAGTAAATTGGAATCATTTATGATAGGATATAATTTCTGTATATTGTTGATTTCAGAAGCACTTTATCAAACTTCAATAAATTGGCGTCGATCCATGGTAAAATTGTGTCATGGCTTTGATTTGTTGATTGCGTGTTTGAATGACACCCATCAGTCAGCGCGGGGAAGTGGTGGGGCTTTCAACGGTTACGTTGAAAGATATAGTAAGCTAGTAGTTCCGAGTTGCCGATCGTCGAGTGAGGTGTGTGATGATACTTCAGTCATACGTGGACATCGTCGGTGTAAACATTGCAACAAATCCTACTATGGGTATGTGTATTGGTATAATTTCCATTTAGGGCTAAATTTAAATCAAAACTCATGATGAATCATAAATAATAATTATTTACATTTTGCTCATGGAAGGCAAAACGTTAACGTTACTAAAATTGAAATAAAAAGTTTCCAAATTTTTAGTTTCTAATCGTGACAACGTGTAACTATTTTTCTATTTTTTAGATCAAGGCTAAACCTTAAGACTTCTAGTTATTACAGAAGAAATATTTACTGTTGCAGGTAACAAAGTGTTAGCAGATTTATTTTCACGTTTAAGAACTCACCGGATGGCTTCGATTTCCTCATCCTTCTCCTGGAGGCGGCGCTCAGCCTCGTGACGGAACTGGCCCAGTTCAGATGCCAGTCTCATGGCACGCTGCTCCTCTGCTTTGCGGCCCTAGTACATCAAACACATCATGGTCAAGCGGAAATCTACTAAATTAACTGCTGGGTGAGGTATGACCAGATAAATAAGTCCAATTAAATATTCCAGGAAGACGGTAGGTAATTATATTCTGGATAATTGATTTATGTTATGGTGTTGCTGCCAAAAGTTTAAGTATTAATAAATACTCCTACGCTTTATTATAGCTAATAATAGATATCGCTGCTAAACAAGGTATTTATATGTTTGAATTGTTATCATCTGATCGCTTTTCATCTACTTAAATTAATATTAAACATCATTCCAAATCTTTTAAAAATAACGCGATTGTTTTTCTGTTTGCGATTTTATGCGTCAGCGATTTTGTTGGTAATATTCAAAAAATGTAAGCGTCGCGTTAGACTGGATTCCGTTTAGATGACTCCCTATCACTCTCAATCGGTCATTAACACCTCGTAAAAGTTGTTAATTTCAGTAAATAACTTGAGATGTGTCGTGTAAATAGACTATTGTCATCGCTGCTAAATATAATTTGATTTATTTTTAGCTGTTTCAGAACCCTGGCAAGTCTGTTGGTATCATGTTTAGTAGCTGATGGGTTGCCAAGGCGTTGCTAACAATCTGTACAAGAATGACCTATTAATTACTGCTGTCAAATGAGCCGTTCTGTTGCTCGGTTATGCGGTTATTTTTATGGCATTGTGAGTTTGGTTCGCAGAAACTCGATATATATATATATATTGAGAGCTATTATTAAACTTTGTATAAGGTCTACAAAAACTTGGAATGGAACTTAAACAAACATTTCTAAATATAATTGCTAAGATTTGAGTCACTTAACATTTATTTAATTAAATATTGATAGAAATCTATACATAATATAACGGGTTTTTCATTGTTTGCCATACGGACAGTGAAAACCTGACAGTAAAATAAAAATATCTGTGGTCTTTATAGAACGGAAGCTGTTATCGCTGCAAACATCATCTTTTCAGAATATCCAATGTTGCCCGATGACCAGTATACATTATTAATCAGTCATTGAAATATCTGCTTCAATGCTCTTTAAAATAGTTAATATTACGGCTTTCATTATCCAGTATTCAGTTTTAATATGGACTCTCTCTCTTGCCTAGCCTTTTCCCAACTATATTGGGGTCGGTTTCCAGTCTTATCGGATTCAGCTGAGCACTAAGTGTTTTACGTGGAGCGACTGCCTATCTGACCTCCACAACCCAGTAACTGGGTAACATGGTACCCTTTTGGCAAGACTGGTGTCAGATCTCAAGCTTCTGACTACCCGTAACGACTGTCAAAGATCTTCAAATGACAGCCGGGTCCAACGGCTTAACGTGCTTTCCGAGCCACGGAGGAAACTCGGTATGTTGAAAATGGTCACCCATTCACAGACCGACCTCGCCAAGCGTTGCTTAACCTTGAAGATCGATCCGTGCGGCTGTTATTATTCAGCCACGAGCTCCTCGGTTTTAATATGGACTCAATTTAAAAAAAAAAAATACTATGAAAATGGATCCGATAATATACTCATAGCAAAGTAGACGTATTAGGTAAAGTAGCTCTATACAATGTGCGTAGAATAGCAGCGACTGTCAAAAGACCATAGTGTGCATTTGTCCAAGCCCTCAGTGACAAGTGACCTGACACTTCCAAGGAATATAAAAGAAGGGAACGGATGGTTGACGGTACGAAAGTTTCTGAAGTGACAACTGCGTACCAACAACCTTGTAAATGCCGCGGGAATCCGCAGAATACAAGAAACATAGAACCGGTCGACCTGGCGACGCTTTGGTCTCTCTATGTCCAGCAGTCTTTTGGCGGGATGATGATAATGGAAGAGCTACTTACGGCCTCAGCCTCCTTGTAGGCGGCGGTGAGTTCCTCTCGCTCGTTCTCAAGACGGCGCAGCTCGATCTCGAGCTCGTGAAGACGGCGGGTCAACTCCGTGACATTGGCACGTGCGTCGTGCAGGTCATCTGTGGAAAAGACACAAGTTAGATGGTATTTCAATAGTGTCTTCTGAGGCCCAAGACATAGTGACATTACATCTATATCAGGAGGTTCTCTTTCCTTGTTTTTCTGGTAGGGAAGTACACTAAAAGACACAACGCGAGATTGAAGAATAGAAAACAAAGCTATAATTTTATTGGGTGTGGTACAGTCACGAGCAGTAGTTTTTTTTTCATGTCACCATTATTATGGTGAAGACTTTAGCTAAAATGCTTAATAACATAAGTTAAAATACTCGGTACATTAATCGTTGACAACGTTAGTCAAATATTTTGCCTACCAATATTAAGGAAAATACCTTCCAAGAAATGACACTGAAGGTTTGATTTGGACGGAAGGGTAAAAGCCTCGTAAAACCTTTCTTTGCTATTAAATAGTTTAAAATACACTTACCACCCAGCTTCTTGTTCTCGCGGCCAAGGGCATCCTTCTGCTCACGGGTCTTGTCGAGTTCGTGGGAGATGCGCTGGATCTCAGTGATCTTGACACGCAGGTCACGCTGGGTTTGCTCGTACAGCTGTACGGTCTCTTCCAGGCGCGACTTGATCTCGATGTTGACACGCTCAAGCTGCTCAGTCCTCTTCTGCAGCTCCCGAGCTGTTCCGTTGGCCTTCTCCAGGTCGATGATGAGGATCTCAACCTATGGGGTTTGGAGAATTAGTTGGTTTTGATTGGAAGGTGTTTCTTCCGAAAACTTGAGTTTGACGCTTCCAATTTCTGATTCTAGTAAAAGGATAATAATAGCTACTAATTATAAAATTATGAATACATACCTCGCTCTGCAGACGAGACTTCTGCTTCTCAATGTTGCTGATCTTAGCGATGAGAGTCTCAATCTGTTCCTCCTGCTCCTGGATGCGGATGGAGTACTTGCGGCGGATCTCCTCAATCTCTTCAGACCTGGCAGCAGCCTCGGCCTCGAACTTGGACCTCCAGTGGCCGACTTCGCCGTTGGACTTGACGAGCTGGCGTTCCAGGTCCAAACGGGCTTCGGATTCCTCCTCAAACTGGACACGGACGGACTCCAAGTCGATTTCAACCTAGGTGTAAGAACAATTTCGATAAATTAACGTAAATAAATGGTTAGTAAAATAGTATGTTTATAAATAGGGGAGGAATTCATTCTTCATTTTTATTTTTTTTTATTTGTATTTTTTTTTTGTAATAAAAAGCCTTGCTCCACACTAGGGACATTACATTGATCATAAATTTTAAAAAGAAACAAATTTGAGATTGAACAAAAACTGTACAGAAAATGGTGGGTGACACTAAATTATCTATATAAAAATGTGTAACGTATCATACCTGGTGAAGGCTGGCCTCGAGCAGAGAGCGCCTCCTCTCCTCATCCTCGAGCCTGCGGCGCGAGTCCTCAAGCTGGCTGGCCAACTGGCTCCTAAGGTACACCACATTCTCAATGTTCACCTGGAAAGTGTAACCACTTCTATTACTATCTCGAACTTCAAATATAAATAAAAATATATGGAAAAAGTTCCAACAGAGTTTTTGTTAGAATTAAATCTCTTTATTACGTGTAAGGAAAGACAATATTTTCAAAAAATTTACGCTTTTTGTAATGGGGGAAGTATTATAGCTTACCTTAAGGTCCTGAACTTCCTTGATGAGCTCGACATTCTCCTGGGACAGGCGCTGCTTGTGGGAGGTGATGTCCACAATGGTGCGATTCAATTCCTCGATCTTGATGTGCAGCTCACTGATGTTGATCTCGAGCCTCTCGCATGTCTTGGAGATGGTGATCTTCTCCTTGGTCACGTTCTCCACTTGGGCCAACAATTCGTAAACTTCAGCTTGGAATTTGGACTTTTCCTTCTCGGACCTGGTGACAAAGAAATATATGTTGCAATCACAGGAAACGACAATATTTTTTAGTATGATGTAGTTGGACGTTTTGTAGGTGATGAATTAGTGTAGGTGTAGTAGACGCATAGCAATTTTCGCAATAGGTTTCGCATAGCTTATTCTAAATACTAAACATTGAAAACACACTTTAGTTAGTACAACGATGACTAGATGTATTTAGAGGATAGTCAGTGTGTCCTCACCTGGCTCTGCTTTTGGTAAGCTGGTCGATTTGTTCCTGGAAGTCAACCACGATCTCCTGGTGTTTCCTCTTGAGCAGGTGGGCGGTCTCCTCGGACTCAAGATGGACATCTTCCAGTAGCTTGCGGAGCTTGGTAAGTTCGGTGTCGCGTTTTCTGTTGATCTCGAACTGAAAAATGTTTGACACCATTTCAAAATACGACCCCAAAAATGTGGAATCTTTGGGGTGGACATTTGAAATATCATTTTTGCACTATGAATAAACCATATTCTTTGATGGACTGATTGAATAAAGTTAAACTTTAATATTACTGAATTTGTGAAACTAAATATTTTTATTTACTATGTATAATTTAAAATAAACAAAATAATATATAAGATAATATATGGTATAAAACATTTAAGTAATTTGAAAAAAAAAATCATTTACCTTCACTTTCAGTAATACTCAGCACTTATGTCAAACGATCAAATAATGCTGTGTTAATTAAAAAAAAATCTAATGTTATATCTGTCGTGAAAATAAAATGATATATATTTTTTTATGTTTGTTTCGTTTTACTTTTTTTTCCTGAAATAGATACAGATAATAGACATAGAATACATCGCCAAGCAATAGTTCGCCATGGTAGCTTGTAAATAATTTCGCAAAGCTTCTAAAATTATTGTTAACTTTTCAGGAATTTGTTTATTTTATTTTCTGCAGACATTTAGTTTATGTTTTCTTTATTCTGTTTCTTCGGTTTCTTCTTCAAGGATTTTTTTCTACAACAGTCTCTTTTCTTATTGCATCTTTTGCGTCATTTTATTGTATCTAATCTTTGCTTGCACTCATGTCTTCACTTAAGTCGGTGTCATTTATCTCTTGTGTTTGATTTTCTGACCCATTTCAGCTTAATGCTGACTCGTACATCTTCGTTGCTGGCTTCGGTATAATCTCGTATTTTCTTTAATTTATTTTGCTAGATGCACATTTTCTTCTTAAGTCCTTACCGATACTTTGATTTTTATTGTTGTTATGGCTACTTTCGACATAATTAGTAAAAATGTTTGGAATATCTACCTGACTCTCGGCTCCACCTTCAGCTTCCTCCAGCCTCTCAGAAAGCTGGATAACTTGCACGCTCAAATCTGCTTTCTCCCTCTCGATCTGGAAATTGCCAAAAGTTATACGAAGTTGGAAAGTCAACTTTGATAATATTTTGTTATATTTTAGTTCAAGTTGTAAATGATTGTTAAACTTGGTAAGTTATGATATTTTACTGAAAATCGTAATTTAGTTAAGTTAGTTGTCGTTAAGTTGATTTGTTTACTACTGTCATTACTTTAATTGATGACGTTAATACAAGAAACTACGAGATATTGTGCGTCATCCCCAATAATAAGTGTTGTCTTGCCTAGAAATGTACCTTTTAACATAAAATATCTTTCTTTCAACTGTTATGCAATAACAGGTTTCTGGGTAACTCGTCCTTCACATATTTCAGCATTGTACCCATCTAAAATAAGAAACAGTTTATGTCCCACGGCAGCTCTGACTAACTCGGATATTTTCGCTACTCATACCGCGGGCTATTATTATATTTCAATATTGTGGCATTCTCAACGGGAACGAGCATCATTTGGCCCAGTTTCAAAAGTGAGACCGGAGAGCGAGAAGTTGAGATTTCAGAGAATGCTTTCGCTACTGAGCTAAATATATCGCAGAGTGAGGAGCGTCGGCAAGCGCGAGTCGCAGACGCAGCCGCCTGCAGCACGCATGCGCGGTGGGAGCTCGCCATTCTACGAGTATGACCAGTTGACCACGCAACCGCGACACCAAAATAGAATGCGCGAAGCTTGATCAAACGTCCGTCTGGAGGCCTTAGACAAGTGACTTTCTACCATCGAAAGAGTGGCGATAGCGACTGGAAACGTATCCAAAATGTATGAAAATGTCAAAAGCTATCGAATTATCACGTGATCAATCTCTTACATTTTGACACTTCGACTATAGCCATCACTGATATCGAATGACACTTGTGTAGCGCCTCTGAAAAATCTCTTGCATATTGACTATGACGTCCACCGTTATCTTTGATATTGAACTTTATCACAAGGATATGAACCTATGAGGAACCACAATGTCTAAGGTCACTTCAATCCCTTTACACAAAACTTGCTCTCACAATTTGTTTACTGAACGAAACAATTATTCAGAGTAGTTCGTAGTACAAATATTGCAAAAACGATTCGTTAAATTTCTCAAATGAGGGAGTTAATGAAAGCGATGATAAAAAATTACTTAGGGAGTGTTAAGACATTAGAATTATATCATAACTAGGCAATAATGATGAATTTACTACTAAAATGGGGTAAAAGTATGCACTGATGGGATGGGGGTGTGAACGCAA
Source organism: Orthosia gracilis (assembly GCA_947562075.1). NCBI lineage: Eukaryota > Metazoa > Arthropoda > Insecta > Lepidoptera > Noctuidae > Orthosia > Orthosia gracilis. The sequence continues at coordinate 9,959,142 of OX387268.1, forward strand.
TCAAAGGCGTAGGGCGGGCGGTATTAATAGAGGTGTTGCGGAAGGCGCGCGCGGACACCTGCGCGCGCCCATTATGGCGCGCTCTCGCCGGATCACATTTCGCATGCTCGATCAGCTTACCCTCTGACGCAGCTCCCTTTCGGATTCCAGATCATCATGGAGGAGACGGATTTTGTCCTGAAAAATACAACATATTCTATCATGTGTCCGCAAACACTTCACTCGCACTGCACTGTGTCGTCGCGGCCGGTACCTCCAGCCTGGAGAGAGCACTCAGGTCGGTGCTGTACTCGATGTTGACGTCGGTGGTGCCACCGCCGCTGCTGCGGTAGGTGTACTTGGAAGTCTTCGCCACGGCGGACATTGTCGCTGGTTCGTCTCTCGATCGGCAGTCGGCGCTACGTTACCGGTCGGGCACCGTTCGACTAGTGAGAGCGGGAGCGGGTGGCGCGCGCGCACCAGGCCGCCCCGCGCCCGCGCGCACCCCCGCTCCCCCGGCCCGCGCCCCCTCGCCCTCGGCCCGCGCTCCAGGGCGGCCGGCCGGCTGGAGCTCGCGGATCGTGTTACCACCCCCGCGCACCCCCCTCTCAGCCTTTTATAGACACGCCCGTCTTGACGCCGTCGCGGTTCTCTTTTATTTGTTTTGCCCAAAAATTTGGCGAAACCCTTCACGTCCTAAATTATGTTATCATTCAGCAGTGCAACCGCCGCAGTGCGGCTACAGTGGCGTGCTCAGATTGGTTGTAAACAGCGGAGTCGTGGGCGGGAGCCGGGTCCAGGCGTCTCCTGGTGGATTCCTGTCGGTCCCTGGCAGGCGCCCGCGCCCCGCTAAATGCCACCAATCGACTGAACTTAACAATGAACTTCTTGTACTCTTTAAATTAACCCCTAACAACCGACGACTTTGCTCTCTGTTTACAAACATTAATTAAATCTAATTTTATCGGTTGATCTTGAGAGTAAGACATGAATTTGAACATTAAAGCAATTCAGTGGAATCATGTATTGGCCCTAGATATTTGTTCTTTTATTTTATCTTTAAGTCGACCAGATTTCGTAGAGTCTTTAGTTGTTGTTATTTATGTTTGTTTATGTTAGAGGAGCACATGCACATGAATGAGGCTACATGTTCGCTGCGTTGCGTTGCGGAGCGTAGCATTCGCAGCACTTCGTAGCAGTTGGCGTAGACCTTTTATAGCAACTTTATCGTTAAACATAATTCATATTTAAATATCAGTGGTTATTTTGCAGCATAAATTGAAATAAACTAATGATTTTTGTAAAAGATGGAATGAGATTGTCTAAAATTTTAAAACCTACGAATAATTACACAACTTATATTGACTTCTTAGATAATCAAAATTAAATAAGCTCAGATAGTCACTCTCGCACGCGACATGGTTATACTATTTACTTATACAGGGAACAAACCTAGAAGGACGGTAAGTCAATGAAGATCTTGCCTTGGTTCACTTGAGCAAAATAGATACAATGCCTTTAGTAACCTATTCGTAACGAAGAATCAACCACCCACCGGCACAATGTGCATAACTTTGCGGACGCTTTGACTTACGCCGACAAAACACATGCGTTAAAGTGTGCAAGAAGCTTGCATGCCGTTCTGCCAATCACATATTTGAAGCTATTATGGCAAAATGGGATATAAGCTACTTGCACAATTTTGTGCAAGTTACGTGTGTATTTCGCCCTTATTCGTGAAAAACACACAGAGACAGCGTGTTAAGTGAAAACATTAAAATTTTCATTTGTTCCATCTTCGCAATTACGAGTAATTGATTTAATAATAAACATTGTTTGTCTAAGAGCTCTTACACACCCCGTTTTTTTTTGGCACCGTCGACGCGCCTCGCACGCAACTGTAGCGCAATGCAAACGCGATGTTATCGCAACCAATTTACCTACTCACACGTTAAAAAAAATGTAGTATGCAGACGACGACTTTTTCGCGAGCTGTCGACGCTCTACAAGCCCGGAGTTACATCGATAGAGAAGCGCTGTCACAGCGCGTCTCTTTAGCTGCAAACACACACACGTAAAATAAATTACATGGTCATTATATAACTTTCATAAAAATTCCAGCGCGATACACGCTCGTTCGCGCGCGTGCTTCGCGCGTTTTACTTTGCAAGGAGAATTGCTCACGCGCCTCTGTACCGCGTTTCTCGTAAGTTTGCAGCGATGCAATCGCAAGTAATCTGTCTATTTCAAGTTTAGCAGCGCCGACAAAGCACGATAGGGAAACGCGTGTCTACGGCGCCTGAAAAAACCTGGTGTGTAAGAGCTCTATCTTGATCCGGCTCGCAAGGTTATCGACATGTGGGATGTGAATACAGCAATCATTGTGCCGACAGACGTGAAGGCCAATGGCATAATAGCCAAGCGCCTCGACTCAATCTCGATCACGACTGGACACGGTACGAATCGTTAGTAGGTTCCTCTTTCAGGATCCCTGACCACCGGTACCGGATCCCGGACCATGTTCCCGATACCGGTGAGCTACTTTTCTGAATATTGCCCATCACTTATTAGGTCGGGTAATATTTTTTTTTTTTTTTTTTAATGTTGACTTTGGTTTTAATACAGAATAGTTAAGTACGATATGATATAAGCAACCAAGTCTCTTCTGTCTGCAGGGTCTAAAGTAACCTAACATGAAGGAGATGACAGGAGCTGAGTTCGCTCGCTTTGCTCGCTCACTTCTCCTTCGAACCTAACCTATCCGTATCTGGGTGCCCTAAGCTCCCGAGCTCGCTTCGCTCGCTCTTGGACTAATTCATGGTCCATAATTATCGAATTGCCCACCCGTTACGTAGCAATATTCATAGTGACAAGACAATTTGATGAATATAGAAGTTAAAATCAGTATTCATTAGATTGCTCGATTTGACTTGACTAAATTCATAATACCCGGGCATTATTTATAGTGCCTTGATTATTCACTTGGTCCATGACATATACACGAAAAAATAAAAGTAGTAGAGCCATGAGAAAAACACAATTTTAACATAAGTTTAATTAACGCTAAAAATCAAGTCACAAAAACTTTGGTCACAATTAGAAACTTGGTCTTAAAAAAAAACCGGCCAAGTGCGTTTTGCAGTTCCGTTCGATGGGGTAGGTTACCAATATTTTTTCACGTCCTTTAGATGTATGGGAACACGCAGTTTGTTTGTAGAATTTAACCATATTAATGACCACGGGCAAAGATCAGGTAATTGGGTTGTGGACCTTAAAGAAGGCAGCAGCTTCATCTAAAAGGTTTTTACACATACACTTTGTATCAGACGGGGGGACCTCTAATTGATCAGGTAATGGCTAGGTTCAAACTCTTCAAAAAAATTAAATAAACGTTTTCATAGGCGGCCCCTGCAGACAAAACTTAATTATTGTGATGGAGAAGCTCTCTCTCCATCATAAGAGCCGCCCCGGTCGATCCCCGAGGATTCACAATGCTTGCCGAGGTCGGTTCGTCGAGGATCCATTAACCCGTTCGAAGTCCTTGCATGTATCCTTAATACATTACTTTATTTCACTATCTTTATTCATTTTTTTTTTGTTAATAGATTTTTTATGAGCAATATTGCAATATAATAATGTAAGAGATTTTTATTTAAATATTATACGTGAATCAGCTCGTCTCTTGTTGACAATTATAATGTTAATCTTTGTTAAGGGGCCTGGTGACATAACATACAGGTTTTGTAATAAACTTAGTTTAGGCACCAGTCTTCCACAAATTAATTGTACAATTGTGTCTGTAGACTCTTTAATTTTTTGTCTGTAAATTTGTGGTAAGAAATAAATAAATTATATTATATTATGAATACCGAGACTCCTTCGTGGTTCGGAAAGCACATTCAGCCACTGGTCCAAGCTTTCATTTTCATTTTCATTTCACAACTTTAACAGTAATTACGGGTAGTCAGAAGCCAGAAAATATTACACCTGTCTTGCCAAGGCGTATCGTGAACTGCCTAAGACCCATTATCCAAGTCTTAGAGACTTGGATAATGGGTCTTAGGCAGTTCATGCAGGCAACATGTAAAATGGCGGCACTCAGATACATTCGGTTGGACTGGAATTCGAAAATATAGTTTGGAATAGGCTATGCTGAATGATTATTGCGAGGTGACTTTCATATCTATAAAGATACTCAATAATGTCAAAGATGTTGAAAAAGTCGAAGTTTGTGTAATGTCACTGAACCGATTAAACAATGCGATAAAAATAAATGCCAAAAATAACAAGAATATTCGCAAAGAATGTTGTGGTTATAAAACATTTGAAAAACGAGTGTAAACGACTGTTCTTAATGTAATGCTTTTTAGTTTAGCATTCGAATTTTGAATTTGTTTTTGAGAACTAGTCATACACCACTTTAACATGAGAACTTGTCAGAGAAACAAAAGAGCTCGTAACTGAACTGCGTACGAGGATAAATAAGTGGCATTCTAACAACGAAAACGTCGTCAATGCTTAAATTCGAAAAAAATCTAAAATGCCAGATCTATCAAAATGTCATGTGATCAGCAATACTTCATATTAGTATTTTGACCATCGCCATTGCTGTTAGGATGACACTTTTTAGGGTTCCGTACCCAAAACGAACCTAAGACCCGTACCTAAGACTCCAAGATCCGTCCGTCGGTCCGTCCGTCCGTCCATCTGTGTCTATCCGTCCGGTCACCAGGCTGTATCTCATGAACTGTGTTAGCTAGACAGTTTAAATTTACTCAGATGATGTATTTCTGTTGGTGCTATAAAAACAAATACTAAAAACAGGTTAAAATTGATATTTAAGTGAAGCTCCCATACAACAAACGTTTTTTTTTTGCCGATAATGGTACGGAACCCTTCATGCGCAATTCCGACTCGCACTTGGCCGGTTTATTATCTAGAGCCTACGGTGGCCGCATCCGGCGCAGTCAACATCTATATGTCGTAGGATAATTTGAAACTTCGAATCTTCGCGAAAATCCTAGGGGTTTTGCGAAAACACGGATATTTAGACAATGGCGAAACTGTTTCTCAATCTTACTGGAAAAAGTCCAAGAGCGAGCGAAGCGAGCTCGGGAGCTTAGGGCACCCCGACACGGACAGGTTAGGTTCGAACGAGATGACGGGAGCTGAAGTGAGCGAGCAAAGCGAGCGAACTCAGCTCCCGTCATCTCGTTCGTGTTAGGTTACTTTAGACCCTGCGGACGGAAATAGGAGCCCCGCGCAGCGGGGCTCCGTCGACTATGTTGCCAAAGTACTAATCGTACTTGGATAATTTTTCGCCTATGTCTAATTATCCGCGTTTTCGCAAAACCCCTAGGATTTTCGCGAAGATTCGAAGTTTCAAATTATCCTACGACATATATACCAATTACTTATCTACGCGAAAACATGCGACAGAAAGAAGTTCCATACAGTATTTTATTCCATACAGATTACTTTTTACTGTCAGTTACGTAAACTAAAATCATGGAAGCATCAAGAGACTAAAACCTATACAAGCATTAACATTAGACAGAAGTTCACTTTTAATTGCCCTGTTATCTATTAAATCTATATATATAAAAATGAAACCCGTTTTCCGTTGTCACGGCATCACGCGTGAACGGCTGGACCGATTACGCTAATTCTTTTTTTGTTATGTTTTCTATTGTTAGGAGAAGGTTCTTATGAAAGAAAATTTTAAAAAGAAAGCAAAGGCAGGGTAGGTAGGGTAGGTAGGGTAGGTAGGGTAGGTAGGGTAGGTAGGGTAGGTAGGGTTGGTAGGGTAGGTAGGGTAGGTAGGGTAGGTAGGGTAGGTAGGGTAGGTAGGGTAGGTAGGGTAGGTAGGGTAGGTAGGGTAGGTAGGGTAGGTAGGGTAGGTAGGGTAGGTAGGGTAGGTAGGGTAGGTAGGGTAGGTAGGGTAGGTAGGGTAGGTAGGGTAGGTAGGGTAGGTAGTGTAGGTAGGGTAGGTAGGGTAGGTAGGGTAGGTAGGGTAGGTAGGGTAGGTAGGGTAGGTAGGGTAGGTAGGGTAGGTAGGGTAGGTAGGGTAGGTAGGGTAGGTAGGGTAGGTAGGGTAGGTAGGGTAGGTAGGGTAGGTAGGGTAGGTAGGGTAGGTAGGGTAGGTAGGGTAGGTAGGGTAGGTAGGGTAGGTAGGGTAGGTAGGGTAGGTAGGGTAGGTAGGGTAGGTAGGGTAGGTAGGGTAGGTAGGGTAGGTAGGGTAGGTAGGGTAGGTAGGGTAGGTAGGGTAGGTAGGGTAGGTAGGGTAGGTAGGGTAGGTAGGGTAGGTAGGGTAGGTAGGGTAGGTAGGGTAGGTAGGGTAGGTAGGGTAGGTAGGGTAGGTAGGGTAGGTAGGGTAGGTAGGGTAGGTAGGGTAGGTAGGGTAGGTAGGGTAGGTAGGGTAGGTAGGGTAGGTAGGGTAGGTAGGGTAGGTAGGGTAGGTAGGGTAGGTAGGGTAGGTAGGGTAGGTAGGGTAGGTAGGGTAGGTAGGGTAGGTAGGGTACGTAGGATAGGTAGGGTAGGTAAGGTAGGTAGGGTAGGTAGGGTGGGTAGGGTAGGTAGGGTAGGTAGGGTAGGTAGGGTAGGTAGGGTAGGTAGGGCAGGTAGGGTAGGTAAGGTAGGGTAGAGTAAGCAGTTGGCGGGAGCGAAGCCGCGGGCACAGCTAGTAAACAATATTTACAAATTACTAACTGCAGATTTTTTAAACCTTCTGCCGAAAGACTATATACGCTACTCAGTAAAGAATAAATGATAATTAATAATTATCACAGCTTTAAATTTAATATTAGGCAAGATTTACAACGAGGAAGATCTTCTTACACTAAAGTCTACATGACATGAACTTGCACTTACCTTCCTATATCATTTGCGTCAGTCTTATAAAAACTAACACTTTGCACTTCACAAACGCATATTTATCATATACAATATTCTATGTTACATTAACTCAAAAGAACTTCATTGATCGAGCGTAAATAAATATCTTCGTTTACTACCTCAACTTAATTTTAACATACCTACATAGCAAGCTTAATAAAAGGCCTGCCTACCCGCCAACTGAGGTCATATTGTTATTACCGTATTCACTGATGTACTCCATAACGCTGCCAAACCATTCCCCACTTTATAAATATTTGTTACAGTTGACTTTTACATGTCATTCGTGCGAATATCGGATTTTGTTACAACGTGCAGTTTTATTAGGGTTTCTATGGTTTTGATAAAAATTAACGTTAACGCTTACCGATTATTTGGTTCACATTATAATCTTTTTCTCTTGCAGTATCAATCAACCTCGCCTTAACTGACTGGAAGCCGAGTCCAGCAAAGTTGGAAAAACAATTTAATTAAAAAAATCAATAAACCCGACTGCTTAAGAAGCGAACTAAAAAGAGGTAAACAAGAAGAAAAGCGTGCTGTGCAGTCGGAGGATAAATATTCGCGAGCTTGCTGACCAAACCCAGATGTATCCTCCGACTGCACAGAAAGATTTTCTTCTTTTTTGTATTTTTAGTTCGCTTCTTAAGCAGTCGAGTATTTTGATTTTTTGGATTAACTTTTTTTTTTGTTTTTTTTTTTTTTTGACTTTTTATTTAACTTTTTTTTTCGAATTACTTACATTTAAACTTATAAGCGTTATATATTTTTTAAACCATCTCTTAAAACCCTTTGTTTTGATACCCCACATGAAGGGCATGAAAGGAAAAAAATATTGGGCGTGCTCAATATGGCATCCAAAATTTGCCATTTTTCTATTTTCCAATTTTAGGTTAGTGAGTGACACTCGCAAGGTTAAAACGAATCGATTGACGTAAGAATCATCAAAATCGGCCAACGCGTTTGGTCTTTAGAACAAACATACATAGACTGATAAACACATTTCCCTCCTTCGGCAGTCGGGTAAAAGGCAGATTGATATTCGTCCACCTGTGATCAAAACAATTAAAAGATATAAAGCATCACATAAGAACACGCAATACAACAGGTTTGCTCACATTATTACAGAGATCGAAAATTGATTGAGACTTCATTGCTTTAACGGCATGCTGGTGCACAATGCATTCCACTTCTTGGTAGTTAATTACTACATACTACGTTTACTGGTTAATTACTACACCTGATTAAGATACCTTAACCTGAATTTTATTTGATTTTCTATCTATGTTCCCCTTTTTAACTGACTTTCAATTCGGTTGTATTTTTTGTAAACATGTTTTTTCTGTTAATGTTTTGTTACTTGTTATCAATAACTTCTCTGGATGTATGTAGTTTAAAGATAATAATGAGCCACTGTCGAAGATTCCGTATGACAGCCTCTTTGTCGTGATCCGAGCGTGTGTCCACATGTGGACGTCACAACGGATCATATTTTTTGTTATTTGACTTATTTTTCTCATATAAATGAACCTTTGCGAAGTGTGAAATAAAAATCATGTAATAATTGCATGCATGCTCTCACAAGCATCACTTTATATTCGATAATAATATCTACCTAAATAGTATTTTATTTTCTGTTTGTTTATTAATTTGGATATTAAAATTTTCCGTTTTTAGGGTTCCGTACCTCGAAAGGAAAAAACGGAACCCTTATAGGATCATTTCGTTGTTCGTCTTTCTGTCTGTCAAGACCCTTTTTCTCAGGAACGCGTGGAGGTATAAAGCTGAAATTTAAATCAAAAACTCTGGTCTACTGTCCCTTAAAGCTGTGAAAAAATCAAACTTCTAGGCCAACGTTATCAAAAGATACAGCCGTTTATGCCGCAAATTTTCGACAATCGCAAGGGAATCAAAACCTATAGGGTACTTCCCGTGAACTCAGAATCTTGAAATTTTGTACATAGCAACGTCTTATAGCACAGACAAAGGAATAATTGCGAAAACCGTAATTTTTTAGTTACGTGATATCATAAAAATATTTTTAATAATTTTAAACTTACTACCCTTTCCTCATGAACGCGTAGAGGTATTAAATTGAAATTCATATCAAATACTCAGGTCTATAATACATTTAAGCGGAGGTTTGTACGGAACCCTCAGTGTGGCCAAGTGCGAGTCCGACTCGCACTTGACCGGTATTTTATGTTTTCTCGTAGTTGTGTAAGTTGGATTAATATTATTATTATCTCCTGATATAGTATGTGATTTGTTAAGATATAAGTATAGCAATAATTGACACAGACGCAGACTCGGGGTGAGAGCCTGGTGATCCGTCACACAGGGTATCCTAGTATGGACTCCAGTCTCTCACAAAGGATCATATTGTTTGTGTTGGTCTTATATAAATGTAGTATGTAAGTATATACTGATGTGAACCTTTGTGAAGAGTGAAATAAAGGATTTATTTATATGCAGATGCAGTGTATAAGATTACATGTTACGAACAGTTACGTAAATGAATCATGGAATCATCTAAAAACTGAAACCGATGCATTAACATGACAGAATTGTACATTCCATTATCCTGTTGTGTAAACAAACATTCATAAAAAATAACACATTCAGCGAAATTTTAATGCGAATTTTACAGACGGTTCGCGAGATACACGGGTATATTTCAGAATCGAGCACCTGCATACATTGCATCGTCAGGATTGAAATGTCAACGATATTTTCTCATACGTATGTCCTAATGTTAAATGTACCGATATTAATCATGAATTTATTTAGGTTAGAGCTCGTACTGTCGCTGTGAAACTTCTATCTCGCAAATATCAAAACAGATGCAATAAAATTAAGATAGAACCACGCTTACGTGGCGTGGCGTGGCGTGGCGCCTTCCGACGCAGTTGATTGGCTACAAAACTCATTGCGTTATGACGTAGGTTGGAACAGAGTCGTTTGATTGGTCGATCCAACGCCACGCCACGACACGTAAGTGTGGTTCCGACTTTAATTGGAACCTGGCAGCTTGTACGTGCCGATGGGAAGAGACTAGATGGCATAACTTTGGTGCCTTGGAATTTTGGTAGGCTTCTAGTTTGGAGCGCAGCCTGTGTTGACACCCTTGCGCCATGTCATGTTCCTAATACGACGAGCTGTGCTGCGTCTGCTGAGGCCTTCAAGCGGCGCAAATAACTAACCTAATAGGTGACAGCAGTCTTTAGCAGTTTGGGGTCGAAACGCTTGAGTCATGGGGCCCGAGTGCATGTCTCCTTTTTAAGGTGATCTCTCACCGACTGCTCGACACTGTGCGCGACCAGAGGGCTGGCTAGTACTCTGCGCATATAATCAGCATTGCTATTCAACATGGCAATGCTGCCAGTCTTCCGGGCACGTTTCCGGATGACAGCGATGTGGAGGAGTACTTCGACGCCTAAGTGTACCTTTCTTTTGTATATAATGTAAGTAGGTTTAGTATAAGATATTTTAGCTCACTTTTGTTCAGTGCTTAAATATGTACGTAGTACTGATGTTTATTTTGAGATTTATCTGTTCATGTTTGCTGGCTTGAGAAAATATTATACTTTTAACTTCTATGTATGCCATAAATAATTGTTTTATCATTCATTCATCCCTAGAGCTGTTAACAAACTTAAGCATATTCAGTCTTTTAACGTTCCCATTGCTGGGACACATGCCTTCACTCTGTAAGAGGTAATGGGCCTTAATCCACCACGCGGGCCCAGTGCGGGTTGGTGGATGTTTCATGTCTTCAAGCTTTTGGTTCTAATACATGCCGTTTCCTCACGATGTTGTCCATAATTTATCAAACGACTTCAAAAAAGGAGTTTCTGAATTTGACTGTACGAGTATGTTTCTGTGTACGTTTGTCACGCAATTGTGGACCGATTTTGAAAATTATTTTTTGTTTGAAAGGGTATATTCCCGAGGTAACAGATTCTGACTTGGTGACAATGGGACCATCATTGTGTCAGCATTTGTTGATGGGATGCCATGGAAGTCGAGGGAACTCCTCAAATAATTATTTAAGGTATACATATAGCGTTTTTGATATTTTCATCAACAATGCAATCATTGCACTCCAACCATAGAGAAGACTACAGATGGCCACTGGAATTCCTTAATGACAAGTATGTCACGGGTATAAGATATCTCGAACCGACTATGGTGAAGCAAATACTTATTTAATAAATGATAAATGTACCAAAACTTAAAAGAGAAAAATAAAACTTTTTAACTAAATAATTTTACCGACTTTGGACCCCTTCTTTCTTGCTGTTTTACGGATCAGTTGAGGCAGAAGTCCCGATCGGAAATGCTCAGAAGTACTAGTGAGTATGTTAACGCATTACTGGGTGACCTATTCCCCAAGTGGTCTGTTATTTATCTGCATAGATCTGTTACACTAACAGGTGGGGCTAGGCTAGGATGACTAACGCAAGTATTTATGAAGGTACGAACGTCGATCTAAAAATATTTCCTACAAGTTTTAAGAAGTCGGCATTCAGTTTCTTGAATCTAATGAACTCTAAAAAGAATATGTCTCGAGCACAAAACTAAAGTATTAAGATCTATAAATGGAATTAAAGCATTGTTTTTATTTTAACGGTTCTGTTGTTAAAATCTTTCTGTATTCTTCTGCCAGTGGACAGAGGAAATTGCTAGACGTTGATTTTCGATATGTTAAAAAAAAAAATACTTTTATTCAGTAGATATTTCCGAGTCAGCTAGGCTGTGTAGCGAGGCTGGGAAGCAGTGTGCAATAGAGTGGTACAAGGACGCGTAGTGGAAGCTTCGCTCAACTCAAATCAATTGGACTGTAGCATACACTCCTTACTAGTGTCCATCGCAAATATTCCTCGCTCACAACCCTTGGAAATATCTGGTTTTTTGTATGGAAGAATAGATCATTGAGACATCATCGACTTGATCATGAGGTCTTTCAAAAAAAAATCTAGCTTCCTGTCCTTCATTTGTCTCCTTCAGTTGTAAATCAGTATCCTCATACTGATTTACAACTAAATATAATTGTAGACTTAAGATACACACATACAAATACTTCTATCTTTTTTTGGTACCACTGTAAAAGTCTTGCTCTCCTTTTTGTACGAATACAACATAGGGTTTTCCATCAAAAATGTGCGAGATAGCTAAGCGCTGCGTATGGAAAAAGAACCACAAATGGGATTACTTTATTTGCCTACACTGGCTTAGCGCAACTATGGAGTGAAAGAACTATCGGAGCTAGGTACCTACTCCTTATAACATCATCTGCCAGTGATATCGGACCCGTCATAATCAGTACAGCTATTTCGGAGATAAGCTGCAATACATATACAGATAGACAAAAAACTGTAAAGATTCAATTGACAATAATTATGTTTTATGCAGGTCCTGCAGGACTTCTAGCATGACGCAAACAGGACCAGAACAATGAAACAACAACAACAGAATAATAAAACTGGCACTTGCATAATAAAGCTTACCTATTAATTTAAAGCGTTAGGGTAAATTTGTTGCAAATTAAAATAAACTTGACCAACAGGATCATGCAAACGATGACAATGAGTCCAATACGCAAGCCCTGATCACAGATCCAATCTTTGCGAGAGGTTATGTTATCTACCATCAGGTAAATTAGTGGACAAACGCGAGGATATCAATAAAAGAACTATGTAAATAAGGTCTTAGAAAAGACGACGACAAAAAGCGGTATTTGATAACTGGGTTTGAAAACAAATACGACTGTGAGGTTATGGGCCTTTGTGCACTTACTCGTATTTGATTCGTAATTTTACGTAAGTATTCGTGATTTTTTCATAAAAATAATGACGAGAAATATGTAAAATTACGGATCGAAAATGAAATTAGTGCACGCACGCCCTTACTTAATAATTTTTGTGTATAATTTCTGCGCCAGAGTTATCAAACTAATAAATAACAGATGAAAATCTGTGCACAACTGTCCTGCGCCCCGATTTCCAGCTCGCGGCGCACGCGCAGGTGGGAAAGTATTCGGTTATATTCGTACCTGCGCGAAGTGGGCCGAGCGCTTTCCGCGTGCCCCCTCCCCCCTGCGTCGCACCCCCTTTAGCGAATGACTCAGCCGACTCTGGACACGATGGAAATTATTAATGCCAGCTTTTCCAACGTGTTTATGTGTCGCCTCGACGCTTTTTAACTTTATGTTCCTTCGAATAAGAATAGTTGTTAATATTAGTTATTTTTAATTTGAATTTATTTTGAATGACATGGCCGCAACTTTTACAGCGGTCTTCCTTCTTGGATTAAGAAAACTGTAGCTCTAAATCGATTGCAATATACAAAAACCCTCCTTTTTCCTTTTTTTGCCAAAAAGGTGTTTTTAAAGGCCTCATGGATGGTCCACTATCCTATAAACACATATAAACATTTAGAAAATACAGCTCCAAACTATAAGTTCAGTGTTTATAAAATAATTTGTTATTCTACAATTACTCACAGTACAAATATATCTTTTAACAGCGACGCATCGAAATCCTTTTAACAATAATCGTAAATAAGATGCAAAACACAGGCATAAACATATCAATGGACACAATCTCAAAAATTCCGAATGTATCTATGTATATATTTAGAATGAAAGGGCATTCACTTGCAGATATAGTTTCTTGCCAAAACACCTTGTCGAGTAAATTAAGTCACTATGGACTATATATTATTAGGTTAATCGGTACATCTTGTTTCGCTTAAAAACATTATAAAGTTATTTTGGGCATCCAACTGTATACAAATGTATACTAACTAGACCGATGCTATGTAAATAGATCGTATAGGATGCACTTTTGAAAATTGATGCTATTAGGCAAGCTTTACTGATATTCCTGTCAAGAGAACCGATAAACATTTCATATTTTATCTTAACTTAAATAAAATTGTATTATTATGACACTGGGTAATCTCCATAAGGATACTGGTCCAATTACAAAATTGGAAGATAATAACACTATCATTGACGATCATAGCCCACCTTTTATTCCGTAAATAACACGGATTCCGCGGAATAAGCCACGGGCATAAAGTCGTGGAATAGAAAGTCTATGATAGCTATCAAATGATTTTCAATGACGATTTTTTAACCACACAAACCTCATTCTTGAAAGGTTCAAAGAAATGTCGATCGTCAATACATAATTCGTAATGTCAGCCAAAAAATGAAAGTGTCAAAACAATAGTCTAATCTTAGAACAAATGAATCACTTCGATAAATCGACCCGCTATGACGGCTATCCTAGTGATGTGCATCACATAGTCGAACCGTCCGGAATATTTTGACGTGGCGAGTCCTAAATACACTCAGGAATCGTAAGTCAGCGAGCCATGGCAATCGTCTTCGCAGCCGATAAAGTTTATTTTAATCTTTACGTCCCTAACAGTCATAAAGGAGTAAGCGCTGGTGCCAACAATTTAGGTTATTTACGTGCCGTTTCGAATACCTCCACATTTCATGACATTATGTGAGCTGATTGCGTTTGGGGGAAAAGTTATAACATATTTGGGGTATGTTATATCAGCCAATTCTTATGTATTTAGTCTTTTTTTTTACTCGTAATACTATAAAAACAAGGCTTTTCTTCAAGAGTTGTAGGTGTGTAACGCAGACACATCTCTCTCAGTCTCTGGTGTCCTGAAATACAGGTTATGGCTCAGTTCAGTCACCAGTCTTCCGCCAATATATATGTAGCATATCTTTGTTATTAGTTTTCCGTTTTTGTGATTTTAGTTGATAAATGTTATTTGTGGTAGAAAAATAAACATGATTTTGATATTGTTTTTTTTTCCGTAAATAATAGCATTTTAAGAATAAAATGATGAAAGATAGTCGAATTTTAAATCAACTAAACTCCATTTGAAATAACATTAGACATGTTTCCAAATCTTTTTACAGTCCGTTCAATCGATTTTGAGTTCTATCCCGTAAACATAAGGATGACATAAAAATCATAAACCTGTTACTAAAACCAAATGTTTACTACAGATACCATCTGTCGTATCACCTCCGTAATAGAAGTCAAAATCGGTTGAACGGGCTGTAAAATGGGCAAATTTAAACGTCTAATGTTATCGCAAATGGAGTAAAGATAAATAGTTCTCTTGCTGTTTTACGGATCAGTTGAGGCAGAAGTCCCGATCGGAAATGCTCAGAAGTACTAGTGACTATGTTAACGCATTACTGGGTGACCTATTCCCCAAGTGGTCTGTTATTTATCTGCATAGATCTGTTACACTAACAGGTGGGGCTAGGCTAGGATGACTAACGCAAGTATTTATGAAGGTACGAACGTCGATCTAAAAATATTTCCTACAAGTTTTAAGAAGTCGGCATTCAGTTTCTTGAATCTACTGAACTCTAAAAAGAATATGTCTCGAGCACAAAACTAAAGTATTAAGATCTATAAATGGAATTAAAGCATTATTTTTATTTTAACGGTTCTGTTGTTAAAATCTTTCTGTATTCTTCTGCCAGTGGACAGAGGAAATTGCTAGACCGGATGGTCCATGGGTCTAAAAATTTCTGGAGTGGCGACCGCATACCAGAAGACGCAGCAAGAACGATCGATGTGGTGGCTCTTGGAGGATGCCTATATCCAGCAGAAGACGTCTTTCGGCTGTAATGATGATGATGAAATTCTTCTGGATTATGTGTAAACTCAGGACAATATTTTTTACTGTAAGTACTGTACTTAACAAATGAAATCTACATGACAAATCGCGGCTGTCTGCAGCTAAGGCTGAAGACCCCGAGAACAGAACATAATATTATCGAAAAAATGGGTGTCAAAACAACACAACAACCCAGAAAAGCAATCTCACCTCCCAAATCAAAGCGACAACTAACCCACAGCGCATAGTCCAATCCTGACTGAAAATATTGAGTTTGTCATATTTCTATTTTTGCATATATAGGTTTCTAGTGCTGCAAACGAATGAGCAATACCTACGCGTGGACGATTGAATCACTCGTTCTAATATCGTCGTTATTTTGTTTATTCGTTTGTGGCTTTACGCTCATTAAACCTTAGGTCGTTTGATCACAACGCGACACATGACACGGCAAAATGTGGTCACGATTCAGAGCTTCATATATTTGTATGGGCCGTTTGTTCATTGCACGACACCGCACCACACGTGACACGATTTTCATACGGATTTTCGACTATGTCGTCGATGCCGCTATGTCGGCTCGGGATTTTTGCGGTGACCATTTAGCAGCTGAATAAAACCGGTATGCGCTTGTTGACGACACGACACATCTCACCGCACGGCTTATAAAACAATACAAGTGCACTGCAGTGTCGTTGCAGAATCGTGTCTAGTGAACGAACGAACGGACGACAGACCGTATGCAGTGTGTCATGTGTTAATAATCGTGACCGCAAATCGTGTCGTGCGGTGCCCTGTGAACAAACGACCGAGGTAAACAGAACTTGGCTGCTACCATGCTTGGAAGGTTATAAACGTGGCCAATATAGTCGTGGCCACTAAACAGTATTACATTAACTACCTATGAGTACTATTTAATTGTAAAGTATACAAAGAAGCAAATACTAAAGCCTTCTTTTTCCTTTCGTATCTAAGGGAGGGTATTACACTATCTTAAATCTAGGATCACAGATATACGAGTATGAGTCATATTTATATGAAATTGAAATATAAACATATGATTTCATATGAATCATATTTTCTTTGACAAAAAATATGATGATGGTGGATCATCAATCTTATGTATGATCCAAGATTTAAGATAGTGTTATTATTGGTATTCTGATAGAATAACCCCCTTTAACCGCCTAAAGGGTGATATTCTATGACAATCATATGTTTATATTACTCTATCACAGGGATGGCGAACCTACGGCACGCGTGCTAGAGGTGGCACACGACAACATTTTTCGGGCACGCCATTATAAGGTTATTTAGCATCTAGATAATTTGAAATTGCAGGAATATTACCGACTGCTACTTTTATATCGACAAAACTTAAATCTGTTAATAATATTGTTGCTGTACAGGTTGCAAAAAAAGAGTTAATAATATTCAAGATTCTTTGGCGGCACGGTATTTTCACATTTATAAAAATAAATAATTGAATGGCACGTTTTCTAATAAAAGTTCGCCATCCCTACACTATCATATATCTAGGATCACAGATGTATGAGACATATTAAATGAAAATGTAATATAAACATATATTATGATGATGGTGGATCATCAATCTTATGTTTGATCCAAGATTTAAGATAGTGTTATTATTGGTATTATGATAGAATAACCCCCTTTAACCGCCTAAAGGGGGATATTCTATGATAATCATATGCTTATATTACACTATCATATATCTAGGATCACAGATGTATGAGTCATATTTATATGAAAATGTAATATAAACATATGATTTCATCATTGTTAAAAAAAAGATTCCTACGAATTACGAACATCCTTCTTTTTTGAAGTCGGTTAAAATTATGATGATGATTCTTTCATGGTGATCCTATGTGTGATCATAGATATAGGATAGTATATACCCCCCAAAGAGTTAGGTGGCTAGAATGACCTATGTGACAAAACGTAACGACAGAAGGATGGCTGTTGATCAAGCTCAGAACTACTCAGAAGAGTAATAGGAAAAGCTTGTGTTGAGCCGAGGATTGTCTTATAGTTTATATAAACAATAAACCGGTTGATGACGATTTAAGTCAAGAAATTTTAATTTTTCCAAGGGTGCACTACTGCATTCACTTCTTGTTTACCTAATCCAGTTTTAGTCTTAAGTCTATCGACTTGGCCTAATACCCTCAATTTTTCTTGTGGATCTACAGTTTTTACCTAATACAAATGCTACAGTATTTTGTTATATTTACATTCCCAGATCAGATTTGTCTCCTTTCTCTCCTTTGTCTGCTGCATCAGCAGGATATTGTTGGAATAGGAGAAACTACTCGGAAGGGAGAGGCATTGATGTATTGAAAAACCCATATATCAATGGAATAAGGCCTGTTTTCAAAATAGAAATATATAATTAAAAAGAATATGGTAATAAAACTTGCAAATAAAGATAAAAGTTACATACATACCAAGATGTCATCAATCGGGAAGAGATCTAAAGACTGCTGTTTCAGTATATTCTCCAACCAATTGGCACTTAGCATACATACGGCCCTTAGCAAGTAAACACCGGTCGGTGCTACGGGATACTTGCGTCCCGGGTATGTCTTGAATGCACTTCGTTGTTTTGTAGTCAAGCTATTGGATAATCTTCAATGAAATTGTTGCTTAGAGCTTAGGTTGTGTGATTGGACTGTGACTGTTAAGATTCGTAGATCGATTAAGCCCTCTAGTGTTCAAACATAGGTGCTGGGACCAGGGTTGAGTTAACAACTGCATTCATGTTTGACAAGCACTTTCTAAGATCTGAGGTTTGTAAGTTGTGGAATTGTGTGTACTATAGGGACTGGGATGGGTAATTTGTGATTTGTATAGGATTTGTGCCTATAAATTATTACCAAAACGCGCCCATCGCTTTCGGCTGCCCCGACTATTCTAATCTGACACATTATTTAAATATAGGTCAAATGTAATTTGAAGTGTAATGAACACTTCAAATTACATTTGACCTAACTTTAGAAGATTTTATGCTTTCGTTTTTACAAATAAAAATGTATGCATTGAGGGTGATTACAAAAAGAAAGCTTTTCAAAAAATAAAGGCATAATTCAACAAATCACCCAAAGATTTGTGTCATAATAATTTTTACATCAACAACAAACCGTACTTTTGTGAAGTGAAATGAAACATACGTCCGTGCTATTTTTGTAGCACGTACCTACCTAATACATTTTGCAAGTTTTAACCGAGTGTTTATTTTCGAAGCGCGTCATCATTCTGTCAAGTCTTCCCGTTTAATTTTAATATGTACAGGTTAAAAGTAATATCTGAGATCTTTCTTTATCTTAATCTATTGCGAGAGTCAATTTTTTAATAATAAAAAAAAACCGCATCGTCACGATCTTGTCTCCAAATTGTCAGCTCAATCGGACACTAGGAAGTGAGTGAAATTTAACTTTCAAAATTTGATTACAGACAGCGGGACAGATAAAAATAAAGAAATGCTTTTAAAAATAATAATTACGTTCACCTCAAGGGGTCATTATTAGCCTATAATTATGTTAACCTGCTGACGCAAGCCTTTTGTTATCAGCCCCCGTACCCTGACGTGTCAAAACTATCAAAGTTCGACTGTAAAAAAGGACATATGGATACAAGTCATATACATCTGTCCCTTAAGCAGTCTCAAAATAATCTTACTCTAAGAGCTTATTGTCATCTCCCTGGCCTCCTCTTTGTTAAGGGATAAGAGGAAGCGGGCCGTAATCCACCGCTCAGACCTAGTGTGGGTTGGTTGATGTCATGTCTTCTTACTTTAAGCTCCTAGAGCTTGCCCGTTTTCACGAGATGTTATCCGCCACCGTTTTTCAGTAGTGACATGATAATCTCAAAGGTGCTTTTTCATTCATCATCATAATTTCAGCCGCTAGAAGTCCACTGCTGAGCATACCCTGGACCAAGCGTCGCCGCGTCGCCAGATTGACCGAAGGTGCCATTACAATATTATATTTTTAAATATAATAATATAGGTGCAGACAATATAGAAAAAAAAGGCCCGAATGGTTGCCGAGTAACAGCGAAGCCGTGGAAGATCCAACTGTAGATGACGGGACTTATTAGACAGCTTCATGAGAGATTGGGCCAGAACATACAATAAGCTCTTAGAGGAAGGTTATTTTGAGTGTGTGAAAAGTACAGATGTATATGACTTGTATACATCTGTCATTTTTTTACAGTCAAACTATGAAAATATTGACACGTTTGTGTTCGGGGGCAGAAACTAGAAGCGAATTCTTCTAGTTATAAACCAATTTCATTCCAAAAGTAATATCACTAAAATACCAAAACGTAAAAAAATACGGCATTCGATTGTGATACGGACCATTTATGACGTTTTGCAATTTTAATGAAACTGCGATTGGATTATAATCGGTACATAATAGGGTAGTATACTGAAAATTAGTTTTTGTCCGTCAGGTAGATTAATAAAAAATATTGGGCACGTATTTTTCTTTTGACACGTAAACATGAAGTGAGGACGATATAATGCGTTGACATATCGTATGACGTCACGCCGCTAGTACACTTTATACTGTTTTAGTGACGTCCCAAGCCCCCACTCATGAAGTTTGATGAGCTTTAACTTTGTCATTTTTTTAATTGATTTGGTAAAGCAAAAAAAACGTGTCCAATATCATTTGATAATCTCACTAACGGACTAAATAGAATTATCATTTTTCTACACAAGAAACAACCCTATTAAAAGACTTGGCCTGTAAAGGCGTATATTGGATAAAGTTAATGTCGACATAATTATGTCATATGTAGTAGGTATGTTTGTCCGCCTATTTTGTAAAACCTGTGATAGATATACCTATGTGATCATAAAGTTCAAAACAGACTTGTTTAAATACTTCTGCAGTTACCGAACGTTATTGAAACAATGTTCGGTATTGACGTCAGACTTATAAATAGTTCGTTCCTAACGAAGACAACGGTTTTAATACGTTACATCACGGGATTATTTCAAAATGGATTTTATTGTTTCTTTATTAACCCTGGGCCTACTGAAGCTTTAGACATGTCATTGTACCAGCGATGGCGTGGCTATAGCGATTGTCAAAAAGTCAGAAATGCGGTTGACAAGCACTATCGGAATGTCACATGATAAATCCGTTGAATTTTAGGCATGTTATTGTATCAGCGATGGTGTGGCGTCAGCGATTATCAAAAAGTCTAAAATGCGATTGACCAGCGCTATCGGAATATCACGTGATAAAGCCGTTAAATTTTAGGCATGTCATTGTATCAGCGATGGCGTGGCATTAGTGATTGTCAAAAAATCAAAAAAGCGATTGACAAGCGCTATCGGAATATCACGTGATAAATCCTTTGAATTTTAGGCATGTCATTATTTCAGCGATGGCGTGGCGTTAGCGATTGTCAAAAAGTAAAAAATGCGATTGACAAGCGCTATCAAAATACAACGTGATCAATTCGTTGAATTTTGGCTGAAATATCACTGATAGAATGACCGAAATTTACGCAATTTTTCACTTTGTAGTTTTTTTATGAGAGTCAGTTGAATTTTTGTTCTGCTTTTATTTCTTGGGCACTAACTAATTGTTTTCAGGATAACTTTAAATATTATATATCTTATACGGAGCCCACGTAATCGCAGTGTCAAGAATATCCTAAAATTATTCACGAAGCAAAACCGGCGCTGGCGTAAAGATGATTCATTCTGAAATAAACATTTATATATGAGTCAACGCGGCTGGTTCGTTTCAGGGAAATATGTAGGTAACGTTGGAAAGAAAACTGCGGACGAACTCGTGGTTTCAAAGCTTTTAGACGACTTTGACATTCTTTCGGTCACTGATGTAGATATTTGTTTTGTGTTGTTGCAGGTTAATGTTTTAGGGTCCCGTAATGAAGCTAGAAACTCTTTTCACCATTACTGTTGGTCACTATACCTGTGAATGTTTTACATAATTTTTTATCAATCATTGGAGGTATTCGTCATCAACCAAACTGATCGCCCAAATTACACAAGAATGTCATATTTAATTAGGTGCAGTACAATCATTTTCTTAATGTACCTCGGCAAACTTAGTGTTTCTTCAGCCGTCGGATTTCTATCAGTTGCCCTTTGCACTTGGTGCAGACCGGACGCTTTCAATCAACTTGTAAGTATATAGAGTTGTTAATACTCTTTTAAACATAATGTTATTTATTTAAAAAATAGCAGGAAAGCTGCTATTTTTACAGCTTTATATATTTCACACGGAATTCAAAACAGAAGAACAATAAAGTAAAGTTCTGAATTCAAATTATTATACACGATAAATTTTATACAATACTCGTACAAATGAATACCTACTAATTTCCATATTCATTATGGAAATTGGCATTCGTTTGTATTTGGAAATGCGATGATTGCCGAAGGATATTAAGAAAATAGTTGTACTGTAATGTATATAAAAATGTTTGAAAAAAGTTTGTTTGTTTCTGTTTCTTAACAGTTTTTCTTTATATGAAATTGGGAATGGTCAAGTAGATTCAAATATCATCATCTATACATATAAATAAAATTGGAGTGTCTGTTTGTAATATTGAAATAACCGTTTTTTACTACATGTATATGAATGTATATACGGTAAATACACCAAAATAACATTTTTTACAACTTTTGTCTGTCTGTTTGTTCCGGCTAAACTCTGAAATGCCTGGACCGATTTTGACGGGACTTTTATTGGCAGGTAGCTGATGTAATAAGGAGTAACTTAGGATACGTTTATTTTAGAAAAAAAAAATATTTTAGAAATTTGTTAGGCGGAACGAAGTTCGCCGGGTCAGCTAGTAAATTGTAAAAATCAAAAGTATTTTCTAAAACTTGATTGAAATATATGATTTGACTTCGAGAAGATACAAAAAAATAGATAGTTCCATGATTGAGTAACAAAAGAAACAAAGAAATGAATTAACAAATTATTATGTAGTTCTGTAAGCTGATTGTTCCTCTTTTCTTAATATATTAATCCCTTGTCTCATGCTACGAAAGAAAAATATACTATTCTTAGTCGGCCATCACAAGGCATAAATAAAATGTACCTTGTGTTAAAACAGTTATGTTTTGAGAACATAAGAATTTCTTGGAAATCCTAACGAAAGAATTCGAATTTTCGAAACTATCCTGCTTTATTTTTAGATTCACGGTTTAATCAGACTTCTATAAACAGGAGATTATTTTTAGAAGCAAAGTGTACGGTCGCGGATTAAAAACGTTTATCAGATTTCAAATTCCATTCTTGTTGACGCTGCGATTGTTTCAAAGATGCAAGGAGGTCCAATTGGTGTCGTTGGACGCAAATCGTTAACTAGAGAACACATAAAAGAGCTAGAAAAATGGTAACAACAGAATGTTGTTTTGGCAGTTTGACACTACGGTTTGCAAATGAATAAATTAGTCATTGTTGGTGGTCATTTTTCTGAGAACTGATTGGACATATTTCAGGGGGGTGACTATAAGCTCTTAGAGTAAGGTTATTTTGATATCACGTAAGTAACAGATGTATACAAGTCATATAAATCTGTCCCTTACACACACTCAAAATAACCTTATTCTAAGAGCTTATGATCAAAAAAATTATAAAAAAATATGGTCACCCCCCAGGTTCCTAACCATTTTGGTTCAAATTCAAATTCAAATTATTTATTTGTAAAAACATAGGTACAATATAATATAATAAGATCTTATTCTAATGTCAGGATCGCTATGTTTAACCTATTAGGCATACAAATTTTGGATACGTTTCTAATTACAATTTTAAAATATATATTTTTATGCATTGTATTAATTAAATTATTATTAAGATTAAATTAGGTACTAATAATTAGATTCATTTGATCGAATTGAACATAAATAAATCGGACATTTGACTCACACAACGATATACATAATTGGTTTGAATCAATAAGCAGCAAAATTTTTTTCCCAAACCTTTTCAAAAACAAGCGAACACTGATTCACTAACATATCATTCTAGAACTCAAACAAACTGAAATGTACACATATATATATGATTATTAGCAGAATGATTTTATCCGAGAGATCGGACAAGATTGCCTCACCTCTCTGCCTGTAAGGTGCGAACATTCCGGAGTCAACCGAAATAACCCCGCGTAGGTGTGCAATCACCTCCATCGCAGTATTTGAAAACTAAAAAGTGATGCGAACAATATTCAGATAATAAAACGAGTCAAGAAGATTTATGCTTCACTAGATTCTGCCAGCGGCTTTGTTCGCTTGGAAGTCTGCCTAGGGAACGTCATCATCATCATCATTCAGCTGAACAACGTCCACTGCTGGACATAAGCCTTCCCTAAGCGTCGCTTTGTCCACGGGATTTCTACAGTCTTAACGGTCCACCTAGAGGGAGACATTCCAATGTTCCTAGGGAACGTATCTATTACCGGACTAAAACGTATTCTATGTTTTAATCTAGGTCATGGTCTACCTGTTTCAATTTTCATCGAACTTCGTTATGCCGTGGAAGCATGATTGGTTAAGAAACATCTATGCTTTCACATTTAAATTATTAGTACCTTGGCGACCGAGCTCTGCTCGGGTGAAAATAGGGAAAACAATATTTTCGAGAAAACGTATTTCTCCAGATATGAGACCTAGCTAGATCAATTTTTCGCCCCCGAAAACCCCTAAATTGCAAAGTTTGTCGAAATCGTTAGAGCCGTTTACGAGAACGTGGTTACAAATATTACATCATCATCTGCCTGCCCGTATTCCATGTTACTTGGGGTCGTGCGCATTACGTTTTCTTCTTCCATATCATCCTGGTGTCACGCTATCTCTGACTCCCTATTCTTTCATATCACTCCGCACACAGTCCATCCATATTTTCCTAGGCCTTCCTCTCCCTCTCAATCTACCCACATTTAACGTATTCTATGTTTTAATCTAGTTCATGGTCTACCTGTTTCAATTTTCATCGAACTTCGTTATGCCGTGGAAGCATGATTGGTTAAGAAACATCTATGCTTTCACATTTAAATTATTAGTACCTTGGCGACCGAGCTCTGCTCGGGTGAAAATAGGGAAAACAATATTTTCGAGAAAACGTATTTCTCCAGATATGAGACCTAGCTAGATCAATTTTTCGCCCCCGAAAACCCCTAAATTGCAAAGTTTGTCGAAATCGTTAGAGCCGTTTACGAGAACGTGGTTACAAATATTACATCATCATCTGCCTGCCCGTATTCCATGTTACTTGGGGTCGTGCGCATTACGTTTTCTTCTTCCATATCATCCTGGTGTCACGCTATCTCTGACTCCCTATTCTTTCATATCACTCCGCACACAGTCCATCCATATTTTCCTAGGCCTTCCTCTCCCTCTCAATCTACCCACATTTAAATTCATAACTCTTTTAGTAACATGCGTTTCATACCTCCTCATCACATGACCATAACAGGACAAATTACAAATATCATATATATATACGTTTATACAGGTTCAGGTAGTTTTACAAGTGGGCATGGATTGCGAAATCCGAAACACACAAAAACATGAAAAACACTCAAAACACTCACAAGGCCGATTTTGGTTAAAACTAAAAATGAATAGTTGGATTTTAAAAAGATCTATATTCCTAGCCTAGAAATATCGAGAATACCAGAGTTCTCACGAGTCTCTTCTTTGTGTTATTGGAGACATTTCTGTTCTGCCATATCCTCGACATCTTGCTCATAGCAGCCTTGGCCATCTGCGTACGCCTCCGAATCTCCCCGTCGCAGCCTCCCTGATCACTGATTATGGATCCCAGGTACACAAATTCACTCACAAACTCCAGATCCACAAGTTCTCCCGTGCGTGCGATTAGTCCAGCTCGGTCGATGATCATCACTTTGGTCTTTGATCTGTTAATCGACAATCCTACCATCTCGCTTTCACGCTCAGCTCTCGCAAATAGTTCCGCGAGTTTGCGCTCTGAGGATGCAAACAAAGTAGTGTCATCTGCGTACCGGAGATTGCTGATTTTGTTGCCACCTACCGCGATGCCTCCTTCAGGCTTAAAAAGTCCCGACACCACATTATTGACTCTAACCATCGACTCTCCATCTTCGTACAGGTTTGCAATCAATGCTGTCAAGTGCGAGGGTACTCCCATTTCCTTGAGTATTCTCCACAAGCAGTCCCACCTCACACAATCAAACGCCTTGGAATAGTCTATAAAGCACAAGAGCATTGGAACATTAAACTCGCGGCTCTTCTCTATCATTTGCCTCGTGTTCACAATTTGCTCTCTTGTGCCTCGACCCTTTACAAAACCAGCCTGCTCACTTGGTATTTGTCGTTGTAGGTAAGATTGGAGCCGTCCGTTAATTATGTAGAGCATTATCTTGCTAGCGTGGGATATAAGTGCGACCGTCCGGTAATGCCCGCAATTCCTTGTTGACCCTTTCTTGTGCAGTGGTATCAAGAGAGACTCCTTCCAGTTCTTAGGCCATTTACTCGTTCTCCATAGCTGGTTACATAAATCCCGTAAAAGCCTAACACCTCTGTCTCCAAGACTTTTCAGCTCTTCGGCGAAGATGCTGTCTCCTCCAGCTGATTTGTTAGGCTTCAGCTTTTTGAGCGCACTTTCCACTTCAGATTCTAGGATCTCTGGCTCTAAGAAAAGGTTCTCAAACTGGATTACCGGCTCATCAGATCTCCCCGTATCCTTATATAGGCTCTCGCAGTACAATCGCCATCTCTCCGTGACCTGGTCTATTTCCGTCAGTAAGGTCCCCTGTTCATTTTCAATAGCCCAGGTCTTAGGCCTGAACTCTCAGGTAATACTCAGAAATAGATCTCTTGTATGCAGAGACTGCGCGTGTTCCTCGATATCCAGACATACTGAGTTTAGATATTGGTTGTAATCCCTGCGGCATAAACGCTGAACCTTTGCTGATAGGAGCTGATATTGAGCTCGGTCAGTGTCGTCTCTGGCTGTCAGTAGGTGTTTCCTCTCCTTGATCGCCGTCCATGTGTCGTCAGTAATCCACGTCTTCTTTGGACGATCAGTGTCCTGACTTTTGACTTCTGACCGAGATTGGAGAATCATCTGTTTTACTCTAGTCCAGTTTGTGTCTACGTCAGCACTGGGATCCATTTCAAAATTTGCGGCTTTACTGCTAAATTTTTTTTTTAAAGCTGAGAGTGTCGCCTGGGAGGGTCGATTTTGCTGCTTAACTGTGGTTCTCGGTAACTTCTTCAGTTTGATGGTCACTTCTGCCACCAAAAGCTTGTGATCACTTCCGCAGTCGGCACCAGAGTATGTCTTGGTGTTGGTTATGCAGGATATCCATCGCTTTGCGACTGCAATATAGTCGATTTGATTTCTGAAGCGATCTCCTGGCATCACCCAAGTGTAGAGACGTCTTGGGTGGTTCTGGAAACAGGTGTTCATGATAGTCAGAGAATTCTCCGCGCAAAATTGCAGCCACATCTCACCTCTATCATTCCTCTCTCCAAGCCCATACTGCCCTACTACTTCTCTTAGATGGTCCTCCCGATTGGTTGAACCGATCTTTGTTCATGTCTCCCATCAGAAGAGTAATGTCTCTTCTGGGGCAGCTTTTCATAGTGTCCTCTAGCTGTCTATAAAATCCTCGATCTCTGTTTCAGATGACTGAGAAGTCGGTGCATACACTACGACCAGGTTCATGCGACATGGTTTTGTGTTTATTCGCATAGTCATTATCCGGTCACTTACTGGATTGTATCCGAGGACAGATTTGTTGATAAGTGGAGACACACTGACGCCCACTCCATTTTTACTTGCGCTCTCTGGTCCGGAAAAATAAATGGTATGTCCAGAAGCGGTGGCATAGAAACCTGAGCCTCTCATGTGGGTTTCTGTAATCCCTAGAATATCCAGGTGGTAACACTTTTGCTCAATGCCTATGATCTCCACTTTCCCGGGTTGTAGCATGCCCCGGACATTCCATGTCCCAATCCTAATCCTCTTCCGCAGTTGTGGGCGGTTAGTTCGGGAAGATGCGTTGTTGTCACCAGTAGCATCCTGTACGCACTGAGCCTGATGAGTCACTACAGTGGAACCAGTAGCATACTTCATACCATGCGACCTGGAATCGACATGGCGCCGGGGGGTAGCCGGTTCGCATGCCATCGCTCTCTCTTTATTAGACATTTTCATACAGGTTTCTTGGGAATATAATGCAGTGGTTTCCCATTGCCTTCTGCATCAGTCGTTTTTTGGGGCTATTTGGGCCCAAAGGCTGCTGACACCTCTTCTGCCTGGTTACCCAAGCAGGTGAGTGGTTATGCCGCCACAGCTCGGTCGCCATTGCCTCGTTTGTTATCTAGCAGGGAGCACCACGACAGCTGGAAGGCTGTCGTCCCTGGTTGCTTGTATGTACAAACTTCCAGAGCGTGCAGGTGAGGTTGACTGGGGCTGACTAGATGTTATTGTCATTCTCCCGTATCTCCCCCCTTGCATGATACAAGTCTTTGTAATTTCCTATAAAAAGTAATATTATGTTTAAAATGAGATGTGTCCTCAAGTTAGCCGTATGACATTACTTCCCAGAATGTTATCCTTATTAGCGACACTATCGGAAGTGTAATGAATAATATGGAGCATCTTTTTTTTTTTCAATGATGCAGTTTTCACTTTTATCAAAATTGGCCTCGGGACTCCTCTGAGTGTTGTTTGCTATTCTTCATATTTTCGGATTTGGCCATTCACGCCCACTTGAAATTCTCTGCAAATAGTGCTCGTTTAATAGTATAGGATTAAGTAGGATATAATATTTAATACAGAAATTACTAATTCAATGTTCGGTTGATCTTGATATTCTCTGCCAGTGCAGTGGTAGAGTACCAGTATTAGCAGAGCTGACAGTTCGAGCTACAGCGGACATTCTACTTGTGATAAAGTCCTTTATTTTCTATCTTAGTAATTACTAGCAGTCTGTTTATTCAGATCAGAATCTTTCTTACCACATTTACTGTTGGAAGACATTTATTAGTTAGCTGGTTCGAATAGCAACTCCATTATGCAATTTGAATATCTATTTTAAACTGGCTATATTTATGCCAAACCTAAATGCGGTTGCTATTAGTGGTTTGGCTACCCGTACCTAAATCTGCTTACACGGTTAGGGACTAGCGTGATGTTATGTAAAGTCGGCGCCGGATAATCTTGCCAAGAATGTAAATAAGATATTTGTAAGATAAATGGTATTGTCGTAAAATATTGTGCTTCGAAAAAACAAATCATACTTCAGGGTTACTAACGAGGAAATATCCGAACATTGTTCTTTGATTCACAATCCAACCTGAAACGACTGCCTATCATATTACTCTAAACCGATTGTTCTGGAGTGGCGACCGCGAACTGGAAGACGCTGCTTTGTAAGACCTCCCACCAGGTGGACAGTTGACCTGGTGAGAATGGCGGGAGTACGCTGGATGCGAGACGCACGGGACCGGTCAATGTGGCTACGCTTAGAAGGGGCCTATGTCCAGCAGTGAACGTGTTTCGGCTGATATGATGACGATGATGATTGCAGGCCTATGTTCAGCAGTGGGCGTCTTACGGCTGAAATAATGATAATTATTTCAGGCCCAGGTTGGCCACTGTAGATACAACCAAGCCAAATTGAGTATCATAGTTCCTCTTCGCAGGATATCTCCTCTCCTTTCCTGTCTATCATGCCCGACCACTTGAACCTTCCAGGATCTGGACGTAAAAATGAAAAAGTTTTTCAAGAAGCCACATACTGGTCGGGTAATATTTTAAAGGCCCTTAGTGTGATTTAGTGCCGGAAACGGTTACTTTCTCAAGCATACTCCTTCGTAACGGCTAGGTTAAAAGGTTTGAAAAAAATACATATTTATTATTGTTTCATGTACATTATTTTTTAATGACTTATAGTTTTGCCATAAAAAAAATATTTAACAAAATGATCTCTATTCGCTACTTTTGCATACTCCTCTTAAACGGCTATGTTATTTAAAATATTTTTAGATAGACAGATTGGAGTTAAGAGGTTCTTTAGATGTGTGAGTTTAGCTTCGCCCGGATGCTCAAGGCCATTGGGGCATACATGCGCCTTAATAGTCATCATTATCTGCCTTTTTAATGTTCCCACAGGTGGGACCAAGACCTCCTCTCTGTGAGAGAGGGAAATAGTAGTTAATCGACCCGAACAGAAGACGTATATTAAACCCTATTTGTGTCCCTAATTTTCTGCAGACCGCCGTATCAACGACCTGAACTGGTTCTGTATTTATCAGTACAATCATATCACAACACTTTTTTAACAAGTGCTCACTGCTCTTATTATTTTCGAGAGAAATTATCTTAGCCTTACTGAATTTCAGTACCTACATTATCTAAGCTCTTAGTTGGTGTATCATACAGGATATCGTATTTAATTTCTAGGAAACCTTCTGAAACTGAAATGTAGGACAATTTGTATCTCATCCGGCGTGAATTAAACACGCCGTATACGATTGTGCAACCGTCAAAGTGGTCCTGCATTCGAATGAACACAATGAACCTATAAATCTTTACTGCGCAAAAGTATCGACAGAGAATGACCTGTTTGTTGTTCGAGTAAAATGAAAAGATGACGTCATTATTAATTTCGCGTACAGGTAGAATCAAACCTAATGGCGTGGTGACACTCGCGAGTCGCGGACTCTCAAAGCTATGTGTCCGGCAGGCTTATTGCATATCTTGTAAGAGCGAAACATAGCGATTTTTGCGCAATAATTGCTCTTCAATACAGAAGTTTTAGCGTGTTTTGCGGTTTTTTTTAATAAGTTCGTTTGACAAACAACGACCGATTAGCAAACGATTGTGTAGGACCATACCTACCCTGTAGGTAATTCTGACTTTTATGACATAAGCGTTTAATCGTGCGATGATTGCTGATTGCTGTTTCCTACGTAATACGCCTACGGAACGAACCCTGTGAGCAGTTAGGTACTACGCATACGCACATTACCATAACTAGTATACTTACCATATAATACGTAGAGCAAAACGTTAAAATAAAAAATCAATAACCCGACTGCTTAAGAAGCAAACTAAAAAGACGTAAAAAAAGAAAAACATGCTGTGCAGTTGGAGGATACATATTCTCGAGCTGGTTGATATAACCAGATGTATCCTCTGACTGCACAGCATGATTTTTCTTGTTATTTTCTTTTTTATAAATGATTTTATTTCTGTAAGTTGGTTTGTACAAACACTTTTACATGACGATCATATTTTTTAAAACTAGAAGAGGCCGGCCGTTTCCTGTCTGACTATTCTGAGAAGAAAAGCCGAAACAAAACAGTGGTCACAGTCTCTTTTAAAATCCAGACAAAAATCTTGGTAAGATCATGTGAAGACCATGTAGATTGATGTCTGAAATAGTATTTTGAGGCAAGAACCAGCCAGATTGAATGGACTTATCCAGTCAGTGCACGCCTTTGTCAATAACCGTGCAGCTCAACTCAGAATTTTAGGAGCTCAACGATTCGACGAACAATACCAAAGAAAGGACATTCGGATAGGCCGCAAAAACTACTTAAACTGCCCGACCATGATTAGAAAACTAACTGAGATAAATTCAAATTAAAAAGAAAAAATCGAAGAAAATAATGATCCACATAATCTTCACATTCATAATAATTAAAATAAAATAATATAACACTTTAAAAAGGAAATATTCTTGTAATTGTAAGAAAACCAAAAAAATAGATGCAAAAATAAAAATAAATAATTAATTGGAGCAGCTCAATCACAAGCCTTTTTGTCCTCAACATTATCTTTAACGGTATAAAACACTTTCTGGCACTAGTAACGTTTAATGAATGTTTTAAATTTAATCTTGTACGTGGCTTGGAAGCTTATTATAAAAGCGTATACATTGTCATCTAAACGAGGCACCTATTATCTTGAGCTTTGTTGTAGGTACTACAAATTTGTGTTTGTTGTTATTATTTATGTTATCACTGTATTTTTTATCCAATTTTATATTTTTATGGGCATACAATTTTTTTTTCATAAATATACTGAGAAGGCACAGTCATTACATTAATCTCCTTAAATTTCTCTCTGAGAGTGTCTGGGGCTTAATTTATAAATTGATCGAACAGCTGTTTTCTGTAAAACAAAGATAGTATGAATGTCGGCGGTATTTCCCCACAAAAGAATACCGTACGACATTAAACTATGAAAATAGCTAAAATACACTAAACGGGCTGTCTCTATGTCAGTTAAATTACGAATTATTCTAGAAGCATTTGCCACGGAACTTACCTTTTTTGACAATTTATCTATATGTGGACCCCACTGAAGCTTAGCAACCAAAGTTAAGCCTTAGAATACTGTGTCATTTTTCAGGATTCAATTCTTCGCCCTTTATCAACACATCAGTTTTCATCTGTAGGTTAAATAAACTTTATGCATTTGGTTGCTTTTTCATTTCGAAGTAAATTGTTAACATTGAACCAGTGAACTATTTTTGAGATTAAGCTATTTACATCGTCAGTAACCAGCTGCTGACATTTAAGATTAAACAAAAGTGAAGTATCATCCGCAAACAACACTATATCATGGTTATCCTTTATGAGGTAAGGCAAGTCATTAATATAAATAAGAAACAAGAAAGGACCAATAATTGAGCCCTGCGGGATTCCAATTGTTACTATAGATGCGGGAGATTTTTTGCATTAACGTCAACGCTCTGAATCCTATTACTCTAGTATGTAGTAAGAAGACCCAGAGCGCTGTTCCGGATCTCGTAATGGCGGCGTTTCCTGATTAGCGTTTCATGAAGAACACAATCAAATTCCTTAGACAAATCACAAAAGATTCCCAAGGCATTGCACTTATCTTCCCATGCATTATAAATATGTCCTAGAATATGCCCAACACCAACGGTAGTTGAACTAGCCCTTGTAAAACCGAACTGTTAGCTTTGTTATAATTTATGTTTATTAAAAAATCTTTGTAATTACTCTAAAATTAATTTCTAAAATATTTTACTAACCGAAGGTAGTACTAAAATAGGTCTGATGTGTTACCTGATTTAAACAAAGGTATTTATCATCTTACTATTTTCCATTAGGTCAGGAAACTCCCCGCTGTCGATACAATTATTAAAGATAAGAGATAAACTAGGTGCTACAATGTTAATAATAGACTTAGTAACTTCTACAGAATGAGTCCACAGATCTGCAGTCTTTTTAACATTTAAAGTGAGAAAGATTTTAATAATGTTTCTACAAGTAATATGTTCAAAAAGAAATTCCGAATCGCAAACAGAAGGTGATGACAACAAACACCCCACATCATGGAATAGAGGAGAAAAATACATCCCCACTTTACGTTTACACATGGTACCATATTTTTTTTTAATCTCTTGGTTTATTTTACCGCTTTATCGGCGTGATTAATATTTATATCCATGCCAAATATATTCTAGTACTAAGAGTCTCTGAACTAAGCTGCAGATGTACGGACAGACGGACATGGCAAAACAAGAAAATGTTAATTTGGGTAGTTTTTTTTTATTGGTCATGGGTTTGCTCTTGTGTCGCGTGACAGAGACAGAGTCGATGATAGAGTGAGCTTACTCAGAAGAAGCTTGTTCACTCTAACTTTGAAATTTAATTAGGAGATTCGGGTTGAATGCGTTCGCAAACACAGACACAGGCAGTGAGTTCCATTTATTCGCTGTGCCCATTATGAAGGATGTTTGGTAGCGCTTGGTGCGAATTTGTGGAATGGCAACAAGGTAAGGATGGTAACTTGCAGTGCGTCTAGATGTCCGATGGTAGAAGGGGGCTGAGGGTCGGGATGAGGTCGTGCAGCTCTTGAGCACAGTCACCGAAGTACAGTCTGTAGAAGACCGACAAGCAGGCAACCTTGCGACGATGAGCCAAGCTATGAAGCTTGGCATCCACCAGTTCAACCTCGCCGATGAGCCTCTTGGCTCTGCGTTCCCGTTCGAGTCAAGCGCGGCAAGCTGAGTAGCTAGTAGATAATGTAACTTAGATACTATGACCCCAATTAGCTATGTAAGCAAAAATAAACGATTTTTTTTAACCGTAGAGCAGCCCTTGCTTTAAAATACCTAACCAAATGATTAAGAAAATTAGTGACTGATTGAATCACTTAACCAAAGTAGGTAGTTGTGTTTATGTTTATTTTTGTGATGTAAAAAATAACGAAATTTCATTCATCTGTATATGATAATTTTTCTTCAACATTTACGTGTCTCTGAGGTAACAACCTAAGATTTACCGGGTTAGTACTAGTAAAAGTCTAAAAAGAGATATTATCACAGAACTATTCGGTTTTTACCTATTATTTTCTAGAATGTCATTTGTTTAGAATCTCTGTCACATAACGTCACGATTTACGAGCTTTTCACAAGAGCCGACTCGCTTCACTTATTAAAATCTATACTAAGATTATAAAGCTGAAGAGCTTGTTTGTTTGAACGCGCTAATCTCAGGAACTACTGGTTGGAATTGAAAAATATATTTTGTGTTAGATAGTCCATTTATCGAGGAAGGTTATAGGCTATATAACATTACGCTACGACGAGCGCAGCGTAAATGAAAAATGTTGCAAAAACGGGAAAACTTATTCCTTTTTAAGAGCTTCCGTTGCGTGCGCTGCGTAAGCGGTTAAAATAACGCAACATTCATGTATGTAGGATAGGTAGGGTAGTATAGGTAGGTAGCCAGTTGACGGAAGCGAAGCTGCGTGGAACAGCTAGTTAAATGTAAACTGGACAACACTAGTTTTACTAGCTTCAATTTCGATCTAGATTTCCGATCCAGGTCAGTCAGATAAGCAGACAATCAAACGGGTCTAAAATAGGACTGAAATGGCCACCGTGCTCTCAGAGGGGTGAATATTTAACATGCCTAGCCGCTGAAGTCTTATGGCGGAGCTAATCGACATTGGAAATAAATGGAGAATAAATTATAACTAATTTTCAGTCACAAAAGTGACTAAGCAAACTAAGTGTGGTGTTTCTAAATGCATGCACAACTTATTATACTTATTACTTACCTTTCTATGGTTTAAACCCTCATGGATCCCTCCCTTGTATAATTCTTACTTGCCTCGGCTACGACAAACTGAAAAGTGACGCTGTAAATACGAAAAGAGACCTTTGATGCCGAAAAAATGTAGAGTTTCTTCTTAAACATAGATCAATTCAAGTAGATCTAGTACCCATAAAACCTATTATTTAATCATGAATTTCATCAAGAAATTAGAAGTCGGCTGTACCACCCGCTGAAGATTATGTGAAATGCGTATTATCGAATAATGTGAGAATTGAATTTATTTTTTTTAATTCTGTCGCAAAGGGAAAAGCCTGGCTAAATATAAATACTTTTGAAATTCTCATACAGCCTTCTATGTATCTAAACAACAATTTATAAAATTCAACTAAAAAGGTACTCGCTCACCTGGAGAATTGACCAGTAATATAACATAACAGAGTCGAGCAAAATTTGGTGAGGGAGGAGAACCGAACATTACACTTCGCAACCAGTAATGTAACAGATTCGATCGTGAGGGAAGGGAACCGAGCATTATAGTTTGCATCTCGATAATACAGTATGTAACATTTTGATACAACTTGTAATAAAAAAAACAAAATCGATTCTGAAATGTTACATTACGGGTGAGTGCTCGTCAAGTCAGGGAGGCAGTACTGTAGTGTAATGTTCAAAATCGAATCGGAAATGGTACATTTCCAGCGAATGCTCTAGGTGAGGAAGCACCTTAAAGAGATGTAAAACAAAAAAAACAGGATCAAACAGATATAAAATTGTGGGAATAGCGACCAAATTATATATTGAAATAACTCACCATACAAGAAAAACACGCAGATATAGGCGAGGATACCAAATACAGCACACTCATAAGGAAAAAGTTTATGAATGGCAGCTGGCAGCCGACAATACCTATAGAAACTACAATAATCGATGTTCGTAAAACTTCGACATCGTGACGACCAATGCTGAGGAAGCAATTTTGTTCATACCATGCGCCTACCATGGGTCTTCCATGAGCTCTTTGAGCAAGGTTATTTTTAATTGCGTATAAGGGAGAGAGAGATACACAAGTCATATATTTATGTATTTAATTAATGAATTAAATAAAAAATAAAATATAAGGGACAGATGTATATGACTTGTTTACTTCTGTCCTTACACATAATGAAAATAAGAGCTCGAAGAGCTTATGATAGCCCAATCCATAACGCTTTAACAATGAGTCGATGGATTAAATGATAAATGATAAATGATTTATTTCTGTAAGTAGGTTTGTACAAACAATTTTACATGTCGATCATATTTTTAAAACTAGATGAAGTCGGCGTTTCCTATCTGACTACTCTGAGAAGAAAGGCCGAAACAAACTCAGAGGTCACAGTCTCTTTTAAAGTCCAGACAAAAACTTGGTTAGATCATGTGAAGACCATGTAGACTGAAGTCTGAAATGGTCTTTTGAGGAAAGAACCAGCCAGATTGAGTGGGCCTGTCCAGTCAGTGCACGCATTTGTCAATAACCGTGCAGCTCAACTCAGAAATTAAGGAGCTCAACGATTCGACGAACAATACCAAAGAAAGGACATTCGGGTAGGCCGCACAAACTACTCAAACTGCCAGACCATGATTAAAACTAACTTAGATAAATTAAAATTAAAAACAAACAAAAAGTATGATCCACATAGTCTTCACATTCACAACAATTAAGAAAAAAAAAGAACTTAAAATAAAATAATATAATACTTTAAAAAGTAAATATTCTTGTCATTGCAAGAAAACAAAAAAAAAAAAAGAAAGTTCATGGTGCAAAATATAAAAAAAAATCAAAATTAATTGGAGCAGCTCAATCCCAAGCCTGTTTGTCCTCAACGTAATCTTTAATTGTATAAAACGCTTTCTGGCACAACTTACGTTTAATGATTAAAACTACAATAGCGCAAACGTGGAGTGACTCGCTTGAAATTCTGCATCTAAGCCTACTGACCCTCAGACTAACAAGCCACCCTTCCAGTTCTGTAGCCTATTTTAACCCTCGGCATCCTTGTTACATAAATCGTTGCATTTCGTCGTTTGATTTTTTGCGCCTCAACTCTCAAGCTTGTAGTTGGATCGACCTTCTGATTTTTTAATTAACCGCATATATCTGATGTTCCTGTTAGTATTGCTTGTTTTTATTTTTATATTAATTTGCTCACCTTTTACCACTTTATTTACCGAGAAGATGCGGTCAAAGATGATGCATGCCCGCCTAGAGGGTATATGCTTACTCGCAACTTGAAAACGTCGTAGGTTATATCAGACTGGCGGGGAGATATGGATGATGTAAATCAGGGTTGCTTAACTAATGCGGGCCTCCGTGAGAATACCTTAATTCGGGGCCCTTTTGTAAAGATGATAATGCGTATCCAGCGATGATAGGACAATTCAACGAAGAGCGCTTAAAATAGCACGGTTGAGCAGATGTGCGATTTTGATCAATGCTCGTGCCTTCTCTGCTCTCTGGAAAAGAGGCATTTGGCCTACCGTGGGACAGTAACTGGCTTGTATTATTTATTTTTCGATAAAGCGGACAAAGTAGCACATATCCTGTGAAAGCAAGTACCTACCTATTTTATACTATTAAACGAGCAATATTGGTATATATATATGACTGTAAAAATTAAACTACGGTAAAGCCTAGGACTTACCAGTAAAACCTAAGATTTACCAAGTATTTCTGGTAAAAGTCCGAAATGATCTAAGCTTATCACAAATTTACTGGTAAATGTTTGAAAATTGTAATGTTTATGACACACCATGTACGAAGTGATGCGAACAGTTTAATGACTGAATTATTAGCTTCAACAAATTAAGCAACACCATTCTTTAAGCAGCCATAACATGTACGAATTCTAAGGCATGCGTTACAGGACGAAAAATCATCATTAGCTAGCATCTCGTTACATCCTATATTTACTCTTATAAGATTTATTTTTCGCTGCGGTGTGCGGTTCCGGACACAATAATCGTATGAAAAATATCTAGAATGGAGTTTTGTTCAGCCGCATTATGGGTCAAGATTATGTGGCGGGCACCCCAACAGTTGTGCATTCCAACCAGCTGACTAAAGCTTTAGTAGCTGAGTGGTATGAACCTCTCGAAGTCTTTCCCCAACTCTTTCAGCCATATATTTACAGCGCGCGTTGGTGTTACAGGCAGAGGTTTGAACATACGTATCTGCCTACCCTCGTTGATAGAAGTGACGAGGACTGATTATTTTGTTACTAGCTACCGCCCGCGGTTAATTAGTATATCTCCCAGTGGATTTATAAATTCCTTTGTGTTATTTTCATGAAAAATCTATAGGTATAATTATTAAAGTTTGAACAAAATCCGTTCAGTAGTTTTTTTTTGCGTGAAGAGTAGCAAATATCCATCCTTGCAAACTTGCGCGTTTTTTTTATAGTATTAGAATTATTTGTAATGGAATATTTCCATTTCTTGTAGATTTCTCTTGAACTTTACAGGCTTAACAGTGTTTAAACAGTTTTATTTACATAGGTACAAGTATATACAGTGTATAAAATACTTAATTAAATATAGACTACAAACATATACACTTAAACCAAAAAATACTCACTAACTAAACCTCAAAAAATATACTAAACTAAAATATGGCGTCGAAAAACTCCTCCACATCGTTGTCCACTGGTAATGTACCCAAAAGACTGGCAGCATTGCCACGTTGTATGGCAATGCTTATTCTCTGACCAAAGTAAAGGCCAGCCCTTGGGTCACGCGAAGTGTCAACTAGGCGTTTGGATAGATCTTTAAACAACGCATGAGCACTCGGACCCCACGGACCAAGAGTTTCAACCCCAAACGGCTCGAAAATATAACTACCGATGAGGTTATTATATTTCCGCCGCTTGAGGTTCTCTGCAGCCGCAGCGGCAGCGCCAGCACAGCACGACGAGCTAGGAAGATGGGATGGCGCAAGAGTATCGATACAGTATCGGCTTAACATATGTGAGAGGTTAGCGACACAAATAATTCAACGACTTCTAGCGACTTTTGAACCATATGGCAAACCAAAGCTAAAACCAGCTGGTGAAGATATTGCCGAGGCTTAAACTTCCAGTGCCACTCAGCGCCAGTGATATTTTATCTGAATATCCGGTTGACATTTCTTTTGATTTTGAAATGTAGCTACAAGTAATTATACCTAGCTTATTTGTAATTGTAACTGGTTATAAATTCAAAGATAATATTGACCATATATCCCATGTCTTACGGAATTTCTCAGATACCTAGCGATTATTCATTTTGTCGAACAGCAACACTGGCTCGCCACGCATTCTCGCACCGCTCACCGCTCACCGCGGCCTAGCACATATTTGGTGGAAACACACACTGTTCCATAGTTTTGTTACGCATCCTCGCACCACCCAGCTACCTCGCACTTCTTTGTTGTAAACGCAGCCTTACACGAAAGAAAAACAAAAACTTAATATTGATTTTCTTTTAATTCTATCAGAAAGGTAGATAATGCCAATCCGGACATTACAAAACAGGTCCTTTTATTCAATATTTTTCAGATTCCGGGTTCAGATCGACCAAAGGCTGTAAGATGCAGTGATGGAACTATGCAGATAGATCACGCATTATACCAGAAGTAGCTGACACGAAGGATGAAAATAGTGTTGATACAGGTAATTTTATATGTTAAAAGTGGCTAACATGGAAATGGTCATAATAACCCTTACTTCAAGGAGATTAGATTTCAAATTGTACTGGATGGATTCATTCGAATAAAACTTTGGATGCTAACTCACTTTTAGGGCCAAAGAAGCACCTGCTGCATGGTCTCATCAGAATTTTCACAGAAATCATATAGAGTAGCAAATGCAGGTGAATCTGATCAAGATGCGAAGGTAGGAAACCGGCGGGCGAACGACGCGCGCGCACGATACTCGAATACTATATTTAGATCGCTCCACATCCGAACAAAGTTTCGCAACGCCGCGCGCCGCCGCAAGCGCCGACTTCGGCCTTGCATAGATCAACCGACACCTGGATGAAAAAAACGAGATATTTCTTACTTCTTGTATCTAGGAAAGATTTTCATTTATTGGGAAATAAGACAATATGGCCCTAATTTTCCTGTAATGGAATATGATACAAGTAAATAAAGTACAGCAAATCTACGTTGTCTTGTACATCGAGCGCACCCTGAGCAGTCAGCCTCGCCTACCGCAACCATTTTTTTATTGATTCTCACTATCGGATGAACTTCTTTAACATCAAGTGATATGTTCTAGGGAAGGACAAAAATATTGTAAGTCCAACACCATGACTCTTTTAATCATGCTACCTGCAACGGTTATTTCACAGTACTGGGTAGATACTATGTTTTCAGTAATATTCATTATATTGGTGAATCAGAAAGCAGGCGGTTGAGGGAACTTGCGCGGGCGCGTCTAGTTTAGCAATACCACCCACTCCTCCGAGTTTCGAATTCGTTATGGCAATAATTATGGTGCCACGTCCACCATATTGTCCCATTGTCCCTCTGTCCCATTTTCTCATCACTGGACCAATTTCTAATCTATTCCGTACAGTACATAGTGTGTGTCTATGTACAGTACATGACATTTTCCTCCAATTTCAGCAAAGCGTTTTCATTCTCTTAAGCAACATTAACCCGATTATCAATATGGTTTTTGGTATCTAGTGACCAAAGTTCTCTATATATTCTTTTAATTTGACTGGTGAGTACATAAAAAATCAGGTAAATAGATGATTAACTCGTCTCGCCATCTTCACGGTTTTCGGGTCCAGTACTTTAAGATCTTTTCTGTGATTGAATTCGTACATTGTTAATTTAACACAGTCATAATCATTTTATTTTGGCAGCTGTAAAATAGTACTTTTATGCCTACTTACTGTTGAGCACATCTCTTTAACGTAATCTTTGTCTTCCTTGAGTTCTGGCAATAACCAGGAGAATATTTCGTGACGGCTTTGTTATTTGTTTATTACTTTACTGAGATATTTCTACTGAAGGCCGTTCTTATGGAACACGAGTATTTTCGGCGCCTACATTTCCATAGTGTTGTATCCAGATCGAGTCGGTTCGTGTTTCGAAGCTTTTGTACTTACGATGAATGTTTTTTTTTTTAAATGAGATATGCATGCATGTGCTGTAGGCAGATTGTGAAACTTTCAGCTTACATGATGTTGCTATACAATTAAACTTATTTTTGTAATTAAATTCCAGACCTAATAATTGAGTGTTCAAAGATAGCCCGGATGGCTCCCAAACAAGATTTTAGAAAGGCTTGCTTATCTCTTGATAAGTATGCCTCTTCTTGTTTGGGAGCAAAAAGAACTACAGAGGCTGCAACCCGAGGAAGTCTCGTTCTTTTGTGTACCGTTATAGAGTTGGGAATAGGAAGGATGCCGTTTACCAAGATGAGATGTCACTTATTGTTAATGATTCCAGACACAGTCGTTAATAGGATCGTTCTCGATTGCTGTACTCTATAATATCCAAAATTTTATTTTTCGAGCCAGCAACAGACGAGAGTATAAAAATTCGTTTTATCTACTAAATAATGGTATTAATAAGACAAGTTTTCATACTAAAAATTCCATTGTCACTAGAACAAAACGTGTGTACAAAATTTTAGCCCAATCGGACTGGGAAGTGGTCCAAATTGAACTTCAATCTTGGATTACAATACGTACAATTAAATAAAAGCTATGAAATTGCCGTTTTTTTATGAAATAAGCTAACGTATTTTTATTCCTATTAATCAAAGTAATCACCCTTGCAATCGATGCATCTTTACTAAAGCACTGGCAGTTTATTGATGCGGGCTTCTTGAAGCTGGACGGGAGGCAACAAATTCTTCATTGGCATTTTGTACTGCCTCTCGGGTATTGAATTTTATTCCCGCCAAGTATTTATCTAAATGCTGAAAAAGTAGAAGTCTGTTGTAGGCGCTAGGTCTGGTGAGTATGGCGGATGACGGAGAGTTTCCAACCCCAGCTCTTGTAACTTGGAGACCGTCTGCTGTGCAGTATGAGGAAGCACGTTGTCGTATTACAATTAAATGCGGTTCAGAATTCCTTCGTTTGTGTGCCTTTTGAGCAGTGCAAGGCACGTCTCGACGCGTACTTCGCGCTGACGATCGTTGAGTACGTGGGGTACCCATTTGTCAAGCTTTTTTACCTTGCCATTTTGACGCAAATGGTCCAATATAGTTTTGATGCTAACATCGCAATTGCTGCTAATTCAGACGTAGATTGAGTTTCATCAGCTTCCACAATCGCCTTTAATTCGTCAATGTCGACCAAAGTTTCCGGACGACCACGGGATTCACTTTTCAGGTCGAAATTTCAAGATCGGAAGCGGATAAACCAATAACAGGTGGTGCGTTCGTTTGTTGTGTTCGCTCCGTAAACGTCGTTGATGTTGCGTGGCGTTTCTGCCACGGCTGTACTCATATTCCATAATTACTCAAATATTGAACGTAACCATGACGACGAAATAGATTCAAATGCGATGAAGATATAAAAAACATACTATTTTGAAAAAAGAAAACAATGTTTTTTAAATATAAATAACTAACTTTCTGACCACAGCTTCGCCTGCGTGGACTACACGATTTTGACTGTTTCGTTTTTTGCAGTTCTGGCGGGATATTGCAAATTAATATCCAAACATAGCTTTCCGCCCGCGTCATTGTTCGCGTAGACTACAAAATTTGCTCGACTTATTTTATTGAATTACATAAATTACATGTAAATTAATATGAAAGCATAAACTGAACTGTCGTCGTGTTCTAATAGTTAGAGCATTGGACTTTCATTCTGGAGGTCTTGTGAAATCGATTTCCACGGGAAGGTACAAATAGTGAAAGACCACTTTGCTTGCAATTTCTGGATCCTACTACCGAAACGATAGAAAATTAAGACAGTTTAGCGCAAAAGTTATCACCCGATGTTCATTGGCTGTATTGTTTTTAATAAATGTAATACTTT
Organism: Orthosia gracilis; assembly: GCA_947562075.1. Classification (NCBI taxonomy): domain Eukaryota; kingdom Metazoa; phylum Arthropoda; class Insecta; order Lepidoptera; family Noctuidae; genus Orthosia; species Orthosia gracilis. Next base: position 10,001,821 of record OX387268.1, read on the forward strand.
GGTTCTGCTTTTGGATAATGTTTTTGTATACCACATTGGTGGTTTTTCTGTCTGGTGCTAAAATGGCCAGGGTGCTAGTACTGACTCTGTAACAGGCAACGTAGAATTGCCCGTGTGACATTCAATCTTTAATGACTGACCCTGAGATTTATTTATGATCAATGCAAAGCAGACATTAAAGGGGCATTGTAATCGTTGAAACTCAAAAAAAAAGTCAGAGGGTATCAGTGGTATTCGAGGCATGAAAACTTGTTAACCCCGAGCACATATAGTAGGTAATCATTCATTTTAACTTTAGCACCCCTTTTTACCCGTTTAAAGGATGAAATTTAAAAAAAGGTTTAAGTACGTTTTTCTTTAATTGTATTGTAGTGCAGTAATAGTAAATTTTAGGTAATTATGATGTTAAATAATTTATTATTCTTACAAACTTTAACACATCGTTAGGGGTTGAAATTCAAAAAACCTTATACATGAGTTTCTTTAATTATATTGAAGTGCAGAAATAATAAGTTTCACGTAATTTTTATGACAAACAATTTTTTTGTAAACTTTAACACCCCCTTTTTATACCTTTAAGGGATGAAATTAAAAAAATCCTTAAACACGTGTTTCTTTAATTTTATTGAAGAGCAGAAATACTAAATTTCAAGTAATTTTGATAATAAACAATTTATTTTCTTACAAACTTTAACACCCTTTTTTACCCCTTTAAGAGATGAAATTCAAAAAATTTTTAATCACGTGTTTCTTTAATTGCATTGAAGAGTAGAAACACTAAATTTCAAGTAATTTTGATAATAAACAATTTATTTTCTTACAAACTTTAACACCCTTTTTTACCCCTTTAAGAGATGAAATTCAAAAAATTTTTAAACACGTGTTTCTTTAATTGCATTGAAGAGTAGAAACACTAAATTTCAAGTAATTTTGATAATAAACAATTTATTTTCTTACAAACTTTAACACCCTTTTTTACCCCTTTAAGAGATGAAATTCAAAAAATTTTTAAACACGTGTTTCTTTAATTGCATTGAAGAGTAGAAACACTAAATTTCAAGTAATTTTGATAATAAACAATTTATTTTCTTACAAACTTTAACACCCTTTTTTACCCCTTTAAGGGATGAAATTAAAAAATCCTTGGATACGTATTTTTTATTTTATATTTAGAAGCTGAATGCCATATTTCATTCATTTCAAATTAAAAATCACAGAGTTTCATACAAAGTTTCATCCCCTATATAACTCCCTTAGGGGTTGAATTTCGTAAAATCCTTTTGTTGGGCTGGGCGTTGATGAGTCAGTCAGTCAGTCAAGACTTGTCTTTTTATTTATATAGATTTAAAATTAGAATTCTTAGCCCAACAAAAAATATTTTGATTTGATATGGCCAGTATTGCAGAACGGCAATTTCATAGGTAAAGACTTGTATACTGACAAAGTATTGCTATAGCACCATAATATTTTTATTGGCATATATAATATACAATGCAAATGTGCCGGCTACGCTCGTCAGCGGGTGTCACACTGCTCGACAAAAGTTACTCAACGGATTTTGATGAAACTTTACAGAAATATAGAAACACACACAGACACACACACAGCAGAATAACACATAGGCTATAATTTATAAAAATGTTGGGCGAAGTACTTATACAGCTATATTAGCTGAAGCCCTGTGGTATAAATACTTCGCCTATCTATCGTTTATTTTTAATTCCAATCATAGATAAAACAGCATATAGCATACACACGCTGTTAGTAATACAAACATTGCAAAATTCTGCCCGAAGCAAAAAAAAAAATCAAATCTCGTCGACATAACCTATAAAATTAAACGAGCAATATTTAGATAGGTCTCATATCAGGAAAAAGTCGTTTTCTCGAAAAAGAATGTTACATCATATTATCATCAATCATCATAGCTCTTAAAAGGATAAACCGACTTAATTAGTTTTTTTATTTTATTTTAAAAGTGTCTTTTTCGAGCGTTTTCTTGGCTGTTTGATGAGAATCGGTTTGTCCAAAAGTTATGGGCGTTTTATTATTTGAATCGGGGTGTTTCGCACGATATCATGTCATAATTACTTATTCATTGATTTTCGATCGAAGCGTGTCTACTTCTAGATAAATTATGTACCTAGACTGTTTTTTTTTTTTTTAATTTCTAATATATCGCTGCACTAACTGATTTCATGAGCGTCTGCAGTAATTTTCTAACTAAAAACGCAGTAGTGTTTGATTGACAGAGGGAGAACTGTGTACCTACAAATACTGTCAGCTTGGACTTCAAACACCTGCCCAGGTGTGCAATGAGTGCCAAAACATTTGCCTTAATGATTGACGACCGTGTAACGCGCGTGAATGTATTGATAGTACAATTAATGAACACTGTTACAAATGTTAGTGTAATAAAAATGTTGTCGATAACAACTGTCATCCGTCAAGATATTATGAACTCATGATATTCTTAGTAAATTGTTGATGAGTAGCTTCTTTCTTGCGACTTCGCACCCTCCTCAATAAAAGTATTTGTTTAACGATATTTGTAGCTATTCTTATCGGGAACTTAAAACTTAACTTAACTTGTTTTTAAATACTCCAAATCTAGCGCTGACCCTTGGTAGGTACACAGAACATAATCTATCATTCTCACTATTATATTTCATCCAGGATCCTCAGTTTGGGATAATCATTAAAATACTATCGCTTTTTTTGTACCACATTTTATTTACGCAAATCTTTTACTTTAATAACTTTTTATATTTCTAGACACTTTTTTTGTGATAGCTAGACAGTTGACAGTTTTCGCAGATGATGTATTTCTGTTGCCGCTATAAAAACAAATACTAATAACAGAATAAAATAAAAATAGTGGGGCTCCCATACAAAAACGTGACTTTTTTGCTGTTTATTGCGATAATGGTACTGAACCCTACGTGCGCGAGTCCGACTCGCACTTGTCTGGTTTTTGTCTGTTACTTTCAACAAATGAACCGGTACTGAGGTTGAAAAGCATTGATGAGCTCTATTAGTTCCGCCAAAATAAATATTGCATTATAAATCACGCGTTTTCATTTCAGTAAAATCACACCATGAAAAATTAGAGGAAGTGAACTAGAAATAAGTATTCTATTTCGTACTTAATATATTATTACACTAAGGGGATAAAGCAGTGTCTTACGTCGAGGGGCATATTGAACTCTGAGCGTAACAAGGGATTTATGTAGAGTTCTGAGTGAAGCGAGGGATTCAAGCTGCGCATGATGAAGTTAGGTGTTATCCCAGAGGAGCATATTCTAGTTTTCACAACGTCCGAGACAATAAAAAAGCAGGGCTCCATAAATTATGTATTTGTTTTGAAATTAATAGGAATAAATTAAAAGCTAATATTGATGTTGCACACATTAGTCCTGTTATGGAAGGATAGAGTAACATTTTTATTCGGTTCATTTATGGAAGTTGTGGTTGGTAGAGTTTATTTCAGTAAAGATATAGAAACTTGTTGATTTGTGGGAGATCGGGCAATCAAACGCCTCAGTGTAATGACTTAATTTATTCCAATAAACATATTGTACCGTCTTTCGCCGTCTACGTGTTTTATCGTCGTTCGCGCACACCGCCATTCTTTTGTTTCACATTCTTTGAAATCGCGCCTGTTTTCTTTTTTTTTGAGTTCTGTCGATGAGTCCACGTCGCCCACCCAATCAAGGCGGGGTGGGACGAATATGGTTTCGTTGCAACGGTCACGTCGATCGACTACTCCACCATAGTTTGAATGATGGTTTAGGTTCTTCTGGAGGATACAATGATTACGGATTGATAACATAATTAGTCCGCAATCATTACCTCCTTTTTCAACTGCTCCAGTCGCACCACACTAGAAGTGGCCGGGGTCGAAGCGGTCACCTCTTTCCTTTATGAAGTGGCTGGTGGCTGGCAGCCCTTACTCCCAACAATGTGGTTGGCCGATAGCTTTGCCACCTCACATATTGGACAGTCGGCAGAGCATGTCGGAGCTAAATGCCCCGGCTTACCGCAGTGGAAACAGAGTCTACTGAGATCCGCGCCAGAGGTACACTTATGACGTATGTTCCAGGATCCTCACTCTGGCAGAGCTCTCCAACGAAGTGCCGGCGTCAGCGAATTGCTTTGCGGCCTCGAAAGAGCATTGGGCCCAAGAGGGCAGACGCCTCCTGGGCCAAGACGTTTTGGATCTATTCGGACCAATTATGTGGGGCAGCTGGTCTTCCGAACGATTGCTTCCTGCACATCTCGTTCAGTTATGGAATCGTCTAAGCCGCTTATGCGCATTTAAGCGCACCTTGTGTGTCAGCGAAAATGCCCCGTAGCTTCTCCGAAACAAGGTCGGCTCTTTTGGTGCCCGCAGTTCCTGGCAACTCCTGCAGACGCGCCCGTCGCTGCCTAAAGGAAACTAATGACGGTGATACCGAGATCTGCCAGGTTCACACTTTCCTTGGTCCTCAATATCACCGCCAGGTAGGTTACCCCTTCTGCACTGCTCCATGCTGCAGGGAAGTCAGTTTAATATTATTGTTTAAAAAGCTCTTTATTTTTCTCTTTTTAGTCATGGTACCTCACCATCATCATCATCATCATATCAGCCGAAAGACGCCCACTGCTGGACATAGACCTCCCCCAAGCGTCGCCACATTGACCGGTCCCGTGCGTCTTGCAACCAGCGGATCCCCGCAACCTTCACTAGGTCATCGGACCACCTGGTACCTCATGTTCTCATGAAAACCATTTATAGCCAGAGTACATCTCCTGCCGATTCCAAAAAGCCCAAACACGACTAGGATTCATTATTTTACTATGGAGTTCCAGAGGTTACCTTCCGGCTTCATCATCAGATCATGTCGATGGGACCATTTTAACACTACCATTTATTTATATGTATTTAAGAGCTTCATTACAGTCGCTAACTATTCGAGATATCTTTTATCTACCCGTGACATATTTATCATTAAGGAGTCCCAGTGGCCATCTATGGTCTTCTTCATCAGATCAACTTCACCAAATTTTGAATAGAGTGCAAATGCTTGCGGTGTTGACGAAAATATCATAATGTTATATATATGCCTATAGCATTTGAGAAATTCCCTCGATTTCCATGAGATTCCATCATCAGATTCTGACTTGGTGCCACCTCGGGAGTTTACCATTTCAAACAAAAAACATTTTGCAAAATCGGATCATAATAGACAGAGATATCGGTGAGCATAAAAACAAATAACAGCTGAACATAGAACCGCCTCTTTTTTGGGAAGTGGGTTAAAAATGTACCGCTCCACGGAAAGAAAAAGAAGGGGCAAAGTGTTCTGAGTAATGAAAGACGAGCTAACAAATTTCGCAAGCATAGGTCACAAATTGAGCTGCCTATAGGTAGCACTATTAAATTCTTGGGCAGCACTATTAGTTGTAAAACAATACATGCGTGTTCTAAAAATAACGCAAGCGATACGTAGGCCACATTAATAAAGATCATCTGACTTAGTTTATATTTATTTGAAATGATTCATCAGGGAGTTGTGTGGGCATGCATCTCTGCATCGTCAACGTCATTTGGACAGTCATCGTTGTAGCAGACGATATTAAAACATACATACACACATTATACATTGATGGAGAATTAAGCACCGAGGTCTTTAGCATTCTAGTTCTTCTTTATTGTTACAAGTTTTAATCATACAGCCTACAGCATAGGCCTCTCCAATTGCACAACCTTTGCTTAGATTTCAGCAACTCTCATTCAGCTGCTACCAGCCACCCTGCGAAGATGTCGCTCCACCGAGCTTGAACGCGTTCTACCTTGCGTTTACCAGTATCCAATCATCGGCTCCACGGGTAATATGATTAAGCTATTACCACTATACGTAGATGACCTTGCTATAAGTAGATAATATTAATCCTTACCTTTTTACAATGCTTGGCATCGGCCTTCAGTCAAAATGGATACAACTTTTGCATCCATTGTTCAGTCGAGTCACATCATACTATACTGTACTATACTATCATACTAATATTATAAATGTGAATGTAAGTTTGTTTGTTACGTTTTCACGCAAAAACTACTGAACCGATCATCATGAAACTTTGTACAAATATTTTTGGAGGTATTAGAAGTAACATAGGATACTTTTAATAAAAAATAAAATTTTAACGGCTTCACTGCGAGCGAAGCCGCGGGTAAAAGCTAGTTAAATATAAAATAAACGAAAAAATAAGCTGTCAAATCCATACATTTTATAACTTTTCATTCAGTAAATTTTAATTTTCCCGAAATATACCTCTTTGTGCTGAACCAGAATGTACCAACCCCGGTGTTCATTTATTGGCCAAAGAAACATCGCTAAAAATACTGGGAATAAGCTATACATATTTATAGGTTACTAGCTGACCCCCGGGGCTTCGCTCCCGTCAATTGGCTACTTACCTACCTACACTACCTACCCTACCTACCCTACCTACCCTACCTACCCTACCCTACCCTACCTACCCTACCCTACCCTACCCTACCCTACCCTACCTACCCGACCTACCCTACCCTACCCTACCTACCCTACCCTACCCTACCTACCCTACTCTACCCTACCCTACCTACCCTACCCTACCCTACCCTACCCTACCCTACCTACCCTACCCTACCCTACCCTACCTACCCTACCCTACCCTACCCTACCTACCCTACCTACCCTACCCTACCCTACCTACCCTACCTACCCTACCCTACCCTACCCTACCTACCCTACCCTACCCTACCCTACCCTACCCTACCCTACCCTACCCTACCCTACCCTACCCTACCCTACCCTACCTACATACCTACCCTAACTACATACCTACCCTACCTATCTACAATTCTTTTTTTTTTTTTAATTTTTCTTTCATAAGAACCTTCTCCTAACAATAACAAACACAACAAAAAAAGAATTAGCGAAATCGGTCCAGCAGTTCACGCGTGATGCCGTGACAACGGAAAACGGGTTTCATTTTTATATATATAGATGTTATGTACCTGTCAAAGTAACTCCGATTATATTGCTTGGTAATCTTTGGCGATATAGTGGAGCTAATAATGTATTGACAAAGTTCTACAGCAGGAAAGTCAATTGCATAAAATAAAACTTCTAACCTTAAATGTAAAGAATACCAACACATTAAAGTATTGTTCTCTCATTTGTTGTAAATTTTCCTACCATGAGTCAAGTAACAAAAAAGACCAACCGATGAAAAATATTTTATTATATAAAATTCTGCCTCTCAATAAGATCTGTTTTCTTTCTAGGTATCCTTGCTCCTCATTTTTAGTTCGTCTTTCAATTACTAAAGCTTCCAGGGACAATACATATTATCAATAACTATGGTAGACCAGTTTAAACACAAAAAAACGTGATTTAAATAAAGCAAAAACTATTTGACAGCAGCCATTGCGCCGCCAGCGACATCTGCGCTAAGCTTTGCTTTGACATCCCCATTCACGAGAAGTACACAAATCGATGGATGAGGCCTTAATACCAGTATTTTATATTGAGCGACTGCCTATCTGATATCCACAACCTAACCCAGTAACTGGGTAATATGACATTCTTAGGAAATACTGTTGATAGACTTTTGTCTTCTGACTACCCGTAACTAACGATAGCCAAAGATAAATTTACAATTGAAGGTCGACATGTGTTTCTGTTTTTGCGATAAGTTGATGATGGTATAAAATCTATGCTGAGGACAACTGCCACTTGTTATTTCTAAAGAGGTGGTCAAAGAGATATTAACATTTCGTATGTAAGGCCCTTTCCGATGGCGCGATGAAATTCAATTAATATCACCGCGATAATCGATTTTTACTAAGTGAGCATTGTGTCCATGTGAACACACTTGTAAAGCAATTCGAACAATACGCACTTGAATTTTTCATAGAAAATACGTGCGCAATATCGCCTATTGATGCAATATAAACAGCTTCGCCCCATCAGTAAAGGGCTTAAGACGTGGATTCACGCGAGACACAATGGCTTTTCGAGTATTTCAGTAATTACGGGGGCACTCGACCGGTTAAGGTTTTTTTTATATAAGTTGTCTTGGCTGCAAAATACGCCTTTAAATTTTGGTCGTTACAATCCCGTGACGGTTCGATCTGGTACATGAAACCGTATCGATTTATTAACATAAAATAAAAAATAATTTACTGATAAATAAACCGACTTCCAAATAATATTATTGTGTCGTACGTTTTCATCAAATATTGCAAACACATACAGACTTTATTATTATTATTCAGTGAGCCAAAAAAGCTACTAACACGTCCAACAGCCGTAGTCTAAATGATGAAATGTCAAAATGTCTTTGGACTCTTCGCAATGTCTAATTGCTGCTCGCAAAAGGTGACATAAATATCTAACGGTCGAAAGTTTCATGAGCACATACCAGGTACTGGCATCTCGGACAGTTAAAATTCTTGGATTTTGCTACGTCCGGTTACACAAGGAGCCGACCCCAACATAGTTGGGAAAAAGGTAGGCAGATTAAATATGTACTCGTAATAGTGCGCCGGAGTTCTCGTAATATTCAGATTGCAACAGAGATGACATCTACCGGCAAGTTTGTTAACTATGTTCCCATGAGATCACACCTCGTGCGTTAATAATACGAGCACTGAACTCATTCGATTTTTGGTTCCTCGTGCGACCGCTAGATGGTGCCACTTCGCCGCTTTACAGCTGTTGCATCAATAATGCAGCTATTTGCTCATTGTCATAATAATAAAATATTATCTGGGCCTATGACAATGTTGGTCTGACAATGTTAACAGTAAGATAACTTTTATCTTTGTAATAAAAATGGCGGCTAGACAGTTTTTCAACCGACTTCCAAAAAAGGAGTGGGTTCTCAATTCGGTTGTTTTTTTTAAATTTTCATTTGGAAAGCTTAGACATATTAATTTTAAAATATGCTTCGTTGTTATAATAATAAAAATAAAGGCTAATAAATTTGAAATGGCATACTTCTAAATTAGACCCATTTTTATCAAAATCCACTTCTGATTATGGGACCTACATTATGTCAATCTTTGAGAAATAAATGATATAATAAACCGCATTTTTATTGACCGCAGCGCCTAATAAGATACCTTGAGCAAATTTTCTCATTCAAGTGTATTTTCTTCAAAACCGCTACTTTCAAGAAGATTGACTGATTGATTTATAAATCAGTCTAAAACATTAATCAATCTACTACTACCATATGTTATAGGTCTCATAAATCATATTTTTTTTATTCCTATACTCCTAGAGCCACTTTCAGTCTGTAGTTTTACTTCCCCAAAGCGCCAAACGCTTTGATCAAAATTTGGTCAAATCTGGTACAGACAACGTGCCTGGTGCTCTGAAAATATTTTTGTTTTTTGGCATAGAACATCGTGCAAATTGGGAAGGTAGGCAGCGAAACTCTGAAGTCCACACGAACTTCGTCTTTCAACATCTTTTGGCTAGCTTTATTTTTTCATTTAATTAAATTTGACAGGGAATCCAAACCGTGGTACACAAAAACTTTAATAACTTAACAAATATGATTCCATAGGACTTTGACATTGTCTAGACTTTTCTTTCCTAAGGGTTAAAAGGCTATTCTTCTGCTTCAATCGGTCCCTATATACTGAGGATCGTGATCCCTTTAAACGGACAATCTATCTCCATCGGTTCCGATCCATAATAGTTGTCACCTGCTGAAATTTGCTGAAGGACATAGCGTCTTTCACTTGGTTGAACCATATTTTTTTTTGTATGTTTTAGGCTTGCGTTTGACCACTATCTCGCCTGATGTTAAGTGTTGATACGGTCGACGGTGAAGCACGCTTGCCTAGAAGTAACCTATTCACTCTTGACTTATATACCCCTAGGTTGTAGCTATCAGGAAACAAAGACACCGGCAGGGAGTTCCACTCACTTCACACACACTTTGAGCTTATAGGTGGGATGTCCACCATGTACCGATGGCGCATTGCCTTACGTCTTGTAGTCCGATGATGGTAAGGGCTAGGCGGAATCAAATTTTGCAGTTCCATCGCATAGTCCCTGAAATGAACCCGATAAAAAACCGACAGGCTGGCAACTCGGCATCGATGTTCAAGGCTCTGGAGCATCGTTGCCGATCACCCTCTTGGCCCGTCTGTCAATCGACTCAAGTGCATCAAGTTGGTATTTGGCAGATCCGTCCCAGACGTAAGAGCAGTACTCCATGCATGAACGAACTTGCGCTTTATACAAGTTGAGCATCGAGTTGGCAAACGGCCTCGTGCTCTCTTTCCTTCGGTATTGCCAACGATGCCAGCTGCAAGCTTTTCCAGAATGTCATCTCCCCTTCGCATTATGTGGCTGAAATAGATCAAGATACGCTGTAAGCAAATTGTAGATAATCGAATCTTGATAGAAGTTGGCATAGAATAGACATATTTGTGCGCTTGGCTGTCCATGGCACTCGGATTATTCGCCTCCAGCACCACGTTTCGAATTCGTCTATCCTCTGTCTTTCTCTTGCTCGGATTTTCCATGTTTCAACTGGGCAAATGGGCTCTTGTAGCTTATATCTCGATTTACCAGTTGTTCTAGCGGAGTATCATAGCATTTTTTGCCATGGCTATCCGTTGTTTTACTTCTAGGACGCAGCCACAAAACTGAACACAGAATAGATGCATTGGTTATTAAAGACGCCCAATAGCTGTCCCGCACGATCTATATCACCATAAGTTTTGTTTTCTTCCTATTTATTGCAAGACCCAAATTGCCACTTTCCACCTCCATTTGATGCAGTATCTTGCTCATGTTGGCATAACTTGCTCATAACAGGAGAACGGTGTCGTCACCGTATGGCAACTTGCAAATGCGCTTTCCACCAAGAGCAAATCCTTTTTTCATAGCCTTGAAGTGTTTGCCGAATTATATACTCTCTATAAACATTGAAGAGCAGAGGTGAAAGGATGCATCCCTGTCTAACGCCTTTCTTGATGGTAAACACATTTGAACAGTCGGTCTATTTTGTCGAAAGAGCAGTTGTCGAAGTAGAGGCACCGGATATGGTCACTATGAGATTGAGGCGTACCCATCTGTTTTAGAACCTGCAACAGCTTATCCCACTGAACACAATCGAAGGCATTTGTGTTACAATGAAACACAATAAAACACAGCTGAAGCTAAATTCTCGACTTTTTCCAATAATTTGGCGAAAGCTTACGATCTGTGCCCGCTTGCCTTTGCCTTTAACAAAACCTGCCTACTCCTTTGGTTTTTATGGATTGAGAAAGTGTTTCGCCTATTGTTAATAATTTACTAGCTGACGTGTGGGATATGTGCCAGGGTCCTGTAGTTGTTGCAGTCTTTGGTAGATCATTTTTTGTGTAAAAAAAAACACTATGTACCTACGCATGTCACGACTCACGAGCATATGAATCATCAAAACCTTTTAGATGTATATCGACAACTCAACGACGGCGAACGATGACTATATTTCTCGCACCGAAAAATGAGCACGATGCTTGACAGTTTGTTACAACTTGCATTTTGCAAACCAAGAAGAGAATTTGTGTAACATTTCATCGAGCAAAGATACGAGATAGGAAAAAATAATGAAACAATTAAACGACGTATAAGAAATAAATGTAATGTAATCCATGTTTCAATAATTCTATGTTTGAACGATTTTATTTTGTGATTCCTATTACTCAATGTTTTATTTTGTGTTTTGCAATGACCGTGTGTAGATTTATTTATTTATTTATTAAAACTTTATGCATAAGTACAAAGGCGGACTTAATGCCTTAGGTATTTTCTACCAGTCGTGCAGAGATAAAACAAGACAGGTGCAACTAAATGATAGGATGAATAGAGAAAAGATACGAAAAAAAAGGAACAGTAAATATATACTTAGATACATACATACCTATAAACAATGTTATATAGAATCCGAAATGAACAAATCAATTTTGTGATGATTCTGCAAACTTCTTGCGAATGTGCTCACGTGCCTTTAACTTGATATCTATACATATAAATAAAATTGGAGTAGACACTCCAATTTTATTTATATGTATATTGTATGTATATATATTGTATGTATTATATGTATATTTCAATATTACAAACAGACGTTTGTAATATTGAAATAACCGTTTTTTACTACATGTATATGAATATATATACGGTACATACACCAAAATAACATTTTTTTGAATTTTTGTCTGTATGTCTGTCTGTCTGTTTGTTCCGGCTAATCTCTGAATTGGCTGGACCAATTTTGACGGGACTTTTATTGGCAGGTAGCTGATGTAATAAGTATGCTGTATGATGCTGAAGTAACATAGGCTACGTTTATTTTAGAAAATTCTTTAATTTTAGAAATTTGTCAGGCGGAACGAAGTTCGACGGGTCAGCTAGTCTGAAATAAATTTATCTATATTTCTATACTAAAAATATAAAGAGTTGAAGTTTGTCAGGTTGTATGGGTAATCTTTAGATCTACTGAACCTATTTAGATGAAATTTGGCATGGAGATGGTTTGAGACCCTAGTAAGGAAATACGATAGCTTGTATTTCCTTGAGATGATGAAACACTTTTTATACGGGCGAAGGCGTGGACAGAAGCTAGTTAATAATAATAAGAAAAGAAAAATTAAACACTTTCCACATAATATAAAACATTATACAAAATTACGTTGTCCCTATGTTGAAGGGATTTTAAGAGTTAAATAAAATAAGACATACTTACACTTCTTATTCTTCTCCTTAGCGTGTGGATGATAAACTTCTTATAAACGGAAAAAACAGGCCAATTGCGATTCTGACTCGCGCCCAGAGGGTTCCGGCATAAACTTACAGGCTACATTCACCAAAATAAATAGGTAACATTACTAAAGTTCATAAACAATGAAAGCACCGAACATTGCTCTAACGAGGGGAGAAAATTAAATTGACCGTTCGAAAACTGTTGTCCCGATACATTATTATACGAATTTTTTTATTTTCCAAGTACATTTTATAAGTTGGCCGACTATTACTCGTAAACTTGTAAAGCCTACTTAGCTGTGATAGTTTACCTTTTAATTTCGTTATATTATAATACTACTGCCTAATATAGTATTTTTTTTCACATCTCCTAAAGCAACAATTTATCTGGCAGGGAGGGAGACACTTGACTCTAACAAAACATTGCCATATAGAGCTTAATTTTATGCAAACGGATCCCTGAACCGAAAAATGGTTTTCACAGACCCGTAATATTTTTAAACGGCCTATCCAACGATACCCCACGCCATGGCAAAGATGAGAAAAATAAAAGCCCCACTTTACGTGTACACGAGATACACTAACAAAAATGTTTTTTCCTGGTTTTATTTTACCACCATGTCGGCATGGTTAATATGCCAAATTATAGCTTTCTAGTACTAAGAGTCTCTGAGCTAAGCTGCGGACGGACGGACGGGCGGACGGACAGACGGACATGGCGAAACTGTAAGGGATCCTTGTTGACTACAGAACCTTAAAACGGGATAACCGAACAATTTTGTAGCTTTGAGCAAACTTTAGTTATTAGGAAATAAACTATAAGTAATACAAAATTAATTTGCAAATAGCCAAACTCTGTTTTGCAAATAGCCAAAGTCTATTTTGTTGCCAGTAAGACAAAATTTGCAACTCCCAATAATTCCGTAACCAGCGACCAAAAATTTGGGGACCAAATTTTTTTTCAGTGTAATTAATTCTTTTTATAGGTTTGAAATGTGTTGTTTAATGTTTTACATTCAAATGTTGTTATTGTCTATTTAATATTGTAGTACAAGAATTGATTTAAATCATCATCATCATATCAGATGAAAGACGTCCACCGCTGGACGTAGGCCTCCCCCAAGCGTCGCCCCATTGCGTCTCGCAACCAGCGGATCCCCGCAATCTTCACCGGTTCACCTGGTGACCGGAAGACGTTGCCTTCCTACGCAACGTCTTCCGGTCGCCACTCCAGAACCTTTCTGCCCCATCGGCCATCTGTTCTGCGAGCAATATGCCCTGCCCACTGCCAATTGGCAATTCTTCAGGCTTTGTCGGTAACCCTGGTTCTCTTGCGGATCTCTACATTCTTGATTCGATCTCGCAAGGAAACTCCGAGCATAGCCCTCCCCATTGCCCTTTCAGTGACTGTAAGCTTTCTGATGAGGCCCATTGTAAGCGACCACGTCTCAGAGCCATATGTCATCACTGGCAACACACACTGGTCATAGACTTTCTTTGGCCTTAGACCTCTTTCTCAAAATTTGGCCCTACCCAGTTGGGTAAGACGTGAAAAGCTGTGACGATCCAGTTGGATCTTTGGTCCCAGGTAGACATAGTCGCCCACAACTTCGAGTATAGAGTCTCCGACCTTGATAGGAGTGGGTGTAACATGGGCAATCAACATCACCTTGGGTTTATCCATGTTCATCCTAAGTTCTACTGAGGTCATCGAGCACTGTACGGAGGTCTTCCATGATCTCAGCAATGAACACTATATCTTCGGCAAACCGAAGGTGAGTGATGTATTCTCCATTGACGTTTATGCCTAGCCCACTCTAGTCCAGAATCTTGAAGACATTCTCCAGTGCAGCGGTGAACAGTTTCGGAGATATGACGTCTCCCTGTCTCACACCTCGCGGCAGAATGACGGGTTCCGAGATCTGATCCTGAAGTCGAACTGATATGGTGGCGTTTTTGTACAAACACTTCAACACTTCGATGTACCGGTAGTCAATTTGGAACCGTTGGAGAGACTGCAGTACAGCCCAAGTCTCGATTGAATCGAAGGCTTTCTCGTAGTCCAAAAACGTCAAACAAAGAGACAGGTTCTACTCTTCGGTCTTCTGTATAACCTGCCGCAGCGCATTATGTGGTCTACGGTGCTGAAGCCTTTACGGATTTGAAGATTCAAATAATTGATCGAGATTGAGAAAAAATTCATTTAAATAATTTATTATTAATCTTGCAGTGTTTGTGTGATGACAGTCCAAATTCATACTGCGAAAGTAATTCTGTCAGTCTGTTGGTCACCATTTCACGTCTTAACGGCTGAACGGATTTGGATGAAACTTGGCATATGGATAGACCAAAACTTTGATTAGGATATACGATACTTTTCGTCCCTGTATAGTGTTCCCTTAGGATCCCGACCGTACCTGGTTCCGGAAGTAAACGAGCAAGCGTCAGTGTGGGTTCCGCACAGCATCCAATCCATATTCAAGTTTCAAGTTATATCCGAATTGGAAATAAACCTCCTGAATTCAGTCTAGAGCGCAAGCCCTTCTACAAGTAGGCAGTGCTGCTGCCATTTCAGACCGACATTTCTCAGTCGAACTGCGTAAGAGAGTGCAGACTTGAGTCTTCAAAAACTGGTTCAAGCTAGCAGTACACTGTGACGAGTGGAGGCAGTTGGCCTTTACCAAGGACGAGGCAGGATAAATTATGTGGCCAGGGATAAGACTCCATAAGTTACAACATGAATACTATATAGACAACTGATAATTTTTTTCTAATAAAAACTTTTAACAAAAATCAAACCGACCTCCAAAACAAAACACTACAAAGCGAAAAACAACTTTCTTTGCCGAAGTCGGTCCCTTTTTGTTGGTTTTTGGAAGTCGGTTTGATTTTTTGTTAAAAAGTTTTTTTATTTACCTCAAACACGACTAGGATACATTGTTTTATTTCGGAGTTCTAGTAGCCATTGTGGTCTTCTTCATCAGTTCCACTTAACCAAATTATACTTTTTGAGTGATTGCATATGTATGCCTATAACATTTGAGGAGTTCCCTCGATTTCTCTAGGATCCAATCATCCGATCCTGGTTTCCTTGTCATGATACCACCCCTGATATATCTCCTTACAAGCAAAAAAGAAGCATCAAAATGAGTTCATAAACGACGAAGTTATCCGTGAACACACATTAAAAAAAATATATGTATACGGTCGAAATGAGAAATTCCTTTTTGGGAAGTCGTTTAAAAAAGGAGACTACGATTAATAAGCATCACTATCATCAAAAGCCAATTTATGCTCCCACTGTTGGGAAACAGATCTCCTCTCTGTGAGAGAAGGAATGGACCTTAATCCACCACGCGGGTCCAGTGCGGGTTTAACAATAATATTAACCTATATTTGCACACTCGCCTTCTCACAAAAGCATTATTTTATAATTATGTTCTTGTAATCAATATGATTACACAAATAGATGGATAGTGCATTAAGTAACCCTCCTTCAGCAGTCGGGTAAAAAGACGCTCTGGATTGGGTTGGTATTAGCCTCCATGCACAAAACGGATTATGAAACCGGCCAAGTGCGAGTCGGACTCGCGCACGAAGGGTTCCATCCCATTATCGCAAACGGCAAAAAAACACGTTTGTTGTATGGGAGCCCCACTTAAATATTTATATTATTCTGTTTTTTGGGGGTAAAAACGGGAGACTATTACTAAGACTTCACGATCCATCTGTCTGTCTGTCACCAGGCTGTATCTCATGAACCGTGATAACTAGGCAGTTGAAATTTTCACAGATGATGTATTTCTGTTGCCGCTATAGGTAACAATAAATCTATATAAATCTTAAAACAGAATAAAATAAATATTTAAGTGATTTTTATGCCGTTTTTTGCAATATTGTACGGAACCTTTCGGCGCGAGTCTGACTCGCACTTGGCCGGTTTTTGTATTTTCCAATTTTAATGTAGCCAGTGACACTCGCAAGGGTAAGACTAATCGATTGACGTAAGAAGCATCAAAATCGGCCATCGCATTTGTTCTCTAGAACGCCACATAGGAACAAACAAACATACATCCATAGACTGATAAACACATTACGCTCCTTCGGCAGTCGGGTAAAAAAGAGGTATTTCCTTATGTTAGCCGTATGACAATACTTCCCAGAATTTTATCCTTATTAGCGACACTACCGGATGGAATAATAATACAGCGCGTGTTCGATTCCTGGCTGGGAATATTGAATTTTCAAAAATCCTTTGATGCAGTTTTTATTTTAGTCAAAATCGGATCTGTTATTTGGCCATACACGGCATTCACAGCCTTGAAAATCTCATCCTGTATAGTTAAAAAGTGTTTATAAGTAAGGCCATCATCTCAAAAATTTAATAGTAGTTAATAAAAGTAGGAAGAAACCGTCGAGCTCATAATCCCGGCGATCATTTTGAATGGGACCTTTGAGTCCTATGAACACGTGAGGCCTTTGAGCTCATCCCAGCCGGGCGGGACGCAAGTGCATTGAGCGCTGCAGCCCTTCCCGCCCCGCGCCGCAGGGGCCCCCGAACCCGCCGGGCGCATGTTGAGCCCCGGAGGCTTACCTGCGCAAACGCCGCTCAGTGATATAGCCTCGGCGAACCGCTACTACGTTGGCATAGATCGCGCAACCGCAGACTGGACACAATTGCTTGCGGGCAATATATCTATGGGACAAACCGTTAAACAATTTTATGGTTTCAAATAAGTTATCGATAAGTAGGTTTTAAAGTACTTCTTTAAAAAGAGAGTTAATTCTAAGCTCGAGAGTGGCTACCTTATTTTACCTAACGGATAAGCACAGGCACTGGGCTTCCGAAGATGAAAAGAACAACAGAGACTTACCTGAATAGTACTGAGTATTATACCTACTCAGGGTTTTCATATCATTGAAGGGCACTAGATTCTATTCCATCTAAATGTCGAAGTAAAAGGCAAAACTTAGGAAGTCCATGATGATTAACCTGCCATCTCTGATTTTCGCAATCAAATCCAAAGAAGGGTAAATTCGATTTTTAACCGTGCACTCTACATCGCCGCCTTTTTGGTAGAAACCAGGAACCATTTCTTTTTACGTAAGTTACTTAAAAAAGTTGTTAATAGTATTTAACAATAAGTTTTGTTTTCCACATCATATTAAAACCGGAGCGCTTGATAAGATAGCCCATTTTCCCTTTGGCGGCAGAGGCGAGTGTCAGATCTGCGAAGCGGTGCAGTGTTTGTCCCGCAGTCCAACAGCCAGCATTTGTTGGGTGTATCGTAACCGACTCGCGGCTCCGACTCGCGGCGCTGGCGGCGGCACGTCAGACGTCACATAAGGCTGCGCTTCTAAGCGGAGCGGACGTGGCGGTACTCGAAGCGTCCCGCCAGCCCTATAGCTGTCTCGGTAGCATGTTCGGTGCCGTGTTTTTGTGAATGTGACTGTGACTTTGTGAAACTGTGACCATGTGGAACCTCACATTCTTCACGCTCGTCGCCATCATCCTGGGATGCAACGCTGAGTTCCAAGAAAGAGGTAAGTTTCAAAAAGTTACACGTTTTTACCCAACTTGTACTAAAGTTAAGATACCGAAGCAATGCTGATTGCGGAGTCCAGTTGCTGTTTTTAATGGTACGAGTTAATCGTCTTACGACTTACGGTAACTTGAAGAGAGTAAGTTCAAACTGTTATGTACAACGCTGTTATAAATCCGTAGTACTCTTCCTCTTGGTGGAAGTGAAAACATTGATCTAGAGACAACGTTTGTGATTGTTTGACAAGTTTTTAGAGTAAACTTTTAAACAATCTTGCACTAGTTACAAAATTTGGGTTTAAATTCAGTCAAACTTACCTTTTAAGACCCGTTGATCGGTGTTGTTTACCTTTGTTGTGTAGATAACAATGTTTAAAGTTTCGGTTAGTGACGGATTAGAGTTTTATTTTAGCTCGTAGTGCCAACTTCACAGATGAGAAAAGGTATCTTGGAATGCAAAACTTTTAATGCCCATTGTGTGATCTACGCCTCTAAGAAATACCTGTTTGTTTATCATATCAAATAAATAATGCAATTCACAATAAGAATAAAAGTTTTTCTTTGCAATAGAACTTAACCTTAACCACTAAGCTTGCCTTGATGAGTTCCAGTCTAAAATGGTATGGTTGCTAATCTATGCCTGGTTTTTAAGATAGCAACGCACCTGTGAGGCAGGTTCACTGTTCAGTTATTATCTCAGCAAAATTATATTCATCTCACACGGACATACTTTACATTCTTATTAGGTACAAAATATAATTATTTTGTTAAGGTCAAAGTAGCAGCAGGAGCAGTGATAACTTAGGTGTCGTAGGTTTGAACCCAGACAGGCGCTTTAATTTGTTTAATTTATTTAAATGCTCTAAAAACGGTAAAGGAAAATATCGTTAGGAAACCGGCATGTCTTAAATTCGAATACATGTGACATTCACCATCCCGCAATGGGTTCGCGTTCCGCCGCTCACAGAGAGGAGGCCTGCGTCCCAGTAGTGGGAACATAAATAGGCGGATGAGGATGATAGTCTAAGATCGATGTGTAGTCTCTACGCAGAATGACTGGTTTATCCTAGGTTTGACCAAAACCTTTCGGCAAACCCCGTGGTGTGTGTGTGGAATCCATTTTCTGCCTATGACTGATGAATTTTTAGGAAAACCTAAAAGTCCCTAATTTTTTAGGTGTAGTCAAAAGTCGAAAGCTAATAATCTAAGTATCTCGTAATTTGTCTGTCTAATTTGGTCACTCCTTGGATTAGGAATAAATTTGTAAGTCAAATGCCAAAACACGCTATAGGACTTTGACTAAATCTTCTTTTCCGAGGTGTGACTAATCAAACCTAGAAGACCCGGTGCTTCGAGATTTGTCTATAACATAATATATACTAAATAAATTATAATCTAAGACCCAATACTGCACCTACCATCTATCTTAGTTCTGAAACCGATTTCTAGAACGATCTACGTTATTTGTCAACCAAACCAAAGTAAAGTTCAAAGTAACAGCAAAGACAAAGCACTGAAAACGTATGGCATATTCGCTAAAGCAACTTATACAATGGACTGCAACATCTACCATGCAAAAACCAAATAATGGCAGCTTCCAATTTCGAATCTTTTTAAAAAAGACGGGTATAAGAAAACGGGCTTGCCTTTGTACAGGCATAAAGTATATTATCATATTTATCACTAGGAAGGAGGTTTTTGAAACTACTTTGGAGTTCTCCACAGAAGGAACGAAAGTTAAAGAAGTGAACGCTGAACGATTGTATTATTGTACTTCATTAGCAGTGAACTACATTGTCGAATTCGGAGTTCTTTTTTCTTTTCTTGATGATAAGCGCACAGTTTTCAAGATATGGGTTGTTTGACAAAATTTAAAAAAAAGACGCTACTGCACTTACACTCGTCGAGATGAAATTGGCTTCTATCCATACTAATATTACACCCAATAATAATAATATCAGCTTGTTACTGTCCCTCTGCAGGGCAGGCCTCTTCTCATTCAGACAAGCCACAAGCTTTAATCTTCATGTTTATTAAATGCGGGTTGGCGTTTTCAAACTTATATTAACAGACTATAAGTCCAGGTTTCCTCACGATGTTTTACTTCACCGTTGTCAGCGATGTCCAAGATAAACTTAGAAAGTACATATGAATTGAAAAAATCTCATTGGTATTTATCTGGCTATGATCCTAAGACCTCAAGCACTGAGACTTGGTCTCAGCCACCGGGCCACCATGACGTGCTTAAATAATTATTGATAAAAAGCACCGGTTTTTTTTTACCGGAAGTCATCCTATGTTCTTCAAATCCGTATGAGACCCACACTTGTTTCCTGCCCAAAATCATACAGACAGCCATGTGATTGCGATCTTTGATGAATAGCGGGCAGGTAAAAAAGGCTATACACTGCTCGGGTATATTATGTATGACGTCACCCTTCTCATGCGTCTTGGAACAAGTGTACCACCTGTAGAGAACCAAGCCGAACTTGAGAAACTTATAAATCTTAATGAACCGCCATTTCTTTGCTAAGAGTCATGTTAGATTTGATCCGATGAAGGTCTCAGAATCACCATCATCTTCTTTCTTTTTCTCCTTTTGGTCCTCTAAAAAATATAAGGCGTTTTCGGGCCTGTCTTATGTAATTTTGATGTAAAACTATTCTCTCATAATTTGAGTCACTCCGTTAAATGCTAGGACAAAGTTACAGAAAAACCCGATAAAAATGAAGTCCTAGCACAAACAGCTTGAATAGAAGTAGATTTCGAGATTGATGTCAAGAAGTGTGATGGCTGAGATGAATATTATAAGAAAATTGATTAATATTCGATATGAATAAATTAAGTATTCAAAAGTTAATAACAACAAAGAAATAATATACATGGTAAATATATAATTTAAAATGATTAGCCCTGCCCTATTGCTCAAAAACAACAGCGGTCACCATTCAAGATTATTAAACTAGTCGAAAGGCGAAAATCCAGGATAAATTCCTCACAAGTTTGAATATGCGAATCTATTCAGTCATGATTTGAGTCGAATGGGTGTGATAGAACAAAGGTAAAACGGTCCCAAATACTAAAATATCGTGAATGAAGTTAGACAAAACCACAATACATACGAGAAATAAATTCCAACTGTCAAATAACAAAACAATGCATTTTCATGCAAACTTGGATACATTTGTGTGCAAAACACAGCGTATTATTATGATGCCTCCCACAATGAGTTTTAGTTCAAATACTGTAATAAAGCCGTTACTGACACCAGCTGTTTACGCATGGTGAACAACACGAAATAGAAGAAAAGGGACAATGCCATATTTACGAATGTATCAATTATTACTTAAGTTCTATCATTCCCGAAAGAAACACCTATGGTCTAAATTAATATATACAATTTACAAACAAATAAAGGAAAATGGAGATAGTGCTCATAGGGCATCACAAAATATGTTCGCAAAGCTGTCAATGGGGCAATTAATATTTTAATATCTTTGGCGACGTGATCATTGTCAAACGATATTTTGATGAAATTTAGTATGTAGAGGGTTCAGAGGGCGATAAATCGTTCTAACTAGGTTTCATTTTTAGAAAACGTCGTTTTCTCTATTTTCGCCCAGGTACTTAAGTGACCAATGTGGTCGCCGATATAGGAAACGTACCTACATTAAATTTATCCATTTGTTTGTAAACTTGCTAACACTGAACAACAGCAAAACCCATTTAAGCCCATGTGCTGGATAGGAACGTGGTGCATCTGTTTCATCAAATTTCAAAGCTTTTCCATTTTTCGGGTGCTTAATAAATTAATTATTGATCAGTACTGCGTGGCTAGGTTAGCATCCAAATTTTCGCTTAAAAAAGCGCGCTGAATTTTTAGATGGCATCGCCGAAGGGCGTTTAAAATCCCATCGATTGAATTACGAACTCCATGTCATTCGGCACATTTGACTAGTTGACACTGAAACTGCTAATGAGAGTTCATTCGCTAAAAAATCCGAAAGAATTTCGCGAATTTCTACGTTACACGCGTTAATGCGTCTTATTTTATTTTTAAAATCCTTTTAGCCTTTTATTCTGAATTAAATTAAATTAAAACACATGTAGCTATATAAGTAAAATAAAATGATGTTCGTTGGTTATTTCGGATTTCGTTTAATTTTACCGATTTCAAAAAAAGGAGATAATCAATTTGACACTTATGTTGGCATTGCACAATATTCACATATGTTACTCTGTATAGGCGTCTAAACACGTGTGCCAAATTTCATAAGTGTATGTATGTATGTTATGAAAAAGTTTGTTAAAATGGTAGTATAAATCCGTAAAAGGTTTTTTAGGGAGAGAAAAATAACAAAAAAGAATAGGAATAGTTTGAGTGTCTATTTATGTTGTATTTATTTGAACTTAAAAAAGGGCTAGAAGTAATACAAAATTCTAAAATATTGCCTAATTTCGAAGTTTTAGGTCACATTGAGCAAGTGGGGGCTCGTGAGTAGAAAGTAAATGTAAATTTTATCACGATCGTTTCCTTTCGGCATTAGTGTCGACGTCCTAACTTAAACTAACTAAACTGCTCCTAACCAAAGATAAAGATAATCTTCAGAGAGTTGCAGATAAAAGCAGCCTGCATGAGATAAGTATATGAGATTTTGTATTAGAAGTTAACGCAAAATAACCAGAGGGGTAACCATAAGCTCTTACAGTGAGGTTATTTTGAGTGTGTGTAAGGGTATTTGACTTGCTTATGGTCAACCCCCAGACTATAAAACTTACGTCTGCTATTGCTATAATAACAATGTTCTTAATAGACTCGGACTCTACACCGTGAAATTTAAATGGTTGTTTTCCCGCAGCGAAATGGTTTTGTCTATGTTATACAATCGTTTCGTAGTTATATAAAATATTAGAAACAAAAACTGGCATATTTAACATTGTGAAAAACTAAACTCGAAAGCGATCACGAACCAATAGTATACCTCCCGATATCTACGGCCGAACGATAGCAGGCCGTTGACCCGGGTGCTAGGTCACCGTCGAAAGGATTAGGTTCGAAGGCGGCTCCGTTTGATCATGTTACGCGCGGGCTAGATTATGCCGTATAATTACACGCGAGAGCTTATTTTACTTTAAACATTTAATAAATCGGTCTTTGCTTTGTCGGCTTGTGGCTCGCTCGTTTGTTTTGCGTGCAAACTTTTATGCCGTATCACCACGTGCGAGAGCTTATTTGGGTTTGACCATTTATGCATCGCTTTCCTTTGAGGGCTGCGGCGCCGGCGCGTGCAACGCCAGTATTACCTACAATACATGTTACGTCTAGTGTTACTATTAAAGGCCGCGAGGCCATTGACCCACGTGCTTTTCAATCAGCTGTTATGGCGCGTACTTCGACGCGGATCCCGTTCGAAGTACTCGATGATCTCCTCGTCGAGCGCTGGCAAAATAACGGCTGGTCGACCTCTGCCCTGTGCATGTGCCGGTGCATGGAACTGTCCATGATCTAGTAGCCGCTGTGTCGCCGCTACGATCGTCCGTGGAGATGGGACTTGGGGGTTCAGAACCCCGCGAAGACGGAGCGACTCCAAGTGTTGCCGCTCTGCGTAAAGTCGCCGGGCAGCATGGGAGTCATAATCAGCCCTAGCATACAGCTGCACCATAGCGACGTACTCCACATTGCTGTAATTGTAATGTCGATCCATTGCAGTTTACAGTGATGGCGCGTGCTGCGCGTACGACATTCGCGGGAAAACTAAGTAGGTCAGGGTCACAGCCGCGCGTGCCGCACGGGTAAAATAGGCGCCGGCGGCTTCGTTTGAAATTGTTGCGCGCAGGCTAGTTTATGCCGTATCACTACACGCGAGAGCTAATTTTACTTTGAACATTTCTAAATCGGTCTTTTCTTTGTCGGTATCGCGATGATTTTTTGTATTGTTCCGTGCAAACATTTTATGCCTTATCACTACGTGCGAGAGTTTATTTTGGTTTGACATTATTTTGTGCATCGGTTTTCTTTGTAGGTGGTGACACGAGTAGTACCTAGTACCTACAAGTTACGTCTAGAGTTACTATTGTTACTCACTTTTTCGAGTTGATGAATATTTTTTTAATTATTTTAAAACAGAAACATCGTTATTTATTTACTTTAACTCTATACTTCGAAAGTACTCCTTAAGGCAAGTCGTTCTGCCGCGGGAAAACAACCAATTAAATTTCAGGGTGTATAAACGGTATTGTAGACTAAAATCGCAGAGAGAACTGTATATACAGAAATAAATCTTAAAATAGGTACTATTTTTCGCGCCTTTGAGGCAGAATGGAACTCCGTACTCTAGTACCTACGCCAAGGCCTACCCGTAATGTAACCCGAGCGAATATGGCCCATCTCTTAGAAAACCTAGAAATTATCGTAAGACCAGCTCCATAATGAGAGGGTAAAAGCAAGGTGCGGCAAACTTAATCGAACCCCAGCGGAAGAGAAATCTTGAAAAACATGTGCTTACCAAACAAGTCTTGTCTTTCTAGAAACACTAGTGCAACGGCTACGTCTAATTAAACTAACTTGTTGTACCATAGATTAAAACGTAATATTTTACGAGTGGGAAAGGGCCTTAACATCCATTGTGGTTTCCGTACTTAAACATGAAGGAAGAATCATTTAGTTTTCTTTACTGGATTCAAATTTCAACAAAATCTCTTTTCGAGTTGATTGAAAATTGTTCAAAAACAAGATATTTTATAACTTTTATTACGTCCATTGCTGGGCAGAGTCCACATCTAGTTATTAAATTCAACATCCGACCCCTTTTCATCTCCTATTTCGATCTTTCCATCTGGCTGTGGCTAATTCAGAACCTTGAAAATAACTTCGAAAAACTAACTTTTTAATAGAACTTTAATGTTTCATCATAAAGTTACCGTTTCGCAGCTACCGAGCTGCAATTTTTTTGTTAAGTGCCACATTGAGTGTCAGTATTTTTGGCTGGACCAAGCTCGAATACTGGCGTATTACAGTGATCCCGAAAATAGAGACTGCATCAATGATTGCCATTATTATTTATCAGCTTTTGACCGAACGCCACACTTGGTCTGGCTTTGCATTCACAAAAAAACATGTACTTTAGCTCTTCCGGGATTTCAATGAAACGGAAGTGAACGGGAGTAAGTACGCAAGTAATATGATAAAAAAGCAACACCCTATGCATCCCCGTGCGTCGCAGCGTGCACAAGTGTGCCTTTTTTGGTTCGATTTTCGAGTTCGACTTTCAAGGGTGGTTGAAAGGCCTATAATTCCTATTTTTTTATAATATCCTCATCCGGGGTCTAATCAAGGATGGGCTTGGATGTACAAAGTATCGTGTCGTGGGTATCTAACAATATTGGATGTTAGAAAGTAGGTATGAGTACTTGCCTATGTTTGTTTTGTTTTCGTGTTGAATGAGACATGTTGCCATTTACGAAAAGTTCACGATCATCCAACAATCACCACTACAACGTCTTACAAATAAATAACAATAAATATTTATTTATTGTTATTGACGTCAAGAAAACAATCCCTCGAATCCTGAATTAAGAATTTGTCAACCTGACAAACTCTAGCATTAAAGGATTTAACACGTCCTTAACTCCAAACACTCGATTCAGAAACATGCCCAATTTATTTATTTTACTTCGAAAGCATAATCTTATCAACAGTCTTAACACTTTGACGAAGTTAAATCGGATTGCATGCAATTTGCGGGCTATTTTTAAACACGGACGAGCAGGCGTTATAAATTCATGAGAAAAAGCAATGTCTTTGAGAACTAACTTTAAAAGTGAAAGAAATCAAAGTCAACATCGAAGAGTTTTTTGCAAACTTAGTTGAATTAAACAGTATTCGACTTTTCGCTACTATTTGGAAAATAGAGAAATAAAATTTATTATGTGTCGTTAAAGCTAGACAGAAACATTTGTAATAGTAGTAAAATACAGTAAGAGGTTCATGCGGATCTCGATAAACAATACACATCAATAATTTACTTCATTGTAATGTTTTAGTATACAAAAATTGTTTCATATTTTAGTGTTAAACAGCTTGCAAATGAAGGAGCACGAGCGGTGTGAAAAAAAAATAGTTTTTATTTGGTTTGCCACAATCATAAGGTCCTATCATTAAAATTAAAAAAAAATATTCATGCCCATTATTTTATTATATTGTTCAAACGAACACATGTAAGTAATATTATTCTTTGTTCTACATTAAAGAAATACCTACGCTCAAGATTGTTTTACCAGTTGGCGAAGCATCAGCACTCTACAACAATTAATTTATCAAAAGGTCGTAAATGCACACTCTGTGTTCACAAAAATGGACTTTGTACTAAACATATAGGATTTATATTAGTGTGGAACGTGATGTTGTTCAAGCTTTCTGTTTTGATAGAGTGTCGGGCTGATGACTTCACTAATCAGAAGTAGATGTAAATTACACGTCATTCTTATCAGAGTATTGTGCGTTATGTCCTTTTAGCTACATGAACAATATTAGCTAGTAACTTGTAGTACTCAGTTCTTTACTGGTTTTTAGGGTTCCGTATCCAAAGGATAAAAAGCGGGACCCTATTACTAAGACTCCACGATCCGTCTGTCTGTCACCAGGCTGTATCCCATGAACCGTGATAGCTAGACAGTTGAAATTTTCACAGATGATGTATTTCTGTTGCCGCTATAATAACAAATACTAAAAACAGAATAGAATATTTTTTGCCGCTTTTTACGATAATGGTACGGAACCCTTCGTGCGCGAGTCTGACTCGCACTTGGCCAGTTTTTTGTACTTATGAACAGAAGAGCAGCAGTGGCACAAAGGTTACGGTCTATACTTACTCGAGTTGTTAAGTTGTGGGTTCGAACCCAGACATTTCTTTGAGGAATAAATTTCATCACCACTTCTCTCAAAAAACGGTGAAAAAATATATCGTGAGGAAGCCAGCCTGTCCTAAGATCAAACAAATTCAAACAATCCACCAATACGCACTGGGCTCGCGTGTTTGGTTATGGTCCATTCCTTCCCACAAAGAGGAGCCTGGTATCCAAATCGTGAATAAGATATACTTTTAAAATTTAAGCAGTCCTTGGAAAATTTGTTCCAACAAAAACATGGGCACAAAAAATATATTTGTTTTATTTTAATAATCGTGCTCACATTCTCCAATTACAATGGCTTAACTACATCCAATTAATTTTAGCTATAAAAACAAACATCAATCCTGCTATTTTCAGTCACGGAGAATTCCAAACTACCCTTCCATGAATATTTTTGCAATCACAGCAAAAATTTCTATGATTTCTTTCGTTGGTATATACCATTTTTGATTTTCATAGTTTTCAGGGGAGTGACCATAAGCTCTTAGAGTAAGGTTATTTTAAGATCGCGTAAGTGACAGATGTATACAAGTCATGCATACATCTATCCCTAACACACACTCAAAATAACCTTACTCTAAGTGTTTATGGTCATCCCCTGATCATTTTTATGGATCTATTCCCATTTGTAATTTTCGAGCGGTTACGATTCGCGAATTCTAATTGATATTTGTTATATCGGTAGTTTGATACTTAATGGCGACTGTGAAATGCATCACTTGCGGTGACTCGTGTTTCTTGCCGCCACTAAGTAAGATTTGAACTATACCTTATCACTCGCATGATTTCTTTTATTGTTCACAGTACAGGTGAACACGCACCTATATTTGTGCCATTTTTTCTAACACAATGGATGATGATAGTACCAATTGTGAGCTGCATTTATAAAAAGGAAAAATTAATTAAGATAGTCTCGTTTTTCAATTCTTTAGGCTTTTGTTTGATCTTAATTGAACACTGAAAAAAACTTTTCTTTCCGATATTTTTAGCAAATTAGTGCTATGAAATGTAGGTATAATATGATTTTCTTCATGCACTACTTCAGAATTATGCCTTTGGACACTCCAACAGTTATTGGCCATCATAAGGAAGGATTCCAATCTTACTTGATAACGCTCTTCCATTCTTCTTGTATCTTGGTGAAAAGACAGTTGCATCGTTTCTACGGGTCTCGCGGACTCTGCGCTTTTCTGCTGGTTACCGCTGTTGATTCTGGGTTTCAGGGAAGTCACCATAAGCTCTTAGAGTAAGGTTATTTTGAGTGTGTGTAAGGGACAGATGTATAGGACTTGTATGGCCTGGAGTGTTGCATCTTGGTTGGTTGAAAAAATGTGGTGTCGGCGAATATCATGTCGATGACACTGTTACAAATGTCATTGACGCGAACCAAAAATCGCCCAAGGCGTCTAAAGAAGATTCTATTTAAAAAAAAATGATGAAAATTTTAACTAAAGTAAAAATTCCGCTGTATATCAGCACTTGTAGCCAAGTTGAAAATCTACAATCGATAACGCTAGTAGAAAACGAATCAATGTATGGGAATGCCACATCTGAACTTTAATTCACGTGGTCACACCATACAAATAGTAGGCGTTAAGGATTGTAGAAAGAGATTCGATACGAAACGTTTGTAAATTGGCTAAGGGGGGGGCAGGGGAGCAGGTGGGTGTCTAGTTCTGACTTCAACTATATTCAACTTCGTACTTTCAACAAAGCCAGTTTAGTCAATGTTAAAAAATTGTTGACAAAATATACGCAGTTCGCCATTGTTCTCGTCGCCGGTTGCTTCCCAACCACTTGCTTGGCGACCGCGGTACCTACTGATATTTTGGTCTATTTTCTATACTCGTAGATAGTGAATCTAGATATCTTAAGCTCATTCTAGACATCCTGAAGTGACTAAGTAGGTCATCATCATCATCATGATCGTTTCAGCCGATGGACTGCCACAGTTGGATATAGGCCTCCGCCAAGCGTCACCACATTCGACCGGTCTTGTGCGTCTCGTATCCAGTAGATTCCTGCAGCCTTCACCAGGTTTTCGGACATTATGTAGATAATTAACAACAATTCATATTTCACATTATAAGTGAACAATATGTTTAACCAGAAAACAAACAACTGCAAAGCCATTAAATAGTTTGTAGAATTTGATAATATCAAAGCGAAATATCATTTATTATTATTACAATAACAAAAATCAGGTTCTACCCACAGGAATGTCAGTCAATCAAACATTTATCATAATTTGCTGAATCAGTCCATAACATTTAGGAAACCAGGGTTGGAAAAACCGTGATTTAAAAAGAAAAACGAATAAATAAATTTATAAATCACGTTTTTGTAACTTTTTAATTTTATCATACAGTTTAACTTTACTATATTTTTGCGTAAAACGTCGCGGCATGAAATCACTATGATGGTTCAGTCTTGCTATGCCAACCGTTGATGGTAAAACTTAGTCAAAATCAAAACGATTCAAAAGTGTGATGTTCGCGGTACGGCGGATATTCTTGAATTTTCAAATTATTTTATCTTGTTTCAATTACTTTTTAACGGCCTCATGGGTTTTTTCAAAATTATTAATTTTGCTTTTTTTTACTTTTTAGAGAGCATAGATCGGCATAAATTAAATTATCATTATTATTAAATCGGGTTCATATAAAATCGGACTAGTAGTTTTGGAGAAAAATGGCAATATGGATTTGCACAAACAATGTTTGTTGCAGCGCCCCCTGATGAGTTGTCATCGTAACACCTATCTAAGAACATGCAACAATCAAACCCGAACCCATAACAGAAAACTGCATCGAAATCGGACTAGTAGTTTTGGAGAAAAATGGCAACATGGATTTGCACAAACAATGTTTGCTGCAGCGCCCCCTGATGAGTTGTCACCGTAACACCTATCTAAGAACATGCACCAATCAAACTCGAACCCATAACAGAAAACTGCATCAAAATCGGACTAGTAGTTATGGTGAAAAATGGAAACATGGATTTGCACAATCATCCTCTCACCCTAAACGCATATAGGTACCGTCTCCGTTCCGTCGAGGGTAAAAATCATTTGATTTCATTCACATAATTTAAATCAAAATGATTTAACCCTGCCAACCCTGTTTAGACCCAATATCCAATTCAAAGAAATAATTTAGAAGTTCAAATTAGTGCACTATTTGTGCTATATTCGTGCTTTAATAAATTTTGAAATATACTTTCGTACTGTAATAATATTTTGAATAGAAACTATCCAATTATAGTTCATAATATTATTTAATTTATGAAATATATATTTAAGCAAAATTCAAGCTAAGAACATTAGAATGTCTGTAATAAAATATGCTTAGGCTGGGTCGTGAATCAATCTTGCCGACTCTACTTAATAGACCCGTGATAGCTACTAGCTCGGAGTTAGTTAGATAACTACACTCCTTTTGCGATAACATTAGACGTTTGAATAAGCCCATTTTACAGCCCGTTCAACCGATTTTGATTTCTATTGCGTTAGTAATACGACAAATGGTAGCTGTAGTAAACAGTTGGTTTTGGTAACAGGTTTATGCTTTTTATGTCATCCTTATGTCTACGGGATAGAACTCGAAATTTGTTGAACGGACTGTAAAAAGATTTGGAAACATGTCTAATGTTATTTCAAATGGAGTTTAGGGTGGCGCAAGCGGGCCTAACTAGACTAACCTTATTATTAGATAATTTTCGACGCGGCAATCTAAGATGTCGTATGGATTTTCAAAACATACGTCTCTCAGTGTGAGTACAATTTGTAGTGCATATTTGCGGTCGGTTTGTTATGGATTTCAACAGTATTATTGTTAAATTACACTCCAATACCAACGATCAACTACACTGCTCCTACAACAATTTAAATGAATCATTAAAAAATATTAATCTTTAAAATTCGTCACTGATCGATCAACAAAAAATATTTTGTCAATGTGTTTAAACCGAAGGAATTGTTATGCATATTTGGTTGAGTTACAAATCTGAGCTGGCGTGTGTAATGTATAAAATTTATAAATAATAATTTGCAAAGCAATTTTTTTTTGATAATTTTTATGATTAAATGTCATGCGTTGTCTTCAGAGAAAAATGACGATACTTTCGATAGAGTTGTTTTTAATGTCTAACACTTAACTCGTTGACCTGTCTAATGATTGAAAATACTTAATATAATTATATTCTGCGGTACTATTTTTGGCCCCACGTGCATCTATAAACTCCGAGGAGATTACCTGTCAAGTATAGTTCTCGTCAAACTTCTTGGCCGCTAGTAGTAAATCTCATACAAATACAGCACCGATCCGTGCCTTGCGCATTGGATAGCCAACTTCAGGGCAGCCAAGAAGCTTGGCGAGAACTATCAGCATTACCGTGCCACAACTCAGCTAACTACGTTATCTAACCTCCAACGTACGACACTAACTAAAATAGTAAAATGTAATGTTCTGTAAAAAAAACAGACACTTGAGCAATCCAACCTTAAAATAATCCTTGGATTTGTGATCTCAATAAAGTGTTTTATGCCACAAAATACTCATTGTAAAATACACTATTATTATACGTAGTCTGAAGTGTAGATACATATCTATGAATGGTGGCCTTGTAACACGTTGGTTGGTGAACAATGTACATATTAAATATTATCTATTAAGTTGTTATTCCGTTGTCGACTGACTTAAATGAAAATAAGCATTTAATTTTGTTTACTAAGGAAAAGTCTTCTGTCTTGGCGTAAACTGTGTAAAATAAATAAAAGAACTCACTTGAGGTTTTCAGTTAGGTAGGTATGCACTGAAATGCTAATAGTAGTGTAAGTAAATCTTCAAATATTATAGGACAAACTATACGGCAAACCAGTTTAAAACAAATTCGTTTTTCTGGTGTATATTGATTTAATAGATAATCTAGTTATAGGTGTCGTCATACTGTAAAGAATGCTGCAATTGCTAAAAAGGAGTAATAGGTATAATAAATACAAATAAGATCATTGAATGAATACCTAACTTAATATGTTAGTGCGTGCCACGGAAAATGAGGCTTGACCGCGCCTCCCGCGCTCTGTTCGCCGCCCAGATGACGTCCGGTCCCGTCGCGCACTCAGACCTCATACCGCTAAAGAGACCTATCTATAAATCATCTACTGCAAAAGTCAAATCACATAGTGTGTCAAGTCTCATCTTTCGTGGCTCGCACCTTGTATTCTCAAATGCTGGAGATCAAGCTGGAACCCTAGAATAATATGAAATTAATAACAAGGTATAACAGGGTTTTCCTATCTGCAAAAGGAACAAAAGTAGTAACCTAATAGACGTTATATTTATTCAAAAGCTACTAATTGAATTGACTCTCGAATGCTACAAAAGATCTTCTTTCTTAATTGTATCTATCTCCAATTCTTATTCTTTTTCCTGACAAATATTTTCACTAGTTATAGTCCTAAATATTTTAAGTTACTTTTCGTAGATGTGTAAGCCGTCGGTCTTGTACTTGTTTTGTTTGCGAATAGTTGTATGTTCAGTTTACAAGCAGGAGAGAACGCTTAGTATCAACGGTTGATAATTTAGGACGCGTGAGCTGCCGCGCGCCTATGTCTGCGTGGAGTATTATTTGATGGCGGATGCAGGGATCATAATTGTGTCTTCTTAATTATAATCCTAAATATAATTATAATAATAACAGCCTATTACTGCCTCACTGTAGAGCAAAGGCCTCTTCTCATACATGCTTATTCATTTGAAATTATAAAATATTTGGTATAAATACCTAAACATAAAAACTTTCAACACAACTAGGGTAGTCCTATGCAACGAAAATCACAATGTTTATTGCCTATTCTTTCACTTGCGATGTAAGTGGACAAGCATTGTTAATTTAATTATTGTTCCCAAGTGACAGACTGACAGATAGATGGACGAAGTCGCAACGTAAGGGTTCCTTTCACCATTTCGGTACTCACGTACAATCATAATGTCGATATCATTATCAACATAATCCAATCCAAATATCTAGTTAGTAATTAATTACACGAAGATTCTGATTACAGCCTTATCTGATGACAGTAAGCTGTCCTAAAGTTTTTTAAAGTACAATTTAAATTCATAGAAAACATTCAATTCTGGTCGTTGGTAGGTAGATATAGTTTGCGTCAATCATAATGGCAAATGTTAAATAGTGTCGTACGTCGTCGTACTGAGATGTCACAAAGATTTGTTTTGCGTCGCCTTGTGTCCCGAGCTGCCAGCTGAATCGTACGAGCACTGTACGCGTTTTCTACATATTAAATGTATTATTTTCCTCCTTTGAAATTAAGATGAGTGTTCAAGAGACTCATTGAATCTGCTCCAATATTACCGCTTATCACTCTAATCATTGACGCAGAATCCAATGAATGAATAGCGGATGTCAAGGTAAGACCTTCTTGAAGACATCATCCCGAGAAGTGCATTATTATTGATGATGATAAGCAAAAATAATAAAACAATAACAGCTTATCCATTATCGTGTATTGCCTTGTGTGTAAAATATCTATCAGTCATAGAATAAGGGGCATTCTATTTATCAATGGCTCTTATTATTTTGCGAATCTATACAATTTTACAAACAAAATACATAATTATTATTATTTAAAGTCTGACTGTGGGACCGCGTTGTTCTTCTCAACAACGCAAAGGATTTTTGATACGGTATTTCATGTACTCGTAGAAAATTTATTTTGGTTTCGGTTTCGGTTTTATTTATTTTGTATATTTGCTAGTGCAAATATACAAAAAAAATATCCACGATGTTTTGTCAAGATGAATATACCGTGCAAAGCAAGGATTTTTTGTTAGTTACTTCTAATTTAGATAGCTTTATGTAACCTATGGTGATTGGTGAGTGTGAGTTTAAAACTCAATTTGTATTGAAACTAGATAAGCGCCGTCTGGTGACAGTAAGGATGATCAGAAACCTAATTTTTTGTCTAAAAATTGACATAAGAGATCGTTTACGTTATCACGATCGAGTGCGTTAAAAAACTCTGAATAAGCATACTTGTTATTTCAAGATTAACTTACAATAACGCAAATGAGTGATTAAAAACAAAACCAACATTATGAATGTACATATTCCAAGGTATTAGCGGTTGATTTAAACAACTCTTGCGCATTTTTCCCATGGACGATAACATCGGTCATGACGGCCACAGTTGTTATTAAGCTAGACTACACACCATAACGCGAAGGACTTGTGGAAATATACTAAGGCGTTAGGGTCTAGGTCGTATCTACCTTTTAGTGTTAATTGAAAAAGTGAGATCCACTGAATTGATGAATTGTTTGGGGAACAGTTTAAAGTAGCAGCTGTTAAATATAGTGCTCGCAAATCTTCTGGGCCGCCCTGAAGTTGGCTTTCCGATGCGCAAAGCACAGAACGGTGCATATACTACTTAAAATGAAACGGTTGTTTTTACATGGTATTTTTTTTTTAATTAATGCCACACCAATGAAGAGCTATAGATTCAGCAGTCCACCTATATACTCCAGTGACAATTCCAAATAGAAAAGTTCGTCTAACATATATTCAATGTGTAGCGTGTTCATTGCCATTTCAATTAAATTATTAGTAATACGGGTGTACTACAGTTAACTCATTCGTGCTCTACCAGTGCTGTGAATGAAATTTTATGGAATACTGCTCCCTGTTTTTAATTTGCCCGCTCTTGACTTCGATATGAGATCGACGATGGAGCGAGCGAACCTAGAAGATCTTTGTTCACTGTTGCTTTGAAGACCGATAGACTGATAGAGTTAGAAATACAAACGCTGTAGCTGACAGAGTTCCAAATTTTTGCTGTACACATAAAAAATGTGATGCTTCGAATCGGAACACTGCAAGTTCTATATTAACCTTACGACCCATTCCCTCTCACAGAGGGGATGGGTCGAAACCTGTGATGATATTAAAAGATGGTAATTAATCGTCAGACGTACTTTATCTCAAGCCTGTGAGTAGAGAAGTCCAAGGAAATGATGGATGGTTTGTGATGGTGACGACTAAAAGTTAAGTATGGGAGTGACAGAAATGTTTAATGTTTAATAAGGTCAAGAAAATGATGATTTGAAGAAGAATAAAAACATTGAAGACCTGTCAAGCTTTGTCTTCCTTAGTTTTTATGACGAATTAAGTTTACATTAGAGACCTATTAGACTAAATGATGCCAAACCACTGCAAAATTACTTAAATACGTATATTAGTCGCCGGCGCAACCGTAAACTGCTTATTTAATTTTTTTATAAGTTCTCTTTGGATGGTTCATACCTGGTGACTTCCACTACAAATATTTATAATATTCTATTAATTTTGATTTCTTTTGTACAAATTTTTGTAATTGTGTTTGATTTATTTTTGTCCTTGTCGTGGAATATAAATAATCTTCCTACCCACTTCGTATTCTTCTTGCCGGTGGTATGACTAGTTACCTAATAATTTGTTATTGCGTGCAAATTGAGATTTCTTAGTAGATACATTATGAATATGATACATGTTTTTTTTTAGACATCTGTTGAGGATTACAGTAAATCATCAAGTAATGTCGTACTTAGTACTGACAGGTTTGTAATTAGATATACCGCTGTTTCTCTCATCAGCAGCCCAATGATTACAATGACATAGTTTCCACGATATAGGATAATCTAATTATGAACGCGTGTCACCGCATGTGAACGGCTCAGGCTTGTTTTTAAAAAGGGCGTATAAGACTAATATCCTATGTACTTTCCAGACAATTCTTTACTTTGTACAACAGTAGAAGCTTTTCTATTCCATATCCTATACTATTAAACGAGCAATATTTGTACCTATATACTAGTATATAATCAAATTCTCGGTAATGGTTAAAGATTTCGATAAAATTAGCAATTTCGATAAAATTTGCGATTTCGATAAAATTTGCGATTTCGATAAAATTTGCGATTTCGATAAAATTTGCGATTTCGATAAAATTTTCGATATTTCAAAAATCGATCGAGCTAGGTCTCTTATCTGGAAAAAAAATAAAAAAAAAACAAATGTGTGTTCTCTATTTTTACCCAATAGCAAAGCCGTATCTAACAGAAATATTCGAATTAAATTGGATGGAGTATAGTAAGAGATATGATTATACAAAAAACAGGACATTTTTATAAACTGAATAATACAGACTAAGTGTCTAGGTACCTATACCAAATCATAAGATATAAAAAACAATTTAAAAAATGTATAATAAGTGGGCACTTACAACAAATTCATGTGAAATTGTAGGTAGACGTGTAATTAATTGACTGCACGTGTATTTAATTTGGAACATCAGTTGCAATTGAAATGTTGCATAATGTTTCACGTTTTTGAAAACTAACAAAAATAATCCTTTGCTACTTGCCTATTTACATATTTGGCGATATCACTGCAAATATGCAAGAATCAAACTGATATGTTTTTAGAAACATATTCGCAAAATTACCGCGTTGTCCTTCATTTAAAAAAAATACTAAAGAATTGGTAAAGAACCAACATTTATTTCATCAGGTGTTCAGAGTATGTTCGTGCGATACTTTGTCCATCCACAAATTAGTGCTCAAGATCATTACAAGCGCAGATGGTATGTTTAATTATGACTAATATTTAATTGGGATCCCGAGGTGACCATCGCTGGCTCTATCATATGACACGTGAAATATGATTATGGTAGTGTCAAGTCTACATGCAATAGAATTTCTACCTGAAAACACTGCAGATAACAAAAAAAGAGTGAGGTGTCTTGTAGACACCGACGGAGTTCGATTCATTAAAGTTACAGTCTTTCAGTTTCGTAAAATATGACGAAACTGAAATAATAACAACACTGCTGATGCTCAGTGCAAGCACACAATAGCGGCTGCTAGCGTAGTGCTGTGCTACTAGGTGCTGTGTCTAGTCAGCGCGCGCTCGTACGTCTTCGATTTTTCTTCGTGATTTATCACGCAAAAATGATTATTTATTTTTATTTATATTAATAAAAAAGGATATTTTACCATTAAAATTATTAACATTTTGGCATATTATTAAAATTAACGACAAGCTGAGTCGATTGAAAATGTTTTAGTTTTCTAAATGATCCGGTAGTGGCTCAAAAATCACCGCAAAAAGGTGTAATTTTTTTTATTGTTACACTTTTTACGGTCTAGCCCCTCAGCCCGCAAACAAATCAGAATAATAACGTGCGATAAGGAACTTCGTTCCAAATACTCTTTCGTGGTCACATTTTTGTTATCTGATCCAAAAACGTTAAACTCACAAAGTGCACCATGATATTATGTAAGCGACGCGCTTTTAACAGTCACAGAGCCACTCCGTTAAAATCTTATGTCACGTTTCGACCTCCTAAATATTAATGTAAACAAAAGTCATTCCCGTGCACGAGTGCATACTGCTGTGCATAGTACACGCCCACCACATACCACACCACTCGTATGTGATCACAGCACAGGACTCCCATTTTTAAAACAATGTCAAGCCTCAAGTTTTGTTTTTATTACGTCACAGTACAATGATCCACACATTGAAACTTTTGTAACATTATTGCTGTAGAGAACAATGCCCACTAAATAAAAACCTTTAGTAATATGTTGGATGAAAGATTTCAACCTACTGACAACAGTGTCAGCGTAGTAATATTACCAAAATTATACACGACAAACGTTCGTCGCCAACAAGTTTACTTGGAAAAAGTTAATAGATTTTTTGTACAACTAGTTTCTTGTACCAAATCGTTTGAAATGAATAATAGCCTTCTTTAAACGCAACCAACTTCTGGAACTAAACATTTGTTTGGACCTATAATTAGATGACTAATCACACGCCGAGCACAGACCAATTACAACAAAATAAAACAATAAAGACCCCGTGATATCATTACATCCATAGATCTCAATAATTAGTTGAGTCACCCAGCGTGCGCGCACCTAAGAAATTGGGATCTGGGAGCCGAAGACCGCCGAACCCGGCCGAAGATTTCCGAAGGCGGGGAGAAGGGGGAGTTCGGTAGCCCGTGAAGCCTGGTCAGCTGAGCGTGACGTCTCCTACTCGCCAGCCTCGATACCACATGATGCCATCCTGTAATCCCGTTCTATATCAATCTTTATACTATCTGAGTGTGTTTGCATCTCCGCCCGCGTCCCACTGTTATAACTTCACATATTGAGTGTAAAGGGACTTCTTATAAATGCACTAATATATAATAAACAATGTTTTACAGATAGAGCAGTCGACTCGAAAAAACGTTGTTTTTTATTTGTTTCATTCTAACAAATCTACAAACAACAAATAATTGCCAGCTGTATATCTTAACCTTCAAGTACGAGGTTTTAGTAATTGATATCATTGGACATTTGCGTGCTGTCACAAACGCGGCTAATGATTTTAAAAGTACAAAAAGTGACGCCTCTGTGCCATGACCAACTTTGACACAATGATGATACTCGTAACGAATAGAAATAATGGCGTCTAGTTAGAGAGGTAATTAGACAAGTAATTCTTTGAAGGGATATACGGTACGGAGGCGGCTGTTCTGAACTTCAATCTCGTTGTACTGTGTGCTTTATTATTCAAAGATGGATGAATGAGAAATATTGTATAGGTTTATCCGTAATTTTATATAAGTTTGATTGAGTGTGTCTAACACAGAGTCTTGGACCTTGCCCTATGTAAAGCTCTTCAAGACAAGCATCATAATATGTAACGATGTATATATTTTCGAAAACCGTTTTATTATTAAGGGACGCTTGAAATAATGTATGATACCAGATGTCTTATTTTTTTGTTACTATCAGCCCGTTTATTTCTTCAAGAAATTAATAAACATTATTATAAATGAACCGAATGCGCTGAGAAGCAATCGTAATAGAGTCATCAGATAACATTACAGCATTTTTAGACAAAATCTATCAAATGATTTCGTAAAAAAAACTTCTTTTTCACACTTCTCGCATTCCTTTATATCACTAGCTACTCCGGAAGAAAACCACTTTTGTAAGTTTCAACAAGTTTGAAGAAATCAGAAAAAGAAAACAACAGTTAGTATACCGACGATTACCAAAACATCTCTCGATCCACTTTATTTGATTATTGTGTTCTGTTATCTCTCATATAAGAAATGAAATTCCAATATACAAGTTTAATTTTATAAGTTTCTCACGGATTCTGATTACTGTCGAAATTATACGGCGATCGTTTAGAGAGATCTCCAAAATATAAACAAATTGTTATTAATTTTATGTGTCTATCGATAGATTTTTATCTCCGTATGTTTCTTGGAATTGTGGTTAGTGTTGGGTTATGTTCTTTTTACTTTCATTATCTATCAGTTTAATTGCGGTTACTTACTATAAAAACACAAGTAAGTATGGACCAACTTCTACAACATAGCCAAAAAGTAAGTTCAACCTTACCCACTTCTCTTGTAAGACCATTTTCAATTCATCAAATACAATGTTCTGCATTCAAATCTACTTCCAGTAACCACTAGATAATATTTATTAAACAATCGAATAACAAAGAAAAACGGTCGTGCCCTGTATATGTAAAAGCAAAGTCATCGCTTACCATAACGATTTAAACATAGATATGAGTGAAGTCAGATAGCGTCACACTCACGGTAGTACCACTCGATGATACTCGTAGGGACGATACCAGTGATCCGCGCTGAATGTAAGTGTCATCATGTACACACTCCATAAATGTGGTCCTTTGTAGGAAATTACCGTCTTCGAGGACCAAAATCATTCGACCGCACAACGTTTGCGTTCACGCAAAGGTAATCCCGCTGACATTTGTAGATTATTATTATTATGTCCTTTGTTCATTACACTTCTTATTTACTATATTTTTAAACATTTATATATATATATATATTTTATTTCTTAATTAATTAGATTTATTAATTACTATATTTTTTTATAAAACAATTAAAAAAAACTACATATAAAAAATAGAGGCCCACCCTTATCGTGAACAGAGTCTAAGCTACCGGCGGTCAGGGCTCCAGAGACGAGCCGTGTCCAGCAGTACTGCTTTCTGGATCAGGCCCATGTCCCAGCCGCCTAACGAGAGCCTCCTAAGGTGTTGATCAAGGCTCATGGCTATTAAGCCATTGGCTGACACGACTATCGGTACAATGATTGCTGTGTCCACATCACACATGTCGACAAACTCGCGAGCCAAATCAAGATACTTGATTTGCTTATCTTTCTCGGCTCTCAAGAGGTTCCCATCATGCGGGACGGTAATGTCAACAATCACTGCACGCCTCTCGATTCGGTTCACCACCACCATCAGGATTATTGGCTACAATAGTCCTGTCTGTGATGATGGACCGATCCCAGTATAATGTGATATTGCCATTTTATTATTTTTCATTATTATTATTGACAGTTATAACGAGTAGTAATAGTAATGATGATGATGATGACGAGTAGTCAAAAGCCAGAAAATCTGACACCTGTCCGGTCAAAAGGTATCGTGTTATACAGTTTCTTGAAGAGGTCAGAAAGGTAGTCGCTTCATGTAAAATGGCGGTATTTAATTGCATCTGATAATATTAGAAACTGACCGCAACATTGCATTGACTAGGCAGTTTGACAACACAGCGCTTATTGTATGAAATTATATTGTGTCAGATTGAGAAACTATACAGGAACTTGTTAATAGGAAAATGGCAACTTACAGATGGAAATAAGTCATTAAATGCGACGGACGTTTCAATGGACGAGAAAAATTACATAATAAATGAGTAAGGTCGCATTCAGTGTAATGCGTTTACTCAATTAAAGGCTGAAGCTGTTTACGTTTTCCGGCCATGAAGCCTTAGTGATTAATCCTATCGTCTGGGTCAGCTTTGTTAATCAAGCAACAAGAAAACCCGGTAAAAACTGGTCAGTTGTCTGATCATTAAATATAGACAGCAAATTAGTTTGATTTTAGCCATCGCCTGCGAGCACGTCCCATTATTGGCCGTAATCTATAAAATACAACTTCATAAAATTATTATAAATAATAATAATTACTGTATGTAAATATAATAATAATTTTTATAAATAATAATAATAATAGGTGAAGATAAGAGAGTCTATATGCCTATTTGTCTTTCGGATGGAATGTGAATTTTCCGATGGATTTTGGCGAATTTTAAAAAAAAATGCGCCTAGTAAGTTATCGTTAGGGAACTTACTACAGACCAATGAGCCAGTTCACTGGTTACAATACAGATACATTTCACAGTCAACAGTTTTGTTCCGCTACAGGACCGCTCAGTTTATCTAAAGTTATGTCCACCCTACTCTTGTGTTCCTCGAACTAAATGGTGCGTAGATTGCGACTAATGCAAATGAGACATTACGACAATTATGGGCAAATTATTGTTCCTGTCGATTGAAGCATAATGTCGACCACTGTTCGCTCTTAATCAGGTTGAGGTTTCACCATCATCCTCTTGTCCTTATCCCAATTTATTTTAGGTTGATTCTACATGCCATTCTTTATCCGTTCTTCTCTTTTTATTGTCATCACAGAAGTCACACTTTGGGTCACACCTTTGGGAAGTGAACCTAGATCTAAGTCATTCTATCATCACTAATATTTAACATAAAATCGAAAATTTAAGATTTCAACAAGCACTACTGATATCTGTATTATATATTTCTATGACTGATATATAGTGCTCAACTCAAACTTTGCATTTTTGACAATCTGAGAGATTGTGAAAACACTTTTTATCGCCTGTTAACGCTAATGCCATTTTTCTAGAGCTCAAGGAGTATTTACAAGTTTTGTAGGATTTTGTAGGTTAGGACTAATGTCCCCGTCACGTGAAGCTATAAATTTTGTCGTCTAATGTTTTGTGGTACGCGTTTGACTCATGGAACGTTCCAGTACCACAAAACTTTAGACAAAAGCTCTTTATATCGCTAAAATATAACCCAACCAAGTGAAATTGCTTGTTAGTTTCGTATTACACCTTATGTTACTTTGAATTGATTGAATTTAGGATTATTTTTAATTGAATTGTTGCTACGAGACTTTATAGAAATTATTTATTTAAAAAAATTATAGCTTCTCGTGACGGAGACTTTAGTTTCAGAATAAATTCCTCAAATACTCGTATCAATAAACTCAACTTCAAAATCCAATTTTATAAAACTATTGTAATGAGTTAAGGTTCAGAATCACTAAACCATACTAACAATAGTCTACGCCTTAATTCTCTTGTTCAACAAATCTTACGATATCAAAATATTATACGCCATGAGCACAATAGGATCGTGTGTCGACCTTTTGGGCCTACATAACATAAACTAAACGATGAAATAATATACACCGTACATGTGAGACACATGATGAGAAACAATCTGCTGTACATGTAAACAAGGATTTATTAAAAACATTGTATTATTATTCGAAGGTTTGAATACAGTTTCAATGATCTCATGATTTCTAGGCTTTTTGATAAAGATCTTATTCGATGGACAATAAGAAAGAAAAAAGAAAGAAAGAATCAAAGCAGCGGTACAGTAATGCAAGCGTTTATTAAAGGACTTAATTCACCACAAAATGACACCATAAATTAATTCACCATTTTCAATAGTACGAAGGCACTTGCTATATGATCTGTCCGTGCCTGCCTTCACCTACGATTCCATGTAACTTCATCCCAACCCAGCTTCCTGTCCTTATTCATTATTTTTGGGCACCTAAGCTCAGTATTACATTGTAAGCTAGACAACAATGTAATACAAGTCATCTAATACTGACGTATTTTGTCACTCAGCTTAACTACATAGTATCACAGGTTTGTACTAATTCTTTAGAGCGACAACAGGTCCACTTTTATTCGACCCGAAACAACACACCAAACAATCAACAAACTGACCAAGTATCGTTTAGCAATTTTAATAAAATCTGAAAATACTGTGCCCTCACACTCTCTAATTCGGATTTTTTTGAAAATTAAGTTAATGTGGCTAGTCCTGAACTTCATCATACATATTTTCACACCACAGTACCGGTCCTATAGTAGAAAATAGTAACTTCAGCAGCTAAAGTTGCTGTTCAATTACCAAGTAGTCAGTACTGTCGGGAACAAAAGTCGCAAAGGTACGTTATGTTACTAGTAGAATTTTTGATGTAGCGACCGGTTCAGTAATCAGCCAGCAGCGGACAATTCGCACGCGGCCCCATTGCGCGGTCACGCTTGCCTGGTTCCCTACGAGATGGCCTCACGGCTCTTTTTTTACTAATCGACTAACTTGACGTACTTTTTACTATACAACAATTGATTATTTATAGAAAGTGAGTGATTTTTGAGGTATGCGGCATAGATTATGTTGTACCTGAGTCTGTAGACAAAATAACATTCTTTCTGTCAGCCGGAACGGTTGTCAACGTCAATTTTTTTCTATTTGCTATATATACGTGAATTTTGGTGTGCACATGGCAATCGAATACATGGTTAATATCAAACCACCAGTAGAGTGTCTAGGTTATATCTCAGCAAGGGTCAATGGCAATATCTACTTGTAGGACTTACATTGACGAAACTGGTCTTTGTGTACCTACACAAATTGAATGTGACATAAATCATTAAACCCGTGACTCACTTAGTAAAAGAAATCAGCGGTACTTAGAATGCATGATGCTAATTATGTATAAAGCTTAATTAGGGTCGATTTTTGTATTGAGTATTTTAAGTTAAGAACGTATCCTAACCCGTAACCCTACTTTCGTGCCAAATTTTGGCAGATTTTCAGTCTAAAGTAAAGTTTGAGAAATGCTCAACTTAAGGCGATATATACGCCACAATTTAAACGCAGTACTGGCCGTGCACCCGCTCGATGCCAAAATATCAATATTGAAACTCCTTTTGAACGGTTTTGTTTGCAAAAAAAAAAATTGATTTACATATGCTATGTCAGTTATGAAGAAATTCCAGCCATCAATATTTCTATGTAAAAATATTTTTAAACATACAAGTCGTTTTGGAGGAGTATCCAAAAGTTGCTAAAAATATCGGTAACCTAATTATTTTTTTATAGCAAAACTATTTGTTTTACTATCAATATTTCTATGTAAAAATAATGTACATAAAACAATAATAAATATATATTTTTTTCAAACCTGTTAACCTAGCCGTTACTAAGGAGTATGCTTTAGAACGTTACCGTTTTACGGCACTAAAGGGCGTGTAGGCCCTTAAATGCATATTTCAGGAATCAGGGGTTAGCTACGTAAAACAGTTATCAATTAAGAAGTCTATCAAGCACAGGCAGAATAGCACTTGTATCACTGGTGACACTCGTGTCCACTTTCCATGTTTCATAAGTTTCCTTGTCACAGTGCAAGTGTAAGAACAAGTCCGAATTATTACTAATATCAAATTAAAAACTCTGTACATCACACTGCTTATTTACTATCCTCTCGTGACGGAAAAGAAACACTTGTAACATGTAAACGGATACGCATAATAACAGTGATGCACTTACTAGATCTAGATGTCTAAACTGTAAGAACCAGCGCTCAAAGCAAATTACAGGGAATGAAGTATGCAAACGCGATGTCTAAGATCACGCAAATGTTAGAGATTTGAACATACACTTAAAACTTGGTGGTTTACTTAACAGCTAATCTTTTG
Organism: Orthosia gracilis; assembly: GCA_947562075.1. NCBI lineage: Eukaryota > Metazoa > Arthropoda > Insecta > Lepidoptera > Noctuidae > Orthosia > Orthosia gracilis. The sequence goes on from OX387268.1 coordinate 10,046,771, forward strand.
CATCAATGCCGTTTTTGAATACACACCGCGTCATTTGGTTTGTTTTCTCTCGAAGAAACTGATGATCACGGGTACTTAAAATCAAACGAAAGAATCAAACAAAAAGTAAGATGACGTTTGATTTATAACAAAATATTGACTACCTTCTGGCAGGATGAATAAGACCAGGCTACTTAGACCAGATTGGACCCCTTACCCTGGAAAGATATCATATACTAAACTTTTTGACAAAAACACTAAACCCACTTCCAAAGAAAACTATAAACCGAAAAATAACATTCCTTTCGGAAGTAGGTATCAAAAAAAAAATACGCACATAGTAATTTTTTTATTTATTTTCATATTTAAAGAAAAAAACAAAAAGTCGAACATAGAACCTCTTCCTTTTTGGAAATTCGGTTCATCATCATCATCATCATCAGCCTAAAACAGTCCACTGCTGGACATAGGCCTCTCCAATTGCACGCCACTTGGTTCGATTTTCGGCAACTGTCATCCAGCTGCTACCAGCTACCCTGCGAAGATCGTCGCTCCACCTAGCCTGAGGGCGTCCTACCTTACGTTTACCAGTTCGCGGTCTCGACTCAAGAACACGTTTACCCCAACGGTCATTGGTTCTACGACTTATATGGCCGGCCCATTGCCACTTCAGCTTACTTATTCTGTGAGCTATGTCGACAACTTCGGTTCTCTGCCGGATCACCTCATTTCGGATTCGATCCCTTAGAGAGACTCCGAGCATAGCCCTTTCCATAGCTCGCTGAGCAACTTTGAACTGATGGACCAACCGTATTGTGAGTGTCCACGTCTCGGCACCGTAGGTTATAACAGGTAGGACGCACTGGTTGAAAACTTTAGTCTTCAGGCTTTGTGGGATTCGCGACGAGAAGACTCGACGAAGTTTTCCAAACGCCGCCCAGCCCAGCTGTATTCTTCTGCTAGCCTCCTTCTCAAAGTTGTTCTTACCAAACTGCAGAGTTTGGCCGAGGTAAACGTATTCTCGAACAACTTTGAGAGCACCGCCATTGACCACAATCGATCCCGGAGTGACGTGTGAATTGAACATAACCTGGGTTTTATCCAAGTTCTTCCGGAGACCGATGCGTGCATAAGAATCAGCTAGGCCATCCAGCATCTGCTGCAAGTCATGCAGCGACTCAGCCATTATGACGATGTCATCCGCAAATCTCAAGTGTGAGATTTACTCGCCGTTTATATTAATGCCGCCTTCTTTCCCAGTCCAGCGTTTTAAACATTGCGTTACTAAACAATTTCGGGGAAATTAGGTCCCCTTGTCTAACCCCTCGATGCAGTGAGGTCCTGACTTTGGACGGTCATTGTTGCGTTTCCATAGAGACATCTCAGCACTTGGATGTATCGCCAGTCAACTTGGCATCGCTGCATAGACTCCAAAACTGACCAGGTTTCGATGGAGTCAAAGGCCTTCTCGTAGTCCACAAAAGCAAAACACAGGGGCCGATTATACTCTTCGCACTTTTGTATAATTTGCCGCACTATGTGGATGTGGTCTATGGTGCTGTATCCTCCTCGGAACCCGGCCTGCTCCGGTGGCTGAAACTCGTCGAGTCTTCGCGCTAGACGATTTGTGACGACCCTCGAAAACAACTTATAAACGTGACTGAGAAGCGAAATGGGTCTGTAATTCTTCAAAAGGGTCTTGTCAACCTTTTTGAAGAAAAGAACAAAAAGTGGGCAGTCGGTTAAAAACATAATATGGCTAAAGACTCACATAGGGTACAAAAGAGACGGACATGGCTATAGATAGAGTAACGACCGAAATTAATCCCCTAGTCAAATAGCAAACCGATACATTTTTTAATTGCTCAATGTTAGGCCCTAGGGATTAAAATGTGAAAACTAAAGGAGAGAGCAGTGACAAACAAAAGAGAGTTAACTCCCAAGTCAAAAGCGAAACGATACATTCTTTAATTGCTCAATGATCGGCTCAAAATATTGATAATGTGAAAACTAAAGGAGAGAGCAGTGACAGGCAAAGGACAGTTAACTACCAAGTCAAAAGCGAAACGATAAATTATTTAATTTCTCAATGTTGGACCCTAAAGATTAACCATGTGAAAACTAAAGGAGAAAACAGTGACAGGAAAGACAAATAATTTCCAAGTCAACAGCGAAACGAACATTGTTTAATTGCTCAATGTTGGACCCTAAAGATTGACCATGTGAACGCTAAAGTGACTGCGCAACACGTCCGCTAGTCTTAAGAATTAATTGGGATTGCGCAACTGTAACGATCACGATTCGATCTCGCCACCTCGATTCTGTTATAGAATCGAATCATCTTAATATTCATTATGTATGTACCTAAACCAAATCAAATTTTTTCATAACTCGAATATTTTGTTTAAAAATTTATTTAAAAAAATACTTTGCATATTATTGTCTTAAATTGTAAATTAAAGGTGAGACCAGGCAAAAAAAATGTCACTGATTAACGAATAGATTTGCAGAAAATATGTATCTCTTAAGTCCGTACTATTCAAAGGATGGTCCTCATACCAATGATCCTTTCACGGTCAATGGAAAGTATTTAGTATTAAGTAATATTGTTTACAATTTAGGTATCAATCCGGCGTTTAAAATTCGAAACATAAAAACAAGTTCTTTAGGTCATTCTAAGACAAAAATAAAGACTTACTAAACGCATCATTTATTCACAAAACCACGTGTTCACAATGACCACATTTATTATTTACCTATAAATAAATAAATACATCATGGCTCACACTATCACCCGCAAGTATAAATAAGTATTTATGTAATAGTAACTGGAATCCTAAACCACAGTATATACTTAGCGTTAATAGTATTGTCAATACGAGAGCTAAGAATTATTTTCCTTAGCCAGTTGTATGTTTAGAGAAGTAATAATACCAGGAAATTCCAATAAATATTAGTAAGGAACTAACTAACATTATGACTGGTATGGGTATTTCGACTGAAATGTTGATGACGATGAAGGAACTATGGATCTAAAAAGAATTTCAGCAATAAAGATTGTTTTCTCAAACATACTTGGAAATTTGAGCATTATTTTGACAACCTTCTTCGAGATAATCGAAATTGCTATACTGTCCAAATACATGCGAGCAACGGCCGGCAAAAGTTGGATGAAAACTGTTGTGTTTAGCGGCCAAATAAATTACATAGTAAACTCATATCTGTCGTGTAATTTAAAAATAGAACACGACAGCCAAGGAGGTAACTTATCACAGGTTTTATTTAAATTTCGAACTGGCTTGCAAATAGAAAGCTGTTTATTGAAAAAAATAAATAAATGAACACTTTAACGCGGAAATTAAATTATTGTTCGTTGTTCGTCATTGATTTTGAAAAGTAATAATTGTATTTGACAAAATGAGTTCTAGGTACTAGTTAGTTTTAATTTCCGCGCATTATTTGAGAAAAGTACTATACAAGCCTTGGCCACAACTAGGCATTGATGGACTTACGTATGTGTGCCTCGGCTTCGCCTCAGCCCACATTTACACGGTCGTCCATCAATGCGCCTTTTGCTGGCCGTTGCAGTAATGTACTATTTAAAGTAGATAAGTAGGTATCAAAAAAGAAGTTTTCTGTAAACTGAAAATCAACGCGCGTTATCCAGAAAAGATGAAGCAAATCTTTCAATGAAGATATATAACCAGGCACCTGCAATCGTCATCTGAAACAATTCTAAATATATATTTTTATTTCTCATTCTGAATTCACTTTATTTTACCCGACTGCCGAAGCAGGATAATGTTGTAATGTTTATCAGTCTATGTATGTTTGTTCCTTTGTGGCGTTCTAGAGACAAAACGCTTCTATTTCTTACTTCAATCGATTCGTCCTAACCTTGCGAAAAAAAATGGCGGCTTTTGGGTGGCATATTGTGGGGACCCACTTTTATTTTTCTTCCAAAAGATTTTTTTAATTAACTTTTTTTTATTTGCTTTAGTCTCGCGTTTTACCACTATCTCGCCTGATGGTAAGCGATGATATGTTCGATTATTTGGTTGGAAAAATTAATTCAAAAGAGATCTCATGTGATGGCTGGAACTAGATCGTGGATTCAAATCCGGGCAAGGACCAATGTAACTTTTTCAAATTATATGTACTTACTTTCTAAGTTTATTTTTGACATACGCTGATAACGGTGAAGGAAAAAATAACTTAAGGCTACCTGGTTTATAGTTTGTTTATTATAAGTTTGTGTTCCATTTGTGTTTTTGCTGCAAGGTGGTTCAGTACGCGAATAAAATAAAAGATCAATCAATAAATAAACAAATGACATGCAATAACACCTCATGTGAAGGATAATCTTAGTACATCTTGCCACTGTATAAATATGGACGATCGTACGGAAACTACCTACAAACGCTCGGAACGACACAATCACACAAACATGAGCATCGACCAGGACCCTAAGCGGCTCGCACTACTGATAGCACCGCTGACGCTGCGCTGCTTAGGGGTTTCGTCGGTGCGCATGTTTGTGCGAGTGTGCCGATTCGAGCGTTTGTAGGTAGTTTCCATACTGTTTGTATATTTATACTGTGATCTTGCATTGTAAGATATCCTATAATCAACACGTTGATAAGAGTGAGTGATAACAAAGAAATGATAAAAATATAATCAGAAGGATAAGAAAATATTTTTATCCTGGATAAAGAACTAGTGATTATTTTTGTGGATAAAAAATATTTGTTTGTAATTCGTGCTTAGGTAGCACCTTCGATCAACAATATCAACTAGATGTAGGGTAGGTGCAAGAAATACGTCTTGGTAAATAACAGCTCACTTGAGACGTGAGCTCTTATTTTGTTCAGTTTATCTGTAAACGTCGGGTAAAAAGGTCCAACCTGTACTCAGTAGGTTACCTATATTAAAACACAACGTGTATAGATTTTTTTATTTATATCTTAGCTATTATTAAATGCGTCATTACAATGTTTCGGCACGAATTGTTTGCAATAATACCTATAACGGAAAACCCACAACTAAAATAATGATTTTTTGAAGGCATATGAGTTCATAATTTAAAACTGTAGTATAGGTACTTGTCAGTTTGTGTGTATGGTATTTTCAAACCCATTCTCAAATATGTATATAAGTACTTAGATTCCTTTGTTAACCGTCAACGGCGCACAACAGTATTTTTTTTTCTAAAAATAACTTTCTTTTCGGCAGTTGGTGTCTTTGGTACCTTATTTTTAACCGACTTATCAAAAAGGAGGAGGTTCTATGTATGATATTGTGGAGATTCTATATATATTCTATGTATTAATATCGACATGAGGTGTGTTTTTTTATGTATGTACATCGATATCTCCGTCAATTATTGTGGACCGATTCTGAAAATTATTTTTTTGTTTGAATGATAATGTTTCGAAATTATCTGAATAATTTGGTGAAGAACTTCGTAGATATACGACAGAACTCTTCAATAAATAACGGCAAATATCTCGGAATTGCTGAAATCGCACGTCTGTTTATTGTTTATACCATTTCGTAACATAACCTCACGCCAGTACGCTCTTAAGAGGTACGCAGATCTCTCATATTACCGGTTATGTTCATGTTTTATGATATTCGGGTAATCCATTCTAGCGTTATAGGTACCTTACTAAATAACTTGCCTATTAGGCAGGCACAACTAAAAAGTGAATAATAAAAAAAAAACTTTTTACAAAAAATACTACCGACTTCCAAATAAAAAAACTACAAAGTGAAAAATAACTTTATTTTTAGAAGTCGGTGTCCATGTCCATAACGCAATAAATTGGTATCTATGAAAGCCGTCTTCCAAAAATAAAGTTATATTTCACTTTGTAGTGGGAACATTACAAGGCTGATGACAATGACTATGACGAAGTTAACAACGGATCAAAATTATAGCACTAAGGTTTTATCTCTCCAAGACCCAAGAGAGATAAAACCTGAGTGCTATAATGACATGTGGCACTAAACTTTCATACATTGACACGATTTCCCCAATGTCAAACATCATAGTGACTACGTGTCCAACATCTCTTAAATTACAATTAAGAATACCGACATGAGTCAATTATAGAACAGCTGATTTGAATCACCTGCCTCAATAAGCAAACAGCAAAAAAAATATATATATATTTGCTATTATTTTCCTTGTGACTAAATAAAAACAGCTGCACGTGTCAATCTTTATGGTTAAGCAACGCCTGCTGTTCTAAGATGGGTGGCCATCCATTAAGTACATACCGAAACCCTTCAGAGCCTCGGAAAATACGGTAAGCCGTTGGTTCCGGCCCCGGTCCGGACTGTCATCTTTGACAATAGGATAGTATACTGAAAATTAGTTTTTTTGTCCGTCAGGTAGATTAATAAAAAATACTGGACAATTATTTCTTCTTTTGACACGTAAACATAAAGTGACGACGATATAATGCGATGAAATATCGTGAAACGTCACGCCATTAGTACACTTTATACTGCCTTAGTGACGTCACAATCCTCCACTCCTGAACTTTGATGCGCCTTAAATTTGTAATTTTAATTGATTTGGTAAAGCAAAAAATACGTGTCTAATGTTATTTGATAAATCTCACTGACGGACTGAATAGAATTATCATTATTCTACTCAGAAAACATACTTATTGTCACAGGTCGTCAGAAGCCAGAAAATATGACATCAGTTCAGATGTATCATAAAGCGTGTCTCAGACGGCTTTTCACTATTTTTACTTAAAAAAAAATCAACAATTAATTTAAACTCGTTTTTTTACTGTTAAATTAAAGAGCAATTATTGTTTTTTGTTTATTGAAAACAACAGTTTGTAAATGCCTAACCACTCCACTTCCTGAAAATTAGCCGGTAACTGAAAATTCGTCTAAAGAGTAATTCCTTGACTTGATATGGCAGTCCAAATAGCCCGGATTTAGCGCCTGCTGATGTTTTCATATGGGGTTACTTTAAAAGTAAAGTTTACAACCCATTGCCACCCAATCTGGATGTTGAAAAGCAAGCGAAGACTCACAGACGAATTCAAAGCTGTACCAAGAGTGATGTTGAATTATAATTTCTGTTTGAATAAGTGTCAGGAGGTGGAGGGTGCTCATTTACCAAATGTTGAATTCATAAATAAAATTCAAAAACTGCTCTTTTTTTAGCAGTAAATTAAACGAGTTTGAACTAATTCTAATGTTATAAAAAAATATTTATAAATAACAAACCGACTGCACAGCATGATTTTCTTCTTGTTTACGTCTTTATAGTTCCCTTTTTAAGCAGTCGGGTTTTTTTGTTATTTTAAATATTTTTTTATTTACAACTTTTTTTTTTTTTTTTTAGAATTAGGACAATTAAACATATAAGTGTTATATATTTTTGTAATCACCTCTTAAAACCCCTAAAAAAACTTGGGTCCCTACAAAATGGCGCCCAAAAACCATCATTTTTCTATTCTTCAATTTTAATGTAAGCCAGTGACACTCGCAAGGCTAAGTCGAATCGATTGACGTAAGAATCATCAAAATCGGCCAACGCGTTTGGTCTCTAGAACGCCACATAGGTACAAACATACATACATAGACTGATAAACACAATACCCTCCTTCGGCAGTCGGGTAAAAACGAAAACTTTCTGACACACCCTATATAAAAAATGTTACCCAGTTAAGGGGTCGTGGAGATCAGAAAGGCAGACGCTCCATGTAACATTCTGGGCTTCAATTGCGTTCGGTAAGATTAGAAACTGAAAACAAAATAGTTGGGCAAAGCGTAAACGTGGGCCGATTGATTGATCTTTCATCTACTTATGTTAGCTTGGCCCTCAGTTATATGTGTGTTGTGCTCAAAAATAGTGTGAAGAGTATCATAGGATAGGAGAGTACATACCTACCTATCTACCTTTGTATTTTGAAAGAACTCTTGCTAATGTCGCACTTAAGACCTGCAGCTTGATTGCGTAAGTGAATTCAGCAAAGAAAACGTATATTTAAGGGTGAAGATACCTGTAAAATAAAGACATTCGAATTGCGTAATACACACGAAAGAGGATAGGACGTATCCTTTCTAAATTATTTTCGCAAAACCAAAAAATAAATAAAGGGAATATTGTCATACTCTTGCATGGAGTGTTCCCTTTGCCGTGCCGAACTCACTCACGCAATTAGGTTGCAAGTCCTTCGCATTTTAGCTATTAATCCGATATAGCTAAAACGCTGGCCCAATCCAATCTATTCATTAATTTTATAGCTTCAATGAAAACGTATCTCAGAAACGTTAGTAGCATAGTTCAAACAGAAATCTTCCACTGCATTTGTGACAAAGAGGCTGACCATTATAATCTTTCATTGCGTCCATAGTTACGACATTACGCCATTTATAAATTAATAAGAATGATGAAACGTCTCCAATGCAACAATAGATACAATTTATCCATTATGTTATTAATAATAATTATAATTATTATATCTGTATTCAGTCAAATTATTATTTATTTTATTGTATGCTATTTTATTCTACGATTATTAATTAAATTATTTTTATTTGATTAAATTGTACAAGCTGTGCAGTGATTGTTTCAATCTGCATGTCGTGAAACTTTCAGACTACATATTTTTATAGTTAACTCTTCACCTACCGTTCATTGGAAATCCTTTAATAAATTGTCGACCGATGTGTCACGCCTCTCATTGATACACGCCATCAATTGAGATGATGATTCAAAAACATTGACACATATTGCTCCTGAATCGGTTCTTACTAGTTCAGCAATTCCAATGAGTAGTATGAGAGACGGTGATTAAGTGGAGTTGTAATAAAGACAGCAATGTAAGCTTCCGTTCAGCTTTCAATTGTTTCAGAGTGACACTGAAAACAATTGGATTGATTTATGTTTTCCTCGTAGGTCGATGTTGACTTGTTTCTCTCTGTGAGCATCGCAATCGTGAAGGATACTCTAATGTCGTTTCTGTCAAGGGACCATTCAAAAGAGATTAGGTGTTAGGCTGCACGTTGAAATCTTAGAACTTGCTATGTCAACATACGACTGAAAAAACAGTAAACGAGAGGTGGTTATATTGATATTTTGTCGTTTTTCTTATATAAACAAACTGTAAGTTGATATTAATAACCACCTCTCCTCACCTTACGGACATAATAAATATTATACAATTTGTCTTGTCTTCTATTATACAGTTTGTCTTGGATGGTACCATCCAAGTACCATTCTAGATATCAGCGGACAGCCTACAGGAAATACTTTTTTTACCGACTTCCAAATAAGGAGAAGGTTTGTCAATTCGACCGTATATAAGTTGTCCGCGAAAACACATAAAAATATATATATATATATATATATATATTTTTATGTGTTTTCGCGGACAACTTCGTCGTTTAAGAACCGATTTTGTTGGATCGAGGATTTTATGATGGGTTACTAGAGAAATCGAGGGAACTCCTCAAATATTATAGGCATACATATAGCGATTTTGGTATTTTCATCAACAATGCAATCATTTGCACTTAGAAAGTATCATTTGGTGAAGTGGAACTGATGAAGAAGACCACAATGGCCACTGGGACTCTGAAATAAAACAATGTATCCTAGTCGTGTTTGCATGGGCTTATTGGAATCGTCATGAGATAAACTTTGGCTATAAACGATTTTAATTTTAATTAGAAGTTACCTACCAAAACACCAAAAAGAGAAAAATAAAAAACTTTTAACAAAATATCAAACGGACTTCTAAAACAAAAAAAAATAATTTCTTTTCTGAATTCGGTTTCGAATAACGGGAAATATTGGGTACAAAAGAACCGACTTCGGAAAAGTGAGTTATTTTTCACTTTGTTTTGGAAGTCTATTTGTTTTTTTATTTATCTGTGATGCAATGACTTTGACTTCTATAACAGACCCAACAGCTGTTATAATGACACCTTAAGACAAGACAAGATCAGTGTAAGTAATATCTTTTCCTGTCTATAAAATATAAGGATCGCACAAAACTTTAAACCAAAGGCTTTAAAAACCAGGCTTTATATTCTATTGATACAAACACGTTTCAAACAAAATACAAGTATTTACATCGAGACGCATGAAAACGGACCGTTACCAACGGCAGCTGCATAGGGTCAATTGGTAGTGACCCTAACATTACAATCCGACCAATTTAAGACGCATCGATAGTTGACGAGAACATACTCAATGAAACACCATCCCAAATCGGCGCGGTTGCATCTTGAAACATCTTGAATGTCTCTTGCGGCCGAAGCAGTATACGACCGAATTAGAAAGTCATCAGTTTTAATGTTTCGAGTACAATATTTGGTTGCTTTTCACCATTGTCGTGTAATATCAATAAATGACTATTGACTAATAATATCAAGGCAGAAAGAAACACATGTCTCGTTATTAAGCTGAAGAGAACATATGCGGGTTACCACGTGTTCTCCACTTCAATTTGATCCCTCGAAAAAAAAAACATTTTTACCAAGAAACCCAAGTCGGGGTTGAAAGGCACCTACTTGGAATATGTTATCTAATGAGTTTTTAAGAAGCTTTTGTTTTAAGTGATTCTGAAAAAAAACTTTGAAATTTTAGCGATTAAGCGTTGATAAAACACACAAATCTACACAAGGATAATTCTAAAAATATCACATTTTCCCAACTCAACAGTGATGGGTCTCGAACCAAAGTAACAGTTTAAGTAAGCGTAAGGAAAAAATACTACGTCCTGATGAAGTTTGTACTATATACTCATTACAAGCAGAAGATAAATGGCAATTACATTGTAAGATGTCCGCAGGGAACTAATGAGAGAGAACTGGTTGCAGGTTGCAGTAACGGTGCCGGTTCGACGCCCGGCTCGCCGGCCTCGAGATACTTCGGACATCAACATTAAAAAGTGTCTTGATAGCTTTTGACATACAAAAATGCTGCAATATTTATTGTATCACAAACAGCAGTGAAGGGCGTTACTGCTGTTAATATTTTGAATTCGCTTTTTGAAAGTTTGTTCCATTTCTGAAACTTATATGTTTGTCTTTGTTAAACACTAAACGATGTTTGCTCGAAAACTATGAACAGAAAACAAAATAATCAGTACCAACCAATTGGCTCAATTCTATTTATGTATGTTAACAAAAGCTGTATTATTATAATATCTAACCTCAATACTTTGTTTACATAATTCGTTTATGGCGTGAGCTTGACACGAAGATAATTGAAAAAAAAAACACGCACTATGGCATGGCGGCGAGTTTTCCCGCGTAAATGGGCACATGTGCGCGCGACTCGGGTTCCCACTGCGCATGCGTGGGAAACAAGTGCGCCATCTTGCGCCCTCGCCTTTTTCAGTGGCGCGTGTTTTTGTTCAGTAAAAGTATTATTGAGGACCTGTTGGATATTTTTGAAAAAAGTTTTGATACATTGCTATGGTTTTTAAAATTATGTTGGTTTTACAAACAGGTTTAGGTTAAAAAATACAAAGAGAATATACGCTTGGTTATTTAAATCATAATCAATTTATGCAGATCTAATTACATTCACATTAGATTGTAAATAAATGATACAATATTAACAATGGAGTCTCATGGACCATTGTTAGTTAATGCTTACTGTTGCTCTAATAACAAGACTGTATAATAGATTAACAAATTAATCAAATCATCTATTCTGTCTACGGTTTGGGTAGATTACTGACATTAGCTTGTGTTGATTGATAAAGTGTTGGACGATCGTAACCCAGCATCATATGGGTGAACCAAAAAAAATGTGCTGCTAGGGTCAAACAAAACTTATAATTGGGACAGTATGAGATCAAACATAATGACTTCTCAATGTCAGTCAGACCTGGTGTACACGGGTAGAATGAACGATATAGTATGACGGTGGAGTAATAATAATAGCAGTAGCATTGTTGGTATTGTGAACATGAGGTCCTATAGGTCAAAAGGAAGAAATTTGTAAAAAAGGGATTGTACCGCCTTTGGCCTGCAGTATAACAATACAATCTAGGATGAAAGATAACTTAACGATGATAGATCCCATCATGACGCAAAAACCTAGTCTTTGAATCGAACCAGAATAGATAATAGAATTACAAGATTTATTTCAATAAAATTTTAATTAACAGAGAACAAAGTTGCAACAATTAAGATAATGATCGCGTTAGTAGCACGGACATCCGTCTAGAGAGCCGATGACTTCCGAAGACCGAATACTCAGACGCATTAATGAACGAGAAAAGAACACTGCACTTTCATTCATGCATCCTCCATGAACTAAAGCCAACGCACTGTAATCTTGCGAGACGTCGGCCGAACACGAAGCGAAGCGAGCCGAACTGCCGAACGATAAAGTACAAGTTATGACTTACGACCTTATGGTTATGGCACACAGTGACACACTTCATTTTAATGGGTAATAGGAATCACTTTTGTACTCGATCATGCTTATTGTGTTGACATACTCGTATTTTTGGAGATCGAGATAAGATATTTTTTAAGCTACACAATTTAAAAAATAACTACTGTGTGTAAAATGAAGTATGAAAACTGATGAATATAGAAACGTTGTATCGTGCAACGAATACTGGTATTTAAAATTTAACAAACAGAATTTAAAAAAATATACCATGACCAAACATTGCAATGCAAATACCCGAATTTCATGAGAATTACCATTATCAATATTGCCATATGGTAGAGAAGTACAAACGCAAGATATTAATTTCTGCATCGTTGGTCTAGTACTGCTGTCTAGTAAGTCGCTGAGCTTGGGATCTAAACATTACTGTTGAAATGTGGCCGTACTATGTATGTATCTCTGTTTAACCCTTCGGGGAATACCGGCGTGATGTCATGAATGTAAGATATTAATTTGTTTACAACAGGTCGGAAGTAAAATTCCTCGTCTATCGGGTCTAAATTGGATGTTAATTCTAGGAAGCGTAATCGTGTTGAAGTCGGTCGACAAGATTGAATTGTTGTGTCACACGCCTCCTGCTACCTGTTACATGACGCTTCAATAATGATGAAATCAATTTGCTTCCATCATTTCATTTGTGGTTTGCCAGTGATGACCTATGGCTCTGAGACGTGGTCGCCACCAATGGGCCTAGTCATCAGAAAGCTTACAGTCACCCAAATGGTAATGGAGAGGGCTATGCTCGGAGTATCCTTGCGTGATCAGAAATGTAGAGACCCGCAAGAGAACCAGTGTTAGCGACATAGCCCGAAGAATTGCCAAACTGAAGTGGCAGTGGGCAGGGCACATTGCTTGCAAAACGAAAGGCCGATGGGGCAGAAAAGTTCTGGAGTGACGACCGCGAACCGGAAGACGATGCGTTGGATTGCCTCCCATTAGGTGGACCGATGACCTGGTGAAGATAGCGGGTATCCGCTGGATGTGGGACGCACGGGACCGGTCAATATGATGATTTCATCTATTTATTAGAACTAAGAGTTGTTAATTATTTAAAAGCACCGCCTTTTACTAACTATGTTGGAGTCGGCTTTGAGTATAAGCAGCTGAGTATTTATGTCGTGAAGGCTCAGTGCCTAAGACTTCGCCACTCGTGCTTGAGGTCGTGGGTTCAAATCCGGGCAAGTACTTTCTTAAGTTTATTTTGGACAGTACAGGCAACGGTGAAGGAAAACATCGTGAGGAAACCTGGATTATTTAGTTAATGTAAGTCTGAAATAGCCAAGTCAGACGCCTGTGGGCGTTCCAAAGGCGGCTTAATTAACTCTAACACCAGAGGTGGCCACATCCTTACACGAAAAGAAGAAGTATTTCTTCAACACCTTAATTGGTTAACACGACACCCCTGTTGGCCTGCCAATGTGGCCACATTGGTAACGTTTTAGGTCGTGGTTTTGAACCCAGGCAGGCGCTTTACTTTGTGTAAATTATTGCATCATCACTGCTCTCAAAACGGTGCAGAAAACATCGTGAGGAAACCGGCATGACCTAGTAAAAAAATTCGGAGACATGTGACATTCATCAAACCGCACTGGGATCGCGTGGTGGATCACCGCCAATTGCCTACCACAACGCGAAGTCCTGTGTCCCAGCAGTGGGAACATTAACAATGATGATGATGATAACCCTGTACAAGACTAGTGTCAGATTCAACGTCTTCCAACTACCGTTACTAGTGTCAAAGATCTTCAAATGAAAGCCGGAAGCATCGCCGAAGAACTGAGGCTTTTTTATGTAATGGACCCATTCACGAAATAACCTCGGTAACCGTGTCTAACCTTGAAGATCGACCCGCGCGGCTGTTATTATTTACCCACGAGGTCCTCGTAATGATAATTATCGTCTAGTTTCAAAGTGCAATCATGACCTTCCGTAACTAGACAGAGGGATGTGCTTATCGTTCCGTTTTCACGTCGCCTGCCTGACATCCGGCCAACCGGCCCGGCCACTCGGATGCTAACATTGTAGAAGGCTTGCATCCTCACCGATTATCATTCAAATTAACCTTTAAGAACGGCTGATTTCTTGAGACGGGGGCCCACTACCGGTAACTACGCTAAGCTTGCCGGCTTTTCAGGTATAATCGCCGGGAAAAATGATTAGCCAGTTTCGTTATGATATAAAATATATGTGAGTGAAAAAGAAAGAAAGAAAAATTGTTTATTTGCGCCAGGCACGACGCATACCATAAATCTTAAATACAATCATTACAAAGTATGGGTCACAACTACGCAAAACGGTCATCGCTCAGCATAATGCTGGGATTCGTGTGCGAGACAGAGCCACAGCGACCAGCGGCCAGCAGTGGTAATAACAACGTGTTTTATTCGGTAAACAAACACAGTGTACCTAAAATCAAGACTTTTGGTTCGATGTGAACGTCTTGTGCACTTAGGAAGATACTCAAAATCCAAAAGGTAAACTAGTAGAAGATGCGAGGTTTGAGGATGAGGTTTCCGCCTTCAAATATTTTTTATCTTATGCAAAATTCGTCAAATTACTTTTATTTATATATTTAAACTTCATGTACAATAGTTGTACATAGGCAGACTTAATGCCACAAGGCATTCTCTACCAGTCAACCTTTGGGTTAAAAAGGACAACGTTGTGAACAGGTACAAAAAAATATTTAGAAATATCAACTTGTATACGAAAATGTATATACTTACATATGTATTAATGATACACATATACAAATAAAATAAACTAATAAATACCAATAAAAAAAAAAAAATACATGTTTAAACAGAATGAAAATATGATTTTATTAACAACGTCGAGATTACAATAGGAACCTCCGCCATGGCACTATGAGAATTATTTACCAAATAGATATAGGAAAGAATAACGCTGTTACCTAAAAGTTTTTGCTTTGTTTGCAAATGCATCTATTTATTCTGCCAGCAGGCATCTGCTGATATTTTAATTGATTGGTATCAAACTGTAAGTTGGTATGGTAGGTACATTGTTTGTGATAATTTTATTATCATATTCGTTGGCTGGTCAGTATTAATTGGGACGTCAATTTTTACCCGACTGCCGAACGAGGGTAATGTGTTTTAGCCTATGTATGTATGTTTGTTCCTATGTGGCGTTCTAGAGGCCAAACGCATTGGTCGATTTTGATGATTCTTAAATCAATCGATTTGTCTTAACCCTGCGATTGTCACTGGCTATATTAAAAAAGAAACATAGAAAAATGGCGGATTTTGGGCGCCATATTGTGGGGACCCACATTTCTTTTTTCTTCCGGGCCCATCGTGTGTCAAGATAAAGGGTTTTAAGAGGTGATTACAAAAATACTTAACACAAATGTTTAAATGTACCTAATTCTAAAAAAATAAATAACTAATAAGATGTTAATAAAAAATAAATTAACAAAAAATCCGACTGCTTCAAAAGCGAACTAAAAATACGTTAACAAGAAGAAAATCATGCTGTGCAGTCGGAGGATTCATCTGGTTTTAGATTTTGATTTTCTTCTTGTTTACTTACATCTTTTTAGCTTTTGAAGCAGTCGGGCTTTTTGTTATTTTTTTTTGACATTTGAGTTTGTAAACTGTTAATTGAGTTTGATTATTTAGTAATTAGCATTTTGAAAATTTATCTAAAGCTACTTGAATAATTTAATTTTATAATAATTTAGAACTGCCTCGTTGATCGCAAGCGTAACTGATGCTGGGTTTGATGCCTGGGTTGGAAAACCGTAATTGGGTTTTTCCATCACGAATTTCTCAACGGCCGTCCCGCAGTCTTATTACGTAAGAAACAACAAACAGCAATCATCGCGCGATCATTCGCTTTATGTTATAAAAGTCGGCATTACCTACAGTGTAGGTATGGTAGGTCCTACACAACCGTTTGCTAATCGCTCGCTGTTTGTCAAACGCACCTATTTCTAAAAAATCGCTCTTATCTCTAAAATTTCTGTATTGAAGAGCAATTATTGTGCAAAAGTCTGTATAGTTTTCTCTCATGCAAGATACGTAATAAGCCTGCCGAGTTTGGTTTGTGTTCGGTCGATGGCATTAAGCTCATTTTTTATTTGAGAAGGGTTTGCTCTTAAGTCTAGTCTAGGTCAGAGGTGACCGAGGCAAAGTCGACGATGGAATGAGCTTACCCTGAAGTAGCCTGTTAAATCTAACTTTAACTCTTACTTACATTGGACTTAAAACATAACTGTTGAAATGTAGATTTAAAAGCTATAGGTGCATTCTGCGTAGCCCTTCGGAAATTACAGACGATCCTTCTTGCAAAAATTAATAAACTTCATATACAAAAAAGACTGCAATCAAACTCACGTTAGTGCTTTTCATTGCAGTATTTTTTTGTGTATCTTCTTCATATGATTTCGATGCAAGAAGTGCAAGTCTATCAGATATTTTTACGTTCAAGGATATTCGAAAACTTACGTGTTCTATGATTCTTAATTCAAAACTCTGAAAAGATAAATTATTAATGCTTAACGTGGTCTAGGGACTGACGGGTTTCTGTGGTCTCATTGAATATAAATATGCAAAAGATGAACAGACCAATTTAGGGCGATATCATATTTGGCCATTTTAGCAGTACGTTAACTTTAATAACGTTTTCGTCGTCGATAATAATCCGAATTGCGAAATGCGAACTGCCCTTTTCGACTTGAAATGACAGCGAGATAAAATTGATCGTGCATTTAAGGCGATATATACGCCCCAATGTTAACGCAGTACTGACGGAGCGCCCGCTCGGAGCCAAAATATCAATAATAAACCTCCTTATGAACAGTTTTGTTTGCAAAATATTATTTGATTTACATATGCTATTTCAGTTATGAAGAAATTCTAGCCATCAATTTTTCTGTGTAGCAATATTTTTAAACATCCAAGTCGTTTTGGAAGAGTACCCAAAAGTTGCGAAAAAATATCGTGTTGGTAATTATTTTTTTAAAGCAAAACTATTAGTTACACGAAAAAACCTTGTCTCAAAAATAATGTACATGAATCAAAAATAAACATATACATATTTTTTTCAAACCTTTTAACCTAGCCGCTACTATAGAGTATTCTTTAGAAAGTAACCGTTTTACGGCACTAAAGCGGTGGGAGGCCCTTAACAATTAAAAGGGCCGATTAAAGTCCTCCTCACGTTCGGTCTTAGGGGACAATAGCCGAGGGCTATCGTGAGGCCGGGACGCCTGGCTATGGGAAAGGTCGTGAGTTGAACCCTGTCCCGTTGGACCTTCGTGACTGACTCACAGACGCGGGCGCATGTGCAAAACATGCGAATTGAAAATATGGCTGAATATAAAGAAAGCCCATCTTTTCAAGTCTTGAATGAAATAGATTTTTGTTAATAGTTTCATATTTTTAAACGACTTCAGAAAAGGAGGTGGTTCTGAATTCATCGGAATATTTTCTTTTTTGTATGTTCCCCGATTACTCAAAAAAGCCTGGACCGATTAGGAAAACTCTTCTTTTTTTGAAAGGGTCCATAGTCAACAGGTCAGGATCTGATGATGGGATCCTGGAGAAATAGAAGGAAATCCTCAAATATTATAGGCATACATATAGCGATTTTGGTATTTTCATAAACAATGCAATAATTTGCACTCAGAAAGGTTATCATTTGGTGAGGAATACCACAGATGGCCACTTGAACTCCTTAAGTAGTATGTCACGGATATAAGATATATCGACTAGCTACCGGCTATGATGAAGCAAATACTTATAAAAAAATAAATGGTACTGATGAAAATGGTACCATCGAACTGATTTGATGATGAAGCCGAAAGGTAGGCACCGGAACTCTGAAATAAAACAATGTATCCTAGCCGTGTTTGGGCTTATTAAAATCGTTATGAGCTATAATTTGGCAATTGATGAGTTGGTGGTAATTGGAGGTACCTACCATAACTACAAAGAAATAAATAAAAACTTATTTCAAAAAAATCAAACCTACTTCCAAAACAAAATACTATAAAGCGAAAAATAACTTACTTTTCCGAATGCGGTGTTTGGTACCTATTGATTTTCGTTTTCCGACACCGACTTCGGCAAAGAAATGTATTTTTCGCTCTGTAGTATTTTGTATCGGAAGTCGGTTAGATCAAAACTATTTTAGGCGATGCTTGCCATTTTCAATTAGGTATACATTGGCACGTACTGCATAGTTTTATAATTAATGTACATTCAGCAAAACTGCATTTAAATAGATTAATAATGTAGACTTAGTATCAATAGTACCTGTGTTGGTTTTAATGAGTTACAATACTTGCAATCTACTTTGAATTTTAAGCAGGCTCTGGAAATTGTAAGTATTAATTGTGCAACATTCAATTAAAAGGGACAAAGGTTGTTGAAATAACCTGCAACTGTTGATGGCTTAATTTTATAATTTTTCTATAGCAGTTTTTGTACACGGAGAAGAAATTAACAGCCAAAAACATGACGCAATTATTATTAAAATTAAATAAAATATTATTAAAATTTTCGGCATCGATGAGGTACAATATTCCGACTGTGACAACATTCTCAATGACAATATCGTTTTACTTGTGCACCTACAATACCATCGTGCTTACAAAATGCAAATATCGGTATGCAGTGAACGGAGACCAACCGTCTCAATAACAGACAGCTAGAACCCAGAAAAACCCTCGTTCACTATTGGTCGATAATGTGATGGTACTTTTCAATGATTGGCTAATACATCTCCTATTCTTAAACTTATTGGATATTCATCTAACCGCTATTTAGTTTATTTTGCATTTTTTTACAACAAAAGACTTTATTGTTAAGGCTATAAGGTTTAGGTTGTGTGCTGTTGGTTAAATTGTTTGTATTCAAACGTTCACTGAAATTGGTGTGGTATTCGAGGCACGCGTGCGATCGCTTGTACTGGATGCCCGTGGAATACTATATGTCAAGTTAAGCCCCTGTACGGTCTGCATTCAGATTGTTTTAGTTATTTTGGGATCAGCTTAAATGGTGCTCATTGCATGCCGTTTGTCTAAGATGGTGGTTCTACTCGCTGATTCAGTGCAATCTAGGAGCTGTTTAAGGACACTACGTTTTCCAGTAAGATTAATAGCAATGATTCTATATTGCACCTTGTGGTCAGGTCTCGAAGTTATAAAATAACATATACAAGCTTGCTTGCTAGCATTGTTCTTCTTTATGGTAATTTTGGTGTCGGTGGCATAATTTAATCAATGTTTTTCGATCGCCCAAGCAATACATCAAGCCATAGAGTATTATTTTGTGGTGATATTTTTAGTACATGGTTAAAGCCGTTTTTGAACCTTTCCAATTTTTAGAGCTTGTGTCATTCAATAGAGGTTATACAATTGTTATAGAACAACATACTTCATTGTATTCGATGGCTTACAAAATGCAATTGGGTAATGAATTGCCATCCATTTGAGAAGCGGTTGAATAGGGGTGTCGATAGTAATGCGACCAGTGTGTTCTAGAATTTGTGCAGAAATGCATGCCCTAAGTTACGGACAAATAAATATGAGAATGATAGAATTTTCATGAATTTCAGTTGTCTTATATATATAGCTGATACTATAGATTCTCTAGCAGAAATAACGCGTCTATGTATTTCAGACACGAGCAAAATATACTGCTACTAACTTTTACCCGTGGCTTCGCTCGCAGAGAAGCCATTATTTTTTTTTTTGTAATAAAATGTATCCTATGTTACTTCTAATACCTCCAAGAATATATGTACAAAGTTTCATGATGATCGGTTCAGTAGTTTTTGCGTGAAAGCGTAACAAACAAACTTACATTCACATTTATAATATTAGTATATATACACTACTATACTTGAAGTGAATAATTTCCGTTGCGGAAATTAATGTCTCTGTAAACAAAAACCTCTTTTGATATATATCCAAGTTTTTCTTATTTGAGGTTTTAAAGTCCCGTGATCTAAGTTCAAGATTCAAACAAGCCCTGTTTAAGTTTATTTTCGAACACATTGCATTTTCCGTCCACCGCACGTTTGTAAGAATCTACGTCTTACATATTGTAGGTAATAATAGTTACTCAGTGTCATATTGTTAGTTATTTATAAACAAATGCCTTTATTGGCCTATTGTGCTGTTGGGGATCTTCGGAAATCACCGGTTGTTAGGTGAATTGTTTCGTGAATGAAATATGATCGGCGTGTGTTGCTTTCGATGAAGGATTTCGCATAATATGTTAATTAGCTTGTGCTTTGTATTTTTTCGCACTTAAATATCTCATTTTATGCAGATTGGAATGCGAATCAAATATTCATCTTAGGCTCTGTTTTTGATCCGTCGTTAACTCAAGCAATGGATATGCTAGTTTCAAATTTCGGTAGTGTTAAGTAGTAGAAGAACATTCTGCAACTACTAAACAGTAAGCATTTTTAACAATGGAGCTAATAGAAATGACTGATTTTTTTTACTAAAAAGTATTATACCAACCACTGAGTAACCTAAATTTCTGAATTGAGTATTTGAACTAAATTAATTTGAATCCCTAAGTTTGACAGGTTTTAAGGTTAACTGCTTCGATCAACCAAAAACCAAAACCCAACTTTAAATTCTTAATTCATACATTGGGTGTTAATGCTTAACATTTTCCTACGTATGTAGGACCTTGTACGAGTAATCGAGAAGATTTTAATCGGGTACAGACAGGTACTGATAGAATCGACTTTGCAGAACTCGATACTTTTGGATGTTTAATAAATTAACAAGTTAATGATGGAAAGGAAGCGTGTTATCTTGGCATTGTCGACATCAGCGGTTGCGGTGGCAGTAACCTTTTGCGGTAAGCCGATACGGTGCCGCTTGGGTGCCGTTAGCGTTACACCATGACTGCCATACTTCACATGCTCTCGCTTGTTTTTTGTGACGATTTTCAAATTGATTGTCTGTAGTGTGTGTTAAGTACAGTAGGCCTCAACTCCGTAAGGTAGTGGCTATCAGCCAGTATGATTTGTTAAAATGTCACCGTGAAATGAGAGTGAATTGAACTGTCTTTCCACCTAAAAACAAATTGAAATGACAGTTCAGTTACTTAAGTGAAGCGAGCTTTCAATATATAGATTGACAGTTCACTTCACATACGTTTTCATGGTGAGATGTTTACAGAACAGCTGTGATATATAAGCTGACCTCACATTTCTTTGAGATTCTGCGCTTGATTGTACCTACCCATTATATCCCACGCGTGCAGTACCTACCGTTGAAAAATCGCATGACACGTCAATTGATTTGATTTATT
The DNA here is from genome assembly GCA_947562075.1 of Orthosia gracilis. Classification (NCBI taxonomy): domain Eukaryota; kingdom Metazoa; phylum Arthropoda; class Insecta; order Lepidoptera; family Noctuidae; genus Orthosia; species Orthosia gracilis. The sequence goes on from OX387268.1 coordinate 10,068,509, forward strand.
CCATTAAATCTCTGGTCTCTATGTTGACTGATGCATCGCATTGCTATGAATAGGAATGATGGGAAACTCGGAATTCTGATATCTCAATAAGGAAATATTTTTGTAACATAATAATAAAGTAGATTATAAGGTAACAAAAACATTACAATTACTTTGTTTTTTAGAAATTAATAGAACGGCTAATGTATATGAGAGTCGCCATAAGTAAATATTCACGGAGTGTGTTGTGTATTCTCTTTCATTTAACAAGTCGAAGACTGTGAATTCGGTAACAAAGGCATATCGGAGGTTGCGCAAAGGCCTCTTGTACCAGTGAAAGTGTCGAACCAGCCGCTCAGTTCTAGCTTTTGACAAATCATGCGATAAATTCTTTAAGAGCACGAACTATGACGAATGCAAGAAAGCCTTGACCTCATAAATAGTTACTGGAAACACGAAATAAATTGAACTTCTTTAACAGCACAATAAACTTTATCATTTTCTTAGAAAGTAAACAGAAACGGCCAATGAAATAATTCAATAGATCCATTATATAATCAAGAAAAATTTATCGATAAAGTCGGCTACTAAGAAACTTACTTAGACTTTATCTAGGTATGAGATAAGAGTGTTGGCCGATACGTTGAAGTACGAGACGGCCGTTCCCGCCTTTGGAACGCAGATGACAGGCCGTATAAGGTTATAGACAAGTAGTAGTACCGTTCGGATAGCTTCGGATCACTTCGGACCACTTCGAGCAGGCTCCAGTTTTTTACAGCATAACGGTCCTGGCCGCTAGGTTGTATGTAATTGCAATAAATTGAAGCGGGTAAAAGCATGCGTTTATCAATAATAAAAAGCAGTCTCTTTACTCTTTCAATGCTCTTTCAAGGCATAACGGATACCATCGGTAATTAATAATTAATTTCATTGCCATTTAGATTGCGTTTTCCTGTCGTGAATGAAAGTGGATTTTTGGCGAGATACGGTTATTTTAACTTGTGTTTTGCAAAGTAAAGAAAGGTATTTTAAATTTATCTTGTTTTAAATAACGTTTCATTCAGATAATATTTAAACGGATGCACAATTGTAGACTGTCGCATTTGCTACAATTATAATAACTATGTTAGTATGGTACCTATCTTATCAAACTATACAGATTTGAAGGAGCTACATACACACATACTGGTAAGGGTGATTATCACTGCTCCAAACTTTAGTTGGATAAATCCTACTTTGAACATTGAAGACTAAATACAAAAAAAAAAACATTATAAATGAACATTATCGAAGTATCGAATACTCAAAAGAAACAAATACCTACGACACGAATGCTAATTGGTGTCCGATACGAGGACCGCCACTCACACCGTGCACCGTTACGTAACTTTTTTTTTTTTTCGAATTTAAATTCCATTACATATTGCCGGGTTTTATATGAAAATTAAGATTTTAGAGCGAATGTATAAAATTTACTGCACGATATTTACAGATTGTTTTTAGGAAAATCGGTTTTAAATACATTCGGGGTTTAAAGGTATAAATTAAAAATGTTAAAGAGATTCAGTCTACTCTGATAATGCCAAGAAACACATTAATTATCTGACTACATTATATGTCTTACAAAACAGCCCATTTTTGCGGCTCAATTTCTAAATAAAATTTTAGAAGTTCAGTAATCAAAATTTTTTAAATATTTCTAAACGAAAATTCAGAAATTCAGTAAGTTATTTTAGTTGATATTTATTTTTATGATTTAGCCTGAACCTGAAAACCTATCAAACTTTGCCATATTTTTTTTTACAATAACAGTAATTTTTATTTATCAAAACAAATAAATTTTAATACATATTTTCATGTTACATTAAAATAGAATATTATGACATATTTCTGCTCAATCCTGTGAATATTGATCCCGATGCTAGGAAAATCCAGTGTTATGGGGGCCATAAACTAAGGTTTGACACTTTCTTAACTCCAAATACTCAATTAAGAAAAACGAACTCAGACAGTAGAAATATTGTTTATAAATCTGTCATGTTCGTAACTGTAATAAGCTAACCTATCATTATTATGGCTTCAATGTGTGATTATGATAATAGATCACTGTTTAATAAAAAATTAACAATGGTAATACCAAATCTGCAGAATAAATAAGACAAAGAAGCCAAAGTTTAAAGTAAGAATCATAACTATGATATTAAACTTTTAAAAAGTCCATTCGAGAGATTGTTGCAGTGACATATGACGCTGCTATGCCGTTCAGTCTGAGTTCCTAGGGATCGTGGTGGCGGTATAGTAGAATCAGAATTTCATTATTGTGTAATTCCGGTATTGAAAACCCTCCGATATCACCATACCATACTACCACCAAATAGCTCAGACAGTAGAAGTATTGTTTACAAAACACAACGCCTGTTGGTTCCGTCAGGTCATGGTGAAACAGCAGGAGTATTTCGCACCATACCTCATTACAATCAAGACAATCCGGCCGGAGCTTGATCGCCAACTCGAGTGAAAGTTATTGCGGGTCAAAGATCTTGAGGACACGATGCAGCAGAGGCTGGCCAAGTATGCTGTATGCAGGGGGCAAATCCGCTACCTGCTTGGGGCCTTTACTGGGCACTTTGGAACCAACGACATGCTCATGAAGATGGGTCTGTCCGCGACACCCATGTGCAGGTTGTGTGGGGAACATACAGAACGCATTGAGCACATTCTGTGCACATGCGATGCACTGGTTGTTAAGCGAATGAGTCTCCTAGGGGTTGGATATCCAAAACCGGAAGACTATAGGCTCATATCACCTAGTCTCGTTGTAAAACTCATGAAAAGAGATTTCAATGAGTCTGGGGAGGAGTAAGTTATCTAGGGGACCACAATAGATCCCAATGAGTCGAAGTGTCCGAGTTAATTTTCGGCAGCTATCGATTTTTATCCACAAGATAAGATAAGATGCTGTATGGAAGGAATCTTGCTGAATCCTCGCTTCAGAAGTGGAGAGCGCTGTTGCTACCATAATTTCATACAGTTAACTAGTAGCTAAAAAAGGCCATCAAAAAGTCTCCATTCAGTGAGACGGCTTGGACGGAGCACATAATTTGGCTGGTCACTTTTTTAATCAACTTGAATATTTAAAAGAGCCCAAAAAGATAATTATTTACCCGCAAAAAAGCCGTGACGAAAACGCAACTATGTGAGAGAAGGCCTCATGAAAATAAATATTATCAACGTGCATTCGTAACACGACGTTCGAATGCCAAACATGTATAAATAAGGTATCGATAGACAGACGCGAAACGATTTTCAAAACACGAGCTCATTGTTAGCAGTCTTGTAACAAAGTATAATGTGTGTCAACATTCACAAAGGAACCACTCGTGAACTGTGTTACGAACTTTGAAATTAAATCAATATTTATGGTCTTGATCTATTATTAATTCTGAACACCGTTTCTTCAGATCTCCTTAAAGTAATTGATGACAATAGGGCGAGAAATAAAACGTAACCAGAGGTGGCAGAGGTGCAACCATTTCGCCAATTATGTTGAAGGTGAAAAACCCAACGTTACTGGCTTGTAGAATATAAAAGAAAAGAGAGTGCATGATATGAAAACAGGGGAGAAAGGAAGAAGACACCAATCCTTAGTTACATGGGACGTTAAACAAAGATGATGAGAAATTTATAATTGCCCATAACCTCGAGAAGTGTGACGATAACGATCGAAGTGACATTTATGGTGATGTTTACATACTTGATAAACAGTGGGCTGGGCTAATACTTGAGTTGAGTCATATTACCAACAAATTCAGTTATAACCGAGGAGCAAGTCGCTGTAAAGATAAGAGAGTACAAGCATTTTTTATAAACAATAACACGTAACCTATGTCACTTATATTTTCTACGCTACAACAATTAGATCTTGCTTTTCTCATCTTTTTGTGTGAATAATTGTTCAATGTTTTTAAAATAAAAACTATTATTCTCAGTACAGTGCCTTGTGCTACCGCATGATAAAAAATCTTTCTGTGAGAGTATTCCTGACCAATGCAAATAGTAAACCTATAGGGATATTTTTTTTGTATTATATCATCATCATCTGCCTAGCCTTTTCCCAATTATTGTTGGGGTCGGCTTCCAGTCTTACCGGATTCAGCTGAGTTCCAGTTTTTACATGGAGCGACTAGCCTATCTGACCGCCACAATCCAGTAACTGGGTTACATGATACCCCTTGGCAAGACTGGTGTCAGATCTCAAGCTTCTGACTACCCGTAACGACTGTCAAAGATCTTCAAATGACAGCCGGGACCAACGGCCTAACGTGCTTTCCGAGGCACGGAGGAAACTCGGTATGTTGAAATGGTCACCCATACACGGACCGACCTCGTCAAAAGTTGCTTAACCTTGAAGATCGACCCGTGCGGCTGTTATTATTTAGCCATTTTGTATTATATAGTTTATAGGAAACCAAAAAATACTTTTGGACGAACTTAGAGTGCACCAAAGCTATTAAAGTGCTAGGTTACAAATCAAATGAATAATAATAAAATACCTTCGTATCTATCAACATAGCCATAATATACATACTTTATCTCCGAAGTTACAACCAACGTTCGCAAAATGACTTTTTTGCATTCACTACCAACTGTAGCAGAAAAAAAGTAATCATACTTGGTAGTTTGGTAGCAACAGATGCTAATATTGCGTTTAATTAATGTCGCATGTGTAAGTCATTTTTATTGCTGTTACTGCCAAGGAGTTTTATGAAATAAAAATATGTTGTGTAAAACGTACATTAAACCTAGCTTATCTTAGCGGGTGGTTAAAAAACAACAGAGTTGTATTATTTAAATAAAACATTGTTACACAGAGGAATTTATCTTTGTGGTTTCTGCTATTTATAGCTAAGACTTTAGTTTAATCGAATAACATTGTGTAACGAATCAACTATGTGACCGCGTCACTTTTGAGTTCAATAAATTAGTTGATTGTTATTTGCTGCAATAATAAATTATGATATTCGCAGTAAGTAGTGCATACTTTACTGAAATAATATTGACGGTTGATTTCAAGTGTCTAACAGGGCTTCTGCGAATTAGGTTGGCCCTCCATCCGCGTTCCAGAAATCCCGAGAAATTTTGAAATCTGACATAATATTTGCAAGAAATAATACCTGCATGTAACCGTCTCAAAGTAGGGCAAAGGCCTCATTTAAATTATAATCTTTTAATTGCAAATATGAAGTCGCTTGTTAACACTCCTTTTAAAACAATATATTTGTATGCTTCGTTGCATAACGTATGGCTATGATTCCTTAGAACTTAAAGCTTATCATGATTATCTGGAAATATAAACCGAACTCGAGAACATTTTATAGCTGCACTTGCAAATCACAATAGACAGTAAAGATATTGGATGAAAGTGTATGAAGATATAATATGCATAAACTAGAGAAGCGACATTAGCTATGTTGTGCACACAACGAGAAATAGAACGGATGGCAAAGAAATATCCGATATTAAACGCTTTTAATATGACAGCCTTACCGTTTTGGTTCCGGTAAAAAGGAACGACAATATTTCGTTTCCTCTACGGCAAACATTAACAAAACCATACATTATGAAAACCAAAACTGTTCTTGGCACACTTTGGTTCCCGTACTGTCTTTTGAAAGCTTCAGCAAAAAACACTCACTATCTTCCATCCTTCTCACACTTCTCAACGATTTGCTATCACCCCTCTCTATCACTACCGTTACTAAACTTTAGAATGCATATAAAAAATGTACGGCTTGTCTGTTCGTTTTCCTTTTGAAAATAGAATAGAAATAAGATGATATAATGAGATTTTTTTCTACGGTCACATCGAATTTTGTAATAGCAATCTTGGTAGCTGACATGTTTTGGTTTCTTAGATTGTTATGTTCTCAAAACCCGTGTAATTTGAACTTCAGTTTAATTCACTGAACTAAAACTTGGGATGACGGATGATACTAAAAATAATTAAATAGGTAAAAAATTCAGACAGGCGCCATTAGCTTGAGACTTTGTTTTATTTTATTATGTTCCTTCGTTTATTTTTAATTAACTATGTTATTTGCGGCTTTGTTGACATTATTTTCTTCATACCTAAACTGAATCATACTACACAAAACAAGAATTCACAAATGCTAATATTGCTTGCACACCAATATGAATTCTTGTGTCTTGTAATACCAGATTTTAGATACGATAATGCAACCACGTTTGTAGATTTGTAACATGTTTTTTTTATTTATTTGGCGGAATCAGCTGACAAACATTCTATTTATCTCGATCTAGAGCTTCATCTCTCCAATTCTGGAGGAAGCCATTTAAGGTCTTCTCCTTTTATTGAAAAATATCATCGTACAAAACACAAAAAAAAATTGATCTCTAATACAATTTTTAAGTAAATTCTTCGCAAAACGCTTTGTACAAACATATTTTCCGATCTTACTTAGGTTCACATCACTACAAACTTCATTCACACACAAATAATTCGAGGAACCATAAAAACCGACCATCACCTCTACGACGACGACACATCAAGAAATCAACACTATTGTTACCACTCAGTGCTTCTTAGAAACAACATGATGTCGTATCTTCATTGAACTATCACACGTACATTCACAAATAATTATAATATGACGATTTTGCGAAGATTTAGGGAACCAAATGTTTAATTGATTACGATCTTGTTTTGATGTTGCGAAACTTTGGAAAATGTACAGTCAATAAACAATCTGAACCACGATAAAATAACCCAGTAAAAAATACAAACATTTTTCATATACTTCAAAAACATTTAAGTAAAACAAAGAGGAAATTTCATTTTTCTAATAAAGCACATAGTGACTGAAATATTAAGAATGTTAAACCGTAATCGGACAATCTATTCGTTGGTATTCGTAACAAGATTCCTCCAGTAACAGAGGATATCATTAGCGTCACTCGTCACACAGGGATCGCTTTTCAGCAATGTTTTCATTCAGACTTGAAAGACGAGAACTGTCTATTATCTGTGCAGTGTCAGGTGGAATATTAGGTGCTGTAAGCAGACACTAATCGTACTACACGTATGTAGGAACACGGCGTATGTGGCTATTACCTTTCAAGTAACTGCAAGACCGTTACTACCTATACGTGCAGTTATTTACTCACGCGCACAATATTCTGAGAACAGCTAAGCGAAATAGGATAGGATTTAGATATGACTGGAAAAATGTTTGCATCTTTTTGTATAAGTTATTCAATACACAATTCTGTATTTCGTAGTATACGCTTCTGCTCAATTTTATTGCAATTCCGTTATGTAACACAAAGGGAAGTAAATATTTACCAGCGACATGCTCGTGTTTTTACGAATTTGGGTCAACGAAGGCGGTAAGATTGCAGGAGGGCGTTTCAGGCGGGGCGTAAACAACGGGTAGATTCGAGCAATTTTCAGAGGCGGAGCGGTATGTGCCTTAAGATGTGAAGACTCCGCGGGTTAACCCAACCTTCTTTCTGTCCACTCTTTATTTCAAACATGGTAAGAGCTTTTTAGATTAACCTCAAGGTAGAATATATGTTTTTGTTGAGATGGAATTACCGTACCTACTGAAAGTTCATTTGGGAAGCCACAAACGATGAATTCTTCTATAACCCGTGTTTATGACAAAACAAGACGTCAAAATTTTCTAAAATTACCAAGGAATTATGCGATATGAAACACAATAGGTTGCAAACGGTTATACTACAATGACCTGGACAGTTTAAAACGTTTACGCATATTATGTCAGTGGCCTTATAAGGGAGACGTTTACAAATTTTACTACGATGTTACGATGACGCCGGCCCGTGGGAGGTCGGCAGCCAGCGTCTGTTTCTTTCAAGCGCATGTGGGAGGGGAAGCTGCGGATTCTGTTTCTTTTCTTACAATTGATAGGCATTGATAAGGTGTGAAAATTGTGGGATTCTTGCGGGTTGGCTTAAAATTATAAACTACAAAAATTACCTCACAGCTAGAAGGAGTTTCCTTGAATGGTAATATGCACGGTTTTGCTACCGCAATTTGATGAAGAGCGATGACTAAATGTGTAACAAGAGCTTTAATCTGTTTGATTTGCATTAATACAGTATCGTTATTCTTTTTGGAATAAAATAAAGAAAAAAATATTCAGAGTACATGTCGCATGCTGTAATAAATTTATTTAATTTTGCAGCATACAGGTTAGCAGATATTACTTCTGTTTCTGTGTGCTTTTGAAGGGTCATTCGAATTTAGAATCGGATTTAAAATATAGACAAATAGAATTATTAGACCGGCCGAAAGGACCTGGGTGCGTTTTGACAATTATGTAAATGTCATTTATTTGTAGGAACAATTACATATAAAATGATCACGATTCCTTTAAGAGAGTTAGGTAAAAGGGGCTGGTGTTTGCAACTCCACGTGCACGTGCTAATGAATTTTCGAACCCCGACTCTCGACCTACTTTTCTATTTGTTAGGAAAATCGTGCGTGCGCAAAGACGATTTAGACCGCGATTGTTTTCACAGCCAATAGGAACCGCTGAAAAAAAAACGCCCCTATTTACACTTTCGGTCAACTGAAATAATTGTCACACAAAGTTGTATCTATTGTTTACCACCTCGTTAAGCTTTCAAAGCCTATTTATGTTCTATTTCGCTGTGCGTACTTTTTTGAAATGAGAATGTTGTGCCTATTATTTTTGTGAATCTGAAGTGCTGTGCGCAATTTTTATGTGAATCTGTAATGCTGTGCGTAGGTACTATGTTTGCTAATATAATACGATTACTACTAAGAATTTTTTAGATAAATGCTGACCATTGCCCTAATCTCATACAATCCAAACTATTTAAATTATAAGTGCCGCATTTATTGTATGATAGATCAGCACTTGAGTCTTTAGTGAGAACGGCTGAAAACGATTTACCGGCGATATTTTTTTGTTTTTTTTGAAACGGTGATATTTTTTTTGTTTTTTTTTTCCTAATTGACACGTACGAAAGAACTTACTCAGTTACTGGAAGCTGACCCTAACATTATGTAGTTGGCAAACTTATCCAAAAGTAATAAATGTTAAGTAGATACCTTCTTTGAAAGTCTAGATCAACTTTATAGGGTTTAAAAAGAACTAGGACATAGATATATATATCGGAATATAGAAATATAATAGGTTACAAGACTTGGATAGCCAGTTTGGACTAGTCTGTGACCAATGTCAATTCTCTGTCCGATTTATGCAAGCTCTTATTTCAAACACTTTTACAAAAATAATCTCTTATTTCAAAAAGACTATTACAATTTAACCTTGTTTTCAAAATGCAAACAATGATATTTACTGTAGAATTTCAATAATATTTTCCTTCTTAATGCAATCTGTTCTAGGTACTTAGGAGTTATAGTAATAGGTAGATCCAAAGAGAATATCGTTGGGCAGATCAGTTATTGATCAAGCTAAGTCGATTATGACAGCCGCATAAGTCGAGCAACACTTGCCGTGGTCGGTTCGAGGATGAGTGGTCTTTTTACCCGACTGCCGAAGGAGGGTAATGTGTTTTTCAGTCTATGTATGTTTGTTCCTATGTGGCGTTCTAGAGACGTATGGTACGGATACGTCTGGTTTTGGTCAGCTAGATCGTGAATATGTCTGACTGTCTGATCAGCATGATTTTCATCTTGTTTACGTCTTTATAGTTCGCTTTTTAAGCAGTCGGGTTTTTAGATTTTTTGAATAAACTTTTTTTATCTCATAGGTACCGAGGTTCCTTCCTGCCTTGGAAAACACATTAAGCTTTTGAACCGACCTGTCATTTTCCATCATTGACAATTGTTACTAGTAGTCAGTAGCATAGTACATTATTACCCCTCAATGGTCAGAAGTCAGATAATCTGAATCCAGTCTGGCCAACGGGTGCCGTATTTCTTAGTTACTAAATTGTGGAAGACAGATAAACAGTCTCTTTTATAAAATACTGTTACTTAACTATTATTTAAAAAAAAACCTTCTGTACCTGAATACTTGTTAATAATTAAAGATCAAATCGATAGTTGCTCGCGAATTGTCTATAAAATAAAGCAAAGCGAAATGAATAACATCGGGCATGCAGAATGCAGGTGCATTAGTGCGTACTTCAACTCTGTCTGATTCAATCAACAACACTACAAACACAAAGACATAACAATCCAACGCATTTCTCACAAAACTATTTCAGATGCCTACGTACTAAGGACACTCAATGGAACGGGAACGTATCTCGGATCTCATTCATAAAAACGATAGTTCTAAGGCTAGCGAAATACTTGCCACTCCCACACAAACACCTTAGTACGCGATACCTGTTGCTACGCACACATTCACTACAACAGGTTCAAAAAGCCATGGGGGAGGGGGGCTGTGTGAACCGGAGTTCCATGCAACTTGGTATACGGTAAAGAAGCGGTTTTGATACTTGCTATAAAATTATGCTGTATAATATATTTTTAATAACGAAATTATAAATTAAAACTTCTTATATACATACGTCTACTAGTATTGGTGTATGAAATGTATAAGTAATTTTGACAAAAACTTAATTATTTTGTATATTATTTCAGGTAAGAATCACATTTTGGTCTCACCGAATAGCTGTCTGCATATGGTATTGGAAACTGTGTAAGTATTCCTTATGTTAAACTCATAGACAATTGAGAAGAAATCGAATCCACCTAAGAAACATTTTTAATACATTAAATACTACATTATAATAACATACCAGATGTATAAGATATATTTTATTTTATTTTATGCTATTAGGGAAACTTACAGCTAGTAAGAACAACATTCCGAAACGATACGGATTTGAAGGCCATTTACAAGTTTCCACAGATAAAAGCACTAACAAAAAAAAACAACAAACGATAAAGGTACAAAATACCTATAAAGAAAAGTTACGAAACTTAAAAACTACAAACTAAAACTACAGAAAAAAAAAACTAAAAATACATTCAGACAAAAACAAATCACTTACTCGTAAAAAGTTTCTTACTTACAAGTGCTTGAGCCGAGAAACACTGGTGTTGAAACAGTCCAAATCATGTTCACTAGCCAGTTTATTACAACTTCTGCTCGCACGGATCAGAAATTAATTCTGCCTGTACGCGGATTTGGAGTGAGGGACATGCAACAAACTGGGTTTGCGAAACGTTTTGCAGTGTGTGACCAATCCTAAACTACCTAACAGCTCAGGGCAATCAACAGTTCCATTTGCTATTTTAAATAAGTATGCCACATCAGCAATGCGTCTGCGCTCATACAATGGCAAGATATGAAATCTCCTGCACCGCGCTCCATAATTGGGAGTATATTTCCTAGTTTTATATGTAATTACTTATCTGATATATTTGGCATGTTCTACAAAAATGTCTATGTGTGCATCCTGCATGTTATGTCCTTAAAGTTCTCTAAACTTACAAGACATGTTACGATCAAGTGTCAAAACCTCTTAGTCGCAGTCTCCATCTCACGTGAGATGCCGTCGGGTCACCCAATATCCCTGACAGATGCTGTATCGGGCGGGACGAAACTTAAGAAAGAAAAGGAAGAAAAAGCAACCTTTTTTTGCTATCTATCTCTCTCTCAACAAAAATTCGTAAGTTCGAACACATGTTCCTTAGCTTTAGGATATCCGAAGTTTTTACGGAACACCCACATCCTGAAGGTAATGTAAAAACTGAGAAGAATTACCAAATGTTTGAAATTAAGGACTGAAACTTTTAATGCTCACAGGAAGCATGTCTGAGATAGTTTGATAATTATTGTCACAGCGACTAAGAAAAGTGACTTGAATACAGTGGCGTAACATCGTGGTCGGACCTTTTGCAAAAAAGACAATGGGGTTCCGTCACTTTTTTTGTGTTTTAATTTTATTAGGTTATGAAGACTGACACTATGCTTGTCTTTAAATCAAGCTCACTAAATTGCATCATATCCATGCTATAGCACATTGTGTCGTAAATATCTGAAATGTGAAACTACTTTCGAATCGAAACAAAATGTCGAAGAGCCCATTACTCTTGAAAAGTCTCCTTTATTTAAACATGAAATCTTTTATAAATTAGACATAATAGGTTTGTCATTTGCACTCGATTGTCTAGCCCACATTTAGAGATCCACATCTTACCTTTTAACCTATTTTATTTTATTATTTCGCGATCGGAGCACTGGTTCAGGCACGATCTAGTTTAACACAAAACGTTTTCAAGCTTTGTATAAATTCATTGAATAACATTAAAAAAGAACAACTGAAACAGTGCATATTGCAGTAAGAATACGCAGAACTGAACCATCCAAGTCCTTTATAAAAATGTATGAGGATGTTTAGAACCATCGAAAGCCTGTATGAATGTAATCGACGAATGTCAAGCTTTTGAAACGAACTGTAATAATATTGCATGCAGTCTGGTTCCCTAAACAAAACAGTAGGCAGGTCAGGTGACATCTGGTTAATGTATTAAGTAATTAATTTACACCAATATTAAATAACCCAATATCGTCGAATTCGTTAGTTTTGTCTGGATTTATGTCCGGTGCCAAGAGATTCGCTACTTCCGAAACTGGAGTAAGACTAAGATTGTCACTTTTATACGTTCGTCAATGGTACTATATGGGTGATATATACGCCCCAATGTAAACGCAGTACTGGCCGTGCGCCCGCTCGATGGTCGTGATCAATAATTAACCTCCTTTTGAACAGTTTTGTTTGCAAAATATTATTTGATTTACATATGCTATGTCAGTTATGAAGAAATTCGAGCCATCAATTTTCGGTAAGTCATTTTGGAGGAGTATCCAAAAGTTGCGAAAAATATCGTGTTGCTAATAATTTTTTTAAAGCAAAACTATTTGTTATACGAAATCATATTTAAGAAATAATGTACATGAAACAATTTTTTTTTTTTTTTTTCAAATCTTTTATCCTAGCCGTTACTAAGGATATTATGCTTTATAAAGTTACCGTTTTACGGCACTAAAGCGGATGTAGGCCCTTAAAGAAAAATAATATAGTACGAAAAATGTGAATGTCCTTATGTTCCCTCTGCCTGCTCAGGAATATAAACGTGATATCATATTATATCACATATTTTTTGTAATCTAAGTACGAGATCAAAAACCACATTTGTGCAACAACACTCGAGAAACACGTTCTAAGACTTTCTACGAGACTTCGCATCCGTATCTTCACGTTTCATCTCACTGAGAGGTAAACAGAACGTGTATCTTGGATCTTGTAACATTATTAAGATTATTCATGCCTTCGCAGACAATCTTATGAAAACGATGAGCATGATGGCAAAGTTCATGAAACCTTTTCATAATTCAAATATAAACGGAATTACTTATGTACTAAGCTAAATACCGAAAGAAATGCACCAATGTAATTCGAACAATAAAAAAACGAACAGGCCAAAAATCTTAATATGCATTATAGGGGTTCAGGAGAGAATGAGATAAAAAAAAACTATCAGCACGCATTCGGAAGCACAGTAAGTCTCACATGCACGAAATACTTAACTCAGAGTTAGTTGCCAACAACATAAAACATGAGGTTATATTGACAGTCTGTCATACAATATTGTCAACTTAACCTCGAGTAACTAAGACTGAATGTAATCATGAATTTTTAGACTAGATTCATTTACCCAGGTACGGCTCTAAAAGTACCAGGCTGGCATACGTAACAAGAAGCGAATAGACGCAGCTTAATCAAACGAATTCATAAAAAAAGAATGTATTGGAATTCTAAATCGACCAAAACTTTCCTGGTAAAGCGAACTCTATTAAAATTCTGTACGCACGTTATTTGCATACGTTTTATTTCTAACTTGCGAAATACCTCAGTAAAGTTGTTGTGGCAAATATATCTATGCTTCGGTATTGGCATCTCTTTCGCACGCGAACTTGTCGCATCACTGCATCTCTTTAGCATTATATGTTCACCATGAGTTTTAGACAAAACAGATTAATTTTAAAAAGGATTTGCCTTCGTTTTTTTTCTTTTCTTTAGTCAACTAATTTGTTCTAAGGTTTGAAAATCCAACTGTGAATAAAACTATAACCAAGTTATGGAGAATAAAAACAAAAAGCAAATTCTTATTATAGTAAAAATCAGTGTTCTATGTGCCTTTTTTCGATTGAAATAAGTAAGTACCTCCTACAAAGAGAACTAAACATTGTATTATAATGAAAAAAAAAGTTGCACATTTTAAGTTTTTTTGAAAAATTGGAAGTTAACCATGTGTTTGCCAGCACTAATCAAGCAAAAATGTTGTCGATTTCATCGTAAACTAACACAAACCAAAAAATAAGTAAAGAAAAAATGTATCCTTTTATCGAAATATACCAGAAATACATAAACTCACAAGTATATACGTACAATAATGTAACGCAGTCTTAACATTGCTTTTAATGACTTTTTAATCGACTCTGCAAGCCTGGTACCTGCGAATATTCTTTAGAATTACAACTTTAATCCTGAATTGAAACGATTTCAAATTTATCGACAGTCGTTACCTAAAAGCGCCCGGTTTCATAACGCAAGTCGTAAAGATGGTCGCTTTTTTTTTTAATTTTACAGAGATTGGGAAAAATACAAAATTTTACCTCCCATTTTGATGATTACTAAGAAGTGTAATTTTGTATATTGGAACTCATTCATTCATAATTAAATTTACCTAATTTTAGGATCAGTGTTTTTACTGATAACTTCTTAAATGAAATTACTTACCGGGTAGAACGGGAAGAATAGGAATGAAGGGGTGAATGGGAGGGTCGCGGATATATTTGAAAGAGGGATACCACGGCCCTGGCACAAGCAACTGAAGGAACACGGGTGGGTTTAGTCATTAAAATTCTGACACGCCCTCCCGGTTCACCCAGAGCGGGAGAAGTCATTGGATGATTTCCCACCCAAAAAAAAGGGTTGAATGCGAACAAAACTTTGATTAGCATTTTAACTTTGATACAAATTTATTGTTTTAAACAAAGCTACGTTTTTTTAATTATTATTTTGTATTGGAATAGGTACCTACTAAAATGCAGCAAACAATTTTTAAATAACGTGAAAATTCCCCTAAAAGTTTTGTTTCCATTACCTAACCCCTTCATGCTTACTTAGCCCGTTTTACGGTGCCTAAAAATAATAGTTTTCGAAACTAGTTTTGTGTTCTGTGATAAGTAGAAACATAATGAAACCACAAACACTTTTGTGGGTAGGGTTCATAAATGTAGAAGAAAGCTATTATTTAAAATCATTGCGCCTACATTCTTCGAGGGGTAGAGATAAGTATCCTCCGTTACTACATAAACATTTGACCAGCTATGTAGGTATAACATCTAATAAATAATGTATTTGTCCCATGCCATAACGGGAGACCCTATTGCCTTCAGCCGGGCCCAAACCAAAACTCTACTACTGAGAAATTACATACCAATAAAAAATAACACTTTGCTCGAACATGGCACCGGAACCAGGACAAGCCGAAGGCAAACCTGTGTCGTAGACCAAAGATCTTTTAATTTTGTAGTATTTTCAACAGAAGATCAATAATTTATACCTACATCCAAAAACAGCTCATACATTATAGGAATTTAATTAAAAACATGCATAATATATATATTAAAAATATGCATAAAGACCGCATTAAATCCTTTATGAGTTAAACAAAAAAATACCGCTAACAACAAGACCAAAAAATTAATAATGCCTTCCCGAAAATTATATTAATACTAACCTTTGTAGATTGAACCTTCTTAATTACTCTCGCTGCATTCTTTACCTTTGCATACAAGCCACAAATGTAGGAACATTAAAAAAGACGCGATAAAAAGTGCCGAGGACCGCGGGGGCTTAGTGAACAGGTTTCTGCAAGTAAAACAAGAGATCATGATGTCGCGTTCTCTCGTTCGCATCATAGCCACCGCATTCATTCATGCTGGTATTAAAACGGGTAAAACTTGTACCGGACTCGAGTGGGCTCACTAATTTTAGTACCGCGAATGTCATTTTTAGTTTATAGCCGATTTTTCGTTTCTTTGCGGTATTGTATTTTAGTATTTAGAAGCAAAAATAACATAATAAGCAAAAGTCTAACAAAGCAAATTATCTGTACAAACTAAATAGCCGACGAAAAAAAATCCTTGCATATTGAAAAACGTTCGGCAAGAATCTGGCCAAGTAGATCTTCATATAGGTATATATTGTATTTTAGTATTAAATCCTCATTGATGAAAAATGAAACAAAAGATATTTGAGAACGTCCATCGTTACTGCTAACGGCACCCCCCAAGTAGAGCTTTTCAACATGAACTGTAATGACCGAAAGTACAACAAAGGACCTAATCTGTACAAACTAAATACCTAGCCGTCGAAAAAAAATATTGTAAATTGAAATACCCTTTATATAGAGCTGTCTGGCAAGAATCTGGTCAGGTAGGTCTTGAAGAAGAGTCTATAGACCACAAAGAAGACGGCGAGTCACAAGACAGCGCAAAATCAAAGAATAGAAGCCTTATAGTGTACTACGGACTAGTAAAAAATAATCGCACATATAATTCTGTCATCATTTACCGTCACCTTTGCTTATTTACCATCAACGTGAGTTGTATCGACAAAAATTGTATTAATATTAAACACCAATGATTTTTAGAATACATTTGAGTCGACATGGATTTTCGTGTCCACGACCACGTGCTGTGATGAATACTAAGTGTACTAAAACTTAAATCCGAACGTGACAAATGTTGTTTTTATTATGTTTGTGCTCTTGAGGATAGTAATAAATAGTGTTCTAGAGATACAAATATATACCTCATCTGAAATTATAGCTGAATCGACAGACTTGCATTCAAATACGATTAAATGAACTAGATTTGCTAAAATACACCATGTTTATTAATTATTTTAAGATTGGTATGAAAGTTCAAATTCGGCCAAGTGCGTTCGGACTTCGCACATTAAGGGTTCCTCGCCAAAGAAAAATCAGATTTTTCAATATTTGTTAGTAAAATATAGTAATAATAAACATTATCACCAAATTTCAAGTTCAAATCAATGGAAAGTTAACCCTTCGGGTACGGAACCCTAAAAGGCAATCTATAAATTTACACAAAATTTCACATACATTAATAAAGAAACTCACCTTCATTTTTTTCCCATTGAAGTAGTGAAAGCCATCGTCTTTAAAAAAAATGTTTTATTCGACAAAAACCCGTCCTCCTTTTCAGATCTTATAACAAGATAATTAAATATAGATTTAGATAATTTACGAAAAAAATAATTAAAAAACACTTTTAGAAAACAATCATATAAAGCACAAAAAATTAAAAGTTGTAATAGAATATTTTAGCCGAATATAAAAGTGTATTATTGTAGTGTATTAAACAATCCTGAGACTCCACCTCTGGGATACCCCTTCAAATGAAAATTCTCAAAACAATAGGTTTACAAAAATGTAAACATTAGTAATTGGTTATATTTGAAGCACCCCTCCTTCTTGCCCCTCCTTGCCCTTTCTACTTGACATGAAGGGGCCGATAATTAAATGAACAACTGTATACGGGCACAACTTTAATGGACTGACCGATTAAATGCTCTCAAGTCCAAATGTGTTTCGACACTTACAAAGATAACAATACTTGATGAATAACTTTAATGTCTTAACCCGAATGTAGCGGATAAGGTCCCGAAAAGACGTGTTTTATGTGAACATTATATATGAACACAAAAAATGGCCCTATGGCACTTATTAGCACTACACCAATTCAACGAATACAGTAGTGGTATTCTGTAAAAAAAAACAGAATACTCCAGCGATCGGGTTCAAACCCGAATACAGTAGTGGTATTCTGTAAAAAAACAGAATACTCCAGCAATCGGGTTCAAACCCGATTACAAAGCCCAACTTTGCCAAAAGATGGGTAGTCAACCGGGTGTAAACCCGTAAGCTTATTACGTATCTTTTGCAAGAGCAAAACGATAGCGACCAAACGCTTAATGTCATAAAGTCGGAATTGCAGTGAACCTGCAGTGTAGATATGGTAGGTACTACACAATCATTTGCTAATCTGTTTGTCAAATGCACTTATTTAAAAAAAAAAACCGGCCAATTGCGAGTCGGACTCGCGCACGAAGGGTTTCGCACCATTATCGCAAAAAACGTCAAAAAAATCACGTTTGTTGTATAGAAGCCCCACTTAAATATTTATTTTATTCTGATTTTAGTATTTTTTGTTATAGCGGCAACAGAAATAAATAAATCTGTGAAAATTTCAACTGTCTAGCTATCACGGTTCTCGAGATAGACAGACGGACCGCGGAGTCTTAGCAATAATTGTGCAAAAATCGCTCTTGCAAAAGATACGTAATAAGCCTGGCGATCGTTGGCTTTTCACTGCAGCATTTTTGCAAACCTATGTTTTTTCGGTATATTTAGATGATCCCCTCAGGCTACTATGTCACGTTTTGATTAAAACCTACAAAAAACTATCAGGACATATTCAATTCCTTAATGGAATCATTATTGGATTGAGTGCTGAGTGTGTCCTGGCAATTTATGAACTCCGTTTTTAATTATTTTTTTTATGTTTGGCGTGCGGATATGCTGCTGTTGGCAGGTATTGAATTGTGTTGATGTATATTTCTTCTGCACTAATGTTAAAGTATCACTTTGAACTATCAATCTAATCATTTAAATATATAGAATAATAATTATATTTGAAGTTGATAGACCCGCCCACAGATAATATAATATTAGACACGGCCAAGATAAATTTGGGTTTGCTCAATTTTAATAGGTAGACTTTATTTTTTTAGCACCTAGTTCCTTCACTTTTGCAAAAGGCTATAATATCCCTGTTTACATAAAAACGACATTTTGGCTTAGAACCCTAGGAAATAAGGCACATGAAACTTGTCACGTAATTCGTATTACACTATTATTAGGTACTAGCTGTCCACGCGGCTTCGCTCCCGTCAACTGGCTACCTACCTGGCCATCTACCCTACTTACCCTACATACATGATTGTTGCGTTACTTAAACGCACGCAACGGAAGCTCTCAAAAAGGAATAATTTTGCCCGTTTTAGTAACATTTTTCATATATGCTCCGCTCCTATTAGTCGTAGCGTGATGTTATATAGCCTATAACCTTCCTCAATAAATGGACTATCCAACACAAAAAGAATTGTTCAATTCCAACCAGTAGTTCCTGAGATTAGCGCGTTCAAACAAAAAAACTCTTCAGCTTTATAATATTAGTATAGAATATTAGCTGATTCGTATTGAGGGTTACAATTGAGATATACCTACACATTAAAAACTCGACTTATACTTTATAGACGCAAACTTATTAAATCAAGGCTTTTAAATTGAATTGACTCTAACAAGAACGAATTAACACAAAGTTTTTTTGGTACCTTAGGGACAACGCACTGCATTGTGCATAGTCGAAGGCAACATTCTGATAAATCCGCGCATTTATTTTATCTCGATAGAAAGGTGTGATTTCATTGAGAATACCTTTGTACTTCAAGAATACCTACACTGCAAACCTTGTAAATCTCTGCAAAATTAGACAGAAATGACAATAATAGTAACTTGGAACTTTGAAAGTAGAATAAACTAGCAAATAGATGAAAGATGGTAGCGCGCCCTAGGTACGTTGTGAAATTAGGGGTGAATATCTATGTAAGAATAACGTTTCGACTCTCTGTCAATGTGCTGATCCAAAAGATACAAAATGAATATTTGACTGCATCACAAATACCAATTAGCTGATCATCACCAGCTCACGTCGTGTCGGGGCAACGGCCGGGCAACGCCAGGCCTTAATTTCATGCATCACTTAACAGATATTTGATTACAGACCATCTCTGACGCCCTACCGCGAAGTTTGCGTTACTTAAGTACCTATATTGAAAAAGTTTCCTTGATAGCCGCAAATCTGCTCTGTTATCGGAGATTGTGATCTTCTAAAAGTGCGTGCGTTTGCCTGCTGTTTTGCGATTGTGTATAAAGAATTAAAGGAACTGGACTGAGCATTACCGTCACAAAATTTAAGTGAAAGAGACTTCAATTCAATATTTTGTCAGTAATGTACGGCCAGTGTCAATGCCAACAACTAGCCACGCGTTCGCTTTGTCTCTTTCTCTCACTTTTCCGACTTTATTCACTTGACAGCCAGATAGGAAATTACAATAACATACATAACATCACGGTTGTATTCGCCGAAGAGATAGGCAGAGCATCTATGGTACACCCCATATCGCTAGTTATACCTATATTTTGTTCGCGCAAACGGGCCACCGACCACAGCCACCAGTGGTTGTCGCGCACCACAACCTTTGGTACCGCGCAAACGAAGGTGGTCGCTGGCCGCTACGATTTGTTACTCTCCTGCTATGAGTGTGAGTGTGAGCTGCGAGTGGTCGCCACCGTTGGCGTGTCGCGGCCACTCAGACGCGTGTGGTTGAAACTAAGTCGCGAGTAGCCGCGCCTCGTTACGCCTGTGCGGCGAGTCCAAACAAATTGTATGCAAAATCTAATAAATTGTTTGTCGCTAGCCACTTATGGCCCATTTGCGCGAAGCCTTAGTCCCACTCCCACGGGACAAGTCCAGACTCCAGGCTGCTACGGAGAAATTTGAGATGGAAAATCCCTATAACACTTTGACCGGCCTGGGAATCGAACGCAGGATCTCATTCAGCAGTTGTACACATTTAATTAAGAGAAATCAAATGAGTACACCCCGTGCTGCAGGGAGCAGCTCGACGCAGCGATGCTTCACTGAAAGTCGCGGCATGCAAGTGCCCGCAAAGCCCGTGCTAACAAACTAAAGTCATCACAATCTAAGAAGTCCGTTGACGTTTCTCATTTTACATGCCGCGATAACTTTCTACGTAAGAAATTGAAAGATCAAATTATTATTCCTAATTAATTACTATTTTACGAGTATTCAAACACTATAACAACGAGTATCATTCGCGTGCATCAAGTTTAATTATTATTATAGCTGTCAAAACGGGCCTTTTATTTTTTGACAACTTTACTCCAGATACTTTGAAGCCAGATACTTTGCACTGTACACTGCGAAACGCACTGTGCAGTGCAAAGTATCTGGCTTCTTCAAGATTCATTGCGGCACGTCGTCCCGGTGCACGGTGTGGACCGGCCCTAAAGCAAAGCGATGTTTGTTAGCGCGAAGCTAACAAGCAATCGTAGGGTTCATTTTTGTTTGGTAAACCGAAAGGTGACCTCTGTCGGCACAACGACGCGTTAGGTTTGATTAGATTTTCCATTCCACGGTTACCATTGTTTAGCGGTTTAAAAAATACGTTTTTTTTTACTTGTTCCAATTAAGTAAAAAATTTAATAGGATAGGATACCCAAAATCGAAGTGTGGCAGCACTGCGGACACAAAAGGTGTCTGTGGACATTGCTGCGGCGCCTATGCGATTCCCGCGCTTTGTGTATGCTTAAATCTAACCTGTGATTCAACCAATGGCAACCCATGTTTGCTGGCAGTGTTTCAGCCGTGAGAAGACGACCAATCGAAAAAATCAAAACGCTTACTAGCGCCAGCTCGCGGCAAGCAAATAAGCTGCACTTTAACATCCAAAAGGGGTAGGTATTCTACAAATAAATACCATACCTTACTTTAAAAATAAAAGCAAGAATTTAATTTTAACATTCGATAATATTAGTGTGCTCTGAGTGCACATTACTAGCGCCATCTGTAAAGCGACTAACGCAACCCTACGTAACGACTATGATTTGATGTTCGTATCGTACAGCAGCGCCATGATTCGTCGATGTAGTTTATCACATATCCGATAGATGGCGCGAAATGAAATACCTTTCCTTAGTTTGGTCTCATTGCACTAGATGACACTACTTACCTCGCTTTAGAAGCTTTTCCTTTATTTATTGATTTTCTCGCTTATTACGCAATGAAAATCGACCAAACGCGAAGCCCACATAAGCAATTTTGTCCTGTAAAAGAATTCAATACGAAATTCAAGAAATACGCACTTCATTTTTCGACCGCATAACAAAGTTTGTAAATTTTGTTTTCATTTTCATTTATATAATCAAGCTTTATAATGCAACTCTGATCATTTTCGTGCATCAGAGCCTACTGATTCATTTTTTTTTTGCATTTAAAAAATAAATTAATTTGATTATTATTTTTTTGATTTCGGAGATATTTATTTTGCTAATTTTGAAAATAACAAAAGTGAAATTTAAGAATTTTATTTATGTTACGTTTTAAATTATATATGATAATGATTTTTAAATTAATAATTACTCCTTTATGCATGATAGAATGAATTCATTAAATTAATTTTTTAATAAATAAATTAGACCTTCAAATTATGCAGTCATACCTACTTCTTCTTAGCGTGTCGGTGACAAATACAGCTTTTAAATATAATTAATTTCCCAGTATTCTTCAGCAACGGGTTGTCTCCTCTCATTAGTACTTCTGAGGTAGGTATACAATCAGTTAATTTTGTCAAGTATCATTAACTTAAGTCGCAGTACTTGTTATTTCATACAAGCACAGATAAAATCCCTATAATTTAGACCTAGCATCACACAATTAGTTGCTAATAAACTCGGACAGGCACTAAATATGGAGAATTTATATTTTAAATTACTCTTTAACAGTTAATAGCATATTGTTATGCTTTTAATATGTTAAAGTATATTGCTCGTATAATATACTAAGGCAGGCATTTCACACTCGGATGGTTGGTTATTTGTTCAGGTTTAGATTTAGACTAACTACGCGCGCACCCACCATTTTAACATCAGGGGGCGGCTCATTTTTTAATTACTGTGATTTTAAGATAGCACATTGCTTCAAATTTTATATAGATTCGGTACATTTCTCGCACATTGTTCCATGCATATAACTTATGGACATTCATTAGTTGTGATACACCCGTCATTCTGATGCACAGTATGCCTTAGCAACTTTAATAGCACATTGTCGCGCGCGCGCGTTTTGTGAACGAAAACAAACCATCAGGCGCTGACTTACACACCCGGTAGAAGCATTTCTATTTATTACAAATAAATAAACAAATATGAATATTATGAAGGCGTGGGAAGTGATGTCTTAAAGTCTAGTCCAGTTTGTGATTTAGGAAACATCTTTATACTAAGTGTCTAACAGCCTACGTATAGTGCGTTTTTGGCTTCGTGGCCGCTAATTGCCTTATATGGTATTTAACGGCGAGCCATTTTTATTAATAAGATTTAAGTAACCTGATTATAAAATCAGTACCAAAATAAAATCTATTAGTAACCCTATAAATGTAGAAATTATTGAATGATGAAAAATTGTGTAAAATAGCCTGAAAAGTGGACTTTTCCGTAAAATATAGTGCTTATTCAGTGCATATTCATATCCTGTTTTTCATGATTCCCGTTGCAGCTTAGGTCGGACAGCATTTTCCCAACGGTCATCCAACACTCTGAAATGATAACAGTATCAACAAAATAAATATATTAAAAGCCATGGTACCTAACATACAAGACATAGCAATAACCAAAGTGCCAACACCTTTAAAGTCGGATTTTGAATAATCTTGATACATACCAACAAATCTATGACATCATTTTGCATAGTTGCAAGCTACAAACCATTGGCTGATTGCATATTATCCGCTTGCAGACTCAACTTCACACATTACTGTACCTTATTCGTTTAAAGATAAAGTTCAAATTAACTTTTCATTTAATTTACGTTGAGATACAGATTCTAACTAAATATGGAATCGATTATATTCAATATTCATTGAAAGGCAACGAGTAGTCGCGTCACTCGCGTCATGCGAACGATTGTCCTTATTTGGCGATACGTTGGCCAGTACGTAGTTAAAGATTTATCTGATTTATCGGTTACGAATCTAATGCATCGGTTTGTTTTTGAGTTATTTTTGTTTGACTCGTTTATTTAAATTTATTCGCGTTGCCTCATCTTTTCTTGGTCGATCAATATACCTACTAGCCTTTGCCAAATATGTAGGGATGATGAGCCAACTAGCACCACAAGTCAGTTACTGGGTAATGCGACATCCCTTGGCAAGACTGGTTGATAGAATTTCGGGTTTCTGGATACCCGTAACGAAGGACTGCCTGAGACCTTCAAATCCATTCGGGGCTTGCTGAGGTACGGGTCTCGGCATGAATTGTATGGTCGCCGATTCCCGCACCGACCTTAGCAAGTGTAGTTTAATTTTTCTATCAACACGTGTTGCTGTAATTTCCCCTAGTCGAGTTGTTTCTTGGTATTGGATAACGTGTGGGTTCTTTGAAAGAAGTGAGCGAAGGTCTTCAATTTGTTCAAGCTGTGACCGATACGATAGTATCAAGTCATCGATGGTTTTCGCTTCACCTTGTAGCATTAGTCATCATCACGGGAATCCGGCTTCTTCCGCGCGATACTTAAAATTAATTGAGATTGAGGAACTGCTTTGTATAGCCATCAAAAATCTTTTTTACTTTTAATGGTACCCAAAGTATCTACCTAACTACTTAGACAGGATTTCTTATCACTGACGGGAAAATCTTAATTGAACAAAACTAAATTGTGGAGATAAAATTAAAGCTTGTTCAAGCAGAAGTGTCTTTTAAAATTGCACCAAACTAACCGTTGATCTATGGCTAAGAAACCTCTATGCATCAGCCATCATATTGTATCCAACTACTAGGCATGCTACGTTCCCTAAGCTTTCCAATTTTATTACACTAAGAAATAAACTGGAATACTCTCTAAATAAATGTTAGCACGATCAAAACAAGGATAAACTAATAAGAATTTTGATTGCCAACAAGTTCTTAGAAATTCACGTGAACTGACCACAGATCCAATCTCGAATCAGCTAGCTAGATAGTACGCCATGGGTACAAGATAGGTGCAAGACTTAAAATAATATCTAGATAAGTATCTACACAGATACAATCGAAGTCTAGTCTAATTTAGGTCTGAAACATCTAAACCAGTATTAACCTTGCTTTAAGTCTATAGATTTTGGGATTTAGACTACGATAACACTAAGAAATATCTAGGTTTGTTTACATTTTTGAAGAAACGGACTGCACAGCTCTTATATCGGTAAGTAATAGCCATTAGAAGAGATACGTCCAACTAAGTAATGTGCCTGGTTAAAAATTCATCAATTAATTTTCTAATAGCAGAGGGCGTTCACACCTCGTAAGAAACATTGGATGTACATAAGGATAAAATCACATGTAACTTACTATTACGCGCCCGCCGCACAGCCTCCGAAGTCAGCCGAAGTGGTGGTGGTAACATCGGAATGCCATAACTCAGGCATACCACCTTAACGGTACGAGAGAGCGGGACGCACACATACGTTAGAGCAACATGCAACATCGACATGGTTGAACGACCGATCAAATAAGTTTGTACGCCGCTATCGTATACCACGTAGGTTTTATTTCTTCTAAACGTGTCGAGGGCGCATGCGCTATAGTCTGATTTCCAAGATGGCGCATGCAATTTTCCCTTTGGCGCCGTTGTTTGGCGCGAAACTTTCCTTGGCAGTTATTTTTGAAACTCAATTGGAGATTTAACGACATATCGCCAAGAGATTGTGTAATTATTTTGTAAGATTGACTAGGAATTTACTTACGTGGCATTACATAGAAACTGATTCTATCACCTAGGTACTCAAATGATCGTGCCTCCACATAAACTAAAGGCTCGTTTAAGTTTTAAACACGTTTCTGATATTACATAGGCATTGCAGCATTTCGCACACGTAATCAGTGCAATTAAAGAGTGCTGAAAATAGTATACAATTATAATTATTACCCTGTAATGCAAGAAAGAGTCATTAACCAGGTTATTATCTCATGTTAGCAAGTCGCCATTTCTCTTGAAACAAAGTTTTTGAACGGGTTCTGCTTTCGACGAGGCAACTTGAATTCGTAGAGATTTGGTGTCCGACTGTATGGTCCAGATATTAAATAAAGTAATGATTAAATAGTACATGAAACTGATATCACTGATGTATAGTTGTTTGATACTATATAGTTGAAGAATCTAAGTCATAATGAAGACCTCAGCAGAGTCGAAACTAATTGCTGTTACATTAACCGATAATAATTTAGATATGAATGTCAAATTAAAAATGTTTGCTCAACTTTATATTAATTTGATATCGAAATGTAATAATTATAATCTTCATTTCTCTTATAACAATAGGTTAAGGCATAGTGTTAACGACTTAACTCTTTTTAAAGCTGCCGACGTGCTCAATAGATGGCGTTAGCGTCGAATTAGAAGTGACTATGGTTTTGTTACCGCGATTAGGGTAAGGGCAAATGGTGTTTTTATCACCCCAGATCAGTGTACAGTGGTTTTATTTACATCTCTCGCTTGACCTTCAGGTCAATTTCCACTAAATACCATCAGGTATTTCAAACAGCCATCGTTACATGGTTGATATCCCACCCATACGCACAAAGCGTTTCGAAAATACTTTCATTGTGCGTACAGCTAAGGAGTGGAATTCCCTGCCGGCGTCTTTGTTTCCTGATAGCTACAACCTAGGGGTCTTTAAGTCAAGAGTGAATAGGTTACTTCTAGGCAAGCGTGCTTCACCTTCGACTACATCATCACTTAACATCAGGCGAGATAGTGGTCAAACGCGAGCCTATAACAAATAAAAAAAAAAAAAAAAAACATAGCAGATACGGTAGGTACCTACAATAAAAATTGTCACGGTGGTCTTTGCCCTAAAATTCGTAATCACTCTATTTATTTTCCCACAACGAATAATCTAGAAACGTTACTCTAAATCACATTTTCCTGCTCTAAGCCTATAATTTTGTCAAGTCTCGAACTGCATATTTGCCAGTATAGCTTGGTCTTTGGATCCTTAGTAATTGAGAGTAATTATGGTCCAAGATTTCTGGACATTTCGACCACACATGCATTTGTCGTGACAGGCAATGTGTCGTGTCCACTACTAAATAGTTTATCTACACATACATATGTGGTTATTTTGATTCTAATAACGCCTATTTACTTGGTAGTTACATACTTTTTATATCGCCAACTGGGCTTGAAACGTCTTCATTTGGGGCTAGCATCCTCTTTACAACAGCATAAGTGGATGAACTTTTTATTCTTTTAAGAAAGTTAGTGCATCTTAAAGTATCTTCGGACAGTTCACTTTATTGACAATAGAAGCATTACATACCGCAAGAGCAACCCTTGACCGAATAAGTTAAAGGTTAACATACAATCTTTTCTAACTATCTAAGTGCTGTCTGGTTGTCCCGGAACACGTCCAATGCATTTTGCATCGTTCGACGCACGCTCCACTCTCCATACATAGATTAGCAATTTAAAATACCTTACCGCTAATCGTATGCGTGTTTTCTCATGAAATTCTGTGGGTACGCGATATGACCGCCTTAGAGACAGTAGTGTTTACTACGTGTCAATCACCGAAATGCAAAGCAGGGCGCGTTGTCTGAATATCAAGGCGAGGGACGCAAACAAGACGTAATGCATCATACATGTGCAGTACGCAAACGCATCGGCTAAGCAAGTCGTCGAGACAGATAAATAAAATTGTAATGGCCGTCTAGGATTTCGGTATATATCATTATTGTTATTTGGCGGCCAATTAATCATGTATGTACACACGAAATACTTAATAAAGAAAATTCACGACATGCCGAAGAGCCGACATGTCGAAGGTACTGCTTATTTTAAAATAAATTTCTTGCAGGAGACCTTAACATACTAGGCTACTAGCGATGTTACAGAAAAATACCCGTCTGAAAGATTGTAGCCAGCTGAGCAATATAAAATAGTCTTTGTTTCTTCCAAACTAAAATTCATACAAGAAAATATGTAAATATCCGGCAACAGTAACGCAACAAAGGAACCCAAATGAGATGTCATGTCAGCTCATCATTGTGTGGTGTTGCGTGCAAGTATTAAATTATAGGCATAAGTGTAAAGGATGAAAATCAACTCCCACAGCTCACAGTGTGTAAGCCACATCAATTGCGTTTACAGAACAGAAGTGTTCTTCTAATTGCATGAAATCGCTGCGAACCATTGTGCACATGCAAAATGTTCAAAGAGTAATGAAAACCACAAATCAGGAAATGTACAGCAGCCCCTAATTTAAGCCTTTATGCTGGGACAAAACTCCAACCAACACTGCCCAAATTAAACGCAAGCCACAAAGAAATTCCAAATAAACTAATTACGAGAGAAATTGGTAGCCCTATCAATAAAAAGATGGAACTTTCATCACTGGTGTAATAAAGTGATTTTTAGTCGGCAAGACGCTGGAGCGTTTAAAAAAAGACCAACATCCAATCATGAGTCGACCTTCGAGGTACTCCGAGGTCGATACAAAACGAGTCATATATTAAAAAAGAAAGAAAAAAAGGCATCGTGCGTGAACACGGCTCGTGTTGGGCCCTTACAAATTTGTACCGCGTTGCCCGTAAAAATAAAAGTCGTCGACTTGGGAGCGCCCGGAGCTTGCTTCGGAATCGTGCTAAACATCGCTTTGATTTTATACAAGTGGCTTTTCTAATGTGCCAATAACAGTTTTCATCTAGAGGTCTGCGAAGATTCATTTTATACGAAATAAAGGATAGTAATGACCTAATAATTAATTCGGGAACTGTACCAGCGTACCAAAAGTTATCACCTTTTCTGCAAATGCTATTCTGAGCCCAATGCGAGCTAGCTTTAGTTGCTACAATGCTATTATATTTTAAAAAAAGATGCTCGAATTTATTCTCCGATGTCAATGATACAGCATCAAAATTATACGTCTACGTTCTATTCCTCTTCAATCCTCTGATTCTTTTCAAAAGCTTCGATTTGTAATTACAAACGCGGCGCGAACAAAGAATGATACTACATCTAAATGCGATTTTTCTATCAGAAAGCAAGAAGTAATAGAAAATAAACCCTATTGCTACGACATAAGAACTATACCGTCTGATTTGGACGTTGGTAAAGTTTGTAATATCGGACAAAAGGACCGAAATAAACTCCCATGGTGTGTTATTATCAGATGTTTTAAGGACCCTATTATAAAGTTAATAATGGATTCGATTTTTTACAAGAATGTTTGTAACCTTAGAATATGCATCATGTCCTACAGGCATGGCATTAGTAAATCTAGAGTGCCAACCACGATAATTATTGAGTTAAAAGTTGAGCGCAACATTGAATAAAATTGGTGCCTATCACCAATAAGCTTAGGGCAGACCTATGGGTTTGATATAGTTTCTTTTTTTCCATGTAACATAGGTATCTTCGTCATATTTCATTTGTAACATAGTATTTCACAATAGACGATTGTAATGAGGTCGATTGCTTTTTTTATATTATTTTTATTTTATATAGGTAAAAAATTTTGTGGTTGAAGGCTTGCCTAGAAGTAACATATTCACTCTTGACTTAAAGACCCCGGGCAACACAGACCCCGGCAGGGAATTCCACTCCATAGCTCTAAGCATAATGAAACTATTTCCAAAACGTTTAGTGCGTATGGGTGGGATGTCCAGCATGGACCGATGGCGCATCGCCGTACGTCTTGTAGTCCGATGATGAAACTAGCTTGGGGGAATAAGATCATGCAATTCCATCGCACACTCTCCGAAATGCAACCTATAAAAAACCGACAAGTTGGCAACTCGTCGATGATGTTCAAGGCTCTGGAGCTTTGACTCAACCAGTGCCTCATTGCCGAATGCTGTGTTTGACATGCTTCTTTAAAAAACCTTTAAATTAAAAACACCTCGAAATTAACATCAAACGTCTGCATACGGTTACATACCATTGCCCCAACAAAAATTCTATTACACGGTGTTTGTTAAACTCACTATGAAAACTTCTAACAAACAACCAAGGCCAGCCCCTTAATAGACACACTAAAATTTACCGTGCCAGCACAGAAGAGAAATGTAGGAAAATTTCGACACACAAAGTTGTTTGTGTCCGCAGTTGGAATACGAGCAAAAGTAACACTATAATGGCAAGCGGCGCGTGCGTCGACTAACTAACCCAACACGCTCACGTCAAACGACTAAGGAATTTCACTCGTATATGAGAAACAAAGATGAGGCTTTTTAGAGTATGTTACCTAATTGAACAAGTAATGAGCTCGCCGCAGGACGCGTTGGATGCATGTGCATGATACAAGTGTTTCCTGACTAAATTCAAAATCACGATCGAATTCCTTCCTCCTCAAAACGATTATTATCAGTTCCGCCAAAATGACAGCATGTTTTTGGACTTCATGATCTTCCCATAGATCATGAACAATATAATATGTGGTCACTTCAGAAATGGAAAACAACAGGGCCAAAAATGTATACAAGAATAACAGAACTAGAGACAAAAGACGATAACAGTAGAAGTATTATATATTAAACATATTCCAGTAAACTTCCTACATAGTGGCGGAATAGCTTTTAAGAGTGAATCACCTACTTGTCTTCCTACGCATGAGAGGGTCACCAGTGGGACGGGTTACGACGTACGTCGATATGGAAAAGGTATAGAAAGTTCACTCCATCCACCTACATTTGACACCCAAACTTAGGAGGAAAGTTGAACGAATTGTTGAGAATTTAGAACGAGAAAAATACAAAGTCATCAGAAAAAAACTAAGCAATAGTGAAACTGTTGAAGTTGATGAACTTGAAATTATGAAAGTTATCAAAAATACCTAAGCCTATATTAAAATTAGACCCGATACATTTTTTTTTATTAATAGGCTCGCGCTTGACCACTATCTCACCTGATGGTAAGCGATGATGTGGTCGACGGTGAAGCACGCTTGCCTAGAAGTAACCTATTCACTCTTGACTTAAACATTTAGACCAGATATATAGTAAGTTTAGTTTACTCCAAATTTATCTACTCCATTCGTGGTCTTAAATTTTCAAAAGCCCGAACAATCTATTTTTGAGCATAAAAACTAGGCAATTTTAAACAGCGCAGCGATTTCATTTAGATACAAATTTCACAATACAAAATTGAATAAGGATGACTTAGAGCAATTCAATTCGGTTTTCGGCATTCTCAAACATTGAAATCTTTCGTTTCTATGAGAACACAGTATCTAATCTATCATTAGGATCTCTAGATTCATCCAAGTAATACGCTTTTTTTCTCTGCATCTGTTATTGACTTCCCCTTTATCTATTTCGTTTATTTCTTCAAAAATATATTTAAGAAGATTATTTGGATATGCACTTCAGCAACATTGAAATCACTTTTGGCTAGAATTTTAACTTTTTGATGTGGTCGATTCTCTAATGTTGGATGTCCTGGTGCTTTACCACTGCGATGTAGCTGGGTGTTAGGCGAGGAAAATAACCGCCAAAGGGTTCATTTTATTTTATTAGTGTGTCTTAGGGTTTCCTAATGTGACCTCTGCTAGGAAAGGGCTAGCGGGGCTGTA
The DNA here is from genome assembly GCA_947562075.1 of Orthosia gracilis. Lineage (NCBI taxonomy): Eukaryota > Metazoa > Arthropoda > Insecta > Lepidoptera > Noctuidae > Orthosia > Orthosia gracilis. Next base: position 10,100,048 of record OX387268.1, read on the forward strand.
AATGTGCGCGAATAAAGAGTCCTCGCACCGCCTAGCTACTTCACAAATCTTTCGTGAAACAGCATCTTTAACCAGATTTTAACGCACATGTTTGATTTGGCTTACCAGTTTATTAACCCTTTTGGAAGGCTCTCGTAAAAAACATCCTTAACCAGATTTTGTCGTACAATTTTCACGTTTGTTTTTCTTGCCAGTTCATTAACCTATTCAGAAGGTTCATAACTTCAAGAACTGATCAAACCGCCATCACCGTCAGTCAGCATCGTTTCAAGATTGAGCCGATGTGTTCTCTAATCTCCAGAATGCTCTGTTTAGTTTTGTTTTGAGTCGTGAGCGGCGAGGGAGCGAGATGGGCCGATACGACCGGCACGACGACGACGCCCGGCCACGACCGAAGATATCGCGTCTATCTGACGTCTTGCTTACTCGTTCTTTTTTTTAAATTTGATATACAGCCTTTATTGTGGTCGATGCGTCGATATTTCGAGCAGATATATGGTTCTTGAAAATGCCAAAGAAATTCTTAGACAATGTAGGTAATATCTGGTAGTCTTGACTGAAAAGAACCCTTATTACATTAAAAGGCTTTTTTTCAGTGTACAATATTTATATATTATTGCTTTATTTGCAAAATATAACATTGTATCGATAACTACTGGTTACTTACACGTACGAGGGTTGTTCGCTGATTATAATTATTATTTTTTTTAAACACGGAAAAGTACTGACCATTATGAATTTATATCCAAAAGTTGCAGTTTTCCTTGGTTTTGAAATAAAACATTCTTCATAATCATCATCAACCTTTTTAATGTTCCTACTGCTGGAACACAGTGGGAATGGGACCTAATTCACCACGCGGGATCAGAGCGGGTTGGTGGATGTCACATGTCTTCGAATTCTTGGTTCTGGAACTTGCCGGTTTCCTCACGATGTTACACCGATTATAGAGCAGTGGTGATGAAATAATTTACACAAATTCTTGAAAGGAGTAAGTAAGCTTTTTAATTTCCTAGTGACAAAAGGTTGATTCGACCATTCAATAACAGTAGAAGGTAAAATTTACCAAACTGAAATTTTTTTCGGAACTCAAATCTTACGCCAAAAATGGCATCCTGATCAATGCTACAAAAAATTTGCTTATAATATCTTTTTATTCAATGGTCTCCAACATCGAAGGATAGAAAGTGAATCCAACAGGTTTCATAGTAGGGCTTGTACGACCGTGAACTTCCTGTGTGTTATTGTGTACATCCGTCATAAACTCGGCCCGCTGTAGGCTACCACCTTCGTAGACTAAAACTGTAACAGTCAAGGGAATTGAAACTCTATAAACTGAGTCATAAGGCAGAAATGGACAGAGTGTGGGTGATGTAAATTTTAAACGTAAATAACAACTATTTGTTGATTTAGTATTTTGTTGTCATGAAGCAAGGTATTTGGATTGAAAAAGCTTTTGCGTTTCCAATTTATATTACGTTCTAGAATCATTCTTGAATATCTAAAACAGATAGTCGGGTATTGCGGCGTCTTTGATGAAAGATTTCAAATACTATTCGCTGAGTGGTGAATAAGTACCTTCTTATTTTCTTTTGAGACATTTTACTTACTTATCTAGTGTTCTCTTGTTTTACGATTGTCAATAATGCCACATAGAAAACTAATAATAAAATTAGCTTTATATTCTCTCTCTCTAAACTCATATTATTATGTCATTGAGCAAAAACAATTCTCTTACCTAAATCTGAATCTAAAACGCAGGAGGAAACCATTCAAAGTCAACGTCTCGTTACCGATAGCAAGAAACGTAGATTTATAAAACTATATTTATGCAAATCAAGTGGTTGCGAAGCGCGTACCCGACATTTATACACGAGTATAAATATTCAGGTATTACTTAGCTTATGCAAATACGCAGGACCTCGGCGTCTTATGCTAGCCACGTAGTAAATGATATAATATTTCGCCTGACAACAACAAGTGACGCATTCCGTATCGAGTATTTAGAGCTCTTCATTTGTTTCTTGTTAGTCGCCGATTTGAATAAAGAACGATTTTGCGTTCTCTTTTTGCATGTCAATCGTTTTTCGCAAATCTGTGATGGCGCCATGCTTGACCGCCATTTTTGTTTTGTTTGCTAATTAATTCTAAACGTGTCTAAACGATTACTGTAGTAGGTAGTGTTGTTGAATTTAGATCGAGCATTAATTTCTTAGCGATGAATCGTAAAAATAAAACAAGTATAAGATTTAAAAAAATTGTTGTTTGTTATAAAATCATATATCATTTCAGAAAATATAAATCCTTTCCGTTTATTACTTCGAAGAATTTATTAATTAGTGAAATGATCGTAAAAGATTTTTATTGTTGATTATATCTCTCTTTATAATGTTCATTAGAAATGAGCTAAAAAGGTAATATGTTATTCAAGATGTAAAAAAAAACAAATATATTTTTTAATATCGTAGCTTAGATTCCGTTAAGATATCGCATTTAGTGGTGTGCGAGCTTTTTAGAGTGGCGCCTTTATCGAACGCCTAAATTATTAGAATCTACTTAAAATATGTTATTCACGATAACGCGCGGTGATTGGTCTTATATCGATATGGAATAGATAAGCTACGTTTAAGTCCATCTCTTATCTGTGAACAAATACTGCTCCCGTCCATGCTTGTATTGCAAACAGAATCGAGAAATAAACATAAACCAAACGTTAGGTACTGTGTCTACAAAAAAAAACGATGGTTTTATCAGTTAAATATTGAAATCGATGTTTATGCCTAGCAATGTGCGGTATATCTATTCTCGGAATTCAGTCGTAAAAGGGAATGATTGGTCGAAACGGGAATTCGATGCATTATTGTGGGTAAAATGTCCGTAATATAAACACGATTGTATTTTAATTTTGCCTTTAACGACGTGATTGGGGGCACCGAGTAAGTCTTAAAAAATCTCGAAATAAATTAACAACTTTTACAAGGTACTAAACCAAAATGTCTTCTTAATTTACATCTTAGAATGTTATTTATGAGGCTTAGCATTGGTTCTTACAATTCGTAATACAGAGGAGTTATTTAACTTCAGGATTGTGGTACTAGCTACTAAGCATTTTTCTTATATAAGTACAGTACTCGCCAATCTTCTTGGCCGCCCTGGAATTGGCTTTCCGATGCACATGGTATAGCGCGCTGCTTTTTTTAGGGTTCCGTACCCAAAGTGTAAAAACGGGACCCTATTACTAAGACTCCGCGATCTGTCTGTCTGTGTGTCACCAGGCTGTATCTCATGAACCGTGAAAGCTAGACCGTTGAAATTTTCACAGATGATGTATTTCTGTCGCTATAACAACAAATACTAAAAATATAATAAAATAAATATTTAAGTGCGGCTCCCATACAACAAACGTGATGTTTCGCCGTTTTATGCGATAATGGTACGGAACCCTTCGTGCGCGAGTCCGACTCGCACTTGGCCGGTTTTTTATAAGATTTACTACTACGCAGCCATTGCAGACAACTTCAGGGCGGTCAAGAAGTTTGGCGAGTACTGAACATTGCTTTTCATAAAATCATAACTGAGCAAGAGTATCGGCCTATTTTTGGTTGTAACCTGCGAGCTCAAAAGGAACAATCTGTATCACTCACCGCAACTGCACCATGTATGAGCCATTAGGTAGTTACTCAAAATATTCCTCGCACTCAAAGTCTAGTGATATAAATAGTACACATTAGCCTAACCTGTTCTTTACTAATACCCGTCACTTATATTAAATCATAATCAGTGTCAGATAGTATCGGGCTAACGAATCTCCCACTTCGTTTCCTTTAAGTTATTTAATGGTTTTAGACGTTTATGGTGTCTCCTCATACATAAAGAGATCAGCAAAGATAACCTTCGTACCTTGTACATTTGTCTTGTGAGCTATTCTTGCAGATTTTGCACTAAGATGACCTTTTTCTTGTTACTTAAGTGGCAAATCTTGAAAGGCTTCCAGAGCAACCGAAGAAACATCGCGAGGTTTGTTCCTAACCCTTTAGTTATCAAATGTTATTGTCACCTTACAAAGCTCTTGCAACCATAATCCTTACCTATTCCAAATATCTCAGGAAAATGATGATTACTATCACGGGCACCCAACGCGAAGAAAGAAAATTTGTTTCAAATAAATTACACTAGATGGCGTGATAAGCTTCGATTTGTTATTGAGTTGTAAGAAATATTAAGATTTTCTAGAGATGATCGTAAAAAAAATATGTTCTTGTTTAATTAACTCTCCTAAACACAAACTTAAGGAATATGTATGGCTCTTTAATCACATTTCAAGGATTATTTGATTGGATCTTTTAAAATTGATTCCAATAGATGGCACGGTTTTAAATTTCTGAGCCATCCACTCGATTTTTCATTTGTTTTGTAACACATTTTGATACAATGAAACAGTAAAAACATGCAAAAATACTATAAAACAAATCGTCGCTGTATTTGAAAAATAACTATTTACGAACTTTTTTGTCTAACACCATCTATATCCGTGGCGCCGAACCGAACGCGATCGATGTTCTGAGGAAAATAATCAGCTAAATCATACGAAAAACCCTTGTTACGTAGACACGATTTCTTTGTATGGGATAAGGCATCTGTATGCTAGTATTATATTATCTGTGACTATAGTTACAACAGGCGATACCAATATCAACTTGCACAACTTGCGATAAAATACACTGTTCGAGGAATAACTACAAACACACTAATGTACATTGCAGCATCGAAACAAAAACAATCGTTAAACTAATAATAACGAAGGAAGCCTCGCAAACGTGACAACTTTTGTATTGAATTATAAAAATATTCGGAAGGTATGCGGTAATGAACTGCAAGGTAAAGAAACCCCACTTAAGGTTACCCTAGGCGAAAATTCTTCCATACAAACGTGGTCTAGGGATTACTCCACTGTTTGACGATGTATGTTCAAAATAAAAATTGATATCATTTTGTCTAATCATTATCTAGCCCTGTAAGGAAACAAAAAATATAAAATATTTGAAAGTTATGAGCGTCGAAAGTTCCATATACATACACTAATTTTAAACTTTGGGCGGAAATAACTACCATAAGAAGAAGGAAAATTGCAAAACGACCACCATACAGGGATAGATTAGTAGTTCAAGTATGCAAATAATTTTATTTTGAAAATATGTATTTAGTCGTTTTTTCATGATATCTAGACTCCCAAAGGTCTGTTCGCGCGCTCGTTTTCGTCCTAAATCATCATACATTTTGCTACAAACTTGCAAAAATGCTAATTCGTACACGAACTATCTTCTTACTGCTCATCACAGCATTTATCTCTTTCGCACGTGTTGTCGGATGAGATTGCATGCATTTTAACCCCGCGCACAAAATAGTTCGTGCCGTCGACTAATTAGAACCTTAAAGAGATAAAAAGAAATGCATCTATTTGTCTCTGCATCTTCCTAAGGTTTACTGGTTCAAAATACCCATGGCATAAAGTCAATCTCTACAATTTGTGCTCGTAAAGTATTAAATAAATTAACACATGACTTGTCACCTAAATCCACAAGTTCTTTGAAGACGTAAAACCAACCGTTAATCCAATCAAGGAAATCCGTCTAATAAGCCAAGGTGCTAATAGTAGCAATTTGAAAACCAAATGAAATAGCCTTGGTTGGCATATGCTCTTAACATCATTCATCACGAGGTAGAAGCCATAAGAAATAAGGACTCTTGGTTAGCAATCAGAGTACGTAGATTATTACATAATATAGTACTAACCAAAGGCCTCAACAGTTAAGAGACAGCCATCTTAAATCATAGAATCTGTTCTCCGCACATTTGCACACGTTTTTGGACAGACCTCATCTTATGCGTCATGATGGAACTATGATGATATTCTCATTAAAGTAAAATAAGGAACATCCAACCATTTTCGACGAATGCAGCATCCTACGGCACCAAAGAGGCTGGCATGTTTAATATTCCTCCATAGCGTGTTGTTAATACATGAATATTGAATAGTTCTAAAATCACCATCAAAACGGTCTCGGAAAACAGACTCGAACCGTCTATTTTACATACGAAAGCTATGAGCAGTGTCATCTGAGCGTCGCATGGGCCGGTTGCACGTTTCATAGAAATACCAGCGCCTAATCACTTCGCGGTATCGGAGAAAACTCGGCGGCGTCGTGTTAATACAATTTTACACGTTCTAAGCATCGGACGGTCCAGAACTCGTTCTGTACGGACCCTCTTTATTAGGACCTGTTACTTCGTTAAGGAACTAGAAAAATCATTTAGTTTTCCGCACGTAGACTCATTTTTTTCCGTCCGGTTTTGGTGTAACCGCTAAATCCTTTCATGTGTATAAATTAACTAACACGTAGTTTGTATCAACACATGTAAAAAGATTCGGTGCTCACCTTTTAAATTATCATAGACGAATTGTATAATAACTTGATTTTTTAGGGCCGATTTCCTGTAGATAGGCTATATTTTTAATGGATCTAATTTTTAAATGTGGCCTTATACTTTTTGCTCGTAAATTATTATAATTAAAGTGACAAAAAAATTGCATATACAAATAGATTTTGTCCACAAAAGACAAGCTAAAACATGAAAATATGCCCAGGCAATGATAAGCATACAGACAAAATGCTTGGAATTACAAAAATGTATGCAGAATTCGAAAGTGACGCCTCAAGCTAAGAATCCATATAAAAATGAATCCATCGCATGCAGGATCAGTTATAATGCGGATAATGATAGGTGCCCTCAACATTTTGGCACGGGCCTAATTCCAACAGGTTTTATAATGAAAATCGGTAATTTTCTGCACGCGAAATTTGTGTTGCAAATGTGTTGGCCTGATTGACCATGTACGGCGACGATGGTGTAAACATGGTGTAGTCCTACTCAAACTGTGATGAAAGTTTGTCAGTTGAGAGTTCTAGATATTATAACAACACGTTCAAAGATTTCTCTGAGAAAATAAGTCGCCGTCTGCTCTTTTGGTTTTGCTGCAACCTGGTGAATATTAGTCTCAAACTCAATAGTTTACCCCTGAGGCGGACTAATGAAGAGCACCGGACAAAAGTTTGAATATAGAATGGAATATCAAATAAACGTTAGATGGAATGTGTATAATAATAATGATATGGTAAGAAAGGAGTTGAATACTGAGAAATAGACTTTGAAAGAAATAGATGCTACAGTGAGCCCAACATTCCCAAAGTGCACAGCGCTGCTAGTCCTATCCTATCCTTAATCATTGTTAGTCCCTCAAACAAAAACTTTTCTCAATTCCGTCACTGTCTTTTGGAATGTGGCATAATATCACATTCCGTAGAACAAAACATTCCTATGTGGATCTGACTTGCATGTCAGGTATATTCATTACACTGAAAAATACGTAATATAGAGTGGCACAGGGCAGCCTTTGCCAAGCGGACTATACTCCATTTGAAATAACATTAGACAAGATTCCAAATCTTTTTACAGTCCGTTCAACCGATTTCGAGTTCTATGCCGTAAAAATAAGGATGACATGAAAAGCATAAACCTGTTACCAAAACCAACTGTTTACTAAAGCTACCATTTGTTGTATCACCAACGCAATAGAAGTCAAAATCGGTTGAACGGGCTGTAAAATGGGCTAATTTAAACGTCTAATGTTATCATCGCAAATGGAGTTTACCTATAAACCATTTAATGAGAATGTTATAATTATTCTATCCAATTCTATTGGTTTTATAAATAACCACCTCGTGTCATATAGCGGAATTCTTAATCGAAGTTTTCTTGTCATTATATTCAGCCTAGCTTTTGCCAGCGGCTTCACCCGCGTGAAAGTTGAAAATTAACCCGAGGGAACATATTCCTGGGATAAAAGTATCCTATGTGCTATTTGCAGACTATAATTTATCTCCGTGCCAAATTTCATCCAGATACGTCCTGCCGTTAGAGCGTCAATAAGAAACAAACACACACACACACACACACTCACAAACTTTCGCCTTTATAGAATTAGTGTGTAGTGTGATATCACCTCCTAAGGAACCTTCCTGATGGTGCGACGCAATTTAAATAGCGTCGTTAGGCCGCTCAAGTGCCTCCCTCCCCTGCCACTTAAATTGTTGCCGTTGGATACGTGGAAAATTCACGGCAGTAGTATATATAACGAAATTGATAGGAAAACTATCACAGCTAAGAAGGCTTTACAAGTTTACGAGTAATAGTCGACCAATTTATAAAATGTACCTGAAAATTGAAAATTTTGTGTATTGATGTACAACAGTTTTCGAACGTCAAAGTTCGGTTCTTTCATTGTTTGTGAACGTTAATAATGCTACCTATTTATTTTGGTGAATTTAGCTGTTTATACGGAATCCTCTCAACATCTTAAGTGTTTAGGTCATTCTTTCCCGTTATCATCTCTCACCTAATTCACTCATCCCTTCTTTAATTTGTCTCTTTTAAAATTATATAGTAGTCACAGCGGTTCTTTGTGTCTCTGAAGTTGGCTCTGCCAACCATTGCGCGAGAAACAGTTTGTCATCGAGTACACTGCATAGAGTAAGCGAGTTAAGACAATGCGACTAACGTGCGAGCGTGTGAAAGAGACAGTTATACAATGCTCTCTTCATCTTCAACATTTTCACAAAAATAGCTAGTGCGCCGGGTCTTGCAGTCAATTCAGAGACACAAAGATCCGTTGTGACTACTACATAATTTTAAAAGTAAGTTATTAGTTTCATAACATACTCGTATATTTCTAATGTAATGAATATCTAGAAAACCATATCTGTGTTTTGACTATGGGTGTAAAAAATAACCAAATGATCGTTGGCTCTCTCTAAATTCCTGCCGCCTCCACCAATTTGCCCTATCCATTGAAGGCATCTCGATTGATATCTCTTAAACAGTTGGCGATTATAATCGAGTCCAAGAAAGGTGCTCGCTTTCCTTAAACGATGTTGTAGGGATTTCTCATAACCGAAATCTTATGTTAAATTCGAGTATAGGAATATAAAATGCCATGCCCATCCCCTTTTTTGTTTTGTCTGGAGAAATGCTCATGTATACTGTACTACCACGGGGAGATAGTGCAGTTATGTGGGACTCCACGGTGTCCTCCTTTGCCGCTTATGACGGGAATACGGGCACGCGTTAGCACTCACCGCGAACCCGCCGCAGCTGTCCGTCACCGGACCATCCTCTGGGGCGAACCCCCATCACCGGCGCACCAGAACACACTGTACCGTGACCACCCCAGGGTCCAAACCAACACATGGGCGCCGGATGACCCCGTGTATGGCACCCTTCGTCCCCCTGTGACGGGTCAGGTCAGTGGCCCCGCCACCTACCATTTTTCGGCCGCAGGGGATAAAGAGAGCGGCCAACGCTATCCCGACACTCCTCCTCCCCTGCGGCCCCACCGCGTCCGCCATTAGACGGTGACGATCCTCGTCCAGGCTGCGGAATACAGTATAGCCCCTAGCATCATATTCTCTAATCATCAGACATTTGTAGCCCAACACTGGCAATCTTAGTAGTAAGTTGTTATTGTAGTTGGTCCTTATCATCATCATCGTATAAAATTTATCCAAGAATTATAACCAGATCTTGCTGAATATGTATTCGACTCGTGGTTTCTATGATATAATTGTCCGCCAACGGTCTACAACTATACAGATTAGCATTAATTAAGTAAGCGCTAATTCATCGCTCATACCTTTGGTAAGTAATGAAGCAAATAAACTATGTATTTTTTTTACTATAATTGAGAATATTATCGACATTTATGCTACTGGACCACAAAGCTCCCCCAACGATTGCTATAAGAAGTAGTTTCATATGTGCTGTATGTACTAACATTATGTAGTCGTTATCAATGATGTCATATGTAGACTGAGGTCGTAAAACACAAACTAATATAATACAGTAGAAAACATTACAGTACATTTTTCTTGTTCAATTTTTGAATTGATTTTCTAAATATAGTACCTATACAATATTTCTTTAAAGTTTATGGTCTTTTACACACATCATCATCATAGTCAGCCTTGTTAAATCCACAGACATCTATGTAAAGGACTCGTCCCGTTCGTGCCATGCCCTGGTATGTGCGAGTCACATCCAGCAGGCGTATTACGTAAGAAACAGCAATCAGCAATCATCGCGCGATCAACCACTTTATGTCATAAAAGTCGGCATTACCTACAGTGTAGATATGGTAGGTCCTACATAATCGTTTGCTAATCGCTCGCTATTTGTCAAATGCACTTATTTCTAAAAAAACCGCCAAAAACTCTAAAACATCTGTATTGAAGTGAAAATATTGCGCAAAAATCACTATCGTTTTGTTCTTGCAAAATACGTAATAAGCCTGCCGGTTCCTCTTTAGATTCCGTTGTGATCTGGTGTTGATGGTCCAACACTGTCTGGCCGTTGGTCTACCAACTCTTCTTCTAACTGTCTTTGTCCGTTCCTAGGCAGCCATTCTGGCTCAATTTGTTGCACGCTGTCAATTACATTCGTACAAACGGATATAAAATGAAATTTTTAATACATAACATGATTTATACATTTCAATAAATTCGGCATTAGTGGGTTTACCCGCCAATTTTCTTCGCGTCATGAATTTATCGTCGTCGCGTCATGTTTTTGTGCATGTAAACAAAAATGGCCGCTCGCCAAACTACTTGCGCGCACTGTTTGTGTTTTAAAACTTTAACCGTTTATCAGTTTACCTAGTTAGTTATCAGTGTCAACGACACCTAATCTCGGTCCGCTATCATTATCTAGTTAGTTATACATTAAATTATATTTTGGGTCATTACGGACTGTTTGCTTTGGAGTACGATGCATATGCTGGAAGAGTTAAGACTGAAAAACCACTTATGACGATAGTAGACAGCGTACTTTTTCCTTCACCGTAAAATATTTTATTGCGAAGTAATTTTATGGATATTCTGAACCTGTTGGTGGGTAAGAAAATTGTGGTATTTCATTCCCACATGTTTTAGTCGCCAATGGGGTTCTACTACTACTAGTATGTGTAATTGCTTCTTCACTTTGTCTTTTTAATACCCAAGTAAGGAAAGACAATATCGAAAGTAATTACATTTAACACTTGGAAATAACTTCCCACTAAGAGAAATTAAATATAGTTATAAACTTAGAAGTTACATAGAAAACTATCTTACTACACAAGCGATAAGCATCTATTCTATCTGGGGACCGTAGACACTTCCAAGAAAAGGTCCCGGCGGAGGCTGCGCCGGCGCTTGAGAGAGACGGCCACATACATCTCACACGTTAGTGAGCGAGACAAAAAGTCAAGTGGATTACCTTCACAACTAGTCTTGTACATTAATGTTATTTAAGCACTGTAAAGTTTTTTGTTTCTGTGTACTATGCACTTTACTAGTTTTTGTAATTTGTTAGCTCTTGAATAATCGTATGTTTTCATTTTAGAAAAACCTTTGTTGCTGGATGGTCTAGACTTGTGCTGGTTCAGTTTTGAAGGGCAATCGATAAGAAACCGTCTCTTCAACTAAACAGTTTTGCATGAGAAAAATCTGATATCCTGTGTATGGCGGTCAATTTTGGGCAATCCTTTTATAAATAACATTTATATAAAAAAAAGCAATTGCAGTTAGTTTAATACATTCGTCAAATCCATTTCCAACACAAACCAAGGGACTTTATGAGAATGGCTGGTTTGTTGACTACAAACAATGTAAATACCTAATTCCTATTAATTTATTTTATCTCGGATTCATAATTGAGGCACTTATTATTATGAATCGACGCCTTGGTACGCTTACTAATTATATAATAAATCACCTAGTCCTTCTAATCGCGCTAAGTCGAAAGATAGTTCTATGGTGCTCGTTTCTTATAATGACGTCAGCGTTCTTCCCACGTGCCAACAAATTTGCCTTTTGCTCCACACTTACATACAACTCGCTTAGTGAAGAACCAAAAATAAACAAATCAGAACCTTAAGACAGGTAACAAGTAGGCTTAAAATGCAGCAAAGTTACTCTTCAGTAGTTTCAAGCAGCAAGGCACGCGTCGATTGCGACACCGTGGAGCGGCTGACGACGTAATTCCATTTTCAAAACGGTACATCAACCTGTATTTATCCAAAGCAGACCAAGAAGGGCTAAAAATAAAGTCGAAAATACCATGTGAGCTTGAGACGAAAACTAGAGGCGATGATCGCCCAGCGACACCGTCGTCAACCTACATGGTATTAGGCAACTGCGTCGTCAACCAACTGAATGCAAGAGGTCCGAATATAGAAGAATCTGTACCAACTATGTGACTTTTTAACGTAGTCTGGTTACATGACATTGCAACGGTGGACTGTAGGTGTATTTATTCAATATTAAAAGGCTTTTTGACCGAGCGGGGGCGATGGTTTGATAATGCAACTGTGTCAAAGGCTTCTTCTACGGGCTATAAAGTTACATCCGGTCTTTAGATTGCCAAACGAGACATTAATGAGTGTTATACAATTTTAACAGGTGTGGATCGGAAGGCCCCGGGCTTCTTATGTGGGCGGACTGCGTTCTGTCAAGATATCTACAGAGTTACTTTTTCCTAATAAGACAATTTATTCAGGTTTCGGGAATTAAGGGCCTTCCACCACCTTAGTGCCGTAAAACGGCTACTTTCTAAAGCATACTCCTTGGTAACGGGTAGGATAAAATGTATGAAAACAAAATTTTTGGTTCATGTACATTATTTTTGAAACGAGGTTTTTTCGTGTAACTAATAGTTTTGCTTAAAAAAATTAATTAACAACACGATATTTTTTCGCAACTTTTAGATACTCCTCCAAAACGACTTGGATGTTTAAAAATATTTTTACACAGAAATGTTGATGGCTGAAATTTCTTCATAACTGAAATAGCATATGTAAATCAAATAATATTTTGCAAACAAAACTGTTCAAAAGGAGGTTCAATATTGATATTTTGGTCCCGAGCGGGCGCACGGCCACTACTGCGTTAACATTGGGGCGTATATATCGCCTTAAGAGAATGTCACAAAACCAGCAAACTCATCCTATAGTGGCTGATTCCCCAATCCGATAAGTTCTTTGGGTTTATTGAGGAGAAAAACCGGTGAAGTCCGGCGATATAATACTTGTAACCTACGGACATCTCCGGATTTCATATAATTTCAACCTGATAACTCCACGCGCTTCTGAAAAAGTCGGACAATGAAGTATGAGGCTTCCATTTTTGCTTTGGACGTGAGGAACCCCAAAAACAGTTGCTGACTGGCTATTTGTCACCTCAGAAAATATATTATGTAACTAACAAAAATAAAAATACTAAAACACAAATTAGTGTAAGAGTACAAAGCTTTGGGTTGATAATATATTATGTAGTTTCACTTTTTGATTTCTTATAAAACTATCTAATATCGCTTTAAGCAGACGCCAGATGGCCGTGGGATAGGCAGGCCAGAACCCAATGCCAACGTTTTTTGGGCAATGTCTGCCGTGGCAAAGGGATGTCATTAGTGAAGGAGGAAGGAAGCGATTACTCAAAGTTGCTCAAGTTCCTCTTGCACTAAAGCAAGTGGCTTCTTCTCAGCTTTCGCAAAGGTCTTTGAGATTTCCATCTAATTATAATGGTTCTTAGCACAGTTTTATTTTTCGTTTCCTACGCTATTTAGATTTAAACATAACGAACACAACAACTCATCATAATATAATTTACAACAGATGATTGTGCTCCTATATTCCAACACTGGAATAGTTTGAGAATATTCAGGATCTAATAATTACTAAAAGGACCAATATCGACAATCGTGAAGAAAGTACGGGGTCCTTTTGAGAATCAGGCCCATAATATTCATTGTCTAATTAGATATTATAACAGCAATAGAACTACAGAAAATAAATTCTTATTGAAGAATAAAAGGCTATTAAGGTTACACTAGTCGATCATTCTTCCATACAAACGTAGCCTGGCGATTACTCCACTGTTTGACGATGTACGTTCAAAATTAAAAATGACATCAATTTATCTCATCATTATCTAGCCCTGTATGGAAACAAAACAATAAAAAAAATGTTTTAAAGTTATAAGAGTCGAAAGTTCCATATTTAGACACTTAATTTTAACGCATCTTTCGGCGGAAATAAATACCATAAGAAGAAGGCAAATTGAAAAACATCCACCATACAGGGATAGATTAGTAGTTCAACAATGCAAATAATTTTATTTTGAAAATATACATGATTTCTAGACTCCCAAAGATCTGTTTATAAAATTTCTCGCGCTCGTTTTCGACCTAAATCATCATCCATTTCGCTACAAACTTGCAAAAGTGCTAATTCATACGCGAACTAGCTTTTTACTGCTCATCACAGCTTCTATCTCTTTCGCACGTGTTGTCGGATGAGATAGCATGCATTTTAACCCCGCGCACAAAATAGTTCGTGCCGTCGACTAGGGCAACCTTAAGTATTAGAAATAAATGGTGATGGAAGTAACCATTACTAGATTCTTTGATTGCAAGGTTGTTCGTATTATTGTTTGATTGTTTTCCTTTGGCAGTAACAAAGGAATATTGAACGCTATTAACTATAATTTCTTCTTATTATTATAAAAAGCGACGTATTCCACATTGGGCACCAGCTTTAAATTTTTATCATGTTATTAAACTCTCTACTGATTATAATTGAATTTTTGATTTTGATGTTCAAAAAAAAGTAAACTTCCCAACACTAGATCCGTAGGTTCCAAATGTGGAATAAAATTTTAAATAATAAATTATTCCATCTTTGGCACCTGAACTAAATATCGATAGGTGGAATATATGTGGAATACCTCAGGTGCCATTAAAACGGGCGCCTAATGTGGAACACGTCACTTTTTTCAACGAGTATTAGATATTTTCTTCGTGAATAATTATGTAATAGTATACTTAGCTTAACTGAAGGGTAAACAAAACACCTTGAAGGTCGAATCCTTAAGCAGATCTCAGACTTATTCCTTAAGCTTCTCACATGATTTTAAATTATTGATTAGATCTTCGTTTTTAATGCGGTGAATAACTCATCTTGTAAGATAATCCAGCTGTGCAGTCCAATCGTTTGAAAGTCACAAGACAATTCATTTTTATCTTTACTGATCGGTATGGACCTCCAAATTTCGTTCACCCCATAAAGACCTTAGTAAATCATAACGAAAATCCGCCATCTTTTTCCTTCTAAATTCAAAAAAAAAACCCGGTAGTATTGAAGTGTCAACGGGTCAGATGTATGGGCCACGATGGGAGGCACACAATGGAACGCGAATGAGTATAACTAAGTATAAACTTTTGAGTGTAACGTTGTTGGGCACACTTTCGACCTGCGTAGGCGCAGGGCAACGGTCCAAGTGATAGGGGGAAGCGGGTTTAGTTTCTGTGGTTATTTTCCTCTAGCGTAAACTGGCTGTGTCACCAGAGCATTCTCTTGTTTCACTAGCCTAAGCAAATGTAATCCAGAAATAAGTTTGTCAAAACATTTGCTACTTTGCTGCTAGGTAAGAATGAACGCCACTTAAGACCAAACAAAATCATTTACCAACTAAAAAGTGTACCTTATTCAACCCTATTTGCAAAGATTTAATAGGAAATAGTCTTTTAAATACTTTCCAGACATTTTAGCTCAATTAAGTACGGGGACTTCAACTCCATTTTCTAAATAGCCGTCTTATCATTACTTGTACCAAACAAAAACTTAATCCCTATCGAGAAGGGTCAGGGGGGGTCTGGATTATAAATTTCCTAAAGAAAGTATCACGTGGGCCGCGGCGCGTGCCACGTTACGAAATGAGCAACAAACAAAGGTTTGACTCCAAAATGTAAGAAGAAACATGTTGAGTATATTGTTGATTTAACGTTTAATATTATCGATATGTCGGCGAAGAGTTTGTATGTATATGTATAATGTGAGAACTGAGAATGTTGCCTAGTGCCTAGTTTTGTTTTAGGGGAAATGTGGTCGCAGATAGCCGACTGAAATTCGAGGTTTGGCTTTCGCCTATTTCCTTCTCCAATATTGGACCAATTTTAAAAGATATTCCATTAACTGAAAAAGAAAGATATATACGGTGCCCCTGTGTTTTCTTTTTTTCATTTATAGTTGTCGAATTTGTACACTAGGCCTCTGTTGACAGCGCAATTTTTAGCAAGTTTTTGAGGGTTCAAGTGATCTAAAGATAATTATTTATTATTTATTTATTTAAACTTCATGTACAATGGTGATACATAGGCGGACTTAATGCAGCAAGGCATTCCCTACCAGTCAACCTTTGGGTTAAAAAGGACACAACAGTGGTAGGAGTACAAAATAAAAAAATGAAAAAGAACAATTATTAAAATCTGATATTAATAAACTATCTAACTAATAAAATACATAAATACAATATTAACCTTTAATATTATCCTTTTTGATAATACATTTTGTATCATCAAAAAGGAAAACATAGGGGCACAGTATATATCTTTACTTTTTAGTTTATGGATAATCTTTTAAATTGGTCCAATATTGGAGGAGGAAATAGACGAGAGGCAAACTTCGAATCATGACTTTTTTACTTAGGAAATTCAGTCGGATATCTGCTACCGCATTTGCTTTTCTAGGTCAAAAAATTGCATTGGATAAAATTCAATATTAAATAGGTATGAACTAGTAATAACTATGTTGTTTCCGGCTATAGCAGATTAGTAGCTCAATGAAGCAAAAACAACAGTGTTATACATACATGAACCAGCCTTGGGAATCCCGGTACGTTTAACTTCAAACCAAGTTTCAAACATCCATTTCGAGAGCTATGAGGCGGGCTATTGTGTTTAACGTACAAGTCTTATTATTTAATGTTAATGTATGTGGTTCGTAGAAGTCAAGTAAATACAACATTCATTGTAATACGATCACGCCAAAATGTAGACTTTGAAGCTTCGATCAACAAGCTTTGAAGTTTGAACGTACTTTGCTTTGAAAATTGTTGGAACTAAATTTTCAAGCTGTCTGACATGTTGAAGGACATGGATCAGTCCGTTGACAATGAAGTGGACAATAACTCTCAATAAATGGACTAGTATTAGCCTTCTTCTACATCATCATAATTTCAGGCGAAATACTTTCGATTGCTGGCCATAAACTACTTCCCCATGCGTTGCCACTTCGACTGTTCCTGGTCATGACGCATCCCCACCTACCTACCAGTATACTATTCTGTTTCATCATCATCTTGCTGTCCTCGTCCCATATTACAGGTCAGCTCAACACGTTTTTTTCTTCCATAGCGTCCTGTCCGCTTTCACATTCACTGACACCCTTTTCTTTCATACCACTCCTCACATATTCCATCCATCTTGTCTTTGGCCTTCTCATTTATATTCATAGCTCTTTTAGTAGCATGCGCTTCAACCCTCCTCACCACATGACCATACCAGCCAAATGGTTCTCTTTCAACTTTTCTGTCACTGGCTGAAAAACCACTTAGGTAAATAGGAAACCAGCTCTAAATCTTTTTGTTTTGTTCCTTAGGCTGTGTAAACAGAAAAGCATTTTGAAATAATTTCATTGTATAGTACGAACGATGAGTCGTGGCCCGTCTGAAGACAGCGCCAAGTGGTTGCGCAGTAGTAGATCTCATATAAAACCATTAGCGTATTCGGCAGTCGGGTAAAAACAGCAGCGCGCCATGCCTTGCCCATCGAAAAACTTGTGTTCAGACGGGCCACGATTCATCGGTCGTACTGTATGCCACGATCTCTTAAAGTAAGTATAAAACACCTTTGAACAAAAAATCAAACCGACTTCCAAAATAAAACACTACAAAGCGAAAAATAACTTCCGAAGTCAGTGTCGAATAACGGAAAACAAGTATACAAAAGACACCGACTTCGGAAAAGTTTGACGTTTTGTTAAAAGATTTTTTATTTTTCTCTTTTTTGTTTTGGTAGGTACCTTTAAATAACATGAAAATCATTTATAGCCAAAGTAGATCTCATGAAAATTCCAACAAGCCTAAACACGACTAGGATACATTGTTTTATTTCGGAGTTCCAGTGGCCATTGTGGTCTTCTTCATCAGATCCCTTTCACCAAATGATACTTTCTGAATGCAAATGATGGCATTATTGTTGAAAATGCCAAAATCGCTATATGTATGTCTTTAATATGTGAGGAGTTCCCTCGCCACCCTTGAGATGTCTCCAACAAAAAAAATATCATCAATATCGGTTCATAAACGACGAAGTTATCCGCGAACTCACATAAAAAAATATATATATGGTCGAATTGAGACAACTCCTCCTTATTGGGAAGTCGGTTAAAAATGTGATCGTCTGTTCTGCTCCCCAAAACGCGAACAAAGTCACGGACACACTAGTATTATTACAATTTTGTAATCATAACGCAAATAAATTCGTGTTTATTCTCCTTGGCCTGATAAACGTTGATGTTTCCTAGAGATATCCCGAATATGCTCGATTTATTTACAAAGACACCCTTGTGTGTATCCTTGAAGATACGCACTGTTATGTGACCTTGTGCTGATATAAATTTGAGGCGAAACTGACATTTATTATCTTAGTAATTATAATAAAAATGTTTTAACCATGTACTTAGACCTGTAGTCGGCAGCAAAAAATCTGACGCCTGCAGTGTCGCCAAGGGTTATGGTGTCACTAGACTGTGGGGATCAGATAGGCAGTCACTCCGCGTAAAATAGGCAAACCCAAACTCCATTTGAAATAACATTAGACATGTTTCCAAATCTTTTTACAGTCCGTTCAACCGATTTTGTGTTTTATCCCGTAAACATAAGGATGACATAAAAAGCATAAACCTGTTACCAAAAGCAACTGTTTACTACAGCTACCCTTTGTAGTAGTAGTAGTATCACCAAAGCAATAGAAGTCAAAATCGGTTGAACGGGCAGTAAAAAGGGCTAATTTAAATGTCTAATATTATCGCAAATGTAGTATCATATATTATGAAGGTGAAGAAAAGCTAAGGATTATGATTGATCGCCTCATCATGTACCAAAAAAAATAGCCCTGATTAAGAAAACTTAGGTTACAATGTTTCTTCAGGTATTCGTACGACAGATTAATTCATAAAAATCGTACCAGTATCAATACCAAAAAGTTTTTATGTCAGAAATTAAATTTAAATTTCGAATGCTGCGCCTGAATAGACGCGGGTGACAGCTAAATGTTTCGGCAAGACAAAAAATCAATTACTAGCCAGAACGGGTACAAAAACCTTTCTTGTTTACGCTTTTACTTTGACAAAGGGTAAGTCAAATCATGGTAGAAAAACATTATTTGACAACAAACAGCTTACATTAAGTACTGAGTAACTGTACTGAACTTATTTTCGTAAAAGTAAACTTGAACTATTTCTATATATGAATGAATATTTTTTTCAATTAACCTATATTTCTTTAGAAATCAATAAAATTTTCAAAAGTCAGTATACATTTAAAATTATTAATTAAAACCAAACAAGATTGAAAACCTAAAAAACTAGTTCAAATAAAATCTTATACATAAAAATATGGCTTTCGTCCGGTAATTGGTGCCTCCACCTCACCGCATATTAAATGGGACACGGGAAACTGTAAGGTCACAAACGGCTTGAGTAAATATCATATTGACACAGAACTGAGAATTTTTTGGCAGTTTGGCTATACAAGTTACCGATATCAGTCCTTGTATAGCTTTATTAAGAGAATATTACGCAAGAAACACGTTACCAATAGTTAGTTAAACGACGCTGCATTTTCAGGGTTCCGTACCCAAAAGGTAAAAACGGGACCCTTTTACTGACTCCACGACCCCGTCTGTGTCTGTCTGTCACCAGGCTGTATCTCATGAACCGTTATAGCTAGTCAGTTGAAATTTTGCACACATGATGTAATTCTGTTGCCGCTATAATAACATATACTAAAAACAGGATAAAATAAATATTTAACTATGGCTCCCATACAAGAAATGTGATTTTTTTGCCGTTTTCTGCGATAATGGTACGGAACCCTTCGTGCACGAGTCCAACTCGCACTTGGCCGGTTTTTGTTAATTACGCACATAATTAACAGGCTATTATAATAAAAAACAAAGTAAGTCTTTGACTTTAACTGCCTACGCAAAGAACCACCTATTGAAAGACGCTTAATAAGTAATTTAATTCATAATTGATTATAATTATAAACGTCCATCAAAGGGTTTCGAAGAATAATTACCCTTTAAACATCTTTTCTATTTTCCGTTGCACATCTGTCCAAAAGCTTTGACCTACAACTTGAAACCTTTTTTTAAGTCGATCCTATTGTATCTGTGGCACTATATATTTAAATTTCGAATGTTGCGTCAGGGCCGAATTCGCGCCTAGACTCAGTTGTTGTTATTTTTTAATGTTTCATGTAGGCTGCGCCCACTTGCCGTTGCCTCGTAGTGTTGAAAAGAAACGTGGGCTAGTTGTAAATATCACTTAGCAACTCCAAATCCGACCAAATAGAGCCTTACGTCATGGTAATAAGGTTTAAGTTTATTGTTTGTGGTTGTAAATAAAATCGACTAAAGTTTTAAATATGGCTACCCACACACCCCCTCAAAAACTTTTTATTTCGCAATTAACACGAAGGATAGCTGCTTTCGCTTTGCTATTCGTGGAATATTTTTAACAGTTGGCGAATACGTTTTTAATTACAGGCTTCTTTACCATTAACGAACTGACAGTACTTATTGCTGCAAAAAAAGCATCATAACATGGAATAAGTTGACAGAAAACTGATATAAAATTAAATTTTTGAGCAACAACATTCACCGCCACAGCCTAAAGCGAATCAGCGTTACAAGTACACGCGGCAAAAGTGTAAAACAACGTGTAGGCACCGCCTCCCGGCTCGAATCTGAGGGAATTTTAACGACCAGTCCGACAAGTTCTGCCTCATAATGCGTGTGCCCGAAGGCCTAAATGAGCCTCTCAACGGATTCGTATCTTATTAATTGGTACTCGTGACTTTGGACAGGGGAATACTTGCGTAGTTACCTCGATAAACATTAAAATAGCTCGAAGTTTAGCTATGGAGCGTGATTTCTATTATTTTTATGGAGAAACGGGCTTTTAAGATTTTTACGTGTTTTTTATGAAATTATTTGATCTGTTCCGGTTTAAATAGTCTTAGTTTAGGTGTAATGTATATACTGGATGTTTTCATAATAGACTGTTTGCATACATCTAAGATATGTCATGGTTTTAAAAGAAACCAGTTTATGTAGCTCGTATATTACGGGCTTTTTAGAGATTGTTAGCTATGTTTCTGAATGTTTCATCCAATGAATCTTAGTAACACCTATTAATTTTGATTTTTCTTGGTCCCTTAAACTATAGCCCGTTTACTATGCACCTATTCTTGCTGCCATGTAAAAGAAAATTCTTGTAACAAGATTCAGATGCTGCCATGTAAAACGTTTATCATTTTAACATTCTTGGATCAAGATACAGATGCTGCCAATCAAAACCTTTATCATATAACATTCCTGGAACAAGATTCAGATGCTGCCATGTAAAACCTTTATCATATAACATTCCTGGATCAAGATTCAGATGCTGCCATGTAAAACCTTTATCATTTTGAAAGTTTGACAACACATAACTAATTCCAACTTTTCTTTTACAGGTAAGCCAACAAGTTCGAGCAAATCGTACGTAGGAAGCCTAAGGACGCAGTGAGTGTAATTCATAAGTGTGAGATGTTACTGCACCTATACAAACAATAATAGGCAATAACTCTATCATCATCATATAATATGTTGAGCAATCGGTCGTGGGCAGGAACGATCGGTAACTGGCAACTTCTAATAGACACCCACTGTATAACGATTAGTACCTACCTCTTTGTAATGTTACGAGGTCGTATAGAAATCAAAACTGACAAATTGAGGAACACATCGATGTTTAAAGAAACAGGTGGAAAACTGAGAGTTCAGTGTAGTCGTGTAGTATAGGTAGGTAAAGTTACTTGCTGTGATACCTTTTTACAGCATGTAGGCTGTCCAGAGGCATAAGACAATTTGTCAATATGTCACAAATAAAAAAAATAAAAAAGAAAACGTAGGCGATGGCCGAAATGCCAAAATGTAAGGTGGATATTGATCACGTGACTTTATCTTGATAGTTTTTTTTTTAATCTTTGAAATTCCCATACACCTTTGCTTTTTACAATAACCATCGTGAAGCTTTCATTGATAGAATGTCACTCAAATATATGAAATGGCCTCAGTAATATAGTTCTAACTTTAGCTGTAACTGCTGCTGTAAGTCGCATCCGTCCGATATTTTGTTCCCAGCTTAAGGCCTTTCCACCGCTTTAGTGCCGTTAAACGGTTACTTTCTAAAACATACTTCTTAGTAACGGCTAGGTTAAAAGGTTTGAAAAAAAAAAAAAATATTGATTCATGTACATTATTTTTGAAACATGATTTTTTCGTGTAACTTATAGTTTTGCTTTAAAATAACAATTAACAACACGACATTTTAACGAAACTTTTGGATACTCCTCCAAAACGACTTGGATGTTTAAAAATATTTTTACACAGAAAAATTGATGCCTGGAATTTCTTCATAACTGTCATAGCATATGTAAATCAATAGTATATTATGCAACTAGTGAATAAAGGACGGATTTAAAGCGAGGGCCATTGATGAATCACGAACAAGTGAAGGATTCTAAAAACTGAATCACGACCGTAGGGAGTGATTCATGATGATTGAATCATGAGCATCGCGAGTGATTCAAGTGTTAGAATCCTGATCGACGCGAGTGATTCATGGTCCTCGATATAAATCCGTTTTATTCAAGAGTTGCATACTATATTTTATACCATGACTACGAGAAAAAGAAAGATTTAAGCAAAAACCACAAAGAATAATAATAAATAAATAAATGGTTAATTACCTTAAAATTTTAGAAAAAACGATAAACCTCAGGGTATCACATTTTTTGTAAATTTAAGCTGAGCTAGTGTGTTTCAGACGCCAGTGACCACCTCCGATATGTTACATAATTATAATTAATTAAACACCAATGCAATTAATATTAGAATTACAATCTAAATAAGTATTCACTAAATATTCTAGACCAAAATCAACATCATTTTTAAAATCCTAAATATAAACAAACTCAAAATTAAATCAACAAAGCAGTTTGAAAATCGAATATTCTTTGCACAAGAAGTTTGCATCGAGTATTTTATGCGCAAGGAGTTTGTATAGCATTGAGTTGGAGGTAGAATATGTATTGATGTGTTCTAAATTCAAACACCAAAACAGTGATTAAAAGTGCTTTTTATTCACTGTTTTCAGTGAATAAAATAAGCTTTTTAGAGGGGGAATGGTATAAATAATATTTTGCAAAAAAAACTGTTAAAAAGGAGGTTCAATATTGATATTTTGGCATCAGGCGGGCGCACGGCCAGTACTGCGTTTATATTGGGGCGTATATATCGCCTTAAGCACTACTTACCACAGTTTTAAAAGGCAAGAATAGCGACAATAACAAAACAATACTACCCAATCAATGCAAAATATATTATTTTATTATCTGCTATCCACTAAACACAAAATATTGTTACTCAAGTTTCAAGTTCAAGATACGTTTGTTTTATCTTCACGATCTCGCGTCAAAACCCGGCCGTCGCGTTTTATATAAAAATATCAGGTTTTCCGATGAATATCACTGATATGCTTCGAAGGTAGAAAAGATACGATCAAAACAAAATATTTAAAACACTTGAAAGCTAAAATAGTTGAAACTTTATACTAACGGTTAGATGTAACGCTGTAACGCCCGGTCATGGCATTTCTCTCGAGACTTCTTTAAACTTTTATATTATCTGTGGATTCGACTCAAAGACTACCGTTTTGTATTGAGAATTAACACGAGACTAACAAACAATGAGACGGATGAAATCCGTCTCTGCATTTAATGCGTGTTGTCACACTTGCGGAAAGAAAAATATGCACACTGTTCAAATTAATTTTCCAGATTTAAGTACCGTTGTCCATTTGTGTACCTACTGACATTTTGTAGAATAGAAATTTGAGATTTATTTCGAAGTATCAAAACATATCAATAATATATGATGGGGCGTTGTTTTTGTGTGATATTTATCATAAAAATACACGAAGGCATCTATACTGTTGTCCCACCCGTGTAATATGATATTTTCGAGCTGCTCAAGGAACCGCGGTCAATCATTTTACCACCAAATGGAATATGCATAATTATACCATACGTTCACATTTATCAGGCTACTTCATATTAAAATCCATTGAAGAGTCCTGTAATTGACACAGTGTGATATGCATGCAAGATTTTGCTTTGGTATGTATGAGTTACAACTTTTTACTCTTAGTCACTTGTCTTAGACATTTTAAAAGCAAATCACATTCCTTCATACATTAGTTAGCATAAGCGTTCGATAAACTAAAAGCCTCTAATGTTTTGTTCCCGACTTTTCAACGAAGATTACAAACAAGAGTGGTCTCGGTTTTAGATAAACCTTAAGAGCTTCGAGACCTCACTAATGTGACCACAGCTTTATCATACGTCGGGATCCCTTTCTTGAGTGATTTGATGCGCCTTAATTTTTTACTTGCTGTAATAAATTACCATAATTTTTAGGTAATGGAAATATTGTGATTTACTTGACGGTTTTACATATTACTAGCGCTTCGCTCGCAGTGAAGCCATTATTTTTTTTTTTTTTTTTAATAAAGAGTCCTATGTTACTTCTAATACCTCCAAAAATATATGTACAAAGTTTCATGATGATCGGTTCAGTAGTTTTTGCGTGAAAGCGTAACAAATAAACTTACATTCACATTTATAATATTAGTATGATTTACATCCTGACGGAAAATATTAAGTGATTATTTCTATGCTCATATTTATTTTTTGATATTGACAATAATAATGTCAATAATTGTTATTATTGCATGTTACACTTAAAAATTAAATTATACAATACAACTTTCAAATTGTATAAATTATTTCGATATCTTGGGAACTACTTAATTTTGTTGTAATATAAATATAGTGTCATAGTCTTTAATATACATACGATCCTCGCCTAGTTCATATCTCAGAGCAAACCAATCATGGTCATCCTTCACAGAGGACAGTAAAAAATGCAGCGACCATCCAGTTGATTTACAACGTTCTTTCGCTCTCCGATTTCACGGTCGGCTCGTAAAGGCATAGTATTCCTACTACGTGCACAGGTAGAAATGACCAGTTGAAATGACTACAAACTATCACAATTTGACACAGTGTCAAATGTGTCCATAACTTAGGGAACGCAAACGTTTCCCTATGAAATCTTTCAATAAATAATGCCTCTAATGGAGCTTTGGTATGCACAGATTGGCAGATCAGTTGGCCATTCAATAATATTTGATTATAATTAACATAATATTATTTATTGCAGCAAGAAATCTTGATAAAATACCAGTTTTCTTACAATGTAAGGTGATTCAAAATCAAAATACATATTTTGTTACCCTGTCATCGGATAAGATTTCTTAAAATATATTTACGATTTTCCCTAAGTTTGTCTTAAGTTATTAATATTAAAAATAAATTGTAGGTATCGTTTAGGTTACAAGATACAAATGATTCACGTTTAGGCTCGGTGTAGGTGTCCGTATCAATGAAATACACATAACATTAATGTAGGTAGTGTTTTTATTGCAAAATAAACAAATAAATTATGTGTTAAGACGTTTTATTGTTGTTTATCGTACACGGCTAATTTTAAAGCAGCAAATTTTATTTTTTGTAAGTGAGCAACTGTCAGCGCACTCCTATATCTTTGGTTCGTCACTCTGTCGGGGCCTATAAGATGTGCAGAAATTAGGTTTTTCAAGCACTCCAGCGCTCCAGCCAAAAGTAGCTGCAGAACACGGTTTGGTTTTAGTCAGAGGCAGACAGATCTCTTCGCCCTCCCCGGGGTAGAGGACATCCATTTGGATTTCCACACGTTAAAATGAGCCTTCAGCGCCCGGGCAGGACGTGCGTCAAAATACCAGTTTCACTTCTCATTCGCACACTTATAGCGTGTGTATAAATTATATATTTTTAAGTCGTCCTCTTCAAAGCGGTCACACCGATCACGCGTAATTCAAATATGAGACGTTTTAGTGAAACATTTAAGATGTCCTACCATTTTTCGGTTGAACACCGCATACAAGATCGTTTACAACCTGTTTACAAAATGGACTCGACTTTTTTCAATGTTAAAAGCGTTATCTCTTTTTAGAAGTTCCCTCTGACAATTTTAAGAGCCTCGTCGTATGTGAACTCTTGTTTTTTATTTATCCCTCTTTGGGATGTCGCCGCGTGGTCACTCTTAATGGGGCATGTAAAATTATTAATAATTGCCATTTATTTTGAGTTTTCGTGTTTGGAATCATTCTGATGATTTTGGATGGCATTTTGAAGTGTAGAAGCTAACTAATTAGTTTTACGTTGGCACAGATAATACAATACTAGCATACAGATGCCTCATCCCATACAAAGAAACCGTGCCACGTAACTAGCGTTTTTCATCTGATTATACCAATTATATTTTGTAAATAGATCGCGTTCGGTTCCGTTCCACGGCGATAGATAGATCACCATCTAATAATCAATAGATATCGATAGATAAATCAAATAATCAGTATAATCAGTACAGTACGTCGGGACAGTTTCTTTGTATGGGATGAGACACCACTGACGTTGGCAAATTGATATGAAGTTGGGTTCTAAAGAAATGCCGAGCCCCGGCGCCGGGCAGGGTTGCAACACGTATTTATTTTATTAAATATTTCTTGGTTACAGGCAGTCGTTAAAGCGCGAGTACTATGATATCGTATTATCGTTTGTTGCTTGTTACGATTCGCGTCTCACGTCGTAACACCAGTCTATTGATAATTTTAATTTGATGTTTTATTAAATCCTCTAGAAATGCTGCCACCTTGGGTTGTATTCCACAATTATGTCTTTTTAATTATGTTCAGTAAAAGTTTCAAGTTTAGGGCTATTTCAATAACACAATAAAACTATCTATCTGCTATGCTAAATATTTGATGAAGTTGGATATTTTTAAAAATTAAATTATTAAGTATTTAAAAGTCTGCTCCAAACTCGAAATTAGTGGAAACGCAGCTACTTATACAGCGTTAGTTTATTTCGTATGACACTTAACATTTGGCCTGTATTGTTTGAGAAAATTTACATTTTGTTCCGTTCGTTACCAGTTGCCGAGTGATTGTATTTGGAAACATAATGTTTTTGGGTTCTTTTGTTTTGAAATGCATCAGCTTATTAACCTTTACGGCTAGGCTTGAGCGTCCCGTCACCATAATCGTCGTCATCAGTGTCATTTGATATAGCTACCCAACACACAATCTGTGAAGTATCTATCTAATTTTGCCCCAGTAGGTCTAACAACCTTTTCTGTAAAAACTTCATGAGAAAACTTAGGTGAAATGAGTTTTTATTAGTTTCAATCATTATCTTCTTCATGCCCTTATCTCATATTACTTGTAGTCGACGCAACACGATTTCTTCTACCGTCCTGTCTGAATGGTATGGATGAAGAACATTGGCCACGCTATCATTGATTCCCTTTTCTTTCATATCACTCCTCAAGTCCTCACACAGACCATCTATATTTTCTTTGGCTTTCTTCTCTCTTTCTCCATCCATCCACATTTATATTCATAACTCTTTTAGTAACATGCGTTTCATCCCTCCTCATCACATGACCATACCAGGACAAACGGTTTCCTTTCAAGTTTTCTTTCACTAGCGCCAGTTTCAAATTTTCTCTCAAATTTATTTCCCACTCTATCCATTCTCGTCACATCGCACATCCATCTCAACTTTCGCATCTCTGCTACAGGCAATCTCTTTTATCATCCATCGTTTTCACAGCCCAACATTCTATTCTGATCATATAACTTCTAATATACTTAAGTACTGGTTTTCTTTCTTCTGTATAAAGTCCAGCTGTCGGTCTATCCAGTTGAAATTTTGACTGCCGATGTGTTTACTCAGAATATTTTTTAGGTATATTTCAACTTACCTATGTACTATGTACATTATCGAACTTAGCAAGGTTATTTGTTTTTAATACCTTCCCACACCATTAAACTCTTGGATAAGACTTGATTCTGTCATAGAAATCCCAGCCGTTTTAATATACGCCCTTGATAGTCCCTCAGAACAAATGAAGATCAACCTGTAGTATTAAAATGGAGCGTCCATATACTAAACAGAACAAATCGGTCATAATGGCTGTTTATTACAATCAGATAAGCTCCTATTAATACGTCATACCATTTTAAATCAAAGTCGTGGTAAGGTGAATGAGTATACATTTATAAAAAGTATTGAATAAAAACCTACCCATTTTAGCTTAATATTAATATCTTGATAGACTTTTAGGCATAAGGATACCGACAGACGCACTACGTTCTACTGCTAAAATTATTTGGCCTTCGGACTCCACACATCGGTAGATTTCCTTCCCATATGAATCACAACGGCCAAGACTAGTTTATTGGTGTTTGCTTGTTAGAACTACGCAACACCTCACACGTGAAACGATTAAAATGAGATCCAGGACCGAACGCGTGATCCGAACGCATTGCGCGCCAATCAATTGCCAACAGTGCCAGCTCCTCCAACTTTATATAAACCCTTCTATGTAAACTATGTCTTAAGTTTGCATATTTAAATTCTACTCCGCTTTGTCTCAATTTTCTTAAAGACGGGTATTGAGTTTTAATATGTATAAAGTACAACGAAATCGTCACATTTACATTCGCTATTTGCTACAAATTTCTGAACAGTATATACGACGGAATTATTCAGTTTTATACGCATTTGCAAAGTTTTAGGAATCCGATGTGATTCGCATTTGATATTCGGTCGTTTCTCGCGTTTTATGTGAACTTAAATCCATGTCGATGCTTATTTGTTATTCTTATTACACACAAAGCTTAAACAGCGAGAATCCTTGTTTAACTGCTTGCTCGTTCGTAAAAGATAAAAATCATCTTGTAACTAGAACCCCACTTAATAGGACGGTATAACAAATATTTGCCACTTTAGCGCACTTTCTATTTGCGTGTGCAACTGTGACTGTGACGAAGGAACCTTGTTCCAACGACTGTTTTTAATTCAAGACTGGATTTTTAATTGTTATCACTGGATGTTAATTGCAGTCCTTTATTAATTCACGAGGTTGCAATAAGAGCCGACTGTAGGACAGAACCGAGAAAGGTAAAAAAAACACCAATGTGAATAGGCCAGTTTAAAATGTAAGTTGTATGCGAGTCTATTCGATACACACGAGCCGGGTCCAGCGGCCGGCGCGGGCGGCCGAACACTTCGACACCGCGCGATAATTAGTTTTCGGCTGTCTAGCGGTCACGAATCCGAACATTCCAATGTATTGCCGACTCATCTAAAGGCTTATCTATATAGATACAGGTGTTTTTGTGTAGAATCTCTACACAAATCAGTTTGCGAGGCCGGTTGAGAGATGAATTTAAATTTAACTGTTCCGCTAAGTGCGCTGTAGCCAAGTCGTGATAGACAAGAAACACTGCAATAATAACGAACTTTTTATTATTTCTATTAACATTGGTTGAATTCAGATTAGTCCAACGTCGACAGCAACACGAACAGCGTTTACGAGCCGCATCTTGTGTTCCTCGTGTTTAATTGGAGCCAATGGCCAAAGCTCCTCAAGCGGTATACGATCACAGCCTGAGTACTTCACTTCAAAGGATTGTAGGGTGTCGCAACGCTCGTTGGCCAACAAGGGAAACGACGTGACTGATGCTAATAGTCCATAAGAACCATATTTCTTCAATTCTTCTTTTAACATGTCAAGTGAAAAAGCCTTACGTGCGTCTATCCCCATGTCTGTCAGATAATACTCTAAGGACTTGTAGTAAATGTCGACTGCCTCCATAAATTGTTCTTTATTACGACATAGGTCGCTACACATTAGTATGAAGTAAGACAAATCCGTGGCGGGAGAAGCACATCGTAATATTTGAAAATCAATAGCAACAGCTTTATCTTTGCAGCACAGGAAATTGGGACACCAAGCATCTCCGTGATTGAATACGGGGTGATCACCTCGACTATTAACGATGCGTATCAATTGTCCATAAATATCGTCATTAACCACGGCGTTAAATCTTTGATAATAAACGCTTTCCGGATCTTCAAATTCTGCAAGCGCTTTTCTATCTATTTTAATGGCTTCCGCAAGATAGTTCGCATACCAGTTCCTGTTCTTATCATTATAATAAACTTCGTTTAACCCATTCGCAAACTTCGCAAATGTATCAGGTTTTTTAATTCGCAGAGCTAAGGACACAGCGTGGAAATGCGCCAAAGATTTGAGAGTCAAATTCCTTTCGTATATTGTAACATGTTCAGATATAGACGAACATTCCTTCTCGGACAAATCTTCCATCAAAATATAATCGTCTTTACCGTCGAGGTGGCATCCGTAGCAAATTGGAATGTAATTCTGAATCCTTTCTTTTGCACCTGAAGACTTCTGGATCTCGCACAAGATTGGTAGAATGGTTGAGAAAAATAAAGCTTCTCGTTTGAAGTATATGTGGCAGTCCAAAGATTTTCGCATGAGAGGGTCATTAACTAGACCTTTAGCGATGAAGTTTGCCGTATGGTTCTTGCCAGTGACTTGGATCCGGTACACGGCGCTGATGAGGCCCTCCCCTGCAGGCGCAGCTCTTGTAATTTCAACACTTTGGACATTGTCCTCACTTTTCGTCTTTAACTTGAAAACTTTGTCTATAACATCTTCGGTCAGATGTTTGGAGATGGTAGCTAGTGTTACCCGACCCATGGTGTTGATGTCACTGACTCTTGCCTGTGTTGCTACAATTATTTAAATGTACCAGTACGACGTTAGATTAACATGTCATCTTTTATCATTTTTGTTAACATTTGCAATCTGTAACTAATGTAAATAGTATATAATCTCATTTGACGCTAAAATAAATGGCAAAACTATTTGAACGTTGTAGAACAAAGAGCACTCTCGTGATTTTAACAGATAAGAAAGTAAGTAAATTGATTTGTGGAATGTTTAATATTCTAATCGCCAGCATCATATGTTGTCTCGGACCAAATAATCAAAAACATCTGATCAAGTTTAAAGAAATATACATTGTAACTACACTGTCAGTAATAACACCATCACCATTGATACCAGTCATAATGGTACCAAATGTATGATTTCTCATAGTTTGGTCACATTAGCAGTGATAACTGACGGTCCATTCAAAAGTGCTATAATTACAGTGTCTTCTGAAAAAGTACTTACTTTGGAGCCCTAATTTAGTAGCGGACATCAGGATGATGGAAGAGGGGCTCTAGGCTGGCGGCGCGCTCGTGACGAGGCGTGCAAGCGTCATCACGAAGCGCCGCCGGAGCCCCAACCTGCTACCATTTTTCATGCAGACCTTTATTATGCCTCTCTCTAGTTTATGGATACCAGTAACGTTGGCTATTTGTAATTGGTAGACGTTCCTATGTCGGTTTACGGATAGAGTTTGCTGTTATGTTGGGTTATTTTGAGCTTTAAATCTATAATAATTTCTATAATTATCTATAATAATTTAAATAACTGTTGCTACGACTACAGGACCCAGGCATTACTTTCATACAGTGGTTATGACATGCTTATATATATTGATAAATTCATCTGACAATGACCGGAGAGCTTTTAATTTCCATGTAGACCATAAGATTTTTTTATATTATCTTTACTTTTTTAAGTCATAAGTTACTAAGTTTAATTCATGCAGCGTTATCATGTTTGTTAAATAATCTGAGTAGGTACTGTTTGTGTAGTGTAAACAAAACATATCATAATAGATTGTATTTGTCATCTGTAAACACTGCTGCGTGGTTACCATTTAGTCCTTGACTATCTTTAGTTCGCCATGTATATTTTTTTAGTTTAAATATATTTAAATTGTGTCTACGATTTGATTGCTTATGGAAAACTACAATGTTTTGATGTTGAATTTAACCTTGACCGAAAGGACCAAAATTTTCGCGAAATGCGACTGAAAAATTAGTGTTCTATTAAGTAAGAATATCGTCGATATAAAAGGGTGTTTAAATAATATACCTGTTGAAGTCGATCATGATTGCGATGGTTGCACGGCGGGGACCGCGAGGTACATTATAAAACTGCACTAACATCATGCCGACAAAAATCTTTTGATGTATCCCATTTTGTTTGATGCCTAGTGACGGGATCAGACTTATTCTAATGATTCTATCGATAAAACTATGTGTTAATCATTCTTCTATGACTGTTGCAATTTTGTCCTAAGAAGTTTCTTTTAGCAAACTAACATGTCTCTTTTTCTAATTTTGCGCAAGCAGCTAAAGGACTACGATACTTCCGTAGCGGTAAGTGAAATTACTATCTACTAACTTAGCTTAAAATATTTACAAGTTATTACACAGATATTTAACAGCATAATCATAGTCATTTTATGTTACATTAAAAAAAAAAAAAGTACGCTTGCTTGGTTTTAAAGACAGTTCTGTAGAAAAGGCAAAATCAATGCTACTATACAGGGCATAAATTTTAATGCAATAGTGCTTTATTGACACTTTGAGTTATCGATATCAAAACTATCCAGTCACGTACAACACTAGAACATGGTAGCTGCACTTACAGTGATTACCCAATGGTAGGGAGCGGGCAGTGAAAATAATTTGACATTAACCACTATCCGCACGACCAAGGAATATTACCATAAATTCTGCAGGCTTTACTGAGAGTGAACTGGATTCTGGACTCGTGGCCTTTAACCTGGGCCCAAAAGGCAGGTTTATCACAACCTTCAAAAATAGGGTGTACTAACGAATCGGATACCAATTTACAGACTATATTTTTAAATATTTTTATTTTATTTTGATTAATAATAACATTCAATTTAATAAAAAAGTAGTTCGATACAACTAATATGCGATAAATAAACGGTCAATTAAAAAAAATATTCTATATTTTGAACACTTGATACAGTTCTCACCAAACTTTTTGGCCGCCCTGAAGTTGGCTACAATGACTGCGCAGTAGTACATCACATATAACAAAGAGCACCGTTTTGTGCGTTGCTTATCGGAAAGCAAACTTCAGGGTGGCCCAGAAATTTGGCGAACACTATATATTGACTGTACGATTTGTTAAGTTTGCTCTTGTACGTTCTTCTCCAAGTAGGTATTTTCCGAACAGATGATAGAATCACTTAATCATGATCCAGCCCTAGTTATCCCCCCAGCGACGCCTGAGCCGAGGTTCCCCGCATGGAGTAGCCCTCAGCGTGGTCGCTTAGGTTTAGCTTTTTGTGTCTGCCTGGAGGCTCTAGTTTAGTCTCCCCAGGATCGCCCGGTTAAGCAGTAGCCAATCATTCTGATTGAACTGAGAGAGACCCAGCAAAAAAAAAATATTGTGCATAGACGCTTCTGCAACGCTACGAGTAAAACATAGCTACATAAACGACATTAGGAAACCACTACGATTCAGTTGCATTGACGCTACGACAAAGTTACGTATACTCCATTTGCGATAACATTAGACGTTTAAATAAGCCCATTTTACAGCCCGTTCAACCGATTTTGACTTCTATTGCGTTTGTAATACGACAAATGGTAGCTGTAGTAAACAGTTGGTTTTGGTAACAGGTTTATACTTTTCTGTCGTCCTTATGTTTACGGGATAGAACTCAAAATCGGTTGAACGGACTGTAAAAAGATTTGGAAACATGTCTAATGTTATTTATACACTTTAGTGTACAAACATGTTGACTTTGTCGAAGAAAACCACGCAACAACCTCCATTGATACAATTATTATTTAAAGACATTCGATTAATTATAGTCGCTGTATTGTAATTCGATGATTTTATATTCGAAATGTTAAAGTACATCTGTAAAAAAGTGAAATTGTAAACTGTGGGGCGGACAATGCACAGAAGAGAATGTCATTGAGGCGAGATGATGATGATGATCATTCTAACACTTAAGATAGGCATTAATAATAGTTTATACTAACCAGTACTAACATATTTCTATCTTCATCTTATACTAACAAATACTAACATGTACCTGTTTCTTATTTTACGCATGCAGACGAACCTGGATTCTTCCGTAACCAGAACGGTAAGTGGAATATAATAAGAACTTATTTCAAAAACTAAGAATTAATTCTTCTTTTCGAATCTTCTTGACTAACGTCCCTTTTCTAAAACCCTACAGTTTTCTGATATCCTAATATAGTTTCCCATCTCTGTTTTCTCCTGTACCGACCCGTTGAATGAATTAATGATTTTTCCTTTATTTTCACATTTATATAAACAAACATACAGCGGCTAATGTGACGTTCGACTGCAAATGAATGTCTTGAATACCAAGCTTCAACACAGTTTTCTCTGGCTGATATTTTTCTCACTGCTTCAGTCTGGTTCCAAAACAATTTCTGTTGTTGCAACAGCATGCAATTTTTGTCATGATTTTAAATTCAGAATGTAAAATCTGAATTGGAAAAGAATTACTTTCTCTAGTTGGAATGTTCACGTTACAATGTTTAAAGCCAGGTCAGGTAGATTTACTGCTCGTAGATATTAATTACTTAGACCAGCTCTATTTGCTGATATCTATACATTTTTGTTTTTTGCTATTATCTATACCTAAGGCAAGGTAAGGTGAATCTGTTAATTGTAATAATGTGTCCCCAATGATACCACCACATTCAGCTGCCTTCATCCAGATTGATATCCATCGGGATAGGCGGATCAATAACTATTATGCC
The DNA here is from genome assembly GCA_947562075.1 of Orthosia gracilis. Classification (NCBI taxonomy): domain Eukaryota; kingdom Metazoa; phylum Arthropoda; class Insecta; order Lepidoptera; family Noctuidae; genus Orthosia; species Orthosia gracilis. The sequence continues at coordinate 10,135,027 of OX387268.1, forward strand.
TTGTGATGCACAGTATATCAAATGATAGTGTTATGTTGAAATCAATCCAACGTCGTTGCTGGTCTCAAATGCTCATCAATTTTTTTTTGTTTCAAGCTTCCTTGGATAGACATATTAATATGGCAAGCAAGGTAAATATGGTGACCATCACCATCATATTCAAGATCATCTTTCCTCCCTGTAACGCAATCATGGTCTCTTTCTTATCGTCAAACATCCATGTATCATCGTCCATGTTTTCATGACAAATGCGTGCATGACTTCATATCGAACATGTTGAACATGTTCGATATGAAGTCATCCGAACATTGTGTGAACATCTCCAACGTCATCATCATTATCTGCCCTGTTCCAATCATTGCGCCTTCTTCTTTCTGCTTCCATGGACTTTTGTGTCCATCATGCTACATCCCATCAATTTTCAGCAAGAAACTTTACTAACAAGTGCTGCAACCAAGGTAAAAATAAGAGAAGTACTATTTTTTCACCCAGTAACTATCATCACAATCTGTCTTCCTAGTTCATCATTTAATTAATAATATAATAATTATTGCAATTCAAGTGTACATAAAAGGAAACGTGGAAGTTAATGAAGAATTTTATACCTGTAATCGAGTTTGCGAACATCTGTACATAATGTACATTCAATACGAGACCAGCCAACATCCGCATTCTTACGGTAATCAATCAAAGAAAATATTAGCTTGCTCAGTCAACGCCATCTTGGATTATAAGAATAATAATATTAAATTAATTTTTCATTAATAAATTGATTTTATTAAAACTGTTTTCAAAACTTTGCGTGTGAGTTGTGACCGCATTATTTTCTGTTAGCAGTCTGTTTTCCGCAAAAAAGTTACTCGCATATTCATTCATGAAAGTGCTCAAAACATTCGTACTTAATTATGCACACATTCAAAATTTGTTTTGACTGCAGACCCCTACATACTTCAAGGGAAAGCTGGATTTTGCCACCCAGGCGTGTTAAGTTTGGATATCTGAATCTAGTTTTTAAGACATATTATTTTAATGAGAAATCTGACTTTCCTAGAATGTTATCTAGGCAATCACTAAAAAAATCGAACTTAATGTTGGATTTAAGCATTGACTCTTCGTAAGGTCGTTTGTTCACGAGGCACCGCACGACACGATTTGCAGTCACGATTTTTAACACACGACACACACTACGTACGGTCTATCGTCCGTACGTTTGTTCACTAGACACTTTTCCGCAACGACATTGCAGTGCACTTTCAGACCGTTTGTTTACGACGTTTGTGACATACGACACCGCAAAATGTGCTCACGATTCGGAGCTCCATATATTTGTATGGACCGTTTGTTCATTGCACGACACCGCACCACACACGACACGATTCCCATACGGATTTCCGGCTTTGTCGTCTTTGCCGCTATGGCGAAGCGGCTTTCTTGCGGTGACGATTTAGCGGCTGAACAAAACCGGTATGCGCTTGTTGACGACACGACACACCGCACCGCAACACAACACAAGTGCACTGCAGTGTCGTCTCAGAATCGTGTCTGGTGAACAAACGAACGGACGACAGACCGTATGCGATGTATCGTGTGTTAAAATTTAGTTACCGCAAATTGTGTCGTGCGGTGCCTCGTGAACAAACGACCGTATTATTTTCATACGCGCGTAAGTGACGAACCACGCGTGAGCCGTTGCGGTGTCGTGTCATCAACAATCGCATACCGGTTTTGTCCAGCCGCTAAATCGTCACCGCAAAAAAAAACGAACCGACATAGCGGCATCGACGATATAGCCTAAAAACCGTATGAAAATCGTGTCGCGTGTGGTACGGTGTCGTGCAATGAACAAACGGACCATACATATATATGGAGCTCTGAATCGTGACCACATTTTGCCGTGTCGTGTGTCGCGTCGTGAACAAACGACCTAAGTATTTATATGGATTATTTAAAATGTTTACTATCCGTTCTAGTAATCTTTAGATTTCGGAAAAGTACAAGTATCTCATGAAAACTAGTCAAGTCTTAAGATCCGTTTGCCAAATAGACTTTTGTCACAATAAAATAACACCTACCTATATTAATGGGTAATTCATCAGAATATAATCCAGTCTAATCACAGGAAATTGAGAATTACGCATATAATAAAATAAATGAGATTTTTTACATTGCGTCTTTTAAATTAACATAAAAAATGTCGGTAGGTAAATATTATGTTTCCTGTTTGTTACGAGGATGCATTTTTGGTACCTAATGATTAGCTTAGAATTTAGATTATTATCATTAATGGTATGTCGGACGAAGACCCGTTTATCACGCCACCTCCGAACATATTATTAACGAATACTCTTGTAATGGCTATCTTTCGAACGCTAAGAAAAGTTCAAGTCAATTTGATATAAAGAATTAAGCCTTCGCGTTTTGTTCCAAATCATGCTTAATTCAAATGTTGTCTAAGTAATAGCTGTTAACTTTGAATTGCGTAAAATCCATAATCTAGCAATTGAAGTCTAGATTTATTTTTCATTTTTTTATTTATTAATTTATTAGGCTCACCAACCATTGTTAACACTAAGAATATTACAATAACCATTCACTTAAAACTAGTTGCGTGTCACAATTTTCTACAGGTAAGCACCACATATTATGCTAAAGTATTTAACAAACATTCAGAAACAACTTAATTAAATTTTAAAAAAATGGCATTAAATGATACCGAAAACATCTTACATTATAAAATTAAAATTTATAACCATCAGACTACATAACATCGTGTGCCAATTTTCGAAACTTGGTAAGTGAGTCCGCATGTAGTACGTCTATTAAATCGCTGCAACTATTTAAGGCGCAGATACCCCTGAGTAGCTGATTTTAAAATGAGAATCACGTCAAAACGGCTAGTTGTAATTTTGTAGAAAAAATATTTGTTACATAAGACCATTTTCTTAATAATTTGATCTAAGAAAATTTAGAGTTTTATTCTTATTACATGTTGTAATTAATTTGTAAAGTTATGTCTAAAACGGACACAAAAACGACAATCGCGCCTAAACCGCTGGGCGTATTTTAATCAAATCGACACCATCTCAAAGACAATTTAATTATCTACATTTTGATCTCATCCTTTTTTTTTAAACTCATAGAATAATAAGAAAAGTAAAATAAACTACAAAATTTTGGGTCACGTGGGTGTGTAACGAGTGCGCGTTTTGTTCCCTCAAGGTCGTTGGCGTTAGTCGTCGCCTTAATAGTTTCCACAGCCGAGGAATGGCCGAATTGTCACCGAGGACGGTTCTACATGGTGGAGGGTAAAAAGGAGTGATATGAGCACGGGGCTGTCTAGCTGGAGCTCGGAACCTGATCCTGCCTAATAACTGAGGACAATCTATTTTGTTACGTAAGATTTTAATCGTGTTTTATTTTTTCGTAGTTGTCTAGATTAACTGACGTAGACTTATTTGTAAGTTTCCAAACAAATGGATCTTTCTATCCGGGTTATATGAAGGAGCCCGTGGCTAAATAATATCAGCCGCACGCGACAATCTTCAAGGTTAAGCAAAGTTTGCCGAGGCCGGCTTGTGGATGGGTGACCATAGTCCATCAGTCTTGCCGAGAGTTACTACTACATGTATCTATTAAATCTGATCCTACCTAGTACTATCTAAAAAAGAACTGTCTTTCCGTGTATTTACTCAACGTTTATTTTAAATCGGCCAACGAGAGTAAAAGCCGTAGTACCCCGGAGCACGGAACCCCAAAACCGTTCAGATAATGAATATTTCCTGCTACTGGTGTTTCCCGTTACTTAATTAGTAACCTCGAATCGTAACAAACTACCTAACAAGCCATAAAACATGCGGATTATTGAAAAAGAATAACAATAAAACGTGAGGCAAAATGGCCGAGTTACCTGCGCGCGCCAACGCTCCTTCCAACTTTTTTTTTTAATATAAGGAACGGGCACCGGCGTCCAACAGATAAAAGCCTGTTGTAGACACGAGTAAGACAAAAGCACGCCGTGTTGTAGTTTTATTTTTGATTTTAATCGTCCATTTTGGTCGTCGAGTGGTGTGGCACAACCTTTTTACGTCAACGATTTATGAGAGTCCGTCAGTTGACGCTCTGAGAGCGAATATTTAGCCTTGGTTATGTCACTCTTTGCACTGTCTTGTTCTGCTATATATTTCATTACTTGAATATTTTTTAGTTGGTCACTTGTAAGAAAGGCCCAAAGTTATTTCTAATAGTCGATAACGGTATCTATGTCTTTTTCCTGCTGGGTTTTCCAAACTCAACGCCGAAAGTTTTCGTACATAATTTTGTTTCTCAGATATCCAAATCGAGTTTACCAGAATTAACAAAAATTACAAGTAGGTACAACCCAATTCGCTATCAGGAACAGAAATCAGATGGACGAGATAAGAGGATAATACTCTGCACACAACTCTAATGGTTGCTAGCCATTAAAAATTTCGTTGGCGAGTTTACTCAACTTAAATATGTGCGATAAGCATTACTATGTAAAATAGGTCAGCTGCATTTTTTTGAGCTGATTTGGCAATGAACATACATCTAAACTGCAATGAGCCCTAGAGAAAATTTTCGACTAATCAAGCTCCTCTTTCTAATAAATAAACCTACGCTAGAGCTACGTAAACTCGTAGCGCTATGCTTCTTAATTATCATTCAAATTTATATTTTTATAACTATGTGTATTTAAGTAGCAGTTTATTGCTACAGTTGAAACCGCGACACAAACCATTGTAACGGTAAACTCTAATGACATAAGTCTAAACTGTTCTCACTGCAGTCAATTTGTCAAAAAACCTCATTTTAATTTAATCGTTCTCTCAGAAAATTAAGTGTAAGACACTGGCAACATTTCCAAGTAGCCCATGTGTAAAAAAACTAAAATTTGAAATAAGAAGGCAGGATCCCACAATGTGATTCGCGTTTAGATTCCGTTCGGAGGCTTCAACAAAAAACGTGGTTTTGTGGCGAGCGTGCGAACGGGCCCTTTGTCCGTCTGTATGTCAAAAGTGCATCTGTCGGGAGTCGGGACGCTTATAATTTCAGTAGTGTATTTATCAGCGACATGCCATCTTTGTACTTGTTGTGAAGCGATGGGCTCTGATGTTCAAGTCTTAACTTAATGTATGCACTCAGACAGCCCGAACGTGACTTCAGTGCCTAGTGTTTGACAAATAAACAGAGATTCTGTTATGCAATCAGAACTTTTGAACCATTTCCAACGTTAAGTACTTATTCAATTAGCATAATAATGAATTTGTTTTGATGTTTTGCAACATATTCATGAATGTTCAAACTTTTTCTCCTTCAAAATCATCGTGCGAACTGAAAGACAATTTGTAGTCGACAAAAGAGAGAATCAGACTGTATAGTTATTTAGTCGTATTTTATTTTCCATAAGACTTGTGGAGACCAGGCTTCAGGAACCCAAAACCCGAGGGCGATCATGCTTCGAATACCACGCATTACCATGAGAATTGCTCAGAAAACACATGCAAGCGACTTGATGCATATCTTCTGTACAAATGCATTCAGAACGATCTTTGCATAGCTTTGTGCATTGCTCTTTCTCTTTTGTATTTCCCAAAGATAACTAATTTAAAACTACATAATTCTTTTCACCGTTTATCTGCTCATCTGGGCATGTTATCCATGCTTGCATCGTATTGACTGCTCTGTCGAGTCGCGTCGTACCATTTCGAAGATTTCTCATTCAAGCGAGTGTGAACCGCCGCAAGCGACCGCCAGATAGATTTATAATTAAGTACCTTAATTTCTGGTTCGCTCACAAATAACAAATCACTGATAAGGATCTACATTTTGTAAAAACACAAAACTCTATAGTTTGTAATTATAAAACACTCGACTTTCAAATCAAAAGGAACGAATCTGATGGTATCGTTAACGCAAGACGTTATGATCGATTGATATCGACGAAATAAACCTGCGGTCTGACTTATTGATACCATTACGACGATCAGTCGGGGGTGGCAGATGCCTCGCCCTTTGATTTCTTTACATTTCGAACACACTCTAACTTATTCTTTATTATTAACACCGTATCGTATTTTGTGCACAGTCAACACATACCTGTTGAGTTGAGTCTTATTGTGTAGGGGAGACTGTTCTGTTTCGGTTGTCAGACAATCAAGCTCGTATATCATAAAGTTGAGTCTCCAACCCCGTCGCAGTGGGATACTGGCTGGTATCCAAGAATGCGTTTTTTATTACAACATATATAATAGGCGGCAATTATTAAGTTTCTACGTTTAGTATTAATGATCAGAACCATAATTTTTAATGTCTCTAGGTGGCGGCCGCGTCTGTTACCTTCGTCGTTGCCTCGTTTATTTTCCACGCCACACAATCTTAGTTTCGAGAATTGTTATTGGACCTTTAAATTTGATTGCATCAGGCCATAAGTAATTTTTAACGTAGTTAATAGTGCATGGAGGCATAAAATATAAAATAATTGTTTATTTAAAATGAATTGATGATTAATGCATCTTTGATTGAAACATAAATATTCGGTGGTTTGAAGGAGAATGCGACATAGTTCATTAGGCGACAGACAGGTTTCTCTATGGCATTTTTGCCAAGTTTTGACACCAATTTAAATGTAAAAATCTTGTTAGGAATGTTGCTAATTTAATTAGAGATGTAAAGCCTTTTTTACGTATTTAATACTAATGTTTACGATGTCAGGCCACTATAGTCGTTAAATGTAGGAAAGTTTGGCGCCAAATGATAAAATGATGCATTAATTCATTAGTTCGTCAAAATTCATTTGCCCATGAATCGCCATTGAATAAAATCTCGAACGTGTATTAATAGACTCATAAGATTATTTTAAATTACAAGCTATTTTTGCAACTTTTAACACTGGCTACTACGCCATAAATTATGATATTAAAAATAAATCATTTTACTATTCCAAATTCAATTTTATTTGAATTTGTGCTTCTTATTAAAAAAACACTTCTGCTAAAATTAAAAAGAACCCGATGTCTTGATTTGGCTCTTATTAATAAATTGATGACTTACTTCCTCTGTTGACGATCAAAGACTTATTAATTATAGAGATTGTTGCACATTCAAAATCGGTTAGGTATTTAAAACAACAAGTACGTTGATCGCCAAAGTATTTCGTAAGAGGACCACCCATACAAAAAGACCAATTCACTAAAAGTCACAGCCATTTCGGTAGTTCCCCCTCCTACAGGCCGCGCTGAATACTAACAACCCATTTTATTTATATCATACCTGTTAACATAGCAATTTGGGCTTAAGTAATAAAAACAATTAATTTATATAAAACTTGGGTACTGGAGGCACTTCTAATGAATTTTAAATGTGAGAGAAGTTTCTTTAATCAATGTAAACTGAGGCACTGATTTATTTAGGCTTTTTAATTGTACGTTTGTGTATATTTAACATTAGAATGAGTTGATGTGAAACTCCAATACACTAGATTTAACAAGAGCATTACATACATATTAAATAGTGTTTTTACAGACAACAGCTAGCAACTCTCATCTCTAATAAATATTGTTTAATATAGAGGATTTCATTCTTCTAGGTGGTTACATTCATAAGTGCTATCAGCCCCTGAAAGATTGCCAATCAATTAAAATTCGTCCAAAGAAAATAATATAATTAACTCATAGAGAAGGTAGGCTAAAATTAAAATTGACGAAAGAATTTCAACGTGCGAACAAAACAAATCAGCCAGTTAACCACACAACAAATTGAGTTGAATTTAGTCCTTTTAAAACAGGAATTGGATTACATACGAGTATGTCTGTATCCACGATGCTGAATTGGAATTGCTAAGATTTTGGCTTATATTATAAATTAATAAATAATTCCTTTACTAAATCTGGCGAAGCAACCTTGACAACTTGCTGTTGAGAGATAGAATCTCTGGCAAACAGAGAAACAAGAAGACAAAGCCTTAGGTAAAGTCTTTAACAGAAGTTTTAAATTAAATCCAGTTTTAATTTAAAACTACTGTTAAAGACTTTACCTAAGGCTTTGTCTCATGTAAACAATGATAGCTCAAGCAATCGCAACAATACTTTCTTGTCCAAATATAACAGTTTACTGCAAAAAGCATCTGCAAAACTTATTTTGACAAAAGTCCAAAGGTCCTGAAAGGCTTGTTTACTTGAAAGTTTCTTGGTGGTGAAATCCTTAGCTATTTCTGGTCCTCGGAATAGAACCGAAATCAGGCACTTTCAAATGTAGCTTCGCTAACATACTTCTCGCACATAATTATCATAAGCATAATATATATCTTAAAAAAAACACTCATCCCACGGCATCGACGCCACCTTTGTTTGATGTTGTCTACTACCTCATGAGCTTAAAGCTGATTCGAAAAAAAACCTGCCAAAATGCACAGCATCCTTAGTTGAAAAAAAATTGGCAGCTAAAAAGTTCTCTATCTAATTCTTTTATGTGTTGGCATTGGCTGCAGGCACTTGGAGGACGGTACCAACAAAGGCACTCCAACCACTTGACTCTATTGTACCGGCACAATAGACCTTTGATTTCACTATTGTGCGTGGACGCAGGTAGAACCCCGTGCTTTACTTGTAATCCTTAATACTGTTTTGTTTGCTGAGTTTGGAATAAAATGGCGTAGTATTGAAACTCGTGTTGGAGCGTTCCAGTACGTTTTATTAGACAGGTTGGTCTTTGTTTGTAAGGGGTTTTGATACTCTGTGGCAATGTGGAGTCGCGAATCGAACACGAGCTGAAGTGACAAGTCCAAGTTCCAAGTCCATACTAGAAACAAAAGAACATAGTTCTAAATCTTACGCTCCAAAGTATCGTATCTCTATAACTTAACTAGACTTTATGATCGAGCTTCATTTTTGTGGTGAATATAGGCCATTGAGTTTTCAAAACTTTTACACAAACTACAGTTTAGTACCATCTTCAAGATAACTTCATCATCATCATTTCTGCCAAAAGGTGTCCACTGCTGGACCTAGGCTTTCCCCAGGCGTCGCCACATTGATCGATACCGTGAGTCTCGCATCCACCGCATTCCCGCAATCTAAACCAGTCATCGGCCCACCTAGTGGGAGACTTGCCAACGCATCTTCTCCCGGTTCGCGATCGCCATTCCAGAACTTTTCGGTCCCATGGCCATCCGTTCTTCGAGCAATGTGCCCTGCCCACTGTCACTATGTCAGTAACTTAGTATCTCCTGGATATCTTCATTTCTGATGCGATCACACAAGGAAACGCCGAGCATAGCCCTCTCCATTGCCCTTTGGATGACCATAAGCTTTCTGATGAGGCCCATCGTGAGCGACCACGTCTCGGTCCCATAGGTAATTACTGGCAAAACACACTGGTCACAGACTTGTCTTGAGGCACTGCGGTAAATTGCACAATAAGTTAATCAGTTCAAATACATGACATAGTTACATGTAATACATGATTTTATTTAACCCAGTTTTCATTTTCTTGTCAACAATAATAAAACAATTACTATAAATACTCAAGAGGTTACTCAAGAGTACCTAGTAGTCGCGCTTCATATTATGTAGTTTAACCAATATTTTATTGACAGACTGACGAGGCGAACTTACCTGTAGGCGTAACATTTCATAAGGACCTGCCCAAACAAGCACCTAACACTTACAATAATGACCTTTCAAGTTCAGAAATAAAGACGATGGTGTCAGCAAAAAATATGTTGGTATTATCTCACTGGGCAATAGGAACTCAACTTGTATGGTGAACATAGTAAACACGTTGTCAGTAAGTGTCGGTTGTCTTATGAGAAATTATGCTAAGAGGCAGTCGCCTCTAAAAATAGATTTTAATAAATTCCTTAGATTTATGTTACTTCACGTTCTTGTGAACCAAAACAAATCGTAAAACAAGTCAAATAAGTTTGAAAATGTGCAATATGAAGCTTTGGTCTTTGTTTAAATTACCGCATGAAAAGGACCAAAAGAAAAGCCACTACATATTAGGTATAAAAATTGCAAAAGCGCAATATTTTCAAATCCGAACTTTACGAGTTTTTAAAAAAAGAACACAGTTAAAACATCAATGGCAATTAACATTTTATACATTGACAAAGCGACACATCGGAGAGATTTGTGAGAGCATTCTAGACCGTGAAGGCTCTATACTTCTATAGTTCAGGAATGTGAGGTGAACCAGCTACGACTTAACGACTGACCAAACATTCATTCCGCAAATCCGTTATACGCGACAACTTGAAACTTTCACATATATTGCACGCTCGGAACGTATAGTTATCCGACATGTTGAAGCGTAGCCGGCGATGGATGTGTAGTGTAGCGATATTGTTCTATACCGCGGTTAGTATGAGTATTGTGGTAAGCGCAAAATCTCGACTTTCGTAAAGAGTTCAACGCGCGCTTGCTATCTGTGTCCACAACATAATCTAAGTTAGTAAATAAAGTAATTGATACATTACACTATAAATATTGTAAATTAATGTCCACTACCCGTTTATTATGTTTGTAAAGGTATTAGCGACCCGGAGGTTTATTTTTAAAATTGGCGCTTTAACAGTATTTTGTTAGATTTTAAATAAATAATATTTACTGATTGTCAAAAGCTTCTCGAGAACATAATCTATCATCCAACTTTCCTGTCGCAGCTCTGCTGGAAGAAATTTCTTATGAAATAAGCAGTACCTTTGTGCTCTTTTGTCTGTATTCCTTCTGTTCTCTGTTAAGTGTTATGTGTGTACATAAATAAGTAAATAAATAAAATGTTAGGCCTTACATTTGAGGCATGGCAACCACCGATCTTTTAGATGTATAAGAACAATTTGATATTGGTTTTTTCTGCTCGCAAGGTTAATTACAAGAAAATCAGAATCCAGGATTAAGTACTTCGCTAAACACACATCATGTTAGTTAACTTCTTTTATTAGTACAAGTGTCTTTTAAGACTAGAATAAGCAGTTCTGTACTTAGTTTAGGTTTCAATAGCTATTTTTTTTGTAGTACAGTTTCCATTGTTTCCATTTGACTGCCACCCACGGCTTATTGTTAAGGTACATAAATAAGTAAGTAAATAAATAATTTTCTTATTTCAGAAAAAGTAATCATAATTTTCTTATTGCATGCATACACTACTGAAAGTTTACTTAGAATTATTTCAGGAAACCGTGTCACGTAGGTTTGTTTTCAGGACACCATCATACCCGACGACGTAACTAAATAAGTATTAAAATTATTTTCAAATCGTATTACTGCTAAAGTTACGTAATTTCACAAAAAAATAAATCTACTAGACCGTAAACCTGCAAATAACTGGCACATAACTATTTGGCCAACAATAAAAACAATTTATGCCCACTTGAATAATGATTTTAATCGGGTAATATAATTTTATATTGACAAATAGAATAGATTCAAAAATGTTAAAGAGATTGAACTAGTGTGAAAGAGAATAAATTATCTAACTTAGGTACAAGAATTCTAGGTTTTTGATTTTAGTAGACTAGGAGGTTAATATAGAAATAGAAATCGAAAAAATGCAGTCAAAATAGAAACACCATTGGAATTTCGTGCGTGATGGAATGTGAATTTAATTAAATTTTTATTAATAGCTTGTATTTGGTTTCACTTGTCAGTATGTGGTCATTTCTACAACACTAAGGAGAGACTCGTTAGAACACTGATATTCTCGATATTTCTTTGGCTTTCGGCTCTGAGTCTTTGGCAATACTCTCGGTGGATAGAAGAGAGATTAATGCTTTTGATATGTGGTGCTGGAGAACAGCAAAACGCACAAATAAGTCAATTCTCGATCAGTTAGTATGTAGTAAGAAGTCAGTATGTTTTAAATTCTTGTTAATTTTGAACCTATTCATATTGGCATCTATTTATTGTAATTCTTTAATTCATGAACTGACGCTTTCACGACGCATGCCTAGAAGCACGCAATTTACTTCGACATAGTTGCCGATGGGACCTCGGGCTTATAGAGTAATCTATGTGCCCAGACTTTTCCCTACTATGTTATGGTTGTCGACAGTCTTACCGGATTCATCTGAGTACCAGTATCTTACATAGAGTGACTGTCTATCTGACCTCCTCAACCCAGTAAATGGGTAACACGATAACCCTTGGCCAGACCGCTGTCAGATTTCAGTCTTCTAACTACGCTATGTTAAAATAGTCACCCATCCACGGACCTACCTCATCAAGCGTTGCTTAGCCTTGTAGATCGACCTGTGCGGCTGTTATTATTTAGTCAAGCTCCTACAAGGCTTCATCGAGCGTGTATCTGTGAAATTATGTAACCCTTATGTATACCATAGTCACTGTTTCCTTTTAGACTACGTATTTGATAGTAGAGCTCTGATGCTGCAACCAAAATATTCACCGCACGAGGAGATGGTTGTTGGCTATTGGGGACATGATGCATTTTAGTACAAGCTTGTTCTGAATATTCCTGTTTATATTATTGTGTTTAGTATTTGATTATATTCATCATCTTGAAGTGTGGCTGTTTAGACGATAATCATGACAAGCCAACCAACTCCACACCTCTAGGTCTTCTTAATACTCTTGTATCGTAAAGTTACAGAGCCTTCCATTTTTTTTAATAACACATATATATAATTATTTTATTATTGTTGCTAAGTGATAAGAAGTTGTTTTTTGCAGTAGGGAACACCTTTTTTTATTTTTATTTTTTGGGTGAGTCATCCAATGACTTCTCCCTCTCTGGGTGAAGCGGAAGGTTGTTACTGAATAAAACCCACCCGTGTTCCTTCAATTTCTTGTGACAGGGCCGCGGTAACTCTCTTTCAAATTTATCCGCGCCGCACTAGGGAACACTTACTGGTGTCACTGAACACTAATAGCTACAGGTGATTTCATCCGTCCTTCACGCTGTAAATTACCGACCAATATTTTAAAAATAATAGCAAATCGCAATAAAACATTCAACAAATAGGATTAAATAGCAATTAAGCAAATTAATGAATATTTTAAAAAATAACGTCAACCATAAACCTTGTCGTACTCATCGGAGGCTATATTAAAATCGCTATTACTTACAAGTATAATAATATTAAAAGCGAAACAAGGTATCAGAGAATTAAGAATTTTAATAAAACAAACTGGTTATTAAAATAAAAGATATGTTATATATTTATAGGCGATGTTTGTCGTATGAGAAATGCGAGTAATCATTTAATCAGGTATGCTAAACCTTTTTTTCTAGGCGGTATACTTGGTATAACTTGTGCAGTTGTGCTACGCCGACTGAAGATTGAGCACCTCTATTTTCTATGTTCAAACGCTATAAGCGGTAGATGTAAAGGATTTGATCATTTAATCAATGAATTATGCTTATTAGTAACGAGTGATTACAAGACGTAAACTAATGTGGGTATGTCTTTATAGTATTATACCATAAACCTGATGACAGTTTGATTTGTGTGAGTTTTTAGTCGAAGTAAATTCTTAAGGCTCTCCTAGTCGACGGCACGAACTATTTTGTGCGCGAGGTTAAAATGCATGCTATCTCATCCGGCAACAGGTGCGAAAGAGATAGATGCTGTGATGAGCAGTAAGAAGTTAGTTCGCGTACGAATTAGCACTATTGCAAATTGATGATGATTTAGGACGAAAACGAGCTCGCGAAATTTTATAAACAGAGTTTTGGGAGTCTAGATATCATGAAAAAACGATTAAATGTAAATTTTCAAAATAAAATTATTTGCATTGTTGAATTACTCATCTATCCCTGTATGGAGGCCTTTTTGCAATTCTCCTTCTTCTTATGGTTTATATTTCCGCCCAAAGATGCGTTAAAATTAGTGTTGAAATATGGAACTTACGACGCTCATATCTTTCAAATATATATTTTTTTTTACTTTTTTTGTTTCCGTACAGGGCTAGATAATGATGAGACAAATTGATATCATTTTTTATTTTGAACGTACATCGTCAAACAGTGGAGAAATCGCTAGACTACGTTTGGGTGGAAGAATGGTCGACGAGTGTAACCTTAAGTCTTAGATTATACACTTTACAGCTGGCCAAACGAAAACTATTATGTGAGCTGCAAAACATGTTCTGCAAACAGTACAGATTCAATTCTGTGTGACAAATTGTCAAGCACGCGTTATCTGCTGTGATTGGTTGAATGAATTTTCAACAGCCAATCGGAGCAGATAACGCGTGCTTGACAATTTCTCACATAAATTCTGCGATAATTTAGAGGTGAGAAACTCGGCCCTAGAGTGCCAAGGGTTATTCAATCGCAGAGATGCCGATACGAGTAAATCAACACATTGTTTAAGTATTTCAGTTATGGAATACAAAAACTGGACACTACAATGTAGATAGCTTTATTTTCCTACTTTTTGGCGATGCATTTAGGAAGCTTTCAAAGAGTTTCGTTTGCTGCTAGATCAGTGTTATAAGGACTCGTTTCTTGTAGGATGTTTTAATATTAGTAAGATAATCGTAAAACAGCAAAATTTCTAAGGGCCTTCCACCGCTTTAGTGCCGTAAAACGGTTACTTTATAAATAACACTCCTTAGTAACGGCTAGGTTAAAAGGATTGAAAAAAATTATAATTATTATCGATTCAAGTATATTATTTGTGCAACATGGCGTTTTCGTGTCACTAATAGTTTTGCTTTAAAAAAATAATTGACAACACTATATTATTTCGCTAATTTTGGATACTCCTCCAAAACGACTTGGTTAAAATATTTTTACACAGAGAAGTTG